>JARWIR010000006.1:0-9292500 GCA_029959085.1 Nemophila menziesii | reverse complement strand
TTCAAATTTACCAAATATACATATCACACCGTCCTTCAGCCTATGCTAAAACCGTAAAGACCTCGTGATTCCTAGATGCACAGTGAGTTAATAGGGAATATGCTAAGTGGAGCGTTCAAAGCAAGTAAAGATCGAGGAACACCCTATAGCCACCATCTTGAGATAAGTAATAAGCGTAACCTTCTAGCATTGTGAAATTAATTTTGGATTGATATTAGTTTGTGTTTGCTTTTGCATGATAAGTGTAGGTGTATATTAATTCCTAGATTAGACTATATGAGATTTGTTTTAAGTTGTGCTTTGGGATTATTTTCTAGACTCTACCTTCTGCGTTCACCTAAAAGATCCTTTGTTTTTATTTTACTTTGTCGGGACGACAAAGGTTTGAGTTTGGGGTCTTGATGTCTCCCTATTTGTTCTAATTATTAGCCATTTGGAGACATCCTTTTAGGTGAATAAATAACTTATTTGATAGTCTTTTAGGCTTAATTGATCATATTGCACTTCCTCCCCGTGGAAATTAACTATTTGCAGATTCTGAGCTTTTGTGCATAAATTTGATTGTTTTTAACGCAAAGTTAATAAGTTCTTGAATTTCATGAAAGACCAATCCAAGGAGGAGAAGTGAGAATTAAAGTCTTAGTGCATTTTAGAGTGTTAGGAAATGTTTTTAGTTCTATTTTTAGAGTGCACTTTCCTATTTCTATTTCTTGATTTATTGATTTATTCTTTTTAAGCATATGCGGTTTAATTATTTATTTAATGTGAAACTTTAAAAGATAAATGGTAATTACTTAGAGACCAAGTCGAGATAAAGAAGTAAAGGAAAGAAGATTTACATGTAAAAAGTGCAAGAAGAATAATATTCGAGTGATACATTTTGTATATTATTTATAAAATTAGTTAGTTATGATTTATTATATATTGAATTTTTTGTATTTATATTATTAAATTTGTAAAACAAAAATTATATAAAGAGGCCCCATTTTAAGTGTTCGTTTTTTAGGCCTTCAATATATATATATATATATAGATATTTTTTTAATTTTGTAATATATATATAGATATATAAAGAAATAAGCAAGAAGCAAGAAGCAAGAAGCAAAAACAACCTATTTTTCTCCTTCTTCTCCTTTTTTAGTTACTGTCTTCGGATGGAATTACACAAGTTGCTTAGTCGTTTCTTCTCTTCTAATTACCAATCTTCGAGGGAAGCATCCATGGTAGCTGATATCGCTCAATTGACAAAAGTTCGCATACAAATTAAGGTAAAAAATCTATTCTTTCGCTATTAAAACCCTAAAAAAATACAAAAGAAAAATTGATTTTGATTTGTGTATAATCAATTTGTGTAAGTTTTTTATTTTGTTTCAAGTTGTGTCTTTAATATATGTGCACGAATTTTCCACTCATTAAAAATCCATCTTTCTCAATTAAAACCCTAAAAAGATACAAAAAATTAATCTGATTTTGATTTTCTATAAATTTAAATTTTTTCTTTTAACTTATTTTCTTTTCCCCCTATTTTCTCAGATTTGTAAATTTTTTATTTTGATTCAGTTTATGTGTATAGTATTTGTGTACAGATCTTCTCACAGTAAAAAAAAATTGTTAAAGTGTTTTGCAATATAAATTTGATATACTAAAAATGACATAAATAACAGATGGAATGTCACATAAGAATTTTGAGTTTTCATTATTTTATGCAATAAAGTGTAATTTGCATATACTGAAATGAATAATTTATTTGTATACAATCAATTTGAATTTGAAACAATTACTGGAGATGGTTTTTAACATTCATTACATTCTTTATTATTTTATTTCAATTCCCAGTATTTAGGTTCTTTTTAATTTAAAAAAGCTAAACCAATCTTCATCATTTTATTTCAATTCCTAGTAATTAGGTTCTTTTTAATTTAAAAAAGCTAAACCAACTATTAGACAATTAAAAATCTCACAAAAATATTCTACATAACTCACAGGATAAGACTTCCATTCAATATTGGATGGTCCAATATTTATATTATGGTCATTGATTATTATAACAAAACACATGTCATTAGATTAATATGTTAGTTACTTTTGTAAGTTTAAAACATAGGGTATGTATATTAATATTATTGGTGTAGGATCATTCAATATTGGATGGAAGAATTTTCCTAACTCACATGGCTCCAAAATTGTAACTTATGCTAACTTTTTTTTTTTTGTTCAAATAAACTTATGCTAACTAGTTGACTGTAATTTTCGGACATTTTGTCCAAACAAACAAACCATGTGTAGGATGCAAGTAGTTGAAAACAAAAAAATAGGATGCAAGTACATTCCACCTAGTCTATGTTTAGTGTACTTACCCAACTATTGGGCCGATGCAACTTACCCCCGAAATTTATTGTAATTAGAAAGCGTACTGAAATGAACAAATAAGACAAGCCCATTTTCTCTTTTTGTTTTTACAACATTTTTCCCTCCAAATGAGCCATCACCTCACACGAATTACCCATTACATAATTTTCAAAATCTTGAAACCCTAGTCTATCATAATTTCTCAAAGCTGCGGATACGGCAACGGCGGTCTAGAAGCACGGTCTATTTACTGAGGCGGCAACAACTGGCGATAGAAGCTCTATTTACTGAGGCGGCAACAACTGGCGATTTGAAGAGCTTGATCGGAAAATAAAGGGGCAACAACGGCGATTGAAGAGCTTAATCGGAAAATAAAGGGGCAACAACGGCGATTTAAAGAGCTTGATCGGAAATTAAAGGGGGCAACAACGGCGATTTGAAGAGCTTGATCGAAAAATATAGGGGCAACAACGGCGATTTGAAGAGCTTAATCGGAAAATAAGGGGGCACCAACGGCAGTTTGTAGAGCTTAATCGGAACATAAAGGGGCAACAACGGGCGATTTGAAGAGCTTAATCGGATCATAAAGGGGGCACCAACGGCAGTTTGTAGAGCTTAATCGGAAAATAAAGGGGCAACAAAGGCGATTTGAAGAACTAAATTGGAAAATAAATAAAGGGAAAAATGGTTGATTTTCACAAAGAGGATGCGATTGAAAAGAAGGTAGAAGAGGAACCAGAGAGGAAGGATGATCCCGATGTTGGTACAAGGCGAAGGTTACCTCGGCAGGCTAAGGTTAATAAGATGCCTAAATATCATGAATCGGAAGAATTTGATGAAGAAGATGAAAAGCGAAAGAAACAAAAGCTAAAGAGGAAGACAATAACACCACCAACAGGAGATGGTGCCGAGGCTGTGCGTAGAACTAGATCAAAATCCTCTTCTTCTTCGAGAGCATCTGATGATAATCCTCCATCTTCACAACCCACGAGAAAGAACATGAGAAAGGACGGAGATGTAATTCGTCTACTTTTCAAATACTACGGGTAGTAATTAATTGTTGTTGTTACTCATTTTATTCTTATTTTTACAGGGTTTTTTGATGTCGAATATGTGCCATCAGTGCCAAAGGAATGATAAGGGAAGAGTGGTTAGGTGCAGCACCTGCAAGACCAAACGCTATTGCGTTCCTTGCCTGACACGATGGTGAGATTTTGTTTTGATCTTGTAATATCTTATTATTAATAATAAATGGGTAACTCAGCTGTTAAATCTTCTTCTTTGATCTTGCTGTTTTGTTATTTGAACTGTTTCGTCTTTATTGTTAAATTCAACAGGTACCCTTTAATGTCCGAGGAAGATTTTGCTACGAAATGTCCAGTTTGCTGTAACAATTGCAACTGCAAATCATGTTTGCGATTGGAAGTTCCAGTGCAAGTTAGTTTCTTAACTTAGTTAAATCTATATTCTTGTATAATATTTGTCACTAATATACAGTGTTTATAATGACTTTATGCAGAGCAAGAAAGAATTAAGTGTTGAACTTAGTCATTTAGAGAATGCACATCACTGTAAGTATATTTTAAGTATGCTTCTACCCTTCTTGAAGCAATTCAATGCCGAACAAGTGATGGAAGTCGAAGCTGAAGCAAAACTTAAAGGTATTTCCTCTATTTGTTTCAGCTAAGTGTTTTGTTTACTAACATTTATTTATGTATGGGCAGGCTTGTCAATTTCAGAAATTGAGGTACCTAAAGCGAAATTTAATAAAGACGAGAGAATTTATTGGTAAGATCTAATTTTTGGTATTGTTTGTTTTTTGTTAAAGTGATAGTGTGTGATGTATTATGCATTATGCAGTGACAATTGCGAGACTTCAATCGCGGATTTCCACAGAACCTGTGCCAAGTGTTGTTCATATGACCTTTGCCTGACATGCTGTGGTGAGCTCAGAAATGGTAAGCTCCAAGGAAATAAAAAAGAAGTTATTATGCATTATATCAATCGTGGGTCAGAGTACCTACACGGTGGTGATCCTGAAGAAATTAAAAGCAGCAGCTCACGTGGCCGTAAAAAGAAGACTATTGTGGAGTATACAGTTCCACCTAGTAATGGAGAAGAATCTTGTTCTGAATGGAAATCAAATGAAGATAGTAGTATTCCTTGCCCACCCAAGGATTTAGGTGGTTGTGGCCAAGGAATACTTGTGTTGAAGTCTCTTTTAGGTATGAATTGGGTGTCCGATCTCTTAAAAAAAGCACAAATTGCTTATAACAAACTCAATCTCAAGAATGTGGTTGAATCTTCTGAGCAAAGCTGTACTTGTGATGACAACACTAAACGCAAAGCAGCTTCTAGAGAAGATGCTACTGAAGACAATTATATTTACTGTACAAGAGCTAAAGACCAAGATCTGAAGCATTTCCAGAGTCATTGGGGTAGAGGTGAGCCCGTGATCATTAATAATGTTCTCGAAAGTACATGGGGTCTGAGCTGGGAACCCATGGTGATGTGGAGAGCTTTACGTCAAATCAAAAATCTAAACCATCAGACCCTTTTGGATGTATCCGCTCTCAACTGCTTAGACTGGTGTGAGGAGGATGTGAATGTACATCATTTTTTCAAAGGCTATTCAGAAGGGAGATTTGACTCTAAAGGATGGCCCCAGAATTTAAAATTGAAGGATTGGCCTCCTTCTAGCTTGTTCGAGGAGCGTTTGCCACGTCATAATGCTGAGTTTGTGACGTGTTTGCCTTTTAAAGAGTATACTCACCCTAGGAAAGGGTGTTTGAATCTTGCGATAAGACTTCCTGAGGAGTCATTAAAACCGGACTTGGGTCCTAAGACTTATATTGCCTATGGAGTCACTCAGGAGTTGGGACGTGGAGATTCTGTCACCAAACTTCACTGTGACATGTCTGATGCTGTAAGTTTTTTACTCTGTTTTCTTTTTTCTTTTATCTATTTTCTATTTTCTTTTTTCTATTTTCTTTTTTCTTTTTTCTTTTTTCTTTTTTCTTTTTTCTTTTTTCTTTTTTCTATTTTCTTTTTTCTTTTTTCTTTTTTCTTTTTTCTTTTTTCTTTTTTCTTTTTTCTTTTTTCTTTTTTCTTTTTTCTTTTTTCTTTTTTCTTTTTTCTTTTTTCTTTTATCTATTTTCTATTTTCTTTTTTCTATTTTCTTTTTTCTTTTTTCTTTTTTCTTTTTTCTTTTTTCTTTTTTCTTTTTTCTATTTTCTTTTTTCTTTTTTCTTTTTTCTTTTTTCTTTTTTCTTTTTTCTTTTTTCTTTTTTCTTTTTTCTTTTTTCTTTTTTCTTTTTTCTTTTTTCTTTTTTCTTTTTTCTTTTTTCTTTTTTCTTTTTTCTTTTTGATTTTTGAAAGTCTAATGAGAGGAGGACTAAGGGATATTTGTATTTTTCTATTGTATTTCAGGTGAATGTTTTAACACACACACAAGCAGTGCCTATGAAACCTGAAACCCTTTTGACAATAGAGAAACTTAAGAAGAAACATGCTGAACAGGATCGAAAGGAGCTTTCTGCTGGTTTTATTATTAACGGGGGATCTAATACTGCAGATGAAGAAAATGATGATGAGGATGGAGGGGCACTTTGGGATATTTTTAGGAGACAAGATGTTCCTAAATTGGAGGAGTATTTGCGGAAATATTATAAAGAGTTTAGGCATGTGCATTGCTCTCCAATACAGCAGGTAAAGTAGAGTGACTTAACTTCTCTTTGATATTTCCTATATCTGTCTTGAATTTGTTAAAATGTTGTGTTTCAGGTTGTTCATCCAATTCACGATCAGACATTCTATTTAACATATGATCATAAAAAGAGGCTCAAGGAAGAGTTTGGTGTAGAGGCGTGGACATTTGTGCAGAAATTAGGAGATGCCGTATTTATACCAGCAGGGTGTCCACACCAAGTAAGGAATCTCAAGTCTTGTATTAAAGTGGCGTTGGATTTTGTTTCTCCTGAGAATGTGGACGAGTGTTTGCGATTGACCCAACAATTTCGCCTTCTTCCTCGTAATCATAGGGCTAAGGAGGATAAGCTCGAGGTACTTGTTTTCATTTTCTCTCTCTCTCTCTCTCTCTCTCTTAACTCTAGGATTTGCTTTTACAAATATACATATTTATATATCTTGCCAGGTAAAGAAAATGAGTCTGTATGCGATTAAGGCAGCATTGCAAGGATTGGAGGACACTAAGTAAAAATGCTGGTATGTATGTGTATGTGTTGATCCTGAAATCCAATAATATAATATATGATAGCTTTTTAACTTTGATTTGTTGGTTGAATGATAGATTGGAGTAGCGAGGAGGAGGATTGGGAGTAAATGTCAGATACAGACAGATACGAGTGGCTGGTAGGAGCCGCTCCACTTCATTATGGGCTTGTTGTTTTGTTGTATTCTTTTTGTTATAATTTATTATAGACCACAGTACTTATAATTATCTTTGTTGTATCAATTTCTTTATTGCAACTTATAAATTATATGCTTTGCTAAGTCTATATTTAAAACTCCAATATTTTTGTATTCTCTGGTTTTGACCCAAAAAACAAAAACAAAAACAAAAAACAAGTGCCTCTGTTAGACTTAGGGCCTTTGGTTTTAATTTACTTTCCAGTTTGCTTTTCAAAGGGACAGAACGGGGTGTGTATGTGATTGTTTCTTTAGAAACTTTACTTACTTCATTTGAGATAAATGACACATGTCAAATATTTTACTTAAGATGAGTCGAGAGTCTTATCAGCATTAGCCTACTATATATATATATATATGTGTGTATATATATATATATATATATATATTACATGGAGTAGATATCAAACACTAATGAAATTCTTCATGAGTAATGAAAGTCTTGTTCATCTGAAGAAATTGCATTCATTAGAATTAGGGTCTCAATGAAATTTAAGAATGCATTATGAGATTTGTGGTATATTATTGAAGGAGAGTTTTTTGTTTTCCCTGAGCAGGAATTCTAAAGCAAAAGTTTAGAATAACTTGGTTGGATGAAAATGATGGAGCTGTTCCTCCTACGTTTATTAAGGGCAGAATTGTGAGAAATTAAGTAAGTGCTTTTACTTGTGATAACATGTCTTGTTATCATCAACAATGAATTCGTTAGATTTTATCATGAATTACTTGATCAAGTAGTCAAAAATTACGTTCTATTGTGTTGATTAAGGGGTTACTAAATGTTTAAATTACTAGTGCTCCTATTACAAATGCATTGTTCTCAATAATCGCAAACAAAAATGTGGTGAGTGATGCAATGTGATGTTAAGATAAGCATAGGGAAAATATCCCCAAAGTGTCTTTCATTCTTCATGTGATTTCCTAAACATGGTCTCATCTTTTAAAATGACTATCTTAGGCCATATCTCTATAATTTGTTCCAATACATGTGGCTACAACTAATGTATAATGTGTAAGACTTGATCAAATACAAAAACATGTGATATATTATTAGATGGTTAACTAACGATTGTTGCTAATTACAAAAATATGGCATAAGATGCTTATTTTGAAATATGAGTCTATGTTTAGGAAAATACATGAAAGAGTAGAATTAGGTTTGGATTATTTCCTCGATAAGTGAATGCTATTAATATAATTGTGATTTATAAGTTGATGTTATAGTGTTAAACAATTTAGGTCAACTATTGTTTGTGTGAAACGCAACTTATAAAAGCATTTCAAAGTTGATATTTAAATGACTTGAAAACGTATTTACTTCAATTATCCTTGAAAACCAAGTTGCTCATGTTAGTTAGTGGTATGTGCTTTTTATGCCTTGACTTATATGAGGATTCGTGGTTTTCTAATCAAATGATAACCTTCAATATAGATATCAGTAAATTCCATTTTCACGCCATTGTCTATGGACTAAAAATATTTTTAGACCATATCTTTCACAAGTATCATTTTTAGGTCAAATGTACTAAAAGAAAATGTCATTTTTAGGTCATTTCACAAATTTTGTGAGTCATTATATAATTTTGAAGAGTAATTTAGGTATTTCAAATAAATTATATTTTTCTTTGGTCACATTACAAAGTAAGAATTTCATTTGCAATGTCCAAATTACATTTAAAATCTATGAAATATCTTACGAAAAAAGTGAAATGTTTAAAAATGACAATTTTGAATATTTTTAGCCTAAAAATGAATTATGTTCTAAATAGTTCACATTAACCTTCTTTTTAACGAAATGGTATTTGGGTGGCCGAATTAGACTCCAACATGTGGTGTAATTATGATGTTGTAACCAATGCTGAAACTTTTGTTTGCTATATAGGTATGCAAGCTAAAGGAGGAGTTGATGACTAATCAGATTTTCATGAAAATCACCGATTAATCTTTGAAATTGTTTATCTTCAAACAGTCGTGTAGAATCAGATGGTCAAATCAGCCGAATCTCTCTATAATTGAGGATGCCATTCGAGATAAGTCTAATATTTAATTTAAGACCAAATTTCATTTTACAGGCCATTACTTATGGGATAAAATCATTTTTATATCACATATTTCAAAGTGCTATTTTAGACCATATGTTTTTAGAAGTGTAATTTTTAGGCCATTCACTAATATTGTTAGCTATTTTATAATGTTTAAAGGTAATTTGGACCATTTCAAATAAATTTATCTTCATATGTCCACATCATAGACTAGAAATTTTATTAAAAGTGCCCAATTTTTTCTTAAAATTTATGACATGTGTAAGAAAATTAGTGAAATGACCTTAAAATGACACTTTTCAGAATGTATGGCATAAAAGAAGTCTCAAAGGGATTGCAAATTGATTGGCTAAATGTGTAAGGTGTAACATAGATATTTATATAGGAGGGTCATTCATTTTTCGAAAGTTTTGATATCTCAATACTTTTTGCGGTAAAAGTGGTGTAGGATAAAAATTGTTTTTATTTTAGAATGACAAAAAAAATAAAATATATGGCTTAAAAATGTTAGTTTTGAAATATGTGGCCTAAAAATGGTTTTAGCATATAGGCAAAAACCTATTTTTGGTATTTGCTCTAAATTTAACCATGTTCCTAAAAATTTGAATAATTTGGCATGTTATAGTTATTTGTGTTAGATGATACGTTTATGTAAGTTGCGTTCGGCTTTGAAATATTACATACGGTGCTATTTTACTACATGAACTTGTCGTTCTCGAGCTGGGATTGGATGAGATTTTTGTTAATAGTTTGCTGCTAGTCTAATATCAATTTTACCGTGTTTCTAGATTTTTGAATTATTTGGCAGATTTTTATGTCATTTTCATTCAGTTTTGAAATTTTTCCGGATGGTTTTATCATGCTAAAAGAACTTGTTGACTAATGAGTTTTGGGCTTCCAGAAGCCAAATCCATAAGAAATTCTTTTTTTATTACTTTCTTCCACCATACCTTTATGTGCCTAGGCAAGTGCACTGTGAAAGCTGTAGACAGTTTTAAAGAGTTTAGCAACTATACTATCAAGTGTTTGTTTGTTACTTGCAAACTTTGATCAACACCATTATTAATGTATTTGCATTGCAGGTGATGATATCTGTGCCGGAGAACAGCAGGTTTGGCCCATCCATTACAAGTATCTCAGGTAGTAGGGAGTAACAATATACAGGTAAAATATACCCTTTTGTTTCAAAAAGTATCAAATAATACCCGTTCATCACTCCAAAAAATAAATAGTTAATATGCGCCTGCAAGGAGTAGAGTGTAACGGTTGATTTTGAAACAAAGGGGTATACTTTGGTATTTTGCATAATTCGTGATGACCAATACTCTAATTAGTTAAACACTACATCTTTATAAAAGACAACACAGTTATCGATTCAATTAAGATCATTGCATATCTGGTGGTCTGTTGTCTTATGTGAAACGCAAATATATTCATGTTTTATACAGGAAGGTTGCAAATATACCCTCCACTTCATAGCCATATTTTGCTACTTTTGACATAACACAAGGAACAAAAGTGATATTAACCTCATTTTTTGGTGTTAAATTCAAGGAACAATTAGTAAACAACATAAATACAATTAAATAGCGGAAATTAGCAGCATTTCTACGATCCTTGGGAGTACCAGACAGGGGTGCGTTTGGGAATTACAAGGTGATAAGTGTACAGTGGTTATGACTTGAGAGGTATATGTATGTATTAATGGATTTTAAAAGTTAAATTTGTATTAATGTGAATTAAGTTGATGATCAAAGAAGATATAGAGACTGAAGAGGCTTTTAAGAATTAAGAAGGAATAGAAATTGATTAGATCTCCAGTGGCGACTATTTAAATTAAAAAATTATAAATACAGCTGCGCTGATTGTGTTGTGGTGGTGGCATGATTATCAAGTCTGCATTTTTGGACTTTGGTCTTTTTAAAATTCTTCAGTTAATTAGCAAATAAGATTATGTTCGTTTATGAATTAGAGTTGTAACATGATAAACAAGTATTGATAAAAGCCGATATGAATATCATAATTTTGTTTCTTTTTTTATCAAAGCAATTTGATTTACAAGATTTATTCAGTTTGTTTTATTCAATAATTCTAACAATAGAATTTATTTTTTGTTTTTTATCTTTTCAAATCACAAAGGTATTGTTATTTGGAAATGAACTTGGATATATAATCGGGTGAAGCCCTCGTGAAGCCCCTGATGTTTCGCCAAAGTGCAGAAACCGCCCTTTTATCTTTTTTTTTTCTCCAAAAAATGCCCTTTAAGAAACTTTTTTTGTCACCGTTAGCCCCTTTTTTTATTTTTTGTTAGTTGACCATTAGTCAATGCCATTTGGCGCCATGTCAGCGCCACCTCACCGCCACTTAAGTTCCACCTAAGCCTGACGTCACCACCAATTACACATCATTTTTCTTAAATCATTATATTTTTTGGAAAATCCTTATTCTTCTTCTTCTTCTTCTTAAACGATCGAAAAACCCAAATTAAAAGGAGCAAATCTCCAGAGCTTGTCGATTCTCCACCATTGTCACCTTCCCACGCCAAGCCGCTCTTTGAACAAGGGAACCGCCGCCACTCGTGGTCATCAACCATTAAGATCCCGAATTAAGGTAAAAGCAAAAATAATCTCTTCACACTCACCTTCCCACACCAAGCCGCTCTCTACACAAGTAAATCGCCGCCAGTCATGGTTCCTTCGCCACCACCATAAACCGACTTGGAGAAGACCCAAATTAAGGTAAAGAAAATTTGAATGATTTTTTACCTAATTTCATTACTATTACAATATATCAAAATTATCTGATTTAATTTAAGTATAGCTACAACCGTGATGTTTATTATGTTTTATACAAATTCTAGAATGACCATTTTATGCCATGACTGTAGAAGTGAGTAATTTGGTCTTACACTCCATTTGGTGCAACTGTTGGAGTGAGCAATTGGGTCTCACGCTGCATTTTTTGAATTTTTTTGCAGTAAATATCCATTTGGTGAAGAAGATTTATAGGGGCTGGGTACAAGTACTTCACAAGAAGCGAAAGAGTATTTTGAAGCAATAGATAAACACAGAAAGGATTTTGAATGGATAGGTGAAGAAGATGGTGATGCAAAAGAGCTTGCTTTTAGTAAAATCGATTTTGGAAAGTTCAATCTGGAAATGAGATTTTAGTTTGGGCGAATCGTTTACTTCAAGCTATGGTTGATGTGATTTCAAGTAATGGATGGTTAAATCTTGCGCTTTTAGCTATGGAAATGAGTCAAATGGTTACTCAAGTAATGTGGTAACGAGATTCAATGCTTCTTCAGCTTCCACATTTTAACAAAGAGTTGGCGAAAAAATGTCAAGAGAAGAAAATAGAAACTGTGTTTGATTTATTAGAGATGGAAGATGATGAAAGGCGTGATCTCTTACAAATGTCTGATACGCAGTTAATGGATATGGCGAGGTTTTGTAATCGTTTTCTGAATATTGATTTGAGTTACGAAGTGATTGAGAAAGATGGCGATGAGATTAGTTTGAGTGTAGCACTTGAACGTGATAGACGAATGTTTGAGCTTTAAAAAGTACTGCAGTGAAAGTAGCCTTCAGCAACAGTACTAACTGCCCTACAAGCTGGCATTGCTATGTTTTGTATATTTGTCGAGTGTTTTGGATGAATAGGTTTCATGTGCAAAGACAAGTTTATTACTGTGCTATGCTATTTTTATAGCGCTAAAAAATTTGACAACTTTTATAGTACTAGTTGCTTGACTATTACTAGCTGGTGTACAATTTCAGTTTGTTTTTATGGTCAATGAGAAACTAGTAAAATCTGTTTCGTTTTTATTAGCTTATTGGGTGATTAAGAGAACTTGTAAATACTAATTTTGTTTGACTAAATATGGTGCACATGGTGCATTTAGTGGAAAAAAAACGAGTTTGACTTTGTATTAAAAGTAGGGGTGTGCGCGGGTCGGTTTTGTATGAAAAATGCTCAACCCACAAACCGCCCGTTCTTGTGCGGATTTTGAAAAATAAGACCCGCACCCGCCCGATACTTTACTTAAACCATTGAGTTTCGGGTTAGGCGGGTTGCGGGTGTATTGCTGGTGATTTAGTTCGATAAAGAAGACGAATTTGTATCCATATTCATTTGGCGAGTCAAATTTATATATTACAAATGAAAATTATAACGAAAAATATTGTTTAGGATACACGCATACGCATTTCAAATCATCTATGATTAAAAGATATAAAATGAGATTTTAGGAAACTAAATATATGAATTGAACAAAGAGTACAGATAATATCATAATTAAAATGAAAAACATATTCATTAGATAAAATACTATTGAAATATTGAGGGTTTTCAAAATATTTTTAGAAAAAGGGGAGAAATAAAAAAAATGTAGAGTGAAAAGGACATGACCCCCGCTATTTTATTTGAATAAAATGAGCAATACGATTTTTTTTAATTTTTATACTACAAGGTAATCGAGTATATGCGGGTTTGCGGGTTTCAAGTTTAAAATCCACAACCCACAAAAATATGTATATTTTTTCAAAATAGCAAACCGCAACCCACCCAATTAAAAACTAACCCGTATAATTTCGGGTTAGTGTGATCGGGTTGGTCGGGTTATGCGGGTTTTTTAACCTGATGCACACTCCTAATTGAAAGAGTTACTTTGCAAAGGAAAGCTAAGGTGAAACTTGTTTTTACAGTACCTGCTTTAGAAAGTGGAAAGAAGAGTTTGACTTTGTATTTCATGTGTGATTCTTTTACTTTTGCCTTTTGTTGTATTAATTAATACTCTGCTCTCTGATTATGTCACAATCTTAGCTTTCTTGTGTTGCTTGCTTATTTCTCAACATTTCGGTTTCTACTTCTAATATGTTTTAACATTTGGGTTTCTAACATTTTACCTTCCCAATATTGTGCTTTTGAATATTTTTTTAGCTTTACATTGTACACTACGTTTCGAAAGTCACTATTCCAACATAACATACTCCCTCACATTACATACACCACAATTTTGAGTGGAATTAATTGCAGCCATTGGGTAATTAGAGTCTTGAGTTTCGGTCAAAAAATAATAGAACGTTTATTTTATTGAGTGAGAGACCATTCCAGTTCAATAATCATGAAGGATTTTATGAGAATCAGTTTATTTAATTATCAAATAGGGTTTTATTAATAAACGCAGCTGCACCTATAAAATTTTCATAGGTTGTCTACATACCCGACAAAGGATAATATTGGGATCAAGCTGCATGTAGTTCTTTATAATTTTTACAGTGAATTCTCCTGTTACTATTACATAAACATTATATCAAAGAATATTACAGATAATTGTTTCACCATCGGGCTTGTGGTCGACCTTCACTGGACACTTTGGTTGTATCTTGTTTTGATCTTTCTTCACCATATCTTGTTTAATGTTCTTCTTCTTCAGCATATCTTTATCTTCGTCGATTTTCTTCTCTAAGTGTCTTCTTTTCATATCCCCATTACCATCAATTATTGGTCTCTTTCTTGATTGATCTTTTCTATCAAAAGCGGTATAATTTCCACGATCACAAACCTTATCTGCAGAATAAAGTTTATTCTTTGTGTTGTCATGTGAAACAACTTTCATGGATCCCTTTGGCATGAACTTTTCTATATCATCATCCTTTTCGAGATTGCTGATCAAATCATCATCACATCAACTGGACATCTTCTCTTCCTGAAGAGACATGCAGCAATATCCACTCTCCTCTTGAAGAATTCCTCCGTATGGTCCCGATAAGCCACTACAATGGCCTCTTCAAGCAACCCAAGTATATCAGTTCCGTCGGAAGCCCATATTTGCACGAAATACACCTTCAAGTGTATATCCTTTCCTCTCCATACAAATAATGAATCTAAATGGATATTTACTGCAAAAGAATTCAAAAAATGCAGCGTGAGACCCAATTGCTCACTCTAACAGTTGCACCAAATGGATATTTACTGTAAAAACAATTCAAAAAATGCGACCAAATTACTCTTTTCTACAGTCATGGCCATTCTAGAATTTGTATAAAACATAATAAACATCACGGCTGTAGCTATACTTAAATTAAATCAGATAATTTTGATATATTGTAATAGTAATGAAATTAGGTAAAAAATCATTCAAATTTTCTTTACCTTAATTTGGGTCTTCTCCAAGCCGGTTGATGGTGGTGGCGAAGGAACTTAATTGTGCAGAGAGCGGCTTGGTGTGGGAAGGTGAGTGTGGAGATTTTTTATTTGTTTTTCGCTTCATTTGGGTCTTCGATTGTTGACGGCGTATCCAAGCCGGTTGATGATGGTGGCGAAGTTTCCTTGTGCGGCTTGGTGTGAGTGGAGGTTCGGTTGGAGGAGGTAAAGAGGGATTAAGTGCATTTTTAAAAAAAAATTAAATAATTAATGAGGTGTAAATGCCGATGACGTGGAACAGACGTGGCGGTGAGGTGGCGCTGACATGACGCCAAATGACATTGACTAACGGTCAACTAACAGAAAATAGAAAAAAGGGCTAACGGTGACAAAAAAAGTTTCTTAAAGGGCGTTTTTTGGAAAAAAAAAGATAAGGAGCGGTTTCTGCACTTTGGCGAAACATCAGGGGTTTCACGGGGGTTTCACCCTATATAATTTGAAAATTTGAAAAAAACAAAGGGTATGTTTGGTTCATGAAAATATTGCTTATTTTATATTTTTATTTTTATTATTTTCTAAAATACTGGTAAAAATGTTCCTCGTAGAATGCGAGCCTTGAGGCTTTCATCGAAACAAAGAGAGAAGCCGGCTGGTGCTTTTTTTTGTCTTGGCCAGGTGAAAGGTTTGCTTGACTATAAATAGATTAGTAATTGTTTGGCAAGAGAAAATGAAAATAATTTTTAATAAAATAAAATAAAAATAAAATGTGAAATCCACATTCAGGACAGATGCAGCTAAAAACGTATTCTGATGGCATAATTGTAATTAAAAATAAAAATAAAAAATATGGTGGCATTCTGGTAATTATTTAGGTTTGTACCATGTATATATATACACATGGGAGCACAAACCTAACATATATTCAGTCACGTTTGTTGCTCCTCTTTAATGTCTCTTTTTCTCAAAATCTTCTATAAATAAGTATGTGATCAATTTTATTTTTTAATTATTTTGCATATAAATGTTATCCAATTAGACTTTATTAGATTATATAAGGGTTTCAAAAAGTGAATAAAATTAAAAAAAATTATGTATTATGTGAAGTAGCATTTGGGTGTTTTTTTAGTTATTCTAGATAACATTTGTGCGGTTTGATTTTTAAGATTACGAATATATTTTGTGAAATTGAATTATTTTTTCCAGTAATTATTATTTTTTTCAAAATTTAATTTGAAAATTACGTATATATATAATAAAAATCTTCTTGATTGTTTTATTTTTATGACATCTTAATGTTATTTTAGATGCGGGCATGTTTGAAAAGGAAACTGAAGTGGGTACATTCATTATCCTTTAAATAACGCTTTGTGACGGAAAGAACCTGCGACAAAAAGCTTTTCAAGCTTCGATCTTTCTTCAATCCATATGGCGGATCCGCCATTAATTCCAGCTTCTCCTACCCTAATGGACAACGAGCGGCATCCTGAAGCGATGATAAATGATGACTTAGTTACTACTAACTCCGAATTAGGAAAATTCCCCAACCTTTCTACGACCATGGTAAATCGCAGGCTACCAGAGAGGGCTCGTTCGACTGAAATTCCGGCCACAGACACTCGACAAAATCAACAGCAACGAACACCAATGATGAATAACCCTCCAAAGAAAGATTTTGTGTGGCACAGTGCAGTCACAGGTTTAAATATCATTATCCCAGCTATTGTTGATTCTAGTGAAAATACAGGGAAACTGGTAGTTGATTAGGAGGAACGGGATTTTATTTCATCTGTGGAAGACGATAAATTCATTGATGGTTGTGAGTACCCACAAGTAATAAGATCCAGAGAAAAGATTATTGAAATAATTGAGTTATGGAGTAATAACGTAGTATTAGGCTCTTAGGTTACAAAGTCAAATATAGTTACTTGGCGATGAAACTAAGACGGGTATGGAAGCCCAAAGGAATTTTTGAACTGGTTGATGTTTGCAATGGTTATTTCATGGTTAAATTCTCCAATCGGGATGATTTAAATTTGCGCTAGGGGGTGGACCCTGGATAATTTATGACCACTACTTGGTGGTAAGAGAGTGGACACCCGATTTCAAGCCACATGAAACATCAATATCCACCACTACCGCGTGGGTAAGGGCCTTTAATGTTAGAATGCAAAATTATACTTTGAGGATACTGAGAAAGATGGGGGACATTATTGGGAGAACGGTGTGCATTGATCCGTTAACTACGACAAGAAAAAAAATAGAGGAAATTACGCGAGACTAGCCATGGAACTGAACTTTGACAAGCCTTTAGTACCAAAAAATCACATAGGAGGCGAGGTTTGCAATGTGGAGTACGAGGGGTTACATATGATTTGCTTTGAATGTTGAAAGTTTGGTCACCAAAAAGACAAATTTCCTCAACTAGGGATAGTAGAAGACCGGGGTCTGGTATTGAGGAAAGAAATCAAGGTCTTGGGCCTCTTGCCGAGAGTGGATGAACCGAAGCAAGCCCCGTTTGGCGAGGCAAGGTTTGCAATGTGGAGTACGAGGGGTTACACATGATTTGCTTTGAATGTGGAAAGTTTGGTCACCAAAAAGACAAATTTCCTCAACTAGGGATAGTAGAAGACCAGGTCTGGTATTGAGGAAAGAAATCGAGGTCTTGGGCCCCTTGCCGAGAGTGGATGAATCGAATCAAGCCCCGTTTGGAGAATGGATGATAGTTCGCGGAATGGGAATAGATTTGGATTGCGGAAACATGTGATAGTAATCAGAGTATTCCAAAGCCATATCAGAGTAGACATTTGGGGATGAGATTCGAGGCACTCATTATTGAGGATGACGATATTGGTGATGTTAGTGGTATAAAATATATATTTTGGGGAGCTAACAAGCCTGGAAAGTTAGCATGACCAATGAACATGCTGGTACTAAAAATAGTTACTCGAGGTGGAACAAATGAAGTGGTTCAGGGCATAAGGTTATTGTTGATACGTCGTTCGAAATGGTTATAAAATTAAATGCCAATCCAGGCAATGGAAAATATGAGAGCAAGGTGTTGGAGTCTAGTGTAGTTCGGTTTAGAGCGGGTGAGGAGAAGGATAAAATGGTCAAAGTGGAGGTTGGGATCAGGGTTGTTGAAGGGAGAAAAACACAGGGACTGAATCGATTTTTTAGAAATTAGTGGGGCAGCGGATATATCTCAGGCGCACATGGTCATGGAGTTATTTCAAATGGGAAGATTGTAGTACATCAGGGACATACAACAGGTGTTTTGGAAACTATTACTGAGGGGCCTACATGAAATTTAATGAACATTCCGGGGAAAATAAATGTAAAACAAAATATGTAATGGATGTGCAACATCAACAAAGACCTTCCAGTGGATTGTCTTAAAAGTGGCGACCCAACAGAGGTGGACCCCATACCTTGAACCTGGGATGTAAGTAACTGGTCAGAGAGAAATGAGTCGTCCATGGAATCTGATCAAGACCTTCAAAGACAAGTACCAGAATCGTTGGGTTTAGCTGTTGGAACTCCAAAGGGTGATCAAGAACACAATTAGGAAGATTTGGTTATGGTTAATGTTGCATAGAGTGATTATTGCGGTACCATCTCTCCTTAATTTTTATTAGTTTATTTATGTGTACACTAGATAATTATTCTCAGGGATGGAATGGTCTAGTTCATCCACTAAATATCAAAGTTTGGAATTATCATGGCGCGTGTGCAGATAATTTTGCAGAGTGGTTAGGGAAATGGTATTTGTACATAAAGTTTGGTTGACGGTTATTGTAAAGCCTAGAGCGAAAGCCAGTGAGATCATTAGAAGTCTTGGGAAAGCTAACTTGACTAGGGTAGAAGCAGAAACGTATAAAGGCGGTATTTGGCTCGTCTGGGATGACTCTAAGGTTGATATTCGGTTCTTGTCGGCGCGTCAGTAGGTCATCAATATCGAGGTTTCAAAGTCAGGATGTGATCCTTGGGTTTTCTCGGCAATATATGCGCATACTCAACCATCGAAAAGGGAAAAATTATGGGTAGCCCTTACAGATGCCTTTCAAGGAGTAATGGATCTGTGGTTTATTGCTAGGGATTTTAACCAAGTTGGGAGGGAGGGAAACAAGAGGGGAGGATTCATGGGATTTACGAGACGAATGGAGAAATTTGAAGAGTGGAGACACGATTGTGGGCTAATTTATATGAGATTTGAGGGTCCTAGGTTCACGTGGAGTGATTCATGGAATATTGAGTAGTGAATAATGAGGAGACTTGATAGAGCTTATGAAAATTCTAACTTAGTTTTTTTTTATTTTCGCAGGCTAAAATTACTCATCTCGATCGTGCTCACTCAGATCACATGCCCATTCTCATTCGACTGAATGGGGAAGGGTGGTCCCCAAGAAGTAGAAGTCGTTGTAGATTCGAATCAGCATGGTGCTTACACAAGGAATTTCAAATCTGCGTGCAGAACACATGGATTGGGGATAATGGAGACTTGGGTGATAATATTGTGGCAATGCAAAACCATTTCCGCACTTGGAAGAACATGGTGTTTGGTGATATTAATATAAAAAAAGGTTACTAATGGCGAGATTAAAAGGGATTTAGTTGTCACTTGATCGAGAGTATAACCCCTCTTCACTTCAGCTTGGGAAAAGACTTCGGGATGAGTATCTTGACGTTTTGGAAGAAGAAGGAATGTGGTTTCAGAGGTCAAAAGAAAAGTGGATTCACTCGAGAGAGAGAAACACCAGATATTATAACTTAGCAACTATTCGGAAAAAGAAATATGCGAGAATAGTGAGGTTAAGAGATGATACTGATAGCTGGATAACAAATGAAGAGGAAGTCAAGAATTTAGTAGTTTTGTAACCTGTATACAGTCGAGAATGAGTCCATTTGTCCTTTTTCGTTGTCGTGCTTGAATCAGTTAGAAGATAGTGAGAAGGATTTGCTTAAGGAGGCTATTTCAGATGAAGAGATTTGTGAAGTGGTTTTCCAAGCAAATTCGACAAAACCACCTGGTCCGGATGGAATGTCTACAACTTTTTATCAGAAGTGTTGGGCCTCGGTTGGGCCTTCAGTTTGTAAAACAGTAAGACAGTGCTTGAATACGAGTTTGATATCGAATAAACTAAATGGTACCTTAATACACTTAATTACGAAAGTTAAAGATCCAGTGAAGGTGAGTGACTTTTGCCCCATCAGTCTTATAAATGTACCAGCTAAATTTATTATGTCGGTAATGGTGAACCGGTTAAGGCCTCTCTTGGCTGAACGAATAAGGCCCAATTAGACAAGTTTCCTCTCGGAAAGGTCGACTACAGATAATATAGTGTTAATGCAAGAGGTGTCCTCAATGATGCATAAGAAGACGGGAATAGTTGGTTGTATGGAAGTGACATTTTACCTTGAGAAAGCGTATGATAGACTGAGCTGGAGGTTCCTGGAGAATACAATCACGAATTTTGGGTTCCCCCAAGCTTGGGTACGTATAATTATTTCTGCTATGCGGTCTAATACTATGCAGATTCTTTGGAATAGTGACCCGCTTGAAGCTTTTACTTCGCACTGTGGTATCCGACAAGGAGACCCATTATCTCCTTACCTATTTGTGATGTGAATGGAACGACTGTCCTTATTAATACAAAACCTTTGCACTAATAACGAATGGAAGCCTCTATGTCTTAATAAGAACGGTCCCCCGATTTCTGATGTTTTCTTTGCAGATGATCTCATCTTGTTTGCAGAAGCTTCCGAGTCCCAAGTAGATCTCATGAAGATGGTTATGAGGAATTTTTGTATTGAGGCAGGTCACAAAATTAGCGCGGTAAAGTGTTATTTTTATTCTCTATGAATGTACCACATGATGTGAAATGTAACTTAGCAGCGAGAAGTGGACTTGTTCTTAGTGACTCACTAGTTATGTATTTGGGTGCCCCTATTGTATCAAGTCGACCTCCTAGAGGATTCTTCCGCAAAATAACAACGAATATGAGAAATAAATTGCCCAATTGGAAGACCCAAAATCTCTCTAGTGGGTCAGGTAACCTTAGCCCAATCCATTCTAAGCGCTATACCAATGTATATTATGCAAATATCACTTCCAATTTACGTCTACAAAGAAATTGATAAGATATTTTGTGATTTCAAGTGGGGTAGTGTAGAGGAGGTGAGGAAGATCCATTGGTTATAGTGGGAGAAGCTGTGTAGACCAAAGAAGGACGGCGGCTTTGGTTTCCATGATGTGATGAGATTTAATCAAGCTCTACTTGCAAAGCTATTCTAAAGGAGAATCAAGCGTTATGGGTCGTGGATTTGAAACACAAATATTTTAGTGAGGGCATCTTGAACCGTATATCGAAGAATTCAGATTCTAGGATGTGAAAATGGTTGTTGGAAGGCCAAGATATTATCAAAAAAGGTGTTGAACAGACTAATAATGGTTAGGGTGTTGGATTCAAATGGAAGTTCGAAAACTCGAGAAATTTCTCAATTAAATCAGCGTACAATGCCTCCAACTAGAGGGGTAATCACTGAAATTTAATTGGAAGAATGTTTGGTCGCTAAAGTTCCCTTAGAAAGTTTGCATGTTAGTGTGAAGAGCTATATGGGGTAGAGTTCCCACAACTCAAAACTTAGCACGGCTAGGAGTTTCTGTTGCTCCTACTTGTACTGGATGTGGAGGATGGTATAATTTATATATAATACAACCCCAAAGAAATTACAAAAAAAAAATCATACACACTTCTAGTAAGACTTTTGGGAAATAATGCAAAGATATACATTATTACGGACACTTGTGGTTTATACAAAGTACCAATTTCAAAAAATATCCTTTAAATTTAGTAAATTTATTTGATACATAATTTGGCATTATGTCAATCATGTACTACAAGGTAACATAACTTTTGGGCATCCAAAAAACTTTTAAGTAGATCGACTAAATTTCTTAGTATTCCACTGGTACGCGGACACTATATAATTCCACTTTATCAACAATATTCATGGTTATCATCTCGTGATGGCTTATTTACCGTGACCTTTTACTTTCAGGACATTCCTTATTATTCCACTTCTGGTGGTAAGGATATTTTTCTTACCTTAACCTCGTCTGGAGTTTGGGTCACCAAGATGTCATTTCTAGACACGTCGAAAGACATTGTATTTTCTTCCAGAAATGCACTCCTATTCACTTCAAGGAATGGGTTTTAGCTAGGAAAAACAATATTTATGTCACTCAATTATTTCCAATACCATGTCAAATTTTTTAAAAGCTGGAAATAGTGCATATGCTTTAGAGAATGTGATTCTATTCTCTCTAAGGAATAAGTTCTAATAAGGGAATACAACATTAACCCACTTGTTTTGCCATCCAAGCGTCTATTTATGTAGATAATTAAAACGCTTACATTCACTTCTGGGAATGTCGCTCTATTCACTTCGAATAATGAAAAGTTATAGTTAACAAGAAAATGTATTGTTAAACTATAATATTGGGATAAAACTCTACTTACAATATTACTACTTCAGGAGTATTTTCATGACATGAAATGTGTAAAAGGTCTTAACATATCTTTGTTCAAAGTACTTCTACCTACAATAATATCTACGGGATAACCTCGCATCCTTCGCTTCTCCGTATTTTCATGAAATAATTAACCTCGTCTTTATTTTCGATTTGCTTAGCTTCTCCGTTTTTTCACGATATATATTGTTGTCATCACCTCCTTTACCTTTTCTTATCACTTTAATTTACCAACAATACTAGTAAACTAAATAATATATACATAAAAATTATATATACTTTATAAAAACTTACCTGCAAAGTAAATTTTGAAACACTATTATGATCTCAACCTCAGTTGGACAATGACCACCCCCCCATGTTGATTCCAATACACATTATAAAACATAACATTTTCTTCAGAAAATGCAATTTTTTTCATTACAATGAATAGTCTTAACTAGAGAATACAATATTTAATCGTATGTAACTCTACCATTTTGTTTACATATTCATTTGCAAATAGATTGAAAAATCCAACAATCGTTACAAGGAATGCAATTCCATCAACTACATATAATGGTTTTGAGCCAGAGAATGTAATTTTATTCAATCATATGTTGTCCCCGCAATGTTTATTTTAATATGCATTTGAAAATTATTGCATTAGTTTAGGAAATGTAATTCTAATCACTTCATGGAATAGTATTGAGTACTGGAACGTGAATTATGATTTTTTATATAAACAATTCATTACTTTGCTTGCTTACGAGATAAACAATCTTATAGTATTTTGCAAAACCATTTAGAAACTTCAAGAGTATATGCATGTTATGACAAAAGGAGACGAATATTTGTTCCACTTGCTAATATTACATTTGCCCGTCTGAAATCCTCAATTAATTTAGTAGTACTTGAACTTGTACAAAAATTTCCTTTGTCCAATTTACTAATCAATTATTAGATTGTCTAGACGCTAAGACTGTAAACATTAACAAAGAAGGTTACAAAATCGAAACCTTTATCATAAAAACTATGCATAAATTATACCAAAAGATGGTGCACCATATAATTATTTTGTTCAACTTATGACACAATTCGATTCTTAAATATCCATGACATCTATATGAGTTTTTTATCAATATAACACCTTTTTTTCTTCAAACCTATAAATTTGAATTAAGACTTCAAGTCTTTGCAATTCTTTTAGATATCGAGTCGTTTAAATTTAATCTAGCCTTCATGCCTTAAAAAATCCATATAGTTTTCGAGTCTTTAAAATTTATTCCAGACTTCACAACAAAGCAGAAAACCACATTTTTCATACTGAAACACAACCCAACCTGCCTCATCTTCTCATCTCAGATATGCTCCCGACAGTAATGGTTTATTAACAGTAAAAAAACTCTAACCCTTAGAATTCTAATATCATCCACAACCACCATTTGATAGTCCATCTCCTCTAGATCAAAGACACAAGAACCTAGGGTACAATAGCCTCCAAAGTTTTTTGGATGTGGCGCGGCAGATGAATCGGAAGCTCACCTGTTCGGCTATTCGGGACTGCAAGAGGTATGAAGGCCTTTGGGAAGGTTGTCCTATCTTGAATGAGTTGATAATTAAAGCTAGAGAGAAAGTGATAAGTTACTGTAATAACATAAATAGATATAAAATGTTTGACAGCCTTCCCGGGAAAAATAGTGCATGTCTGGATGATATTGTGGAGGATGGTTTCTTCAGTGCTGTAGCCAATAGGAAAGTAAACTCTAATTTAGTGGATCAAGAGCAGTCCAGGTCTGATGCACGAGGAAGAACTGTTTGTGGTAGACAACAACCTCCGACGGGACAACAATCTCCTATAGTAGCGGATACCAGACAGGAGCTGCTGAAAGAGGCTGATGTGGATTCGTGGAGAACACTACTGAGGTGTAACTTAGTGGTTAATGGGTTAGAAATTCAGAGTATTGCACTTGAAATTTGCTGGACTATATAGTTGACAGAAATGATAGAATATTAAGTGGTAATTTCGATGGTAAATCAACAAAATCACTGCGGTTTATTGCGGAAACGCTGCTATTAATTATCCCCAGGGGAAAGGAAAAATATGGGGGTGATCACGTCAGCTAGAAACACGCTCGTGAAATGAGTTAGACCTGAAATTGGGATGAAATGAACGTGGATGGAAGTCTATCGCATGGTTCTAGAGGGCGGGACCAGGGGGAATTATTAGAGACATGAATGGAACTTATGTGGGTGGATTCGCGACTTTGAATACAAAGCTTCATTCAGATCTGATTGCGCTAAATTTTGGGTTGTCCTTGGTAGTGACAACAGAGTTATGGATTTTGATTACTGTTGAGACTGATTTGCTTGCGTTACACACGCTAGTGAAGGACGGTGGGACAAAGGGGATTGTGTAGACGACTTAATCAAGGAATGTAGAGATATACTTGTAAAGTACTCGGGTATTGAGCTAGTTCATGTGTATATAAAAGGCGAACTTTTTTGCGGATTATATGGAGAAATTTGGGGCATGGATAGAAAGTGATTTGATCGTGTATGAAGACCCTCCGGAGTGTTTGCGGAAGTTTCTTATGAAAGATAAGTGCGGCTAGGCTACTCCGAGAACAATATTGTACACTCTTTCGGGAGTTTATTAAGTTACTTATTGGTCTTTTTAGGCCTCAGATGTATGGAAACAAAGAAGGAAATTGAAGTATAAATTTGGTCAACGAAATTGAGCGACAATTTATACTAATTTTACATTTATGTGAGAGCTGTAAAAATGCAAATTTCAACTTGGAAGCAAGTTGTTTGGGAAGATATCGATAAAAAATTATCTAAGACTATAAGAGAAAGTTATGTAGTTGAGAAACTCAAGTCAAAGTTTAATAGACTCTGTATGAAACATCATTAGTTTAGTGAACTTATTGGTGGCATTGGGGTAACTTGCCAATATTGTATCGGCTACAAATGAAGTTTGTAAGATGTTTAGTGTGGTATACTCTCACTAAGACTGATTTGAGTTCAAAATTAATAATTTTATTTTGATTGTATTTTTGTAATTTCATCTTTTTGTAGAAACACAAGGGATGTAAGCAATTTCGTAGGAAATGGTTAGACAACTATAATTTGCTTGGTGAGATATTTAATAACACCTAGCGCAATGGGAACTCTTCGTCATGCCTCAACACAAAAACCTCCAACCTTTTATGAAGAGCGTGAAATGGAAGACAAATATATTAATGGAGGTATGCATGTCAACAATCAAAATGTAGAAGATGATAAATTTGATAAAGATGGAGGAAGCAGGAGTGAGTTTGACGATTGGTGTCGCCTAGGGTGTGATAAAAATAAGATCAATTTAAGTATGGAAAACTACGCACTCTCACCCTAGACAGGCACAGTACTGCAAGTATTACAGGACTTATGCAAGTTTTAATGATAAATAGAGTTCGTTCTCAGGGACTTAAGTGTGTTAATCGCGTAGGAAACAATAACGAGTAAAAGTAAATAATTAAAAGACAGAAAATAAAGCAAATAGAAATTCGAGATTAACTAATTAAACTAAGGAAAATAAAGACAATAAAGTAAAAGATTAAGAAATATGAGATGAGAAATATAGCTTAGGTTTTGCTAGTATGCACTAATCCTTCTAATTCTATATATAAATCTAGTTCATAAGGGAGAATATTAGCTCTTGGTATACTTAGTCAGGATTCTAAATTCCCCAATCTTAGACCTTGAGAGCGACTAAGGGGGCTACGACACAACCAAGACGAGGACTCAAATAGGGTTATCAAACGCCACTAGGCCCTATCCAGCACACTACAATCAATTGGTGATATGGTAGTTAAATCAAACCCTAATGACTATCTAGTTAGAAGTATGTTTTGTCAGAACTGCTATCGACACTAGACATTATGTGGTGGTTCAATAGTTAAACACCCTGTCAAGGAGACAATCTAACTACTCTTAAAACAATCCTAAAGTGATCAGTTCTAGGAAAGACATTAAATCAAAACACATAAGCAAATATAAAGTAAGTAGCTAATATCAGATTAAAACATATAATTCCCAAAGAAACTTAGATAGAAGAATTAGAATTCATAGATTATACATATGCAAAACCCAAGCTATGGGGAGTTTAGTTCATACCTGATGGAAATAAACTAAAAGAAATTACAAAAGACATCATCTTGCTCTCTACAATAAACTGGAAGAATAAAACCTTAAGAACTAATTACTATGAGGCAAGGATGATTTACAAGTGATATAAGGGTGTATTTATAGGTGTTTAGAAGACCTAATTCGTTTTCTTGAGGAATAGTTAAGGTAATGGACTTCTAGCCCAACTCAAATTCGTATGGAAATAAAGATAAACACTGCTTCACCGTTTTGAGCATATCTTCTTCGTTATTGGTCGGTTTTTGCTCCATAAGATACCAAAAGAATCGCAACAGAATTATCTTGCCCCTATAGAAGGAAATCTCCAAATTCGGCCTATTTCTTAGGTAAAAACCCACATCTTTGGACGTGTATGTAGAATCCCAGATTTAGGCAGCTTTTCCTTTTCCATCTTTTTAGCTTTTATTTCCTTATCTCCAATTACCATGCAAACTCTTTCCATAAGTTGTTGTTTTTGACTTGGACTCTAATTAATCTCCATAATTATATTTAAAGCTTCACACTAAATAAACAATTAAACCCAATATGCTCTAAAAATAATAATTCTACAAATCAAGACTCAAAATAGGAAAGTGCACTAAAACTCAAGAAAATCGACATTATTGACTTCTAAATCACTTAAAATGATGTCTCATCCTAACATAAATCTATCACAAATGAGGAGACATCAATGATACTTTACATCGTAAAACATTGTTAGACGCCACTTTTTTTTATAGTAATGGATGTTGACATGAAACATGATTATCAATTGGAAATCAGTAACAGGAAGAGTCAAGATATTTGATAGTCCTAGAGGGGGGGTGAATAGGATTACTAATAAGATTAATGCCTAATTAAAAAAATCTTTTGGACAATTATAAGTTTAAGACAAAACTTCTAAGTCAACTAATTAAATCAAACTCTTATAGGATCATGCGAAGGTAAGTTAGAGGTTTGACATAAAAGTATAACAAGTAAATCGTCAATCCAATATCTTAAACTACTCTAGAAGACTATACGTTAGATAACCTAGATAAACAATATCACAATACTCATGCTAGCATATTATCAAACATATAAAGTGCGGAAAGTAAATAGAGTAGGGATAGAAAGATACACACGATTTATAGTGGTTCGGTTTCCCTACATCCACTACCTAAGGAAGCCTCCTTAGGATTTCAAGCTTTTCACTAAGCTTCCGTGTCTCTCTTAACCGGGTCGAGAACACAATAACCTTTACAAACTCTTCGATAACACGAATGACAAAACACTTGTGTAGTCACAACACAAGGACACCAAGTATACTCCCTATACTTGAATTCTCTCTTAATCTATCTATTACAAGACCTAAACTTAAGAGGATAGCAACAAAGTGTTTAAAGGGTTGCTTATAAAAGCTTGTAACTAAACTCCTAAAAGAGTGGATATGACTATAAACTTGATTACTCCTCTTGAGTGGATAGAACCTTGTGGCTTAATTGATTAACTCCTTGAAAGGATTAATAAGCTCACTAAGATTGATTTTGACTATGTATAGCACTTGACACCTTCTTGAATGATAGCAATTAAGCCCCTTAGTGTTTGTAATTAGTTGGTGTAGTTGTAGCCTTCAAAGAGCTTCAATTTATAGTAGAAAATGGCTTCCAACGGTCATAAGACTTGGGTCCAACGGATCTATTAATCTCCCAACGGATATATTACTTATGACTTGTCTTTTGTGCAGAAAAACCTTTCTTGCGGTGTACCGCAAGATTTCGTGCGGTGTACCGCGCTTCAATGGTTTGATTTTCTAACTTACTGACGGGCTAGCCTCTGCACCGCGCCCTGGTCCGCATTCTTGGTCCGGTGTACCGCGCCATTCGTCCGGTGTCCCGCGCCAAGTAACTTTGAAGGATAATGACTTGGATCAATAAATCTTCTTCACGAAAGTTGTTGGAAACATCATTCTAAGAACCTTTGAAGTTGATCACTAAAGCTAATTCTCAATGTACACAAAGATAAGGTTAAAAGTATTTATATGAGAATTAGTTTCATAACATATAACAATAAGTTTTGATCTAAAAGATAAAGAAGTGCTTTTTGATGAAAAAGAGTGCAAGAAGGAATATATATAACAAGAGTAATTAGCACACTAAACACAAGAGGATTTGTCATATTAAAACACCCTATTAAGGGAGGCTATATGCCAACAATCTCCCCCTTTTTGATGATGACAAATCCTTCACTAAAACACCTTAGGAATGATATGAAAGTTTAAGCACTAATGAAATTAAGCTCCCCCTCACAATAAGCATATAAGATTTGAGATGCATTTGTGAGTTTTTAAAGCGTGCAAGTTTTGAAAGTTTTAGTGCACATATTTCTCCCCCTTTGTCTTCATCAAAAAGACGGGGTTAACAACTACGAATGGAAGAGCTAAAACTCAAGTGAATAGATTTTAAACAACGTTTCTAAGAGTGTGCAAGAGTTTGGAGATTAAAACATTTTTAGAAAGAGATGCACAAGGTTAGATAATTGAAGAGCTAAGAGATAGAGACTTTTTACCAACTCTTTGATCGATAGATTTTCATTTCATATGCTTTCTAATGACACAAACGATTAGTTGCAATGTATGAGATAAAATATTAGCCAAAGCATTAGAGTTTTAATAAAAGCTCCCCCTTACAAAATGCATAAAGATTGTTTCAATTTTGTAAAAGTGTGATCTACAATTTTTCCCCAAAAAGATATTGTGAAATCATTTTTAAGAAAGTTAGGGGTAAAATGTAATTTCTGAAAAATATAGGGTCAAAAAGTCATTTGTCAAAAAGTTAGGGGACTAAAAGACAATCTTTTAAACTTTTAGGAACCTAAGTGCATTTTTCAACCATTTTTAAGAACAAATACAAAATTTGAACAAACTAAAGGGACTAAAATGCAATAAAGGATAAGATCAAGGATAAGAGAGCAATAGTACCTATATCATCAAGGAAAATGTTAGTAATATCAAAGCATAAATTTGAAGCAACTAAACATTAAATTTCCAAAATAAAACCATAGCAAACTAAAACAATTATCCAAATTAAACACCATAGCATACTAGAACAAATATCCAAATCAAACCAAGTTAAACATAAAGCATCCTAAACCATTATCCAAATAAAACATGTAGCAATAATATCCTAGATGTCCAAAACACGGACCCATAAAAAATTAAAGCATAAACAACACAAACTTAGTCCAAGACACTAAAAAGAAACACAAAAAACACTTAGAAGGATAAAGAAGATTAAAAGACCAAACACCAAACACCAAAGACCACAACCATTTAACGCAATTCCCGGGGAGAGCGGCTTCTAGAACGGCTTCGAGGATGTGAAACATCATCTTTGATGCATGAGACATCATTCTTAACACACGATAATTCACTAGCAAGATTTCCTATTTTCTCCTCCAACACTCCAAATTTCCTTTCTATCTTTTCCTCTAAAACCTCAAATTTTCTACCAATGTAATCCATAAACCGAGATAAAGCACCTTCGAAACTAGAAGGATTAGGCGGATTCTCATGAGTTGGGTTTTGAGGAGGCTCATTTGGGATAGGATTTTGTTGACCCGGAATATCCAATAGCTCAAGTGTGTTAATCTCCGGACCAAAAGTTCCTCCCTTAGCTTGTAGGATACGATTTCGAATAGCAATATCCGAAATACGATTAATAACCGAAAGCGAAACATATGAGTTGTTATAGATAGCAAATTTCATCCTCTTGATTGTGCTATAGTCGAAACACCACGCTTTATCAATAGATTTCACATTTGTTCCTCCTAATGAGATTTCACTTCCCTCAAAGATTTTAGTAAGAAATATACCATAGGGGACTTTATCTCTTGCGGTTCGAGCATGGTTCATCCATTTGAACATAATAGCAAAAATATTAATCGGACGCTTAGCAAAGATCAAGAATAGTAGATAAGCTTCATACGGGATTAACTTTGCATCATGTTTGTCCTTCGGAATTATGGCCGAAATAAGAAACTTATGAGCCACAATAAATTCCGGATCAAAACTACGCAAATTCCAATTACCATCGGGAATAACCATCCTACTATTAACGAAATCTATAACCTCATTTTGACCGACTATATCAAGAGTGGAGCCATCCCAACCACTTGACCAAAAACCACTAAAACCATCGAACGGAATACTATAACGAGCACATAACACATGCAATTTTAATCTTAAAGCGGTACCCGAAACAGATGATTTTACTAAGTTATTTGCACTATCAAATTCAAAGTTTTTGTAAAATTCTTCAATTAATCCACTTGCTAATTGAGTACCCGAATAAGCAAATACATTATCACAACCTTGAAATTTAAAAAGATCAAGAAGAGAATTTTCACCCATTGGAAAAGCCGAATCACTAAACGTTCTACCCGGGAGAGGCTCGAATGGCCGGAGTGGAGGAGGTGTTGGTGACCTCGCCGGAGAAGGAGCACGGCGGCGGCTGGAGGAGGCTCCGGTGGTGGTTTTCTCCTTTGGAGCAGTTTTCTTTTCTCTCATGGTGAAGAGGGGAAGTGAGTAATGAAGGAGAGAGAGAGAGAGAAGTGATTTAAAGGGTGAAGATGGGTGTTTTGGTGGTGGAGACGGAGCAACGGTGGCCGGAAATCGCCAAGGAGGAGGAGAGGAAATGTTTTAATGGTGGAATGAAGAGAATAGAAGAGAAAACGGCCTACTAAAGCTGTCAAAAACCTAACCTGCGGTGTACCGCGGGAATCTTGCGGTGTACCGCGCTTGTTAAAATAAGCTGGGCGAAAAAATAAAAGAAAAAAAATAAAACTGCTGAAACCCTGAGACGCGGTGTACCGCGGAATGGTCCGGTGCACCGCAAAAGTGTTCGGTTTGGACACAAAAAATGAATTTTTTGATTCTTTTAAAAACACCCGAAACACATTCGAAACTTCCCCAAAAGATTCGGAATGGTATAAAATAATTTTGAGCATCTTTGTTTTGAAAAGAAATACCATGGAAAACCCCGAAAACTTATAAAGCAGTTTATATCACAAATACCCCTAAGTTTCATAAAAGTACAAAAAGACTCAATGTAAGAACAAAGCAACATTTAAGCATGAAAAGGTCAAGAAACACAAGATAATAGCACATAGTTGAAAATTCACACAAAACACAACAAAAAACATAAACATAAAAAGAAGAAAGGAAAGAATTTACCGTATTTTCCTTTTATGAGGTTTGAACGTCCTTTTGCATAAAATTCCATTTTCTTGACGCTCAACACCTTCAATAAATATTACTTATGGTAACCGAGGTGGAATGGATCCGGAAATGTTGTTAGCATTTGTCACGATCCATATAGGTTTTTCCCATGAAGGTATCAAAGATCCACTTTCAAGTTGTTCATGGTAATGACACGTAGAAGCATGATGACCGGGTTTACCACAATAATTGCAAGAACTTCTTTTTCGAGTAGAGCTACTATGTGAGGGATTTGAACATGAAGTTCCCACATTCTTTCCAATATCCAAATTATCATTTAAATATAATTTTTCTTTAAAAAATCCATTTGGATCAAAAGGAGTAACATTTAACAAAGGATGATTTTTTAAAGTTTCAAGAGCGAGGGAAAAAGTTTCATCCAATTTTCTAAAACCTTCTATGTTTTTCTTCATAGGATGTTTCCATTTATTTAAAGAAAAAATGTTTTCAAAACAAGGGTTTTTAGTATTACCAAGAATATCATCCAAAGTGATACAACATTTAAAACAATTCTTTAGCTCAACTTTACCCTTTTTTAGCATAAGATTATTCAAATGGATTTGAGAATCAAGAATTTTGAGAAGTGATGAAATTTGCCTAATATCACAATAATTATAAGGAAGAGATAAAGAGTTAGGATAGAGTGCAACCTCATGGTTTGGTTTAGGATTGTCATGAGATTCATCATGGATTGAGACTTCTTCTTCTTCGTTATTTTCGACAATTCCATATACAAACTCCAAACGATTCCAAAGCTCTTTTGCGGATTTACAATCTAACATTTGTGAGAAAATTTCTTCGGAAATTCCACGAATGAGAGTGTACATTGGTTTTGCATTTTGAGTGAGCTTAGCCTTTTCCTCAATGGTAAGTTCATCAAAATCTTTTTCTTCTTGGTTTAGCTTAAGAACTCCCGCTTCATTTAATTCCTCTTTATAGGGAACAAATGGACCTTCTTTCACGATTCTCCATTGATCGGGATCTTCGGCTTTAATAAATTCCTCCATTTTTGTTCTCCAAGCAAAATAGTAAGTTCCTACAAAAAGTGGAGGTCGAGTAGAAGACGAACTTTCCAAAAGATTAAATTCCATATCGTTTTACTCTACTAACGATTAAGCTATTCACGTAGAGTTAGGCTCTGATACCAATTGATAGTCCTAGAGGGGGGTGAATAGGATTACTAATAAGATTAATGCCTAATTAAAAAATCTTTTGGACAATTATAAGTTTAAGAGAAAACTTCTAAGTCAACTAATTAAATCAAACTCTTATAGGATCATGCAAAGGTAAGTTAGAGGTTTGACATAAAAGTATAACAAGTAAATCGTCAATCCAATATCTTAAACTACTCTAAAAGACTATACGTTAGATAACCTAGATAAACAATATCACAATACTCATGCTAGCATATTATCAAACATATAAAGTGCGGAAAGTAAATAGAGTAGGGATAGAAAGATACACACGATTTATAGTGGTTCGGTTTCCCTACATCCACTACCTAAGGAAGCCTCCTTAGGATTTCAAGCTTTTCACTAAGCTTCCGTGTCTCTCTTAACCGGGTCGAGAACACAATAACCTTTACAAACTCTTCGATAACACGAAGGACAAAACACTTGTGTAGTCACAACACAAGGACACCAAGTATACTCCCTATACTTGAATTCTCTCTTAATCTATCTATTACAAGACCTAGACTTAAGAGGATAGCAACAAAGTGTTTAAAGGGTTGCTTATAAAAGCTTGTAACTAAACTCCTAAAAGAGTGGATATGACTATAAGCTTGATTACTCCTCTTGAGTGGATAGAACCTTGTGGCTTAATTGATTAACTCCTTGAAAGGATTAATAAGCTCACTAAGATTGATTTTGACTATGTATAGCACTTGACACCTTCTTGAATGATAGCAATTAAGCCCCTTAGTGTTTGTAATTAGTTGGTGTAGTTGTAGCCTTCAAAGAGCTTCAATTTATAGTAGAAAATGGCTTCCAACGGTCATAAGACTTGGGTCCAACGGATCTATTAATCTCCCAACGGATATATTACTTATGACTTGTCTTTTGTGCAGAAAAACCTTTCTTGCGGTGTACCGCAAGATTTCGTGCGGTGTACCGCGCTTCAATGGTTTGATTTTCTAACTTACTGACGGGCTAGCCTCTGCACCGCGCCCTGGTCCGCATTCTTGGTCCGGTGTACCGCGCCATTCGTCCGGTGTACCGCGCCAAGTAACTTTGAAGGATAATGACTTGGATCAATAAATATTCTTCACGAAAGTTGTTGGAAACATCATTCTAAGAACCTTTGAAGTTGATCACTAAATCTAATTCTCAATGTACACAAAGATAAGGTTAAAAGTATTTATATGAGAATTAGTTTCATAACATATAACAATAAAGTTTTGATCTAAAAGATAAAGAAGTGCTTTTTGATGAAAAGGAGTGCAAGAAGGAATATATATAACAAGAGTAATTAGCACACTAAACACAAGAGGATTTGTCATATTAAAACACCCTATTAAGGGAGGCTATATGCCAACAATATTGCTTTTACTTCTTGACCTTCGAGTTCTGATGAATAGTTAAATCTATCAAGATTTGTTGCATAATGTTGTTTTTGGTTAAAGCTCTACTTATTGAAGTTTTATTAAATATTGTTTCAAATGTAACCAGTACTAATCAGAACCACCAGCAGGTGTCGGAGCTGTAACGAAGTGTCTTGGAGAAGGCAATGAAGAGTGATTTATGTGTAATTAAGAGTAGAATATGTCATATTCATATAATGCTGATTTTATGGTGGTCATGATTTTATTTTATATTATTTATTAAGAATGATAATTACTTCCACTTTTTTTTTGTCTTATGACCAATTAAAATTAAAATTTCATATAGGTTACCATGTCTGAAGTGATTTCTAATAAACCAGTTGTGATTAGCTCAACTGACCCGAGCCTTGGTTATCCATGTCGTGTCAATGACACCGAGTCTAAAAAGTGGCTCTCCCATGTAACAAAAAAGTGTTTTCTAATAGTGATAATTCGAGTTATAATAATGATTCGAGTAGTTTTTCATCAGATGAAGATGATTTTGTAGATTTTATGATGTGTTCTTTTTTGTAATAATACGATAATATCATAAGAGGAACATAGCCAAAAATTTATGTTGAACATCAATTTTGTCAGATGTATATCTTGGAAGTTCTTTCTGGAAATAAATTTAGCTTTTTAAAAATATTCAAATAGAAAAAAACAACTTTTATGAGATTATGTTATAAGTTAAAAGAGATGCATCTTTACATGATAGAAAGGAAATTTGTGTTGAAGAGGGAGTGACAATGTTATTGTTTATAATATCTCGTAATGTATGTCATCGAGTTGTAGCCGAGAGATTTTAACATTCTACAAAAATCTTTAGTAGATGGTTCAGAAGAGAAGAGTATTGAGAGTTGTAACACAATTAATTCATTCTAAAAAAAGACAATGTGGCCCCTAAAATCCTCCACAATCCAAAAATGCTTTCCCTATTTTTACAAGTTTTTTTTATGATTTTATAGTATTATGAAATCTTTTATAAAAAAGGCATACAAATTTTAAAATATTCTATAGACCAGCGAATCAATTTAATATGCCAAATAAAGGTAAGTACTCAGTAATTAATTTTCTATGTATAATATTTTATAGGTAAATTAACTATTATATATCTTTGTTTGAAGGTCAATATTATGTGGTTGATGCTGGATATTCTAATAAGCTGGGTTTTCTTACACCATATCGAAATGAAAGGTATCGTTACGGGACTACAAAACAAGGATTGCCGCAAGGTGGGGTTAAAATATTCAATTACAGGCATTCTTTATTGTGTAATGTAATTGAGCGTTGTTTTGGATTACTTAAAGCAAGATTTCCGATCCTTAAGATGATCCCAAACTATCCTCTTCGACGACAACGTCACATACCCACGACATGTTGCACAATTCACAATTTTATTCGCTTAGATGATTTGCAAAATACACTATTTGAAGACTATTTGCAAGAAGGACTTAAATTTTTCAAGGAGAGCAATGGTACTTAACAACAATCCAACAATATTGATCTAACTCAAGCTAATACCATGCCTCAAGTTAGAGAGGATATTACGACATCGATGTGGAATGACTATCACAATCATGGATGATATGAGAGTTTAAATTTTATGACTAATTTATTTGTTTGGAAAAATATGAGTTTTGCAAATTATATTTTACAAATATTTTGGTTACACATTTATTTTTATTTTATTTCAGATTTGAATACATACTTCAGGTTTTATCATCGTGTAATTGCTCAAATTCGCTCAAATTATCTAGATTGCCTATCAGACTATATTTTGTTTTTCGTCCCTTAGGTATTATTTAGATTTTTTTGTGACCATCTTTATTAATAGTTGAAGTAATTCGTTGTTTTGTTAGAACTTTAGATACTGCTTGTGTTGTTTAGTTGAAGGTTGTGTTGTGTTGCACACTCTTAGTTACTAATTTAAGTAATAATAGTGTAACGATTATTGCAGGGATCTCCTTGCAATTATTTTATAAGTGTTTTTCTTGCAAATTAGTATGTAAGGATGGGTTTCTTGGTAGAACTGTAGGAGATTGAGGTGATTATGTGAAGTGATACAAAAGATTTGTGCAAAATATTTGGATTCAAAGCCAAGTGAACTGGCCTGGGAATTGGAGAAAAAAATAGAGTTTACATATTCTTTTTAAAGCTGATGGATGACAATCGCATAAAATAATAAGTGATCTAGCATGTATATTACTAACCATGTGAACATCTCACCAAATGGATATTACTGCAAAAAAAAAATTGTAGTAAAAGCGCAAATTGCTCACTTCTTTGTGCAAAAAATTGACGTGATTCTGTGAAGGGAGGTAGTTATTTTGTTAAATTGCGTTAGAGGCATGTGTAAAATATTTTTGCAAAATATTTAAACTTTAACTTATAAACTAAGTGAATTGGCATGTGATCTGGAAAAATAAAAATAGAGTGTATGAGAACTAGATATACTATAAATGGTAGAAGTTACAATACCAGTCTTGTGTATGCTCATCCTGGTATATGAGAACGGGTATATATATTATAGAACAGACCATTGACTATGAGTAAGGATTGCATTGTTAATAGCGTAATGAACAATGTGTTCATATACTGGACTGAATTCAATCAAAAATGTTTTTCCGTAATATTCACTACAAGAAATAGTAGCATTAGCGGGGAAGCTATTGCGGCAACAACTAAAATGGCCTCTAATGATATTTTTAAAAACCAAAATGGCCTCTAATTATATTTTTAGCGGCAATATTTGCCGCTAAAGATAAAGTTAATAGAGGCAAAAACAAATAATTTGCTACTAAAGGTACTTTTAGCGAGAAACATATAGAGGCGACAAATAACGAACTATTAACGGCAAAATTAAGATTTTTAGTGTTCAATTTTTTGCCGCTAAAGATACTATTTCTTGTAGTGATTGTGCTAATTCTCATATGAATTTATTTTTCTTTTGAAATTTTGTTGGTTCCTTTATCACTTGGTATTATATTCAACAATATTCATTATTTACAATGAATAAGTCTCTGACACTTGATCTCTAAAGATAATCTCATCTAAGATAACCTGCTTTCGTAAAACAAACTAGTAAATTTGATGGTGCCCGAATAATTTGTCTGAGTTAAAACTAGATCGTCTAGCACGCCATTACCATAGCAATTTAACATCAATTTTTATATTGACTAGATTTAATGTGAATGTAAAAAGTAGTGAAACAAAGTAAAAAAATGGGAGTAGCAGTTTACATGGTCCAATATTCTGTAATAAAACTATTGTTCTAAGAAACACTAGGCGCGCTACTAGTGTGGACAATCACCTTCGAGCGCCTAGATGACTAGGCGACCCATTAATCGAAATTTAAACGGTTTTTACCTAGACTATTTTTATATTATTAAATATATATTACTAATATATTAATTTGAATAATATTTACATCCTAATATACTTAAAGTAGATCAATTTAACAAAAATAACATATATTTAACTATAAATAATAATAATTCATTATTATTAACGTAAAAAATAACCAATTCAAGAAATCTAGACTTGGAATTTGAAAAATCCTACTTTCTTCTTTATCTTGCGCGTTCAAACTCTAAGCTAAGTAGATTTTTCTTTATATTTTTCGTATGTGTTGGGTTGTATTAGATTAAAGTAGTTATTTATGGGCTAGCATGCTAGGTAGTATTCGGATTGGGTGACCCATTAATTCGAATAGGTTGTTTATTAATTAGAGTGTGCATAGACGAACCTTTAGCCACCTTCGAGAGAAATTCTAGGCGGATCGCACTTTGGAACGCCTAGGGCGGAGCGCCTAGATGGCTAGGCGACCTTGTTCTAGAACACTGTTATAAAACAATTGAACTAACTTGAACAAAATTGGAGTAACAATACTTTGTATGAAACATTATTTATGTTAATATTAAGTTAAATAAAATAAAAATTATGAAAAAAACATTTAAATAATAATCAGACATATTTTCAATAAAAATAATTTGGAAAACAGTATAAACCAAACATATTTTTTTTTTAAATTTATTTTTCTTCAAAAGTAATTTTCTTATTCTTATCCAAATAGGTTTTCTAGAGTTCTTGAAAAGGAAAATGAAACTATATTTTAAAAACAAAAACTGAAAATATTTTCACGAACCAAACGGGACCTAAAATGAGTTGATTCTGATTCCTGGTCCCTTAAAAAGGAAAAATTTAAACTAAAGACGACTATTTAAGAATAATTTACAAGATTTCAAAGATGACCCAATTATTTGAAAATAGCTAACTCTGATGTGCATATTATAATTTGGCTGATAACATAATCAAACGACATGTCGTTATTACTTTAATTTAAATGCAAGTATTAATCATAAGATATTGGATACTCCTTTTGCTCCATATGGCTCAGATCGTTGGCAGAAAACTAGAGTATGTAGACTCAGATAGTTGGCGGAGGGTCAGAGTATGTATAGAATGGATTAGATTATTGACGGAGGATTAGAGTATCCATAATGGCTCAGATTGTTGGCAGAGTTAATTTGTGTGTTATTTTATATACATGTTCATAAACTGATCTGCAACAAGGTTTTCGTATTTTGGTTTCAAGATTATATTTAAGGATGTTCCAAATTCAAGTTTCTAAAGTTTTAACTTTGTTTCATTGTATAAATCATTGATTTTGTGCTAATGTTAAAGGTTTAAGTTGTATAAATTTTGTGAATTTTACATGGCGGCTGGTCGAAATGTATAGTTCTGAATTTTGTGTTGTATGAATTTGGAATATGCTTTCCACCTTAAGGCCTCTTATTACTTAGTTTTTGTGTTAAACATCTTTTTCCACATCAAAACTTTTGAAGTTTGGATTGGGGATTGGCTTGATGATCTTCGTAACAATAACTTGCTAAATAATCTACTACTTGACCATTGAGATCGTTGGCAGAGTAAGTTCATATGTTGGCGGAAGATTTACTGAACTACCATTTTTGTTCAGATGATAATTTGTAATTGTATCTCCTAAATTAGTGCTTTGTTTGCTTTAAACAAGGAAGAAAGTATATGTACCATAGTAGTTTACAAAGTGTAGGAAATGGTCTTTTAGACTCTACACTTGATTATTTCTATGTGAGGTTGTAATCTTTGTTATTTAATTTGATCATGTATTAATATTATTTATGTATTTTTGTATCTAATTTCCATCATGTTATAATAATATTGACTTTTCTATGTAAAGTTGTAATCTTTGTATATAGTTTGAATTGACACGTAGTGAAGTGAGGCAACCACCAAATTCCGTCAAGTGAACATACTCATGAACTTGACGGTTTTCGATCGAGACCCTCACAGCACATACTCTACCATACTAATAGTTAAGATTCCTCAAACATCACAATTTCATAGTAGATCAAGTCCTTCTCTAAGGACCACCACTTGCGGGCTATGAACTGGTAGACTTATCCATATGGGTATTGATGTTTCCCTTTTAATTATAAATAAATGCCCTTAGGATACATTATTTTAGATGGAAATGGACTAATTTATTTGACTTGTGATCATATTTTGTTATATTGCACTTTCTTCCTTCGGAATTGTATTATTGATACTTTGAGAGTTTGTGTGCGTTAATTTTCTTGTTTAGTATGAAGTTCTTAGGTACATGGATGTTAAAGGCATTAAGATGAAGAGAAGAAATGAATTTCAAAGTCAAAGAGTAAAAATAAGTGTCAAAAGAGAGAAATATATCCTTCTAGTGAAGGAGGAGGAGCATTCGAAACAGGAAAGTCGTCCCTTTTAGGTCTCCCCGCGCGCGAACGGTTCAGATTCAAACCCGGTGGTTCAAATAAAAAAGGTGCACCTCTGAGTTATATAAATTTGAGAAGTGGAATCAGGTGAAGTTACACCTATTTTACTTAAATGCGTTCAGCCATTGCGGGAATTGTAAAATGGACTTGGGCCCTTAATCATTTAATTAAGTCAAATTAGGGCCAATCTGTTTTTAAGCTCTATATAAGACTTCCTAAGCCTCAGAATTACGCACGCTTATTATTATTTCTAATTTCATAAAAGAGCAAGAGGCAAGAGCAAGAGTTGGAGTAACACTTTTCTTCAACAACAACTCAATTACAATCCCCATCTAGGTTTTATATCTGCTATCAGGAAAATGTATAATTTTAATTTCTTTTTAGTATTAAATTTCTGTATGATCTAAATTTCTAAATACTTGAGAATCGCATAATGGGTTAAGCCCTAGTTTATCTACTTTAGTATTTTCAAATTTGGATTGTTTTAATTTAATTCAAGCTAGGTATTTCATATTGTTTACTACTTCATGCTTATTTACTGATTTGATTTACCCGGGGATAAGAATTAGGTTATAGTAATTAGGCTATTCACTAGTGGCGGTGATCATCCGGAAGGGGGTTTAATTACTGAACTAATTAATAAACGAGTGGTGTTCGTCATTGATCCTGACGGGTTGACTAACTGCGCAACCAATTGGGTAATCACTAAATTCATCTGTGAGTAGCTTATAGTCGCCCTGACAGGGTCTGTAATATTGTAGGATTGACTCATGAGTCTACCCAGATGAGAGTTAGAAGGATATTAGAGACCCGACTAATATAGAATTACCAACTTGTCCCTTAAATGAAAGCACTAAATATATGAACTTAGGTGGATCCCTAGCGAGACTCAAGCATACTTCTCATACTCGCGTCTAATACTTTTAGTCTTTACTTTATTTTATTAAGTAATCTCTTAGTTAATTTACTTTATTGTGTCTAGTAGTTTATAATTCAAAAACCAAAGAAAATTTATTCGTTCATTGTTTAAACACATCTGTCTTACCTAGCAATCCTCGTGGAGACGATTAACCCGTTTTTACTGTTTTATTACTTGGACGAAGTACACTTGCGGTAGTCGCTTCTCTTCTTTAATTTTGTTTTTATCACACTCTGGGAGCGACCACGCATTACCTCTCCTTAACATCCTATCATGAATAATAAGTCTCAATCACAACGGTGAATTCAATAACTCATTCATTTTAACTTCAAATCATGAACCGTTACCTCTCGTGCACTCCTGATTTTAAGTAGTATCATAAAACAAAATTACTCATGTGGTATCATAGTCGACTGCGGCTGGTGACTCTCTTAAGTAGATTTCAAGTCTTATTGTGATGTCTCTCTATTTGTGATAAATTAATTTATACGAAAGACATCACTTCAGGGTTATTTAGATATTAATTTCTGTATTTTCCCCATTTATTTATACTTTACACTTTAGTGTCTAGTTCAAGGTGTTTTATTAATTTATGAGCTTTTGCACGTAATTTGTGTAACACTTATATATATGGAAGCTAATACACCTATGGAAACTGATTTGAAAAGGAAAAGTAAAGGAAAACCCTTAGTCAAAGTCGAAAAGGAAGAATTTGGATACATTTGGAATATAAAGAAGTTGCCAAAACTGCACATACTAATTAATTTACTGCTGAAAAACAGTCTGTAATTATGGAGAGACTTTTCATGTGAGCAGCTAGATCTTTTTAACGCGTTCGTTCCATGTAAAGAACGTCAAAATCTAAAAGTAACGAAGGAGATTTGACCAAAACGAAATATGCTTAGGTTTATCCCATCCCACAAGTTAGGAATACGAACTTTGGTAAGATCTGGACTCCTTAACTTGGGCATTACTCCTAATTTCGACCAAGGGCCTATATATAATCATTCCTACCCTAGATAACTCATCCTTGGTCAGCCTTTAAACCAAGAGGAAGCCTACATCAAGAGAAGAGAAGATCAGAAGGAGTTGGAGAACAAATCATGCCTTCCCAATCCTTCAAATTTGTAATTGTTTTTCTTTATTTCTATAGTATGAACGAATTCTATTTTAGCTTGAGATTAGCATATGGGTATGAAACCTAGCCTTGTTTTATATCTATTTTAATTTGGGATGTTCGCATTTAATTGAAATTAGTGTTTTATTTTCTGCTTTTATGTGTTTTAATTTATTGTCTGTAAAGCTTGCGGTGCGTAACGTATAGGATTACCTTAATAGTAGTTAGATGATCACTTTAAAGGGGTGTCTAATAATTGAAACACCACATAAACGTCTAGTGTGCCGTAGTGATCCGGAAGGGCTTGCCTAACTAGATAGTCATTAGGCTTTGAGATTAATCACTGATCATTGCGCAGGTTCCCCTTACCCAAGTCCCCTGGTAATTGTTAGGTCACCACCTAAGTCCACCCTAAAGGGGGTTAGGAGGAATACATAATCATGTGTATTGCATATCACACAATTCTCCGTTACATAAATAGGTTATAACCAAGTTAGTGGGGTTTACTTGCTAGATATCGAGCTAAATTCTCATACTAACTTCTTCTCTTATTTATATTCCTGTCTTTATTTTATTTAGTTAATTATTTAGAGTCTTTAAAAACCAAACAAATATTTCCAAGTCTTTTATTTTTTTCAGCGTATTATTCTTCTAGCTTCTTATTTGCACTTTATATTGCATAGTTCTTCCTAACTTTCGTAGTCTTTGAGGAATGAATTCTATTTATCATTTAAACTTGCATACGACCTGTGATACTTGCACTGAGTAATATGTCTCGGTTGGGGTGTTTATTTGCGTCTTATTTATTCTTATTTTATCACGCCCTAACCGACACCATACTGTTAATGCTTCTGATTTCCAAAAGTGGCTCTATGGTAATTTATCGCTGTGTCTTGGAGTTATCCTTGACTTCCCGATTTATTATCATCATCTCGGGATCTTGTATTATCCGAGTACCTAAGATTTGCACACTTAACACACATTTAACGCTAAAAAGCTTTAAAAGTAACAAAGTAGCTGAAACAAGACAAGAGATCGTAAAACGTCAAATACTAGAGAATAATCCCCCAAGTAAGTCCTAATAAACCCTAAAATGATGTCTCGTGATACTATTATATTATCACAATAGACAAGACATCAGTGCCCCTACTTAATGTGTCGTGTTTAATTGGTTAGACCAAACACCTAGTGAGGAATTATATTCGTGTTTAAGGAGAAATACCGATGGGAGAGTGGACAACGTGAACATGTAGATTTGATGAAGTGGATCAATCCTAAGGAGGGGTTGAAGTTGAATATTGATGAATATGTAAATCCGGAAAGGCAAATGGGAGGCATATGCAGGCAATTGTGCTTTCGTGATGGTATTCGGATAGAATATCTTATAAGGAGTACAAGGTACGTGTTTCCCTTAAGGGATTACTGTAAGCTAAATTTGAGGGAATCGTTACACTGGGCATCGAAGTATACTCTAGAGAAGTGCTATGCTTGGTTAATTGTAAGAGCATAAGTAGGGGTCTAGGTTCAACATGGGTTGATGACATTCAAAACATCCTAAGTTGAAATCCACTATACGATTTGATGGGTATTTACAGAGAAGCTAACTTGTGTACATATTGGTTAGCTAAACTTGGTGCGTCTAAGCTAAATTGGAGCAAGATATTTGCTGAGGCGCCAAATGGGCTCGAGTCTTGCTTAACACGATACAAATGTAGGTAGAGAACACATAGGGTAGTATATATCTCCCCTAGAGGGAGCGTATAATACTTTGATTATCTCACATGTCCTAGGACCTACCATGTATATAAAGAACACCTTCTTCGATATTTTATTTTCCACTGATTCTATTTAAAACTATGAGTAAGTTGTCTATATTTTCAATATCTATCTTACATATATAAACAAAATAAATAAAATACAGATTAGTCAAAGTTACACATACAAATCTGCTTCATACACATATATGTTACAATAATGGAAAAGATAACATATATTTATTTTCTTAACAGTGAAGAGGTTATTGGACGAACGTGCACCCGGTTGCTTATACATAACCAACCTCATACATATTTTTTTGCAAAATATAACAATACACGTAATTAAGAAACAACATAATAATAATATATATGAAACAGGAATTTATCGACATTACATTCTCCACCAAGACCACTCAGAATCAATTAAAAACTTCTCTTCAAAATAAAAACAGGTAATGGGTATATTTTTAGACGTGATATAAGATAATAACCAAAAATTAAAATCAAGATATATAACAAACAACTTTAGGGCTTACCTGATCTTGTTTATGACATATATAGTATTATTTGGATTAAATCAATAGATTGCAACAACTAAACAATTGTTAACTGCAACCTTATACTAATATAACAAAACTAGGAAATTCTACTAGTGTATACAATCACGTACTGTAATCATTGTAAAAGTTTGTTACTTCACAACATAATGGGCCCTGACTCATTAATCTGGTGTAATGCAACAATGAATAACATATCACACATTCAACCCTAGGTAAAAGTCCAACTTTAAAAAGGGCTATATAAAGTTTTGTTGCCTAATAATGGTACTAAAAGATGGGATGAATAAAACGTATGAGAATTCAATCGACTTGATTTGAATCTATCTTTAAATCAAATGTTCTTAGGATTTTAGATATATTGATTAGAAGTACACAAGAGTTATGATATATCAGTGGAACACTCTTTCAAGCACTTAGAGTATATGCTCAGTGAATGAATACTAACCAGTAACTGAAGAGACAATTATACTAGTACTAAGCATGCAAAAATATATGCCTAAGACATATAGACATATATCAAGGCAATAAAAATACTTATCATGCACAAAAGTAAAGAGTTATGGAAGAGAAAACGAGCATGAAATTCATAGAGGTTCAGATCACGTAAGATTAGCCCGCCACCTAAGGTCTATGCATTCTTAGGAAATTCAAGATCTTTATCTAGAATATCCGATGTCTTATAGAGGCGAGAGTGTAAATCTTTACAATCTCTTTTGAATCTCCTCCGAAGGGAACCCTTTGTGTTATCACAAACACAAGTAAACTAGGTGTACGAATACACTCACGTTGTCACTTCCAAGCCCGTGAGTCCTTCCCTTGTATATCCACACAAGCACAAAAATATATACTCTTGATATATTACTTCACACATCCCATAATCTCTCAACTTGTGTCTACACCTAGACAAGGTCTAGAACCACTATTGTCTAGTTTATGGGAGATCACACTTCTCACTAGACGAAGAGCACCCCTAAGGTTTACAGATTAATCCTAATTTACCTAGCATATATACTCCTCTTTGAGTAGTTTATTACGAATATGGGCTAAATATAAATCACTATAAATATTTTGACTATGGATTGATATGGGGGTCCATTTAAATATATACTTTTGAATGCTTCAATTTTAGTGTAGAAAAGAGACACTTTTGAATATCTTGAGAGCTCATATTTATATGTAAAAACTCTCCAACTGATCAATCCACATGTCAACTCCTCATTGGATGAATTTTTACTTCCCACGTATCCACACCCTTCTTGGATGGATTGCAAGTCATTCATGGTCTATGGTCTTCAAACGAATCTTTTAAATCTCTTTTCCAACTACTACATTCAGACCTTTCCATATGTTATCTTCTTGCTTATTGGGTACTTTCTATCTCTTTCCTTGGAATATTAACGAAAAGCAACTCAAAATGCTCAAAAATCCATCCTTCAATATCCTTGGCTCTTCTTAAGATGCTCTTCAGTAGTCCGTCTCTGGTGTAGTTAAGGGTCCATAAATCTTTGTTTCATATCTCTTCCATCGGATGCTCTATGACAATCTAGTGTCTTTCAACTCGGAGGTCTGATAACCTATTTCCTTGGCTCATTTTCTAATGCTCTTTGATGGTCTGGTTTTGAGGCTACTTCGAAGGTCTGTTTGTCATCACTTTAGCAACTCGTTCAGTTGATCATCTTCAGTAATTCGTTCTATGCTCCTTCAGGGATCTAAAGATCTGCTTCTGTAGAATTTCCATGTTATCTTGAACCTGTAAGACTTATACGTAATTCTCGACACTCTCGTGAAATAAGCAATTATATACTTAATGTTTTGTCAACAAACACACCAATACGATTCAATTATGCGGTTTGACAACTTCAAAAATGCTTTGATACGGGAGCTGCAATATAATATATTTTAAATATACAAAAAAAATTACAAAATTCAATTTTCATCAAGCTACCTTCTATTTTTTTTGTTAAAATCTACCGATTACTTATAAAAATAGTTAAATAATTTTTCTTCCACAAACGAAATAATTAACTTTTGGTCCGAAAATGAATGAGGTTGATATTATAATATCAAAGAAATTATAATATGTGTATGATAACATTTATGATAAGTGTTTGAGTACTTTAGATTCTATTCTCTAGTAATAATACTATATGTGACAAATCGTGGAACATGCTATATGTGACGTTTATTTTGAATAAATTAATTATTCAACTCTCTTTAATTGTCGTCAATAACATCTTCTATAGAAGTTGCTTTTCATTAAGTTTTGGCATGCAAGTTTAAGCAAGTACATGTCCCAAAAAAATTTAGCCACATTCTTGAGATCATGTTGTTTATAAGCCTCTTGTGCTTTTTGTAAGACACGATACACCCAATCATTACCTAACAAGGACTTCAGAACTAACATTCCTTTACCGCAATCACCTAAATCCTTGGGTAGGCATGTAATAGTACCATCTTCATTTAATTTCCATTCATATGCTGAATTAACACGAGTTTTTCCTTTATTATGTTAATTCAGCATATGAATGGAAATTGAATGAAGATGGTACTATTCCATGCCCACCCAAGTATTTAGGTGATTGTGGTATAGAAATATTAGTGTTGAAGTCCTTGTTAGGTAATGAGTGGGCGTCTCATCTTTTACGAAAAGCACAAGAGGCTTATAACAAACATGATCTCAACAATGTGGCTAAAATTTCTGAGACCTGCACTTTCTTAAACTTGCATGACAATACTAAACGAAAAGCGACTTCTAAAGAAGATGTTATTGACGACAACTAAATAGAATTGAATGATTAATTCAGAATAAATGTTTTTTATAAATACAGAAGGAGGTCAGTAGACCATGTTAAGTAAGCAACAACTTAAAAGTCCAAAATAGACCCTGATGTCAATGTGTAGACAAATCTCGGGTATTTCCATCTGAGTTTATCACGTGTGAATGTTCTCGAAATGCCCCTAGGGGGATCTGTAAATGTTTCCAAAACACCGCCATGTCTCAGTCCTGATTTAGCTAGCCAATCCGCGCATGAATTCGCTTCCCTGTATATGGTTTTGATCTCAAAAAACTGATTCCTTCCAAGAATCTTTCGAATTCCATCCAGCCAATACGCAGCCGGCCCACGTCCTCGTTCCGCCTGATTAATCGCTTCCATTGCTTCTTGCGAATCAATTTCCACACACAACTCCCTTAGCCCCATGTTCTCCACCAAATTTAGTCCCTCATACAACGCAATTAACTCAGCAACCACCGCCAAATCACACCTGATATTCCTCGAGAATCCATTCACCCAATTACCTTCCGAGTCGCGTATTATCCCCCCTGCTTCAGCTAAGTTCTGACTCTCATTCCAACTTCCGTCTGTATTAAGTTTGAAGCTTGAATTAGGTTTGGTCCATCCAATCAATTCCACTCGATCTTTAAAACTCCTAGGTGAGATTGGAGACGCCCGCCAGGCTTTGATATAATCAGTGGCCAAGTTTTTAGCTCTCTTTATAATGACCTCGTCCAATCCAAAACTCTCATCTCTGAAAATCGTAGCGTTGATCTCAGACCAAATCACCCCCACTAAGGCCGCAAAGAACAAATTCCATGGCAGACCGACGAAGAGTTCTTTCTCAGAAAGATTCCTATTCCACCATGTCGTATAATCCTCCAAAATGAAGCTCTCGTTCAGCCCGGTTCCAGCCATTTGACCTGAGTTGTGGCTGGCGGAAAAGACATGATGTGAAATATTACTCCAAGCACTATACCTGTAGGAACTCAATAGATCATTAGTGTTATTTGAAAATCGTTGAACATACTATATGTAACATTTATTCAGAATTAATCATTTAATTCTATATGGTTGTCGTAATTTTAAAATTGTGAACATCTAAAATTTCAAAAGTAACAATTATGATGGATAAAATAATGCATATTTCGTAATGAACTACATGTATAATGAAATTAACTTCCAACCCATTTTTAATAAATAGTTGACATATCGGAAGCGCCAACACGACTCAGCTACACTCTAATTTTCTAAAATTTACTGACACGAACACGGTTGGAACGTATCAATAGAAATATATACATAATATTTTACATCAATTATACTATAAGCCCAAAAACGCAAGAACCAATGGTGCAAGTAATTAAAAAAAAATCACATGTGAAAATATAACAAAGATACATTTTCCCTTCAATTGCAGGAACTGATGTTGCAATTAAACGTTAATTTTATACAAAGCATTTGACAAATAGCCTACCTTGATACCTGAATTGATGATTCCAATAATATGGCTCAACAATTTTACCGATAACTCATAAATATATGAAATTAGGATGAATGGTGGTAAAAAAAAGGGAGAAGAACGTACTTATGAGAGGATAAAAGTGTAACGTAACTGTAATAAGCGTCACCTAGAGCTTTGATATATATTTTTTGATCAAGAGGGAGAAGGAAGTTGAGGCGCAGAAAAATGTAGGTATATACATATTATACATATTATATATACAGACCTGGCCCAGTAAAGAAGCCTATCACGTAGCTGTCTAAGGCTACCAAAAAATATGATAATTTTTAGGGCCCCTTTAGGTCTATACCTATCTTGTATAGTTATAGTCCAAATAATATTTAACAAATAAGAAATGACAATTCAAACTTAAAGCCCACCCAAGACCTACATTATACTCTTTTTCTTTTTCTTTTTTCTAAAAGATTTTTAGCCCTCGTGACTTAGCTTGCTCCAAACACTCCTCTTACTATTCTTTTTTTTTTTTTACTAAACTCCTATTCATATCAATATTACTATTCATAATCCTCTTCATATTCTAATATTTCCTACATCTTAATAAATCTCAAGGCAAAAGAAAAACAAACAAAACAACACACACTTACCAAAAAAAGTTCATCAAATCTAGTGGTACAGGTTCAAACTAAGTCAATGACTCCGAGTCCAAAGTGGCTCTCGTATGTAACAAAAAAAAAGTTCCAAAAAAATAATTCATCACCTACGGCTACGGTTAGTATTTTAATTTTTTATGTCATTATTATTTTTTATTTTATTACTCCTAAATAAAATAATATTACGTAAGATATTTTTGTTCAACCTTTTATTTTATTTTATATCATCAATTTTTTTACCGGCAATTAAGATTTTTATTTCCAAAAATAATGTAGATGATTTATATAATTAATGACATCACTTATAATTTATACTTTGTTTTTTTTATTCCATTTTTTTTTTCAAAAATCAGTTATAATTCAATTTGTTTTTTTCTTATATAATATAATTTTTTTGGTAAATAATGATACTAAAGCCTAAATTTATTTATTAGCAAATTATATTAGATGGGGCCAAGAAAATATCTTTCTTGACATGAGAAAAGGGTAGACAAAAAAAAAAGACATGAGAAAAGGGAAAAGGAAACAAAAGACAGATGAATTAGTTCAATCTTAAATTGGGCATATTTTTAATTTTTTTTTCAAGTAATAAACAATCAAAGGAATTATTCTTTAGCGAAAATTCGATGAATGATGAGTTTAACTCAACTGAAAATTTGGTGAATGATAACCATAACCTGGTTGAAGATGTTAAAAATGATCAACATGTGACTTAATAAAATATTGAAGATACATATGATGAGATAAAAGATTTGGAGAATGAAAAACATTATCAAGGTGTAAATGAAGATGGTTAATAGAAACATGTTGATGGAGCTTTTGGGCCTTTAAACATATATGATCCAAGTAAATGGGGCAGAACTGACCGAAAAATGAGAAATTTATTAGTAGAGAAAGGTCCCATAAGATATGATTTTGATATTGATAAATACCCACCAAATGATCAAAAAAGACGTTTGTCACATGCATACTACATTCGACGTCTACCAAATGGTGGGACACATGATAATAAATGACTTCTATATTCAAGTGAAGCTGACAAAGTATTTTGCTTTTGTTGTAAGATGTTTAAAAACAAAGGAGTTGCTACTCAAATTGATAGTGATGGGTTAAATGATCAGAGCAGCATTAGAAGAAGGAATAAGAGTCACAAAATGGGTAATGAACATGTTATTTGCACGGGAAAATGGGTTTAAATGGATATGAGATTAAAGAAAAATGCAACTATTCATAAAAAAGTGAAAGAACAAGTCAACCGAGAAAGAGAGCATTGGAGACAATTATTACTAAGAATATTTGTCATGGTGAAAAGTCTTTAAAAAAATAATTTAGCATTTCGTGGAGATAATGAAAGATTTATCAAGAAAGTAATGGAATTTTTTAGTCTTTATTGAAATGATTGCCGAAGTCAATCCAATAATGCAAGAGCATATTCGATGTATTGAAAATAAAGAAATCCAGTATCACTATCTTGGCCATAAAGTTCAGAATGGACTAATACAGATCTTAGCACGTGAGATCAAGAGTATGGTTCTTACAAAAATCAAAGAAGCAAAATATTTTTCAGTCATAATCGATTGTACTATTAATATAAGTCATGGGGACAAATGACTCTCATTCTACGAATTGTATGTATAACGACATCTCCAGTACAAGTAGAAGAGTTCTTTTTAGAATTTCTTAAGGTTGATGATACCTCAGAGCTTGGTTTATTTAGTGAACTTAAAAAAGTATTGGATTCTCTTCAACTTGATATTAATGATGTAAGAGCACAAGGTTATGATAATTGCGCAAATATGTAAGGAAAACACGTAGGAGTGCAAAAAAAAACTACTTGAAATAAATCCTGAGCTTTTTACACGTCGTGTGGTTGTCATAGTTTGAACCTTACACTTTATGATATGGTCAACTCATGTCTCAAAGTTAGATTTTTTTTGGAGTAGTTCAACAATCGTATTCACTATCATTTGGTTCCACAAAGCGTTGGAAAATTTTCAAAGATAAAGTGAAAGGTCCCATACTTAAGCCATTATCGCAAACATATTGCAAAATTCATGTAGAAAGTGTAAAGGCAATAATTATTCAAACTCCACAAATTAGAGATGCTTTAGTTGAGTTGGAGAATACTACCAGTGAACCTAAAACAATGAGTGAAGCTGGATCTTTAGCACAACATATACCAAAATTTTGAATTTTTGTTGAGCATGGTTATCTGGTACACAATTATGGTTGTAGTTAATAATGTTAGTAAAACATTTCAAGTAAAAAAATATGCAGATTGATGTAGCTATACAACTATTAAAAGTACTCATATCTTTTTTTTGGGAGTATAGAGTTCGGGTTTTAAAAAATCCATGATAGAAGCTAACAATTGCAAGTGAAATGAAAATTGAACCGGTATTCCATGAAAAACGCATAATTCAAGGAAATAAAAAGTTTGATAAAAATCCGCATAGCAAGGTAACACTGTATGTTCAAGAATCCTTTCGAATTTGTTACTTTTTGTATATAATTGATCAAGCTCTCAAGTCACTTAAGAATAGGTTTGAACAATTCAAGGTATACAAAGAAAATTTTGGCTTCTTATTTAATTTAGAATGGTTTGTTTCTGACGATAATGATAATTGAGGTATCACTGCACAAAACTAGAGAGTGTTTTGAAACATGACATGCTTTCATATATTGATGGAGACGACTTATATTTTGAATTGATCTTGTTGCGAGAAACGTTACCAAAAGAGACAAAAAACCAATTGAAGTGCTTCATTTTTTCCAAGCAATGGAAGGTTGTTTTCCTAATGCGTGGATTGCGTATAGCATATTGTTGATAACACCGACAAAAGTTGTATTTGTGGATAGAAGTTTTAAAATTGAAATTGATTAAATCATACATCTGGTCGACAATGTCACATGATAGATTAAGTGGATTGACTACTTTATCTATTGAAAAAATATGCTAAAAAATAGATGATTTAAAATAAATTAGCGATTTTTTATCAAAAAGTGCAAGAAGAAGAATATTCAAGTTATACATTTTGTTTATTATTTATAAAATTTGGTTAGTTATGATTTATTATATATTAATTTTTTTATTTACATTATTAAATTTGTAAAACAAATATTATATAAAAAGACCCCATTTTAAGTGTTTGTTTTGGGCCCCCAAAATATTAGGACCGATCTTGTATATAGTTTTTTTCAATTTTTTTTAATATATATATATATATAAGCAAAAACAAAAACAACCTATCTTTCTCCTTCTTCTCCTTTTTTAGTTATCGTCTACTGATGGAATTTCACAAGTTGTTTAGTCGGTTCTTCTCTTCTAATTACCAATCTTCGACGGAATCATCAATGATAGCTGATATCGCACAACTGACAAAAGTTCGCATATTTCGGCATCAGGGAGATTGACGAGTCATGGGTCCAACCCGTTCAGTTCTAACCATGGGTGAAATTATTTGTTTCTCTTATTTTTCCAATAATGCGAGCGTGGAGATGTGTATTTTTGTTCTGTCTTATTTAATTATGATTCAATAATCCTATTGTGAAGATATTACATTTTGTTTAATCTTCCAGTGAAGATAATTGATTTTTATCCTTTAGTTTGTGTTGTGATAAAACTTCTTCTTTATGAATCAATTTGTTTTTGTTTGTTTAATCCAGTAATGATAGTTAAAGTGTTGAAGAAGTCAATTGATTTTTTGTTGCTTAAGGGTACAACCCGAAAACTACTACCTTAAGAAAATGTAATAAGCAAAATAAAAAAGGATATACAAACCGCCATGGGTTCGTATTACAAGCATGTGTGACCATGTTTATCGTGGGCCGTACCCCCATTGATGAAACTAGACTAAATGTAAAATACGGCACGGGTACGTACCCATCACGAATAAAGGGTAAAAAGGTCAAAAACCCAAACCAAAAAGTTGGAAAAGGCCTTGAAAATAACTTTTTCTAACTAGGCCTTATAATATTAAGATTTTGTTTTTACGCCTCAATGTATAATTTCCTCATGTTTTTCCCTATATTGTGAGCTTGATTTGATAATTAACATAATATTAGTATAATTGTTGAATTATATGTAGCATGTAGAATTTTTGTTACCATATCTTTCATAGTGATAAATTTATTTGTTAGTCTACTTATTATGATAAACAAGAAAGATATATATCTTTATGTAAAAACAAGTATATATCAACATTTTTTATAATTTTCCTTTTGTAAATATATTTTTTTGTTTTTTTCTTCTGTAGTATGTGATAAAAAAAATTAACTTTTAAAATAACTATATTCTGTTTACTATGCACCCTATCTCACTTACAGATTCTACCTCACCAATTTTCTAAAATACAATTGTGATATGGGCTCTCAGTAGAGAACCATAGACGGTTCTTTGTTTCAAAACACTTGTGGCGGAAAGAGGGTTACATATGAGTTTGGATAGGGTAAGGACGACGGGGTAGGGGTGTGAGGGTGAGGATTTTTTTTTTCAAAACTACAATTCTTTCGAAGTAATAAAATAATGATCTTCAACATCATTAGAAACAAGAAAAAAATGAAATTTAAAATGATAGAATTGCAATTATTATTACTTTATTTTAAAAATACAATGTTATATTGCATATATTGTATAATATTAGTTTTTGGTAGGGGTGAGTATGTCCATTAAAAACGGGCTCGATCGTTGAAAATAAATGTCAAGTTTTTCTTTTCAAATAATTATCTAAAGTTCGGTCGACCAATGTTTAGGGATTTTTTTTTTTCAATCAGAAGCCACTATGCCAACCCTTCTTAACCCGACCCGGTTGTGTATTTAAAATATATACCTAAAACCCTACTCAACCCGTCATTTTACACTTTTACACACTTCTTTCTAACCCTACCCTTTCTATCTCTCTCACCTATCATCCGCCATTATCATCTTGTAACTCTACACTCAACCACTCATCGTATAAGACTAATAACAATTAGGGAAACAACCCAGTATATTCATCATCATCATTAGCATCCTCTTTGTTTTCTTTATATTCTAGATCATTACTTTCTTTCACATCAAACATAAATGATGATTATTGGTATGAGAGGCTATGAGCATTATATACCAATCGCCTCTTAAGGTAATATATGTCATTTGATGTTTGAATCAACCATGAATTCTTAATTTGACATTTTTAGAGTTTTTTCTTAGAAAAAAATAATATAAAATCAAGAGGCTGGGAGATAAAGATTCATAACCTACGAGATATTCTAACAATTTTTTTATTAAATTTTTTCATTTTGTATAATTTTTTAATCTTTACATATAGGTGAATCTATAAGAATTTTGTGTATGTATGATATTAGTAAGAATTATGTGTTGATATTTAAAATAAAGTTATTTAGTACAAAACATATGTGCATGTATAGATCCGTGAGTGTAATGGACTATTATTTATTTTCTTATATTAGATTTTTCTAAATCAGTTTGAAATATGTCTTCGAGTGTAGATCTGTATTTGTGATAAATATTTATTTATGTTTTTTATCTAAGGGTAAAATGCCAAATACTCCATATGGTTTGGAAAAGGGTCAAATACTCCCTATGGTTTTACAGGGGAAACATACCCCTTACGGTTTTCCGACTCATGACAATTTGTCATTATAGGTGACAACTCGTGAAAATGTGGTGTAACTTGTTATAACTCATGTAATGAGTTTTATTATATATGTAATAAAAGGGTGAGTTGTAACGAGTTGAGAAACCACATATCAATATTTGTCACTTGTAAACTATATGGGCAGTTTTTTACCCTTTATCAAACCACGTGGTGGTATTTAGCATCTTATCCTTGATTTATAAATCTGACCCTTGATTGGAAACCTTTTTTTATTCGAAATATTAGAAATCGATGAAACTAGCAAAAATCAGATCATATTTTTACTTAACCAGTCGAATTGGGTCAATTTTTTTTCTAATGGTCGATTAACTCGTGACTAGTTTTGCTCATGGGATTTACTAACATGTGATGTATAATCATGTAATTACTTGAAAAAATTGTGCCATAATAATTAAAAACTAACATAGTCATGTTCAATTATTTGGATTAAATTATATACTGAATCCTAATAATAACATTGATATTTTTTTCCTTTTATCTTGATTACAGTTTACATTCTTAATAAAGAAGCATTCTATTATTATGAAGGAAAGATTGATGGTCATGTCATTTCAAATAAAGAAGTAAGTAATACGATTATTATGGCCTAATTTCGAATTGGTGACTTTTGATCTTTCCTATACATGTATTCTATACATAATGAGATTAGTAGTATTACTTAAGTCTATTATCTAGCTCAGGGTTGGTTAATTGATCGTTCAAAAAAGTTATAACTATAAAAGTATGGTCTAAAATTATACTCTTAAACATCTTAATTTAATAAACTTCAAATAGAGTTTGATACTAGCTGATGGGATCCCAAATATGTATGTATATTAGGTATATTCAGTACACCAATAGCTCACCACTTCTTAACCAGCCATAAGGGTAAATTTTATCAACGAATATACACCTCAGCAATTTATTAATAACGCATATCTCATCCGTTAAATTAATATTACCCCATTTCTATGTCTTATCAGACTCTCAATAGATCCCATATACCCATCCTTACCACTAATCACTGCCTCCATGTAAATTACCTTAACTTCTCGCCCAATTCTATGAGCTCTAGCAATTGCTTGTTCCTTGTTTTTTGGGTTTGGGTCAGGATTATATATGATCACTGTGTCAGCAGATTGAAGGTTTAATCCTCTCCCAACAGCTCATAAACCCTAAACCCTATCCATCTTTCGCTATTAAAACCCTAAAAAATACAAAAGAAAAATTGATTTTGATTTGTGTATAATCAATTTGTGTAATATTTTTATTTGGTTTCAAGTTATGTCTATAATATTTGTGTACGAATTTTCCACTCAAAAAAGTCATCTTTTGCTTTAAAACCCCTAAGAAAATACAAAAGAAAAACTGATTTTGATTTGTGTATAGTTAATTTATGTAAGATTTTTATTTGGTTTCAAGCCGTGTCTATAATATTTGTGCATAGTTAATGTAGAGTTTTTGACGTGTTTACCTTTTAAAGAGTATACTTTTTTTGTTCTAATTTTAAAGAGTATACTCATCCTAGGGAAGGATGTTTGAATCTTGCGATAAGACTTCCTGAGGATTCATTAAAACCGGACTTGGGTCCGAAGACTTATATTGCTTATGGAGTCACTCAGGAGTTGGGACGTGGAGACTCTGTTACCAAACTTCACTGTGACATGTCAGATGCTGTAAGTTTTTTACTCTTTTTTCTTATTTCTTATTTTTTTTTCTTTTTCCTTTTTCCTTTTTCCTTTTTCCTTTTTCGTTTTTCCTTTTTCTTTTTACTTTTTTCCTTTTTCTTTTTTTTTTCTTTTTGAAAGTCTAATGAGAGGAGGACTAAGGGATATTTGTATTATTCTTATTATATTTCAGGTGAATGTATTGACACACGCACAAGCAGTGCCTATGAAACCTGAAACCCTTTTGACAATAGAGAAACTTAAGAAGAAACATGCTGAACAGGATCAAAAGGAGCTTTCTGCTGGTTTTATTATTAACGGGGTATCTAATGCAGATGAAGAAAATTATGAGGATGGAGGGGCACTTTGGGACATTTTTAGGAGACAAGATGTTCCTAAACTGGAGGAGTATCTTCGTAAGCATTATAAAGAGTTTAGGCATGTGCACTGCTCTCCAATACATGTAAAGTAGAGTGACTTAACTTCTATTTGCTATTTCCATTATCTGTCTTGAATTTGTTAAAATGTTGTGTTTCAGGTTGTTCACCAATTCACGATCAAACATTCTATTTAACAAATGATCACAAAAAGAGACTTAAGAAAGAGTTTGGTGTAGAGGCGTGGACATTTGTGCAGAAATTAGGAGATGCGGTATTTATACCATCAGGGTGTCCACACCAAGTAAGGAATCTCAAGTCATGTATAAAGGTGGCGCTTGATTTTGTTTCTCCTGAGAATATTGATGAGTGTTTGCACTTGACCGAAGAATTTCGCCTTCTTCCTCGTAATCATAGGGCTAAGGAGGATAAGCTCGAGGTACTTGTTTTCATTTTCTTTCTCTTCTAACTCTAGGATTTGCTTTTACAAATATACATATTTATATATCTTGCCAGGTGAAGAAAATGAGTCTGTATGCGGTTAAGGCAGCATTGCAAGGTTCGGAGGACACTAAGTAAAAATGCTGGTATGTATGTATTTATGTATGTGTATGTGTTGATCCTGAAATCCAATAATATAATATATGATAGCTTTTTAACTTTGATTTGTTGGTTAAATGATAGATTGGAGTAGCGAGGAGGAGGATTGGGAGTAAATGTCAGATACAGACAGATACGAGTGGCTGGTAGGAGCCGCTCCACTTCATTATGGGCTTGTTGTTTTGTTGTATTCTTTTTGTTATAATTTATTATAGACCACAGTACTTATAATTATCTTTGTTGTATCAATTTCTTTATTGCAACTTATAAATTATATGCTTTGCTAAGTCTATATTTAAAACTCCAATATTTTTGTATTCTCTGGTTTTGACCCAAAAAACAAAAACAAAAACAAAAACAAAAAACAAGTTCCTCTGTTAGACTTAGGGCCTCTAGTTTTAATTTACTTTCCAGTTTGCTTTTCAAAGGGACAGAGCGGGGTGTGTATGTGATTGTTTCTGTAGAAACTTTACTTACTTCATTTGAGATAAATGACACATGTCAAATATTTTACTTAAGATGAGTCGAGAGTCTTATCAGCATTAGCCTACTATATATATATATATATATATATATATATATATGTGTGTGTGTGTGTATATATTACATGGAGTAGATATCAAACACAAATGAAATTCTCCATGAGTAATGAAAGTCTTGTTCATCTGAAGAAATTGCATTCATTAGAATTAGGGTCTCAATGAAATTCAAGAATGTATTATGAGATTTGTGGTATATTATTGAAGGAGAGTTATTTGTTTTTCTTGAGCAGGAATTCTAAAGCAAAAGTTTAGAATAACTTGGTTGGATGAAAATGATGGAGCTGTTCCTCCTACGTTTTTTAAGGGCAGAATTGTGAGAAATTAAGTAAGTGCTTTTACTTGTGATAGATGATGGTATTGATAACATGTCTTGTTATCATCAACAATGAATTTGTTAGATTTTATCATGAATTACTTGATCGAGTAGTCAAAAATTACGTTCTATTGTATTGATTAAGGGGTTACTAAATGTTTAAATTACTAGTGCTCCTATTACAAATGCATTGTTCTCAATAATCGCAAACAAGAATGTGGTGAGTGATGCAATGTGATGTTAAGATAAGCATAGGGAAAATATCCCCAAAGGGTCTTTCATTCTTCATGTGATTTCCTAAACATGGTCTCATCTTTTAAAATGACTATCTTAGACCATATCTTTATAAATTTTTCCAATTACTAGTTAGATATTTAATATATGGACATAAATTACATGTATAACTATCAATACGAATAATTTGTAAGCTTTTATCAAATGCCCTTACAAATACAAAAACATGAGATACACATGTAAATTTTGTTTATTATTAAATGGTTAACTAACGATTGGTGCTAATTACAAAGATATGGCATAAGATGCTTATTTTGAAATATGAGTCCATATTTAGGAAAATGCATGAAAGTTGAGAATTAGGTTTGGGTTATTTCCTCGATAAGTGAATGCTATTAATATGGTTGTGATGTATAAGTTGATGTTATAATGTTAAACAATTTAGGTCTACTATTGTTTGTGTGAAACGCAACTTATAAAAGCATTTCAAAGTTGGTATTTAATAGACTTGAAAACGTATTGACTTCCATTATCCTTGAAAACCAAGTTGCTCATGTTAGTTAGTGGTATGTGCTTTTATGCCTTGACTTATTTGAGGATTCGTGGTTTTCTAATCAAATGATAACCTTCAATACAGATATCAGCAAATTCCATTTTCACGTCATTATCTAAAAATATTTTTAGACCATATCTTTCTCAAGTATCGTTTTTAGGTCAGATGTACTTAAGAAAATGTCAATTTTAGGTTATTTCGCAAATTTTTGAGACATTTTATAATTTTGAAGAGTAATTTAGGTATTTTAAATAAATTATATCTTTCTTTGGTCACATTACAAAGTAAGAATTTCATTTGAAATGTCCAAATTACATTTAAAATCTATGAAATATCTTACGAAAATAGTGAAATGTTTAGAAATGACAATTTCGAATATTTTTGGCCTAAAAATGAATTATGTTCTAAATAGTTCGCATTAACCTTCTTTTTAACCAAATGGTATTTGGGTGGCAGAATTAGACTCCAACAAGGATGAATTTTGTGTGGTGTAATTATGATGCAACCAACGCTGAAACTTTTGTTTGCCATATAGGTATGCAAGTTAAAAGGAGGAGTTGATAACTAATCAGATTTTCATGAAAATCATCGATTAGTATTTGAAATTGTTTATCTTCTAACAATCGTGTATAATCAGATGGTCAAATCAGCCGAATCTCTCTATAATTGAGGATGCCATTCGAGATAAGTCTACTATTTAATTTAAGATCAAATTTCATTTTACATACCATTACTTATGGGATAAAATTATTTTTATATCACATATTTCAAAAATGCTATTTTAGACCATATGTTTTTAGAAGTGCAATTTTTAGGCCATTTCACTAATTTAGTTAGCTATTTTATAAATTTTAAAGGTAATTTGGACATTTCAAATAAATTTATCTTCATATGTCCACATCATAGACTAGAAATTTTATTTAAAGTGCCCAATTTTTTCTTAAAATTTATGAAATGTGTAAGAAAATTAGTAAAATGACCTTAAAATGACATTTTTCAGAATGTACGGCATAAAAGAAGTCTAAAAGGGATTGCAAATTGATTATCTAAATGTGTAAGGTTACACATATATATTTATATAGGAGGGTCATTCGTTTTTCGAAAGTTTTTGATATCTCAATAGTTTTTTGCGGTAAAAGTGGTGTAGGATAAAAAATGTTTTTATTTTAGAATGACAAAAAAATATATATATGGTTTAAAAATGTTACTTTTGAATTATGTGGCCTAAAAATGGTTTTAGCATATAGGCAAAAACCTATTTTTGGTATTTGCTCTAAATTTAACCATGTTCCTAAAAATTTGAATAATTTGGCATGTTATCGTTATGTGTGTTAGATGATACGTTTATGTTAGTTGCGTTCGGCTTTGAAATATTACAACTAAATGGAGTAACAGAAGGCTGTTTCACAATTATTGATCATTATACTGCATTTATTTATATTTACCTTATGTCATTTACTTGTATATAATTAAGTCATTAAGTAGATGGGTTTACGTGAAGTCTTGGGAGAAAATCTGTTGTATAGGCTTATACCACTGTATCGTTGATTTATGTTGAATACTTGAAGGGATAACTGCAGATTTTGTTTCAGATTAGCTTTGTTTATGCGTCAAGGCATGAATGAAAACAGGTGCAATGTTGGCCGAGGTTACACATTTGAGGAGGTATTGATATCAGTTTGTTTGTTACTTACAAACTTTGATCAACACCATTATTAATGTATTTGCATTGCAGGTGATGATATCTGTGCCGGAGAACAGCAGGTTTGGCCCATCCATTACAAGTATCTCAGGTAGTAGGGAGTAACAATATACAGGTGCGCCTTCATTACAGCTTTCACAACACAACATTTTAAACTGATTTCTTCTATTCATTAAAGGGTTATCTTAACTTGTGTTATGCAAAACAGCAAAATATACCCTTATGTTTCAAAAAGTATCAAATATACCCGTTCATCACTCCAAAAAATAAATAGTTAATATGCGCCTGCAAAGTCAATGTAAACACAGGAGTAGAGTGTAACGGTTGATTTTGAAACAAACGGGTATATTTTGCATAATTCGTGATGACCAATACTCTAATTAGTTAAACACTACATGTTATCGATTCAATTAAGATCATTTGCACATCTGGTCTGTTGTCTTATGTGAAATGCAAATATATTCATGTTTTATACAGGAAGGTTGCAAATATACCCTCCACTTCATAGCCATATTTTGCTACTTTTGACATAACACAAGGAACAAAAGTGATATTAAGCTCATTTTTTGGTGTTAAATTCAAGGAACAATTAGTAAACAACATAGATACAATTAAATAGCGGAAATTAGCAGCATTTCTACGATCCTTGGGAGTACCAGACAGGGGTGCGTTTGGGAATTACAAGGTGATAAGTGTACAGTGGTTATGACTTGAGAGGTATATGTATGTATTAATGGATTTTAAAAGTGAAATTTGTATTAATGTAAATTAAGTTGATGATCAAAGAAGATATAGAGACTGAAGAGGCTTTTAAGAATTAAGAAAGAATAGAAATTGATTAGATCTCCAGTGGCGACTATTTAAATTAAAAAATTATAAATACGGCGGCGCTGATTGTGTTGTGGTGGTGGCATGATTATCAAGTCTGCATTTTTGGACTTTTGTCTTTTTAAAATTCTTCAGTTAATTAGCAAAAAAGATTATGTTCATTTATGAATTAGAGTTGTAACATGATAAACAAGTATTGATAAAAGCCGATATGAATATTATAATTTTGTTTCTTTTTTTATCAAAGCAATTTGATTTACAAGATTTGTTTGGTTTATGAAAACGTTTTCTGTCTTCGTTTTCAGAATACATTTTTAGAAAATGATTTCCGTTTTCAGTTTCAATATTTTTAGAAAATATGGAAAACGTCGATTTCACATTCTCTAATATAGCACTGTTTTCATTTTATTTTCCAAAAAACTGTTTTCATTTTCTTTAGCCAAACACATTTTCAGTAGCATTTTGGAAAATATAGAAAATGAAAACAGAAAACACTCATTATTTTCATGAACCAAACGAGACCTTATTCACTTTGTTTTATTCAATAATTCTACCAATAGAATTTATTTTTGATTTTTAATCTTTTCAAATCACCAAGGTATTGTTATTTGGAAATGAACTTGGATATATAATCTGAAAATTTGAAAAAAAAAAAAAAAGGTATGTTTGATTCATGAAAATATTGCTTATTTTATATTTTTATTTTTATTATTTTCTAAAATACTGATAAAAATGTTCCCCTTTAGAATGCGAGCCTTGAAGTTTTCATTGGAACAAAGAGAGAGGCCGGCTGATGCTTTTTTCTGTCTTAGCCAGGTGAAAGGCTTGCTTGACTATAAATAGATTAGTAATTGTTTGGCAAGAGAAAATGAAAATAATTTTTTTTTAAATAAAATAAAAATAAAATGTGAAATCCACATTTAGGACAGATGCAGCTAAAAACGTATTCTGATGGCACAATTGTAATTAAAAAGAAAATAGAAAACATGGTGGCATTCTGATAATTATTTAGGTTTGTTCCATGTATATATACACATGAGAGCACAAACACAACATATACTCAGCCACATTTGTTGGTCCTCTCTCAGGGTTTCAAAAAGTGAATAAAATTTTAAAAAAATATATGTATTATGTGAAATAGCATTTGGGTGTTTTTTTAATTATCCTAGATAACATTTCTGCGTTTGATTTTTAAGATTACGAATATATTTTGTGAAATTGAATTATTTTTTCCTGTAATAATTTATTTTTTCCAAAAATTAATTTGAGAATTACGTATATATAATAAGAATCTTCTTGATTGCTTTATTTTTATGAAATCTTAATGTTATGTTAGATGCGGGCATGTTTGAAAAGGAAACTGAAGTAGGTACATCCATTATCCTTTAAAAAACGCTTTGCGACGGAAAGAACCTGCGACAAAAAGCTTTTCAAGCTTCGATCTCCCTTCAATCCATATGGCGGATCCGCCATTAACTCCAGCTTCGCCTACCCTAATGGACAACGAGCGGCATCCTGAAGCGATGATAACTGATGAACCAGTTACTACTAACTCCGAATTAAAAATTCCACAACCTTTCTACGACCATGGTAAATCACAGGCTACCAAAGAGGGCTCGCTCGACTGGAATTCCAGCCACAAACACTCGACAAAATCAACAGCAACGAACAACGAACACCAATGATGAATAACCCTCCAAAGAAAGATTTCGTGTGGCACAATGCAGTCACAGGTTTAAATGTCATTATCCCATCTATTGTTGATTCTAGTGAAAATAAAGGGAAATTGGTAGTTGATTAGGAGGAACGGGATTTTATTTCATCTGTGGAAGACGATAAATTCATTGATGGTTGTGAGTACCCACAAGTAATAAGATCCAGAGAAGAGATTATTGAAAGAATTGAGTTATAGAGTAATAACGTAGTAATTAGGCTCTTAGGTTATAAAGTCTAATATAGTTACTTGGCGATGAAACTAAGACAGGTATGGAACCCCAAAGGAATTTTTGAACTGGTGGATGTTTGCAATGGTTATTTCATGGTTAAATTCTCCAATCGGGATAATTTAAATTTTGCGCTAGGGGGTGGACCCTGGATAATTTATGACCACTACTTGATGGTTAAAGAGTGGATGCCCGATTTCAAGCCACATGAAACATCAATATCCACCACTACCGTGTGGGTAAGGGCCTCTAATGTTAGAACGCAAAATTATACTTTGAGGATACTGAGAAAGATGGGGGACATTATTGGGAGAACGGTGCGCATTGATACGTTAACTACGACAAGAAAAAAATAGAGGAAATTACGCGAGACTAGCCATGGAACTGAACTTTGACAAGCCTTTAGTCCCAAAAATTCACATAGAATGCGAGGTTTGCAATGTGGAGTACGAGGGGTTACACGTGATTTGCTTTGAATGTGGAAAGTTTGGTCACCAAAAAGACAAATGTCCTCGACTAGGGATAGTAAAAGAACGGGGTCTGGTATTGAGGAAAGAAATCGAGGTCTTGGGCCCCTTGCCGAGAGTGGATGAACCGGAGCAAGCCCCGTTTGGCGAATGGATGACAGTTCGGCGGAATGGGAATAGATTTGGATTGCGGAAACATGGTGTTAATATTCAAAGTATTCCAAAGCCATATCAGAAGTAGACATTTGGGGACAAGATTCGAGGCACTCATTATTGAGGATGACGATATTGGTGATGTTAGTGGTAAAAAATATATATTTTGGGGAGCTAGCAAGCCTGGGAAAGTTAGCATGAACAATGAACAGGCTGGTACTGAAAACAGTAACTCGAGGTGGAACAAATGAAGTGGTACATGGCATAAGATTATTGTTGATACGTCGTTCGAAATGGTTATAAAATTAAATGCCAATCCAGGCGATGAAAAATATGAAATCAAGGTGTTGGAGTCTGGTGTAGTTCGATTTAGAGCAGGTGAGGAGAAGGATAAAAGGGTCAAAGTGGAGGTTGGGATCAGGGGTGTTGAGGGAGAATAACATAGGGACTGAATCGAAATTTTTGGAAATTAGCGGGGCAGCGGATATATCTCAAGTACACATGGTCACGGAGCTATTTCAAATGGGAAGATTGTAGTACATCGGGGACATACAACATGTGTTTTGGAAACTATTACTGAGGGGCCTACATGAAATTTAATGAACATTATGGGGAAAATAAATGTAAAACAAAATATGTAATGGATGGGCAACATTAACAGAGACCTTCCAGCGGAATGTCTTAATAGTGGCGGCCCAACAGAGGTAGACCCCATACCTAGAACGTGGGATGATCAAGACCTTCAAAGACAAGTACCAGAATAGTCAAGTTTAGCAGTTGGAACTCCAAAGGGTGATCAAGAACACAATGGGGAAGATTTGGTTATGGTTAATGTTGCATAGAGCGATTATTGGGGTACCATCTCTCCTTAATTTTTATTAGTTTATTTATGTGTACACTAGATAATTATTCTCAGGGATGGAATGGTCTAGTTCATCTACTAAATATCAAAGTTTGGAATTGCCATGGAGCGTGTGCAGATAATTTCGTGGAGTGGTTAGGGAAATGGTATATGTACATAAAGTTTGGTTGACAGTTATTGTAGAGCCTAGAGCGAGTGCGGTGAAAGCCAGTGAGATCATTAGAAGTCTGGGGAAAGCTAACTCGACTAGGGTAGAAGCCGAAACGTATAGAGGCGGTATTTGGCTCGTCTGGGATGACTCTAAGGTTGATATTCGGTTCTTGTCGGCGAGTCGGTAGGTCATCAATATCGAGGTTTCAAAGTCAGGATGTGATCTTTGGGTTTTCTCGGCAATATATGCGCGTACTCAAGCATCGCAAAGGGAAGAATTATGGGTAGCCCTTACAGATGACTTTCAAGGAGTGGAGGATCTGTGGTTTATTGATGGGGATTTTAACCAAGTTGGGAGGGAGGGAAACAAGAGGGGAGGGTTCATGGAAGTTACGAGAACAATGGATAAATTTGAAGAGTGGTGACACAACTGTGGGATAATTTATATGAGATTTGAGGGTCCTAGGTTCACGTGGAGTGATTCATGGAATACATATTAGTGAATAATGAGGAGACTTGATAGAGCTTATGAAAATTCTAACTTAGTTTCTTTATTTTCGAAGGCTAAAATTACTCATCTCGATCGTGCTCACTCAGATCACATGCCCATTCTCATTCGACTGAATGGGGAAGGGTGGTCCCCAAGAAGTAGAAGTCGTTTCAGATTCGAATCAGCGTGGTGCTTGCACAAGGAATTTCAAAACTGCGTGCAGAACACATGGATTAGGGATAATGGCGAATTGGGTGATAATATTGTGGCAATGCAAAACCATTTCCGCACTTGGAAGAACGAGGTGTTTGGTGATATTAATAAAAAAAGGTTACTAATGGCGAGATTAAAAGGGATTCAGTTGTCACTTGATCGAGAGTATAACCCCTCTTTACTTTAGCTTGGGAAAAGACTTCGGGATGAGTTTTCCTGACGTTTTGGAAGAAGAAGTAATGTGGATTCAGGGGTCAAAAGTAAAGTGGATTCACTCAGGAGAGACAAATACCAGATATTATAACTTAGCAACTATCCTAAAAAAGAAATATGCGAGAATAGTGAGGTTAAGAGTTAATACTGATAATAGGGTAACAAATGAAGAGGAAGTCAAGAATTTAGTTCGGAGTTAGTTTCGTAACCTATATTCAGTCGAGAATGAGTCCATTGGTCCTTTTTCGTTGTCGCGCTTGAATCAGTTAGAAGATAGCGAGAAGGATTCGCTAAAGGAGGCTATTTCAGATGAAGAGATTTGTGAAGTGGTTTTCCAGGCAAATTCGACAAAACCACCTGGTCCGGATGGAATGTCTACAACTTTTTATCAGAAGTGTTGGGCCTCGATTGGGCCTTCAGTTTGTAAAATAGTAAGATTGTGCTTGAATACGAGTTCGATATCGAAAAAACTAAATGGTACCTTAATACACTTAATTACGAAAGTTAAAGATCCGGTGAAGGTGGGTGGTTTTTGCCAAATCAGTCTTATAAATGTACCAGCTAAATTTATTATGCCGGTAATGGTGAACCGGTTAAGGCCTCTCTTGGCTGAACGAATAAGGCCCAATTAGACAAGTTTCGTCCCGGGAATGTCGCCTACAGATAATATAGTGTTAATGCAAGAGGTGTCCTCAATGATGCATGGAATATTTGGCTGTATGGAAGTGAAATTTGACCTTGTGAAAGCGTATGATAGCCTGGGCTGGAGTTCCTGGAGAATACAATCACGAATTTTTGGTTCCCCCAAACTTGGGTACGTATAATTATTTCTGCTATGCGGTCTAATACTATGCAGATTCTTTGGAATGATGACCTGCTTGAAGATTTTACTTCGCACTGTGGCATCCGACAAGGAGACCCATTATCTCCTACCTGTTTGTGATGTGAATGGAACGGCTGTCCTTATTAATACAAAACCTTTGCACTAATAACGAATGGAAGCCTCTATGTCTTAATAAGAATGGGCCCCCAATTTTTTATGCTTTCTTTGCAGATGATCTCATCTTGTTTGCAGAAGCTTCCGAGTCCCAAGTAGATCTCATGAAGATGGTTATGGGAATTTTTGTACTGAGGCAGGTCACAAAATTAGCTCGGAAAATTATTATTTAATTCTCGATGAATGTACCACATAATGTAAAATGTAACTTAGTGCCCCTATTGTATCAAGTCGACCTCCTAGAGGATTCTTCCGCAAAATAACAATGAATATGAGAAATAAATTGCCCAATTGGAAGACCCAAAATCTATCTCTAGTGGGTCGGGTAACCTTAACTCAATCCATACTAAGCGCTATACCAATGTATATTATTCAAATATCACTTCCAATTTACGTCTGCAAAGAAATTGATAAGATCATTCGTGATTTCGTGTGGGGTAGTGTAGAGAAGGTGAGGAATATCCGTTGGTTATCGTGGAAGCTGTGTAGACCAAAGAAGGACGGCGGCCTTGGTTTCCATGATGCGATGAGCTTTAATCAGGCTCTACTTGCAAAGCTATTATAAAGGAGGATCAAGCGTTATGGGTCGTGGCTTTGAAATACAAATATTTTAGTGAGGGCTTCTTGAACCGTATATCGAAGAATTCAAATTCTAGGATGTGAAAATGGTTATTGGAAGGCCAAGATATTCTTAAAAAAGGTGTTGAACAGACTAATAACAGTCAGGGTGTTGGATTCAAATGGAAGTTTGAAAACTCGAGAAATTTCTCAGATAAATCCGCGTACAATGCCCTCCAACCAGAGGGGTCATCACTGAAATTTAATTGGAAGAATGTTTGGTCGGTAAAGTTCCCTTAGAAGGTTCGTATGTTAGTGTGAAGAGCTATATGGGGTAGAGTTCCCACAACTCAAAAGTTAACACGGCTAGGAGTTTTTGTTGCTCCTACTTGTACTGGATGTGGCGCGGCAGAGGAATCGGAAGCTCACCTGTTCGGCTGTTCCGCAACTGCAAGAAGTATGAAGGCCTATGGGAGGGTTGGCCTGTCTTGAATGAGTTGAAAATTAAAGCTAGAGAGAAAGTGATCAGAACTGTAATAACATAAATAGCTATAACAAGTTTGACTGCCTTCCCGGGAATAATAGTGCATTTTTGGGTGATATTATGGAGAATGGTTTCTTCAGTGCTGCAGAATTCTAATTTAGTGGATCAAGAGCAGTCCAGGTCTGATGCATGAGGAAGAGTTGTTTGTGGTAGACAACAGCCTCCGAGGGGACAACTATCTCTATAGTAGCAGATACCAGACAGGAGCTGCTGAAAGAGGCTGATGTGGATTCGTGGAGAACACTGCTGAGGTGTAACTTAGTGGTTAATGGGTTAGAAATCCAGAGTATTGCACTTGAAATTTGCTGGACTATATGGTTGACAGAAATGATAGAATATTAAGTGGTAATTTCAATGGTAAATCAACAAAATCACTGCGATTTATTGCGGAAAACGCTGCTATTAATTATGCCCATGCTTAGGGAAAGGAAAAAGATGAGAGGGGGGTGATCACGTCAGCTAGAAACACGCTCGTGAAATGAGTTAGACCTGAAATTGGGGTGAAATTGAACGTGGATGGAAGTCTATCGCATGGTTCAACGAGGTCGGGAGCAGGGGGCATTATTCGAGACGTGAATGGAAATTATGTGGGTGGATTCGCGAGTTCTGTAAAGGTGAATAGAAAGCTTCATTCAGAGTTGATTGCGCTAAATTTTGGGTTGTCCTTGGTAGTGAAACAGAGTTATGGATTGATTACCGTTGAGACTGATTTGCTTGCGTTACACGCGCTAGTGAAGGACGGTGGGAATAAAGGGGATTGTGTAGATGACTTAATCAAGGAATGTAGAGATATACTTGTAAAGTACTCGGGTATTGAGCTAGTTCATGTGTATATAGAGGCGAACTTTTGTGCGGATTATATGGAGAAATTCGGGGTATGGATAAGAAGTGATCTGATTGTGTATGACGACCCTCCGGAGGGTTTTCGGATGTTTCTTATGAAAGATAAGTACGGTTGGGCTACTCGGATAACAATGTTGTACACTCTTTCGGGTGTTTATTAAGTTACTTATTGGTCTTTTTAGGCCTCAGATGTATGGAAACAAAGAAGGAAATTGAAGTATAAATTTGGTCAACGAAATTGAGCGACAATTTATACTAATTTTACATGAACATGTGAGAGCTGAAAAAATGAATAAGCAAGTTGTTTTGGAAGATATTGATAAAAAATTATCTAAGACTATAAGAGAAAGTTATGTAGTTGTAAAACTTAAGTCAAAGTTTATTAGACTCCGTATGAAACATCATTAGTTTAGTGAACTTATTGGTGGCATTGGGGTAACTTGCCAATATTGTATCGACAAGAAATGAAGTTTGTAAGATGTTTAGTGTGGTATACTCTCACTAAGAGTGATTCGAGTTAAAAATTAATAATTTTATTTTGAATGTATTTCTATAATTTCATCTTTTTGCAGAAACACAAGGGATGTAAGCAATTTCGTAGGAAATGGTTAGACAACTATAATTTGCTTGGTGAGATATTTAATAACTCCTACCCTAACTGGAAATCTTCGTCATGCCTCAACACAAAAACCTTCAACCTTTTATGAAGAGCGTGAAATGGAAGACAAATTTATTAATGGAGGTATGCATATCAATAATCAAAATGTAGAAGATGATAAATTTGATAAAGATGGAAGAAGCAGGAGTGAGTTTGACGATAATTTACATCGTAAAACATTGTTAGACGCTACTTTTTCATAGTAATGGATGTTAACATGAAACATGATTGATTATCAATTGGAAAACAGTAACGGGAAGAGTCAAGATATTGCTTTTACTTCTTGACCTTCAAGTTCTGATGAATAGTTAAATTTATTTAGATTTGTTGCATAATGTTGTTTTTAGTTAAAGCTCTACAACTTATTGAAGTTTTATTAAATATTGTTTCAAATGTAACCAATACTAATCAGAACCACCAGCAAGTGTCGGAGCTGTAACGAAGTGTCTTGGAGAAGGCAATGAAGAGTGATCTATGTGTAATTAAGAGTAGAATATGTCATATTCATATAATGCTGATTTTATGGTGGTCATGATTTTATTTTATATTATTTATTAAGAATGATAATTACTTCCACTTTTTTTTGTCTTATGACCAATTAAAATTTAAATTTCATATAGGTTACCATGTCTGAAGTGTTTTCTAATAAACCGGTTGGGGTTAGCTCAACTGACCAGAGCCTTGGTTATCCATGTCGTGTCAATGACACCGATTCTAAAAAGTGGCTCGCCCATGTAACAAAAAAAGTGTTTTCTAATAGTGATAATTCGAGTTATAGTAATGATTCGAGTACTTTCTCATTAGATGAAGATGATTTTGTAGATTTTATGATGTGTTCTCTTTTTTTTTTGTAATAATACGATAATATTATAAGAGGAACATAGCTAAAAAATCATGTTAATAATCAATTTTGTCAGGAAAGATGTATGTCTTGGAAGTTCTTGCTGAAAATAAGGTTAGGTTTTTAAAAATATTCAAATAGAAAAAAACAACTTTTATGATATTATGTAATAAGTTAAAAGAGATGCATCTTTACATGATAGAAAGGAAATTTGTGTTGAAGAGGGAGTGACAATGTTATTGTTTATCATATCTCGTAATGTATGTCATCGAGTTGTAGCCGAGAGATTTTAACATTTTACAAAAATCTTTAGTAGATGGTTCAGAAGAGAAGCGTATTGAGAGTTGTTTGTGCGTTGGGAACACAATTAATTCAAAAGCATACAAATTTAAAAAAAATCTATAGACCAGCGAATCAATTCCATATGCCAAATGAAGGTGAGTACTCAGTAATTAATTTTCTATGTATAATATTGTATAGGTAAATTAACTATTATATATCTTTGTTCGAAGGTCAATATTATGTGGTTGATGCTAGATATCCTAATAAGCCGGGTTTTCTTACACCATATCGAAATGAAAGGTATCGTTACGGGACTACAAAACAAGGATTGCCGCAAGGCGAGGTTAAATTATTCAATTACAGGCATTCTTTATTGCGTAATGTAATTGAGCGTTGTTTTGGATTACTTAAAGCAAGATTTCTGATCCTTAAGATGATCCCAAACTATCCTCTTCGACGACAGCGTCACATACCCACGACATGTTGCACAATTCACAATTTCGCTTAGTTGATTTGCAAAATACATTATTTGAAGACTATTTGCAAGGAGGACTTAAATTTTTCAACGAGAACAATGGTACTGAACAACAATCCAACAATATTGATCTAACTCAAGCTAATACCATGGCTCAAGTTAGAGAGGATATTACGATATCGATGTGGAATGACTATCACAATCATGGATGATATGAGAGTTTAAATTTTATGACTAATTTATTTGTTTGGCAAAATATGAGTTTTGCAAATTATATTTTACAAATATTTTGGTTACACATTTATTTTTCTTTTATTTCAGATTTGAATACATACTTCAGGTTTTATCATCTTGTATTTGCTCAAATTCGCTCTAATTATATAGATTGCCTATCAGACTATATTTTGTTTTTTATCCCTTAGGTATTATTTAGATTTTTTTGTGACCATCTTTATTAATAGTTGAAGTAATTCGTTGTTTTATTAGAACTTTAGATATTGCTTGTGTTGTTTAGTTGAAGGTTGTGTTGTGTTGCACACTCTTAGTTAGTAATTTAAGTAATAATAGTGTAACGTGTTAGACAGCCGATTCTCTCAAAAGTTTAAGCTGTTAGGAGGGGTCATCTTATATATTATATATGAGTATTAACGTGTTAGATAACCGCTTGTGTTGTTTAGTTGAAGGTTGTGTTGTGTTGCACACTCTTAGTTAGTAATTTAAGTAATAATAGTGTAACGTGTGTGAGTGAAAATATCACCGTTTAAAGCAAAGTAGAAGAAACGATTTGAAAGAGATGAAATGTAAAATCGATTTAAATGTAAACTAACTATTACAAGAATTGAAATTACAACTGAAAATCAACTTACACGGAAAGCGAAACACTAATACACGGAAAAACAGTAATCCTAGCGTTAAAAAAGATTTTCCGGCGTACCGGTATCTTCTAACAGAAAGACGACTATTACAGCTTTATCTCAGGGAAAGGGAGAAGTGTTTTTTTGCTTTGTTGATTTTCGGTGAGATTACAAGTGGGGAGTGAGCACTATATATAGGGGAGGGGAAGTTCTGAAAAGCCTTGTCAATTGTAACGGACCAATCACGTCCGTGATTTCCTCCAGTAACAGATTGACTGTTTTGGATTTGATTTGATTCCACACGTTTCTGCTGACTTTTAATTCCCCCACGTTTTGAATGCAAGTGTAACCGCTGGTTGACTTGTCTTTCAATCCACACGTTTTGATTGACGAGTTGACCTGCTAATGGAATAATCATCTTGATGGGAGCGTGATTGGTGGAGCCTTGTCTTCCGTTTTCCTTTTGATAGCATGCCAGCTTCACCACTTCACTATAAGAGCTGGACCAAAACTTGTTTCATTTTTCATTTTTCATTTTTTGACTCCCCAAACTCCCCAAACTCCCCAAACTCCCCACGAGCCACGACCCACGAACCACGAACCACGACCCACGACCCACGACCCACGCCCCCACGCTCCCACGCCCCACACCGCCGCCGCAGCCGTCGCCGGTGCCGGGCCGGGCCGGGCGGGTGGGTGGTGGTGGTGGTGGTGCGCGCGTGTGGGTTAGATCATTGCTTTTCCATGTGCATGGGTGTTGGCTTTTGAACATTGTTGAAATTACCAAGTATAAAAAATGTTTTATACTCCCTCCACCCACCGATGTGGGAAGTAAACAATTGTTTACTTTCAAATATTCCAACAATCCCCCACATATTTGAAGGTCAACAAACAGTTTGAAGAGAAGGTGATCAGTTTTCCACGACTTTCAGTGTTTGGGTGAATTGTACTTAAGTGCCAATATCTTTCGATTTGAATTGTCACGTAGTGAAATGAGGCAACCACCGAATTCCGTTCAAGTGAACGTACTCTTGAACTTTAACGGTTTTCGATCGAGGCCCTCACAACACATACTCTACCCTGCTGAAGGTTATGGTTTCCTCGAACCTCACCTTTTCGTTGGGTTCATCAAGTCCTTCTCTAAGAACCACCCTTGCGGGCTATGAACTTTGTGGATACCTTTATTTACATTTGTTCAAGGACGTCTCCTTAACATTTTGTTGATAAAGGTTTTGGGTTTTGCTACCCTTGAATTCATCAAGTCCTTCTCGAAAGGACCACCATATAGGCTATGAATTCTGATTCATCAAGTCCTTCTCAAAAGGACCACCACAAATGGCTATGAATCCATATTACTTTAGTTTTATGCCATAGGGATGGATGGAGATCATCTTGACTCAAGAGTCACATGTTCCCCATTAACGGGTCTCAACCCCATCCCCCTCGACGTTTCCAGGACTACTCTCCTGGGTAGGCCTTTGGTAAAAGGATCAGCGAGGTTTTCCTCTGATCGTACATACTCCAAGGCTATCACACCATTCTTCAGTAACTGTTTTACTGAGCCATGTCTGATGCGTATGTGTCTCTTCTTTCCATTGTATGCACTTTGATGAGCAACTGCAATGGCTGCTTGTGAATCACAATGAATACACACAGGTGTGGCCTTGCCTTCCCAAAGGGGCACATCTGATAAGAGACTTCTCAACCACTCAGCTTCTTGTCCAGCCATCTCTAGTGCTATAAACTCAGACTCCATGGTGGAGCGTGCTATACAAGTCTGTTTAGAGGACTTCCACGATATAACACCTCCTCCTAAGGAGAAAACATAACCACTGGTGGAGTTGACTTCGTCATTGTCAGAGATCCAGTTTGCATCACAGAATCCCTCAAGAACTGCAGGGAATGAGCTGAAATGCAAACCTAGATCCATGGTACCTCGCAGATACTTTAGAAGACGACGAAGTGCAACCCAGTGGTCATTACTCGGGTTATGAGTATAGCGACTAAGTCTACTAACGGCGTAGGCAATATCGGGTCGAGTGTAGTTCATTAAGAACATCACACTACCTATGATTTTGGCATATTCGTTTTGGGATACAGCATCTCCAGAATTTTTAGACAAATGAATACTAGAATCATAGGGAGTATTTACAGGTGTCACCTCAAAGGAGTCGAATTTCTTCAACATCCTTTCTACGTAATGAGACTGACTCAGGGAAATACCATTACTGCTCCTAATGATTTTTACCCCAAGAATTACATCTGCTTCTCCCATGTCTTTCATGTCAAATTTAGAAGACAAGAAGCGTTTGGTCTTATTTATGGTATGAAGAGAAGTGCCGAAGATGAGCATGTCATCTACATACAGGCAGATGATGGTACACTCTGATCCTCTTAATTTGGAGTAAACACATGAGTCAGAAGTGTTGACCACAAACCCGTTGGAGGTAAGGGTACTATCGAGTTTTTCATACCATTTTTTGGGTGCCTGTTTTAAGCCATACAAAGACTTCTTCAACTTGCACACTTTATCCCATTGACCAGGAACCACACACCCTTCAGGCTGGGCCATATAGATCTCTTCATCTAGGTCCCCATTCAGAAACGCAGTCTTAACATCCATCTGATGTATGACAAGTTTGTGAATGACCGCAAGAGCGATGAGGGTCCTAATGGTGGCGATTTTGGTCACCGGGGAATAAGTGTCGAAGTAATCAAGGCCTTTCTTTTGGGTGAAACCCTTAATGACGAGCCTAGCTTTGAATTTTTCTATTGAGCCATCAGGTCTCAACTTTTTCTTAAAAATCCATTTGCTGTTTATGGGTTTGCTGCCTTTGGGTAAGTCAGTTAATTCCCACGTATGATTACTTCTAATAGACTCAAGTTCGCTATTAATAGCTTCTTTCCAAAAACTAGCATCTACCGATCTCAAAGCATCGGCATAAGTTTTTGGGTCTTCCTCCATGAGGAGACAGGTGACAACCTGTTCACTTATCAGGTCAATGTGAAAACCTTCGGTTAAGAAGGCTGTGATAAAATCAGGTCCGAAACTAGACTCGGTCCTACGCCTCTTACTCCTCCTAAGTTCTTCCTCAGGAATACTACTAGGCTCATAGGAGGTAGAGGGGCCAGGGGCACTATCACATAAAGGAACATTAACCTCATCAGATAAGTTACTAGAAGACAAAGGAGCATCAACACTATGCAAAGTTTTCAAAGGGAAGATGTTTTCAAAGAATTCAGCATCTCTAGATTCAAAAACGGAGTTATCATCTAATGATAGGAATCTATAGTCTGCACTATTCTGAGCATACCCTATGAAAACGGAGTCTATTGTTTTTGGTCCAACAGTGACTGTTTTAAAATCGGGTAGTTTGACTTTAGCCAGACACCCCCACACTTTTAAAAATTTCAGGTTAGGTGGAAACCCTTTCCACATCTCGTAGGGGGTCTTATCTAGGGATTTATGGGGTACCCTATTAAGGACATAACATGCTGATAGAACAGCTTCCCCCCACATGTTGGTTGGTAAACCTGAACTTATTAACATAGCATTCATAGTCTCTTTAAGGGATCTATTTTTCCTCTCAGCTATGCCATTTTGTTGGGGTGTATAGGGGGCACTAAGTTCGTGGATTATCCCATTTATTTCACAAAACTCTTTAAGTGAATTAGAACTATATTCGCCTCCTCTATCTGACCTAAGTCTTTTGATTTTACAGTCTAGTTGATTTTCTACTTCAGCTTTGTATTTTAAAAACGCGTTTTCCGCCTCGTCTTTAGTTTTAAGAAGATACACTTTAGTGAACCTAGAGTAGTCATCTACAAAGGTTATATAGTAAAGTTTTCCTCCTCTACTAGCGGAGTTTTTAAAATCAGCTAAGTCAGAATGCACTAATTCAAGGAGACTAGTCTTTCTAGTGGTCATGGGCTTAAAGGGCTTCTTCGCAAGTTTGGACTCTACACAAATTTGACATTTGGAAAAGTCATCTATTTTATTGAGGGGTATTAGTCCAAGTTCTTTAAGCCTTTTAATAGAGGAGATATTAAGGTGACCTAGTCTACCATGCCAAGTGTCAATAGATTCAACAACATAAGCAAAATCAGAGGCATTCTCATTCATTGGTACAATATTTAAAACAAACAAACCACCATTCATGTACCCTTTCCCCACAAATTCATCATTTTTGGTAATAACCATTTTCCCCCCTTCAAATACAAGTTTAAGGCCTACTTTATTAAGAAGAGCTCCGGAAACTAGGTTCCTACGGAGACAGGGGACGAAGAGAACATCATGCAACTCTAGGGTTTTACCAGAAGTGAGTTTGAGAGAAACCTGTCCTTTACCGAAGACCATGGCGGTTGAGGAGTCACCCATGTAGACAAATTCACCATTTGTTGCTTCTTCGAATTTCTTGAACATGGATCTCGTTGAGCAGAAATGACGAGAAGCTCCAGTATCAAGGATCCACTCGGTTTTGTTCTCAATTAGGTTTACCTCAACCATTACTGCAGCGATAACCTCTTCAGTCTCGACCAGATTTGCGGCAAGTTTAGGACCTTGATCGGCTCTAAGTTTGCATTCGAAAGCCCTATGTCCTTCCTTCCCACAAACATAGCAAGCTCCTTTGGGTTTCTGAATCTTACCAGAGGTTTTGAACCCACCACCTTTGGAGTTGCCGCGGTTCTTGTTTCCCCCAGATTTGGATTTGTTGTGGCCTTGTTGTTTACCCTTTCCTTTGAACCTGCCTTTGTTACCTTCACCAGAACTTTCAACAAGATTAGCTTTGGAGGATTGAGTAGGAAAAGAGATAGACCTGTCTTTGAGTCGATTAGCCTCTTCGACTTGAATGTGGCTAATCAGCTCTTGTAGTGTCATTTCCTTCTTCTTGTGCTTAAGTTGATTGCGGTATTCGCTCCAGGAAGGTGGAAATTTTTCTAACAAGATATTGGCTTGGAGAACTTCACACATTTTCATACCTTCAGCAATCACATCTGCGCAAAGGTTCTCATAGATATGGAGTTGTTCGGTCATGGGTTTTTGATCGGTGAGACGAAAGTTGTACCAGGCCCCAGTGACATATTTCTTCTTACCCGAATCCTCAGCCCCATATTTTTTCTCAAGTGTCTCCCATATGATCTTTGCCGATTTTTCTTTGGCAAGAAGATCAAATATGAGGTTCGACTAGTTGTTCAACATCCATCCTCGAGCCATGGTGTTAGCTCGCTTAAACTTGGCTTCCAGAGCAAGATGCCTAGTCTGTTCTTCTTCAGTGGGAACCCCATTGTCCACTAAATGTGGAGGATCCTCGTATAAAACGAAGTCCAGTTCGTACTGTTCAAGACAGATAAGGATCTTTTGTGCCCAACGTTTGTAGTTGGAACCATTAAGAGATTCCACCTGATTCACGTTGGGAAAGGCCTTTGCATTCAATGATGAAGCAACTGCCGTGTTTGGAAAATCCATTAAAAAACCGGTGATAAGGAAAAAAAGCTACGGAAATCATTTTTAAATTGTGAGTGAAAATATCACCGTTTAAAGCAAAGTAGAAGAAACGATTTGAAAGAGATGAAATGTAAAATCGATTTAAATGTAAACTAACTATTACAAGAATTGAAATTACAACTGAAAATCAACTTACACGGAAAGCGAAACACTAATACACGGAAAAACAGTAATCCTAGCGTTAAAAAAGATTTTCCAGCGTACCGGTATCTTCTAACAGAAAGACGACTATTACAGCTTTATCTCAGAGAAAGGGAGAAGTGTTCTTTTGCTTTGTTGATTTTCGGTGAGATTACAAGTGGGGAGTGAGCACTATATATAGGGGAGGGGAAGTTCTGAAAAGCCTTGTCAATTGTAACGGACCAATCACGTCTGTGATTTCCTCCAGTAACAGATTGACTGTTTTGGATTTGATTTGATTCCACACGTTTCTGCTGACTTTTAATTCCCCCACTTTTTGAATGCAAGTGTAACCGCTGGTTGACTTGTCTTTCAATCCACACGTTTTGATTGACGAGTTGACCTGCTAATGGAATAATCATCTTGATGGGAGCGTGATTGGTGGAGCCTTGTCTTCCGTTTTCCTTTTGATAGCTTGCCAGCTTCACCACTTCATTATAAGAGCTGGACCAAAACTTGTTTCATTTTTCATTTTTTGACTCCCCAAACTCCCCAAACTCCCCACGAGCCACGACCCACGAACCACGACCCACGCCCCCACGCTCCCACGCCCCACCCCGCCGCCGCCGCCGTCGCCGGTGCCGGTGCCGGGCCGGGCGGGTGGGTGGTGGTGGTGGTGGTGCGCGCGTGTGGGTTAGATCATTGCTTTGCCATGTGCATGGGTGTTGGATTTTGAACATTGTTGAAATTACCAAGTATAAAAAATGTTTTATACTCCCTCCACCCACCGATGTGGGAAGTAAACAATTGTTTACTTTCAAATATTCCAACAATCCCCCACATATTTGAAGGTCAACAAACAGTTTGAAGAGAAGGTGATCAGTTTTCCACGACTTTCAGCGTTTGGGTGAATTGTACTTAAGTGCCAATATCTTTCGATTTGAATTGTCACGTAGTGAAATGAGGCAACCACCGAATTCCGTTCAAGTGAACGTACTCTTGAACTTTAACGGTTTTCGATCGAGACCCTCACAACACATACTCTACCCTGCTGAAGGTTATGGTTTCCTCGAACCTCACCTTTTCGTTGGGTTCATCAAGTCCTTCTCTAAGAACCACCCTTGCGGGCTATGAACTTTGTGGATACCTTTATTTACATTTGTTCAAGGACGTCTCCTTAACATTTTATTGATAAAGGTTTTGGGTTTTGCTACCCTTGGATTCATCAAGTCCTTCTCGAAAGGACCACCATATAGGCTATGAATTCTGATTCATCAAGTCCTTCTCAAAAGGATCACCACAAGTGGCTATGAATCCATATTACTTTAGTTTTATGCCATAGGGATGGATGGAGATCATCTTGACTCAAGAGTCACATGTTCCCCATTAACGGGTCTCAACCCCATCCCCCTCGACGTTTCCAGGACTACTCTCCTGGGTAGGCCTTTGGTAAAAGGATCAGCGAGGTTTTCCTCTGATCGTACATACTCCAAGGCTATGACACCATTCTTCAGTAACTGTTTTACTGAGCCATGTCTGATGCGTATGTGTCTCTTCTTTCCATTGTATGCACTTTGATGAGCAACTGCAATGGCTGCTTGTGAATCACAATGAATACACACAGGCGTGGCCTTGCCTTCCCAAAGGGGCACATCTGATAAGAGACTTCTCAACCACTCAGCTTCTTGTCCAGCCATCTCTAGTGCTATAAACTCAGACTCCATGGTGGAGCGTGCTATACAAGTCTGTTTAGAGGACTTCCACGATATAGCACCTCCTCCTAAGGTGAAAACATAACCACTGGTGGAGTTGACTTCGTCATTGTCAGAGATCCAGTTTGCATCACAGAATCCCTCAAGAACTGCAGGGAATGAGCTGAAATGCAAACCTAGATCCATGGTACCTCGCAGATACTTTAGAAGACGACGAAGTGCAACCCAGTGGTCATTACTCGGGTTATGAGTATAGCGACTAAGTCTACTAACGGCGTAGGCAATATCGGGTCGAGTGTAGTTCATTAAGAACATCACACTACCTATGATTTTGGCATATTCATTTTGGGATACAGCATCTCCAGAATTTTTAGACAAATGAATACTAGAATCATAGGGAGTATTTACAGGTGTCACCTCAAAGGAGTCGAATTTCTTCAACATCCTTTCTACATAATGAGACTGACTCAGGGAAATACCATTACTGCTCCTAATGATTTTTACCCCAAGAATTACATCTGCTTCTCCCATGTCTTTCATGTCAAATTTAGAAGACAAGAAGCGTTTGGTCTCATTTATGGTATGAAGAGAAGTGCCGAAGATGAGCATGTCATCTACATACAGGCAGATGATGGTACACTCTGATCCTCTTACTTTGGAGTAAACACATGAGTCAGAAGTGTTGACCACAAACCCGTTGGAGGTAAGGGTACTATCGAGTTTTTCATACCATTTTTTGGGTGCCTGTTTTAAGCCATACAAAGACTTCTTCAACTTGCACACTTTATCCCATTGACCAGGAACCACACACCCTTCAGGCTGGGCCATATAGATCTCTTCATCTAGGTCCCCATTCAGAAACGCAGTCTTAACATCCATCTGATGTATGACAAGTTTGTGAATGACCGCAAGAGCGATGAGGGTCCTAATGGTGGCGATTTTGGTCACCGGGGAATAAGTGTCGAAGTAATCAAGGCCTTTCTTTTGGGTGAAACCCTTAATGACGAGCCTAGCTTTGAATTTTTCTATTGAGCCATCAGGTCTCAACTTTTTCTTAAAAATCCATTTGTTGTTTATGGGTTTGCTGCCTTTGGGTAAGTCAGTTAATTCCCACGTATGATTACTTCTAATAGACTCAAGTTCGCTATTAATAGCTTCTTTCCAAAAACTAGCATCTACCGATCTCAAAGCATCGGCATAAGTTTTTGGGTCTTCCTCCATGAGGAGACAGGTGACAACCTGTTCACTTATCAGGTCAATGTGAAAACCTTCGGTTAAGAAGGCTGTGATAAAATCAGGTCCGAAACTAGACTCGGTCCTACGCCTCTTACTCCTCCTAAGTTCTTCCTCAGGAATACTACTAGGCTCATAGGAGGTAGAGGGGCCAGGGGCACTATCATTTTTCATTTTTTGACTCCCCCAACTCCCCACGAGCCACGCCCCACGCTGCCGCCGCCGGTGCCGGGCCGGGCCGGGCGGGTGGGTGGTGGTCGTGGTGGTGCGCGCGTGTGGGTTAGATCATTGCTTTGCCATGTGCATGGGTGTTGGCGTTTGAACATTGTTGAAATTACCAAGTATAAAAAATGTTTTATACTCCCTCCACCCACCGATGTGGGAAGTAAACAATTGTTTACTTTCAAATATTTCAACAACGTGAGGGGTCATCTTATATATTATATATGAGTATTAACGTGTTAGATAACCGATTGCTACGTGAATATTTAAATTGGGTGATAACGGCGCGCGACCTCTTATGGATCTAGGCTCCGATACCATGTTAGACAACCGATTCTCCCAAAAGCTTAAGCTGTCAGGAGGGGTCATCTTATATATTATATATATGAGTATTACATGCTCAATATGACGATTATTGCAGGGATCTCCTTGCAATTATTTTATAAGTGTTTTTCTTGCAAATTAGTATGTAAGGATGGGTTTCTTGGTAGAATTGTAGGAGATTGAGGTGGTTATGTGAAGCGATACAAAAGATTTATGTAATATATTTGGATTTAAAGCCATAAGTGAACTGGCCTGGGAATTGGAGAATAAAATAGAGTGTACACATTCTTTTTAAAGCTGATGGATGACAATCGCATAAAATAATAAGTGATATAGCATGTATATTACTAACCATGTGAACATCTCACCAAATGGATATTAATGCAAAAACAATTTGTAGTATAAGCGCAAATTGCTCACTTCTTTGTGCAAAAAATTGATGTGATTCTGTGAAGAGAGGTAGTTATTTTGTTAAATTGCGTTACAGGCATGTGTAAAATATTTTTGCAAAATATTTAAACTTTAACTTATAACCTAAGTGAATTGGCCTGTGATCTAGAGAAATAAAAACAGAGTGTATGAGAACTAGATATACTATAAATGGTAGAAGTTACAATACTAGTCTTGTGTATGCTCATCCTGGTATATGAGAACTGGTATATATATTATAGAACGGACCATTGACTATGAGTAAGGATTGCAGTGTTAATAGCGTAATGAACAATGTGTTCATATACTGGACTAAATTCAATCAAAAATGTTTTTTCGTCATATTGTGCTAATTTTCATATGAATTTATTTTTCTTTTGAAATTTTGTTGGTTCCTTTATCACTTAGTATTATATTCAACTTTGAACAAAAAAAAGTATTATATTCAACAATATTCATTATTTACAATGAATAAGTCTCTGAAACTTGATCTCTAAAGATAATCTCGTCTAAGATAATTTGCTTTCGTAGAACAAACTAGTACATTTGATGGTGCCCGAACAATTTGTCTGAGTTAAAACTAGATCGTCTAGCATGCCATTACCATAGCAATTTAACATCAACTTTTATATTGACTAGATTTAATGTGAATGTAAATAGTCATGAAACAAAGTAAAAAAATGGGAGTAGCAGTTTACATGGTCCAATATTCTGTAATAAAACTATTGTTCTAAGAAATACTAGGCGCTATTAGGGTGGACGAGCACCTTCGAGCGCCTAGATGACTAGGCGACCCATTCATCGAAATTTAAGCGGTTTTTACCTTGACTATTTTTATATTATTTTATATTAAATATATATTACTAATATATTAATTTGAATAATATTTACATCCTAATATACTTAAAAAAGTAGATCAATTTAACTAAAATAACATATATTTAACTATAAATAATAATAATAATTCATTATTATTAACGTAAAAAATAACTAATTCAAGAAATCTAGACTTGAAATTCGAAAAATCCTACTTTCTTCTTTATCTTGCATGTTCAAACTCTAAGCTAAATAGATTTTTCTTTATATTTTTCTTATGTGTTGGGTTTGTATTAGATTAAATTGGTTATTTATGGGCTAACATGCTAGGTAGTATTCGGATTGGGTGACCCATTAATCTGAATGGGTTGTTTATTAATTAGAGTGTGCATAGACGAACCTTCTAGCCACCTTCGAGGGAATTCTAGGCGGATCACACTTTGGAACGCCTAAACAGAACGCCTAGATGGCTAGGCGATCTTGTTTTAGAACACTGTTATAAAACAATTGAACTAACTTGAACAAAATTGGAGTAACAATACTTTGTATGAAACATTATTTATGTTAATATAAAGTTAAATAAAATAAAAATTATAAAAAAATATTTAAATAATAATCAAACATATTTTCAACAAATATAATTTGGAAAACAGTATAAACCAAACATTTTTTTTTAAATTTAATTTTCTTCAAAAATAATTTTCCTATTCTTATCCAAATAGGTTTTCTAGAGTTCTTGAAAAGGAAAATGAAAACTATATTTTAAAAACAAAAACTGAAAATATTTTCACGAACCAAACGAGACCTAAAATGAGTTGATTCTGATTCCTGGTCCCTTAAAAAGGAAAAAATTTAAACTAAAGACGACTATTTAAGAATAATTTACAAGAGTTCAAAGATGACCCAATTATTTGCACATAGCTAACTCTGATGTGCATATTATAATTTGGCTGATAACATAATAGAACTACATGTCGCTATTACTTTAATTTAAATGCAAGTATTAATCTTAAGATATTGGATACTCCTTTTGCTCCATATGGCTCAGATCGTTGACAAAACACTAGAGTATGTTGACTCATATCGTTGGCGAAGGATTAGAGTATGTATAGAATGGATTAGATTATTGACGGAGGATTAGAGTATATCCATAATGGCTCAGATTGTTGGCAGAGTTAATTTGTGTGTTATTTTATATGCATGTTCATGAACTGATCTGTACCAAGGTTTTCGTATTTTGGTTTTGAGATTATATTTAAGGATGTTCCAAATTCAAGTTTCTGAAGTTTTAACTTTGTTTCATTGTAAAAACCATTGATTTTTTGGTAATGTTAAAGGTTTAAGTTGTATAAATTTTGTGAATTTTACATGGCGGATGGTCGAAATGTATAGTTCTGAATTTTGTGTTGTATGAATTTGGAATTTGCTTTCCACCTTAAGGCCTCTTATTACTTAGTTTTGTGTTAAACATCTTTTTCCACATCAAAACTTTTGAAGTTTGGATTGAGAATTGGCTTGATGATCTTCGTAGCTATAACTTGCTAAATAATCTACTACTTGACCATTCAGATCGTTGGCAGAGTAAGTTCATATGTTGGCGGAAGATTTATTGAACCACCACTTTTGTTCAGTTGATAATTTGTAATTGTATCTCCTAAATTAGTGATTTGCTTGCTTTAAGCAAGGAAGAAAGTATATGTACCATAGTAGTTTACAAAGTGTAGGCAAGGGTCTTTTAGACTCTACACTTGATTATTTCTATGTGAGGTTGTAATCTTTGTTATTTAATTTGATCATGTATTAATATTATTTATGTATTTTTGTATCCAATTTCCATCATGTTGTAATAATATTGACTTTTCTATGTAAAGTTGTAATCTTTGTATATAGTTTGAATTGACACGTAGTGAAGTGAGGCAACCACCAAATTCCGTCAAGTGAACGTACTCATGAACTTGACGGTTTTCTATCGAGACCCTCACAACACATACTCTACCATACTGATAGTTAAGATTCCTCAAACATCACAATTTCATAGTAGATCAAGTCCTTCTCTAAGGACCACCACTTGCGGGCTATGAACTGGTAGACTTATCCATATGGGTATTGATGTTTTCCTTTTTGTTATAAATAAATGCCCTTAGGATACATTATTTTAGGTAGAAATAGACTAAGTTAGTTGACTTGTGAGCATATTTTGTTATATTGCACTTTCTTCCTTCGGAATTGTAATATTGTTACTTTGAGAGTTTGTGTGCGTTAATTTTCTTGTTTAGTATGAAGTTTTTAGGTACATGGATGTTAAAGGCATTAAGATGAAGAGAAGAAACGGATTTCAAAGTCCAAGAGTAAAAATAAGTGTCAAAAGAGAGAAAGATATCCTTTTAGTGAAGGAGGATGAGCATTCAAAACAGGAAACTCGTCCCTTCTAGGTCTTCCTGCGCGTGAACGGTGCAAATTCAGACCCGGTGGTTGAAATGGAAAAGGTGCACCTCTGAGTTAGCAAAATTTGAGAAGTGGAATCAGGTGATTTGGACCTACGGTGCGAAAGTTACACCTATTTTACTTAAGTGCGTTCAGCCATTGCGGGAATTGTAAAATGGACTTGGGCCCTTAATCATTTAATTAAGTCAAATTAGGGCCCATTCCGTTTTAAGCTCTACATAAGACTTCCTAAGCCTCAGAATTACACACGCTTATTATTATTTCTAATTTCAGAAAAAGAGCAAGAGGCAAGAGCAAGAGTTGGAGTAACACTTTTCTTCCACGACAACTCAATTACAATCCTCTATCTAGGTTTTATATCTGCTATCAGGAAAATGTATAATTTTAATTTCTTTTTAGTATTAAATTTCTGTATGATCTAAATTTCTAAATACTTGAGAATCGCATAATGGGTTAAGCCCTAGGTTATCTACTTTAGTAATTTCGAATTTGGATTGTTTTAATTTAATTAAAGTTAGGTATTTCATATTGTTTACAAGTTCATGCTTATTTACTGATTTGATTTACCCGGGGATAAGAATTAGGTTATAGTAATTAGGCTATTCACTAGTGGCGGTGATCATCCGGAAGGGGGTTTAATTATTGAACTAATTAATAAACAAGTGGTGTTCGTCATTGGTCATGATGGGCTTGACTAACCGCGCAACCAATTGGGTAATCACTAAATTCATCTGTGAGTAGCTTATAGTCGCTTTGATGGGGTCTGTAATACCGTAGGATTGACTCATGAGTCTACCCAGACGGGAGTTAGGAGGATATTAGAGTCCCGACTAATATAGAATTACCAACTTGTCCCTTAAATGAAAGCACTAAATATATGAACTTAGGTGGATCCCTAGCGAGACTCAAGCATACTTCTCATAGTCGCGTCTAATACTTTTAGTCTTTACTTTATTTTATTAAGTAATATCTTAGTTAAATTACTTTATTGTGTCTAGTAGTTTATAATTCAAAAACCAAAGAAAAACTATTCGTCTTTTATTTATTTCACATCGCAATTAATTCTACTCATTGTTTAAACACATCTGTCTTACCTAGCAATCCTTGTGGAGACGATTAACACGTTTTTACTGTTTTATTACTTGGACGAAGTACACTTGCGGTAGTCGCTTCTCTTCTTTAATGTTGTTTTTATCACACTCTGGGAGCGACCAGGTATTACCTCTCCTTAACATCCTATCATGAATAATAAGTCTCAATCACAACGGTAAATTCAATAACTCATTCATTTTAACTTCAAATCACGAACCGTTACCTCTCACGCGCTCCTGATTTTAAGTAGTATCATAAAACAAAAATACTCATGTAGTATCCTAGTCGACTGCGCCTGGTGACTCTCTTAAGTAGATTTCAAAGTCTTATTGTGATGTCTCTCTATTTGTGATAAATTAATTTATACTAAAGACATCATTTTAGGGTTATTTAGTTATTAATTTTGGTATTTCCCCCATTTATTAATACTTTACACTTTCATGTCTAGTTTTAGGTGTTTTATTAATTTATGAGCTTTTGCACGTAATTTGTGTGTTATTTGTGTAAATGGAAGCTAATACACCTATGGAAACTGATTTGAAAAGGAAAAGTAAAGGAAAACCCTTAGTCAAAGTCGAAAAGGAAGAATTTGGATATATTTGGAATATAAAGAAGTTGCCAAAACTGCCCATTCTAATTAATTTACTGCTGAAAAACGGTCTGTAATTATGGAGATACTTTTCATGTGAGCAGATAGATCTTTTTAACGTGGTCGTTTCCATGTAAAGAACGTCAAAATCTGAAAGTAACGAAGGAGATTAACAAAATCTGCTTAGATTTATCCCTCCCCACAAGTTAGGAATACAAAATTTGGTAAGATCTAGACTCCTTAACTTGAGGATTACTCCTAATTTCGACCAAGGGCCTATATATACTCATTCCTACCCTAGATAACTCATCCTTGGTCAGCTTTTAAACAAAGAGGAAGCTTACATCAAGAGAAGAGAAGATCAGAAGGAGTTGGAGAACAACTCATGCCTTCCCAATCCTTCAAATTTGTAATTGTTTTTCTTTCTTTCTCTAGTATGAACTAATTCTATTTTAGCTTGAGATTAGCATATGGATATGAAACCTAGCCTTGTTTTATATATATTTTAATTTGGGATGTTCGCATTTGATTGAAATTAGTGTTTTATTTTCTACTTTTATGTGTTTTAATTTATTGTCTGTAAAGCTTGCGGTGCGTAACGTATAGGATTGCCTTAATAGTAGTTAGATGATCACCTGAAAGGGGTGCCTAATAATTGAAACACCACATAAACGTCTAGTGTGCAGTATTGATCCGGAAGGGCTTGCCTAACTAGATAGTCATTAGGGTTTGAGATTAATCATTGATCATTGCGCAGGTTCCCCTTACCCAAGTCCCTTGGTAATTGTTAGGTCACCACCTAAGTCCACCCGAATGGGCGTTAAGAGGAATATAGAAGCATGTCTATTGCATATCACACAATTCTCCCTTACATAAATAGGTTATAACCAAGCTAGTGGGGATTACTTGCTAGATCTCGAGCTAAATTCTCATACAAACTTCTTCTCTTATTTATATTCTTGTCTTTATTTTATTTAGTTAATTATTTAGATTCTTCAAAAAACCAAACAAATATTTCCAAGTCTTTTATTTTTTCAGCGTATTATTCTTCTAGCTTCTTATTTGCACTTTATATTGCATAGTTCTTCCAAACTTTCGTAGTCTCTGAGGAACGAATTCTATTTATCATTTAAACTTGCATACGACCTGTGATACTTGCACTGAGTAATGTACCTCGGTTGGGTGTTTATTTGCGTCTTATTTATTCTTATTTTATCACGCCCTAACCGACACTATATTGTTAATGCTTTTGATTTCCAAAATTGGCTTTATGGTACTTTCCCGCGGTGTCTTGGAGTTATCCCTGACTTCCCGATTTATTATCATCATCTCGGGGTCTTGTATTATCCGAGTACCAAATATTTGCACACTTAACACACATTTAACGCTAAAAAGCACTAAAAGTAACAAAGTAGCTGAAACTAGACAAGAGATCGTAAAACGTTAAATACTAGAGAATAATCCCACAAGTAAGTCCTAAAAAACCCTAAAACGATGTCTCGTGATACTATTATTTTATCACAATAGACAAGACAACAGTGCCCCTACTAAATGTGTCGCGTTTAATTGGTTAGACCAAATACCTAGTGAGGAATTATATTTTTGTTTAAGGAGAAATACCGATGGGAGAGTGGACCTCGTGAACATGTAGAGTTGATGAAGTGGATCAATCCTAAGGAGGGATTGAAGTTGAATATTGACGAATGTGTAAATTCGGAAAGGCAAATGGGAGGCATATGCAGGCAATTGTGCTTTCGTGATGGTATTCGGATAGAATATCTTATAAGGAGTACACGGTACGTGTTTCGCTTAGTTACAAAGTTGATAAATCTTCATAAGGGATTACTGTAAGCCAAATTTGAGGGAATAGTTACACTGGGCGTCGAAGTATACTTTAGAGAAGTACTAAGCTTGGTTAATTGTAAGAGTGGAAGTAGGGGTCTAGGTTCAACATGGGTTGATGACATTCAAAACATCCTAAGTTGAAATCCACTATACGATTTGATGGGTATTTACAAAGAAGTGAACTTGTGTGCATATTGGTTAGCTAAACTGGGTGCGTCTAAGCCAAATTGGAGCAAGATATTTACTGAGGCACCAAATGGGCTCGAGTCTTGGTTAACACGAGACAAATGTTGGTAGTAAACACATAGGGTAGTATATATCTCCCCTAGAGGGAGCGTAGAATACTTTGATTATCTCCCAGGTCCTAGGACCTACCATGTATATAAAGAACACCTTCTTCGATATTTTATTTTCCATTGATTCTATTTAAACTATGAGTAAGTTGTCTATATTTTCAAAATCTATCTTACATATATAAACAAAATAAATAAAATACAGATTAGTCAAAGTTACACATATAAATGTGTATCATACACATATATGTTACAATAATGGAAAAGATAACACATATTTATTTTCTTAACAGTGAAGAGGGTATTGGACTAACGTGCACCCGCTCGCTTATACATAACCAACCTCATACATATTTATTTTTGCAAAATATAACAATACACGTAATTAAAAAACAACATAATACTAATATATATGAAACAAGAATTATCGACATTACATTCTCCACCAAGACCACTCGGAATCAATTAAAAACTTCTCTTCAAAATAAAAACAGATAATGGGTATATTTTTAGACGTGATATAAGATAATAACCAAAAATTAAAATAAAGATGTATAAAAGATAACTTTAGGGCTTACCTGGTCTTGTTTATGACATATATAGTATTATTTTGGATTAAATCAATAGATTGCAACAACTAAACAATTGTTCACTGCAACCTTATACTAATATAACAAAACTAGGAAATTATGCTAGTGTATACAATCACGTATTGTAATTATTGTAAAAGTTTGTTACTTCACAACATAGTGGGCCCTGACTCATTAATCTGGTGTAATGCATCAATGAATAACATATCGCACATTCACCCCTAGTAAAAGTCCAACTCTAAAAAGGGCTAGATAAAGTTTTGTTGCCTAATAATGGTACTAAAAGATGGGATGAATAAAATGTATGAGAACTCAATCGACTTGATTTGAATCTATCTAAAAATCAAATCTTCTTATAATTTTAGATATATTGGTTACACAAGAGTTATGATATATTAGTGGAACACTCTATCAAGCACTTAGAGTATATCCTCAATGAATGAATACTAACCAGTAACTGAAGAGACAATTATACAAGTACCAAGCATGCAAAAATATATGCCTAAGACACATATACGTATATCAAGGCAATAAAAATACTTATCATGCACAAAAGTAAAGAGGTGTGGAAGAGAAAACGAGCATGAAATTCATAGAGGTTCAGATCACGTAAGATTAGCCCGCCGCCTAAGGTCTATGCGTGCTTAGGAAATTCAAGATATTTCTCTAGAATCTCCGATGTCTTTTAAAGGCGAGAGTGCAAATCTTTACAATCTCTTTTGAATCTCCTCCGAAGGGAACCCTTTGTGTTATCACAAACACAAGTAAACTAGGTGTACGAATACACTCACGTTGTCACTTCCAAGCCCGTGAGTCCTTCCCTTGTATATCCACACAAGCACAAAAATATATACTCTTGATATATTACTTCACACATCCCATAATCTCTCAACTTGTGTCTACACGTAGACAAGGTCTAAAACCACTATTGTCTACTTTATGGAAGATCACACTTCTCACTAGACCAAGAGCACCCCTAAGGTTTACAGATTAAGCCTAATTTACCTAGCATATATACTCCTTTTTGAGTAGTTTATTACGAATATGGGCTAAATAGAAATCACTATAAATATTTTGACTATGGATTGATATGGGGTCCATTTGAAGATATACTTTTGAATGCTTCAATTTTAGTGTAGAAAACAGACACTTTTGAATGTCTTGAGAGCTCATATTTATATGTAAAAACTCTCCAACTGATCAATCAACATGTCAACTCCTCATTGGATGAATTTTTACTTCCCAAGTATCCACACACTTCTTGGATGGATTGCAAGTCATTCATGGTCTCCGGTCTCCAAACGAATCTTTTAAATCTCTTTTCCAACTACTACATTCAGACCTTTCCATATGTTATCTTCTTGCTTATTAGGTACTTTCTATCTCTTCCTTGGGTGTCCACTGGACTCGAGTCTTCAAATATTAACGAAAATCAACTCAAAATGCTCAAAATGCTCAAAAATCTATCCTTCAATATCCTTGGCTCTTCTTCAGATGCTCTTCAGTAGTCCGTCTCTGGTGTAGTTAAGAGTCCATAAATCTTTGTTTCATAGCTCTTCCATTGGATGCTCTATGACAATCTAGTATCTTTCAACTTGGAGGTCTGATAACCTATTTCCTTGGCTCATTTTCTAATGCTCTTTGATGGTCTGGTTTTGAGGCTACTCCGAAGGTCCGTTTGTCATCACTTTAGCAACTCGTTCAGTTGATCATCTTCAGTAATTCGTTCTATGCTCCTTCAGGGATCTAAAGATTTGCTTCTGTAAAATTTCCATGTTATCTTGAACCTGTAAGACTTATATGTAATTCTCGACACTCTCGTAAAATAAGCAATTATATACTTGATGTTTTGTCAACAAACACACCAATACGATTCAATTATGCGGTTTGACAACTTCAAAAATGCTTTGACACGGGAGCGGCAATATAATATATTTTAAATATACAAAAAATATTTAAAAAATTTAATTTTCATCAAGCTACCTTCTATTCTTTTTTTTGTTAAAATCTACCTATTACTTATAAAAATAGTTAAATAATTTTTCTTCCACAAACGAAATAAATAATTTTTTGTCCGAAAATGAATGAGGTTGATATTATAATATCAAAGAAATTATAATATGTGTATGATAACATTTATGATAAGTGTTTAAGTACTTTAGATTCTATTCTCTAGTAATAATACTATATGTGACAAATCGTGGAACATGCTATATGTGACATTTATTTTGAATAAATTAATTATTCAACTCTCTTTAATTGTCGTCAATAACATCTTCTATAGAAGTTGCTTTTCGTTTAGTTTTGGCATGCAAGTTTAAGCAAGTACATGTCCCAAAAATATTTAACCACATTCTTGAGATCATGTTTGTTATAAGCCTCTTGTGCTTTATCTAAGAGACGATTCACCCACTCATTACCTAACAAGGACTTCAGAACTAATATTCCTTTACCGCAATCACCTAAATCCTTGGGTGGGCATGTAATAGTAGCATCTTCATTTAATTTCCATTCATATGCTGAATTAACACGATAAAAATTCAGCATATGAATGGAAATTGAATGAAGATGGTACTATTCCATGCACACCCAAGTATTTAGGTGATTGTGGTATAGGAATATTAGTGTTGAAGTCCTTGTTAGGTAATGAGTGGGTGTCTCATCTCTTACAAAAAGCACAAGAGTCTTATAACAAACATGATCTCAAGAATGTGGTAAAGTTTCTGAGACCTGCACTTTCTTAAACTTGCATGACAATACTAAACGAAAAGCGACTTCTAGAGAAGATGTTATTGACGACAACCAAAGAGAATTGAATGATTAATTCAGAATAAATGTTTTTTTTAAAATACAAAAGGAGGTCAGTAGACCATGTTAAGTAAGCAACAACTTAAAAGTCCAAAATAGACCCTGATGTCAATGTGTAGACCAATCTCGGGTATTTCCATTTGAGTTTATCACGTGTTAACGTTCTCGAAATGCCCCTCGGAGGATCTGTAAATGTTTCCAAAACACCGCCCTGTCTCAGTCCTGATTTAGCTAGCCAATCCGCGCATGAATTCGCTTCCCTGTATATGATTTTGATCTCAAAAAACTCATTCCTTCCAAGAATCTTTCGAATTCCATCCAGCCAATACGCAGCCGGCCCACGTCCTCGTTCCGCCTGATTAATCGCTTCCATTGCTTCTTGCGAATCAATTTCCACACACAACTCCCTTAGCCCCATGTTCTCCATCAAATTCAGTCCCTCATATAATGCAATTAACTCAGCAACCACCGCCAAATTACACCTGATATTCCTCGATAACCCATTCATCCAATTACCTTCCGAGTCGCGTATTATTCCCCCTGCTTCAGCTAAGTTCCGACTCTCATTCCAACTTCCGTCCGTATTAATTTTGAAGCCTGAATTAGCTTTGTTCCATCCAATTAATTCCACTCGATCTTTAAAACTCCTAGGTGAGATTGGAGACGCCCGCCAGACTTTGATATAATCAGTGGCCAAGTTTTTAGCTCTCTTTATAATGACCTCGTCCCTTCCAAAACTCTCATCTCTGAAAATCGTAACGTTTCTCTCAAACGAAATCACCCCCACTAAGGCCGCAAAGAACAAATTCCATGGCAGACCAGCGAAGAATTCTTTCTCAGAAAGATTCCTGTTCCACCATGTCGTATAATCCTCCAAAATGGAGATCTCGTTCAGCCCGGTTCCAGCCATTTGACCCGAGTTGTGGCTGGCGAAAAAGACCTGATGTGAAAGATTACTCCAAGCACTGTACCTGTAGGAACTCAAAAGATCATTAGTGTTATTTGGAAATCGTCGAACATACTATATGTAACATTTATTCTGAACAAATTAATCATTTAATTCTATTTGGTTGTCGTAATTTTAAAATTGTCAGTAATTTTAAAATTGTCGTAATTTCGTAATGAACTACACGTATAATGAAATTAACTTCCAACCCTATTTTAATAAATAGTTGACATCTCGGAAGCGCCAACACGACTCAGAACGTGCCAATAGAAATATATACATGATATTTTAAATCAATTATACTATAAGCCCAAAAATGCAAGAACCAATGGTGCAAGTAATTCAGAAAAAAATCACACGTGAAAATATAACAAAGATACATTTACCATAAGAATTGTAAGTATATGACACGGGTATATTTGCATCTTTTTAAGATACTAATTGACTATTTCCCTTCAATTGCAGGAGCCGATGTTGCAATTAAACGTTAATTTTATACAAAGCATTTGACAAATAGCCTACCTTGATTCCTGAATTGATGATTCCAATAATATGGATCAACAATTTTAGTGATAACTCATAAATATATGAAATTATGATGAATGATGGTAAAACAAGGGAGAAGAACGTACTTATGAGAGGACAAAAGTGTAACGTAACTGTAATTAGCGTCACCTAGAGCTTTGATATATATGTTTTGATAAAGAGAGAGAAGGAAGAGTTGAGGCGCAGAAAAATGTAGGTATATACATATTATATATACAGACCTGGCCCAGTAAAGAAGCCTATCACGCAGCTGCCTAAGGCTACCAAAAAAATGATAGTTTTTAGGGCCCCTTTAGGTCTATACCCATCTTGTATAGTTATAGTCCAAATAATATTTAACAAATGAGAAATGACAATTCAAACTAAAAGCCCGCCCAAGACCCACATTATACTTTTTTTCTTTTTTCTAAAAGATTTTTAGCCCTCGTGACTTAGCTTGCTCCAAACACTCCTTTTACTATTCTTTTTTTTTTTTTATCTAAAACTCCTATTCCTATTAATATTACTATTCCTAATCCTAATATATTCTAATATTTCCTACATCTTAAGAAAATCTCAAGGCAAAAGAAAAACAAACAAAACAACAAACACTTACCAAAAAAAGTTCATCAAATCAAGTGGTGCAGGTTCGAACTGAGTCAATTACTCCGAATCTAAAGTGGCTCTCGTATGTAACAAAAAAAAGAGTTCCAAAAAAATAATTCATCACCTACAGCTACCGTTAGTATTTTAATTTTTTATGTCATTATTATTTTTTATTTTATTACTCCTAAATAAAATAATATTACGTAAGATATTTTTGTCCAACCTTTTATTTTATTTTATATCATCAATTTTTTTACCCGCAATTAAGATTTTTATTTCCAAAAATAATATAGATGATTTATATAATTTATACTTTGTTTTTTTCCATTTTTTTCTTTTCAAAAATCAGTTATAATTCAATTTTTTTGTTTCTTATATAATATAATTTTTTTTGGTAAATAATGATACTAAAGCCTACATTTTTTTATTAGCAAATTATTTTAGATGGGGCCAAGAAAATATCTTTCTCGACATGAGAAAATAAAAAAGGAAACAAAAGACAGATGAATTAGTTCAATCTTAAATTGGGCATATTTTTAATTTTTTCCAAGTAATAAACGATCAGATGAATTATTCTTTAGCGAAAATTCGATGAATGATGAGTTTAACTCAACTGAAAATTTGGTGAATGATAACCATGACCTGGTTGAAGATGTTAAAAATGATCAACGTATGACTTAATAAAATACTGAAGATACATATGATGAGATAAAAGATTTGGAGAATGAAAAACATTATCAAGGTGTAAATGAGGATGGTTAACAGAAACATGTTGATGGAGCTTTTGGGCCTTTAAACATATATGATCCAAGTAATTGGGGCAGTACTGATCGAAAAATGAGAAATTTATTAGTAGAGAAAGGTCCCATAAGATATGATTTTGATATTGATAAATACCCACCAAATGATCAAAAAAGACGTTTGTCACATGCATACTACATTCGACGTCTACCATATGGTGGGACACATGATAATAAATAACTTGTATATTCAAGTAAAGCTGACAAAGTATTTTTGCTTTTGTTGTAAGATGTTTAAAAACAAAGGAGTTGCTACTCAAATTGATAATGATGGGTTAAATGATTGGAGCGACATTAGAAAAAGGATTAAGAGTCATGAAATGGGTAATGAACATGTTATTTGCATGGGAAAACGGGTTTAAATGGTTACGAGATTAAAGAAAAATGCAACTATTCATAAAAAAGTGAAAGAACAAGTCAACCGAGAAAGAGAGCATTGGAGACAATTGTTACTAAGAATATTTGTCATGGTGAAAAGTCTTTCAAAAAATAATTTAGCATTTCGTGGAGATAATGAAATATTTATCAAGAAAGTAATGGGATTTTTTAGTCCTTATTGAAATGATTGCCAAAGTCAATCCAATAATGCAAGAGCATATTCGATGTATTGAAAATAAAGAAATCCATTATCACTATCTTGGCCATAAAGTTCAGAATGGACTAATACAGATCTTAGCACGTGAGATCAAGAGTATGGTTCTTACAAAAATCAAAGACGCAAAATATTTTTCAGTCATACTCGATTGTACTCTTGATATAAGTCATGGGGACAAATGACTCTCATTCTACGAATTGTATGTATAACGACATCTCCGGTACAAGTAGAAGAGTTCTTTTTAGAATTTCTTAAGGTTGATGATACTTTAGGGCTTGGTTTATTTAGTGAACTTAAAAAAGTATTGGATTCTCTTCAACTTGATATTAATGATGTAAGAGCAAAAGGTTATGATAATTGCGCAAATATGTATGGAAAACACGTAGGAGTGCAAAAAAAATGCTTGAAATAAATCCTGAGCTTTTTACACGTTGTGTGGTTGTCATAGTTTGAACCTTGCACTTTATGATATGGTCAACTCATGTCTCAAAGTTAGATTTTTTTTGTAGCAGTTCAACAATCGTATTCACTATCATTCGGTTCCACAAAGTGTTGGAAAATTTTCAAAGATAAAGTGAAAGGCCATACTTAAGCCATTATCGCAAACACATTGCAAAAGTCATGTAGAAAGTGTAAAAGCAATAATTATTCAAACTCCAAATATTAGAGATGCTTTAGTTGAGTTGGAGTATACTACCAGTTAACCTAAAAAAATGAGTGAAGCTGGATCTTTAGCACAACATGATACCAAGATTTTGAATTTTTGTTGAACATGGTTATCTGGTTCACAATTCTGGTTGTAGTTAATAATGTTAGTAAAACATTTCAAGTAAAAAAATGCAGATTGATGTAGCTATACAACTATTAAAAGTACTCATATCTTTTTTTGAGGAGTATAGAGCTCCGGGTTTTAAAAAATCCATGACTGAAGCTAACAATTGCAAGTGAAATGAAAATTGAACCGGTGTTCCATGAAAAACACATAATTCAAGGAAATAAAAAGTTTGATAAAAATCCGCATAGCAAGGTAACACTTTATGTTCAAGAATCCTTTTGAATTTGTTACTTTTTGTATATAATTGATCAAGCTCTCAAGTCACTTAAGAATAGGTTTGAACAATTCAAGGTATACAAAGAAAATTTTGGCTTCTTATTTAATTTAGAATGGTTTGTTTCCGACAATAATGATAATTGAGGTATCACTGCACAAAACTAGAGAGTGTTTTGAAACATGACATGCTTTCTGATATTGATGGAGGCGAGTTATATTTTGAATTTATTTTGTTGCGAGAAACGTTACCAAAAGAGACAAAAAACCAATTGAAGTGCTTAATTTTTTGCAAGCAATGGAAGGTTGTTTTCCGAATGCGTGGATTGCGTATAGCATATTGTTGATAACACCGACTAAAGTTGTATTTGCGGAAAGAAGTTTTTAAAATTGAAATTGATTAAATCATACATCTGGTCGATAATGTCACATGAAAGATTAAGTGGATTGACTACTTTATCTATTGAAAAAATATGCTAAAAAATAGATGATTTAAAATAAATTAGCGATTTTGCATCAAAAAGTGCAAGAAGAATAATATTCAAGTTATACATTTTGTGTATTATTTATAAAATTTAGTTAGTTATGATTTATTATATATTAAATTTTTTGTATTTACATTATTAAATTTGTAAAACAAAAATTATATAAAAAGGCCCCATTTTAAGTGTTTGTTTTGGGCCCCCAAAATATCGGGACCGATCTTGTATATAATTTTTTTCAATTTTTTTAATATATATATAGAGAGAGAGAGTAGCAAGAACCAAAAACAAAAACAACCTATCTTTCTCCTTCTTCTCCTTTGTCACAAGTTGTTTAGTCGGTTCTTCTCTTCTAATTACCAATCTTCGACGGAATCATCAATGGTAGCTGATATCGCACAACTGACAGAAGTTCGATGTTTCGGCATCAGGGAGATTGACGAGTCATTGGTCCAGCCCGTTCGGTTCTAACCATGGGTGAAACTATATGTTTCTCTTATTTTTACAATAATGCGAGCGTGAAGAAGTGTATTTTTGTTCTGTCTTAATTAATCCTGATTCAGTAATCCTATTGTGAAGATATTACATTTTGTTTAATCTTCCAGTGAAGATAATTGATTTTTATCCTTTAGTTTGTGTTGTGATAAAATTTCTTCTTTATGAATCGATTTGTTTTTGTTTGTTTGATCCAATAATGATAGTTAAAGTGTTAAAGAAGTCAATTGGTTTTTTGTTGCTTAAGGGTACAACCCGAAAACTACCACCTTAAGAAAATGTAATAAGCAAAATAAAAAAGGATAGACAAACCGCCATGGGTCCGTACCCATCATGGGTTATTTACAAGCATGTGTGACCATGTTCATCGTGGGGCTGTACCCCCATCGATGAAACTAGACTAAATGTAAAATACGGCACGCGTACGTACCCATCACGAATAAAGGGTAAAATGGTCAAAAACCCAAACCAGAAAGTTGGAAAGTGGCCTTAAAGAATAACTTTTTCTAACTAGACCTTATAATATTAAGTTTTTGTTTTTTACGCCTCAATGTATAATTTCATCCTGGTTTTTCCTATATATTATGAGCTTGATTTGATAATTAACATAATATTAGTATCATTGTTGAATTATACGTAGCATGTAGAATTTTTGTTACCATATATTTCATAGTGATAAATTTATTTGTTAGTCTACTTATTATAATAAACAAGAAAGATATATATCTTTATGTAAAAATAAGTATATATCAACATTTTTTTATATATTTCCTTTTGTAAATATTTTTGTTTTTGTTTTTTTCTTCTGTAGTATGTGATAAAAAATTAACTTTTAAAATAACTATATTATGTTTACTATGCATCTTATCTCACTTACAGATTCTACCTCACCAATTTTTTAAAATACAACTGTGATATGGGCTCTCAGTAGAGAACCATAGACAGTTATTTGTTTCAAAACACTTGTGGCGGAAAGAGGGTTACATATGAGTTTGGATAGGGTAGGGACGACGTGGTAGGGGTGTGAGGGTGAGGATTTTTTTTTTTCAAAACTACAATTCTTTCGAAGTAATAAAATAATGATCAACATCATTAGAAATAAGAAAAAAATAAATTCGAAAAGGTTTTCATTGAAAATGATAGAATTGCAATTATTATTGCTTTATTTTAAAAATACAATGTTATATTGCATATATTGTATAATATTAGTTTTTGGTAGGGGTGAGTATGTCCATTAAAAACGGGTTCGATCGTTGAAAATAAATGTCAAGTTTTTCTTTTCAACTAATTATCTAAAGTTCGGTCGACCAATGTTTAGGGAATTTATTTTTTCAATCAGAAGCCACTATGCCAACCCTTCTTAACCCGACCCGGTTGTGTATTTAAAATATATACCTAAAACCCTACTCAACCCGTCATTTTACACTTTTACACACTTCTTTCTAACCCTACCCTTTCTATCCCTCTCACCTATCATCCGCCGTTATCATCTTGTAACTCTACACTCAATCACTCATCGTATAAGACTAATAACAATTAGGGAAACAACCCAGTATATTCATCGTCATCATTAGCATCCTCTTTGTTTTCTTTATATTCTAGATCATTACGTCCTTTCACATTAAACATGAATGATGATTATTGGTATGAGAGGCTATGAGCATTATATACTAATCGCCTCTTAAGGTAATATATGTCATTTGGTGTTTCAATCAACCATGAATTCTTAATTTTACATTTTTAGAGTTTTTTCTAAGAAAAAATGAATATAAAATCAAGAGGCTAGCAGATAAAGATTCATAACCTACGAGATATTCTAACAATTTTTTTAATTATTTTTTTTCATTTTGTATAATTTTTAAATCTTTAAATATAGGTGAATCTATGAGAATTTTGTGTATGTATGATATTAGTAAGAATTATGTGTTGATATTTAAAATAAAGTTATTTAGTGCAAAACATATGTGCATGTATAGATCCGTGCGTGTAATAGACTATTATTTATTTTCTTGTATTAGATTTTTCTAAATCAGTTTGAAATATGTCTTCGAGTATACATTTGTAATTGTGATAAATATTTATTTATTTTTCAATCATATTTATGTTTTTTTATCTAAGGTTAAAATTCCAAATACACCATATGGTTTGGAAAAGGGTCAAATACTCCCTATGGTTTTACTAGGGAAACATACCCCTTATGGTTTTCCGACTCATGACAACTTGTCATTATAGGTGACAACTCGTGAAAATGTGGTGTAACTTGTTATAACTCATGTAATGAGTTTTATTATATATGTAATAAAAGGGTGAGTTGTAACGAGTTGAGAAACCACATATCAATATTTGTCACTTGTAAACTATATGGGCAGTTTTTTTACCCTTTATCAAACCACGTGGTGGTATTTAGCATCTTATCCTTGATTTATAAATCTGACCCTTGATTGGAAACCTTTTTTTATTCGAAAGATTAGAAATCGATGAAACTAGCAAAAATCAAATCATTTTTTTACTTAACCAGTCGAATTGGGTCAATTTTTTTCTCATGGTCGATTAACTCGTGACTAGTTTTGCTTATGGGATTTACTAACATGTGATGTATAATCATGTAATTACTTGAAAAAATTGTGCCATAATAATTAAAAAACTAACATAGTCATGTTCAATTATTTGGATTAGATTATATACTGAATCCTAGTAATAACATTGATATTTTTTTCCTTTTATCTTGATTACAGTTTACATACTTAATAAAGAAGCATTCTACTATTATGAAGGAAAGATTGATGGTCATGCCATTTCAAATAAAGAAGTAAGTAATACTATTTTTATGACTTAATTTTGAATTGGTGACTTTGAATACTTCCTATACATGTATTCTATACATAATGAGATTGGTAGTATTATTTAAATCTATTATCTAGCTCAAGATTGGTTAGTTGATCGTTCAAAAAAGTTATAACTATAAATGTATGGTCTAAAATTACATTCTTAAACATCTTAATTTAAGAAACTTCAAACAGAGTTTGATACTAGTTGATGGGATCCCAAATATGTATGTATATTAGGTATATTCAGTACACCAATAGCTCACCATTTCTTAACCAGCTATAAGGGTAAATTTTATCAACGAAGGTACACCTCAGCAATTTATTAATAACACAGATCTCATCCGTTACATTATTATTACCCCATTTCTATGTCTTATCAGACTCTTAATAGATCCCATATACCCATCCTTACCACTAATCACTGCCTCCATGTAAATTACCTTAACTTCTCTCGTCTGCCCAATTCTATGAGCTCTAGCAATGGCTTGTTCCTTGTTTTTTGGGTTTGGGTCAGGATCATATATGATCACTGTATCAGCAAATTGAAGGTTTAATCCTCTCCCAGCAGCTCATAAATCCTAAACCCTATCTATCTTTCGTTATTAAAACCCTAAAAAATACAAAAGAAAAATTGATTTTGATTTGTGTATAATCAATTTGTGTAAGATTTTTATTTGGTTTCAAGTTATGTCTATAATATTTGTGTACGAATTTTCCACTCAAAAAAGTAATCTTTTGCTTTAAAAAATCCTAAGAAAATACAAAAGAAAAATTGATTTTGATTTGTGTATAGTTAATTTATGTAAGATTTTTATTTGGTTTCAAGCGGTGTCTATAATATCTGTGCATGAATTTTCCATTCATAAAAAAATAATAATTAAATTGTTATAACATATAAAATTAATACACTATATACAGCTAATGTAAAATATCATAGAAAAATAGTATACATTTACTATTTATAACATGTATTAAATTTAACCATTTGTTTTTATATTAGAATTCTGAAATAAATATTGGAGATAATCTTATAAATCCTCACTTTCCTTCATCATTTTGTTTCAATTTCCAGTAATTAGATTATTTTTAAACTAATCCAACAATCAACAATTAAAAATCTCACAAACTTTCTACTTAGCTCACATTGCTCTTAGATTAAGATATCCTAACCAATTCATAAGTAATTTTCAAATAATTTGTCCAAACAAACAAAACCATATGTAAGATGTAAAGTAAATTCCGCCCTAGTCTCTGTTTAATGTACTAACTCAACTATTGGGCCGATACAACGGACACCTGATGATTTAGAGCAATGCTGGATATCACCCCAAATTGCATCGTCTTTATATCGCCCCTTATGTGGACCAATCATAAAAGAGAGAGAAAATGATAAATCAGGAAAGAGAAATCACATGATTGGTCCATTTAGAATACACGTAGGAGGCGATATAAAGGTGATGCTATTTGGGGTGATATCCAGCATTACTCGATGATTTATTGTAATGAGATGGTGTACGGAAACAAAATGACCGAATTCAAACTGAACCGCACACATCTCCAAACAATAGATCCAACGGTGGAGCATAAGTCAAGCCCATATTCTCTTTTTGTTTTTTTCGACATTTTTCCCTCCAAATTAGCCATCCCTTCACAAAATATTTCGAAATCTTAAACCTAGCCTCTCTTATAATTTTCTCAAAGCTGCGGCTACAACAGCAGTCTAAAAGCACGGTGTGTTTACTGAGGCGGCAACTACGGTGGCTTGAAGAGCTTAATCGGAAAATCCATCAAAATTGTTTTCTTTTTTCTTCGTTTTCTTCTTTTGATATAAAGGGCCGGTAAAAGAAGGACTGAGGAAAATTTGGGAATAAAAAATTAGGGCAGGAAGCAAAACGGCGGCGTAAGTAGTGGTGAAGAAGTGAAAAATAAAGAGAAATGGTTGATTTTCAAAAGGAGGATTCGATTGAAAAGAAGGTAGAAGAGGAACCTGAGAGGAAGGATGATCCCGATGTTGGTACAAGGCGAAGGTTACCTCGGCAGGCTAAGGTTAATAAGATCCCTAAATATCATGAATCGGAAGAATTTGATGAAGAAGATGAAAAACGTAAGAAACAAAAGCTAAAGAGGAAGACAATAACACCACCAACAGGAGATGGTGCCGAGGTTGTGCGTAGAACTAGATCAAAATCCTCTTCTTCTTCGAAAGCATCTGATGATAATCTTCCATCTTCACAACCCATGAGAAAAAATATGAAAAAGGATGGAGATGTAATTCATCCACTTTTAAAATACTACTAGTAATTATGTACTCATTTTATTTTTATTTTTACAGGGTTTTTTGATGTCTAACATGTGCCATCAGTGCCAAAGGAATGATAAGGGAAGAGTCGTTAGGTGCAGCAGCTGCAAGACCAAACGCTATTGCGTTCCTTGCCTGACCAGATGGTGAGTTCTGTTTTAATCTTGTAATTGAAAATAAAAGGTGACTCAGCTGTGAAATCTTCTTCTTTGATCTTGTTGTTTTGTTATTTGAACGGTTTCCTCTTTATTGTTAAATTCAACAGGTACCCTTTAATGTCCGAGGAAGATTTTGCTACGAAATGTCCAGTTTGCTGTAATAATTGCAATTGCAAATCATGTTTGCGATTGGAAGTTCAAGTGAAAGTTAGTTTCTTGACTTAGTTAAATCTATATTCTTGTATAATATTTGTCACTAATATAGTGTTTACAATGATTTTATGCAGAGCAAGAAGGAATTGAATGTTGATTTAAATCATCTAGAGAATGCTCATCACTGTGAGTATATTTTATGTATGCTTATACCCTTCTTGAAGCAATTCAATGCCGAACAAGTGATGGAAATGGAAGTGGAAGCAAAACTTAAAGGTATTTCCTCTATTTGTTTCAGCTAAGTGTTTTGTTTACTAAAATTTATTTATGGGCAGGCATGTCAGTTTCAGATATTGAGGTACCTAAAGCAAAATGTGATAAAGATGAGCGAATTTATTGGTAAGATCTAATTTATGGTATTGTTTGTTTTTTGTTAAAGTCATAGTGTGTGATGTGTTTTGTGTTATGTGTTATGCAGTGACAATTGCGAGACATCGATAGCTGATTTTCACAGAAGCTGTGCCAGTTGTTCTTCATATGACCTTTGTCTCACGTGCTGTCGTGAGCTTAGAAAGGGTTCGCTCCAAGGAAACAAGGAAGAAGTAATTCTGCCCTATATCAATCGTGGCCCAAATTATTTACATGGTTATGCACCTGAAGAAATTAAAGGCAGCTCACGTGGCAGTAAAAAGAAGACTGTTGAGGAGGAGTATCCATCTTTACCTAACAATGGTGAAACTAGAGTTAATTTAGCATCTGAATGGAAAATAAATGAAGATGGTAGTATTCCTTGCCCACCCAAGGATTTAGGTGGTTGTGGTGAAGGAAAATTAGTTTTGAAGTCTTTGTTAGGTATGAAATGGGTGTCTCATCTTTTACGAAAAGCAAAAGAGTCTTATAACAAGCGCGATCTCAAGAATGTGTTTGAATCTTCTGAGCAAAGCTGTACTTGTGATGACAACACTAAACGCAAAGCAGCTTCTAGAGAAGATGCTACTGAAGACAATTATATTTACTGTACAAGAGCTAAAGACCAAGATCTGAAGCATTTCCAGAGTCATTGGGGTAGAGGCGAGCCCGTGATCATTAATAATGTTCTCGAAAGTACATGGGGTCTGAGCTGGGAACCCATGGTGATGTGGCGAGCTTTACGTCAAATCAAAAATCTAAACCATGAAACTCTTTTAGACGTATCTGCCCTTAATTGCTTAGATTGGTGTGAGCAGGATGTGAATGTACATCATTTTTTCAAAGGCTATTCAGAAGGGAGATTTGACTCAAGAGGCTGGCCCGAGAATTTAAAATTGAAGGATTGGCCTCCATCAAGCTTATTCGAGGAACGTTTGCCACGTCACAATGCTGAGTTTGTGACGTGTTTGCCTTTTAAAGAGTATACACATCCTAGTAAAGGGTGTTTGAATCTTGCGATAAGACTTCCTGACAAGTCTTTAAAACCGGACTTGGGACCTAAGACTTATATTGCTTATGGGGTCACTCAGGAGTTGGGACGTGGAGACTCTGTTACCAAACTTCACTGTGACATGTCAGATGCTGTAAGTTTTTTACTCTGTTTTCTTTTTTCTTTTTTCTTTTTAAAAGTCTAATGAGTTGTATTATTATTATGATTATTGTATTTCAGGTGAATGTTTTGACACACACACAAGCAGTGCCTATGAAACCTGAAACCCTTTTGACAATAGAGAAACTTAAGAAGAAACATGCTGAACAGGATCGAAAGGAGCTTTCTGCTGGTTTTATTATTAACGGGGGATCTAATACTGCAGATGAAGAAAATATAGTTATTACGAGTAATGGTGAGATAGTTGAAGGAAATGTTGAGGATGGAGGGGCACTTTGGGACATTTTTAGGAGACAAGATGTTCCTAAATTGGAGGAGTATTTGCGCATACATTATAAAGAGTTTAGGCATGTACATTGCTCTCCACTACAGCAGGTAAAGTTGACTGAGTTATAACTTATCTTTGATATTTTCATTATCTGTCTTGAATTTGTTAAAATGTTGTGTTTCAGGTTGTTCACCCAATTCACGATCAAACATTCTATTTAACAAATGATCACAAAAAGAGACTTAAGGAAGAGTTTGGTGTAGAGGCGTGGACTTTTGTACAAAAATTAGGAGATGCGGTATTTATACCAGCAGGGTGTCCACACCAAGTGAGGAATCTGAAGTCATGCATTAAGGTGGCACTTGATTTTGTGTCACCCGAAAATGTTAATGAGTGTTTGCGCTTGACCGAAGAATTTCGCCTTCTTCCTCGTAATCATAGGGCTAAGGAGGATAAGCTTGAGGTACTTGTTTTCATATTCTCTCTCTCTTTACTCTAGGCTTTGCTTTTATAAATATTTATACATATATATCTTGGCAGGTTAAAAAAATGAGCCTGTATGCAATTAAGGCAGCATTGCAAGGTTTGGAGAAAACTAAGTGAAAATGCTGGTATGTATGTGTATGTATTGATCCTCAAATCTAATAATATAATAAATGATAACTTTTTAACTTTGATTTGTTGGGTGAATGATAGATTGAAGTAGCGAGAATGATAAGGTCTACTTTCATAGTCAGATAGAGATACGAGTGGCTGGTAGGAGCTGCTCCACTTCATTAAGGGCCTGTTGTTTTGTTGTATTCTTTTTTTTGTTATAAATTTTCACAAACCACAGTACTATAATTATCTTTGTTGTATCAATTTCTCTATCACAACTGAATACTCATGCTTTGCTAAGTCTATACTGCTTAAAACTCCAATATTTTTGTATTATCTGGTTTTGACCAAAAAAAAAAAAAACCAGTGTTGTGTGTATTATTAGGAAGGTTCTTGTGTTAGACTTAGAGCCTGTGGTTTTAATTTATTTTCCAGTTTGCTTTTCAAAGGGACAGAGGGAGTCTGTATGTGATTGTTTCTATAGAAACTTTACTTTACTTTATTCGAGATAAATGACTCATGTCGATTACTTTACTTAAGACAAGTCGAGAGTCTTATCAGCATTAGTCTAATATATATATATTACATGGAGTAGATATCTAACACTAATGAAATTCTTCATGAATAATGGAAGTCATGTTCATCTGAAGAAATTGCATTCATTAGAATTAAGGTAGAATTAAGGTCTCAATGAAATTCAAGAATGCATTATGAGGTTTGTGGTTTATTGAAGGAGGGTTTTGTTTTTTTTGAGCAGGAAATTCTAAAGAAAATGTTTAGAACAACTTGGTTGTATGAAAATGATAGAGCTGTTCCGCCTACTTTGATTAAGGGCAGAATTATGAGAAATTAAGTAAGTGCTCTTACTTGTGATAGAAGGTGGTATTAATAACATTTCTTATCATAAAGAATGAATTCATTAGATTGATACTCATCATGATAGTAGTCTAGAATTTTGTTCCATTATGTTGATCAAGGGGTTACTAAATGTTCAAATTAGTAGTAGTCTCTCTCTCTTCATTACTAAACATTCAAATTATTCAAATTAGTAGTACGCACTCTCTTCATTACTTCACTTTTGTCATTACTCTCTCCACCAAACCCACAGTCCCTTCATTACTCAATTTGTCTCATTTCGTGTCAAAACTAAAACAAAGGATTTTTTTAATCCTTTGATGGATTTCTAATTGTTGGTATGACTTTCTAATTTTTGATGGGGTTTCTAATCCATCATCTTTCTTGAAGGTATATTTGCGATGGTTTTCTAATCTTATGATGATATTCTCTTGATGGATTTTTTCTTACCGGGTAATATTTTTTCATTTAATATTTAACTTGCTTTGGTATGGATTATTCCTTCGATAAATTTTTTATCTTGTTTTTGAGATGTTATTGTCGAAATTCAGTGTTGTGATGTACTTGATTAATATATATATATGGATTAATGACCAAGAAACACCTCAAGCTAGAATTAATCTCTCTTTACCCCAACCATTTTTTTGTCCATAAAAGACACCATACATTTTGTTTTTTTCTTTTTTTGTCCATAAAAAGAGTCGTTTGAGTTATGGAAAGCTTCCCATAACTCACCGTTTTTTATAAAAAGACAGTACCTTTTATGGGATAGTGGATAAGGCTGCAGTGGTTTATTGAACCTTAACCTATATATATTACATGTGTTTAGTATGTCGTTTTACTGGGTTTTTTGTTGTTGCATGTTATGAGATGATTGAACTTGTTGAGGTTGAGGTTGGAAAGTTTTGCTTAGGTTTTGAAATTACATGGTTTTATTTTTTTTTTGAGTAAAAATATGTGATTATTGAAATTTGTCCCTTGATTTTTTTAAATTGTTGAAAAAATCACAACTTAAACCCTTGATTTTTCGTAAATGTTGGCAAAATTCTAAATTTTTTAAAAGTTTGCAACTGTGGTCCTTGTATTTTTGAAAATGTTGTATAATTTTACAACTTTGGCTTTTATACTTTTCAAAATGATGAATTGGACTTTTTAATGACGAATCATGCATTTTGGTGATATTTTAGGGTTTAAGACTTGCAATTATGATATTTTGATATCATTTTCTATAACAAAATTGTTGCGTTTCTTTAATGTTTTGCTCTTTTTCCTTTACTTGCGAATCGTATGTGAAAGGTAAGCTTCTCATGCATTTCTTTTTTTATATTTTGTATACACTTTTAAAACGAAAAAGTTTTTACAAACATTGTTTAAGTCTTCTAAGTTTTACAAACATTGTTTAAGTTTTAAATTTTTTACAAATTTTCATTATTAAGTTTCTACTAACATAAAAAGTACTACACAAAGGTTGATTTCTCGAAAGTAAAACACTTTTAATAAATATCAGAGTATTTCGAAAGTAAATCCGTTTACTTTTGTTTTAGTTGATTTTTACCGAAAGTTCTAAGTGTAGGTCTTGTTTGATTTGTGAAAATAATGGGTATTTTTTGTTTTCCTTTTCTATATTTTTCAAAATACTAATAAAAACGTGTTTGGCTAGAGAAAATGAACAATGCTATATTGAAGAACGTGAAATCGACGTTTTCTATATTTTGTGAATTTTTTAAAAATAAAACGGAAATCATTTTCTAAAAATATATTCTGAAAACGAAAATATTTTCACAAACCAAACAGGGCCTTAGTTTTTGCAAACTAAGAAAGTTTGATTTTTATAAACTAAGAAAGTTTGGTTTCTACAAACTAAAAACTTTTTATACAAACTTTGGATTTTACATAAAGTCTGGTTTTTGGAAATTATTAGTGTACAAACTAATAAACTTTTTATAAACTATTTCAGTTGTACGGAAAGTATTAATCTTTTGTAAAATAATTTTTCTTTATGTCTCAATCACAAAGAGGTCGCGGAGGTGGTTGAGTTTTTACTTGAAATTCACAACGACCGATTTTGTTTGAATTACAAGCTCAAAAGACCTCATTATAGGCGACCATAACTTTTTAATTTGCTCAATTACCTTTCATCAGTTCTCAAGGTATTATAGGATAATCATACTTGCTTAAACTATTTTGCTTAAACTATTTTGTTAGCTATTAATATACTTACTATTTTGTCATGTTTGTTAGGAAGAAAATCTTGTGTGCACCTTACACCACAAGACTGACTATGGTTTTAACATTATTATATTACTCCATTGATGTAATTTTATGGCTAATTAGTAGGGAATTAATTTTTTTTTTTGGGACTGGAGGGAATTACTGAATAACATGTTAGATATATTTTAAAAATATGTGTTCAATAAATTTTTCTTAATTTGTTATAAAAAGTGTGATATAAATAAATATATTATATACTTTTCTATTTAATTGGCTCTTGTTTTTTGAAAGAATTTTCAATATATACGAAAATTGATAATAATATTTCTTAAAATAAAAAATACTGCATGAACTTATTTTCAACAAATAAAGTGATTGAAATTTTTTGTGTTCATAACTTCTTAATTTTCAAAACATATTATCAAATTTTTTGATTTTTTTATAAACTTTTCAAGTAATAAATTATCTAAATTTTTGTTAGTGGTATTTTTCCCCTTGACTGATCAGACGTATTGGATTATGTATTACAACCATATGTTTTTCTAGTGATGTATGGGGATCGCTTTGAGAGAGTCTCTAGTCTTGGGTCAGTAATTCCTTGGGTGGTGGGTGTTTGTGGTTTTTGGATTAACATTTGAATAGATTTTAGTTGCTTGTATAGTGTTATATTTTGATGCACTTGGATTCCAAAAAAGAAAATAAAGAGATTGAGATGGGAAAGAAAATAAAAAGTAAGTCAGTATGAGTTCTCACATAAAAAATAAAACTCGTGTTTGACTTGCAAAAAGAACGAAAAAGAAGTTAGAGAAAAGGAATATGACAAGTGAATTTGTTAAAATCAAAAGAAAGTTGGTTTGGGAATTGGGATGCATATTTGATCTATAAAAAAAGGATGAATAAGCACATCTATGAGTGTAAAGTCAAACTCTTAGGGTGTTAGTTACAAGGTTAAGTGAGGAGAGAATCAAAAGCTCCATAAGTTATCCAAAGTGTCTCATACCGACTCTAAGACACGTTATAACTAGAAAGACTTTGATATTCTTAGTTACGTGATTAAGTGATAAATGAGTAGAAAGGAAACAAGTAGATCACCCGAGGATGGAAGGATTGAGGATCACCCTATAACCACCACTTCGAGCGAGGTATGTTGGTGCATTCTAAACTAATTTTCTTGGAAATTTAACATGTTTATTATGTGTATGAATAGTGTGGATCATTATTAGTTAAGACTTTATGAGACTTATTGTACATTGTTTTTGGGATTATTACTTGCTAATTCCTATGGACTTTTTGCAACTTGAGACCTAACGTTTAGTGCTTATTTTGTCGGGACGATAAAACTTTGAGATGGGGTCTTAATGTCTCATCTTATGCGATAGATTAATATACTCTTGAGACATCATTTTATATGGTTTTAGTGCTTAAATGTGGGGGTTTATCCTTTTTATCTAACATGTTTGATTTTAGTGGCTTAGGCTTGGATGATTATATATTTGGAGCATTTTTAAGGAAATTTGTGTGTTAAGTGTTAATATACTAGGTACATGGATGATATTAGATCCCAAAATAAAGCCAAGAAGTCAAAAATCTAATAATAAATTCAAATAAAATCACGAAAAGAGCCAAGAATTCATTTAAAACTCAATAAGAATTGCCAGCAAAATGGATCCATCAACTTTAGAATGACTTAACTCATAATTGGTAAGAGATCCGATCATGAAATCTGAATTCAATATCCCTTTAAGTGTAGTTCGTGTGAGAAAAAAATGGTTCTCTATTTAGAGTTGAATTGAAAAAGTTATGGGAGTTTTACTGACATGACTCAAAGTTATTCAGATTTAGAAGAGCCATTGAACTACTTTTGACTCATTAAGTTCGCCCAATTTAGTTAAAATATTTTCTGAGACTATAAATACATGTTTTAATATGAAAAAAATTACCACTTATCATTATTATAAGAGATAAACGTTAAGAGTAAGGAGGCAAGGGTTGAAGTTCACAAGCAACACTTTATATTCATAATTAGTGTAATTCTTCTACTTTTTTATTTTTTACTATAATTATATGACCATATTAGCTTTTATTTTTCTATTTTTTATTATGAACTAATCTTCTATAACTTGATAACGGTAAAGGTATGAATATTAAATAATCATTTATATGTTTTTCTATTAATTTTGGATTTTTACATTGAATATAAACTTGTTAATTGTGTGACTTTATTTTGTCCAATCATTAGTTTAGTATAGCAACTTAACTATCTTCCTAGGGGATTGGGTTGTGGAGTATAGTTTATATTCATTTGATGTGTGTTAGTGAACCGAGAGGTTTTGACTAATCAAATTATTTAACAACGAATACTCGAAACTATATCTAAATTACATATTAGCTATCTAATTTATGTAGAGAACGATAAAACAATACTTATTCTAATTTGTTGGGATGACTCGTACACTTGCGAGAAATACTTTCTCGAGTTTTGATTTTATATCACAGGAAGATGGCTGGGTCTTATAGTGTTCGGTGGCAATTTAAAAGCTTTCAAGCAAAAGACAAAACGTCCAACAATTGAAGATACATTAAAACCAGAATATTTCCCCATTCAAAACTTCGCGGTTACAGAACTTGGTCAACACGGGAATGAATCAAGAGTCATCTGGAATTTGAAAGATATAAGTCCAAAACATCAGCAATAATGAGCCATTGAAGACCACTGATTTTGACGATTTTGAAAAGGTCTCTCCTCACCTATAAATACAAGTCTTCTCCCACTTGCTATAGTTATGAAACATTAGAAAAGAAAACACTTTTCTCTCTAAATTATTCTAGAAATAATCCGTAGAAGTAAACTCTGTTAGAGATAACCAATACGTCGAAATATCTTTTTAACACAAAATTACTGTGTAATTCATTTCTTTTCTATTCCGTATAAGTTTCGTATTTATTTCAATTATTGTAATAAGTTAAATTTACTTTAATCATAATATTGTTTTTGGATTTTAAATCATGTTTTGGGGGTGCTCTTGTTTTAATAGTTGAGTTTGGTTGATGAATACAAATTCACTTATTATTCACTTTTTGTTATCAATCAAAGCTAGGTTGTCTAGCAAGTATCTAATATTTCTTTGCTGATGTGAAAATTCAACTTATGAACGTTTTAATCATCTATGAAAATTGTCAACTGCACCGGTATGTCACTTTACATTACTAGTTCAGTCAAGAATGATAATTGCATGAATCAAGACCCCAGGAGTTATTAACCTCCATAACACTTCTTATCGCTAGATTAACTCTTCAGAACATCAAGTGTTTTATTTAATTGTTCACTGAATTTGTATATTGGATATAACATCGTTTACTATTGTTCTCCAAAATGATTAATGTTTCCCTACCATTTGTGGATAAATTTATTGGTGCTACTGCATGGGACCTCCACTTCAAGGGGTCATTGATGATGAAATAGTTTGGTATCTCATATTCACTTGACAACAAAAATATCAACCAAACAAAAGACAAGAGATACACATTGCCCCAAACCCCTCCCCATTGATTTCCTAAATAAAAAGTGGATTCCTATGGGCTCTTATCTTTGTTATTTGGGTCTTTCAAACCCATATTTTTTTTTTTTGACGAACTTCTAAACACATTTCATTTTCATACCAAATTCCCAAACCGTCTAAGTATGAATAAAGTCACAGATTTAGTCTAACAGAAAATATAGTTGAAACATATGATTAGAGAAAACAACCTAATCAGAGATAATATATGATTAATTTAGTCATTAATTAGAGAAAGAAAACATCTTCAAGTGGTGAACTCTTCTCTCTCTATATTCACATCAGCTCAGCTCAACTCAAACATTTAACACCTGCATATCATCAAAAGTAGAAGAAATACATTTATTTAGAACAAGTAAAAGTTAAAAAATAGTGTTAAAGCAGTAGAAGAGGTGGTGTACTTACTTGTCTTCAGACCCAGATCCAGAGGTCGTTTTAAGCTTAGCCAAATCCTCCAAAGCATTCCTTAAAGCTTCCCTCAAAGCACCTTTCTCACTCTGAAAACAAGGACATTAATTGTGCACCTAAAACAACTAATTATCTTTAAACTTAAATAAAATTTAACTTACATTCAACGATGGGACAAGAGCAAACACTTCTTCGATCGTGTCTTGGTACACGTTTGCTATCATGCATATCTATAGAGTAGTCCATTCATCTCAAAATTAATATATATTTATATCTGTATATGAATAATAAATAAGTAAAGAAAATACCTCCCCATCAGTTACACCCAGCTTCTTAAGAGGTCTACTTTAAGTTAAAGAATAAACAAACATAACACAAAAACATAATAGTTATTAAAAAATTAAACTTCATTTAGGATACTCAAGTATTTGGCGAACTTTCTGAGGGTTTGAGTAATGGCTTCCCCTGTTTGCATAGGTTAATCCCCTGTCAAATGAACTGAACCCAAACAAAACAAACTTTAGCTTCTATCAAATTTGAAGGAGAAAAATAAAATCTTACACGGGGATTTTAATGGCTGGATCAGCAGAAAGTACAGTCATGTAGTCTTGAACTCCTAACAAGATTTCTGCAGCTTCGCAGTCCATTAAGCATGTTGTGTTCTTAGAGAGCTCTGCACACGTGTATTACCCACATTAATTACAATTATATTTGAGTAAAAAAAAAAAAGATAAATAAACTACTTACCTTGTTCTACCCTGAGCTCTAGTGGAGGTTGTGGTGGTGGTTGTTTTGCTGTAGGAGCCTTATGAGTTTTCCCAGTTTTCAGACCTTTGTCCCAATCGCCTTTATATAATAAACATCTCATTAGCAAAAAAATAAGAAAAATTTTAAAAAAAAATATAGTATTTCAGAAATTAAGTTACTAATTTAAGGAAAACAATTTAGTGTAATTAAAGGCGTTCTAGGCGCTTAGGCGAAGTGATCTAGGCTCAAAACGCCTTAACATACATCACCTTTTGAAATTTATGTTTTAGACACTTTTTGGGTTTAGTTTATGTGCAAAAAAGTAAAGGGGAAAGAAAAGATGAGGAAATCACCTTTTCCATTTGTTGTAACAGACTTTCCATTAGCTTTCGGGATAATCTCATCAAATGAATCTGAAATATTTACAAGAATTGTCTATTAATAACTTAGCTTTGGATGAAGCATCAAGGATTATGAATCTAACCATCAGAATCAGAGAACTGAACTTTCATTCTTGTTTTGTTCGACTCTATATCCTTTCCCTTTGATGCGGCTGCGTAATAGGTAACATCAAAACAGTTATTACACAACAGAAAACAATCTGAAACCTGAATGTGAGTTTCAAACACAACACAAGGTGTCCTACACTAAAGGCAACAAATGAAGAAGCTTCACTTAAGACTAAATGGTGCAAAGCAGATTGCTAGAGTCTACGTTAATTTTAGTCTACCTCAAAATTAACCCCAACCTCGTACATATCATTTCAAATATAGAGCCTAAACCCTTATTTATATACAAACATACACAGATACAGAAAACACAAGATTGAATTTCATACATTTGTGGATAAAGATAAATGCATACACATACATGCTTTAAGAAAAACACAATATCAATGTAAAAGGGTGAAATATTACAATTCGTCCTGAGTACAGATTTTCCACTTTTGGGTACTGAAAATCCCTTTCCTCCTTTGTCAGACATCTTTTCTTCTTTTTCCTGCACTTTTCCAAATTAAAATAAATACATAAATTAAACCCAAATAATTTTAGATCAGAAACGATGAATGCTAATGTGTATATATAATTTATGATCAAGTAAAAAAACAGACATGCAAAGTATTTGATTTAGTGGAAAGAACACAAGGATGTGGCAAAGATTACAACTTTTGTTTCAATTTTGTATTTTAATTGGAAAAAACCGTCTCTCGGTATGTATGAAGATAAGCTTAAAAGGAAACTGAAATATGTTGCAGAAATTTGCTTTAAGATTACCTGAATCTACTGAGTGCTTCAGCAACTAAGAGAGAAAGCTAAAGCTTAAATGATGTTATTGGGTTTTAGCTTATTCTTACTAGGAAATTTTGGGTATAAAAGTTGTAGAATAACGCAAATTTTAATGCGTTGGTCCCTTTTGTTTTCTCCGTTACAAATTAGTCCCTCTCATTAAAGGAAAGGGAAATTCCCCAAATGGCCCTCAAATATTAGCCGAACTTTGAAAATTACTCAAATATCCTTAAACTTTGTGTATTTTCCACGTATAGTTCGCAAGTCAAATTCGGTCCTTTTTTTTTGTCAAATTCATTTTCTTTTGCTAAGCCCACATTGTTGCTAAGCCCACATTGTAGCATGTATTTTAGTAATGCGGGGTATTATCCAAAAAATAATCACCTATGATGTGAATCTTGGATAGTCCAATCATTTAGTTTCTCTTCCTTGACTATTTTTTTTTTTTTTTTTGCATAATTTTTTTTTCAGAAAGAAATAAAATTACATAATATCATGGAGAAATCTACATGAACTTAGTATAGAATAATCGAGGTAGCAATAATCGGAGTAAACAACAATAGTAGTACATCTTTTGAACACAACTACAATCTTGATTGTAATTCTGCCTTGGAAGGAGAAGCAAACGCGGTTCTTAAAGCTACGCAATTAGGCGCAAATTTTCCAAGAAAAAAAATAGTAATCTACTCAGACAACCTTGAGGTTATTCAAGATACGAAGCAGGTGTCAACAGCACGTTGGAATATCCAACCATCCTGCGTAAGATTATCCAAAATGCTGAGGAGTTCGGGCAAATCACGTTCCACCACATTAACAGGAAGCTCAACAGCAAAGCGGACAAGCTTGCAAAGGAAGCTAGGCACGGGGCAACGCTTTTTCGTCGAAATCCGCTTAGTTTTTTCGACTTGTCCTCTAGGTTTTGCAAATTAGGAATAGGTTGATAGTTTATTTACGATTCGGTGCCTAGGCACCTCCCAATGTCCATAAAAATAAAATCTTTCCAATCCCTTAGATTCTTCCCTTCTCTTGAGCATATTGCAAGAGCATCCGTAATAGTATTAAAATCTCTTTTGATGTGCCGGATTTTCCACAAAGGAAAAATTGTTAGTCAGTTCCTCATTTCGGCAACAAATGGATAAATTTGCCAATGAAGACCCGTGCTCCTAGAAATACCTTGAACTAATTCAAGGTTATCGGAATAGAAAGAACTATTCCGTAAGTTGAGATTAGCTGCTTTCCTCATAGATAATAGAATTGTCCAACTCTCTCCCTCCAAAGAATTGTTAACATATTTCCTTATTGATATCTTATGTTTGATGAGGCCTTCCTTGTTTACATCAATTGAAGCAATGCTCGCCGATTCCCAATTCTTTGTAAAAGAAGCATCACATTGCCAGACAAAATCTGAATCATCATATAAAAGAGGATTCATATTTACAGAGCTAGCGTCCTTGATATCTTGACTGATACTATTTGTATCACCTTTAGACTTAAAAAGATCATCCATATATTTATTTGTCGAATAGAAAATATATTTTTTGCATAATTGGACCACCCATGAAGGTGATTGTTTTTTAGGTAATACCCAACATTACTCTTTCCACCATTTATCGTACTTTATCTCACCAATATCGCCACAATCACGATGTAAACACCGTCACGACAACCTACAATTGCATCAGCTCCAACACCAAAACATCGTTAACAAAAAACTACAATATGGTGGCCTTTAAATTCCAAACGGTAAAAAAATAATCAAACAAAATGAAAACAGAAATCAAATATTGTAGATGATTTGAATGATGAAAATATCGATAATTATCAAAACCAAAAAAAAAGATGAGGTGCAATCAACAATAAAAAAATAGTGATTGACCCAATAGGTATTGGAGACAAATTTAATCGTCAATAAAGAAGGAATGGGAGAATTTTTCTTCTTGAAGATCACAAACAAATTTACAAGTGACTAAATATTAAAATACTCCAAAATAAAATAAAATCCACGCAAAGACAATTAGCAAATTAATCAGTAAACAAATACTCGGAAAAATCACGGAGCGCTGACATTTTTCGTCATCGTCTACCTCTCGCTGGCCATCGTCGCTGGTGCGCTGTCGTTACCACTGAGAGAGTCTATGAGCAACAAAATCTCTGAGCAAAGTCTCTGATTAAAGTCTCTAAGCAGTTCAAAAAAGTCACTGAGTACACTCGACGAGTCGTTAAGTATACTCTGTAAATCTCTGTGTATGTTGTTTAGAAAGCCTCTAAGTATACTCGAAAAAACAATGAGTACGTTCGAATATTTTCTAATTATAACATTAATAAAATTTAAATAGAACACGTGCTTAGAGAAAATGAATTGCATTATTTTGAAAATGAATTACATTACAATTTATTGACATAATAAATAAAAGGGAATTTTACAATAATAAGAGTCTTAAAGAAAAAAGTTGTTGAAAATAAAAAAAACTCCCAGTATCGATGATGTCGGCATGATGACGTCACTGTCGTCACTGTTGTCCCAAAACTAGATTTGATTTTTTTCAAAACATCACCACAACACAACCTCCTCAACACAACAAATCACTTCCATTAAACAATCTTTAGTTTGTTGTTTTTCTAGCCAAAACTTCATTGTTTTTCCGCCATTAAACCCTAAACCCGCTTGCATTGAAGCTCATTGGAATCTGCCATGGCTTTGTTATTTTCTTCACATATTCGCCATGGTTTCTACACCTCGTAAAGTCACCGACGCTCTACTTTAAGGAACCTCAACGAATGATGCTATAACTCGCAAAGTCTATATCATTGCTACACATAGGGTTATGCCGCTGATTCACCTTAACGCACCACCTCCATGCTACAGCACCGCTGTGACTCCACCATAAAGAACAACCAAGAAGGATTTCTAGTGGGGTACGACGGAGGAGTGAGAGCAAGTATTGAGGTGATAGAACAAACAATTGGCATGCACAAAGTAAAGAGATAAGAGGGAGAAGACTTTAGGGTAGTTTGGATTTTGTAGGGTTATTCCACCACCTAAGGTCTTTGCACTTTTAGGATTTAACTCCTCCACTAGAATCTCCATGTGTCTCTTAAAAGTGAGAGCAAATTATTACAATTCTTTTCGAAATCACTTTCGAAGGAAGACCCTAGTGTTATTACTAGCATTAGGGGTGCACAAGGGTCGGCTAGCCGACCCGTGGGGTATAGAATTCACCCAACCCAATATGTTGGTTTTGACTTTTGCCAACCCTGAGTCTAATCCTCAACTAGTTTTTTTTGGTTTGGGTTAACTTGGATTTTCAAAGATTTTATGGATTGGGTTACTACGCGTAGAACGCGGATTAGGGTTGGGTCGGATTAAGTTAAACATTGGTCAATATTTAATATACCTCTAAAATGTTTACAATTAAATGAAATTATACACCAAAGTACATTAAGTTGCACGTATACACTAAAATGATTGCACACATTAAAGAAAAAAGATATTTGATATTAAAATTCCCTAAAAAACAATACTAAACAAAACATAGATCTTGGATATTATTGTATCTGTTAGGTGAAATCTAGTCATATTGTGCATAAAAATGACATCAATATCAAATATTAAAATTCTAGTTCTAATCCTTAGTTTTCATCAGATTACAATCCCAAAAGAATAGGTTGATATTACAAACTGTACAATTTACAATAATTTGAAAAATATAGAAGGTTGTTTTAGAATTCAGATTCACTGGCTTCACTTCGAGCTCTATAGTCTCAGAGAGTTGCTCACATATCTTTTCTTCCCGCATGATAACAATAAAGAATAGAGATATATTGTTGAGTAATAAAGATATTTGTCGTCTCTCAAGGTATGATAAGATAATCGTAACCAATTCACACCTCGAGAGAGCTAACTACGAAAAGTAGATCTATTATTGACAAGTAATAAAAGTAAGTATGTAAAGAGTATCGTCTCCACAGAGATTACTAAAGTTAACTCTTGGGCAGTGTTCTTAGGAAGTGTTAGAATGAGCAGCTAAATTAACTATGAGACTGATATTTATTTTGTTTTTGATTCATAAGACTAAGATGCAGTATAGATAAATTAAGTAAGGAAATAAGATTAAGCTAATTAAATAAGAATGCAATTAACTAAGGAGAAAAGACGAGAGTATGACTCTAAAAATCGCAAGTAATCCCCACTAGTATTCATTTTACGTTTTATTGATTAAGAGATAATTAACTATTATGCAGTAGTCGATATTCTAACTTCCTCCTAACTCCCGTCAGCGTAGCTTCAAAAGATAATTAAACATTACTGGGGGGGACTCGGGTGAGGTGACCCTACACAAGATCAGTAAATTAAAGTCTCTAACCCTATTGACTATCCGGCTAGTCAAGCCCGCCAGGATCACTAACACATACTGGACGATTATGTATCGTGTTCAGTAATTGAACCCCCCCCCCCTCAGGGTGACAGTCCTAATTACTAAGGTCAATCCTATACTTGGTCAGAGTAAGGTATGGAATTAACGACATTTACATAAGCATAGCATAAAGATTAACAATTCAATTTAAATATGCATTATCCCAATCTCAATAAACATAATAAAATAGTAGGATTCATAAATACTAGGGATCTCTCAACCTATGATTAGTTAGTTCATACTAAAGAAATTAAAACTAACAATTAAAAGTATAATATTCATATTCAGAAGATAAAACAGCATAAATTTACACTAATAATTGAAGACGAAAGGTTAAAGATAGAGTTGAAATGGCATGAATCGTTTCCAAGCTTCTTCTCCACTTCTTTTCTATGCTCAATGCAATTTATATATGTTAATAATGAATGTGTATCCTTTTATAATGTTAAAAACTGATATATAAATGGTCCAACACGTTTTTAGTATTTTGGTCTTCTTTTAGCTAGCCTAAATCCACCAAAAATGTTTTAATGAATGGGACCTGAATCCAAGTGCTATCTAGAAACAAAAGGCATTCTCCAAAATATTCATATATCTCGCATGGTAACTCGATTAAGTTGCTTTCAAAATCTGACCGACATATGCTTTTACTTTCTAAAAGTGGGCGAATCTTCCTTTTAAGACATGACTAAGGGGTTATCTTGTTTTCTTGACTTCTTATCATCGTTTCTAAGTACCTTATTATCCAAGTACCTCAAAGTTGCACACTTAACAAATAAATTACGCACAAAAGGTTTAAAAGTAACATAAACACCGAAAACTATCCAAGAAAGTGTAAAACATCCAATAATGGGGACAAATCCCTCAACTAAGTCCTAAATACCCCTACAACTATGTTTCATGACTAGCTAATCTATCACATAAATGGATTTATCATGATCCCCAACTCAAAGTTTTTTCATCCCGACAAAATAAGAACTAATCTCGGGAATTTAAGTCCAAATAATCATAGAGGAAAAAGAAGTAGGAAATAATAAATGATCTTAAAACATTATCCTAGCAAGTCTCATATAGTGATTTCTAATAACTAATGCACACATACGCATAATGAGACATAGGGTCTTGGAGACTGACTTTTTGCTCTATAAGGAATGGAATAAATTTCATTCTTCCAAGGGACCTCAAAGATGAACAAATACTAAAATACCCTTATATAATACAAAAGACACTAAAAGACAAAAGAGAATATTAAGTTTTGACATTATTCATTTTCGGCCACCACCCACTGACCTTCGGCCACCCCCAATGACCTCCGACCTCAGGCCACCACCCACCGCCAGAAAAAGTATAGAATATCAAAAAAAGTACATATTATCGGAAAAAAGTATAGAGTATCGGAAAAAAGTATAGAGTATCGGAAATAAAACAGTGAGTATCGGAATAAAACAACGAGGGTCGGAAAATTTGCGGAGTATTATTCAAAAAATTACGGAGTACTCCATAAAAATATGGCGTACTCATTAAAAATAAAGAGTACTCGTTAAAAAACAAAGAGTACTCATAAAAACTAAAGAGTAAAGATTCAAAATTTAATAAATTAATTACAATAAAAACAACCTAAAAACAAAACTAACTAATTAATTATTACACTACAAGTTGATTGTTGCATCTATACAGTTAAAAAAATAAAAAATCTGGTTTGACCAGTCTTACGAACAAACAAAAGAAAAAAAAGAAAAAAAGGTGGAGTACTCAGTAGTTAGTGTAACCCAAACGACCCACACTGTGCAATCCAAACGAACACGTTTAGCTGAAGACGAACAACGACGCTCAGGCAACAACGCACAGGCAAAGCATGGCGCCGCTCAGGCAAATCAAGTCGACGCTTCACGGAGGAGACAGCTTCGCACGTTTGGTTCAAGTTTGGCCTGAGAAGAAGGAAAGAAACTCAGCCATTTGAGCTTCCATTGAATATTGAAGCTAGATCTCCAGTATGAAGTTGCACCCGACTTTCCAGAGAAGAAAACCGCAACCGGCTTGGCTTCTTCTTTACTGCAGAGCTACTCACGCCGGAGATGAAGGAAGGGCTTCGAACTTGTGCAGGCGAGCTCGATGTGTAAGTTTCACGAAACACCAATGTCGGTTTACTGTTGCTCCACAATGGTGGTCTTCGCACAGGAGCTGCTTGGATCTCGAACTAGATCTTGAAAGGAGGTCTTCAGAGAACCGCCATCTTCTCCGGCGAGTTGCTGGGATTTCTACGTCGAGATGCTGTGCTTTCTCCGGCGAGATTCTTCAAAGCTCGAACAGAGGCGTTAATATCTCCATGAAAACAAACGCTGCTTAGTTCTCCATGCTCTAATGGTGGACATGGTTCGAACGATGCTTAGCTCTCCATGCACGAACAGAACTTTTCTGCTACACAAGAGCTTCTCTCCTATGCGTGGCCTTCTCAGCCTCTCCGGATCTGGAGCTGCTACAAAGGAGAGTGTCTGGCGGTGAGGTTGGGATGGGAAGGTGGGCGCCATTAACCATAGGAGCTCTGCGCAATTTTTTTTTTCAGATTTTGGTTTAGTTTTAAGAGTGAGAGAGTGTGTGAGATAGAAGATAAAAAATGGATTGGTTTTAAATAAATGCTGAAATAAAATATTATATATAGAGAAACAAAAAAAAAATAGGGTATAAATGTAATGGGATTTTTGGATTATAGTGTAAAATCTAATTTGAGGTATTTAGTAAGAAGAGAAGGGAAGTAGGGTTGGGAATGGAAATAGGGGGGGTGTCTTCTTGACCCTTTAAGTAAAAATCTCTTCAAGATTAGATTAGTTTCACAATGCAAGAATGAGTGGGTTTCACTTAGTTTGATGTGGAGGCTATAGGGTGTTCCTCAGCCCTAACATAGTATCCAAAGGTCCACCTAGCTACTCCCTGATCGATCAATTATTATTTAACCATATAGTTAGAAATCATAAGGTCTTTTTAGTTATACCGTAGGCTTTGGGACATTATGATATGTGTATTTGGATAATGTGAGGTGAGTCTTTGGCTCTCTCCTCACTGATCATCAACAAATCGCCTTAGAGCTTGAGTTTACGCTGGAAGATGTTCTCACTCCCCCCAATTTGATGCATTAGATTAGCATCCCCAATAGTCCCATAACAATTCACTATGATCACATACAAATCCACTTTATCGGTTCCTTTCTTTTTCATTTCATTTTTTAAGATATCCATGCCACTCTTTTTGATGTGAGATATCATGTTACTTATTTTTTTATTTTTCTTTTTTCTCAATAATAATATCTTTTAATATATCTCGCAAAGGGTAACAATTAAAAATCCATCGTCAATCTTAGCATATACATATAAGCTCAAAAAATCCCACCTAAGTGTTTCCCATAATGAATTACCACCACCCCAAACTCAAGCTCTAAATACGACAGTCTTAGCGTTGTGATTCAAGTGCGGGTCCTATGGAGAAATCCTAAAATATATGGGGTATGGCTTATAATATGGCTACAAAGTCTAGATGGGTGCTAAGACGGATATATATTTAATTCAATTCGGGTTAGCAAGCTATAGGCTTCAAGTGATTTATCAAAGATCTGCCTTGATCATTTTACTAACTAATCGGCCTCCTACATTTTCACTTTTAGCTTATAGGCTAAGCGGGTTTTCAACTAGTTCAGACCTCACGTTCTACAGACCGACCAAGGATCCTAAGATCGAACTTGCTTTACACATTGCTTACTAATCTTTTCTATCCTTTAATTAATGTTTTCATGTAAAATATACTATACATATTGTGACACTGTTCTAGAAGACACTTCTTACTATCATTCACTCACTAAAATCATGCTTAATAGGTACATGAAATATATTCTATGCCAAATCTCTATATTATACACTATTTAAAAAAAAATTATGCTAAAGACAAAAAATAGAGATGAGAACATTGAATCCCCCACTCATGGGTGGGTAAAGATATCAAAATTGAAAAAACCAAGGTAGGTAAACTAAATGTTGTGGCGCAATTGTTTAATAAGGATATTTTTCGTGTGGAACATGGATATAATCAACAAGATTTTTTCACAAGGGTGGCCAATGATATTGCTAGGATACCGATCACGCAGCTTGACAAAGAGGATAAAATTATTTGGCCTCATACCAAAGATAGAAAGTACATTACTAAATCAGGTTACCACTATCAAATTCAGGACGAGATTCCTAATAAATGCCAAACGCCGCATATGGGTGAACATAATGATATTGAGATTTGGAAAATAGTTTGGCATTCTAACCTTTCCAACAAAAATTAGGATCTTTTGCCTGAAAAATTTGTAACAGAGTGATCCCCACAAAAAACAACCTTCGAAAAAAAAGTGTGCTAAGAACTCGATATATGAATTGTGTGAAATGGGTGATAAATCAATTGTATATTTTTTTTTCTTAAATGCCTATTTAGCTGTTTGGGCCTCTTCAACTATGTAAATTAAGATTGACCAGGATTACACATGATCTATTACAGATTGGATTATCAAGACAATTAATTGTTACATTGACAATGGGTGAGATAGGAAAGTCATTTTCACTTTCATCTTGACCACAATTTGACATATCTGGAAGGCGAGGATGCAAAGTTTTTTTTTATAATAAAAGGTAAAACGTTAAAGAGATTAATACCTGAACTAATGTAATTATCAATTATCTCTTATGTGAAACATCTTATGTGGCCATTCATATGGCAGGTAAGATGGGAATATAAGAAGAGGAGGGCAAAAAAGATAACCCAATTCTTTAAGATAAGTATGAAATTGGTTGGTTTAATGACACATCATTTACCAAAGTGGAAGGTAGCGGGTGTTGCTTTAATATCGGTTAACTAGGGTGGAGAAATTACCCTTTAGATTTTCAAGAAATGAAAATTAGATCATATACTAAGGTTAAACTTGGATCATTCTTTTGAGTGTGATGTCAACTGTTGATCTCAATCAATAGAGTAACTCGTTCTAATCTAACAACCTTGAAATCGTTCAAAATTATTACAAAATGACCGAAATTAATTGGAGGATCTAGCTAACATTGATGAAATTTGTAAATTGACGGGAAGATTTCCGGGATAAAAATTTTTACACATAAAAAAGAGTTTTAATAGTACTACGAATGCATTGGCTAAATGTGAGATATAATATCAATAGTTCTGGACCGAATTTCGTATCCTTTTATGTAAACTTCATGTACACTTATGTAGTCGTAGGGCTGTAGGATGCTATTTGATCTTTGTTTGTTTTCTTGTTTAGATCTATGTTGTTTCAGTTATAAATGACAAAAAAGAAAAGAAAATGTCGTTCCATTCGGCAAGTAGGACATTAATCATTGGCTCTTCTGTAACATCAATCTTTACAACAATTCTTGCAAAAGATAGTCATACCATAATGCACGTAAGCATATCTGTATGTAATGGTTTACTACATACGAAATGATCTTGCTTAGTGCTTCTTCTATCCAACATTCCACCGCCAACTTATGCAATCGAATCAAATATGTACTTTGCTAAAGTCTTGATGAGCTACAAAGTCAAAGACTCCGACATGTGTTTTAACATGAGTTGCCTACCCTAGATATAATATGACCCCTTATTCAGACAAGAGTTGTAGTCTTCCTTGTTGTCGAAATTAAACAGCAACCATCCACTTTGATGGAAGGTAATGACGTGCTTAACATTCTACTGTTAATACAAATGAAATATTGCCTGTTTCCCCGGGAACTTGCCTGCTATATATCTAATCAAAGCATAGCTCTTGTACGTAGCTTGCTTCCAATTGAAGGATCTGGTCCTGTTTGGGCTTAATATATTACAATTCAAGGCCCAATGCGTGCTTCCTATTATCCGTAAGCATATCTCTAAACGCCAGTTTAGCTGTTGCAGGCGTTGAACTTGGCTCATGAATATAATCAAACACTTCACGTGCAAGCATTGAACTTCGTTCAGGGCTTTCTTCAAACATTTAGTGCAACCCCTGCGCTCATAGTGCTCCCCGTGAGCTACTGAATTCTAACCTTGCTTTCTTCATTCGTAGAAACACAATCACTATAATCCTTTTTTCTAAGCGAAAAGGAAACACCAGGACATGATGATTGACCCAATACGAGCTACCCATGAAGCTTTCTGAACTTGTGTTTAGGCATCAGAATATTACAAGATTACGTGAAGATATCAATGATGTAAGGCTCATCGATGGAATTTCTCTCTCTAACCTCACTTGATTGTTGTAGTTGTTAAAAGATGATGAAGTGGCTATATATGAATTTGTATTCCTTTAGATTATGATTTCAGTCAGTGTCACCTGGGAATTATATTAATAATAGTTTTATAAAATGTTGTTGATTTATGTATGTGTAAGCTAAAACTATGATAGAAATGGCTTGGCTTAATTGTTAATCTTAACAAACCGACGAGGCAAATGATAATTACATTTATATCACTTATATAACCAAAAGATGCGCATTATGATTAATTATTTATTCCAATTCAAATTATACCTAATTAATTCCAATTATTGATAGGAATTGTGAACATGATATCAAAATATTTTTAGTTGTGGTACCTTACCGAACTAGCGTCGTCCACCTTTACTATGGATGTGCTCTACCTTGGTAGGATCAGAGCTTCTTCTCTCTTTAACTATCCTTTGCAAACTAGATTCAGGTTGTTTTCCATGTCTATAAACTCCCTCACTGCTGCTTTTAGGCATTGTACTTGGTCTCACACGTTCTGTTTTGCTGGATTGATCATCTGAATTCATATCATCGTGAGTCCTTGACTCGGTACCTTTGTCTTGCTCATAGAAAAGAAGTTGAACCACAGTTCTTAGTGGGAGCTGCTCATTTCTCACAGCATGGTTACGTACTTCTGGTGACAATTTTTTGCAGTCTAGGATCCGGCAAAGTTTTCTTTTCTCTTCTTTATTCAGATTAGGGTGCTCCTAAAATAAGTCAAGTATAGAAAAATCAAATTAATTTCATCTTATTTTAAAGAATTGTATTACCTTAAGATAAATGCTAATAGTTGTATAAAGCTGGTCATGGTTTGTGCGAGCAATTTGTGGTACGGCTTCAGCTAAACACACAATTTTCTCCACTGGGATATTCAAATCTCTCGCAACCACTTGAAGATACTCATCAACAAGTTTACCAACCTTTTGAAGTGAAACTACCGATTCAGTTCTATATTGTCGAAAGAAACTTTCGAAAACTGCACCAACAATGTCAACACAAGAAGTTTCAGTGAGAAGAAGCATGTCTTTAAGTGACGCCTCCGCTACTTGCAGAGCTGATCTTCGAATGAGTTCATTTTTTGTGAGTGGCGAAATTCTTAATCGAGTTCCTACCACGAGGAGTCTCAGTAAAAATCCAATGGATACAGATCCTTTCTCTGGTGGAATTAAATTAACAACGGTCTCAAGGATTAAGCGTTTTCTTTCTATAGATTCATTAACTTGTGACGTTGAACTCTCCGGGGGCCTACTCTTTCTCGTCTCTGGTAGCCAGTGACATGCGTACACATGCAAAGCTTCACCGATAAGCTGTGAAGGCAAGGTATTCATTGATCTAAGCGCCATGATTATGGATTTAAACAGTTCTATATCCAAATCCGCTAAATCTTCTGTCCACCAATCTTTTGGAACCGAGTGGTGTCTTTTTCTTTCGTACCCAGCTCTAGTGTAAGTAAACGACCAAGTAACCTGCACGCAAAGGCAAAGACGGGTGGAAAAATTGTCTAGTTATAATTATTTCACTTGTAAGTTGAATTAGTAACCTTTGTTGTAGGTGTTAATATTTTCTCGAGAATAGAGTCGAGAGACCTTCTTATAATCCCACCAATTTCGTATAAATCGGGTAATTTAGTTGTTGATTGCAATGCAAGGATTGAATCCTTCCATCCCTCAAGAATACACGAATTGAAGAACGTTTCTAGTTTCGTAACAAGGTTACCCTTTACTATTGCTTCTGTCATCCCAAGAAAGTTGGCAGCACAAAGAGATGACACTATATTATTAGCACTCAAATTTATGGAGATAGCGTAACAAAACTTAGCACACAGCTCGAAAGCATCTTCCCCACCAGGTATATCGTGAAGCTCCAAACTAATTATATTGCTATCCAAACATAGTCCTTTTAGGAGCCCACATTTCGAAACAAGAGGAATCTGCAGCTAGGCCAAAAACTACTCAATACTAGTTATAATTAATTATACCTTTTATAGTTAAATATACCTTGTGAAGAAGATATGTGACGTTGTTAACTCGAATTGTAAGATCACTAGGTATATCACAAATTATAGTCCTGCACTTTTAAAAAGCTCTATGATATTATATTAATGAAGCTTTAAATTTACAATTTTTTTCTTGATAAACGCAACATAAAAGAACACAATTTATATACCTGGTGGCATCTTCAGTAAAGAAGGTGTCTGGCTTTGTTCCAAGTTTCATAAACTTCATATTCTCAGCACCTCATGGAAAATTCTTATCTCTAGTTTTAAGATATTATCAAAAGACAAATTAAGAAAAAATAAATAAATCAAGTTGTGGCAGTATCATATTTAAACTTTTCATGGTGGATGGGCTAGCTCTGCCAATTCTCGGGTCGTTAAGGTGCTCCACTAAATAGATTCTCACGTTAAAAAAAAAGGTATCAAGTTTTCATCGGTTAAAATAAATGTATACAGTACTGTAATCTTAATGAATCATTTGAATGGCTAAAATTACGTTTAGAAGCTTTGTGATACCAACATATCAATATGACCAGACAATCATAAAAAGGGTATGCATATAAGCCTTTGCTTTAGCTAGCTTTTGGGTATATATACTTGGATAAATTGCACCATTGATCCACTGTGTCAGGTTAAATAGTCAAATATACCCTTATGTTCCAAAAATTAGCTAATATACTCTTGTCCGAATCCCCTATTTCCATCGTCCACAGGTGCGGGTATATTGAGTCAAGAAAGTATGGACAAAATCTTTAAGAATCTTTTTTTTGTTGTTCCAAAGAAAGACTCTAGCGAGTCGTATATACTTAAATATGATAGACAAATGTAAGCAACTTTAACTTTTGGGTTTCAAGTTAGTTGAGAAAAGAAAAGCATCTAGAAAGGCATGCAGTAAAAAGCTTTTCAAAAGCAATGATCAAAATAAATACGCCACCAATTAATGCAAAACTATGCTATTGAAAAGAATAGGAATAAAAGTTAATGAAAAATCTTTATTCTTATAGAGCTCTAATATTTCTTCAACTGTTAAAAAAAATAAAGTAAGAGGTAAAGGATTCAAATCTCTTAGACATAAGTAACTTAATCCTAATTTATCTAAAAATATGCATAAAAATACGTGTATATTTTCTATAAAATTAGTCGGGGTACGCAAAAACAAGCCCGGACATCCATATGTTAAATATTTATATATATTGTTACGTAGGTGTTAACACCCTACTATTTTTATGAAAAATATATCTCACATGTATATTCTCAGACAAGTCAGAATTAGGTTACAGAAAAAATTTGAATTGTTTTTAAGACTATGACCAGTTAAGGTAACCCAAACCTCGCCTACTCTATAGTTCTAGTCCGTTGGTTCATAATACTAATATTTATTTTAGAAATATGCAAATTTTTAAAAGATCTAATTAATATATAAAAAAATTAATAAAACCATATCATGGATTTTTTTTTGGTCGCATATCATGGAAAATTTAAAATTACATATGTTATAGAAGAAATAAAAATCTCCTAAAACTACAATTATTAAAGGAATAGAGGTAGTAATTTATATAGGAGTATTATCTATATATATATATAAATGGTGATTTTATCTGCAGAACTGAAGATTCAAAATTCATTAAAGATAAACAATTCATGATTTAATACGAGGCCCATTATGAATCTAAGGCTAGTACAAGTAAGCCCGAGTCACGACTCTATGGTCAAGAGAAATTCTTTTTATTTTTTTGGTTTGAAAAGAACTAATCTTTTTATCAATATAGAACTAAATTAACACAAACAATTTCCCGTAGCTAGTTTTTCTTTTTTAAAAAAGAAAATTAAATTTGAAGATGTGCAGTGCACAATAAAGTTTTGAATGTTTGTTTTAAGCAACGTTTTGAAGGTTAATATAACATAAAAAGACCTCAAATTGCATCTTTACAATAGAGGAGTATTATTTTTTTTTACCTCTAGACTTGCAATGGCTACAATTTCTTTTTTCACACCCTCTTAGGTTATTTAAAACAATGCTAGACGTGACAATGACTTAAAGATGGGGAGAAATCTCAATCTGGATGTTGTAAGAAATACAAAATGCACTACACTAATAGAGTGAGTGAATACGAAAATTTCGAACAAAAACAAAAGAGTGAATACGAAACTATTCATTTAAAGAAAAAAGAAATACCCGAAATATTGAAAGCACCATTCAGTATTGAAAGGCTATGCTAGGCTAGTTAGCTGCAATCTTATTTGTACTTGTAGCTTCTCAACATAAAAAGTTCAGTTATTATATTCCTGGCTAGATATATAGATGTAAAGAGAATGGGAGAAAAGATTGAACTTAACAGGTTTTTTCAGTTGTTGTGTGTAAAAGAGAAAAGGATGGTGACATGGATTTAGTCAACATAGTAATGCATCAAAAGCACACCATCATCATCATAAACTCCTTGAATACAACAGGAAAAACATGTAGCAGTCTGTTTTTCCAATTCCCATAAACTCCTTTATTTAACTATAGTATACAATTTCAGGTTCTCAATGATTACGAATACTAATAAAAACCGAGAGAGGTAATATGTAAGTCAGGGGTTAATGTATTCTTTTTTTAAAAGTTTTCCTAAAAAAAATTTCAAACAAAATCACAATGTATCTCTATCCCTGTGGACTCGTAGTTGTTGGAATTATTAAATAAATGATGATTTAATTTATTAATTATTTCATATTTTTTAGAGAAGTGGGAAAAATCTATTTGTATTCTAATAACCTCATCTTAAAATTTGAGAAGAAATTGTTGGAATTACTAAAATTGATAAATTTTATTTTATTGATTCTTTCTATCTCTTAGAAAAAGTGTAAAAACTTTTTATGTTTTAAAAGTCTTCTCTAGAAAATAAAAAGGAAAATAAAAGACAAACTAACAAAGATTGATGGTTCTTCAATTCGGCAGTTACAGGAGTTACAAGAATTGGTAAGAAAAAACGGCTAGGTTAATGAGTATTGAAAAGGCATTTAAGTGACGGTTTTTTGTCTTGTCATTTATTCTATAAATAGTGACTTTGTCACTTTCATTTCAAGAGAAGAGAAAAAGAAAACTATACTTGAGAGAATGGAAAATATATTCTAGAGAGAATAGGAGGGAAAAAAACATTTCTAGAGAGAATAAAAAAAACTATTCTATAGAGAGAATAGAAAAAAAATTATTCTAGAGGGAATATAGACGAAACTTAATTCAGAAAAACTACTTTCTACTCTCTTCTTTTCTCATATTCTGATATTTTCTAGATTAGAGTAGAACCTTTGTTAGAGATACCGATACGACCGCAATATCTTTTTGACGCAAATTTTGTATAGTATGTAGTAGTTCTTTTCTTGAATTTTTGTGTAAGTTTCGTTATTTTCAATTCATTGTAATAGTGTAGTATTACTTTAATTGAGAATTATTTTGTTTACTATTTTTTGAATTCCATTTCTTTATTTTTAAAACTAGTGATTGTTATTTTTCCAACAATTTAAAAAGATATTCTTGTAATATTACTGGTTGTTTTTTTAGAAATGGTTTTTCCTATCTCGGCAGTTGCTTCATAATTGAACGCAAAGGCCTTTTCCTGATGTGACTATGTTGGAGCCTTTCAATGGTTCCAACTAAAAACGTTGGGCACAAAAGCCACTGATATGCCTTGAACAACATGAACTAGACCTTGCCGTTCTCGAGGTACTCCCTTCCATTGAGGCAAATGTGGAATATACCAAAGAACTATATGCTAGGTTTCCGGCTCTCGAAGTTGGGTTCAAGAAAGCTAATTCAGTGGTTAGGGGATGGATCTTGGATAATGTGACGAACCCCACCTTTTATTTGTGTTCCGTTGAGAAGTCAACAAAGACTATCTGTGAAACGGTTCATAAAGGCACGGGGGTGATGATTCTGATGAGAAGAAATACGTCACTGGAAATAATCTAACAAGATCTATTTAGTCCCATACAAGTCGAAAAGTGAATCGACTCAAGGATAAGTTCTTGTTTTTCCACCTTTATGTAAGTTTAAAAATTACTTTGACTCCTATTTTCTTATACAACCGCACTTTGACTCTTGTTACACTAACTATCATTCACAAACATGATTATACATCATTTGGATGTTAAATCAATATGTGAATTAAGATCTATATGAATGGATCTATATGGTGCGACTTGAAGGGTTGGTGGTTTTGGTTTAAGGGGATAAAGTAGGAAAACTTATGAAATTGTTTTGGGTTGTTAAACGGCCACCTTGCTATTGAGATTGTATCTCAATAAAAGATGGATCATATTGTGTTACACTTTTTTCAATATGTGTATAACATGATCCACTTTTTGGTACTTTTATTCATGGGACTTACTTCTTTTATTCTTCTATATGTGAATAAAAGATGTGAGTGAAGCTGATCCTAAGGTAAAATTCATAAGAGTCAATGATAGAATTTACCTTAGTTAGTCTGACTTTGTTGGAAAGGTTTGACTCCATTGATATAATATCTGGTAAAAAAATCCTTATAATACTAGTATTCATGAATAAGAGAATTGTAGGGGTGTACCCCTTAATGAATATGAAATAATTATAAGGATTATGATGTTCTTAATGAACTATACTTAACTTGGTATTATCCATATTGTAAAGAGACTCAAGTGGTGACAATTGGGTTATTATTAATCATTTAATAAAGTATGAGAGAGGTACTATTGATCTAGATTTGTGTTATAAGTTGACTAATGTAGTTCTTGAAAGATTTTTGTTACGCAAACTGGGTCACATATAAATGATTAAATAAATGGTTGATTCGTTTACTAAAAAATTTAACCGGGAAAGTAATCCTGGAAATGTTGAGTGATAAGACTGAATCCCATTAATGGGGAACCTATGACTAATAATTCTTTATGATGCACTAACTTCCTATCTATATAGTGTAAATTATGCATACATGAGAATATTAAAACTTAATGAATTCATAGCCATGCGTGGTGGTCCTAGTCCTATCGAGACGGACTTGATGAATTCACCGTTGAGGTTGTTGTATATTTATCAAACTTAACAAATTCATAGACATGCATGGTAGGTCTATCTGTACGCACTTGATGAACTCACCGTTGAGGTTGTTTGTATATTGCTCATACTTAATGAATTCATAGCCATGTGTAGCAGTCTTATTGAGATGGACTTGATGAATTCACCGTTGAGGCTGTTGTATATTGATCATAAAATGACTTTAAGGAGACGTCCTTGATGTTCCCAAGGGATTAGTTTCTAGACTCACCACAAATTCATAGCCCGTAAGAGTGGTCCTAAAGTAAAAGGACTTGATGAATTCGCGAAACACATAATGAGGTTGAGCTTACTTGCTCTTAATGATCTCGAAATCTGAGAGGGTCGGCTAATGAGGCTAGACGCTCTTGGAGTTCACTTATGTGTAAGGAAAGGGTGATGTTTGAGGAATTTGTAACTATCTTCCGCTTATAGTATGTGTTGTGAGGGTCTCGATAAAAAATCGTCAAGTTCAAGTGTACGTTCACTTGATATGTTTTTGGTGGTTGCCTCACTTCACTACGTGTCAATTCAAATAGAAAGATATTGCCACTTAAGTACAATTCACCCAAATGTTGGTATTTATGGAAACGTGTTCACCTTCTCTCCCAAAGAACCTGAGTCGGTGATTGTTGGAATTATTAAATGAATGATGATTTAATTTATTAATTCTTTCATGCTTTTGGGAGAATTGGGAAAAAACTATTTGTGTTCTTATAGTCCCACCTTAAAATTTGAGAAGAAATTGTTGGAATTACTAAAATTGATGAATTTTTTTTTTTTTATTACTTTGTAAAAGTGTGAAAACTTTTTATGTGTTAAAAATTCTCACCTAGGAAATGGAAAGAAAAATAAAATACAAAGTGACAAAGATTGATGGTTCTTCAATTCGGCAGTTACAGGAGTTACAAGACTTGGTAAAAAAACGGCTAGTTTAATGAGCATTGAGGAAGCATTTGAGTGACGGTTTTTCGTCTTGTCATTTATTCTATAAATAGTGAATTTGTCACTTTCATTTCTAGAGAAAAGAAAAAGAAAAATATATACTTGAGAGAATGGAAAATATATTCTAGAGAGAATAGGATAAAAAAAATATTTCTAGAGAGAATCAAAAAACTATTCTATAGAGAGAATAGAAAAAGAAAATCTTTTAGAGGGAATATAGACGAAACTTAATTCATAAAAACTACTCTCTACTCTCTTCTTTTCTCATATTCTGATATTTTCTAGATTAGAGTAGAACCTTTGTTAGAGATACCGATACGAGCGCAATATCTTTTTGACGCAAATTTTGTATAGTATGTAGTAGTTCTTTTCTTGAATTTTTGTGTAAGTTTCGTTATTTTCAATTCATTGTAATAGTGTAGTATTACTTTAATTGAGAATTATTTTGTTTACTATTTTTTGGAATTCCATTTCTTTATTTTTAAAACTAGTGATTGTTATTTTTCCAACAATTTAAAAAGATATTCTTGTAATATTACTGGTTGTTTTTTTAGAAATGGGTTTTCCTATCTCGGCAGTTGCTTCATAATTGAACGCAAAGGCCTTTTCCTAATGTGACTATGTTGGAGCCTTTCAATGGTTCCAACTACAAACGTTGGGCAAAAAAGTCACTGATATGCCATGAACAACATGAACTAGTTGTTAACCATCGTACTCATATCTAATAGTGATCACCACGCCTTTGTTCTTTGAGTTTTCATTCCGCTTATCAAGCTCCATCCCAGCCACCTTACCGGGCATCTCCAAATTTCCTTCAAATGGAAAATTTTCATAGTAACGTTGGATATCAGCCTCCTTAGCGTGAAGAATTTCGAAGATTGTTTGATTGCTTATGATTAAAGTTTCCCCAAAATCCTCCATCTCATCTTGCAATATCTTGAATAACGCAGGGAAATCCTTGTGATTGACTTCAATAGCTTGGTCATCATCAGTGCTGATGCCAAAAAGTTTAGCAAAAGCTAGGTTGTTCTTGTGCTTACGTTTCGAGGACTCACTTCCATCCCTCTTGCTAGATTCACCAGCATCTTTGGAACTTTGATTAGTAACAGTATTCGAAATAGGAACCACGTTTAAGTTAGGATTAGCATGCGCCCCACCTCCATTTCTATTGTTTGAATTCCCATCATCATCCCCATCATCTGCGTTCCTTCTAAAAGGAAAGAATCTAACTACCTCGTCAAATACCCCAAATCTGTCACGTTTTCGAATCACATGGAGCACTTTATCCTCACTGTGAATGGATGTGTCCTTGCTCCAGTTAAAATATCTATAAGAGTCGTCACTCCAGCGGGGCCTCACCATTCTAATGGTGCAAATCCCTTTGTTGTGTCCCAAATAACCGCAATTATAGCAAAACAGTCCAATACTTTTGTAATGAAATGCTACACACGTTGCTCCCTCATTTTGTTCCACAAAAACACCTGTTTTGATAGGGCAAAGGGTGTTGAATTTTACCCTAAGCCTTATGAACTCTGTCACTTTGCTATCGTTGATAGGATGATCAATCTCCTCAAGGCTGCCTATGTAATTAATAAAAGTCTCCATAGTCTCAATGGTATTCTGAGACTTAGCTAACCCATAGATTCTTATCCAGGCATAAGAATTAACTAAGTTGACCTGTGATAGAGAAGTTTGATCTTCCTACTTACATAAAACAACGTGCATGGATTGAATGAGCGTAGGTCAAAGGAACCACAAGCGCTCAGCTTCCTCTGCCTCCTCAAGAGTAATCTTAAAAGTGTTGACACCAAGTTCTTCAAAGAGCACTCAACAGTTGATATTCCATGATTCATTGACCGCTTTGCGAAAGACTCCAAGGGGAAAGACTCTTGTCGAAATCACCTTAGCAATAAAGGGGAATCCTTCTGCACGTATGCGTATAGCAGCAGTTTTGGTTGCGAGAGATAGCACTACAAATTTCTTCAGTGTATCATTCTTAGCTTTGGCAAGGGGGAGATCATGTCGATTCTCGTTCGCCAATTTTGTTTGGAAAGATTTTTTGCAGAGAAAGTTATGGTGTATAAAGAAGATGAACTGAATGAACGAAGCTCTTAGGTTTAGCTCCCTATAAATAGGAAACGCAAACGCCAGGAGAATATTGTTCAGGGTTCTCGCGTGGGTGAAGCAAATGCAGTAGAAAATTGCCAAGTGTTCAATGGTTGCTGTATGAAGAGCGAATATACTTTTGGGGAGTCTCACCATCTAATAGTTAAACGCACGCTTGCTTGATAATGGGATAAAATAAAATATCTGATAGGATATGAAGCGTCTGCCATTATGTAACATATAAAGAGTGTCAAAATATTGTTGCAGGATTAGGAAGCCTCGATTCTGATTGGGACAGAATTTAGATGCTAGTATCAGCAGTGCAAAAAGGCTATTAAAAAGAATAATACGTAGCCCCCCGATAGAAAAGGATTATGGATTAAGATATCTCTAATAAAATAGATGGCGTAATTATCATTTCGATTATCCAATATATAATACTGGATGATAAAGATTACGGGCCCATTAAGAGGATCCGTGCAGTAAGAAGAGTAACAACGCCAATTAAGGCCTAAATATAAATAGGGCTTAAAAAAGCCCGAGAGTGATGTCTCCTCATTTGTGATAGAATTATGTTAGGATGAGACATCATTTTTAGTGTTTTAGAAGTCAATAATGTCGTTTTTCTTGAGTTTTAGTGCACTTTCCTGTTTTGAGTCTTGATTTATAGAATTATTATTTTTAGAGCATATTGGGTTTAATTGTTTATTTAGTGTGTAGCTTTAAAGATAATTATAAAGCTTAATTAGAGTCCAAGTCAAAGACAACAACTTATGGAAAGATATTTGCATGGTAATTGGAGATAAGGAAAGAAAAGCTAAAAAGATGGAAAAGGAAAAGCTGCCTAAATCTGGGATTCTGCATACACGTCCAAAGATGTGGGTTTTTACCTAAGAAATAGGCCGAATTTGGAGATTTCCTTCTTTAAGGTTAAGATAATTCTGTTGCGATTCTTTTGGTATATTATGGAGCAAAATCCGACCAATAACGAAGAAGATATGCTCAAAACGGTGCAGCAGTGTTTATCTTTATTTCCATACGAATTTGAGTTGGGCTAGAAGTCCAATACCTTAACTCTTCCTCAAGAAAACGAATTAGGTCTTCTAAACACCTATAAATACACCCTTATATCACTTGTAATTAACCCTATTAATCCTTGCCTCGTAGTAATTAGTTCTTAAGGTTTTATTCTTCCAGTTTATTGTAGAAAGCAAGATGATGTCTTTTGTAATTTCTTTTAGTTTATTTCCTTCAGGTATGAACTAAACTCCCCATAGCTTGGGTTTTGCATATGTATAATCTATGAATTCTAATTCTTCTATCTAAGTTTCTTTGGGAATTATATGTTTTAATCTGATATTAGCTTCTTACTTTATATTTGCTTATGTGTTTTGATTTAATGTCTTTCCTAGAACTGATCACTTTAGGATTGTTTTAATAGTAGTTAGATGGTCTCCTTGACAGGGTGTTTAACTATTGAACCACCACATAATGTCTAGTGTCGATAGTAGTTCTGACAAAACATGCTTCTAACTAGATAGTCATTAGGGTTTGTTTTAATCACCATATCACCAATTGATTGTAGTGTGCTGGATAGGGCCTTAGTGGCGTTTGATAACCCTATTTGAGTCCTCGTCTTGGTTGTGCCGTAGCCCCCTTAGTCGCTCTCAAGGTCTAAGGTATGGGAATTTAGAATCCTGACTAAGTATACCAAGAGCTAATATTCTCCCTTATGAACTAGATTTATAGATAGAATTAGAAGGATTAGTGCATACTAGCAAAACTTAAGCTATACTTCTCATCTCATATTCTTAATAATTTATTTTATTGTCTTAATTTTCCTAGTTTTAATTAGTAATCTCGAAATTCTATTTGCTTTATTTTCTGTCTTTAATTATTTACTTTTACTCGTTATTGTTTCCTACGCGATTAACACACTTAAGTCCCTGAGAACGAACTCTACTTATCATTAAAACTTGCATACGTCCTGTAATACTTGCAGTATTGTGTCTGTCTAGGGTGAGAGTGTGTAGTTTCTTGACTTATTTTTATCTTAATTTTATCACACCCTAGGCACCACCAGAGAGTAATCCAAAAAGAAATAGACCCACCTGAAATAAAAAAAAACAGATAATACACATGCATATATTCATATCAAGGTATGAGGATCTCTGAATAATTCGAATTCAATACTCAGAACAAAACTAAGTTGTAAACATCCTAGCCCAGGGCCTAAACTGGTGGAGAACTTAAGAATCCTGACACCTATAATTAAATTCAGAATGCAGATGATGATTATCAAAGACTGTACCACCGGAGCCGAGAGGCTCTCGTTCCCATGGCTGATGACGATCCTTATTAGTAAGAGAATATTGGTAATACAAACATCGCAAAGATATCGATTATGAGGTAGACGAGAAGAATGACAATGGCGTCTTATATTCATTTCACCAATATATAAACCATCGATGATCACCTCCGGTATACTCCACTTGACATCGCAGACATCATCAAAGGTTACATAATAAATACGAGAATAGGGAAGATCAACCATGAAGAAGAACATTGCCCAAGCCGAGTTAACATATGATAAATTGAAGAAACCATAGAATATAATTCGAATAGAGAGATTAATGATAACCTCTGTAACACGGTCCCGACTAATAAAGGCGAAATGCCAAGCCAGCCTCCAGTCCCGGAGCCACCACATAATGGCCCAAGAGAAATTCGAGCTCCTCTGTGGGAATTTCCTGATGAAAAAGAATTCGAAGCAGTAGAAGGGAGAAACGGAGAAACATAATCTAATTAAGCTCTTGTTAATGAAGAAAATTAAATGGGAAAGCACATGCACTAAAGTTAAACCAAAGAAGCAGTGAAATTTGGGTGAAGAAGAAGATGTTGACTAGTTTCATCACATGTTGACTATTTTAGAGAGAGAATATATGTTAATAATTCATTTTATTGAAGATATTAACTTTACATATAAGGTAAAGTTACTAAAAATAGTTTTTGTAAATAATCCTACAGATATGGGTACGAATTTGGTTACTAACACCACAAATTTGAATTTTCATGTGGATGTAAGTTTAGTCAATTACGATAATATCGTTTGTTATTTTTTTTAATATAATTTATCTTAAAAGTGTTTTTTAAGTGAGAACCAATAATTAAATTAATTGTATTATATGTTTTTCAGGATAAAAAGAAAATTTTTAACTTATTGCGTACGTCTTCAAATTATATAATCAGGGCCGGGCCGGGCCCAAGGCAACCAAAGCGGTCGCTTTGGGCCCCGAATTCGGGGGTCCATATAAAAATTTGTGTGTATATATATATAATTTAACGATTACATACTTAAAACGTTAAGTTGGTGCGATGGATGAAGTGGCTGCCCATTGAGTGATTGATCTTAGTTCGTCTCTTTAGCAATCACAAAACTATTGTGCAATTTTTTTTTCTTTTTTTTTTTGGACGGTGCTACAATCCACTTTTATAAATATTCTTTCTATTTTTTGGTTCACTGTGTTCTTTCATTAAAAAAAACATTGAAGAACATGAATTTTTATTTTTTAATGTCTATTTATTCTCTTAAATAAAAAAATATTAATAATTTTTTCTTATAATATAAATTAAAATATTACTATTTTCTTTTTTTCCTATATGTTTCTAGATTTTTATTTTTATCTAAACATATACTTATATTTTAACCTAATTTTAATTTAGTATTACTTAAATTTCGAATGATCTAAAATTAATTATAATTTAACTTATATTTATTTAAATTTATTTGTATCAGTATTTAATAGATAATAATTTTTAAGAATGTGAGAGTTCAAAATATACTAACATAATTTGAATATTAAATTTGATTTTAAAACCTCATAAAAAATTATAGAAATGTTTATTATACATTAAATATAATAATAATGGGAAAATGACCCATAAAATCAAAATAATATTATTTTCAACCCAATAACATCAATGACAAAATTTCTTCCCAATAACATCATTAACTAAATTTTGTCCTTGATGGGAATCGTCCTTGACGGGAATCGTCCTTGACGGGAATCGTCCTTGATGGGAATCGTCCTTGACAGGAATCGTCCTTGACGGGTAAACATGTAATCTTATAATAGTAAGTTAATGGATGATTCTTTGGGGCAAGTATAATATTATTTTGATTTTTTGGGTCATTGACCCTATAATAATTATGATAATAAAATTAGTTTTTTTATTAAAATATTTAGTTTTTAAATTTTAGCAATTATATTATATATTTACTATTATTTTAGTTAAAAAAAATTATTTAACTAGAAAGGGCCTTATTTTTCTTTTGCTTTAGGTAACTTGAAGGCTCAGGCCGGCCCTGTATATAATCTTATACAAGGTACAAGGGTGATAAGATGAGAAATATTTGGTTTGTTGTTTGACCTCCATAAGAACTACAATGACAGAAATTAAGATTTGATCCTTCGAATATTATGTATAACCTCCGACCAGTCTAATCAAGTTAATTTATGTGTTATATGAGACGGGCATAAGGAAGATAAGAACACGTGGCCGACATGAATATTAAGGCATAACAAGCCATGGGCTCCAAGAAGTAGAATAAGTAGAATATATGAAGGTAGTGGGGAAAAGTATGATGAAATTTGTACATGGGATAATTCTAGATGGGTCCAAATACAATTAGTGACTGGTCTTGTCTCATGACACGACTTTAAGACATCAAAAATCTAACACCACTTTTGCAAGGCTACAACCTATCATTTTTGGGTGAATTAGTTAAGTGGTTTTGAAGACTATATTTCAAAAGAAATCTCCTAATCTATTTATTTTTTAAAAGAAATTTGAAATTTTATAGGTTGAATATGCCCCTTAAAGATATATATAGACAAAAAATAAATATGTTTTCTTTCCTTATCATTTTTCTCTCAGCTCTTTTATTGAAATTCAACCCAAATGAGTATCAAGTCAACGAGTATCAATAATTTTCAAATCCAACCACAAGCCCACCGACCACGGCCAATATCATCAAAAAAAGTATTAAGTATGATAGAAAATTCACTAAGTATTGGGAAAAAATCATTTAAGTATTGGAGAAAACACTGAGTATACTTAGTAAATTTTGTGAGTACGATCCAAAAACACTAAGTATTAAAATTTAAACAAGCAAAAATAAAATTAATAACACAAAATATTATATACATATAAGGATTAGAAAAATAAATTAAACTATATTCATTAATACACTTCTAAATTTAATACATTACAAGAAGAAGAAAAACTAATTCGTAGATCTGACTAACACTCGAACAAAGAAAAAACCACAACTAAGTATCAATTCTTTTTTTAGTCAAAAAACTAAGTATTTGTTCATTCGCAGAAAGGAACTGAGTATCAATTTTAAACAAAAAATAAGTAAAAAGAAATAACTTCTAGATCAGTCATGGTCTTTTCGAAAGAGAAAAAAAAAATTGTCATACTCAGAACAAAAGCAAAAGAAGACAACTGAGTACAACAACTCCAACAACTTTTCTCCGGGGAGTACAACTCCATCAACTGAGCAAAGCAGCTTGAGATCACAAAAGCTCACGAAACTGAGTACAACAGCTCCGACAAAGCAAAACAATGGCTCAGGAAACCTCCACATCACGTTGGAAGTTTTCACGAAAGCTCCAACGAGCACAAGTATTCTCCGACCAGCAAACTTCTTGACAGCCATGGCTTCTCCACGACTCGAAGATTTCTTCTCTACCGCGAATCTCCATTGCATGGTTCGCGAGGTCTCCACTGCGAATCTCCATGGCTCGAGACCACTGCTCGTACTCACATTCGCGAGGATGCCGGAGATCTTCTGCTCACGACGAATCTTTGAACGGAGCTCATGGCGGATCTTCGAATAGAGCTTGGTGGGGGCAAAGGTGTGATAAAATAATAGATAAATAAAGATAATAATAAAGAGGCACACACCCTTGAGAACCACGTAACTCACTGCAAGTATCACAGATCGTATGCAAGTTTTAATGATAAGTCAAGTTCGTTCACAAGGATTGTATCCGTTAGATCTACTTATATTTAACAAGCGTAGATGAATTTATATGTTTGGAATAAAGTATGAAAAGATAAAATAATATGAATACTATCTAATGCAAATAAATAAACAAAACAAATAAACAAAACAAATAACTAAATATGAAAGTAAGTCAAATAGATTAGGATTACTACGTCTATTACTAAATTGTTATTCTAACCTGTCACATTAAGCATTATATATTAACCAGGATTCTAATAACTACCTAGCCTTTTCTAGACTTAGGAGCAACCTCTCTACTACTAGGGATTCCTAAGTAATGTTTGGAGATTAAATCAAACCTTAATGGCTATCTAGTTACACTAGACGATTATGTGGTGTTGTCAATAACTAAGAATAATCCTAAGATTGGCCAAATCTAGGGAAATAGGTCAAAACACATAATACAATATACGCCAAGCTTAATCAATTAGAATAACCAAATAGTATTTAAAGATCAAAATAATAATCCAACAATTAAGAGTAAACTTACAGAATAAAAGCTTAGAAATATGGTTGAAAATAGATCTATAGCTAATTACTCTAAATATAGAGAAGGTGAGATGTAGAAGAGGAGTTGTCAGTCTCCAATCTTCTTCTTCTTGTCTTCCTCTATAGGCCAACTTGCTTCTTGGATGAATAGCTTGATTCTAAGGATGAATAATTAATTAAAGGACTAAGCTATTATTTATAATTTAAGCTAATGTTTAGAACTGAGCAAGGACATGTTTACAATGATAAGAGGGTGTATTTATAGGTATCTTGGAAGCCCTAATTCGTTTTCTTGAAGGAGAAGTAAGTAGTGGACTCCAAGCCCAACTCAAATTCGTAACCCTAAAAACATGAAATCAGGTCCGATCTTCTTTTGGCTCTAACAGCTTCGATATTCATCCGTTTGACGCGTATGAATATACCAAATTGATCGTCTCGGAAAGCTCTTCAACTTTGCTCTTGACCGTTTCTCCAAATTCCACACCGTTTTTGAGATATAAGCTGATTTGTGGTCGTAGGTGCAGAAATTCAGGATTAAGGCAGCTTTTCCTTTTCCATGTTTTTAGCTTTTATTTCCTTATCTCCAATTACCATGCCTATCTCTTTCCATATCTTGTAGTCTTTGACTTGGAATCTAATTAATCTCCATAATTATCTTTAAAACTTCACACTAAATAAATAATTAAACCCAATATGCTCTAAAAATATTATTTTACTAAATCAAGACTCAAAATAGAAAAGTGTAGCATTTCTCAAGAAAATCGACTATAATGACTTCTAAATCACTAAAAATGATGTCTCATCCTAATATAAATCTATCACAAATGAGGAGATATCAAGACCCCCAACTCAAAGTTGTATCATCCCGATACAATAAAGATAAAAACAAAGGGAAGTCTCTAAATACACACCTAGGTCAATTAAGCACAGAAGACAGAAGATAGAAGAATATGGAGAATAGACATAAAGCAACTACTCAGAAAATTTCATGTAATAATATTTAAAAACTACATACCTGTACACTTCGTATATCCACAGTCAACACGGCTTGAATTCAAGATCAGATTAGTTTCGCAATGTAAGAAGGATTGGGTCTTTACTCAGTTCCCCAAGGAAGCTATAGATTGTTCATCGACCTTTACTAGTATCCAAAGCTCCACTTAACTACTCTCTAATGCCTCAATCACTTCTCGATTACATAGCAAAGAATAAAAAAGGTCTTTAAGGTTGTAATGTAGGCTTAGGGACGGTATGATAAGTATATTTGGATAATTTAGAGTGAGCTTTTGGCTCTCTCCTCACTAGCCATCAACGAATCGCCCTAGAGCTTGAGTTACTCTCATAAAATTCTCACTCAACCCAATGATTTCTTGATGCATAGCATCCCCAATAACCCAATTAAAGCATAAGATGTCACATAAAAATTCCACTTTGCCGGTCCGAATATATATATTTTCTTTTCAAATCAATTTTTTCTTTTGTATAGCCATGACTCTCTTTTAATGTTGAGATATCACGCTATTTTTCTCATATATATATTTTTATGCCCTTATTGGCAGAATTAGCTCGTAGCTTCTTTTTCATTCACTATTACCCCGGCAAAGGGTTACAATAAAAATCTGTGAATTATCATCAATATAAAGCACAAAGCACAATTAGCAAGCTCAAAATCCCATCCCAATAACAATTCCTATAATGGTGGACCCACCACCCCAAACTCAATCTCTAAAACAACTGTCTATGCATCGCGATTCGAGTGCGGGTCATATGGAAAAGTCCTAAAATCTAAAGGGATATGGCTTATAATGTGGCTAAATAAAAGGCTTTAGAAAGGCTAAAAGGGGCTGAGAAGGATATAGCATATAAAATCAAAAATAACATGGTGAGAAGGTATAAAAAGGCTTCAAAGGCTTCAAAGAACCGCCTTAATCACTTTCTACACTATGCAATTTCGTTATTTTATTACCTTTAGCACTTTCATCAAATGGTTTTGTCAACTAGCTTGGATCTCACGGCCTACACACTTCTCAAGGTTCCCTGAGATCGAACATACTTTCTATCGCATTGCTTACTAATCTTTTCTTTACTATCAATGTGTGTTTTCCTGCAAATACTCAAAGCATACAAAATAAAATAGCTCATAAACATACTACTTCCTATCACTAACTTGCTGAGCTTATGCTTTTAAGCTATTAAACACACTCTACATACATCTAAACCTTCAAAAATTTTAATTTTACCTAAAAACAGAAAAATGGAGATGAGAGACAACGAATCCCCACACCCCCAACTAAAAAATAAGCCGTGTCCCCACGAATCGAAAAGACTCGAAAATAAAATAAAAGAAATTAAAATTTTAGCACATATTGCACATAAAAGAAATGGTAAGGAAGAAAGAAAACATACTCTTCGAGGCTTTTTACCTCGCCTGACCAATACCCGAAATAGGGTGCAGTGCTTTCCATGTATGTAAACTTCTAGTATCACCAATTCGCTTTCTCTTACATCTTCTTATGCTCCATCCCAATCAATCACACTCTAGAAATCTCTTGTTTATCTTCTTCCAACTTTGCTCTTTGAATAATCTCTCATGTGATAGTTGTTCATCCATGAATATGTTTTGAACACAGCTACTAGCGTCCCAGAAGCTCTTGTTCATCTTGGGTTAAAGGACTATCGATTGTAGAGGTTGTGGTGTCGTCCTTATGAAAGTTTAAACCTTTTTGTTCATTGAATTCACCACAGCTAGCTTTCCTCTATTCTCTTGATCCGATTTATCTTGTAATTTATTCCCAAACCAGTACCCATCTCAATTGAAATCTTCTAGAGCTTACCCAATACCTTGCTTTGATTCTTCATATCCCATACACTTGATAATATTTCTATTCTTTTCATCATCTCTTTTGACCCCCAACTCAAAGCTTTAAACACTCTTGAAATTTGGAATTCATGATCATAGGTGGAACAAGCTTTATTTTGGTTAGGAAAGGTGTTAAGATGACAATTCTCCATGTGGGTATGTTGAATCAAGCTTTGATGATATGGGTTTAATGAATTTTGGGAAAAGATTTTTGAAATTCATGGTTTTGGTTCTTGGTTTCTAGGTGTTTTGGTAGTGTTTTGATGTTAGGTGAAGGTTTGTTGAAGCTTCAATGGAGTTGGGAGAGTTCTGGAGAAGAGAAAGAGGTTTAAGGTTTATAAAATTCGGAATAATGAGCATTAGATCTCCTTATAAGCTTGAAACCCTTTCTTTTCTCTCTCTGGCGGCTCGTGCGGACTACCCTGCGGACCAGGGGGTGTACTGCGGGGTACACCGCAGCATCTGATGGGTGAATTTTTTTTGCTCACTGGATTGGACCCGTGGTAGGACCCGTGGCACGCGTTTTTGAGCTGCGGACCAGGGTCCAGTGTACCGCGGGGGTGCTCCGCGCCTCCTACGTCAAAATACCCGTGGTAGGACCCCGTGGCACGTGTTTTTGTGGTGCATGGCGCGGTATAGGGTACGGTATACCGGACCCATCAGTTTTTTTTTTCTGTACACAACACGTGGCTGCTACCGTGGCACGAGTTTTTTCCCTGCGGTGCACCGCGGCTGAGGTCCGGTGTACCGCACCTGGCAAGAACCTCCCCAACAGCTAGATCTCAAAAAGTTATGCAGTTTAGGCTCAAAGATCACCTGATTTCGACATCCGAGCGCAAAGATATGACTTGCCGAAGTTTCTCCGTCCGAAAAATTTTGCTCGCTTCCCTAACTCGATTTCTCCAATACCTAAGCATCAAAAACACTAATACCTTTCTCAAATATGCAATATCAACTAAGAACAACTAAATTGAACATAAATTAAAAACGTAAAAGACATGGAAATAGAAAAAATTACGGGTTGTCTCCCGTACAACACTTTTGTTTAACGTCTTTCAAAGTTAGACGTGTTACCTCGATTAAGGCTTGCGTACATAACCTCCCCAACAACGGGTTAGGTTATGCTCATCTACTGTCCGAAGTTTGTGACCCTTCTTAGCTTGTATTTCAATCCGTTTTGACGAAACAACTCTTGTAACTACAAACGGACCCATCCACGAATCCTTGAATCCCCGTGGTCTATTTTCTTGTTTGGGGGCTTTCCATGCAACCATGTCACCAACCCCAAACTCACTTTTGATTCTCTTTTTCACGGGTTTACTATGGACTTTCTTTTTAATTTCTTTTGTCACAACTCGGAGTGTCGGGGCTTCTATACGTGATTCCTCATGCTTTTCATCCACCAAGTGGAATGTTTTAGATTCTTTTCCCACTCGGAAAGTCACGGTTCCCCTATGCATATTAATTATGCTGTGACTTGTCGCCAAGAATGGGCGTCCAAGTATCAATGAAACATGTTGTCCTGCAATGCTATCAAGGATAACAAAATCTGTAGGTATAGTTAAAGTACCTACTTCGACAAGCACGTCTTCAATGACTCCCCATGGTTTTATCGTTGAATTATCTAGGAGCAGCAAATCAATATCTTTTCTTTTGGCATCTCCCATGCCTAACTTCTCGAACAAACTCTTGGGCATGATATTCCTCCCTGAACCCAAGTCACACATCGCTTTAGCTTTGAAATTACCACCTATATTAATATGGAGATATAAAGCTCCAAGATCTTGCATCTTTTGTGGTAGTTTCTTCGGAATGGTTGTCAAGCTTTCTTTAGTACGGTCCCTATTCTCAATCTCAACTTCTACACTTTCACTCTTCTTAGACAGATCTTCCTTGCAGACTATCGGTGGTGTAGGCTCTTTATATGTGATTACGTCCTCTATGCATATCGTGCTTTGTTCTTCTAGCTCATTAAGTGGACCTTGTGGTGATTCCACTTCCTCCTCTTCTTGAAGGCTGAACTCTTCAACAACATCGAACCAAACATCGCTATCGATTTCAGTGGCATCATCATCAATTTGTTTACCTAGGCCAGTTTGCATGTATGGGGCGTTGAGTATAGGAACAATGATTTCTTCTGGGCTTGACGTTTTAGATTTAGTATCACCACTAGGATATGTAATTCTTTGTAGACGAGGTGGTGATAGTAATGGTTGTGTAGGTGGTGGTTCCACCTTACTTTCTTCTGTTTGCACCTTTTGTGCGGTTGTCTCTTCTTTATCGGTTTCTTTTTCTTCTTCCAAGTGCTTGAATTCTGGATCAACCTCCTTCGCAATTGGATCTTTAACAATTACTTCTTCTAAGCTAAGCTTGGTTGGTTCTTCTACAGTTGAAATTTCGAACCCAACATTGCTATAACCCAGTTTCTTATGTAATTCTTGTTGTAACTGTTGATTGATCGTAGTGAGTTCCGTTAATCTTTGCTCCATTGCTTGATATTTTTGGTGCATAGAACGTATTAAGGTTGTATTAGCATCTATGTTTGCCGCATTTTGATCTTCCATATTCTCCAGATAATTTATACTTTCAAAAACTTGATGACACGGAAGTGCTTGTTGAACCTGTTCTTCTATGACACTTCGGATTAACGGTGGAAGCTCTTGTTGGAGTTTTAGAGAAGAGTTGGTCACTTGAGTGACTTGTGTCTCCAATGCTTCTACTTTTGCAGCTTGCTCCATGGATGTTTCCTTGGTGAGCTGCATACAATTTTGAACCAGAATCAATAATTTATCCATCATTTCTTTTATAGCTTCATTTTGTGGATTATGCATGGGTTGTGGTGGAGCTTGTAATTGATAGCCCGAACCTTCTTGATAAAAAATTTGACTTCGGCCCCCATGCATATTTTGTGCGTAATAATTCTCCATACCTAATAAACCTGAGAAGAGACTAAAAAGAAAACGCGTAAAACTGAAAACAAATAAAAATTTCTACACTAAATAAACACAAAATAGATTTAACTTAAAGATAAATCCCCGGCAGCGGCGCCAAAAACTTGGTGGGGGCAAAGGTGTGATAAAATAATAGATAAATAAAGATAATAATAAAGAGGCACACACCCTTGAGAACCACGTAACTCACTGCAAGTATCACTGATCGTATGCTAGTTTTAATGATAAGTCAAGTTCGTTCACAGGGATTGTATCCGTTAGATCTACTTATATTTAACAAGCGTAGATGAATTTATATGCTTGGAATAAAGTATGAAAAGATAAAATAATATGAATACTATCTAATGCAAATAAATAAATAAAACAAATAAACAAAACAAATAAACAAAACAAATAACTAAATATGAAAGTAAGTCAAATAGATTAGGATTACTACGTCTATTACTAAAATGTTATTCTAACCTGTCACATTAAGCATTATATATTAACCAGGATTCTAATAACTACCTAGCCTTTTCTAGACTTAGGAGCAACCTCTCCACTACTAGGGATTCCTAAGTAATGTTTGGAGATTAAATCAAACCTTAATAGCTATCTAGTTACACTAGACGATTATGTGGTGTTGTCAATAACTAAGAATAATCCTAAGATTGACCAAATCTAGGGAAATAGGTCAAAACACATAATACAATATACGCCAAGCTTAATCAATTAGAATAACCAAATAGTATTTAAAGATCAAAATAATAATCCAACAATTAAGAGTAAACTTACAGAATAAAAGCTTAGAAATATGGTTGAGAATAGATCTATAGCTAATTACTCTAAATATAGAGAAGGTGAGATGTAGAAGAGGAGTTGTCAGTCTCCAATCTTCTTCTTCTTGTCTTCCTCTATAGGTCAACTTGCTTCTTGGATGAATAGCTTGATTCTAAGGATGAATAATTAATTAAAGGACTAAGCTATTATTTATAATTTAAGCTAATGTTTAGAACTGAGCAAGGACATGTTTACAATGATAAGAGGGTGTATTTATAGGTATCTTGGAAGCCCTAATTCGTTTTCTTGAAGGAGAAGTAAGTAGTGGACTCCAAGCCCAACTCAAATTCGTAACCCTAAAAACATGAAATCAGGTCCGATCTTCTTTTGGCTCTAACAGCTTCGATATTCATCCGTTTGACGCGTATGAATATACCAAATTGATCGTCTCGGAAAGCTCTTCAACTTTGCTCTTGACCGTTTCTCCACATTCCACACCGTTTTTGAGATATAAGCTGATTTGTGGTCGTAGGTGCAGAAATTCAGGATTAAAGCAGCTTTTCCTTTTCCATGTTTTTAGCTTTTATTTCCTTATCTCCAATTACCATGCCTATCTCTTTCCATATCTTGTAGTCTTTGACTTGGAATCTAATTAATCTCCATAATTATCTTTAAAACTTCACACTAAATAAATAATTAAACCCAATATGCTCTAAAAATATTATTTTACTAAATCAAGACTCAAATTAGGAAAGTGTAGCATTTCTCAAGAAAATCGACTATAATGACTTCTAAATCACTAAAAATGATGTCTCATCCTAATATAAATCTATCACAAATGAGGAGACATCAGAGCTCATGCCAGATCTTTTAGCGGAGCTCACAACTTCCAACACAAACTTGAACAGAGGTGCTCACGACGGGTGACGACTTTTTCTCACGGGTGGTTCACACAAATCGTGAATGACCTATGAGGTTTCTTGGTTGCTTTTTTGGAATCTTCAATGGCAGACAATGTGTGTGTGTGTGTGTGTGAGAGAGAGAGAGAGAGAGAGAGAGAGAGAGAGAGAGAGAGAGAGAGAGAGAGAGAGAGATGTGAGTGGTTCATGACATAGGATACTTGTGAGTAGAGAGAGAAATATTTGAGAAATAAAAATAACATATACAGAAAATAGAAAAATAAAAAAAGGAGTATAATGGGTAGAAGAATTTTCAATTTTTTTGATATTTAGTGTTAAATTTTGTCTATAGAATTTAGTAAAACGAAAGGATTGAGTATATGTGTATATATCTGTAAGAGTTGTCTCCAAAACCTTTTGGATAATATGTTATCATGGTCATTTTTTAGAGAAAACATATCATTGTTATGAGAGAAAAATCTGTACATAATTAAAACAAAAATAAATAAAAGAAAGAAAATAATATTATTGATCTTATAATTGGAGTAAATAATACAATTTAAATATTACTATTTATAGGAACATATATGTGAATATTACAAGACTTTTGCTTTCTTAAATTTGTCATTTAGTTGCAACTCTGTAATAGACCAAGACTGGATATTCATAGGGATGAAAATGGTTAAAATATTAACCGTAACCGATAGATATCTGATCTGATAAAAAATTTGTTAATATAACCGATGATGCATCCATGAGGGGGTGTACTAACAAAAGGTAACCGGTGGATTATTCGTTAGGATTTGGTTTTTACCATAATGTGATGGATAAACCGATATATATATATATATATATGTCCCTAAGGGGGTATAAAGAAGGGTCGGGATTTATTCTTAGCCAAAAATATGTTACAACCGACGATTCAGATCGTTTCATTACTTAAAAAATTAAAAAATGTCAAAATTGCCCTTACTATATATATTACTTATTGAAAGAAAATTTTAAAAAATAACAAGTCATTACTTTCCAATAACAAATCTGTCCAACGAAACCCAAAAATAAAAAACGCTCTCTCTCTCTCTCCTAATTTACTTCACCGGCGACACCAACCCTCGCTGCCTCGCCGCCTCGCCGCCTCGCCGCCTCGCCGCCTCGCCGCCATTTCTTCAGGCTAATTACTTCTCTTCACCAATAACACCATACTCAACCTTGAATCAGATATCGAAGGTCTTCATACGGGACCTGTTTCAAGTATCGATTTAATTGAAAATGGGTCTGAATGTGTGAGTGTTGGAGAAGATGGGAGAGTTAATCTAATCAGTTTAGGTAATGAGAGAACCTCAATACGTCGCTCAAGACCTCTGCCTCACAACCTCGATACGTCGCTCAATACCCCTGTAACTATGGTCTTCAATGATCTTCTTCAGAAGGCCATCTCCGATGAACGTTTTAGGGTTTTTTGTTTGAATTTTGGATATGAGTATGTGAATAAGTTAGCCAATACATCGTTTCTCTTCTCTCCCGGTCTCCACTGATAACACCTGTGTTGAATTGGTTATGGTGAAAGACTAATTCGCGTTTGGTGTTGATTAAATTATTAAGAATAGCATCGTTTTCAAACTGTTTGATCAAATGTCTATAGTGCAATTTTGGCAATATAATCACCACCACCATCTCCTTCTGCAGATCGTTCAAAGCTCACCAAAAACCAACTCTATTGGCTATAGGTTTGTTCTTAAACGTATAATTTTTGCTTTATTGTTCTCTTATGGCACCTTGGAATTTTCTTATACATGTAAATTCTTTTGTGGAGTAATTTGAGCTCACTTTAGCACTACGGAGGATAAGATTACCTCTGTCTTTTGTGTAGTAGTTTGACCTTTATGATATACAAAAGTTAGTTTTTTTTTTAAGAAATCTTTTTCAAAATCGATTTGATTTTTCTCTATTTAACATATGTACTTCTGTTAAACAGGAATTGAAGGAGGATTCGATAATAACGAGCCTGAATATGAAGAAAGCTGTGAGATTGTGATAAAATACATTGTTAATTGTTTCTGAAGCTTCTGTTTATTTTGTGTTGTGTTTGAGATGAATAGAGTATGAAAGTGTTGTTTTTGTTTTGTAGTTTGAATTGAATGGAGAATCAAGGGAATCAGAGGGCGTGAAAGAAGAAAAAAATCCAATGCTAATCATGATCTCAGGAAAGAAATAGAAAATCAATTGAAAAAACCCCAACTTTTTTTGGCCTTCTAGGAAACATGCTGCTCAATTGACTGTAGATAAAGGGAGTTTACTAATAAATATGCTTCAAGGCATCAATAAATTAGAATTGCTTCCTTTTAGTTTTTGTTTTTTGTTGAAGAGAACCTGAGAATATGCTTCCTTCTCATCTTATTAGTGACCTCAGATATGTAGAAGATAATTGTGCAAGTGTAGCATATGTACTAAAGAAACACTGAAACTAGATTTTGGTTGCTTCAGTATTTTAGTTGAAGTAGTGTTTTTTTCTCTATGATATCTCCTTTCTTCTGCTTTGATTTTTTAAGAAAAGTATAATTAATTTCAGGACGTGTCACATACAGATGTTCGAGTAGATGCTACAGATGTTGCTAATGCTTAGTGGCAAAACAGCAGCTGGAGTATATTTAGAGCTTGCAGTAAGAACAATGGCTAAGATTTGTTTAGAAGCTGAAAGCACGATTGATTATTCTAATGTGTTTAAACGTATCTGTTCCGATAAGTCATGGACAATTAGATGAAATAAATATCCCTGTATCCGTTGTCAGAATTTCTCTGCCATCGATCTTCCAATCAAGTCACTGCAACTCCACCATCGTCTTTGCAGTTAATAACCAGACCCAATCGACCGTACCTGCAAAAGCTGCTTAAATGGAAAGACAAAGCTCATCAGAAAGCGAAGAATTATGTTATTCAAGTCCATTAACTATCAAGAGCTTTAACATTTCCCAGCAAGAGTCTCTCATAACAATACTGAAGAGGAAAAATCTGATGGACAATCTAGAAAACTGCATAATGATGTATTAGATGCAGTTTAACTTTTCCAAAACAAACAAAAAGAACAATCTGTTGATCTTCAGAAAGGTTGATTGAATGCAATTTTTCAAACAACAACCTGCTTTTGCTTTAATTTGTCTTATCTCCTATTTTATTTTAATTAAAAAAATTTCATTTATCCTATGAGAAGTTTGTGGATTTTTTTTTACTTTTTTTCCTTAATAAATCACCAAGGATTTTACACTTTATATCTGCATGTAAAATGAAACGGAATTTCGTTTATCAATACAAAACAAGGTGTGTAAATGACTTTGATTTTTAATTGTGAGGTTATGAGACAAAAAAAAAAAGATAGCCTAATATGTACGGAATATAATCTTTAGATTTATCATTTATCTGTTTGAAACTTGCCTTTATGTGGTTGATTCGTGTCTAATCTCTTCATTAAGGATGAAGGTTTTTTTAGTAAGTAACACATTTGGTTCCTCATCTTTGTATATTTTGACAAATTAGTTCTTTATTTTAACTGCATGTCCCTTTTTCTATTCTATATTTGATCTGTAGCATTTGGTAAATAACTCTTGGTACTTTATTTTTGTAAATTTAAACAAATTAGCATAGATCTAACACCTATAATGTAATGGAAAAACATAAAGACTAGCGTTCCCTTAATCAAAAGATAAGGGACTAAAGTATTATGTTTACAAGGGGCTAATTTTTAAAAATGTAATGTTATGTTACAAGGGACTAATTGTAAAAAATGTTACTAGATAAATCGCTCTTTCTTGCAGGCAGGGTATAGTCTCAATGACTGGATTATTCGGCTATCAGGAGTTGGTGTGACATTTGCATTATAATCGCTTCAGAATTGCAATGACCCCCTCCCTCAATTTATAATTCCATGATTTGCGAAATGATTAATAAATTTCTGAATGATTTGTAACAACGTTTATATATAACTAATAAAATGATTTGCATTTCTTTTATATATAATTCAATTATGAATTTTGCATAATCTGTTATGCTTTTTCAAATTCATTTTAGCCCAAGTACCTTCAGGTACGGGGCATTCCCTAGTATATATATATATATATATATATATATATATATATATATATATATATATATATATATATATATATATATATATATATATATATATATATATATATATATATATACATATAATGTTATTATATATATACAAATTTTATTTATAATATCGACAAAATAAAAAATTATACCATACACAAATTATCTAACTGATTATTGTCTATTTCATTACTATATTTCATAATACCTATTTATTGTCTTTCAGTTTTGTAGCTAAATTTAGAATTTTGAAAATAATTTATTAGATTATTTTATTTTGGTCATTGTTTTTCTTCATAGATGTGGATGTGGTTATACCATTTTTCGAGGATATCCGATCTGTTGCCATCCATAGATATCCATATACATTATATTTCATATATACATAATATTTCATAACACTCCTTTTTAAATATGCTTTTATTGAGAATATATCTCGTTAAAACATTTCTAAAAAAAATCAGTGAGACAAAATCTTTGTAAAGGAAAAAGAGTACAATATTCTTTAATACGCTTATACAATTGTCTCATTAAACCTTGCCAAGAAAATCCAGTGGGATAATCACCTATGCTAAGGATCAAGAAAACATTACGTATATGTCTCCCCTTTATTTAAGTATAACACAATGGTGTATAATTTAAGATATTTAATAGGAGTAATAAATTAATATGACATTAATTTCATTGACGCGTCCTTCGTATAAAATGATCTAAGTTGCATGTTATAAGACTTATATGATATCTTTCATAAATATTATTAGCAAGTAAAAGTGCATGCACTGTCGGAGATTATATCTCCTTAATCAATAAATTATGTATGCTACAACATACTATAACCACTTCCCCTTGTAGCACATTTGTTCCACAATTGCGAAAGTTTCACGTCGTAGAAGTGAAATTAAAAAAATTGTCTTATATATGTCTTTTATTGATGGTTTGTCAATCTTATATAAACATTTTAAAATAAAATCCCCGTTATAATTCATATGTTAATAGATATTGTGCTCATATGTAAATATTCAATCATGATCAATTTATCTAATTCGGTTCCAATAAATTTAAAGTAGTAAAATATCTTATTGAAATCTCAATATATGAAATCATGTACCCGATACTCAGTATGATTATTTTAATTCCCAGTTACATATATTACTTGACATTTATAGAAAAACTCATAATTAGAAACTTGCTCATCTTGCTGCTTATTTTCTTATATTTGGAACCAAAACTATCATGCTTTAAGCGTACAATAGCCTCATTTTAATAGTCAGCTCTTCTGAAAATGAAATTTTAGAAGAAGCATTGCAAACTGGTGTTTGTGACTTAGTCACTTCACATATATAACATTATACTTTTCAATCAGTTGATTGATTGTGTGGAGATTAATATAAATTGTGCATTCTTATATTCCAGTTTTTTTTTTAAAAAAAAAACTTCTTCCCCTTATCCTGAGAATGCCTTAAATAACATGTATTCTCAGATTCCATCTTTATGCACGGTGGTGGAACAATTAATATGTATTGTATAATCTAAATATTTTGATTGAATAATCTATTTATCTTTGACTAAAAAGAGTTATTTATTATGAGCAACAATCTTAGAAATTCATCTAGACGATTCAATAGATAAATATGCGAGACTCGTATTTATCCATATGAATTTATCTTAAAAAATAGTTGTTTCAATATAATGAATATTCGGATAACTATTTTTGTTTTATTCTTTTAATAGGTTATATGTATATTTTTACAAAAAGGATACATATATGTGTATGACTGATGTCTCCCTATTTGTGATATAATAATCTAGGTTAGAGAAAACATTTTACGTGTTTATGAGTAATTAATTATAGATTTTTATTCATATTTTGATAATTTCTTATTTCTTATTTCTTGTCTTGATTTGATGATTTATTATTTTTAGAACATATTTAGTTTAATTTGTGTGTTAATGTGAAGCTTTAAAGATATATGGAAATTAATTAGATGTCAAATAAATTATAAAGAGATAAAGAAAGAATATAGGGAAGGAATCAAGAGATAAAAGGAAGTAGAGATAAAATAGGAAAGGAAAAGTTGTCAAGTAAATCTGAAATTCTGTAGCTACATCACTAAAGTGAATATAACTTCAAATCGGATGGGAATTTGGACGAGCAATTAAAAGGAAAAGTGTAGATCTTTTCGATGCGGTCGTTTCGAAAATCAGATCAACAACGAAGGAGATATGCCCAAAACAAGACAACATCATTTTATCCCCTCTCCTATATTTAAGGAAACAAATTTGAATCGGAAAAGGAGTCCAATTACTTGCCTTCTACTCCAAGATTTCGACCTAGGGTCTTCTTAACACCTATAAATACACCCTTTAATCATTTTAAACATGACCTTGGTCAGTTCTAAGCCATATATTAGTCATTGATTAAATATCAATCCTTAGTATCAAATTTATCATCCAAGAAGCAAGCTGACTGTAGTCTGTAGAGGAAGACAAGGAGCAAGAAGAAGGAGAGTGACAAACTCCTCTTCTACATATCTCCTTCTCTATATTTAGGGTAATTAGCTATATATTTGTGGCTTAACCATTTTTCTAAACTTTTATTCTGTAAGTTTTACTATTAATTGTTGGCTTATTATTTTGTCTAAATTTCATATACTATTTGTTATTTTAATTGTTTTAAAGTTGGCGTATATCTGTGGTGTCGCCTAGGGTGTGATAAAATAAGACCTAAAATAAAGCAATAAACACCCTAGGCTTAACACGGTACTGCGAGTATTACAGGACGTATGCAATTTCTAATGATAAAGATTCGTTACTCAGAGACTTAAGTGTGTTATGCTTATGGGTAAATAAATCAGAGTAGTAATTAGTAATTAAAAGACAAAAAAAAATGATTGATGGAGAGATTAATGATTAACTAAATAAAATAAAAGACAATCAAATAAATATAAGAGAATAGAGATGAGAAAATATAGCCCAGGTTTTGCTCGTATGCACTAATCCTTCTATTTCTTCAACTAGTTAATAAGGGTGATAATAGCTCTTAGATAAGTAGTCAGGATTCTAACAACCTCCTACCCCCGTCAGGGTGGACTAGGGTGGCGACCTCACAATCACAAGGTGACTTAAATAGGGTGCTCCTACGCCACTAACTACTATTAGGACAGTCCTAAATTGATCAGGTTTAAGACAGACAATAAATCAAAGCACATAAAACAATTATATGGTTAAGCAGTTAGAAACAATTTAAAACAACCAATTAAACCAATTTAAAACAACAAATATATGGCATCTAATTAATTATCATATATCTTTAAAGTTTCACAATTAACAAACAATTAAACCAAATATGCTATAAAAATAATAAATCATCAAATCAAGACAAGAAATAAGAAAATACAATAATTCTAATAAAAATCAATTAAAAACTATCCTAAAATACCTAACATGATGTCTCCAACTAAGATTAAATCATCACAAATGGGGAGACATCAATCTGTATTATGTACTTTGACTTATTGTTCCAGCCCTAGATTTGACCAATCTTAGGACTATCCTTAGTAACTGAGTTAACACCCGGAAGGGGGATTCAATTATTGAAAACACCACATAATCGTCTAGTGTGCGGAAGTGATCCTGACGGGCTTGCTTAACTAGATAGCCATAAAGCTTTGATTTAACCACCGATCACTAAGGAAGGTCCCATTACCCAAGTCCCCTGGTAGTGGAGAGGTTGCTCCTAAGTCCATCCTGACGGGGGTTAGGAAGAATTTAGAACCCCGATTAATATATAATTCTCAATTCACCCTTAAGGTTAGAATAACAACTTAGTAAGATATGCTTATATTAGTAACCCTGACTTATATTCATATTTATTTATCTGCATTCTTATTTATTATTTCACATTAGAAAATTATTCATCTTATTATATTTTATTCTAAACATCTAAATTAATCTACTCTTATTGAATACAAGTAGATCAGATTAAATCCCTACGGCTAAAAAGCTTATTTTTGAGATATCAGGGTCTCTAAAGGTGCCAAACCAAATCCTAGCCTCCTCCAACTTCACCAAAACGGACATTTCAGCCCCAAACTCCATCAAAACACCATTGAAACTTCACAAAACCTCTACCTCACATCAAAACACTACAAAATAACCATATATTCATATCCAAATACTTCCCTGCCTACCTATAAACAAGAATCAAGTACCCAATTCAATCTAAAATACCTAAAATCCAAAAATCAAAACCATGAATTTCAAAATCTTTATCCAAAATTCCTTAAAACCAGATCATCCAAGCAAGATTTCATCCTACCCAGATAGAGAAACAACATCCTTACACCTTTTCTAACCCAAATAACACTTTTTCAACCCAAATTCAAGGGGTACAAATTTCAAGAGTGCTCAAATCTTTGAGTTGGAGGTTAAAAGTGTTGATGAAAAGAACAAAGATATTATCTAGTGATAAGGGAGATGAAGAATCAAAGCAAGGTATTGGGAGAAAGAAAGGAGTAACTTGGAGAAAGTAAGAAAAATAGATTTCTAGAGTTGTATGATTGATTAGGATAAATCACAAGAGGAGGTAAGGGAATGCAAAAATTGGTGATACTAGAAGGTTACATACAAGAAAAGCACTGCACCCTATTTTAGCTATTGATCATGCTAGGCAATAGCCTTGAAGAGTATGTTTCCATTCTTCCCAACCATCTTTTTGTACTTGCAATATTTGTTAAATTTTAATTTTTATAGAGTCTTTTCGAGTCGTGGGGAAACGCTTCATTTTTTAGTTTGGGGTGTGGGGATTTGTTGTCCATCATCTCCATTTTTCTGTGATTTACTGTTTTTTAGGAGAAATTAAAATTTTTGAGAGAAGGATTTGATGTAGATTGTGTTTAATATCTTAAAATCATAAGTTTAGTAAGTTAATGATAGAAAGTAATATGTTTATGAGCTATTTTATTTTGTTTACTTTGAGTATTTACAAGAAACACACATTAATAGTAAGGAAAAGATTAGTATGCAATGTGGTAGAAGTATGTTTGATCTTAAGGCACCTTAAGGGGTGTACAGACCGTGAGATCCAAGCTAGTTGATAAACCCATTTGATGAACGTGCTAAAGGTAAGAGAATGGCGATATTGCATAGTTTAGAAAGTGATTAAGGCAGTTCTTTGATAAGCCCATTGTTGCCTTTTAGCTTGTTGTCTTTATATTTATATCCTTCTCAGCGCCTTCTAGCCTTTAGATTTTAGATTTTAGTCATGTTATAAGCCATATCCCTTTAGATTTTAGGACTTTTTTAATATGACCCGCACTCGAATCGCGATTCACAGGTTGAGAATTTTGAGATTATATATTTGTGCTCTATATTTTGATGATGATTCACATGTTTATTATATTGTAACCCTTTGTCGGGGTAAAAGTAAATGAAAAAAAAGTTATGAAAAGGAAAATATGTGAAAAAATAGCATGATATCTTACATAAAAAAAGAGTTACAGCTATACAAAAGAAAAAATTGATATGAAAAGATTGAAAATATTTGGACCGACAAAGTGGAATTCTTATGTGATCATCTTAATGCTTTAGTATTAGGTTATTGGGGATGCTAATTAGTGCATCAATTTATTGGGTTGAGTGAGAATGTTTATGAGATTAACTCAATCTTTAGGGCAATTCATTGATAGCTTGTGAGGAGAGAGCCAAAAACTCACTCTAAATTATCCAAATATACTATCATACCGTCCCTAAGCCAATATTGCAACCTTAAAGACCTTATGATTGTTTGCTATGTAATATAGAAGTGATTGATCCATTAGAGAGTAGTTAGGTGGATATTTGGATATTAGTAAAGTTCGATGAACAATCTATAGCCTCCTTGGTAAGCTAAGTGGGGAACCTCTCATTCGTGCCTTGCGAAGCTAATCTGATCTTGAACTTGACTCGTGTTGATCGCGAGTATGACAAGTGTACAGGTAATCTAATTTGTAAATATAATTATTACACAAAATTTTCTGAGTAGTTGCTTTGAGTTTATTTTATATATTCTGCTATCTTCTTTCCACTGTACTTAATTGACTTAGGTGTGTATTTAGAGACTTCTCTTTGTTTTATATTTATTGTATCGGGACGATACAACTTTGAGTTGGGGGTCTTGATGTATACCTATTTGTGATATAATAATCTAGGTTGGAGAAATTATTGTAGGTGTTTAAGAGTAATTAATTATATATTTTTATTCATATTTTGATAATTTCTTATTTCTTGTCTTGATTTGATAATTTATTATTTTTAGAGCATATTTAGTTTAATTTGTGTGTTAATGTGAAACTTTAAAGATATATGAAAATTAATTAGATTCCAAATCAATTATAAAGAGATAAATAAAGAAGATATGGAAGGAATCAAGAGATAAAAGGAAGTAGAGATAAAATAGGAAAGGAAAAGTTGTCAAGTAAATATGATATTCTGCAGCTACGTCCACTAAAGTGAAGATAATTTCAAATCGGCTAGGAATTTGGACGAGCAATTAAAAGGAAGTGTAGATCTTATCGCTGCCGTCGTTTCGATATAAAGTAGGAAAAAATCGGACCAATAACGAAGGAGATACGACCAAAATAAGACATCAGCATTTTATCTTCTCTCCTATATTTTAGGAATCGAATTTGAATTGGAAAAGGAGTCCAATTACTTGCCTTCTACACCAAGATTTCGACCTAGGGTCTTCTTAACACCTATAAATACACCCTTTACTCATTGTATGTTGTGCTTTATTTGTATAAACCAGTAAAACAATATAAAAACTAATGCAGAAATAAAATAAAAGTAAATAAATAAATAACTTTACTTGTCTAGACTTAGATTAGATATGATGTTGTACCGGTGTCTTATGTTTGTTGGCTTCAACTTTCAGGATACAACGACAAAACTATTCAACAAAACCGACACACGAATTCTTAAGAATTTCAACGAACTTAATAATGTTGCTTCTTTCTATCTCTCTCTTATAATTTTAATGCTTAATACTTTGAAAAAAATTGAATAAATAAAATGTTTGAGTTGGCCAACTATTTATAGAAGATGAAAAGGTGGCTTGGCAAAATGTTGTGATGTTCCATTTGAAGATACATTATATTAAAAGACACAACATTTACTAAAAAGACCAAATCTTGAGTTGGTCTGGATGGTATGAAACTCTGCCCCAAAGGCCCACTAACAAGCCTGGAGGTCCTGGTATTTCATGAATAACCGTTTGAGAATTTTGTCTTTAAAATTCTCGTAGGGAGGCTCTACCCTGTTATTCATATAGGTTGTCTCTTGTCGAGCATTACCCTATCCTATGCTATCGAAGATACAAGAACCATTAAAAGTTTAACTTATCCTTCACTTTTACAAGTAGCAATGTTTAATTTTGTCCTAGGAATGGTTTGGGGAGGTCTACCCACAGTGCGTCGCACCAAGTTGTAGTTTCATGATTCATTTTTCCCTTTAAACCTAGATTGTGGGATCTCCACTCTGCTAAGTAGGGTTCCCATCATGGCAACTCAGCTTTCGTAGGCTTAAGACCCATTCCACTTGACAACACTCGCACTTGCTCTCTTTGTAGACCTTTGGTCAGTGGATCCGCTATATTATCCTTTGATCGAACATAATCAATTGTGATAACTCCGTTTGAGAGCAGTTGTTTAACGGTATTGTGTCTACGAAGTATGTGTCTAGACTTATCGTTATACATTTAGTTTAGTGCCCTACCAATGGCACTTTGACTATCGGTCTTCATTTTCTTCTTGAATATCCATTTGCATCCAAGTGGTTTATTCCCAGGAGGAAGATCCACTAGTTTCCATGTATGGTTTTACCAAATGGAATCTATCTCGTCATATACCGCTTCTTTCCAGTATATGGGGCGTCAGGGTTGATATAACCTCCTTGAATATTCGCGGTTCGTCATCTAGCATGTAAGATAGAAAGTCGAGACCAAAAGACGTAAAGGTTCTCATCCGCTTACTTCTTCTTGGTTCTCCTTCATTTGGCAATGATTTTTTATCTTGCTTTGCGGTTGGCAATGATTCTTGATCGTACTCTTCTTGAATTGCATCATGTGTTCTTTTTAAGGAACAAAATTCTGGTGCGGTCTTGTACGAAAAGGTTGTTTCAAAGAAATGTGCATGTCTTGATTCAATCACCGTATTGCCGTGAATGTCAACATGACAAGATTTGTGTACCAGGAATCTATATGCAGCATAGTTGTGAGCATATTCAATAAAGACGCAATCAATGGTCTTTGGTTTGACCACTTTAGGAGTAGGAATTGCTACCTTTGCCAAGTATCCCCATACTTTTAAATATTTGAAGGAAGGTGGTTTTCCTTTCCATAATTCTTAAAGAGTTTTATCTACCTTCTTATGTGGTACCTTGTTGAGGATGTGATTTGCGGTGAATAAAGCCTCTCCCCACAAGTTATGTGGTAACCCTGAGTTAATCAGTAAGGCATTCAACATTTCCTTCAACGTGCGGTTCTTGCGTTCAGCAATCCCATTTTGTTGAGACGAGTAGGGGGCGTGGTTTGATGGATGATTTCATGTTTAACGCAAAACTCGTTAAAAAGAGACACATATTCTCCTCTCCTATCTGTTCTAAAATTATTAATCAAAAGATTTAGTTGATTCTCAACTTCAGTTTTGTATTACATAAATGCTTCTAAGGCCTTATTTTTACTTCAAAACATAACAAGTATATTTGACAATACTTTATGCAATATCAATGAAGAATAATATGCATATTATTACAACACAATTGAAAAATAATGGAGAATAATAATAGAGAATATATTGCAACTTTTATATGTACCACAAAAGAGTATTATGCACTTTAAAAAGTAAGAGCATGCACTTCCAAAAACCATACGAGTGGAATGCAATTTGCCCTTCAAAATATGCAATATGCATATATTGGAGTCGTCTTTCTAGGTCAGCAATTACGCCAATTGAATTCTACATCTGGTACCCTACTCTAGGCAAGATCTTCAACCATCTTGTAATCTGTACACATACCATTTAGCTTATGATTTGAAAAGCTTAAACAGACTACTACTATTTGTATGTATCCATCCATATTTGAGTATGCAGGTTTGCAAAACCATAAACAAAAGGAAATGAGAGTAGCAAACATTCTTTGTATTACTTGTAACTCATATTAATCAAGCCAAAGATGAATTTATCAAATGGCCATAAGTTCAATAATTAATAAGACTAAATGATACAACAACTATTGTTTACAGAGTTTGAAGGCCTTCGTCTTTCATATGGCTAACCAAACAAATCATCATCATTATCATCATCATCATTGTAATTAACCTTAATTAAGTTAGTCTCCTTCTTTCCACTTAAAGAAGCAATAGTTTTTCCTTGAGTTTTATTAGTAGAAGAAGCATGTCTACTACCCGAATAAGCCCAAGATGAACCCACTTTATCAGAAAAGGATTCTCCATATAGATCATCATACATCCCGCTCTTTATCGGAGTTTTAACCTTGTTCAAGACTTGTTGAAGCTTCTCAGTAACACCTGTCTGAGATATATTATTAACTTCTTTTGCAGATGAAGCTTCTTTCCCTTTGGGTATTACCGTAATTTGTACAAGAGATTCATATTTTCCAACAAGACTTCCTTCTTTTACTCCAACGGGACCCGGTTGTATATCCACATCTATCCCATCTGAAATCCCAACAACTTCCACCAATTCTCCTCCAACCTGATCTTTAAACGAAACTCTCGCTTTCTTGATTCTTTTAGCAGCTCTCTCATCTTCTTCACTAGATTTAGATTTATGTACGGTTCCTGGTTTGGTTAGGCCATAACGATTAAGAAAAGTGTTATAAACCAAAACAGCTTCTTCATCAGCAGGATCAGGTGGTGGAGGTATATCAATCTCTGCAGGTTGTAATAGTGGTGGAGGAAAAATAGCTTCATTATTCTTTCTCAAAACATAGATTCTTGTTGAAGCAGCAAATCTCAAAGACTGCCCCACCTCAAGTTCAACAGGAGAATCTTTAGTCAATCGCTCATTTGCAACAAAAGTTCCGTGTGCAGAACCCAAATCGATTACATATATACTGCAAAAGTAACATATAAGGTTTTTGTTACATCTGAAAAAGTATATGAGAAATTCAAATTAATGACATACATACATACCTTCCATCCTTATGAGGAACAACAACTGCATGTTGTCTAGAAACAGATTGATGATCAAGCACAAAATCACAGGTATGAATTTGTCTACCAAAGATATGTTTTCTTCTATTTAAATTAATCCGATCAAGAACTTCTCCATCTTTGACAACTTCAAGATAATAAACACCTGGACGTGGCTCCATTGCCCAATCTGGAGGCTTCCATGTAGATTGTCCTAATCCAACTTGAGTTACTTTTGATGTTGACACAACATATTCACTTTGCTTCGATGTTTTTAGATCAAACCCTGAACTGGAACTAACTGAAAATGGTTCTAAGCTCTCAGCTTTCTTAAACCGATCAAAACCATACATTTTTCAATTCACAACAAGCTTCTTTCAGATAAAAATCTTCTGTTAAAGGGAAATTAAAAAACAACGTAAATTTAAAAGTAAACATACACCCATTCCATTATTATGTATAATTCGATTAATGCTTCGTCCCCAAAAGCTAATTTCGCAGTTTGATACCCATTTTTATCATTTGTACTTGTCAGCTGAACATTAGAGTGTATAAATTGACAAGAGCATGATATAAAAATTTATTTCTACCGATTTGAATTAAAACTGTGAAACTATAACTACATTAAGTGAATGTTAATATGTAACGAATCGAGTCACGAAAATAAAAAATAAGAATTGCTTAATTTACCTTTCAATTAAAGTATATTAAAGGCGGCACCTTTCTTTGGGGCTGTAGCGAGGAGCATGCGCAAACTGTGAATTGAGAACTGAGCACGGAGAGAGTGGTGGGGGTAGCTGTGCTGTTGTGTAAAGGGCTTTAGCCGGGTCAATTATACCTTAAGCTAATCTACCTCTTTCGCTCGAACCCTAAATTGAGTCATAATGCCAGATTTACCAATGACTTTAGGTTAATTTTTTTTTTTTTTTTTTACATGGAAGAGTTACTTTTGGACTTGGTGTCATTAACAAGGTTCGAACTTGTACACCAACGAGTTAGTTTAAGTTAAAATTCTAAGTCCTATGGTTTTTTTTTGGACAGATGGACGACCTACAAGAGCCTGGCCGGGTGAATCAACATATCACTAGTCTCTTGAATTGTGCCTCACCAGCGGGTATTCCCAACACCTAGCGGTCTTTTACCTAGCATCTCTAGGAACACGGTCTGGCCATTGAATCGTCTATTTAGGTGATGGAAAGACACATCGTCCAATCCTTACACTACCTCCCCTATCTTATTCAAAAATGGTTGTACTGACCAACTTGTCGCTGATGGTGACTTGCTACCTTATATTCTTTCAAGGTTATCAAGGAGAATTAGAATTACTGTCTAACGCTCTGACTTTTCCTCACAAGATTTCACTGCTTCAAGCACTGTGTGTGCTTCACCTTCCGTGACAGATGCCTCGAAACACGCACGCGACCACACTGTCGTGCTTCCAGTTCTCTTATCAAATTTGACTATCTCAATGCTTGTTGGTTCTGATGTAGTGGTCAATGTTGTGTCACATGGAATTAAAATCCTAGCATCATGTCCTCTTGTTTCATTCTGTACTGCCTTGATTATTCCTTCTGGTTGACTACTTGTTACTTCCTCTGTTACTCTCCAGTCTTCTTCGAACAAGTTGCCATTCATTGCCTTGTTTCCCTAATAACTTTGTTAATATCTGAGCCTCCATTTTCATGTACTGCTTTCACTTTTACCTTCCAGATATTCCATAACATCATTAGAATGTAGGTTGTGACCAAACGTGCATCCCATCCCTTTGGCCTCGTAAGCTTGCGTAACGTTTACTATCGAGTGTCCTAGATTCTTTGTGACCTCTTCCCGAATACTGATTTGTAAAGATGAGCCAGCCCCAGATTTTCCGACAAACCAGACATGTAAGAAGTAGATAGTTAATAGATTATGTTGTCGTGTCGCTCCAATATCACCACTAGTCCATCGCACATTTACGTTATTTGAGTTTTTTCTAGTATGTAGGGCATTATTACATGCTTTCCAAGTAAAGATGTGCATTTTTTCAATACATTAGATTTCCAAATTTTATCCCAAACCCCGTGGTTGGCAGCCTCCGTTTCCTTTGACAATTGTGGCGCCCTACTCACTACCCTTTTCGTCAGTATCACGTATCCCGTTTAAGTGGTATATTACCCCGACCTCGAGTGAGGCGATATAAGCCTATCTTGTTCATGTCTTTGTAGAATTGGTATTCGATAAATTTCTATCTTAACCAAATTTGGGAATAAGTTTTCCAGCATCTCGATATCACATTCATCCATGTCTTCAATCATTAGTTGTGGAACCATTTCAATATTAGAGTTCGAAGGTTGTTCCAACTTCTAGTCCGGCCTAAGCCATATGCGGTCCCAAATACTTGTTTTTTTCCTATTTGCATTACTCCTTCTTGTTTAATAAGCTCCCTGCTTTCGAGAATTCTCGCCCAAAACCATGATCTACTTGACATAATTTCACATCAGAAAATCTTCTTTTGGATAGTAAATACCGTTTAGCACCCTTGTCATTAAAGATTCTAGGTCATAATTCTACATGCCTAAGCCGTAAAGAACGTCATATTCATCTGTTTAAAATCCTAGAATCTCATTCCACCTAACACTTTTTATATTGCCATATTTTACCATGCCACCTAATAGATCTTCCGTTTCTCCAACGAGTTCCACCAAAACTTTGCAACTTACGATGCTAACTTCCTACAAAAGTTGTTGGAAATGAGAAAATGGACATCACATATGTCGGGATAGCCTGAAGCAATACTTTGATAAGGATTTCCTTTCCTCCTTCCGATAGGAGCTTGCCTTCCATCCTTGTGCCTTCGAGAAGACTTTGTCTGCTATCTAGGTTGGCATCTTAATCTCAGATATTTTGTGACATAATGGAGTACCCAAGTATTTGTCAAGGTCTTGCACCTCCTTAATGTGAAGCCTCTGAGTTGTCCATATCTTGATATCATCTGGAGTGCCTTTGCTGAAGAAGATAGAGAGTTTGTTAAAGTTTACATGTTGTCATGATCTAGCGCTGAAGCATATCGAGGATAAGTCTCCTTAATACTAACTATGGGTTTCGAATGGAATGTAAATTAAATGCGTAAATCGTGAATAGCTCAGGCTAGGTGTATTTCAAGCTAAAAAATTAGCTTGCTTATTAAACGAAATCTTCTCATTTAACTTTGTGAAAAATATAAGTAAAACTATTTATCTTTTAAATCAATATGTGATAATTCAAAAAATTAAAATTAAATACTATATTCAAAATTTCTATCTTATCCCAACACTCATCTGTAACTAGAGCTGCAAATGAGCCGATAACATCTCGAATTTGAGTTTGTTAAGAATTTGTTTGAGTTTGGCTCATTTATTAAACAAGCCTAGCTCAACTTTTAAATTCAGACTCATTTTCTAAACGAGTTGAACTCAAACTTATATAAAATTGACTCGTTAAAATTGTGAACAATTTGGTAAGCACATTGAATAATTAAAAAAATTACGAGAATAATATTAGTTTGAAAAACTCTTTGAGACCGATCAACAAACACTGGATAGATACAAAATATATATTATTGGTTTGATACGAGTTATGCAATGTTAACACTAGAAAATAAGTAAAGAGTTTAAGAATAGAGATTACGCATACATTTTAAGTGGTTTGAATTCCCAAGAGCCTAATCCACTACTTAAGGAATCTCCTTAGGATTTTCAAACTTTTTCTAAACTTTTGATATCTCTTAAAAGGTGAGATATAAACCGAGTACAAGAAGAATTTTGTCGGCTAAATCACAACCTGAACTTGAACACCACGAGCCAAACTTCTTGTGTAATCAATAAAGCAATAACCAAACTTCTTCAAAGAGATATAAACCCTTCTACCCTAATATCTAAATCACAATTCCTAACTAGAACTAGAATATGAATGTTTAAGTTTGATTACAATGAAAGCTAAAACACTCTATAGAGTGGATATGAAAGTGAAGAATATCAAGATTCTAGTTTGAAGATGATAACTTAAATATTGGTACTTGAGATAATCTTGATTAATTATTGAAAATTGAGTGCAAAGATGGTAGTTGAAGGTGTAATGAATGCTCTATTTGATCCTTTGTTTATATGTTTTTGGGGGGTACAATGGATCTTTGTTTGATTCATAATTATCTTGATTCGCATCCCAGATTGAATGATTTGGGTTTCCGGTTTAATCACCGAATTTTGTGAAATATTTTGTGGCATTTAATGCTCAAATTTATTAAATAGTAACGTTTGTATTGCTGAACTGGAAACCCGATTTTAGTAGGGACCGGATACCCAAAGTGCGATGGATTTTGGAATTTAGGAATTTTGCAAAATTTACCAAATAGAAAAACTTTCTACACAAGAAATATTAATAAGAAAAATCTAAAAAAATTATAGTTTATGGCATTTCAAAATTCTAAGCATATCGAAAGTTGATGGCGCCCAAGGGATCTTTTTAGGGTTTTGAATATTATATCGACGTGTGTTCCTCTTTATTAGTTTTTAGGTTTGTTGATATTGGTTTGTCTTTTCCCTTCTTGTTTACGCAAAGATGGTGTCAAGGGCAGAAATTCGTTGTCGGGTTAGAGATCGGGTTGAGGATGATAAATTCACTAACAATTTGATGCAGCTTTTTTGATTCTGAATATCACCGATCATCCCCCCCTCTAGCTTTTTGGTACCCATAAATTGGGAAGAGATCCTGAGGGGAAGCAAATAGAAACTATAACCAATCATAATTCAAGGGATAAGAGGCAAAATTCATATCAAGGTACACCCCTTGCTCAAGCGACCACGGCTGATAAAGGCGTGACGTTAGTCCCCTGTGTTTGGTATGTCAATGTCGATTGATAATCATGTGACATGCTCACTGGTGTCTTATATTGTTCAATGGGTATGCGTTCTTCTCTTTTTCCTTATCATTCATTTTTTAAACCTAATCTTTTCTGTTTTAATTTTTTTTCCAATCCACCATTGTTCACAATTTTCTCGTTGGTCAAACTGACTTGTTAGTTAGTGGCTGAAAAATGTACCATCGAGAGAGAGAGATAAAGTTGTAAAGGAGGTTTCTCAAATTTGAAGAAGCCTTTAGCTATCTTTAGAGAGATGCCTCTCAAGGGAGATGACAATAGGAGGCATTCTTAGCACGTAGCTCGGCAATAACCTTATCATCAAAATGGGCCTCGAGCATGTAACATACAATGCAACCAAGATAGGGGATCATACTAGTGTCTGGGACATGACGACGTCGATCACAACAATAAGGTATTTGTTATTGGACCACGATGATATCCTCAGTTCAATTGGTGAAGATCGATCCTAATGACATTCCTCTGTGGCGTAGCCAAACCTACTAGTAGTTAAGCATACATTAACTTGGGGTGTTATTATGAATATTTTTATATTGTATTCTTAGTACTTAATGAACAAGGATTTTCTATATATTGTTTATGTTACTTATGCTATTCTTAACAAATATAAATCGGTTACTTAATTCACATAACTCCAATTGTCTAACAAGAAATCTAGGGTTAGACGAGGATTATTGTGATATTATAAACTACTTATAGTTGATTTAGGTTCAAAATGTTGTAAAACATGATAAACTATAGACTGATATAAGTCTTCTATATCGTAAATGACATAAGAGAAACGATCCATGAAAGACTGTAACGTCTCTCGTTTCATTTGGGCGAGGTCGAGTAAGGAGGAATTTGTTTGAGGAATCTTTCTGTTCAAGAATTAGACTTGCAATTTGTCGGCGAGTTTGATGAAATTTTCAATGGAGTGTGGCTCTACTGGGAATACTATATTGAGCTTTACCAGACTAATTTGACAAGAAAGCTCGATATTAAGCAGCAACTGAACTTGTGATGAATCCCATATATCTTTAGAAGGTATTAATATGTGTGTTGGGATTCGGAGAGCCATCATTTGTAATAATGGTTGGAGGCTCAAACTTATGGGGCACATCTGCGTCTAGTATTTCCCAATTAAAATGTCTAATTAAGTTGTTCATGGTTTGTTATTCGTTCAGCCGACAATCCCATTCGGTTCTCATTCGGGATTCTATTTTGTGGATAACCTTTGTGTTGGTATGGCCCTTATTGGCTCTGATCTCATATACTGAACTTTTGGGTCTTCCTGGTGCTTCGGTGTGCATGCTTTCGCTTTGCCAAGCAGGACAATCTTTGATATTGATGACTGAGGGGCTCTGTTGTGGGTACGGTGGCTGAGGTGACGGCTAATCTAGTGATTGTCGCGTCAATCGCTGAAGTGCTGAGCAACCCTAAAGTGGAGCATTCTGGATTCTGCAAACATATTATTGGCCGGTTTTTTGGTTCCTTTGTATGAGGGGCGGTGTGAGGAGTTCGTTCTGGACTATTTATTTGCAAGTCTCCATCCTCGTCTATCGTGAGTGACTCCATTTCAAAATTTGGTGCGATTAGTGGTGGTGTTTCCATCTACACTTGTCTTGATAAATCTATCCCAAACCTAGATTTTATTAGTGATTTTTCGATGGGTTTGGAACTTCCGTTCCCACAGACGCCGCCAATGAAAAAAGCGTGGAATGCCCGAACAATCAAAATACACGAATGGTGGATATCGGGTTGACGTTGTTGGTGATACATGTACTAATTCTTTCAATTATCATGCTTATAGACCTGAAACCAGACAAGGGTCGGGACCATAGAGATGTAGGTCTTCACATAACACTCTGACGATCAAGTCGGTATTGAGACCGAGGACCAATAAGAATATAGCTTGGAATAGGTTCAATTGTAATATGAAAGTGTAAGAATATAAGCGATTGACGGGGGCCAGGGAGTGATAAAATAAAGATAGTAAAAGTACACAGACCTTGGAAGAATCACGAGAAACTCTCTGCAAGTGCACGAATCATTCGTAAATAATAGTTAAATAAGTAAAAGTTTGTTCACAGTAATTTTTAGGTTAACTCAAACTCGTGTTTAGATATAAGCGTAAATGGAATCATTTGTTTAAATAAAAACATAAAAAAAAAATATTTGTTTGGTTTGTATGATTAAGAATAAATGCAAGAAATAAGATTAAACTAATGAATGCAAATAAATATGATTAATAATAAAGATGAGATATAACTTAGGTCTGCTAGTATGCACCTATCTTACTAAGTTTCTGATATAATTATAAGGGTAAATTGAGCATATATAAGTAGTCGGGATTTTAGATTCCCTCTAATTCCCGTCAGGGTACCTTAGAAGGAAACCTCAACACTACCAGAGGACTTGGGTAAGGGGACCTACACAATGATCGATGAATAATTTCTAACCCTAATGACTATCTAGTTAGTCAAACTCGTCAAGATCACTACTGCATAGTAGACGATTATGTATCGTTGACAACAATTGAATCCCTTGTCAGTGTGACAGTCCTAATTACTAAGGGCAATCCTAAACATGGAGGGAGTTAGGGCTGGAATAAACGACAGACACGTAATAAAGTTATAAAATAAATTGCTCTAACTCAATTAAATTTAATCCCAAATTACATAATATAGCAAAACAAAAATCAAGGATAATACATAGTGCAAACCCAAGCTATGGGATGATTAGTAAATGACTACAGAATTAAAATTAATGAGTAAAGAGATTAGAAACATATTTAAGTTAGGAATCTAATTAATTCTACCCTAATGGTAGTGGTGGAAGGACGAAGAAGCATTGTTGTGATACTCCAGCTTCTGTCGTTTTCATCCTCTGTCGACTTGCTCTTACTCTGAATAAAATAAAGTCAAATACATATATATATATATATAGGCTTTAGGTCGTCTTATGGGTCATGGGTTAGGTTTAAGTGACCTAATCCAACCTAAACACGTTTTCCTTCAAGAGTGGACTAGTTCATGTTGGGATGGCAATGGTTTGGTTTTTTGCAAAATATCAAAAACCATAACCATAACTGTTTATTTACTAAAAACCATAACCTAACAGTTTCAACCATTGGTTACACTTTTCAGAACCATAACCTCATTATTCGGTTTCAGTTTTTTTTCTAAACGGTCTTGCGGTTTTTAACCGAAACCAAATGATTATTTAATAAATATATTATTTTTCATCAAATAAAATCACATATATAATAAAAATCTCCAAGGTATATAAATTGTAGCGTTAATCTTTGATTAAATTACATAATTATTATCTAGTTTGTTAAATCAAGTATTTGGATTTTGGTTCTAAAATTTCAATATATCTAATTTAACCTAGTTAGTATAAACTTTGAAAATATATATAATAATAAACGATTTTTGGTTATTCGGTTTTATTTTTATCTAAATCCATAAACTAACGGTTTTAGCCATCAATTACACTTTTCAAAACCATAACCTGATGGTTAACGAGTTATACAATTTGGTTTTTAATCAGTTCGATTATCATCGTTTCGGGGTTTTAACCGTAACCATTGGTAGGTTCGAGCCACGCCAACTGCGAAATTAATATTTTTTTTGTTACAACTCCAAATCACGAACAGTCACTGGTCACGCTCCTAACTTAGATTCATATATAGATATAAAAGGGCTCCTCCAAATTCTTTGTCAATCTCATGTTACATCGAAAATAAATCACTTTCTAACTCTTGCATTTTTCAAAACGGTTCTCTTGTTTTTTAATTTGATCTTCTTTCCTCGACTTATTATTCATACTTTGGCATCTTATATCATTCTTGTACCTAAGAGTTTCACACTTAACACACAAATTACACTGAAAATGTCCAAAAGTAACAAATCTCCAAAACAATCAAGAAACGAGAATATATCAATATATGGAAAAAAAATCTCAGCTAAGCACATAATGAACCTAAAATGATGTCTCATGACTAAACTATTCTATCACAAATATAGAAATACCAGTCAATAGTAATCTTACAACCATGCCGAGTTCTCAACGCTAGATCACATCGACCTGTCAAGGACATAGTTTTACCAACGGCCATGGCGTAGCATTGTCGAGCCTATCACCACCCCTACCCATAGAATCGACATTGCATTCATATGTTCTTCTCTAACTAAATGCAAATACATCAACGGGAAAGCAAATAAGTTGTCAATAACATAATCCATTTTATAACTACCATTTCCTATCAACAATGCATTATCACTCAAACTTCCTCATTTTATCATACAACATTGGTAGCTGATATTCTTTTTTAAATTTCACACTTTCAAGATGCATAGATCCCATACCATCAACTCCATCTCAGATGATGAGATACAACCACTAAACTATTACTTGTTGTCATTCACAAGTATTCTATTAAACTATTTATAATATAAGAGAATCTTATGCACATATATATACACTAGATAATGCATTTTGTTATACCAGTTATAATCAAGAAATTTAGTTTAATAGACTATCCACTCTCAAGAGAAGCAAATATTTGCACATATGTTACAATTACAAAGTTATGATGAAATTACATTTATAGCTAATTTCCGAAATAAAATAAGCTCGGAGATCAACTACACCTGACAATGATCCAAATAAAATATTCAGCTCCAGTTCCAAACTATACATACTCCAACTACAAATGTAAATCTATCCTAGATTGACTTCAAGTGAGTAACGTGGAAACATTCATTCAATCTACTTTGCTGACACAAATTCCTTCTCAACATTGCTAAACATCACCACAAGACGCTCTTGCAAATTAGCTACAATGTTCTTTGATATCCTTTTTTGATGTCTACTCCATTTCAACCATGCAATTCCAAAATACACCTGAACATTACATCCAGCTGATCTTGATGATATATCTTCCACCTGATATCTTAAATGTAGAGTAAAATAATCACCAAGTGGAACTCCATGAAGAGTCATTACTTCTTCAATTACCCAACCCTTTTCATCAGCAAGAGCAGATTTCTGTTGAGTGCTCGTCACTTCTCCTCTATACCGTGATATATGCCTATCAAATTTGTAATAAAGCTGTCTCTGATATACATCTGCTTTTTCCGATTCCCAAGGACTATGAGAATAATTTAAACAACCCGCTTTTTCCATCACTTTACGGTCTACTTCACCCCCACCAAATAACTCCATAAAGAAACTCATCTAAAAAACAAATATACATATCACTTTACATTCTACAAATAGTGTACAGATAGAGTACAAAAAGAGAGTTGAAAAAGGACACTCACAGGTACCGAAAGAACAGAAGAATAGAGCAAAGACATACTAACATCCTCAACTCCAAGGAAAGATCCACTTTCTTCCGTTATAAGATTCCTTCCCTCGGATTCCTCATCAATTGCATTAATGTTTTTCGATATCTCTTCTTCAACATTCTGAAGATTTTTAGCTTCAGCCTCTTCTTCAACTATCTGTACCTTCTGTTCAGGACTTAATGCTCTTGCTTTCCATAATGCCTTGATTGTCCTGTTTGAGGGTATCAAGTCAGTCAAAAATAAAAGTAAATAAAATAAAATATAATAAATAATAATACCTTTGTGCCACATTAAAAGACACAAAAGAGTGGAAATAGAATTTAAGTCTTCCTTCAGCATCTTGAGTCCTAGCTCCATGTCTTGCATCAAAACCTCGTCCTGCTCTTAAAGTTATTACCACAATTGGACTTCCCATAGAGGATAAAGTAGGGGGTATAACTTGAATATCTTCTATATCTTCCCATAAAAAGAAAAACTTTGTCTTATGTCCGAATAAATCAGCATGAAATCCAATCATTCTTGCTGATAAAAACAAACGACCCTGAAGAGGCATTTTGCGTTTTAAGTGACAAGAAAAGTCATTAATTAGAAATTCCTCTGGTGGTAAACTGAAGAGTTTCTGGAATGCTGAATTTGTTTGTGGAGATCGTAATTTTAACTGGAAACAATTAAAATAAAATGTTAAAAATCGGAAAATAAAGCAATAATTAGCAAAATCATTGTACCTTCTTTCCAACTTCTTTCTCCATTTTAGTGAGATAATCTTTGACAACATTTGTACCCTTATTATTGTTCAAAAAGATTCTTAAATGTAGCTTAGATTGACATGCCTGAGCTAACTTCCCTTGAAGAGGTACCCAAACATCGGATAAATCAGATATATTAGTTTTTAAAAAATTAATTTCTGTATGTCCAAGAGATGTAGCTTCATCAAATGGTCCATCAAAATCAAATACTTCTACATCAAGTGTAGATGGAGGCTCGTCCATTGCATCAAATTCAAATATCTCTGCAAGACATACCCTTTCAATGAGTTAGCAAACAAGTCTTTCAAATTAGTCCTCAAATTTAAAGCCTTACCATTCCATTTAGGATCCGATTTTTGAAACTTAATTGAACTTGTTCTCACTTTCCCATTACAAGTAAAAACAATATATGGATCAGAAAATCCACTTGAATCCACAGCTGCTAAATTACTTCCTTCAATTAATGCAACAGTCAGAAGCCACCCATCCCCTTGAGCTTTGATTCCATGGTCAGTACCTATTTAAAACATTAAAAGTGTCCTTAAATATATATAATAACCTATTTAGAATATTCCATGGTGACTTAAAATAAAGACAAGCATTACCCTTTTGTGCTCTGGCTTGTACAAAGCGAGATACTAACTCAAGCACTCGTTTTCCTTGAAGAACCAAGACTCCACACACAATCAATTCACCTATAGAATCTGGCAAATCTAACCCAACAAATTCAAGACCCTGAACAGTGCTAGGCATGGCTAAACAAATGTGTACAAGCACATAAAACCCTATAAATATAGTAGAAACCACAGTAAAATTAGCAAAATACTGAATCCCTAGTTTCAAATCAGTCTGATTTTCCGTTTGTAATGATGCCAAAACCTGTTCTTTCTCAGAACCTAAGCTACTCACATCAACAGGTTTAACCCTCTGAGATAGCAAATTAGCAAATTGATCGTGACTTTCTTTAATACCTTGGCGGGCCCCACCTTCAATCATACTTCTCATCATCGTACTTTGTATGAAATTCATTCTCCAAGAGACAACTAGTCTAGAAGAGGATTCTCCTGAAGGTAGATCAGGGCCTGGTGTAATTACGTAAAGGACCTCAGTCCTGAAAGTACTTCCATATGGAGCATCTGGTGTGGCCACAACTGCAAGTACAGCATAACCTTTTACATCTGCTCTTAAATATGTAAGCTCTTCAGTTGCTTTTAAAGCCTTTACTAATCTACTTGCAGCTTTAGTGCAAGTAATTACCCTTTTCAAGGTTTCACTACTTGTATCGAATTTCCAAGGTCCCAGTTGCATTTCCGTGCTATTTTGTGTATCTGCTAAGGTTTTTAAAAAGTCTGAATCTGATGAAAAGATTACAGAGTTTAATTCACGTGGCGAAATTCCATAATGCTGGTCAATAGTTACTCCCCCGGGTAAATTACTCGGGATTTCACCTACTTGTTCTTTCATTTCCATGTTTTTTATCAATTCATCGAAATTCTCTGATGGTGAATTTTCCTCTGGTTTTATCTCTTGAATTAACGGAGTTGAATTTTCTGGTAAATCTGAAACATCAGATGATCTAGCTGAGGTTGTAGGTGCTACTGTATCTCCACCTTTGTTGAACATTTGAGCAATTCGACCAGCAAAAGTAGGTCTTTCTTCTTTAACAGAGACACCTTCGTCTAAATTTATAGGAGAAGGATTTCTCGAAGGGCTATTACTTGCTAACCTTAAAGGAGATTCATTTCCTACATCTAGTTGCCTCCTCAATAATGGCACATTATCACAAACAGATTGACTATCCGACACCATATTGTTTTGGGAGAAACATATTGTAAGAAGAATTTCACCTATCATATAATATACAAACAAAATTTAAACTCTATAAGAAGCAGATCATACTACACTAGAATGTACAATGCTATAATTCACAACCTCAAAATTATTCAATTCTACAATATAAAAGCTGTAGTAATTGCTCTAAGAGACTAGTATCGAAAACATTTCATACACAATTACGAAACTTTGATATGATAAAATGAAACTACTTACCACAATCTTTGTTTTTGGCTTTCTTATTCTTGGGCTGCAGGGTATACCAACAAGTGCCTAGAGATTTATCATTGGCCTCAAAAACCTGAGAAATTGGAAACTTAATCTGGCCAACAAAATCATCATTAAAATACTTGTCTTCATCCAAAACAGATATAAGAAGCTCGTCCTTCAAATCTTCAACTTTAAAACCAAATTCCTCACACCATGATGGGTTTAAGCATTTCTTCACGACTTTTGTTTTAAACCTTTGCTTCCCTAATTGTAACTTCACATATGGATCACTAAACCCATTTGGATCCATTGCTGGTATATTTTTAGCCTCTATTACACGTACTAAAAGCTTCATATTTGATAAATAATAAATATTTTTTTGTTTTTTTACATAATCTGATTAAAACAAAAATCGAAATAAAATCAAAACGGTTCTTTTGATTAAAATTTATAAAGAGAAATAACAAGTATGATCGAAATTGAAATTTGGTAAGAAAATAGTTAATCGAAATAATGATCAATAATTAGAAAATGAGAATGGGGTTAATCGGTCTTTGCGAAATCAAGATTTCTTGATATGGGTTGGTAATGGAAATTAAAATAGAGGGGAAAATGAAGATTTGAAAAAATCAAGAGAAAAAAATGCAAAGACTTTTCTTTTTTGTGTTTTTTATGTCAAAGACTTTTCCTTATGTCTTATTTCTATGAGTACAATTTTGCAACTGTGCCCGACGTTGTTGAACACGTTGACTTCCATATTAGAACAGTTCCAGATAAAGTGATTGTTAGTTGATGATTACTTATGTAATTCCACTTTTGACAAAAAAGAAATAAAAAGTAATTTCACTCATTAATAACTACTTTTTCTATACCAAAAAGAAAAAAGAAAGTAAAAGAAAGGAAAAAAAGGTAATTTTTTGTTTAGAACATCTTTAGTGATTGGTAAAAGAGATAGTATTTTGGCAAAAGGAATATTTAAAAAGTAGATTTTTAAAAAAAAATGTATTGTTTAGAGATAGTAATTTTAGTGGTTTTTTATAAAATAGAGATTTTTTTTTAATAAAAATTAATTTAATATTATTCAATAATTGTAGTTTTGTAATAAAATAATTTTATAACAAATTACTTTAATCTCATTCAATTATTTTTTATACATAATTTTTTATTAATACTAAAATAAAATTTATTCGATAAAGATAGTTTCGTAAAATCTCATTGAATTATTGTGTATATACAATATGTTTTTATTGTATATCAACCGTTGGATACGAGATCTTACCTTCAATAACATCCATTCGATTCTTATCTATATCAACAATCTTTTATCTTAACATCAACGGTTGGATGAGATTTTTTATTTTCGATCTTTGACGTCCAATCATATCTCTAATCTATGAATGAAGGCATTTATTCTTTCATATCCACCATAACCTTCACACTTTCAATACATTCCACTTCACATAAAATTTCGTTTCACTATGAGTCATTATCCACCATTTAGTTTTGTTTATAGTGATTCAAGTGAAGATAATGACGATATAGCCTTTGTATGTCTTGAGAAGAGTGTCGCAAGAAGCAACAACAAAAGGCACGTCGAGGTTCTATACCTGGGCGTATTACTATTCTACGGGATAGATCGGAAGGTCATCTAAGAATTTTTTGTGATTACTTTGCAGAACCTCCCGTGTATTCAGAGAATATGTTTCGAAGGAGGTTTCGCATGAGCACCAAGTTACCACCTATATTATGAATGCAGTCTCATCATATGATGAATACTTTGTTCACACTCAAGATGCTGCTGGAGTTTGGGGTTTTACTACGTTACAGAAGGTGACTGTTGTTTTCAAAATGTTGTGCTATGGAGTAGTTGCTGATGCGGTGGACGAGTATGTGCGTATTGGAGAATTCACTGCCATATTATGTTTGAGAAGGTTCGTTAAGGCAATGGATGAAATATTCTCTGAAAAATATTTGAGATCTCCAAACGAGGAGGAGACCGCGCGTATCTTATAGATTAATGAACAAAGAGCCTTCCCTGACATGTTAGGGAGTATAGATTGTATGCACTGGAAATGGAAAAATTATCCAAATGCATGGTGTGGAGCATATACCAGTCATCACCCAGATCCATCTATTATTTTAGAAGCAGTGGTGTCACAAGACCTTTGGATATGACATGCATTTTTTTTTGAATGCCAGGTTCACATAATGTTTTGCAGGTTTCAGATATATTCCAACCACTTGCCGAGGATCGGGCTCCTTCAGTGAGTTTTACCATAAATGGACATAACTATACTATGGGTTATTACCTAGCAGATGGAATATACCCCAATTGGCAAGGGTTTGTCAAAACTATACCAGCAAGAAATTTTATTGGTTGCGCTAATATACTCTTTGCCACACAACAAGAGGTTGTTCGAAAAGATATCATCGTGCATTTGGTGTATTACAAACTCGTTTTGCGATAGTGGGTGGACTGGCTCGTATATGGGACGTTAAAACGTTGTGTTTGATCATGAAGACATGCATTATAATGCATAATATGATCATTGAAGATGAGCGAGATAAACACGACATAGATTATAACTATGAGAATCTTGAAGGGAGTACACCTGTGACCACTGAAAGGAGTGACACAGAGGTGCTTACAACATTCATCAATAGAACACATTATATGTGGAATAAGGGTGTCCACCACGATCAACAACAAAATCTTGTTGCATACATCTAGAGTTTACACAGAGTTGTTTAATGTTGATGAAGCTTGCAGTTGTAATTGGTGTAATTCATGTTATGTGATTTGTATCCTTAAGAGTGTTGGTTAACCCATTTTCTATTTATGCAAGTGTTTCATTTAAATTTTTCACATATTTTGACTTAGAATTTTAAAAAATGAATGAAGGATAAAAATAAAATTGAAATTAGACTACGTTCAATTAAATAGCATAAAAATTACACTAATTTAAATCTAAATTACATTTTAATGGTATATTTGGCTAAAATGTTTTGTTGTTTAATCATCTAAAAATGTGCTACCACCGGCTTTGTCCTTGATAAATCCTTACTCATAATCACATCTTCTTGTGCAATTTCTGCTCGATGGTGATCCTCTTGTCGGTACCTTTCGCGGTCCTCTCGATCTCGCACCATTTCCTTGTGTAGCAAATTTGCTCGTATAAGATCCTCTTGTCGGTACCTTTCTATGTCCTCTCAATCTCGATCTTGCTTGGCTAACCTCTCCTGATGGTGCATATTTTTTAGATTAATAAATTTTTGTTTCCAAACCTCATCTTCAACGTCAATTGCCTTTCCCTTACCAAGTAAAAGTTTTTCTGCTTTTCTTCCACGTGGTCTAACTGGGTCGGGCACAGTTTTGATATCATCATCATCTCCATGTTTTCCTAAATCTATAGATGGTCCCGGTGTTTTGCGGGCTTTTGCTTGATTCGTCTTGTGTTCCAGTATACCTCGAAAACTTTGGCTCATCTTTCAAGATATCCCAATAGTGAAACCACTTAAAGTCAACCCCGTTTAGGGTTTTTATATAATTTTTTGCATCCTCAATCTACATAAAAAAGTGCACAAATATAGTCAAAGTAAAATATGCATAATTGTAATTTTGTTAATCAAGAGATAAGTTACCCGACTATGTTATGTTTTTCCACTCTAATTTAATCTTTCAACACTCATATAACTCTCATTCAATTTTGTCAATGGCTGCTTTATCACTCCCATTTGTGTAGTAAGCAATTTAACCGAAACTGGATTTAGCTGAAACCCCTACTCGATTCGTGAGCATATTGTTGCCATGTTTGAGTATTTTCATTGATTGGATCGTTTGAGTGTTTGATCCACGCTTTGCATAATAGTTTGTCTTATGCGGCTGAATAGTTAGAATTACGTCGAGACTTGTTTTTTTTGTTTGCCTGGGTGGAGGATTAGGACTTTCCAGCACCTGTATTATTGTTGGTAGGCATCCGCTCTTCGTATTCCATACCTATACAAAATAAATTTATATATATGTATTATAATTTAAAAATTACAATCATAAAAAATCAAACATTCTAAATCAGTTAATTAAGAAAAAATATAATTAATAAACTTAACCTATTTACTAATAAATGTAACTCCTAATTCAATTTTCTAATTTATTAAACCCACTAAATAAACCTACTAACTTAATCCAACCCACTAAATAAATCCACGAACCTAATCCAACCCACTAATTTATTTAACTAAAACCCAAACCCAATACTAAACACATTATATATATATATATATATATATATATATATATATATATATATATATATATATATAAACCTTAGACAACCTTCATTCTCAAACAGACAAAAAAAACTGATTGCAATCCATTGCTATAGCCACGACGCCTTTCACGGCCACTACAAGCCCTCCCACCATAGCAACAACTATCATCATCCAAAGCTCTATCCCAATTCATCAACACCGACAAAATATCAGAGAAGTAGATAATTTACCTTTTTTGCTTGATTTAAGAAAAAAATTGATTGGAATAGTTTGATTTTACTACAAATTGTCTGTATTTATGTAATTTTAATGAATACAAGGTGTATGTATATATAGAAGTTGAAAAGAAATAGCCGTTGTAATTTTTAGATTGTTGAACGATAAAAATCCGTACAAAATGTTACCGTTCAGCTTTTGTTCTGATTTTTTTAATTATGTAAATGAATTGCAAAGTGAACAGTAAATCTACATATTTGCATAATTACTATAGAACTCTTGAGTGATTTCTATTTTGCCAGGTAGTGATGTCTTTATTGTTGGAGCGTCATTTTCTTTTGCAGGTAACTTATTTGCATTTTATGCAGACGCAGGTCTTTAAAATAACATCGATGGAGATGCTCTTATAAACTGTTGCCCATCGTCGTTGACAAAATAAAAAAGATTGTCCATGGCTTGTTTTCTTTTTGGTATGTGGATAATCAGGTCCAACTTGCGCATACCACGAAGTCCCACGAGAATATGCAAGTCTTTTCATGCATATTTTTAGGTAAATCAAAACTAGGTAACCCATGTTCAGGGAGGGGTTCGAACCTTGTACCTCTTACTTTACACACGTTATGGAGGGGATCTGGACTCTGTACCTTCCCTTAAAGTGATGAAGAAATAGCAAGTCTCTGGCCAATTGAACTAACCCAACTGGTTTTGGCCATGGCTTGTTAGTTAGGAGAATTTAATTTTTTATTTATTTTTTGATACTTGGGTTGTCCGAGCCAACTTACGCGCACCACGACTAGTTCCACGGAAAATATCCACGTCGCTCTATGCATATCTCCAGATAAATCAGAACTAGGTTACTCATGTTTAGGAAAGGTATTCAAACATTGGATCTCTCACTTTACACCTTTAAGTATTGAAGAAATAGCAAACTCATTACCAGTGACTTTAATTTATTGTTTCTCGCTGACAATACAATTAAACTTTTCTCGCCAATAGTCCAGTTGTACTTTTCTCGCCGACAATACAGTAAGACTTTTCTTACTAATAATATTGGAAATTTTCCGTCGACAATATAGTCAGATTTTTCTCCCTGACAATGCAGTTTGACTTTTCTTGCTATCAACACAGTCAGACTTTTCTCACTAACAACAAAGTTGCACTTTTCTTTTGTCATGTCTTTGTCCGACCCCTTAGCCTAATCAGGGCGTTGGTGTTGGGTTGCCAGAGGATCCGGTCTTTCTGAGGCCAGATGAGTTGGTTTGTTTGATGCTAAAGGAGTTGATCTTTTGGTTGAGGCTAATTTAAAGTTGGTCTTTTTTCCAGAGGTGTTGGTATTTTGATTATGAGGTCAATTTGACGTTGGTATTATTAAAAGTTTTATAATCAATTGACATTTGCAGGTCGGAAATTCCCATTGAATCAACAATTACAGATTTCAACCATCTTTATTATAGTCGGATATCTTTCTGAGTTTCCTGTTTTTATTACGAAAACCCCTAGAGAGGGAAAGAAGCGTGCATGAGACCACTTCAGAGCAACTTTCACGTTTATTAGTTATAATACTCAACTTTGAAAGAAAGCGGTAAATATGATACCAGAGATTATGAATGTTTCGCCTCGTTCTAGTTCTCGGCCAATGTAGGTCCCTAGAGAGTTTTGAAATAGCACTCTCTTGCACAGTACTAACCCCCTTGGATAAGAGCCACATAACACGGGTTTGGAAATTTTAATATTAAGTGATAGGTTGAGTTACCACCTGTAGTTTATTGGGACGCCAAATCATAGTTTGCCACCACAAAGCCCACACGAACATTTTTCAAGAGTTCTCCCAGGACGAGACTCATCAATAACACAATATAACACGTCAGATGAAAGTTTTGACCCGTAAACCCTTTTGTTGGATATATATATATGTGTGTGTGTGTGTGTGTGTGTGTGTGTGGCTTGACAGACTTCAGGTCCATTTTCAACTGGTTGAATGTACCCGTGTATAACGGTTCAACTAAACTTCCTATGTTAATCAGTACCTGACGTGTCAACCAGTTCACGATGACTACGGGTATCTCCAAAGTATCATCGTGCGTGAATATTAGCACACTAGCTTCCTTATTGTTAAACTATATCTCATCACCATGGGACTACTATACTCTTGTCTTGAGAGAGTTGCTCGTACATACTATTTGATTTAATTTTTCAAGCGACCACTCTTGGGTCCTCAAGCAATCATGTTTGCCTTATCCCCGAACCTTTGCATACTCTCGGACCTCCCCCGAAATTTTATTTACCTCAAGCTCATATCCCTGACCAGCTTATTTAGGTCGCGGATTTTCTATTTCCCTTCTAGGTTCAACATCCCATCGACCAAGATTCTTTCTTTTAGGTGTTTTTTTGTGATGATTAGGTCTTGTTCTATCTCCGACTTCTTTATTTATTCCATTGTCAGTAGCTGGGTAGGGTAATTTACCCAAGTACCTTAACCTCTTAGCCTCTCATTTCATTTATTTACAACGATCCGGGTCGTGTCCATGACCATTATGAAAGTGACAATATTTTGGTATATCTCTCATTGCTACGTTGGCATACAATTCTGTGGCCAAAGTATTTCCTCACCCTTTATTTATATCTCTATTATCCTTATGATCTCATAGGGAGCCTTATCCCACACCCTAGCATCACCATGCTGTACTATGTTATCTGCTCTTGGCTCAAGATTACCAAACCTTTTTATACTCTAGTTTTTCACCAGGTTTTTTGTTGTTGATCATTTTTTACTCGACTATGCACATAATTTTTCATTTTCTCTCTTTCTTTCGCCCTTATCAAGATCCTTTTTTGCATATCTTTTGATTGGATGTATTTCCTCGACTCGGGTATATCATACATCGTAGATCTAGGCCTTTGTGCCAAGTAAATATGAAATTATGTGTTGAACATCCCTAGAACAAATGTGTAGTACACTGGACAGATCCAAGTCATTGATTTTGTATGCAATTTCAGTGTACTTATCCACGTAATAGTGAAGGCTCACATATTCTTTTCGACATAAATCTCATAGGGTTGAATTCGTTTGTCCAATTTTCCTGTTTGGGAACCTACACGACAAACCATTGAATAATTGCAAAAAATTATTGATTGAATTTGGTTCTAACCTGGAAAAAAATGTATGTGCGTTCCCAAATAGAGTAAAATGCTTGGGATTAATATACATCGGTTAGATCGATGAATTCCATAAGCCTTTGGTATGCATACACATGCGATTCGGGATCCATAGTTCAATCATATGCTAGCATCGAAGGTGACATAAACTTTTTCGGACTTGGAGTATCTAATATCTCCATGACAGAGGATTACTTTGATTAACCGTCGATATTCAATATGTAAACCGTGCTTCCAGAAAACCAATCAGACTTTGTGTTCTCTGATGAAGTTCCCTCGGGCCTTGTTGTTCCCTTTCTCCTGCTTACATGTTGGTGGGCCCAAGAGGGTGATAAACAAACGAATAATAAAATATGATGAAAGAACAAACCTATGGAAATCCACGAGAAACTCTCTACAAGTGCATGAATTGTTCGCAAGTAATAGTTAAGTAAGTAAAACTTTGTTCGTAGGGATTTAGGTAGTTAGCTCAAGCTTGTGTTTAAGATAAGCGTAGATGAATTTAGATGTTCAGATTAACATATAAATGAGATAAATACTTGTTTAGCACAAATAATTAGAATGCAAATAAGATGACCAAGGGTTACCAGTATGAGCCTATCTTACTAAGTCGTTATTCTAATTATAATGATGAATTGAGCAATATATAAGTAGCTGGGGTTCTATAAGCCTTCTAACTCCCGTCTAGGTAGCTTAGAATACAACCTCAACACTACCTAGGTACTTTTGTAAGGGAACCTTGCGTAGAGATCGATGATGAAATCAAACCCTATTGACTATCTAGTTAGGCAAGCCCGTTAGGATCAATACCACACACTAGGCGATTATGTGGTGTTGTATATAATTGAATCCCCCCGCCAGGGTGACAATCCAACTACTAAGAACAGTCCTAACGTGATCAAGGTTAGGTCTGAAATAAGGTAAACACAAAATACAAATATATAATTAAAAGTTTAATTCAATTAAAATAGCATAATAGTGTTCTAGGATTTAGACAGAATAATCATAATTAAAACTAAAGAATAAAAGCTTATAAATACGGTTAATACACATATCTATTGATATTACCCTAATTATAAGAAGGAGAGATGCAGAATTTATGTTGTGATGCTTCAACTCTGTTGCTTCTTCTCTAGGTCGACTTGCTTTCTCTCTGATGAATAATATGTAGACTATGAAGGCAAGGACAAGTTTCTAAGGTCACATACTGGTATTATATAGGTGTTGGTTGAAATATATAAGTCATGGATTAGGTTTTGGAATCCTAATTCAACTCAAATTTGTTTTACTTAAAAGGTGCACTGGTTGACCCATAGAGTTTGTGAAAATCATAACTCCTCCGTTACGGCTCCAAATCTAGTTATCTTGGTATCAAAATGACCGGAATTCCAATACCTTACTAGATATAAAGGGTTCCTTCAAATTCCTTGTCGGTTTTATGCAGCATTGAAATCAATGGAGAAGCCACGTTGTAGGTTGGGGGGGCCATGGCCCCCTGGGTTTTCCAAAAAAAAAAAAATTACTTTTTAAAAAACCTATCCCTTATTTTGAAAAATAATAATTTGATTATAATATATTTGGTCCCCTCTAAACTTTTAAAATATTCATTTTCATCCACTAAATTTTTAAAATTTATTTATTAGACTTATAATTATCGTACTTATATAGATATATTATTTTTTAATAGTTAAATAAATTTTATTTTTATATTATAGGATAAATAGTTAAAAAAAATTTATATGAAGGCTTATAGTGCATTTTTTACATAATATAGGGACCTATAGTTCAATTTTGTATAAGATGCAGATTTTTTTGCAATTTTTGCATAATATATGGACCTATAATACAAATAAGTTCAAAATAAAAATAAAAATTGGAGACGTTGCCCCCGAACCCCCTTGGCCCCCCTAACAACAAATCCTGGCTCAGCCCCTGATTGAAATTACTACACATCTTTATACCCGGACAACAACTTTTGGTAGCTTTTTGCACTTTCCTAAAACTAGTTTCTTTCCTTTTAACTCTAGGTTTCCTCTTGGATCTTCTTTACTCAACTCCTTAACAATGATTTGACATCTAAAATCATCATTGTACCTAAAATCTTCACATTTAACACACAAATTATACCAAAAAATGCTCTAAAAGTAACAAACCTCCAAAACAATGCAATAATGAAAAACTAACAATTAATAGGGAAAATCCCTCAACTAAGCATACAATACACCTAAAAATGATGTCTCATGAATAGATTATTTCATCACAAATATAGAGACATCACATGTATGGAGATCTGTACACCATCGATTCTCGAGGATAAGTACCTTCATCATTTTCCTTGGTATATTCTGGAATGTGAACAACCAAAGACTCATTCGGTTGTCGCTCTAGCGGAGGCCTCTATTGAGTGGTAAGTATTTGTAATAATTAATCAAGATATTTCATCACCCTCGGGGGTGACTCATTTTCATCGGTTGTTGCAGGCATTACTATACGGTTCAACACCTTCTGTAGCCGTAAATATAGTCGTAATATATGGTTCGTGATATACTATATGCGTCCTAGAAGGGGGGTTGAATAGGACAATAGAAATTAATCGGCTAATTTTATTTCAAGTAAATAAAATTAAAAGCTAATTTGAATCCTATTGTATTAGCAAACTAAATAGTATAAAACTAGATAATCCTAATAGACAATAATATCAAACTATTCAAGTAGGCATTTTATCAAGCATATAGAGTGCGGAAATATAAAGAGTGTAGAGATAGAATACGATACACAACGATGTATAGTGGTTCGGTTTCCCTACATCCACTACCTAAGGAAGCCTCCTTAGGATTTGCAAGATTCTCAACTAATCTTCGTAACTCTTAACCGGGTGAGATACAAACCCTTACAACCACTTCAAAAACCCTTTGAAGGAAATACACTTGTGTTATCACCAACACAAGGAACCAAGCATAAACCTATGCTCACACTACTCTCTTAATCTATTACAAGAACTAAGAGGAAAGGGAAAAAGTGTTTAGGGGTGCTTATAAAAGCTTTGTGACTAAACTCCTAAATGAGTAGATAGAACTAATTAGCTTCACAATAAATATGACTTGAATGCTCCTTTGAAACCTCCTTGAATGATAGAATTAATTGCTCTTAAGATTGGTAGATGGAAGGCTTGAGTTGTGTCTTGAATGAACTCCATTTTATAGCTGAAAAGATGATCCAACGGTCATAAGGCTTCTCTCCAACGGATCTATTTTATCTCTAACGGATATAAGCTTTGTCCTCTAGTAATAGTGCTGAAACCCTCTCGTGCGGTGTACCGCGGATATGGTCCGGTGCACCGCATGACTGTTCGACTAACTTTTGAGCTTACTGGTCGGACTATGTAGTGTACCGCATCCCTGCTCCGTGTAGTGGTCCGGCGTACCGTGACAAAGGTCCGGTGTACCGTGCAGATTTCTGAGCTTACTGGTCGGGCCATCTAGTGCACCGTGCTTCTGGTCCGTGACCTACGGTGCACCGCGTCACTCGTCCGGTGTACCGCGGGGCTGCTATTTTGAATTTCAAGCTAAGTAACAATGAAGTAAGCACAACTAATCTAATGAGGGGTTTTGGAAAACATTTTAAGTGATACCAAAGTGAATTTTAGTTTAAATAATGATTTGTCGAATATTAAAACGGGAATAAAAGCAAGGTGAGGCTAACAATCTCCCCCTTTTTGATGTTTGACAAATCATAAACTTTTGAAGATGCCTAGATTAAGTTTTGATCAAAAACTCCCCCTCAACCTAATCACTAGAGTTTTTATAAAACTCCCCCTCACAAAATGCATTTGAAAAAGTTTAACTAAAATTTCTCCCCCTTTGTCAACAACAAAAAGAACAAATGATATGATTTTGAAAATTTTAAGGGGTCAAAACACATTTTGAGTAAAAACAAGGACCAAAGGAATAAATGGATAACAATTAGAAGCTTCAAGGACCCTAAAACATCAAGAAAATATTAGCCACAAAAATATATACACAAAAAGTACTAAACACTAATGGCAAGAAAGAAAAGCTAGAGAATTTGCATGCCAATTTCACACCGAATTTTCTCAAAAAGATCTTGGGGTAGAGGTTTGGTAAAGATATCGGCTAATTGATTTTCGGAGGTAACAAATTCAAGTACAATGTCCCCTTTTTGAGTGTGATCACGGATAAAATGATGGCGGATTTCTATGTGTTTTGTTCTAGAGTGTTGAATGGGATTTTTGGTAAGATTTATAGCACTAGTGTTATCACAACGAATGGGAACACGATCATACTCTAGGCCAAAATCTAGTAAGGTTTGTTTCATCCAAAGAATTTGAGTCACACAATTTCCGGCCGCAACATATTCGGCTTCGGCCGTGGATAAAGCAACACTATTTTGTTTTCTACTAGACCATGAGACAAGGGATTGACCTAAGAATTGGCAACTACCACTAGTGCTCTTCCTATCAAGTCTACAACCGGCATAATCGGCATCCGAATAACCTATTAGTTCAAAGGAGGTAAATCTTGGGTACCAAAGTCCTAGACTAAGGGTTCCTTTCAAATACCTAAAAATACGCTTAACGGCACTAAGATGGGTTTCTTTGGGAGAAGATTGAAATCTAGCACAAAGACACACGGGGAACATAATATCGGGTCTAGAAGCGGTTAGATAAAGTAAGCTACCAATCATACCTCGATATAGTTTCTCATCAACATCCTTACCATCTTCATCTTTGTCTAATTTTGTGGATGTGCTCATTGGAGTTCCAATTTCCTTTGCATCTTCAAGGCCAAATTTTTTGATCAATTCTCTTGTGTATTTGGCTTGATTGACAAAGATACCATCTTTCATTTGCTTGATTTGAAGTCCAAGAAAGTAATTTAATTCTCCCATCATGCTCATCTCAAATTCCTTATGCATGCTTTTAGAAAAATTCTCACAAAGATTTTCATTAGTAGCACCAAATATAATATCATCCACATAAATTTGAACAAGAAGGATATCTTTTGAAGACCTTTTTATAAATAAGGTGGAGTCAATTTTTCCTCTTTTAAAACCATCATCTAATAAAAATTTGCTTAATCGTTCATACCAAGCACGAGGAGCTTGTTTTAAACCATATAAAGCCTTTGAAAGTTTAAAAACATGATTTGGAAATTTTGGATCTTCAAAACCCGGAGGTTGTTTAACAAAAACTTCCTCGTCTATAAAACCATTTAAAAAAGCACTTTTGACATCCATTTGGTAAAGTTTAAAATTCATATAACAAGCAAAAGCAAGTAGCATACGAATAGATTCAAGTCTAGCTACGGGAGCAAAAGTTTCATCGAAATCAATACCTTCTTCTTGATTGTACCCTTGAGCAACTAACCTTGCTTTATTTCTAGTAATGATGCCGGTGTCATCTAGCTTGTTGCGAAATATCCACTTAGTGCCAATAATAGTGGGGCCAATTGGTTTCTCCATTAATATCCAAACTTTGCTACGCTCAAATTGATTTAATTCCTCATGCATAGCATTAATCCAATGATCATCTAACAAAGCTTCTTTAATATTCTTGGGCTCAATTTGAGATAAGAATGCTTGATGAGCACAAAGAGCAATAATACGGGAGCGAGTGGTAACACCTTCTTTTGGATCACCTAGAATTAATTCACTTGGGTGATCTTTGATATGTTTCCAACACCTTGGTAAATCCGTACTAGCTTCATTTAACACTTGATCATTTTCCTTAAGAGATTCTTCATGAGATTTGACTTCTTGAATAGGAGATTCTAAGGGTTGATCTAGTGGAGTATCTTCAACAACATCTACCACTTTCTTGATACAAAACGGATTAGTCTCATCAAAGTCAACATGCATAGATTCCTCAATGGTACGAGTACGTTTGTTGAAAATGCGATAGGCTTTTCCTTTAGTGGAATAACCAAGAAAAATGCCTTCATCCGATTTAGCATCAAATTTTCCCAAGTAGTCCCTAGTGTTTAGAATAAAGCATTTGCACCCAAAAACACGAAAATAAGCAATGGTTGGTGGTCTACCATTCCAAAGCTCATAAGGGGTTTTCTTAATAAGGGGTCTAATAAGAACTCTATTTAACACATAACAAGCCGTATGAACGGCTTCACCCCAAAAGTATGTAGGCAAGCTATGTTCTTTTAGCATTGTTCTAGCCATTTCTTGTAGAGTTCGGTTTTTCCTTTCCACTACCCCATTTTGTTGGGGAGTTCTAGGGGCCGAAAAATTATGCTCAATCCCAAATTCATCACAAAAATGCACAAAAGGAGAATTCACGTATTCACTACCATTATCACTACGAATGCATGTAATAGAGTAGCCTTTCTCATTTTGCACCTTTCTACAAAGTTTTGCAAATTCATTGAAGGCATCACTTTTCAAAGCAAGGAACATCACCCATGTGAATCTAGTGTAATCATCAACAATAACAAAGACATATCTAGACCCTCCTAGACTAGTGACATCAACGGGACCAAAAAGGTCCATATGCAATAATTGAAGTGGCCTAACGGTGATGACCTTATTAATGGATTTAAAAGATGAACGATGTTGTTTACCAAGTTGACATGCATCACATAATTTATCTTTATCAAATTTGTAAATAGGCAAACCAACAACAAGATTTTTTCTAGATAATTTTGAAATTAAATCCATGCTAGCATGTCCTAAACGTCTATGCCAAAGCCAACTATCATTAACCACGGATAAGCATTTAATATTTTTGCACATAAGACTTTCAAGATCAACAACAAAAACATTATCCGATCTTTTTGCAATAAACATAGTATCTAACTCATCATTTTTGAAAACAACACATCTAGATGCTTCAAATTTAACACTAAAACCAACATCACAAAGTTGACTAATACTAAGCAAGTTAAAAGAGAGACCCTCAACAAGTAACACATTAGAGATAAGTAAAGAGTCCATATTACCAATGTTACCTTTACCCAAAACGCGTTTCTTAGTGTTGTCGGCAAAAGTAACTTTATCACCTTTAGTTTTATATAAATTTGTAAATAATGATGGATTTCCGGTCATGTGTCTTGAGCATCCACTATCAAGTAGCCATATATTTTGCTTCTTGATGCTCAACCCCTACAAACAAAAAGTAATTTAAGCTTTAGGTACCCAATTTGGATTGGGTCCATGAGGGTTAGTGGATTTTCTTTTTAAGACCCATTTAGGTCTTTTCCAAATTGGCACAAGAGATCCCAAATCTAATAATTTACGATAGTAACAATGAGATGCATCATGACCAAGTTTCTCACAATAGGTGCAAGTGATAGAAGATTTTGAAGAGGATGGAATTGCATTTGAAATTTTTGATTTTACAAAGACATTTTTCAAAGGTTTTTGGTGAGTGAATGGATCATATCCAACACCACTTTTTTCACAAGCCATTCTTTGAGAACCTAAAATCAAATCCAAGTTTTCTTGCCCACTAGTAAATTTCAAAATAATAGCATTTTGATCCAAAATCTTTTTCTCTAATAAAGCTTTTTCTTTCAAAAGATTTTTCTCAATAAGATGAAGTTTTTCATTTTCATCTATACATTCATCACAAAGATTTTGACAATCTTCCAAAGCTTTCAAAACCTCTTTAGTTCTATTTTTCTCAAATTCTAAATCTTTTGTTAAAACTTTGTTTGTTTCAATAGAATTTAAAAAATCATTATAAAGAGAATCAAATGCCTCATGAATATCTTGTTCACTAGCATCATCATTAGTTAAAGAGAGTTTGGATTTAGGAGTTACCTCATCATGATTTGCCATAAGGGCAAAGTGAGTAGTACCGGTATCATCATCCGAAGAAGCATCTTCATCATTCTCAACTTTTCCCATAAAGGCAACAAGATTGACATTTTCATTATCACTTTCTTCTTCATCCGAATTTTGAGTATCCCAAGTGATATTGGCATGCATAGCTCTTTTCGGTTTCTCCTTTTGAAGAAGAGGACAATAGGTTTTGATGTGACCAACCTTCTTGCAATGATAGCAAGTGGGTTCATCTTGTTTGATAGCTCTATCATTCTTCTTGTAGGGTGTGGAAGAGCTTCCTTTCTTGGCAAAGCGTTTATATCTCATGAATTTTTTCATGTCTCTTGCTAGCATAGCCACTCCTTCATCTTCACTAGTTTCTTCTTCATGAGAGTTTTCTTCTTCACTTTCTTTCCTTTCTTTTCGTTCTTTCAACTTAGAACTCATGGCATGGAAAGCAATAGATTTCTTAATTTTCTTCTCCTCATCATCTCTTATCTTTTCTTCTTCAAGCACAAGTTCTTCCGTCATGAGGTTGCAAATGAGTTCATGAACCGTCATCTTTGAAAGATCTTTAGTGTCTCTTATAGAGTTGATCTTTGTCTTGTATTTCCTTGGAAGAGCAAATAAGATTTTTCGACATTGTTCCTTGTTGGTGTACTCTTGACCAAGAGTCTTCAAAGTGTTAACAATGTTAGAGAATCTTTGATGCATAGCATTCAAGGCTTCATCGGGCTCCATACGAAAAAGCTCATACTTAGTGATAAAGAGACCAATCTTGGTTTCCTTAATATCTTCCGTTCCTTGATATGATAGCTCCAAGAGTTGCCACATTTCATGAGCGGAATTGCATTCACTCACTCTAGCATATTCCGTGACACTTAATCCGTTTATGTGGATGTTCATAGCTTTGTTGTTTTTGGTAAGTTTAGCTATGTCTTGATCATTGTAATCATCTTCATCTTTTACCTCCGTTGTACTTCCGGCAACGTAGGGAATATAAGGACCCTTTTTGATAGCCATCCATAAAAAGTAATCGATTCCTTTCACATGAATCTCCATCTTCTTTTTCCATCCAAAGTAGTCTTTTCCTACAAAAAGCGGAGGTCTAGTAGAACATGAACCTTCCGGTTGATTAGAATCCATATCGTATTAACTCTAGAAACGATTAAGTACAATAGAGCTAGGCTCTGATACCAATTGATATACTATATGCGTCCTAGAAGGGGGGTTGAATAGGACAATAGAAATTAATCGGCTAATTTTATTTCAAGTAAATAAAATTAAAAGCTAATTTGAATCCTATTGTATTAGCAAACTAAATAGTATAAAACTAGATAATCCTAATAGACAATAATATCAAACTATTCAAGTAGGCATTTTATCAAGCATATAGAGTGCGGAAATATAAAGAGTGTAGAGATAGAATACGATACACAACGATGTATAGTGGTTCGGTTTCCCTACATCCACTACCTAAGGAAGCCTCCTTAGGATTTGCAAGATTCTCAACTAATCTTCGTAACTCTTAACCGGGTGAGATACAAACCCTTACAACCACTTCAAAAACCCTTTGAAGGAAATACACTTGTGTTATCACCAACACAAGGAACCAAGCATAAACCTATGCTCACACTACTCTCTTAATCTATTACAAGAACTAAGAGGAAAGGGAAAAAGTGTTTAGGGGTGCTTATAAAAGCTTTGTGACTAAACTCCTAAATGAGTAGATAGAACTAATTAGCTTCACAATAAATATGACTTGAATGCTCCTTTGAAACCTCCTTGAATGATAGAATTAATTGCTCTTAAGATTGGTAGATGGAAGGCTTGAGTTGTGTCTTGAATGAACTCCATTTTATAGCTGAAAAGATGATCCAACGGTCATAAGGCTTCTCTCCAACGGATCTATTTTATCTCTAACGGATATAAGCTTTGTCCTCTAGTAATAGTGCTGAAACCCTCTCGTGCGGTGTACCGCGGATATGGTCCGGTGCACCGCATGACTGTTCGACTAACTTTTGAGCTTACTGGTCGGACTATGTAGTGTACCGCATCCCTGCTCCGTGTAGTGGTCCGGCGTACCGTGACAAAGGTCCGGTGTACCGTGCAGATTTCTGAGCTTACTGGTCGGGCCATCTAGTGCACCGTGCTTCTGGTCCGTGACCTACGGTGCACCGCGTCACTCGTCCGGTGTACCGCGGGGCTGCTATTTTGAATTTCAAGCTAAGTAACAATGAAGTAAGCACAACTAATCTAATGAGGGGTTTTGGAAAACATTTTAAGTGATACCAAAGTGAATTTTAGTTTAAATAATGATTTGTCGAATATTAAAACGGGAATAAAAGCAAGGTGAGGCTAACAGTTCGACTACCTCGGGAAGTCGTCGGCATAGCTAGTACATAAGGCTTAACTACTTGTGTTGATTATTTGCAATATGCAGTTGTTATGTAACATTATTCTTTCTCGATCGAGGATTCCTTATCTCAGAGGTAGATCATTTCCTTGCTACCACATCATTATTCGTTATCACGTCATCCATTTGTCGTGATGAATTTCTTGTTGACCGCGTCAAAACCATGTGAAATCTCAATGGGATCAAAACTCGTTCCCACATACGACGCCAGTTGATCGAACTAGAAAATATACCTTTTACCGATATGTATGTCCGATAGAGCGATCTAAGACAATCGAAGAGATAGAGAAGGAAAAGTATCGGTAGATGAGGAAAAGTAAACGAACGGAGAATTAAGACGGTGAATCACGATGAGAATAGCATACCTTGTTATCGATCACTGTCATGGAACTATCTTCTAACCTTCCCGAGACTTCAGTTGAGTTACCGAAACTTCTTGAAACCAGACATTAGGTCAGGACCAAAGGAAAGTGCGCTCCCAATGTCATTTGACGCTCAACATGAGCATTGTTGCTAGTGGGTATTCTTATAATCCGCGAGTAATGGAGGTTTATGCTAAACCACAACAATTTTTGAGATATAGAGTGTACCGAATTCTACTACAGAATGAGATGTTTACAGGTATAGTAGGTGCGTGTAGAGAGTAGTCGTGGTGCGTAGTTTTAGGAAAGAACAAGTGCGCAATGTTTGACCGTTGTGGGGACTGAACTATAACGACCTCTCGCTAAGTAGTGACCAGTTACTCTTGAGTAGAATCGTGAATAACTCTAACCTTCTCTGTATATTTACCTTGGGAGATTTGATTTTCCTCCCCCTCAACAAACATACCTTATCAGATCTGATCTGTAATAATCGGTATCAATAACTTATTTTGACTTATAAGTGGGAGTTGGAAGTTGTGTACTTTTTAACATTTTATATTTTTCTTTAGAGATATTGAGCTCGAAGATAGATAGCATAGAAAATTTGTTTGGGCTCTAATTTATTTTAAAAACCCGACGCCAGGCTTCATAATTAATTGAATACAGAGTCTGACATTTTTATTTTGGACATTGAGTCTGGCATTTAGAACCCCAGACGCAGATGTTCTAAGTTTTTAATACAATCGGAGTTGTTTTATGCAATATAATGAAAGATTATGACGAGGAAGAAATAAAAATTGAAATTTATGAGGTCAATTAAGCAAAAGCAAAAACACCCGCAGATACCAATTTAAGAAATCTAGAGGCATTTTAAATATGGTGCAAGATAACAGAAACGTCACTAAAATGAGGATTAAGATAAAGTTAACAGAATTTTGGAAATCATACAATATTAATAAGGTTACAAACAAACACTTTTCTTGTCTTGTAGAAAATTCAATGTCGAATCTATTTCTGCCTCTTGTATATCTTAGCCAAGAACGACTTGAGGACTGCCTGCACTGCTTTGCTTGGGTGAGTTTCAATGGAAGTTATGAGTTTCGTGTAGCTATTGTTTTCGTATTCCTCAAAAACACCCTGCATTTTTTAAGTTTAGTTATTAGGCGAGACCATACAGAGCAATACCAAAAAATATAGATTATTAATTATTATTATACCTGAAGGTTAAGATCATTATAAAGCGCTTTCACTTTTTCAACATCAGCAGGACTCTCCTTTCCATAGTGTTCCTAAACAATAATTCCAACTAATTAGTAACTCCTATTTACAAAGGCATGAATGAGATCGAATCACCCACTCACATTCAAGATCTTCTTTTGTTCTTCATTAGATAGTTCTAATGCTTTAACCACTAGCCAAGAACATTTGAAGTCTTCAATATCCGTTCCAATCTAATCAATTATCCACCAATATTAAGCAAAACCAATCAACAACAGTAAATTAAACTAAAATCATTAAAATCTAATACCTTTCCTATGGTTTCTGGAGCGCCGAAGCAATCCAAGTAATCATCCTGCAAAATTTAAATTCATTAAGGAGGGAACACTAATAACAATTTATAATGATCAAACAAACACCAATATTACCTGTACTTGAAAGTATATTCCCATATCAATAAGTACATCCTTTACTTGTTTATGATCCTCCAAACTCTCCCCTGCCATGAGTAAAGCACACGCCACCTACACACACACAAAAACATATAAACGATCCTTACTAAAATATTGCAGAAATAGATTACAAAAACTGGTTTTACTTACTGGTAGGTAAAATGAATAATAGGAAGTTTTGTACTGAACGATCCGCCTGTGACTGTATAGAATTAAAGAAAAAGGAAGTCATAAAAGGGTTTAAAATATATAGATTTAAGCAACAACACATGTAAAGAAGTTTAAACTCACAGATCAAGTGAGTATTTAGATAAATCTTTTTCCCCTTGAAGAGTTGTAACAACATCAATCATTTGTCCTGAAGCAGTTAAAAACTCCATCTGCAATAACAAACTATTAGACATAAAAGTTGAGAGATGATTTCAAGCTATTTGATTTATTACCTCATTGAATAAATCAAGAAGATCCACGTAATAAGGTTTGTCTCGGAAGTACTTCTTGAGAATTCTAGGGATGTGGTTGCGAAGTATAATTCCATCATTTACAGCAATCATACCCACCTAAAACATATATAGATTTATAAATATTAACATAATAAATATCTAATATATAAAACAAACCTACCTTAGGCAATCTATACCAACAAGGTTGACCACGTCTTGTTGGAGCGTTATCCATGATATCATCATGGACAAGAAAATATGCTTGGAACTGTTAAATTATTACAAAATTAAATGTCAAACAAAAGTTAATAATATCCGAAAATAAAAAGAATAAGATTGTGATTTAATTACCCATTCAATACACCACCCAAGAGCACAAGCACGAAAGAGTTCATCTTCGGCCAGATCTCTTCCTTCTTGGAGCACTTTGTAGCTATCAATAACAGAGAGGCCTCGATTTAGCTTCCCTGAATCAAACACATTTTAAAATTTAAACATAAATCTTTATATATATTCATAATTAATTTCAAGTAGACTAACCTCCTGGAACATTGTAATCCAACATCTGTCACATAATAAGATACATGATATGAGAAATTAGATAAAGGGTTATAATTCCAAAAAGAAAAAAAAATTTAAAAAATAAAGATGCTGGTAAAAGCTAAGCATAACCAACGAATATGCAATTATTGAAAGTCTGGTGCAAAAAGTAAAATTGATAAAAGGTTTAATTGGCGTTATATGTCGTCTAGAATAAGAAAAAGAGAGAATAAATATGTTATAATTAAAGAAATGCTACTAATGTATGTCTGTCACAACTTTAAGAAACACATTGCGTTATGAAAAGGAAATGAAAGATCTGGATGGAGCTCTGAATCCACCTGGAAATGGAAGTATTGTAACAATTCACTCCAAACCTCACTTAAATCACCACCCGATAATTAAGTTTAATATTTGGACAGACAATGTATAAAATAATGATAGAAATCCAACGTTAACCTACTCTACACAAAAAAGTACAACAATTTTCCTTAAAGCAAGTAAACAACATGATAATATCCTATCAAAAGGTATTACTGAAAGCTGCAACCCACTCATATATATATATATATGGGTTTCAAAAATTAAGAAGAAAACAATTATGCAATTTATATAATACAATTGATAAAAAAAATTAAAAATTACCCTATCGACCCATTGGGTAGAATCATCAGTCCACTCGAAAACAGGGTCTTTTAACAGCTCAGATTTAAGAACTGAGTAAACTTCCAAGAATTTGTCCCTTAAATCAGATGATGTTCCATTTTGATTAGCCATTTTTTTTTGGTGTCACACAAATTTTTATGTATGAACAAGAGAGAGAAAGTGATTAAGAGAAAAATATGGCAAATGAAAATGAGATGGTGTGATGAGTACTTTGAAATGGCAAACACCAATGTTTGTTTGTTAGTTTAGTTGGTTTCTACTACTACCTCCCCCTTTTTGTACTGATTGTTTTCCACTTTGGACATCTGCCTTTCAACTTTTTGTGTTAGTACTTTTCTTTTTTTTTTTTGCATACATAAGAGGCTTTAAAGCCGAAGTTGAAAAACTAATCAACTAATCCCTCACTGAGGGTCTAAAACTAGCCTAGGAAACATACTACCACTTCTATCGCTAGTAATACTTTGCCACAGATAATCCGGAGGGTCCCTCAATATCTGTGGTTCTCCATCAAGCAACGCACCACCTTTGGCTAAGAGATCCGCACATTTATTAGCTTCACGATAAATACATTCCAGCTCAAACCCTGGATTATTACTCAATATAGCTCTACAGTCTCTCCCAATATGACAATTCCAACTCTTAGAACTACCACCGCCCTTCACTAGCGCGTGAAGTTCTCTCGAGTCAGTTTCGACATACAACTCTTTGATTCCTCTATCTAATGCCCAACGCAATCCATAATGCAAAGCTAGCACTTCCGAAAAACTCGGAGATTCCATAATACAAGGCCCAGAGAACCCTGCCACAAAGGTACCATCTCCATCTCTCAAAAGACCTCCTATACCCGCTCTTCCTGTCGCTATATTATAGCATCCATCCACGTTTAGTTTTAATTTATCCTTCGGCTTTATCCACTTGATTAGCTTACTTCTTGACGATTTAAAAATTCCTTGTTCTCCATAACAACTCATGCAAATACTAAAGAAAAGACTTTTTTTTTTTTACTACTTTCCTCAATTTTGGCTTCATCTTTAATTTTACCTAATTTACATCTTATCTTTCATTATTCACCATTTTTAATCAAAATATTTTATTTTCTCCAATACTTATTATTTTATAATTAAATAAACTAAAAAACAATGACATATTTTCTTCCTATTCTATGACTTAGGTGTCGTTTGATTTTTTTAAGTGATAAGTATTTAATGTTGAATAACACCTGAATAGAACTAATTCTGTTAGTGGTTAAGAGACAGTATCTGAATGAATAAGACTTGGTTTTAAATCTTAATGAAACATACCAGTTAAAAGGTATCCAGATCTTAATTGGTTAGGAAAAACAAACAAGACTTATTAATCCAGTGATTTAATGAACCAGATTAAAAACTCATTAAGTGCAAACGAACACCCCTTACTATTTATTATATCTTTCATATCCATATAAAGGTAGACATTTCAATAACATGAAATATTTATAACCAAAATTTGAAAAAAAATAAAAACCTAGTCTAATTTGAGGAAAAAAAGAAATTATAGTTACAATTACAAATATTGGTATAAGATAATAGTGTGAAATGAGACTTTACTCTAAATAATAACGTAAGTATCACTACTACGATACTTGTCACTAGAGACGTCTTTTGTCGTCCCTAATCATATTCATTGTCGTCACAAATGATCTTGCTTTATCATTTGCGACGACAAGTAGTCGCAAATGTATCGTTGCTAGAGATTCCTTGAGAAAGATACATATTAGAGACGACTCGCGAAAAGTCGTTGTAATTGCTTGAGTGTAATTCGCGACGGAACTTGTCATCGTCGCAAATGATACATTATCATTATAGATGATTTTTTTTGTCGTTAGTAATGTTATATCATTAGTGATGAATACTTTTGTTGTTATCAGTTAGAATTTGGGACAAAAAGGTCGATGCAAATGATCAACATTATGTCATCGCTAATGATCCTTTTTGTATTTACAAAAAAAACCTTTTAATAACCCAATTAAAATATTAATTTACATTAGTTGCCCATCATTAAATTTAAAATTCTACATTTATTTGATAATAAACAAAATAATAATAATTATACGGAATAAAATTACGCATATTTATAATAATATTAATCATTAAAACATAGTCATAAAAATAAATAGGACGGATAAAAGTAATCATAACAAACACAGATAATTGTCTTAAAGAAAAGTAATCATAACAAATAGAATAAAATATTGTTCAAGTCTGATAACACGGAATAAAAACTACGAAGTATTAAAGTCTCATCATCATCTTTGTCTCGGATCATTCGACGATAATGATCAAAATCATAGGGAATGGAAGAAGGGTCGTCGTCAGAGGTACTAGGATAAAGGGTATTAGAAGGACTCCTGTTAGGATTAGGACCGGGAGGAGTGCAACCGGGGGAACAAAAACAGATAGACCCTCGGTTACCCGCTCTTCATCAAATCAAGTGATGACCCTACTGACATCCTCTAGGGTAAGAGCGTTATGTGCGGCAGTAGTTGAACTCGTTGACTGGTCAGTCGGAGGAACGTATGGTTGTCGGGCCTTAGAGACCAGATATCCATTTATTTCTGCCACCACGCCCTTTAAATTTTGAAGCATATTTGGATGAAAAACGGGATAGACAGATCTCTTCTTCTTGTCATTCAGAGAAGGTTCAACACTAGCTACCTAAATCTGAGATGTCTTGCCCATGACTGTATTTGCAGCACTAACAACCTGGTCAAACAAATCATGTGCGTCAATGGAGGGGTTTAACTAGAAGATCTGGTAGACCCAAACTTTGAGCCTTACGTGACTAGGGTGCGCATCTGGTATTCTCAACTCCTCTTGTTACATGGAATATATACACATATTAATTATTCAAACATAATATAAGGAATAAGTAATCGAAACGATGTATATGAAACTTACATGTGATTGTAGATACCGATCGGTCCTTCACTTTTCTTTTGTCTTGTCATACCCGATCCTCTTAAAGGAATTAGACATCAACAGAAGCGACAAGCGCTTTTCCTCTCTCTATACAGGTTCCTTGTCAACATGTAGTTCTTCATCTCCCTCCTGATTGAGTTTTTAGTCAATGTATTAAAACTATTTTGTAATGTAAAAAAAATTATACCTCAAATAAGTCTACTCGTTGTTGCGAGTAGTTCTTGGATCCCGACTCACTCGGGCGCGTTTGCTTGGCTTGGTTGGCATGTCCGCCTGCGCCTGGTTTTGTATATTTTTAAATATTAAATATTTAATTTTCACAATAAATAAATCAACAATATTAATATCTTTTAATGTAAGGACACACACTAGAAATGTATGACCTAACCGGGTAATCATTAATCGTGAACAACACACAAACCTTCATTACAAATTCTTCCTTAGTATGAGCATCATACTTAAGGATCCTTATATCCCACAACATTTCCAAATCATCTAAAATAGGACGGAAAAAGATATTCATATCTTTACCTCGTGAATGCGAACCCGGAATCAACAAAGTAAGTATAAAGGTGATTTTTTCATGCATAACCACGACGACAAGTTATAGATTGTCAGTATAACTAGCCACATACTATATGAGTTGTTTTGCATGAAAAAATTCCCAAACCTATCGATGCCCAAACCCAATCGTATATGATGTTGTCATTCTTCACTATGTTGCAAATGCGTTTATACTCGGATATCCACTCTTGACCACGAGTCGCATCATAATCGATGTTCATGGGGGAATTGTGACCCTCTGCATGAAGAAGAGTCTGAGACATTCTATGTATCAGGAAAAACAAAGAAAAATGAGTCACGTGAGGTCCCAACAATCCGAGTTGTGACCGAAGAGGTAATAACTAAGATCACACAGGAATTCATGGAGAAGAGAGCTGAAGATGAGTTTGGGGTAGGCGACGAGGTCGCAGGGGAAGCCCACAAACAGGAGAATGGGCTACGATGCTATAAGAATTCTTGGATGGGACCATTAGTAGTCACTAAAGTCGTCTCGACAAAGGTAATCGAGATACGAGTGAAACGAGGTTGCAGGTTCCGGATGGTAGATGTTCATAGACTCACCGCTGCTGGAGAGGCTATATAAAATAAGAAGTGATTGAGGTAACACGCCAAACTTTGAGCGAAGTAAAATAAAAGTGCTTACGGAGATAACCCAGAATTTTTTAAAGTTTTTATGCACTTTGCTTTAGTCTTTAGTAGTGTAAATTAGTTAGTTTTTAAGTTTATTTAGTGTACATAACGTTTAAAGAGAATGGTATTCGTGTTTTTGATGTGTAGGTATTGCAAGAAATGAGATTGAGATGAAATCACAGAGGAAATTTGAGCATCACAACTGTTAGCAACGATATACAGCGCATCTATGCAGTATATACCAACATGCTAGCATCATTAAAGGGTGCCCATACAGTCAAATTAAGTATAGTATATTGAGGGAATTAGCGGCATACCACAACTTCCCTCCTAGGCGGTATACCGCAAGTTAACCATATTGTCAAACGCGACAACCTTTGTATGGTATGAAAAACAAGGTAGGTCACGATAATACCGCACAACCAAGCGGTATATCGCATGAGCACGTATAACAACTATGAAGAAGAGGTCTAGTTCATATCAACGACCAAAACCTTAAGCCTTCTTCTTCTCCAAACACCCAAAACTCCACTAAAGTTTCAGCAAATCTTCACCACATATCAAAACACCATAGATTCATATTCAAATGCATATTTCCACTCCTAGAAACAAATTTCCACCACCCCCAAATCAAATTCTAAAACACCTAGAAATCAAGAATCATATCCAAAATTTTCCAAAAACCTTTTCTAAGTTCCGTTGATCTTTTTCAATTAAGCAAGATTCAGTCATACCCACTATAGTAAAAATCATCCTTATACCTTTACTAACTCAAATAACACCTTATTTACCCAAATAAATGGGTAACATCAATAGTGGTGCAACTTTAAGTTGGAGGTCAAAGGAGATGACGATTAGAACGAAGACATTATCAAGTGCGAGAGAGGTGGAAAAGAATCAAGAGAAAGAACGGGGTGAAATCAAGAGGAAGATAAGTGGGAATTGTGTAAATTCGGGGAAGAAGATAAAGGGTAATTCGAGTCTAGCACTAAGAGAGGAGCCAGTTGGTGTGTTTGAGTCCTCGAGAGCAAGCAATTATGATTGAGGAGCCAAGGATGCCAGAACCTCTTCAAGTCAAGATTCCTATACCCGTGATGAGTGAAGATTCTAAGCGCTTATTAGCTACCACCAAATAAAAGACTTTAGAATTAACACCTTTACACGAGAGAGTATTCGAGACAGGAGTTAGAAAAGGTGAGTACACAATATTTCTAAAGTTGGGTGATAGATTGGGATAGACCAAATTCATGATAAGGCAATCAGGATTACGTGTCGAGTCAGTATCTGAGTTCTATCTATTTTCTTTAACCGAGATAACAAAGTTTGAGTTCTATTTAGAGAAAATTTGATTCCTTTCGAGTTGAAAAGATTCGTATACACTTCGAGTTCAAGGAATTAGTTGGACTGTTCAAGTATAAAGAAGCAGTGAAGGATATTATGATTTTTGATTGGGAATCATTATATAAGCATGTATTGAGTAAAAAGTTGGTATATAAAAGCGAAAGAAGGTTATAGGGATATTGGCCTTACAAGTACCTTCAAATTGATCCACGAGTATGACACAACTTCCTGACACCAGCAACTTTTGGGAACTTTTGAACCTCGTAAGTAAGTAAGAAATTTACCAATTTCTTGAATTGTGTTTTATGAGAGGAGGAGATAGATGTAGCACAAGTGATGTTTGATTTGGTAATGCATCTCACAAGTGAACCGCAGTCGGTGTTCAGTTTGAAGTACCCAATAATCATCACGAGTCTAATGAGGAAAAAGAATATGAGTCATGGTGATGTGAAGCTTATGTACAAGAGGAGTAATAATATCAATGACGATTGGATCAAAACAATCCTTAGAGAAGCAAGTGAAAAGAATCCTTCAAGTGTATAGGCTTCTCGTGAGAAGATTGAGAAGGAAACAAGCTCAAGAGAAAAGGATCTTTCATGTAAAGAAAGCATGAGTGAGCGATTTGATTGAGTAGAAGCAGCTCAAGCTTTCTTGGCAGATGATGTGGCGCAAATAAAGCGCACGTCATTACACTCTTGGAGAGAATTCATTACAGTATAGTGAAGGATCCACCACACCCTATCTTAGGTATTGATCATGCAAGGAAATAGCCGCGAGAATACATTTCCTTTATTACTTATATTTCATCTCATTAAGTGTAGTATATTTGTTAGTTGTGCGTATTTTATATTTTATATCGTATCGAGTCTATTCCGAGTCGTGGGGACATGACTTATTTTTTAGTTGGGGGTATAGGGATTCTTTGACGCTCATTCCCATTTTATGTGTTGATTTCTTTATAGGAAAAATTTAAAAATTTTAGTAGTGGAATTATGTGTAGTGTAAAATTCCCTAAAAGCATAAACCTTAGTGAGTTAATGATAGTCTAGAAATTTGTTTATGAATTAGTTATATTGTATTCTTAAAATATGGACATAAAAACACACCTTAAAAGTAAATAAAGGATTAGTAAGCAATGCATTAGCAGTAAGTTTTAACTTAGGGAGAATGAATGATGTGTAGACATGAGATCCGAGCTAGTGGAAGACCCATTTAATGAACATGGTAGAGGTTAGTAAGTAACAAAATTGCATAGTTGAAGATGATTAAGGAGATTCTTGATAAGCCCCTTGTTTTCTTTTTTCTAGATAACCAAATTATTATTGCTATATTATTTTTATCACTTTATAGACTATACCCGCACTCGAATCGCGATGCTAAGACACTCGTCTTTAGAGCTTGAGTTTAGGGTGGCGGGAAAGATTATGGGACACACTTGAGTGAGTTTTTGAGCTTGTATTAATATGTGATATGTTGATGATGCACTATTATTTTAACCCTTTGTCGGGGTCTATTGTAATAAGATTATTGAGAAAAATAAAAAGAAGAGAAAAATGGTGAAAGAATTAGCATGACATCTCAAATCAAAAAGAGTGTCGTTGCTAACTTGAAAAAAAAAACAATGATATGAAAAAGGACCACAAAGTGGTGTTTATTATGTAATCATCTTAAATTTTTATTGGGTTATTGGGGATGCTAATTAAGTGTATAAAATGGGTTGTATGAGAACATATTTGAGTGTAAACTCAAGCTCTGGCGATTCGGTGATGGTTAGTGAGGAGAGAGCCAAATTTCACGCTACATTATCGAAATATAAGATCATACCGTCCCTAAGCCAACATTACAACCTTAAAGACCTTATGATTCTTAACTATGTGATCTAGAAATGATTGATCTGATATAGATTATTTAAGTGGACCACTGGTTACAATCTTAGGACCGAGGAACAACATATAGCCACCATATTAGACTAAGCAAAAAAGCCAACCCTTCTTGCATTGCGAAGCTAATCTAATCATGAAATTATACCATGTTCATTGTTTGTAGGATAACTACATGTATACTCGTTTGTAGATATTATTACATGAAACTTGCTAGGTAATTGCTTTGGGATCATTCTGTACATTCTCTTCTCCCATTCTTTATTCGACTTAGTTGACAGAGGCTTCCTTAGACCACTTCTTATTTCTTATGTTGTAGGGACGAAAAAAATCTGAGCTGGGAGTCTTGATGTCTCCATGTATGTGATATATTAATGTATTCAGGAGACATCATTTTAGTATTGTGCTTAGTCGATGGATATTTCCCTATTATTTCACGGTTTCTTGTCTAGTTTTGGAGAATTGTTACTTTTAGAGCTATTTGTGTGTAATTTGTGTGTAATTTGTGTGTTAAGTGTGCATTTCTTAGGTAATTGGATGCTACTAGATCCCAAGACGAGTATATAAAGTCGAGAAAAGAAGATGGAACCGAAGACAAGCAGAAAAAGGACCAAGAAGCCACTTTTGGAAAATGGAAGTAGTTGTCGGCCAGATTTGGCAAGCGACTTGTTCGAGTTAGCACGAGAGATTGATAGACATTGTTTTAATCGAATTGATCATATAAATTAAACTATGTACGACTTATACTAGTTTATGCTTTTTAGAGATTCTACCCCTCTAGATTGACCTAAGTTCGTAAACTATCACCTTAGTTGGGGGTTTAGGGACATACACAGTTCATATTTGTTTAATGTGCGGTAGTGATCCTGTCGGACTTGCCTAACTAGATAGTCAATAGGGTTAGATTTAACCACCAATCACTGTGTAAGGTCCCCTTACCCAAGTCACCCTGTAGTGTTGGGGTTTGCTTCTAAACTGCTTTGACGGGAGTTAGAAGGATTATGGAATCCCGACTAGTTGTATCAACTCAATTCACCATTATACTTAGAATATCAATTTAGTAAGATAGACATACTTGCAAACTTACACTATTCTCTCCCCAATTCTTAGTAATCTTATTTATTTGAATTCATAGTTTAATTTTTAATATTTTGCATTTTATATTCAATTGAAAATCAAATATATATTTTATCTTTGTCTTTTAATCTTAGGGGTGGAAATCGGATGGAACAGATCGCGAAAAGGGTCTTTCAAAAAAATTCCAAATTTTTGGAATAGATTTTTCATTCCGATCCGAAATTTTTGGAACTAGAAAAGTATTGAATTCGGGATTCGGCGTGGAAATTTTAGAACTTTTGTTCGTAACTGCGGAAGTTTTAGGTTGCAAATCGGATTTTTCGACATTAGACCACGTATATAGTACTGCGGTAAATTGACAAAAAATTCACAAAATAAATTTAACTAGTGTAGTTGTCAAACCACTTAACTTCTTAAGTTGTTGATGATTACAGTACGTTATAATTCTAGTTTTCTCCAAGTATGCATAACTTTTTATCATAAAACACATGCATGCTCTCAATCTAAAGAAAGCATATTTTTTTTTAGTTTGAAAAAAAAAAACACTAATACATGAATGAAAACAACATCCTCCAAACACAAGGAGTTATTCTCACAAACAGAGAAAAACACAATTAGATGAATTTTTTTGATCCGAATTCCACCCCTATGTAATATATTGTATATATGTATGCTATATAAACTTATATGCATCTATCATATATATTAATTGGTAAATAATATAATTTAATAATTGAAAATATATCAGAAATAATATTCAAAATGTAGAATCGCAAACGAAAATCGGTTTATCGGAAATTCTGGAAATTTATATGTAGATTCAATTCCAATCTGGTTTTTTTTGGAAAACTCGTAAATCAGAATATTAAAATTCTGATATGAAATAGAATTTTCGGATTGAAAAAATCGAATAGAAAATTTCGTTTCCGATTTCCACCCCTAATATAAACATTTAAAATCATCTACACTTTCATTAAACATAAGTTTGAATGTAAATATTTAAATTTTTGAAAAACAGACTTATTTTATTTATTTATTACTTGGAACGATCTGTATGTTTGTGGAGAGTTAATCACGTAGTCTGGAAATGTGTGTATTTTGTATCGTTGTTTTATTACATATTTACATCTCGGGATACCATTGAGGTAGATTACATGTTTCTTGGCAACCCATAGGAATATGACGTGTTTTGGCTAGGATTAGTTTGGTTGGTAGCTGATTATCTAGGTATTAACAGACGACTAAGAGTGGAAAAGATTTCTTATGGTGGACCTCACAAGTAACACTCATTTATTCTAAAATGTTTTAAAATGTTTAATTAAATTCTAAGATTTCTTGCTTTAATATTGTTTTAGAGAGATAAGATTCACCCGTGTAAATATTCCCTAGTTGTATACATTTTGGCTTGGCAGTCTTTTTAGATTTTTGATTATTATAATTATTTTGGTTGAAAAGTACATTCTCTTAAGTCAAGATGATGCTGCTAAGCTTTGGGACCAAAAAAAAAGAAATCTGCTAAGCTCTGTTTGTTTGTTTTTTTATTTTGTTGGTTAGTGCTAAGGTGTATTTATATGACCATAGGAGGAGAATGTTAATATAGTTCAATAATTGCATGGAGAACTACGCATGGCTGTATGGCATTACTGACTAGGCAATTCGATCATATTTGTAAATTTTCTTTTTTTTTTTCGATTTTTTTTTTCGAAAATAGCTTATTATTGAAACATATATATTTTTTCAATTTAATTTTTTTTCTAATCGGAAAACAAAACACAAAAATAATCATACCGGTCGTTAACATATCCATATTCTATCAAAGAGGTTGCATTAATCGATAATTATGTTTTGGTTGTGTTGAGTGGCCCTATGTCTAACATTTCTTGCAAGTCTGTTGGTATGTCAGTTAGGTTGTCTTGAATGTGTTTAAGAGTGACAGGTTCGAACTGCTCTTCCATCACTCTAATCTTCCTCAGTATCAGATGGATCCTCCAACTTGCCGCTGACAATCGTCTGATACCTTGAATGACTTCAAGGTTGTCAGAGAAGAAAGTCTTCTCTCCAGTAGGAAAACCCTCACACATTTGTGTTACTTTTAGTATTGCTTGAACTTCCCTTTCAATGATTGAATTTGCGAGAGTTATTCTAGTATGATCTATCCTGATACAAGTCCACTTGTGAATTTGTACAATACAAATCCCTGTTGGTTCGTATGAGGGAGTATAAGATGCATCACACATAAAAGCAAACTCGGTAAAGTCCGTTCTTTATTGATCTGACTCCTGCCTCAATTGTTCAAGTCGTGTTGTTGATGTATCTCTGTTCCGCCAATCTATTCCGTAAAGCTTTCTCATAGCCTTACGAAAGTCCTAGGGGAGTGGGAGGGGGGATAGGATATTAATCTAGTAACGCCTAATTAAAATCAGTTACGTATTAAGTTTCATGTAATACTATTTTACAAACTATTTAATATATATACACTTATCATACAGACAATCAACACGGTTTAAATTCAATATTATATTAGCTTTGCAATGCACGAAGGAGAGGTTCTTTTCTTAGTTCGATATGGAGGCTATAAAGTGTTCATCGATCGTAACGTAGTCTCTAATGGTCCTTCTAACTACTCTTTGTTGGTTCAATCGCTCCAAAATTACATAGTTAGGAATCATAAGGTATTTACGGTTGTAATGTAGGCTTAGGGACGGTATGATCGTATATTTAGATAATTTAGAATGCGCTTTTGGCTCTCCGCCCACAATCTATCAACGAGTCACCCTAGAGCTTGAGTTACTCTCATATTTTTTCTCACTTAACCCAACTTTGATGCACTTATTTCACATCCCCAATAACCAACTAAAAACCATTATGATAACCTAAGAATCTACTTTGCCGGTCCATATGTATATATATTTTCATTTAAAAGTTAGCTATGACTCTCTTTTTTATGTTTAGAAGTCATGCCACTATGCTTCACATTTTTCTTTTCTATTCAATATTTTTTTTTCTTTCCAAATCTTTTTCTTTTACCCCGTCCAAGGGTTACAATACATAACAAGTGATTCATCACATAACACAAATACATTGCTAAAAAACCATCCAATAATGTTTCCCATAATCGTTCCCACCACCCCAAACTCAAGCTCTAAAGACGAGTGTCAAAACATTGCGATTTGAGTGCGGGTCATATGGAAAAAGTCCTATAATTTAAGGGGTATGACTTGTAGTGCGGCTAACAAAAAGGCTTGGAAAGGCTTAGTTTATTCTTATCCATCATATTCATTTATTTTCTAACTTCAACTATTATCTGCTACGCTATTTTGTTTACCCATTCGTATATCGCACTAGGTCTTTGAGGAACGAATCTTACTTACTTTTAAAACTTGCATACAATCTGTGATACTTGCAGTGAGTAACGTGTTTAGGTTAGGTGTTAGTGCATCATTTATCCATCTTTTATCATCTTATTTTTATAACACCCTAGGCGACACCAGTGGGAGATAGACATATCTGCCATTTGCAAGAAAACGGTAGTAGGCCTCGCTTTCCTAATCTTTATTTTCTCGAACAACGATCTAGGCATGAGATTAATTCTCCCACCCAAATCATATAAGGTTCTTCTGGTCCATTCTTCACCAATAGATATAGGAATATTAAAACTCATGGGATCCTTAAATTTTGGTGGCAACTTGCTTTGGAAGATTGCACTATACTCCTCAGGCAGACCAACTATTTCCCCTTCAATATACTTGCATTTGTTGGAAAGCGCATCTTTCATAAACTTCAAATATTTTGGCATTCTTTTGATTGCCTCAACAAATGGCAAATTGATTTGAACTTTTGAACGATGTCCACAAACTTCTTGAATTCTTTATCATCTTGCTTATTTTGAACACGTGAATGGTGGAGGAGGTCTCTCTTTATTCACAGCTACCTCTATTTCTCCTTTTGTTTCTCCAATGCCTTTTCTATATTCTTATTAACACTCACCGTTTCACTTGTCTCTTCGACAACATCTTGTACCTCTTCTTTGTTTGAACTTTGAAGTCACTTTTTTTTTCTGGTGTGACCGGGAAGGGTAAAGTTAGTTTCTTCACACTCCTTAATGCAATCGCGTTACAATCTCATGACTCCGAAGAATCTCATAATTGCTAAATATTTGGCCTTGTGACCTCATATTCAATTGATTAGCAATTTGCGGTACCTGGTTTTTAAGCAATTTCAACGCTGTAGAATGCTCATTCAGCCTTTCATTATTGAGCTTCCATGCCTTTTGATTTGACTTAAAATTTTATTGTGTCCTTATCATAAATGAACTTAACACTTGTTGTAAGACATTAGTTGTACCTTTTGTGGATGTGATGGGAGTGCTTTTTGCATAAAATTTTCACTGTAAGTTTCCTTCACATAACCTTGACCCCCTTGTATTGCTTATGCACACATTCCAGATGAGAAAATAAAGAAGCTTGATTATAAAGGTGAACGGTGCATCTTTCTTGGTGTAAGCGAAACGTCTAAAGCATATAAATTATTCAATCTGATTACAAAGAAAATTATTATCAGCCGAGATGTAATATTTGATGAAGAAAGGATGCGGGATTGGGATAATCAGCAAACATCTCTAATGATTTTTTACGAAGAAAGTTTGCAACTTTTACCATCGGAAACTCCTGATTCTAATACTAGATAAAATCCAGCATCTGAAGTAATTCAAACAGGCCATGTTCGGAGGAGTCCTGCTTGGATGGCTGATTATGAGGTATCTGAACCTAATCAATATAATGATCAAGTTTCTCAGTTTGCATTGTTTTCAAATTCTGATCCTACTATATTTGAAGAGGCTATAAAAGATCATAAATGGAAAAAATCAATGGAGGCAAAAATTTATTTTATTGAGAAAAATGATACAAGGGTGCTAACAGATCTTCCAAATAGACATAATACAATTGGTGTCAAATGGGTTTACAAAACAAATTTGAATGAAAGAGGATAGGTTGATAAGTACAAGACTCGAAATAAGAATATGGTGTCAATTACAAGGAGGTGTATGCTCCTGTATCAAGGTTGGACACTATTCTGTTAGTATTATCAATATCAGCTCAACACTCATGGCTTGTTTATCAACTCGATGTAAAGTAAGTATTTTTACATGAAAATTTGGAAGAAGAAGTATATGTTGATCAACCACCTAGTTATATACATAAAGGTAAAAAAACCAGGTATATAATTAAAAAATGCTTTACATAGACTAAAACAAGCACACTGATCTTGGTATAGTCATATAAATGATTACCTATAAAAAGAAGTTTTTATTAAGTGTCCTTCTGATCATTTGTTTTAGACAAAGATTGATGGTGGTGAATTTTTTTTATAATGTGTTTATATGTTGATGACTTAATTTATGTTAGTAATGATGGAGCTATGTTGGATAATTTTAAGAATTGTATAATGAAAGAATTTGATATGACAGATTTAGGGTTAATGCGATATTTTCTTGGCATTGAAGTTTTGCAATCTTCTGCTACCTGATGGCATATTTATTTCACAAAGGAAATATGTTTTTGATGTTTTATACAGATTTAAAATTGTAATCATGTCTTAATTCCAATTGAGTATGGCTTATATATCACCAAGGAAAGGAGTGGAAAAAGGTAAATTCTATGTTATACAAGAAGATCGTTAGGAGTCTTTATGTATTTGACATCCACAAGACCAGACACCATGTAGGGTGTGAGGTTAATTAGTTGATACATGTAGAATCCATATGAAGTGCATCTTTCAGAAGTAAAGAGAACTTTACATTATTTAAAAGGCACAACTTATTTTGAAATCATGTATAAAGTTGATAGAAATCCAAGTTTGGTTGGTTTTCTGATAGTGATTATGCTGGTGACATCGATGATAGAAAAAACACATATGGTTTTGTGTTTTTAATGAATTTTTGAGTTGTTTCATAGTTTTCAAAGAAGCAACAAATTGTTACTCTATCAACAACTGAAGTAGAATTTGTTTCTGCAACATTAGGTTCATGTCAAGCAATTTGGTTGCGAAGGTTACTTAAACTATTGCTCAATCATCAACAAGGTTCAACAATAATTTATTGTGATAATATTTTGGCAATAAAAATTGTCAAAGGAACCAGTTTTACATGGAAGGAGCAACCACAATGATGTACGCTATCACTTTCTACGTGATCTATGCAACGAATGTGTTATTGAATTGGTATATTGAAAAAGTGAAGAACAGAGTGCAGATTTTTTAACCAGGCCATTAAAAACTCCAACTTTTGAAAGACTTAGAAGAATGCTTGGTTTATTACTCATGTATGATAACAAAACTAAACTGACTTCTGTTGATTCCAGTTTAAGGGAGGATGTTAGTTATTTTAATTAATGTATATGTTATTAATTGGCATAAATGTTCAAATAACATTGTCGTTGTAGAAATAGCCGTTAGCAATTATACTCCATTGTAATTCTATAAATAGATGAATCCTTCTTTGTTGATCAATACAAAAAAAATCATTGTTGTTCTTCATCTTCTTCTTTATTTCTTATCAGATAACAGAATTAGGGAGATAATGACAACCTAATGCTAGTGGACCAACCTATGAATGATACAGAGACTTCATTCTCAAAATTAGTTAAAAGGAAAGAACATACAAAATTTTATACTTTATCTTAATTGTTCGCAAGGCCATCGGACCAACAATTCTTCATGCAACAATGCATTAAAGATGAAATATATGCACGAGAGTACAAATGGAATGAGAATATTGCACTTCATAATATATAAACCCTCATGAAAGATTTTTTTTTTATAATGAGTGATATCAACGTGCAAATACGTACGTCCCTTCCCAAAATGAGTCACTTCAAAGTATTCAACATGTTGACAGAGATAGGAGAATTTTTGGTGAAATATCTTTCTCATATAAATGGGAATAAGCTTGAATCTTAGTTGTCACACTAGACTATCAGGATAATATTATAATTCATAACACTAAGAAAGTGTGGGAAAACTCATGTTTTGAGAGTGAAATGGTCACCCTTCACGAAACATTTAATATGGCTAACATAGATAATCAATATATAACATCTATTTTCACTGACTATTTGGCATTATACATCGTTGACAGTTAGGTGGAACATCTGCCCGATGATGAAAGATATTGACGAAACGTATGCTTATACATACAGATGAAAGGTCTTTTATATTCCGTGTATACTCAATATTTTAGTTGATGTTATATGCAAACAATATCAGACAAATACACTACTACTATACTCGAAAAGACAAAACATTAATGTGATCTTAATTTCTCTCAGGAAGATGTGAGAATTGGCTAATTTTCTTTAGGTTTTAATGTTTATAACAAGTATTGTCCATTTTTTATATTTGTTATATTCTATATAAACACTTAATATGATATATAAATATTTCAGTTGACGAAAAAATTAGTATATCATTTAAATATTACAAAGAAAATGAACCATATATTTATTAATATTTTAATAAAAATAATTAGAAAAAAACAACATAAGTAGGGATGAAAAATATATAATTAACCAGTTGGGGTTAGCTTAATTGGTCAAAGTCTTGGTTATCCTTCTAGGCGGTACAAGTTCAAACCGTGTCACCGAGTAAAAAAAGTGGCTCTCTCATATAACAAAAAAAAAAAATTGATTAACCGAAAATAAAATTAAAATACATAATCATAACTCTTTACTTTATTAAAAACCGCAACCTAAGTGTTTTAAGTTTAATCTTCATCTGCACTTTTCAAACCCATAACCGAACCATTAGACTTCCTTTTCTTAAATAATATTTCAAGTTCAGTCATAATTGAAATATAACTCTATACATAATTTAGAACTTCTTTAATTACGCTTACAAATACAATATAACTTTCAAAACTATAAGATATATTGTGTCAAACTTTATTTAAATGGAAAATTTGTTATTTGATTGATTAAATCTAGTATTTTGATCTTGGGATTTGACTATACTTTTATACCTAATTTATTATAAAAAAATATATAATTATGAATATGTTTTTGTTTTTTTAATTTAATTTTTATCTAAATCAATAGCGGAACGATTTTAACCATCAGTTACATTTTTTAAAAGAGTATTGATATGTAATCATGGAATAGATCATACCAGTTATATTTTTGTTGGGGCGATTAGGTGTTTTAGGTGAATATAGTGTTGTTTGTCGTGATAACTGTAAGAGTCTATTCTGACGGATTAACATATATGAGATGGAAACCTGTGGATGAGATGAGATAGAAACTCATATCACAAGAAGAATATGCAAGTAACTTGATTAACATTATAACGTAAACGAGTATATTGATCTTTATTGCATACTCAGAGGCATGAAAAATCCTATAACACATTGGTTGTCGGTTTTACTAAAGACCTACTTCTATTTATAGTACTCGAATCAAGTCGTTGCCTCTTTTGTAATGACTAGAACACACGTTATAGATGGTGGTTAGTGGGGAAGTTACTACCATTGACCACGTTCGCCTATTTCAATCTTAACTTATCTTTTACGTGAGTTGTAGCTAAATGCACACCCTTCATTCCCCCTATTCCACCGTCGAGTCATCGATAGGTAATTTGAACAAAGCTTTCCTGAGGCCACCCTGGCATTCGCTATTCCACCTCTCCCACATGTCAAGGAAGATGGTATATTATCCATATTAAGTACCCCTTTAAACCATAAAATGATACTTATAGAGGTTTTAGGGATTACTCTGAGGTTTATCCAGGTATAGCTCTACGTATTGTCATTTAATCCTATTAGGATATTTTTACTATGTCACTTTATATTACCTTTTATATCCGGTCATAATGAAGGCAACATGATCATTTCCACGTAAATATTGCATTTCCAAATCTTAGGCGGCGATTAACGCTTCATTTTCCATATGTTTTAAATTTTGTTTATGTGTAAACTAGGTTTAATCAGGTATAAATTATTCAATATCTCTTCTGGGATTTTATGAGGCAGGTTTTTTTTGTAGACTTCTTCTTTCTCCTGTTTATTTGAGGTAATTCTCCATTATTTCGTATAGTTATTTCAATTAAGTCTTCTACTTGTTCTTCTTCATCAACATTTGCTGCCTTCTCCAGTGTCTATGTGTGAGTCCATTATCTCGGTGAGAAATCCTATCACTGATTTCCCTCCTATAGTTTCCATTGACGCTTTACTTGTAGGCACTCCGATGGCGGGTGTAACTCTCAATACACCTTGTAACTGGACTTGGGAAATGACCCCATCCTATAAGAGGCCGAGGTCTATAATTTGGGGGACAACACATCTTGTTCTTCTAAGGAAAAATCTAGGGTAAACCCTAATCCTCATCTCAACTTCGGGTCAAGCCCAATAAGATGCTAGATAATTTCAAAACAGTGGATCTATTTCTACGCTTTGGCAAAATTTTAGGGATAGAGTTTAGTATCCTTGGGTCGTTAGAGAAAGTATCCCGGGGTTATGAGGGTGAGATGGACCTATATATCTGTAAATTTAATTTTGGGGATGAGGTACCCCTTGTGTCCCTTCATATCTGACCTTTTTCAGATGTATTCGTTGAGCCCTAGTCAGCTATCTCCCAATGCATGGGGTATGATCGTTGCTTTTTAAGTTTTTGATAGAGAAACCTAGAATACATCCATTATGTTAACCTTTTCCAAGTTTTGTTTAAGATTATAAACAACATGGTTATTACCATTTATGACCCTTCAAGTACCACGAGTAAAACCCAATCACATGGTAGATGGTACACATTTGACCCCGCAAGAAGAATCATGCACACTTATATATTTGAAAACTCTTCCCAGCAGTCACTCAGGATAGCATGGAATGATTGTTTTGATTAGGTAGCTCTCGTCGTACTTAGATCCTTCTTCCTACAATGGTTGTTCACCCAAATGGGATTTTGTGTTGGTTTTGAGAGTTGAGGGAGAGTCATATCGTTGTAAAGTTTTGAACATTAAGGATAATGTTCCTTTATCCAAATATTTTTCCAATAGGGTCATAAAATAGTCAAAGTTGTATCTTTATCACAATATCTCTTCAAAATGGATTAACTACTCTTCTCGCTTGTGAGAAATGATAACCTTGGAGACTCTTAGGTTTTTTTAAGAACAATACTTTTTGAATTTTCATATTTGTATTATTATTCTAATTTTTACCTAATTCATTTAGGAAATAAATGTTGATTGTATGATAACTACGGTGCGCGCAAGTGCCATGGACAAGTTTCAAGATGACTCCAAAGGCACGATAGCTTCTTATTCGTACGTCCTTGACTAGACAACCTGTCTTAGATATTGAGTCAAGGTTTAGACATAGTGAATTATCAATACTACGTCCTTGTCTGGACAACCCGTCTTAGGATTGAGTTGAGGTTTGACTAGGGTGGCTTCTCAGACCTATGTCTTATAAACAACAACCTGTCTTAGATATTTAGTCGAGGTTTGACCAAGGATGGATTCTCATGCCTATGCCACAAACTCGATAACCTGTCTTTGAGATTGAGTATATGCATGACCTTGATAATTCTTAGGCCTATGCCATTGACTCGACAACCTATCTTAGAGACTGGATCTAGGTTTAGTCAAAGTGACCCTTGGATGTACACATTGAACTCGAAAAGTTGTCCTAGAGATTGACTCAAAGTTTGACCAAGGGAGCCCTTAGGTCTAATCACTAGACTTATTAACTCATCATGGGGGGTTCAATTGAGGTTTTACCATGGTGGCCCCTTAGGCATGTCCCTTGAACTCAATTCCTTATAGTGGTCAAATCAAGGTTTCACCAGGACAACCACTTAAGTATTGTATTCCTAGACTCGACCATTTGCAAGAGGTTTGAATCGAGGTTTGCCTGTGGTGACCCCTTATGTCTAATAGACTAGGATCGATACATTATCTTATGGGTTGAATCAAGTATTTACCTAGAACATGTAAGAATGCAATCACATAATCATTTAAACATGTAGAGATCAACCAAAGTTTTTAACACTAACAATAGACTACCATATCTACATATGATCTATTTTATAAGCTTAGATAGAAATTAGTATTCGAATGATACGTTCATAGATATATTTAGTTGACCTGGGGTATTATAATACATATATTAGCTACCTTGTTAATATGGGATGAATAGTTGTGTACCTACAGCCTGGGTCACCTGAAATTTTGAGTTTGATACTCTAGATTATTCACTCCCGAGATTTTTTAGCTAGATGGTGGAAGACCTTTCTTTTCTACAAGACCATGTGCTCCTCATGTAGCTCTATCCCTAGGGAGGTTATCCGTGTGACTTGGACTTAGCAGGAGGACAGATTAAGCGCCCTTATCCCCTAGGATTAAAAGAAGTTTACAATCTTGCAAAGTTCACACTATGGTATCTCAATGGTTTGGGGATACATGTGTTTCCTATGTACAGTGACAAACATATATGACAAATCTTACCAGTTAGACTTTTGTTGGGGTGTTTAGGTGTTATAGTGAATTAGTGTTGTTTACGGTGATAATTGTAAGGGTATATGCTGACGGATTAACACCTACCTGATGGAATCCATGGATGAGATAAGATAGATACGTGTATCATAAGAATAATTTGATTAATAATTATAACACTATTGATCTTTATTTCATAAGTAGAGGCATGAAAAAAAATCTGAATACATTGTTTGCTTTTTTACCAAAGACTTACTTTATTTATAGTACTCCAATCAAGTCGGTGACCTCCTCCCTAATGGCCAGAACACATGTTCGAGATGGTAGTTATGGGGCGGTTACTAGTGAAAAATCCAGAAATATAAATGAGGGTGGGTTTGAATAATAAGAGGGTTTGGGGCAACGTGCCTGAATTTTTTTCTGGGTATTTAATTAAAAACATGAAACAATGAAATTATAGGTTAATGATACCATATAGAGATAAAAAAATTACACTTTGTACTCTACGAGTTTATTTTCTGAAATATATCCATGATAGTAGTATTCTCAATTTTCTTACAAATGTCTCTCTCAATAAAGGTAATCATTCAACCATTTGTCACTCATTCGATTCCGTAATTTAGTCTTGACAATACTCATAGCTGAAAATACCCGCTCAACAGAAGAAATAGCAGTCAAAAGCAAGAAAACCAGTGTATACACAATATTTCTCCTACTTTCTACCATTTTTTGAGCAAGCCATGTGATTCAATTCAAATCGAAAAATTCACTACTAGATTTCACATCAGCAATGTAAGTGTCAAGTTGATCTTTAAGCTCTCATACATCACAGTCGACAAAATCTCGCAGATAGTATTCAGCTAGGTGAACAAATTTTAATTTGTCAAAAGGGGAAATGTTGTTATAAAGAACAAGACATGCAACACACAAAAGTAATTCTATGGTGGAATCAGAAAACTGAGCATTCAACTCTGCTAGTTGCATATCTAGAATAACATAGAGAGTATTAAGCTGAAGATGATGTAAATTTGTTGTTCCATCTTTGTTATGTCTGCAAATTTTTTCTCATGCATGATACATGTCATCCGTTCCAGGAACACTAACTTTATACTTCTCACAAAATTTACAAACATTTCAAGCAAAGAATACACCCATTCTCCCTCAAGGTTTGAAACTGTCGTTTTGCTACTTCAACTAATGTCATTGCATTTGCAATATCTTGATCTTTTCTTTGAAGTGCTTGTGACAACTCATTCGCGATAGATAATATTTTTTTCATCAAGAAAAGAGTGAATACAAAATCAAATGATTTAAGTTTATCCACAATATCTTGTGCATCTGTTCGGTTAGTTTGATTCAATCCATCTTTTCCAAGGAGCTCAATCACCTCAACGGCTTCAGCAAACATATTAATCAAACTCAACAAAGTATTGCAATGAGAACTACAACGAGTATCACCTGCACGTTTGAGACTTGTTTCTTGATTTAAACCAGTTCTACTTGAAATCCCCAATATCAAGTACCTTAATCTTCCTCTCAAACTGTTTCACTCTAAGTATACCACCTCTTTTACAAGATGATCCAACAATACTCAACACTCTTCCAATAAATAAAAAAGAGTACAAACATGATCATTTTTTTCTTGAAACAGCTACAAGAACTAGTTCTAATTGATTGGCAAAACAATGAATATAATATGCACATGCATTTTCTTTCAATATAAGTGCTTTTAATCCATTATACTCACCTCGCATAGTACTAGCTCCATCATAACCCTGGCCTCGTAATCTAGAGATACTCAATCCATTTCTACATAAAACATCATCAATAGATGCTTTAACTGTCAAACTCACTGGTATCTCTAACATGTTCAACACCTAAAAATCGTTAGTCACATGACCTTTCTATTAACATAACGTATCACCAGAGACATTTGTTCTTTTATTGATATGTCCCATGACTCATCAACCATAAGACAAAAATGTGCATCGCCTAGATCACTCATAATAATCTTTGTAATCTCAATAGCATATGCTCGCATAATATCCTTTTTGAATTTCTGGACTTACCATTTTATGATTTCCCGGTGCATTCTCTAAAGTGTCTAGTTTACTCATTACCAAAACTTCATCTTCCTTTGGTAATGAGTAGACAATACTTCACCTATGTTAATCCCTGTGGATAACGAACATTACATATGACTTAATTATTTGGCGATTCGTACACTTGCAAAGTGTATTCGATTTTATATTACATTGGCGAAGCTACTAACAACTTATAGGGGTTATGGATACCTAGGAAAACAAGTGACAACATAGTATTTAACACTGATATAGAGCCACAATCATTTTTTAAGAAATGATATACACACAATTACAATTTGTAAGTTCTGTTTTATTGTGTTTTCTCTATTTCTAACATTTCTGGTTTATTATGTTTTTTAGGTTTAATTACTCTTTACAAACGTCAACTGAAGTTTGGGCATACTAGAATAATATGTATATGTATCGTGTTGATCACCAAATAAAATCTTGCTACTTCTAGTAAGAGATAACTATTGAACTATCTCGTGAACTATCTCGTGAGTGATTTATTTGCACTTCTTTTACGTAATATTAGGAGTCCTACTTTGATGAGCTTTAAAAGAAGAATCAAGTGAATTCAAAACTTAATAACTAAATAGTAAAATCAATAATTATACTTCCTTAATAGGAGCACAAACTTTTCACTCTTTTCATGAACCATTAGCAGTTCATAGCACATAACACAAGTAGTATTTATATAATAATAGATAGTTAGTTATAAAAACTGGCGCAACACATGTTTAAACAAGTAATCAGATATAATCTGATTAGTTTTTTGTGTTGGGTGGAAAGAATCCCAAAATACAAACTTATTTGCATCTTTGCAAGTAAATGGATTCATCCTGTCGCACATATATCCCATTTCAAACATCCCTGTTGCGCAACAAGCCACCGATGCGACATCAAATCCTGTTATTTATAAAAAAAGGTAAACAAATTAAAATCTGCTATAAAGTATCACCTTGCTACTTGAGTAAAAGATACATAGATATACCTAAAAGTGTTTAAATCATTAATCCAAAATAAATATAAACATATTACAAATATAATCTAGTTCAAAATATAAAAGATACACATGAGATCAAACCAATTTCCTAGTCATAAAGATGTTATCTATAAAATGAATAGTAATACCATTCAATATTAATTCAACCCATGACATATCAAATTCTTATTAAAGTTATATATAATCATTTTATTTTCTCAATCTAAATTTAAATAACTTTTAATCAAAATTTCTTATGTTCTAGCAGTAGATTAGTAATATGAATTTTTAGGTGATATATACCATTACTCTTGAACATATGTTTGAGCCAATCAACCAATCTATGATACTTATCTAAATTCATTCTGATGTTATTAAATCAAAATTCATTTTATAAATCCATGATACATATAAAAATTTATGGTTCAATATCAAATCAAAAAATATATAGAAAGATATGGTCCACCATCTATCCCTAGTTATGATGTTATCTGGATATTGTATATAGCTTTATTTTTCTATTTTTCTGGTTAATAAAAAAAATTCAATTGTTGATTGATGCCTATTAAAAAACTTATTTAGAAAAAGGTGCCTAGAAAAAAATATTTATTGAAAACAGCCCCCTTATAATTAACAATTAAAAAATAAGAAAAAAACTAATAAACACGCGCGCGCGTCCGTGAAATTTTTTTAAAATCGTCATAACTAATTCAAAAAAAATCAAAAAAATCCAAAAAAATTATATTTGGATAAATCAAATTAATATTTACGTCTATGATTTTTTTCGGAATTTTCTGAATTTTTTGATTTTTTTTGATTTTTTTTGATTTTTTTAATTTTTTTTTTCGCAGACACGAAATTCCATGTTTAAAACATGGAATTCCATGTTTATTTCACGGTTTAAAACATGGAATTCCATGTTTAAAACATGGAATTCCGTGTCTGCGAAAAAAAATTAAAAAAATTCGAAAAAATTAAAAAAATTCAAAAAAAATCAAAAAAATTCATAGACGTAAATATTAATTAGATTTATTCAAAAATATTTTTTTTTTAATTTTCTGATTTTTTTTGAATTAGTTATGACGATTTTAAAAAAATTTCACGCACGCGCGCATGTGATGGAATTAATAAAGGTATAGAAAATATAAAGGGGATGTTTTCTATAAATAATTAATTCATTAGGCATTTTTTTATAAATAAGTTATTGAAGGCATAAAAAAACAATTAGAGAATTTAAGGAGGATGTTTTCAACAATAACCCTATTTAATAATCTCATTTTTTATAAAAATACCTTTAATTATATACAAGTTATTTATTATAATATTTTCTATTATTAATTAAAGGTAATATTAAAAAAAATATAAAAATATATATTTCAATATTAAAAAAAACCAACAATATTTAATATCTTTTTTTAGAAAATTAAACAAATTAAATAAATTTTTTTTTAATACCTGAAAGAGCCACTTTAGACTCGGAATTATTTTGACTCCAATGAGATAAAGAATATATCATATAATCAACCCAAGAAAGATGTTGAAGTGGAAAATATATATATTTTTCCAATTTTTTGTTTCATCGACATTCTATATACAATTAGGGAGATCCACCAATATATATAGAAAACAATTAGTGAGATCCACCAATATAGAAATGCAATACGACATACTTAAAACTCATAAAATTTCAATTCAAAAAAAATCAGACTCTATATATATATATAAATACATATATCCTAAAATCACAAGTTTTTATAATAAATTAGAGCCTCGACAAGTTTTTTAAGTGTTCAAAACTCTATTTTTCGGTTCTATTTCTCAAAAGTAGTATATGAATGGTAAGATAATACATTTCAACCATAAAATATGATATGACCCTTATATTACATGTTTAAAACCCCACATAATTTATACTATTATCAACATTTAAATGGAGTTGTGATACAGAGAATTCTTGAGCAACAGTTGTTATAAAAAAAAAAAAACCTCTAAAATCTAATTATGAATTATATTTTATTTTGAACTTTTCTTTAAACATACTACTACTCAAACCTCGGGTTTAAACCAACTAATGTCGTGTATATTAAATAAGGGTAATTAATCCCGCCCTGTATGGTTTTATTGGCCTAAATTTTACCTTTAATTCTTTATATATAATTAAAATATTAAACACGTAACATTTTATAAAAACACAGAAGCTGGAAGAAGTTACTTACCATATGATGAAGGGTTTTTAATAATTTGCAAGAATATGTGATAAGGATTTGAGAAAACCATTTTGAGCCCATTATGCTCTCTGTTTAGCTTTTTCACCATGCCTTTTAACTTGTCATTAAAACTTAAAGCCACTTCATTATAATCCTCCATGCATACAGCTCCATTGCCACTAATATAATTTGTGCTTCTCTCTAATGGTAAACACCCCATTGGAGGAAGCCCAGTGAAAGATATTTTTCTTGCTCCTAATGCATATATATCTCTAATAAATTTCTCAGCCAACCCTATAAGGACAACTTCGTATTCACTGATCGTGTATTGAGAACGTCTAGCAGGAAGTGCGTAATAATTTTCAAGGAAATCATTTGTTCCCAAACTCACAACATACAATGCCTCCTCAATTATGTTGTTAGCCTTCTCCACACCTAAATACTCGATTAATTTCTTTTGATACTCCCTGTAGTATTCTACTTCCTTCCAAAGAGGAATAACATTCTGAAAAAAAAAAAGGTTGTTCTTAAAATGAACACTAAAACAATATATTAGTCCCTCAACCTATTCATTTTTAATTTCCAAACTTAAATATATGATTTTTGGCCATCCAAATGAAAAGTTAGTCTAAAATATAAATTATAAAATATGACAATATATGCCTTAAATTCAGTGGCGGAGCCACGTTACTTTTAAGAGGGTGCCATGCCCCCGATTTGAAAATAAATAAAATAATATTACTCTTAATAAAATTAATTATAAATTATTTGATCCTCTAAACTTTCATAATCTGTTGTAAGCTATTTGATCTCTAAAATTTTCAGAATTTTCATTTAACTCTTTAATATTTTTATTTTATTTTATTAAATTTATAATTATTTTATTTTTTTAATAAATTGTATATTATTTTATATAATAGATAGGGTATTTAATTATAAAAAAATTATATTGGAAACTATAATTAATGCAATATTTATATAATATAGGGAGCTAATGCAATTTTACTGACTTTTTTGCAATTTTTGCACTAGACCTATAATACAACAAGTAAGTTAAAATAAAATATTTGATCTTCATCCCAACAAAAATTTCTAGCTTCTGGCTTTGCTTAAATTACAAACTACATATATTGTCTTAATTTTTAATCCTAGAAATATGACTTGGAATAAAATCATCACTGAAACGCTAAAAGAAGAAAAAAATCTTTATACTAGTAGTTATATAGTAGTTAAAATATTCTTAAAATGTCACAAATAGCTAAAGAAATATATACTAAATGCGAGACTGAAAAGGAAGTTACCAGCACAGCAGAAGTAGAGTTGTCAAAACCGGTGCCTGCAGATGCAAAACAAACTCCAGTAGCGAAATCAGAAATATTATACGCTGGATCTAAATAAGCTGGCACAGATGACTTTAATCCAAATGCCTTTGAAATAAAATCCGGGGGGATTCGGCCGTTAGAGAATCTTCCTGTTGATTTTCCACCATCAAAATCACGGCCATAAGGCTCAAAATTGCTCCGAAGAACCGTCGAGATTTGGTTGTTATTCCCAGCGTCAACTGATGAGTCTCCAAATACCACAACTGCTGAGACCTTACCAGCTGAAACACTATTCATAGTACTAATTATGATTATTAGTATGAAAAAGAGAACTATAGTACTATACGCCATTGATATTGCGCTTTTCTTACTACTCTCACTTGGCGAAGATGGATGGATGTAATAAATAAATTAGACAACGTAGACTAAGCTGCTACTTCTAAGTGTCTAGGTAGTGTGAAACATAAACTTTATAGCGGTGAGGTGTTTACAGAAAGTACGAAAAAAGAGAGTTGAGGAAATCAAAGTTCGTTGGGACAATTAATAGCTCATAAAATTTGTTCAAATGTAATTATGACACTATATTTAATGTGCCCATATCATAGGCGGGGAGTCTGATTGCTCTTTCGGCATCACTCATCAATGTTTTTTTTGAGACGGAACAACTTATATTATCAAATATCTAAAGAAAAAAAAAAAAAAAAACCACTGGGACTAGCTCAGTGGCCAGGACCCTGTCTCTCAACTAGGAGGTGCAGGGTTCGAATCCCCTCAGCCGTGTTATTTCTTGAGCCCTTAAAGGGGGTAAGCAAGGGGTGCATGGTTCGAGTCTCCTCCCTGAACATGGGTAACCTAGTTCTGATTAAGTGGGAGTATGCATGAGGAGGCGTGTATATTTCCTATGGGATTAGTCGTGGTGCGCGTAAGCTGGCCCGGACACCCATACATCAAAAAAAAAAAAAAAAAAAAAAAAAAAAAAAAAAAAAAAAAAAAAAAAAAAAATATCTAAAGAAAAAAAACCACTGGGACTAGCTCAGTGGCCAGGACCCTGTCTCTCAACTAGGAGGTACAGGGTTCGAATCCCTTCAGCCGTGTTATTTCTTGATCCTTAAAGGGGGTAAGCAAGGGGTGCATGGTTCGAGTCTCCTCCCTGAACATGGGTAACCTAGTTCTGATTAAGTGGGAGTATGCATGAGCTTAAAGGGGGTAAGCAAGGGGTGCATGGTTCGAGTCTCCTCCCTGAACATGGGTAACATAGTTCTGATTAAGTGGGAGTATGCATGAGGAGGCGTGTATATTTCCTATGGGATTAGTCGTGGTGCGCGTAAGCTGGCCCGGACACCCATACATCGAAAAAAAAAAATATCTAAAGAAAAAAATCATTGAGACTAGCTCAATTACTAGGACCCTGTCTCTCAATTAGGAGGTGTCTCTCAATTAGGAGGTATAGGGTTCAAACCCCCTCAGCCTTGTTATTTGTTAAGTCCCCTCCCTTAACATGGGTAATCAAGTTCTGATTAAATGGGAGTATGCATGAGGAGGCGTGTATATTTCCTATGGGAATAGTCGTGGTGCGTAAGCTGCCCCGGACACCCATACATCAAAAAGAAAAAGTTCTTAAGATCAATTAGGAGGTATAGGGTTCAAACCCCCTCAGCCTTGTTATTTGTTAAGTCCCCTCCCTGAACATGGGTAATCAAGTTCTGATTAAATGGGAGTATGCATGAGGAGGCGTGTATATTTCCTATGGGAATAGTCGTGGTGCGTAAGCTGGCCCGGACACCCATACATCAAAAAGAAAAAGTTCTTAAGAAAAAAAAACACTAGAGATTAGTTGCTCTTAAGCGGTAAACGAATCGAGTCGAACTGAATACTAAAGATACAAGTTGATATTTAAGGTTTAATAATATATTTACAAATAAATATTTTTTAATATATAATTCATAAATATAAATAAGTAGCTAAAGAATAAACTCGGGCAGGCTTGTTTACATGACGAGCTTAAATTAAACCTTAAGCTTCACCTTGTTTATATTCTAGCGGATTTCAAACGAATTTTTCTCCGAACCGAATTCGTATTGCTCGCAAGCGGCTTGATCCATTTATAACTGTAGACTTGCTTGTGTCGTGCTAGATTTAAAGTGAAACATAAGTTTAAAAAAATATATTTCTACAAAATAATTTTTAATTTGAAAACAAATTAAAATTAAGATGAAAAGTGCCAAAACTTTCTAGTTTAGAAATTTAAACTTTAAATGATATTCTCTATGGCAAGATTGTTTGTCTAATTTATTTTTAAAAAATTATCAAATATTATTTGTTAGAAAGTTTTTTTTTTTACTTTTTTTTTTCATATTATCTCTATTTAATATATTATATTGATTTATATCTTTAGTAAAAGTAAAAATATTTAAATAATATTGTAAGAAAAATAATCAAATTATATTCTAAAATCACGTATTTCAAAAAAAGAGAATAAATAAATTAAAAAAGAAAAAGTAATAGAATGTTTTATAATTCCAAAAAGAGTAATGCTATATATTATGCTTTTTGTTTCATCCTTATGTCATCTTTCATGTGTCATTCTATGTGGAATTAAATTAAAAAAGAGAAAATTAATAATTAAGAGAGAAAAACTTCTGAGCATTTAACAAAAAATCTGAACAAATCACAAAGCCGGCATTTTACAACTTATCTGGAGAAAAAAATAATATAATCTAACAAAAATCTATTACATTTCTGGATAAAAAGTAATCTAATCTAACTTTGCGATGTGGAAACGAACGACATCGGAGGAGGCAGCCTTCCAGAAACTTCTGAGTGAAAGCTTCTGAGCGCAAACTTAGTGAGTATGGTTTGAACTTGTTGAGCATGGTTTGAACTTGTTGAGCATGGTTCGAACTTACTGAGCATGGTTCGAACTTGCTGAGCATGCTTCGAACTTGCTGAGCATGGTTCGAACTTGCTGAGCATGGTTCGAACTTGCTGAGCATGGTTCGAACTTGCTGATTATAGTTCGAGGACATGACGATCTTTGAACGCCATGGCTGCTCGGAGCTCGGAGGTTCGCTTTTCTGGCGCACACCATAGCAGAGAGAGGAGGAAAGAGAACAGAGAGAGAATAGATTTTAGGGTTTTAAAATATTTCTAAACAAAAAGTAGTATATATAGGACAATAAAAAACAAAAATGGGAATAATAGTATTTGAGAATTTAGGTTTATAGTGTTAAAATTGGTTTGTGGCCTTTAGTAAGAAGAGTTAATTCAGCCGGTGTTGTTGGGTCTTGGGGTGGTGTCTTCAAGACCTCTTGAGTAATAATCTCTTTAAAAGTCTTGATTGAATACATCTAGAATTTAAAAGAGTTTTTAAAATCCCAATTGAATACTCCAAGATTTTAATAGACTTTTTAAAGTCAAGATTAAATATCCCTGGACTTTGAAAGTCCAAAAAGAAATCCAACAAACTCCCAGTTGAATACACCCCCATTATATTTCATTAACTGCAGTCTTAAACTTTGCAAGTATTGCCAAAATAATAGGTTAGATGCTAGTGTTCAATTTATTTATTTTTTGGTAAAATATCTACTGGAAGAATAATTTGTAATTAATTCTCTCGTTAATGTCTTATGCATTGTTTGGATTCAGATTATCAAAAGAAAAGAAATGATAGGAATATAAAAATATTTAAAGAATAGAAAGGAAAGTGATAATTGTGTTTGGATTATAAAAATATTAATAAAAGAAAAGAAAGTAATTAATTAAGAAACGACTTGTTTGGATTCACCTTATTAAAGGAAGTGAAAGGATTATTTTATATAAAAATACTTTTATACCCGTTTTATGTTATGTAAAAATATTATATATTAAAATTATAAGATTAGTTGTGACATTTTTTAAAAGTAATCAATTCCTTTCCTTTGAAATGACTCTAAAATTGAAGGATTAAATAATTGACAATTTAAAAGAAAAGAAAGGACGGTGCAATCCATTTAATTACATTCCTTTAATTAAAAATCGAATTCAAACAAAGGAAAGGAAAATTTATTCCTATTATTTCCTTTCTCTTCCTTTAAAAAACTAAATCCAAACAAATACATTAAGAAAAATATGCTAATGTGGAATTATGTCCATTTGATATTGTTATATTATCCGTCTTAGCCCCTCCTAGCCTTTCTAAGCCTTTTTATTAGCCACAATACACGCCATACCCCTTAGATTTTAGGACTTTTCCATATGACCTGCACTTGAATCATGATGCTTAGATACTCATCTTAGAGCTTCAGTTTGTGGTGGGGGTTATGGGAAACATCATTGGGTGGATTTTGTGCTATGTATTCTGCCTTTGGTCATTCATTATTATTGTAACCCTTTTCAGGGTAAAAGAAAGAGAATTGAAAAGAAAAATAATATATTAAAAGAAAGACTTCTCATATCAAAAAGAGAGTCATAGCTAACTTGCAAAGGAAAAATATATACATATGGACCAACAAAGTGGAATTTTAAGTGATCATAAGGGTTTTATTTGTTATTGGGGGTGCGGAGAATTGCATCAAAAGTTGGGTTGAGTGTTAACAACTTTGAGAGTAACTCAAATTTTAGGGCGACTTGTTGATGGCTAGTGAGAAGAGAGCCAAAAGCTCACTCTACGTTATCCAAATATACGATCATTTCTACCCTAAGCCTACATTATAACCTTAAAGACCTTATGATTCTTGACTATGCGACTTAGGAACAATCAAACCAATAGAGAGTAGTTAGATGGACCTTAAATTTAGGAAGGATCAAGGAACACCCTATAGCCACCATTGAGGAATAAGAGAAAACCCCATCTTTCGTGCATTGCAAAGCTAATCTAATCTTGAAAAATTAATACGTGTTGATTGTTTGTTTGTTAAGTGTACATTTGATTTAGTTTGTAAATATTAATATATGAGACTTGTTAGGATAATTGTTTTAGTTTCATTCATTACTTTTCTATCTCTCTCTTCTTTGATCTATTGGACTTAGGCCCCTCTAAGCTTTATTTTGTCGGGACGTCAAAACTTTGAGTAGAGGGTCTTGATGTTTTTATTTTTGTGATAGATTATCCACCCACAAGACATGTTTTTTGGGGTTTATTGGGCCTAAGTGAGGGTTTTTCCCTTACTATTCGACATATCTCACTTTGCCTTCTTGTTTTGGACATATTGCTATTTATTGAGCTTTTGTGCCTTAATTGTGTGTTAAGTGTGTATCTTGTCGATACTTGGTTAAAAAAAATTCCAAGATGATGAGGAAAAGTAAATAAGTTAAGCCTAACCCCAAGCCATGATGCAAAAGGAAGATTCGACCACTTTTAATAAGTGAAAGCTTATGACTGTCAATTTTGGAAAGTGAATTGTTCGAGGTGTCAAGCAAGATTGACAATGATTTTGGAGGATCCCTTTCAAATCCATATTGGATTTGAAGTCAGGAATGCGTGCAATTTGACGGTTTGCGACTTGGAGCTAAAAAAATAAGTTTTGCTAATTGTCGTTGTCGTGGTTCGAAGCAGAAATGTCACTAGTAAATCATTTTATGGGCCGGATTAGGTCAAGGAAAAGAGGCCTACAACCAAGAAAACATTTTTAAACTTATGCATACCATCAAATATTATTAGAGAATCACTTTTGACCAGAATTTGAGTCGCCTTTAGGGTGTGTTTGTATTCAGAAAGGAAAAAAATAATAAAAGAAAACAAGAGAAAAATTATAAAAGAAAAGAAAGGGAGTGAAAAATGTTGTTTGGATTAGATAATTTTAACAAACAAAAATTCATAAAAAAATTTGAGTATTTTTTTTTGTTTGGATTAGAAAAAAATTAGGAATTAGACTTTTTTATTAACATATTTCCATTTTTATCATTCTTTATAAGGAATCAATGTTATTTTTTTTCTCTTGCTTATTTAATAAAATTCTTTCCTTCCATTTGACCCCGATTTGGAGTGATTATATATAGGGGTTTATAGGTGATTTTAATAATCACCCAAATTACTTTCCTTCAAAAAATATTCCAATCCAAACGATTGAATATATCAAAAATCATTTCCTTTCCTTTCTTTTCTTCTCAATACCTTCAATCCAAACATACCCTTAGTCATTTGAGAAGAGAAGAAGTGCCTGTAGCAGAGAGACGAAGAAGATAGTAAGGATTTCCACCATTGCCCATTACACCTTCGTTTTAAGTAATTCTTAATTCTATTTTTATTTGTTTTTCGTAGTGAACATGATCCTTTCACTTTTATTAGTATTTTTATCTTTTTCGTTATGAGCTAAATACTTTATTACTTGAGAATAGCTTAGTATGAACCCTAGAATTCTATATTGATGTTATTTAGATTTTGGGATTAATTTATTTAAATAAATTGAGTTTATTTCCATTGTCTATATATCTTAAGCTTAATTTCCACTTTTATCTTGATCACATATTAAGTAGTTAGGGTAATCGAATTAGCATTAACCATTGGGACTAGCTCAATGGCCAGGATGCCTGTCTCTCATCTAGGATATACAGGGTTCAAATCCCCTCAAGCTTTGTTATTTCTTGAGCCCTTAAAGGGGGTAAGCACGAGGTGCAAGGTTCGAGTCCCCTCCCTGAACATGGGTAACCTGTTTCCATTCATGTATGAGGAGGCGTGTATATTTCCTATGGGAATAGTCGTGGTGCGCGTAAGCTGGCCCGGACAACCATACATCTAAAAAAAATCGAATTAGCATCTGGAAGAGGGGGGCGTTGGTTATGGACATAGTATATAGGCGTCTCATAATTTGAGTGTGAGAGCTCTATAAGTCGATCATTACAGGAGTTGAAGATAATTTTGAATCCCGATTAGGGTGAAATATCCAATTTGCCCTTATATCTAGAAACATCGAATCAGTTAACTTCCGAAATTACTAGCAATACTTAAGCATCTCTCTCATCTTATCGAGCGTCTCATTTTAATTGCATTATCATTTTAGAAATTATAATATAAAACCAAGCCAATAGCATTTTGACTTCATTGTCATTTTATTTACAACTTTATATTATTATACTCTTAACACACACTGATTAAACTTTAATAGTCACTATAGAGACGATACACCTCGAAACTTACTTTTTATTACTTGTCAACGAACCGTACACTTGCGAGAGTCGCCTTCCTTTAAAGTTGATTTTATCATCACACTTTTAGGGACGACAATATGGAAGACGGGGGTTGGGGGCTCAAGCTCTTTTGTCAAGACAATAGCCCTGGGAAAATCCTCTATGGAACCTTGAGCTTTAGCTAAAAGGGGACCAATCAAACCAACATCCTGTGAGTTATGGTTTAACGAGACTACTCATGCTCAAAGAGAACCGAGAATCTGGCTTTTGACATGACGTGAGGTTCATAGGATCTGGTGACTTTTTGGTGGCGTAAGCTGGCGGTTTATGGGGTCTCCTGGTCGAGCTCTCCCCGTGAAACACCTATAACATAAAATATATGTGATTTACTCATAAAAAACGAAAAGAAAATAAGATCGAAACGATAAAATAGATGCTAACTAAAATGATTTAAGAGAAAAATCTAATGGTGTATTGTAAAGATTCGCCATGAGCATTTTTTCTCACAAAATTTCACGTTACCGTTTAAAAAAACCCCTATCCAAAATAGCCTAGAGTACCCAAACCACCCAATAGACCTCCCTCTCCACTCTCGTTAAATTGAACCGGCAGCTCACTCTTCACTCTCACACTCGTCGTCGGTCACCGTCTTCCGATCCTTTCCCTCCACCGTCCGCTCACTCTGCTTCTCTCAGGTCCTTATCTTCCCTCCATTTCTTCGTCATTTATCTATTTACTTTTCATTTATCTTTTTTATTTCAGAATCTGTAGTTTACTTTGAAATTATTTGTTCCAAATTTGAATAAAAGTAATTCTGTTTACTTTGATTCTACTGAATATTCAATTCTTTAGTCTTAATTAATATCTGTTTATTCTTATAATCAATAATTGGTTCTAAACTTGCATAGCGCTTGCGACCCATGTTATCTCATTCTACTTTGTTGTTAGAAGTTACTTAGATTACATTAGAGTTTACATTAGGATATGTAAATGCTATACTGGATAAAATGTTCTTTAGTGTCATCTAGCTCAATAACCTATTCATCATTTGATTTCAGCTCCTTTAAGCTAAAACACACCCAACTGTCTCTGTATCATACATAATAGCCAAATAGACCCTTGTGTTACACAATATAGCTAATATACCCATGTTTTTCCTGGTTAAATATTGTTCTGCTCATAGTTCCTCTTGATTGTAGCAGATTCCTCAACCATTTGAAGACTCTGAAAGGATATGAAGATATTAAGTCACAGTAGCATCACTAAACCAAATTTCTTCTTCATTCCTTCCCTCACATTCAGCAAGCCTAAATCATTTTCTTCTTCAACTCAATCTTTTTGGGAGAAGAAAAGTGGATTAATTATGAGATTACGCTGTTCTATAGCTTCTAGAACAATTTCAACAAGTTCCATAGATAAATCAGACACAGTTAAAAAGAGGCAGAAACAAAGAAGCAGCTCTGCATCATTATTCACTCATCCTAGTTTACTACAAATGAAAAATGAAAGGTCAGAAAATCGTGCCCGTGTTTATGAATTCTTAAGGGAAATCAAAATTGTCCCTGATGAACTTGATGGGTTAGAACTTCCTGTAACTGTAGAAGTTATGCGAGAACGTATAGATTTCCTTAATAAATTAGGACTTACGATTGAAGATATTAATAATTACCCTCTTGTCCTTGGGTGTAGTGTAAAGAAAAATATGATACCTGTTCTCGATTACCTTGGAAAGTTAGGTCTTAGAAAAGCAACTATTACCGATTTTTTACGAAGATGCCCTCAAGTTCTTCATGCTAGTGTTGTTGTAGATCTTACACCAGTTGTTAAATATCTTCAAGGTATGGACATTAAACCTAATGATATACCTCGAGTTCTTGAGAAATATCCCGAAGTATTAGGGTTTAAGCTTGAAGGGACTATGAGTACTTCAGTAGCTTATTTGATTGGTATAGGAGTGGCTAGACGAGAAATAGGTGGGGTTTTAACTAGGTACCCTGAGATATTAGGGATGCGTGTAGGCAAAATAATTAAACCTTTTATCGAATATTTGGAAAGTTTGGGAATACCAAGATTAGCCTTGGCTAGATTAATTGAAAAACGGCCTCATATACTTGGATTTAGTCTTGAAGAAAATGTAAAGCCAAATGTTAAATCCTTATTGGAGTTTAATATTAGGGAAACTTCGATTGCTTCTGTTATTGCACAGTATCCGGATATTATGGGACTTGATTTAAATACAAAGCTTCATAGTCAACGAGATTTTCTCAATTCGATTATTGGTTTGAATTCGCAAGATTTCGGGAAAGTGGTGGAAAAAATGCCACAGATTGTTAGTCTCGGTAATTCACCGATAGTAAAACATGTAAAGTTTCTTGAAGAATGTGGATTTTCTAGTGAACAAGTGAGTAAAATGGTCATAGGGTGTCCTCAAGTACTTGCATTGAATATTGATATCATGAGACTTGGTTTTGAATATTTTAATAACACAATGGGGAGAGAATTGAATGAATTAGTGGATTTTCCTGCATTTTTTACGTATGGTTTGGAATCAACAGTAAAGCCTAGACATAAAATGATAGCTAAAAAGGGTTTGAAATGTTCACTCTCTTGGCTTCTAAATTGTTCGGATGAGAAATTTAAGGAACGTATGAATTATGAGTTGATTGATATGGAGGAGATGGAAGAAGATTTATCGTTTGATATGAATAGTTTAATGGAACCGAGGAGTAATGAGGAATCTGATTCTGATTATGAAGATGATAGTGATTATGATGATGATGATGTGTAATAGAGTGAACATAGATTTGCTTGTAGAGTGTTGAATTTATTATTTACTGCTAAATCTTTTGCTTCTCTACATAGGCGATTATGTAATTTACTAGCCAACTTACAGCTCTTTTTGCTTTTACATTCGTATCTGTTTCTAGACATTTTTATTATTTCATTGAAGAGTTGTGACTTGTGAGATAAACGAGTAAGATTTGATCCTAAAACTTAAGGTAATTAAAACCTAGTAACGAAATTTGGCTTGGTAAGTAGTAATATCATTCTTATAAGAATTTTATCATCACAAATTGGTATTATTCATTTCATTTAACCTAATAATTTATATTAACTTGCTCTCTAAACGACTAATATAACCTCAAAAAATCATTAATTTAAATTAATGTTAATCAAAATTGACTATAACAATTTATGAAAAGTAGGGAGAGTAAAATACTATTCAGTAAAAGAACGATATCCATTTAAAACAAAAGTATATTTAATTACTAAAATATTGAATGTATTTTTTTCATGTGTCAAATTCAAATGTGAGAAAAAGATAACATCTTTGTAAGGTTTACTAGCATCATTGGTCCCTGTGGTATATGAATTAGTAGTATATACCCATCTTCAAAATTAGAATATTTATTCATGTGTTAATTGTTATGCACTCCTTTGTTATTATTTGTAATAATATGTTTGCTAATTTGAAGTATAATTTAAGGGCATACTTGCTAGTTGCTACTTCTTGAAAGAGATTATATTTTGATCTTAAATGTTTTTTTTGAATTTTTGGCAGTTTTTAGTTTTGGATGAAATTGATAGAGTTCTAGACGTTGGATTTGAAGAGGAATTAAGACTAATTATCAACTGTTTGCCGAAAACTCGTCAGTCTATACTATTTTCCGCAACAATGACGAGTAATATGTAAACACTTCTCGAGCTTTCCGCTAATAAAGCATACTTTTACGAAGCATACGAAGGTTCAAAACAGTTCTGGTCCCTATGTTATGTAAAATTGGCAGATATATCTGTGTTTCAAAGGTACCAAATTTACATGTGTTATACATATATATTAATATTGCAAACCTAACTTTATAAGGAGTATATTTTCTATTCTATAGAATAACAGTGGTATATTTTCTGTTATTGGAAACACAAACACGGGATGTTTGACTATAATGTGTAGCACAGGGACTAATGATGCAATAAACTATTTTGTGTAACACAAGGAAAAGCTTTTTCTAAAATAGTTATATGAAATGGAATATCTATTTCTCATTTTCTTCATACATCTCGCAGAATCGTGCAATTCTCAAAAGCGAAGGTACCCTTTATAATTCTACAAAATGGAAAAGGAAAAGTAATAGATAGTGAGTTTTTTAGTAGGGATTCTTAATCTATTTTGCGTGTGCTTTTTAAGACTTAATTATACTACCTGGACCTGATGCTTAGATAGTTTATATAGATAGCAAATGTTGTTCGTGAGGGAGAGTATATGTATGTATAGATAGAGGATGTATGATGAAATTATTGATATAAGATTCACATTGAATAACTATTTTATTAACAAAACTTGTTGGTTTTTAAAGGAGAAAGTGGATAGGAGAATCTTTATGTGACATAATGTTGGTTTTAATATTTTCACCCATGATTTGTTCTAGCATCATCGGCATATTATTTAGCATGTTTAGAACTCTGAAGATATCACCAAGTTTTGTTCAATTTTTAAGATAAAATGATAAATATCCGACGAGTTTGGGAAAAAAAAAAAGAATAGTGAAATAGCATTATTGATTTTTTAACAACCTTTTCAAGGTAGGGTTTAATATTATTTCAATTGTTGGAGAGCGCCCAAACATGTTCTTTAAGCATTTATTGCAAAGACAAAATTGAATAGCGGACAACACTGCACGTAAAGCTAAATAACGAACAAGTAATGAAGAAAGGCAGTTTACATTAACCCTACAACTTACGAGATTGAAGATTGAATGACTGGAATCTCTATAATAGGTTTTAGGTTTGTCCAAAAAAAATACACTTCCTTGATTTTGGTCATCCAAGATATGACTGTACAATACTATGTGTAAATTGCTTTATTGATCCCTTGTCTATCAAATATTTTGAAAGTTTTCTAAAAGATTTTTAACGGATGTTTTTTTCCATAACAGATATGTTAGTTTTTGGAGACATTAATTCCACAACTCTTTGGACAAGACTGACGATTTATCTCATTTTCATCGTAAAGCATATTAGTAATTACTATTTATTAAAAAATAAGATATAAACATGAATTACACAAATATTGCATATTCACTCATAGTCATACATATACTTTTAAATTTTTGTACAAGGAACATATTATTTATTTATCATTCTCTACACTACTTATAATACTAAAATCTTGAATAATGTGTCATCTATCTTTTTTATCAACTTTTTCTAAACCTCCATTAACATATAATTGTGCTAATTAAAAGCTCTTATTCTTGGTTTCAAGATCTGATTTATAGCTCGTAAATCGATTCATATCAAATTCTAGTTTTGACTTTTATCTGATTGGCTTTAGTATGGATTCAGATCTACGGTCCATATGTTAATTTATTTTGCTTTAATTAGGAGGTCGAAAAGTGTCAAGGTGTTTTTTCTAAAAGGGGGTGCCATTTGGGTATATTTTCATTCCTTGAGTTCTCGATGGTCCTACCCCACTTGGTTGTTGGGTAGCCTGGAGGAATGACGGTGTTTTTCACTGTTGCAGGTCATGGTTGCTACTTGGTTTTGCGATTTTTATCTTCTCCGGTTTCTCAACGATGATGGACTCGAATGCATGCTTATATTACGTGGATAAGTTGGATAGTTACTGGCGGCAAGAGATTAATCTTCTGTTTTTTAGGTGTCATGTAATAATGTTGTTAATGACCTGCCTTTGTAATAATATATTTTTGAGAAAAAATAAGGAGTTGATCCTTTCGAAACCCGACCCTCCAAACATTCTAAATAACAATATTGCCTCTAAACTTTCACTGTGATACTTTATTTTTCGAACCTTGTAATCCCTTCGGAATTACGGTTATAGATTCTGACAATAAATGTATTTTGTGATGGATCCATACTCTCATGTGAAACGACTATTGAGGAAGAATCGTTTATAGTTTTCAAAGCATAAAAAAAAAATGCAATCATCTATATTTTTTGTCTTGGGAATATCTTAAATTTTATTTCTATATCCAATATTAAATGGAAATTTAATCTCTTATATGAAAAGAATTCGGGAATGATATCTTTCTTGAATATATCATATTAGAGATGTTTTTAGATTTAAGAATTAAATGACATAAATGTATATAGTTTTTTGAAAGATTTAATAAATTTGACACAGATCGAATCTCAGTGTTTTCTTTATCTATATAATCTCTATTGACAAAAAGGGAAAACAAACTTTAAATCCAAAAATAGTGCTAAGATTTTAGATGCCTGTAGTACACTTGCTATCACCGGCTTAAACTAGTAATTGGACCCATATCCGCATGCAATAACTTCCTTGGGGTCAATCCGCATGGGATTGAAGGTTCCCAGACCCACAGCCTAGCATTGCGCCAAGTTGAATGTTATAAGAACTAAGAAAATTTTGGCGTGTCTCTCAAACTAGTCAGCTATGTCGTCTCTTACATTTTTTTTTTGTTCCATATGTCGTCTCTTACTTTACTGTTGAACAATTGCCATTTGCAACCATCATCCTTCAAAATTAATCTCATAAATTCATTTTTTTTAGTAGATAAAATCATTCCATTAATATTTAAAAGTACAAATTCATCACATTTTTACAACATTAAAGTTACGTTGCATTAATTTAACTAATTAAAAAGAAGCTAAAGATATCCAAATACAACATAAAATAATATTTAAATTTTTGTTTTGCTACCTAAATTTTTTTCTCAACACAAACGGAAAACTAATACAATTATTACCACAAAATAGATTATCCTTAAAAATATTGCTAATAACTTTTTTTTTGACTTAATCATATTACATAATACAAGTTTCATTAAGGTGGATCAATCATTTTCAATATAGTATCTCGCAAAGGTAATAGAACAGTCAATCTACAAGCCCATGTAACCCATCTTACTTCCACCTTCAATGTTAATAAAACTTTAAATTTAACAGCACATCCTTTCAAAATTGACCAGCACTATCTCTGACCACACGCAAAATTAAAGTAATATTAGTACAAACTGTTACATTTTATTAATATAAACATGTAAAACAATATAAAAAATAATACATAATTAAAATGAAATGTAAATATATAAATAACTTACTTGTCGAGTCTTTGATTGAATTTGATGTTTTTAAGATATTTAGGTCACATACCGATATTTTAGGTTTGTTGATTTCAACGTCTATGATAAAATGACAAACTATTCGAAGATACAGACACATAAATTTTTCAAAATTTCAATAAACTTAAAAAAGTTGCTTGTTTTCTATCTATCTCTTATTATTTTTTAATGCTTGATGCTTTAAGAAAATGAATGAATCAAATATTTGACTTGACCAACTATTTAATGAAACTAAATATGTGGCTAGGCGTCCATTAGAAAGGGTTGTGACTTTAATAATTTGGATTTGTGTCTTTTAAATAAAAGACACATTGCACCTCTTTATACCGCTTGAGTATACTCTCGTGAATTATTCTTAACCTTTCCTCTGCCATACTTGACTCCACCACCAAACTCTCTTTATATACCTCTTGCACCTCTCCGCTCCTTTGCAACCATCCTTACTCTTGCGGGTATTGATAAAGTACTTGGTAGTAGTTACCATCCCATTGTTGATAACTCAAAGAGTCTTCCACATATTTAAATGGACCTAGATTCAAATAATATCCTCCATATATATTTAAAAGAATCGGTGCCTTTAATCAATTACTTTAAGTATAGAACCTACAAACAAGCGTAAAATCTAACAATGAAACTAAAAGTAAACTAAAGACAATTAAAAAGTAAATCCCTGGCAGCGGCGCCAAAAACTTGTTGTCCATCGAGGTGTGATATAAAATACCACTTGAAATATGACAACTCACAAGTGTACGAGTCGTCACAAGTATTAAAACTGAAAGTAAAGTCCATTCTCCACATGGATTTACGAATTAGTTGCTCGGTGTTATTAAAAGGACTAAAAAAATATTTTTATTTGGTTTTTATAAGATGAATACTAAGATAGAGATTAAATATTAAATTGACTAAGAACTTTAAACTAACTTTATGAACGGGAGAGAGATATGTAGCTTGAGACACTCATACTCAATACTAGTTTAGACATGGACTTGATTGTAATCCTAAGGGAAAAAAGGTAGTTGTTGCTAATTGGGATTCAGTAGTATATCCTAAGTATCTTCCTCTGGAGTAGGGTATTCTATTTAATACTAGGAGATTCTTCCAAATGAACCTATAAAATTGACTACTCCTTCTGTCCCAAAAATAATGTCCATTTAGGTTTTCACATAAATTAAGAAACACATTTAAAAGTGTCTTGATATTGTAAATATTCATTGGAAACATAAACTTAATTTTTTTAAGAGTAAATAACACTTTTGCCCCCTGGGTTTATACGCGATTGACAGGTTGCCCCCTAACTCTTAAAATGCGCCTCGATGCCCCCTAAGATTTAGTTTTGTGACCCGTTACCCCCTACTGCGTGTTCCGTCCATTTTTACCGTTAAAAGTGACGTGGCATTTCCATGTCACAATTTTTTTTTTTTTTTTAATCCAGATGTCAATTAATTATTTAATTAATTTAAACCAAGGGCAAAAATGAAATTTCATTAATAGGTTTTATAATATTAAATATAATTAATAAAATAACACCCCCCACCCCCACCCTACCGCACCCCCCCCCTCCCCTTCTTCTTCTTCCCCTTCTTCTTCCCCGATGACCTGCAACTCCTTTTCTTAAAAAAAAAAAAAAAAAAAAAATCAATGCTCTCTTTAACAATCAATGCTCTCTTTAACAATCCCTTTAAAGACTCAAAGTACCTGATCTGATCAATGTCAATATTTGTTCTTTGTTCAGATCATTTTCCAATCTTGGATCTACAAGTTCCATTAAGTTTTCTTTCTCTTTCAACACCAAAGCCTGCATTTGTTCAAAGAATTTTCTTAGAACTCGCAAGTTATTTGACAATCACAAGTTAGCAAGATTACCCAATCAAGAAGGTAGAAGCTATCCTCTTTCGATTTAAAACTGCTGTTCATTCTCCCGCTCAAGATTACCTGTTTCACTCTTAGCTTCGTTGCTTTGTTCATTGCTAACAATGACTTCATTGGCCTTTTGCCTACTTCCTACTTTATAAGTTTCGAAGCTATGATGAATGCTAGCAATCAGAGAACGACAACTGATCAAACCATATTCTATGAAGCTTCTGTATCACTAGTATTCAAAGGATTTGAATATCAGATTGAGCGCAACTTAAGTCTCTTTACAACCATAGATTTGTCTTGCAATGAATTCCAAGGAGACATTCCAAGTTCTATTGGAAAACATATATCCATCCAGTTCCTTAACCTTTGCACAACATCCTTGCAGGCAATATCCAACCTTTACTAGGGAATCTGAACAATCTTGAATCAGATGATCTTTCGTCAAATCGGTTGGTTGGAGAAATTCCAGTTTCATTGACGAAACTGACATTTCTCGGAGTCATGAACCTTTCATATAATCAATTTTCTGGGAAAACAGATCATACATAGGGATCTCTGCATTATGTGGAGTACCGTTGACAAGGATGTGTGAAGATCAAGATGAAGCACGAGAGCCAGAAGAAGAAGATGAAGAAGAAGAAGAAGAAGAAGATGATGATTCAAGTAGTTTGTTTGATCGGAATGCTGCTCTGATTGGTTATGGATGTGGCACGATAATTGGGTTGGCCATTGGATCTCTTCTACACAAATTTTTTTGTTCTATTTTTACAGTTTAGTTTAAAAATTTTACATCGTGGAGCTTGGTTTGAATTGTTCAAAACTGCAGATTCAATGGCTGATTCAATTAAACAATGTATTGTTAGTTGATTTTTTTTTTTTTTAGGAAGAGGAGTTGCAGGTGTCATCGGGGAAGAAGAAGGGGAAGAAGAAGAAGGGGAGGGGGGGGGGGGGGTAGGGGGGTGCGGTGGGGTGGGGGTGGGGGTGGGGGGTGTTTATTTTATCATTTTTATTTAATAATATTAAAACTATTATAAAAAACCTAATATACCCTTACTTTAATCTTAATTAAATAATTAATTAACATCTGGATTTAAAAAAAAAAAAAATGACATGGCATTGCCACGTCACTTTTAACGGCAAAAAATGGACGGAACACGCAGTAGGGGGTAACGGGTCACAAAACTAAATCTTAGGGGGCATCGAGGCGCATTTTAAGAGTTAGGGGGCAACCTGTCAATCGCGTATAAACCCAGGGGGCAAAAGTGTCATTTACTCTTTTTTTAATAAGGGTAATAGTGGAAAAAGGTGAGATAAATTGTCTTGAAATTCTAAGTGGACATTATTTTTGTGACACTATTTTTCGTAAGTTGGACATTATTTTTGGGACAGAGGGAGTAGTGATTAAAACTATTCTACCCTCACGTGATTGCCTAATTAGTTTACCTCTTCTGAGTCTTCAAATCCAGAAGGCGTAATTATGCTAGTTCAACTACTAAACCTTCCTCCCGGGTGTAATTTAACCGCTAACAAACCATAGATATGTTGCAATATGAGAATTTAAAATTAAGTGCAATCATAATCACAACAACACACCCTATTTTATTTGAATTAGAAATCCCAAATTCATACAAAAAGATCCAAATCAAAGACTAGGGTTCATAATATAGAGTATGTCAAGCTACTAAGAAAATTAGTTTATGCTAAGATAAATGAAAACAAAATACGATATGGTCATAATTAAAGAAGGAAATAAAGGAAGGGAAGAATTACAGTAATTAAGGGAATAAAAAGTATTGTTTTTAGACTCCAACTATTGTCTTCTTGCTCTCCACATTTTTAACTCTTTCAATTGTCGAATGACATGTTTTGATGACGAAAACAAGTATATATAGGCTCCATAAACTGTTTTAACTTATACGGGCCAACTTAAGTGAGTCTCAAGTGGCCTATGGACTCTTCTAAATTTTTTTGGACAATTTTGGGTCTTGATAGTAAAATGTCCATAACTTTCTCAATTTAACTTCAAATCACGAATCGTTTCTTCTCATATTATCTAACTCAAAAGCCTACCTTAAGGTCTGATTTCATGATGAAAACTCTCATCAATTTTGAGTTATGGCCGTAAAAAGTTGATGAAACTATGTCGTCAATTCTTGTTAACCTTTTAATGAACTTATTTTCTCTTTTTGTGACTTGATCTAAGTTTCCTCTCCACTTTTTGATTTCTTGGCATCATCTTAGTCTCTAATATCATCCATGTAGTTAGGAGTATCATACTTAACATGCAAATTACCTAAAAAGATGTTGTAAACATATATAAATTTAAAATTAGACTATTAAATCTAAACATGTCTAAAATATAAGGGATAAATTTCACAATTGTGCACTAAATCTTTATCACATAATGTCTCAAAGTTATATTAATTTATCACAAAAGCAAATATCTTATTGGATAATATAGTTTATATGTAAAAATTGCATGAGTTATGGATTTTGCTCAAGTATCTATAGTAGAATGCCCTATTCATTTCATGTATGTTACATCGAGTCATTTTTTATTGATGCCTTGCTTAGACTTAAATTCTTTTGTTAAATTATGGTTGGTAAATGCTATATGTCTGAAAGCGATCAAGTTCTTCCTTTGACTTTAGTTTCGGCTCAATCATCTTTTCCCTTTGATGATGACTTTGGCTTAGATTTGTTTCAATCGTATTTGAGGAGCAATATATATTGACCCACCGAATGTGAATATAAAATTAATTATGGGACAAGTTATATCATTGATGTATATTGATAAAAACAAAAAGTCATACATGTATAGCTATCAAAGAAATAAGCAAGTACATCAAGAAATTTTGTTTTTATGTATTTACTGAATTTTGTATTTATTGAATATCAAAATTGTATTTGAGATTTATATGCTAGTAATGTTTAGAGTAATAATATATACCACCTAAAATCATACCATCCAAATATCATCTAATGACGTGACGTGAATTGATTGACAACAAATCGTTAATTAGATCAAGAAAATAAATAGATGAAAGATTTATAACCAACTAATTCACGCCACATTATTAGGTGGTGTTTGGATGGTATGATTTTAGATGGTATATATACTCTAATGTTTATATAATGAAAAGTAAAACTACAAACGTATTCTTCTACTAAAAAGAAAATTCAAAAAATAAATGTGATAAAACCTAAAAAAAAATAGTTGCTCGATTGTCTGGAAAATTCTAGTAACTAAAAAATAGTTATTGAATGTAAATTTGAACCCTTAAACAATAGTAGAATTTCATCACATTGTTTATATTTTATGGCAAAGAGATGATTTAATTTTTTGGAGATCGCAATTCATCTCTTATTGAATTTGGTCGTACAACAGAATTTAAAGCACATTATTTATATTTGATTGATGATGTTTTTTTTCTCTTCCCACTAAGTTTCTTTCCATGAGGCCAACATGTGACAAGAAGTTGGGTGTTTATGAGCTTTAATTTGGCATTTTATGGGTGTACACCATATACAAACAAAATTTGCCTAATTTCTAGCTATCCCCATGAGGTCGATTACTTTATCTCCACAAAGTTATTTAATCAAAAACAAATAAAAATTCAAATCTCCTCTAGTCTTTTCGTGTTGAAAAAAGAAACGAAAATAATTGTTCGTTTGTGCTATTAGTTGCACCTTTAGCTTTCATAATTATTTTTTCAGTGGAAGCCACAACATGAATGCGTGCTCGTGATACCATTAAAATGCTCCATCATTATCTTCTAATTTATCCAAATCTTGCTTTATTAATCCTCCCATATATTTGTCATAATTGTAATTATCATCCAATAAACTCATATTGCTACTTTTTATTGTGAATCAATAAATACACAACATGTAACGAAAAGATGGAAATCATTTAACAACTTGTTACATACACTGATAAGAAATGTGAAAGCATCTGAGGAGTTTCTACACATTCACATGATACTAGTACATTTAATATAAATATCTTTTGTTTGATAGTATATTTTGAAATTTGAAAGGCTGAGACTAAAATTACATCGTATTCTCACGAGACTATAGGACAACCTTTGGCTAGTATACCAGGAGCAGTTGGACAACTTGCTAAAGGACAATGATCACTTACCTCCAAACCCCACCAATTAGCTCCATTTATATCTCTAGCCTGTAATGTGAAATAACAAAGCATGGCCATGAAAGCTACACCAGCATCTAAACCCGCGGATAAGATATAATTATGTCTTGCCCACCAATTCTTGAATTTCCTATACACCCAGAAATTAAATATTATCCCAACTGTGAACCAACATAAGTAATTAACCGCCCGAGCCGGAAACATCCCTCCTGCAGCCGACAATAATATCGGCATATTTATCATCTTTAACCATGTCTTTTCAGGGTATCTGTGTGATAGTATCCATGCCGGAACTGGAGCGAGGATCCCAATAAGAAAGAAGTAGTTCATCTTAGAGTATACACCCAGATTTCCAAACATACGTTGTGGGCCCACCACTCCCCATATAATTGACGCGTTATAAAAAACATCATCTCCAGGGCATGTCCATGGGCTTCCTACGGGCAACTTTGACGGATCGCAAATGTTTTCCACTGTGGTTAGGAGCCACCAGGCTGTCCCAAAATAAGTTGATGATGCAACTATTGTACCAACCAGCTGCATCGTTACCATAATTTAATATTATTATTAGTTATTGACATTCACGCTAATTGAGTTGTCTGATAATGATTTAATTACCTGAACCAAGAACATAGATTTGGGAGGGATTTTCATGTAATGTCCGAGCTTAAAATCTTGTAAAAACATAATGGCTTGTGACATGCTGATATAGCCATATGTTTTGAAGGCGACATTAGCTAGCGGCTTTCCAGGATAAATGTAACCGATAATCAGCTCTGTGATGACATTTAGTCCTGGTTGCTGCAAAATATGCATATATAATCAGAGATGCAAACATTTTACAAGACAATATATATATATATATATATATATATATATATATATATATATAGTACCTGATTTGTAGTTGCAGTAATCACACCGATGGGGAGGGTAAAGGATAACGCTAAAATAATGGCTAATAGAACTCCCCAGTAAGGGAGTTGTAATTGTCCCCCAAAGCCTTCACAAGTTAGCAATGCTAGTCCAATTACTAATATCAACAGTGTATAAAACCACCATTGAGGGACTGGATCATAGTTTTTTCTCATCAGTCTCGTGTGGACATCTCCAAATTTGTCTCCGAAAGATGCTTTTGTTTGTTGCCAAATGCTTCTGCAAAACACAAATATAATTCAGTGTAGGGTACTTACACAGTTACACATCACGTATACTAAACATAGGGATATATAGTACCTTCCATGGAAGAGTGCAACATGAGAAATTGTAGCGGACAATGTTGCAAAGCTTAAGCCATAAGTAAATGCGAAAAAGACACTTAAGTAAATCTTGCTATAACTATCATAGCCAGGTTGATCGAATTCAAACGTGGCCTCATTTAACACTCTAGATATGTTATAAACTCCACCATTGACATCAAATACGTGAGATGAAAAGATTGGAAATCTCTTAGCTTCGTATAAGTTGGACCAATAAGCAATTGGCATCATTAAATAGGTAGTTAACAAAAAACCAACTAACATGTTAATGATAGCAAAACCAGGAGTTGCAAGTGGACTTCCTAGGAAACCAGCAACTGTAGACCAATCAAGTGCAAATGAACCAATTCCAAGGCCTCGAAGTCCAGAACCTAACTGTTGAGCTGTCACAGAGTCTTTCCATATCCAACACACGAAAGAAAGTGCAGTTATTGATGGGAATAGATAGTTGGGGATTATGTAGTATGAAAAACTTGATACTAGGACAACAATGAAGAATTGAAGTCTTGTTAAGCCTCTTTTTCGTCTGATTTCCACCTCGTGCAATGCCCTACAAATGATTACTAGAGTAAAAATTCAACTCCAATCTTTTTTTTTTTTTTTTTTTTGAGAGAGAGAGAACCTGAAAAGAGAAACTTGAACTAGATTGGAAGGCCACCACATATACGGCGAATCCACTAGAAATTTCCGGAAAATACCAGCCCAGCCATATCCAAGCATCTGAATTATCCAGAGTAAGCATCAATGCATCATATGGCAAAAATGAAGCTACTTTAGAAAAGGATAATATGCACCATGTGTACAATTTTTATTTATTTATATTGCAAATTCCCCCTAAGCAGGATATACTGCTATCTACTAAAACACATGGGTAGATTTGGCTATTTTTGGTGTAACACGGGGACCAATAGTGCAATTACCATAATTTAAGTGAAGGAGTTTTCAATGGATACCCATTTAATGGAAGTTAAAGATTTACCTGTGTAGTAAACGTTAACAAAATTGCAGCAACAGGGTGAAGTCCACGGTGATAAAAGGCTTTCACGATGGTAATAATATTGACAGCATAAACAGAATTCGAACCGGAATTTGCAAATATAGTGATAAGAACATGTTCTTTCAAATTAAACGGCCCTGGATTCAACGAAAAAGATAATCTTGTCATCGGAATTCGTATAGCTTTGGTTGGTAAAGTAGCTGCCATAAGTTTTCCAATAGGAAGTACTGCAATTTGTGCAGAAACTGAGGAAATATAAAGTGCATTTTGACGATAACCAAAGAATTGGTTAAAGAATGCCAAGATTACACATGATATAATCCCCAGAAACCATGTTCTGAATGTTAAACATGGTAGTGTTGGATCATCTGTTATTGGAACAGTAAGACGAACTTCTTCTATTGGAGAATCATTTACTTCATCTGAGAAAGAAAAAATCCATATTTTTTCAAAAAATAACTTAACACGGTATACCACATTCATGAAATATGAAAAAATAAATAAATAATATTAAGGTCGACCCGGATTAAACTTTAGTAGACACATTTGATTTACCGTTTGATTCAGCTGTTGAAAATTCTTTAATATGTTTCTTGGTTTCGGTTGATGGTTCAGAGATATCCATATCTTCAGTTTCAGTAGTAAAGTTGAAGATGTGATGTCATACAAGATACCAACTTGAAATAAGTAGCTTGTATTAAAAAGCATTAACATGTGATACTTTATTTTTTCTAATCGCATGTGACTATAAATAGGAAAACTTGAAACTATTTAGTCAACTTGTTAATTTATTTCATAGTCAACTTGTTATTTTTTTTTATGAGTAATGATATCATTACTCTTTTTTTATAAATGCATCTTATAGTTATTTTCATGTAAAAACAAAAGACACATTTTACCATTTCACTCATTTTGCTAACTAGCCTAAGAAACTCTTAAAAGATCATATGACAAGTTTTGAAAAAAATTATTCACGTCTAATAAAGATCTCCAATGGCACTGTCGCCTAACATCCTTAACAATAATGTCACCACGAGCACAAACACTAATGCATCTCGGGATATGATGAAAACATACGTGACCATACCATTCTATCAACTCCGAAATCTTCAACAACATAGCCTGAACAAACTATCTAATTGCCGATAGTAGTCTAATATCTTGAATAGAGTAAATTCTATTTTTAGGTCATTACCTATGGCCTAAAAACATTTTTTGGCCAAACATATTCAAAATGGCCATTGTTAAACCATTTCACTAATTCCGTGAGATATTTCATAATTGTTAAGGACAATTTAGACGTTTTAAATAAAATATATCTTTATTTGACTGCGTCACAAATTAGGTACTCTATCTACCGTGTCCAAATTATCTTTGAAATTTATGAAATATCTCACGAAATTAGTGAAATGATCTAAAAATATTCGTTTTGAATATGTTTGGCCTGAAAATGGTACTTTTGAACTTTTGGCCTAAAAATGTTTTTAGGCTATAGATAATGGTCTAAAAATGGGATATGCTCTCTTAAATAATATCAAGGCTATCAGAGAAAATAATTTTCTCTGCATCATCAAATTACTCACAAAATTTTGTTGCTGCCAGCACCGCATAACCAATAGTTAAAAAACAATAAATTGTACGTGAATGAGAAGACAAACCCCATTACTCTTGTGAACATCAACGATTCCCATCTCCATGAATTCCCACTTAGTTGTGAAAGACACAACACAAAGACACATTGTCTACTCCTCTATGAAATGGGTACTCATGAGAAGTTTGCCTAGTAATAGCCGTTTGACTTCGATCTTGCACGGAACAATTAGCTTCAAAATATTCCCACACCATTTTCTCAGTTGATATAATCACAACAAGTACATAAATTCCCCTTATTATGATATGCATTCCGCTTAAGTTTTCAAGTATAATAGATCATTATTATACATATGACATGATCACCTTAGAATTCCACCAACCCTGTTCATATAGTCAGACAATATTAAGTATCCATTCCCAAAAGATTTATGTCATATCCTTATCGACACGAATCTGAGTTATTGGCCCCATCCAAATCTGCATACTAAATGGACAGAACAATAAAAGATGTGCAATTGACTTGTTATTTTCTAGACACCAATAATAATTGTCATCCTTAACGCACTTCCATTTTTTCAAATTTGGTGTCGTGGGCAACGTGTTAAACAATCACAAAATAAGACGGTAAATATGGTTGCAAAATTCACCAATTATACGACAAACAACTTTAATAGTTGAAGTTAGTCGCAAAATTGATAGTTCTTTTTTTCAATCGATAATAAATACACCTTATGTTCCATTAAATATGTCCACATTATTGAAAATAATTATTCTGTAATATGTTTCCTTTTAGAAAAACAAGATATTTTTTATAATTTATACCCACTTTATGCGTAATTAAATATGAAGATTGATAGTTGGCCTAGTGGTTAGGCTACTCCGCAGAGACCGAGAGGTCCTGGGATCGAATCTTATCGGAGTCAAAATGATTCCCGAGTCCAAAGTGGCTCTCATATGTATTCAAAAAAAAAAATAATATTAAAAATGTATATTTTCAAAAAATATTTAAGACATCAAGACACTTTATGAAGGATATTTTAGGATTTTTGATATTTATAAATGACTTCTCTTAATCTATGTGCAAAAGCAAAGTGGACAAATTTTATGGGACGCAGAGAGTAGATTCTAATGACGTCATTAAATTAACAAATCAGAGAAGAGGCAGTTTTGGGTAGGGATTCCTACGACTCGGGGACACAGTGATATAATGATAAAAACAAAAAAGCCTTAATTAATAGTCTCCCCCCCCCCCAAAGCCTAAATTTTGCACCCCCAAGCCCTACTCGAATTAGAAATTACCCCAAACCCGCTGATTATTATAACGTTTCATCCCCTCCCCCACGCGGAGAATCCCTTCCTGAATCTTCCCTGGATCAGAAGTAAAGATTTATAAGTGAAATAAATTGATATCATCGGAACAATACTTGACACGAAACTCGCTTCAAAAATAGTAGATATTTATAGAGAGGAGAATTCATGTGACATGAGTATATCATACTCAGATCCACCTGATAGGACATGACACTACAAGAAGAACTATTTACTAAAAATACAAATTGTCCTATAAAGTAGCAATATGACCAAAACAAGAGGCAAAAGTACAACATAGAAAATAATAGAGAGAATCCCTCACTTAGGTCCAATAAACTCCCAAAATAGTGTCTTGTGAATGGATTAATCATAAAAAAAAGACATCAATACCCCCAACACAAAGTTTTTCAACCCGACAAAATACAAAGAAAAATAGAGTTTAGAAAGGTCCAAGTCCAGAAAGTCAAAGAAGAGAGAAAGAGTAGAAAAGTAACAAATGACATCAAAGCGCTAATTCTAACAAGTCTCATATAGTAAATTTAAAAACTAAATCAAATATACACTTATCAAATAAACAAACCTCACATATTAATTTCAAGATTAGATTAGATTTGCAATGCACGAAAGATATGTTTTTCTCTTAGTCCGCTATGGTGGCTATAAGGTGTTCCTCGATCCTCACATAGTTTCTAAGGTCCATATAACTACTCTCTATTATTTCAAAAGCTCCTAAATTGCATAGTCAAGAATCATGAGGTCTTTAAGGTTGTAATGTCGGCTTATGGTAGGTGTTATCGTATATATGGATAATTTAGAATGTGTTTTTGGATCTCTCCTCACTAGCCATCAACGAGTCGCCCTAGAGATTGAATTACTCTCAAATATGTTCTCACTCAACCCAACTTTTTGATACACTTCTTTGCATCCCCAATAACCCAAATGAAACCCTTTTTTATCACCTTAAAAATTCTCACTATGCCGGTCCAAATGTATATATATATATATATTTTGTAAGTAGTTATGACTCTCCTTTTTTATTTGAGAAGTCATGCTACTGTTTTTCTTTTCTTTACAATATATATATATATATATATATATATATATATATATATATATATATATATATATATTTCTTTTCAAATATTTTTCTAATTTATTTTATCCATGCAAAGGGTTACAATATATACACAAGTGATCAAAAAGCTCACTTACAAAGCGCAAAACCCACCCAATGAATTTTCTAATAAACACAAACCCAAAATCAAGCTCTAGACGAGTGTCAAAGCATCACGATTCGAGTACGGGTCATCTGGAAGAGTCCTAAAAATCTAAGGGGTATGGCTTGTAATGTGTCTAATAAAAGGCTTAGAAAGGCAAAAGGGGGGTTGATATGGATAACATATCAATAATAATTGGCCAGCACGCTAAAAGGCACAAAGGGCTAAACAAAGAACTACATTAATCATGATCTATACTATACAAATTAGTTACTTTCTCACCTTTAACACCTTCATTAAATGGTTTATCAACTAGCTTGGATCTTACGTTCTACACTCCACTCATGCTCCCTAGGATCAAATGTACTTCGACCGCATTGCTCACTAATCTTTTCTTTACTTTTAATTGTGTTTAATGTAAATATTTTAAGCATATACAAGAAAAGTCCATAAACGTATTATCTACTATCATTAACTCATTACAATTCTTCTTAAAATTTCATTCACTAATTTCTACACCAACATCCATACTTATTAAGAACCAAATAATCACATAAAAGTGGGGAGGGTACCAACGGATTCTCATCCTCAACTCAAAGGTGAGCATGACATTCAAAACTCGAAACAGACTCAATAAAATTAAAGACAAACACCTAATATACAAATATAGAAAGGGGTATAGAAGAGAGGAAACATACTTTCAAGGTTATTGCCTCGCATGACCAACATCCAAGATGGGATGCGGTGGATCCTTTGCGGTGTCGCGCCTTATTTGTTCCAAGAGTGTCAAGATGTGCACTTCATTGACTTTGATTAGTGCCACATCATTGGCAAGGAAGGTTTGAGCTAATTCAATTCAATTAATTTGGTCACCCACCTTCTATTGCCAAGAAAGCTCTTTCGACTGCGCTCCTCTCAAAATGTTCTTGATCTACGCATCATCTGAGATGGTGCTCGATATTATAACAAGTTTCTCTTTCTCTCCAAGTTTCACATCTGCCTTAATCAAGTGATCATTAATTGGTACTTGAAATTAAATAACCTCTTTGACTCGACTATGAACCACATGACCTCAACAAAAACCACTCACACTACATCTACTTCTTCCTCTCTCATAACACAATCCAATAAGATGTCGGAATTCTGAAGTACATCCGCAGTTCGAGCGTTCCTAAAGGTTGAGGGTGCAAGGAAGTGGTACCATATTTTCGCATCAGGTTAAAGGAACTTGTAAGGCCAAGATGTCTTCAACCCAGTTTCTTCTTTATCGTAATCTAGCACTAACTCCTCACTAAACACCTATTCATGTAGTTAGTTCCAATCGAATGTCTTGATTTTATTCATCTCTTCTCGGTATTTGCATGGTCCAACCAATGTCTTCAACTTGAAGTGGCTAAGAATTTATTCAACCGTGAAAATAACTAACTTGCCTAGAATGAGAATTCTTCCTTTGCTATCTTGGCTAAAGAGTCCAAGATATAACTCTCTTACTAGATCCATATACAAACTCTAAATCTCCCGTATGAATGTTTCTTCCATTCCAATCTTTCCCCATTCTCAAGAAATCTTCTATATTCACCTTTTTCCAATTCCTTCGTAAATTTTGCTCATTTGTGAGTGTCAAAGTAGGCATGATTTGTGTTGAAATAGTTTCTAGGCTCCTAGAAGCGTCACTTTTTTCGTTAGATTAATCTTGACTTGGAGAGTTGTGGTGTCTTCTCTTTCAGAATTTTAATCGCTTGGTTACTCTCTAGTCGCATGACTCAGATTACCCTTTTTCTTCTTTGCCTTACTCACATAAACCTCAAGTGGTTTCCTCTTATTCTCACCCAAATTCTTGTTTCAATTTTTCTTCATAACCCTCACATAAGCAAGTGTTTCTGTTTTTCATGTCATCTTTATTTACCTCCAACTCAAAATTTTACCAAGCTTGAAATTTCCCCTTGAAATGGGTTAATAAGGTACTATTTAGAGTGGAAAAGGTTTAAGGATAGTGTTTTTATATGTGTGTATGAAGGATTTGTGGTGGGATAAGAATGAATCAAAGAATTTGGAAAAAAAGATTTTGATTTTTTTATCTGATTCTTGATAATATTGTGATGTTGGAATGATGTAGGTATGGATTTTATGTATGAAATTTGGGTTATTTGGGTGTATTTTTATGGTGGGTGAAGGTATGGTTGAAGCTCTAATGGAGGTTGAAATCTTGGGGAAGAAGGAGGCTTAAGGTTTAGGTTAATGGTGGGGATATAACTTTATTTAAATCGCTCTTTGTGTCACGACACAATGCACCACAGGTGGGTGCGGTGCACCTCGGGTGGTTGCGGTGTACCCTACCTGGCTTGTATCTTTCTGACCAATTGAGTGTGGACTTACCGTCGCCACGCTTTTCACCTTGCAGCGTACCATGAATGAAGTGCGGTGTACCGCACCTCTTTGCGTTCCTTCCAAGAGATTGTACCATATCAATAACACTCAACAGTCGGTTTCTCGCGTTGTGGTGCACCGCGAATGGGGTATGGTTTACCGCAAAATACTCAATTATTTATGACCTTTCGAGCGTGGGGCTATTGTCGTGACGGTTTGGCGTCTCGCGATGCATATCCTGTTGGGAGCGGTGTACCACACAGACTTGCTTATTAGCTCACAAAATTCCAAAATTTTCACCCCCAACTCAACCGTTTGCTCACCTACACCTCAAAGACACTATATACCCTTCTCATTAACGTAATATACATCAATTAAACTTACTAATAAACACTAAAGATATGAAATGAGTCTACAAAAATATTAAAACATGGGTTGTTGTTTAACTTTGTTGAAGTTTGACGTGTTACCACAAGGTCATTTCTTTTTCACATAGCCTTTCCAGCAGTGGGTGAGGCGATTAACTTATACCAAGCGAGGTTTGCATCCTTTCTTGGTCTAAACTTCAATTAACCTTTCAGAGACAACTCTTGTGACCTTAAAAGGTCCACACCAAGAACTCTTGTGCTTGCATGATTTGTTTGGGGGATCATTATCTTTTATTGTTACCTCATCTCCTACCCCAAACTCATCATCTTTCCACGTACTCTTGGGTTCCTATGGAACCTTCTTAGCATTATTCTTGGCTCTTGATGTATCCATATTTTTGATATATTAATCTAGGTATGAGACATCATTTTAGGTGTATTTTGTAAATTGTTAAGGTATTTTTCCCTGTTATTAGATAAATTCTTAATTCATGTATTGATTTGGAGATTTATAACTTGTGTAGCGCTTTTGGTATAATTTGTGTGTTAATGTGAAGCTATTAAGTAAAAGGAAATATTTTGAGGCCAAATCAATGACAAAGAGTAAAGGAAAGAAGATCCAAGGTGAATTCTAGAGATAAATAGACAAAGATAAATTAGGAAAGGAAAAGATGTCAAGTAATCTACCATGCTAAAAAGTCGTCAAGTGTTTTGAAGACTTTAGAAAATATATTACGAATTCGGATGACATATTTGACCAACATATAGATCGTTGATATGCGGTCGTTTGGACTGGTCTTACACTAAATTTTACTAAGTAACGAAGGAGATATGACCAAATCATTGAAGTAGTGTTTATCCTATCCTATATTTTAGGAAACGAATTTGAATCGGACTTGGACTCCAATTACTTGTCTTCCACTCCAATATTTTGACCTAGGGTTAGAAAAAACCTATAAATACACCCTCTTATCATTGTCAACATCTCATTGCTCAGCCTTAAATTGATATTACTCGTATAAGTCATCCATAGGAGCAAGTTGATAGTATGTATCTTTATTTTAGTTTATTTATTATTATCATGAACTATAATCCCCATAGCTTGGGTTTGCATATGTATAATCTTTGAATTCTATTTTCTTCTATCTAAGTTTGTTTGGAAAAACCTTTCTAAATTTATTGAGCTTCCTAACTTTTATATTTGTTTTACGTGCTTTGATGTATTGACTGTAGTTCTTGTGCACAAGTATAGGATTACCATAGTAGTTGGATGGTCACCCGGAAGGGGTGTCTAATTGTTGAAACGCCACATAAACGTCTAGTGCGCGGTAGTATCTAGACGGGCTTGCCTAACTAGATAGACATTAGGGTTTGGGATTAACCACCGATCATTGCGCAGAGTCCCCTTACCCAAGTCCTCTGGTAATTGCTAGATCGCCACCTAAGTCTATCCGCAAGGGGATTAGGAGAAATATAGAATCATGACTACTTACTTTAAGAGCTTTAATCACCCTTATAACTAGTAGAAGAAATAGAAGGATAAGTGCATACAAGCAAACCTGAGTTATATTTCTCATCTTATTCTTTTGTATTTTATCTATTGCATTGGTATTTAGTAAATCATTACTCTCTCCACCATTATTCATATTTACTTTTATTGTCTTTAATTTCTTGCAACTAATTCTTACTACACTTTTTTCTAATCCATTCGTATAACACACTAAGTCCCTGCGAACGAATCTAACTTATCATTAAAACTTACATACGACCTGTGATACTTACAGTGAGTAAAGTGATTGGTTAGGGTGATAGTTCAAACTTTTATTATCATTATTTTAACACACCCTACCAGCCACCAACCTATTGACTATCTAGCTAGGCATGACCTCTCGATCCACTACCGCACGCTAGACGCCTAAACGATGTGGTCGCAATCAAACCTCACTCATGGGTGTTAGCTCAATCACAAGGGCTACCCACTTTTTGGCCAGAACATAGGTAGTATTAAAAAAATTCATAGTGAATGGAATAAAAATCAAACCACTCCCAATTATACAATTGCCTCAAATTCAATAAATCAATTAACTAGTTAAACATAAGTTCTTACATAGGAAACCTCAAGCAATGAGGGTTTAGTTCATACTAAAAGAAATCAAACTAATAAAAACTAAAAGAAAAAATCATAATTAAAAGAAAAAATAAATGATAGTTACTCGTAAAGAAGAGGTGAATGGATGAATGGTTGGGGGAAAATCGTTGGGTTTATAGACAAAACCTTCTTTTCTTTTCTCCATCTCTTCTGCTCTTTCTCCCTTATGTAAAAATATGAAATAAAAATGATAGACTATGAGTTGTGTATGATAAGGGGGCTGCTAAATGAATTATATAATATCTAAAAAAAACGTTTGGGCCTCCTTTGTCTCACTTAATTTGGTTTAGAAGGGACTAACTCGTTTTTAGCTAAAGTTGGGCTGGTTCAAGTCACGGTGAAAGCAAATGACATAACTTTTTCACCTTAACTCCAAGTTGATTTCCGCCACTCCCCACACGACACTGACTTCAAGCTCTTTCTGAATAAAAAGGAATTAGTTGCAAAGATCTTACCATTTCATGATTACTGGAACAATATAACTTTAATATTTCTTCGGCAAACGCTTTAACTTCCCAAAGTGACTCTAGGCTTAAATTCTGCCTTAAATTGGGGTTTATCTTGACTGTTTTACTTCTTCTCTTCATCTTGATACCTTATATCAAACATTTACCTAAAATCTATACACTTAACACACAATTAAGACAAAAAACCTCTATAAATATCAATATGACCGAAACAAAAGGCAAAAGTACAGTATAGCAAATAATAGGAAACAATTATCATTTAGGTCCAACAAACTCCTAAACAATATCTCGTGAATGGATTAATCAATCAAAAAAAGAGAGACATCATTGATGATGGATGAAGATGAGCTAACTAATAACCCAGTTCCCGAATGCGACTCGGAAATTATATGTCTTAAGGATGCATCCTTTACCAATAATTGGAAGCAATAGAGTTGCGTCAGTTGCGATTGACAGAAGTGGTATCATTAAGCAAAAAATGACTAGAAGATGTAAAATGAATTCAAGTGTTGAGGGTGAAGCGTGGGCGGTCCAAATGGCCATGAGGTATGCAACAGGCCTCAACCTTATGTGTTTCTCATTCCATTCTGACAACTTGGATGTTGTCAACAGTATTCACAAACTGATAGGTTCAATCTGGATGATCCGACCAAATATGGAGGAAATCCATATATTGATTATTTGTTCTCCAATGTGGAAAAAGTTTAGCATTTTAGAAGAAGTCTTAACGATGTTTCCGACTCATTAATCAAATGTGTTAGAAGGAATATCGATCTCTCAGAATGGAAAGGCAATTTGCTTTTCGATAGTTACAAGTTTCTAAATAAGTTGTTAAAAAAAGGAGTAGGATAATAGTTTCTTTGTTTGACTTATAAAAGAAAAACTATATATTTCCTGTACGAAATAAACCACTTGCTTCTCGCCTCAAATTCTCTGACTTCCTATTTTATGTTATTTATCCAGTATCTTTGATAATTTAGTTTTAACATTTATAATAATATTCACGATCTTCCCAGATCTCCTTTGTAACGAAAAAAACATTTATAATAATAGTGTAAGTAAAAAACTTTTAACAACAATTTGTTTCGTCGATATAGAATAATTTAAATAAAAATAATTATTTTATTAATAATATATAATTGTTTTAATAAAATATTACATACATGTGTATTTAAAATAAATAATTTTTAAATAAAATTTTATTATAAAAATAATTATATAATAAAATCTAAAATATATTAGAGATAATTCTCATTTAATTACTAATCCTCAAATTTCATTTCCAAAATAAAAGGAGGAAAATCCTTCATACATACTCATAGTTTAAAAAATTAATCCTAATTAAACACTTTGTCATATTTACCTTCCCCTATTATCCTTAATGTCATTTTTATTATTTCTTTTTTATTTTTATTATATAATATTCATAATATATTATTTATTTATTTTATTTTCTTTTATTATAAAATCCAGCCACCATCACTGACCACCACCACCACCTCATGCATTTACCACTGACTATCACCACCACCTCATATGTTCTCCACCGACCACCACCCCGACCACTCCCACCACCATCCACCCTGACCACCACTACCCACCACCGCAACCACCCCAACCATCCCAACACCCCTACCACATTTCCACCACCACCACCCCCCACCCACCACCCTCACCTACCACCATCACCACCATTATTCTCCGCCGATCACCACCTTCGCCTATAACCACCACCAACTAGTTTCGTCACCACCAATCACCACCAACAAATTCCATCACACGCACGCGTCCGTGAATTTTTCTAAAAAAACTCATAACTAATTATTAAAAAATCGTAAAAGTAAAATTTGTCTTTTTGGACGAGACAAATTAATATTTACGCCTATGAGTTTTTTGAATTTATTAATTTATTTATTATTTTCGATAATCCGTTTTATGTGCTGCTATAACACACAAAAAAGATTTTCCAAATTCTACAATACGTGCGCGTCCGTGATTTTTTTTTATAAAAAATCATAATTAAATCCAAAATTGTATTTTTTGACGGAGCAAGTTTATATCGACATCATCGTATTTTTTTTTATTTTTTCATATTTTTAACTTTCGATATTCAATTTTATATGTTCTTACAATACACAAAAAATATATTTATGTATTCCTGTAACACTCAAAATCATAGAATCAATCTAAAACATTCATTTTTTCTCTTTATTAATTGCATGTACCCTATTTTTACTTGTTTTTTTTTACTATCTTGATGTATTATCTTTTTGTCCAACCTCCTTTTGTTATTTTATGTGTTGATCTAATACACAAATCAATCATTTGTGTATTACAGCTGCACACAAAATCATGTATTTCCTTTTAGTCATGCCCTTTTTCAGTCTGTGATTTTGGGTATCACATGAACACACAAACCGATCGGTTTAACTAGAAGAGAAAAAGTGAATTTGTGTATTACATGGACACCATGCTAGAGCAGCATGGATGGCTAGCCCTCTTAATCTTCTTATCCTTATCGGAGTTACTTCAAACTTTGATGAATGGCTATCACGAGCCTATGAGTATGCAAAAGTATTTCATGGAACCAAGAAAGACCTTCAGTCGATGTGTTATGCGACTTTTCTTGTGTCTCGTATTTGACTCACTAGGAATAATGCTATTTTTCGCAACTTGAAACATGATCCGATTGCGGTCCTATGACGAGTTCATTAAGGCTTCAGCCTCTCCATATGAGAACTCAAATCTTATTTTCAATAGATATGATCACAACCTTAACATTCCTAACTAAGAGAGTTTGAAGGATCCCTAGGGTTTTAAAAACTAATAAAACATTGCTTCTCTAGTGGTTTCTCCTGTAGCGAGCGATGATAACCTAAACGACTTAAAAGGTAAACAATCAATCATACTATGTCTTTTGGGGGATTGTTTCCTTGAATAATCCCCTTGATACAGGAAATGTTGGTATAACCAAAAATATAAAGTGTAAGGGGGTGGTGAAAAGGATAAGCCGACCCTATTTGGACCCTTCCCTAAATTAATTGTCTTAAAATCAATTGTGATGCGGCGTGGAATATGACCAATGGTTTAGTAGCGGTTGGTTGTATTGTAAGAAATCAACGTGAACTGTTGAACGAGGGTAAAGTTTGGAGTTTTAGCACGCGTTTACCGGTGAAAGCGGAGACCATATGTGTAATATTTGCATGTAAAGTGGTAGAATATTACCCGAGAGGACCCAAGTTTTAAATACAACCGATGATTATATAATAGAATAACTGAATTAATTACTATAGGAACTTATGTAATACTATCTTTAGTTCTAAAAAGAACAATCAAGTAGATGATTGGATAACAAAACAAATTTCTCTCTCCTATTTAGAGGCCTTAAAATTGACAAATGTCATTACTATCCTCCTAGTGCATATAAGACAAAGAACCAGATTCTTCTCTCTCCTCCATTACCATTAATCGCTCTCCTCCTTCATCATTTTTTCTCTCTCCTCCTTCATTAACTATCAATAATTTCCAGCTCCGACCACCACCGACCACCGCCGAAAAAAGTTCTGTCATAAAGTACTAAGCATGGAAAAAGTTCTGAGCATAAAGTACTGAGCATGGAAAAAGTTCTGAGCATCAAAACAACGTGCTGAGTATTCGATTTTTTTTGTTGAGTCGCTTTACTGAGCATGCTCGTTTGCTCAGTAACTTTACTAAGCATGCTCGTATGCTCAGTAACTTTACATACACAAATTACATACAAAAAAAAGTTCTGAGCATTTCACAAAACTTCTGAGCACAAAATTAAAACTTTTGAGCATTTCACAAAACTTCTGAACATTTAACAAAAATTCTAAGCAAAACACAAATCTGACATTTTCACAACTTTTCTGGAAAAAAAGTAATCTAATCTAACACAAATCTATTATATTTTTGAAAAAAAAAAGTAATCTAGTCTAGCGCGCAAAACTTCTTAGCGCAAAACTTCTGAGCGTAAAATTTCTGAGCGCAAAACTTCTGAGCGCAGCCTTCCTGAAACTTTTGAGCGCAAAACTTCTGAGCGTAAAACTTCTGAGCGTAAAAACTTCTGAGCGCAAAACTTCTGAGCGCAAAACCGGCGGATCTGAGCATCTTCATGGCCGAGTTCAGCAACTCCATTGATGCGAATTTAAGATCTCGAACGCTCATCTTCTTCACACCTTCAAATCTTTATGAAGCTATTTTCTTCACGAATCTTCTACGATGGCCATGGCTTCTTCACAGATCTGATGCAGTGGCCATGACTTCTTCACGGATCTGCCTCAAGTATGGACGCCTAAGCTTTGCGAACAGAAAACTACGCTTGGTTCTGACAGTGGTCTTCATCTTCTTCACCATGTCCGTCACGCAAGAGAAAGAGAGAAAGAGTTATTTGTTATGTGAGGGAGAAAGTGAGAGCAGACAAGAGAGAGGAAAGCGAAGAGAGGAGAGAGAATGTAATTTAGGGTTTTAATTTTTTTTTTGAATAAAACTAGTATATATAGGAAAAAAAAACAAAAAACCGTAAAAAGGTAATTGGATTTTTGGCCTATAGTGTTAATTCTGGTTTGTGGCATTTAGTAAGAACAGTTAATTCACCCGGTCTTGTTAGGTCTTGGGGTAATATGTCTTCAAGACCTCTTGGTTAATATTCTCGTTTATATATATGCATTTTCAATCAAGAAAAAAGAAAAACCCACATACGAATTAAAAATAAAATAAACAAAAAAAAAGGTGTTTGCTTTTTTTGTTTTTTTTCAAAGCCTTTGCTTTTTTTTTTAGCTTTTGAGTTGTTTTTAGCTTTTGAGTTCGACTCCTCATTTCTATCTCTCTTTCTTAAATTGTCCAGATTTTTTATAAAACTGTCCAGAAACTGAGTCCAACCTGTCAATCAATTTTTATTACTTTCTTAAATCATTTCTGATTCTCCAAGTTCATCACTGCCTAAGTATAGTCTGATCGGTTTCTGTTCACTAAACTTCCCTTTTTGAAGTTTTATAATGGGTTTCAGCTGGTTCGCCTTAAAGGTTTGATTTTTCCATCTGGGTAAGTGTCTAATTATAGATCTATGTTGTTTAAGATTTGAGCTCTTTACGTAATATCTCATGATTTTCAATGGTTTAACTTAATTTTGATTTCTAATGGATTTTATTATGCATGTAAACTCTAAAATTTGTTGTTGATTTTAATGTTAACGTACTAAAATGCAACTTTTGCAAGATTAGAGATAAAAATGATGGTTAAGGACCACGTTATTTACCCCCAATTTATTAGAAAGTGATACTTTATTTGTAGCTTGTAGCACTTTGTGAACACTAGTGGCTCGTGACCTATAGCCAGTTTTGCAATCAATAAATTTCTTAATTAGACTGTAAATAAAAGGGTGGATTAGTTTATATATAGAGTTAGATGTTTACCCATTCGATATCTCTTAAGTTTCCACTTAATTTGTTTATACAAATCATATGTTAACTTTTATGGTACTGCAATAAAATACAAAGTATGTGATGTGATTAGTATGGTGAAACAAGTGTTTGTTACTTTTGTATGTAGAGTTGGGAGAGTATATTAATGGAGTAGTTGAATTCTATCTTGCAAATTGCATTTGAATCTTATGGCTTCAAAATCCCCGGATTTAATTGAAAAGGCTATTGAATCTCTTCAAATAGTAGAAACCATTGATCACAATTCTTTTCCTTCACATATCTCATATACAAGTAATCCGGATCTGTATAATCCGGAACAGTTACAAGAAAAAGGTAAAATTCCAAATCATTAAATATGACTTAAACTATTAAATCTGATTTAAATATTTCTTTCAGAACCTGGAAATAGCAGTATATATAGAGAAAGCACAGGAAGTGATATAAGTGATGAAAGCACTTGTAGCAACAGTATAAGCAAACCTCATAAAGTAAACGATATAAGATGGGAAGCTATACAAAGTATCCGAGTAAGAGATGGAATCTTAGGTTTAAACCATTTCAAACTATTGAAGAAACTAGGTTGTGGAGATATAGGTAGTGTTTACTTAGCAGAATTATGCGGAACAAAATGTTATTTCGCAATCAAAGTTATGGATAAAGCATCTTTAGCAAGTCGTAAAAAGCTTATTCGAGCTCAAACTGAACGAGAAATACTCTCAATTTTAGATCATCCTTTTCTTCCTACTCTTTATTCTCACTTTGAAACTGATAAGTTTACTTGTTTAGTCATGGAGTTTTGCCCTGGAGGAGATTTACACATTTTAAGACAAAAACAACCTGGAAAATATTTCACCGAACAAGCAGTCAAGTATGAGATTTAATGATTTATCGTGTTATTATATATTTATTTACTCAACATAAAATGATTTTTCATGTTTACAGATTTTACATAGCAGAGGTTCTTCTCTCTCTGGAATATCTCCACATGCTTGGGATTATTTACCGAGATCTTAAACCAGAAAATGTCCTTGTAAGAGAAGATGGACATATAATGTTATCAGATTTCGATCTTTCACTCAGATGTACATCGAGTCCAACTCTAATCAAGTCCTCAGCTATGGAAAAAGCGGACCCCACCTTAAGTAAGAATTCAAATAATTGTATTCAACCATCATGTGTAGTTCCTACATCATGTTTTTCTACACGTATATTTTCAAAAAAGTCGAAACCTAAACCGAAACCCGATATTAAAAACCAAGTGAGACCATTACCTGAGTTAATGGCGGAACCCACTAGTGCTCGTTCAATGTCATTTGTTGGGACCCACGAATATTTAGCTCCGGAAATTGTTAAAGGTGAAGGTCATGGAAGTGCTGTAGATTGGTGGACTTTAGGTATATTTGTATACGAGCTTTTATTTGGTAAAACACCGTTTAAAGGATCGGGAAATCGAGCTACTTTGTTTAATGTTGTTGGACAACCACTTAGGTTTCCGGAAACACCTGTTGTTAGTTTTAGTGCAAGGGATCTTATACGAGGTTTACTTGTTAAGGAACCTCAACATAGATTAGCGTATAAAAGAGGTGCAACTGAGATTAAGCAACACCCTTTTTTTGAAGGAGTTAATTGGGCTTTAATACGTTGTGCTACACCACCTGAAATACCAAGGCCTGTTGAGTTTCAACCTGTTTCGGGACCATCTACAAGTGAAAAGACGGGAATTAATTCGGATAGAAGAGGTTCCGATAATTTTCTAGAGTTTGATTTCTTTTAGAGAATGTTTTTGTTATATGTAACTGTTCTTGGATTGTTCTTATGGTGTTTGATATTTTTGCTGCCTGTAACAGCTTATTCAATGCGTTTGGTTGTTGTAATTATGATTCTGAGGGTTGAACACATGTAAGCAAAGTTAAAGAGGGTTTTTTATGGATTGTATTTATTGGGAGCAGGATTCAGGAGCTATGTTAATTCTTTGTATGTTTGTTACTCGTGACAAACTTTTCTCCTATTTAAGATCTATAGTTAGACATTGCAGTTGTTTTAATTTATTATTTGAGATTTTGATTATACAATTAGAAGTTGGTTTAATATTATTCTTTGTGAGTTTGACAAAAAGGCTTTCACCTAATCCTTTATAGAACGGCAAACATAACACAGTTTATATATTCTTCAAAGAATTTAATTTTGTTAAAAAAAATTCCTAATTATAATAATCTATTAATTCCTCCCAACAAACCCATATAAGCATTACAAGCTCTTATTAATATCTCATGTGTCAAATATCACCTCTTTTCCACATCACATTAATTTCAAACCATCATTATCACGGTTGTTGTGAAGATTGCTTACAAAGCTTGAAACTTGATCGAAAATGACTGAATGGGGGTGGAAACTTGAATAAAATGGAAGATTGTTTTTTTTCCAATAGCTTATATTAATAAATGTTACAGAGTACCGGAGTTTGACCAACCAAACCCAAAATAAAACAAACAACTAATACAAAGAAAAACCGACTACAACGGAAAAGGAAACTAGACAAAGTCAAAACACACAAACCCAAAGTAAACCAGTAATGTGGGTGCCACCGAAGTAGCGGGCTGGGACCTCTAAGGGTCGAGGAAATATGATCATTGAGAAAGAAAGACTCAAGCCTCGGAACGAGGGGGAGAAAATCGATTACCATTACATTGACCAACGTAATTATCAACTCGATGCTGACTCCAATGGTCGATGCGACAGTTGCATTAACGAAGATCTTGGTAGTCCTTAGATCAACAGAGTATTACTAGCCTAAGTGATAAAAACGCAAACCGAAACGAGAATGACTGAATGAGTAAGCCAGCACCAAAACAAGACGCACACACAATGTTTTTCCAGCAACACCTTACAATCGCAAGCCAAAATAAGCAAAACAGAGAAATCCAAGCACAAGAAATCCCGACTGAACGGCCAACACCCAAAACTTCTAATACTGGTAACAACTGAATGACTTAAAAAGGCCTTAAATGAATCACCACCCACGAATATATGTAAACTGAAAGAAACGAAATAACACCACAAACACACCGGAACAGTAAAAGCACACCTCTTGCTCAAACCTAGACACGAGCGATCTAAACTTATCGAGCAAATGAGACTCGAGCTGAAGAAATGCCAAGTGAACGGCAAACACTTGGAGTTCCCCCAATCGAAACCAATTGAAATGATAAAGATAAACCAAAGTGAACCACCACAATCTCCTACACCAAGCAAACAAACAAAAAAACTAACCCAACACCATACCACTCCCTCGCCCAAACTACAAATAGTCCCAGAATGGCCCAACAGGAGAACCATGCCAAAACACTCTCCAAAGAGCAAAAATTCAAACCTATTCTTCCAATAGAACAAGACAAGCAAAATGGCACAAATAGAGAAAACCTGGAGGAGATCCACAGTACTGTCCAAATCGCTCCTTGTCTTCTTAAAGAAAAGCGTTGAAGGCGGCAAAATGTGTCAAAATTATAAGACGAGAGGCAAAGCAGCGCCATCGTCATCCCCATCCCATCGAACCGGAGCATCCCAGCAAATCGGAGCGATAAGATGCTGGAAATTGCGACCAGGCCCATTTCATAATCGGCACACAAAGCAGCGACGATTGGGGCTTTGAAGAAACATAACTGGCCGCAAAAAAAGGCTGGGGGAGGAGGAAAAGGACAGGGGAGAAGGGAGCAGTAAGTGAAGAGGGTATAAACTGGACACAAAGAACGAAAAGAAAAATAAAGGAGACTGAAAAGAAGAAAAGGTAACAGGGGGCCGCCATCACCGGCTGAGAAACACGAGCGACGGCGGCCGTATTAGGTTTAGGGTAGGGTTTTGAAATTTGAAAGAAAGAGAGAGAGAGTGCTATGTTCCAAATATTTATCTTTATGATCTCAGAATGTAGGTTTTACCTAGAGTGGGAGATTGAAGAAGCTCTATCAATGGAGATTTAAAGATCGGACTCCATTGATGGAGAGTTCCGAATGGAGCTCGACTGAAATAAGTGTTGGTGATGACAACTATTCACTGGAGTTGGAAAAATTTAAAAGTAAAAAATTCGAAAAAAAACTACATCGATAGATCTTTATCTAAAAATTGTAAAAAGAAAAAAAGAACGTCAGAGTTGACAGGCAGACAGTTTGAAAAAAATAAAAAATATTCCTATAATTGAACAATGACTGCCAAAATTGATTGTCGAAGTTGATTGGCCAATATCGATGGTGGTGATAAAATAATTAATTAACATATATTTGTAATATATTAATTATAATAAATTTAATGAAAAAAAAGTACTTTAACTAGTAATTGTCTGAATCTAGAAGAAAGATCGTAAATGAAGTTTATTGTAAAAATTAAGATCATGCTTGATCTTATTTTAGAAGAAAGGTTAGAGATTAATTAGAGAATAATCCATAAAAAGTATTCAAACGCATATTTCAGGCCGTTTCAAGTAGATATATATTATTTGAAGAGATTATTATCCAACGAGTTTTGAAGACCCATTCTCAATACCTAAGTATCCTCACTTAATCCACATTTCTTACTAAATGTCTCTAATAAGATTTAATACTATACATCTATTTTTCCACTACCCATTATACCCTCAAATTTTTTTTACCCCCTCTATATTTACTATATAATCGCACATACTCATAAACCCTAATTTCTCTTCTCTCTCCACCCCACCCTAAATCACATTCCCTTGAGCTTCACGATTGCAACCATGGAGATTTCTATAAGATCTCTTTCACCCAAATAAAACCTTAGATCTCATAGTCATGGAGATTTCTAACATAGGGGATTTGCTTCACGGGGGAAGGTACGGTGTTCCACGACAGAAAATATACCGCAATTCGAAGCTGCCATGGTTGAAGCCTAAAGCTGCTTTGAAGTTCGAGATCCGATCCTCACTTCTCTTCATTGTTCAAGATCAACTCTGATTTGCTTCAGTAGCACAATGGTTCAGCAACTTCGTTTGTTCGAGATTAGCAACTCTGTTTTTGTGTTTTGTTCGAGTTTAGCAGCTCCAATTTCGTGATTTTGTTCAAGATCCGTTAAAGAATCTATGAATTAGTTTTGTTTTGTTCTCTTGATTAAGTGTATTATTATTGTTATTATTATATTTCAGACAATATAAATGAGTCTGTATGCATTATTTTTGTTTTATTAAGTGTTCTTATAGGAGTATTCAATGTTTTTTGCGGTGTACTCAGTGATTTTTGCTGAGAAATTAATATTTTTTGCCGAGGACTTAATGTTTTTTTAATAAGGACTAAGTAAAATCTCTGAGTACTCTGTAATAGTTTGAGTATGCCGCGGGTGGCCGCGTCGACGGTGGTTGGTTGCGGGTAATACTTAGTGATTTTCGTCTAAGTACTCTGTAAAATCTTTGAGTATGCTCCGTGGTGGCACCGACGGTGGAGGTCGGAACTGAACAATATTGATATTTTGATTCTTGGTGTCACTTGTTTTTTATTTTTATATGAATTTTGTTTTATTTGAAAATATTTTATTATTTTGTCATTTATAAGATTGAAAGTTAATTTCTTTAAAAAAAAATTAGTCACATATTTCTATTAGTCCTTGTCTCTAAAACCGCATAGATTAATTCACTTTCATCAAAGGACATAAAACAACGAGTATAAAATGAACCATAAATAAAGTGCCAACCTCGAAGACTCTTTATATTTACACCAAAGTCACGCAATCAAGAACTAATCAAATAAGCAAAACACAATTCCAAGGGCATTTTGCGGTGAGCATGAATCATACACATGATCTTCAAATCTTTCTATCTAATACTAATATTCTCCCAACTAAGCTAATCAGATGAAACAAATTACTAGCAATATATTTAAATATTCATTATTCATATACTTTTGGTTTGAAACAAGAGATACAAGACAGGAAATTAGTATGATTGCCTTCACCAAAGATAGAGATTGGGCTATTAGTATACGACCGTGGAGAACTGGCCCATGAAGAAGAATGATCAACCATTATACTTACCATTTCTTTTCCTTCACATATTATTTTAATGTCACAGTATTCTGGTGCACCTCTTAATATATGACCTGCTGTTCCACGTAGCTTTGTTGATTTTATATTCCTAAACAGAAAATATCAACTATTTAATGGAGTGGTATATAATTACGATGATAGATGATTGAACTAAAATGTCCTACAACAGATAAGGTGCTAAATCGCGCCCAAAAAAAAAAAAAAAAAAAAGATAAGGTGCTAAATCCATTAAAATAACACGTTGGACTCATTAAAAAAATCCAATTAACAAATTCACAACCTATTAAAAAAATATAACTAATCTATTAATAACCGGAACTTTAATTGATGGAAAGAAAGATGATTTTTTTATGGGTGAAAAGACTTTTAAGCAATCAACTCTTCCATTATTGCAATATAAATTGAACACATCTAACTAAATTAGCATTTTACCGTAAAAGTATAATGAAAGCATGGAGAATTGACGTTGTGTACCTTTTATTAGTACCCCACACCAACTTTTTTATGTTAAGGATTGGAATGAGGTCTAGAATGGCTTTTGCCTTGTTATCTGTCTCTATCACCAGGGAATCAACTTTAACCTGCTCAAATAATAAAATGCATTCATACACTTGTTCATATTATGTCACGGTCCTATATATTTAGAATATTAAACTGACATGTTAAACTATTTTTATAGGCTTAGCAAATAGTTATCCAAAATAATTAAACTAAGTTATTGATACAATCGATTAAAATCCATTGCACCTGCGCACCTTGGAAGCAGAACAGATGTTGATATACTTGTGAAGATATTCTTTCCTCTTGCTTCTTTCATGGGCCAAGTGGATCTTCTTCTGTTCAGGGTTTGCTTGATCTATCGGCATCATTCCTACTGTCCATTAACAATACAATGAAATACATCCTCGTTAACTTGAACATTGACATGACTTGGCCACTCATATAGCGTTTGATACTAATACCTCGCACTCATTAATATTATTTAGAAAAGTTCGCCAAAAGTCCCTGACTTGTACCCTTTTTACCAGGTTGGCTCATGAACTTAAAAATTATCCATATAGACCTTAAACTTATTTTTCGTCTCTATTATCCCCGGCCGTTTTTCACTATGAAGTTCGAGGACCAAACTGGTAACAAGGGTATAGTTCAGGGATCATTTGGAAAAATTTCCTGATTAATAATTACGAAAAAAACATGTCTTAACGGTAACTGTGGTAAAAAAAATAAAGTTTGAGGACTATTCGGGTGATTTTTGAATTTTGAGAACCAACTTGATAAAAGTGGTATAGTTCAAGGTCTATTTGGAAAATCTTCCTATATTATTCAATTGACTCAACATTAAGGTGTAGTAGATATGGAAACTTACATAAAGTAGGGATTTGGTGAATCACTGGAAATATATGAATAAGAAAAACAAGAGAATTGGGATTGGTTTGATCCACAAGATGAGAGATAGTCCAACGTAGTGCATCAAAGTCTGCCTCTTCATGATGACTATTCACAATTCCAACGTAAACAATATCTCCCCAGTTTCGAAAATCAAATGAAAACAAACTTCCTGAGACTTCTTCATTGATTGTCGATAAAGGAAGACAATCTGAGTTCACATCAAAAAAGTTACCTGAAACCTCTTCTTCTTTTTCATTATCACAATTTAATACATGATCGTGATCATCTGAATCGATGGTCATTCGATCGGATTCTAAGTACATCATGGATGAATGCCTAAATATGCCCGAGGCCTCGTGGTCAGCTCTTATCCTGAAGTACCCTTCATCATCATCAGTTAAATCGCTACATATCTCTATCTGTACAGTTGATGATGGCATGATTTAGCCCTTTTCTTGGAATTTATTTGTTATCTTTCTTGCCTTTTAGCTTAAGGGCCTTTAAAAAACTATTCTGAAAAAGTGTGTATAATTTATCATCCTTTTGACCATTCCGCGTGGCCTTAAAATACAAAAGGCATGAACATGTCATTGACTTTTTGTAATGTTTGGGTCGGTTTATATTCTGCAAAAAAAAAAAAAAAAGGAAAAATTATTATTAAAAAAAAAACTTGTTTGGATTAATTTTTTTTATGTAAATTGATATATATATATATAAATAGAATAACCTATCCCCAACATCCTTATTTCTACTTAGGTTATACATAAATTCAAAATTATTAATAACCAAGATACACTTCCATCCTAAGATATTAAGGTTAAGTCTTCCATATTTTACCGCAAGGTCAGCGATACCAATCATATCTCTTTTAATATGACACATTTTCTACCTTGGAAATTTTTCCATCTATTTTCAAATGTCATTGATGATTGATTGGATTTTTCAATTAATTCTAGCTTTTCTTTGAATTTCTTGGATGATTTTAAAGTTATCCGAGTAAAATGATACTCGTAAAATTGAGGTCTGCAATTGACTCACATGGATCTTTTAAATTTTCCCATAGTTGGTATCGCTCCCTTAGTAATTTTCCAAACAAATATTCTGATTTTCGCTGGATTGTTTGAATGCCAAACCATCTTCCAGGTTTCACTATTATTCTTCTCCCGCACACGAGCTTGGGCATTTGTTGTTTATTTCTTTTCGTACAAGCGAATGATACCCTGAATTTGAAGAGTACTTCCCATCCTTCGTATGGGGCCGTAACTGTAAGATTAGAATTTTCACAATCTCGTTAACTGCCCCTTCTAGGAAAATTTGTTTAACAGTATACGTGTCCCATCCTGAAAGATCATTGTTGAACAGCTTCACAACAACCTCAACATTACAACTTTCACCATTTCTTTTATTCTTCTCAATCCATGAGTGCTCCCATATGTTTGAAGTCAACCCATTTCTGATTTATTAAATGCATTCCTTCTTGAGAAATTGTAGTCCTTTAAAGATACTAGCCTAGGTCCATGATCTTTTTTGTTTCAATTTATCATCCCAAAGACACAAGTTAGGATGGTAAATACCTTTAAATACTTTAACCACTAGTGAATCTGGGCTATTTACTAATCTCCATGCTTGATTGGAAAGAAGAGAAATGCTCATTTTATAAAAAAATCCTAAATCCAATGCCACTAATATATTTTGACCTAGCAATTTTCTTCCATGCAACCTAGTGTATTCTCTTTTTTTTAGTCGACTCCCACAAAAAATTTGCTACCAAACTAGCCATTTTTTTAGGGTCTTGGGAAATTAGAATATTGACATTACATAGTTTGGTACCGCTTGCAACTCTGCTTTGATCAACACTTCTTTGCCACCTTCCACCATGAGGATAGAAATCCAGCTTGCCAATTTCGAGAGAAAACGATCTTTAATGTACTTCAGGTTCTCCGATTTATCTCTTTTTAGGGTTAGCGGTATACCTAAATATTTCCTGAGGGAATAAGTTTTACTAACTTCAAGAATATTGGTAAATATTGTAGATATATTGTCTAGGGTCCATTTTCTTATGAAGATTCACTTTTTGTCCTGATGCCATACAACATGTCTTGACTGTTTCCTTGGACCCTTCAATCCCACTCTTTGAGGCTACACAAGAATATTGCAAAACCGCAAAAACTGGTCCAACCCAGCCCACTAGAAATCAACCCACATGATCTATGGTTCCTATTGGGCCCAAATATTTTTTATGGTTTTGGACCGGGCCTTGGAATTACTCCAGCCCAGTCCGTGGGTAGTCAACCCAACCCGCACACTTAGCCTCTTTCTATTTTTTATAACACTACATAAAAAATGTTGGGATAAAAATATCCCACCTTATTTTGTTCTTATCTTTTACACTTATTTTTCTCTCTTGTCTCTTACACGATATAGGCTACAAACCCTAGCCTTTATCTCTTCTATCTACTCTACTCTATGTAGCCCGTCTATTCACCCATCTTTCGTCGTCTCATCTATGGCTCCTTTTATACTTCACATTAATTATTTGAAACGTTTTCGACTACCTTTGAGGTCCGCATTGAATGCGAGTTACTTCTCTCATGATGCTCACCGCCAATTTACGAGCTTACCGTGGTTAAGTGATTAATCCATGGTTAATACTATTTGTGATTATCTAAAGGGTATAAAAGACCGAGGTTAGGGTTTGTGACTTTGTGTTCTTCACAAACTCTTTTTCAAGTTAAATTCTTTTTTCTCTTGTCTTTTCTCTTGTTTAATTTCATTTCTTTTGTATTGTATTTGAATATCTATTGTAGTTGAAGGGTTTTTTATATTTGTTTAATTATTTGAAATAAAATTGATTTTCTAAAAGTTTAAAAGATTAAAGGTTTTGAATAGAGTGTATTAGCTTGATAATAGGGTAATTGATTTTCGAAATACAATAGGTATTAGATTAGTTGATTTTCGAATTATATTGCGTTGATTAACTGTGTATAATGATTCTTATTTACTAATGCTTGTTTACTTGTTTGTGTTTTGCAGATTAGTGATTATGGAGGATGAATCTGAATCCATCATTGATCTTACATTACATCCTACTCCAGGTATTGATCAAACACTTGTAGGTGACTCTTTGATCCAATTAACACTCGGCCTTCTAATACCAACCCCCTGTACCTAAAAATCTAAGAAATAAACATCTGATTGTTGGAAAAACTTTGAAATTATATCTTATGATGATGGTAGTATAAGATCGGTATGCAAATATTGTGAACATTCTTATGCTACTAATTCTAGGAAATATGGTACAACAAATATGAATAATCACATCAAGATTAGGAGATTCCCTAAGTATCCCTATTATCCTCCACTAGATGATGGTCAGACTATTTTAAATTTTTAAAAAAAATAGATGAGGAAAAATTTATAGTTGGTACTTATGTGTTTTCTATTGAAACTTGTACTAAGGCACTAACTGAAATGGTTATTATAGATGAGTTAAGTTTTAAATTTGTGGAAGGCATTGGTTTAAAAAAAAATTGTTATACAGTGCAACCCAAATTTAAAACTATACCATCTAGAGTGACTATAATGAGAACGTGTATGTCTACTTATGAAGAAGAAAAGTTTAAGTTGAAATCTGAATTAAATAATCTTACGATTAATATAACCACAGATACTTGGGCCTCTAATCACAATTTGAATTACATTTGTTTGACTACGCATTATGTTGATTTTTGAGTGGAAACTAAATAAAAGAATCACAGGGTTTTGTAAAGTTGAGGATCATAAGGGTGAAACAATAGGTAGAAAAGTTGAAGCCATTCTTATGGAGTGGAATATCAACTCATATCTTACTTTGACAGTTGATAATGCTTCTTCTAACACTGTTACTGTGAAGTATTTGATTAAAGTTGCTGGTGAAAAGCCTCAAGCATTGTTGAACCATGAATTTCTTCATGTAAGGTGTTGTGCTCACATTTTAAACCTCATTGTGAAAGATGGTATGACTAAGTTAGAATCTTGTACCAAGAATATAAGAGAGATTGTAAAATATGTGAGATCCTCCCCTTCTAAATTTAGGTCTTATAAGAGTTTTGTGGCTTTGTGTGGTGTTGAATGCAAATCAAACTTGTGCCTTGACTTTGAAACTAGATGGAATTCTACATACAAGATGCTTGAATGTGCAGAGAGTTTGAAATTGTTTTTGCTAGAATGAAACTTGATGATACTTCCTATACTTCTCATTTCAGATAGGCCTCAAGAAGTCCTCCAAACATTTTTGATTGGGAAAATATGAGGTGTTTTGTTGAGTTTATGAGGTTGTTTAAACTCTACTAAGAAGTTTAGTGGTACTTTATTTGTCACAACAAATCTCTTCTTTGATGAGATAGTCAGAATTTGGGAAAAGATAGTTGAATTGTGTGATAGTGAGAATCCAATTCTAAGTACAATGGATGGTGAGATGATTTTTTTTTTTTAACAATTATTAGGCAGTTAATAGTATTAACATTATAATATATGTGGCAGTTTCATTAGATCCAAGTAAAAAATTGCAATATTTTCAATACTATTTAAGTTTTATGTATACTCCAACTGAATCTAATCATTTTATCTCTAAGGTTAAAAATGCTTTAACAAGAATGTTAAAAGATTATGAAAAGTTGTTGCTCCTACTAGTTCATCTAGTGGTGAAGTGGGAAGCTCTTCTTCAAGCTTAGTTGATTCTTCATGTGTTATTGGTGGTAGATTTCTGTCTTTTATGGCTGATTAACATCCTTCTAAAGGCTAAGAACTAGAAAGATATTTAAAATAAGATATAGAGGAGATGACTTCTAATTTTGACATTTTGAATTGGTGGAAAGCTAACTCTATGAGGTTTAAAATCTTGTCCCAACTGGACAAACATGTTTTGGTTGTTCCAATTTCAACTATGGCATCTGAATCAGCCTTTAGCACTAGTGGGAGAGTGCTTGATCAGATTAGAAACTATTTGGCCCTCGATACTATTGAAACAAAAATATGTGGTCAAAATTAATTCAGTTTTTCTCTTCTAATCGATCTAAGAACATCAAAACAACTTGTGGAAGACTTGAAAGCTGAATTTGGTAATCTTTTTAGTACTTTTCTGATTTTTCATTACAATTTGTAATTCTATATTACTAGCTAAATTGAAGTTTATTTTACTATCTTATGTAGGTTATCATGGCTTGGATGAATAAAGTGCGAGTGAAACTCCCCAGCCCACTAAAACAAATTCAATCATTTAGCCAATAACCTTATATAAGTTAAAATACAGTTTTATAAGTATTGAAGAGTATTTATCATCAGCCATTGATTATCATTAATGTGGCAGTTTTTTGTCTTGCCGTTTCCTCTATAAATAGTGTATCTATCACTTGCATTTTTAGAAAATAGGAAAAAGTAATTCTGGAGAGAATGAAAAAACTATTCTAGAGAGAAGAGGAAAAACTATTCTTGAGAGAATGAGAAAAAAACTATTCTAGAGAGAATAGATAAACAATTGTAGAGAATAGAATATAGAGAACTAAGAATTTTAAATAAAAAAAATACTTTCTTCACCATAATTAGTCAAATTGGTTTTGACATAGAGACTAAAGTAATAGAATACTACGATTGTTAGAGATACCGGTAGTCCATGAATATCCCTTTTAAAGTCGCTACACCTTTGTTTTTGTGTGTATAATATCCAGAATTCTATATGAATTTTTCGTGTAAGTTCCATTTTCCAATTTATGTGTTAGTGGTAGTATTACTTTTATTTGGAATATCTCTATATTTTTTTCCACTTTCTTGTAATAGATGTAGAATTATATTTTTTGGAATATCTATATTTAAAAAAAAAAATCCATTTTTTACTTTTCTAGTGATATTGTTATATTTTTCTAACTATTAAAAAAGATATTTTTGATATCATTGGCAGTAAAATGGTTTTTCTATATCGGTGGTTGCTTCATCCTTGAACGCAAAAGCCATTACCGACGTGACTAAGTTAGAGTCTTTCAATGGTTCCAACTACAAGTATTGGGCACAAAAGACACTGATATGCCTTGAACAACATGAACTAGACCTTGTCGTTCTCAAGGTACTCCCCACCATTGAGGCTAATGGAGAATATACCAAAGAAGTACATTCTAGGTTTCTGACTCTCAAAGTTGGGTTCAAGAAAGCTAATTAAGTGGTTAGGGCACGGACCTTGGATAATGTGACGAACCCCACCTTTTATTTATGTGCCGTTGAGAAGTCAACAAAGACTATTTGTGAAACGGTTTAGAAAAGGCATGGGGGTGATGATTCTGATGAGAAGAAATACGTCACTGGGAAATAATGCAAGATCCAATTAGTTACATACAAGTCGAAAAGTGAATTGACTCAAGGATAAGTCCTTAAGTTTCCACGTTAAGTCTAAGGATTACTTTGACACCTTATATTACCACTATTTAACTCTTATTGCACTAAATATCATTCACAAACATGAATATATACCAATTGGATATAAAATCTATGTGTGTATGAAGATCTATGTGAAGAGATCTATATGGAGCAACATGAAGGGTTGGTGGTTTTGGATTAAGGCGATAAAGTATGAAAACTGAGGAAACCGTTTTGTGTTTTTAAACGATCACCTTGTTAATGAAATAGTACCTTAATAAAAGATGGATAAGGTTGTGTAACACTTTTGTCAATAGGTGTATGACATGATCATTTTTTGGTACACTCTTTCATGGGACTTACTGATTTCAATCTTCTATTTGTGAATAAAAGATGTGGGGGAAGCTAATCCTAAGGATAAAATTCATTTGACTAGATAACGGATTTTACCTTAGTCGGTCTTTTTTTGTTGGAAAGATTTGACTAGGTTGATATAATGTCTGGTAAAATTCCTTATAAGACTAGTATTCATGAATAAGAGAATTATGGGGGGTGTATACACCCTAATGAATATGAAATAATTATAAGGATTATGATGTTATTAATGAACTATACTCAACTTGGTATTGTCCATATTGTAAAGAGACTCAAGTGGTGAACATTGGAGTTATTCTTTGTCATTTAATAAAGTACGAGAGAGGTAATATTGATCTATATCTGCGTTTTAAAATGAATAATGTAGTTTTTGAAGAATTTTTTTGTTACGCAAAATGGGTCCCATATAATGATGAAATAAATGGTTGATTCATTTACTAATAGACTTAACCACTAGAGTAATCTTAGAAACGTTGAGTGATAGGACTAGCACCCATTAATGGATAACCTATGACTAATAAGTCTATATGATGCACTAACTTCCTATCAATATAGTGTAAATTATGCATACATGGGCATATTAAAACTTATTGAATTTATAGCCATGTATGGTGGTCCTATTGAGACAGACTTGATGAATTCACCGTTGAGGTTATTGTATACTGATCAAACTCACTAAATTCATAGCCATGTGTGGTGGTCCTATTGAAATGAACTTGATGAATTCACCATTGAGGTTGTTGTATATTTCTCATACTTAATGAATTCATAGCCATGTGTGGTGGTCCTATCGAGACGGACATGATGAATTTACCGTTGAGGTTGTTGCATATTGATCATAATATGACTTCAAGGAGACGTCCTTGATGTTCCCAAGGGATGAGTTTTTAGACTCACCACGAATTCATAGCCCGTAAGGGTGGTCTTAAAGAGAAAGGACTTGGTGAATTCGCGAGAAACATAATGAGGGTGATCTTTATTGCTCTTAATGATCTCAAAATACGAAAGGGGTCAGCTAATGAGGCTAGACGCTCTTGGAGATCACCTATAAGTAAGGAAAGCGTGATGTTTGAGAAATCTATAACTATCAGCCGGGTAGAGTATGTGATGTGAGGGTCTCCATCAAAAATTGTCGAGTTCAAGAGTACGTTCACTTGACATGAATTTGGTGGTTGTTACTTGACTACATGTCAATTCAAATCGATAGATTTTGCCACTTAAGTACAATTCACCAAATGCTAGTATTTATGGAAACCTGTTCACCTTCTCTTCCAAAGAACCTGAGTGGGAGATTGATGGAATTATTAAATTAAAGACAATTTTTTTTATTTCATGCTATTGGAATAAGTGGAAAACACTATTTGTGTTTAATCGTCCCACATTATAATTTGAGAAGAAAAAACAATTTGAATTATGTAATATAAAATAATTTCCTTTTCTTGATGACAGTCAATGGCTCTTTATTACAAATTAATTGCTCTTTATTTTAGCTGGTACGTGAGTTACCAAAGCCTGGTCAACATAACTGCTAGCTTTTATGAGTATTGAAGAGCATTTATCACCAGCCATTGATGATTATTTATGTGACGGTCTTTTGTCTTGCCATTTCCTCTATAAATAGTGAATTTGTCACTTGCATTTCTAGAGAAGAGGAAAAAATAATTCTAGAGAGAATGAAAAAACTATTCTAGAGAGAAGAGGAAAAACTATTCTTGAGAGAATGGGAAAAAAACTATTCTTGAGAGAATGAGAAAAAAACTATTCTAGAGAGAATAGAAAAAACAATTGTAGAGAGTAGTAGAGTATAGAGAACTAAGAAATTCAGAAAAATAAAATACTTTCTTCTCCATGATTAGTCAAATCGGTTTTGACATAGAGATTAAAGTAATAGAAGGATATGATTGTTAGAGATACCGGTACTCTCGGAATATCCTTTTTAACGTCGCTATACCTTTGTTTTTGTGTGTATTTGTATCCAGATTTTTTTCTGAATTTTCCGTGTAAGTTCCATTTCCAATTCATTGTTATAGTTGTAGTATTACTTTCATTTTGAATATATCTATATTTTGTTTTTCCACTTTCTTGTAATAGATGTAGTATTACATTTTTTAGAATATCTATATTTATAAAATACATTTTTCACTTTCCAGTGATTTTTTTAGATTTTTCCAACATTTTCAAACTCAACTGATAGAAATGTAAACAAGCAAGGTTTTGTTGTAGTTTGGTTTTGGAAATGTATAACTTGTAGTTTCAGTTTGGTTTTAGAAATGTTCAATTTGGTTTTGGAAGTGTATAATCATTAAGTTCAAGGCGTTGATTCATTTTATGTACTAGTAATTTGGATATGATAGTGTATAAGTTTTAATATGAAGATTACTATATGATTTAACTTGTTAAATTTATCTTATGTGTAGTGTACTTAAATGTTAATTGAAGGATCATTTGAATAAATATTTGAGTGAACCCGAAACCAAACCTGCAAAAACCGAATCCGAAACCACACTTGAGAACCCGGGTAAAACCAACCCATACCATTTTAAAATTAGTGGATTGGTTTTTGGTTTTACAAAACCTAAACCTGCAAATATGGGTTGGTTTCATAGGGGTCAATGAGTCGGTTACCCAACCCTTGTGCACATCTACCACTCTTATCAATATTTATGAATAATAGCGCGTTGTTTGCAAAAAGAAGGTCGGAAAGTCTCAGGCAATTTCTTGTAATAGCAACTCCTTTGATAATTTCATCTGTACACTGATAATTAATTAAACCAATAAGTAATTCTGTTATTAGTGAAAAAGAAGTGGAAAAAGTCCATCCTGAGCCGCTCTCCATTCACTTTGACTTTAAAAAACACCGTAGGGATACAATTAAGTATCCATTCTCTCCATCTCTTACATACACCGCGTAATTTTTCTTTGACCTCCTTTTCGTGTTAAGAAAATAAGACACTTTCTGAGCTTTTAGAATATTGTCATGTATACTTTTGTCTTTAATAAAAGTCGACTTCATTGGTGAAATAATTTCCCCCATTAACGATTATTATCTAAGCCCAAATTTTTTTACGATGATCTTGTAGCTAAAATCAATACACAAAATCGACCTGAAATCCTTAACCTCTTGCATTTTGCCTTTCGGTACTAGTATGATAAGGGTTTCATTAATTTTCCATAAAGGAGTGTTCTCCATGAAAAATGTTTTAACAGGCGCAAAAATTTCTCTTTAATGATGTCCCAAGATTCCTAATAAAAATTACCAGGGAGACCATCTAAGGCCGATGATTTTGATCTTGACTTACTAAATACCGCTGCCTTTACTTCTTCCAAATCTACAATTTTAATGAGGTCCAGGTTCATTTTATCCATGATCTCACATGGAGTGTGATTTTCAACTTCCTCAATTCTAATCCCCCTGTAGCCAAAGAATAGGTCACTATAATAATTAAAGATTATCTCCTCAATACCACATGGATCTTCTACCCACTTACCGTTGTCGTCCTTCAAACTTACAATTTGATTAATGTTCCTACACATGAGGGTCCTAGCATGAAAGCATGTCGTATCTTTATCCCCTTTTTTATCCATTGGTTTCTCGCTCTATACGCCCAAAACACTTCTTCTTTCTCCCATAGAACCTCCAGTTCTGACCTGATTTTGCTTTCAATTTAATATTTTGGTCTGCCATCGGTTGGTTCTGTATACCACCAAGGATCTTCTGGTATTTATTGATAAGTATCCTATTATTTACAAATCTTCTCTTACGACAACCCAAAAGTGCTAAACACGTGATATCTCTCTTCATACAGAAAACTTTAACATTCTCAAAATTATATACCGCACCCAATGCACATTTGACGATTTCTCTACATTGTTGATTTTCTAGCCATCTGGATTCAAACATGACGTATTTCTTGTGCCCCCCTTCCTTCTTGATTTCACAGAGAACTAATGGAGGATGATCATAGCCAATTGTCTGTTTCGCTTTTAATATAAATCTGGGAAGAGCTTAACCCATTTTTCCGATGCCATTGCCCTATCCAATTTTTCTTTGATACATTCATATCCCTTTATTTTATTTGTCCAAGTATAATAACAACCTTTTGTGGGAATCTCAATCAATTCCTTATGGTTAATAAAGTTGTTAAAATGAATAATACTGTCCAAATTTGGGGACAATTTACCTTGTTTTTCCTAGATTTTTTCAATATCATTAAAATCCCATATAACAAGAATCGACCCATCGATTTTAGATTTCCAAGAAGTAATTTTGTCTCGCACCTTTTGTCTTTTGTTTTCATTTGTAGGAGCATGCAAAAAGGAAATATACCACACAACAAAGGATGATTCATTGAATTTCCCAATTACAAAAGATACGTTAGACATAACGACTCTAAACTTCACTTACTCCTTCCAAGCTAGTAGAATTCCTCCAGACCTAAACGCTTCTCCCCCCCGGGCTTGAATACATGAAATTTATTAAACATTTTAAAGTGCTTACATGATTTAAGATCTTTCTTTCCAATTCTTGATTAAAAAAGGAAAACAAAAGATGTTTTATACTTCAACTTGACAAACTTAAATATTTTTCTAGTTACCGGTGCCCCCTGACTATTCAATATCAACAAGTTATCCATAAAACCCAGCCCCTTTAGAGGATTGGACGATGCCCTTCAGTTTGCTCGACAAATCGCTTTCCTCTAGGGTTAGTTCTCTAGTACTTGCGTCGTCATCTGTACTGCTGTTGCTACTCTCTTCTCCTTTGATATGACCATCACAACTAGCACCATTACAATAGTATACCTTTGTCTGACCTAGATTCCCAAACTCATGTCATAGGTTTTATTTTCATTTTCATTACCCGTCCCTAGCGCTTGGTACTTAACCTCGCAAGAGCTTGTATAAAGGTCTTTCGTAAACATCTACATTTTGTTGATTCTCCTACCCATCAAGTTAATTTTTTCATGTTGAATTTTTCCAGATTTTTTCCTTCCACCCCCACCACTGATCGATCCTTTCCTTCTAAGGGTTCTAGCCATGAAAATTGTTGCCCCGTATCACAATTCTTCTCCTAGGGGTCCTATTCCATTGTTTTATCAAAATCTACATCTTGTCTAACTTATTGACTGATATGGACCGACTGCGAATTACCAGAGTCCTCCTCAGGCTCGAAAGAGTCTCCTTGTTCCTTCTCACTCCCGATCACCTCTTTACCTCTAGTTTTGACCGAACCAAAAGGTACCCCTTCATTACTCGTACCCCCTTATTTGCGTTAATTCCTTCACCCCTTTTGCAACCTTAACAACACCATTAATCTTTGTTGGTTTATGTAATGTTGTCATTTATATTCTGTCTACTTTCATATTTATCGCCAGTTGTGATATTTATGTCTTTGTATAATGATGTTGCTTTTAAAAAAATCATTTTTTTAAATAAAGAAATTCATAAATATTAGTACTTTATAATATATTTGATTTACTATAATATATTATTCTTTGGGAAGAAAAAAACTCAAGTGTTACATGTAAGAATATTTATATTCTTATGTGACATATGTGTCTAAGGATTTGACATATGTTACATGGGCAATTCTACTTGCCAACAAAGTATCCTGGTAGTTCATACATGTATCTATTAATAAATAAATAAATAACTTGTGATCAACAATTATTTTGGACAACAATATATGTTTCATCACGTTCAGTATTTATATTAAGAAATTCGAAGGAATATGCGAATCCTCACAAAGTATCTCATCAGCTGAAGGATTTAGTCGAAGGTCAATGCAAATACATTATATTCGGAATTATAATAAATAATCTCATTGACTTCATCATTTCTGAAAGATTTTCATTTTCAACGTCGGCTTCTTATTCATCAAATACGTTACTTGAGTGTCTCACCATTTGCAAACCGAGGCGTTTTGGCATTTGCAAATAATCAAAACGGTCAAACAATGGAGGCTCGGGTTCAGCTTAATGCATGCAAACGGTCGACGAACGTGTATTCACCGTTGACCGTATTAATCCGTTCCATAGAAAGAAAATGTCGATCACATGGGCTAATTTAATAAGGGGATTGAGCATCACCCTCTATCAACTTGTAGATTGCTCTCCAGGTGGTGAGACTTTACACCAAGGACAAATCAATTTGTATGCTTTACAAATATAGCTTTGAGAATATTAGCCATCTCTTCTATGAGTGCAACTTCTGCAACGAGATTTGGCAGGACATTCGAATTTGCCTTGGAAATCCGAGAGGGATGCAACACCCTTTTAGTGCCATCAAATGTTAAGGAAGACCCAAACACGATTACTTTGGAGAAAGAAAGTGTTGATGATAGCTTTTGCAACAAGTGTGTACCCTATCTGGCAAGCTCATAACAAGTTGGTAATCTATGGTATACTCTATCCGACCTTGTACCCCTAGAGTCTATTTACATTGGATCCTCATCTTTGCTCATTGTAAGATGATGGTTTTTTGTTTTCGGCCCCTTATATTACTTGTATAAGATTTTTATAGGAACTAGTGGGATAATGTAGCATTTTTACCCGAAAATGGCGTGCGTATAGTGTACAATATTGAGTAATCTATATATTTATTTACTCGACCAAAAAAATTGTTATGCAATTACATATTTGTGAGCTACATGTAAGCGGAGGCAAAAGAATATAAGATGTGTAGCTTAAAATATAAGTTACATCACTTAACAAATACAGATTTGAGAGTAATATTTAGTGGTGTGACTAGAAATTAGGGAGAGGTGAATAGTAACTCCCAAGATAAATCAACCCCTTATCTTTGTAATATATGGTATGATACTTGCTCCAAGCGTACATTTTGTTTTCAACTATATAAGATAAGTGATCGTCGTTCTCTAACGGGATTGATAAGAATTGTCAGAATCAAGTTTACATGTATAGATGATTATTGTGTAGCACAAATTGTGATTGGACCTATGAGTGAGGGAGAGAGAGAGAGAGAGAGAGAGAGAGAGAGAGAGAGAGAGAGAGAGAGAGAGAGAGAGAGAGAGAGAGAGAGAGAGAGAGAGAGAGAGAGAGAGAGAGAGAGAGAGAGAGAGAGAGAGAGAGAGAGAGAGAGAGAGAGAGAGAGAGAGAGAGAGAGAGAGAGAGAGAGAGAGAGAGAGAGAGAGAGAGAGAGAGAGAGAGAGAGAGAGAGAGAGAGAGAGAGAGAGAGAGAGAGAGAGAGAGAGAGAGAGAGAGAGAGAGAGAGAGAGAGAGAGAGAGAGAGAGAGGGAGGGAGGGAGGGAGGGAGGGAGGGAGGGAGGAGGGAGGGAGGGAGGGAGGGAGGGAGGGAGGGAGGGAGGGAGGGAGGGAGAGAGAGATTAGCCAATATATTCCTACAACCCAGCTATCCACCCACATCAGGTCCCAGCCCCTTGTTTTTCCCTTAGCAGGTCCAGCGAATTATGTAATTTTCCAACGTTGCCCTTCTTCATAATAGGATAATCAAGTCATACCATAATTTCAGCAATTAACGATTTCCACTTATGTAGCATATCTATTTAATTCCATTTTTATTGCTAATTTATATAGTAAATTTCTTAAAAGTTTTTAACATCACAATTAGCTGAAGATTATTGCCGGAGCTTGACGGATTTGGGAGCCATCAAACGAAGCTTCATGCCAGGATTCTTCTCACGCAACCTCCTCCATTAGATTACTGCACAAGATCGAGCTTCATCACCAGCTCGCACTGTTCACCAGTGATTGCTCTAGTTTGATTGAGCCTTCTCCATTCGATTGCTCCAATGAGAAGCCATGGATGATTCTGTGCGTGAGAGACATGAAGAAGAAGTTTCAAGCGAGTTTTTTTAGATCTAGTCAAACCAGATATTAACTTTAGGCTTTTTTATTTTTCTTTTGTTCAATAGCTGTTGTAATTAGTTAATTTTTTGTTCTGTTGTAATAAATGTGATACTCATCGTTTTTTAATAATACTCAGTCTTTTTTATCGAATACTCTACTTTTTTATAGTTTACTCTTCAATTTTTGTAGAAAACTCATTATTATTTTTTTGAAACTAATCAATTTTTTTTTGGAATTTTTATATTTTTTCCCGGTGACCGGAGTTTGGTGGTCGGAGGTCGAAGGTGATTGGATGTAGGTGTGTAGTGGAGAGAGATGAACATTATCATCATTCCTTTTTGTCTTTTAGTGTTAGTAAGGGTATTTTAGTATTTGGTCATTTTAGGTCTTTTTAAAGAAGTAAGATTCCCTCTAGTTTCTTTAGGAAGAAAAACTAATCTCTAAATCCTTATGTGTCAATCACCCTTAGATTTATTATTACGAGAAAAGTGAATCTAATACAATAATTTATAATTGAGAAAATATAAAAAAATAATACTAATTCTAAAGAATAAATGCATACAGGAGAGAAAAAAGAAAAAAATTGATTTGCGATGATCTCAACAACTTAACATAATCATGATGACATCGGTTGATGCTATCGGCTACTTTAATAATATGGAATGATGCTGCAACAATTGAAACCGAGCATCACGACAATGACTGTTTCTTCCATCGATGCTACTCGAACAACCAACCACCCTTGTGCCTACCTCTCAGTGGCTAACCACCAGGACCAAAAACATTTGAGATGTAAACACGTTGAAGTCACGAACCAACCACCACCATGCATGTAGGTTAGCCCCTCCACGTCCACATATCTAAACCCTAGCCACTAACACGATGCTACTTCACCACCAAGACCACAACTGCCGCGCACAACAGATTCACCACCGACCACCGTCTTAACCCTAGCTACTGCATGAACCCTAAAAGTTGTGACACCATTACCTTCGAACCACCTCCACCTTCTTCAAACCCTAGACGCATGACACCACTACATTCGAGCCACCACTTCCTTCTTCAAACCACCACGAACTCGCCAAGATACCTTCACAAAGCCAATTATCAAGCTCCCTCTTTTTTGCATTACAACCATTTTTTAGAGGATTTTGGCACGTGTTTTGGGGTGGAGGGGGAGGGTTGAGGGAGTTTTAAGATAAAGTGAGGTAAATGATTTGGTTATTATAATTTATTCAAAATTTATTTTAAATTTGTATTGATATATAGTGTTAGGGTCTTCGCGTTTTTAAGAAAAGTCTCTAAAATCTGTTAGATCAAAATCTTTATTTAATATTTTAATTAACAATTCAATTAATAGATAGGCATAGAGTATTTTAATGAATGTGATAATTTTTTTATAATATGAATGATTTGGGCCAGCTTGCGTGCATCTTGACCAAATTTACATAATCTATGCATGTCTCCCATGTTTATTTTCGAGGTAAATCAGAATTAAGGTGTCGTTTGAATTTTTTAAGTGATAAGTACGTAATACTGAATAACAACGAATAGAACTTTATCTAGTTAAGAGGTATTTAGATCTGATTGATCAGGAAAAACAAACTGTCTTATTGATTCAGACTTAATAAACCAAATTAAGAGCTTATTAAGTACAAACAAACACCTCCTAAATCTTACAAAGAACGATTCACCTTTACAAGAATAGAAGAAGTAGTGGTGCGCGAAAGATGATCGGGACATCCATATAAAAAGAAAAAAAATAGAATAAGTAAATGTTAATGACATCTTAAAATCATATACTAACTCTTTAATTAATAATAATAAAAATGTTAGTACGTAGGAATTAACAAGAGAACAATTTTTTTTTTTGATACGTACGAGGCAGAAGCGGAGAATATCAATAAAGCTTTTTACCATTATCTACTATCTCCTTCCTTCCTTATTGCATGGGCAAATTCCCTCATAGAGTAAATATGAACCTTTGAAGAGCGGTGACAAACCTCCACTTCATTACATGTGGTTGGTTTTAAATTACCAAATTTCTTTTCTGGATACATTTTGGTGATGCCTCTACAACTCGAACAAAAAAACAAAAAAAAAACGAGTGAGTAAATAGTAAAATAAAATCCGAATTCTATACTTTTTTTTCTTGAATTCTGTGTCTGTTTCTCTCCACTTGATGCAATACAAGAAATTGAATAGGCTAATCCGAGGGACTTTCATTTTGTTTCGATTGGAAACAAATAAGATTGCGAGCTTTTTCTTTCAATTTGATTGGATCTACTTTACTTCAATTAACCGTTTTGAACCTTGCAAAACGATTGCCATTTGCTTTCCAACATAAAATTTGTTGGCCTTGCCCAAACATTTCCATAATCTTAATAAATTTCAAAAACAGAAAACTACTATTTATCAAATTTTCTTCATATTCATGGTGGAAAGTTATCAAGGTTGGTTGCCTAGTTATGAAGTGAAGGAAATCAATTAAGGTACATGAATTGTTTACACTAATTTATATTTATCTTGATTCATAATTTTGCATTTCTCCCTTTCCAAGTAATGTTTTATAATTAACATATGAATGTTTGATAAGTGGATGTTTTCTATATAAATCAATAAAGCGCAGATAATTTGGTATCTATTTTTATATTTTACCATAGGCGGATGGACCTATTGGCCAAATTTCGGGTTTTTAAACAAATTAAAGGATAGTCCAATAATATCACCACGCACAACACAGTAAATCGATCTGACAATATTATTGTTAGGCCAGCAACATATATTTCTCTTACAAGTTTTCTATGTAGGACACAAAACTCCATTTTGTGCACAATACGCTGCATTTTTATGTTCTTTTTGTCTCACATAGGAAATGTAATTAACAGGAATGAGTAGGAGAATCATACATTTAGGCCATGGGTCAGCTTACCAAATCATATTCTGATATTCACCCCTAGTAACATGAATAAGTAGGATACTAAGGGCAAGAACTAGATGTATTTAACAAATTTTCAAGGAAAAAAAATTGGATATCAGTAATTTCTTATTACAAAGTAAAGTCTTATGAAGACAATTATTTGAAAAATAACCTTATTTTGTTCCATTTTTGTGTAGGCTACCCTGCTTACGAGAAACTACAAAAAAATGTTCAGTTTTAACGTAAGAACTCGGCAAAATGTCACAAATTCTCCAAGGTCTACAAATTCACCAAGCAACTATGATTCGCCAAAACGGCCTCAAGGAACTCCAGAAAACACAACTTCTCCTAAAGTAGAAGTTGGAGAGATTGATACAAGCGCGCCTTTTAATTCTGTCAGAGCTGCTCTTAGTTTATTTGCAGCAGATACGGGACGTTCCCCCAAAGAGTCCCAGCCTATGTTTAGAAGAACTAAATCTGGTGAAGATGTATAACTTCATCTATTCTTACTTCTTTTCTGATATTATCATTGCAAACATAGTTACGTTGTTTAATTCATTTCTACAGAGAGTACTAGAGAAGGAGACACAACATCATTTAACCATTAAAAAGCTTGAATACTTACAAGAGCATCTAAGGAGTACAGAAGCCATTAAACATCAAGCACGGAAGGATCTAGATAAAGCAAACAGAACCCTCGAAAACCTGACTAATAAGCTCGAAACTGCTAGCGAATCTAAGCAAGCAGCCATTTTGGCTACAGAAGTTTCAAAGAAACGAATCAAAGAACTTGAAGAACGAGAATCGAGTAAAGCTCAAGTGGGTGGAGGAGATACATGGAAAAGCGATGTTGATAGTGAGAGAAATCAATATAAAGCCTCGTCTGCACAACTTATTTCAGCCAAACAAGAACTCACAAACCTTCGACAGGATTTTGATGCTGCCTTGGAAGCTAAATTAAATGGATTTCATCAAGCTGCTGATGCTCAACATACTACTCAAGTCAATCGAGAAAGGATGAGACAACTCTCGAGTGAAATTCGTAACATGCGTGAAACTCTTAATCAGGTGGAACTCACCTCCCAGAAAGCACAAGAAGAACATGTGAAGGTTATTTCTGAAAAAGAAGCTCGCATTCAATCTCATAGGACGGCCAAGGAAGAAATCGATAAGAAACTCGAACCTCTGAGGGAAGAATTTAGATTAGGATATAATGATAATATCAAGGAAAAACTCGATGGTACAAATGAAGCAATCACGCTTTTGCAAGAACAACTAAACACTGTTCACGCTTCTGATCAGAACTCTCTCAGAAATATTACTTCAGAGCTCGAGAGTGCCAAAAAAGAGCACCACGAAATACAATCAGAAGAAAATATGTTAAAAAGCTTGGTGGATTCACTTAAGGTGGAACTAGAAAACGTGAAGAGGGAACAATTGGAATTAGTAAAAGCAGCAGAAGAAGCTGAAATAGCTAGGGAAAACTTGCAAATTGATCTCGAAAGACTGAAAAAAGAGCTTGAAGCTATTAATGCAGGAGAGAATGAACTCAAACATGCTTCTCATGACACGTATATAAACATCCAACAATTAACATCAGAGGGTGAAGCTGCAAGGCAGGAAGCAGAAGAATCAAAGAACAATATAATATTACTTAGGTGTGCAACTGAATCATCACTGTTGTCAACTAAAGAAATCGAGGAACAGCTACAAGTTGTATTGATAGAAGCTGAAAAGGCAAAGGCAGCTGAAAAGCTTGTCAATGATGAGATCCGTAATTCATCAAGAAAGGATTCCACTGAAGCCATAAATTCAGACTCCACTGGGAAGATTAAATTATCTTCTTTGGATTATGAGATATTGAGCAAGAAAGTTGAAAATACTAAAGCTGACGCAGATATGAAAGTTGGAATGGCCATGGCTCAAGTGAAGACAATACGAGATAACGCAAACCAGTCGCTTGATAAAATAGAGGTTGGTGAAAAGGAGATTCAGAATTTAGAAGCGGCAATTTCTGATGCTTTAAAACAAGCCGAAATGTCTGATGGAGCCAAGCAAATTGTGGAAGGAGAACTTCGACGATGGCGTGAAAAAGAACAGAGCGAGATTGAGGAAGAAGATGCATGTATTCAGTTAGGGGGAGCATCATGACCATCGTTATAGATCCAGTTAGTGGGAGAATCCATATATCAAAATTATAAGTATTTAGCACTCTAGTTTCCTTTTGAAATATCTGTAACATTAATTATTAGAGCATGTAATTATAAAAGTATCTAGCCAGTTTTGACTTCTTGGTAATGCCAAGCAATGAAGAAAGAAGGGTCCCTGTCCTGTAAGGTCCCATTGTTGCCTTTGAACTTCTACTTAGTTTAAAGATGCCTGAAATTCTAAATACAAATTTTATACGGTTTGCCGGTTTGGTTAGTTTTTTTTGTTGAACGAGATATAGGGTTTTGAAGATATAATTTCTTGTTATATAAAGAAAGGATAAATTTTAGTTGTTTAAAGTATGATGATCAAATATTACAATACTCTTATATAATACAAAAGTCACTAAAAGATAATATAAGTGTTGATACTGTTCATCTCCGGCCTCCGGCCACCGACCCCCACCCACCGACCTCCGACCATCATCCACCGCCGGAAAAATGATAGAATATTAGAAAAAAATATAGAGTATCGGAGTTAAAACAGTGAGTATTGGAATAAAACAAAGAGTATTATTCAAAAGGAATAGAGTACTCTATCAAAATATAGAGTAGTCTATAAAATTTATAGAGTATTGTTCAAAAAAAGAGAATTAATAAAAACGTTGATATGAACTAGTATAATATAAACTCAAGAGATGGAGAAATATGGAGAGGGTTTCCTTATTCTTTCTTCAATAGTGTGTAAAGTACAATGGATGAAGGTTATATATTTATAGGAGATATATGACCCTTTATTTCATACAATAAGTTTTATCCATAAAGAAGGGAATTGGGAAATCCTAGAAAATCAAAGGATGATCCATTTACTTTATTCAGAATATTCCCCCTTGGATGTCCGTTCCTTATGGAAATATGCCTCATTAAAACCTTGCCAAGAAAAACCATGTGGGATAAAAACTTGGTCGAAGGAAAAAGAGTACGTATGTATAGGCTATCTTCAAATACTGCCTCGTTAAAACCTTGCCAATAAAAACCGAGTGGGATAAAAACTTGGTCGAAGGAAAAAGAATAAAGTGTCTTGTTCATGCTCCCCCTGATGCTGACAACAGATCTTTGAGCTGTCGCATTCCAATATTGTGGATCAACTTTTTGAATGTTGTGGTTGGCAATGATTTCGTAAATAACTCTGCAAAATTGTTACATGATTGTATTTGTCGAATGTCAATATCCCCATTCTTCTGTAACTCGTGTGTGTAGAAAAACTTTGGTGAAATTTGTTTCGTTCTATCACCTTTGAGGTACCCATTTTGAATTTGTGTGATATATGCAGCCTTATCCTCATACAATACCGTCGGTATATTTCTTATTGAGGATAACTCACACGTTTCTCGGATATGTTGAATTAGGGATCTTCACCATATACATTATCGACTTGCTTCATGTAATGCCAATCTTTTAGATTGATTAGATGAAGTGGAAACTAAAGTTTGTTTCACGGATCTCCATGATATCGTAGGACCACCACAAGTAAATAATAACCACTTTGATATCTGCCTTTGTGAGGGTGTGAAAGATAATCAGCATCAGCCTACTATTTGTCGTTTTGGATCTTTTGAGTAAAACAAACTCGTATCCGTTGTTCCACGAAGATAACGCAAGACATGCTTAATTCCATTCCAATGTCTTTTTGTTGGTTTCGAGCTATACCTTGACAATAGATTAGCTAGGAATGCTATGTCAGGTCTTGTACAATTTTCAAGGTACATTAATGCTCCAATTGCACTCAGATATGGTACTTCCGGACCTAATAATTCTTCTTCTTTTTCTCGTGGACGGAACATATCTTTATTTATATCCAATGATCGAACAACAATAGGGCTACTTAACAGATGAGCTTTATCCATATAAAAACGTTTCAAAATCTTTTTGGTATATGTTGATTAATGGATAAAGATCCCGGAGGACAAGGTTCGATTTGCAGTCCGAGACAAAACTTTGTCTTTCCAAGGTTTTTCATCTCAAGTTCTTTCATTAGATAATTAGCAGTCACGGTAAGCTCTTCCGGAGTACCCACGAGATTTAAGACATCCACATATACTTGCTATTGTGGTGAAACCATTATTATATTTCTTGATAAAAACACAAGGACAAATTGGACTGTTGATGTATCCTTCCCTAATAAGATATTCACTGAGGCGGTTATCCCACATTCTTCCAGATTGTTTTAATCCATACAAGGATCTTTGTAACTTGAGTAAGTATAACCCAAGGAGACTTTTAATTATATGTATCATTTCTTTTGAATCCCTCAGGTATCTTCATATAAACATCACTATCTAATGACCCATACAAATACCCGGTGACAATATCCATAGGGCGCATATCCAGTTTTCCTGTGAGTGCTAGACTAATCAAGTATAGTAATGTAATTACGTCGATTACCGGGGAATATGTTTCATTATAGTCAATCCCATATCTTTTTGAAAAATCTTGTGCCACAAGTCGTGCCTTATATCTTCCAATTTCATTATTCTAGTTGTGTTTTCGTACAAATACCCATATGTATCCAACTGGTTTTACACAGTTAGGTGTTTGGACTATTGGTCCAAAAACTTTTTGATTTTCTAAGGATTTCAATTCAGCTTGTATTGCATCTTTCCATTTAGGCCAATCTTTTCTACATCGACATTCTTCTACGTTTTTGGTTCGGGGTCATCATTTACAATGTCTAGGGATATTACATATGCGAATACATTATCAATAATGACTTTCTTTCTATACTTTCTCTTGTATTCAAATAATTCAAAGAGATAATTTCATACCCCACAATCACATTTTTATTTTCATCATCCTTTATCTCTACGAGGGATTTTTCTCTAGTCTCATCAGTCACATTTTTATAGGACTTATCTCTTCGGAAGCACTTGCTTCTTGTACCCTTTTCTTCCGAGGATTCTTATCTTTTGCACCAATAGGACGTCCGCGTTTGGTGCCCAAATTTAACATATTGTCAGGTTGTCCTTCAAAGATATCAACACGTGATGGTGTATTCGCAGCCTATATATGAGATTTTGTTACTTTCTTAATATCAGTAAACACCTCAGGTAATTGATTTGCAATATTTTATAAATTAATTATCCTTTTTACTTTTTGCTCACATCTATTAATACGTGGGTCAAGATGAGAGAAAGATGGCACATTCCATAAAATTTTCCGCTTTTTATTATGAAATGACACTTTTTCTCCCCCTAACGGCGGGAAAGTTGTCTCATCAAAATGAAAATCTGCATACCTTGCTTTAAACAAATCACCTGTCAGGGGCTCAATATATTTTATAATGGATGGGAATCAAATCCAACGTAGATTTCAAGGAGTCTTTGAGGATCCATTTTTGTTCGTTGTGGTTGAGAAATCGGAACATAAACCGAACAACCAAATTTTTTAAAATGACACACATCTGGCTGCTAGCCAGAAACAAGTTGAAAAGGTGAATATTGATTAACTGAAGTCGGTCTAACACGAACCAATGAGCGACATGTAAAATTGCATGCCCCCTAACCGAAGTGGGTAAATTACATCTTAAAAATAAATGTCTAGCAATTAGCTGTAATCTCTCAATAAATGACTATGTCATGCCATTTTGAGTGTGTACATGTGCTACAGAATGTTTAACATCAATACCCATTGACATGCAATAATCATTAAATACTTGAGACTAAATTCACTAGCATTATCCATACGAATGGTCTTTATTGGACAATCTGGAAATTGTGCTCTCAATCCTATTATTTGAGCAAGAAGTTTGGCAAAAACAACGGTTCGTGTTGATAGAAGACTCACATGTGACCATCTAGATGATGCAATTATTAGGACCATAAAGTAACAAAATAGTCCACAAAGTGGATCAATAGGTCCACAAATATCCCCTTAAATTCTTTGTAAGAATGTTGGAGATTCAATGTTGGAGATGGTCTTATAATCAACTTCCCTTGTGAGCAGGCTATACATGCACATTAACGAGGTAATAGAATCTTTTAGTTCTTTAGGGAATTTCCAAGTGAGTTCTCAACTATTCGACGCATCATTGTAGATCCAGGGTGTCCAAGTCGCTCATGCCAGAGCATAAACATTTTTGGGTCATTGAACTTCTGGTTCATAACAATATTTAATTCCACATCTCTTATAGTTTCATTATATAACCCTGATGAGAAAATTTGAAGTATTTCTTTCAATTGCTTCTGGCAAGAAATATTCGATGTAATGCAAAGATATTCTTTATTCCCTTCATTCATAGTCTCTATATGAAAACCGTTGAGACGTATGTATTTGAAACTTAATAAGTTTTGTTTTGATTTACTACAATACAAAACTTCTTTTACTAATATATTTGTTTCGCCTAGCAATATTATGTTTGCTTATCCAAAAGTCTCAATTAGTTTAGAGGTATCGGAAATTGTACTAACATTTTCCCTTTTTCAGTTTAAGTTTAAAAAAGTATTTTTTATCTCAAAGTATTGTATGTGTTGTCCCACTATCGACTAATCAAATATCTCTGTTATTCATATCAACATTGCTCATAGCATTGACATTTTCCATTTTTCTATAAACAAATTAAAAAAAATGTAAGAAGTATACTAAGGAGAAGAAGAATAATCGTGATAACACATAGTTTATTAGGTTTGATGCATTACAACGAGAACTTATTTAATTAAACTATATTTCAAGTAAAATTATTTTTATGATGATAGATTTTAAGTAAAGATAACACTCATCTAATTATTTTTGTTATTTTTGACCCCATCATTAGCATCACCACCAACAAATTCAATACCATGTATTTCCCCACTTGTCTCGTTTAGAAAATAATCAACATTAAAAGGAGTAAAATCTATTTGTTTATTTTCATCGTTGTTGTGGAAAGTCTCACCTTCAATAGTATTGTTAAAAGCAGCAACGTTGGTTTCTTTTACCTTACCATTAAGAGATGCTTGATAGATATTAACCCAAAATTTTGATGTACGACATGTACGAGACCAGTTTCCTTTCATCCCACACCTATAACAACCATCATCTTCATTTTTAGGGGTGTCATGATACAAATAGAAACACATCCTTGGCCAATCCTTAAGCCAAGAGGAAGGTTACAACAAGAGAAGAGAAGTCTGGAAGGAGCTGACATTATGTCTTCACAAACCTTCAAATTTGTAATTGTTTTCTTTTCTTTCTCTAGTATGAACTAAATTATTTTAGCTTGAGATTTAGCATATGGGTATGAACCCTAGAGTTGTTTTACATCTATTTTAATTTGGGATTTTAATTATTTAAATGAATGACTGTTTTATTCTCTGTTTTATGTGCTTTGACTTATTGTCTGTTTTCCTTGCGGTGTACAACGTATGGGATTACCTTAATAGTATTTAGATGGTCACCCGGAAGGGGTGTCTAGTTATTGAAACACCACATAAACGTCTAGTGTGCGGTAGTGATCCTGAAGGACTTGCCTAACTAGATAACCATTAGGGTTTGATTTAACCACTGATCATCATTAGAAGGCCAGTCTCATCTAAGAACCTAGTGGCGTAGGAGCACCTTAGTTAAGTCCCCTCGTGATTTTGAGGTCTCCACCTAAGTCCACCCGGAAGGGGGTTAGGAGGATTTTAGAATCCTGGTTATTGCAATTCTACATAATTCTCCCTTACATGATTAGAATAAACAAGGCTAGTGGGGATTACTTCCTATATCTCGAGCTAAACTCTTATACTATCCGCTTTTCTTATTTACTTTTTGTCTTTATTTTACGTAGCTAATTTTCTATTTACAAAAACCAAACAAAAATTATTGTCTTTTATTTCTTGCGTACTATTATTCTAGCTGTCTTATTTGCACTTGATATTTGAATAAATTCTAACTTTCGTAGTCTCTGAGGAACGAATTCTATTTATCATTAAAACTTGCATACAGTCTGTGATACTTGGAGTGAGTAACGTGCTAGGCTAGGGTGGTTATTTGCATCTTATTTATCTATAATTTTATCATACCTTAGCCAACACCAGACATTTTTTGCTTCATACTTTCATTATAAACCCTTACATTCCAGGTTTTAATCATGATATAGTGGGGACAAGAGGCATTTCTTGTACTGCCACAATATTAATTACAGATACTATATCATGCACTATCTCTTACAAAATTCTCTACTAGCTTCCAATATATTAAAGTTATTAGAGGTATTATCTACGGAGTTTCCCTCCTCCTTAGGTTGAGTAAGAGACCCAACATCTTTCCTTGTAACTTGAACCCATTGATTACCTTGAGAAACAAGATGAGCTTGCACCTCATGCCCAGTCCTTTATGCTCCTAGATCTTTGGTTTCATTTTGTTTTCACTATATGACTTTGGTTTTTCAACCCATACATGCTTCATTCTTTTACAAGATATTACATTATGGACAAGCATATTACATTTGGTACCAATTGTTGGTTTCTAAGTATATTCTACCTCAGCAAATTTGTTTTGACCATTATCCATGTCAAGGTAAAAAATTATCTATGTCTTCCTTATTCAAATCCATCTCAACACGTACTCTAGCATAGCTTAGTCTAGCGTGAGATATTGTGATTTCATTCATTTAGATAGGGTTTCCAATTGCACTTGCTACTACACTCGGACCCTCTTTAAACAATAACTCCCCTAAAACCTTCTTCAACTTCACCCACACAAAGATTTTGTCAACCCTTAACTTATAAAATTGGGCTTCCATGATCTAAGAATTTGTGACCTATTGTTGACATTCCATCATCATTAAGTACTTTTTTTTGTAACATGATTTTTCTGATTTCATTTTAAAGATAAAAAGTCCTTGATCAGAGGAACTAATTTGTACATTACGAAATAAATTCCAAAGTATATATACCATATATTTCACCATGTAACATGGGGGGCGTCTATCAAAAAACTGACATATAATACAGTTTTGCCATACTTTGCATCCATCCTCAAGGATTTGTTTTTAGGACTTAACTACTACTCTTTCATTAGATATTGGTGGCGGCACATATTCAAGTTTAAGATCTTCTCTAATTTTACATCAAACAACTTAGATCAAGCTAATGATGGAGACTCACCAGATGCGGTCATCTTAGTATTGGTCACCCCTACAATGATGACCCCTCACTTACCTGATCTGAGTAGGGAAGGAATTCAATAGTTATGATATATTTACTTATAGTTGGTTTACCCAATTATGGGAAAGCTTTCATTACAACTAGAGAGTTTTTATTCATTTGAGTTTGTCTTGAGCCATTTTCACTTTCATTTACAAATCTAGGTAATTCTATTATAGTTGTAGATCTAGTCATTATATTACTAACAAAACTTGTTTTTTGTTGAGAATGTGAGTTTTTATAACTAGCTCTATATTTACCACCAACTGATTTAAATAAAGCGACAGAATTGTTGTTATTTCTGCTGGTGTAATAGCATATTCTTCTAAAATAGCTATTTTTTCTTTGATTTTTCTTTGGGTGAGCATTTTTCTCAAATCCGCAAGATAATTTGAGTTGTTTTAACTCAGATTTGTGAGAAACTGAGTTGAAGAGAAGGTGTTTATGAATTGGAGACTAAGAAAAAATGGATAGAGAGAGAAAGAGAGAGATCTATCAAAAATCCGATGAAGATTCATGGTGAGATGAAATGGAAATTGAAAAAAAAAATAGCGATGGAGAAATGACGAAGAATGATTAGAAAAGTTCGATATAGAGAAAAAACAAAAATAACTAGAGATAGGGGAGATTGTTTTTTTACTCTCATTGGATTTTGTAGTTAAATTATTTTTTTCATCAACTCGTATTATTACTCCCTCCATCTCCAAAATATTGTCAAAGTTGTTTGAGTACATAAACTAAGCATTGTCATTTATAATTTACTATGTGATTATTAAAATGCTCTCCTTGTCTTGATATCTTGAATATTAATTGAAAACATAAATTATTAATTATAATTAGGAGTAAAAGTGGTATAAATAGATGGAGAAACACATTTCTAAATGAGCAAATTTTATTTTTAGGCCAAATGTTTTAAAATTGCAACTTTTAGGCCACACGTAATCAAAAATATCATTTTACGTCATTTCACTAATTGCGTAAGATATTTCACTGATTTGAAATGTAATTTGGCTATTTCAAATAAATTATATCTTTATTTGACATATTACAAACTAGGAACTCTACTAATGTCCAAATGCCTTTAAATTATATAAAATATACTATGAAATTAATGAAATAGTCTAAAATAATATTTTTGAATATGTTTGGCTTAAAAATGATATTTTTAAAATGCTTAGTCTAAAAATACTTCTAGTTCATAGAGAAGCCTAAAAATTAAATTTTAGCAATTCTAAAGTGGTACAAAAAATTTTAAGTGTTATTTAAAATTATTCTTCATTATTTAAAATATTTTTTTTAAATTTTTATACTATTATTTGTATTAAAAAAATCAAATTTTATAATTTTTACACGTATTCATAATATCAAGACTTTTTCCATACAACTGAGACCTTAAAAAGACCAGTAACTACTACTAAACTCCCGAAGGAATGTACAATATCGTTTCAGAAGTAGCTCATCCATATATGTCTCTGTCTCTGGTGACAAACTTCCATAATCCCCCAGGCTAGTCATCCCCCTACCCCACAATTGATCTCATCTTTGTTAACCAGTCTGCGCAAGAATTCGCCTTCCTGTAAATATGGGTGAATTCGAAACTTGTATAGTTCGCAAAATATTCCTACAATCCTTGAGTACATCGTATGACCAATTTTCCTTTATTCTCACGGCCCTTCACGAGCGTGTGTAACTCAAGCGAATTGGTTTCTATGATTACCTTATCATACTTCCTCATAAACGTCATACACAAGCCAAAATGCAACGCAAATAGTTTTGAATGGTACGCCAAATTTACCTTGCAAGACCCTGCAAAACCACCCAAGAAGCTACCTTCTGTATCTCGAAAGAGTCCTTCAAAACCTGCTCTTCTAGTCTCATGTGCTAAATTTCCATAAATGTTTAACTTTAAACAAAGCTATTTTATTATAATAATGAAGAGCAAAATCCATTTTTAGGCCATTACCTATAGCCTAAAATCATTTTTAGGCCAAATATTTCAAAAGTCACATTTTTAGGCAAACGTATTCAAAATGCCATTTCGTGAGATGTTTCTTTCGTTCTAAGGACAATTTAGGCATTTTAAATAAATTATATGTTTATTTGCCCACATCACAAACTAGGAACTCTATCTAAAGTGTATAAATTATTCTAAAAGGGTTATTAGAGAAAGTATCCTCATAAAGCTCCCTAATAATTTTTTTAAACCTTCAATAATTTATTAATAAAAAAATGCATAATAAAATAATTATTTATAGAAAACATTCTCTTATATTATTTATACATTTACTATCCTTATTATTAAATATATTATTTTATTTTTTATACAATATTTATTTTAAAATATTAAACAAATAATAGGGTACTTCTACCACCACCACCACCACTACCATGTATTTAACCACCACTACAGCCACACAACCATCACCACCTCCACCACCACAACAACCACCACCACCACCTACTACTACTACTACTAATTCCATAAATGTTTAACTTTAAACAAAGCTATTTTATTATAATAATGAAGAGAAAATTCTATTTTTAGGCCATTATCTACATCCCAAAAACATTTTTAGGCCAAACGTTCCAAAAGTCACATTTTTAGGCAAACGTATTCAAAATGCTAATTCGTGAGATGTTTCTTTCGTTCTAAGGACAATTTAGGCATTTCAAAATAAATTATATGTTTATTTGCCCGCATCACAAACTAGGAACTCTATCTAAAGTGTTTAAATTATTCTAAAAGGGGTTATTAGAGAAAGTATCCTCATAAAACTCCATAATAATTTTTTTAAACCTTCAATAATTTATTTAATAAAAAAATGCCTAATAAAACAATTATTTATAGAAAACATCCTCTTTATATTATTTATACATTTACTATCCTTATTATTAAATATATTATTTTATTTTTTATACAATATTTATTTTAAAATATTAAACAAATAATAGGGTACTTCTACCACTACCACCACCACCACCACTACCATGTATTTAACCATCACTACAGCCACACAACCATCATCACAACCATCACCACCTCCACCCCCACAACCACCACCACCTACTACTACTACTACTAATTCCATCACACGGGTGCGTCCGTGAATTTTTTTTTAAATCGTCATAACTAATTAAAAAAAATTAAAAAATTTGCATTTTTTGATAAAGCAAATTAATATTTACGTCTATGATTTTTTTTGATTTTTTGAATTTTTTTTATTATTTTTTTCCGCAGACACGAAATTCACTGTTTTCCATGTTTTAAACATTGGATTTCATGTCTGCGGAAAATGAATTCAGTATTTCAATATATGGAATTTCATGTTTAAAACATGAAATTCACGAGTTTTTTTATTTCTAACATTATTTTAATAAGTAATTGCATGATAAATGTAAAAGGAAGAATAATTGCGGAACTAACGCATAGGCGCTCCCCCGAGGAGCGCCTCTCCTATTTTATAAGTTAATTATGTTGTCGGTCAAAGATTAGTCTATAATTAAATATAGGTGCTCCCCGAAGGAGCGCCTTTACTTAAAACACAGATATGGGTATTGAGGCGCTCCCTCGAGGAGCGCCTCTCTTCTACTAAATTTCCCCAAACCTTCTGTTTCGACATTTAACAAAAGGAGATAAAAAAAAAACTTGGCTCCCCTCCTTCACCGCCGTCGCCTGCCGCCGCCTGCTGCTGCCTCCCACTAATCATCCTCACATCTTCTATATTGCTATAATATAGGTAATTTTTATCCTATTTTTATTTAATATAATCATATATATATATATATATATATATATATATATAAAGAAAAGCTTATAGATACTTGTTTATATATTTATTTAGGTGTAAAATTGTGTAGAATTAGTTGTTGTTTTGGTGTTCTTGATATCTAGATATGAATTTTGTGTATAGTTGAAAAAATTGCATTATAGGTCCTATTAATTTTTGAAATAGCACTTAGGTTATGAAATTCATCAAATTGCACTATAGGTCCCTGCCTAAATAGTGTTATATGATGTTATATGACCGTTAATTTTATATTGCAATGGATGTCCTTTAAAATATTAGAAATTGCACTCTAGGTACCTTAATTCTATAAAATTGTATTATTAGTCCATTATTTACTTTTAAATTGGAATTTAGGTATCTTTAATTTAAAAAATTGCACTATTGGTCCCTTAGACAATTTTATTGCAACTTTCGACCCTAAAGTTATAAATTTTTTGTATATGTCCTTTTAATGTAGTAAATTGCACCATATATCCCTTAAATTTAAACAATTGCACTAAAGTCCTTTTTAAATTAAGAAAATTGTTGAATACTCCCATTTAATGGCTATATTGCACTATAAGTCTCTTTCATGATTATATTGTTCTTTAAATTCCTAAAATAATTTTATTGTACTTTATAACCTTAAAATTATTTTATTTTATGATTGTCCCTTTAAATTATGTTATAGGACGAATCAATGGTCGGACTAAGCCAAATAGTCTACGATCTTGCTTTCTCATCTGAGGTCCTTGGTCGTCAAAGATGGCACCGGAGCGAAAAAATTTGGAAAGGCGATGTAAGTTCTACGTCAATTTTTTTCAATGTTTTATTTGTTTGAAATTTACAATTACGATGGCACAGGACAATTTCGAAGTTGGGACTGTCCTTTCGACTTTATGGAAGCCCGATGCGCAAATCCTGCCATTTCTCGAAGAAGCCGGTTTTGGGTGTATTCCAAAAATACCCAAAGTTGTTACTGATCAAGCCTTATGCACCGCTTTGGTAGAAAGATGGAGGCGAGAGACCCACACATTTCACTTGCCGGTCGATTAGATGACGGTGACATTACAGGATGTCATCATGATTCTAGGGTTACGCATTGATGACGAACCTCTTATATGCAATGACGATTTTATGGACCTACATACGGAGTGTATACGACTACTTGGCAGAAATCATTTACCTATAGTGGATGGAAAACTAGTTCAGCGTGGGACGAAAAATGTTATGCCATTGTCGTTGCTTAGAGAGTGTTTTGGCGATGTTAAGTTTTCTTTGAATATTGAATATATTTTATTATTTTTATTGTTTTTTTGCTTTAGCACGCCTGCCTGTAAATGCCGATCCCGAGACATTGCGGCAGTTTACTAGGGGTTACATTTTGTTTGTCATTGGCGGTTATCTCCTCCCAACTGCAAAGAAGTCTGAGGTGTCTGCCATATATCTCCGTTTTCTTGAAAATTTTAATGTTACGAGTACTTATAGTTGGGGTTCGGCTGTTCTGACACATTTGTATAGTGCGTTGTGTCATTGTGCCGAAACTGCAAGTAGTACATATTTATCGGGATGTGTTCCACTCCTACTGGTATTTCTTTTTTAACTATTGTTTTGGTTGCTGAGTTTTTAGGCCCTAATCATTAATATTTTGAAACAGATTTGGTGTTGGGAGCATTTACATTTGCGACCAACCGTTAGAAGTATTGATCCGTTGTTGCTTGTGAATGCCCCCGTGTCTGTGTTGTAAGTAAAGTATATTTTTTATTGTTATCAATCACTTGTTTTACAATTATAGTAATGAATGATTTGGTTGTAGTTGGAACGAGCCTAAGTCTTGGAAAAATATATCTACAAATGTTCTTCCATTCTTCCTGGATGAGGTGGATCAATTGACACAGAGACATGTAATTGTATTCAATATGTTCGCTTTCACCAATTTAGTTTTAAATTTTAATGTAGTATTCTTGTGGTTTGTAGATTAATTGGACACCATATGATGCTAGTCGACTAGTTCATGTGGCGGGAATGTGCATGGAGGGCATAGATCTTTATTTGAGTGTGGTACCTTTGATTCACTTTGCTAAAGTCGGGTGGTACCGGCCAGATAGAGTTTTGAGTCAATTTGGCTATGTTCAACATATACCTCAGGCTATTAGGGAAACTGACGACGCTACACATGAGACTACAAATAGGAGAGGAGCGGCCCATGAGCCTTGGGAGGTACGTCAAGTCTTCTATATTCAATTGTGGGAAAATCATCTTCAAATTTTTTTGAATTTTAAAGAGCTTGAAGCATCAAACACCCCTACTACTGGTGATGGTTACTTTGAGTGGTATAGTCGTAATACGTGGAAATTAATTGGTCGCCCAAAACCGAAAAGCGAGTCCACCGAAGTCGAACAAGGATATATTCCTCGTGGTTGCGAACTTCAAAAACTGGTAATACTAAGGCTTCATATAAATTACTTTTACTAATTTAAAATTTTATTTATAGATTGTCGGTACGGTTAGAGGATGTGAGCTAGCATTTAGTGATGATGCAACAGACGAAGGTTGGAGAGATTATATGGTGGAAATGATGGGGCATGCCGGTCAATCTCAATTGTGCGAGAGCATTCAGAATACTTATATATCTAAATATATCACCAGGGTATACTCCACCAGATGATACCCAGCCTGAGACATCTAACCATCAACAAAGAAGAAGGAGAAGAAGACATTGAATGATTGTAATCGACATTCGGTTGTGAACAGTATTAGCTAGTGAATTTTCACGACTTTTATTGTTTTGAGTAAGATGTAATATACAGTTTTTTTTAATCTAAAGTAGTTTTTTTAATCCTCAAATACAATATGTTAATTCAATTTTTCCAAAAAAAAAAATTGTATGAGAGGCGCTTCTCCAAGAAGCGCTTCTTTTTGCCGAGAGCAACTAAGGAAGCGAGGCGCTTCTCCAAGGAGCGCCTCCCTTTCAAGACAGATTATTTTTAGCATTTTTTACGTGCATAGCATGTATATTTATAAAATGATCCACTATATAAAATAACACACTAATTACACAATATGGTAAAAATTGAAAACATCATTTAACTTTGATATTCATTACAAATTAATTAAAATCATTCATTGTTTACGATTGTGCTTACAAGTTAGATAAAATTACACCTTTCGAATGCCCATATTGATGACATTTACCACATTTGTTTTTACCACGGATTTCTCTAGCATCCATCTCGTTGTGTATGCGTGATGATCTTCTCCATCCACTCCTTGTAATAATTCTTTTTTTGCACGCCACAACTTGTACACTGTCATATATAGGATAGTCTAGCTGATCCATTAGTGGTCTAAACTTTCCGGCATACCATAACATGTAATTTGCGAGAGTTAAATACGGTGACACATAGGGTGCATACGATTTATCATCATATTGTGTAACACAAATTACGTGTTCACAAGGATGATGAAACATTTGCCATTACCCGCACGTACATGTTTGCTCCACCAAATTTACTATAAAAGTTACTCTATTATTTTGGGACATCCTTCCACGTATATATTGAACGTGCCATATACCATCCGCTCTATCATAAACACAACAAGCATAGTTTTTAGCTTTTGTTTCAGTGACGTGTATATGAAGCGTGTCTTCTGGTGGCCATAAACTATTAGAAGCTAATTCCTTAGCTACTTTACGTGTTCTCCTATCCTTGAAATATTCAACTGTTCTACTAAATGTTAACTCCACAACGGCAGTTACATGCAACCCTCTCACCCCTTTTAACACGGAATTGTATATCTCTGATAAATTAGTGGTCATATTACCATACCGATACCCTCCATCATATGCAAGGGCCCATTTTTCCAAGGGTTTACTTCCGATCCACTCTTTATATTTACCCTTTTTCATAGCACAAAATTGGTCATAATGAAAATCAAACTCACCCTTATTATCCTTGTATGCGATTTTTTTGAGCATTTTTTTGCACGAACGTCTTTGAACTTGTGATTTAGAATACTCGCCAAGTGACGAACGCACCATCGATGGACTCCAATATGCTCTGGATATACAGTTGCAACTAGTGTCAAGATGGATGTCGGTCAGAGAGTATACATACTTCACGTTGCATCGTAACATATTTCTTAGGACGTTCAAGAAAAAAAGTCCAAGAACGTGTATATTCACTATCGGCCAAGGCATAACATAACGGAAACAACTGATTGTTCCCATCATACGCAACCGCAATAAGTAACCTTCCATCATACTTACCGTATAAATGGCTCGCGTCAATACTAACAACGGGCATCACATATTGGAACCCTACTATGGAAGCCCTAAATACCCAAAATACCATATTGAAAGTTGCTTTGTTGTCGATTATTGACTTGTATTCAAAATCGACAATGGAACCCGGGTTTTTGTTAACCAACGCACCAAAAAGTCTTGGTAATGCGGTAAAAGCGGCCTCATGGGTTACAAATAATTCTTCAAGAATTTTCTGCTTAGCACGCCACGCCTTCCCATATGAAATATGGTGTCCAGTTTCTGAATGTATCAACAATTGAATCGATGCAATTTTGGTGTCTATGTCACTAAACACCATAGTGTATGCACGTCTTGACACGAAAGTGGAAGTGAGTTGACGGTGATTTTTTATAAGAATTCCAACTAGACAAGTATGTATCCCTAGCTTTCTAATCTCCCACATTTTACTACTTGAAATGAATGCCCCACGAAGGTGCCACTTACACCCATCTTCAGCATATGCACATTTACGTGTCACCAATGTACTTGTGGTTCGATCAGTCTTATATTCTTTACCCTTCTTAAAATGCCACATATCCACATCCATCAAAAGCTCTTCTTTCGATGCATACAACGCATTTAACATAAGCTCTTGTTCTACCCCAAATGATTTTGGTTGACTTGTTGACCAATCAGTGGATTTTTCCATAAGATCCGTATCAATATCTCCAAAATGTCGCATACCAAAATCTCCATTTAAATTATCATCGTCCGAGCTAGTACCACTATGATATGAGCCTTCTTCTACTTTATCGTGTAGAAAAGAATCACTATCACGGTCACTATATCTGTCATTGTTACTGTCATCGTCACTGTCACTACCACTATCACGAACCGTATCACGCATATTCAAATGAGAGGTAGATGCAAAAGTTGAATCAGTCGCACGTTGTTTACCCTTTTCGCGTCGATAAGCATCCAGAACTTTTATTTTCTCTTTACCATCGACATAAACCTCAACACAAAAGTAGTGCCCGTTCTTTACATTATTAATCATGGAATTAAGCATATCATCTTTTATAACTAAAACATGATAACGTGTAGGATTCGAGGAAATAAGACAACGCCAAAGTATATAAAAACAAACCTCTCTTTCGATCCAATTACAATTTACGCATATCTTATGTTTAAGTTCCCGAAGAGTTGTATTTTCCTTCGTCGTAAACATACAACTTTCTCCACCGATATAATCTCCCGCACCATTACTACCATTCGAAAATCTTCCACCATAATGATATAACCAATTAAATTCCATATTATCCAACCTAAAATAAAAAATTTACTTCAATAATTAACCATAATTTAAAAAAAAAAATTATTATTCCATACAAGTTAAGCTTCAATAACAAAATGTTCACATTTATTAGTTATACCAACATGCATTAGATATACAACAATTGATAAACAAGCAACTAATTATATCACATTTAAACAAAAAAAATAAAAAAATAAACGTATATTAGAATTGAAATAACTAATAGTTGTAATAAATAAAATGATTACCTTTTTAGAAGATTAAGGTGAATGTAGTGAGTTGGTTGATTATTTGGTTTGATTTTTGAGATTTTTGGAGAAAGAGAAGGAAAGAAAATGGTGGAAGAGAGAGAGGTTAGGGTTTAATTTTCGGATGAGAGTATATATATTGATACATAGGCGCTCTCCCGGGGAGCGCCTCATAACCGTCTAAATTATTAAGGGAGGTGCTCCTTCGGGAGGCGCCTCGCTAATTCGTCAATAAAAAATTAAGGGAGAGGCGCTCCTTGGGTGAGCGCCTGTGCGTTAGTTCCGCAATTTTTTTTTTTTTTTAACGTTTATCATGCAATCATTTATTAAAATAATGTTAGAAATTAAAAAAAAAACTCATTCTTATTTGTGGCTTAGATTTTGCCACTTATTCTCTACTAGTTGGCAGCTGAGAAACTCATTCGGGGAGGATCTTTTCCCGTGTCGTTATCTGATTTGGATAACAATACCTTCCCAAAATGGAGAGAGAGACAGGGAAGATGAATGAAGATGATAATTTACCTCTGTTTGAAACAAAACCAGCTGCTAAAGCTCGAAAGGCCAACAAATTAGTGACAGCTTCGGTATTAATTAGCATATGCATAACTTGGATATATCGAGTGCTTCATCTACCAGTGTCAGGTGAAGTTGGTAGATGGTTATGGATTGCCGCGTTCATATGTGAGCTTTGGTTCAGCTTTTACTGGTTTCTCACTCAATTTAACCGTTGGAATCCTGTTTACCGTTACACCTTCAAAGAACGTCTCAATCAAAGGTATTACAGTTAGTTTTTTCATTCTTGGCACATGAATGTCTTGTCTTTCTGGTTGATTTGCATCTGATAAACAGATATGATGATAAGGATCTTCCAGGAGTGTGTTAGATGACCGATTCTCCCAAAAGCTTAAGCTGTCAGGAGGGGTCATCTTATATATTATATATGAGTATTACATGCTCAATACGCCCCCTCACGTGCAAGCTAGATGCATGTCATTTTTTTTGCATGTCTAGTCTTTGCTACGTGAATTTTTAAATTGGGTGACGACGGCAAGACTCGAACCTGTGACCTCTTATGGATCTGGGCTCTGATACCATGTTAGATGACCGATTCTCCCAAAAGCTTAAGCTGTCAGGAGGGGTCATCTTATATATTATATATGAGTATTACATGCTCAATAGAGTGGACATATTTGTGTGTACTGCCGACCCTTCAGTCGAGCCCCCAATTCTTGTAATCAATACTGTTCTATCAGTGATGGCTTACAATTATCCACCTCATAAACTCGCTATTTACCTCTCCGACGATGCTGGATCAGAGTTGATGTTCTATGCTCTTTTAGAAGCTTCTCGTTTTGCAAAGTACTGGCTCCCATTTTGCAGGAAATTTGAAATACAACCCACCTCTCCAAATGTCTATTTTCAATCGCTTCATCTTCCTTTCATGTCCAAGGAATACTCATCCCTCAAGGTATCAATCATTATTTCTTTTATCTGTGGGATCAGTTACGCTTTTTATCTTCTAGTTTCTTCAGATTATATAGCATTTTGATCGTCTGTAGATTACTTTTATGATTCCCAAGTTATCAGATTCCTCCGTTTCTGCATACTTAGTTTTATAAATTGTAAAGATCGATGTTATTGTTACTATTATAATGCTCCATTTTGGAACAACTTCGCCATTTTACATTATAGAAACTTTACGAAGATATGAAGGAGCGTGTTGAAGCTGTTTCGGAGCTAGGACAGATATCTAAGGAAATGCGAGTGGAACATAAAGGGTTTCAAGAATGGGAACATTACCCTTCAAGCCAACATGACCATTCGGCAAATATCCAAGTAATTTCCAACTTTATTTGCTCCATTAAATTATGGTAAAGCTGCAATTATAGACTATCGTATTATGTGTTACAGATACTAGTTAATGGAGGAGATCCAAATCCAGATTCATTGCCAACTTTGGTTTATGTAGCACGTGAGAAGAGACCTCATTATCATCATAATTTTAAAGCCGGAGCCTTGAATGCATTACTAAGAGTCTCATCAAAGATTACCAATGGTTTGTTTATTCTCAACGTGGATTGTGATGTGTACTCCAATAATTCAGATTCAATCCGAGATGCCCTATGCTTTTTCTTGGATAGAGAGAAGGGTAATGATATTGCTTTTGTGCAGTTTCCACAAAACTATAATGACCTCACGAAACATGACTTGTATGCCTGTTGCATGAGAGTAATAAATGAGGTAAACTGTTATGACATTGTCATGTTTGCATTTATTGTGGAAAAAAAATGGTCTGGTCTGACTTGTATATACACGTATATGACATTGTATGAAGTTGGAGATGCCAGGCATGGATGCTAATGGTGGACCTTGCTATATTGGCAGTGGGTGTTTTCATAGACGGAATGCTCTATATGGCGCAACATATAACAAACTAAATCAACTCACATTAATTACAAGTGATACAACACAAAACGTAGAAGAAATATGTAAAGTTCTTGCAAGTTGTACATATGAAGAAAAAACTGAATGGGGAAAAGAGGTAGGTTTAAAATATGGGTACCCATCAGAAGATTTGGTTACAGGATTAGCGATACAATCTCGAGGATGGAAGTCTGTTTATGCCAACCCAAACCGGACAGCTTTCATTGGAGTTGCGCCTAAATCATTACTACAAATATTAATTCAACATAAGAGATGGTCTGAAGGTCAATTCCAAATCGCTCTCTCAAAATGTTGTCCGTTAATATATGGATGGAAAAGGATCCCTCTTATGCTTCAATTTTCATACATGCCTTATTTACTCTGGGCTCCAAATTCCGTGCCTACACTCTTCTATGTTACTATTCCACCTTTTTGCCTCCTTTGCAAGATTTCCATGTTCCCTAAGGTAATATTGCTACATCATGTAAATTAGTGATTGGATTGGATAAGTTATAATCTTGTGATATTCACACTTCACAGATAACAAGCATTTGGATTTTACCATTTGTGTACATCTTCGTTGCTGAATATGGTCGCAGCTTAGGTGAATTTCTTTGGTGTGGTGGAACAACTCAAGGGTGGTGGAATGAACAAAGAATGTGGTTGTTTAAAAGAACAACTTCTTACTTATATGCTTTTCTAGAGACCATATTAAAGCAACTAGGCTTTGCAGATTCAGGATTTGTGATAACGCCGAAAGTTACCGATGAAGATGTTTCCGGAAGATATGCAAGAGAGCTGATGGAGTTTGGTGCTTCTTCACCAATGTTCACCATTATAGCGACTCTTGCTATACTTAACCTCATCGGCCTTTATACATCGTTAAAATGGATGGTGATTGATTTCCAGATATTATATTCTTTGCTGCTTCAGTGGGTGTTGTGTGGGCTCGTGGTATTGATCAACTGGCCGCTCTACTCGGCTCTCTTCATTCGGAATGACAAGGGGAGAATTCCTATGGATGTTACTTGTAAATCAATTACTCTAGCAGTTATAGTCTGTTTAATAGCACTATATAGGTTGAGGAAATTACAAATTTGAGCCCCAATAACTTAAACATTATTATTTAAGTCCCCTCTACTTACTTCTTCTTACAAAGTCCCCAGTTACAAATATTGGTTGGCCAATTTACCTATACACCCTTTTGATTTAATTAGTTACTTTTTTTACTTCTTTTTTTCCAGTTTTTGTTTTAGTGTCGGAATGGGTACGCGCGCTTAAGTGGGTACAGACCCACTTCTCTTTTTATAATGTGTTTAAGCTATCTTGCTTTATAAAGGGTTTAAAATTAATTACAGTGTAATTGTAGAATAGGTCCCTGTCCAAAACTAATCAAATTCACATAATATTTCATTGTCCAAATAATAGCTATGGTGTAATTGCATTATAGGTCCTTGTACAGGGAGTTGTCACGGGTCCGTACCCAAATGAACGAATACACAGATGAACGAATACAATTCTAGTCATTTTAACAGTGTTTTTTGCAATGGGGCTGTACCCATTGGGTCTGGACCCATTGGGTCTGTATCAATGGGTTCTGGATGCACCTGCACAACAAGAGAGACAAAATAATATCAATAGTATACAAAACTAAAGCCCACCCAACATCGATCCCGATCTGCATCGTGATCCGACAACGACTGCAGCGAGTGTTTGGTGGAGCAGCGAGATTGGGGCGGTGGTGTGTTCTCCAACCAGATTTGGTGCACGGAGATCGAGGCGAGGCAGATCTGAGATGCAATGGCTGGCGATGAACGGCACTGAACGTAATGGTGGTGCGAGATCTCGGCAGGGAGGCAGGGGTAGCCATGGTTTCGTGGGGGTGAAGATTTGAGAGATGGAGGTGGTGGCTCGTCACTGTGAAGATGGAGAAGAAGGGGAGGGGGTGGCGAGGGTTCATATGGCTCGTGTAAGGCGTCGTGGGGTGGGGTGGCTCGTGTAGTTGCTGCTGGTTGGGTGGCGGTGTAGGTGTGGTGGTGGTACTGTGATGTTGACGGTGGCTTCGTGGTGGTGGTGTTGAAGCTTACCGATGGCTTCGTGGTGGTGGCGTTGAAGCTTCCTGGTGTTGGTGTTGCTTACCGGAGGTGAAAGGTGAAAAGCAAGCTCCGGTCTTCTTCTTCTCCAGATCAGATGCGACAGCGAGAAGGGCCAGCGATGGTGGAGCAGTGGGCGGCAATGGTGCTGCGCGCGCTGCTGGTGATGCCGGTGGTGGTGGTGGCTCGGCATGGTGGATCTGCATCAGCTTTCATGGTGGATCTGCTCGGCTATTGGTGCTTCGTGAAGGAGGAAGGAGGAACGGTGGAGCGGGGTAGGCAGTGAAGGTGGTGTGGATGGCGGCAGTGGTTTGGGACGGTGGAGTGGGGTGGGGTAGGCAGTGGGCGGTAATGGTGGATTGGGGTGGGGTGGGTTGAGAGAGAAGAGGGGGAGCGGGTGAAACCCTAATAGGTATTGATGGGTTGGGGTGGGTTTTTGCAGTTTATAAGAACTAATGGGAGGGTATTTTGGGCTTTTGTATTGGACTAGTTGGGGTATAACTAGTCCAGTTAGGGGGAGGACTTTCTTTTGGATTTTGTATGTTGGGTGGACCGTGATCCATAATTCACCCATATAGGTCAATACAATAGTCTGTTTGATAAATGAATAATCTTGTTAATTTAATAAAAAAAATTATCCCAACTCGGAGAAAGAATCTAGAGCGCTATTTATCTAGGAGATTGACTCCAAAGGTTTCCAAGAAGTCAAGCTATTCTCTTCGAAACATTCGGTTGGACTAGTAATAGGAATTGTTATAAGAATTCCGTCGCCTAGGCGATAAAAGATAGTCGACTGTTCAAGAATTGTCTAGGCACTAGATAGGCACGTCTATGTCATTTTTCAAGATCTTCTGACAGCCTCTAATCGTGCATCTAGGACCGCGCAGGTGAAATGATTCTTATGATTATAATAAGCCAGTTTATCCTAACCCAAAGAAATAAGCCAATTTATGGAAAATCCTGAATGTGTTAACATGTCATTCATCAAAATTAAATTTCTTCTCATTCTTTTAGCTATTCTATTTTAATGGGATGTGTAAAGGATTCTAGGTTCATATACAATCCAATTAGTTTCACAAAACTTTTTCATATGGTGGAACTATATTCTATACCCCTAAGGCTCTTGTCCTCTATTAGATTGTTCCTGATTTTAAACACTAATTTGAATGGTTAGTCTCTTAGTGGTCATGAGTTTAAAGGTGAACTAACATGCGTTTCTCTTTATGCATTTTTTACATTTGACAAAACTATCAATTATGCTAGTAGATGCAGATATGAAAATATTTAGACCTTCAATAATTATAAAAAAACATGTTAAACATTGTGATAGTCAATAAGATTGAGGGGTTTCATAATTAATGACTTCATAGCCCTTTGTGGTAGTCTTAATGAGACATACTTGATAAGAATCACTAAACGTATGGTGAGGTTGAGTTACTTAGCTCTTAATGAGTGTAAGACAAAAAAGGGTAGTCACAATAGATATATGCTCTTACATCACCATGTCGTATGAAGGTGGGGGTCGCATTCTAAACAAAACACAAGTTGTCTATTTAGAATACTCATCAGAATCAAGGTGTACGCATGTTCCTAAAGCACATGTGACAGTATCGCGAAGTTTTGTTAAACCAATCGGTAGAGTATGTATAATGGAGGTCTCAACTAAAGAAATTTTTCGGTGACTGGAATTGGTTGTTGCCTCATTACACTATGTGTTTATCCATGTATTTTTTTGTAGGGATGGTAACGGTTAGAATATTAACCGTAACCGATGGATATCCGATTCGACAAAAATTCTGTGAGTGGAACCGATGGTGTATCCATGAGAGTTTGGTTCTCACAAACGGTAACCGGTGGATGATCCATTAGGATTTGATTTTTTACAATATTTCAATGGATAATCCAATATCTGAATAAAATATAAAAATAAAAAATAAAATTATATATAAAGATATATTATGTATATACAAAAATCATACATAATATTAATCAAATATAATTATTCCATATATGAAGTACATAATTAATTATCTATTTTTTTAAAGGTGATTTCTTAATAGAGTCCTTAGAGGTTGGACCATTGCCCATCAGGTCTAACCCATTACAAAAGACTCAATTGTCCTCCTTCAAGTGTTATCTGTCTTTTCAGTTACCATAACCAAATGCGCTGATTTCATGCAAAAATTTATCACACACCATTATTTAAAAAAAAACAAGCGTCAAAACAAAAATCAAAATCTGAACAACACACCGTCTATCAAACATTCAACTCACTAAACCCTAGCCCTCATCTCGATACACCACCGGAATAATAGAAAATGGCTAGGATGAAGATACCACAGCAACCCACCGCCGACGATGGGTTATGTTTGAAAAGTTGATGGGTTGGATGTATAAATTGATGGGTTGGATTTAGTATTAAATTTGATGGAAGTAAGATACAATATGTATTGGGTTGCGCATATAAATCTGATGGGTTGTACTACAAAATCAATGAGTTGGTTAAAAATGGTTTAGTTTAAACTGGCAGATGAGTTGGTGGGTTATTTGTGTAATTCTGATGGGGTGTAACCTAAGACTAATCGGTTGTCGAATACTATAAATAAATAAGAACATGTGGAGGTGGGTTATAGGTTTGATCTTGGTGGTGTGCCAGTTTATAATGTCGGTGTGTGAGAATTAAAACTAATACGACAGCTACAAGACATAAAAATTAAACCAATTAAAGTGAAAACACATTTATTCTTAGATGAAAACAGATTGTTATATGTGATTCCTGGGAATCACTTATTACATAAGATCAAGACAGAAAGGAATACGAAATTAAAATTAATAGCTTCAATGCTTTCTCCAGACCAATATTCTTCCCGACCAAGGTAGGCCATGATTCATACACATAATCCTTAACCGACTGATACGAATCGAAGAATCTGAATAACTTCAATGCTTTCTCCTCCAACTAACGGAAAACAACAAGCACATTGGATGCCATAAGTGTAGCAAAAACCTACATAAATGTATAATATCGTGACATGTTTAACAAGAATAAGAAATGTTAATATGATGATATATACACCTGTTAGCATTGCGTAATGCAAGAAACGTAATATAATACACTTTTTTTAGAGCTAATGCATACCTTAAAACTGTTGATTGCGGGTGAATTGCTTCAAGAGTGGTAGATTAAACTCAATTTCATGAGTGGACAATGGTGTATCTTCAAACGTGGAATACTTAACAATATTACTATAATTATTAGCTAATATTAAGGGATATTATTTGATTAGCGTTATATAAGGAATCAATTACTAATTTATATAATATTGTATAATATAAAAGTGGCAAGTGATAGGGGTAGCATGGAATAAAAAAAAGAAATTGGACGTTCAAGGGGGTGGAAAAATTCCTAGACTCTATATAGGTGGGATGTTGGGTTTTCGGACTTAATAAGGTATTATCTCTTTTTTTAATTGTATTTTTCTAATACCTATAAATGATCCCTCAATAATAGAGTAGCTAATTTTATTGTTTTAAAAATATTTATATGATTTTTTTTTATTTAAATCCTATTGAACAATTACGGATGCGAATTAACCGCTGATAATCCGCATCCTCGTAGATGCAAATTTGGTTATCGTTTTTTTTAATAGATGTAGATATGGTTATACTATTTTTTGAAGATATCCAATCCGTTATCATTCCTAATTTGTTAAGTAGATTTGGAATTTTAATACAATCCGAACCTATATTTTTTTTCAAAAGTTATTTCTTATTTTAAACCACCTATTTTCTAGTGTCTTGTCTTTATTAATCATTTATAGGGGATTGATGGATAAATGACAATTGAATCCATAAGAGTTAACATTTTCGGTAATTTTCTTTCATCAGATAATATTAATGTAAACAAAGCAATGTTCGGACATTAATTGGGATTAAGTGTTGTAACATCTTAATACTAATATAAGGATATTAATGTTCATGCAATAGTCGAGATTAAGTACTCTAACATCTTGTGAGTTTAATTCATATATATATATAAAGAAAGATCACTAGTTAAATATGGTATATATTAATTGACTTTTGACGTATATTATTTTATTTTTTACGTTTGTTATTTTACTTAATTATATAATATTTTCTTTTTTTTTACTATGATAAGTGTCTTATTATTTTTTTTCTTTAAAACTTTGTAATATAAAATATTTGAGAAAAAGTTTTTTTAATTAAAAAAGTACATTACAATTAATTTACTTTTTTATATTTTATTTTTTAATTTTATAATTTAAATTGTATTCTTGTGCATAGTACGGTATCCAAACCTAGTATATATTTATATAAAACTTAAAATCCGGAAGCACTTTGGCTCTAAGCCAAAAGTAAAAAGAAGCACTTAGCAATAATGGGCAAGTCTTTGTTTTTCCTACTTTATGCTTTTCTCTTCATACGCATATATTAAAGCGCTGTTCCGAGTCTTCTGTCATCCACAACTATCAATTCTTTATTTGGTTTTCTCCTAATATAACTTTGCCACGGTAAGGCTTCTAAATTTTACAAGTCTTAATTATTTTCGAGAATCGATGGTTGAAGTTCTTAAGTACTCCTTCATGTTAATTTTTTAAATATTTCGTTCTCCATTATGTAATTGAAATCAATAGTTTCAAGTTTGATATAATAGTAGTATAGCTTTAGCTATTTAGAATAAAAAAATACGTAATTATTTTAAGATATTGGCACACGATTCAAGTCATGAATATTAAATGCATACGTAAGAAGTGAAGTATTAATTTGGAGTGATGATTGTGGGTCACTATGTCTACACATTGCATAAAAAAGATAGTAATTGTTTAGTTAAAATCATTGTTGTAGTAGATCACCCAAGACTTCAATAATTTCAGTGCAGGATAAGAATAGTCCCTGAAAGAGTAGATCCTTACAAGGCTACCACTAAAAAGAGAAAGAAATGCAGGAAGCGGAAGGATCTGAAAGACAATGTGTGGTGTTAGTTCCCCTACCACTCCAGGGACATATAACACCAATGCTTCAGCTTGGAAAAATTCTTCATTCAAAGGGATTTTCTATTATAGTTGCACACCCTCAATATAACTCCCCTAACACTCAGAATCATCCAGAATTTGTCTTTGAGTCATTACCAGATAATACGTCCAGTTTAGGAGATACGTCTTTTTCTAATATGCTTGCAGTTTTAAATACTATTAATGCAAATTGTGGATCTCCTCTTCAGGAGTATTTGGTACAGATAATGGAGAAACAGGAGATAGTTTGTATCATTTATGATAATATTATGCACTTTGTAGACTCTGTTGTCAATTTTCTAAAGCTTCCAAGCATTGTTATGCGCCCAAATAGTGCTGCTTATCTCCTAGCAGATCACACTATACTCCGTCTTTGTGCAGAAAACAGATTGCCTATGCCAGGTAAACACAAATTTTTCTTTCCAAAGGTAAAATCAGTTATTTGAGTATGTGATACAAAAACGAACATTATTTAATGTAATTGCAGAGTCTCGTCTTGAAGAGACGATTCCAGGGTTTCAACCATTCAGGTTTAAAGATTTGCCATTTTTAGTCACTTCTGAATTAGGTGAAGTTGGATCTCAATTCTGGAAAGCTACTACCAATATAGGATCTTCTCGAGCAATGATTTACAATACAATCGATGACATCGAGTCTTCACCATTATCACAACTTCAACAACACTATCAAGTTCCATTTTTCTGTATCGGCCCATTTCATAAGATCTCTTCACCTATACAAACCAGCTTACAGAAAGAAGACAACAGTTGCATAACCTGGCTTGATTTACAACCTCCGAACTCAGTTCTGTATGTAAGTTTGGGAAGTTTAGCAACCATGGATGAAAAGCAATTAACTGAAACAGCTTGGGGATTGGGAAAGAGTGAACAATTATTCATATGGGTTGTGCGCTCGGACTTAATTGATGAATCGAAGTGGCTCATGCAATTGCCTGAAGATATTAAACAAGTGATTAGAGAAAGAGGTCGTATAGTAAAATGGGCACCACAAAAGGAAATATTAGCACACGCGGCTGTGGGAGGTTTTTGGAGTCATTGTGGCTGGAATTCAACGCTAGAAAGCATTAGTGAAGGAATTCCAATGATCTGCACACCATTTTTTTCTGACCAACTAGTGAATGCAAGGTACGTGACTTATGCATGGAAGATAGGATTGGCGATGGAGAGAACATCGGATAGGGAAGTTATTGAGAAAACTATAAAAAGACTGATGGTAGATTTTGAAGGGAAGGAAATGAAGAAGAGAACGCTTGATATGAAACAACAACTCGAGATTTGTGTGGAGAAAGGGGGTCCTTCATATGAAAGCTTAGATGATTTAACGGAGTTCATCACCTCATTGTCTCTCAACAAGTGAAACCTACGTTACAACTTGAAATTTCTTTCATTGAGTAAAACATTTCCTTCCTTTCTTTTGAGTTGAACTTTTTTGGATGAATTGATTTTGAAGTGGAAAAATACGTGTGATTGTTATATTCTGTAATGTTGTAAGAATCGGTAATGTAATGGTACACTATAAGAAATATCCCATTTTGGTAACGAATTTTTCCAACAATGATGTTACGAGTTGTTAAAAACATTATTAACTATGGAAGGTACACGAACAGATTTTTGATCGTCATCTTAGTGCTCCTGATTATTGACAGATTATTGTAGGTCGTTGGTATTATTGTTCTTAAATTGGTTAATGTGATTGCTATGCCGTAATCCTACTACAAAATTATTAAATACTCATTATTATCGTAATAGTATTGGACATTTTAAATAAGAACCAGCAAATTCCATTTTTAAACCATTACTTATAGTATTAACTTATTTTTGGATGGTGGTAAAGAAGTATTAGTTAAAGCGTTTTTTCAAACAAGAAGTATTGTTCTAGTAGTATACAGTCTATAAACTTCATGTGAGAAGAAAAGAATCCACTGGGTAGCTTGGAGTAAAATTACAAGATTGGGGAACTGATTAAAATATTTTCACAAAATAAAAAGTATGGTCACTTCGGAAAAAGTAAATAGTATAAGATAATGGCCCAAAATGGGACAAAATCTCTTGTAGAATCCATGTATAATATTTTTTTTGTTCAAGAATCTGATCCATGCATTTGGCAGGATGACATTTATAAGCAAATAAACGAAGAGAAGCAAGTAATTTTTTAGCATAGAATTATTATTAAGCACTTAGAATCCAGAAAAAGATGAAGAAATAAAAATGGAAGGGAAATGTAACGTAAGAAACACACACTTGGTACAATTAATTATCTAGTTGGTGCTTATTAAAATAGTTATCTTATAGATGTTGATTTGGGATAATAAGAAGTATTGTTCTAGTAGTATACAGTCTATAAACTTATTACATGATGTTGATTTTATAATAATATCAAAGCTTGGAATGGCGCACCCTAGGTGGTGACCTGGAACACATAAAAAACATCCTGGTTAGAAGATATTATTTGTTTAAAATGAGTAAAAGAAAAAGAAAAAAAAAGTAGTCAGGCTTTACATGAGCTCAATAACAACAGCAGATGCTCCACCTCCCCCATTGCACACTCCAGCAACCCCCAACTTCCCATTTTTCTGCCTAAGAACCTGAAAATATCCAATTTCCTTAATTTACCCTTTTTTTCTTTCATACATTAAATTAGAATAACTAATATGACAATTGTACCCCTATCAATGTCACCAAGATGCGAGCACCACTGCACCCAAGTGGGTGTCCCAAAGATACAGCTCCGCCATGCACGTTTAGTTGTTCCTATAACAAGAAATTATAAAAGATAACAAACATATCATGAAAATATTACAACATAAGTGATAACAACACTCACAGATTTGAGATTCAGTAATCTTTGATTTACAAGAGATACTACCTACACAAAACAAATGAAATAAAGAATTAATATTATAATACCACTTTGCAAGTAACAGTAACAGATAGAGAGTTATATATTTACAGAAAAGGCTTCATTTATTTCATAATAATCAATCTGAGAAGCTTCAAGACCAGAACTTTTAATGGCTTTAGGTATTGCAAGAGCCGGAGCAGTTGTAAATAGTTGAGGTTCCTGAGCCGCATCAGCAAATCCTCTTATCTTAGCAATCACATTGAGCCCCAATTCTAGTGCCTTTTCTCCACTCACAAGTACTAATGCAGCTGCTCCATCACTGTTAAATAAATGTATTAAATCGTAACTTTAATTCACAAAATGCCTTTATGTAGTAAGTAAGTACCTTATACTAGAAGCATTGCCAGCTGTAACAGTTCCACCATGCTTTTTAAAATTCGGACTAAGCTTTCGTAACCTAGAAGCATCAAACTAGAAATGCACAACCAAATTAGATAAAAATCAAAAAACTTCAATAGTTAACATTGATTAATACCTTGTCTAGACCTTCATCTTTATCAACAATGGTGGATTGTTTTCCTCTAGGGCCAGGAACTTCAACCTGGGGACATTATTTATGTAACATTATTAATCTCTTACAATTACAACTTAAGTAGAAGGAAACTTACCCCAACTATTTCCCATGAAAATGCACCACTATTTTGTGCAGCTATTCCACGCTCAAAGCTTTGAATAGCATATGAATCCTTCACAAAACATATGATTATTTCCATTCAAGCAGCATAATCAAATATTCTGTGAAAACATACCTGCTCTTCTTTTGAAATATTATATTGTTCAGCACATAGTTCACCACAAACACCCATTCCAATGTTATTGTAAACATCCCACAAACCATCTTTAAGCATGCCATCAATAATAGTATCATGTCCTAACCGAGATCCTGTTCTGTTTATACCTTGTTTTAATACATAACACAAGGTTTAATCACTTGTCTTAGTATAAAGGAAAGGGTACCTTGATTGAGTAAGATATTTAGGTGCATTAGACATGCTCTCCATTCCACCAGTCACAACAATATCATTACCACCCAATTGTATGCTTTGTGCTCCAATCATTGTTGCTAAATTTAATTAATAAAAAATTAAATTAAATCTAAGCTTTAAAATAATTAAACAAATAAGAATTTATCTACCTTTCATTCCAGACGAGCATACTTTGTTAATGGTGGTACAAATCACTGAATAAGGTATTCCAGCACCTAGGGCAGCTTGTCTAGCAGGGGCTTGTCCTAAATTTGAGCTAAGAACATTTCCAAAGAAAACCTCTTCCACAAGTGATGGATCAATATTTGCTCTCTGAAGAGCACCTGGATTATATAATACATATATGTTTGAGGCTTAAACTCATCAAATAAATATAAATTTTACTTACTTTTAATAGCTATAGAACCAAGCTGTGTAGCAGATAGTGACGAAAGGGAACCAAGAAATCCACCCATAGGTGTTCGTGCAACTCCAACGATGCACACATCTGTTTAACATTATCTTTCAAAACTTTACAGCTTTATCTAATTTAACACTTCTAATAACTAAATTAAGAAATTGAATCCACCAGTCCGGAAATATTAGCATCATAGGTGATGATATACAAGAATCATAAGGTTGAAAAGTTCCGTATCAAACTTTACCGAATCACGTAAGTCTCCGGAAAATAACATAAACATATACAAGAATAGAAATAGTGATTAAAATAGCAGAAGAAATTCAAACCTCGAGGTTTAATGGAATCATCTGCTGTTTGAGTCATGATCGTCTTCTCTTAGCTATGGGCTATAACCAATAAAAACCGAATTCCTTTTAAGAAAATTACTTCAAGTATATCTAATGAGTATATAAGCTGAGACAAACGCAATAAAATGTTGAAAATTATACTCTCTGTCCATTTACAATTTCGAGACATAAAATGTATTTTATTTTATTTTATTTTATTTTATTTTATTTTTAATACGGAAGTTAACTTGTAAAATTGGATTTTAGGATTTTTTTTTTCTCTGCTGCGGAGTACTTTTACAAGACCCATTATCAATTATAAAATGTATTTTAGTAACCTAATAATCATATTTTTTAATTTATGTAAAAAATTAAATAGATTTTTTTAATTATGATAAATTAATCCATCCGTCAAATATCTTTTTAGAGTTATATTGTTTATATTTGAGGGATTATTAACTTTATATGGATAGCTTTTCATTTATTATCTAGTTTTTGATAATTGTTATGTTTAGAGTTATTAAGCGTAATTTGTATGTTAAGTGTGCAACTCTTAGATACTTATTAGATCGCAATACGAGGATAAAAAGTCGAGAAAGGAAGGTCAAACCCATACCAAGAACTTAAGGGATCAAAAAGCCACTTTTGGAAAGCAAAAGCAGTTGTCAGCTAAATTTGGAAATCAACAAAATAGAGTCACCATGAGCAATTGATGAAACAACTTATGATTTGGAGATAAGTTGAAGTTATTAAAGTTGCAATTGTCGTGGATCGAACTAGTCCTCTTCATCTTGAAAATGTTTTTAGGTTGACTTGCGTCATTCAAAGGGGACCACAACACCTAAGACATAATTGAACTTTTATATATATCATTTTCTATCATTAGAATATAGTCCTTAGTCATTTTACATCAGTTTTATCCATCAAAGAGATGAGAACGCTTGGGGAAGGAAAAGAAGAAAAGATGGATCCCTACTGCACCACTTCTACACCATTCTACCATTAATCTTAGGGTAATTTAGTATTAGTTTCTTGTCCTAAACATGATTCTTGTACTTTTATCCTTTGATTTTATTTCTTCTATTGTGAACTAATTACGATTAGCTTGAGAACTGCATTTATGTATGAATTCTAATATTATTTTATGTGTTTATTGAACTTGGGATTACATAATGTAATTGGGTTGTTAAAATTATATGTTTTGCTTATGTATTTGTCAGTCAAATCCAGCTCTTACTCTGGCCAATTATAGGATTGCCCTTAGTAATTAGGACTAACACCCTAACATTGGGTTTGGTTACTGAAAATGATACATAAACGTCTGGTGTGTGTTAGTGATCTTGACTGGTTTGACTAGCCGGATAGATAACTGGGTTAGAGACTTTTAGCATCGATTATTGTGTAGGGCCACCTCACCCGAGTCCCCTAATAGTGTTGAAGTAGCCTCCTAACCTACCATGACGGGAGTTAGGAAGAAGTTAGAATCCTGACTATTGCATAATTACCAATTCGCCCTTAAACAATAATACCATAGAATAAATAGTGGTGGTGATTACTTCAGAGTTATATTTTCATCACATCTCTTTAGTTCTTTACATTCCTAGTCTTATTTTAATTTAATTATTTTGATTTTAGTCCTTAATAACAAAAACAAGAGATATATTTATCCATTTTTTATAGTTGAGCAATTCATTCTAGTACACTTCTCAATAACACATCATAAGATTAACCATCTTAGACCCTATGGATACTATACTCTTGATACTTATTTTTTATTAATTGTCAAAGATCCGTACACTTTCGGTTAGTTGGATCTCTCAATATGTAAATTTGTTAGGTTATTTTTTTTTTTCGATGTATGGGTGTCCGGGCCAGCTTACGCGCACCACGACTAATCCCATAGGAAATATACACGCCTCCTCATGCATACTCCCACTTAATCAGAACTAGGTTACCCATGTTCAGGGAGGGGACTCGAACCTTGCACCCCTTGCTTACCCCTTTAAGGGCTCAAGAAATAACAAGGCTGAGGGGATTCGAACCCTGCACCTCCTAGTTGAGAGACAGGGTCCTGGCCACTGAGCTAGTCCCAATGGTTTTTGTTAGGTTATTTCATCACACCTTGAAGAGGATAGTCGTTTCTCAACCTCCTTCTTCCACCACTGGTTGCCTTAAGAGTCATAACCTGACTTGTATAAATCTTGAACAAGACTTATGTCTGAAAGGCCTAATGTAATGGAGCCTTGGCCTTCCGGGAGTACGAAACAATTGGGTAGAGGAAGTATCAAGCAATGTGAAAGAGCAAGCAGTAAAAGGCAAAGAAACTTAGGTATGTGAAGCACCTATCAAAGGGTTCACAACTACTAGGTCACCCAAAGGGACCAAGAATCTCGGGTCGAGGGAATTAAGAGAAGCCTTAGGAGCATCAGGAGAAACCTTTATTCCCGCTGACCCATCATTTATCTTGGCCATCTTTGGGGCATCAATTGTGTATATATTATTTGAGGATCAATGATTAGACGAATGATAATCGTCCTTCCTTTTCTTGCCCAAGCTAGAAGATGGCAAAGGGTACAAGGACAAAGGATTACTCGAACGAGTCTCCACAAGTATAGAATTCTTGTCCAAAAGACTTATAACTTGTTTGGGAGAATAAATACCTACCTTAGTATGACAAGCTGAATAAAGAGGCAGTTAAAAGAGAATATTAAAAAACTGTCCAATGCCAACTGAGCTAGATATTTCGATATTCTTCGTGGAGGTTCATTTTCATCGGCTAACGCCGGCCTAGCTGGAATATATGGTTTAGCTTGCTCGGTCGGCGTTAGCATTGTCAGAATATACGACTCGGCTTTCTCGTATGTTTTGGCATAACCAAAATGTATGGATCAACTAATTGAAGTTGATTGTTCACGTCATTGAGATGCGGAGTTGCATTATTCTCTCGCAGTTGATAATTTCTCATTATCACAGTAAATATTTTCTCGGCCACTAAGGCAACATCTATTTCTTCGTCATTTGTCTATTAGGATAAATTCCCCGCCAATCTCGTACCATGTGGATACTAAATGGAAAACAAAACTCGTTCATGTAGACGGTGCCAATTATATAACATAAATAATTATTCTAACAACTTTTTGATCTGATAAATCAGTCCCGAGCAATAATATATGGAGTAGAAGAGAGTTGTCTATGATATCAAGGAGAAGTACTTACATCCTGCGGATAGTCACAATACCTCGTTGTCGTTTTTTGCCGATGTGACTTCTCAATTTAGCTGAAGCTTTATGAAACAAAACACTAGGTCACAATAAGGAGTGTTGCTGATATACTATATGCGTCCTAGAAGGGGGGGTTGAATAGGACAATAGAAATTAATCGGCTAATTTTATTTCAAGTAAATAAAATTAAAAGCTAATTTGAATCCTATTGTATTAGCAAACTAAATAGTATAGAACTAGATAATCCTAATAGACAATATTATCAAACTATTCAAGTAGGCATTTTATCAAGCATATAGAGTGCGGAAATATAAAGAGTGTAGAGATAGAATACGATACACAACGATGTATAGTGGTTCGGTTTCCCTACATCCACTACCTAAGGAAGCCTCCTTAGGATTTGCAAGATTCTCAACTAATCTTCGTAACTCTTAACCGGGTGAGATACAAACCCTTACAACCACTTCAAAAAACCCTTTGAAGGAAAATACACTTGTGTTATCACCAACACAAGGAACCAAGCATAAACCTATGCTCACACTACTCTCTTAATCTATAACAAGAACTAAGAGGAAAGGGAAAAGTGTTTAGGGGTGCTTATAAAAGCTTTGTAACTAAACTCCTAAATGAGTAGATAAGAACTAATTAGCTTCACAATAAATATGACTTGAATGCTCCTTTGAAACCTCCTTGAATGATAGAATTAATTGCTCTTAAGATTGGTAGATGGAAGGCTTGAGTTGTGTCTTGAATGAGCTCCATTTTATAGCTGAAATCTTGGTCCAACGGTCATAAGGCTCCTATCTAACGGATCTATTTTATCTCCAACGGATATAAGCTTTGTCCTCTTGTAAAGTGCAGAAAACCCTCTTGTGCGGTGTACCGCGGATATGGTCCGGTGCACCGCAGAGCTGTTCGACATAACTTTGAGCTTACTGGTCGGACTATCTTATGTACCGCAACCCTGGTCCGTGCCTTGGTCCGGTGTACCGCGCCTAGGTCCGGTGTACCGTGCAGATTTTTGAGCATACTGACGGGCTATCCTGTGCACCGCGCTTCTGGTCCGTGACTTTGCGGTATACCGCGTGATTCGTCCGGTGTACCGCGGAGCTGCTCTTTTGAATATTAAGCTAAATACAAGGAAGTAAACACAACTAATCTAATGAGGGGTTTTGGAAAACATCTTTAAGTGATACCAAAATGAATTTTAGTTAACAAGATGATTTGTCGAATATTAAAACGGGAATAAAAACAAGGTGAGGCTAACAGTTGCTCCGGATGACACTTTGATGTTCAACATTAGTATAATGTCTGAGGGTATTCATAGGACCCAAGAGTTATGGAGATTTTAGATAGTATAATTACCATAGTGCATTATTTAGAGATAAATTTAATCTCTACATTTCGAGATGTAGATGAAGGTATTATATATGTATGTGATACTTGTATAAAATTGTCACATTGTGCGCATACCAGGCATGTCATGGGTGCCCACATTTGGACTTATACATGCTTTATTGCATGTCGAGCCATTTTCCTTTGGTGTCAGTTGTGCATGTTTGTTACCCTCAACACGTATGTCCTTGAACGAGTTTGATAATCCTCTACCCTCAATAGAAATGGTTACCCTCGACCCTATGGCCCTCTTCGGTCTTGTATTTTTCTTACTTGATTAATTATCGATGATTTTGTTTGGCTTATCAGATGGCCACAATGATCATAGGAGTATGTTGATGGAAAAAAAATTATGGTCGAAAAGTACTGAACAATTGTAGAATTGGGTGTTCCTAAAATAGATGGAAAAAAAGTGTTAACACAGGTTCAACAAAAGAAATTGGTGGATCAGATTTTAATGGGTTTCAAGACAAAACATTATTTGTTTTGGATAATTGATCGTTCTATTTTGGAAACAATCCAAAAAACACTTGAAAATAAATTTGGGATTCCATGAAAAATAATATTAAGGTTCATCAAGTGTGAAATATGCACAACCTCAAACCTTGAGAAAGAATTTTGAGACACTATATATGAAAAATGATGTATCAATTACTCATTATTGTGAAAAAAATGATAGCAATAAATAGAATGAGATTTCATGGTAAAAAAAGTGGATGATGTGACTATTGTTGAGGAGATTTTACGATATTTAGTACCAAAATATGATTGTGTTGTATGCTCGATCAAAGAATCAAAGGATATTGATGACCTATCATTTGATGAACTTCAAACAGTGACCCTAGGCATGCCACCTACAATTGTGTTCAATCTCCACCATGACCTTCATGCAATCAAAGTGTCAAACAGTGATTACTTGGCCAAGAAGTATTTATAATATGAGTATTTTGAAGAACCGACCTACGACATGTGCGTCACCATCTTGACAATTTGTCGTGTCCTTACACTCAAAATATCAATTAACCTTATACTATAACATTACTATGACTATCATTGTTTGTGGTTTTAGACATAATGACTTTATTATATACTTGTATTTGTAACCACAAGTAAAAAAAATATTGTCTTAGACACATAATCTCAACATAGAGATAATTATATTCTTCAATGGGAGATGAATGTCTAACTTTTTAGACTCTTTAGGAGAACAAATCGCATAACAATGATTATGAGATTGGATCGAATCGAAAGTTGTCTTGTGCTATGAGAGTTTTGAGTTTGTTTCCATTACCCAAATTTCTGGTAAAATTTTTGTGATCTTGTTTGAGCTTGGATCGAGTATTCAAAACTTTCAGTTTTTGCTTAACCAATGTGGTATACTCCCGGTGAAGTTATATTTTTTAGTTGGAGCACTTATAAAAGTCTCCAAAAATATTATTAACTACCCATAGTGCAACTGGTAAGAAAGGGGACGGGTAATTGAAAAAGTGTAAAAGTTTGTGGGAGTTAATTTTTATTTTCTAAAATGCTTAGATTAATTTGGAAAGGTGTTTGAAAATGATTAAAAAATTTGGTGGCTAATTTTGATTCTTTATAACTTGTGAGTTAGGTAGAGAGATATATGGAAATAAATAAATATTGGAAGTTAATTTTGATTTTTTAATACATATGAGTAAGGTGGAAAGGTATTTGAAAAAATTTAAAGTTTTGAAAATTTAATTTTAATTTTTTAAAATTTATGAGTTAAAATAATAATTTAATTTTTTATAATTTTTTTAATTCAAAAAAATCAGAAAGTAAATTAATTAATATTAAATCGTAGCATAAAATTAAAATTCATAGAAATATGAGATATACTTTTTAAAAGAACTAATGTCCAAGAAACTCCTTTAAATTAGGATTAATTCCTTCACTCCAACTATTATTTTTTTCTTTCATAAAAGACACCATACATTTTACTTTTTCCTTTTTTAGTCCATAAAAAGAGTCGTTAGAATTATGAGAAACTTCTCAAAACTCAAATTTTAAGTTATGAAAGCTCACTGATCTTTAAAAAAACAATGCATTTTACAGAATAATGGACAAGACTGCAGAGGTTTATTGGGCATTAACTTTTTTTAAAATAAAGAATAATGTATGCATTCGTATAAAGTCTAGTAGTAACCAACCCGATGACATTAACTCACTAGTTAGGACTTTGGTCATCCAATTTAGTGGTGTAAAAAGAGTCCAAAGTGGCTATGCAATGTACCAAAAAAGAAAGAAAAAAGAATCTAGTAGTAACCGTGGGTGTTCTTTTTCCCAAAAATGAATAATATAAAATTTTGGAGAGAGATTTTGCAGTTCAGTCCCAAACTGAGGGTGAAAATGGATGTCACCCTTAATTATGTGGGTCTAAAGTACAAAAATGTTATAATTCCTCACACAAAAACCTCAAACATTTTCCCGTTCTATCTTCCACTACAGCAAAACCTAAGAAGCATTAGCAGCATAAGAAAATCCTCAAGAATGGAGACCAACAAAAATGACGAAACTACCGTCGAAACCAAATCAAATTCCGACCAACCCCTGTCCAAAAATGCTCAAAAAAGGCTTAAAAAACAACAACAGTACGAAGTAAGAAAAGCCCAGAAAAAGGCTTTAGAGAAAGAGCACAGACAGAAAGAAGGAGAGAGAAAACGAAGAGAATGGGAAGAGAAATTGTCCGGCTGCGAAAACGAAGAGGAAAAGCAGAAGCTTATAGAGTCGCGAAAGGTAATTAGAAAAGAGAGAATGGAAGAAAGGGCTATAGAGAAAGAGAAGAAAAATGAGAGGTTAAATAAAGCTATAGAGAATGGTCAAAAAATTGTTATTGATCTTGATTTTGCTCATCTCATGACTTCTTCTGAGCTTCATAGTCTTGTTCAGCAGGTAAGTGTTGTTAGAATTGGTTTAAATTTCTTAATTGGGTTGTGAAAATAAAAAACCATTCTTTATAATTGTAGTGGGTTTTTCGGTCGTTAGACAATGTGTTGTGGTTATTTGATTTCTGACAGTAATTGCTTCTTTCTTGAATGTTTGCATATAATGATATAAATTATATGGTTTTTAAGTTTGAAGTTGCAAAAGACATCCAATTACAGTTGCTTGTGAAGTGTTTTTGTAGATAAATTACCTTAATTGTTTAATTTTTATTGGTTTTCGAATATATTGATGAGCTAATGAGTGGTCATATAAATGCAGATCATGTACTGTTATGCAGTAAATGGAAGATGTTCAACTCCTGTGCATCTTTATCTGACAGGGTGTCAAGGAGAAATGCAAAATCAGTTGCAAAGGCTTCCGGGATATGATAAATGGGTAATGGAAAAAGAGAGTAAGCCATATATTGAAGCATTCGAAAATGAAAAGGAAAAGCTTGTGTATTTAACAGCAGATTCAGAGACCATTTTAGATGAATTTGATCTCAACAAAATATATATAATCGGTGGGTTAGTGGATCGTAATAGATGGAAAGGGATAACTATGAATAAAGCTGAAGAACAAGGGATTCAAACAGCTAAACTCCCTATAGGGAATTTCTTAAAGATGTCTAGTTCTCAGGTATTATTGCATTACATTTACGTCTCTCTCTCTGTTTTGCCTTGTTCACTGCTAAATTATGAAAATGATTATATTGCAAAACAGGTTCTTACTGTGAATCAAGTTGTAGAGATAGTCCTCAAGTTCTTGGAAACGAAAGACTGGAAAACTTCGTTTTTTGCCGTGATTCCTCAGAGGAAGAGATGTGAGGTTTCCGAAACTGAAGCAGAAGTGGAGGAGGTTAATGAAGAAGAGAGAGATGATCAAGAAACTAAAAGGTTATGCATTGAGACGTAAAATTAGCAGACAAATTTTTGTTATGAGGGTCTGAAAAATGTTAAGTTGTTTATGAAACAGAGAATTTGTAAAACCGTTTGACTAATTATTTGCTCAAAATTGTTGTGTTGAAACAAGAAAACAATGGGATATGTTTGTGAAGTGAGAGAAGTTTAAAAAGTAGGAACCAAAGATCTGCTGCTGGCTTAACAACCAACAAATTTTTATTTACGTAATGAAAAAAACACATTTTTGGTTTTCCCCTTTTACATTATCCTAATTGATAATATTCACTTGTCATATCTTTGTCTCTATCTGGAATATTTGAAAAAATATGAATGAAAGGGTATTTTAATATCTGAAATAGATGGAGATTTAATTTTTTTTTCTCGGATTCTAATCATATAATGATAGTAAACATCTTTTGGTTTGAATTGGAATACCTCTGGAAGGCATTCAATGTTTATCAGATGATCTACAATGCTGCTGAGAGGAAAAAGTATAATTTTATAAAACGTGATGCTTCTTTTCGAAGCGACATATATTGCTGTTACTTATCATTTCCAAACAATAACGTCATTATGAGTTGTGTTGAAAATATATGGTATACAATCAGACTACCTTAAAATAAAAACCGTTCATGACATTTTTACGAGGCACAAAGCACTAGTCCAGGCTAAATTGAGTGTGGGTTGTGGAAAGCAAGAGCCGCGCGTGGAGATCAGTGGCGGAGATTAAAGAGATTTTTTTGGTTTGTTGGTAGTCTGCGTGTGTATTAGTATTGGTCTTTCTACATTTTCTTTTGTTACCCTTTACTTGTGCTATGTGGTGATTCACTTAGGGTCAGAGTTACTGGATCAGGCGAATTTTTTTGCTTTGTTGGTAGTCTGCGTGTCTATTAGTACTGGTCTTTCTACATTTCCTTTTGTTACCCTTTACTTGTGCTATGTGGTGATTCACTTAGGGTCAGAGTTACTGGATCAGGCGAATTTTTTTGCTTTGTTGGTAGTCTGCGTGTCTATTAGTATTGGTCTTTCTACATTTCCTTTTGTTACCCTTTACTTGTGCTATGTGGTTATTCACTTAGGGTCAGAGTTACTGGATCAGGCGAATTCGACATTTGGAGGTCGGGTGTTTGTCGTTCACTCAGCTTTTTTATTGTTAGTATTTTATTTGGTCTAGGAGTTTGGCTTGCGCTTGTGTAGGATTGCATTAGGGATGGGTATGTGGTCGAGTTGGTTGTTGGTGTTGTTTCATCTTTTTTTGCAGGATTTCCTACAATCGTTGGGGTGATTCACTTTTGGATGGTTTATCCTTCAATTGGGTCTGACATTAAGACTTTTGGGTGTTTGTCGTTCAGGCGGGGTATCTAGTGCTCAAACTTCTCTTGCAGGACATCTAGGGTTGAGCAAAACAAAACCCAAGAAGAGGACCGACCCCAAAAACCTAAAAAACCGAGCTGGAAAAATCGAAAACCAACAAAACAGTTCAGTTCGGTATAAACTTTTTAAAAACCGAAATTTTTTGGTTGAGTTCGGTTTGTCTATGCTAAACTGAACCGAAAAATCGAAATGGAAAAATATAAATATTAATATGTCCCTATTTTTTTTAGTTTTGAATGACCTCCCCCCTTGTCCTTACTTTAGGCACCTCTGACTTTCCTTGATATATTTAAAAAAGATTATGATAAAGGGATAAAAGTGGAGTAGATTTTTAAAAGAAAAATGCTCATGAATGGCATATGTCACCCATTAAAATATCATAATGTGCAAAATACCTTTGCATAAATCATTAGTCGATATAATTGAAGAGATTATTCGTTTATTCATATTTTTTGAAACTAAAACATACGTATTAATTATATAAATATTCATCTGTAATTAGTTGTTTACAATTTTATGTATAATATTTCATCCAAGAATGTAATTACATCGGTCAACAACATGAAACTTAGACACTACATATATGGATATGTTAGATAATAAAACGCCTCAAATAGACGTCCTTGATGACTATTCAGTTACCAAAGCAAACACATACAAAAACAAAAAATTTATCGAACCAAAAATCGATGAAACCGAACCGGTGAAAATCGTTTGGTTCGGTAGCAACACTCTTAAAAACTGAACCACTCAGTTTCAGTTTTGGTTTTGTCAAAAAACCAATCCGATCCGGACCGTACTCACCTCTAATGATATCCATGGCTAGCGATTATGGGGTTTTGCTGGAGAAGCTTTGTGTGTGATTTTCAGTTTATATTTGGCAGAAGTAGGTAATGGTGGTTTGGTGTTTGTAGGTTCAAACTACCCTTCCCGTTTCGGTTTGCGTTATTAATACTTGGGCTAGTGATATTTCTTATGGTTTGAAGGCTACTAGGATATTTGTTAATGCAATTGGCGTTTGGGATTTTACTATGGATAGTAGATTTAGCGAGTTGATAACTACAGTGGTTACTAAAATTGTAGTCGATATTCTCCCCCTCATCCAGAGACTTGAGTTTGTCTTTCTTGAGGATCAAGTTATTCGACTCTCACGGTCTAAATCTGCTACTTCGGTGGCATCTACGTTATTGTTTCATTTTTGGGTGTTGCTGGTTGAGTTTGTATTGCCTTTGCCCCTTGTTTATTTTTCTTGTTATGATGTTCCCTTGTTTCGTTATTTACGACATTGGTGGAGAATTTATGTATTATGTAAACTCTTTAATATTTAATATATGTAACATTCAAAAAAAGTAAATTTAAAAACATCTTCTATGAAAGAAAGAAATACAATATGCATACAAATTGGATATTGGCGGCACGAAATTTCCACCGCTTGAGCGATCTAATGCACGGAAGCCCAAAAGGGCTCGCCCCACTACAGTGATGGTGGAAATAAACAGGGCGCGAACCAATTCAATATTGTCCCGATCCAGAGGTGCGATATCGCATATACCACTAAAGAAACACTTCGGTTGGCACAGTGCTTTCAAAGGTTAGAACTTGATTAATCTTGCTATTATAGATAATGCAGAAATTAAAATGAATAGGGCTAATGGTTTGGATAGTGAATTTAATGCTTCAATAAAAGATGATTGCTATCGACAATTGAAAATTTCCTCAAGTACTAAGATCTAGAGATAAAATTATAGATGGAATACAATTGTGGAGTAATACGGTTGTGATTAGATTACTGGGTTATAAAGTAGGCTTAAGTTATTTGGCGCCAAAATTGCAAAAAAATTGGGATCTGAAAAGAATGATTAAATTAGTGGACGTTGGCTATGACTATTTCATGGTTAAATTTGTAGAAAAGAGGTCGTGATTTTGCGTTAGCTAGGGGACCGTGGATGATATATGATCACAATCTTGTTGTGAGGGAGTGGACACCTAATTTTAAGCCATATATGGATTAGATTACCACCACCACGACTTGGGTTTGCATCTCGAATGTGGTAATGCAAAACTACACGACTCGTATACTTAGAAAAATGGGGGATCAAATTGGACGAATGAGCAGGATTGGTCCTCTAACTAAGGCCCAGAAAAAAGGCAATTATGCAAGTTTGCAGTGGAATTAGATTTAGGTAAGGCTCTCATGCCCAAAATTCATATCGTAGGTGAGATATGTTTGGTTGAGTATGAGGGTCTTCATTTAGTTTGTTTTGAATGTAGTAAATTTGGACACCAAAAAGACAATTGTGGAACGAATACATCACAACAAGCCTCATAGAATTCAGACACAAATGGAGCCACTAATGGCCCAGGAAGCCGCATGGTCTAGATAATAACGTCGTGGTAGAAACAATTTATGGGAAATGGATGACGGTTAAGAGGGGTGGTCGTGTGAACAACAAAGGTGGAAATGCTTATTATTAGAATGAGTATCGTGCGAGTCTAATAAATATCTAGGCTTGAGATTCGGAGCATTACTCGTTGAGTATGGAAAGGATTTCACACCGGAGCTGAGTATTTATCATGTGGAGATGGGTAGGATGAACAATTTTACAGGTTGGAAATCAAAGAAACCTAGTAATTCGGGAATAACGGATAGGAGTAGAACTCGTTCGGGGAGGGACATAAGATCTTGGTGGCGCCTAACTTTGAGTTTAGGAAACAACTCACCTCCATACCGGAGGTAGAATTTTTTTCCGTACAAAAGGGTCTAGATTCCAGACTTGCAACAGGTACTTCAGGCGCTGTTGCAAATAAAAAAAGTAAAGGGAAGGGTGTGAGGTTAGATGGTTGGGCGAGGAAATCGCGTAGTGGAAATAGTAGTCTGGTGATTCATGAGGTGGATGTCAGGCAGGGAGTAATAGTGGTGTGGTGGTCTCACGTGCCGCCAAGAAAGTTGTTGTTGTAACCGAACAACACAAACCAAAAAATATAGGAATGGCGGGTGCTGGTACAGTGGTTATTGTCGTAGGGACTAAGAGTGCAATTTTAGGAAGTTACAAAAACTTATGTGAATAGTGTGTCACAACATCAAGTGGACCATCAGGTAGGACAAGTGCTGGAGCTGATTTCAAACTCCCAATACATTTCGAAGGTGGCGGGCAACTAGAGTTCGCTATTGATAGCGATAATATGCTATCGGAGACATTTGATAAATGACCACCTGACCGGGTGAGATTAATCCATCTTTGGTTCTTGAAACGCAACTGGAAGACTTAGATAGGGACGAACAGATGGAAATTTTGTCGCATGGTGTGGATGAGACGGGCTAGGTATCTTCTTAAACCTCTTTTCCGTTTATACTAATAATTTTTTTAAGTGTACATAAAGCTGGAACATAGGTAGTTGGAGAGGTTTTTCTCAACCTCTTAATATACTTGTGTGGAATTGCCACGACGCGGTGGCAACTAACTTTCAAAGGGTAGTAGAGAGATGATGCGACTCATCGAGCATGGTTGACGGTTATAGTTGAACCAAGAGTTAGCGGTGTTAAAGCAAATGATATAATTAGAGGTTTGTAAATGAACTCTGCTAGGGTGGAGGCAACCAATTTCAAAGGAGAGATCTAGCTTCTTTGGATGATTCTGAGGGTGGGTTCCGAGTTTTATCGACGGAAAATCAGGTGATAAACATTGAACTTTATAAAGATGATTGTGAGTCATGGGGTTTTTAGTTGCTTATGCGCGACCCAAAGCACTGGACAGGGAACCAATATGGGACGCTCTTCATCATGCGTTTAGTAATATTGCCAGACCGTGGTTGATTGCGGGTGATATTATCCAAGTAGGCAAAGAGGTGGATAAGAAGGGTGGGGAGCCAGGGTAACTCAGAGATTGGAGAAGTTTGAGGAGTGGCACCGTAGTTTTGATTTGTCTAATTTAGGACTCGAAGGGTCGAGGTTCAAATGGTACGATTCTTGGAATACGGGGCAACGAATCCTTAGGAGGTCGGGTAGAGCGCATGGGAATTCAGATTTACTGTCACTCTTTCAATTCGCAAAGGTGTTACATCTGGATCGGAGACATTTGGATCATGCACCCATATTGGTTCAAATAATCCCGATGGATCAATCACGATCGCCAAAGAAATTTTGTTTTGAATCTGCTTCGTGCTTACATAAAGATTTTAATAATTTTTTCAGGAAAACTGTAAAGTATCTACTTTGGACTTAGGGGAGAGTTTATTGGATATGAAGGACCACTTATGGCTTGGAAGGATACCATATTTGGGGATATAAATAAAAGCAAGAGAGTGTTGTTGGCGAGACTTAAGGGGATAGAAATTTCGTTGAAGTGGTCGTACAATCCGTCGTTATTTAGGTTAGGTGAGAGGTTAAGGGAGGAGTATCTTTGTGTTCTGAAAGAGGAGGAGATCTTTTGGTTCCAACGTTTGAAAGAGAATTGGATTCTATCGGGTGCAAAAAATACGAGATACTATATCTTAGCCACACTCAAGAAAATGAGGGCGTTTAGGATACAACAGTTTAAGGATTCGAATGGGAATCGGGTTCTGGAGGAGGAGGCTTTAGGGTCTCTGGTTTGGAACTTTTTTGTGGAGTTGCTTGCCGCATGAAGCAGATTGGGGTAAGTTGAGAGGACTCTTTTGGCGGAAGATTTAACGGATGAGGAGATTCGAGTTGCGGTTTTCCAATCTAATCCTAATAAAGCTGTAGGGTTATATGGAATATCAACATCCTTTTACCAGAAATGTTGGGAGACTGTTGATTCAGATTTTTGCAAGATGGTCAGGACTTCGATCCAAATTGGGGTGGTGCCGCAGAACCTAAATGGGACTTTGGTTCACTTGATCCCTAAGATCCGGAATTGGTGAGTCAGCTTCTCCCAATTAGCCTCATTGATGTACCGTTTAAAGTCGTTATGAAGGCAATGGTTAATCGGATTAGGCTGTTGCTCGCAGAACGGATTGGGCCAAACCAGAGTAGTTTTCTTCCGGGGCACTCAACTATTAATAATGTGGTTTTGGTACAAGAGATTGATCATCGCATGCAGAATCTTTCATCAAAAAAAGGGTATATTGTTATTAAGATTGACTTGGCTAAGGCTTATAATAAGTTGAGTTGGAGGTTCACCGAGGATATCATTTTGTTTTTTGGACTTCTGGTACCTTGGGTTTGGCTTATCATGTCTGCCATGGACACAAAAACGATACGTGCGCTGTGGAACAAAAACAACTCAAGGCATTCACTTCTCTAAGGGGAATTCGACAGGGAGATCCTCTTTCCCCTTATTTATTTATTTATTTATTTATTTATTTTGTGCATGGAATGTTTATCTATTCTTATTCAGGGACTTTGTGAGGGAGGTGAATGGTTACCAATTCATCTTTAGGTTTTTTGGACCATCCCTGTCTTTAGATGTCTCTGTGCTGTTATCTCCTATCGCCATAACAGAGGATGGGAAGATGGCGTAGGCTTGATAGATCACTGAGTTTTCTGCAGTTGCTAGTGCCCCTCGGTGGGTTCCAAATTGTAGAGGTGAGATTCTATGATATGGAAGGAAATCCTTGATCCTTTCGACTGGGTACTCGCAACTGGTATGATTCAGCGATTTGAGTTGGGATTTCTAGGGCATGGGATTCGCGATTTGAGAATGTTTAGGTCATGGTTCTTCACCTAGGATAGGTGAAGACTTGAGAGGATTTTTACTGAGTTATTAAGGTAATGTTTGAGAGAGTAGACTACTTAGGTTTACATATGTGAGTCTATTTGTTCCTCCATGTGAGAGGTATATATAGGCGCTGTTTACTTATCTTTCAAGTCATCTACCTAGTAATTATGATAGGCTTATTTAAGAGGCCCAACCTATAAGATTACCATGTAACTCGCGTAGATAGACCATTACCCATCTTTGTGGGGTCAGAACCTTTTTTAGGTGTGATCCTTTTACGTATTTTTTCTACTATAATATTGAAAGTTTCAAGATGGATCGTTTCTCCATAGAAATAAAATATATGTACAAATTGATTGGTAAATTAGAAAACAATATCACAAGATATTGTGTTATAATTTTTGAACCATCAAGATGAAATCTTCTCACCATATATAAGAATGGTCGATCCATATTAAATTTATATTGAATTTCCTAACAAAGATCAGTGGATTAATTAGAACAAATAAAAAACTCCTAACGTTTTTTCATTCTTTAGCAGTAATGTGTAACTTTAACAAAAATTAAAAAGTAATACATACTACTATATATCTCCACCGTATATTTTCATATCACTCTCAATCTCATATAATCCATTCCTTCCACGGCCTTTATTTCAATAACAAAATTCCACTATGCTTGCCCAACTTTGTCAATCTGTATTATTTTATTTGCTCTTTAGCGTGGGTCTATTCAACCCAGATATAATACTTCCAATCGAAGATGACACCAGTTCAATCAATCTATCATGACGAAAAAAAACAAATACTATTTCTTCAAGACAAAATAAATATCTAAATAATGATAGTACTAGTGAGATATCTGTGTAGACCACCATCATTTTCTAATTTCATAACCAAAACAATAAAGTCTTCATTCTTCATTCACCCACATCTTCATATCTCAAGTAAATATAATATATATTTTTTAATAATTAATTAAAGCAAAGCTAAAAGATTTATTTGGTTTTTTTATTTGATTGTGTTTCTCAGGTGGGTATAGAAAGATTAGATTTGAGGCGAAAGTAAAAATTAGTAACGGAGCGTCAATGAGTTCAACAACATTACCAGGAGCGACGTTGACGGATAAAGAAGTGAAGCAAGTCGATGGAATATTGACGGGCAAGAATGATGATCACGGAGGCGTTATTGTTGAAATGACAAACGAGCCCCTTGACCCTTCTCTATTTGCTTCTTTGCTGAAAGCTTCTCTTTCACATTGGAGCCAAGAGGTATAAACTGGTTCTAGTCTTCATTTCAATACTTTAATTATGTATACCCCATATGAGTATGTAAAAGAGAGTTCCATTTTGTTTTACTTACGGTATTTTCTGTGTCTTTCAGTATAAATAATATTAACAGAAAGTAAACACACAATTATGCTTTTGTATTATATGTTGGGTAATGGATTTAAATATACGGCAATAGATGAATGAAAATGTAATCTTTGATTAGAAAAGTCAAACTCATATTCAGATTTTGAAAAGGTTAATCATCATATTAATAATTTGTATTACTGAGAATGTGAAATTGTTGAGCCCATAAAACAGTGTTATCCATTAATGGAGAAACAACAACCGAATAAACATGTTAATCGCTAAGCAATCATGTGCCAAGTAAACAAGAAAGGCACATATTGTCGTTTTTATTATGTAAGTTTATTACATGTGTGTTTTCAATTTCATATACAGGGCAAGAGGGGGATTTGGATCAAAATTCCTATCGAGCTTGTGAATCTTGTTGAAATTGCAGTGAAGGTGATCAATTTCCTGCTATCACAATCAGAATCAGAATATTTCATTAACTTGTTTTTGGTATCTCATTTAGTTTTGTTTGTTTGTAGGAAGGATTTTATTACCACCATGCAGAACCAACATATTTGATGCTCGTCCATTGGATTCCTACTACTATTAACACTCTTCCGCGAAATGCCACTCACCGTGTTGGTATTGGTGCTTTTGTCCTCAATGACAAGAATGAGGTATAAATAGTACTATTAATACTTTCTTGTTATTTACAATACATCAAACTTGACGCTCCCACAATCTATACATATATATACAGGTCCTAGTTGTTCAGGAAAATAGTGGAAAATTCCGTGGAACAGGTGTATGGAAGTTCCCCACTGGAGTAGTTGATGAGGTATATATATATATACATATATCCTCATAAACAAGAAAAAGGAGATTTAGATTTTTTTGAGTCTTTTCATAATAATATAATATCATTTTTCCACAGGCTGAAGATATATGCGATGCAGCCGTGAGAGAAGTTAAAGAAGAAACAGGAGTAAGTTCCGATTTAATATTTTCACATAATTCCCCAAAAATTTAACTAACGTAAATAAATTTCGGGTTGTTTGGTACTTCAGATTGATTCAAAATTCGTGGAAATTCTTGCATTCAGGTAAGTAATATTGTCATATAACATACATTTTATAGTTTCAAGTGTAAAATGAGGTTTATTGACTACGTTTCAGACAAAGTCACAAGTCTTTCTTTGAGAAGTCGGATTTATTTTTTGTATGCATGTTGCAACCTCTCTCTTTTGACATTGAGAAGCAAGAAACAGAGATAGAGGCAGCTCAGGTATGTGTAAACAAACACAAGTGTTAATTTCATTCTCAATTTTTATATCGTATATATTAGTTAATTACTTCTTTGTATTCCAACAGTGGATGCCTTTTGAAGAATATGCGGATCAGCCATTTGTTCAAAAGCATGAGCTTCTCCGATACATTTGTCAGATATGTAAAGCAAAGAAAGAAGAAAAGTATATTGGTTTTACTCCTGTGCCTACAAAAACTAGTTTCTCTGCAAAGGGAAGTCACTTGTACTTGAATACATCTGACCTTAACTGCGAGTGAGATTTCAGCTCCAACAAATATGTTTTAATTTAATACTCTACTATAAATCTTTACCAAAATATATTTGATTCAAGTCTTTAATTCGATATTCTTATGTCCTCTTCCTTTTTTTTTTTGCACAACTTGGTTTAATTTAGACTTTGTTAAATAGTACCGAACCATGATATTTTAGAATTCGGGTTTTAGAAAAAATTACAAGATAAGGTTTAGAGTCTTGAGTCTTCAAGATATTCCTAGTCGAATTAGATGTAAGTGGATGAGGCTGCTGCTACAGATATAATATATTCATTTCATTAACTAAAGCCTAATCAATGGAATTGTTTTGATCCATAGGGTTACACTAAATCACTCGTTTATTATGAAAATTAAGATCTAAGGATGGAGTTTCGTTGTAATCCTAATCAGATTCTCAATGGTTGCATGTTCTGTATTGTTATCATGAAGCAAATGCACATCATCACGAGCATCATCTCTTATATTTTGCGTGAGCTCATGTTCTATAAACATACGATAAGGCCAGTCAAAGAAAGCTCTTTGAACATCACCATAGGGGAGAAAAAGTGATGTTAAAATTGGCACGTACTCCCTACGCAACCAATAATGCCACAACAAAAACACACTAAACCCAAATTACCTTACTCAAATTGAGGCCAACCAACCCCATCCCCTTGTTGTATAAAACATCCATTTTGTAAAGGCAAATCAACATCAAATTTTACACTGAAGCATATATCTGTCCTAGTCTGATGGTCACGGGGAATTGTAAATCAACATCAACAAGATTTTCAATGAAACTACTTAGATAATCTATCATCAACAAGTTATTTTGTATAAAAGGTTAACCCATCAACATGAAGTGTCAGACTTGTCTAAATGAAGGTTCTTGATGGGGAGTAGGAGGCACCCATTTTTTTATCATTACAGTAAGTCCCTTAACAATGCCAGACTTACTTTCCCATAATCTAATTTATTCGTTGATTCTTCATCAAGAATCAACTTAAATATATTGAAGCTCACTTCTTCCACGAAAACAGATCCAAGTATATTTCAATTATCATTTGTCGCCCCGGCAAATGCATCCTTACCAAATTTTCTAGTAGATTTAACCCTATCAATGATGAAATATTGGGGTAATTGAACTACTTTGAGAATTTTGTTATCTAGGTTAAGTATGGTTAAGCTTTCTATGTTTATTTTATGAAGGTTGGGCAACGGCAAAGCATGGTGATATATACTATAGCTAAGTTGTGGGAGAATCTCGAAAATAAATTTTTGAAGAAAGTAACGTAGAACCTGGATTTATCATTAATCACACTAAAACATTTCTTGGTTGATCTGGAGTTGCATATAAATTGACTGTTTATTTGATTGAGTAGGAGATTAGAAAATTATCCCCCTTCTTTTCACAATCTTCTCAACTTCCATCAAACAAGCACAATTTTTCATTCTATAAGTGGTAAACCAAAATATAACGCCTATACTTGGAAAAGTCCGAAAAAACTTAGAAAGACCGAACCGAGAAGATGATTAAAGGGATGAAGGTAAGAAATGTCTACCGAAAGAGAAAGAAGTGTCAAACTCTTCCCAAGACAGACGTTCTGAGTCACTCGATAACACATATGAGGGTAATTATTCAAGATAAGTGGGACTCTACGATAACTTATAATGCACACTCATCCTCGCGTATTGGTGCACAACATGCTAGCGCTCGACACGCACCTGCAAACTCTATTAATGCCCCCTCTCATAGCAGAAGTTGGTATTCTCTGTATACCCATGAACTTCTCTCTTTAGAATGGATGTGATTGTTATACAGTCACCATAAATCTTCTTACTTCCTCAGGTTAAGTAATCCCCGTAACAACAATGCTAATGTTGAGCGTCAGAGTGTCATCGAGAGCGCACCTCCCTTTGGTCCTAATATATTGTCTGGTTTCAGGAAAGACTCGGCGTAGCAGCTAAAGCCTCGAACAATGAGGATAAAACTCGTCGACATTGATTGAGATCCAGGTAAGCTATTATTACGACGGTTCACCGCATAAATTATTCCTTCGATTCATATATCTCTTCTACATATACATTTACTTATCTGGTGCCGTGTTCGTGGTCTTAGACTGAGTCCTTTGAGTGAGTGTTCTGATAATGTGACTTTTTGTGCTCTATTATCTAGCGTCGTCTGCGGGAATGAGTTTTGATCCCATTAAGATTCCATATGGTGTTGACACAATCATCAAGGAGTGTATTGCGACAGATGAATAACAAAATACTCCCTCCTTCTCATTTTAAGTGATGTTTTTAACTTGGGCAGATATATTAATAAATTTACGATTATCACATAACTAACTTAAAAATGACTTATTTAACCATATTGATTATTTATAGAAAAATTCTCAAAAGACTTATTTGAATATCAAAAGAGAAGGATAAAACTGGAAAAATTATAACTAATGCTACATTGGAATTGTAAAGTGACACATATTATAGAAAAATAAACCACCAAAAGAGACAATTAAAATGGGAAGGTTAGAGTAGTAAATAATGCTTCGATGATGAGGAAATGGTATACTTCTGCAATGAGGTGTCCTCAGCCGAAGGAGAATGGTGTAATGGGCCAGTTGAATGTCGAAAACAATCAACCACGGCTAGTCGAACCCTACATTCCGAGCATACCTACAACTATATAAGACGTGGAGTCTTATATGCCGGCTATGTCAAAAACCACCGAGGAAAATGGGTCGCCTTCCAGGGTATTGCCGTACCTAGACAATTTTTTTCATAAACATACCTACAAGTGTAAGTATTATCTGGATAACAGTGAAGAATATCTCAAAAGCTGAGGGCATATAAAGCATTTTGCATAGGTGATGGAAGAAGATCTGTAAAATTGTTAGATGTTACTCGCAAAGTTGAATTATTTCCCAAGTTAGAATTGAAACTCTCGGTATAAACGCTTTTTATTATCATAACTACTCTCTAGTGCTCCTAGGAAATAGGGACACTATCAGCAAGCTGAAAAGTGCAACAGAATTCGCGACCTAAAAAAGTCGATAAAATGTAAAAACCTTTTGACAACTCTCTAAGATCCTCGACTAGGGGGCCGTCCAATAGATTTACCGTACTAAAAAATCGATAGATTGTAGAAACCTTTTCTCAACTCCCTAAGATCCTCAACTAGGGGGTTGGACAATGGATATTCTGACATGAAAAAGTTGATAGAATGTAAAGAAAATTCCTAGACTCTCTAAGATCATCGACTAGGGGGTTGGCTAATGGATTTTCTGACCTAAAAAAATTGATAGAATGTAAAAAAAATTCACAAGACCAACTTTGAATTGGACCCATAATCCAAAGACCAGATTCTCCGGCACACCGGCTCCATGCTTAATCGCTAATGAGTCAGCCAACAAAAAGGATTGACCGATTAACTAAAAATTATCATTTTTACAAGACCTAATTTTTATAATATGTTGAATGAGATGCAAGTATAAAATTATGTAGCTTATTCATACGACCGACGTAGCATCAACAATCAAATATATCAATAAGAACGACGTAGTATCGACAATCAAAGATATTAATATGACTGATGTAACATCAACAATCAAAGAAATCAGTAAGACCGACGTAACATCGAAAATAAAAGTATTCAGTATGACGGATGTAGCATCAACAATCAAAGATATCAGTAAAACCGACATTGCATTGGAAATCAAAGATATTCGTAAGTCCGACATAGTCTCGACAATCGTATATAAAGTCTGACCGTAAAGTTGGCATCGAAGACATATTCGCAAGTCCGACGTGGACTCAGCAATCTTGTTCAAAGTCCGACCATAAGTTCGGAACAAAGACATATTCGTAAAGTCGGTGTAGTCTCAAAAATCTTATTTGAAGTTTGACTGTAAGGTAGGAATGAAGACATATTCACAAGTCTAACGTAGCCTCGACAATCTTATTGAAAGTCCGACCATAAGGTCAACATGAAGACATATTCGTAAGTCTGACATAGTCTCAGAAATATTATTTAAAGTCCGACCGTAGGGTCAGAATGAAGACATTCGTAACTCTGGCATAATCTCGACAATCTTATTCAAAGTTTGACTATAAGGTAGACACAAAGACATACTAGAAAGTCCAACATAGTCTTGCCAATCTTATTTAAAATCCAACCATAAGGTCAACACGTACACATATCCGTAAGTTTGAAGTAGTCTCGGCAAGCTTATACAAAGTTCAACTATAACTTTCGCATGAAGACATATTTGTAAGTTCGACGTAGTCTTGAAAATCTTATTCCAAGTCTGACAGTTAGGTCGACATGAAGGGTTGTGATAAGAAGGCAAGACAATCAAGAAAAAACATTATAATAAGAAAATTTATTATAATTCATCAGGGGCCAAAGTCCTCATTACACAATTTTTTTATTAAGAAGTAGGAGGAAAAGAAAAATGACCAATCATTAAGAGAAACTACGGTTTTATCAATATTGCCAACACTTGCCACCCTATTATTCTCCATATCAACTTGGGTTGTGGTTGGATCGGTAGCATTTTATTCAGGAATCAGTAAATTTAGTCGGAGAGAAAGACTCGAAAAAAAGTTTGGGAGGTACCAAGAGGGCAGTAGAATTTACCACTTTCTCGAGACTAGGCTCGATCTTAAGAATGCCCTTCATACAAATAGAATACCCTTGATGAATGCCAAGTTGTACAGACATGGCCCATTACTCCATCACCTTCTGTTCAAACTCACTCTCGAGCTCTTTCATGGATTACGAATATCATTGTTTTTTTTGGAAAAACGGTTGGCATAGGAAAATGACATTGTACATATATGAACCCTTATATGGTCTATATAGAAGAATAGGATCAAAGAGTTTTATGAGAAAAAAATCTGGATCGATAAGGAGATTATATATGTGTCTCATTTCTTGATGAGTGAAATTTTTGGGGATACTTGGTCATCCCCTTCTCAAACAAACTAGACCGTGTCCAAAAATGAAACACTACAAATTGAATTACATTTGGAACTAGACAATAAACATAATTTCTAGTGATGCATCTTTATCTTCTGAAAATGATCTTTTGAAATTGTAATAGTTCACACGGGTCACAATGGAACTTGTTTGAAACGATACACAAAGAATAATTTGTGCAACTCGACTTTGGAATGAGAAACACCACATCATCCTCTCTAAATCTGATAAGATTCCTGCTCAAATCTACCAATAGTTCTTCGATGTAAGTGTTATTACCAGATAAAGGATTTGGAATTCTCAACAATAGATACATTATTTCAAAAGGTCAGTCCCAACAAAAATATAGGCGAGTGATTACGTAGAAGCTCCAAATTAGATTCAACTCTGAGAAGGAGATTGATAGTAGGATTATCATGGGGTGCTCTTGCAACGTGCCAAAACTCAACGACAAGGTTTATCATCAACTTTAAAATCCTATGACATTTTGCTTCACGCATATGCGATACATATCTCTTACAAAGTTATTTCCAATTCAAATTTCCCTCAACTGAATTATGTATTGAGCTAATATAAATCACTATACTTCACAAAACCCATCTCATACATTTCAGAATCCTATTTAACCCGATTTCCTGTTGAATTAATATCTAAAACAAAAAATCATCAAATTATAAAGAAAAATTACCAAACCTTAGTAGAGAAAAGTCAAGAGATATTTTTGCAATTTTTATTCCTTAAAGTTTGGTAAATCCAATTCTCCAGACCCATAAAGGAGAGACTACGTCTCATCATCGTACTCATTGTACGTCGTGCAATCCAACAAATTGTCATGGTACCCAACATCTTCTAATTCGGTTTCTTAATTTTGAATAAATTTGTCATTGCATAGATGCCCATTGTTGTGTTAAGGTTTTCACCCATCTATACAAGGTAGCAGTTTCCATCTTGGGGCATGTTGTCCTTCATAGCAGGAGTTTCATCAACACGTCTTCTTGGAGTCATCGTTCCCAATACATCAAAGCACATAAAACAAATATAAAGGTTAAGAAACCCAATCGATTTAAAAATATTTTTCCCAAACAAATTTAGATAGAAGAAATACATATGCAAAACTCAAGCTATGGGAAAATTAGTTCAGGTTGGAAAAAAAAACTAAAATAAAGATACATACAGTCAACTTGCTTCTCTTAATGTTGCTACTCAATACTAAGGACTAATTATTAAACAAGGACATATTTACAATGATAAGAGGGTGTATTTATAGGTGATTTCTAACCATAGGTCGAAATCTTGGAGTGGGAGGCATGTAAGTGGAGTCCAAGTCCAATTCAAATTCGTTTACTAAAATATAGGACATGATAAACCCTGCTCACTATTTGGTCTTATCTTCTTCGTTACTGAGCCAGATTTTGTGCATTTTATATCAAAACGACTGCAGCTAAAAGATCTATCTAAATATTTAAAGGCTCATCCATTATTGCATCCAATTTGTAGTTATCTTCACTTTAATGGACATAGTTGCAGAATTGACAACTATATTTAGTCGTTTTTCCTTTCCTAGTTCAACTTTATTATCTTTTATCTCCTGATTTCTCCTAGATATTCTTTCCTTAACTCCTTGGAATTGATTTGACATCTAATTATATTCTATAAACCTTAAGAGTTTCACATTAACACACAAACTAAACCAAATATGCTCTAAAAGTAATAAATCAATCAAATCAAGACATGAATTAAGAAATTATCTAATAACGGGAGAAAATCCGTTAACAATTAATTAAATACACCTAAAATGATGTCTCAAACCTACATTAATATATTACAAATATGGAGGCATCAATTACTCAGTAGTACATAAATTTGAATTGAGTACTCAATGGTTCACGAAACAAAACAAACGACTACTCAATGATTTACTGAGTAAGGATGATGGTGCTCACCATGGATCCAAGATTTGAAGCAGTAGATCTCCGATGAAAGACTTAAGATCGAACATCTCTCACCATCTTCCTCGAACTCCATGGCTCATTTTTCATTTAGTAGCCTTATTGAACCACTGTTTTGCCTTGTTCGTGTGAAGAAAACATAAACAGAGCAGACGGGTTTCATAAAAAACATAAACTAAGCAAACAAGCTTCACAATAACCCATTTTCTTTGTATCTTTCTCGAACTCTATGGCTCCATATCAACTCTGAAACACTGAGCTTCACAAACCTTTGAACATTCGAACGAGCAGACAAGCTTCACAAATTCCATGGCACGAAGCTCTAGAATCACTACTCACCATGTATTCATGTTTCAATATCACTGAGTAATCCATGGCTCCATATCACTGTGTAGTATATAAACCTGAACTGACTACTCAGTGGTTCACTAAATCATGAAAGACGTTGCTGCTCACCTTGGATCCAAGATTTGAAGCAGCGGATCTTCGATGGAAGACTCGAGCTCGCACATCTTCTCACTATCTTCACTGAGTACTCGCCATTGAAACTTCAACGAGTACTCACCATTTAAACTTCCTTGAACAGATCTTATGAAGTACTCAACAGAATTTCATGGACGAAGGCTTAATTGAAGCTCTGTCTGAGATCCATTGCGTTATTTAATCATGGATGCGAAAAACATGGTTGTGGTGATTTCATCAATGTTGTGGTGATCTGTTTATTAGTAATTCAAGAGATGAGATGAGATTAGAAAGATTGTGGAGATGAGAGAGTGGAAAGGAAAAAAAACTGCGGTGGTGGAAATAAAGAGGAACTATGGAAGATAGTTTTAGGGGATTCCTTTTTAGTTTGTTTAATCTAGTATGTAAAAACAAATTAGGCTTTAATGGGTAGTGAAGAAGTACAGAAAAATAAGTGTATAGTCTTAATTATTTTAACTGGTATTTAGTCAAAAGAGTGGATTTGATGGGAATGTGGGGTGGGGTGGGGGTGGCACTCGGGTCTCTAGAGGAGAGTCTTCAAGACCCATTGGGTAAAAATCTTAAGCTATATTACAAATAATTTTATAAATAATTTATTTAAAGAAATAACAAAAACAACTTAAGGATCCAAGTATCTCAATATAGTATAATATATGGGGACCTAAATGTCATTTTAAAATAAAATAGAAAATCACTAAGGAGCTTTTGGAGGGAAGAGAAAACTTATCAATGTTTTTTTAATGAATAATGTATATAATGATTCTTGCTATTCAAGCACAAGGACGTTATTGTAAATTAAAATATGGAAAAGGGCATCTAACCATGCAATCCCTTTTAAAATATCAAAGATGGTGGGTTTTCATTATCTACTTCATTCCTCTTGCGTTCTTACAAAGTAAGTTTACGAACAAAGATAGATAACCATTTTGGTGTAGGTAGTACTATCGTAAAAATGAAGAAAATCATGGTAGTTCTCTTCTTCTTTCTGGGCAGTGATCCTATGATCAACGCTGCGAGAGGAGAAAACCCTCTTGTTGAATTCTCCAGTAGAGAAGAGTTGGTGCAAATAGCTGGTTATGGAGAAGAGAAACTCTCTACAGTCTTAATTATTGGACAAGTTTTTTGTCATTCTTGTGTAGATGAAAGATCTCAGCTTCCTCCACATCCCATTTCAGGTTTGTTTGTATGTTAGTATTTGAGACTGATTATCTTATCCATTTCCAAGTATACGTACACATGTTTCATAGCAGTTGCTTAAATAATACATATCACACATGAACTGATGGACATGGTGTGTTCGGTTATAATTCGTTGATCAATCACAGCACTTGTTATCCTCTATACAAACATATTAAGGATCATTATTTCTTTGCTTCTCTAATAATATACACTTACCCTCTTAACCTATTGACTTACGTTCATTAATTGGCTAGCCAAATGTAGGGGGTTTATATGATATGGACATATGGTTATATATATATAATATCATTATGCGATTTAACAAGCTTAAGTTTGACAAAAAAAAAAAAAAAAAAAAAAAAAAAAAAAAAAAAAACAAGCTTAAGACTACAATTAGATATTTTTCCTCTCACCTCAAAAACATGAGCTTATAAATTTAATAATTTAAGTTGTTTACTTTTTTTTTATCGAGATGCTCAATAATTTCACATGGTAATTATATTATCAACGGATAAATTTTAGTGACGAAGTTAGATGTTGGAAATTTACTTTAATCAACTTATGTCCAAGATATTTTCCATATCAACGAGCATTAATCTTGTATCTCTGGCGGTATCTGCAATAACAATGAATCTGCCTTTTTTGCAAAATTTGGCTACGAGCAAAAGAAAAACAACGTTAAAATGTAAAACCCACTGCAAATTCCCAGCCCCCTCCAAATCGTGCAGTATTTTTACATATTTGCATAAACACTGATCATATTTTCTAACAAAATCAACAATCATAAACAGATTTTCTAAGTCTATAAACACACAATTGAATCAAACAATCCAAAAAGTAGTTCATTACTCCCGCTGTTCCTAAAAGGCTGTTACATTTGTTTTACCACACAAATTAAGAAATATTATTTATTATCCTTGTGATTACTAAAATACCTTTTATAAATTATCCTGATATCTTAAATATTTATTAGGAACATATATTATAGTATATGATTAGAGGTAAAAGTGGTATAAAGAATTTTTTTTTTATTGATTTTCTAAAGTTACACGTTTTTTGGAACTAACTATTTTTTTATAAGTGACAACTTTTAGGAACGGAGGGAATATTAGATTAATTGGCGTGGGTATTTATAGTAGATTAGTTTTTTATTAATTACTAGTTTATTAGGATCAGATGGTTTTCATTGTAAATCCAGGCATAATTGAGGGATTAATTTAGTCAAGCTTATTCGAGGGTTTACTGTAGTTTAGTACACTCTAAGGGTAAAAATAATTATGTTATTTCGTTAATTGAGATTTTCAATGGAATATAATTGCACTATTGTGTTAAGAGTAATGATATTTGTCACCCTTTTTGTATCACCCTTTTATCACCTCCTACGTGTATACCTACATGGACCAATGAATTGATTTCTCTATCCTATTTAATTTTTCTCTATCTTCTATTCAAGGAAATTTACACATATATATAGACAGGTGATAAAAAGGTGACATGAAAAGGGGTGACATATATTTTGTTAATTGGAGGTTTTCAAAACTATTTTAATTTACTTTAATCAATTTAAAATATCCATATTTTGTTTGCATGATAAAATAATTCTTTTATTTTGCAAATATAGTTGCCATCCATAGGTGTTGAATAATTTGAGAGGGATTAAAGATCTTTTTCGATGTTTCTTTTAGCAAACATAAAAGTTATATTTGTGAGTTGTTAATTTAGTTCTCATATGTGATTCCAAACTTTTATTCGTTTCACAGTCTAACTTTTTTTTTTTGTGGAATAAGCAAGGTTTTAAACGATTGATCACACATGTAGGTGCATCAGTTGCTGTTTTTTGCAAGAAAAGCAATAAGAGAAGGAAATCATTGGGGGCACAAAATATCACAGATTCATATGGAGAATTCATTATCGACCTTCCTTCACATCTTCATTCAATTCCCATGATTGAAAAGATGTGTCATGTTCATGTTCTTCACTTACCAAACAATTCTCTTTGTGAACCAGCTTTTACTGGGATGCGTAAAGGAATTAAACTTTCATCCATGGAGAATGGTTTTCGTACTTACACAGCCCAGATTATACATTTGACACCTCAACCGTGCAACAACAAAGAGATAAAATTAAATGAAGTGAAATTACATATGAAATAGACACACTCATGTAAATGTATCTTTATCTTTTTCTGCTCCAGCAATAATGTAATTAGCAACATCAGCACAACATTTAAGTTTATCAGCTTCTTCATCCGGTATTTCAATTGAAAATTCTTGCTCAAAAGCCATTACAAGTTCCACCCTATCCAAACTGTCAAGACTCAAATCCTTCTGAAAATCAGCCTTTTCAGTTACCTACAATAATATGTATAGTCATGGATTTAATAAATCTTGTCCTTTATCCTTATTTATGTTCATATGCTATTACAAGTGTAATATAATTTACCTTAGCGGAATCAATTGCGTCAAATTTCTTGACCAGTTTAAGTACCCGCTCCATTATCTGATCGTGGTTATTATCTTGTACTGTTGTGGAGGTACAAAACAGATGAGTCACTCTCTTCACTGGATTCAAATCTTTAGCAATAAATCGTCTCGTATCAGCTCTAACTCTCACATAACTCAGTATGGATGTTCGCAAGCTTTGCATTTTGACTAGTAAAATTTATATCAATTAGTTTTCAAAACAGAATGATGAGCAAGATTAAACCTGACTACTGAGATAAAATTACAGAATCAAGAAATTTTAAGCTTCTTTAACTTCCGTTTCGGCTCTTTGATGTATTTCTACGAGCCTAATACATAATTGAAATCACATTAGAACCCAATGGAGCTTAAATAAAATATAATGTAGGACAAATAGAGGCTAAGATTTGTCTACAACAAATATGAAGAGAGACCCAGATTCTGCTGTGTACAAAAAGCTTATCAAATCAATGACTCCTAAAACAGCTTCTCCTCATTCTCTCTTTTTAAACATTTCATTTTAGTTTAGGGTGATAATAATAATATTGAACATAACCTCATCTAAGACATTTATCCAACAGTACAACAAATAAAAATGACATGCTTAATTACATATACATGTAAACAGAAAACACCCATCTCAGAATTGAAAAGCAAATAAGGACAATACACACAGGGGCATATGGAGCTTAATCCGTTAAATGTCTTATAGGCCCAAATTTGTTCTTTAATTCATATAAATTTTAGGCTAGCAATTCACTAGTTCAATATATGGTTACGACTAAAAAAAAAATCCTAAATCCACTCCCGAACACACAATATCACTTGTGGAACCTTTAGCATCATAAAGAACGTAAACATTTCAACTGGGTTTGTGCAAAATGGATGTTTAATGCACATTTGATAAGACGTACTAACATGGTTGTATGTTAACGAAGATTCATGCACCGGACCAAGATAGCAGCAACAATAATGTTGTCTTTTTAGAGCTCTGAGTGAAAAATAAATTAAAAATATGCACGTTTAGCCTCTAGGTGAGAAAATCTACGTAAATGAAGAAGACAGAAAGGAAGAAGCTGAGAAGGAGCTTTACCTTGCCGTGTAGCACCTGTTTGTTTTATTGTCTAGCAGAAAAGCACTTTAAAATGAATTCGAGGTCAAACAATTTTGTTGTGGAAATTCGTCGGTGGGCCAAGACCGTTAATATTTCTAACGCTTTTTTCTTTCATTTTATAATTTTTGAATTGTATGGTAATTAAAAATAAATTGCACGGTAATAAGTGATTTTCTAGTTGGGTGAAAATTTGAGTGGTATCCGCTGGAAATCCCCGTGTGGCTCTCATCTAGCTGATTTTGTACTGGTATCAACCTTAATGTCTAGACTTCTTGGGATACGGTGAAACGTGACTAACCCAAAAGGTTCGGCCATATCCGCGATCCTCCTTAGAACAAGTTCAATAGACCACATTGTTGATGGCGGTTGCCTAATACCCTGAACGATATCAAAGTTATCAAAGAAAACAACATTTCCTGCACTACAAGTTGTTCGTAGAGTTTTGTGGCATAAAGCACCGCATGTTCTTCTCTCTCGAGCGTCGTCGAACACTGCATCGAACATGAGTGATTAACACTAAGTCTACCTTTCTTATGAATATTCACCACTCTAATTCTCGTCGGGTTCCAACTTTCTGTAAACGACGCATCACACTGAAAAGACACATACTCTATCAGTCCAGGATCCGAAACTGAATGATTGTCACTTACTTCAATTTGTTCTCGTGATTATTCCGACCAATCTGTCCCGAATAGTGACCATTTTCTCAGTTGAGAAGATCACATACTTAAAATCAATATCATGCATTGCACGATATGCTTTTATTTTTTATTTCCAAATGTTCATGGTCATTGAAAGAACATATGCTTTGATAATATTTGTATTCAACCCCCTCACACTCGACGTGAAAGATCCTCATCATCCATTCTTCAATACTTCCTCTCGTATCCTTAGCCACCCAAATTTGAAAAGTTAAAATAGTCGAGATCTTATTACTAAATGGGAAAAATTAGAGAAGATTTTCAATTGACTTTGTATCCTTCGGACACCAATAACACGTATCTTCTCTAGCACATGTACGTTTCCTCAAATTAAGTGATGTGACAACATTTCCATTCAAAAATGTGTACCTTTTGTAGGAACATTCTTTGCCACACCAATTTCCAAAGCTCTGGATCTGAGATCTTCTTTCCACTTGCTGGTTGAGCTATTACCGCCTCTTCATGTCTAGATAGAATTAGGTAACCCAATTTCATTGAGTATTGAACCATCATAGAATGAGGCCATATAAATTGTTCCATATGATATCTTTGTATGATGTGAAATCTCAAATTTTCAAAAATCACCAACGGAGGAAAAAGGTCATCAAACGATTATCTGTTCCATTTATTCGTGTCTTCTCGCATGAGTTGCGATACTTGATGTATATTTTTGACTCTATCTTTTCCAACTTAAAGGGGAGATCCAACAAACTACATTATGATTAGGTAACAATAAGCAAAATTAACTCTATTGCTTGCTAAGATCAACTGAAGACTCATGATTATACCAATGTAAAAAAGAACCATATAAAAAAGAAGATTCAACACAATAGGATCATTCAAAACATATACATGCCAAAAATAGTTGTTATCATCTGTAATAAATCTTTTACACTAGAGCTTGTATTTCTTACATCTTAGTCTCACCATATTCTATCTTGGGTGGTACTAACACACTTGTTTGTTACACATACGTGATAGTTGCAGTTTCTGATAGACATGAAGATGCTTTCAGTTGACTTATGTGGTTGTATCTACACACCCTATGTGGAAGAGACACTTTTTACTTTATTAGCGTTGTGCGAAAGAAGCGGTGTCAGTGTTGGTCTGTCGATGAAAGAGGTGGTAAAGGTGATGGTGTTGGTGGTGAGTAGTTGAGTAGATGATGTCTCGTATTTTGTGATACATTTTGATACATCTGGAACATTATTGGGGGATGAGGTTGAGATCTATATCTCTAAGCATGCATTATTTTCACATATCTTATGTGAATATTTTTAACACACCTCAAACAAACCCAGTTATAATCAGATTACGCTAAACGTAATCATTTTTTAAAACATCGTAAAAATACAAAACAAAGTTATGCTAACAGTATTGCTTGTTAAGATCAATTTAGCACTCATGATTATACCATTGTAATAAGCACCATATAACAAAGAATATTCGACACAATAAGATCATTCAAAACATATACATGCCAACAATAGGCTTGTTAACATTAAGACAACTTATTCATTCATAATATATCTTTTACACTACAACTTAGTTTTATTACATCTTAGTTACACCATATTCTATCTTGGCTGGTACTAACACACTTATTTATTTTTATAGGTGATAGTTGTAGTATATGGTAGACAGGAATATGTTTTTAATTGACGTACATGGTTGCATCTACACACCCCACGTGGATGCGACACTTTTTACTTTATTAGACCATGTGCGAAAGAAATGGTGTTGATGATGTTGGTGGGTCGACAATAGAGGTGGCGAAGGTGATGGTGTTGGTGGTAGTTAGTTGAGTAGACAATGTCTCATATTATTTTAGACATTTTATTACATCTAAGACATCATATGGGGGATTTTGAGATTAAAATTCAGGATTTATCACTTGATTTGATTTATTTTGAGTTCTTAGCTAACCTTTGAAATTTAACGTGTTTTAGAGTGGTTTAAGGTATTCTTTGTGTTAATTGTCCAGCTCATGGGAACATGGAAGATTTGATGAGAAAAGGCTACGCTAAGGAGTTAAGGAGCTGAGATCACACCCAAGAGAGGTTGACAAGAGACCAAGAGTAGTCAAGGATTCGAAATATTCAATAGAGGTTCAAGCACAAAAACTGGGAAAACATCATCATCAGCTTACACAAATTTATGCGAACAAGTGGAGAGGAATTAGGGTATTCTCTTTTACCACAAGTTATCCCTTAAAGTCTAGTTCATGTGAGAAAAGCGGAATGTAATTTCGAGTTGAGATGAAAAAGTTGCAAATGTTTTGTAGAGATGACACGATGTCCAGTTTCAACAAAGGAGACCACTAAATACAGTCTAACACTGTTGACCCATTTACTGGGCATAACAATGAGATCTCCTAATTTCTTGATATAAATTAGTACCTTTCCACTTTTTAAGACACACTTTTACTTTCATAGTATTTATGATCAAGAGAGAAATAAGGAGAATAAGGTAGGAAGCAAAACAACACCAATTTTTATCATTGTAAACTCTTAAGTATGACTTTAACTTGTATTTTTTATTTCATATTATTCTTAGCATGAATTGAATATTTTATTAGCTTAGGATGTACATGTAAGAAGCCTAATTTATTGTTTGGGAGTGATGTCATGAAATTCGAGATTTTTATATTTAATTGAATTGGTGTATTGTGATATTCTTATTTCTTGATTAATTTGTTAAATTCATTATGTTATCTACGTTTATGAGTAGTCATAGCCCTTGAACTATACCCTAAATAGGAGATGAATTGCATATTTAGGATAAGAACGTTCAAATTAGTTTGGTCTCGAGAGATCATAGCTAATTAGACAATCGAATAAGTGTATAATCTCAAGCGTTTGAAAATTCATAGGTCACCCAGGAGAGATTTCTAGTGCTGGATAATTTCCCCTTAGATTACGAGAGAGATAGTTGAGTAAAACTTAGAATCTCGATTAACGTTAAATTCTCAATTCACCATTAAATCATACAATAGTTTGTGATAATTACAAGTATCTCGGGCTACATTCTTTTATTTGTACACTCTAAAATCTCTTATTATCTTTATGTTTGCAATTTAACTATAGAATTAGAATTTCGAATCGTTTATTTTATTTTGACTATTAAATATTTTCAAAAAAAATATATATTTGAATTCATGTTTTAGCATACCGAATATTCAAACTACAAATTAATCGCACATATTTTGCTTTACATTTCTTGTGGAGAACGGTAAATTTACTTTTATATTACTTGTAACAATCAGCAGACTTGACAATTGTAACAATTTTGTGTGTAATAGGAGCCTAACAATAGAAAAGATGAGTGGTAGATATAGTTAAAATATATAATTAAAATGGTTGATTGATTTAATAATGAGTAATGTTGGGTATCACCCCAAATCGCATCACCCTTTTATCGCCTCCTAAGTGGATTTTAAATAACACAATTATATAATTTCTCTTCCTTGATTTACCATTTTCCTTCTCTTTTATGAATGGTCCATATATGAGGCAATAAAAAGGTGATGTGATTTGGAATTATATCCAACATTACTTATTATGAATAATTTCTTAACTTAATAATAGAGTAATATTGGATATGACCCCAAATCACATCACCTTTTATCGCCTCATACGTGGATCAATCATAAAGTTTATTAATGAGGTTTAATGGGCAGAGAAATATTTTTTTTCCATATAGTGATAGCAACCTTTTAAGATTTAGTGTTAAAAATCTCATTTTGCATCTCACAAAGTTGATCAGACTTCCATAATCACGAGCCAAATAATTTCAATCTTATGCAAGTAATGTTGTCCCCTTAAGGCTATATTGTCCCACGAGTAAAAATTTGGTTTCGAGGGGAGTGTAGATGATCCGACATGTCAACGGTGTGTGGCAGACGCTGAGACGGTCGTCCATATATTCGGGAGCTGTGGTAGGTACAGTGGGGTACTCAAAAATTGTACATCAGGCTTCCGTATTTCGGGTGAGGAGCAGGTCTGTGGGTTGGATACTCATGCAGTAGCTGCTGTGTTAGTTGGTTCTGCAGCAAGGGACCAGCCTGGTGGGCGAATGGTGGGGAGCAAACCCGAGAATTCATCTCAGGCAGCCTGGTGCAGAGCTGTCTTCAGCAAGTCACAACAACTCCAGGAGATCACGGCTGGGAGAGGTCCTTCGCTGCTGCAAATTACGAATCAGGGGACCAGTGCTGTAGTGGTTTAGTTGGAGCAAGGAGGAAGCTCAGAGTTAAATAAATGGTGGACTGAAATGTTGTCGCACAAGTTAAGGGTAGATGGGATTGAGCGGAGATGCATCATAGATGCGTATATTTGGCATATTTGGGTTGATAAGAACGTGATACTTTTCGATCATTCAACGAGAAAGAAGCCAGTTAGCGAATTAAGTGCTATTATCAGAAATTCGGCTATTGATTATGTACGAGCTTGGGGGATTGAAAGAGACGGGGCTTAATTAATTTGGCAAAGAATGTTCTTGTTAAGTTGGTTAAGCCGGAGAGTGGGTTAAGCCGGAGAGTGGGTTAAAGTTTAATGTGGATGGGTCCTATGATGAGGAAAGATCTCGAGCCGGTGTGGGAGGCTTGTTTTGTAATAACAATGGGGATTATTTATGCGGGTTTCCGAGAAGTTGTGTAGCATGTACACCATTTGAAGGGGAACTTTTCGCATTACATTTTGGTTTATGTATGGCGGTTAATCGTGGGTACACTTGTCTTATTATCGAAACTGACTCGAGTTAGTTGCACGCGTTAGTGAAGGGTGGTGAGAATTCAAAAAAAAATTAGAATAAAGTAAATAGCACTTTTGCCCCCTGCGTTTATACCCGATTGACAGGTTGCCCCTAAGTTTTAAAATGCGACTCGTTACCCCTTAACTTTTACTTTTGTGCCCCGTTACCCCCTGGTCATGTTTTCCGTCCATTTTTTCCGTTAACTGTGACGTGGCATTTCCATGTCACCTTTTTTTTAATCCTTATCCTAATTAATCATTTAATTAACTTAAAACAAGGGTAAAATAGGTTTTTATTAATAGTTTTATATATTATTAAATATAAATAATAAAATAAACCCCCCACCCCCACCCCACCACACCCCTACCACCCCCTCCCCCCTCTCTTCCCGTTCTTCTTCTTCTTCCCCGACCTCTGGTTCTTCTTAAAAAAAAAAAAAACTCCACCACCGCCTATATTCAGTATTGTTAGTCAAGCCCTATGATTTCACAGTCAACAATTCCTATTTGATTTCACAGTCAACAATTCCTATTTGATTTCACAGTCAACAAGCCCTATGACCACAAAATTCTTAATGGTATTAATCGACCCACATTTCCATCCTTTTCTCTTCATCTCGTGAAAGAAGGGAAAATCAGAAAACAAAAATGCTAAAACATATGTTAGGGTGCTGCAAAATATACATATCAGAAAGCAGAAACAAAGCCTCATTAGAATCAATAGAGAAAGCAGCAAAACTATTTCCTGAAGCGAAAATCATCAATAAATTCGAAGATGAAATCTACAACAGAGTTGGTTACACACTTGTGTCAAAAATTGACCCACAAGAATCACTCAAGAATGCAGTTTTTGGAATGGTGAAATCTGCTTTCAAAACTGTTAATCAGTTTGTTGGTTAGATTGAATTCTTACGGTGTCCTTGGGTATCTTCAATAAAAGACATGTAAGAAGGTGAAATGGATTAGATTTTGAACAATAACAATTTTAAGAAATGAAACATGATATTTGAATGTATGAAACTGATGTTCCTTATTGTGTTCTTGGGTATTTATCTTCAATAAAAGATCTGCGAAAAGGTGAAATAGATTAGATTTTGACTAATAACAATGTTGAGAGATCAAAAATGATATTTGAATGTATGAAATGGACCTTCAAAAACTAGAGCTTCAGTGATTTTGAGGTTTGATGAGAGGCAATTAGTTTTTAAGGTGGCGTAAATGGTGGTGAGATTCCAATTTTTTTTAGAAGAACCAGGTCGGGAAGAAGAAGGGGAAGAGAGGGGGGGGGGGGGGGGTAGGGGTGTCCCGGTGGGGGTGGGGGGGGGTACTTGACCAGGGGGTAACGGGGCACAAAAGTAAAAGTTAAGGGGTAACGAGTCGAATTTTAAAACTTAGGGGGCAACTTGTCAATCGGGTATCAACGCAAGGGGCAAAAGTGCTATTTACTCTTTAGAATAATATAATAGGTGCATGTCGGGATATTTTGGCCTCTACGGAGTAATTTGACTTGGTATGGAGCTTCCGGGAAGCCAATAAATGTGCGGATTGGCTGGCGAAATTTGGCGCGGTTAGTACGAAAGGGCCTGTTACGTATAGAGATCCACCAGATGGTTTGTGACGATTATTAACAAAGGACCGCTATGATTTGGTCGTGCCTAAATCACTCATAGTTATACAAAATAAAAAATGTAAGAAAGTTTACTTCCTGGTCGTTTGACCTCCTACTACGGAAAAAAAAAAAACTTATAAGTAATAAGTTTGAAGTCCTTAACAATTGAGTATTGACCCCTAACCAACCCCTGAAAGCTGATCAAATTGCTGAAGAAACCTCATTGCCAACAATATTCAACGAAGCCTTAGAGAAAAACTACACGCCGAAGCAATTGCTTATGAAATTCAAGAAATACCATCTTGAGAATAAACAATTAACATAGTAATTGTATAACGTCTGAGAGTAAAACAAGCCTTGCACTTAACGATTAATAAAATGGCATTTACAACAGATTATTGAAAAGGTTAATGAGTTGTACGTGCCTCTACAACCTAGAACTCAAATAAACATTAATTTCACACTCAACATTATAATCAATTACCTACTTGAAAACCGGGCATCCTGGAACAACGATACCTGGCGCGGTTGGACAGTTAGCTAATGGACAATGATCAGGGTGAGTACCCCACCAATTCAAATTTACACCTTCATTCTGCAAAGCAAAGAACAATAACACCCCCATGAAAGCCGTTCCAGCATCTAGTGCAGCCGAGAGAACATAATTATATTTTTGCCACCATCCCTTTTTGTACCTGAACACAAAATAATTAAAAATAGTTCCCGTAACCAACCAACTCGCAATATTGGTAGGAGTTGCCGGGGGCATTCCCGCAAATCCGTACGATATAACCGGGATGTTAATTAACGCTATCCATTTCTTCTCTGGAAAGATTTTGCTTAGAATCCATACAGGAACTGGCAAGACTGCACCAATGAGGAACAACCATACCAAATTCCTATACATTCCTCCCCGTCCGAATAGCCGCTCCGGTCCGATCAAACCCCAGATCACCGAGGCATCAAAAGTCACTCGGAATTTCGGGCATGTCCATGGACTCTCCGGATGAAGTGCCTCTACATCACATATATTCTCAACGTTTTCTAACATCCACCAACATACTGCAAGATTGACCGTACCCGAAACTAACGTTCCCACTAGCTGAGCGGTGTACAAACATCTAGGTGGGATTTTCATATAGTGACCGAGTTTAAGGTCCGATAAGAACGAGAGAGCGTGAACTGTGCTTATTCGACCATAAATCTTGAAAAGCAAGTTAGCTATTGGTTTTCCGGGAAGGATATACCCGATTATGAACTGCGCGATAATGTCATATCCTGGTTGCTGGTTAGTAGTGGCTTGAATGACTCCTATAGGGAGCGTGACAACCCAAGCTAAAGCAAATGCAAAGAGCATTCCCCACCATGGAAGTTGTATATCATCTTTCCATACAAAACACATCATGATGGATAACGCGATACTTCCTAACAATAATACCATGAACCACCATTGAGGTACTTGCTTGTAACTTTTCATTAATTTCGCATGGATATCTAGCTTCACGTTTTTCACAGCCGATCTACTTTGTTTCCAAATCTCACTACCGTGAAACAGTGCCACATGAGTTAAGGTTGCTGTGAATCTAGCGAATCCTGATCCAATCGAGAGAGCAAATAAAGGGCTAAGATAAAGCTTGCTGTAATTATCATAAGCAGCTATGTTAAGATCGAATTGTGGAGTCAAAATCTTGGTGGTATCGTAAAAGTGACCGTTTGCAGTAAAAAGCCGATTCGAGAATATAGGAAATTTGCGGGAGTCAAAAGTGTCGAACTTCCAGTAACAGAGTGGGACAATTATGTATATAAACATAATAAATCCAACACCAACATTGAGAATAGAAGACCAAGGGGTGACCAATGGGCTCCCGTGATAAGCCGAAATTCCAGCCCAATCAAGTGTAAAAGCACCAACCCCAAGCCCATGATATCCCGAACCAATTTGCTGAGCGGTGATACTACGAGGATATACCCAACATACCCACGAGAAGAAGGTCAAAATTGGAAACAGATAGCCTGGTAATGCGTAGTAGGCAAAACTGATACCCATGAAAATCAGGAAAAATTTCATCCTTGTCAACCCTTTCTTCTCTTCTTCCTTCTCATGGAGTGCCCTGTCAGCAATACAATATAAATACTACTTATATGAAATGTTCTTCCAGTCTCGAGCTTATACAAAAGTAATGAATTTTGACACTTATATTAGAGCACCCGTGCTTTAAATTATAATAGAATCCTATGAATTTAAAATCATATAGTAAAAAGTTAAAGCGAGTGATATAGCCGACCCCACATCATGAGATAAGGATTACTTTTTCTTTTTTCTTTTATCTTTTATTGGTGAATAAAAGTGCACTAGTGGAGTTGTATTATTGACTAAATGTTATCAATCTTTTGGAATATTACGGGCAAGAGAATTTTTAATTAGAACCACCCGCATGTAAAGAAAGTTTATGTACTTTAAAGCTTTACCAGTATCATATGCTGCAGAATATTTTTATTCGAGATGAGACAATCCAGCCCATCCCAAGGAACTAATTCTCTTACAGTGCACTTGTGCAAATTTAGCTAAACAAAGAGCTTTCCAAGGTTCACATGCTCTTAAGATAATAATAATGCAAAAGAAGATGCCCTTTTTCAGACAAAAAGTAAGAAAATAACATTTCATATTATCTTTTTTATTAGTAATAAAGAGAGTCTAGACTCGTTTATAATGCTTCCAACCACTAGAGGTTCGACCTGAGGACCTCAATGTCACCGGAATGTGCTTCCAATCATGAATCATTAAAATTCCATATTTTGTAATAGTAGAATGAACACTTAATACTTAAACCAATAATTAATTGCAGAATTCTACTTCATAGAGTAGTAGTATCTTTTAAGTTTAATGAACAAAATTAAGAAACATATCAGAATATAGATTTATTAAATAATAAATGGAGATTAAGCTAAAAAAGTAACCTAAAGAGTGACACTTGAGCAAGATTTGCCGGCCACCACATTTCAACAGGATCAACCAAATACCTCCGCAACATCCCCGCCCATCCGTACCCGAGTATCTGAACAACATGGAAAATCAATCAAACATCAAGAAGAAATGCAGACCCTACATTTTTTACACTAATTAATAATTTCTTCAATCAATCAATAATCAGAAGATCCAAAAAGGCAACATTAAAGCAACAAGAAAGAGAATTATATATTTGAGGTAGTTGTACATCATGCAGCAAAATATGTACCCTACTTTTGCAGGACAATAATTGCTTACACATTAATCATTATCCATATTTCTCATCCTAGCTAGACCAAACCCAAATACATTATTATTAGTATCACCATGCTGGTTCAATATTCTACTTATAGCTACACAAAACTAAAACGAAAAGAGTAATTTTGATTTACCTGAGTAGTCAAGACAATTAAAAGAGCACATATAAAACTTAAGCTTTGCTTATAATAAGCTCTCATGACAGTAATGGCTCCGATAGAATAAGCATCACCACCACCCATTGAAACACCACAATTAGCCATAACGGTGATAATAACATGCTCCTTTATATTGAAAGGCCCTGGATTCAGAGTAAAACTCCAACGACCACCAAACAAGGAATATTTATTCCTGGGTAATGTAGCTGCCATGAATTTCCCAATTGGTAACACGCCTATTTGCATGAGAATGGCTGAAATGACTAAGGGTTGTGTTCTGTAAATGAAGAAAGTGTTGAGAAAGATAAGAAGTGTGCATGCTGTTACACCCAGAAACCATGCACGAAATGTCATTACTGGGAGAGTTGGATCGTCTGTTTCGGGAACTACTAGTGCTACTTCTTCAACTGAACATCTCTCATCGGAAGGTGGCTCTCCGGCGACCTTGGTGGTGGTGTTTTTGGAAGACATTGATGACTGATGATATAACTTGTGATGTTGTGAGTGAGCTCCTGTATGTATTTAATGAGGGGAGAAACTAAGTAGACTACTGTAGGGTCAACAACTTTGAGAACTTTCGTGCATCCAACACGTACTCTAACAGATTGACATACACCAATTAACGGTGACCTTATAAGTTTTCAATTTCAACGTCTATTTCAAATCAAATACAGATAACGGCGTTAAGTAAGGCATGAGGTAATTTCATTGTTTGGACACAGTAATTCCTACGTGGCATTGAAATTGCAGGCCCCACACAAATAAACCACATGCGTGTCCATTGTACGTTTCCGTAGTAAACAGACAAAAGTGTGTAAGTGTAGTGACCACAGCAAATGACCATTACACAGGAAAAACACACTTTTTATTGGAATATATTTTTGTCAAAGGAAAAACACTATTATGGTAAAAGGAAACGAACAAACTCCCCTCCGCCATTGAAAATGGGTGGGGTTCGCATGTGGCGGATCTTGGTACTAGCTGTGAACAAATGGCTCATTTGGTTCCGCCCGTTCAACTTGTGCTCCTATACAAGTAGATGTAAGAATATTTGTGGGGTTCAATGTCAAAATATTTCAAAAAGTTTAGGCTAATCTTTTAATCAAGAATAAGCTAACTTTTTTATAAAAGTAAATATTTAGTCGAGTAATTCTGGGTATCATCCAAAAAGTGATCACCCAATATCACCTTCTTAGGTGGTCCAATTAAACTCTTTCATATAAGAAAGAGAAAAAAAATAGAGAAAGAGTTTAATTGGACCACCTAGGAAGGTGATATTTGGATGATCACTTTTTGAGTGATACCTAGCATTACTCTAAAAATTAATATAATTTTATTTTCTGAATATATTTTCATTTGTTTGGGTCTCTTATTTATCTATTTTCTAACGATAATTAATCTACATATCTGTACTTTTTGCTAAGGTAGGTGGATTTATTTATTTATTTTTTATTTCATATTTTACCTCGTTGTAGAACATTATTTTTTTAGGGTGTAAAATTGGATTTTTGAAACATTTATAATTTTTAGTACTCAAATTTTCTTTAGTATTTTGGAAAACTAGTTGGATATACTTCGTTTGATTTTCTGTTAATTTTTTTCCTGAAATTAGGTTGTTAATATCGTATTTTAACCAATTAATGTTAGGTTAGTTTGGTATTAGTGTTAGTATTATTAATTTTTCATTAGTTCCTGTTTCTTTATTATTGTGTTAGTGTTAATTTCTTATTTAACCGTGTTTGTATAATTGTGTAGTATGAGATCGAATTATAGTGGGAATGAGAATGGAAACAACTGTGTGGATAGATGAAGACATTGATTTTCTGTTCGAAGAACGATTTTGTCATGTATGTAAATCCTTGCAACTCTTGGTTACCAAGACGAACGACAAAGGAAACCAAGGTCGTCTTTATTTGAAGTGTCGATGTGCAATATATTTTAGGTCGTACGCGATGTCAAGTGTATCATGGAGAGATACCAGTCTTCCCATTGCACGTAGAAGTGGTGGTGAAGAACTGATTATACTAGACAAGAAAATGAATTTGTTTGAAAAAGAGAAGTGGTTAGGCACGAAACAGAGTAATTGTCACACCCTAGTTGATCAGTGTCTTACTTGGGTTGATTGTAATGGGGTTGTACGATTTAGTGCTTTTAAATAGATTTGTATGAATTGTTGTCTTGTATGAATCTTGAAGTTGGCATGTATGATTTTTAAATTGGTGGGTTCGAATCTTCAAATTGGTATGTATGAATGTTGGTATGTGTTGATGTTGGTATCATTTAATTGTTATTATAATTTGTATAGGTATTTTAGAATCTTATTTGTTTGGTAACGGTAGTGTTACTTATATTAAATGTGTTACAAATAAATCAAGATGGGCATGGATTACACACTTCTTGTGTGACAAAAACCTGGAAATGTGACTATTACTATTAGTCATATATATCAAAACAATCATAATTACTTCAATTTTAAACAAGTGTCTAGAAATTATAATCATTACAACTAAAACAACATTACCAAATACATGGGGGATTAACTTAATCAACATCAAACCCTTAAACTCAATCTAGAATCCACAGTATTATTCTAGTCCACAATCCATAATTCACAAAAGTATCATTAGTCATACTACTTAATATTCACTTCACAAAACCATAGAAAGACATATGTCATGATTTTTTGGGTTTTTTAAATTTCTTGTAGACATTATTTTTTTTGGGACTTTTTTTTGTAGTTTTCCCAACCTCCCTAACTCCAACTTCTCCTGTTTGTGCAGTTAAACATCCTGGATATTGGCTTTTAAAGGCTTCACTCCTCTAGCTTTGATATACTTCTCATTCTTCAACTATAATGTCTTCTTCTCTGTAAATTGTTCAGTTTTGAAAAATGTATTTTGTGAAGGATTTTTCTGGTGCAATGTTGCAAAACTTCATTAGAGGTTTAGTTGGTGGATTTGGTTGTTTTGAAATTGACGATTTGGCAGCGCTTGTGACACTTTTTGGGGGGTCGATTTCACAAGTCCAACATATTTTGGATTTTTAGTTACATCTTCTCTTTCCTACCTCCCCTTCTTCCTCCACCACTTATTCCACCTCATTTTCCTCCTATCACCTCCTTGATGACACTTGGATGAAACTAAGAATGTAAAAGACACCATGGTTAGGGTTTTCACTATAATGACTAGATGGTAAAAACACATGAAAATAGTTTCTACCTCATTAACATTTGCACTTGATTCTCCTACCGTTGAAGCTTGTTCTCCATTACTATTTGATCTTCCCCATTTTGTTCCTCTCTTACATCTAATTACTTTTCTAAACTCCTTATCATTGAATAGTTTCACATGTACATAGTTGTATTATTTAAGTAATATCATGTTACAATTTATATAAAAAGAAAAGTTTATACCCCAGTTGCACTCCGCACCACACTATGAGTTGGAACGGTGGTATTATGTTGTATATCTACACTTTCAACCACACCACTAGAGCTTTGAACAAAAAAAAACACCACTAGATGGAACAATATGTACCTACAAATAACAATAAAATCCCATATAAGGGAAATATTTATTAACTCAGAATAGATATTAGAAAATCAATATTAAATTACCATTGTAAAAGGTACAAAAATAGATTACCTCATGCATTTGACCAATGTTAACCGACTCTGGATTTTTAAGCACCTTACCTTAGTTTTGTTTTCTAAATGGTACATAATATGATTAGTTTTTTTTACATACATTATAACTAAAAAGTAGACCATTTGTCTGCTAAGATACCTTCAAACTGGTGATTAGGGATGCTAATTATTCTTATATTTCTTCATTATACCCTTTTGAAGACACTTCTTACAGGGCATGATTGAGCCAATCTTGTGGAAGTGGTAGGCCCTTCATCAACAATTCTCCTTCTATTTTTTATTGTCCTCCCCGGTTTTTTGTATGCATGTGGAAGAACTTGCGGTAGATTTATATTTATATATTCTTTCTCTTTAGGAATAATATGTAGCATGTGTTGGTATACCTTGATGTACAATGAGTAATTATATATACCACCCAAAATCATACCACCCAAATACCACCTAATGACGTGTCATGAATTGGTTGGTTATAAATTTTTAATTAGATCAATAAAATAAATACATTAAAGAGTTGTAATCAACCAATTCATGCCACGTCATTGGGTGGTATTTGGGTGATATAATTGTAGGTGGTATATATCATTACTCATGTACAATTTAGTCTTGTAGCATGGATCACCAAAATGTATCAACTCCTTTACAAATGAGATAATGCATGCCATGACATATACATAAGGACGTCGACATAGTTCAAACCTACCACATGCACATGTCCACTTCTTCAATTTAACACATGTTTCTTGTATGGGTTGCTAACTTCATACTCATCATTTCAAGCATATAAATGATGCCACTTAACACACAGTCTTACTCTATCATGCATTAAATTTTCCAAATTTGGGCAAACTTCACCAACCTATTTCTCTAATTCAACTAACTTCTCCAGATTCTTTCAATCATCTTGGACCTGATGAACTCACTGATGTCCACCAAGTTGTGATAGATAATTAACCCTCGAAGGATGTAAAACTTGCTAGTGTAAGAGTAGTCGCAACTAATAAGAAAAGAAATTAAGTTCATCGCCATAGAGATTAAGAAGTTAATATGTAATTGATGTCTCTTTTTTTTGTGATGGATTATTACATGTACGAGACGTATTTTTGGGTGTTTATTGGTACTAAGTGAGGGAATTTTCCCTACTATTTGATATATTATACTTTTCTATCTATTTTTGGTCATATTGCTAGTTAAGATTTTTTGCCTTAATTGTGTGTTAAGTGTGTATATTTTAGGTACATGGTTAATACAAGGTACCAAGATGAAGAGAAGAAGACAAAAAGTCGATGTAAACCCCAAGCCAAGGCATAAAATGAGTAGGGTTGAGCAAATAAGAACCGAGAAACCTAACCAAACCAAAAAAAACCAAATCGTTCGGTTTTCAGTTTTCAAAACCTATTTTTTTGTTCAGTTCGATTTACTACGCAAAAACCTGACCAAAAAACCGAATCAACAAAAGAAATAAATAATCAATGTGGAAATTTTTTATAAAAATTATGAGAGAGAAAATTTAGTTGAACATTTGTTAACTACGTGAAATTTTTTGTTTTACTATTTGGTTGTGTTATTATTGAGATTTTTTTATATCACTTAAGATTATTTAGAAAGTATCGACTTGATTTTATTGATCATGATTGTATGAATTCGGAATTTATACTTTTAATTATATAAATTTATTTAGTATTATAAATTGAGATAATTGTTGTTAGAATAGTAACATAATCGTATTAGAATACTAGTCTCTATTGGATGATGTATTTTAATAAACGATATGACAAAGATTATTGGTCAAGCATCCTAATTCGTAGCAAACCAAAAACCAAACCAATTTGGAACCAAAAACCAAATATGAAACCAAATGTGAGTTGTCTTGTTTGTTTTTTAAATTATTAAAAACTAAAATATTCAGTTAGGTTTAGGTTTCATCCAAAAACCAAAATGAACCGAACCATGCTCACCCCTAGAGATGAGCCTAAAGTCACTTTGGGAAGTTAGATCATTTGTCAGAGAAATCTTGAGATCATATTGTTTCAGTCACCACGATTAGTTGGTCATAGATTTGGACTTCATTCCTATTGATTTAGATAGAGCTTAAAGTATGTGACGTGTGAGAGGTGACGAAAGTCAATTCGGGGTTGAGATGAAAAAGTAATGCCATTTGCTTTCACCATGACTCGAATCAATCCAACACTAGTTAAAAATGGGTTGGTTTATTTGTAACCTAATTAAGTGAGCCCATGGAAGCCTCAAACATATTTGTCTAGTATATAAGTCATTTAGAAGCTACCATATCATTATATCTCATTTTTTCATCATTTCATTTTATTGGAGAAAGAGAAGGAGAAGAGTAGAAAGGGGTTTTTCATAAAAACCCAATCATTTTTCACCAACCATTCATCGTTTTGATACATGTTTAAGAGTACCTCTATCTTATTTTTGCTTTTAAATATGATCCCATCATTATTTTTTATTTTTTTTCTTATTTGAATATGAACCAAACCCTCATTGCTCTAGGATTGCTTACATGTATGAACCTTAATTGGTTTTAGTGATATTCTTATGATTTTGGGATTTACATTTAAATAAATTGAATTTCTATTCTATTGGGTATATATATTGATTTAATACTAGTCATATTTTGTTCAAATAATGATTAGCTTAAGAAATTAAGTCAACACCGCCCGAGAGGGGGGGATTAGTTGCATATTAGTATATACACGTTTGGTGTGCGCTAGTGAGCTGACATGTCTTGACTAGCCAAGTAGCCATTAATATTTGAACTTAATTAATCCGAAAGTGAGTACCAGAGTTTCTCATCTGCCCAGGAGGGATTTGGGGAAAGTATTGAATCCCGGTTAATAAGAATAAGCGATTTGCCCTTATATCTAGAAAATCACGACTATCGACTTTGTGAATCACTAGCAATCCTTAAGCATAATTACCATATTCAAACCTTTCTTTAGTTTAATTGTATTTCATTTTTTTATTTCCATTTCGTTAAGCATTAAAATCTTTTTAAGTAAAAAATCAAATAAACATTTTAATATTTACTTTCTCTTGTCACGCCTCGTTTCTAAACTATACAAAATTCTACTATAAACATATCAAGTTAACCTTGATAGTCCCCGTGGACATTATATATTGCGGAACTTACTTTATTATTACTTGTCAACGACCCATACACTTGTGGAAAGTCACCTTTCTTTTGGTTTTGATTTATATCACACACTATGGTACGACAGTAATTTAGCTTTAATTTTAATTATTAGTAGGTAAAAACAAAGACAAAAGGTAAAGTCTTTTTTTTTTTTGGTTTTGTTGATTATGAGGAAATCTATTAACCCGAGAATCGATGACTAGTAATTAACTAAAGCTTAATAACTTAAAGAGTTTGTGAGAATGGGGATACAAATTTAGCTTGAGATTCTTATACTCACCACTAGATATGACAAGGACTTAATTGTATTTCCAAGGGCCAAAGAGGTTTTTGTGGCTAATCACGAATCAAATATACGCCGAAAGTCTAATCTGAGTAAGTAGGGGTTGTTATATAATACTCGTATCTTTTTTCGAATGAACCTACAATATTAACTAATGAACAAGAGTATTTCAACCTTAATTGATTGCCTATATAGTTTAGCTTTTCCGAGTCTTCAACTCTAAACGGGGTAATTATTTAAATCCTCTACCAAATCCCCCTTCCGGGCGTAATCTAATAGCTAAAAGTTGGTTAAATAACAAACACTAATCCGAAAAATTGTAATTTCATGAAATGTATTTAGATACCAAATAAACATACAACAAGTTATACTGAGATAAATAAAGATACAACCAAAACTTATAACATATTCCAGAAACACTGAGTAATAGCGTGACATCTACAATCACTTTGTTACAAAAGTTTTTTTAGATATAGTTGGTATCCTAAAGACATTACTATTGCTACTCTATTCTAAACTTATAAACATTTTGGAGAGGAAGAGAGATTGAGACCTTTTCTATTAGTATGTTAAAGATGAATTTCAGGTATGTTGAACAAAAGGAATGCAACCTCCTTATATAGTAGTATGGTGAGATTCAAAATGTTCCCAACAATTGGGTGTCATAAAGAGTCCACCATAAAGCTAGAAAAGGGTTTTATCATAAAGCAAAAAACTGTTTCTATTTCATTTGATTCCTGCCATAAACCTAGAAGCTTATCTTTGGAAAGGGGATAACGTATTTGGACAAAGAAAACTTGTAACTCCTAAGCCATAAGTGTTCGATTTTATGCTAGGGATGGAGAATTCATGAATATTGTTTAATGTGGGAGCTTTTTACCATTAGGAATGAGAGCCATAAAGGCGATCGACAACTCTTCGACAGGTACGAGTAGACTTAATCTTAACTTGATAAATACCCTCTCTCAAGATATGTTTTATTTTTATTTTTTGATTCCCGAGACTCCACAAACTCCCCCATGACCACGACCTAGACCACGACCACGCGATTCCCTCAATGGTGCCGGGTTGTGTGGTGGTACCCGCATGTAGGGCATTCCTATTACTCTTAATATTCAGAGCCCTTATCCTTTTGAAATTTATCGAAAGGAAAAAACCATAAACCAATATTTTACACATCTTCATTTCCGATATGAGACTTTTCAAGGAAAAGACTCTTGGTTTTCTCTTTTTCCAAGAGCATGAAAACTATTGAAAGAATATTTTATTTCCAACAATCCCCCATTTAGACTCTATGAGAAGATATGAACAAATTTTCATGCATATCAATGTTGGGTGAATTGTACTTTAGTGTCAATATCTTTCGTTTTGAATCTACACGTAGTGAAGTGAGGAAACTACCAAATCCCCTCAAGTGAAAGTAGTCTTGAACTTGTCGGTCTTTGGTCAAGACCCTCATAACACATACTCTATCTGCTAGTATTTATAGATTTCTTGATCGTCACCCTTTCTTGCATATAGGTGATCTCCAAGAATGTCTACCAATATTATCCGACCCTTCTCGGATCTCAAGATCATTAAGAGAAATAAGGATCGGACTCATCATATTGCAAATTTATCAAGTCCTTCTCAATAGTACCACCTCTACTTTATGAATTTAGAGTTGATTTATAAACTTATCCTAATAGGATCATTAAGAACATAACCTTGAAATCATATTATGACCAATGTATCTCAATCTCATCGGTACATTCACCAAGTCTTTCTCAATAGGACCACCATTGAATGGCTATGAATTCATTAAGAGTTGTAAACTCATACTTAAGAACTTTTAACAGTAATAAACCTCAGCCCCATTAGTGAATTCATGAAGTACTTCTCAATAGGACCACCACTAATGTCTATGAATTAATTAAGGGTTAATATGCTTTATGTTTGTACAATTTACGCAATAGGATGGGACGATAATGCATTGTATGGACTCATCAACCATATGTTTCCTATTAATGGGCTTTTTCCGCCCCCATCCCCATCGATATTTCCAGGATTAATCTCTTGGTCAATCCTTTAGTAAATAGACCAACCAAATCCCTCTTTGATCGTACATACTCCAATGCTATCACACCTTCAAGAACTGTTTTACTGAACCATGTATGCAAATAGTCTCCTATTTCTATTATGAACGCTATAATGAGCGAATCCAATTGAAACTTGTGAATCACAATGTATACATACTGGTATGGAACTTTCTTCCCATTGTGGCACATTCACTAGGAGACTTCTTAACCTCTCAGCTTCTTGCTTTGCCAACTCCACTGGTTGAGCTTACTTCATCATTATCTGGGATCCAATTTGCATAAAAAAATCCTCTAAAAACTGTAGGAAATTTGTTAAAGTGTAGACCTAGATGAATAGTACATCTCAATTACTTTTTAGTAAGTGATGAAGAATAACCCAGTGGACACTATTTGGGTTGTGAGTATAGAGACTGAGACTATTTACAACATAGGCAATGTCTGGTCGATTATGGTTCATTTAAGAATATCTCAATTCCTATATTTTCAGCATATTTAAAATGGGATACTACACTCCCACAATATTTACACACATGAATACTAGAATTATAAGGACTTTAATAGGCACTACAATTAAAGAGTCAAAGGAATTCAACCTCTTTCATAATAAGACTGACTAGGGGAAATACCATTACTACCTCTTAATGATTTTTAATCCTAGGATCACATTAGATTCTCCTATATCCTTTATATCACAATAAGAAGCATTTAGTCTCATTTATAAAAGTAACAAAGATCAGAATGTCATACATATAATGGCAAAAGATAACACAGTCTGATCCTATTACTTTACAACAAATACAATGGTCAGGGGTATTAGCTACAAATCTTTTTATTAAGGTACCATCTCACTATTCATACTATTAGTTAGGTGCATCTTTAAAGCCATACAACGACTTTCTAAGTTCACGCACTTTGTCCCCTTGACACAAAACCACAAACCCCTCAAGTTGGATCATAAAGATCTATTCCCCTATATCTCCATTCAAACACATAGTTTAACATCCAACGGATGTACGACTAATTCATGAATGAAAACTAGTGCAATAAGGATCTAAAAGTGCATATAAAAGGGAGTAAGGGTGGTATTGGCAAAGGTGTGATAAAATTAACGATATAAATAAAATAACACACACCTTATACCACTACGATACTCTCCGCAAGTTAACGGATCGTTTGCAAGTAATGTGTAAGTAAAGCAGATTTCGATCTCAGGGAATACGAAAGTAAATTATAGTGCAATTACTAAGTGAACTAGGAATAGTTGATAAAATAATACGCAAAGACACTAAAATATATATTGGATATTTATGACTCTAAACAATTAAACTAAGTCTTAAATTAAAGACAAGAAAATAAAATAGGATAGAGAGAAACTTATGAATATTTAGCTTGAGAACTAGCAAGTAATCCCAACTAGTCTTGTTCTACGTTTATTATCAAAGAGGGGACCCTGCACAATTAGCGGTGGTTAAATTAAACCCTATTGACAATCTAGTTAGGCAAGCCCGTTAGGATCACTATCGCACACTAGACGATTATGCGGTGTTTCTATAATTGAATCCCGCGTCAGGGTATCAACCCAATTACTAATAGGGTAACCCTGTACTTGTGCACTAGCAAGGACTACAAACATTAATTTAAAGCACATAATACATAGCCATCACTACTAATTTCAGTTATATGTAAAAGGACATCCCAAATTCAAATAACATATAAAACAAGTCTAGGTTTCATACCCATATGATAATCTCAAGCTAAACTGGATTAGGTCATAAGAAAGAAATAAAAACAAACAATTGATAACCAGAAGGGTCGAAATGGAAGGAACAAGTTCCAAGCTCCTTCCTCTCTTCTTCTCTCTTGATTTAGGATTCCTATTGGTCTTTTGATGATTAGGGACTGACCAAGGATGATTTTTAAAGTAAAAGTGGATATATATAGCCCTTAGGTCGAAACCTAGAGTGTTCCCCAAGTCAAGGAGTCCAAATCTTACTAAAATTTGTTTTCATAAATTGCAGGACATGATAACCTTTGCAGATTGATTTGGTCATATCCTTTGTTAATTATTGAAATTCAGTGTATTTTATATAGAAACGATTGTGATTCAAAGATCTATTTGCTCCGAAAAGGGTTCCTTCAAATTCGTAGCCGATTTGCTGTAGTATTATAAATAGTGGACGTTTTTCCAGCATGGCAGATTCTTTTGACTTTTCAAATATATCCAAACTTTTCTTTTGCCTCATGACTTAAGGGTTTTCTCTACTTTTTCATTTCCTATCAGCCTCCATAGGTGTCTTAGCTTCCAAATACCCAAGTGCTACACAAATAACACACAAATTATGCGCAAAAGCTCACAAAATAACAAAACATCTAAAACTAGATAAGAAAGTGTAAATCATGAATAATTGGGGGAAAATCCCAAAACTAAGTACTAAATACCCCTAAAATTATGTCTCGTGACTAGATTATTCTATACATAAATGGAGTCGTCAAGAGCCCTAACTCAAAGTTGTCTCGTCCCGACACAATAAAGATAAGAACAGTAGGGTAGTCAACAATAAATATAGACTAAGAATAAGTAGAGGTAGGAAGAATTGAGTGATCCTAGAGAAAAATATCTAAAAAGTCTCATGTAGTAATATTAAATAAATAATGCATACTACACCTAATATACACATAATCACCATCTCATAAATTCAAGTCCAGATTAATTTCGTAATGCCAGAATAGCGGTTTTCACTTAATTCGTGATGACGACTATAAGGTGATCAAAGGTACTAATATAGTATCCAATGGTCCACCTAACTATGCCCTAATCTTTCAATTATTACTCAACCTTGTAGTTAGAGATCCTAAGGTCTTTATGGTTGTAATGTTGGCTTAGGAATGGTATGATATATATTTGGATAACGAAAAGTGAGTTTTTGGCTCTCTCCTCACTAACCATCAACGAATTGCCCTAGAGCTTGAGTTTCACTCGAAAAATATTCTCACTAAACACAATTTTGATGCTTCTTAACATAGAATCCCCAAATAACCCAATAAAACCTTTCACAATGATTACATAATAATTTCCACTTTGCTAGTCTGATTCATATTCAATCTTTACACATCAATTTTCCTTTTGATAGCTAGCTATGCCTCTCTTTTTAATGTGAGATATCATGCTACTTTATCATATTTTTTTCTTTTCAATACTTTCTCTTTTACCCCGGCAAAGGGTTACAATAAAAATCAACATTATATCACAATTACAATTCAAAATTTCCCAAACCCAATGTTCCCAAATGATGATACACACCACCCCAAACTCAAGATCTAAAATGACTTGTCTCAGGTTTGCGATTCGAGTGAGGGTCATATGGATAAGTCCAATAATATAACGGGTATGGCTTGTAATATGGCTAATAAAAGGATTTAGAAAGGCTCAGATGGGGCTAAGACGGATAATAATAAATTCATATAAATGGGTGAGAAAGCTAAAGGATTTAAGTGGCTTATGAAAGAAATACCTTGATCATTTTTATAACTTACTAGATCTAGTTACTTTTTCACTTTTAGTTCATATATTAAGCGGGTTATAAACGAATTTTAGACCTCACGTTTTACACACCGCTCAAGGCTCCCTAAGTATCAACTTGAGTTCTTACGCTTTGCTTATTAATCTTTTCTTTCCTTTACTAAATGTTCTCATGCATGCATACTAAGGTGCGTTGTGACACTATTCAAAACATACTACTTCCTATCATTGACTTAACTAGAAACATGCTCAAATAGGTACATTCACCATATTCTATGCCAATTCTTTTAATATATATTTAAACTTTATGCCAAAACACCAAAAAGGAAGATGAGGACAACAAATAACCACCCCCAACTCAAAATTGAGTTGTGTCCCCATGACTCGAAAAAGACTCAATAGAGCAAATAAAATTTAAACTAACATATAAGAAAATAAAGAGAAAGAGATTGGAATATGTTACTCATGTGAAGACCAACTCTTCCGTTGTGTGGATACCTCATATAAATTCTTGTTCTTTATCCCCATGTTTTGACTCTTCCTCTTATAACCCCATGCATCCGTTCTTCTTGTTATATCTCCTAAAACACAACTCAATATGCACCAAGTATGAACCTAAGTTTATGAATAATTGGTGTGTCTTGAACTTGTTGTTTGGATGGTGGATTATGAAGTATAGAGGAAGTAAATAAGTTTACTTGTGGTGGAAGAATTCTTGAAAACTTGATAAGCTTAGGTGTTTTGTGGTGTATGGAATGGATTTGACTAAGTTAATGTTTTTATGGAGGAGGTGGAAAGATTTGGTGTTGTTCTTGTGTGTTGTTGAAGGTTTGATCAAGTTTCAAGGCGTTTTTATAGAGTTTGGGACTGATATATTCGTTTTGGTGAAGTTGGAATTGGCTAGGTTTAGGTTCTCAAAAGTTTGAGTCCAAAAAGGACTCTTTTATAACCTTCAAACCGCCACTGAACCAAATTTCTGATTTCAGAGTCCGGGTTGCTGGTTTCTCTTCATGCATGATTCTGTCGCAAACCGTCGCGACCCTTGACGCGTTTGATGACACGATTTGCGCACCGGGTTGCCGGTTGGAGAGAAAGACATGTCGGTTTGGCTCTCAAGAAAATCTATTGCAAACTCAATATCAAACCGTCGCGACCCTTAACTCTTTGACTTGGACCGTAACGAAGACCATCACGACCCTTTTTGCTAAACGGGTTGCAAGTTTCAGAGACCAGTTTACCGATTTACGCTGCATAACATGCTAAAATCTTCTCTACTTCACCCCAAACTCATAATTTTGCACACCTACACAATAAAACACTACTCTTTCTCTCCTATTAGCTCTAACACATTAGAATTATTAATATACACTACAAAACGGAAAATTTAAACTAGAAAGCAATTAAAACAAGGGATGTCTCCCAAGGGCACTTTTGTTTAACATCGTTCGAAGTTCGACGTGTTACCTCAGTTACTTATTTTTGATATATCCTCCCCAGCTGTGAGTGAGGTTTTCAACATCTACCAATTTGAGTTTGCACTTTAGCTTTTATCTCGATCACTTTTGCTGAAAGAACTCAGTGATGAAGTATGGCCCCATCCAAGAACTTTTGCGCTTGGGGTTGGGAGATTTCCATGCTACCTCGTTCCCACCCAAAAATCTTTTTTTTCTTTCTTTATCATAGTATCTTGGGGGCTCATGATATTTGGTTTCTTGGTCACAACTTGAATTGCCGAGAATTCTCGTAACTCCTTTTTCCTCTTCTTTCCCAAAACATAGAATGTTTCAGACTTGTCTTCAATACAGAGGGTCACGGTTCTCTCGTTCACATTGACTAGGGTGTCGCTCATGGCTAGGAATGGACACCCAAGTATGAACGGGACATTTTTATCTGCTTCATAGTCAAGGATAATAAAATATGTGGGTATAGCAAGATTACCTACTTGGACAAGCACGTCTTCTATTACTCCCCATGGATTTGTTGTTGATTGATCGGCAAAGTGTAAGATTACGGATGTCGGTTATGTGTCTCCAATACCAAGCTTCTCGAACACACTCTTGGGCATGAGATTCACACTCGTACCCAAATCACACAATGCCTTTCCTTCAAATATACCACCTATTTTGATTGGGAGATTAAACCTCCAGGATCATTAAGCCTTGGTGGTATCTTTCGCTAAACTTGCCCTGATATCCCTTTAGTGAGTGCCACAGTCTTGGATTCTATGAACTTATTATTATTGGAGAGTGTCTTCATGAAGAACCGTTGATAGTTTTGCTTCCCTTTAATAGCTTCGAGTAAAAGAACTTTGATTTTCACTTTATTTAACGTCTCTATACACTACTTATATGCATGATAATCCTTTGGATAAGATATTTGTAATAGATATGACTGTAGATAATGGGGGGAAGGGGTGGCGGTCTCGCCCTGCTCTTCTCTTGCACTTTTGGTGCATCAATCTTCTCAATCATATATTAATCAACCTCTTCAACCCAATCCTCGACTATTACTTCATCTAAGCTCATATCATTTACGTTAACATTTGTACCTTATTTCAACTGAGAGGGTTGTCTTTGCTGCATTTGTTCTATGACTGTGGTGAGCGACATCACTCTTTGCTCTAACCGTTGATTCTGTTGTTGCATATCCTGCACTACTGATGCAGTGGCATCGATATTTGCCTCACCTTTTACCATATTATCTATTGAGAATTTGATAAATTAACTAAGAAACTCTCTTAACTCATTGGTACCTTTTTGTGGATGTGATGGAAGCGCCATTGGAGCTTGACTCTCGTTATAATCATTGTTACTTAATGGTTGATTAGCTTGATTCTCATAGGCTTGTTCACACAAATATATAGTTGTTGAAGTGGCATTTGACAAATAGTTTCTTGAGGTCGAGACTGGTATGAATAGTTTTGAATGACGACCCTACTTGGAATTGATTGTTGGATTTGATTACCTTAGTGATAATTCTAAAAAAAAATCCTTTCCCATGGAATATCCATAGGCTGCGTTCACGACCTTCACCTCCGAATTTTTGCTTTGGTAGTGCTTTTCAACAATCATAGTGAGTCCCTGCACTTGATCTTGCAAGCTAGAAACCTTAGCCTCCACAATTGTATTAGTAAAGGAGCTTGTGATTGTGGCCAACTCATGTAGGTTTCGATAATCCTCTCCATGCCACCTTTTGCTTCATTCGGGTCCATGGAGACAAAACCACCACGACCTAGACCATCTACTCTCAACGTTGACTCTGAATTGAGTCCTTCATAAAACATGGCTAACTGTAACGCTGGAGTGTATCCGTGTATACGATATCTTGCCAACTTCTTTTGAAATCGTGTCCATTCTTCGCCAACACTCTCACCGGCTTCTTGCGAGAAATTCAAAAGGTCTATTAAGTCCTCCAATCGCATACTCGTGTAATAGAATCGATTAAGGAATCTTGCTTGAAGCTTGTCCAAATTTTATATTAGCTCAAGAGGTTGATCATCTAACAATCGCTTGCACTTCCGGTCAAGAAGAATTGAAACATGAGATAATACATTTGTTCTCGCGTGACACCCCCAGTTCGTAGGCACCACAGATTTGCATGAATTTTTTAACAGAATGGACCAGATCTTGATCTGCAGCACCGTTATAATTCCCATAGCTCAAGAATTGATTAAGCATGCCCTGATCGGGCTTGAATCGCACGACTCGAATAGATGGAGGGCGAATACCAATGGGTTGCACCTGGAATGGGCCAGGAAGGCCTAAATCTAACCATTGATTAGCCATCTAAAAATCCGAAAAAGACAAAATCAAAAAGAAAAGCGTAAACTAGAACAACTAAAACTAATACACTAAGTAAAAACACAAAACTACGGCACCAAAAACTTGGTAGTTGCAAATGTGTGATAAAACAACGATATAAATAAAAAAAACACCTTATACCACTACAATAAACTCTCCGCTAGCGAACGAATAGCTTTCAAGTAATGTGTACGTAAAATAGAAATCAATCTCAGGGACTACCGTAGTAAGTTTGTATATAGTGCAATTACTAAGTGAACTAGGAATAGTTGATAAAATAATACGCAAAGATACTAAAATATTTTTTATATTTTTATGACTCTAAATAATCAAACTAAGACTTAAAATAAAGACAAGAAAATAAAATAGGATAGAGAGAGACTTATGACTGTTTAGCTCGAGAACAAGAAAGTAATCCCCATTAGCCTTGCTCTATGTTTATTATCAAAGGGAGAATTGTATGATACATACGCAATATCCGGGATTCTAAATTCATCCTAACCCCCTCCAGGATGGACTTAGGAAGAAACCTCTGCACTACCAAGGGACTTGGGTAAGGGGACCTTATGCAATGATCGATGGTTGAATTAAACCCTGTTGACTATCTAGCTAGGCAAGCCCCCCAGGATCACTACCACACACTAAATGATTATGTGGTGTTTCCATAATTGAATCCCCCGTTAGGGTGTCAAGCCAATTACCAATGGGGTAACACTATGCTCGTGCACTAGCACTGACTACAAACATTAATTCAAATCACATAATACATAGCTATCACTATTAATTTCAATTAAATGTTAAAAGACATCCCAAATTCAAATAACATATTAAAAAAGTCTAGGGTTCATACCCATATGCTAATATCAAGCTAAATAGAATTAATTTATAAGAAATAAATAATTACAAACAATTAATAACAAGAAGGGTTGGAATGGCATGAACAACTTCCAAGCTCCTTGTTCTCTTTTTCTCTCTTGATCTGGGCTTCCTCTTGGTCTTTAGATGATTACGGATTGACAAAGGATGGTTTTATTAAGGTAAATGTGGATATATATAGGCCTTAGGTCGAAACCTAGAGTGTTCCCCAGGTCAAGGAGTCCAAATCTTACTAAAATTCGTTTTCCTAAATTGTAGGACAAGATATCCTTTGCAGATTGATTTGGTCATATCTCCTATGTTACTTATCGAAATTTGTGTATTTATATGAAAACGAACGCAGTTCAAAGATCAATCTGCTCCTAAAAGGGCTCATTCAAATTCATAGCCGATGTGCCGCATTATTAAAAGCAGTGGATGTTTTTCCAGCATGGTTGATTCTTTTGACTTTCCAAATATATCCAAACTTTCATTTTCCTCGTGACTTAAGGGTTTTCTTTACTTTTTCACTTCCTATCAGCCTCCATAGATGTATTAGCTTTCAAATACCTAAGTGTTACACAAATAACACACAAATTAAACGCAAAAGCTCACAAAGTAGCAAAACACCTAAAACTAGACAAGAAGGTGTAAATCATGAATAATTGGGGGGAAAATCCAAAAAATACGGTGTCGTTTGTTTTTTAAGTAATAAGTGTTGTATGCTGAATGAACGGCTGAATAGAACTTAGGCGGCGTTTGTTTTTTAAGTAATAAGTGCTGAATGCTGAATGAACAGCTGAATATGACTTCTTCTGTTAAGAGGTAGTGTCTGAATGATTCAGACTTGGTTTGAAATCTTAATGAAACAGACCCGTTAAGAGCCATTCAGATCTGAATTGGACAGTAAAAACAAACAGTCTTATTGATCCAATGTCTTAATGAACCAGATTAAGATCTCATTAAGTGCAAACAAACACCCCCTTATTCTGTTAAGAGGTAGTGTCTGAATGATTCAGACTTAGGTGTCGTTTGTTTTTAAGTAATAAGTGATGAATGCTGAATGAACATCTGAATAGAACTTATTCTGTTAAGAGGCAGTGTCTGAATGATTCAGACTTAGGGGGTGTTTGTTTTCACTTAATGAGCTCTTAATCTGGTTCATTAAGACACTGTATCAATAAGACTGTTTGTTTTTACTGACCAATTCAAATCTGAATACCTCTTAATTGGCATGTTTCATTAAGATTTCAAACTAAGGTGTCGTTTGTTTTTAAGTAATAAGTGATGAATGCTGAATGAACATCTGAATAGAACTTATTCTGTTAAGAGGCAGTGTCTGAATGATTCAGACTTAGGGGGTGTTTGTTTTCACTTAATGAGCTCTTAATCTGGTTCATTAAGACACTGTATCAATAAGACTGTTTGTTTTTACTGACCAATTCAAATCTGAATACCTCTTAATTGGCATGTTTCATTAAGATTTCAAACTAAGTCTGAATCATTCAGACACTACCTCTTAACAGAATAAGTTATATTCAGCTGTTCATTCAGCATTCAGCACTTATTACTTAAAAAAACAAACGACACCTTAGTTTGAAATCTTAATAAAACAGACTCATTAAGAGGCATTCAGACCTGAATTGGACAGGAAAAACAAACAGTCTTATTGATCTACTGTCTTAATGAACCAGATTAAGACCTCATTAAGTGCAAACAAACACCCCCTTAGTTTGAAATCTTAATGAAACAGACCAATTAAGAGGCATTCAGACCTGAATTGGCCAGGGAAAACAAACAGTCTGATTGATCCAGTGTCTTAATGAACCAGATTAAGATCTCATTAAGTGCAAACAAACACCCCCTAAGTACTAAATATCCCTAAAATGATGTCTCGTGACTAGATTATTCTATCACATGTATGGAGACATCAAGGGGTCAAAGTAGTCTACAATTTTTCTTTTAGGAGAAACCTCTACTAACAAGTCTAACTTTGATTTTATCTATTGAACCATCAGGTCTCAATTCATCCATAAACTCCACCTGCTACTAACTAGGCCAGGACCCTTAGGAAAGTCGGTTAATTCCCATGTATGGGTTTGTTTTAATAGATCCAGGTTCACTATATAAGGCGACCTCTTTCTATAAACTAACTTATACTGATGTTATATAATTATTAAAAAGTTTTAGGATCTTCCTCCATAATAGATCAGGTTACTACCTTTTCACTTAGCATGTCTATGTGAAAACCCCCAGTCATAAGCGTGGTGATACAGTTGGGTCCAGACCTAGACTCGATCATATGCCTCTTACATCTCCTAGGTTCATCCTCAAAATTAATCCTAGGGCTCACAAAAGTTTAAAGGGGAAAATAATTATCACTTATTGTAACATCAATATTTCTTGAATAGTTATCAACAGGCAAAGAGGTTTTTTTACATCATCCAAAATTTTCAAGGAAATAAGAATTCGGCATATCTAGATTCACACATTTATTTACTATCCAAAAATATAAATTTGTATGCGGCACCATCCTGGGTATTTTCTATGAAACTTGAATCTGTGGTCTCGGGTCCGATGTTGAGTTCTAAGAAATTGAGTAGCCCTATCATGGCCAGGCACCCCACATTTTGGTTTCACTCTCAAGATTATCTACCATCTTTGCTCTATATATATTTTAAAACTGTTTGATTTTCTTTCTCTTTACAAGGTAGATTTAGTGAACCTAAAGTAGTTATCTACATAGGTTATATCATCTATCTCACTTAGTGATACTTTTAAAACTAATCCTAAATGAAATAGTTCTTATCGATTAGTCTTTCTAGTGTTCATAAATAAAAAGGGTTTTAGCAGCCTAGACTCTACATATCTTTGACAGCTAACAAAATTGTCAATATTGTGATATGGAGTATTCTATGTGTCATTTAAACTTTTAATAGATTAAACAAAGAAAAATCTTAATCTACCATGCCACCTATAGAGACTCAACATTGTACATAGAAGTATATGCATTCATATTCGCAAATATGGTGTTTATTTAAAATCCAGGAAGGTACCCTTACCCAATAAAGTCATCATTTAATAAGCATGTGAAACTTTTCTGTTGGGTATCACCTTACAAGGAATAGTAGAAAATATCTACCCTTATCTACCACTTCACTCTCTATGAAGCCTTTAAGATAAGTGTGTCTCCTAGATTAGCTTTTCCTCAAGCTTGTCTTGTCTATGAAGAACAACCTGTCCAATAGACCGACAATAAACATTAGGTTTTACAATTAACTCCTAATATACACATCCTAGCCATTAAATTCCTAAGTAATTTTAATTACAAAGTGTTTGTGGACTAGTGTTATAGAAAGTAATAATTAAGTAAATATTTCTTGGGACTCCCCTAAATGTAGCTTCTAATAAGATTCGAATAAGTAGACAACAAGAGTCAAATAATGGAGTCCATAGTGCCTCTATATATAAAAAAAATTCCTCTAACATTTATCTATGTGGTTCTACCATGTTGGATACAATTTGAATTCTTTAGACGTCCTTGCACTCTTTTTGGATGACTAGTCTTGTGTCTCGCATGGATCTTTTCCAGCCAATACATTAACGACTCTATTATGTACTTTTATAGTTGTTATGTTTATGAACTTCATGATACCTATCTTGAATTACTTGGATAACACTTTACGTCATGTCCAATAGTTTGATGCTAAAATGTGTCAACAAGATGGTCTTCTCAGCTCAGGTATATGGTTTTCTTTCTTCTCAACTCATTCTCCAATAGGTTTATGCATTTTTCCTAGTTATAGCTTCAAAGGTCTGGACTATGCTTCTTCTCAACTCCAATATATGATTGGTTTAGGCATTCCGCCTAGTCTGGTTCTTGGAGGCCTAGTCTTCAGTTATTAACATATCCAAACTTCACAAAGGTTAGGCATTCCACCTATTATTTATATTGAAGGTTGGGTCTTCACTTTGTCTCAACTTCCTTCTCTAACAAATTTGCATTCTACCTAGTTGCTTTCTAGAGTCTAGTGCCTCTCTTTTGAGTCCTCTTCTTCATCTTCAAACTCTATCTATCTTCTTTTCATCCGCTTCTTCATATCTCTTTAATATTCTTCATACAAGCATCGATTTTTATCTTCTAAGCTCATCTTCATTATTTCCAAGAATCCATATCTTCTTCAAGAAACTCTTCAAGCTTAGAACTTATTTTCTCTTAACCGACTCTATCTTCATCTTCTTCTCAAGATCATCACTCAACCGTTACCTCTTCTATCTCTATCATTTCCTTGCCTCTATACCTCAATCTTTATGTCTATTGTCTCCATTCTTTCTTGAACTTGCTAATAACACACCACCAATCTCAGCTTCATCGTAAGAGCTAACATGTTCAAGTGAATTGTTTTGTCACTAATCATAAATCAAAATAAGACTTTAGTTAAAAATCTCCCCCATTTTGATGATGACAAATCAGTGCATGGATTTCTATCAATAATTTTATTAACAAGTATAGTAGATCAAATCTCCCCCATAAACATAAAATCAGTCAATGTAAGCGTAAGCAATCAAAGTATGGCTTAGGCGTTAATTTAAATCTCCCGCATAATTAATCACTCCAGTGTAGTAATTGCATGCATATTTCTCCCCCTTTTGTCAATATCAATATTAAGCATATAAAGGATAAAGTATATGATTCAATTAAGCATACATTAAAAAATACGAGAAATATATTTAGACACAAAATTAGCCTCTTCTAGAACAGTTTCTTAGACTAGTTAAATGACTATTATCTGGGCTGGACAGATGATCATCTAATCTGATCACAGATTCTGAATCTTTTTCAAAATTATATGTAAATTGTCCATGACAAAAATTTAGGAAATTCACTACTTATGAGCATATGTCTTCTTTAGACTCATTATTAGTAGATTCCCCTCCAAAGTTTTTAGCACTTTTGCAATTTGGCTCTAATAGAGTATTTTCTTTGTTTGCATCTTTCTATATTCCATTTTTAATCCACCATTCAATATTGCCAAACTACATTGTTCCAATATGTTCATTGTTGTAGAACCATATCTTCATTTTTCTCAAGGCAAGAAGATTAAAGCTTCATGTCTCATTGAACTTTACAATCTTAGTATTGATTAAATCAAAACCCCAATTTTGGAACAAAATACTCAAAGCAAGACCATATATGACACTAGTTGACGAGACCTAACCACGTGTTTTATAATATAATGATCCAATTCATGATGGTCTTATTGTAAATGAGTTATAGAAGATATGCTTCATAATCTACGATGACGCTATTATGACGATATTTGTAAAGAATGGATTTAACAAGAATATTTTGCAACATATAGAAATAAAAGTGAAATAATTTTTCACATTACCACCACCACTTTTTCCCGTTATGAAAGAAAAATAAACAACTGTCAAATTCAAAGTAGTAAAGGATGTGGTGGAGAAAGAAGGAGAACCAGTTGTAGTTGAAGATGAGGTTGAGAAAATTATAGAAAATAGAAGAAGAAAGATATTGTAGTGGAATATAATCGCCCTCCTCCTCCATTTCCCTCAAGTGTCCAAAATAAAGAAGATCAAAAAGAGTTTCAAAAATTTATGAACGTGGTTAGTAAAATCAATATCAATTTGCCGTTATTGGATGATGATTGGGAGAAACAGAAGATCCTGCAAGGTATTGTGGTTATTGGAATATACATCTTTAATACCCCAGTTCGGTTTGAGAGTAAAAGGGTTTGGTATAGATCGACTATAGAAAGCGAAGTTGTTCTATTGCTAAAATCTTGTAGGATTGTTGATCAGTTGGATGAAGCAAAAAATTTATCTCTACTGATTGTGGTGTTATTGAAGACCTTCATTCTAAATCTAATACTATATGTAAAAATTAACCTCTCATACATAAAGATTTAGGAGATTATCACTTTGAAATCTCATATTTTTGGTTATGCTCTAGGACTAGTAATGGAGTGGTGAACATGTTGGCTAGGTGCTTTAGATGTGAAATCCTCTCGTAGAACTAGTTTTTGGTTTCTTTTCTCATTTTGATTGTTTCCTTAAATGTTAATTGTAATGGATATAGAATAGGTTGAACTCTTTGTTGGTAAAATAACGAGCACTGCTCGGAAAATGGTAATCTCAAGAAATGTATTTACTTACAAAATAAACTAATGACATTTTATACGTGGATAAATAAACATTACAACCAATACTCACAACATATTCTGGAAACAATGAGTATTTTTTTTTCAAATCTGGAAACAATGAGTAATATCATGACTTATACAATCACGTTGTTAAAAAGGAATTATCCTGGTATAGCTAGTATCCTCAAAGAGATTACTAATACTACTATATTCTAAGATCATAAACATATTTGAAGGAGGAGAGTTTGAGAGCTTTTATATTTTGGATGCTGAATATGATTTTTTGGTGTGCTGAACAAAGTGACTTCAACCTCTGTATATAGTATTTTTGTGAGCTTCAGAAAGTTCACCATAAATGGCTTTCATAAAGAGTCCACCATAAGGACAAAAAATGGTTCATCATGAAGAAAAAATCGTTTATATATCCTTTGATTCCTGAGATGAACCTGGGAATTTCTCTTTAGAAAGGAGAGAACATATCCTGACAAATTTTGTAACTCCTGAGTCATAATGCAAGAGTTACTGCTAGGGATGGGAGCAATCATGACGAACATTTAATTCACAAATTTTTGACCATATGGAGTAAGATTCATGAGGACGACCGACAACTCGTTGAAGGCGTACTATTAGAATTTGTTTTAGCTCGATAAATGCTCAGTCACAAAATATGTTTTAATTTTATTTTTTAATTCCCCAAGACTCCCTAATATTTTAGCCTTTTGAAAGCATAGGAAGGGAAAATATTATAAACTAATATTTTTCCTTCTCCATTTTTGATGTGGGACTTTTCAAGGAAATGACTCTTGATTTTATCTTTCTCCAAGAGCATTAAAACTATTAAAATTCTATTTAATTTCAAAAAATCCCCCACTCTGGCTCTGGGGGGAAAAAGTGAATAGGTTTCCGTGCATACCAACATTAAGTGATTGTACTTAAGTGGAAATATCACTTCTCCTGAAGTTACGGGGTCATTTTGTCGTTTGATTTTAATTGACACGTAGTGAAGTGAGGCAACCACCAAATCTCGTCTATTGAACATACTCTTGAACTTGACGGTCATTGATCAAGACTCTCACATCACATACTCTACCCACTAGTATATGCAAATTCCTCAATCATCACCCTTTTTTTACACATAGATGATCTCCAAGAATGTCTACCCGCATTCGCCGACCCCTCTTGGATATCGAGATCATTAAGAGAAATAGAGCTCAACTTCATCATGTGTCTTTCGAATTCATCAAGTCATTCTCAATAGGACACCACTTTTGGATATGAATTCAGATTTGATTTATAAACCCATTCTAAGACGTCTCCTTGAAATCATATTATGAATAATGTATCTCATTCTCATCGGTGAATTTTATCAAGTCCTTTAAAATTAGACCACCTTTTATTAGTGATGAGTTCATTAAGAGTTATAAACTCATCCTTGTTCTCTTTTAAGAGAAATAAGCCTCAACCCTATCAGTAAATTCATCAAGTCCTTCTCAATAGGACCACCACTAATGGTTATTAATTAATTGAGGATTAATACGCTACATGTTTGCATATTTTACGCCATAGGGATGGGACGATAGTGCATCATATGGACTCACAAGGCATATGTTCCCCATCTGCATGATGTTTATATGATTACTCTCTTGGTTAAGCCTTTACTAAATAGATCAACAAGATCCTTCTCTAATAACACATACTCCAAGTCTACAACACCATTCTTCAGTATTTGTTTTACTAAACCATGTCTAATTCAATTAGGTTTTCTATTTCTATCATGGATGCTATTATGAGTGATTACAATCGCTAATTGTGAATCAATATGTATACATACTACTGTGACACTACCTTCCCACGGTGGAACATTCACTAGGAGACTTTTCAACCACTCATCATTCAACTCTAGTGCTATGAAATTGGACTCCCTGGATGATCTTGTTATACAAGTCTGTTAGAGGATTTCAACGATGTAGAACTTTCTTCTAAGGAGAACGCGTAGAACTTTATAGTTAGATTAGTAATAATAATAAAAGATAAATACTTATCCTTTAGGCGATTTACCTCTTTGACTTGCAGATGACTAATCATTCTTTGAAGGATCTTCTTTTGAAGTGTGTGATAGATGATCATTGAGGACTCCTCGTTAGTAAACGGTTTGAGAACTAGGCTCTTCATGCTGTTTAGGATCCACCCACTAGCTACCGAGATACTCATTTTGAACTTGGCCTCAAGGACAAATTACTTGCTAATTCTTTTTCGGTAGCGGTTGCATTGTTCATAGGAGAAAACTCCTTGAAAAAACTGAATCTAGATCAAACTAGTTGAACACGATGAGAAGTTTTTGTTCCTGGCGTTAGTAGTTTGAACCATTAATGGATTCTAACTGTAACACACCGGAAAGTGATTTTGCATTCAAAAGTGAAGCAACAGCCAAAAGTGAAAATAATTTTCAGTCGGTGGTTTTAGTAAAAGTCCTTCTTTAAATTGTTGGTAAAATATCAAAAAATAGTCAAGAAATGGTATTATCGAGAAATGTATTTAGTTACAAAATAAACTTATGAGTATTTATATGTAAATAGATAAAGATTACAACAAAAACTTACAACATATTCCGAAAACACTCAGTAATAGCGTGACTTCTACAATCACTTCATTAAAAAAAATATTTCTTGGTTTAGTCGTTATCCTCAAAGAGATTACTATTAATACTATATTCTAAGCTCAAAAACATTTTAGAGAAGAGGAGAGTTTGAGAGCTTTTTTATATTTTGAAATTTGACGATGATTTTTTGGCATGTTAAACAAAGTGAGTTCAACCTCCTTATATAGTAGTTGTGTGAGCTTCAAAACGTTCACCATAAATGGTTATCATAAAGAGTCCACCATAAAGCCAAAAAATGGTTTCATCATAAAGCCAAAACGGTTTATATCTCATTTGATTCCTGGCATGAACCTCGACAATTATCTTTAGCAAGGGGAGAACGTTTTTGGACAAAAATTGTATCTCTTAAGTGATAAGTGTGGGAGTTACTGTTGGGTATAGGGGAAATCATTATGATCATTTATATGTGAGTGTTTTCGACTGTTAGAAGTAAGATCCATGAAGATGACCGATAACTCTTTGAAGGTGTACGGGTAGACTTGGTTCCAACTTGATTAATGCTTGTTGGGTCCAAAGGTGTGATAAATAAATCAACACCTGACAAGTACTAATAAGGTAAGTATATGAGTGTCTTTCTCCACAAAGACTATGAGGTTGATGTTTTTGTAAGGTAACAAGTGTAGATGGATTAAGTTGTAATTAATAAAATATAAAAGATATATTATTTTGTTTTTAGGATAAAGGGAAACAGTGAGATAAATTAAAAGTAATTATCGTTATCAAGATTATAAGGATTAATAAAGAAAATACAAAATAAATGGAATGGGAAGGTAGCGTGGGAGTCACTAGTAATCCCCACTAGTTCTGAATTTACAAATTTATTGATATAATGGAAAATTGGTACTTTAGCAATAGTCAGGATTCTACAATCTCCCTAAATTCATCTCGGGTAGATAGTGGATTGTCCTACAACGCTAAAGATCTCTCCCGAGTGACCCTAAAGTGCTTTCAAACAAAAAAAAATTCTAACCATATTGACTATTTGGTTAGTCAAGACCTCCCGATTCACTAACGTACACCATAAAATTGTATACTAGTTTCCATAATCTGACCCCTCTCTCGGGTAAAAGTCAAGATTAATATACCCAAACCACTACTTGATCAAGGTAAGGCTGAAAACTAAATACAAGTATATACCCAATGCAAGATAGTCAAAATATTTCAATATAAATATCCCCAAACCACAATAAAATGCCATAATTCAAATGTTAGGGTTCGTCCATTGAACCTTTCTCAAGCTAATTGAAAGTTTAATTTATGCTAAAATACTGAAATGTGATAATTAAAAGTGTAATAATTATGTTTAGAACAAGAAAATATGAAGGATTATACTAATACTTGATGGAATGGTGTGTAACGATGAAAAATGGTGAAAACCCTTGATCTCTTCTCCCTCCTCTTGCTCCAACCGTTTCGAAGAGTAGCCAATTTTATGTAACTCCTATTTTGATCCCACAATTTGATATATTAAGTTTTCAATTTTTTTTGGAGTTGTGGAACCTATTTAATTGGTACAAGTCAGCCCAAAAACGTTTTAAGGAAATGTGGTCTGGTTAGAACCACGACAACGAAAAATTCAATAACTCTTTCATCTCAACCTCAATCACGAACTGTCACCTCTCATGCGCTCCTGACTTCAATTTATATCATAAAACCAAAGGGCTCACTCAGATAATCGGTTGCGTATGTTGACTCTCTTAAGTCGATTTCCAAGTCTTACCGGCAAAAGCTTTTGCTTTCCAAAAGTTATTTATGGTCCTTTCTCGCCATGACTTGGGGTTTTCCTTGACTTCACGATTTCTTCTCGGGATCTTGTAGATAATCCATATATTTAATAGTTGCACACTTAACACACATTTAACACATAAAAACTCTAAAAGTAACAAAATAGTCGAAATTAGATAACAAATCGTAACACGTCAAATACTAGGGAATAATCTCTCAGATAAATTCTAAAATACCCCTAAAATAAAATATTGTGATATGATTATTCTAGTTTTTTTATTTGTAACATATCTGAAAAAAATAATTGTAGGAAAACTTAAATGATAAAATAATTGCAAATCTAACATATAGGCGCTCTTCTGAAGAGCGCCTTTTCCATTTAGTTGGCCCATTAACCTAATTCAGTTCATTAAACTTAATTTTGAGGTGCTTTTTTCAGAAGCGCCTTTATTTTTTAAAAAATAAAAATATTCAAAGAGATCGTTGGCCAATATTGCAGGAGTAAATTCAGCAAAAAAAAAGTGAAATAAGCGTTAATATGTAGATCTCTCTTTCATGGTGGGTTAAAAGTTAAAATACACTAATTACACACAGAAACATACGTATTATAGAATGGATACAATCATACAGGTGCACTGCACAAAGAGAAAAAAATGTTTCTTAGATATAAAATATACCCTTTTCAATTTACATAGTATTGTACAAAAAATCGAATTTTAATCGAAGACCCATTGAACGTAGTATTGTACGAAAATGATTTCCCACTACAATTTTTATCTTTGAGCAAGTCCAAATCTTGGATGGTTTTACGAGCTTTAGGCAAAATGTTTTTAGAAACGATTGTAGCCTACGCTATGATATTTTTTTAAAAGACGCTTCCTAGTAGAGCGCCTCAAAATTAAGTTTAATGGACTGGATTAGGTTAATGGGCCAACTAAATGGAAAATGCGCTCTTCCGAAAAGCGCGTATATGTTTGATTTGCAATTATTTTATTATTTTAGTTTTTTCTGCAATTATTTTTTTCAAATATGTCATAAATAAAAAAAATCTGATTATTCTATTACAAAAACTAAGACATCAATATCTGTTTCCAAAATATATTTTATTTTTACTTTTTTATTCCAAAATCTCCTAAAAAATTTAGTCTTTTGAAAAATATAGGAACGAAAACATATTATAAACTAATAGTTTTCTTTCTTTATTTTCGATGTAAGATTTTTTAAAAGAAAAAAAAATTGATTTTTTTTTCAAGAGAATGAAATTAAATCTCTTTAGTTTCAACATTCTTATTTAATTTAATTTTTTTTGGTCGAAATTTAATTTAATTTTTTTGGACAACACTCTTATTCCATTATTATTATATATCTAATTTTGTTGTGGAAAAAAAAGGAATTTGCTTCCCTTTGTATAAATTATTAAAGTTCTACTAAAATATAATCATGTAGTACTGTAGTATTAAATGCCGAACACTATCCGTCCAAAAAACAAACACAAAAATGTGTCCAAAAAAAAAAAAGCAAATGACTACCTTGTTTTTTTTTTTTTTTTGGACAAGTAATGACTACCTTGCTTGACTAAGTAGTTTGTGTGCAACGTGAGGTTAGACTTTAGAGTGTGCGTGGGACGTGAGGAATGAGTGTGATCGGCTTGCATGGCATGTGGCTGAAACATGCAAGCTTATGTTTTACATTAGTTAATTTGTTAAAATGTTAAACAAGGCACAATTGTCTGCCAAATGTAAAACATGCGTGTACGTGTAATGTGAGATAAGTGTAACTTGTTTAAAATACTGGGGTTTCTCTTTTTTGGAGTCCTCTACATGCATTTGCTACACTTCCCTTTTTTTTTTTAAGAAAATATAATAGTTAATCACGATAGTTAAACATATTACACCGGTCTAAAAGAAAATTATAAGATTTGATAGGGACATTGTCCCTTCAGTCGGATAAGTTGATATCCTTCCTAATACATTTGACGAGGGCATCGAATGTACCGTTGAACTTTCTCTTAATATATGAAACTTTCTAAAGCGAGAATCGACCTAACCAAACTTTAATTTCATATTAAATTGGTATGAGACTCCAATAGAAGCCGGCCTTGTTATTGATATCTTGGATCAGTTCAGGTTGTCAGAGTAAAAGGTACAACTCTGAATGTTAAGACCTGTTGCAGATATCATGGCAAGAAGGAGATCCCAAACTTTTGTTGGTCAAATGGAATTTTTCCCAAGTGTTAACCGGGTTGACGATGACTTGATTGATACATTTATCTAATTGTAAAGACTAACGTAATATATTCACTTGGTTTTAACTTATTTGAATTCGAATAAGAACTTGAGTCATGAAATTTTTAGAGTAAAAATAAATAAATAATTACATAATTTTTATTTATATATATATATATATATATATACATATATATATATATATATATATATAGTAAAGGTGAAAGAAAAAAAATTACTACTGGACCAAGCCGAATAGTTTTCTTTTTCATGTGGAAGTCTTAGTATTAATATTGGGTCGTCCAAATAGTAAAATTATGAAGTAATAAGGATCCATTACGATTGTGCCAATTAGTTATGTCTTTTACAATGTACCGTATATTTTATTTAAAAAACACAACCCCAAATTTTAAAGTCACGACCCTTTCGAATGGATGGCTAGCCACCTATTCATTTTCTATAGAATAATTGGTCAACTCAAACATTGTTTTCATTCAGTTTTTTAAAACATTAAGCATTAAACTTATAAGAGAGATAGAAAGAAGCAGTTTTATTAAGTTTGTTGAAATTCTTAAGAATTCGTGTGTCCGTATTTTGAATAGTTTTGTCGTCGTATCGTGGAGGTTGAAACCAACAAACGTAAGACACCTGTTCGTGCCCTAAATACATAAAAACATCGGATCCAATCCGAGTCTCGACAAGTAAAGTTATTTTTTTTACTTTTGCATTAATTTCTATATTGTTTTATTGGTTTATACAAATAAAATAAAAAAATTAAGATATTTATGATTCACGTTGTATAAACCAAAAAATATTTTCTTTTTGTTTCATAAACTTTACTTTTGCAAATTTTTGGGTCTGTGTATACATAACATGAATATTACATTCTATTTTTTCTCTTATTCTGATTTCTAGGCTTGTGTATACATACTAGAAAATTACTCGCTTACTAACGTCATATTTCTGCTTCATATAGAATATGGGGGAAACACTGGATAAAGTGAAAAGCAACCTGAGACGGGTAATTACTCAAGAACGGAATTTTGTGTACCTACACCAACACCATTGACCAGTTGTTAGGCCAGAAAAGTTCAATGGTTCTGACTTTAAGAAATAGCAACAAAAGATGTTGTTCTGTCTGACCACTCTAAACTTGGCAAATTTTTTGAAGGAAGATTTACCAGAAATGGGATCCAATCCAAATAGTGAGACATACAACACAGTAGATGCTTGGAAGCATGCTGATTTCCTATGTACGGAATACATTCTAAATTGCTTGGAGAATTCCTTATATAATGTGTACATCACCATGACAACTGCCAAGCAATTATTGGATTTCCTTGAGAAAAAATACAAGACTGAAGATGCCGACACAAAGAAATTCGTGATCGGTAGGTTTCTTGATTTCAAGATGGTGGATTCAAGACCATTAATGTCTCAAGTACAACAATACCACTTGATTCTTCATGAGTTGAGCGATGAGGGTATGAATCTAATAGAGCATTTACAAGTTGGTGCTCTTGTGAAAAAGGTACCCCCGTTGTATAAAGATTTCAAGAACTACCTCCAACACAAACTCAAACAGATAAGTCTTGAAGATCTAATTGTAAGGTTAAGAATCGAGGAAGACAATCGAATGGCTGAAAAGGCAACTAACCCTCGATCATATGAAGCTAAGGCAAATGTTGTGGAACAAGGGAGGACCAACCAAAACAAATAGCGCAAGAGGCAAGGACATTCAAATAATGAAAACAATAAAAAGATGAAATTCAACGGGGATTGTCATAACTGTGGAAAGCATGGACATCGTGCAAAAGACTTTCAAAACAAAAAGGCACAAGGAAACCAAAAGAAAGGTAAGGGCGGTTAGTCGTTTGTGACTGAGATATCCGAGGGTATTGCCGATTTAAACCTGGCAGCAACAACAGTCTTAGAAGTCAACCTCGACTATTTTGAAATGCACATTTCTTTGAAACAACTTTTCCGTACAAGACTACACCAAAATCTGGTTCCTTAAAACGAGCACAAGACGCAATTCAGAGCAAGATCAAGAAACATTTCCAACCAAAAAGCAAGATCAAGAATCATTCCCAAATGAAGGAGAACCAAGAAGAAGTAAGCAAATGGGAACCTCTACGTCATTTGGTCCTGACTTTCTATCTTACATGCTAGATGGCGAACCGCGAACATTCGAGAAGGCTATGTCAAACCCTAACGCCCCTTACTGGAAAGAAGCGGTAAATATCAAGATATATTCTATTATGCAAAACCATACGTGGGAACTAGTGGATCTCCCTCCTTGGAATTAACCACTCAGATGCAAATGGATATTCAAGAAGAAATTAAAGACTGACAGGTCTATTAAAAATTACAAGGCTCGCCTTGTTGTAAAAGGTTATCGTCAAATGGAAGGACTTGACTATTTTGATACTTATTCTCCAGTCACGAGAATATCATCCATTAGAATGTTAATCGCATAGTTGTGATATACAAGTTAGAATGCATAACTTATTCATTACAGTTCCGAATTACAAAATATCAGGGGCCACGTGACCTTAATTCAGAGACATATACCAATGTCAAAGATATCATCCAAATTCTTTTTCAATCTCGCGCGACATCGAAAATAATTTACTTTCTAATTCTTGCCGGCTACTCTTTCACTATTAAAAAACGGTTTCTTTCACCCTTTACTCTTGGTTTCCTTCTTCGATCTTCTTTCCTCGAATTCTTATCCATGATTTGGCATCTTATATCATCCATGTACTTAAGAGATTCACATTTAACAAACACGTTAAAAGCAAATAGCTCTAAAAGAGACCACTATCCAAAACAAGGCAATAAATGAGAATATATCAAATAATGGAGAAAATCCTCAGCTGAGTACAAAAGGAACGTAAAAAGATGTCTCACATTGGCATTAATTTATCACAAAAAGGGAGATATCAATCACTGATGTCCAAGACCGTAGGTTACCCAAAGACTTTAGAAAATCGCAAAAAAATCCCATCTAACCTTGTCATAAGTTTTTGTCAAATCTATCTTTACGGCCATGAAACTTTTCATTCCTTTTGCATGTCTTAGTTCATAGCCAGTCTCGGTAACCAACACCACATTATCGATAGTAAATCTTTGTGGGAGGAAACTATTCAGATACATGTCGATATACTCAATTAACATAGGGTGCAAAGACCCATAAGAACTTTCATGCAACTTTTATACATCACATTTATTAAGCTAATTGGTGTGAACGATGTGACATGCTCTGACTACTCAGTTGGGGGATAAGATGTATAAGTGTCCACAAAACCTATTTCGGGAAGCTCCCTGTCTCAAGAGCTCTTCTGATCATGACGCATACCGATCGACTAGTTATATCCATCATTTCTGATAATCGTGTGTTAGCATTCCATTCGGCTCTGGCGCTTTGTAAGGCTACATTTTAAAAACGCAATCCAAATCTCCTCGTCTAAAATAGTTTCCTCCAATAGTTTAATGGAGTCTTACCCAAGCAAATTTTTTTTGTCATCAAATCAAATTTTATTATAATATGAAGATCAGCTCGCATTATCTTTACAACCTTTTAAGAACTGAATCCCAACATAGGATTAGAACTTAAAAAAGAAATAAAACATTTAAAAAAAACTAATACAGCCCAACAAGACTAAAGCCCAAGGAGAGTAGGACAACAAGTAAAAAATTAGATAGGTCAGTAGCTATTACATTAACTAACTCGGTCTCCTTCTTCTTCTTAAAGTTTTTCTTCTACAACTTGATACACGCATGTCTAACAATTTTCACCAAGATCTGCTTCTCATTCAAACCTCGACCTCCATGATCTCTTTCATTTCTTTCACACCAAATCCAATATATATATATGAGGTAATAAGAGCACTAATGATATACTTGTGAGAAGTAGTCTATGACTTCAGTTAAATCGTTTAAATCAATCTAAGTAGCTTTAACATCACAAACCTTTAATACTTGTGACAGAATTCTTCTAGAAAACGAGCAGTCTATGAATAGATGATTTGAATCTTCTGAGACGGCTTTACAGAAAATACATAATGAATTTATTTGACAACCCCATTCAAGCATTCTAACCTTTGTAGATAATCTATCTTGTATTGCTAGCCAAGAAATAAAAAAGCATCTCGGAACACAAGCTTTTGCCCAAATAACCTTACTCCATTTCACATCTTCTTTATGTTGTGATGTTCAAATAAGTTTTTTTAAATGAGAATCCTTTCTTGTTACTCTCGCTCCATATCTTAGCATCTTTACCAGGAGTTAAATTGTACTTCTCCAATTTAGGAAGAATTTCACCTATACATGGTGGTAATTTCCATCTATCTCTACCAAACCATGAATTTACAGTCTTGTTGCTAATCAGATTGTTATTTTCAAGTTTAATTCCTAAAAATTCTTGTATACTCAATCCTTCAATCTATTTGTCCCAAATAATGAAAGTATTTTTACCATCATGAACTTTGTGCAAAATAAACTTATATGCAGTTTTCTTTATCTTCATTAACTGCTTCCAAATCCATGTTTGAGATTGTTTTGCTTCTAAGCTCCAAATACACCTTCCTTTAATAATATTTTGATGCATCCACATACTCCATAAATTCTTGTCCTGTGAGTACATCCTCCAAAAGATAAATAATAAGCAAATTTTATTCAAATCCTCAATATTTGGAATACCAAATATTGAAAACTAAAGTGACGCAATATCTTCTAATAAGAAGAGCGTTTGGAAGAAATTTCTAACCCTTTTACTCTATGTTGCTTCATCCATAATAAAGTCATGAATATCATCTCAAAGGCGACCAAAGTCTTTCTTCATTTTTCTTACTAGAACCAATAGATGATAGAATCTGAGACTAAGCTCTCCTAAATATATATCACCCGTTTCGAACCCTTTGGAATCCACTGTATCTCCTTTTTTTTCTTTTTTTTTTGGTTACATGGGTGATCCGGGTTAACTTGTGCGTACCCGACTAATCCCACAAGGATATACATGCCTCCCCATATATATTTTCATGGTAAATCAGAACTAGGTTACCCATGTTCAGGGAGGGGTTCGAGTCTTGTACCTCTCACTTTACATCCGTTAAGGAGGAGATTCGAAACATAAACTTCCCCTTTAAGTGCTGAAGAAATAGTAAAGCTCTGGCTAATTAAGCTAACCCAACTGGTTCGGGTGCATCTCCTTATGTTCAAGACATTCTCATACTCTTTACTTTGTTTTCTCTCCGGAGACTTTTGATAGCCCCACTCAAAGAAGACGGGCGGCTAAAAGCAATGCCTCTCACGTAGGGTCCTGAATTTTTTATTTTTTATATTTTTGTCGAAAAGAAATCCTGATTGTTTCGAATTATTGACGTCGAGGGTGGACGCTTTTCAATGATGGTGCGCACTATTTACTATTTAGTGTGTAATCACATAAGCAAAAACCCGAATTGGAACAAAAAAAAAAAAAGAGGCAAAATCCCGTAACCTTCGATTTCTATCATTAACATTCTTTTTATTTTTGTGTCGGCTATCACTATCAATTTCTTCTTTAGATATGGATGGCTCAACTTCTTTCTAGTCACCTCACAAATTAACAATAATTGCATGCACCCACGGAAAAATCAATGTATTAGTAATTAGTTAGAGCCGCAAGTGTCATTCAAAATGGCCGCCTACCTCAAGGGCTTAGACATTTCAAGACCATCTTGACTTAATTCGATAATCTTTAAACTAAGGAAAACAACATTGGATCAGAAGAATAAGACTCAAATAGCTCGATGTTGACGATAGTGTCGGAAATTAAAAAGATTTATAATAGTTATAATATTTGTGGAAAAAAAGAAAATCAAGAATTTTTAAAAAAGAAAACTCCACATCAAAAATATAGATGAAAGAAATATCAGTTTATATAATTTTCATCTTCTATACATTTCAAATGCCTAAAAATTCTAGATATGAGAAGAAATGTGAATACCACGAGTGTGCATAACCCCCATCACCTTTAGCCCGGCTCGACTAGGCGACCACGAGGGTTGTGGCTTGGTTGTGGGTGAGTTGGGGGGTTTTGAGAAATTTAAAATTTAAAATAAAATATAGTTTGAGAGCAGGTATTCATCGAGTTGAGATTGAATCTATTCGTATCCGTCGAAAAGCTATCAGTCGTATTCATGGTTCCCAATAGTCGGAAACTCCTGCATTATTGACCAAATTCGTTCTCCCACTTGTCAAAGAAAACACCCAGGTTCATGGCAACTTCCAAGAGAAAATAAATGGATTTCGACTTTGTGGTAGACGTATTTATGACAGCCTTATAGTAGTTTTTATGACTGTTTTATTGCAAATGTTTTTTAAGAAATGCTACCACTATATAAAGAGGCTCAAAGGTCATTTGAAAACAGACCAACAGAAATACAAACACCGGAAAGTTCTCAAACTCTCCTCATCTCTTTAATATCTTTGATCAATGTTTACCATTTTACCAATAATTTTTAAAAAAATATATTGTTATCAAAAAACTTGATTTGAAATCTTTCTCTAATTTTGTGATGTTGCTTCACTTCTGAATGCAAAACATATACCCACGTGTTAAAGTTGGAACCCGTGAATGGTTTAAACTACTAATGCCAAGAACAAAAACTTTTAATCGTGTTCAACTAGTTTGATCTTGATTCAATTAAGTTCAAGGAGTTTTCTCCTATGAAAAATGCAACCACTACCAATACAGAATTGGCAAGACACTTCTTCCTCGAGGCCAAGTTGAAAATGAGTATTTCTATAGCTAGAGGATGAAAACTGAACAACATGTAGAACTCAAGCTCTCAAACCGTTCACTAAAGAGGAGCTCCTAGAGATCATTTGGGAGATACTTCAGAAGAAGATCCTTCAAAGAATCATTAGTCATTTTCAAGTCAAAGAGCCATATCACCTAAAGGATAAGTATTTATCCTTTATTAATACTAATCTAGCTATAAATTCTGGTCATATAAGACGTAGGTCCAGATGTCCGTTCTATTAATTGTGGGAAAGAAGACCATAAGGCCCACATATGTGTAATCAGAAAAAGAATTAAGCTCTGAAACCCGTTGGTGACCTGATTGAGACCAACAAGGTAACTTACACTGTGATAGTTGAGGCGGATTCGATGAAGAACAAGAGAGAATTTGTTCTCGACGCTAGAACATCCAGACACTCCTGGTCAAGAAGTTTGAGGAAATGGTTGATGTAGAATGAGTTTGCATAGAAATCTCAACCATTACCGTTATTCTCGAAAAAAGAACATGTTCCTCTAAAATTACTTTGGTAATACCTTATAGTTAATTTATGTTCTATTTGGTCCCTAAGTAGTCTCATAAAAGTGGCATTTGACTAGTTTGCGTGGGTAAAAAAATAGTTTTAACTTTAAAATGATGACTTTGTTGGGTAAGGGCACTTTAATGATGTACTGTTAAACACCATATCTTTGAATATGAATGCATATACTTTTATGAACAATGTTGAATATTTATATGTGGCATGGTAGATTAGGACTTTTCTATGCTCAATCTATTAAAGGTTAAAAGACACACAGACTTAATCACTATTCACAATATGACAACTTTGGTAAATGTCCAATATGTGTAGAGTCCAAACTGCTAATATTCTTTTAATCCGTGACCAGTAGAAAGACAAATCTATGATAACTAGTAAATGATGGCTTAGTTTTAAAACACCTCTAGGTGAGACGGATAATAGAACACATGTAAATAAATACTATAGGCTCACTATGGTATACCTTGTAAAGATAAAACACATCAAAAATTTTAAGATTTATATAAAGCTAAGATGGTAAATAAATTTAGGTTTAAAATCAAGAAAATTAAGTCCGGTAAGGGTAGTAAATATAGTCCATATTCTCTTAAATAATTTTGTGAAATTGATTGAATAAATCATGAACTTAGTGCCCATTATATACCCCCAACAAAATGGCATAATCATAGAACCCTTCAAGAAATGATGAATGTCTTATGAATTGTTCAGGCTTACCCAAAGAAAATCTAGGGGGAGGAAGTTGTCTTGTTTGTTTAGTCCTTAATAAGGTAACCGTTAAAAACTTAGACAAGACCTCTTATAAGTCGTGGGAGGAGTTTTCCACTTCACCTGAAATAATAAAAACTTTGGGGGTGGTTGGCCTTGACTGGGCTGCCCGACTTCTTAGAAGTCAACATCTAAACTGAGATCATAATTCAAGTTCCATATGAAATACTCAGATGTGTGCAACATATAACTTCTTATTACTAGGTTTTAATTCAATGTGTGAATCAATATATGATGAATTATCATTTCCTTGAAACAATTAAATGGTGTAAAAGACCTCTTTGCATGCTAATACTTATTTGCAAAATAATGATGTTCCTATAAGTGATAATTACCCTCTCCCTTGAACTTCTATGAGCCCTAGTGTAATCCTAAGGATGAACCTAGGATAAGTAAGAGACATAGGATCAAGTTAGGCTTGGACCCGACTGTATTACTACTCTGATGACTGAGGGTTTTCACATAGACATGTTAAGTGAAAAGGTAGTAACTTTCTCTCTTATGTAATAAGACCCTTAAGGGTATAAAATCAGTAAATGTTAGTTTATGGAAAGAGGCCTCTAATAGTAAAACTAAATCTATTAAAAGTAATCATACATGGGTATTATTTGACTTAACTAAGGGTAGAGACCTAGTTAGTATGAAGTGGATTCTAAGGAGAAATTTGGGGTGGTGGGTTCACCATTATGGGTTTTATTATTAGGATGGGCATTTTTGACCTTATGTATTGTGCTCTTGATGATGATTCCCTTTTATATTGTAACCCTTTGCCTGGGTAAAAGTAAATGAGAAAATAACTGAAAAAGAAATATGAGAAAAGAAATAGCATGATATCTCATATCAAAAAGGGATTCATAAATATATTACAAAAGAAAATTGATATGAAAAAAAATATATGATTTGGACCGGCAAAGTGGAATTTTCGCGTGATCATTTTAATGTTTTATATTGGGTTATTAAGGATGCTAATTAGTGTATCAAATCATTGGGCTGAGTGAGAACATTTTATGAGAGAAACTCAAGCTCTAGGGCGATTCGTTGATGGCTAGTGAGGAGAGAACCAAAATCTCACTCTAAATTATCCATATATAGGTTCATACCGTCCCTAAGCCTACATTACATCCTTAAGACCTTATGATTATTTGCTATGTGATCTAGAAATAATTGAACCGTTAGAGAGTAGTTAGGTGGATCATTGGATGCTAGTTAGGCTCGATGAACAATCGATAGTCTCCATGTTAAACTAAGTGAAAGACCTCTTCTTCGTGCATTGCAAAGCTAACCCGATCTTGAATTTGAAGCATGTTGATCGTTTGTATGATAAGTGTACAGGTAATTTAGTCTGTAAATATTATTACATGAAAGTTTTGAGTAGTTGCTTTGAGTTTATTATCTATTTTCTGCTATCTTCTTCCTGTTTTGCTTAATTGACTTAAGTGTGTATTTAGAGACTTTCTTATGTTCTTATTCTTTATTGTATCGGGACGATACAATTTTGAGCTGGGGGTCTTGATGTCTCCATATTTTTGATATATAAATCTAAGCCTGAGACATCATTTTAGGTGTATTTTCTTAAATTTAAGAGATTTTTTACTATTATTAGATAATTTATTGATTCGTGTCTTGATTTGATGATTTATTACTTTTCGAGCATATTTGGTTTAATTTGTATCTTAATGTGAAGCTCTTAAGGTTTGCAGAATATAATTATATGCAAAATCCATTCCAAGGAGTTAAGGAAAGAATATATAGGAGAAATCAGGAGATAAAAAGGAAGCAAAGTTGAATTAGGAAAGGAAAAACTGCCAAATAAATCTGCCAATTCTGCAGCTACGTCCACTAAAGTAAAGACAACTCCAAATAGGCTGAGATTCTGGATAATTATTTATAGTTTTAGATATATCTTTTTGTTTTGGTCGGTTTGATATAAAGTGGGCGAAATTTGGCCCAGTAACGAAGGAGATATGACCAAAACAGTGAGCAATGTTTATCATGTCCTATATTTTAGGAAACGAATTTGAAGTTGACTTGGACTCTAATTACATGTCTTCCACTCCAAAACTTCGACATAGGGTTAGAAAACACCTATAAATACACCCTCTTATCATTGTAAACATGTCATTGCTTAATTGTTAGTCCTTAGTATCAAGTAACAACATCAAGAGAAACAAGTTGACAATATGTATCTTTATTTTAGTTTATTTCTTTCCAGCATGAACTAAATTTCCCATAGCTTGGGTTTTGCATATGTATGATATTTGAATTCTATTTTCTTCTATCTAAGTTTGTTTGGGAAAAACCTTTTCAAATCGATTGAGCTTCTTAACCTTTATAATTGTTTTATGTGCTTTGATAATTGACTGTAGTTCTTGGTAGTGCACGAGTACAGACTACCCCATCAATAGCAGTTGGATGGTCGCCCAGAAGGGGTGTCTAATTGTTAAAAAACCACATAAATTCTAGTGTGCGGTAGTTATCCTGACGGGCTTACCTAACTAGATAGTCATTAGAGTTTGAGATTAACCACTGATCATTGCGCAGGGTCCCCTTACCCAAGTCCCCTGGTAATTGTCTGGTCACCACCTAAGTCCACCCATAAGGGTGTTAGGAGGAATATAACATCCTGGCTACTGAATTTAAGAGCTTTAATCACCCTTATATCTAGGAGAAGAAATAGAAGGATAAGTGCATACACGCAAACATGAGCTATATTTCTCATCTTATTCTTACATTTTTATTTTAGTTTAATCATCATCTCCACAATTATTCATATTTATTTTAATGTCTCTTATTCCACGTAACAATTATTTACTACGCTTCCTTCTAATTCATACGTATAACATACTAAGTCACCGAGAGCGAATCTTACTTACTATTAAAACTTGCATACGATCTGTGATACTTGAAATGAGTAACATGATTGGTTAGGGTGATAGTTCTTATCTTTTATTATCATTATTTTATCACACCCTACCAGCCACCAAGATCCAAATCCGGAAAAGCTCATTTACCTCAAAGAGGTGAGGTATAAGGAAAAGTAGCCCACGAGGTAACTCGTCGAGCTTAACGACATCAACAAAATCATAATAAGGGTGAAAACCCTTTGCAGTCTAGTTTATTGCTTTATTGATGTGTAACATTAAATTTCGTGTTTTATCTATGTGTACTAGTGTATATTATAGCTAATGAAAGAAGGTAGTATAGCATTTTGTTGTGTAGGTAAGTATTATGTGAGTTTGGGGTAAAAAGGAACCATGAGAAAAATTCGACAACACCATGCCGCGGTACACCGTGACATAGGTGCGGTACGCCGCAAACCTAAGCAAAGTGTGCGGACGACAGTCTACGCTTGACAAGTTAGAAAGTTGGAAGCAAAAACTCACGATATACCGTCGTGAGAAATTCGACACACCTAAGCTGCAATACATCGCAGCAAAGGTGTGGTACGCCACAGCCTCATACAAACAGTGAGCACGATAGTCATCGCATGAGAGGTCAGAGAGTTGCATGGGGAGAGACATTTGCGCTAGATCGTCCAGAGAGACTCGACACACTATAGCTGCGGCACACTGCAGCATTCGTGCGATATACCGCACGAGATGCGTCAGGATAAGGATGATAAATAATATGGTTTCTTACATAATAACCCTAGCCTCCAACCTCTATCTTCTTCACCCAGACAAATTTTTAACCTTCAACCTCCATTTAAACTTCACCAAAGCTTAAGAAATCTTCACCAACACACAGAAAACGTCATCAAATCCTTCATCCATCTCCCAGTTTGTCTTTTAAACATGATTAGTAATTATTTTCATTGTATTTTACTTTGTTTAGTATGAGGTAAACTAATTTAGTCTTGAGACTTGCAATGGGTATGAACCCTAAGTGATTTCCTCTATGTTTTGGTGATTTGGATACTATTTATATGTATTGAAATGAAATGAACTTATTTTTCCATTGTTTATATATATGATCGTTTTTTATCTATACACCGATCAAGTAGAGGTAGTTTGAGTCTTCTCGACTAACACTTGGGTGGGGGTCGAGATTTCGGACAAGTATATAAGCTCCTAGTGCCTTTTATCGGATGATATTAGAACGCTAGGTAGTAAATAGGGCATGTGCTTAATCCTACCCGAAAGACGAGAAGATGAATAAGTTAGGGAGCTAAGATTGCCCGTAAGGGTTTTAGATGCAATTGCGTCGCGGCTAATGCGAACTATGTAATTCACCCTTATACCATAACTAGAATAATTGTCAATTAGTTTGACTACTCGCAAGGATCAAGCATTACATTCTCATATATTATAATCTCTTTTTGGCATTTTCCTTTAAGTACATTTTAGCTTAATATTTATTTAATTGCAAGTTAGTCCTTTTAATTATAAAAACCATATAAAAAATCTTCATTATTATTATTGTTGTTTCAATTGAAACTCAATGTTTTATTACAATCAATACACATTATACAGGTTTAGTAGTCTATGTGGATCAATGACCCTTAGGCTTATCATATTTTGGCTTAGCGACACCTCTTATGCTTGCGGGAGTCCTAGTTACATTGGTACCAATTCATCATATTTATATAACACCTGGAACCGCAACACATATCATTGTAATTTCTAATAGAAAGAACCTTTGCTTTTTTTTGTATATTGCATTTTGCTTTTATGAATAAACGTGCAATGCTTCTTCTTCCCCTTTTGGTCTTTATTTTTTTTTGTCCTTTCCCGAGGAATAGTCTAAAACACCTTGATTTGTAATGTTTTTCTCGATAATGTTTATGGAGGCCTTTCCGACCTTAGCATAGTTAGGAATTTACTTCGTTAGGCACTCCTTTGCTATTTGTCCTTACTTGTCGAAGACTTTTCTGAATCATCTTGTCAAATATTTTGAACAAGCTTCTTGGAGCTCTATACATGGAAAAGTTTTATCTATTAATGATTCTGCATGGAAGAAGATAGTAAATTCCACCTGTACTCGCTTTTTCTTTGACACTAAGGTTTTTTTGTAGCTTGATATCTAAGGTCCATTTCTTTTATTCTTACTGTTTCTTTAAAGGCATTTGCTTTTGTGATGTTGATATCTTGTTTATTTGATATATTTATGATATTAAAGACATTTTGGGGGGTATAATGGACTTATGAGGGATTATTCCTTACTATTTGTTATACTTTAGTTTCTTGTCTAGTTTTAGATATTTTGTTACATTTAGAGCTATTGTGTGTTGATTGTATATTAAGTGTGAAGCTCTTAGGTACACGGATGATGCGAGATCCACAAGATGATATGGAAAAGTCTAAAAGTCAAAGATAACCCCAAGTCACTATGTAAAATAACCAAAAAGTCTCTTTGGAAGACCTAGTTCTTTAATCTGTAGAACTTTGAAGTCATCTTATGCGAGTCACTACACACATTCAGCTAAGATTCCAAGAAATCCCTATGGTTTCAAGATAGTACTTGAAGGCAGAAGAACGTGAGAGGTGATGGTTTTCATTTTGGAGTTAGAATTACAAAGTTATGATCTTGTTCCCGAGGGTAATTTGTGCCTACCAAGAGGAAGGAGTGTCAAACTCTCCTGAGGGTAGGTGTGTCGAAGAAGTAAGGTTATTTACACAACTGACATATAAAGGTAACTCTTTTCTACATAGATAAATCTTGTTACAAATCTGGCCCCACAACAGTCTAAGTTATGCACCCAGACTGCCTGAACTATGCACCCATGTCAGCCTTCCGCACGCGTCTACGACATCTATAAATACCACTATTCAGCCAATTAAATGGGTACATTCTATCTCTTTCATAAGAATACTTTCTATTAAGTGTCTAGTTTTAGGAGGCCTTGGTCATAATGTGGAAGCCTTGACAAGACAAAGAGAAAACGGGGATTTTCCCCATTCTATCAATAAGGGATCAAATTTATAGCATTTGTCTTGGTTCCTATTGGAATGTAATATCACTTACTATTGGTTGGATACTATATTTACTCTTAAGGTGAAATATGGATTGACTTGAAGGATTTAGGAGCATCGAAGAAGGTTTTGCCCATGAAGGTCATTAGGCTAGATAGGAGAGACCAAAGATTTTTTCCATCAATGAAAGAATGCGAAAAAAGATACTAATCTGTCCTTCAAAATGGAAGAGGGAAAACATATTGGAAACTTATGTGTCAAAGAAAAGCTGTCAATTATTGGAAATATTGCATCTAATATTAATATTAAATAGACTGACATCACCATTGTCACACGTCGAGGCTAGCTTGACATCATAAGGGATGGTGCCATCAGCTACGCAATGCAATGAGGTAAGTGTGTTTGTGAAGTTAGCGACATATACCCATGATGTAATCATGTGTTACGTGTATACTGGGTAGTAGTTGGGCGAGAGCTTTGTGTGTGAGGATCAAGAATCTAGAAATATAGGGCCAGCGCTAATAAGGATACACGTTGACCAGGGTCAATAGAGTATGCCTGAGCAGTCCACGTGGAATGGTGCGGCTGGTAGACACCGTCTTCAGCAATTTCAAATACCGTATGACCTATTTCAGATGTGTTTTCACTGATACCTTGGTCAAACAATATTTGGGACCTGTGCGTGATTCCAAAGCATTTGGTTTTTGTTTAAATGGCATTATTGGGTCAAATTTGTACCAAGTACCTGCTAGTGCATATGGAGTTGGATTCGATTTGCACTCTGTGTTTTTGAGACGACGAGAAATTTAATCTTCGAGTGCGATTTTCAGGGATATTTGGCAGGACATAAGACTTTGGCTTTGTATTTTAAGGTAGATGAGCATTATATTTAACTCCTTAAAATGGCTGAATAAGATGAATGTTGGAGCAGCTTCGAAGAAAAAGACGTGGTGTATTGCTTTTGCAGATTTGGTATATTTCATTTGACAGATATGTAACAAACTAACCGTAATGGAGTGGTCCCTATCCATGATGTCATTCTTAAGAGGTACTTTTTGTTATATTTACGACTTATACTCTTATCATTTCTTTCCGCTAGATGGTATATTTATACTAAATTTACAATGATCTATTTATAGGATATAGAAACTTGGAGGAATCTTGTTTACATTTTGCAAGGATAGTCATCTTATTCCAGTATATCGGTATCAGTGAACAATCATATATATATTTGACTTTTTATATAAAATTTATTTATATGATAAAAAAGAATTGAAGGAAACCAAGTATTAAAATTTCACAAGAAATTTAATACATATTTTAATAACTTTGACTTAAAACCTAAACTAAGTTTTTTTTTTTGGTCGAACTAAAATAATGATTATTGGACGAGCTAAAGTTTGTTTGAAAATCTCGTAGGAAAAAGAAGAATATTAGACTGTGACTTTACTTGTGAAAAAACTCTCCCACAATCCCACTCAAAGAACTCATTGTCCAGTCACAATGCCAAGACGACCTATAGCCGCCACTTATAACATGCGCCATGGCCCATGAGTCGTGACAAGCAACAGAGCCACTTTTTTTTTTCAAAAACATAATAATATAAATTGAAATATAGTTTAAATTCTCAACCAATACCCTAGGGGTTTGTGAGTTAAACAAAGATGAGGATAGACGCGCTAATTAGGGAGGAGGTTTAGAAACACAGTCGTGAGACAAAATACCAAGAAGTTTATGCCTTGCAACTCAATCTGCTACACTATTTTTTTTTTGGGACAAAAGAGAAAGAAACACTATGATTATTACAAAGGGTTTAATATCAAGATATGCCTAGTATTAGACGGCGCTTTAGAGTGGTTGAGAAGCTCTATAACCGCCTTATTGTCATTAATAACTCTAATGTCTTCAAGGTGAAAATTCACTGTTCAAACCAGTCCATTGTGCACACCAACCAGCTCGGCTTCTTCTGCATTATTACATACTAGGAGACCTGCAAAACCATGTATTAGAACTCCATCCTTGTTACTTAGGATACAAGCAGATGAAGCCTTATAATTTTCTCTAAAAGAGACAGTTGTGTGTACAACTATAGATTTTTCATAAGATTTTCCTTCCACTTGTTTTTTTTTTTATTCGTCAAGCGGATGTTTTTTTTCCCGTCAAGCGGATGTTTTGAGCTACACAATTTCTTTTATCAAAGAAGTATTCTGTTTATAATAAAAAGGCATTGTGCTCTGATGCACGACTCCCAAAAACCTCAACCTCCACCACCGAAGAGCTCCTCTTCACAGACCTCCTCCACCCTTTCAAACTCGCCTACATCCCTTTTGCAACAGACTCAATCCATTACAGCCCCAACACCGTGGCCCAACAGATTATCAAACCCATTTCAAACCCCGACTTCAAAACTCTGATCCAACCCTCTTATTTCCAACAACCATAACTCTGACCCGAGTTAGAAAGGCCTGCCGCCGCTCTGGCACATAAGATCTCTGAACCTATCTACTTTCAGGTGGTACACGATGCCATCTTCACGGACACTCGCACAACCCAACAGCCCGGTCCTAAACCCAACTAAAAAAAACCCGTCCACCCAGGCCCAACTACCCAGCCTTCAAATTCCGACCCATCCTCTAAACTTCCGACCATTGAAGCCGGTTATAATTAGGGAAAAACTTGGGTAAACTACCCCTATGTGTGGGTTTGTAGTTTTAGAATAAAAAATCAATATATTGATGAAAGAGAATGTATTATTCAGCAAGTGTTAGCATGAGAGTTTTTTTCTTTTTTTCTTTCGGACAGATAATATAATGTGAATTCCTTTTATTTTTTATGTTAACACATATTACCATACTGACTATATAAATTATATTAAAAATTGACAATTTTTTAATAGACAAATTAAATTTTAAAAAGTATTATATGCAAATTAATTTTTTTTATAAAGTATTTAAAACTTTTCCTAAGAGATATATTAATGATAAAACAACATAATAGGTAATTTTTTTAATAGACAAGTATGGCTCAGTTTATATTTTTATTTGAGAAAAATATTATGTTGGACCTTTTAATTAGGTTCGATTCGGTCCATTAATAACCACCAAACCTAATTAATATAGGTCCAACACAATTAACCGGTTGACCGATTAGACGTCTCATACGACTCAACATATTTTTAACCTTGACATCTAATTACTACCAACGCGGCTAGTCGAACATATTATGTAAAAAACCTAACTCAACCTAATACATGAACACATAACAAAAAAATCACTTACATTGGGTAAACTAACCCTATACTTGGGTAAAAAAATACCAACAATTTCTTTTTCTTTTGATTGTTTATTCAAACTCTAATGTAAGTAATTTTTTTATCTTGTGTTCATGTGATGGGCTAGGTTAGGTTTTTTATTAATATGTTCGACTAGGCGCATTAGTAGTACTTAGATATTAAGGTTAAAAATATTTTATTGAGTCGTATAGGACGTCTAATTGGTCTATGAAACCGGTAAATTGTGTTGGACCTATTAATTAGGTTTGGTGATTAATAATGGACCGAATCGAACCTAATTAATAGGTCCAACATAATAATTTTTCAAATAAAAATATAAACTGAGCCATACTTACTAATTAAATTTTTTACCTACTATTTTGTTTTATCATTAATATACCTCTTAGAAAAAGTTTTAAATACTTTATAAAAAAAAATTAATTTGCATATAATACTTTTTTTAAATCTAACTTATCTATTGAAAAATTATCAATTTTTAATATAATTTTTATAGTCAATCTATTTTGTTTTTAAAATGTTAAAAGTTAATATATAAATTTTTATATCTTTCTATTTTCTATTTATTTATAATTTTTTCTTACTTCTAAGTACAATAAAAAATTGATATGTAATATACATAAACATCAAAAATAAAAAGAATTTATATATCTGTCAAAAAAAAAAAAAATTCCCATGTTAATACTTGCTGAATGTTACATTCTCTTTCATTAATATATTAATTTTTTATTGTAAAACTACAACCCCACATATAGGGGTAGTTTACCCAAGTTTTTTCCAATGAATTAATATCCGCTTGACGAACAAAAATAAATAAAAAACATACGCTTGAGTGGCTCTGTTGCTTGTCACGACTCATGGGCCATTAATATGAAAATGCAAATAATTAACCAAAGTATGAGAATTCAAATAAAGAGATTAAGATGAGAAGTATAACTCGAGAACTTATATGTAATCCTCACTAATTGATTCTACGATTTATTGTTTAAGGGTGAATTAATAAATATGCTATAGTCGGGAGTCAACTCTCTTCCTAACTCCCTTCGGGGTAGCTTAGGACGCTGCCTAACACCACTAGAGACCTATCTCGAGTGAACTCCACAATGATGATCCCCATCTAAGGTTCTTACCCAAATGACTATCTGGTTAGTCAAGACCTCCTAGTTCATTAATGAACACCGGACACTAATATATTATTTTCCGTAACCGAACCCCCATTTTGAGTGAAAGTCTGAATTTCTAAGGTTAACATTCTATTTGTCCAGAATAAGGGCTTAAATTTGAATTCAAATATATAATCGAATAAATAAATTAACAATTCATTTCAATTACTCGATCCCAAAACTCAACAAAACGTAAAGAAATAATCTAGGATTCATACATCATACGATTTTCAAGCTACGAGTGATTTAGTTCATAAAGATATATGGAAAACAACAAAATTGTTGAAAGATGATGAACAATAGGTATTGAATGGCATGGAAAAGCTTATTTTCTTCTTCTCAAGGTGTTAATGGTTGTTCCTAAGTGTTCCAAAATTATACAACCCTTATTTTGATCTTTAAAATATGATATATAGGGTTTCTAAAATGTTTTTGGAGTTGTGGGACCCATTTAAGTGCTCCAAGTCAACCCAAAAATGTTTTTAGTGTATGTGGGACTGGTTTAACCCACGTGCTCAGCGGAAAATTAGTTAACTCTTTCATTTCAGATCTCAATCATGAACGGTTAGTTCCTACGCGCTCCTAACTTCAAGTTCTACACTAAATCAAAGGGCTCATCCGGAATCCTAATCGATTACGTGTGGTAACTCTAACAAGTCGATTTACAAATCCGGCCGCACATACTCTCACTTTCTAAAAGTTGTCGAATCATCCTTTTATGCTATGACTAAGGGGTGATCTCGTTTTCTTGACTTATTATCACCGTCTTGGGGTCTCGTATCATCTAAGTACCAAAGAGTTGCACACAAAACACATATTTAATGCACCAAAGCTCTAAAAGTAAAAAAAATCTGAAACTAGACAAAAATTTATAAAATGTCAAATACTAGTGATGCCTCGTGTACTATTATTTTATAACAAAAAATGAGACAACGTTGATTAAAATTAGTTTAGGATTCCTTCAATTTTAATTAGGTATTGATTAAATTTGAGTATGGTTGCTTCTTGAGTGTGGTAAAAATCAACACTAAAGAAGAGAAGCGACTACCGCAAGTGTACGGGCCATCCAAGTAATAAATAGGTAAAAACGGGTTAATCACCACCACATGGATTGCAAGGTATGAAGAATGCGTTTAGATGAAAGTAGAATTAAATTCAATACGAAATAAATAAAAGATAGATATTTGTTTTGTTTTTAAATATGAAAATACTAAACGCATTCAATGTAAATTAACTAGAGATTAATCAGAATGACAATAAAAATAAATACTAAAGGGTAGACGCAAATATGAGAGGTATACTTGAGTCTCTCTAGGAATTCACCTAAATTCATGTATTTAATGCTTTCGTTAACGGTAGAGTTGGTATTTTTATATTAGTCAGGACTCTAATATCTCCTAACTCCCGTCAAGGTAGATTTAGGAACTATCCTACAGTATTACAAACCCCGTCAGGGCGATTATAAGCCACGCTCAGATGATTAAGAAAATTACCCAATTGGATACGCGGTTAGTCAAGCCCGTCGGGATCAATGAGGAATACCACGCGTCTATTATTTAGTTCAGTAATTAAACCCACTCCCCCTTCCAGATGATTATCACCACTAGTGAATAACTTAATTACTATGACCTATCTCCGATTAGCTAATTCATTGATAGTAAATAAGTACAAAATAATAATCAATATAAAATACCCAACTCAATTTAAATAAAAAATTATTCCGAAATTGAAAATACAAAATAGGGTGCATCACATTACGCGATTCTCAAGTATATATGTGTTTAGCTCATAATAGAAATAAAAACTAAAATTAAATTAATATTATACATGTTTCCTACAAACAAAAAATAAAATAAAGAACCTAATTGAAGAACTGATTTGAGCTGTTGGTTGAAGAAAAAAGTTTCTTCAACTTCTGCTCATACCTCTACCTTGTTCTCTCTTTAGAAAATTGTAAAAAAAAAATTCAGCGTACTTAATTATGAGGTCTAAGGAGCCTTTTATAGTGCTTAAAAACGGATTAGGCACATGAGTGATTTAATTAATGAGTAATGCTGGGTATCACCAAAAAAGTGATCACCCAAATATCACCTTCCTAGGTGGTCCAATTAAACGATTTCATATAAGAGAGAGAAAAAAGTAATCAGGAAAGAGAAATAGTTTAATTGGACCACCTAGGAAGGTGATATTTGGGTGATCACTTTTTGGGTGATACCCAGCATTACTCTTAATTAAATGAATTAAGGGCCCAAATCCGTTTTATATTCCCGCATCTTCTATACACACTTAAGTAAAATAGGTGTAATATTCGCATCGTAAGTCCAAATCACCTGAAACCACTTCTCAAATTTCGCTAACTCAGAGGATCATCTTTTTCATTTGAACCACCAAGTCAAATTTTGCACCGTTTGGGCTCAGGAAGGGCTGGAAGTGATGACTTCCCAGTTTCTAATGTTCCTCCACCTTTACTAAAGTGATTTATTTTGCTCCTTTGACACTTCCATTTGACCTTGGACTTTAAAATTCACTTATTATCTTCATATTAATGTGTCCTAGCAGCCATGTACCTAAGAACTTCACACTAAACAAGCAAATTAACGCACAAAAGCTCTAAAAGTAACAATAAGTATAAAACGAAGGAAGAAAGTGCAATATAGAAAATTACGCTAATAAATCTAATAACTAACTCCAGTTTCTACCTAAAATGATGTCTCCTAAGTAGATTTATTTATCACAAACAGGGAGACATTAAGACCCCAACTCAAACCTTTGTCGTCCCGACAATGTAAATCACAAAAGTAGAAGTTTAAGGGTAAGATGCAATTGCAGAATCTAAAGAATGACACCCAAAGCAAAACTTAAAATAAATCTTATGTAGTACAACTTAAGAACTAATGCACACATACACCTATCATAAAAAATAAAACACATAAATAATTTCAATCCAAAATTAATTCCACAATGCTAGAAGATTACCCTTGATACTTAGCTCGAGATGGTGGCTACATGGTGATCTTTACTTGCTTTGAACGCTCCACTTAGCTTACTCTGTATTAGCAAACTGGTTATTTCACTATCTACCTAGGCACCACGAGGTCTTTATGGTTTTAGCATAGACTTAGGGACGGTATGGTACATTTGGATAATGAAAAGTGAGTTTTGTCTCTCTCCTTACTAGCATTTAACTAATTGTCCTGAGCTTGAGTTTACACTCATATATGTTCTCACTCACTTGACGCACAAATTTAGTGTCCCCACATAAACCCAAGCCTATCAATATGATTACAATAAAAATATTCCATTGCCTCTTCTTTTATTTTTATTTATTCAATCTCTTATTTTGTAAGTTAAATATGACATTCTTTTTAATGCGAATTGTCATGCTAACTAATTTTCTCAATTTCTTTTTTCTTTTATTTCTTTTTCTTTTCTCTTTTTAGAAATCGGTAAAGGAATTTACAATAAAGTACTAATCATTCAATCACATTACAAATATACCCAACAAATGTAATAACAAATTCCCTCACCCCAAACTAAAGCTCAAAGACAACTAGTCTTAAGCAATCGTGATTCAAGTACATGTCATATGGTATAGTCCTAACATCTAAAGTTTAAGCTTATAATATGGCTTCAAAAGAAAGGCTTAAAGGCTAAAAAATGGGGTTAAGAAGGATATCAATAATCACGGGTTTGAAAGCTAAAAAGGTCTCAAGTGGCTACCAATGAATTGCCTCTATCATTTTCCTAGTCACATAGTTTCACTCCATTTTCACCTCTAGTTCATAATTAAGTGGGTTCTCTACTCATTGAGATCTCACGTTCTACACACCCCTCTTTCTCACTAAGTACAAGCTTACTTCTTTTGCATTTTTCATTAATTTTTCCTATATATCATCTAGTGTTTGCATGCATTCAAGGTGTGTTATACATTAACTCTAAGGTATACTATTTTCTATCACTAATTTACATAGAGTATGCTTTTTGGGACATTCAACAAACTCTATAGTCAAATCATTCCTTAAACTAATTTTTATTTGGTTTTAACATTTTTTTTAAAAAGCAATAAAAATGTAACACATTAACTGGGAATGAGGACAATGAGTACCCCACCCCAAACTCAAAAATGTGTCGTGTCCCTAAGAATAAAAAAGACTCTACAAAGAAATTAAACTAACATACACTACTAATGAGAAAAGAGTGAGGGAAACATATCTTAATCGACACTAGGACAATTGCTCGTAGTATCATGTCGAGGTTGTGAAGTATCCTTAGGCACGATGTATAGATCATACACCGCTGAATTCATCTTCTTTAATGTATACTTCATCAACTTGAACTCGTTATTCCCTTGGCTTAAATCATCCCTTCATGTTTCTCATTTAAATTATCACATCATCCTTGTAAATCCTACCTCAACATCAAAATCTCTTTTCTCTTCATGTTCTTATTTACTTCTCCAACCTTCATGTCATCTCAGATGACCCCGAACTCAAAGTTTCAAGAATTCCCAAAAGTTTTGGATGAATTTTGTGACTTTTGGCGTTCTCGAATGTATATGGATACAAATTATAGTGTTTTATGAGCTGGATAATCAATATCTAAAGTATTTGGAGATGTTTTAATGGCTAAGTTTTAATGTTTGGTTAAGAAAAAAAGATTTTGGATTAAAGTTGGAATTCCTTGGTGTTTCAGAATGTTTTGTGATCTAGTTATGTGTTTGGATGATGTTTATAGGGACGATTTGATGACGAATTGGTGTTTTCATGGTGGATTGCAGGTATTTTCAGAGCTTGGGTTTGTCAACAATAGTGTCTTGTGTGAGAGGCTAAGGGAAAAAGAAAAGACATAGGATTTCATAAGGATTAGGTTAAGTTACGGCGGCTCGACCCGCATAACGGTGGGACGGCCGGCTAGCTGGTCATGAATTTTTCTTTTTCTTTTCTTTTTCGTGTTCGCAAATTTTTTTTGCATATAGAGGATGATATTCTAGAGACTTGCTAATGATCGGATGACATGCCATACGCAAAGTTGATTTTTTGTTGACGCAATAAATAGTTGCGTATACATGGTTGCATTCCAGGGGCTTTAGCGATGTGATTAATTTTCTCATCGGTAAGCCAGTGATTAGAATGGCAAGACCGTCACAATTTTGATGTTTGGCAAACGCACTTTACAAGCGCGTCTAAGTGAGCCAACTCCAGGGACTTTATCCGGTATGCCGGTCCGTGTATTTGCATAGGGCTACTTAGACGCGTATTTTTGCTCCGTCTCGCACCTGGTTAATCCGAAATTCAAGGATTTGAACACCCGCAACCATAAAAAACACACTAACCCTTCTCATTTCTTAAAAATCCACACTAATAAACTATATTATATGCTATGAAATAAAATACTCAAAGCATTAAAAAACTATATAGTTAAAATGGCTTTTATTTAACGTCGTTAAGCTCGATGTGTTACCTCCGAGATCATTTCTTAACATAACCTACCCAGCAGTGAGTGAGGTTATCAACATTTACTACTCAGAATTTGCATCTCTTGGCTTTCACTCCTACTAACTTCTCAGAGATAACCCTTGGGACCATGAATGGTCCTAACTAAGAACTCGTGGGTTTACGTGATTTCTTTGGAGGACCAGGCTTTTTCAATGCGACTGTTTGCCCACTTTAAACTCCTCCTCCTCTCTTTCTTTCGTGGGTTCTTTTGGAACCTTCGTAACATGTTTTTTGGTCTTCTTCTTTGCACGAGCAAGGTGTAGACTCTCCTTAGGATATGGAGGAGCTTTATTTGGTTGCTTCTTCCTGAGCTCTCTCTCCTCCAGTCCTAAGATCGCCACAACCTTGGATGGTTCTTCTCTATATGTCCATTGGTGTCCAAGAAAAAACAATCTCCCGGAGAACTGGTGAAATTCATCGCTTTGAACATTTTAAACTTTTCCTCCTCGTCTTGCACTCACATGATTGATTCACCGTTCTCTACATCAATTAAAGTGCTCCCTGTGGCTAGTGGTGTCTCCTGGTGTGTGATAAAATCACACCCCTAAAAAAGAGGGACATAGATCGCAAGTGTACGGGTCGTCCAAGTAATATCCGGTAAACGGGTTTTCGATCTCAGGGACGAATGGATATGACTTATGATGTTATGCAATAAGTGAGGATAATTGTTATGACAAGAAAATAAATGATAAAATATTTGTTGGGTTTTGTTTATGAAACTAAGACGCAAATAATTAAAGTACTAATTTAAATAATGCAAGAAAATGGACGCAAGTAAAATAAATATGAGTAGACGCAAGAATGAGAAGGGTACGTGAGTCTCGCAAGGGGTCCACCTAATCAATTTAATTAACGTTTTTGTTTAAGGGTAGAGTCGGTATTTTAGTACTAGCCGAGATTCTAATATCTCCTAGCCCCCTGTCGGGTGGAACTAGGAGCTATCCTAAAGTACTATAAACCCCTGTATGGGCGAATATGCCTCTTCAGATGTGAAGTTTTTACCTCTTTGTCTATGTAACTAGTTAAGCATGTCGGTCAATAACGAACATTACACAGATATTTATCTAAGTCCGTAATAAAACACAACCCCCCCCCCCCCCCGGTCCGATATTCACATTGCCACTAAGTGAATAGCACGGTTACTAACACCTAATTCTAGTTGTTCCTAAAAGAAATAGTAAAATAAGAATAAAATAAATCCAATATAAAATACCCAATTCAATTTAAATTATAGAAATCCCAAATTCAGAAACAATAAGAAATTAATTAGGGTTCCTCCCTTTATTGCGATTCTCAAGCACTAATATGTTTAGCTCATAATGAAATTAAAAAATGGAATTAAATACAAGTACTCATTATCAATTACAGATATAAAATGAAGAACCTAATTGAAGGATTGAAATTGATTGTTGATGGAGGAATAGGATTCTCCAGCTCCTGTTCTTGCTTCTGCCTCTTGACGCTCTTTCTAAGGATGATTTGATTTGAAGAAAATATGAGAGGCGCTAAATAATGAGATCTAAAGTCCTATTTATAGTGGATAAATCGTATTGAGCCTTTTACTTAAGATAAGTAGGTTAAATGAATAAAAGCCCAAGTTTAAATAAGAAATCCCGTAACTGATGTACATCTGTTAGTAAAACGGCCGTAACTTTTGCGTCTCAACTCCAAATCACCTGATTATAGTCGCAAAATCTTCCTAACTCAAAAACGCAATTTCCTTATTTTAGGGATCTAAGGCTGAATCAGTGGATAAGTGGCTCAAAAACAGAGGTTTGTAATAGCTTTCCAGATTTCCCTCTCCTCTAGTCAAATCTTTGGATCATCTTTTCTTGCCTTTGACTTCTCCGCTCGATCTAATACTTTAATTCCCACTTCTCCTCCTTGTCTTGGTGCTCCATAGAATCCATGGACCTAAGAACTTTACACTAAAAACAGACAAATTAACGCACAAAACCTTTAAAACGCATATAATACAATTCGAAAGGGAGAAATTGCAACATAACCAAATAAGCTTAAAAGTCTATCAAATAAGTCTATTAATCACCTAAAATGATGTCTCCTAAGGGCATATAATTAGAACAAAATGGGAGACATTAGCTAGGAATAGTCTTCCCAAGATGATGGGGACATTCCTATCCGCGTCTTAATCAAGTTTAATGAAATCACACAAAAATATAAAATTACCTACTTTGAGAGTACGTCTTCAATCTTTCCTATAGGATGGGATATGTATCTATCCGCCATTTGTATGACCATGGTAGTAGGTTTTGCATTCCCAGTCCTCAACTCAACACTAATCTAGGCATGAGATTGATACATGCACCTAGATCACATAAATCTCTCCCGGTCCATCTTTACTAATAGATATAGGGATATAGAAACTCCCGGGATCTTCTAATTTCGGAGGCAACTTACTTTGACATATTGCACCACACTCCTCCTGTAAACCAACCATCTCTCCCTCATAGTATTTTTGTTTGTTGGAAAGCACCACCTTCATGAATTTCATATTGTTTTTCTTTTGGACACATAATGGAAAGGTAGGGGGCGGGAGGTTATCAGTCAACACAATATATTTCCTGGTCTTCTCATTCGTAGCCTTAATAGGCTCCTCAACTATGTCTTCACTCACATCTGAACGAAATTTTTAACTACAACAGGGTCCTTTTCTTCCTCAACTACATCCTCTACTTCCTTTGGCTTGACAATTATCTCTTTTTCTTTCATAATCGGGAAGGTGGGTGGTTTTAACCGTTTCTTACTTCTAAGAGAAATTTCCTTACAATCTTCCATTCATTGAGGGATTTATGTGTCACTTGGGATTTATCCCTGAGGGCGCTAATTTATCTATTTTGTCAATTGAGACACTTGTTTTTTGAGAATTTTTAACACAACTGATTGTTCATTTACCCTCACGTTGGTATCTTGCTACTCTTGTTGACTCTTTTGTGCTATGGCCATGAGTGTTTGCAAATGTTCTTCTAGTTTGGTTGACTTTTGAATAGATACTGTCATAAACTGGTTCATTTGTTCTTCTACTTTGGTTGACTTTTGGACAAATACTGTCATAATCTGGTTCATTTGTACATCTAATTCGCTTGCAGTATTTGCACCTTCTTGTGGATAGGAAGGGAGTGCCTTATGAGCTAATGTCTCTGCATAAGCATCATATCTGTAATTTTGAGGAGCTTGGCCTCCTTGATATTGATTTTGAGGTCTCGACTGGTAATTGTTCCCTTGGGGCCTTGGTTGATAGGCTCCCGGATTAGCATCCCCTTGTGGATTTGAGTATTGGAAACCTAGATGGTTCCTGTTTAGATTACCATAGCCTTGACCACTTGAGTAGTGGTTACCTCGATTATTGATGAAGCCTACCAATTCTGGATTATACGGACAATCTTCCCACGTATGATAAATTGCCCCACAACTTGGACATATTTCTTGTTGTACCACATGAACACTAGCTTGCTTGTTGGTAACGAATAATTGTTTAATCTTTTTTTCTAGAGAGGCAATATTTTCATTCAAAGCAGTTTCCGCTTCTACACTAAAGGTACCTTTCTCGGAAATCGAACTGGTGATTTGGATGGTTGCCAACTCACTTACTTCTTTACGATCCAATCAATTATACCTAACGTTTGATTCATATTTACCATAACGTATCAACTTTCTCCTTGGAGGCTTCATCTAAATTGCGATAGAAAAATCCAAACTGTAACTCCAATGAATACCCGTGTAGTGGACGCTTCCTTAGTTATGATTGAAAACTAGACCATGCAGCCCCTACATTTATCCTCTTTCTTGTTGGAAACCTGCTAAATCAAGTTGTCCACTCAACCTGACACTCTGAGGATCATACCCACCGAAAAATGCAGTTTGCAAGTGATCCCAAGTAGTGATTTCTTCGTGTTGTTGCTGATCATACCACTCACTAGCTCCACCGGTGAGGAAGAATGAGAACATAGCAAAGTACATTTGTTCCTGAGTAACTCTTGGAGTGACATATGCATCACAAACCTGCATGAATTTGTACATGGCTCGAATAGGATCTTCGCATGCAGCTCCACTCTATTGGCCAATATTGATGAACTTATTGATCATACCCGCATCTGGTTTGAATCTCACTGCATGAATTGTGGGTGGGAGAAGTCCTATGGGTGGCAAACGGAATGACTATTTTTGTTAGGCTGGTTGAGCCACGGTATAGCTTCAGGTGGAACTTGTGCACCCTGGTTGTTATTAGGTTGTTGTTGTCCTCCACGAGTATTTGGAATTCGATTATTAGCATTATCTCTTGGTGGATCAACTACAATTCGTGGAACTATCGGGTTACCATTTTCATCTACTTCCTCCTGAACATTGTCATGCAACTCAGCCATCTGTTTCTCTAGTTTATTTTTTCTCTTTCCCTTTTCCAATAAGCTCTGAGTATCTCCTCGGGATTTCAAGAACATGCACCAAACCTAAAAGATCTGAAAAAGACAAAAACCCAAGAAAAGCAAAAAACATAAAATAACAATTAACTCTACTAAAAATAAATAAACACAAAAAATCACGCGCTGCGATCCCCGGCAGCGGCGCCAAAAACATTGTCGCTCCTTGAGTGTGATAAAATCAACAATAACAAAGAGAAGCGACTACCGCAAGTGTTCGGGTCGTCCAAGTAATAAATAGGTAAAAACAGGATAACCGTCTTCACAAGGATTGCAAGGTAAAAAGAATGTGTTTAGATGAAAGTAGAATTAATTGCAATACAAAATAAATAAAAGATAGATATTTGTTTTGTTTTTAAATATGCAAATACTAAACTCAAGAATGTAAATTAACTAGAGATTAAACAGAATGACAATAAAATATAAATACTAAAGGGTGGGTGCAAATATGAGAAGTATACTGGAGTCTCGCTAGGGATTCACCTAAATTCATGTATTTAATGCTTTCGTTAAGGATAGAGTTGGTACTTCTATATTAGTCGGGAGTCTAATAATTCCTAACTCCCGTCAAGGTAGACTTAAGAACTATCCTACAGTATTACAAACCCCTTAGGGAGATTATAAGCTATCTTCAGATGATAAATAAAATTATCTAATTGGCTACGCGGTTCGTCAACCCGTTAGGATCAATGACGAATACCACGCGTCTATTATTTAGTTTAGTAATTAAACTCCCCTTCCGGATGATCACCGCCACTAGTAAATAGCTTAATTACTATGACCTATATCCGGTTAGCTAATTCATTGATAGTAAATAAGTACAAAGTAATAATCAATATAAAATAACCAACTCAATCTAAATCATAAATAATCGCAAATTGAAAATACATTAATTAAATAAACTAAGGTTCATCACATTACGCGATTCTCAAGTATATATGTGTTTAGCTCATAATATAAATAAAAACTGAAATTAAATTAAGATTATACATGTTTCCTAAAAACATAATTAAAATAAAGAACCTTACTGAAAGACTAATTTGAGCTGTTAGTTGAAGAAAAGAGTTTGTTCAGCTTCTACTCCTACCTCTGCCTTGTTCTCTCTTTAGAAAATTGTAAATAAAATTAAATGTACTGTATATGAGGTCTAAGAAGCCTTTCATAGTGCTTAAAAACGAATTAGGCCCATGGGTGATTTAATTAAACGAATTAAGGGCCCAAATCCGTTTTATATTTCCGAATCTGATGTATACACTATAGTAAAACAGGTTTAACTTCTGCATCGTAAGTCAAAATCACATGAAACCACTTCTCAAATTTCGCTAATGCATAGGCGCATCTTTTTCATATGAACCACCAAGTCAGATTCTGCACCGTTTGGGCTCAGAAGGGCTAGAAGTGATGATTTTACAGTTTCTAATGCTCTTCCACCTTCACTAAAGTGATGTCTACTTTGACACTTCCATTTGATCTTGGACTTTAAACTTCACTTTTTCTATTCATTGTAATGCCTCCTAGCATCCATGTACCTAATAAATTTACACTAAACAAGCACTTTAATGCACAAAAGCTCTAAAAGTAACAATAAGTATAAAATGAAGGGGAAAAAGTGCAATATAGAAAATTACGCTAATAAATCTAGTAATTAAGTCCAATTTCTACCTAAAATGATGTCACATAAGGGGATTTATTTATCACAAACAGGGAGAAATTAGATTCTTATTCACCCTTCTAGGACTTTACAGATTTCCTTGACCAATGCTCATTTATAACTCAATGTAACCTGTTGGGTGGAAATTTTGTTTTGTAAAACCATTTATAGGGTCGGGGTACGGTTTTACGTTCTTCAAATCTATTTTCAATTGGTTGAAGGCTCACGTGTATAATAAATCTACTGAACTTCCCGTATCAACGGATACCCGGCGCATGTTCCCATTCCCAATGACTACGGGTATCACCAAAGGATCATCATGTGGAAAAACCAACATGCTAGCGTCCTTGTCTGTGAACTGTATTTCATCCCTATGTGTAGGATTTTTGTATGATTGTCTAGTGTACGTTGCTCGCACATACTATTTTCTCTCTTTTATAGAGCTCCCACTCCCGGGTCCCCTTACTATTGTTTTAATCTCAACACCATATCTTCTGCCCCTCTCGGGAAAACCTGTAATCCTGTCCACTTCATAACCAAACCGCGAATTACCCTCAGTTCTTCCTGAAATAGCATTTCTTTCAAAGTCATACCCCTTCCATGTTTGATTTAGTCGTTGATTTCTAAATTCGCTTTATGTTTGTTATCTTTGCGACTCACATTCCTTCTTTTGAGCATTCTTGCCCAACGGTGGGGTCTTACTCTATCTCCAGATCCCGTATCTTTTATTTCACCTTTGAATGATAGGTCAACTTACCTTAATCTCTCAACCTTTTTATTTTCCGTTTCAACTTCTTGCAACGATTAATATCATGTCCATGATCCTTATGGAAATAACAACATTTAGTGTTATTTCGAGCGCTAGCATTGATAAACATCTTTGGCGGGCAGCGTACTTTTTCTTTCATAATATTTTTTTCCAATATTACAAACAGCTTGTATGGTGTTTAATCCCATGTTCTCGTGTTAACAACTTCTCAAACTCTCTTTTCCTTCCTCGGCTCAGCACCTCCAAACCCCTTGTACCCAGTTCTCTCAGGATGCTTTTTTTGTTGGTCATTTCTTACCTGACTCGACGAGATATTATCAATGCTATCTCTTTCTTTAACCCTCGCAATAACCATTGAAGAATTGAAGCTGCGAGCAGGGGCGGAGCCAGGATTTTTTGTAAGAGGGGGGCAAGGGGGTTCGGGGTCAACGACCCTGAAAAAAAAAATTCCTCCAATATTTGCACTATAAGTCTAAATATCATACAAAAATCGTAAAATAGGTCCCTATATTAGGAGAAATTGCTCTACAGGTCCCTATATTGTGTAAATATTACAATATAAGTCTCAATATTGATTTTTCTAATTAATTATGCTATAAGTTTCTTTTTTTGATATAAAATAACATATATTTTGTTATGAAAATAAAAAAAAATCTTATAAATAAAATAATTTAAAGTTTAATAAAATAAATATTTAAAAGTTAGGGGGGGCTAAATGAAGATTTTTTAAAAATTTAGGGATTATCTACTTATAATTTTTTTTTAGATAGTTATAATTTTTTTTTTCCAAAAAATCAGGGGGGCCATGGACCCCCCTACCATGGGCATGGCTCCGCCCCTGGCTGCGAGTGAGCCAAGCTGGATTTCTTGTTTGAGTGAGCTGGGTATTAAGAAAGTACGCCCGAGTGAAGTAATAGAAAGACTCTCAAATGATCTCGTATTCCTTCCTATTTGACTACCCGTTTCAATTAGAAACGTGACTTATGAATAAAGCTAGTATAAAAAATCCTAAATTAGTTAGAGAGTAAAGTTGTGAATACCATATGAGAAGTAGAGAAAAGACTATGTCCGGATCCCTATGAAACCTGAACCAGACCTACGGTATGAACATTCTAGAAGGATATTGCATTGAAAATCTCGGATACATGGAAAATAAAGAGGACCTCTAAGAAGTCAAAATAGTGTCGTTTTATAGCCGCTATCTGCCTATTTAAGAGGGTAGTACACACCATTGAGCATCTGGTCCAAATTACACATGGCATCCGAGCGACGATTTCAGGATCCAAAATGAAGACCTTGGAGAGAAAGAGTCTTGATCCATCTTGTCATATAAATACAAGAACTCTCACTCTTGAAAAGGTTTATACGAAGGGTTATTTAGAAAAAGAGATAAAAGTTTGTAGTCTCACCTTCAAGAGATACAAAGAGTTTTAGTGGAGGAGTTTAAAAATCTTAAGGGTAGATATACCTTATGTAGTGGAGGTAGGTAAGAAAAGTCGACCACTATTAATTTTGTGTTTGTCTTCTTACACCAACTATTTATGTTTCATAGTATATCTGAAATTTAAATATTTGATATTGTATGCATAGTGTTTGATATTTTATCCCTAATAATTATTGATAGCTAAGATTGCATTGTAATATAAAAATTTAAAAATATAGGCTATCATCGACGGGTATGGAGCAACAATCACATTTCCCTTAAGAGTAAAACCCTAGCTTCATGGGAGCTAGAATGAGTCCTTTTCCATCCATGGAATCATCATGATCACCTTCCCTTCATGTTGATTGAATCAACATGTCTAACTAACCTAAAAATACATGCCAAATGGACTTTGCCTTGAACTTGTTCTCTATTAATCAATGTCGTCAGTGAGTGTCCGGCCTTTTTGGTTAGAGACTAAGGGAGAAATGCTTTGTTCAATTTGTTTTCTGTTAACCAAGAAATTAAAGACATAGTCAACAACACATTCATATCAGTTTGAGCTAAATGCAGTAAACTACTAAATTCACCATAAAAGAATTGGCTCTATCAGATTGGAATTGTATACGGAAATCTGCAAGTTTTCACCAAGCTCATTTAGAATACCACGGTAGAACAATAATATGGGAGTAGAAGAGGATGAGGTCGATGAAAACTACAACTAGGGGAAGAGCACGAGGAAAAAAACCGGTCTACAAAGACGTGTTAGTATTCATTACTGGAGAAGCCCAAAGTCATGCAATAACACACACAAAATCGAACCACGAAATCTAGACCTCAAACAACCTATTGATCAGCAGGATGTCCTACTTGCCGCTTAACATGTTGTGTCACCTGCCAACTAAATCAGCTAGTAGAGTTGACCCCAAACACTATATGACACAATGCATTAAGATTTCTTGCAAGATAACTTAGTTTACTCAAAGAGGAACCACCTCCACTGCTCGGAGGTTAGACCAAGGGGGAACAATGAAGAATCATCTCCGACTCCGATAATTTTGCATGAACCCGAATGAGAAGTCACTCCAGATATCACAAAGAAGCCCAAAAATATTTGTCAGGGCACTGCGTAGCCGATCGAGAGGACTGGTTCAGCAATATGAGCCATTTCTATAGGATATTTTGGCTGTCGAGCTACCCAAAAGGCTCAAACTTCCTATCATCCCGATAAAGAATTATTCAAGAGACCCAAAACAACACGTCGACTAATATGAATGACATATGGAGTTAAGTACCAGTTTTGATGTCTTCATCGTAATCCTTTTCCTTAACACTCAAAGAGGAGGCGTAATAATAGTTCACTAAATCATACCTCAATCGATAAATTATCTCTCTCAGCTCATTTCGCTGATATAGGATAGGTTTGCAAGTAGTTGTAGACCTATAATGGCTTCCTTGAAACTATTGAATACATCACGAGAAAAGCGGAAGTGTACAACAACACTCCCACCAGTTTGACAATGAGGCGGGTGAGGTTGATGAAATTAACGAGTTATATGTTCTCTAAGACTTCACCCATCGCCTAACAGACCACGTATTCCTAATACATTTGGATGTACGACTATATCTAACATTAGATGAGATATTTGTAGAGGTTAAACACTACATCGAGATTTAGAAATTCATAATAACCCCTATTAGAAAGCAACGGCTCCAAGACAACCAGATGTCCATCTCCAAGAAAGCAAAGAATCACAAGGGAATTCAATAGTCAAGGAAGAGCGATCAAAAAGAGATGCAAACGGGTTACCAAGAGGGAAATAACTCTAAGAATTCCTATTGACAAAGCTCTCTAGTCTCTCTCATAAAAAATACGCCCTTTTGTATTTATTTAATTAGGATTTTAAAAGAATCTATTAAATTTTTTTTATAATCCATAGATTATACGGATTTCAAAAGATTTTTTTAAAATTTTATAGAGTTGGACGGATTTTTTTACTTTTTTATATAGATATTTTAATAAATTCCAATTTCATAAATAATGAGGTAGATAACTTAATAAAATTTATATTATAATTTTATCCTAGAAACAAATACAGCCGAATGTAAAAATTAAACCAGAACCTTGTTGAATTGCCTTTAAGAAAAAATGCTTTTTCAAGCACTATCATTACTTGAGAGATATATGTCTTGTTTTTAATTAGAAAAGCAGATATTTAAGTGTAGCAGCTGTGATAGTAAAAATGATTAGCTTCATAGGACCAACTTTTGATACAGAAGTGTTCATATCTAATTTATGTCCAACTAGTACTTAAAAAGTCAAGTACATGTTTGTTTACTTTTATATATTAACGATTCTTTAGGTTGTTAATGTTGTTTATCATTCTTTTGCCACTTACCTTACAGTGAAATCGTCACCTGTTATTGCTAATCTGATACAAGCATAGTTTAAAACATCAGAGGTCTGTAATCATTTGAGAGTAACAACAGTATTGTGAAACAAAAAAATAATAACAACAGTACATGACTAAAGGGAGTAGTAGTCATAAAAATCACACAAAAAGAAGAGAAATTTCTAAAAGAAGGATCTTGTAAAAAAATATAATACAAACTTAGTCTGAAGCAGGAATAAGATCTTAACCAGTCTACGCCTTAGAGTGCTTTCTTCGCCTAGAATACATTTGTCTTTGGTTGTTTTTAAACGGATCTACCCAGTTCTTATCACCCTTTGTAGCCTCCTCCCAACGATCATCAAATATTTGAATATCTGATATAGATTGTATCATAATCTTAAATTACACAACAACTGCGTGCCTCTTCACTGATTTTACATGTTTTGAAGCCTTTTGAGATTGGCCGCCTAAAATTTGTATACTCTGATGGACTATATATTCACTGTCAATCACTCCCACAATTTTCGTTGGGTTTTTATGATAAAAAAAAAAAAAAAAATTCGTTGGGTTTTTCTAGGCACAGTAACTAAGTCTCATGTCCAAGCCCCGCCCATGAACAAGATCATTCTGTATCAAATTCCAAACACAACGCTGATCAGAACTTGAAAATGTTGGAGCTATTCCTTCCACAAATCAGGAGCATGGAGGGTTACACTGGATTTATCACATTTGATGTTAGATTACCGATTCTCCCAAAAGCTTAAGCTGTCAGGAGGGGTCATCTTATATATTATATATGAGTATTACATGCTCAATACGCCCCCTCACGTGAAAGCTATTTATACCAGTTGAATTAGGATCCAAAGCAGTCTATGATATTTCAAATCCTTTTGCATAATATCTAAGTAACTTCTAGGATTGAAATTCTCTACACCCAAATCCTCATCACATAGGAATATGTAATCATACACAGACACTGCTGCTGGGTGTAAACCGTTTCGCAAACTATGTACATTATTCTTTAAAGAAACTCATCTTCTGCACTTTTTGGGATGCCTTAGCACATGCTTCCTCCTATAAGGGACTAGACTAGTGTATTGGTTTCTAATCTAATTTTTCATCTATGTGGGTGTTCTAGCTATCTTGAAGGAATACATGGCTTTCACAGAAGGTTTAACCACTACCTTAACTAATTATTGTTTTCTTCGTGCCCTAATTTTATCCAATCTATTTCTGTAAAATTTCAATCAATATCATATATTCTTTTTTTTAGTATTGATGAACAACTACAAGATTATAAAAAAACACAAAATTCAGTAAATCAATTTGAAATAATTCAATAAACAAAATCATAAATAGATTAAAATACCAATAGAGAAGAATAATATCTTTATAATTGAAATTTCCTAAACATAACATCCCTTCTTACAAAAATATGATTACTAAAGTAATGAACATATTCTTTTAAGCATTGATAATTATAATCATACTGTTAAAAGTGTAGCAAAGTATCATCCTATTACCTAAGATATTAGTGTATACTATTATTCATTAGGTAGCTTACTCTTTTATCTATTGTGTAATATCTTATGTGTATTAGGATAATATGTAATTCTCTATTTATATGGAAAAATAGTGTCTCAAGAACACTAACATTGAAATACAATTTCAGCATTTACATGGTATCAGAGCCTTAAAATTCGTTTGAAAAATAAAATAAAAAATAAACCATCGTCTTCTTCCTAGCTTCACTCACAGCCCAAAACCCTAACCCTAGCCAAACCTTTCACCCACCTCCGCCCCTAACTAAACCACAACATCCATATAGACCACCTCGCCTGACCATGGCTCCACCACGGCGGTCTTCCATTACCTCCGACGAAGCCGCGGCTGCAGCTTCACTGTAAAACAAAAACATACTAAAACCCTAGCCCTAGCCAAGCCGTTCACCCATCTCCGGCCATAACCAACCACGACACCCACATACATCACTCCACCTAACCTTGGTGACACCACCTAAGTCTTCCATTACTTCCGACAAAGCAGCGGCGGCGATGTCACTGTAAATTAAAAAAAAACTCGATCTACACCTAACGGCTTCGACTCAGAGGGCGTGAGTCACCCCAAAACACTCGCAAGAAGATTCCGAGCATGACATGTCAGCCCCGCCACCGTCAGCCGCGCGTGGGATTCACGCACCACCACCTGCCGCCGCGCGTGGCCGTCACGCGCCACCAGTCTCCGGACAGTAGGTTTGGTTTTGTCCCCACTTTTAGTTTCCGCTGTTTATTTAGTGTGATTCCGCTGTTTTAGTGCTCGTTTGTTTATAAATAGCGATATAGTTATTGAGTGCTTTGTGGTGTTATGGAGGCCTTACAAGATAGTAGTTCTAAAGACCCTATATCTAGTGTTTCGCGTTCTACTTTGTCGATTAGTAGTCCTACCTTTTCGGGTACCCCAGTTATTACTACAACTAAACTTACTAGTAGTAATTATTACCGTTGGTCTTCTTCGGTTAGATTGTGGTTTCGAGGGTATGGTTTTATTCGTTATTTAACAGAAGATTGTCCTAATAATGCTTCTGTCGATGAAGCTACACTTTGGGAAACTGTCGATTGTCAACTTGCTAGCTATTTGTTACAAACTATTGAGCCAGACCTTCATGGTATGTTTGATTATGAGTCGTGTAAACTTATGTGGTCTATGGCTAAGAGTTTATATAGCAGTAATGTTACTCGAGTTTATGATGTGGTTTCTGATTTGATGCAAATTCAACTCGACGAGAAGGGGCTTTCTGGGTGGTATGGTCGTTATCAGCGCTCCTTAACTGAGTTTCGTTCAATCTTTCCTCCTACGACTGATATGGCAGTTTCTCGTGATCAGCAAGAACAACTGTTTGTTGTACTCATGCTTCGGAGTCTCCCTTCTCAGTATGACGTTGTTCATTCTCAACTATTATCTAGCAAGACCCTACCCGCTATGTCTGAGGTGTATTCTACTCTTGATCGTGCTTGTCTTACTCCTGGTGCATCTGAGCCTTCAGTCGATCGTTCTGCTTTGTTGTCTCAGCCCGACAATCGTAGGATAGTAGTATTCCTCGTGATAGTATTTCGAGTGGTTATCGTGGTCGTGGTCGTGGTTATAGTCGAGGAGGTGGTAGAGGTAGCTTTACTTCCCGATCTCAGTGTTCTTATTGCCATAGAGTAGGACATCTTCGAGATAAGTGTTGGGATTTGCATGGTCGTCCATCAGGTGTTGCTCATGCGCTCAAACAGATACATTGGACTTCTCTTTACCAGGTGTTGGTCCTTCAGAGCGTGTCCTTACTATACCAGAGAATCGATATTCTCAGCTTCTTAGGTTAGAAGCATCTTTTCAGGCATCTCAATCTTCTCATGCTCACGCCAGCTCTTCCACGGCTTGTCTTTCTCACACTCAGTCTAGCTTAGGTCCATGGGTAATTGATTCTGGTGCTTTCGATCACATGACCGGTAATGTTCACTTACTCTCTGAAATTCGTACAGGTCCTTCTCATAATGTTACTCTTGCTGATGGCTCTTCCACCTCCGTTCGTGGGGTTGGATCTGCCCATATTTCTTCTACTATTTCCTTAGAGTCTGTTTTATATCTTCCTAATTTTTCTTTCAATCTTATGTCAGTCAGTCAACTTACCAAGCGTCTTAATTGTTCTATGATCTTTACCCCTGACTCTGTGGTTGTACAGGATCTCTAGACTCAAGAGCAGATTGGTACAGGGCGTAAGGAGCGGGGCTTTGACTATATGGATGTTACCTCTTCTACTGCTTGTCTTGTTGATCTTCCGCCCGAGCAGATTCATTGTCGTCTTGGTCATCCATCGCTTCCTGCCCTGAAGAAAATGGTTTTTGGTCTTAATCATGTTCGAGAACTCTCCTGTGAGTCATGTCAATTAGGAAAACATGTTCGTAGTTATTTTGTTAGTCATGCCAATAAACGAGTTAGTTCTTCTTTTGCTTTAGTTCACTCTGATGTTTGGGGTCTTTGTCGTACTACATCTCAAACCGGTTTTTGGTATTTTGTCACATTTATAAATGATTACTCTCGTATGACTTGGTTATATCTAATGAAAGACCGTTCAGAGTTGTTTTCTATTTTCTCATTTTTTTGTGCCGAAATTCATACCCAATTTGGTGTTACGGTTCGTATATTGCATAGTGATAATGCTAAAGAACATTTTTCGTCATTATTTCACTCATGTATGTCTGCGTGTGGGATCATACATCAATCCTCATGCGCCCACACTCCACAACAAAACGGGGTGGCCGAACGAAAGAATAGACACCTCATAGATACCGCTCGTACCCTTCTCCTTCATAAAAATGTACCGTCTCGTTTTTGGGATGATGCGTTTCTCACGTCTTGTTATCTCATTAATCGCATGACATCATCTGTCTTACATAATTAAATTCCCTTCACTATCCTATTCCCTAGAGATTTTCTCTACATATTAGCACCTCGAGTCTTTGGTTGTGTCTCTTTTGTTCATAATCTTTCTTCTGGAGCGGATAAATTAGGTGCTCGATCGGTTAAGTGTATATTTCTTGGGTACTCTCGCTTTCAGAAGGGATATCGTTGTTATTCTCCTTCTCTGAATAGGGTGTTTGTCTGTGCGGATGTTACATTTCTTGAGTCCTCATCATACTTTCCATCTAACACATCTAATACTGCTGTCGAATCATTGTCTCCTTCGGTCCCTACCTTTATTTCACCACCTCTTGTCCCCATCTCTGTCTCCTTACCGGTTCCTTCAGTCACATCTCAGTTAGATCAGCCCGATTCACAGGTTTATACTCAGCGCCCTTCTCCACCGTCGCCGCTCTCTTCGCCTGTACCACTTTGCTCGCCGTCTGTAGATACGGTGTCCTCTGATTTAGATGTCCCTATCGCTTTACGGAAAGGTATTCGAAATTACACCACTACACATCCTATTTATTCTTTTATGTCTTATGATCATTTATCACCTTTTTATGCGTCCTTTGTTACTTCACTATCATCTATGTCTGTCCCTACTTCTCATACAGATGCTCTTGCAAATCCTGATTGGCGTGATGCTATGGTTGAAGAGATGTCTGCGTTACACTCTAATGATACTTGGGATTTAGTTGATCTTCCAAGTGGAAAATCTCCTGTTGGTTGTCGATGAGTGTTTACTGTGAAGGTCTCTCTAGATCGCTTGAAGGTTCGTCTTGTGGCTAAAGGTTATTCTCAGGTTTACGGTGTTGATTATAGTGATACTTTTTCACCAGTTGCTAAGATGTGTTCCGTTCGTATTTTTCTCTCTATGGCTGCTATGCGTAATTGGTTTCTTCATCAATTGGATATTAAGAATGCTTTTCTCAATGGAGATCTTGAGGAAGAGGTGTATATGGAGCAACCTCCAGGGTTTGTTTCTCAGGGGGAGTTTCGTAAGGTGTGTCGCTTGAAGAAATCTTTGTACGGATTGAAACAGTCTCCCAGGGCATGGTTCGGACGGTTTAGTGAATCCTTACTTGAGTTTGGTCTGACACGTTGTGCAGTTGATCACTCGGTATTCTATAGACATTTTTCTTGTAGAAGTCTATTATTAATTGTTTATGTAGATGATATTATCGTTACAAGAGATGATACATCAGGTATTCAGAAATTGAAGACATTTCTTCATAAGCAGTTTCAGACAAAGGATTTGGGAAAATTACGCTACTTCCTTGGTATTGAAGTGGCGCAGTCAGATATAGGAGTATTCATATCACAGCAAAAGTATGCTTTGGATACACTAGATGAGGCCGGGATCCTTGGTGCACGACCATGTGACTCCCTAATGGATCCAAATGTGAAACTCATACGCAATGAAGGGGATCTATTCACTGACCCGGGGAGGTACAGAAGATTAGTCGGGAAGCTTAATTATCTTTGTCACGCACGACCAGATATCTTATTTGCTGTTAGTGTTGTTAGTCGGTTTATGGATTCACCATGTGAGAGTCATTGGGAAGCAGTTGTACGTATTCTTAGATATATCAAAGGAGCTCCAGGAAAAGGGATATTATATAGTGATCGAGGTCATTGGTTATACTGATGCTGATTGGGCAGGATGCCCAGATGATCGACGCTCCACCACTGGATATTGTGTCTTCATTGGTGGAAATCTAGTTTCATGCAAAAGCAAGAAGCAAGACGTGGTAGCAAGATCAAGGGCTGAATCTGAATATCGTGCTATGTGTTTGGCCACCTGTGAACTGATATGGGTGAGAAATCTACTTGCAGAAATCAAAGTCAATTGCCCTAATCCTATGGAACTTATGTGTGATAATCATGCCGCCATACACATTACTTCAAATCCGGTATTTCATGAGCGTACTAAGCACATCGAAGCTGATTGTCATTTCACCAGAGACAAGATTTTATCGAAAGAGATTGTAACGTCTTATGTTGGTTCCAGTGATCAGTTAGCCGACTTATTTACTAAGTCTCTCAGAGGACCTAGAGTTAAGTATATATGTAACAAGCTAGACACATATAATATATATGCTCCAGCTTGAGGGGGAGTGTTAAAGTGTAGCAAAGCATCATCCTATTACCCTTAGGATATGAGTGCATACTATTATCCATTAGGTAGCTTAGTCTTTTATCTATTGTGTAATATCTTATGTGTATTAGGATGATATGTAATTCTCTATTTATATGGAAGAATAGTGTCTCAAGAACACTAACATTGAAATACAATTTCAGCATTTACACATACATTGATCAATTACCTAAAAATACAATTATCTGACAAAATAGTCTGTATTTTTTTATTTTTTATGACAATAAAGTTGTAAAATGAAAATAGTGGTGTACCTGATCTTCAGTGTTGTTTTTTTCTTTGTCAATGGATTTACAAAATCTTTTCTACTACTGATAGATTTCTAGAGTAGTTTTTTATTTATATTCCTGACTTGAACTCCTTTAAAATCCAATGATTTTAAGAATCTAAAAACTTTTGAATACTACAAGACTTTAAAGGATTTTAAATACTCTAAATTGAATACACTAAGATTTTAAAAGAGTTTTTAAAATCCTAATTGAATACGCCAAGATTTTAAAAGACTTTTTAAAATCTTAGTTGAATACCTCTAAACTTTTAAACTCCAAAAAAATCCTACAAACTCTCAATTGAATACACCCCCTTAGTTTTTCAATTCTCTAATTTTTGCAAAGTTCCTTAGCAGATCGGTTCAATTAACTGTTGGATTCGGTCCAAAGGTGCTCATGCTAGAAGATGGGGGAGTCTACAGATGGTTCAAGGCAGGTTAGGTGTTCTCATGATGAGATGCTTTTGGAAGAAGACCTGGAAGGGAGCTTCATTGCAGATAGTCATCCTCCGATGAATAGAGTTTGGGGCTATGTTCTTCAGTATCAGTACACCGGGTAGGAGATTACAGAAACTCAGGAACAGCATAATGAAAATAGATGGATTCAAATGGAAGTGAGAAAAAAAGGGACAGATCGTTGGACACTTATACATATTGATGCCGCATCTCTGGCTGGGACACAAACTATTCTGGAAAAAAATACAATTGATGGAAAATTAAGAACAAGAAGCCATGGGGTGACTACAGAACTGTTACGATACTGTAAAAGAGGGATGATTAATATTCATAAGAGCGGATATTGGAAAGAGTGTCTAGTGCAAGGAAGGGATAACGAAGTATTACCGAAGATTAATTGGGTGACATATGATGAGGATTTGATACATAAGAAGGGAAGGCACAAGATTGTGATGTATAATTCCCTTCCGGCAAACCTAGGGAAGCGATGTGGAACGGTGTGGTTCAAAGATCGATGGCCAACAGCAGACTCAGTGCTTGGGATGGACCTGCATAAATATGGTATTTTAATGAAGAAGATGTGTGGTAAGGGAGTGATGCAAGAGTATGGTAGTGGATAAGTTAACTATAGCTACGAAGGAGTATACATGTTGCTAGTGGCGGAGGGTTACTGAAAGTGCGAAGTAGAAGGGATCAGACACTTTCAATTGAGATACTATATTTTGTGCACTCAGTTTAGGCGGTACAGAAGGGTCAAGAAGCTTAAGGGAGGAATGCACAACTTGGTGAGGTTTGTGGGAAAGGTTAACCGAGACAATGGGGGTGGATTGGTTGGTTGGATGGAAGAAGGTTCAAGAACAGAGAAGCTCTCAGATTACTTTTTGGAATGAATTCGGGTTAATATATGGATTACATCTTAATGTAAATGGTGATTTTATTAACTATCAATATACTGATAATATTGTTAAGAATGCAGGTCATATCTACAAAGGCACAAATTCAGTTCGAGGTATTTTCATAAACGAAGGTGGGGAAAATATCTTAAGCAGGTATAACTACACGAAGAAAGGAGGCGGCTACTCCGAGAAAGTCGCAAAGATTAAATGACGACCCTCTTCTGGAATGTTCAGGGTATTCGAGCGCCCTTAACATTATTCAGAATTAGCTCGATGTTGGCTCAATATCGTCCAGGGTGGTGGCTTTCTGTGAAACAATGTTGAGAGAGGTTGATTCTCAAGACATTGTGGCACGCTTTGGTTTCAGTAACTGTTTTTTTGTGGAACCCACTACAACTTCTTTCCATTCTGGGGGTTTCTTCTTTTGTGGCACGAGAATGTGCGTTTAAGTGTCGTTTTTAGTTGTAATTTTTTTATTATCCCTTTGATTAATGAACTTTCATTTTCGTATTACATGATCTTCTTACATGTGCCTAATGACTTTAATCAAAGACTTGATATATGGGATGAAATATCAATTTGGAGCAAAGAAATTTTAGAACCATGGATGATTCTAGGGGATTTCAACGAAATTCTAAACAATACTGAGAAGCAAAGCAAGAATCAAGCGAACTTATATCACATTAACGCTTTTCTAGACTTTACTCATTATAACTCCCTTGTAGAAATTAAATATAATGGTTGCTTCTTTACTTGGTCTAACAGGAAAGAAGGCGAAAAGCATGTCAAGACAAGAATGATCGGGGTTTGGCTACTTTTGAATGGATGGAAAAATTCCCTCGATCTCAAATTTTTATCCTCCAGCTATTGGGTCGGATCACTCACCCCTTCTTCTCCACTTTGATATTAATATGATAATTGGTAGAAAACACTTTAAATTTGAAACTAGGTGGTTAGATAATGAGAAGTGTAGAGAAGTTATAGATAAAAATTCGAAAATCCCGAATGATGGCATTCCCATTCCAAATTTTATAAAAAAAAAGTGATCATACTAAGAAAGAGTTAGTTAAATGGAGTTCAAAAATTTTCAAAAACCATGAAAAAACTAATCATGATAAATAAAAGTAAAGAGGATAAAGATACTACAAAAGAAGAAAATGAGATCAAAGAGCTAATTAAGATAGAATACAGAAGAGAAGAGAAGTATTGGAGTGACCAAGCGAGACAAAATTGGCTCATTTATGGGGATAAAAACACTAAAAAATTTCATTTAGCGACAATTCAACGAAGGAAACTAAATCGTATTACAAGGATTAAAAATACGGATGGAATATGGAATGAGGATTCAGAGGATATTGAAAATTGTTTTCAAAATTTCTATAAAGAATTTTTAAAAAAAATAAAGGAATTGAAGAAAATATGAGACAAGCGATTGAATATATAAAAGCACGGGTTACAGATGATATGAATAAAGAATTAACTAAAAAACCATCGTTAGAAAAGTTAGAAAATGCTGTTATAATATGCCTCTAAAGCTCCAGGACCTGACGGTTTGAACGGTAAGTTTTATAAAGAATTTTGGGAAGTTGTAAAAGATGATGTTTTTAAAATTATTGAGGATTTTTTTGAAAATAACTGCTCGGTGGAAACAATAAATGACACACTTATCACCCTTATCCCGAAAGGTGTTACCCAAGAGAATTTGGGTGATTATAGACCTATATCTTGTGTGAATTTTATTTATAGGATTATTACAATCTTGTCTAATAGAATAAGAACTATTATGAACAAAATTGTATCGCCGACACAAGCAGCGTTTATCCAAGGACGAACTATCCAAGATAACATTATCATTGCACAAGAGATATCGTTCTTTATGAGCCGAAAAAGGAAGAACAAAAAACACATGGCAGCTATAAAAATAGATATGGCAAAGGCATACGACCAGGTAAGATGGTATTTTTTTATTTCGGGTTTTGGAAAAATTAGGATTTGATGAGATTTGGATCAATTGGATAAAGAATTGTGTCACTACTGTCTCCTTTAACATTAATCTAAATGGAGAAAGACTTGAGAATTTTAAACCAGGTAGAGGGCTACGACAAGGTGACCCACTGTCCCCTTTTTTGTTTTCTATTTTGACGGAATCTCTTATTAGTATAATAGATCATTATATTGATAATCGTTTGATTAAAGGGATTCAAATTAACCGTAATTGCTCGTGTATCTCTCATTTTCTATTTGCAGATGATTCTTTTTTTATTAATCTAGATGATACGGATATAAATTGCTTCAAAGAGTGTCTGGATTTATAATGTCTTGGCTAAGGGAAAAAAATTTAATTTCCACAAATTTGCTGTTTTGTTTAGTAAAGAAACTCCTCCAGACATTAAAGATTTGGTTACAACAACTATGAATATTCAGGAAACAAATGACTTAGGATATTACTTGGGAATTCCCCTGTGCCACAAAAGATCTAAATTTGAGTCACTTGACTGGATAGCGGAAAAAGTTTTCAAAAAGTACGGAAGGTTGGAAAGCAAAGCTACTATCGGAAGGAGGCAAAGAAGTGTTAATCAAAGAAATATTACAGGCTATCCCCAACTACTATATGTCTATTTTTTCTTTCAAAATTTCTTTTGTAATAAATTAATTTCAGCCATCTCTAATTTCTAGTGGAATTCGGGCGAAAGAAACAGGATTCATTGGGTAGCATGGGAAAGGATAGCGGTTAGCAATCTTTTAGGTGGACTAGATTTCAAAGACTTTTAGAAAATGAATACGGTTTTACCGGCAGCACAGGTGTGGAGATTGATGAAAAACCCTGATAATCTAGCCATAAAGCTTCTGAAAGGTATCTACTATAACAAATCTGATATTATGACATGTAAACTTAAGAATAGTAGGACTTGGAGTTGGGCGGGTTTATTAGAGGGTTGAGATTTAAAAAAATAAGCATGGGATCAAAATTATAGGGAATGGAAAAGATACAAATATATGGAATGAGAGATGGATAGATACTGAATGGAAAATAGATAAATCAGAAAGGGTCACGATAACAAAAATTAACGAACTTATCAAACAAGGATCTACAAAGTGGGATTTGGAATATTTAGATAATATATTCCAGGAACCAATTATTCCTTTAATTAAGAGAATCAGATTTACTAACATCGAGATTAAGGAAAAATTTGTGTGGCCATACTCGAAAGATGGTACGTATGATACTAAAACAGGTTATAACGTAATATCGGAAGATCAGATAATCAACAAGCCTAAAACAACAGTTACTATATCAACGCATGATTCGCCTATTTGAAGACAATCTGGAGATCTAACATTCCAAAAAAAATATTTATCTGAAGAATAGTAAACAACACAATCCCCACAAGAAATAATTATACAAGAGAAAATGCGTGGACTCAACTAATTGTCTTTGGTGCAACCACCCTAAAGAAGATGTTGAACATTTACTCCTACATTGTAACATGTGTAAAGGCATATGGGAAAGCTCCCCTCTCCAAATTAAAATTCATGACAAATTTGAAGAAAAAATTGAAGACTGGTTCCTAAAGATAATCCAAAGCTTTGTTAAGGGAGGATGGGAGGAAAACGTTGTAAGAGATCTCATCATGATCAATCTTTGGAATATTTGAAAAGGGAAAATGAAAGCGGTGCACGAAGGTACAAAATTTTGTGGCACGGGAATCAATCTAGCAACAAAAAAACTTATGCAGGAGACCCACGGGATAGATTGGAGTAAAAAGGACTACAAAGGCTTCCAAAAACAAGGAGTTGAAAAAACTGAGACCACATCAACAGATCCGGATCCAGAAATCTCCTTGTTTTGTGATGCATCTTTTTCGAATAAATGGGATCCTTCGGGGATTGCAGTGTTAGGGGTTCACAACAGTACAAATACTTATCTTACGTACATCTATGAATTGGATTGAAACTCGGCTTTAGAAGGAGAAGCATATGCGGTACTAAAAGCAACCGAACTTTGTGCTGATTTTCCAGGGAAGGAGAAAGTTATTTACTCAGATAACCTTGAGGTTATTCAAGGTACTCAGCAAGTGTCAGCCACACGTTGGAATATCCAACCTATTCTTCGTAAAACTATCCACAAAGCTGGAGATATTGGGAAAGTTTCTTTTCGCCACATCAATCGGAAGCTCAACAGCAAAGCGGATAAGATTACAAAAGATGCTAGACACGGGGCAACCATTTAACGTCAATCGACTTTAAGTCTTTTCGATGTTTCTGCTAGGTTTAGTAAATTAGGAATTGAATGATTGGTGTTTTGTTTTGGTGCTTAGGCACCTCCCATTGTCCAAAAAAAAGGGATACCAAGAGGAACAAATAAGATACCTAGAACGAGACCAGCATAAACATGCCACCCTTTTCTAGGCATAGCCTCAAGATCTCCTGTACATAGTTTAGCCCCAATTTGACCTACTTTTACAACAAAAGTATAATTAGAAATAATTAACTGATTTTTTCTTTTTTTTTGTGAATGATCCGGGCCAGTGGGGTGATTCGGGCCAGCCATGTGACTCTAAGCAATTAAACTAAGCTAACTAGTTTTAACCGACTTGTTTTGTTATGGTTCTATGTACAGAACAGGGAACTTATTTTTTGGGTTTAGGAGGTAGAATAAGATTTATGAAGATTATAAAAGACTCTAATAAATAAATACTAGTAAAATCTCTATTTAAAATTAATGTGTTACAAAAAATTTTATGTTTTTCTTGCAAAATAGTTCTTATTTGTTAATAATTATGTACAATAATATCATATTTGAAGCACCTTCAAATTTTTTTTGGTCAGTGAAAAGGGTGAAGACACCCCGTCAAAACAAAAGGAATCAACTAATTTCAAGTCTTAAAAGGAGTCTGAAATGGAAGACAAAGAGACTTCTAAGGCTTGATAATTGGATCCATGTTTAGCGTTCTTCACGAGTTGGTTGGCTCTTTTATTATACCTTTGTCGTAGTGTTTAAATGAAATTGAGCCCACTTCCACCGCAATCTGTTGAATTCTTTTGATAATTGGGTAAATTTTCCAACTTACTGTTGACATCCGCCTAATACCTTGGATTACTTCAAGGTTATTCGATATTATCTTCTTACTTTTTCCTGGATAATCTTTGTATTTCCGAGTTGCTTGTAGGACTGAAAAAGCTTCTCCTTTAAGACTTGTGTTGCAATTGGCAATTTCTTTGTTTTCTTTCTTGTGTCCTGTTAGTTTATCGATAATCACGATGCCAATGCTAATTGGTTCATATGAAATATTAAAAGATGCATCACATAAACACACAATGTCAGTTTCTTGTGTAATATTATTCTCTCTCGATTCATGAACATCTTGAATGTTTGAAGAGATCACTTGATTTGTAATTCTCCAATATATTCTATGTAACTCCTGCATAAGTTTGTTAGTAGTAAGAATAATATTATCACAGTCAATAGTATCTTTCGATGTATAGCTTTCACTTTTCCTTTCCAGATATTTCAAATCATGATCATAACATAATCAGTAATGATTTTTTTATCCATCCAGCTTCGGAGAAATTTTTAACAACATTTAGGAAACAATCTCCAACATTTTCACTATTGTCATGATCAACTTTCATTTGATAAGAAGAACCTGCCCAAATGATTTTGACAAATTTTACAGTAAATAAGAAGGTGCTCAGCTGTATGAATGTCGCCTTGGCACCACAGATAGTAATTAGAGTCTGCACAGTTTCTCTTATAAATATTATTCTTCGTCGGAATTCCATTATTACAAGTTTTCCACATATAAAGATGTATATTTTTAGGTATATTGTAATTCCAAACATTTTTCCAAAGGTCACTTCGAATATTATTAGCAGCATTCATATTCTGGGGAGTATTAAAGAAAACATCTTCAGTTAAAGTTTTGTACCCAGATTTAGTAGTATAAATACCTCTCTTAGTATGAGGCCATATGATTTTATCCTTGGAACCTATTTCAAGTATGATGATTTTTTTTATCTCAGGAATAATAGGACTAGAGAAAGTGTTATCTAGTACTTCAAGCGAATTATGCTTAAACAGTTGGTAAACTTTCTCTAATTTGCAATCTTGAGGTTTTTCTAGTTTCCACCTAGTATCGATCCATCTGTTATTCCAGATATTTATATATTCTCCATCGATTCGGTAAACAAGAAGTTTTTTTATAAAATCTCAGCCTTCTAATAAGCTATGTCAACTCCACGTGCGGCTTTGTCTAAGTTTAATATCAAGAAAATTAAATTTTGGGTCGAGCTGACAAACTAATAGGATTGTTGATAATTCTCCAAGCTTGATTTGCTAATAATGCCGTATTTATCCTTTTGAAATCTCTAAATACAATTCCTCCTAGAATTTTATCCATCGCCACATTTTCCCACGCAAGCCAGCGAGTGCGATTCATTTCCCCTGATTTCCACTAGAAATTAGAAATCGCAGATATTAGTTTATTATAAAACGAGATTGGGAAAGAAAAAATGGACATCATGTAATTTCGAATAGCCTGAAGCACTACTTTAATGAGGATTTCTTTGCCTCCATCTGAAAGGAGTTTTACCTTCCATCCTTCAGTCCTCTTAAAAAGTTTTTTCGCAATCCATTCCAATGACTCGACTTCAGATCTCTTATGGCATAGAAGAATACCCAGATGGTGTCTCCCCATTTGTGATGACTTAAACTTAGTTGGAGACATAATTTTAGTTGTTTTAGGAAGTCTAGTAGTCGATTTTCCCATGAATTATTACACTTTCTAATTTTTTATCTTGATTTAATGATTTATTATTTTTAGAGCATATTTGGTTTAATTTATTTATTTAGTGTGAAGCTTTAAAGATATATCGTAATTAATTAGATTCCAAATCAAGTCTAAAGAGATAAAGGAAAGAAGATATGCTTGGAAATTGGAGATAAAGGGAAGAAAAGATAAGATATGGAAAGATAAAGTTGCCAAATAAATATGAATTCCAACACCTATGACCATAGAAGTGATCATAACTCAATATTGGATAGGAATTTGGAAGAATGGTCTGAAGCAAAGTTATATAGCTTTCCGAGACGATCAGTTTCGACAAATGAAACGCGTCAATCGGAGTTGAAACAAAGAAGTTATGGCCAAAACAAAACAGCGGTAGATTATTACCTTTTCTATATTTTAGGGTTACGAATTTGAGTTAGGCTTGGAGTCCAAGTTACTTGTCTTCCACTCCAAGAAAACGAATTAGGTCTTCTAAACACCTATAAATACACCCTTAAACCTTTGTAAGATAATCCTTGCTCAATTTCAAGACATAGGTTTAATCTCTGCCTCTCATAAATTAGTCTTTAAGTTTTATATCATTAGAGTTATTGAAGAGAGCAAGATGAAATCTATGCATCATTCTTTTAGTTTATTTACTTTAGGTATGAAATAATTTTCCCATAGCTTGGGTTTTGCATTATGTATAATCTATGATTCTATTTTCTTTCTATCTAAGTTTCTTTGGGAATTATATGTTTTAATCTGATTCTAGCTACTTAACCATATATATTTTTTATGTGTTTTGATTTATTGTCTGTCTTAAACTTGATCAATTAAGGGCTTTGCTAATAGTAGTTAGATTGTCGCTTGGAAGGGGTGTTTAACTATTGAAACACCACATAAACGTCTAGAATAAGGAATTGGTCCTGACAACACCAGCCTAACTAGATAGTCATTAAGGCTTATTTTCATCACCAAACATCATTAGTAGGTAGGACTACACCTAGGACCCAAGTGGCGCATGTTAACCCTTTGTGAGTTCCCTCATGATTGTGAGGTTGCCACCCTAGTTCACTCTCTGGGGATAGGGGGAATTTAGAATCCTGACTACATATCTAAGAGCTATTATCTCTCTTATAAACTGAAATTGATAGAAAGAATTAGAAGGATTAGTGCATACTAGCAAAACCTAAACTATACCCTCTCATCTTATTTCTCTCGTATTTAATTATTTGTCTTTTAATTTAATTAGTTATTAATCTCATATCTCAATCAATCATATTTATTTTCTGTCCTTTCATTAATTATTGCTACTCTGATTTATTTACCCATCTGTCTAACACATTTAAGTCCCTGAGGAACGAATCTTCTTATCATTAAAACTTACATACGTCTGGTAATACTTGCGGAAGTGTGCTAGTCTAGGGTGATTTATGCATTGTTTCCTTAGTTATTTATCATATTTTTAGCACACCCTAGGCGACACCACCAGATAATTCCCTAAATCATTAGCTTTTTTAATTTTGATATTCATAGATATTATCCTAATTTCCTTCGTTGTTTCTTTACTAAATAGGATAGCTGATATCTCAAAATTAATTTTTTGTCTGATCCCGTGTAGTACATTTGAAGACATTCTTTGAAAGTTTGAAAATTTGTCTTCTCAATGTTATGGAAAAAGAGAGAATCGTTTGTAAATTAAAAATGAGAAATAGTAGGACAATTTCTATTAATTTTGATATCTTCAATAAAACCTTAATGTGATAAATGTTCTATGATACTAATAAGAGTTTTGGTCATAATTGTAAAAAGAAATGGAGAAAGAAGATCTCCTTGTCGGAGTCCTTTACTTGATTTAATTTTTTTAATCTTTCCCCGTTGAGTTTAATTTCAAAGGAAATAGTGGATATACAATTTCTAATCCAATTGATCCATTTATCACTGAAACCTTTTTTTTAAAACAATTAAGAAAAAATCTCAACCAACCTGATCATAGGATTTTGCCATGTCAATTTTTATAGCTTCCATATGATTTTTATATTTCCTTTTTCTGCTTATGAAAAAGGTGATCTCCTGTGCAATACTATTGTTATTTTGAATAGGCCTACCTTTAATGAACACCGACTGAGTAGGCGAAAGAATCTTATCTATAACTTTCTGAAGTCTATTCACCAAGATCATAGCAAAACTTAGTAAAAAAAAATTAACACACACGATAGGCCTAAAATCTCCCAATTTCTCTTGCGTATCTCCTTTAGGAATAAGGGTAATAAGGGTATCGTTAACAGTATCTAAGGAAATATCATTATCAAAAAAAATCTAGGACCATTTTGAACACATCATTTTTAACCGTGCTCCAAAATTCTTTATAAAACTTACCGTTTAAACCATCAGGATCTGGTGCTTTAGTTGAAGAGAGTTCTTTAACTGCTCTTTCAACTTCTTCCATGGTGGAGTTTTTGTGAGTTCATCATTCATTTATGCGCTCACTCTATTTGTGATAAATTGTGCCGCTATTTCCATGCTTTGATCATCTGTACCCTGTTCTAGAAAAAAGTTGTGAGTAATAATTTTGAAAATTTATTATTACCTCTGAGACACCTTCAATCCATTGGTCATTATTATTTTTAATATTTTTATGATTCAATTGATATTTCTTTTTTGTATAGTTGATAAATGAAAAATTTAGTTTTTTTGTCACCAAAATTTAGTAAATTTTGTCTAGCCCGACCCCCCTAATATTTCTCTTCACAATTGAGCTCGAATTTGATTTCCTCCTTAATCCTACTTTCTTCTCATTCTAATTCTGGAGTGATATCCAATTTATTAATCTCAATCAATATATCTTGGATTTTCTTCACTTGAATTTGGGGATTCTTGAAAGTAATTTTGCTCCACTTTTTTAATTCTTTAATAGTATTCTTACGTTTAAACACGAATTCATGAATAGCATGTCTATGGCCATCCCTACTCCAAGTTGTGTCCACAACATCTCTTACTTACGAATTATCAAACCAAAAAGATTCATACTTGAAGTGTTTGAAACCTTCGTTATTTTTATTATCAAGTTGAAGGATAAGGGGAGAATGATTTGATCCTATAGTAGGAGGAATGAAAAAAAATTCCAAAGGATATTTATTGCTCCATTCGTATGTGGCTAGTCCTCTATCTATTTTTGTCTGGACTAATTTGTCACCTTCTTGTCTGTTAGGCCATGTAAAGAAACGCCCATAAGGACTAATATCAAATAAGCCATTATTAATAGTAAAAAAATTAAATTTGTTTAAGTGATGATAATAATTAACAGGATTATTGCTTTGTTTCTCGTTGATGTTAGTTAGCACACTATTAAAGTCCCCCATTATTAGCCAAGGTTCATTCATAGTTTTGCACCATTCTGTAATTTTGTCAAAGACTTTGATCCTGTCATCAAAACCATTAGGCGCATGAATGCAAACAAGATAATAAGAAAAACAAGCTTTATTAATCTTAAGTACAACATAAGACGTGGAACAAAAAGACACCAAAAGATCAACACAAGAGTGCCACAAAACCAAAAAAAAACCCGGAGTGAAAAGCAACCCCGTTGGGGTAAATATAAAAGACTTTTCGAAGCGAATTGACGAATAGTTTCTTTTGAAACCACCTCACGAAGCATGGTTTCGCAAAAAACAGCGATAGAGTTTTTAAAGCGCGCTAAAACCACTTTTAAACATGAAATTGTCAAGGGCACCCTTATACCTTGACAATTCCAGAATAAGACACTCATTTTGTCATGGAGGACATCATTGAAGGATGTCCGCTACCCTTTTGGATTTGTAGGATGGATTGTTCATACTTATCATTGCCTCTATCATCATCTAACATATCATCATCCATCTAGATCTTGTTCCTCACCTTATTATTGGTATCATCACTAATCTAAACTAACTCTTTCACTTCATTGCTTGTTTCATGGTCTTCAAACTCAGCATCACTAAATTTTCCACTACACTCTTCATATCCATCTTCAATGTCTTCATCAAAAATGAAACCACCTTTATTGTTCCTCGTGGTGTTGGTCTCAATAGCAGATTCATTTGAGGATTCCTGGATCTCCTCTATAACTCTCAGTTTTTAAAAATTGTCTAACTCCTTAGAGTTCTCCCCCGTTCCTCTATTACCACAAACTTTTTGAATATAATCTCTTATTCTCTTTGACATAATCCCTTTTTCTTTGGCATGATCCCTGCTGCTCCCCATTTCTTCTTTTGCACCAGTTGTTCTCTTCCCTGTGCTACGAAGTTTAAAACCACCCTCTTCACTTTATTTGATAAAATTCTCAAGTTCTTTGTCCTTTTCCTGGATATTATCTTCTAAATCTTCATCTTTAGGATTGTCTCAGCCTGGCTATCGGCCGTACCGATCCGTGTTCGGACCGGTCTTTATCGTGTAACGCCCTAATCGGACCGGACCGGTCTATCGGACACCCACTATCGGTCCCGGTCCAGACCGGTTCTTCGGTCCCAAATTATAGAAAACCGACCGATAACGGGGACCGGTTTATCGGTTCCGGTTTCGGTCCCGGACCGGTCCCATACCGGTCCTTATCGTTTTTTTTTTCTCGATAAAACTGAGTTCTTCTTTGTTCTGCATTAGTTTTTAAATAGATACTCTAAAATAGAATACACTTTAAATTGCTACCGTCAATAGCAAAGTACAACAAAATTAATACAACCAAATCATCTAAATCACATAAATCTGAAAAAGAGAAATAGTTTTATATCATTTTAGATTCATTGAAGTTCGAATAAAATCCTTTGGCAGATTATCATTTTTATCCATTAATATATCTTTGTTCATCTTTTGCCATGTTAAACCTATTAATTGCTTTATATATTCGCGAGCATCTTCTTCTGAGCATCCCTTTTCGTGCATGTAACATTGTATTGATTTTGGAACATCACCTTTCTTCATTTCTTCCTGCATCAATTAATAATATAGGTAATTTTTACACTAATTCTGAGTAAATAAATTGATACTTAGTAACTTAGTAACTTACTGAGGATGTTCCTAAATCATCGTCAAGGCGAAGAATTAAGGATGGCCAGCGGATTATTACAGGGTATTCTTGTAAACGTAATTGATATTAAATAGAGAAGATTTGATATGAACTTACATAGAGAACAAGAACAGATAATTGGTTGAAGATCAAGAACACCAAAACAGAAAACCCCAAACATGCGAAAGAATAGAATTAATTAATCATCAGAAATTAAAGTAATTGAAATTAAATAGAGAAGATTTGATATGAACTTACATAGAGAACCATTTTAGATAATTGGTTGAAGATCAAGAACACAAACGGTAGAAACCCACTTACTCGAATCAAACCAAACCGTTAATATAGAATATTTGATTCAAACTAACATAGAATCACAATAGAGTGGAATCAACCCATAGATTAGGTTGAAAATAACTCAAAAGTTGCTATAGACAGGGACAGATTCGGGGTGGGTTGCTTGGTTTCCATCGTAAGAAGAGAGAGAGAGAGAGATAGATTAAAGACGGTGGGTGAAGAGTAAATGGGGTGGGTTTTGTTGGGCGGGGTATTTGGGGTGGGTTTTGTTGGGCTACAGATTTGGGGTGGGTTTTGTTGGGCTGCAGAATTAGGATGGGGAGTGGGCTAAGTAACTGGGTTGGGAACATTATATATGTGGGCTGGAATATAAAAAAAATAGTAACGGTCCGTTACCGGTCTGTTTCAGTCACGGACCGGTTCAGTCCAAGTAAAAAAACAGAAAAACAAAATGCCGCACGGTAAGAGATCAGGCGTTCCGTTCCGTTCCGGCCACCACCACCATGCCGGTCTCGTTCGTTCGCCGGTGCTTATCGGTCCGGGCCGGTCCGGCAGGCCGGTAGCCGGTGTCCAATAGCCAGGCTGAGGATTGTCATATAGTACATTAAACCTATTTTTTGAGTTCTGCTGATGATCCCTATTTCTTTCATCTAATTAATCAGGCGTCCTTTATCTGAGATATTCTTCCCGAGTCCTTGAAGAACTTGATCTCTTCACCAGCTTTCGTCTTGAGTACCTTTCCCAAACCTATTATCAAAGCGATAATCCCTACCAATTAACATTCTATTCCTTCTGAGTTTGATAGTGTTGGAAATAACATCCAAATCTCTTGCTTGACTTCTAGCCTGGTAGTTTGAAGTGTTCCTCCAATTTCCATAAACCGAAAACACAACTTCTTCTCTCTTCCAGCTAAACAGTTCACCAACACCTGCAAAACCTCCAGCTGTTCTTCTTCTGACTCTGTAAATAGGTTTTGAAAGCAGAAACTTAGCAATGTTTTCTACATTTCTCTTGTTTTTCCTTCTCATGTTTAGGTCATCATTGTCCCTTATAACATGTCCAGTACACTCTCCAAACTTATGCCCGATGCATCCACAATTAAAGCAAAGCACCCCTGCATTCTTGTACTAAAATATGATCCACGCGATCCCATCTTCTTGCCAAATGTATGTTCCAGGAGGAAATGTCTCATTGATATCAAATTTGACACGTAAGCGAAAAATCTTTACGCCTTCTTAGGCTTTAATAGGAAAGTCGACATCTTCAATTTCCAAAAAGAAAGTTTTGAGGGCAAGAACCATATTGAGATTGTTTTGAACAAATGCAAGCCCTATTGCCTGAACCCAAATAGAGGAGAAATATGTTTCCACTTCATTTGGAAGAAGGAGTTAGGGCTATTGTGTAAGACTAATGTGCATTTTTAGAAAAGCTTCTTATCTGAGTTCCCATATCCTTTTGAACTCCTTGTCTTCATACATATCCAATTTGAACTTGTTTCGTTTCACCTTTGTAAGTCTAAAATGTCCTTGAGCTCCCAAGTTCTGAGAAATATGCTTCCTAAAACCCACTGTAAATACTTTGGTTTCTCCTAAAATGCGAAGATAAAGAGCAGTTTCATCCCTGGGATTATCCACCACTTTTGTTTTAGACCCAATGCTGAGTACTCCCGACTTAGGAATGTTGTAATGTTTACAGGGTATAAGAGGAAAGGAATTCCTATCCCTAGTATTCATAATGTAAAAACTAATTATTAAATAGACTCAGTAGAAGGAACCCAGTAAAAAACAAGACCACAATGTGAAGAAAGATTTTAGACTCGATGTAAAAGAGAGAGAGAGAGAGAGAGAGAGAGAGAGAGAGAGAGAGAGAGAGAGAGAGAGAGAGAGAGAGAGAGAGAGAGAGAGAGAGAGAGGTTCTCTAGAAAGTGGTAGTAGGATGGAGATACCTGCATTGTTCAATGTAATTCTTATATAATACCTCAAACTTGTTGTAGCTATGATAATTTCCTCTTGTAAAACTCAACAGGCGTTCCAAGTATTCACGTTTTGTCAGACTTTTCTCTTCCTCATTGGCCTTCCTCAAGATGTCTGCAACAGAGAAAAACCAAAATTTAAGCTTCCCGAGTAGGTATATAACACATTGGTTTTTAATGATGGTATCTATTAAATGCTCTGCTCGAGGAATTTTATATAAACGAGATGCAATAAACCACTCATAGTTCAAGTAGTTCAGCGGATCATATAAGGAGAAGTCAGAAGGCTCATTGTTCTTGCACAAAGTACTTCTAATTATCTCCTGACTAACCATTATTGGAAATACAAAACAACAAAATAAGCTATCATTACAATAAAAGAGAAAAAGGTAAAACAAAAGAGATTTCTTGCTACTTTTCCAAACATCTTGCGTGCATAATTGGGAAACAAAAATCCACTCTCTTCGAAGCTTTCTGAAGCTAGAGCAGCTGCCTCGGGTCATTGAGACCCTCGCTCCACTCCTTCCTCAATTCACTGGACCTCCTACATGAACAATCAATGATTAAAGTGCTCCCATAACTTCTATTGTCAGGGAGAATTTGGACCCTATAAAAATAACCAGTGCCATCAGAAGCTAATTCCATCGGTAGTGAAGATTCGATAGGTTAGTAAGTTGATAGGCTATGTTGTAGATCTCGGTTTCGGGCGCTAGGCGGTCTAATGGGGCCTAGCGCCTAGGCGGGATTATACGGGGCTTAGGCGGAATTATACAGTTTTGAATCCTGATGTGTAATTCTGTATATTTAGTAATATATATTTAGTAATTATAGCAATTTTAACTATTTGGAGTCATAAAATTTATCTAACAACACTATAGTAAATAAAAAATACTAAAAATTGAGTCACAATATCAACTAAAGAATTCTCGAGAATAAGAAAAATAACAAAAAGGTCTATGCGGGCATGTTATTCCATTAATCGGCGCCTAGGCGGCCATTTTTTATCATTAATTGGTTCATAGACAGGCTAGGCGCCTATTCCACGACGACTAAGGCGTTAGGAAAAAACGCCTAGAATTTTAACTAGGCGTAAGCGGATGAGGGGGAAGTTGACGCCTAGGGGGCCCCTAGGCGGGGATATCTACAACATAGTTGATAGGAAAACTCAAGGAAAGAGAATTTTAGTTAAGGATTAAAGGAAAGTTAGAGCTAAAAATTTATAAGGTTAGGCCAATTTTAGGCCTATTTAGAGATGTAAAAGTTTTGATAAATGCGATGTAATTTTTTTTTTTAAAGTAATATTTATTTATTCATAGTGAGCCAATGAGAGAGAAAGTAGAAAGAGTTTGGAAAGTTTCTCCTAAATCTCACGACTTAACACCTTTCTTGCTTACATTCCGAGATGAATATATCACCAATGATTACAAGTTCAAAATCAAACACCAGTTAAGGCATTTCAGCCGATGATCTTGATTCTAGAGATTCTCATAAACTTCAACTTGAAAACGCCACCAAAAAATCCTTGAACCCCGAGAACCTCACGTCTTGGGTAAACCCATAGCTCCAATCATCTACAAAAATGGATAGTCTCACGCTATTCCATGATTCGACGGAGCGGGTCTTTTTTAGACCTCTATTAGCTTTATTTATAAATATAAGGTAAAACCTAGCTTGATGTTGAGTCCCATTGAAAAGGAGAAGATGCATGACAAGGATTTACTAGTTACAAGCTAGGCAGATTAAAATCTCCACCACTACTTAGGAGGCCAAATTGCATCCGAATTTTCCACAACAACCTTGTCTAAACCGTGACTACAAGGGATCTAGTGAGCCATAATTTTACTAAAAACAAGAGGATTGGGTGTTATGGTACTTAAAAATACCTTACAAGAGTATAGGAGTATGGATCAAGTGGCTATGGAGGAAGAGATGAGCTATTTTATAGCTAAATCTTGGGAGAAATTTAATGTACACCAAGTGATTGTGGAAATCTTGAAAGAAATTCATTGGATGAAATGCAAGCTGCCTCAATAGCTTGTGAGTGCATGGATAGTATTGATGATACATCTAACAAATAGAAGAACGTGGTCGATTTTGGGTGTGAAAAGACCACCCAAGAACCCATGAACATGGTCAGGGACTTGGACGCCGATTTAGTAAGCCAAAGTTTGACCTGAATAGATGATATGGGGGAAGGGTGACTACAAAAGTATTATTCTAAACAATAGAAGGCCTCGGGAGGCATGAATATTAAATACTTTGAACAATTGGTGTGAAACCGTTACAATTACTTGTGAGGGATGTGTAGACCTTTGAATAAGCTTTTAAATTTACGCTGATGGGATACATTGTCGGTAAAAGAATGCTGGATACAGTTGATATTTGGAGAATTGTAAAGGATTAGAAGGTTAAGTGTAGAGTAAGAAAAACCCTAGTGAATGAATTATCTTCAAATTCAGAAAAGATGATGATAAAAAATTCATGCCTGCAAATGTCCTTTTCTCGTTTTATGGAAAGATGATCATACGTGCCGAAATCCTAGAGTGTTTAGACGTTAGAAATTACGGGACTACTAAGGTACCCGCATGGATCATAATTAGAAAACTTACAGAGCAAGCACGTACAAACCTTAGTATAGCTAAAATATCCCATTAAGTGGGGTATCCTCTTCGGAGAATGTGATAACAATGGTGAGTGAGGATATATGTTACGTGTGCATCCTCATAGAGTTGGATGTGGACAAGTGATGTTACCTTTTGTATGATGAATTAATCCCATCACGAGACATATTTTGAGAGATTATTTGGGCCTAAGTGGAGGATATTCCCTAATATTCGACATATTGTTCTTTTCTCCTTTGTTTTGGACATATTCCTATTTATAGAGATTTTGTGTCTTAATTGTTTGTTAAGTGTATAAATTTTAGGTACATGGTTGATACAAGAATCCAAGATAATGAGAAGAAGCTAATAATTCAAGCCCAAACCCAAGCCAAGGCATAGAATGAGCAAAAAAATCACTTTGGAGCAGTTGGAGCGTAACCCAAGAAAGTCCTTGACGTCTATTGATTTAGTCTCTATAATTAACTGGTCTAGGATTTTGAAAAAATTACTTTCTATCTGGATATATCTTGAAGTCAGTGACGCACGAGAAGTGACATAATTCAATTCAGAGTTGAGATAAAGAAGTTATTCTATTTGCTTCCACCATGACTCGAAGCTATCCAACACTAGTTAACAACTGATTAGGCTATCTTTAACACAGTCAAGTGAGCCCATAAGGCCCCAAACGTTTTAAAATAAATATATAAGCTTATTAGCAACTCCTAAATCATTATGCGTCAGACATTACACCTAATTGAAGAGCTAAAAAAGCCAAAGCAGAGAAGAAGCAGAGGAGAAGGTTTCCTACACCCCATTCCATCATTCCTCCTCGTCCTTTATCCGTTTCTATCTAAAAATTAGGTTAATTTTATCCGATTTTTTGTTCTAAACATGATTTTCATATTATAAGCCACTGGTTTTGATTATTTGAGTATGAACTAAACATTTTATTGCTCAATAATTGCCTAGGTATGAACCTTAGATAATTTAATTTGATGTTTTTGGATTTTGGGATTACAATATTTAAATAAATTGGAGTTATTTTCACTCGATATATATTTATGCATTTTCCTAATCGTAATATTGGTGGTATGAATAACTGAGTTATCGTCCAAGAAAGGGGGTTTATTATAGTCATAGTGTATAGGTGTTTGGTGTGTGTTAATGAGTAGACGGGTGAAAAGATTTCGGAAGACCATTGAATCCCAATCAATGATAAATAACCAATTTGCCCTTATATCTAGAAACGTCAAATTAGTCATCTTTGGAAATTACTAGCAACACTCAAGCACACATCTCTCATACTCAAGCTTTTCATTAGTTTAATTGTATTTAATTATAATTCCTTTCTTTATTATTTCTTTTTTATTACCATAATATAAAACCAAAAAAACAATATTTATACTATTTTTCATTCATCCACAACCCATCTATTATACTCGCGAAACACAATTGCTATGAACTTGAAAGTCCTTGTGGAGACAATATACCCTGTTACTCACCTTTTATTTCTTATCAACACCTCGTACACTTTCAGGTAGGTTCATCCCCTAGCATTGGTTTATTTATCACGCTTGGAGATATGACAACGAGAAACGAATACAGTTAACCGAGTTAAAATCACCGAATGGTATTAATTATTATCTAAAAGTGGAATTTGAAAATTACCATTTTGTTGCCTCAAGTGCAAATAATTTGGTAACTGCAAAGATAATTGCTTCTATGATAATCGAATACAATGATGTTAGCCTAAAATCTTATTTGATTGATGATTGGTGACAAAATCATGTATCTTGAACATGTTTGATCTTAGGATGATACTGATATTGGTAGTGCGCTATTTGCATGTTCAAGAAAGCATGGAAACATGAATACAAAGACACGGAATATAGAAAGCAAAGGAGTATATAAGATACAGATAGAGATATAAACTTGAGAAGAAGATGAATACTGAGTTGATCAAGCCATGACGAGCTACAAAATGAAAGAGGAGATGAGTTTTATGCTTAAGGAATTGATCAAAGATCATATGGATGCTTAGAGATGATAGAGGAGAAGTCGAAGATAATGGGTTCTTAGAAGAAGAAGCTTGGAGAGAAATGAAGATGAGTGAGAACATAACAACTATGGATATGCTAAGAAAATAAAGATAAAGATTGAGATGAGAAAAAGATGGTCGAACTAGAGGAGCCGGACATCCGAATAAGCAACTAGGCGGGATGCCAAAATTCGTTAGAAAACAAGGTTGAGATAGAGCGATGGAGCAAGCCAAAAAAGGGATGGAAATATAACTTTGAGGTACGTGTTAACACAAATCAAAGGGTGGCGTGCGAGAGGTCTTATTAGAAATATAGCAGGTGCATGGTGAGTATTGATGAAAATTATTTGCACAAAACCTTTCATTTAAGAGCTTATAACTCTACACGATACTTTGTTAAATATTTAGTAATTGGGTGCCGAGAAATTATATGTAGAGATGGATTCCTAGGAAATTGTAATAGTTTTGAAGAAAATGTGAAGAGGTCAGGACTGGTAGCTTGATAGGTCGACAAGATTCGTGCAATATTGGATGGAAAAATGATGTTTGAAAAAGGGAAAATGACCCAAAAAATCAAAATAATATTATTTTCAGCCCAATAACATCAATGACAAAATTTCTGCCCAATAACATCATTAACTAAATTTTGTCCTTGATGGGAATCGTCCTTGACGGGAATCGTCCTTGACGGGAACCGTCCTTGATGGGAATCGTCCTTGACGGGAATCGTCCTTGATGGGAATCGTCCTTGACGGGAATCGTCCTTGACGGGTAAACATGTAATCTTATAATAGTAAGTTAATGGATGATTCTTTGGGGCAAGTATAATATTATTTTGATTTTTTGGGTCATTAACCCTTTGAAAAATTAGGATGGTATATGAAATTGAAAATGTGTGCGGATTGGCTGAAATATTTTGGGGCGGCCCAAACGAACTCCGTAAAGATATACATTGATTCGGTGTATGAAATAAGTCGATATGTTACACGAGTTAAATGTGCGTTAAAACACCTAGAGTAGTGTATAATCCTCATATTGGGATGTCTTAGAGATCACAAATAGTGTCCGTTAAACCACGGTCAAAACAATTACATTTGTACACCCTATCATTAACTCCCAATACATTCCTCCTCTCCCACCACGTCAAATTTCTCTCTTTCAGATAAATGGTTGTTTTACCTTACGATAGTGAACATATTGCATACCAGATCGCCTTAATATTACATGAACATATAGTTTACCAGATTCCATGTTTAATATGGTGCAGTTAGTTATCTTTTTTGTGTTACTCTATGTGTTGCATATTATTAATGTCATGTTCTACAAAAAAAATTGTATATAGTACCTTTTTGCCTAAATAATATTATTCAGAATCACAAATATGGCAGAAGAATTTGTAGCATGTCTATTTGATAACATTCTAGTTAGGGTAAAGCCCTCCCGTGGCCCTCTAACTATGGCAAAGTGCTGCATCCGTCCCTGATCTTTGTTTTTACCCTTTCGCGCTCTTGATCTAACTAGTTTTTGTCGTCGTTAGCCCTTTTTCCATTTTTCTGTCAATTGACCGTTAGTCAATGCCACTTGGCACCACGTCAGCGCCACATCACCACCACGTCACCCTCAACTTAATCTCTAACTTTTAAAAAAAGAACTTTGAAGGTTTGAATGTTTCAAACCTTCAACAATTGAGGAAAACTAAAATAAAAACATCTTAAATAGATTAACAGATCTATAGCCAAAAGGAGTCAAATCCGGCATTATAGCCGCCTCTTTTAAACCCTTCGGCAAAGCTTCAATAGCTTCTTTCTGATAGATTTTAAAAAAAAATGATATGGAATCTTCAAAGTTTAAGCTATAACACTCGTCGCATGATGTCTAAATTATGAAAAAAATCTTGTACTTTTTCCATTGAAGATCGAGACAAGATCTCTCACACATGCTATAAGCTATAAAAATCGCCTAAAGAATGTGAATAATGCTTTAACAACCTCGAAAGAGCTTCTCAAAATCATTAACCGGATCTGGTCCCACGCTGACCAACCCGCATCAGCCACATCTCTAGTCTCAGCATTACATACCGAGTTTGAAAAGGTTTGTCTTTTAGTCAACCAACTCATCCAAGAACAACGCTAAGATCAAAACGATTCATGGAAACGGGAAATCGAGGCTATTGAGGTGGAACAAAAATTACGTCAAAGATCTGAGTCTTTGAACAAGAAACTCGGGAAAGAGTTGGCTGAAACGAAAGCTTCGTTGTTAAAGGCGATTCAAGAACTCAAAGGCGAGACGAGGGCGCGATTGATAATCGAACAAGTATGTGATAAGTTGAAATGAGAATCAATGAAACTTCATGATGAATTGGAAAAGGAAAGGGAAATGCTTCATTAAGCGGATAAGTTAAGTGAAGAACGAGTACATATGAAGCTCTCGGAAGCGAAACATTGTTTTGAGGCAAAGAAATTCTATATTAACAAGTTGAGGCAGCAATTCAAAGATTTTCTTGGAAAGAAACATACTAAAGACGTGGTCCCTACGCATTTGAGTGTAGTACCCAATGAAGGGGAAGTTGATGATGGATCGGGAGAAGGTGATCTTCATTCCATAGTGTTAACCATGGATGGTGGTGCTAAGTGCTTCAAGTGGGCCCAGGAACACGCTTTGACTCTTAACTGTGATTCTTGGAGAGGGAAACAAGAATTTCTTTCCGATGTGGAAGTTCAAACCAGAGATGGGGTAGGCCCGCAAACCCTCATGAAACTAATAGTACAAAGAAAATCAGTTGTGGAGCGACACAAACACCAATCGGATGATATTTTCGGAAGAATGGTTGAGAGATAATTGGTAGATTTTTACGGATATACTTAGAACATATGGCATAAATTTCAGCGTCCAACAATTTTGTTCTAGAGTGATTTTAGTTGCACTTTATATAATGATTTTATAAAAAATGACATGGAATCTATGAAAAAGAAGCTATTGAAGTTTTTTCGGAGGGTTTAAAAGAGGCGGCTATGGTGCCGGATTTGACTCCTTTTGGCTATTGATCTATTAATCTATTTAAGATGTTTCGATTTTAGTTTTTCTCCATTGTTGAAGGTTTGAAGCATTCAAACCTTTAATTTTTTTTTTTTAAGTTAGAGATGAAGCTGACGGTGATGTGGCACTGACGTGGTGCCAAGTGGCATTGACTAACAGTCAGTTGACAAAAAAATGGAAAAAGGCTAACGGCGACAAAAACTAGTTAGATTAAGGGCGCGAAGGCGTAAAAACAAAGACCAGGATGCTGCACTTTGGTCATAGTTAAAGGGATACAGAAGAGCTTTACCCTTCTAGTTATCTTCTCTACTATTAGTCATTTCTTTTGAAATTAATTGATAATGGTTTGGTTATCTATCTACCTACGGTTTGTATATTACTTTTGAATTTAACATGATATAAATAGTTATAATATAGAGTTCAGGATTTGGGCTATGCTTAATTGCTTATTCTTAAATTCTATAAACACAAGTATGGTGGAATCTCTCTAAGTATGGATGTTCGATAAGTTTGGTTATCTTTTCTATGCTTATTCTAATTCTTTTTAAGTTCATGAGATCTGCAGGTAATGATTTCATGTGACTTGGGTTTTGCCTTATTATTATGTGTATAAATTAAAATCTATGAATTTATTATTAGTTCATGTTAAATACTAGTCATAATGATGTAATTTTTGTTCATTCCTTTCTTTTATGTAATTTATTCACTTTTGGTGTATATTTATAAAAGACACAATTTTTATCCAAATAAAATTTATCACCGATTATGCTACCTTTCAATTGAATATTGATATTAGTTATATTTGATATGATTCAATGTACAAGTTAAGAATATTTAATTTTGTTTTTGCCATGAATGAATAGAATCATCGAGATAGATAGTTGGCCTAGTGGTTAGGCTACTCCGCAGAGACCAAGAGGTCCTGGGATCGAATCTCATTGGAGTCAAAATGACTCCGAGCCCAAAGTGGCTCTCTCATGTACTCAAAAAAAAAAAAAAATAGAATCATCATAATCATGTGTATATATAGATATTTCATTTAACAAATTTAATTTTTTTTTTCAAAGTATTTTCCTTAATAGACTATATCAATCTTCACACAATTTCCTTAGTTTACTCCACACCTTTCCCAAATGGAGGGTCTATATAGGATGTCCTAGAATTGAATTAAAACTTTAAACGCCTTATTCAGTATGTAACTTGAGATCTTATCTTTTAGAAAAAAAGACTAGTTACTCAACATAATAGATAACATATGTATGTTTTAATCATTAGCAGACACATATAGTTGCAGTATGTATAGAGTGTGAAAATGAGATTTAAAAGAATCATCTTTGTATTGATTATCTATGCAATGATGTTGGAAAGAACAATATCAGCAGAGCAACGTGCATCGCCAGTATGCATTGAAGGGTGCATGCCAATATGCAAGCAATTAGATGATGCTTCAGACGATACTTGTAAGACAGCTTGTTCTTTAGGATGTACACAATTACAAGGTAGGGGAAGAAGATTTGCTCATAAAACTGCAATCGATTGATACTTTTTTGGGTAATAATTAAAAAAATTATGAAATTAGCACCAAATAGTGTAAGATGTATTTGTTTATTGATTTTAAGTATATACCTTCCGTGGTTCTGATTTGAATAACTTGTTGATACTACAGTAAAAGTAGATAATTATAATTAAAACTAGGAAACTATAATGTTTTTTTTATTACATCGGAGATCCCGAAGATCGTGTTACAATAACAAGTATAAGCTACACTATTACATCATTAATCAAGTGGGGATTGTAAATTACCCTAGACATCTTACATCCCATTCGATCTCTTGTCAGAAGGCTCCGAAATTCCGCCCGGAGGATCAGCAAGAAGCACATACTCATCGCTACTTTTCCAACCCTCTTTCGTCAACCAATCCGCACAAGAATTAGTCTCTCTAAAATGCTTCTCAAAGAGAAACCCTTATTTCTAGCAAGCATTTCACGTACTTGGCGGATCCACTGCTCTCCAGGTCCCCTTCCAATCTCTGCATTCCGTTTCATACCAATGACCTCCCATGAATCAACTTCTATTTTCAAGTCAAGAATAACCAGTCTTTCCCCCATCCTTAACCCCTCACATAATGCAATTAGCTCAACTAAGACCGGGGTATCATTATAATCTTGATACTAAATCCACTAACCCAATCGCCATTACTATCCCGAATTAAACCACCTCCTCAGCCCACCTTTCTCCAGTTGTTACAATTCCCATCGGTATTGAGCTTGAACCACTAATGGGTTTAGTCCATCCAACAAGCTTTACCATGGTTTTCTTCGATGTAGTCTTACCTAGTAATTGACCCCATGCTTTCGTAAATGAAGTCGCTAGATGTTTCGCCTTTCTTAGGATCGCGACCACATTTGGAAAATCCTCCCCTTAAATATAACTTGATTCCGATGTTTCCATATTGTACCGATAAGGGCATAAAAAATACACTCCAATTAATTCCGACAAAAAGCTTATTATTAGATATGTTTTTACGCCACCATTCACGATTCTCTAAAGCCGAAAACATTCCATCCTCCTGCGTATTACTGAACCCCGAACTCAGACCATGTTCTAACACCTGTTCATGCTGATGTTGGACCCTTACTGAAGCTGGTCAGTGAGTTAAACTACTGGTGGCCCTGTCCTATAGCGAAGCCCAACTGAATTTGATGGTCTACATAGTCGAAAATCCCCTGCTCGGTGAACTGAAAATACGCAGGGACTGATTCTGCAAAATCCGGGAATCAGGCCACTGCAACATTACAGTATCCCTCCTACCTCCTCCCAATTGTTGTACCCCAGAATCCCTACTTTCCCTTACATCAATACTTCGCAGCCCCACATCAAAAGACCTCCTCCCAGGCCTTTCTCCCCAACACCCATGGCGAACAGCTTCTGCTTTAATAGATCCCATATTCCTTTGATCTTTATACAATCACGAAGTAAATGTGTTACGCTTTCCACCACATCATCACAAAGCGCGCACCTCTCGAAAACCTCTACACCCCGTTTAGAGAGATTACCTCTTGTGGCTAGTCTCTCTCGAACAGCTCGCCACACAAACACTCACATCCTTTGTGGACATTTCAAACGCCAGACCATCTTCCAAAGTCCTTACATGGACGGATCAGTATGAATAGCGTTCCACCCTACCGATCTTACCGCAAATTCACCATTGGGCTCATGTAACCAAGACAAGGTGTCTCTATCTACCCCATTCACACCCAATCTGGACCCTGCAATTTCCATTAATTTTAATGAAGAAAGGAACCTGTGGAACTCATCCCAATCCCATGACCCGTCGTGCCGAATGTAATCACAGACCCTTATGGGCAATTCACTCGTCTCAAATACTCCTATAACGTGATCAATAAGAGGTGAGCTCCCAACCCACTAATCACACCAAAACGACGCATCCTTCCCACTATGTACTAACCATCGGGATCCCCGTCTAACTACGACAAAACCTTTCGCGATGGCTCTACACATCCGAGAATCATTCTGTTTACCCAAGTACTGCATAGGTGGTCCTTTGAAATATTTCTCCCTCATTACAATAGTCCATAAAGTAAATTTGTTATGAATTAATTTCCACCCAAGATTACCCAAGAGAGCTCTATTCATGTCTTCCGCTAACCGAAATCCCAATCCACCTATCTCCTTTGGCTTGAAAATATCACCCCAGGCGACCCAGTTAATGCTCTTGTGATCTTTCGAGGAACCCCAAATGAACTCCCTCCGAATTTTGTCAATCTCCTCACACACATAACCTGGTAGCTTCTCGACTTGCATGATGTACATTGGTGCTGCACTAAGAACTGACTGGGCTAACGTAATGCGACCCGCTAAGGATAATGTGTTACCCTTCCACTTTGCCAAATTGCCGCGTAGATCATTCACTATCTCTCCAAAGGAATCCTTTGGTCTACGCCCCAGAATAATATGAATACCAAGGTATTTTCCAATCCCCTCACTTCTTTGATAGCCGCTCTTCAAGGTTATACTAGCCGCTACCTCTTCTTCCATATTTCTTGAAAAATATATAACCGACTTTTCCTTGCTAATAGTCTGGCCCGCATCACGACAAAAGATATCCAAGGATTCCTGTAACAACACAAAATTATCATTAGATGCTTCCGCAAATAAGATTAAATCATCATCAAAAAAAAGTGAGATAGGAGTCCCCCCTGCGCTAAGATGAATAGTCTTCCATGTCCCATTTTCCGACAGACTCTGAATGAGTAAGGAAATGCTCTCCATACAAATTACAAAGTAAAGGGAGATGGGGTCTCCTTGACGAATTCCTCTTTTAGGCGTGATTGGTTGTAGTGATTGGTTGTAGCGGTGAGCCCTTCCAAAGTACACTTAGTTCGTTATCCTCCATTCTCAAAATAATGACTGACACCCACATAGGCAATTACCCCAAGAAGCTCCATCTAATCTTATCGTATGCCTTAACAAGGTCTACTTTAATAGCCATGTAACCCTTTCTCCCTTCCGAATGCCTCATAACAGAAGCTACTTTACTAACAAGAACTATATTATCAATAGTAGACCTCTTTGGCAGAAAGCTACTTTGATAAGGGCCAACGTGTTTCGCAAGTATAGGACGCAGCCTATTTACCAACACCTTCATGCCGATCTTATTACAAACATTAATTAAGCTAATAGGTCTGCATTGGGTGATAAACTCCGGACTACCCAACTTCAGAATGAGGTGAATGAGCGTGCTTAATACCTCCTTAGGGGATCTCCCACTCCCCAACGCATATCAGATCATATCACACGCCGAAGGACCCACCGTATCCCAACACTTCTGATAAAAACCCATTATCATACCATCCGGACCAAGGGCTTTATGGGTGACATTTGAAAAACAGCTAATTGCACCTCCTCATCAATCACCACATTACTTAATATCTCAATGTCACCAATCTCAAACCTTCCCGGATGAGGGAGCTCAAATACACCCGGCGAATCATCCTCAAAAGAAAACAACCCCTCAAAGAAATCTATCACCCAACGCTTCTCCTCCTCTCTATCAACTATCCATTCCTGTCTATCATCTCTGATACGCAACTCCTCACTCATACCTCCCTTGACTTATGATGCACAATGGTAGAAACTCGTATTTCGTTCCCCGGAGTTCATCCATTCGGTATGAGCTCTTTGAAACCATAAAACCTCCTCCTATTATAATAGACTCTCGTACTCCCTTATCAACCTCTTCTCGAGCCTGAGTAAAGATAAATTATATGATGTCTAGACTGCCTTCTGAATACCCGCGAGTCTGGCTAATAACCTCCTTTTCTTACTGAAAAATGTCCCCAAAAAATTCGAACTTCCATATCTCCAATTCTTGCCTCATAATTTCGATGTTTTCGCTAAGACTCCTCCCTTCCGTTCTCCACTTCCTCTCAACTAAGTCCTTGAACCCATCATAATAGCACCATGCAAATTCAACACGAAACTGTTTCGTACTTGTAGTTCGCACCGGTTGTGCGGTCAAGGTAACAACAATGGGCGCATGATCGAGTGGACCCTAGGAAGATGTGAAACCTTAGACGCTTCGAATGTCTCGAACCAAAGCCGGTTAACATAGGCTCTATCCAACCGCTTTAGAATTCAAACCCTTGACCTCCACGAATCACTCCATGTAAATCTAGGCCCCACAAACCCTATATCCTCCAATCCACACTGATCTCTCCATCTTTCGCAATTAACCATAGTGCGATTCATACCCTCGGCTCCACCGACCTGATATTCTGTAACACCAATCTGATTAAAATCACCTACTACCAGCCATGGCTCCGAAATTTGACGCGATGCCTCCTCCAAATAATCCCCTATAAGAAATCCCTTATCCAGCTCTTCGGACTTGCATAAACTGCAGATAGCAACCAAGGAATACATGAGGTTCTGGAAATCCTTAAATTAATTACCTGGTTACTGGCCGTTTAAAGCTGGACCGATAAGTCATCCTGATTCCGAAAGACCCAAATTCCACTAGAAAACCCAATCGCCTCTACTCGTATGGACTTTTCCATACGTAATGATTTGATGATGGTCGTTGCTTCAGCCCCTGAGGCTCTAGTCTCCACAATGATCGCCAGAATGGGCTTGTGCCTGTCAACTAGATCCCAGAATACCCACCGGAACCCATCGCTGTTAGCGCCTCTACAATTCTAAAACAACGTGTTAACTAGATGACCTCTATAATGTTATCTCCACTAATATGTAGGGTCAATCCTAATATGAGGTTACTAATTTTTTTTTTCTTTTAGTTTCATTATACTAGCTAATTTGATAAATATTTTTTTTATATAAAAAGAAGACAACTCATGTTGAAATTTACAGTATTTGATAAAGAAAAATTATCCACAGAGAAGAAACTTTTGTTTTTGTTACTGAAATAATCATATAAACAAAAAGTAATGGTTATTGTTTTTTATTTTTTTACACGTATCAAATCAAGAGAATTGGTACGCCGCTAAATGAAATATTTAGGATTTTGTTACAACTCTTCAAATGGAAGCAATTTTTTGGTTGACTTTGATATAAAACAACTGAGAATTGCCACCTGCCCAGTCAATTATTAAACTTCCATCTCTAAGGTAAATGTATAATATGACTTGGATTTTGTCAGGCGATCCCCTAATGACTGAAATAAAACCAAGAAATTTACCTCACAGTATAGCAAAGGTGCACTTTTATGGGTTAAAGCAGACAAATACCTTTTTTAAATCGTCGAAGTCTTCAACCAGGTCAACCAAGTGTTCCTCATATGTATGATTTTTTACTAATACGTATAATTCCATACCATTTGGGTTGACAATTGACAGTTCCATCTATCAGAGAATGGTAACCCATGTTATATATTGGTGTCCATGAAAGTTAGTAATCAATGCCCCGCCGTTCTGTCAACCAAGCGACTGATATTTGGTAAAGGAAAATAATATTTTGTGTAAAATCGATTTAGGTTGGTAAAGTCATGAGGATCAATAAAAGTCAATTAGTTGTTGAGATAGTCTTAGACTAAAAATATATAACCCTCTACCTAGAGCGGATTCAGGATTTTAATCCAGTTAGAATAAATACACTGTTTATCCCCTGAACTTTACCCCGATTGACTGATTGGCCCCTAAAGTTTAAAATACGACTAGTTGCCCCCTAAACTTTAACTTCGTGACTCGATGCCCCTTGTGACCATTTTCCGTCAATTTTTTCCGATAAATCGCAGCGTGCGTGCCATGCGCCGTTAACTCGTGACTCGTTGCCTCCTGAACTTTTTTATCGTGACTCGTTGCCCCCTGAACTTTTTTTTTCAGAATTAATTATTTAACAGGGGCAAAATTGGTATTTCAAAGCTTCTTCTCCATGATTAAAGTTTCAAAACTTCAAATCTTTAAATCTTCAAATCTTCAAATCTTTAAATTTTCAAATCTTTAAATCTTCAAATCTTCAAATCTTCAAATCTTTAAATCTTTAAATCTTCAAATCTTCAAATCTTCAAATCTTCAAATATTTAACTCATCTATGTTCAAAAGATTTGTTAAACCAAAATAGCTATAAGTTAAACCAAAATAATCAATACCGAATTGTATGGAAGTAAGGAGGAAACCTTGATTAAAGTATTAAGGTGGGACTCGGTGAAACACGAGTTTACATACCTTCATTCCTACATCCATTTAAATGGCGTGATAACAATGTTGTTGATTCTCTTGTGAAAAGTCACACTGTTATTTCACTTAGTAGGTAGGCTTGTGGCTTGTGGGCTTTTGCTTCGGTCTTAGATATTTCACTTACTGGTGTTTCTTGAAGTTTAGGTACAATGTCGAAGATATAGAAAGCTCAGTCCCACATTCAGACCCATTAGATTGTACCTTAAAATTCTTTTCGGCTTATACATATAATCCTTTAATTTGGGGGTATTGTAATAAAGGAATGCTTTTCGAGGCATTAACATTAGGGGAAGAAATGGAGAGAATAGGCATTTATCGAACTGTGTCAACATATAATATGTTCATCAATGGCTTTTGCAAGCTCGAGAAACTAAATAATGCCCATCAATGGTTTTCCGTTATGCTTAAGAAGAATTTAATGCCAGATAACATCTTCGTAAATGGAATATCGAAACTAGGGAGATTAGCACCCAGTTGCGAGATTAGCAACCACTTTCCAGATTTTTTTTTATCAAACTTTCTCCATTAAAGAAGAAGAAGTGTAAAATACCCATCTTTAAAAAAAGGATATAATTAACAATTTTTTAAAAAAAAATAGGGGGCAACTAGTCACGAAATTAAAACTTTAGGGGGCAAAAAATAGGGAGCAACTAGTCCACGCGCGCGTGGCACCCACGCTGCGAATTAACGGAAAAAATGGACGGAAAACAGCAAAAAGGACTAACGAGTCACGAAATTAAAGTTTAGGGGGCAACTAGTCGCATTTTAAACTTTGGGGGGCAATCAGTCAATCGGGGTAAAGTTCAGGGGGTAAACAGTGTATTTACTCATCCAGTTATTGAGTCGGATCACACACCCCTTTTTCTCCACTTTGACATTAATATAAAAATTGGTAGAAAACACTTTAAATTTGAAACGAGGTGGTTAGATAATGAGGAATGTAGAGAAGTTATAGATAAAAATTGGAAAATTCCGAATGATAGCATTTCCATTCCAAATTTTATAAAAAAAAGGGATCATACTAAGAAAGAGTTAGTTAAATGGAGTTCAAATATTTTTTAAAATCATGAAAAAACTATTAAAGGACTACAAGATAAACTAATCATGATAAATAAAGGTAAAGAGGATAAAGATACTACAAAAGAAGAAAACGAGATCAAAGAGCTAATTAAGATAGAATACAATAGAGAAGAGAAGTATTGGAGTGACAGAGCGAGGCAAAATTGGCTCATTTATGGGGATAAAAACACTAAATTTTTTCATTTAGCGACAATTTAACGAAGAAAACTAAATCGTATTACAAGGATTAAAAATACAGATGGAATATGGAATGAGGATTCAGAGGATATTAAAAATTGTTTTCAAAGTTTCTATAAAGAATTGTTTAAAGAAAATGAAGGAATTGAAGAAAATATGAGACAAGCGATTGAATATATAAAGCCTCGGGTTACAGATGATATGAATAAAGAATTAACTAAAAAACCTTCGATAGAAGAAGTTGAAAATGTTGTTATAGAATTATCTGCTTCTAAAGCTCCAGGACCTGACGGTTTGAACGGTAAGTTCTATAAAGAATTTTGGGATGTTGTTAAAGATGATGTTTTTAAAATTATTGAGGATTTCTTTGAAAATAACTGCTCGGTGGAAACAATAAATGATACACTTATCACCCTTATCCCAAAAGGTGTTACCCAAAAGAATTTGGGTGACTTTAGACCTATTTCTTGTGTGAATTTTATTTTTAAGATTATTACAAAAATCTTATCTAAAGACTAAGAAATATTATAAATAAAATTGTATCGCCGACACAAGCTGCGTTTATCAAAGGACAAGCTATCCAAGATAACATTATCATTGCACAAGATATATCGTTCTTTATGAGTCGTAAAAGGAAGAACAAAAAACACATAGCAGCAATAAAAATAGATACGACAAAGACATACGCTCAGGTAAGATGGGATTTTTTATTTCGGGTTTTGGAAAAATTAGGATTTGATGAAATTTGGATCAGTTGGATAAAGAATTGTGTCTTTACTGTCTCCTTTAACATTAATCTTAACGGAGAAAGACTTGAGAATTTTAAACCAGGCAGAGGTCTACGACAAGGTGACCCACTTTCCCCTTTTTTGTTTCTTATTTTAACAGAATCTCTTATTAGTATTATAGATCATTATATTGATAATGGTTTGATAAAAGGAATTCAAATTAACCGTAATTGTCCGAGTATCTCTCATTTGCTATTTGCAGATGATTCTTTGTTTTTTATTGATCTAGATGATACAAATATAAATTGCTTCAAAGAGTGTCTGGGTTTATATTGTCTTGAATCAGGACAAAATATTAACTTCCACAAATGAGCTGTTCTATTTAGTAAAGAAACTCCTCCAGACATTAAAGATTGGATTACAACAACTATGAATATTCAGGAAACAAATGACTTAGGATATTACTTGGGAATTCCCCTGTGCCACAAAAGATCTAAATTTGAGTCACTTGACTGGATAGCGGAAAAAGTTTTCAAAAATACGGAAGGTTGGAAAGCAAAGCTACTATCGGAAGGAGGCGAAGAAGTGTTAATCAAAGAAATATTACAGGCTATCCCCAACTACTATATGTCTATTTTTTCTTTCCCAGTTTCCTTTTGTAATAAATTAATTTCAGCCATCTCTAATTTCTAGTGGAATTCAGGCGAAAGAAACAAGATTCATTGGGTAGCATGGGAAAAGATAGCGGTTAGCAAGCTTTTAGGCGGACTAGGTTTCAAAGACTTTAAGAAGATGAATACGGTTCTACTTACAGCACAGGTATGGAGATTGATGAACAACCCTGATAATCTAGCTACAAAGCTTTTGAAAAGTATCTACTATAACAAATCTGATATTATGACATGTAAACCTAAACAAAGTAGGACTTGAAGTTGGGCGAGTTTATTATAAGGTAGAGATTTTATAAAAAAAACATGGGATCAAAATTATAGGGAATGGAAAAGATACAAATATATGGAACGAGAGATGGATAGATAGTAATTGAAAAATAGATAAACCAGAAGGGGTCACGATAACAAAAGTTAACGAACTTATGAAACAAGGATCAACATAGTGGGATTTGGAAATTTTAGATAATATATTCCCGGAACCAATTAATCCTTTAATTAAGAGAATCAAATTTACTAACATCGACATTAAGGACAAATTTGTATGGCCACACTCGAAAGATGGTACATATGATACTAAAACAGGTTACAAAGTAATAACTGAAGATCAAATAATCAACAAGCCTACAACAACAGTTACAATATCAACGCATGATTCTCCTATTTGGAAGACAATCTGGAGATCAAAAATACCTAAAAAAATAAAATTATTCATCTGGAGAATAGTAAACAACGCAATTCCCACAAGAAATAATTTATACAAGAGATACCGCGCGGACTCAACTAATTGTCTTTGGTGCAATCACCCTAAAGAAGATGTTGAACATTTACTCCTACATTGTAACATGTGTAAAGACATATGGGCAGGCTCCCCTCTCCAAAATAAAATTCACGACAAATTTGAAGAAAAATTTGAAGATTGGTTCCTAAAGATAATCCAAAGCTTTGTTAAGGGTGGATGGGAGGAAAACGTTGTAAGAGACTTCATCATGATCAATTTTTGGAACATTTGGAAAGGGAAAATGAAAGCGGTGCACGAAGGTACAAAAGTTTGTGGCACGGGAATCAATCTAGCAACAAAAAAACTTATGCAGGATACTCACGGGATAGATTGGAGTAAAAAAGGCTACAAAGGCTTCCAAAAACAAGGAGTTGAAGAAGATGAGACCACATCAACAGGCCCGGATCAAGAAATCTCCTTGTTTTGCGATGCAGCTTTTTCAAATAAATGGGATCCTTCGGGGATTGCAGTATTCGGGGTTCACAACATTACAAATACTTATTTATTTTACGTACATCTATAAATTGGATTGCAACTCGGCCTTAGAAGTAGAAGCATATGCGGTACTAAAAGCAACTGAACTTTGTGTTCATTTTCCATGGAAGGAGAAAGTTACTTACTCAGATAACCTTGAGGTTATTCAAGGTACTCAGCAGGTGTCAGCCACACGTTGGAATATCCAACCTATTCTTTGTAAAATTATCCACAGAGCTGGAGAGATTGGGCAAGATCCTTTTTGCCACATCAATCGGAAGCTCAACAACAAAGCGGATAAGATTGCAAAGGAAGCTAGACACAGGGCAACCACTCAACATCGATCGACTTTATGTCTTTTCGACGATTCTGCTAAGTTTAGTAAATTAGGAATTGGATGATAGGTATTTTGTTTTGGTGCTTAGGCACCTCGCATTGTCCAAAAAACAAAAAACAAAATAATTAAAAAACAGCCACAAAATTCTTTTTGCGCAAGGCGCGAAACAAATATATTCAGTAAATAAGTAGCTACAACAAAAAAATTCTCATACATATAGAGTACTAAACTTTCAAAAAAAAGGGTACTAAAATACTAATGCAATTTGGTACATTTAATCGTTGTATGTGGAGCTATTCTTTTTATTAATTCATGGATATTTACTATGCACTTTAAAACAGTAGCTATATACAATGCCTATTACACAAATAGTCTCAACAATTGTAATTTGTATCATGTATCACAGTTCTAATACTTGTTCACATTATACCCGATTTTTAAGTGTTAGCATCAAAGGTGGAAAGAACACAAACATGATTGAATTAATACAATAAATAACACTAAAAACATGATATAACCCAAAATTTAAAAGTATATAATAAAATTAAAATAGACAAATTAGAATTTTCTAATCTAATTTAAACAGTATAAAGTATTGAAGTAATTTTAGGACACATTTGAGAATATTAGATTTCTAATGAATTGATTTTGAAAATATATTAAATTGAGGGACTGTAATTTTAAACTGTGGAGGGCTAATTTTTCAATTCAGAGGCAATTGTAATTTATTTTATTAATATTTTAACCTATTAAAACAAAAGCAGGCTAAATTATAATGTGATTTAATGGGCTGGGGTGGGCTGCAGCCCAACCAAGCCCTCCCCTACATCTGCTAATGTCACATGTCTTAATATTATTTTATAGTTTTTTCTATACACTCACTCTTAACTACCCTCTCTATCCTTGCGTAAACTCCCCCATGATCAATCCTTCTATATACCCTTTTACTAACCCCCACTTCAGGATGGCTAACGGACCGGTCTAGACCGGTTCGGCCCGGTTCTTAGCGGATCTGGGCCTTACCTGGTCCACCGATTCCCTTTTTATCCGACCGGTCTGTTCCGGTTCTTGGGAAGGTGAGGGGAGGATCCGGACCATTAAGAAGGACCGGATTACCGGTTCTGGTTCTAGACCGCTTCTTACCAGTTCCAACCGTATCTAGCCGTGTATATTTTTTGGCATGTTTTATTCATTAATGTCTTTGTATTTTTTGATTTTTTTTAATACCTAAATTATCTAATTAAATAATTCCATAATTCTATTGTAATTTGTCCATTTGATTTTTTTGTTGTCTATTAATGCTAAACTATCTGAAACATTGCTTTTTAATTCTTTGTAAGTAAAAACAACTACTTAGTAACAAATATTTACTCTTACAAATCCAATTCGCAACTTGTTAAAATAAGTTATTAAATAAGTTACAACATATAATAGAACAACTTGTTACAATTATAACTGAAAGAATACATAAAAGAGTTCATTGCAACAACACCAAAAGAATGACTTTTGGGAAAGAAGGGGGGTTGGTGACTGTGCCCATGGAATTTAGGCTGCCTACGTACCTTTTCTATAGGTAGCGTGAAATGCATACCCAGAAAAAGATCAAGCCACCACATAGTTCTTTAAACCCCCTGGTAAAACTGTTAGTAAGCTTTTCGATAAATAATTTTAAATAGATAAATGTACAAGAAAGAACTCACCACTCATCTTCATCGGGGTGGTATGATTCTGAAGGACGTGAACCGTCACTTGAGCTAGACAGGTTGAATACTAGTTCCTCGTCGTCTAGATAAAACATCCAACTGGTCCTGTCTTCGGACATCTGCCTTCATCCAGTCTTGTAGCTACACCACCCGTTCTAATGTAGACCCTATCATACTCTGCCGCTTATCGACAGTTGTTTCTTACCTTCACTGGAAGCCGACTTTGATGGAACTGAGGACGCTGGTATAGTGAGCAGGTCACGTGCCATAAGAGACAGAATAGTCCCGTTAGAATATCTTCCCCAATAACCTATGATATCGTAGTCTTCCACATGCGGCTCCAGGACAGCCTTTTAGTAGGTGTCGAGATCATTCCAGTCTTCTTCGTTATAGCTTGGAGACGCTGCAGTTGTTGTGTTTGCTGCGTCTATCATTTTTCTGGCTCTAGATCTTCTAGCACCCTCTTGTACAGGTTGTGGGGTGTGGGGTGGTTTACCGTTGCGACATAACTTATCCACGTAAGTCTTGTACAAGTCATACATTATATCCATAACTTTCTTCATGTATTCATTGACCTCAAAGTCGGAGTAATCCTTAAATTCATAGATTGGTGCGATAAATACCCTTGTAATCTTCAACTTGAAACGCAGATCAAGTACACAACATATAGCAAAAACATATGGGAAAGGGTTATAGTATTTCAAGAACTTATCCTTCATGGACCATGTATTGTTTCAAGTCCCTTAGTGAACTCGTGCTCTTTCATGTGTAAAGCCATGTCATGAACCATTTCTTATACCAGGTGACTTGTAGGGGTGTACATTGCAGATAAAAGTGTTGTGGTATAGCTAAAGAGGTGGAGGAAACTGACTAATTCACTAATAACCTCCCAATCCGCAATTTCAACGAAATTATCACTAAAGTTCTCGTTGTTGATGCTCGTTAGAATTTCCTTAAACTCCAACACAAGCTGAAGCATCAAGTATGTTGAATTCCATTTGGTTGGACAAACTAATCGCAATCGCTTATACTTAACCCCCTTAGACTCACATTTCTTTTAAAAAGACCCTCATTAAGGTTGGAGTGTTTCTAATGTTGGTGGACGCTTTCTTAATCTTATTTATTATATTCATCCCCATCACTTTCTTGTCTAACACCGTGTTATAAGTCACACCGATACCCGCAATTCCGTCGCTGACTATCAAATTAATTATGTGACAGTTACACTGGATATGAAATAGTTCGCAGTAAAATGTTGACCTATCGGTGAAGTGTTTAACAAGGTCGGGAATAGTGGCAATCATATTTGACCCGTTGACAAATGTACACGAGAGCACACGACTAGTTATATTATACAACAACGCAGTAGCAGTTATTAAATCATTTATGTTACTACTAGTAGGACAGTCATTCACTATTCAAAAACATATGATGCGCTTTTGGAGTAACTAGTTTGGATCAATCCAATGACAGGGTACCCCTAATATTTTCAAGCCATTATTGGCTTCCCACATATCGATGGTTAAACAACATCTGCTGCTCTTTAGCTCGTCCGCAAGACTTATTCTAAGGTCCTTATAGACTTTTTTCAAAACCATCATTAAAGTAGACCTCGGGATTGGCTCATAACAGGGGTTTTGTGAGTTTCTTATGAATCCGCTAGGTGTGGACTCTCTGCGTGACTAAAAGACTGAGCATCGGAACATATGTATATGATAATTAAAAACTTGATGAGTAAGTTCTATGTTAAGGGTAAAGGTTTTTTCGGTATGGGGGTTAATGGTAGTTTGAGTTAGGATATTGCTACCCATCGTATGGACATTTTTAATATGTTTAACAAACTTTGCGGTAGATTTATCAACACCATGGCGTATGATTTTTTACATACCTTGCACTCTGCCATACCCATGCTTGGTTTGTCCTTCACAAAGTATTCCCACTCTAAGGACCTCGCGGCTCTTGACTTTGGTGTCGGTTTTTGTACTTCACCCTCTTCAGTTTCAAATCCGGGTGGGGGGCGGACTCCATCTCTAAGTGGTTAAAAGTTGTATCAAGTTGCGCGTCCATAGTGTTTTGTGTGTTGTCTGGATACGTCTCGGCATCCAAATTAAATGGAAAACAATATTTTCATTTTTATGTGGTAGGCTTATACCTTAAGATTCGTTAAAAACGGAATTTTCAGTTAGCCCACGACATTGTAACATCAAAGCGTCTATTTACCCCTGGAATTCGGCAACATTTTTTGGTTGGAATGTCCTCTACCCCCACGACCACCATTTCGCCCACTAGATTGTAACTAAGACATGGTATCTAAATAAGACAACAAACAATTATGGAATGACGGGGGTTGTTTAAGTTTTAGTAATGTTGTTTATATAAGTTGGTTTAAATTATTAAGTAGAAATGAGTGTATGTTGTTTATGTAAGTTGGTTTTCAACTTTTACGTAGATGATTTTATTATCATAAAACAGTTTGATATAAATGAGGTTGAGTTACTTTTTAATAAACGAGGTTAAGTTTATTTTTAATAAATAAGGTTGAGTTTATTTTCTAATAAATAAGATTGAGTTTATTTATAATAAATAAGGTTTAGTTTATTTTAAAAAAGTTATAGTTTAATTTAGAAAAACAGTTTCGTTTGGTTTAAAAAATGTATAGTTGAATTTAGAAAAAGAATATGACATTATTTTAAAAAATATTATATTTTATTTTAAAAAAATTATTTGGTTTGGTTTAAAAAATGTATAGTCAATTTTAGAAAAAGAATACGACATTATTTTTAAAAAGTTATAGTTTAATTTAAAAAAACAGTTTGGTTAAAAAAATGTATAGCCGATTTTAGAAAAAGAATATGACATTGTTTTTAAAAATTTATAGTTTAATTTAAAAAATCAGTTTGGTTTGGTTTAAAAAATGTATAGTTTAATTTAGAAAAAGAATAAGACATTATTTTTAAAAAATTTATAGTTTATTTTAAAAAATTGTTTGATTTGGTTTAAAAAATGTATAGTTGATTTTAAAAAAAGAATATGACATTATTTTAAAAAAAGTTATAGTTTAATTTAAAAAAACAATTCGGTTTGGTTTAAAAATATATAGTTTATTTTAGATATGACATTATTTTTTAAAACAGTTTGGTTTGGCTTAAAATATGTATAGGTATAGATTTTGTTTATTTTAAAACAGTTGAGTTTAGTTGGTTTGGTTTAAATTTAAATTTGAGTTTCATTTAGAAAATTATTTTGGTTAAGTTTATTTTAAAGAGTTGAGTTTAGTTGGTTTGGTTTGGTTTGGTTTAATTTAAATTTGAGTTCATTTATAAAAACAGTTTGGTTAAGTTAGTTTCAATACATTGTTTCATTTAAATAGTTGTTTTTGCTTTTTAATTTAATATTTGAGGTTTAAACCTATTCATCTAATGGACGCAACTTAAACATCTAAAATTCTACATTATTTAGTGTTTCAACAATAGAAACAAGCCAAACCATAAAAGTTCAATACAAAAATACAAAAATAAAAAAATTTGATAAAGAAATTAATTATTACAACTCATTTAAAAAATTGAAATAAATAGAAAAATAAAACAATTGGAATAAATAAATTATTACCTGCTAAAGTTGTGAATGTTTGTATTAGTTGATATACTTTTTAATCAGAGTAGTAGTGGATAATGGTGTCAAGCTTCAAATAAAGGTGGGAAAAATTAGCATTTTCGAAATATATGGACATTTATTAGCATTTTCGAAACTTAGTGGTATTTTTATGGCATTTATTAGCACTTTCGAAACCTAGGGTCAAGTTTTAAAGGTTTTTTAAACAAATTTTTAGTCTTTAAAGAAGGTTAGGGGTATAAATAAGCATTTTTTGAAATTTGGGGGTATTTTTATAGTACTTGTTAATAATTTCTAAGCACTTGAAGAATTTTGGGGCCTATGTTACCTATTTCGAAACTTAGGGTCATGTTTTGTCTAAATTTTAGGGGTATTGTTACTACATATTAGTCTAACTATAAAGAAAAGTAACTAATATTTTGTGTAAAGAAAATGTGTTAGAAATTGTTTCTAAACAAAGCTCAGAAACTTTTGTAACAGTTTTTCTAACAACACTAAGTAAACAAAGTACAAGAGTTGCATAAGATTACCTCCTTGTGTTGTGTAGAAGATAATTTGCACAATAAAATTGATTTTCTTTGATGAAGTTGAGTTGAAACTTGAAAGTAGACTTAAAAATTGAAAGAGTTAATAGAAAATTTGAAGACTTTTGTTTCGTTAGTATTCTGTTTGCAAGATGAGTAAGACCAACTTATATAGGCAAAAGGAAGGGGTTTAAAGATAGTGGTTGGTCATAAATTGGTTGATGAGATGGGACTTGTTTTGAAGAGCATTAAGGCAATGCTGAAAATAGGTCTTCTGTTAATATCAAAAGTACAGTAGAAAAGATATTTACTAAATGTGAAGTGACAAGAATCAACCTCCATTAATAACAAATCATAAAACTACAAAACAACCTCTACTTTAATTCACAAGTCAGAAAAAATTTACCCCAATTTTAACTTTCAAATCTTATAAATAATTGGCAATTTAATGTTATTGTGCAAATACTATATACTTCAATTATATATAGCAATGCAGTGTTATCAAAAAACCGCCCAAGTGGAATTTGACCCAAAAAGGATACTCATAAAAGTGTAGGGACTTTCTTGCAAAATTTCAGATTTGACCTCATCATTTTTTTCAAATACTTAATTTATGAAAAATATGGGGCAATTTTGTCATCAAAGATAATTTCTAGTAAGTTTTTTCATTATTTTTGTTTAAAGAAGGGGTTGTTTTGACATTATACCAAAGTATCCTAATCCACCATTTAAAATTCGTCAATTCTTATAAACCTGTTAATTCCAAACTACTTAATCTTAGCAACTTCAATTTGCAAAGTAGGAAAACATAGGGACCTCAATTATCAAATTAGTAAAACATAGGGACCTCAATTCGCAAATTAGGAAAACATAGGGACTTTAGTTCAATTCGCAATTTTCAGTCTTTCCTCTATAGTCCCACAAATTCACTATTTTAAAAGTTTATTTTATAACGTTATATTCCATCATTTTGTCATTCATAAATCAAAGGGACTCTATTCACATTTTTGAAAAACACAAACACCCATAATTTCACAATTTCGAAAATAAAGGGACTACATTCATAAAACATCCAAACCGGGGGACCAATTTTTAAAAATTATATGGAAATCCTTAAAGAGCATCAACAACAAACATCTCAGATAAACAATTTCGCAAATTAAGGGACTACATTCGAAAAACATCCAAACCGAGGGACTAATTTTCAAAAATCATATGGAAATCATTGAAGAACATCAACAACAAACATCTCAGACAAACCATGGACTAATTTTTGAAAATCTGAGGGAAAATATTGAAGAACATCACCAACAAACAACTCATATAAACCAGGGAATTATTTTCGGAAACCAAAAGTAACAAAATGAAGAACATCAACAAAACACCAACACACAGATCATATAAACCAGAGATTAAAACTATCTACTTACCAACATAATCAGTATCTAAACCATCAACAAGAACACTTCTCCTTATCAACAAAACACCAAATCAAAATGCAATGATCAAAACAAAGTTTATTATTAGAAATTACTAGTAAACAACAAAAAGTAGGGATTTATAAAGCTTAGATTAGGGACTTACTTTATTAATTGGGAATGGAGTCCCTATGATTTTCAGAAACATCAAATCCATATACATATATTCCCTCACAAAAATCGAAACAGAAAACTCATCAGCAACCCAGAAAAGTAAGAATATTGAAGATAAAAGATTATCCAAACAACCATAGTGTAGAGTAATTATTTATCATACCACCATAGGCACGAATTAGACAACCCACCACCACCACCATAACCATGAATTACACAAACCACCACCACCATAGCCACAAATTAGACAAACCACCACCAACAATCAATGAATGTCTGAATGGGAATTGAATGGGGGAGGTGGTTTGGTGAAATGAATTAAGCCGACGGATAGGGTAGAGTAAATGGGGTCGGTGGGTTTGGGAGAGGGTAGTGAATGAAGGCTCAAATGAATAGGAGAGGGTAATGGGGGTGGTGGGGTAGTTGGGGTATTAATATGAATAAAATAAAATAAAATAAAAATAAGTGGGGTATCGAGGGGGTTCCGGTACGGACCGGTTCGAACAAAGGGGTTTTTTCATTTTAAGAGAATAGGACTGATAGTCATAGGACCGGTTCGGTCCGGTTCTCTACTATAGCACTGGTTCGGTCACAGCTCTGGAACCGACTGGTCCGGTGGACCGGTAGGACCGATTCGATAGTCAGGCTAACTCCCATTACATTTCTCTTCTCCCACCATGTCAAATCATAAATCTTTTTAAATAAATGGTTGGTGTACCTTATCAGAGTGAACATAGTGATTACTATATCTATTGAATAATTTATGAACATATTTCTTACCATTTTCATGTTTGACATGTAGAAGTTGGTTATCTTTTTTAAGTTACTCAATTTGATGCTTATTTTATTTATGTTCTAAAGAAAATTATGTATATAGTATTCACCTGAATAACTTAATTAGAATCATTTTTTTCATGCAATATAACTTATATTATAAAGGGATAAGCTAGAGTAGTTAATCTACTCCAGCAGAGTCAAAAGTAGTAGCATCATTACATACCAAAGTTCCAAGATCATAATGCAAATTACAAAACCAATTACAAGGTAAAATATTCCTAGGAAAAGTTTTAACAATCCAATCTGCAGCTTTGTTTGCTATTCTTCTTATCCCACGAATCTTGATATTAGGGTGGGCTTTGGTCATACTTTTAATATCTTCCAGGATTGGCCTGATCTTCCAAGAGCATGACACGCTAGAAGAGTGCACGACTTGAATAACAGCTTCAACATTAGATTCTATACTGGTGTAAGAGGGGACTTGGTCAATAGCAATCGTAGAGCACTACGAAAAGCTTTTGCTTCAGTCTCAAAGGTAGTACAGGCAGTAGAAGACATAGCAAAACCTGTAACTACTGCAGCTATACTATTACGAGTTACGGAGGTTGAGAAAGCTTTACCAGGAACAAAAGAGGCATCCACATTGATCTTGACTTCATTAAGAGGAGGTGTGATCCAGGTGGGGGATAAAGACTTCCATGTTGGCGTATTCAAAGTAGGGATGAGAGGGGGATTCTCTAAGCTATCTTTTTTATCACAAGATATGTACCTACAATTATATTTCATAATGGCTAATCCAGTATCAAAATTAATAGAGAAATCATCAATAATTAGAATCACGACTATGGAGGAAGATCTATAAGTATAATTATTCCATAACGATTCTGTTTATCTTCTATGCGGTTAGTTTGTGTCTTTTGAACGTAACTGATAACAATTTGATTATCTACTTTGCGGTAGTCTTATTCTTTTGTAGTTAATCTGATTGTTAACTGTTTGATTGTCTTTTCTGAGGTTAGTATATTTGTCTTAAATCTTATATGATCTGCATAGTAATACTATAAGTCTTGAGAGTAAAGAGGTCTTGAGGTATTAGTAGATTTTGAAAAATTTCACAAGATTCAGGTTTTACGCTATGCTTAATTGCTCATTCTTCTATTCTGTAAATACCTTAGAATCACATGTATAGTGGAAGCTATCGAAGTATGGATGCTTGATCATTTGGGTTATCTTCTCCACACTTATTATATATCTTTTGACGTTCATGTGATTTGCAGGTAATGATTTGAGAAACTTGGGTTTTGCCTTATTCTTATTTACCTAGATTAAAATATATTTTTTTTTCTTATTTATCCGTCTTTAATACTATTCGGAATCATATAATTTTTTTGCAGTCTTTCTATTACTAAATTTGTTCACTTCTCTAGCATATTTATTATATTTATAAAGAACACGATTTTATCTGAGTAGAATATATCAATGACTTTGTACTATTTATGTGTATGTTTGATTCGAATCATTAAACTTTAATGTAAATATTCACGGAGTCAATGAATAGAATAATTTGATCGTTTGTATTTGTAAGTACAAAATACATATCATATTATTATTGAATTTGATATTTTTAAGTACATCTTTTATTATTATTAATTACCAACCAAGTATGATAGTTTCAATTGAAATTAAAATTTGTTTACTATTAGAGAGAAATTACAAAAAATGGATACATATAAAGATTTTAATGAAGAGATATTATAAGGTCTCCGAATCACAATGTCACTTATGTAGTAGCCTTTTTTTATGCATGACTAAATATATCACTTTGTAATATATGTAGCCATTTATTTACAATTCTTTATTTTTTACCCAAGGTTAGGTCAAAATGGACTGATTGAAGACTTATTATTTACTTATGTTTTATTTTTCTAATATATCAAAATTTGTGATATTGTATACGTGAAGATACGAGTGGAGACTTTACAAGTGTATGAAGTTGTTTGTAAATATTGGAGTATACTCTGTTTACTTGAGTGGTATAAATACAGGAAGGCATCAAAAGCTAATGAAATGAAATCATGAGTCTAAATCAACTTATTTGAGGTTGTGATAATAACACAATGGATTTTTCTAAATGGTATTTCAAAATGGTTGTAAAGGTTTGTGCTCTCACATTTAAGAGGCACATGAGATTCTAGTAAGGGATCTTGCAAATTCTTACAGGTCAAATATGTCGGATTTATGCCCAAGTAGGACACTCTACATTTATAACAAGTACAAATATAGAAATGGTAAAAATGGTCATTGCAATTAAGAACATGAACACTTAATGTAAACGGTGGTTGTAAATGAAAACATAATATAGGTCAATGAATATTTGAGTGTAAGGACATGATGGAACGGGATCGGCGAGTATGTCGAAGTCGGAAACTCGACAAATCAAGTCAAGACAAACACCTTGGACACATACATACTCTTGTTATCTAATTCATCGTTCAAGTCAAGTTGAGGAAACACAAGAACCTGGATTGTTGAAACACACAAAGGGGAAGATAGATATGGATCATGTGCAAAACACTCATCAAATATCTAAAAATCAAGTCAAGACAAACACCTTGGACACATACATACTCTTGTTATCTTATTCATCGTTCAAGTCAAGTTGAGGAAACACAAGAATCTGGATTGTTGAAACACACATAGGGGATGCAGTATAATTTCTTACAAGAAGCTTTGTCTTTTTCAAACGTTGGTGGAAGGAGAAGTTTTGGCAGTTTTGCATATAACAGAGTCATGCAAGTAATATCATGGAAAAAATAAAACAATTTGTTGGGACAACTTTGAAACCATTTAAGGTATCAAGCGGTCATAAATAATTAGTTGGTTAATCAAGCCTATTATCCAAAAATCTGTATGTTGTCAGAGTGGGAAGGGAGAATCACTTTCAACCATGTTGTTAGGAACGTTGATACTTTGACCGGTATTGTGGTTAGAGGTACTAGACGACATATGCAGGGGAGATGTGTCACAAGTAAGTTTAACCGAGTTTTTAGAAGAAAAAAATTTGAAATTGGTTAACTGATTTTGCTGTTATCTTATATATTTAAATTATAAACATATATCTCTGTCTTTAATTTTTTCTAATACATATATGAGAGCCTTTTGGATTTGGAATTATTTGATATCAATAAGATTCAATGTCATAACTTCTTAATTTTTTGGAGTAGTCTAACCACTAGATCATCTATTAATTTTCTCTTTAATTAAAAGCAAAAAAAATAATAGATAACGGTTAATTATTAAAATCTCTTTGATAAAGTAAGAATTATTAAAATCTCAATACTTTTATCAAGTTTAAGCAAAATGTGATGCGCGGATTACGATCTTGAAAGACGCGTAAGGTATAGCAGCCATGTGGGGTGCATGTATCATAATTGCAACCGACGAAAACGTTGAACCTTATTACATCATCATGATATACTACTATTAGCTTTACGAAAATTGGAAGCTGAAACGTGTCTATCAAAAACCAGCACATGAGTGAGTAAAAAGTCACCGTTTTTATGATCCCATGAAATTCAACATTATATAATTTATACTTCTTCCGATTCTATTAAATTTATCCACTTAATTTTTTAAGTATATTAAAAAATATAATAAATACATTTATTATTTAAAAAATACTTTTAATAAATTGTCTTTATACTATTCCTTTTGTTCCATTGAAATTGTCCACTTACTAAAAATAATGTTTCAAATATATTATACATTTAAGAGTTCGATCAAGATACTTCTTTTTTTTATTTTTCCATTATTGCCCTCATTAAAATATTAAAATTTCTATTTTCAATACATATTTAAAATATCAAAATATTTATTAGGGGTATTTTTGTAATAGTGAATACATTTATTATGTTTCTTAATATACGTAAAAATCTAAGTAGACAAATTTAGTGGAACGGAGGAAGTATCTTAAATGTATATGTTGGAAATATAAATTTTAATATTTTAAAAAAGACAATAGTAGAAAAAGTAGGAAAAAAATGTATCTTGAATTTCTAAATAAACAATATATTTGAAACATTACTTTTAATAAGTGGACAATTTCAATGAAACAAAGAAAATAGTATATTTCATCCTACATTAGATAAAGATTAAAATATATTAATTAAATTAATAAGATGAATAGATATTATTATAATTAATTTATTATAATTTAAAATTAAGAATAAATATTATTACAGACTTGTTTATTAATAATATAGAACCACTGTAAAAAAAAATATAGAACCACTAATATTAGACGGATTTTGTTTTTTATAATATTATTTCTTTCTTCAAATTTACTTACTCTAGGTAGTTGGTCGAGTAGTTAGACTACTCTGCATAGATGAAAAGGTTCTGAGATCGAATTTTATCGGAATCAAAATGATTCCGAGTCTAAAGTGGCTCTCATACGTATTAAAAAAAATTACTTACTCTTTTTTTTTGGACAGTGGAAGGTGCCGAGACACCAAAATAAAACAAAGAGACTTTAATAAGCCAATACTCAGTTTAAAAAAACAAGAGCGAGTTCAAAGACACTAATAGTCTTCAACTTATTTTCCGTTGCCCCGTGCCTAACTTCTTTCGCAGCTTTATCAGCTTGTCTGTTGAGATTCCTTTACATGAAACGGAAGGAAATCGACCTGTTCTCAATAGATTCTCTGACAATTCTCCACAGGATGGGTTGAATATTCCACCTTTCTGTTGACACCTGCTTAATACCTTGGATGGTTCCAAGGTTATCAGTGATGATAGTCTTTCGCCTACTAGGAAAGTATTTACATAGCTTCACAGCTTTTAGAACAGCGTGTGAATCTCCTTCAGTCGCAGAATCACAATATCTAGTGAACGTGTTAGTTTTAGTCCCTCCAGATTCTTTACGGCAGCAAACAATTCTCATCCCAGTAGGTTCGAACCTATTTATAAAAGACGCATCACAATTAAACGTGATTTCTCCTATTTCTTCCTCTGTTAGATCAATGTTTTCTCTAGTTTCCTTCCTCCCGAAGCTAGGATTTTTGTTGATATTCCCCCATTCTATACCATGTAACTCTAACATAAGTTTATTTGAGGATGTAATTATGTTTGTTGCTTCGATTGTATTTCCTTCATGTAAGGCTTTCATTTTTGCCTTCCAGATATTCCATAAATTAATCATAATGAAATCTCTGAACTTATCTTCTTCCCACCCTCCTTTTTTGAAGTTTTGTATGACTTCCATAAACCATTGCTCTGTATTATGTTCCATTTTCTCCTCAATTATTATTTGTAAAGGTGTTCATTCCCATATTTATTTGCACATCTTACATTTTAGTAATAGATGTTCAATAGACTCTTCTTGTTTATTACACCATATGCAAATATTAGAATCCGCACATTTCCTTTTATAGAGATTGGATCTTGTAGGTAGCACATTATTTAAGACTCTCCACATAAAGATTTAATCTTTTTTGGTACATTTGATTTTCAAATAATTTTCCATACAAGAGATTGATGACTGAGACCATCCGCCATTGTAGTTGGTTTATTAATAACTTGCTCTTCTGTAAGAATTTTGTACCTTGTTTTAGTATTATATATTCCATCCATTGAGAAAGGCCAAATGTATTTATATTTTTCATTGGAATCTAGAATTTGTATTCTTGTGATCAGTGAGATGATAGGTTCTGGAAAAAGGTTATCTATAATTTTCATATTCCATTCTTTAGTTCCTTGCTGCAGAAGTTCACTTACCTTAAGTAATTTGCAATTTATAGGTTTTTCTACTTTCCAATCCGCTTGTATCCATTTATCCTTCCATATATCCGTATCTTGACCATCCCAAGTCTAATAATACCATATTTTTTTAATAAGATCCATGCCTTCCATGATACTTGCCCAACTCCATGTGATGCTTTGTCTCAATTTAGTGTCAAGTAAATTACTCTTGTTAAAATAGACACCTTTAAGGAGTTTGGCTGCTAAATTTTTGGGGTTGTGCATCAACCTCCAAGCTTGTGGTGCTAACAAATTCATATTCATTCTCTTGAAGTCTTTAAATCCTAGCCCTCCAATTAATTTCCCTATTGCTATTTTTCCCCATGCTTTCCACTGAATTCCGTTTTTCTTCCCTGAATTCCACAAAAAATTAGAAATAGGTGAAATAAGTTTGTTACAAAAGGAGATCGAAAAAGAAAAAATAGACATATAATAAATAGGGATAGCTTGTAATATAGCATTGATGAGTACTTCTTTCCTGCCCTTTGATAGTAATTTGGCTTTCCATCCTTCTGTATTTTTAAATAGTTTCTTAGCAATCCACTCCAACGCTCTACTTTTGATCGTTTATGGCACAAAGGTATACCCAAATAGATTCCCAAATCCTCTGTTTCTATCTAATATGTGTGTTGTTTGATCCCTTATATTCAGAGGAGTTTCTTTACTAAAAAGGATAGCCGATTTGTGAAGATTAATTCTTTGTCCCGAGCCCTGGCAATAAGTATTAAGACTCTCTTTGAAGGAGTCTAAATTAGTATTATCTAGGTCAAGAAAGAAAAGAGAATCATCAGAAAAAAGTAAGTGCAAAATCATAAGACAAATACGATTAATTTGAATGTCATTTATACAATTTTCTGAAATATTATTATCAATGATAGTAATAAGATATTTTGTCATTAAAGAAAACAAGAACGGTGCGAGAGGGTCTCTCTGTCTAAGACCTCTTCTGGATTTAAAATTCTCCAACCTTTCTCCATTCATGTTAATATTAAAAGAGACTGTAGTAATACAATTCTTAATCCATTGTATCCACGTATCACAGAAACCAAGTTTTTTAAGTATAATTAGTATAAAATCCCATCAAACATGACCATAAGCTTTTGTCATATCAATTTTTTTGCTGCCATGTTCTTCTTATTCTTTCTTTTCCTACTCATAAAAAAATAGATTTATTGGGATATTAAGATATTGTCTTGAATAGCCCTACTTTGAATAAGATTTGCTTCTATTGGGGATACAATAGTGTTCACGAAATCTCGTAATCTGTTAGATAAGATCTTAGCGATAATTTTGTAGATAAAATTTACACAAGAAATGGGCCTGAAGTTATCTAGATTTTCTTGAAAGTCTCCTTTAGGGATCAACGTGATAAGAGTATCATTAATCTTATCAATTGAGCAATTGTTGTTACAAAAATCGAGTACTACTTTGAAAATATCGTCTTTAATAATGTCCCAAAATTCCTTATAAAACTTACCATTTAGACCATCCGGACCAGGTTCTTTTGAAGCTGACAACTCCCTAATAGCATTTTCTGTTTCTTCCATAGTTAGGGTTCTAGTAAATTCTTGATTCATGTCGTCTGTTATACGAGGTTTAATGAATTCGGTTGCCTTCTCCATATTATATACTGTGGTAGGATCATTTTGAAATAAGGTTATATAATACTCTAGGAAAAAATTTTTAACATCTTCGGGATCTTTTTTCCAAACCCCGTTATTATCTTTAATTTCAGTAATCCTATTAAATTTTCTTCTTTGTATGGTAGCTAAATAAAAAAATTTAGTATTTTTATCACCATAAACGAGCCAATTAACTCTAGACCTATCATACCAATATATCTCCTCTCTTTGAAACACTGTTTTTATTTTCTCTTTAAGTTCTTTTTCTTCTTTAGTAATGTCTTCATCGTTTACGTTATTAGTTAACTTTATTAGACGTTCCTGTAGGGTTTTTATTTGTTTTACATGACTTTTAAAGGTCTTTAAACTCCACTTAGTTAATTCCTTAGTAGTATTAGCTAGTAACTAAGTTATTGTGATTAGGGGTAGTCCAGCTTTCCTGTACTATATTTTTACATTCGTTATTGTCTAGCCAGCGTGTCTCAAACTTTAAATACTTTTCCCCAATTTTCATATTAATATCAAAATGGAGGATTAAAAGGGAATGGTCCGACCCGATAGCAGGAGGCACAAAAACTTGTGATCTTGGAAAGTTGTTGATCAATTTGTATGTTGCCAAGGCCCGATCAATCTTCGTTTTCACGTGTTTGTTTCCTTCTTGCCTATTAGACCATGTAAAAAAACACCCATTAGATTTTATCTCAATTAACGAGTTAATGGAAGTAAAGTTAATAAATTCATTTATATGATGAATGTTTGTTGGATTTTTGCTATACTTTTCATTGAGGTTAAGGATATCATTAAAATCTCCAATTATGATCCAAGGATCCTGGATATATTTACTCTAGACTGAAATTAGGAGCCAAATATTTTTCCTATCATTAAAGTCATTCGGGGCATTGGTCGGTCCTTCTGTGTTATAAAATAAATGCTAAAAAATAGAGGAACCACTAACTGCAAGTGTACAGTTGTCCCAAGTAATATATGATAATGAAGTTCGTTCTCAGGGACGGAATAGGTTGGCTCTAATGTTATCAAATAGTGGAATAATTGAAAATACGAAAAAGTAAAAGATATAATGTTTGTTGGGGTTTTTGTTTAACAACTAAAGTGCAAAAGTAATTTAAATACTAAATTAATTAAACTAAAATGGAAATAACGCAAGTAAATGAGGTAGACGCAAGAGAAAAGTAGTACTTGAGTCACGCTAGGGTTTCACGGCAACCTTTACTAAATACTAAATTAATTAAACTAAAATGGAAATAACGTAAGTAAATGAGGTAGATGCGCGAGAAAAGTAGTACTTGAGTCACGCTAGGGTTTAACCGCAAACTTTCCTAATTAATGTTTTCTTTTAAGGGTTGAGTTAATATTATTACGCTAGTCGGGATTTTAAAATCTCTTAGCCCCCGTCAGGGTGGACCTAAATGCTCTCCTACGGTCTTCTAAACCCCGTCAGGGTGATTAAAAGCACTTTCGGATGATTAAAACTTACCACTTTGGCTATTGGCTACTCAAGCCTGTCAAGGACATTGGCGGATACCAACGACAAATACCTAGTTCTATACCTAAACCCCCCGCCAAGGTGATCCATACGCCACAATATGGAATAGCCTAGGTACTAAAACTTATCCCTAGTTCATGACTCTAAAGATAATAAACAAGCATAAAGTAAAAGCCAACGTAAAATTAAACTCAAATTAAATTATTCAATCCCAAATCGGAAAAACACTAATTATTCAAGAATGGGTTCAATCCATGTTGCGATCCTCAAGTACAAAGAAAACTTAGCTCATAATTGAAATTAAAACGAAAGAAATAAAATTAATTGTGTTCATGTTTTACAGAAAGGAAATAAATTGATAGAACCTAATTAGGATGTTGGATTTGGCTGTTGATTTGGAGATGTTGAAGTCTCCAGTTCTTGGCTTCTTCCTTCTTCCTTGCTTCTACTCTTTTCTCTGACGCTCTGACTTTTGTAAAAATGAATTGTGTGTAAAAATAAAGTCAAAAAACCTATTTATACTATTAAATTCAGACTTGGGCTATTTTAAATGAATTAAATAAATATTGAATGGCCCAAGTCCACTTTTCAAGTCCAAATCCCGAAACTGTTGTACACCCTCCACTAAAACGGCTGTAACTTTCTCAATTTAACTCTGAATCGACTAAATCAACTTGCTAATTTTTCGTAACTCGATAAGGTACGAATCATCTTCATAACTCAGAGGCTGAATTCATCTTTAAGTTGCTCGGAATCAGAAATTACCATCAGCTTTCCAGATTTGTAGCTCAAATTTGTCAACTTCTCGGGATATTCCTTCTAGCTTTTGACTTCTTTACACGATCTAAGACTTCTATTCATGATTCCTCTCCTTGATAGTATTAGAAACCTACAAACTTTTCACTAAAACAAACTATTTTACGCGCAAAAACTTAATAAATAAAAAATACTAAAATCTAAGGAGAGAAAATAAAATATAACATATTATCACTAAAAGTCTATCGGATTAGTCAAATAATCACCAAATTTGATGTCTTCTAAAGGTATATAAATAGAACAAAAGAGGAGACATCAAGACCCCAAACTCAAAACCTTTGTCTTCCCGACAAAGTAAAATTAAAAACAAAGGGTTAAGGTGAATGCAGAGATGCAGAGGCTAATAATTACACCCAAAACAACACTTAATAAAAATCTCATATAGCAAACATTAGGAACTAATATACACATACACTAATCATGCAAAATCAAACACAAATAATATCAATCTTAAAATTAACTTCAAAATGCTAGAAGGTTACGCTTGTACTTATCTCAATATGATGGCTATGGGGTGTTCCTCGATCCTTACTCGCTTTGAATGCTCCACTTAGCATATTCCCTATTAACTTACCATGTGCCTCGGATCCCGAGGACTTTATGGTTTTAGCGTAGGCTTAGGAACGGTGTGGTATGTATATTTGGTAAATTTGAAGTGAACTTATGGCTCTCTCCTCACTTACCATCAACAACTGTCCACGAGTTTGAGTTTAGACTCGAATAACGTTCTCACTCAACCCATTTGATGCACTAATTTCGCATCCCCAAGTTATCCCAATTAATACTAAGATGATTTTCAGAAACTTCCACTTTGCCGGGTATTTTATTCATTCTTTATTGTTTTTCTTTTTCTCTTTTTTTTTGTACAGAAGCAAACCGGGTTCACGGTTTTGTGATAACCGGGTTCCCGGTTCCTACTGTATTGATTTTTTTCATTTTTTTTCAATCCCGGCAAAGGGTTACAAATAATAATATCATCTGAAATGTGCCTCAATACAAATACATACAATTTCCTCCTAATGTAATTTCCCAAAAAAAATGGACCCACCACCCCAAACTCAAGCTCGAGACATGTCTCAGGATCGTGATTCAAGTGCGGGTCATTTTGGAAATGCCTAATAAACTAAGGGGATATGGTCTTATATCGTGGCGACAAAAGAAAAGGCCTTAAGGCTCAAAATTGGGCTAAGAAGGATATAATTAATACAAGGGATAGAAGGCTAAAAAGGTCACAAATGGCTAACAAAGAACTGCCCCTATCATTTTCCTAGTTACATGGTCAGTCTCTAGTTCATACCTAAGTGGGTTCTCTACTAATTTGGATCTCACGTTCTACAAACCAAACATTTTCCTTAAGTACAAGTTTACTTCTTTTGCATTGTTTATTAATTCTTCCTATCCATTACCTATGTTTGCATGCAATTAAACTGCGTATTATATTTGCTCCTAAAGTAATTTATTTTCCTTACAAAGGCATTCACTCGTTTCATATCATGTAATACTAATTAACTAATATTGAGTTACCTTGTGCGACATAAAGGCAGTGTATACGTCATACATTCGAGTCTTTGGTTGTGGCATAGCCTTGGACATGGGTTGATCTAATATGCCATTTTTGGTATACGTCTTCTTCACTGTGTAGGAGGTTGCTATCACTGCTACGAATTTTAACTCTAGCAAATGCCTAACCGGTCGACAGAGTAGGTAAAATCGGTTATTAGAAGTAGTAACGAACATTTGTGGTCGCCAAAGCGTAGTCTTGGTTTCCTTGTTATTTCAGGTACCTTTCAGCGACGACCACTCTAGTGGTTGACAAAGCTTATCATGATTAGTGAGCACTCCACAATCGCTAGTTATGGTATCCCTTTAACGACCACCAAGGTGGTTGCCACAAGGTCAATCACATTTGTGACCATCTCGCGGTAGCTAAAACCATATTCTTTTTTTTGGATGTATGGGTATCCCGGCCAGCTTACGCGCACCACGACTATTCCCATATGAAATATACACGCCTCCTCATGCATACTCCCACTTAATCAGAACTAGGTTACCCATGTTCAGGGAGGGGACTCGAACCTTGCACCTTCTGCTTACCCCCTTTAAGGGGTCAAGAAATAACAAGGCTGAGGGGATTCAAACCCTGTACCTCCTAAATGAGAGACAAGGTCTTGGCCATTGAGCTAGTCCCATCGAGCTAAAACCATATTCTCTTTAGAAACTATGAAGCTATTCGCTAGATGTATTTAAATGAAAAAATGAATAAAATAATTTACAAAATGATTACAACAAAAGTTTCATTACCGGATAAAATAAGGAAAGTAAAGTAAAATTAAATTACAAAATTATCGAACAAAAATTATTACAAACTGTGATTATAGTCTAAATAAAATATAATAAATTCTGGATAAAATAGAATAAAGTATGGATAACAATTTAATAGAATAAAATCAGGGGGAAGGATTTATATCCGGAGACTAGTCGCGTCATCGTCTTCCTTATCTCTAAGTCTCACCAGCTTGAAGATGATACTCCCATGCACTGATTAGTCGGTTGTGATGGACCGAGTGAGATGATATCTAATGGAGCCCTATCCTGCTACACCATTAGTTGGTTGATTTTTCCAACCATCTGCAAATAGTTCTCTTGAGTTAGGACTAGAGGACTCAGAGTGACTACGGTAATGTCAGTCGATCCCTGGTCCTGGGCTCCAGATGGGGCTGTAGTCGGAGGAAAATCATTCACGGTAGCTACTATCTATGGAAAACTATCAATCATTTATTTGGGAAGCACGATCATATTGGGGTAAGGCTCCGCGTCTGCCTCTAACTATGGGTTGGAATGACTGGTCCAACTCCGAGTTTCCAACCCTTTTCTTATGGCTCATGTGCCAACTCAATAGCAGTCTGGGGTTGATCTTTCTTGGTCAATCACTGTGACGGTGTGGGTGAGGATCTGGAGACATTGAAGACAAAGAATCTTGATCGATTATCGATCGCAACTCAACTTCTTAGTAGACCAATTTGTTAGTCGAAAAATTATAATTAGTCAATTGCACACAATATTCTAACTTACATCACATTGATGGAAGCGTCCACCCCTCCAATCTCCCGTCTCATTCTTCCCAGTTTTGTTGTAAAATCCAGCTTTCTTGGTCTTCTTCATCGACCTCTGTTTTGAGGGTGTAGGTGTAAGAGTATCGGGATCAACACGTGTCTCTGCTTGAAACTCCAGACTTACAATCTTGGGGTCCTTTGAAACAACAGACGACGAGTTGATAAACCAAATACATATTTTTACAAAGTAAATGATGTAAAAAGATACGATGAACATTACCTCTATAAGCTGATGATGGGTATTTGTAAGGGTGGACAAGCCATGCCACTACCAGATCCCTCCTTATCTATGTTCTTCTTTTCGCTTGTCGATCTTGGCAGTTAAATTAATTTTATTTAAAACTTATGTAAAATAATAATAACAAATTCAATAATTATTTATTATAAACTCTTTAATGGCCCAAATCCGCAACATCAGATCAAACTCTTCTTGACTCATATCTTTCGGAGGAATACCCGGTGTTGCTTTTTGGTTGACGTGCAGTTATATGTTTCTCCAGTCTAGACTATTCATCGATGATCCACTAATAAAAATCAATGAAACTTAAGCGAAAATTTTATTTTAACAAAAAACATATGTTAAAAGATGAAACCTACTTTGAGACGAGTTTAGATCAATTCTCTTTTTACATCTGGGATGCGACTTTAGTCAAGATAATGTTTTGGGATATGATCCTGATCGTTGTTCCCTATTACGTGGGCTAGGTGGTGTGCCATATACCCAACAGGGTTCCATGTGTCGTCCTCCTAATAAAATCTAACGACGCCAATCCATCATGCTTTGCCCTAGCCTTCTCCGCCGTTCGGAGAATGCTCTTGCCCCTTTTCTTAATAACCTATTTACAGGTTCAGTAAAGAAATAACCAAATGATATAAATCAAATATTTATACAAGACCGATTATATTAAACCAATAACCAATTATATTTTACCTTTATTATTACAACCCTAAACAGTATCGGGAGGACCTCTAGGTGGGTCATCAGCATTATGCCGTCTAGACAACAAATTTGTCAAATAATATGTCACTCAATTGCTAGGAGTTTATAATTATAATTATTTATATTGACTTATTTGTAATTTGAATTATTCATAGGGATATATATATATATAGTAAAGTAAATAAATAATAAAATTATGGTATATTACTAAATAACATAATTAACAATTATACACAATATTTCCAAATAAGACAATTAACAATTATACACAATACTAGTTGGGTTAACTCGACTAAATAAAGCCTTGGTTCTCCTTCCAAGCGGTACATGTTCAAACAAATTCAATGACTCTGAATCCAAAGTGGCTCCCCGATGTATTAAAAACAATTATACACAATATTTCCATATAATAAAATTAAAAAAAAACATTAATACAATAAAATTAACAAAAATTTGCAATATAGCCCCTACATCTTAAAAAATATGTTATATCACATAAATTCGAAAATAATTGCATTATAAACCCTGTATTTCAACAAAATATCACAAAAGTGACCTATATATAAAAATATTGTATGTCCTATATTTTCAAAAATTAGTATTTTAAACCCCCATCTTTTGAAAATTTGCATTTTGCCCCATACCTTATACAAAATTGTGTTAAACCCTCCACACCTTTTCAAAGAAAAACATTTAACCCCCTAACTTTTAAAATATGTCTTTAACCTGCCAAACCTTTTCAAAAATTTGCTTTTTAACCCCCCACCTTTTCAAAATTTTACATTAAACCCCCCAACCTATTTAAAAATTTGCGTTTAACCCCCCAACATTTGAAATCAGGCTTTAATCACCCAACCTATTACAAAATTTGCATTCAACCCCCCAAATTTCAAAATAAGCCTTTAACCACCCCTCTTAACCTCCTTGTAATTTTGCTTTTTAACCCCCTACACCTTTTTGAAAATTTGCATTTAACCCCAAACCTATTCAGAAATTTGCATTTAACTCCCAACTTTTGAATTTAACCCCGCAATCTTTTAAAAAATTTGCATTAAATCCCCCAACTTTAGAAAATAACCTTTACCCCACCCCCTCTCTACCATTTCAAAAATTGCATTTAACCACCAAGCTATTCAAAAAAATTCATTTAACCCCCCAACTTTAGAAGCCTTTAACCCCCCAACCTTTTTGAAATATTGAATTTAACCCCCCTAAATACGATCACAAATCATATTTGGCCCCTTAACTAATACAAAAATAGCAATTCACCACAAGTATTACACAAAAATGCAGCGTTAAGTCCTTCTATTACTCAAAAATGTCAATACATGCCCTATATAAACACTAAAATAGAAATTCAGGTCCCTATATTACTCAAACATAGCATTACAAGCCCTATATATACACTACAATTCCTATATTACTTGAAAATAACAGTTTGTGTACCTATATTTAACAAATAAAACAATTCAGCTCCATAGATTAAGCAAAGATACCACTAAAACAACTTCAATCCAATGAATTCGCACCTAGGACACATAACTACTTTAAAATTTTCCATTATACCCATTATTATTTCAATTTTTCAGATAAACCCTCATTGAATCAATTTTTGCAATCAAGCTTGGGCGCCGGAATATGCTGAGGCAATATAATCTGTAGAAGTTTAAGCATAATTTTTTCAGAAGGGGGGAAGGCGTTAGCATGGGAAAAAGGCTGAGGAGGTAGAAGGCTGAAGTAGTGTCAGAGGAGGAGAGCAGCGACGACGGGGGCCGCTTCGACATAGGTGAAGATCTGTGCATGTGTGGGAGGGGGGATGGATGAAGGAGTCAATGAAATGAATAAGGAATCTGTTGCTGGGTGATGTTTTAACCTTCTAGTGACCACCTAGGAGGTCGTTAAAGGTAAACTAAGTGTTCGGTAAAGGCACATAATTAAAATGGCCGGGAAACTTAAGTCTACCAAATGATTGGGTTGGTCTTCTACTGAACAATCAGGTGGTCGGTAGAAGTACTTAAACATTAGCGACCGCCTAGGGAAAAGTTACTACGGTCGATAAATGATTCAGACTTTTATCGGCCATAAAAGTAGTCGGCAAAAATATTAGATCTCTAACGACAACTTATGCTCGCTAGAGGTGGCTTATTTGATCGGTAAGTCTTTTCTTTGATTTTTTTATTGAACATTTAACTATGGCGATCATTTAGAGGTCGTGAAAAGTTTTTCTCTTGCGACTATGACAAACGATCACCAGAACATTAGTCATTAGAAAACTGAACAACAGTAGTGTTGTCTTGACTTAGGATGCGATGTTCCAAGAACAATTTAGGCTAAAAAAATATAACTTGTCTACCAGTAATTGATTTAAGAGGAAACTACTTTTTCAGGCCCCAAATGCAAAAAAATTATTTAGAAGTCCCAAGTTAAAAAAAAAGTCCTAAAAAGTCCTAAAGTTAATTTCTTGGTTTGCTTTTTTACTCTTATACCTTTTTTTTGGTATTTGGTTCGTACCTAAGTAATGTTTGCACCCCTTTTCTATATATTAACATGTTCGGTACATACCCAATAGCTGTTAAAACCAATTCATTTCTCAACACGTATAATATTCCAATTCGCTACATGCCCATACCCGTTTATTATTGTTATAAGCCATGTTATAAGGTCCACTTGGTATGTACCAAGGTCGGTACGTACCCATCTCGAAATAATAGCAAGGGTGTGCATTATAGGTACATTTGGGTTTAAGTCCAGTCAAGATCAATTTCAAAATACAGGTAAGGAATGTAAATGTAAAGAAGGTCAAGATCTAATTCAAGTTGTGTCATCTCCGGCAATTGTTGGGTACTAAGTGCTTAAAAACCACTTGGTAGAACCTATCTTATGTAGTTATGGCAAGCTAATATTTTATGCAAAATCAACGAAACATGATATAATCTTTTCACAATGCTGCATTGGAACAAAAAAAAAATACAGATCTCTTCACACTTGGTGGAATAAAAAACAAATTGAACTCTCTTTACACGCTCATTGGAAAAAAACAAAAAGGAAACCTCTTCACACTCGCACGCAGTGAGCCAAAAAAAAAAAGAAATCTTTTCACACTCGCTGGAACAAAAAACAAATAGAAATCTCTTCAAATTCGCTGGAACAATAAACAACTAGAAATCTCTCCATACACGGTGGATTAAAAGGCTACGAAATTGAAATCTCTCCACACTCGATGAACAAAAAACAAATAGAAATCTCTTCACACTCGATGAAACAAAAATCAAATAGAAATCTCTTCACACTCGCTGCAACAAAAAACAAATATAACTCTCTTCACACTCGCTGGAACAAAAAACAACCATAAATCAATTTTTACCTTAGTTTTGGCGATGGCGACGGTTTTCTTGTACATGAGAGCTGTGACGGTGAAGAGATTGTGGAGAATGGTCCACAATGGCGGCAGCTTTCTACAAAATGTCAAGAGATTCTTTTTTACTTTTTGTTCTGGTTTGGTAATGGTGGTTGATGATGGTAGAGAATGGTCCATTAGGGACGGCATATTTTTTGTTGTTTTTGTTTTGATACAGTGAGAAGAGAGATGGAGAGGAGAGAGAACAGAGAGAGGGAGTGAAATGGTTTTCCCGTAACCCTATATGGTTGTGTTTTGGTGTTACTTCCTTCACTGTAAATAGATGGAAGAGAGAGGGATATTTGGGCATTTTTCTTTTTTTTTGTTGGGTTCTAATTAGATAGCTAGTGGAGGCCTTTAATAACATTGTGGAGTGGTCTGGGCCCGTAATAAACATTTTTCTCTTGATTTAATGAGCATTTTGTGTGTATCATAGACTAGATAGCTTTCATCTCAATAGTAAATTTGATAGTTTTTGAATTTTCAAATAATTAAAAAATAATTCATCGTTTTAAAAAACATGACACACAATCGGGCAACATAATGATTTTCTCCAAATTTATTCAGGTTGAATCTGTTGCGGAAGGTGAAGCTACCGCAGTGCTTGAAGCATCTAAGATGTGCAGACTGAAAGCCAGAAGGAAAACTATTATACGTTTGGAAAACCTTGATGTTATTCAAGGTATTCGGTTGCTGTCAGCAGTGTGGTGGAGAGTTAGACCATTCGTGAAGCGCATCAAGCTTATTGCGAAAAAGCATGGGAACATACACTTCAAACATTTATCTCGGCGCTTCAATGTGATGACAGACCGTACTGCGCGTAACGCTAGACAAAGGGCCGTCAAAGAGGTGGGGCACCAGCTGTTGGTATCCCAGTTTACCCTCTTAGGAAGAGGAATATACAAATAGAAGCCCAAAACCGAACTATCTTAGGTTTTAAAGCCTAGTTTGAAAATAGTTTTAAATAAAGCTTAGTTTCATTTTTTTGGTTAGACTTTTTCCAATTTACCCTTTCCTTTTTTTTTTCTTTTCAGTAATTCGTTTATTATTATTTTTATTCGTTCCATTAAGCTGATGGATCCGTACCCATGGGTACGGACCTATATTGGTTTTTTGGTTTTTTTAAGTTGTGTGAAGTATTTTTTATATTATTGCAAATAGGATTTGCCTTTGTCCTAACCAAATTTTGTCCATGTGAAAGTTTGTGTACCCTAAGGGCTGTACCCATACCTAGTTTTTGGTCCATGTCCATGTCTAATGAAGTCCTTGTACCCTAGGGGTTTGTACATTAATCCTATTAACTCATTTTTTGTCCAATTATTTGATATAATATGCTAGACGTGCTCAATTGGGAGAAATTTTTGAATTAGATCGTGCTAACAATCTGTTCACAAAAAAATGGCCAATTTTTTTTACAGCTATTCACAAATTGGGCTAGACCTAAGTGTCTATACCCAATGGGCTGGCCCCAGTGTATATACCTAACCCTTTTCTTACCTACAAAACAACACAGAATAGTTAGCTTTTGGATTCAATGAAAAAAACAAAATTAAATGACTGGAAAAAAAGGACTGAAAACAATTTTTTTTTGTTAGAAAAGAAAAATGACTGAAACCTATTAAAGAAAAAATTAAACAAACCAAAATCAAAATTATGTGATCAAACCAAGTCTACACCATTAAAGCTATGCTCAGACGAAGATGTAGAGAGGTTGATCATACCATTCAAGTCCGAAACGCTATCTTGCAAGTTTAACAAAAGATGAGATATACTAAAATCGAGGGGCAGCCAACACAGGCTAGACCTTGATGGGGCTGGACCCAGACATGTTGTACCCACGTCGAAAAAAAAACAGATCCGGTGAAGGTTGATGGTGAGGCCACAAACAAAAGAGGCCACGAACAGAAGCTCGGTGAGCAACGTTGGTTTGCTCGATAGAGAGCGGTGGAGGTGGTGTGTTGGTGTCGAGATCTGGGTGAGGAGAACGTAGATCTGCAGCGAACTGGCTCCGGCTTCGTCGAAGGGAAGGTCAGATCTGTAGATCCGGTTTCACTTCTTGCAGATTCAGTTTCACCTGAAGACGGCGGTTGCGTGTGACGAAGCCTGGGTGAAGAGGGAGAGGAACGGTGGCGCAGACGGGTCTCTGGTGTGGGGTGAAGAGGGAGGGGAACGGTGGTGGTCTTCGATGGTGGAAGAGGGCGGCAATGGTGGGAAGGTGGGAAGGTAATGGATGGTGCGAGCGAGAGAGGGCTTCGATGGTGGGAAGGTGGGAAGGTTGTGGACGGAAAGGGGGGGTGAAGAAGGTAGGGAAAGAGGGAGCGTGTGTTCTTGTGCACAGGGAGGGCACAGAGAGAGTCGAGAGTGTGGATCCAAAACCTATATGAGTTTTTTGTTTTGGGTAAAATGTTTCTCATGGTGTATAAGAGGGTTGGGGTGGTTTTTTTATCTTTTCGTTTAGTTAGATTTGGGCCTTATTTTATTGACTTTCATGTTGTGGGGTTTTAGAAAATAAATCCCACACTTAGGAATTGGTTAATTTTTATTACAAGATAGAATAGTTTGTGTAACATCGTTAAAAAAAAAAACATGAACTTCCAACAACTTTTTTTTTGTCAAAAAATAATTTTACTTAATTCAAATATAGTATGGCAGTATAATTGAGTTAAAGAAGAATTGTGATCCTTGAGTCTTTAATTTGGTCCCATGGATGGGTACTAAAGTACAAAAATTGTTATTTAATTTTGGAGAAAATTCTATCACCAAATACTTAAATAGAGACCATTTGTTTTCATCTTCACACTCTTGCAACTTCAGTTCCCACTGCCAACTTTCTTCATCTTCCTCTTACTACTCTTGGTCATGGCAGAAAAGGTTTGCAAAAAATTAATTTAATTTAATTTTCTTTCTTATAGAATGTGTTATTTTCTTTCCTGCACCAATGTTTCATACTTACAAGAGTCCGAACTTTAAACCTGATTTGTATTTCAACAGAAAACTGTGATGGTGCTTAAGGTTGATCTTCAGTGTTCTTGCTGCTACAAAAAGGTCAAGAAAACTCTTTGCAAGTTTCCTCGTGAGTATCGTTTTTTCTATAAGTCGATCTAATAGCTATAACCTATCACAACAGATGTTCTTTTTTCCTCCGTAAAATTCATGTTTTTTTAGTGTATTAGGTAAATGATATGGATAAAAAATTGAGTTTCTAATTTTGTGATTTTTAAATTTTGTGACAAAAGAAATAAGTGACCAAGTATATGATGAGAAGGCCAACACTGTCACTATTACTGTGATATGCTGCAGCCCAGAGAAGATCCGTGATAAATTGTGTTACAAGGGTGCTAAGGTCATCAAAAGTATTGAGATTAAGGACCCTCCAAAGCCCAAACCCCCTGCCGCTGCTCCTGCCCCTGCTCCTGCTCCTGCTCCGGCTCCTGCTCCTGCTCCCGCTGTAAAACCTAAAGTGGTCGTGATAGCTAAAGAGCCCGAAAAGCCCAAAGAAGAGAAGCCTAAAGAAGTCGAGAAGCCCAAAGAGGGTGGTAAAGTTGATAAGCCACCAGCTGAAAAGGCCAAAGAAGCTCCAAAGGACGCGCCACCAAAGAAACAAGATCCGGCTCCAAAGGGGCCTGACCTGGCACCCAAAGCAGCCGCACCTGCACCTGCACCCGCACCCAAGGCACAACCCGCACCGGTTCCTATTCAACATTTACCCGAACCGATTAAGATGATGCCTATGGCAGTCCAAGGTTACCCACCCGTTTATCCAACAGGCTATTGCTGGGGGACAAGTTACGATAGTTATTCAAGTGGGCCTTATTACGATAACGGGTATGGAAGGCCCGTGGCACCACCACCATCTTATACTAATAGTGGCTATGGTTACAATAGGGGTTGTCAATTAAACCGTTGTGATTACTTTAGTGAGGAAAATCCAGAAGGTTGCTCAATCATGTAATGCTGGTGTAAGGTCATAGTCAGCGTGGTCCCCTGTCTACAAAAATGTGCTGTCATTTTTGGTTTCTTTATGTATAAAGCGTTACATATACTACAAGACCAAAATCTATAACTCACAATAAGGTTTTAATGGGCCATTCGGAATATTGTATTATATAAATGGTTAATGAATTATCATATTATGTTATAAATGAATCAATTATTAGAGTTTTGAGAGTAGTAAATCAAGGTTGAAACAGTTATAAATGAATGTAATGTTTCTTCAGTTATCCATTTGTTGATTTCCTGATCATAGCTGCTTCTCTTTTCTTCTTTTTAGACTCCACTTTTGTCAGCATCTCGATTTTCTTAGTGAGAACCTGAAAATGAATATTAATATTTGAATGCTAAACTATTAATACTATGAATTAGGAAATACCAAATCTGATTATATTCACCTTTATTTCATCATCTTTAGCGTTTAAACTACCATCTTTAACCTCACAACACTTTCTCAAATTAATCACCTCCTTCTGAAGCTTGTCATACAGAAAACCCGATACTATGTCATCATCCTCTTCAGAGCCTTTGATTTCACTAACATTTAAATTCATCTCAATTTCGCCACTGTGTACTTTATGTCTAGAAGAAGCCCACAAACTTTTTCTAAACAAACCTTCTCCAGGACTTTGATCACTTGTTTTTTTGATGACGGTGCTTTTCTTTGGAATCCCAAACAAGTTATTACATCTTTCAGATTTCGGTACCTCCTTTAATCCTTGTTCCAATGTCTTTAATCTCATCTTCAGCTTATCCTGAGATAGATTTATTATCAGCTTATAATTGTATAAAAATTCAGAGATGAATGTGTAAAGAAAATAATACAGACCTTTATTTGTGCTTCTGCCTTTACGGCTCTATCTGACACACTTAGCTTCTCTCTCAGTCGTTGAATCTCTGCCTGAAACACCCTTCTCTCTTCTAACCATTGTTTAACCGGCATAACTCTATCTTTGTCATCTTTCCATTCATTTGCTACCACACTTGCTATACGATTTGCTGAAACTCTAGCTCTTGCAAGCTCTCTTTCCACCATTCTTTTCTCCTCCTGTAAATTCCATTATCAAACACTTAGCAGTTAGCACAAGATGATGTTATTAAACGAGTAATTTAAATTAATCAACCTGTAGTTGAGAAATCTGTCGCCTGTAGTCACGAATTGTGTTAGCTGCTTCTCCACCAGCAAGAATGGCTTCCTCGAGCTCTATAATGGTGACACTAAGTTTTTCAACGTCCGAGACCTTTTGACGATATGTTTTATCCAGTATCTTATTCTCCTCTTGGCATATCTCAATCTGTCTTTTAAGCTCCATGTTTTGATTCTGAACCTCCTCTACTATTAGTACCCTTTCTAAACAACTTTTGAGTATCCTTTCCGCTTCGACCAAAGCTGCTTCTTTTGACTTTGTCACTCGTTCTAGACCCCGAATAGTCTCTTGCAGGACAATAATCTTAAACCAAGAAATTACTAAAACTCTAAATAAACAAATAAATGAAAAAATAAAATGAAAAATTTACCTCATTCTTATACATTTTAATTTCTGCCTCGAGGGGTGCAATGATAGACTCGATAGGAAGATAATCATCGTCTTTCTGATGTGCATACACCCTTCTAAGAGTTGCTTCAGCAGCATATTGTGCAGTTAATGCTTCCTTCTTATCATTTCCCAGTTTCTTGATATCTAGATTCTGTATTTGATGTTATTAACAGATTCAATCACTAAATTGGAAAACCATTTATCATGCAGGAGAAATGGCAAACCTTTTGGTCCAGATGGTTTTCTGTAACTCTGAGCTTGTCTTCCAATCTTTCAATTTCATTCTGAAGCTGGGAAAAAAAGGGGGGAATATATATATTCAACGAGTAATGTTGAATTTTGATGAAAAACGAAAAAAGTATGTCCAAGTAAATACCTCTTCAACAGCCTTATCTTTAAGAGGTTGTGTTGCCTTAAGTGCTTTAATTTCACTTCGAGCCTTTCCCAGCTCCTGATCCTTTTCTGAAATATATTTAATTGACTTAAATATTCGCTTAGATGATTTGTAACAATCGGGGCATGAAGTGAAAGAAAACATAAAAATGGATAACATGCCACTTCCGGAACTATAATAAATCACTATCAGGTCTAAATAAAAGACTATCCCTTAAAACCCCAATCTCAACAGCAAATATGATGCCTTTGGACTTTGGTGACGTCCAATTTCTTAAAATTAGGGGGAATAAAAAAATCTCAAAATATAATTATATTATTATACTGATGACTTTCAGCTGTTCTGTTGCAACCTTGTGCCTAGCCATTTTTACTAGTTTATCCACCAGAGTGGTAAGATGCCGAGAAATATACATGAATGTGATAGCTTCAATTTTTTCTGCCATGTGTTTGATTTTCCTCAACAACTACTCTCCCAACATTCTAAAGAGGCCCATAATTTCACAAATTTTGGGGAAATTCTTTTATCCAAAGCATATAAAAAAAATAACTGATCCTTAATCCCCAAAGGAATTTTTTTGGTTCTTTTATTCAAAAAATAATTCAAATACATATATTCCAAGCAGAGAGACTAAGAGGGCTTGAGATCGAATCTTATTGGAGTCAAAATGACTCCGAGTCCAAAGTGCTCTCCCATGTAATAAAAAAAAAAGATAGATTCATAAAAAATACATATATATTTGTTCAGAAGATACCCAAACTCTATTAGATCTTCTAATATTAAAAGTTACAAACAAAGAATCTTGGATTATCACGACACTATAATCTAAATTAATATAAATTTGTTCAAAAAGTACATATTAACAAAATTGTTAAGTTTGATAGTCTTAGTCACATAAAAAACAATAATAGTAATTCTTTGTTTAAATACATATATTTGTTAAATAATATTAAATTTTATAAATTCAATATTGTTTTTTCAATATTGATCTTAATAAATTCAAAAGTAGTATATTATGAATAAGATACGAATATACACCTTATGATTCACTTTTGAAGAATGGACCAAATTACAGATGAGATACTTTCAATAGACAAAAAGAATGTAACAACTATGACAAGACAACCACCCCCAAGTTCTCAATATTCTGTGTTTTTCTAACTACATACTTATCTTTTGTTGAGAAATTGGACATTTTTTTAATCAACTAAAAATAATTGGATCCTAAAACGGCTACCTGATCAATAGTTGTCTTGATTGCAAATTTGCAGCATGATTGAATAAACATATTTGAGCTAAGTTCAACCATTTACACACCTATCAATTACTTGACAACCAGCCGGAAAACTGTCGGTTTTTGATATAAACGCATGGCTTTTACTCGCATGAACAAATGTGAAAAAATCATGTATATGGACCTAAACGTACTTTCATGTAAGTACAACTTAATCATTTCAGGTAAAAAAAAGAAACCATCGAAAATAATTTTTCTGGGTACTGCCATGAAGACATGATGCAACAACAACAACATGAAAGTACAAATATTCACACAGTTAAGGCTAAGCGTGATGTAGACACCAAGAACCAAATGCATGTATAAATAAAAACAAATAAAGAATCACGGGAAAGATATAGAGAGAGGGTTAAATATACTGCACCTTTGAGTTGATCGTGTAACCTGTTCAGTTCCAATACAAGAGGGTCAGGAATAGAAATAGAAAGCTCTTCTCCACCAAGTTCCTCAAATCGTAGCATTTTGTGTTACTATTATTTATTTATTTTTTGGTCGGGTAAACAAAGAACGGAAAATTTGTGTTACTACTTTCTTCTTTCTTTCGGGTTTGCTAGTTATAACAAGTACAATGTTACTCAGCTAGAGTTTTACTTAATCGGGCTTTATAGATATTGTTGTTGTTGTTATTGAGGGAGGAATCTATACTTATAAGGAATTGGAATTGGCCGTAAAGACGGGGTATGAATTTTCCTTAATTTGAAGCAAGCTTTTGAAAGGAACAAATCATAAAGCCGTCTCATGGCAAGCCGGCTGGCTACCCTTATTTCCCTCCATTTCATTTCCAACCGTTACACTTTCACTATATAATATTCATATATTTAACTCAATTATTACAATTTCTTGGTGAAAAGTTGGTAATATATACTTCTCCATTTAAGGGTACATTAGGACCTGTAATGAAAGTAGGCTAAATGAAAAACTGAATATTTTAAAGTAATTCGATTTTGGATACTAAATTCATTAGAGATTTTGTAGTTGCATTTCTTCTATTTAAGAAATTACTAAAATTTTATGGCTTAAAAATACTTTTAGAATATATATATATAGAGAAATCAACCCTCCAACCTTTTATTTCAATTCATTTCATTTTTTTCAAATCTCTCTCTTTCTTCTTCTTTCTTTCTCTCTCTCTCTTTGAGCTCTATTTTTGCAATTTTTCGAGCTCCATTTTCGCAGCACCTTCAAACCAATTTTGCAATATTCAGTGATCTTGTATAATACTCAATAATATTTTGTTACTACGTAGTGATTTTTTAATACTCGGTATATTTATATCAATACATAGTAATTTTGTGTAATACTCAGTAGTTTATGTTAATACATATTTATTCTGTGTTATACTCAGTGATACATTGTAATACTCAGTGATTTTTGCATTAATACTCAGTGATTTTGTGTTAATATCAAGTGGTTTTAGAAAATACTCGGTGAATACAAATTATGCTTAGTGATTACAAAAAAAATGCTCAGTGATCATAATCAATCTTTATCCTAATAATATTAGAGAGAAGATAGAAAATATGATAATACCTTTAAATGTAAAGACCAAATGTGTTTTGATTACTGTAAAAATAGAATATATACAGTAAAAGAAGCATATCATAAATTAAAAAATAAAGATATTATAATCAACTAATCAGAGACCAAAATAAACCAACCATATCAATTTATAATGATAACCATCTATAGAATTTGATATGGAAAATAGAAACTCCTCCAAAACATAGAAATTTAACGTGAAGATGAGTAAAAAATTTATTACCTACTGAGAAAAACCTAGTAAATCGTAAATGTAGCACTAGTAATATATGCAAAATATGCAATAAGAATATTGAAACGGTAAAACATATGCTATTTAGATGCCCTTGCGCTAAAAGTGTATGGTTTGCTAGTCCACTTAACATTAAAACTGAAAATGAAAACTACATCCAGGTTAGATCAATGTATATTAAATCACATACAAGAAATGATTATAAACTTATAAAAAGAAGATAGAATTATGAGAAAATGACACTTAGGGTCTTGACCACACCCCCCTCTTTGAGTTAGCACCCCCACCTAGAGCCTCTTCTTACTAAAGACCTCAACAACTTTTTAACACATGAACACCAAAACCCCTGTTACGTTACTACCCTTTTAGATTTATATATATACTATTTTAGAAACCCACTAATTATATTTTTCAGATTGTAATTCTCTCACCTCCCCTCCTCCCCTATCTCTCTCTCCTCCCCCATATCTCAAACCGCCACCACCACTATCCTCCCCCATGAGAACAACCACCACCACCACCATATCCCTCCTCCCCTCGCGTGAAGCAGCCATGGAATCGCAGCACCACGTGAAGCAGCCATGGAATCCGGCCACCGCAGCATCGCAGCGCAGCATCTAGCTCCGGCCACCGCAGCATCGCATTGAAGCTCGTTACAGATCCGTGAAATGCAGGTTGTTGTTTCCGCCATGGCTGTTGGTGGCGAGGAGATGGAAGCAGCCATGGAAATCTCCCTTTCGCGAGCTCGTGACCACCGGGACAGGACGAGCAGATCCAGCAGTGTTTTCGCCGAGCTCCAGCAGTGTTTTCGCCGGAGTTTACAGGTTGTTTTCGCCGGAGTGTGCAGCTTCTTCAGCCTCCTTCTTCGTCGACGTGAACCACACCAGCGCCGAGAGATCTGCAGATCGAAGGAGTCATGGAGCTTCCCTCTTCGCTGCTTCGTTGGAGCTCCGATGGTTCGAAGAAGTGTGTCAGTTGTGTAGCCATTTCAGTGGTAGTGGTCTTGTTATGGTGGTGGTGGCGCCGGTTTGGGAAGAAGCTTTGAGTTTTTTTTTTTCAGTAGGTTGACCAGATCTAGATCTAGTCAAACCAGATAGGAATTTTTTTCTTGATTGTGTAATAATACAATTTTTTGAATAATTGAATAATACTCACTATTTTTATTGTAGATTCATTGCCTTTTTAAATTACTCTCTAATTGTTTAAAATACTCACCAATTTTTTTAGAGTACTCCGACTATTTCATAGAGTACTCCGACTTTTTTTATACAGTATTCATTAATTCGTTAGAGTATTTGTTTAATTCATTTAATTCTCGGAGTACTCTATGTTTTTTTCGGCGTACTCTATGTTTTTCTCGGAGTACTCTATGTTTTTTCCGGTGACCGGTGACTGGTGGTCGGAGATCGGTGGTCGGAGGTCAGTGGCGGAGGTCGGTGGTCGGAGATCGGTGGTCGGAGGTCGGTGGTAGGTGGTTCGAGGTTGGAGGTAGGTGGGTAGTGGTAGGTAAAGGAGAGAGAAACAGTGACATCACACTTTTTGTCTTTTAGTGATAGTAAGGGTAGGAAGACTATTGTAAAAAATGAGGTCCCTAAGAATAACAACTTTCAAGACACTACTCTATAGAGAAAAAATAGTGTTTCTAAGACCCTATATATAATTCACCCTAGAATTATTGAACTTATTTGTACAATTACTTGGCAAATCTGGAAAGATAGAAACAAGTTCATTTACAATAGTAAAAAATGTGAACCACTAGTTACAATTAATAAAGCAATCACCGTATGGACAGAATATTATAAAATATTAAACTTTAACAACATAAATTTTATCGAAAAAGAGTTAAGGTTAAATGAAATAACTCAAGTGGTACTAGATAATAACACATGGAATCTAAATAATAGTAAAAACAATAGTAGTCATATTAAATTTAAAGATAAATGGAAAAAACCACCTCCGAACAAATTTAAAATTAATTGTGATGCAACATGTTTCAGAACCCGTTTTAATATTTGGATGGTATGAATTTGGATGGTATATATCATTACTTTTTTTAAAATTTGCCTTAGACTCCAAAAATGTCAGGTCCGTCCTGTGCATGTTGACATGTTAGATTCTTTTTCTAGCCTTATTTTGATTCATTAACTTGGACCGAAACATCAATAGATACGACATCATTTTTTATCAGACGTTAGCTGTTCTAAGTAAGTTATATAGCAGATATTCAATAGTTGATGCATGCATCTGCCATTTCTCTCTGTCTTAGTAAAGTTTTCAGTTTTCACTTGCCCAATGAACAAACTCATGCAACCAAGTGAAGTCTTAAATCTTTAATGGAGTATTCTGTTAACAACAACCATATATTAATTACACACTTGTGGATAAAAAAGAATACGGAAGAGTGTTTTATATGTAGGTTAATAACCTTGTTAACTAAGGAGTAACTTTGACCATGTAATTCCGGGCCTATTTTTTAGCTTAGAAACACATTCACTGACTTTATGGCTTAAACTCTTTTGTTTTTATATGAAAAGAAGAAATAAGTTGAAACTGAACGAAATATATATTAGATCATTCCGATTAAGTTAAGATGGATAAAGAAGTAAACATCTCCTACCTTTTGCACTTGACTAGTCATTTTGTAAATACTACGAGGGTAGTTGGCTTGGAACCCTTTTATTCTAATCCCCTAAAATTATTTTTTGTATCGAAATAATAAAACAATTTAAATGAAAAAATATTAACGAAACTTATATCCAAAGTCATGTCATTTATGACATATGAAAAATTAGGAATCAAGCTTCCCCCTTCCATTAAAACTATGTCGAATTCATCTTCTAATATTTTCATCGTAAACCCGTTTTATCCACTATTACTTCTTCTATTATTAGTAACCGTATATTTAACAACAACGCGATGTCGTCGCTATTAACATCCCATTAGAGATGCGCTACGTATTTCGCCACTATTAAAAAAACAATAAAATATTATACTTACGACGATAATTTTCATTGCTAATCAGAAACGTAATTAACGATTATTACATTTCTTCTCTAGTGAATTCTTGTTGGTGACAATTACTAGCGACGACTTTTAGTCACCGCTGGTAAAATCTCTAGTGACGAAAATTAAAAGTATTAGCAACGACTTGATGTCGTTTCTAATGATCTGTACGGAATATAACAGTGATATAGGCAGATTTGTCATTTAAAACCCCATTCAAACATTTCTCACCCCCAATCTCGAATCCTAATCCGAAATAGTATCTTCCAGATCAACGGTTCACGCTACCGGGTCTCCTCTGCTTCACCAATCGGAAATCCCTACCTACACCTCCACGTGGGGGCCCACTCGAACATCAAAATACACGTAAAATTATATAAAAAAATGATACTGTTTCAATTTACATCTTTTTTTATTATATTTGTTTTAAATTGTTGTATGCTTATTGTTTGATTGTCTAATAATTATGTATCAATTAAATTGTGTATATAAATGATAGAATATATGATTATTATATTACATTAATTAATGTATAGGTTTTTTTCTATCCATTTATACATTATATGTTTACTTCAGTTCAGTCGCTCATTTGAAAGAGTTGGATTAAATCAAATAATAGGGTGAATCGAGAATTTATGGTAGGGTGATGGATTTTATTAAGTTTTCGGAATCTCACGTGGATAGTATGGGTCTCATTAGTTGTCCGTTTATGTGTTGTTTGAATAGTCGAAGGTTTCATATTTACGATTGTTGTAAAATCACTTTGTAAAACGTATTAAAACTTTGGCGAGAATAGGTCAAAATGATCTATGGTTGAAAACACAAATCAAACCCAGAAAAAGATAAATGCAGAAAGTAAAGAACACAAGGATATATCGTGGTTCAGCAATAATGCCTACATCCACGTTGAAGCCACCCTCAGATGATGCTTCGCACACTATATGAACACGGTTACACTTCAGATCAGTTACAAGAATACAAGAATAGCAACACAAGGGTTTCAGCGTGAAACCCTAAGAATCAATCGAGAAATCTACTCAATCTTCAAGCAATAGGCTTGATCTACACTATTCTAATTAACAATCTTTATAGATTAGATTGTTAATGTTTACAAGAAACCCTAAGTATAATCTGAAGAACACGAGAGAGAAGAGAGCGAAGAGTCAAAAGACAAGAGAGTAAGTCTGACCAAGGCTGAAGACTCGAGCCTTTTATATGGCTCCATAAGGGTTTTAATCTGAGCCGTTCATAGTGATACTTGATCAACGCTTGAGATTAAGTCTCGTAAGTAAAGCGGTGCAAGTAATAACCCGAGAAGTTGGCCCATCTTATATGCTGAAGTGTTATGCCACATAAGCTTCCAACTCATCACTTTTGACCAACCCTTTGACTTTACTTATATCAACATTCTCCACCTTAAAGTCAAACTTCTTGCTCCTCTATCATCATAAGCCGTAGCCAGGTGTTCAAGTGTGCTTAGCACCATCTGGTTGCTCCAAAATAATTACCTGAAAAATAATTACTAAAAACCACAAGTTTAGTAAATAATTTAAACCACAATAATCAAATTTAATTACTGAATGTTAAGCAAAGCTAAGCAATGCTTAAATTTTGTAACAGTTAACACTTTAGTCCCCATATCAGATGGATTTTCCTCAGTTGGAATTTTGCACAGTTTAATATCCTCAGAACCAAGCCAGTTTCTAATAAAATGAAACTTAACATCCACATGCTTAGTCCTTTCATGATAGACAGGATTTTTACTTAAGAATATAGCACTTTGACTGTCACTATAAATTGTTACAAAAGACTTAGTGAAATTCAATTCTTTAGTCAAGCCATGTAACCAAATACTTTCTTTAAAACAATCACATATGGCAACATATTCAGATTCTGTAGTAGATAATGCAACTAAGGGATGCAATTGAGATTTCCAAGTAATACAGTTTCTACCAAGTGAGAAACAGTAGGAAGTTGTTGATTTCCTACTATCTCTATCACCAGCAAAGTCTGCATCAACATAACCTACTAATTCAAAAGGCACATTCCAATTTCCATAACATAATCCAACTTCTAAGGTACTGTTAACATAAGATACAACCCATTTCAAAGCATGCCAATGTTCAAGTCCAGGATTAGACATATATCTACTTAGCAAAGATATTGAATAAGCTAAGTCAGGTCTAGTGCTAATCATTGCAAACATAAGTGAGCCTATAACATTTGAATAAGGGACATAACTCATTTTCACCTTTTCAGTGACAGTTTTGGGACATTGATTTTTACTAAGGATAAAATGACCAGCTAAAGGCATCTCAACATGCTTACCATCTAAGTTACCATATTTTTCAACCAATTTCTGCAGATATGGTTTTTGATGAAGTTTCAGAGAACATACCTTTCTATTTCTTTCAATACAAATACCTAGTATCTTTTTAGCATGGCCTAGATCCTTCATATCAAACTCAGAACCAAGGTCAGTTTTGAGTTTATTTATTCTCTGCACTGAGTTACTTATTAACAACATATCATCAACATATAGTAAAAGGAACAACATCACATTTGGCTCAAATTTCAGATACAAACAGTTGTCATATTCACTCCTTTTAAAACCAAGACTTAAAACAAATGTATCAAATCTTTTATACCATTGTCTAGGGGACTGTTTTAAGCCATATAAGGATTTTTTCAATAAGCATACATAATCAGAATGTTTTGTATCAACAAATCCTTCAGGTTGATGCATATATATGTTTTCCTCAAGTTCACCATGTAAGAATGCAGTTTTTACATCTAACTGTTCTAATTCCAAGTCATAACATGCAACATATGCAAGCATCATTCTAATGGTTTTAAACTTAACTACAGGAGCAAATATTTCATGGAAGTCAATTCCTTCTCTTTGTGTATATCCCTTAGCTACTAATCTAGCTTTAAACCTAGGTGGATCAGTTTCAGTGATTCCTTCTTTAAGTTTAAAAAGCCACCTACACTCAATGATTTTACAGTCTACTGGTGGTTTAACTAAGATCCAAGTTTTATTAACATACAAAGAATTCATTTCATCTTTCATAGCTTTAATCCAACTACCTTTAAACTCAGATTTCACAGCTTCATTATAAGATTCAGGTTCAGCCTTACTTACCTCAGAGGCTGCAATTAAAGCTGTATAAACTTGCTCAGCATAAGAGTACCTTGTTGAAGGTTTAGGGTCCCTCTTTTCCCTATCTCTGGTAAGTTGGTAATTGGTTAAGCTCTCCTGAAGAGACTCCTGAGGAGTCTCAGTCTCAGTGGTATGCTCAGATCCAGCTGGCTGCTCTGGGTTCTGGACTCCATCAGGGCCATCTTCTTGTGCTGGATCAGGTTGACTTTGGTCAACTTCATCACTTCCAGCAGTTGATAGGGGCTCCACCTCAATTGTGACATTCTCAGGTGTAGTATCTGCCTTATTAGTATCTGTACCTGAAATCACAGATTCATTCTTGCAAGGGAAATTAGTTTCATCAAAAATTACATCCCTACTGATGATAATTTTTAACCCTCTAGAACTTTTATCCCACAATCTATAGCCTTTGGTGCCATGCATGGTTTGATAACCTAAGAAAACACATTTAAGTGATCTAGGGTCTAATTTTCCTTCTCTATTATGAGCATATGCAGCACAACCAAATATACGCAAATCAGATAAATCATGTTTCTTATTGTTCCAAAGTTCCATGGGACATTTCATATTAATTGATCTATTTGGACTCCTATTTATCAAATAAGTTGCAGTATATAAGGCTTCACCCCAGAAAGATTTAGGCATACCAGATGTAAATAATAGGCATCTAACCTTTTCTAATAAAGTTCTATTCATTCTTTCAGCTACACCATTTTGTTGTGGTGTTTTTCTAACAGTTCTATGTCTTAATATGCCTCGCAATTTACAAAAATTATCAAATTCTTCATTGCAAAATTCAAGTCCATTATCAGTTCTAAGTGTTTTAACATGCTTTCCAGTTTGTTTTTCATATAAGATAAGCCAATCTTTTATTGTTTCAAACGTATCACTTTTATTTTTCAACAAAAAAGTCCAAACACGCCTAGAATAATCATCTACAAGGGACAGGAAATATTTTCTACCCCCATGTGTTTCATACTTATCAGGACCCCACAAATCAGCATGTATATATTCAAGAATAGACTTAGACATATGAATACCCACATTGAATTTCATTCTATGTTGTTTAGCTAACACACAAGGCTCGCAAAAAGAGAGATTAGAGATAGTATCCTTACCAAACATTCCATCCTTACTTAGCACATTCAAGCCTAATTGGCTCATATGGCCAAGTCTTAAATGCCACTTTATAGTAGCTGCATTCTCAAGATTAGTACTAACAGAATTCATATCATTTTTTATACAAGTACCATCAAGAATATATAAGCCAGATATTTTCTTTCCACATAATACAAGTTTATCATGTTTAAGCACATTAATCACACCATTTGAGACTTTATACACACAACCCAAATCATCTAAAACACCTAAAGAAATAAGGTTTCTTTTTAGGTCAGGAATCCACCTAACATCAGTAAGGGTCACATTTTTTCCATTGTTAAGTCTCAAATTGATTTTACCAATACCAGCTACCTGACATGTATTATTATTACCCATATACACAGTTTCAACATTTGATTCAACTAAGTCCACAAACCAGTCCTTATTGGGGCTCATGTGAAAAGTACATCCAGAATCTAAAATCCAATTAGACTTACAGGCAATGTCTGAAACATTCAATACCTCACAAGTATCATCAATCTTATGGGGCATACATGCAATATTGGTTTCATTGTTACTATTGTTATTTTTGTTCTTAAGCGCATAGCAATTCTTTTTAATATGGCCAGGTTTTCCACAGTGATAACATTTTCGAGTTTCTTTATTCTTGTTTCCCTTAAACTTTTTCTTATTCTTATTGTTTTTAGCATGCTCATGGTTTTCAATTTTATGGTTCACAAACAGATTGTTTCCTACTCGCTTATTGTTTTTTAATTCAAGCTCCCTAGTTTTCAACGAGGCAACTATTTGATCAAAGGTAGGAATCACAGTAGAATATTGAAAAGCATCTTTCACAACTTGATAAGAATCAGGAATAGCATTTAAAAGGATCATGCATTTAGAAGTCTCATCTAAGGCCATATCAGAACCTTTTAAAACAAGATTAAGTTTGAGAAACTCATCAACATTTTCATCAATAGTTTTTGAAGAATCCATTTTATATGAAAATAAATTTCCTTTCAAGAAAGCCAAGTTGGGAGCAGATTGAGAAGAGTAAAGAGATTCTAACTTACCCCACAAATCAAGTGCAGTTTCTGCTCCATCTACTTTTCGTATTACATTATCGGACAGATTTAAGAACAATAGATTGAAGGCCTCTTCCTTTACTTCATTGACCCTCTTTCTTGCTTCTTCAGGCCAATGATCCATATTTGGTTCAAGAGCACTTAAGACTTTGTTATGCGACAGCAAAACCTTCATTTTCTTTTTCCACACACTGAAATCACCCTTTCCATCGAACACCGATACTTCTAGCCTGGTTGTTGCCATTTCTTAATATGTCTGTATACAAGAAACACAAGGCACAACATATGCAACAACTATTAGGGTTAGTATAAATCGAAAAAACCCTAGAAAAATTTATTCAAGGATTTTTAAGTTTCGAAAACCCTAAAGAATATTAGATCTGTGAGTTACAATACAAGATAATGAAATTGTATTGTTGGAAAAGTTTTTCAGAAAAATTTAAGACGCCAAAACACAGATCTGTATAGTTTAGAAACAAATCTTTTCACAAAACGTTTTTAGAGTTCAATCGAACAAGGCTCTGATACCACTGTTGTAAAATCACTTTGTAAAACGTATTAAAACTTTGGCGAGAATAGGTCAAAATGATCTATGGTTGAAAACACAAATCAAACCCAGAAAAGGATAAATGCAGAAAGTAAAGAACACAAGGATATATCGTGGTTCAGCAATAATGCCTACATCCACGTTGAAGCCACCCTCAGATGATGCTTCGCACACTATATGAACACGGTTACACTTCAGATCAGTTACAAGAATACAAGAATAACAACACAAGGGTTTCACCGTGAAACCCTAAGAATCAATCGAGAAATCTACTCAATCTTCAAGCAATAGGCTTGATCTACACTATTCTAATTAACAATCTTTATAGATTAGATTGTTAATGTTTACAAGAAACCCTAAGTATAATCTGAAGAACACGAGAGAGAAGAGAGCGAAGAGTCAAAAGACAAGAGAGTAAGTTTGACCAAGGCTGAAGACTCGAGCCTTTTATATGGCTCCATAAGGGTTTTAATCTGAGCCGTTCATAGTGATACTTGATCAACGCTTGAGATTAAGTCTCGTAAGTAAAGCGGTGCAAGTAATAACCCGAGAAGTTGGCCCATCTTATATGCTGAAGTGTTATGCCACATAAGCTTCCAACTCATCACTTTTGACCAACCCTTTGACTTTACTTATATCAACAACGATGTTAGTGCTTATAATTTAAGGTACGGTTTTTTGTCAATGTATGAGGGTTGGACAAAATACGGTGAAAATGAACAAGTTCCCACGGATAATTCAACACGTATTATCGATGAAGAAATGATTAATGTATTTGATGATTTGAGGCCCAATTTTGATGTTAGTGTTTCTTCCGGCGACACGAAGATGAGCAGCGAGAATATTCCAATAAAAATCGTAGTTGTTTTGATGCTTTGTTCGAGGAAATTGAGAGTGAGTTGTACCCCGGTTCCACAACAATGGTATCTTTAAATTTTATTACTAAGTTGATGCATGTAAAAGTGAATAACAAGTGGACGAATACCTCCTTCACCGAATTCTTACAGTTGTTGTGTCATATTTTACCAGAAAGACAATTTACTGCATCGTATGTGCAATAAAAAATTGAAAATCTTGGGTATGGGCATTATGTATGGCGTATGTTTGAATGATTATGTATTGTATTATAAATAGAATAAGTATCTCGAGGCATGCCCAGATTGTGGTAAATCTAGGTAGGATCCAAAAAATGCAAAGAAAGTACCTCATAAGAAACTGAGATACTTCCTTGTCACACCAAGATTGCAACGATTATTCGAGACACACTGCAAAAGACATGATTTGACACCGGACCAGAAAGTCTGTAGACGATGATGTGCTATGTCATCCAATTAATGGTATTAGTTGAAAAACATTTGACGAACAGATCCCCGAGTTTGCAAGTGATCCGTGAAATGTACGCTTGGGTTTGACCGTCGATGAATTTTTTCCTTTCTCCATGTAAAACTTATATAGTTTGTGGCCAGTTATATTGATCACCTACGACTTTCTATTATGGTTATGCATAAAAAAATCTCTTTGAACAAAAAAAAAATGCATAAAAAAATCTATTTTTATGTTATTTTACTTATTTCTCTTTCTTGACAAAAAAGAAAAAAAAAAAGAAAAAAGGACACGTTATATATATTTAATTTTTTATTTAAAGTGATCGTTACAAGTATTCTTCTTTAATATCTTTTTGCTTGACTCTTAGTCAAGTATTTAGTTCCTGCCTACTTGATGATACAGTATCTTTATTCCAAAATTGTCAATAATATTTTTAATAAAATTTAATTTGACAAGCTGGTAGCCTATTGCAAATTGTATAAAGACACAATATAAAGTGAACAATAATATGATGATTACTTGTAAAGCGTGATATATTGTTTTTTCACTTTAGAAAGCTCTTTAATAATCCAAGGAAAGTTGAAGGTTGAAGAATCATTCATAATATCATTATTAACAACATTAGTAGGTTAGGATACAACCACTAATGCAGGGCCGGCCCTGACATTTTAGGGGCCCTAAGCGAACTCACAAAATGGGGCCCCCTCTCTATATAAAGATATTATTACTATTAACGCGGTTCAAACTCTAGACCTTATAAACGAAAATATGCCACATTACCACCAAACTAACAACACTACCTTTATATAATTATTTAAATCAGGGATATATATATACATAATATTAGATGATCGGAGGCCCCTAAAAACGTCAAACAATCGGGGGCCCTAAGCGGCCGCGTCTTTTGCTTCACTACAGGACCGGCCCTGCACTAATGTATCACTCTTTTACCTATTCAAATAAATGGGTAACACATATTATGGGAAACAGCTCTTAGATAAGGTTTAGACAAATTAAGGTCCCTTTATATGATAATCATTGTTTGAAAAGCCACTTTATTCATATATGGAATTTTATTTTTTTTTAAATGCCACTTCATTAAAATAGTTGAATTGGTTAATCAAGAAGTGCTTTGAAAAATTCGATTATTTGTCTTGTTCTTCCACTTATTATAAACTGTCTTCCTCGTGTTATCTACTCCAATATAAAAAATATACAGCAAAAAGATGAAAGAGAGCCAGTGCTTGAAACTCGGAGCTATCTTTACATATGTCATTCTTTCTTCTTATATGATCAATATTGTATTATTTTCCTTTTCAGCTAGGAATTCATCTTAGCAGATTAATAATGCTACATTAGATTAATTTCCAAAGCTACGTATTCCATATTGCTTCTTGGTACAATTACCTTATAAAAGAACAAGTTCTGCTTTGTATCAACATCTGTAAAACACAATAAAACTTTGCAAACTCAATTTCTCATTCAACATATATCGATTTTAACCCAATAATGACAATTTTTCATCTCTTAAGTAAGATGAGAAACTCTGGGCTTCATTTGGAACCAAATCAAAAGGTGCAAATATCAAAAAACTGTCGAACTAAAGTCTAATACATAATTCTACGATATACTTTTAGTAGAGAGAGATTAAAAAAGAAAATTATGAAGAGAAAGGTCGATTTGGACAAAAGTTAAACTACTTACTTGTTAACCATTGAACATGATGTTTTAAATTATTCAACTTTTATGTAAACCAAGAAAAAATAACATTCATTGGTTTTAAAAAACTAGAGAAATAGAATTTCAAAAAACAAAAAAAATAATTTTCAATTAAAGGTAGCACTAAACTATTACAATTAATTAGAAAAACGAAACTTACACGAAAAATTGAAGAAAAGAACAATATTACACGGTAAAGATTGGTTATAAAAATACTTTGGTCGTGCTGGTATCTCTAACAGAGGTTCTACTCTAATATAGTAATATCATATTATTATAAGTGAGAGGAGAGTAGACGGCTTTCTTAATCGTCACAATAAATGGCATTTAAGGACTCTTTTATTACTGACTTTTTGTAGGTTACACCTTTTCAAATTACATAATGAACCTAGACCTTTTGCTAGTTTCTGGTTCATTCACGTTTTGACCAAGTCATGTAACTGATGAGCCTTGATAGGAGAATATTCTGAGTTTAATGAGTCTTTAATTTGTGGACGTATTGTCTTTTGGCTGGAAGGTTATGAAGTGCCAACGAACACTATAAGTACCAGCCATCCAACACTAGTCTCACTTTAAAAGGTATTTCATTTTTTGACTCCCCAAACTCCCCAACTCCCCCACGACCTCACGCCGTCGCCGATGCCGGGCCAGGCGGGTGGTGGTGGTGTGCACGTGTGGGGCTTTTATTATTCTCTTTTAACTTTCACAACCTTTAGTACTTTTGGAATGGATAGAGTGGTAACTTCATATAAGATAGCTTAATCGCTTCTCCATTTCCTATGTTAGACTTTTTATTCAAGAATTTTTTTTCCACATCTCCCAATAGGATGGAGGAATTGAGAAAGGAACCCATTTCAAATAAAGTATTTCTAATGGTTTTATTTTCATCTTCCAACGTGGGAATGTTCAATTCATGAATAGCTTTTACACTTCTTCCATAAGATCATGAGGGAATTCACTTAATAAATCAATATTAATTGTTAATTCCGACAAATAGAACTTAAATATTATCCTACCAGACATTATTTGGTTCTAACACTTGTGTCATTTACGTCTCTGAACAACTCCTTATGTTCATGTGCAACTTGTCAGGAAATTGTTTTTCTGTAAACACTCTCCTAGGGTGACCAAACCGTATTGATATGGATACCATACCTCGTCAAGCCGAAGTCAAATAGAATGAAACCCCGTGATGTCTCCCTAAATGTTCTAATTTTATGCCATTGGGAGACATCATTTTTGGTGTTTATTTGATTATTTAGATAGACTTTTGGTGCTAATATGCAATAATCCGGAATTTCCATTTTATTTCTAGTAATTTTGATTTATTAAACTTTTGCGCGTAATATTGGTATTTTTAGTGTAAAGTTTACAGGTTTTAGATGTTAGCTAGAAGAGGAATCCGAGGAGAAAGTCAAAGATCATGATATGGAGTCAAGACTTAAAGATAAATCCCGAAGATATTATTTTTAGAGCTGAAAATCTATTTTCCAGGCCATAGATTGCTGATTTCGAGGTGCTTAAGAGATGATTTAGCCGCTGACCCTTGAAGAGATTATGTTCCTTATCGAGTTATGGAACTGTAGCAACTGGAATGAGGTCAATCAGGGTCATAACGAATCGGGAAAAGCCGTTTTAGTGAAGGTGTATCAGCAGTTACGGGATTTGGGCTTAATTAGTGGACTTGTGCTTTTCTAATTTTTACTTAATCCTTAAGTAAAAGCCCTAATCCGATTTTATCATTATAAATAGGTCTTTAGACCTCATTATTCAGTACCTCTCATTTTTATTCTTCAATTCAAATCATCCTTAGAAGAGAGTGTCCGGAAAAGAAGCAGAAGCAAGGAAAAGAAGAAGCCAAGAGCTGGAGACTGTCTATATCTCCACTTCGCAGCCGAATCAACTCCGTAATTAGGTTCTTCTATTTTATTCTGTAAAACATTATGAACCCAATTATGTCTTTAGTTTTTGTCTTTCCGTTAATTATGAGCTAAATCCATTTAATACTTGGGAACGCATAATGGGTTAATCCCTACTTTGTTTTATTTCATATGATTGGATTTGGGATTTCAGTAATTTAATTCAAATTGGGTCTTTTACATGTTTCTGTAATTTGTATTTATTTACTGTTCTTAAAGTAGCTAATTAATAACAGGTATTAGTATCTAAGCTATTCCACATAGTGGCGTGTGGATCATCTTGACGGGGGGTTTAGATACAGAATTAATTACAGAATATAGGATAGAAATTATTTGACTCTGACGAGCGTAATTAATCTTAAGGCCTATTGGGTATTTTTAGCTTAATCATTCGAAGGTGGATCATAATCACCCTGACGGGGTTTGTGACACCCTAGAATAGCTTCGTAGTCCACCCTGACGGGGGTACGAAGATTCCCGAATCCCGACCTATGTTAATTTGACCGATTTGTCCCTTAAACAACATATGGAATGAAATAGAGTTAGGAGAAATCCTTGCGTCTCTCAAGTACTGTCTGCTCATATTTGCATCTAATTCCATTACTTGCATTTTTATTTAGTCTTTAATTATCTTAGGAATTAGAAAACAAAACAAACATTATCAAATCTTTTATATACATTCAAAGTGCAATTATTCATTAATCGATAAGCATTAGAGTCAACCATTCCGTCCCTGCGAACGAATCTGTTTATCACATATATTACTTGGGACAACCGTACACTTGCGGTTGTGGTTCGATTTACATTTGCATTTATTTTAGAACACACAAAGGACCACCACCCCGATCTAGGTATTTAAACAAAACAAGGGTATAACTAGCTAAGCTTGAGAGACCTCGCCTCAGTCTTATTGACTTGACGCAAGGGACACTCATGAGGTAACGATTTATAGGCAAGCACAAGAAGTAATTTGGAACATGGACGACGAAGAACAACATGTTGTCCATACGCAAAGTATGTGGCGATTAAGGCGTAGTGGCGAGATTATAGGGGAAAAATAAATCACCCACTCTCCTTGAAGCATTATAAATAATAGGATTCCCTCAACAAGAAGGAGAGAGACAAATCGATCGATCAGTCTAGAGAGAACAATAACTCCAAGACTAAGAGGAATTAACATTGTAATCCTTTTTTATGTAATCAAACAATTTATTAACACCAACTTATAATAAAGAGATCATACTACTCTTCTTTATAGCTCACTTTTTCTATATTATTATTTCATTACACAAATTCAATGCATACTTAAACACTTTCACTTACAAGATTTAGTTCAGCTAGTTTGATAATTTTTATCTAGTATAATCTATTCTATCATATTGGGTGCCACCTGTGGGAAACACAACTAAACTTTTCACCCATTTAGATACCATAAAATGGCCAAAATCTGAGCCAGTAGTGGGACACTTACACGCAACGAAAAACAAAGAAATGGAGTCACAGCCTCTAACTCCGAGGAATCATACAGTGTTGAATTCCCTAGAGAGCTGTTAAAAAGTCCACCCTAGGTGACGCATCCACAAATGATGGAAACTAGAAGACCAACTGAAGTTGAAGAAGTAGTCTCGTAAGAACCAGGAGTAGTCGAAGCTTTGATGTATATATAAGAAGAACCCATCACGGGTCAGCCGCATACTAATGTAGTCGCGCACCAACCATCACCCAGGATGTATTTGTTCCTCTTGGATAAATACTAATGCAGTCACGCACCAACCATCACCCAGGATTTAGTTTTATCCACATACATTGGAACGACTACTACAAGCCTTGCAAGAAAAATCACCTGAAAGGGTCAGTCCCCTCCCAATCCTCAAAATTACAAAAATTGTATATGAACCTTACATACCACAAGAAGTCCCTAGAAGGACTACATCTCTTAGAGAAGTCCGGGTGGCAAGAAGCAATCCAGAAATCCCATTATCTTGGGAAATATTGGATGGTTTGCTACCTCACCGATTTAAACTGCATCAGTTTCCTGCTAATGATGGGTTGATAGATCCACACCAGTACGACAACATGTACAAGAGGCACATGGAATTAATCACCTATTCCAATGTCATCTTTTTTTGTGCTTTTCTCGCTACATTGTAAGGAAGATCGCAACAATGCTTCTCCAAATTAGATTCACAATCCATAGAAATCCTTCAAAAATCTGAGCAAGAGTATGAAATCACTCTTTGCTGGAAAAGAAGGCTAAGATCAAGATTCGTCATCACAGCTAGAGATGTACTAACAAAAATGAGATGCCCTTCAGGAGTACACAAAAAGATTCAGGAGTGCGAGATACAACCCATAAAACTTTTACAACATAATCTTACAACTAGATTTCATTCACGGTCTCAGAATCAAGAGTTTTCAGATAAAATTGGCCACAAAGCTTAGCTTGACCCTTTCTAAAATATTAGAGGAAGCAAAACCGCACATTGAGATTGAAGAAGTGTTGATTATGTCCATAGAAAAAGCAGAAATACGTGATGATGAAGAAATACACAAAAAAGAAAAAGCTCAAGCTTGATTCAAGAGAAGTAAGATGGACAAGTGAGGATTACAAAGAAACAGACCATGTCTATAAGGCTCGAGTCCGTAGGAGGTATTAAACCTTATCGAGAACAAACGCGAGGTAAGATGGCCTTGTAAAATGATAAGCAACGCATAGAAACGAGAACAAAATCAATATTTGTAGTTACATAGATATGTGGGTCACGATACCAATGAATGTTGGTTACTGCACACATAAATCAAATGACTTGAAAGGCTAGGAAACTGCCAACACATCTCCCGAGAAGCCAACCTAACAACTAGTCTGACGAGGACAGACATTCTCCAAAGAACGATATATGTCAAAGGGACCAGTCCAATCAGCCCGTGATGACCGAAGGGGATACATGACATAACAAGAAGAAGGACATTGTTGAGATACCATGAGGATGCTTCAAAATGTTCATTAAAATCATTTTTGGTGGGTTCGCTACCGGAGCTACATGATCAGACACAAACGTGTACGCTAAGCAGTCCCGAGTACCACTGCTAGAAGAAGGCCAAAGAAATAACGATGATGTCAACTTTAACGAAAACAATACTGAGAAATTAAGATTTTATTATGACAACACCTTTGTCATCCCCACGGTAATCTGGAGCGCTCTCACAATATGAGTGTTAATCGAGAAATTTATGTGGCTAAAAAAGGGATAGAAATACCTCATTTTTTCACGCTACAACAAAAGAATTGAGAAAAAATAATAAGATAAAGAGGAAAACAAATGAAAATGGGAATTGGTTGCAAGAAAAAATAAAGATTGGCTCTAAATTACAAGTTATATTAACAATATATTTAAAACTATGTGTAAAAGAAATTTCTCTAATATGTTTAAGATTATTAAACTTGTGATAAATCATAATATGAATAAGTGATGTCGCCATATTTGTGATATATTAATCTAGTTTTGAGACATCATTTTAGATGCATTATATTAATTGTTAAGGATTTTTTCCCCATTATTTGATAAATTCTTAATTCATGTCTTGATTTGGAGATTATTACTTTTAGAGCATATTTGGTATAATTTGTGTGTTAATGTGAAGCTCTTAGGTAAGATGGAATATAATTAGATTCCAAATCAATGTCAAGGAGTTAAGGAAAGAATATACAAGGTGAAATCTAGAGTTAAAAGGAAACAAAGCTGAATTAGGAAAGGAAAAGCTGCCAAAGCTGTAACAACGTCCACTATATTGAAGAATGCAGCCAATCGGTTGAGAATTTGAAGGAGCCTAAAGAGTCAAGAAGATCTTTGAATTGCGGTCGTTTTGATAAGTAGTTCATTTAATTTGGCCGGGGAAGAAAGGAGATATAATCAAATTATTTAGTAGTGTTTATCTTGTCCTATAATTTAGGAAACAGATTTGAATTGGAAAAGGATTCCAATAACTTGACTTCCACTCCAACATTTTGACCTAACACCTATAAATACAGCTATTTACCTCTGTAAACACTGTCCTTGCTTGAATATTAGTCCGTAGTATCAAGCATAATTATCTAAAGAAGCAAGAAGACCTAGAGAGGAAGACAAGAAGTTGGAGAGTTACAAACTCCTCTTCTCCATCCTATCTCTCTATCATTAAGGTAATCTGTATTAGATTCTTTAGTTTAATTTTGTGTGTGTATGTTTAAATGTGTTAAAGGGATAAATGAATTTTTTCCCCTTGCCACGTTGTAAAAAAAAATCTCAGGTGGAGAGGACGTGGCGCTGAGTTGGCGTCACACGGCGTTGACTAACGGTCAACTAACGATTTTGTCAAAAAAGGGCAACCATCGTCACGAAATTAAAGATACTAGGTCATCTCGTTACTTTTCTAAACATGGGTACTGCCACTGCACTTTGGTCTAAAATAAGGGGTCATACGGAGGTTTTACCAATTTTCAACTGAAACTAAAATTCTGGGAATCCTAAATGTTTGCCTACTAACTTAAAAAAGTTAAGGAAAACAAAATATTATAGAAAGCGCGTCTTTTGATTATAGATCACTTGACTAATAATATATATATATATATATATATATATATATATATATATATATATATATATATATATAAAATTATATATATATATATATAATTATTTGTATTATTATTAAAAATATTTATTTTGTTGCTAAAGATACTTGACTTTTTCTTTAAAAGAAATATAAAAAATCAGTAGTCTGTTAAGTAATAAAATATAAATTAGGTGTCGTTTGTTTTTTTAAGTAATAAATGCTGAATTCTGAATGAACAGCTGAATAGGACTTATTCTGTCAAGAGGCAGTGTTTGAATGATTCACACTTAGTAAATCTTAATGAAACAGACCCGTTAAGAGCCATTCAGATCTGAAATGGACAAAAAAAAACAAATAGTCTTATTGATTCAGTGTTCTAATGAACCAAATTAAGATCTCATTAAGTGCAAACAATTATGACAATATGCTTGAAACAATCATGAATACATATCCAATCCAAATAGTTGAACTTATTGTACATGATACGTATTCGCTAACTCCAATAGCATCCTAATTGTGGCTTTTTGCTACAATTGGAAGTTGAATATTACAAAACATATCTCCAATAGCTCCCCAATAATTGGGATCCCAAGTATAGGGTACCCAATTTTTGGTTATTCCTAGCCACATCTAGCAAGTCTCAATTCATTTTAATTAAAATAAATTATATCTATATTTATAATTAAAAAATATATATAAATTGTATTTATAATATTATATACGTGAATATGTTTATCTTATTAGTTAAGAAAATATTTTTTAATTAAATAAATTAAATTCAACCAATGATATTTTTTTATACACTTTATTTTATTTATTATCTCACTTTTAGAATTCAACCAACTCTCAATTTTTTTTTAAATATTTAAGATTTAGGAAAAAAAAGTAATCTAAATATCTTTAAACAATGATATATTTTTAAAAATATAAATATTAAAGAATAATTATAATTTATAATAATTTTATTTAATTATTCTTAATAATGTAATATTTGATAAAAAATAAAAATATTTTTATATTAATTTTGATGTGTAAAAATTGAAAAAGAAATATATACATAAAAAAATTATAATTTAATTTGAATAGAGAAATTATTCAAATAAATTTAAAATAAAATTAGGAGTTTGAAATTGAGAAATTGTTGGAGCAAAACTAAATTAAGGGTTGCTACTTGAAGAAAAAACCCAGTTTGACTTTCAATTCTAGCTATTCAATTGAGTAGTGTTGGACTTAGTTAAGTTTGTAATTTATATTTTAGTGATTGATTTTTCTCTAGAACCAAAAAGAAAATGAAAAGCACGAAGAAATTAGTCCCATAAATTGATATTATCCCCCATTTTTGCCAACCTACGAAGTAAACTATAGAAAAGGGAAGGAATCCAAGAAACGTACATATGAGGAATTGGGAACATCAAGCTAAGTCTTGTTAATTTCCTTTGTTAATAAGTTTGTATAGATTTCTGATACAAGCTCATAAAGAGGAAATGGAAGTTTCATCCAAGCTATTTGAGTACAAACATGTTTTCGCAACAGGAATAATTGCATCACTAAGCCTAGGATTCTTGTTAACCGTGGCGCCTCGGTTTATTACTATCTTGTCATACTTTTGGCCACTTTTCGTCTCCACAACCATCTTTTTGGTGGCAATTATTTTCTTAAGTCATGTACCACCATACGGCCCTGAATGCTACACAGGACGAGAGGGTGGGGAACTCCTGGAGTATGTTTCTGGGCAGCAAGGGCAACCGGAAAATTCCTGGTAATATATATGCATATATGGAATGTAATAGCATTGAAACTAATTTGATAACATCATCTGTAACGCAAGTACAAGAATTATTTCTCAGTTTTATTTCAGATTATGAATATAATATGAAAGTTGAATGAATATGTTATTAACTATTTTTATAGCTAATTAATACAAGAAAATAAACATGTTCCATTTTATATTCATAAGTTTATTATTTACCCCAAGTCAAATGAGCATCATTGTGTACAAATTATACAGAAAAATTATAAACATGATTTGTTGTATATGGGCAAAATAAATACATAAACTTCTCACAAATTATTGGAGAGTCACATGGCACGAACAGATAAGGCGTGACCCCCGAACCTTAGCTTATAATGCAGATGATTGAGAAAATACTATATCGTTTTCTGTTAACGATCCCGAATTATCAACGTCGAGAGCTCTAAACTCTTTCATCACCATCGTTATATCCTTATCCCGGATCCTCCCAATCTCCTTGAGTTTATACAGAATAAATTCTGCAGCACTGCATTACACAATTGAAGAGTACTTGAATAACATGCAAAGAAGATGTTGAGTTTAAGGATTAGATACTTTAGTTTACCTGACAACTTTGTCATCATCAAGATCTGCTGCTTTAAAATCAGCAGCCGTGAACTTCCTTGTAAGAACCCATTTAATAAAAGATCTTTGTCTTCGCTCTGTATATAATTCAGCAACGTAATAAAAGAACTGTGCCCAACAAACCGTACTGATTAATATCCAACACGCAGCAAATAAACGCCCCCCGGCCGTTGAAAAGCTTGTGTCTCCGTATCCCAAAGTAGTAATAGTAGAACAAACGCAATAAAACGAATCATATATATCCAAACCCTCAAAATAATATAGAAACAACGTTCCTATAGGTATAAGTACAAATATCATTGCGGAAGCTGTTATAACTTTGTATTTCAACTTGTTAAATTCTACTTGCTGATTATGAGTATCTGTTTTCTTTCGTTTGTGTATCGCTTTAGCAAAGATAACTTCTTGCTTTTCTAACAGATAATCGGCTGCATTACTAAGTAAAAATCCACCTAGAGCCACCCCAGTAAATACAAACACGCATGAAAAGAATTTAGCCAACTTGGTTTCGGGCACGAGATCTCCATATCCAACGGTTGTCATTGTTACAACACAGAAGTATAGTGCATCGAGAATTCCATTAGTTTTATTCCCACGAACTTGATTTCTTAAGAGGAAAAAGCATATGGCGCCTACACCTAAATATGTGGCTAACACCTTATATACCAGCTTTGAATCGAACTTTTTTGGAGGTTTATATTCAGCAGTCCCCTGCTCCCCAAGATGGCTCTCATCTGTCGATGCACTGGTGGCCCCCATGAAAAGTCTTCTCGTCGCAGCAATCTTTCTGTGAAATTTATTTGAAGATTCCACAGAGTCTAGGAGTAGGGGATTTTCAGCATCGTGATTATCCATGACACCTCAACACTATCTCCTAATATCAAATTACCCTTGTCAAATTAACTTAAAATAACAGAGAATACAATTACCAAAATTCATAGGGTTGAATCATCCTTCATTGATACTATGAATCAAGTTAAAGTTGTTAAACAAAGAATTTACTCACATGAAGCAGGGGGCCAAAAAATTTAAGGGACTAGAAAGCGAGACATATACTTTAGCGGTTCAAAATATCAAAAACGTCAATAATTATGTAATACTGTACTTAAACTTCGGAAAGAAAAATAAGAAGTTGTGATATATTATCTCATGGCAATATTACATTAATTATTAATACATGAATGAATGTTAAATTGAAGATTTGTCGCACCTGAATTCACCTGAATAACAGAAAACCTGTGCTAATAAATCACTAAACAAACAATAAGTTGAAATATATTATCATATTTTAAATCGTTGAAGAACAATTTTAATAAGAATTGTGATCATGGGGGCATGATCTATTCAATGGATTATAAAAGTCAATTAATTGTTCTCGTAAATCTTTTACCAGGTCAATATACCCTACTATGTCTATATATTCTTCAATTAATTATTTCGAGTTAAGAATTGTGATTTTTAGCTCAAATGTGGAAAAAATGAATTTAATCATTAATTAGGAGCCATAATTTCTCTCCAAATTTTAACGGGCTCTAAAGATTTTGATCTATTTTTTTTTATTACGTGGGTGATTCGGGCCCGTTTACATGAACCGCGAATAATCCTACATGAATATACACAACTCCCTATGTATATTTAGATGTAAATCAAAATTGACCCTGTTTGGTTTGCGAAAATATTTTCCGTTTTTATTTTCAGAATATATTTTCAGAAAATGATTTTCATTTTCTTTTCAAATTTTTTTAAAAATATGGAAAACGTCAATTTTACGTTCTCCATTATAGCACTGTTTCATTTAATTTTTCAGAAAACTGTTTTCATTTTCTCTAGCCAAACGTGTTTATGATAGTATTTTAAAAAATATAGAAAATGAAAACAGGAAATACCCATTATTTTCACGAACCAAACAGGGCCGAGTTACTCATATGTACGCAAATTTTGTTCTATTGGTAATCTCTCTTGTCATTTTGAAAAGAAAAAAATCTATGTCGAAATGAATGAAATATTGAATATGTATGGTTATTCGGGACATTTGATCCAATTGATATTCACAAGTCAAACCCAGAATGCAATGTTCAAATATGGGTTAGGGGTTAAAATTGTTTGGAGATCAAGCATAATAAGCCAATTATATATAGAAGAATAAGTTGATTTTTAGGAGGCATATTACTATCGTGGAAGAGAAGCATTACCCCTTAAACATTCCCAAAGAGGTACTATAAACCACTATAGTTAATGTCCATCCACATCGAGTTTATACCAAAAGATAATTTAACCTTTTCAACACCTTTTCAACACCTTTTCAAAGATCTTGTTCCAATCATGTTGAGATGCACCCAGTATACTTAATTAATTTTCTCATGAATTCATTTTTCTAAATACGCCCATTAACACTCAATAAATTTCTAATGCCCTCAGTCTGCATAGCGCCCGGTATGTGCATCCCCTCATTCTTGACAGGAGCATCACATTGTTAGAATCTACCCCAATACATAATATGGTGTTGCCTAGTTATTCTGCTCATGCTAAACCTTCGTATAAAGCTATCAACTCTGCCACTACAGGAAGTACACATTCCATGTTTCTCGCAAATCCACTCACTCACATACCTTCTCTGTCTCTTATTTCTTCCACCCCTCCCGGCCTCTTCTCCGGGTTGGTCATTGCTAATCACTTATCCAAAACCACTCTCGGTCACGAGGATCTTTTAGTGTGGTGGAGTGTCCTCTCTACATACTAGGCATGTCGTCGTAGATGTTAATTACGAAGGATATAAAGAAGAGATGTAAGAAATTAACTCAACCAAGAGGAAATAAAGTCAATTCACATACACTTAGACCTCAACTGGGATAATCTAGAGATAAAGTTGATCATATTAAAAATGATAAGGTAAGAGATAAGATCCAAGAAGAATCCTAGCGAGGTAAAAGTTAGCTATAGTCCAGCATCTTACCCATAAATAAAGGAAATCATTTCAAATAATGGTATATCACGTCACAACTTTGTATATTTTGTCCCTCTCTAATATCACATCGCTGGAAGCCTTATTCAGGATTCTTATACTAACTTAAGTGTCAGAGCGTCAACAGAAGAACACCTCTCTTTGGTCCATAATCATGTTTTATAGGTACAAAGAGTAGTAGTTCAGGTGTGAACATCGCCAACCAAGATATAAGTCATTTCATTTTATCCATTTTCTCAAACCAGCCACGAAGTCTAGGAACGGAAAATTATAACTCAAATTAGTATAAATTTGCTCTATCAGAATAGCATCGTTTGTGGGAACTGTAAATATTTTTACCCAAGCTCACGAGAGATACGAAGATGATATGTCCACAAGGAAGCATAGGTAGGAGAGGAGGTCAAGTGAACCCAAGGGAGTACAAGCCGAGGATCGAGAGACACACCTACCCATAAAGATGAGCGCAGTATCACAAACACCGATGAGGAACCAAACGAGAGCCAATACAATCCGGAAACCCACTCTAGTGATTTTGACATAGATGTACCAGAAGACTGGCATTCCATGGAAATTGTAGACCAACACAACGCCCCAATCTAACTATTTAGGATATCACTCTCCTGAAACCCAACCTAAGTATCGTCTAGCACTTAAAATACCCTACACCAAGTAAGTCAAGCCCAACTTCCACATATCAGATACCAACACTCAATTTTTATTAATAACTCATCAACATGATTATCGTTACCATAAGATTTTGCAACTACATCAACACCATAAAACCTAGTAGTATGCACATCGATATAAGGAAGCACCCTATCTCGAGGATGGACAGTATCAAGCGATACCCACCTAAGGGGCCAACGGTTCCAACATGGACCTTATCTAGGGAGATAGAAATATCGGCCATGACCCCAGCTAGGAGGTCAGATATTTTTACAAGAACCTAAGTTAGAGTCAGCAGTATATTTGGGTGTTGGAATATGTGTACAAGATAATGACTTCTTACTTGTAGGTACAAATGAAAGTAGGTAATGAAGTTATAATGTCTAAGACCAAAAACAGTGGTAGTCATAAGCAATATTATAGTATAATGTCAATTGATGTTTTGAGCGTAAAGATGCGACGTGTTATCAAGATGGCGACACACATGGTAAATAACAGTCTGAGTTTAGAGAATTTGATCGAAACTCAAATAGTTCTTCTTTTTTGCTTCATTTTTGTATTTTTTAGATATTTTAGTTCTGTTTTATTGTTTGTGAAGTAGCAAATAATAAGTATGTATCATAAAATATGATAAATACCATATTTTTATGTGTTTTACATTTGGTTTGAAGAACAATTTGTGTTTAGAGAAAATTCGAAAAACTCAAATTGTTCATCAAGTAAAGGATAAAACGTTTAGGATGCATAACTCAACTTATTATAGGAGTTTCTCAATTGTTTGAGTTTTGGGGATTTTTTCATATAACTTATTAGTTTGAGTTTTGAGAATCTTTCCATTACTCAAATTACTTTTTTCTTTATAAAAAAAAACTTCTTTGTCTAATGCATATTATTGGTTTGTATTTAAAATAATTAATGACTTATTTTTATGATATTTTTGTTAATTATTTTATGTATTTATTTAGATTATTTTGTTGTCGTCAATTGACAGTGAACCCAAATCTCTTAAGAAGAGTAAAAAAGACCATGTTTAAGAAAAAAAAATGTGTTGGGTAGCTCAACCCCTCCATGAACATGGATAGTATAATTCTAATTTACCTGGAAATATGCATGAGAGGGTTTGCATAAACCCGTGCGATTAGTCGTTGTGCGATAAGTTGGCCCAGATCACCCATATACCGAAATAAAAAAACATGTCTTTTACGAATAATCAGTCTGCGAGGGTTTAATGGGCATTGACCCTAAAGATAATTTTACATTAGGTTATTTTAAATTTTAGGGTTAATTTAATTAGAGGAAATATCAAAAACCAGCCCAACTAAGTAGCAACTTTATATTCTAAGGCCCGTTTAAGAATTAAATGCTTTAAAGGCCTAATAGTGCTTTTCAAAGACTTTCCTAACTAATTGGTTCTTCTCTATCCTCTGTACGTTGAAGTCACATCTCTTACACCTTTTCTGTCTCTTTTACATCGCATAACTAATACACCGATGTCTTCTCTATTTTTTTTTTTAAAATTCAAATTTGAATTAGTGTTCCTTCTCTTCAGACCTTAACCCAATAAACCAACAAAACTCATTTACAAGCTTCATCTTTTTGTGGGTATTACAAGATTAAAAGATCTAGAAGAAGAAGAAAGATTTGCCTCCATTAATGGCGAAATATAAAGCTTTTAGTGAGATGCTAAACAAAGTAGATATTCATGATATATTAGCAGCAAAGACTCTTCATCCCTACATTTGGGTTTCACCTCACGTAGACTCTTATTTTTTTATCAAATCTGCAAAACAGAAGAAGAGAGAGCTTCGTCAAAACCCCTGGTAATGCACACACATTCATTAATTGTATATTATGTATAAAATATCCGAAATCTTAGTAGTTGTTTCTCAACTTTGATGTTTTATTCAGATCCCAATTCTCTGCATTCCAATTAAGAGTTGTCTGATTTTGAGTAAAATAAGGTCGTTAATAGCTTATACTGTGAGTCTGTGACTATATGTTATCTGTTTATGATCTATTTTGTTTAAATTAGGCGATTAGTGTTTAATTTGTTCTTTTTATGTGTTAGATTACTTAGTTTTCATCAAATATAAACTTAAAGAATCTGTATTCTCGGAAAATTTCATAGTTCTAGGTCCTAAATTTTCAATCTTAATGTTTGTAATGGGTCTTTTCTGTTTTCGTATTCTAAAACTGGGTTTTCACCATTTCGATCTAATTGATTAATTGAATATTCTTTTTGTTAGTTTAGTAATTGACCCAGCAAATAGGTTTATTAATCTTGGAGAATTGAATTGCAGTAATTAGTACTCCTTCACAATATTCATAGCTTCTTCAACAATCTCATTATTTTAATATATGCTTGGAGACAAGTATGTATAATCATTCTTTTTTTCATTCGATGAATCTTTCCTTTTTTGCTTAGATGGTTTATCTAATGTTATTTGTGTCATTCTGATTGCAAACATTAATTAAATTCAGTATAGGAGATATTTTGGATGCTGAACGAAAAAGATAGTCATGATAAATTCAATTCATGTAATGGAAATATAAAGCTTTTAGTGAGATGCTTATTGAAGAAGATATTCATGATATATTAGCAGAATCAGTTTCAGATTTAATCTGTGAGATTAACTTTGAAGGTTTTCTCAAGGTAATTGTAACATTTTATCTTATTTTTAGATCTAAAATGTATATGAGTTGACATTTCGATTGTTTGATTTGAATTAAAATTTGTTTATTATTCACATGAAGATTAATGATCATTAAAAGATAAAAAGGCGATAACAGTAGATATAGATCATGAATGCGTTTGATTTTTTCTAGGTTGCAGCATTTACCGGAGAGGATGGAAGACTTATTAAGTCAGTTGAAAAAGCATATGAATCCAGTTTACATGAATAATTGGCTAGTGGAATATATTTTGGATCAGTTATGTTAATAGAGTCTTAATCCTCAGACTCCTGGTGTGTTTCAAATGTTGTTTTGAATCAGAGTAGCAAAATAGCAGGAATAGGAACACAAATAATGTAAGGAGAAGTGATAAAGTGTGTTAGATTTCAAGAATTATAGGAATTGAAGGTGTGTTAGATTTCAAAAATTATAGCAATAGGAAGTGTAAATAACAATAATTATATTAGACTGATAGAATGTATGGATTATTACTGACTTTTAATATCGAATTGTAATGTTTTTGATTATGTACTTTGCTTGTTAAGGATGTTTGACGATTAAATGAATATTGTATGGTTTGATTGTTTTTTCAATTGAGTTGGACTATATCAAATGGGTATATACACGTTTACATTTTATCATAAAAAAACAACAACTAAGGCAAAATCAACATATCTCGGCAGGTATGTGGTTTACATTGTGAAACAATGCAAGTAAACCTTCCATTTGAAAATGGGTATACATCCAAAATGAAACAATATTGCAAAAAAATAACCTATATATGGAAATGAAAAAGTTCTAGCATAATCCTTGTATGTAATGGGTATATACACATTGAGTTTATACCCGTTAAAATGACAATGAACCAATACTAGAAGGATTTTCATACAAGCCAACAAACCTTTGTAAGCCGATGAGTATATACCCATTGTGTTTGTTAATCATTGACATTTCGTTTTTGTAGTTATGCCAACAATATGGATAGACCTTGTTAACAATTGGGTAGATGCCCATAATAAAGAATAATGTTAATTCCACTGATTACATATACCGTCAGGGGCGGTTGAAAAAATTGGGTAGATGCCCGTATAGTGGCTTTCGGTAGATGCCCATATTGAAGAGTCATTCATTTTTCAACAATTGCTATAACAAACGGGTAATCATTACGGATAGATGGCCATATAATGGCTTTGGGTAGATGCCAATATAGTGACTTGGGTACATGACCAAATCAATATATATCGGTAATTCGATGGATTGCCTATACAATCTGGTGGACCGTGACAACAATTGGGTAGATGCCCATATAGTGGATTTGGGAAGATGCCCATATGGAAGCCTAACTCGTTTTTCACCAATTGCTATAACGGACGGTTAATCATTAAGTTCATCTTTGCTTATTGATGAAATTTTGTTTTCATTATCTACCCAATGATAACAATATGGATGTACCATGTTATACTTGGGTAGATGCCCATATCGATATATAGCGGTAATTCGACGGATTACCTATACAATTGGGTAGATGCCCATATTGAGGATTTTGGGTAGATGCCCATATTGAAGTCTGATTCTTTTTCCCCAATTGCTATAACGAACGGGTAATCTTTAATTTTATTTGGGCGTATTGACGAAAGTACGTTTTCAGTATCTACACAATGCCCACAATATGGATAGACCTTGTTAACAATAGGGTAGATGCCCATAATAAAGAATAATGGTACTTCCACTGATTATGGATTCTTTATCTTCTCTAAATGGTTAATCTGTTTTACTTTCTCTTGGAATTCTATTTATGGATACTACTTTGTTGATGGTATTTACCCAAATTTCCATTGCTTAAGTTTTCCCAAAACAACACTAGCTAAACTAGCCCACCAAATCAACTTCAGCTAAACTACCAACATGTGAACGGTGAACACACGAAAGCCAGAAAACCTGAAATAAAAAGACATGAAAAAACATTAAGATTGATAGGTTAATTAGTAGTGGTATGTTTGAATTGGGTACACACCCATTGTATATAACAATCTGTAATACGTAAGTTCAAATTGGGTAACCAAGTTTTTACGTTTTAGGGTTAAAGGTTAGGTTTTTATGGTTACTGAGAAAGGTTATATGGTTTATGGTACACACATATGTATTTGCGTGTCAGTCGCATTTTGATTAATCGATACACTAATACAAATGGGTGTATACCCGATTTTTTTTTTAAATGTGTTTACCGGCTTGGTTTTTTAGGGTTAATGTGTTAGTTTTTACGAGTATACACTCATTGGGTATATCAATACGAAATGTAATAGTGGGTATATATCAATTCTGTTTGTATATACCAATTGTGAAACATATGGTTGAGATACACTACTAATGAATAACTACTAGATGTGGTACTTGGTGTTTACCCATTTGGGTATATACAAGAGATGGTTATAAGAGGTGGTTTTAAGATACACCCAGTTGGGTATATATCTTTTGGTGTACGTATAATATACTATAAAAGTACGAACTGTAGTAGTAGGTATATTCCTATTATGTCTGTATATACTTATTGTGAAACACATGATTGGGATGCACTACATAGGGTAACTACTAGATGTGATACTTGGTATTTACTCATTTGATGTATACCAGATGTGGTTATAAGAGAAGAGATGCTTATTTTACAAGAGGTGGTTTATAAGATATACCTATATTGATGTATACCCATTCGAGTACGTACAATATAATATATCAATACGAAATGTAATAGTGGGTATATACCAATTATGTTTGTATATACCAAGTGTGAAACATATGGTTAAGATTACCTACTAATGTATAACTACTAGATGGGGTACTTGGTGTTTACCCATTTGGGTATATACCAGAGGTGGTTAAAAGAGGTGGTAATAAGATACACCCATTTAGGTATAATACCCATTGGGGTACGTACAATATACTATAACAGTATGACATGTAGTAGTAGGTATATTCCTATTATATTTGTATATACTTATTTGTGACAAAACGGGAGTGCACCCACTAACAATGCTTGACTATTAATTTCGAATGGGTGTATACCAAAACGTAGTTGATGGCTGTATGCCCAACCATACATAAGATCATTTTGCGGGAAAGATGATTTCGATGGGCGTACGCCCAACCATTCCGAATGGAAGTTTAACCATACATAAGGTCACTTGCGGTAAATATGATCTTGATGGGCGTATGTCCGACCAATTCCAAATGGTTGTATACCCAAAAGGAAGTTGACGTGCGTATACCCAACCCTACATAATGTCAAAGAAAAGATGATGTTGATGGACTAGAAATATATGTAACTTGGGTATCCCTTTGTAACTTGGGTATACACACATTATACTGGAACTGAGTACCCAACCATTGTATATAACAATCGGTAATACGTAAGTTCAAATTGGGTAACACCCAAGTGTTTACGTTTTAGGGGGTAGGGGTTAGATATATACAGATTTAACAGGAATATACGTACTACTACAGTGTGTACTATTATAGTAAGTTATATTTAACAAAATGGGGATATCTTGTACCCACCTCTGGTAAAATAAGCACCTCTTATAATCACCTCTGGTATATACCGAAATGAGTAAATACCAAGTACCGCATCCAGTAGTTACCCATTAGTAGTGTATCTTAACCATATGTTTGACGATTGGTATATAAAAACATAAATTGGTATATACCCACTATTACATTTCGTATTGATATATTATATTCTACGTACCCTAATGGATATACACCCGAATATGTATATATTATAACCACCTATGGTATATACCAGATGTGTAAATACCAAGTATCACACATAGTAGAACCCATTTAGTAGTGCATCTCAATCATGTGTTTCATAATATATATATACAAATATAATAGGAATATACTAACTAGTACATTTGTATACTGTTATAGTATATTGTACGTACCCTAATGTGTGTACACCCAAATAGATATCTTATAACCACCTCTGGTATATACCAGATGAGTAAATACCAAGTATCACATCTAGTAGTAGCCCATTAGTAGTGCATCTTAATCATGTGTTTCACAATAGATATATACAGATATTACCGATTGTTATATACAATGGGTGTGTACCTAATTCAAGTAGAATTGGTCCCTAACCAAGTTACAAGTCAGGGGTGACATACCTAATTTCAATAATGGGTGTATGCCCAATCACGCTACTTGTGTATGAAAATGATTACAAACAAGGATACCCAAGGTTACATAGAATCGCTGTATACCAAAGTTACATATCAATGGCGACATACCCAATTTCATATCATATTGCATTCTTTTTCTATTTTATTTTGTATTAACGTATGTATGAAAACATTATGGTTGTATACCCCAATCCACAAAAACTAACACATTAACCCTAAAAACCTAACTCGTTAACACAACTACAAATACACTAAGTGTACACCCAGTTCCAATTGTATTACTGTATTGATTAATCAAAATGTGACTGACACGCAAATACATATGTGTGTATACCATAAATGTGAATGACCTAATATAGTCTCTTTTGTACTCTCAAACTAAACATCATGTCTATACCCCAACAATGGGTCAATACAAAAATTCAATAATGACACAATGGGTGTATACCCAAACCCCAAAAACGACCCAATATAGTACCTTTTAGAAGTTTCAAATAAAACAAAATAGGTATACACCACAATGAGTGTATTCCCAAATTCAATAACAATACAATGGTGTATACCCACATTCAATAACGACAACTATATCTTATCTTTTTGTAAATAATAAACAAAATGTGTGTACACCCACCAAAGGCGTATAACCAAATTCATTATGACCCAATGTAGAATTGGCATAAAAAATAAACAAAATTGGCATATACCCACAATGAATGTGTGCGTACCCAAACTCAATACTGACACAATGGGTTTATATCCAAATTTATTAATCATCACGTTACAGTATATTTCGTGGTCTCAAACTAAACATCACGGATATACACCAACAATGGGCGTATACGCACATTCATAATATGACACAAGAGGTGTATACCAAAACTAAAAAATGACCCAATGTAGTAGCTTTAGGAAGTTCCAAATTAAAACAAAATGGGTATACACCACAATGGGTTTATACCCAAATACAATAACGACACAATGGGTGTATACCCATATTCAATAACGAGGCATGTTTTTTATCTTTTTGCAGTATAAAAAATAAACAAAATGGGTATACACCTATTTGTGTATACCCAAATTCATTAATGACCCTATATAATATCTTTTGTAGTCTCAAACTAAATATCATGTATACACCCCAATGGGTGTATACACAAATTCAATAACGACGCAATGGGTGTATAACCAAACCCAAAAAAAGACCCAATATCATAGCTTTTGGAAGTTTCATATTAAAACAAAATGGGTATACACAACAATGATTGTATACATAAATTCAATAACGACACAATGGGTTTATACCCACATTCACTAACGACAACTATATCTTATCTTTCTGGTATCAAAAATTAAAAATTGTGCATACACCCACAACGGTTGTATACCCAAATTCACTGATGTCCCAATGTAGGATTTATGGTAGTATCAAAATAGACAAGATCGGTATATACACAATTTTTAGCTTTAATGGTAGTGGATTAGGGTATATACCCGAAAAATGAAAAAAATTAAATTTCACGAATTGTTATTTGGGTATATACGCAAACTTAAAACATATCAGTGGGTGGGCGTGCGTATAATGTCTATGAAATTGATTGAATATGAAATTCACAAGGTATTTTCTAGTGGACTAAAATATTACTCATACAACCACTTGCTTAAATGTGAATTCAATTTAAAACACCACTTGCTTAACTGTGAACCTATCTAAGCTACTTCATATACTATTTTCAGTTTGCAAAAGAGAAGTGCATTAATAATCTGTTTCCACTTTAATCGGTCTACACTAACAAAAAATTAAAATTAAAAGGAGTCCATATCGCAGTATCACTTCTTTCCGATTCCGAGACGATTAGCTACTGATCTTTGTGGCCGCGTCAGATATTCCCTAAAGCTTCTTTTGAAAAATCAAATTAAAAAAAGTCTGCCAAAAAAATATCAGCATATTAATATAACATACTATAGGGACTTATGGTGCAATTATCTAAAACGAATGAAACACAAAACAATCACAAAAACATCCAAAACATCTCCTATTGTAAACATCTACTAAATTTGAAATGTATGCTATACTATTAGTTCATTTTAAAACTGAAAAACTGTTATCTCCTTTTTATATTTTTAACAATCATTAATCTTCAAAGGCGTAAGAACAATAATTACCAATCCATTAGAGCAAAAACATCTTCCGTATCAATCCTCTTTCCACAAACAGAGGTCGTCCCATATCCATTAAAGCTGTCATATTATTAATCTGTTAATAAAAGAATCCAATAGAATTAGATTTGTATTATATAACCTCAAGAGATTGTGGGAGTATTATTTTCCGCCTTTCCGAAAGTTATGAGATCCTTCTGGTAGCTTCGTTGAGCTTCCCACCTACATATAAGGTATATACTTTACATCAGTTGCGTAAGAACATTAATTATATATAAATATTACATAACAAAAAGGTGTAATTCTTATTAAAGGAGCAACATAAAATTGCTTTAATATGATCAAAGCTCTCTTTGTATCTTGTTCCAACCATACCTGCAAATAAAACATACGAGATAACATGAATATGCAAAATAATTTTTTTCCAATAACAAACAAGTTAATTAATTTCTTGCTCAATGTACAGGGGCTTCTATAATAAATATGAATAAATAAAGGATCTACCTGCAATTTCATAACTGATCTATTGCTATTCTATTCATCACCATCAACACCCATCTCTTCCTCAGCCATACAATCATTATTTTAATTGGTCAATTTCACTACATCTCTCTCCCAAAATCTATTCACTCGCATTGGAAAATAAAAACTATAAAATGTCTGTTCACAATCGCATCGGAAAAAAAATAAAAAAATAAATATTGTTTGTTCAGATCCACTAAGCTTCTCAAATACACACTGTCAATTAATCAGAGAGAGAAGGAATACCTTGCAAAAAATCTAATGTAAGTAGAAGAGATTCTCTATATTCATTTACAGAGTTCAATGCTAAAGCAGAAGCTAGTTGAGATTGCAAATGAGCACTAGTTTCCAATCCATAATCACCCGTGATCCGGGTAATCCAGCCTGGTTTATATACTCTCACTCACTCTCTGATCCTGATACAACAGTTGGAATGGAAGCTTTGTAAGTAAATGAATTTGGATTCTAGAAATTACGGAGCAACTAGGAATAGTGTACAGCACAACAAAACATCAATACCATATTAAAAAAGAAGTTGAATGAATTGATTTACCTGAACAAAAACAACTGTTGTAGAAAGAACATAACTATGGAGAGAAGCAATTTTCTTCGCTTCTTTAGCCAATATTAATATTAGCTGCATTAAATAACAAGGCTATTAAGGATTCTATCAGTTTCAATACTTTAATCCTCTTCTCCATGCATCCTGCTCTTAAGTGCTCTTAAGTGTATCAAACCTGGCAAATCCAAAACAAGGATCCAGAATAGTCAGCAATACCATATCCAAAACAAAACAAAAAATTACAGAAGGTGGAGAGAGAGCTCAATAGGGCTAGAGCAAACAAATCAATACACTAAAATACGGGTCAAAACACCCGTATTACCTGTAAATCAAACAAGACTCCCAAATCCAATCCAAAACAAAAGATCACAGAAGCTGAAGATAGAGATCAATAGGGGCAAACCAATCAATACACTAAATATGGGTCAAAAAACCCTATAATTTGAAAAGCGACCTGTAAAATCCAGCTGTTTGGGTAAGACAGATAAGGGTTGTGCAGGAGAAGCAGATCTGGTGGGAGAAGCCTATAACCGTGTGCTTTCAATAATCTCCATCTATCAGGAACACCCTTCAAAAACATAAGAACTTAATCAATTGAAATATCCCAAGAATATGAAGATTATAATAAATTACTGAGTGAAAACTAGTTTATAAGAACTCACGATGGAATTTTTTGAAACAACTCAGGTATACTTGCTACTTACTAAATCAAATGGCCATAGTTTGCTATTTTGCAGGTTACCGGGACCAATTTTTCAATTAATAGTTGTCTTGGTTTGTGCAGGAGAGAGGTTGTTTGTATAGGAGAGCACCAGATTGTGCAGCACAGCGTCTTGGTGAGGGCGGAAGTTTGGGGGGCTATGGCGGTCTTCTGGTGCAGTGCGGCGGCGACCGTATAGATGAAGGCGGAAAATGGTCCATTAGGGACAGCTTTTTTATTCTGAGGCGTGAAAGTGGGATAGAGATACAAATCTGAAGGTGTACGAAAGTGAATTTCTTGTGCAAGAGATGACGAAGGTGTGAGAAGCAGATCAGTGGGAAGAGATTTCCGTTTGTATGTTCTTCCTGTACGAGAGCCCGGTGGTTTTCTTTTACAGGATAAAGGTTTTGTGAACAAGATGAAGAGAGAGGATAGAGGTCGAGGAGAGAGATCAGTGAAAGAGGAATGAAATGGGATTTCTATACCTAGTGTACAAGAACTGAAAGTAATTACATCGATTGTATTAAGGAGAAAGAACACGTGTGATTGGACTAGTCTGAGAAAAAGAAAGTACTTTATTATGGCATTCTAGTAAATAAGTAAATATAGTTTGTATAGTAACTAGATAATTGAACGAGCATTAAGTTTGGGCCTTATAACCAAATGTGCTATGGGTTGGAGGCCTTTATAATTAATTCCCCCATTTAATTAATTGGATGATTATTGGAAAATAATTTTTCTTTAGGAAATTTCTTTCAAATTTGCTACTCTTTCCTGTCCCGAGGGCGCCATTTTGCTTTAAACGATCCGCCTAAATTAAAGAACAGTTTAGAATTGTTGTTGCAATCTGCTTCTTTTCCTAAACATCAGTATAACTTTTCATTAAACTTGTCAGTAGGAGGGAAAGTTAGAGAAAAAGAAGAACACTATTCCATGGCCTATGAGCTACAGACATGAGACATATGTTGGATGTTTTTAAGCTTATTTTTAGTTGTGCTGCAAAAACTCCTCATCTTTTCACTAGTAAATTTGCAAGGTATTATTATGTAGCCATTCCTCCACCCCAGTTAACCACCACCACCACCAGAAACACCAATCACTTAATCCAATCCCTTTGCAAGAAAGGCCAACTCAAACAAGCCCTCAAACTCCTCTCCCATGAACCCAACGCAACCATACACACCTACGAGCTTCTAAGCCTCTGTTGTGCTCACCAAAAATCTCTCTCTCACGCACTAACCCTTCACCAACACCTCATTGATAACGGGTTATGTCAAAACCCGTTTTTAGCCACTAAACTTATCTGTATGTATTCAGAATTGAAAGCTATTGATAATGCTCGCCAGGTGTTTCATAATATTTCTCACAAAACTATTTATGTTTGCAATCTATTCTTCCGTGCTTTAACATTGTCTGGCATAGGAGAAGAGGTATTAAATTTGTATAGAACGATGAATTTCAGTGGAGTACCTTCTGATAGTTTTACTTATATATATGCGCTCAAGGCTTGTGTTACTTCTGAGGGCTCTGTTTTACTGTTAAAAAGAGGTAAAGAAATTCACGCTAATATTTTGCGGAATATGTACATGAGTCACCTTCATATAATGACTACACTGGTTGATATGTATGCCAGGTATGGGCGTGTATCAAATGCTAGTGACGTTTTCAATGCAATGCCTATGAAGAGTGTAGTTTCTTGGAGTGCTATGATTGCTTGTTATGCTATAAACATGAAACCATTCGAAGCATTAAAGTTGTTTCGCGAAATGATGCTCAAAAACTCTGATGTGTTACCTAATTCAGTTACTATGGTTAGTGTGTCACAAGCTTGTGGGTCATTAGCTTCCTTGGAGCAAGGGAAAATGATACATGCTTATATACTTAGAAAAGGGCTTGATTCGATTTTACCTGTTATTAACTCCCTTATAACTATGTATGCTAAGTGTGGTCATCTTAAATTGGGTCGACACGTGTTTGATAAAATGGAAAAGAGAGATGTTGTTTCATGGAATTCCATGATTTCTTGTTACGGATTATACGGATTTGGAAAAGAAGCTGTTAAACTTTTTAATGAAATGGTGAAAAATGGTATTGTACCTAGTCAGATTTCATTTGCAAGTGTTCTTAATGCTTGTAGTAATTCAGGGCTTGTAGAAGAAGGAAAAGTTATATTCGAATCCATGGTTAAAGAATTCAATATTCAACCTAATGTTGATCATTATGCTTGTATAGTTGATTTACTTGGTAAAGCTAATGAATTAGATAAAGCAGCAAAGGTTATCGAAGATATGCAAATTAAACCAGGTCCGAGAATTTGGGGTTCTTTACTAGGATCATGTAAGATTCATTGCAATGTAAAGCTAGCAGAACAAGCTAGTAAACATCTTTTTGAGCTTGAACCTACAAATTCAGGGAATTATATGCTTTTAGCTCAAGTATACGCAAAAGCTGGGATGTTTAAGGAAGTGAAAATGGTGGAAAAAGTTTTAATAGCTAAAGGATTGGAAAAAATTTCTGGTGTTAGTTTAATTGAAGTGAAAAAACAGATTTATACTTTTACATCTGTTGATAAATTTAATCCAAAGAATGAGCAGATTCATGCTTTTTTAACTAAACTAGTTAAGGAGTTGAAGGATGAAGGGTATATCCCAGAGACTAGAATTGTGTTGTATGATCTTGAAATAGAGGAGAAAGAAGGGATACTTTTAGGTCATAGTGAGAAATTAGCAGTTGCGTTTGGGTTAATTTATACGAGTAAAGGGGAAACTATTAGAATTACTAAGAACTTGAGATTATGTGAAGATTGTCATTCTTTTATGAAGATTGTTTCCAAATTTTGTGAGAGAGAAATATTAGTTCGAGATATTAGTCACTTTCACCATTTCCGAGATGGCCTTTGTTCCTGTGGAGATTACTGGTAAAACTTTTTTTTATTGCGTAAAGGTCCTCCTAACTTTTATACTTGGAATATGAAATAATATTTCATTTTTTTCGTCCAGTTAATATGGCGTTCCAGTCTGGAGATATGCCCAATTACACAACTTGAGATGGTTCCTTTCTGTATGTATCACTAATACACACATTTTCTTCTACTTTAATTATATTTAGTATGACTGTATGAACCCCTTATACTTGATGTTTTTAACTATGGCAGGTTAAGACTCACAAGGAAACTAAAATCCAGCTTAGATCATTGGATATACTTCGTTTGGGAGGGAGAGAAACAGTAGATTGATTTCATGGTACTGCAATATGTTAATTTTATTTTTTTTGGAGGGGTTAGCACTTAGCATAGTAAATAGAATGATATGTAAGGGAGCTATCAATTTAGTTGTATAAAAAGAGTATTATACATAGTGAATATGTATGTCAATGAGACGATTTGGGAGGGTTTATGTATTCTTGCACCCTGCCCCAGAAAAGGAAATACGACTTGTGTCACTTTTTGAATCCCTGTCGGAGTTGGAGTTGGATTCTACCTGTATATTACGAAACTAACAAAACAAATCTGTACTAAAAGAGTAAAAGTTGTGAGGTAAATGTAATAGACCTATGTCCAAAAAAAGAAAAAAAATAATACACCTATTAAGGATTACATGAGGTATTGCACAAACAATATCTGGTTTACTGTTATGTTTGCTCGCTTGAAAAATTTGTTTATTTAGGAATAAGAATGTTGGGATTTATGTAATATTGAGTATTAATTAAATTCGTTCATCCGTTCATGTTTTTTTAGGTAAAGTGCAAAAAACTTTTTATTGAAGAAAAAAGCCTGAGGTAAAAAAAATATTAGAACATAATATCTTACCCATGTATTCTTTCTAAAAGAACTAAAGACTATGAAAATCAAAAAAGAAGTCAGCTCGTGGGAAAGTTTGAGGAGTTAAAAAATGAAACAAGTTTTCTAAAGTGATTCTAGTGGAAGATAGCTTATACTTATAGTAGTTGGTGACAATTTAAAACCTTTCTTCCAGAAGACAAAACATCCACGAATTAAAGAGGATTGGTCATACCGGGAATGAATCAGAAGTCAACAAAGTGTCCAGGTTCATTCTGATAGAGCCTCTCCTCACCTATAAATACAGGTTCTTTCTGAATAAAAATAGAACAAAATAATTACTTTCTAATTCTCACTCAAAATTAATATGTAGTAGTAGAAACATTCTTTATTAGATATAACTGGTACGCCGTAATATCTTTTTAACGCCATTATTTTCGCGTAATTGTTTGCTTTTCGATTTTGTGTAAGTTTCGTTTTGTATTTCCTTTATTGTAATAGATAGATTTACTTTAATCGAAATATTCTATCACGGATTTCCATTTCTATTAATTTAAAACGGGGATTTACAACAATTGTAAACAATTTTAAAGATATTCCTTTATATCACCGTTTTTTTTTTTGAGATTGGCATTTCCAACCTCCGCAGTTGCTTCATCCTTGAATGGAAAGGTCTTTCCCGACGTGAATAAGTTGAAGCCCCTTAATGGTTCCAACTACAAGCGTTGGGCACAAAAGATCTTGATATGTCTTGAACGGTACGAACTCGACTTTGCTATATTCGATTATCCTCCATTTATGGTGGAAAACGGAGTTCCTACTGAAGAAGAACAGTCTATATATCTTGCCCTCGACGCCAAGTTCAAATAAGCAAACACACTGGCTCGGGGTTGGATGTTAAAAAATGTCTCGAATCTCATTTTTTATCTCATTGCCAAAGAAAGATCGACAAAGGTCATATTGGAAACTCTCGAGGAAAAATATGGGGTTGATGATTCCGGTAAGAAGAATTATGTCACTGGAAACTCGTATAACTTCAAACTTAACGATCAGAAGCATATGACTGTACAACTTCATCTATATGAAAACCTATGCGCGAAGGTAATCTCTGAAGGCATGAAGATGTGCAAAGTTTTCCAAGCCAACATTTCACTTGAGAATTTTCCCGCATCTTGGAGTGAATATCGTAACCATCTTAAACACAAAAAGAAGGAAATGAGACCTTAAGAAATCATTAGCCATATGCAAGTCGAAGAAGTTAATCGACTCAAGGATAAGTCTCTCTCTTTCCCCGCTCATTCCTCGAAAGCTAACCTTGTCGAAAGTTCTGGCCAAGGTAACAAAGACAGGTTCAAAGGAAATGGAAAACAACAAGGCTCGAACGAATCGAAATCTGGGGGAAAAAAGAACCGCAGCAACTCCAACAAACGAGGCAAAGGGTTCAAAAATTCGAGTAAGATTCAAAAAGATGGGAGCTTGTTATTGTTGTGGGAAAGAAGGACACATAGCTTTCGAGTGTACATATAGAGCTGGCCAAGGTCCCAAAGTTGCCGCTAATCTGACCGAGACCAAAGAAATAACTGTCGTGTTAATGGTTGAGGTGTACTTAGTGGAGAACAAAACCGAGTGGATCCTTGACACCGAAGCTTCACGACATGTCTGCGCAAACAAAGTCATATTAAAAAAATCGAGGAAGCAACTAATGGTGAATGTGTGTATTTGGGTGATTCTTCCACCGCTACTGTTCTCATAAAAGGACAGATTCCCTTCAAACTCACTTTTGGTAAGATTTAAGAGTTAAACGATGTTCTCTTTGCCCCCTCTCTACGTAGGAACTTAGTTTCCGGAGCTCTTCTTGATAAAGTGAGACTCAAACTTGTTTCCGAAGTGGGGAAACTATTATTACCAAAAATAACGAGTTTTTGGGGAAAGGGAATTTAAATAATGGTTTGTTTGTTCAAACACTGTAACCCTTAATGAGAATGCTTATAATTCTGCTTATATCGTTGAATCTCTTGATACGTGGCATGGTAGATTAGGTCATTTAAATGTCGCTTCTATTAAAAGGCTTAAAAATCTTGGACCAATACCCCTTCACAATGTAGATGACTTTGTAAAATTTCAAATATGTGTACAGTCCAAACTTGTGAAAAAACCTTTTAAATCCATAACCACGAGAAAGACTAAAGTGCTAGAATTAGTACATTCGGACTTAGCAGATTTTAAAAAATCCGCTAGTAGAGGAGGAAACTTCACTATATAAACTTTGTAGATGACTAATTTAGGTTCACTAAAGTATACCTTCTTAAAACTGGAGTTGAGGCGGAAAATGCATTTTTAAAATATAAGACCGAGGTTGAAAACTAACTAGACTGTAAAATCAAAAGATGGGTCAAATAGATGAGGCGAATATATTTCTAATTCACTTAAAGAGTTTTGTGAAACTAATGGGATAATCCACGAACTTAGTACCTCCTATACACCCCAACAAAATGGCATAGCTGAAAGAAAGAACAGACCCTTTAAAGAGACTATGCATGTCATGTTAATAAGTTCAAGTTTACCAACCAATATGTGGGGGAAACAGTTTTGTCAGCCTGTTATGTTCTTAATAGGGTACTCCATATATCCCTAGATTAGACCCCCTATGAGATTTGGAAAGCTTTTCCACCAAACCTGGAATTTTTAAAAGTATGGGGGTGCTTGGCCAAAGTAAAATTACCTAATTTCAAAACAGTAGCCATTGGACCCAAAACCATAGACTCAATTTTCATAGGGTAAACTCAGAATAGTGCGGCATATAGATTCTTGTCTTTAGATGATAACTCGATTTGTGAATCTAGAGATGCTGAGTTCTTTAAACATATTTTCTCTTTGAAAACTTTGAATTCTATTAATGCTTCTTCACCTGCTGAGAGCTTATCTATTAATGTTGATGTACCTCTATTGGATGTTTCCCCCTGGCCCCTCAACTTCTATGGAGCCTAGTAGTATTCTCGAGGAAATCCCTATGAGAAGTAAGAGGCGTAGGATCGAGTCCAACTTTGGACCTGATTTTATCACAACCTCCATGACTGGAGGTTTTCACATTGACCTAATAAGCAAACAGGTACTCACCTGCCTCTTCATAGATGAAGACTAGATGCTAGTTTTTGGAAATAGGCCATTAATAGTGAACTTGAGTCTATTAAAAGTAACCATAAATGGAATTAACTGACTTCCCTATGGGTAGAAAACCTATTAATAGCAAATGGATTTTTAAGAAAAAGTTGAGACCTGATGGTTCAATAGAAAAATTCAAAGATAGGCATGTTATTAAGTGTTTCACTTGAAAGAAAGGTTTCGATTACTTTGATACTTACTCCCCTATGACCAAAATCGCCACTATAAGGACCCTTATTGCCCTAGTCGTTATTCACAAACTAGTTATACATCAAATGGATGTAAAAACTGTGTTTTTTAATGGAGATATGGATGAAGAGATCTACATGGCTCAACCTGAAGGGTATGTGTTTCTTGTTCAAGGGGACAAAGTTTGTACGCTACATATGTATTTGTATGGTTTAAAACAGGCACCTAAAAAATGGTATGAAAAACTAGATATTACTTGTATTACAGATTGCTTTGTGGCTAACACTTCTTACTTATGTGTTTACTCCAAAGTAACAGGTTCAGAGTGTGTTATCATATGCCTTTATGTATATGACATGCTCATCTTTGGTACTTCTAGTCATATCATAAATGATACTAAACGCTATGAAAGACATGGGATAAGAAAATATGATTTTCGGGGTAAAAATTATTAGAAGCGGTAATGGTATTTCCCTGAGTCAATCTCATTACATAAAAATGATGCTGAAAAATTCGAATCCTTTGAAGTAACGCCTATAAAAACTCCTTATGATTCTAGTATTCATTTGTCCAAAAACATGATGTATCCAAGAATGAATATGCAAAGATCATAGGAAACATGATGTTCTTAATGAACTATACTCGACCTGATATTGCCTATCCCGTGAGTAGACTTGGTCGCTATACTCATAAATAACTACTTCTTTTTCATTAACAATTATTATCTTTAACTCATTATTCATCAGGATAGTACAATTTACGTAGAAATCAATCAAAGATTATAAAAGAAATACTAACTTCCTATTAACGACCTAATTGATAATAGACTAATCACTTTGCTCCTTTCACGACCCTTTTAGATTTCTCCAACTTTTTCCTCTTAATGGTTTTGTCTCTAGAAATCTTTTGACTGTTTCCAATACAAAGTAACTCATCATCATAGCTGTCATAGGAATCGTCTTTGTAATTAGTCTTTTTTGGGACAATGGTCTTTGACTCATGTTGCACGTTTTCCTTGAGAGTTTTTTCTTCAACTTGTATCTTCTGAGTCTCCTCGATCTCCTTTGTATTGTCTTCATTAAAGATCCATCTAAGACTATCAGTAAAATCATGTAATTTATCTTCTGATACATAGGAGATAATGTCATAAAGTGATCGTCCTAACAATTCTGCAGGACAAAGTGAATATCCTGGGACAGTGATGAAATCATCTTGAGAGGCAATATCAATATTAAACACGAGCGAGTTAATAATCGAAGTGATTAAGTGAATAATTATTATTCATTATCATGCTCATTATATAGGATTTCTATTGGGCTCCAACTTACATTCTTAATCCAGATAGGAATAGTGTAGAGGGAGTTGGCCTAGTAATTTTTCTATCTCCACATCTTTTATGGTATTTAATTCATACTATATTAACGGAATTAATCGTGGCAAGTCAAACCCAAGTCTTCTATTTGTATTGAACTAAAATACTTGAAATCCATTGTGATGCGCAAGTAGACCTTGTAATATTCCGAACTTATTTGATAATAATTAATCATTTAGTTCTTATGTGCCCTCTGTGTTAGGGCGGTAAATGAACCAAGCCGCTCGCGAGCAGCTCGAGTTCGGCTCGGAGAAAAGCTCGTTCGAGATCGGCTCGAATGTAAACAAGCTCAAGCTCAAGCTCCATTTTAAGCTCGATACGTAAACGAGCCTGCTCGAGCTCGGCTCGTGAGGTCGTTTAAAATTATGAAGTATAAATAAAAATAAATTATTTACTTATAAATATATTATTAACCTTCAATATCTAATTGGATATTTTTAATTTCTTTAGTCATTTATTTTTTCATTAGTGTTATGTTTCATATTTTCATACCACACACTCATGAAAGTCCCATTTCAACCATAAAAAACAAATTGTTCATGAGCAACTCGTGCTCGATTTTAAAAAAGATTATTCAATAAGTTAAACAAACAAGGTCTAACATTTCTGATTTGGATGATTGGAAGCTCGGGCTCGACTCGTTTAAATTTGAGCTCGGCTCGGTCCGGCTCGTCTAAATTTGAGCTCGGCTCGGCTCGGCTCGAGAAATTAACAAACCAAGCATGTACATCTAGTATTCGGCTCGGCTCGTTTGCAGCCCTACTCTGTGTAAATAGGTTTGGGCAGGATCAGCACGACAGATTCGCATTGAAGAAAAACTTCAAACAGATATGGGAGAATGGATCACAAAGGTATAGTCGGGAGCATATAACACTAGGTGGAGAAAATGAAAATCACAGCATATATTATGCTCATGTTATGAAATATATAGAAGCAGGAAATGAAAATGATCCACGAAAATACAAATAATGACATGAATAAAATTATAAAGACAATCCATGCAGGTATGCAAGACCTATTTGGTAACGACTGACATGAACAAACCAATATTCAGGGAAAAAGCGCGAATGAAACCAAAATGCTTGAATGGACAATTGAGGAACTTATTGGAACAAAGACTATCATAAAATGCGACATGTCTTTCAAGAATAAGACGTGGCCATATGGAATTGTGATAATACATCAAGACACTAGGTCGGTAAGGAAGCAGTTTTTCTCAAAAGTAGTCATGGTAAACTCAGCTGCTGAAGGAGAGGCGAGAGCGGTACTTGAAGCAGTTATGACAGATCACAATCCTAATGGAAGGAAGACGATCATTTGTACGATAACCTTGATATCATTAAAGGTATTAAGTTATTATCAGTTGCGTGGTGGCGTGTCAAACCGTATGTGAAACTGAATAGGGAGATTGTTAGAGTGCATGGTAATATGCACTTTAAGCATATTTTGTGTCATTATAATGGTATAGCCAATTAGACCACACGAATAGTTAGGCGGAAGACCGCGATGATGGAGGGGCTTTTTCTCTTCGACCCCAGTTCTCCAGACTTGAAATCAGCTAACTTCTTCTTGGATGTTTTTCCTATTTTTACATTATCAAAAAAAATGCAATAGGGTGAGTCGTCAATATTTAGGAGGGTTCATGGATATACTCAATCCATGAACCTTCTTAAATATTGACGGCTCACCCTATTGTACTTGTTTTTTTTTTTACAATGTAAAAATAGGAAAAACATCCAATATTTAGGAGGGTTTTGAGAACCTAGTCTCATATTTTAATCGTGTCCCCAAAAGAAAAAGTATTTACATAGGAACTTATTTGGTCGTATGCTTTTCTCATCAATTCTTTGTTTGTTTCTTCACCAAAGGTCATATTTTTGGGTGCGATAGTCTCTGCAACATTACTACCACCCTTGGCACTGACTCTTGTTCGCTCTTTCCTTCTAATGGCACTTGTCCATGTCTACCTCTTCACATGTCTCTCTCTCTCTTCTCTCCCACTGACTTCCTCCCCAAACTATCTCAAAAGGTTTAATCATTAGCCCATATAAAAAAACAGAAACAGAGAAAAGGACAACTCAACCTCTTTTGGTCTCATTTTTGCTGTGTTCAGGTCGGTTTTCTAAATGTTTCTTTTCTCTTTCTTTAAGCTAAAGCTCTGAGCTTCTGGGTTTAATCTTTTTTGATCAGTTTTTGTTGATGAATGCCGGTTGATTTTTTGATGGGTTTAATATTAGCCTTTGCTAAACCTTAAAATATTAAGCAAACCCACTTTGTTATTAGCTTGTTAAACCATTTTGAGCCATAAAAATTGTCATCCCAATTCAACTTTTGAGGGAGGAATTTATCGGCTAAAACATCGCCTAGATTAAGATTAACAACACGTCCAGACTTGTAGTCAGACTAAATGGTTCGATGGGGGCTCAATTTCTTAAACAGAGAATGGGGATAAAGAGGGAGTGAAAGAAAAAGTAAAATTGGAGGTCAAGTAAGAAGAAAGGTGGCTAGTACCCGAAAATGCCCTGAATGTAGGTAGGTTAGATTGTTATTGGGCCCGGGCCGGCTTACAAATACCACTCAATTCTTTCGGTCAAGCCTTCTTTAAGGGTCGATCACTCAATTACAGGTCATATTTTTGGTTGTTTATTTTTTGCCCCTGTTTGGAAGCTGGAACTAAATAATGTGTCCAAACAAAACCCTGGTTTTGGTGTAGTAAAACCCTGTGCTTTCTCTAGTATATGTGTAGTTCTATAGCTGTACTGTATTTCAATTTTGGCAAGATTAATAACTGAGATTATTTGATGTTGTTTGATCAGGATGTCTTGTACAGATAATAATAAGGTATTTGTAGAGTGGGAAGAGCAGGTTATTAGTCAAGAAAAGGGGAGTCGTGTGGTCCACTATTACTTAAAGCATTTCTCTGGAGATTCTGTTCTTTCTGTTGTGGGTACTGAAAGAAGTATAAGACACATGATTTATGTAGTTTCAGATGATCTTATAAACGCTTATGGACACATGAGAATTGTTAATCCTGGCACTAAATGGAGATCAAAACGAGAAGTTGTTGAATGGCTCACAAAAGTAGTCTCAAAGTATCATCAATCAAGTATGTAATATTTGTCAATTCTCATACATATGAAACAAAAATCATTTTGTTTTCTTTTTTACTTGACAGATTTGCAAACAACTAAATCAACAGAATCTCTTGTCATGGTAATTGTGATTAATTTTTACTTTTTACCTGCTTCCCTTTTAAGTTAATAAAATGTTTAATCCACAGGTTTCAAGGAACTTCCAACTTGAAAGATCGAATATAGTTTGGTCAGGTGATAGTTGGATCTGTTCTAAGCAGCTATTACATTATCCTGCTTTCTCCAGAAATGGAGTTACCATTGGTGTAAGTTATAAACTCGATATTACTAGATTTTTCTTGATTTTAATCTTTATTGAAACGAGTTTTTCAGGTTAATTCTTTTGCGTATATAATGGGTGAAGAGGAAAGGAGCTACCTTGCTTACTTGCAAGATCTATACGAAGATAAGAAAGGGCAAAAGAAGGCTAAAGTGAGATGGTTTCACCATCATGAGGAAGTAAAACATGTGATACCTGAACTAAATGCACACCCAAGAGAAGTATTTATTACACCTCATGAACAAGTGATCAGTGTGGAATGCATAGACGGGATTGCTTTAGTTTTAACTCCTTCAGATTACGTACAATACACTGTTCTTAATTCCCAAAGCTCTTCATCAGTGGTTATGTGTCATAGGGAGTTTAAAAACAACAAGTTGAAGCTTTTCTCTGTTAGTAAAATGCGTGGCTACTCTAATCAAATAACAAAATTTCACTCAACTCATCAAAGACTTAAAATCATATTTTCATCATCATTATCATCTTCTTCTTTCAAAGTTGGCGATAAAATAGAGGTTTTGTGTCAAGATAGTGGTGTACGTGGATGCTGGTTTAGATGTAAAATCTTGCAAACTACACAAAACCGTATCAAAGTTGAATATTATGATTTAGAAGATGTTGAGGGACCAGGGAAGCTAGAGGTATTTATTTATTTATTTGATTAATTCTGGACTTAATCACAAATAGTTCACATGCGTTAAAATATAATAACGTGTTTTGATGTATAGGAGTGGGTCCCATCATCTCGAGTAGCTGCTAGTGATAAATTGGGGATGAGGCGTGAAGGTAGACTTACTGTGCGTCCTTGGCCTTGTGAAAATGCTTTGGATTTAGAAGATGAAATCCAAATTGGTAAAGCAGTTGATGCGTGGTGGTCTGATGGATGGTGGGAAGGTGTTGTAATTCATTCGTTAATTCACACTCTCCAAGTTTATTTCCCAGGTTTGCTTTTTTTTTTTTTTTTTTTAATCTTTCTCTGTGTAGGAGTTAGAACTTAAAGGTTTGTGTTTTCACCAATTTGTAGGTGAAAACAAGGTTGTGACGGTCCAGAGGAATGATGTAAGAATCTCGAGAGATTATAGTGGTGGTAAATGGGTAGAAATCAAGAACAAGAGTGATATACTTTCTGTGGTATCATCGAATATGAGTGTAAAAATGAACTCTGGTGAGGCATCTGGTTCTGGTATAGGAGGAGATACTAGTGCAACATTGGAAGCAGATGAAGATGATGATGAAGAAGAAATACCAAAGTGTGAAGGGGATGAAAAGGGAAGCTGAAGAAATGAGAAATGAAGTTTAATGTCTGCTTTTACAAGTTTTTGTCTGGATTAGTCTAATTATGTAAATTACTAAATATCGTAGAAGTCTGTTGGCACGAATTCTGTGTAAGTTGGTGGGATTTAGGGATCAAAATAGTGTTGATCTATATAGTAAATTTTTCTCGTGGCCTCCACAAAGTAGTTAGTTTAGGGCACATGGTTTAGCATGTGTAATGCTAAAGCTTGTGTACGGTTCTTTTTTTACATTGCACAGTTGGTGATTTAGTCTATATAGTGGTCAATTTATTTATAAGCACAACCAAGTAAAGGGTAAACAAGACCAAAACTCTCTTTGGTTGTTGCCATAGAGATCACTCTCCATGGTGGCCAGCCACCATTATTATATTTTCTTTTGTTTCTTTTTAGTTTATTTTTGTGAGATTTTCAACTCTCATCTTGGCCCCTTTTTCTCGATAAGCTTTTGTTCTCTAGTAGTTGTGGCTAGCTATTCTTGACAAAAGGGTGGGGGTCGTTTCCTTTGAAGGTTGTTTTGTTGGCTTTGTTGGGGAGGGTGTGCATCTAGTCTTCGTTGATTGTGGTGGCTCTTAACACAGATTTAAAAATCTATTAATATGACCCCTATTATACTTAAATTTTATTAATAATCTAATAAAATTAGTGAAATGATACTGAAAAAGAATAGGAAAGGTATATAATATTTTTTTGAGAATAATCCATTTTTAGGTCAAATATATTCAAAACGCTTATTTTTAGGCCATTTCACTAATTTTGTGACATATTTTATAGATTTAGAAGACAATTTAGACACTTTAGATAGTTTGTGATACGGCCAAATAAACATATAGTTTATTTGAAATACCTAAATTGTCTTGAGAATCAACGAAAAATCTTACGAAATTAGTGTAATGGCCTAAAAATAGGCATTTTGAATAAGTTTAGCCTAAAAATGTAATTTTTAAAATGTTTGGCCTAAAAATAGAATTTGCTCTATTTTTAAAAAAAAAAAGTTTTTGAAGTAGTGGCCTAAAAATAGATTTACTCTATGGCAAAGTCTATTTTTAGAATTTGCTTGACAAAGACACCTGTTTCAATTATCAATACACAAACAATATTATTGGAACTATTATATTAAAATGATGGCTTGTAAACCTTTTTAGTTGAATGACCAAAACAAGTCTCTCAAAATAATTTAATAAGCTCTAAATATGTTTACCTCAAATAAATTAAAAATACTATCTTAAGCAAAATGATTATAATAACACACCTACTTTAACCACAAAGACACATTTGACATCAGGGTGGAGGGTTTACGGATCAAGGGGTGGGTTAGGAAGGGGTTACAGATAAGGGGTGGGGTGGGGTTGGGAAAGGAAGCTTCATGGCAAGGGTAAATGACATATGCCGAAGGATATAATCGAATAGAGATAAAAAGGGGTAGAAATGACCAATTTCTATTTTTTTATTTTAAATACATGGAAAAACCACTTTGGACTCGGTATCATTTTGACTATTGACTACCCTGGACTCATGGACTCAGAAGAAACAAAACCCCGACGATTAACTGAGCTAACCCATGGTTTCACTTTTTAAAACATTACCAACCGATTTTCCAACTTTTTAATCGAGCTATACTAAAAAAACATTGTTAGATAACCAATGATGAAACTTACACTTTTTTTTTCTGGTTAGAAACGAAAATCATCCATACCAAAAGTTTGCTAATTGGGGCGGCAAATAAAGCCCAAGGTTGAACAGAATACCAACTTGTGTTTAGCCACCCACTTAGCTAATGAAACTTACACCCCAATACATATACAACATGCACATTTTAGACAAAACCTTTAGAAACTATTCAAAATCCTTGTGTTTCTTGTACTTGATATATATATTTAAAACGCTTAGTTAGGTATTTAGATCACATACCATATCCAAAATATATACATATATGGTGATCAACACTATCTGCCAGTTTCTATGCACATGAGCCTTGCAATGTTATACCAAAAGTATCAAAACATTATAACTCCCTCCATTCCTCACTCTCTTTTCTCTAATTGCATAAACATCATGTAAAACACTTCAAGATGGTAAAAAACCTTTCTTTATACACATATCAAACACTCTATCAAGTTTAGCTGGTTCAATTTGAAAGTATGGATAAACATCACACTTTTTAGTAATACTTCCTTTAAGCATCTGCATTGTCATAAACTCTTGAATCCTAAAATAATCTGGAGGACTTAATTGAATATCACGGCATAACTGTTTCTCCTGACACACAATAACAAAAATACGTGTTTAAATATCTTTAAATAGTAATCGAATATAAAGAATAGCACATACATTTACAGTCAGTAATCTTTCCCATGGACATGCTAATCGATTTAGATCAGTTCGAGGCCTTTGAGTTGCCATGTTTGAACCTGTTTTATTGGGAAGGTTTGATAAAAGTGAATGGTGAGTTTTTAAAGCTTCTTCTCTTTTTCTTTTGAATTGAAAATATGTTGCAGCTTCAGCTGATGTTTTACAACCCGCACTTCTTGCTTCCTGAAATTTGAGGGTTAAAAAGGGTAAAAGAGTAATTATTCGATATATAATAATGAAAAAGTACCTCAAGTTGTTGAATTCTTGTGCGGATTCTATTATCAATAATAAGAGTTTTAAGTAATTCTTGATGATCCTCTTTGGAATGAAAACGCATAAATACATCATATTTTCTGCATAATTCTCTTTCTTCTTTAGATAAGTTGTTAAAAAGTGGATTTGGATATATTAATTTTCTCTCCACAACAAAATCTTTCCTTCGTTTTCTCTCATCAAGCCTATAAAAACGAATATAAACAACATAATCACTTGAATAAAAAGGAAAAAGAAATAAATTACACTCCATACCTGTTTGAATAGATATGAAGCATTCGAATCTTCAACTCATGTTCATCTTGAGTATCGGTTTCATTAAATTCCATGTCAGCAAGTGATAATTCCGCATCATTATCATATTCCACATCAAATTCATGTCGATTTGGATTATACCCAACTATTATCATTGCATTAAACAACATTATACTCTAAATAAATTTGATGTTAATTTATAGTTTACCTTACCTGCTATGGAGTTTAAAGGATGAATTTTATGTGGGTTTTCAAGTCTAACCATGAACCCATGTACAAAGCAAGAGTGTCAGAATTTTAATTATATACAAGACAAGTAAAAATAGCATACTTTACATACTTTACTCTGGAAAGTGAAAATCTCGTTTCATCATTTGTCTTTGTTGGAAAAGAAAATTCTGTTGAAGATACAACTAATGAAGCTTTGTACACTCTAGCCATAGCAAGAAGTTGAGTTTTATTTTTCCCAATTACACAACTCATATCCTGAACAAAACAAACAAAAAAATCATTCATTGATAAAGAAGAGATGAAAAACTAGATTTATTACCGGAAAAGGAAAGTATGGGGAGTTTAAGTATGCATTTGTGAAATGTTGAAAGCATGATTCTTTTGTTTTTGTCCCCACATGGTCACTAACTTCTTCCCAGTTTCCCATTCCATACGTATCTATAGCCTGGTTAAGAAATGACCATAGTTAAGCCTAAGGGTTAAAAGAAACATCAAAAACTATCATATCATCCAACCTCTAAGAGTAATATTTCTTCATCAGCATCCCAGTCTGGGCTGATTAAAGGGAAAGATAATACTTCCTGTTCAAATGTCAATACAAACATCATTAACATATCTAATAAGACCTTGTGAAAAAGGAAAATGATAAGTGTACGGACCATAACTCTGTAAGGGTGGTTGCTTTTGTGAGGATACACCTCAGCACCCACTGAGAAACACTCAATGCACAGATCAAAATCACTACACATGTTACACTTTATACGAATTTTCCCTGAAATGTCTTTGTCACAATAGTTACAGTGATATAAGCCTCTTTTCTCTTCACTTGGACCTGCACCTGATAAATCAACTACTTAGTTACATGATAACAAGGAAATTAAACATACATGGATCAATCAATATACCTGTAATAGCTAAATCTCTTTTTTCTCCACTTGGGATATTCTTTTTTCTTTTAGCTCTACATTAACACAAAAGGGGTGATTATGATAGTGTCAACAATTTCCTCAATTCACAAATGGCAATAGATGAAGTTACTTAAAGCAAAATCAAATGTGAAATCTTTTAAGAGAAGAAGCTGAAAATACTCTTATGATAACAAGCCGAAATGGAGTGTAATTAGTAATTAAGCATGTGAAAGAATATTTAAACAGCAGAAAATCTCAGAAATCAAAACGTAGGCATAATTAAACAAGTATACTTTTACATACACGTGCATGTATAAGAATCAGAATATATTATATTATATACAATCACATTATAAAAATATATTACTTTATCAACATCTATTTAGTATTTACATTTAAAAAAAAAAGAATAATCAAAACACCTAAAAAAATCAGTATACAAGAGGTAATAAACTTTTAACCTTTGGCTATTATCTTCCACATCGTGAAATTTTCCATTTAAGCGACCCATTTAATTTCTGAAGTTTTCAATCAGCTCACAAGTACGAGCATTTGTGAATTCACATAGTATATATTTGTTGAAATGAGTACTAATTGATTTTGTCGGAAGCCCTAAACCGCTGATGAGGGCGATATTTTTAAGTGTGCTTGATTAGATTTCTTGGGGTTTTGTTGCATTTTGAAAGTCCTGGGTTTATGTTTTGTTTGTTTAGGGTATGTTTGGATACAACCAGGATAGTAAGGTAAAGGGAGGAATAGTTTATTAAGAAAGGAAATGAGAATATTAGTAAAGGATATTTTGGTTTTTATGTTTGGATTGATTAGAAAGATAATAAGAGGGAAGTATTTTATAATTAAATTGTATTTGTATTTTTAATAAAATATATTATAAATAGAAAATAAAGTTAATAAAAACATGGGTGAATTATATATAGGGTCTTGGAGACTAACTCTCTTCTCTATAGAGTAGTTTCTAAAATGTCATTCTTCTTATGGACCTCAATTTTGACAATAGTCTTTCTTACCCTTACTATCACTAAAAGACAAAAAGGTGTGATGTCACTCTTTCTCTCTCCTTTACCTACCACTATCCACCTACCTCCAACCTCCTACCACCTACCACCGACCTCCGACCACCGACCTCCGACCACCAGTTACGGTCACCGGAAAAAAACATAGAGTACTCCGAGAAAAACATAGAATACTCCGAGAATTTGCTGAGTACTCTATATATTTAAATGAGTACTCTATATATCCAAACACCGACCACCGACTTCCAACCACCTACCTCCAACCGCCAGAAAATCTCGGAGTACTCTAAGAAAATCTCGGAGTACTCTAAGAAAATGTCGGAGTACTCTTAGAAAATCTCGGAGTACTCTTAAAAAAAGTCGGAGTACTCTTAGAATTTGGGGAATACTATTAAAACACACAACAAGGTATAAATGAAGAAAGCTGAAAAAACTAAAAAAATTGAATATTATTTAAAATAAGCATATTTACACAATTTATTACACAAACATTGAAAAAACTAAAAACCCTAACTGGTTTGACCAGATCTAGATCTGGTCAACCATTTCAAACTAAACAAAAAAAAAGGCTTCACGCGTCACTCGACTCAGGCGAAACAAGGCTGTGATATCACCACTGCAATTCGAAAAGGCTTCACGCGTCACTGCAACGCGTCACTGCAACTCAGGCAAAACGCCATCACCATCATCTCGCTTCTTCTCCGGCGCTGGTGTGGTTCACGTCGACAAGGCTTCACGCGTCACTGCAACGCGTCACTGAAGAAGCTGCACACTCCGGCGAAACAAGCTCGTCCTGTCACGGTGGTCACGAGCTCGCGAGAACAGGAGCAGATCTACGGCGAGCTAGGGTTTCGCTGGAAACCCGACGGTGCTGGAACGAAGAAGAGCAGCAGTGAGGATCGATCTCCATCTTTTTGCTGCCATGGTTATTCAAGCTTCGACGAGGCTATGGTGTTGCAGCTCCGACGAGGCAAGGTTGTTGCAGCTCCGATGATGCTAGGGTTCCGCCTGTTGCTGCTGGATCGAGGAAGAGAATCTTCTATTGCTGTTTCGCCGGAGAATCTTGGTGATGGTGGCGAAGGAAGCGGGAGGAGGGAGATGGTGCTGCTATGGTGGAGGTTTATGAGGGAGGAGGGAGAAGGGAGGTGGTGGTGCAGATCGGCGGTGGTGGTGGCCATTTAGGTGGTGTCGGTAGTGGGAGAGAGGAGAGAGGAGAGAGGAGAGAGGAGAGAGAAGCAGTGAGGTGAGGTATTGAATTTAGAACGTGAATGAAATTAGAAATGGAAATTAGTATATATAGGTATAGAAAAAACAAAAGAGGGGTAGTCTAGTAATTGGGGTTTTGGGGTTCATGTGTTAAAAACTTGCTGAGGTCTTTAGTAAGAAGAGGCTCTAGGCCGGGTCCCCATCTTGAAGAGGGGGGTGTGGTCAAGACCCTAGGTGTAATTATCTCTAAAAACATTTTATTATTAAATAAATTTCTTCTTTCTAATGATTCTACTTTTCTTTAACAAAAAAGACAAATTTACACTTGATTGTTTTTACCCGATTCTAATTTTTGAAAAATCTTCCATGATTGATGTCTAACCCGCTGTCCCTTCAGTGGCTCCGTATCCAGCATTCTTCGTAACAGCATAGCCATTCATCCTACACGGTAAATGCATGTAGGATACTGGGCCAAATCTTCCGCCATCTGAGTATTTTGTCGGAGGATCAGTTGAATCGTCCAGCTTGTTGCTGATACCCTTCTTATAACGTGTATGATTTCAAGGTTGTCTGAATAATGCTCTTCTGCACATCCGAAAAGTCATGGCATTGTTCTGTTGCTGCCATAACCGCCATTGCTTCCCCTTCTAGTGATGAGTCGCACCTGATTATGTCATATGTTTCCTTTATACATCCATTTCGATGTTGCACCTATATCACTCCAATACTTGTGTTTTCATACTTAGTAACAAACGATGCAACACACTGAAATGTCACCTCTTATGTATCTTCCGATTATTGGTAATTTGTTGTCACTGTTGGGGTTGGTTGATTTTGTGTTTCTTGTGGGTTGGCCCATTGTGATCCGTTCAATTCCCCAATTAGGATATGCGATTTTGATGATTCGATCCACTTCGATGTTTTCTTTTTTGTATAATGCCTTCATTCTTGCCTTCCATATATATTCCATATGATTATGAGAATATAGTTTGTGATCGTGTTCCGCTCACATCCCCCTTCAGTAAGATGTTATGATATCCATCATCCATTCTCTAATATCTTGTGTGTCATGTTGTTGTACTCTAATTTGTAGTGTCATAGCTGCCCATATCTCTTTTGACGTTTTACACCATTTTAGAAGGTGTTCGATCGATTATGTCTACGATTGGCACCACGTGTAGTTGTGAGTGTCTGCACGATTCTGTTTCGCTAAGTTGTGTGTGGTTGATATTGTGTTGTTACATGCTTTCCAGATAAACATTTTGATTTTGTTTGAGACATTTTCTTTCCACACTATGTTCCATAGTGTAGGCTTAAAGTTTGTTGTTGCGGTGTTGATTGGGGCTCATTTATGACTTCCTCTTCTGTTAGTACTTTGTATCCTATCTTTGTGGCATATTCTCCGTCTTTCGAGAAAGTTCAGATATACTTGTCTTCTCGATCCATTCTTAACAGTTGAATATTTGTGATTTCTGCTATTAGTGGTTGCGGGAACACATTATCTAGTAGCTCTGTGTCCCATTCAGGTTCCTCTGCTTTCCAGAACTGGTTTACTATTTCCAACTGGCAATTTTGTGGGTTTTCTATCTTCTATGATGTTTTTATCCATTTTTTATTCCAAATGTTCATATTTTCTCCATCTTCTATTTGGTATATCCCATATTTTTTTATGAAAACTCTTCCATCGATTAAACTATTCCAGCTTTATGTTCTTCTTTTGCGTAGTTTGACTTTCATAATATCCGTTTTTGGGTAGTATATTCCTTTCAGTAATTTGGCTGCCAGCGTATTTGGATTGGACATATTCTCCATGCTTGCGCTGCCAGTAAGTTTGTATTTATTCTCTTAAAATCTCTAAATCCTAATCCGTCGAGTAGTTTCCCTACCACCATTTTTTCCCAAACTACCCAGTGTATTTTATATCTCTCTCCCGAGCTCCACCAGAAATTTGTGATTGTTGAAACCAATTTCCTACAAAAAGATAGAGGATACATGATGTCTCTTTATTTATGATATAATAATCTAGGTTGGAGACACCCTTTTAGGTGTATTCGAGTATTTAATGATAGATTTTTCATATTTCGATAAATTCCTACTTCTTGTCTTGATTTAATGATTTATTATTTTTAAAGCATATTGGGTTTAATTTATTTATTTAGTGTGAAGCTTTAAAGATATATGTAAATGAATTAGATTACAAATCAATTCTAAAGAGATAAAGAAAGAAAATATGGATGGGATTTGGAGATAAAATGAAGTTGAGATAAAATAGAAAAGGAAAAGTTGTCAAGTATATCTGAAATTCTGCAGCCACGTCCACTAAAGTGAAGATTACTTAAAATCAGCTTGGCATTTGCAGGAGCAATCAAAAAGGAAAGTGTATATCTTTTCGAGGCGGTCTTTTCGATATAAAGTAGGCAAAAATCGGAGCAATAACAAAGAAGTTACGACCAAAACAAGACATCATCAATTTATCCCTTCTCCTATATTTTAGGAAACAGATTTGATTTGGAAAAGGAGTCTAATTACTTGCCTTCTACTCCAAGATTTGGACCTAGTGCTTCCTTAACACCTATAAATACATCATTTAATCAATGTAAACATGTCCTTGCCTCCCACAAATAGTCCTTAAGTTTTATTCATCATTAGAAGTCATTCAAGAGCAGCAAGTTGACAGTATGTAACTTTATTTTAGTTTATTTATTTCTAGTATGAATTCATTTTCCCATAGCTTGGGTTTTGCATATGTATAATACTTGAATTCTATTTTCTTCTATCTAAGTTTGTTTGGGAAAATTCTTTTAAATTTATTATATCTTCTTAACCATATATTTGTTTTATGTGCTTTGATTTATTGTTTGTCTTAATCCTGATCAAATTAAGGTTGTGCTAATAGTAGTTAGACGGTCACCCGGAAGGGGTGTCTAATTATTGAAACATCACGTAAGCGTCTAGTGTGCGGTAGTGATCCGGAAGGGCTTGCCTAACTATATAGTCATTAGGGTTGAGATTTAATCACTGATCAATATTGCAGGGTCCCCTTACCCAAGTCCCCTGGTAATTGTTAGGTCGCCTCTTAAGTCCACGCGGAAGGGGGTTAGGAGGAATATAGAATCCTGGCTACTTATCCAAGAGTTTTAATCACCATTATTAACTAGTAAAAGAAATAGAAGGATTAGTGCATACTAGCAAACCTTGAGCTATACTTTCTCATCTCATTCTTACATCTTTAATTTATTGTCTTTTAGTTTAATTAATCATTATTCTCTTCAATCATTATTTACTATCCCGTCTTTAATTTCAATAGTTATTTATTACTACGCTTTCTTGTTAAATTCATTCGTATAACACACTAAGTCCCTGAGAACGAATCCGTACTTATCATTAAGTCTTGCGTACGACCTGTGATACTTGCAGTGAGTATCGTGTTTGGTCTAGGGTATTAGTACATCGTTTATTCTATTTTATTAACTTATTTTTATCACACCCTAAGCGACACCAAGTTTTTGGTGCCGCTGCTAGGTACTTGTGTCTCGTTAGCTAAGGATGGCCCCCTTCCAATTCTTTTAATATAGGGACCCCATATTTTTTTATATATAAATATAATTTTTTATTTAAAAAGACTTGGTTTTAGCCCAATCCAAATCAAATAAATGCTAGACTTTTTATTTTCCAAAAAAATCTTCTATTTTATTTATATATTTATTAATATATGGTTGAATGAGAGATAGGGTCTTAGAGACAAAGTTTATTCTCTGTAAGGAGGGGAATAAATCTTAATTCTTTCAAGGGACCTCAATGATGACCAAATATTAAAACACCCTTACTAACACTATAAAACAGAAAAATGATGTCACTTTTATCTCTCTCTACTATCCACCTACCTCCGACCTCCGACCACAAACCACCAACCAACGACCACCGGAAAAATATGATGAGTACTCTATCAAAAGTGGTGAGTAATCCATAAAAATGATAAGTATTCCATCAAAATTGATGAGTACTCTATCGAAATTCATGAGTACTCCATCGAAATTAATAATTTAGTCATTTTTTACCAAATTTATACAACTTCAAATCAATTACAAGATAAATAACAAATTAAACTAATAAAAAAACTAACTACATTATCGTGTTTGACCAGATCTGGTCAAAACAGTTTTGAAGATAAAATAAAAAAAATAAAAATCACCAGCGTACTCTATAGGCGAATCAACAAAAAAAACTTGATCGGAGAGCACTGCTGGCTCCGGCGTCCAAGAACAGCGAAATGGCCACCACCACCGAACTACGAAATGGACACCACCACCACCACACCAACAACGTCCACCACCACCGACCTAAACCACCACACCAACTAACCACGTCGGAGAAGAACAACCGCTCGATGCTATCGAAGCAGATCTGCTCGAAGAAGCTGCGAAGAACGGATCTAAGCCATTGTTGTTCGCCGGAGTTGTAGTGAAGCTTCTTCGCAGGAGTTGCAGTGAAGCTTCATCGTGAAGCCATTCTAGGAGATCTTTTCGTCGCTCCAGGCCTCGTCGAATCTGTGCAGCAGCGAAGCTTCCTCGAGCTCAAAGCCTCCTCGGATCTGTGCAGCAGCGAAGAACAGAGTTCACAACTGCATCTTCGTGAAGCTCGCCTGATCTTGTTTCGTCGCCGTTAATGGAGCTGCGCCTGATTTTGCAGGATCTCGAACGGCAAAACTGCTCAAATGCGAGAAGGAGAAGGGAACCAGATCGAGCAGGATCTACAGCAGTATGGTGCTCGTCCATGGAGGTTCAAAGCTTTCAATGATGTAGTGCTCGCCCATGAGAGAGAATGAGAGAGAATGAGAGAGAGGTGAGCTGAGCTTTTGTGTGAGTAGAGCGGCTGCTTGGTTTTTGAGGAGAGAGATTATGTTTTAGGTTTTAGAAATATAATATTTAGTATATATAGAAAAATAAAAACAAAAAGGGGTATATTTGTAATTGGTTTTTTTGGATTTTAGTGTTAAATCTTATTAGAGGTCTTTAGTAAGAAGTGAAGGAAAGAGGGGTTGGGATTGAGAAGGGGGGTCTTCAAGACCATATGTCTCATTATCTCATATCTTAATATACTACACCACATGTATATTTTCTATTTTCTAAATTATTTTTTAATTCATTATGATATTATTTTCTAAATTTTATGTCTACTGAAATATATTTATTTAATTATTTTATATTTTTAAATAATTAAATTTATGATTAAAAAAATTGATAAATATTTAGAATTTTTTATGTAACTTGTAATTTTTTTAGGGCCTTAATTTTTGAAGTTTGCCCTAGGCCTCTAAAATGGCAGGTTCGACCCTGTATATAAGCCTATGTATGCATATATCAGGTATATCAAAACTTAGTTAACCATGTTCAGAAAAGGGTTTGAACCTTTTATTTTTCATTATATGATATGAATTAAACATGTACCCCTTCAAGATACTTATTAGATGCAATTACTCTTTATATTGCTATGATATTTAATTTCTAATTAAATTATAAACCACGTGTAAAATCATTATTTTTACATTTACCTTAATATTTTCATGTGTAAGATTTCCATCCAATATTGAATGATCCAATATTCACATCATAACCATTGTTTATAATAACAACATATATGTCATAAGATTAATTAGTTAGTGAATTTTGTAAGTTTAAAACTAGAACATGTGTTACAAAACGACTGGTATAGCATCATCCTATATCGGATGGAAGAATTTTCCTATTTTCCATCTACAATTCATGGAAATCTTCCTCTTTTTAGCTTGTGGAAAATGCAATCCAATGCCTACTTTTCCCAACGTTTTTTTAAATCCTAACTAAAAAATAATCCTATAAAAGTCCCACTTTTTTAGTTTCTGGTTTGGTTTTTTACCTTTATACCCTTGGGTTGGAAAAAGATCTTTTTAGGGTTTCTGAGGGTACAAACCTTCGAACACTCGTAACCATTCCTTAAACATAAACGTGATAGGTACGGACTCATAGTTTTTGCAATGTTTTATTAGCTCATTTATTATTAAATCCTTCATAGTCATTTGGGTACGGACCCATCTCGAACAATAGCTAGATGGGTCCGGACCCATCTCGAACAATTGTTATACGGTACGACCCCATCACAAATTAAAAACAACTCGAAATCTCTTTACAGTCCAGACAATAAACAAAAACACAACGGAATATCTCCTCACTCACATTATTCGATCAAAGAACAACAACACAACAAAATTGGAACAAAAAACAACAAGAAATATCCTGGGTTGTACCTAGCATGGCCAAAACAAAATAATAATAATTTGTACAGCCCAAAACTGCTATTGGGTTGTACCCTTCAGTTGCAAAAACACAAACCACATTTTTTCACAATGGCATCAGGGATGTACCGCCCAGGAACAAAATACAAAAAAATAAATCGTGGAAGGCGCTGGTGAAGGGGCTAGACCCACGGTGCGATTTGCTTGGATTCACGGGTTGTACCCATGGGGGAGAAATCGGGCCTTCCACGATGTAGAATGGAGGAACCCAACGGCGTCGGTTTTATTGTGCTGGAGAATAGAGGCTTAGTGAGACGGAGGAGTGCGGCTTGGTGCAGATTCACACGACTTGGTGTGACGGTTTGGTGCGAATCCACATGGTGATGAACGGCGGCGGTCCTCCAGTGCTCCAGATCGTCGTTTTATGGTGGAGAATACGCCACGCAGCGGCGGATTTCTTGATGGTATGGTGAGATCCAAGCGCGAACGGCGGTTTTTGGTTCCAAACGGTGGCGTTTTTCTGGTAATGAAGATGGTGAAATGGTGAGAGCTGATAAAGATGGGGGTGGTGAAGATGGTGGTGAGGGGGATATGATGGTTGGAGGTTTTTTTCTACAAGGCGCTGGGAAGGTGAGACCAGAGGACAGGGGGTGGCTATGTCAGTGGGGTTTCTTGAGAGGAGAGGTGAAGAGATGTTGATGAACCTGAGATCCGATCAGAGGGGTGTAGTGATGGTGATGAAGATGATGAAGACGGTGGTGGTTTGGTTGTTCAGAGAGAAAGAGAGAGAAGGGATGGGGTTTGGTTGTTCAGAGAGAGAAAGAAGAGAAAAAAAAGGAGGAGACTGGTTATTTAATAGAATTGTGGGTTGGGTTTTTTGGTTTTTACTATAGGTAAAAAGTTTAGAAAGATAGTTTAGGTATTGTTAGTTTTTTAGTTACTTTCAATGACCTAGTTATTGCTGGACTTTATATTATAAAAACCATGATCTTTGGGACTTAGAAAATAAATATCCCGTTTATGGTAATAAACCAAAATCTCATTTAAGTCCCCAAACCTACCAACTTTCATTTTTAAATCCTAGTTAATTTTTTTTAAGTCCCAATTTTAACTTCCTGCTTTGATTTTTTACTCTTTTACCCTCGTTCATATTGAGTACGGACCCATACTCGTGTTTGTGGTTTCAGTTCCCTGATTCAAGTTAGTTTTGAGGGTTTTATTATTTTTTGTCCATGTGGGTACGGACTCATATTGACTATTAGCTACATTAGTCCGTACCCATGTGGGTTTTATCAAACAGCAACAGTTAGGGGCTGGCCCCATAAGGACCAAAAACACACAACAAACGAAAATTCAATCTCTACTATTCACACACTGAATGGTACTAACAGTAGGGGGTTGTACCCATTATGAACAAAGCACTATACACCAAATACATCATGGGGCTGAACCCATATTGACAAAAAAATAAACCACATTTGTACACCATAATGGGCCAGCAAAATTAACATTAAGGCTGGCCCCATTTCGAATCGCAGCAAAAAAAAACAACATTTGAACAGTGGTGATGAAGATGAAGGCAGATCTGCTGCTTCTCTTCGTTTTCTTGGTGGTGGTGGTGGTCTCCCAGTGCAGCGACAAAGATGAACAATCTGGTGCTGGCCCCATAATGAATAAACACCATATGGGGCTGGCCCCACATACCCCAACATACGTTCGACAATAAAAAAACCCCAAAACCTTGGACGCGCGAACAGATCTGAACGTCTGATCGATGACGAGAACGGATCTAAAGGTCACTGCGGTGGCGGTTATACTGTAGTGGTGAACGGCGGTGATGATGACGTCGTACGTTTGGGTGAAGAAGACGGAGATCTGGCGCAGTGAATGGAAGATGAAGGTCAGATGCGAGCAGATCTGAGCAGTGGTGGCCTTTTCCAGCAACTCGGCGGTGAGTAGCGGTCTTCCAGCGATGCAGATGTGTTAAGGCGGCGGTGGTGATTGTCGTTGGTGGTCCAGCGACGTGGCAGTGCTAACGCGGCGACAGTGAGTGTTGTTGGTGGTGGTGAGGGGCTCGTGGTGTCCTTTACAATTAAGGAGGATGGTGGTGAGGGGTGAGAGAGTGAGGATGCAGGTGAGCTTTATGTTGGTGAGCGGTTGGTGGGGGTGGTACGGTGGCCATATCAGAGAGAGAGAGAGAGAGAGAGAGAGAGAGAGAGAGAGAGAGAGAGAGAGAGAGAGAGAGAGAGAGAGAGAGAGAGAGAGAGAGAGAGAGAGAGAGAGAGAGAGAGAGGGAGGGAGGGAGAGAGGGAGGGAGGGAGAGAGAGAGAGAGAGAGAGAGAGAGAGAGAGAGAGAGAGAGAGAGAGAGAGAGAGAGAGAGAGAGAGAGAGAGAGAGAGAGAGAGAGAGAGAGCAGAATAGAGGGGAGGGGAGCGCGATTCGTTTCATTAATGGATTTGGAGGGTAGGATTTTTGTGTTTCAGTGTAGGGAAGGGTTTGTGGTTATTTTGATATAGTCCTCGATCTAGTTAAACTAGTTAGGGGTTGATTAGGTTGAGTACTTAAAATAGAAAGTGGAGTAAAGGTTGGACTTTATAAAGTAAATTCTCCTTCATAATACATTCATTTTTCTAATGTGACCAAATTCGATAAAGATAGGGTCGCATAATATATATTATCTAACATAGATGTGTTTGAGTCAAACAGTTTGACCAATTACAAACCATCCATCATAATAATTTATTCCGATTTTTTAAAATTAATCTTAAAAGTGTTAATCTGATTTGGAAATTAAAAATTACTTTACCTGAAGGTTATATAGAAAAGAAATAATTTTATTTTTAGGTTTGAATATACATTTTTTTAAATTAGATTAAATATAATCTTAATTCTTATTATAAACCTTATGTATATCTTTTTTTGATTTATTTGCCAATTAAGTCCACAAACCCATTAATCCATGCCCATCAAGTCCAAAACCATATTTCTCACTTAAAAGGTCCAGTTTTATAATATATTTTCCATCCATACCTCTGCTTTACTAATCTTATTTGATTTTTACTATATTTATCTTTATGTAACTTATTCTATATATATGGATGTATCTAATAAATCCCTTAATCATAGCATATTAAAAGAAAAATAAAAAGTAATCGCTGAAGAGCAATGAAAAATAAATCCATTATTGTAACCTTCCGTTCTTCTCCATACCCAACCTTCCGTTCTTCTCTATCAAAGCCGACCCATGCGCCATCGTTCTTCGTTCAACACCGACCACCACCAAACTCCGTTCACGCCGCCCATCTCGATCCAAACTACGACCATCAGCGCCTGATTTACCGATAAGGCTAAAACAATACTGATTCCTAAATTCAGAAGGTCTAAAGTTTTTCCAGAAGGTTCCGAACCAGCGAAAAGGAAAATTATTCTTGATCCTGGAAGTGAAATTGTATTGCAACGGAATAGAGTTTTCATGTTTTTTTGTATAGTAGCGCTTTTTGGAGAAGAACGGAATCTTTAATTGAGGTTACTTTTCTGATAGATTTTAAGGGCGGCGTCGTATTTATTGTCAATTGAACGACACACCACATGTTGGAAACCAGCTCGCAAAAGTTTGATAAGTCTGATAAATTGTTCGGTTCATTATTTGGATTGTGGCGCAGCACTACTAAAAATTTACCTATTGGCGTCATTTAATTGGCGGCAGTTTTAAATAAATGTAGCCTATTATATGAGGCTACTTTACATAGGAGGCAGTCTCACCAATTGCCATGGATTGGATAGAATAAAAGCGGCTCGCCTGATTAAACCCCCGTCTATAGTCATATATTTTTAAAAGAATTGTGTTTACTATTTTTTATGGTTTATAAAAATAAATGACATCATCCGCGGTGTTCTTTTAGGCATCTAATATGAAGATAAATATTTCAAGCGTGTTTTTTCTTATTTTTATTAACTTAATATAATAAATATGGGTGTTTTGACTGATATAAAAAAACTACATCCAAATTTAGGTTCCGTTCAGTCTAGATAGATATTCCCAATTGAAAGGTATCGTTATAACATTTTGATATTTTTAACCACAACTGAGTAGTTATTTGACTTTTTTTAAACTCATATAATCATTCAAATATCATATTATGTACTTGAAATCATTCAAATGGCATGACAACAACAACAACAAAGCCTACCCGAAAGGATTTATTGATGAAGGTTATGTTGCTCCAGATCTTTTGATGGAATTGAGACAATTTTCAATTGGTCATGTCGAGATAATGATATCGATCCTATAGAAAGAGACAAGTATTACTTTCAAGTGGTGGTATATGCAAGGGAGCAACTCATACAAAAAGGCTAGATCCTTTGCCATTAATATAAGTACACCGACGTGTCTTGCCACATAATTTAATTAAATTACTCTACTAGATATAAGGTTGTGTCATTTCGTTGCAATTGTGTTGATATAAAACGAGACAAAAGTGTGAAATTTGAACTTACAATGGTGAATTTTGCACAATTGTCAAATACAGGGGAAAACATTCTCCATGAGCCATTATTATACCATTTTAGGTTCAACAAGTATTGTGAAAGATCTTTTGAATCCTCAGTCGAAAAATATGATTAAAACAACCTCTTGGGAGGTTTATGATATTTTTAAAGATGGGTTGGTTACTATGTTTAAAAACACGACCTTATTGATTGTCAAATTTGGACGAAAGAGATTGGACCCAAGATGATATTAATGAAGATTTGTATTATGATGTTTTCAATCGATTATAATTTTGAAATATTTTAATTTTTTTATTTATGAATAAATATTTGAAATAGTTAATGTTTGGTGATAGAAATTATTTTATTCATATTTTTTTGATCGAAATTTATATTTTTATAAAAACTTTCATTACATATTATTTCATAATAATAATTAAATTAAATTAACGAATAATCAATTTATTGATAAAAATAATAATTTAATTTTGACTATACAAAATTATGAATATAAAAATATATTTTAAAGAATAATAAATTATATAATAAAAAATATATATAACAAACTTTTTTACGTAGAAATCAAATATTATAAAAAGTAAAAAACATTATAAATACGTTAGTTTTCTTTAATATCACACCATATTCCCACTCAAATCATTTGTTTCCCGCGTAACTTTTGGTTCCCCACGTAACTTTTGGTTCCCCGCGTATTAGCCCCAAACGCCCCAAACCCCTCTCAACCAAAAAAGAAAAACAAAAAGCCAGATCACCCACCGTTACTCACACTCAAGGTAGGTTAAATTTCTTCTTCACTTTCAAAGAATAGTCTAGGATGTTTGAATCGTCGATTTTTGGGTTTTATTTGTTGGTGTTTTTGATTAAACTGGTGAATATGATAATTTTTGAATGTCGAATCCTAAAATGCATGGTATATAGCCATTGAATTTATGATATGTAAGCTTTTGTATACGGTAGTCAAAGTGCTTGTAATTATGCCACTTAAAAAAAGTTACCCTGTTATTCATGTTACCTATTCAAAAGTTAATTGCACTATTAGTCCCTGTCAAGATACAAAGATTACTCAGTAATGGAACAATAACTTTGTCTAATAATTTACAGAAACCACTGCGTCAATTCTTACGAAACTCAAACATCATAAAACCTTTTTTATCATTAAGCTATAAAATTTTCTCGTTTCTATGTTTCTGATCATCAAGATATGTAGGAGATATATCATCTTCTCTTGCAATGGCTGAATTGGAAGAAGGAAGCTCAAGTATCCCAACACTGGAATTGAACCTTTGTTGATGGGTGAACTGGTTGAAGGTTTGCATTCTTTTTTTAAGTTATTACTTATACATCTGATTCGTAGCTAAATATATTGGTTAATTGCACCATTCATCCCTGTATTATACATAACCATTGCAAATCTACCCCTCCACAAGGGTATTTATTACTATTTTCATTTCACCCATAATTTACTTACGTTTATTAGGAACAACTTTAGCTGCAAAGTTGGTGAGGGAAAATGAAATTACTTTATTTAAAGTTCTAGATGAAACTGTTAACTTGTTAGGTAAATCTTACATGTACTTTTTTCAGTCCTGAACATCCTCCTTTTTAGATGAACCAGCCCAGAGGGCTCTTGATTGGGTCTTACTAAGAAATTAAAGTCAGGTAGTTAGTTCTCATCATCTACTTTGTCAATTAGTTCCCATTGTTTTAAAAGGTGCATAGAGAACCTTTACTTGTTGGACACTAAATGTTTTAAGAGCAGGTGAAGATGGTGAAATAACAAATACACATTTTCTTCTTGGAATATGATTAGAGAAAGACTTAGCAGGACATAAGATTATGTCTACCCTTGGTTTTAATGATGATAAAGCTAAAGAGCTTGCAAAATCCGTAAGTTATATCATGACTCATTTTAAGTTTTAAGCGTAATCTGAGATATATTTCCTGTATTCAGATGGACTACATCATAACGGTCATATAAGGGAAAGGAATGGAACCTACACCATTGAGGTATTGCTATAACAATTATCATCATCTGAAAATTCAGAAAAGATTCAGACTTTTATTGATCAAGTTGAAAGTTCGACGAGAAGTAATGAAACAATGGAAAAGAGTGTAATGAATTATTAATGGATAGTAAAGTCAAAAAATGATGCCATGATTAGAGAACTTAATGCAAAATACGCAGGTTTACAATCATTATAATACTAGTACATAAAATATTACCAAACTATGCATTGATTTTGATATCAATGTTACAGCTTGAAGCCAGAGAAATCATGGCAATGGGAATATGGATGAACGTCAAAGTAGTAAAGAAGTTTTGAAGATTCTGTTTGCAACTGGGATATGGATGATCGAAAAAGTAATAAAGAAGTTTTGAAAATTTCGTTTGAAATTTTTAGTTGTTTAATTATTTTTATGAAAGTATTAAGAAGTTTCAGAATTTTGTAATCTTTATTTTTTATTTTTAATTGATTTGACAATATATGACAAGAAGTATTAGAATTTATATACTTTTTATCTGAATGAATATATTTTAATTGATTTCTAATTTATTTATATAAAGAAGTTCTTTTTGTTAAAATATATATAATGTTATTTTTAATTAACAATACATATGTATAAAAATATTGATCTTTTTACCATCAAAGACAAACATACATATGCGGTAGTTTTGAGACAACTACCGCCAATGGATTGTTGAATAGGCGACAATTTTCTTTGTGTCGTCTTTACATAGGCGTGAGCTTTATAGGCGGCACTCTTCGCGACAATTAGCTAACCCCCGTCTATTAATACACGACACTTATAATTAGCCGTCTTTGACCCTGATAATTGCCTTGAATACTTTTTTTAGTAGTGGTGATGACAGAAGAACATGGGCACAGTGGACCATGAATCGGAAAAAGCATAGGATGAAGGTTTTGATATTCTAAATCCTAATGTCAAACTAATTTTTCTTTTTCCTTTTTTATAGAGTTATCAGTCACGTCTCCAACATAGCAACATCACCATCCTCCTTCATTCTCAGCAACAGCCTCCGTCTCCGAACCCATTTCTAAACGAAATTATTGGTGTTTAAACTCTTGTAAGTTTATTTTAAGTTGGAGGTGCTCCTGATGGGTTATGTGTGGAATATTAGTGGTTTGCTAGTTAATATCGATGGTCTGTAATTACGGGTAGGGGTGAGCATGGTTCGGTTCGTCTCGGTTTTTGCCCGTAACCGAAACCGAAACCGAATCATTCGGTTTTTAAAGGGTTCGATACCGAACCGAACGGTTTTCATCGGTTCGGTTTCATCGGTTTTCGGTTCGCAATATGTTCGGTTCGGTTTTTTTCTGTTTTGGTATATGTTTTATTCGATAGTTGGATATATTTTATTTGAGACATTTTATTTTCTAGCAAATCCATATATGAAGTGTATAATTTTCATGTTATTGATTCATGTAAGAAATTGCATTTTTGGAACTCAAATATTATATAAGTCGTAAACAAATAATAATATCAAATGAATATATATAAAATTTAATGTTTATACTTTACCTTCAACATATATTAATAAACGAAGGATTTTTTAAAATATAGCGACTCATGACTTATGTAAAAATATGTTGCATATTATAACATTTTTAGGGGCGATTCATGTCATATACGAACATTTTTGTTTTCAAAAATTACTCCATTTTCTATCCAATTGTCATAATCTTTTAAAGAATATAAATTAAATTCAAGAATGTTTTAGTTTTTATATTATTTTTCGGTTTTTCGGTTCGGTTAAGCATAGAAAAACCGTACCGGACAGAACTTTTCGGTTTTTTATAAAGCTTATATCGAACCGAATGGTTTTATTGGTTTTCGGTTTTTTCGGTTATTTAGTTCGGTTCGGTTTTTCGGTTTTGTTTTGCTCACCCCTAATTACTGGTGTTGGACATAGTTCATACTCAGGTCTTTGATGGGTTGCTTTTTAACTTGTGATGGTGTAACAAGAAAAAAACAAATGAGTATACACACTGCACATGAAATATTCAATGTTCTGTTTTCGATGGGTTACGTGTGGAATATTAGTGGTGTGCTAGTTAATATTAGTGGTTTGTAATTACTGGTACAATTTTATATGTAACTACTACACAAATATTAAAGATATACAATCATTGATTTCTATCTGTTTTATTTGTTTTGTTTAGTACTTTAATTTTATGTTTTTGACAATTTTTTCCTTTTTGTTTTGATATTAATTGATTGGTTGCATATAATTAGGAAATTAGTTTTGGTAAGTCAAAAGATATTAATGGAGCATAAGGACAATCTAGACTTTTTGGATGGGATGGACCTGATGGGCAACTGACAATAAATTATTTATTTTATCACCATCATAACAGGTAGATTGTCAACATTTTTACATTTATCGAATAAAAATATATCACTATGATTTTTTTTTTCAACTTCGAAAAATTCCGACAAATAGATGTATCGAAACTACAATTACAATATTGTAGTTACACCTTCAAGTACAATAATGTAGTTACATAACTACAATAATGTAATTGCACAACTATAATATTATAGTTGTAAAACTATAATATCGAGTTGTAGGTTCGATACAGTTATTTGTCGGAATTTCTCGGAGTTGAAAAAATAAAATTAAAATAAAAAAATTGATTAAATCACAATGATATATTTTTGGGTAAAGCCTTCGGGAAGCCCCTTATCTTTCCCCAAAGTGCGCGATCCGCCCCCGATCTTCATTTTTACCCTTTCTGGCCCTCCATCTCAATACTTTGTGACGCCGTTAGCCCTTTTTTGGGTTTTCTGTTAATTGACCGTTAGTCAACGCCACATGGCGCCAGGTCATCGCCACGTCACCGCCACCTCAGCGCCACATCATCCGCAGCTGAGATTTTTTGTACAATGTGGCAAGGGCAATTTTGTCATTTATCCATTATAACACAATTAAACCAACACAAACACATCAAACCACACACACTAACCCATTAAAACACACATTCTTGGTGTTCTTGGTGTTCTTGGTGTTCTTCATTGCAACTCAAAAAAAATATAGTATAAAACCAAATTGCTCAACTCTATTAAACACTATGATTAAAAATGAAACCAATTGCTTAAAAAAAAAAAACCAATTGAGCCTCATATCAAACCAATTGAGCCTCCTCATTTCTCTGCTTTTGATCGAACAAATAAAAAATGAAAACCGCTACATCACCTTCACCTTACCCAACTCCTACCCCTACCCCCAACTCCTCCACACACCGCTTCGTAGAGCTAATTTATCTATTAGGAACCCAAATCGAGATATTCCACCACCAAAAAAGGAAAAGAGTTTACCTTGGTGGGATGAAATTAGAGGCTATATTCATGGACCGGCTTTGACTTTGGGTCTTCTTACATGTCCGATGTCTTTGTAATTGGGTCTTCTTACACGGAGCTTATCACGTGTGGCGCGGGGGACACGGAGGAGGGAGGTGGAGCTTTGTTCTTCGAGAGTGGAGGAATTTATTGCAGATTGTGAAAATTATGGTCGAATTACTGCTGCAGCAATTGACATAATGGTTCCTAGAATTAAGGGATACACAATTGGTATCTCAATTGATCGAAGAAGAAATGAATGAAGAATTAGCATCTAACCAAGTTATAGATCGGCCCTCAGTTGCTGCAGAAAAGTTGGATGAAGGGTTACAAGAAGGAATAAGTCACTGTAGCGAGTTATCTACATGTTCTTTGGTATAGCAGCTGGTTATGTAATTACTCGAATGTGGAGATCTATTTTTGTGGTTGTTCATATAGGATTGGTCGATGTTCGAACATTTTACATGGATTATACAGATTATAATGATTTGATGAGTCTTACTGAAGAAATGCTTAGTGGTATGGTTAAGGAATTAACTGGTGGTTGTAAGATTAAGTATCATGCTAATGGATATAAGAATGATCTGATTGAGATTGACTTTACTCCACCAGGTATGGTTTTGCTTTTTTGATTTTATTTACAACTTTTGTCCCTAAAAATGATCCAATTTTATTCTTGTTTTGTCTTGAAATTGCCTTTTTTGTGTTCTTCAGGTTCTAGATCTGTGGTCAGATCCAAAATCTATCTAAGGTAAGGACCTATAGTGCAATTAGAGCTTCAGTCCGTGCTTCCTTCTCATCAGGGCCTTCTGTTGCTCAATACCAAGTGCATCAGGGACCACTATCAAGTGAGAATGTAAGGATGCAGCAAATGATGACCAAAGTGCTGTAATACTTATAATGCATTTCGAAATAATGGGGTCAGAAGAGATAAGGAATTGGTGGGACAGACTATTGTCTTCTAAAATTTTTTTTGGTTTTTTGTTTTCCCCATTGATGAAGGTTTGAAGGATTCAAACCTTCAAAGAATTTTTTTTTTTTTTAAGTTGTGGAGGTGAAGATGATGACGAAGACATGTGGTGCTGAGGTGGCGGTGATGTGGCGATGACCTGGAGCCATGTGGCGTAGACTAACGGTCAATTAACAGAAAATCAAAAAAAGGGCTAACGGCGTCACAAAGTATTGAGATGGAGGGCCAGAAAGGGTAAAAATGAAGATCGGGGGCGGATCGCGCACTTTAGAGAAAGATAAGGGGCTGTACGAAGGCTTTACCCTATATTTTTACTTGACAATTGTAGAAAAGTTAAAAAAAACTCTATGGACTTAACCGATATTGACCGCCAGTCGCCGTCGGAGTTGACTGGTGGCCTCCTTGAAAATTTGAAGAAAAAAACTCGTCAGAGTTATCTAGTGACCGTGGAGTTGACCGCCGTTGACTTCCAAAGTTAACCAATTATAGTGGTGATAACATAAATAATTAATATGTATTTATAATATAGTAATTATAATAAAATTAAATGACAAAGGTATTTTTATAAAAAAAATAAATATTGGACTAAATTAGAAAAAAGATATAAATATGACATATAATAAAAATTAAAATCATATTTAGTTTAATTTTAGAAAAATGATTGGTGTATAAGTCTAAAAATCGGGTTATACCATTATAATTTAGAGTAATGATATATGTCACCCCTTTTCATGTCACCCATTTATCACCTTTCTATATATATGTTTTGATTTCCTTGAATAGAAGATAGAGAAAAATTAAATAGGATAGAAAAATTAATTCATTGGTACATGTAGGCATACACGTAGGAGGTGATAAAATGGTGACACAAAAGGGGTGACAAATATCATTACTCTATAATTTATCATCTCTTTATTACGTTATTTAGTAAAAGGAAATCATTTTAATTTTAAAATTTCCTATTATATCGTAAATTACTAAAATAGAATTTGTTTTGAAAAGGTTCATGTATTTACTCTTGATTACACCTCCATATTCATTATAAGTAGGTGTTTAAAAATGTCATTAAATTTAATATCATACTAAATGCTCCAAATGGAATTGATGCTGCATATTGGAATAATGTTCTGAATCTAATCTTTATAATTAATATCTCCAACGAATACTTACAACTTAAAAAATGTTTAAATACATTTACATTGTTTTTTTTTGACTGGATACATTTCTTTGTTGGCAACACTATATACAATGATTTGTATTTATCAATATTTTTCAAAGGAATAGCTAATTTGACCTTTATTATTTCATTTCTTGAAAACAATTCTAACCTTTCTTATTTAATAATTATTCAATAAATAATAATATTTCATCATTTACCTCTCATTTTATTGCTTAAAAAAATCTCATTTTAACACCACCTCTCTTTTAAATATATTATAGTTATTCTGTACTAAAATATTGTCTACTTAACTTTTCACACAAATTAAAAAACATAATTATTATTTTCACCGTTACAAAAATACTCTTAATAAAGTATCTTGAGATTTTAAATATTTATTAAAAACATAAATTTAAATATTTTAATGAAAATAACAATAGAAAATGTGAGATAAAATGTCTTGAAATTAACGTGGACAATAATTTTGGGACACTATTTTTAATAAGGTGTACATTATTTTTGGAATTGAGGAAGTGCACCTCTAAAGGCTGCGTTTGGTTCGTGAAAATAATGCGTAATTTCTATTTTCATTTTCAATATTTTCTAAAATACTAATAAAAACGTGTTTGGCTAGAGAAAATGAAAACAGTTTTTTGAAAAATTAAATGAAAACACTGCTATATTGGAGAACGTAAAATCGGCATTTTTCATATTTTCTGAATATTTTAAAAAGAAAACGAAAATAATTTTCTAAAAATATATTCTGAAAAATAAAAACAAAAAATGTTTTCACAAACCAAACAAGTCTAAATTTTTCGCACTCTACCATTCTCTATGCTTAATTACAGTCATAACAATTAATATGTTTATATTTTAGTTCCTATCTTATTCTTATAATTGTACTATAAAAAATTCAATTTTAAAATAAGAAACTAAAGAATTAAGAATAAATAAATAAATTTATATCTCCTTAAATTATACAAATTCCCATTTTCATATTGTCTCTCTCACTACATTTATTAATACCAATTAACATTTCACTTATGATATACGCCGGGACCTACTTTGTTAAAAATTAAGTCACATAAAAAATATTTTTTAATTCTTTAGATATACGAAAATCTTAACGAGTGAGAAATAAGAGGTACATGGTTCAGATCTTTTCTTTGAACATAAATCACCTAATTCTGAATTTACCTGAAATTATGCATGAGGAGACATGATATTTTCATGGGATTAGTCGTGGTGTACATAAATTGACTCTAATCAGCCACGTACCAAAAACCTATCGTTGGTAATAGTTTATGATTATAATATTTATGTGACTTTATTTTATAATGTTTACTATGTTTTGACATTTATGAAAATTAAAAATAAAAAAACTTAATATGCATATTTGTAATTTCTATGTGAATATTATACTATACATGTAATATTCATGAAAAAGGAAATCGGATAATAAAAATATATATAAATTTTAATGTGAGGATTGAGGAGAGAATTTTTTTTTTTTTTTACAAAGAAATTTGTAATATTTTCAAGCGGGGAGTAAAAAGATAAAAACGATGTACGAGACCATTAGAGGAAGTGTTTATTATTTATTAAGTAACTAATTATTATGGAATGGCTGAAATCATTTTTCACAAATTAGAAGGTAAAGATTTCCCACTCAAGAAACGGAGTATTAGATATTCTAAAGCACTATATATAACAGATCATTGGGGGTACAGGAAGTCCCATCATTTATCTCCTTCTCTTGCTAACGACTCCCAAATCTCCGACAAAAAAAAAAACTCCCAAACCATGGCAAGAAAGAGGGTCACTCTTGCCTTGATTCCAAACAATTCTGAGCGCAAGGTTTGTTTCAAAAAGAGAAAGAGTGGTTTGCTAAAAAAAGTGAAAGAGTTAGCAGTTTTATGCGGAGTCCAAGCGTGTGCTATAATTCACAGTCCTTATGAAAGTGAACCTGTTGTTTGGCCTTCCCACGAGGGGGTCCAAGAGGTTTTAACAAGGTTTAGTAGGATGCCAGAATCCGAGAAAAACAGGAATATATTGAATCAAGAGACTTTCACTCAGAAAAGACTTGAGAAAACCCAAGAAATTCTTCAAAAGATAAAAACAACTAACCGTATAATGGAGATCAGTCATCACATCAACAATTGCTTGGCTGGTGTTAATTTGAATATTTCTGATCCGGTGGATCTGAACGATCTTAGCTACATGCTCGATCAAAACATGATGGAAATCCGTATGCGCATTGATGCTTTTAAAAAAGAGAGCATTTCACAAGCAAGAGCTGGAAGTGAAGTTTTGCTTATGGAGGGTAACAATTCAGGGATAATTGGGCCTAACGTCCCCACCTATACCCAAGAACTTGCAGTGATGCCTGGAGATAATGTGAATGCCTGAGATGCAACCAGTATTACCGTGGGAGGACACACTTCTTTACTTTTGTTTCAGTTGTGGCAACCCAAGACCTATCAATCCTTAATCGACATCTGAATGGGATGCATATTTATTTTCCAGTCTTCTAGTTTATTGCAGAATTGTTCTATTGCTAAAGTTTCTATTATTAATTGTTGTAATGTCAAATCTACAACTCAGTTATTGATGTCTTTTTACAACATATCACCTTATGTACTCATTGTTTTATATTTCAAACTTCAGTTTTTCTATTTAACATCTTAGAAAATAATATAATTTATAGAAACTAAAAGTTAGAATATTGAAAAAAAAAATTAATCAAGTCAAAGTGTACTATGGTTGATAACATAAACTATATGGTTTTAATAATTCAGTTTAAGTAAGGCCGGTATCACCTAAACATCATCTATGATGTGGCGGTTAGGTGGTCTAATTATGGATTTTTCTTTCCAAAATTTACTTTTTTCTCTTTCCTCCACGATTGGACTACCTAACCGACACATTATGGGTGATGTTTAGGTTATACTTTTTTGTGTGATACCCAACATTACTCATTCAGTTTTTATGTCACAAATAGTGCCTTCAGTTTTTATGTCACAAATAGTGCCCATATCTTTTGATCGCTTTCTTTTTTCAATTCTTCTTTTCGCCTCTAATGGGAAATTAGAGCCGGAATGCCATTCTCCTCCCCCTCCTCCCTAGTGCAGGCAGGCGGCGCCACCAGAAGTTACTAACCTATCCCCACCATGTCTTTATCCCTCCTCACCGCACCAAAACATTGTCTCGCTATTTCGCAATCCATGGACACAAGACATGTATCTTCCAAGAGAATGAAAACAATTTACTTAATTTAATCCCAAAACCCAAGAGAAAATATTGAGACTAATCTGACACATAAAGGTTGATCTTAGGGAATCCTAAAATAAATATTTTTTAACTAAACGGGAAGAGTTATCCTCGGTAGAACCCATTGTCTGGTTGGACCTGCAATTCAGAGAAAAGAGAGTGATGATACATCATCGAGTCACCATGGTATGGTATTTCCCTAAGTCACCAGTTCTAGACGTAATTGGGAAGGTCATGTAGGATAGTCACGAGACAGCGCCTGCGTTTTTAGTAAACCTGGTATTAGGACCAACGGTAATACACAAATTCATTCCTATTAGGAGGTGATCAACGGGAAGCAAAATTCTACATAGGCTTCTACCAACATAAGTCCGGAGAATAAAGCTACAAATAGGAATCGATCAAACAATATTAAAAACAAAAAAAAGGCCACGTAGGGGCTAAAGACGATACCCTTTTTTTTCTTCCCCCGAAAGCATATAATATATGAGATAGGATATTTCAAAATATTATAATTAACTAATTTCTCGAGATTTGTTTTCCAAAATTAAAATATTAGTTAATTGGGTTAGAATTTATGAGTTTCCTTTATCAAACAGGATGATTAAAATTTCAGTTTGACAACCCAGTCAGCTGCCATATTGATATTCCTAATAATAGAAACAAAAGTGGAGTTTGATTATTCCGCTAAACCACGAATATTACAAATAATAATGTTACTTTGATGACAATTAATGCGCTGGTTGTTAGAGCGTGGGTGCATGATCTTCCCAGCATCATTCTCAGTAATAACTCTTCCGGAGAGGTAGTTTCTAAACATTTTTGTAGCTTCCAGAATTCCAATAATTCTGTCTCAAGAAACGAACATGCACAACTTTCTAACTTTTTCCTGTTACAAAGTTTCCATTAGAGCTTCTTACAATACAAGCTAATGATGTTCCTTTATCCGTAAAGGTGACATCACAGTTTATTCTATAAAAGTTATGAGGTTTTTTCCATTTTTCTTTAGATTTAATGGTAATTCCTCTGTTATTCTCATTTGTTGTAGTAACCATATTATTACTATTTATTTGATCTTTTTTATTCATGAAATTTGTATCGTCGGGGTTTGATATCTACATTATATTTCAGAGTTTTTTCTATGGTTCAGATTTACCCGCATAAGTGGTGACCAGGATTAAATCTAGCCAAGTATAAGTGGTGATCAGGATTAAATCTAGCCAAACATAAGTGGTGGCTAGGATTGATTCTGGCCAAACATAAGTGGTGGCTAGGATCGTTTCTGGCCCCACCTATCATTAATGGATGGGTAATACCCGGGGTAGCTATTTATGATACTATGCAATTTGTGCGACCAAATGTCCATACAATATGCATGGGATTAGCTGCCTCAATGGGATCTTTTATCCTGGCCGGGGGGGAAATTACCAAACGTCTAGCATTCCCTCACGCTTGGCGCCAATGAGGTTTTTATTTGAGAGAAAAAAGAAGACTATGCCTTCGCCATATGAATATTAAGTAATAATAGCATGGCACTTCGAACCATTAAATATTCTTATTATTTTTTTTTAAAAAAAAAATTCTAAATTTTATAATATTCTTTCCAAAATTCTATAACTTGTGTGCTAGTATTCAAATGTTCACATTTTTTTATTATTATAAACAAAATTATTTCTACCTTTTCAAATATGTCAAGTTATGTTGCATCATATTAATTCTACTATTCTATCTTTCTTATTAAATATTTTTATTATATCATTTATGTGGCTTAGTAATTATTGGTCTAGTCTATTAGTAATTCATTTTCAGTTTTTAAATTTAAAGGACTTGCATATCATATTTTTTTAGTTTAAGGGCACATAAAAAATATATGTTCAACAATTTCAACTTCTACATTACAGATTTTACATATATTACTATCATTATATTTTCTTTTAAAAAGATTTTCTTCAGTGGATATGATATTTTTTATTGCCTTTTACATAAAATTTCTTATTTTTTGGTATAGTATTTATTTTCCAAATTATTTCCATACTTAGTTAGTATTATTAATAGAAATAGTTGGTTTATTTTTTATTTTTTTTATCTTTCTCTCTTTATTATTTCTTTTTAAAAAAAAAATTATGATATGTTTCTTGACTGTGTAGTTTCTATATTTGCAATAATCAATACACATCCGATCTTGTCATTCAAATTTAGGTATAACCATTAATTTGATATTTTCTACTATATCTGTATCAAAAGAATAGATTCTATTTAATATTTTTGTATTCCATGTGTTACTGGTATTGTTAATAAGCTGTTTCACTCTTATATATTCAGAGCTTAAAGGTTTTTTTATCATCTAGACTGTTAGAAATTTATTTATCTTTATAAATTTTAATTAGTGATCCATCATCTAATTTCCAATGTATGTTATTGATAAAGATTTCTTTACCTTGTATGACACTTTTTCATCCCCAAGAAGGCGAGCTTCCAATTTTTGCTTCAAAAAAGTTATCATTGTTAAAATACGTTCCTTTTAGTAGTTTATGTAATAAGGGTGTGACTGGTATGCTGTAATGAGATTAGTAATGTAATGACATTACTGATTTAAACATGATTACTGTGATTGGTACGTCGTAATCAACTCCGTAATATTATTCCTTCCGTAATCACATTACAATGAAAATGAGGATTTTCATTACATAGCTACTACTACCCATGATAGACCCATTACAACCGTAATCGTAATGGATATTTTTAACAAACAAAAATAATTTTATAAACTTAATATATTACACATTTTTCATCATATCTTTTTTCCATTAATCATATATGTAAAAATTCATATTATTATTTTTAGAAACTTAATTTTTTATGATATATTTAAAAAACTACGTACATACATGAATTGTATATAATTACATAAGATCTTTATATCAGTGATATATTTGACCATAATATACAAAGAATTATAACAATTTTTCAATATTCTCACATACCCTCAATCGAATCACTGTTCGCAACCCAATATAAATCATGAATCAACATATTCATCAAAATATTAACATGAAATTACAACAATAATTTAATTATTAAAATTTTACTTCTCTATAATAGTTAAACAAGTTATCTAGTCAATAACTAACTAATTGAATTCTAAATTACATAAGTCGTACTATCGTACATTCTCAATAAATATAAAAACCGAAATGTATAAATCTAAGACTTATCGAACTATATATACAAATCATTTAAAAGTATTAAAATAATTTATTTTTCATATTCTATTTTATTAGAATTATTTATATTTTATAATAAAATAATTACCTTATATCTAAAATAACATATTTACAATCTTATTTAATTAATCTAGTTATTAGCACAAGGTTGAAATCAACCAGGCCATTACATCCTCATTCATATAGTATACCAAACACTGTATAATGATTACAAAGTGCATTACATTCCTAACCTCATTACATTCCTAAACTCATTACATTCTTGCCTAATGCATTGTTTGGATTCAGATAATCAAAGGAAAGGAAATGATAGAAATATAAAAATATTAAAGGAATGGAAAGAAAAGTGATAACCGTGTTTAGATTATAAATATTTTAATAAAGGAAAAGAAAGTAATTGATTAAGGAATTACTTGTTTGGATTCACATTATTAAAGAAAGGGAAAGGATTATTTTACATAAAAATACCTTTATACCCTTATGTGTTATGTAAAAATATTATAATATTAAAATTATAAGGTTAGTTGTGACATTTAAAAAAATAATCATTTCCTTTCCTTTGAAATGACTCCAAAACGGGAGGATTAAATAACTGACGTTTTAAAGGAAAAGAAAGGATTCTGAAATCCATTGAATTACTTTCCTTTAATTAAAAATCGAATTCAAACAAAGGAAATGAAAATTTGTTCCTATAATTTCTTTTCCTTTCCTTTAAAAAAATTAATCCAAACAATACATAAATCCATTACATCATATACCAATCACTACCTAAGAATTTTGGATACTTAGCAATATTCCATACTTGTTTTTTAACAGTGCTTTATTCATAAGGTGAAGGTCTCTAAACCTAATCCACCATCGTATTTTAAGCTTGTTAATTTTTCCAATTTTGTCTAATGGATTCTTTTTTTGCCTTTGTCTCCCATCAAAAGTTGGTAATTATTGAATGTATTTTATGAATTATATATTTTGGTATTATAAAGTTTGACAATAGGTAGTTTGGCAGGCTTTGTAATACTGTATTTATTAGAATTTCTTTTCCTCCTTCTGACAAGTATAATGTTTTCTAATTTTCAATTTTATGTAATATTCTATCTATTATAAATTGATAATCTTTGGTTTTCCATCTTCCCTATTCTGTAGGTAGAACTAGGAGTTATACAATTAACACACAAATTACTATTTAACACACTTATTATCTCAAATTGCTCCAAAAATACATATATTATCTAAGATTAGCTAAAACTTAAAGAACACCATATAAAGGGATAAATTCCACAATTACACCTCAAAAACTAACCCAAATAATGTCTCTTAAGTCTCTAAATCTATCACAAAATGAAAGACATCGGTGTAGTAGGATCATAACCTGGTTTTTATACTGGAAAGGTTAATAATCATCACCTAGTACGATAAGTGTGACCGGGGGTCTCTTCAGTTTTTAACACACGCACACACACACACATATATATATACATCAATGAGTTTTTCAATATGTGACATGGAAATGTTTAACATGTTCTATTAGAATTACTAAAAGGATGAATGCTTTAATATTTTCATCTATAAGCATAACTTATGCTTTTGTCAAATGTAAAAATGAATAGAGAGAAAATCATGTTAAGGAACTTTTAAATTCATGATCACTTAGAGACACAGTCATTATAAGTAGTGTCTGAAATCAACAACTTTATAGAGGTCAAGAGACTCAGCAGAAGTTAATATAGTTCCATCATCTTATAAAATTTTGTGAAAATACTAGGATTGTGTATGAATTTAGATTCCCCTTCACGCCCCATTAAGATGTAATAACCAAAATAATGTGTAAATCTTTTAAATTTGATGAGTACCATCTTAAAATATTTAGGGTTGCCCATATGTGGATGGGGCAAGAGGTCTTATAAATTTGGTATGTGCTTCACATGTTACCCATTAAGATTCTAGTTAAAACCTTAGTATTATGGAAATGTATTTATCTAACCTATAATACTTAAGAATGTGGGGGGAGGGGGTGTCTTGCTATGTTTGCCCTGCCTAACTTTGGGGGAAAATCATCATTAAACCGATAGATTCTTTTTACCGATCGTGAATCTAAAAATTCTTAAATATACTTTTAAATATGTTTACTTTAATTGGCCATTCTTATTTTTGTTGTTATTGTTTGCTAGTAATAATTTATCCGCTACGCCTGCTAGTGGTAATACACCTTTTAGTCTTTTCTCCTTTAGTTCATAGATTATCTCTAATAATGAACCCATAAGGTGGAAGAAGCATAGAATAGGGTCTAATCTTAGACCAGAAATTATAATCTTATTGCTACTAATGACTTCCCCATACCAATGCTAAGATATAATAGTATGGTCTCGTATTGCAAAAAGCACCTAAGATGTTCGAGACTATCAGAATATTCTATCTTTGATAAGAATCCATTATAGTAAAATAGAATCTACTAACAAACCTATGGGTTGAAGGGTTTGTTTGTGGGTAGTAAACTAATTAATGGTAAGTGAATTTCCAAACCGAGGCTTGATGGAACAATATGAAAATTCAAGGCTATTTGAGGTTTCACCCAAAAGAAAGTTTTACCCGGAAGAGTGACCTCGGAGACGTCGGGTGAGGACAAGGTTAAACCCATTAAACACTAGTCCTTTTGAGATAGATGTGATGAATTCACATATAATGAGTAAATGATGAGTTTAGGAACTTTTAATGAATTTCATAACCATTAAATGGTAGTCATATTGAGACAAAAATGATGAATTCAATGATTGTTGGGTTAAGGATGAGTTTGTGAACTTTAATGACTCATAACTATTAAATGGTAGTCATGTTTAGACAGACGTGATGAATTCACTGACTGTTGAGCAAAGGCTGAGTCGGAGAAATCTTAACGAAATTATAATCATGAAAAGGTAGTCTTGTTGAGACAAACGTGATGTAATCACTGACTGTTGAATTTATTATGAGTTAGATAATTAACCGAATTCATAAACTAAGGAGACATTCCTAGTAAGAATGGTCTTGATGAATCCAACGTCATGTGATGAGGTTGAGCTATATAGCTCTTAATGATATCAAGTCCCTGGGGGGAGTACTATACATTGGATACACTCTTGAAGATAACCTATGTGAGTGTGAAGCTGGTGTCTGTCTTCTATAATAAACACATTCTATTTTGTTACAAAACTCGTGAGATATATTATGAGTATTGCGATAAAAACAAGTGGGTAGAGTATGTGATGTGGGGATCTTGACCAAAGAACGTCATGTTCAAGAATTATTCACTTGACATGATTGATTGTTGCCTCACTTCACTATGTGTCAATTCAAATAAAGATCAATTAACGCTTAATTACAATTCACCCATCTCTTGTTCGCTTACAAGAACGTTTACTCCCAATGCCTAAGTGGAGGATTGTTGGAATTAATAAAAGGAAATTTTATTGGTCATGAATGAAAGAAAAATAATTAAAATTTACTAATGGTCAATGTAGTAAAATATTTTAAAGGCCCATGTATTAAAGCTTTAAGAAGTTATTGGGGTTTTCAAAATTGTTTGACTAATATAGAATATATAATACCCCACACACAACCCAACATCAGAAACGACAACAATGATATGAGGAGGTGAGTCGAGACATGACGTGACATGGCTTGGATATGTTGGCCCCTTGCTAATAAATGTGTATAAGTTCATACTTGTTATAAGATGTCAAACATATTGTCCCCTTGCGAATAAATGCGTCCAGATTATTTCGTAGTGATTAATGCATTTATGGAGTGTAACCTTATCTTAATGGAGTTTAACCCCCTCTTTATGTTGTGTAACCCTTGGTATTTAATGCATTCATGGAGGGTGATTTATGGAGAAAGCTCTTTGGTGTTTATATATTACTAATACTTCTCCTTTCATTTGACACATGTCCAAAATTTACAAACTCCTATGAGTTAGAGTTACAACACTAAAAATTAGAGTTTAGAGATTCCCATCTATTTTTGCAAGGGCACATATCTGAAAGATGTATAGTTATCCGATAAGGAGCGACCAGTGAAGATATAATATAGCACCCCGGCCATATGGAAAATATTTCTTAAGACAGTGATTAAGTCACGCTATTACAAATATTCTCGATTGTGTTGTATTTTTATTATGTAATTTCATACTTGTTATAAGTTGTAATTCCTTAATACTATATTCAGTATTATATGCAACTTATTTTTAATTCTAATTCTAATCTATTATTTCCAACAATACGATCATAAGGGCTCAACATCTTAGTACAAGTACAATTAATTAAAAAAAGAAAGTGTGATATTAAAACATCAATTACTTACATGTAAAAATTCCCTTAAACTATATGAATTGTGATACCTCAAGATATTTAATACTCAAGGTGGTATGACTTTTGTCTCCTTCAGGGAAAAAGATTGTTAAAGCTTGCTCAAGATTACGACCGCTTCGTTTTAATAAAAATGAACCATATGCTAATATGCTAGTAAAAAAAGTGAAATAACCAAATTTAATCTATATTTTGTTGACTAATGGAGAAATTTATACAAAACATTACATGTTTAAGAATCTTAAAAATTGATCTTTGAATTTGACTACAAAACTTTAAGTATGTCTTCTAAAGTACACCTCTTCCATCTTAGAGTATAGTACTTAGTCTTGTAGAACAATGAAAAATAGTTTATATCATACTCACACAACGTATAACATATCAATGAGCAAGGGATGTTATGTGAAGAAAAGCTTTCTTTGCAGGGCCAGGCTTTAAGTTTCAATTAGCTAACATGGGCGATTCTTGGGGGTAGGCAACCGCCTACGCCACCTCCCCCGCCCCTAGATACATTTATTATAAAATAGTCTAAAAAAATTAGCAAAAAATCCTTAGCAAAAGTAGCTCCCCCCTCTAAGACATAAGTTCACCCCAAAGCCTAAAATTACCCCGAACCCCACTGTTTTTTTGCCCCACCCTGCAAATCCATGCTGGTCCGCCCCTGACTACTATATAAAACATTGAGTTAAAAAATTCAAATTCATAATTATGGGATTAAGTTTAGATTCTTACATGACCAAGAGTAGACATGTTTGATAAGCTAAAAACAAAACTGCCCCAAGCTCTAGTAGTTGCGAGAATGGTGTATTGGAAAATTACTTATGAAAATTAACCTCTACTTACACATCAAAATATTTTTTTTTAAATGATGTTAAATTGGTTTGACTTTTCTTGAAAACTATTATATATATTCATTGTGTTTTGATTTACAAAAAAGAGATTATCCCTAATCATCACATACATTTTAAATATAAACAAGGTTATTTCATATTATAAACTCCTAGGTGACATACGTCACCTAGGTTGTCCTAGGACAGTCGACCATCTTCTAGCGCCTAGAGTGGACTTATACAGAAAATTTTAGAACACTGTCATATCCATTATCACACAAACCATGCTTCCAATCCTCTCATTAGCATCAAAACTAATTTGGTCTAAATGGCTAAAATTGAAGGAATTTAATACTCGTTATTGAAATAAAAGTTCCTTGGTTCCCTATTTACTCAAGCCTGAAATACAAAAAGATTGCCAACTATTGCCTACATCAGTTACAAGGAAACTAATTAAAGATGTCATATTATAAAAAGAACCCCTTATCTCATTGCGGTACAACCTCTCCCAAAGGTATTGCATACACTATATTGTATTTTTTTTTCCGATCGCTATACTAACTTGAGCATTAGAGTGGCATCAGGGCACCCTTTTTTTGTCCATAGTCGTGGTTTTACAAGTTACATTATGAAGCACATGAATCAACTCCCTAAGGATATACACAACATCGATTACGTCCAAGGCTATCACCAACATTACTACACCAACAACACATCCTACCCTAGGTAACCATCCTTATGATAGGGTACAAAAGGTTCACTGTCACTTGGCTCCGTCTATGGGGGTCGATCAAGGTTTTCACCCAAATTCATTGAGTATGCCACGATGGAGTCATCACTAGGTGCTAGAGGGAAAAAATGGCATAGGGCGTTGTTGTGGGAATGGTCTTGGTCACGCTCTAAGCCAGGAGAACGGTCACTGCCTTTGTCATAGGGGAGTCCGAGAACCAAATCCAATAATATGAAGTAACTTATTATACTGAACATGATGAGGGAAGATACATTGGGTCGTTCTATTGTGACAACTCGTAGTTATATTGGGATATGGTACAACTGCCAAATCCTATCCATAAACCACATACGTATCACATCGATATTGAACGATTAACTAAATAACCTGAGAATATAATTCACATATTTTATTGTCTTTGTTAAGTGATTTATTTAATAATTTTTTTGATCAGCAATTTTTTTTGGAGATGCGGGGTATCGATCCCCGTACCTCTCGCATGCTAAGCGAGCGCTCTACCATCTGAGCTACATCCCCATGAATAAGTCATGTCATGTCCAATATTCATTTAAATAAATTTTGACATACTAGTAGTTCGATATCAAAACATAATAACTACATGCTTAACTACAATGGAGACCTCATGTCAAAGGATCATAAAAATACAAGTCCTTATTGAGATTAACCCACTTGATAGTTTATGTAATCAATATTTATCAATCTCTTATGGGGTTGGTTTAATAACCACAGATATATGCATATAATTTGATAAACAAGACGTATAATGTTTATCCACTATATATTATTAGTTACATAATAATAATTAATTAATGATCAAATAGTTAATCACTTTCGAAAGAAAACAATAAATAGATTCGAGTGTTTGAGAGATTTTATCCTTATCGGAATTTTAAACCCATATGAAAGATATAAAAATGTCATAAAGTCATTTTTGTTTTTACATACCTAGGCTTGTAGTACTAACCTATTCTTTGCAAAAACATGTTCAGTAAAATAGTTCTTAAAGATTGTTTAACAAAGCCATAATAAGGAAGTTCTTTTTTTGTTCGAAAGCATATTAATACATTAGATAGAAATAGCTCAAAATATTACAAACCAGTCTATCCCTCTAGGCACGTTATCACTTAGTACAATCTTAGCTAACTGGGTCAAAATGTGGGAATTCCAATTGCCAAACAGAGTGCTTAAGAGCTCCTGTTTGGCGACCCAGTCAACTGTCTCTTTTTTTCTTCTAGGGATAGTAGCAAAACTAGGGTTTCACAATTCAGCAAAACCATAATTATTACAAACAATATTGTTAATAAATATAAATTAATAACTTGATTTGTTGAGAGAGGATGCATGAACTTTTTGATGCTTCCCGAGGGGTAGTCCATAGCCATTTCCGTTGCTTTCAAAATGTCTGTCGCTTCTGCCTCAGATCTGATTCTACTCTAGTTTTCCACCTTTTTCGTGTTACAAAATCACCAATAGAGTTTCTTACTATGCAAGTTATTGCATCTCTTTTATCCGAGAAAGGTGCATCACAATTTATTTCAAAGTGATCTGGTGGTGGTTTTTCCATTTATCTTTAAATTTGGTTGAATTATAATTTCTAATATCACATAGGGTTGTTTAATTCTCCCATACATTATTAATTACTAGTATGTTGGCATTATTTATTAAATTATTTTTGACTAACTCTTTTTCCATAAAGTGTTGGTCATTAGGGTTTGAGATTTTATAGTATTCATTCCAAGCTTGTGTGGTTTGTACATGTATTCTTTCCATAATAAGTAAGTTCAAAGTTGGATTCGATGAGTCAAGGCAGATATTATAATTTATATATACATATCTTATTTTTTGCAGTCGATAGAAAAGCAACGTCTTCTTCTTCATTTATCTGCATTTCATTTCATCCTCTTCCTAAGCATTATATTTTTATCTCATCTCAACATGAAATTCATAAGAGTTTCACTCTACTTGTTCCTCCTTATTGTGTGTAGATGTGAATTAGCTTAAGCTTTTCCTGCCAACTCAACAATTATTGAGAGCGATTGTGAAGTGATAGTGAAACCTTTAACTTCTAGACTTCCATGTAGTAATTTTGACTGTTGTAATATTTTTGAATCAATTCACGGTAGTATGGAATTGTGTGATCCACTTTTTCCTTTGTTAGTCGCAAAGTTAATACAATAGCTGATTGGGTCGCCAAACACAAGCTTGTTGGCACGTTGTTTGGTGACTGGAGGGTTTATCCTCCACCCCAGCTAGCTCAACTTATTCACCTATATCAAACTGCTTGTGGTGTCGGGTGATATATTGTATTTTCCTTATTATGCATTTTAATATAATTATACATTTGACAAAGAAAGTTCCGCCTTATTTTCTTCACGTTATTAATAGTTACAGTAGTCTCAAAAGTCAATGAAACAACATGCATAGTACACATGGACAACTCTCTTATGCCAACACAATCACTACCACTAACGTGGGGTATTCCTGACTTATCACGTCCATAAATCTTGATAAGGCCTGACTTATACGCATGTCATACACGGGTTCAGTTTTACCCTCACACTTGAATGTATACAACAATTGGAAACTTATACTGGTTTCCAACTAGCATATAAAGATACAGAAATTGAACTGGCCACCACTTGTAGTAGTGGGTTCCTCTCATTTAGAAACAAGAGTGGTCTCAGTGATGGTAAAGGATGTGATTATTGGTGTTATTGACACTAGAGTGTGGCCAAATAGATAGCTGAAGCTACATGGACGACAACGTGTTGACACCTCCCTTAAGATGGAAGGGAACATGTGAGGCTGGAAAATGATTTGTACCAACAAATTGCAACAACAAATTAATAGGAGCCAGATATTATAATAAAGGTGGAGATGAAAAGTATCCAGATTTCACTGGGGTGGGAATTCCTAGGGACTTCAATGGTCATGGTCAGGGCCGGCCCAGGGGCTGGGCGACCAGGGCGACCGCCCAGGGCCCCGAGCGGACCGGGGGCCCCTAATTCATTATTTGTATATGTATATATATATATATATATACGCATGTGTTCGGTTAAGTAACATTAGACTCATTAGATATCCAAAGATGATGCTTTGCCGAGATGGTAAAGTGCTTTTTACAAATTCTTGTGGACTCAAGTTTGAATCCCCTACAAGACAATGCATAGTTTTTTTATTTTGCTTTTTTTTTAAACTACATTTTTTTCAATATCTATGTTTTGTATATATTACTTATTTTTAACCTACATTGTTTTATATGATTAAATGTTTTTTTAAAAACTATATTTTACATTTTTTTTTAAACTACGTCATTTTATATGATTAATATTTTTTTCTTTCGACTCAATTTTGAGTTCTTCTATGTTTACATTTTTGTAAACTACATTTTACTTTTTTTTTTCCTTCTTAAAACTATGTTTTTCTTGTTAATCAATTTTTGTTTGTAATTAAAAAATTCTATTTCAATCTAAAATATACGTTTAGTTTTGTGGTCCGATTTTGTTAAATATAAATAATAAAGTTGATTATTTTTTATAAAAAAATTAAGATAATAAAGTATTTTTGGTTTTTAATTATGTTCATTACAATAGACATTTGTAAATAAAATATCATTAGACTATATACTTTACTCAAAAAATGTTAGATTTGTTCCTTTATTATTTAAATTTTATTTTTATACTAGTTAACATATTTTATATTACATTATGTATATGTTAAACTCATTCGAATCCGTCGAAATACAAGCAATGCGCAAAATTTTAGATTTATATTTGAATGAATCAAAATCAGAGTCATATTTTCACTAGTTAGTGGTATAAGGTTATCATATTATGATTTATTGTTACTTTTAGTTTGATTTTTATTTTACTATTATAAGAGTTAAATCTCGATTGAGTTGCCGATGAGACATTGTCCAAGTGGTAAAGGTTGAGGAGACTCCATAACCAAGAGGTCTTGATTGAGTAAAAAACGACTTCAAGTCCAAATTACCTCAATGATGTACATTATGAGAAGAAAAATAGAAGTTTCGATCAACATTATCCCCGACGAGCACTCTAAATTTGTCATATATTATGAATTATATATTTTTTAATTTTAAAATGTTCAACATATGATAAATATAAAAAATTAATGTATATTTAATTATTTCACATAAATATAATATTTATTTTGAATTATATACTAAAAACATCGAAAGCGTCTGTTTCAATTGTAAATTTTGCATCTTAATTTTTTTATCAAAATTAGTCGTTCTTGGGCCCAATTTAAATTTTCGCCCAGGGCCTCCATATTACCAGGACCGGCCCTGGTCATGGTACACATAATTCATCGATTGATGTTGGAAATTTTGATAAAGATGTGAATTCTTTTGGTTATGCAAAGAAAACAGCAAAAGGGCTAGCACCATGCTCATGGTTGGCAACGTATAAAGTTAGAGATTATTTTGTCTGGGACTTTGATCTACTTGTTGGATTTGATCAAGATGTTTTAGATAGAGTAGTTTTAATCTCAGTTCCCCTGGGTAACTTAGTTGAGAATATAATTCCGAGAAACTCTTATGCAATAACAAGTTTCGCCGCTATAGATAAAGGAGTGTTTGTTGCTATGGATGCAAGAAATGGTGGTCCAAAATCTTGGACTTTAAGTAATTTTGTTATGTGTGCCATGATTTTAGGAGCAAGAAACCTTGATCGTTCCTTCTCTAAAAGTTTTAACTCTCAGTAATGGAGCAACCGTGATTGGATGGAGTCTATTTCCTACGAGTAAGTTGCAGAAACAATACTCTTGTACTACGAAAAAATCATGGATTTGTTTGATAATCTTAAGTTGTTAGAAAAGGTTGGGAATTCCATTGTGATATGTGAAAGAATGTCAGAAAGGTCAACACTGGGGTATAAATTTAAACTTGTTTTGAAAGAAAAAAGTCGGGGTTATCTTGGTATTTGACGGTTGGCTGCTATTTGAATACCCATGATTTCAATGGCTAGGTGTGGTGGTTAGGAAAAACGACAATTTGGCGGTTGTAGAGTACATCAACAATCACGATAATCATGTGGCTAGTATTAGATTTCAGCAAACCACATTAGGAACAGAATTGACCCTAGCAGTAGCTTCTTATTCATCGAGAGGTTTTTTTACTGCACACCCCCACCCCCCGGGTATACTAATATTGGCGGTGTATGTACAAGTAACACTGTCCTCGGCTTCCATTGGAGAATAAAAAGTTATCTAGCGAATACAACCTTCTCTCAGGAGCATCAATGGCGTGCCCTCATATTGTTGGTGTAGCGACACTGTTAAAATATGTACATCCTACTTGGAGTCCGGCTACTATCTCCTCTGACGTGATATCAACTACAAATCCTCTAGATACAAATGGAAACGCAATACAGAACAACAATCGATATCTAAGTGTTGCTTCACCATTAGATATGGGTGCAGGGTTAATTGATCCCAACAAGGCCTCAGATCCCGGGCTGGTATACAATGTAAACGCACACGACTTTATGAATTACTTATGCGCCATGAAGTACACCAAAACAGAAATAATAGCTATTACTCGATCACACAAATTAAACTGTTTAACCCCATCGAGTAATATAAATTACTTTTATTAATCATAATATCTTGGTTAGAAATGTATTCAATCAGTGATATAGTAATACAGTAATACTTAGGGGTGTGCACGGGTCGGTTTTGTATGAAAAATGCTCAACCCACAAACTACCCGTTCTTGTGCGGATTTTGAAAAATAAGACTCGCACCCGCCCAATACATTACTTAAACCATTGAGTTTCGGGTTAGGCGGGTTGCGGGTGCATTGCGGGTGATTTAGTTCGATAAAGAAGACAAATTTGTATCCATATTCATTTGGCGAGTCAAATTTATATTACAAATAAAAATTATAACAAAAAATATTGTTTAGGATACGCATATGGATTTCAAATCATCTATGATTAAAAGATATAAAATGAGATTTTAGGAAACTAAATATATGAATTGAACAAAGAGTACAGATAATATCCTAATTGAAATGAAAAACATATTCATTAGATAAAGTATTATTGAAATATTGAGGGTTTCAAAATAATTTTAAAAATGGGGAGGAATAAAAAAATTTAGAGTGAAAAGCACATGACCCCCACTATTTTATTTGAATAAATTGAGCAATACGAATTTTTCTATTTTTTATACTACAAGGTAATTGAGTATATATATGCGGGTTTGCGGATTTCAAGTTTAAAATCCACAACCCGCAAAAATGTGTATATTTTTTCAAAAATGTAAACCGCAACCCACCCAATTAAAAACTAGCCCGTTTAATTTCGGGTTAGTATGATCGGGTTGGTCGGGTTATGCGGGTTCTCTAACCCGATGCACACCCCTAGTAATACTATTTAAGAATAAAACGATTTCAGTGGTTCTCCAATCTAGTGGTGCAGGTTTAAACAGAGTCAATAACTCAGAATCAATGACTCCGAGTCAAAATGACTCTCCTATGTAACAAAAAAACGATTTCAAAGTATGAAAAAGATAATATAAAAATCGGTTTGAAATTTCCTAGGCAGTCACTTATCTGGCTCTCTATTCTGATTTTGTCAAAGTAGACAACCGGTTGGAGTTTTTATTTTTTGTCTGGCCAATCCTTATTCTACCCTTTTTGCTAGAATATGGAGGCTATGTGAGTTAGCCAAAAGAGGGGTTCTACAGTATACGCTACAAAGAGTCTAAAATATCATAATAATACCAGATCTTATCAACAAATCTGCAGAATAATTAGTTTTTCTGTAGACATAAAAAATAGTGCAATGCTCGTGACTGCCCATGTTAAAATTATTTGGAAAACGGGAGTTCAAAACAGCCAAATTCATGTCTCAGATAGTAAACCATGTACTTGAATTTGGAATGCTCTGAAAATAAGAGATGACTAGGGATCCGATTTGCTCAACTTTTTCACCAAGTTCAAGTTTAATAAAATAAATTATTCGCCATGAAAGGTACTCACAAAGTTGGACAATCATTGCAGTTTCTCGTTCTATAAATGTACATTATGACCAACACTCTTATAACAGGCAAACAAACAGATCAAAATTCGCAACAGGATAATTTAATATAAGATCAAGAGTTGTTCAGAAAAGTTTGTGGTGTATTGGCTTCCTATATTTGTATTTGTTTTCATCAGATCTTCGAGCATCCAGAACAGATGTATTAGTTGAATTGGAGCCTTGGCAAGAGTCTGAACTTTTCGAAATTGATTCCAGCTCATCACTTATGGTTTGCATATTGTATCTAGGCAACCATTCCAGCTCATCATCTGGAGATTCATACCCATCAAATTCCTGAAAGAATATAAATTTATTAGGTAAAAAAGGGCTATTCTCAAAATGAAATTATTACCTTGAACACTGTCGGGGACTGATAAGGTGTTAAGCAGGGATTCAGATCCTTGAGAAACATGTCATCCGGACTCCCGGGAATTGTATGATCTTCAGAACTGAAATCCTGATTTTTAACATAAACAAATTTAATTAAAAAATAAAAACCACTCAAATATTTTATGTTAAATAAAGTATAATGTTGTACCAGTGAGTTATCGGCTTCTTCCTGATAATATGCTGATGTCATCTGAGACCTTATATCGGCATCATAACAACTCTTCCCAGAATATTTCTCTGCTTTTACCTGTGAGCCAGCACATAAGTTTATAACTTTAAATATTATATTCTTTAACTATGTTAAAGCAATGTACCGCTGCAAGATCTTCAGCTAGGCATTGCAATTGTCCTGTTAAGGAAGTGACCTGCATCTGAAGACTTGGAATAAGTTGTTTTGCTTGCTTAAGTTCTAAACCTTGTTTCTCCATAAGTTCCTCAAGATGTGAATTCATAGCTTCTGGAAATAAAATTGAACTTTTCAGTGACTTTATCTCCTCCCTTTGCTTCAAGCATAGATCCTTCAGCTTATCAACCTATTCAATCATCATTACGAATTAAAATTTTGAAATACTTTCTGTAGAACTTGTCGAGAAAGGTTAAACAAAGAGGGATATAAGGAACAGCTTCCAGCAAATGCCAAAACATTCGTCATATTATATATAGTGTATTCACAACACAAGCATATATTTGTGTATTACAAATAACTTAGAATAAGAACATCAAACTCTTCTCTCACAGATCACAATACTCATCAAAATTAAATAAGAAATATAAACCTCAAAACAGCTCAGGCAAATGAAATTGACCAAAATTGTTAAACCCGTGTTATCAATATTATAACTCAATCTGCATACATAATTATATACCTCTCTATTTTTCTCCTCTAGTAACATATTAAGTTCCAGGATCTGAGCTTCATGCTCCTTATTCATACTCAAAAGCTCCCTCTCACTCCTCAAAACCATTGCTAGAGTCCTCGCATTCCGATTTGAATTCTTCACCTCCATTAATGCTTTCCTATCACTACTTCCCTCTCCTTCATTTTTCCCCTTAAATCCCTTAAACAACTTCTTCGGTAAACCACTTAATCCCGAATTTTTCTTCACCCCGTTTTTCTTCAAATCCTCAGCTATAAAATCCACTGGAATAAATAATTTTGGACCGGTCTTAGCCTTAGATGAAGAATTCACCTTCCCATCCACTAGTTTTTTCATCATCGAGCTAAAATTTGAGGAATTATTCTTGGTGGTGGTGGTAATGGTTGTGTTTTTATTAGATTTAACAAGGATATGCGAAGAAGGGCGGTGGAGATGCTCCGTGGAGGAGGAGTGATCTGATTTAGTCGAATCAAAAGAGGAAGTATTGCTAGTGTTGGTGTAACTAGAGTATCTTGATGCTGGTGTAATTGATGCCATTGCTATTTCGGGGGTCTTTTTTTTTTTTCGTTTTTGTTGAGTGATTGATTTTTGATGTGTGTAATGTTTGAATTTTAGGACATGGTGAGCTTTTCTAGGGTTGTGTTTTCATGTGAGAGACAGAGAGAGAAATGTGGTAAGAATTAAGAAATCTCTGGCGCTGTGTGGGTAAAGTCTAAATTCAAATTTTTTGCGTTAAGGCGGTAGAATGACCTTAGCTAACGTTCCTAATTTTCTTTTGACCAAAAAGAACCCTCTAATTCTAATATTGGATGGTGATATTTTACTCCTATTATTAGTAAATCATATCTATATTAGTTATTGACAAAAAGAAGAAAGAAAAATATCTATATTAGTTGACGGTACACTATAGGGTGTATTTAAGGGTGAATTATATATAGGGTCTTAGGAGCACTATTTTTTCTCTATAGAGTAGTGTCTTGAAAGTTGTTATTCTTAGGGACCTCATTTTTTACAATAGTCTTTCCTACCCTTACTAACACTAAAAGACAAAAAAGTATGATGTCACTGTTTCTCTCTCCTCTACCACTACCCACCTACCACCTACCCACCTACCACCCATCTCCGACCTCCGGCCACCGACCACCGACCACCACCACCGACCACCGATCTCCGACCACGGACCTCCGGCCACCAGTCACCGGTCACCGGAAAAAACATAGAGTACTCTGAGAAAAACATAGAGTACTCTATATATTTTAATGAATATTCTAAAAATCCGACCACCTACTTCCAGCTGCCAGAAAAATGCAAAGTACTGTATAAAAATGTAGAGTACTCTAAGAAAACTCGGAGTACTCTAAGAAAAACTCGGAGTACTCTAAGAAAAACTCGGAGTACTCTAAGAAATTCTCGGAGTACTCTTAAAATTTAGGGGTACTATTAAAACACAAAAAAAGTATAATCGGAAATGCTAAAAAAATAAAATTATTGAGTATTATTTAAAAAAAGCACATTTACACATTTTATTACAAGGTAAAAAATAAAATAAAAAACCTAACTGGTTTGACCAGATCTAGATCTGGTCAACCATTTACAAAAAAAAAAAAAAAACTCGATCTGCTTCTTCTTCACGCTTCACGCGTCGGAGATCTTCACCACCACAACTTCAGGAGCTCGAGCTCAACATCACGAACACCACCACCTTCTCGCCACCCAGAACACGAGCAGATTTCCGGCGAGGTGAACCCAAGCACCGTTCAAGCTTCACCATCGTTCAAGCTTCACCACCATAACAGTCTTCATCGTTCAAGCTTCACCGTTCCGCCATGGCTGCTGACTGCAACTGTCTTCTTCAGCAAAACACCATAGCAGTCTTCATCGGAATATATCGGAGCTTCCAGATGCTGCACCACCATGGCAGCAAACAGAGGGATCTCGAGCTCTGCGTAGGAGGAGAGTGGTGGTGGTCACGAAGCTCGCCTGAGATTTGCTGCAGGTTCGAAGCTCGCTAGATCCAGGCCGGAGAAGAAGGCGCGAAGCTCCGTGGTATTGTGATTTGCAGTGTTCGTGCTTCGCCGGAGAAGAAGCCGACTTCGCGAAGCTTTTGCCGGCGAGATGTGTTATGTAGGTGGTGGTGCTATGGTGGAGTTTTATGAGGGAGGAGGGAGGTGGTGGTGCTATGGTGGAGGTTTATGAGGGAGGATTGAGGAGGGAGGTGGGAGGTGGTGGTGCAGATCGGCGGTGGTTGTGGCCATTTAGGTGGTGTCGGTGGTTGTTGAGAGGAGAGAGGAGAGAAGAGAGAGAAGAGAGAAGCATTGAGGTGAGGTATTGAACTTAGAACGTGAATGAAATTAGAAAATGACAATTAGTATATATATAGGTATAGAAAAAACAAAAGAGGGGTAGTCTAGTAATTAGGGTTTTGGGGTTCATGTTTTAAAAAGTTGATGAGGTCTTTAGTAAGAAGAGGCTCTAGGTAGGGGTGCTAACTCGAAGAGGGTGGTGTGGTCAAGACCCCTAGTGTCATTATCTCTGTATTTAATTACTAAAAGAGTTTATAGAACTTTAAAAATAAGATACGTTTTTGGAAAAAAAAAATAAGATACATTCAACTAAGAGTCTAAAATGTTTTTTAAAATAATAATGTATTCAGTTTAGATTTTAAACAATCTTTTAAAATTTTATAGTATTCAAAAGTCTATAATTTTTTTAGATTTTATCAACTATCGGATTCTACAGGATTTTAAAAACAAATTTTTAATTTTGAAATATATCAGTTTACCTAGAAATTTTGATAGATTTCTTCTTTAAACTATCTTCTAATAATTAGAAAATATAATTAAACATAATTCATGCTATATTTTTCATGTGCGACTTCAATTAAAAAAATTCATGAAAAAATTAGCCGTAACATTTAAAAAATTCATTTATGCTATTAACATTTTTCATGTAAAACCTTGATTAAAAAATTTACATAAAAAATTATATGTAAGATGATTGATTCAGTTAACTCATGAGATTTTGTTCAATTAAAAGAGAATGGTACCTCCAAGCATGGAGAGTTACGGGAAAAATTTGGGTAAACCTACCCTATGTGTGGGTCTGGGTTTTGTATTAAAAAATCAATACATTCGTGTACTATACAAGAGAGAGAAGAATCATATGCTAATTAATTTTATGTCCATCATTTTTTTTTTTCCTTTTTTAATCCGGTCATTATATTTTTCTTTTACACGTGATCATTATATTATTTATGTAGTTATAATTTTGTCCAGAAAAAAGGTATAGAATTTTTTTTTAAAAAAAATTGATACAAAATTAAAACTTTTAATTTTTTCATAAGGGATATAAGAGTGAAGGAAATTTTATAAAGATAAGCTTTTAAATTAGATTATAAATTATATGGATTGGTAATTGGTATTAAGAGATCATAATTTATAAATATAGTCAATCTGAATGACACGTTTTACTTTGTACTATGGATGTAAACAATCCAGCCTAATACTAGATTTGCAAGTTTGTTTGCTTAATTTCTCGAGTCGAGTCGAGTAATAAACGTGTAAGTTTGTTTGTTTAACTTCTTGAACGAGATTTCTGGAGTCGAATTCGAGTTGTTAACAAAAAATTGATTGATCAATATTGAATGGAGTGTATGGTATGATGTATGAATTGTGCAATCGATGGGATTTTTTTAATTAAGAGTGTCTTAGTTAATATTAAACTTTAATAATATATTTACTAGTTAATATATGATTATATAACGATTAAAAATATAAACGAACAATAAATGAAACAATCCGAATGATCTCGTTTTATAATTGAGTTTACATTTAAGTCTGAACTTGTTTATAAATGAACGTTTTTTATCGAGTCGAGCTACAACTTCTCTCAAATGGTTTTGGAATGGGTTGAAAATGAATCAAGCCATTCTAGAGTAGTTTTAGCTTGAATCGAGAAAAAAACGTTAAGTTATAAACAAGTTCAAACTTAAATTTAAACTCAATTATAAAACGGGATCATTAAATTGTTTCATTAATTGTTCGTTTATATTCTTGAATTGTCATATAATCATATATTAACTTGTAAATATATTATTAAAGTTTAATATTAACTAATTAATTTTAAAAAATTCCCATCAATAGCACATTTCATACTTCGTACCGTATACTCCATTCAATATCGATCAATTAATTTTTCGTTAACAACTCGAATTTGACTAAAAAAACTCATTCGAGAAGTTAAACAAACAAACTTACACGTCTATTACTCGACTCGGCTTGAGAAATTAAGCAAACAAACTTGCACATCTAGTATAAGGCTCGGTTTGTTTTCATCTCTAGTACAAAGTAAAACGTGTCATTCAATTTGACTATATAAAAAGATATGATCTCTTTTTATACCAACCATATAATTTGTAATCTAATTTAAAAATTTATCTTTATAAAATTTCCTTCACTCTTATATATCTTAAGAAACAATTTTGTAAAAAAAAAAAAATTCTATACCTTGTTTGGACAAAATCCTTTTTTTATAATTACGTAAATAGTATAATGATCACATGTAAAAAAAAAATTATAATGAAAGGATTAAAAAAGGAAAAGCAAAACAGAAAAATTGATAGGCATAATTAATTACATATGCTTTTTCTTTCTCTTGTATAGTACACAAGCGTATTAATATTTAAATATAAAACCATAGACCCACAAACAGGGTAGGTTTACCCAAGTTTTCTCCGAGAGTTACAATATATGATATGAATCCATCTAAGTACATAATGAACCTAAATGATGTCTCATGATTTTTTTTTGTTCATTGAGAAATACAGTTTCAAAAGAAACATGTGGTTACATTGTGTAACATATTATGTATGACATATTCTACTACTTTGACGATTTCAAGTAGTACATAGTTGGTTTCATTCGATGAAATTAACACGAAAGAACATTGTTAAAGTCACTAACACATTGGTAAAGATCCTGGTCTAACATAAAACCAGTCGGATGTGTAAATAACTTATTTGGTTCCTTATTTTTATATACTTTGATAGTTCAATTATTGATTAAATATATAGAGTCTGCAATAATTTATTTTAAATTACTTCCATTGCCATCAACCACATTTATTGTAATTCAACTCCTTAAAATAATAAACTTGAAAATAGTATAATTAAATTTTTCAAAATATGTACGTGAAAATATGTGTCCGATATTCAATTCGTTTTGGTGTAGATCATTCTTAATTCTTGTAAAAGAAATTATATGTCAAAGTCTATCAAAATCTATAAGGGATTGACAAAAATCCATTCAACTCTATACAAGATTTACAAAGAATATGCTAAAATCTGTTTGCATTTAAAACAATCCATGAAACTTGCAAAGTCTATAGATTTTTTAAAATCCACAAAAATCCATCAGAATCTCAATTGAATACACCCCATCTATTTCAAACATTTTAAAATAATTCCAAAATTCTCAAATATCTCCAAAATTCTCAAAATCTTCTTTACACATACTAATGTCTTTATATTTGTGATAAAATAATTTAGTCATGAAACATCATTTTAGGTGTATTATTCATTGTCCAATAAACTTGATCATCTATCTTCTTTCCAGTATGAGAATTCAATTCTTTAAGTTTGGATTTATAGAATATTATTTACTCTTTTTACTTATTATTTTGCAGCACGTAAGGTAAACTTTATTTGCATTTTGCATCTATATGATTTATCATATATATCGTATCGTAGTTGAACACAGATAGACCAATAAAGTAGATAGTTAATTGTGATAATTTATAGTCCGTGTTTATTTGATCCACGACATTAATGGATCTTTAGGTTTTTCAGTTTAGATAGTTGGTGTTATTGAAGGCTACAACAAATCACATGAAATTACCCATGTAAGTAGACTTATATTCAATTACATGTATTCTTAATATAATATAAATAAAGTTAACACAGTTTTTGGTGTCTCATACTCTCATTATTTTGATTTTTTTGTTATTTCAAATACATTTAGTATATATACATTTGTGTGCGCTATATATCCATTGCATGTCAATTTCCAAGTGAGTTGTTTAATTGAACTATCGGTATTTCTCACACTCGAGGGACCACAAAAAATATGTCTACAGTCTCTCTATTCTCTATTATTAATTTTTATTGAGTTTATGTTCTTGCGAAGTCTCATGAAATGTAGTTTTTTTTTTCAAATTTTATTAAGTTTTTATCCTTGCAGGTCTCTTGAATGTTCAATTACCCCATAGTTAAGGTTAAACCCGACACCTCAGATGACAAAATATATAGGTCGGTATTTTCTATAAGATTTTATTTTTTCTAATTGAAGTATATGTTATACTCATCTGATTCAAATGAAGATCTTCGGAGGTGATAAACATATATCTTCACCCCTTAAGAAGCACAAGATCAATGTCGTTCCTGATGAGAACTACATTTTACATTTATATATTATGTAGTAAAATCACAATTTTTGAGAGCACAGATTACTTATATTATTTGACCTGAATTGTCAATAATTTATTTACGTGGTATCATATCGAGTATACTAACTGATTGTGTAATCCCTATTTATCCCTGCGGGTTCCATCATTATGCTTTGGTATTTGTTTGTTATATTCATAATATAATCAAATAACGTGCTGAATTTTATGTTTGTTTGTTGATTTATATGTATTACCGAAATAAGCATGATGTGATCCATGAGTCAGAACTGTTTATGTCAGTTATTACGGGTGGCTAGATTGTGAAAATCCCTTAATCAAACACCGATAGTTGGAAAAATGTTGGACAAATCTATGATCACCAGGTACACAAAATTTCAAACAAGCAGATTATTTACACTTTGAGTGAGCCTGCAACTCAAAGAATATTGGTAAGTCATGCCTTTGAAAAAAAGAGCCTAACCGAAACAAAATAAGTCCTACGTGTAGCTGAAAGTAGATGATTGTGTTGTACAGTTGTACTCTTCGAAAATAACATAGCAGTTGTATTGATTTCAATAATTGCAGCACCAGTGTGACCTGAACTCACAATCCCTTTATTATCAACTATATGCATATAAGTCTCTCGAGTTATAAAATCCATAACTGGGAAACGCATATAAATTATAAAAGAAGTTGTATTCCATATAAATTCGCAAAAATACAGTTTGGTCCTTGCATTAGTTCTCACAGAATCACGAATCAATATAGCACCTCTAGAATACAAGAATCAATAAACAATTCTAATCTTGATAGCGTGGGTTCTTTTCTTAATTTTATATTTCTGTAATTTGTTTGTATTAGATGGAAAAGTTAGGCATAACCCATAAGACTTCCTAAAAAACATTTTGTATTGTAGATTTTGTTTCCGATAGTTCCCACATACACCAATGATAAAATAAAAGGACAAACAACGGTGTAAACCTTAAAGAATTTGGACATTTCAATTCTTCTCAAGTTGAGAGTAATTTGAGATTTTGAAATGAAAAAGGTTATTGGTGATAATTTGAACAATGAGTAGCTATTTCCAATTATTGATTTTGAAATGCACAATTTTGTTTATGGAAATATTCATGTTTATACTCAATTTTTTTAAATATATTAGATTGGGTTTGGGAGTTTTATAATTATCATGTTAATTTTCAGAAATATTTTTTTTATGTAGTGACTGATCAGATTTTTCCCCCCAAAGTATTAGCCTTATTTGTTATGATTTGGACCATGGTTCCTGTAGTTTGTTCCAAGAGATTGCACGAAATGGGGTCAAAAGGGTAGAGATGGAAAGGAATCAGATATCCTCAAAAGATAGCATAACCACATCCATATTTATTAAGGAAAACGATAACCAAATCCGCACCAATTAACCATCGCATTTTAGAATTATTTACCGAATCTTTATCCACGATGGATGTGGATTATCCACGGTTAATCAGCATCCGTAATTGTTCGATAAGTTTTAAATAAAAAAATCTTATAAAATATTTATATAATTATAAAATTAGCTACTTAATTATTGGTTGATCATAAATAGGTATTAGGCAATATATTAATAAACTAGTTAAAATCAGTTAGGAGCTTTAAGTATGAAATAATATTATTTGGTCGATATTATATGTATGATTTTTGTATTTATAGAATATATTTATATATAGTATATATGTGTATATTTTTATTTTATTTCTTATACTTTAATCAGAATTTGTATTATCTGTCCGATTATTGTAAAAACAAAACAAATCATAACGGATTATCCACCGGTTACCTTTTGTGAGAACCAAACCCTCGTGGATGCACCATCGGTTCTACCAACAGATTTATTATCGGATCGGATATCCATCAGTTACAGTTAATATTCTAACCATTGACATCCCTACAAAGGCTCTTGGCATTTTCTTTGGACAAGAAAATGTTGTCTTTTGTCTTGATCATTAATGATACTAAAGCGGTAATATCATATGCTAATTTATGGCAGACGTGGTTTAAAGTCGTTATTTGTACACTCAAGTTTTGTGGCTCTTATAGTATGTGTTATAGTCAAAATTAAAATCTATCTACATTGGAAAGATTTTCTAAATTCGGTTCCTCATACTTAGATGTGATTAAATATCGATTATTACACAATCTGGAAAGAAGCGTGTTAAAAGAATTGTCAAATGTTGTCAAAATGGACTAATTTGGAGGTGTACGAGTGTATATTATTAATTTGGTGCTTAGGTTATTGCGTAAAGCCATATGTTTAAGCATTTATATATTAGTTTGATGAGATGTGTTGATAATTAGAGTGTATCTTATGTTTTAGCATTCAACAATTATTTTCGGGAAATAGTTAGAGATACTGAAATTCTGTTACGAATTTGGTATGTACTTACTATTCATCTTAAATATTTTAAGTAAAAAATATCTTATTGTTAAAATTCAAAATAACTTTTTATTAAGTCACTTGAAATTTAGACAAGATGTAGTCATGTCAAACAATTTTGAGTTGGAATGTTATGGCTCACAGTTTCTCCTAACCCCTTTATCCATTGGTTTACGTAGGACTTGAGCAAGAAAAATAAAACCGTGATAGAGAAGATTTTGATATGGTCCTAATTAATGTTGCACACAAAAAAAAATTGGGTGCTCTTAAAAATATGAAGTATGGCAAATTATACTTCATTGTATCATAAATTTTTGAATGATAAGATCAAAATTTCTGATCATTGATCTTTAGATTTCAAGTAATCAAAAAATTCATTTATAATTTATTGAATCATATCATTTATTTTTATTAATTTTTAAAATGTGATATAATTACTAGATGGGTTATCTGTAATGTTCATAGTTATATATTTGATTTCCTCAATGGGACAATTTTTTTACGTGTCTTTAGACGCGGGTTTTACATAGTATATAATTTTTTATACGGTTCAGATCTTTTAACATAAGTAATGGCCAGGATCATTTATGGCCCCACTTATCATTAAGACCATTAATTATTTATTACTTTTTTTAAAAAGAACAAAAAAAAATACTAACATTGGTCAAATTAAAACACATGGTTTTGTCTATAAAAAACATGTGCCACTCCAACAAAAAAAAAATCACAGAAGAACCCAATCAAACTTAATCTCATCACATTCACTCACCTTTCCACCCATGTTTTACTCACTTTTCCATTGTGGCTCTCATGCGCTGCTCAAGGACTATTCTTTACCATCTTCACACTCACAAGAAACCCGCTGCCGCTCGAGGACCATTCTCCACCATCTCCACTCTCACATTTCCACCAAGCCTCTCTCCTGCAAAATAAATCCGTCGCCGCTAATCCATCAACAATCGAAGAACCCAAATTAGAATACCACCACAGCTACGCCATCAACAATTGAAGAACCCAAATTAAGGTAATGATTTATTTTTTAACCTGATCTCATCAGTTTTACAATATGATTTAAGTTTAATTATTTTTATGATTTTCACCTCTCCACCATGACGTTCTCCTGTGCCGCTCGGGGACCATTCTCCACCATCGTCAACTTGCATTGGAAGCGCCATAAACAATCGAAGAACCCAAATTAAGGTAAAATTAAGATTAGTTGTAACCTAACTGTGCTCAGTAACCCTATATGACATTATGTTGTCGAACGTTTGGTTGGACAACCGTAAGGGGAGGATTTTCTTTTCAATAGCTTCAAGCAGATTATTGATTACAAGGATCGATGATCGAAGATATTGGAGTCGAATACATACTAAAGTATCAAGGTGAGTATATTAGTTTGAAAAACTATATTATAATCTGTTCTTTCGTTACTTTATTTATCAAAAGATAAAAAAAGAGCCTGGATTTATTATTTTGAATTGTCTTGGAGCGCATTGGTGATTACAGGGGATCGATGGTCGAAGATATTGGCGTCGAATACAAATTGAGGAATTAAGGTGAGTATATTAGATTATTTAGCATTGTCTTGACCCATGTGGGTTATTTGCATTGTCTTGATCCATGTGGGTTAACAATGTGATTATGTATAGATTATGTGGGGGAGCATGGGCTAGGGGTTTTATACAATCTTGGTAGTTTACAATCATCAACTAGATGCTTTAATAGGTGTATACTATGTTGCATAAAACAAGGATCAGTGGTGAAGTGGGAGTGATTTTTAACCAGTTGTAATTGCACTATAGGTCCTTTATATATTCTTGAGCATATATATATATATATATATATATATATATATATATATATATATATTTGTTTAATTGCGTTATGAGTCCCTTCATATAATCTTGAAGAGTCGTATTTTTTGTTTCGTGTTATATGTTTGTGGTACTTCTAAAGACCAAAAACTTCCCTAAAATTTCATAAAACTCCTTACAGATATTTATACACCTGACCTAGTAGCTACCTCAGACTGTATGCTAGGTAATTTAATTGCACTATAGGTCTATATTATGCAAAATAACTCAAAGCCATGGTAGATCTAATATTTAATCCTTTTCTAGGTAAAACTGGATATGGTACAGTTAGTGAAGCTTTAGCGTATAAGACACCATTTATCTTTGTAAGAAGAGATTATTTTAATGAAGAGCCGTGTATAAGAAACATGTTTGAGTTAAAGCGTGTCTTTTTTTTACTGTCCTAATACAGAATTAACAAAATTTAATACGTTTAAAATGAAAATTGTGAAAAAATTACAATCAAGGTGGCGTTGAGATGATACTAAGAGATTTGCTGAATGGAAAATGGGCACCATATATTTAACATGCCATTACTATGAAACCTTGCTATGAGAAACCCATTAATGGGGCTGAGGTATGCTTTTCAATTTAGCTCCCTGAAGAAATAAATGTTATCTTTTACTCCCCCCCCCCCCCCCCCCCCCCCCCCGCTCGTTGAATCAAATTTTTGGATCCAGGTGGTTGCTCAGATACTATTGGATACATCTAATGGAAAAACACTATTGGCAGAGATATATTTACTTATGGTAAGTTTAATTTTTGGTTAATATTATTTTGGTTTTTGTTATGAATTTATTTCTAACAAGGTAAATTTCGTAAACTACAGGATTAATTCTGCTTTGTACGAGGACACTAACGCAGAGGAATAGTTTGTTGACCCGAGAATTGCTATGCATTGAGCAAGTTTGCTGAGTTGGAGCAATCATTGTGTGAAATTTAACCAGTCAGATGTAAACTGAACAGAAATAGGAATAGTTTGTGGTGATAAGTGGTGAGAAAAGTTTAATTTATTTTAGTTTAGTTTATTTTATTTTAGTTTAGTTTATTTTATTTTTTGTTATCTATATTATAAAATAAACTTTTCCATAATGATTTTTGTTGCCTATATTAGAAATGTTATTTATTTTTGTTATCAATATATAAAAGTACGAAAATAAGATATTTTTTCTAAAATATCTCATTATTTTTTTATAATAAGATTTTCAATTAATTTATATTTTGTTTTAAAATTACTAAAAACAGTTTTAGAAAAGCTTCATTTTTCAAAAAATTTCCTACTTTGATTATATAAAATTTCCTAATTTGTATTCAATAAGATTCCTAAATGGTATTCAACGATATTCTTTACATAACTAATTTACCATAATCAAGTTGACATAAATAGCCTACCATGAAATGCTAATATGTTTTACATAAATAACTTACCATGATATAACTTTCTTCATTTACGCTATTTACCATACATGTATATGACTATATAACTTAATCCTATTTTTATTTCAAAAGCATAGCTTAATCTGCACTAAAACTTTTATTTCTCAAGCGTCACTTCTTCTCAAGCATCATTTCAAAAGCATCACTTTTTCCACTCTAAGGTTGGTTTGACGTAACTGTTTAGGTTTAAATACTTTTGTGACTTTATTTACTAATGTTTATATCTAAATAATATTATTCATGTATTTATTTATTTATTACAAAGTAGAGGCATCCAATAGCTTAACTTTTCCATGTGATATAATTCGGTATTGTAGTATTTTGTCTTTTGTGTGTGTATTGGAATGTAAAGTTATTGTTGTTGTGATGAATGAATGTACTAAGTAGTAATAAAAATTGTATGGCTATGAATCCTGATTGAATAAAGAATATTTTTCAAGATAGTGAGATTTGAGAGAGATATGTAGATGTGGTAACTCGCACAATCCAGATATAATTGGATTTATTTATTTCTTAGTGAGTTAACATGTAACGTAGCAGATTCTTTTGTACCAAATATAAATGTAGTGTTTTGTAATTTATGAGTTTTTCTTGAATGTTTTAGTTCTTTTTGTGTTTTAAGTATGTAAGTTGCATGAATTAATTGCCTACTAAAAAAATTAATTGCCTATATATGCTCAGACACATAACAGTATCTTAAATATTTGCTATAAAAATATTATCCAACGCCAAAGAAACGGAAAAGAAATCTCTGTTCACTAGGTAATATAGAGTTTTGTCAAAAAAAAAAAAAATCGAGTAATGATATAATATATTAAAATCACACCATACCATATTTATAATATAGTTTAATTAATTCAAAGTAAAATATCAACTTTTTTATTTTTTAATCTAATCATAATTTACTCTTACTCAAATTATAACTTAATATATAAATATACCATATAAATAGTATGTTATGTAATATAATTAGTATTTATATACTTAAAAATAATTGAATAACTAATATTAATAATTTGGTATAACTAGAAAAGATTACAAGGTATTCACATTTTGTTTTATATGAATAGATTAACTCATTCAATATAACTATTTAATTATAACATGATATTCGAATTTTGTTAATATATATATATATATACACACATATAGAGAGGATACGGAGGAGAGCTGCCATCTTATATTAAAAGTAGGCTAGCAGTGACTAATATATATATATATATATATATATATATATATATATATATATATATATATATATATATATATATATATATATATATATTACAACTTATATACAATGTTGTTACTACTTCATAAGTTTATTAAATCAAAAAGAAAAAAATGATTGTGTACAAGAGTCGTGTAGTAAGTAATTTTTTTTATTTACTTTACAATATATATATAATTATTGAGGAAACTACTAATTAAAGCCTAATTTCCTACTCCCTTAGGATTTAAAGCCCAACTACAAAATAGATCTAATTAAAGCCTAACCAAATCAAACCTTGATACACTCTTACTAAAATACCCTCCCTTTTACCTTATAACACAATCCTCTCTCATCCTTTTTTATTTACCATTTTAATTTTTTTTTAATTATGTTTTTTTATTTTTTAATTCTGTTAATTTCTGAGTTTTTATTTTTGTAACTTACCTGATATGTTTTTTTCGTACAGACCTATGTAAATACAATCGTCTTTTTTCGTATAGACCTGTGTTTTTTATTGGTATAGACCTATATGTTTTTTTACCGTTTTTAAGGTGTGTTTGTTCCAATTCTTATTTTTTGTATAGGTTCAATGCTTCGGTTTTGTCCAAGTTCGTGTACCCAATGGTCTAGACTCAAGGGGTCGTACACAAGCTCCGGTTTTGTCCATGTCATTTTTTGTCCAATGTCAAATGTTCAGGAACCAAGTCACTCAGTATCTTAGGATGCGTACACAAGTGCCCATACCCTAGTGTTTGTACCTTAACAATTACTTCACACACATAGTAGGCAAAAAATAGACAACTAAATCAAAATAGCTAGACCAAGGTGGCTAGACTTGACATAATGTCTGTACACAAGTGGCTATACATACCCTTTTTATTACCTGTAACAACAAAGAAAAAGAAACATTACGGACTGGACACTAATTAAAAAAAGAAAACAAGATGTTGAATAATCCTTATGTTTTTTTTAAATAAGCTGTTTTGTCAAATACAATTGGGCTGGCCATGTAAAGAAACAAAACGTTTGAAGAAAATTTGATAAAAAAAACTATCTGGACGCTAAGTCAACAAAAAAAACATTTGAAAAAGAGGGGCTGGACACAAGAGGGCTGGACATCAAGTGGGTCTGGACATAGCACAGAAGAACAGATCGAACACAAATCCCAATCAAGCTGGACCAACTGGCTGGAGACACGAAAAAGAAAAAAAAATCGAACACATTGATAAACAAATCGAACATAGATTTGGAGCGGTTTTCCTGTGCTGGATTGAAGATGTGGGTAAGGGGCGGTGTTAGCGGCGAAACCAGAGCCGCGTTTATGGTGGTGAGCGTGGAACGGAGAAGAAGAAGAGATGAGATGGTAGCGAGCGGAGTTGTGGAGAATGGCCTTGACAACAACAGATTTTGGTGGTGATGGTCTTCGAACAGATCTGGATTTGTTCTCGCAGCAGTTGTTCTCTGCTTCTGCGCGAAGGGTGGTGGAGGGATTCGGCGGTGGTGTGGATTGCCCCGGCGTCGTCACAGCAGAAGAGATGAGGCGTGGTGGATCTGCCTCGCGCGACAGCTTTGCTGTGGTGGATCTGGAGCACGGTGGTTTTCTGCGGTGGTGAAGGTGAGAAGCTTCGTGGTGGTGGTGGCTCCATGAGGACGGTGGTTCATGGTGGTGGTTGTGTGCAACAGAGAGGACGGTGGTTCTCGTGGTGGTTGTGTGCAGCAGAGAGGACGGTGGTTATGGATGGAGGGTGGGGTGAAGAAGGTAGGGGAAGAGGGAAAGTGTGTTCTTATGTACAGGGAGGGAGGGCACAGAGAAGTGTCAAAATTTTGGATCCAAAACCTATATTGGTTTTTTGTTTTGGTAAATTGTTTTTCACAGTGTTAAGGGGTTGGGGGGGGGGGGGGGGGGGGGTGAATGGTCTTTTCCTCTTCTTTAGTTGCATTCTGATAGGGTAGTTAGTGCTTAGTTGGGGTTGGACCTTACTTTGTTGTACCATAAGGGGTGGGTCTTTTAAAAATAATTCCCTCATAATTATTTGCTAAACAATACTATTTTTCAGGTTAACATAAATTTTATGGAAACCTAAGTCAACCTATCTTATACGCATTACGTGTTTTGGTTGTATATATTGTTTTAAAATGTAATTATGAATTCTAAATGAAGGTTTAATTCCTTCTGTCAGAAAATGTGATTGTTACATAAAAGGGATAAGGAGCAATTTTAAATTAAACTTGTCCCTTAATGTACCTGTCACATTTTCTAATAAAAGGAACCGATCAACCTACACTTTGAATTTATAATTACATTTATCAATCCGCCTTGATTCCCAAACTTTTTATATATTTCAAGTCCCCTCAAATTAGTTCTCAAACTCAAGAAGCAAAACATAGAGGGATATCCATCCAATTGCTACAAATTAGAAGAAAGATGAAAATTGAGAATTATTCGATTGCATTAAAGCAAGAATCTGACTGATACAAGCTACAAGAAAAGGATCTGACTGATACAAGCTAAAAGAAAAGGATCTTGACTGAATATGTGATTCCAGCATCTATCCATCTTCTTCTAATTTCTTACATGCATGTTTTTAACAGTTGTCCACATTACATTTCTTCCGGTCCTGCTGCATCCCCACCATACATAGCCATTCTTACAACTTGAAATATAACTGCAAGAACACGGATAAACATTTATAATTAACATATATACTGAACCAGAGTTTCATAGGGATCAGGAATCAATTAAAGACAATAATCATAACTAAGAATGGCCATGTGGGTCAACACTTCAGTATATAATTAATTTCTTTGTCCTATGTGGCATGGATTCATATTTATTTTAGTTTTTCTTCAAATATGAGAATTTTTATTAAAGACGGAAAAGGAGGCAGTATAAGAAAAATAAAAACGAGAAACAAAAAAAAAAAAAAAAAAAAAAGGTCGAACAGGTCTATCATCGGATACTGCTATATATGTACTTACCCAAACGCAGAACCTACACTTAAATCGGGAAAAGATTTATCTACAAGTTGATAAATCAGTGTTTTTTTTTTTTTTGGGTTAGGTAAAAATAAATCAGTGTTATACTTAGCATACTTTGCAAAATCAGCTAGTATTATATTACTCGATAAATTGATATGAAAGGCTTTCCATGCAAAAAATTTACAAAGTCATCAATGGATCTCACATATGGACAAATATTTCAATTAATACAAGACATTTTCGTTTCTGAAAAATATGTTAAATACAAAGTTATTATTTGTTGACTTCTACAAAACAGAGTCAAAAGTTGATGGTTGATTTTATTCAAGGTATGGATTAAAAAAAAGTCAAAACATTTTGATTTATTTGTTTCGGATATGCTTGAAAGTTTCTTCACTAAATTCTAACATGCAAAGAAAGAAAAATAGGCAAAACACAAAACCTCAAATCTTTTGTTGTTTAATCTCAACAAACATAAAAATGACAATTATTATATAATCGCTATTGTTGATGCTTTTCCGTAGTGAAGTATTTTTCGAATTTATTTTTTAAATTCATGTCAAAATAAAATTTTAAATTTATTACTAGATATTTTCAGTTCACAAATCAAAGCTCAAATTCGGACTCACAAGTCACCATGTAAAAATATATGATTTCTAATAATAACAAAGATAATTTACTTATATAATTTTCATTCTTGTAGTATTCCACAAAAATATTCATTCTTGTAGTCTTTTATATTTTCACGCAACAAAATTATGTTGGACAACTGTTACAAAATTGATGGCAATTAATTGGACAAAATTTAATATAAACATTTATGACTCAAATAAATAAAACAAACATTTAAAATATCATATTATATGCTTAAAACATTAATTTATAAAACACTATAACAATTTATTTTAGACAAAATAAAATAAATAAAATAATTATAAACAACTTACATGATCCAACAACCAAAACTGCAAAGAGCACAAGAACAATGTGTGCTGGTTCAAATTCTTTCTTGCCAAAATTTGGACCAAGTCCTCTTTTCGTAATGTTTTTCTCAAATTTTGCTACTTTCTTCTCCGCAAGACGTTTGGAGGTGGTCTGTAATATCCATCCATCAAAATCGATTTAGAACCCATTAACTATTTAGAAATAAGAAATCCATGAATCACTAACAGACTCAAACGTATTTTACTATTATCTATAATTTAATCATATATTTCTAACTATCCTTGATAAAATTTAAATTTAACAAAAAACAATAATAGGAGTAAGGAGCAAAAGTTTATGTCTTCGATTATCAAAGCAGATCTCTAACCAAATTAATTTAAACGCCTTTTACCAACAAAAAATTCCGAATAAACATTTTGTAAGAGTTTACCATATACATTTTGTAAGAGTTTACCATATAAATTTTGTGAGTGAGAGAGTTTACCATTTTCTGATTGACTTTGGTGGGCTAGAGAGAAGAATCAGGAAAGTAACGTACTTGCTATCTCTGAGGAAGAGGAGGAGGAGATATTAGAGTGAACAATGACAAAGGCAGCCTTTTTGTAAGAATACGGAAACCTAGGAAGTGAGTAGTATTGACCCTATTCAGACAGTAGGCCCATCTAATTTTTCATTTCTTCTTTTTTCATTTATTAGTTGTTGCCCATAAATTCTCTTTTTATTAAAGAATTGGGTCAACGGTGGTGCTTTTTTTTTTTGTTCCAACAACGTGGTGCACTTATTTTATTTTTCTTATCGACGCTTGAGGATAATGTTTACATTAATTATTATATAAAATTATATAGGTCTCTATACTATATAAAATAAACTATAATTTATAAAAAAAGAATTTATATAAACAAAAAAAATCAAAACCATGTAATTAATATAAAAAAGATTTCAACCCAACAAGTTTTGCAAATTGATTTAATTGTTGAAAAGGCCAAGACTAACAACTTTGCAAATGTGTATATATAATTGGGAAATAATTTTTCTATCTTAAATAGAAAACTTTATTCCAACCTTCTTCTCATTTTAGACTTTTAATTTTAACTTTATTTGAATTAATTTTTTATTTGAATGAATTAATTAATTCATCTTCAATGTTTATCTAAGTATTATATTAATAAGGTAATAAATATACAAAATTAATAAGAAATATTATTTATTTATTATCTTAATTAACTACTATAAATATTATTTAATATATCTTATATAAAATATAAAATTAAGAATATATCAATGTAAAATATAGAAAAAGATAATTCCTAATTAACTACAATTATACACTTTTCATTCCAAAAAAAAAAAAATTCCTATTTACTCACAAATTATCAACTTAATTCTCAATTAAACACATTGTCATATTTACCTTCCATTATTGCCTTTATATGATTTTTTTATTTTTTTTTATTTTTATACTTATTTAATTTTTTTAAAACTTTTTTTAAATATTTTTTTCGATTTTTTTTGTTTTTTTTTATTTGTTTTTTTTAAATCGAAATTCCAGGTTCTGTGAAGCTATAACACACAAATATAGATTTACGTATTCATGTAACACACAAATTCATAAAATCGATCGAAAAGATTCTCTTCTTTAACAAAGTTGTTTTTTTTTCTTTATTCATCGCATATACCCTATTTTTACTCGTTTTTAACTATCTTGATATATTATCTTTTTGTCCAACACTTTTTTGTTATTCCTATTCGTGTATTCCTAAAACACACAAATCTCAGAATTGTGTATTCTTAGAACGCATAAATATCAGATTTGTGTATTCATGGAACACACAAAACTCAAATTTGTGTATTCATGGAACATATAAAACTCGAATTTATGTAGGGTGAATTATATATAGGGTCTTAGGAGCACTATTTTTTCTCTATAGAGTAGTGTCTTGAAAGTTGTTATTCTTAGGGACCTCATTTTTTACAATAGTCTTTCCTACCCTTACTAACACTAAAAGACAAAAAAGTATGATGTCACTGTTTCTCTCTCCTCTACCACTACCCACCTACCACCTACCCACCTACCACCCATCTCCGACCTCCGGCCACCGACCACCGACCACCGACCACCACCACCGACCACCGATCTCCGACCACGGACCTCCGGCCACCAGTCACCGGTCACCGGAAAAAACATGGAGTACTCTGAGAAAAACATAGAGTACTCTGAGAAAAACATAGAGTACTCTATATATTTTAATGAATATTCTAAAAATCCGACCACATACCTCCGGCTGCCAGAAAAATGCAAAGTACTGTATAAAAATGTAGAGTACTCTAAGAAAAACTCGGAGTACTCTAAGAAAAACTCGGAGTACTCTAAGAAATTCTCGGAGTACTCTTAAAATTTAGGGGTACTATTAAAACACAAAAAAAGTATAATCGGAAATGCTAAAAAAATAAAATTATTGAGTATTATTTAAAAAAAGCACATTTACACATTTTATTACAAGGTAAAAAAAAACCTAACTGGTTTGACCAGATCTAGATCTGGTCAACCATTTACAAAAAAAAAAACTCGATCTGCTTCTTCTTCACGCGTCGGAGATCTTCACCACCACAACTTCAGGAGCTCGAGCTCGACATCACGTACACCACCACCTTCTCGCCACCGAGAACACGAGCAGATTTCCGGCGAGGTGAACCCAACACTCTCCTTCTTCTCACGCCGGAGCTCGCACAAGCACACCATAATCGAACCATCGGAGCTCCAACGAAGCAGCGAAGATGGAAGCTGTACACTCCGGCGCTGGTGTGGTTCACGTCGACGAAGAAGAAGGATGCTGAAGAAGCTGCACACTCCGGCGAAACAAGCTCGTCCTGTCACGGTGGTCACGAGCTCGCGAGAACAAGAGCAGATCTCCGGCGAGGCTAGGGTTTCGCTGGAAACCCGACTGTGCTGGAACGAAGAAGGCTATGGTGTTGGAGCTCCGATGGTCGATGCTAGGGTTCCGCCTGTTGCTGCTGGATCGAAGCTGGAGAAGAGAATCTTCGATTGGTGATGGTGGCGAAGGAAGCGGGAGGAGGGAGGTGGTGAGGGAGAAGGGAGATGGTGGTGCAGATCGGCGGTGGTGGTGGCTATTAAGGTGGTGTCGGTGGTGGTTGAGAGGAGAGAGGAGAGAGGAGAGAGAAGCAGTGAGGTGAGTAAATGAAATTAGAACGTGAATGAAATTAGAAATAGCAATTAGTATATATAGGTATAGAAAAAACAAAAGAAGGGTAGTCTAGTAATTGGGGTTTTGGGGTTCATGTGTTAAAAAGTTCCTGAGGTCTTTAGTAAGAAGAGACTCTAGGTGGGGGTGCTAACTCGAAGAGGGGTGTGTTTTCAAGACCCCTAGTGTCATTATCTCATTTATGTATTCCTGGAATACACAAAACTTGATTTTGTTTGTACCAATTCTGTGTATTCCTGGAACACACAAAACTCATAATTGTGTATTCATGGAACACATAAAACTCGAATTTATGTATTCCTAGAATACACAAAACTCGATTTTGGTTGTTATAATTTAGTGTATTAATGGAACACATAAAACTCAAATTTGTGTATTCATGGCACATAAAACTCGAATTTATGTATTCCTGAAATACACAAAACTTGATTTGGTTGTTATAATTCAGTGTATTTCCTGAACACACAAATCTCAGAATTGTGTATTCTTGGAACGCACAAATCTTATATTTGTGTATTCATGGAACACATTAAACTTAAATTTGTGTGTTCATGGAACACATAAAACTCGAATTTATGTAATCCTGGAATACACAAAATTTGATTTTGGTTGTTCCAATTCTGTGTATTCCTGCAACACACAAATCTTAGAATTGCGTATTCATGGAACACATTAAAAAAAATCAAAAATAAAATGAAAATAAATAAATATTATTATAATTAATTAATAGTCCTATGGGTATTTTTGTAATCTTCCAATTTTTTGTGCTTAAGTGGAAATTAAGTTGAAGTTGTAATTAATTAGAAATTCTTACGCTCTCCGTGTAGTTAACTAGGCGTTGTCCATATGGATAAATGTTATATACTTAAACGTATTTTTAATCTTAACTTCTTACAGAGAAAATTAAGGGAAGAAAATAAAAAATGAATATTTAATACATCAAAAAGATAATTAGTAAAGAAAAAGAAGAAAATGTTAGTTATAAAAGAAAAAAAGGATAAAAGGCATACTAAAAAAATAATAAGAAGAATTGAAAAAATAACTAGGGCGTGTATCCTATATAGCTAGATGTGTTGATAAAATGCTTCAATTTGAATTTATCAAATTAGACTTTTCAAAATTAGGAGGATGTTGGACGGCTAGAATGAGAGAATCAACTCTCAATTGTAAGGAAAATCCACAATATTGAAATTATTGGACTTAGTGTAAGGAGAAAAAAATATCTTACGAATACTAAAATACATATGGACTTGACCATATACGTAAGTCAAGGCATAGGATGAGCTTGAGGTATATTTTTGGACTCCGAGGGCAATTGGGTTAACAGTTTTGCTATGAAGTTTAGGTGTGCTCTAGCGGTGGTTGTAGCACTCTATAAAGGATTGGATCTAGCGATGAAGATGGGGTGAGAGTCTTGGGGGTGGAAGTAGACTCGCAAGAAGTTATTCGAATTTTGCGCTTAGGTGAGGAAGATAGAGGTCCAGCGACCCCTGGATAGCAAAAATTAAGAAGATTATGGAGCGTAACGAATTTTTCAAGATTGGGAGTATCTATAGAGAAGCTAATATGGTGTAGCTCTGCCACCACCGTGCAAAACCTTGCACCAGATCCACTATTTAATCTCATCCAAAACTTTGAATATGAAGTCACCACCACAAGAGTTTTACGACCAAGGCCAGTCAAGAGAGTTTTCTAGAAATCAGGTTTTTTTTATGATAAAATTTTAAGATTTTTTGTGTGTTATATTGTGTGTGTGTGTGTGTGTGTGTATATATATATATATATATATGGATATTTGTGGGTATAGTTAGAATTTAGAGATTTTAGTTTATAATTTTTTATTTATTAATTTTATTAGTTTGTGGCCTCTAGTGAGAAAACAATATGAGAGTGTTACCTTTGAATTTTAAGGGAGCCTTTCCAGAACTTTTAATGAAATTTTATCTAATAAAAAGTGGGAGAACAAGTGAAAATTCTGAAAACTTAAAGGGACAGTGAGGTATTAATATAATTTCTTTCATATATGGTTCATTTTGTAAATAAAAGTTTAAAGGTACTCCCATAGTTAAACATATTTTGTTGTTTTCCCTAAGGCTTTGGAATCAAATTTTTATGAATAAAGAAAAAAAATTATAAATGGGCTAAGGAGGGTTCTTGGGTAACCCATCACCAAATTTTAGGGGGGTATTTACACCATACATCGCTATATTATGCATGATAGAGCATGAAATACACGGTCAGTAAATATACATGAATGTTAGAACTCCAATACTTCTTGTATTTGATGCTTGGGTTGGATAAATCAGACAAAGATCAGGTACACAGGGAGGTGTGCTTTCCGATGGTAATCCAACAGTCAAGTTAATATTGAGATCAAGAATGAAGGATAATATATATGGACTAGGTTCGACTATAATATGAACAATGTATGGATATATGTGATACCTCTTTAAGCACATCACATGAATATTTTTAGATAAGGAAATCCTAATATAACTGGTTGTGATTTTTCCGTATTCCTAAAGGTGATGCTCTAAATATAACATCCTCGGGAGGAAAGTATCAGGAGGCTACTTCGATAAGTAGCTCGACGGTAACCTTGCAATCGTGTAGAATCCTTAGTGCTATTGATGTATCCATTTTTGCGATATAATAATCTAGTTTAGAGTCACAAGTTTAGGTGTATTATGTGCTTAGCTAAGGGGTTTTCCCTATTTATTGTTAGTTTCTCAATTCTTGCCTTGTTTTGGAGGTTTGTCACTTTTAGAGCATTTTTTTATGTAAAATGTGTGTTAAATGTGAATCTCGTAGAAAATCATGATATTAGATGCCAAAAAAATGTTAAGGAGTTGAATAGATAATATACAAGACAAAATCAAGAGTTAAAAGCCCAAAGAAGCTGTTTTAGGAAAGTGAAAAAACTGTCAAAAGTTGTTGGTCAGATTTAGAACGTGTAGTATTTTCAATGCTTCATAAAATCGACAGAGAATTTGAAGGAACCCTTTTATATCAATAAAGGTATTTGAATTTTGGTCGAGTGGCCAATAGTTTCGAGTGATTTGGAGCTATAACGAAGGATTTAATATTTGTACAAACTCTAAGGGCCAACTAGTCCATTTATTAAAGAAAACGTGTTTGAGTTGAATTTGGACTCTAAGACCGGTCACATGACCTAGATTTTTTCCTACACCTATATATATATATATATATATATGTACCTTTAGAAACATGTCCTTACTTGTCCTTACATTCATAGCCACCATAGTATTCAAGAAAATCATTAGGGAGGAAGCAAGTTGACTTGTAGAGGAATAAAAGAAGTTGGTGATTCACAAACTCGTCTTCTCCATCCTTCTACTCTACCATTTGAGTATTTTATCTTAGATTCTTATCTTAATCATGTTTGTAAGGTATTTACTAGTGTGAACTAATTTTTCCATAGCTTTGGTTTGCACTATGTATAGTCCTTGAATTCTATTTTCCTATTCTATGTTATTTGGGATTTGCATTTAATTATTTTTAGATTTCTATTGTATAAATGTATTTAGTGTTTGTCTTTATTCCATCCCGCCTTGATCACGTTAGGACTGCCCTTAGTAGTTGGATTGTCACCCTGGCGGAGGATTTTAGGGTTTAGATTTTCACTACCGATATGTGTAAATATACAAATATTAGTAAAGTTAAAATTAACCTTAATTGGTTGTAAATATTGAATTTGGTTAGGTCGCCTTGCAGGTTTGGGTGGTTTGACTTAAGTTTTTGGCATGTCGCGTCCTGCGTCCCGGTGGTAGAAATTTGGGGCGTGACAAATAAGTCTCGTATGTTTTCGACTAAAAAAAAATCGACTAAAAAAAAGTATAAGCCTAGTAAGAATACTTTGCCACGATTTGAGATCATCATATGGTTTATTTTTTTTTATTTTTTTGAATACATGAGAGAGCCACTTTTGAACTCGGAGTAAATGACTCCAATAAGATTCGATTCCAGGACCTCTTGGTCTCTGCAGAGTAACCTAACCACTAGGCCAACTATCGATCTTATCATATGGTTTATTTAGTCCACTAAATAAGTGAGATGAGTATTTGAACGGTTGTTAGAACTCTCTCGTTAGGATTTACTTTAGTTTGCACGACAAAATTCTAAAAAAAAGAAAACCAAAACCCCAACTCTACCATTACTATTAACAACGTTATAGTAAGACTAACATAATACACTTTCTATAAACACCATCTCATGGGATAAACCTAGTGAAATCTTCTATATGATTTACAATGTATGATATATATGTCAACTATGGTACATAACAATCTCAGAATATGTACAAGAATCCTAGATTCAAGCTTCTAATTTGCAAGTTGTGGCTCTCCTTTATCTTCCTTAAAGTTATCAAGTCTACTGCCAATCGAATAACCTTCATCACGTATTGAATTATGGAGGTTACTAAACCACACAATCAACCTCTTCACACAGTACCACATTAAACACAAACCAAGGCATCCCAGCCAAGCAAATTGATACACCAACGAGTTAACCACTACAGAAAATCCAAATACCGGAAATACCCCTCTAGCTAAAACATAAGGAACACACACTGCGATGAGAAGCTTCTTTAATATCGGAAAAAAAATCGCTCGTAACTTTGCTTGCCAGGTGTCATCCATCAATGGTATCACATAGTCCCACATTACCAGTGTAAAACTCCAGATCTTGAGAGAGATTTGTCCCACAGACCAGGTTTCATCTAATAGGACCCGCATTGGTTCAATCACCAAAAGTTGCACTAATAGTCCTATTAGACCTGGAATCACCAAATCCTGATAATACCATGGACAATCTATTAGTAATTTAAAGTAGAACGCACATATTGTAAACCACAATGATGTAAAATGCAATAAATTAAAAAACATGACAAGGAAGCATGAAGTGTTCATACCCATATTATTAGTAGTGTAAAGCACTTTACAAGAATCACGCTCCATTTACAAATATTCTTCCACAAAATTTTATCCCTTCTTGTTCTAATGCCCTCAATGCAATACTTTACTCCACCTACTATACCCCAAATCACATAGCTTCCCATAATAAATGCATACACATCTACAAGAATTAAAACTAAAAGTTAGGATCGGCTGTTTATAATTAATTATATATTAGAAGAAATAGATAGTGCAATCGAAATACCATTAAACTTGAAGCCATTTATTATCGGTAAAAACGAGATTACAGTAAAAAATGATCGTCCAAGTGAAACAGGTAAAACAATCAAGGAAGTGTTGAAAACAAGTAGTGTCATCCAAGCCAGTATAAGCAACACCACAACGCGAACCACAAAACTGCACAAACAAAAACATGGAGTCATACTATAATATTTACACTATAGGTCCCTGATGTTAATAAAATTTTATCTTACTTTTTCACAACTTGTTTCTCATTCTGTCCATTATCATCGTCAAGTCTTGGCAGTAAAAACTCGGTCAAACCAAGAGCAGAAGCAACTATGGTAAACCAATAGTATAAAAGAGACTTAAAATGTCCAATAGTAAAGGGCATGCAGAATTGATAAAGAAGCATCTCAATAAGAATCTCAGTAAATGGATTGTATATACTGCAACCAAGTGTGAACTGTAAAAATTAAAGACACTGTAAAAAAACAAAAAAAAAAGCATCAAGAGCAAAAACTAACGTAATGTTGAGAGGGAAAATAGATGGAGCGATCCACATGGCAAGTTTAACCGGTAAAAAAACCACCATTACTATTAAAATCAATCGAACCACACTGCCCAGTAAAATTCTATGAGCATGCTTATGCATAGGTTCATCAATTAGATCTCGGAACAGTTCAAAGTTTGGATCTGCTGGAACTCCTATGAAATTTACAACTTCATTGCGCAAAACCTGTACAAAGTAAACAAATATATAAGTTTCCTAAAATACCCCCAATAATATCTTTGGGATGATATTTTTTACCTCTCTAAGAATTCGGAAAAAGATGGTAATTAGTATCATGTACACATATCCAACCATCCAATGAGCTAATAACCTTGCGAATGGAAAAACTGTAAAGAATTTGAGTTTTTGAGGAAACGATTCACCAAACAGTCCTTTAGTAGAGGGGTCTATGCACCAGCCACACATAAAAGGTACTACCCCAAAATAAATAATCACAAGGGAGAAAACTTTAAGTATATCCATCAAGTATACCATAGCAGAAACAAACTGCTTAAATAAAGCATGAATTATCAAAGGCTTTCCTCTTTTATAACGAATTAATTCGAGAATTACAAGGTAGAGAAATAATAGAGAAGATATAACCATATAGCCTACTCCAAGAGTATCAAGATCAGAGGACTCTTTTGAGTACAAATAGTGTAGAATTACTCGTCCTAAACACAAGGGCACAAAGATCAAACCTCCAATGGCACATATATTGCATGCAAGGACCTGTAAAAGCAAAAGAGACAAATAAGTACCTATATTAGTAAAAGAATATCCAAAGAAAAACTTACACTGAAAACATATAAAACTAAACCGAAATTTTGTCCATGCAAGCCAACTAGCTCAGCAAATGGCATATTCTCTTCACGATCTAACTCAATTTGATCCATTTGAACCATAATTTGATTTTGAAGATGAGCAATTCTCTGAAAATAGGGTCCCACCATGTTAAGTAGCTCATCAAACACCACATTCTCTTCATCATCTAATTCATCTCCAAATTCCGTGATATTTTGAGAAATTTGCTCAAGTATTTGTAGCATCTCACCAATTTGAGCAATTCTTTCTGCTCCATCATCATCTAATTCATCAAAAATCTGCTCAATTCTTTGAATCATCTCATCAGTTTCAGATTTGATTCTTTGAATCATCTGATTTTCGACCAAATTACCATCTGGCCCCTGCATGCCAATTAGCTCATCATCAAGCATCTTCTTGATTTGAGCTTCAAAATGACCAATTCCTTGACCATTTTCATCACCATCTAACTGCCCTCCAAGCTCTAATAAATTTTTAAAGTAATCCCATATAAAAGACATCCCAAAAAGAATAATCGCTAAAGTGAAAGATATCAGGAATCCAAATAGACAATCAGTAAGAATATTTGTGGTCAAAATATGACTCAAAAATAGTCTTGGCACTTCATCAAAGCTTCTAACAAAGGCTAATCTATATATCAAGTATACATTATAAGGGATAGTCAGAAGCCAAACCAAAAACACAAAACTAAGATGTAGAAAGTACTGGATAATAGGTAAACTCTTCTTTGCCATTCCAACTATGAATTCTTGAAATGGAAGCCTTGTTGGAGCATTTTCAGCATAAACCGGAGAGAAAGCAAAACTGTGCTCGCACACCTGCATTTCAAGATATAGTTAAAATTAGTCACTATAAAGGAAATCTTTAAATTTAACGCTTAGATTAGATAAATTCTTGAATTTAGCAAGCATCTATTCGAATAGCTTGAGTTGAGCTAAAATAAAGATAATGAGTATGTTCTTATTATAATTGTCAATATTAATTTCTTGAAGCTCGACGGATATATAGGACCAATTGTGTAACTAACTACTAGGCTCTTAAGAGAAAACTAATATATATTATCTAACTATGAATCATATCTAAAAGCTATAACAGACGTATAGATAGATATCGGTGATTATTTATACCTCACACTGACGAGCATTGCTGTGATTGAGCCATTGGAGAAGGCAATCTTGATGAACATATTTTATGCTGCCACGACATGCACAGGGGAATCGAAGCGGATTCTCGGTGTCTCCTGGATTCCTGCAGATCCTGCACACATCTTCGTCATCATCATAATCATTCAACGAAGGAGCTGCAGTGGAACCTTTAATCGCGTCACCGTCTCGAGCGTAATTTGATGGTGGTTTTTCATCACAGTCATTCAACGAAGGAGCTATAGTGGAATCTTTAATCGCGTCGATAGATGATAATGATGACGCATATGTGGAGGTCGAAGCATCACCGTCTCCGGCGTCATTTGACGGAAAAATTGCTAGGGATTTCTCCATGAAAGATGAAGATCCCGGCGAGGTTAGGGTTTATCAGTTCCCGGTGAAATGACTTCTGGCAAATGTATGTTGCAGGTGAAATGACTATTTTGTCCCTACAGTTGATAGGTAGAAGATGAAGTTACTGTTTGCTTTGGCGGGAAATATGAGGATGAGCAAATAACAAAAATCCACTTATTGTATATTTAAAGCCTTATATAACATAAAGGTCAAAATTTTATAACAAAATTGAGATACATAGTTAGCTAGTGGTTAGGTTACTCCGCAGAGATCAAAAGGTTCTGAATTGAATCTTATTGGAGTCATTTACTCCAAGTCTAAAGCGGCTTTCACATGTATTAAAAAAAAGATATATATGAATTATTAAGTACAAATACTCACCTTTTTTATAGGGTGAACTTGTCTTTTTGTAATAGTTATATTACTTTATTTATAATATATGTTCTATTTGAAAAAAAATATGTCATCTTTAAATATATATGAATAATATATTAATGATTATTTAAAAAATGGTGCTTTATGAAAATTTTAAGCAACTGCGGAAATAAAAATTCAATCTTTATGTTAGATCTTATTTTCATCATTCAATCGAAGTGGATAATATAATGCTAACTTTTTTTTTATGATAGTAAGTCCTTGTATTTTAATAACAATAACTACTATTCTTGTGAACTTCCTCAGAAAAAAGAATTTTGTGGTTTACTGAATTGCTAAACAGTGCCTATATGTATAGTTCGATATCATACAATTCACTTATTTAAATTGTATGATACGATGCGACACGGCACTTTTTTGACCCAATCATGCTTAGCATTAGAATTTGACCAAAATCGATCTTGATTTATTCATAATTGTTCGGAATCGTTCCCATATGATTTGGATCGTGGTTCAAGTTCAGATTTACAAGGTTCAAAAATAAATTACGTAAATTAAATAAATTAGACATCGAAATGATTTAATTAAACCTTAATCCAAATTTTCTAATTAAACCAACCGATTAAATATAAACACGTCAACTAAAGTTGAATCTTTGAAATCTGAAGTCTTTTCGCATTCGTTTTCTTTTGTTGCGACTTTTTTCCTATTCTTTCCATAATCAAATATAATTCATGTATTATTTTTTACTTTTCTTCACCGTCTCCCTTGTTTGTATTTTTACTAGGCTATTTAGGTATATATTTAGTTTACTTGTTTATTTTTTATAAGTACCAGAGATTAACAGTTATATCATCAATATTCTATCATATATGAATGATAACTTTGATGATGTAATGCTTGTGCAGTCGTTTCGTAGCTTTTTCTATTATTCTTTGTTTTTGGTTTATTTTTCTTTTTATTTTTTAATATCAACTATTATACCAAACCTTCTCTGAACAAATTAATATAATTATATTTTATTTGTGATAGATATATGGTTTCCAGGAAAAAAAATTAGGGTATATGTAACTCATATTATTTTTTATTGTATAAAATTATAATATATAAATCAGTTGAGTTAGTTCAACTAACCAAAAATCTTATTATTTCTGCAGCACTTAAAACGTAAAAAGTCAAAGGTTATTTATTATACTAGTATATTATGGTATTTTGATGTTTATTAGTAACTTTAATTAAAAACTTTAAAAGATGATTGAGCTATAGGATTTTAAAGACTAACGTTATAGTTTATAGAGAATTTGTACCTATGACTTTTTTTTTCAAAGTGATCACCATCAAATCTTATGAATAAAAAAATACTAGAATATCTTCAAATAAAACAAAAAATCACATAAAGACAAAATCAAGTGTCAATAAGTATGAATTACTAATTTGGTGAATAACTGGACAAGTTATTGAGTATCAACTCATTAAGTATCGGTATTTTTCATTACAAAGAGCGCTTGGTTCGTTTGTTAGAACTATCATTAGTAAGAAATAAAATCTCAGAGATTAATTAAGTTTGCACGCACAACAAAAACAAAACACCAACTCGATTGTCTCATGAGAGAACACATTCTCTCGCTTTCTATTAACACTAATGCATAACCCATAGTATAAACCTAGTAACACGTCGTACAAAATATATTCACAATACTACTATATATAATATGTTGATGGATCCTAGATTCAAGCCTCTTGTTAAATCAGCTACTTAGGCTTCTTTATCTTCCCGGAAGTTACGAAGTGTACGACCATTCAGATAACATTTATAACGTATTGAATTATGAAGGTAAGTAAACCAAACACGAAACCCTTTCACATAGTTGCACACGAAACCTAAACCCAGGCATCCCAATAATGCAAATTGAAATACCACCGAGTTAATAACTATCGAGAATCCGAGAATCAGAAGACACACTAATGCACAAATATTTAAAACAATCACGCCCCATTTACGAATATTCATCCATGAAACACTAACCCTTCTGATTCTAATATGTTTAATCTCATCTACTATACTCGATATCAGAGCTACTAAACCCCATATCACATAGACTCCGATGATAAACGCAGAAAAAACTATAAAATTTAAAACGATAAGTTAGGATCGGGTGTTTATAGTCATATCCTAGAAGAAATAAACAAGGAGAAAGAATATACCACTAAACTCAAGGTCGTTTATACCGGGAAATGCGAGATTGCGATTAAAAATAGTCGTCCAAGTGAAACAGGTAAAACGATCAAGGCAGTGTTGGAAACAAGTAGTGTCATCCAAGCCAGTATTGATAACACCACAAAACTGCACAAGCACAAACAAAAACATGGAGTCATACTAAATATAACATTTTCATTATAAGGTTCCTGATATTAAATGTATATAATTGCATCTTACTCTCCATCTTGCCTTTGGTGGGCCCTATTATCCAATAAGAAATGGGTCAAACCAAGAGCTGAACCAACTATGGTTAACCAATAGTGTATAAGAGACTTCATTCTTCTTCCAAACACAACATCTTGAATAACAAAGTTAAAGAAGTTTTGAAAGGGAGGAATTTCAACAGAAGGATCAGATACACTATTAAAGCGTGAATCGTAAAAAAATGTAACAGAAAAAACTATAATAAAGTGTGAAAAGCAATCTCACGTAATTTTAAGAGGAAAAACAGATGGAGCAGTCCACATGGCAAGTTTAACCGGTAAAAATATTACCATTACTATCAAAATTCCACTAATTGCACAACCTAGAAAAAATCTAACAACATGCTTATGCACAGGAACAACAATTAGATCACGAAATTGATTGTAGTTTGGAGGATCTTCATTAAACAAAACATGTACAAAGTAAACAAACATAAGTTTCCTAAAATACTCTCTATGGTCCTCTATTGTTCGATTTTAAAGGGTGCAAAGTTTTACATAATCGAAAGATAAGGGGCAAAGAATTGGTAAGATATTGTACCTCATTTGAAGAAAAGAAATAAGATTTTTTGGAGAGAAATTCTGAAAATGATATATTGATATTTGGTTTTCTATTTTTGTGTTACAATTTCATTTTCATGTCTCTCTATTTATATTAAAACCTAAGACTATGGAAAGACATGTAACTCATATAATAAGTTGTTATGTCCACTACTATTCTAATTTAATAGAAAAACTTGTAACTTAATTCTCCACTAAAGCATAACTTATTTCTCTACTATCCCATAACTTATTTCTCAATTACTCCATAACTTATTTCTCCACTAACTCAATTAAATGGAGATGATACAAATTCTAATTTATTTTACTTTATTAAACTTTATTATTTTATTTTATTCTTCTTTTTTTGATTTATTCTGACAATGCCTCCCGTAAATTGAATTTGTTCTTCATTCCTAGAGCTTCAATATCTTTTGAGAAATGTGGTCCTCCGAGTGGTTTTGTAAACACATCAACAAGTTGATCTTCACTTTTGCAATATTGTAGATGAACTTCTCCTTCATTGACAAGTTCTCTTAAAAAATGAAATCGTAGTCGAATGTGTTTTGTTCTTCCATGCAAGACTGGATCCTTTGAGATGGAAATAGTTGAACTATTATCACAATATAACATAGTAGGATATTTTTGCTTGAACTTCAAGTTCTCAAGAACTCCTCTTATCCACATTATTTGACATTCCGCTAAAAAAGCTGCGATTTACTCTACTTCGGTAGTAGAAAGGGCCACAATTGGTTGTTTTTTCGAACTCCACAAAAATGCTCCACTTCCGAGATCAAAGACATAACTGGAAGTACTTCGAGAGTCATCAATACTCCCTCCAAGATCACTATCTGTGTAACCCACGAGATTGATAGGAATATTTGCTTCATAGAAAATTCCATAGTCGATTGTTCCTTTGACGTATCGCAAAATCTTTTTAGCCGTCTCCCAATGATTTGAATAAGGTTTCTTCATAAACCTACTTATCAAACTTACCGTAAACATAATGTCCGGTCGAGTGGTTGTAAGATACATCAAATTTCCTATCTAGCTTCGAAACATTGTTGTATCAACAAATTTTCCTTCTCCTTTTTTTCTTAACTTCAATCCTGTAATACAAGGGGTTGAAACGGGATTCGAGTTCTCCATCTTGAATTTCTTTAAAATTTCAGTTGCATATTTTTCTTAAGAAATAAAAATTCCTTCATTCGATTTTTGCACATTAATGCCAAGAAAATGATGTAATTCTCCCAAATCGGTAATTTCAAACTCACTCATCATAGAAACTTTGAAAGCGTGCAACATATCCAAATAGTTACCCGTGAAGATAAGATCGTCAACATAGAGACTAACGATCACAAATCCACCCTTAGAATTTATTTTAATATAAAGGGTATGCTCAAAAGGATAACGTTCAAAGCCAAATTTTAGAAAATAATTATTTATTCTATCATACCATGCACGGGGTGATTGCTTCAATCCATATAACGGCTTTTTGAGTTTGTACACTTTGTCTTCTTCACCTTTCTTAGCAAATCCAGGAGGTTGCTCAAGATAAATTTCCTCTTGAAGAAATCCATTCAAGAAGGCTAATTTGACATCCATTTGATATAATTTCCAAACACTTTGAGCAGCAAGAAAATAACTAATCGAATTGTATCAAGTCTTGAAACAGGAGCAAATACTTCTTTGAAGTCGTCACCTTCTTTTTGTTTGTATCCTTTTGCAACTAACCTTGCTTTATGTTAGTTGATGGATCCATCAAGATTGGTCTTTGTCTTGAAAATCCATTTCACGCCAATTGGAGACTTATGAGTAGGTAAATTTGTGAGCTCTCAAGTTTCATTTTTTTTCGATCAAGTTGATTTCTTCCTTCATAGCTTGGATCTACTTTTTTTTTAGGCTTCTTTATAAGAAATTGGATCCTCTCCAGCAAAAAATGCAAAGAAAATATTATTTCCTTCACATACCTCCTCTGTTGCATCATAAATATCTCGCAAACTTCTTGTTTTTCTTTGAGGAGATGGCGTACCTTCAAGAGATTCATTTTCATCATCAGAGATGTGTGTTTCTTGAGAATCTCTTACTTGATAATCACTTTCTTCATCGTCAAGAATCTGCAAATTTAGTGAATTTGGAAGTTTTGAAAAATCATAAGAAGCCTTTTCATCAAAATTAACATCCCCGCTTATTACGATTTTCTTTTTTTTGAGGATTATAAAGCTTGTAAGCTTTAGTCCTTTCACTATATCCAATGAAAATACATTTTTCAGATTTATCATCAAGTTTGGTTCTCAAAGCATTTGGAATATGTGAATATGCAAGACAACCAAATGTTTTTGAATGACTTACATTTGGCTTCTTACCATACCACGCCTCGTTAAGAGTAGAATTTTCCAAACCTTTTGTTGGTGATCGGTTGATCAAGTAAACGGCACAAGAAACCATTTCAGCCCAAAACTCCGATGGAATATTTTTCTTTTTCATCATGCATCGAACCATATCCATGATTGCTCTATTTTTCTGTTCCGTAGCGCCACTTTGTTGTGGTGTATATCGCTCTGCCAATTCATGGCGAATGCCATTTTGTTGACAAAATTCTTTAAAGAGAGAGGAGAAATACTCACCACCACGATCACTTCTCAAGTTCTTTATTTTATAACCAGAATAATTTTCAACTTGAGATTTGAATGAAACATACAAAGGCATCCGATTTTTTCTTCAAGAAATATACCCAAACCTTTCTTGTGAAATCATCAATAAATAACAAGAAATATTTATTACCTCCCAAGGAAGGGACTCGAATTGGCCCGCAAATATCACTATGAATGAGTTCCAATGGTGATTTAAATTTCCAATTTGACTTGGATGAAAATGGCTCACGGTGTTGCTTCCCCATTTGACATTCTTCGCAAACTTCATTGACAAAATTGATATTTGGCAATCCTTGAACAATTGTTTTATTTGACAACCCCTTCAAACTTTGGAAATTAAGGTGCCCGAATCTATCATGCCACAACTTAGACGTTTCTTCATTAACAGTTAGATAACAAGAAACATTGAGAGTATTAAGTTTGTGAGGAAATAAATTATTTGAACTCAACCCAATATTTGCAACAATTTGATCCCCTTTTTTCATGATGCAAGTGTTGTCAACAAATAAAATATTGAAACCTTTTTTTACTAAGTGACCAATACTTAACATGATGCTTTTCAAGCCAGGTACAAAGAATACCTCAGACATTTCTTCGATTTTTTTAAATTTTGTTTTGAAGACAATATCGCCTACGCCTTCGATTTTATATGATTTTGCATCTCTGATTGTAACCTGACCATAGTTAGTTACAACAAGATTTGAAAACAAAATTTTGTTTCCCGTCATATGTCTACTAGCACCACTATACAAATACCATATGTCTTCAAAATTTCCATCAAAAGCAATTAATAAAGTTTATGAATTTTCAATTTTTTCTTCATGCATATAGCCAATTTTTTTCTTTTTTCAGGATATTTATTCCAATAATCATAAACTTTGTGCCCTGGTTTATGACAATAATGACACTCAATATAAGGTTTTGTACCTTTATACGTACCTCGGCCTCGTCCTCGACCTCTATCAGAATTATTCTGAAAGGTTTTCTCCTCCTTTTGTCTCATCTTGTCCACGATTATTATAGGAATTTCTTCCACCTCTTGTTTGACCACGGCCTCTACCACGTCCACGATATGAACCGCGGCCTCCCGTGAATGGAACCTAAGACTGTAATGCTTGATCGGAAGAAGAAATTTGAGGACTTCTTAGAAGAATTCTAGCTTCATGTGCTTCCAATCTTCCTTGTAAGGTTACCAATTCCATGGCCGAAATATATTGTGACTCTTCAATAGCCAGGACTACATGATCAAATTTCATCGGTAGGCTACGCAAGACTTTTTCAACAACCCGTTGAATTTCCATGATTTCGCCATTTGTAGCCATTTGATTAACAAGATATGTGACTCTTGAAAAATAATCACCAATTTTTTCATTTTCTTTCATCTCTAACTTTTCGAATTCGGACCTCATGTCTCCTCATTTGTGATAGATTTATATTAGGATGAGACATCATTTTTAGTGATTTAGAAGTCATAAATGTCAATTTTCTTGAGAAACAGTGCACTTTCCTATTTTGAGTCTTGATTTAGTGAAATAATATTTTTAGAGCATATTGGGTTTAATTGTTTATTTAGTGTGTAGCTTTAAAGATAATTATGGAGATTAATTAAAGTCCAAGTCAAAGACTACAACTTATGGAAAGAGATTATCATGGAAATTGGAGATAAGGAAACAAAAGCTAAAAAGATGGAAAAGGAAAAGCTGCCTAAATCTGGGATTCTGCAGTACACGCCTAAAGAAGTGGCGATTACTCCTACAAGGAAGCCGATTTTGGTAATTTCCTCTCATTGGGACATAGATAATTCTGTGAGGATTCTTTTGGTATCTTATGGAGCAAAAACCGACCAATAACGAAGAAGATATGCTCAAAACGGTCCAGCAGTGTTTATCTTTATTTCCATACGGATTTGAGTTGGGTTAGGAGTCCAATACTTTATCTCTTCCTCAAGAAAACGAATTAGGTCTTCTAAACACCTATAAATACACCCTTATATCACTTGTCAATCATCCTTGCCTCATAGTAATTAGTTCTTAAGGTTTTATTCTTCCAGTTTATTGTAGAGAGCAAGATGATGTCTTTTGTAATTTCTTTTAGTTTATTTCCTTCAGGTATGAACTAAACTCCCCATAGCTTGGGTTTTGCATCATGTATAAACTATGAATTCTAATTCTTCTATCTAAGTTTCTTTGGGAATTACATGTTTTAATTTGATATTAGCTTCTTACTTAATATTTGTTTATGTGTTTTGATTTATTGTCTTTCCTAGAACTGATCACTTTAGGATTGTTTTAATAGTAGTTAGATGGTCTCCTTGACAGGGTGTTTAACTATTGAACCACCACATAATGTCTAGTGTCGATATTAGTTCTGACAAAACATGATTCTAACTAGATAGTCATTAGGGTTTGTTTTAATCACCATATCACCAATTGATTGTTGTGTTTGCTTAGAGCCTTTGTAGCGCTTGATAACTCTAAGAGTGTAACCACGTCTTGGTTGTGCCGTAGCCCCCTTAGTCGCTCTCAAGGTCTAAGGTATGGGAATTTAGAATCCTGACTAAGTATACCAAGAGCTAATACCTATAGATAGAATTAGAAGGATTAGTGCATACTAGCAAAACCTAAGCTATATTTCTCATCTCATATTCTTAATCTTTTACTTTATTGTCTTTTATTTTCTTAGTTCAATTAATTATTTTCGAAATTCATAGCTTTTATTTTCTGTCTTTTAATTATTTACTTTTACTCGTTATTTCTACTCACGCGATTAACACACTTAAGTCCCTGAGAACGAACTCAACTTACTAACTAAAACTTGCATACGTCCTGTAATACTTGCAGTACTGTGCCTGTCTAGGGTGAGAGTGCGTAGTTTCTTGACTTAATTTTATCTTATTTTTATCACACCCTAGGCGACACCAGGACCGTAGAGAATGCAAGCGAACTATTTTTACTTGATCTTTTTCGGCATAAGTTGTTTGAAGAATCTCCCATACTTCCATGGAATTATCCGTCTTGGTTAATCTTTCAAAAATCGGAATTTCGATAGCCTGATATATTTGAAAAAGAGCTTTTCGGTATTTTTTCTTCTCACCTTTTAGAATTATCTTTTGTCCTTCGTTTAATTGTGACTCATTATCTGGAATATCTACACCATCTTCAACAACACTCCAAAGGTCTTGAGATACAAGACATAATTTCATTAGGTGGCTCCAATATTCAAACTTTTCGCCATTGAAACGAGGTATGAGAGAAGCAAGAGTGTTGGATATTTTTTACCTTACTCTTGATACCAATTTGAAGAAAAGAAATAAGATTTTTTGGAGAGAAATTCTGAAAATGATATATTGATATTTGGTTTTCTATTTTTTGTGTTACAATTTCATTTTCATGTCTCTCTATTTATATTAAAACTTAAGAATATGGAAAGACATGTAACTCATATAATAAGTTGTCATATCCACTACTATTCTAATTTAATAGAAAAACTTGTAACTTAATTCTCCACTAAAGCATAACTTATTTCCCTACTATCCCATAACTTATTTTTTCATTACTCCATAACTTATTTCTCCACTAACTCAATTAAATGGAGATGATACAAATTCTAATTTATTTTACTTTAATCAACTTTATTATTTTATTTTATTCTTCTTTTTTTATTTATTCCAACACGGATGATAAACATAATTGTCTGTAGCAAGTACAAAAGTCCAATGGCCCAATGAAGGAATGAAAATATGGTAAAGAAATCGAGTCTTTGAGGAATCAATTCCCCAAACATTCCTTTAGTACATATATATACTAGGTAAAACCCGTGTCTAAAGACACTAAAGCAAAAATTAATTTCGTTGACGGGAATCGAACCCAGGTTCCCTAGGTGAAGGGGCCAGAATCAATCCTGGCCACCACTTATATCTAGCCAGATTAAATCCTGACCACCACTTATGTTTGACCAGATTTAATCCTGGCCACCACTTATGCGAGTAAATGTGGAGTCCAATTAACCATTGGGACTAGCTCAATGGCCAGGACCTTGTCTCTCCTCTAGGAGGTACAGGGTTCGAATCCCCTCAGTCTTGTTATTTCTTGAGCCCTTAAAGGGGGTAAGCAAGAGGTGCAAGGTTCGAGTCCCCTCCCTGAACATGGGTAACCTAGTTCTGATTAAGTGGGAGTATGCATGAGGAGGCGTGTATATTTCCTATGGGAATAGTCGTGGTGCGCGTAAGCTGGCCCGGACACCCATACATCGAGAAAAAAAAAAGTGGAGTCCAATTGGTATTTTACTTTGGTTTCTAAGGAAGGTTGTTGGTGGGGGCAAAGGTGTGATAAATAAATAGATAAATAAGAATAATAATAAAGAGCACACACCCTTGAGAACCACGGAACTCACTGCAAGTATCACAGATCGTTTGCAAGTTTTAATGATAAGTTAAGTTCTTTCGCAGGGATTTAATCCGTTAGATCTACTTATATTTAACAAGCGTAGATGAATTTAGATGTTTAGATAAAAATATAATAAGATAAATAATAATCTAACGCAAATAAATAAATAATGAAAACAAATAACTAAGATGAATGTAAGTCAGATAAATTAGGATTAATATTATGAGTCTATTTTACTAAGTTGTTATTCTAACTTGTCACAGATTAAGCATTATATATTAACCAGGATTCTAAATTCTACCTAGCCTTTTCTAGGCTTAGGAGCAACCTCTCCACTACCAAGGTCTTGGGTAATGATTGGTGATTAAATCAAACCTTTATGGCTATCTAGTTAGGCAAAGGATCAAAACTAGACGATTATGTGGTGTTGTCAATAACTAAAAATAATCCTAAGATTGACCAAATCTAAGGATGTAACAATAGGTCAAACACATAATAACAATATACGCCAGGCTCAATCAATTAAAATAACAAATAGTATTTATGAATTCAGACAAAATACTAACCCAACAATTAATAGTAAAACTTACAGAATAAAAGCTTAGAAATATGGTTGAGCATAAATCTATAGCTAATTACCCTAAATATAGAGAAGGTAGATGTAGAAGAGGAGTTTGTCACTCTCCAACTTCTTCTTCTTGTCTTCCTCTATAGGTCAGCTTGCTCCTTGGATGAATAGCTTGATACTAAGGATGAATAATAAATTAAAGGACTAAGCTATTATTTAAAAGTGAGAAAATACAAGTAAGGACTAAGCCTAAGCTTGAAACTGAGCAAGGACATGTTTACAATGGTTTAAGGGTGTATTTATAGGTGTTTAGGAAAACCTAATTCGTTTTCTTGAAGGAGAAGTAAGTATTGGACTCCTAGCCCAACTCAATTTCGTAACCCTAAAAACATGCAATCAGGCCCGTTTTTCTTTTGGTCCTAGCAGCTTCAATACTCATCCGTTTGACGCGTATGAGTACACAAAATTCATCGTCTCGGAAAGATCTTCGACTTTGCTCTTGACCGTTTCTCCAAATTCCACACCGTTTTTTAGATATAAGCTGATTTGTGGTCGTAGGTGCAGAAATCACTACAGCAGGTCGCGTATTTACCGACGACAGCTGTCGTCGGTAAAAAGCTCAAATTCGTCGGTAAACAGGTTTACCGACGACCACTCGTCGGTAACCTGTCGTCCCTAGAAGTTGGTCGGTAAAATCGTGATTGCCGACGACTGTTTTGGCTCCTCGTCGATAACACAGCATTTTTACCGACGAAAATGAAGTCGTCGGTAAACATTAACTTACCGACGACGTCCTAACTTGTCGCCGGTAAAACGCATCACTTTACCGACACACTTCATATGGATAGTATTTGAATTTAATTAACCTACCGACAATTTTATTGTAAAGAAGGTCGTCGGTAAATAGTATTTTTTTTTTTTTACAATCTTTACCGACGACATTCTTTACATGAATGTCGTCGGTGTTGTGTTTTTTAATTTTTTTTTTAATCTTTACCGACGACATTCTTTACATGAATGTTGTCGGTATTGTGATTTTTATTTTTTTTTAATTTAATTTTTTTTTTTTTTAATTTAAATTGGTTTTTCGATTTTTTATAAATTAATATACTATGAAATCATGAATATAAATAGAAATCGTGGATTATATTCATAAAAAGATAAATAAACCCGGGTAGTCAAACCCCGGGCAATAAAGTCAAACCCCGTCAAAATATTACATAAACACTTAATAAAAGTCAAAAATATAAACTTAAATAAAATAAAAGTCTTAAACATAATTAAACGAAAATCAATCACGGGCCCGATAGATCTTCTCCTCGATCACTACTATCTTCATCTTCTTCTTCATCGGAGAGCGGATCGAGACCATTCTTTTCACGAGATTCATTGAGGCCGTTGAGCAACTTCGTGAAAAAATCATCGGACCTAGAGGAGCTCGGTGGAGCATCGTCATCCGGCATAGGAGGTAATCCTTGGACTGCGCGGAGCTCGTTCATCCCGTCGAATATCTGCTGTAACTTTCTCGCGTTCTTCTTCGCAATCTCGTCCGAAACAGGCGGCTTCGGATCCTTCTTTTTCTTGAAGACAGCTCCGATCGAAGGGATCCAGTGTCTACTCTTAGCCAGTTTCATCACCTCCTGAACCGTCTCCTTCAACGCTCCTATCTGCTCCTCCACTGGAACATCCTCAGCCGATTGGGACCCCGTCTCGATAACCCGCTCCTTAAGCTTCTCCGGATAAACTCCCTGTAATAAAATTTAAAATAAATAATTAATAGAACAATTTAAAATAATTAATTAATAAAACTAACAAAGAAATAAATTTAAAGTTAAATAAAAACTTACACTAGCCTGCTCCCATCTATCATCGACCCATTTTCCCTTCGCCCCATCATAGCGCAAGTACTCGAAGTATCCGCCCATCTGTGGAAGTGGGACCTCCTCTTGGGTCTGCTCGTCTATATAGCTCAGGGGCTCCTTCGTATTAATCTTCAGCTTACCCTATAAAATATACATAAAAAAATATAATCATTAAAAAATTAAATTAAATAACTAATAAAATTTATTTTTACTTTAACAAATTATACCTCGATAATCTCATGGCGGGTCTGGGTTTGGTTCCGAGAACCAGACTTGTTCGGCTTCTTCTGGTTCTGCCGATTCTTCTTATTAATCGCTGACTGGGCCTGTTACAATTCAACTTAAAAAAAAAATAAACAATAATTTAATAATAAAATAATTAAATTAAAATTTTACCTTCTTATTCGGGTCATTCAACATCTCAAGGGTTAGCTCCCAATCCTCGGGAAGCACATCAGGTGGACACTCATCTGAATCGCCATAATCGGCCTTCAAGTCATACTTCCACCGTCTGTAAGCAGCGGACTGAGACTGGGTTAGCTTCCCGCTAATAAATTTCCAATCTTTGCGGGCCCTCCACTCCTCGAGGTTGAAAAACTCCTCGAGTTTTTCGAGGATTGCTTTCTTTAGTACGGGTGGAACAGCACTCCACGAGGGGTAGTAGGGAGGGACTGATTCTCGAACCGCGAGACCCACCACTTGGGCCACGTGTTTCCCATATTCTCCGAATGGGTTCCACGTGTCATCGAGGATACATAAATCTACCGGAAGGGGCCCACTTAGCTTCTCCTTAGCATCGTTGGCGGTTTTGAGAGTCGAGACATTTCGGGGTCTCCTCTTTCGCTTAACTGTTTGAGAATAGTATATTATTTAATTTAGTAATTTATATTACTTGAATATAAATTAATTTATATTTACCAGGCGGCTGATTACAATCGTTCAAGTTCGGGGGTTGATTCGGGTTCGGATCTTCTCCGTTCCCGTCACCCCGGTGGTAGTTAGGCATCACATCGGCCATCTATAATTTAAATAAAATTAATAAATTAGATTTTTACTATAAATTGCATTTTTGACCTTTTTTAATTAAAAATTACAAAAACACCAATATAAATTTTAAAAAATATATATTTTTCATAGTTTTTAAATTGTATATTAGAAATACCCTAATTTGTCATTGAGTCCCTAAATTGCATTTTTAGTCCCTATAGTTTTCATATTTGCCTAAAATACCCTAATTTCTTAAAAAATGTAAATTTTTTTAAATTGCATTTTATTCCCTAAATTGCATTTTAGTCCCTAAATGGCATTTTAGTCCCTAAATTTCATTTTAGTCCCTAGAGTTTTCATATTTCCATAAATTTCACCAATATCAACATATTTAACTTACACAAATTAACAATTAATCCTTACATTTCTAAACATCAAGCAAAAAATAACATTTCTATACCAAACCCTAATTTTTCTAAAAATTAACAAAAAAATCATGTTACATGGTATATTTAACAACAAAATACATATTCAGAATCTAAAATCCATCACAGAATCTCGGAATTAACAAGAAATTCAATAGAACATTAAAAAAGAAAAATCAATTCGAAAATTAAAAAAAAAAAGGTTTTGTTTCGGATTTGTGGTACCTGTTACGTGGAGATTATGTTGAATATATCCAGCAATCCATGCCAAGCAAGAGTAGAGGAAAATTAAAAACAAAAAAAAAGTTAGGATTTGATTTAGAAAAATGAAAAAAAATTGAAGAAATGATTAAGTTTTGGCATGGAATCACTTACATTTGATGTTATAGGGGTGTTGGAATGGCTCGGAACAGCTCCTTCTTCCTCGGAATCGACTTTTTTGAGAGTGTTTTGGTGTGTTTGTGTTTCAGAAATGAAGCTCGGTAGGGTTTAATAGAATAATTGTTTACCGACGACAAGCCAAGTCGTCGGTAAACAGGGCATACTCGTCGCTAAACGTGACACGCGTCAAACAGTCGTACGCACGACTGTTGCGTGTCTTGGTTTACCGACGACTTCTTTTCACAAGTCGTCGGTAAACCCTTGGGCGGGAAAAAAGAACCGCCCACTTTTGGCCAATAAAATTTGGAATTACGTTTGCCGACGACTTGGGGTATTGAATTTCGTCGGCAAACCTTTACCGACAACATTCTTGAATAGAATGTCGTCGTTAAAATTTTACCGACGACATTCATTTCAAGAATGTTGTCGGTAAAGGTTTAATGTCGTCGGTAACCTCTTTTTTTTTTAAATATTTTTTTCCTGATTTCTTAGCTTTTTTTATTCTTGTTGGGATTAAGATATACACACACAAATTAGTGTTTGAGGTGTTTAGTCAACAGTTAGGGTCAAACTTGAGTGTTTGAGGTGTTTGGTCAACAGTTAAGGTCAAACTTGAGTGTTTGAGGTGTTTAGTCAACAGTTAGGGTCAAACTTGAGTGTTTGAGGTGTTTAGTCAACAGTTAAGGGTCAAACTTGAGTGTTTGAGGTGTTTAGTCAACAGTTAGGGTCAAACTTGAGTGTTTGAGGTGTTTAGTCAACAGTTAGGGTCAAACTTGAGTGTTCGAGGTGTGTAGTCAACAGTTATGGTCAAATGTTAGTGTTAGGGGTGTTTGGTCAACAGTTAAGGGTCAAACTTGAGTGTTTGAGGTGTTTAGTCAACAGTTAAGGGTCAAATGTTAGTGTTAGGGGTGTTTGGTCAACAGTTAAGGGTCAAACTTGAGTGTTAGGGGTGTTTGGTCAACATTTAAGGGTCAAATGTTAGTGTTCGAGGTGTTTGGTCAACAGTTAAGGTCAAACTTGAGTGTTTGAGGTGTTTAGTCAACAGTTAGGGTCAAACTTGAGTGTTTGAGGTGTTTAGTCAACAGTTATGGTCAAACTTGAGTGTTCGAGGTATTTAGTCAACAGTTATGGTCAAATGTTAGTGTTCGAGGTGTTTAGTCAACAGTTATGGTCAAATGTTAGTGTTCGAGGTGTTTAGTCAACAATTATGGTCAAACTTGAGTGTTTGAGGTGTTTAGTCAACAGTTAGGGTCAAACTTGAGTGTTCGAGGTGTGTAGTCAACAGTTATGGTCAAATGTTAGTGTTAGGGGTGTTTGGTCAACAGTTAAGGGTCAAACTTGAGTGTTTGAGGTGTTTAGTCAACAGTAAAGGGTCAAATGTTAGTGTTCGAGGTGTTAAGTCAACAGTTAAGGGTCAAACAATATCAAAATCCACTAAGACTAAAATACAAATACAAAACATCCTAATCAGTTTCATATCCACTAATATCAATAGGTTCATCATCGCTATTAACCTCTATAGGTTCTTCTTCATCACCATATTCCTCCCACGCGTCGTCTTCGATTTCCTGGTTTTCATCAATAACCATTTCAAAAGCCATCTCAATACGAAAATGAGCTGGGTCAATCTCGATCTCCTCGGTAGTTGCCAAGTTCTCCGGTTCGGAAACCGTCTCAGTGTTAACCAAAGGTATACTAATGCTCTCGTTGTTTGTAGATAGTGATTCCGAACCCCATAACTCGGGACTCCATCCGTGATGATCATTTATTTCCCAAACGGCTTTCCAACCCTTCATTGATTTCTTCGCACTAATCTCGTCAATGTAGAATACTTTCTTGGCTTGCGATGCTAAAATGTATGGTTCGTCTTCCCACTCAAAGTTTGTCGTGTTAATAAAGGTTACCCCATGTTCTGTCCTTGATTCAGCCATTTTGTACCATTTACAAACGAATAAGACAACTGAACACCCTTTAGTGTAATTAACCTCCAATATTTTCACTAATTCTCCATAACATGGTCTATCTTCGTACGTGGTACAAACTCCGTAATCCTGCGTCACTCTTTTTTCTCCTTTACCCTTAGTTACCCACTTGACACCATTCACGACACATGAATTGTATCTGTCCACCGCACCAAAAGACATGCTGGCCAAGGATACCATCTCAGTGGTAGCTAATACATCACCTGACTCTTTCATCCCATGAACCTGTCATACATAAATAATACTAAGAACCTCGGACATAAGTAGATTATGTTCAAACCAACGTCTAAAGTACATACCTTTTCCAAAAACCAACTCTTAAACCGTTGACGATGCATAATCTCTATTTCGTCACCCGTTCCCGTAAGTGTGGATTTGTGTTCACTAAAATCATAAATGAATATAAATAAGTTAATGTAAATAAGTTAATGAATATTTATATATATATATATATATATATTTATATAAATATATATATTTATATATATATATATATTTATATATATATATAAAGAAACGTTACTTACGTCCTATATGGTTCGAGCTCGTCGCAGTTATTCAAAATATACCAACTGACGTGCTCCTTCTGAATAGCTGGTAAAGCAACTGACTCTTTCTTGCCAATAGGAGTACACTGAGAATTGAAAACGGATATCTCTTTTGGTTCTGCCAGTTGTTCGTTGTATCTCCCTGGATCGTTGAACTTTGTTTTTTCTTCACTAAGATACCGCGATATGAAAGTCAACGTCTCTTCCGCCACGTAACCCTCGGCTATGGAACCCTCAGGCCTAGCCGGGTTTCGAATATACTCTTTCAACTTCTTCAAATACCTTTCAAATGGGTACATCCACAGCATCTGAACCGGGCCCCCTAACAACGCTTCATCATATAAGTGAATCACTAAGTGGATCAGGATATCAAAAAACGCGGGAGGTAATATCATTTCTAACTTGCACATCACTTCAACCACTTTCGCCTTACCATCCACCAACTCTTTCCTACTCAGGTTCTTGTTACAAACGACTCTAAACACGTTAACTAACCCAATAATTGCGTCGCTAATCGATTTATCATCTAGAAGCCCAGGGAGACAACAAACAAAAAGGTACTGCATCATAACATGACAATCATGAGATTTCATTCCAATGATCTTCCCCGTATCGGCGTGAACGTTATTCCTCATACTAGACGCGAATCCATCGGGAAACCTCTGTACCTGTAACCACTCAAGAAACAACTTCCTCTTCTCCGCTGACAACGTATACTTTCCACGTTTTAGAATCGTTTTATTTCCTACTGTTGCCAACCACAATTCTTTCCTGAATTTCATTTTCTTAAGATCTTCCCGCGCCTTAACGTTATCTTTGTTTGGTTTCCCATTGACTGCTATAACTGTACCGAGAAGAGCATCACACACGTTTTTCTCGCAGTGCATGACATCAATGTTATGTTTCAACAGATTTTCGGACCAATAAGGTAAACGATAGAAAATACTCTTTTTCTTCCAATTCGTCTGGCAAGGACCTGTAGTCTTCGTCACCTTGCCTCCAAAATCCTTGTGTTTGCCGGGAAACACAATGGGAAGACCATCTAACTGTGTCTGAATACTAGCTGGACTATATTTCTTCGGTCGCTTAGTAAAATTGGTTGCCGGGTACGAAACATAATCTTTTCTAAACCGATGTCCGAAGGGTAACCAACGTCTATGGTCAAAGTAAACCACACCTTTTGTCACACCCAATGACGGTGTGGAATCCATGCATTCCGGGCAAGCCATGTAACCTTGACCCGACCATCCTAAAGTGTATGACCAAGCGGGGAAATCATTGGTGGTGGACAACAGACAAACCTTCATAGTAAACTCTTGTTTTGTATGGGCATCATACGTAAGGATCCCTTTACTCCACAACTCGTCCAACTCATCTATCATAGGGCGGAGGTAAACATCCATGTCCTTACCGGGCGAACGAGGACCCGGAATCAACAAACAAAGCTGAAAAGTGGTTTCCTTCATGCATACCCACGGTGGCAAGTTATATACGGTTAATATAACAGGCCACATGCTATACGAGTTGTTTTGCATAGAGAAAGGACAAAACCCGTCGATACCGAGACCCAAAAATACATTACGAGGTTCGCTAGCAAACTCAGGGTGTAGCGCTGCAAATCTCTTCCAACTATCACCATCAACAGGATGACGCAACACATTCGGATCGGCACTCTTACCGGTATGATGCCAAATCATGTCTTCAGCGGTGTGCTTTGAAGCGTATAGTCGCTGTAACCTGGGAGCAATCGGAAAATAGCGGAGCTTCTTATGTGGTACTTTGATACCCTTCTTTGGGTCCCATCTAGACTCGCCACAAACTGGACACTTATCGAGGTCTTTATACTCTTTATAAAATATGGCACAATCGTTCAAACAAACATCGATGGTAATATACCCCATACCCAAGCTTTTCAACTTCTTGTTGCATGAATCATACGAATCGGGCAAAGTGTGAGGTTTGGGCAAAATACGACCAATCAACTCCAATAGCTCGGTGAATGACGTGTTAGTCCACTTGTTCTTTACCTTTACGTGCATAAGCTTGGCAATGAAGTTCAATGAACTCATCGCTTTACAACCCGGATATAATTCTGTCTCCAATTCGTTAAACAGTTTTTCGAAACTACTTGGAATTTCTGCGTCTCTCATCTCGGTGTCACCCTGATGACCGCCAACATCGTAACTGTGTCTCACATCGTCATAAACCTCGGCAATTTCATTAACTCTATTCGGAATAGGGATTTCTTCGGGAACGACCGGCTGCTCACCGTGTTTTATCCAATCCCGATACGACTTCATAATCCCTTCATTATAAAGGTGGTTCGTAACCGTCCGAGTGGCTAATCGACGATTATTTTTACAATAGTTACACGAGCAATAAATAAGATCTCCATATTGCGAATGTTGTTTTGCATATGCGATAAAACCCAAAACCCCAACAAGATAGTTTGGATCGAATAAATCCGTAGCATCCATCCAACTCTTATCCAAAGCCATCTCTTTACAACAATCTTAGATAACTAGACAACTACATTCATATGAAAATAAAATAAATAATTATTACAACCCAATTGATAAAATGAAAAAAAATTACAACACAATGAATATAAATAACACAAATTACAAACCAATGGCTTGAATATAAATACAAACCAATAAATAAATAAAATTACATCCCAAATAAATAAATAAATAAAATTACATCATAATAAATAAATAAATAAAATTACAACTCAATAAATATATAAACAATTTCACATAAATAAATACACAAATACAAAAATATATGAAATAAATGAATGTATGCATGATTTATACACAGTATATAACAAGACAATCAAAAAATATACAAAATAATAACCTATATATAGCAACTAATACACAATTCAAAATTCATGCATAAAAAAATAAATTAAAAAGTTTGAAATTTTAAGAAAATACCTTGAATTGGTGGAAGAAATTGGATATTGATGATGAAGTCTGATGTCTCCCTAATTGTTCTTATTTTCGACCCTTGGGAGACATCATTTTTGGTGTTTATTTACTTAAATTGATAGACTTTTGGACTTAATATGCAATAATCCGGAATTACCTTTTTATTTCTAGCATTTTTAATTTATTAAACTTTTGCGTGTAATATTGGTATTTTTAGTGTAAAGTTTACAGGTTTTAGATGTTAGCTAGGAGAGGAATCCGAGGAGAAAGTCAAAGATCGTGAATTAAGAGTCAAGACTTGAAGATAAATCCCGAAGATATTATTTTTAGAGCTGAAAATCCATTTTCCAGGCCATAGATTGCTGATTTCGAGGTGCTTAAGCGATGATTTAGCTGTTGACCTTTGAAGAGAAATCATTCCTTATCGAGTTACGGAACTTTAGCAACTGAAATGAGGTCAATCGGAGTTGTAACGCATCGGGAAAAGCCGTTTTAGTGAAGGTGTATCAGCAGTTACGGGATATTGGGCTTGGACATTTAATTAGTCTTTTATTTTCTGGTCCAAGCCCTAGTCCGAATTTATGCTTATAAAAGGAGGTCTGGACTTCTATTTTTCATACAATTCACATTCTACAAGATTAAACACCAGAGAGAAGCAACAGAAGGAAGAAAGAAGAAGCTACAAGAGCTGGAGTGGGTCTATAGCTCCGTTCGTAGTCATTCCAATTCCGGAAATTAGGTTCTTTCAATTTTAATTTTGTAATCAAATATGAATTCCATTGCTTTTAATTTAGTTTTTGCATTTAATATGAGCTAAACTTTACATAGTGCTTGAGAACGCATAATGGGTTAATCCCAATTTGATTTCGTTTTATACATTTGGATTTGGGATTATTATTATTTAAATCAAATTGGGTAAATTGTATTTTTCTTTAATTTGCACTTTAACTACTATTTTTGACCTGATCAATCAATGATAGGACTTAGTATCTAAGCTATTCCAATTAGTGGCGATTGGATCACCTTGACGGGGGGTTTAGGTACCGAACTAGTTAATGAATGTAGGTTAGAAATTATTTGACTCTGACGAGCTTAATTAAACCTATGGCCTATTGGGTAAATTGAATTTAAGCACTTGAGAGTGGACTATAATCACCCTGACGGAGTTTGTAGCATTTGAGAGTTGCTCCTTAGTCCACCCTGACGGGGGTAAGGAGATTATTGAATCCCGACCAATACAAATTTACCGATTTGTCCCTTAAACAATGTATGAAATGAATGATAGTTAGGAAAACCCTTGCGTCTCTCAAGTACTACATCTCATATTGCGTTTTCACTTATTTTACTTGCGTCTTAGCTTTTACTTGCATTTTCATATTTGTCTTCCATCCATTAGTTCTAATAACAAAACCAAACAAACATTTTACTTTTATTTGTTTACATAAGTGCATCAATCATTAATAGGTAAGCATTGTGATCAACCATTCCGTCCTTGGAACGAATCTGATTTATCAGTTATACTACTTGGGACAACCGTACACTTGCGGTTGTGGTTCGATTAGCATTTGCATTTATTTTAGAACACACAAAGGACCACCAAAGTCCCAACCTTGATAATGTAATAATAAACCTAAACCCATAACATTGCAAGAATTACACCAAATATGATCATAATAAAAAAAAAATCAAGAATTTACCTAATATTTGTAGATGAAATTGTGTGTTGATGATGCCCCACCTTGATTATAAGCTTGCAAATGGTTAGATATGAATTGGAGAAGGTATTGCAAAAAATTTGAATGAGTTTGATTGATGTTTTTGGGAGAAATTGGGAGAAAAAAATGGGATTTTTGGGGTTTAAGGAGATAAAAATACAGGCTGTTCGCATATATGCACGTCAAATTTACCGACGACACGTAAAGTCGTCGGTAAACTTAACGCGTCGTCGCTAAAAACAAGAATTTAACGACGCCTTTTCTAACTGTCGTAAATTTACCGACGACAAATCCAAGCAAAAAAAATTTTTAAAAAAAAATTAAATAACGACGGCGTTTCGTCGTTTACCCACGACAACAGTCGTCGGTAAATTACCGGCGGAAGGTTTCTCGTGGGTAATCGTATGTCGTCGGTAAATAACAAAAGTTTACCGACGACTTTACGTGTCGTCGGTAAACAGTCGTGGGTAAAACCCCGATCTGTAGTAGTGAATTCAGGATTAAGGCAGTTTTTCCTTTTCCATGTTTTTAGCTTTTATTTCCTTATCTCCAATTACCATGTCTATCTCTTTCCATATCTTGTAGTCTTTGACTTGGAATCTAATTAATCTCCATAATTATCTCTAAAGCTTCACACTAAATAAATAATTAAACCTAATATGCTCTAAAAATATTATTTTACTAAATCAAGACTCAAAATAGGAAAGTGCAGTTATTCTCAAGAAAATCGACTATTATGACTTCTAAATCACTAAAAATGATATCTCATCCTAACATAAATCTATCACAAATGAGGAGACATCAGTTGTCCAATCTAGTAAATTCTAGAAGCTTCAAAGTAAAACTATTAACTAATTAATAGGTACATTCTGCTTCAGGGATTGTGTTAGTTACCTATTTTGTCGATTATTGCTTTAAAGTTAAATAGCAAAATACTAACTTAATTATTTTTCAAAGGATAAAATCCCAAAGAGCCATTAGTTTAACTATTACAAGGGGATTATCAAGGTCGTCCATCCAAAGCTCCATCTAGGCAGGACTTGAATGTCTGTTACCATCTAGGACTGGTCTTAGTTTTATTGTCTCCGTACAAACGGAAGAGACTAAAAGCTGAGATACAAGAGAGGATCACCATCATAAGACTAACGAATACTGCACTCGCTAAACCTTCACCAACTTGATTACAGAACTTCCCGTACATGTTGCATATCTTCATCCATTGAAGCTCTGTCTGTCCTTGTTTTGCAAATAAAGCCGATTGTGTAGCAGATGCAACACCGGACAAAATCACATATGCCATCAGCTGCATTATTTACAAAAACCACCCATTATTCTTATGATCCTTCAAAATGGACGATAAACATGTAACCTGAACATAAATGAAAATGTAAAAAGATTTTGTACTTGATCGAAGGAGAATATAGCCCATGCCAAGGGCTTGTTGAATAGCACGTTTCCTCTAACCATATTGACAATACACCTTAAAACTTGCATGAATGAGTATGAAGCAGCTATCCCATTTGCTACCACTAAAAATCTGAAACAACAAAAAAGATATAGTGTTAATTGCATCATTAATTAGTCTCAAAACAGCTAAAATACAAATACGTTTCAACAACACTCTTTAAACTTGGATGGAAGAGATGTTGATAATAAGAGTTATAGGATGAAGTAAAGAGAAGAGATAAGAAGGTTTACAAAAGAGCTTTCATATCAGTGACTTTAGCTTTCTTCTGGATAGAGAAAATCTGTTTAACTTGAGTGTCTGTTCCGATAAGAAGAGCAGTGAGAAGAGATAAACCGCAGATTAAAACCCTTAAAACCAACTCACCGACTCTCACTCTTCGATCAAAAACCTCCAAATTTCTTCCATGATAAACTCCAACCTTTCCAGGACTTACACCAACTCCTAAATAACTCATCTTTTGTATAAGACCTAAACAAAAGCTGTCTCAAACTATTTTAAGAGAATGTAAATAGACAAAAAACCTAAACAACTGCATCTATCACTCAACTACACCGCTTCACTAATTATATATATTAATATGGTTTATAATATTATATTCTGACGACCCATGAAGTAATTAATGTCCAGATATTTGGTGATGGAGCTTTGGTCCTACGCAATCTCTAGGGTCATAAATGATGTACTTGAGTGGGTAATTATTGTATGAGCTTATTTGATAATAAAATTGAATTCTTTAAAAAAAATTATTTGTTTTTCTTTGATTTGATTACAAGGTATATTGGGATTTTTCTTTTGGAATATCTTTACAGAAATTGAGATTGGATCTCTATTACAATTGCGAGGACGGTTTTAAAAAGCAGCAGAATTTGAAGAAGAAAATTCTTTCTTTCTTTTTTTATAAATGAGAGGCATAAAGCCATTAAGAAAATATTATTACAGAAAGAACGTAAACTCTTATTGAGTTTCTAGTATATAACCTTATCAGTTGCACATTCGTTCCTAGTCTCTCGTAATTTAATTCCATAGATATTTCGGGGATCATCAAAGTTCATAGGTTGTGTATACATAGTTGCACCCTCTTTTGCTAACTTATCGGCACAAAGATTCGCTTCACGGAAGATATGATTTATATGAAAATTCGGATTATTTCGCAACATTATTCAGCATTCCCGTGCAACTGAAACGGAGTGACTACTTGAGTTCCCACCGCCCTTCACTAGCGCATGGAACTCCCTCGAGTCACAATCATAACTTAATGAACTCCCACCGCCCTTCACTAGCGCATGGAGCTCCTCCGAATCCATTTCAATACACAACTCCTTATAACCATTACTAATAGCCCATCGTAAGCCATAATGGAGTGCAAATAACTCAGAAACAAAAGAAGAGTTTACCAAACAAGAGCCTACAAAGCCCACTATACATGAACCATTGCAATCTTTTAGAATTCCCCCAATACCTGCGGTTCTTTTTGATTCACTAAAACTACCATCTATATTTAGGTTGAACACTTGACCATTATATTTTTGCAAGTTTAATTATGCCACCGTCTAAACTTTTTCCCCAAGCTAGTATAAATGTACTAGCAAGAGAAAGCACTTCCTTCTTAATCTCAATCTCATGCGGCAGTGTTGAACCTTCATTGAACAACACATGATTCCTTTTATTCCAAATTGTCCACATGCCCGCTATAAATATAAACGACCACTCGAAGCCCGCTATTACAGTTTTAGACCGAAGGTGGCCCGATAACCATATCTGAACATCAAATATAGCAGCTCGAGGATGTGAATCTGCAGCATCCTCTTCGCGGTTGATTACAGCAGCTCCAGGACGTGAAACTGCAGCATCCTCTTCGCGGTTGATCACAGCAGCTCCAGGACGTGAATCTGCAGCACCAGCTCCGCGGTTGATCACATCAGCTCGCTCCACAGTCTCGCGCTCCCAGGAAGCTGCAGTAGCTGCTCCACAGCTCCTCGAAGTCCCTGCCGCATTAAGCTCCAGCAGCGCTTCCAGGTCAGCACCTTCTGGCCACTGTACTCCACGCATTCCAGCCCTCCTCGCGACTTCCTACTGCTGTCCTTCCTCCAGGTCAGCTTCCGAGATCCTCGCCATTCCAGTAGCAGTTCCACTCCGTGTACCTGAGACAAAACCAAAATAATTCCAAAAACTAAAAGCAATTTTACATGTTACCAACGCATGGTGTAAGTCCTCCCTAGTCGCTCCACAAATAGCACACCCCTTAGACTCAATCACGTTTCTTTTATTAAGATTTTCCGCAGTTGGTATTCGATTGAGCACAACCCTCCATAGGAATATTCGGATCTTTTGGAAGCACTTCAACTTCCAAATGATATCCCGATTAAACGAATGGTCCATTGCAAGTTCTTCTATGCTATCATATGCCGATTTAACCGTGAATGAACCCGAGCTATTAAATCTTCATACCATATTCCTTCCCGAGTCGCCATCTTGCTCAATTACACCGCTTCGAAGAATATTCGCACCCACTATTATAGCTTGACACGCACTTGAATCATTTGGGTTCTTTTGGCGATTTAACAACCCTGTGCTTAAAATATTTTTTCCTGAACACCTCCACCCAAGTTTCGCTAAAAGAGCCAAATTATATTTTTCCGCGCTTCTAAGTCCAAGACCACCATTACTCTTGGGTTTGCAAAGTTGTTCCCACGCAACCCAGTGAAGCTTTCTCTCCGTAGGCGAGGACCCCCAGATAAAGTCCCTAGCTATCCTATCTATTTCGTTACAAATGTACTTCGGTAGTTTCATGACTTGCATTTGATATACTGGCATTGCGCTCAACACGGATTGAGTTAAAGTAATGCGACCCGCAAGACAATTTCATTGCTTAAGAACCCTTATGCTATAAAGATTGAAGGAAAAACTACAACAATCTCAGACAATAAATTCACTAATGTAAAAAGATTGGTATAAACTATTTTTACATAATATAAGGACTTTATTGCAATTAAAACTTAATCTACCAATAATAGAAACAAATCTACATAAATAAAGATGGGTTATGAAGAAAATTATAATTTAGAACATTTTAAATATTTTTAAAATTTAATCTATATTTAACTTCAAGTTTTAATTTTTAAATTATATTTTACTCACATTGTAATTTTTACCATATTAATATCTTATTATCAGATATTAGATATTAGGTATTTTTTAATATCATAATAAGCATTAATTGATAAGGAAATATTCATTTATACAATTAAAATTATCAATGAGCATAAACTTGAACATTAAGGGCGTACGGGGGCAACTCGCCCGATTTATTTATTTTAGAATTTATTAAATTGTTATACGAAATTTGTCTTTCTTTTTGAGGTTTGACATTGATGGATGAATGACATAAAAGAATAAGTCAAGTTTTCGTATTGTGAGGCAGATCTTAAGGTTTGATATTAACAATCTGATGAACAAATAATAAAAAAATTCAGACACAAGTAATCAAAAAATTTACATACAATTTTAGAAAAAAAATTGAGAAATGTGTATTTATTCACTTACATGTCTTGCTTTTTTGTAGTCTAGTTTTTGTCTCCTTATCGGCATCGCTAGGTTATCTTTATATATAGTAGGTGTGAGTGCAGAGTTTTTCAAATTTACATCCCTGTATAATTTTTATATCTTGTCACTGAGGTATGCACACACTTTTGTGTATATTTATGCACATATATTGATAGTTTTCATAATATATGGACCAATGAGAAAATTAACTTAGTTTTTCTTACCTCTTTTCTTTTATATTTGGATGTAGGGGGCACTAAAGTTTTATTGAATACCTTGACTATAAGGTCTGGCACATATGATTATGGTGTTAGCAAGCCGTCAAACTTTGCTCGAAGAAAATAGAAAAAATATAATAGAGATATTGTATGGGATCCTATGAAATTGGAAGATGATATGATACATACACCATGGCTAGAAAGTAAAGTTGAGACATATCAATCTATTCAATAATGTAATTTAATAAATATAATGGAAATTGATTCTTAATATCGTTATCATTTAAATTATGAAATTAGTTTTCTTTGTCATTTTATTTGTCATAAATTGAAAACTCAGTCACTATTTAAATTCATCTATTGAGTTATTAAAAGTGATTTTATTTTTCATAGTGATTTAAATTTTTATAGTAACTTTAGTCACCGGTTATACCCTAGTATTTATGTGTGTGTATATATATATATATTATTTCTCTTTTACGGGTAAAGTATCATAGAAAGACAAATGTAAATCAACCAATCCCTAGTCTCGAGAAACGTACATCCACCTCCCGGTGGTCAACTATAACAACTGGTCATCTGTCTAACATTTCTTGCAATACAGTTAATTTGGCTATTGGAACATTTGGAAAATGATGAAATGAGACCGCAATCATTAGGTCCGCCACATTCATTATCTTTTTCACCATTGGCTGTACCGACCAATTCCCTTCTGACGGCGACCTGATACCTTGGATTATTTCAAGGTTATCGGAATAAATTATTGTTCTTGTCTCCTAACTTTATTCCACCTCTTCCAAAACCGTGTTTGCTTCTTTCTCGGTAGCAGAGGTGCCGAAACACGCATGCGCACGTACGGTTCTTTTCCAGAACCTTTTTCATATTTAATTATCCAAATGCCGGTTGGCTCTCATTTATGTGTAAATGACACCTCGCGTGTAATAAAGATATCACTATCATGGCCTTCCATCGCATTCTGAACATTCACATTAGCCTCATCAGGATTACTCTCCATCATTTCTGAAGTCTCACACCCAATCGGTACCAAACATATCAGTCATACCTTTCCATGTAGCCTGTATTACACCATTAACATCAATATTTCTGTTTTCATGAACTGACTTCATCTTCACCTTCCATATGTTCACTACTATAGTACTGTCTCTAGCGAAGAAATTTGTCATCGCCATTGGCACGACTTGTCCTCGCGGATGACAATGTTTACTTATTTGCGGGGACATGTCCTCGCCACTATTTTCTTGTTAAAGACCCTCAACGACGAGGACGTTGAAGAGTCATCGTCTTCGGACAGATGTCACTCTTGACCCCACATGTCCTCGCAGATAATAGTATCATTGGAGAGGACAGTTGTCCTGCCAGAATTCTTGTCATTCGCGAGGACTTTATACGTCGCCGGAAAGAATACATCGGCGACAACAACTCTACTCGCAAGTGAGGACATGCATTTTGTTACTCGCGAGGAAAATGTCCTCGTAAATAATATTTTCTAAATTTCTTTTATTATTGATTATTATTTTATCAATTTTAAATTTGTAATTAATATTTTTTTAATCATTTATTAAATAGGCATAAAACCCAACACACTATACGCTCAAATAATAATATAATTCATCTAAAATAAATATAAAGTCGATCAAAATTTTACAAACCGGTTAAAAGTTTAAAATTTCGATAAATAAACATCCTAAATATCAAACTTAGAAGTCCAAAAAGCACAAATATTATACAATCATGATTCAAAATTTCATTTTCATCTTCATTGTCTTGGCTGAAGCACTGGTAGAAGGACCAACAGGTGGACCTGTAGGAGCAACGGAAGGAGTATTGGTGGATGCAGGATGTACGTAAGTCGATAAGCCCTGATATGATTAATTCACGCTAGGGATCCAGTCAACTCTTTGAGGTTGTACGTGTGTTGAGTGCCATCTGTGGAAACGATCAAATGTAAGGTACACCTCAGACATAGCAAGAGGGTCTTGCTAGACAATAGTTGAGAATGAACAACATCATACTAGGAAGGGAAACTCCGAAGCATGAGTACAACAAACAACTGTTCTTGCTGTTCACGGGAAACTGCAACATCAATTGTCCGAGGGAAAATTGAACGAAACTCGGCCCGGTAGTGCTGATGACGACCGTACCACCCTGAAAGTCCTTTCTCGGCGAGATGAATTTGCATCATGTCATAAACCACATCATAAACTCGAGTCACATTACTGCTATATAAACTCTTAGCCATAGACCACATAAGTTTACACGACTCATAATCCAATGTATCATGAAGTTCCGGGTCGATAGACTGTAACGAATAGCTAGCAAGTTGACATTCAACAGTTTCCAAAAGTGCAATTTCATCGACAGAAGCGTTATTAGGACAATCTTCTGTTAAATAACGAATAAACCCATGCCCAGGAAACCACAATCTAACCAAAGAATGCCAACGATAGTAATTACTACTAGTAAGCTTAGTAGTATAAATAACTGGGGTACCCGGAAAAGCTGGACTACTAATCGACAAACTAGAACAAGGCACATTAGATATAGGATCTTTAGAACTACTCTCTTCTAAGGACTCCATAACTTCACACAGTAAATATACTTCTATTTGTAATTAAATGGATACTAAAACAGCGGAATCAAAGCAAACAAATAGCAGAAACAAAAAGAGGAGACAAAGGCCAACCTACTGTCCGATGAATGGTGGCGCGTGGCCTCCACGCACGGCTGCTGGAGGTAGCACGTGGACATCACGCGCGGATGAGAAAGATGATGAAGACATGGACTTGCTCGAAATATGCTGGCGAACCTCTTGGAGTAGGTCACACGCTCTGAAATGCCGTCATGAAGTGCAAATCGAGTTTTTTTCGTTTCATTGTTGTATCACCTCCGTGCTTCGCCGGAGGAAATGGATGAGCTCTGTGGTGTTTCCATGGTCAGGCGAAGAAGGTTGGGTGGGTGTCATGGTTTGGATAGTGGCGGAAGTGGGTGTATCGTGGTGCTAGGGTTAGGGTTTTGTATGGCTGTTGTGCTGTGAGGAAGACGACGATGAGTTTTTTTATAAAACAAAAAACCAAAAATACTAGCTGCTGATACCATGTTATGATGAGATAAAATTGAATTAGTATATACTTCCACACTAGTCTTCATATATATAGATAAATATTGAACAACATAGTACACTAGGGATATAACACATTAGATAATAGACTACGGTACATAATAGTTAATAGCTTGTAGTGTACTAGTATCCTAAGGATAATAGAATGTTCATACTATACTTTAACATCCAGGAAAGATGCTACGAGGTCATCAAATACAACTACAATACATACTAGTGGATGAGAAACAAAATTTGTGACAAAAACAACATAAACTGGTGGAAATCAATCTTAACTTGCAAAAGAAACCTGATGGTTTAGAATTATTGATGATTGCAGTAGAAATCAATCGATACACATGGATAGAAAGAATTAATGGTCTTTTAGATCGAATGAACAACGTAAATCCATTGTGGAATTTAAGAGCCATGGTCAGGTGCAGAGCAAGAGACTACGTTTCGAATTGGGGAGAGAATAGGATGGGGGTTTGGTAGTGTCGATAAAAACTGTACTGGTGAAGTGGGTTAAACCGCCAACAAGAATAAAGCTTAATGTGGACGGTTATTTCAGATTGGAACCAACGAAAGCGGGAGTCGGTGTTTTAATTAGGGACATCAATGGGTCATTTCTAGAAGGGTTCGCAGGCTCCTGTCTAGCTAAATTGTCTTTCTAAGCGAAATCGTAAATACGATACAAGGTCATCGAGATTGGTTCGTTGGATTTACATGCGCTAGTGAAGGACGGTGAGAATAGCGGGGATCGATTGGATAATGTTTTGTTGTCTTGTACAAATATATTAGCAGCCCGTGCAAACTTTTAGTTATTCCACATGTACTGAGAGGCGAAATTATTGTACAGGTTGGATGGTGAAAAGAGGAGCAGCTAGTAGGGAGGACCTGGTTCCATACGTGGATCAACCTGATGGGTTATGGAGACTATTGACGTGAGATAGGTGTGGGTGGTCTACACCTAGGACTACCTTATGTGCTCCTGTCGGAGTTTAGTAAGTTTTTCTAAAGCTCACCGGTCGTTTAGACCTCAGCTGTAGAATAAAAATGATATAAAAAACCTTTTAATAAGATCTTGGCCTAGAATGAGAAAAAAATATTTGTTTTGTCCATAATTAGAATTAAGTGCTTATCCACATATAATTAAAAACATGATACAATTGGTGGGGTAAAACAAAAATTATACCTTTTTATTTATAGTCAAAATCGAGATAGAAAATTATCACCCTATCACTAATCCAAAGAACAACTCGTCCACGTCATTTTGGGCAACTCACGCCCGTACACATGTCCCACCCTGAACGCCACCTCCACAATTTTATTTACCGCCAGTTTCACTGACCAGTTTGCTATTGACGATAATCTAACACCTTGAATAATCTCAAGGTTATCAACAAACACCGCTTTCGTATCCTCGGAAAGTCTTTGCACAAATCTAATGCTTCCAAGATTGCACGCGCTTGTCCTTCCAAAGCTGACTCTCCGTACGTAAATTTGAATGCTTCATCCGTGTCGCCATTCTCTCATCATATCTAAGCATCCTTATCCTTGTAGGTTCACATCATTTAGTGAAAGACTTGTCACATGTAAAAATTAGATTGATGTCAAGTTGATTAATCATATCTTGACCTACTTTATCCTCTTTTACCGTGGTATTTGTTGGCTGATATCCTTTTTTATTACTCCCTCTGTCTTAAAAGGTTATTCCAATTGTTTTTGCACACAAACTAAAAAATGTCATTTATTATCTATTTGATTACTGAAATACCCTTCATAAATGTCTTGATATCTTGAATGTTTATCGACAACATAAATTGTACTTCCTCTGTCTCAGAAATAATATCCACTTAGACTTTCATACAGAATTAGGGATAAAAATAGTATAAAGAATAAAAAAGTGTTTTAATTTTTTAGTCATTGTAAAATTATGTACTGTACAAAAGTTTTTTTTGTCACATAGGAGATCTACTTTGGACTCGAAGTTATCGACTCAATTCGAACCTAAATCATTAGATTAGATGACTAAGGTTTTACTCCCTCTGTTCCACTTAAATTGTCCACTTAACTTTTCACATATATTAAGAAACATAATAAATGCATTCACCATTACAAAAATACCCCTAATAAAGTATCTTGATATCTTAAATGTGTATTGGAAATATAAATTTTAATAAGGGTAATAGTGGAAATAGTAATAAAAAAAGTGTCTTGGATTTATAAGTGGACAATATATTTGAAACATTAATTTTAGTAAGTGGACAATTTAAGTAGAATAGAGGGAGTAACTAGTGAGTTAATTTCAACTAATTTACTGTACAAAAGTTAGTATTTCCTAATTACATTTTTTTCAAGAAGTAATATTTATTTTATGAAGATACTAGAAAGCCATTTTTCCTGCTCGGGATAAACGTGGCACGCTATTCTAGTCCACTGATTTATCATTAAATTGACAACGGGTTCCTCATTAATTTTCATGTTTCTCTACAACACATTGAGGTCGACAAGAGCATCACTTTTTATCTTTTTGGTCGTCAACAAGAGCATTTTACTTGTGAAAGAAAAAAAATGATAAAAGTATAACAAGATTAGCATTGTTGGTCCATGCTATTCTGATTCGTTGGATATTTACGTCATTCGAAATATGGCACACGGTTTTTGACCTTTGGCTATATAATTTTAAGGGATACAGATATAGGCCCAACCAATATGTAAATTAACAATAAAAGTGTTTAACCTTAACTATCTATACAAACCAACTAAATTAAATAAAAGCCCAAAATGCTCTCTCCCTACCTTATTATCACAGTATTTTGACAAAAAAAAACCCTATTATTAGGGTAAAAATAGAAACCCCAAATCACAACCCATTAAGTTACGGAAATGTTTCTCACCCCTTTTCATTGTTTTCTTTCTGTTCTCTCTCTTTAGAAGCCGCTCACTCTCTCTTCTGTCGTTCCCATATCTCACCCCTACCACCATGCCCTCTCCCATCTATGTTGTTCTCGTTCCCAGATCACACCCCTACCACCACGAATCTCTCCTGTAAAAGACAACAGAACCTCCACGAAGCTGCCATCTCGCCACCGTGCGTGGCCATCCTCCACATCAGAACCTCGCCGCTCCTTCGTAGCCTCGATCTGAACCAGATCCAGACCCTACTATTGGGCTTCTCACCATGGCCCATCATCCCATTTTGCAACTTGCAATCGCTGACCCCAACTCTGGTGGGCCTTAATTCACGGCCAACTTCTCTTCGCCGCCAAGCCATTCTCTTCTTCGCCACTGTGTTCGTTTAGATCTGCCACAAGAAGCCATTCTCTTCTTCGCCAACAAGGTTCGTTCATGGATCCGGAGCCATTCTCTTCTTCGCCACCAAGCCATTCTCTATTGCAGATAGAGACTGTCGTGGGTACAACCCTATGGGCCGTGGCTACATCCCCTTGACCATGGGCCGTGGGTACAGCCCCATGACTAAATGAACTCTGAAGTGCAATACCTCCGCCACTCAGATCTCCTCCACCGCCAGATGTACACCTCCATCTCCGGCCAACGAAGAACCCATATAAGGTAAAGAGAGTTTCATTGTTTTTCAATTATCGGTTTAGTTTTGTTTGTTTTGATTTGATTTTTTTTCTTTTTTCTGTTTCATTGTGTTTAAACTTTTGCTTCATTGTTTTATTTGTTTCCAGGTAAAGTCGATTGTGCTAATAATAACGGTACAACCCCACAGCCAATATTGTGGTGTTTCTTTGTTGGGTATAGCCTCATATTGCTATTTTTTGAGATGTGTACAACCCTATATTGCTATTTTTCGAGATGGGTACAACCCCATATTGCTATTATTCGAGATGGATACAACCCCATATTGCTATTTTTTGAGATGGATACAGCCCCATATTGCTATTTTCGAGATGGGTACAACCCCATCTAGCTGTTGTTCGAGATGGGTCCGTACCCATATAGACTTTTAGATGGACAGCCCATTCAAGGAATTAATAAAATCTAATACAATAATAAATAAAATAAATAAAAACGACACACATCCGTATGAAAACGAGTGGGGCGTAAATGGGCCTGTACCCAGTTAAACCCCGTTGGGCGCGTACCCATGACAAAGGTAGATGCTTAAGGGTATGAAGGTAATGTTGTGTAACTAAAAAGCTATCTGAGGACTTAATAAGAAGTTCTAACTCTATGGGCTTTTAAAAATAAGTTTTTGGTTATTTGGGATCTAATTTGTAATTTCCTCTAATTTTAAAGAGCAAATTTTATTTTTAGGCCATTACGTATGGTTTATAAAGATTTTTAGGCCAATTATATTTTAAAAGTCATATTTTTTGATCAAATGTATTTAAAACGTTCATTTTTAAGCTATTTTATTAATTTCGTGAGATATATCATTGATTCTAAGGACAATTTAGGCATTTCAAATAAACTATATGTTTATTTGGCCGTATCACAAACTAAGAACTCTATCTAAAGTGTCCAAATTATCTTTAAAATCTATGAAAATATCTCACGCAATTGCAATTGAGTTAGTTACACTATCCCATGAGGCATCTGAATTAACTTTATAACATCCTTTCTTAGGGGAACCCATTCACAATCACACAAACATTGCAGTGTTCCCCTTCCCCAATAACTCTATCCTCATCATTCTGAACCCTATATTGTGTTCCTATATCACAATATGTCCCATTTTTGTTTGGTTCACAAATATAATTTGAGTTTACATTTGTAATCAAAATTTCAGAAGATTGAGCATTAATTGTAATATATTCATCATAGGTTTTTAATTTTTTTTCAACTGTACTCAAAGGGCCAGGTGCACAATTTTTAAATATATACTTATTTACCCCCTTCCAAATATGTCAGACAATAATAACCGCCGCAATCCATTTACTCACACTAAAAGAGGGTGCACAAGTGGAATTAAAACTCAAAGGACTTTCAATCCAAACTGCTTTTTCCCAAGAACAGTGAAAAAGAAGACGTTCCACAAAATTCAAATTCACTCCCACACAATTGGCATGATAGATTATCAATACATTTCCTTTTAAATCTATTTTCATTTGTTGGAAGACCATTTTTACAAGACTTCTAAATGAATTTTTTTTTATTTTAGGCATAACTTTCAAAATTTAAGATGGATTTCCAATATTTTTTATCCATTTGAAATGATGTACTCCCTTTCTTAGTGTTATTCTTTCTCCTCTCATCATGTTGAGCCATCCATATCTGGTTATAACACTCATTCATTGTGACATCATGTCACACTAGAGATGGACTTAGTCCTAAATGGTGTATCAAGACAGTGATAACATGAAATGAATATATTACAAATGATTACTGCAACACTTGAAGGGAATATATCACTAATAATCTGCATATTCCAGTTTTGCCCATCATTTGTCATAAGCTCATTAACTTTGAGTAATGAACAACCTTCAAGTCTTGAAATATAATCTAAGTTAGGAATCCAAAAATCTTCCCAAATTCTTGTATGTTGAGCAGACCAATCAGGCATACATTCCATTATAGATCATGGATAAAACAGTCTCTTCCAAAAATAAGATTTTTCAACCTAAAGAACAATTTTCTACCATGAGAGGCTTCCAAGAAAGAACAATTTTGAAAGTATTTACTTCTCATCAACTGAAAAAGTAATGAGTTTGGATTTTTCATAATTTTTCAAGCATTAGATGAAAATAGAGCTAGGTTTTAGACATGGAAGTCCTTAAAACCTATTCCTCCTTCTTTTACCTAGGTCATCAAGTTTTGTCATCCTAAGTTGAGAAATAACTTTAATTTTGACCTTATTAAAGTATTTTTACTAAACATCACACCACTATTAATGAGGTTAATATTCTGACCTGTAATCATACCACACATGTCATGATATTTAGAAAAAAGTCAGTACTATTATCATTAGCTTCGAGAAAAGTAAAAGACTATCATTTGCATACAACACATGGATCAGAATCAGCTTTTACAATTCTCATGCCTTTAAGTAAACATATTCCGACATAAAAATCAATCAAAGAAATAAGTGCTTGAGTAACTAAACAAAGCAGATTAGGAGACAATAGATCCCCCTATCTTAAACTCTTTTGGGGAACATCAATGTCATGAAATCCTCCATCGGTTTGGACTTTATAAGTACCAATAGATATACAATTTTTTAATCAAATTCACCCATCTATGATCAAAGCCCATAGTTCTTAATCAATCCAAAAAAATAAAAATAAATCACACTCTCATAGCTTTACCTATGGCGGCCTTAATATCAATATAGTATTTTGTGAAAGATCTTTTACTTTCAAGAAAGTGATAGTCTCCTGGGTAATGAAAATGTTGTCAAAGATGGATCTACCCGAGATAAAGGTTATTTGAGTTTCAAAGTTGATATTATTCAACCCAAGGTTGAAGTCTATATATTTTTTTTTCAAATGCATACTAATATAGATAATAGGAGAAGTCTATTAGCTAGTATTATAGAAATAACTTTATACACAAAATTCATGCAACTTATACACTTGTATGCACTTATCAAATCAGGATTAGCATATTTAAATATAAAGGCAATAATAATATCATTTATCTCATTCAAATAATGCATAATAAAATCAGAAACCAATCTAAAAAGGTCAATTTTAATATCTTTCCAAAAATGTTGAAAGAAAACTCCTAAATCCATCTGGTCCTAAAGACTTATCAGACCCTGACCAAATAGAACTTTTGAGTTCCTCTTCATTCACTGGTTTGGTAAGATTAATGTTTATCTCAGTGAAAACAATGCTCTTAACACATCTGAATACACGAGTATAGTCAGTCTCTAGGGCCAATACTTTTAAATATATTGTTATAGTAAGAAGAAATTTCATTATTAACCGCCCCCTCATTTCAATGCTTAGTTGCATAATTCCATTTAATTCGCACAGTAACTACCAAGTATTATGAGCAAGACAAATGTTTGAAAGCATTGTAATAAAAACAAGGATTGGTATATGAAAGAAAGGCACGAAATAATGAAACATTTGAAATACACATTATAAAGTAGAATCTTATAAACATTACAAACTGATACCACCATCTTTGAGGGGGTGAGGCAGTGAATTAATTAATTAATAGTCTTAAACAAAGTTATGTATCAAGTGCAATACTTACCCATCAGTCTTAGAAGGCAAATTACACATATTCTTAAGCAAATGTTGAATATTGGAATACATCATCATGTGATTTCCATTTCCATTTCCATTTGAATTCTCTTGAAGTTTAATCTTTTGAAACAAAAATTGCTTCTCTGCTTCAGCTTCACTTAATCGTTGCTTTAAATACCTACTTGCATAATCCTCCTCTGTTTCAGACTTTTCTTTCTTAGCAAGTGCAATTCTTTGTAACCTCTCTTTTTCTCTTCTAGCTTCATTAGCTTTGAGCTCAAACATTTCAGCTTCAGCTTGTTTAAGCCTCACAATACTTTCAAGTTCATCAATTTGTTGTTTTTTTCTCTGTCTCTCTATTTTCAATGCAGACACTTCTGCTACTTTATCTTTTAACTCCTCATCACAAACTTCAACAGCTATTCGAGCTTTCTTTACCATTCGAATCTTCTCCTCTGAAACCATTTCCATTTTTTTAATAGCTTCTTGTACTACAACGCCTATTTTGTTAAAAGCCTCTTGTGGCCCTATTTCCTCACTTTCTTCACTTTTCCACCCATCTAACTCAAGCTCTGCATATATAACAAAACTTTGATTAAAATCAAGGAATGATAGTAATGTAGAAAAAAGTATTATTACCTTGAAATAAAATTAGGATTGGTTTAGAAAGCATAGGTTCTGTTACCCCTGCTCTAAGTTTTCCAATTAATTCTTCGCATTTCCATAACAGTTTTCTTCCTTTGGGATCTTCACTACCATGGAATATTCTACTAACATAATCTAGCTCCTTAATCAAAGCTTCCCTATCCCAGCTTGGAGAACAATGCTGAAACACATCTTTTACCCATCCAAGTAACTCAGATGTTCTATAACAAGCTTCACATTTAAAGATCATCTCTGTGGGACCCATTACTATCTGACCATTGCGAATAGCACATTCAGTATGTGTCCAGTGAGAACACAAATCACAACCAACCCACCTACATGTGTTCACCTCAAAGTCAAATTTATTACAAATCACGCACATGCAAAGGCTGCAAAAACCGTTTCTTTTTGAGCAAATCGAACATGTACAATTTTCACCAGGAAGTACACTCCCACATGCTATGTTTCTACATTTTTTGTATAAGAAAATGTCGATAAGTGAAGATTGTGATAAACTCACACTTGGATGAAGAAATGCTTGAATCCCTGTTTTCATACAAACTAGAATTTCTAACTGGATTCGATGTGCCATCACTAGTGTTTTCTCATTCAAATCACTTCTACTTCGAACTAGCTTCTGTAAATATAGAAACTCTTCTCTTTGTTGAGAATTAACAGACCCTTCAAGAAGACCTCGAAGATCGAATTTCAACTTTTCCAAGTACTCATCGGAAACATTTTGGATCCTTTCTGCTAGAGTGTTGATTCTTTCTCGAGCTATATCATGGAGAGACATCTTATCAGAAGTTGAAATATGTCGTGTGACAGAATGCTCAGCAAGTGGCCAGGTATCACGTGAACTTGCACTTTCTGATGGAGACTCACGAACCTGGTCAAAATTCAAGCCACGTTCATCCGATGAGATTTGGCCTCTACGTGGAGGGAGCATTGCAGGTGAACGATGGTGATTAAAGTGAGATCCAGAAGATGTTTCCATTTGATGATTTTCTTTGCATAGATCTAGCACAAATATATAACTGATTATTCGTAACAACACCTAAAACAAGCACACGTCTTAGAACTTGACCGCAGGTACAATTAATGGGGTAAATTGCACCATTCTTCCTTTATAAGAAGAGCCAAATACATATATGAGAGCTAAATCTCAAAAATCTTTTATCCTAATACATATATAAAAATCTAAAATCAGAGAAATAAACTGAATACATATGAGTTAGAACAAAATCTATCTAACAAATCTAAAAATGGAAAATATTTTTAAAATACTAAAAAGGCAAGATTTATACAGGTTTTTTAAGGCAACTGAGAAAAAACTTACCAGTAAATCATCAATGAGGAAGCTGATTGTAGAAAAATTATAAGAAATGAAACCCTTACTAGCACACCAAGTATAATTTGGTTGACCTTTTGTCACGTTTAGACAGTAGGTCTTGTGAAGGGGAGAAAGTGACAAATGACCGAATTGGCAGGTAGGCGGTAGGAGCCACCGTTTTTTTTCTTTTCTTTTAATTATCGTTAGATTTTTTGATTTACTTTTATTTCGTCTTTTATATTAATTTTTTTAATCGAATCAATTCCATCTTTACTCCAGTGACGTTTAAATGACGGTGTTCATTTTTCATTTTTCACGGATACACTGGTCTTTTCGACATGGTTACTGTTTTCTTTGATTTTTATTAGTGAATAATTGATTTTTTTGTTCGAAATCAAATGATTGATCGATTATTTGATAAGTTGTTAATTGAAAGAACGAGTTTCCTTAACAAATTGAAAGACACATAGAGTCTTGAATATTATATTTTTTCTTTATAGAGTATAGTCTAGAAATTCCTTCTTATTAGAAACCTCTGTTTTGATAATTGTTTTTCCTATTTTTACTAACATTAAAAGACAAAGAAAGTGTGATGTCACTATTACTCTCTCCACTACCTACCTCCAACCTCCGACCACCGACCACCGACTACCAGTCACCGATCACCGGAAAAACATAGAGTATCGGCACAATTTGCTGAGTACTCAGACAATTTGCTGAGTACTCCGACAATTTTGCTGAGCACTCCGATAATTTTGCTGAGTACTCCAACAATTTTGCTGAGTACTCAGACAATTTTGATGAGTGCTCCGACAATTTTGATGAGTATAATTAAAATCAAAGAGTAAAAAGCCAAAATAAATATTTTATTCACATTTCTTTCAATTTTCTAATGAATTACAAAAAATAAACAATTTAAATCTAACTTTTACATTGACCAGATCTAAAAAAAATTTAAAAAAATCCAAAAAACAAGCGTACTAAGTACGCTGATAAAAAAAAAGCAGCATCTTCACGCGTTCCTTCGCAGCAGCGACGGTGGTGGATGTCAGTTTCCATGGCTGCTTCGGCGAAAACTCATCAATAAAACTGAACAACAGCAGTTGTAATGGAGCTCCGGCCACCGCAGCATCGCAACACCTAGCTCCAGCATCGCAGCATCGAGCTTCCAGATCCGCCGTTTGAGCTTCCAGTTCCGGTTCGCAGCGCTGACGAGAAGAGGAGAAGCTCCGGCAACACTATTACCTGCTCAGGAAATACCATTGTTGCAGCACCCCCTCGGAGCTCTTGAACGGTGCATCGGGAACGGAGAAAAACCACAGTAATGGAGCTCCGGCCACCGCAGCATCGCAGCACCTAGCTCCAGCCATGGATCTTCGTTTACACTGAGCTCCAGCCATGACGAAGCAGCAGATCTTTTGCATTGTGAGCAGCAGAGCTTTTCTCTAGATCTTCGTTTGCAACATGTTCAGATCCGAGAGGGTGCTGCAACCGAAAATGGAAGCTCAAACGGCGGTGCTTGCAACTCCGGTGGCTTCTTTCATGGATCTCGGTGCCTGCAACTCCGGTGGTTCTTTCACAGATCTAATGGCTGTCCTCTTCGAACTTCCATTGCTGGCCTTTGATCTTCCATTGCCGAGGTGGTGGTGCTCGGCTTTAATAGAAACCCAGGTGGTGGTGGAGGTGTTATGGTGGTGATGGTGTTTTAGTGGTGGTGGTTTTGGAGCTACTCACGTCGGAGGGGGGAAATGGGGAGGAGAGGGAGGTCAGAGAAACTGGATCTGAAAATATAATTTGTGGTTTCTAAATTAATATATATAGAAGAAAAAAATAGAAAGAGGGTACAATTGTAATTGAGATATTAGGTCTTATGTGTTAAATTCTTTTTGAGGTCTTTAGTAAGAAGAGAAGAAAAAAAGGGTTTAGAATTAAAAGGAGTGTGTGTTCAAAACCTTTAGTGGCATTTTCTCCAAATTAAAAGATTATCTAGATTTCAAAGTAAAAAAAGGATTCGAATAAGAGAATCATTATCCCTATTGGAGTCCTTTTCTTACCAAATATTGTGTTAGATGTCTCAAAACTATATTTATTCATTTGTTATTTGTTGATGATTCAAAAAAATTATTTCCCTATAATGGGAAAAATTGCAAGTGTTCAAAAATATTCAACACAGTTTGTCTCACTAAATTGGTTGTTTGCTACAATACCATTTGATCGACTTTGGGTCTCCTTCTAATTAAAAAAAAGGATTCCTTGTGGAAATATTTTGAAATTCCCATGTGCTAGAAAGATCAAAGGCATCAATTTTCCAATAGATCCCACATAAGATTTAAGGCGAGAATGAAGGGAAGTGATATTATTAGAAGTTAGTAAGAAAGTTTTGGTTAAGGCGGACCTTTAGTCCATTTGTGATTATGTTATATCGATTCTTTCATGTCCAATAATAATTTGCAAATCATTATTTAATATGTAAGAGAAAGAGAGCACAACATTGGTTATCTATGGCGCATTTGTTTTTACGGTGGAATCATTACCGTTTTCAAGGGATAATTATGGGGTATTATTCAAGAGGGCCCAAGGGAGCCCATTATCATTCCCATTATATATCGACCTAGTTCGCGGGAGTCACCAAGACACCATTGTGATCGCCTCATGAATCATTTGGTCTATAATTCATAACGAGTGTCTAATCAATAACACTTCTAAGGCCTAGACGAGCATAATTCATACTGTCCAAGAACAATCAACAAAGGCGTAAATATCTCAAGTCAACCTTGCATAACAACCATGGACTCGAGAATACCAACCCCTATTATCATCGGTAATCAAGTGTCTTCCACAAGGAAAACTATTTCTTACCTTTCTACGAGTTGTTAAGTTAATCTTGGTTTACTTGATTTTTAGCATAACTTTTGTAATGTGTTTTAATTAGAGATGTAAGAGCACAACTTTTTTTATGTTTCGGTGGGACAATCGTTATCTGTCATTCTTGTTATAAGTTTCAACCACCAATACATAAAAATCCAAAAATCCAAAAAGATTTTACTTTTTAGCATTAGTGTTTGCCAAGTATGTCTCTAGGTGAACAATAGCTTGCACGAATGAAATCTTAGGTTGAGGTGATTTGGATAGTCATGTATGCTTAGACCTTTTTTATATTTTCTCTAAATAAATCCTAATTTTTTTTCTCTTTCGTCGTATTTTCACTTCCACATAGCCGTTGGAAACAGAGAAAGCCTTCAAACGAGCTCGGATCTGCGCCCATGAAACTGTTTGTTGGAGAAAGCTGAAGCCATAAAAATGTCTCCATAGCAGCCGCTTTTTGGAAAAAGAATGTAGAAAAAGATATAAAAAAATGAGATTTAGTGCCCGTTTGGATTGCTTTTCAAAATAATCACTTAAAGTGATTTTATATCCATAGCAATATTTTAAACCCTTAAAATCACTTTTAGAAAAAACACTAAAATAACCACTTAAAGTGATTTTAGATGTCAAAATATTATTTAATAACTTTTTACAAATAATTTAATTTTAATCGAAAAGCACTTTTAGCTCCAAAATAATCCATCCCAAACGGGCTCTTAAGCTCAAAAATAGATTTGAACACGAGAAATATTTTAGAATAGAAAAAAAAAGGAAAGAGAAGAAATATTATTAATATATATAGTATAAGGCTAAGTCCAATGGACACCCTATTCTAACAAAAAGCTAGAATTGGGGGTTAAAAATGAAAGAGAAGAGCTCCAATTGCATCTCTACAATTGGGTACCCAATTATTTGGAATCCTACATTTTGGTTTTCTTAGCCACATCTAGCAATCCCTATTCATTTTTTTTTTTGCTTTTAATTAAAATATATTGTATATTTATTATTTATATTTAAATTTTAAAAATAGATAATATATTATTATATCTTTAATATATATATATATGTAAATTTATATTAAATAAAATATTTTTTTAAAACTAATAATCAAATAGATTAAAAACTAATCATCATTAAAAAGATTTCTTAACAAAAATTTAGTAATCAAATTAATTGAAAAAAATCATACATTATAAATTATTGAATTTGTTTGATTATTTTGTTAAATACCATTATATAAAAAATTAATGAGATTATTACCCAAAGGGTCTTGAAAAGACCACCTCGTGACCTAAGGAGACCGGCTCTATAGCCTCTTCTTACTAAAGGCCACAAACTAAATTTAACACTATAGCCTAATTTCCCAATTACTTTCCTACCCTTTTTTATTCTCTATATATACTAAATATTATCATAATATTTTTTAAATTTTAAATTACATTTTCAGAAATATTTCTCTCTCTCTTTCTACCTCTCTCCTCACCTCTTACAATCAACGCCTCTCTTCTCCACTCCATAATATTCCTTCTTTCCATTGCTTCACTTGAAGCACGCAGCCACCAAGCAACCGAAGAAGAGAGCGCGGAGAAGAAGACCGTTGACATGAACTTCGATGAATACCGCAGTGAAGGTGGAGATTTGACCGATCCGAAATAGAGTTTCGATCTAGGGTTCCGCCATGGATCGTCGGTCTAAGTAGTGGATCCGCCATGGAAGGAAGAAACCCGTGCAACTTCTTTTGATCTGCTGCACAATAATCTCTAAGATCGGATTTGAAAGCCATGGATAAACGAAGTTGTTTTTGTGCTTATATTTGTGAAGAAGAAGCTTGGATCTCCGGTAGCAAGTCGATTCGAGATGCTCGGCAAGTTTATGTAGCAGATTTGTTCTTGCTTCGTGTTTCTGTTTATTTATTTGGACTTTTGCGCTCAGAACTTTTGCACTCAGAACTTTTGCGCTCAGAACTTTTGCACACAGAACTTTTGCGCTCAACACTGTTGGCGATTAAAAATCTGGCGTTAATGGAACTTTTGCACCCAGACTCAGAACTTTTGCACTCAGACTCAGAACTTTTGCACTCAGACTCAGAACTTTTGCACTCAGACTCAGAACTTTTGCGCTCAACACTGTTGGCGATTAAAAATCTGGCGTTAATGGAACTTTTGTACTCAGACTCAGAACTTTTGCACTCAGACTCAGAACTTTTGCACTCAGACTCAGAATTTTTGCACTTAGACTTAGAACTTTTGCACTCAGACTCAGAACTTTTTTCCAGACTCAGAACTATTTTCCAGACTCAGAACTTTTTCCGTCGGTGGCCGGAGGTGGCCGGCGGTGATCGGTGGTTGTGGTCGGAGCTGGAAAATATTTGATAATTAATGAAAGAGGAGAGAGAAAAAATGATAAAGGAGGAGAGAGATTAATGACAATGGAGGAGAGAGAGTAATGGTAGTGGAGTAGAGAGAAATAATCTATTTTTTTGTCTTATATGCACTAGAAGGGTAGTTATGACATTGGACATTTTATTGGCCTCTAAGAAGGAGAGAGGAATTGACTAGCTCCTAAGTGGCGCTATAATATTTTTTAAGACCCTTTAGGTAATTGATCCAAAATTAATAGAATAATAGAATTTATAAAAAAAATAGATATCCTTTATTATACATAAAAAGTTATATTTACTTTTTAAAAAATTATATTAAAAATAAACAAATTAAAATAAAGAAAAATAATTATTAAAATTTATAATTATTTTTTTAATATTTTATAACAAGTTAAGAAATAGACATATGAATCAAAAAACTTAATAACAATTTAAAAAATTAATAAATTAATTATAAAATATATATTAAAATACAGATATAATAGAATTTTTAAAATTAGATTGACAGAATTGGGAAGCTGTTGGAGTAACCTTAGTTTAGTGAGTTGTTATTTGATAGAAAGAAGGTGTGTTTGACCCCAATTCTGGTGATAAATGTATTGAGCTGTTGGACTTAGCCTAATACAAAAAAGATATAATAGATAGAAGATTTATAGAAAATTTGAATATTAAATCTTATTTTAGATCTTTTAGTAAAGAAAAATAGATAGGTAAAGTGTTTGAATCTATAATAGAGATCTTCAAAACCTATTAAGTAAGAATCTCTAAAATCTAGGATAAATTTCACAAAATTATATTTTTATAAAACTTGATCTAAAAATATTTTTAGAACCCGTGGGATTAGCTCACTGGCCAGGAGTTTGGTTATCCAATCTAGTGGTGTAGGTTCAAACCGGGCCGATGACTCCGAATTCAAAGTGGCTCTCCTATATAACCAAAAAATATATATTTTTAGATCATAAATAATTATATTTATAATGACCTAAAATAAAATTTACTCAAATTTTTAATCAACAAAATCATAACATTCTATAAATCAATATGTATAATACATCTAAGAAAGATATTTTTCTTATCACAACCATTGATTATCTCTTTTATCTTTTTTGTTAGTGAAACACACAATTAAATAGTTAAAAAAAATTACAAGACTAACAAATAAAAAAAAGATTAATGTCCAAATAACTCTAAGAGTATCACCACAACCATCATTTTTTTTCCTATAAAAAACACTATACATTTTATTCTTTTTTTTCCTATTAAAAAATAATTTAAGTTATGGAAAGGCTGAAGAAGTTTATTAATCATTAACCCAAAAAAAAATTCCTCAACCAATCTTAACTCAATCAAGAAGTTCTTTTAGCATGATAACACCATCTGTAAAATTTCGAAAGCAAACATAAATGGCATAAACGTCTCATCGTACACACCTGGTAATCGCATCTGTTAAGTCATTCTAAGGTCTAGGAACATGATTAAATTTAATAGTAGACATACAAGAGTGACATACTTAAGAAAAACCTCCTCAACCAAATCTCAACTTGATAGCATAATAATATCATTGGTAAAGATTAGAATTGAACAAAATAACACATCTTCCAAATCATTCAAAGATCGACGAACACGGTTAGATTTATATTGAACTAGCAAACTATCAAGAAAAATCTCATCTAATTCCAACTCGATTATTAAGTACATGTAGCAAAATAACATTATATTGTAATATTTCAAAAGCAAACGCAACTAACATAAACATCTCATCTATAACACATGACAATCGTATACTACCAATTTATTCAAATATCTAGGAACATGGTTAAATTTAGAGAAAATACCAAAAATAGGCTCTTTTTTTTTTTAATACATATGAGAGCCATTTTGGACTTGGAATCATTTTGACTCCAGTAAGATTCGATCCCAAGACTTTTAGGTCTCTGCGAAGTAGTCTAACCATTTTTAAGACATATTTCAAAAATGTCATTTTTAGGCTATATATTTTTATTTTTATTTTATCATTAAAATAAACCAACAGCAAATAAAAATAACGGTTATCCTATGCCACTTTTACCACAAATACTATTAAGATATTTAAAATTTTCGAAAAGCGAATTGAAACGCAATCAAATTATCGGTGTTACGTCTTACACATTTAACCTGTGAATCCGCAATCACGTTAAGACTTCTTTTATGTCATACATTTTCAAAAATGTCATTTTAATGTCATTTCACTAATTGCGCTACACATTTCAAATAAAATTTCTACTTTATAATGTGATCAAACAAATATATAATTTATTTGAAATGTTTAAATTACTTATAAAATCTATGAAGTATCTAACTAAATTAGTAAAATGGCCTAAAAATTACACTTTTGAAAACATATGGTCTAAAAATAGCACTTTTGAAATATGTAACATAAAAATAATTTTATCTCATAGATAATGGCCTAAAAATGAAATTTACTCTTAAATTCAATATTAGACTTACCTTGAATAGTATGTTTAATTATAAAAAAAATTAATTGAATTGACTATTTGATTCTACACAACTGTTTGAAGATATAAAATTTCAAAATTATTGGGTGATTTTCATGAAAATCTGCTTGGTTACCAACTCACAAATCAAACTTGCATACCTATATAGCAAACAAAAGTTTCACAAATTAGTTACATTGCCACACTTTCTCTTCTTCATCCAAAATTCGTTTTTGTTGGACGGCCACCCAAATACAATTTAGTTAAAAATGTATATTAAATTATGTGTCACACAAAACTTAGAACTCTTCCATAATTTGATAAACAAAAGTTGTTCCCTTAAGATTATCAATCATCTCATTAGCATATTAAATCTGCATTTGATAAATAATAAGTCAGGCACATTCAAATTTCTCTTAATAATTTGTTTGCCTTGCATATGGTTTGCAAACTTATCAACTACACCACGATTCCGTATAGGAATCATCTTGTTCAACATACTCCATCTTTAACCACAAAATCCTAATCCTGCATTGATGGTAAAATGAATATAGAAATGATAACATAAAACTAAAATTATCAACTGCTTCATAATTTAAAAAATTAATTACACTAACAGTCCCTCTATTAAGCAATATTGTCAAATATATAATAAAAATATTATAGATTAACATTTTTAAAAAATAACAAATGTACTGTATTAATGTAAAACACATGTAATAATCATAATAACAACACTAGAGAACATAAAAAAAAGTTTATTACTCATGAAATATAGCACTTTTTGCACAAAGATTTTAATTCTTTGCTTCACTGAATGGAAATAGTTATGAACCCAAATCAACTCATTTTATGTTAAATAAAATTGTCAAAAAATTAAACCCCAATATTTACACTAATACTTTAACCCATGAATAGAATCTTCATATTTAAGAAAAAACACTGTAAAGGTATGGTGGAAGAAGATAATAAAAGACGTACGATAGGAACTTTTAAATCAGATATGGCTCAAATATCTTATGGATTAGCTTCTTTACATTTGGTTACTCTACAATATGGAGCCTATTGGAAGCCCAAAACTTATTAGTAAAAAAGTTCTTTAAGCACGATAAAACCATCCAAAATTTTGAAACTGAACAAAAATAACATAAACATCTTGCAATCATATTATTCAAAAATCTGGACACAGAGTTAAATTGATATTAAACTAGCAAACTATCAAGAAAATCTTAAATAAAAACAATGTTTATCCTCCGCCGCAAAAACTTTTGAGATATCTAAAACTTTCAAAAAACAAATGACCTTCTTATATAAATATCTATATTACGCCTTATACATTTAGCCAATGAATCTGCAATCCATTGAGACATCTTTTATGCCATACATTTTGAAACGTGTCATTTTCAGGTCATTTCACTAATTTTCTTACACATTTCATAGATTTTAAGAAAAAATTGGGAACTTCAAATAAAATTCTAGTCTATGATGTGGACATATAAAGATATAATTTATTTAAAATGCCTAAATTACCTTTAAAATTTATAAAATAGCTAACTAAATTAGTGAAATGGCCTAAAATTATACTTTTAAAAACATATGGTCTAAAATAGCACTTTTGAAATATGTGATATAAAATAATTTTATCCCGTAAGTAATAAGTAATGGCCTAAAAATGAAATTTGACCAGTTGGGATTAGCTCACTGGCCAGGGTCTTGGTAATCCAATCTAGTGATGCAGGTTCGAACCGAGTCAATGACTCCGAGTCCAAAGTGGCTCTCCTATGTAACAAAAAAAAAATGAAATTTACTCTTTAAATTAAATATGAGACTTATCTCGAATGACATCCTCAATTATAGAGAGATTCTGTTGGTTTGACCATCTGATTCTACGAATTTGGATCCTCTCCTAACTTGAATTCTATACTAACTATACTAACTCCAATCACAATTAAGTAATTGGTTTTTAGCATTATTTTTAATTATAATTTATTTCTCTTTCTTCCTATTATATCTCACATATTAATTTAATTATAAATAAAAATAATGCATAAAATCAATCACTTAATTGTGATTGGAGTTAGTATAGTTAGTATAGAATTCAAGTTAGGAGAGGATCCATATTCTGATTCTACACGATTGTTTGAAGATGAACAATTTCAAATATTAATAGGTGATTTTCATATAAATTTGATTAGTTATCAAATCCTTTAACTTACATACCTATATAGCAAACAAAAGTTTGAGCATTGATTACATTATAATTACACTGCACTTCCTCTCCCCTTTTATCCAAAATTCATCCTTGTTGGAGTCTAATTCTGCCACGTTAAAAAGAAGGTTAATGCGAACTCTTTAAAACAAAATTCATTTTTAAGCCAAAAATATTCAAAATTGTCATTTTTATGACTATTTTCGTAAGATATTTCCACTGATTTTATATGTAATTTGGACATTTCAAATGAAATTCTTACTTTGTAATGTGACCAAAGAAAGATATAATTTATTTAAAATACCTAAATTATTTATCAAAATTATAGAATATCTCACAAAATTTGTGAAATGACCTAAAAGTGATATTTTCTTTTAATATATTTGACCTAAAAAGGATACTTGTGAAAGATATGGTCTAAAAATAATTTTAGTCCATAGATAATGGCGTGAAAATGGAATTTGCTTATATCTATATTGAAGGTTATCATTTGATTAGAAAACCACGAATCCTCAATAAGTAAAGGCATAAAAGCACATACCACTAACAACTTGGTTTTCAAGGATAATGGAAGTCAATACTTTTTCAAGTCTATTAAATATCAATTTTATAAAGCTTTTATAAGTTAGGTTTCACACAAACAATAGTAGACCTAAATTGTTTAACATTATAAAATCAACTTATAAATCACAACCATATTAATAGCATCCACTTATCGAGAAAATAACCCAAAACTAATTCTCATCTTTCATGTATTTTCCTAAACAATAAGCATCTTATGCCATATCTTTGTAATTAGCATCAATCGTTAGTTAACCATCTAATAATAAATAAAATTTACATGTGTATCACATGTTTTTGTATTTGTAAGGGCATTTGATAAAAGCCTACACATTATTTGTATCAATAGTTATACATGTAATTTATGTCCATATTTTGAACATCTAACTAGTGATTGGCACAAATTATAAAGATACATGTAGTTCGCCATTATTAGGTGGAAGTGGAGGTGGATACTCTTCAACGATCTTCTTTTTATGGCTACGTGAGCTGCTTTTAATATTTTCGGGTGCATATCCATGTAAATAGTCTGGGCCACGATTGATATAAGGCATAATAACTTCTTTCTTATTTCCCTGGAGCATACCCTTTCTAAGCTCACCACAACACGTGAGACAAAGGTCATATGAGGAACAATTGGCGCAACTTCTGTGAAAATCAGCTATTGAGGTCTCGCAATTGTCACTGCATAACGCATAACACATCACACACTACACTTTAACAAAAAAACAAACAATACCATAAATTAGATCTTACCAATAGATTCGCTCATCTTTATCACTTTTTGCTTTAGGTACCTCAAAATCTGAAATCGACAACCCTGCCCATACATAAATTTTAGTAAACAAAACACTTAGCTGAAACAAATAGAGGAAATACCTTTAAGTTTTGCTTCCGCCTCGACTTCCATCACTTGTTCGGCATTGAATTGCTTCAAGAAGGGTAGAAGCATACTTAAAATATACTTACAGTGATGAGCATTCTCTAGATGACTAAGTTCAACACTTAATTCTTTCTTACTCTGCATAAAGTCATTATAAACACTGTATTAGTGACAAATATTATACAAGAATATAGATTTAACTAAGTCAAGAAACTAACTTGCACTGGAACTTCCAATCGCAAACATGATTTGCAATTGCAATTGTTACTGCAAACTGGACATTTTGTAGCAATATATTCCTCGGACATTAAAGGGTACCTATTGAATTTAACAATAAAGAGGAAACAGTTCAAATAACAAAACAACAAGATTAAAGAAGAAGATTTAACAGCTGAGTAGAAAATCTTACCATCTGATCAGGCAAGGAACGCAATAGCGTTTGGTCTTGCAGCTGCAGCACCTAACAACTCTACCCTTATCATTCCTTTGGCACTGATGGCACATGTTCGACATCAAAAAAACCCTGTAAAAATAAGAACAAAATGAGTAACAACAACAATAAATTATTACTAGTAGTATTTTCTAAGGCGGAATTTACTTTACATCTTACATATGGTTTTGTTTGTTTGGACAAATTAATCGAAAATTACTTGTGAATTGGTTAGGATAACTTAATTTAAGAGCAATGTGAGCTAAGTAGAAAGTTTGTGAGATTTTTAATAGTTGATTGTTGGATTAGTTTAAGAATAATCTAATTACTGGGAATTGAAACAAAATGATGAAGGAAAGTGAGGATTTATAAGATTATCTCTACAAATGGTTAAATTTAATACATGTTATAAACAGTAAAAGTATACTATTTTTCTACAATATTTTACCTTAGCTGTATATCGTTTTCAATGTATTAATTTTATATGTTATAACAATTTAATTATTATATTTTTATGAATGGAAAATTCATGCACAAATATTATAGACACCGCTTGAAACCAAATAAAAATCTTACATAAATTAACTATACACAAATCAAAATCAATTTTTCTTTTGTATTTTCTTAGGGGTTTTAAAGCAAAAGATGATTTTTTTTGAGAGGAAAATTCGTACACAAATATTATAGACATAACTTGAAACCAAATAAAAATCTTACACACAAATTAATTATACACAAATCAAAATCAATTTTTCTTTTGCATTTTTTAGGGTGTTAATAGCAAAAGATGGATAGGGTTTAGGGTTAGGGTATAGGGTTCAGGGTTTAGGGTTTATGAGCTGCTGGGAGAGGATTAAATCTCAATCTGCTGATACAGTGATCATATATGATCCTGACCCAAACCCGAAAAACGATGAACAAGCCATTTCTAGAGCTCATAGAATTGGGAAGACGAGAGAAGTTAAGGTAATTTACATGGAAGCAGTGATTAGTGGTAAGGATGTGTATATGGGATCTATTGAGAGTCTGATAAGACATAGAAATGGGGTAATATTAATTTAACGAATGAGATATGTGTTATTAATAAATTGCTGAGGTGTACCTTCGTTGATAAAATTTACCCTTATGGCTGGTTAAGAAGTGGTGAGCTATTGGTGTACTGAATATACCTAATATACATACATATTTGGGATCCCATCAACTAGTATCAAACTCTATATGAAGTTTCTTAAATTATAATGTTTAAGAGTGTAATTCTAGACCATACTTTTATAGCTATAACTTTTTTGAACTATCAATTAACCAATCCTGAGCTAGATAATAGACTTAAATACTACTACTAATCTCATTATGTGTAGAATACATGAATTGGAAGTATCCAAAGTCACCAATTCAAAATTAGGTCATAATAATAGTATTACTTACTTATTTATTTGAAATGACATGACCATCAATCTTTCCTTCATGATAATAGAATGCTTCTTTATTAAGTATGTGAACTGTAATCAAGATAAAAGGAAAAAAATATCAATGTTATTACTAGGATTCAGTATATAATTTAATCCAAATAAATGAACATGACTATGTTAGTTTTTATTATGGCACATTTTTTTCAAGTAATTACATGGTTATACATCACATGTTAGTAAATCCCATGAGCAAAACTAGTCACAAGTTAATCGACCATGAGAAAAATATTGACCCAATTTGACTGGTTGAGTAAAAATATGATTTGATTTTTGCTAGTTTCACCGATTTCTAATCTTTCGAATAAAAAAAGGTTTCCAATCAAGGGTCAGATTTATAAATCAAGGATAATATGCTAAATACCACCACGTGGTTTGATAAAGGGTAAAAAACTGCCCATATTGTTTACAAGTGACAAATATTGATATGTGGTTTCTCAACTCGTTACAACTCACCCTTTTATTACATATATAATAAAACTCATTACATGAGTTATAACAAGTTACACCACATTTTCACGAGTTGTCACCTATAATGACAAGTTATCATGAGTCGGAAAACCATAAGGGGTATGTTTCCCTAGTAAAACCATAGGGAGTATTTGACCCTTTTCCAAACCATATGGTGTATTTGGCATTTTAACCTTAGATAAAAAACATAAATATAATTAAAAAATAAATAAATATTTATCACAATTACAAATCTACACTCGAAGACATATTTCAAACTGATTTAGAAAAATCTAATACAAGAAAATAAATAATAGTCTATTACACGCACGGATCTATACCTGCACATATGTTTTGCACTAAATAACTTTATTTTAAATATCAACACATAATTCTTACTAATATCATACATACACAAAATTCTTATAGATTCATCTATATGTAAAGATTAAAAAATTATACAAAATGAAAAAAATTAATTAAAAAATTGTTAGAATATCTCGTAGGTTATGAATCTTTATCTGCCAGCCTCTAGATTTTATATTCTTTTTTTCTAAGAAAAAACTCTGAAAATATAAAATTAAGAATTCATGGTTGATTAAAACACCAAATGACATATATTACCTTAAGATGCGATTGGTATATAATTCTCATAGCCTCTCATACCAATAATCATCATTCATGTTTAATGTGAAAGGAAGTAATCATCTAGAATATAAAGAAAACAAAGAGGATTCTAATGATGATGATGAATATACTGGGTTGTTTCCCTAATTGTTATTAGTCTTATACGATGAGTGATTGAGTGTATAGTTACAAGATGATAATGGCGGATGATAGGTGAGAGAGATAGAAAGGGTAGGGTTAGAAAGAAGTGTGTAAAAGTGTAAAATGACGGGTTGAGTAGGGTTTTAGGTATATATTTTAAATACACAACCGGGTCGGGTTAAGAATGGTTGACATAGTGGTTTCTGATTGAAAAAATAAATTCCCCAAACATTGGTCGACCGAACTTTAGATAATTATTTGAAAAGAAAAACTTGACATTTATTTTCAACGATCGAGCCCAATTTTAATGGACATACTCACCCCTACCAAAAACTAATATTATACAATATATGCAATATAACATTGTATTTTTAAAATAAAGTAATAATAATTGCAATTCTATCATTTTCAAAAAACCTTTTCAAATTCATTTTTTTCTTATTTCTAATGATGTTGAAGATCATTATTTTATTACTTCGAAAGAATTGTAGTTTTGAAAAAAAAAATTCCTCACCCTCACACCCCTACCCTATCCAAACTCATATGTAACCATCTTTCCGCCACAAGTGTCTTGAAACAAAGAACCGTCTATGGTTCTCTACTGAGAGCCCATATCACAGTTGTATTTTAGAAAATTGGTGAGGTAGAATCTATAAGTGAGATAGGGTGCATAGTAAACAGAATATAGTTATTTTAAAATTTAATTTTTTATCACATACTACCGAAGAAAAAAAACAAAGAAAAAAATATTTACAAAAGGAAATTTATAAAAAAATGTTGATATATACTTATTTTTACATAAAGATATATATTTTTCTTGTTTATTATAATAAGTAGACTAACAATTAATTTATCACTATGAAAATGGTAACAAAAATTCTACATGCTACATATAATTCAACAATTATACTAATATTTTGTTAATTATCAAATCAAGCTTTTTTTTTTTTTTTTCGAAATCAAGCTCACAATATAGGGAAAATCAGGAGGAAATTATACTTTGAGGCGTAAAAAACAAAAACTTAATATTATAAGGCCTAGTTAGAAAAAGTTATTTTTAAGGCCACTTTTCAACTTTCTGGTTTGGGTTTTTGACCTTTTACCCTTTATTCGTGATGACTACGTACCCGTGCCGTATTTTACATTTAGTCTAGTTTCATCGATGGGGGTACGGCCCCACGATGAACATGGTCACACATGCTTGTAAATAACCCGTGTGGGTACGGACCCATGGCGGTTTGTATATCCTTTTTTATTTTGCTTATTACATTTTCTTAAGGTAGTAGTTTTCGGGTTGTACCCTTAAGAAACAAAAAACCAATTGACTTCTTTAACACTTTAACTATCATTATTGGATCAAACAAACAAAAAAAATCGATTCATAAAGAAGAAGTTTTATCACAACACAAACTAAAGGATAAAAATCAATTATCTTCACTGTAAGATTAAACAAAATGTAATATCTTCACAATAGGATTATTAAATCAGAATTAAATAAGACAGAGAAAAAATACACATCTTCACGCTCGCATTATTGGAAAAATAAGAGAAACAAATATTTTCACCCATGGTTAAAACTGAACGGGCTGGACCCATGACTCGTCAATCTCCCTGATGCCGAAATATCAAACTTTTGTCAGTTGTGCGATATCAGCTACCATTGATGATTCCGTTGAAGATTGGTAATTAGAAGAGAAGAACCGACTAAACAACTTGTGAAATTCCTTCAGAAGACGATAACTAAAAAAGGAGAAGAAGGAGAAAGATAGGTTGTTTTTGTTTTTGCTTTTTGCTTCTCTCTATATATATATTAAAAAAATTGAAAAAAATTATGTACCGGTCCTGATATTTTGGGGGCCCAAAACAAACACTTAAAATGGGGCCTTTTTATATAATTTTTGTTTTACAAATTTAATAATGTAAATACAAAAAATTTAATATATAATAAATCATAACTAACTAAATTTTATAAATAATACACGGAATGTATAACTTGAATATTATTCTTCTTGCACTTTTTGATGCGAAATTGCTAATTTATTTTAAATCATCTATTTTTTAGCATATTTTTTCAATAGATAAAGTGGTCAATCCACTTAATCTTTCATGTGACATTGTCGACCATATGTATGATATAATCAATTTCAATTTTAAAAACTTCTTTCCGCAAATACATCTTTAGTCGGTGTTATCAACAATATGCTAGACGCAAATCACGCATTAGGAAAACAACCTTCCATTGCTTGCAAAAAATTAAGCACTTCAATTGGGTTTTTGTCTCTTTTGGTTACGTTTCTCGCAACAAAATCAATTCAAAATATAAGCCGTCTACATCAAAATTTGAAAGCATGTCATGTTTCAAAACACTCTCTAGTTTTGTGCAGTGATACCTTAATTATCATTATCGTCAGAAACAAACCATTCTAAATTAAATAAGAAGCCAAAATTTTCTTTATATACCTTGAATTGTTCAAACCTATTCTTAAATGACTTGAGAGCTTGATCAATTATATGCAAAAAGTAACAAATTCGAAAGGATTCTTGAACATACAGTGTTACCTTGCTATGCGGATTTTTATCAAACTTGTTATTTCCTTGAATTATGCGTTTTTCATGGGATACCGGTTCAAAATTCATTTCACTTGCAATTGTTAGCTTCAGTCATGGATTTTATTTAAACCCGAAACTCTATACTCCTAAAAAAAGATATGAGTACTTTTAATAGTTGTATAGCTACATCAATCTGCATATTTTTTTACTTGAAATATTTTACTAACATTATTAACTACAACCATAATTGTGTACCAGATAACCATGCTCAACAAAAATTCAAAATCTTGGTATCATGTTTTGCTAAAGATCCAGCTTCACTGGTAGTATTCTCCAACTCAACTAAAGCATCTCTAATTTGTGGAGTTTGAATAATTATTGTCTTTACACTTTATACATGACTTTTGCAATGTGTTTGCGATACTGGCTAAAATATGGGACCTTTCACTTTATCTTTGAAAATTTTCCAACACTTTGTGGAACCGAATGATAGTGAATACGATTGTTGAACTGCTCCAAAAAAATATCTAACTTTGAGACATGAGTTGACCATATCATAAAGTGAAAGGTTCAAACTATGACAACCACGCGACGTGTAAAAAGCTCAGGATTTATTTCAAGCAGTTTTTTTTTGCACTCATACGTGTTTTCCTTACATATTTGCGCAATTATCATAACCTTGTGCTCTTACATCATTATTATCAAGTTGAAGAGAATCCAATACATTTTTAAGTGCAGTAAATAAACCAAGCCCTGAGGTATCATCAACCTTAAGAAATTCTAAAAAGAACTCTTCTACTTGTACTGGAGATGTCGTTATACATACAATTCGTAGAATGAGAGTCATTTGTCCCCATGACTTATATCAAGAGTACAATCGAGTATGACTGAAAAATATGTTGCTTCTTTGATTTTTGTAAGAACCATACTCTTGATCTCACGTGCTAAGATTTGTATTAGTCCATTCTGAACTTTGTGGCCAAGATAGTGATGCTGGATTTCTTTATTTTCAATACATCGAATATGCTCTTGCATTATTGGATTAACTTCGACAATCATTTCAATATGGACTAAAAAATCCCATTACTTTCTTGATATATCTTTCATTATCTCCACGAAATGCTAAATTATTTTTTGAAAGACTTTTCACCATGACAAATATTCTTAGTAATAATTGTCTCCAATGCTCTCTTTCTCGGTTGACTTGTTCTTTCACTTTTTTACGAATAGTTGCATTTCTCTTTAATCTCATATCCATTTAAACCCATTTTTCCCATGCAAATAACATGTTCATTACCCATTTCATGAACTCTTAATCCTTTTTCTAATGTTGCTCCAATCATTTAACCCATCATTATCAATTTGAGTAGCAACTCCTTTGTTTTTAAACATATTACAACAAAAGCAAAATACTTTGTCAGCTTTACTTGAATATACAAGTCATTTATTATCATGTGTATAGTATGCATGTGACAAACGTCTTCTTTGATCATTTGGTGGGTATTTATCAATATCAAAATCCTATCTTATAGGACCTTTCTCTACTAATAAATTTCTCATTTTTCGGTCAGTTCTGCCCCAATTACTTGGATCATATATTTTTAAAGGTCCAAAAGCTCCATCAACATGTTTCTGTTAACCATCTTCATTTACACCTTGATAATGTTTTTCATTCTCCAAACCTTTTATCTCATCATATGTATCTTCAATATTTTATTAAGTCACATGTTGATCATTTTTCACATCTTCAACTAGGTCATGGTTATCATTCACCAAATTTTTAGTTGAGTTAAACTCGTCATTCATCGAATTTTCGCTAAAGAATAATTCCTCTGATTGTTTATTACTTGGAAAAAAAATTAAAAATATGTCCAATTTAAGATTGAACTAATTCATCTTTCTTTTGTTTCCTTTTTCCTTTTCTCATGTCGAGAAAGATATTTTCTTGGCCCCATCTAAAATAATCTGCTAAAAAAAATTTTAGGCTTTATTATAATTATATACCAAAAAAAATTATATTCTATAGAAAACAAACAAATTGAATTATAACTGATTTTTGAAAAAAACTGGAAAAAAAACAAAGTATAAATTATAAATGGTGACATGAATTATATAAATCATTTACATTATTTTTGGAAATAAAAATCTTAACTGCGGAATAAAAGGTTGGACAAAAATATCTTATGAAATATTATTTTATTTAGGAGTAATAAAATAAAAATTAATAATGACATAAAAAAATTAAAATACTAACCGTAGCCGTAGGTGATGAAATATATTTTTGGAACTTTTTTTTGTTACATACGAGAGCCACTTTAGACTCGGAGTCATTTACTCAGTTCGAACCTGCACCACTAGATTTGATGAACTTTTTTTGGTAAGTGTTTGTTGTTTTGTTTGTTTTTCTTTTGCCTTGAGATTTAAAAGAGATAATTTCTAATTAGGTCCAAAACCCAACAAAACGTGTCTCAAGAAGTCCAGCCCAAAAGTTTGGATGAATAAGGTCCAAATTTTTGTTTTAGACATCTGATATACCTAAATTAACCTTAGTCTTCTTTTATATATTATATCATTATTCTATTTCCTTAATTACATGCCGCATAACAAAAAAAATCATTATCTAAGACTCAATTAGTTCCTAATATAACGAAACTAATTTGTTACCATAACAAATTATCTTAATTTCTAGACACAACTAAGACGTATTACCGCAGCCAAAAGATTCATACGAAGCAACGCAGAAACAAAACTCCAGAAACAAGTCCACTGATCTTCAAGCTTTTTTGCATCAAAGATTCATACGAAGCAACGCAGAAACAATATTGTGTTCTTTGACACAACCAATTAACACATACAAAGTGTATCTACTTAGTATATTTTGTCTGGTGTACAAGTAAATGGTAAACACTTTAAGTAACACAATTAAAAATGTACTCCTTGTAATGTATGTGATGTCGCATCAGCCCACCAAATTAATAGCCACCACCCAACAAACTCTGCGCGCAGCCCACCAAGTTATAGCCACAACCCAACAGCCTCTGCGCGAAGCCCACCAAAATACTAGCCATAACCCAACAGACGGTGCGACAGCCCACCACTTTTATATGAACAAGTCCTAGATACCTACACGCTCCGTGTTAGTTGCGCAGCCCAGTACATTTTCACGTACAGCCCAGCGTAGCTAATAGAAACCCTAACAAACTTTTGGAAACCCTAAAACATAGAGTCATATTTTCTGATTCCTTTTCTGGGCTGCTGTTTTCCGATTCCTTTTCTGGGCTGCTATTTTCCATGTCTGTACTTGAAGTTGAACCTCCTTCTGCCTCGGACGGTCTATTGGTCAGTTTCGCCATTCGTTATCGTCGTCGAGTCGTTGTACTAATTGTAATGGGCTTTTTCGGGTTCAAATCTTTGGGTTTCGCCTTCTTTGCCCTACTGGTTTTGGGCTTCGCCGGGTTCAAACTTTTGGATTTCTCCGACGTGGTAGTCGAAGGCTTCGCCGTGTTTGTTTTACTAGGTTTCGCATCTGGGTTATAATTGTTCTGGGCTTTGGCTTGCTGCTATTACTGGGCTTCGCCGTTTTGTTTTTCGTCGCCATGTTTTTTAAAGGTTTCGCCGTCTGGGTTATGAATGTGCTAGGCTCCGCCGTGTTGTTGGAAGGTCCTTCTTCATTTCTGCGTGATTGCCGTTTCAAAATATTGGGTTTCACTGGCCGTTTATCTTTCTTCATTGTTTCTCTTCTTTGAGTGATTGGAGTGATATAATGCTTATTCTTTGGGGTTTGTTTAGAAGATAGTACCGATAATGAATAATTTTTTTTATCAATCAATGCTATTTCAAATATTAAAATAAATGGGCTGGTCTTTTTATTTAATCATAAAGTTATTAGTTGTTAAGGGTAATAAGGGTACTAAAAAATCCAGAAATGGGCTGGACTTGATGAAGCAAGTTATATTATTAATGGACCTTTTGGATTAATGTCCCTTTATTAAATAGATGTAGGAAATATTAGAATATGAATAGGATTAAGAATAGTAATATTAATAGGAATAGGAGTTTTAGTAAAATAAAAATAGTAAAAGGAGTGTTTGGAGCAAGCTAAGTCACGAGGGCTAAAAATCTTTTAGAAAAAAGAAAAAGAGTATAATGTAGGTCTTGGGTGGGCTTTAAGTTTCAATTGTCATTTCTCATTTGTTAAATATTATTTGGACTATAACTATACAAGATGGGTATAGACCTAAAGGGGTCTTAAAAATTATCATTTTTTTGGTAGCCTTAGGCAACTGCGTGATAGGCTTCTTTACTGGGCCAGGTCTGTATATATAATATGTATATACCTACATTTTTCTGCGCCTAACTCTTCCTTCTCCTTCTTTATCAAAACATATATATCAAAGCTCTAGGTGACGTTATTTACAGTTACGTTACACTTTTTTCCTCTCATAAGTACGTTCTTCTCCTTTTTTTTTACACCATTATTCATCCTAATTTCATATATTTATGAGTTATCACTAGAATTGTTGAGCCATATTATTGGAATCATCAATTCAGGAATCAAGGTAGGCTATTTGTCAAATGCTTTGTATAAAATTAACGTTTAATTGCAACATCAGTTCCTGCATTTGAAGGGAAATAGTCAATTAGTATCTTAAAAAGATGCAAATATATTCGGGTCAATGTTTGACCAGGACTTAAAGTGTAAAACCTTTATTTGTTTTGATATATAATTAAATCTGGCTGGCTTAGCAAAAAAAAAAAAAAAGATGCAAATATACCCGTGTCATATACTTACAATTCTTATGGTAAATGTATCTTTGTTATATTTTCACGTGTGATTTTTTTCTGAATTACTTGCACCATTGGTTCTTGCATTTTTGGGCTTATAGTATAATTGATTTAAAATATTATGTATATATTTCTATTGGCACGTTACAACCGTGTTCGTGCCAGTATATTTTAGAAAATTAGACTGTAGCTGAGTTGTGTTGGCGCTTCTGAGATGTCAACTATTTATTAAAATTGGGTTGGAAGTTAATTTCATTATACGTGTAGTTCATTACGAAATATGCATTGTTTTATCCATCATAATTGTTACTTTTGAAGTTTTAGATGTTGACAATTTTAAAATTACGACAACCAAATAGAATTAAATGATTAATTTATTCAGAATAAATGTTACATATAGTATGTTCGACGATTTCCAAATAACACTAATGATCTATTTAGTTCCTACAGGTACAGTGCTTGGAGTAATCTTTCACATCAGGTCTTTTCTGCCAGCCACAACTCAGATCAAATGGCTGGAACCGGGCTGAACGAGAGCTCCATTTTGGAGGATTATACGACATGGTGGAACAGGAATCTTTCCGAGAAGGAACTCTTCGTTGGTCTGCCATGGAATTTGTTCTTTGCGGCCTTAGTGGGGGTGATTTGGTCTGAGAGAAACGGTACAATTTTCAGAGATGAGAGTTTTGGAAGGGACGAGGTCATTATAAATAGAGCTAAAACTTGGCCACTGATTATATCAAAGCCTGGCGGGCGTCTCCAATCTCACCTAGGAGTTTTAAAGATCGAGTGGAATTAATTGGATGGACCAAACCTAATTAAGGCTTCAAACTTAATACGGACGGAAGTTGGAATGAGAGTCGGAACTTAGCTGGAGCATGGGGAATAATACGCGACTCGGAAGGTAATTGGGTGAATGGATTCTCGAGGAATATGAGGTGTGATTTGGCGGTGGTTGCTGAGTTAATTGCGTTATATGAGGGACTGGATTTGGCGGAAAACATGGGGCTAAGGGAGTTGTGTGTGGAAATTGATTCGCAAGAAGCGATGGAAGTGATTAATCAGGCGGAACGAGGACGTGGGCCGGTTGCGTATTGGCTGGATTGAATTTGGAAGATTCCTGGAAGGAATGAGTTTTTTGAGATCAAAATCATATACAGGAAAGCGAATTCATGTGCTGATTGGCTAGCTAAATCAGGACTGAGACATGGCGGTGTTTTGGAAACATTTACAGATCCTCCGAGGGGCATTTCGAGAACATTCACACGTGATAAACTCGGATGGAAATACCCGAGATTGGTCTACACAATGACAACATGGTGTATTTTGGACTTTTAATTTGTTGCTTACTTAACTTGGTCTACTGACCTCCTTCTGTATTTACAAAAAACATTTATCCTGAATTAATCATTCAGTTCTCTTTGGTTGTCGTCAATAACATCTTCTCTAGAAGTTGCTTTTCGTTTAGTATTGTCATGCAATTTTAAGAAAGTGCAGGTCTCAGAAACTTTAGCCATATTCTTGAGATCATGTTTGTTATAAGCCTCTTGTTCTTTTTGTAAGAGATGAGACACCCACTCATTACCTAACAAGAACTTCAACACTTATATTCCTATACCACAATCACCTAAATACTTGGGTGGGCATGGAATAGTACCATCTTCATTCAATTTCCATTCATATGCTGAATTAACATAATAAAGGCAAAACTCGTGTTAATTCAGCATATGAATGGAAATTAAATGAAGATGGTACTATTACATGACCACCCAAGGATTTAGGTGATTGCGGTAAAGGAATGTTAGTCCTGAAGTCCATGTTAGGTTATGAGTGGGTGTATCGTCTCTTACAAAAAGCATAAGAGGCTTATAACAAACATGAACTCAAGAATGTGGTTGAATTTTTTTGGGACATGTACTTGCTTAAACTTGCATGCCAAAACTAAACGAAAAGCAACTTCTGTAGAAGATGTTATTGACGACAATTAAAGAGAGTTGAATAATTAACTTATTCAAAATAAATGTCACATATAACATGTTTCACGATTTGTCACATATAGTATTATTACTAGAGAATAGAATTTAAAGTACTCAAACACTTATCATAAATGTTATCATACACATATTATAATATCAACCTCATTCATTTTCGGAAGAAAAATTATTTATTTTGTTTGTGGAAGAAAAATTATTTAACTATTTTTATAAGTAATAGGTAGATTTTAACAAAAAAAATAGAAGGTAGCTTGATGAAAATTGATTTTTTTTAAATATTTTTGTATATTTATAATATATTATTTTGCCGCTCCGGTATCAAAGCATTTTTGAAGTTGTCAAACCGCATAATTGAATCGTATTGGTGTGTTTGTTGACAAAACATTAAGTATATAACTGATTATTTCACGAGAGTGTCGAGAATTACGTATAAGTCTTACAGGTTCAAGATAACATAGAAATTCTACAGAAGCAGATCTTTAGATCCCTGAAGAAGCATAGACTGAATTACTGAAGATGATCAACTGAACGAGTTGCTAAAGTGATGACAAACGGACCTTCGTAGTAGCCTCAAAACTAGACCATCAAAGAGCATTAAAAATGAGCCACGGAAACAGGTTATCAGACCTCCGAGTTGAAAGAAACTAGATTGTCATAGAGCATCCGATGGAAGAGCTATGAAACAAATAATTATAGACCCTTAACTACACCATAGACGGACTACTGAAGAGCATCTGAAGAAGAGCCAAGGATATTGAAGGATGGATTTTTGAGCATTTTGAGTTGCTTTTCGTTAATATTTGAAGATTCAAGTCCAGTGGACACCCAAGGAAGACATGAAAAATACCCGATAAGCAAGAAGATAACATATTATGAATGTAGTAGTTGGAATAGAGATTTAAAAGATTTGTCTGAAGACCGGAGACCATGAATGACTTGCAATCCATCCAAGAAGGGTGTGGATACCTGGAAGTAAAAATTCATCCAATGAGGAGTTGACATGTGGATTGATCAGTTGGAGAGTGTTTACATATGAATATGAGCTCTCAAGACATTCAAAAGTGTCTATTTTCTACACTAAATTGAAGCATTCAAAAGTATATCTTCAAATGGACTCCCATATTAATCCATAGTCAATTATTTATAGTGATTTCAATTCAGCCCATATTCGTAGTCAACTAATCAAAGAGGAGTATATATACTAGGTAAATTGGGCTTAATCTGTAAACCTTAGGGGTGCTCTTGGTCTAGTGAGAAGTGTGATCTTCCATAAACTAGACATTAGTGTTTTAGAGCTTGTCTAGGTGTAGACACAAGTTGAGAGATTATGTGATGTCTCCCCTTTTGTGATGATTTATTAGTAGTTGTAGACATCATTTTAGGTGTATTTATTAGAGTGTAGGTCGATTTCTCATGATTTAGTACACTTTCCTATTTTGTGTCGTGATTTAATTATTTATTATTTTTAGAGCATAATGGGTTTAATTATTTATTTAGTGTGAAGCTTTAAAGATATATGGTAATTAATTAGAGTCCAAGTTAATTCTAAGAGATAAAGGAAAGATGATAAACATGGAAATTGAAGATAAGGAAAAAAAGCTAAAAATATGGAAAAGGAAAAACTGCCATAAATCTATTTCAGCACATACGACCACAAATCAGCTTATATCTCAAAATTGGTGAAGAATTTGGAGAAACGATCAAGAGAAAAGTTAAATATCTTTCCGAGACGATGAATTTCGACTACTCATTCGCGTCAAACGGATAAGAATTGAAGCTGTTAGGACCAAAACAAAAACGGAGCTGATTTCATATTTTAGGGTTACGAATTTGAGTTGGGTTTGGAGTCCACTACTTACCTTCTCCTTCAAGAAAACGAATTAGGTCTTCCTATACACTATAAATACAGCCTCTTATCATTAGAAAATCATCCTTGGCCAAACCTTAGGTTAGGAAGAAGCTACAACACAAGAAGAGAAGTTTGGAAGGAGTTGTGTATCAATCATGTCTTCTTCAACCTTCAATTCTGTAATTCTTTTTTTTATTAGTATAAATTAATTAAATTTAGCTTGAGTTTTAGCATATATGTATGAACCCTAGTTTTGATTGAAATCTATCTAATTTGGTTGAATTTATGTTTTGATTTCTCTGTTTATGTGTTGGATTTATATTCTGTGTTCTTTATGGTTGCAAACGTTTAAGATTACCATCACAGTAGTTAGATAACCATTGACGACGGTATATTTAACTATAGAATTAGCACATACCGTCTAGAATAAGGTTTGGTCTGACAATTCAGCGTAACTAGATAGTCAATGGTTTAGTGTATTGCTATTTAATCAATTGCAGGAAAAGTTTGCTTAGGTTCTTATTAACACAGGTAAACCCTATTTAAAACTACCTAGCGCAATTGAAACCAAACTATAGAAATACTGCACGATTCATCCCTTACATGTTTAGAACGACAAAACTAGTGGGGATTACTTGCTAATTACTTAGGCTAAACTATCATACTATTTTCTTTTCTTTTATTTAATTTTATGTCTTAGTTTATTAGTTTAATTTTCCTTTATCAAAAACCAAATAAAAATCTATCTTTCTTTCTTTCTTTCTACTTGCGTATTATTATCTCTAGCTCTCATATCCGCACTTGATAATTTGCATAAGTGTAGGTGTATATTAATTCCTAGATTAGACTATATGAGATTTGTTTTAAGTTTTGCTTTGGGATTATTTACTAGATTCTACCTTTTGCGTTCACCTAAAAGATCCCTTTGTTTTTATTTTACTTTGTCGGGACGACAAAGGTTTGAGTTTGGGGTCTTGATGTCTCCCTATTTGTTCTAATTATTAGCCCCTTAGAGACATACTTTTAGGTGAATAAATGACTTATTTGATAGACTTTTAGGCTTATTTGATCATATTGCACTTTCTCCCCTTGGAAATTAACTATTTGCATAATCTGAGCTTTTGTGCGTAAATTTGACTATTTTTAATGCAAAGTTAATCGGTTCTTGAATTTCATGAAAGACCAATCCAAGGAGAAGAAGTGAGAATAAAGTCTTAGTGTATTTTAGTGTGTTAGGAAATGTTTTTACTCGAGTTTCTATTTTTAGAGTATACTTTCCTATTTCGTTTTCTTGATTGATTCATTTATTATTTTTTAAAGCATATGCGGTTTAATTATTTATTTAATGTGAAGCTTTAAAAGATAAATGGTAATTACTTAGAGACCAAGTCAAGATAAAGATGAAAGGAAAGAAGATTTACATGGAAACAAGAAGATTTAGGAAAGATTTATTCAAAGAAGGAAAAGATAAAGCTGCCTTTTGAAATCTGAAATTCCAGCCACGTTTTAAAGATTAAATCATAATTAAAGATTAGCTAGGATTCTGGACGAGTGGTCTGCACCAATAGAAAGCTCTTTCCAAGACAAGCAGTTTCATATATTGGAACTTCTCAAACGGATAAGTATTGAAAAAGATATGACCAAATCAAATCAGCAGAAGAATCTTACCTTTCCTAGAATTTAGAGCTACGAATTTAAGAGTCCTTGACTTGTCTTCCACTCCAAGAAATTCGGCCTAGAGTCCTCCAACACCTATAAATACACCCCTTAGACCTCATAATTCACTACCTCTCACAATTTATTCAATTCATACATCCTTAGAGAGAGAGTCAACCACTTCAGAGCAAGAAGGCAAAGGAGGAGCTAGAGCTGGAGGAATTCTGTTCTTCCATCAACAGTCATCTAATCCTTAGGTTATATATTTCTTTTCTGTAATTAAATATGATGTCTTTCTATTTAGTTTCAGTCTTTAAATTTATCATGAGCTAAACTTTTATATACTTGAGAATCGCAATAAAAGGATGAACCTTAATTAATTATTTCTATGTTTTGAATTTGGGATTGTTTAGATTTAAATTGAATTAGGTCTTAGGTATTGGATATTACTTTGTTCTTAATCACTATTTCTTTTCCGTACAACTAAAAATAGATCTTAGTATTTAGGCTATTCCATATAGTGGCGTATGGATCACCTTGACGGCGGTTTGAATACAGACTTAGGTAATACCCGTGTAATGGACGGAAGTCATATGATTTACATAGCCAAAGAGGTAAAATATTATTCATCTGAAAGTAGCTTATATTCACCCTGACGGGGTTTGTAATACCATAGGATAGCTCTTAGGTCCACCCTGACGGGGGCTAGGAGATATTTGCTTCCCGGCTAATATACTAATACCAATTCTACCCTTAAACATAGCATAGATTATATTGATTAGGAGGATTCCTTGCGAGACTCAAGTATCTCTCTTATCTGAAGTTAGTCTTTTATTTATTTTAGTTAATTTGATTTAGTTTTTATTTATTTCCATCTTTAGTTATTTGAAAACCAAACGAAAATTTCTTATTTACTTTTCTGTAAACAATTATTCTTACTATCTGATTAATACTGGAGTTGAACCTAATCCGTCCCTGAGAACGAAACTCGATTTATCGAATATCACTTGGACAACCGTACACTTGCGGTAATTGTGGTTCCTTTATTTTCGCACTTAATTTTATAACACACCAGGACCCACCAGATGCACATCAAAAGCATCAAAAATTGGGTTGAGTGAGAACATCTTCGAGTGAAAACTCAAGCTCTATGACGATTCGTTGATGGAATGTGAGGAGAGAGCCAAAAGCTCACTTTTTCATTATCCAAATATACCACACCGTCCTTAAGACAAGTTATAACCAAAGACCTTAGGATTTCTAACTGCTTGGTGGAGAAACAGTTGAGCTATTAGGTAGTAGGTGAGTGGACCATTGGATGCTATATTAGGACCTATGAACAACCTATAGCCATTAGCATGAACTAAGTTATCAACCTCTCCTTCTGGCATTGCGAAATTAATCTTGACTTGAATCCATGGATTATTGATTATGTGTATATTAAGCATACTTGGGCATTATTTCTTGAGCATTACTACATGAGACTTTTTAGGTATTATGCTCTAGGATCATTCATTGTGTTCTGTTCTTATTCTCCTCCGACTTCTTCTTCTTGTTTATTTGACTACCCTACTGTTCTTTATTCTTATTGTATCGGGACGATACAACTTTGAGTTGGGGGTCTTGATGTCTCCCCATTTGTGATGATTTATTAGTAGTTGGAGACATCATTTTAGGTGTATTTATTACAGTGTAGGTCGATTTTCTCATGATTTAGTACACTTTCCTATTTTGTGTCTTGATTTAATTATTTATTATTTTTAGAGCATATTTGGTTTAATTATTTATTTAGTGTGAAGCTTTAAAGATATATGATAATTAATTAGAGTCCAAGTTAATTCTAAGAGCTAAAGGAAAGAAGATAAATATGGAAATTGAAGATAAGGAAATAAAAGCTAAAAATATGGAAAAGGAAAAGCTGCCATAAAATCTGAAATCCAGCACCTACGACCACAAATCAGCTTATATCTCAAAATCGGTGAGGAATTTGGAGAAACGGTCAAGAGAAAAGTTAAAGATCTTTCCGAGACGGTGAATTTCGACTACTCTTTCGCGTCAAACGGATAAGAATTGAAGCTGTTAGGACCAAAACAAAAACGGAGCTGATTTCATATTTTAGGGTTACGAATTTGAGTTGGGCTTGGAGTCCACTACTTACCTTCTCCTTCAAGAAAACGAATTAGGTATTCCTATACACTATAAATACAGCCTCTTATCATTAGAAAATCATCCTTGGCCAAACCTTAGGTCAGGAAGAAGCTACATCACAAGAAGAGAAGTCTGGAATGGTTGTGCATCAATCATGTCTTCTTCAACCTTCAATTCTGTAATTCTTTTCTTTTCTTTTCTTAGTATGAATTAAATAAATTTAGCTTGAGTTTTAGCATATATGTATGAACCCTAGTTTTGATTGACATTTATCTAATTTGGTTGAATTTATGTTTTGATTTCTCTGTTTATGTGTTGGATTTATATTCTGTGTTCTATATGGTTGCAAACGTTTAGGATTACCATCACAGTAGTTAGATAACCATTGACGACGGTATATTTAACTATAGAATTAGCATATACCGTCTAGAATAAGGTTTGATCTGACAATTCAGCCTAACTAGATAGTCAATGGTTTAGTGTATTGCTATTTAATCAATTGCATGAAAAGTTTGCTTAGGTTCTTATTAACACAGGTAAACCCTATTTAAAACTACCTAGCGCAATTGAAACCAAACTATTGAAATACTGCATGATTCATCCCTTACATGTTTAGAACGACAAAACTAGTGGGTATTACTTGCTAATTACTCAGGCTAAACTATCATACTATTTTCTTTTCTTTTATTTAATTTTCTGTCTTAGTTTATTAGTTTAATTTTCCTTTATCAAAAACCAAATAAAAAACTATCTTTCTTTCTTTCTTTCTACTTGCGTATTATTATTATCTCTAGCTCTCATATCCGCACTTGATAATTTGCATAAGTTCTTCCTAACTTTCGTAGTCTCTGAGGAACGAATCTTCTTATCATTAAAACTTGCATACGTCCTGTAATACTTGCAGAACCGTGATCAGCCTAGGGTGTTTATTTGCACTTATTTTATACATTATTTTATCACACCTTAGGCGACACCATTATGGGATGTGTGAAGTAATATATCAAGAGTATATATTTTTGTGCTTGTGTGGATATACAAGGGAAGGATTCACGGGCTTGGAAGTGACAACGTGAGTGTATTCATATACCCAGTTTACTTGTGTTTGTGATAACACAAAGGGTTCCCTTCAAAGAAGATTCAAAAGAGATTGTAAAGATTTGCACTCTCGCCTTTACAAGAAATCGGAGATTCTAGCGAAAGATCTTGAATTTCCTAAGCACGCATAGACCTTAGGCGGTGGACTAATCTTACGTGATCTGGACCTCTATGAATTGCATGCTCGTTTTATCTTCCACAACTCTTTACTTTTGTGCATGATAAGTATTTTTATTGCCTTGATATACGTCTATATGTCTTAAGCATATATTTTTGCATGCTAGTACTTGTATAATTGTCTCTTCAGTTACTGGTTAGTATTCATTCATTGAGCATATACTCTAAGTGCTTGATAAAGTGTTCCACTAATATATCATAACTCTTGTGTACTTCTAACCAATATATCTAAAATTCTAAGAAGATTTGATTTTTAGATAGATTCAAATCAAGTAAATTGAGTTCTCATACGTTTTATTCATCCCATCTTCTAGTACCATTATTAGACAACAAAACTTTATATAGCCCTTTTTAGAGCTGGACTTTTACCCATGGGTGAATGTGTGATATGTTATTCATTGATGCTAAGGCAGAGCATAATTTTAACGAAACCGAAAAACCGAGTTAATTTTAACTAAACCGACTTAAAATATATGTTAATTTTACCAAGGTCAACCTTACCTATCGGGTTACCATATGATTTTTCGGGTCCATATATTTTACCTATATATTACCCAAACTATTGGGTTAGATTTACCCAAACCGAAAAACCGAGTAATATAAAAAAATACAAAACATACATATTAGAGAAATCTTTTCCTTTGGTTTATTGGATATTCCAAACATACATAACTTATTTTGAAGTATTCGATTCACGACTTCTTAGTTTGTAATGTCAAAATAATAACTTTGATATTTAGATGTATAATAATATCGGTTTTTTCAGATTTTGTCATTTTTTAAAACTTTTTCATGCATTAAAAAAAGTTTGACTAATGTTGACTAACTGGGTAAACCGAAGGTAACCGAAGGGTAACCCGAATTGACCGGAGGGTAAACTTTTTTTTACCTTACCCTTGATTTACCCAAGCAATTTCTTAAACCGAAATATATTACCATCGGTTTACCCTAACCTCAAAACCGGGTAAAACCGACCCATGCTCTCCCCTAATTGATGCATTACACCAGATTAATGAGTCAGGGCCCACAATGTTGTGAAGTAACAAAGTTTTATAATGATTACAGTACGTGATTGTATATACTAGCAGAATTTCCTAGTTTTGTTATATTAGTATGAAGTTGCAGTGTACAGTTGTTTAGTTGTTCCAATCTATTGATTTAATCCAAAATAATACTATATATGTCATAAACAAGAACAGGTAAGCCCTAAAGTTATTTGTTATGTTTCTTGATTTTAATTTTTGGTTATTATCTTATATCACGTCTAAAAATATACCCATTATCTGTTTTTATTTTGAAGAGAAGTTTTTAATTGATTCTGAGTGGTCTTGGTGGAGAATGTAATGCCAATAATTTCTTGTTTCACATATATTATTATTATGTTTTTTTAATTACGTGTATTGTTATATTTTACAAAAAAAATATGTATGAGGTTGGTTATGTATAAGCGACCGGGTGCACGTTCGTCCAATATCCTCTTCACTGTTAAGAAAATAAATATATGTTATCTTTTCCATTATTGTAACATATATGTCTATGAAGCACATTTATACGTGTAACTTTGACTAATCTGTATATTATTTATTTTGTTTATATATGTAATATAGATATTGAAAATATAGACAAATTACTCATATTTTTAAATAGAATCAGTGGAAAATAAAATATCGAAGAAGGTGTTCTTTATATACATGGTAGGTCCTAGGACCTGGGAGATAATCAAAGTATTCTACGCTCTCTATAGGGGAGATATATACTACCCTATGTGTTCTCTACCTACCTTTTTGTCTCGTGTTAAGCAAGACTCGAGCCCATTTGATGCCTCAGTAAATATCTTGCTCCAATTTGGCTTAGACGCACCCAGTTTAGCTAACCAATATGCACACAAGTTCGCTTCTCTGTATATACTCATCAAATCGTAAAGTGGATTTCAACTTAGGATGTTTTGAATGTCATCAACTGATGTCTCCTCATTTGTGATAGATTTATAGTAGGATGAGACATCATTTTTAGTGATTTAGAAGTCATAATAGTCGATTTTCTTGAGAAATAGTGCACTTTCCTATTTTGAGTCTTGATTTAGTAAAATAATATTTTTAGAGCATATTGGGTTTAATTATTTATTTAGTGTGAAGCTTTAAAGATAATTATAGAGATTAATTAGAGTCCAAGTCAAAGACTACAAGATATGGAAAGAGATAAACATGGAAATTAGAGATAAAGGAAAGAAAAGCTAAAAACATGGAAAAGGAAAACCTGCCTTAATCATGATTTTCTGCACCTACGACCACAAATCAGCTTATATCTCAAAAACGGTGAGGAATTTGGAGAAACGGTCAAGAGAAAAGTTGAATATCTTTCCGAGACGATGAATTTGGTATATTCATACGCATCAAACGGACAAATATCGAAGCTGCTAGGACCAAAAGAAAAACGGGCCTGATTTCATGTTTTTAGGGTTACGAATTTGAGTTGGGCTTGGAGTCCATTACTTAACCTCTCCTTCAAGAAAACGAATTAGGTCTTCTAAAAACCTATAAATACACCCTTATATCACTTTAAATCATCCTTGCCTCATAGTAATTAGTTCTTAAGGTTTTATTCTTCCAAGTTATTGTAGAGAGCAAGATGATGTCTTTTATTATTTCTTTTAGTTTATTTCCTTCAGGTATGAACTAAACTCCCCATAGCTTGGGTTTTGCATCATGTATAAACTATGAATTCTAATGCTTCTATCTAAGTTTCTTTGGAAATCACATGTTTTAATCTGATATTAGCTTCTTACCTTTATATTTGTTTATGTGTTTTGATTTATTGCCTGTCCTAGAACTGATCACTTTAGGCTTTCTTAATAGTAATTAGATGGTCACCTTAGATGGGTGTCTAATTATTGAAACACCACATAACGTCTAGTGTCGATATTAGTCCTGACAAAACTGATTCTAACTAGATAGTCATTAGGGTATAATTTAACCACTATCACAATGTATGGAAATTGATTGCTTAGGGCCCTAGTGGCGTAGGATAACCCTATTTGAACCAGCCTCGTGGTGTGTCCGTAGCCCCCTTAGTCGCTCTCAAGGTCTAAGGAATGGGAATTTAGAATCCTGTCTAAGTATACAAGAGCTAAAATTCTCCCTTATTAACTAGATCTAATAGAAATAATTAGAAGGATTAGTGCTACTAGCAAAACCTAAGCTATACTTCTCATCTCATATTCTTCGTATTTATTTTATTGTCTTTATTTTCCTAGTTTTAATTAGTTAATTTCGAAATTTATCCCTTTAATTTTCTGTCTTTAATTATTTACTCCTTACTCGTTATTGCTACCCATCCGACTAGCACACTTAAGTCCATGAGAACGAACTCAACTTACTAACTAAAACTTGCATACGTCTTGTAATACTTGTAGTACTGTGCCTGTCTAGGGTGAGAGTGCGTAGTTTTCTAGACTTTATTTATCTAATTTTTATCACACCCTAGGCGACAGCATCAACTCATGTTGAACCTAGACCCCTACTTGTGCTCTTATAATTAACCAAGCTTAGCACTTCTCTAGAGTATACTTCGATGCCCAGTGTAACAATTCCCTCAAATTTGGCTTACAGTAATCCCTTATGAAGATTTATCAACTTTGTAACTAAGGGAAACACGTACCTTGTACTCCTTATAAGATATTCTATCCGAATACCATCACGAAAGCATAATTGCCTGCATATGTCTCCCATTTGCCTTTCCGGATTTACACATCCGTCAATATTCAACTTCAACCCCTCCTTAGGATTGATCCACTTCATCAACTCTACATGTTCACGTTTCCACTCTCCCATCGGTATTTCTCCTTAAACACAAATATAATTCCTCACTAGGTATTTGGTCTAACCAATTAAACACGACACATTCAGTAGGGGCACTGATGTCTTGTCTATTGTGATAAAATAATAGTATCACGAGACATCGTTTTAGGGTTTTTTAGGACTTACTTGGGGGATTATTCTCTAGTATTTGACGTTTTACGATCTCTTGTCTAGTTTCAGCTACTTTGTTACTTTTAGAGCTTTTTAGCGTTAAATGTGTGTTAAGCGTGCAAATCTTAGGTACTCGGATAATACAAGACCACGAGATGATGATAATAAATCGGGAAGTCAAGGATAACTTCAAGACACAGCGAGAAAGTACCATAAAGCCACTTTTGGAAATCAGAAGCATTAACAATATGGTGTCGGTTAGGGCATGATAAAATAAGGATAAACAGGACGCAAATAAACACCCCAACCGAGGCACATTACTCAGTGCAAGTATCACAGGTCGTATGCAAGTTTAAATGATAAATAGAATTCGTTCCTCAGAGACTAAAAAAGTTAGGAAGAACTATGCAATATAAAGTGCAAATAAGAAGCTAAAAGAATAATATGCTGAAAAAATAAAAGACTTGGAAATATTTGTTTGGTTTTTTGAAGACTCTAAATAATTAACTAAATAAAATAAAGACATGAATATAAATAAGAGAAGAAGTTAGTATGAGAATTTAGCTCGAGATCTAGCAAGTAATCCCCACTAGCTTGGTTATAACCGATTTATGTAAGGGAGAATTGTGTGATATGCAATAGACATGATTCTATACTCCTCTTAACCCCCTTTTGGGTGGACTTAGGTGGCGACCTAACAATTACCAGGGGACTTGGGTAAAGGGAACCTGCGCAATGATCAGTGATTAAATCTCAAACCCTAATGACTATCTAGTTAGGCAAGCCCTTCCGGATCACTACTGCACACTAGACGTTTATGTGGTGTTTCAATTATTAGACACCCCTTTCAGGTGATTATCTAACTACTATTAAGGTAATCCTATACGTTGCGCACCGCAAGCTTTACAGACAATAAATCAAAACACATAAAAGCATAAAATAAAACACTAATTCCAATTAAATACGAACATCCCAAATTAAAATAGATATAAAAAAAGGCTAGGTTTCATACCCATATGCTAATCTCAAGCTAAAACAGAATTAGTTCATACTAGAGAAAGAAAGAAAAACAATTACAAATTTGAAGGATTGGGAAGACATGATTTGTTCTCCATCACCTTCTGATCTTCTCTTGTCTTGATGTAAGCTTCCTCTTGGTTTAAAGGTCGACCAAGGATGAGTTATCTAGGGTAGGAATGAGTATATATAGGCCTTTGGTCGAAATTAGGAGTAATCCCCAAGTTAAGGAGTCCAGATTTTACCAAAGTTCGTATTCCTAACTTGTGGGAAGGGATAAACCTAAGAAGATTTTGTTTTGGTCAAATCTCCTTCGTTACTTTCGGATTTTGACGTTCCTAATATGGAAACGACTGCATTAAAAAGATCTAGATGCTCACATTAAAAGTATCTCCATAATTACAGACCGTTTTTCTACAGTAAATTAATTAGTATGTGCCGTTTTGGCAACTTCTTTATATTCCAAATATATCCAAATTCTTCCTTTTCGACTTTGACTAAGAGTTTGTTGGAATTATGTCCCAGACCCCATCGACTTGTAATAAAATTGAACATTAGTGGTTGATAATATTTTGATTTATATTTTTAACTGTAAAGGAAATGTTTTCTTTATATGTTGTGGCAAGCATTTATTTTATTATAATTGCGGATCCTTGGTTAAGTTTAGGTTTAGATATCATAAGGAGTTATGATAATGGGAATCTATCCCATATGACTTAACCTGAACAGTTCTTAATCAAAGGATCATCGAGTTAGGACCTTGATGATCCGGTTAGATTAATATGTAGCTAACAAGTATTTATTGGATAAATATCGGAAGTTCTCGTTTACCGAGTTAGGTGCATAGATAATGCACATAGAGATGAGATTATCGAACCGACTAAAAACTAGAGATTCCTAATGGCTAATTACCTTGAACTGTCAAGTAGGTTAATCTCTAGAAGGAATTTCATGCTTGTAATCCTTTGACCTGAGATCATCACTACTGTGGTGTATATGCTTGTTGTGTTTTGATACTGGACTACTAGTGTGTCATAATGCTAGTCGGAAGGATATTGGACACAACTAAGTAAATATGCTCCTAGGGATGAGTCGAGATGGAATCTATCAACTCTAGGTAAAGAGTTTGAGCTCTACAATGTCATAAGATTATAACGATTGTATCAAATCCTTGGCCAAGGTGATAGAATGAATGAAGAAAGATGTTTCTTAGGTCATTCGTCAATCGTTGATAATCGACGTGTAATGTAGTTGATTTTCTAAATGGGATTTGACAGTTGTACCATATCCCAAGATAATCCGGAGCTGTAAAGATGGAGGGAATACCTGTATAATCCTTCACCGGGTTCTTTGTACGGAGTTACTTCACGTTATCCGGTCGTTGGGGAGTGTTGTTAGACGCCAACCTCGATTAGTGGTTAAGTTAATTAACTACTACCGGTTTAACGATGAACCCACGTAGTCGCACACTAACGAGTGGATTGATCTTACTTCATGACGTTGATTAATTTTATACTTGGAATATTGGTATATTAATTTGCTAGCACAAATTAATATTCTGATATAAGACCGTTCTAAGACAAAAGAGAAAAGGAAAAAAATACAAAAGAGAATTAAGTGGGTAATGGACCTGATTATTAAGATAATTAATTTCATTGTACGTTGCTGACTTTTCAGTTACTGTCTTTTCACCTTCTTCTCTAAAAGTTATTATAAGTATAATGAGAAATCATTATACGTACATAACTTTTCCATCAGTTTTTTCTACCAAGAAAAAAAAACCCAAGAAACAAAAGGTCTTTTGTCTCCAAGCTAGAATTGGGATTCTGGAAGTAAGGCTCAAGCTCGGTGTGCAAAGCGTGGAGGCTTCAAACTTTTGAAGCTGTGCAATTCGATTCTCATACAACGTATTAAGGTATGTAATCGAATTTTTCTTTGTTTTAAATCCTTAAATCGCAACTAGATGGTTTTTTAATTGCAATTTTGTTTCCGCCGAATTATATTTTGATATAATTGTGTTGCAATTTTCCTTCAGAGTTTTCCTTTACTTTTCCTTTTCAAATCAGTTTCCATAGGTGTATTAGCTTCCATATATATAAGTGTTAGACAAATAACACACAAATTATGCGCAAAAGCTCATAAATTAATAAAACACCTAAAACTAGACACGAAAGTGTAAAGTATAAATAAATGGGGAAAAATACCGAAATTAATAACTAAATAACCCTAAAATGATTTCTTTAGTATAGATTAATTTATCACAAATAGAGAGACATCACAATAAGAATTTGAAATCTACTTAAGAGAGTCACTAGGCGCAGTCGACTAGGATACTACATGAGTAATTTTGATTTATAAACTACTTAAAATCAGGAGCGCGTGAGAGGTAATGATTCGTGATTTGAAGTTAAAATGAATGAGTTATTGAATTCACCATTGTGATTGAGACTTATTATTCATGATAGGATGTTAAGGAGAGGTAATACCTGGTCGCTCCCAGAGTGTGATAAAAACAACATTAAAGAAGAGAAGTGACTACCGCTAGTGTACTTCGTCCAAGTAATAAAACAGTAAAAATGGGTTAATCGTCTCCACAGGGATTGCTAGGTAAAACACATGTGTTTAAACAATGAGTAGAATTAATTGCGATATGAAATAAATAAAAGACGAATAGTTTTTCTTTGGTTTTTGAATTATAAACTACTAGACGCAATAAAGTAAATTAACTAAGAGATTAATTAATAAAATAAAGTAAAGACTAAAAGTATTAGACACGACTATGAGAAGTATGCTTGAGTCTCGCTAGGGATCCACCTAAGTTCATATATTTAGTGCTTTCATTTAAGGGACAAGTTGGTAATTCTATATTAGTCGGGACTCTAATATCCTCCTAACTCCAATCTGGGTAGACTCTTGAGACAATCCTACGGTATTACAGACCCCGTCAAGGTGACTATAAGCTACTCTCAGATCTTTAGTGATTACCCAATTGGTTGCGCGGTTAGTCAAGCCCGCCAGGTCAATGACGAACACCACTCGTTTATTAATTTGTTCAGTAATTAAACCCCTTTTCGGATGATCACCGCCACTAATGAATAGCCTAATTACTATAACCTAATTCTAATCCCCGGGTAAATCAAATTAGTAAATAAGCATGAACTAGTAAACAATATGAAATACCTAACTTGAATTAAATTAAAACAATCCAAATTCGAAAATACTAAAGTAGATAAACTAGGGCTTACCCCATTATGCGATTCTCAAGTATGTATAAATTTAGATCATACAGAAATTTAATACTAAAAAGTAATTAAAATTATACATTTTCCTAATATCAGATATAAAACCTAGATAGAGGATTGTAATTGAGTTGTTGTTGAAGAAAAGTGTTACTCCAAATCTTGCTCTTGCCTCTAACTCTTTTCTGAAATTAGAAATAATAATAAGCGTGCGTAATTCTGAGGCTTAGGAAGTCTTATATAGAGCTTAAAAACGGTCTGGGCCCTAATTTGACTTAATTAAATGATTAAAGGCCCAAGTCCATTTTACAATTCCTGCAATGGCTGAACGCACTTAAGTAAAATAGGTTTAACTTTCGCACCGTAAGTCCAAATCACCTGATTCCACTTCTCAAATCTTGCTAACTCAGAGGTTCACCTTTTTCATTTGAACCACTGGGTCTGAATCTGCACCGTTCGCGCTTGGGGAGACCTAGAAGGGACGACTTTCCTGTTTTAACTCATACAAATTATTCGGGCACCTTCAAATTTACTAGTTTGTTCTACGAAAGCAGATTATCTTAGACGAGATTATCTTTAGAGATCAAGTGTCAGAGACTTATTCACTGTAAATAATGAATATTGTTGAATATAATACCAAATGATAAAGGAACCAACAAAAATTAAAAAGAAAAATAAGTTCATATGAAAATTAGCACAATATTACGAAAAAACATTTTTGATTGAACTCAGTCCAGTATATGAACACATTGTTCATTACGCTATTAACACTGCAATCCTTACTCACAGTCAATGGTCCGTTTTACAATATATATATATACCAGTTCTCATATACCAGGATGAGCATACACAAGACTGGTATTGTAACTTCTACCATTTATAGTATATCTAGTTCTCATACACTCTGTTTTTATTACTCCAGATCACGGGCCAAGAAAACACTTCAGACATGGTAACCTATATGAAACATAAATGTGTAACCAAATCTGAAATATAAGAAACATAAATGTGTAACCAAAATATCTGTAAAATATAATTTGCAAAACTCATATTTTGCCAAACAAATAAATTAGTCATAAAATTTAAACTCTCATATCATCCATGATTGTGATAGTCATTCCACATCGATGTCGTAATATCCTCTTTAATTTGAGCCATGGTATTAGCTTGAGTTAGATCAATATTGTTGGATTGTTGTTCAGTACCATTGTTCTCGTTGAAAAATTTAAATCCTCCTTGCAAATAGTCTTCAAATAGTGTATTTTGCAAATCATCTAAGCGAATAAAATTGTGAATTGTGCAACATGTCGTGGGTATGTGACGTTGTCGTCGAAGAGGATAGTTTGGGATCATCTTAAAGATCGGAAATCTTGCTTTAAGTAATCCAAAACAACGCTCAATCACATTACACAATAAAGAATGCATGTAATTGAATAATTTAACCCCCGCCTTGCGGCCATCCTTGTTTTGTAGTCTCGTATCGATACCTTACATTTCGATATGGTGTAAGAAAACCCGGCTTATTAGGATATCCAGGATCAATGACATAATATTGACCTTCGAACAAAGATATATAATAGTTAATTTACTTATAAAATATTATACATAGAAAATTAATTACTGAGTACTCAGTACTCATCTTCATTTGACATTTGAAATGATTCGCTGGTCTATAGAATTTTTTAAAATTTGTATGCTTTTTTATAAAAGATTTCATAATACTATAAAATCATAAAAAAAAATACCTGAAAGTAGGGAAAGCATTTTTGGATTGGGGAGGATGTCAGGGGCCACATTGCCTTTTTTTACGATGAATTAATTGTGTTCCTAACACACAAACAACTCTGATTACTCTTCTCTTCTAAACCATCTACTAAAGATTTTTGTAGAATGTTAAAATCTCTCGGCTAGAACTCGATGACATACATTACGAGATATGATAAATAATAACATTGTCACTCCCTCTTTGACACAAATTTCCTTTCTATCATGTAAAGATGTATCTTTTTTAACTTATTACATAATCTCATAAAAGTTATTTTTTTCTATTTGAATATTTTTAAAAACCTAACTTTATTTCCAGCAAGAACTTCCAAGATATACATCTTTCCTGACAAAATTGATGTTCAACATGAATTTTTAGCTATGTTCGTCTTAAAATATTATCGTATTATTACAAAAAAGAACACATCATAAAATCTACAAAATCATCTTCATTTGATGAAAAACTACTCGAATCATTACTATAACTCGAATTATCACTATTAGAAAACATTTTTTTTGTTACATGGGAGAGCCACTTTTTAGACTCGGTATCATTGACACGACATGGATAACCAAGGCCCTGATCAGACATGGTAACCTATATGAAATTTAAATGTAAATTGGTCATAAGACAAAAAAAAAAGTGAAAGTAATTATCATTCTTAATAAATAATATAAAATAAAATCATGACCACCATAAAATCAGCATTGTATGAATATGACATATTCTACTCTTAATTACACATAAATCACTCTTCATTGCCAGACACTTCGTTACAGCTCCAAAACTTGCTGGTGGTTCTGATTAGTACGGGTTACATTTGAAACAATATTTAATAAAACTTCAATAAGTTGTAGAGCTTTAACCAAAAACAACATTATGCAACAAATCTAAATAGATTTTACTATTCATCAGAACTCGAAGGTCAAGAAGTAAAATAAATATCTTTACTCTTCCCGTTTATGTTTTCCAATTAATAATCATGTTTCATGTCAACATCCATTACTATAAAAAAGTAGCGTCTAACAATGTTTTACGATGTAAAGCATCGTCAAACTCACTCCTGCTTCCTCCATCTTTATCAAATTTATCATCTTCTACATTTTGATTGTTGACATGCATACCTCCATTAATAAATTTGTCTTCCAACGCTCTTCATAAAAGGTTGGAGGTTTTTGTGTTGAGGCATAACGAAGAGTTCCAGTTGCGGTAGGTGTCATTAAATATCTCACCAAGCAAATTATAGTTGTCTAACCATTTCCTACGAAATTGCTTACATCCCTTGTGTTTCTAAAAAAGATGAAATTACAGAAATACAATCAAAATAAAATTATTAATTTTTAACTCAAATCAATCTTAGTGAGAGTATACCACACTAAACATCTTACAAACTTCATTTCCTGCTGATACAATATTGGCAAGTTACCCCAATGCCACCAATAAGTTCACTAAACTAATGATGTTTCATACAGAGTCTATTAAACTTTGACTTAAGTTTTTTAACTACTTAGCTTTCTCTTATAGTCTTAGATAATTTTTTATCGATATCTTCCCAAACAACTTGCTTACAAGTTGAAATTTTCATTTTTTTCAGCTCTCACATATTCATGTAAAATTAGTATAAATTGTCGCTCAATTTTGTTGGCCAAATTTATACTTCAATTTCCTTCTTTGTTTCCATACATCTGAGTCCTAAAAAGACCAATGAGTAACTAAATAAACTCCTGAAAGAGTGTACAATATTATTCTCGGAGTAACCCAGACGCACTTATCTTTCATAAGAAACTTCCGCAAACCCTCTGGAAGGTCTTCATACACGATTAGATCACTTTCTATCCATGCCCCAAATTTCTCCATATAATCCGCACAAAAGTTTGCCTCTATATACACATGAACTAGCTCAATACCCGAGTTCTTTACAAGTATATCTCTACATTCCTTGATTAAGTCATCTACACAATCCCCTTTGTTCCCACCGTCCTTCACTAGCGCGTGTAACGCAAGCAAAACAGTCTCAACGGTAATCAATCCATAACTCTGTTTCACTACCAAGGACAACCCAAAATTTAGCGCAATCAACTCTGAATGAAGCTTTGTATTCACCTTTACGGAACTCGCAAATCCACCCACATAATTTCCATTCATGTCTTTAATAATGCCCCCTGCTCCCGCCCTCGTTAAACCACGCGATAGACTTCCATCCACATTCAATTTCACCCCAATTTCAGGTCTAACTCATTTCACGAGCGTGTTTCTAGCTGACGTGATCGCCCCCCATGTTTTTACTTTCCTTAAGCATGGGTATAATTAATAACAGCGTTTTCCGCAATAAACCGCAGTGATTTTGTTGATTTACCATCGAAATTACCACTTAATATTCTATCATTTCTTTCAACCATATAGTCCAGCAAATTTCAAGTGCAATACTCTGGATTTCTAACCCATTAACCACTAAGTTACACCTCAGCAATGTTCTCCATGAATCCACATCATCCTCTTTCAGCAGCTCCTGTCTGGTATCTGCTACTATAGGAGATTGTTGTCCCCTCGGAGGCTGTTGTCTACCACAAACAACTCTTCCTCGTGCATCAGACCTGTACTGCTCTTGATCCACTAAATCAGAGTTCACTTTCCTATTGGCTGCAGCACTGAAGATACCATCCTCCACAATATCATCCAGACATGCACTATTATTCCCGGGACTGTAACTGATCACTTTCTTTCTAGCTTTAATTCTCAACTCATTAAAGACAGGCCAACCCTCCCATAGACCTTAATACCTCTTGCAGTCACGGAACAGCCGAACATGTGAGCTTCTGATTCCTCTGTCGTGCCACATCCAGTACAAGTAGGAGCAACAGAAACTCCTAGTCGTGCTAAGTTTTGAGTTTTGGGAACTCTACCCCATATATCTCTTCACACTAACATACGAACCTTCTAAGGGAACTTTTGTGACCAAACATTCTTCCAATTAAATTTCAGTGATGACCTCTCTGGTTGGAGGGCATCGTACGCGGATTTAACTGAGAAATTTCTCGAGTTTTAAAACTTTCATTTGAATCCAACACCCTGACCATTATTAGTCTGTTCAACACCTTTTTTGAGAATATCTTGGCCTTCCAATAACCATTTTCACCCTAGAATCTGAATTCTTCGAGATACGGTTCAATAAGCCCTCACTAAAATATTTGTGTTTCAAAGCCACGACCCATAACGCTTGATCCTCCTTTAGAATAGCTTTGCAAGTAGAGCCCGATTAAAGCTCATCGAATCATGAAAACCAAGGTCGTCGTCCTTCTTTGGTCTACACAGCTTCTCCCATGATAACCAATGGATATTCCTCACCTCCTCTACACTACCCCACATGAAATCACGAATGATCTTATCAATTTCTTTTCAGACGTAAATTAGAAGTGATATTTGCATAATATACATTGGTATAGCGCTTAGAGTGGATTGAGCTAAGGTTACCCGACCCACTAGAGAGAGATTTTGGATCTTCCAATTGGGCAATTTATTTCTCATATTCATTGTTATTTTGAAGAAGAATCCTCTAGGAGGTCAACTTGATACAATAGGGGCACCCAAATACATACCTAGAGAGTCACTAAGAATAAGTCCACTTCTCGCCGCTAAGTCACATTTCACATCCTGGTGGTACATTCATCAAGAATAAAATAATACTTTTCCGCGCTAATTTTGTGACCTGCCTCAATACAAAAATTCCCCATAACCATCTTCATAAGATCTACTTGGGAATCGGAAGCTTCTGTAAAAAAGATGAGATCATCTGCAAAGAAAACATCAGAAATCGGGGGCCCATTCTTATTAAGACATAGAGGCTTCCATTCGTTATTAGTGCAAAGGTTTTGTATTAATAAGGACAACCGTTCCATTCACATCACAAACAGGTGAGATAATGGGTCTCCTTGTCTGATGCCACGGTGCGAAGTAAAAGCTTGAAGTGGGTCACCATTCCAAAGAATCTGCATAGTATTAGACCGCATAGCAGAAATAATTATACTTACCCAATCTTGGGGGAACCCAAAATTCGTGATTGTATTCTGTAGGAACCTCCAACTCAGTCTATCATTCGTTTTCGAAAGGTCAAATTTCACTTCCATACAACCAACTATTCCCGTCTTCTTATGCATCATTGAGGACAACTCTTAAATTAACACTATATTATCTGTAGTCGACCTTCCCAGGAGGAAACTTGTCTAATTGGACCTTATTCGTTTAGCCAAGAGGGGCCTTAACCAGTTCACCATTACCGACATAATAAATTTAGCTGGTACATTTATAAGACTGATGGGGAAAAAATCACCCACCTTCACCGAATCTTTAACTTTCGTAATTAAGTGTATTGAGGTACCATTTAATTTTTACGATATCGAACTCGTATTCAAGCAATGTCTCACTGTTTTACAAACTGAAGGCCCAACCGAGGCCCAACACTTCTGATAAAAAGCTGTAGACATTCCATCCGGACCAGGTGGTTTTTTCGAATTTGCCTGGAAAACCACTTCACAAATTTCTTCATCTGAAATAGCCTCCTTCAGAGAATCCTTCTCACTATCTTCTAACTGATTCAAGCGTGACAACGAAAAAGGAACAATGGACTCATTCTCGACTGAATACAGGTTACGAAACTAACTCTGAACTAAATTCTTGACTTCCTCTTCATTTGTTACCCAGTTGTCAGTATCATCTCTTAACCTCATTATTCTCGCATATTTCTTTTTCTGAATAGTTGCTAAGTTATAATATCTGGTGTTTCTCTCTCCCTAGTGAATCCACTTTTCTTTTGACCTCTGAAACCACATTACATCTTCTTCCAAAACGTCAATATACTCATCCCGAAGAAATTTTCCCAAGCTGAAGTAAAGAGGGGTTATACTCTGATCAAGTGACGACTGGATCCCTTTTAATCACGCCATTAGTAACCTTTTTTATTAATATCACCAAACACCATGTTCTTCCAAGTGCGGAAATGGTTTTGCATTGCCACAATATTATCACCCAAGTCGCCATTATCCCCAATCCATGTGTTCTGCACGTAGTTTTGAAATTCCTTGTGCAAGCACCACACTGATTCGAATCTGAAACAACTTCTACTTCTTGGGGACTACCCTTCCCCATTCAGTTGAATGAGAATGGGCATGTGATCTGAGTGAGCACGATCGAGATGAGTAATTTTATCCTGCAAAAATAAATAAACTAAGTTAGAATTTTCATAAGCTCTATCAAGTCTCCTCATTATTCACTGCTCTGTATTCAATGAATCACTCCACGTGAACCTAGGACCCTCAAATCTCATATAAATTAGCCCACAGTCATGTCTCCATTCTTCAAATTTCTCCATTCATCTCGTAAGTCCCATGAATCCTCCCCTCTTGTTTCCCTCCCTCCCAACTTGGTTAAAATCCCTAGCAATAAACCACAGATCCACCACTCCTTGAAAGGCATCTGTAAGGGCTACCCATAATTCTTCCATTTTCGATGCCTGAGTACGCGCATATATTGCCGAGAAAACCCAAGGATCACATCCTGACTTTGAAACCTCGATATTGATGACCTACCGACTCGCCGACAAGAACCGAATATCAACCTTAGAGTCATCCCAGACGAGCCAAATACCGCCTCTATACGTTTCTGCTTCTACCCTACTCGAGTTAGCTTTCCCCAGACTTTTAATGATCTCACTGGCTTTAACCCCACTCGCTCTAGGCTCTACAATAACCGTCAACCAAACTTTATGTACATATACCATTTCCCTAACCACTCTACGAAATTATCTACACACGCGCCATGGCAATTCCAAACTTTGATATTTAGTGGATAAACTAGACCATTCAATCCCTGAAATAATTATCTAGTGTACACATAAATAAACTAATAAAAATTAAGGAGAGATGGTACCGCAATAATCGCTCTATGCAACATTAACCATAACCAAATCTTCCCCATTGTGTTCTTGATCACCCTTTGGAAATCCAACTGCTAAACCCGACGAATCTAGTACTTGTCTTTGAAGGTCTTGATCAGATTCCATGGACGACTCATTTCTCTCTGACCAGTTACTTACATCCCACGTTCTAGGTATGGGGTCCACCACTGTTGGCCCGCCACTGTTAAGACATTCCGCTGGAAGGTCTTTGTTGTTGTTGCTTATCCACTACATATTTTGTTTTACATTTATTTTCCACGGAATGTTCATTAAATTTCATGTAGGCCCCTCAGTAATAGTTTCCAAAACACCTGTTGTATGTCCCCGATGTACTACAATCTTCCCATTTGAAATAGCTCCATGACCATGTGCACCTCATATATATCCGCTACCCCACTAATTTCCAAATTTTTTGATTCGGTCCCTGTGTTTTTCTCCCTTCAACACCCCTGATCCCAACCTCCACTTTGACCCTTTTATCCTTCTCCTCACCCGCTTGGTGGGTCCTTGTGTGTTATAAAATTAAGTACTGAAATAAAAGGAACCACAATACCGCAAGTGTACGGTTGTCCAAGTAATACTCCGACAAGTCGGATTCGTTCTCAGGGATTGGACTGGTATAACCCAAGTGTTCAATAAACAAGTAGTAGTAATTGCAATTACAGAAAAGAAAATATTAAAGATATTTATTTGGTTTCGAGTTATTAAACTACTGGATGCAAAGAAAATAAATTACTGAAAATAAATACTAAAGGACTAGATGCAGATATGAGCTATACTTGAGTCTCGCTAGGGAATCACCTAAACTTACCTAATTAATGCTTTCTTTAAGGGAAGAACTGATATATCTATATTAGTCGGGACTCTATAATCTCCTAGCCCCCGTCAGGGTGGACCTAGGAGCTATTCTTAGGTGTTACAAACCCCGTCAGGGCGATTATAATCCACCTTCGAATGAATACTATTTTACCCAATTGGCTATAAGGTTTACTAAGTCCGTCAGGATCAATAATTTCTACCTTACGTTTATTATCCAGTTCAGTAATTAAACCCCCCGTCAAGGCGATCACTTCCCCACCAAAGTGAATAGCTTAATTACTATGACCTATCTCCGATTAGCTAATTCATTGATAGTGAAATTAATATAAAATAATAAACAATATGAAATACTTAATTCAAATTAAACTAGAAACTAATCCCAAATTGAAATACATGAATTAAACAAATTAGGGTTCATCCCATTACGATTCTCAAGTAATTAAGGTTTAGCTCATATTGAAAGTAAAAACAATAAGAAATTAATAATATACATGTTCCTAATAACAGAAATAAAATATGAACCTAAATAGAGGAATTGGCTTGAACTGTTGTTGGAGATATAGACAGTCTCCAGCTTCTGCTCTTGCTTCTGCCTCTTGACGCTCTCTCTAAAGATGTATATATTGTATGAATTGTGAGAGGTACTGAATTATGAGGTCTAAGGGGTGTATTTATAGGTGTTGGAGGACCCTAGGTCGAATTTGCTTGGAGTGGAAGACAAGTCAAGGACTCTCAAATTCGTAGCTCTAAAAGATAAGATTCTGCTGATTTGATTTGGTCATATCTTTTTCAATACTTATCCGTTTGAGAAGTTCCAATATATGAAACTGCTTGTCTTGGAAAGATCTTTCTATTGGTGCAGACCATTTGTCCAGAATCCATACCAATCTTTTATTATGATTTAATCTCTAAAACATGGCTGGATTTTCAGATTTCAAAAGGCAGCTTTATCTTTTCCTCCTTTGAATAAATCTTTCCTAAATCTTCTTATTTCCATGTAAATCTTCTTTCCTTTCATCCTCATCTTGACTTGGTCTCTAAGTAATTACCATTTATCTTTTAAAGTTTCACATTAAATAAATAATTAAACCGCATATGCTTAAAAAGAATAAATCAAGAAATCGAAATAGGAAAGTGTACTCTAAAAATAGAAACTCGACTAGAAATCACTTCCTAACACTCTAAAATACACTAAGACTTTATTCTCACTTCTTCTCCTTGGATTGGTCTTTCATGAATTTCAAGAACCAATTAACTTTGCATTGAAAATAGTCAAATTTACGCACAAAAGCTCAGATTCTGCAAATAGTTAATTTCCAAGGGGAGGAAGTGCGATATGATCAATTAAGCCTAAAAGTCTATCAAATAAGTCATTTATTCACCTAAAAGGATGTCTCCAAGGGGCTAAGAATTAGAACAAATAGGGAGACATCACCGCTCTAAACCGAACTACACCAGACTCCAACACCTTGCTCTCATATTTTCCATCGCCTAGATTGGCATTTAATTTTATAACCATTTCGAACGACGTATCAACAATAACCTTATGCCCTGTACCACTTCATTTGTTCCACCTCGAGATACTGTTTTTAGTACCAGCCTATTCATTGGTCATGCTAACTTTCCCAGGCTTGCTAGCTCCCGAAAAATATATATTTTTTACCACTAACATCACCAATATCGTCATCCTCAATAATGAGTGCCTCGAATCTCGACCCCAAATGTATACTCTGATGTGGCTTTGGAATACTCTGACTATTAGCACCATGTTTCCACAATCCAAATCTATTCCCATTCCGCCGAACTGTCATCCACTCGCCAAATGGGGCTTGCTCCAGTTCATCCACTCTCGGCAAGGGGCCCAAGACCTCGATTTCTTTCCTCAATACCAGACCCCGGTCTTCTACTATCCCTAGTTGAGGACATTTGTCTTTTTTGTGACCAAACTTTCCACATTCAAAGCAAATTATGTGTAACCCCTCCTACTCCACATTGCAAACCTCACCTCCTATGTGAAATTTTGGGACTAAAGGCTTGTCAAAGTTCAGTTCCATGGCTAGTCTCGCGTAATTTCCTCTATTTTGTCGTAGTTAACAGATCAATGCACACTGTTCTCCCAATAATGTCCCCCATCTTTCTCAGTATCCTCAAAGTATAACTTTGCATTCTGACATTAGAGGCCTTACCCACGCGGTAGTGGTAGATATTGATGTTTCATGTGGCTTGAAATCGGGCGTCCACTCTCTGACCACCAAGTAGTGGTCATAAATTATCAAGGGTCCACCCCCTAGCGTAAAATTTAAATCATCCCGATTGGAGAATTTAACCATGAAATAACCATTGCAAACATCCACCAGTTCAAAAATTCCATTGGGGTTCCACACCCGTCTTAGTTTTATCGCCAAGTAACTATATTCGACTTTATAACCTAAGAGCCTAATTACTACGTTATTACTCCATAACTTAATTCTTTCAATAATCTCTTCTCTGGATCTTATTACTTGTGGGTACTCACAACCATCAATGAATTTATCGTCTTCCACAGATGAAATAAAATCCCGTTCCTCCTAATCAACTACCAATTTCCCTTTATTTTCACTAGAATCAACAATAGCTGGGATAATGACATTTAAACCTGTGACTGCATTGTGCCACATAAATCTTTCTTTGGAGGGTTATTCATCATTGGTGTTCGTTGTTGTTGATTTTGTCGAGTGTATGTAGCCGGAATTTCAGTCGAACGGACCCTCTTTGGTAGCTTGTGATTTACCATGGTCGTAGAAAGGTTGGGGAATTGCCCTATTTCGGAGTTAGTAGTAACTGGGTCATCTGTTATCATTGCTTCAGGATGCCACTCGTTGTCCATTAGGGTAGGCGAAGCTGGAATTAATGGCGGATTCGCCATATGGATTGAAGGGAGATCGAAGCTTGAAAAGCTTTTTGTTGCAGGTTCTTTCCGTCGTAGAGCGTTCTTTAAAGGATAATGGATGTACCCACTTCAATTTCCTTTTTAAACATGCCCGCATCTAAAATAACATTAAGATTTCATAAAAATAAAGCAATCGAGAAGATTCTTATTATATATACGTAATTCTCAAATTAAATTTTGGAAAAAAGTAGATTATTACAGGAAATAATTCAATTTCACAAAATATATTCATAATCTTAAAAATCAAATCGCACAAATGTTATCTAGGATAATTGGAAAAACACCCAAATGTTATTTCACATCATACATGATTTTTTTAATTTTATTCACTTTTTGAAACCCTTATATAATCTAATAAAGTCTAATTGGATAACATTTATATTCAAAATAATTAAAAATAAAATTGATCACATACTTATTCATAGAAGATTGTGAGAAAAAGAGACATGAAAGAGGAGCAACAAATGTGACTGAGTATACGTTGTGTTTGTTCTCCCACGTGTATATATATATTGGGTAAAAGAGGTTTTAGGGCCTAAGACAACCTTTGTTTTATAAAAAAGGGCCTCAATTGGAAACCAACTAGCCCAATCGGAATCCAACTAAAAAAAACCATAAAACCCACCCCCTCCCCTTTTCTTTACAACCCCTCTCTCTCTGCACACCGAAACCCTTCCCGACCTCCTTCCCACTGCAGCACCACGCCACCAAGCCGCTGCACCACCTCGCGCGAAGCAGATCCACACCACGGAGATCTGTTGCTGCTGTGATTTCGAGGCCACCGGCTTCTCCGAGCCACCACCACCACAGCAGGAAACCGCCGCTGCTGTGATTTCGAGGCCACCACGACGAGCCACCACCTACACGATCATGCCCTGCTTCTCTTCTCTCCGAGCCACCACCACAACGATGAACTAAGTCACCACCACCATGACGAACCAAACCACCACCACGACACGAAGCAGAGCCACCACCACGGCGAACTGCACCCCCACCACGGCGAACTGCACCCCCACCAGGCCACCACGAACCAGGTCTCCCTTTTTCCACCTCAGATCCGCCCCTCTGCAACTCTGATATGGTGGTTTCCCTTCTTCTTCTTCCATCCAGTTAAAAGTCGATTTGCAGTCCATATTATTGTTGCTGCAAGTGTTGGTGGCGCGAGGTGGTGCGAGGTGTGCTGGTGGCGCGAGGTGGTTGCGAGAGTTCAGATCTGGATATTAGGGGGTAATTAGGGGAAAACACTTGCTATTTTAGGGGGTAATTAGGGTACAAACACTTGCTATTTTAGGGGGTAATTAGGGGAAAACACTTGCTATTTCAGATCTGGATATTCAAGGGTAATTACCCCCTGTTTTGTTATTTTAGGGGGTAATTAGGGGGTAAACATGTTATTTTAGGGGGTAAACATGTTATTTTAGGGGGTAATGATGCATTTTTAGTGGGTAATAGACTGACGTTAGACTCACCTGTTTATTTGGACTGACCTGAACAATATGGACTTAATTAAAAAAAACGGTGGGCGTGTACCCTAAAAAATAAAAATAAGGGGATAAACCCCCCCCCCCCCCCCCCCCCCCCCCCCCAAAAAAAGTAAAAATCGTGGGTATGTACCCCTAAACAAGTAAACCTAACCAGAAAATTCCTAGTTAGGCCCTTAAAAAACATAAAAAGTAACCAGGCCTTTAAAAATTTCATTTCAAAAATTGAGGCTTAAAAGGTATATTCCTCATATATATTATATACATGGAACCAACCTAAATAATTACCAGAATGCCACCATATTTTCTATTTTCTTTTTAATTACAATTGTGCCATCAGAATACGTTTTTAGCCGTATCTGTCCTGAATGTGGATTTCACATTTTATTTTTAAAAATTATTTTTATTTTCTCTTCCCAAACAATTACTAATCTATTTATAGTCAAGCAAGCCTTTCACCTGGCTAAGACAGAAAAAAGCACCAGCCGACCTCTCTCTTTGTTTCAATGAAAGCCTCAAGGCTCGCATTGTAGGGGAACATTTTTATCAGTATTTTAAAAAATAATGAAAATAAAAATATAAAATAAGCAATATTATTATGAACCAAACATACCCTTTGTTTTTTTCAAAATTTCAGATTATATATCCAAGTTCATTTCCAAATAACAATACCTTGGTGATTTGAAAAGATAAAAAACCAAAAATAAATTCTATTGGCAGAATTATTGAATAAAACAAACTGAATAAATCTTGTAAATCAAATTGCTTTGATAAAAAAAAGAAACAAAACTGAATAACTTGTTTATCATGTTATAACTCTAATTCATAAACAAACATAATCTTTTTTGCTAATTAACTGAAGAATTTTAAAAAGACCAGAGTCCAAAAATGCAGACTTAATAATCATGCCACCACCACAACACAATCAGCGCCGCCGTATTTATAATTTTTTAATTTAAATAGTCGCAACTGGAGATTTAATCAATTTCTATTCCTTCTTAATTCTTAGAAGCCTCTTCAGTCTCTATATCTTCTTTGATCATCAACTTAATTTACATTAACACAAATTTCACTTTTACAATCCATTAATACATACATATACCTCTCAAGTCATAACCACTATACATTTATCACCTTGTAATTCCCGAACACACCCCTGTGGTACTGGTACTCCCAAGGATCGTAGAAATGCTGCTAATTTCCGCTATTTAATTGTATCTATGTTGTTTACTAATTGTTCCTTGAATTTAACACCAAAAAATGAGCTTAATATCACTTTTGTTCCTTGTGTTATGTCAAAAGTAGCAAATATGGCTATGAAGTGGAGGGTATATTTGCAACCTTCCTGTATAAAACATGAATATATTTGCGTTTCACATAAGACTAACAGACCAGATATGCAATGATGTTAATTGAATCGATAACCGTGTTGTCTCTTATCTTTGCTTCTTTCAAAGATGTAGTGTTTAACTAATTAGAGTATTGGTCATCACGAATTATGCAAAATACCAAAGTATACCCTTTTGTTTCAACATCAACCGTTACACTCTACTCCTGTGTTTACATTGACTTTGCAGGCACATATTAACTATTTATTTTTTGGAGTGATGAACGGGTATATTTGATACTTTTTGAAACATAAGTGTATATTTTGCTGTTTTGCATAAAACAAGTTGAGTTAACCCTTTAATGAATAGAAGAAATCAGTTTAAAATGTTGTGTTGTGAAATGAAGGCGCACCTGTATATTGTTACTCCCTACCTGAGATAGATATTGGTAATGGATGGGCCAAACCTGCTGTTCTCCGGCACAGATCCATCAATATCACCGTGTAATGCAAATCCATTAATTAAAATGTGTTGATCAAAGCTTGTAAGTAACAAACAAACAAATGTGTAACATTGGCCAGCATTGCACCTGCTTTCATGCCTATACAACAGACGCATAAACGAAGCTAATCTGTAACAAACTCTGCAGTTATCCCTTCAAGCATTCAACATAAATCAACAATACAGTGGTATAAGCCTATAGAACAGATTTTCTCCCAAGACTTCACGTAAACTTATCTAATGACTTAATTATATACAAATAAATGACATATACATGACTTTATAAGAAAATATAAATAAAAATGCAGTATAATGATCAATAATTGTGAAACAGACTTCTGTTACTCCATTTAGTTGTATGCTTAATTTTCTCTTTTCACGGAAAGAAAAGGTAAAATTATACCAGTGTTTCAGTTTAATAGCCTGCATAGCAAATCTGATCTTGATAGTATATAGTTGCTATATTCCTTAACACTGTCTACAGCTTTCACAGTGCACTTGCCTAGGCACATAAAGGTATGGTGGAGCCTACTGGAAGCCCAAAACTCATTAGTCAACAACTTCTTTTAGCATGATAAAACCATCCGCAAAATTTCAAAACTGAATGAAAATGACATAAAAATCTGCCAAATAATTCAAAAATCTAGAAACACAGTAAAATTGATATTAGACTAGCAAACTATATATTAACAAAAATCTCATTCAATCCCAGCTCGAGAACGACAAGTTCATGTAGCAAAATAGCACCGTATGTAATATTTCAAAGCCGAACGCAACTTACATAAACATATCATCTAACACACATAACGATAACATGACAAATTTTATTCAAATTTTTAGGAACATGGTTAAATTTAGAGCAAATACCAAAAATAGGTTTTTTCCTATATGTTTAGGCCACATATTTCAAAAGTAACATTTTTAAGACATATATTTCCGTTTCTTTTTTGTCATTCTAAAATAAAAACAGCTTTTATCCTACACGGCTTTTACCGCAAAAAACTATTGAGATATCTAAAACTTTTGAAAAACGAATGACCTTCCTATAATCCTATATAAATATGTATGTTACGCCTTACACATTTAACTAATGAATCTACGATCCTATTGAAACTTCTTTAATGCCATACCTTTTAAAAAGTGTCATTTTAAGGTCATTTCACTAATTTTCTTACACATTTCATAAATTTTAAGAAAAAATTGGCCACTTTAAATAAAATTTCTAGTCTATGATGTGGACATATGAATAAATTTACTTGAAATATCCAAATTACCTTTAAAATTTATAAAATAGCTAACTAAATTAGTGAAATGGCCTAAAATTACACTTCTAAAAACATATGGTCTAAAATAGTACTTTTGAAATATGTGATATAAAAATGATTTTATCCCATAAGTAATGGCCTGTAAAATGAAATTTGGTCTTAAATTAAATATTAGACTTATCTCGAATGACATCCTCAAATATAAAGAGATTCGGCTGATTTGACCATCTGATTCTACACGATTGTTTGAAGGTAAACAATTTCAAAGATTAATCGGTGATTTTCATGAAAATCTGATTAGTTATCAACTCCTCCTTTAACTTGCATACCTATATAGCAAACAAAAGTTTCAGCATTGGTTACATCATAATTACACCACACAAAATTCATCCTTGTTGGAGTCTAATTCTGCCACACCCAAATACCATTTGGTTAAACTTAAAAAGAAGGTTAATGCGAACTATTTAGAACATAATTTATTTTTAGGCCAAAAATATTCAAAATTGTCATTTTTAAACATTTCACTTTTTTAGTAAGATATTTCAAAGATTTCAAATGTAATTTGGACATTTCAAATGAAATTCTTACTTTGTAATGTGACCAAAGAAAGATATAATTTATTTGAAATACCTAAATTACTGTTCAAAATTATAAAATGTCTCAAAAATTTGTGAAATGACCTAAAATTGACATTTTCTTTTAGTACATGTGACCTAAAAATGATACTTGTGAAAGATATGGTCTAAAAATATTTTTAGTCCATAGACAATGGCGTGAAAATGGAATTTGCTCATATCTATATTGAAGGTTATCATTTGATTAGAAAACCACGAATCCTAAAATAAGTCAAGGCATAAAAGCACATACCACTAACATGAGCAACTTGGTTTTCAAGGATAATGGAAGTCAATACTTTTTAAAATATATCAACTTTGAAATGCTTTTATAAGTTACGTTTGACACAAACAATAATAGACCTAAATTGTTAACATCAACTTATAAATCACAATTATATTAATAGCATTCACTTATCGAGGAAATAACCCAAAACTAATTCTCGTCTTTCATGTATTTTCCTAAACATGGACTCATATTTCAAAATAAGCATCTTATGCCATATTTTTGTATTTAGCACCAATCGTTAGTTAACCATCTAATAATAAACAAAATTTACATGAGTATCACATGTTTTTGTATTTGATCAAGTCTTACACATTATACATTAGTTGTAGCAACATGTATTGGAACGAATTATAAAGATATGGCCTAAGATAGTCATTTTAAAAGATGAGACCATGTTTAGGAAATCACATGAAGAATGAAACACCCTTTGGGGATATTTTCCCTATGCTTATCTTAACATCACATTGCATCACTCACCACATTCTTGTTTGCGATTATTGAGAACAATGCATTTGTAATAGGAGCACTAGTAATTTAAACATTTAGTAACCCCTTAATCAACACAATAGAACGAAATTTTTGACTACTCGATCAAGTAATTCATGATAAAATCTAACAAATTCATTGTTGATGATAACAAGACATGTTATCAATACCACCATCTATCACAAGTAAAAGCACTTACTTAATTTCTCACAATTCTGCCCTTAATAAACGTAGGAGGAACAACTCCATCATTTTCATCCAACCAAGTTATTCTAAACTTTTGCTTTAGAATTCCTGCTCAAGAAAAACAAAAAACTCTCCTTCAATAATATACCACAAATCTCATAATGCATTCTTGAACTTCATTGAGACCCTAATTCTAATGAATGCAATTTCTTCAGATGAACAAGACTGTTCATTACTCACGAAGAATTTCATTAGTGTTTGATATCTACTCCATGTAATATATATATATATATACACATATAAATAGTAGGCTAATGCTGATAAGACTCACGAGTCTCGACTCATCTTAAGTAAAATATTTGACATGTGTCATTTATCTCAAATGAAGTAAGTAAAGTTTCTACAGAAACAATCACATACACACCCCGCTCTGTCCCTTTGAAAAGCAAACTGGAAAGTAAATTAAAAACCAGAGGCCCTAAGTCTAACAGAGGAACTTGTTTTTTTGGGTCAAAACCAGAGAATACAAAAATATTGGAGTTTTAAATATAGACTTAGCAAAGCATATAATTTATAAGTTGCGATAAAGAAATTGATACAACAAAGATAATTATAAGTACTGTGGTCTGTAATAAAATTATAACAAAAAGAATACAACAAAACAACAAGCCCATAACAACAACCCTAAACTCATTATAATATTTCCGCAAATACTCCTCCAGTTTAGGAACATCTTGTCTCCTAAATATATCCCAAAGTGCCCCTCCATCCTCATCATCATTTTCTTCATCTGCAGTATTAGATCCCCCGTTAATAATAAAACCAGCAGCAAGCTCCTTTAGATCTTGTTCAGCATGTTTCTTTTTAAGTTCCTCTATTTTCAAAAGAGTTTCAGGTTTCATAGGCAATGCTTGTGTATGTGTCAATACATTCACCTGAAATACAATCAGAATAATACAAATATCCCTTAGTCCTCCTCTCAGTAGACTTTCAAAAAGAAAAAAGAAAAAAGAAAAAAGAGTAAAAAACTTACAGCATCTAACATGTCACAGTGTAGTTTCGTAATAGAGTCTCCACGTCCCAACTCCTGAGTGACTCCATAGGCAATATAAGTCTTAGGACCCAAGTCCGGTTTTAAGGATTCCTCAGGAAGTCTTATCGCAAGATTCAAACATCCTTTCCTAGGATGAGTATACTCTTTAAAAGGTAAAGACGTCAAAAACTCTGCATTGTGACGAGGCAAACGCTCCTCGAATAAGCTAGAAGGAGGTCAATCCTTCAATTTTAAATTCTCGGGCCATCCTTTTGAGTCAAATCTGCCTTCTGAATAGCCCTTGAAAAAATGATGTACATTAACATCCTGCCCACACCAGTCTAAGCAATTAAGGGCAGATACGTCTAAAAGAGTTTCATGGTTTACATAGAAATGGGGTAATATTAATTTAACGGATGAGATCTGTGTTATTAATAAATTGCTGAGGTGTACCTTCGTTGATAAAATTTACCCTTATGGCTGGTTAAGAAGTGGTGAGCTATTGGTGTACTAAATATACCTAATATACATACATATTTGGGATCCCATCAACTAGTATCAAACTCTATTTGAATTTTCTTAAATTAAGATGTTTAAGAGTATAATTTTATACCATACTTTTATAGTTATAACATTTTTGAACGATCAATTAACCAGAGCTAGATAATAGACTTAAATAATACTACTAATCTAATTATGTATAGAATACATGTATAGAAAATATCCAAAGTCACATATTCAAAATTAGGTCATAATAATAGTATTACTTACTTCTTTATTTGAAATGACATGACCATCAATCTTTGCTTCATAATAATAGAATGCTTCTTTATTAAGTATGTAAACTGTAATCAAGATAAAAGGAAAAAATATCAAAGTTATTACTAGGATTCAGTATATAATTTAATCCAAATAATTGAATATGACTATGTTAGTTTTTTAATTATTATGGCACAATTTTTTCAAGTAATTACATGATTATACATCACATGTTAGTAAATCCCATGAGCAAAACTAGTCACGAGTTAATCGACCATGAGAAAAAAAATTGACCCAATTCGACTGATTAAGTAAAAATATGATTTGATTTTTGCTAGTTTCATCGATTCTAATCGTTCGAATAAAAAAAGGTTTCCAATCAAGGGTCAGATTTATAAATCAAGGATAAGATGCTAAATACCACCACGTGGTTTGATAAAGGGTAAAAGCTGTCCATATAGTTTACAAGTGACAAATAGTGATATGTGGTTTCTCAACTCGTTACAACTCACCCTTTTATTACATATATAATAAAACTCATTACATGAGTTATAACAAGTTACACCACATTTTCACGAGTTGTCACCTATAATGACAAGTTGTCATGAGTCGGAAAAGCATAGGGGTATGTTTCCCCTAGTAAAACCATAGGGAGTATTTGACCCTTTTCCAAACCATATGGTGTATTTGGCATTTTACCCTTAGACAAAAAACATAAATATAATTAAAAAATAAATAAATATTTATCACAATTACAAATCTACACTCGAAGACATATTTCAAACTGATTTAGAAAAATCTAATACAAGAAAATAAATAATAGTCTATTACACTCACAGATCTATACATGTACATATGTTTTGCACTAAATAACTTTATTTTAAATATCAACACATAATTCTTACTAATATCCTACATACACAAAATTATTGTAGATTCACCTATATGTAAAGATTAAAAAATTATATAAAATGAAAAAAATTAATAAAAAAATTGTTAGAATATCTCGTAGGTTATGAATCTTTATCTGCCAGCCTCTTGATTTTATATTCTTTTTTTATAAGAAAAAACTCTAAAAATGTAAAATTAAGAATTCATAGTTGATTGAAACATCAAATGACATATATTACCCGAAGAGGCGATTACTATATAATGCTCATAGCCTCTCATACCAATAATCATCATTCATGTTTAATGTGAAAGGAAGTGATGATCTAGAATATAAAGAAAACAAAGAGGATGATAATGATGATGATGAATATACTGGGTTATTTCCCTAATTGTTATTAGTCTTATACGATGAGTGATTGAGTGTAGAGTTACAAGATGATGGCAGATGATAGGTGAGAGAGATAGAAAGGGTAGGGTTAGACAGAAGTGTGTAAAGTGTAAAATGACGGGTTGAGTAGGGTTTTAGGTATATATTTTAAATACACTACCGGGTCGGGTTAAGAAGGGTTGGCATAGTGGCTTCTGATTGAAAAAATAAATTCCCTAAACATTGGTCGACCGAACTCTAGATAATTATTTGAAAAGAAAAACTTGACATTTATTTTCAACGATCGAGCCCGTTTTTAATAGACATACTCACCCCTACCAAAAACTAATATTATACAATATATGCAATATAACATTGTAATATTAAAATAAAGTAATAATAATTGCAATTCTATCATTTTCAATGAAAACCTTTTTAAATTCATTTTTTTCTTTATTTCTAATGATGTTGAAGATCATTATTTTATTACTTCGAAAGAATTGTAGTTTTGAAAAAAAAATTCCTCACCCTCACACCCCTACCCCGTCGTCCCTACCCTATCTAAACTCATATGTAACCCTCTTTCCGCCACAAGTGTTTTGAAACAAAGAACCGTCTATAGTTCTCTACTGAGAGCCCATATCACAGTTGTATTTTAGAAAATTGGTGAGGTAGAATCTGTAAGTGAGATAGGGTGCATAGTAAACAAAATATAGTTATTTTAAAAGTTATTTTTTTATCACATACTATAGAAGAAGAAAACAAAAAAAAATATTTACAAAAGGAAATTTATTAAAAAATGTTGATATATACTTATTTTTACATATAGATATATATCTTTCTTGTTTATTATAATAAGTAGACTAACAAATAAATTTATCACTATGAAAGATATGGTAACAAAAATTCTATATGCTACATATAATTCAACAATTATACTAATATTATGTTAATTATCAAATCAAGCTCACAATATAGGGAAAACCAGGAGGAAACTATACATTGAGGCGTAAAAAACAAATTTTTTAATATTATAAGGCCTAGTTAGAAAAAATTATTTTTTAAGGCCACTTTCCAACTTTCTGGTTTGGGTTTTTGACCTTTTTACCCTTTATTCATGATAGGTACGTATTTGTGCCGTATTTTACATTTAGTCTAGTTCCATCTAATACATTTTCTTAAGGTAGTGGTTTTCGGGCTGTACCCTTAAGCAACAAAAAACCAATTGACTTCTTTAACACTTTAACTATCATTACTGGATCAAACAAACAAAAACAAATCGATTCATAAAGAAGAAGTTTTATCACAACACAAACTAAAGGATAAAAATCAATTATCTTCACTGGAAGATTAAACAAAATGTAATATCTTCACAATAGGATTATTGAATCAGAATTAAATAAGACATAACAAAATTACACATCTTCACGCTCGCATTATTGGAAAAATAAGAGAAACAAATATTTTCACCCATGGTTAGAACTGAACGGGCTGGACCCATGACTCGTCAATCTCCCTGATGCTGAAATATGCGAACTTTTGTCAGTTGTGCAATATCAGCTACCATTGATGATTCCGTCGAAGATTGGTAATTAGAAGAGAAGAACCGACTAAACAACTTGTGAAATTCCATCAGAAGACGATAACTAAAAAAGGAGAAGAAGGAGAAAGATAGGTTGTTTTTGTTTTTGCTTCTTGCTTCTCTCTCTCTCTCTCTCTCTCTCTCTCTCTCTCTCTCTCTCTCTCTCTATATATATATATATATATATATATATATATATATATATATATTAAAAAAACTGAAAAAAATTATATACAAGATCGGTCCTGATATTTTGGGGGCCCAAAAGAAACACTTAAAATGGGGACTTTTTATATAATTTTTGTTTTACAAATTTAATAATGTAAATACAAAAAATTTAATATATAATAAATCATAACTAACTAAATTTATAAATAATACATAAAATGTATAACTTGAATATTATTCTTCTTGCACTTTTTGATGCAAAATCGCTACTTTATTTTAAATCATCTATTTTTTAGCATATTTTTTCAATAGATAAAGTAGTCAATCCACTTAATCTTTCATGTGACATTGTCGACCAGATGTATGATTTAATCAATTTCAATTTTAAAAATCTTTCCGCAAATACAACTTTAGTCGGTGTTATCAACAATATGCTATACACAATCCACGCATTAGGAAAACAACCTTCCATTGCTTGCAAAAATTAAGCACTTCAATTGGTTTTTTGTCTCTTTTGGTAATTTTTCTCGCAACAAAATCAATTCAAAATATAAGTCGTCTTCATCAATATCTAAAAACATGTCATGTTTCAAAACACTCTCTAGTTTTGTGCAGTGATACCTCAATTATCATTATCGTCAGAAACAAACCATTCTAAATTAAATAAGAAGCCAAAATTTTCTTTGTATACCTTGAATTGTTCAAACCTATTCTTAAGTGACTTGAGAGCTTGATCAATTATATACAAAAAGTAACAAATTCGAAAGGAATCTTGAACATACAGTGTTACCTTGCTATGCAGATTTTTATCAAACTTTTTATTTCCTTGAATTATGCGTTTTTCATGGAATACCAGTTCAATTTTCATTTCACTTGCAATTGTTAGCTTCAGTCATGGATTTTTTAAAACCCGGAACTCTATACTCCTCAAAAAAAGATATGAGTACTTTTAATAGTTGTATAGCTACATCAATCTGCATATTTTTTTACTTGAAATGTTTAACATTATTAACTACAACCAGAATTGTGTACAAGATAACCATGCTCAACAAAAATTCAAATCCTTGGTATCATGTTGTGCAAAAGATCCAGCTTCACTCATTGTTTTAGGTTCACTGGTAGTATTCTCCAACTCAACTAAAGCATCTCTAATTTGTGGAGTTTGAATAATTATTGTCTTTACACTTTCTACATGACTTTTGCAATGTGTTTGCGATAATGGCTTAAGTATGGGACCTTTCACTTTATCTTTGAAAAATTTCCAACGCTTTGTGGAACCGAATGATAGTGAATACGATTGTTACACTCTTCTACTTGTACTGGAGATGTCGTTATACATACAATTCGTCGAGTGAGAGTCATTTGTCCCCATGACTTATATCAAGAGTACAATCGAGTATGACTGAAAAATATTTTGCTTCTTTGATTTTTGTAAGAACCATACTCTTGATCTCACGTGCTAAGATCTGTATTAGTCCATTCTGAACTTTATGGCCAAGATAGTGATACTGGATTTCTTTATTTTCAATACATCAAATATGCTCTTGCATTATTGGATTGACTTCGGAAATCATTTCATTACTTTATTTATAAGTCTTTCATTATCTTCACGAAATGCTAAATTATTTTTTGAAAGACTTTTTACCACGACAAATATTCTTAGTAATAATTGTCTCTAGTGCTCTCTTTCTCGGTTGACTTGTTCTTTCACTTTTTTATGAATAGTTGCATTTTTCTTTAATCTCATATTCATTTAAACCCATTTCCCCATGCAAATAACATGTTCATTACCCATTTCATGACTCTTAATCCTTCTTCTAATGTTGCTCCAATCATTTAACCCATCATTATCAATTTGAGTAGCAACTCCTTTGTTTTTAAACATCTTACAACAAAATCAAAATACTTTGTCAGCTTTACTTGAATATACAAGTCATTTATTATCATGTGTCCCACTATTCGGTAGGGGTGTGCATCAGGTTAGAGAACCCGCATAACCCGACTAACCCGATACACTAATCCGAAATTATACGGATTAGTTTTTAATTGGGTGGGTTGCGGTTTACATTTTTGAAAAAAATATACACATTTTTGCGCGTTGTGGATTTTAAACTTGAAACCCACAAACCCGCATATACTCAATTACCTTGTAGTATAAAAATTAAAAATCGTATTGCTCATTTTGTTCAAATAAAATAGTGGGGGTCATATGCTTTTCACTCTACATTTTTTTATTCCTCCCCCTTTTTTAAAAATATTTTAAAATCCCTCAATATTTCAATAATATTTTATCTAATGAATATGTTTCATTTAAATTATGATATTATATGCACTCTTTGTTCAGTTTATATATTTAGTATCCTAAAATCTCATTTATATCTTTTAATCATAGATGATTTGAAATGCATATGCGTATCCTAAACAATATTTTTTGTTATAATTTTCATTTGTAATATAAATTTGACTCGCCAAATAAATATGGATACAAATTCGTCTTCTTTATCGAACTAAGTCACCCGCAATGCACCCGCAACCCGCCTAACCCGAAACTCAATGGTTTAAGTAATGTATTGGGCGGGTGCGGGTCTTATTTTTCAAAATCCGCACAAGAACGGGCGGTTTGTGGGTTGAGCATTTTTCATACAAAACCGACCGACGCACACCCCTACTATTCGGTAGACGCCGAATGTAGTATGCATGTGACAAAAACGTCTTTTTTGATCATTTGGTGGGTATTTATCAATATCAATATCATATCTTATGGGACTTTTTTCTACTAATAAATTTCTCATTTTTCGGTCAGTTATGCCCCAATTACTTGGATCATATATGTTTAAAGGCTCAAAAGCTCCATCATGTTTCTGTTAACCATCTTCATTTACACCTTGATAATGTTTTTCATTCTCTAAATCTTTTATCTCATCATATGTATCTTCAATATTCTATTAAGTCGCATGTTGATCATTTTTCACATCTTCAACCAGGTCATGGTTATCATTCACCAAATTTTCAGTTGAGTTAAACTCATCATTCATCAAATTTTCGCTAAAGAATAATTCCTCTGATTGTTTATTACTTGGAAAAAATTTAAAAATATGCCCAATTTAAGATTGAACTGATTCATCTGTCTTTTGTTTCCTTTTTCCTTTTCTCATGTCGAGAAAGATATTTTCTTGGCTCCATCTAAAATAATTTGCTAATAAAAAAGTTTATGCTTTACTATCAATATTTACGATGAAAAATTATATTATATAAGAAACAAAAAAAATTGAATTATAACTGATTTTTGAAAAAAATGGAAAAAAAAAAAACAAAGTATAAATTATAAGTGATGACATTAATTATATAAATCATCTACACTATTTTTGGAAATAAAAATCTTAATTGCGGGTTAAAAAAATGATGATATAAAATAAAATAAAAGGTTGGACAAAAATATCTTACGTAATATTATTTTATTTAGGAGTAATAAAATAAAAAATAATAATGACATAAAAAATTTAAATACTAAGCGTAGCCATAGGTGATGAATTATTTTTTTGGAACTTTTTTTAGTACATACGAGAGCTACTTTGGACTCGGAGTCATTGACTCAGTTCGAACCTGCACCACTAGATTTGATGAACTTTTTTTGGTAAGTGTTTGTTGTTTTGTTTGTTTTTCTTTTACCTTGAGATTTATTAAGACGTAGGAAATATTAGAATATGAATAGGGTTAGGAATGTTGACAAAAAAAGAATAGGGTTAGGAATAGTAATATTAATAGGAATAGGAGTTTTAGTAAAAAAAAAAAGAATAGTAAGAGGAGTGTTTGGAGCAAGCTAAGTCACGAGGGCTAAAAATCTTTTAGAAAAAAGAAAAAGAGTATAATGTGGGTCTTGGGTAGGCTTTAAGTTTGAATTGTCATTTCTCATTTGTTAAATATTATTTAGACTAAAACTATACAAGATGGGTATAGACCTAAAGGGGCCCTAAAAATTATCATTTTTTTTGGTAGCCTTAGGCAGCCGCGTGATAGGCTTCGTTACTAGGCCAGGTCTGTATATATAATATGTATATACCTACATATTTATGTGCCTCAACTCTTCCTTCTCCCTCTTTATCAAAACATATATATCAAAGCTCTAGGTGACGCTAATTACAGTTACGTTACAGTTTTGTCCTCTCATAAGTACGTTCTTCTCCCTTTTTTTTACCATCATTCATCCTAATTTCATATATTTATGAGTTATCACTAAAATTGTTGAGCCATATTATTGGAATCATCAATTCAGGAATCAAGGTAGGCTATTTGTCAAATGATTTGTATAAAATTAACGTTTAATTGCAACATCGGTTCCTGCAATTGAAGGGAACTAGTCAATTAGTATCTTATGGTAAATGTATCTTTTTTATATTTTCACGTGTGATTTTTTTCTGAATTACTTGCACCATTGGTTCTTGCATTTTTGGGCTTATAGTATAATTGATTTAAAATATTATGTATATATTTCTATTGGCACGTTCCAACCGTGTTCGTGTCAGTATATTTTAGAAAATTAGAGTGTAGATGAGTCGTGTTGGCGCTTCCGAGATGTCAACTATTTATTAAAATTGGTTTGGAAGTTAATTTCATTATACGTGTAGTTCATTACGAAGTATGCATTGTTTTATCCATCATAATTGTTATTTTTAAAGTTTTAGATGTTGACAATTTTACGACAACCAAATAGAATTAAATGATTAATTTATTCAGAATAAATGTTACATATAGTATGTTGGACAATTTCCAAATAACACTAATGATCTATTGAGTTCCTACATGTACAGTGCTTGGAGTAATCTTTCACATCAGGTCTTTTCCGCCAGCCACAACTCGGGTCAAATGGATGGAACCAGGCTGAACGAGAGCTCCAATTTCGAGGATTATACAACATGGTGGAACAGGAATCTTTCTGAGAAAGAACTCTTCGCTGGTTTGCCATGGAATTTGTTCTTTGCGGCCTTAGTGGGGGTGATTTGGTCTGAGAGAAACTGTACAATTTTCAGATATGAGAGTTTTGGAAGGGACGAGGTCATTATAAAGAGAGCTAAAAACTTGGCCACTGATTATATCAAATCCTGGCGGGCGTCTCCAATCTCACCTAGGAGTTTTAAAGATCGAGTGGAATTAATTGGATGGACCAAACCTAATTCAAGCTTCAAATTTAATACGGACGGAAGGTGGAATGAGAGTCGGAACTTAGCTGAAGTAGGGGGAATAATACGCGACTCAGAATGTAATTGGGTGAATGGGTTCTCGAGGAATATCAGGTGTGATTTGGGGGTGGTTGCTGAGTTAATTGCGTTATATGAGGGACTAAATTTGGCGGAGAACATGGGGATAAGGGAGTTGTGTGTGGAAATTGATTCGCAAGAAGCAATGGAAGTGATTAATCAGGCGGAACGAGGATGTGGGCCGGTTGTGTATTGGCTGGATGGAATTCGAAAGATTCTTGGAAGGAATGAGTTTTTTGTGATCAAAATCATATACAGAGAAGCGAATTTATGCGCGGATTGGCTAGCTAAATCAGGACTGAGACAGGGCGGTGTTTTGGAAACATTTTCAAATCCTCCGAGGGGCATTTCGAGAACATTCACATATGATAAACTCAGATGGAAATACCCGAGATTGGTCTACACATTGACATCAGGGTCTATTTTGGACTTTTAAGTTGTTGCTTACTTAACATGGTCTACTGACCTCCTTTAGTATTTAAAAAAACATTTATTCTGAATTACTCATTCAGTTCTCTTTGGTTGTCGCCAATAACATCTTCTGTAGAAGTCGCTTTTCGTTTAGTATTGTCATGCAAGTTTAAGAAAGTGCAGGTCTCAGAAACTTTAGCCACATTCTTGAGACCATGTTTGTTATAAGCCTCTTGTGCTTTTTGTAAGAGATGAGACACCCACTCATTACCTAACAAGTACTTCAACACTAATATTCCTATACCACAATCACCTAAATACTTGGGTGGGCATGGAATAGTACCATCTTCATTCAATTTCTATTCATATGCTGAATTAACATAATAAAGGCAAAACTCGTGTTAATTCAGCATATGAATGGAAAATGAATATGGTACTATTACATGCCCACCCAAGGATTTAGGTGATTGCGGTAAAAGGAATGTTAGTTCTGAAATCCTTGTTAGGTAATGAGTGGGTGTATCGTCTCTTACAAAAAGCACAAGAGGCTTATAACAAACATGATCTCAAGAATGTGGTTAAATTTTTTTGGGACATGTACTTGCTTAAACTTGCATGCCAAAACTAAACGAAAAGCAACTTCTATAGAAGATGTTATTGACGACAATTAAAGAGAGTTGAATAATTAATTTATTCAAAATAAATGTCACATATAGCATGTTCCAAGATTTGTCACATATAGTATTATTACTAGAGAATAAAATCTAAAGTACTTAAACGCTTATCATAAATGTTATCATACACAATATTATAATTTCTTCGATATTATAATATCAACCCCGGACGAAAAATTATTATTTCGTTTGTGGAAGAAAAATTATTTAACTATTTTTATAAGTAATAGGTAGATTTTAACAAAAAAAATAGAAGGTAGCTTGATGAAAATTGAATTTTTTAAATATTTTTTGTATATTTAAAATATATTATATTGTCGCTCCCGTATCAAAGCATTTTTGAAGTTGTCAAACCGCATAACTGAATCGTATTGTTGTGTTTGTTGACAAAACATTAAGTATATAATTGCTTATTTCATGAGAGTGTCGAGAATTACGTATAAGTTTTACAGGTTCAAGATAAGATGGAAATTCTACAGAAGCAAATCTTTAAATCCCTGAAGGAGCATAGAATGAATTACTGAAGATAATCACTGAACGAGTTGCTAAAGTGATGACAAACGAACCTTCGAAGTAGCCTCAAAACCAGAACATCAAAGAGCATTAGAAAATGAGCCAAGGAAATAGGTTATCAGACCTCCGAGTTGAAAGGCACTAGATTGTCATAGAGCATCCGATGGAAGAGCTATGAAACAAAGATTTATGGACCCTTAACTGCACAAGAGACAGACTACTTAAGAGCATCTGAAGAAGAGCCAAGGATATTGAAGGATGGATTTTTGATCATTTTGAGTTGCTTTTCGTTAATATTTGAAGACTCGAGTCCAGTTGACACCCAAGGAAGAGATAGAAAGTACCCAATAAGCAAGAAGATAACATATGGAAAGGTCTGAATGTAGTAGTTGGAAAAGAGATTTAAAAGATTCGTTTGAAGACCGGAGACCATGAATGACTTGCAATCCATCCAAGAAGGGTGTGGATACCTGGGAAGTAAAAATTCATCTAATGAGGAGTTGACATGTGGATTGATCATTTGGAGAGTTTTTACATATAAATATGAGCTCTCAAGACATTCAAAAGTGTCTCCTTTATACACTAAAATTGAAGCATTCGAAAGTATATCTTCAAATGGACCCCCATATCAATCCATAGTCAAAATATTTATAGTGATTTCTATTTAGCCCATTTTCGTAATCAACTACTCAAAGAGAAATATATATTTTAGGTAAATTAGGCTTAATCTGTAAACCTTAGGGGTGCTCTTGGTCTAGTGAGAAGTGTGATCTTCCATAAACTAGACAATAGTGGTTTTAGACCTTGTCTAGGTGTAGACACAAGTTGAGATATTATGGGATGTGTGAAGTAATATATCAAGAGTATATATTTTTGTGCTTGTGTGGATATACAAGGGAAGGATTCACGGGCTTGGAAGTGCGTGAGTGTATTCGTACACCCTGTTTACTTGTGTTTGTGATAACACAAAGGGTTCCCTTTGGAGGAGATTCAAAAGAGATTGTAAAGATTTGCACTCTCGCCTTTAAAAGACATCGGAGATTCTAGAGAAAGATCTTGAATTTCCTAAGCACGCATAGACCTTAGGCGGTGGGCTAATCTTACGTGATCTGAACCTCTCGTTTTCTCTTGCATAACTCTTTACATGATAAGTATTTTTATTGACTTGATATACGTCTATATGTCTTAGGCATATATTTTTGCATGCTTAGTACTTGTGTAATTGTCTCTTCAGTTACTGCTTAGTATTCATTCTTTGAGCATATACTCTAAGTGCTTGATAGAGTGTTCCACTGATATATCATAACTCTTGTGTACTTCTAACCAATATATCTAAAATCCTGAGAAAATTTGATTTTTAGATAGATTCAAATCAAGTCGATTGAATTCTCATACGTTTTATTCATCCCATCTTTTAGTACCATTATTAGGCAACAAAACTTTATATAGCCCTTTTTAGAGTTGGACTTTTACCTAGGGGTGAATGTGTGATATGTTATTGATGCATTACACCATATTAATGAGTCAGGGCCCACTATGTTGTGAAGTAACAAACTTTTACAATGATTACAATACGTGATTATATACATTAGCAGAATTTCCTAGTTTTGTTATATTAGTATAAGGTTGCAGTGAACAATTGTTTAGTTGTTGCAATCTATTGATTTAATCCAAATTAATACTATATATGTCATAAACAAGATCAGGCTAGCCCTAAAGTTATTTAGTATATATCTTGATTTTAATTTTTGGTTATTATCTTATATCACGTCTAAAAATATACCCGTTATCTGTTTTTATTTTGAAGATAATTTTTTTTCATTCTGGGCGGTCTTGGTGGAGAATGTAATGTCAATAAATTCTTGCTTCATATATATTATTATTATGTTGTTTTTTAATTACGTGTATTGTTATATTTTGCAAAAAAAATATGCATGAGGTTGGTTATTTATAAGCGACCGGGTGCACGTTTGTCCAATACCCTCTTCACTGTTAGAAAAATAAATATATGTTATCTTTTCCATTATTGTAACATATATGTGTATGAAGCACATTTATATGTGTAACTTTGACTAATCTGTATTTTGTTTATATATGTAAGATAGATATTAAAAATATAGACAACTTACTCATAGTTTTAAATGGAATCAGTGGAAAATAAAATATCGAAGAAGGTGTTCTTTATATACATGGTAGGTCTTAGGACCTGGGAGATAATCAAAGTATTCTACGCTCCCTCTAGGGGGGGATATATCCTACCCTATGTGTTCTCTACCTACATTTGTATCGTGTTAAGCAAGACTCGAGCCCATTTGGTGCCTCAGTAAATATCTTGCTCTAATTTGGCTTAGACGCACCCAGTTTAGCTAAATACCCATCAAATCGTATAGTGGATTTCAACTTAGGATGTTTTGAATGTCATCAACCCATGTTGAACCTAGACCCCTACTTCTACTCTTACAATTAACACTTCTATAGAGTATACTTCGATGCCCAGTGTAACGATTCCCTCAAATTTGGCTTACGGTAATCCCTTATGAAGATTTATCAACTTTCTAACTAAGGGAAACACGTACCTTGTACTCCTTTTAAGATATTCTATCTGAATACCATCACGAAAGCACAATTGCCTGCATATGCCTCCCATTTGCCTTTCCGAATTTACACATCTGTCAATATTCAACTTCAACCCCTCCTTAGTATTGATCCACTTCATCAACTCTACATGTTCACGTTGTCCATCGGTATTTCTCCTTAAACACAAATATAATTCCTCACTATGTATTTAGTCTAACCAATTAAACACGACACATTCAGTAGGGGCACTGATGTCTTGTCTATTGTGATAAAATAATAGTATCACGAGACATCGTTTTAGGGTTTTTAGGACTTACTTGGGGGATTATTCTCTAGTATTTGACGTTTTACGATCTCTTGTCTAGTTTCAGCTACTTTGTTACTTTTAGAGCTTTATGTGTGTTAAGTGTGCAAATCTTAGGTACTCAGATAATAAAAGACCCCGAGATAATGATAATAAATCGGGAAGTCAAGGATAAATCCAAGACACAGCGAGAAAGTACCATAAAGACACTTTTGGAAATCAGAAGCATTAACAATATGGTGTCAGTTAGGGCGTGATAAAATAAGAATAAATAAGACGCAAATAAACACCTCAACCGAGGCACATTACTCAGTGCAAGTATCACAGGTCGTATGCAAGTTTAAGTGATAAATAGAATTCGTTCCTTAGAGACTACGAAAGTTAGGAAGAACTATGCAATATAAAGTGCAAATAAGAAGCTAGAAGAATAATACGTTGAAAAAATAAAAGACTTGGAAAAATTTGTTTGGTTTTTTGAAGACTCTAAATAATTCACTAAATAAAATAAAGATAGTAATATAAATAATAGAAGAAGTTAGTATGAGAATTTAGCTCGAGATCTAGCAAGTAATCCCCACTAGCTTGGTTATAACCTATTTATGTAAGGGAGAATTGTGTGATATGCAATAGACATGATTCTATATTCCTCCTAAACCCCTTTCGGGTGGACTTAGGTGGTGACCTAACAATTACCAGGGGACTTGGGTAAGGGGTTCCTGCGCAATGATCAGTGATTAATCTCAAACCCTAATGAATATCTAGTTAGGCAAGCCTTTACGGATCACTACTGCACATTAGACGTTTATGTGGTGTTTCAATTATTAGACACCCCTTTCAGTTGATCATCTAACTACTATTAAGGTAATCCTATACGTTACGCACCGCAAGCTTTACAGACAATAAATTAAAACACATAAAAGCATAAAATAAAACACTAATTTCAATTAAATGCGAACATCTCAAATTAAAATAGATATAAAACAAGGCTAGGTTTCATACACATATGCTAATCTCAAGCTAAAATAGAATTAGTTCATACTAGAGAAAGAAAGAAAAACAATTACAAATTTGAAGGATTGGGAAGGCATGATTTGTTCTCCAACTCCTTCTGATCTTCTCTTCTCTTGATGTAAGCTTCCTCTTGGTTTAAAGGCTAACCAAGGATGAGTTATCTAGGGTAGGAATGATTATATAGGCCCTTGGTCGAAATTAGAGTAATCCCCAAGTTAAGGAGTCCAGATCTTACCAAAGTTTGTTTACCTAACCTATGGGAAGGGATAAACCTAAGCAGATTTTGTTTTGGTCAAATCTCCTTCGTTACTTTCAGATTTTGACGTTCTTTACATGGAAACGACCGCGTTAAAAAGATCTAGATGCTCACATGAAAAGTATCTCCATAATTACAGTCCGTTTTTTAGCAGTAAATTAATTAGTATGTGTAGTTTTGGCAACTTCTTTATATTCCAAATATATCCAAATTCTTCCTTTTCGACTTTGACTAAGGGGTTTCCTTTACTTTTCCTTTTTAAATCAGTTTCCATAGGTGTATTAGCTTCCATATATATTCGTGTTACACTAATAACACACAATTTATGTGCAAAAGCTCATAAATTAATAAAACCCTTAAAACTAGACACGAAAGTGTAAAGTATAAATAAATAGGGGGAAATTCCGAAATTAATAACTAAATAACCCTAAAATGATGTCTTTAGTATAAATTAACTTATCATAAATAGAGAGACATCACAATAAGATTTTGAAATCTACTTAAGAGAGTCACCAGGCGCAGTCGACTAGGATACTACATGAGTAATTTTGTTTTATGATACTACTTAAAATCAGGATCGTGTGAGAGGTAACGGTTCGTGATTTGAAGTTAAAATGAATGAGTTATTGAATTCACCGTTGTGATTAAGACTTATTATTCATGATAGGATGTTAAGGAGAGGTAATACCTGGTCGCTCCCAGAGTGTGATAAAAACAACATTAAAGAAGAGAAGCGACTACCGCAAGTGTACTTCGTCCAAGTAATAAAACAGTAAAAACGGGTTAATCGTCTCCACATGGATTGCTAGGTAAGACAAATGTGTTTAAACAATGAGTAGAATTAATTGCTATATGAAATAAATAAATAAAAGACGAATAGTTTTTCTTTAATTTTTGAATTATAAACTACTAGACACAATAAAGTAAATTAACTAAGAGATTACTTAATAAAATAAAGTAAAGACTAAAAGTATTAGACACGACTATGAGAAGTATGCTTGAGTCTCGCTTGGGATCCACCTAAGTTCATATATTTAGTGCTTTCATTTAAGGGACAAGTTGGTAATTCTATATTAGTCAGGACTCTAATATCCTCCTAACTCCCGTCTGGGTAGACTCATGAGTCAATCCTACAGTATTACAGACCCCGTCAGGGCGACTATAAGCTACTCACAGATGAATTTAGTGATTACCCAATTGGTTGCGCGGTTAGTCAAGCCAGTCAGGATCAATGACGAACCCCACTCGTTTATTAATTAGTTCAGTAATTAAACCCCCTTCCGGATGATCACCGCCACTAGTGAATAGCCTAATTACTATAACCTAATTCTTATCCCCGGGTAAATCAAATCAGTAAATAAGCATGAACTAGTAAACAATATGAAATACCTAACTTGAAATAAATTAAAACAATCCAAATTCGAAAATACTAAAGTAGATAAACTAGGGCTTAACCCATTATGCGATTCTCAAGTATTTAGAAATTTAGATCATACAGAAATTTAATACTAAAAAGAAATTAAAATTATACATTTTACTGATAGCAGATATAAAACCTAGATAGAGGATTGTAATTGAGTTGTTGTTGAAGAAAAGTGTTACTCCAACTCTTGCCTCTTGCTCTATTATGAAATTAGCAATAATAATAAGCGTGCGTAATTCTGAGGCTTAGGAAGTCTTATATAGAGCTTAAAAATGTATTGGGCCCCAATTTGACTTAATTAAATGATTAAGGGCCCAAGTCCATTTTACAATTCCCGCAATGGCTGAACGCGTTTAAGTAAAATAGGTGTAAGTTTCGCACCGTAGGTCAAAATCACATGATTCCACTTCTCCAATTTTGCTAGCTCAGAGGTGCAGGTCTGAATCTGCACCGTTTGCGCGCGGGGAGACCTAGAAGGGACGACTTTCCTGTTTAGAATGCTCATCCTCCTTCACTAAAAGGATATCTTTCTCTCTTTTGACACTTATTTTTACTCTTGGACTTTGAAATCCGTTTCTTATCTTTATCTTAATGCCTTTAACATCTATGTACCTAAGAACTTCATACTAAACAAGAAAATTAACGCACACAAACTCTCAAAGTAACAATAATACAATTCTGAAGGAAGAAAGTGCAATATAACAAAATATGCTCACAAGTAACTAACTTAGTCCATTTATACCTAAAATAATGTATCATAAGGGCATTTATTTATAACAAAAAGGGAAACATCAATACCCATATGGATAAGTCTACCAGTTCATAGCCCGCAAGTGGTGGTCCTTAGAGAAGGACTTGATCAACTATGAAATTGTGATGTTTGAGGAATCTTAATTATCAGTATGGTAGAGTATGTGTTGTGAGGGTCTCGATCGAAAACCGTCAAGTTCATGAGTACGTTCTCTTGACGGAATTTGGTGGTTGCCTCACTTCACTACGTGTAAATTCAAACTGAATACAAAGATTACAACTTTACATAGAAAAGTCAATATTATTATAACATTATGGAAATTGGATACAAAAATACATAAATAATATTAATACATGATCAAATTAAATAACAAAGATTACAACCTCACATAGAAATAATCAAGTGTGGAGTCTAAAAGACCTTTGCCTACACTTTGTAAACTACTATGGTACATATACTTTCTTCCTTGTTTAAAGCAAGCAAATCACTATTTAGGAGATACAATTACAAATTATCATCTGAAACAAAAATGGTGGTTCAGTAAATCTTCCACCAACATATGAACTTATTATGCCAACGATCTGAATGGCCAAGTAGTAGATTATTTAGCAAGTTATTGTTACGAAAATTATCAAGCCAATCCCCAAACCAAACTTCAAAATTTTTGATGTGGAAAAAGATGTTTAACACAAAAACTAAGTAATAAGAGGCCTTAAGGTGGAAAGCATATTCCAAATTCATGCAATACAAAATTCAGAACTATACATTTCGACCATCCGCCATGTAAAATTCACAAAATTTTTACAACTTAAACCTTTAACATTAGCACAAAATCAATGGTTTATACAATGAAACAAAGTTAAAATTTTAGAAACTTGAATTTGGAACATCCTTAAATATAATCTCGAAACCAAAATATGAAAACTTTGGTGCAAATCAATTCATGAACATGCACATAAAATAACACACAAATTAACTCTACCAACAATCTGAGCCATTATGGATATACTCTAATCCTCCGTCAATAATCTGATCCATTCTATACATACTCTAATCCTCCGCCAACGATCTGAGTCAACATACTCTAGTTTTCTGCCAACGATCTGAGCCATATGTAGCAAAAGGAGTATCCAATATCTTAAGATTAATAATTGTATTTTAATTAAAGTAATAACGACATGTCATTCTATTATGTTATCAGCCAAATTATAATATGAACATCAGAGTTAGCTATGTTCAAATAATTGGGTCATCTTTGAACTCTTGTAAATTATTCTTAAATAGTCGTCTTTAGTTTAAATTTTTCCTTTTTAAGGGACCAGGAATCAGGATCAACTCATTTTAGGTCCCGTTTGGTTCGTGAAAATATTTTCAGTTTTTGTTTTTAAAATATAGTTCTCATTTTTCCTTTTCAAGAACTCTAGAAAACCTATTTGGATAAGAATAAAAAAAATTATTTTTGAAGAAAATTAAATTTTAAAAAAATATGTTTGGTTTATACTGTTTTCCAAATTATTTTTATTGAAAATATGTCTGATTATTATTTAAATGTTTTTTTATAATTGTTATTTTATTTATCTTAATATTAACATAAATAATGTTTCATACAAAGTATTGTTACTCCAATTTTGTTCAAGTTAGTTCAATTGTTTTATAACAGTGTTCTAAAACAAGGTTGCCTAGCTATCTAGGCGTTCCAAATTGCGATCCGCCTAAAATTTCTCTCGAAGGTGGCTAGAAGGTTTGTCTATGCACACTCTAATTAATAAACAACCCATTCGGATTAATGGGTCACCCAATCCGAATACTACCTAGCATGTTAGCTCATAAATAACTAATTTAATCTAATACAACCCAACACATAAGAAAAATATAAAGAAAAATCTACTTAGCTTAGAGTTTGAACGCGCAAGATAAAGAAGAAAGTAGGATTTTTCAAATTCCAAGTCTAGATTTCTTGAATTGGTTATTTTTTACGTTAATAATAATGAATTATTATTATTATTTATAGTTAAATATATGTTATTTTTGTTAAATTGATCTACTTTAAGTATATTGGGATGTAAATATTATTCAAATTAATATATTAGTTATATATATTTAAAATAAAATAATATAAAAATAGTCGAGGTAAAAACCGCTTAATTTCGATTAATGGGTTGCCTAGTCATCTAGGCGCTCGAAGGTGCTCGTCCATCCAAGTAGCGCCTAGTGTTTCTTAGAACAATAGTTTTATTACAGAATATTGGACCATGTAAACTGCTACTCCCATTTTTTTACTTTGTTTCACGACTTTGTACATTCACATTAAATCTAGTCAATATAAAAATTGATGTTAAATTGCTTTGGTAATGGCATGCTAGACGATCTAGTTTTAACTCAGACAAATTATTCGGGCACCATTAAATTTACTAGTTTGTTCTACGAAAGCTGATTATCTTAGACGAGATTATCTTTAGAGATCAAGTGTCAGAGACTTATTCATTGTAAATAATGAATATTGTTGAATATAATACTAAGTGATAAAGGAACCAACAAAATTTCAAAGGAAAATAAATTCATATGAAAATTAGCACAATATTACGAAAAAACATTTTTGATTGAATTCAGTTCACTATATGAACACATTGTTCATTACGCTATTAACACTGCAATCCTTACTCATAGTTAATGGTCCATTCTATAATATATATACCAGTTCTCATATACCAGGATGAGCATACACAAGACTGGTATTGTAACTTCTACCATTTATAGTATATCTAGTTCTCATACACTCTGTTTTTATTTCTCCAGATCACAGGCCAATTCACTTAGGTTATAAGTTAAAGTTTAAAATTTTGCAAAAATATTATAAACATGCCTCTAACGCAATTTAACAAAATAACTATCTCTCTTCATAGAATCACATCAATTTTTTGCACAAAGAAGTGAGCAGTTTGCGCTTATACTACAATTTTTTTTTTTGCATTAATATCCATTTGGTGAGATGTTCACATGGTTAGTAATATACATGCTATATCACTTAGTATTTTATGCGATTGTCATCCATCAGCTTTAAAAAGAATATGTACACTCTATTATTTTTCTCCAATTCCCAGGCCAGTTCACTTATGGCTTTAAATCCAAATATTTTGCACAAATCTTTTGTATCGCTTCACATAACCACCTCAATCTCCTACAATTCTACCAAGAAACCCATCCTTACATACTAATTTGCAAGAAAAACACTTATAAAATAATTGCAAGGAGATCCTTGCAATAATCGTTACACTATTATTACTTACATTACTAACTAAGAGTGTTCAACACAACACAACCTTCAACTAAACAACACAAGCAGTATCTAAAGTTCTAATAAAACAACGAATCACTTCAACTATTAATAAAGATGGTCACAAAAAAAATCTAAATAATACCTAAGGGACAAAAAACAAAATATAGTCTGATAGGCAATCTAAATAATTAGAGCGAATTTTTGAGCAAATACAAGATGATAAAACCTGAAGTATGTATTCAAATCTAAAAAAAAAAAAGAAAAATAAATGAGTAACCAAATTATTTGTAAAATATAATTTGCAAAACTCATATTTTGCCAAACAAATAAATTAGTCATAAAATTTAAACTCTCATATCATCCATGATTTGATAGTCATTCCACATCGATGTCGTAATATCCTCTCTAACTTGAGCCATGGTATTAGCTTGAGTTAGATCAATATTGTTGGATTGTTGTTCAGTACCATTGCTCTCCTTGAAAAATTTAAGTCCTCCTTGCAAATAGTCTTCAAATAGTGTATTTTGCAAATCATCTAAGCGAATAAAATTGTGAATTGTGCAACATGTCGTGGGTATGTGACGTTGTCGTCGAAGAGGATAGTTTGGGATCATCTTAAGGATCGGAAATCTTGCTTTAAGTAATCCAAAACAACGCTCAGTTACATTACGCAATGAAGAATGCCTGTAATTGAATAATTTAACCCCGCCTTGCGGTAATCCTTGTTTTGTAGTCCCATAACGATACCTTTCATTTTGATATGGTGTAAGAAAACCCGGCTTATTAGGATATCCAGCATCAACCACATAATATTGACTTTCGAACAAAGATATATAATAGTTAATTTACCTATAAAATATTATACACTGAAAATTAATTACTGAGTACTCACCTTTATTTGGCATATGAGATTGATTCGATGGTCTATAGAATATTTTAAAATTTGTATGCTTTTTATATAAAAGATTGCATAATACTATAAAATCATAAAAAAATACTTGAAAATAGGGAAAGCATTTTTGGATTGTGGAGGATTTCAGTGGCCACATTATCTTTTTTTAGGATGAATTAATTGTGTTCCTAACGCACAAACAACTCTCAATACTCTTCTCTTCTGAACCATCTACTAAAGATTTTTGTAGAATGTTAAAATCTCTCAGCTACAACTCGATAACATACATTACGAGATATGATAAACAATAACATTGTCACTCCCTCTTCAACACAAATTTCCTTTCTATCATGTAAAGATGCATCTCTTTTAACTTATTACATAATCTCATAAAAGTTGTATATTTCTATTTGAATATTTTTAAAAACCTAACTTTAATCCTGCAAGAACTTCCAAGATATACATCTTTCCTGACAAAATTGATGTTCAACATGAATTTTTAGCTATGTTCCTCTTATGATATTATCGTATTATTACAAAAAAGAACACATCATAAAATCTACAAAATCATCTTCATCTGATGAAAAACTACTCGAATCATTACTATAACTCGAATTATCACTATTAGAAAACACTTTTTTTGTTACATGGGAGAGCCACTTTTTAGACTCGGTGCCATTGACACGACATGGATAACCAAGGCTCTGGTCATTTGAGCTAATCACAACTGGTTTATTAGAAAACACTTCATACATGATAACCTATATGAAATTTAAATTTTAATTGGTCATAAGACAAAAAAAAAGTGGAATTAATTATCATTCTTAATAAATAATATAAAATAAAATCATGACCACCATAAAATCAGCATTATATGAATATGACATATTCTACTCTTAATTACACATAAATCACTCTTCATTGCCTTCTCCAAGGCACTTCGTTACAGCTCCGACACCTGCTGGTGGTTCTGATTAGTTATGGTTACATTTGAAACAATATTTAATAAAACTTCAATAAGTTGTAGAGCTTTAACCAAAAACAACATTATGCAACAAATCTAAATAGATTTAACTATTCATCGGAACTCAAAGGTCAAGAAGTAAAAGCAATATCTTGACTCTTCCCGTTACTGTTTTCCAATTGATAATCATGTTCCACGTCAACATCCATTACTATAAAAAAGTAGCGCCTAACAATGTTTTACGATGTAAAGTATCGTCAAACTCACTCATGTTTCCTCTATCTTTATCAATTTATCATCTTCTACATTTTGATTGTTGACATGCATACCTCCATTAATAAATTTGTCTTCCATTTCACGCTCTTCATAAAAGGTTGGAGGTTTTTGTGTTGAGGCATGACGAAGAGTTCCAGTTGTTGTAGGTGTTATTAAATATCTCACCAAGCAAATTATAGTTGTCTAACCAATTCCTACGAAATTGCTTACATCCCTTGTGTTTCTAAAAAAAGATGAAATTACAGTAATACAATCAAAATAAAATTATTAATTTTTAACTCAAATCAGTCTTAGTGAGAGTATACCACACTAAACATCTTACAAACTTCATTTCCTGCCGATACAATATTGGCAAGTTACCCCAATGTCACCAATAAGTTCACTAAACTAATGATGTTTCATACGGAGTCTATTAAACTTTGACTTAAGTTTTTCAACTACATAACTTTATCTTATAGTCTTAGATAATTTTTTATCGATATCTTCCCAAACAACTTGCTTACAAGTTGAAATTTTCATTTTTTCAGCTCTCACATATTCATGTAAAATTAGTATAAATTGTCGCTCAATTTTGTTGACCAAATTTATACTTCAATTTCCTTCTTTGTTTCCATATATCTGAGGCCTAAAAAGACCAATAAGTAACTTAATAAACTCCCGAAAGAGTGTACAATATTGTTCTCGGAGTAGCCCAGCCGCACTTATCTTTCATAAGAATCTTCCGCAAACCCTCCGGAGGGTCTTCATACACGATCAGATCACTTTCTATCCATGCGCCAAATTTCTCCATATAATCCGCACAAAAGTTCGCCTCTATATACACATGAACTAGCTCAATACCCGAGTACTTTACAAGTATATCTCTACATTACTTGATTAAGTCATCTACATAATTCCCTTTGTTCCCACCGTCCTTCACTAGCGCGTGTAACGCAAGCAAATCAGACTCAACGGTAATCAAAATCCATAACTCTGTTTCACTACCAAGGTCAACCCAAAATTTAGCGCAATCAACTCTGAATGAAGCTTTGTATTCACCTTTACGGAAGTCGCGAATCCACCCACATAAGTTCCATTCATGTCTCTAATTATGACCCCTGCTCCCACCCTCTTTGAACCATGCGATAGACTTCCATCCACGTTCAATTTCACCCCAATTTCAGGTCTAACTCATTTCACGAGCGTGTTTCTAGCTGACGTGATCACCCCCATCTTTTTCCTTTTCCCCAAGCATGGGGATAATTAATAGCAGCGTTTTCCGCAATAAACCGCAATGATTTTGTTAATTTACCATCGAAATTACCACTTAATATTCTATCATTTCTGTTAACCATATATTCTAGCAAATTTCAAGTGCAATACTCTGGATTTATAACCCATTAACCACTAAGTTACACCTCAGCAGTGTTCTCCACGAATCCACATCAGCCTCTTTCAGCAGCTCCTGTCTGGTATCCGCTACTATAGGAGATTGCTGTCCCCTCGGAGGATGTTGTCTACCACATATAGCTCTTCCTCGTGCATCAGACCTGGACTGGTCTTGATCCACTAAATTAGAATTCACTTTACAATTGGCTGCAGCACTGAATAGGGTTGTAAATGAACCAAGCCGCTCGCGAGTAGCTCGAGCTCGGCCCGAAGAAAAGTTCGTTCGAGATCGGCTCGAATATAAACAAGCTCAAACTCCATTTTAAGCTCGATAAATAAACAAGCCTATGAATTATAAATTAATATATTATCTACTTATAAATATATTATTAAACCTTCAATATCAAATTGAATGTTTTAAATTTCTTTAGACATTTATTTTTTCATTAATATTATGTTTCATATTTTCATACCACACACTCATGAAAGTCCCATTTCGACCATAAAAAACAAATTGTTCATGAGAAACTCGTGCTCGACTCTAAAAAATATTATTTTATAAGTTAAACAAACAAGTTTTAACATTTATGATTTGGATCATTAGAAGCTCGGGCTCGACTCGTTTAAATTTGAGCTCGGCTCGGCCCGGCTCGTTTAAATTTGAGCTCGGCTCGGCTCTAGAAATTAAACAAACAAGCATGTACATCTAGTATTCGGCTCGGTTTGGCTTGGCTCGTTTACAGCCCTAGCATTGAAGAAACCATCCTCCACAATATCATCCAAACTTGCACTATTATTCCCGGGAAGGCTGTCAAACCTGTTATATCTATTTATGTTATTACAGTAACTTATTACTTTCTCTCTAGCTTTAATTCTCAACTCATTCAAGACAAGACAACCCTCATTCATACCTCTTGCAGTCCCGAACAAACGAACAGGTGAGCTTCCGATTCCTCTGCCGCGCCACATCTAGTACAACTAGGAACAACAGAAACTCCTAGCCGTGCTAAGTTTTGAGTTGTGGGAAATCTACCCCATATAGCTCTTCACACTAACATACGAAACTTCTAAGGGAACTTTAGCGACCAAACATTTTTCCAATTAAATTTTAGAGATGATCCCTCTGGTTGGGGGGCATTGTACGCGGATTTAACTGAGAAATTTCTCGAGTTTTCGAAATTCCATTTGAATCCAACACACTGACCATTATTAGACTGTTCAACACCTTTTTTGAGAATATCTTGGCCTTCCAATAACCATTTTCACATCCTAGAATCTTAATTCTTCGATATACGGTTCAAGATGCCCTCACTAAAATATTTGTGTTTCAAAGCCACGACCCATAACCTTGATCCTCCTTTAGAATAGCTTTGCAAGTAGAGCCTGATTGAAGCTCATCGCATCATGGAAACCAAGGTCGTCGTCCTTCTTTGGTCTACACATCTTCTCCCACGATAACCAGTGGATCTTCCTCACCTCCTCTACACTACCCCACTTGAAATCACGAATGATCTTATCAATTTCTTTGCAGACGTAAATTGGAAGTGATATTTGCATAATATACATTGGTATAGCGCTTAGAATGGATTGAGCTAGGTTACCCGATCCACTAGAGAGAGATTTTGGGTCTTCCAATTGGGAAATTTAATTCTCATATTCATTGTTATTTTGCGGAAGAATCCTATAGGAGGTCGACTTGATACAATAGGGGAACCCAAATACATCCCTAGAGAGTCACTAAGAACAAGTCTACTTCTCGCCGCTAAGTTACATTTCACATCCTGTGGTACATTCATCGAGAATAAAATAATACTTTCCCGCGCTAATTTTGTGACCTGCCTCAATACAAAAATTCTCCATAACCATCTTCATGAGATCTACTTGGGACTCGGAAGCTTCTGCAAACAAGATGAGATCATCTGCAAAGAAAACATCAGAAATCGGGGGCCCATTCTTATTAAGACATAGAGGCTTCCATTCGTTATTAGTGCAAAGGTTTTGTATTAATAAGGACAGCCGTTCCATTCACATCACAAATAGGTAAGGAGATAATGGGTCTCCTTGTCGGATACCACAGTGCGAAGTAAAAGCTTCAAGCGGGTCACCATTCCAAAGAATCTGCATAGTATTAGACCGCATAGCAGAAATAATTATATGTACACAAGCTTGGGGGAACCCAAAATTCGTGATTGTATTCTCCAGGAACCTCCAGCTCAGTCTATCATATGCTTTCGCAAGGTAAAATTTCACTTACATACAACCAACTATTCTCGTCTTCTTATGTATCATTGAGGACACCTCTTTCATTAACACTATATTATCTATAGTCGACCTTCCCGGGAGGAAACTTGTCTAATTGGGCCTTATTCGTTCAACCAAGAGGGGCCTTAACCGGTTCGCCATTACCGACATAATTTATTTAGGTGGTACATTTATAAGACTGATGGGGCAAAAATCACCCACCTTCACCGGATCTTTAACTTTCGTAATTAAGTGTATTAAGGTACCATTTAGTTTATTCGATATCGAACTCGTATTCAAGCACTGTCTCACTGCTTTACAAACTGAAGGCCCAACTGAGACCCAACACTTCTGATAAAAAGTTGTAGACATTCCATCCGGACTAGGTGGTTTTGTCGAATTTGCCTGGAAAACCACTTACAAATCTCTTCATCTGAAATAGCCTCCTTCAGCGAATCCTTCTCACTATCTTCTAACTGATTCAAGCGCGACAACGAAAAAGGACAAATGGACTCATTCTCAACTGAATACAGGTTACGAAACTAACTCCAAACTAAATTCTTGACTGCCTCTTCATTTGTTACCCAGTTATCAATATCATCTCTTAACCTCACTATTCTGCATATTTCTTTTTCCGAATAGTTGCTAAGTTATAATATCTGGTGTTTCTCTCTCTCGAGTGAATCCACTTTTCTTTTGACCTCTGAAACCACATTACTTTTTCTTCCAAAACGTCAAGATACTCATCCCAAAGTATTTTCCCAAGCTGAAGTAAAGAGAGGTTATACTCTCGATCAAGTGACAATTGAATCCATTTTATGCTCGACATTAGTAACCACCTTTTTTTTATTAATATCACCAAACACCACGTTCTTCCAAGTGCGAAAATGGTTTTGCATTGCCACAATATTATCATCCAAGTTGCCATTATCCCCAATCCATGTGTTCTGCACGCAGTTTTAAAATTCCTTGTGCAAGCACCACGCTGATTCGAATCTGAAACAACTTCTACTTCTTGGGGACCACCCTTCCCAATTCAGTCGAATGAGAATGGGCATGTGATCTGAGTGAGCATGATCGAGATGAGTAATTTAAGCCTGCGAAAATAAAGAAACTAAGTTAGAATTTTCATAAGCTCTATCAAGTCTCCTCATTATTCACTACTCAGTATTCCATGAATCACTCCACGTGAACCTAGGACCCTCAAATCTCATATAAATTAGCCCACAGTCGTGTCTCCACTCTTCAAATTTCTCCATTCGTCTCATATAAATCCTCCCCTCTTGTTTCCCTCCCTCCCAACTTGGTTAACATCCCCAGCAATAAACCACAGATCCACCACTCCTTGAAAGGCATCTGTAAGGGCAACCCATAATTCTTCCCTTTTCGATGCTTGAGTACGCGCATATATTTCCGAGAAAACCCAAGGATCACATCCTGACTTTGAAACCTCGATATTGATGACCTACCGACTCGCCGACAAGAACCGAATATCAACCTTAGAGTCATCCCAGACGAGCCAAATACCGCCTCTATACGTTTCAGCTTCTACCCTAGTCGAGTTAGCTTTCCCCAGACTTCTAATGATCTCACTGCTTTCACCCCACTCGCTCTAGGCTCTACAATAACCGTCAACAAAACTTTATGTACATATACTATTTCCTTAACCACTCTGCGAAATTATCTGCACGCGCGCCATGGCAATTCCAAAATTTGATATTTAGTGGATGAACTAGACCATTCCACCCCTGAGAATAATTATCTAGTGTACACATAAATAAACTAATAAAAATAAGGAGAGATGGTACCGCAATAATTGCTCTATGCAACATTAACCATAACCAAATCTTCCCCATTGTGTTCTTGATCACCCTTTGGAGTTCCAACTGCTAAACCCGACGATTCTGGTACTTGTCTTTGAAGGTCTTGATCAGATTCCATGGACGACTCATTTCTCTCTGACCAGTTATTTACATCCCACGTTCTAGGCATGGGGTCCACCTCTGTTGGGTCGCCACTGTTAAGACATTCCGCTGGAAGGTCTCTGTTGTTGTTGCCCATCCATTAGATATTTTGTTTTACATTTATTTTCCCTGGAATGTTCATTAAATTTCATGTAGGCCCCTCAGTAATAGTTTCCAAAACACCTTTTGTATGTCCCTGATGTACTACAATCTTCCCATTTGAAATAGCTTCATGACCATGTGCACCTGAGATATATTAGCTGCCCCACTGATTTCCAAAAAATTTGATTCAGTCCTTGTGTTTTCTCCCTTCAACACCCCTGATCACAACCTCCACTTTGACCCTTTTATCCTTCTCCTCACCCGCTCTAAACCGAACTACACCAGACTCCACACCTTGCTCTCATATTTTCCATCGCCTGGATTGGAATTTAATTTTATAACCATTTCGAAAGACGTATCAACAATAACCTTATGCCCTGTACCACTTCATTTGTTCCACCTCGAGTAACTGTTTTTAGTACCAGCCTGTTCATTGGTCATGCTAACTTTCCCAGGCTTGCTAGCTCCCCAAAATATAATCTTTTTACCACTAACATCACCATTATCGTCATCCTCAATAATGAGTGCCTCGAATATCATCCCCAAATGTCTACTCTGATATGGCTTTGGAATACTCTGACTATTAGCACCATGTTTCCGCAATCCAAATCTATTCCCATTCCGCCGAACTGTCATCCATTCGCCAAACAGAGCTTGCTCCGGTTCATCCACTCTCGGCAAGGGTCCCAAGACCTCAATTTCTTTCCTCAATCCCAGACCCTGGTCTTCTACTATCCCTAGTTGAGGAAATTTGTCTTTTTGGTGACCAAACTTTCCACATTCAAAGCAAATCATGTGTAACCCCTCGTACTCCACATTGCAAACCTCGCCTCGCCAAACGGGGCTTGCTCCGGTTCATCCACTCTCGACAAGAGGCCCAAGACCTTGATTTCTTTCCTCAATACCAGACCCCGGTCTTCTACTATCCCTAGTTTAGGAAATTTGTCTTTTTGGTGACCAAACTTTCCACATTCAAAGCAAATCATGTGTAACCCCCTCGTACTCCATATTGCAAACCTCGCCTCCTATGTGAATTTTTAAGACTAAAGGCTTGTCAAAGTTCAGTTACATGGCTAGTCTCGCGTAATTTCCTCTATTTTTTTCTTGTCGTAGTTAACGGATCAATGCGGACCGTTTCCCAATAATGTCCCCCATCTTTCTCAGTATCCTCAAAGTATAATTTTGCATTCCCACAATAGAGGCCCTTACCCACATGGTAGTGGTGGATATTGATGTTTCATGTGGCTTGAAATCAGGCGTCCGCTCTCTGACCACCAAGTAGTGGTCATAAATTATCCAGGGCCTACCCTCTAGCGCAAAATTTAAATCATGCCAATTGGAGAATTTAACCATGAAATAACCATTGCAAACATTCACCAGTTCAAAAATTCCTTTGGGGTTCCATACCCGTCTTAGTTTCATCGCCAAGTAACTATATTAGACTTTATAACCTAAGAGCCTAATTACTACGTTATTACTCCATAACTCAATTCTTTCTATAATCTCTTCTCTGGATCTTATTACTTGTGGGTACTCACAACCATCAATGAATTTATCGTCTTCCACAGATGAAATAAAATCTCGTTCCTCCTAATCAACTACCAATTTCCCTTTATTTTCACTAGAATCAACAATAGCTGGGATAATGATATTTAAACCTGTGACTGCATTGTGCCCACATGATTCATCATTGGTGTTCGTTGTTGTTGATTTTGTAGAGTGTCTGTGGCCGAAATTTCAGTCGAACGAGCCCTCTTTGGTAGCCTGTGATTTACCATGGTCGTAGAAAGGTTGGGGAATTTCCCTAAATCAAAGTTAGTAGTAACTGGGTCATCAGTTATCATCGCTTCAGGATGCCACTCGTTGTCCATTAGGGTAGGCGAAACTGGAATTAATGGTGGATCCGCCATATGGATTGAAGGGAGATCGAAACTTGAAAAGCTTTTTGTCGCAGGTTCTTTCCGTGGTAGAGCGTTCTTCAAAGGATAATGGATGTACCCACTCCAGCTTCCTTTTTAAACATGCCCGCATCTAAAATAACATTAAGATTTCATAAAAATAAAGCAATCAAGAAGATTCTTATTATATATACGTAATTTTCAAATTAAATTTTGGAAAAAATAGATTATTACAGGAAAAAATAATTCAATTTCAAAAAATATATTCGTAATATTAAAAATCAAATCGCACAAATGTTATCTAGGATAATTAAAAAAACACCCAAATGCTATTTTACATAATACATAATTTTTTTTAATTTTATTCACTTTTTGAAATCCTTATATAATCTAATAAAGTCTAATTGGATAACATTTATATGCAAAATAATTAAAATTGTGAGAAAAAGAGACATGGGAGAGAAACAGGAGACAACTGCAACACTAATTAGGCAATTTTCTCGATTAGAGATTGGTTAATTACAGTGTACGGTAGAAATTTCTTATGCGTAAAAAAAAAAAAGAGACATGAGAGAGGAGCAACAAATGTGGCTGAGTATATGTTGTGTTTGTGCTCCGTGTATACATGGAACAAACCTAAATAATTACCAGAATGCCACCATGTTTTTTATTTTCTTTTTAATTACAATTGTGCCATCAGAATACGTTTTTAGCTGCATTTGTCCTGAATGTGGATTTCACATTTTATTTTTATATTATTTTTTAAAGGATAATGGATATACCCACTCCAGCTTCCTTTTTAAACATGCCCGCATCTAAAATAACATTAAGATTTCATAAAAATAAAGCAATCAAGAAGATTCTTATTATATATACGTAATTTTCAAATTAAATTATGGAAAAAATAATTCAATTTCACAAAATATATTCGTAATATTAAAAATCAAATCGCACAAATGTTATCTAGGATAATTAAAAAAACACCCAAATGCTATTTTACATAATACATAATTTTTTTAATTTTATTCACTTTTTGAAACCCTTATATAATCTAATAAAGTCTAATTAGATAACATTTATATGCAAAATAATTAAAATTGTGAGAAAAAAAGACATGAGAGAGAAACAAGAGACAACTGCAACACTAATTAGGCAATTTTCTCGATTAGGGATTGGTTATTTTTTAAAGGATAATGGATATACCCACTCCAGCTTCCTTTTCAAACATGCCCGCATCTAAAATAACATTAAGATTTCATAAAAATAAAGCAATCAAGAAGATTCTTATTATATATACGTAATTTTCAAATTAAATTTTGGAAAAAATAGATTATTACAGGAAAAAATAATTCAATTTCATAATATATATTCGTAATATTAAAAATCAAATCGCACAAATGTTATCTAGGAAAATTAAAAAAACACCCAAATGCTATTTTACATAATACATAATTTTTTTTAATTTTATTCACTTTTTGAAACCCTTATATAATCTAATAAAGTCTAATTGGATAACATTTATATGCAAAATAATTAAAATTGTGAGAAAAAAAGACATGAGAGAGAAACAGGAGACAAATGCAACACTAATTAGACAATTTTCTTAGGGAAAATGACCCAAAAAATCAAAATAATATTATTTTCAGCCCAATAACATCAATGACAAAATTTCTTCCCAATAACATCATAACTAAATTTTGTCATTGATGGGAATCGTCCTTGACGGGAATCGTCCTTGACGGGAATCGTCCTTGATGGGAATCGTCCTTGACGGGAATCGTCCTTGACGGGAATCGTCCTTGACGGGAATCGTCCTTGACGGGTAAACATGTAATCTTATAATAGTAAGTTAATGGATGATTCTTTGGGGCAAGTATAATATTATTTTGATTTTTTGGGTCATTGACCCATTTTCTTATGCGTAAGAAAAGAAAAAAAAAAAAAAAAAAGAGACATGAAAGAGGAGCAACAAATGTGGCGGAGTATATGTTGTGTTTGTGTTCCGTGTATACATGGAACAAACCTAACTAATTACCATAATGCCACCATGTTTTCTATTTTCTTTTTAATTACAATTGTGCCATCAGCTGCATTTGTCCTGAATTAGGATTTCACATTTTATTTTTATATTTCTTTTTAAAAAATTATTTTCATTTTCTCTTGCCAAACAATTACTAATCTATTTATAGTGAAGCAAACCTTTCACCTGGCTAAGACAGAAAAAAGTACCAGCCGGTCTCTCTTTGTTTCGATGAAAGCCTCAAGGCTCGCATTCTACGGGGAACATTTTTATCAGTATTTTAGAAAATAATAAAAATAAAAATATAAAATAAGCAATATTTTCATGAACCAAACATACCCTTTGTTTTTTTCAAATTTTCAGATTATATATCCAAGTTCATTTCCAAATAACAATACCTTGGTGATTTGAAAAGATAAAAAACCAAAAATAAATTCTATTGGTAGAATTATTGAATAAAACAAACTGAATAAATCTTGTAAATCAAATTGCTTTGATAAAAAAAAGAAACAAAACTGAATAACTTGTTTATCATAACTCTAATTCATAAACAAACATAATCTTTTTTGCTAATTAACTGAAGAATTTTAAAAAGACCAGAGTCCAAAAATGCAGACTTAATAATCATGCCACCACCACAACACAATCAGCGCCGCCGTATTTATAATTTTTTAATTTAAATAGTCGCAACTGGAGATTTAATCAATTTCTATTCCTTCTTAATTCTTAGAAGCCTCTTCAGTCTCTATATCTTCTTTGATCATCAACTTAATTTACATTAACACAAATTTCACTTTTACAATCCATTAATACATACATATACCTCTCAAGTCATAACCACTATACATTTATCACCTTGTAATTCCCGAACACACCCCTGTGGTACTGGTACTCCCAAGGATCGTAGAAATGCTGCTAATTTCCGCTATTTAATTGTATTTATGTTGTTTACTAATTGTTCCTTGAATTTAACACCAAAAAATGAGCTTAATATCACTTTTGTTCCTTGTGTTATGTCAAAAGTAGCAAATATGGCTATGAAGTGGAGGGTATATTTGCAACCTTCCTGTATAAAACATGAATATATTTGCGTTTCACATAAGACTAACAGACCAGATATGCAATGATGTTAATTGAATCGATAACCGTGTTGTCTCTTATCTTTGCTTCTTTCAAAGATGTAGTGTTTAACTAATTAGAGTATTGGTCATCACGAATTATGCAAAATACCAAAGTATACCCTTTTGTTTCAACATCAACCGTTACACTCTACTCCTGTGTTTACATTGACTTTGCAGGCACATATTAACTATTTATTTTTTGGAGTGATGAACGGGTATATTTGATACTTTTTGAAACATAAGTGTATATTTTGCTGTTTTGCATAAAACAAGTTGAGTTAACCCTTTAATGAATAGAAGAAATCAGTTTAAAATGTTGTGTTGTGAAATGAAGGCGCACCTGTATATTGTTACTCCCTACCTGAGATAGATATTGGTAATGGATGGGCCAAACCTGCTGTTCTCCGGCACAGATATCACCTGCAATGCAAATACATTAATAATGTATTGATCAAAGTTTGTAAGTAACAAACAAACTGATATCAATACCTCCTCAAATGTGTAACCTTGGCCAACATTGCACCTGTTTTCATGCCTTGACGCATAAACAAAGCTAATCTGAAACAAAATCTGCACTTATCCCTTCAAGTATTCAACATAAATCAACGATATAGAACAGATTTTCTCCCAAGACTTCACGTAAACTCATCTACTTAATGACTTAATTATATACAATTAAATGACATATACATGACTTTATAGAAAAATATAAATAAAAATGCAATATAATGATCAATAATTGTGAAACAGCCTTCTGTTACTCCATTTAATTGTATGCTTAATTTTCTCTTTTCACGGAAAGAAATAGTAAAATTGCAACACTGATCTCCATTCTATGTGAACATTAAAATAGCCAATTACACCAGTGTTTCAGTTTAATAGCCTGCATAGCAAATCTGATTTTGATAGTATATAGTTGCTATATTCCTTAACACTGTCTACAGCTTGCCTAGGCACATAAAGGTATGGTGGAAGAAAGTAATAAAAAAGAATATCTTATGGATTAACAAAAATCTCATCCAATCCCAGCTCGAGAACGACAAGTTCATGTAGCAAAATAACACCGTATGTAATATTTCAAAGCCGAGCGCAACTAACATAAACGTATCATCTAACACACATAACGATAACATGCCAAATTATTCAAATTTTTAGGAACATGGTTAAATTTAGAGCAAATACCAAAATTACGTTTTTGCCTATATGCTAAACCCAATTTTAGGCCACATAATTCGAAAGTAACATTTTTAAGCCATATATTTTATATTTTTTGTCATTCTAATATAAAAACAATTTTTATCCTACACCTCTTTTACCGCAAAAACTATTGAGATATCAAAAACTTTCGAAAAACGAATGACCCTCCTATATAAATATCTATGTTACACCTTACACATTTAGCCAATCAATTTGCAATCCCTTTGAGACTTCTTTATGCCATACATTCTGAAAAGTGTCATTTTAAGGTCATTGCACTAATTTTCTTACACATTTCATAAATTTTAAGAAAAAATTGGGCACTTTAAATAAATTTTCTAGTCTATGATGTGGACATATGAAGATAAATCAAGGTTGTCACGAGGCGAAGTCGACAAAAGTCGACGGACCCCCAAATAGCCCGAGGCGCTAGGCGATAGCCTAGGCGTTAGCCCGAGCGAAGTGAGGCGATAAATATCGATATATTATGTATATATATAGATATCCTACTTAAATAAGAAAATAATAGACATTAATTAATTTTAAGCTAAAAAATGTCATAAAAACAGATTATATACTAAAAAAACTCAAAAGAAAGACGTGAAATGTCAGAAGAAAAGGAAGGGTTGCTTCTTGTCTTGACAAAGGAGTTTGACTTTTTATTTTTTAAACGTGTCATTTTTGTTTTAAACTCTTAAAATATTGGGTTAATGTTATGGGCTTAAAATATTTAAAATATTTGCTATTAGGCTGAATAATAAAGAGTGAAAAACTGAAAAAAAAAAAAATGGGTTGATGGTAAAAGGCCATCGATCTTTGGCCTAGGGCTGAATAATATAGAGTAAAAAACTGGAAAAAAGAAAAGAAAATGGGTTGATGGTAAAAGGCCATCGATCTTTGGCCTAGGCGTCGCCTATCGAAATGGGCCAGGCGGCCGACTAGGCTACGACTAATAACCTTTCGCGCCTTGCCTTAATACTAGGCGCTTTATGGTCGACTCGCCTTCGCCTATCGCCTAGTCGCGACTAGGCGCGCCTGGTGACAACACTGAGATAAATTTATTTGAAATGTCCAAATTACCTTTAAAATTTATAAAATAGCTAACTAAATTAGTGAAATGGCCTAAAAATTACACTTCTAAAAACATATGGTCTAAAATAGTTCTTTTGAAATATGTGATATAAAAATGATTTTATCCCCATAAGTAATGGCATGTAAAATGAAATTTGGTCTTAAAGTAAATATTAGACTTATCTCGAATGGCATCCTCAATTATAGAGAGATTCGGCTGATTTGACCATCACGATTGTTTGAAGATAAACAATTTCAAAGATTAATGGGTGATTTTCATGAAAATCTGATTAGTTATCAACTACTCCTTTAACTTGCATACCTATATAGCAAACAAAAGTTTCAGTATTGGTTACATCATAATTACACCACACTTCCTCTCCCCTTTCAGCTAAAATTCATCCTTGTTGGAGTCTAATTCTGCCACCCAAATACCATTTGGTTAAAAAGAAGGTTAATGCAAACTATTTAGAACATAATTCATTTTAAGGCCAAAAATATTCAAAATTGTCATTTTTAAACATTTCACTTTTTTAGTAAGATATTTCATAGATCTTAAATGTAATTTGGACATTTCAAATGAAATCCTTCCTTTGTAATGTGACCAAAGAAAGATATAATTTATTTGAAATACCCAAATTACTCTTCAAAATTATAAAATGTCTCAAAAATTTGTGAAAAGATCTAAAATTGACATTTTCTTTTAGTACATCTGACCTAAAAATGATACATGTGAAAGATATGGTCAAAAAATAATTTTAGTCCATAGACAATGGCGTGGAAAATGGAATTTGCTGATATCTATATTGAAGGTTATCATTTGATTAGAAAACCAAGAATCCTCAAATAAGTCAAGGCATAAAAAGCACATACCACTAACATGAGCAACTTGGTTTTCAAGGATAATTGAAGTAAATACGTTTTCAAGTCATTTAAATATCAACTTTGAAATGCTTTTATAAGTTGCGTTTCACACAAACTATAGTAGACCTAAATTGTTTAACACTATAACATCAACTTATGAATCTTAATTATATTAATAGCATTCACTTATCGAGGAAATAACCCAAACCTAATTCTCATCTTTCATGCATTTTCCTAAACATGGACTCATATTTCAAAATAAGCATCTTATGCCATATCTTTGTAATTAGCACCAATCGTCAATTAATCAACTAATAATAAACAAAATTTACATGTGTATCACATGTTTTTGTATTTGTAAGGGCATTCAATAAAAGCTTACAAATTATTTGTATTTATACATGTAATTTATGACCATATTTTGAACATGTAACTAGTAATTGGCACAAATTATAAAGATATGGCCTAAGATAGTCATTTTGAAAGATGAGACCATGTTTAGGAAATCACATGAAGAATGAAAGACCCTTTGGGGATATTTTCCCTTTACTTATTATCTCAACATCACATTCCATGTCTTCTTGTTTATTGTTTATGATTATTGAGAACAATGCAATTCTAATTTCTTCATTTGTAATAGGACTACTAATTTGAACATTAAGTAACCCCTTAATCAACACAATGGAAATTCTTGACTACTATCATGAGTATCAATCTAATGAATTTATTGTTGATGATAACAAGAAATGTTATTAATACCACCATCTATCACAAGTAAGAGCACTTACTTAATTTCTCACAATTCTGCCCTTAATCAAAGTAGGCGGAATAGCTCTATCATTTTCATCCAACCAAGTTATTCTAAACTTTTGCTTTCGAATTTCCTGCTCAACAAAAACAAAACTCTCCTTCAATAAACCACAAATCTCATAATGCCTTCTTGAATTACATTGAGACCTTAATTCTAATAAATGCAATTTCTTCAGATGAACAAGACCTTCAGTATTGATGAAGAATTTCATTAGTGTTAGATATCTACTCCAAGTAATGTATATATATATACACACATATATATATAGTAGGATAGTGTTGATAAGACTCTCGACTAGTCTTAAGTAAAGTAATAGACATGTGTCATTTATTCTATAGAAACAATCACATACACACCCCGCTCTGTCCCTTTGAAAAGCAAACTGGAAAGTAAATTAAAATCAAGAATTTTCCTAATACAAACAACACGATTTGTTTTTTTTTTTTTTGTCAAAACCAGATAATACAAAAATATTGGAGTTTCAAGCAGACTTCATAATATAGACTTAGCAAAGCATATAATTTATAAGTTGTGATATAGAAATTGATACAACAAAGATAATTTATAAGTACTATGGTCTATGAAAAATTTTATAACAAAAAAAAAAAAAAAAACAACTGGCCCTTAAATGAAGTGGAGCAGCTCCTACCATCCCACTTGTATCTGACTATGAAAGTAGACCTTTCCTTCTCACTACTTCAACACTATCATTCACCCTACAAATCAAAGTTAAAAAGTTATCATTAATTATATTACTGGATTTCAGGATCAACACATACACATACATAAGTACATACATACCAGCATTCTGATTAGTTTCCTCCAAACCTTGCAACGCCGCCTTAATTGCATACAGGCTCATTTTTTTAACCTGGCAAGATATATATGTGTATATATATTCATAAAAGCAAAGCTTAGAGTAAAGAAAAAAAGAGACATATAAAGTATAAAATGAAAAACAAGTACCTCAAGCTTATCCTCCTTAGCCCTATGATTGCGAGGAAGAAGGCGAAATTGTTGGGTCAATCGCAAACACTCGTCCACATTCTCAGGAGAAACAAAATCCAACGCCACTTTAATACAAGACTTTAGATTCCTTACTTGGTGTGGACACCCTGCTGGTATAAATACCGCATCTCCTAATTTCTGCACAAATGTCCACGCCTCTACACCAAACTCTTCCTTGAGCCTCTTTTTATGATAATTGTTTAAATAGAATGTTTGATCGTGAACTGGATGAACCACCTGAAACACAACATTTTAACAAATTCAAGACATATAATGGAAATATCAAAGAGAAGTTAAGTCACTCTACTTTACCTTCTGTATTGGAGAGCAATGCACATGCCTAAACTCTTTATAATATTTGCGCAAATACTCCTCCACTTTAGGAACATCTTGTCTCCTAAAAATGTCCCAAAGTGCCCCTCCATCCTCATCATCATTTTCTTCATCTGCAGTATTAGATCCCCCGTTAATAATAAAACCAGCAGAAAGCTCCTTTTGATCCTGTTCAGCATGTTTCTTCTTAAGTTTCTCTATTGTCAAAAGGGTTTCAGGTTTCATAGGCACTGCTTGTGCGTGTGTCAATACATTCACCTGAAATACAATAAGAATAATACAAATATCCCTTAGTCCTCCTCTCATTAGACTTTCAAAAAGAAAAAAGAAAAACGAAAAAAGAAAAAAGAAAAAAGAAAAAAGAAAAAAGAAAAAAGAAAAAAGAAAAAAGAAAAAAGGAAAAAGGAAATAGAAAATAGATAAAAGAAAAAAGAAAACAGAGTAAAAAACTTACAGCATCAGACATGTCACAGTGAAGTTTGGTGACAGAATCTCCACGTCCCAACTCCTGAGTGACTCCATAGGCAATATAAGTCTTCGGTCCCAAGTCCGGTTTTAATGATTCATCAGGAAGTCTTATCGCAAGATTCAAACACCCTTTCCTAGGGTGAGTATACTCTTTAAAAGGCAAACACGTCACAAACTCAGCATTATGACGTGGCAAACGCTCCTCGAACAAGCTAGAAGGAGGCCAATCCTTCAATTTTAAATTCTGGGGCCATCCTTTAGAGTCAAATCTCCCTTCTGAATAGCCTTTGAAAAAATGATGTACATTCACATCCTCCTCACACCAGTCTAAGCAGTTGAGAGCGGATACATCCAAAAGGGTCTGATGGTTTAGATTTTTGATTTGACGTAAAGCTCTCCACATCACCATGGGTTCCCAGCTCAGACCCCATGTACTTTCGAGAACATTATTAATGATCACGGGCTCACCTCTACCCCAATGACTCTGGAAATGCTTCAGATCTTGGTCTTTAGCTCTTGTACAGTAAATATAATTGTCTTCAGTAGCATCTTCTCTAGAAGCTGCTTTGCGTTTAGTGTTGTCATCACAAGTACAGCTTTGCTCAGAAGATTCAACCACATTCTTGAGATTGAGTTTGTTATAAGCATCTTCAGCATTTTTTAAGAGATCGGACACCCAATTCATACCTAACAGAGACTTCAACACAAGTATTCCTTGGCCACAACCACCTAAATCCTTGGGTGGGCAAGGAATACTACTATCTTCATTTGATTTCCATTCAGAACAAGATTCTTCTCCATTACTAGGTGGAACTGTATACTCCACAATAGTCTTCTTTTTACGGCCACGTGAGCTGCTGCTTTTAATTTCTTCAGGATCACCACCGTGTAGGTACTCTGACCCACGATTGATATAAGGCATAATAACTTCTTTTATATTTCCTTGGAGGTTACCATTTCTGAGCTCACCACAGCATGTCAGGCAAAGGTCATATGAACAACACTTGGCACAGCTTCTGTGAAAATCCGCGATTGAAGTCTCGCAATTGTCACTGCATAACGCATAATACATCACACACTATCACTTTAACAAAAAACAAACAATACCAAAAATTAGATCTTACCAATATATTCTCTCATCTTTATTAAATTTCGCTTTAGGTACCTCAATTTCTGAAACTGGCAAGCCTGCCCATACATAAATAAATGTTAGTAAACAAAACACTTAGCTGAAACAAATAGAGGAAATACCTTTAAGTTTTGCTTCAGCTTCGACTTCCATCACTTGTTCGGCATTGAATTGCTTCAAGAAGGGTAGAAGCATACTTAAAATATACTTACAGTGCTGAGCATTTTCTAGATGACTAAGTTCAACACTTAATTCTTTCTTGCTCTGCATAAAGTCATTATAAACCCTGTATATTAGTGACAAATATTATACAAGAATATAAATTTAACTAAGTCAAGAAACTAACTTGCACTGGAACTTCCAATCGCAAACATGATTTGCAGTTGCAATTGTTACAGCAAACTGGACATTTTGTAGCAAAATCTTCCTCGGACATTAAAGGGTACCTGTTGAATTTAACAATAAAGACAAAACAGTTCAAATAACAAAACAGCAAGATCAAAGAAGAAGATCTAACAGCTGAGTTACCCATTTATTATAAATAATAAGATATTACAAGATCAAAAAAAAATCTCACCATCGTGTCAGGCAAGGAACGCAATAGCGTTTGGTCTTGCAGCTGCTGCACCTTACCACTCTACCCTTATCATTCCTTTGGCACTGATGGCACATATTCGACATCAAAAAACCCTGTAAAAATAAGAATAAAATGAGTACGTAATTACTAGTAGTATTTTAAAAGTGGATGAATTACATCTCCATCCTTTTTCATATTTTTTCTCATGGGTTGTGAAGATGGAGGATTATCATCAGATGCTCTCGAAGAAGAGGATTTTGATCTAGTTCTACGCACAACCTCTGCACCATCTCCTGTTGGTGGTGTTATTGTCTTCCTCTTTAGCTTTGGTTTCTTTGGTTTTTCATCTTCTTCATCAAATTCTTCCGATTCATGATATTTAGGGATCTTATTAACCTTAGCCTGCCGAGGTAACCTTCGCCTTGTACCAACATCGGGATCATCCTTCCTCTCTGGTTCCTCTTCTACCTTCTTTTCAATCACATCCTCTTTGTGAAAATCAACCATTTTTCCCTTTATTTATTTTCCGCTCTTCAAATCGCCGTCGTTGCCCCTTTATTTTCCGATTAAGCTCTTCAAATTTCCGTTGGTGCCCCTTTATGATCCGATAAGCTCTTCAAATCGCCCGTCGTTGCCCCTTTATTTTCCGATTAAGCTCTTCAAATAGCCGTCGTTGCCCCTTTATGATCCGATTAAGCTCTTCAAATCGCCCGTTGTTGCCCCTTTATTTTCCGATGAAGCTCTTCAAATCGCCGTTGTTGCCCCTTTAATTTCCGATCAAGCTCTTCAAATCGCCAGTTGTTGCCGCCTCAGTAAGTACACCGTGCTTCTAGACCGCCGTTGCCGTATCCGCAGCTTTGAGAAGTTATAATAGACTAGGGTTTCAAGATTTTGAAAATTATATAATGGGTAATTGTTGTGAAAAGATGGCTCATTTGGAGGGAAAAATGTCGTAAAAACAAAAAGAGAAAATGGGCTTGTCTTATTTGTTTAATCTGAATTCTGTCATTTGGTTTCATTTCAGTACACTTTCTAATTACAATAAATTTCGGGGGTAAGTTGCATCGGCCCAATAGATGGGTAAGTACACTAAATAGATGGGGTAAGTACCAAGAGAATGTACTTGCATCCTACCTTTTTTTTTTTTTTTTAATACTTATGAAAGCCACTCTAGACTTTGGACTCAAAATCATTTCTCTTGGTCTCTACGGACTCTACGGAATACTCTCTAACCACTAGACCAACTATATCTTTATTTTTTTGATTTCAACTACTTGCATCTAGATCCTGGTTTGTTTGGACAAAATGTCCGAAAATTACAGTAAACTAGTTAGCATAAGTTACAATTTAAGAGTAGAGCTATGTAAAATATTTTGCGAGATTTTTAATTGTCTAATAATTGGTTTTACATGGAGACAGTGATTAGTGGTAAGGATGGGTATATGGAATCTATTGAGAGTCTGATAAGACATAGAAAGGGGGTAATATTAATTTAACAGACAGATGAGATCTGTGTTATTAATAAATTGCTGAGGTGTACCTTCGTTGATAAAATTTACCCTCATGGCTGGTTAAGAAGTGGTGAGCTATTGGTGTACTGAATATACCTAATATACATACATATTTGGGATCCCATCAACTACTATCAAACTCTATTTGAAGTTTCTTAAAATTAAGATGTTTAAGAGTATAATTTTAGACCATACTTTTATAGTTATAACTTTTTTGAACGATCAATTAACCAATCCTGAGCTAGATAATAGACTTAAATAATACTACTCATCTCATTATGTATAGAATGCATGTATAGGAAGTATCCAAAGTCACCAATTCAAAATTAGGTCATAATAATAGTATTACTTACTTCTTTATTTGAAATGACATGACCATCAATCTTTCCTTCATAATAATAGAATGCTTCTTTATTAAGTATGTAAACTGTAATCAAGATAAAAGGAAAAAAATATCAATGTTATTACTAGGATTCAGTATATAATTTAATCCAAATAATCGAACATGACTATGTTAGTTTTTTAATTTTTATGGCACAATTTTTTCAAGTAATTACATGATTATACATCACATGTTAGTAAATTCCATAAGCAAAACTAGTTACGAGTTAATCGACCATGAGAAAAAAAATTGACCCAATTCGACTGGTTTAGTAAAATATGATTTGATTTTTGCTAGTTTCATCGATTTCTAATCTTTCGAATAAAAAAAGGTTTCCAATCAAGGGTCATATTTATAAATCAAGGATAAGATGCTAAGTACCACCATGAGGTTTGATAATTGGTAAAAAACCGCCCATATAGTTTACAAGTGACAATTATTATATGTGGTTTCTCAACTCGTTACAACTCACCCTTTTGTTACATATATAATAAAACTCATTACATGAGTTATAACAAGTTACACCGCATTTTCACGAGTTGTCACCTATAATGACAAGTTGTCATGAGTCGGAAAACCATAAGGGTATGTTTCCGTGGTAAAACCATAGGGAGTATTTGACCCTTTTCCAAACCATATGGTGTATTTGGAATTTTACCCTTAGATTAAAAACATAAATATAATTAAAAAATAAATAAATATTTATCACAATTACAAATCTACACTCGAAGACATATTTCAAACTGATTTAGAAAAATCTAATACAAGAAAATAAATAATAGTCTATTACACTCACAGATCTGTACATGTGCACATATGTTTTGCACTAAATAACTTTATTTTAAATATCAACACATAATTCTTACTAATATCATACATACACAAAAATCTTATAGATTCACCTATATGTAAAGATTAAAAAATTATACAAAATGAAAAAAATTAATAAAAAAATTGTTAGAATATCTCGTAGGTTATGAATCTTTATCTGCCAGTCTTTTGATTTTATATTTTTTTTTTAAGAAAAAACTCTAAAAATGTAAAATTAAGAATTCATGGTTGATTGAAACATCAAATGACATATATTACCTTAAGAGGCGGTTAGTATATAATGCTCATAGCCTCCCATACCAATAATCATCATTCATGTTTAATGTGAAAGGAAGTAATGATCTAGAATATAAAGAAAACAAAGAGGATGCTAATGATGATGATGAATATACTGGGTTGTTTCCCTAATTGTTATTAGTCTCATACGATGAGTGATTGAGTGTAGAGTTACAAGATAATAATGGCGGATGATAGGTGAGAGAGATAGAAAGGGTAGGGTTAGAAAGAAGTGTGTAAAATTGTAAAATGACGGGTTGAGTGGGATTTTAGGTATATATTTTAAATACACAACCGGGTCGGGTTAAGAAGGGTTGGCATAGTGGCTTCTAATTGAAAAAATAAATTCCCTAAACATTGGTCGACCGAACTTTAGATAATTATTTGAAAATAAAATCTTGACATTTATTTTCAACGATCGAGCCCGTTTTTAATGGACATACTCACCCCTACCAAAAACTAATATTATACAATATATGCAATATAACATTGTATTTTTAAAATAAAGTAATAATAATTGCAATTCTATCATTTTCAATGAAATCCTTTTCAAATTCATTTTTTTCTTATTTCTAATGATGTTGAAGATCATTATTTTATTACTTCGAAAGAATGGTAGTTTTGAAAAAAAAAATCTCACCCTCACACCCTCACACCCCCACCCTATCCAAACTCATATGTAACCATCTTTTTGCCACAAGGGTTTTGAAACAAAGAACCGTCTATGGTTCTCTACTGAGAGCTCATATCACAGTTTTATTTTAGAAAATTGGTGAGGTAGAATTTGTAAGTAAGATAGGGTGCATAGTAAACAGAATATAGTTATTTTAAAAGTTAATTTTTTATCACATACTACAGATTAAAACAAATATTTACAAAGGGAAATTTATAAAAAAAATGTTGATATATACTTATTTTTACATAAAGATATATATCTTTCTTGTTTATTATAATAAGTAGACTAACAAATAAATTTATCACTATGAAAGATATGGTAACAAAAATTCTACATGCTACATATAATTCAACAATTATACTAATATTATGTTAATTATCAAATCAAGCTCACAATATAGGGAAAATTAGGAGGAAATTATACATTGAGGCGTAAAAAACAAAAACTTAATATTATAAGGCCTAGTTAGAAAAAGTTATATTTTAAGGCCACTTTCCAACTTTCTGGTTTGGATTTTTGACTTTTTTACCCTTTATTCGTGATGCGTACGTACCCGTACTGTATTTTACATTTAATCTAGTTTCATCGATGGGGGTACGACCCCACGATGAACATGGTCACACATGCTTGTATATAACCCGCGATGGGTACGGACCCATGGCGGTTTGTATATCCTTTTTTATTTTGCTTATTACATTTTCTTAAGGTAGTGTTTTCGGGTTGTACCCTTAAGCAACAAAAAACCAATTGATTCTTTTAACACTTTAACTATCATTACTGGATCAAACAAACAAAAACAAATCGATTCATAAAGAAGAAGTTTTATCACAACACAAACTAAAGGATAAATATCAATTATCTTCACTGGAAGATTAAAAAAATGTAATATCTTCACAATAGGATTATTGAATCAGAATTAAATAAGACAGGAGAAAAATACACATCTTCACGCTCGCATTATTGGAAAAATAAGAGAAACAAATATTTTCACCCATGGTTAGAATGAATGGGCTGGACATATGACTCGTCAATCTCCCTGATGCCGAAATATGCGAACTTTTGTCATTTGTGCGATATCAACTACCGTTGATGATTCTGTCGAAGATTGGTAATTAGAAGAGAAGAACCGACTAAACAACTTGTGAAATTCCATCAGAAGACGATAACTAAAAAAGGAGAAGAAGGAGAAAGATAGGTTGTTTTTGTTTTTTCTTCTTGATTTTCTATATAAATATATTCAAAAAATTGAAAAAATTATATACAAGATCGATCCTGATATTTTGGGGGCCCAAAACAAAAACTTAAAATGGGGTCTTTTTATATAATTTTTGTTTTACAAATTTAATAATGTAAATACAAAAAATTTAATATATAATAAATCATAAATAACTAAATTTTACAAATAATACACAATATGTATAACTTGAATATTATTCTTCTTGCACTTTTTGATGCAAAATCGCTAATTTATTTTAAATCATCTATTTTTTAGCATATTTTTTCAATAGATAAAGTAGTCAATCCACTTAATCTTTTATGACTCGACCAAATGTATGATTTAGTCAATTTCAATTTTAAAAACTTCTTTCCACAAATACAACTTTAGTCGGTGTTATCAACTTTAGCCGGTTTCGCGTCCCTGTGTCGGCGCGAAAACTTACTAATTCAATTTTTTTTTACCTCTGACGCAATAAATGGCCGGACCCCAAGACGCTGGGTCAGAAAATTCTCCTCGCGAAACCGGGTTCCCGGTTTGTGACGAGACGTACTTGGAGACGCAACACATTGACGCAGCAAAGGGTGGGCCCCTAAACGCTGGGTCACAACTTTGAAATTTTCCAGCTCCCAAAACCGGGTACCAGGTTTGTGCAAAACCAGGGCCCCGGTTCGTGTCGATGCGCGAATCCAAACGCAGCTTCTTGCGTCTCATGGGTCGGTTACCAGCGTCGCAACCGGGTTCCCGGTTTTGCCCCTGGAAAACCACCCATTTTCCTTCTATTTTTGCTCTTTCGACCCCAAACTCATGACCTTTTTACCCCTGAAATCGTCAAAAACAACTACCTTCCTCATTTCTTACTAATAAACACTAATTTAACAAGAATCAACTAATTTACACTACGAAAATAAAAAACTTAAACTAATATACAATGAATTGGCTTTTGTTTAACGTCGTTATGCTCGACAGGTTACCTCACGCTTCTAAGGAGCTTCGAGGAGATACATGACCTCCACGGGATGTGGATCTTCCAAGCGGTTGGTATCTTCACCTCCATGGTATATCTTTAAACGATGACCGTTCACCATGAAGGTGCGGTTTTCGAATGGATGTTCTATTTCTATCGCCCCATGAGGTGTAACTTTGGTCACAATGTATGGACCCGACCACTTAGACCTTAACTTACCCGGATAATTGCTGAACTTTGAGTTGTACTTCAATACCTTCTGACCCACTTCAAAGTTCTTTACACGAATCCGATTGTCATGCCATTTCTTAGTGTTTTCTTTGTAGAGTTTAGCATTTTCATAGGCATTGAATCGAAATTCATCAAGTTCGTTAAGCTTCATCATACGATTCTCTCCGGCTAAGGTAGGATCTAAGTTCAACTGCGCAATTGCCCAATAGGCACCCATTTCAAGCTCAAGAGGTAAGTGACAAGCCTTACCATACACCATACGATACGGAGACGCACCCACTGGAGTTTTGAACATAGTACGATAGGCCCACAATGCGTCATCTAACTTCATTGACCAATGCTTTCGTGTAGGACCAACAGTCTTCTCTAGGATTGACTTTACTTCACGATTCGAAACTTCAGCTTGACCATTGGATTGTGGATGATATGCAGTAGATCAAATACTTATTAACAAAATGAGATCCTCCATCGCTAATAATAACTCTAGGTGTGCCATGTCTAGTGAAGATATGTGATTTCAAGAACTTAATCACAACTCGTAAATCATTAGTTGGTAGAGCCACAGCTTCTACCCATTTAGACACGTAATCAACAGCTAATAAGATGTAGAGGTTACCATTTGAAGGAACGAACGGACCCATAAAATCTTTACCCCAAACATCAAATATTTCGACTTCCAACACATTATTACGTGGAATTTCATCCCTCTTGGATATATTTCAGGTAAAATGGCATCTCTCGCATTTCTTCACATAATTATGACAATCTTTCACAAGTGTAGGCCAGTAAAAACCAGATTGGAATACCTTAGCAGCAGTTCTATCCCCCTTGAAGTATCCTCCGTAGAGTGAATCATGACACCCAGCTATAATATCATTTGTTTCTTCCTTGGCTACACATCTTCTTACCATTTGGTCAGCACATACTTTGTAGAGGAAAGGATCATTCCAAAAGAACTGTCTAGCACGATGAGCTAACCTCTTTCTATCTTGATAAGTGGATCCTTCGGGAAAAGAACCACTTACAATTAAATTTGCAATATCTGCATACCAAGGAGCTTCATAATCACGAACAACAAATAAACTCTCATCAGGAAATTCTTCTCTAACTACTTCAGTTCCCCTATTTGCTTCCGAACCTTCGAGACGAGATAGATGATCTGCACCTGATTCTCACAACCCTTTCTATCCTTAATCTCTAAATCGAATTCTTGAAGCAATAATACCCATCTGATTAACCTCGGTTTAGCATCTTTCTTTTCCATAAGATATCTGATAGCTGAATGATCTGTATAAACAATAACTTTCGCTCCAAGAAGATAAGAGCGAAACTTATCAAATGAATAAACAACTGCTAGCAATTCTTTCTCTGTAACTGTATAATTAATTTGAGCACCATTGAAAGTCTTACTAGCATAATAAATCGAATGAAATATCTTATCTTTTCTTTGCCCCAATACAACTCCCATACACAAATCACTAGCATCACACATAACTTCAAAAGGCAAACTCCAGTCTGGAGGTAATACTATAAGAGCAGAAATAAGCTTTTCTTTGATTGCTTGGAAAGCCGCTAAGCAAGCTTCATCAAAAAGGAAGTCCTTCTCAAGTAAGTTACATAGCGGTTTAGCAATATTAGAAAAGTCTTTAATGAAACGCCTATAAAAGCCAGCATGGCCAAGAAAACTTCTTACCCCTTTAACAGAAATAGGAGGGGGAAGAGTTTTAATTACCTCTATCTTTGCTCTATCAACCTCTAACCCAGCACTTGAAACCTTGTGACCCAGAACCATACCTTCGCAAACCATGAAATGACACTTCTCCCAGTTTTGTTATTTTTTTATTCTCAAGAATTCTTTAGTTGATATTATAACTCAATTTTTTGTATTTTTATATTTATTACAGTGTTTTTATATGAATTTTATGACTTAAATAGTTAAAATTGCTATAATTACTACATATATATTACTAAAGATAAAAAATTACACATCGGGATAAAAAACCGTATAATTCCGCCTAGCCCCGCGTAATCCCGCCTAGGCGCTAGGCCCTGGTAGACCGCCTAGCACCTAAAACCGAGATCTACAACATAAGTTGAAAAAAACTGTTGATGTGGTTTAGATCGTTGATGTTGTAAATAATCGAACCATTTGCTAGAGCTATATTAATCGCTTAAACTAATGTTACTGATTAGATCATATATATTTAACATGACTGATGAGAAGTATGCCATATATAATATGTAAGTTTACGATGGTTACTCTATATATATTATTGTATTATGATTGAAATTTTATTACTATCTGAGATATACTGGTTCATTGTTAATTCTGTTGATAAAAAATGGTATATTTTTTACTTTATCTTTAAAAAAAGGGTATATTGCTTTTTTTTTTGACATAGAGGAGATGGTCTACTATAGTGGTAAATATGGAAAATTAAGTAACTAATGATTTGAGAGTACTTAATCTGAAATTTTATTTTTAGAAGTCTTTCAAAGTTATTGGCTATTAAATTTTGAAAAGTAGTCATAGGAGATGTGATTTGAGTAGACACAATTCTATCGAGACATGTCCTATTTATTTCATAGTAAAAGCTCGAAATCCCCCCCCCCCCCCAACTCTCTTTGAACCTTTCATAATCCCATTAAAAGATTACTCTCACAGAAATAAACTCATAATCACCTCATTCTTTTTTTTTCTTCGTTCTTTACACAATTGCCCCCTCTTATCCCTTCTTCTCAACCCTTACGAGCCATTTTCCAACCCACATAGCCTCCTACGTTCTTACCTACCCACCATATCATATAGGTAAACATGAACTATAATCAGTTTTATTATAGATCTACTTTGAACATTACAGATATTCCTGTATTTGATAGATGTAGATAAAATTATCGGATAAACTCTAAGTCATCAACTATGTTGTAAACATAGATTGTAATGGTAGTCTGTCTTTGGGGATGTATTAATTAAACTCTTTGTGATATTAAATTACAAACAAAGCATGTTTACACACATTACTTACTATATATTTTTATTTTTTTAATAAGTCGTTGAAAAACAAGTGGGACTCATATAATCTATGTAGTGTCTTAGGGCATATGACAGTTGATACTATGTATTTTTTTAATATCAAATAAGAGATTTAAATTTCTCTCTTTTCTCTTTTCTTACTTGCCATTCAAATCACTTTCTCCTAATTTAATTGTTCTTTTTGATTTTCATAGTGTCTTAAGGTACGGGTCACACCTAATATTTTTAAAAATCAAAGTTACTTTCGTTTATAAAAATCAAAGTTACTTTCGGGAATATAAACGTGCGCATCTAAGTATAATAGTGGTAGTTCATCAGAAATTAAAGAGATCATGACCCAATTTAGATGGATCAAAAAAATATACTTTGCGCCGGGCTCGTCATCGTTATAAATTTGGAAGAATATTTTTCAGGTGCAAATCTTAAAACACTAAAACTCCGTCTAAATGTAAGTGGTGTTTATAACAATAAATATATCTCTAATAGTTTATACTCGGTAGATGAGGCTATAAATCAACAAGAATGAGATGTCATCATGCAAGTGCAAGTTAGCTAGTATGGTTTGTTAATTTATATAGGAGTAATTTAATCACACTACAAAAAATTGGAGAAGCATATTTATTATTATTCATAAATGAAGAGAAGTATCAACATCACAATGGGATTCATCATCAATTGCAATCTTCGGATTTTGCACCAAGGTGGTATTAGTTGGCAATGATGACTTAGATGAAACCTGAAACTGGCGCTGCTTCGTATGTGTTTCCGGCCAAAGGGACAGTGAAAGTTGAACATGTGGGTAAGGTTTGGAGTTCATATGATCATAATGGAGAACCAAGTTTGAAGGTTTAGGTTGGTAATTATAATCATAATATCTTTCTTCGGATGACGATTGCAATAACAGTCTCATCATCACCTCTCTTTCTTGCCTCATTACCTTCATCCTTTCCAATTGTTTAAACCTCTCTTGCAATAAAGCAATTGAAGAATTGATTGTCACTGTTTGATCACGTTGCTGAACCATTTGAGGAAGAGCAGGTAGAGAGAAATTGTACTAAAAGTATTTGAGGTTTGGTGAGTTAGAAATTAAAATTGTTGCATGGGCAGGTATTTATAAAGTATGGGGATAAGGTTGATTAAGTCTTTTCACAATGCACCTTTAAACGATTCAAGAAAACAAACTAGAATCCAAAAGGAAAAAGACACGGACCCAATCTAGTTAAGTAAGTACTTGTATTAAAGAGAGTGGCCAAAGTAGAGAGGTAAAGAAGAAAATGGCGTGAGGGAAAATCCAAAAGAATGTTAGAATGTAGTGCATGGAAGGGTGCGCTTGGAGGAATAATAATATATAGGCTGTGTTATGGCCTGTCACGTAGCTCTTTTACACTTTGGTGGAGAAGATGGTGACTCTCTTTTAGTAGCTTTGGTGCGCATCAACTTTTTACTCATCATACCAAATATCCCTTATTATATATGCCCCTTTTTCAAACGTCAGATTTTTCTTTTCCTTTTTAGATGTTGTAGTCGTTGGAATTTTGTTAAATAGCTAGTCGAAATTCAAATTGTATATGAATTAGAGTATATACACTTATATCCCCTGTATTATTACTTATAGTAATAGATTATTTTTTATTTTTTTAAATATGTTCTTTTATTTCATCTACAAAATATGTTCTTTTATTTCATCTACAAAATTTTGTGTCTGTTTTATATCTTATTAATAAATTTTGTCGAATTTTTCCGTTAATTATTAAATTATTTTTTAGTCATTTTTAATTAATTTAAATTATTAATACCTTCCCACCTATAAAAAACTCATCTCGTAAGTTTAAAATAGGGGTGGAAATCGGATCTGAAATTTCCGATTTCCGACTTTTCCGATTTCGGAACAACCTTTTAAGGATCCGAAATTCCGAAATTCCGATTTCCGATTATACCGAAAAAATCGGATCGGAATTGGAACTACATATAAATTTCCGAAATTTTCGGGTTTTCCGATCCGATTTTATTTCCGAAATATATTTCCGACTTTTATTTTCGATTTTTGTTTTTGAATTGTATATCCGATTTTATATTTCATATATTAAATAAATAATAAAAATTAATATAAAGAAAAAAGTATACAATCGAAAATGTTGAAAATTTTCATAACAAAAGAAGAAAAGAAAAAGTAAACGTCGAAACACAATAATACATTTTTTTCCTGTTCAGAAAATAAAGAAAAACAATGAAACATGATAAAATTTAAAGCTAACACAATACTATGTTAATTTTTTGTTACTGTTGTTTTACTTTCTATTAGTGTTTATGTAAGTTTTGTTCATGTAACTTTTATAAGTTAAACTATTTAACTACGGTTGTATGAAAAGTTTTATAAGTTTTGTTTTTAACTATCTTTATGTAAGTTATAAACTATTGTTCCGATTTTCAACCCTTAGTCCTGTAATTTCCGAAACAAAAGTTCCAAAGTTCCGAACCCCAAATTCCGAAATTTCCGAACCAAAAGTTCCGAAATTTCCGTGCCGAGATTTCCGAATTTTCGGCAAATTCTGAAATTCCGAATTCGGAATAATTTTTCCCAGTTCCGAAAATTTGGATAAGAATTGGAACGGAAAAAATCTATTACGAAAAAAATAGGAATTTTTTCGAAAGACCCTTTTTCCGATCCGTTCCTTCCAATTTCCACCCCTAGTTTAAAATAAATCAAATTTAATTCCAAAAATTATCCTCACTTACAATAATCTATAAAATATTAATATACCCAAGAGCACATTTTAAAAGTTTTAAAATTAAAAATAATAATTAATTAAACATGATTAATTTAAATATCCCAAACTCTTTTAACCTTTACAGATTAGTCAAATCAAAATTCTTTTAGTTTCGATTGATTGTATATCTTTTGTTCAAAAAATCAACACTAACCCTCCACCTTTACTCCAACATTTTTTGTTTTAAATAAAAAATATGTAAATTTTTTAATGTGTTCTTGGTGTTCATCAAGAAAACTAAGAACACATTAAGAAAAGTCAGATTTTTAAAATAAATATATATAACCGAATAAAAAAATAATAATCCTTATACCCTCCAATAACCTAATGTCCTTCATTAATCAAACATTTCAAATATCTCAACAATCTAATTCAAAAGTAATTGAACTATCTATGTCATTTGTTCTAAAAACAATAATCCTCCAAAAGATATCAAAACCCATAAATCAAATTGCAACATAGAATACCTGAATGAAAAAAAATCACATACATCTTTCTTACAATCTCTTTTCCAAAAGATCCAATAATATTGAAAAACCGCCGTTCTGCATTTATTCATATGCAAAATCCTTCAACCTCTCTAAGGATTAAGGATTTGGAAATTATAAAAAACAAGATTGTTATATAATATTTAAGGGTTTTTAACTCAAAGGGGGCATAACACAATAAACCTTTTTTATAAGGTCCAACTCAATTCACCAACAATCCAGGTCTATAATACCTATACTGGGCTACAACACACGAGCCCACTACCTAAGACCGCTAACAGCCCAGTTTGCAAAACGTCCATTCAAACGATGCTGGGGTGTATGACACAAATTAGTGGGTTGTGTATCTATCATCAACAATTGCGTCAAATGAATATTTCTTGTAAAACAATTTAAAAAATGCAGTAAAAGACCAAATTACTCATGGAAAATCATGGGACCCACAAAAATCACACGACATTCCTCCCCATATACGCTAATCTCAGTCCATTACTTCTTATACGGTAAAAGGCTTCCACTGTCATAAAATGGCCATTGTAGGATTTGTATAAAAAATATAATAAACAACATGACTGTAATTATACTTAAATTTTGTAGTTCTGAAAAAATGTAAAAGTGATGAGATTAAGTTAATAACTAAATCAACTTTTAGAGTTTTAATGGTAACATTTATTTTTTTTACCTTAATTTGGGTTCTTTCCAAGTCGGGTTGATGATGGTGGAGAATTATTCTGAATGTCGACAATTTTCTTGTCCAGGAAGCGGCTTGGTCGGAAGGTGAGTGTGAAGAGCTTTCATTTTTTGTTTTTGTTTAAATGCGAGTTTGAAGAGATGAGTTTTAGGTTTTATGTTTCATAGTTTTTCAACCTTTACTTTTTCTTTTCATTTGTTGTTCTGGAAATTTTCAACGTTTGCAGTTTTATAATTTTTTTAATCTTAAACTTTATTACTTTATTTTGTAAAGTTATATTGGGTATATCATAAGCCCAAAATAATATTTTGGACCTTATTCGTCCAAACTTTTGGGTTGTACTTTTTAAGGCATGATTTGTTGGGTTATAGACCTAATTAGCAATTATCTCAATATTTAAAGCATACAATTGTAGTTGAACCTTAATTATCAGTACGGTAGCTTCTTTATGCAGCACCTCGTTATACTCTTGATAATGTTTGACGAATGATATTTATGTATTACAAGGACTTGCTAAAATCTGTTGAATATATACTTTATCAATCTTACAAATATATCTTTGGTTATCCCTTTTATGTTTCTAACTTGGAAATTATATATTGATGTGAACTTGTGAAGGAACCTTGTTTTGATGGTAGTTTGTGGCGGTAGTAAGGGTGAGCATGGTTCGATTTATTTCGGTTTTTGGCTAAAACCGGAACCGTACCGAATTTTTCGGTTTTTATAATTTAAATACCATATCGGGTGGTTCGCATTTGGTTTCATATTCGGTTTTTTATTCTGATTTGGTTCATTTTGGTTTGGTTTCTGATTCGCTACGAATTTGGATGATTGACCAATAATTTTTTTACATACATTTTCTTGATAAACATTGTCCAATATCAACTAATATTCTTATACAATTATTTTACTATTCTAACAAAAATTAGCTTAATTTAATACTAAATAAACTTATAAAATTAAAACTATTACTTCCGAATGCATACAATCATGATTAATAAAATCAATAGAGTGGATACTTACTAATATATTCTAAAGTGATATAGAAAAATTCTCACTTATAACACGGCCGAATAGTAAAATAAAAAAATTCACGTAGATGATAAATTCTCACTAACAGTTTCTCCCACACAATTCTTATAAAAAATATTTCACATTCCATATTTTTTTTCTTCATCAATTTGGTTTTTTTTTTGTTTTTTTTTGTTCAGTTTTTGCGTGGTAAACTGAACCAAACCAAAAAAAATCGGATTTTGAAAAATCGAAACCGAGCCATTTGGTTTTTCGGTTTTGGGTTTAGTTTTTTCCGGTTTATTTGGTTCGGTTTGGTTTTCTGGTTTTCATTTTCTCAGCCCTAGTGGTAGTAGGTTGGCTTCTATACCTAGTCTCCTCTCCTTTTGGTGGCTATTTATATTGTGCTCCTTCGATGTGTTTGTGGTAGAGGTTAAAACTTGGTTGAGATTTGGTGATTTTTATAGGTTTTATGTATTTTTATTTTTATTCTAACGGTGAATAAGAAGGAAAAGAGGGTGGGGTGGGGAGATGGGGTGTGATGGGGGTATTTAATAATAATTGGAAAAGTGTAATATAAGGATTTGGGGATGTTTGGAAAATAATAAAATTTATTTGGGGATCAATTTTGATTTTTTTTCAAACTTATGGGTTAAAATAATGATATTAAATGATTTAAATTAATATAATATGATTTAAACTAATTTAATAATAAGTTAACAGTTTTTTTGGAAGGAATCCGTTAGTAGGGGTAAAGTGGCACAATTATTTTGTACAAGGGGTAAAAGGACACGTTTTAGAAAGTTGGCAGATAATTTGTCAATCGTGTTATAGTACATGTGGCAAAGAGTGTATTTACTCTATTACTCTGTTTCATAATGTTTGTCCACTTACTAAAAATGTAGTTTCAAAATGTTTGTCCACTTAGAATATCAAGACATTTTTTCCCTTTTTTTCCCACTATTACCCCCATTAAAAAATTAAAATTTATGTTTCCAATACACATTTAAGATATCAAGACACTTTATGAAGGGTAGTTTTGTAATAGGGAGCGTAATAATTATAATTCTTAATTTGTGTGAAAAGCAAAGTGGACAAACATTTGGAAACATAGGGAGTAATTATTAAAAACGATTCCATTTTTAGGTCGTTACCTATTTTCTAAAATTATTGTTAGGCCAAACGCTTCAAAAATATCATTTTTAGGTCAAACGTATTCAAAATTATAATTGTTAGACTATTTCACTAATTTCGTGAGATATTTATTATATTTTAAGAACAATTTGGACATTTCAAATATAGCTCTTAATTTGTGATGTGACCAAATAAAAATATATTTTATTTGAAATTATTCTTAAAATCTATGAAATATCTCACAAAATTAATGGAATGCCCTCAAAATGATACTTTTAAATACGTTTGGTCTAAAAATGATATATTGAAATGTTTGGCCTAAAAGTGATATTTTTGGAATCTTGTATATAGTTTGGAATCTTTTCTTATATGTATGGTCTTATTTTAGGAACTTTAATAGATTTATAGATTTTTTTGATCAAAAAGTGTTTTATTTCATCAATAAAAACATGTACACAACAAGCCCCAATTTAAAACCCGGCAACAAAAAACATCCTTATACAACAATTTATAACCTACCCACTAATCAACTTATTATTTTTGGAAACTTTCAAAAAAAGAGACTTTCCAAAAATATAAAGCTTCTAAAAAAGGAAAGTTCTAGAAATAGAAAGACAAACAGGACACAACAACAAAAACAACTAGTCTAGCAACATCAACTTCCTCCAGCAGCCTCAGCTCCAAACCAGCACCACCAGCTCCCATCCTAATCAACAACACAAAACCACTCCAAACCACCAGCGGTAGCACCAAACCTCCCTAAAAACCATACTACATAACCTCAAGTATAACCTTAGTTAGCCTCACTCATCCAACCACCCAACAAACCAACCAAACCAACTTCATTCCCTAGTATATGAGACCCAAACCTCATGTAAATTCCAATTCATACTCAACTTCATATTCTCAGCATAAACCTGAACTTCTTTCTTTTCCATAAGCTATAACTAACATCTTTCTGAATATTCTTAACCATGCCATCTCTACTAATATTCACATCTCTAGAATCCTTCTTGTTCCTTGTATCTCAAACGTTACACATATAGCAATACTCAGACAATAAACACTATGAGCCCGTGTGGGATTGCTTTTTTAAATTAAATACTTGAAGTGATTTTAGATTCCTAATAATACTTTAGACCTTTAAAATTACTTTTAGAAAAAGCACTAACTAGGTGATTATTAAAAAAACCACTTAAAGTGATTTTGGATGTCAAAATATTTTTTACAAATATTAAAATTTTAATTGAAATGCGTTTTTTGGCTCTAAAACAATCAATCCCAAACGGGCACTATCTCTCAAAGAGTTATTCACATGATTCACACACCTTCCTCCAAACCTCTTGAGTAAACACACACTTTACAAAAATATGATCCCTATCTTCAAGCTCAATACCATATAAACAATTCATACCATTCACATCCATCCTACACCTTAAGAGCCTGTCCTTAGTATTTATTCTATCCTTACACACCAACCAAATGCAGAACTGTTGTTTAGGTTGTATCCACTTATGTCATACAACCTCATTCCAGTCCACACTCTAATCTACATCCCTCAAGTTATCCATAATCTCCTTTTTTTAAACCCTTTATCACCCAAACTGATCACATCATTCCTGTCCACCAATGTATAGTTCTTTATCATATGAATCACTTCACTCAAATTCTCAGGCATTCTCCATCTATCATGAAAAAAGTACTGCTCTACCTCTTATTAATATTATAGTTCCAAAAAGACACATTATCTTTAGAATAAGTCTCGACAATACTCCCCCCTTCAATCCGTTTATCTTTAAGCATATAAGTGTTCCTACCATTTCCAACCCTATACACAATATACTCATAAGCAACATGTCTCACATTCAACATATCTCTATAAGTCCAAGTTAAGGCACTATCATACTCCACACTCCAAATACTCTTATTCTCCAGCCAGTCAGCATAAACCAATTAGACCAAACATTATCCTTCTTACCATACATTCTCTAAAAGGCTCTAAGTATATCTGCTTGGTTAACATGTAACATTCTTGGAACACTGATGTCTCCTCATTTGTGATAATAAAATCTACTTCTGAGACATCATTTAGGCGTATTTATTATTTTATAGGTCGATTTTAGCTTGATTTAGTACACTTTCCTATTTTGAGTCTTGAATTAATTAATTATTATTTTTTAGAGCATATTGGGTTTAATTATTTATTTAGTGTGAAGCTTTAGAGATATATGGGAATTAATTAGAGTCCAAGTTGGTAAACAGAGCTAAAGGAAAGAAGATAAACATGGAAATTGAAGATAAGGAAGTGAAAGCTAAAAACATGGAAAAGGAAAACCTGCCTTAAATTTGAATTTCTGCATCTACGACCACAAATCAGCTTATATCTTAAAAACGGTGAGGAATTTGGAGAAACGGTCAAGATCAAAGTTGAATATCTTTCCGACACGATGAATTTGGTGTACTCATACGCATCAATCGGAGAAATATTCAAGCTGTTAGGACCAAAAGAAAAATGAGGCTGATTGCATGTTTTGGGCTTGGAGCCCATATTTACTTTTTTCTTCAAGAAAACGAATTAGGTCAACCTATACACTATAAATACAGTCTCTTAACACTAGAAAATCATCCTTGGTGAAACCCTAAGCCAAGAGGAAGCTTACAACACAAGAAAAGAAGTTTGGAAGGAGTTGTGCATCATCAATGTCTTCTTCTACCTTTGAATTTGTAATTTCTTTCTTTTCTTCCATTAGTATGAACTAAATTTCTATTAGCTTGGGCTTTAGCATATATGTATGAACCCTAGTTTTGGTTGACATCTATCTAATTTGGGAATCCTATGTTTTAAATTAAATTATTGTTTTTATTCTCTGTTTATGTGTTTGGATTTATATTTTGTGTTCTTGTGGATCGCGACCATATAGAATTACCATCTAGTAGTTAGGTCACCATCGACAACGGTGTTTAATTACATGTTTAGCACATAACGTCTAGTATTCGATTTAGATCTGACAAATCAACCTAACTAGATAATCACCATCGTTTAGTGTATTGCTATTTTACCAATTGCAGGAACAGTTTGCTTAGGACTCCTTATTGACACAGGTAAATCCTATTTAAAACTACCTAGCGCAATTGAAACTGATTATTGAAATACTACATAATTCACCCTTACATGTTTAGAACGGCAAAACTAGTGGGGATTACACGTTATTTATTTAAGCTATACTCTCATACTACTTCTTCTCTTGCATTTAATTTTCTGTCTTTAATTTCTTAGTTTAATTTAGTTTAAATAAATATCTATTTGTCTTTATTTTTCCTGCGTTTTATTTGTTCTAGCTTTAAATATTTGCACTTGATTATTGCATAAGATTCCCCTAACCTTCGTAGTCTCTGTGGAACGAATCTTACTTAATCATTAAAACTTGCACACGATCTGTATACTTGCAGAACCGTGCCAGCTTAGGGTGTTTATTTGCATCTAAATTATACATCTTTTTATCACACCCTAGGCCGTACCAAACACCTAATCCACCCTCCTTCTTACTCTTACATAAATCTTCTCATGGCACTTTAGCTCCATGAGAACCCATAGTGTTCTTTCTCCAAAGAAGATGGCTCAAAATAGACTCAATTTTCTATACCGCAACCATAGGAAGAAACATAATTGTACACCAGTACCTACCTTTAATCTGTAGGACACATTTTATAAGATGAACCCTACCTACAAAGGTAAGAAATTTGTGAATCCAACTTTCCACACTTCCCACAATGTTGTTAATAAGGGTGCTACACAAAACACTATTATGTCCTCGAATACTAAGAAGAGATCCTGAATATCTAACATGCAAAACACCTCTCTTCACATTCAAATCTCACTCAAGACTCTATGATTATATTTGTCATTACCTCCATAATAAATCTCACTTTCTCAAGACTAATCCTTAATCCTGGTATTCTAGAGAATAAATCCAACCCAACCTTAAGAATAGTTGCTAAATCCTTATCACCATTCAATAAAATAAGTCAGTCATCAACAAAAATCAAATGACTTAACCTTAATTTATTGCATTTAGGATGGAAAGTAAAAGCCTTATTGTTCACCACATGATCAAGTATAGCAGCAAATGCTTGCATACGAATTACAAAGGGATAGGGAGACATGGATCTCCCTATCTCAACTCTCATTCACCCTTAAAAAATCATTCACCTTACCATTCACACAAATAGAAAATATAGGAAAACTGATACACATATTCACCCACCCTATAATTTTTTCATGGAAGTTCATAACCTCCATCATTATCACCAAAAAGTTCAAATCAATAGTGTCATACGCTTTTTGTAAGTCAAGATTAAGTGTACATCTTGGAATTACGTTTTTCCTATCATAGCCATGCACTACACCCTGAGCAACTATTATGTTATCCCTGTACGGAACATTACATCAAGCTATAGGGCTAAATATCTTTACAGAAGTAGGGTTTTTTACTTTAGGAATAAGAACTAAGTTGATAACATTAACTTTCCTGAGTAATTGACCACTCTGATACACATCCTTAATAGTTATGCATACAAATTTGCCAATAATCACCCAAGCACACTTGTATAATTCGCTAGTAAAACCATCCGGCCTAAGAGATTTACTAATTTTAATAGAAAAAATTGTTTCCTGAATCTCTTTGTCTCGAACATCATCAACCATTCTTTGAGCACTATCTTGATCAAGATTCTTAATTATGAATGCACTTAAACACTCATTCGATATATACTTTTCAATCACATCTTTAGTACTAATTAGTTTTGTATAATAACTCACAAATTCCTCCTGAATCTCACTATCATCCACAATAATGCTACCATCATCTCTAACAATAGAATAAACTATGTTTTGTGCATTTCTTGCTTTAATACTTTTATGGTATAACTCAGTACCACAATCACTCTTGTGCGTCCTATTGATCCTAGACTGTTATTTAAGATTATACTTTTATGGTATAACTTAGTACCACAATCACTCTTGTGTGTCCAATTAGTCCTAGACTGCTGTTTAAGATAAGCTTCCTTAGCCTCCACAATTTAATCAAATTATCTCTTAACTCTTTTCCCTTTTCAACTGTTGTAAATTGCCATTCATGATAGCCAACTGAATATCATTTAACTCTTATATAGCTTTATCAATCTCTTTAGTTGAATGGTTGAAATATTTCCTATTAAAAATCTTCATGACTCATTTAACTTCTTTCAATTTCATGACAACCTGATACATCAGGCTCCCATCAAACTCTATGCTCCAGCCCTTCTCCACCTCCTAAAAATAATTCGTACGTAGTCCAAATATTGTAAAGCTTGAAGCTGCAGATTTACTATTATTGGCACCTTGTATAGTAAGATTTATATCTGCATGATCAGAAATCCCAGGAGGTTACACAATCACATTAGATTTGAATGTTGTATACCCCTCATCATTAACCGAAACCCGATAAATTTAACTAGCTACAACCCCGTCAACTCTTCTATTTGTCCACGCATGATAACACCCAATCCTCTTATGCTCATGCATATTATTATCATTAATTCAATATTCAAACTCAGCTGATCCTTTAGACAATCCACTACAACCGCTTCGTTCACCAACTCCTAATATCTCGTTAAAATCTCCACCTACATGCAAACTTATCACTCCAGATATTTAGAAAACTCCACAACTTCTTCCTCTTATCACAATCATTATCTGTATAGACCATGTGATATCTCTACTTATGTGATAGAATAATCTAGTCACGAGACATCATTTTATGGGTATTTATTACTTATTTTTGGGATTGTTTCCCCAATTATTCATAATTTACACTTTCTTGTCTAGTTTTAGGTATTTTGCTATTTTTAGAGCTTTTGTGCGTAATTTGTGTGTTATTTGTGTAGCGCTTAGGTATTGGAAGCTATTGCACCTTTGGGGTAATGATAAGAAGTGAATAAAATCAAAGAAAACCCCTTAGTCATAATTGAAATAGAAACCTTGGATATAATTGTAAAGTCAAAAGAACCTGCCATGCTGGAAAAACACCCACTAATTTTAATGCTGCAGAAAACAAGTTACGAATTTAGAGAAGCCCTTTGACATGCAAATAGATCCTTGACTCGCAGTCGTTTCGATATAAAATAGATTTAATTTATATAAGTATCGAAGGAATTATGGTAATTTCAAGCTACAAGGTTTATCCTGTCCTACAAGTTAGGAAAACAAATTTTAATAAGATTTGGACTCCTTGACTTGGGGAACATCTAGGTTTCGACCTAAGACACACACACACACATACACACACACACACACACACACACACACACACACACACACATATATATATATATATATATATATATCCACTTTTACCTTAACAAAATCATCCTTGGTTAGTACCCAATCATACAAAGACCAAGAAGAAGCCTAGATCAAGAGAGAAGAATAGAAGAAGGAGCTTGGAAGTTGTTCATGTCATTCCAACTCTTCCTGTTTGTAATTGTTTTTCTTTCTCTAGTATAAACTAAGTCTGTTTAGCTTGGGAATAACATGTGGGTATGAACCCTAGACTTGTTTTATTTGTTATTTGAAGTTGGGATGCCCTTTTACATTAAATTGAAATTACTAGTGATAACTTTGTTTTATGTGTGTTTGATATAATATTTGTAGTTCTTGCTGTGCGCAACGTGTAGGATTACCATAGTATTTGGATTGTCACCTCGACGGGGGATTCAATTATAAAAACACCACATAAACGTCTAGTGTGCGGTAGTGATCTTGATGGGCTTGCCTAACTAGATAATCACTAAGGTTTGATTTAACCACCGATCATTGCGCAGGGTCCCCTTACCCAAGTCCCTAGATAATTGCTAGGTTGCCTCCTAAGTCCAGCCTGATGGGGGTTAGAAGGAATCTAGAATCCTGGTTATTGTGAATGTATCACAAATTCTCCCTTAGATAATAACTATAAAACAAGGGTAGAGGGGATTACTTGCTACTTCTCAAGCTAGACTCTTATACATATTCTCTTATATATTTATTTTCCCGTCTTTACATCGTTAGTTTAATTAGTTAAGTGTTTAGAGTCGTAAAACCAAACAAATATTTTAGTGTCCTTAGCGTATTATTTGTTAACTTCTGTTGTTGCACTTTGTAATTGCATTAGTCATAGCTCACTTTTGTAATCCCTGAGATCGATATCCGTTTACTTACACATTACTTGCAAATGATTTGTGCACTTGCAGAGAGTTTATCGTACTGGTATAGGGTGTTAGTTCTCTTATTTATACTGTTATTTTCTCACACCCTAGCCACCACCACCACCATGATACAAATAAAATTTCTCTTATTTTTAGTGTCACACATACCCAACACCATGGATTTTTCAAACATAGCTATGCAATTAACCTCATAAGTCTTAATATTCAACCCAACCAAATTCAACCCTGGTCATCCTTACATAATTAGTTAAGATACCCCAATTATACAAATAGTTCTTACAAAAAGTATCATAGTCTGACTTAGTCATATTAGTCTCAAGAAACCTATCACATCCACTTTCTTTCACTTTTTAACATTGATAACTTCTTTTTGTTTGAGGGTGTTGTTAAACCCTCTCATATTCCAAGTTGAATTATCATTTATCTGGTGGAACACGAGATTTATCCCTATAAATACTTCCCATAAACATATTTAATCCTTCTTCTAGGATTTGATTAACTATATTCAAAGCATTAAAATAATTGTTATTCATACCATCCTATGTTCTTATATCTTCAATTCTTTCTTTCCTAACATTATTACTAACATTATCACTCTTATCATTTTGATTCTTACTAAGACTAATTCTACTGTGTTTCTTTTTATGCACAATCCTTTACTCCCATTTTTTCTTCATTTTGATTTATATCCACTTTATTCTGAACCATGCTAACTTTAACTTTTTCTTTCTTCTGCACATTCTTGGGACAATAACTCATACTATGCCCCACAACTATACATATAGAACACTTAGGAGGAAGCCATTCATAATAAACTTCTACCTCAAAAAGTCCATCCTCATCAGGTCAATAAGGTCCCTCTTCACCAACTCCTTAGTCATGTCAAATTCCATACAACCTCTAGCTAAACTAAGTCGATTCCTAGCCTTAGTAATATGACTAATTTGTATCGGCTTACCTAAAGCACTACATATATAGCGAAGCCCTTCATTAGTCCAAAGTTGTAGAGGAACTTTCCTCAACTTAACCAAAACATAATATCCTGTCATATTAAGCTCCTCCACCTTCATATTAGCTTCCCACTTCTTAAGTAACATAATTCGGCCTCCAGTATGCCAAACTTGCACAAGCACCTTCTCACACTCTTGTTCACTTTGGAATTTGAATATGTAAACATTCATGTCAGCTGACTTTATTTCCACCACTCCTATATCTCTCCATTGTATGTTTACCATACTTTTTACCATGTGATAAGCTGGGGCCTCTCCAAAAATTGCCCAACTAAGCAATTTTTCCACACTTTGGCACCCTCAGTAGCAGTTTTCTTGGGAGGTTAAACTAACAATTTTCCATCCACCATCATAGGTGAATAATACTAAAGCTTCAGAGCCCCATTTATGTTCTTATGAAGCAACTCAAACCAACTACCATTCCCAACTTTGTCCTTGCTAGCACAATCATTCATTTAATCACGAATTCCAACACTAATAGATTTACCCTTATTCAAGCTACTCATACCTCCATTAGAAGTAATCGCACTCGGTAGAGGAGACTCGTTTGTCCCAGAGTTATAGATGCTTCCTTGAAGACTCATATCATTTGCAAGCGTCTTGGGACTTGTAAAGCCTTACTCTCTTTGAAAGCATACTCTTGGCTGTTCAAAGTCTCTATTATCGTACAATCAATAGCAGAGCTATCCATGATATGGTCCCCAGAGTCTTTGAGTCCTTGGTCCATCAATTCAACACTCTCATCCTAAGATTCTATCTTCGAACTTTCATTAAACACCTTGTTTACTCTCTCAATCTATTAATCTATACTCACATTGCTACCATTTCTTTCACATACTCACTCTCATTCTTCCTTCCAGATCCACTCTTCAATTCACTACTCACATTGAAATTGTTACTAACCTTAATTACCATCGAAACATGTACATATTTAGGCACAATAACCTCCAATCCAATTTCACTTGTTTGTTCAAAATTTTCTTCCTTAGTGCCATTAAAAGCTCCTAGATGCCATCTTTATACAACAAAAAAACGAGTAAATTTGGTCAAGAAACGAGCTAGAACAAGAATAAGAACAAGAACAAGAACAAGAACAATGCAATCTACTGCAATAGGAAGCAAATTGTAGAAAACAATGTAGATTTGTTTTGTGAATTTGATGTTGATTTGGATGATTAGCTCGTGATTAGCAAAAACAGCAAAAAAGTTAACAAAATCTCAGTCGCCTCCAATACAGACGCGCGTGCACTTCTCACCTACACTAATGGCCGACAAAAAATAACAAATAATATGTTTCAGCTTTTACTCCATTAATGTATTGCTCATTAATGCAATGCTCGTCTTATTAAAACCTAACAAAAAATGGAAACCAAAACAAAAAAAATTGACAATTCCGGCAAAATTTCCGGCTAACCACCGTCCTGCCACAGTCGGTCAAACCTACGGCGTGGCCATTCACCACCTACCCGTCAACGACAGTCAAACAAAAGTCAACTCTTGGTCAATCCAGTCAAAACCTAGTGAGAGAAACATAGAGAAAAGGGAGAGCATGAATAACATTTCTTCCAAAATATATATTTTTTATATTCATAGAGTTATCTTTTAGTAATGGTAAAAATTGTAAAATCGTTGAAAAAACCGAAACAGAATGATACGGATGTGGTTTTAAAAACGATAATTAAATCCGTTAGGTTATATTAAAAGAAATGGTTGTGATTATAGTTATACTTTTTAATTTTTCACAAAAAACCAAATAGTTGTCATCACAATTACAAATATGTGCTAATTTGAATTTATAAATCAAATAATAAATTTAGGGTAGAAAGAGAAAGTAGAAAATGACAAGCATTAGAAGTGGGAATAATTATAGGAGGATTAGACAAACATTAGAAGTGGGAATAATCTTAGGAGGTTATCATTCTTTGGTTGAACCTGAAAATGAGCGATCATGAATTAGATAGACTATGTAACATTCTCCCTTTTTCACTAGATTCCATAAAAAATAATCCAACATTGTCTCTCTCCTCAATCATGTTTTGTCTTGAAGCATTTGGATGGGAATGGCATGCTGCGTTGAAAGCTGCAGATGCTAATGTTAACCCTAGGATGCTTCTTAAGTTTTATTCTTGCAACCATAATTGCTCCTTTATTCATTAGATTGACACTCTACAACAAATCGATTACCAGTTGGAACTTCTTTGTACTAGATAAAAAATATTTTTATACCTCTACAAATTTGAACTTGTAAAAACTGATATTAACTAATGTGTCACACAAGTACTTATGAATATAAAAATGTACTGTTCACGATTGAATTTAATGTACTTGACAAATATAAAAAGATTGAATTTAACAGAATTTGCAAGACACCTTAACAAAAGTTCGTTACTTTTTTTTTTTTTTGTCAATTAAAGTTTGTTACTCAAAAGTCTAGAATCCAAAAGATAGAAAATATTGTATGGGGTATAAAAAATTTCACTGATAATAATCGAAAGTTCTCTAAACATATTAACTCTGTTTTGGAAAGTTCCAGCTTTGGAGAATGGGCAGAGAGATTAATAAAGAGTAGACAAGGCGTGCATGCATGCTTTTGATATTTTAATCTATCCACTACACTGATGTGTTGGAGCCGGAGGAAGCGCATGCTTAGGGAGTTTTGTCACCACAAATAATCCCACGCATATACATCATGATTAGCTACCAACTTCTTTCGAATTACATAAATTTGTTGCATGACACTTACGAACATTTGGACATCACTGCTTCAATCCATCACTACTATAGTACGGCTAAAGCTCCTAGCCTATCTCTTTCTAACTCAACAAACATAAATTCTTAGTGAGCTTCAAAATGTCAATCTTAATAGGTACCCCAATTATTGAAGGAGGATAAGACTAACTGGAAAGCTTACATGCTTCAACAGTTACTTTCTAAACCTGCTCCTAAATGTATAATAAGCTATTGTCCTAAAAAAAACTGTATAATAAGGGGCGGAGCCCGCCTTTGTTTATTCGTTCTTTCGTCTCAAAATCTGATTCATTTTTTTATTCCTTGAAAGCAGATCTTTTTATTATTCATCGAAAGGAGACACTTGTTCGAATTTGCCCAACTGAGATATCTGGAAAACACTATTTTTATTATTTCTTCATTCGAATTCGAAGTGGATTCTTAATCAATTTCTGTACTCTTTCTAGATTCAAAGACTAACCCCTGATATTTCAAAATGTAATAATATATACCATTCAAATTCATACCATCCAATATACCATTCATGACATAACGCGTTTTGAGTGTAAATAAATTATTAATCAAATCGAGAAAATAAATATATTGACGATTTACTTTCACCCTGATCACGCAACATCATGGACGTTATATTGGGTGATAAAAATTTGAGGATATATATTATTACTTTGTTAGAGAAAATAAAATTACTACCTACTATGTTTTAGATCTCGGTTTTGGGCGTTGGGCGGTCAACTGGAGCCTAGCGTCTAGGCGGGATTACACGGGGCCTATGCGGAATTATATGATTTTGAATCTCAATGTATAATTTTGTATATTTAGTAATATATATGTAGTAATTAAAACAATTTTAACTACTTAAGCCAAAAAATTCATCTAACAACACTATAGTAAATATAAATATACTAAAAATTGAGTTATAATATTAAATAAAGAATTCTCGAGAATAAGAAAATAACAAAAAGGTTTATGCGGGCATGTATTTCCATTAATCCACACGTAGGCGACCATTTTTTGCCATTAATCGTTGCCTAGACGGTTTAGGCGCCTATTCCACGACGAGTAAGGTGCTAAGCAAAACGCCTAGAATTTTGACTAGGCGTAAGCGATTGAGGGGGGAGTTGACGCCTAGGCGGGGAGATCTACAACATAAACTACCTATAAAAAATATTAATTCTAGTTATTTGCATTTCCTAAAATTTTAAAATCTATTTTTACCCCTCCTAACTTTTAAAATTAATTAGAGTAAATACATCCACTACCCCCTAAACTATAGTCGAATTGACAGTTTGCCCCCCACTGTATTTTTTGGTACTGGATGCCCCTTAAATTTTATTTTCGTGACCAAAAATAGAAGAATGTTGTTGTGATTGAAACAAGCATGGACATTGATGGGTTATTTAGGTGTGCTGATAGGTCCTTCCATGGCGAGGCCTTTGTTCCTATGTATGAATCCTTTAACTCTCAATTGGATCATCCCAGCCAACACCCAAAATTTTCTAGAAGAGAATAACCAAGTATAAAAGCAAACATCTAGAATAAGAGTCCAGGGACCCTCTGAAATTTTCTCGTGGACAAATAACTTGAAAAGAAAGGCATATGCAACAATGGAGAATGATATCTTCGCAAGAAAGAGAAGGAAGCAAGAGGAATACGAGTTGATGGGTAAGAAAATAGGATAAATTCAGCCGTTTATGGACGACATGTATGATTGTTTGTGTGACGTTAAACATCAATTTATGGTCAAAGAAGGTTTATATCTGAGGTATGACTTGATCACTGAAATTGGTAATCCTAATGGTAGGAAACTATACTACTGCAAAAGTATTGCGTGCGATGGACGCTTTGATCGAGAAGACAAGAGTGGTGGTGATTCTGATGATGTAGTTGATTCCCGGGCGCCTCCTGTGAGAAATGACTACATCAACTTTCTGAAGGATGGTGGCCAATCCTCTAAGATGGCCAATTGTGATGGATAATATAATGACTTGGAACTGTCAAGAAGCGAGGGCATCCTTGACAAAGAAGAATTTAAATTCCCTGTTGTTTAAGTTTAATTTATCTATTGTATGTCTGCTTGAAACAAAGATGAAGTGGTATGTTGCTGGTAGTTATAAACCACTCAAGCCCTTCAATAATGACTATGTAGTTGACCCAAGTGGAAGTGCGTTTAAGTCTGGGGGTATACTAGTGGCGTGGAAGGACTCTATTAACCTTAAAGTAGTGTTTTCCAATGTTGCTTCTGTGACCTGTGAAATATAAACAATCAAACTATTTGTAGTGGTACTTGAATTTTGTATATGCTCCTAATAACGATGATGAAAAAAACAAATTATGGTCCGAGCTCACAAATTGGATGACAAAAGTTGATGATCAATACTAATCATGGGTGACTTCAACGAAATTGCGAAATTCTCCGAGAAACAAGGTAAGAAATCGCCTAGTATCAAGAGAATTATGAAATTCAATGATTTTATAAATACAAATACGTTAATTGAAAACGAGTCCAAAGGATGTTTCTTTACCTGGAATAATAATAGAGAAGGAAATGAAAACATAAAAGAAAAACTAGACAGGGGTCTTGGAATTAACAACTTATATAATATTTTTCCAAATGTTATTATTAAAGTTCCTCCGGCAATAGGATCCGGTCATTCGCCTCTCATTTTTCAAAAAGATTGTACAAAGAAAAAAATAGTCACTATTTTATATTCGAGTCGAGGTGGATTGAGAACTTGAAATGTAGAGAAGTGGTAGAAACGTCTTGGTATTCGAACCAAAGAGACTCGGCAATCACAAATTCCATAATAAAAAAGATGCAACATGCTTGGCACTAATGGGATAGAGTCGAAAAACCTTTCTCAATAATCGTAAAAAAATCAATGAGCTAAAAAATAAACTTACGGAATTAATGAATACGGTTCCGGGTCTTTACATTTAGGAACAAATTAATAATACGAAAAAGGAAATTGAGGAATTATGGAATCTTGAAGAATTATACTGGGTTGACAGAGCTAGAGATCTACAAATTAAATGCGGTGATAAAAATACTAGCTATTTCCATAACATGACAAAGAAGTGAAGGAACATTAATGTGATATGTGCAGTAAAATATAGTAATAACGCATGGACAGACCTTACAAAAATTCCAGAGATTGATGAAGTGAAAAATGTTGTATTTAGTATGTCGGGATCTAAAGCACCAGGACCTGATGGTTTAACTGGAAAATTTTACCAGGAATTTTGGGACATCATCAAAGATGATACTTATAAGATTGTTATTGATTTTTTTCAATTCGAACTGCTAACTGGATCAAATTTATGATTCGATAATTACACTTATCCCTAAAGGAGAGTCTGAGGAAATTCCGGCTGATTTTAGTCCGATAACATGTTGCAAAAATTATGGCGCTCAGACTGCAACCAATCATGGATGATATCATTTCACCTACCCAATCCGAATTTATCAAAGGAAGAAGTATTAGAACAATATTATTATTGCCCAAGAAAATTCCTTTTTTCTCAAATAAAAAAAGGCTATCAAAGAAACACTACTGATGTCTCCTTATTTGTGATGAATTAATATTAGTTGGAGACATCATTTTTAGTGATTTAGGAAGTCATTTGAGTCGATTTTCTTGAGAAATGCTACACTTTCCTATTTTGAGTCTTGATTTAGTAAAATAATATTTTTAGAGCATATTGGGTTTAATTATTTATTTAGTGTGAAGTTTTAAAGATAATTATGGAGATTAACTAGAGTCCAAGTCAAAGACTACAAGATATGGAAAGAGATAAGCATGGTAATTGGAGATAAGGAAAGAAAAGCTAAAATCATGGAAAAGGAAAAGCTGCCTTAAATCTGAATTTCTGCAGCTACGTCTAAGTAAGTGGTGATAACTCCAAAACTGAGCCGATTCTGGAAGATCCCTTTCATAGAGACGTAGATAATTCCGTGAGGATTATTTTGATATCTTATGGAGCAAAAACGGTCCACTAACGAAGAAGATATGGTAAAAATAAGTCAGCAGGAAATATCTTTATCTACCTACAAATTTGAGTTGGGCTAAGAGTCCATTACTTTCCTTCTCCTTCAAGAAAACGAATTAGGTCTTCCTAAACACCTATAAATACACCCTTATACCATTGTAAACATGTCCTTGCTCAGTTTCAAGCTTAGGCTTAGTCCTTGCTTGTATTTTCTCAGTTTTAAATAATAGCTTAGTCCTTTATATTGAATATTCATCCTTAGTATCAAGCTATTCATCCAAGAAGCAAGCTGACCTATAGAGGAAGACAAGAAGAAGTTGGTCAGTGACAAACTCCTCTTCTACATCTACCTTCTCTATATTTAGGGTATTTATCTATAGATTTATGCTCAACCATACTTCTAAGCTTTTTTTCTGTAAGTTTTATATTTAATTGCTGGGTTATTATTTTGTCTACATTCATTAATACTATTTGTTATTTTAATTGCTTGAGCTTGGCGTATATTGTTATTATGTGTTTTGATATATTGTTACATCCCTAGATTTGGCCAATCTTAGGATTATTCTTAGTTATTGACAACACCACATAATCGTCTAGTTTTGATCATTTTCCTAACTAGATAGCCACAAAGGTTTGATTTAATCACCAATCATTACTCAAGTTCCTTGGTAGTAGAGAGGTTGCTCCTAAGCCTAGAAAATGCTAGGTAGAATTTAGAATCCTGGTTAATATATAATGCTTAATCTGTGACAGGTTAGAATAATAAGTTAGTAAAATAGACTCATATTAGTGACCCTAATCTATTAGACTTACATTCATATTTATTTATCTGCATTCTTATTTATTATTTCTCATCAGATAGTTATTCCTTTTATTATATTTTATTCTAAACGTATAAATTCATCTACGCTTGTTAAACATAATTAGATCTAACGGATTAAATCCCTGCGAACGAACTTGACTTATCATTAAAACTTGCAAACGATCTGTGATACTTGCAGTGAGTTCCGTGGTTCTCAAGGGTGTGTGCTCTTTATTATTATTCTTATTTATCTATTTATTTATCACACCTTTGCCCCACCAAGTTTTTGGCGCCGCTGCCGGGGATTTATCTTTAAGTTAAATCTATTTTGTGTTTATCTAGTGTAGAAGTTTTTATTTGTTTTCAGTTTTACGCTTTCTTTTTGTTTTAGTCTTTCTCAGGATTTTAGATGGATAATCAATGGTTAGAGCTATGGGATTCGCATCCCAACCATCCAAGCCGTTATATTCAAGCCCGATCCTGACCTGATTAATCAATTCGCGAGCTATGGGAAATTTAATGGTGATACAAATCAAGATCCGGTCAAATCTGTTCAGAAATTCATGCAATTCTGTGATGCCTACATTAATGAAGGTGTTACGCAAGAACAGATGTATTATTTTATGTTTCAATTTTTCTTGACCAGGAAAGCAAGCGATTGGTTCGATGATCAACCTCCCGAGCTAATAACCAATTGGGACAAGCTTCAAGAAAGATTCCTTGATAAATTTTATCCTACAAGTATGCGAGTGAAGGAACTATTGGAGCCTATGAATTTCTTACAAGAAGCCGGAGAGAGTGTTGGCGAAGCATGGACGAGATTTCCAAAGATGTTGGCAAGATGTCCACTACATGGATACACGCCACAATTACAATTATCCATGTTCTATTATGGACTCAATAGCGAGTCAAGGCTGAGAGCAGATAATATGGGTCGTGGTAATTTTGTCTCTATGGATCCAAAAGAAGCAAAAAGTGGTATGGAAACAATCATTGTGAACAACATGAGTTGGCCACAAGAACAAACTCCTACCACTAACGAAGAAGAAGAAGCAAGGATTTCAAGCTTGCAAGCTCAAATACAACAACTCGCTATAACAGTTAAGGAAAGCATCCCAAAGCCACCTCAACAGTTATACCTGCAAGAACAAGCCTATGAAAATCACGCTAATCATCCACCGGGCTGCAATATACATAATGTAAGTCAAGCTCAATCACGTCCTCAAGAAGAAATCACTGAGTTAAAAGAGACTATTAGTCAATTCATCAACTTCTCGAAGGATAATATGAGCAGACTTGAATCAAAGATCGATGCATCAGTAGTGCAAAGCCTGCAACAACAGAATCAAGATTTGAAACAACATAATCAACTTTTAGAGAAGAATGTAATACGACTCATTATAATCATAGAACAAATGCAAAGTCAACTCCTACAATTGAACCAAGATACAACATCTAACATGAAGAAGATCCAATACGTTGACGAAAAGGTTAAGACTGTTAGTCTTCAAGCTGAAAAGATCAAGGAAACGCCACCATCTTCCTCAAAAGGGGATGTCCTATCAAACAAGTCAAACGTAAATCAGATGAACTTAGATGAGATAATTGTTGAAGATTGGGTTGAAGAAGTTGAACACGATGAGATTAAGAAGCCAAGAGTGGTTGATGAACAAAAAAATTGAAGAGAGAAGTAGAGCAAGACAGCCACCCATACATTGCCACTATCCCGCTTATCCAAAGGAGCAACAACAGAAGTGTATAGAGGCGTTAAAACAAGTGAAAATTAATGTCCCTTTACTCGAAGCTATGGAAGGAAGGCGAAACTATGATCGATTCTTTATGGAGGAACTCTCCAATAAAGAAAGGTTCACAAGATCCAAATCTGTGACACTTAATGAAGGGATATCAGCACAAGTTCAGCAAAGATTACCACCAAAGCTTAAAGATCCGGGAAGTTTCAACCTCCCAATCAAAATAGGTGGTATATTTCATGGAAAAGCCATGCGTGATTTAGGGGCAAGTGTAAATATCATGCCCAAAAGTATATTCAAGAAGATTGGAATTAGTGATGCAAAACTGACATCCGTAATCTTACAACTTGCGGATCAATCAACAGCAAAGCCGTGGGGAGTAATTGAGGATGTACTCGTTCAAGTAGGTAACCTTGTTATTCCTACGGACTTTATTATTCTTGATTATAAAGTAGATAAGAACGTCCTATTCATTCTTGGGCGTCCATTCCTAGCCACCAGCGATACTATAGTGAATGTGAATGAGGGAACTGTGACTCTCCGTATTGAAGATAAATCTGAAACGTTCTATGTTTCGGGGAAGAAGAAAAAGAAAAATGAGTCAAAAGAACTATATCCAATCAGAGTTGTAACTAAGAAGCCAGAACCTATAAGCCCCAAAGAAACCATGGAGAAAAAGATTGAGTTTGGGGTAGGAGACGAGGTGGCATGGAAACCTCCCAATTCCAAACATAACAGTTCTTGGAAGGGGCCATACATTATCACGCAAATCATCTCAGAAGGAGTGGTCAAAATAAAAGCTATCAAAGGTTGCAAGCTCGAGTTGGTAAGTGTTAATCATCTCACTCACTGCTGGGGAGGCTATAAAAAGAAATAACCGAGGTAACTCGTCTAACTTTGAAAGACGTTAAACAAAAGTGCCCTCTGGGAGACATCCCATAGTAGTTTTTACGTTTTTATGTTTTTAGTTTAGTTGTTTTTAGTTGATACTGCATATTTGAGAAAGGTATAAGTGTTTTTGATGCTTAGGTATTGGAAATCGAGTTCGGTAGGAGAAAACAAAAAAATTCGGAAAAATCTGACCACTAGTCCGGTATACCGCGCCTCAGCCCCGGTATACCGCAGAGAAGAAAACCCGTACTACGGGTTATTGACTCGGGTTTTTGGCCGAGAAGAAAAAAAATCAGGACCATCAGTCCGGTATACCGCAGGACCAAAAACCCGTAACACGGGTAGGAGATTCGGGTTTTTTGTCGAGAATTAAAATTTTTGAAGAGCAGAAGGTCTGGTATACCGGACCACAGCCATGGTATATCGCAGGTAACCGCTGGAGAGAGAAAAAGTTGCGTTTTAAGGTTTTAAAAGGAGGTGGTTGGTATAAATCCGAATTTATTAATCCTTAAGCCTTTCTTTCTTCCCCAAACCTCTCTCAACTCCATTAGAGCTTCAACAAACCTTCACCCAACATCAAAACACCACCAAATCACCATGAATTCACATCCAAATCCTTCCCTACATCATTACAAAGAAGATTCAAGCACCCAAATCATATCAAAACACCTAGAAACCAAGAATCAAAACCATGAATTTCAAAATGTATTTTCCAAAATTCCTTAAACCCACATCATCAAAGCTTGATTCCGTCATACCCACATAGAGAATAATCATCCTAACACCTTTCCTAACCCAAATAAAGCTTTTTCCACCTATGATTAAGAGTTACAAATTTCAAGAGTGTTCAAAGCTTTGAGTTGGGGGTCAAAAGAGATGATGAAAAGAACGAAGATATTATTAAGGGAGATGAAGAATCAAAGCAAGGTATTGGGTAAGATCAAGAATAAAATCAATTGAGATGGGTACTAGTTCGGGAATAACTACAAGGTAAATCGGATCAAGAGAATAGAGGAAAGCTAGCTATGGTGAATTCAAAGAGCAAAAAGGTTTAAACTTTCATAAGGAAGACACTACAACCTCTACACGATAGTCTTTTACCCGAAATTAACAAAAGCTTCTGGGACGCTAGTAGCTGTGTTCAAAACATATTCCTGGATAAACACCTTCACATGAGAGATTATTCAAGAGCAAAGTTGGAAGAAGATAAACAAGAAATTTCTAGAGTGTGATTGATTGGGATGAAACATAAGAGGATGTAAGGGAAAGAGAAATTGGTAATACTAGAAGTTTGCATACATGAAAGCACTACACCTTATTCCAGGTATTGATCAGGCAAGGTAAATAGCCTCGAAGAGTATGTTTTCTTTCTTCCTTACCTTTTCTTTATGTGCAATATCTGTAAAATTTTAATTTTAATTTCTTTTATTTTTGAGTCTTTTCGAGTCGTGGGGACACGACTCATTTTTGAGTTGGGGGTGTGGGGATTCGTTGTCTCTCATCTCCATTTTCTGTGTTTTTAGGTAAAAATTAATTTTTTTGAAGGATTAGATGTATGTAGAGTGTGTTTAATAGCTTGAAAGCATAAGCTCAGTGGATTAATGATAGAAAGTAGTATGTTTATGAGCTATTTTATTTTGTATGCTTTGAGTATTTGCAGGAAAACACACATTGATAGTAAAGAGAAGATTAGTTAGCAATGTGATAGAAAGTATGTTCGATCTCAGAGAACCTTGAGAAGTGTGTAGGCCGTGAGATCCAAGCTAGTTGACAAACCCATTTGATGAAAGTGCTAAAGGTAAGGAAATAACGAAATTACATAGTGTAGAAAGTGATTAAGGCAGTTCTTTCATATTGAAGCCACTTGAAGCCTTTTTATACCTTCTCACCTTATTATTTGATTTTATATGATATATCCTTCTCAGCCCCTTCTAGCCTTTCTAAAAGCCTTTTTATTTAACCACATTATAAGCCATATCCCTTTAGATTATAGGACTTTTCCATATGACCCGCACTCGAATCACGATGCATAGACAGTTGTTTTAGAGCCTGAGTTTGGGGTGGTGGGTCCACCATTATGGGAATTATTATTGGGTTGGGATTTTTGAGCTTATTATTTGTGCTCTGTTATTATATTGATGATGATTCACATGTTTATATTGTAACCCTTTGCCGGGGTAATAGTGAATGAAAAAGAAGTTACGAGCTAAAATTGCCACCAAGGTCATAAATAGAAAAGAAAAATATATATATGAAAAAATAGCGTGATATCTCGAACATTAAAATAGAGTCATAGCTGTAGAAAAGAATTGAAAATAAAATATATATTCGGACCGGCAAAGAGGAATTTTTATGTAAACATCTTATGCTTTAATTGGGTTATTGGGGATGCTACTTTGTGCATCAGACAAATCATTGGGTTGAGTGAGAAACGTTTTATGAGAGTAACTCAAGCTCTAGGGCGATTCGTTGATGGCTAGTAAGGAGAGAGTCAAAAGCTCACTCTAAATTATCCAAAAATACTTATCATACCGTCCCTAAGCCTACATTACAGCCTTAAAGACCTTTTGATTCTTTGCTATGTAATCAAGAAGTGATTGAACCAATAGAGAGTAGTTAAGTGGATCTTTGGATACTAGTGAAGTTCGATGAACAATCTATAGCCTCCTTGGTGAACTGAGTAAAGTTCCTCACCTTCTTACATTGCAAAGCTAATCTAATCTTGAATTCAAACTGTGTTAACTGTGGATATGAGAAGTGTACATGTATGTAGTTTTTTAATATTATTACATGAAATTTTCTAAGTAGTTGCTTTGAGTCTATTCTCCATATTCTGCTATCTTTCTTCCCTTTGTGCTTAATTGACCTAGGTGTGTATTTAGAGACTTCCCTTTGTTTTTATCTTTATTGTATCGGGACGATACAACTTTGAGTTGGGGGTCTTGATGTCTCCTTATTTGTGATGAATTAATATTAGTTGGAGACATCATTTTTAGTGATTTAGGTAGTCATTTGAGTCGATTTTCTTGAGAAATGCTACACTTTCCCATTTTGAGTCTTGATTTAGTAAAATAATATTTTTAGAGCATATTGGGTTTAATTATTTATTTATTGTGAAGCTTTAAAGATAATTATGGAGATTAACTAGAGTCCAAGTCAAAGACTACAAGATATGGAAAGAGATAAGCATGGTAATTGGAGATAAGGAAAGAAAAGCTAAAATCATGGAAAAGGAAATACTGCCTTAAATCTGAATTTCTGCAGCTACGTCTAAGGAAGTGGTGATAACTCCAAAACCGAGTCGATTCTGGAAGATCCCTTTCATAGGGACGTACATAATTCCGTGAGGATTCTTTTGATATCTTATGGAACAAAAACGGTTCAGTAACGAAGAAGATATGGTAAAAACAAGTCAGCAGTAATTATCTTTATCTACCTACGAATTTGAGTTGGGCTGGGAGTCCATTACTTTCCTTCTCCTTCAAGAAAACGAAGTAGGTCTTCCTAAACACCTATAAATACACCTTATACCATTGTAAACATGTCCTTGCCCAGTTTCAAGCTTAGGCTTAGTCCTTGCTTGTATTTTCTCAGTTTTAAATAATAGCTTAGTCCTTTATATTTAATATTCCTCCTTAGTATCAAGCTATTCATCCAAGAAGCAAGCAGACCTATAGAGGAAGACAAGAAGAAGAAGTTGGAGAGTGACAAACTCCTCTTCTACATCTACTTTCTCTATATTTAGGGTATTTACCTATAGATTTATTTCAACCATACTTCTAAGCTTTTATTCTGTAAGTTTTACTTTTAATTGCTGGGTTATTATTTTGTCTACATTCATTAATACTATTTGTTATTTTAATTGATTGAGCTTGGCGTATATTGTTATTATGTGTTTTGATTTATTGTTACATCCCTAGATTTGGCCAATCTTAGGATTATTCTTAGTTATTGACAACACCACATAATCGTCTAGTTTTGATTCTTTACCTAACTAGATAGCCATAAAGGTTTGATTTAATCACCAATCATTACTCAAGTTCCTTGGTAGTGGAGAGGTTGCTCCTAAGCCTAGAAAAGGCTAGGTAGAATTTAGAATCCTGGTTAATATATAATGCTTAATCTGTGACAGGTTAGAATAACAAGTTAGTAAAATAGACTCATATTAGTGACCCTAGTCTATTAGACTTACATTCATATTTATTTATCTGCATTCTTATTTATTATTTCTCATCAGATAGTTATTCCTTTTATTATATTTTATTCTAAACATATAAATGCTTGTTAAACATAATTAGATCTAACGGATTAAATCCCTGCGAACGAACTTGACTTATCATTAAAACTTGCAAACGATCTGTGATACTTGCAGTGAGTTCCGTGGTTCTCAAGGGTGTGTGCTCTTTATTATTATTCTTATTTATCTATTTATTCATCACACCTTTGCCCCCACCAACTATGCAACCATTAAAGTTGACATGAAAAAAGCTTATGAAAAGTGGATTGGTCCTTTCTTATTAGTGTACTCAAACGACTTGGATTTAGCGAAAAATGGAGAAATCTAATCTATAGATGTATTTCAACATTATCAATGCAAATTTAAATTAATGGAGAACGACTTCATAGTTTCAAACTGCAACAAGGTCTAAGACAAGGAGAGCCCCTTCCTCCACTTCTTTCTCTATGATGACGGAAGCTCTCATTAGTCTCATTAATTATCATGTCCGCAAAGAAGACATCAAAGGATTATCAATGTCCAGGATTTGCCCGAACCTCACTCGTCTCTTATTTGCAGATGATGCATTATTTTTCATGGAAGCAAACAATAAGGAGTTTGAGAACTTCAGAGATATACGCAATAAGTATTGTCGTGCATCGGGACAAATGATTAATTTCAGTAAATCATATATACTCTTTAGTAATGGAATTTTGGAAAGTACAAAGAAGAACTTAACAAAAATTCTTAACATATCGAGTTCTAATTCACTAGGAAATTATATGATTGGTCCATTTAAAATCCACCTAGGAGGTATAAAATGGTAATGTTTTTTGGGGTGATATCCAACATTACTCTTATATCAAAGACAAACTGCTCAGTTTATCAGCAAGTTGGGTTGCAAATTTACTCTTGGATGGAGGCAATGAGGTTTTAATTAAAGCAGTGCTTCAGACAATACCAAATTATGCGATGTCGATTTTTGAATTTCCCAAAGATTATGTAAAAAAATTTCGGCCATTATTTCTAATTTCTATTGAGATGCAGCAGGAAAAAAAATTCATTGGGAGTCGTGGAAAAAAATTGCAAGATAGAAAACGATTGGAGCCCTTTGCTTCAGAGACTTACAGAAGATGAATATCGCTCTATTAGCAAACCAAGTTTGGAGAATCCTTAAAAATCCTGATTCTTTAGTTGCAAAAGTTATCAAAGGAATTTATCATCCTAATTCGGATTTATGGAATGCTCAACTACGTCAAAGAAAGTCCCAGAGTTGGACAAGCCTTTACAAAGGTTTACAACTCCTTAAAAAAGAATGTTGTTGGCAAATAGGAAATTAATTAACGACTAATATTTGTAAGGACTTTTGGATTGGACTTGGAGTGAAAATTGAGAAAAAAGGAGTTGACATTGCTAAAGTAACTGAACTTTTTAATGATAATTACACGAGATGGAACTCACAGTTAATTGATTCAATTTGTAACGAGAGAGAGAGAGAGAGAGAGAGAGAGAGAGAGAGAGAGAGAGAGAGAGAGAGAGAGAGAGAGAGAGAGAGAGAGAGAGAGAGAGAGAGAGAGAGAGAGAGAGAGAGAGAGAGAGAGAGAAAATCAGGAGAATCCCAATTATCAATTTTTTTCTCATAAAAGACCACATATGTTTTGTTTTTTCATTTTCTTTTCCATAAAAAGAGTCGTTTGAGTTATGGGAAGCTTCCCATAACTCAAACTTTGAGTAATGGGAAGCTTTCCATTGCTCACCGTTCTTTAAAAAACACAGTGTTTTTTATGCGCAAGGGTGTAAGGTGGTAGATGTCGATTGGGCATTAACCCTTTAATAAATATGTTACTGGGTTAGTTGTGATGAGGAACTTAAAGCTCGAAGGGAAATGGTAAACTTATGGTTACTAAACAAGGAGTTACTGAACCCAAGTGGTTGAATATAATGATGCTCATGGAAGATATATTTTCAAAATATTGTCTTACTAAGCTTTTGGGATCCCCGAATGGTGGTCTTAAGAAGGGTTTTTTTTGGAGGATAGTCGAGTTGATAAGGGTCGACTTTATTATGTGAGTAAGAAGAAGAGTAGTGATGATGATTTAAAGGATGGTGCTAGTGGCCAGGTTCAGCCTGTGAAGAAACACATCATCTCACGAATGCTTAAAGATGATGACCAGCTCTCTAAAATGGTTGGGATTGATGTATAATTTTATAGCGCAGAATAGTCAAGGGGTTAGGGCACCCTTGAATTGAAAAATATTCAAGTCCTTTTTTTAAAGTAAAATGTTGTCATTGCTTGCTCTTTTGAGTCTATAACCTTAAAAGGGATATTAGTTCATTCAGTCTGGGCAATCCTCATATTGTGGAACTTAAGGAAAAGCTTTTAGGTCCAATGTGTGGAAAAGTAACATTAACCTTAATTTTTTCAAGTCTAGTAAATCTTTTATTAATGTTAATATTAGATAATCTATTACTTATTCTTCGTATGCTGTTTTTATTCATACTCCAACAGATATGAAGGAGCGCTTTAAACTTTGGGAACGACTTTTAGATTGGAAATCAATAATACCGAATCCATGTGTTTTCGCGAGCGATTTCAATAATATCATTGAATCTTCCAATTAGATGGGTAAAAACAAATGAATCTTAATAGATTTTTTCGCTACAACAATTTCTTAAATAACAACGTATTTATCGATATCCGTCCAAATGATGACAAATGCATGGACTATCAAATTGGCAAAGAATGACCCGATAAAATTTTGATAGTAAAAATTAAATGTATCTTTTTCCTTTTAGATTTATCAATGTTCCTCTGGCTGTCGGTTCTTATCATTCACCAATCATTATTCAAAGGGAAATAAATAATAGCAAGGGAAAGATAATTCTTATCTTCGAGTCCAATGGCTTGCAAATCAACAAGGTCGTGAAATTGTTAAATTCTTGTGGGGTGATGTTTACCACATTTCATCTATGCAAGAACTCTGACTTAAAATAGATGTTACTAGCATGACCCTCACCGGGTGGAGCATACCCACGTTCATTAAAAATCATCAATAATCAAACTTACGTTCTCAAATATCAAATCTCGTCTCACAGATTTAAAAATGTAGTTCATTCTGATCAGAGCGGTCTTCTAGCTTTTAATATTACCCAGGAGTTAGATGCTCTTTGGAGTAAGGATGAAACTTTTTGGGTGGATTATGCTCGAGATTTTTGGATTAAGAAAGACGATAAAAATACAAAGTATTTATATGACATGACCCTCATGGGAGGTAGCATTAATCGTATTTTCTGGCTTAAGGATAATAAAGTAATCTTGTATAAAAACCCTAAAAGAATCCAAAAATTCATTTAATAATTAGATCTTTTTTCTTTGAAAAAACTTCAGAGTGAGTAGAGGAGGTTTCTATCTTAATTTATGGCAAGAGTTCTAATGATATGAATGAGGTTCTTACCAGAGATCCCACAATTGAAAGAACTTAAATAAGCGATCTTTTGTATATCTGGTTTAAAAGCACTGAGCTCAGACAAATTACCTAGAGAATTCTATCAAAAGTTCTGAGATATTCTTTAAAGATGATAATTTTATTATGGTACTAGACTTCGTCAAGCTCTTTTAACACTTTAATGATAAATTTATGACCCTTATTCCAAAAGGGGGAGCAAAAGAGTCTTGTGGATTATCGGCTTATTTCATGTGTTAACTTCTGTTACAAGATCATTGCTAAGATATTGGCCTTAAGACTCAAGTATTTCATGTATTAGATCATCTCTCCAACTCAATTGGCTTTTATCAAAGGTCGGTGTATCCAAGACAACATTATTATAACTCATGAGGTATCTTTTTTTCTCAAACAGGAGCGAAACTCGAAGAAATATTATGCACCTGTCAATCTTGACATGGCTAAGGCCTAAAATCAAGCCGATTGGTCTTTCCTCATCAAAGTTCTTTCAAATATGTGTTTTTAAAAAAGAAAAATGGACGGATAGGATATCTAACGGTATTTCTACCATATCTTTTCAATTCAAATTTATTTATCCTCGACAAGGGAACCAGAAAGCAGATCCATTATATCCACTTCTTTTTCTGTCTTATGACAAAGGTATTGATTGATCTTCTTAACAACGAATGTCAGGAGCACTAAATTAAAGGTATTTCTTGGACCAGAGCATACCAAAGTATCTCTCAACATCTGTTCGTAGACGATGCTTTATTATTTATCTCCCTCAACAAAAAGGAAATAGAAGCCTTTCAAAATGTGATTCAATCTTATTGCAAAGTTTCAGGACAAAGAATCAACTTAAATAAATCTTATGTTTGTCTTGGAAAGAGCATTCCGAGCGATCTAGCACATTTAGTAACCGAGTCTTTTCACATCAAGAGAAAGGATTCCTTCGGGAAGTATCTGGGGATTTCCCTTTAATCTCAAAAGGGCCAACTCGGTGAATTTGAATTATATCAAAGATTTTCTCCTTGCTAAAACGACTAGTTGGATTTCTTCACTTCTCTCAGACAGTGGAAGTGCTTGTTAAAGAGGATCTACACGCAATTCTTAATTATACAATGCCCATCTTTTCCTTCCGAAAACACTCTACAATTGCTCAGTAGTTTATGCTCGAGTTTTTGGGGGACACTCAATACAAGAAGAAAATTTCACTAGATTGCTTGAGATAAAGTAGTTGTTTCTAAAGCTATTGATAATTTGGCTTTCGTAATTTCCATAAAATTAATATCACCATCCTCGCTAATCAGGCATGGAGATTGCTCAACAATTCGGACTCTATGGCTCATAGGATTCTCAAGGGTATTAATATTCGTAACTCCTTTTGGGATGCGAAACTCAAACCTAAAAAATCTTAGAACGACCAACTATTTTCAGGGATCATATCTCTTCAAAAATGAATGTACTCATCAAATTGGCAATCATCTTTCCACCAAAAACTGGGATCGCTCTTGGTTTAGCAAGTCTTGCAAGCTTGAGAAACCGATTCTCTCTCATCTTAAGACGATTTTCCAACTTTTCAACGTTGATTGCACCAGATGGAATCACAATATTATCAATCTTAACTTCACATTGTCAATTAAAGAATCAATGTTGCATATGTTACTTCAATTGTGTTGTGAAGACAAGATTATGTGGCCCCATTATAAGAATGGAGATTATACAACGAATTCGGGTAATCACTCTTTGGTGAATTTAGAAAAAAAGAGAAATCTCAGTCGTCTAAGACGCGGAGTCTAATATATCAAAAATTTAGGATATAATCTGAAAATCCAATATTTTTTCTAAAATAAGAATTTTTATTTGGAAAATTTCAAATGAACCATTCCAACGGAAGATTCATTGGAATATGTGCAACAAATAAGAAATATGACTGATGCGATCAGCGCATGAGTTTGGCCTTGATCAACCATGCAAATTAAAATGTACCCCTATCAACAATGCTTTTCTTGTAAGATAATCATTTATACAGTTATGATTTTCGTAAGGGCGGATGGGATTCAAAAATCATTACATTTTTCATTCTCATCACGATGTGGAAAATTTGAGAAAGTAAGTCGCAAGGAATCTCCAAAACAAAAAGATGGAATCTAGAAGAGATTAATATAAAGACGAATGGTCTTACTAAAACCAGTCTGCTTCAACTCTACCGCAATCAAGGATATAACTCGACCTTTTCAATGAAAATGGTGTTTCTTGGTTCATCAACGCATCTTTTAATAATTCATGGAAAGATTCAGAAGTAGCCACGGTAGCTATTAACATTAATTGGCACGTTGTTCATGAGAAACATATTCGCATTAGATGTAAATATGGGCTCTTTTACAGGCAATTAAACTGAATTACACAACCAGAGTAATATAAGTCATTTGTTGTCCAAAGAATAAGTCTGTAACAAGTATGATATAATCTTCTTATAATCACCAATTTGTGCTCCAGTGTTAGGATCAATAAGATAAGGCACCTGCACAGATTTCCACTTCTCATTTCCCAAATTCCAATATATACTAATAAATAAACTCAAGGACTAATTATAAACTAAATGGTATGGAAAATCAAGAGATTGACAACCAACCTCTTTTGATCCGGATATATTAAGCAAAGATTGTAGTGTTGGTGACCCTTCACCTGCACTATGAAGTACGTAAGGAAGCTCCATTTCACAAAGCACTTCACGCACCATACGAGCATTCTGATAAAAAGGAGAAATAGAGTATTATGAGAAAGCTTTCTCCTATAGAGAGGAATAATAAGTTGTTCTCTTACAGAATTGTTCTCATATGAGAAAAGCTCCAGTTTCTTTGAAGGTGGTTCCTTGTTTGATTTTACCCATAATGTCATTCCCTTACCTGCTCGAAGAAGAGTTGGTACCCAACCTGTGATCAATGTACTGCATATCGCAAGGTACGTCATTTAAGTATTCGAGGAAAAGACACAAAATATAATTACCAAAAAATTCACCTTTCTAACAGGCCAAAGGAGAGATTCTGTCCTTCACCATATTGTTGAAACAAGTATTTTACTATGTCACCGCTTTCATAGATTGAAACGCTAGTGTTTGGATCAATTAGAAACGGAAACCTGAAGGACAATTGAGTTTAATGAGAACTTTAAACAAAGGAATAAATTAACAAAATAATTAATAATCTGCTTACTGCTCTTTTCCACCAAGTCTTTTAACCATTTCTCGGTGCCTCACTGAGCCCTTTGGACATGGATAGATCTGCTTATATAAAATATTTTAAAATATGATATGTTGATTATTTAGGTATATTAATTAAGCTATTTCTTACCTCTACTGACAAATCAAGCTCTGTTATGGCTTCTCGAACCCTCCTGCAAAAAGGACATGCCTCTGTTGGAGGGTAAAAAAGGGAAGTTCTTCTAACCAGACACGATATAAAGAATCAAAACGAAGCTCACCAAATTCAAAGAGTTGCAAACTCATGGTACTTCTCTCTTGATCGTATGAATTCTTAAATAGTGATTTTGACCCCCATGGGAGCCTTGCCAAGGATGATAATGAAGATGTTACTTCCTGTTATACACGTGAGAGGAGAAGAAACCAAAACATACTAATCTATTAATCTATTACATAAACAACTAGAAGAATGTGTAGTATAGTATATACAAAGTGTTACCTCGAATACATAGTTTCGTTCTCTAGAAGGATCTCCTCCCTGTGTAAAAAGGTAAAAATCATACTTCTGATAACTTGTTAAAGGTTAAATTCACCATTGAATTCATGCTTGATCTTTAAATCGATAGCTCTATTACTTCTCTCACTAACAAAACTTGTTCCAATATTGAAATCTTTTTAACGAGTTAAAAATTAAATTACCATGTTATTTTCTTAGTTACAACTTCACAAAGGAGACTATATCATATACTAATTACTAAAAACCATTTTAGTATGTCGAATTTACTTTAAGCTATAATTGCTTTCGATTCAGATAATTCCTAAATTTATGCAAGGAAGGGCTACAGTACCTGCTATGGTGTAATGATTATCCCTGTACCTGAAGCAAAACATCCCTGAGGTTTGAAAAATTAAGTACACGAACTTTTATAACTAAAATATACTTTGTGTTACTAGTTCTAGTCTCTGGACAAGAGTAAAATGTAGCTCTCTATAAAAGGGTATTTCGATATTTTACAATAATCTAAGACATAAAAAATCTTTTGCACTTTCGATATATCAGAAAACATGAGTTGATGTCTGAGTAGAAAGAGGTCAAATACCGAAAAGAGTTTGAGCAAGGGGCAAAGGAAAGACAAGAAGCTGTTTGTGGACGAGTTGGTGCCATTATCATCTCTTTTGTCATCTTTGAAAGAAGATTTCTGGGTATTATTTCTTTCATTGTTAACTGAATTCTTTGCATATACCCGTTGATAAACCAAATTCAAATTTCTGGGTTGCCCGTTGAAACTACTATAGAGAGGAATTTGAGGTTTTAATGGCGGATTTGGTCGAGAGATGAAAGATTTGGAATGGGGGCTGAAGGATGACATTCTGAGGAGGGAATAAATATCGGGGGAATTCTAATATATAGAGCCCCACAACATGTATATTAACAAAATAAAGTCCATCCCATTTCTCCTTTTAATTACTAGTTGGACCCTAACTAGAACCTAGTTAAAAGACCCAAATAACCTTCAATCCCTCTATACACCCTCTATATACTATCTGCAACAAAAAAAACCAAAACAAAAATACCCAATTACATTTTTGTTTCAAAACCCTACCCCTCTCTATACCCTCTCTCTCTCTCTCACCTCCCCACCGTGAGCCACCCCCACCCCCTACCTGCATATCCCAGCCCCACCTTCCCACCACCACTGCGATGCCCTCCTTCCTCCCCACCGTGCAGAATCGCGAACCACCACCACTGTGATGCCCTCCTTCCTCCCCACCGTGCAGAATCGCGAACCACCACCACTCCTTCCGCCTTCACACCAAGCAGCAGCGAAACCAGCAGCACAGCACCACCTCCATCTCCCTGCTGCGCACAAGAAGGTCGCCGGAAAACAGCGAGTCAGATCCACTGCTTCGCGAGTCAGATCCACAAGATCCGCTGCTTGATGCCGCTCCAGTTCGTGGATCCAGTTATTCCCGGGACAGATCACGAGTCAGATCCACCGCCGTGGTTCGCCGTGGCCCTTAAGCTCCTGCTGCGCCGCCATCCTTCACCACCATACTGCACCAGAACAAGAAAACCGCTTCCATTATCTCTATGAAACTCCCACCGCTCAGATCCACCGCTAGTTGCTCCAACACGCCACCTCGACACTTGCTGCAACACAGATTAGAAGGTCGAGCCTCCACCGTCGAGCTCATAGGTCAAGGGTCCAGATTAGAAGGTCGAGCCCACCATTGTCCAGCCCACTCTTGTCCAGCGCACCCTTGTCCAGCCCACACTTGCTGCTCCTTTTTTGTACACAGAAAGCTTTGTTTTTTTTTTTTTTTTAAAAAAAAAAACGTGATTATCCACAACCCTTGGTCCAGACCTACTTGGTCCATACCTAATGGGCTGGAATCATGAGTCTGGTCCAGATTTAATGGGCTAAAAACTATCTTTTTTTTTGTTTTTTTTCTCTTTTTATCAATTTTATTTGTTTGATTAAAAACTGTTTTATTGGGCTATAAGTTGTTGTTTTTTTTTTAAAACCACTTTGTTAGTTTATTTCCTTGTCCTGTATGGTCCAGACACTATGGTCCAGACACTTTGGTCTAGTCATTCGGGTTTGTGACATGATTAATGACTTGGAAAAATATAAAAACAAGGACAAAACGGGATCGTGTACACCAACTTGGACAAAAACTTGGAGAATACCGACTAATTGGATATATAACGAAAAATGAATTGGAACTAAAACACTTAGAAAACGTTTAATAAGGACAGGGCTGTACGAAATGGTCTGGACAATGTTGGTACATACCTCCTTGAATATACCAGAAAAAATATCAAGTACTAAAAATTCAGAAAAAAAAAAATTAATAAAAAAACGAAAAAGGAATAACAAAAATTGAAAAGGGTAGGAAAGTAAAAAATCTAACCAGAATTTTTAGTTAGGCCTTAAAAAGTAGTATTTTACAACTAGGCTTTAAATCCTAAGAAACTTAGGATTTAGGCCTTAATTTGGAGATTCCTCATAAATATCGGTGGATTTGGCGTTTGGGTTGGAAAATGAAAGTGCAAATTAACAAGAGTATGGATTTAAAGAGTAACGATATTCCGACCAAAAAAAAAAGAGTAACGATGTTTACCAATTTCGATTAAAAAAATCTATATAATAAAGCAAAGCTAAAACTAATTTACCCTATTTATCCTCAAACTCCCCCGTTAGTCTCATAATCCCCCCATTTGGCTCATAATCCCCTTATTATTCTCTTTTATTTTCATTTTACTCATAAATCACCCACCAAACTATCAACCATCGAACACCCAGAAGACCCACCAAGCCGCTCTCCTGCAACGAGAAGACCTCCGCCACCATCAACCACCGAAGACCCAAAAGACCCACCAAGCCGCTCTCCTGCAACGAGAAGACCTCCGCCACCATCAACCACCGAAGACCCAAAAGACCCACCAAGCCGCTCTCCTGCTACATTGAATAAATTAACCACCGTAAGTTGTTACTTAATCAATGTAGAAACTTAAACACCGCTCTCTTTATATATTGATAATACAGAGGATTACATTAATATTCAGCTTGACAATCATAGAAATCAGCTCATTCAGGTACTTTTGTTTTTGTTACTGTTTCTGTTTTGTTTTTTCAGTTTCTTTATTGATAGCTCTTTATATTTTCATTGTGTAGCTTCGTGAATTAATACAGAGGATTACATTAATATTCAGCTTGACAATCATAGAAATCAGCTCATTCAGGTACTTTTGTTTTTGTTACTGTTTCTGTTTTGTTTTTTCAGTTTCTTTATTGATAGCTCTTTATATTTTCATTGTGTAGCTTCGTGAATTAATACAGAGGATTACATTAATATTCAGCTTGACAATCATAGAAATCAGCTCATTCAGGTACTTTTGTTTTTGTTACTGTTTCTGTTTTGTTTTTTCAGTTTGTTTATTGATAGCTCTTTATATTTTCATTGTGTAGCTTCGTGAATATATTGATAATACAGAGGATTACATTAATATTCAGCTTGACAATCATAGAAATCAGCTCATTCAGGTACTTTTGTTTTTGTTACTGTTTCTGTTTTGTTTTTTCAGTTTGTTTATTGATAGATATATTTTGTGTGTGTGTTTGAAGTTGGAGCTTTTTCTTAGCTCTGGAACAGTATGTTTAGCTATCTATTCTTTGAGTTTGTGGGTATGTTTACTTGGAATGACCATCATATACTGTTCCCATTCTTAGCTCTGGAACAGTATGTTTACTTGGAATGACCATCATGGATAAATGTTTAAATGGGTGAGAATTTAAACCTGTGATAAAAAAATGTTATTTATTTGATTTCTTGCTCTAATAGTATCTAATTTTGTAGGTTGTGATCATATCCGGGTTGCTTTGTGCGGTTATTTTCATACTTATTGTTTATATACACGTCTCAAAAGGGATTTAAACCCTGGAGAATGGGAATGCCCTTCGTGAGTCTACTTTTTGAGATTGTTTTTGTACTGAAATTGTATTTGAGAGTAAAATAATGTATTATTTTTTGTCATTGTAGATGCAATTTCTTGAATTGTAGAAGGAACATGGTGTGCAAGAAATCTCCCTGTGAACAACAGATTTGGAAGAAGCCATCTATGCGAACGGATAAACAAGATGTTTATCGGAGGTCCAACTTTGACTAATACAAGAAACTGATAATCACAGGGAGAGAAGAAGTATTTGCAGGCTGCTCTACAATATTTATAATAGGAAGAAAGTAAGCTAGACTTTGAGTTTGTGGGCTTTAAAGGGAGGTGGATATTATTTAACGGATTCGTATAAAGAATACAGCTTATAATGTTTTTTATTACGATGAATTAACCTGCGTATTGTGTGATTGTTTTTTGGTGTATTTATTGATTGGGTGGTTTGATCTTTTTGCTTATAGATTACACAACCAGCTCATGCATGCATGTGATCATTTTTAATCTTTGGTGATATCCCTTTATATTCCATCGAATCCATGGGTTTACATATTGAATTGATATTTCTTTCATGCATGATGTTCTCCGTTTCACGCATGCTCTCTAAGTTGTTACCCATGTAAATGTTTCTCTTGAACAAGAGCTAGATAGGGATCAATTTTAGTTTTCTTTCTCACTATTTTCTTTTTGTGTTATTGACAGATTGTATTGTTTTTTTCAGGTTTGTCCTAAATGCAAAAACAAACCCGATGAGCTCTTCAACCTGGAACAATACTGGAACATTTATTGTTTTTTGTTAGACAGTTTCATAGCTAATTGTAAATAAATAGAAGCTTAGCGTTATTGACCTATATGTAATTGTAATTTTTTACAGTTTCTTAAGTTTTTGATTTTCCAATATTTGCAATACAATAGTTGCATTCAAAAGTTTGAGGTGTATGTTTTTCCTCAGAAGAAGTCTCAAAACTAACAATCTTTGCAGTAATATTATTAAACAATTGAAATATTGTAATGTATAACATTTAACTACCGTGAGTCATTAGGTAATTATATTGCTCTTCTCATCACAATAGAAGGCTCACTTATCTTACAAAGTTTTAATTGAGTCATTAGTTCAAGTTTTAAGCAAATTTGCTTCAAATATAATTATACTTTAAATATACAAACACTATGCATTAATACTGTTGCATATCTACTCTTCCACAGGATATTTTATGTTTCGTTCTATTTGACAGATGTTTCTATGTGAGTTTCAGCACATAAAAATATAGTCCACGGTCTACTTCACTTTTCAGTATAAATTATCTTCCCTGTCCCTATATTGTAATAACTGCAACACAAAAAAATAATAATATTAGAAGATAATTATCTAGATTATATTTAAATTCAAAATACAATTTATATTGGATAGATATTTATCTTAACTTAAAACTCTCAGATATATACACACTTTTGAGTTTTTTTTGGATCGGATATATTTTTGAGTTTTTAAACACCATTTTTTTAACTTATCAAAAAAAAATATACCATTCGGTTGAAAAAAAAACCAGTCACTTTTTTTTTTTTTCCTAAACGCTAATAACCATTCACTCTTCAATATACATTGAAGATCACTATATTGTAATAACCTGCAACACAAAAGAAAAATAATATTAGAAGATAATACGATTATAGATATAAATATGATTGGATATTTATCTATATTATATTCAAATACAAAAATACAATTTAAATTGAATATACGTAACTTAAAACTCTCACATATAATTTTGTTTAGTTACTTATCTTTTTTTAAGTTCAAAAAATTTAGTTAGTTACCTAGATTATATTAAAATTTGAAATATTAAAACATTTCCCTCCAATAATTTGTTAAAAATAAATTTCCCTCCAATTTAATATAAGCAATCTCCTATATATATCTAGCAAATATAATACATACTTACACGAATTCACTTCCATCAGGTAGCGCTATATTCTTTTATATTATTTATTCATTTAATCATCAATTTCAGACTTACTAATTTTTAATATGGTTTTTTTTATGATTGGGTTACTAGGCAATTTTACAATCACCTCACTGTGGAACCACCACTGCTCCGACCTCATATTACTAAGGTACATTTACAAAATTTTGTTTACATTCTTTTAAGAATTCTGTCTTATATATAATTAAGGAAAAAAATGTGTTCGGAAGACAAGTTGCAAGAGTTTATACAATTGAATTTCAAAAGAGAGGTTTACCACATATGCATGTGTTGATTTTCTTGGCGGGACCAGACAAAATTCGAACGAGTTTGCAGGTAGATAATTTAGTATGTGCTGAATTTCCAGATCCAGACGATGACCCGATACTCTTTGAAACTGTTAAAAACTGCATGGTTCATGGACCGTGTGGTTCTCGAAATGATAAAGCACGATGCATGGATAAAAATAAATGTACAAAGAAGTATCCGAGAGATTTTGTGGAAACCACAACGATGGATCAAGATGGATATCCAATTTATCGTCGTCGTGATAATGGCCGGGTTTTCAAAGTGAGAGGTGTTAATATGGATAATAGGGATGTAGTACCATACAATCCATACCTCTCCAAGATGTTTGATTGTCACATAAATGTTGAAGTTTGTGCGGGTATAAGGTGTGTCAAGTACATCCATAAGTACATATACAAAGGTCATGATCGTGCAACGATGGTATTGGGTGAAGATGAGGTTAAACAATATCTTGATTCGAGATATATCGGACCCCACGAAGCAGCATGGCGTATATTTCGATATCCTTTGCATGAAGAAAGCCCCACAGTCGTAAGATTACATCTACATTTGCCTGGGGAGCATCAAGTTGTGTATGATGAAGACGATGAAATGGATTCTGTTATTGAGAGTGCCAGTATTCAAAAATCAACCTTAACAGGATTTTTTGAGTGTTGCACGAAAAATGTATGTGCACGTAAGTTTACTTACCAGGAATTCCCGCAACACTTTGTTTGGAATAAAAAGGAAAAGATTTGGACGGTAAGAAAAATGGGTCTTGCTATTGGGCGTTTGTATTTTGCAAGCCCTAACTGTGGAGAAAGATTTTACCTTCGTTTGTTGCTCACTGTTGTCAAAGGACCACTATCGTTTAAGTGTTTACGTACATTTAACGGTCAATTGCTCGATACGTTTAAGTTAGCGTGTTCTGCTAGAGGACTTTTAGAGGACGATAGTGAGTGGGTGCAATGTCTAAAAGAGGCTTCAGATATGCAAACCGGATATCAGTTGAGAAGGTTGTTTTCGGTCATATTAACTCAATGTCACCCACTTCATCCAAACGAATTATGGAGAGATTTTTCTGTGCACATATGTGATGATCTTGCACACAAGATTCGTACATCATATGATATTCCCGATCCGACAGAAAATGAAGTGGAAGATTATGGGTTATATCTAATAAATGAATTGTTGATGGAATCGGGAAAAACATTAAGTGACTTTCCTCCGATGCCAAAATCGACTGGGAATTGGAGCTTGGTTGTGGAAAATCGATTGATAAGAGAACATTTACAGCTTCAAAGGGAAGCGAAAGAAAAGGATGCTGATATAAACGTTGATCGACTTAACAGTGCACAAAGGCGCGCATACGATAAGATTGTTGATTCCGTGTTTAATAGTAAAGGTGTAACTTTCTTCTTGAATGGAGGTGCTGGAACTGGAAAAACCTTTTTATACAATACGATATCAACAAAATGTCGGAGTTTAGATTATTTTGTGATTAATGTAGCTTCGTCAGGAATCGCATCTTTGTTATTGATTGGAGGTCGAACTGCACATTCCACATTCTCGATACCACTGAATATTGTGGAAGATTCTATTTGTCATATTTCTAAACAATCCCTCCAGGCTGAGTTGATACGAAAAACAAGTCTCATAATTTGGGATGAAGTTCCGATGCAACATCGAAATTGCGTTGAGGCTGTTAATCGAACGTTACAAGATATACATAAAAATGAGAAGCCATTCGGGGGCATCACTGTTGTTCTCGGAGGTGATTTCCGACAAATTTTACCAGTTGTACCAAAAGGTGTACGCGAACAAATAGTCGGAGCCTCATTAAGACGTTCTATACTTTGGAGAAAAATTCACGTGCTTACATTAGATGTTAATATGCGTCTCAACGACTCAATTAGCGGGAACTCTGACTTTGCCCACTTCCTACTAAAGGTAATATGAATTTCTCTAAAAAAAAATTTATAATTTTTTTTATACTCATAAATTTAAGTGTTTGTTAATCATTCTAGATTGGCTCTAATTCAGAAGAATTAATGGAGATCCCAACAACAATGTGCAAGTGCACAAATTTGAACAATTTGATATCAACCACGTATCCTAACTTGCATGACCATGAAATTGTAACTAACACATATCTTAATGAGCGCACTATACTGTCCGCGAGAAATGATGATGTTAGTGAGATCAACAATCTTGCACTTAAGATTTTTCCTGGAATACAGAAGACGTATCTAGCAGCTGATAAGATGGTTGAAGAGGATCAAGTAGATAAATCTATAACATCTCGATATCCAAATGAGTATTTAAACTCACTCAATCCAAGTAGGTTACCTCCGTTCAAATTGGAATTAAAAGTGGGTGCTCCTATCATGCTGTTAAGGAATATTGCCCCGAAGGATGGATTGTGTAATGGCACGCGGTTAATGGTTGTCAGATGTTCAACGCGTGTTATTGAAGCCCGCATTTTGAATGGAGATAAATCCGGTAATTTGGTATTCATTCCAAGAATATCATTGACGCCTTCTGACTCGGAAATACCCTTTGTGATGACAAGGAGACAATTTCCTGTGCGTTTAGCCTATGCCATGACCATCAATAAATCACAAGGTCAATCTGTGAAATTCGTTGGGATCGATTTGCGAACACCAGTTTTTAGTCATGGACAATTGTATGTTGCATTATCAAGGTGTACGAGTTATGATCGCATAAGTGTACTTCTTCCCGATGGTGAACAAACAACAACTAATATTGTATATCCTGAAGTTTTAATATAATGTTTACTATAAGTAAGCACACAAGACGAATGATCATATATGTATTTTCGATTCTGTTTCTTTTTAATTTTTTTCGTATTTCAACTTCTTTATTAGTTGTTTGATAAATTAGACACATATTTATGTTTATTTGAATTTTATGATAATTCGTTTTTTATAATTTATGTATAACACACTATCTATAATTTCAGTTTTTACATATTCAATACCAAGAATCATTCTAATTTTTAAACATTTCATATGTAACAACAGTAAATGAACAAGTAACTGGAATGTTATTTTTTGGAGTGCCTTCAGGCACGGGCTATACCTAGTATATTTACAAACAAAAGTTATACTATAGTCTATAATGATTTCAATGAGAAAATATAGGCGTCCAAAAAAAAAGGGAGAAAATATAGGAATTAATAATTCATATATAATGAAAAAATAAAGGATTGGATAAATATCACGATAAAAATTATCTTTTCCGAAAATCTTACAAATTTAATAGTTGGGGTACAATTTTTTTAAATTTGAGATCGATAGTTGACCTAATGGTTAGGTTACTCCGCACAGATCAAGAGATCTTGGGATCGAATCTCATTGGAGTCATTTACTCCGAGTCCAAAGTGGCTCTCTCATGTATTCAACTTTTTTTTAAATTTATAAATTTATAAAAATTTCTCAATCATTTTAAAAGATATTTGTTAAAAAAAATACCTAATTATTACATGAAACTCTTAATAATTTATTTTTAAAAAATATATTTAATACAATAATTATTTATAGAAAACACCCTCTCATTTTTTTATATTTTTACAACTTTTATAATTAAAAATATTATTTATTATTAATACAATAATTATTTTTTAATATTAAACAAATAATAAGATACTTTTACCATCACCACCCCCATGAATTTAACCACCACTAGTATTAGACATACCAAAAAATAACAAAGCCAACTAGTATTGAACATTATCGCCCTATAAGCTGTTCCAACTTTATTTATAAAATTATTGCGAAAATTCTCGTGAATAGGTTGCAACCGGTAATAAATGTTTTAATTGATGAAAGTCAATCGACATTTATACCTGGAAGGCATATTCAAGAGAACACAATGGTGGCTCATGAAATTATTAACTTTATTAAAGAAAGGAAAAGTACGAAAAAAAAAATTATGACAGTGAAAACTGATACTCCCTCTGTCCCAAAAATAATGTCCATTTAGCATTTTCACACAGATTAAGAAATGTCATCATTGAACTCTACATGTACAAAAATACCCTTAATAAATGTCATCATTAATGACAATGCATACCTATTCCTATGCCTAGGAAAATGTAATACCCTATAAAATAATAATTTAAATAAGGGTAATTAGGGAAAACAAGTCAGAAAAGTTATCTTGAAATGGTAAGTGGACATTATTTTTGGGACGCCATATTTAGTAACATGGACATTATTTTTGGGACGGAGGGAGTATACAAAAGGCCTACGAGAATGTAGAATGGAATTGCCTACAAGATATTATGATTAAAATGGGATTTAGCAAGATATGGATTAATACAAGTATGCGATGTGTTACATCAGTCTCATACGCTATTTTAATAAATGGTAACCCAATAGAAATTGATAAACCCCAACGTGGCCTACGTCAGGGGGACCCACTATCACCCCTATTATTTTGTATTACAACTCAACTACTTTCTAAACTTATAAATGATAAAAAATAAGAAGTTAATGGAAGGGATAAAAATTGCGAAAATGGCCCCTCCTGTCTCACATTTTCTATTTGCTGATGACAGTATCTTCTTTATGGAAGCTAACAATCAAGAAATGGAAAGTTTCAAGGATGCTATTAATAAATATAGTTATGCCTCTAGAATGAAACTTAATCTTAATAAGTGCAGTGTTAAATTTAGCCCCAATACCCCTCATTACCTACAAAACTACATGTCTAATAGATTAATTATGCCTTTTACCAATAACTTAGGTAATTATTTGGGTCTCCCCACTGAATGGGGAAGATCTAAAATTAAAGACCTTAACATTTTAGTTGATAAAACCCTTCAAAGAATCAAAATTGGAAAAATCTATACTTATAAATAGCTGGTAAAGAAATTCTTATAAAATCTGTTATACAAAGTCTTTCAAATTATTATATGTCTTTATATATTATACCACAAAAAACCTGTGACATTATTAGCTCGCAAATCTCAAATTTTTGGTGGGGAAGTAATGGTAAGAAAAAAACCACTGGGAAAAGTGGGATTCTTTATCAAAGAGTAAACTCTCTGGTGGGTTAGGCTTCAGAGATTTACACCTTATGAATATGGCTTTATTGGGAAAACAAGCTTGGAACCTTATTAATAAACAAGAGTCCCTCCTTTATAAAGTGTTAAAGGGTAAATACTTCCCTTATTGTAATTTCCTGGAAGCTCAATTAGGACACTCACCCTCCTGGGGTTGGAGAAGTCTAATGAGAGGGAAAGATATTATTAAAAGTGATATAAGACAGAAAAATGGAAATGGTCATAATATTGATCTATCCATTGATATATGGATACATGGTCAAAATGAAATTATTAAACCTAAAAAAGGTAATGCTAAGAAGTAAGTGACCTTATACTCACAATGAAAGAAAATGGAAAGTGAATGATATTAAAGAGGAATTGAACCTCATATAGCTGATACAATTTTAAATACCTTTATTCCTTACTCAGATGGGAATGATACACCAACTTGGGTTAAGGATTCTAAAGGTATTTAGACAGTTAAAAAATGTTATCAAATATTGAAAAGTAATAAAGAAAAGGAGGAATCTGGTAGAGGTAGTACTAAAACTACTTCATCACATGAAATTGACATGAACACTTGGAAAACAATTTGGAATTTAAAGGTAGCACCTAAAGTTGAAAATTTTATATGGAGGCCCCTCAAAAACCTTCTCCCAATGAATGAAAATATATATAAAAAGAGAGTTATTAAATCTCCATTATGTGACATTTGTGATAAGGAGATTGAAACTCCTGAACACTTATTATTAAATTGTGAATGGGCAAGGATTATCTGGTTTGCCTCCCCTTTCAACATTCATACTTGCAACCAAGGATCTAATAAACTAGACACTTGGATGGTAAGGATTGTTGAAAACTTGAGGATTCAAAATCTAGATAAAAACTTCATTTTGGAAAAGATTTGTACACTTCTTTGGTGTACTTGGAAAGCTAGAAATGATAATAAATACAAGTTCTTGAAACTTGACCCAATTCAGGTTATAGAAAAGGCAAAATGCGAATTATCCTAAGGATGTTATTAATTTAATGAAAGATAAAGATACCCTAAATAATTCTACTGAATTGGAAACTGAAATTGCGAGTAGTAACAATGAACAACAAAATAAGAAAAAATGGATACCACCACCTATAAACCATATTAAAATCAATTGTGATGCCTCTTTTTTTAACAATAGAGCCGCAATATCGTGTGTTAACAGGGATCATGAAGGAAAGGTGCTGAATTGCAATGCCTGGGAAGTAAATGCTAATTCTCCAATAGAAGCTGAAGCGCTTGGAATCCTCAAGGCTTGTGTGATTGCGAGAGATATGAAGGATACACAAGTCATTATTGAGAGTGATTGTCAAGATATTATGCTTCCTTTGGAGAAAAACAAATTTATTTACATTCCTAAAATTTGTAATATTATTAAGAGCATATACTTTATTTCTGAAAATTGTAAACCTATATTTCGATGGATTAGTCGAGATAGGAATAGCTTAGCCGATGAGGTAGCCAAACATAAGCTCTCTAGCAACATGAATGGCTCGCAACTAGTTGCGTATTCTAGTAGGTTAGCTAGTATTATTCATAACGAATCAACTCCTTCGGGAATTGGTTAAACTTTGTAGCTATGGTTTTTAATATATGAGGTAATATTTGGAACAAAAAAAACCCACCACTATAGCCAACACAACCACAACCACCACCACAACCTATTACTAATTCCATCGCACACGTGCGCGTCCGTATTTTAAAAAAAATGTAATAACTAATTCTAAAAAAATAAAAAATTTACATTTTTAGATAAAGCAAATTATTTACGACTATGATTTTTTTTTTTGATTTTTTTTTTTTTAAATAATCTTTCACAAACATGTCTGCGAAAAAAATTCAAAAAAATTATAGATATAAATATTAATTTGATTTATCGAAATATGCAATTTTTTTATTTTTCTAATTTTTTTTAGAGAATTCCCACTACCGCTGGCAAGCCAGCGTTATGACGATTAAAAGAATCCACGGACGCGCGCGTATGTGATGGAATTAGTAGTAGGTGGTTGTGGTCGTGGTTGTTGTTGTTGTGGTGGTTGTGTTTGTAGTGGTGGTGGTGGTTGTGGTGGTGATGGTGGTAGTGGTAGTAGCAGGGTGATGGTGGTGGTTGTGGTGGTGGTGGTTGTGGGGGTGGGCGGGGGTGGTGGTGGGGTAGTGGTGGTGAGAAGTTGTAATAGGGTGGTTAAATTTAAATAATAAATAATAGAATAATTAAAAAAATTATATAAAGATATTTTTGTCAAGGGATGTTTTTAATAAATAATTTTATTAGAGATATTTTTGGCAAATAAGATTTTTAATAGACATTTATAGATTAATGGCTCTTCAGATTTTATAAAATTCTTTTTAATTTTACGTAAAGTTTAACGGATTCCTAAATCAAGATTTAACGAATTTTAAAGGATTTTGATTTTAATAGAATTGACTTTTAACAAATAAAAAAAAAAGTTGATTAATCCAAAAGGTTCACATCCTAACAAACTTTCTTAATAAGTTTTACCTAATTTCACTAACAATTCAGGTCCATAATACCCTTCACTGGGATGTGAGACATAATTTGGTGGACTAAAAGATCGTGAATCCGACGAATTGTTCGACTAAATGACATAATTTGGTAGGGTATTGTAAATATAGAACCCAAAATATATATTTCATCTATTCGGTTGTATTTACTAATTTACTAGATCCACTACCCAAATCTGTTAAAAAAATTATTTCCATTTTCAATCCATCTCTATTAGACCATATCCGGTTACGCCAGATGGATATTTACTACAAAACAATTCAAAAAATATATAAGACTAAATTGCTCGCTTATGGCCATTGTATGATTTGAAAAAAAATATAATAAACATCGAATGTATTTATACTTAAATTAGGTAATTTTGAAAAATCATAAAAGTGATGAGATTAGATTAAAATAATTCAATTTTTTGATATTTTAATGTTAATAATTATTGGGTGAATTATACATAGGGTCTTGAAGACCATATTTTTTCTCTATAGAGTATGGTCCAAAGATTCCTTCTTATTAGAGACCTCTGTTTTGACAATTGTCTTTCCTACCCTTACTAACACTAAAAGACAAAAAAGTGTGATGTCACTATTTCTCTCTCCACTACCTACCACTACCCACCTACCTCCAACCTCTGACCACCTACCACTGACCTCCGACCACCGACCTCTGACCACCGACCACCGACCACCAGTCATCGGTCACCGGAAAATTGCAGAGTACTCTAAGAAAATCTCGGGATGCGGAAATAAAATCTCGGAGTACTCTAAGAAAATCTCGGAGTACTCTAAGAAAATCTAGGAGTACTATAATAAAATGTAGGAGTACTCTTAAAAATTGGGGAGTACTATCAAAAAATTACAGAGTAATATAAAAAAAGCAATGAGTCTAAATAAAAATTTGGGAGTATTATTAAAACACATATATTATTACACAAGCAAACCAAAAAAAATGGAAAATCTAACTGGTTTGACCAGATCTAGATCTGGTCAACCATGTCTACAAAAAAAAGGAGAGCTCCGTTTCCGTTTTAGCGCTGCAGTGAAGCTCACGGAGGCATCAATGGAGTTGCAGTGAAGCTCATCGTGAAGGCCTTCTGCCCATTATCCCTTCCCAAACCGCCACCACCACCATAACACCACCACTGAGCCACCTCACTTCCACCACCTCACTTCCACCAGTAGTCACCACCATAACTCGATCTGAAGCCTCGATCTGAGTTGCAGAAACTGAGGCAGAACCGGAGAAGAAGCCTCGATCTGAGTTGCAGAAGAAGCCTCGATCTGAAGCCTCGATCTGAGTTACAGAAACTAAGGCGGAACCGGAGAAGAAGCCTCGATCTGAGTTGCAGAAACTGAGGCGCGCGTGAACGGAGCAGAAGCAGAGGTCTTCGTCGGAGCAGCAGCAGTGGTCTCCTTCTCTGTTTCCAGCTGCTGCAATGTTCCAGATCTGCAGATCGAAGGAGATCGAAGGTTATTCAAGCTTCCATTGCTCTTCGCCTGAGTGGTGGTGTTCACGAACAGTTGTGGTGGTCACGAACAGTGGTGGTGGTCACGAACAGTTGTTCTCATGCTGGTGGTGGCTGATGGCGGCGGTCGGAGGTCCATGGCAGCAAAAGAGGGAGAAGAAGAAGTGTATCATTTTCCATGGCTGCTTGTTGGAGAAGAAGAAAGAGCCATGGAGGACGATAGGTGATGGGTTTGGTGGTTTTTAGCATTTTCAGTGGTGGTGGTTGTGTTATGGTGGTGGTGGTGGCGGTTTGGGAGCTATGGGAGGAGAGAGAGAGGTGAGAGAATATTGATCTGAAATTATAATGGGTGGGTTTCTAAATTAGTATATATAAGAAAAAAAATAAAACGAGGGTATAATTGTAATAGGGATATTGGGTCTCATGTGTTAAATTTTATTGGAGGTCTTTAGTAAGATGAGACTCCAAGAGGGGTAGGGATTTAGAAGAGGGGGGTGCGTTCAAGACCCTAAGTGGCCTTTTCTCATAATTATTTTGTTACCTTGATTTGGATTTTTTTGAGTGTTGATTGCTTAGCTAAGCCTAATTGACGATGGTGGAGAATGGTAAGTAGGAAGATATTTCTTTTTTGTTTTTGTTGAACCTCAAACCTTAACCTTTACCTTAACCTCAAACCTTAAACCTTAAATTTAACTTTCATCTTCACCTTAATCTTTACTTTTTAAACCTTTATCTTAACCTTAAAGTTACTTTAACCTTAATTATAAAATTAATCTTAAATTGAACCATGAACCTTAAAGCTTAAACCTTAAACCTTAAACCTTAAACCTTAAACCTTAAACCTTAAACCTTAAACCTTAACCTTAACTTTAACCATAATTTTAATATTAACGTTAAACCTTATACCTTAAACTTTAAACCTTAAATCTTAAAACTTAAACCTTAACCTTAAATCTTAAACCTTAACCTTAACCTTAACCTTAAACAATAACTATAACCTTCACCTTCACCTTCATCTTTTATAATCACTATCTTAACCTTAAAGTTAAAACTTAACCTTAACCTAAATGTTAAAACTTAAATTTTACCTTGAACCTTAAACCTTAAACCTTAAACCTTAAAACTTAAACCTTAAACTTAAACCTTAAACTCAACTTTAACCATAACCTTAACCTTAACATTTAACCTTAAACACTACCTTAAATTTTACCTTTAACCTTAACCTTTACCAAATAAATATTTATAGCGTTAATATTCGACCTTAAACCTTATATCTTATTAAACATTAACCTTGAACCTTAAAATTTACATCTTAAACCTTAACTCTAACCATAACCTTAACCTTAAAATTGACCTTACCCTTGACCTAAACCTTAACCTTAACCCTTAACCTTGATCTTAACCATAAACTTAACCTTAACCTTATTCTTAAACTTAACCTTAACCTTAATCTCAACCTTGACTTTAACCCATCAAACCAGGGTTCGATTCCCGTCAATGGAAAAAAAATCTTGAGTGTCTTCAGACACGGGCTTTACCTTATTATTATATAATTCAGAATATATATATGATAGTAAACGATTTTCGGTTAGTCGGTTTTATTTTTATCAAAAATCATAACCTAATGGTTTAGCCATCATTGCACTTTTTTTAAAGCATAATCGAATAGTTTTAATCATGGTTATATAATCGGTTTTTTTATGGTTTGGTTTCTACTGGTTTTGATTTTTAACCGTAACCATTACCATACCTAGGTATGAAATACTTATATAAGTGGATATTTCAATATATTCGAGAGAAGTGTATTTAATCTTCAATAGAAATATACTGACGGTATTGTATGAGGATATTGCTGCTTGTATCACATGATATCGAAATTGGTATACCAAAGGTGACAAAACAAAGCATATATCAACAAAGTTTTTTTACTTGCACGATTTACAAAAGAATGGTGATATTGATGTGTATTCAATATAATCAAACAACAATTATGCCAATTTATTTACTGAAACATTATCAACTACAACATCAGATTGTTTGTCAACAACATTGGAATATGTCAACTAAATGACATCTTGTTGAAATCAGGAGAAGTATAATCAATATGCACTATGTTTTTTCCCCTTGTCTAGGTTTTTTTCTCATTGAGATTATTAATAATATTTTTTATGAAACAATATTTAAAAACGTATATGAAATGAATATATAAAAAGGAGTATTGTAAATTTGAAAAATTATTCACTGGAGTATATCAAGAATTATAACCTTTATAAAATATGTATTAGTGTATTAATGTTTACTTGTGTAAGATTTTCATTTAGTCTATAAATAGAAGTTTTGTAATTCATATGTCAATTACACAAAATCAATAAAAAATCTTCAAAAGTTCTCATTGTCTTTATTTTACAACATAAAAGACATAAAATTAATAAAAGTATTCATTAAGATATTAGATTGAATTTCAACTTCTAGTTTTTGTAATACTATTCTAACCTTTTTAAACCATTTTATATTTTAACCTAATTAAACCACTTTATTGATGTAATAAACCTAAAGATTAAATATGTTTGAACTTAATTAAAAAAATATTTGAAATACATTAGATAAAAATATTAACAAAGTCAATTTCGTAAAAACAAAAATCATAATGAATGAATTCCCTTTACTTTTGTATTTGAAATATGGATTTTCTAAAACTGAAAAAAAAAAAAATTAATCATCTGAAGTAGTTGAAAACTAGGTAGCCTTATTAGAAATTTATGTGATTTAGAATGAAACATGCAATTTATTATAAAATAAAACTTAGAGAGAACTAAGAAGAATCGGAAAATAAAAAAGAAAAAGAAAAAGAAAAAAAATAATAAATTTAAAATAAAATTGTTTTTTATTAGTTTCAGTAAAATATTATAATGATAAAACATATTTCCATCCAATATTGGATGGTTCAATATTCAATTTATGGCCATTGATAATTATAATAAAACACATGTCATTAGATTAACAAGTTAGTTTCTTTTGTAAGTTTTAAACATGGGTTATGTGAAGAATTTTTCTATTTCATTATGTATCATTATCTAATTAGTATTGTATTATTTTTTAAAATAAGTATAAGAATTATTTTAGATTTGAAATTATTTTGATTCTAATAAATATCGTCATTCAGGATAATTTTTAATTGTTATATTTTATCTGACAGTGTGTTTTATTCAGACACAGTCTCTTATCAGAATAAATCATTTTTCCTGTTATATTTTATTTTTCTATTTGTTTTATTCAGACTCGACCTCTTAACGGAATAAAGTTTATTTTTCAGTTTATTCGGTAATTAACACTTATTATTTTAAAATTAAAAATCGAACTGCAATTTACAGGTGAAAACCTAGTTGGTTTGGGATTCAAATCCATGTGGGGACATTGTATTCGATCAGGACTCTTAAACATATATTGTATCTCTCATACATATAAAAAGGCCATCGCTTATCTTGTTTTGCTATTGTAATCGTTCGTCTTCCTTTTTCTTGATAAATTAATGGAGGATTCAAGTTTTAGCTCAATTAGCTCAATTAGCTTAAAGTCTATGCTTAGAAATTCTTGTAAGGATGATGAAGATACTTTTTCTCTAGAAAATCATAGTTCGGACGAGGATCATAACTTAAGCAAAGAAGCGACTCCTTCCAAGATCAACAATATTTGGAATAACCAAACTTTCACGAGTTATTATGGTACGTAACAAGATATTCTAAATATACCATCGCTTTTTTCTTATAGTGCATATTTACGTATATAAATCCTAAGGACGAGAGTTCTTGTAGCTATTGAGAATTATGCTTTAAATAACGTTCCATGTTTTATTTTCAGAAAATAGTTATGAGGTTCCGGAATTGCCTGTTGGCCCAGAATTTTGTTTTGGTTGGAAGGATTATAATAATAAGTTGGATAACCCAGGGGAATTTCCAGGAAACCCTAATGGGCAAAGAAACCTGGATCCTAGTTGCATATTTTTATCCCCATCTAGTTCAGTTGAGGAGTTGACTAATGGACAAGACTTGAATGATCCAAGTAATATTTGGAAAAGTAACCAGAAATTCAGCAACATGACTCAGAATGATCAATTCCAAGAACAACCTGGAAATCAAGAATATTGTCAAAGCTTATTTAGTTTATGGAGTCCCCAGCTATGCTTGATTATGTTGTCTACTACTCTAGACGGTTCTTTGTGCTTGCAGAAATATTTGGAAATAGGCCCCGAGTATACAGAACATATGATAAATGGCTTTGGCGACTCTATTATTGTGCTGATGTCTGATGATAATGGGAAGAATGTGTTTGACAAGTTAGTTAAAGCCTGCAACAAAGATCAGTTGAATTCGCTCATGATAATACTGGAAAGTCAACAAGAAAGCTTCGTGAATGCAGCGCTGAGTTATAACGGGTGAGCAAATCTTATCTCTCTTTCTTTAATTTTCTTTTAGCTATCTTTTGATATATTACTTACTATTGATTTTGTAGGAGATATTCAATTGAGAGTCTGATCAGGAAAGTTAAGAAGACACCCCATGCTAGTACCATAACAAAAATTCTATCCACCAGGTTCTGTAAATTGATGATGCATCGAACAGGAATGCATGCTATTTTTCATTGTCTGATCCACTTTAGAACCAAAGAAAATGAGGTTAAATTTCTTAAATTTCGTTTCTCAGTTTTTCTTGTTATTTGTTCTTCATGTCTGATTTGATCTCAGGTATTTTACAATGAAACAATAAGGCATTCCTTACTATTAGCAACAGAAAAAATGGGATGTGTCTCCTTAAACATATGCATTAATTCGATCACTGGTTCCCACAGAGAAGAGCTTCTCCATCTTATTGCAGATCATTCACGTTATCTCTCACATGATCCTTCAGGGTACTAATTCAATTATTTTCTCAATCTTTTTACCAACTAGTCTTTGGATTAATTTACTTGCTTCTTTCACCAGGAATTTTGTTGTACAACATATTCTGGCACTTGGAGATGTAGGAATTAATAGTAAAATATGCCAACTCCTAGAGGGTGAGTACGTAAAATTAGCTATGACGAGGCATGGGAGTCATGTTGTACAGAAATGCATACAGTCTTCTCAGGTGGGGATGATTTTGGCAGTTAAAGATATTCTAAGTAACGAGAAAACTGCTTTTCAGCTTGCTAGAGATCAGTTTGGAAACTATGTGATACAAGCTGCTTTAAAACAGACCAAGGTACAAATTGTTTGCTTGTGAATCGAATCATATTTGATCTTAAATTAGTACTAACAGTTTTTCTCTCTACATTGCTTGTAGTTACTAAACATGGAGCTCTATGTAAAGCTGACTATGGCCCTGCTCCCGCATTTTAAAGAGCTGATGCTCAACAAACCGGGAAAACACGTTCTTTGCATGATCAATTCTCATTTCCCAGCGAAACCCATAGATTGAATAAAGTAGCTAGCTGTTTGCTTGTCTTTGTTATCACAATATCAAATCATATGTATTTTGTCTAGACGCTAAGAATTATAGGTCTTGGAGGCTTGGATGTACTAAATGAAAATTATATGTCATGTTTTATTCAAATTTAATTTTCTACTTTGAAAGTGTTTTTCTCCAGTAATGAAACTCAATGTAAACCAAAAACAAACAGAAATTTGCTTGTCTTTGTTTTTTTTCCTTTTTCCAATTTCTTAAAGTCATATGTTTTTGATCTAGACGTTAAGAATCATAGGCATTGGAGGCTTGGATGAACTAAATGAAAATAATAAGTTGTGTTTTTGTTCAAATTTGATCTTCTACTTGGAAAAGTGTTTTTCTCCACTAATACTAAAAAACACAACGGCAAAACAAAAACAGGTCTGCTCTAACCAACTGAACGGGTGCTCTAACCAACTGAGCTATGAAAGCTATTTGACATTTCAAACCGACATACTGATTTAGATATATTTAGTTCATAGTTCAGTAAATTTGATCAAAAAAGAAACATAAAATGCTCTGCAACTGCAACTAAAAATGGCGAACAACCTTTTCTTCCATAATATTATACTCCCATTTATTTTGTTTTTCTTAAAAACTGAAGATACATAATTCAGTTTCTTTCTCTTCTTCATTTCTATTTTTTCGGTTGACTTTTTTACCATCGTTTTTTTTTTTGTTTCTTCTCTATTCACGCATGCAATCACTTTACCTTACTCCTCTGTCAATATTGTATGGAATTTTCAAAGTTTATTTGTTCATGGAGTTAATTTCATGGAGTTCATGCAATCACGCATGCAAGTGATTCAAAACACACAAAGAAAGGAAAACAATACATTTACCTGATTATCCTTACGGAGAAGAGTTGCGTTTTCCATTAATTTCAGAATAATTAGTATATATATATAATCAAAAGCTTTGCAATTTAATTAATGTTGAGGTGACCTACATTGTAAAGCACGACACACACGAATATGTTTAAGGATATACGAAAGAAATTCATGATTGTACCCAATTGCTACAACCCATGATTAAATTTATTTATTTACCTTATTTTGGGTTCTTCGATTGCTGAATGTTGATGGCGTATCCAAGCCGATTAATGATGGCGGAGAAGACCATATGTGGCGGCGGTTTCCTTGTGCAGCGAGCGGCTTGGTGTGAGGCCTGTTGGAGTGACTATTTTGGGTTCGATTGACGATGATGGTGCAGAGAGCGGCTTGGTGTGAGGGAGGTTTGAACTTTAATTTGGGTTCAATTGATGATGGTAGAGCAAGAAAGAAGAAGGAGGCGTATTTTAAAAAAAAAAAAAAAAGTTAAAAAAATGACGTGGAAATGAGGTTGACGTCATGCGGACGTGGCGGTGATGTGTCACTGACGTGGCGCCAAATGGCATTGACTAACGGTCAACTAACAGAAAAATGAAAAAAGGGTTAACGGTGTCACAAAAGGTGAAGATACGGGGCGTAAAAGGGTAATTTTGAAGATCAGGGGCGGCCCGTGCACTTTGGGTATAGATCGAGGGCCACACGTGGCCTTTACCCTCCGGAAAATGTCAAGATGTTTTGGCTGTTTCATGGGAAAGAAAAATCTGACTCTTATCAGTTTATCGTTTATCATTCCAATGCATCTATCAACGTTAGTAGCTCTGTTTATCTAATTGTGTTGCTTCTTATTGTTGCCATAATCTACTCTCTCTTTCCCCAATGGGTCATACGGATCATCATACGGATCAGAATTTCGAGTCAAGAAGGACTATTATTGTTATAGAAAAAAAATTATATATATAAAAAAAGTATTAAAAAATACCTAAAACAAAAAAATTTAAAGCTCAAAACAAATCATAATCTCATCTTGATAAAAATTCGCTGCTATGGGTTAAGGATGTCAATGAGGCACGGGTTTGCAGGTGCGCGTCTCATCTCACTTTAAACGGAGCGGGTTGTAAGGTACTAAATGGGGCTTGGGGCGGGTTGTGGGGATGGATTTTCAAAACCCGCACGAGACGGGGTGGGTTGTGGGGATAAGTATTCCCACCCCGCAAACCCTCCCTGCATGTATATAATATATAACTAATATATTTTATTTATAATATGTACTATATATTTTAATTTCACTAATTATTCGAATCAAAGTGTGTGTGCGTCTATTACAACACACAAAGTTTAAATTATTCAAATCAAAGTGCAACTCCAAGGGAAGAATTTGTCTAAAATTCAAAATACAAATGCAAATTCTGAAGAATGGAATATTTGATAGTTTAAAATAATAATATTTGTAGTAATAAAAAGGATTGAACGATCAAAATGAAACCCGCGGGTAAAACCCACATCCCGCGGGGAATAAAAAAGCGGGGCGGGGTGTGAGGAAGAACAACGCGGGGGCGGGGCGTAGGGCTTCTATTTTTTTGTGGGGCGGGATACGGGGATAGGTAAAATCGTCCCAAACCCGCCCCATTGTCATCCTTACTTTGGGTTGTATATCACTGAATTTGTAATAGAAAAATTGAATTCTGCTCAGAAATATAACATCATTAATTTATGACCCTCATGATTAGCTATTATAAATAGATAAAATCACTTAGAAATTGAGTTTATGGCCTAACTTCCACAAGGAAAACGAGGTTCACTTTAAAAAGATAAAACAAGCCATCAAGCGTAGGGATGGCAATGGTTACAGTTAAAAATCGAAACCGATGATAACCGAATCGATTGAAAACCGAATTATATAACCGTGGTTAAAAACATTAGGTTATGGTTTTGAAAAGTGTGACCGACGATTAAAACCGTTAGGTTATGGTTTTTGATAAAAATAAAACCGAAAAACAGAAAACCGTTTATTATCATATATATTCTCAAATTTTATATTAATTTAGGTTAAATTAGATATATTGAAATTCTAAAAACAAAATCAAAATACTATATTTAACCAATTAAATAATAAATATGCAATTTAATCAAATACCAACACAATTTTTTATAGCCTAGTAATTTCCTTTTATATGTGTGGTTTTATTTTATGAAATTTAATATATTATTAAATTATAATTTGAATATGGTTAAAAACCGAAAAGCCGTTCAAAAAACCGAAACCGAGTTTTAAAAAATGTAACTGATGGTTAATCCGTTAGGATATGGTTTTTAATTATAAAAACAGTTATAGTTATAGTTTTTGAAATTTTGGCAAAAAATTTGATCCGTCGCCATTCCTAGTCAAACCCCTTCATCATAGATAATTTTTTTTTTTTGTTCAAAGCATATATTATAAATAAGATAAAAGGTTACAAAGTCAACCAACCCTTATAGGGTCTTTGTCAACGCTAAGGATAATAGCTAACTGGGGAGGGATGGAAACATCCCAGTTGTCAAACAAATTGCTAAGAAGCTCTTGTTTGGCAACCCAGTCAGCCACAAGATTTCTACTCCTAGGAATAAGAGTAAAAGAAGGTTGCGATAGTTCCGCCAAAAAATCAATATTACAAATAATGTTCTTAATAGAATGACAAGGAATAAAGTTTCTTGAAGAAAGGGGCTTCATGATCTTTGCCGCATCATTCTCTATGGTTACGCTTCCAAAAGGATAATTTAAGGCTAGTTCGGTTGCTTTAAGGATCCCGGTGGCCTCTACTTCTAAAACTGACTCTGTCTCGATTTTCCAACTTTTACCTGTGACAAGTTTACCATTAGAGTCTCTAACTAAACATGAAATAGCTGAACCTTTATCAGAAAAGGCAGCATCACAGTTTATTTTAAATTTATTAGGAAGTGGTTTCCTCCATTTATCTTTAAATTTTGTATTGGTAGGGTTAATGTTACTAATACTAACTTTTGTGGTTTGGTTGGTGTTAACCCCTTCTTTAATTTTATCCATGAAGTTTGTATCGTTAGGGTTTGATATTCTATAATATTCTTTCCATGCCTCTATAGCATTGTTAATAGTGATAAGAGGGTCACATTTTTTACTATTATAGATAAATTTATTTCTATCTTTCCAAATTTGCCATAGGGTTGTGCAAATAAGTTCTAGAATTCTGTCTTCTTTACCAAACTTAGCTGTTATTTGTTGTACGTGGTTTAAAAGCCATTGATCAATTCTATTAGTACTATCATTATCTGTTTTGATACTTAATGGGCTAGTAAACCATACATTTTTGGCCCAAGGGCATCTAAAAAGCATATGCTCAATTGTTTCAGTACTATTGTTACAAACCTTACAAGTGTTTGCAACACTACACTTTCTATTAAAAAGATTTTCTTCTGTGGGTAAAAGATTTCTAATTGCCCTCCACATGAAGTTTCTAATTTTATTTGGGGTTTCCATTTTCCAAATAAGGTCCCAAAGTTCTTTACCTCTAGTGATAGAGATTGTAGGTATATATTGATTTTTGATAGCCTCTTTTTGGGTTTCTTCATTTTTTAGGAGATGATATGCTTCTTTAACATTATAATTCCCATTTTTGCAAAAATCTATGCAAACAAGGTCTTCACAATTCGTATTTGGTATTATCATTTTTTCAATTTTATTACTAATTTCATTGTTATATATTTGTCTTACAAGGTTGGTATTCCATTTTCTATCACTTGTAATTAGGTGATCAACTTTTGTTATAGATAGATTATTAGGTTTAATAATAGTGTTTTGATTATTAATCCATCTATGTTCATGTAACTTAATATTGGCTCCATTGCCAATTTTCCATTTAATATTTTTTCCAAAAGTTGCTCTACCTATTAAGACGCTCCTCCATCCCCAAGAAGGAGAGCTTCCTAGTTTGGCTTCAAAGAAATCACTCTTGTGGAAATATTTTCCTTTTAAGAGCTGATAGAGTAATGACTTTTTTTTGTTAGCTATATTCCAGGCTTGTTTACCTAGAAGTGCTTTGTTCATTAGGTGAAGATCCCTGAAACCAAGACCTCCTTCAAATTTAGAGATAGTTAAGAGATCCCATTTAGCCCAATGTATTCTTTTTTTCCCTTTATCACCCCACCAAAATTGTGCAATGATAGAGTGTATTTGGTTAATAATATTTTTTGGAAAAATAAAATTAGACATCATGTAATTTGGTAGGCTTTGGATTATTTCCTTTATAAGAACCTCTTTTCCTCCTTCAGATAGGAATAGGGTTTTCCAATTTTCCAATCTTTTAAGGATCCTATCAATTAGGAATTGTAGATCCTTTGATTTTGATCTGCTCCATTCTGTAGGGATACCCAGGTAATTTCCCAGGTTATTAGTTTTTTTCATATTAAGTCTAGCTGCCATAACATTTTGTAGAAATGTTGGTGTGTTAGGGCTAAAAATAACCCCACATTTATTGAGATTTAAAGAGAGACCAGTTCCATTCTTATAAATATTCATAATGTCCATAAAGGATTGAATTTCAACATTATCAGCTTTTAGAAAGAATAAACTATCATCAGCAAATAGGAGGTGTGTAATTTCAGGACAATTGTTTCCTATTTTAATACCATTTATAAGTTCTTTTTCTTTTTTATCCCTAACAAGATCATTTAGGGTTTGTGATATTAAGCAGAAGATCAGAGGTGAAAGGGGATCACCTTGTCTAATGCCTCTAGTGGGTTTTTATAGTTGATGGCTTTCACCATTGATAATGATAGAGTATGTTACAGATGATATGCAAATCATTAATTTTCTTATCCAGTCTTTATTGAATCCCATTTTTATCAGGAGATCTTGTAAAAAATCCTATTCTATAAACTCATAGGCTTTTTGAATATCAGCTTTAATAGCTACCATATATTTCTTGGTAGTTTTTCTTCTTTTGATATGGGTTATTAATTCATGAGCAATCATGGTATTTTCTTGAATTACTCTATTAGGCATAAAGGCACTTTGATTTTCTCCAACCAGTGAGTTCATATATGGTTGTAATCTATTGACCAAAACTCTAGCTATAATCTTATAAATAAAATTAGAGCAGCTGATGGGTCTGTAGTGTTTAATATTAGTAGGTTTACTAATTTTTGGTATAAGGGTAATTGTAGTTTGATTAATATCAACTATATCCCCTTTATTGTTCCAAAAGTTATTTATAACTCTCATGAGATCAAGTTTTATTATCTCCCAGTAATGTCTAAAGAAATTTCCATTATAACCATCAGGTCCTGGGGCCTTGTTAGGTCCTAGTTCCCATGTGGATTTTTTAATTTCCTCTTCATTGATGGGTTTATTAAGATTATCAGGAGAATTTTTATCAATCTTAGAAAATATAATATCAATGGTGCTTTTAGAATCCCTTTTACCCACAGAAGTAAAAATATTATTGAAGTAACTTAGAATTTCATTGTTGATATCTAATTTGTTGTCTAACCAAGAGCCTCCCTCATTGGTTATATTTGTAATATTGTTTCTTTTCCTTCTTTCTTTAGTACATGCATGATAGTACTTTGTATTTTTTTCACCTTTATCAAGCCATAAATTTCTAGATCTATTTTTCCAAAAAATTTATTCTCTTTTCCAGGTATCTTCTAATTCTTTTATGATGGTGTTATACTCATCCCAATTGAAATTAGGGCTATTAGAATTTGATATAGTTTCTAATTTTTTAATGAGTTTTTCTATTTGGATCTTGTTATTACCAAAAAAAATTCTATTCCAGTTTCTTAGTGCAAAACTACACTTTTTTAATTTATAATTGATAACCTTATTAGGGTTACCTCTAAGAGTAATATAGTCCTTCCAGACTTTTCTGATAATATTAAGACAATCAGCATCTGTTGTCCAGAAATTTTCAAAGTAAAACCTTCTTTTCTTAAAATTATTGATTTTATCTTGATGTAAAACTAGAGGGCAGTGATCAGATCCAATAGCCGGGATAATAGCTGTCCAAGCATTAGGAAAGATTGAATCCCATAGGGAATTATGTAAGGTTCTATCAAGAATAGCCTTAATAAGTTTATTATTAGCTCTTTTATTGGTCCAGGTGAATTTACAACCATAAGATGGTGTTTCTTCTAAACCATGTAAATTAATAAAATTATTAAAATTTTGGATGGATTTTTTGTGGAAAATATTACCTCCTAATTTTTCATTGAGGAATCTAATACAATTAAAATCCCCAAGAATGGCCCAAGGAAAGTTAAGGGGTCTAAGTGCATTTAGAAAATTTAATGAACTTTCTTTATCTTTTTCATATGGGATAAGATACACATAAGTATAAAATATGGGGTCATTTTTGTCATTTAAAATTTTAGTGTGTATATAATATGGATTACTTTTAATAATCTTAATCTTTAATTCTTTCTTCACAAATAGGGCTAAACCACCCCTAATCGCAATCGGTTCAACAGTATGAAGCAAAACCATATCAATAGCTATAGCAAAATCATTAACAGAATTGAAACCATTCTTAGTTTCAGATAGGAATAGTACCTCCGGCCGATGTTTGGAACAGAGGTCACGCGCCGCCTGGACTGTCAGTGGATTGCCGATTCCCTGACAGTTCCAGGCGATTTGGATCATTGATTGGGGTGGAGTTGATCGAGCCCAACTCCAGAAAGCTTCTCGTCCTCCTTTGTGTCTTCATTATGTTCATCTTCGTTTGAATCAGTCATCGGTGTGTTTCCTGTGGCGGTTTGGGTCTGTTTATTTTCTTCTTCATCATAATTCAGACCAGGTACAGACCCTTTCAATTTCTTGTAATCTTCAAAAGTTTTCTTGCCTGAATTTCTAATTTCTTCTTCTTCTTTTTGATTAAGACTTTTCTCATTCGATATTTGTTGTTTTTTATTAGAATTTCTTCTTTTTTCCCAGATGGCTTTATGCCTTAGCTTGTCTGATTGGCAATAATGTTCTTCAAATCGGAAGTTTCTTGTGATAGCTTTCTGATTAGTCCAACCGTCTTGATTGAGTCTATCGTTAATTCGATTAAAATTTCGAATTCTTGCTTGTTCATCCAATGAGGTATAATTCTCATTTTTAAATAAATAAATTCCGGTTTTTTTCCATGAATCATTCTTCTGGATAATGTATTTTGAATTCTCAGCAGGTGTCTTGAAAGTTTGTTTGTTTGGGTTTGGTTGAATGGGTTCAGATTGTGAGATAGTTTTTGCTGGTGGTAAAGCAGATATGGGTGGGGTGGATGTGAGATTAAACTTCGTAGTGGTTGGTGTAAAAGGGGATGTAGGTAAGTTTGTGGGTGAAATTGGTGAAATTGGATGTGATTGTGGTTTGTTACTGATGATTTTGTTTTTGGCAGGATTAAGGTTAGAGACAGTAGGTGATGTGTTGTTTGTGGATTGAGTTTCTTGAGTGTTGGTTGGTTTGGAGTTATTTGGTTTATAATTTGGGTTAAAGGGTGTAACAGATATGGGTGGTGAGTTTAAAATTTTATTTGTTGGTGTTTTGTTGTTTTGTGGTGTTTGGTTTGAGGAGCTTGTTTTTTTAACATTGTTGACTTGTGCAGGTGAAAGAAGGGCCTCGGAATAAGAGAGTTTGGGTCTGGGATTACCTGATGATGAGGTGGAGCTTTTAGATGCTTCAGCTATAGGACTAGTTGCATCCTGATTTGGTTGGTGAGTTGAAGAGGTTTGATGCTGATGTGGAGTGTCCAACATCTCGTGATCTTTATTAAAAAAGATGCTTTGTTGAATAGTTGAGGACCCCACAAGAAGAGTAGGTATCTTTTCAACAGAGGTATCTTTTGAAAACTTGTTTTTATCCAAAGGATTCTTTAATGTTTCTGCAGCTTTAAAGATAAAGACTGGTTTTTCTGAAAAGATTTCCTTACCTTTGTTATTTTCGGTTGTGTCAGTTTGCAGGTTCATTTGAGAAGCCTCCTTTTTGCCATTTGGATGATAGTTTCTGGTGTAGGGGCCCATTCTCGATTTGCCTGCATTTTTTGGAGCTTGACCATGAATGGAAGTCTGAACATGTCTAGTGGAGATCTTGATCCAACCACCTAGGTGAGGTGTTACCCGATGAGGATCATCGCATTCCAGCTCTTCGTGATCAAAGTGACCGCATTTGTAGCATATTTGACCGAGATTTTCGTATTTCATTTTGATCCATTTGAAAGAATGGATGTTGAACCAGAAGTTGAATCCCGCTACCACAGGTCTATGTACTTCCCACTCAATTTTTACCCTTGTAAAGGTTTGATCTTTAATTATTTTCTCAGTAGGGAGATGAACTTCATGAACTTTACCTATGTCTTGTAGCATTTCAGATATACTCTTGGAGTTGAGAAGAGTAGCAGGTAGACCATAAAGCTTAAGCCAAACAATGGTGTGTGTGACCTTTGTATTTGCTTGGTATTCTCTCAAAGCCACTTGTTTTCGCATGATTGTCCAGGGTCTTTTATTCCAAACAATTTCCTTGTCTTCCTCTGTTTCGAATTTGAGGATGAGTTCATTGTGGCTAAGTTTTTCAGTTTGAACTTTGCCTTTTATACCCCAGCTTCTTTGGATATGATTTCTCATAAACCCAAAGTTCATGAGCTCCTTGTTCAGCACCTTAGCCAAAAGCCTTGGTTCTTCCATTTCTTGATAATATTTTGCACTTTCTGTAGATAAAGTGACCCCATTTTTTGCTGATGGATGATTAATTGCATATATGTTCATTTTGCAGGATTAAATGCCAATGATTGATGGTCTTAAAGACTTAAAGGTTGAAATAATAAATGAGGCAGAGATTTTTTGAAGAGGCTACTGGAGTGAAAAAAGAGTGAGGAAAACTGAGAAGAAACAGAGAAGAAACATGTATTTTGAAGGATGAAAATAGGAAAGGGAAGAAGAAACAAAATGGAAGTGAAGGCTGTGAAGTTGAAAGAAGAGATTCAATGGTGTTTTTGTAAAAGTTTAGGATAGTTTTTAGGAAGTTTTGAAAGAGGGAAGAGAGGTTTTTTGGAGAGAAAACATTTTGCTGTGACATCATAGATAATTTCAAAACAAACTAGTAACTAATAAAATTTCAATAATTATTAATTCAAAACTTATATTTGTTCTTCCCTAGTAAGTACTAGCACATAGACTAAACCTTTGGGAATCTGCCTATGGCTGCTTGACTTGTTCATACAACAACATTTCATACAATCCCTGCTTTCTCAATCTTCCATCTTAAAAGTGACACTGATCCACAAACTACAATAATGGCATTGCAAGTAGTTAGATGCCTCCAATATTCCATACGAACAAATTTTCCACGAAATATTAACAAATTATTTAATTAATTTATTGAAAAACTAATAATACATTCAAAAAAATCTACTTTAGTGAATATTTTAAATAATTAATTATAAAATTATAAAACTAGATTCATAACAATATACAAACTGTATTACAGTATTATATAATAAAAAAAATTAAATTCATGAAAAAAAATTAAAACTAACCAAAAAGTTGAATCTTTAATGGTATTTGCGTTTCAATTTCATTAGTAGATTTTAGTTTATAATAAAATTAATCCATAAACTTTAAGATCGGGAGGGCTAATTTTGTGCTGTAATTTTTTTTACTTATGTTTTCACCTATTAAAATAAACAACAGGCTAAAATATAATATTATCTGGTGGGCTGGGATGGGCTACAGCTCATCCTGGCTATCGGAACGGTCCTACCGGTCGACCGGACCGGACCGGCCGGTCCTAGGACCGAACCGAACCGGGTCTATAGTGATGGCACGAATCGGTCCAGTTTAAAAAAAAATAAGGGTAAGAACCGGTCTGAATCGAACCATAGTGGTAACCCTCCTATATAATTTTTTTTATTTTCATTCCTTCATTTAGTTTTTCAATTCAAAAGCAAAAGCAAAATCAATCGCCCCCTCTTCAATTCAAACTACCAAAATCCACCGCCACCATTCAATCCGGTTTTGCTCTTGAATTTGGTTTTTCATATGTGGAGATGATTAATCTATTGAAGGTTTTTGGAGATGTTTTTCCCCATTCACGTAAAGTGTTTAACTTCTTTGGGTTTTGTACTTTCTGATCCTATCTACCTTCTTTACGGTTTTGTAACTGATTTGTTTCCTCTATCATTGTATCTGAGATTGTGGTTGAACTAAAGACCTTGATTAACACTTATTTCCTTCATCAAAGTAATGTAAGTTATTTTTCATTCATCTATTCTAGTTTATTTGGTGAAGATTAAACTTGTAATTGTGTTCTAATTCTCCTTCGTGTGGTTTTATTTTGGAAGTGTTGAAGGAAAAAACTATTGGGATTCTTTGATGGTTGATTGATCGATAGTGGCTTTGGATTCTCTTGATAAGGTTATGGATTCTTGCGTTTCATGATGATTTTTGCATAATATAATTGCTCTATGATATTCGAAATTGATAATTAAGTCACTATATGTTGTGTATTCCATAAATTCATTGCAACAGTGCCCCTTTGATACTCGGAAAATGAAGTTTAGTTAACACACCTGTGATAAGAAATGCATAAAAGTCCCTATGAAGCTCGGAAATTTTATATAAATCCATTTGAAGCTCAAAAAATTGGTGTTTTTGCCATTGAGAAATGAAATTAGTGTAAACTTGTGACGACTCGGCATTAAAACCTTAAAATTTATAAACTTGTTAGTGTTTTTCTAGTCTGAAGTAATATTTAATTGCAAAAGGCCCCTACTTTATTCAAAAATGATAATAACTTTGCCAAAATTGTCCTAAATCTTTTTAAAAAAATATGTTGTTGGCATAATTTTTTGATAAAATAATGGGTTAAAATGTTTATACTAAGTGAAATTTGCTCTTGGAATAAGGTTTATATTAAATGCTAATTAGCATAGTAGCCGTTCACATTGGTATTTATTGCATATAAATCTCTGTGAAGCTAAAAAATATTGATTAAAATTCACACTTGTAATAAGGTTTGGTGCAAAATGACAATATTTGTTTAATAGAATTGGTTTATGGTCCTTGTTATAAGCGACATTATTGATGAAAATTCACACTTATGATACAAATTGCATATAAGCTAGAATACTTTCCAAAGGGTATAATGTCAAAGCAATTAGGAATCTGTTGGATTTTTTTAGACTTTAAAAATTCACAGACTTTGTAATTTCTACAGATTGTTTGAAGTCTATATAGAGTTTATAAGATTCTTTTTAATTCTGTACAGAATTTGACGGATTCTTATGTGAAGATTTTAATAGATTTCCAATGATTCTAATAAAATTGATTTAATTAATACGCCAGTAAAAAATATATAACAACATAAAATAATATAATTGCATAATACACCCTATTTAGAACAAAAGCTTGATCATCTATTGCTTCTTTATAAAAATATTGTCGTCTATCATACAACAATGATAGTTATTAGGAACTCAAACTTATTAACTGTTAAGAATTCCGTAGCCTCCCTCTCCCTTCTTTAAAATTTAAAACCCTAAGCCCTTCTTATTCACGACCGCCATTACTGATTTTCTAGATCGGTGATGGCGGCCACCCCACCTTTCCTTTTATTATCCCTTTTTCCTTTTATTTGTAATTTTTCTTTGTGTTATCCTAAATATCCTGTCCTAAACATTTCTCAGTCTTCCCAAATATACAGACACCTGATTGAAGAACTGGGTTACTATTTTTCTCAGATCGGTTTCAGATCCGTGTTAATCTTTTTTTCGTGCTCTTCTTATTTTTCTCAAAGTTGTTGGTTCCTGAAAAATCAATCCAGAAAAGCAACTATTTCCTCCCTGACACTGTGTTCCAAAAAATTTCCTTTGTTTATGGCGATGAAGTTGTGTGCGAATGTGATGGATTTCATCACCTCCTCCATATTCCCTTTGTGCGGCCACTTTGTCTTTTCTCTTGGCACAGTGAAATCTGGGTTTGAAAAAGATGAGAAACCCAAACCCTTTAGCAGAGTGGATCATGTTCTTTTTTGGGTTTTTTGGGCCTTTTTGGGTCAAATGGTTAACACGTTTGGATTGTGCTTTGGTTCTTGGAAACTTGGTGTCGTGGGCTTTGGCTGTGTTTGTTTATGGCAGTGCGTGAAGACTGATTCACAGATTTGGAAATTGGTTGGTACTTTTGAGGTTAGCCTTGATGATTCTCCATCTTTCCTTGTTAAGGATTCTGCCTCTTTATTTATCCCTATTCCTTCTCGGTCTCCTCTTCAGACTTACACCTCTATCACTGTTCTCGTTTTCTTTTACTTAGAATTTGCAGTTGCAGCCACAGTTGTTTCATTTTGGAAGGGTGAAGTTATTTCTGGTTTAGTTCAGCATAGCCTTATCTATTCCAATCTTGAAGCAGAAATTAAGGCGATTCATGGTGATCTATGTTTCGTCTCAGAATCTGTTTCCCAATGCATTAGGATTGAAACTAATGCCGCAGCTGGTCTTCAGCCTATACAGTCTCCGAGCACGTACTGCTCGTTGAAGAGTATGTCTATCCTTGAAGATTTTAAAAGTATGGCTAGATCCCACACACAATTCATTTATCATGGGATTAGAAGAACAGCTAACAAATCGACTGTTTGGATTGCAATAGCTTTTTCTAGTTTAGTTTCGTCTTTGATTGGTGTTTGTTTTGTATCCCTTGTCTTTTATATTTTTTTGTTTGGTTGTAATTACTTTGGTTTCCTTGGTTCAACTGGAGTGAAATTTTTTCCTCTTGGTTAATTGATTTAATACAAGACTTGTTTGACTAAAAAAAAAGATAGTTATTAGGAAAGAATCATTTATTATTTTATTATATTATGAGGATCAGAATTTTAGTAATTATATTGAAGTTTATCACTTTTGGAAAAAGACTGACAGAAAAAATAAAAAAAACAGAACAAAAATAAAAGAAAGGTTGTGACCAACTAACCATAAACGGCCATGAAGATAAAAGGAAGAGGATGATATTACCCATATTAAAGTAATAATATTACTCTATCATATATATATATAATGGGGATGTTTGCTATTAATTTATTCACTTTTTAGGAAAAAGAATGTTGAAAAAAAAAAGTAAAAAAAGAGCTTGACCATAAACGGCCATGAAGGTAAAGAGGATGGGATGGGATGGGATGGGATGATATAATCATATCAAAGTATAGTACTATCAGTCTTATGGATTATATGAAAAAGAAATCTAAAAAAAAATACAGGAGAGCAGCTATATTTCAATGGCATGTTCGAACGAAAAGAAAAGAGTGGCCATGAAAGATAAATTAGTTTATAAAAGAAAAATTGTCTAAGTTAGTTGTTATTTTGATTGGAATTTATGAAATCTCTATTTATATAAAAGGATTTGTAGAAATCTCGTTTAGTTATATTTTAATCCTAAACTCCTATAAAATCCAATGACTTAAAGAATCCAATAATTTTTTAATACATCAAAATTTTAAAGGATTTAAAAGAATCTTGATTGAATACACCTAGATTTTATAAGACTTTTTAAAATCTCAATTGAATACACTTAAATTTTAAAAGACTTTTTAAAATCTTAATTGAATACCTCTGGATTTTTAAAATCCAAAAAAATCCAACAAACTCCCAATTGAATACACCCCCCTAAATTTATTTCCATACTTTTCATACTCGTGATAAGAATGGCTTCAAGATCCTTCTAATGTCAAAGCAGCTAAATTCATTTCTAAAGGGTATAATACTTTTAATCATAATTCAAATGATAGAATATTTAAGTTAATCATTTATTTTTGCAGACACAATAAGTTGAAGGAATGTATCAAGGAACTTGGGATACAAAAGTAAGTGTCCGTTTGGGATTGATTATTTTGGAGCTAAAAACGCTTTTTGATTAAAATTAAAATATTTGTAAAAAATATTAAAAAAATATTTTGACATTTTAAATCACTTTAAGTGATTATTTTGATAATCACTAATCTAGTGTTTTTCCTAAAAGTGATTTTAAGAGTCTAAAATATTGTTATAAACCTAAAATCACATTAAGTGGTTATTTTGAAAAGCAATCCCAAACGGGCACTAATCTAGTGCTTTTTCTAAAAATGATTTTTAGAGTCTAAAATATTACTATGGATCTAAAATCACTTTAAGTGATTATTTTAAAAAACAATCCCAAATGGGCACTAAGTCTTTTTAAAATTAAATTTTTTTCTAAGTTAATAAACGAATGACTGATATTAGTGATTTTAGTGTGGGTCGAGAATCTATGCACCAACTAAGAAAGAACCAGATTCATTTGAATTATCCGCTTTAGCGATTATATATTTCTTTTCTCAAAATATTATTATTATTATTATTATTATTATTGTTGTTGTTATTGTTATTATTATTATTATGTTTGAATTTTAGGCATTGGAGAGTGTTGAAGGAGCTTTACTAAGGCTAGAGGGATTACTTCAAGAGTTGCATTTATCAAGCTCTAATTCTGGGAAAAAACATCTTAAATCTGCATGTTCTGACCTTGAAAGAATAAGGAAACTTAAGAAAGAAGCTCAACTGTAATTTGTTAATGATTACGCATGTAACTTTTTCTTTGATTTTATTTGAGTAAAATGTATTTTATTAGGTATTATAAAAAAACAGAGCGAAACCTTCCCAAGAAACAGACCGGACCAGTCCGATAAAAAGAGAACCGGTGGACCGGAACGGTCCCGTAAGGCCCAAATCCGCTAAGGAACAGACCGAACCGGTCCAGACCGGCACGTTAGCCACCCTGAGTTGCTTATATTCTCACGTTCCTTCGCATGGGTAATTTCAATTATGGACAACTGGCATGCATGCCTCTCCTCGATCACACGATAACTGTCACTAACAACTTATACTATATTTTTTTTTTTTGAAAATTATTTAAAATTACTATTGAACAAGAGGAAGAAGCGGATCGTCTTTGGTTTTTGAGGTTGTGCTTAATCCAATCAATGCACGTGCTTATCTGTAAGTGGAATGATAACCTTTCGTTTGATGAGGTAGACTTCGTAAATTCATTCGCTTGGGTGAGAGTGTACGCCTTGGCTGGTATCCATTGTAACATTGACACGATAGAGATGCTCGGTAATTATATCGGTAAATGTACGGAAATCGACTTCTCTTTGGTGAGGGAAGAATCGAGGATTTGAATAACTTCTATGGACCAATTAATTCATCTTAGGAAGAGAAGAAAGATATGGCCTGGTGGATTGCAGAGATCGTTGACATTAAAATTATTGATGCAAAAATATTTAGCACAGAGATTGTTGACGCAAAGATCGTGGCACGATGATGGTTAGCGCAAAGATCATTGGCACAGATTTTGTTGGCGCTACGATCGTTGACACAGTGGTCGTTAGCGCATAAATGATTAGCGTTGCTATACCTTTTGAAGCTCTTGGTAGCGATGATGGTGGAGGTAAAAATGACAAAACAGAGGAGGTGTCGTCTAATTGCTTCTTAGGCGACATGACATTTGTTATCTTTTGTGAGGTTAAATTTCAATTTATGGAAGAAAAAGGCATGTTTTCGAGCAAAGATTTAGAGACGGAAGAGGGTAATCTGAACCCAATGAAACTTTATTACTGTAATATAGCAGATTGTAAAAGTCATTTGAGAGGTGATATGAGTATACATAGAGACACGAAGGATGATGCTAGTATCCAGAACCTTCTCGTGAAGGAAAGTATTGGACCTTTTATATTGAAGGACGGCAGCTAGTCCTCCAAAATGGTTGGAAATGATGGATAATATACTAGTTTGGAATTATCAGGGAGCTAGGGCACCCATGACATAAAAAGTGGTTAAATCTCTAACTGCTAAGTTTGATGTTTCTGTTATATGTTTCTAGAGTTTAAGATTAGGCGAAAGGATGTGAAGTCATGTAATCATTTAAAAACTTTTAATTATTTGCACGTAGTCGACCCCGGAGGAAAAGCCTTTAAGTCTTTGGGTATTATACTAGGTTGGAATGACAGTGTCAAGTTAAAATTTGTCAACTCAAATGCTTCATCTTTTATCGTTAAAATCGATGAATCCAGTGTTAGTTCTTGGCATATTGTGTTTGTCTGTGCTCCTACTAACGAATCGGGCTAAATATGGGACAACCTTACTTCATGGAGAAAAAATATAGTCGAACTAGATTTATTCATATGAAACTTTAATGACATTACAAAATCTTTGGAAACATCTAGTAAAATTGCTCCAAATCTTGACCGAATGCTAAGGTTCAACGAGTTTTTAAATAATAATGGCCTTATTGACCTTCCAGCTAAGAGATATTTCTATACATGGTCAAATAATAGATCAGGTTGGGAAAACATCAAAGAAAGACTCGATAAGGGATAGGAATCAGAAACCTGGTGCAATCTTTTTCCAAACTATCTTTAAAAGTCCCGCCGGCTGACGGATTAGATCACGATCCTCTTATTATTTGAAAGGATACTTCAAAATTAAAAACCAACGTTATTTTATGTTATAATCAGGTGGTTGGAAAATAAGCAATGTAGAGAGGTTGTAGAAAATTCATGGGATAGTAGTTGTGGTATTGATAATATTCAGGATTTTATCATTAAAAAAGATGTTACATGTTTGGCTCATACTGGACGGAGACTGAAAACCTTTGTTAACAATGAGAAAAATGTTAACGAATACTCGAAGATACTCGAAAAAAATCTAGAATGGCCATGTATTGGTTCATAACCCTAATTTGGAGGATAAAAACAAATTGGAACTGGAAGAAATGTGGAATAAAGAAGAAGTGTTATGAGCTGACATGGCAAGAAATTCGTGTATTAAAAAAGGTGACAAAAATACTAAATATTTGTTTGCGTCTACAGCTAGAAGAAGAAGTCTTAACCGTATTTGTAATATCAAAAATGAAAATGGGAACTGAACAGATGATCCCAAAATAATTAAAAGTATTATACATGAATATTTCACGAATCTCTGCCAGGGTAGAATGACTTCAGACGTGGAAGCAGTCTCAGTCCACACTCCTAATAAAATCACAGATGTTATAAATGATGGACTTATCAAACCTCGAGACATTGAGGAAATCAATAGGGTAGTGTTCAATATGTCGGTTTCTAAAGCACCAGGTCCAAATGGGTTACCAAGTCATTTTTATCAGGAATTATTGGATATACTAAAAAAACGATATCTTCAAAATGGTCTTGACAATCACAACACCTCACTCAAAAATATTAATGATATGCTCATCACTTTAATTGTTGCTAGTGCCCCCTCGGTGGACGCCAAATTGTAAGAGTTAATATGAATCAAGGATCGGGGTCCTTAATCCTTTCAACCGGGGCACTTGCTACATGTATGAATTCAACAATTTGAGTAGGAATTTCCTCACAAAGGAAGGGTGAAGAATCAAGGGGCGTGACTGGATGGCTAGGGGATCTCTTGACAGTAGAATACTTAGGGTTTCGTCTATAAGTGTCCTCTATACCTCAATGTCAAGGGTTATAATATAAGTCTGTCTTACTTGTCCTCCAAGTCACTATCTAGCAACCCTAATGGACTTCTCTTGAAAGTCTAAGCTATAAGGTCATTGGATAGACTTACCCAAGGATCTACAAGTAACGTACCACTAACCCATATAGTTGGATGATTTCCTATTTTTAACGGGCCGAACTCATATATGAACTTGTTTCAATCCATTATTGCCACCCTTCTTAGAACCGAAACCTCTTTCACTAGGATCGCAACAGTCTCTCGTAGAATTCTTGGACCTACCGGTATTTTTCCAACTACACTACATGGTTACAATTGATTTTTTTTATTTTAATTCCAACAAAAATAATTTAATTAGGATATAAATTGAAAGAAGATAAAATAAAATTAAAAAATAAAATAATAAATCATGTCACGTGATATAGGTTTTTGTTACTTTTATCATTACTTTTAAAAAATCAGTCACACAAACAAATTGTTTGCAAGTAAACCTACATCTTTTTGTGAATAGATTAGTAGTATAAATAAAGATTCTCATACAACAAAGTTCTAAGTATTAGTATCTACTCACACTACTCTATACTAAGCTAAGTAACTAAAAGTCTAAAAGCAACATTTCACCATATCTCCGATGTTAATGACCAATTGAGTGATAATACGTTGGGCCTAAAACAACTATCAACTAATCCATTCATCAATTGAGTGATAAATATATTGGCAGACTGATATGATGTGTTTTCAACATGATAGGTGTATGTTCCATCTAAATTCTAAGCGGGATCTTTTATGTCCTGAACAAAATTATACGACAATCTGATAGTAAACCTATGGGTTTTCGAACTTGTCTTCTTCCTTTATGTCTTGATAACACTCCCAATTGTCTCTTCTCCTTAACCAATTGAGTTCTCACTGAGCACTTAATTTCAGCTATTGGAATTATATCAACCATACAACTAAATTTTTCTTCTGCAAACTAAAAGTAAGATATAAATTCAACTTGAACATAAATATAAAAACAATAATTTCAAAACATACCTCAAATAATTACCATCTAACCCTGCTGCAGAATATATAAAGATCTTCAAAAAATTGGGCGCACATTTTAATCATGAAGAAATTTTCAACATTTTTTTCATAAAACATGTTTAACCTTATTGTGTGCTTCATGACCAAGTATTTGTCTGAACGATGATAGATTAGCCAGTCCTAGAATCCCGACCATTAAGGCAAAACACACAATTTTCTCAGGTTTTTACCTGTTTATATATCAGGAACATGACCAGAATCTTTTAAAATCGAAGTCAAGTCTTTTACCAATTGATATATCTCTTGAGTTTGATGATGAGCATAATGCCCCATATAAAAGAAATGAACATCTTTTTGAACTTCAATCATGCTATATCCAGGATTTTTATCAATACCTGAATCTTTCAAACCTTTCCTAATCTCAGCTACATTTTCCCATAATCCAAACGAAGCATAAGCATTAGACAAAACCACATATTTCCCAGCATTTTCTTTTTCTAACTCAAAGAACTTCTTAGCTGCTAACTTAACCATATCAATATTACCATGAAGTTTACAAGCACCAAGCAAAGAACCCCAAACTACTGGATGATCTTTGCAAGGTGAGTCCCTAACAAATTCAAAAGCTTCTTTTAACCTCCCAGCACGCCCTAAAAGATCAACCATTGCTGCATAATGTTTTTCCCTTGGTTTAACACCAAAATCTCTCATCATTGATAAGAAATATTTTCGACCTTCATTCACTAATCCACCATGACTACAAGCAGAAAGTACTGCAAGAAATGTAACTTGGTTTGGTCTAAAACCTTCGTTTATCATTCCATTAAATGATTCCAATACTTCTTTGACTTTACCATGTTGACCATATCCAGCTATTAAAGCTGTCCAGATTATAACATTTCTCTCTAACGATTTCTTAAAAACTAAACACCCTTCTAATACATTACTACATTTAAAATACATATCCATAAGTGCACTAGTTACAACTAAGTTTCCTTTTATGTCACTCTTAATTAATACAGCATGGGCTCGCTTTCCTTGTTCGAGAATAGCTGAAGAAGCACACGATCTAAAGACCGAGGAAAATGTATACTGGTCAGGCATTATACCACAATATCTCATCTCATGATAAAGAGTCAATGCCAGTTCTTCGAGACCCTTTTGCGCATATCCTGCAATCATTGCGTTCCAAGAAACCAGAGTTTTTACGAGTAATTTATCAAACATAATGTGGGCAGTGTTGAGATCTCCTGCTTTAGCATATAAAATTAATAGCTTAATCTTCAGATATTCATTTGGGGAAAATCCAACAATAACCATTTGCCAATGGATTCTAATTCCTTGTTTGTAGACTTTTCGGAAAATGCATTCTTGCAAGAGAAGTGAATATGTTTCAGTTAATACTTGCATTCCTGTGCGGCATAATATTCCAACAGCTTCCACTACTCTTCCAGAGATACAAAGGTCCTTCAATGTCTGATCCAAATGAAGGGACTTTTTTATACCCTTGCCCTGAAAACTGGGAATATCATCAATCATGAAATCTATTCCATCTAATCATAATACACTTATTACTGTATAAACAAGAAACAATGACACAGTTATGGAATTATAAAATAACAAAATAGCTAACCTGACATTACTGCGGTAAGACTTGATCCTTCGGAGGAGAGTGGTGGTCTTTCCGGCAAACATAGGACCGACAATGACGTGAATTTCGCCAGAAGACGCCTCAGGTTTCAGAGAAGACATTGAAGCTGCACGGGACAGTGAAAAGGTTATGGTGGTGGGTGTTGAAGTTTTGCAAAAAATGGATTGTTTAGGAGGATTTAGAGAGGAGAAAAGAGTGGTGGTAGACTTGGGCTTTAACATCCTTGAAAAAATGATCATTTATTGACAATATAGTGGTGGTGGGTGGAGATGAAGGGTGGCTTTAGTTTTTAATTTAGCTTTGGAGGGAAAAGTTGAAGGCTTGAGCGAGGAGGGTGGAGAACATTGATTGAGGAGGAAGGGGTACTTTTTATTTTCTTTGGTTGAAAAAGAACACATCCAATGTTTGAATTTATGTTGTAAAGAAAAGATAAAGAAAAGATAGAGATATAAATTTATTTTTTTAAAGGAAAGAAAAAACAAATGAATAGTTCCTCTCGATCTTTTTCTCTCTCTTAGCTCCGGTACGCCCCTCTCTCTCTTTTCTTCTCTTCTTCCTCGCCAAGTTTGCTTTCTCGATCTACTCCACTTTTCGAGGGTAATAGATCACGCTTTCTTCTGAGTAATCACGATTTAAACATCCCTTCGTGGAATGGGTATATCAACAGATGGATTACTAGGTTTCAGCCTAGGGTTAGGTTTACACAAATTAGGGGAAAAGGTAATAATTATAAATCAAAGGACTACAATCAATCTTCGATGGATCATCAACTCGTTTGGGGTTATCCATGCTAATGATGAAGATTCTCGGAAAGATTTGAAGCAAAAGATGATTTTACCCAAACCGGATTCGATTAAAGAAAACCCTAGCGATGTTATCAAGGTAAGTTTCTCTGATGTGTTTCTCTATTTTTCGATTTTCCTTTGGATATGGCAGATAAGGATGGAAAACCCCAAATTTCTAACATTGGGGAGGCTAAGAGACGTATTGGAAGATGCAATAAAAGCACGCGGGAAGCTTATCAAGAACAATTATTACGCTAGAAAGGTAGGATATATTTTATTGGTTAAAAGTTATCATAATTACAACCTAGGGGAAGGGGTTGAAGACTGCGTAGGACATCGCTATACTCAAAATATGCAGAAGTCTCCTCGTTCCAAACGAAGTGTAATGAAGAAGAAGAAAAAAACACCTCTCAGCAATTCACTATATAAACCCTCAGCTCTTGGTCTAAGGAGGTTCAACATTTCCTTTCTCTCCTCTCCCCCTACTTCATCTTACCTTCTTCAGCTATATTTGTCTTTCTGCTTTAAGTCTAAATTGCCTTGTGTTACTAACTCTTATTTCTATCAAGCTGATGTGCCTACCTACTTCTGTGCAGGACTTAAAATGGCAACGAGAGACTATCACGCATTACCAATCATCCCGCTCACAGACCACAAGGCTCGTAAGCTTGGAGTCATAGACATCGGATCAAAAGCTAGACTAGTGGAAGGTTTAAAGGAGGAGAAGGCATTCTAATCAGGATTATTGGTGATTCCCCAGTATATGCAGTCCAGGTCAGGAAATTCATTGAGGAGCGATGGGGTATACAGGGTCACTATAGACTTTCTGATGTTAAAACCAACATGTTTAGACTTGAAATCTTTAATGATAAAGAGTTTAAACGTGTTTGGGAAATGAGACCAAGCATTTTCCAAAAAATGCATGTTAGCTTGACGATGTGGCCACTCACTAAGGAATTTAAGGACCTCTCAATTGATTACTCTTCTATCTGGATACAAGTGAGAGGCTTAGCTTTCAAACATAATAACATAAACACAGTCAAAGCTCTGGAGAAGTGCTTTATCAGAATCGAGGCAGTTGATTTCCCCTCCAACATGAACAATGACATCAAAGTGCTTAGATTCCGCGCAAGAATTAACTTAAAGTACCCATTGCCACCAGGGGCCTACCTGTATCAAGAGGAAGGTATTGCTTGGATTATATTTCAGTATGAAAACACAGGTTCGTTATGTTTCAGATGTGGAAAAATTGGACATCAGTATGTGGAGTGTCCAATTAAGCAGATTAAAGAAGTTGAAGATGTAGACGAGAGGAGAAAGGTGTCATGGAGTATTGATAATGTTGCTAAATTTCCTCCTTTTAATCCTATATATGGTTTATATTTAAACACAAATGGAGAATTTAACTTATACAACTATAATGATGTAGCTGACAAGAGTGCAGGTCTAACATACAAAGGTGCTGTTATGAACAAAGGAATACAAATCAATGAAGGAGGTAACAACAACATCACCAACTATAAATATCAAGCCAAAGGGAGCTCGAGCAAAGCAGTCAACCAGAAATTTACGAGAGAGGAGAAAGAAAAAGAAGAACTGGAATGGGAAGCATGGAACAAACAGATACATGATCTTAGGAACGAGCTTCATGAATCAACACAAAAGATTGAAGCATACAAAAGAGCACATGGCATCACAGAAAATGAAGAGGAAGGCAATGAAGGAGATATACGTGCTACTCTTAGGGCTTTTGAAGAGGAGATGAGGAAAATCAAAGGCAAACAAGTGGCAAGCAGAAGCAACACTACTGATCATACTATGGAGACTTCATCAAACTATCAACAAAAGATTAAAAGGAGAAGCGATGGGAAACTAGGAGGTTTAGAATCAGGAAATAATGTTGTAAATTCAAAAGTGGCGGGTAGTTTCAAGAAACTGAGAGTTATAGATTCTATCGAATCTATAGAAAACTTTGTAAACAAAAATCAATTTAGCATCTTAGAGAGTGAGAAAGAAGGTGAGGAGAGCGTGGTTTTTGTAAAAGAGGTGAGAAATGAAACTGATAACTCTTCAAAAATGGAGGATGAGTTTGATTCACGTTTTGAGCCAGAAGAAGAAGAGAAAGAAGGAAGCTATGAGAACAGCGAAAATTACTTTGATAAAGACTATGTTGGTGGAGGAGAGGACCATGACATGAACTTCCAATATAATGATGCTGAGGAAGATGAAGAGGAGCAAGTGAACATGAAGAACGGAGGCGGCAACTCCAAAAAAGCCGCACATTATATATGACGACTTTATTCTGGAATGTTCAGGGTATTCGAGCACCCTTAACATTAACCAGAATAAGCTCGATGTTGGCTCAATTTCGTCCTAAGGTGGTTGCTTTCTGTGAGACTATGCTACGAGAGGTAGACTCTCGTGAGGTGGTGAATCGTTTTGGCTTTAAAAACTCGTTTTTTGTTGATCCCTCTGGAGTTGCTCATCACTCTGGAGGTTTCATGGTTTTGTGGCAAGCTGAGGTGCAGCTTGAAGTGGTTTTTAGTTGTAATTTCTTCGTAATTGTTTTGATTAATGAACTTTCCTTTTCGTATTATACTGTTTTTTTACATGCACCCAACGATTTTAATCAAAGAAAAGATACATCGGATGAAATTACAGAATGGAGTAACAATATTGATAAACCGTGGATAATTTTGGGAGATTTCAATGAAATTATGAACTTAAGTGAAAAGAGAAGCAGGAATCAAGCTAACATAAACCATATAAATACTTTCCTTAATTTTACACATGATAATTCATTAGCAGAAATAAAATCTAATGGTTGCTTTTTTACTTGGTCCAACAGGGCAGAAGGTGAGAAGAACGTTAAAACAAGGATTGATCGAGGGCTAGCAACATATGAATGGATGGGAAAGTTCCCTAGATCGCAAATTTACATCCCTCCTGCTATTGGGTCGGATCACTCTCCTCTTATCTTGCATAACGATATTAGTATGAAAACAGGAATTAAATTTTTTAAATTTGAAACTAGGTGGTTAGATAATAATGAGTGTAGAGAAGTTATAAATAAAAGTTGGAATGAACCTAATGACCATATACCCATACCGAACTTTATAAAAAAAAGAGACTTTACTAAAAATGAACTTACAAAATGGAGCATCAAAAACTTTAAGAACCATGAAAGTACTATTAAAAATCTGCAAAATAAATTAATTGAAATCAACGGGAATAAGAATCTCAAGGATACCACTCGAGAAGAGGAAGATATAAAAGAACTCATAAGATTAGAATATGCTAAAGAGGAAAAATACTGGTTTGATAGAGCTAGGCAAAATTGGCTTACCTTTGGAGACAAAAATACTAGATTTTTCCATCTTGCGACTATTAAGCGTAGAAAACATAATAGAATAACCAGAATTAAAAATAAAGAGGGGGATTGGACGGATAATGATAAGGATATAAAAGAAAACTTTCAAGAATTTTATAAAAACCTCTTTAAAGACAGGTGTAGTACGGAGGAAAACATGAATAAAGCTATAAAATTTATCAAACCAAAAGTTACAGATGAAATGAACACTGAACTTACTAAAAAACCCACAATAGAAGAAGTGGAAAGAGCTGTTCTGGACCTATCTGCATCTAAAGCTCCAGGACCGGACGGATTAAATGGTAAGTTTTATAAAGAATTCTGGGATATAGTTAAAGAGGATACTTTTAAAATCATCGAGGATTTTTTTGATAATAATTGCTCCTTGGATATGATAAATGATACGCTTATTAGTCTGATTCCGAAAGGAACTACTCAGGAGGGACTTGGTAACTATCGTCCTATTTCTTGTGTAAATTTCATTTATAAAATTATTACAAAGATTCTATCCAATAGATTGAAAGAAATTATGGATTTCATTATTTCACCTACACAATCTGCGTTTATTAAAGGTAGAGCTATACAGGATAACATTATAATTGGACAGGAAATATCTTTCTTTATGAGCAGGAAAAGGAAAAACAAGAAACATATGGCAGCAATTAAAATTGACATGGCAAAGGCGTACGATCAGGTAAGATGGAATTTTCTCTTTAAAGTTTTGGGGAAAATTGGTTTCTGTGAAACTTGGATAAATTGGATGAAAAATTGTATCACCTCAGTTTCATTTCATATAAACTTAAATGGTGAAAGACTAGAAAATTTTTATCCAGGAAGAGGATTGAGACAGGGCGACCCTCTCTCCCCGTTTCTTTTCTCGATTATGACTGAATCTCTCATTAACGTCATGGAGAACTACATAGAGAAAGATCTAATAAGAGGCATAAAAATTAATAGGAATTGTCCGACGATATCTCATTTATTGTTTGCAGACGACTCCCTTTTTTTCCTAGAGTTAAACGAGACAAAGATAGAATTTTTCAAGGAATGTTTGGATATATACTGTGAAGGATCAGGACAACAAGTAAACCTACAAAAATCAGCTATCATTTTCAGCAAAGAAACTCCCGAGGAAGTGAGACAGGATATAACAAACAGTCTTCAAATTAAAGAGACAGAAGATCTTGGAAACTACCTAGGGATTCCACTGTGTCACAAAAGATCAAAAGTTGAATCCTTAGGATGGATTGCAGAGAAAGTTTTCAAGAACACAGAGGGCTGGAAAGCAAAATTACTTTCTGAAGGAGGGAAAGAAGTCCTCATCAAAGCTATTCTCCAAGCGATCCCGAATTATTATATGTCTATTTTCTCTTTTCCTATTACCTTTTTCAATAAACTTATATCTGCTATCGCTAACTTCTGGTGGAGTTCAGGTGAAAAAAATAGAATACACTGGGTCGCATGGGAAAAAATTGCAGTTAGCAAACTTATCGGAGGCCTTGGTTTTAAAGATTTTAAAAAAATGAACACGGTTCTACTTGCAGCACAGGCATGGAGACTCATGAGCTCACCGAACAATTTGGCTGCAAAACTATGTTGGCATATAGCCTCCCTTAATAGGTTGTTTTAATGTGACAAATCCTTTTGTGTTTAGTGTGCTAATTACTATTGTTATATACATTCTATCTTGCACTCTAATTCATCAAAAAGCTCATTCTTTATCTTTTAGATCAAAGTTTTATTGTTTTATCTTAAGAAACTAATTCTCATACAAATGCTTTTAACCTTATCTTTGTGTACATTGAGAATTAGCTTTAGTGATCAACTACAAAGTTTCTTAAAATGATGTTTCCTACAACTCTCGTGAAGAAAACTTTTCCATCCGAGCATCACAGTAAAAGATATTCTCTATACATTGAGAAGAAGGTGTTTTAGACCTTCGGTGTGGTAGCCGGAGAGGTATACCGGCGGATTGAGCGGTATACCGCCCGAAGCAAGTGAATTAAGCGAAGGTTCATGCGGTACACCGCACGAGACCCGCGGTGCACCGCAAGTTAGGGTTTTCTGCAGCAAAATGAAGACAAAAATGCATATATCCGTTGGGGATATTAATATATCCGTTGGAGACAATTATTATGACCGTTGGGAGCATTTTGCAGCTATATATTGAAGGTCTTTCAAGGCTACAATTACACCTTCAACCCATATACACTAAGGGGCTTAATTGTTATCATCCAAGAAGGTGTCAAGAGCTATACATTGTCATATCCACTCAATTAAGGAGTTGATCCAATAAGCCACAAAGTTCTATCTACTCAAGAGGAGTCTTTCATGCTTAAGTGTTATATCTACTCATTAGGAGATTGTTAGCAAAGTAGTTTCACCCTTTAAACTCTTTGTATTTATCCTCTTAAGTCTAGTTCTTGTAATAGATAGATTAAGAGAGAATTTGAGTATCGGGAGTATACTCGGTGTCCTTGTGTTGTGATTACACAAGAGTTTCCTTCGTGGTTTCGAATAGGTTGTCCTTCGTGTTATCGAAGAGGTTGTAAGGGTTATTGTGTTCTCGACCCGGTTAAGAGAGACACGGGAGCTTAGTGAAAAGCTTGAAATCCTAAGGAGGCTTCCTTAGGTAGTGGATGTAGGGAAACCGAACCACTATAAATCGTGTGTATCTTTCTATCCCTACTCTATTTACTTTCCGCACTTTATATGTTTGATAATATGCTAGTATGAATATTGTGATATTGATTATCTAGTTTATCTAACATATTGTCATCTAGAGTAGTAAGAGATTAGAAACTCGTTTTACTTGTATCACTTATATATCGAATCTCTTAGCTTATCCATTGCATGATCCCTTAAGAGTTTGATATATTAGTTGACTTAGAAGTTTCTTTCTTAAACTTATAATTGTCCAAAATATTTTTAATTAGGCATTAATCTTATTAGTAATCCTATTCACCCCCCCTCTAGGACTTTCAAACTACTTAAAGGTATTTATTTTAACAAATCAAGTTTCTTAAAATGCAAGCTTAGACAAAGTAGAACTTGGAATTGGGCGAGCCTAATAGAAGGAAGAGATTTTATTAAAAAACACGGAATAGTTGTCATAGGTGATGGCAAAGACACAAACATTTGGGAGGATAGATGGTTGGACACAGAATGGAAACTAGATAAACCCAAAGGTACGAATTTATCTAAAGTTAGCGAGTTAATTAGAGAAGGGGGAAAGGAGTGGAAAGAAGAAGAATTGGATGATATTTTCCCAGAGCCAATCATTCACATTATCAAGAATACAAAAATTCAAGAATTTGGATCTCAAGATAGACTAATTTGGCCTTATGGAAAGAACGGTAATTATGATACAAAAACAGGTTATAGGGTAATTACGGAAGAACAAGTAAGGAATAGAGCAACAACAACAAACACTAAGAGACTAGAAGACTCACCAATATGGAAGATGATATGGAAATCTAATATTCCAAAAAAAATCAAATTATTCATGTGGAGATTAGTTAATAATGCCATACCAACAAGGAACAACCTTCACAAGAGGAAGTGTGCTGAGGGAACAAATTGTCTATGGTGCAATGAAAATATTGAAAACATAGAACATCTTTTGTTGCATTGTACTATGTGCAAAGATATATGGGCAGGATCAATCCTCCAGATTAAAATACATGACAAGAATTGCGAAAGCATAGAGGTTTGGTTCATGAACATCATTAAATCATATACAGAAGGCGGTTGGGAAGAAAACATCATTCGAGACTTTATCATGATTAATCTCTGGAATATATGGAAAGCAAAAATGAAGGCCACACACGAAGGGAGCCCGGTTTGCGGGACTGGAATAAATATTGCATCGAAGAAATTGATGCAAGATATTCATGGGATAAACTGGGTTGCAGAGAATTATAAGGGCTTTAAAAAACAAGGTGAAGGACATGAAAATAATAACAGTAGTAGGGAAGAGAACCAAAATTTTTCTTTCTACTGCGATGCTTCGTTCAAAAACAAGTGGGATCCTACCGGAGTGGCAATTATAGGACGTGAGGAAAACGGAAATAAAATATTTGAATATAGCCAGAACACTAATTGCGACTCAGCACTGAAAGGGGAGGCGGAAGCTATTTTTAGAGCTACCCAAATTGGTAATATCTTCCCAACAAAAAAAGTTACGATTTTTTCAGACAACCTTGAGATCATTCAAGGTACGAAGCAGGTGTCAGCAGCGCGTTGGAATATCCAACCCATCCTTTACAAGATTATCAGCAATGCTGAAGAGCATGGGCAGATCACGTTCCGCCATATTAATAGGAAGCTCAACAGCAGCGCAGATAAACTTGCAAAAGAAGCTAGACATAGGGCAACGGAACAACGTCGAAACACGCCTAGCGTGTTCGATCTATCAACCTTTTTTAGTAAACTAGGAATAGGATAACTTTTCTTGTTTTGATTGGGGTGTTTTACACCCCCCATATGTCCAAAAAAAAAAAAGGAAAGAAAAAAATGATAAAAATATAATATTTAGTTTTTTTTTTAAAAGAAAAAAAATTATAGAAATATAATAAAAGAAAAGTAATTTAATTGATGGCGTAAAGTTTTAGATTTTTTTCTAGAATACCAATCTTTCAATTACGAATGACAACGGATCGGTCTTTTGCAAAAAAAATCAAAAACCACAACCATAGCCGTTTATTTTATTAAAAACCATATCCTAACGGTTTTAACCATCGGTTACACATTTCAAAACCATAACCACATTATTCGGTTTCGGTTTTTTTAAACGGTTTTGCGGTTTTTAACCATAATCAATGATAATTTAATAAATATATTAATTTTCATAAAATCAATACACACCTATAAGATAAATCTCTGAGATATTTAAAATATTATGTTGGTTTATAATTAAATTCATATTTATTTTTTAGTTGGTTAAATCTAATATTTGGATTTTGGTTTTAGAATTTTAGTATATCTAATTTTTAACTAGATTATTGTAAAATATGAAAATATATATGATAATAATCGATTTTCGGTTATTCGGTTTTTTATTTTTATCTAAAACCATAACCTAATGGTTTTAACTATCGGTTACACTTTTCAAAACCATAACCTATAATTCGGTTTTTTAACGGTTCGGTTATCATCGGTAACCGTAACCATTGCCATCCCTACTTTCAATCATCCTATATTGGAGTTATTTTAAAGAAAATGAAATAATTACAATTTAAAATGTCCAAACAAGCCTTATAAATTTAATATATAATATTTTACATAACATAAAAATGGTATAAAAGTAATTGTCATTTAAAATTATAGATATTAATCAATTACTTCCTTTTCTTTTGTTATTATTTTTATAATCTAAATACGGTTATTACTTTCTATTTCATTCCTTTACTATTTTTATATTCCAATTATTTCTTTCCCCTTAAAAATGTGAATCCAAAATATGCATTAAAGATGAAAGGTCTCTTTGCAGCTCTGAATCGGGACGTCTTCTTTGGAGCGAACGAAACGAAATAGTGTTCAATAATTATGCGTTCTCTAGCGAGGAGATGCTAATAAAAAAAGCCAAATATTTAGTTTTGAAATACATTAGAGCATGACAGTTTCAACTAGGTAAATCAATAAAGACTAAGAGTTAAGTTAAAAGAAAAGGTTGGGGTAAGCCTAATATCGGCTACAAGCTAAACATAGATGGGAGTTGTGTTAAGAATAAATGTATAGGAGGCACGGGTGGTGTTTTACGGGATAAAGAAGGTAATTGGTTGAAAGGATTTGCCATGAATCTTAGGTGTACTTTACCGGTGACTGTCGAACTTGCACCTTTTTATAAGGGTTTTTATATGGTTGTCGAAGTAGGGATGAAGGAGCTATGGGTGGAAATGGATTCGTAAGAGGTTTTAGGCGCCCTAGGTCAAGAAGAGAGAAGAAGAGGACATGTTGGGTTTTTGATAGATGAAATTCAGAAAATCATGGAGAGAAACACTTCGTTCACAATTAAAGAAATATATAGAGAAGTCAACACCTGTGCGAATTGGTTAGTAAGGTTGGGTCTAAGACAGGCAAATGTTTATTCCACTTTATTGATCCACCTGATGGGGCTTACGGTCTGCTCACGAAAGACAGGTTCAAATAGAAAACTCCTAGGAGAATCTGTACCTCAGACATGGCGGTTTTGTTAAGCATCTAATAGGTCTCCATGACTCAAAAACCTCCACTGTAGTAAAAAAAAATTAAAATAAAGTAGCGAGAATACAAAAAAACACCTGAAGCCTTCCCCATCAACCTATACCATATCAGGAGGCTAGATTAGGGGTGAAACCGGTCGGATCGAAATAAGGGTTGTTTGGAAAAATATTAATTATTTTCGAAATAGAAAAAATTCAATCCATTTCCGATCTAAAAAAAATGGAATTCAAACTTTAATTCCGATTTCGGAATACCCGGAAATTTTTGAAATTTCTTTAAAAAAATCAAAATATTCATTTTCGTAAAGTTTAATATTATATTATTTTCTAAAACAATGGAAATAATATAAGGATTAATGCCCAAGAAACCCCTCACGCTAGTTTTTATTCCCTTTCACCACAACCGTCATTAACTCCTCATAAAAGGCACCATACATTTGGTTCTTTCCTTTTTACCCTTTTTACCACAGTCGCCGTCGATCTTCTCTATATCTTCTATGCTTCTAAATCATTTGATACCGATATAACTGTAAACATCACCAGTAAATTATAGCCATCACAATATCTAACTATCGACATTTCTAGGTTTAACTGGGAAAGGTCTCTAATAAAGGAGGGTTGCCTTCTAAGCTATCGATGGAAGATAAAGGGTTGTTGAATCCCGAGTTATGTGAATCACCCTATTTTCCCTTATACCAAATAAAAAGTTAATAGTTGATTATGATGATTACCCGCAAGAACCAAGCAATACTTTTTCCCCTTTCTCATCTATCTAGCATTTTAATTATTTGCATCTTAGTTAATTGTTTATTTTACTGCAAATTAGTCTTTTAATCGAAAATCCAACAAATATTATTTATATTATTATTAATTATCGAGCAACCTTACACTATATTACTTTCAAAACACATTCATCGCAACCTTGATAGTCCATGTGGAGACGATAACCCCATACTTATCAATTTATTACTTGTCAACGACCCGTACACTTGCCGGAAGTTAAAGCTATCCCTTGGTGTTGATTTACCATCACACATAGGGAACGAACAAGTTTTAGCGCCGCTTCCGGGTACTATATCGTTGTAAATTTTGTGTTTTTGTTAGTATTTTATTGTTTAGTTATTTTTCTGTTTTATGTAGTTTTTTTTGTCTCTACAGATTTAATGGGTTGATCCTAATCAATCGGAAAAAAAACATGGAGGCATTGAATATGAATGGAGCGAACCCGCCTAATAATCAAGTTCAAGGTAACCCTGAGCAGGGAATACATTTTCGTGTTCAACCGTTAGGGATTCACCCTCCAATCATTCAAGCCGCAAAATTTAGGTCCGATCAGGGCATGCTTAGTCAATTCTCGAGTTATGGGAATTATAGTGGAGCAGTACACCAAGACCCAGTCCGAGCCGTTCAAAAGTTTATGCAAATTTGTGACGCCTACGTTACTCAAGGCGTTATAAGGGAACAAATGTACTATTTTATGTTCCATCTCTTTTTGACCCGGGGTATAAACGAGTGGCTAGACCGTCAGCCATCCAAAGCAATCCCTGATTGGGATGCACTTCAAGTACGACTCTTAAATCATTACTATCCTCAAAGCATGAGGATGAAAGATCAAGTGGAGATTTCTAATTCCAAACATTAAGATGGTGAAAATCTAGGAGCAACATGTACAAGACTCCAACAAAAATTGACAAGGTTCCCTCTTCATGTGTACACTCCTATGATGCAGTTTCTTTGATCAAATGGAGCAAGTGACGTTGGTTTTGCAAGAGGGGTTTAAGAGTAAGCAACAAGAGGCGAAAGTTGTGCAAGAATCTTATGGATGTTCTAATTGTGGAATTGATGATCATGCTTGAGATGAATGTCATAATATCTTTGAATTTGTGTTATTTGTGTCTAATTGAGGTAATCAATTTTTGGTGGTCAAAGCTTTGGTCAACCAAATAGTTTTTAACCCAGATTCCAGAGGTCAAATCCTAACAAAGCTATAAATCAAAATTACTATCAATCGCACCCCTAAGGAAATAACTTTCAAGCTAGACCTCAGAATCAATATCAAGGAGGTTAAGGTCCCGGGCATGAAGCTTACCATGAAAGTGTTGTTCAAAAGGCACTCCCATCACGTCCACAAGAAGGTATCATTGATGTGTTGCAATAAGCGTTAAGTTCATTTATGATGATGATACAAGAAAAATTGAAGTCAAATCAAGAATCATGGAAGCTTAATAATGAGAAGATAAATGAGCATTTCGTGGCAGTGAAATCGCTTGAAAATCAAGTGTCTCAAATTGCAAACCATTTGAATGTGAGCACAAAAGGGTAAGGTTCTAGCAATAATAAGATATTGCGAGGTAAATAAAATTGTAACTCGATTGCTTTAAGGAGTGGGAGGCAACTACCCCCACCTTTACCCGTCACACAAGAAGAAGAAGAGTCGGTTACAAGCAAGAAGAAAGTGCAAGATATTGTTAAAGAGACAAGTGAGCTGGGGATTATTGATGAGAATATCGAGAAGGCTCCAGAGGAACAAAAGAAGAAGAAAGAGATAGTTGTGAATGAAAAGATAACTCCTCCACCATTCACGTGTTCAAACCAAGCCAGGTGATAAATAATTCAAGAAGTTTATCAACATTGTGCGGAAGTTACAAATCAAATTGCTGTTTGTCGAAGCAATCAAGAAAATGCCAAAATATTTGAAATTTATGAAAGATGTGCATTAAAAAAACACAAGTACATTGAAGGGGAAATGATTGGATTCTCTGAGGAGTGTAGCGCAATTTGTCAAAGCAAATTGCCAGCAAAGCTGAAGGATCCCAAAAGTTTCAACATTCCTATATCCACTGCAGAAGAATGGACCGGGAGATACTTATGTGATTTGGGTACAAGCATTAATATTATATGCCCAGATCATTGTTTGAAATATTGAAGATAGGAAAATCGAGATCTACTATCGTGGTTTCGCAAATGGCTGATATGTCTATTTCTCACCGTGAAGGAAGATAGAAGATTTGCTCGTCAAGACATGTAGTTTTATATTTCCATGTGATTTCATTATTCGTGATTACGACGCGGATAAGAATGTGCCTATCATTTTGGGGCGTCTGCTCTTATCCACGGGACGTACATTGATTTATGTAGAAAATTGAGAGCTAAGCATGCAAGTACAAGATAAAAAGGTCAAATTTAACGCATTCAAGGCCATGAAGTTTCTAGATTCGAGGGTCAATTGTCTTCGTATAGACATACTTGATTGTGTCACACAAGAGGTATATGACGAAAAATAATTATGATGATATTTTATAGGCAGCCTTGACACTATATTTTCCCGAATTACACGAAGAGTTAGTCGATGTTGTGGCGACTTTAAATTCAAAGGGAAGGAGACCAAGAGGTAGACCAAGTTACGAATACGTTTGAGGTTTAGAGGATATAGAACCATAAAAAAAACCATCTATCGTATAGCCACTGAAACTTGAAGAGAAATCACTACCGTCCCATTTGAGGTATGCTTATTTAGGTGAAAATGATATATTAATTGTCACTGTTTCTGTAACTGGATAGGTCCTCAAGAGGAAAATTTGTTACGTGTGCTTTGAGCTAACAATGAGGCAATTGGGTACACTATTTATGACATCAAAGGCATCAGTCCAACCATTTGTCAACACAAGATCATTATTGAAGATGATGAGGCACTATCAGTTGAAAGTCAAATGAGACTTATGCCGATAAAAAAGGAAGAGGTGAGAAAGGAAGTTATCAACTTGTTAGATGCAATGATCATCTTCTCCATATCTAATAACGAATGGGTGAGTCTGGTTCAATGTATGGCGAGGAATGAGGGATCACTATCGTTCTTAATGATCTGAATGAACTCATACCCTCGAGAACTGTTGTGGGTTTGAGAGTGTGTATGGAGTATCAGAGCTTGAACAGAGCCAATAAAAATGATCATTTTCCTTAACCATTCATAGACCAGATGTTACACAAGCTTGTGGGGAGAGAGTATTATTGCTTCCTCGATGTATATTTGGGTTACAACTAAATTTGTGCGGATCCAACTAATCTCTCTAAACATATTAAATTCTTCTTGCCTAGGTTCCTCCAGTAGCGAAACCTCTATCAATGGTTGAATTTTCCATCCTTCGCGATTGGGACAAACACTGAAATGTAACTGATGGAGTAACATGTGTAATTTGATTGACTTCAAGCTCAAACTTTCTATGGGTGTTGTCTCTAATCGATCATTTACGGGGGCTTATTCCTCTAATGTGGCTTCATGGTCGTTTATATAGGCTTTGATCATTGTCTTGGCGATGTTGTGAGGGAGTGATGGTTCACTCTGGATCATTTCCACCCCATGCCTTGGTAGGGTAATTTTCCGCTTTCCTAAATTTTCAAGCCTCTTGATTTTTTGGAGGAGTATTGGCGCTCATTAGTATCGTCCCTAAAGTCTTTATGGAAATGACAATATCGGGTTCTATCTCATTTTTTTTGGATTACTCGTCATCTTTGGAGACCATCAAGCATTTGGACCGCGCTTCATTTTCCATATCACTTTGCGCGGTGGTAGCCTTTAGCCCCCATCATAGTTTTTCGCTCTTGATCCATAAAATTTATTGGCTCAAACACTATGACCCCCTTGGTATCATGTTTAGTGTTTTTATTTGCCACAACAAGCGTATTTTGTTTACCTGCTAGTAGTGCTTTCGACATGTGTGTCTAAGACTCGAGCCATATCTCGAGAGGCTGTACCAAGTCATCAACTTCCGTAACTGGCTTTCCTTCCTCGAGTATTTCTGCAAACATTAACGCTGGTCTTATCACTAGGTGGATTTGGAAGTCTCGTTCTTCTTATCCCATAAAACACGTCACGAATGTATTATCAAGGATCTTGACTTCATACACGGCGTTACCAAAACGTTCTAAATAACTTTGAAAGCTTTCATTATTTTCCCAAAACATCTCAAGTAACGCCGAACTGTCACATGCCGGCCTTCGTCTTTCTGCGAATCGAGCTTTTAACCTTCACACAGGTTGAGCAAAATCTCAACATTATGTGCTTCAAGCTTCGGAGGGGGAGGGGTAACACGACAACGGTGGTGGTTCTTTTTTAGGTCACATGTGTTGATAGGTTGATAGTGGTGCTTCTGGGGTGGCATGGTGGTGGTGGGACTTTGTTGTGGGTGGTTAAGGGAGGAAAGGGAAGCGGGGGAGGTAGTTTGTAAAATGAGAATACTAATTTTATAATAAGGTTAGGATATTAAGGGTAACTTTGATATATTTTAGTAAAAGTAGTTTTGGAGAATATATTTACTTAGATCATATCTTTAATTAATTGGTTACTTAACATTATATTTATTGATCATTCGTCTTTGTATAATTCAATTAACGGTTTATATTTTACGACTAAGATATCGTGTAAATCGGTATTACTATACAAAAATCGTGACACTTCGCTACAAAATAATATTTTGATCATCAATCTTGTTTTATTAGGAGAAAAGTGATCATGATGATTATTTCAAATATAATAAAATAAAATAAATTAAATTACGATAAATCAAAGTCATAAACTAACAAGATATATGTTCAATTTTTTAAAATTATTTTTTCTCATATATTTCAAAGTCATTTCTTTTTCAAATTAGATAAATCACAAGTATCACTTTATATTTTAAATCATTACAAAATTTATTTACTTGATATTATGAGGGGTTATAGTACTACTAAATACACTTAGAAATACAAAATCAATTTGAAATTGTTTAAATTTTGTTGAAAAATTGTAACCTTTGACATCCACGAGATTAAAGGTAACATATATATGAATTTGGATAATTTTGTGTAAAATTAGTGAAACATGTTTATTACTAGGGTAATACTTCCATCCAATATTGGATGGTCCAATATTTAAATCACGGCCATGGATTATTAAAACAAAACACATGTCATTAGATTAATGTGATTGTTACTTTTGTATTTTTAAAACATGGGGTATGTGTATGCATGTAATTGGTGTAGGATCATCCTATATTGGATGGAAGAATTTTCCTTATTACTATAATAACAAATAACATTTTACACGTATAATCACCTCCATATATATTCGTCATCCATGACAGTGCATATATTCTCATAGAATTGAGATACAAATTTTTTACAGTCGTTCATCAGATATGCATACATATTTTGATAAAAAATATATTTACATGTTTGAAGAAAAAGAAAAAAATCATGCATTTAGACGAAAAGGATAAAAAATATTGCCTATTCTAGCTGTAAATCAATCTCCTTACATTACACCACACTCTTTCTTTCTTTCTTTTTCTCTCTCTCTAAACTCAACACACATATATATACATATTGGCTATTGAACGAAAGAGGTGATTTTTGGAAGAAAGAAAGAGAGAGGGGAATAGAGAGGGCCTTCTTGCCCTCTGCTCTCTGTATATGCCTCCTCTCAGATCTTGAATTATATCCATTTCTCATCTGGGTCGTCTTTCTCCTTTGATTAAAGTTTTGTCTAGTTTAAGTGAACGTTTGAATCTTTGTTAATTCTGTTGGAATTTTGGATTGTGGGTCGTTTGATTTTCGATCTGTTGAAGATCAGATGATCTGTTGATGAATCTAAGATTGCACATTATCTCATCTATTTGTTAGAATCTGATTAGCTTATTGGATGAGGTATGCTTTGTTTCTACTTAATCTGCATTTTCCTGTTATAGATTAAACGTTTTGTATTGATTTAACTTAATCTGGTGGATTTCAAATATGGATTCCATTAAACTTACTTGGTAGATCGATAGTTTACTATTTACCGATTAGATTGCTTTGATTTGATTTGATTTCTTAAATGCTATGGATTACTTGTATCCTTGATATTAATATTCATATAATGGATCTATACAGAATGGAATCAGAGCCTGGAAAACTATTTATAGGTGGTATTTCATGGGACACTAATGAAGATCGTCTTAAAGAATATTTCCAAAATTTTGGTGAAGTAGTTGAAGCTGTAATTATGAAAGATCGGACCACAGGTCGTGCCCGTGGTTTCGGTTTTGTTGTTTTTTCTGACCCTGCTGCTGCTGAAACTGTTGTCAAAGAAAAACACATCATCGATGGTCGAACCGTAAGTTATCTAATCGAATCATAAAGTCTATTACAAATTAATGAATCTGAATTGTCTTTGAATTAAACTTTTAATGTTTACAAAATATGTTGTTACATTAATGACTAAAAGACGAGTAAATGCGCATTATATCTTAGCGTTTGTTACATTATATAAATTTGATTCAGGTGGAAGCGAAAAAGGCTGTACCTAGAGATGATCAACATATTGTGAACAGAAATAGTAGTAGTAGTCATAGTTCACCAGGTCCTGTACGTACAAAGAAAATATTTGTGGGGGGTTTAGCATCAAATGTAACAGAAAGTGATTTCAAAACCTACTTTGATCAATTTGGGTTAATCACAGATGTAGTAGTGATGTATGATCACAATACACAAAGACCTCGAGGTTTTGGTTTTATAACTTACGATACTGAAGAAGCAGTAGAAAAAGTATTACTCAAAACATTTCATGAACTTAATGGTAAAATGGTTGAAGTGAAAAGAGCTGTTCCGAAAGAGTTATCTCCAGGACCGAGCCGTAGCCCATTAGGTGTAGGTATGGGTGTAGGTGTAGGTGGTGGATATAACTATGGTGGTTTGAATAGAGTGAGTAATATATTGAATGCGTATACACAAGGTTATAATCCAAATTCAATGGGAGGTTATGGATTAAGAATGGATGGTAGGTTTAGTCCAGTTACAGTTGGACGTAGTGGATATCCTCCGTTTAGTCCTTCTAGTTATAATATGGGTGTGGGACCCATGTTAGATACTGGTCTTGGTTCTAATTATGGTGTTGGACGTGGTTTGAATTTGAATTTGAACTTGAATCCGTTTTATGCGAATTCTAATAGGTTTGCTTCTCAAATGGGTTATGGTGGGACCGGAATGGGTATGGGAATGGGTATGGGTATGAATACCGGGTCTTCATTGAATTCCCCTGGGCGTAGCCCTTGGGGAAATGGTAATGGAAATGGAAATGGAAATGGGAATTTCGGTTATAATATGGGTGGAGGAGGATCTTCGAATGCGTATGATTTTGTGGGGTCCGGAAGTGGAAATAGTGGTGGGGGATCTTTAGGTGGATTTGGTGGGACCGGGGGAATATGGGGTTCTTCTTCTTCGATTACTGGTGGTATGAGTTACAACGGTGGAGAAAATAGTAACAATATTGTGATAGGTGGAAGAGGAGGAGGTAGAAACATGGGGGGTATAAACGTAAATGATGTTCATGAAGGAGGAAATGCTTTGGGAGGTAACTTTTATGGAGGAGGTGGTGGTAATTCATTTTATGGTGATTCGACTTGGCGCTCTTTATCACCAGAGATTGAGGGTGGTGGTGGTGGTGGTGGTTCGGGAGGTGGTTCATTTAGTTATGGACTTGGTAGTGCTGTTTCAGATGTTACACCGCCTTTTGATGCTCAACATAATATTACCACTAGAACAAATAGAGGTTAGTCTTATTAATATATTATTATTATTATTAATTCTCTACTTTTGCTAATAAATCTTTAATTTTATGGGTAACAGGAATTCCTGGATATGAAGACCACTATACAGTTACCACAAAGTTATTGTAGGGGTGAAAAACAAACAAGGAGTGTGAATTTTCAGGCTAGAGATGGATTGAACTAATAATCCAAAATACACCCTTTTTTTCTTAATAGCAAGCAAACCAAAAAACTCTTTGCGCTCATGGGTATTTGCAAACGGATTTTGTTCAAGGTTTGAGATTGAATTTCCAATATATGTTTTGTTACTTTACTTTTATTTTCTTTGGTTTTTTTTTTGGTTGGTTGAGTTAAGATGTATAATCAGATTGCGGATGATAATACTACTTAGACTTAAATTTCTCTCATGCATTTCGGTTACATGATGGTATAAACAATGAAACCAAGTTGTGTCTTTTTCTCACAGAAATGTGCTGTATCAGCTGATTGTATGAAAATGTTTGGTTTATTACACAAGTAAACCTTTAGCTTTTCCTAGGCTATGGAAAAGAAAAACTATATATCAAATGCTCATACAAATAATTTTCTCATATTTTTGTTTCTAGATTCTTTAATTTCTTTCACCTTTATATGCTCTCAGAATGTACAAAATTATATTTTGTGGCACTTCAAAAGTAATTTGATTAAACTATTTGTAGAGATGTGGGTACCCTTATGTCCCATGTCAGAGTAGAAATTGACCCCAACCCTTTCCCCTGCCAAAACAACTCTCATATCTCGACCCCTTAAATTTAGTAGTAGTATGTCTATATTTTTTTAAGAATTTAGATAGAAATTAACAAATGTAGTTGAAGTAAAATATTTTGGACAAAAAATTGTATCTTATCGAGACGGGTTACTCTTTTTTTTTTTTTTTTTGGGTCTAAAAGCTTGTATATTAAAACCATAACAACCAAGTACAAGAGGGTTAGCCTATCCCCGAAGGGGACGAATCAAGGCTAACAAGTTTAGCTAGTTCTACGGGGATTGGGTGTAGGCAGAAATCAAAACTTTCACCAAATGACAAATTCCTACACACCCAATCTGCTACTCTATTTTTCTCCCTACAAATGAGTGAGAATGAAGGATTACAAAATTCTGAGACAAAATAAATACTCCTAATAATGTTCAAAATGCTATGATTAACTAAACGTGTGGCGTAACTTGAAACTTATCATCCATTTTCTATTAATTAAATCTGACGTGGGCCGTATAAACATGCAATAAAATAGATTTGTGTCTTTTCTATTCCCTTTTTTTTTAGGTCGAAAATTAATTTGACCCTACAAGATTGTGAAACGGTCTTGTTCATACAGATTGGGTAGTTTTTTCAAGACAAGGACATGATTAGTTATATGCACGTGTAATCAACCAACTAAACGGGTCCCACTCCTACTTTCTACCCCTATTCATTGCATTATTTAATTCTTAATCATCTTTTACTTCTTTTATTACTATAGTTAGACGAATTTCCAAGGTTGTCTACTCTCTGTCGGTTTTATTCTTTCTATTTCTTTTTCATAATCTTCAAGCCATTTTCCAAAAATAAATAAATTTAAGGGAGAGATTTTGTTTTTTCATCCGCCATCCAAACCGCCAGCTGATCTATTCCATCCTTTTGACTAAAAAAAATCTATTCCGTCCGACAAAATATAATTGTCCCAAAAAAGCTCAACTTATTCCAAATAAATTTAAAAAATGATTACATAATAATAGGGGTGAGCATGGTACGGTTCGGCTCGGTTTTTTTGCCATAACCGAAACCGAAACCGAATGATTCGGTTTTTAAAGGTGTCGGTACCGAACCGAACGGTTTTTATCGGTTCGGTTTTTTCGGTTTTCGGTTCGCTATATGTTCAGTTCGGTTTTTTTCGGTTTTGTATGTGTTTAATTCGATAGTTGGATATATTTTAAGTGCGTGTACTTAAGACATTTAATTCTAACAAATCCATATGTGAAGTGTTTGATTTTCATTAATTGACCCGTGTAGGAAATTGCATTTTTAGAACTCAAATATTATATATTAGTCATAAACAAAAAAATTTAAGGAAATATTTATAAAATTTAATGTGTATGCTTTACCTTCAACAAATATTAATAAACGAAAGATTTTTTAAAATATATCGACTAATGACTTATATAAGAATATGTTGCATATTATAATATTTTTAGGGGCGGTGCATGTCATATATAAACATTTTTGTTTTAAAAAATTATTCCATTTTCTATCCCGTTTTCATAATCTCTTCAAGAATATATATTAAATTCAAGAATGTCTTAATTTTTGTATTTTTTTCGGTTCGTTTTTTCTGTTCGGTTTAGCATAGAAAAACCGTACCGAACCGAACTTTTTCGGTTTTTTAAAAAGCTTATACCAAACCGAACGGTTTTGTCAGTTTTCGGTTTTTTCGGTTCGGTTTTTCGGTTTTTTGGATCGGTCCGGTTTTTCGGTTTTATTTTGCTCACCCCTACATAATAGTATATGTTTTGAGGTTTATAAATTTTGTACAATTTTTTATTAAGATTTTTATATATTAACGGTCTTAAATTATTAATAATTCGTTTTACATCTCTCTTCGTCTCTCGTTATCTATCTATTTCATCTTTCATCTCTCATCTCTCGTAATCTATCTCTCTTATCTTTCATCTCTCATGTTTAAGGGTAAACTTTAACGTTCATTTTTTTTCTCTTTCTAACAAACTTTAAGGTTCATTAGATGTCACAAAATCTTGTATCAAAATTTTTCAATTTTTCAGTAAGTCATCAAACTGATAAACACACACATTGTGTGACTCAAAGGAACAAACATACGCCTAAGCAACACGATAAATTCTGTTACACAAATTCTATTACACGACAAATTGTATGTATAGGTATGTAAAGTGTGTAACGTGATATCATTCACTACTCTATTGAAAACAATGTATACATCACAATATCAAATAGCTAGGAATCAAGAACAACACTTTTCTTTCCATAAATAAGTGTAATTATTCCTTATTTTTAGTTCTACTACTAATTATGTATTATTCCAACATTGTTTTGTTAATTCCATTATGAACTAATCTTCCATTATCTTGAGAATCGTAAGGGTATGAACCCTATATCATGACTATTAATGTTTTTCTTGTAATTTGAGATTTTTACGTTTAAATGAGTTTGGCTAATTCTGTTGAATATGAACTTGTTAATTGTGTGAACTTGTTCTTTCGGCGAATTAGTAGGTTAGCATAGAAAGTTGACTATCGTTCGGAAGGGGGTTTGTGTTGTGGAGCATAGTTTATTTGTTGGGTGTACATTATTGAAGTGGGAGGTCTTGACTACTTAGATAATCCATAACGTTAGTATATATCGTCCAAATGATTTTGTAGGGTCACTCTGAAGAGGTCACTAGCATACTAGGGAATTCTACACGGGAGGGATTTAGGTGGATAAATTAATCTCAATTAACGGTTGAATACCAAATTTTTCCCCTAAGTCAAGAAAGGCTTAAATCGTATCTAGTGGGGATTACTATCAATCATCGTGTTATCCTATCCTCATTCTTACAACTCCTTTAGCAATTTTTTTTATAGTTTACCATTAAATTAATTTCATAGTCTTAGTAGTTCTTTAATCAAAAATCAAAATAAAACTCTTTATTTTTCCGTATTGTTTCCCCTACGAATAATCAAATCTAGAACTAATTAAAAAATTAACTCATCGAATCAATGTGTAGACGAACTCACTTACACAATTTAATACTTGCGAACACCCGTACACTTGCAAATTTTCCATCCTCCGAGTGCAGATTTTATATACACCTCGGAGGACACTAAGAAGAAAATCGATACACACGATTTCAATTGGTTAGGATCTCGCATCTTTAGTCCACTACCTAAGGTATATTTGACCATTGGGATTTGTAAAGATATTTCCCTACACCTGATGACTCTTCAACAAGTAAGGTTCACAAACCTTTACAACCACTTCAAAACCCCTTCGAGAAACCCTTGTGTTATCACCAACACATATAAACAATATATTTTAATCTATAGTCACGATGCTACTTGACATGTTCATGAATACCTCACTTGTGTATCACCACACAAGAACCCGAGTATACCTTTGATACTCACAGATCCATTTCATACACCAATGAATCCTTCTCTCATGTCTACACCTACACGAGATTACAAATCACTCAATCCCAGTATATTGAAGACCAAGCTTCTAACCTTGAACAAGAGGAAAACTAGTATTAAAATAATCACTGATCTACGTAATTTATATACTCCTTATTGAGTAGATATAGAACTATTTTGGCTTACAAAACAATTACAAAAGTTTAAAACATTGGACTGAATTGTTTTAGGACTCTTCAAGATATAACTTTGTTATCTTGAAATTTGGTGTAGAAAAGAGCCACTTTTTGTTGATAGAATGCGTTCTATTTATATATAGAAAAAGCACCAATGAATATGTCCACGTGTCACCAAATCATATATTGAATCTTCAAGTGTCGAGGGATTCGGCAGTCTTCCTTTGGGGGTTCTAAATTTAAATAGTTAGTTCCATACCTTTTTGTCCTTCTTTTTTCATTAGAGGTCCAAACCATGCATCTTTGGATGTCCAAACTTCCATGACTTCAGTAATGGTAAATTTTATTAGATGCATATCTACCGTCCGACACTTTTGAATTTCGGGGGGCCGTCTTCTATTTTCTTCATAATTTTATCAGACATATCACATATGTTTGACTCCTTTCTATCTCGAGGTTCAGGGTGCAGTTTTCAGCAACCTTAAGTTCATGTCTTTGACAAAGAATTCAATTTGTATTGTATCTACAAGATACATACGCTTTCTCGACACACAAATAAGTTCAATGCAATAAATATTCAATGTTTTGTCAATTAATTAATCAATTAAATTATGGTTTTAGGCCACCACAATTTTTTTATATCTACAATTAACTATAATAACTAAAAACATCCTATAGCCATGCATGCATGAAATGATAGTTATTGAAAATTAGAAGGTTTTGAATTTAGATGGTCTATGATATAAAAATATAATAGATCTTCTTAATATCTACTTTGCTAAGGCATCGATATAATGAAGGAAACATGGGTGTCACTCCATATGGTTATGAATCACTACTACAAAGTACCTAAGCTTCTATCACAGTTCATAGTAAAACACAATGATGCCACAGTTAAATAAACTTCATCGAAAACTACCCAAGTAAAATAAACAACTTGGGTCACAATATTATACCTAATAGATAGAAGTTTTAGGTCATTCTAAGACTATGACAAGTCATAACTCTTAAAAAAACATTAAATAAAAAGAAATACTCAAATGAACTCTCTATGAAAATAAAATAGTGATGTCTCCCTAATTGTTTTTATTTTCGATCCTTGGGAGACATCATTTTTTGTGTTTATTCGACTATTTTGATAGACTTTTGGACTAAATATGCAATAATCCGTTTTTCCTCTTTTATTTCTAGTATTTTTGATTTATTAAACTTTTGCGCGTAATCTTGTATATTTTAGTGAAAAGTTTGTAGGTTTTGAATATTACCTAGGAGAGGAATCTGAGAAGAAAGTCAAAGATCGTGATATGGAGTCAAGACTTGAAGATAAATCCTGAAAGAATTTGATTTTAGAGCTTCAAATCTGGAAAACAGGCCAAAAATTGCTGATTTCAAGGAGCTTAAGAGATAATTTAGCGGCTGACCTTTGAAGAAAAAACATTCCTTATCGAGTTACGGAAATTTAGCAACTAGAATCAAGTCAATCGGATTTATAACGAAGCGGGAAAAACCGTTTTAGTGGAGGTGGTGAAACAGTTACGGGATTTGGGTTTGATTAGTGGACTTGGACTTTTTATTATTCACTTAAACCCTAATTAAAAGCCCATTCCGAATTTGAGCTTATAAAAGGAGTTTTTGACTTCATTATTTCTTACCTCTCATTTTATTCTTCAATTTAATTCATCCTTAGAAGAGAGCGTCCAGAGAAGAAGCAGAAACAAGGAAAAGAAGAAGCAAGAGCTGGAGACTGTCTATATCTCCGATTTTCAGCCAATTCAACTCCATAATTAGGTTCTTTTATTTTATTCTGTAAAACATTATGAACCCAATTATTTCTTTAGTTTTTATCTTTTCAATAATTATGAGCTAAACTTAATTAGTGCTTGAGAACGTGTAATGTGTTAATCATAATTTGATTTTATTTCGAATGTTTGAATTTGGAATATTTATTATTTAAATCAAATTGGGTAATTCGAATTTTTCTTTAATTTGTGTTTAATTACTATTATTGACATAATCAATTAATAATAGGACTTAGTATCTAAGCTATTCCAATTAGTGGCGATTGGATCACCTTGACGGGGGGTTTAGGTAAGGAACTAGTTAACGAATATAGGTTAGAAATTATTTGACTCTGACGAGCTTAATTAAACTTATGGCCTATTGGGTAATTTAAACTTAATCACTTGAGAGTGGACTATAATCACCCTGACGGGGTTTGTAGCACTTGAGAGTTGCTCCTTAGTCCACCCTGACGGGGGTAAGGAGAATACAGAATCCCGACCAATACAAATTTACCAATTTGTCCCTTAAGCAATGTCTGAAATGAATGATAGTTAGGAAAAACCCTTGCGTCTCTCAAGTACTGCCTGCTCATACTTGCGTCTTACCTTTATTTACTTGCTTCTAGTATAATTACTTGCATTTTTACATTAGTCTTTAATACTTTAGGATTAGTAAAACAAACCAAACATCATTAAATCATTTATCTGCTTTCATAGTGCAATTATTCATTAACTGATAAGCATTAGAGTCAACCAGACCGTCCCTGAGAACGAATCTGTTTTATCAACTATATTACTTGGGACAACCGTACACTTGCGGTTGTGGTTCTCTTTTCCTTATTGCATTTATTTTAGAACACACAAAGGACCACCAAGTTTTTGGCGCCGCTGCCGGGGACGGTAGCGTGTGACCACGGTGTTTATCCTTTAGTGATAGTTGCATTTATTTTTATTTCAGTTTTACGCTTTTTGTTTGTTCATTTCTTTTCAGGTTTTTAGGTTTGGTGTATGCGAAGAAGACTCTTTAAGGATCTAGAGCCAACACCTCCGATCCTTAATAATCCAGAATCATTAATCAGACTTGCTAACAAGAGAAGGAAAGAACAAGAAGACTTAGAAGTAGAAGAATTAATTAACAGAATGGAGAACATTAATATTCAGAATCAACAAAACAATAATGGACAAGCTCAGATAGTGATTAATCAAGATCCTTGGTTTGTTAATGGTCCGAAAGAAGTTCCTATTCGTGCTCATGCTCTAGGAGTAGGTGCTCCAAATATAGATGTTCCGAGGTTTCGTCCAGATTCGGGTATGTTAGCTCAATTCCAAAATTTTGGAAATTTTCGTGGTAGAGCTGGAGAAGATCCTATTCGAGCAGTACAGAAATTCAAGCAGATATGTGATTCTTACATCACACAAGGAGTTTCAAAAGAACAAATGTATTTTGCTGTGTTTAAATTTTTCGTTATTGATGGAGCGAGTGAATGGCACGATACACAAGATCCTACGAAGATAACAAATTGGGACCAATTAGAAACTGCTTTCTTTGAGAGATATTACCCAAGTAACATGAGCTTAGATGATCAACTTGAATTAACACATTTCCGTCAAGAATATGATGAAACTTTGGGTAAGAGTTGGACAAGATTTCAAATGTGCTTACGAAGAGTTCCCGATCACGGTTTCACAGAACAGCAACAACTAAAAATATTTTACAAAGGCCTTGATGGGACTTCAAGAGAAAAACTGGATTTGCTTTGTGGTGCGGGATTTCTTCAAGTTCAACCCGTTCATGCAAAAATCATCTTGGTAGGAACAGTAAAGAATGAAGTTGGGTGGAACACCGTAAGAACAACAGTTAGAGGAGGAGTTAATAATGTCAATATTGAAGAAAAGTTCAACTCCTTAGAGACCAAGATTCAAACCACACTAGAACAACAATTGAGACACCTTACTCTAGCCGTGAAAGAAGGTTTTTCGAATAAAAGAGGTGAGGTAAAAGTTGCACAAGAAGTGTATGGATGTGAGTATTGTGGAGGTGTGAATGATCATAGTTGGGAGAATTGTCAGAATAATCAAGAGTCCGTGATGTTTGTCTCCAACCGAGGGAATTTTAATTCAAGTGGTAAATTCCTTTCATAGGGACGTAGATAATTCGCTGAGCATTCTTTTGGTATATTGTTGAGCAAAAACCGACCAATAACGAAGAAGATATGCTCAAAACAGTTCAGCAGTAATTATCTTTATTTCCATACGAATTTGAGTTGGGCTTGGAGTCCATTACTTTACCTCTCCCTCAAGAAAACGAATTAGGTCTTCTAAACACTCATAAATACACCCTTATATCACTTGTAAAATCATCCTTGCCTCATAGTAATTAGTTCTTAAGGTTTTATTCTTCCAGTTTATTGTAGAGAGCAAGATGATGTCTTTTGTAATTTCTTTTAGTTTATTTCCTTCAGGTATGAACTAAACTCCCCATAGCTTGGGTTTTGCATCATTTATAATCTATGAATTCTAATTCTTCTATCTAAGTTTCTTTGGGAATTACATGTTTCAAATTGATATTAGCTTATTACCTTTATATTTGTTTATGTGTTTTGATTTATTGCCTGTCCTAGAACTGATCACTTTAGGATTGTTTTAATAGTAGTTAGATGGTCACCTTAGCTGGGTGTTTAACTATTGAAATACCACATAACGTCTAGTGTCGATATTAGTCCTGACAAAACTGATTCTAACTAGATAGTCATTAGGGTATAATTTAATCACCATATCACCAATTGAATGAATTGATGCTTAGGGCCTTAGTAGCGTTTGATAACCCTATTTGAAACAGCTTCTTGGTTGTGTCGTAGCCCCCTTAGTCGCTCTCAAGGTCTAAGGAATGGGAATTTAGAATCCTGACTAAGTATACAAGAGCTAATATTCTCCCTTATGAACTAGATCTAATAGAAAGAATTAGAAGGATTAGTGCATACTAGCAAAACCTAAGTTATATCTCTCATCTCATATTCTTCGTATTTTATTTTATTGTCTTTATTTTCTTAGTTTTAATTAGTAATTTCGAAAATCTATCTCTTTTATTTTCTGTCTTTAATTATTTACTTCTTACTCGTTATTCCTACCCACGTGATTAACACACTTAAGTCTTTGAGAACGAACTCAACTTATCAACTAAAACTTGCATACGTCCTGTAATACTTGCAGTACTGTGGCTGTCTAGGGTGAGAGTGCGTAGTTTTCTAGACTTTATTTATCTTATTTTTATCACACCCTAGGCGACACCAGATAACTAGCGTAAAACTTCTTGACAAGAATTGAAATATACCTAGGTCTCTATTCAAATAGAGAAGGTTTATTTGTTCTAACCTACTTTAGAATAAGTCTAATCCTACTTAAAATCGATTAAAGATATGATTAAAGACCAAATCTCAAATTTCTTGCAACTGGTCGCCGAGTTGGGAGTAGGCAATACCTCTTTTGCTTGCTTCTGACGTTGAACCTCGTTTCGCTGTCATTGAGTTGTGACATGGTGACGATTTAGAAACAACCAAACGAATTGGATGCTGGTACATCGGGTCGCCTACTTCTCGTTGAGTTGAGAGTAGGTGACAGGTAGGTGATGTGTGCATTGAAGAATCTTTCACGTAGGGTTTCGATATGTTGTCGCCGAGTTGAAGTAGGTGATGAATGGACGGCGTTCGCACTGTATCTTACGCCTACGTTGGCCGCCTACTATCTTTGTCCATGGATGAATATGCTTTGACTTGAGTTTTGGGGTGTACTTGGGTATTCTTCCTTTATCTTTTCGCTCTTTCTTCAATGCATTGTGTGTTGGTCAAATGAGATTTTACCCAAGTGATGACCATGTTTACGATGACAATGGGTGACTCAATTTAAAAAAATAATTCGATATTGATACGTTTGTTCTGTTTATAAAGATTAACGTAATACATTCATTTGGTTAAAATAGTTTGAATTTGAATGAGAAATTGAATCATAGAATTTGAAGAAATTAAAAGAGAAATAATAATAATAATAATAATAATACATGTTATTTATTTTATTTGGTTATGAAGCAAAGCAAGAAAAAAAAAAGACGGATGGGCTTTGAACGTGGGCCTCCAGGCTAGTGGGCTTTTGGGCCTCCAGACTAGTGGGTTTTTGGGCCAGACATTTATACCATCTGGACCCGCCTATGTTTTGGTCTTCTATACTAAATGTTGCGTCTTTTAATATAACGTATCTTCAAATGAACAATCACAACTCTTTGCCAAATCCACATTTTCATCTTCTATAAATAGTTGGCCAACTCAAACATTTTATTCATTCATTTTTTCAAAGCATTAAAATTATAAGAGAGAGATAGAAAGAAGCAGCATTATTAAGTTCGTTGAAATTCTTAAGAATTCATGTGTCAGTTGCTTTTGAATAGTTTTGTCATTGTATCGTGGAGGTTGAAGCCAACAAACGTAAGGCACCGGTACGTGGCCTAAATACCTTAAAGACATCAGATCCAATCCGAGTCTCGGCAAGTAAAGTTAATTATTTTTTTTTCAATTTTATTTCTACATTAATTTTATATTGTTTTACTGGTTTATACAAATAAAACACAACATTGTGTCTCTTCACGTTTATAATCACTGATTACTTGATATGTATTAAAAAAACATATTAAAAAACCCAAAAATACTAATTACCAACTAAAGACGCCACAAATACACTTCTAAACATATTTGCTCCTAATTAACATATAAATGACTCAAAACACAAGAAAACATGTATCATGACCTATAAAACACCTTTTAATAAGAGACGTAATACAAACCCGAGAGTTATCTGAAAGTTAACAGAACGTATATTCTAACTATCGAAACACCAACAACAAAATCATTAAATAAGCATCATAATCAAATCTTCTTAAACTAAATAGTTTTTTACTCTTTCATCATTAAAAAGGTGAAACCCCACCTTAACGGTCCCCTACGTCCATATCCTTAAGAATGTAGATGAAATAAATCGTAGGATATACCTCAATCAAGGGTTCAAAAGAGCTGCTATGACAAACACTATAAATATATCATTGGTGTTTATCAATTGAGTTATACCATAGGGGCTTTGCTCCATCTTAATCACTGATACCTTGCAACCTATTTCTCTTTATATTCTTCTACTTTGCACTCTAACTCATATTTTGTTCTTAGCTAACTCTTTTGTTCTTAGCAATCCAAGATGTACATTACACTTTGGCGGACCAACCTAATAGAACTATCCACACGAATGTCCATAAAAACGGCATGTCAAAATATACCTACCTAGATTCCAAGATGTCAACCAAGTAACTTCGCCATTCTACCACAAAAACTAATGTTGTCTATTGATTGGTTTTTTTTGTCAATCGGAAAAAAAATTACAACCGTTATTTTTTACAAAGACTATTTAATAAAGCATATGAATCTAGCAAAGAAAAGTTCTTCCATCCTGATAAGTCTTTATTTATCCTAGTGCACCTAGTAAGAGCATCCGCCGTCGTATTAAAACATCTATTGATATGTTCTACCGTCTATTGATTGACTTGAAAAAAAATTAATCCAACATCAAGGGTTTTTCGGTTTAACGAATGAAGAAACCTGATTTTAGCGCTAAAATCAGAGTGGCACGTGAGATTATAATGAGGGTTAAGTTTTTATGTTTTCTTATGGAATACCATTTTTAAACCTCATTTGCGAGAGAAAATCTCAGCTTCACATGCGAAAAGGCACTTCTCATAATCATAAGAGTACCTGTAAGTCCTCTCCATCTAAGATGTACAAAGTTCGAATCCCCTCAACCTTGTTATTTCTTGACCCTTTAAAGGGGTAAGCAAGAGGTGCAAGGTTCGAGTCCCCTCCCTGAATATGGGTAACCTAGTTCTGATTAAGTGATTAAGTGGGAGTATACATGAAAAGGCGTGTATATTTCCTATGAGAATAGTTGTGGTGCGCGTTAACGGGCCCGGACACCCATACCTAGGGATGTCAATGGGGCGAGTTTGGGGCGGGTTTACCTATCCCCGCACCCCGCCCCACAGAAAAATAGAAGCCCCCGCCCCGCCCCGCCCCCGCGTTGTTCTTCCCCACACCCCGCCCCGCCCCGCTCATTTATTCCCTGTGGGGTGTGGGTTCTACCCGCGGGTTTCAAATTGATCGTTCAAATTTTTTTCATTACTACAAATTTTATTATTTTTAAACTCTCAAATATTCCATTCTTCAGAATTTGCATTTGTATTTTGATTTTTAAACAAATTCTGCCATTGGAGTTGCACTTTGATTTGATTGTGTGTTGTAATAGACGCACACAAACTTCCCCATGAGAAATTTCCCAAAACTGAAAGATCAGCAAATAATAGCATGAAGGACAAAATGCATATTACAAAACATAAATGTTAAAAATGCTCAAAAAAAAAGAAGCTTCTTCTTCCCTGCAGGTCATTTACATTTTCTAATCCATTTTCTTCTATACTCCAACAAATAGAACATAACTGTTTCAAGACTATTTTCCAATGATTAAAAAGAAACTGAATTACAACAGGAAGAGAGAGAGAGAGAAGAAATGTGTAAAGGGTTTCTCTAAAATCTCATCACAAAAATCTCATCATGATGAACAACACCCACCTTTTTTAGTTATAATTTCATCATTCTCATCAGCTTGAGCTTGTTGTAACACAACAGTTTTTCCATCACCCATCCAATTAGGATCCTTTTTAAGCTCTTGTGATTGCATAACTTTACGACTCAATATATTATATATCTCTTTAACAACTGTCTGAAATGCAGATCCTACATTAGATGAATCTAAAGCCGATGTTTCAATAAAAAACAACCCTTTTGACTCCGCTAATGCTTTCCCTTCACTTGTTGTCACTTCCCTCGCATCTTTCAAATCCGACTTATTACCAACTAATATCGTCACTACATTCATATCCGAATGAGCTGTTGACAAATAAGTCATTAATTTTCAACCCAAAAACACCCAAAAAATAAAAAGAATTATATAAAATTGTTTTACTTACTGTGAAGTTCATTAAGCCATCTTGTAATACTATCAAAAGTTTGACGTCTACTTATATCATAAACAAGAAGAGCTCCAACAGCTCCTCTATAATAAGCTGATGTGACAGCTCTAAACCTTTCTTGACCAGCTGTATCCCAAATTTGTGCTTTAACTTCTTTTCCATTAATTACCATTTTTTGTGTTTGGAATTCTACTCCTATAGTTGATTTTGAGTTGGGGTAAAATTCATCTCTAGCAAATCTAGCTAGTAAATTTGATTTTCCAACAGCTGAATCACCCGTTAAGATAATTTTGAAAAGGTAATCCTCGCTTTTGTCTTCTTCAGAAACAAAAGCCATTTTATACACCTTGATGTTACAATGCTATAATCTCATTATTTCTCTATTGTATATATATATATATATCCTTTCTTGAGCTAAATGCAAAGGATATTTATCAATCTACTTTTAAGAAAAATGGCAACAGGGAAAAAGAAACTTCATAGGAAGGGCAAGTATTTTAGAAATAAAAAGCTGTGATCCAGCTAAAGGTAAAGGAAACAAGAAAGGAATCTGATCTCCACTCTCAAAAATCAGCCTTGTGAATATTTTTAAATACCTGCACTAACAAGTAAAAATACAGTTTTAATCAAAAGTCAATGAGCACAAATATGATAATTGCTATTGCTTTCAAAACCATATCAACCCAAGCATCTCATTTATCAATTAAATAAGAGCTCAGTGTGCTCTGAGTAACATTCAAATTCTACACAAAAATCATTTTCAAGAATTACAAACTAGCGATACACTGTATTCTATATACGATCAAAAGAAGAAGAACAGACTGGAAAAAAATTGAAATAATTTTGATTAAATGCAAATGCAAATTAACTGAAATTTTGGAAAGGGGTAAAAAATTAATGAAGAAGATTAAGTAACCTACCCAGTTCTTGTAACATTAAAATGAAGCCTTCCCCTTAATAATCTCTCGTAAGCCTGTGATCAAACAGTTGAAAATACAGATCAAGAATATTTTACAATAATATTATTTAAAATAAAAAAAGAATAGTACAAATCCAAATGCTATTTTTAAATAAGGGATCCAGGTTACGTTTCAAGCTTCGAAGAGGCAAGAGGGGAAGACTCCGCGGAGAGAGAAGAAGAGAGAATCAAATTTATTCACTAAAGACAAAATATGATGCATATGGGCCCTTTTAACACTTGGGCTTCGTCAACTACATAGCAAATGGCAAATACTACCAAGAGTTTAAACAAAAATGACGTTAGTTTTTATTTCTCCTGCCCCAAAATTAATATTTATTTATTAAAAATAATATCCTAAAATTATTAAATACTAAAATATTAGAAGTCAAGACACTTATTTTTAATTTTATCTATTATAAGTTTGATTAAAAAATAAAAATTTATATTTTCAATGCATATTTAAAATATCAATATACTTTATGAGATGTAATTCTATAATAATATATGCAACTATTAGATTTTTTAAAATGTGTGAAAAACTAAATAGACATCGTGCCCGTTTGGGATTGCTTTTTAAAATAATCACTTAAAGTGATTTTAGATCCATAGCAATATTTTAGACTCTAAAAATCACTTTTAGAAAAAGCACTAGATTAGTGATTATTAAAACAATCACTTAAAGTGATTTTAGATGTCAAAATATTTTTTAATATTTTTTACAAATAATTTAATTTTAATCAAAAAGCGCTTTTAGTTTCAAAATAATCAATCCCAAACGGGCACATCATTTATAAGACGGGGGAAAGTACTTTTTAGTGATATTGTGAAAATCAGTTTTCTAAAAAGTATTAGGGACTAGCCGGCGGTTGAACACCTTTAAGCACGAGCATGTGGGAGTTTAGTCAGAACCTAACATTTTCGTTCGAAATTATTCTGAAAATGTCCTCTTTTTTCGTTTTCTTTTTGTGTCTATTTTACTTTGTGTCTCTGAATAAAAAAAATGTATATCTATTTTTTATATACAACTATATATTATTTTATAAATTTAATAATTAATACAAATAAGGTTAATGATAGTGGTACAATAATGTTTACAGATAAACTTTTTTAAGTAGGGGAATAGTGATTTTTGCTTCGTGGTTGTGAATTTAATTACAAGAAATAAATTATTTGTTTTCACCACCTAAATATTTTTGAATTTATTTTAGTGTATAATGATATATTTAGAAGAGAAATGAGATGATTTTTGCATATGGAATTTGTATGTGTTTTGGAAGGAGAATGAGGTACATATTTATAGAGTGTCATGAGCGTTGTTTTCCTCAACTTTCCACTCCCATTAGGTTCAACCCCTCATTATTCTCCTAGCAGGTCCAACAAATTTTTTAGTATCCCAACAATACCTTCTCACGAAATCAGATAAAATCATATCACCCCATGATTTACGCAATTAACTGATTCCATTAAGATAGCATATTTTAATGGAATCCAATCGAATTTATTCTCTTCCAATCAACCATCTCTTCCGATCTGGAGCCATTAACGTTTTGAAGCTTCACATTTGAGGAGAAAGACGAAGCTGAGAGGAGGAAGACGAAGACTAGTTCAGGTGTTCGTGAGAAGACCATTGAAACGACAATGGTGAAATCGTTTTTTGGGTGTTCCTGATGCGAGCTCCGGTATTGCATAATCACAGCTCCCGTCGGAGCTCCATTAACGGCGACAAGGGATTTGAAATAGGAGAAGAGCTCCATTAACGGGTTTGTGTAGATTGTATTTGTAACAAAAACCTCAGCCACTGATCTTTCTTTTCATCATCAACATAACAGGTTTGTGTAGATTATTATCTAATTAATCCCAAACCACTGACCCATTATCCCATATCTAACTAATTGAGCCTCATTTCTTCGTCTTTTGATTGAACAGATAACAAGAAGAGTGCGTCAACGATGGGGATGAATGGCTGTCGGTGTGATGCAGATGCACACCATCGATTTTGACGGAGAACCCATCAAAACAAAGCTAATAACCCACTGGTATATGAGTCTGAAAACATGTAACCCACCACATCTACCTGTTATAAAAAAGTACCCCATCAATATGCTCATGCACACCATCAAAAATCAAACTTGGTAGCATTCCATGTACCACCATCTTTATCTGACAACCCATTCAAGAGACAAACATTACCCATCGAGTTTAGCGGACAGCCCACCATCGTCCATCTGAACAAAAGTTTCAATATTTTCTTCGTTGCTGCATTCGAATTTTTATTGGTTACTGATTTTAATTTTTCTGGGTTACTGATTTGATTGATTGCATGATTTTAGCGATTTGTTTTTTGTTTTAATTTCTTTGTTTTTAATTTTCAACTGATTGCATGATTTTAGCGTTTGTTTTTTGTAACAAAATTTCAATTAATGGGTAACTAAGGGCAAGTCTGTCATTTGCGGTGGGCTGGACCTGATGGGCAATCACTGATTACTTGTGGACTCTATAAGGAAATCACCCTTTACATAAATCAATAAATTTATATATTTTTCATAATTAACTTTTCTCTCTTATTACTTTTCTCTCTTATTTATTTATTGGATCAACATATAAGATATATAAGATATGATTAAAAAAATGATATAAGAAGAATGACATCTATCATTATAAGGATGAGTAAAGATATATAATACTCAAATTTAGACCACACAATATACCACGTATAACGTGACGTGATTTGAATATAAGTAAATCATTAATAAAATCGAAAAAAGGATATATAGCTTTTTTATTTTATATTTATATCGTTTTTTATGTGAAAACTTAAAAAATGATGATAGACGTCACTTTTTTTTAATAACTCTTTTATAACCTTTTCATGTATAAGTTTTGATATCAAAGATGAAAAAAGATAAATTGGCATAGAAAATTTAAATTATTGGCCCATAAAACCTACACTTAAAAAATAATAAAAATAATGATAAAAGAAGTAACATTTATCATTATTCAGATTTGCTACACTTTTCGTTTTATCTTTCATGATTATTAATTTTTCATTTCTTTTATTAAATGCACTTCTCAAGTTGTGGAGATTTCAAAACTTATCCAATTGTAATTAAATGTCCTTTTCATCCATATAAATGATTTTCTTTCTCAATTTAGAATCTTCAAAAGTTGTCCATCACGGGTTTGGAAATCCTTCACCACCAATTTATCTTTATGTTTTCGGAATGAGATCGAAAAGCTTTATCTTTATGTATTGTATTTCGATTTACACCTGTATTGTTTTTACTTTTATTTATATATGTATGTATTTAAATGCTTCGGATTGGTTTCTCTGTCCGGTAAATATTTGTTTTTAATATATATATGTTTGAAAAAAAAACTCTTATTTACAACTAAAATGGAAGGCACCGACTACACTGTTACCAATAATACAACTATGTATTTTTTTCCATACATCTGAGGCTTTAAAAGGCGAAGTTGACTACAATCAACTAAATCCCTCACAGAAGGTCTAACACTAGTCTAGGCATCATGCAACCACTTCTATCGTTAGTGATGTACCGCCATAAATAATCTGGAGGATCCGTTAATATGCAAGGTCCTACATTCATTTCTGCTCCCTTCTTAACCAACATGTCCACACACGTGTTTGCTTCACGGTAAATACACTGTATCTCGAACCCCGGATGATTCCGTAAAATCTCTCTACAATCACGTCCTATTTGACAATTCCAACTCCTAGAAGTACCACCGCCCTTCACTAGCGCGTGAAGATCTCTTGAGTCAGTTTCGACAAAAAGTTTCGTGATGCCCCGATTTACCACCCATTTCAAACCAAAATGCAACGCTAAGGTTTCAGAAGAGGCTGGAGATTCCATAATACACGGACCCAAAAAACTAGCTACAAACGTACCTTCCTCACTGTTTTCAATAGCATTCCGGCGAAATAAATTATCCGCAGTAGGTAACCTATCTCGAACTAACCTCCACAACAGAACACACAACTTCTGTGAGCACCTCGCCTTCCAAATACATTCCCATCTAAAAGAAACATCAGGGACCTCCTCCACAATATTCAAAAAGGCAGACTTTACGCTAAAATTCCTCGAGGACTCATGTACCCACTTGTAGCTCGCTTCTTCTCCTCCTACCACCTCAACTACCCCCTACGGAGCACTTCGACCCCGGCTAATATAACTTTAAAAATATTCGAATCGGACGCCTTATTTTCCTTTTGAAATAGCCCCTGTTTAAAATACTTATTTTTCAGAATTTCCACCCACGCAACGTTATGATTTCTGAGGATTTTCCACCCTAGTTTTGCTAGAAGAGCTAAGTTGAAATTCTTCGCTCCTCGGAAGCCTAAACCACCATTCAATTTCGACTTACAAAGTTGATCCCAGGCGACCCATTGTATTTTTCTCTTCTCATCCGAAGAACCCCAAATAAAATTACGGACTATCCGGTCAATTTCATCGCACACATAAGTTGGGAGCTTCATAACTTGCATTTGATAGGTCGGTATAGCACTCAATACCGATTGAGAGAGAGTTATGCGTCCAGCAAGAGACAAGCTTTTCGCCTTCCATACAGTTAACATTCCTCTCATTTTCTACATAATACGCTTATAAAAATCCTTGGGCAAACGACCCGATTGAATTGGTACCCCCAAGTATCTTCCCGAAGTGTCGCTTAGACAAAAACCACTTATACCAGCTAGTTCGACTTGCAACTCCATAGGTGTGTTTTTAGAGAAGTAGATAAGTGATTTCTCCGCGCTTATGGTCTGGCCTGCCTCATGACAGAAAATATCGAGGGTTTCCTGTATTAAATTGACCTAGTGACAAAGAAGCTTCGCAAAACAAGATAAGATCATCAGCGAAGAAGAGGTGAGATAATTTTGGAACACCCCTTCCCATGCTGATTGGTAACCAACTTCCATTATCACATAACTCTTGTATTAAAATAGATAACCGCTCCATACATAGGATAAATATATAAGGTGAAAGAGGATCACCTTGCCTTATCCCGCGATGTGGTTTAAAAGCTGAAAGCGGTTCTCCGTTCCATAACACTTTCATTTCATTCTCAGCCATACTTGACATTATGATCGAAACCCAACTCTTTGGAAAGCCGAAATTCCTTATTGTATCCTCTATAAATCCCCAGCGGATTTTATCATAAGCTTTAGCAAGGTCAATCTTCACCGCCATAATTCCTTTCCTACCTTTAATATAACGCAATCTATGATCCACTTCTCTAACAAGAACAATGTTATCCATGGTTGATCTACCAGGTAAGAAACTGCTTTGGTATGGTCCAATTCTCTCCACAAGTAAGGGGCGAAGCCTATTAACCATAGCCGACATGATAAACTTACACGGTGAATTTATGAGACTGATTTGGCGAAAAGAACTTAACCTTTCAGGATCCAAGACTTTAGGAATGAGGTGGATGAGAGTACCATTCAAATTCGAAGGAAGACATTCTGACTCCGTAGCCTGACGAAACATATCCTCCACAGAGGGTACGACTATCTCCCAACACTTTTGGTAAAACGCAGCAGACATACCATACGGTCCAGGCGCCTTCATAGGCTTCGATTTAAACACTACTTTCCGAATTTCATCCTTTGAGGGGACACTTAGTTCTTGAAATGATACTTCACCGACAAATGTAACGTTAAGGAGGGAGAAAATCCCAATATCTTCTTCAGGTGCTTTGGATAACAACTCGAAATACTCTTTAACCAAGACTTTCAAACTATCTTCGTCTTCCACCCATTCATTATTTTCATTAAGTAGTCTAACACACTTTGATTTCTTCTTTTTTATGATTCTTGAGAGATGATAAAAACGCGTATTCCGGTCACCATCCTTTACCCAATTATCACTCGAATTTTGAAAAGCCATAAGTTCCTCCTGTTTTAATACACTCTCGTACTCGTTCATTAATCTGTTTCCTAGTTGCTGAAGGGAGGAATTATAAGAGACTTGAAGAGATTTCTGAATACCCCCTAGTCTAGCAGCTAGAAAACGCTTCTGCTTATGAATATTGCCAAAAGTTTCGAATTTCCAAACCTTAATCTGTTTCTGTATCTCTTCCACACCAAAACCAACTCCAATACTCCCACCTACCCAATTTTCTCGAATGAATTCTCGAAAAAGGACGCGGATGGGCTTTCTGTTTTAGACCAGGAAAAATTTGTATTAATATCGGCATATGATCGGAGTGCATTCATGTCAAATGTAGGACCCGAGCTCTCGAAAATAAATCTATCCACTCTGAATTCCCATACGCTCTATCTAATCTTCTCATAATCCGTTGACCTGTGTTCCAAGAGTCACACCATGTAAACCGCGGACCCTCAAAAAAACCTAAATCGACCAGACCACAACTTTCCTTCCACTCCTCAAACAACGCCATCCTTCTCGTAACCCCTTCAACTCCACCTCGTTTATCCCCCTCTTTACCAACTTCATTGAAATCGCCAACTACTAACCACGGTATTGTTAAATTATGAAAAGATTGGTGTAGTGCATTCCATAACTCAACTCTCTCCTTGTGATGAGTACGCGCGTATATCGCTGAAAAAATCCAGGATTAAATGCTACTAGTAAAAACTATTCACGCAAAGAAATTTTCGAAACAAAAAAAGTAATGAATCTTAACGTTTTCCTTTCAGAAAAACAAATAACGTCATAAATAAAATAAATAAATAATCTATATAATTTTTATTAGTCAACATTCCCGTTCTTACCGATCATCCCTATTTTGGAACAAAAAAAAGATCATCTCTCTACAAAGTCAAACAACAAGTCTGGATTTAAGGTAGGCTGAAGAGGACACCCTTCAAGCACTTACTTTTTAAATAATCTTTTAAAGATCTTAAACTATCTAATTACATGTTATATATATATATATATATATATATATATATATATTATAAAATATATTTTTTATAATCTGAATTCTCTATATAAAAGATGGTTCACGTTTTTTACTATTTTTAAATTACTCTACTATAAATTCTAAAAATCTTGTGTTCGATCTAAACTAACTATATTTCTCTAAACCTTTGTCTTTCTAATAATTAGGATATCTAACTTTCACCACAGAAATCTAAGTCCGACTCTTGGTAATAAAATAATTTTTTTCATTTTTCATAAACCATAAACCAAAGACTTTCAATCTTGAATTTTGAACTTTAAACCATTAATCACAGACTATGAAAATTTGAATCTTCATAATTATGAACTAATTTGTTTTAAAAAAAAATACATGCAAAAATAAATCAAATGTATTATAATCATATAGACAAATATATATTATCCTTATCTTTAAATTTTAAGTTAAACTTAATCCATAAACCTTCAACCTTAAACCTTAATTTTACCTTCACCTTAACTTTAAATTTAAAATTAACATTAATCTTAACCCTTAACCCTTAACCCTAAAACCTTTAATCTTAAATCTTAAATCCCAACCTTAAGCTTCACCTTAGCTTCACCTTAACTTTCATCCTATTCTTAACCTTAACCTTAAACTTAGCCTTAACCTTAAACCTTGAACCTTAATCTTCGTCTTCACCTTAACATTAAACTTAACTATAACCTTAACCCTTAAACCTTATATATTAGTGTATTCATAGTAATCTGACTAGGAGATACCGACTATAGCCAAAAAAAGTTTCTTAAGGAAGTGATTCACCGTGTTCACGCTATTACCTTATATCTAAGTTATTTTGTTGTATTTCGTATTACTTATAAATATAAAACTTGTTGTAAGTTTATCTATCATTATTTTAATCATTAAAATAGTGTTTGATTTCTTTTCGATCATTGTTCGTATCACCAATAATTTAAGAAAGATTTTATTTTTTAAACTTTGATCGAAAATATCTTCTATCTTATTTGGTTCTCACTCATCTATCACCACTGCTTTTGAACACAAAACCTTGCTCTGGCTCGTCAAAGTTGGAGCCACGAATTGGTTCTACCTACAAATATAGGGCACAAAAACTTATGATTTGTCTTGAGAAGCTTGACCATCAGTATATCTTGTTCAAGAACCTCTTTCCATTGGCTACTCAACTGTAATTGAGGAAAACTAGACACGTACCAAGCTCTTACATCCAAGTTGGTGAATTACAATTTTGTGTGTAGGGATGGATTTCGAACAACGTTACGAGTACGATCTTTGACTTGCTCAGTGAAGAAAGATCTAATAAAAGCATTTGGGATACCATCAAGAAGAAGTATGGATGTGAAAATTTTGGTAAGAAGAAGTATGTGACCTGCAATTCAACCTCAAACTCTATAATACACGTGTTAAAATATTTATTTTCCAACTCAATCTTGCCTATAATATCCCAATTCTTAATAATCAGCTTATTAAATATGTTAAAGCTCAGAGATTCTTTACTTATTATTTTTTCCATTAGTGCCTTCAATCTTGGCATAAACAAAGTCTTGATCAAAATCTTGAATAAGAACTACATTATCATTTCCTTTACCATTACTTCTTATGAAAAATTCCATAGTAAACCTAGAAATAAAATCTATAAATTTTGGAAATAGAGGTACCACACACAACAAACTTCAATGGAAAAGGTTAATAAATGCAAACAAGAAATTAACGGTTACTTAAGAACACTGATAAAGAAGATGATTGCAAAACAATTAATATAGTTTGGAAGAAACGAGAGCATTATGATGACAACATCCATCTCACAATTTTTCAATATATTAGTTCGGAACACCCAAGAACAAAAAACCCTGAAATGATAAGAGTGATTTTGAAGATGGTGGTGGAGCGACCAACTTTAATCGAGAAGAGGGTGTAAAACAGCTACCTAGGGAGGTATGCTTGAGAGAGTTTTGGAAAAGAGTCATAGATATTATATACAAATAAGTTATTTTATAATACTAATTATACCACTATATTATATATAAAATACGTAATGTATTATCAAGTGGGTAATGATTATCCCATCCAACGTATTACTCAAGTCTAACTAAATATTTAGTGGGTATTTCCATGTTCAATACTAGTTTGGGTGTCCCTTTCCATCTTCACCCTTTATTGTGGTGCATTCTCCACCCTCGTTGATAATGCAATCTTGTAAGTAGGTTTGGTTACCTACTTAGCGGTGTTTTCATTATTTTGACGATTGTTTGGTAGTTTCTCTGGTTTTCTGGTGTTGTGGCTCTTTGGTTCTTTCGGGATGTTCGAAATGTGATTTGGAAACCTTGGTGGCATAACTTTTATTTGGCGTTCAATTGAGTTGCATTCCTCCTGTTTTTTCCCTTTATTGTATGCTTTTATTATGTTCTTATTTTGATCTTGGTAAGTTAACCCAGGATGTGTAATGTGTCTGTTTTCGACTAAAAAATTAAAGTATTATTATTCTATTTTTGTTTAGAGAAATTTACAAGGTACGTGTTCTTAAAACCTTGATAAGATAAGTTCAATTAAGAAAACATGACACTTTCCAAAATTAATCTTCGATAATCTTTGGAAATCAATATGGGGCCTTAATGTTATTCCCAGGTGTAAATATTTTTGGAAAACGACTAATAACGCGCTACCAACAAATTCTAACAGAGTTAGGAGGAATATAACAATCTTAACTACTTGCGAAGTGTGTAATAAAGAGAATTAGACAGTTGAACACTTATTGTTTCATTGTCATTATGCTAGAGTATCCAGGTTGGTTGTCCCTCTAACAACTTAACCCTCAATAGCGCTACTTCGAGTTTTGACGAATGGCTTATGCGTAACTTTGAGTATGCAAAAGAATTTCATGGAAATAAGAAAGGACTAGAGTCAATGTGTGTTGTGGCTTACCTTGTTTGGAAAATTTGGCTTGCACATAACAATGTTATATTTAGGAATCAAAAACCTAAGCCTCTTATGTCAGTTAATTATGCGTCACGGTCCTATAAAGAATATGTTACAACTTTAGCCTTTAAAGGCGAGGCTATAACGCTGATAACACTAGTAAGTTGAGTAATACTATTAAATCTACTTCTAGTAAGTGTTTGAAGGTCTCTCACCCATCCGAACCAACTAAAGGTAAAGGTATGCTTAATAAAGATAAACAATCTGTTGGCATATAGCCTCCCTTAATAGGTTGTTTTAATGTAAAAAATCCTCTTGTGTTTAGTGTGCTAATTACTCTTGTTTTACATATTCTATCTTGCACTCTACTTCATCAAAAAGCTCTTCTTTATCATTTAGATCAAAGCTTTATTGTTATATCTTAAGAAACTAATTCTCTTACAAATACTTTTATTCATATCTTTGTGTACATTGAGAGTTAGCTTTAGTGACCAACTACAAAGTGTTAGCCTCACCTTGTTTTTATTCCCGTTTTAATATTCGACAAATCATCCTTTAAACTAAAATTCATTTTTATATAACTTTAGATGTTTTCCAAAACCCCTCATTAGATTAGTTGTGCTCACTTCATTTGACTTAGCTTAAATATTCAAAAGAACAGTGCCGCGGTGCACCGGAGGAATCACGCGGTACACCGCAGCTCACGGACCAGTCACACGGTACACTACATGGTCCGACCAGTAAGCTCATAAAATCTGCACGGTACACCGGACCACTGTCACGGTACACCGGACCACTACACGGTGCAGGCATGCGGTACACTACATGGTCCGACCAGTAAGCTCAAAAGTCAGTCGAACAGTCACGCGGTGCACCGGACCCTACCCGCGGTACACCGCACGACAGGGTTTCAGCTCTATTACTAGAGGACAAAGCTTATATCCGTTGGGAGATTAATAGATCCGTTAGAGAGAAGCTTTATGACCGTTGGACCATCTTTTCAGCTATAAAATGGAGTTCATTCAAGACACAACTTAAGCCTTCCATCTACCAATCTTAAGAGCAATTAATTCTATCATTCAAGGAGGTTTCAAAGGAGCATTCAAGTCATATTCATTGTGAAGCTAATTAGTTCTATCTACTCATTTAGGAGTTTAGTTACAAAGCTTTAACAAGCACCCCTAAACACTTTTTCCTTTCCTCTTAGTTCTTGTAATAGATTAAGAGAGTAGTGTGAGCATAGGTTTATGCTTGGTTCCTTGTGTTGGTGATAACACAAGTGTATTTCCTTCAAAGGGTTTTTGAAGTGGTTGTAAGGGTTTGTATCTCACCCGGTTAAGAGTTACGAAGATTAGTTGAGAATCTTGCAAATCCTAAGGAGGCTTCCTTAGGTAGTGGATGTAGGGAAACCGAACCACTATACATCGTTGTGTATCGTATTCTATCTCTACACTCTTTATATTTCCGCACTCTATATGCTTGATAAAATGCCTAGTTGAATAGTTTGATAATATTGCCTATTAGGATTATCTAGTTTTTAACTATTTAGTTTGCTAATACAATAGGATTCAAATTAGCTTTTAATTTTATTTACTTGAAATAAAATTAGCCGATTAATTTCTATTGTCCTATTCAACCCCCCTTCTAGGACGCATATAGTCTATCAATTGGTATCAGAGCCTAGCTCTATTGTACTTAATCGTTTCTAGAGTTAATACGATATGGATTCTAATCAACCGGAAGGTTCATGTTCTACTAGACCTCCGCTTTTTGTAGGAAAAGACTACTTTGGTTGGAAAAAGAAGATGGAGATTCATGTGAAAGGAATCGATTACTTTTTATGGATGGCTATCAAAAAGGGTCCGTACATTCCGTACGTTGCCGGAAGTACAACGGTGGTAAAAGATGAAGATGATTACACGGATCAAGACATAGCTAAACTTACCAAAAACAACAAAGCTATGAACATCCTCATCAATGGATTAAGTGTCACGGAATATGCTAGAGTGAGTGAATGCAATTCCGCTCATGAAATGTGGCAACTCTTGGAGCTATCTTATCAAGGAACGGAGGATATAAAAGAAACCAAAATTGGTCTCTTTATCACAAAGTATGAGCTCTTTCGTATGGAGCCCGATGAAGCCTTGAATGCTATGCATCAAAGATTTTCTAACATTGTTAACACTTTGAAGACTCTTGGTCAAGAGTACACCAACAAGGAACAATGCCGAAAAATCTTATTTGCTCTTCCAAGGAAATACAAGACAAAGATCAATTCTATAAGAGACACTAAAGATCTTTCAAAGATGACGGTTCATGAACTCATTTGCAACCTCATGACGGAAGAACTTGTGCTTGAAGAAGAAAAGATAAGAGATGATGAGGAGAAGAAAATTAAGAAATCTATTGCTTTCCATGCCATGAGTTCTAAGTTGAAAGAACGAAAAGAAAGGAAAGAAAGTGAAGAAGAAAACTCTCATGAAGAAGAAACTAGTGAAGATGAAGGAGTAGCTATGCTAGCAAGAGACATGAAAAAATTCATGAGATATAAACGCTTTGCCAAAAAAGGAAGCTCTTCCACACCCTACAAGAAGAATGATAGAGCTATCAAACAAGATGAACCCACTTGCTATCATTGCAAGAAGGTTGGTCATATCAAAACCTATTGTCCTCTTCTTCAAAAGGAGAAACCGAAAAGAGCTATGCATGCTAATATCACTTGGGATACTCAAAATTCGGATGAAGAAGAAAGTGATAATGAAAATGTCAATCTTGTTGCCTTCATGGGAAAAGTTGAGAATGATGAAGATGCTTCTTCGGATGATGATACCGGTACTACTCACTTTGCCTTTATGGCAAATCATGATGAGGTAACTCCTAAATCCAAACTCTCTTTAACTAATGATGATGCTAGTGAACAAGATATTCATGAGGCATTTGATTCTCTTTATAATGATTTTTTAAATTCTATTGAAACAAACAAAGTTTTAACAAAAGATTTAGAATTTGAGAAAAATAGAACTAAAGAGGTTTTAAAAGCTTTGGAAGATTGTCAAAATCTTTGTGATGAATGTATAGATGATAATGAGAAACTTCATCTTATTGAGAAAAATCTTTTGGAAGAAAAAGCTTTGTTAGAGAAAAAGATTGTTGATCAAAATGCCATTATTTTAAAATTTACTAGTGGGCAAGAAAACTTGGATTTGATTTTAGGTTCTCAAAGAATGGCTAATGAAAAAAGTGGTGTTGGATATGATCCATTCACTCACCAAAAACCTTTGAAAAATGTCTTTGTAAAATCAAAAATTTCAAATGCAATTCCATCCTCTTCAAAATCTTCTATCTCTTGCACCTATTGTGAAAAACTTGGTCATGATGCATCTCATTGTTACTATCGTAAATTGTTAGATTTGGGATCTCTTGTGCCAATTTGGAAAAGACCTAAATGGGTCTTAAAAAGAAAATCCACTAACCCTCATGGACCCAATCCTAATTGGGTACCTAAAGCTTAAATTATCGTTTGTTTGTAGGGGTTGAGCATCAAGAAGCAAAACATATGGCTACTTGATAGTGGATGCTCAAGACACATGACCGGAAATCCATCATTATTTACAAATTTATATAAAACTAAAGGTGATAAAGTTACTTTTGCCGACAACACTAAGAAACGCGTTTTGGGTAAAGGTAACATTGGTAATTTGGACTCTTTACTTATCTCTAATGTGTTACTTGTTGAGGGTCTCTCTTTTAACTTGCTTAGTATTAGTCAACTTTGTGATGTTGGTTTTAGTGTTAAATTTGAAGCATCTAGATGTGTTGTTTTCAAAAATGATGAGTTAGATACCATGTTTATTGCTAAAAGATCGGATAATGTTTTTGTTGTTGATCTTGAGAGTCTTATGTGCAAAAATATTAAATGCTTATCCGTGGTTAATGATAGTTGGCTTTGGCATAGACGTTTAGGACATGCTAGCATGGATTTAATTTCAAAATTATCTAGAAAAAATCTTGTTGTTGGTTTGCCTATTTACAAATTTGATAAAGATAAATTATGTGATGCATGTCAACTTGGTAAACAACATCGTTCATCTTTTAAATCCATTAATAAGGTCATCACCATTAGGCCACTTCAATTATTGCATATGGACCTTTTTGGTCCCGTTGATGTCACTAGTTTAGGAGGATCTAGATATGTCTTTGTTGTTGTTGATGATTACACTAGATTCACATGGGTGATGTTCCTTGCTTTAAAAAGTGATGCCTTCAATGAATTTGCAAAACTTTGTAGAAAGGTGCAAAATGAGAAAGGCTACTCTATTACTTGCATTCGTAGTGATAATGGTAGTGAATATGTGAATTCTCCTTTTGTGCATTTTTGTGATGAATTTGGGATTGAGCATAATTTTTCGGCCCCTAGAACTCCCCAACAAAATGGGGTAGTGGAAAGGAAAAACCGAACTCTACAAGAAATGGCTAGAACAATGCTAAAGGAACATAGCTTGCCTACATACTTTTGGGGTGAAGCCGTTCATACGGCTTGTTATGTGTTAAATAGAGTTCTTATTAGACCCCTTATTAACAAAACTCCTTATGAGCTTTGGAATGGTAGACCACCAACCATTGCTTATTTTCGTGTTTTTGGGTGCAAATGTTTTATCTTAAACACTAGGGATTATTTGGGAAAGTTTGATGCTAAATCGGATGAAGGTATCTTTCTTGGTTATTCCACTAAGGGAAAAGCCTATCGCATTTTCAACAAACGTACTCGTACTATTGAGGAATCTATGCATGTTGACTTTGATGAGACCAATCCTTTTAATATCAAGAAAGTGGTAGATGTTGAATTACATGAGGATACTCCACAAGATAAATCCTTAGAATCTCCTACTCAAGAGGTAAAATCTCATGATGAATCTCCTAAGGAAAATGATCAAATGCAAAATGAAGCTAGTACGGATTTACCAAAGTGTTGGAAACATATCAAAGATCACCCAAGTGAACTAATTCTAGGTGATCCAAAAGAAGGTGTTATCACTCGCTCTCGTATTATTGCTCTATGTGCTCATCAAGCGTTCTTATCTCAAATTGAGCCTAAGAATATTAAAGAAGCATTGTTAGATGATCATTGGATTAACGCTATGCATGAGGAATTAAATCAATTTGAGCGTAGTAAAGTTTGGACATTAATGGAGAAACCAATTGGCCCTACTATCATTGGCACTAAGTGGATATTTCGCAACAAGCTAGATGACACCGGTATAATTACTAGAAATAAAGCAAGGTTAGTTGCTCAAGGATACAATCAAGAAGAAGGTATTGATTTCGATGAAACTTTTGCTCCCGTAGCTAGACTTGAATCTATTCGTATGCTTCTTGCTTTTGCTTGTTATATGAATTTTAAACTTTACCAAATGGATGTCAAAAGTGCTTTTTTAAATGGTTTTATAGACGAGGAAGTTTTTGTTAAACAACCTCCGGGTTTTGAGGATCCAAAATTTCCAAACCATGTTTTTAAACTTTCAAAAGCTTTATATGGTTTAAAACAAGCACCTCGTGCTTGGTATGAACGATTAAGCAAATTTTTATTAGATGATGGTTTTAAAAGAGGAAAAATTGACTCCACTTTGTTTATCAAAAGGTCTTCAAAAGATATCCTTCTTGTTCAAATTTATGTGGATGATATTATATTTGGTGCTACTAATGAAAATCTTTGTGAGAATTTTTCTAAAAGCATGCATAAGGAATTTGAGATGAGCATGATGGGAGAATTAAATTACTTTCTTGGACTTCAAATCAAGCAAATGAAAGATGGTATCTTTGTCAATCAAGCCAAATACACAAAAGAGTTGATCAAAAAATTTGGACTTGAAGATGCAAAGGAAATTGGAACTCCAATGAGCACATCCACAAAATTAGACAAAGATGAAGATGGTAAGAATGTTGATGAGAAACTATATCGAGGTATGATTGGTAGCTTACTTTATTTAACCGCTTCTAGACCCGATATTATGTTCCCGGTGTGTCTTTGTGCAAGATTTCAATCTTCTCCTAAGGAAACCCATCTTAGTGCCGTTAAGCGTATTTTTAGGTATTTGAAAGGAACCCTTAGTCTAGGACTTTGGTACCCTAGATTTACCTCCTTTGAGCTAATAGGTTATTCGGATGCCGATTATGCCGGTTGTAGACTTGATAGGAAGAGTACTAGTGGTAGTTGCCAATTCTTAGGTCAATCCCTTGTTTCTTGGTCTAGTAGAAAACAAAATAGTGTTGCTTTATCCACGGCCGAAGCCGAATATGTTGCGGCCGGAAATTGTGTGACTCAAGTTCTTTGGATGAAACAAACATTACTAGATTTTGGCCTAGAGTATGATCGTGTTCCCATTCGTTGTGATAACACTAGTGCTATTAATCTTACCAAAAATCCTATTCAACACTCTAGAACAAAACACATAGAAATCCGTCATCATTTTATCCGTGATCACACTCAAAAAGGGGACATTGTTCTTGAATTTGTCACTTCCGAAAATCAACTAGCCGATATCTTTACGAAACCTCTACCCCAAGATCTTTTTGAGAAAATTCGTTGTGAGATTGGCATGCAAATTCTCTAACCCTTCTCTTGTTATGTTTTGTTTAGAGCTTTTTGTGTATATAATCTTGTTGCTAATCTTTTCTTGATGTTATAGGTTCTTTGAAGCTTCTAATTGTTATCCATTTATTTCTTTAGTCCTTGTTTTTACTCAAAATGTGTTTTGACCCCTTGAAATTTTCGAAAAATTGTTGCTTGTGTTCTTTTTGTTGTTGACAAAGGGGGAGAAATTTTAGTTGAACTTTTTAAAATGCATTTTGTGAGGGGGAGTTTTTATAAAAACTCTAGTGATTAGGTTGAGGGGGAGTTTTTGTTCAAAACTTAATCTTAGGCATCTTCAAAAGTTTATGATTTGTCAAACATCAAAAAGGGGGAGATTGTTAGCCTCACCTTGTTTTTATTCCCGTTTTAATATTCGACAAATCATCCTTTAAACTAAAATTCATTTTTATATAACTTTAGATGTTTTCCAAAACCCCTCATTAGATTAGTTGTGCTCACTTCATTTGACTTAGCTTAAATATTCAAAAGAACAGTGCCGCGGTGCACCGGAGGAATCACGCGGTACACCGCAGCTCACGGACCAGTCACACGGTACACTACATGGTCCGACCAGTAAGCTCATAAAATCTGCACGGTACACCGGACCACTGTCACGGTACACCGGACCACTACACGGTGCAGGCATGCGGTACACTACATGGTCCGACCAGTAAGCTCAAAAGTCAGTCGAACAGTCACGCGGTGCACCGGACCCTACCCGCGGTACACCGCACGACAGGGTTTCAGCTCTATTACTAGAGGACAAAGCTTATATCCGTTGGGAGATTAATAGATCCGTTAGAGAGAAGCTTTATGACCGTTGGACCATCTTTTCAGCTATAAAATGGAGTTCATTCAAGACACAACTTAAGCCTTCCATCTACCAATCTTAAGAGCAATTAATTCTATCATTCAAGGAGGTTTCAAAGGAGCATTCAAGTCATATTCATTGTGAAGCTAATTAGTTCTATCTACTCATTTAGGAGTTTAGTTACAAAGCTTTAACAAGCACCCCTAAACACTTTTTCCTTTCCTCTTAGTTCTTGTAATAGATTAAGAGAGTAGTGTGAGCATAGGTTTATGCTTGGTTCCTTGTGTTGGTGATAACACAAGTGTATTTCCTTCAAAGGGTTTTTGAAGTGGTTGTAAGGGTTTGTATCTCACCCGGTTAAGAGTTACGAAGATTAGTTGAGAATCTTGCAAATCCTAAGGAGGCTTCCTTAGGTAGTGGATGTAGGGAAACCGAACCACTATACATCGTTGTGTATCGTATTCTATCTCTACACTCTTTATATTTCCGCACTCTATATGCTTGATAAAATGCCTAGTTGAATAGTTTGATAATATTGCCTATTAGGATTATCTAGTTTTTAACTATTTAGTTTGCTAATACAATAGGATTCAAATTAGCTTTTAATTTTATTTACTTGAAATAAAATTAGCCGATTAATTTCTATTGTCCTATTCAACCCCCCTTCTAGGACGCATATAGTCTATCACAAAGTTTCTTAGAATGATGTTTCCAACAATTCTCGTGAAGAAGGTTTTCTGATCCGAGCATCGTAGTGGAAGATATACTCATTAAAAGGTGTTTTAGACCTTTGGTGCGGTACACCGCACTATGGGCACGGTACACCGCAGATGTGCGGACTAGGGCACGGAGCATGGCTAGCCCGGGACTAGAAAATGAGCAATAAGCGAAAGTTGGCGCGGTGCACCTCACCAACCCCGCGGTGCACCGCAAGTTAGGGTTTCCTGTAGCAAAATGAAGACAAAAGGAATATATCCGTTGGGGATATTAATATATCCGTTGGAGACAATTCTTATGACCGTTGGGAGCATTTTGCAGCTATAAATTGAAGGTCTTTCAAGACTACAACAACACCTTCAACCCATATACACTTAGGGGCTTAATTGTTATCATCCAAGAAGGTGTCAAGAGCTATAATTGTCATATCCACTCAATTAAGGAGTTAATCCAAGGAGCTTCAAAGTTATTATCTACTAAAGAGAAGTTTTAAGCTTATAGTTATATCATCTCTTTAGGAGTTCATTAGCAAAGTTGTTTCACCCTTTAAACACTTTGTATTTGTCCTCTTAATTCTAGTTCTTGTAATAGATAGGTTAAGATAGAATTTGAGTATCGGGAGTATACTCGGTGTCCTTGTGTTATGATTACACAAGAGTTTCCTTCGTGGTTTCGAAGAGGTTGTCCTTCGTGTTATCGAAGAGGTTGTAAGGGTTATTGTGTTCTCGACCCGGTTAAGAGAGACACGGGAGCTTAGTGAAAAGCTTGAAATCCTAAGGAGGCTTCCTTAGGTAGTGGATGTAGGGAAACCGAACCACTATAAATCGTGTGTATCTTTCTATCCCTACTCTATTTACTTTCCGCACTTTATATGTTTGATAATATGCTAGTATGAATATTGTGATATTGATTATCTAGTTTATCTAACTTATTGTCATCTAGAGTAGTAAGAGATTAGAAACTCGTTTTACTTGTATCACTTATATATCGAACCTTTTAGCTTATCCATTGTATGATCCCTTAGGAGTTTGATATATTAGTTGACTTAGAAGTTTCTTTCTTAAACTTATAATTGTCCAAAAGATTTTTAATTAGGCATTAATCTTATTAGTAATCCTATTCACCCCCCCTCTAGGACTATCACAATCATACTACGACTGCTAGCGCTTCCTTTAAAAAATTCCCTATTAGTTAGCCAGGAGTGATTTGTTAACTCCTTGAATAATATAAGTTATAATATCAATACAATGAACTGTGGTGCTACCCCGTGCTTGGCTACTAAACCTTCTAATATTTCCTATGTCTTTTCTCGATTTAGTAGATTGGTACCTTGCACCATGGGAAAGAATAAGCATGCTAATTTGACTTATTCTAATAATAGGGGGTGACGAGACGCCCTCTAACACTGGATGGACCCCATCCCGAGTAAATTGTTTTAAAATTAATTTCTCGGGCACATGCATATGTAAACCCGAAGGTCTGGTTGGTTGTGTATCATCGTGATGCGTCCTGGAATGCGATCAATGTTCTGGTAGGTGCAAATTGTATTGTTTGGAATAAAGATGGAAGATTGATTAATGATAAAGTTTGAAGGCTTAACGCGGGATCACCGGTGGAAGCAGAGGTCTTGCGTGTTATATATGCTTGCAAAATGGCGGAACATTACCCGACTGGCACCATCAATGTAGAGAATGATGGTAACAACGTTATACGAGTAATTTTGGACACGATTTTAAATGCGATTGAAGATAATGTAATACTTTAGTTGAGATTAAGTATTTAGAAAAGTTGTATAATTTTTTAGTTTCTGTTTCGAGAAAAAAAATACATGGTAGATGATGAGGTGATAAAACAAAAACTACATCTTTTTGTTTAACAATTAGGTGATTTATCTATCGTGTCGATTTACGAATCTCTTATTTTAAGATTTTTTTTTTTTTCTAATAGCTTTCATTATCTTAAGATTCTGACCATTTAGAATAGGTTGAATTTGTAGGGCACTTTTCCGTTTAGACTTCTTTTTAATGCATTTTCGTTGAAAAAAAAAAAGTAAGAAAACGAACACTTATCTTTGACTTAACTTTTTGGTCTTATGCGGAAATTACGTACTTGTACTTATCAACGTTTCCTTTAATTTCACGTATTTATTGTAATTTCTAATCTGTCAGAAGTTTTCATAGGACTCTTCAAAAACATCACTCTATAGTCCAAACCCTATTAATATATGTTTTACTGTTTTAAAACATTCTAGTATCTATTGGAAAGAAGGTGAAGTACAGGAAACATTTCTCAGACAGGTACGGGAAGGATTTACTTTACGTGTCGTTCGCTTTTCTCTATTATTATGTTTGTCATGTTGTATCTTGTTGGGTTGTTTGTGCTTTGCCTCTGCCTTTGCATGATAATTTTGTTTGGATTAGATCTATCTAGTGAACGCATCATAGTCCTATAGTGGACGGATGAAAAAACCAATATGCCGATTAAGGATCTTATATGTGTTGGTTTTAGAATTTTGAAGCAAACTTTACTTTTTATTCCAACTCTTTCTATGTTAATCGATTTTAGGGTGCGATTGAGCTGAGCCTGAGTAAAAACGTGTTTGTTTAACTTTTCTAGTCTGAGTGGAGCTCAAATTTAAACAAATAGAGCTAGAAATATTCAAGCTAGGACGAATCACCTTACACGATTTGGGGCCGGGCCCCCTAATTTTCAAAAACCATTTTTTTACCTTTATAAAAAGAAAAGAAAAATCAATTAATAAAGTTATGGCTTCCCCAAAATTTTCAGAACTTTAAGATCGATATATGATCTAGTGGTTAGACTACTCCGCAGAGACCAAGAGGTCCTGGGATTGAATCTTATTGGATTCAAAATGATTCCTCATATGTATTTAAAAAAAAAAGAATTCAGAACCTTTTCCTTTGGCCCCCCAAATATAAGTTCGGTAATCAAGTTTCTCCGGTTAACTTATCAAATGAATTCGAGCAACAAGATTTTTTTAGTCAAGCTCAAATTATTCACAGGGTAATTTGTTTCTTTTTATGGATGAAGCGGAACTTTGATGAACATTTTGTTTTGAATGGAATGTGCTCTATGAAGTATGAAGTGTAATATTAATCTACATTCCATAAATATAAACTCGTTTTCTTAACAAGCTTTTATTAAGCTTGGGCTTGTTTGTTCGAATAAACAAACTGTTCGAACACGCTCTTTCTTGAACTGTTAGCAAATGACTTGGTTCATTTACACCCTTTATACCCTTTATGTTAGTATATTATATTCAGCCTGATATTTCTATATAATTTGCAATTGTTTGAGTCTCCTGGTGTATCTTTTGCTCAACTCTTTTTTGCTTACATATCATTCAATTTATTTAAATGGATTAGATACATTATCTTGGAACAAAATGGAAGGTGGTGTTCAAAAAGCAGACAAGACTGAGTTCACAGAATGTTGGCGGACTACTTGGAAAAAACCATACATTATGCGTCTCGCATTAACAGCTGGCATCGGGGGCCTCTTATTCGGTTATGACACAGGTACAATACACAATTAATTGTTCATTTCATTATTACATAATTGTTATCTTAAGATAAATTACAATAATATATATGTTGGACACGCTTAGTTTTATTTCTATTTTGATGAAACCAATTTGGGCTTTAGGTGTAATTTCCGGTGCCCTCCTCTACATTCGAGATGATTTTAAATCAGTTGAGCGGAATACGTGGCTGCAGGCAAGTTTCTTCATCTCTTCTTCACAAACCAAATATAAATTTAGTTGATTAATTTAAGTTCCTTGTTTCCATGTTCAGGAAACTATCGTGAGTATGGCTGTTGCTGGTGCAATTGTCGGTGCTGCATTTGGTGGTTGGATAAACGACAAGTATGGTCGTAAAAAATCAATTCTCTTAGCCGATTTCTTGTTTTTTATCGGTGCTGTTATAATGGCTCTTGCTCCATCTCCATGGGTTATCATTGTTGGAAGAATATTTGTGGGTTTCGGAGTTGGAATGGCCTCCATGACTTCACCACTTTACATTTCCGAAGCTTCTCCTGCTAGAATTCGAGGAGCACTTGTTAGCACAAACGGTTTGCTCATTACTGGAGGACAGTTTTTATCATATCTCATAAATTTAGCATTCACAAAGGTATACCATATCTAAACCTTTTCTAATTATTATTTAATTATTCAATGTTTCATAGTTTAACAGTCATGTAAACTATCTAGGCACCCGGGAGCTGGCGTTGGATGCTCGGTGTAGCAGGGATACCAGCTCTCGTTCAGTTTGTTTTGATGCTGTCTCTTCCTGAGTCTCCTCGATGGCTTTATAGACAAAATAAGATTGAAGAAGCAAGAGCTATTTTACAGAAGATTTACCCTACAAATGAAGTTGAAGAAGAAATGAAAGCTTTAGAATTATCCATCGAAGAAGAGAAAGCTGATGAGAAATTCATCGGTGATGGTATATTTTCGAAAGTGAAGAGTGCATGGGGTAATACCATAGTGCGTAGAGGACTTTACGCTGGCATAACTGTTCAAGTGGCTCAACAATTTGTTGGTATTAACACGGTCATGTATTACAGTCCCACCATCGTTCAACTAGCTGGATTTGCTTCAAACAGCACCGCTTTAGCTCTCTCACTCATAACTTCTGGTCTTAATGCTATCGGTTCCATAGTTAGTATGGCTTTTGTCGATAGATATGGACGGAGAAGGTTGATGATTATATCTATGTTTGGTATAATAATCTGTCTTGTTGTATTATCAGTCATGTTTTATGAAGCTTCCTCACATGCTCCACGGATTAGTAACTTCGAGTCGGCCCATTTTGGAGCAAACTCTACATGTACAAATCTACTTAATGTCGCAGATGCATCGTCTTGGAATTGTATGACGTGCGTGCAAGCTTCCTCCGATTGTGCATTTTGTTCAAATGGCGCTGATAAAGTAAGTTTTTATTTATTTATTTATAGTTTAAAGTCAATTTTCAATTCAATGACTTGATTTTTCACTTTAATCAGTATCTTCCGGGAGCATGCCTGGCGGCAACTGATGCGATAGAAGGTGCATGTCGTGCAGAACGTCGTACATGGTACACAAAAGGTTGTCCAAGTAAATTTGGTATCTTTGCAGTTCTAGTCCTCGGATTATACATTATTGCCTACTCTCCCGGTATGGGGACAGTGCCATGGATTGTGAACTCGGAAATATATCCTCTGAGATACCGGGGTATCGGTGGGGGAATTGCAGCAGTATCTAACTGGGTATCTAATCTCATCGTGAGTGAGACATTCTTAACTTTGACAGAAGCTCTTGGTTCTGCTGGTACATTTCTCTTGTTTGCTGGATTTTCGTTTCTTGGACTTGTGGCTATATTTTTCCTTGTACCTGAGACTAAGGGATTGCAATTCGAGGAGGTCGAAAAGATGCTTGCCAAAGGCTATAGACCACGCTTATGTTCCAGTAAAGAAGATGACAAGGATGATATGGATAAACCATGATCTTCTTTTTACTGCTTCGAATATTGATTGTGTTTAAAATTTCCAGATACTGATATAGTAGACCTTTATCCTACACAAAACTAAATGAAGCTTTTAGATCATGGTATTATGAATATGAAGGATTTTTCTTTTTCTTTTTTGCTTAGCAAAAAGTGATTAAAAATGAAGCTCAAATTTATTTTGTGACTAAGTGGATTCGAACCATGAATCTCACAAAATCGATGAAAATAAAGCAATTTGCTAAAGTAAGGGCTAGAAAAGCATTACATTAAATTTATAAGGACCTATTACAAATATCAAAAGTGACTTTATCTTTGAAATCATCCTTGAGCTTCCAATTTTGTGCAATATCAGCATTTAATTGATGCATTTTTCTTATATTTTATGCATTCATTAAGCTTGATTGTAATGAATGACTGAATAGCATTCAAGATTTGTTCGGCTATTCAAGATATGTTCCTTAGTGAGTATTTGATTATCATGAATCCTTGCATTTCTTTGACTTTATAAGGCATACAAATATAGTTAAGCAGCCTCCAAAAATAGCACTTAAGAATTTCACATTTATTTTGTCTAAACAAAGATCAATCAATTCAGTCCAGCTATAGATCTTTTGTGCAACTGCACATCCGTCAAGGCATTTACAAAGTTTATTTTGTGAAAATAAACAAGACACAAAGATATGATCTTTTATCTTCAGTTGAGTTGTTGCAAGCATTATTCTATTTTGAATTGCTCCACATTCAAACATTCACATACTTATTTTTGAATAGCTCCACATTCAAACATTCTAGCCTTCTTTGTAGGTAATATATCAAGGCAGGCAAGTCGTGAACACAAACTACTTTAGGTACATTACTTTTATGTTACACAACTTTGTACTCTAGGCACACTACTCTTAATCTAGGCACACAACTTTGGAATAAACAAAATCAAGTTATGTGTGACCTGGTTCACACAAAAATAACAAAAAAATGTTACATAAAAAAATAATATATCAAGATAGTTAAAAACAGGGGCGGAGCCAGGATTTTTTGTTAGGGGGGGCTAAGGGGGTTCGGGGGTAACGTCCCCGAAAAAAATTATTTTGCCGTATTTGCACGATAAGTCTACATATTATGCAAAAATTGCTAGATAGATCCTTATATAATGCTAAAATGCACTATAAATCCCTATATTGTGTAAAGATTGCAATATAAGTCTGAATATTATCTTTTTAAATTAATCATTCGGAATTTTTTTTTTTAATTCAAAATAACATACATTTTGTTGCAAAAAAACAAAAAAATCCTATAAATAAAATCATTTAAAGTCTAATAAAATAAATTTTAAAATTTAGGGAGCCCAAATGAATCTTTTTAAAACATTTAAGAGTTAATTACAAAAAAATCTATGAAAAAAAAAATTAAAACGAACCAAGAAATTGAATATTTAATGGTATTTACGTTCCAATTTCGTTAATAAATTTTATTATTTGATAGAATTAATCTTTAAATTTTAAGTTAGGGAGAGCTAATTTTATGCTATAATTTTTTTAGTTATATTTTTATCTATTTAAAAAAAAATAGGTTAAATTATAGTGGACTGGATAAGTTGGGGTGGGCTGCAGCCCACCTCAGCCCACCCCTACATCCGCCCCTAGTTAAAAACGAATAAAAATAGAGTATATGCGATTAATAAAGAGAAAAAACAATTTTGTTAAATAAGAGAATCATTTAGATCGATTTTATGACTTTGTGTGTTACAGGAACACATAAATTTATATTTCTGTGTTACAACAACACATAACCCGGAATTTCAATTTTTTTTTAAAAAAATTTAAAAAATAAAAACAAGGAAAAAAATTCAAAAAGAAAATTGAAAAAAAATTCGAAGAAAAAAGTTGAAAAATAAATCTGAAAAAAATCGAAAAAAAATCGAAAAAAAAAAACTATTAAAAAATATATAAAAAAATATTAAAAAATTAAAAAATCACATAAAGACAATAATGGAAGGTAAATATGACAATGTGTTTAATTGGAAATTAAGTTGAAAATTTGTGAGTAAATAGAAAGTAATTTCCTCCTTCCTTTTTTTTGGAAATGAAAAGTGTGGAATTGTAATTAAACGGAAATTATCCAGATTAAAAATAAACATATACATAATTATATAGATATTATAAATGATTTAAAATAGAAAAATTGTTGAAATAAATTTAAAATAAGATTGGAAGGTTGAAATTGGGGAGTTGTTAGAGTAAAACTATTTTCAAAGTTGCTATTTGAAAAAAAACACCTTGTTTGACTCCCAATTCTATCTTTTCAATCGGATAGCTATTGGAATTAGCCCTAGGCAATAAAGACACCCTACATTAATACATGATTTCGCTAATTAGGACCACTTCAATAAATTCCACCCTTCCTGTATATGATAGCATTTTTACTACTATGAGATCCACTCATATATATATTCTACCAATATATTTGAATTTACAATACTTAATTTCTTTGAATTAGAGGAACACCCAAATACTTGCATGTAAGCTTGCCTTCCTTAATTAACAAAATATTTGAATATTTAACCAGTTGAGCAGTCTTCACATCAGATTTAAGATACAACACGATATTATATGCAAATAATATGTGATTGAGCCTCATTGATTTGCAATAAGGGTGATAAGAAAAACCTTTGTTTAGCCAATTTCTTTTAAACATAGATGTGAGTACTTGGATACAAAACACAAAGAGATAAAGGGATAAAAGATCCCCTTGTCTCACCCCTTTTAAAGTATGAATAATACTAGGTATCATCCAAAAAAAAATCATCCAAGTAAGATGATAAGATGATGAGGAAAAGTCAATAATTCAAGCCTAAACCCAAACCCAAACCTAAACAAAGTAAAAATAGTTAAATGTCACTTTAGAGAAGTTAGAGCATTTACCGACAAAAGTCTTAATGTTACTTGACTTAGTCACCATGATCTATTGGTAAGAGATTTGGATAAAAATTATTTTGGTTTGGATAGAGCTTGAAGTCAGTGACGCTTGAGAAGTGACAATTATCAATTCGGAGTTGAGATGAAAAAGTTATGTCATTTGATATTACCATGACTCGAACCTGTCCAACACTAGCTAGAAACGAGTTGGGTTATTTGTAACTCAATTAAGTGAGCCTATTTGGCCCCAAAAAGTTTTTAGGTTAGTAAAGTATTTTAGCAGCTCCTAATTCATTAGATAAGAAATATTACACATTGGGAAGAGAGCCACACGTCTAGAGAAAGGAGAAAAAAAGAAGAGAAGGGTTTCCACCCAATGCCACCGTTTTTCACCATTCCATATCTGATTCTTCGAGTCTTATGTTAATTTTATTCAAAATTTTCATTCTAAAAATGACTTTTACATTATTTATCTTTATTTTTCAGTTTTACATTATGAACTAAACCTACATTGCTTGAGGATTGCTATGAGTATGAACTATTGTTGATTATTTTTACGTTGAACTGATTTTGGGATATTTCTATTTAAATGAACTGGGTTATTTTACATTGATTATATGATTTAGTTTATTGACTATTTGTGTCCTGATCAAGTATTGAATAGTGTTAGCAATTTGACTAACGCTTGGGAAGAAGGTTGGATTATGGAACCAGCATATAAACGCTTGGTGTGCGTTAATGAACCGGGAGGTCTTGACTAACCAAGTAGTAATTAGAGTTTGAAGCATTAGCATTTGATAGCATTTGTAGGGATACTCGGGAAAGTTTCTTGTGTCGTATGATAGCTTTCTATCTACCCGGGAGGGATTTGGGGAGAACATTGAATCCCGACTAGTGTGAAAAGACCAATTGATGGGGTTAGAGGTGTGATAAAATAATGATAGTAAAATATAATAAATGAGCACACACATCTACTACTACCACGAGAAATTCACTGCAAGTGCACAGATCATTTGCAAGTTATAGAAGATAAGTAAAGTTCGTTCGCAGAGATTTAGTCTGCTAGATTTAATTTTGTTAAGGTAAAAGCGTAAAAGATATTAATTATGGAAACTAAAAGACAATAAATAGAGGATACATATTTGTTTAGTTTTCCTAATAATGTTATGAAAGCAATAATTAAACTAATGCAAATAAACTAATAGAATGGACTTATCTTTCTAAATGTTGTTCTAGTTATAAGAGTGATTTAAGCTCTTGGAAGTATACGTAACCAGGATTCTATATTCCTCCTAACCCCCGTCAGGGTGGACTTAGGTGGCAACCTAACATTTACCACAGGTTTGGGTAAGGAGATCCTACATAATGATTGGTGGTTAGATCAAACCCTAGTGGCTATCTAGTTAGGCAAGCCTGTCAGGATCTCTACCGCACACTAGACGTATATGTGGTGTTTTAATAATTGAATCCCCTGTCAAGGTGGCAATCCAACTACAAAAGAACAATCCTAATGTGATCACGATTACGGCTGGAATAAGTCTAAACACATAACACAATCAATTAACTATCACTTTCCCAAATAACATAGATCAAAAAAATAGAATTCAAATATTATACATATGAAAACCCAAGCTATGAGAAAATTAGTTCATACTAGAAGTAATGAAACTAAGAAGTAGATACAGTCAACTTGCTTCTTTGGATGATATAACTTGATACTAAGGATGTGTATACAAGCAAGTACTATCAAGGACATGTTTACAACAGTAAATATGTATATCTATAGGTGCTAGCTTGGAATCTTGGAGTATGCGCCAAGTTATTTGAGTCCTAATCAAACTCAAATTCGTTTTCCTAACTTGTAGGACTGGTTGACCTCTTGAGTTGGTAAAAGTCATAACTCCATCATTATTAGTCCATATCCAATGATCCACTCATCAAAACGACCGCAATTCAATGTCCTATCTAAATATAAAAGGGCTCCTTCAAATTCCTAGCATATTTTACACAGTGATCAAAACAATGGACGTATTTACAGCTGGACAAATTCTTTTGCCAACTTTTCCTTTCCTAAATCAACTTTACTTCCTTTTAACTATAGATTTAGCCTTGAATCTTCTTTCCTTAACTCATTGACATTGAGTTGGAATCTAATTAATTCCATTTACCTAAGAGCTACACATTTACACACAAATTATACCAAAAATCTTGTAAAAGTAATCAATCTCCAAATCAAGGCATGAATTAAGTAATTATCGATTAATAGGCAAAAATACCTTAACAAATACTATAATGTGCCTAAAATGATGTCTCACGAATAGATTAATTCATCACAGATAGGGAGACATCAAGACCCCTAACTCAAAGTTGTATCGTCATGATACAATAAAAAATAAGAACATAGGAGAAGTCTCTAAATATATACCCAAGTCAATTAAGCACAAATGGGAGAAGATATAAGAATGTGAGAAATAATCCTAAAGAAACTACTTAGAAAGTTTCATGTAATATTATCTACAAACAAAATTATCTATATACACTTATCATACAAATAATCAACACGGTCTAAATTCAAGATTAGATTAGCTTTGCAATGCACGAAGGAGAGGTTCTTCACTTAACTTGATATAGAGGCTATAGATTGTTCGGCGATCCTAACTAATATCCAATGATCCATCTAACTACACTCTATTGGTGCAATCGCTCCTAGATCACATAGTAAAGAATCATAAGGTCTTTAAGGTTATAATGTTGGCTTAGGGACGGTATAATCATATATTTGGATAATGTAGAGCGAGATTTTGGCTCACTTCTCACTACCATCAACAAATCGCCCTAGAGCTTGAGTAGCTCACATATATGTTCTCACTCAACCCAGTGATTTGATGCACTAATTAGCATCTCCAATAACCCAATAATAAAGCTTTAAGATGATCACATAAGAAATTCGACTTTGCCTGTCTAATTCTTATAATCTTTTTTCATATCAATTTTATTTTGTAAGCTATCTATGACTCTTTTTTTATGTGGGATATCATGCTAATTTTTCCTCTCAGCATATTTCTTTTCAATACTTTTTCTTTTACCCTGACAAAGGTTACAATATTAAAAGGTGAATAATCATCAAGAGCACAAATACATAAGCTCGAAAAATACCCAACCCAATAATGTTTCCCATATCGTGAACCCACCACCCCAAACTCAAGCTCTAAAACGACTGTCTGAGTATCGCGATTCGAGTGCAGGTCATATGGAAAAGTCCTAAAATCTAAGGGTACGACTTATAATGTGGCTAATAAAAAAGCTTTAAAAAGGCTAGAAGGTGTTGAGAAGGATATAAATATATTAAATTTGGGCAGCAAGCTAAAAGGCAACAAGGGTTCATCAAAGAAACGCCTTAATCACTTTTTAAACTATGCAATTTCGTTACCTTTTTTTTACCTCTAGTACGTTCATAAAATGGGTTATCAACTAACTCGGATCTCACGGCATACACAACCCTCAAGGCTCCCTAAGATCAAATATACTTCTACCACATTGCTCACTAATCTTTTCTTTATTATCAATGTATTTTTTCAAGTTCATACTCTAAGAATACAAAATAACCAACTCATAAACAAATTAGCTACTATCATGAATTCAATAATTTATGCTTTTAAGCCATTAAGCATAATCTACATTAAATTCTATCTATCCGAAATTTTAATTTTACCTATAAAGCAGTAAATCACATAAAATGGAGAGGAGGGACAACAAATCCCCACACCCCAAACTTAAAAATATGTCATGTCCCCACGACTCAAAACAGACACGATAAAAATTAAAAACTAACCCAAATATTGCAAATAAAGAAATGGTAAGAAAGAAAGACAACATACTCTCGAGACTTATTGTCTTGCATCATCAACATCTAAGATGGGAGTTGGTGGATCTTTTGCGATATTGCACCTTAATTGCTCTAGGAGTGTCATGATGTGAATTTGGTTTGTTTTGATTCGTGCCACGTCATTGACTAAGAAAGTGTGAGCTGCTTCTAATTTTTTAATCTCTCATCTACTCTTTCTCTCCATGCAAGATCCTCTTCTTTCGAACTAATTTTACTCCTCACGTGCAACCGCTACCTTTTCAGGATTCTTTGCAACTGCTCCTCTCAAGTATATTAGCAATACAAGTACATTTTTACCGAATCTCTTGCCAACTTTATATTGATTCCCATGACAATTGGAGAATAATTTGAGGCCTATTATTATACCACTAGATAGCTCTTGAACAAATCGGAATTTCAAGTTTAAGAGAGGAAGTTAAGAAAATTTTAGTGCAAACGACGCGAGCAGTTGGATATCCGACAATTTTTCTTATGGATCAAAAGATAATGAACTAGTTTGATCCATGGGTTGATCCAAATAAGACCCACGAATTTCACACTATAAATAAATTTTTGTATTTCTTTTTTATTCATTCTTATAATTTTTCAACTCAAGAGAAAGTAAGAAAAGAAACAAAGAGAGCAAATTGTTATCATATTTTTCTATTGTAATTTATTTTAGATTTATTTATTTTTTAAGCATTATTCAAACTATAACTATGTGTTATTTTATTTTTTACATGAACAAATTTCCTTGTTAGTTTGAAATGATTCTCTATGAGTCCTAGAATTATAACTTAGGTCTTTTGTATAAAGTTGGGATTTTTAGCTTGATTGAATTTTAATTATTCGTTTTTTTTATTATCTTATTTTAAAATGTTTATCTTTATGGTGACTACATAATTAATTAGTCTTAATATATAATATATATTACACTCGAGAGTGAAAGTTTATAGGTGGATCTATATAATATGAGTGTTTATTGTCTATAGAATCGGGAGATTGTAGAAATACACATAGTCATTGTATGGGTAATTGCACATTTTCCTAATAATTTGTAGGTAGGGCTTTAAACAAATTGAATCGAGCCTAATACTAAATGTGCAAACTTGTTTGATACGATTTACGAGTTGAGTCGAGCTCAAATTTTAACGAGTCGAGCCAATTTTTCCAAAACTTGTTTGTTAACATATCGAACGAGCTTTTTTGGAGTCGAGCTCGAGTTATTAACGAATGATTTGTTTTTTATGGGTTTAATAATATATTTATTGATAACTAAAACATTAATATACAAAGCATAAATATATAACGAGATAAGGAACGAGCTCGAACGAATACGTTTTTTAAACAAACGAGCTCAAACAAACTTTTTTCTAAGTAGTACAAACGAACGAGTTCGAACGAGTTTTTTTCCGAGTCGAGTTCGAGTTACTCACGAACGGCTTAGTTCGTTTACATGCCTATTTGTAGGTGTATCTATGAGAAAACCCTATATTTATAGAGCAGCCCCTTATCACTCGGAGTGAGAGGTTGAGTTGAAATATAGAATCCTAATTAATACAAATAATTAGACATCTTGAATTTAAACGCAATTTATGAGATTTTGGTGATATGAACCATTCCAAACTAACTTTCTCCTTTAAAGTTAATCCCTTTATTTGTTTTCTAATCTTGTTAATCTTTTATATGCAATTAATTGCTAATATTTCTTAGTCCTTAGGATAAAAACCCAATCTTTATATTCTTTTATTTTAATTATTTGAATCCGATTAAAAATAATAGTATTACAATTCATGTGGAGATAATTTTTACTACTATTTTACAATTTGGATTTTACAATTTGGAATGATCTGTAGGAAAGTTGTTTTTCCAAACATGTCAATCACCTCACGTTCAGGAAGACACCATACAGAAAAAGATCCCCTAAGACATGCTATTTAGCAAGTCTCATGTTTGTCTCGACGAACAATTAACGATTATATCGAAGATAATACGTGTATCACTCTCCATTGAGCAGTTTAACCGAAAACTGGATTAGAATATTATTACAACAGTCAAATCCTTAATCCTTATTCATTCTTTATTGTTACTCCCAACTATCTTTGCCTAACATCTAAGAGAACGGTTATCATTTTATCCTATATTTCACTAATTGAGCGTCGAACACTGACGAGGTTATTTCACCCTTGTAGGGAGGTTTGCAAATTTAGTAATATGGTTCCAGGTTATAAAGGATTACTTGCCATTTTGTTATCTGCTCATCAATTGCTTACAGTTTCGTGGAGGATCCTTTCTGCATGATTAGGTTGAGCTTGAGCTTTTTTAACTCCAAATCTACCCGTGAACCCTATTATATATATCCTTAATGTGGGATTTACGAGTATTAAATAAATGGAAAGATCCCAAAGGCAAAAAGATGAAATCTTTATACCCACTCCCATGATAATAAAGTAATATCAGTTGACATCATCTATTAAAGTAGGAATGAGAAGCATTAAACAACAAACAACTCCGCCCTATAAAAAAAACCCATGAAACACTTGGAGAATATTAAAAAAAGCATAGTCTACGTTTCCTTGTCGAAGCAAAAGTGCAAAAGCAACTACGGAACCAAGCATGAACTGTGCCAACAGTAAAGACAAAACATACCCTGCTGTGCCAGCTAATATATAATAATTTCACCAATGGAATAATATAAAAAGCTACATACACATTCAAAATCTCTTGTGGGGTTTTATGGCAGCTGTATCATTTTTGTATGTATCATACCACATTACATCATTATACACTGATGGTCAATTACGATACATCTAGCACATAAATTCTAAATTGCTTTTCACACTAAGGCTTGTTTGTACTTAATGATTACTGGGTGTTATTCTTATTCGGTAAGACATTGAGTGAAGCCAATAAGATTGTTAGTTTTTTTAAGTCATTCAGATTTGGATGACTCTTAAAATGGTCTATATTATTTTAAAAAGAAAAGAGATGAATAGTCATTCACAAATAGAGAAGGAAGAATTATTGCTCAACCTCCTGAAGTAAATATATGTTGAATAAATGATTGTTTAAGTTTTAGCCATAAAGTGAAAGGCCTACCAAATGATATCTACTTTGACCAAATAGGCAAAGTCACCATCAATATAGGTAAGAATTAGAGCCACACAAGCTAGATGAGTACCAAGTTGTTCATATATCATAACAGCAATGGGCCATATGAATTAAACTTCAACTTGTTTTGAGCTTCTTACTTACTTACTAGTACTACAACATATTCAAAACCGTTTAATTCAACAAACATCACCCTCTTCATCTACCCACTCCCAAATAACTCTAAGTAGATCAATTCTGTTAATTATATTACAAAAATCAAATGGGTTACTCAAATTCCAATTTTATTTTGTCACACAATCATCGGTTTTTATAAATCAAGCAATCCAAAGATACATTTATTCAACTTTTCTCATCTAAGATGATAAAAGAAACCTCGGTTCCTCCAAACCAAAACTAGAGCCTAGAAAATGATTCATAAAATTCCTCACCAAAACCTTAAAAAAAAATTATAAAACTTGGCAACCATGCTCTTCTCCATGAGAGCTATACATGGTTAACAAAAAAAACTCATGAAATCCTAGTAAATAAAAATACACCTAATAAAGGTTAGCTTTGTTTTTTACTACCTTCGTTTATATCATTTGTCACCAGGAATATTTAAATCAATTTGTACAAACTAATACAAAGTATAATCCCCATGAAAACACTTTCTACATACAACCAAACAACCTCAATCCACTCTAAATATCTGACCCAAAAAAAAAAAAAAAAATCCACTCTAAGCAGAATATAACTAATAGAACACCCCATCTGATATACCTTTCTCTGGAGTTGAAGATGAAGCTTCTTGTCTTATTTCTCTTAAGTACCCGAGAAGAGTCTCAGCCTGCCAAAAAATGACCAAAACACCCATCAGAAATCCGATTTTTATATTATTAGCCTTTAATTTAATTTAATTTTGTATTAAAATTTGACTTATCCTTAAAGCATCATAGTGTTCATAATATGTACAGATAGATATTCAATATTCAATATATATATCCATCAAGCCAATGCATATCCCTTTTATAGATGTCAAGACAGCTATAACCTTACATCATATAGTATACTTCAATTTCACTCACTATCATAACAGATTAGTGCTACAACAATTCACGTAATTAAATATTAATTATATTCAACCACTACTAATCATAAACTATCTTTAACAAATCAGTAATCTTAAAGCTACACATTCTTCCCCAACATCTCATAATTTGACTAATAAGTAACGTAAAAAATCCCAAACAGAAAATAGTAAAATATATGATTATAACAGGGGTATCTTTGCTATTTACAAAAAACACAAGGTATAATTGAAGAAGTAAAAAGTTAATTGAAGAAGCAAATGAACCTTGTACTTGGCCTTAGTGGTGGCAGTTTGTGAAAGCGCCACTAAAGGAGGTATACCACCCTCTCTAACAAGCAATCCACGGTTTCTAACACTATCAGCACACAAATGTAACAACGTTAAAGCTGCAAATTCCTTTCCTTTATTAGAACCATCTTCAATAACCTCCACTAAAGCTGCAATTCCTCCTTCTTCAACAATGGCTTCTTGTCCCATCTCTATAGCACTCAAACTATTCAGCACCACCATAGCTTTCTCAGCCATCCCTGACTCTTTATCTGTTACCATACTCACTAATGGTCTCACCACACCCGCATTTATAGCTCTCTCTTTGTTCAAGTTAATCGAACATAGCTTATATAATGTTGTTAATGCGTCCTTTTTACCTCTAGTTGTTCCGTTTATCAGTAACCCCACTAATGGTGGTATTGCTCCGCAAGCTCCGATTGAGAGCTTGTTCACATCTACTAAAGCTAAGCTTAATAAAGCACAAGCTGCGTTTTGCTTTGAAGCCTCGGTTCCGGTTTTGAGAACGTAGATTAATGATTTAATTGCTCCGGAGTTTGCGATTAGAGCTTTGTTTGTCTCGTGGAGAGATAAATTGAGGAGAGCTGTCACGGCGTGCTCTTGCGTTAATGGATCCGATGAGCAACGAAGAAGGGGAATTAAAGCTGGTATTGCTCCAGATTCACCTATTAAAGCCCGATTATCGGCCCGGTTTTTTGCTAAGAGGCGTATTTTAGCTGCTGCGGATCTTTTCACTGCGACTGACGGAGAATTCAATCCGTCTACGCAGAGCTTCACCGTCGGTTGAAGATCTTCCGGCGAGATACTCTCGATAATCTCCGTCGAAAAATTCTCTCTCTGAAGAAACCCATAACAAGGTTCGCGTACAATCTCGTTATCAGGACTTTGGTCCGGGCTTGGGTCCGGTACGTTAGCTAAGCGCTCCAATTCACCGGAGATATCACTTGAACACGACGAGGAGAAGTCACTAAACTCTTCAGATATTTCCAAAAACTGAGCTTCAATTGAGAGCGAGTTTCTATTATTAGCTGGTGCTTTATTCGCGAACTCGTAGAGCCGAATGTCAATTGCTGAGTCAGTCAAGTTCTCATCCGAGTCAGGCAGGTCATTTTGGTAGAAATTAGACCGGATTGTACGCATGGACCGGCCAGTAGACCGTTGAGCTTTAGAGGACCTTTGGGATGAAGAGTAGTAATAGTAAGGCCGTGTTTCAGAGAAGCGAGAAGTTGTAGTACTACCAATATTGGAGTGAGTGTGAGGATGCGAATGAGAATCCTCAACAGAAACCATGTTTGTTTATAATTGTTTTTGTGGTTCAAGAAAAAATTATTTGTGGGTGGATTATTTAATTTTGCTTTGAGTGTTTAAATGGTTTCTATGGAGGTTAAAGAGAGCTCAAGGATTGATAACAATGGCGGATTTATAAAAGAAATGGTGATGAGAAAGAATCACGTGATGTGTTGATTGTTAAGCTTACCGCAGCATGGTAGGAGAAAGAAATAGGTGGGTGTGTGTTTTGGACGGAGTAAATAAAAGAACTTTATTATCACCATAAAAAATAAATCCTATTCATTTATAAAGAGATTGACCGAGGAGGTCCACTTAATAAATACACATTAATTATAAAAAAAAACACCTTCATCCATTTATTTATTTATTTTATTATTAAAATATGATTCATAAATAAAATAAAAAACCAATTACTAAAAAACAAATTAGCTATTCTTTTCATTTCAAAATTAACAATTTCTTTTTAAAAATTTATATTTTAAAATTATATTTATTTTTATTAAAATATTAAAATCTATGTTTTTAATATATATTTAAAATAATAAAACAATTTCATATGAAAGATTTTTTAGTTATGAATATAATTATCAATATATATTTAAAATAATAAAACAATTGCATATGAAAGACTTTTTAATGATTAATATAATTATTATTTAATATCCTTAAAAAGTGAAGTGAAAGAAATCTGTATAATAAAGCTGAATGAAATCCAACTCTCCCTATTTATCCTCAAACTTCCCCATTCATTTCATAATTCCCCTATTTGTCTCATAATTTCCTCATTCTTCTCCTTTATTTTCATTTTACATATCCTATAATTATTTGTACAAGAATACATTATACATTTCTGTTGGATTTAATAAAAAAAATTAAAAAAATATAAAACAAATGGAATTTACGTGGGTTTAAGAAAAAAGTTGTAAAAAAAAAGAAAATACAAACAATTTAGTAAACAATAAAATATTTTCTATATTAATATTTTGATATAAAAATATTAAAATAATTGATAATTAAATAATTAAAATACTACTAAAATTAATAATTACTATTTGTGGCATTTAGTATATCTATATTTTTATTATAAAATCGTAAAATCCTATTTATTTTTTGTTAATAAACTAAAAAAAGAATCTGAATATTTTAATTAGTAATCGTATTACTATTTGAGTAGTTTGTAGATAATAATTTCCATTTTGAATACTCACTTTTAAAAAATATAGCATACAAATATTTACATATAATTTTTTCTATTCATAGTTATTTTTTGCAGGCTAAAACAAAAAATACAATGGACACACTCGAAATGCTAACTAAGACTATAACAAATTCATACAATGAATATGGTGAAATCGATAATATAACCCTTTTATGGACTGAATTCATCGACGAACCAATGAATTCAACTAAATCTGTGCTTGATCACATTAAACAAAAGGAAGAACGTTATTATTCCTTTAGGAGTAGTACAAGCGTTCCTTTAGATCTGCCCCCTTGCTATATGTCATAGTTGCCACGCTTCCTCAAGATTGGCCAATAGCAAATATTCTACCTTTACTAAAAAAATATGGATAAACTAGAAGATTTGAAAGTTTTACTTGATGATATTGAGCTTACGATGCTAGCAGATTTAACCCTTGCTAACATGGAGCAGGGTACCTTATATTCGAATGGTCGTTATTTATCAATGTAAGAGTTTTTTGGGAGTGGATTTCAATAAATTAGTCTAGATTTGACAATAAATTTATGGTATTGATTTACTACTTTTTCATGAATAATCGTTTTTAGGGAGTCATTTGTAATAAATTGTTCTTGATTTGATAATAATTGTATTGTATTGGAGAACTACTTTTTTATGTATTGAAATAAATTAGTTGAACTTATTAAAATTTTACTTACGTGTGTCATATTTCAGTATATGTATTACTAGATTAATTGTTTCATTTGTATAACATGTAATATAGATTTATCGTTTTATTTACCAAATGTTAATAAATCCTCATATTTTCAGATCATTGTACTATCAAATGACGAGCGTATCGAATAACAAAAACAAGGTCTCAAAAATGAGTGCATCCCGAGTCCAATCGAATGCAAAAGTTCGCAGACCTCAAGTAAGTCTATAATTTCACTTTATGATTGTATACGTGTATTTCTTCTTGATGTTGAACAAACAACACCTAATATTGTATACCCTGAAGTTTCGAAATAATGTATATTATAAGTAAACACACAACACGAATGTCATTATATTGTAACTAATACATAATTGATATTATTATACAGGTTTCGCAGAAAACAAAAGAATCGAAATGACTATCTACACAACTCGCGCAATAAGCCGTGCTCCAATTTTGAAACAAAATCCACAACTCATGAATTGGAACTTGGTTGTGGAAAATCGATTGATAAGAGAACATTTACAACTTCAAAGGAAAGCGAAAGACATGGATGCAGTATAAACGTTGATCGACTTAACAGTGCACAAAGGCGCGCAAACGATAAGATTGTTGATTTCGTGTATAATAGTAAAGGTGTAACTTTCTTCTTGAATGGAGGTGCTGGGACTGGAAAAACATTTTTATACAATACGATATCAACAAAATGTCAGAGTTTAGATTATTTTGTGATTAATGTAGCTTCGTCGGGAATCGCATCTTTGTTATTGATTGGAGGTCGAACTGCACATTCCACATTCTCGATACCACTAAATATTGTGGAAGATTCTATTTGTCATATTTCTTAACAATCCCTCCAGACTGAGTTGATATGAAAAACAAGTCTCATAATTTGGGATGATGTTCCGATGCAACATCGAAATTGTGTTGAGGCTGTTAATCGAACGTTACAAGATATACATAAAAATGAGAAACCATTCGGGGGAATCACTGTTGTTCTCGGAGGTGATTTCCGACAAATTTTACCAGTTGTACCAAAAGGTGTACGCGAACAAATAGTCGGAGCCTCATTAAGACGTTCTATACTTTGGAGAAAAATTCACGCGCTTACATTAGATGTTAATATGCATCTCAACGACTCAATTAGCGGGAACTCTGATTTTGCCGACTTCCTACTAAAGGTAATTTAAATGGCTCTAAATGTTGTTATAAATTTTTTTTATACTCATAAATTTAAGTGTTTGTTAATCATTCTAGATTGGCTCCAACTCAGAAGAATTCATGGAGATCCCAACAACAATGTGCAAGTGCACAAATTTGAACAATTTGATATCAACCACATATCCTAACTTGCATGACCTTGAAACGGTAACTAACACATATCTCAATGAACGCACTATACTGTCCGCGAGAAATGATGATGTTAGTGAGATCAACAATCTTGCACTTAAGATTTTTCCTGGAATACAGAAGACGTATCTAGCAGCTGATAAGATGGTTGAAGAGGATCAAGTAGATAAATCTATAACATCTCGATATCTAAATGAGTATTTAAACTCATTGAATCCAAGTGGGTTACCTCCGTTCAAATTGGAATTAAAAGTGGGGGCTCCTATCATGTTGTTCAAAAATATTGTCCCGAAGGATGGATTGTGTAATGGCACGCGGTTAATGGTTGTCAGCTGTTCAACACGTGTTATTGAAGCCCGCATTTTGAATGGAGATAAATCCGGTAATTTGGTATTCATTCCAAGAATATTGACGCCTTCTGACTCGGAATTATCCTTTGTGATGACAAGGAGACAATTTCCTGTGCGTTTAGCCTATGCCATGACCATCAATAAATCACAAGGTCAATCTGTGAAATTCGTTGGGATCGATTTACGAATACCAGTATTTAGTCATGGACAATTGTATGTTGCATTATCAAGATGTACGAGTTATGATCGCATAAGTTACTTCTTCCCGATGGTGAACAGACAACAACTAATATTATATATCCTGAAGTTTTAATATAATGTTTATTATAAGTAAGCACACAAGAAGAATGATCATATATGTATTTTCGATTCTGTTTCTTTTTAATTTTTTTTCGTATTTCAACTTCTTTATTAGTTGTTTGATAAATTATACACATATTTATGTTCATTTGAATTATATAATAATTTTTTTATAATTTCTGTATAACACACTATCTATAATTTCAGTTTTTACATATTCAATACCAAAAATCATTCTAACTTTTTAAATATTTCATATGTATCAACAGTAAATGAACAAGTAACTGGAATATTATTTTTTGGAGTGCCTTCAGGCACGGGCTATACCTAGTCTATATAATAAAGCAGAATGAAACCTAACTCTCCCTATTTATCCTCAAACTTCCCCATTCGTCTCATAATTCCCCCATTTGGCTCATAATTCCCCCATTCATCTCATTCTCTCATTTATTATATACACATACACATGACTCAAATTTAACCTTAACATTAACCTTAAACTTGACCTTAGCCTTCTCCTTAACCCTAGCCCTCGACCTAGCCTTAGCCTTAGCGTTAGCCTTATTCTTAGTCTTAGCCTTAGCCTTGGCCTTACCCTTAGCCTTAGCCTTATCCTTAGTCTTAGCCGTAGCCTTAGCCTTAGTCTTAGCCTTAGCCTTAGTCTTAGCCGTAGCCTTAGCCTTATACTTAGCCTTAGCTTTAGCCTTAACTATCCTTATCCTTAACATTAAACTTATCCCTAGCCTCAGTCGTAGCCTTAGTCTTAGCCTTAGTCTTAACCATAACCATAAACTTAACATTAACCTTAAACTTAAAAGTAAACCCCTTAACCCCTTAACCTTAACCTTAACCTTAACCTCAACCTCAACTTTTTAACTAATAACCTTAACCATATCTTTAAACCTAACCTAACATTAACCTTAACCTTAACCTTAAACTTAAACTTAAACTTAAACTTAAACATAAACTTCAACTTACACTTAAATTTAAACTTAAACATAAACTTAAACTTAACCTTATAGTTAATGTTAACCTTACCCTCACCCTTACCCTCACCCTTACCCTTACCCTTAACCTTAACAATAATATTAACCTCAACTTTAACCTTAAACTTAACCATAACCTTAGATATTACACCTTAAACCTAAACCTTAAACTTTAAACCATAAACCTAATCTTCATCTTCACCTTAACCTCAACCTTAACTTTAAACTTAAAGCTTAAAAATTTACCTTAAAATTAACCTTAACCTTAAACCTTGAACCTCAAACCTTAACCTTTACCTTAGCCTTAAACATTAGACCTTAAATTTAACTTTCACCTTCACCTTCATCTTTACTTTTTTAACCTCTATCTTAACCTTAAAGCTTAAACCTTAAACCTTAAACCTTAAACCTTAACCTTAACATTAATACTTAAAAACCCCTTATTCTTCTCATAATTTCCATATTCTTCTCATAATTAATTAATATAAAATAAAAACATATATATAGTTACGTTTTACCTCATATTTTACTCAAGTAAGTAACAAATTTGTTTCCTTCCATCTCAGATTTTATAGTAACCAAAAAATAGTGTCGTTTTAATAATAAATCAAATTGAAAGATGATTACTCATGAAAGACACGTTTAAGCATTCTATTTTTAATAAAATATGTGTCATTCTATACTCAACGTAGCTATATATGTTATATAATATATAGCATGTATAAATTAGAAAAACGATTTTTGCTATAAAAAGACCAAGTTTTGCATTTTATATTTGAATCATAAGAAAAAATTAATACTTTAATCTTCAAATTTACCTTGACCAAAATACGATATCTATATAAAATAGGATACACCTAACTTTTAAATTTTTATCAATATTAAAACATAACCAAATGAGTATCACAACTTAATTGCATATTTTCTTATTTGTTTTTATTACAAGATCGTTTATATAATATGAACTAATCAAACATTTTTTTAAAACTAATATTATATATAGGAATACTAACGTTTACCTTAAATTTATAATATAAAACCATTCCTTACAAAACTTCCCAAATGTCTCAACCTTAAAATTAACCTTAACCTTAACCTTACCCTTGACCAAAAGCTTGCCATTAACCCTTAACCAATAAACTTAAACCCTAACCTTAATATTAACCTTAACTCTTACCTTAACCTCAACCTCAACCTTAAACTTAACCTTAACCTTAACTTGATATTTAACAATAGCCTTAGCCTTCACTGTATCCTTAGTCGTAGCCTTAGCCAAAGCCTTAAACTTAACCTTAAACTTAACATTAACCTTATCCTTAACCTTAAAATTAAAATAACCTTTACCTTAAGTTTAACCTTAACATTAACATTAACATTAACCTTAATTCTAACCTTACCCCTTAACTTAACCTCAACCCCTTAACTATTAACCTTAACCATATCCTTAACCTTATCCTTAACCTTAACCTAACACTAAACTTAACCTTAACCTTAACTTTAATCTTAACCTTAACCTTGACCTTAACCTTAACCTTAACTTAACCTTAAACTTATCCTTAAACCTAACATTAACCTTAACCTTAATTTGTCTCAATTTTTATGTTTTGAAGTGCCTTAAGGCACGGGCTATACCTAGTCTATATAATAAAGCAGAATGAAATAACTCTCTCTATTTATCCTCAAACTTCCTCATTCGTCTCATAATTCCCCCATTTGGCTCATAATTCCCCCATTCGTCTCATTCTCTCATTTATTATATACGCATGAAAATAATTAATAATATATAATCCACTTAACCTTCATATAAATAAAATTATAATAATTCATATTATTTTTCATAAAAATAAAATAATTAATAATATATAATCCACTTAACCTTCATATAAATAAAATTATAAGAATTCATATTATTTTTCATATAAATAAAGTTTATTCCTTTTTATTAAATCTCATTCTCTCATTTATTATATACACATACACATGACTCAAATATATACACATTATTATATAAGCATGAAATTAATTAATAATATATAATCCACTTAACCTTCATATAAATAAAATTATAACAATTCATATTATTTTTTATAAAAATAAAATAATTAATAATATATAATCCACTTAACCTTCATATAAATAAAATTATAAGAATTCATATTATTTTTCATATAAATAAAGTTTATTCTTTTTTATTAAAATTTACAAAGTACTAAAAAATTAAAAATTTATTATACAAAAAATTTAACTAGATACAATATAAAATTAAAAAAAAATCACTTTACATTACAATATATAAATAATGTTTTTTCTTTTATTTTTGATTGTCAAAACATGTATAATTTTTACAGAAATCATTTCAACTTTATAAAAATAAATTTTCAAGACAAGAAATATATTGATTTCGCCAATAAAAATTATAGAATACTATAAAGTCAAGATGGAATTCATAGATAATAAATATATATATATATATATATATATATGTCTATCATATAAAAAATTAAAATTAATAAATACTTAAAGGATAATTAAGAATTAAAATTATTTGATAATTCACCATAATCTATATAATGAAATACTTTTTTAAACGGGTTGGACCCTCAACAAAAAAGACGAGCATGATCGTCTTTGGTCCCTTAATTTATTTCTTCACATTAATTGCATAAACACTTAATTGTCCCTTATCCCAATCCATTAGACATCTAAAAGTTCCGTATTTGGTCCACGCTGACCGCAAACCTCTAACCTTAACCCAAATTCTTAACCATAACCTAAACCTTAACCTCAAACTCAACCTCAACCTTTGAATTAAACTTAACATCAACCTCTAACACCTTAACATTAACCTTAAACTTAACCTTAACCTTCTCCTTAAACCTAGCCCTGGCCCTAGCCCTCGACACATCCTTAGACTTAGCGTAAACCTTAGTCTTAGTCTTAACCTTAGACTTGGCCTTACCTTTAGCCTTAGCCTTATCCTTAGCATTAGCCATACTCTTAGTCTTAGCCTTAGCCTTAGTCTTAGCCTTAGCCTTAGTCTTAGCCTTAGCCTTAGCCTTAGCCTTAGACTTAGCCTTAGCCTTAACCTTAGCCTTAACCTTAGCCTTAGCCTTACCCTTAGCCTTAACCTTAGCCTTAGCCTTAGCCTTAGCCTTAGCCTTATCATTAAACTTATACCTAGACTTAGTTGAGCCTTAGTCTTAGTCTTAGACTTAACCATAACCATAAATTTAACATTAACCTTAAACTTAACCCTTAACTCCTTAACCCCTTAACCTTAACCTCAACCTCAACTTTTTAACTAATAACCTTAACCATATCCTTTAACCCTAACCTAACATTAACGTTGAACTTAACCTTAAAGTTAAACTTAAACTTAAACTTCAACTTACACTTAAACTTAAACTTAAACTTAAACATAAACTTAACCTTATTGTTAACGTTAACCTTACCCTCACCCTTACCCTTAACCTTAACAATAATATTAACCTCAACTTTAACCTTAAACTTAAACATAACCTTAGATATTACACCTTAAACCTACACCTTAAAATTTAAACCATAAACCTTAATCTTCACCTTCACCTTAACCTTAACCTTAACTTTAAATTTAAACCTTAAAAATTTACCTTAAAATTAACCTTAACCTTAAACCTTAAACCTTGAACCTCAAACCTTTACCTTTACCTTAACCTTAAACCTTAAATCTTAAATTTAACTTTCACCTTCACCTTCATCTTTACTTTTTTAACCTTTATCTTAACCTTAAAGTTACAATTTAACTTTAACCTTAATTATAAAATTAATCTTAAATTGAACCATGAACCTTAAAGTTTAGACCTTAAACCTTAAACCTTAACCTTAACTTTAACCATAAACTTAATATTTAACGTTAAACCTTAAACCTTAAATCTTAAAATTTAAACCTTAACCTTAACCTCAACCTAACCTTGAACAATAACTATAACCTTCACATTCACCTTCATCTTAAATTTTATAACCACTATCTTAACTTTAAAGTTAAAACTTAACCTTAACCTAAATGTTAAAACTTAACTTTTACCTTGAACCTTAGACCTTAAACCTTAAACCTTAAACCTAAACCTTAACCTTAACTTTAACCATAACCTTAACCTTAACATATAACCTTAAACACTACCTTAAATTTTACCTTTAACCTTAACCTTAACCTTAACCTTTATCTTAACATTAACCAAATAAATATTTATAGCGTTAATATTCGACCTTAAACCTTATATCTTATTAAACCTTAACCTTGAACCTTAAAATTTACATCTTAAACCTTAACTCTTACCATTACCTTACAATTAACCTTAACCTTGACCTAAACTTTAATCTTAACCATAACCTTAACCATAACCATAACCTTAACCTTAATCTTAACCTTGACTTTCACCCATCAAACCTGGGTTCGATTCCCGTCAATGGAAAAAAATCTTGAGTGTCTTCAGATATATGTATGTTGACACAATGATACTTTGTAGAGTTATGAGATTTATGCACGTATATTACAAACTCGAGATTATATGATTCACACATTTAGATTATGATACTCTTTCATTATTTGCGTATTTTAATCTATTTATTAGTTGTTTAAATTGTACATGGATTTATGGTGCATTTGAATTTAATAACCAATTTTTATCTCACTTTCGTATTTATTCTATCTATTATTTCGGTTTTTACATATTCAAGACAAAATATCATCATATCTTTTAAACATTTTCTATGTTAAAACTGAAAGTAGACAAGTAACTCAATTTTTATATTTTGAAGTGCCTTAAGGCACGGGCTATACCTAGTAGTATTTATAACAAAATCTTTTGAATACGGAAAATAAAAATCATTAAAAAAAACTAACCTATTAATATTGAGCCGTTTTGAAAAGAAAATCAATTGATCGACCAAAAAAAAATCAATTAACTTCTATAAAAAATTATTTTAAAATTTTGAACCACAATTACTCTTTATTAACTATATCTACTGGATGAGTTTTTTTTTTGTTATATAGGAGAGCCACTTTTGGACTCGGTGTCATATACATGATTTGAACATGTAGAAGGATAGCCAAGAATTTGATCAATTGAGCTAATCTCAACTAATTACAGAAAGAGTTTCCTAGTCAACGCTAATAATGAACATTTATAATTACAAATTTTTTTATTACTTTCATTAATAGGTGACTCTCAATATTTATTACTCTTTTTAATTATAAAAGATTCTCACATTAATTTCTATATAAATTATAAAATATTAATTATTAGGGACAACGCCCAGTTAATTACACAAAAAGTGTAAGAATTTCCAATTAATTACAACTTCAATTTAATTTCTATTTAAGCACAAAAAATTGAAAGATTACAAAAATATACATAAACCTATTAATTAATAACTTTTATCACTATTTATTATAATAATATTTATTTATTTATTTATTTATTTATTTATTTATAACACACAAAAACAAATTTTCAAATTTCACAACTCGCGCGTGTCCATTAATTTTATTATATAAAAAATCATAATTAAATACAAAAAAATCAGAAAATAAAAAAATTGTATTTTTTTAACAGGGCAAGTTCATATCTACATCATAAAAAAAATTTGATTTATTTTTTATTTTTTTATTTTTTTATTTTAAATTTCGATATTCAGATTTGTGTGTTCATACAACACACAAAAATATATTTATGTATTCTTGTAACACAAAAAATTATAAAATCAATCTAAAGCATTCTCTTCTTTAACGAAATTGTTTTTTCTCTTTATTAGTCACATATACAATATTTTTACTTGTTTGTAACTATCTTGATGTATTAACTTTTTGTCCAACCCTGTTTGTTATTGTGTGTGTTGTTATATTACACAAAACAGTCATGTGTGTATTACAATAACACACAAAAGAACCATACTAAACGCTAATCTCTAAAATTGTGTGTATATGATACACATAGATCACATCGAAAGGGATGTAAGACAAACACAAGTGTGTAAGTCAATTTGTGTGATGATGCAAGTCGCAAGAAACAATTTGTGTGACACAGAAACACGTAATAATCAAAATTATGTGTTGATGCAACACATAGTTACAAAGGTGGTGTGTTTAAGTAAGACACAAATGTTTAATTAGGAATGGGCTTGACGGGAAGAGAAAAAATAAATTTGTGTGTTGCTGTAATACACAAATAATTGTTTTGGGTATTACTACAACACACAATATAACAAAAGATTGTTGGACAAAATGATAATATATCAATATATTAAAGAGATATTATCTTATATAGTCCTAGAACCCAACTTCCCACCCCCATTAGGTCCAACCCCTGATTTTTCCCCTAGCAGGTCCAACAAATTTTTTAGTATCCCAACAATACCCTCTCACGAAATCAGATAAAATCATATCACCCCATGATTTACGCAATTAACTGATTCTCTCTCCTATTAGCTCATTAGATCGATGGAAGCTCCAAAACCACCACCACCTCTAAAAACACCACCACCACCAAAACACCTCCACGGAGATCGGAGCAGCCTCCTTGTTCGACGAGCAACCATGAAGATTGCAGACACACTCGCTATCTGCAGCAGTTAACCACCACAGCGCCGCCATGGTCTGTCTCTTCTTCTTCGAAGCAGCAACAATGGCAGCACCAAGGTCACGCTCGAAGGATACCAGATCTGCAGGTCTCTTTGTGTCTCCAAATCGGCGCCCAAGGAGGAGAGCTTCGAAGGAACCACCACAGCGCCACCATTGCTGCGCGAACATTGTAGCCCCTATTCTCGTCGGCACCGTTCAGCAGCAGAAGAAGAAGAAGAAGAATAGCGCCGCTGGTTCGAAGCTCAACTGGAAGAATAGCGCCGCTGGTTCGAAACTCAACCGATCTGGAGCCATTAACGTTTGAAGCTTCGCATTTGAGGAGAAAGACGAAGTTGAGAGGAGAAAGACGAAGTTGAGAGGAGGAAGACGATGTGGATGAATGGCTGTCGCTGTGATGCAGATGTACACCATCAATTTTGACAGAGAACCCATCAAAGCAAAGCTAATAACCCACCGTAAACCATTAGTTTTAAAATGCAACCCATCAATATCATACACATAACCCACTACCAATAGACGACAGCATAAAGGCTAACCCACCGAACTCGACATTCACACCATCGATATTACAAGCGTTACCCATCATATTCATTCCCACCTTCATAGTCTGCACCAGTTTTTGCTAACCCAACGACTTCAACATTCACACCATAGATATTACAAAGCATTACCCATCGAGTTTAGTGGACAACCCACCATCGTCCATTTGAACAAAAGTTTCAAGTTTTTCATCAGTTGCTGCATTAGAATTTTATTTGTTACTGATTGTAATTTTTCTGGGTTATTGATTTGATTGATTGCATGATTTTAGCGATTTTTGTTTGTTTTAATTTCTTTGTTTTAATTTTTAACTGATTGCATGATTTTAGTGTTTTTTTTTTGTTCCATGAATGATTTTAATGTTTTAGTTTTGGTAACAAATCTCCAATTAATGGGTAACTAGGGGCAAGTCTGTCATTTGCGATGGGTTGAACCTGATGGGCAATCACTGATTACATGTGGACTCTATAAGGAAATCACCCTATATTAAATACAAGTAAAAATAGGATATATACGATTAATAAAGAGAAAAAATCATTTTGTTAAATAAGGTAATGTTTTAGATTCATTATACGACTTTGTGTGTTACATGAACACATAAATATATTTTTATGTATTGCATGAACACATAAAACGGAATATCAAAATTAAAAAAATTTTAAAAAAAAATTTAAAAAAAATTTAAAAATAAAGACATAAATGTTAATTTGATTTGTCCAAAAATACAATTTTTTATTTTTTTAATTTTTTTAGAATTAGTTATGCATGTTTAAAAAACCACAGGCGCGTGTATTCAAATTATTTGTTGGTGATTGGTTTAGTTGGGAATTAATTTCTTTAACTTGTGAGTAAATATGAAGTCAAAACCTCCTTCTTTTTTTTTGGGAATGAACAATGTAAATTTGTAATTAATTGGAAATTATCCCATATAAGGGTAAAAATGTAAGCTAAATATGTCAAAAATGATTAATTAGGAATTAAATTTTTAATTAGTGAGTAAGTAGAAAGTAATTTGCTCCCTTTTTTTTTTTGAATGAAACTTATAAAATTGTAATTAATTGGGAATTATCTGTAATTATTAACTAAATGATTATTAAAATAATTTTCATAAATATATATTAAATGTTATTTATTAAATATTATTTGAATACATACCTATAATATTTATATAAAAATATAAATGATATAAACATAAAATAAAAATTTATTTTAAATGAATAAATTTTTATGACCAATAATTTATTAGAATAATAATAAGTTTTGGGTATTCTTTCTATTTTATAATATTTGTCCACATTATTAAACGTGGCGTAATTTAGATATATACTTAAGACTTTATTGTATAATTTATATTTATTTTACTTTTAATTCGATATTAAAAATATATTTTTAATAAATATTAAAATATCAAAACATTTTATAAAAAGTAATTTATTAATCGTGGTGTTAATAATTTACTTTCTTATTTTATTTATAAAAGAATAATAAACATATATTAGGAGACAAGAGTGAATATTAGATTGGCTTAAAAATAAGTCTTCATTTTTTTATCTAAGAAGTTTTTAAATTGCTATCAGTGTTGCTTTACTTTTTTTTTTGTTAATTCTAAATTTAAGCTTTCAAATTTATTCTTTAAAAAAATTCATTGGTCATGTCGAAAAAAATTATGTCAAGAAAGTTTTTTTTTTCATACATAAGAGGCTTTAAAAAGCCGGTAAGAACATGAAAATTACAAGGCTAAACAAAAGTTCTTATTTAAAATCAAGTACAACTCTGGCAGTTGCACGCTCGCTTCTGTCCCTTGTAATAAGTGTCCAGAGATAATCGGGAGGTTCATTAAGGTCAACTGGTTGAGCATTCGTGTATGCCCCTTCTTTTGCTAACTTATCAGCACAAAAGTTAGCTTCTCGGTATATATGGTTCACTTGTAAACTCGGAAAGCTGCTCAATAACACACAACAGTCCTTTATAATTGAAACACAACGACTACCTAAGCTCCCACCGCCCTTCACTAGCGCATGGAGCTTCCTCGAGTCCATCTCATAGTGAGTTGAGCTCCCACCGCCCTTCACTAGCGCATGGAGCTCCTCCGAATCTGTTTCAATAATTAACTCTGAATATCCTCTGTTAATAGCCCATCTAAGGCCAAAGTGTAGGGCAAACAATTCTGAAATTAAAGGAGATATCGCGATGCAAGAACCCATGAAACCCGAGATATAGAAGCCATACCTATCTCTTACGATACCTCCTATACCTGCCATTTTTTCCTCGGCGATAAAACTCCCGTCGATGTTAAGTTTGAACCCAATACTAGGCTTCACCCATTTAACCATTATATTTCTAGCTACCTTAACTATTCTCCCATCAAAACTCTTTCCCCACGCTAATATGAAATTACTAGCGAGGGAAAATATTTCCTTTTTAAGTTCTAATATGTGCGGTAAACTATCTTCTTCATTGAATAATACCCGGTTTCTCTTGATCCAGATTACCCAAATAGCGGCAACGAAAACATAAGGCCAATCAATCCCAGCTATTCGGGCTTTTGAACGAAGGTGTGACTCTAACCAAGTCATTATTGCACTTGGTTCAGTAGGTGTTGGTCCTTGAATTCCATTCGGTATTGTTGCATAATTAAAAGAATAATTTGCACAAATTTCAGCAGCTCTATTTTGTCGCCACTGATCATTTAATGAAATCAGTCCAGCCCTCTCATGGGCCTTCATGTCTTGCATATCCAAACATGTCACGTGAACAGCAGTAGACAAGTCCACCGAGACAGCATGTAGTTCAATCCTAGGCTCTGCATCAGCATCTCGAACACTCTCTCCATCAGTAGCAGCACCTGTCCAGCTCATCACCTCAGCGGCAGCAGCTTGCCCATTTCCAGCAGCTCCAGACTCGCTCCAAAGCGCAGCAACATCAGCTCTATTTCGCGTCATTCCAGGGGCTCTTCTTTGACCTGTTTCAAACCCAAGTAAGTTCCAAACCAAGCAAGCTATTTTACATTGTATAAAAACATGGTATAAGTCTTCCCTTTCGGCTCCGCACACATTGCACTTTCGGGAATCGATCACATTTCTTTTATACAAGTTTTCCGATGTAGCTACCCGGTTCAAGGCTATTCGCCATAGAAATACACGGATCTTTTGGGAACACTTTAATTTCCATATAATATCCCAATTGAATGGTATTACATTCTCGCAATCTTCCATGCTAAAAAACGCGGATTTCACTGAAAACAAGCCCGACTTCTCTAGCTTCCAAATTATCCTTGAACCCTCTACATCATTTACTATACTTATACCATCCCGAATTGCACTAACACCTGCTAGTATAGCTTTGCAAGCATTAGATTCATTTCCGTTTTGAACCCGGTTCAAAACCCCGTCTTTGAAGTATTTATTTTTCAAAATATCCACCCACGCAACCGAGTGCTCATCTTGTAAGATTTTCCACCCTAACTTCGCTAATAACGCCAAATTGTATTTTTCCGCACTCCTTATACCCAAACCTCCATTCTTCTTTGATTTGCATATTTGATCCCACGAAACCCAATGCAATTTTCTCTCCAAGCTCGATGAACCCCAAATAAAGTCCCTGACTACTCTATCAATCTCCTTGCACACATATTTCGGTAATTTCATTACTTATGTCAAGAAAGTTAACCCCTAAAAGTTATTTGAATCACGTAAAAAGAATTATGTTAAATTTAAACAACACAATCAAAGATACCTTGGTTAGTTATTTTTGGTGTGTCTCGTTTTAATCCGATAACCTTAAGTTAGTTCAAGGTATTTCAAAAAGCACAGGCCATCGTTGGCAAATTTGAGGAACTGGCTATATAAGTTTTCTTCTTGGAAGGTTAACTTCATCAGTCAAAAATTGAATAGTGTTGCGCATTTACTAGCAAAATGCACTTAGCGCGATTTTAATTTATCCACCTGGACGGATCATACTCTTTAGGAACATTTAATTTCTTAAACATTATATATAATTAATTTCATATTCTGGCAAAAAAAAATACCATGGTTATAGAAAATCAACCAATTCTTTTTGGTGCCCTATCAGTCTTAAGCAAAGAGGATAGATAAGAAAAAAGTGTATTACTCAATCACCAAAATTAAATTTAGCTATTTAAAAATCTAATTTAGCTATTTAACAATCTAATTTACCCATATATTTTGGTTTACCTAAAAGGTGAGAGAAAGTGGTATTTTTATGTCATAAAATACAAACCAAGATACAAGAAATTATCAAATATCTTAACTCTACATAGTAAACTTAGCCTATTATAAAAATTGATGATCGAGTTACTTGGACATTTATAAAAATCATTGTTCTGTCTTACGCATTTAGCTAGTTCATCTGCCATCCCATTTAAATCAGTGTAATCTTCTTTCGTTTTTTGTCTTTCCTGATTAACCGATTTTTCAAATATTTTTGCAATCTTATTGATCTACTTCAAATTGAGTTTTGATCAGAACTTTTGTTTTGTTGTTGATTTCCTAAATATTGCATTCTTTTTTTTCATAGAAGACTTTCATATGTGCTTTCCAAATGTTCCATAGTGTACCAAAAACTGTTGTGGTAACCACTTTACTGCTCCATTCGTTATTGGTGTAACTTTCAATAATCAAATTAATCCGATCACCAATCTTACCGTTGAAATTCTCATCGATCTTGCATTGCAGTTGAGAGTTGGCCCAGACTCCTTTACAAATCGGGCATTTGATAAGGATACGTTCAATAGTTTAGTTTCCTTTTCACACCATTCACATATACCGTAGTCGAGGCATTTCCTTCATATTAAGTTAGCTTTTGAGGGTATAGCGCTATTGCATATTTTCCAAATAAATTTACGGATCTTCAAAGGGACATTTGAATGTCAAATGAGGTTCCACATTCTATTTTCGTTAATTTCACTGTCCCTAGATGATTGACTGACTTTTTCTGATTATTTCTAGACTTAATCGATGATATCTAGATTTTGTTGAATAATTACCGTCCTTTGTATTTGGCCAGATGATCCTATCTTCTTTTTCAAGTTGAAATATCAGGATTTTATTTATATCGACGATCTCTCTACTCGTGTAGAATTTCTCGAGTGTTTCAAGGTTCCAATTTGACATGATATGATCGAAACATTCTGCCACTTTTTCAAGATTGCAGTTTCTAGGTTTCTCCAATTTAAAACCCTTCTCGATCCAAACATGATCCCAGATATTAAATTTCAGGCCGTTACCGATTTTCCAATTACATTCCTCTTTAAAATATTTTAATCCGTTGAAAATACTTCCCCAGCTCCAAGAGTGTCTCGCTTTCAGTTTGGAGTCCCACATGTCGCAATTGGGGAAATAAAAGCCTTTTAATTTTTTTGCTACTCACGAGTTTGGGTTATTAATGATCTTCTAAGCTTGATTTCCAAGTAAAGTGAGGTTCATTATAAAATTCTCTAAAGTCAATGCCTCCCATTTTTTTCGCTTTCGCAATTTTTATCCATGCTACCTAGTGAGTTCTTTATTTACATCCCTAGTTCCACCAGAAGTTTGCAGCAAGGCTACTGAGTTTCTTGCATAAAGTAATCGGAAATTAAAAAATAAACATCGCGTAGTTTGGTATAGCTTGCATAATTGTTTTGATAACAATTTTCTTTCCTCCGTCCGAGAGGATTTTGAGACCCAGCTAGCAGATTTATTTATTAATCTATCTTTGATATAAGATAAATTAACCATTTTGGATCTTTTGAGAGTCATTGGGATACCTAAATAATTACCCATAAATTTCGTGGATTCGATGTTAGTATCCTCTAATATCTTTTTTGCTTTGTCTTCTGGGGTGCCAATACTGAACATAATTGAAGATTTATTGAAATTAATGTTTTGGCAGGACGCCTGACAATATTTAAAAATAACTCTTCTACACGATTCGATTTTCTTATCATTAATTTCAAGGAAAAAAAGTTTGTCATCCGCAAATAATAAATGTGTGAGTCTTGGGCTGCTCTCGCAAGAGAAATTCCTTTAATGTTACCTTCTTGACATTCAAAATTAATCTGGTAAGACCTTCCATTAGCATTGTGAAGAGTAGGGGGAAAATGGATCATCTTGCCTTTAACCTTGTTCGGGTTTGAATTTTTTAAGTCTCTCCCCATTAACCTTTATTTGATACGAAACCGATGAGATACAACTAAAGATAAGTTCTCTACATTTGTCACGAAAGCCTAGTTTCCGAAGAATCTCCATGAGAAATTTCCAGTTCACTTGATCATACGCTTTAGCCATATCAATTTTGAGAGCTCCATAATATTTTGTAGATTTACTTATTATTTTAAGAAAAAATGCCACTTCTTGAGCGATTAATATATTATCTTGAATGCTTCTCCCTGTAATAAATACGAATTAATTCAACGATATAAGGTCATCCATAATAGGTTGAAGTCTCAACGCCAATTTTTTTGCAATAATCTTGTAACTGAAGTTAATACAAGATATTGGTCTATAATCTTTCATTGATTCTTGAGTGTCTCCTTTCGGGATAAGTGTAATGAGGGAGTCATTGATTTTACTAATGGTGTATTGTATATGAAGAAATCTGTTACCACTTTATAAATGGCGTCTTTAACGATCTCACAAAATTATTGGTAAAATTTCTAGGAAGGCTATCTGGTTAGGTGCTTTAGAGCCTAACATTGAAAAGACCGCATTTTTAATTTCCTCCATGTCTGGTATTCTAGTAAGCAATTCATTTGTAACTTCATCAACTTTATAAGGAGTATGAATAGTCGTATCTTCAAAGTTGCTAGTTGGATTGTTTTTGAATAGCTTTATAAAATAATCTTGAATAATTCTCTTAATACGTTTAGGTTTATCAAACCATTATTCGTTCGTATCCTTGATATCAGTTATACGGTTTATATTTCTTCTCATTATAGTTTTGGCAAAGAAATTTTTAGTGTTTTTGTCTTCTTTTTTAATCCAAACGTCCCGTGCTTTGTCAGCCCAGAATGCTTCTTCCATCTTCCAGAGATTATCAATTCCTCTTTAATTTTTGTTTCTAGCTGATGTCTCCTTAATTGTTCTTATTTTAGACCCTTAGGAGACATCATTTTTTGTGTTTATTTAATTAATTTGATAGACTTTTGGACTAAATATGCAATAATATGATTTTCCTCTTTTATTTCTAGCATTTTTAATTTATTAAGCTTTTGCGCGTAATATTGGTATTTTTAGTGAAAAGTTTGCAGGTTTTAGATGTTAGCTAGAAGAGGAATCCAAGGAGAAAGTCAAAGATCGTGATATAGAGTCAAGACTTGAAGATAAATCCCGAAGATATTATTTTTAGAGCTGAAAATCTGTTTTCCAGGCCATAGATTGCTGATTTCGAGGTGTTTAAGCGATGATTTAGCCGCTGACCTTTGAAGAGAAAACATTCCTTATCGAGTTACGGAACTTTAGCAACTGGAATGAGGTCAATCGGAGTCATAACGAAGCGGGAAAAGCCGTTTTAGTGAAGGTGTATCAGCAGTTACGGGATTTTGGGCTTAGAATTTGGGCTTGGACATTTAATTAGTGTTTTATTATTAGGACCAAACCCTAATCCGTTTTTACACTTATAAAAGGAGCCTTTGACTTCTATTTTTAACACAATTCATTCTTTACAATTAAAAACATCAGAGAGAAGCAACAGAAGGAAGGAAGAAGAAGCTGCTAGAGCTGGAGTGGGTCTATAGCTCCGTTCTCAGTCATTCCAAATCCAGAAATTAGGTTTCTTTTATCTTTTATTTGTAAGACAATATGAATTCATTTACATTTAATTTAGTTTTTCTTTTTATTATGAGCTAAACCTAATTAGTGCTTGAGAACGCATAATGGGTTAATCCCAATTTAATTTCATTCTATACATTTGGATTTGGGATATTTATTATTTAAATCAAATTGGGTAAATTCGTATTTTTCTTTAATTTGCATTTTAATTACTATTATTGACGTAATTAACCAATGATAGGACTTAATATATAGGCTATTCCAATTAGTGGCGATTGGATCACCTTGACGGGGGGTTTAGGTACCGAACTAGTTAATGAATGTAGGTTAGAAATTATTTGACTCTGACGAGCTTAATTAAACCTATGGCCTATTGGGTAATTTACATTTAAACACTTGAGAGTGGACTATAATCACCCTGACGGGGTTTGTAGCACTTGAGAGTTGCTCCTTAGTCCACCCTGACGGCGGTAAGGAGAATATAGAATCCCGACCAATACAAATTTACCGATTTGTCCCTTAAACAATGTATGAAATGAATGATAGTTAGGAAAACCCTTGCGTCTCTCAAGTACTACCTGCTCATACTTGCGTCTTACTTTCATTTACTTGCGTTTTAGTTATTTCTTTACATTTTCGCATTAGTCTTTTATTACTTAGGATTAATACAAAAACAAAACCAATCATATTACTTTTAATTGCTTTCATAAGTGCAATCAATCATTAATAGATAAGCATTGTAGTCAACCATCCCGTCCTTGGAACGAATCTGTTTTATCAACTATATTACTTGTGACAACCGTAAACTTGCGGTTGTGGTTCGATTATTTATTGCATTATTTTTAGAACACACAAAGGACCACCACTAGCTTATAATTTTCTTCATTGGACTCTTCATCTTGTAATTTTTCTAGCATAAGTTGATACTTAGTTATAAGTTTCCGCCTATTACGAAAGGTATATCGGCTCCATCCCATAAGGGCAAGACACGTAGCGTCCCGTTTATTAATGAATTTCTGAATATTATTAATCCCTCGATTTTCATTCCATGTATTTTTAACAATATCTCTACATTGTAGATTGTCAAGCCATTGATTCGAAAATGAAGTATTTAGAATTAACATTAGCATTATTAGATATTTGAAGAATAAACGGAGAATGGTCTGAACCAATTGACGGGAGGGTTTAAATAACCGATCCTGGAAATAGATTATACCAAGAATCGGAAGCAAGACCTCAATCAAGTCTTTCTTTATCATTACCATCTCCTTTAAGATTATTAGTCCAGGTAAAATGACATCCTTTAGTCGGTATATCAATCAAATTATTATTATTAATGAATTTGTAAAAGCATATCATCCTTTCAAGATTGGGAGGAATTTTACCTTGTTTTTTTTAAGTTCTAGAAATGTCGTTGAAATCGCCAATGACTGGAACAACTTTCGAAATGTTATTATTCCATTTAATTATACTGTCAAATATTTTTCTCTATCGTTAGCATTAGTTGGAATATAGATAACAATTAGATACCGTGAAGCAAATTTAGATTCCAAAATTTATAATTTGATACTTTTATTTCTTCTACAGATATATATAGTTTTGTATGGTAGAAATGCTTGAAGTAGATAATAAAAAAGAAAATTTTGTTATATGTAAAGAGTTAAGTGTTAGTGGGGTTGGTATTTTTTTAATATTAATAGAGTAAATACACTATTTTTTTCCATGTAAAATGACGTGATTGTCAGCTTACCATCTGTTTTCTAAAACGTGTTCATATACTCCATGTACTAAATATTTCGTGACAAAATACCTCTTGTTGACGGTTTTCGTCTATTTTTCATATTATGAAGGCATTTATGTTGCATAAAAATGCATAATTACCTCTAAGTTTATTTAATTTTCCTATTTACCTCCTGGCTATATTTGTTATTGATTGTCTATCCCCGCATAATTCTACTTAACGGAGAAAATAGACAGAAACCGTCAACAAGGGGTATTCTGGCAAAACTATTTAGTATAGGGATAAAAGGACACGTTTTAGAAAGTAAGAGATAATCGGTTAAACAGGTTATAGTACATGAGAGTCTAAAGGGGTGTTTGTTTGCACTTAATGAGATCTTAATTTGGTTCATTAAGACACTAGATCAATAAGACAGTTTGTTTTTCTTGACCAATTCAGATCTAAATGTCTCTTAATTGGTCTGTTTCATTAAGATTTTCAACTAAGTTTGAATGATTCAGACACGACCTCTTAACAGATTAAGTTCTATTCAGATGTACATTCAGCCTTCAGTACATATTACTTTAAAAAAAACGACACCTAAGTGTATTTACTCATATTAACATTTTACATATTTATTTTTGTAAATTCTTATTATGCTTTATGATTTGTTTATTGTAATATAATTTAATACTCTATAATATTATAAATAATTTTCTTATTATTTATTTGTTAGATATATGTTATTTGATGTTTATTAGTATTCATAATTAAAAAGTATATATTATATTTTTAAAAATTAATATCTAAAATCGTTATGGTTCATGATTCGACACGATACACGTTTTAAAAGAATAATATTTCGATTCACGATACGATTACAATTTGTGAACTATGTTGTTTAGATTAAACTATGTTCTTCAAATTTGTAAAAAAAAATTGATTTTGTCATAAAAGTCTAAAAGAAATAGAAAAGTGAAATAAACTATTAAAGGTTAGATTTCAAAAAAGAAAATCAAAAGAAAAAAAATACGGATTTTATTTAAAAGAAGGAATTTTTGGAGAATAATATTTTATTGATATTGTAGTAATAATGATTAATGGGTAGTGGAGAATGATCCCAACGAGTTCTATTTAAATTTGGTCTGACGCTTCGTTAAGTAATTGAGAATCATCGGGTATTGTGGATATTAAATGAGAGTTGCAACAAGATTGATGGAAATTGCAACAAGTGAGATGTAGTTTTTTCTTTTTATTTGTCAAAGAGATGTAGTTCAAATGACATGTAGTTCTTATGCTGTCAAGGGAGAAATTCAGGTTATAAATGGAAGCCCTTAATCTCTATTCTTTTGTTTTTTTTTTGTTCTAAATCTTAACTTCCATTGTGCCACCCTCTTAGAAAGTATATATTTTTTCTCGGATTGTCGTTCAGGGAACCAAAATCCGTTAGAAGTTGGTTAGCTAATCACATCGTGATTGTTTCGAATTAGGGTTCTTAGAATACATATGCATGTACACTTCATGCCCTTTAAATTTGTCAATGATGTGTATTATTAAAAACATGAGAGAAAAGAAGGTTAATCGGTATCTAAGGTCACCCACTTCACCCAAATTATTGCTCTTAACAGCGATAGAGATTGTAACCCATTTGAGATTTGCTTAATCTAGAGTAAAAAAACATGGTTACATACATTTTATGTTTTCTTTCAAATATCATTTCAATTAAGTCTCCTCATTATTAAAAATAACTCCCAATAAAACTATTTATAAAAACTTTTTCATTAAACTAAGTAATTGTCAAAACCTCCCACGTCTTTTTAAAACCTAAACCTAAACTATCTTTATTAAAATTATATTTCTTTAATATAATAGTTATTTTTATTTTTTAATATTAAACAAATAATGAACCACAATCACAAACTATGGCCACCAACACGGCTGCCGCCACCAATACCAGCACTGGACAGTTTTTTCGGCCACCACTCCGGCAAATGTTAATTTTTTTATTTTGGCCACCACCACCACATCTGCCCGCTGCTAACGTCGCCACCAACTTTGGCCATTCTTTCCCGACCAACAATGCCACAGATAAGAAATTCCAGATAATGAAATTCCATATTTCGAACAGTGAATTACATGTTCTATGATCATTTGGTCGGAGATCAGATCGAGAAAACAAGTGGATAGATTGGTAGTGGCGGCGACAGCGATGGTCAGAAGTGCTGCCGGCTGGAAAAAAATTAGTCAGAGTCGGTGATGGTGGTGGTCAGAGGGGATCTTGGGGAAAACTGGTTGGAACTAATAGTAATGGTGGTGGCGATAGCAGTGGCGACCGATATTATACAAAAAATTGGTCGGGGTTGGTAGTAATGACAGATGCTAGAGGTTGAAAATTTAAAACAACAAAGGTGTTGGTGGCTTGAGGTAGTGGTAAATTGGTTAAATTATAATTATTTTATTTATATAGATGGATAGATAATAAAGTAATTAAAAAAATATATTTTTATAAAAGTTTGTTTTAAACTAAAAATATTATTAAAAAATTGTTTTAACTAATTATTTTTTAATGAAGATGATTTTTAATAATTGACTCATAATATCTAATAAAAAATTATAATCTTTGTTAAAGATATATAAAAAAAGTATTTTAGATCTAGAAGTACATATACCAAGTATTTGAACAACACTTTTGGCCGGTACAATTGCTTGAGCATCTAAACTGAAGGAGAATCGCGAGATCAAGCATTGGTTGATACTCTAGATCATGTAAATTTAATGTTATGGTTTTTGTTTACCTATATGTAGGTCTAGTGTCCCATGCTTCTTTGTTTTTGCTTGTTCGTTGTTTTTCCCATTGTCGTTTTGGTTTATTCTTTATTATTTCGTCCCTATGCTTGTTAATGGCTCACAATTCACCACAAAATAAGTGTTTACAGTGTCATGATAATGGTTTTGGCTGCGTTAGGCAAGTGGTGGTGGATATGTGAAAAATGCTACGAGTAGATTGTTAATAAAATTGAAATTCTTCCATCCTATATTGGTTTGAGTTAAAGGACAATTTTGCCCTTATAACTCTAAGATAAATCCTATGTCACCACTGATAAAATTGGCAAAAAAAAGATAAAATAGAGCAGTAGTACTTGTCACAAACTCAAAAGATAAAGGTGATTGATTGCAAGCATTACACTTCTATCAACACAGAAAATAAACGTACTCCATGGGTACTGGATTGTAAAATAAAGAAAAAGGAATACACTTATTGGGTAATATGACTACTAATAATAATAGTAATAGTCATAGTGAGTGAGGTGTAGTATATCAATTACTACGCAGCTCCGCCAGCTTAACAATCTCCTTGATAACTTGTTTTTTATCCTCCTCAAACTTTGGGTCCTCTGTACATCACCAACACTCATAAAATAAGTCACACACAATAACACAATATTAAATATTATTTATTTTAATCTCTCTTTCTCTACCTTTATCGGGTTTTAGCTTATCAAAAAAAAGCAGAATCTTGGTTCTATTTGTAACAAATATAGCAATGATGTCCGAGGGCTTATCTTGATTAGCTGCAAATAACTGCACCATTTTTTTAAATTAAAATAAATTAAAACTCTTCTCGTCTCATTTCAAACATGTTATTCAACATTAATACCTTGAAAATATGAAAGGCATCAATCTGAATACTCTTCGACTCCTCCTATAACATAAATGATTTACATTAAAATCTAGCTAGTTATGAATAAGATTAATAATGAAAATCATCGTACTCTAAAAAGATCCATGAAAAGCCTCAAATTTTCTATAGAGCTAACATAACGAATCATCACAGCTGTGTTTGAACGTTCCATAAGAATATCACCCAAAAGCTGCAATTAAAACACATCTCTTAACACATTAATTGATTTGTAACAACAAAGTTTAAATGTTACCTTAATAGCTTGTCTTTTAGTAATGTAATTTTTGGATTTGATGAGCTTTGAGTTAAAGTCTGCAAAAAACTAATACCAGGAGTAGAAACTCAGTCAAAGTCAAAGATCCAATGCATATATGAAAATTCTTAAAGTGTTACCCATTCATAGTTGTTGGTAAGGAATTGAGCTACTGTTGATTTATGCCTTGTTAAAAGTTCCTACAACAATATTCAATTATTATTTAACTCGAATTTCACCCGCAAAAACTAAATTTAGTCTTTTACCTTAAAAGTAGCAGCAGCATCAGCAGCTATATCGAAATTCGGAAGCTGTATATAATCAAAAAACTTCTTCATATGCTCAGATTCCAACACATACCTGTCCATTAAATAACACCCATTATTTAACCATCTTTTTTCTTTTTTATTTCTTTTTAACTAAATTTAACTTACTTTGCGACACTTTGATGGCGTATACACTCCTTCAACATTGCACCATAATGTAATGTCATATCTGAATTCTCATAACTAAACCACCCAATTCAAAATTGTTAATCATTAGACAAAATACAATACAATACAAGATATATATATCTATATATATATATATATATATATATATATATAGATAGCTCACCCTGAAACTAGAATATCTAACAGATCAAGGTTCCTTTCCAAGTATTCACAAGCAATCAACTTTGAATGAACCTGTTGTCTTTGCAGATTTGCTACAACTTGAGTAGCATCTTTACGTGCCTCTAAGGGTAAATTTGGAAGACATTTGATGAGTAGACGTAGTGTGTTTTCTTTAAAGAACTCCTGAGTTAATTGTGCACAAGCTTCTGGGACTGGCTCAGCTTCACCATTACCATACAGAATCGTCCTCATTTCCCTGATAACCTTGCCTAACTCCACCATCTATATAAGCATACTCTAAGTTAGTGCACTTGAACAAAACCATCACAAAATAATACTTATAAAACCCGTCACTTCTACATATTCAATACTTTCAAAAATTATCTGAACACGCAATTTTAACCAACTACAGAATAAAATGAACATTAATAGAAAAACATTTTTATCATAAATCTCAAAAAGACCACAAAAAATTACTAGAGTTGCACTGAATTAACGAATTTAAACAAGAATTAATGAAAAAAATTATCCAGAAAAAGAAAAAAAAAGTAAATCAAAGGACCTTTTCTTCGCGTTTGCTCTCGCGAGATTCGACTCCATTTCGATCGAAATAGGTGAGAAGATCGCGAGTTTGACGAACGTAGTCAACCGGCGTCTTAGGTTTTGACTTAAACAAACTCTTCATCTTCTTATCGTTGATATAACTGTCCTCCGGCAACGCCTTCGCTGCTGCCGGTGAAATGGGCTTCTGGACAATCGCCCACGATTACGAGGGAGCTCCGGTATCGCGTGACGCTCACGCTCCGATTTAAATGATCTTTAGAAAATAAAAGCTGAATAAATTTCGAGAAGAGAAGAAGATAAGAAAAGAGACGTGGTTTATTAGAAGTGTATCTAAAGATTTAAGATTTTTATTTTACATGTATACCGTGAATCTGTTTTCGAAATCGGTATGGAAAATTAAAATAAGAGTAAGGGTGGTATCATAAAAAAGAAAAAAAAACCTTTTATCTGGATTTTAAATTAAATAATCATATGATTTTTCTTACTACGTGGATTTTAAATTAAATAATCATATGATTTTTCATGTGATATCACCCAAATCGTATCACCCTTTTATCACTTACTACGTGGATTTTAAATTAAATAATCATATGATTTTTCTTTCTTGATTTATTATTTTCTCTTTCCATTATGATTACCCCTTTATGGTGGTTTGTCTAATTCTTTTATCTTTGATTTTACAATACTTATGGCATTCTGACGAGCTCTGTTTTTCTGTTTTTGTGATGGTTTATGGAATTGTTCATTTTTTTAATCTTCAATTCGAAAATACTAATGTAAATAATGAAATTAAGGTTTATATTTTCTTGTTTTCTGATTTTTGTTAACTTTCTCTAATGATTACATTTGTTTTCTTTCTTGGCATGTTGAAAGCATGTATTGTTGATGAAGATTGGTGTTCTTATTGATGGTTTATTTACTGTCTATTTTGGTAAGTATGAGTTTTTAAACCCTGTGTTATATGATATGTGTTTGAGGTTTTTTGAATGTTTTGAAATTTGTTACTCTTGGTTTTGGAAATCAATTTGTTACCCTGCGTTATATGATACGTGTTTGAGGTTTTTCGGATGTCCTGTATTGGGTGAAGTTGTTTAAAGTTCTACAACTTCTTTGAAAATTGAACTTTTAGGCCATGTGTTTTCTGAAAAATATATAAAAATTCCATTTTTTGGGTAAAATTGTTATAATTGGTGCCTGATTTAGTTGAATTATTTTCGAAAATTGCACTTTTAGGCCCTGTATTTTCTGAAAAATATATGAAAAGACCATATTTTAGGTAAAATTGTTATAAATGGTGTCTGATTTAGTTGAATTAATTCAAAATTGATATGGAAAGTCCTTTTTTGTGTTAAAATGCTATGGAAGGGCCTTCTGTTGTGCTATATTGCTTCATATCTTGGCTAAAATGTGTGAATTACATGTTGTAATTGAAAGTATTGAAAATTACGAAGTAAGGTCCCTATGTTTTATTGATTTGTGAATTGAAGTTGGTAAGATCAAGTAGTTGAAATATGTTTTGAACTGACGAGATTTTTAGAATTGACTGGTTTAAAGTCTTGGAAAATGCAAATCAACACCTATTTAATACAAAAATGATGAAAACCCCCTTATAGAAGATAACTATCTTTATGAACTCGCCCCAAAATTTTCTAAAATGGTTCAATTGGACCAAAACCATTTAAAACATCCCAGTTAAGTGTTTAAAATGATTATTATAATTCTGAAAATTTACAAAATGGACCCTAAACTTTTAAGAGATGTTTTTTTTATCCAAAATGGCCTTATGCGATTTTATGATGACATTGCATTATTATTTTAAATTGTAAGTGTTTATAATTTGCAAAGTAACATTTAATTGCCAAGGTATTATATTTGATATTTTAGAAAAAAGAATTTGGGGTTTGATATTCTGATTTGTTAAACTGTGTGGGGGTTCTTTTGTAAAATAAAAGTGTAAAGGAATGGGTTAAACTGTTTTTTGCAAAGGAATTGGAAAGATGAACTTAATGTGTACATTGGTTTCAATTGACTATAAGTTTTCCAGGTGCCAAGTACAAGTCTTTGTTATAATTGTGTTGAGATATTATAAGCTCAAATGCTAGTAATGTATTTATTAAATTGTTATATTTGTCTATTTATTTCAATTCTGTTAACTAGGTTGTAATAATTTACTTACTTGTCAAGTTTTTTATTTTTGTATTTTACTTTTATGGTTTGGCTTGTTTCTATTTTTGAACCTCAAATATTAGATTACAAAGCAAACAACTATTTAAACGAGGACTATGATTTAAAATTCAGAATTCAAACAAATAAGTTTTAAAAATTGAATATATGGTATAATCTATTTATTTATAATGATAAAATATTTTTTTATAAGTGTACAAATAAAAACAAGGTATAAAAAAAACTACGTACAAAAATCTAAGCTAGGTACAAATATATTTATTTATAATTTATAAGCATGTAAATAGTTATATTAAATCAATTTAAAAAACAAACTCTAAACAAAAAAAACGGTTGGATCCGGTAAGAACCGGACTGGAACCGGTTAACCCGATTCTTTGTACCGGTTCGTACTCATAGTTTAGCCATCTTGGAACCGGACCGAACCGGTTCGGAAATGAGAGAATCGTTAGACCTAACCAGACCGGTAAAGCCCAGATCCGCTAAGAACCGGACCGAACCGTTAGCCACCCTGACGTACGGCCGACAATAGGAATTTTTTCCATATTTTTTATCGTAAATATTAATTTCAATAGTTTTTGTTGTGTTATTTTGATCTCAAATTTTTTAGTTAAACTTTATTTTTTAAAGGTTTTTTTCAAAACTAGTTAATAAAAATATCTAAATATTAAATAATATCTCAAATTATCTATTTTATTAGAAACCTTTTATTTATTTTTCTATATCTAAACTAAATATTTGTAAAATAGTCTCATCTATCTTTTTATACTTGAACTACCTTTATTTAACTATAATATTTTATTTTAATATAATTTTTTTAAAATATTAAACAAATAATAGACCACCACCTCCTTCGATCACCATCACTTCCGACCATTACTATCACCGCCACCACCGTCACCATCACCACAACCACCACCATCATGTAAATAATTTTGACCACCACTGCAACCACCACCACCATCACCACCAACACCATTAACAACTAATTATATCAAACGCGTGCGTCCGTGAAATTATATAAATAAAATCATAACTAACTCTAAAAAAGTTAGAAAAATAAAAACTGCATTTTTGGACGAGACAAATTAGTTATTTACTTCTATAATTATTTTTGAGTTTTATTGAATTTTTTTAAAGTTTTATGATTTACGTCTACAATAAAAAAATTAACAATGAGATCATTCTTCTGAAAAATGAATTTCTTATTCCGAACAATAAAATTCATGTATGAGGAATAGTTTCGAAATTCTAAGAATGAATTACTTGTTGGGTGATTGACCTATAGGGTCTTAGAGATTAGATTTCTGGCCTAAAGAAACTAGTAAAAATCTTATTTTTTTAAAGGGACCTCAATCATGACCAAATACCAAAATACCCTTACCAACACTAAAAGACAAAAAGGTGATGTCACTTTTTATCTTTTTCCACTACCAACTTATCTCCGGTCTCCGACCACCTCCGACCTTCGACCTCCGGTCACCGGAAAAAATGATGAGTTTCAAAAAAATGATGAGTTTCCTAAAAAAATGATGGGTTTCGACAAAAACTGATGAGTTCTGACAAAAAATAATGAGTATCGACAAAAAAGAGTTGAGTATTTGATAAAAAAAAAAGTTGACTATTATTAATAAATAATGAGTATCACTTTTACACATTTATTATTACAACATAACAAAAACCTAACTATTTACAACAGTTATTAAACAAAAATAGCTATTAAACAAAAATAAAAGGAAACAAGCCTAATTACAACAACAAAAAAATGTTCTAAAAATCTGGTTTGACCAGATCTTACAAAAAAAAGGCTCGTCTTCTCCAACGAACTTCACGAACAAGACCAGGCGCGAAAAAGCAATGCTCGAAGCTGGCGAAGGATGGAGCTCACCTGCACCGGAGACTGAATGAGCTTGGAGCATGGAAGGAGGCGAGATTACGGCGGATTTGGCTTCACGCCGGAAAAATGAAGCAAGATCGGGGCTTCTCTCCTTCGAACCAGAGCTGCTCCTCATCTCGGTGGAGCTCGAAGGTCACGAGCAAGGAGGGAGATGAAGGGATTTCTTCGAACCGGAGCTACTCTTCTTCATTGGTGCAGATCTCGCCGCCGTTAGCTGCTGAATCCCCGGCGTCGCTGAGCAGAAGACCATCACCATTTCGCAGCCATGGCAGCGAAGACGACCTAAGTTTCCATGGAGGATGATCCCATTCGAAGACTTTCTGAGCTCGATCTGTTCGCTGCTTCTCACCGCTGACGTTAGCTGCTTCTCACCGCCGACGTTAGCTGCTAAACCACCCCCACCCCCACCCCGATGTGGTGGTGCCGATGTGAGGAGAGAGGATTCACGGTGCCGATGTGGTGGTTTAGAAATAGAGAGAGAGAGCGAGAGAGAGAGAGAGAGAGAGAGAGATGCAAGGTTTGTGTAAAAATATAGAGCGAGAGATAGGATTGTTAGGATTTATGATTTTTTTCCAAAAATATTAATATATATAGGGATGAAAAACAAAAAAAGGTAAATAGGTAAATGAGATTTTAGGCTATAGTGTTAAAATTTGTTTGAGGTCTTTAGTAAGAAAAACTAAAAGACGGGGTTGGATTAGGACTAAAGGGTGGGTGTTCAAGACCCCTTGGGTCAAAATATCTTACTTGTTCGGAACGATGAATTTTATATATGCTAAAAGATTCCAAAAAAATTATAGGTGTAAATATTAATTTGCCTCGTCCAAAAATGTAATTTTTTTTACTTTTTTTTTCATTTTTTTAGAATTAGTTACGGATTTTTTTTAAAAAAATATGGTGATGGAAAAAATATCGCTCTTTAAGTAGGCACGATGCTGCAAATTGCCCGTTTAGGATTGATTTTATAATAAGTTACTTGAAATATGGTGTCGCCTAGGTTGTGATAAAAATATGATAAATAAAGTCTAGAAAACTACGCACTCTCACCCTAGACAGGCACAGTACTGCAAGTATTACAGGACGTATGCAAGTTTTAGTTAGTAAGTTGAGTTCGTTCTCAGGGACTTAAGTGTGTTATACGAATGGGTAGCAATAACGAGTAAAGTAAATAATTAAAAACAGAAAATAAAAGCAAATAGATTTTCGAATTAACTAATTAAAACTAAGAAAATAAAAGACAATAGAGTAAATACGAAGAATATGAGATGAGAAGTATAGCTCAGGTTTTGCTAGTATGCACTAATCCTTCTAATTCTTTTAGATCTAGTATATAAGGGAGAATATTAGCTCTTGTATACTTAGTCAGGATTCTAAATTCCATACCTTAGACCTTGAGAGCGACTAAGGGGGCTACGGCACAACCAAGACGTGGTTTAAAATAGGGTTATCAAGCGCTACCAAGGCCCTAAGCAAACACTTCAATCAATTGGTGATATGGTGGTTAAAACAAACCCTAATGACTATCTAGTTAGAATCATGTTTTGTCTGAACTAATATCGACACTAGACATTATGTGGTGGTTCAATAGTTAAACACCCAGCTAAGGTGACCATCTAACTACTATTAAAACAATCCTAAGGTGATCAGGTCTAGGAAAGACAATAAATCAAAACACATAAACAAATATAAAAGTAAGTAGCTAATATCAAATTAAAACATATAATTCCCAAAGAAACTTAGATAGAAGAATTAGAATTCATAGATTATACATTATGAAAAACCCAAGCTATGGGAGGTTTAGTTCATACCTGATGGAAATAAACTAAAAGAAATTACAAAAGACATCATCCTGCTCTCTACAATAAACTGGAAGAATAAAACCTTAAGAACTAATTACTATGAGGCAAGGATTGCTAGGGTACTTTTACAAGTGATATAAGGGTGTATTTATAGGTGTTTAGAAGACCTAATTCGTTTTCTTGAGGAAGAGATAAAGTATTGGACTCCTAGCCCAACTCAAATTCGTATGGAAATAAAGATAAACACTGCTGGACTGTTTTGAGCATATCTTCTTCGTTATTGGTCGGTTTTTGCTCCATAATATACCAAAAGAATTCTCACAGAATTATCTACGTCCCTATGAAAGGAATTTACCAAAATAGGCTTCATTGTAGGAGTAATCATCACTTCTTTAGGCGTGTGCTGCAGAATCTCATATTTAGGCAGCTTTTCCTTTTCCATCTTTTTAGCTTTTGTTTCCTTATCTCCAATTCCATGCAAATCTCTTTCCATATGTTGTAGTCTTTGACTTGGACTCTAATTAATCTCCATAATTATCTTTAAAGCTACACACTAAATAAACAATTAAACCCAATATGCTCTAAAAATATTATTTTACTAAATCAAGACTCAAAATAGGAAAGTGCACTATTTCTCAAGAAAATCGACATTTATGACTTCTAAATCACTAAAAATGATGTCTCATCCTATTATAAATCTATCACAAATGAGGAGACATCAAAATGATTTTAGGAGCCCATTTAGGAAAGTTTTTTTAAAATAATCACTTGAAGTGATTTTAGATCCATAAGAATATTTTAGACCCTTAAAATCACTTTTAGTAAAAACACTAGATAAGTTACTTGGACAACCGTACACTTGTGGATTGTGAGTCCTCAATTTTAGCATTTTATTTTTATGACACACAAGGACCCACCACCTGACAACATTGTCAAATCCAAAATTGATAAAGTCTTTGCTTCTACTGAATGGGTAGAAGCTTTCCCTAATGCAATTCCGTATCTACCACCTGCTACGGGTACAGATCACTCGCCCATCGTTCTTCTCCCGAATGGGAAAGGAAGACGTCATATGAAACATTTTAAGTCTGAAACTGATTGGTTTGCTCATGATCAATGTGGAACCATCAATTCTAATGTTTGGGGAGAACAAATCGAGGATGAACCGTTACATGTTATTATTCAAAATCGAGAGGCGGCCACATCGGCTTTGACAAATTGGATGGGAACACTTCCCAAAAAATAAGCAAAAGATCAAAGAACTAGAACTTCAATTGATTAATATTACTAATGCTTCGTTTTTTGAACTAAATTAAATAGAGGAGGTCAACATTAGGGAACAACTTGAGATGTACTAGAAACATGAAGAGATCTATTGGACTGGTAGATCTAGAGATCAATGGATTCACTACGGAGACAAAAATACCAAATATTTCTATGCTCTCACCTCACAAAGGAGAGATCTCAACAGAATCGCGGGTATTCAGATTGACGAAGGGGAACAGGTCCAAACAGATAAGGACATAAAGTTCCAATTCAATAAATTTTATACAGAGTTACTCATGGAATAGGAACTTATGGAATTAGAGGAGGCACTACGTAATATTGCAGCAAAAGTCACTCCTGAGATGAACACGAAACTCATGGCTATTCCGGAGGAAGGAGAAATCAAACGAGCGGTCTTTGACATGAGCCCTAGCAAAGCACCATGACCAGATGGTATAGACGGAAAATTCTTTTAGGAATAGTGGGATATTATTGGGCAGGACCTCGTTAATTTAGTGATTGAATTTTTTTACTAATAATACATCTTTGTTACTTCTAAACGAGACACTGATCACACTTGGACACACAGAATGGGGTTGGAGACTATCGCCCGATTTCATGTGTCAACTTTGGATACAAGAATGTGTCAACTTTGGATACAAGATTAGCGCTAAAAACTGCCCGGCGGATTGCAGGATATCATGAATGACATTACATCCCCAACACAAACTGCGTTCATTATAGGTCGGGCAATACAGGACAATATTATCATTGCCCAAGAAGTGTCGTTCTTTATGAATCGTAAACTTGAAAAGGAGGCACACTTTGCAGCTATTAAAATAGATATGGCAAAATCCCATGATCAGGTACGGTGGGGCTTTCTTAAGTTATTATTAGTTAAAATGGGTTTTGATAAGAAATGAATCAACTAAATCTGGAGTTGTATCACAACGTTTACTTTTCAAATCAACATCAATGGGGAGAGACAAGCCCCTTTCCAACCGGGGCAAGGAATCAGACAGGGCGATCCTTTATCGCCCTTTCTATTTCACTCCTTATAGAAGCGCTTATCTCCCTTTTGGGAGCAAAAGTGGAGAACGGGAAGATTAAAGGTATACAAATTACACAAAAATGCCCTACTATTTCACACCTTCTTTTTGCAAATGATTCCCTTTTTCTTTCTTTCACTTGAAGGCCAAGATATAGAAGAATTTTATGAATGCATTAATACGTACTGTTGATGTTCAGGGCAGAATATGAATTTTAATAAATTGGCAATTTGCTTCAGTAAACAAACACCACAAGTTTTGAGAAATCGTATAGTCTATGATATAGATCTCGGTTTTGCGGCCTAGGCGGTCGACCGAGGCCTAGCGTCTAGGCAGGATTACACGGGGCCTAGGCGGAATTATACGATTCTGAATCTCGTTGTGTAATTTTGTATATTTAGTAATGTATGAGTAATTATAGAAATTTTAACTATTTAAGTCATAAAATTCATCTAACAACGCTATAACAAAGTATAAATATACTAAAAATTGAGTTATAATATCAATTAAAGAATTCTCGAGTATAATGAAAATAACAAGAAGGTCTATTCCACGGCGACTAACGCGCTAGGCGGAAACGCCTAGAATTTTAACTAGGCGTAAGCGACTGAGGGGGGAGTTGACGCCTAGGCGGAGAGATCTACAACATAGCATATAGTTACAACTCTGAAGATTCAGGAGACAAACGATCTTAAGAAATATCTTGGGATTGCATTATGTCATAAAAGATCGAGAATGGAAACACTAAACTGGATAGCAGATAAAGTTTTTAAAAAGGCACATGTTTGGATTGCCAAACTTCTGTCAGAAGGAGAAAATGAAATCCTCATCAAAGCAGTCTTACAGGCTATTCCTACTTATGCAATGTCTATTTTCTCTTTCTTAGTTGTTTTTTATAGGAAAATTAATCGATTATTGCCCGATTTTGGTGGAATTCATTACAGAAGAGGAAAATTCATTGGCTGGAATGAGAAAAGATGTCGGCCACCAAAGTTGTGGGAGAAATGGGCTTCCTAGACATTAAAAGAGTGAATATGGCACAGTTAGCAGCTCAGGCATGGAGGATCCTCAACAACCCAGACTCACTTGCAGCTATGGTACTTAAAGGTGTTTATTTTCCCAATAATAATTTTCTTAACGTTAAATTAAGACAGATTAGAACATGGTTCTGGGCCAACATACTTGAAGGTAGAGACCTGCTTATCCAACAAGGATTTATACAGATCGGGAACGGGGAATCAACATATATTTGGAAACACATATGGCTAACGTCCGAAATAATTAAAGATAAACCACAGTAAACATCTATGCAAACGGCTGATCATTTGATGAATCATCGAAAATCTAACTGGGACTGGGATGCGTTTGATTCAGCGCTTCCAGCTCCAGTTAAAGGAGAAATTAGCAAGACCCCATTACTCAATGTGGAGGATTAAGATATTTTTACTTGGCATCACTCTAGATCAAGCCAGTACACCACAAAATCAGGTTATAAGATACTTACTCAATTAGCTACTGAGAATGCAGGGCAGATATCTAACCAAGCAGAATTGAACGACCCTAAACTCTGGAAATCTAACGTCCCAAATAAAGTCAGATCGTTTACGTGGAAGGCCTCTAGGAACATTCTTCCTATGAAACAGAATCTGTTTAATATACATTGCAGCAATGACATGTTGTGTATGTGGTGCGACAATGTCACTGATATTGTAGTACACTTAATATTATCATGCTCATTTTGTAAACAGTTTTGGGCTGGAACAACCCTTCAAATCAGAGTACCGGAAGTGGATCATCAGTCAATTGGTGAATGGATTACTAATTTATGTGACAACATGGGCGATATGGTATGGGATCAACAAAATTCATTGCTTATGTGCAGCTGACTATATGGAAAAATCTGGAAATTGAAAATGGTTCACGAGAATGTTAGACTAGACCCCAAAACATGTTCTTTTTGCAATACATGCAGGTATGAAAGACCTGTATGGCCAACAATGGAATTTAGAGCCACGACCTCCAACAACAAATCAGACTGCTACTGGAGACAATCCTTGGGAGCTAGAGGAATTATGCGGGACTCAATACATTTTTACTTGCGATGCATCTTTTAAAGATAAAACAGAACGGAGCGGAATTGGTATCGTCAAACGAGATACAAACACAGGTCAACGACGTACTTTTTCGAAATCCATATGGACGGACTCTACAGCGGAGGGAGAGGTCATTGATGTCCTTGAAGCTGCAAAGCTAAGTCTACACGGCGCGAGACTTAAAACTATTATTTGTTCGGATAACCTTGATATTATTCAAGGAATCAAGTCGTTGCCAGCGGCGTGGTGGAAAGTCAGACCGTACGTCAAGCTAATTCGAAGAATTGTAGAAGAACAACAGAATTTGTTTTTCAAGCATCTGTCGCGAGACTCAACAGATTGGCTGATAATTCTGCAAGAGTTAGGCAAACAACATCAACTGAAGAGGAGCACTTTGCCCTAGACAAGCAATTTATGAGACTCGGTATCGGCTGAGATGGCGGTGATTGTTTACGAAAGGAACGACCGTCCAAAAAAAAAAAATTGACAAAAAATAAATAAAAATTAGATGTTGATTAATCTTGAAACAAATTAAAAAATTTAAAAAAATAATTAGTGTCATAAATCAACGATAAACAATAAAGATAAGGGATAAATATCCCAAATCTCAAAAATAAATAACTTCCAAAACATTCATCTTCTATTTTTTTTCAATTATCCTTTACTTCATTAAAAATAATAATAAGAATAACGTTTGTTTAATATTTTAAGAGTAATGATATATGTCACCTCTTTTCATGTCACCTTTTTATCACCCTTCTATATATATGTTTTGATTTCCTTGAATAGAAGATAGAGAAAAATTAAATAAGATATAGAAATCAATTCATTGGTACATATAGGCATACACGTAGGAGGTGATAAAAAGGTGATACAAAAAGGCGATAAATATCATTACTCATATTTTAAATAGACAAATTAATTAACACTTCTTTTTAGAAAGATGGTAAACAAAAATAAAAATAAGTATATATATATTAAATATTTTTCCGTTACTTTTATTTGTTTATTTTTTAATGTTATTTTTATTTGTTCAATTTTAAAATTAATTATAAAGTAGTATCCTATTTTGATTGTTTTTACAAGATATGTAACTCTTAATTAGTAAAAAAAAAGAGTACTATTAATCAATGACCTTTGACCTTATTTATAATTTTTTGTATACAATTAATTTTGTATAAAAAAAGGTTAATATTAGAGTAACTATATATACCATTCAAATATCACTCAGTGACGTGGAATGAATTGATTGGTTACAAATTTTTAATTAAATCAAGAAAATAAATGGATTAAAGATTTGTAACCAATTCATGCCACATATTTAGTTGGTATATATCATTACTGATATTTATATAGTAGTACTAAACTTAGTAAAAAAAGTAAATAAAAATAAATTAGTGGAACAGTAAATTGCTTTTCAAATACGACTGATCGACTAAAAACGAGAAAAATCCCACCTATAAATACCCCCAACCAATAACATTACACCAACAAACAAACATAATAAGATCACACATATTTCCATTAGCCATGGCTAGCATCTCCCAGACTCTTCTCTTTCTCACCCTCACTTTCTTCTTCGCTTTCTCCTCTCTCGAAGTCTCCGCACTTGTTGGTAGTTGGAAGCCAATTAAAGACCCAAAAGATCCATACGTGGTAGAGATTGCAGCGTGGGCCGTCGACAAATACAACAAAGAGAGTAACTTACTTAAGCCGTTGCAATTTGAAAATGTTGTCAAAGGAGAGGAACAAGTTGTTGCTGGTAAAAATTTCAAACTCGTCATAGCTGTAAAGGAAATTAAAGCTGACCTTCAGTATGAGGCTGTTGTTTATGATCAACCTTGGACCAAAACCAGAAAACTTATATCGTTTAAAAGTGTTTCATAGATGGGAAAAAATGTAATTTTAATTTTTGTTGGTTTATTAATGGATCTATAGAGATCTAGTTCCAACTTTTTCTTTTCAATGTAACGACAAGAAATTCTATATGGTTTAATTGTCTGAGAAGGATAATCCTGTTCTTAACTTTTTATCAATCAGTTTATTTTTTTATTTTCCCGTCAGTTAATCTAATTTTTGCCTCCCCAATTATAGTTATTTTCCCTTTCTGCACTTGAACTATAGGTCATTCTCCCAAATGATGATCGAACTTCTAGAATTACCCATATGGTCCCCAAACTTTATTTATGTCCCCGGGTTAATCTCTGTATGTAATTCTGTCAGATTTTGACTGTTAAGTGCCAAGTGGCAAAGACGTTCGAGAACCAAATCGGGAAAAGGGGATAGTTCAGTGACCATTTTGGGCGATTTTAAAACTTTGAGGACTATTTGGATAATAAAATATACATGTTGCCACACAGAGACTTAAAAGGTAAAAATGGTAGAATTTGATGCAGGGACTAACAGCTGTATAGAAATAAAGTTCGAGGACTATTCTGGGGAATTACCGACAAAAAAGAAATTTCCTTTGAGAGTAATTAAAAGTAAGCATCACCGAAAACAAATTAGTGAGATTGCAGTCTCTAGATGTCTTCGACAGATGAAATAATTGTTTTTTTTTTTTTAATAAAATGACCTTTTCTAGCTAAATGGCAAGGAAAATTAGCACAGCCACTACTCATAACTACTAAAATTGGGGACATACGAATAGTATTTTATGAGAATATCCTGTCACACAAAACCCCATTCGATTAGGAACTTTTTTTTTTTGGACAATCATTCGATTAGGATCGGATGTTGGAAATAAACCAGTTTATGACCCACCAAACAACAAATCCGAAATTTTGCGTGTTGCACAGGTCATAGGGACCCTATAACACAATTAAGGACCTGTAATGCAAATAATTGGGAAAATTTTGTTGGACAACTTGACCCCTAGCAAAAAATCTGGACTCCGCTCTTATATGACAGTGGTATAAAAAAGTTATATATATAAAGGTCGTCCTGAGTTAGTACAACTAATTTTTTGTTCATGTAAAAAAAAACTATATTGTTTGGTCCCCTTCAGAAACACTTGCATTCCTTAACTTTTAGATTTAATCTTATTAAGCTTTAATTTATTTTGTTTATACAGTATAGGCTATTTTGTATAATGTAAGGACTTATAGTGTAATTTTTCATAAAAATTGTTACTAACAAAGTTTATAGTGCAATTTTTGCATAATATATAGGGACCTATATTACAATTTTTGTATACTATAAAAATTATAGTAGTACAAAGAAGTCTAAAATAGCCTTTTGGGGGCAAACAAAAAATTCCTGGCTCCTTGCATTGTACTCAAATGCCCCCCTGCATGTATTTCCCGTTCTTTTGCAGTTATAAAGTTTATAGGCTTTTCTTTTATAACCATGATGCTTTACTTTCTTGGTGCATTGATGCATTCAATATAACAGGTTGCATTTTGAACCTGTTCTTGGATACATGATAAGGCATATTGCATTTAGTAATAATGTTTGGAAATGATATTTGTAAAGCAGTGGAGATGTTTGGTTTAGTGGGGAAGTGGAGAAGTCACTTAAAGTGACTTTCCAGTTCCCACATCGACCAAACAAAATAAAAGCAAGCTACTTATTCTATTATTTTGTGCATATTTTCTCTTTTTCAAACAAATTTTTTTTTGGTCAATATAACTTATATTAAAATTTATATTAAAAGGGATCAAAAGAAACGGAACAGTTAACATACTCCAATACATAAAAAAAAAAAAAAAAAACTACCAAGATCAATAGAAATATTACAAAACCAATTAACATAATGAGTAATGCTATATATCACCCCTAAATGCTTCACCTATAAATCACTCTTTAGGTGGACATCTATGTGGCATGGCAATTTAACTTAACCTTTTTTTTTTTATTTCTTTTTTTTAATTCTTAATGCACACTTTTTATTTTTTTTATTATACTTTCTCTCTCTTCTATTCTCTTTTCTTTTGCCATTGTAACTTTATCCAAGTACGACTCTTTATCTTTTCATAAACTCTTCTTTCACCAGATAGCTTCAAAAAATATATATGAAACATTCTCATAATCTATTTATTTGATTATTCACAATCTTATTACGAGACATGAATACAATTGGTGAAAATAGTAGAATAGGTTTCCAGGCAATAGAAACTATGTTGGTGAATACTCCAATCAAATCAATGTTTCAGGTATTTATTTCTTCCATTGCATACATATTATATATAAATGTTTAAGTATTACAAGTTTGTGTTTACCCGTTAGTGTTTGAATATATAAATTTCAGGATTCAACTGAAATTCAGAATATTGGTTTTAACGAGAAGGAATTTACATCTGCAAAGAAATCAAGTTTACAGAGTGAAGATAAAAACTTAAATATAGAGAATGATGAAATTCCAAAAGTAGGTATGTTATTCGAATCTTACCAGGACGTTTGTGACTTTTATGGCCGTTATGCAAAAAAAGTTGGATTTGGAGTGTTAAAGAGAAGGTCAAGTACAAATGATGAAGGAAAAAAAAAAATCATTCGCTCTCGCATGTTGCAAATCAGGTAAACCTACACATAGAGCTCAAATGATTTGAAAAAACACCATCAATTAAGTCTGATTGTATGGCTAAGATAAGAGCATTATTGACGAGCGATGATTTGTATACTTTGACGGTTGTTGAATTGGAGCATAACCACAAGGTTACTCCGTCTGAAGCACATATGTATCGAAGTAACAAAAAAATTGATACACCTACTAAAAGGGTTTTAGATTTGAATGATAGAGTGAGAATTAAGATAAGCAAAACTTATAGTTCTTTTGCTACTGAAGCGAGAGGATTTGAAAATGTGTGTTTTGGAGAAAAAGATTATAGGAATTACATCAGTAAACAAAGGCGATTGAGTCTTGGGGATGGTGATTAGTGATGCTGAGGCCCTGTTTAAGTTTTTTAGAAGAAGGCAAAAGAAAAATCTAGATTCTTTTCATGTCATGGAAGTCGAAGAAAAAAATAGAATAAGGAATGTTTTTTGGGCTGATGCAAGGTGTAGAGTTGAATATGAATCGTTCAGTGATGTTGTGACGTTTGATACAACTTACTTGGCGAATAAATATGATATGCCATTTGCTCCATTTGTTGGGGTAAATCATCATGGCCAATCAATACTATTAGTTTGTGGGTTACTTTCAGATGAAACAACTGATACATATATTTGGCTATTCAAAGTTTGGCTGGAGTGTATGTCCGGAATTGCTCCAAAGGCTATTATCATAGATCAGTGTCAAGCAATCCAAAATGCAGTTGCACATGTATTTCCCAAATCTCATTATCGTTTATGTTTATGGCATATAATGAAAAAGATACCAGAAAAATTAGAAAGATATAAATCAGATCAAAAAATAAGAAGTATTTTGCCTTCTATTGTGTATAATTCTTTAAAAGTAGATGAATTCGAAAAAATTTGGAAAGATATGATAGAGGAGTATGATTTGAAGGATAATCAATGGCTTATAAATTTGTATAATGATCGATATCGTTGGGTTCCAGTGTATGTAAAGGATACTTTTTGGACGGGAATGTCAAGTAGCCAAAGGAGTAAGAGCATGAATTCATTCTTTGATGAGTATATACATAGTAGAACCAGTCTTAGACAATTTTGTAGAGCAATATGATATGGCCATGCTTAAAAAGATAAAAAATGAAAGGGATGAAGATTTTCGGTCATGCAATACGACCATTCCTCGTATTACAAAAATGGGGATAGAAGAGCAACTTGGAGTTTATACAAATCGAATATTTAAAATATTTCAAGAAGAAATTAAGAGTCTCATTTTTTGTACAAGTGTTACACTTGTCGAAATGAATGGATCTATCCAGACATTTCATGTTACAGAAAATTCAAAGAGATTTGACGAATATGGTAAAAATAAGGGTCAGGTTCTTTATGAAGTGACTCTTGATAAGCATGATTTTGATGTGAAATGCACTTGTCGATTGTTTGAGTTTAAAGGAATTTTGTGTAGACATACCTTATATGTATTGATGGATCAGAAAATAGATTATATCCCGGAAAAATACATTTTATCTCGCTGGAGAAAGGATCTAAAAAGGCCGCACACTGATATCAAGCTCTTTTACGATGAATTTGAATCTAATGAAGAATTTATGCGTTATAATAAGTTGTACTCACGCCTGATAAGGATTGCACGTATTGGAGCAAAATCTGAAATGCATTTTAATAGTGCGATATCAATTTTGGATGAATTTGAAGAAAAAAATCTCAATATTGTTGAAACAAATCAACAAGTTTCTGGTGATAAATATGAACAAGTTGATCAAACGAAGCATCTTCAAGCTTCATACTCTGGCTCGAAAGTTCAAAATCCTTTGCAAGTGTCAAGAAAAAGACGACCTCGCTTCAAAAGAAAAGAGTCAAAAGTAGAAAAAACTGCTAAGGCTACAAAGAAAAAGGTATGTAAAGATACAATTACGTTTTTGTTTATAGTAGTTCTTTTAAGTATTAAGTATTAAATATTTAATACGGTTGTGTATTTGATAGGTTACCCAACAACGTGTGCAAAAGAAATCTCAATCCGTTATGTCTAATTGAAAGAATAAAATCGTGGGTTAATATATATATATATATATATATATAGGGTGATTAATTCAAAAGGTCCACAACCAATATAACTTTCTTTAACAAGTCCAGCCCATTTCTATAATATTTATAGTCCATGATACCCTTAATAATTATTGTCAGCCCATTTTCTTACAATCCTTAAACAAGTTTTTTTTTTGTATCAAACAACCTACATTACATACATCAAACCACCATTATCAACCAAACCTTATACTAAAATGATTAGTCCGCTGTCTTTGTTACTTATTTCTTGATATTGATGATGAACAAGTTTGACGGGCTCTCTGAACATTATCAATCAAACCTTACACCATTTCGATCAGCCCATTTACACAATCAAACCTTACACCATTGCGATTAGCACACCAAAATAACCCACAATTATCAATCAAATCTTACACCATTCTGACCAGCCCAGTTTGGTGGGCTCTCCGCACATGTTTGCTGGGCTCTCTGCACAAGTTTGGTGGGCTCTCAGTCTCTGAACAAGTTATATTTCAAAATCTCCGCACAAGTTTGGTGGGCTCTCTGTACAAATTTGGTGGGCTCTCAGTCTCTGAATAAGTTGTACTTCAAAATCTGTTTCAGAATCGCTGGCTTGGTGGGCTCGATTGTTGATGACATAGCCACACCAAGTTGAAGATGGTGGCGGCGGTTTCTTGTGCAGGTGAAGATGGTTAATTAGAAAGGTAATAAAAACGTACTGTAATTATACTTAAAGCAGATAACTCTAAAAATTTGTAAAAGTAATAAGATTAGGTTAATGATTTTTTTTTTTAAATTTCAATAATAAAAATTAATTTGTTACCTTAATTGAGTTCTTCTATTTGATGATGACAAGTCCAAAAGAAAAGAAAATTGTTGATGATAGTGGATGATTCTCCTTGGCAGCGGCGGCTGTGGTGGGAAGGTGAGTGAAGAGAAATTTATTTTGCTTTTTTTGTTCGCAGGTTAGTGTGAAGAGTTGAGTGTTAGGTTTGATGTTACTTTTGAATTCAACTTTTATTTTTTTCTTTTCCAACGTTGATGTTGTATATTATTTTTATTTAAAAGTTTATTATTTTATTTTTTAAGGTTATATTAGGTATATTATATAATTAAAATAATATTTTGGACCTTATTTATCCAAACTTTTAAGCTAGACTTCTTAAGGCATGATTTGTTGGGTTATGGACTTAATTAGCAATTATCTCATATATATATATATATATATATATATATATATATATATATATATATATATTTTCTTTCTACTTAATTTCTACCGTATTATAAGATGTATACAATAATTATTATAGGTTGTCGAGAATGTTTCAGTTGCTCAGCATCCTCCTTCCATGTCTCACTATTGAAATTTTTATCCTGACAAATTTTACTGAAAGCTGTCAAGCTGGTGATCTTAGTATACATGTTGACTTATTTTTCATGTATTATTGCATTTTGTTTGTGTATAAGGTTATTTGATGCTCATTTTTTGCAGGTGCAAGGTGATACAAAAAATCATTTGGAAGATAATGTTTTAAGCTCCATTTAAGTTGGAGGGCTCCCCTTTTGAGTGATAGTTTGTTACTTTATATTAATTGCTTGTAATGCCGAGAAAAAAGGAAAATTCGATAGAAAATTTACAATTTTATTTACGAAATTTTGGTTGACAAATTTTATAAGGTTTTTTGGATGATATAATGTTCTTTGAATTTTTCTGCAGTAGGATATTTAATAGGGTTTTTTGGATTTTTCCTACCGTTAGATTTTTTAATGTTCTTAGGAAGTTTTTGTAGTAGGAGTAGGAAATAGTATCTACAGGGTGGTATTTAGATTTTACTTTAGTAGGTTTTGGAATTTATGCAGTAGGAGATTTTTGGATTTTTGCAGTAAGAAGTTTGTGAATTTTCCTGCAGTAGGATTTGTGCGTTAGGATATTTTATTATCAAGTTGTAGCCACTGATCTTAATACAAAGTTGAGGCCATTGATCTTAGTACTATCTTTATTTATTTTTCACATTTAGGCCACTGATCTTAATAATTAGTATTGCTAGTTTGTGGATGAGTTTCCTACAATATATATTATAATAGAATGGTAAAGGAGGATTACACTTTTATTTACGATATAAAGGAATATACAATGGTTAAAAAGAACAACACTTTTATTAATTATAATATTCACAATACTACAAACGGAACCACCATGTTTACAATCAACTCAAAACGTCACATTTATAATCGAGTAAGAATATCACAGTATATGAAATCTAGTGCCCCGGCATAAAATGTTTACAATCAACTCAAAGGTCACATTTACAATTAAACTTATATGTCAAAAAGATGGTTACTAATCCATCAGTTACTCAACAAGTTCTTGAAATATATTTCTTGCTACATCAATTGGGTTAGTATGATGTATTCTTGTTGTTGTCTGGATATTCATCTGTTCTATACATTGAGTTTGATCTACTCAATTCATTAATCTCTTTCGTCAATCTAAAATTGGTAAGCATAACTAATCCAAAATCCATAGTTAGATATAGCTTAGAGAATACCTGCAAAATTGAAATGGAAAAGAGAGATTTAAATTGACTTAAGCACGATTAATAATGATAGACTACTAAAAAATAAGATTTCATCTGGAGACACGATAGTATTGATTCCGAAGCTTAATCCTTTATAATAAGAAATAGGTAAAATCATGTTCAGCTAAAAGAAAGATGTAACAAAACATATAAACTCCTATATATATATATTCTCTTTTTTTTCTGCATGTATATTCAAAGGACATCAAGTTCATAATATTTAAGTCAAATTAATAGAATAACTTACTTGAAAAAGATGAACTATTGCTGACTGAATTTATTTCAACATGTTCCAGATTTTTTGTAGCCGCAAGTTTGGTTCTTAGGTTCTAGAGATACTTATTTGTCTGAGATAAAAATTGTGAGAAAAACATATCTCTCAGCAACATTACCAAAAATTAGTTACTAACTTTTGTAGAAAGATATAATGATTTGCAAAATAAAAAATTATAATTAATGGAATGAATATCACCAATAAATTCATTAAGAATTAGATATAACCAATTTGAAAAAGAGAAACATATCAACTCCTGCATATTTATCACCAACTAAGTTATTAAGAATTTGTAACATGTCAACATTTGTAACTTCTGAGCCATAAATATTGGAGTTACCGTTGGGGATGAGAGAAATCATGACGGTCTTCTAATGCGGGAGTTTATGATTGGTGAGAGTAAATGACATGAAGATGACCGGCAACTCTTCTGCAGATACGAGACGACTTAGTTCCGACTTGATAAATACCCGTTCCCTAATTATGTTTTATTTTTTATTTTTCTACGCCAACGCCCATTTATTGGGTAGTAAACGAAACTCATCCCAAAATAATATTCAAAGGGGTTTGACGTTGGTTGGCTACATTTCACCAGAAATATCTTCTGATCTAGGTTAGGATCTTAATATCTTAAGCCTTTGAAATGTATAGAAAGAGAATATATTATGAACCAATATTTTTTCCATCTTCATTTCCGATGTTGAGACTTTTCAAGGAAAAGACTCTCAGTGTCATATTCTCCAAGAGCATGAAAAACATTAAAAGTCTTTTTAATATCCAACATCACAATCCTTATTTTCAAGCTCCTCTCTTTCATACAGTTTCCCACCCAACTGTACACTGCTATGGTGAAACGAAAATATGGTTGGGATTAAAGGAAAGAATGGTCCTCAGCTTATTGACCAAATATAAAATTAAAAAAATGAAGGAGGTCCTTAGGTCATTCTTATGCACCTTTAATTTAGCATAGACAATTAAATTAATGGGCTTCTTAAAAAGATATAAGATAGGTGAAAAGGCGCGTGGGATATCCAATAAATTTGGGGACAGATATATGGGTACCCGTACTACAAAAAATAACATCACAATCAGTGGAGAATCTAAAAATTCAAATGAGGGTGGACTTCATAGATCAGGGTTCAGGACAAAAACCCTATTTTTTGAGAAATTGCAAAGAAAGGTATATAACAAATAATATATAGATTAATAATATCAGGTGAGGCTCCAGGATGGGTCACCGAATGGAGTGAAAAGTTAAAACAATCAGTTGGAATCTGGGTTTAGGGGTATCTATAGTTCGAGAAGGTTTGGGGGCGTAAGTTAATGTTTTAAAGGATTTTTTACTAAAAAAATTCAGATTTTTATGCTCTATCATCTGGCTTTGTATGTAGGAGCGACTTTGGATCCCATAGAGATTCCACATGTTTCTATTGATGCCGTAATGGAGAATAATGCTTCAATAATGAGAAAATGATCTACTTCTGAGGCGAGAAACCCAAGTTCCTGAACATAGCCAATGATCAGACAAAATTGTCTCTGTTAGATGTATCCCAAAAGGAAAATGAAAGCCTACAGTCATATATGGATTGGTTCACAAAAATTGCGTACAAAATCGAGGATTTAGACCAATACATAGTACACTACGCGTTCATCCAAGGGTTATCCAGCCCTGGTTTTCAGATACGATTGACAAAAAAGCCTAATAGCAAATTGTGTGACATAATGGCTGAGTCAAATAAATACATTAAGGAAGAGGAAACGCAAATTAGTGTTCTAGCAAGAGTTAGAAAAGGGAAAGCATGGTGATCAATGCTACGAGTCGAATAATGAATGATTGACGGTAGAATCCTAGTGAAATAGTAGGGTACAGGGGGTTTGAAAGAGCTAGACCGAGGGATGACTACAGAAGCTAAGAGGGTAATAATTACAGAGAATGGGATAAAACTCTGTATGAGATCCTGGTGATAATGGAAAAGAAGATAAAAAGGAAGAGGTGTGTTGGTCTCCAAATATATATGCCGAAGGATAACACAAATTATTGTCACTTCCATAAGGAGTACAAACACGAAACTAACTGTTGCAAGCAGCTGAAGAATGAAATTGAAAGGCGGAGAGACTTGGGTGAATTGCCTTATCCATCCGAGGGTAATATGAGAAGTAAGGAATCTGAGCAAAGAGAAAGACACATTCATTGGGCAAGAACGCCAAAAAGAATAAACACAAACGGTAGATATATCGTGCCTAGAAGGCAATTCACAAATCCCCAACCTAATCAAGCTGGTCAGGGGTTTGCATTCAAGGTGAATACCATATCAGAAAAATTTGAGTTCATTTGATAGTTTGGGTGTGAGGTAAACGTGATAATATGATATCCAGAGAGTCGCAGGGGTTATGGATTCGAGATAAACACAATAGTTTAGGGTCCCGAGAGTGGATGCTCTAGGAACAAAAGAAAGCAGTACGTGCGGGCAGTGCACAACATGCAACAATATGGTAGTCTTGCACATGGTGATGACATATAATACACACAGATATGGATTCCAACATGCTAATGTTCCCTCATCACGATCCTTTACTAATACTTGCAGTCATCGGGAATGGATTAATGCGTCGGGTGTTGGTTGATACGAGTATTTTGGTAGATCAACTGTTTGCATGAGAATTTATCCAACTGAATATATAGCAGAAGGTTATGAAATCATACACCGACCCAATAAAGGGATTACAAGGTAGAGGTTCTACCCGATAGATTATATCGAGCTACCAACGAGTATTGTTAGGTGAACCTTTTGAAAAATGTGTTGGTACGCTTTGTGATGGCTGATTGTGATTTGGCATACCTTGCTATCATCAGGAGGACCATCATGAACAAGCTATGAGCTATAGTCTCGATGTACCATCTAGCGCTGATATTCCCGACCCCATGTGGTGTAACTGATATCTAAGGTGATCAGTAGTGTGCACAATAGTGCTACTTCCATTACCTTGGGGGATCAACATTGACTGAGGAGGAGGTCAAAGATAAACAATAGTAAGATTCTGCCAGCCACTTTAAAAGCTTTATTTCAAAGTTCTAAATTAACCCATGTGCAAGTCGACCCAAGTAGCGAGTGCGATAATTGTACCTAATTTATTCAGTATGAACGCAGTCCCCTTTGACATGTACCCACACAAATGGAATGTCTATAGGAATGTCTTGAAAGTGAATTTGAGCAAGCCAATGATTCATACCCACATGCCCAAAATCAATCTAGGAGGTTCTAAAGCCTTATGAACTCTTCGTCATCCTCAATCTCTAGTTTGAACAGATTTCTTCTTACCTCATTGAACCTAATGTCTCATTTAACTAACCATTCTCCCTGATATGTTTTCAAAACCCATTGGAAATACCTTTGTTTCTTCAACATCATGGAGAACCAAAGCATAGTCTTCTCTATAGTGATCCCCAACTCGCGTAGTAACACCAAAATTTAGCATTACCAGAGACTTATCATTCTTATCAGCTAGCTTAATAAAAGGGAGCATTCGTGCCTCTAGTGGCCCTTATAGTATGTAGGAAAGGATTAATAACGAGTGTACAAAATACAACTAGTTTGACAATGTAATTGAAGAATAGTAGCGAATGAGCAAGTAAAATGACAAATTGTGTAATGATAATTTTGCTTGACAGTATACACATGGTAGCAGTGAATGCATATTTTGCAAATATTGAGAGAAACTCTCCTTTCTAATGTAAGAGTGCTAACCTAGAGAAGAGGATTGATCTTCTTAATAGGAGTATTTGGATTGCAAAGTGGAATTCCATATGTCTGAACATGCAGTATATTAATCTAACGTGTCCAATGAAAGATTTAGCCTTTTCATCTCCTTTTTTCTGGTATTTTCACGCTCCATTGTAGACAAAAGTTTGATTATTATTTTTACTTTGCATATGGCTGTCGTGTGTTCAAAAATTGTATTTCACTTCAATTTCTTCATTTTCTGTATATATTAGGTTTATAATTTTCTTTTTAAGTTTAAACTTTAAATCATAACCTGACTGTGTATGATCTTTAACGAATATGTGTTTGATTGTGTAATTTTTTTTTTTTGAATTTGATGTACGATTGAGGAAAGTGATTACCTTTTTCTAAAGGTTTTATAGAGAGGGGAAAGAGGGGAAAGAGGAGAAACAAACTATAAGGGTGTGATTGGTATGTAGTAATGAGATCAGTAATGTAATGGCATTACTGATTCAGACATGATTACTGTGATTGGTACGTCGTAATCAACTCCGTAATACCATTTCGTCCGTAATCACATTACAATGAAAATGGGGTTTTTCATTACATAGCTACTACCCATGAATGACCCATTACAATCGTAATCGTAATGGATATTTTCTTTTAACAAACTAAAGTAATTTTATTAAACTTAATATATTACACATTTTTTACATTTTTTTCATTAAATCAAATCTGTAAAAATTCAGATTATTATTTTTAGAAACTAAAAAAAATTATATTATATTTACTACGTACATACATAAATCGTATATAATTATATAAAATCTTTATATATCGGTGATATATTTCACCTTAATATACTGAATTATAACAATTTTTTTATTATTTCTCACATACTCATAAATCATGAATCAATATATTTATCAAAATATTAACATGAAATTAAAATTTTAATTAAATTATTAAAATTTTACTTCTCTATAACAGTTAAACAAGTTAACTAACCAATAACTAACCAATTGAATTTTAAATTACATCAATCATAATACCATCAAACATTCTCAATAAAAGTTAAAACCGAAATGTATAAATTTAAGATTTATCGCACTATATATACAAATTATTTAAAATTATTAAAATAATTTATTTTTCATATTCTATTTAATTAAAATTATTTATATTTTATAATAATAAAATGATAATCTTATATCTTAAATAATTTATTTACAAACTTATTTAATTAAACTATTTGAAACAACCAAACCATTACATCTCTATTTAGATAGCATACCAAGCATTGTATAGTGATTACAAAGTTCATTACATTCCTAATCTTATTACATTACTGAACTCATTACATTACTGACCAAATCCATTATATCATACTAATCACTACCTAAAAGATTAGTTTATATAAGAACGTCTATTCAAAAAGTTAGTTTTGGACTCAAAGTTATTATACATGTACTGTAGTATAATACTTACCATATATTGTAAAATTGACAAAATAGTGATATATTACATAAAGCTTGACGAAAAAGAATTACATAAAGCGGTAGAAAAATAATAAAAGGAAAAGTATTACATTTTCCTAAACATTTATAGACTATAACTTGACATATATACTTTTGGAAATGCCATTACAATGAAAAATAAGAAGAGTAATGATTTTGGGTGATATATGTCATTACTCAAATAATAATCAAATTTAAAAACTCTTTTCTAAGTCTAGGTAAAACTGTAGAATGGTTTATCTGTTCCAAAAACAAATACGCCTGCAAGAAGAAGAAATGTTATTAAAGATAATATAGTAGTACTAATAACTATATTGTTAAATGTGTCCGTAAATGAGGTGATCACGTACCAAGAGTAGGCATGAAGAAGGACAGAGCAATAACTCCTGCAATCTTCAAAGGAGTTCCAGTTTTAATCATATCTTTAATCTCAATATGACCCGTTGAAAAGCCCACAATATTTGAAGGTGTTCCAGTTGGAAGCAAGTAAGCAAATTGTGCACCAATAGAACCAGGAATGATCAACAGTAAAGGATGAAGATTCATTGTCTTAGCAATCTGCACCAATACTGGAATGACAAGTGTCGTAGTAGCATTATTTGATGTGAATTCAGTGATTGTTCCACTGATAAGACAAATTGCAGGTGCAATAGCTAAGTATGGAGCGTCTTGTAGGAATTCTAAAGCCTTTGATAATACATCTGTTAGTCCACTTGTCCGTACACCATCGGCTATAGCAAAACCTGCTCCTAGTAATAATATAATGCTCCACGGTAATTTCTTGCATTTGTTCCAATCCATTAATTTCTCTCCTTCCCTCTTTTTACTTGGGATTATAAACAATAATGTAGCCATCAGAACCTGTACCGTACACATATATTTATAATTGTTTTAATTGAAGTTGATAATGATAATAATTATAATATTACTTACACTAACAGTTCCATCCCCAGCACGGCCTTGGAATAATGATCCCCATCCAGGAATATCATCAGTTATGCTCCTTGTCATCCACAACACAATTAACATCTGCATTTTATCATGAATATTGGAAAATGTTGTTTACTTCATAAACAGTTCAAAGTAGTAACTTTTTCTCGAGATTAAATTTAAAGTTTAACTTACCCCAAATACAAACAATACCATATTCTCAGCAAAAGCCATGGGACCTGTACATATTCGTCCATGTGTGTGAGTTTATGATTATGATTATGTAAATGAGCATCATATAAAGCTCACCTAGTAATTGTAGCTCCCTTTTGAGGTGAGATTTATCCAAGTAAGGTTCAAGAGCCTCACCTGTACTCTTTCTACAATACAATAAACAAAGTATTCCCCACAATGCAATAAAAATGACAAAAGCTAAAGGAAACCCAAAGCAAATCCATTTACTAAAACTAATAGGTTCTGCTTCTGGAAAATAACTCTTCCACATTCCAACCAATATCAAATTAACACCTGTCCCTGTTAGTGTACTCATCCCACCTACAGCTGCAGCATATATAACCCCGAGAACGACAGCTTTACAAAACATGGAGACCTCATTGGACTGTGATGGACCCGCGGGTAACCTTTGTAATATCCCAGTAGCTACAGGCATCATCATCATTGCTGCTGCCACGTTGTGCATCCACATGCTCACAAATGCTGTGGTCCCACATATACCTAGAAGAAGTAGACTTGGATTCAGTGGATCACCACAAAATAAAATTGTCATCTGCAATCAATCATTCATTCAAATTATTCACTTAACTACTCTTTTACACTAAAAATAAAAAAAAACAAAAAGATAAAGTTATTAACTCTTTCTATATATAGAAATAATCACGATTCTCACAAATAATGTTATGACACGAAAGTTCGAGGAAGCTAGGTTTTTTTTATAGGAAGATGACAAGTTTCCCATATGTAAATAAACTTGTTACATGATTTTCTTTTTTTATTTATTTAAGGCAGAGTTACATGAAAAAAAAGTAAAATTGCACACAAGTTTCTCATATATAATTTATTTATTTACTTACTTACGGTTTATTTTAATACTTTAAATTGTTTAATTTTTTTATTTATTTATCGATTATGAGACTAACTGTCAGTAAAAAAAAAAAAAAAAATCGTATGTAAAAAGAAATGATTCTAAGTTTTAAATTATTGATTAGTTTTATAATAAAAGATCGTTTAAAGGACTCAGAATGTGTTGATTGCTTAAAAATCGCTCTAGTTAGTTGGAAGGTCTTAATAAAAAATTCAACAGATCGTTCAGTCCGATTAACTGATCTAGATAATCTAATAAAATGCTTTTTTTTTTTTTGCATACATGAGAGGCTTAAAAGGTAAGAACTGGAAAATACAAAATAAAATGCTTTCTTAATCAAACAAACTATTAATATCTAGTCGGATAATGAAGTAAAACATATAATTAACTTAATACACAAAAAAGGAAAAGGAAAAGTTTAGATAGTAATTTAAAGCCACGATAAAAGGGTAAGAATTAAGATAATACTTTTAAATTCGTCTATATTAAGGTCTATCACTTGGAGTATTAGAAAAATGGTTTTAATTGATTGAGTGAGTTTGAAAGCATGACACAACGACGTCAAATAGGATCTTGTAGTCACGTAACTGAATTCTTATTTTATAAAAGGATTTGCATATTTCTTTCAAATTAAATTAATAATTAACTACTGTTTGAAAATTATATACATTTACATTTACATGACTCCATTTTGAAATTCGTGTTACCATTATATTAAAATACGTTTATGAGGATTGAAGATGTAACTTACATTTAAGGCTAATCTCCTATGAATATTATAATGCTCAACAGCAAGAGCTAATATGAAACTTCCCAAAACAAGAGCAATAACATCGTCCATATAAGCTGTGGCAACATCATCAGAAGAAGCAATACCAAACAGAGGAAACAAAAATAACGGCGACATAGAAGTTACTGGCATAGGCACCGCCTCAGTTAGCCACCATGTGAAAATCCAAGCAAGAACACCCAACATGTTTGTGGTGGTTGATGGAGCATCAAGTTTCACAAATAAACATATAATTGTACATAAAAGTGGACCCAATAGAATGAAGAAATTGTTTAACGTAAAAATATTTGAAGTTATGTTTGATTTGAAGCTTAGTGACCTGTGAGATGGAAGAAGAGGGGTTTTTGCGTCATAAGTGCCACCCTCCTGAGCCGTCGTGTCGTGGTTCATTTTGGTAAGCTATGGTTTGTTAAAAGAACGTGTGCAAGAAATTAATATAGATACGATCCAATCTTCTTATTTATATGTCTCAGTTTCCAATTTTAATATTGATATAAAAATATTGTTTTATGTATGGCTAAACAGTTAATTTTCCGCATCCGCCTATCTGTCTTTTTTTTTTTGGACAACATCCGCCTATCTGTCTGATAGGGTTGATTGGTCCAGCTGGTCGATAATTTATTTTTATTTTAATTCGCGGATGACTCAACATTTTCCTGATCCTATCTGCACTAAATCTGACCTGCCCGTAGTTTATAGTTTATAAGCCAAAAAAAATATATGGTTAAAGTATTTTACAATAACCAAGAAATTTCGAGATCAAATTTTTTCTAAACTAAAATAACGGGTAAGACTTCTATCCAATATTGGATGGTCCGATATTTACATCGCAACCGTTGATTATTATAACAAAACCCATGTTATTAGATTTATAAGACCATCTCTAGCAGATGCGCCAAATAGCAAAAATTTAATAGAAATGCAGTAAATGAGCAAATTGCTCACTCCAGCAGATACGGCAAAGCCTAGGACCCACAAAACTCATACGCTATTTCCTTCCCCTCATACACTATTTCGGGTGCATCTAGTCTCATATAAATAATTATAAAATTGTTTATAAATAAAAATACTTTATTTATTTATCAATATGAATAAATATAAATATACAATGAAAATATTAAACATATATATAAATCTAAATTTTTTGAAAAAATTATATAAATTACGAAGAAGAAAGTTGAAATTAAATTGATTTTTTTTAAAGTTTTTATATTATATTTATAATCAAATGTATATTTTTATTACATTATTAAATTTTAAATTTAAATATTAAATAAATATTATTTATGTGAATAAATTATATATATAAGTAAAAGTAATTATTTTATTTAAATGATAAATAATAAAATTATATATTATTATTACTATTATAAGTAGTATTTTTATTTATGTTATTATAAAAAAATTGAAAAATTAAAATTATAAATAAATAGTAGATATGAAGTATATTTATAGAGTAACTGAAATAGTAAAACTGGAAATTGATGCGGTAAATTTATAAAGTAACTATATTTTGATACGGTATAATGAATTATAGAGTATAAAAATGACGCATCTACTGGAGATGGTCTAAGTTTGTTACTTTTGTAAGTTTAAAACATGGGGAATGTGTATAAATATAACTGATGTAGGATCATCTAAATTTTTTTTTAATCAAAGGGACTGATATATTTAAAATAATGCGAAAGGAGTTAACCAACTCCAGTCACAACAAAAGAGTCAAAGTGATTACAAATTAAAGAGTTTAAATCTAAAGGAATGTTACAAATTCAAGAAGGAGATAAACTAGAATTGGAAAAAGTTTTAGCTAGCCAATCAGCAACCTTGTTAGTTGTTCTTCTAACACCACAGATACGTGAATTGATTTGGTCTTTCACCATATTTTAAATATCATCGAGGATAGCCATGTCCTTCCAAAGACAGTTCGGGCTCAAATAATATACGACTTTCAAAACAGTTTCTGCATCAGTTTCAATCCCGTTGCAAAGGGGAGCTTAGTCTAAAGAAATTAAACACCATTTTGCAGTGCTTTAGCTTCAGCTTCAAAGTTGGAGGAGGCAGTAATATCCATGGCAAAACAATTAATAATCTCACCTTTCCAGTGACGGATCACTACAGCAGCTGTAGCTTTTCCATTCTTAAAGGAGGCATCAACATTCATTTTTAGAAACTGTTGGGGAGGAGGTGACCAAGTAGGGATAGAGAAGAGTCATTCATTACTTAAATTATTTAGCCTAGATAAGGGTTCATCAGAGCTCGAATCACCATTAAAAAAGACTTGCCTGTGGAAGATGTCAATAAGATTAATGCAAATCAATGGGAATATAATGAAATACAAACTTATTTCTTGTGAGCCGAATAACCTAGAAACAAAGGATAACAGTTAATAGAAGGCTCAATTTTTTCTTTTAAATTACCACCATTATCAACAATAGAACATATCCAAGAATTAATACCAAAATTATAAAAGGGAGGGATATGGCAATGAAGAGGGGATAACAACCAGAATTTCCTGGTCCATTCGCATTTCAGAAAAAAGTGCTCTAATGATTCTTCTTCCTTAAGACAAATATGGCAAAGGTCTGTAGTAGAACACTTCCTCGAGAATCTGATCTGTTCAGTGGAAAGGGCATCCATAATGACACGCTAGAATAAAAAATTAAATTTAGGAGGAGCACTAGAGTCCCAATTTAACTTAAGTAAATCAGTGTTGGGGTAAAATGAGGAGCCTGGATGATGAGAAGGGACAATGAGATGGGAAACAGCATTCTGGTAGCCAGATCAAAGTACTATCCTGGGTATTCCAAGGAACGTTGAGCTTAATAATGATAGAAACTATCCCTGGAGGGAACATGTAATTCAACATATCCATCTTCCAAGTCTTGGAAGTAGTATGAATCAGATCAGCAACAAACTTAGGAAAAGAAGGATCCTCATAATAATCACCTGGTTTCTCAACGATCTTTCCGATCCAATTGTCCTCCCATATAAGAGTAGAGTGCCCATCCCCAATAGGTTTGATTAAATGAGGTTTAAGGAAGGAACGCCCCTTGCGAATACTATTCCAAATCCAAGAACCTCCCCTAACATCCCATGTATCCAACATATCCTTATCAGGAAAATAAATTCCTTTAAGGACCTGATGAAAAGAGAAGAAGGACGCATAAGAATAGACCAGGCCTGTTTAGCAAGAAGGGCAAGATTGAAGGCTTCAAAGTTTTTTATACCTAATCCTCCAGAATTCTTAAGGGAAGCTACTTTATTCCAATTAATCCAGTGGATTCCTTGGTCATCTTCATTACCCCAAAGAAAGTGTCAGGTTAAGGAATTGATCTTTTTAATAACCCCTTTGGGAATAGCCAATAAGGACATGAAATAGGTGGGAAAAGCATGGATAATAGAAGAAATAAGCACAGGTTTCTTATCCATTGACAGTAGGGACTTTTTCTAGCCACTTAACTTAGATGTAGTTTTAACAATTAAGGAGTACATAGCTTTTGTTTTTGAGCTTCCCCATTCAGTGGGTAAGCCACAATAAAGACCAAGATCCTTAGTGATAGGCATGCGAAAAGCATCACAAATTAAGTTCCTCATGAAAGACGAGCAATTAGGACTAATATAAAGAGAAGATTTATTAAGGTTAATAGAAAGTACAGAAGAAAAACAAAATTTATATAAAGTCTCCTTGAAAGCATGAATTTCCAATACAGAGTTTCTAAGAAAGAAGATTGAATCATCAGCAAAAAGGAGATGGTGAATGTGAGGGCCCTGCTTACTAAGTTGGATACCTTTTATATCACCTGATAAAAATTATTTTTCAATGAGGAGGGAAAGGACATTAGATACAATGGTAAACAAGTAAGGGGAGAGAGGGTCTCCTTGGCGGAGACCCAGAGTAGGATTAAAAGCGCCAACTTTTTTACCATTTATTAGGACATTAAACTTCACAGAATTAACACATTCTTGGATGAGGGCAATCCATTTTTCATTGAATCCAAGTTTATGAAGGATAGAAAAGAGGAAAGGCCATCTGACTCTGTCATAAGCTTTATGAAGATCAGATTTGATGATAGAGTAGCTGTCTTTAGAATTCTTCTTAAGATGTTTGAGCTTGTGAATAACTTCATGAACAATAATGATGTTATCTTGGATAAGTCTCCCCTTAATAAATGTAGATTAACAGGGAAAATGATATTGGGGATGATATTGGTGAGTCTTAACACTATGACTTTGGAAAATAATTTGTAGAGGAAATTTGTGCAAGAGATTGGCATATACTGTCCAATTTTTTGTGGGTTCTTACCTTTAAGGATGAGGACAATATTGGTCTCGCTGATGTACCCTAGAGAAATTGAACCCAGGAGGACTCCATTGCAAATAGCAATGGTATCATCCTTGAGTAATTCCCAGAATTTGCGAAAGAAGGAACCAGAAAAGCCATCTGGCCCAGGAGCTTTAGAAGCTCCTAACAGCCAAGTAGCATTTTTCAGTTTCTCAAGGGAAATATGGGACAAAAGCATATCATTCTGAGCTTGAGTAACAAGAGGAACTACATTATTAATAATAGGTGCAATAACACGAGACCCAGTATCAGATTAAAGTTCCTTAAAGAACCCAAGAACATGATCATTAAGCTCATATCTACAAGAGGTCCAAGAGTTATCCTCTTTAAGAAGGGAAAATATTTTATTATAGGCTCTTTTGAGGCGAGTTGAAAGATGGAAGAATTTAGAATTCCTATCACCAAGTTTAATCCATAAGACCCTAAAGCGAGTGGCCCAGTATTTCTCTTCAAGGAACCAAAATTATTCAATTTCTTTCAAAATTGAAGAAAAATGTTCCTTTGAAGGTCCATCAAGACCATTAGGGTTGGCTTGCATAAGAGCTTCCAATTTTTTAGAAAGGATATTGATGATAGTTGCATTAATTTTAAGATTAGATATCTTCCAACGTAGGATAGTTTTCTTGCACCTTAATAACCTCTTAGGGAATCGGGTAGGGGGATGACCAGAGAAATTACGAGATGAAGTGAGGCAGTCCTTAATGGCATTAGAGCAAGTATCAATATCTAGCCCTGTGGGATCAAGTTTAGAGGCTGGTCTAGATATAAATAAGGGTGGATCACCCCAATGCAGAACCATAGGAGAATGGTGATGTCTCCCTTTTTGTTCTAATTTCATGCACTTAGGAGACATCAAATTAGGTGATTATTTGACTTATTTACAAGACTTTTAAGCTTATTTGGTCATATTACGATTTCTTCCCTTGGATTTGAATTATTTGAGTTTTAGAGCTTTTATGCGTTAATTCGTTTATTTTTAGTATAAAGTTCTTAGGTTTATGATTTGATGGAATATCAAGACAAGGAGAAGAATCGGGAATAAAAGTCTTGGATTAAGCGTTGAAGTCAAAGGCGGGAATAATTGATTCGAAGAAGTAATTAGTGGAGAATGAAATCTGAAATGCTGCCACAAATCACTGTTTTCGAGCATCTTAGCCACTTATTCAGCCTTGGATCATGAAATGAGGTAGATAGAGTTTGAAGTCAGGAAGATTTTCCAAGTTGAACTAAGTGATTCCGAGTCCGGACGCAAAAGTTACAGCTGTTTCAGTAGCAGCTGGTCACCATTTACGGGATTTCATTAAATGGATTGGGCTTTTATTCTAATTAACCTAATCCTTCTTTTTAAAAAGCCCAATCTGTTTTTCCCACTATAAATAGGCCTTTAACTTCAGTTTTTAAAGGGACAATTCATATCAGAGAAGAGGCAACGCTTAGCAGAAGTCAGAGAAGCAACAAGGAGAGAGAAGAGCTGAAGCTAGAGAATTCCTTCTTCAACAACATCAATACTCAACCCTTTAATTAGGTTTTTCTATTTCTGTAATTCATTATGAGTCCTTTATCTTTTATTTCAGTTATTTTAAACATTAGTATGAGCTAAATTATTTAAGTACTTGATGAACGCATTTATGGGTTGAGCCCTATTTATTTAATTGAGTGTTTTCAGTTTTGGGATTGTAATGATTTAATTCAAATTGGGTAGTTAATCAATTTCTATTATTTTAAGCTTGTTGACTATTAGTGATGTAATTAATCAGTAATAGGATTTAGTATCTAGGCTATTCCATATAGTGGCGTATGGATCACCTTGACGGGGGGTTTAGGTACAGAAATAGATAATAGATGTAAGATAAAAGTTTTTGATCCTGACGGACGTAATTAATCTTATAGCCAATTAGGTAAAAAGTGCTTAATCATTCAAATGTAGATTATGATCTCCCTGACGGGGTTTGTAATACCCTAGAGTAGCTTCTAAGTCCACCCTGACGGGGGTTAGAAGAGTATTGAATCCCGACTATGGATAATTACCAATTTGACCCTTAAACGAAACACTAGTTAAATAGTTTTAGGCCAAACCCTTGCGTGAGTCAAGTACTATCTCTAATATTTGCGTCCAAACCTTTATTTACTTTTTTGCATTTTGATTCTTGCGTTAATTTAGTATTTTAATTTAATTGCGTCTTAGTTCTTAATCAAGAACCAAAACAAATATTTATATAATTTATTTTCCGCATCATATAACAATTATCTACACTTATATCATAATATCTAAAGCCATACCTAATCTGTCCCTAAGATCGAAATCTCGTTTACCGGATATTACTTGGACGACCCGTACACTTGCGGTACGTGTCTTGCCTTTTTAAGTGTGTTTATTTAGAACACACAAGGAGACACCATGTTTTTGGCGGCGTTGCCGGGGACGGTACCGTGTGACCACGGTGTTATCCGTAACTGTTTTAATTGTTATTTTTACCTTTTATTTTCAGTTTTACGCTTTTCTTTGTTTTGCTACTTCTTAGGTTTTATAGGTTTGGTGTATGCTCTCGGACCCCGAGAGACTAGTCCGGGCTAAGAAAAAGAGAGATAGGGAAGCAAAAGAAAAAACAAGGTTAGAAAAAGAGATGGAGGAATTGAACATTCATCACGTTGACAATCCTGGGGTTCAGTTGGACGCAAATGGTCAACCAATAATACCGCCAGTCCTTCCAGATCCCCCAATCATTCCGAATCCAGCTCTCAACAATCAACAAAATCATCCACCTATGCAACAAAATCAGCTCTCATTTATATTTCTAGATAAGCCATTGGTCCAAGGGTATTCTTATGACGCGAGAGTTATGTATATTTTAGATTGTAGAGTGAATGAAGTCTCCATATTTGTGATATATTAATCTATACTTAATACATCATTTTAAGGGTATCTATTACTTAATTTTGGGATTTTCCTCCATTTATTCATACTTTGCACTTTCTTATCTAGTTTTAGGAGTTTTGCTATTTTGTGAGCTTTTGCGCGTAATTTGTGTGTTACTTGTGTAGAACATAGGTATACGGAAGCTATTACACCTATGGATATTTTAGATTGTAGAGTGAATGAAGTCTCCATATTTGTGATATATTAATCTATACTTAATACATCATTTTAAGGGTATCTATTACTTAATTTTGGGATTTTCCTCCATTTATTCATACTTTGCACTTTCTTATCTAGTTTTAGGAGTTTTGCTATTTTGTGAGCTTTTGCGCGTAATTTGTGTGTTACTTGTGTAGAACTTAGGTATACGGAAGCTATTACACCTATGGAAACAGATTTGAAGTGGAAAAGTAAAGAAAGTCCCTTAGTCAGAGTAAAAAAGGATAAGTTTGGATATATTTGGAAAGTAGAGAAGCTGTCAAAACTGCGAATATGTCAACTAATTAAATTGCTGCAGAAAGTTGGTCAGGTTTTAGGAGGAGCCTTTTATATGAGCAAATAGATCTTTTAATTGCAGCCGTTTCCATATAAAGAACATTAAATTCCGATAAGTAACGAAGGAGATATGACCAAATCAAATTTTGCAAAGGTTTATCCTGTCCTACAATTTAGGGACACAAATTTTGGTAAGATCAGGACTCCTTAACTTGGGTATTACTCAATATTTCGACCAAAGGCCTATATATACCCATACCTACCTTAGATAAATTATCCTTTCTCAGTCCTTAATCAATATTACACCAAGAAATCATCAGGAGCAAGAAGACAAGAAGACAAGAAGGAGTTGGAATTGTGCATGACATTCCAACCCTTCACCTTTGTAATTTATTTTCTTTCTTTCTCTAGCATGAACTAATTCTATTTAGTTTGAGATTAGCATAAGGGTATGAACCCTAGACTTGTTTTATATCTATTTTAATTTGGGATGTCCTTATACATTTAACTGAAATTAGTAGTGCTATCTCTATTTTTATGTGCTTTGATGTATTGTCTGTAGTTCTTACGGTTGCAAACGTATAGGATTGCCATAGTAGTTAGATGGTCACTCGGAAGGGGTGTCTAATTATTGAAACACCACATAAACTTCTAGTGTGCGGTAGTGATACTGACAGGCTTGCCTAACGAGATAGTCACTAGGGTTTGTGATTAACCACCGATCATTGTGCAGGGTCCCCTTACCCAAGCCCTTTGATAATTGTTAGGTCGCCACCTAAGTCCACCCGGAAGAGGGTTAGAAGGAATATAGAATCCTAGCTATTGCATATCACACAATTCTCCCTTACATAAATAGGTCATAATACAAGGCTAGTGGGGATTACTTGCTATATCTCGAGCTAAACTCTAATACTACTTCTTTATTTCTATTTATTTTTTTGTCTTTATTAGTTAATTGTTAGTCATAAAACCAAACAAATATTTTATAGTCTTTTAGTGTATTATTCTTCTAACTTCTTTTATTTTCACTTTATATTTGCATTAGTCCTTGCTAAATTTCGTAGTCCCTGCGGACGAATTCTACTTATCAATTAAACTTGCATACCATATGTGATACTTGCAGTGGGTAACATGATTGGTTAGGTTGATAGTTATTATCTTTAATTATCATTATTTTATCACACCCTACCAGCCACCAAAGACCATGATTCATTTTCAAGAGAGAGATAGAATGTAACAAATGTTTAGTGCAAATAGGGTATTTATAGATGCTCTAGGGGGGTGGCATGAGGTTTTTAAGGGTGCGCAAATTAGACTCGTCATGAGGTGAGTATATAGGCTTCTTTGGGCACGCGTTAAGTTTGGCATGTTATACTTTGTGTCGAGATATTGCCTTCGGCTAAGGACCATATAGATAGTTGTCCCCTTTGGCTAATCGGATATTCGGATGAGAGGATTACCCTCGATAATGGGTTTTATCCTCAGTTGTGTTGCTTTGCTTTGGATCTTGACTTCACTGATTTGATTTAGTGTCGATGTTTCTCTTGGTCCCATCACCATTAGGTTGATTTATTTCAAAAGAAAATAAGAAAGTCCAATAAATACTACTCCCTCCGTCCATTTTTATTTGTCCCATTTTCTAAAAAAGGGTGTCCAATATTGTTTGTCCATTTTTCATTACCAAGACACTTTTTACCTACTTTTTCCAATATTACCCCTAGTTAAATAGTAGAAAAGGTAGCGCAATAAATGATCTCATGTATATTAATTAAGGGCATATGTGTAAAGAGGATGAGTATTAAATGCTCTTTTTAATCTTTGTGCACCCAAAAAGTGGACAAACAAAAATGGACGGAGGGAGTATATTGTTGTTAAGCCCGACATGTGAAAGACATATTCTCAAGTTGATTGAGTTTTTTTATTGAAGTTATTAAAAGATGTGATTTTTGTAAGATATATACATATTGTATCTTTAATTGCATCTTTTTGATTTTTTTCCAGGTGAACTTCAATGGAGAGAGCAAGAAGAAATTTTATCCTCAGTAAGGGTTAGGGAAAGAGACCCCATTTTCCATTTCTCTTGTTTCTTATGACTACAAATCTTATTTTCTTTCTCAACAAGGAGTGTAGAGAAAGCTTTATCAAAGGCACATCACTGGGGTGGGCATGTCCTACACTGACTCATCTTCTCTTCAAAAACAATTCACTTACTTCTTTTTAGGATGACGAGATTATGGATTTCAAAGATATATCTAAAAGTACTGTCAAGGTTTTCTTCAAAAAGTTAATATGGAAAAATACTATATATTTTGGCGAAGGCGCTCTCAATTCTCTCTGTAACAAAGTGGTTGAAGCAATACAAATTACGAATTCAGAAACAATGGGTAAATGCTTAGGTATTCCATTAAATACGACTCGTGCAAAAACTACAAATCTTAATTAGATCAAATACAAGCTTTTCATGAAATCTAGGAGTTGGATTTCATCTTTACTTTTGGGAAGAGTAAAAAATGTACTCATCTAAACCATCCTACAATCTATTCCTAGTTATGTTATGTCTATTTTTCTTTTCAACGACTGTATATAAGCCTTTGATTAGCTTGGTGGTAAACTTTTGGTGGTATGCACATTACAAAAAATATTCATTGGGTGGTATGGGATAAGCTGGTTTATGCCAAAATCAAGGTAAGAACTGGTTTTGGAGACTTTAAAAAATGAACACGACCTTACTTTCTAATCAGGCTTAGAGAATTCTTCATAATCCAAATTCATTGGCACCTAGGATTTTGAAAGGTCTTTATTTTCCTAACTTGAATTCCAGGGATGCTAAATTAAAAACAAAAAGGTCATTGAATTGGGCTACTCTATTTAGACTTTTACTAGTTCGGGAGGAATGTATCAATTACATTGGTAACAGGCGTTCAACAAAGATACATGAGCATCAGTGGGTTGGTAGTCTACAAAATTGGAAAAGGCAAGTGATAAGCCAAAATATAATGCTCATACTCAAACTCATATAAAGGGATCTCGACAAACTTGAAAATTGAGGAGTTACACCATGCTAAAGAGATCAATGCCCAGGTGCTCGAGAATGCAAGTGATTTGGCCTCGAACTGATACAATCTGTTGGGGACGAATTATGCGTGCCAACATCACAAGGCTATATGACACATCAATATGGTAAATTCACTATGTCTTATGTTTTGAACCTGCCTTACACTTAAAATACACACACGAAGCCTTCTGTGCATCCCTAAACATCTATAAATACCCTTCGCTCCAGCAAGAGTTAGATATCTGGTTCCTTTCTCTAAAAATTCGGTCTATATCTCTTTTTTTATCTCTAAAATGATTGCGGTTAATATATAATCGGCTTAAGTCTCCATAGCTCCTCGAGTTAAGTAATCCTCGATAGCTAAAATACTAATGTTAAGTATCGTAGTATCATTGGGAGCGCACCTCCCTCTGGTCACGACCTAGTGTCTGGTTTCAAGAAGGTTGTGTAAAGCTTGTACATCCTCAAACCTTAATCGATATCTATATAAGAAACTATAAAAAAGATCATAACTTGGTCATTAGGAGCAAGGTACTAGTTCTTCCATTATCATTTGCATATAATTCGGTACTCTGATCCCTCCTCTCCTTCTACCTACAATTATGGCTATTTGTTGGTGTGTTCTAGGTATTTTTTTTATCCTTGTTCCAAGCATGGCGTCGATGCTAATAGTAGCATGATATTTATGCTCTATCATCTAGCTTCATCTTTGGGAATCAAATTTATGATTCTCATTGAGATATCATATGGGTTTAACAAGCTCTGTGAGGAGGGGTTCGAAGCAAATTTATACGTAAATGGATAATCATATTAACAATGAGGGAAAGATCCACTTTTGAGGACAGAGATCCTCGATTGATGGAAAGGGAGAAATAAGAGTAGTTCCATGCGAATAAGTAGTTGAAAGAAGGCAAAATATGTGTATCTACTTTGCCGATAACAATTGAAGTGGTTGAATTATATAATCTAGTCTCAATTGGTAAAGAAGGCATCAAACCATACATTCCGACAATGTCGACCGCCGATGAAGGTGTTGAACTGTACATTCCTACTATTCCAATGGATGTCGGGGGTATTGAGCCTCCTCCAATGGTGTCACAGTATTTAGATCAATTATTACAAAAAACTTGCCTATCAGAGGAAATTTATGCTTGAGCAACAAAAAAGGACATTGTCGGTAGTTCTTATACCATAAAATACTGAAGGGGTAGTCAAGAGTACATATCCTCAAGATCTGAGGGTATATAGAAACCCTTATGCAAAGGATGGAGGAAGGGAAGAATGGTGTCCAAGGAAAATACACCAACAAATGGAAGTCCAACCAATTTGGGATAAGTCCAAGGAAAGCACAAATAGTCGACCAGTCGTCTATGCTAAATCAATTCATACCATTATCTTGGGCAATCCTTGAGGCAGCGAGGCCTAGTAAATTCAAACCTCCATCAGTGCCAGATGTTGATGGAGATACCGACCCCAAAGCACACATGTATGCGTATTAGAGTCATATAGATTTTATTGTATTAACGGATGCAGAATATTGTCGAGCCTTTCCCGCTACTTTATATGGAAATGCTCAAAAGCGGTCCTCTGTGTTAGAGCCAAAATCAATAAAAAAATTCTCACAGTTAGTAGATGATTTGCGTCACAAGTTCCCGAACATTTCCGATGGTCAAACAAACTCATCCTTATTGGGTATATGCCCAACGGGAAATGAAATCCTCCAATCATACGTTGATCGGTTTACAGATATTGCATACAATTAGAGGACTTAGATCAATCTATAGTATACTAAGCTTCCATCCGAGGATTGTTCAATCCTGAATTTCATATGATTGAAAAAAAAAGCCTATTCTACATTGTGTGATATAATAGCTGAGTCAAGAAAGTATATCCGGGAAGAATAAACATGAAAGAGTGTTATTGTGCGGGTTAAATAATGAGAAATCATTTTGAGTAATCTGCGAGTTGGGTAAGAAAAAATTGACAACAAAAGCAACCTAATAGATCAGTGTACAAGGGTTTTGGACGTGCTAGGACGAGGAATAAAGAGAGAGTTAGGGATATTGATAACACGAGAAGGGGGGATAAAACACCATATATAATTTGGATGATAATGGAAATAGATGTTCAGAAAGAAAAACTACGGTTGCCGCCAAAGATGTTTGTCGACACTAGCACTCGAGATAATACTAAGTATTGTTATTTCCATAAGAACCGTGGTCATGATACTATCGATGCAAGCCTATTAAATTTGAAATCGAAAGGTTATTATCTTTGTGTAATTTTCCTTATCCTTCGGAAGGTGGAATGAGAAAAAGAGTACCCGGGGATAGAGTAAGACTCCACCGTCAGGTTAGACAACTTAAAAGAAGAAAATGCAAGTCGTAGGGATAACGACCCAATGGGGTACTATGAAAATCCACGACCCAATCAAACAGGGCATAGATATGATTTTGAGGAAAACACCATTTCAGGAAAATACGCGGGTAACCCGCTTTTTGGTTATAAAGTGGATATGGTAACAGGGTTGCCCAAGAGGGGTAGAAGGTATGACGTCGAGATCAATACAATAGAAAGGGGCCCCGAGAGTGAGAGTTCTAGGATTGAGAGAAAACAGTATGTGCGAGCAACGCGTACCAGGCAATCATATGTTAGTCCTACACATGGTGATGACATACAATTAATTGATAAAGATGCTAATATCTTAGTGTTCCCGCATGATGACCCTTTAGTGATTCCAGCATCCATTCAAAACGGACTCATTTGTCGAGGATTGGTTGACACTGGGAGTTCAGTGGGTCCGTTATATGCGGGAGCCTTTAATCAAATGAAAATTTATTTGAAGTCCAAAAAAACCATAGCGGTCCTATAAAGGGATTTATAGGTCATATTTTTTGCCCAACGAGCTACATCGAATTACCATCGAGATTCAGTAAGGGGAATCTTTTGAAAAATATACTAGTATGCTTCGTGGTGGACAATTGTCATTTGGTGTACCATGTAATAATCAGGGGAAACAATTTAAACAAACTTCGAGTTATAGTCTCAACATACCATCTTACACTAAAATTATCCACACCATGTGGTGTAGTAGTTATTCGAGGTGATCAACAGGTTATAGGGAGTGCTACTTCAATTCTCTCGGAGGACCCGCCTTAACTAAAGAAGAAATCGAAGGTAAAAAGCAGTAAGATCATGTCAGATACTTTAAAAATGCTTTGTTTCAAATTTTGAGATTAACCAACGTGCAAGACGACTGACCATGGTCTATAGCACTATCCTTTTTCCCTCTTGATGGGTCTTTCTAATAATGAAAACGAGAATAAAAAAGACAAACTGAATGCTTCAAAATTATTATAAAAATATTCCAGACGTGAAATAGAAGATAGAAGGTAAAAATCATTCTCGGCACCCTAAGATCATCGACTAGGGGGGTCGGCCAATGGATTCCCGACCTGAAAAATTCGATTGAATGTAAAAAACTTTTCTCGGCACCCTAAGATCATCGACTAGGGGGCAGACCAATGGATTCCTAGCTTAAAAAATTCAATATAATGTAAAAAAAAATTTCCTTAAGACTAATTTCACATTGACCTCAATCAAATGACCAGCATCTCTGGCAAAAATGACAGATTCTCTAGCATAAAAGACAAGCCTATTTGGTCTCAAAATACAAGCCAATATGGCACCTCGACACGGAAGCCTGTTCAGGCTAAGAGGTCGGCCAACGGTATAACATTGAGACTGAAATAAATCTAGTAAAATACTGATATAGCCTCGACAAAGAGACTGACATAGCTATGGTAAAATTAGACTGATGTAGCCTTGACAATGAGACCACCATAGCTTCGGTAATTAAGTCTGGCTTAGCCTCAGAAATGAGACCGACATAGCTTCGATAATTAAGTCTGACTTAGCCTCGAGAATAGATCGACATAGCTTGGGTAAATAAGTCTGGCTTAGTGATCTCTCGTCTGTTGTAATGATTTAATATACTATCGAGACATCATTTGATAGGGGTTTAGTGCGTAATTATGGGATTGATCCCTTACATTTGATTTATTTCGATTTAATGGTCTAATATTTTAATTATATATAGGGCATTTTTAGTTAATTTGTGCGTTGAGTGTGAAGTTCCTAGATATATGGATGCTATTGGAATACAAGAGGAAGCTAAGAGGTCGAAAAATGAAGAAGGAACCCCAATCAAGTCACAAAAAGAGTCAAGACGTTCATTTAAAAGCTCACCAAGAAGTCCCGATAGAGTGCTTCCGTCGACTTACAAAAAAAAACAAATAATTGGCAGTGAATTAGTTAAAAGGGCATCCAAGTTTGAGTTGTGACGTGAAAGTTATACTAGATTTATTGAAGAGACCCAAAGTTGTCCATATATAGAAGAGTGCAATAGACCACTTAAGACTCACTCAATTTGACCCGTATGAGTTAAAACGTTTTCTCGAGCCTAAATATATACTTAATTAGACCAAAAAACATGTCACTTATCATAGTTAAAAGCTAGAAACTTGGAGAGTAAGGGCAAGGAGCAAGGATCAAGGAGCAAGGATTTCATCTACACCACCTTAATTCACACCTTTGTAATCATAATTAGTGTAATTTGCAGTCTTTCTCCATTCTATCTTTTATTATGAATCTTGTAGATTTTATTTTATTTCAGCATGAACTAATTTCTTAGAATTTTGAGATACTTTATATTATGAACCCTAGTCTTTGATTTGGATATTTTCGTATGAATTTGGAATTTTTAATTTAAATAAGACAGGGTTTGTTGTTATTGTTCTAATTATGAGTGCATGTATTACTAATTCTTATATGGTGGTCAAATGCATAAGGGTTGATTAGCTATTAGGTTACACCCGGAAGGGGAGTTTAGTAGCTGAACTAGCATAATTATGCCTTCTGGAGTTGAAGACTCAGAAGAGCTAAACTAATTAAGCAATTACGTGAGGTTAAATTAATCTTAATCGTTAGTTAATATTGTACGTTCATTCAGAAGGCACACACTTTGAGTCCTCAAATTCCTGTTGGCATTGTTCAGTCCATTTAAAGTTTTTGGGGGGTTTTGCAAAGTTTTAAACCAAGGCACGCACTTTTTCGTCGATTTTGACATGAAACGACTTAACACTGCCACCTTACCTGTCAATGCTTGCACTTGCTTTATTGGTCGAGGTGGACCTCATATTGAGAATTGCCTGTATTTTGTCATAGTTTTCTGCGATGCCCATGACTAACCATAAGTCCTAAGAACTTACATGACATTACTATATATACATTTGTCTAGACTAAGGCGTATAACAAACTTACGCATTATATCGATGTCCTTGGTCAAATCTTCCATATTATTTTCAAATGAAACATTCTTTACCAACATGTCATCCACATAAATCTCCATATTTTTTCCAACTTGGTGGTAGAAATATTCATTTACCATTTCTTGGTATGTGGACTTGACATTTTTCAATACGAAGGGCATAACCTTTTAGCAATTCAGTCCTTCATCGGTAATGGGGTTTGTATAATCAATACACATTCTCCAAGATCCATCAAGTTTTTCGATGAGTACTGGATTTGATATCCACTTGATGTAATGAGAGTATAAGATATATCAGATATATAATATTCGTCGTATCTCTTCCCATATCACCAAATTATTTTCATCGGAAAAGTTCCCTTTCTTTCGAGCTATCAAATTCATTTATGGATTAACATTAGAAATTGCTTTGATATATATATATTGCTTGTTTCCTGCAATATCTCGGTATTTCACGGGAAAAATCTTTATACTTCTCCAACTTGTCTCAGAGAGAAGCTCTTTAGGACCTGTCAATGTTTCCCCACTCTTAACCTTGTGATATGATTCCTACCGCTAATCCTATTATTTTTTCCACTCGTATCAGATTTTCTACTAACATTCCTCACGTTGATTATCTATCTGTTTATTCAAAACGTGGACTCTCACTGGGATCAAAACTTTTATTGTCACAGACAACGCCAACCAGATAGAGCAAAAGTAAACCTTATATTAAGCTCATTGATTGATGGATCGACAATGAGTAACTACAGAGGGAGAAGAAGAGAAATGTCAACGTTGTCGAGGCAAGAAAAGTCAAATGCCCCTAGCGTTACCATAATGAGCCGATGCAAGGCGTCCTCGTGTAGCTGACGTGGCCTGAAATCAGACACTATGTCAGGACCGCAAGTTTTGCTCCTGGCGGCACTCTAGCGCTCAAGTCAAGATTGTGACTGAGGGTATTCTTCTGACTCGAGAAAACTATAGAGGTTTTGGCTGTATATGAACAATGATTTCAAGATTGAATTAGAATGTGTCCATTTTGGGAGATGTTCATGGGGGTACTTATAGACGCCTTTGGGCGCACAACTAGGACTTTCTGTGGGCCTCTATCGCGCTCTTGCCTAATGTGAATACATATGAGTGATGCCTTCAGTCACTAACCATACACATAACCGTTCCCTCGGTCGAAAAATACTAACTCTTGTGTGATGCCGAATTACCTTCGACTGTGATGATGTTCCTCAACTTTTAACAAATTTTTTTTGCCTTTTTGGTTTATCTCTGCCTCAACCTTATCTAGTTTTAAGCAGTATCATCTCTTTATCACCATCTATCTCACAAAAAAGCGCAATTTTGTATATGTTTCAAATCCATCCTCTTACTTGTTACATCTCTTATAATATATCTTATTATGCACATATATTCTCTTACAACCCCACCCTCGATAAGATATCTAACATTTTGTACATGTGACGTGTTCTAATTTTTGCCTTTACTCTACTGAATTGAACATCGAGGTAGCAATAGGGGCATCTTACCCTTTTGTATCACTGATTTTTGTATGATTACAAATTAACTTCAATCTAAGTCTGAAAATGCATGATCGATTGATTTGGTTCTACGTCAACATATTTCACCATTGATCTTGACCTTCAAAGTAAAGACACTATTTGTACTATCAACAACCAATCAAATTACGTCATACTTTTTGTGATGTTTTGGTTGTATAAATTTGAGCAAATTCCAATTTTAGGCCAAACGTTTCAAAACGTCCATTTTCAGGCCACACGTATTTAAAATGTCCATCTTTAGGCCATTTTATTAATTTTGTGAGATATTTCATAGATTTTAATGACAATTTGGACATTTCAAATAAACTATATTTTTGTTTGCCCTTATCACAAACTAGTAACTCTATTTAAAATGTTCAAATTGTTCTTGAAATTTATGAAATATTTCACGAAATAATGAAATGCCTAAAAATTGGCCTTTTAAATATATTTGGCTTGAAAATGATTGTTTTAAAACGTTTGCTCTAAAAATATTTTTAAGTTATAGATAATAGTTTAATTTTCAATATAAATATTTACCGAATATATCTTTACTCAAAGTTTAAATAGTAATGAAAATAGCTATACTTGAATAATATAAATTAAGATTACGACATGTTCCAAATCCAGAATTAACATGGTTTGGTAGTCCTAACATACGATTTATTGACGTGGCTGGACGAGACCGAGAAGATCAAGACGTACTCTTATCCAAGAGAATTTGAGCACTTTTTCTTTTGGCCTGTAATTGAGCACCTCATTTTTTTTTTTTTCTTGGACGCAATTGAGCACCTCATCGACAAGCCAAAAGACGTAAAATAACAAGTGTATGCTTGTTATCTATCCGAAAACCCCATGATCACGATTCATATATATATATTTATCTATCCGAAAACCCCATGATCACGATTCATATATATATTTTCCAATAAAATTTAGAATTGATGTTGCCAATGACTTGTAAGGTGATAGAATCTTGAGTACATATATTAATTTGTTTATTTTCTTCTTTTAATAGTTAAAATATAGTATCAATAAGCCCGTATTTTGAAAAGAAAAAGTAACCTTAAAAAAAAGTTTACAACGGTAAAATACGCTCCACATTTATCGCGCGAAATAACAACAAATCAGAACCGCCCATGGCAACGCCGTCGCCTCCAGTAGCCGGCGATACACTAAGGGCTGAGAACCCGCCTGAAATTCCTATGGTTCCACCGGGAGAGACGAACACAAAGCTGATGATGCCTGCTGCTGAAACGGTTGATTCTGATCAATTAATGTCTGAATATCCAGAGCTTTCCGCGGTCATTAATGGAGGCCGTGCTGGTAAGAGACAACGGGCTAATAGGGATGGAATCGCTGCTGCAGCAGTGGGGAATCAAAATTCTGATGCTCCAGTTTTACAGAAACAGAATATAAACGCTCTAATTGGAATAACAGGTAATAATTCTCAAAGCTTTATTAGGCCGAAACTTAATAGTTGGAAAGAAACTGTAACGGGTTACAACTTAGTAATACCAATTATAAAGGATAGTGAGGAAGTTAGGGCTAAACGTACTATGGATGAAGAGGATTTTTATGAGATTGAGGACCTTGTGGAGGATGATGTAGAAACTGAGATAAATGATTCGATTCCTACTGTAATTAGGACTAGAGACGAAATTCAAGAGGGAATTCGATTGTGGCAAAATACTGCAGTCCTTAGATTGTTGGGTAGAGATGTAGGCTTTACTTACTTATCATCAAAATTAAGACAGATTTGGTCACCGGAAGGGCATTTTGAACTTGTTGATGTTGGGCATGGCTATTATATGGTGAAGTTTGAACACCGGGATGATTTCAAATTCGCTCTATCTGGTGGTCCATGGATGGTCGTGGACCATTACCTTATCGTTAGGGAATGGACCTCTGAATTCAATGTTATTTCTAACTCAATTACTACAACTACTGCGTGGGTAAGGATTTCAAACGTTGGTATGCATAACTATACTGCGCGTATATTGAGGAAGATTGGTAATAAGCTGGGACGAACAGTTAAAATTGATCCCATGACTAAAGGAAGGCTGAGGGGAAATTATGCGAGACTAGCCATAGAACTTGATCTTAGTAAGCCGTTGGAACCCGAGGTAAGAATTGGATCAGATATATGTAAAGTCGAGTATGAGGGGCTTCATCTGATATGCTTTGAATGTGGAAAATTCGGGTATAAAAGAGAAAGTTGCCCTTCCGTGATATTAAACAGAATGGAGGAGGAAAGAAGGAATGCCAAAGGGAAAGAAGTGGTACTAAAGGACATTGTAGAGGTACCGGTAGTGAAGGAAAAATACGTCGAATGGATGACTGTAAGGCGTAATAATAGAGGAAGTGGGAGGAGTATTTCAAATAATGCAACAAAGCCACAGTGGAATAATAACTTGGGGACCCGGTTTGAGGCGTTGAGAATGGCAGAAAGTGCAAGCGAAGTAAGGCATCAAGTACAAAATGTGACTAATAGGGGCCAAACTTCAGGGACGAAATCGAACTCGAATAAAGGGAAAAATGTTACATGGGCTAATACAAATAATAAGAAAATTGGTGGTACTAAGGGGCATAGTATAATTGCATCCCCTAATTTTGAGCAAAAAAGGGTGCTAAATGATGTGGTAGAGATTTGTAATATAGAGTGTTCGGGGGTGCAAGTAGAGGAAAGTTCGGGCGTTAAAAGAGTGGGCAAAAAGGGAACAAAAAATTTAAAAGTTACTGTTCTATCCAGCAAAACCTCTGCTGGTGATGTGCTGGGTTTGGGCGAGGAAAGAACAGCTCAGAATGGGCTTGTGGGGAAGAATAGTTTGGATGGTCTGGTGGAAATAAATGTTACAGAGGGAGTGGAAGGGGCCAGGGACTTGTTTGCAATTAGAGCAAACATAGTCCCTTTTGATTAGGGACCTGACACACCGCATCATAGGTACCCAACACCGGATATTGCTAATGGAATGGCATTAGCTAGTCCTGTTGGCAACAATTCGGTAGAGGAGCCAAGTGGAAAACCGCCTGACCCGCTGTGGGAGACGGACCCATGTGAAGAAGCCGAGGACTCCATGGAACTAGCGAGCCAAGTAACTGAGTCGGCACCTGCAAATGTAGAAAACCGAGCCTATGACATTTGTAATGACGGGGAGGATGTGGAGATGACTTCTCGCGCTTAAAGCGCCTTATGGTAATGAATGTCAATTATTTTAATTATTAATGAATAGTTTAGATTTTGTAGGTATGTCTTGGGAAAAGACTAAAAATCCCATTAATATATTAGTTTGGAATTGCTATGGAGCAATCAAGCCAAGATTTAGACGGGTTGTACACGACATGATGGCAAACAATAATATATGGCTCACAGTGATAGTGGAGCCCCGAGTAAGTGGTGTAGCAGCTAATAATATCATCAACTCCTTGCAAAAGGACAAGAGTTGACTCAGAGGGATATCGAGGGGGTATTTGGCTGCTATGGAATGAGTCGGATGTAGAGATAAAAGTATTATCAGCGGGTCATCAAGTAATAAATGTAGAAGTAAGCCAGAAAGGGTGAAATTCTTGGGTATTCTTTGCTATATATGCTAGTCTGGATTATAAGCAAAGAGATTTCTTATGGGAGGCGCTTCATCAGGCTTTTCATAATATACAATTGCCTTGGATGGTAGCTGGTGACTTTAATCAAATTGGTAAAGAAATAGATAAAAAAGGAGGAGTAACGGGTGTTTCGAGAAGAATGGAAAAATTCAAATAATGGAGACATAGCTGTGGACTAATTGATATTGGTTTTGAGGGCCCACGTTACACGTGGTGTGATTCATGGAATTCGGGACAAAGGATTATGGAACAATTGGACAGGGCATATGGCAATGTAGAGTGGCAGGTCCTCTTTCCAAATACGCGTGTCATCCACTTGGTTAGAGTCCACTCAGACCATATGCCGATTTTAATACAAGTCTGCCCGAACACAAGACCGAAACAAAACTGTCGACGCTTCAGATTCGAAACCGCTTGGTGCCTCCACAAGGGGTTTCAGGAATTTGTGGTTAATCACTGGGAAGGTGATACGTTGGGTATTGGAGAGGGGCTAGCAGAATTTCAGAAACGCGTAAAGAAGTGGAAGACAGGGGGTTTTGGTGATTTAAATCGTAAGAAGAGAAAATTATATGCTAGAATTAGGGGCATTCAAAAATCATTACAGGTTTCGTACAACTCCTCTCTTTGGTTGCTGGGTGTACAGTTGGTTAGTGAATATGATAGCGTGCTCGAACAGGAAGAAGTTATGTACTTCCAAAAGTCAAAGGAAAAGTGGAATGTGTCTGGGGACAGAAATACTAGGTTTTATCACCTCTCTGCAACTATAAGGATCAAGAAGGCAATTTGCACTAGATTGCTCAATGAACTAGATGAGTGGGTTGAAGAGGAGGAAGAGCTAAAAAACCTGGTTCGCGAATACTTTAAAGGCCTTTATGAGAAACCTAGGGATCAACTAGATGGAAATGTCTTACCAAATATTGGCCCTATTGACAGAACGGTTACATAAGATCTTGAGAAACCTTTTACGGATGAAGAGATAAGACTTGTAGTCTTTCAATCTAATCCTACAAAAGCCCCTGGTCCAGATGGGACACCAGCTGCTTTCTATCAAAAATGCTGGTCCACGGTGGGTCCCTCGGTATGTAAAATAGTTCGTGAAGCTATCCATACAAGCTCTTTACCTTCGGGTCTGAAGGATACACTTATTCATCTGATTCTGAAAGTTTCAGACCCGAACCGGGGACGTTTATTTCGTCCTATTAGTCTCATAAATTCTCCTGTTAAATTTATAATGAAAGCCATGGTCAATAGACTTAGGCCTATTCTGTCTAACATTGTGGTGGGGCAAAGGTGTGATAAAATAATAGATAAATAAAGATAATAATAAAGAGCACACACCCTTGAGAACCACGGAACTCACTGCAAGTATCACAGATCGTTTGCAAGTTTTAATGATAAGTTAAATTCGTTCGCAGAGATTTAATCCGTTAGATCTATTTATATTTAACAAGCGTAGATGAATTTATATGTTTTAGAATAAAATATAAAAATATAAAATAATATGAATAACTATCTGATGAGAAATAATAAATAAGAATGCATATAAATAAATATGGATGTAAGTCTAATAGATTATGATCACTAATGTGAGTCTATTTTACTAAGTTGTTATTCTAACCTGTCACAGATTAAGCATTATATATTAACCAGGATTCTAAATTCTACCTAGCCTCTATTAGGCTTAGGAGCAACTTCTCCACTACTAAGGATTCTTGAGTAATGATTGGTGATTAAATCAAACCTTTATGGCTATCTAGTTAGGCAAAGGGTCAAAACTAGACGATTATGTGGTATTGTCAATAACTAAGAATAATCCTAAGATTGGCCAAATCTAGGGATGTAACAATAAGTCATACCACATAATAACAATATACGCCAAGCTCAATCAATTAAAATAACAAATAGTATTAATAAATTTAAAGATAAAATAATAACCCAACAATTAAAAGTAAAACTTACAGAATAAAAGCTTAGAAATATGGTTGAGCATAAATCTATAACTAATTACCCTAAATATAGAGAAGGTGAGATGTCGAAGAGGAGTTTGTCACTCTCCAACTTCTTCTTCTTGTCTTCCTATATAGGTCAGCTTGCTTCTTGGATGAATAGCTTGATTCTAAGGATGAATATTAAATTAAAGGATTAAGCTATTATTTAAAACTGAGAAAATACAAGTAAGGACTAAGCCTAAGCTTGAAACTGAGCAAGGACATGTTTACAATGGTATAAGGGTGTATTTATAGTTGTTTAGGAACCCTGATTCATTTTCTTGAAGGAGAAGGTAAGTAGTGGACTCCAAGCCCAACTCAAATTCGTAATCCTAAACATGGAATCAGGTCCGTTTTTGTTTTGGTCCTAACAGCTTCAATACTCATCCGTTTGACGCGTATGAGTAGTCGAAATTCATCGTCTCAGAAAGATCTCCAACTTTGCTCTTGACCGTTTTTCCAAATTCTACACCGATTTTGAGATATAAGCTGATTTGTGGTTGTAGGTGCATAAATTCATATTTAAGGCAGCTTTTCCTTTTCCACGTTTTTAGCTTTTGTTTCCTTATCTCCAATTTCCATGCTTATCTCTTTTCATATCTTGTAGTCTTTGACTTGGACTCTAATTAATCTCCATAATTATCTTTAAAGCTTCACACTAAATAAATAATTAAACCCACTATGCTCTAAAAATATTATTTTACTAAACCAAGACTCAAAATAGGAAAGTGCACTATTTCTCAAGAAAAACGATTAGAAAGACTTCTAAATCACTAAAAATGATGTCTCATCTTAACATAAATCTATCACAAATGAGGAGACATCACGCGCGAACCATGTCATTTGCTTTCTGAAAACCAAGACCACTTTGATTCTTTGGTGAACACACTCTATTCCACGAAACCCAACTGATCTTTCTTTTCTCATCTGACGAACCCCAAATGAAATATCGAACTATTATATCTATCTCCTCGCAAACGTAACCCGGTAGTAATTCCACTTGCATAGTATAGACTGACATCGCGCTAAGAACCGCCTTGGCTAACGTGATTCTTCCCGCAAGCGATAATACTCGTCCTTTCCATCCAACTAGCTTACCTCTCAACCCATTTATCATCTTCCCAAAGAAACCTCTAGGCCTTCTTCCCGAATGAATTTGTACTCCTAAGTACTTAACTAGGCCTTCCCCTTGACAATAACCACTTTGTGTCATGATGCCATCGGCCAAGTCACTAGGTGTATTCTTGGAAAGATAAATTAGTGATTTCTCTTTGCTCACTGATTGTCCCGCCTCTCTACAGAACTTCTCAAGTGCCTCCTGTACAATAACAAGATTCAAATTAGAAGCCTCAAAGAATAATATTAAATCATCAGCATAAAATACATGAGAAATAGGAATCCCCCCTAAACAAAGTCTAATAGGTTTCCATACTCCTTCCTCAACCAAATGCTGAATCATCAATGAGAAACGCTTCATACAAATCGCGAAGATGTAAGGAGATAACCGGTCCTCCTGTCGAATTCCCCGTTGCGGTAAGAAGCCTTCCAAAAGGCGATCCATTCCAAAGGACCCTAAGTTCATTCTCCTTCATACCCGATAAAATTAATTTCAGCCACTCTTCCGGTATCCCCAAGTTTACTAGCGAATTTCTAATGAAATCCCATCGTAATCTATCATACGCTTTTGCCAAATCTACTTTAATTTCCATGTAGCTCTTCTTTCCTCTTGCATGCCGCATCAAATAATCAATCTCGCTCACTATCACCAAATTGTCAATTGTAGACCTATTGGGTAGGAAACTACTTTGGTATGGTCCTATATATTCCGAAAGCATAGGTCTTAGGCGATTAACAAAAACTTTCATGCACAACTTATAACTCACATTTATCAAACTTATAGGCCTGAATTTGGTGATGTATTCCGGGTTATTTCCCTTCGAAATCAAATGTATTAGGGTCCTTAACGTTTCTTTCGGAAAATACCCCACATGTAATGCTCCTCTAATCATATTACACACCGCGGGCCCAACTGTCTCCTAGCACGTTTGATAAAATCCGCTGTCATCCCGTCCAGCCCATATGCTTTCTGAGGTTGCATCTAAAATAGAAAAACTCGTATTTCTTCATCTGTAATATTTTCCTTCAGAATTTCAATAAGATGAGACTCAAGTTTCCTTAGAGGCGGCAAAGAGAAATTAGCCTCCAATCCGTCTTCCGAAATATACAGTTCTTTGAAGAACCTTCTCACCCAATCACCTTCCGCCCTCTCTCCCCGAATAATCTCAGGTTAGCATCCCTAGGTTGCGACTTCTCTCTCTTACCCTTTCTAATCATTACCGCCAAGTGATAGAATCGTGTGTTTCTTTCTCCCGAGTAAATCCATTCCGACTTTTACCTTTCAAACCATAGAATTTCCTCCTGTTTTAGTAATCCTTCATACCCCCTCGAACTTAAACCTTCCTTTTCTTAGTTGTTGTGAAACCCTGCTAGCTAGACTTACTAGTAGTGGCGTGTGATCAGAATGTATTCGGGGCAATATATATATATATATATATATATATATATATATATATATATATGAGAAATCGTTAGAATATATTGACCAATATAAATATTCTAACTATAAGAACATAGTATCAATTTTATTACTAGATGTTACAAATTTTAATCCTATAAATTGAAAATAAATTGTTTTTTCAAAGGTGTACATAATTGACAAGTTCCGATGTACAAATACAATATTATCTTGTTTCGCTTTTGTTCCAAATGTACAATATAATCCAATCTTGAGGACAAAGACACGATGAATCAATTATTCGTAACTGTTTTAACAATAAACCAAAGGTTCGACATGTGGCTTTTTTTTTTTTTTTTGTCAAAGACATGTGGCTAGGAGATGGATTGTCTATCAATCCATTAATGTATTTGAGATGGTTGAAAGATATCAGAACAAAAAAAAAAGTATTTGAGATGGTACCTAACTAATCTCAGCCTTGTAAGTTGTAATGCTGTTCATTTTGAGGTTTTTTTGTTGGGTCAATAGACGATAATATAAGAAGAAAACGCAAGAGTTTTACAGGGTTACTCAATGTCGGATTAAATACCGTTTATTTAGAAGATTAATCAAATCATGAAGAAACTAAGATCAATTAACCTTTTTTTTTCTAATGGCATTATATTAGATAATAAAATACGGATACAAATTTTAGCCAATTATCCTAAAAAAATTATCATTACATAGGATAGTCGTTAATTCGAGAGGATTCAAAACAAACTAATTGTCAAACAACTTGCTTAATAGCTTGTGTTTGGCAACCTAATCAGCTACAAAATTTCATTCTCGAGAGATAGAAACAAAAAAACCATAGATACTATTTATAATATAACAAATATTAAGTTTACTAACTGGAGAGAAGGAAACTAGTGAAAACATGATTGAGGAAGAGTCAATCTCTATGATTACACTTCCTACGGAGAAAATCTCCAACTAATTTTGTCGCTTTCAGCACCTCTATAACTTCTGCCTCAAGGACTAAGTGCCCGTTTGGAAGTACTTTTTTGGATAAGCACTTAAAAGTGTTTTTAGCATTTTAAGAGTTTTTTTGACTTTGAAAAGCACTTTTTTGAGAAACACCAAATAGGTGCTTTTTAAAAAAAGCACTTAAAATAATTTTTGATTTCAAAATTATTTTTAATAATTTTTTTAAATTTTAAATTTTATTCTAAAAGCGCTTTTTTACTCTAAAATAAGCACTTCCAAACGGGCTCTAAGTCTGTTCCTATAGACCACTCTTTACTTGTCACACAATGATCACTAGAATCTCTTATAATACAAGCAAATGCAGCCCCTTTGTTACTATAGGTTGCATCACAACTGATTTTAAAATAATTAGGCGAAAGGGAGGGGGTGGGGGAAATCCAACCCTTGTCCATATTTCTTCTTTCTAACTTGTTATTTGAAGACCTTTATTATTAGGGATATATTGTTACTAGTATTATTAAGAGAATGGTTTCTTGTGTTCTCTATATATTCTTTGTCAGGAAAATTAAGACAATTTGAATATACTTTTCTTATTCATTTATATCCAAGAATCTATGGCCATATTAAGTGTTTGTAAATAGTTAAAATTAATGTTGTTGTAATTAAAGTTATTCCTGATTTTCCAAATATACCAAGTTAGGGTGTAAATAAACTCTAAAATCAAGTCATTTTTATCAAATTTACTAGTACTGTTAATAGTTTCTATACTAAAAGACTAGCAAACCAGATACTTTGAGACCAAAAGCATTAAAAAAGAATATGTTCTACAATTTTATTATTCATATTACAAAATTTTCACAGTTTGGATTTACTATATTTTTTTAGTAAGATTATCTTCAATAAGTAGAAGATTTTTAATAGCTTTCCCGATAAAGTTCCTAATTTTAGGTGTTGTTTTCATATTTCAAATGTTAGACCATATCTTTTTTTATTGGACATAGGAAGGTGCCGAAGCACCGGAAATACAAAAACCTATCAACCAATCCCTAATTTTCCAAATCTAGTTGAAAGGTCGAAAAAACTAAGCGCATTTCGACAAGTGACCGTTGCCCCGTGCCTAGCTTCCTTTGCAAGCTTGTCCGCCTTGCCGTTGAGCTTCCTACTAATGTGGTGAAAAGTGACCTGCCCAAGCTCCTCAGCATTACGGATAATCCTACGCAGGATGGGTTGGATATTCCAACGTGCTGCTGACACCTACTTTGTACCTTGAATGACCTCAAGGTTATCTGAAAAAATTGCGATCTTCTTCCTTGGATACCTTGCCCCTAGTTGGGTCGCTCTAAGAACCGCGTTAGCTTCACCTTCCAAGGCCGAATTGCAATCCTGGTTGTAGCTGTATTCAAAGGTTGTGTTATTATTATTATCATCTATCCCTACAATTGCTACCCCCATTGGTTCCCATTTGTTAATAAAAGAAGCATCACAAAAGAGCGATAAATCCTGATTTTGTTCCTCTCTATTCACTTTTGCGTTAGACCATATCTCCTTGATGTAATTGTGTGAGCTGGAAGGATCTTTAGTGTTTTTCTCTTTTTTCTTACTCTTCAATGTATTTTAAGTGATGGCAATGCCTCTTTGACTATACATGAACCATTTTTTCCAAAGGAACAACAAATCTAATTAGGAATAACCATCTTATTAATTAGGTTATCTATTTGTGTTGAGTACAACCTTTTGACTAAGTGACGTCTCTTCTTTTGTGTTAGATTAATCTACTCACGAGACATCTTTTTAAAGGTTTACTGGACCCAAGTGAGGGATTTTCCACTATATCTGGCATATTACACTTTTCTATCTTGTTTTGGATATATGTTATTTATAAAACCTTTGTGCTTTAATTGTGTGTTAAGTGTATAGATTTTAGATACATGGTCGACACAAGATGCCAATATGATAAGAAGAAGTCAAAATGTCAAGTCTTGCCCCAAGCCAAGGCGTAAAATGAGCTTAAAGTCACTTTGAGAAATTTAAAGCGTTTACTAGAGAAGTATTGATGTCACATGGTTTCAGTCACCATGAACAATTGGTCAAATATTTGGACTTAATTCCTTTTGATTTGGATAGAGTTTGAAGTCAATGACGCGTGAGAAGTTACGGAAGTCAATTTGGAGTTGGGTTGAAGAATTTATGCTCTTTGCTTCCACCGTGACTTGAACCTGCCCAACACTAGCTAATAATGGGTTAGGCTATCTAAGTGAGCCCATAAGGCCCCAAAATGTTTTTATATAGGTATTTAAGCAAATTAGAAGCTCATTTTTCATTAACCTTCATTAGACATCATATTTTTCAGTGAGAAAGGAGAAAAATATCTGGAAGAGAAGAGAATGAGGGTTACCACTCAAGTTCATTATTCTCCAACATTCCACAACTATTTTATTCCGTTATTTAGGTTAATTTTATTCCATTTTACATTTTTAAACATGATTTTGGCATTAGTTTTCTTTAATTTCTAGTTTTACATTATGAACTAAGGGCCCATTTGGGATTTCTTTTTAAAATAATCATTTGAAGTGATTTTAGATCCATAAAAGCATTTTAGACCTTTAAAATCACTTTTAGGAAAAACACTAGATAAGTGATTATTAAAATAATCACTTAAAGTGGTTTTAGATGTCTAAATATTTTTTAATATTTTTTACAAATAATTAAATTTTAATCGAAAAGCACTTTTAACTCTATAATAATCAATCCCAAACGGGCTCTAAACTTCTTTAGCTTGAGGATTGCATTGGTATGAACCCTAGGTAATTACTTTCATGTTTATTTGCATTTGAGATATTTTATATTAAAATAAATTAATTTAATTTTCTATTTATTATACATTTATGCATATTTCTAATTATGTCCTGGTCAAGTATTAATTAGTGTAAGTAGACTTAACTGTCGCTTGGAAGGGGGGTTGGATTACAGAATTAGTGTATAAGCACTTGGTGTGCGTTACTGAACAGTGAGGTCATGACTAGCCAAGTAGTCGTTAGTGTTTGAACCTTTAGAATTCGAAAGTATACGTAAGGTATCTCGAAAGAGGTCTCGAGTTTCGTAGAATTTCTCTCTAAGCTACCCTGACGGGAGTTAGATAGATCATTGAATCCCGACTAGTGTTAAAAGACCAATTCACCCTTATACTAATAAAAATTTAAATAGTTGATTTCCAGGATTATCAGCAAAACTCAAGCATATCTTTCCTCTCTTTCTTTTATCTTCAAATTTTAATTATATTTCTTTTAGTTAATTATTTATTTTATTGCAACTATAGTTAAAAATAAAAACCCAACAAATATCGCTTTAATTTATTGTCATTTACTTAGCAATTTTCACCATTATACTCGAAAACACATTAATCATAACTTTGATAATCCTTGTGGAGACAATAATCTCTTATTCCTTATCTTTATTACTTGTAAACTCCCCCGTACACTTGCGAGTTAGCAAGTCATCCTTGTGCTGGTTTTATATTACGCTTGGGGGATGAACAGGATTTTGGTGTCGCTAATGGGGACTATATCGTTATATTTTTGTGTTTTTAGTTTAGTATAGTAGTGTTTAGTTATTTTTACTATTACTTTTGTTTTTGTATTTGTCTCTCTAAATATTTAACAGGTTTTTGGTGTAACGACCAGAGAAGAGAAAAAAAGATGGCCGCCGTGAATGTAAATGGAGGAAATCCACCAAATAATCAGACTAACCAAGTTCAAGATATCCCTAAGCCAGGTATACCTTTTTGAGTTCAGACTCTAGGGATTCTTCCTCCAGCCATTCAAGCGGCGTGATTTAAGCCCGACATGGGTTGTTGAATCAATTCTCTAAATATGGGAATTATAGTGGAGTCGTACACTAAGACCCAGTCTGAAACGTTTAGAAATTCTTGCAAATTTGTGATGCCTACATCAATCAAGACGTTACAAGAGAAAAATGTGTTATTTTATATTCCAACCCCCCCACCCCTCCCCCCTCCCCCGCTCGAGGGTGCAAGTGAGTGGCTAGACCGCTGGTGTCGACTAGGGTGTAATAAAAATATGATATAAATAAGTGCAAAAATAGACACCCTAGCCTAGCAAGGTACTACAAGTATTACACGACGTATGCAAGTTTTAATGATAAATAAGTTTCGTTCCTCAGAGACTACGAAAGTTAGAGAGAACTTATGCAAATTATCGAGTGCAACTATAAAAAATAGATTAAATAATACGCAAGAAAGTAAAAGACTAAAGAGATTTTTTTGTTGGATTTTGTAAATAGAAAATTAAACTAAATAAATTAAAGACAGAAAATTAAATACGAAGAGAAGATAGTATGAGAGTTTAGCTCGAGAAACTAGCAAGTAATCCCCACTAGCCTTGTTTATTCTAAACATGCAAGGGTGAATTATGTAGAATTGCATAACCAGGATTCAAAATTCCTCCCTATCCCCGGAGAGCTAACTAGGGCGGCGACCTCACAATCACGAGGGGACTTAATTAGGGTGTTCCTACGCCACTAGGTTCTTAAGTAAGACTGGCCTTCTAATGATGATTGGTGATTAAATCAAACCCTAATGATTATCTAGTTAGGCAAATCTTTTCAGGATTACGACCGTATACTAGACGTTTATGTGGTGTTTCAATAATTAACACCCCTTCTGGGTTGACCATCTAACTACTATTAAGGTAATCCTATACACGGGCCCTCGTAAGGAAAACAGACAATAAATCAAAGCACATAAAACAGAGAATAAAACATGAATTAAATTTAAATATGAATGTATCCCAAAATAGATAGATGTAAAACAAGTCTAGTGTTCATACATATATGATAAATCTCAAGCTAAAAGCAAATTGGTTCACACTAAAGAAAGAAAAGAAAACAATTACAAATTCGAAGGCTTGTGAAGACATGATATGGTGTCCAGGTCCTTCCAAACTTCTCTTCTTGTGATGTAAGCTTCTTCTTGGCTTAAGGATTGGCCAATGATGCGTGTCTACTGATTAGAGGGTGTCTTTATAAGGTATAGGAAACCCTAAAACGTTTTCTTGGAGTGGAAGACACGTATTGGACTTCTATCCCAACACAAATTCGTAACCCTAAAATATAGAAAAGGTAATAAACTGTTGTTGTTTTGTTTTGGCCGTAACTTCTTCGATACAACTCCTATTTACACGTTCTTTATATCGAAACTTATCGTCTCGGAAATCTATATAAATTTGCTTCAGATCATTCTTCCGAATTCCCAGCCGATCATGAGTTATGATCGCTTTTGTGGACGTGGCTAGTGAAATTCAGATTTACTTGGTGGTGTCGCCTAGGGTGTGATAAAAATAAGATCAATTTAAGTATGGAAAACTATGCACTCTCACCCTAGACAGGCACAGTACTGCAAGTATTACAGGACGTATGCAAGTTTTAATGATAAGTAGAGTTCGTTCTCAGGGACTTAAGTGTGTTAATCACGTAGGAAATAATGACGGGTAAAAGTAAATAATTAGAAAACAGAAAAGTAAAGCAAGGAGAATTCGAGATTAAGAATTAAAACTAAGGAAAACTAGGAAAATAAAGACAATAAAGTAAAAGATAAAGAATATGAGATGAGAAGTATAGCTTAGGTTTTGCTAGTATGCACTAATCCTTCTAATTCTATCTATAAATCTAGTTCATAAGGGAGAATATTAGCTCTTGGTAATACTTAGTCAGGATTCTAAATTCCCCAAGCTTAGACCTTGAGAGCGACTAAGGGGGCTACGTCACGACCAAGAAGTGATTTCAAATAGGGTTATCAAACGCCACTAAGGCCCTAAGCAAATACTGCAATCTTGGTGATACGGTGGTTAAAACAAACCCTATTGACTATCTAGTTAGAAGTATGTTTTGTCAGAACTACTATCGACACTAGACATTATGTGGTGGTTCAATAGTTAAACACCTTGTCAAGGAGACCATCTAACTACTCTTAAAACAATCCTAAAGTGATCAATTCTAGGAAAGACATTAAATCAAAACACATAAGCAAATATAAAGTAAGTAGCTAATATCAGATTAAAACATATAATTCCCAAAGAAATTTAGATAGAAGAATTAGAATTCATAGATTATACATATGCAAAACCCAAGCTATGGGGAGTTTAGTTCATACCTGAAGGAAATAAACTAAAAGAAATTACAAAAGACATCATCTTGCTCTCTACAATAAACTGGAAGAATAAAACCTTAAGAACTAATTACTATGAGGCAAGGATGATTTACAAGTGATATAAGGGTGTATTTATAGGTGTTTAGAAGACCTAATTCGTTTTCTTGAGGAAGAGTTAAGGTAATGGACTTCTAGCCCAACTCAAATTCGTATGGAAATAAAGATAAACACTGCTGCACCGTTTTGAGTGTATCTTCTTCGTTATTCGTCGGATTTTGCTCCACAAGATACCAAAAGAATCGCAACAGAATTATCTAGGCCCTTTAGAAGGAAATCATCAGATTCGGCCTATTTCTTAGGTAAAAACGCCTATCTTTGGACGTGTATGCAGAATCCCAGGTTTAGGCAGCTTTTCCTTTTCCATCTTTTTAGCAATTGTTTCCTTATCTCCAATTACCATGCAAATCTCTTTCCATAAGTTGTTGTCTTTGACTTGGACTCTAATTAAGCTCTATAATTATCTTTAAAGCTACACACTAAATAAACAATTAAACCCAATATGCTCTAAAAATAATAATTCTACAAATCAAGACTCAAAATAGGAAAGTGCACTAAAACTCAAGAAAATCGACATTATTGACTTCTAAATCACTTAAAATGATGTCTCATCCTAACATTAATCTATCACAAATGAGGAGACATCACTTGGAAACTTTATCTTTCCATACTTATCATTTCTTTTCTTTATCTCCAATTTCCATGCATATCCTCTTTCCTTTATCTCTTAGAATTGACTTGGCATCTAATTAATTTTCATGTATCTTTAAAGTTTCACATTTAACAAACAAATTAAACCCAATATGCTCTAAAAATAATAAATAAAATCAAGACAAGAAATGAGAAAATAAAGAAATATAAGTAAAAATTGACTATTAACCTAATAAATACAGCTAAAATGATGTCTATACTAAGATTAATTCATAACAAATAGGGAGACATCAAGACCCCCAACTCAAAGTTGTATCGTCCCGATACAATAAGAATAAAGAACAGTAGAGTAGTCAAATAATAAAAAGAGAAGAAGAAGTAGGAGGAGATGAAGAATAGAACACAATGAATGATCCTAGAGAATAATATCTAAAAAGTCTCATGTAGTATTGCTAAGAAATAATGCACATGCATGCTTAATATACATATAATCAACATTCCACAAGTTCAAGTACTGATTAACTTCGCAATGCTAGAAGGAGAGGTTTTCAACTAAATTCATTTTAATGGCTATAGGTTGTTCATCGGTCCTAATATAACATCCAATGGTCCACTCACCTACAACCTAATAGCTCCATTTTTTCTCCACAAAGTAGCTAAAAATCCTAAGGTCTTTACGGTTGCAACAGGGCTTTGGGACGTTGTGGTATATTTGGATAATGAAAAGTGAGCTTTTGGCTCTCTCCTCACATTCCATCAACGAATCGCCCTAGAGCTTGAGTTTTCACTCAAAGATGTTAACACTCAACCCAGTTTTGATGCATGTGATTTGCATCGCCAAATAAACCAAGTAAAAACCTTTGTCATGATGATCAAATAAATTCCACTTTGCCAGTTCAAATATTTTCATATTCATTTTTTTCTTTTGTATAGCTATGAATCTCTTTTTTATGGTGAGATATCACGCTATTTTTATATATATATATTCTTTTCTTTTCAATGTTTTTCAGCCTTTTTCATCATCAATAACATCACAATTACAGTTTACCAAACCCATTGTTCCTTAATGATGAAACCCACCACCCCAAACTCAAGCTCTAAAACAACTTATCTCGAATTTTGCGATTCGAGTGCGGGTCATATGGAACTGTTCTATAAACTAAGGGGTATGGGTTATAATGTGGTAAAGAAAAGGCTTTAGAAAGGCTTAGAGAGGCTAAGACGAATAAATAATAATTATCAAATAACAGGGTGAGAAAGCTAAAAAGGCTTCAAGTGGCTTCAATATGAAAGAACTGCCTTATTCACTTTTCTAACTACCAGATTTGTTACTTTTTCTCTATTAGTTCATAGAAAAATGGGTTTTCAACTAATATCAAACCTCACATTCTACACACCAAATAACTCTCCCTAAGTTTCAACTTGACTTCTTAGCATTGCTCATTAACGTTTCTATCTTTTATTTCTTGTTTTCATACATGCATACTAAACATATTTGTGACACCGTTCAAAAACACACTACTTACTATCATTAACTTAATTAAATCATGCCCAATAGGTACATTCACTATATTCTATGCCAATTCAAACCTAAAAGTTTTAAATTTTATGCAAAAACAGAAAGGAAGATGAGGACAACAAATCCCCACCCCAACTCAAAAGTGAGTCGTGTCCCCATGACTCGAAAAAGACTCAATAAAGAAATTTAAAATTAAACTAAACTAACCTACCTAATGCATGCAAGCGGTTAAGAAGCAGAACTTGACAACTTTATCTTTCCATACTTATCCTTTCTTTCCTTTATCTCCAATTTCCATGCATATCCTCTTTTCTTTATCTCTTAGAATTGACTTAGCATCTAATTAATTTACATTTATCTTTAAAGCTTCATATTTAGCAAACAAATTAAACCCAATATGCTCTAAAATAATAAATAATCAAATCAAGACAAGAAATAAGAAAATAAATAAATATAAGTAAGAATCGACTATTAACCTAATAAATACACCTAAAATGATGTCTCCAACTAAGATTAATTCATCACAATAGGGAGACATCAACCGTCAACCATCCGAGGCAATCCCATATTGGGATGCACTTTAAGTATGATTTTGGGATAGTTTCTATCTTCAAAGCATGTGAATGAAAGATCAATCAGATTGCTATTTCAAACAAGAAGTTGGCGGAAGTCTAGAAACAACATAGACAAGATTCCAACAACAATTGAAAAGGTGACCTCTTCATGGGTACACTTATTTGATGCAGCTATCTATGGTTTAGAAGGGAATTGATAGGAGTTCAAGAATAAGAGTTGATAATCTCAAAGATGGTGGTTTTGTATCATTGAATCCTCTTCAAGTCGTCAATTGAATGGAGAGAGGAGTTGTCCTATATTAAGAGCGCCAAAGGATATCTTACATGTTGATAGTGAAACTACAATAGAAGCTAAGTTCTCTACATTGGAAGATCGGGTGAAGAAATTGACATTGGTGGTGAAAGAAGGATTACAAAGTCGACAAAAGAGGTAAAAATGGTGTAAGAGTTTTATGGGTGTTCTAGTTGTGGAGTTATTGATCATACTTGGGAAGAATGTCAAAGCAATATGGAATCCGTGTTTTTCATATCTAGTCGAGGTAATCATTTTTCGGGTGGTCAAGGCTATGGTCAACCAAATCGTAATCATCCCGGATTCCAAAGGTCAAATCCTAATGGGGCGAAATTTTAAGGAGTTTATTAATCACGCCCGCAAGGAAACGACTTTCAAGATCTACCTCAAAATCATTATCAAGATGGTCAAAGCCTATGCAAGAGGCTTACAATGAAAATTTTGTCTAAAAAATCAGTCCCATCACATCCAAAGAAGGTACCTCTGTTATTCTACAACAACCGCTAAGTTCAATTATGCTAGTGATACAAGAAAATTTGAAGCCAAATCAAGAGACATGGAAGCTCAATGATGAGAGGATGAATGAGAATTCTACTGTATTGAAATCACTTGAAAACCAAGTATTTCAGATTAATAATCAATTAAATATGCGGTTGCAAGTTCAAGCTCATAGCAATAACGAGACTCCGCGGAATAATGAAGATCGTAACGCAATTGCATTAAGGAGTGGGAAGCTTCCCCTTTGCACAAGGAAAAGAGTTAAGTTCAAAGCAAGAAAATGTACAAGATGTTGTTGAAGAAACCAGTGAGTCGGTGATCGTTAATTAGAATATTGAAAAGGAACTGAAGGAACAAAAGAAGAAGAAAGAGGTAGTTGTGAATGAAAAGAAACCTCCTCTACTATTCCTTTCACGTGTTCAAAATAAGCACGGTGAAAAATAATTCAAGAAGTGTGTTGACATAGTGAAAAAGTTACAAATCAACTTGCCGTTTGTGAAGCAATCAAAAGAATGCCAAAGTACTTGAAGTTTATGAAAGATGTGTGATGTCTCCTCATTTGTGATAGTAAAATACACTCATGAGACATCATTTTAGGCTTATTTATTAGTTTATAGGTTGATTTTAGCTTATTTTAGTGCACTTTCCTATTTTGGGTCTTGATTTGTAGAATTATTATTTTTAGAGCATATTGGGTTTAATTGTTTATTTAGTGTGAAGCTTTAAAGATAATTATGGAGATTAATTAGAGTCCAAGTCAAAGACAACAACTTATGGAAGGAGATATGCATGGAAATTGGAGATAAGGAAATAAAAGCTAAAAAGATGGAAAAGGAAAAGCTGCCTAAATCTGGGATTCTGCACACACGTCTAAAGATTGGTGTTTTTACCTAAGAAATAGGCCGAATTTGGTAGTTTCCTTCTAAAGGGCCTAGATAATTCTGTTGCGATTCTTTTGGTATCTTGTGGAGCAGAATCGGACCAATAATAAAGAAGTTATGACCAAAACAACGCAGCAGTGTTTATCTTTATTTCCATACGAATTTGAGTTGGGCTAGAAGTCCAATTACTTAACTTATCTCTAAAGAAACGAATTAGGTCAACCTCTAACCTATAAATACAGCCTCTTAACACTCTTAAATCATCCTTGGTGAAACCTTAAGCCAAGAGGAAGCTTACAACACAAGAGAGAAGTCTGGAAGGAGCTGTCATCAACAATGTCTTCTTTTACCTTTAGATTTGTAATTTCTTTCTTTTCTTTCATGAACTAAATTTCTTTAGCTTAAGTTTTAGCATTAATGTATGAACCCTAGTTTTGATTGACATCTATCTAATTTGGGAATTTAATGTTTTAAATAGAATTATAGTTTTTATTCTCTGTTTATGTGTTTGAATTTATATTCTGTGTTCTTGTGGACGGCCGCCATTAGAATTACCATCTAGTAATTAGGATACCATTGACAACGGTGTTCAATTGCATGTTTAGCACATAACGTTTAGTTTTAGGTTTGATCTGACAACCCAACCTAGCTAGATAATCACTATGGTTGAGTCTTGTGACTCTTTACCAATTACAGGAAAAGTTTGCTTAGGAAGCCTTATTGACACAGGTAAATTCTATTTTAAACTACCGATAGCATATTGGGACCGATTAGGGAAATACTACATGATTCACCCTTACATGTTTAGAACGGCAAAACTAGTGGGGATTACATGCTAATAACTTAAGCTATATTCTCATATTCTTCTCTTTCATATTTATTTTCTGTCTTTTATATTCTTAGCTTTAGTTTATTAGAAAACCAAACAAAAATCTATTTGTCTTTACTTTTATTTGCGTTTAGTTGTTCTATCTTTATTTATTTGCACTTGGTATTTGCATAAGATTCTCCTAACCTCTGTAGTCTCTGCGGAACGAATCTTTATCTAAAACTTGCATACGATCTGTATACTTGCAGAACCGTGTAGTTTAGGGTGTTATTTGCACGTTAATTACATCTTATTTTATCACACCCTAGGCCCCACCAAGTTTTTGGCGCCGCTGCCGGGGACTACATCGTTAGTCCTTGTGCATATATCTTGTGTTTTTATTTTTAGTTAGTTCTGTTTTACGCTTTTTGTTTTTAGTTTTTGTTTTTCAGATTTAGTTACAGATGGAGAACCCAAGGAGACTTGAGCTACCCATCGAGTTTAGAGTGGAGCCACGAGGAATTCGCGCTCCAGAAATCCAAGCCGCTAAATTTAAACCTGATCCAGGGATGCTAACTCAATTTGCGTCTCATGGATTATTCAGCGGAGATACACATCAAGATCCGATCCGATATACTCAGAAATTCATGCAGATCTGTGATGCCTATATCGTAAGAGGAGTTACTAGGGAGCAAGTATATTACTTGATGTTCCAGTTCTTCTTGACCGGATGTGCAAGCGATTGGTATGATGCCCAATACCCTCATATTATTCCAGATTGGGACAAGCTTCAAACAAGATTCCTAGACCGTTTTTATCCGGTTAGTAGACGTTTAAAAGACATGTTGGAGCTTGAACAATTTATACAAGAAGAGGAAGAGAGTTTGGGTGAAGCATGGTTACGATTTACAGAGAAGAAAGCGAGGTGTCCATATCATAGATCCTCGCCAGAATATTATTTAACCTTGTTTTATGGAGGCCTTAATGACAAATCAAGAGAGAAAGCAGATTCGGTAGGAAACGCAGGTTTTGTGTTGCTAGATCCTGTAGAAGCTGAGTTGGGGATGGAAAGAATTCTTGAAAACGAGAGAAGTTGGCCAAATAAATCAGTAAAGGAGAACAATTCAGAATCTCTAAAGCTTAAGGAATTGGCTAAACAACTCGAAGAGCTGACAAAACAAGCCCGAACAATTGCTCAGGTAAATATGGTACGCACAATTCCTTCGTGTCTTGGTTGTGGATCAAGAAATCATGTGTGGGCAGGATGTATGAATAATCCAGCAGTAGCTTCCGTTCAATATCCTCAAGATAACTATTACTCGAATAGTTACAATAAAAAAAGCTACACTAATTATCAACAACCTCCACAACAAAAGAGTTGGGACAGAAAACAAGAAACTAGTCAGCAACCCCAACTTCAATCTTATAATCCTCCACAACCTATTCAGAAAAAGGCACCCATTGTTAAAAAAACTTGTCAAGAACCGAAGAAAGATCCACCTAAACAATCAATGCAATTGGCAAAACAAGAACAACTCCAGAGTTTGACTTCAAGTATGACTAAATTGATGCAAAACGTTGAGAAGAAAATAAATTATAGCCAACAGAGAGTTCGAACTCAGGAGAAGGTTATAAAGCAACTAGAGCATACTATATCACAGATGGCGAGTACATTACAAACTAGGCCGAAAGGGCAACTCCCAAGTGATACTATTGCTCCTAGAGACGATTCTTGCCATGCAGTTGAATTGCGAAGTGGGAAGCAACTGCCTCCACCAAGACCAGAACCAGAGCCTATCCCTATTCCAGAACAAAGGGGGGAAGAAATAATCAAAGATACAGTTGAGGAGGTAGTTAAACCAAAGAGTGTCCAAGCCGAGACACCTGAGAAGACAAGAAAACCAGTGGAACTTAATACACGCCCTCCACCACCATACCCTTCACGTGTCAGAAAGAAGGACAATGACCTGGAATTCAACAAGTTCGATGACATGGTGAGAAAGGTTGAGATTAAAATGCCGTTTGTTGAAGTTATCAAAAGAATGCCGAAATATCTAAAATTCATGAAGGACATTCTTTCAAACAAACGAAGTATAGAAACCGCGGATATGAGTGGATCACCAGAGGGGTGTTATGCTATCAAGTTACCACCAGAAGAGCCCCTTCCCACGAAATCTTGGATGGAACCATCCATACTTATGAAGAATCGAGCTGAAAAGTTCGTGGGAATCAAAGGAAAGGGGTGGAAATTTCGTCATTATTAATCAAATTAATTTCAGTGGAACGAATTGGAAGAGCTTCGTTATCATGCCTATGAAAATTCACGTCTCTATAAGGAGAAAACAAAGCGATGGCATGATAAACGGCTCCGTCCAAAGAATCTCGAGATTGGACAGAAGGTTTTATTATACAACTCTCGATTTTCAAACTACCCAGGAAAGCTTAAATCCCGTTGGGAAGGACCTTACATTGTTACCAAAGTCACACCGCATGGAGCGATTGAGATTGAAAATCCAGCCGAGCAACGGACATTCATGGTGAATGGCCAGCGTTTGAAGAGATACTATGACAGTGAGGACTTTGAGCAAGGAGAGAAAATCTACCTTGTCGAATGCGATTAGCCTGAGGTACACGTCTAACTCAAAGACGTTAAACAAAAGTGCTCTTGGGAGACACCCCTTGTTTTAATTGCTTTTTAGATTAGTTGTTTTCGCTTTGTAGTGTTTAATCTTAAGTTAGTGTATATTTTTAATTGTGTTTTCAAGCTAATGGGAGAGAAAGGTAGTGTGTTATTGTGCAGGAAACGAGTTTGGGGTCAAAAGGAAAAATCTGGAGGAACTTCAAGTCTGGCGCGGACTACCCCGCGGACTACCCCATGGTCCGCAGGGATGCACCGCGCCCCAAAAACCCGTACCACGGGTTGGCTAGCTCGGGTTTTATCCAGAAGGTCGAAAAAAATCGCGGGGCCTGGCGCGGTACACCGGACCCTAGTCCGCACGGTCAAAACCCGTACCACGGATTGGGCACCACGGGTTTTTTGACGGACATGCTGCGGACTACCCCCTGCACCGCACCCCTGGTCCGCGACCCAAAAACCCGTACCACGGGGTGCTAGCTCGGGTATTATCCAGTAGGTAAAAATTTTGGAGCAACAGAAGCTGCGGTACACCGCGGGATATGTCCGGTGCACCGCAAGAGGCGGTTTAAGAAGGAATTCTTTTCCTAATCAAACTCTTACCTTATGAGATTAACCCTAGCCTTCCACCCACGAATTTTTCAGACCCAAACCCTATATAAACATCTTAAAGCTTGTGCAAACCTTCACAATTAACACAACAACTCATCAAATCCTCTCCATCATCTTCCATAAACACAACCCTTCATCGAAGTCATCACACTACACCATCAAAACACCATCAGATTCAACAAGCTTTAAAGAGTTCTTCCAAGATCAATCCAATAACCTTTCTCTTTCATCAATTCCAAGCAACAACATCAAGCTAGACCAATCTTCCTTAAAATTTTAATCCATCCGTGGTATAACTTGAGTTGTGGGTGAATCAAGTATGACTAATATATCTGAAGCTATGGAATACAAGAGAAAGTGTTCAATCCTTGGGAAGAATAAGAAATTGCCTGGAGCTACCATTGAAAAACCCATCAATCTTGATGAGGTTTCTGAAGAATCAAAAGAACAGGCACCTGAACAACCACCACCTAAGAAGAGATTAACTGCTAGAATGTCCACACCATCAAGGAGGCCTTTAGACAAGATAAAAATCCAAGACCAAGGTTCTTCTACCTCCTCTTCCAAAATTGCTTATGATCTTCCTCCTTGGGCTATTCAGTTACAGAACGAAGTTGAAAGATTACGTGAGGATAACAAAGACCTTTGGGTAGAAATTATGCAATTGGAAACAAGGGTAGATAATTCGACCTTGTACAAGGATATAGATGATTACACCGATCCCTCAGCTTCAGAAGATGAGGATGATATGATGGATCTCTATGGCCAGCCAGGTAAGTCATTCTAATTTTTCTCAATAGCTTGGATGCATTAGGTAGTTTAGTTAGTTTTATTTTAAATTTTATTTCATTCCTGAGTCTTTTTCGAGTCGTGGGGACACGGCTCATTTTTGAGTTGGGGGTGGGGATTCGTTGTCCTCATCTTCCTTTTTGTTTTTTCATAAAATTTAAAATTTTTGGGTTGAATTAGGCATAGAATATCTTTGAATGTACCTATGTGAGCATGATTTTATTAGGTCAATGATAGTAGGTAGTATGTTTTTGAAAGATGCAACAAAATTGTTTAGCATGCATGTATGAAAACAGGAAATAAAGGATAGAAAAGTTAATGAGCAATGCTAAGAAATCACGTTGAAACTTAGGAATAGTTATTTGGTGTGTAGAACGTGAGGTTTAAAATTAGTTGAAAAACCCACTTGTCTATGAACTATTAGTGAATAAGTAACGAAATCCGGTAGTTAGAAAGATGACTAAGGCAGTTCTTTCATGATTAAAACACTTGAAGCCTTTTATACTTTCTCACCCTTTTATTTGATTATTATTTATCCGTCTTAGCCCCTCTGAGCCTTTCTAAAGCCTTTACTGAAACACATTATAATCCTTACCCTAGTTTTTAGGACTTATCTATATGACCCGCACTCGAATCGCAAAACCTGAGACACTCGTTTTAGAGCTTGAGTTTGGGGTGGTGGGTTTCATCATTAGGGAACTTTGGGAATTTGGGAATTATCTTTGTGATTTTATTGATGATGAAATTGTTATTATTGTAACCCTTTGCCGGGGTAATAGTGAATGGAAAAGAAGCTACGAGCTAAATTTGCCAACAAGGGCATTAAAAAGAAAGAATATATATATGAAAAAAGAAAATAGTGTGATATCTCAACACCAAAAGAGAGTCATAGCTATACAAAAGAAAAAATTGATTTGAAAAGAGAATATATATTCGGACCGGCAAAGTGGATTTTATATCATCAAAGGTTTTAATTGGGATTATTGGGGATGCACATTAAAAAGCATCGATAAATTGGGTTGAGTGAGAACATCTTCGAGTGAAAACTCAAGCTCTAGGGCGATTCGTTGATGGCTAGTGAGGAGAGAGCCAAAAGCTCACTTTTCATTATCCAAATATACCACACCCGTCCTTAAGCCAAGTTATAACCAAGACCTTAGGATTTTTAACTACTAGATGAAGAAACCATTGAGCTATTAGGTAGTAGGTAAGTGGACCATTGGATGCTCTATTTGGGACCTATGAACAACCTATAGCCATTAACCTGAACTAAGTTATCATCCTCTCCTTCTGGCATTGCGAACTTAATCTTAACTTGAATTTATGGAATGTTGATTACATGTATATTAGGCATATTTGTGCATTATTTCTTGAGCATTACTACATGAGATTTTTTTTGGAATTTATGCTCTAGGATCATTCATTATATTTTGTTCTTGTTCTCCTCCGACTTCTTCTTGTTTATTTTGACTACCCTACTGTTCTTTACTTTTATTGTATCGGGACGATACAACTTTGAGTTGGGGGTCTTGATGTCTCCTCATTTGTGATAGTAAAATACACTCATGAGACATCATTTTAGGCTTATTTATTAGTTTATAGGTTGATTTTAGCTTATTTTAGTGCACTTTCCTATTTTGGGTCTTGATTTGTAGAATTATTATTTTTAGAGCATATTGGGTTTAATTGTTTATTTAGTGTGAAGCTTTAAAGATAATTATGGAGATTAATTAGAGTCCAAGTCAAAGACAACAACTTATGGAAGGAGATATGCATGGAAATTGGAGATAAGGAAATAAAAGCTAAAAAGATGGAAAAGGAAAAGCTGCCTAAATCTGGGATTCTGCACACACGTCTAAAGATTGGTGTTTTTACCTAAGAAATAGGCCGAATTTGGTAGTTTCCTTCTAAAGGGCCTAGATAATTCTGTTGCGATTCTTTTGGTATCTTGTGGAGCAAAATCGGACCAATAATAAAGAAGTTATGACCAAAACAACGCAGCAGTGTTTATCTTTATTTCCATACGAATTTGAGTTGGGCTAGAAGTCCAATTACTTAACTTATCTCTAAAGAAACGAATTAGGTCAACCTCTAACCTATAAATACAGCCTCTTAACACTCTTAAATCATCCTTGGTGAAACCTTAAGCCAAGAGGAAGCTTACAACACAAGAGAGAAGTCTGGAAGGAGCTGTCATCAACAATGTCTTCTTTTACCTTTAGATTTGTAATTTCTTTCTTTTCTTTCATGAACTAAATTTCTTTAGCTTAAGTTTTAGCATTAATGTATGAACCCTAGTTTTGATTGACATCTATCTAATTTGGGAATTTAATGTTTTAAATAGAATTATAGTTTTTATTCTCTGTTTATGTGTTTGAATTTATATTCTGTGTTCTTGTGGACGGCCGCCATTAGAATTACCATCTAGTAATTAGGATACCATTGACAACGGTGTTCAATTGCATGTTTAGCACATAACGTTTAGTTTTAGGTTTGATCTGACAACCCAACCTAGCTAGATAATCACTATGGTTGAGTCTTGTGACTCTTTACCAATTACAGGAAAAGTTTGCTTAGGAAGCCTTATTGACACAGGTAAATTCTATTTTAAACTACCGATAGCATATTGGGACCGATTAGGGAAATACTACATGATTCACCCTTACATGTTTAGAACGGCAAAACTAGTGGGGATTACATGCTAATAACTTAAGCTATATTCTCATATTCTTCTCTTTCATATTTATTTTCTGTCTTTTATATTCTTAGCTTTAGTTTATTAGAAAACCAAACAAAAATCTATTTGTCTTTACTTTTATTTGCGTTTAGTTGTTCTATCTTTATTTATTTGCACTTGGTATTTGCATAAGATTCTCCTAACCTCTGTAGTCTCTGCGGAACGAATCTTTATCTAAAACTTGCATACGATCTGTATACTTGCAGAACCGTGTAGTTTAGGGTGTTATTTGCACGTTAATTACATCTTATTTTATCACACCCTAGGCCCCACCAATGTGCTTTCCAACAAACATAAGTATATTGAATGGGAAATGGTTGGGATACCTAAAGAGTGTAGTGAATTTTCCCAAGGCAAGTTGCCACCAAAGCTGAAAGATATGTGGAGTTTTAATATTCCTATATCCTTTGGTGAAGAATGGACTAGGAGAGCCTTCTGCAATTTGGGTGCGAGTATCAATCTAATGCCCAGATCATTGTTCAAGAAATTGAAGATTGGGAAAGCGAGGCCTACTACCGTGGTTTCGCAAATGTCGGATAGGTCTATCTCCTATCCCGAGGGAGAGATATAATATGTGCTCGTCAAGAATAGTAATTTTATATTTCCTTATGAGTTCATTATTCTTGACTATGACGCAGATATGAATGTGCCAATCATTTGGGGGGAACATTCTTAGCCACGGGGTGTACCTTGATTGATGTAGAAAATGGAGAATCAATCATGCGAGATCAAGATGAAGAGGTCAAATTTAACATGTTCTAGGCGATGAAATTTCCCGATTCATGGGACGATTATTACTTTGTGGACATTCTCGATCATGTCACGCAAAAGGTATATAAAGAAAATAGTTTTGATGATATTTTTCATGTTGCCTTGAGACTAGATTTGCCCGAGTTATACTAAAGAGATTATGCAGATAAAATAAATACTAAAGATATTATGCTAATAAAAGAGACTAGATTTTCCTTCAGACTAGATTTTCCTTCAGACTAGATTATCTACTAAATTCAGGCCTAATCCAGGCATGATAGAACAATTTTCGAGTTATGGCCGATTTAGTGGTGCAGCACAACAAGATCTGGTTCGTTACATTCAAAAATTCATGCAGATCTGTGACACCTACATCATCAAGGGTGTCACAAAGGAACAGATGAACTACGTTATGTTCCAATTCTTTTTGACTGGAAGTACAAGCGATTGGTATGTCTAACAACACCCGATTCAATCCCATATTGGGATAAACTCCAAGCAAATTTTCTAGATCAATTCTATCTGATAAGTAGGTGCTTAAAAGACATGTTAGAGTTTGAGCAATTTATACAAGGAGAAGGGTTACGTGTTGGTGAAGCATGGTTGCGTTTTAACGAAAATAAAGTAAGGTGTCCATTCCACGTCTTCTCGCATGAATATCAATTAACCATGTTCTATGGAGGGCTCAACAACGAGTCCAAAGCAAAGGTAGATAACTTCGGAGATGGAAGTTTTGTGTTATTAAATCCAGAAGATGCGCATATCACCATGGAAAGAGTTATTGAAACAAATGAAGTTGGCCATTAGAAATAGAAGAAGAAGATTCCTTGAAAGCAACAAGGATCAAAGATTTAAGCCAACAACTCAACAAATTACAATCATGTTTAGAGAACGGTTTCATAGCCCAGGTGGGACAGATACACGCAGTACCTCCATGTCCTAGTTGCGGAGAGAGTACTCATTTGTGGGAGAATTACGTCAAAAATCCAGGATCCAATTTCCTTCGTATCTCATAAAGAAGTCCATTAATCGAATGGCCCTTATCATACTCCTAGAAATCACGCTCATTATCACTCCCTACGGAATCAGAATTGGGTCGAAAATCAAGGTAACTACTATCAACCCCGACACCAGAATTATCATTAACCACAACCGATCTATCAACAAATGCAAAATTATGGAGTTCAATCTCCATCCTACAATCCATATTCAACGCAACAAGAATATATGATCATCCTTCAAAGCAACCTTCAGCTAACAGTTTCGAGAAAAGCTTGGATAAATTCATTAATAGTATGACTGAAAGCATGAAGGTGAGTCAACAAAGATTTAGAGAACAAGAGAAGGTTATAAAGCAACTAGAGTATCAACTATCAAAGATTGTAAATAAATTACAAACCAGGCCGAGAGGGCACCTGCCAATCGATACTATAAATCCTCGAGATGATGCTTGTCATGCGATTGGACTGAGAAGTGGAACAAAATGACCTCCACCCAGAGTGGAAGAAACAGAGCAACAAAAAGAACCAACCCCTAATCCTGAAGAGGTGGTTGAAGATAAAATCAAAAAGGTAATTGAACCAAAGAGTGTCCCTACAAAGAAGACACCAGAAAAGAAGAAAAGCTTAGTGGTAAACACCACACGTCCTCAACCACCATTTGCATCACGTGTGAAAAACAAGTACAGTAAAAAAAGAATTCAAGAAGTTCCTTTACATGGTTAGCAAATTAGATATCAACATACTGTTTGTAGAAGCTCCCAAGAGAATGCCAAAATATCTTAAATTCATGAAGGACATTCTTTCTAACAAACGAAGTTTAGAAACTAGAGAAATGATTGGTTTACCAGAGGAGTGTAGTGTTATATGTCAAAGTAAGTTGCCACCAAAGTTACGAGATCCCAGAAGTTTCACAATCCTCATTGCCATTGGCGAAAGTTGGACTAAGAAAGCTTTATGTGATTTAGGCGTGAGTATCAATCTCATGCCAAAGTCCTTGTTCGAGAAGCTCAACATAGGAGAGGTGGTACCTACCTAGGTGGTATTAAAAATGGTGGCCGATCCCTCTCCCAACCAGTAGGTAAAATTGAAGATGTTTTAGTTAAAGTTGGTAATTTTATATTTCCTTGTGATTTTATTATTCTTGACTACGACGCGGATAAGAATGTACCAATAATCTTGGGTAGACCGTTCTTAGCCACGGAGCGTACACTAACTGATGTTGAGAATGATGAATTGATCATGAGGGTCCAAGACAAAGAGGTAAGATTCAATGTGTTTAGGACTATGAAGTATCCAGATATGAAAGATGTGTGTTTTAAAATAGATGTCATGAGCAAAATTATGCAAGAGGTTTTTGATGAGACAAGCTTCGATGACACCTTAAAAGCAGCCTTGGAACTTGAATCACCAGATGTATATGACGAGTTAGCCGAAGAAGTGTCAGCTCTTGATTCCGATTACGGGAGACCAGAATCGAGAGTTCGCGAACAAATTCGAGAGGCATGAGACATTGAACCACTTTATAAATTTTTCAGTTGAGAGCTACCACTCGTAAGTTGGGGGTGAGACACCGCACTTTAACGGGTTATCATCCCCAAACTAACGGTCAAGACAAGGTCTCTAACCGAGAGATCAAATCTATCCTAAAGAAGACCGTGAACAAAACGAGGAAGGATTGGTCACTAAAGCTTTATGGTGCTCTCTAGTCTTACATAACAACATTCAAAACACCAGTTGGGGCATCTCCATATCGTATGGTCTACAACAAAGCCTGTCATCTTCCTATCGAGATTAAATCCCGTGTTTTTGGGATATTAAAGATTTAAACTTGAATGTAGAGTTAGCGGGTAAGTTAAGGATGATGTAGTTGAATGAAATAGATGAGTTCCGTTTTCGTGCCTATGATAATTTACGACTCTTCCAGGAGAAAACGAGAAGATGGCATGATAAACGGATTCGCACGAAGAAGTTCGAGATAAGACAAAAGGTACTCCAATATAATTCAAGATTCTCGAACTACCCGAGTAAGCTCAAATCCCGTTGGGGAGGACCATACATTGTTATGAAAGCCATACCTCATGGCGCGATCGAAATCGAACATCCAACAGAGCAAAGGACATTCATGGTGGATGATCATTGCTTGAAGATATACACCTCCAAGAACACGAGTAACCCGGGGTAACACGTCGAACTAAACGACGTTGAACAAAAGTGATCTCGGGAGACATCCCTTGTTTAAATTGTTTTTTAGTTAAATTATGTTTTGTAGTGTACAATATTAAGTTAGTGTATAATTTTAATGTGTTTACAAGCTAATAAGAGAGAAAAGTAGTTTGTTAGTGTGTAGGAAACGAGTTTGGGGTAAAAAGACGGCAGAATTGCAAAAAATCAGCAACCTTAACTGCGGTGCACCGCGCCCCACAAAACCGTGACAACGGTATGATGAATGGGGTACATGTGCAAGACCACTTGGCAAAAACTGTACCGGAACTCGCGCAAACCCTTGCCACAATGTCATCTGGATGTCTCATGTGGTACACTGCAGAGGAATCGTGGTACACTGCAGTAAGAAAAACCGTCACTACGATTCATAGACTCCGGTTCGTTTGCGAGATTCAACAAGTAAAAACCGTGTCATCGGTCGTGCTAGACCGTGACACAGTCCAAATTCAGAAGGTTCATGCGGTACACCGCGCCAACAGAAAAACCATCCCCACAGTTTGCAATTCAGGTCCAATGCCGAGAGGCCACAAGGCAAGACTGTTTCATCAATAGCGCAAAACACAGGGAGGTGACGTTACCTATGGTACACCACGGGTTGGAAGTTTGAAGAGATGAAATTGTTTCCTTTTTGGATTTTAACCCTATAAGACCTAATCCTAGCCTCTTCCAACCTTCCAAACACAAAATTTTCAGACCCAAACTCTACAAATACACCTTGAAGCTTGATCAAACCTTCAAACATTCACAACAACACCATCAAATCTCTCTTCCATCTTCCATAATCACATAACCTTCATCAAAGTCATACCATAACACCACAAAACACCAAAGATCGTCAGGTCTTTAAGATTTCTTCCACCACAAGTCAATTATTCCTTCCTCTACTATTGACAGTCCTTCATCCAAACAACAACCTCAAGCCACACCAATCTTTCATTACTTTATTTCACACTTGGTGCAGCTTGAGTTGTGTGTTAAGCAAAGATGACTAAAATAACATGTGTTATGGATTACAAGAGGAAGTGTTACATCTTAGGGAATAAAAAACATTAGCCTGGAGTTACAAAAGAGAATCCCATCGATCTTGATGAGCCAAGTCCAAAGAAGCCAAAGCTCGAGGTAACAACACAACCACTACGTAGAAAAAATATGAGCAAGAGGGTACCAGTCAAGCCTAAAGCAAACCGCCAATAGAAGATCAAGGTTCATCTGCAAATCTTAATGACAAATTAGAATGTGTATCTAAACCACCAAAGTGGGCAGTGACATTGACACAAAATCACAAGCTGAAAACAAATATCACTACTGCTGGATGGAAATTCTGATGATGAACTACAACATTGAAAAGATCGCAGATATATTGGATATAGAAAACGATTCTCCTTCAGAAGATAAATAGAAAAAGATGCTTTATGGCAAGGTACCACCTTCTAATCCTTCTCCTTAACTGCTTATGTGCATTAGTTTAGTTAGTTTAAAATTTATTGTATTATTGAGTCTTTTCCGAGTCGTAGGGACACGACTCAGTTTTGAGTTGGGGGTGGGAATTCGTTGTCCTCATCTTCCTTTTTGTTTTTGCGTAATATTTAAAATTTTTAGGGTTAGAATTGGCATAGAATATGGTGAACGTACCTATTGAGCATGTTTTACTTAAGTCAATGATAGTAAGTAGTATGTTTTTGAACAGTGTCACAAATATGCTTAGTATGCATGCATGAAAACGGGAAGTAAAAGATAGGGAAAATTAATAAGCAATGTGCATGAAGTGTCGAGTTGGTTCTTAGAGAGAGTTAAGTGGTGTGTAGAACATGAGGTTTGAAATTAGTTGGAAACTCGTTTGTCTATGAACTAATAGTGAAAAAGTTATGAAATCTGGTAGTTAGAAAAGTGAATAAGGTAATTCTTTCATATTTACCCACTTGAAGCCTTTCAACTTTCTCACCCTTTTATTTGGTTATTATTATTATCCGTCTTAACCCCTTCTTGGCCTTTCTAAAGCCTTTTATTAACCACATTACAAGTCATGCCCCTTAGTTTATAGGACTTATCCATATGAACCACACTCGAATCACAAAACCCGAGACAAGTTGTTTTAGAGCTTGAGTTTGTGGTGGTGGGTTTCATCATTGGGAAACTTTGGGATTTGGAAATTTGATTGTAATTGTGATATTATTACTGATGATGAGTTTATTAGTGTAACCCTTTGCCGGGGTAAAAGTAAATGAAAAATAAATTGAAATATGAGAAATGTGGTATGACATCTCACCTAAAAAAGGGAGTCATAACCTACTTAGAAAAAAAATATGAAAAATATTGAAAGGATTTGGACCGGCAAAGTGGAAATTGTTATGTAATCATCATAAAAAGCCTTATTGGGTTAATCGGGGATGCAAACCAGAGCATAAAAATTGGGTTAAGTGAGAACATCTTCGAGTGAAACTCAAGACCTAGGGCGATTCTTGATGGAATGTGAGGAGAGAGCCAAAGATCACTTGTATTATCCAAATATATCATACCATCCCTAAGCCAACGTTATAACCGTAAAAACCTTAGGATTATTAACTAGTTGGTGGAAAGACAATGGAGCAATTAGGGATTGGATATGTGGACCATTGGATACTATATTAGGACATGTGATCACCCTATAGTCGCTAACACAAACTAAGTTGAAGATCTCTCTTCTGGCATTGCGAAGTTAATATGGAATTGAATTTATGGATTGTTGATTATGTGTATATTAAGCATGTGTGTGCATTAGTTCTTTAAATTTAATACATGAGATATTTTAGGATATTTCTCTAGGATCATATATTGCTTTCTATTCTTCTTCTTGTTCTTCTGTTTTACACTACCCTACTGTTCTTATCTTTATTGTATCGGGACGATACAAATTTGAGTTGGGGATCTTACTGTTTCCATATTTGTGATATATTAATATATACTTGAGACATCATTTTAAGGTTATTTAGTACTTAATTTCGGGATTTTCCCCCATTTATTTATACTTTTCACTTTCTGATCTACTTTTAGGTGTTTAAATCTTATAAGCTTTTTTGCGTAATTTGTGTGTTATTTGTGTAACACTTTGGTATATGGAAGTTATTACACCTATGGAAACTCATTTGAAGTAAAACAATAAAGAAAATCCCTTAGTCATAATCAAAAAGGAAAAGTTTAGATATATTTCGAAAGTAAAGAATCTGCAATGCTGGAAAAACATTCACTAATTAAATTTCTGCAAAAATTCGGTCACGAATTTGGAGGATCCCTTCTACCAACTAATAGATCTTTTTAACGCGGTCGTTTTGACTTGTCGTATACTAAATTCCGATAAGTAACGAAGGAGATATGACCAAATCAATATGTAAAGGTTAATCCTCTCCTACAATTTAGGAATACGAATTTTGGTAAGACTAGGACTCCTTAACTTGGGGATCACTCCGTATTTCGACCAAATTCTTATATATATATATATATATATATATATATATCTGTTTTCACCTTAGAGAAATCATTCTTACTGTCCCTAATCAACAATTAATCAACATAGAAGTAAGTGACAAGAAGACAAGAAGGAGTTGGAAGTTGTTCATGCCATTCCAACCCCTCACCTTTGTAATTTATTTTCTTTCTTTCTCTAGTATGAACTAATTCTATTTAGCTTGAGATTAGCATATGTGTATGAACCCTAGACTTGTTTTATATCTATTTTAATTTGGGATGTCATTATACATTTAAGTGAAATTAATAGTGCTATCTCTGTTTTTATGTGCTTTGATGTATTGTTTGTAGTTCTTGTAGTTGAAACGTATAAGATTACCATAGAAGTTATATGGACACCCGAAAGGAGTGTCTAATTATTGAAAAACCACATAAACGTCTAGTGTGCGGTAGTGATTCTGTCGGGCTTGCCTAACTAGATAGTCACTAGGGTTTGAGATTAACCACTTATCATTGCGCAGGGTCCCCTTACCCAAGTCCCCTAGTAATTGTTAGGTAGCCACCTAAGTCCACCTGAAAGGGGGTTAGGAGGAATATAGAATCCTGGCTATTTCATATCACACAATTCTCCCTTAGATGAATAAATTATAGAACAAGGCTAGTGGGGATTATTTGCTATATCTTGAGCTAAAATCGCATACTACGTCTTTCGTTCTATTGATTTTCCAAACTTTAATTTTAGTATTTAATGTTAGAGTCTTAAAAACCAAAACAATATTTCAGATTCTTTTTGGGTATTATTTTATCTACTTCTTTTATTGCACTTTAGAAATTCACTATCTACAGCTAACTTTCGTAGTTTCTGCAAACGAATTCTAATTATTAATTAAACTCGCATACGATATGTGATGCTTGCAGTGAGTAAACGTAGTAGGCTATGGTGTTTAGTTCTTTTAAATGTTATATTGTTATTATCACACCCTAACCACCACGAGGAACCTTTGTTAGAAGTTCGAGTTGATTCGATAAGTCATAAAGTAAAAATATAGGAAGCCTTATCATTCAAACAAAGAGTCGTTTTATGACAAAACCATGAGGATAATAAAGGTATGTTTGCTTCGTAAATAGAAGATATGGTTGGAATAGATGTCAAAGTATCTATCCATCAGCTGAATGTTAGGCCAGAAGCTAATTCAATCCAACAAAGACATCAAATGTGTTCTCAACAAAAGAATGTAATGATTAAAGAGGAAGTTGAATTTTTTTTACAAGTAGGACACATACGCGAGGCAAAATATCATGAATAGAAAACAAACCTAGTATTAGTAGAGAAATCTAATAACAGTTGGAGAATGTGTGGACGGTACAAACCCTAACATGGCTTATCCAAATGATTGCTTCCGCTTACCTATAGTAGACAGATTAGTGGATGCAACAACTAGGTATCCATTCTTAACATCTATAGATTAATTTTAGGGGTATAATCAAATAAAAATGGAACCTGAAGACGAAGATAAAAGTGTGTTTGTAATGAACAATGTTTATATTTCTATCAAGTAATGAAACCTATCCCTACTTGGTGAATTTTCTGCATACTTTAAACATGTTTCTTGTACCTATAAATACATTACCATCAATTTGTTTTTGAATTATTAGATTTTCTATATTGGTAGCCATAAAAACAAGAAGATGAGAGAACTTGCCGTGCTAGGGTTCAAAGAAACCTGATTGTTAGTTTATTCAGATAAGTTGCATTGTAGTTTGGATGTTGGAACCAAATAAAGAAAGACACCGATATATGGACTAAAAATACTTTGAAAATATTGAAAACAATCTGAGTTTCGACAAATAGAGTAAAATTTATTTTTATTTTTATTTTTTAATTTTGTTATTATTATACTTTTGAACATTTTTTTTAGGTTTACAAAATAATTCATAATAATATTACATCTTTTCATGCATAAATTGTTATAGTGGAAATCACCCAATCCAAATATGAAGCTTGCATCTTGGTTGCAGATAAACAACCTCGAATGCTACTCTCCACGAACTGGCTCAATTTAAGATATATACATAGATGTCTTCGTAAACATATCAATAACTAGCTCCAGACAAAATTTGTTAACATTGAAAAATGAGGCTCTAACACTCATGATCTCAAATTTGTAAGCATAGAGAATTTTGACAAGGTTTGGGAAAATAGGAAGAATTATATGAAATTATGGATTTCATCTTGACGTAAACAAGCTTTTTGATCTAAATGCATGGCTTACCATGGGTCTACATCAACATTTTTTTTGTCAATGTTTATTTTAACAAAATTATAGGGTAAATTTGGTAAAACATAGGGAAAAATTGCCAAAATTATGCTACCTGCCTCAAAAATCACTAATGAATATATGCATGTTCATCTATAGATTTAATGAGAACTTTGCAAGCCACTAGTCTACTAGTAGAGTAGCATATTTCAAATTTTGTCTTGATATCAAAGATAATATTTGAGTCAGATTCAAGTACGAAAAACTTCTTAATTGTTGTTATAGATGAGGATACTTGGATCACGTTGAAGGTGATTGCAAGATTAAGGAACAGGTCAATGCAAAGCTAGATAATTGTATCAGAGCTTAAAGATCTATTGAAAAATAGTCTTGTATCCCTTTGTCCATGTCCATGGCTAGAAATGTGAAAAAAAGGGAGAAGCACATGAGTAGAAGCCTAGTTAACTCTACTATGGGTCTGACTCCTGACATTTCGGGATCCAATGCAAACTAAAAAATGAAAAGCTACATAAATAAAAATATAATTACTGTATAATTCAAACTTAAAACCTTAAGAAAGAATTTAAATTATATTATCACCAAACCAACAATATAATTATAATGTATATAATTTTACACATAATACATTAAAGTGATTAGGATCCCTAAAAACGTTAAAATATCGGAGTCTGAAGTTGCGGCTCCATCGGCCTACTTTTAAGACCGGTCATATCTGCTACTCACTAAGTCAACCAGTTAAACAAGAAAATTCTTTCATCCAATATTGGATAATCCTACACTAATTGTATTAATACATATATTTCTTTTTTAAACTTACAAAAGTCTCTAACTTATTATGTGTTTTGTTTTACTAATCAATGGATGTGGTATAAATATTGAACCATTCAATATTGGATGAAAGTCTTAACCGTTAAACAAAATATGGAAATTGGAAGGAAAAGAAAAAAGACATGGGCTTCAACTACAAGACTCACAAATCTCTTCAAAACAGATATAAGTTCACTTATTCTAAGAAGATACATACGTCGCCTGCCTACTTTTTTTGCAACATTCCCAGCCGTTTTGGTAGAAAAGCACATCTCTTGCCAGGGGCGGACCCACCTTAGGCCTAAGGGGGGCTCAAGCCCCCCCTGAACTCGTAAATTTTAAAATACGTCAACGTAATTTTGAGTCGAAAAATAATTAACTCTCACTGAAAATTTATCTGACACGTGCATGCAATAAGAAGCATACAAGACATTGTAGCTTAGTGGTTTATTATCTTTGTATAATAAAATTTATTTTAGAGGTCGCGTGTCCAAATCCTAGCTTTTGCTTTATTATTTTTCAGAGTTGATTATTTTAGAGCTAAAAGCGATTTTCAATTAATATATTAAATTTTTATATTTGTATTTTGACATTATTAATTATATGTTTAATTATCCTTTTTTTTACCTTAAATTTTTTTGAAAAGCGTTAACCTCTAAATTTTTGTATATTTCAAGCCCCCCTTCAATTTAACTTCTGGATCCGCCACTGTCTCTTGCATTATTATCTAATAACAGATGGGCTAAGGGATCAGTTTGATATTTACTAAAGGAATTAGATTGTCCAAAAAAAAAAAAAGGAATTAGATTGTACACATCATCTTGTTCGGTTAGCAATGATATGGGCCAGTCACGGACTCATTTCTTGAAGGTTTTGATAGCCTAACCACAAAAGGTATAAACAATAACGTTCATAAAATTACAAAGAGCACTAGTGTTGAAAGCCTAGGCCCAACAAAAGAACACATTTGTTCGGTACAATTGTCAACCCACTACAAGCCCGATTCTATGTTTCAATTTTTGTTCAAAAGATGATTTTTTTTTTTTTTGTCGAAATCCACTTTTATTACGTTAAACTGAGTTATTACAACGAGTATCTAAAATAACAATATGTACATAAAAGAACTTATCCTGAATACGTATTGGAACATCTACCATCCAACTGTTCCATTGTAGCCGTCGTATCTTACAAGATATGCTAGTCATCGAGAGAGTACACCAATTCAATCGTAGATCACATGTCTTAATATTCCGCCAAAGTAAAACAACATCATTCACAAAACCCCTCGCGCCTTTCCTAACCCCCGTGAAAATAACAACACCAACACGACACTTACTCAAACCAAGAGCCAGGAGGTACTTAATCACAGAAGCAAAGCTAACCATGACTTGCCGTAGTGTAGAACACCACAAGTCCTCCCAGATAAACATAACCCAAATTTGGGTTTGAACCACGGATGATAAGACAGGCAAAGGGCGGAACTTGTATTTGAAGCCAAAAGTATCCTGTTTTACAATAATCTGTATCCCACAATATATCCCAAATTGAAACCATTCCGATTTCAGGTATCTCATCAGTTCAAAATTAGTTGTCACACAATATGTCTTCAATAGTGTAAAATTCACTGCGCCTAAGGACTCATATTTATCACAGTGAGACCATTTCAAAATTTGTACCATGGACTCAGGATCAACACATGCCCAATTAGACCTCAACCGGTCCTTAACTTTAATCCCAGAATTGTCAAAAGCCAGTATAACATTTGATTCTACCCGTACTAGCAGTATAACGTAAAGAAGAAGAGGCCCAAGTCTGATAACGATCTTATCAGTTAAATGTAGCACCTTGTTACCATTATCTATGCTTATTCTTGATTCTTTGCTTAAACCATTCACAATATTTTTATAAAAGATACAAATAGATACAGAAACCTTACCTTCATCAAATAAGTGCCCTGTTTTATTCAATATCCTCCTATCAAATACCCTTCTAAAATTATAATTTACTTCATCACATCTCTTAATAATCCATCTTTTCACAAGCAATTGCATTTTATTTTTAATAGATAAAAATCCTATTTTACCTCCCTGGTTAATATTAGTCCAATATAACTTTATAACCCTTCTCCTTACCCATTTGGCCCAAGCACAGCTAAACATGTTGGCCCAATCCCAATTGCAAAACATTTCCAACGATGAAAAGTAACACAAATTTCCATCCCAGGCCCACCCTTTCTCCTCCTTGTCCTTCTTCGCCGATCCAAACCGCATCTCCACGATTCCAGTTTTATGTTTACAGACTCCATCATCACCTCCTTTCATAATCCTCCTCTTCGTTGTGTACCAATTCCTGTTACTCCATATTTGATCAACAGTCCCATACCATATATCATAGCCATCAGAAAGCTTGTTACCACTCAAATCGGTATAAATAATGTTGTTGACTTTGTTATATTTCCAGATATAGTCCTTCTTGTTATGTTTGTCTTTCATAGATCGAGATCCTACTATTTCTCCCTTATTAACACAAATTGTTTTGTTTTTAAAAATGATCGTTGTCGTATGTCCGCTATTATTGTTCAGAAACCAAGTATCATTAACGGTTGTCTTATAAATTACTCAAATTTGGTGATGCCTATTGTTGTTACTGATATTTTGTATAATATCCCAAAAACTTACAGCATGAACAGTTAGTAATATACCTGACTTCCTTAGATTATCGCCGTTTCCATTGCTCTGCAACCTTATCCCTCTTTCCTTCTTTTTACGATTGTTACTCTTGGTCTTACCTTGTCCAGCCCATATAAACCCAATCATCGAGATGCCTTCTGTCTTTATTTCTGCTCTGCTGTTTCTGTTTAATATAAGGTTCTTCTGATTGCTTCTAAAAAGGATTTCACTGTCTGTATAATTTGCTCGGATATTGTTCTCCTTAGTAAAATTCCCCTGCATAAGCCCACTTTCCTTCAATACTAATCTTGTTCTCTGCTGCCGTGAAACCTTCATCATTAGTTGTTTATTGTCGTGATTTTGTAAGATATTCTCTCTCTTTTTATTCATCTTTATCATCCCATCTTCTTTATTATTCAAGAAGTAACAGACTTTAATAGCTCTGCAAACCATGTGATTTGGGTGTTCTTTACTCTGGTGTTTCTTATAGGGACCATCAGAGAAATCACTCATCTTGTTGGGATTTCAGTGATTATGTTGGGTTATATTAGTAGAGATTCCTAAGAATTGCTGAGGATTGAAAAGATTGATGATGAAGTTTTAGTCGGTGTAACGGATAAGATCAAGAGAGTTGAGAGAGTCGAGAGAGTCTCTCTCTACCCCCTGTTTATTAAAATTGTTCAAAAGATGATTCAGCATTGCTAATGTTTAAAGAGAGAGAAAACGATAATGAAAGCCAATTTGCTTAATTAATTGTCCTGTTAAATTTAAAATAAAGGCCATAGTCAATAGACTAAGGCCTATACTCGCTAACATTGTGGGTCCCTGTCAAAGTAGTTTTTTACCAGGTCGCTCCACGATTAAAAATATTGTGCTTGTACGAGAGGTAGATCACAAGATGCGACACTTACAAGAGAAGAATGGGATCATGGCGGTTAAAATTAACCTTGTGAAGGCTTATGATAGAATCAGATGGGAGTTTATAGACGATACTATTAGACATTTCAGGATGCCTGGCAGTTGGGTGTCTTTGATCATGTCAAGCATGAGAGATAATGAGATGAATATACTTTGGAATGGGGAACCTCTACCACACTTTTAGCCCCATCTGGGTATTAGGCAAGGGGACCCTCTTTTGCCGTATATTTTTGTCATGTGTATGGAAAGATTATCAATACTAATTCAAGAGCTCTGTATATCTGGAAGATGGAAAGAGATAAGGATAGGCCGCCAGGGTCCTAGTTTATCGCATTTATTTTTTGCCGATGATTTAAGTTTGTTTGGTGAGGCCTCTTTATCGCAGGTACAGGTATTACAGAAGACGATGGATCTATTTTGTAAGGAGAATTGGCAAAGTGTTAGTGCTGAAAAATCGCTAATCTATTTTTCGAGAAATGTGCCAGAATGTTTACAGAAAGAGTTAGCCATTACAAGCGGGTACTGTCTTAGCAGCTCTTTTGGAACATACTTGGGGATGCCAATTCTCTCTGGAAGGTTGACGAAAGGTTTATATAAGAGTATAGTAGAGAAAATGAGAAAGAAGTTAGAAACATGGAAGGCGAAAACACTCACTCTTGCTGGGCATATTACACTAGCACAATCCGTGTTGAGTTCAATCCCGGTATACCAGATGCAAGTCATGAAGCTACCGAAGTATGTCTGTAAGGAAATTGATAGGGTAACCAGAGATGTCATTTGGGGATCCTCGCCTTCAGAGAGAAAGCTTCATTGGGTTGCGTGGGATCAAGTCTGTAGGCTGAAGATGAACGGTGGTTTGGGAATTCGAAGCGCAGAAAAATATAATTTAGCCCTCTTGGCGAAACTGGGTTGAAAGATATTGGAATGTGATCGAAATGTAGCTTGGGTAGAAATCACTGGGAACAAATAATTTAGGAATGGTCTACTGAATCGGTCCCAAAAACCAAATGATTCAAGTGCGTGTAAAGCTATTTTAGCGGGTGTTGAACTTCTCCGAAATGGCATAGAGGAGAATGGACACTCGGAGACGAGTATATGGTGGCGCCTAGAGAATTCGGGTTCTTTTACGGTTAAATCGGCTTATGGAAGTATGGAATAGAGCGGGGAGGATTCTTCGTTTAATTGGGAACTCATTTGGAAGTTGAAGTGTTCCCAGAAGGCCCGGGTCTTTCAATGGAGAGTTGCTCTTAATCAAGTTGCAACAGCGGAAAATCTTTATAAAAGGAACATACTTGAGTCAAAAGCTTGTACTATTTGTGGAGCGGAGCTGGAGGATATGTATCATGTATTGGTAAAGTGTAAAATTGCAGCGACTTTTTGGAAGTCACTTGGTTTTCTTGCAGGTAATAATGGAAGGACATGGACTGGAAGACGGCGAGCTGTTGTCGCGGAGCTGGATTCTGCAAGTCTGTTCGGCGGCCAGGCTACTGAAATCCGGGGCGTGGGATGGATGAAGGAGGCTGATCGGGAAGTACTGAAGAAACTGAATGATGCGTGGGGCCTGTCCAAAAGATCCGCTGGTGCAGCTACTGGATTTCGCTGGAATAGCACAGCAGCTAATGGACTTCGCTGGAATAGCACAACAGCTCGGAAAAGAGGACTTGCTTCGAGTGTACCTGTTGGAGCATCAGATGTCGCTAGTTCGCGTGTACCTGCTGCAGAAAATGGAATGGTTTCGAATGAAGCAATTAGTGTTATGAAATGGCTGGAGGGACATCTCCGGTCTAGAGCAACAGTTGATGGTATTGAATGGCCGTATTATTTCACAGCGACAATCTCAATACTCTAGAGCAAAAGAAATCAAATGGTTTTTGAGGAAGTGTTAAGTATACCGTATGAACTTGAACTCGGAAAAGAGATAACTTCTCTCGCTAGTTCCTTCATTCTAGCTTGGGGGAAATCTCATGATGGAGGATTAGTCAAGTTAGCCAAGAATATAATGGTGAAATGGACTAAACCAAATGTGGGGCTTAAATTAAATGTGGATGGAAGCTTTTGTGAAAAAAAGAAAATTGCAGGTATTGGGGGAATCTTAAGAGATAGCAATGGCTCGTGTATTTCAGGTTCTGTTGGCCCGTGCTTAGCAATTTCCCCTTTCGTTTCGGAATTGCTAGCTCTTCATTTTGGGTTAAAATGGGCTATTAATAGAGGATATAATTCTTTGTGTATTGAAACGGACTCGGAGGACTCCATGCGCTGGTGAAGGAATGGAACGTATTATAGAAACAGAAAGGAGTTGGCCACTTTCTTGAGCTCCTATTACAAATGCCAAAGGTACGCTTAGCAGAGATGCAGAGACTGCTAATTCATCTCAATTAACCACATTAGAAAATCAAGTCAAAGCGATTAAGCTTGATATGCAAAGACGTTAGAATTAGCAGCAACAAATGTAGTGCTAGAAGCACAAGGTTGTCTGAAGTGTGAGGTACCAAATAATACATGGAAAGAGTGTGAAGGAAATCCATCATCTGTTTATTTCATATACAACTAAGGGAATTACCATTTTGGTAACAAAAAGCATCCGGGTATGTAGTATTCAAATCCACAAGGGGGCCGCAAATCAAGGTAACTATCAACTTTGTCCCTAGAATAACTCTTACCAACCAAGAGGCCAAGGTCTGAATCATGGAAATAAGAATTTTAATTGACCTGCTCCCCCATAACAACATGCCAATGACGCTTATACCGATACTTTAGCTCAGAAGGCTCTACCACAACACCCTCAAGAGGGAGTAGTGGGAGATAAGCAATTAAAGAATTTCATGGATCTAACGACACGTAATATTCATACACAAAACGAGAAGTTAAGAGAATAATTGGCTCTGATTCAAATCTTAGGTACACAAGTAGAGTAATTAAGCAAAGTTTTAACGAATATTGTGGAAGTAGGAGAACTGAAAGCCATTGAAGGAGGTGATGCCAATGTTGGGTTCGAAGCTTGTAAGGCAATTTGCCTTGAAATAGAAGAGAAAGAGGAAGTACCGCATGTTGTAGAAATTGTCGTGGAAGATCTCGAAATTGAGAAAGAACCAACCAAGTCTACGAAGACTCGGACTTTTTTGAAGATTCGGATTCATCCAAAAGATCTGAGTTTATAGACCTTCTGAGAGATATGCGAGAAGAAATTAAATTGGTTATAGAGCTACAGGCAACTAGAGCTAAAGAAAGAGAGGAAGAAGCCTCAAAAGAAAAGAAAGAATAAGTTGCACCTGCTGTGCACGAAGAGAAAGAAGAAGAGAAGGTGGGCTCGCCACCAATTGGTCAAACAATGTCACCATATATTCCTAAGACAAATCCAAGGGTTGAAATTGAACTCAAGACATTTGTAGAGGCATATAGTCCAGGAAATATCAACTCTCAGATGCTTGATATTGCGAAGAAAGGGCTTACACCGCAACAAGTATCCACGCAGGTTATTCCATAGAAAGAAGCGAGTGTAGAAGCCAGAAAAGAGACAGTGGCTCATACTGAGAGAGTCTCGAGAAGAGTTGAGAAAGAGTTACCACTTAAGCTTAAAGATCCGGGAAGCTTTAATCTTCTTATTCAAATAAGTGGTATCCTCAAGATTAGGGTTGCAAACGAGCCGAGCTGAGCCGAATACTAGATGTACATGCTTGTTTGTTTGATTTCTCGAGCCGAGCCGAGCTCAATATTAAACGAGTCGGGCCGAGCCGAGCTCAAATTTAAACGAGTCGGGCCGAGCCGAGCTCAAATTTAAACGAGCCGAGCCTGAGCTTTCAATGATCCAAATCATAAATTTTAGATATGGTTTGTTTAACTTATAAAACAATCTTTTTGGGAGTCGAGCACAAGTTTCTCATGAAAAGTTTGTTTTTTATGGTTGAAATGGGACTTTCATGAGTGTGTGGTATGAAAATATGAAACAATAACATTAATGAAAAAATAAATGTCTAAAGAAATCAAAAATATCCAACTAGATATTGAAGGTTTAACAATATATTTTTAAGTAGATAATATATTAATTTATAATTCATAATTCTAAACGAGCTCACGAGCCGAGCTTGAGCAGGCTCGTTTACGTATCGGGCATAAAATGGAGCTTGAGCTTGTTTACATTCGAGCCGATCTCGAACGAGCTTTTATTCGAGCCGAGCTTGAGCTGCTCGCGAGCGGCTTGGTTCATTTACAGCCCTACTCAAGATAAAAACCATGTGTGATGTAGGTTCTAGTGTGAATCTTATGCCGAAGTCCCTGTTCGATAGGATTGGGCTGGAAAAGACAGAAAAATCTCCCGTGAAGTTACAATTTGCGGATAGATCAGTAACAAAGACATGGGGAACAATGATGGACGTTCATGTCCGAACATGTAATATCACCATCCCAACTGACTTTGTTGTACTTGATTATGACGCAGATAAGCAGGTTCCAATTATACTTGGAAGGCCGTTCTTGGCCACTAGTCAAAGCATCATCAACTTCCAAGAGGGAACAGTTACCCTTCGAGCTAAAAACATGTTCGAGACATTCTATGCCTGGGGTAAGAAACCAAGGAAATTAGATCCCCCAGTTCCTGTCATCCACAACCTTTCACATTATAGAGTCCCAGAAGAAATCCACGCCAAACCTGTGGATACTAGACCAACGAATGAGTTTGGGGTCGACCATGAAGCCGTATGGAAAGCCCGCAAACCTAGAATAGACCACGAAGTCACAAACATTCGTGGATGGGACCATTCATAGTCACGGAAGTTGTTTCAGCCAAAGAGATAGAGATTAGTCCCAAGAGGGACATTAAATGGATAATAGTGGACGTCCATAGCCTTGCTCGTTGCTGGGGAGGGTACATTTGGAAATCTTGATAGAGGTAACGCATCTAACTTTGAAAAACGTTAAACAAAAGTGCTATATGGGAGACAACCCACAACTTTTTATGTTTTTAAGTCTTTAATTTATGTTTAGATTACTTTTTTTATTAAATATTGCAGTATTGAGGAAGATATTAGTGTTTTTGATGTTTAGGTACTTAAGAAATCGAGTTAGGGAAAGAAATCACAAAAATTTGGCGAAAACCAAACCATCCATCAGATATACCAGGTGAGAGGTCTGATGCACTGCAGGTTAAAAAGCATGGAAACGGTTCACAAATCCGGTCCAATGCCGAGACAAAGGGGAGAAAACCGCATCATCATTCGCGACCACAGTTCTGGTCAACGCGCAGGTCCGGTACAACGCACGAATTTTCTAGTGTACCGCAGGTCCAAAAAACCGTGACAATGGTTTGAAAATAAGGTATATTGCCGAGACCCACTGTATAAAACCGTGTCGATAATTCACGTCCACGGTATGGTCAACCCTCGAGTCCGGTACACCGCACGATTCTTCCGGTGCACCGCAGCCCGCCGCCAGATCCAAAAATAAAAAGTTATAAGAAGGGTTTTGAAGAGAAGGATAGTTATATCACGATTTTTTCAATCCTTAAGCCTCTCTTTCTTCCCCAAACCTCTCCTAACTGCATTAAAGCTTCTACAAACCTTTACCATACATCAAAACACTACCCAATCATCATAAAATCCTTCCCCACATCATTAGAAATAAGATTCAACCACCCATATCATATCAAAACACCTAGAATCCAAGAATCAAAACCCAAAAATTTCCAAATCTTAACCAACAATTTCTTAGATCCATACAAATCAAGCAAGAGTTCATCCTACACACATAGAGATTCATCATCCTTATACCTTTTCTAACCTAAATAACACTTGTTCAAACTAAAACCAAAGGTTACAAATTCCAAGAGTGTTCCAAAGCTTTGAGTTGGAGGTCAATTGAAATGACGAAATGATCAGAAACATTATCTACAGTTCGGGAGATGAAGAAGAATCAAAGTAAGGTATCGGGTTCTATTGAGAAGAAATCAATAGAAAATTTCAAGTTCTAGTGTAATGACAAAGGGTGAAACAGGTGAAGAGAATAGAGGAAAGCTAGTTGTGGTAAATTCAAAGTGCAAAAAGGTATCAACTTTCATAAGGAAGACACCACAACCTCTACAAATCAAGAGTCCTATAACCGAGATTAATGAAACTTCAAAGGCCTTGTTAGCTTCTACAAAGAAACATTTATAGGAACTGCCCTTTGCTTATGAGAGTGTATTCGAAAAAGAAGTTGGAGAAGGCGAGTCCAAGAAATTCCTAGAGATGGGAGATAAATTGGGTTGGTCTCCATTAATGTTGCGAAGATCGAATTTATGTTTAGAGTTAGTTTCCAATTTCTATTTAGGCCTATTTAGCCGAGATAGTAAAGGTTTTGTTCCAGTTAGAGGCAAGCTAGTTCCTTTTACAGTTGAAAAGATTAGAAACCACTTCTAGTTCAAGAAATTGGTCGGACCATGTAAGTATAGAGAAGTGGTGGATAAGATCAATACTTTCGATTGGAATCAACTTTTTGAGCATGTATTAGATAAAGATAAAGTGCAATCACATAAGGGAGAATTGAAGGCACCATGGCCTTACAAATATCTTCAAGCGGATACAAGAGTTTGGCACAATTTTCTTACACCAAACGCCTTTGGAAACACGCGAACTTCAGATGTAACTAAGAAAAACGAAATCTTTTTAAATTGTATTTTAAGAGGGGAAGAAGTAGATGTGGCACAATAGATCTTTGAGGAGGTGATGTGATTTTCGATCTCTCCAACTTTGTTATTTAATTTGAAATATCCTACTATGATCACATGTCTTGTACGAAAAGTGAATGTGGTACCGGGTGGAGAAGAGCAGCGGGAGTTGCGAAGCCTCCTCAATTAAGCGAAGAGGATTGCATTGGCGAGAAAAGGTAGAGGATCGATTGAATAAAGTTGAAGCAGCTCAATCTTTCTTAGACGATGATGTGGCACAAATCAAAGCTAATTAGGCGCACATCATGACACGCCTTGATCAATTAAAGCGTGATCCAGTAAATCCTATCCTGTATGTCGATAATACGAGGCAATAGCCTCGAGAGTATGTTCTCTTTCTTCCTTACCATTTCCGTATATGATTTATCTGCTTATTTTAATTTCTTTTTAGAGTCTTTTTTGAGTCGTGGGGACACGCCTCATTTTTTAGTTGGGGTATGGGAATTCGTTGTCTCTCATCTCCATTTTTATGAGATTTTTCTGTTTTAGGTAGAAATTAAATTTTTTGATAAATGGGATTTAGATGTAGAGTGTGTTTAATAGATTGAAAGCATAAGCTCAGTAAGTTAATGATAGAATGTAGTATGTTTAGAAAGTGATTAAGGCGGTTCTTTGATAAGCCCCTTTTTGCCTTTTAGCTTGTTGTCCATTTATTATATTATATATCCTTCTAAGACTCTTCTAGCCTTTCTAAATCCTTTTAATTTATCCACATTATAAGCCATATCCCTTAGATTTTAGGACTTTTCCATATGGCCCGCACTCGAATCGCGATGCATAGACAGTTGTTTTAGATCTTGAGTTTGGGGTGGTGGTTCCACCACTATGGGAATTGTTATTGGGTTGGGAATTTTGGGAGATTATTAATTATGCTCTAGTCTTATTTTGATGATGATTCACAGGTTTATATTGTAACCCTTTGTTGGGGTAAAAGTAAATGAAAAAAAAAGTTATAAAAAGCAAAAGAAAATATGGAAAAGAATAGCATGATATATCACATCAAAAAGAGAGGCATAGTTAAAATACAAAATAAAAAAGTGATATGAAAAGATTGAATATAAAAAAAATCAATTTTTGTTCAAAATATGATTCAGCATTGCTAATGTTTAAAGAGAGAGAAAACGATAATTTTTTTGAGCCGTTAGAGAGTAGTTAAGTGGATCTTTGGATACTAGTAAAGGTAGATGAAAAATCTATAGCCTCCTTGGTATACTGAGTAAAGAACCTCTCCTTCTTACATTGTGAAGCTACTCTAATCTTGAATTTAGGCCGTGTTGATCGTGGATATGACAAATGTACAGGTAAATTAGTTTGTAAATATTATTACATGAACTTTTATAAGTAGTTGCTTTGAGTTTATTTTATATATTCTGCTATTTTTTTTCCATTATGCTTAGTTGACTTAGGTGTGTATTAAGAGACTTCCCTTTGTTTTTATCATCATTGTATCGGGACGATACAACTTTTGAGTTGGGGGTCTTGATGCCTCCCTATTTGTGATATAATAATATAGATTGCAGACATCATTTTAGGTGTTTATGATTAATTAAAATTATATTTTTATTCATATTTTGATAAATTCCTAATTCTTTTCTTGATTTGATTATTTATTATTTTTAGAGCATATTGGGTTTAATTTATTTATTTTGTGTGAAACTTTAAAGATATATGGAAATTTATTAGATGCCAAATTAATTATAAGAGATAAAAGAAAAAATATGTGGATGAAAATTGGAGATAAAAGGAAGTAGAGATGAAATAGGAAAGGAAAGCTGTCAAGTAAATCTAAAATTCTGCACCCACGTCCACTAAAGTGAAGATAACTCAAAATTCATGAGCAATCTAAAGGAAAGTGTAGATATTTTTTATGCTGGCGTTTCGATATAAAGTAGGTGAAAATCAGAGCAATAATGAAGAAGTTACGACCTAGACAAGACATCAGTGTTTATCCTATCTCCTATATTCTAGTAAACGAATTTGATTTGGAAAACGAGTCCAATTACTTGTCTTCTACTCCAAGATTTCGACCTATGGATTTCTTAACACTCTATAAATACACCCTTTAATCATTGTTAACTTGTCCTTGCTTAGTCCTTGTCTCTCCACAATTAATCCTTAAGTTTATTCATCATAGAAGTCATTCAAGATAAGCAAGATGACAGTAGGTATCTTTATTTTAGTTTATTTCTTTCTAGTATGTACTAATTTTCCCATAGCTTGGGTTTTGTATATGTATAATATTTGAATTCTATTTTCTTTATCTAAGTTTGTTTGGGAAAACTCTTTTAAATTGATTATATCTTCTTAACCATATATTTGAGATTTAATCACAGGTCATTGCGCATGGTCCCCTTAACCAATTCCCCTAGTAATTGTTAGGTCACCTCTTAAGTCCACCCGGAAGGGAGTTAGGAGGAATACAGAATCTTGTCTACTTATCTAAGAGCTTTAATCACCCTTATTAACTTGTAGAAGAAATAGATAGGGATAGCAACGGATCGGATATCCTCGAAAAATTGCATAACCACACCCACATCCATTAATAAAAACGATAACCAAATCCGCATCCATTAACCATCGGATTTTAGAATTATTTACCAAATCCGCATCCGCGACGGATGCGGTTTATCCGCGATTAATCCGTATCCGCAATCATTTAAAATGATTTAAACAAAATAAATTATTAAATAATTTTAGAATTCTAAACTTAGCTACAAAATTATTGGAAGACCATAAAATAATATTAGAAAATATAGTAATAAAATAGATAATAATCAATTAGTTAGTTTATGTATGAAATAATTATATTTGATCAATATAATCCATGAAATTTGCATATATAGAATATAGTATATATTTTTTAATATTTTTATTCGGATTTCGGATTATCCGTCGGATTATTGTAAAAGACCAAATCCTAACGGATAATCCACCGGTTACCGTTTGTGAGAACCAAACCCTCATGGTTGCACCATCGGTTCCACTAACGGATTTTTTATCGGATCGGATATCCATCGGTTACAGTTAATATTTGAACCATTGCCATCCCTAGAAATAGAAGGATTAGTGCATACTAACAAAACCTGAACTATACTTTCTCATCTCATTCTTACATATTTTTATTTATTGTCTTTAGTTTAATTAGTTTACTCATAATCTCCTCAACAATCATCCATGTTTACTTTTATTTGTCTTCTAATTCAATAGCTATTATTTCTGCGCTTTCTTGTTAAATCCATTCGTATAACACACTAAGTCCTTGAGAACGAATCTTTACTTATCATAAAACTTTCGTACGACCTGTGATACTTGCAGTGAGTACCGTGTTTAGGCTAGGGTTTTAGTTGCATTATTTATATTTTATTTATCACACCCTAGGCGACACCAATAGTAATTGTAAGACAAGGGTTTCAGATAGTTTGTAACCAAATCTATTAATTTTAATAACAAAAATATAAATCAACAAAAAAACTCTATTAAATTTACTGACATTATACTTTCGATTGAAAAAAAATCCAAAAAACAGAAGGCGAAAAATAAATAAAACAATTCAAAAACTCAACACCAACAACAAAACCTATACCAATAAACATCCAAGAGAAAACAAGCCCACAAATTATAATAGACGATCAATAAGAGTTTAACATGAATACACCAGCGTACTCCATAATCCTTCATCCTCAATAACTAAATAGTTTTTCTTGGACAATGTCGAATATGAGAATAAAGTATGAAACAAATGGGTAACAAGTTCACAAATATTAGTCTTCAATGACAACAATGAATTTTCAAATAGAAAAAATGGCATTAGCTTTATCTACCCTAGAACCTAATTAATAGTCGTAGACGAGAGGGGATTGAATATGACAATGAAGAATAAAAAATTTAAAGTAAATCAGATCATTTGATTCTATCTACAAATATACTCTAAGGATTTTAAATAGAATGAGAACACCTGAGATAAGATACAAGAATGTAACCACTCAATCAAACTTTTAGTGTATATATTCAATTGGGATTTCTATCCAATGATCAAAGAAAATAATTTAATAAGTACTAAACATGCATAATACTATGCCCAAAGATAGGAAAAAATATAGAGACAATAGGTAAAACAGATGAAATGCACAAAAATAAAGAGCTAAAAGATAGAACTCAAACAACGGTTTAAAGTGGTTGTCTCCTATAGGCCTAGTACAAAATTTAAGTTCTATGCACCCTTAAGATCTCAAACTCCTCAACTAGAGCTCCTAGTGCCTCTTAAAAATGAGAGAACAAACTCGAGACAACCTCTTTGAAATCTCTTTTGAAGAAACCCATTTGTGTTATCACCAACACAAGCAAATATAATATAAAAACAAGTAATTAGGGTTCATACCTATTGCAATCCCCAAGCACAAGAGGTTTAGTTCATAATATAAAATTGAGAATTAAAGAAAAATAATGCTAAAATAATGTTTTATATAAATAAAGTCATACAATTACTCTAATGGTGGATATGAAATGGATGTGGAATGGTGGAGAATGGTGGAATTTGGTGGAAACCCTCCTTCTCTTCTTCTCGTCCTTCTCGAGGCGCATAAGCTCCCTTCTGGTGTAATTTTATTGTGTAATGAGAGATAATCAATTAGAATCTTCTAATACACTTATATACTAGGCTTAAAAAGTTTGGGTCCAAATTGGCTCACTTAATTAGGTCAAAAACAACCCAATCCGTTTTTAGCCTAGTGTTGGACAAGTTAAAATCACGGTGGAAGCATATTGCATAACTTTCTCATCTCAACTCCGAATTGACGTCCGTCACTTCTCACACGTCACTGAATTCAAGATATATCTAAATCAAAAATATTTTCTACAAAATCTCTAACCAATTAATCGTGGTGACTAAAACAATGTAAGTCAAAATTTTGCGGTTAAACGCTATAGATTTCCCAAAATGACTTTAAGCTTCTTCTATGCCCTGGATTGGGGTTAGGCTTAAATTTTTTGCTTCTCCTCATCATCTTGGAATCTCGTGTCCTAAAATCTACACACTTAACACAATTAAGGCACAAAAGCTCTATAAATAACAATATGCCCAAAACAAAAGAGAAAAGTACAATATGTCGAATACTAGGGATAAATCCATCACTGAGGACCAATAATCTCCCTATAAAATGTCTTGTAAGTAGATTAATCTATCACAAAAAAGGAGACATCATTATCCTATTGAGGTTTTGAAATGGTGTTGACATGTTCATTAAGGAATTATCGCGATGAGTGAATGATGCTATAGCAAAATATAATGAAGTAGCGAGGTATGGACCTACTTTAAAGTAAGAAACACGGTGCTGAAGAAAATAGTATTAATAAGCAGCTTCATGTTGAGAATGATTTACTTCAAGCGGTTAAGTCGTATATGCCTACTATTCTGGCAAGGCCTGAGGGGGTTGAGTTGTATGTGCTTACTCTGCCAACAAGGTCTGAGGCGGTTGAAACTTATATTCTAGCCATACAAGAAATTACAGAAGGTGTAAAACCATACAAACCAACTATACCAAAAGACGCAAAATGTGTACAACTTTATGTACTAGACATGCCTGCAACAGCCGAAGAAATGAACTGTCAATGAGGGTGGCACGATAAAGGAGGTCCTGGCCTAAACAACAATGAAGATCACCTTCGGTAGTCCATATTTTAAAGAACACTGAGGGTATTGAGGAACGTTTTTAACCTCTAAAACCAATAATGTATAGGAATCCATATACCGAGAATAGATAGAGAGAAATGCAGATATCGAGGAAACTTCGTCAAAGGATACGTAATATAATTGGTTTTGTAAAAGAATAGTTGGTAGACCAAATGTTGGAGGTTAATTATAGGAATCCCTTATCAAGGGAAGTACTGGATACTCCAAGTCGGAGTATGTGTAGGTCATCTTCAATGCCAACATATTATGGGAGTATTGATCCTGATGCACATGTATAGATGTATCAGAGGCATATGGAATTTCTCTAACAGATGCAGACTGTTGTCGAGCATTTCCTACCACTTTGTCCGAAAATGCACATAAATGGTTTTCCAGGTTATAACCAAAGTCAATTAATAATTTCTCACAATTATTCAATGGTTTGCGACGCAGGAACCCAAAGAGGAAAAATGGATAGACCAACTCGTCTTTAATAGACATATGTAAAAAAAGGTAATCAGAACATCCAATCATGCATAAATCCGTTCACTAAAATTGATTATAATGTGGAGGAATTAGATTAGTCCATAACATATCACGCGTTCGTCTATGGGTTGCTTAACCCCTATATTCAGATCCACCTAGAGTCAAAGCCTAATTCTACACTATGCAAAATTAGATCTGAAATGAGGAAATATATCCAAGCAGAAGAAGTTCAAACGAGTGTTTCAGTAAGGGAAAAAGAAGGGGAGAATATGATATAGAATGCCCAAAGGCGATATAAAATGATCGATAACATACACCTAGTTAGAGAATCGGGTATAAGGGGTTCGATAAGCCCGAGTTGAGAGAGGATAACCGAATACAAGATGGTTATGCACATATATGGGTAAGAATCCTTATCAGATCTAATTAAAATAGAAAGGGAAAGGGTGAGGAAATACATTGGAACCCAAAAATGTACGTCAACGCACTAATGAGGGATAATACAAATTATTATCATTTCTATTAAGATCATGGACATGACACGAATAGTTGCAAACAACTGAAAAGAGAGATTAACAGATTGATTCAGTTGGGTAAGTTACCTTACCCAACCGACTGTAATGAAAGGACTGGGGAAATCGAGTATAAGGTAAGACTCAACCATCGGGCAAGAGAACTCAAAAGAAGGAATATTCATCGTCGGGAGACCGATACAAAAAGTAAAGTAGCAAATCCCTGCTCGTTAGGGTATGAGTTTGAGGTAAATACAATTACTGGAATGCCCAAGAAGGGTGGAGGATTTGGATATAGGGAGAATACTATTCCTAGGTTACCCAAAGATGGTAGAGAGTATGGGTTTGAGGGATAGAGAGTGGTCTCTAAAAAAATGAGAGAAAAAATACGTACAAGTCGCACATACAAGAGATCAATATGGTATTGCTGCGCACAGGGATACAGACAAAGATGACAATGTGTTGTTTTTCGCCGATGACAATCTATTGGTAATATCTGTGGTGATTTGGAATTGCTTGACGTATTAGGTATTTATTGATACAGAGAGTTATGATGACTTTTTATACACATATTAATTTAACCAACTAATGATTGACCTAAAGGTGGTCAAGCCTTATACAAATCTGATAAAAGGGTTCATGGGAAAAATCTTTCACCCGACATGTTACATTGAGCTACCTATGAGCATCAAGGATCAGGTAACTTTTGAAAAATATGCTTATGTGTTTTGTGGTAGCAATCTGTGATCCAGATTATCACACCATAAACGATATAACTACTAGCAATAAGATTTAGGATGTAGTCTCTACTTATCACTTAACCTTGAAATTACCCACCCATTGTGGTGTGGCAATAATTCAAGGGGATCAGTAGCGAGCAAAAGAATGTTACTTCAATTATCTCAGGGGACCGTCATTAGACGAGGAGATGGCCGAGGAGACGAATTAACCTCTTTCTTTCAAAATTTAATGACCGTATTAATAAACATGCAAGTTGCCCGGAAGTGGTCTCCTATATACTCATTTTCCCTCTTGAGGGCTTTTTCATAATGAAAACAGGTGATTTGTAAAGATAACAGACTATAATAAAGACTGTTGAGAGATTCAATTACCGATAACAAAAATTCTTGAACTGGAAATATTGAGGTATTATAAAACTTTTCATATGATAAATTTTGTATTGGCCTCATGGAAAAAAGATCGGCTCCCGTGCACTAAAAGAACACTTTTGTATTGGCCTCATAATCAAAGTACTAGTACCTTCATGAAAGAACACCAAGTTTTCATTAGCCTAAGAAATGCCGACTTCCAAGGCACTAAAAGACAAATTTTGTATTGGCCTCAGAAAGACCAGCTCCTCCAGCAACCCAAAACCGAAGCCTTGATCATGCTAAGGGGTAGATCAAAGGCATAATAAAAAAGTCTGTTGTATGACAACAAGCAAACTCCAACTGTGTTAGCTAGAGAATTCTGACGTAATGTCGACGAGAGACCAACACTGCTTCGGTAGAAAGTCTAATTGTAGTTTTGGTAAGAGACTGACATATCTCTGGTTAAAAGCCTGATTGTATTGTCTGCAAGAGCCTAACATAGCTCAGATAAAAAGTTTGACGTAGTATTCGCAAAAAAACGACTTACCCTAAAAAAAAGTCTTACAGTATTGGTGGAAAGAAAAGTCTGATGTAGTATCGGTAAAAAAATGATATAGCCTTCGGAACTATGTCGTTGGCAAGAAAGCCCGATTGTATCGTTGGAAATAAAGTAAGGAGAAACGATTACTTTATCGGTAAAATATTAACAATATCATCGGTGTATAAGCAACCCCATCTTATTGTTACTAAGTGATAAAGCATAAAAATTTACGCTTATCATCAGACTCGTCCCAAGGACTCAAGACCAAAAACATAGTTTCATAGATATGTATGTATAGGCAGAAGAGGGGAAGAGATCGAAGTAGGTAATTGAACAGTGAGAAGTGTTAATAACTGTGTACATTACTCTCACTCACTATCGAGAAGTTTTATATTCACACGTCCGAGGATCTGACTGTGAGCTAGCTTTGAAACTCACGCCGGAGGACCTGATTGCTACTCCGAGCCTTCCTGAAACCAAACACTTAGTCAGGACCGCATTGAGGTGGGATCTCGATGGCACTCTGATGATTAATGTTATCATTATTCCTATCGAGGATTACTTAACCCAAGGAGCTATGGAAAATTAAGCCAACCATATGATAACCACAACCATTTATAGAGAGATAAAGAGATGGAGTTTATGGGGTACTCGGGGTGTGTCAATTATGTTGTGGAAAGGGTATTTATCGTTATCAAGAAGGAGCACAAGATGTTTTTGCTAGGCAAAGCTTGAAAGGTAATCCATGTCGAAGTAATCTTGGAATATATACACTGAGATGAGTTTGACACTCCCCTCTCGAGCAATCATGCTCTATCTTTGGATAACAACTTTGTATCATCGGCTTGGATTGTCAGGACCTCTTCGGGCTAGGCCAAGCATTGACGTTACATTTTGACTTATCAACTCCCCTTTGAAATTTGTGAGATCAATATATTTTGTTTGAATGTGATCGATAAGTATTCATCACTTCTGGCCTCTTTATGTCGATACGAGGTTGAATTTTAGGGTCGGGATTTCCCAAGGTGCAACTTGCCAAGAACTGGGTTAGTCTTTCTTGATAAGGTTGATCACCAAGCCTACACCGGTTTCACAGGTAATTCCCTATGAGTGCTGACACTATGTCTTAGGAGCGCACCTCTAAGAGGGTGTCAGCAATAGGGATTGATGGAACACAAATCTCTTCCAAAATACAATCTTCAGCTGTCAAAGTTATCTCAGTTTCAGGCTTAATACCAGATTGTTGAAGCTATATCGAATTTAGAGTCAGTGGGATCCGGTCACTCCCCACTCATCCTACAACACCATACCAGAATGATGCGACTGCCACGTTAATTTAAATTTGAATCTTATTGGTTGGTCGATGATGGATGTAGAGGAATTGTACAAAGCAGTTGGGGAGAACCACGACAAGAGATTTCACTTCCGAATTACATCACGAAAAGGGAAAACACGATAACTGAACAACGAAGATGGAGCAAAGAAGTATTTAAAAATCAAGAGGAACAAATACAAAGAATACAAAAGAGACTAATAGATATAAAAACTCAGACTCAACTGAATAATTACAAATGGAAGAATCACAACTTAGGGAAGAAATCAAGTTCGAATATGAATGTGAAGAAAACTATTGGACAGACAGATCTAGAGAACAGTGGCTGACATGCGGGGACAAAACACTAAATTTTTCCACATGGAAACACTATAGAGATGAAGCTACAAGAAGATAAAAAGAATCAAGATTAATGCATGACATTGGACAGAGGAAGAACCTGAGGTGAAATCATGTTTCCAAAACTATTATAATCATCTATTTGAAGCAACAAATGCCACATCAGAACATATGAACAGAGCGGTAAGACATATCCAACCAAAGATACGAACAAAATGAATACATACCTAACAAGACCATAAAAAATGGACGAAATGGAACAAGCAGTACAAAACCTCTCACCAACAAAAGCCCCAGGACTAGATGGCCTTAACGGGAACTTCTATCACGAGTTCTGGGAGATCATCAAACAGGATATTTCACTCATGGTCCAGGATTTCATTAACAATAAAATCACTTTAGGATACCTCAACGACACACTAATAACATCAATACCAAAAGGAGACATACAGGGGGTACTTGTGGATTATAGACCTATATCATGTGTTAACTTTGGATACAAAATAATCACAAAAATCATGTTCAATCGACTACAGCACATCATGAACTTCATAGTATCATCAACACAAGCAACATTCATTAAAGGGAGGGCAATACAGGATAATATTCTAATAGCACAAGAAATTTATTTTTACATGAAAAGTTGAGATCCAAAAATTATGGCAACAATAAAAGCCGACATGGCAAAAGCGTATGATCAAGTAAGATGAGATTTTATTTTCATACTACTAAAAAAATGGGTTTCTGTGACAGATGGATAGCATGGATTAAGAACTGTATAACAACAGTGTCTTTTCAAATAGAACTTCAACGATGAACGTATGTAGAGCTTCGAATAAGGACAAGGCTATGACAAGGTGACCCCCTATATCCTTTTCTTTTTTCTCTAATAACAGAGTCACTCACATGTTAATAGAAAACAAAGTAAACGAGGAAATGATCAGGGTATAAGGAATTGTCCAATAATATCACACTTACTGTTTGCCGACGACTCACTGTTCTTTCTGGATATAGAAGGAACAAAACTCTCAGTGTTTCAGGTTTTTCTGAACGAATATTGTGAAGGATCAGGACAACTGATAAACTACCATAAATCTTTAGTATGTTTCAATACATTCGCGATCAAGTCACGAAAAAAATACACTTGGCAGGGACGGCAAACCTAGGCAAGTATCTCAAGATACCACTATGCCACAAGCGTTTAAAAATCGAATCATTGGAATGGATAGAAAAAAAACTATTCTAAAAACAGAAGGATGGAAAGCAAAGCTACTTTCAGAAGAAGAAAAGGAATTGCTGGTAAAAGCGGTATTACAGGCAATTCCAGTATACACTATGTCTATATTTCCGTACCCTGTGTCTTTTTGCAGGAAGCTTACCGCGGAAATTGAAACTTCTGGTGGAACTCAGGAGAACGAAACAGAATACACTGGATATCATGGGAAAAATGGCAATTAGGAAACTACTCGGAGGATTGGGATTCAGAGACCTCAAGTGGATGAATACGACATTACTGGCAGCACATGCATAGAGAATAACGACGCACCCTGAAACTCCCACAGCACGCCTTCTGAAAGGAATTTACTATCCACGATTAGACATAACAAAGATCAAATTACGTCAAAGTAGAACGTGGAGTTGGGCAAGTATACAGGAAGACAGAGGTTTTATCATGAAACACGGTATATTTCAGAGAGGAAACGGGGAATCGATCAACATATGGGATGATAGATGGATTAATACACCATGAAATTAGAGAAGCCACCACACTGCACACTACAGACGGTAAATCAACTCCGGCATCACGAAACACAAGAACGGGACTCAAAAACATTAGATACTTTATTCCCACAACCAATAATACCAGAAGGCTACTCAAAACTGACAACCCGAACTAACTAATGTGGCCTCATTCACAAAGCGGACAGTACAATACCTAAACAGTATACAAAGTATCGAAGAACGACGAAGTTCTTAACACTCCATAACAGACAACTGTCACAATAAACATAAACCACACACTATGGAGGAGAATATGGCAATCCAATGTCCCAAAGAAGATACAAGTTTTTGTATGGAAAGCTTGTAATGACACAATACCTACATCGAGTAATCTGATAAAGAGGAAATGCATGGACACACTAAACTTCACTTGGTGCCAGATGGAGGAAGACAAAGCGGAAATCTGCTACTGCATTGCAAGTTGACACAAGAAATATGGGCAACCTCGACACAACAAATCAAGACGCAACCACAAGACACACGCACTTTAGGAAGCTGGCTTATGGAAATCATATCAAAGTACGAAAAAGGCAGTTGGGATAAAAACAAAGTCAGAAACTACATATTCATACTTATATTGAACATATAGAAAACAAAAATGAAGTCTTTACACGAAGACACCGTCATAGACGTGGATCAGGTAATAAAGTCAACACAAAATATTATGGTGGAACCACATGAATCAGACTAGGCAACAAGAGATGAAACACGGATAGACAGAGACGACATAACAACAAGAACGACTGCAACACCACCAACCGAGACTGGCGATTACTTATTATTGCGATGCTTCTTTCAACACTAAATATGACCCAACAGGAATCAGAATCCTATAACAAAACCACAGAGATAGCCAACAGATACATATACAAGAAATAGTCCACTGCGACACAATTTTAGAGGGTGAAGCGTTAGTGTACTAAAAGCAACATAAAGGAGTATGGAATACCCAGATATACCAAAGATGATTTACTTAAATAACCTTGGTTTAATACAAGGTATAAAGGAAGTGTCAGTCGCGAGGTGGACGATTCTACCGATCATCCGACGCATCCAGCGAATGTCCGAGGAATCCATTGTTTTTAAAACTACCTACTTTCAAAATGTTAATAAAGTAAAAATGAATAACATCCACATTAGAACTCGTCCAAAAAAAATAAAAATAACATCCATTGGAATCCATATTAAATAATACACCTAAAATCTATAGATGGGCACGTAAGTTATCCTCCACCTACAGGCAACCGCACTTAAGTAGAGATGTGTGGCAATCGATAGCTGCACATCATCATCTCATTTCCCCATAACAAACGCCACCCTTTTCATCTTCTTCACAATCTGATACCTAACAAAAAAATGCCTCATACTGTTAATCTACAAAATCTTCCCTTTGAAATCATCACTGATATCCTCTCAAGATTACCTGTTAAACCGCTTTACCGTTTCAGATGCGTTTCCAGATCATTTTGCACACTTATCGATAGCTCAGGTTTTGTTAAACTTCATCTTAATCAATCTTTAATTACAAATTCCAATCGAAACCTTGTTTTAGGTGGTTTAGGTGTTTACTCAATTAACTTAGACTCGTTAAAAACTGCCAATGTGCTTAAACCACCTTACCGATGTTCAGATATATCTAATTCCTGTAATGGGTTGTTGTTAATTTTGGGTGAAACTCCTTATTTATGGAACCCTTTTACTCGAAAGTATAAAGAATTACCTCGTCTCGCTGTGGATTACCCAGATGTAACTAGATGTAAAGCTGCTTATGAAGTTTATGGATTCGGTTATGACTCTGATAAAGACGATTATAAGGTTTTAAGGATAGTTGAATTTAGAGGTTTAGATTATGAGTGGGTTTCTTCACAAGCTAATATTTATAGCTTAAAATCAAACACCTGGCGTAGAATCAACGATTTCCCTTATCAGATTCATTGTAAGAGGATCTGGAGAGTTTATTGTCAAGGTGCTTTACATACTGTTATATTAAATGATTATCAAAATATGTCAAGTTCAAGGTCTAAGATCATGGCTTTTAATATTACAAACGAGGAGCATTATCAAGTACCTCTTCCCGATATACCTGCTAAAGTATTTAATCTAGTTGGTTTAGATATGATGGAAGGTAATTTAGTTCTGTTAAATGCTCGTGTAAAGCATAGAGTTGATGTTTGGGTTATGAAAGAGTATGGTAAAAAAGAATCTTGGTTTAGGTTAATTTCAACTGCTCCACCTTTAATTGAACGATACTCAAGTTTAAGTCCATTAATTTATTCAGATGATAAGAATGAAGTACTTCTTAACTGTGATGATAAATGGTTAGTTTGGTATGATTTAAGAAGTAAAAAAATTAGAAATGTTCCTGTTGATGGTTTGCCTTTTATATTTAATGCTGAGGTTTGTGTTGAAAGCTTGATTTCACTTGAAGATGATATTTGTGTAGTTGATAGATTCAGAAAACAATGTCAACAACAAGAGAAGAGAATGGTTAGAAAGACTAGAAAAAAGAGGTAATTTTTTTTATTTTCATTTCTTTTATTCAATTTTTATAATGTTTTTATTTATGTATTTTAGGGATGATTTTTTATCGGAAGGGTTTAAACTGGTACTTTGAGATGTTTGAAATGGAAGTTCAAGAACTAACTTATGATTAACGGGTTATAGATATATGGACTTTATCATACCAGGTGAAATAATGTTTACTACAAGCTAATAGAGTAATAGTTAATATCTGTTTTTATCAACTTATAATTATGTAAATTATCTTGATATTATGTTGAGATGTTTTCATACAATTTGATATGATTTTCTAGTAAACTCTATAAATATTGTATGTTATTTTTAAATTTAAATAACAGTCATGTTTATCTGAATGGTGAATTTAATTTTTAGTAATGAAAAGCAATTTGGATATGGAATATATTAATACTTTCTCATATTTTAATGTGGGAAAGATGAATGCTTTCGTTTAAAGGAACAATTATTCGAATTATGGTTCTTTTTATGCAAGTGCATCAAAAGCCCTCTTGTATTACTTGTTTGGATTTAGTTTGTTAAAGAAAGTTGTTAATATTGGTTCACTTAGATACGTTAAAAATGTTAATTTTTTATTACTGTTTAGAAGATTCACAATTGAAATTATTTTTCTACTTAAAAGAGAATGATTAGACAATAGGTTTAGTATTTTAGTGAAAAGCATTCTTCTTAAGATTTAAAATTTGCAACTTGCTTATACAATCTTTCTAAGCCAAGTGTAGCATCTGAGTCCACAAAAATAAAGTTTTTATTTCGTTGGTCAAACAATAATTATTTTGAAATGGACCACAAATAGCCACAGCTTTTTTGTGTTCAGAAATCACAGATCGTGAGTGAGGTAGTTAGTATAAGTAAGTAGAGTATTAATACGGTCACAAGATACATGCAGAGTCTGAGACGAAATTAAATTACTGGTTTAGTCTATGGTCTAATTTTAGGTAAGAAGGAGTATTCGTTTGGTAAGGTGTTGAAATATCTATTTTTGGTGGGTAGTTAATACTCCTCTGATGTATGGGATAAGCTTTTCTTTTTTTGGTGGATAGTATATGGGTCCATGGATAAGCGCGTGGGGTCCTTCATCAAACTTATGGATTTGATGAATTTCTTTCTACTGCCCAAGCTAGAGCCTGTTATAAAATAAAGATCAAATTCCATTTTTAGGTCATTATTTATGGCCTAAAAACTTTTTTAGGTCACATCTTTGAAAAATACTAATACTAACCTTTAGATCAAACGTATTTAAAAGTGACACTGTAGGCCATTCTACAAATTCGTGAGAATTGTATTTGAAGTATTTAAAGGTATTTTGATATTATTGTCCAGTTTTTTTTTTATCTATAAGCCTAACATGGAATTTGCAGTCAAATAAAAGTAAAAATTCAAGCTAGAGCCATACTTCTTTTGGTAATTGTCAATTTATTAAAATTATAAATTCAATATAACTGCACATCTATAATTTCAACATATTTTTTTATATTTTTTTTAATTGAAATATTAGAATTTAAGATATCTTAATATTATGAATATAATTTTTTTTATTTTTTTTATTATGTGAAAAGGTAAGTGGACAATTTTTATTTTTTTTGTTATATGGGAGAGCCACTTTGAACTTGGAGTCATTGACTCGGTTTGAATTTACACAATTAGATTGGATGACCAAGGTTGTGACTAGTGAGTTAATTCCAATTGGTTATTAATTTTTTTTGTTAAAGGCATATTAATATAAATAGAAATAAGGTTCATACAAAAACACTCTCAAACTATACCTCTAGTGGGAGTCGATTTAGAAAGTAAACACGCTAATTGGGGGAAGAGTTTCAACCCAACCCAATCACTTGGCAAAAAGGCAAAAAACCTAGAAGTTTTTGTCTTGCAACCTAATCTGCATTAATAATTTTTCTAGGAATATGATAAAAGAAAACTAGTCTATTACAAACTAAACGTTTAATATCAAGATAGAGGAGCTTGTATCTCGTATTAGAGGGAATTTTGGGTTGATTTAGCATGTCAATAACCACCTTATTGTCACTCAACACACGAATGTCTTTAAACTGGAAATTAATTGCCGAAATAAGTCCATTATGCACGCTTCCTCTACACCGTTACACAAAAACTTTCGAGCATGGCGATGTATAAGATTTCTATTTTTATCTTGCAATATACAAGCTGAAGATGAGTTAAAGTCAGATTTAAAGAAGCTTCTGAGAAAGCTAGTAATGTATTATCGATTATCATTCCATTTACGTGTTACGTTTTTACCTCTTTTTGAGATACCTTTAAAGCTAATTTCCATTCCATTTACGTGTTACATTTTTACTTTTTTTTTTTGAGATACTTTTAAAGCTAATTTCCATTTCTTTGTTATCCTTTTCTTTATTTTCTTGCTTTGTATTTTTTCCTAACTCGGCCTCTTTATTTTCATTTAAGCTTAAACTTTCAAATAAATTGTTTGCCTTAGAGTTTTCTTTGTTATATTCAGAGAATTCATCATAGGCTAAAATAGCTTGTTGTAGTACTTGTTTTGGATCAGAGACTTTTTCTTCAAAGCAGGACTTAGTTCTTACTTTCTTATTCTACTTTCTCATTATCTCTCCTACAAAACATTTACTGTTCAAATCAAACTGCAAATTATCTAGGTTTTCTTTCACTTTTTTCGTCAATTTCTCTTTTCTTTTCTCTGTTTTTCCCATTTTACCGTGTTGATCTAACCTACTACGGACCACAATAATGAAATTGGGTGTCGGATGGGAGGAAGTAGACCCGGGTCCGATGGTATTAACCAAATTAATTAGGTTCATCTTATCTACGGGACTTGTCTTGATCATATGGTATAATATGACAGACATGCACAACTTGGAAAGACATTTGGTTGGCATGCAAAGGGATAAGGGACCCTCATTTTTCCTAATAATTAAACCTATTTGTCAATTGATGAATTTATCTCAGAATTGGAAGGATGATCCTTATAGATTCTCGGTAAACGTAAGCCTGGAAGGTTTAGCTATATCAAAAAGCAAAACAGAATGCATGGTCTCTAATTGGATAAAAATCCAAAAGGATCGGCGCTTGTTAAAGTCCCAAGAAAAAAGAAGATACAGAAACAGAGATGAAAGGATCTGGAGAGATACTACATGCAACAGTGGAAATTTCTTGGGGAAGAGTGTTGGAAGAAGCGTGTTACTCCCTCCGTCCCAAAAATAATGTCCATGTTACTAAATATGGCGTCCCAAAAATAATGTCCACTTACCATTTCAAGATAACTTTTCTTACTTATTTTCCCTAATTACCCTTATTTAAATTATTATTTTATAGGGTATTACATTTTCCTAGGCATAGGAATAGGTATGCTTGTCATTAATGATGACATTTATTAAGGGTATTTTTGTATATGTAGAGTTCAATGATGACATTTCTTAATCTGTGTGAAAATGCTAAGTGGACATTATTTTTGGGACGGAGGGAGTATTATTTTGGCAACTAAGATTTAATCAAATTGCTTTAACTAAACCGGAAGGAAGGTATGATTACTTCTCATATGATACTACCATTTACTGCTTTTACTTATATAAAATAAAATCGTGCATTATAATGGATAATATTACCAGTACAAGCTTAGTCAATAAAAATAAATGCCCTTATAACATAGGGAAGGGTCAAGATAGTAATGATCCTAAAAGAGAACTATTAAATGAGGGCTTGACTGGTCTTTTTATTTATGATGTTGGCTACATAATAATAGACAAGTTTAATGCTTATTGTGATTGGAATGTTGGTATTAAATGGTGGAATTACAAAATAAATATACTCAATAAGTATACAGAACGTCACATTGGGTGGATAAAAAATGTTCTGACTAATACTTTCACGCCAAAGGTTAGTCTAGGATCCTATATTGGTATTTCCAAAATGGTGAGTTATAGAATCACGCTAAGTGATAGGGAAATGGTTAAAATTGGACAAGTGGTGACCATGCAAAAGAATTGCAGAAGTAATACAGATTTAAGCGTAAAATCCTTTCAGTTTGAGAACTCAAAAGCTGCTATAAAAGAGAACATTCGTTCTCAATCTCTCAGTACAGACAAATTCTCTCTTTTGCTAAAAAAAACAACTACAAATCATGGCCTCTACAAACAACCACTTTCTCCCTCTTGCAAAAATAAAAACTGAAAACCTTGAAAAGTTCGAAACCCTAACCCTCTCAACCAAAGTACAAGCTATCAAACCAGAGACTCCTGAGTATATCCTACTTGCTAAGGTGATAGCGGATAGAATTGTACCGCTCTCTTCATTTCGCAAAGTGGTTTTTGATGCCTGGGGAATTCTTCGAAGGGTTATATTCGAGGAAATGGAGCCTAATGTCTTCAAGCTCACTTTGTTCCAACCTGAGGAAGCTGAAAGACTCTATTTCGTGAGGCCACTCACTGTTCAAGGGCTACACGTCAGTATCAACAAATGGGAAGGAGGAATAGCGTTTAAAGACATCGACCTAAAACATACGTGTGTATGGGTCCGAATTTACGGGTTAGCAGGAATACAAAACACACTTGAAACTATTGTGATATTTGGTGATTTTATGGGTGAGGTGATCGAAGTAGATCACCCAATGGTTGATCTGGATAACCTTGAATTCATAAGGTTTAGGGTTAAGATCAAGACGAATGAACCTCTGAAGACGGGAGTGTTCTTGGAGCAACTAGACGGGAAAGCTTGGGTCTCGTTCATTTACGAAAATGTGGGCCTATTTTGCTTCAATTGCGGTGTGATTGGACACAACAAAAGTGCATGTCCAACCTCAATGGTACGCCCTAAATGGTCGGATGATGCGGCTCGATACACTAATTGGCATAAAGATATGAACATTCGAAGTGAAGATAAGATGTTCCATATGATTAGAAGGAAAGATCGATGGGGTCACTTTGACGAAGTTGTTAGGTTCTATCCATTCCGTAGATTCGAAGGTGATGGCGAAGATAGCTCAAGCAACCCAAGCCAAGGAGGTTTAGTGACTTCTATTAGGATGAACCAACAGGCTGTAGGACAGATAGGTCAGAACACTCGTGCTAGGAATGAAGAGAAGCAAGACAGTGTGAATTCAGGAAGTGAATCAAACAAAAGGAGAAGAGAAAATTCAGAGCTATTGGAAGATATGTTCAAAAATCTGCATAATATGGATGGACCAATTGAAATTTCCGAAAAAAAGTTTCCAGGCCTGTACAAAGTCTTTAGAAGGGAACTGGGAGATATTGGCATGAGCATTATCGTGTCGAATGAAACAATCACGGAAGTCTTAAACGCGCAAAACATTAATATTGATGAAATGTACAACAACTTCAAGTCAAGTGTGGATGAAGGTTTTGGAATCTGGAAAGATGTACCTGTTAGAACTGAAGGAAGGAACAAGACAGTCTATGATTTAAACTTGAATGTGGGTGACAATGTGGCGAAAGTAGCTGATGGGCAGTTTTGGAATTCAACATATGAAGCTGGTGGTCCCTCGAGCTTGAAGCTTAAGCAAGTGATTAATCTTAGTAATGGTAGTGAAGGTAAAGGAAAAGGGATTGTTGAGGGAGGGGATTCATTCGAACCTGATGAATTGTCCCCAAATTCTCAATCCATACATATCAGTCAACACCCGAGGATTGAAGATGAGGATAAAGAAAACTCAAATGGTGGCGGGTATGAAGTTTTCAAGCCTAAGACAAAGTTTACATGGCCAAAGAACCTCAAAAGGAAAGCTGCACCAAGTGGATGCCCTGGCAACGCGAAGGTCAGGAAGTTCTCTAAAAGTGATTTCGATGACTTGGAGGAAAGAATCAACGCTATACAAGGTTTTATAAGTGAGATAAGTGACAGTTTCTATGAGGTTAAAGCCCAGACGAAAAAAGAGGAGAAAATTTGTGATGGTGTTCGCACTAATAATGTGGATGACGGATACGAAGTGGGTGGTGAAAGACTATATTTTTGCAAAGGAGATAATTGTGATGGTCACATAGAATATTCATCAAGCAGCAGTGATGATTCAGACGACTTTGATGGCTCCCCGGTTTGCACGTTGAGGGCCAACAAAGCTCAGAAGGTTACGGTGGATGGCGGCCGGTCCCTAAACCAGGCCGGGTTTGATGGATAGCTTTTGTGCTTGGAATTGTCAAGGTGCAAGGGCGCCCTTGACAAGGAAATCCTTTAAGTTTTTAGTTAAGAAATTTAGTCTATCTTTTGTGTGTTTGTATGAGTCTAAGTTGAGAAGTAAGGACTTTCGTTCCTGCTCACAGTTTAGCTCTTTTAATAATTTTCACATCGTCGAACCCGGAGGAAGAGCATATATGTCCGGGGGTATGATCTTGATGTGGAAAAATGATGTTTTGTTAGATATTGTGTTTTCTAGCTCGAATCTGGTTGTATGCAAAATTAATGAAAAGGATGGATCAAGTTGGTTTTTGTACTGTCTCCATGCACCTTGCGATATTGATAAGAGACATGAAATTTTCAAATCAATTACTAAATGGATTAATAAATTAAATGGACCTTCAATCATCCTTGGAGATTTTAACGAAATTAGCAAATTCTCTGAAAAGAAAGGAAAAACCCAACCTAATTTAGAGAGAATCATTAAATTCAACGAGTTTATTAATGATAACAAACTTATTGAAATACCAAGCAAAGGATGCTATTTCACATGGTCTAACAAAAGGGAGGGAGAAGAGAACGTTAAAGAAAAATTAGATAGAGGTTTAGCCAATCTTGATTGGTGCTCAAAATTTTCAAATGCGAATATTATCGTACCGCCGGCGGTAGGTTCCGACCATTCTCCAATTATCCTCAACTTTGACGAGGAGAGCAAGGATAAAAGTAAATATTTTTGTTTCGAATCGAGATGGTTAGAACATGAGCAGTGCAAAGAAGTTGTCGAAAAGTGTTGGAACAACAAAGAAATGGCTAGGAATTTGAGACAATTCTGTGATAAGAGAGATGCTATGTGTTTAGCATTAAGTGGATGGAGCAAAAAGACTTTCTTTAATAATAGAAAAAAACTTGCAAAACTTTATGGGAAACTTGAGGATATACAAGACAAAGATATGGATAGAGAGAGTTATGAAATGGAGATTGAAGTGAAGAAAGAGATTGAGAAGTGTTGGGACGAGGAGGAGTTATATTGGATGGATAGAGCTAGAGACAAGAACATAAAGGAAGGTGATAAAAATTCGAAATATTTTTTCGCTAAAACCATGCTTAGGAGAAAGACTAACAAAATAAAAGTCCTTAAGTGTACCGGTGATGAATGGTGTGATAAGGAAGGAATTATTAAGGACACGGTTAGGAAATTTTATATGGAGTTATTCAAGGAAAAGGGAATCAACAATGTTCATGAAGTTACAAAACATATACCGTGTAAAGTGAACTATCAAATGAATGAAGCTCTAACGAAAATTCCGGATAAAGAAGAAATAGAGGATGCCGTGTTTAGTATGGACGGGTCAAAGGCGCCAGGACCGGATGGACTTCCAGGGAAATTCTATCATGAATTTTGGGATATTATTAAGAATGATATCAACAAAATAGTGATTGACTTTTTCACAAACAATACACCTCTTAATTTGTTGAATGATACATTAATTACCCTAGTTCCAAAAGGAGAGAAGCAAGAAACTATTAAAGATTTTCGACCTATCTCGTGTGTTAATTTCTGCTACAAGATCATTTCGAAAATCATGGCGCTAAGACTTCAACCGTTTATGAATGAAATAATCTCCCAAACACAATCGGCTTTTATCAAAGGGAGAAGCATCCAGGATAATATTCTAATCGCTCAGGAGGTATCATATTACCTTAATACCAAAAGGAAATCAAAAAATAATTATGCGGAAGTAAAGATTGATATGGAAAAGCCTATGACCAAGTCAACTGGGAATTTCTTCTCGAAACTTTGAAGGCACTTGGTTTCGCAAAAAGATGGGTTGATTGGATTGAGAATTGTATCACAACTGTCTCTATGCAAATTAAAGTTAACGGGCAAAGACTAAAAAAGTTTAAACCGGAACAAGGCCTGAGACAAGGGGACCCACTATCTCCACTACTATTTTCGTTACTGACCGAGAGCCTTATTGGACTCATAAACAATCAATGTAGAGAAGGTAATATTGAAGGAATTGCAATTACGAGGAAATGCCCGAAATTAACCCATTTATTCTTTGCGGATGATGCGTTGTTCTTTATTAAAATAACTGATAATGAGGTTGAGGCATTCACGGAAATTTTAAAGCTATATTGCCAAGCATCGGGTCAAAGGATTAATTTAGCAAAATCTTCAATTTATTTCAGCAAAGATACACCGGATAATATTAAGGAGAAGGTTACTACATCTTTGAAAATTAAGCCAACTACCTCGTTGGGGAAGTATCTGGGTTTGCCACTCACGCTTAAAAGAGCTAAGACTGAAAATCTAAATTATATAAAGGATAGAATCTTAAGTAAAGCTGCAAGCTGGACGTCATCTCTCTTATCTGAAGGTGGGAAAGAAACTTTGATCAAAGCCGTCCTTCAAGCAATTCCTAACTATGCAATGTCAATTTTTGAATTTCCTAAAACACTATGCAAAAAACTCACTTCTCTGGTGGCAAATTTTTGGTGGGATTCCAGAGAAAAAAAGAAGATCCACTGGTGTAAATGGAGTAAAATGGCAACATCAAAGAAATGCGGGGGAGTAGGATTTAGAGATTTTCAAAAAATGAACCTTGCTATGCTGGCTGGCCAAGCGTGGAGAATTATTAACAATAAAGACTCTCTGGTTTACAAAGTGCTTAAAGGAATATACTCCCCTAACGAGAATTTTTGGGATTCAAAACTGAAAAATAAGAGATCATGGAGCTGGGCAAGCATTTATAAAGGGCTCCAAATGTTAAAAAAATACGCAATCTGGCAAATTGGGGATGGTAATACTGTGGATATTTGGAACCATAAATGGATAAATGGTAAGTATCAACTCGAGAATTCACAAAATTTGGAAGTAAAAAAAGTGTGTGAATTAATGGTAGATGAAGATAGAGGATGGAATATCAACCGAATAAGAGAAATTTTCGACCCTATTATAGCTAACGAAATTTTCAAAATTCCTCTTACAAGAATAACGAATGAAGATAAACTCATTTGGCCATTTACAAGGGATGGCGAATACTCTACTAAGTCAGGCTACCACACTCTAGTCAATCAAGAAAAAGAAGCCACAGCGCAACCTTCATCCAAAGGGGAAAAAGAAAACGACACGATACTCTGGAACCAAATCTGGAAGGCATATGTACCATCAAAGATGAGGAACATTGCGTGGAGAATATGTCACGATTTAATTCCTTCTAAACTTAATCTTAAAAAGAGAAAATGCAAAGAAGAAGCAAGGTGTGAATGGTGCGAGAATGAAACTGAAAATACTGAACATATTATATTAAGATGCCCGTTTAGCATACAAGCTTGGGCAAGTTCAGCTCTTCAAATTAGAATCGTCAAGGATGACAAGAGTACCTTTGAACATTGGTTCCAAAATATTGTTAATAGTTATTCTGAAAATGGATGGGATAAAAGGAAGGTGATTGCAATCGTGCTTACAACAGCATGGAACATCTGGAAAGAAAGAATGAAAGGATTTCATGAGAAAAAAAAGTGGGCCGTGGAGAATATCACAACTAACACTAATAGAGTTATTGAGAAACTATTTGAAGCAGAAAAAAGAAGTTCACAAGAAACAAGGAAACGGAAAAAGGAAGACAGGAGTATATTAAGCAGAAAACCAGTTCTGGAAGACAAAGCAGAGACTACTTGGTTCAGCGATGCATCGTTTACAAAAGAATGGGAACCGGCAGCCATTGCAGCCATCGCCATCAATGATCAAGATCTAATTGTACGCAGGAAAGCTACAAGGTGTAGGATAAAGACCTGTATTGAAGGTGAAACTTGGGCGCTCCTGTTAGCCCTTAGAACGGCAGGAGCAAATAATTACCAGAGTAGTCTCTTCTACTCTGACAACCTTGAATTGGTTCAAGGCATCAATAACATTAGAAGACTCCACTGGAGTCTTAACCCCATTATTGAAGAGATTAAAGGATGGATGAAGATTTTTCCTCTGTGGAAAGTTTCATATACTAGTAGAGAAAATAACATCACTGCAGATGCGCTTGCTAAATGCGTTAGGAGGAACATTAGCCTCGTGGGTTGGAAGGATCTCTCTGTGAATGGATCAAAAACCTATTTATTAGATAGACTTATATCATTGTAATTTGCTTTCGTTTGTATTTTGACAAAAAAAAAAAAAAAGTTCTTACTTTCTTAATGTGTCATATTATAAAAGAGGCAAGAGAACTTATATTCCTACCTACTATATCTGTTCACCCATGCAAGGTTTTAAGATTAAAAATTAGTTCTCAAACCTTGAAGTACAACATGATGTAATAAGTAGTTGTAAATGAGAATTAAACCATAAGGCTCTAGTCCATGAACATTTAAATAGTAAGTGTTCTTTTGATTCAGCATTAATGCCACATATCTTTTTTTTTTTTTGGACGAATAATGCCACATATCCACAAAGACCAGTTTTAACACATTTACTATAGTATTTAAGTTCCTCAGTTGGAATTTTTCTTTTACAGACTTTCCATGAGAAATTGCGAATCTTAGGAGGTACATTTAGTTTTCATATTTCTTTTCAAATATTATTTGGGGAAACATGGAAATCTCATGAAGCATTAGCTTGTTTTTTTTTTTTTCAGTTTCTTTTAAAAGCCCATAAATAGCCTTTGAAGTAACTTCTCCATCTCTAGATAGGGCCCAGAATGTATAATCTTCCATTATTTTTATAAGAGTTATCATCTTGTTTATTTTGTTACTAATATCCAAAGTAAACCATTTATTTATAATTTGATGGTCCCTAATATTTGACCCTTCATAACACAAATCAGAGACTTGCATTAAGGGGCTGTTTGGGTTTTTTTTAGTGTTTTTATTCCTGGTATCCAAGAGTAATTCCACAAATTTATATTTTTTCCATCTTCTACTTTCCATATTAAGTCATTTTTAAAGATATTTCGCCCTTCTAGCAAACTTCTCCACCCCCATGAAGGGTGATAACCAAGAGATGTATCAATAAAAGAGGTATTATTATAGTAAACTCCTTTTAGCGTTTTAGCTAATAAAGAATTTGAGTTTTTGAATATTTTCCATGCATTTCTAGCTAATAAGGAATAATTTTTTATTCTCACCTCTTTAAAACGCATTCCACCATTATTTTTATTATTAGCCATCTTTTTCCAACTAATTCAATGTTTTTTTCTCATTGGTTTTACTCCACCAAATTTTTAAAAAATTAAAGAATCTATATTATCACATACTGTGCTAGGAATTAAGAAAACTGCCATAATGTATGAAGGGATGGCATTAATCACTGATTTAATTAGTGTTTCTGACAAGAAGATAGTATTTCATTTTTTAACTTTATTTTTTATTATATCAATCATCCAGTTAAGGGCTTTTATCTTAGATCTACCCCAATCAGCTGGTATTCGTAGGTATTTGCCCAAATTATCCAATCTATTCATTCTAAGAATATTGAGAAGTTTTTTATTTTTATCTTCAGGTGTATTTTTACAAAACATGATACCACTTTTTTTAAAATTAATGCATTACCCAGAAGCATTAATATATTCATTTAAAACATTTCTACATTCCTCCACATCTTCATCTTCAGCTCTAATAAAAAAGAGATTGTCATCAGTGAAGAGTATATGGCTTAGAGTGGGGTATTTTTTAATAATTTTTAATCCCCTGATCAAGTTACTATCAATTTTTTGTTTTATAAGAGAAGATAGAACTTGTGTAATTAGGCAAAACAAGAAGGGTGATAATGGGTACCTTGTCGACTATCGTAGACCTTTCATATGTATAGCAAGTGACACTTGTTCCCCATTTAGTAGGACATTGTACGAAGCAGTTGTTACACAACCCATGATCCATTTTACCCAAGTAGTACAAAAACCCATTTTATTTAAGGCATCATATAAGAAATCTCATTCCACGTTTTTGTACGCCTTAGCCATATCGGCTTTTATAGCCATATAATAGGTGTTTGTATTTCTTTTTCTTTTCAGAAAGTGGCTCACCTCATGAGCAATTAATATATTTTCAGAGATCTCCCTTCCCGGGATGAAAGCGCATTGAGATCGCTTACAATAAGGGGCATTATATTTTGTAGTCTTTTCACAAGGATTTTAGCTAATATTTTATATATGACATTAGAACAACTTATAGGTCTAATTCATTTTTGGTATAAGCGTAATAAGAGTTTTATTAATCTCAAATAAGCTACTATCGTTCCACAAAAATCCTAGATGAATCTCATTATATCAAATTTTATCAAATCCCAATGTTTTTTAAAGAAGTAAACCGGGTACCCATCAGGTCCTGGTGATTTATCATTACTCATGTCCCACAAGTCACCTCTTATCTCCTTACTCACTGGAGCTATGAGATCCTTGTTCATCTCCTCAGTGACACATGATTTTAGAGTCTGGATTATAAGAAAGTAATTTCTAGGGCCACAAGTACTAAATATATTATTAAAATAAGATTGAATCTCTTTCTCCATATCTTTTTTTCCAGAGACCCATGTATTATCTTCAATGAAAAGGCAAGTAATTTTATTTCTTTTTTTTCTCATTTTCGTCATAGAGTGAAAGTACGCAGTATTCTTATCACCCACTGTTAACCACTTTATTCTGGATTTTAATTTCCAATAAGTTTCTTCTTGTTTCCATCTATTTTCCATTCTTTTCACAATTTCATTATATTAATTCCAATTATTGGGGTTACTAGAATTAATGATTCTTTGTAGCGCTATATTATCCTTTCTCAACATTTCTTTTTTCTTTTTCGTATTTTTTCTTTCCCAACTAGTGAGAGTATTAGTTAGAGTGTAGAATTTTTTTCGTAAATTATGAATTCATTTACCTCTCATTCTAACATTTCAATCCATATGAGGTTTATAAGATCAATGCATTCATTATCATCAAGCCAATTTTTACAAAAAATAAATCTCTTAAGTATAGGGATTTTTTTAATATCTTTCATGATCATAATCATAGAGTGATCTGATCCAACGAAGGGCTAGATAGCTAACCAAGAATTAGGAAACATATCATCCCATTGGTTATTGATACAACATCTATCTATCATTTATTTAATAACTTTTGAATTTTGTCTCTTATTAGACCATGATAACTTACAACCTTTTGAGATAAGATCAGTCATATTTAGATTTTTAAGCTATTTGTTAATTCTTTTCATATCATTTTTATTTGGGATTTTACCACCCAATTTCTCACTAGAGTATCTATACATATTCATATCTCCTATTATATTCCAAGTTAAGTTAGGCAGAATCTTTCACATTCTTTAATAGCATTCATAACAACATTTTTATCTTTATCTTCGGAAGGAATGTACTGTAATTTTGCAGTGAATATAAAAATCAGTAGATTCAAGTATTTTCATTTTAATTTTTGGATTTTTTAATAAGGCAAGCCCCCCATTTAAATAGGATCAATAATACAGCTAACCTCATATTAATCTTATCAGCAATTTTTTTCACATAGGAGGAGGAATTTTTAGTTTCAATTAGGAAGATTACCTCTGGGTGATACTGTATAACAATATCTTTTAAGGTTAGAACTGTCAAGTTGTTGCCAAGGCCTTGACAGTTCCAACTTAGTTCTGTCATTGATTCGCTTAAGGTTGATCTGGTTCAACCCCGCAAAACTCATTAGCTTGTGTTGTATTCACTTTCATACCCAATCCTTCATCCTCATCTTTCACTTTACCACTTTCCGCTTCTATTTCCAAAGGCATTTCAAGCTTTGCAGTACCCATTGCCGGAGTCCACCTTGATCGCCACATCTTTTCATTTCTAGATTTTTCTCCAAGGACACGTTGTAGTGCTATTCTTTTCGTTTTGTTTTCTTCTATTAAATTTTCATTACCATAGTAGTTTGGTACCTCTTCCATCCTTTCATCTTCAGTATATGCTTCCACCATGGTTTTGATTTTGTTTTGTATAGCAGCATATTCGTTTTTAGGGTTGGGGTTTGAATTGAGAATTTCTTCATTCGGGTTAAAAGGTTTTGGTTAAGTGAAGTTGTTGTGTTTGGGGTTGGGTTATTAGAATGAAAACTGAAGTTCACTTTTGGCTAAGCTGATAGTTCAAGGTCCACTTCCGCTTTTTTAATGGACCAAAATGAGAGTGTAAGAGGCCACTAGACTCTATTCCTTTTTTTCTAGCCCAATATTAAGAGGAGATTTGGGCTCCAGCTCATCATCCTCATTTTTGTCTATGTTCACTGAACATATTGTTTTCAGGTTTGGATAATTCCAGTTGACAATTATTTAAAAACTGAGAGAGTGAATTATTCAGTGGAGTTAGTGATGAAAATTAGATTCGAAATATTTGAATTTTGATTTCAGAACAAATTATTTATATTTAGATTTTTTATTCTTTCAAAAAAAATTAGATCAAAAGCAGAATTATATATAAATTTTTGAAATTTGAAATTTGTATTTTGATTTTATATTCCAAATATTATTTTTGGTATATAATTTATTATTAATTACTATATTTATTAATTAATTTATTTTATATATAATATATAATCAATGTATATAAATTATATAAGGGCAGGGCAAATTAAAGTCTAACCCAAAATTTAGGACCAAACCAAGTAAAATAACCCATAAAAAGTGTTTTTTAAGCTTAATTTATAATTAGGGTCGGACAACATAATACATAAACTCAACCTGTAATCGATTAGGAAGCACAAATGAAAGCGAGGAGGAAGCACAAGATTAGGTGGAGAAGAAGAAAAGGGTTTGTTTATGAACCCAGCGATTCTTCTCCATCCATTATCCGATTGTCCTCAACCCAAAGAGTAAATTTATTCCATCTTGTATTTCAAGCATGAATATATTATTAGTTTTCTGTAATTTTCACTTTGCATTCATGAACTAACCTCATTCTGTAGGATTTCTATTGTAATACCTTATGTTTAGTTTTTTGATGTTGTTATTGTATTTAAAATATCATATTCATATTCAATTGAGATTGGGTTTTCCATTAATTACATTGTTTATATTCGTGTTTTTATTACTCATGTGCTTCTAGCGCTATGTAGCAGGAGTTGTCATAATCTGACTAACAACTGGACAGGGAAAGGATTATTGTAGTAGGATATAAATGCTTAGTACCCTTTAGCGGACATTATTGGCACGCTAGGTAGTCGAATAAGGTAAAATGAAGATGAACCAGACTGAAATCCATGAGACGAGTAAGGATAAAATTAAGTTTTCCAAGTTTGCCCTTGTGGAAGCTTAATCGCATTAGAATCCTGACTAGGGAGAACATTAAACCAGCTCGCCCTAATGAATAACAAATTTAATTAGCGGCATAGTTTATTACTAGCAATTTACTCAAACAATCATCTCATATACTTATATTTTTATTTTATTTCATTCTTAGTGTAATCTTAATTAAGTTATTTTACTTTTAGTTGTTCATCATTGAAAACTAAACAAAAATCATCCCTTTGCATCATTAGTGTTTTGTTATTTAGATTACAAACTTCACATATTTGCACTAGAATAAATACCTTAAATTGCAATAGTCCCCGTGGAATACGATAACTCTACTTATCATTCTTGCTACCTACGATTTGTACTCTGCGGAGTCGACCCCGAATTTGTGGTTGTTTATTTTATATAATGGGGCGGCAACGGTCAAGATGGTACTGCTGCCGGAGATTATTGTTTAGATTTTTGTGCGTTTGTTTTAGTGTAGAAGTGCCTATTTTGTTTTCTATTTTACTTTGTCTTGTTGCTTTTGTCTCTCTACAGGTTTAACAAGTTTACTTATCAAAGAGAGAGATGGATGATCGTTTTTCCCGCTTGCAAGATGAGTTGAATCAACTCATTGTGCTTATCAAGGAGAACTTCCAAGGTGGGAATTCTTAGGTAAAGTTCGTCAACGCACCTTATAGTTATTCCATGGGGTATGAAAGAAACCTCCAAAATTATCACCAAGGAACCCAATTCTACCAACAAATGCCAAGCAGAAGTCTTTATCAAGGCTATTCATATCAGCCTAGACTCAAAGAGCACGTTTATCAAGCTACACCTCAAAATCATTATTTAGGTGGAAAAGCTTATGGGAGTCAACCCTTTCAACAACCACATTACAATGTATAAAATGAGAGTCAAGCTCCAATGCCATCACCATCACATTCACAAGAAAGTGCACTCTCCGAGTTACAACAAACACTGAAAACTTTTAGGGTGATGACACAAGAAAATTTAAAGTCGTTTATGGTGATGACACATGAGAACATACACACATTAGTGGAGCTATCAACTGAGTTTCAAATGTGGAGTAATCAAATCGCTCAAACGGCTTCCCATTGTGAGAAAAATCAACAAGCTCCTCCGCCACAATTAAGCCAAGATGCCATCAAGAATATTGAGGTTAGTGTTGGGTTCAAAGTTGAAGAGAAAGTAGTGTAATTGCCACCTACTGCAGAAATTTTTGTGGAATGTCCAAATGTAAATGAACCAGCCAAGCCAAGTGTGGAGTAGACACGTGTTGAGAATCTGGTTGAAGAGGTTGAAAAAGATAAGGTAGATGAAAATAGAGAGGTGGTTGATGCACCAAGGGTGCAAGAGAATATGAGAGATGAACCGGTTGAGGAGCAAGAGATATTTATAAAACCAGAACCACCTCAACTATTAATTGATCAATACATACCTTGGAAGCAAGGTATTACATCGTGAGAGTAAGGCGGCAAGAAGAGGGATCTACCCACCACCATTTAAAGATCTAGTAAAGAAAAATTTGGGTGGAGGATTCTCTAATTACTAATCCAAAAAAGAGGCGAGTTTAAGTGGAGGAATACCGCAAGAGCCTCAAAGCTATCTTCGTGGAAGGTAACGCGCCGAACTTAACGACGTAATAACTAAAAGTGCTTCTTAGGAGACAACCCATGTTTTTAATGCTTTCTATTTTAACTTTATGTTCTTAGTGTGAATTAGTACATTATTTATGTGTTTTAGTGTATATAGTAGTTAATGAGAAAGGTTTTTACTGTTTTTGATGCACATGTGATTTAAAATTGAGTTTGGGCTGTTTGTGTGTAATTTTTGGGTAAAAAAAGTTGTTAGATGCGGTATACCGCGCCCTAGGTGTGGTACACCGCATCCAACAAAATCGTGCCCACTACACCCCACGCTTGATTGATCAGAAAAGTTGGACCTGATACATGCTACGTGCGGTACACTACAGTACATGTCGAAAACGTGAGAAAAAGGCATGCTGATATATAGCGCCACAGTATGTATCGCGATAAAAATCCATGGCCACGATATATCACGAGTTAAAGTTCAGAGATATTGGAATGGTACAGCGATACCTTCGGTATACCGCACGGTATCCGCGGTGTACCGCACCAACGCACTAAGAAAAGAGAAAGGTAAACCTTGAGCTCCTTTAACCTAAAATCCCAATTTTATTCTGCCTAAAGCTTCCAACCTCTATTAGAGCTTCGGCCAGAGTTTCACCTACCATAAAAAACACGACCAAAACACCGAGATATCATATCCAAAACCATCCTAGAATCATTCCAAACAACATAACCAAACCAAATCATTCCAAAACATCAAGAACTCAAGATTTAAGCCAAAATTTTTCTAAAATTTTATTTTTAAACTTCTTAATTCCTTCTCTACCAAGTACAACTACATCACACCCACGTAGAAAAACACCTTCATTCCACCTTTTACACTCAAAATAATACCTAATCCACCCACATCAAGGGGTAATTCCAAGAGCGGTATAATTTTTAGTTGAGGGTGGAAGGAGATGACGCTAAGAACGAAGACATTAGTTCATATTATGGAAATGAAGAACAATCAAAACAAGATTTGGGTGAGAACAAGAGTAAATCAAGCGAAGCTTCTAAGGGCCCTATTAGTTATCGCAACAATAATCAGACTGAAGTTAGAAAAAGGTAAACACGAATGGTTTCTTTAGCTCTTGGATTGATTGGTTCCTTAGGTGGAATGAAAGGATGAGTCGTGGTGATACGAGAAGCGCGTATGCAAGATGAGCACCACACCCTACCTTGGGTGTTGTAAATGTGAGGTGATTTCCCCAAAGAGTATGTTTACTCCCTTTTATACCCTTTCTTTATTTGTATATTAGTTGTTTGTTCTAAGTTTATTGAGTCTGTTTTGAGCCGAGTCACGGTTCAACTTTGAGTTGAGGGTGGAAACCTGTTATTTCCACCCCCATTTTTATGTGTTTATTGTTTTTAATAAGTGAGAAGGTTAGTTAGAATCTAGTGAATGTATCTTGTAAGATATATGTTAATAAGTTAATGATAGTAAATTGTAGATTTATAAATTTTTCTTGTATGCTGAAAGGATCTTTATGAAATGCATGTTAAACGTAAATGAAAAGATAAGTGAACAACGTGGTAAATAAAAGTTTGACCTTAGGAAGCATGTGTGGTGTGTACAACATGAGATTCAAACTAGCATATAAACCATTTAATGAACGTGCTAAAAGCGAGAAAGTGAATAATTTATGTAGGATAGAACATGATTAAAGCAGTTCTTTGTTAGCTCCTTGTGCCCTTTAGCCTGTTATCTATTTTAATTGATATATTATCCGTCTTAGCCCCTTATTTGCCTTTTGTAGACTTTTTATTAGCCATATTATAAGCCTTATCCTATATATTTTTAGGACCTTTCCATATAACCCGCACTAGAATCGCGGTGCTTTGACACTCGTCTAGAGTTTCAGTTTGGGGTGGTGGTTTATGGGAAGACATTATTGGGTGGGATTTGAATTTGTAATGGTATTTTTTGATCACTTGTTCATACATTTGTAACCTTTTGTTGCGATAAGAAAGGAAAGAAAAAGATTTAAAAAAGATGAAAAAATTATATGAGATAGAAAAAGAAAGAAAAATAGTGACATGATCTCTCACATCAAAAAGAGGATTATTTTCACTTACAAAAGAAAATATATACATATTTAAAACTGGCAAGGTAGGATTTAATTAGATGATCATAAAAAGGTTTCATTTTGGATTTTTGGGAATGCTAATAAGTGTATATTTGAGTTGAGTAAGAATAGGGATGGCAACGGATCGGTTTTTTGCAAATATTCCAAAAACCATAACCATAACCGTTTTTATAAGTAAAAACCATATCCTAACGGTTTTAACCATCAGTTACACTTTTCAAAACCATAACCGTATTATTCGGTTTCGGTTTTTTAACGGTTTTGCGGTTTTTAACCATATTGAAATGATAACTTGATAAATATATTAAATTTTATAAAATAAAACCACACATATTAAAGAAAATTCCAAGTATTATAAAAAATTGTGTTGGTATTTGATTAAATTGCATATTTATTATTTAAGTGGTTAAATCTAGTATTTTGCTTTTGCTTTTAGAATTTCAATATATCTAATTTAATCTAAATTATTATAAGATTTTAAAATATATACGATAATAAACGGTTTTCGGTTTTTCGATTTTATTTTTATTAAAAACCATAACCTAACGGTTTTAACCATCGGTTATACTTTTAAAAACCATAACCTAATGGTTTTAACCGCGGTTATCTAATTCGGTTTTCAATCGGTTCAGTTATCATCGGTTTCGGTTTTTAACCGTAACCATTTCCATCTCTAAGTAAGAACATCTTTAAAAGTAACTTAAAGTCTAGGGTAATTTGTTGATGGCTAGTGAGGAAAAGACTAAAAGCCCATTCTAAATTATCCAAGAAATAGAAAACAAAAACAAAACCCAACTCCTCCCCCATAGCTTCGGTCGAGCCCTCTTAATTTCTTGTTCTCCCTTGTTAAAATAAAAATTTTAAAAAAAAGAGAGATGGGATTAACACGTAAGCCGCGGGAGAACTAAGTCCTCATTGTTTTGTCGTTTGGTTAAAGTTTAATATTTTATTTTTTATTATCGTAGTATTGCTTCCTTCTCTTTGTCTGCATGACCCAGGAAAAGCACACACACTAAAAACCCTTTCCTTTCTCCTCCGATCATCTCAAATAACAAAATCACTATAAACACGCACACACAGCTGAGCAGAAATTGGGCTTTTGATTCCATGGGCCCACACCTCCCTTAAACCCTCTCCTCCCTCTAATGTCTTCCCACCTTGACTCCGCCTCTGCCGCCGCCGCCGCTGCAGCCGTTTCTCAAAACAACAACAAACGTAAGCTCGACGATTATATTTCATCTGATGACGACGTCGTTCTCTTAATCTCTTCTAAGATGAGAAAAGACCAATTTATACCCTCTTCTTCTGCTTCTTCCGATAACAACAACAACCACCGCGATGATCATCTCCAACAACAGGAACTACGTCATTCAGTCCGTTACTCGTCATCACTCACCGAGTCAACTCAGTCTCCTCGACTTCAGTTCTTCGTCCGTGATTTGGCTCATAACTCGTTGGTTATATATGCCGACCGATACGACACCGTTGAATCAGTCCATAAGAAAATCTCAACCATCACAGGTATGAGAATTGAGTTACAACGATTAATTTACAAAGGGAAACATCTTGAGTGGGATAAAACCCTAGAGGATTACGATATCGATAACGACTCCAATTTAATACTCGTTGCTAGGCTTCGTTCTTCCCAACACCCCCAAGCTTGGCAACATATCAATGTCCTCTTAAAAGAGGTATTTAATCTCTGCCGTGATACCAACACTAATATTATCAGAAACAATAACAATAATTATATGCTATCCGACTTAACTGGGCCATTTAACTCACTGATTAAGTCCCGGCTCACTGAGTTCATCAACATGATTCCTCGGATTGATACTCAACACTCCCCTGTTGCCTTACAAGCCTCAGACTATCTAGAGATTTTCCTCGCCTGTTCAGTGCCTAGAGCATTAGTAATGCTCTATACTTCTTTAGTAAAAGATAATCGAAAAGTAGCTAACGAAGCTATTCAACATTTTATCACTCAAACTAGCGCATTACCTGAGCCTATACATATACAATGTGCACCTATAATCTTAGAATTCTGCAAATTATTGAGTAGGCGAGTTGGGAACGATGATCCTTTATACATCTTTTGTCGTAGTAGCTTAGGGTCTATTATGGATAATATGTTGATCGGTACAGCTACAGATAGTGGTGGCACCATTGATGTTCGAGAAATATTCCCATTCGTTAGCGAATTATCATTAAAATTGTCCCAAAATATACGGTTAAGTACCGATGCACCTTTATTCTTGGGACCCACTTTAAGCGATGTTCGTGATTTCTCTGCGTTTTTATCTCCCCTTAGAAAATCTGTAATGATGCAAGTAAGACTTGATGGTGAACGAAAGGGGAATATTCGAGGTTGGTGTAATCAAGTACGTTACAATGGTGAAAGGGAATTTCTATACAAGATATTTGTAAATTTACTCAAGGAAATGGAGTCATGTTTAAAGAAAATGGAGGATTATTTAAATGTGTTAGAGAAAGGAAGAATTGAACAGCTTATGCTTGGATGGGGTCAACATTTAACGATTCTAAAGGAGTTAAGTAGTTTATCAAAGCTTTATCAAGGTGCTGAAGATACGTTTTGGAAAAAATTAAAAGACAGAAAAACATCTATTTGTCATCTAATTGTTAAATTTGCAAAAAGAGTTGATGATCATAGATGGATACATGATCATAAGGAAGTAACAAATTTCGAAGCAAGAAGACATTTAGCAATGATGATGCTTCCAGATGTAAAGGATGAGTATGATGAGTTACATGAAATGCTAATTGACAGGTCACAGTTATTATCTGAATCGTTTGAGTATATTTCTCGTGCAGAAATTACATCATTACGTGCTGGTTTATTTATGGAGTTTAAGAATGAAGAAGCTACAGGTCCTGGTGTTCTTAGAGAATGGTTTTTCTTGGTTTGTCAAGCTATCTTTAATCAACAAAAACCTCTCTTTATTGCTTGCCCTAATGATCGTAGAAGATTCTTTCCTAATCCAGGTAATATATATAAACTTTTCACTTTTCTGTTATCAAATACGATTTTTTGTCATTTACAAATATGCACTACAAAGTATGTTTATATATGTATGGTAAAGTTACTCTTTGTATAGTGTCATTTGCGTTTTTCCTCAAAAAAAAGAGTAATAATAAATTATTGTACTTGGTGCAGCATCTAAAGTGGATCCGTTACATCTAGAATATTTCAGCTTTTGTGGGAGAGTAATTGCTTTAGCGTTAATGCATAAAGTACAAATAGGTATAGTGTTTGATCGTGTATTCTTCGTTCAATTATGTGGAAAAAGTGTTTGTTTGGAAGATACACGAGATGCAGATCCGTATCTATACAATAGTTGCAAACAAATACTTGAAATGGACGCAGAAACAGTTGATTCAGATGCATTAGGTCTAACATTTGTACGAGAAACAGAAGAATTAGGATGTAGAAAAGTTGTGGAGCTTTGTCCTGATGGAAAAAGTATTACAGTAACAAGTAAAAACAGGGAAGAATATGTTAATCTACTTATTAAGCATTGTTTCGTTACATCAGTTGCTCAACAGGTGTCATGTTTTTCTAAAGGCTTTCGTGACATTATTAGTTGCTCGTTACTACAAAATTCCTTTTTCCAGAGCTTATATTTACAAGACTTTGACGCAATGCTTCATGGAAGTGAAACTATTATCTCTGTTCAAGATTGGAAAGCACATACTGAGTATAACGGGTATAAAGAAACCGATCCTCAAATTACCTGGTTCTGGAAGGTATTATTTAATTTGTTTTTTCTATTATTATTTTTTAATTTTTGGAATTCTCGGAAGCTGAGTTTTTGAGATGTATGGTTATGGGTCATAGGTATTGGAGGAAATGTCGGGGGAGCAAAGGAAGATTTTATTATTCTTCTGGACATCGATAAAGTATTTACCAGTGGAGGGTTTTAGTGGGTTGGCTTCTAGGCTATATATATACAAGACACCTGAGCCGTTGGATCGTTTGCCATCTTCTCATACATGTTTCTACAGGTTGTGTTTTCCGGCTTACTCATCAAAGGGTATGTTGAAAGATCGTTATAGAGTTATCACTCAAGAGCATGTAGGATGTAGCTTTGGTACTTGGTGATTCAATTTATCTATATCTTTATCTATCTATCTTTTTGAGTGTGGTGTAAATATATAATAACAATAATAATATTAAATATTTATATTAATAATAGGAAGTAGTTACTTTTGCTGGAAAATTTAATGGATTTTTATTGTTATTATTATTATTGTTGTTTTAACTCTTCTAGTGCTGAGTAGAGTATTGAGTAGAGTAGATATGGGTGTTTTGGTAGAGGAACTAGGAGGGAGATTGATTTTATTTCTCTGTCTCAGTGTTTATATAGTTATATAAATAAAACAAGGCAAGAGAGGTGAATGAATACGCTCAACTACTTTAGTATCATCAGCTCTGATATCTTTATTTCTTCTGTAAGGCCCTTAGTTATGGGGTGCTCCTTTTATCCAGTTTACTCAGCTACATACCCCTTAGAGATCTTCATTAAGAAATCACTTGCTTTTGGACTTAACTGGGCTTTCTCTTTTGAATTCATAGAAATGTCTCATGTTGGTTAATTTCTCCTGAGGAAGTATTGCTTGATTTAGTATCCTTGTCACTCTGGAGCAGATATTGGTAGTCTTTTGGAATTGATCTCCTTGCTCTGTTGGAACAGGGTATTTCATACCAAAGCTCTATCGTAATCTTTCTTATTATAGTATTGGCTATAATATTACATGCGGTTTAACCAGTTTTTGGAATGATTTGTGGAGGTATTATTTCTTCGTTCTTCTTATATTACCGCAAGCTATGTTGTATATATCGGTTTTCGGTGTAAGCGGTTGACTGGTGCATAGCATCTAGGCGAGATTATACGGGGCTAGGCGGGACTAGGCGGTTTTGAATCTGCTATGTAATTATGTATATTTAGTAATATACATAGTAATTATAACAACGTTAACTATTTAAGTTTTTTTTTTTTAACAACGCTATAGTAATATAAAAATACTACAATTTGAGTTATAATATCAATTCAACAATGATCGAGAATAAGAAAAATAAAAAGAATACATAAGCGGCAATTTTTTTGTTATTAATCGACGCCTATGCGGCAATTTTTTTTTACCACTTAATTAACGCTTAGGCGGGTTAGACGGCTCTTCCACAACGACCAAGACGGTAGGAATTCTTTTTAACACTCTTACTAGGCGTAGGCGGCCGAGGGAGGAATTGGCGTCTAGGCGCACCTAGTCAGCGATTTCTACAACATAGACCGCAAGTGAAGATTTACTATTCTCGCGATGCCTTAATTAGGCCGCATGCTATCCTTAGATATATTATATTGATTAAGGGTGGCTTCTAATTGGTTGTTGATCGAAACTTTAATTTAACATATGTTACCGGCCGCTACATGTTTTTTTCTCTTTTGAGAGAACGCTCGACAAACCTTTTCAAAAGAATTACACGTCTGTTTATCTAAATAAAGTACTCATCTTAATTGTCTTTTAAAAGGTTCTCTTCTCATTCTTGGAATAAATCAAGTCGGTTAGGGATCTATTTTTTCCAAATAGCAGTAGGTGAGGTCCCTTCTGGAAGAAAAAGTTCCGACGAACCCAAGATGGGTTTCATGGTGAATTCCCTTTATGGAGCAAAAAATTTGACTTTGAATATTTTGATGGAGAAACTCATGCAAATCTTAACTATATCGAGATATGTTGGTAGTGGCGGACCAATGGGGTAAAAACTCTTGATTTTGGGTTTTAGATACAAGAGATTAATGAAAAGACAAGATTCAATTCCTACTAAGGTGTTTTTTAAGTTGTCTTTTAAACATTTTGTTGTTGCTAATAAGATGAGCGTTGAATACTTCTTTAGCCAACTCTCTATCTATTTTGTATTCTTCTGAACAACAAAATTCTACCAATTATTTTTAATGGTATTTTTGAAAGATGAATGATAATTGCTATTACCACGATTTATGAATATCAACTTGATTACTTAAACGATATTTTATGTTTATAATGATGTTTTTCCTGATTTATGTTAGATCTCTCATCCTTTTAAATACTTGTGTAACTTTTTTCTTAAAGAAATTCAAATGGATGAAACTTTTTTTTTGTCGGCCGTAGAAACATATTACATAGCACCATTAGCCAATTCCAAGTCTACCAAAATCCTGCACCAACGTCTGATGCTGAGAGTGGTCGTGTTGCCGATGTCAATGAAACTTATTTAAAGTGCTGAATTTTGTATGACTTTATTTTTGTAACGTTTTTGTTCTTGTTTTTAAGAAGATTAATTTCTCCATTTTGATGTTCTTTGATGTTTCAAGTTTGGGTTTAGTTAGGTTTTTTTTTTTTGTTCAAATCGGTTTAGTTAGGTGGCATCAAAAGGAAGGTTAACATATCTTTTAGATTCTTCAATGGATCTAAGGAGATTGGTAGTTAAGGTGATCATTTTAGGTATTAAAATTGAAACAATAAAATTGGAAATGGTAAGATTTTTTTTAGTTACTTAGGGAGCTCCTTTAGATTCAAAATCATTGACTTGGTTCGAATCTATACTATTAAATTAGATAACCAAGACTTTTACAAGTGAGCTAATCCCAACCAGCAAAATAGTAAGATTTTGGTAATTAGTTCATTTAACAAAATAAATAACAATATTAAAGTAATTTAAAGCTAGGTAATCATTTCATCCATCCATTCATATTCGATAGTAAAGCAAGACATATTCATTAATCCTTTCTCTATATATAATTTATTATATATATATAAAAGGGAACAAGAATATTTATTTAATCCTTACCACATATTATAATTAATAAAATAGGAATAAAACTTCCACGCAAGCCATTAAAACCATTTAGCTACTCCGTTTTCTAATAGTTTAACTCATCTATTCCTCATTCTTGTTCTCAACTGCAACCTCATCTGTTTTCTCTTCTTCCACGGTGGTGGTAGTGACAGGAGTTTCCTCAACAACTGTCGCTGCTTCAACCGTGGCCTCATCAGGAATTACTTCTTCTTCTTTAGTCTCATCCTGCTCCTCCTTGACAGTTACAGTTGTTTCTTCTTCTACCACAGGCTCATCAGATATAGCTTCATCCACAACCACAACTTCTTTACTCTCAATTACTTCAGTCAGAGTTTCACCTTCGGTAGTAACAGTTGCTGGTTCAATCGTTGGAACATCGTCACTTGTTTTCTCCTTCTCCTCCTCCTTTGCTGCTTCTTCAGTCACTGCTTCTTGTGCAACAACTTCCTCTTCTTTTGCTACTTCTTGGGTGGTGGTGGTCACCTCGGTAGTGGTTTCCTCAGCTGGGATAACTGGGATTGGAACGGTATCAACCTGTGAAAAGTAATCCCATTTTATAATTTACACAAGTTTCTTTTTTATACATGCACAATTCAGTACTACCCCATTTCATCACAAAAGGAGAAACAACTATTTTTAGATTTTAACTATTCACTTTGATCCCTATTTTTTTCCTTTAAACTTCAATCCGAACTGAATCACCAATTCTTAAACTAGTTCCAACTAGGTTTGGCGAACCTAAAAGTTTAATTTGAGGAGGCTAATTTATACTATAAACTATAAAAAAATTGCTTACAGTGAGAGTTGAACCTAAGTTTCAACAACTTATACTTTTGTCTTACCACTATACTTTAATAAAACTATTTGTTTATTTTTAAACACAAAATATTACTTAATGTTCAAACGATAAGTATTTTTTTCAGAAAAAATTACACATACATTTTGAAAAAGTTTGGGGTCCGTGGAGGCTTGAGCCCCCGAAATCCCACTTAACTCCGCGGTTCCAAGTTTACCTTAATACCAACCCACTACCCGTATATAAATAGGCTTTCCCCATTTATTTATTTCCCAATCAATTTGTATTCTGTCATAAGAAAATCTTAGAATGATGATTAGCAATATTAGTTTTGATATTAACAAATTTTAACAATTGTGAATAGAAATCGAGATAGGATAATGTAGAAATGTCTTAAGCGTCAAAAAAAAAAAAAACAATTGTGAGTAGAAGCAATGGATCTCCGTTTAGACGGTCTATGGGTTTGTGGGATTTGCTTTCCTACTGACGTCGAACTTCAATACAATAAGAAAGAAAAAGTAAATAGACATGCTTTTCAACACTAGAATAGTTTAGTATTTATATTGTTCATAAAAAAATGGTTGATCACTTGCAAAAAGATTTATGATTTATTACAACTGCATATCACGTGATTCTTGAAATTCAGTAGTATAAATGTTTGATCATGGTTTAGAACAAAATATTATATCTTAATTACGTTATATTTGTATATAGCAGCAATGCTTAAAAAAAAAGGATAAGTAGCTAGGATATACTCTATATCAGGCAGAATTAATTATACCTCAACAGTGGCCATTGCGATGAAAGAAATAAGAATGAGAAAATTGAAAATATAGACGAAACGGCTTGAGAGAGAAGGTGGTAGAAGTTGTGATGAGTTACGAATGTCTTGTGAAGACCTTATATAGAGACTAAAATCAATCAAATTTAATTAATTAATTACATATAATAACTTGGGGCCACAAAAAAGAATCTTAGCAAATTGACACCAAGGACATATTAATGTGTCTTGTTGTAGTACATGGTTTTACATTAAAGGAGGAAAAGGGCGTTCAACTATTATATTAAAAAACTAAAATTACTCGTGTGTAGGGGTGGAGGAGGAAGGATTTTTGATTAATTATCTCATAGTAAACCATTAAGTAAAAAAAAAAAAAAAAAACAGTACTTAATGGTACCATTGATATCCTATACAATATATGTAATTTTTTTGTTGAGATTAAATTATCTATCTATTTACATATATCCTCGACACCGCAGATTTGTTTAAATTTTTTCTGTTAAGGAAAAACTCAATTAAAAAGTTACATTTTTAATAAAAATTCATAGTCTCCTTGATGAAAAGAACATTTTTTAGGAACATTAAACCTCCTAAACTTTAAACAATTCGATGCAACCCTTATTTCACTTAGATCTAAATCGCGGTAGTACTAGTGGTGGCTCTTGTGAAACCATATTGTTAAGTTAGGTTAAAGTTTACAAGTCAATAGATACATTTATTTACTTTATTTTTATCTTGTAAAGTTTTTATATAGATGAGGTTTTTCTATTATTAAAATGCTATATGAAGGGTTTGTGGATGGGAATGTCACATGGTGGAGCCAGCGGCCATTTCTCTCACATTGTTATGAAACCATTTCTTGAATGGCTTTTTCTGTGTTTTGTGCAGTAGGGCTTGTAAGCGACTGTGGGTATCATGCTTTCATGTTCAAGGAATTCTATTTAACGTTTAGGTAATGATTCATCAACTTTATCCCAAAAAAATCCACTCCTATAAGAAAGTGAAGTATTATTGACATGAATGTGTTTTGTGTTATGAATGTGTTTTGTGTTATCTCTAGTAATTTATTTTGATTTAAAAAACAAAAAGGTAATTAGAGATAAATGCTTCTTACGGATGTTTTTAATTTTTTTAAGTATCTAATTTTCTTATTTAGAGATAAATACTTAATAGAATAATTATTTATAGAAAACATCTCATTTATATTTTTTTTGGGTGAATGCCCAATAACCACCTGCCACCTTAGTCACTTGCCCATAAAAGGCACTTAAGGTAAAAATACCTTAATGCCCTTAGCCCAATAACCACCTGGCACTTTAGCCACTTGCCCATAAAAGGCACTTAAGGTAAATATACCTTAATGCTTACTGCTGTCGACTGCTGCTGCCAAGGGCGAGTAGTGGACTTGTGCAAGTACAATTTTTGTCAAGGGCGAGTAATGGGAGTGTTTCCCACAACTCGTGCAAATACACTTTTGTACTGTATGGGCTAATGTTGAGTAATGGGAGTGTTTCCCACAACTCGTGCAAGTACACTTTTGTACTGTATGGACTAATGTTGAGTAATGGGAGTGTTTCCCACAACTCGTGCAAGTACACTTTTGTTACTGTATGGACTAATGTTGAGTAATGGGAGTGTTTCCCACAACTCGTGCAAGTACATTTTTGTACTTGTGGACTAAATGTTGAGTTCTGGGATAGATTCCCATTACTCAGAACTCGGAAAAGGCTAAGCAAGTTCACTTTTGTACTTGTGGACTAAATGTTGAGTTCTGGGATAGATTCCCATTACTCAGAACTCGGATTGTACTTGTGCAAGCCCACTTTTGTACTTGTGCAAGTGCACTTTTGGACTTGTGGCAAATGTTGAGTACTGGGATAAATTCCCAGAACTCAGAAAACGCTAAGCAAGTACATTTTTGTACTTGCGGACTAAATATTGAGTTCTGGGAGAGATTCCCATTACTCATTTGAATTGTTTTTTTCTTCTAGTTTTTCAACGTTAATCAATCAACTTATTCTATACAAACTTTCGCACAATTCAATCATAATTTCTTACTTTCCCAATACTCAAATATCATGTTTCAGTGGAGATGTCAATCTATCTTTGAATACAGCAAATGAATTGGATAAAAAGAAATAATGCAGGGACCAAAATGCAAATTGTTTCTTCTACATAAAAATTAGTTAGATTACAGCTATATCTAGTTAGACATGATTGTATATAAACTAGGTTTGTACATTGTAACTGTAACAAGAAATAAAACATCTCTTCTTCCTCTCTTATTCATTCTTCTTCTTATTCTTCTCTCTGTTTCTTTATTTTTCTTGCTAAATTCGTCATTAATGGGTGCTCTCATAATTCACAGTGTTTGTGTATATGCTGATAATTTAAACGAAAGAGAGAGAGCGGCTATCATAGTTATTTGTTTATGAACTCATGGAGAGAGAGAGAGCGGCGGCGGTAGAAAAGGGTAGAATAGGATAAAAATTAAAAGAGGTGCCTTTTATGGGCAAAAGGAGAACGGCAGGGGTGAGGGGGCATTAAATTTAATTTGAGGTGTTTCTTCGGCATTAATCCTATTTTTTATACCTATACTATCCTTATTATTAAATATATTATTTTATTTTTAATACAATATTTGTTTTTAAATCTTAAACAAATTATAGGGTATTTCCACCACCACCACCACCACAACCATCACCACCTCCACCATCACAACCACCACCACCACTACAGCCACCACAACCATCACCACCTCCACCACCACAACCACCACCACCACCACCTACTAATTTCATCATACGCGCGTGTCCGTGAATTTTTTTTTAAAATCGACATAACTAATTCAAGAAAAATCAGAAAAATCGAAAAAAATCATAATTGGATAAATAAAATTAATATTTACGTCTATGATTTTTTTCGGAATTTTCTAAATTTTTTGTTTTTTGTTTTTTTAATTTTTTAATTCGCAGAACATGGAATTCCATGTTTTAAAGTGAATTTCGTGTCTGCGGAAAACAAATTCCTTATATCAAAACATGGAATTCCATATTCTGCGAATTAAAAAATTCAAAAAAATCAAAAAATTCAAAAAAATCAAAAAATTCAAAAAATTCTGAATTTTTTTTATTAATTTGTTTTATCCAAATATATAAAAAAAAAATTTAATTTTTTTAGAATTAGTTATGACGATTTTAAAAAAAATTCACAGACGCGCGCGTGTGTTTATTAGTTTTTGTTTTGTTTTTTTCTAATTTCTTTTTTTTAATTGTTAATTATAAGGGTAATTTGGGATGAGGCTGTTTTCTATAAAATATCTTATTATAGGCACTTTTTTTTTAAATAAGTTTTTAAATAGGCATTAATCTCTAATTGGCTCAAAACAAAAATAGGGAAAAAAACAAAAATGCATAAATGACATAAATGAAAATTAACAGAAAACCTGTTACTGATCGAGGCTAGGATTGGATCATATGTCTTTAAGGTTTATTAGCCACCCACTGGTGTCTTTCGTTTTGTAATGGCTTCAACCTCCAGGATACAACGATCAACACTGCAAATATCAGACACTTGAAAATCTGCAGAACTTCGAACTTTAAATGGTGTTCAATCTCTCTCTCTTTTATGTTATTTGTTTGTAAAAAAAATTGAATGATGATAATGATTTTTGGCCAAGTATTTATAGGTGTAAAAGCACCTGTTTAAATCTGACCTGCAACGTTTCAGACATGGGAGATGACGTTTGAGGAAGAAGAGTGCTGTTTAAAAAAAAATTAGAACGTTAAAGACGACAATGTTTTAATTTTACAAAAAATATAGTCCAACCGAGCCAAGCCCAAGCCCAAAAGCTGGTGCCCCCAAGGGCCCAATCCTTAAGTTCTAAGAACAATAAACTAAGTGACTATTATTTTCTTGCTTTTCTGAAACTCTTCATATACCTCACATTTAACACTCAATTTCTCATTCACCATCCATTTGATTTACACAAGTGAATACATGAAATTCATTACCAAAGTAAGACAAACAAATTTTGTCTTTGTCCTGACCTATAAAGAGGTCCATGACCTACTTAAAAATTGAGCTAAGAAATAACTTAATAACCACAAAAAACATAGTATTGAAATAACCTTACCAATTCTATTCTTATTTATAAAATTTAACATTCAATTAATTATTGAAAATGGGTAATATATAAGTATTAATGACACACACACACACACACACATATATATATATATATATTTATAATCAAGAAACTGCTTTCCATAAATATTTAGAAAAATATTCAAAAAAATTGAAAATAAAAACCAGAAATTTCAAATATTTAATATGTAATTTCAATTTCAGTTGAAAAAAAATAATCAAGAAAACTAGAAATTGTAATGTTAAAACGAAATTTCAAATTTAATTTTTCTCAATCAGAATTTAGTACAGAGTCATTGTACAGATAGCGCAAACTGTGACTGGTGTCTAGCAGAGAAAGAAACAACATAACACCTACTTTTGGGATGTAAAGTGGCTCAAGCAGTGTGGGCAGCATCTTCCCTCCAGATTAGGGTGCAACTAGAAGCGACAATGGACATTAAGGTATGGATTATTGAGATTATTAGAAACTATACTAAGGGAGGCTGGAAAGAACAGTTAGTTAAAGATTATATTTTTATAACACTTTGGAATCTCTGGAAAACCAAAATGAAAGTTGTACACGAAGATGGGACAGTTAATATCGATCAAGTATTGTTCGGATCTCATAAGTTAATGGCAGAGCTTCATGGGAAGGATTGGAGGCTAAGATAAGATGAACTAGTGCAAGAACAAATGAGGGTTCAGAGGGATACAAATCAAGTGGAGAGAAGCGGAGGAGGCGAAGTAAGTTTATACTGCGACACATCCTTTGTAAATCGAGCGGAGCCAACTAGAATCGGGATAATGCAAAGGCAAAACCAAGGCCAACACAATATCACTAAATTCAGAGAGACCCAGAAGTGTGACACGACGTTAGAAGGAGACGCAATGGTCGCTCTTATGGCTACTGGGAAATGCACGAACTTCCCTGGAATGACCAAAGTAATTCATTCAGATAACCTTGAAGTAATACAAGGTATTGGGCAGGCATCAACTGTAAGATGGACGATTCGACTGATCATCCGATGGATTAGGAGGATGGCAAGATCTCTTTTCAGCATGTTCCGAGAAGAGTTAATTGTCAGGCGGACAGTCTTACGAAAGAAGCTAGGTGCGGGCCAGGAACGATGTTATGGGATTCCACGAGATTATCCTGGGAGTGGCAAGGATGAAAATAGGATAGACGGAAAGGACCAAGATTTTGAATATAACTCGGTCCAAAAAAAAAAAATTGAAAATATATGTACCAATTTCCACCCCTACACCAATTGCCGGTGTATAAAAGATTAAGATTATCAATCTACCATCTATATATAATAATATATTTATTTTGGACAAAGTGTCTACTTAGTGCTAGTCCCCTCTTTTCCAAAAGAAACGACTAGTTAGTTCTCTTAAAAAGTAATTTCATCCTTGTAGACAATAATACACGGCAATTAATTCTCAATTTCATCGGAACCGAGGGGACCCATATTATCAAATGTATATACGAGAATTGAAAAGTTGGAATCCTTTGAATCACGTCCATCGTTATGTAGTCAGGTCACGTCATTCTGGGCCTAGCTTATGTGGAGATGCCTGACCGTCCAATTGTAGACCTTTTCTTTTCCAATCCAACTGTAGAACTCTACCTTTACCATAGGAGTGGAGTTCTTTTTAAGGATTTGAAAAGAAAAAAAAATCTTTTTAAGGGCAACATCTATTTAATTACAAAGAGTATAAAATTATTTTTATCAATTATAACTATGAGATTAATTCTCAATTAAATCACAAATTAATTAAATGACTAAAATCATCTTTAAATTATTAATAATTACTTTAATTATATTATAACTCAGAATTCCTCTCTCTCTCTCCGATGGTTGTATTCTCCCTCTCTCTGTTATGATTGTATTGTCGATTGAGGAGTCTGGTGAGCATATTATTGCTGGAGCTGGAAAGCTTTGTCTCGAGAATTGTTTGAAGGATCTTCGAGATGATTTCATGGGAGCTGCCGAGATGGTTAGATCCTGTTGTGTCGTTTAATGAGACCCGTTCTCGAGAAGAGGACATGTGTGGTGATGAGTAGTTCTCCTAACAAGCATAATTGTTTATACATGGAGGCACAAACCATGAAGGAGGGATTTGCGGAAGCGATTGACGATGGAAAGATTGTCCCACAAGCTGACACCTATGAAAATCAGCCCAACCACTGCCACCGCCATAGTTAATGGCCACCAATCGAATTGCGAAACTACCGATCGAACTAATCACCACCAATCGAGCGCGTGTACAAAGAAACCTTAGATGGAGTATGAATCAAATTACAAAATTGAGAGTGTCAGTTTTGATCAATTGATAGGGATGGTCAATAAGGATTTGGGAGGGATCGTTGTAGAAAATGTTACTGTAAGTTTTCTTTTTGCCCCCTAACTTTTCAGAATTTATAAATGGATTTCTAGTTGATACATGATGTCTCCTCATTTGTAATAGATTTATGTTAAGATGAGACATCATTTTTAGTGATTTAGAAGTCTTCCTAATCGTTTTCTTGAGAAATAGTGCACTTTCCTATTTTGAGTCTTGATTTAGTAAAATAATATTTTTAGAGCATATTAGGTTTAATTATTTATTTAGTGTGAAGCTTTAAAGATAATTATGGAGATTAATTAAAATCCAAGTCAAAGACTACAAGATATGGAAAGAGATAAGCATGGTAATTGGAGATAAGGAAACAAAAGCTAAAAACATGGAAAAGGAAAAGCTGCCTTAAATCTGAATTTCTGCACCTACGACCACAAATCAGCTTATATCTCAAGATCAGTGTGGAATTTGGAGAAATGGTCAAGAGCAAAGTTTAAGATCTTTCCGAGACGATGAATTTCGACTACTCATACGTGTCAAACGGATGAGTATTGAAGCTGCTAGGACCAAAACAAAAACGGGTCTGATTTCATGTTTTAGGGTTACGAATTTGAGTTGGGCTTGGAGTCCACTACTTACCTTCTCCTTCAAGAAAACGAATTAGGTCTTCTAAACACCTATAAATACACCCTTATATCACTTGTGAATCATCCTTGCCTCATAGTAATTAGTTCTTAAGGTTTTAATCTTCCAAGTTATTATAGAGAGCAAGATGATGTCTTTTATTATTTCTTTTAGTTTATTTCCTTCAGGTATGAACTAAACTCCCCATAACTTGGTTTTTGCATCATGTATAATCTATGAATTCTAATTTCTTTCTATCTAAGTTTCTTTGGGAATTACATGTTTTAATCTGATACTAGCTTCTTACCCATATATATTTGTTTATGTGTTTTGATTTAATGACTGTTTTCCTTGCTAGTGCACGAGTATAGGATTAACTTAATAGTAGTTAGATGATCACCTTAGCTGGGTGTCTAATTATTGAAACACCACATAACGTCTAGTGTCGATATTGGTCCTGACAACACTAATTCTAACTAGATAGTCATTAGGGTATGATTTAATCACTATCACCATGTATGGAAATTGATTGCTTAGGGCCCTAGTGGCGTAGGATAACCCTATTTGAACCAGGATCGTGGTGTGTCTGTAGCCCCCTTAGTCGCTCTCAAGGTCTAAGGTATGGGAATTTAGAATCCTGACTTAATATCTAAGAGCTAATTATCTCCCTTATTAACTAGATTTGATAGAAAGGATTAGAAGGATTAGTGCATACTAGCAAAACCTAAGCTATATTTCTCATCTCATATTTCATCGTATTTAATTTATTGTCTTTAATTTTCTTAGTTTAATTTAGATATTTCAAACTTTAGTCTCTTTTTATTTCCTGTCTTTTAATTAATTACTTCTTACTCGTTATTTCTACCCATTCGATTAACACACTAAGTCCCTGAGAACGAACTCAACTTATCATTGAAACTTGCATACGTCCTGTAATACTTGCAGTACTGTGCCTGTCTAGGGTGAGAGTGCGTTGTTTTCTGGCTTATTATTTATCTTATTTTATCACACCCTAGGCGACACCAATACACTTGCGTATAAAATTGAGGTTCGGACATATAAGGTTTGAATTTGTAGTGAAATAAATAATCTTTATCTAATCAGTTGGTTTTTAAGGTTTTTTGAAAAGTTTCTATATTTGGAGAACGACGATTTCATATTTTTCAAGAATCTTTGATGTACAAAGGGGGTTGATTGCTAAACCCAGATTATTCACGGTACCATCAATGCCTGCTTTATTAGTTATAAATTGTGATCTTTTAGACTGAAGTAGAGATGAATCTGTTTTTGTCAACTTGCAATGAGACGCTTAAGCACATACTTTGATTTAGGGAGTTGTGTGTTAAGCAACTTCTAGCGAGGAACTGGGCAAGGGTAACTTTCATTTTGAAGCCATTCTTGGATAGATTTTATTTATATGTATGAACACATTCAAGAGTTACCAATTAAGGTTTGTGTAGTTAATCAAATTCTTGGTATTGTTTTATACTTTTTTGGTCGTCAATCAAATTGTTTACATGTATGGGATATCAAAGGACTGAAAGCTACACTTGTATGGGAAAGAAAGAAACATGATAAGGATGAGACTTGTTTTATGACTTGTTGAAGACATTGCTTTGAATCTGCTTCAGAACATGGTTTAGGGTCAAATACTAAATATGCTTTCTTTACCGAACAATGTATTATGTTTGATGTATGTCATTAACTTTTTTCCTTCTACAAGGAACATATACAAGATTTTTTGCTATTTGATATTAAAGAGTAGAATAATAAAAGACATTGAAGAGGCCACATGAGCCTATGTTTTGATTGTCTTAAAAATTAATTCATGTTCAAAGTCGAGATTACAGATGTTATCTTTTATTTGTAAAATTCTTGTAGTGTCATATATATTGTTATGATTTGTGAACTCATATTTATTTATTTTGAGGATGTTTGACTTGTCTGGTGGAGATGTTTTTATATTCTTACGAGGTAGTGGTGGTGGCTCTAGTAGTATGATTTGTGAACTCAAATTAATGTTTAAATCTATGGTTTTTTTGAACTTTTTGATTTTTTTCGCAAACATAAAATTTATTGTTTGAAATAGTAAATTTTTTGTTTTAAACAATGAAATCATTGTTCCAAAAAATAAATTTCTTATTCGAACAATAGAATTCATGTATGCGGAATAGTTTCGATATTTATAAGAATGAATTTCTTATTTAGAACATTAAATTACTTGTTCGGAATAAAAATATCATTGTTCAGAAAAAAATAATTCATTGTTTGAAATAATGAATTTCATATATGTGAAAAAAAATTCAAAAAAAATCATAGACATAAATATTAATTTGCCTCTTTTAAAAACGCAATTTTTTTATTTTTCTAATTTATTTAGAATTAGTTATGGCAATTTAAAAAAAAATTCTTGGATGCGTGCGTGTGATGAAATTTGTAGTAGGTAGTGGTGGTGGTTGTGGTTAAGGTTGAGCAAAACAAAACTGAACCGACCCAAAAAACCAAAAAACCGAATCGACAAAACCAAAAATCGAAAAAAGCATTCGGTTCGGTATTAGCTTTTTAAAAAACCGAAAAAGTTCGGTTCAATTTTTCTATGGTAAACCTAACCTCAAAAACCGAACTGAGAAAATACAAAAACTAATTTGTATCCCTAATTTCTTTTTTGAGTTCAGTGATCTTGATTTTCATTTGATATTTATATAAATGGTTTAAATTTTAAAAACAAAAATACTCATATATGGCATGCACCACCCCTGAAAAGGTTATAATATTTAAAATATCTTTACATAATATATTAATTGATATATCTTAAAAGATTATTCGTTTATTATAAATTTTTCAACCTAAAGCATACAGATGAAATTATAAAAACATTCATTTTTAATTATTAATTTACAGTCTGAATGCATAATATATCAGTTTCAAGAATATAATTTTTGTATATTGATCAATATAATATTAATCAAACATTTCATATATGAATATGTTATATAATAAAATATCTGAAATAGACGTTCGTGAAGCTTATCCAGTTAGCAAATCAAACACATACCAAAACCGAAAAATAAACCAAACCGGACATAAACCAAACTGAAAATCGACAAAATCGAACCGATGAAAACCGTTCTGTTCGGTTGCGACGCCCTAAAAATCCCGAATCATTCGGTTTCGGTAAAAAACCGAACTGAACCGCATCGTGCTCATCCCTAATTGTGGTGGTGGTGGTAGTGGTGGTAGTAGTTGTGGTGGTGGTGGTAGTTGTGGTGGGGTGGTAGTGGTGGTGGTAGTAGTTGTGGTGGTGGTAAGGTGGTGGTGGTGGTTGTGGTGTGGTGGATGTGGTGGTGGTAGTAAATAGTAATAGGATGGTGGTGGTGGTGGTGGAGTGATGGTAGTGGTTGTGATGGTAGTGGTAGGAGGTTGTAATATAGGATAGTTAAATTTAAATGATAATAATAAAATTCTTTAAAAAATTATATAAAGGTGTTTTTTGTCAATAATATTTGTAATAAATAATTTTATTAAAGGTTGTTTTTAATAAATATATTTTTTAAATTATTTTCAATTAATAACTCGTTTATTAATTATTATTTTGTAAACCCTTGTTTTGATTAGCAAGGAATTATTGTCCACATTTTTTTTTTAAATTTGCTTGCTCGCTTTTGTTTTTTTCCTGTAATTGGATAGTAAGGTTCCTTTAGAAAAATTGAGACGTTGCGTCCGAATCCCCTATAAACCATAAGCTTACTCTGTTTTGTAATATTAAATTTGTCACGGCTGATCTATGCAAAATTACATAAATACTAGTGCAAATGAACAGCATAAAACTTGTACCCTTGCTAAGTTTTGTAAACCCGAGCAATATGCATATCTCAATCTATATCTTATATTTCAAAGAGTAATGCTATATATCACCTCTTTATCCCTTCATGCTCCATATAAATCAGAAATACCATTTCCAGATTTTTTTAGCAAAGCAGCATTCTCAAGATAATTTTTTTCCTAGTCGAAATTACTGAAACTATATTAAAAAAGCAGAGAGGAAAATGTAACTTTGAAGCCAACACAAAATACAGATCTGGGAATATATTCCAAGCTTGCAATTGAATAAAAAAAAAGATTGCTTTGTTCTATTGCTATCTATATATATATATATATATATATATATATATATAGTTTTCTGTAGATAATTTGCTTAAAATTGAAATGAGTTTAAGATCAATCTCAATCACTCCTATTGCTATATTCACCAGAAAATTGACCTCAAGTTCAAGTAGAAGTTCTCGGTGCCTTATAAAACCTTTCTCTAAGAATTTTGGTAGTAAAACTTGTTACATGTGTTTTGATCTTTCTTTGAAGATGGTACTAGATCCTGTTGGTGTAGCGTGCACAGGCATTGGCAATGGCAACAACACGGCATCACCGGACCAAGATGAGGATCGCACAGACACAGCTCTAGAAACGGTCTTGAAGCTGTACAGCGCGATTAAAAATAAGAACATGAACGAATTGTCTGATATAATTGGAGAAGAATGCTTTTGTATATCTAACTTTGTCTCCGCATTGCAGCTCTTTCATGGTAAGAAGGTACCACCATTTTATTGTCTTTTTGGCTTTATTTCTAGTTCTCAAAGAATTTTGGACAAATGAATCTCTTGTTAATTATGCGTGTAAATTCGGTTGGCTAGCAGTTCAAGGGTGTCACCGCCTAGAAATTCCTCACAAACCAATAGCCTATTATTACAAAGTAAAAAATTATCACAAACCAACATGTATAAATACTCCCGCCTTTCCATTTTAAGAGTTGTTTTCGAGTTGTGCATAGATGTTGATAAAATTAATGATTTTCATACAACTAACTTAAAAATGACTTATTTAATTCTATTAATTACTTCTAGAAAAGTTCCTAAAAACATACATGTATATTAAGAAACAAGGATAAAATAGAAAATAACATAATTAATACTACATTATAATTGTAAAGTGACAAATATTTTGGTTTTTTTTAGAAAAAACGACACTTAAAACAGGAAGAAAGGAATGATTCCCTGATAAGTAGGATGATCAACCCAAAACAGATTTTGGTATAACTCATGCTTCCATATGATAAAAAGAACATTAAATATTAAGAAACACATGTTTAAAGATATTAATCAATTTAAAAGAATAAAAATATATGTAATAGAGAAATATATGTTTAAATTTGGAAGCCTTTTACACATCTTCCATCCCTGGGTGTATATATAATTTTTTGGCATATGGGTGTGTATATTTTAAGGTGGTTTGAATAAGAAGGTTTGAAAGACGCATATAGACGTTTAAATTTGAATTATGTGTGAATGTAGTTACTGGATATTATTTTCTTTTCTTTGGTGATATATAATAAATATTATTGTGGTTTTTATGGTGCAGCAAGTGCTAGATTTTTTGACTTGTCTGATACAATGTTTGGGTGATCACATTGAGCTTGTGGTACACCCAGCTACATCACATGATGGAATGTCTATTATGGTTTCCTGGAAATTAGGTTTCTCCTTCATCATCTTTAATACTCATTATTCTTTCTATATCTGCTCATCTTCTCAATATGACTAAGGATCTACAACTTTGTTTTTATGCAGAATGTAGCAAGACTCATATATCTTTAGGCAAAGGTTTTAGCGTACACACATGTCATTATTACAAAGGAAAGCTTATTATAAAGTAAGTAATTGTATCTCATATACAAATATCATTAATTAATTTCAATGAAGATTCAATCTTTCCCAAACTTACTATTCAGGAATCTAGATATGTTCATAGAGCCACTCCTTCACATTGAACCTATTCGATTGGTAAGTGTATAGATTTAACTTTTACAATTTATATATGACAAATAAAATGCATAATATATAACACTAATTTATCAACAGAAAATTATAAGCCTCTTTGCAAATACAACTGAGACTCTCCACCAAGATAAAGGAAGAAAAACTCTAAGCATTTTATTGACTCTTTTAGTTGTTGCGGCATTTCTTATCTTCAGCCGGCATCGACAACAATTTTTAAAGCTTGACATGAAGTTTAAATAATGTGATGTTATATTCAGAGAATAATCACATAAATAATCATCGGTACGGTTACAAATAAAAAAAACGTATTGGTATTACCAAATTAGAATTAAATAGCGTACTGAAATGTTTTATTATGATGTACCGATATAAATTCTTAACATTGGTGAATCCCAGCAATAAAAATGAGAACATGATTCATTAACAAGGTTGTTCAGAGACAACCAGTTGGGTTAGCTCAACTGGCCAGAGCCTTGCTATTTCTTCAGCATTTAAAGGGGAGGTCTATGGTTCGAATCCCCTCCCTAACGGATGTAAAGTAAGACGTACAAGGCTCGAACTCCTCCCTGAACATGGGTCACATGGGGAGGCGTGTATATCCCGTGGGATTAGTCTGGTGCGTGCAAGCAATCCCGGAACCCATGTACCAAAAAAAAAAAAAAAAAGGTTGTTCATTAACAAAGTCTTTTTTTATTGTGTGTATTTCATAAAAATTAAAATGAAACAAGTTAATACATATAGATTAACAATTCATAACCTCGACTAGAACATGTTAAAATTTACTTTTTTAAACCCGTTAACCACTATAATATCACATCATAAATATTATTAGGTGATCATGGGCCAAACTCGTTAACCACTGGCTAGGGTCGGATTGGGGCTAAACGACCCACAAGTCACAAATCCATAAGTATTTAATAAGTGATTGTAGACATTTATGTATAAATTAACATTAATATTAATATTCATTGATGTAATAGATATAATAATTTTATCAAGGTTTATTATAAAATGAAAAAGAAAATTTTGACAATATTTAGTTGCAACGTGATTTTTTCAAAGTTAAGATGGGCTCAAGCCCACCAAGTCTTTGATAATAAACATCCTTTAATAATATACCAAATATATTATCTGAAGAAAATAGAATATCTTAAAAAATTTAAAACTCATTTAAGAAATAATTTAGTTATTAATAAATGTAAGATAAATTTTGAGTTTAACTTGAACTGCTATTGTCTTGACCAAAATCTCTAGAATCAAGAAAATTATCATCATTTAGAATTACTTGAATCTTTCATGATCATATTGATGGAGTTCAGAGGGTTGAACCAGGTGTGGTTCAAACCCTTGCAAAGGTCAAGCCTCGCCTGGTCACATGCAAGTGTTGGGTTGAACTTGTTGTGTCCCCCGTGCTTTGTTTCTCGATATTTTACATTTTGCTAATTTTGACTAGAAATGCACTTAACCAAATTAGATCTAAATTCAAAATTGGATTTTTACAACTTTTTTTAATAAAGAAAATTTATATACCTTTTCCTATCACAAATTAAAAAGTAAAAATTGACACACTTCGTCATATATAATAATTAATTAAAATAATTAAAAAAACATCACATGACAAATATAAATATTTAGTTATCATCATACATGTCTAGGCTAAAAAAAGTATTAATAGTTAGATAATTAAACATTAAAAAAAGAATAAATTTAAATACATTCATTTTTCTTACCAAATAACATTTCAGCCATTATTTCTAAGAATTTAAAATACTAATTAAGTTGTAGTTCTGATACCAATTGATGGGGTCAGATAGGTGATCCTAGGCATGATAAACAAAAATTTATTATAGATAATCTATCAAACCCCCATAGAACTATTAGGTCTCATATTCTAATCATGGCAGTCAAATTAAATCGCAGGAAAATCTTATATTCATATATATTATTTTTGGATACTAAATCTAGTGACAATATTTTTTGTCTTGGAAGTTTACTATTTGGTATTATTTTTATTGGACTGGTTATAAGTAAAAGTTGAATGATATACGGTTACCAAACCTCAAGATTTCTACTACAATCTACCTCTAAATTCTCTTGATCTTTTCCTCCGATCATATGTTAATATCAAGTCCGCCGAAAGTGAGCTTGTTGATTGTCTATGTTACATTTTTTGAAAGTTTTAATATCAAAAGGCAAGAACAGAAAAATTAAAGAATTCCCATTTTCCAAGAGAGAGAGAGAGAGAGAGAGGGAGGGAGAGAGAGAGAGAGATGGAGGGAGGGAGGGAGGGAGGGAGGTAGAGAGAGAGAGAGAGAGAGAGAGAGAGAGAGAGAGAGAGAGAGAGAGAGAGAGAGAGAGAGAGAGAGAGAGAGAGAGGGAGGGGGGGGGAGAGAGGGAGGGAGAGAGAGAGGGAGGGAGGGAGGGAGAGAGAGAGAGAGAGAGAGAGAGAGAGAGAGAGAGAGAGAGAGAGAGAGAGGGAGAGAGAGAGAGAGAGAAGTTTCGTTTCCTGTGTTATGAAATGAATGATTAAAGAGGGGTAATTCAGTCCAGATTTTTTAAAAGGAAATTATTGGGTTTCGTATAGTTCATATATTTTGTTGATTTCATAGACTTTTTATTTTAAAAGACTCTTAACGGATTTCATTGAATTTTATGACAGTTTCTGTTAGATTTTAATATAATTTATTAGCCTCTGTCTAACTCTAACAAAACATATAGATTTATAAAATTCTATGGAATAATAATTTTCATTGATAGATTTAAATAAATAATTCAGGGTGTACTTATTAAATTTATTTTAACACGTTGAAGGTATTTCACTGTTTTTTATTTCTTCGTAATACTCGGTGTTTAAATTAAACCATTACAATTTATTTTTCAATAAAAATCACTACCAAAAAAAATCTTAAGTAGAAGTTGTATATGCATTAGTAAACTAAAATTATTGGTGAGAAAGAATTAAAATTGAGTTTTTTTGAAACATTAACCAATTAATTGACTTTTCAAGTAGATTTTTTAATTGAAATATATCATGAGTTTTTTAACTGAAACAATCATCTTATGTATAATTTTCCCATATAGATTTTTTAATTGAAATCTTACATGAAAATTATTAATAGAATAGATGACTGTTTTAGCTGAAACAATAGTATTACGGCTAATTTATTCATGAAGCATTTTTAATTGAAGTCTCGCATGATAGAATGAGATATTTTTAATTGTCTTTTTCAATTTGTTAGAAGCTAGTCTAGAAAAGAAATTTATCAAAATCTTTAGTTAAAATGATAGATTTCAAAGGAAAAATTTGTTCTTTAAAATTCTCTAGAATCCAACAGTTGATGAATTCATAAAAAAATTTAGACTCTTGAATAACATAAGATTTTAAAAGATTTTTTATAATACAAATTGAATATCACGGGATTTTAAAATATTATTCTAAAATCCAGATTGAACGCCACAAGATTTTAAAAGACTTTATTGAACTTCAGATTGAATACCTCTAAACTTTTGAAATACAAAAGAATCAAATATACTCTATAAGGGTGTGTTGTATCGCAACTTTGTACTATTTCCCCCACGTGCCACGGTCTTGCGCGAAGGTCGATACAATTTTGGGGTATGGCGCACCGCAGGTTGGTTGCGGTGTACCACACGATATGTGCTTTGTCTCGTAATCGAACCTAAATCACGTACCGTGGCGACGGTTTCTCATCGTGCGGTGCACCGCGGGTGAGGTGTGCTGTACCGCGAGACTCTTTTGTTTGGCATTGTGGCACGGTACACATGCGAGTGCTGATACGGTTTTCCTTTGGAATCCTCGCACGTGTACCTAATTCCTTGACCGTCGTGACCCTTTTTTGTTGGGTGTGGTGCACCGCGTGAAGGGTGTGGTGTACCGCATGACACTATTGGACTATGATTTTAAATTTTATCTCCAAACTAGATGTTTTTTACTCCATTGGATAGATATCGAAAGAATATGCGATTTAGACTCCAGAAAAAGTGAATTCTGATACCCGAGCGCAAAGTTATGCCAGTTCGAAGTTTTGATTAATTTCTACCGCTAATTGGTGTGATGTGTTGGCATATAGCCTCCCTGAATAGGTTGTTTTAATGTGACAAATCCTCTTGTGTTTAGTGTGCTAATCTCTTTTGTTATATACATTCTATCTTGCACTCTAATTCATCAAAAAGCTCTTTCCTTATCATGTTGTTCAAAGCTTTATTGTTTTATCTTAAGAAACTAATTCTCATACAAATGATATTAACCTTATCTTTGTGTACATTGAGAATTAGCCTTAGTGATCAACTTCAAAGGTTCTTAGAATGATGTTTCCAACAACTTTCGTGAAGAAGATTTATTGATCCAAGTCATTATATTTCAAAGTCACTTGGCGCGGTACACCGGCGCGGTACACCGGACCAAGATTGCGGACCAGGGCGCGGTGCAGAGGCTAGCCCGTCAGTATGCTAGAAAATCAAACCATTGAAGCGCGGTACACCGCACGAATCTTGCGGTACACCGCAAGAAAGGGTTTTCTGCACAAAAGACAAGTCATAAGAAATATATCCGTTGGGAGATTAATAGATCCGTTGGACCCAAGTCTTATGACCGTTGGAAGCCATTTTCTACTATAAATTGAAGCTCTTTGAAGGCTACAACTACACCAACTAATTACAAACATTAAGGGGCTTAATTGCTATCATTCAAGAAGGTGTCAAGTGCTATACATAGTCAAATTCAATCTTAGTGAGCTTATAAATCCTTTCAAGGAGTTAATCAATTAAGCTACAAGGTTCTATCCACTCAAGAGGAGTAAACAAGCTTATAGTCATATCCACTCTTTTAGGAGTTTTAGTTACAAGCTTTTATTAGCAAACCTTTAAACACTTTGTTGCTATCCTCTTAAGTCTAGGTCTTGTAATAGATAGATTAAGAGAGAATTCAAGTATAGGGAGTATACTTGGTGTCCTTGTGTTGTGATTACACAAGTGGTTTGTCCTTCGTGTTATCGAAGAGTTTGTAAAGGTTATTGTGTTCTCGACCCGGTTAAGAGAGACACGGAAGCTTAGTGAAAAGCTTGAAATCCTAAGGAGGCTTCCTTAGGTAGTGGATGTAGGGAAACCGAACCACTACAAATCGTGTGTATCTTTCTATCCCTACTCTATTTACTTTCCGCACTCTATATGTTTGATAATATGCTAGCATGAGTTATATGATATTGTTTATCTAGGATATCCAACATATAGTCTTCTAGAGTAGTTTTTAAGATATTGGATTGACGATTTACTTGTTATACTTTTATATCAAAACTCTAACTTACCTTTGCATGATCCTATAAGAGTTTGATTAAATTAGTTGACTTAGAAGTTTTCTCTTAAACTTATAATTGTCCAAAAGATTTTTTAATTAGGCATTAATCTTATTAGTAATCCTATTCACCCCCCCTCTAGGACTTTCAATTGGTATCAGAGCCTAACTCTACGTGAATAGCTTAATCGTTAGTAGAGTAAACGATATGGAATTTAATCTTTTGGAAAGTTCGTCTTCTACTCGACCTCCACTTTTTGTAGGAAATTACTATTTTGCTTGGAGAACAAAAATGGAGGAATTTATCAAAGCCGAAGATCCCGATCAATGGAGAATCGTAAAGGAAGGTCCATTTGTCCCTTATAAAGAGGAGTTAAATGAAGCGGGAGTTCTTAAGCTAAATCAAGAAGAAAAAGATTTTGATGAACTTACCATTGAGGAAAAGGCTAAGCTCACTCAAAATGCAAAACCAATGTACACTCTCATTCGTGGAATTTCCGAAGAAATTTTCTCACAAATGTTAGATTGTAAATCCGCAAAAGAGCTTTGGAATCGTTTGGAGTTTTTATATGGAATTGTCGAAAATGATGAAGAAGAAGAAGTCTCAATCCATGATGAATCTCATAACGATTTTAAACCAAATCATGAGGTAGCACTTTATCCTAACTCTTTATCTCTTCCTTATAATTATTGTGATATTAGGCAAATTTCATCCCTTCTCAAAATTCTTGATTCTCAAATCCATTTGAATAATCTTATGTTAAAAAAGGGTAAAATTGAGCTAAAGAATTGTTTTAAATGTTGTATCACCTTGGATGATATTCTTGGCAATACCAAAAACCCTTGTTTTGAAAACATTTTCTCTTTAAATAAATAGAAACATCCTATGAAGAAAAATATAGAAGGTTTTAGAAAATTAGATGAAGCTTTTTCCCTCGCTCTTGATACTTTAAAAAATCATCCTTTTTCAAATATCACTCCTTTTGATCCAAATGGCTTTTTCAAAGAAAAATTATATTTAAGTGATAATTTGGATATTGGAAAGAATGTGGAAACTTCTTGTTCAAAACCTTTACATGGTAACTCTATTAGAAAAAGAAGTTCTTGCAACTATTGTGGTAAACCCGGTCATCATGCTTCTACGTGCCATTACCATGAACAACTGAATAGTGGATCTTTGATACCTTCATGGGAAAAACCAATATGGATCGTGACAAATGCTAACAACATTTCCGGATCCATTCCACCTCGGTTACCATAGTAATATTTATTGAAGGTGTTGAGCGTCAAGAAAATGGAATATTATGCAAAAGGACGTTCAAACCTCATAAAAGGAAAATACGGTGAAATTCTTTCCTCTCTTGTTTTTATGTTTATATTTTATATTGTGTTTTATGTGATTTATCAACTTGTGCTACTATCTTATGGTTCTTAACTTGTTACATGCTTAAATGTTACTTTGTTCTCGCATTGGGTCTTTTTGCACTTTTTGAAAACTTAGGGGCTTTTGTGAAATTAACTGTTGTATGAGTTTTTAGGTTCTCCTTGGCTTTTCTTTTCAAAACAAAGATGCTCAAAATTATTTTATACCATTCCGAATCATTTGGGGAAGTTTCGAATGTGTTTCGGGTGTTTTTAAAAGAATCAAAAATCTCATTTTTTGTGCCCAAACCGAACACTTTTGCGGTGCACCGGACGATTCCCGCGGTACACCGCAGGTAAGGGTTTTAACAGCTTTAGTAGGCCGTTTTTTATTCTCTTCTCTTCATTCCTCCATTAACACATCTCATCTCATTTGGGTGCAAATGTTTTATCTTAAACACTAGGGACTATTTGGGAAAATTTGATGCTAAATCGGATGAAGGTATTTTTCTTGGTTATTCCACTAAGGGAAAAGCCTATCGCATTTTCAACAAACGTACTCGTACTATTGAGGAATCTATGCATGTTGACTTTGATGAGACTAATCCTTTTAATATCAAGAAAGTAGTAGATGTTGAATTACATGAAGATGCTCCACAAGATAAATCCTTAGAATCTCCTACTCAAGAAGTAAAGTCTCATGATGAATCTCCTAAGGAAAATGATCAAATGCAAAATGAAGCTAGTACGGATTTACCAAAATGTTGGAAACATATCAAAGATCACCCAAGTGAATTAATTCTAGGTGATCCAAAAGAAGGTGTTACCACTCGCTCTCGTATTATTGCTCTATGTGCTCATCAAGCGTTCTTATCTCAAATTGAGCCCAAGAATATTAAAGAAGCATTGTTGGATGATCATTGGATTAACGCTATGCATGAAGAATTAAATCAATTTGAGCGTAGTAAAGTTTGGACATTAATGGAGAAACCAATTGGCCCTACTATCATTGGCACTAAGTGGATATTTCGCAACAAGCTAGATGACACCGGTATAATCACTAGAAATAAAGCAAGGTTAGTTGCTCAAGGATACAATCAAGAAGAAGGTATTGATTTCGATGAAACTTTCGCTCCCGTAGCTAGACTTGAATCTATTCGTATGCTACTTGCTTTTGCTTGTTATATGAATTTTAAACTTTACCAAATGGATGTCAAAAGTGCTTTTTTAAATGGTTTTATTGACGAGGAAGTTTTTGTTAAACAACCTCCGGGTTTTGAGGATCCAAAATTTCCAAATCATGTTTTTAAACTTTCAAAGGCTTTATATGGTTTAAAACAAGCACCTCGTGCTTGGTATGAACGATTAAGCAAATTTTTATTAAATGATGGTTTTAAAAGAGGAAAAATTGACTCCACTTTATTTATAAAAAGGTCTTCAAAAGATATCCTTCTTGTTCAAATTTATGTGGATGATATTATATTTGGTGCTACTAATGAAAATCTTTGTGAGAATTTTTCTAAAAGCATGCATAAGGAATTTGAGATGAGCATGATGGGAGAATTAGATTACTTTCTTGGACTTCAAATCAAGCAAATGAAAGATGGTATCTTTGTCAATCGAGCCAAATACACAAAAGAATTGATCAACAAATTTGGACTTGAAGATGCAAAGGAAATTGGAACTCCAATGAGCACATCCACAAAATTAGACAAAGATGAAGATGGTAAGGATGTTGATGAGAAACTATATCGAGGTATGATTGGTAGCTTACTTTATTTAACCGCTTCTAGACCCGATATTATGTTCCCCGTGTGTCTTTGTGCTAGATTTCAATCTTCTCCTAAAGAAACCCATCTTAGTGTCGTTAAGCGTATTTTTAGGTATTTGAAAGGAACCCTTAGTCTAGGACTTTGGTACCCAAGATTTACCTCTTTTGAGCTAATAGGTTATTCGGATGCCGATTATGCCGGTTGTAGACTTGATAGGAAGAGTACTAGTGGTAGTTGCCAATTCTTAGGTCAATCCCTTGTTTCATGGTCTAGTAGAAAACAAAATAGTGTTGCTTTATCCACGGCCGAAGCCGAATATGTTGCGGCCGGAAATTGTGTGACTCAAATTCTTTGGATGAAACAAACCTTACTAGATTTTGGCCTAGAATATGATCGTGTTCCCATTCGTTGTGATAACACTAGTGCTATCAATCTTACCAAAAATCCTATTCAACACTCTAGAACGAAACACATAGAAATCCGTCATCATTTTATCCGTGATCACACTCAAAAAGGGGATATTGTTCTTGAATTTGTCACCTCCGAAAATCAACTAGCCGATATCTTTACTAAACCTCTACCCCAAGATCTTTTTGAGAAAATTCGTTGTGAGATTGGCATGCAAATTCTCTAACCTTCGTATCTTGCCAATTTTTGTTTATGTGCTTTTGTGGTTATTTTTTAACTTAGTTTGTGGTGTTTTTATGCTTTTTAATTATATGTGGGTCCGTGTTTTGGACATCTAGGATATTGCTACTTTGGTTTATTTGGATATTTGTTAGGATGCTATGTGTTTTATTTGGATAATTGGTTAAAGTTGTTATGTTTTTATCATGATTGTTAGATGCTTATAATCTTTGGTTTGGACTTTTATGTTGCTAACATTTTCTTTGATGGTTTAGGTACTACTACATCTAATCCTTGATATTGCTCATTAGTCCCTATAGTTTGTTCCTTCTATCTTTGTCTTAAAAAGTTTGAAAATTGCATTTCGGTCCCCAAAAGATTTTTCAAAATTACGTTTAGTCCCCAAAATTTTGAAAAATACATCTTGACCCCTTGTTTTTCAAAAGATTACATTTTTACCCCAAAATTTCTTCAAAATGATTTTAAGTATTCTTCTTAGGGAAAAATTGTCTATCAAACTTTTACAAACGAAAACAAACTCTATGCTTCATGTAAGGGGGAGACTTTGTTTAAATATTTTAAAACTCAAATGCTTAAACTAATCATTTATTTCATATATTGCAACTAATCGTTTGTGTCATTAGAAAGCATATGAAATGAAAATCTATCGATCAAGGAGTTGGTAAAAGTCTCTATCCTTAGCTCTTGCCTTACAATTATCTATCTTTGTGCATTTCTTTCTAAAATCGTTTTAATCCTAAACTCTTGCACAATCTCAAAATCATTGTTTTAAATCTATTCACTCGAGTTTTTGCTCTTCTATTCTTAGTTGTTTTTACCCCGTCTTTTTGATGAAGACAAAGGGGGAGAAATATTATGTGCACTAAAACCTTCAAAAACTTGCACGTTTTAAACACTCACAAATGCATCTCAAATCTTATGCTTATTGTGAGGGGGAGCTTTATTTCATTAGTGCTTAAACTTTCATTTCATTCCTAAGGTGTTTTAGTGAAGGATTTGTCATCATCAAAAAGGGGGAGATTGTTGGCATATAGCCTCCCTGAATAGGTTGTTTTAATGTGACAAATCCTCTTGTGTTTAGTGTGCTAATCTCTTTTGTTATATACATTCTATCTTGCACTCTAATTCATCAAAAAGCTCTTTCCTTATCATGTTGTTCAAAGCTTTATTGTTTTATCTTAAGAAACTAATTCTCATACAAATGCTATTAACCTTATCTTTGTGTACATTGAGAATTAGCCTTAGTGATCAACTTCAAAGGTTCTTAGAATGATGTTTCCAACAACTTTCATGAAGAAGATTTATTGATCCAAGTCATTATATTTGAAAGTCACTTGGCGCGGTACACCGGCGCGGTACACCGGACCAAGATTGCGGACCAGGGCGCGGTGCAGAGGCTAGCCCGTCAGTATGCTAGAAAATCAAACCATTGAAGCGCGGTACACCGCACGAATCTTGCGGTACACCGCAAGAAAGGGTTTTCTGCACAAAAGACAAGTCATAAGAAATATATCCGTTGGGAGATTAATAGATCCGTTGGACCCAAGTCTTATGACCGTTGGAAGCCATTTTCTACTATAAATTGAAGCTCTTTGAAGGCTACAACTACACCAACTAATTACAAACATTAAGGGGCTTAATTGCTATCATTCAAGAAGGTGTCAAGTGCTATACATAGTCAAATTCAATCTTAGTGAGCTTATAAATCCTTTCAAGGAGTTAATCAATTAAGCTACAAGGTTCTATCCACTCAAGAGGAGTAAACAAGCTTATAGTCATATCCACTCTTTTAGGAGTTTTAGTTACAAGCTTTTATTAGCAAACCTTTAAACACTTTGTTGCTATCCTCTTAAGTCTAGGTCTTGTAATAGATAGATTAAGAGAGAATTCAAGTATAGGGAGTATACTTGGTGTCCTTGTGTTGTGATTACACAAGTGGTTTGTCCTTCGTGTTATCGAAGAGTTTGTAAAGGTTATTGTGTTCTCGACCCGGTTAAGAGAGACACGGAAGCTTAGTGAAAAGCTTGAAATCCTAAGGAGGCTTCCTTAGGTAGTGGATGTAGGGAAACCGAACCACTACAAATCGTGTGTATCTTTCTATCCCTACTCTATTTACTTTCCGCACTCTATATGTTTGATAATATGCTAGCATGAGTTATATGATATTGTTTATCTAGGATATCCAACATATAGTCTTCTAGAGTAGTTTTTAAGATATTGGATTGACGATTTACTTGTTATACTTTTATATCAAAACTCTAACTTACCTTTGCATGATCCTATAAGAGTTTGATTAAATTAGTTGACTTAGAAGTTTTCTCTTAAACTTATAATTGTCCAAAAGATTTTTTAATTAGGCATTAATCTTATTAGTAATCCTATTCACCCCCCCTCTAGGACTTTCAATTGGTATCAGAGCCTAACTCTACGTGAATAGCTTAATCGTTAGTAGAGTAAACGATATGGAATTTAATCTTTTGGAAAGTTCGTCTTCTACTCGACCTCCACTTTTTGTAGGAAATTACTATTTTGCTTGGAGAACAAAAATGGAGGAATTTATCAAAGCCGAAGATCCCGATCAATGGAGAATCGTAAAGGAAGGTCCATTTGTCCCTTATAAAGAGGAGTTAAATGAAGCGGGAGTTCTTAAGCTAAATCAAGAAGAAAAAGATTTTGATGAACTTACCATTGAGGAAAAGGCTAAGCTCACTCAAAATGCAAAACCAATGTACACTCTCATTCGTGGAATTTCCGAAGAAATTTTCTCACAAATGTTAGATTGTAAATCCGCAAAAGAGCTTTGGAATCGTTTGGAGTTTTTATATGGAATTGTCGAAAATGATGAAGAAGAAGAAGTCTCAATCCATGATGAATCTCATAACGATTTTAAACCAAATCATGAGGTAGCACTTTATCCTAACTCTTTATCTCTTCCTTATAATTATTGTGATATTAGGCAAATTTCATCCCTTCTCAAAATTCTTGATTCTCAAATCCATTTGAATAATCTTATGTTAAAAAAGGGTAAAATTGAGCTAAAGAATTGTTTTAAATGTTGTATCACCTTGGATGATATTCTTGGCAATACCAAAAACCCTTGTTTTGAAAACATTTTCTCTTTAAATAAATGGAAACATCCTATGAAGAAAAATATAGAAGGTTTTAGAAAATTAGATGAAGCTTTTTCCCTCGCTCTTGATACTTTAAAAAATCATCCTTTTTCAAATATCACTCCTTTTGATCCAAATGGCTTTTTCAAAGAAAAATTATATTTAAGTGATAATTTGGATATTGGAAAGAATGTGGAAACTTCTTGTTCAAAACCTTTACATGGTAACTCTATTAGAAAAAGAAGTTCTTGCAACTATTGTGGTAAACCCGGTCATCATGCTTCTACGTGCCATTACCATGAACAACTGAATAGTGGATCTTTGATACCTTCATGGGAAAAACCAATATGGATCGTGACAAATGCTAACAACATTTCCGGATCCATTCCACCTCGGTTACCATAGTAATATTTATTGAAGGTGTTGAGCGTCAAGAAAATGGAATTTTATGCAAAAGGACGTTCAAACCTCATAAAAGGAAAATACGGTGAAATTCTTTCCTCTCTTGTTTTTATGTTTATATTTTATATTGTGTTTTATGTGATTTATCAACTTGTGCTACTATCTTATGGTTCTTAACTTGTTACATGCTTAAATGTTACTTTGTTCTCGCATTGGGTCTTTTTGCACTTTTTGAAAACTTAGGGGCTTTTGTGAAATTAACTGTTGTATGAGTTTTTAGGTTCTCCTTGGCTTTTCTTTTCAAAACAAAGATGCTCAAAATTATTTTATACCATTCCGAATCATTTGGGGAAGTTTCGAATGTGTTTCGGGTGTTTTTAAAAGAATCAAAAATCTCATTTTTTGTGCCCAAACCGAACACTTTTGCGGTGCACCGGACGATTCCCGCGGTACACCGCAGGTAAGGGTTTTAACAGCTTTAGTAGGCCGTTTTTTATTCTCTTCTCTTCATTCCTCCATTAACACATCTCATCTCATTTGGGTGCAAATGTTTTATCTTAAACACTAGGGACTATTTGGGAAAATTTGATGCTAAATCGGATGAAGGTATTTTTCTTGGTTATTCCACTAAGGGAAAAGCCTATCGCATTTTCAACAAACGTACTCGTACTATTGAGGAATCTATGCATGTTGACTTTGATGAGACTAATCCTTTTAATATCAAGAAAGTAGTAGATGTTGAATTACATGAAGATGCTCCACAAGATAAATCCTTAGAATCTCCTACTCAAGAAGTAAAGTCTCATGACGAATCTCCTAAGGAAAATGATCAAATGCAAAATGAAGCTAGTACGGATTTACCAAAATGTTGGAAACATATCAAAGATCACCCAAGTGAATTAATTCTAGGTGATCCAAAAGAAGGTGTTACCACTCGCTCTCGTATTATTGCTCTATGTGCTCATCAAGCGTTCTTATCTCAAATTGAGCCCAAGAATATTAAAGAAGCATTGTTGGATGATCATTGGATTAACGCTATGCATGAAGAATTAAATCAATTTGAGCGTAGTAAAGTTTGGACATTAATGGAGAAACCAATTGGCCCTACTATCATTGGCACTAAGTGGATATTTCGCAACAAGCTAGATGACACCGGTATAATCACTAGAAATAAAGCAAGGTTAGTTGCTCAAGGATACAATCAAGAAGAAGGTATTGATTTCGATGAAACTTTCGCTCCCGTAGCTAGACTTGAATCTATTCGTATGCTACTTGCTTTTGCTTGTTATATGAATTTTAAACTTTACCAAATGGATGTCAAAAGTGCTTTTTTAAATGGTTTTATTGACGAGGAAGTTTTTGTTAAACAACCTCCGGATTTTGAGGATCCAAAATTTCCAAATCATGTTTTTAAACTTTCAAAGGCTTTATATGGTTTAAAACAAGCACCTCGTGCTTGGTATGAACGATTAAGCAAATTTTTATTAAATGATGGTTTTAAAAGAGGAAAAATTGACTCCACTTTATTTATAAAAAGGTCTTCAAAAGATATCCTTCTTGTTCAAATTTATGTGGATGATATTATATTTGGTGCTACTAATGAAAATCTTTGTGAGAATTTTTCTAAAAGCATGCATAAGGAATTTGAGATGAGCATGATGGGAGAATTAGATTACTTTCTTGGACTTCAAATCAAGCAAATGAAAGATGGTATCTTTGTCAATCGAGCCAAATACACAAAAGAATTGATCAACAAATTTGGACTTGAAGATGCAAAGGAAATTGGAACTCCAATGAGCACATCCACAAAATTAGACAAAGATGAAGATGGTAAGGATGTTGATGAGAAACTATATCGAGGTATGATTGGTAGCTTACTTTATTTAACCGCTTCTAGACCCGATATTATGTTCCCCGTGTGTCTTTGTGCTAGATTTCAATCTTCTCCTAAAGAAACCCATCTTAGTGTCGTTAAGCGTATTTTTAGGTATTTGAAAGGAACCCTTAGTCTAGGACTTTGGTACCCAAGATTTACCTCTTTTGAGCTAATAGGTTATTCGGATGCCGATTATGCCGGTTGTAGACTTGATAGGAAGAGTACTAGTGGTAGTTGCCAATTCTTAGGTCAATCCCTTGTTTCATGGTCTAGTAGAAAACAAAATAGTGTTGCTTTATCCACGGCCGAAGCCGAATATGTTGCGGCCGGAAATTGTGTGACTCAAATTCTTTGGATGAAACAAACCTTACTAGATTTTGGCCTAGAATATGATCGTGTTCCCATTCGTTGTGATAACACTAGTGCTATCAATCTTACCAAAAATCCTATTCAACACTCTAGAACGAAACACATAGAAATCCGTCATCATTTTATCCGTGATCACACTCAAAAAGGGGATATTGTTCTTGAATTTGTCACCTCCGAAAATCAACTAGCCGATATCTTTACTAAACCTCTACCCCAAGATCTTTTTGAGAAAATTCGTTGTGAGATTGGCATGCAAATTCTCTAACCTTCGTATCTTGCCAATTTTTGTTTATGTGCTTTTGTGGTTATTTTTTAACTTAGTTTGTGGTGTTTTTATGCTTTTTAATTATATGTGGGTCCGTGTTTTGGACATCTAGGATATTGCTACTTTGGTTTATTTGGATATTTGTTAGGATGCTATGTGTTTTATTTGGATAATTGGTTAAAGTTGTTATGTTTTTATCATGATTGTTAGATGCTTATAATCTTTGGTTTGGACTTTTATGTTGCTAACATTTTCTTTGATGGTTTAGGTACTACTACATCTAATCCTTGATATTGCTCATTAGTCCCTATAGTTTGTTCCTTCTATCTTTGTCTTAAAAAGTTTGAAAATTGCATTTCGGTCCCCAAAAGATTTTTCAAAATTACGTTTAGTCCCCAAAATTTTGAAAAATACATCTTGACCCCTTGTTTTTCAAAAAATTACATTTTTACCCCAAAATTTCTTCAAAATGATTTTAAGTATTCTTCTTAGGGAAAAATTGTCTATCAAACTTTTACAAACGAAAACAAACTCTATGCTTCATGTAAGGGGGAGACTTTGTTTAAATATTTTAAAACTCAAATGCTTAAACTAATCATTTATTTCATATATTGCAACTAATCGTTTGTGTCATTAGAAAGCATATGAAATGAAAATCTATCGATCAAGGAGTTGGTAAAAGTCTCTATCCTTAGCTCTTGCCTTACAATTATCTATCTTTGTGCATTTCTTTCTAAAATCGTTTTAATCCTAAACTCTTGCACAATCTCAAAATCATTGTTTTAAATCTATTCACTCGAGTTTTTGTTCTTCTATTCTTAGTTGTTTTTACCCCGTCTTTTTGATGAAGACAAAGGGGGAGAAATATTATGTGCACTAAAACCTTCAAAAACTTGCACGTTTTAAACACTCACAAATGCATCTCAAATCTTATGCTTATTGTGAGGGGGAGCTTTATTTCATTAGTGCTTAAACTTTCATTTCATTCCTAAGGTGTTTTAGTGAAGGATTTGTCATCATCAAAAAGGGGGAGATTGTTGGCATATAGCCTCCCTGAATAGGTTGTTTTAATGTGACAAATCCTCTTGTGTTTAGTGTGCTAATCTCTTTTGTTATATACATTCTATCTTGCACTCTAATTCATCAAAAAGCTCTTTCCTTATCATGTTGTTCAAAGCTTTATTGTTTTATCTTAAGAAACTAATTCTCATACAAATGCTATTAACCTTATCTTTGTGTACATTGAGAATTAGCCTTAGTGATCAACTTCAAAGGTTCTTAGAATGATGTTTCCAACAACTTTCGTGAAGAAGATTTATTGATCCAAGTCATTATATTTGAAAGTCACTTGGCGCGGTACACCGGCGCGGTACACCGGACCAAGATTGCGGACCAGGGCGCGGTGCAGAGGCTAGCCCGTCAGTATGCTAGAAAATCAAACCATTGAAGCGCGGTACACCGCACGAATCTTGCGGTACACCGCAAGAAAGGGTTTTCTGCACAAAAGACAAGTCATAAGAAATATATCCGTTGGGAGATTAATAGATCCGTTGGACCCAAGTCTTATGACCGTTGGAAGCCATTTTCTACTATAAATTGAAGCTCTTTGAAGGCTACAACTACACCAACTAATTACAAACATTAAGGGGCTTAATTGCTATCATTCAAGAAGGTGTCAAGTGCTATACATAGTCAAATTCAATCTTAGTGAGCTTATAAATCCTTTCAAGGAGTTAATCAATTAAGCTACAAGGTTCTATCCACTCAAGAGGAGTAAACAAGCTTATAGTCATATCCACTCTTTTAGGAGTTTTAGTTACAAGCTTTTATTAGCAAACCTTTAAACACTTTGTTGCTATCCTCTTAAGTCTAGGTCTTGTAATAGATAGATTAAGAGAGAATTCAAGTATAGGGAGTATACTTGGTGTCCTTGTGTTGTGATTACACAAGTGGTTTGTCCTTCGTGTTATCGAAGAGTTTGTAAAGGTTATTGTGTTCTCGACCCGGTTAAGAGAGACACGGAAGCTTAGTGAAAAGCTTGAAATCCTAAGGAGGCTTCCTTAGGTAGTGGATGTAGGGAAACCGAACCACTACAAATCGTGTGTATCTTTCTATCCCTACTCTATTTACTTTCCGCACTCTATATGTTTGATAATATGCTAGCATGAGTTATATGATATTGTTTATCTAGGATATCCAACATATAGTCTTCTAGAGTAGTTTTTAAGATATTGGATTGACGATTTACTTGTTATACTTTTATATCAAAACTCTAACTTACCTTTGCATGATCCTATAAGAGTTTGATTAAATTAGTTGACTTAGAAGTTTTCTCTTAAACTTATAATTGTCCAAAAGATTTTTTAATTAGGCATTAATCTTATTAGTAATCCTATTCACCCCCCCCTCTAGGACTTTCATGATGCACCGCGAATACCTGCGGTATACCGCTAAATGCTTCTGTCCAGCCCTTTTTAACTTCGATACTTTTCTAGTTTTTCAGCCCAAAGTTGAACCTTTGCATACCTACACATCAAAAACACTCATACCTTCCTCATTACTGCAATATACACTTAAAAACACATAAACTCACTAATCTAAACAAAAAGAAAAAAACATAAAGATTTAAGATATTGTGGGATGTCTCCCAGAAGGCACTTATGTTTAACGTCATTCAAAGTCAGACGTGTTACCTTGATTATTTCTTGATTATATAGCCTCCCCAACATGCACATCTACTGTTCAAAGCTTGTGACCCTTCTTAGCTTGTATTTCAATCTATTTTGTCGAAACCACTCTTGTAAAGACAAACAGACCCCTCCACGAATTTTTGAATCCCCGTGGTATATTTTCTCTCTTGGGGGATTTCCAAGCAACCTCGTCACCAACCCCAAACTCACTTTCGATTCTCTTCTTCACAGGTTTATTATGGACTTTCTTTTTAGCTTCCTTTGTCACAACTCGGCGTGTTGGGACCTTACATGACTCCTCAAGCTTCTTATCCACAAAGTGAAATTTTTTGGATTCTTCTTCAGTGCCGAGAGTCACGATTCCCTTATAAACATTAATTATGCTGTGACTTGTCGCCAAGAATGGGCGTCCAAGTATCAATGAGACGTGCTGACCTGCAATGCTATCAAGAATAACAAAATCTGTAGGTATAGCTAAAGTACCTATATGGACAAGCATGTCCTCAATTACTCCCCATGGCTTTATCGTGGAGTTATGTAGGAGCAACAAATTGATGTCTTTTATTTGGCATCTCCCATGCCTAATGGGCATGATATTCCTACCTGAACCCAAGTCACACATCTCTTTTGCCTCGAAGTTACCACCTATATTGATTTAGAGGTATAAATCTCCCGGATCTTGCATCTTTGGTGGTAGCTTCTTTGGTTAATTTTGTCAAGCTTTCTTTGGTAAGGTCCACAGTCTAGATCTCAACCTCCACGCTCTTACTCTTCTTTACAGAAGGAATCTCTTTGAAGACTTTTGGTGTTGTAGGCTCTTTCTCAAATACTTCGAGGACAGGATCAATGATTTTTTCTAGGCTTGATGTTTCAGATTTAGTATTCTCAAATACTCGAATTTGTAATTCTTTGTAGATAAAGTGGTGATAGTAGCGGATGTATAGGCGGTATCTCCGTGGTGTCGCCTAGGGTGTGATAAAAATAAGATCAATTTAAGTATGGAAAACTATGCACTCTCACCCTAGACAGGCACAGTACTGCAAGTATTACAGGACGTATGCAAGTTTTAATGATAAGTAGAGTTCGTTCTCAGGGACTTAAGTGTGTTAAACGCGTAGGAACAGATAACGAGTAAAAGTAAATAACTAGAAGACAGTAAATAAAATATTTGGTTTTTCGAATTTATGAATTAAACTAAATTAAAACTAAGAAAATAAAGACAATAAAGTAAAAGATTAAGAATATGAGATGAGAAGTATAGCTTAGGTTTTGCTAGTATGCACTAATCCTTCTAATTCTATCTATAGATCTAGTTCATAAGGGAGAATATTAGCTCTTGGTAATACTTAGTCAGGATTCTAAATTCCACTACCTTAGACCTTGAGAGCGACTAAGGGGGCTACGTCACAACCAAGAAGTGATTTAAAATAGGGTTATCAAACGCCACTAAGGCCCTAAGCAAATACTGCAAGTCTTGGTGATACTGTGGTTAAAACAAACCTTAATGACTATCTAGTTAGAAGTATGTTTTGTCAGAACTGCTATCGACACTAGACATTATGTGGTGGTTCAATAGTTAAACACCCTGTCAAGGAGAACATCTAACTACTCTTAAAACAATCCTAAAGTGATCAATTCTAGGAAAGACATTAAATCAAAACACATAAGCAAATATAAAGTAAGTAGCTAATATCAGATTAAAACATATAATTCCCAAAGAAACTTAGATAGAAGAATTAGAATTCATAGATTATACATATGCAAAACCCAAGCTATGGGAAGTTTAGTTCATACCTGAAGGAAATAAACTAAAAGAAATAATAAAAGACATCATCTTGCTCTCTACAATAAACTGGAAGAATAAAACCTTAAGAACTAATTACTATGAGGCAAGGATGATTTACAAGTGATATAAGGGTGTATTTATAGGTGTTTAGAAGACCTAATTCGTTTTCTTGAGGAAGAGTTAAGGTAATGGACTTCTAGCCCAACTCAAATTCGTATGGAAATAAAGATAAACACTGCTGCGTTGTTTTGGTCATAACTTCTTTATTATTGGTCCGATTTTGCTCCACAAGATACCAAAAGAATCGCAACAGAATTTCCTACGCCCTTTAGGAGTAATCTACCAAATTCGGCCTCTTTATTAGGTAAAAACGCCTATCTTTGCAGAATCCCAGATTTAGGCAGCTTTTCCTTTTCCATCTTTTTAGCAATTCTTTCCTTATCTCCAATTACCATGCATATCTCTTTCCATAAGTTGTTGTCTTTGACTTGGACTCTAATTAAACTCCATAATTATCTTTAAAGCTACACACTAAATAAACAATTAAACCCAATATGCTCTAAAAACATTATTTCTACAAATCAAGACACAAAATAGGAAAGTGCACTAAAACTCAAGAAAATCGACATTATTGACTTCTAAAACACTAAAAATGATGTTTCATCTTAACATAAATCTATCACAAATGAGGAGACATCAAGACCCCCAACTCAAAGTTGTATCGTCCCGATACAATAAAAGATAAAACAAAGGGAAGTCTAGAAATACACTCTTATAAAATTCTCAACACAAGGGAAAAACATAGCAGAATATATAGAATAAACCTAAAGCACATAACTCAGAAAATTTCATGCAATAATATTCATAAACTACATACCTGTACACTTCTTATATTCACAGTCAACACGGCTTGATTTCAAGATCAGATTAGTTTCGCAATGTAAGAAGGATTGGGACTTTACTCAGTTCCCCTTGAGCGCTATAGATTGTTCATCAAACCTTACTAGTATCCAAGAATCCACTTAACTAATCTCTAATGGCTCAATCACTTCTCAATTACATAACAAAGAATCACAAGGTCTTTAAGGTTGTAATGTAGGCTTAGGGACGGTATGATCATATATTTGGATAATTTGGAGTGAGCTTTTGGCTCTCTCCTCACTAGCCATCAACGAATCGCCCTAGAGCTTGAGTTACTCTCATAAAACGTTTCTCACTCAACCCAATGAATTCCTTGATGCACAATTTAGCATCCCCAATAACCCAATTAAGCTTTAAGATGTTCACATAAAAATCCACTTTGCCGGTCCGAATATATATATTTTCTTTTCTTTTCACATCAATCTCTTTTCTATAGCTATGACTCTCTTTTAATGTTGAGATATCACGCTAATTTTCTCATATATATATTTTTTTCTTTTAATGCCCTTGTTGGCAAAATTAGCTCGAAGCTTCTTTTTCATTCACTATTACCCCGGCAAAGGGTTACAATACAATGTTGTAAAGCATCCTCAATATAAAGCACAAAGCACAATAATAAGCTCAAAAATCCCAACATAATAACTCCCATAATGGTGGACCCACCACCCCAAACTCAAGCTCTAAAACAACTGTCTAAGCATCGCGATTCGAGTGCGGGTCATATGGAAAAGTCCTAAAAATCTAAAGGATATGGCTTATAATGTGTTTCAATAAAAAGGCTTTAGAAAGGCTAGAAGGGGCTAAGAAGGATATAACTTTTAAACTCAAAAATCACAAGGTGAGAAGGTATAAAAAGGCTTCAAAGGCTTAAAAATATGAAAGAACCGCCTTGATCACTTTCTACACTATGTAATTCAGAAAATTTCTTACCTTTAGCACTTTCATCAAATGGTTTTTCAACTAGCTTGGATCTCACGGCCTACACACTTCTCAAGGTTCCCTGAGATCGAACATACTTTCTATCGCATTGCTCGCTAATCTTTCTTTACTATCAACGTGTGTTTCCCTGCAAATACTCAAAGTATACAAATACATAGCTCATAAACATATCACTTACTATCATTAACCTACTGAGCTTATGCTTTCAAGCTATTAAACACACTCTACATCTAATTCCCATGCATCAAAAATTTTAATTTCACTCAAAAACTGAAAAATGGAGATGAGAGACAACGAATCCCCACACCCCCAACTCAAAAATGAGCCGTGTCCCCACGACTCGAAAAAGACTCGAAAACAGAAATTAAAATTAGCAGATAGACATATTTACAGAAATGGTAAGGAAGAAAGAAAACATACTCTCGAGGCTATTGCCTCGCATCATTGATATCCAAGATTGGAATTGCTGGATCTTTCATTAATTGCTCAAGGAGTTTCATGATGTGCACTTGATTAGCATTGATTTGTGCCACATCATTGACTAAGGAAGTTTGAGCTGCTTCAAATTTCGTTAAACGCTCCTCCATCTTCTCTTGCCAATTTTGCTCCTTTTCTTCCTTCGAGGCTTGAGTAGAACCCGCTCTTCGAAGGCTTTCTTTGATCCAAGCATTATCAATATAACTCGTCTTAAACTCGAGTTTCTCTTCTTCACCCAATACTACATTCGCTTTTCGCACAAGACACGTGATCATAGTTGGAAATTTAACGTTATAAACCGATTTAGGAGAGACCGAGAATCGTATCACCTCCTCATAGATCAACTGTGCCACATCAACTTCTTCTCCTCTCAAAATACAGTCCAACAGTAGCGCGTTCTTCATAGTCACCTCCAAAGTTCGTGTGTTTCCAAAGACATTAGGGATAAGGAAATTATGCCAAATTCTAGCATCTGCTTGAAGATATTTGTAAGGCCAAGGTGCCTTCAATTCTCCCTTTTGTAATTGCACTTTCTCCCTGTCTAAAACATGCTCAAAAAGTAATTCCTTATCAAAGATTTTTCGTTTAGCAACTGCTTCCTCAAATTTGCAAAAACCTTTCAGTTTCTTAAACTTGAAGTGGTTCCTAATCTCCTCAACTGTGAAAGGAACTAACTTTCCTCTAATCGGAACACAATCACTATCTCGGCTAAAGAGGCCTAGATAAAACTCCAAAACTAATTCAGGACATAATTCAGAACGGCTTACCATGAACTTAGACCAACCCAATTTCTCACCAAGCTCAAAGAATCTCTTGTAATCTCCATCTCTAATTTCCTCCTTGAATACTTTCTCATAGGCAAAAGGTAGTTCTTCTAATTGTTTTTCTGCAGAAATCTTCAAGGCCTTTGAAGTATCCACTTTCTCTATAGGTGTAGGATTTTGTTGAGGTAGTGTTCTTTCCTTTGCATAAAAATAAAGCTTTTTACCATTACTATCATACGAAGGTTTCCCACTCTTCAATTTATCTTTACCCTTTGATTTAGAACTAGCTCCTTTGTCAATTGATTTCTTCTTGTTTAAATCCAATCCATTGTTACTCTTCACCTCCCTCTTGCTAGATAAGATTGATGTTCTATTAGTCATCTTCAATTAACCCCCAACTCAAAGCTTTAGCAACCCTTGAAAACTAAACTCTTGAATTAATGGATGAACAAGCTTGATTTGTCCTAGGATGGGTGAATTGGTGATGAATCTCTATGTGGGTGAGGATGATTTGTAATGGGTAGGCTTGGATTTTAGAAATTGTGTGATGAATTTGTGAAATTTGGCTCTTTGATTCTTCAATTTGAATGAATTTGGTGATGATTGGTAGCTTGATTCTCTCTTGTAATGATGTGGAGAGAAGGTTTGATGTGTTTTCCTTGATGATTGGGTAGTGTTTTGGTGATTGGTGAAGGTTTTGATGAGCTTCAATGGAGTTAGGAGAGTTGTGCAGTAGAAAGAGAGGGTTAAGGTTTAATAAATTCGGAATAATAGCTTCAATACCTCCTTTATAACTCAATCCCGTAACTTTCTCTCTCCTCTGGCGGCGCTGCGGACTACCCCTGCGGACCATGGGGTGCACCGCGGGGTAGTCCGTGACATCTGATGCTCGAAAATTTTTGCTTACTGACTTAAACCCGTGGTAGGACCCCGTGGTACGGGTTTTTTGGCTCGCGGACTAGGGTCCGGTGTACCGCGGGGTACACCGCGGCTTCTGTAGCTGCTCCGTCAAAATACCCGTGGTAGTCAACCCGTGGTACGGGTTTCTGGGGCGCGGACCATGGCACGGTGCACCGCGGGGTGGTCCGTGGAATTTTTTTCGTGTTTCTGACCTAAACCCGCGGTAGCTACCCGTGGTACGGGTTTTGACCTCGCGGACCATCCCTGCGGACCATGGGGTAGTCCGTGAGGGTAGTCCGCGGGGTGCTTTCTTGCGCTCCAAAAATTTTCCTCGCGTTCCCTAACTTGATTTCTCCGATTCCTACACACCAAAAACACTAATACCTTTCTCAAATATGCATTATCAACTAAAAACAACTAAAATAAACTTAAACTAAGAATGTAAAAGACATGAAAACATAAAAAAACTTCGGGTTGTCTCCCGAACAGCACTTTTGTTTAACGTCTTTCAAAGTTAGACGTGTTACCTCTGTCAAGATTTGCGAATATAGCCTCCCCAACAACGAGTAAGGCTATGAACGTCAACTAATCTGCGCTTGACCCCAGTTTTGGGGCGAATTTCTATCACCTTGGCTGAAACAACTTTAGTGACAATGAATGGTCCCATCCACGAGTCTTTGAAACTTCGTGGCCTATTCTCGCGTTTGTGGGCTTTCCATAGGACTTCATGGCCAACCCCAAACTCAATGTTTGGCTCAGTGTCCACAGGTTTTAAGTGGATCTCCTCAGGAGGGACTTTGTGATGTGAAAGGCTGTGGATGATAGGCACGGTGGGATCCAACTTCCTCGGTTTCTTACCCAAGACATAGAAGGTCTCGGATACATTTTTAGCATGAAGGGTGATGGTCCCATCTTGGAAGTTGATCACACTTTGACTTGTGGCCATGAAAGGCCGTCCAAGTATGATCGGAACCTGCTTATCTGCATCAAACTCAAGAATAACAAAGTCAGTAGGGATGGCGATATTACCTGCACGGACTAAGACGTCCTCCACTGTTCCCCACGTCCTCTTCACTGAGTTGTCAGCAAACTGCAACTTCACTGGAGTTTTCTCTGATTTTTGAAGTCCAAGTCTCTCGAACACGGACTTAGGCATAAGATTCACACCAGAACCCACATCGTACATTGCTTTCACTTTGAGCCTACCATGCAATTGAATAGGAAGGTTGAAACTTCCCGGATCTTTAAGCTTAGTGGGTAGCTCTTTCTCACTTCTTCTCGAAACCCTCAGGTTCTCTCTTGGGATCTCTACACTTGCCTCTTTCTCAGGAATAACTTGCGTAAAAACTTGTTGCGGTGTAAGTCCTCTCTTCGCAATCTCAAGCATTTGGGCGTTGATATTTTCAGGTTGGTACGCCTCTACAAATGTCTTGAGAATAGTGTCATCTTTAGGATTTGTATCAGGAATAGTTGATGACACTGGTTGAACACTAGGTGGCGATTCCACCTTCTCTTCTTCTTTCTCCTCTAGCACAGCAGGTGCCACTTCATCTTCTTTCGATTCTTCTTTTGAGGCTTCTTCCTCTTTCTCTCTTGCTAACTCCGCTGCATACTCTACCATTGATCGCATCTCCTCTTGCACCTTTTTCAGTAGCTCTATGAACTCGTCTCTCTCTTCATCGCTTTCCAGATGATAAACTTCTAGACAGTCGGACTCCTCGGGGTTAGACTCGGTTGGCTCTTCTTCAATACTGGGAACTTCCACGGCACTAATGGCAGCATGTGGTGCTTCCTCCTTTTCTTTTTCGATTTCAAGGCATATAGCCTTGCAAGCTTCGAACACAACATTGTTTTCACCTCCTTCGATTGCCTTTACTTCCTTTTGTTCTGTTAGATGCTTGTTTATTTGGGCTAATTGAGTATTTAGCATCTGAAGTATGGCATCGTGTCCTCTGACCTTTTCTTCTTGAGCGTTTACAGTGGTGTTCAAACGTTCTAGAGCTTGTACTATCTGTGTATTGTCCATAGATCCTTCTTGCGGATACTGAGGTAAAGCTTTTTGGTCTAAAGTATCGGTATAGGCGTCTTGAGCAGGTTGTTGTGGAGGAGTAGGTCGATTCTGATATTGGTTTTGGTACTGACCTCTCTGTTGGTAAGAGTTGTTCTGGGGTCGCGATTGATATTGACTAGGATTAGCGGCCCCTTGTGGATTTGAATACTGCATACCCGGATGGTTGCGGTTGCCCCATCGGTTAGATATGAAGTAAACAGATTGCGGATTTGATTCACACTCTTCCCATGAATGATCGTTAACTCCACATTGTTGGCAACCTTGTGCCTCTTGAACTACCTTTGTAGCAGCTAAATTCTTCTCCATCGCGATTCTCAGCTCCTTGATTTGATTTTCTAACGAGGATATTTGAGCTGAGTTCGCGGTTTCTGCATCTAAACGAAGCGTTCCTCGGGTCTTTGCTGCAGAAGCTCGCGTTGAAGGCCAACTTCTTTCTTGTTCCATAATATTTTCTAACACCTCGGAAGCTTCATTGTGATTCATGGACACAAAATTACCCTTTCCAATGTTATCCACCTTGTCTCTACCCTTGTCATCAAGACCTTCATAGAATATAGCAAGTTGTAGAGCAGGTGTATAACCATGGAGCGGACATCTAGCTAATTTTTGTTGAAACCTTGTCCATGCTTCTCCCACTGTTTCTCCATCTTCTTGAGAAAATCTTGCAAGCTCGGTTTGATCTTTAAGTCTCATGCTCTTCGGATAAAATCGGTTAAAGAATGCGGCTTGAAGCTCTCTCCAAGAGTGAATGGTTCCATGTGGTTGTCTTTCTAGCCAATCGCTAGCTCTTCCGGTCAAGAAAAACGAAAACATATGACAATACAGTTGCTCGCGTGTAATGCCAGGAGTAATGTAGGCATCACAAATCTGCATAAACTTCTGAATCGCTTTTACCGGATCTTGAATTGCAGTACCAGTATAGAGTCCGAAACTTTGAAATTGACTAAGCATACCCGGATCGGGTCTAAATTTGATATTCGGAATCTCAGGAGGGCGGTAACCGATGGGTTGAACATGGAATGGTATGTTAAGGCCAGGTAGATCTTGTTCAACTCGGTTTTGTTGATTATTCTGCCCATTACCTTCTCCTACTGGCAGTTGTACACCAGGTGGAACAAACGCAGGAGGTCCTCCTGGTGCAAAGTAAACTAACTCCGGATCATTGTCTTGAATGTCTGCCATAGTTCTTCTTAAGGCTCTTTCCTTACGAATTCTTTTGTTATAAGCTCTGAAGCTCCTCTCAGGCTCCGGTAAGGGAGGCCAAGAATTAAACACTGTGAAAACCTGAAAAAGACTAAAGCAAACCACAAGCGTAAATCTGGAAAAATAAAAACTAAAACTAAACTAAAAACTGAAAAGTAAAAACTAATTAAAAACTAAAACTCGAAATAGATAACCCACACGCTAACGAGACACAAGTCCCCGGCAGCGGCGCCAAAAACTTGGTGTCGCCTAGGGTGTGATAAAAATAAGATCAATTTAAGTATGGAAAACTATGCACTCTCACCCTAGACAGGCACAGTACTGCAAGTATTACAGGACGTATGCAAGTTTTAATGATAAGTAGAGTTCGTTCTCAGGGACTTAAGTGTGTTAAACGCGTAGGAACAGATAACGAGTAAAAGTAAATAACTAGAAGACAGTAAATAAAATATTTGGTTTTTCGAATTTATGAATTAAACTAAATTAAAACTAAGAAAATAAAGACAATAAAGTAAAAGATTAAGAATATGAGATGAGAAGTATAGCTTAGGTTTTGCTAGTATGCACTAATCCTTCTAATTCTATCTATAGATCTAGTTCATAAGGGAGAATATTAGCTCTTGGTAATACTTAGTCAGGATTCTAAATTCCACTACCTTAGACCTTGAGAGCGACTAAGGGGGCTACGTCACAACCAAGAAGTGATTTAAAATAGGGTTATCAAACGCCACTAAGGCCCTAAGCAAATACTGCAAGTCTTGGTGATACTGTGGTTAAAACAAACCTTAATGACTATCTAGTTAGAAGTATGTTTTGTCAGAACTGCTATCGACACTAGACATTATGTGGTGGTTCAATAGTTAAACACCCTGTCAAGGAGAACATCTAACTACTCTTAAAACAATCCTAAAGTGATCAATTCTAGGAAAGACATTAAATCAAAACACATAAGCAAATATAAAGTAAGTAGCTAATATCAGATTAAAACATATAATTCCCAAAGAAACTTAGATAGAAGAATTAGAATTCATAGATTATACATATGCAAAACCCAAGCTATGGGAAGTTTAGTTCATACCTGAAGGAAATAAACTAAAAGAAATAATAAAAGACATCATCTTGCTCTCTACAATAAACTGGAAGAATAAAACCTTAAGAACTAATTACTATGAGGCAAGGATGATTTACAAGTGATATAAGGGTGTATTTATAGGTGTTTAGAAGACCTAATTCGTTTTCTTGAGGAAGAGTTAAGGTAATGGACTTCTAGCCCAACTCAAATTCGTATGGAAATAAAGATAAACACTGCTGCGTTGTTTTGGTCATACCTTCTTTATTATTGGTCCGATTTTGCTCCACAAGATACCAAAAGAATCGCAACAGAATTTCCTACGCCCTTTAGGAGTAATCTACCAAATTCGGCCTCTTTATTAGGTAAAAACGCCTATCTTTGCAGAATCCCAGATTTAGGCAGCTTTTCCTTTTCCATCTTTTTAGCAATTCTTTCCTTATCTCCAATTACCATGCATATCTCTTTCCATAAGTTGTTGTCTTTGACTTGGACTCTAATTAAACTCCATAATTATCTTTAAAGCTACACACTAAATAAACAATTAAACCCAATATGCTCTAAAAACATTATTTCTACAAATCAAGACACAAAATAGGAAAGTGCACTAAAACTCAAGAAAATCGACATTATTGACTTCTAAAACACTAAAAATGATGTTTCATCTTAACATAAATCTATCACAAATGAGGAGACATCACTCCGCCTTGTTCTCTTATTTTCCAAATTCTTTAACCCTATCTCTGATTGTCACTTTGTCTAAATTAAGCTTCGTGGGTTCTTCAATTGTTGGAATTTATGCACTCCTTGCAGTTGTACATTCAACCTCATCTCACTTTCTCAATCTTCAATTATTACTTCCATTAAATTTAACTTGATTGGTGATGATGGCTGTGTTGGTGGAGGTTCCACCTTACATTTTCTTCTTCTTGCACCTTTTGTGCAGTTGTCCCTTCTTCCTTAGTATCTTGTTGCACTTCTCTAACCACAAGCTTTAATTCTTGTTCAACTTCTTTCACATTTTGATCCTTAACAAGTACTTCATATAAACTAAGCTTGGTTGGTTATTTTATGGTTGAATCCTTGAACCTAACATTGATAACGCGCAGTTTCATATTTAAATCTTGTTGTAACTGTTGATTGATCATAGTGAGTTGCATTAGTCTTTGCTCCATCGTTTAAATTTGTTGGTGAATGAGTTGCACTGTTGATATGGTAGCATTGAGCTTTGTGTCACTTTCTCTCCTTTTATCAGTTGAATCTTTGATAAATTGCGCAAGCGCATCTTTTGAATTAATTAATTCTGCGGAGTGCTTTATGGCTTTTTCATATACTTTTTTCAAGCTGGTTAGTATTGATTGTATGAAATTGTCAAGGGTTTGTGAAAGCTTATTGCTAGGATCTTCTTGCGGCTTATCCATGAGTTGTGGTGGAGCTCGAGCATCTTCACAAATCTTGCGACCCTGTGTGAGTTGCGCCATGAATTTGTTTGTTTTTTCTTTTAAAATCTCGCATTTCTCATCAAATGTCAACTCCCTTTGAGTATTATTATTGGTCATAGTGGCATAAGTAAACCTGCCACAATATTCTTTGAGAATTTGAAACCGTCGACATTAAGCGCTAAAGATATAATTTTCCATACCTAAGGAACCTGAAAAGAGACTAAAAAAGAAAACGCGTAAAACTGAAAACAAATAAAAATGTCTACACTAAATAAACACAAATAAACTAACTTGAAGATAAATCTCCGGCAGCGGCGCCAAAAACTTGGTGGGGAAAAAGGTGTGATAAAATAATGAATAAATAAGATAATAATAAAGGACACACACCCTTAACAACCACGAGAGACTCACTACAAGTATTACATATCGTTTGCAAGTTTAGTTAGTAAGTAAAGTTTGTTCGCAGAGATTTAATCTGTTAGATCTACTTGTGTATAGAGAAGTGTAGGAGAAATTACTTGTTTGATAAAAAGACAATAAAATAAACAGTATTTATTTGGTTTTCAGATTCAGAAAATAATAGTGCAAATAAATAGTTACTGAGAGAATGGAGATGAGAAATATAGCTTAGGATTGCTAGCATGCACTTATCCTTCTAATTCTAATTTTAGTTATAAGGGTGATTGAAGCTCTTAGAGTAAATAGTCAGGATTCTATATTCCTCCTAACCCCTTTCCGGGTGGACTTAGGTGGCAAGCCCGTCAGGATCACTACCGCACACTAGACGTTTATATGGTGTTTCAATAATTAGACACCCCTTCCGGGTGACCATCCAACTACAAAAGACAGTCTTAATGTGATCAAGATTAGGGTTGGAAATAAGTCAAAACACATAAAACAGATATATAAAATAATAAGTAGCCCAATCAACTTAAAGTATTTCCCCAAAAAACGTGAAACAAATAAAGAATTAGAATTCAAAGATTATACACATGCAACCCAAGTTATGGGAAAATTAGTCCATATCTAAAGACATATAAATAATCTAAGGATAAAAGTAATTAGAAATAAATTTAAGCTAAAGAATCTAATACAAATTATTCAAATGATAAAGGGATAGGATGGAGAAGAGGAGAATGTGACTCTCCAACTTTTTGTCTTCCTCTCTAGGTCTTCTTGCTTCTTTGGATGATAATACTTGATGCTAAGGACTAATATTCAAGCAAGGACAACGTTTACAAAGGTAAATAGCTGTATTTATAGGTGTTAGGTCGAAATCTTTGAGTGGAAGTCAAGTTATTGGAATCCTTTTCCAATTCAAATTCGTTTCCTAAAATATAGGACATGATAAACACTGCTGCTTGTTTTGATCATATCTCCTTCGTTAGTGGGCCAAATTTTGCATACTTTATGTCAAAATGACCGCAGCGAAAAGACTCTTCCAAAATAGCAGCCGATTTGTAGTTATCTTAATTTTAGTGGACGTCACTGCAGATTTGGAATATTTGTTTGACAACTTTTTCTTTCTTATTTCAACTTTGTTTCCTTTAACTCCTGATTTCACCTTGGATATTTTTTCTTTAACTCCTTGGAATTGATTTGGCATCTAAGTATATTACATAAACCTTAAGAGCTTCGCATTAACACACAAATTATACCAAATATACTCTAAAGTAATAATCTTTCAAATTAAGGCATGAATTAAGAAATTATCTAATGACGGTGAAAACTCCCTTAATAATTAATCAAATACACCTAAAATGATGTCTCAAACCTATATTAACATATCACATATATGGAGACATCAATATGCATGTACTCTTTTGCCAAAAGAATCTTTGGTTGGCCATAATTTCCAAGCTAGTTCCTCCATCTCAGCCTGGTTAGGATTTTCCCGAGCCTCTAGTGCCTCCTGATACAACATGTTGCAACCCTCATAAAAGACTTTAATCAACTGATTATATCGTTGGCTGCCTAGAAATTCATCCTAAGCTTGGCCACTTCCTCCCGAGCATCAATCCACTTTGTAGGAAGGCGACAAACCTCAGTAGGGATGTCATTAAGTGTAATGAGGAAATTATGAATGCGCACCTCCTGTCACAGAAGAAATAAAGTTAACAAATGAAGTATACAAAAAAGTAATAAACATACCTTTTGAGACAACTTACGTAATTAACAGTATAACTCATCATAAATTAAATCATATTTATATCGATCGATTGTGTTGTGCCAATAGAAAGTATAGGAAGTGCCCGACAAATTGGTGTTGGAAGAGAAGGGGCACCGGACATCAAGGAAACCTCAGTACGTGCCGAGGGACCAATATTACCATTGAGTTAGGCCCAAGTTTAATGTGTAATATATACTAAAGATCCATTAACATTGGGTCAAACCCTATATTTATGGTTTTTACTAACTAAAGTGTCTTTTATTTAGAAAACACAACTCTAAATCTTTAAAGTCACAACCATTTATAATGGATGCCTAGCCACCTATTTTCATTTCTTATAAATATTTGGCCAACTCAAATATTTAGAGAGAGAGAGGGGGGAGAAGAAGCATCATTGTTAAGTTTTTTGAAGAATCTGTGTTCTTATTTTGTAATTTATTTCTGCATTACTGTTTATATTGTTTTACTAGTTTATACAAATAAAGTACAACAATTACATTATTGGTGTATTTTATTGATTGGGTATTTTACATTTGATCAAGACATATAATGCATATAGTTTTGAGTCAATGTTAAATTAATATGAATGTGATTTTACAAAATAAATATGATTTTTGGATAAAAGTTCTAAAATAAATAAGTGTATTTTAAATTATAAAGCCAAGACAATTCTAGACAAGTTTGTGATGGATTATTTTAGAATTAAAAGTGTTTTCTAATTCAAATAAAAATATTTTAAAAAAATATTAAAATAAAAAATTTAATACATCGGAGAGCTTCTTTGGATTCGGATTTTAAGTCATTGACTGAATTTGAACTTGTACCGCTTAGAAGGAGAATCAATGCTCTAACTAGTTAAGCTAATATTTTTGACATCTAAAATAATTTTAAATAATATTTTAAGAATCATATATTTAATTTTTTCATAAAAATAATTTTAAGAGATATCATTGTCAAATCCTTAATTAGTGCCTAGGCCATTTCTAAGATCATCTTTCAGTTTAGCGATTACTAAAAACTTTTATTTCCGTAACAGACAATCTTATCTTTAATGCTAGAAAGCAAATACAAAATGTCCCTATGTCCCTCTCTTTATGGGTACTCTTCTTTTATTGACTTATACGTAATACCCGCCAAGATATTTATAACATCATCCATTACGAAGTATTCATATATTCTTTTAAAATTTTGAATAATGATATTTACGTCTAAATTATACTATCTAAATATGAATTATGGGTTGTATCTAGAGAATAAATATCATTATTATCCAAATCACACTATTCAAATAACATATTATGAGTGTTATTGAGTAATCTAGGTAGTGTGTATCATATTGTCCATAAGAATACATAAGCACTTTGGTTGTAGTAGAATATCTTTTACTTTTCTCATACTCTTCTTTCACTATCGCCTTTCTCTGTATATCTTCTTATGATGAAGCCATCATCATCAGGTAATGGAAGAACTCAATTCTCATCTTTTTCATCCACATCAGTCACTTATACCTTCAAAAATGAAGAACCAGTCTCTAATTTACAAACAAAAATCAAGAAAACAATTCCAGTTTATTCATCTGAAGAACTAAAAACTTCTGCTTCTGCGGTTAAGATTCAATCTGCTTACAGATCTTATGTAGTCCGTGAATTGGTTAAGAAAATACATAAAGTTAATTCACAAGCAAATTATTGGGAAAAGTTCATCCAATCCCAGGCAAGCAAGTTAACCTTTTTCATTTTTAACTTTCATTATCATTAGAGAAGTGTATGATTCAAGTTTTATTTGATGAGGACGACGTAATCAATGCTAATTAACTTTATTATACAATATTTTTATTGAAAGTTACCATATAGATCTATATTTGCTAGCATAGAAAAGAGTTTGACTGTAGGTTATATGTTGATGCAGGAAACAGTTGATGCTGTGAGGAGCAACGAGCGTGAAAAGATTAGAATCAATGAGGCCTTAATGGAATTGCTGTTTCAGCTAGATTCAGTGCCTGGGTTCAATCCTACAATCAGAGAGCTGAGAAGGCATGTAAGCCGTAGGATCGTGGGGCTGCAGGAGATTATAGATGCCATTGCTGACATCAGAGTTAAGAACTGGGATGGATATGTAAGGGATTGGGATGACATCTTGTCAGGAATTGAAAAGGAAGCTTGTTATGAAAGATATGGTGGATACGAAATCAACAAGTTATGTGCTGATCATTTGGGATTTGAGCGCCTTCGGAGGTTTCTTCAAGATCAATAATTGATCTCATTGCATCATTCATCCCTTTGTTATGTGCAAATAGTTATATATACCCCTGAGTTTCAAAAACTAGCATATACATCTCTATATTATACATGACGTTTTTTCGAATAACATACTGAGGCCTGCACTCCGAGCACACTCTGTTAGGCTGAGATGTTATAAGTGAAAAAGTAAAATAAATGAAATTACAAAGGCATATTGCAGTTTGCAATATGGAGGGTGTAAAAATCTATTGCCACTTGTTTTAAAATTATTTTGAGAATGCCATGACTCGTCATTCGTGTTCCCAATCTTTCTATTACCACGTATAGACTATATTGGTTGTCTTTATTGATAATGACTATGATGTTTGATTTACTGGAATTTAATGGCTAGGTTGTTAGGAGTTCATATTCTTTGAACTTTACAAAGAATCTTAGAGTTAGGCTAAAGATCATAATCAAGGCAACTCTTTGTCATTACTTGCTCATGCTATAATTGGCTTTGCTTACTTCATATGGTTGACAATTCATCGTTCTCCTATTTAGAATCTCAGCTGTCGTTTCTTAAGTTACGTGGTTACCATATATGCTTTACACATTAAGTGAGAATTATGATAAGTTACATTTAGAGATGTTTCTTTGCACCTAATGAAATCTTAATTTGGTATATTAAGACACTGGATTAACAAGATTGTTTGTTTTTCTTGACCAACTCAGATCTAAATAGCTCTTAACTGCTCTGTTTCATTAAGATTTACAACTGAGTCTGATTCATTCGAACTCCGCCTCTTAACAGAATAAGTTCTATTCAACTGTTATTTCAGAACTCAGTACTTATTACTTAAAAAAAGTAAACGATAGTGAGTCCAAAAAACACTGATACTAATTGTTTATTATATACTTTTTTAGTTAATAATGAACATATCGTCTCTTCTGAATGTTAGGAAAAAAAGAAGAAATCACCGATTTGAAAACAACAAAAATGGTAATCCAAAAATAATATTTCAATTAAAGTAAGTCTACTCTATTACAATAATAAAATATTCAAACGAAACACTTACACGGAATCAAAAAGAACAACACACGAAAATAAGGTTGTTAAAAAGATATTATGGCGTACCGGTTATCTCTGACGAAAATTGTACTGAATATTTTAGAGAGAGCAGTATTTCTTTTGTTCATTCCTGATTGGTTTCGTAGCTAAGTCAAATGGGGAGGCGCTGTATTTATAGGACAGTAGGTGAGGAGATTGACATATGTTACATGTTTTCAATTTCCAGCAATGAACTTGGACACTATGTTGACTTGATTCATTCTCCTGTTGACCATATTCTGTAACAGTTGACTGGTGCGTAATTGGTGGACGCTTGTCTTCTGGTGCGTAATTGGTAGAAGTTTGTCTTCTGGCTGAAAGGATTTGAATTGCCACCGACCACTATAAGTACCAGTCATCTTCCACCGGAATCACTTCTAGAAAACTTTGTTTCATTTTTCATTTCTTGACTCCCCAAACTCCCAAACGGCCCACGGATCCAACGCTCACGCCCACGCCGGGTCAGGTCGGCCGGGTGGTGGTGCACGCGTGTGGGGTTTTGCTTTTTCCCTTTTGGCTTCCATAGCCTTTAGATCTTTTGGTAGTAATAGATAGGTAAGCTATTTTAAGCTAATAGTTTTTCTATCTATGCTCCTATATGGGACATTTTCTTCACAAAAAATGACTTTTCCACTTTTCCAAAAGAACTGGAAAGGATTTAATTAATAATTTATATTAATCTAAACCTTTTCCACTTCTCCAAAAGAACATGATCTGATTTATAATTCAATGCGGTGTATATAATCTAAATCCCAACACTAAACATGCTCGTGTGATGTCTCGATTAGATCGTTTAAGGGACTCCTAAAATCCTTCTCCTTATCCCATAAACAAATAGGAACCTCTGACTTCCGACACTCCTACAAATCTTGAGTGCGCGGTCGTCTTAGGTGGTAAAATCGATCACTAGACGCACTAGTGATCACATGTGGTCGACAAAGGGTAATTGCTATTGCTTGGGAGTTGGAGGTACTTTTTAACAACCACCATACACTATAACCGACATGTGAAAACTAGCGAACACTCGGCGGTCGCTAGTTATCGTCTTGTGACAGATTTCTTTCTCTCTTTAGCAACCACCAAGGTGGTTGCCAGAGGGCAATTACAATACTGACCACCTCATGGCTGCTAAAACAAATTCTCTTTAGCGACCATCATGCGGTCGCGACAGGTACAAAGAATAAATACAAATCGATTGCTACAGAAATTCAATTATCGAATATAATAAGGAAAAATAAAGTAAAATTAAACTACATAATTATTAAATAAAAATATTACAAAGTACGGAATTATAGTTAAAAAAAATATAAGATAATAAATTGATAAAGTTAAGGGAAGAGAGTTCTATCAGGAAACTAGGTCTCATGATCATCATCGTCCTCGTCATCTCTCAGTCTTGACCCGCTTGAAAAAATACTCTCGAGCACAGATTCGTCAGTTGTGATGGTCAAAGGGTGTGATTTATCACCAATTTGGTTCCACGTCCCGTTCTCCAGGCAAAGCTCAAGTGGTACCACTCCACTATACTTTTGGTGTCGCCTAGGGTGTGATAAAAATTAGATAAATATAAGTCAAGAAAACTACGCACTCTCACCCTAGACAGGCACAGTACTGCAAGTATTAAGGACGTATGCAAGTTTTAGATAATAAGTTGAGTTCGTTCTCAGGGACTTAAGTGTGTTAATCGCGTAAGTAAGAATAACGAGTAAAAGTAAATAATTAAAAGACAGAAAATAAAAGCAAATAGATTTCGAATTTAAGAATTAAAACTAATTAAAACTAGGAAAATAAAGACAATAATTTAAAAGATAAGAAATATGAGATGAGAAGTATAGCTTAGGTTTTGCTAGTATGCACTAATCCTTCTAATTCCTTCTATAAATCTAGTTAATAAGGGAGAATATTAGCTCTTGGTATACTTAGTCAGGATTCTAATTTCCCATACCTTAGACCTTGAGAGCGACTAAGGGGGCTACGGCACAACCAAGACGAGGTCTCAAATAGGGTTATCAAGCGCTACCAAGGCCCTAAACAGAACACTACAATCATTGGTGATATGGTGATTAAAACAAACCCTAATGACTATCTAGTTAGAATCGTGTTTTGTCAGAACTAATATCGACACTAGACATTATGTGGTGGTTCAATAGTTAAACACCCTGTCAAGGAGACCATCTAACTACTATTAAAACAATCCTAAAGTGATCAGTTCTAGGAAAGACAATAAATCAAAACACATAAACAAATATTAAGTAAGTAGCTAATATCAAATTAAAACATATAATTCCCAAAGAAACTTAGATAGAAGAATTAGAATTCATAGTTTATACATTATGCAAAACCCAAGCTATGGGAGGTTTAGTTCATACCTGAAGGAAATAAACTAAAAGAAATTACAATGGACATCATCTTGCTCTCTACAATAAACTGGAAGAATAAAACCTTAAGAACTAATTACTATGAGGCAAGGATGATTTTACAAGTGATATAAGGGTGTATTTATAGGTGTTTAGAAGACCTAATTCGTTTTCTTGAGGAAGAGATAAAGTATTGGACTCCTAGCCCAACTCAAATTCGTATGGAAATAAAGATAAACACTGCTGGACCGTTTTGAGCATATCTTCTTCGTTATTGGTCGGATTTTGCTCCATAAGATACCAAAAGAATCCTCACAGAATTATCTATGTCCTTATGAAAGGAAATTACCAACATCGGCCTATTTCTTGGGGTAAATAGCACTTCTTTAAGCGTGTACTGCAGAATTCAGATTTAGGCAACTTTTCCTTTTCCATCTTTTTAGCTTTTGTTTCCTTATCTCCAATTACCATGCTAATGTCTTTCCATAAGTTGTAGTCTTTGACTTGGACTCTAATTAATCTCTATAATTATCCTTAAAGCTTCACACTAAAATAAACAATTAAACCCAATATGCTCTAAAAATATTATTTCACTAAATCAAGACTCAAAATAGGAAAGTGCACTAATACTCAAGAAAATCGACATTTATGACTTCTAAAACACTAAAAATGATGTCTCATCTTAACATAAATCTATCACAAATGAGGAGACATCAACTTTGCCTTAGGCTTTCTCCGCCGTGCAGAGAATGTTTCTTTCTCTTTCTTTTTTTAATTACATGTTTTCCTGTTTAGTAATTAATTTTAAAAAAATACTTATACAAGACCGATTACATTAAATCATTAACCAATTATCATTTACCTTTACTATTACACTCGGAGAAGTCATTACCCTCATTGTCACCATTATGACATCTTCATAAAATACCAGGCATGATAATCTACCACTCAATTGATAGAGATTTATTTGTAATTATAATTATTTATAGGAATTTATTTGTTACTTAGAATATTCGTAACTTATTTGTAATACACAGTAAATTACAGAAATAAAAATTAAGATTACAAGTCCATATATTACACTACAGTACAGTAAATAAGTAATAAAATTACAGTATATTTTTCATATAATTGATGTCTCCCTATTTGTTCTAATTCTTAGCCCTTTGGAGACATCCTTTTAGGTGAATAAATGACTTGTTTGTTAGACTTTTAGGCCTATTTGATCATATTGCACTTTCTCCCCTTGGAAATTAACTATTTGCAGAATCTGAGCTTTTGTGCATAAATTTGACTATTTTTAATGCAAAGTTAATAGGTTCTTGAAAGACCAATCCAAGGAGAAGAAGTGAGAATAAAGTCTTAGTGTATTTTAGAGTGTTAGGAAATGATTTCTAGTCGAGTTTCTATTTTTAGAGTACACTTTCCTATTTTGATTTCTTGATTTCTTGATTTATTCTTTTTAAGCATATGCGGTTTAATTATTTATTTAATGTGAAGCTTTAAAGAGATAAATGGTAATTACTTAGAGACCAAGTCAAGATAAAGATGAAAGGAAAGAAGATTTACATGGAAATAAGAAGATTTAGGAAAGATTTATTCAAAGGAGGAAAAGATAAAGCTGCCTTTTGAAATCTGAAATCCAGCCACGTTTTAGGAATTAAATCATAATAAAAGATTGGCATGGATTCTGGACGAATGGTCTGCACCAATAGAAAGAGCTTTCCAAGACAAGCAGTTTCATATATTGGAACTTCTCAAACGGATAAGTATTGAAAAAGATATGACCAAATCAAATCAGCAGAATCTTATCTTTTAGAGCTACGAATTTAAGAGTCTTTGCCTTGTCTTCCACTCCAAGTAATTCGACCTAGGGCTTGCTAACACCTATAAATACACCCCTTAGACCTCATAATTCAGGACCTCTCATTAATCTTTCAATTCTTAACATCCTTAGAGAGAGAGTCACAATAACCTCTCACAATTTATTCAATATCCTTAGAGAGAGAGTCAAAGACCTCTCACAATTCATTCAATATATACATCCTTAGAGAGAGCGTCAAGAGGCAGAAGCAAGAGCAGAAGCTGGAGACTGTCTACATCTCCAACAACAGTTCAAGCCAATTCCTCTATCTAGGTTCTTATTTTATTTCTGTAATTAAGAACATGTATATTATTAATTTCTTCATTGTTTTTAATTTCAATATGAGCTAAACCTTAATTACTTGAGAATCGTAATGGGATGAACCCTAATTTGTTTAATTCATGTATTTCAATTTGGGATTAGTTTCTAGTTTAATTTGAATTAGGTATTTCATATTGTTTCTTATTTTATATTAATTTCACTATCAATGAATTAGCTAATCGGAGATAGGTCATAGTAATTAAGCTATTCACTTTGGTGGGGAAGTGATCGCCTTGACGGGGGGTTTAATTACTGAACTAGATAATAAACGTAAGGTAGAAATTATTGATCCTGACGGACTTAGTTAACCTTATAGCCAATTGGGTAAAATAGTATTCATTCGAAGGTGGATTATGATCGCCCTGACGGGGTTTGTAACATCTGAGAATAGCTCCTAGGTCCACCCTGACGGGGGCTAGGAGATTATAGAGTCCCGACTAATATAGAAATATCAGTTCTGCCCTTAAAGAAAGCATTAATTAGGTAAGTTTAGGTGATTCCCTAGCGAGACTCAAGTATAGCTCATATCTGCATCTTAGTCCTGTAGTATTTATTTTCAGTTATCTATTTTCTTGCATTCTTAGGATTAATATAAAAACCAAATAAATATCTTTCATATTTTCTTTTCTGTAATTGCAATTATTACTATTTATCTATTGAACACTTGGGTTATACCAGTCCAATCCCTGAGAACGAATCCGACTTGTCGGAGTATTACTTGGACAACCGTACACTTGCGGTATTGTGGTTCCTTTTATTTTCGCATTAATTTTATAACACACAAGGACCCACCAAGTTTTTGGCGCCGCTGCCGGGGATTGCAGCGTGTGACCCCGGTGTTTAATCTTTAAGTGGTTTTAATTGTTTATTTTTATTTTTCAGTTTTACGCTTGGTTTTTGTTTTTGTTTTGTTCTTTATTTAGGTAATGTTCAAGAGATTTGATTGAAAGATGTATAGAGGACATTACCCAGATCCCGATCCATATGACTATTGGGAAGACTCTTCGGGACAACAGCAATGGGGTAGTAACTTCTACCAACAACCTTATCAACACCCGCAAGAGCAGAATTGGAACAACCGATGGATCGGGAATAATCAGCAACAACCATCATATCACTATCAGCAAGAGCAAGCATGGAACAACCAATGGGTTGGAAACATTCAACAACCTCCACCTCATCACTATCAGCAAGAAATTGACAATGAGATACGTTCTAAACTCCGGCGCTTAGTAGAAGAAACAAACGCCATCCAAGCACGCATGCAACAGATGGTAGAATGGGGTAGTATGTCTTATGAAGATTCCACCCCCCCGAGGGATGGAAGAAATCAACTGGTAGTTGAGGAGGAGGTGTTGAAGGGAGATACTATTGATAGTGATATGACCACCATGCCGGTTATAAATGAAGACCACCATGTGGTTAACAATCCTATTAGCATGGTGGAAGAAGGAGTAGCAACAAAAATCCTAGAAATAGAAGCTAAGATTGCTATTCCTATGGTGCGTGCACATGATCCAGATACTGAACGCGAACAAGAAGAAGAGGTGATCAAGATTCAGATTCATCAAGAATATGATGAAGTAATAGTGGAAGATTGGGTTGAAAGCGAAGACGAATGTGAAGTGGTTGAGAAATCAATTGAAGAGTTAAAGCTTCATAATAAAAGAGAAATCGAATTCCCACCACAAAAAGTTCACCAATCACTATCTCCACCACAAATCATCATTAGAGATAGAATATCGGAATCACCTCTATCACTACAAATGATCAATAGATGCTACGCAAGAAAGGTGCTACACCGCGAGAGTAAAGCGGCAAGGAGGAGCACCTACCCACCACACTTTAAAGAGGAACGCGAGATTAAAGAAGATACAAATGAGCTTATACCGTTGAGGACGGTTATCTACTATCGTGTGGTGAAGAATACGTTTCGCCATGAAAGTAAGAAGGCGAAACGGAGATACTACCCTCCCCCTTTCAGAGATCGATTGAATAAAATTTTAAGGGGGGAGGTTCTAAAACTTACATGCCAAGGACGAGGCGAATTCAAGCGGAGGAGAACCGCAAGGGCCTCAATACCATCTTCATCGAAGGTAACGCGTCGAACTTAAAGACGTAATAAACAAAAGTGCTTCTTGGGAGACAACCCATGTTTTAATTGCTTTAAGTTTTTGTCGAGTTTTAGTGTCTACTTTTAAAAGAAATGAGAAAGGTAGTGTGTTATTGGTGCAGGAATTGAAAAAAGGAATCACTTGGAAAAATTCGCAGGTCGGTCCGGTGCACCGCACCAGACTCCCGGTATACCGCGCCTGAAAAACCCGTACCACGGGGTGGCCCCCACGGGTTTTATACAGAAAGGAGAAAAAATTTTTGATGCGCGGTCCGGTATACCGCGTGAGATGTCCGGTATACCGCAGGAGGGAAAAACCCGTACCACGGGTTAGGTACCGCGGGTTTTTTGACGGAGTTGGTGCGGACTACCCCATGCACCGCACCCCTACACCGCAGGGCAAAAACCCGTGCCACGGGGTGCTAGCACGGGGTCAAGACAGGAGCGAGAAAAAACGAAACAACAGAAGCTGCGGTACACCGCGGCTTAGGTCCGGTGCACAGCGCCATGGCGGTTTGTGAGGAATTTGAGGCCCATTCAACTTCTTACCTTGTCAAGATAAAACCCTAGCCTTCCCCAATACGAATTTTTCAGAACTTAATCCTTATGTACCTGCACAAAGACCACTACAACACCAAAGAACATCAAATCCTTCCTCCTATTTCATTCCAAACGCACATATAACACCACAATCCTTCAAGAACATCAAGAAATCTTCTCCTTCAACCTTTAGCCTCTTCATCAAAGCTTCAATCCTATTTATTAAACCTTCCCCAAGCCATTACATATTCATTACCCATCTCATATAACACCAAAATCCTTCATTATAAATCCTCAAAACGTCAAATTTCAAAACTCTTCTCTAGTTTTTGATTATTTGAAGTTTTGAGTTTGGGGTTCATTGAGATGACGAAGATTGGAAGGTCAAGAATACTGTGGAGAGGAAAAGAGAAGTTGGAGAAGCTTGTATTACTTTTGGGTGTTGAAAGATGTAGTTGAAAGAATTTTGGGAGGATAATCATTAAGAGGTGTTGAAACCCATAGGAAAATCACAAAAGAGTTGGAGCTTATGCAAATCATATTACGTGGAGTGAGCAATGTTCAACATGCCACCTACGCAACACAAGGAGCTCAACCTACACGCAACCATGGAAACCAGCTTCGTGCTGGTTCAGATACGTTTTCCTATCCCTTTCTTATTTGTTTTATTTGTTTATTTGCTTTCTTGAGTCTTTTTCGAGTCGTGGGGACACGACTCATTTTTGAGTTTGGGGTGGGGTTCGTTGCCTCATCCCAATTTTATGTGTTTTACAGTTTTTTTTTTTTTTTTTTTTTTTTTTTTTTTTTTTTTTTTTTTTTTTTTTTTTAAATTTTAGTTTGAGGAATGTTTTGACTGTAGAGATGTAGAGTGTTTTAAATGCCCCCATCAAGCATGCTTTTTATAAATTTATGATAGAAAATAGTTGACTTTAGGAGTTAGTGTAAAACGCACTTTGATTGCATGCAAGTATGAGATGATTGATATGAAAAATTAATGAACAATGCAAAAGAAGTAAACTTGTGCTTAAGGATAATCGGTGGTTTGTAGAACGTGAGATCTAAATGAGTAGAGAACCCACTTAGGTATGAACTAGAGACAAGTTGTGTAAATAGGAAGATGATAGAGGCAGTTCTTCGTTAGCCCTTTGAACCCTTTTTGGCCTTCTATCCCTGAATTAATTTTATCCTTCTTAGACAAATTTTTAGCCTTTAAGCCTTTCTTTTGTCGCCACATTATAAGCCAATTTCCCTTTAGATTTTTAGGCATGACCATATGACCCGCACTTGAATCACGATCCTGAGACTTCCTGTCTTGAGCTTGAGTTTGGGGTGGTGGGTCCACTATATGGGAATTTACATTGGGATTGGGAGTTTTGAGCTTATCAATGATGCTTTGTGCTATATATGATGATGATTCACAAGTTTATCATATTGTAACCCTTTGCCGGGGTAATAGTGAATGGAAAAGAAGCTATAAAGCTAAAATCATGAATAGGCATGAAGAAAAATAGAATGATATCTCAACATTAAAGAGAGAGTCATAGCTATACAAAAGAAAAAATATATATATAAACGAAAAGTTATATGAAAAGAATATATATTTGGACCGGCAAAGTGGAAAATTTTAGGTGAATCATCCTTAGTGCTTATTGGGTTAATTTGGGGACGCTAATTAAGCGCGTCAATTGGGTTGAGTGAGAACGTAATTCGAGTGTAAACTCAAGCTCTTGGACAGTTGTTGATGGTAAGTGAGGAGAGAGCCACAAAGCTCACTTCAAATTTACCAAATATACATACCATACCGTCCTTCAGCCTATGCTAAAACCGTAAAGTCCTCGTGATTCCTAGATGCACGGTGAGTTAATAGGGATTATTCTAAGTGGAACATTCAACACAAGTAAAGATCAAGGAACACCCTATAGCCACCATCTTGAGATAAGTAATAAGCGTAACCTTCTAGCAATGTGAAATTAATTTTGGATTGATATTGTTTTGTATTTGATTTTGCATGATAAGTGTAGGTGTATATTAATTCCTAGGTTAGACTATATGAGATGTGTTTTAAGTTGTGCTTTGGGATTATTTTCTAGATTCTACCTTCTGCATTCACCTAAAAGATCCTTTGTTTTTATTTTACTTTGTCGGGACGACAAAGGTTTGAGTTTGGGGTCTTGATGTCTCCCTATTTGTTCTAATTCTTAGCCCTTTGGAGACATCCTTTTAGGTGAATAAATGACTTGTTTGTTAGACTTTTAGGCCTATTTGATCATATTGCACTTTCTCCCCTTGGAAATTAACTATTTGCAGAATCTGAGCTTTTGTGCATAAATTTGACTATTTTTAATGCAAAGTTAATAGGTTCTTGAAAGACCAATCCAAGGAGAAGAAGTGAGAATAAAGTCTTAGTGTATTTTAGAGTGTTAGGAAATGATTTCTAGTCGAGTTTCTATTTTTAGAGTACACTTTCCTATTTTGATTTCTTGATTTCTTGATTTATTCTTTTTAAGCATATGCGGTTTAATTATTTATTTAATGTGAAGCTTTAAAGAGATAAATGGTAATTACTTAGAGACCAAGTCAAGATAAAGATGAAAGGAAAGAAGATTTACATGGAAATAAGAAGATTTAGGAAAGATTTATTCAAAGGAGGAAAAGATAAAGCTGCCTTTTGAAATCTGAAATCCAGCCACGTTTTAGGAATTAAATCATAATAAAAGATTGGCATGGATTCTGGACGAATGGTCTGCACCAATAGAAAGAGCTTTCCAAGACAAGCAGTTTCATATATTGGAACTTCTCAAACGGATAAGTATTGAAAAAGATATGACCAAATCAAATCAGCAGAATCTTATCTTTTAGAGCTACGAATTTAAGAGTCTTTGCCTTGTCTTCCACTCCAAGTAATTCGACCTAGGGCTTGCTAACACCTATAAATACACCCCTTAGACCTCATAATTCAGGACCTCTCATTAATCTTTCAATTCTTAACATCCTTAGAGAGAGAGTCACAATAACCTCTCACAATTTATTCAATATCCTTAGAGAGAGAGTCAAAGACCTCTCACAATTCATTCAATATATACATCCTTAGAGAGAGCGTCAAGAGGCAGAAGCAAGAGCAGAAGCTGGAGACTGTCTACATCTCCAACAACAGTTCAAGCCAATTCCTCTATCTAGGTTCTTATTTTATTTCTGTAATTAAGAACATGTATATTATTAATTTCTTCATTGTTTTTAATTTCAATATGAGCTAAACCTTAATTACTTGAGAATCGTAATGGGATGAACCCTAATTTGTTTAATTCATGTATTTCAATTTGGGATTAGTTTCTAGTTTAATTTGAATTAGGTATTTCATATTGTTTCTTATTTTATATTAATTTCACTATCAATGAATTAGCTAATCGGAGATAGGTCATAGTAATTAAGCTATTCACTTTGGTGGGGAAGTGATCGCCTTGACGGGGGGTTTAATTACTGAACTAGATAATAAACGTAAGGTAGAAATTATTGATCCTGACGGACTTAGTTAACCTTATAGCCAATTGGGTAAAATAGTATTCATTCGAAGGTGGATTATGATCGCCCTGACGGGGTTTGTAACATCTGAGAATAGCTCCTAGGTCCACCCTGACGGGGGCTAGGAGATTATAGAGTCCCGACTAATATAGAAATATCAGTTCTGCCCTTAAAGAAAGCATTAATTAGGTAAGTTTAGGTGATTCCCTAGCGAGACTCAAGTATAGCTCATATCTGCATCTTAGTCCTGTAGTATTTATTTTCAGTTATCTATTTTCTTGCATTCTTAGGATTAATATAAAAACCAAATAAATATCTTTCATATTTTCTTTTCTGTAATTGCAATTATTACTATTTATCTATTGAACACTTGGGTTATACCAGTCCAATCCCTGAGAACGAATCCGACTTGTCGGAGTATTACTTGGACAACCGTACACTTGCGGTATTGTGGTTCCTTTTATTTTCGCATTAATTTTATAACACACAAGGACCCACCAATAATACAATTAAATTAACCAAAATTTACCTTATTGCCCTGCATCTAAAAAATATATTATATCACATAAATCACAAACTATTTCAACAAAATCTCATAATACTCATCATAAGTTTAACAAAAAATAGCAATCTAGGACACTATATTTTTCAAAAAAAATACAAGCCTTATAACTCATATATTGCACCACAGTCGAACACATTCTTATTAAATGCCCATTTAGCATGGGTGTATGGGCTAACTCTCAACTTCAATACAAAATCGAGTCCGATTTTAACAGTTTGATTGGTGATTGGATAAATTGATTATTGAAAATTACTCGAAGAATGGATGGGATAAGAGGGTTGTCACGACAATTATTCTTTGCACTTTTTTTTGAAAAAAGGAATTGGAACATGGGAAAATTAATAATAATACAAAAACTTTTATTAAGACCCTTTTCGGTGAGGATCTCAATCCGAATGGAGCAGTAGGCAGTCAAGAGATTCAGAGTAAACCTCGGCGGAGAACGATAACACTTTACTAAATGATGACGCTGAAATCGTGTGGCTCAATGATACATCTTATATTAATAATTGGGAACCCGCAAGCATGGTCTCAGTGGAAATTAATTCTCAGGGAGAGGAGAAATTAAGCACTGAATTGCAAGCAGGGTTAAACTAGATAGCACACTGGAGGGGGAAATCTGGGTCGTTCTTCTGGCCATGAGGTCTGCAGCAGATCTCGACCATCAGAGTTGTTCTTTTTACTCTGACAATCTTGAAGTCGTACAAGGTATTAATCACAAAAAAAAGAGTTAATTGGAGAATCCAACCCATGACTAACGAAGTCTGTAAATGGATGAAACGATTCCCTAGGTGGAAAGTTTGTAATGTGAAAAGAGAATTTAATGGATTGGCTGACATTTATGCTAAGTGCATTAGACTTGGAATTGACGTAACCGAATGCCCAGCCAACTCAGTCGTAGATTTTTGTAACAGTCTTAAACTTTTATGTAGGAATAGAGGAATAGGCTATCGTCATTGTTTTTTTTTTCCTTTATTTGAAAAAAAAATGCATTACATGTCCTATACTTTTCAAAAAATATAATACAATCCCTATATTATTCAAAAATTGCACTACAAGCCTGCCTGTATATTGTAAAAATTATATAGTAAAGTCATATAATATTAAAAGATAACAATTTAGGTCCCTATTTTTCCAAAAATAAACCTACATCCCGTATATTTTCCAAAAATACACTACAAGTCCTATATTATTCAAAATTTGCACTACTCTCCATATATTATACAAAAATAGCAGTCCACCATCTATATTTTTCAAAACTTCAAATCCAGGTCTTTATATTACTCAAAAATAGCACAACATGCCCTATTTATATACACGTATATAAATTAGAACCCCTATAATACTTAACACTTATATTTCAGGCCTTAAAACCCCCAATTTTTGGAAATTAACATTTTACCCCCCACCTTTTTGAAATTTTACATTTAATGCCCCAACAATTTCACAAATTTTCATAAAGAATCCCCACCCCCAACTTTAAAAATTTACATTAAACACCATAATTTTTTTGCAATTTTCACAAAAGATACTCTAAATTTCACAAATTCAAAATTTAATTACACAATTAACCAAATTAACACAACTACTTGGTTTACACAACCAAATCACAAATTATAAACAATTATGTTAAACATTTACAATTAATAATAACATAAAAATTGAAAACACAAAATAAACAAAGTTTACTTGGTTTTTAGGTTATTGTGCTGGATGAGGGGCGGTATAATAACTTTGAGGCGTCGGCAGATTCACTGAGGCTCGGCGACAGAAAAATAACAGGGTGTCGGGGATATGGTGGCCCTTCTTCTGAGAAGGAAAAAATTACGGGGAAGGGTGTTAAGTGGTGGGGGAGAGGGGGTACGGATTCTGCAGTTGAAAAAACAAGATGTGGGATGAAAATTGGAGAAGGTGAAGATGAAATAAATTGGATCCAGCTTCTGGGTTTTATAATGTTTTAACCTTCTAGCGACCACCGTGGCGGTCGCTAGGGGTGAGTAAGTTGGTCGGTAAAGATACAAATTAAAATTGGGCGAGTAATTTCGGACCGCCAATTATTTGGTAGATCTTCTAACGGCCAAGTGGGAGTCAGTAAAGGTTTTGAATTACTAACTACCACAAACGGTAGCTAAATGGTTGACAACAGCGAGAAATAATCACGGTTGGTAATTACATGTTCCATTTAATGGCAAACTAAGTGGTTGCTAGAAGTGTTAGGCCACTAGCGACAATTATGTGGTCGCTAGTGCTAACCTTTCAGTCGATGAATGTTTTTTTTGTTTTTTTAATATCTGGTGTCTCTGGGACCACTCGCGGTTGCTAATCCGTGTTCTCAAGCGACCATAATACGTAGCCACTAGAGATGTCATCGCAAGGTATCGAGATTAGTAGGGCGGGCAGGAATAAGAATGTTGCGCGTACACTGAGGCTCAAGTCTTGAGTAGTATTAAATGAGCTCCTCGTGAATAATATGAATGAGAAAGCTAAAGAACACTTGTAAATTTATAATATATAAATTAATTAACTTTTTAAGTTATATCCTTGTCGTTTATTAATAGTGTTTTGGGAATATGTTAATAGTATTGGTTAGTCGTGTCCAGTATTGGCAATTTAGAATGGATCATATTCATGATGTTGTTAGGTGTTGTGTATTGACATGACCTGAAGGTAAAAATCTTGTTTAGGATCATGTAATATCTTTTTGTTGTATCTTGCGACCTACAATGTTGTGACGGTTATACTCAAAGGTCTAAACCTGTCACATGTATGTTGTACATATTTAATATACCTCATGACTAACCTTTACGATGAACACTCAAGGCCTTATGGTAACATGTATAATGAGATATTATGCCTTTTAATTACCCCCTTAGGTTGTATAGCTTCCACACATGATAAGAGTTCATGAATTCGTTACTCGGTGATTGACATGCCTTCTTCCACCAATCATATTTTTCATATTACTAATCTAGCAAGCACAACATGTAGGTTTCTTCCACTTAATGATATGGTACAATGTGTTTCCTCCATGTATAGCACTATAGGGTAAATATATAATCGCATATGTCAGATGAAACCTCTTCATATCAACCACGTACTTCAATTATTGTTTGTATGATTCAAACACGTGAGTTAGCACCACTTGAGAGAAAGGTTCTTGATGATACTCTGACAATCAAACTAGTAAGTTTGTAAGATGAACCCCCCTTCCCGTATATGACATACTGAGGATAAGTTATAAAAAATATAAGTTGGAGTGTAAAGATAGATTATGAATGAATCGGTTACCTCTACCATAATCTGCGTTGATCGGAGGTAGTAGAAGTTAGGGTTCTCCTCATATATGGATAGTGGGTTAATCCACATTGCATATAATGTTCTTGATCCTGCCCTTTTAGACATAAAATATTATAGGATTTCCTAAAGGAGATAGTTTGAATATGGAGTGTACTCATGGAACACTAATCTGATACTCTTATTGTTGAGTCTTATAATACATATTCGGCATGTGTGAGAGATGTTGTGATCATGGATTACGTTCTAAGAGCAATGGTTGAGCATCAATAAGCATTGGAATTACCCCTATTGGTTTCAAATTTGCATATCCAGAGATTAATAGTTTTGGAATCACTAATTTGGTGTATGATGTGACCTATATGTCGGGTACAATTTCCATTTTTGAAGCTTACTCACACAAATCCTTGAGTTTTTACATGTAGCGTTATGGCTACAAATTCGTAAGGGTGGCCTCTTTATGTTAATTGTAGAGATATATTGTGGGCATGAAAGAATATACATGGTACTTGTTGCACGAGAACTTTTCCACTTTCTTATACATTTTTTTAAGTGCCAAGGCTATATAAAGAGTGCCATAAAATGAGTCTTTTGTAACTTTATCAACTTGGAACCTCTCAAAATAAGGCAAAAATTAAGAGATTACACTGCATCACTATCTGAAAAGAGGGTCAATATCATGAAAGTGAAAAATATCGATTCCAAGTAATAATAATAAGAGAGTATCGTTTTACACATATATTGATGATCAACTTTTATTCTAAATAAGTGAGTACAAGAGTTGTGTAAGAATTCATTAAGAAGTGAAATCCTTCATTTTCATGTTTGATAAGCCTTCATGCCCCCTTTTCAGAGTTATGTTTCCTTTCTTTAACATAGGCATCACGATGTTAACAGATTCATGATTCACCTGTGCTTAGATCGACAATAATCATTTTCAAAGATATTTTATATAGTAGTTATATATACTTCCATCAGAATACACATACATTCAATGATATGATTGTCAAGTATAAATTAAATCGACCAAGAATCAATGAAAGGATGAAAAAATATAAGGGTGAATGACCTTAAAAAAGACATATAAGAGAAATTTTAAATGCTACAATTGTGACGAAATGGGCCACTCCGCTTGCGAGTGTATTAAATCTAAAGTGTAGCAAAATCTTCTTGTGTTTTTGCATGTGTAGCTAATATTGTCTTACTTGCTGATTTCTATCCTTTGTGAAGTATAGATTCAAAAGAGATTGATTACACAGCCAAGGGTGACTATGTAAAATATCGACGTATTTCACTAAAAACTAAATATATGTGGGTGACAATAACAGAGGAGTTGTTAAAGGTTTTCACACATACAAGCTGAACTTGTGAGGTGGTTAAACCTTATACCTACATGATATTATATATGTTTTTTGTATTTGATGTAACTTAGTCTTGTTCAGTGTTCTCTTATAGATCGATTTTAGTTTAAGATTTCATGAAAAAACAATATAAGATTACGGATTACATCTTACAGCAAAAAAATAATTGGATCGTCTTGACAAGCAACGTGAGCTCTTACACGAAGAAATCAATGAATTTACAATTTTGATACCCGTTATTTGTTTGTATGATTGAGAGGGATTAGTGAAAATTTGAGAAGATAAAATTTTGCTTGATAGTTTCTCCTATATTGTTTCTTTTGTCCGCCTAATATGTATGTATGTAACATATTTTTCATACAAGGCTAAAAATGACATATATATAAGCAAAAATTCTTTTTTGAATAAAAAAATAAATAACTATTTTTTCTAATCATTAAATGGGCTACGGGTGTGCGTTGGCCTAGCATCACACCCGGCCCGACCCAAAATCTAACATTTTCGATACTTTCTAAGTACTCCAAAGTTTAAAGAAGTAGAGACAGGTGGTGCTATTAAAAAGAAAAAGACAAGCCTACTAGAAACACAATACCCAGGTCCCACACGTCTTATGTGTTTGTCCAGAAGTCTCCTTCAAAAACTATAGTAGTATTTATACATCAAAAAAATCCGACAACACCACCAAGACCAATAACCCGGCCAACATTTAAACCCTTTCCTCGCCTCGCCTCGCCTTGCCTTGTAAATATGGACTCAGAATGGAGGGAGAAAAAACTTTACCCGTTAATAGGCATCTTCAGCATATTCTTTCTCCTCTACCTCAACTTCGGTGATCAATTCAATAACTTATCAATTCCCATATATTTCTTTGGGCAGCCTAAAATGGGATTTGTAGGTGTTAATCACACTAGATTTGTGGTAAAAGAGGACAATTTTACTCAAGAATTGTACGTAAATGGTTGGAATTCATATTGGTTAATGGAGGAAAGTGTTTGGAGTTCATCTAGATACAGGGTTTCTGAGATGATGACAAGAGGTGCTTCAATGCGTTTTACTGTTTGTAGAACTTGGGGTTTTAATGATGGTGCTCAACCTAATGCTCTTCAGATTAAACCCGGGGTTTTTAATGAAAGAGCATTTAAGGTACTTGTACTTTTTAATGTTTTTTAAATAAATTACTGTTAGTTCATTTCTTAATTTTGCTTAGGAGCTCACTTTTGATGTCGATGTTCAATCCTTTTGAATTCAGGGATTAGATTATGTGATAGTTGAAGCAAGGAAACATAAGATAAGATTAATTCTGAGTCTTGTGAACAACTTAAAAGCATTTGGTGGAAAAGCTCAGTATGTAGAGTGGGCTAAGGAAGCTGGTATTGATGTATCTTCATCAAATGATACATTTTTCTCTAATCCAGTTATAAAGAACTACTATAAAGCATATGTGAAGGTATGTCTCTCTATCTTCCACGATAAATTTTAATTTTTCTCATATAATTGGTTAAATTACTTCCAAGATTGAGTTTGTGGATTAATTTATCAATTTGAATCAAGTGCTTCTTGTTATTACATCTATAGAGATTTTTATATTATACTAATCAACTCACTAGATTTCCTTGCTTGGTGGTTTAGGCAATCTTAACCAGAAAGAATTCTATAAGTGGGGTTAAATATTCAGATGAACCAGCTATATTTGCGTGGGAGCTCATAAACGAGCCTCGTTGCAAATTAAGTTCATCTGCTCCTTCCCTTCAGGTACAAATTTTTTTCTGTTTTTCATTTAAAAGTACATGCAAACACAAAAGTATTATCCATTTATTTATTATTATGCAGGCTTGGATCACAGAGATGGCCACATATGTAAAGAGTTTAGATCAAAAACATCTTGTGACTGTTGGGCTTGAAGGTTTTTATGGTCTAAAAACATCTCAAAACTCAGAAGCAAATCCTGGGCAATGGGCAGCATCACTTGGATCGGATTTTATCGAAAATTCTGGGATTCAAAATATAGATTTTGCTTCAGTTCATGCTTATCCACATAGTTGGTAAGGAATGGTCACTTTTATTAAAATGTATTACTGGAATAATAATATAATATTATATGCAGGATACCGAAAGCTGATCTAAAAGCAAAACTAAATTATCTTACACATTGGATTAATGCTCATATAAACGATGCTGAAAATGTACTTAAAAAGCCAGTTCTTTTCACAGAAGTTGGGTCACCTTTAATTATGCACAATGAAGGACATTATGAGAGAGATATTGTGTTAAAAACAGTGTATGATAATATTTACGAGTCTGCGAAAAAGAAGGGAGCTGGTGGAGGAGCTTTAGTTTGGCAATTGTTAGTACAAGGGACAGAGGGATATGGTGATGAGTTTTCTTTCATAGCATGGAAATATCCTTCAACGTATAAACTTATGGTTCACCAATCATGTAGATTAAGGAAATTACTATTACAAGGCTACACCAAGGATGAAAATTCATCATCTAGCTGTTTGCTAAACTGAAGGGTCTTAGAAATGTATGATACTTGTAAATATATATATATATATATCATCTTCTAAAAACGTCTTGTGATTATAGATATATAAATATATATATGTTTTTTAGTTTTTCCTTTTTAAATTGGTTCTTTTATCTCTTTTCTTTCACCCGAACCACCGACAGATATAAAGGTGGCTTGAGCCAAAAACTCTCCTGGAATTTTGAAAGAAAAAGAAAACTTAAGGCTATTCCTAATCCACGAAATAGGAACTTTCCATTAAAATAGAAGAGAAAAGTACAAGCCGTGGGTAAAAAAAGGGTACACAAAAGGAAACAGAAATATAAAGATTGTCTTGACTGATCAAACACAAGTCAAGATAAAATAGAAAATCAAAACAATAGACCCATTGGTCCAGCAATAGTCATGGCAAGAACTACAAATGGTGACACAAATAGTTTCGAAGGACCGCAAGAATTTTCTATAATAAGGCGAACATCTATTTGCAATGGATTCTGCGGCAATGGGCCCACATTCACGTTGGGCTTCTAACATAAATTTCATTCATTAGTATAGACATGTGAAACCGGGCTTTCAGGGAGTGAGAGGTACAAGGTTCGAATCATCTAAAAATATGTATAAGAGGCATGTAAATCTCCATGGGATTAGTCATGATGCGCATAAACACGCCGCCCGACGTACTAAAAGAAATTATCATTGCGAGACATTAACATGTTCGCAAGCATATAATAATGAAGGCTCGGACAAAAAATTTAGCACGACATACATATTATTATTTTCTAGAGTAATGATATATACTACCAAATTCCACCCAATGATGTGCGAATTGGTTGGTTATAAATCGTTAATTTTTTTATTTTTTTATTTAATTCACGATTGTTAACCAACCAATTTATGCCACGTCATTGGATGATATTTGGATGGTATATATATCATTACTCTATTTTCTATATCAGATAAATAATATCTCCTTAATTTTTTTAATAAAAATTATAGTAGAAAAATTAGAAAAAATTGTATCAATATTTTAAATAGATAATAATTTGTTACATTATAATGGATATTAATTTTTGAACGTATTGAATAATGTGTTAATGCCCAATAGGCACCTGTCACCTTACACCCTTGTCCATAAAAGACACCGTCTTTTTTAAAGAACAACAAGTAATGGGAAGCTTCCCATTACTCAAAGTTTGAGTTATGGGAAACTTTCCATAACTCAAACGACTCTTTTTGTAGGAAATAAAAGGAAAAAGAAAAATATATGTGGCCTTTGATGGGAAAAAAATGATGGTTGGGGTGAGAGGAAATTAATTTTAACTTGAAACGTTTTTTAGGCAATAATCCTTGAATAATTACTTGAAATATATAAAAATATAAATGGAAATGTTTCATCGTCATATAAAGATTGATGCTAAAGAAGTAAAGATAGTATCGCCTTTATTGTGATGTTTTAATTTAGTCAAAGTGGGAACCATCAGAGTTAGATGTAGTTTTTTTTTTTGGACGAGAGAGTTAGATGTAGTTGATGTATTAAGTTTTACAACATGAAATCTGTAGGAGAAAAAAGTCATAATGGTTCTTCGTGCAACTACGATAGGCAAGAATATTGGTTAATAGATTACAACCTTATATGACTTCCCTTGTGGGAGAAAATCAAAGTACATTCATTCCTAACAGAATGATACAGGAAAATACTATGATTGCACATGAATTAATTACCCATATTAAAATAAGGAAAAAGACCAAAAAATATATGGTTGCAGTGAAAGCGGATATTAAAAAAGCTTATGAATATATAGAATGGGATTTTCTTCAAGATCTCCTAATTAAAATTGGTTTCAATAAAGATTGGGTAAGGAAACTTATGGTATGTATTACCTCTGTAACCTACTCAATACTAATTAATGGTGAGGTTCACCAACTACAAAAACCCACCAGGGGAATAAGACAAGGTGATCCACTTTTCCCTTTAATCTTTTGTCTAATATCAAAAACTCTAAATGATCTTATTAGAGATAAAAAAGAGAATCATCTTCTCAAAGGAATTAAAATTGGAAACAACTGTCCGGATATCACTCACTTACTCTTTGCTGATGACAGTCTTTTCTTTCTTAATGCTGATAACATTGAAATACAATTCTTTAATGAAATTATGAACAAATATAAAAATGCCACTGGCTTATGTCTTAACCTTAATAAATGTGGGGTTATTTTTAGCCCTAATACACCAACTTTATCCAAAATATAATGGCTAAAAGATTAAATATGAGAAGAACAAACAACCTAGGTAACTACTTAGGACTTCCAACTGAATGGAGTAGAACAAAATCAAAAGACCTCCAATTTTTAATTGATAGAATTTTACATAAATTTGAAAATTGGAAAACCCTTTTCCTTTCTGAAGGGGGAAAAGAAATCTTAATAAAGGCAACCATCCAAAGCTTGCCTAACTATTTAATGTCTAATTTTATTCTTCCAAAAAATATAATAAATAAAATCTATTCTATTATTGCCCAATTTTGGTGGGGTGATAAAGGTAAAAAAAAGAATACATTGGGCCAAATGGGACCTACTAACTATATCAAAATTTGAAGGTGGATTAGGATTTAGGGACCTACATCTAATGAATAAAGCTTTGTTAGGAAAACAAGCTTGGAACCTAATAAATAAGAAAGAATCTCTTCTTTATAGACTCTTAAAAGGAAAATATTTCAAAAATTGTAGTTTCATTGAAGTTAAAATAGGAAGCTCACCATCTTGGGGTTGGAGAAGTATCCTCATAGGTAGAGATACTTTTAAAAATAACATAAAATGGAAAGTAGGCAATGGTATTAATATCAACATCTATGAGCATAGTTGTATATGTAATGATAAGCAATCACTTAAGCCAAAAAAGTCTAACCTTGTTTGGGTTAGTCAACTCATTAAACATGATAAATCTTGAGATATTGATTTACTCAATCAAATCTACCCTAAGGAAATCAAAGAAAAAATAGAAAAAATGATAATACCTAAGGTATTATGTGAAGATCAAATATGTATTGACTATTGTAAAAAAGGTACATATACAGTTAAAGAAACTTATCATAAAATGAAAGAAGACGAAATTATAATTCAAAGCAATAAAGATAAAAATAAACCTACATCCTCTATTACTAGGGATAAAAATCGTTGGAAACTAATCTGGAAAATGGAAACCCAACCTAAGATTAGAAACTTTATGTGGAGAGCGGTTAGAAACCTCTTATCCACTGAAGAAAATCTTTTTAACCGAAAATGTAGTAAAAATAATATTTGTAAAATATGTGATAATAATATTGAAACAGTGGAACATATGCTCTTTAGATGCCCCTGGGCTAAAAGTGTATGGTTCACTAGTCCTCTTAATTTAAAAACAGACAATGATTCAACTATAAAGTTAGACCAATGGATGTTAAATCAAGTACAAAACATTGCAAATTCTTTTAATAATAAGGATAAGATTCTAGAACTTATCTGTATTATAATGTGGCATATTTGGAAAGATAGAAATAACTTTATCTATAATGGAAAAAAGTGTGACCCCTTAAACACAATTAATAAAGCTATTGAAATTTGGAAAGAATACTATAAAATTTCACACCCTAACGATGTCAACTTTTTATTTTTTTGAGTACATGAGAGAGCCACTTTTGGGCTCGGAGTCATTTCGACTCCAATGAGATTCGATCCCAGGACCTCTCGGTCTCTGCGGAGTAGCCTAACCACTAGGCCAACTATCTATCTCAACGATGTCAACTTTTTAGATATTAAAGTTAGGGATAATAATAATAGTACACTAGATAATAATAATGGAAATATTAAACAAAATACTAAATTTAAAGATAAATGGAAAAAACCACCTCCAAATAAATTTAAAATTAATTGTATTGCAGCTTTCTCGGATTTGGGAGCTGCAATTGCTCGTGTAGTAAGAAACTCTAATGGTGAATTTGAATCAGGTAATAGTTGGAAAATTGGAGCAGATTCGGTGTTAGAGGCAGAGGCCACGGGAATTTTGAAAGCTACGGAGATGGCTTCAAATTTTCCTTTTGGGAGCGTTATTATAGAGAATGATTCAGCAACTATTATGAAGCCTCTTTCTTCAGGACTTCCCGTGTTGAGTCATTCAATTAAAAACGTTATTTTTAATATTTATTATTTTGCTGAATTATCTTCCCCTTCCTTTTCCTTTGTGTCTAGGGGTAGAAATGTGGCAGCTGACTGAGTTGCCAAACAAGAGCTCCTTAGCACCTTGTTTGGTAATTGGGATACCTGTATTCCCCCAGTTGGTCAATATTATTAATATTATTTATTAATATTATTTGTAATGAAACCGAACCCTTTGGGGTGGGCTAAACCTTGTATTCGTTTATTATTATCTATATTATTATGCATTTGAAAAAAAAAATTTACTTAAACAACTTTGAAATCATGGTTTGAAAATAATAGAGGATCGTCTTAACGGGTCAATTTCAAATAATTCCTTTTATTAGTTCCGCCTTTTTTTCAGTAATTGTACAATACCTGCAATCGATTTTATGGTTGGAAAAAGAAATTCTAAATTGTAAAATATTATTGATGTCAGATTTATCTTAACTAATTTGGGGGTAAAATAAAAATAAAAATCGATTGTACAAGAATAGAGGAAAAAAGTAGAAAATGAACCTAAACAAATAAATTCTGAAAGAAAGAATATATCAATAGACATTACGTTTGAACAAAAAAAATTACAAAATTGGTACATAAACGTTTATTCAGAAATAAAATTTAAAGAAAAAAGATTTGGGAATACTATAGTTTGGATCCATCAAAGCGCAATTCTTTTACAATACGTGACCTGTGTTTTTTTCTCCCAAGGTCGATCATAAACAACAGCCTCGTAGTGATAGGGATGGTCCTTTGCAGCTAATACAATTCGGTAGTTCATACCAGCAACATGTTGTCGATGTACTTTGATAACTCTCTCAAATTGCAAATTGGAATTCATCTCCTTGTTGTATTCAGCCATTGCAATCTTCGCCATCTCGATCGTTACTGGATCTTCTGGATCACCAGCTCTATAACCGCCACACATGATTTCCGTGCAAAAACTTTGGTGCCAAGGAGATAAAACCCTTATTTATAGTCCTCCTAACCCTAATAATACTACCAGTATTACTATTTGGTTTATGGGCTCTCATCTCACAGGCCCTACAATTTACCGGAAATGAATTACTATTATTAAATTTAAAAATTGAACTTTTTTTTTTTAACAATAGAGGTCAAAGCGACCAGGATGATGATGATAATCTTCCTTACAATTTACTGTCTAACTAAGTAAGTATGTACGACCCAACCCTAATAGTCCTTAATTAACCATCGCCACAACCTGTCTGGCGAATCCCTGTACAAAAGTGGTCCTTCTAAACAGGTTGCATCTAATTTAGCTAATTAATTTGCGCACTTATTTGTCTTTCGAAAGTTCTAAACCGACTCAAACTCTTCACTAGAAGCTAAAATCTCTCGACATTGCTCTTAAAACCTCATTCGAAAATCATCTTGAATTCGCACTACCTTTCACTACTCGAGTCAATTTTGATGACATTGGAAGTATAACCCCGACACACCGCTATGTGTAACCTAAAGTGTAACGCAACTAACTCCGCTTCAAATAGACTTCTCGAAACACAACTATCTGCAAACCCTCCTAATTTACGTTTAAACAATCCTAACATTCTACTACCAAAAGTAATATTTTTAAGCCAATGTGAACTTGTAATTAATTTTTTATTTATTATAAATAAGGTTTAAACAACTAGTAAGTACAACTTACTCACACTACCCCTAAGAGACGTTCAAAGTAGCTCTAGGTGGGTCCATTCACTCCAATTTCAAGTAAGTAATCTCCACAAGCCATCGAGGAATTCGTACGATTCCAGGTCCATTCCACTCTCTAGTTTCTTCTTTGCTAGTTAATTTGCGCATTAGTTTGTTTCATGGTAAACATAAATGAACTTTAAGTTTTATTAGATGTTAATGTTTCCTTACACGAATCTGTAATGGCATCCAGTTGACTTCTTTCATTCCCACCGTCTTTCACTAGCGCATGTAATTCTAACGAGTCACTCTCAATAATTGTAGATGTGTACACCGCCATTCGTAGCCCGAAGTGAAACGCGAAAAGTTGTGCTTGAAGGGCGAATTTAGCCTTGCACGAAATCACAAAACCTTTACCATTCATGTCCCTGAATAATCCACCCACACCCTCTCTTGACCCCTTCGTCTCATAGCTACCAACGCCATTTAATTTTATACCATTATTCAGTTTATCTCATATAACACACCACATAAGAATCCGAATCTTTTGAGGACATCTAACTTGTAACTAATTTTAACCCAAAAAGGTCTTGGGTAATGTATTAAATTTTTTAATATATTTTGAAGTTTCATTTCATAGATTTTTCCATAATTACCTTAAATTAGTCTTAGCTAATATCATAAATTATTGTCACATGCTAAGTAAGAATACAAGGGGTGATAGAATTTATTATTAAAGATGATAAATTGTTCTGCTGCAACAGAAAAACATCTCTTTCTTTCAAGGATTGGCCGGAAGAATCTTTCCGGAACACGTTCCAAAACCGACACGGTAACCATTCCCCTGAAAGATAAAAAAGGAATATAAGTACTAAAATTCGTACACTCTTTAATATATATATAATAAGATTAATATTGAACGTTTTACAACCTTGCAATAGCCAGTAAAAATGACTTCATCTCCATCTTCAAGAAATTTGCGTGTTTTACCACCTAAAGTCAATTCCTTTTGTCCATTCCACGTTAACTCTAGCAAACACCCATAAGATTGAGGGTCCTGTGAAAGTAAAAAGATGGGGTGAAACTGTGAGTAAGAGTTAAAAGGTAAATGGTGAATAAAATAGGTAAATTTCTTACAGGTCCACTAATAGTCCCAGTTCCAAGGAGATCTCCTGGCCTCAAATTGCAACCATTAATAGTATGGTGTGTAAGTTGTTGAGTAATTGTCCAGTATCTGTACCATAAAAGAAGAGAGAGTAAGATATTCTATACTATACTATATTATATTATACTTACAAGTTGTTAAAGTTGCTTCTTGTGACAGTAAATGATTCTTCTTCTCCAGCAGGCTTAATTTCAACCTCGAGAGAAATGTCATAGTTTATGGAACGCTTCTCTGCAAGATATGGCAATGGAGGAGGGTTCTGCAATTAAATTAAATTATATCCATTAGTTGAGTTGAGGTCACATATAATATATTATTATAATCCGACACTACCTGTGTTGGGGCATCACAAGCAAAGGCTTCAAGTGCATCTATAGTCACAATCCAAGGAGATATAGTAGTTCCTGAATGTAAGTTACACAGTTACACATAAATATTTATATGTAAATAATTATAGAGGAGATTTAATTTATTTATTACCGAAACTTTTGCCGAGAAATGGACCAAGAGGCACGGTTTCCCAAGCTTGAATATCCCTTGCTGTTGATTCACATAAGTTAGGTCTGTTAGGAGGAGTTTGCTTAAATGAGGATATTTAAATAATATAATAACATACCACTCCAGTCATTAAGCAATACGAGTCCAAAAATATTATCTTCAGCATCATTCACATTTATAGGCTTCCCTAGTTTGTTTCCAGGCCCAACTACAGCACCCTTAGAGAAGGTAAAAAAATGCAATTAAGTCATAAACTAGTGGTAAAAAATGAAGCAATAAGTAAAAAGAGTAGCATACCATTTCCAATTCGAAGTCTAACTTGCGGGAAGGTCCAAAATACGGTGGAGAGTTACCAATTGGATGAGCTTGTCCTCTGTAACGTAACAAAATATATATAATCAATAATATTATTAGCTAAAGTCATCAAGATTATAATTTATTGTGATCACCTTGGCCTAGTAATATCTGTCCCAGAGATGACAATAGATGATGCTCGTCCATGATACGCAATAGGAATAGAGAACCTGCACAATATACATTTTTAAAATTGTATTTTTAATCCATAAGAATGTACATACATACATACATACATACCAGTTGGGATTAATGGCATTCTCAGGGCCACGAAAGATAATTCCACAATTCTTTGCGTGATGCATTGATGAAAAGAAGTCTGTATAGTCTCCAATTGCAACAGGGAGAACCAATTCCACATTTTCCTACTCATTATCAACCCAAATTAATACACATCATACAAATTACTACCCACTAAAAGATTCACTTATTACCATAGGTAAAAGCACTTTCTCCCTTAAATTCACATCATCACGCAATGTAGGTTCACTAGCTGCATATAAAAAAATAGAAATCATATCAATATTACAATACTTAGAGATGATGAGTATAAAACAAGAAAAGTAACCTGATAATAGTTTTTGCAATGTAGCACGAGCTTCCTTCCATGCTGGCCGACCAAGTTCCAAAAACTTATTAAGGTTAGGCTGTCATCAATTTTTAACCAGTAAGTCAAATAAATAATGACCCTTTTAAAATCATTTACTGTATAATTTATAGTTAGGATTATTCCCCAAATGGACCCTGAACTATTGGCCACTCATAGATTTGGTATGCGAACTTCAAAAGTCACCCGAATGGTTCTAGACAAAATTACTTCAAGTTTATAAACTCTATGCCCAGATCCTTAAGTTTAATAAAAAATATGAACATAAAAATTATTTAGTTATTACTATTATCAAAAAATTTAACTAAATACCCACGCTTACAAATCTTCTCATTCACATGTGACCAATATGAGGTGTTACAAAAAAAAAATTGCTACTAGATGTAACACCAAGACTATTTAACTTAAATAGTATTAAAAGGAGCAATTAACTCAAAATATAATACTTTTAATTCATACTAATTTTCCGTAATTTTAAAGAATCAATATAAAAAAATCATTTTCTATCATATATTTTGTGATGTATAAAAGAGAAGAAAATAGAAAAAGATAGACCTGATTGAAGCAACCGGAGTCCTTGAGTATGGGACCGTCAAAAAGACCGGAGGAGGCGAGAACAGAAAGGTCCAAAACATAGTCTCCAATAGCAACGGCTGGTCTAGGATCAGATCCCGGTTCAGGATTGAATACACCGTATGGAAGGTTTTCAATTGGGAAATGGGAGTCTTCTTTAACTTGGATGAATGACTTCAATACCATGATGATGATTGATGATAGTCTAACAATTTCGTTTTTAGTAGTTTTTGCTCAAGTGAACTGGAGTTTTCTTTTAGGTAGTAGTAGATGAGCCGTGATACATTATAAAGAGGAGGATGAGGAGAGGAGTTGAGTTGAGTTGATTGGGTGTTAAGCATTTGTAGGAGTAAAATGTGGGGTCATCTTCTTTATGCTCGTCACCATTGCAGTAATCGGGAATTAAATGTGATGGGTGATGTATTAAAATCTTGTCTAACTATTCGGTGGGTAATTTTCTTTATTTTATTCACCTAAAATAATTTTTTATTTTCTTTATTTTATTCACCTAACTTGACCGCAAAAGCCAAAGTGAAAAATTCTCTCTCTAAGCTCTCTCTAAGCTCTCAAAAAAAACTAGCCGTTATCATCAAAATTGCTTCTCCCGTCAATCCAACGCCGGAGGCTCCTCCGGACAAGATGGGATTGGAACCACCAGCGCCGCTCCTTGGTGATGGTGCGCGAGACACCTTAATGGTGGAGAATAACCCTACCATTGGCGGCGGTATTGAGGAGTTCCCTCCTCTCGTTGCTAGTGAACAAAGGCTCAATAAAAGGGCAAGGCCAGGTGCAACGGAGCTGAATGTACCAACTGGGATTAGGAATTCTACATCTGCGGAAGGTTTTAAGAGGTCAAACAATTTTAATCCGGCAAAAAAAGCTTCAGGTTGGCATTCTGCTCTTATGGTAACAATAATAATAATATTATACCTGAAATAGTAGATTTGGATGAGGCTAAATTGAATATTATTAGTGGGTTAGATGCTAAATTGTTAGAAGGTATAAAAGACGATGAACCCTTAATTGATTGTGAATTTCCGCAAGTTCTTCGGACTAGAGAAGAGATTCTTGAGGGAATTAATTTGTGGAATAATACGGTGGTGGTGAGACTTTTGGGTTCTAGAGTTAGCTTTGGGTATCTTTCCTCTAAATTGAAACAGATTTGGGCTCCTAAAGGCATGATTGATCTAGTTGATGTCGGATTCGGATATTTTATGGTAAAGTTTTCTAACAGAGATGATTGTGAATTCGCATTAGCGGGGGGACCTTGGATGATCTTTGATCATTATCTTATTGTTAGGGAATGGTCACCGGATTTCAGACCTCAATCGGACTCCATCACTACCACTACGGCTTGGGTTAGGATATCTAATGTAGGAATGCATAACTATACCGCCCGAATTCTCCGGAAAATGGGAAACCAAATCGGTAGGACTATTCGTATTGATCCATTAACTAAGGCTAGGAAGAAGGGTAATTATGCGAGGTTAGCCATTGAATTGGATTTGGGTAAGCCGTTAACTCCTAAGATCCACATAGGGGGTGAGGTTTGTCATGTGGAATATGAGGGTTTGCACCTGGTTTGCTTCGAGTGTGGTAAGTTTGGACACCAACGGGAAAAGTGTAATAAAGGTGTGAATAGTGTGGCTAATGTGGAATTAAGTGAAACTAGAAGGATGGAGGGGCAGATAGTTGTTTCAAATAAAGAGGCTATTGTGGAGCCGACTTATGGTGAGTGGATGACCGTTAAGCGTGCTAATCGGGTTAATAACAAGAATAGTAACAAGACGAGTGGTAACGACACCAAAGGGGTTTTCAGTAAAGAGTTAGGTTCGAGATTTAATGCCTTGTTTGTTGAGGAAGGAGAGGCTTTTGTTCCGAGTTTTGATAGTAAAAATATGGGGAATAATAAAGCTTCCACAAGTGCAGGTGCATCTTCGAAGAAGAACAAAAGTAATGGACAAGGAAAGAAAAATAAGAGCGGGATTAATGGTGGGCATAGGATTATATCTAGTCCAGATTTTGAGGTGAGGAAGGAGCTGAGTTCATCTCCTGAGATGGTAGTCTTTACTGCATCTAAGGAGAGTAACAAGGGACAAAAGGGGGCGGAAATAGTAGCTAAATCTAATGGAAAGGAGCGTGCGATCGTGGAAGAAGTAGGGACTGTGCGTGGTAATAAGGGGAGCCTGATTATCCGCGAGAATGTTCAGAAAGATGTGAGTACAGGTGGGGCTTTCGCTGACGTGGAGGAGCAGGCTACAGGCGCTGCTGTGAACCGACCTGCTGAGGTCACTTCCCCTGCTCGTGGACCTGCAGGCGAATTAGAAAAAAAATAAATAATAACAGCAATATTACTGCTGCAGCGGCAGGTCAGGTTTCTGCAGGGACCGAAGTTGTAATTAAAGGTTCTGGACCATCAAATTGCGTTACACTAGCTAGAGGCTCTGCAGCGGCCACCGAGGGTATGGAGGACAGTAGCTTTCCTCCGGATTTCGGGAATGGTAGCTGGGGCGAGGAGTTGGAACAAGATGATCCGGGTGATTTCGAAGTGTCTAATGTTCCGGAAACCCAATTAGAAGATGGTGATGGGGATGCTTTAATGGGCGTTGGCCCGAATGGTGTTCCTACCACGGAGCAGGTATTATCTTAGCTTTTTTTACTTAGTTACTAACCTTGTTGTTAATGTATACAGGTGATAATTTAAGCGGGAGTTGGGATGACGTTTCCCTTCCTCTCAATGTTCTAGTGTGGAATTGCCATGGAGCGGCACAGGGTGACTTCCAAAGAGTGGTCCGGGAAATGATTCGGATTCACCATGTTTGGCTTACCGTCATTGTGGAGCCGCGAGTTAGTGGAGCTAAAGCGGAGGAGATAATTAATGGATTGGGAAAAGCCAACTCCATACGGGTGGAGGCGGAGAATTTTAAGGGGGGCATTTGGCTCTTATGGGACGATTCGGAGATTGGCGTTCGAATTTTATCGGCTGGTAAACAGGTAATTAATATTGAAGTTTCGAGGAATAACTGTGTTTCTTGGTTTTTCTCAGCTATTTATTCGAGGCCAGTAGCTAAGGATAGAGAGCCCTTGTGGGAGGCACTACATCAGGCCTTCAGTGGTATTGGAGAACCGTGGCTTATAGCGGGTGATTTTAATCAGGTTGGTAGCGAGGAGGATAAAAGAGGGGGTAAGCCAGGTTTTACACGGAGTATGGAGAATTTCGAAAAATGGAGAGATAGTTGCGATTTAACAGACTTGGGTTTTGAAGGACCCAGGTTTACATGGTGCGATTCGTGGAATACAGGTCAGAAGATTTTACGGAGGCTTGATAGAGCTTATGGGAATACTAGGTTGCTCGAGGTGTTCTCATCTATTCGGGTAAAGCATCTAGACCGTAGGCATTCCGATCATGCGCCTATTCTGATTGGCTTAAACCAAGGGATCCGTAGACCACCTCCGAGGTTTCGCTTTGAGACGGCTTGGTGCCTCCACAAGGATTTCAAGGACTCGGTTTCTAGGTGTTGGAACGCGAGAAATTCTGAATTAGGTGATCGTATTATTAGCTTGAAGAGTCATCTTAACAATTGGAAGAAAGAGGTGTTTGGAGATTTGAATAAGAAGAAGAGAGTTCTTTTGGCCAGACTTAAGGGTATTGAGTTTTCTCTCCAACGTGACTATAATCCGTATCTGTTTAGGTTAGGGAAGCGTCTTAGGAGGGAATATTTGAGTGTCCTTGATGAGGAGGAGCTTCTATGGTTTGAGAGATCGAAGGAAAAGTGGATTCGTTCGGGGGAAAAGAATACCAGATATTACCATTTAGCCACGTTAAAGAAGCGCAAAACGGTGAGGATTTCTAGGCTTATTAATGCGAATGGTATTTGGGTTGACAATGTAACAGAATTAGGGGAATTGGTTCGAGATTTCTATGTGGAGCTATATGCGGATACGAGTAAGTTTGTGGATCCTTTCGCGTTACCTTATGGCGCCAGGTTAGGGGTCCTTAAGAGAGGACTTCTGGAAGAAGAATTCACGGATGATGAGATTAGGATAGCGGTTTTTCAATCGGGTCCGAATAAGGCAGCAGGTCCAGATGGAATAGCGGCATCCTTCTATCAAAAATGTTGGGATATAGTGGGTCCGGAGATGTGTAAGATGGTTAGAGGTGCTGTTCGGGAAGGAAGGATTTCGGAAAATATTAATGGAACCCTTATACATTTGATTCCGAAGGTTACGGATCCTATTCGAGTAGGACAATTAAGGCCGATTAGTCTTATTAATGTCCCAGTCAAAGTTATTATGAAGGCAATGGTTAATCGAGTTCGGCCTCTTCTAGCGGATCGGATTGGGTATAATCAAAATAGTTTCCTTCCGGGTAGGTCTACAATAGATAACATTGTTTTGGTACAAGAGATAGATCACCGCATGCAAAAGTTAACTTCGAAATCAGGTTACATGGCGATTAAGATTGATTTAGCTAAAGCTTATGATAAGCTTAGTTGGAGATTCATTGAGGATACAATTGATTTTTTTGGCTTCCCGAAGACTTGGACGCGGGTAATAATGAATGCTATGGCTACCAATAAGATGCGCATTCTTTGGAATGGAGAGCAGCTGGAAGAGTTCATACCACATCGAGGAATACGGCAGGGAGACCCTCTGTCCCCTTATCTTTTCGTGCTTTGTATGGAACGTTTATCTATTCTAATTCAGGGACTTTGTGAGGGAGGTGAATGGATTCCTATTCGCCTCCATCGACAAGGTCCCGGTGTATCTCATGTGTTTTTTGCAGATGACTTAATGTTATTCGCGGAAGCCGGAAGTCGTCAAATCGATCTCATTAAGGAGGTGTTGAGGGTGTTTTGCGATGAGGCGGGACAGACCGTAAGCGAAGAGAAGTCACTTATTTATTTTTAAAAAAATGTCGATAGTTAGATGGCTTTGGAGCTTGCGGATAGAAGTGGATTTGTGCTCAGCGATTCATTGGGGACTTATCTTGGGACGCCGATAAGATCGCAAAGGTTACCGCAAGGCTTCTTCCGTAGAGTTACAAATAACATGAAGAGTAAACTCTCCAATTGGAGGGGCCAAAACCTTTCAATGGCGGGTAGAATTACTTTGGCACAATCGGTATTATCAGCCATCCCGACGTATTTAATGCAAACAATGAAATTCCCTATCTATGTTTGTGAGGAAATTGATAGAATCGTTAGGGATTTCATTTGGGGGTCGTCGGAAGAGGGAAGGAAAATCCATTGGTTGTCTTGGGACAAGTTGTGTTGGCCGAAGAAAAAAGGCGGATTGGGTCTCCGAAAGGCGAGGGATTATAATCTAGCTTTGCTTGCAAAACTAGGGTGGAAGATACTCCGAGGGGATTCGGCCTTGTGGGTGCTAGCCTTTAATCAGAAATACTTCCGTGATGGTGTACTACATAGAGAGGTGAAGGCTTCGGACTCGAGAATGTGTAAGAATATACTAGCTGGGTGTCATGTGCTTAGACGTGGGGTTGAGGAAGTTGTTAATGGCGAGGATACACTGTATAAATGGAGACTGGAAGCGTCGGGAAATTTCTCGGTTAAATCGGCCTATAATGACATGAATGAGGTCAAAGGGTGTGTGCAATTTAACTGGGACCTAGTGTGGAAGCTCAAGTGTCCGCAAAAAGTTAAGGTCTTGATTTGGCGGGGTATTTGGGATAGACTTCCTACGCGAGGAAATTTAGCTAGGAGAGGGGTGATTGAGGATGATTCTTGCTTGGGGTGTGGTGAAGCTGTTGAAACATCACGTCATTTGTTCCAAGATTGTATCTTATACAGGGATGTTTTTCTGACTTGTACAGGGACCTCATTGCAATTTATGGAAACTTATGATTCTTTTTTGTCATCAGGTATGGGGGCTGAGGCGAATATAACAGCTGAAGTATTGATGGAGCAGCTTGATATGGAAGGCCGAAGTCGAGGGAATAGGTCCAGGCGTGGACCTGGATCAGCTGCACCTGTGATCAGCCATGGAGAGCATCATCAGACCGGAACCGAAGATCCGAACCAGGACAGCGAAGCTGCTACAGTAACAGCGCAGCAGCGCCAGGGGCCAAATCAGACTGTACCGCCACTGTTGGACAATTTTTCAGTCCGATGGTGGTCCCATGTGTTATCCAGAAATACTGTGTTTAAAGGAGTGGAACGATGCATTCGTGTAGCAGCATTGATCTAGGCAATCTGGAAAAATAGGAACGCAACAATCTTTCAAGGTGGTGCGCATGTTAAAGATACAAATGAGCTTATAGCTATAGTGAATAGAGCGGCTAGGGATTATGTGAAAGCGTGGAGTGTTGAGCGAGACGGTGGTTTGTTTACTTCTTCGCGTAGTGTGCTCATTAAATGGTCTAAGCCGGTAAGGGGGGTCAAGCTCAATGTCGATGGGGCTTTTGATCCTAAGAATAAAACCGCGGGTATAGGTGGAGTGTTTCGTGATAGTGCGGGAGATTACCTCGATGGATTTGCGGGTAAGTGCGGTGCGGCTTCACCTTTAGAAGCAGAGATTTTTGCGCTTCAGTTTGGGTTGCGTATGGCCGTGTCACGAAGAACGGATAGCCTAATCATTGAAACGGACTCGCGTGAGTTGCACGCGCTAGTGAAGGGCGGTGTGAACTCAAGGGGAAGCTTAAATGATGTTCTTTGTGAATGCATAAATATATTACATGCTAATAAACATTTTGAGATATCTTGGAACTTCCGGGAAGCAAATGGGTGTGCGGATTGGTTAGCCAAGCTTGGTTTGCGGGGTGAAGATGGAACAATAGTATATGTGGACCCCCCGGATGGGTTGTGGCGAAATCTGGCACGCGATCGTTATGGTTGGGCAGTGCCTAGAGTTGTAATAGATAGCTAGTCTTTTATCTTGTTGAAGAGTTAATCTTCAGGGTCTTTTGACCTCTTATGTAACAAAAAAAAAGCCAAAGTGAAAACAAAAAAAGTATTGTCTTAAAAAAAAATTAAAATTGGATATCATTATTATGAGGAAGGTCCTAATACGTGGAATTAAAATCTATTGCAAGCTCAGTATGTTTTTTAAGTCGGAATTGAAGATTTTCGAGAAGATTTCCATCCAATTATATCTTTCGTGAGCACTCCCAACACACCACTTGGAGGATCAATGTAATATACATTTATTTGCTTAGTAGCCAATCAGCACAAGCGTTAGCCTCTCTGTACACCCCTTAAATGACAAATTCTGGATTTTGTCCCAATAATTTCTGAATTTCATCTAACCAGAATGTTGTGGGTCCTCTTCCCCTCTCCACTTGCATTTATTGCATCCCGCGAGTCCATTTCAATCACCAACTCCCTCGCTCCGATCTCCACGGCCATACACAACCCCTCGTACAACGCCACAAGTTCTGCTACCACTACCAACCTACAATCAATTTTCATAAAGAAACCTCATACCCTTGTTCCTTCCTTATCTCTTAAAACCTATCCTGCCCATCCCTTACGTTGGGCCATGATAAAGCTACAATCTGTATTTAGCTCAAATCCATTGGTAGGTTTGCTCCATCCTACCCATTCGACTTGATCTTTCCTCGGAACATGCTTACTCGGATGAATTTGCCACGCTCTTTGGTAATCAGCTATAAATTTTGCCTTCTTAATTATAGCAACAACAATCCATACTTTATTTAGACGTAAAATCTCAAAGTCATACAATGAAGCCCTAATCACAAGTTAGTATTCATACACAAGCTTTTAAAGTTACTAAGAGATTTAGTTTATTATATAAATAAAGAAAACAATGTTTGAATAAGACAAAATTAATAGCAAAACTGAAACGAGAGAAGAATTGCACTAATAGGAAAGAAAAGTGTTGTTTATGCCTCCAGCTCTTGCTCGTTGCTCCCAAACATTTTTTGCTTCTAAAATATGATGAGTGAAATGTTTGTTGCTCAAAACAAGTATATATAGGAACCTGAAAAAGTTTGACACGAGTTGGTACTACTTAGTGACTTAAAAGTGGGCCAAATGAACTTTTTCCTAATCTTGGACAGTTTAGGTCCCCTCATCAAAACTTCCATAACTTCTTCGATTCAACTCCAAAGTGGTCTCCCTTTTTGCCACGTGTACTAGAATCCAATATCTACCTTGTGTATATATATATTTTATGAGCAGATTATGTACCAATTATGAGTTATGACCTTCAAAAGTTGATGGAAACATTTGGCCAGGAATTCTTGTAGAGCTTTTAATAGATTCCTTGACTCTTTTTGCGACTTGACTTGGATTTCTTCATGACCTTTTGACCTCATAGAATAATATTGGGATCAAATGTCATCCATGTACCTAGGAGCTACACACTTAATATACAAATGATGTCTCCCGTTTTGTTCTAAATATATGCCCTTAGGAGACATCATTTTAGTTTTTTTTTTTAGTCGAGAATGAAAATTCATTAATTAAAATATTCTTACATCTTAGCCAATCCCTATTGGACGGCAAACACTAGAGAAACGTTTTGCTAATAGGAGAAGGAGAAGAAGAGTATAACTCCAAAGACTAAACAAAGAGGCACTTGGCTTTTGTTTAGAAACTCCATTAGCATTCAACATTTTGGATCTCTTACTAAGAGAGATTTTGAAGTGAACCAGAACCTTAAACTTTCTAAAATACTTGACCAACACTTTGATAGTACAAAACAAATTACAACTAGGACTAGAATAGAAACTAAAAACGTTGCAATCTTTATCAATAATTCCACTGCTAATCCGAAAGCTTGAAGCCATAGCAGTCTTTGCTTCAATTTCAGGGTAAGCTGTCATAATCCTTGCAAATCCTTCTACTCTTCTACCTGCTGAAATCCAAACAGAACAAACAAGTTTGACCCAACAAGCCGAAGCCAGATGAATGCAATTAATCCCAAAAAAACTCAAGTTTTGAAACGGTTTAACACCATTAATTAACAATTTGGTAGTCTTTTCCAGGACACACCATAAATTGGAATAAAAACAGTTTACACACATACACCGAGTTATATCTACACCTATATCACTGACAGGGTAAAAGGTCTCAAACCAGTACCTTTGAAAATAAACCCCAACCATCCAAGTGAAGCAAGTGAACGTATTTTAGCCCAGCAAAACTGAAACTATAAGAAAGATTAACACCGTTATTAATGATACAAAAGATTTCTTCAAAAAAACTGTTTTTGGATTCTAAAATTAGGGTGTTAGAAACCAAATTATCCAAGTTAATAAATATGTCATTGGACACCTTGTTATTAACTTTAAAAAAGATTTTCTTGTGCTTAGGAAAGATAGTTGAGTTCTTAAAAACAAAACTCAATTGCTTTTCAAGTACCACAATAATTGACAAGAACCAGATACTGGGATGTACTTGTCCATGTATAATTTTTTGATTCAGCAATCCAAGTATTACCGTGAGTTGATGCAAACAAACATCAATCAACAGTTTACAGTTACATATCTTATTAATTAAGGGTTTATCCTTATTAATGAGATTTAATAAAGAATCTACTAAACTAGCAGATTTTAAAATAGTGAGATACGAAATCTTACCAACGGCTGAAGAAGCTTCGATTTCGTTAATGGGTTGTATAAAAAGTAAGACCGAATCAGCAGATCCAGATCCAGATCCAAGGCTTAAAAAGGCAGTAGCAGCATTTGGGCCTGACTTGCAAAAGGGCCTGGAAACAGTGTTAAAAAAATAATGGGGAAGAGAGGCTGTGTAGATCCGGTGGTGGGTGATGAAAGGAGGAGAGATGGGGTGCAGAAAAATGGTCCAGGGTGTAGGAGGGGTGTTGGGTTGGGCTGCTGAAGAAAAACAGCGGCGGTGGAGAATCGGTGGTTTGTGGCAGGTAAGAAGGAAATTGAGCAGCGTGAAGTGGGCGGTGGCTGTGGAACGGAGCGGTGAGGAGCAAGAGAGAAGGTGGATTGATAGGGTGAGGCTGGAAGGGCGGATCTGTATTCCCATCGATGGAAGAGTGGCTGTTGGGAAATTTTGGAAGACGTGCCAGAGAGCACATCGTTTTACTTTTAGTTACACTTTTAATATCTGTATCTGTTACATCATTTTAGTTGAATAATAGACTTATTTGATAAAGTTTTATGCTTATTTCGTTATATTGCACACTCTCCCCTTGGAATTATGTTATTTGCCTTTTAGAGCTTTTGTGCGTTAATTTGTTTATTTTTAGTATAAAGTTCTTAGGTCCGAGGATGCTATGGAGCACTAATACAAGTAGGATAAGTGAGAATTAAAGTCTTAGATCAAGCGGAGGGGTCAAAAGCAAGAAAAGAATACCCGAAGAGTTGACTAAAAGAGATGAAAAGTTGGAAAGTTGTCACTAATTGCTGATTTCGAGCCACATCGACACTGATTCAGGTCTGGCGATTCAAAAGAGAAAGTTGCGCCTTTGAGTTAGAAATATCTGAGGACTTGAATCAGGTGATTTGTATATGATAAGCAAAAGTTACAGCCGTTTTACTACATGTTGTACAGCAGTTACGAGATTTCTAATATGGACTTGGGCTTTTCAACATTTGACTTATAATTATCATTTAAAAGCCCGCTCCGAATTAGACTAGTATAAATAGGCTTTTAGACCTTCTTTTTACATACGCTTCATTATTTTAAAAAAGAGAGTCAGAGCTAAAAGGCAGAGGAAAAAGCTAGAGTTAGAGAATTCCATTCCTAATCCGATCCTCAAATTAGGTTCCTTATTCTATTTATGTAATTGACAATAAATGAATGCTTTTAATTATTTACATTTTCTAGTTTTAGTATGAGCTAAGTTTTTTAGTACTTGAGAATCGCAATAAAGGGTTAAGCCCTAGTTTATGAAATTAATGTCTTTCCGAATTTGAGATTTTATTATATAAATTAAGTTTGGTATTTTGTATTGGCTATTACTTTGTGCTCATTTACTATTTCTTTTCAGTACAACTAGAAATAGGTTTTAGTAAATAGGCTATTCACTTGAGAGGCGAAGTGATCATCCGACGGGGGGGTTTGATTACTGACATAGGTAATAGACTTGTGATGTCCGTTATTGACCGACCGGCTTAACTAATCACAAAGCCAATGAGGTAAGAACTTCACATCCGAGAGTAGATATAATCGCCCGGGAGGGGTTTATAGTACTTTACAATAGCTCCTAGGTCCACCCGACAGGGGGCTAGGAGATATTAGAATCTCAACTAGTACACAAATACCAATTCAGCCCTTAAACCGAGACATTAGTTGTATGAACTTAGGTGGATCCCTAGCGAGACTAAAGTACATATCTCACCTTGCGTCTACACTTATTACTTTTATTATTTCTTAACTGTTAATCATTTCAGTACTTTATTTTATTGCATCTTTAGTTTTAATCCAAAACTAAAACAAATATCTTTATAATTTATACTTCTGTTTTACAATTATCTCTACTTATTCGATAAACACCTGAGTTGTAACTATCCGTCTCTGAGAACGAAATCCCGATTATCGGTTTATTACTTGGACGACCCGTACACTTGCGATTAGTGTCCCTCTCTTTAGGGGTGTGATTATATCACACACCAAGAGACACCAACAAATCATCTCAAAATTACCAAATATATACATATATCAACTCAATTAATGTTAAATACAGGGATAAATCCCACACTAAAGCACTAAGGCATACCCAAATGATGTCTCTTAAGTATATAAATCTATAACAAAAGGAGAAACTTCAAAGATCCAAGTCAAGAGAAGAGCGTTTCGACATCGAAGAAAAACTCGTTGAGAAGGTTTCGTGTGTCAAGGTTAAGGTTGTGATTTATCCTTCAAAAATCACATTATTGTTTGGTGATTGATCCTATATGAAATTACCATTTAGGTTCTGACTACTTCTGTCTCGTTATTGTTTAAGTGATTGAGCCATCAAAAATCACATGTAGGTTTTTATTTAGTCTTGGTAAAAATATCGTTGTTAACCGGTTTATATCTCACTCTTAAGATATATCGAGAAGTTCAGTGAAGGAGGTTAAAAATCCTAATATGACTACCTTAAGTAGTGACTAGACCTACAAGATCCGAACCACTTCAAATGATTGTGTAACTTTTGTCTCTTATCTCTTTACATATACTTAGTTTAGTTATCAAACAATCTTCATCCTCATTGCATGTTCCTCTACTCTTGATGTCGTGTTAAGTTAGAATCTTAACTCTCTAAGTGTAAGTGTTGGCATCCTTGTCTTAACAAACTCATCTTGAACTATATCATAGTATCCTTTAGAGTTTGTCAATAGTTTTAATTTGTTTTATTAGACTAAGTTTTGTGTTAAATATTTTTAATTGAACATTATCATATTAAGGTTCCTATTCAACTCTTTTGGAACTTACAAATATATAATTAAGATGGATTACTAGAATGCTTGTATAGGAGAGGATGGTGACAATATAAATTGGAGTATATTATGGAAGCTAACAAAACCTTAACGCATCAAAATACACATTTGGCAAGCCATAAAAGAACGCCGCCCAACCGAGAAATCTGAAGAATCGGGGGTGGATGTATTAATGTGGTGTAGAGTTAGAGTAAGAGACCACGTTCCATTGAAGTCAAGAATTTCATACAACTCAATGGATATGGAGTGCAATCACTAGACAACACGTCTGGATGCTCTCGACAACATGTATCAGGATAGTGGCTTTAATAACTTTCTAGTTGGGAAATTGTGAATAGGTATCGAGTGGCGTATGCTTAGTACTTTAATCTGGACGCTTTGGAAATATGAACGAAATAAGTTTCGAAGAAGCAGACCCTCCTTGTGTGACAACAATGCAACAATGAGGTCACCAGGTGGCAAATATTTAGGATGTGGAAAGGACATGGATATGTATAGTAGTATATTCAAAAGATGTGGTCTCTCTCATTGGGATCAATGGCATGCAAAGGACTCCATGAATTGAGACAACTCGTGCAATCATGAATAACAATGAAGATTTCAAAGTGATCCACATTTTTGGGGAGGCAAACACGAGCAAGATGCTATGGCAATCTTGAAGGCATTTCTTTTCCAATTTTTTGGCCCTCAGGTCTCCGACGTATTCAACTGTTTTGTTTCATTAGCACCATTTCCTTTTTCTTCTAGCATATAACTTACATTTGGTATACTTGAGTTTGTAGTGTTCTCTAATTGACCATGCTTCATGACAACGAAACATATTCCTCAATCCTCAACTATACTCGAAAATTACTTAATTGATGTTCATTATCCATTAAATACAAACATCACTCCACCTTTTCTTGAGACGTGCTAATATAACAAGAGACCAACAATGAAAACTCAAAACCGTCCTTTAATGAATAAGTATAGCAAGTGAAGACAATAATATAATAGACTAACAAAGGGAAAATGATAAGAAAAACCAGCCAATAATTTAAAAACACAAAAAAAATCTGAGGTCATTACCTTCTCATGAAACAAGTCAAGACTTGTAAATAAGTACAAATGTTGTACACCACAAAAGATTCTACTACTAAGTTTCGCAAATTTTGCCAAAAACAACAACAATAATTAATTAGTGTTTCACCAAAGTCATATCTATCTAATAACTAGATAAAAGAGTTGAGTTAACTCTTGCTCTTCTCTTCTCTTCTCTTTTCTTCTCTTCTCATCACACAAAACTTTCAAACTTACCTCAACACCAACATTCATTTTTCTCACTTTACTGTGACTTTGTTTTGTTAATCCTTACATAAGGAAGAATACCCATAAAATTGATAACCTGTGGGGCCCATCCACGTTGCATTGCACGACAATACATCAAGAATGTATTAGCATAATAAGAATTAAAACCCATAAAAACATGCCATAAAGCATGTCCTTGTGGATTAATCGGCAAATTAGATATATCTTTGCAGAGAACACGATCACATAACCAACACAAACTACCAATAACAAGAGTTACTGCATATAACTTTGCAACACGCTTAGCATACACATCTTCAGTGTATATGTAATATTTGTACATCCTCGGAATACAAAGTAGCGAGAGTATCAAAAAATGAACCTTAAACCCAATTCCAAAACGAAACAGATAATGCGATATAGCAAAACCAGCACCATATAGAAACAAGAAAGTAGGCATAGTACTGTGATAATGCCAATCTGGTGAGTAAAGAATATATATGTACAATAGCAATTCCCATACAATAGGTGTTTCATCGCTTTGTTGTACCCTGTAAAAAAAAATATACATTAATCTCAATGTTACAAAAATAAATAAAAAATACATTACTTACACGTGTTGTAAAGAGGCATGGTATAACATACTACCAATAGCGAGTATCATATTGGATATATGAAGAATAGTAAATCGCTTCTCGAAACGTTGATATATAGAATTTATTAACCCAATGAGTGCTAAAATGATGCATGGTATATTCGATACTGTATTGAAAAATTCAGCTACATAAGCTGAATAAACGTAATTCTTTTCACAACATTCAGTTGTAGATGTGACAGGTCCCCAAAAGCTTGATATTCCATCTGACATTTCGTATATATCTGCTCATGTCACAAATTTAAACATTAAACATACTAAACAAGAAATTAGATGTACCAAACATATAATTACTTGACAGAGACATTAGGTTTTGTAACCTAGTTTGATTGATATATTCATTTGGTTTAAGCAAAAATAAAAATCACAACCCATTTTTCTCACCAAACTTCAAAGGTAAAATCATTTTAACTCAAAATTTATCCCAAAATCATATTGAATTAAATCAAGCTTATCCCATTTTATATAACTATATCATCTCATTCATTCAAAATCCTCCACCATTTTCTCTGAAATCGTTAAACACAAATTCTTCCCCAGAACAGACCGAAACTAAATTGGATATATTTACAAATCGAACCAACTCGAAAAATCGATTATGTTTCAGCATATAGAATTTGAAACAGGGATCTACTGGAATTCACTTAATCTAATTCTCATTCAACCCGCATAAATAACATAGAAAACTAAATCAATAAATGCTGCAGTTGATATAAATACAATTAAAAAATTATACAGAAGAGTTTTACCTTGTAGATATATAGATGGATATTAGATGCGTAAGCGAGACGACGCAGCCGTGTGACGGTGGAAATCAGCGGTGGATTTAATCGAGTGGAATAAGGTTGAAATTATTTCTTATTATTTCACGCTTTTCGAGAAAAAGGAAAGCAGAGAAGCGAATAAGAGGGCCGAATAAACCAAAGAGTCCATATTTCTTATTAATTTATTTTACTAATATTTTAGAGAGTAAATAGATAATTCATCATCTTTGTGTACTTACTATATAATTATCGAGGCTAATTTTGTAGTTGTAGGGGCGTAAAATAAAAATGAGAAAATCGTTACCTATTGTTTTAAAAAAAATTAGATCAAATATTTTAAAAGTCATATTTTTAAGGTGAAACATATTCAAAACGCCTATTTTAAAACCATTTTACTAGATTTATGAAATGCCTATATTGTCCTTAAAAGCAATGAAATAGCTCACGAAATTAGTGAAATGACTTAAAAAGGGACGTTTTAAATACGTTTGGCCTAAAAATGTGACTTTTAAAATGTTTGGCCTAAAAATATTTTTAGACCACAGGTAATAGGTAATGGCCTGAAAATTGAATTTGATTATTCACATTACTTTCTTATAGAAAAAATGGACAAATTCATATTTGTACAGTAGGATCGAATATGAATTGGAAATACTTTTAAAAGATATGTGCTAAAAAAACCTGCAAAGATAATAAAGTAATGGGATAATTCGTAGGTACATGGTTCACAACCTCTCCCTAAACATGGGTAACCTAGCTTCTATTCTACTCAACACAAATTCAACTCTCTTCTAGCTTGATTCTAGCTCGCTTCATCATTTCACAAAGTAATTTTACAATTTTCTGCTATGTTTTTCTCTTTCTTCTTCTAATTTTTTATTTCATTTGCTCGATTTTTTAGTGCAAGTTTGTTTTAAGGGTTACAAATCCATCTAGTCAAGAGCTTGCGTGTATGTAATGATCATTATTAGTGCAATTTGATTCAAGCTTCCTCTCCTTTTTCCATTTCATTCAATTTACCTGTTTTTAAAGGTTTGTACTCTTTTTAATGAATTTTGTTTGAATACTTACTTAATGTGTTCATTTACATGTTATGTTTTGTTATGTTTTTTTATGTTTGTGTTGTTCTTTCTTTTTTCTGTTTGATTTTAACAGTTTATACATTTTTTTGTGTTTTTTTATTATGTTTTTCTGTATTTTTTATTTGAAACCCTTTTCTCCATACCATGCCGGTATAAGACCATCTCCAGATGCGCTATATTCGTTTAAACGCTATAAAAATCAAATTATGCATTAAATTAAGAAAATTTATTCACTCCAGCAGATACAGTAAATAGGCGATTGTATCTGATCTGAATTTGTAACCCGTTAGCAAAACGAGAGCATCAAAGTTACCCTCTTCTTGTATATCAAAATCATTTTTACTGCAATTTCACCATGAATCATTTCCTACTTACGTTAGTTGTTTGAAGGCATAACGTCATGAAGCTGAATGGTTCATCGATGTGATCTTCTTTGTTCTGCTTTAGATATTCTCTTTCTTCCATCAACACAATCGGTAACCCTTTTCCCCTCTTCTTTTATTCTTCAGTTTCATCTTTTAATGATATCAATAGTGTTGAAGATGCTCGTTTTACTGTGAATCAAATGATCCGAACGTGACCCAATTCTTCAGTTTCATCTTTTTTCAAGTTTCTTTGGAATAAGAAATACTGACATAATTTAATTTGGAATTACTCCAATAATTGATTTGATCAAGACTTCTTTGCCACTCTTAGATAGCATCTTAGTGTCCCAACCATCCATTATTTTTAAAATAATTTCCACAAGTCATTCAAGAGACTTTTTATTATTTACCCCAACCTGAACGAATCCCAAAGTACTTACCAAGATCTTCAAGTTTCCTCGTTTGGAGTTGAGTTGATATATTATTTTTAATATAAATTGGAGTATTTTTACTAAATAACAACCCACTCTTGTTAAGTTTGGTTGGAAAAGTGTATTGGAGGGCAGAAAAGTGTTTGAAAAAAATATCAAATGGAAATTGGGGAATGGAATACAAATTAATGTTCAAAGTGATAAGTGGATAAATAATAAGGATGAAGTCATAAAGCCTAAAGATAGTACTATTATGTTAGTTAAAGAATTTTTTAAGCCTAATAATAAGAGCTGGAATTTAGAGTTAGTTAACTTAGAATACAACCAGGAGATAGCAAGTATAGTATCTTGTATGCCTATCCCCTCATATGAATGTAATGATTTCTGTTTTTAGAATGCAACTAAAGATGAGAATTATACTGTTAAAAGTGCTTATCAAATACTTAACAATAATAAATATGAAAAGCAAAAGGATGCTATATCCTCACTTCCTTCTTCATCTCTTTAAACAATCCTGAAATCTGGAGTAAAATTTGGAAAATGGATTTCACACCTAAGCTTAAATTTTTTATGAGAAAGTGTATTAAGGATAGAATCCCAACTAAAGTCAATCTTTATAACATAAAATGCACTAACTCAAAAGTTTGTAAAATATGTAATTGCAATGATGAACCAGTTCAGCATTTACTTTTTGCTTGCCTTGGGCTCGAGTTGTTTGGTATTCTTCATCTTTAACACTTAGAACAATGAATAGTAGTATTTCAAGGATTGGTGAATAGTTTTTAATGAATATTGCCTCTTTGAAAGAAATTCAAGGCCAAGAACATATTTTGCCAAGTTGTTGAGTAATATATGTTGGCAAATATGGAAAGGAGGGAACAATTTTGTGTTCAATGGTATTTCTCCTGACCCTAACTATTCTTGTGAAATTGCTTACTCAAACTGGAAAGATTATAAAGATGTAAATTTGAATATTAATGATGCAATTTCTAAAACTGAGCTCGAGGGTTTAAATCTTAACAATTTGACAATTATTAAGTCAAATGGCATTAATCAAAGTGACTTAGTCACATGTAATAATAGTAAATGGATTTCTCCCTCTACTAATAAATATAAAATAAATACTTATGCTAGCTACTCTCTTACTCGTTGTGCAATCTCTTATATAATCAGGGACTCTTTTGGCAAGATTATTGAGTGGGATGCAAAGATTATAGAAGCTCTGAGTTCAATGGAAGCGGAGACACATGGCATTTTGTGGGGATGCGAATTAGCTCAAGGTTTTCCTGCCAACTGAACAATTATCGAGAGCGATTATGAAGTGATAGTGAAACCTTTAGCTTCTAGACGTGTAGTAATTCGATTGTTGTAATATTATTAAATCGATATATGGTATTGTGGAGTTGTGCAATCCACTTTTTTCCTCTGTTAGTCGCAAAGGTAATATAGTAGCTGACTGGGCCACCAAGCACAATATTGTTAATCAGTTGGGTTAGCTCTACTTAGTCTTGCTATTTCGTCTCGTTAGCACTTAAAGGGGAGGTCTAGAGTTCGAATCTCTCCATAACACCTCTCCCTTCTCCGAACATGGGTATTGTGCTGTTGGTTGATTTTGTACTTTATTTTTTATGTGTATCTATATTATTAAACATTTGAAAAGAAAAAGAGAAAAAACTGCACCAAACTTGGAAACCATAATTCTCAAGAAAAATTAAAACAAAAATAAAAATAAAAATAAAGTACAAACCCACACAGACACACACGCTGTTAACTAAAATAATATTTTTTTCACTAAAAAATAAAACAAAATCGCCGCCAAATCGCCACCGATCTGCAGCCGTGCTACGCTAAAAACAACAATGGAAGGAGTAGGCGCAAGGCTTGGGCGGTCCTCAACTAGGTACGGCCCTGCCACGGTCTTCACCGGACCGGTTCGAAAGTGGAAAAAGAGTTGGGTCCATGTAACGCCTCCAACCTCTAATTCCAATCATCATCAAACGGCAGCATCTAACGGCACGTCTAACGGAAGTAACGGCTCTCATCTATTGCTCTACAAGTGGACACAAATTGCAACACAAAATAAAGAGAATGGTGATAACGATGACGGCGAGAAGGATGGGGATAAAGATGATGGTGTCTTAGTAGAGGAGACACGCAAGCGTAAATTTAAGTATATTCCGGTACGGTTCTTTCAATTCACCATCTCAATTTAAAATTCGATTTCCTATTATTATTTTTATTTGTGGATTTGGTTTTATATGAATGCATTTTGAATGTCAATTTGTGTGATCGGAATTGATTTATATATTTGAGAGTGGACTGATTGACTAATAGTACTGCTTTTGTATCTAATTTTAAGAATTCTCCACAATTGTATAACTATATAGTACGATGACACATGTTCATTTATAACGACCTTTATATTAGAATGCCACATGTCTATATCTAAATGGATGGGCCACGTATATATATCGGTACGATAGAGAATAAAAAATAGTAGTGGAAATTCATGCTACGTGCTCACGTTTATTACTGTTGGAAAGCTTTGATATTAATGGAAGAAATTTTGGGGTTATGGTGTATGAAATGTCAGTGATAGGAAGATTATACGTTCTCTTTAGGATATTGGATTAATGTATAAAACAGATGATGAACTAGCGGAACAGTATGCTTAATCTCTATTTGCTGTTTCTAATTACTTGATTCTGATTGAATATATGGATGAGCCTCTTTTGTGATGATATTGTAGGTTGAGTTTTTTTTTTTTTTTGTGAAGTTAATTTTTAAGCATTGACATTATTATTGAATAGGTAGCTGTATTGGAAGAGCAAAAGAACGAGGAGACAGAACAGATGGAAGAAGAAGAAGAAGAAGAAGCGAAACCAATTGAAAACGAGACTAACACTAATACTAATACAGATACCCCGGAGCCAACTTCCAAGAACGATGAAAAACCTGACATTAATGATCTGCCCATGGCAGAAAGTCAGGTACATTTTTTGTTTTTCTTATAATAGTTTCACTAGAGTATTTATTAACGATGTATATTGTTATGAACATTAGGAGGATGAGGAGGAGGAAGAGTTGGAGGAGGAGGTGGAGGAAGTAGAGGAGGTGGAGGAGGAGCAGGCGGAGCAGGCGGAGGAGGTAGAGGAGGAGCAGGTGGAGGAGGAGGAAGAGGAGGAAGTTGAGGAGGAGGAAAACAGTCCAGAAGAAGAAGAACGGCAAGATCTGAACGAAAGCACGTTAGACTTGAGTTTAGGTTTGAAAGCCGGTGATGGTGAAAATGATTCTGACTCAAAAACAAATCAAAATAAAGATGCCTAGTTTTACATTCATTCAAGGAAAGGTCATATTAATTACGAAAATAGGCCTCTAAAATTTGGTGAAATTTCCCCGCTTAGTTTCATTCTCCCATTTGTTGAGGTCATTGCAATTTGTAACAATGTAAAACAAAACCATTACTTTTCTCCATTCATCAATGTTTTTTTTTTTTTTAAATATTTCACTTGGGAAAGGATAGGACATGTTTATATCATACTGATTGATTGCATGAGATAAACATTTTCATATTTCGAAATGTACTTGTTTAAGGTTTCATGTGAAATAGCTGTCTTTGAGATAGTGTCGGTTAATGTCTCTGTAAGATCAAAGTAATTGTTCTGACGGCTTTACCTTGACATTTAAGATACTGTACTCTCTTCTTTAAAGTGATACCTTCTCAAGTTTGAATATATTAATAATTACCTTTTGAAGGCATTTTAAGTTTGTATCACTATCAGGTAAATTGTTGTGGAAGAATTGTAGCAATTAATTATCAGTTCCTACCATAGGTTGTCTAGGACAAAACGTGGAGTACAATAACCTTAACTAACAAAGCCTTGATTCCTAGCTCTGCCTGGCCATGAGTCTGGACCGGTTTTAGAATGGCTTTGACTTTTTTATTGATTGGACCACACCAGATTCAATCGTTTATCGGATTGTTTACGAACATGTCTAAATTTTTTGAAAGCATAATCTGGTCTGGCTTGATAAACCGAATTTTTCAGTTTGTGCCAGTTCGGCCCAGTAAATAAGAATAATTGGATCAAATCGGATTTTTTAAAGGATTCTCTTGAACCGAATTTACTTCGAATTGAGCCGTGTAAAGAAAAATCCGGACTGGATCAATATAATTTAGATCAGATTTAGATAAGGTTCGGATGGGATTTGATCAGATTTAGATTGAATGCGGTTTGATGGTCAGGCTAACTCCTAACAAATAACGTACTGAAGGTCTAAACAAGATTAACTCCTAACAAATAACGTACTGAAGGTCTAAACAAGATAATATGTAGATTTAACCAACACCAGGTTTGATGGTTAGGCTAACTTCTAACAAACAACGTACTGAGTCTAAACAAGTCATATATAGATTTAACCAACACCAATATTCACCGGAATTTAGATGACATAGATGCTACTCATTGTCAAAAAATAAAAAAGGCGCTACTATAAAAAAATGACAACGGTTCGGTTAACCGCAAAAAAACCCAATAATTATAACTGAAATCGTTTAACAAATAAAAAATGGATCCTTGAAATGGCCCGTATCAATAGAGATGGCAATGGTTTTGTTAGTCACTAAATAACCAACAACCATAACCGAAACCGTTTAACATATAAAAAATTTAATCCTTGAAATAGCCGCTACCACTATAGATAGCAACGGTTCGGTTAACCGCGAAAAAACGAAAAAGCATAACCGAACCTGTTAGCATATAAAAAGTTGAATCCAAAACCGCTTAGTTATAAATAAAAACCGAAACCGAAACCGAAACCTGCAAAAATTTAAATAATCGACATAAACCCGAGTCGAAATGTTTAACTTAGATTTATTTAAAATCTTAAAAAATATATTATGTTTACAACAAAATCTTAAAAAAAATGGAAATTTCTAGAGTCACATATGAAACTCCAAATTAAAAAAAAAGTAAAAAAGGTCCAGCCATAGTACACACAGTCAATACAACGTTTAAGTGTTGACTTTGGAAGGGACACGAATACCTAATTATCTTTTTTCAATTTTTTTGGATATTTATTCGGGTAAAAGAAGAATAAAGGCCTTAAAATACTCTAGTCTTTTGTTTAAAAGCCCGTTAGTAAACACTCATTAGAAGCCAACTAAAAACTGAATCCAGACCATAAAACCACATCTCCCTCCTATTAGGTTTGGAAATTAAAGAACCGCCCTCCCTCACTATGGTCCTCTCTCTCTCTCTCTCTCTCTCTCTCTCTCTCTCTCTCTCTCTCTCTCTCTCTCTCTCTCTCTCTCTCTCTCTCTCTCTCTCTCTCTCTCTCTCTCTCTCTCTCTCTCTCTCTCTCTCTCTCTCACACACTCATCCGCTGCCGTTTACTACTGTCGTTCTGCTGCCGCTCTCCTGCACACGAAAATCAAGCGACGCCACCACCCTCTCCATCTGAGCGATGCCACTACACTCTCTCTCAGAGCCACGCCACCACCTTATCCATCTGAGCGACGTCGCCACCCTCTCACCTTCCCCAGCGACACCATCATCCTCCATGACCGCCATCTTCACCACCATCACCATCATCTTCCTGCCGCCGCTGTGACCCATTATCCACCATAAAACCCGTTCAGATTTTGGCCCATTCTTCACCATTAAACCCGTTCAGATCTTGGCCATTTTTCACCGCCACAGATCGTACACTTTTCATTTTCTTTTTTCCGTTCGTGGACAGATCTCAGATCTGAGATCTGTTGGTAAGTTTTTTTTCATTAACATCTTAGATCCGTTTTTTCTTGTGATTTAAATATGCATTTATTTGCAGGTAAAACAAGCCCTTGGGTCCAAGTCATTAGGGTAACGTACCCATTTTTTTGCATTTTCTGTGGGTATATACCCATTATTTTGCACTTTCTGTGGGTATATACCCACTGTTTGTATTTTTTGTGGGTATATACCCGTTATTTTGCATTTTTTGTCGGTATGGATCTTTATCATTAAGCTGGAAAGGTATGGACCTTGACAAGGAAAAAATTATATTGAAAACAGTGGGTATATATCCCCGAATTATAACACAAACCTTGGCAAAAAAAGGACATTGAAATAGAAAATTAAAACAGAATTTTCAACATGGACTTATAATGTAATTGAGAAAATTAAAATAGTGGGTATATACCCACAAAAATCTAATCAGAAACCAGAAAAATCATAACCAGACCTTTAGAAAACATAAAATCTAACCAGGCGTTTGAAAATATCATTTCAAAATTTGAGGCCTAAAAATGTATATTCCTCTATTTATTTGTCCTTTTTCAAATTTATTTGGCACCCCAAATTTATTACCCTTTTTATATAATCAGAAAGTATTGGTCACGTAAACAATTAACGTAGAATAGACCACGAGTACTAATGACCACATCAAAATAAAAAACTTGGATGCCTGTTTGTTCATTAAAAAAAAATTGGATACCTATTTGTCATGTTCACATTTGCTGAGTACCCTAAGATCTTTTTCGAAAAAAAAGAATTCTAAAACTTTAATATCTTCTTAGTGCCCATTTGGAAGTGTTTTTTTTGTAAAAAACATTTATAAGAACTTTAAAAGTGTTTTAGACCTATTTTTTTAGGAGAAACACCAAATATGTGTTTTTTTTTTAAAAAAAAAACTTAAAGTGATTATAGATTTCAAAATTGTTATTGATAATTTTCAAACATTTTAATTTAATTCTAAAAATGATTTTTTACTTTAAAATAAGCACTTCTAAACGGCCCTTAGTTGAATGCTACCAGTATTATATCTAAAAAAATGTTCCCCCGATTTTTTATACTGTATATTTAAATTAAACGGACCGGTCCTTATCGGTTCCGATCGAACCGGTTACCCAATTCTGGAACCGGACACAACTATTCATAATAGAATCGAACCAAACCAAGTTATACCATAATTGTCCGGGTTTTCAAAAAAAAAATTAGGTCCAATAAGGACTGCACCGGTCTCATGAGCAGTCAAGAGTCGGTTACTTAATGTTATAAACAAAGCATTTACCATCCCATGACCGGCCAAAAGCCGACTAAGAACCAGACCAGGATCGCTAAGAATAAGATATATCGGTCTATGCTAGCGGTCTGATTTTACCTTATAGCCAAAAAGGAACCGAACCGGAGCTGGTCCGGCAAGGGGAAGCCCATTAGCCCAAACCAGATCGATAAGGAAAAGAACTTATAAAAACCGGTGCGAACCGGACCAATGGGACTGTTAGACATGCCGACATTTAAACATCATTGACATAATATTGACCAAATTTGTACTTGTATTTTTTTTCCTTAAACAAGATAAATGATAATGGAATTCTTAAAACTTTTTTTTTTGGTTAAGAGTGTTTCCTTAAAATATAAAGTTGAGTAATGGTCAACAACAATAGTTACGAAATGCTATTATATATTGTTTTTTTATTAATTTAATATTTTTTTACTTAATATATATAAACGGTTTTCAATTTATTCAAATTAATTTTATTTAAAAGTATAATTTTTTTAATAACAAGTATACTCTTTAAAACTATAACCTAATTAGTTTCAACCATGGTTACATAATCAGTTTTTAAATTGATTGGGTAACCTATCCGTTTTGGTTGAAAACCCATATTGCTGCCATCCCCAACTACCACCACCACCACAACCGCCGACAATCTCCTACATCCACAAAATCATGTATAAGAATGGATTAAGTAAAAGGATCACTCTATTATAGCTGACATGAAAAGCCTCAAACGACACAATAACTTTCCATGGTACATGATAAAATATATTTATCTAGTCATACTCTAAAATTGAGGATCGAATCAACAAACTGATATGGAAAGATAGAGAAGCAATAACCAATTCAAGGACCTAAGAATAGGCATAACAAAGACTTGGCAAAAACTAGAGCTCCAAGGGGGACACACCCTTAGTATTTTGCAACCATGAGGTTCCATCTGCATGCACCCAACGTTGGGGATTTCATGATAATAAGGGGTGTTATTACCATATTTCAAATCCTATAAGCGCTCACAGTTGGATATTGATCACCACCAAACAAGTTATATCCCCTAACTCCCCATCACCACCAACTATTTCCTCATACCAATACTATCTCTCCTTTTTATTTCATAATACATTACCTGTCACACTAAATTTTACTAACTCCTTGATGACATATCTAATAGACTCACTCCTCTTCTTCTTAATAATGTCACCTTGTGGTATAATGCCTCTAATCATGCTACAAACTCATTTAGTTTTAGACACATTCTTATGCTTCTTAGACTCCCAACTTTCTTAGTAAAAAATCTTTAGTATCACCTGGTTCCATAGTATTGTCTCACTTCCTAGTACCCATATAAATTTCCATTGCTCTGTGTTTGTTGCTTTATCTTCTCTATTTCTTATCTATCTAAACTTGTTTCTCCTTTATTCTTTCTAATAACACTAAGCCATTATCCACGTCTTCCCAACCATCTCTGTTGCCGTTAGTTTTTATCAACCTTGAACATGTCAGTCATAGTCAAGCATCCACCACTTACCATCACCATACTTTTATTTACCCTTTCATGTATTATTAGTATCCCCCCAGAAGCACTTGGCCCTCATATGCAATTGAATCAATCATCACAACTTCATTATTTTTCTTCTTCTCATTTTTTCTAGGATATCATTATTACCAACCAATCCAGCCTCACTACATTTAGTTGCTTCTCGATCACATATATTGGTTAATTCTCTTCAATTTCTATCCCTAATCGATCTTAACAAAACTTGTTCCAACTACTCATCCAACATATTTTTATCAATGTGTTTTTTAGTAAATCATTGTACCAATACACGTCAATAAAATGCCTTATACCATAAATAGATTGAGTCATGGCATCAATTTGAATTCAAGAAAAGGTAGAACTAGGGAGATAAGTGGTGAGTTGAAATGAAAGACCTGAGAAGTTGTGGATGTACATAGTAGGGTGAGACTTTATCGGATCAAGCATAAAGTCAATCCTATACCAGTTATCCTTGCAGAGACATTCTGGTCTTTGAATCATCAAACTTCTGGTATGCCCATATTAGGTCATCAATATTGTTGGCAGTAAGGGCAATATATCAATTCATCTTATAGTGGCCAGACCCCTTTCCCTTTGCGCGCGCATGCGCGTGCACGTGTGAGTATAATTCCAAGACCCTCATAGTAAAAATCTACCTATTTTAGTTTACCTCTATCTTTTTTCACATATGTAAAATCCAAGATCCCCATAGTCAAAATCTACCTATTCTAGATTACCTCTATCTTTTTTCACATAATTTCCATCAATATAAAGAAGATGAATACTCATCTTGACATGAAACTATGAATTGAAACCATTACTCTTGCCCCCAATTCATGGATATTATATCCCCTTAATCAATCCTATATAACTACCAACAAGGGTAAACATGTAATTGAGTTTGTGAAAGACATGCTGATAATCTGCACCCAAACAGAAGAAGTGCATAAGTCCATAAAATGAAATGAAATGCATATCTCCCATTCCTACATTATTGAGTGTCAGTTATTGATAATATATGGACTTAGCTTCCATGCATTATAATGTCTTCAGTATTTTCAATCTCGACAATAAATATATTAATCAACAACATATAAACATGTAATCCTCCTATAGCTTCAGTAGGATAAACTAAGGTAGCTTGGACATCATGTTTATCAATATCCATATTGATGTCTCCTCATTTGTGATAGATTTATGTTAAGATGAGACATCATTTTTAGTGTTTTAGGAGTCAATAATGTCGATTTTCTTGAGTTTTAGTGCACTTTCCTATTTTGTGTCTTGATTTGTAGAATTAATGTTTTTAGAGCATATTGGGTTTAATTGTTTATTTAGTGTGTAGATTTAAAGATAATTATGGAGTTTAATTAGAGTCCAAGTCAAAGACAACAACTTATGGAAGGAGATATGCATGGTAATTGGAGATAAGGAAAGAATTGCTAAAAAGATGGAAAAGGAAAAGCTGCCTAAATCTGGGATTCTGCAAAGATAGGCGTTTTTACCTAATAAAGAGGCCGAATTTGGTAGATTACTCCTAAAGGGTGTAGATAATTCTGTTGCGATTCTTTTGGTATCTTGTGGAGCAAAATCGGACCAATAATAAAGAAGTTATGACCAAAACAGCGCAGCAGTGTTTATCTTTATTTCCATACGAATTTGAGTTGGGCTAGAAGTCCATTACCTTAAGTATTCCTCAAGAAAACGAATTAGGTCTTCTAAACACCTATAAATACACCCTTATATCACTTGTAAATTATCCTTGCCTCATAGTAATTAGTTCTTAAGGTTTTATTCTTCCAGTTTATTGTAGAGAGCAAGATGATGTCTTTTATTATTTCTTTTAGTTTATTTCCTTCAGGTATGAACTAAACTTCCCATAGCTTGGGTTTTGCATATGTATAATCTATGAATTCTAATTCTTCTATCTAAGTTTCTTTGGGAATTATATGTTTTAATCTGATATTAGCTTCTTACTTTATATTTGCTTATGTGTTTTGATTTAATGTCTTTCCTAGAATTGATCACTTTAGGATTGTTTTAAGAGTAGTTAGATGATCACCTTGTAAGGGTGTTTAACTATTGAACCACCACATAATGTCTAGTGTCGATAGCAGTTCTGACAAAACATACTTCTAACTAGATAGTCATTAAGGTTTGTTTTAACCACAGTATCACCAAGACTTGCAGTATTTGCTTAGGGCCTTAGTGGCGTTTGATAACCCTATTTTAAATCACTTCTTGGTTGTGACGTAGCCCCCTTAGTCGCTCTCAAGGTCTAAGGTAGTGGAATTTAGAATCCTGACTAAGTATTACCAAGAGCTAATATTCTCCCTTATGAACTAGATTTATAGATAGAATTAGAAGGATTAGTGCATACTAGCAAAACCTAAGCTATACTTCTCATCTCATATTCTTAATCTTTTATTTTATTGTCTTTATTTTCTTAGTTTTATCTAGTTTTAATTTATAAATTCGAAAAACCAAATATTTATTTACTATCTTCTAGTTATTTACTTTTACTCGTTATCTGTTCCTACGCGTTTAACACACTTAAGTCCCTGAGAACGAACTCTACTTATCATTAAAACTTGCATACGTCCTGTAATACTTGCAGTACTGTGCCTGTCTAGGGTGAGAGTGCATAGTTTTCCATACTTAAATTGATCTTATTTTTATCACACCCTAGGCGACACCAAGTTTTTGGCGCCGCTGCCGGGGACTTGTGTCTCGTTAGCGTGTGGGTTATCTATTTCGAGTTTTAGTTTTTAATTAGTTTTTACTTTTCAGTTTTTCGTTTAGTTTTAGTCTTTATTTTTCCAGATTTACGCTTGGGTTGCTTTATTCTTTTTCAGGTTTTCACAGTGTTTAATTCTTGGCCTCCCTTACCGGAGCCTGAGAGGAGCTTCAGAGCTTATAACAAACGAATTCGTGAGGAAAGAACCCTGAGGAGAGTTATGGCAGAAAAAGTTAATGATCCGGAGTTAGTCTACTTTACACCAGGAGGACCTCCAGCATACATTCCACCTGGTGTACAATTACCAGCAGGAGGAGGTAATGAGCAGAATAATCTCAATAATCAACATAACCGAGTTGAACAAGATCTACCTGGCCTTAATGTACCATTCCATGTTCAACCCATCGGTTACCGCCCTCCTGAGATTCCGAATATCAAATTTAGACCCGATCCGGGTATGCTTAGTCAATTTCAAAGTTTCGGACTCTATGCTGGCACTGCAATTCAAGATCCGGTAAAAGCGATTCAGAAGTTTATGCAGATTTGTGATGCCTACATTACTCCTGGCATTACACGCGAGCAACTGTATTGTCATATGTTTTCGTTTTTCTTGACCGGAAGAGCTAGCGATTGGCTAGAGAGACAACCACATGGAACCATACACTCTTGGAGAGAACTTCAAGCCGCATTCTTTAACCGATTTTATCCGAAGAGCATGAGACTTAAGGATCAAACCGAGCTTGCAAGATTTTCTCAAGAAGATGGAGAAACAGTGGGAGAAGCATGGACAAGGTTTCAACAAAAATTAGCGAGATGTCCGCTCCATGGTTATACACCTGCTCTACAACTTGCTATATTCTATAAAGGTCTTGATGACAAGGGTAGAGACAAGGTGGATAACATTGGAAAGGGTAATTTTGTGTCCATGAATCACAATGAGGCTTCCGAGGTGTTAGAAAATATTATGGAACAAGAAAGAAGTTGGCATTCAACGCGAGCTTCTGTAGCAAAGACCCGAGGAACGCTTCGTTTAGATGCAGAAACTGCGAACTCAGCTCAAATATCCTCTTTAGAAAATCAAATCAAGGAGCTGAAAATCGCAATGGAGAAGAATTTAGCTGCTACAAAGGTAGTTCAAGAGGCACAAGGTTGTCAACAATGTGGAGTCAACGATCATTCATGGGAAGAGTGCGAAACAAATCCGCAATCTGTTTACTTCATATCCAACCGATGGGGCAACCGCAACCATCCGGGTATGCAGTATTCAAATTCACAAGGGGTCGCTAATCCTGGTCAATATCAATCGCGACCCCAGAACAACTCTTACCAACAGAAAGGTCAGTACCAAAACCAATATCAGAATCGACCTACTCCTCCACAACAACCTGCTCAAGACGCCTATACCGATACTTTAGATCAAAAAGCTTTACCTCAGTATCCGCAAGAAGGATCTATGGACAATACACAGATAGTACAAGCTCTAGACCGTTTGAACACAACTGTAAACGCTCAAGAGGAAAAAGTCCGAGGACACGATGCCATACTTCAGATGCTAAGTACTCAATTAGACCAAATAAACAAACATCTAAAAGAACAAAAGGAAGTAAAGGCAATCGAAGGAGGTGAAAACAATGTTAGGTTCGAAGCTTGCAAGTCTATATGTCTTGAAATCGAAAAAGAAAAGGAGGAAGCACCACATGCTGCCATTAGTGCCGTGGAAGTTCCCATTATTGCAGAAGAACCAACCGAGTCTAACCCCGAGGAATCTGACTGTTTAGAAGTTTATCATCTGGAAAGCGATAAAGAAAGAGACGAGTTCATAGAGCTACTGAGAAAGGTGCAAGAGGAGATGCGATCAATGGTAGAGTATGCAGCGGAGTTAGCAAGAGAGAAAGAGGAAGAAGCCTCAAAAGAAGAATCGAAAGAAGATGAAGTGGCACCTGCTGTGCTAGAAGAGAAAAAAGAAGAGAAGGTGGAATCGCCACCTAGTGTTCAACCAGTATCATCAAATATTCCTGATACAAATCCTAAAGATGACACTATTCTCAAGACATTTGTAGAGGCGTACCAACCTGAAAATATCAACGCCCAAATGTTTGAGATTGCGAAGAAAGGACTTACACCGCAACAAGTTTATACGCAAGTTATTCCTGAGAAAGAAGCGAGTGTAGAGATCCCAAGAGAGAACCTGAGGGTTTCGAGAAGAAGTGAGAAAGAGCTACCTACTAAGCTTAAAGATCCAGGAAGTTTTAACCTTCCTATTCAATTACATGGTAGGCTCAAAGTGAAAGCAATGTACGATGTGGGTTCTGGTGTGAATCTTATGCCTAAGTCCGTGTTCGAGAGGCTTGGACTTCAAAAATCAGAGAAGACTCCGGTGAAGTTGCAGTTTGCTGACAACTCAGTGAAGAGGACATGGGGAACAGTGGAGGACGTCTTAGTCCGAGCAGATAATATCGCCATCCCTACTGACTTTGTTATTCTTGAGTTTGATGCAGATAAGCAGGTTCCGATCATACTTGGACGGCCCTTCATGGCCACAAGTCAAAGTGTGATCAACTTCCAAGATGGGACCATCACCCTTCATGCAAAGAATGTATCCGAGACCTTCTATGTCTTGGGAAAAAAACCAAGGAAGTTGGATCCCACCGTGCCTATCATCCACAGCCTTTCACATCACAAAGTCCCTCCTGAGGAGATCCACTTAAAACCTGTGGATACTGAGCCAAACATTGAGTTTGGGGTTGGCCATGAAGTCCTATGGAAAGCCCACAAACGCGAGAACAGGCCACGAAGTTTCAAAGACTCGTGGATGGGACCATTCATTGTCACGAAGGTTGTTTCAGCCAAGGTGATAGAAATTCGCCCCAAAACTGGGGTCAAGCGCAGATTAGTTGACGTTCATAGCCTTACTCGCTGTTGGGGAGGCTATATTCGCAAATCTTGACAGAGGTAACACGTCTAACTTTGAAAGACGTTAAACAAAAGTGCTGTTCGGGAGACAACCCGAAGTTTTTTTATGTTTTCATGTCTTTTACATTCTTAGTTTAAGTTTATTTCAGTTGTTTTTAGTTGATAATGCATATTGAGAAAGGTATTAGTGTTTTTGGTGTGTAGGAATCGGAGAAATCAAGTTAGGGAACGCGAGGAAAATTTTTGGAGCGCAAGAAAGCACCCCGCGGACTACCCTCACGGACTACCCCATGGTCCGCAGGTATGGTCCGCGAGGTCAAAACCCGTACCACGGGTTGCTACCGCGGGTTTGATCCAGAAACACGAAAAAATTCCACGGACTACCCCGCGGTGCACCGCGCCATGGTCCGCGCCCCAAAAACCCGTACCACGGGGTGAGTACCACGGGTATTTTGACGGAGTAGCAACAGAAGCTGCGGTGTACCCTCCGGTACACCGGACCCTAGTCCGCGAGCCAAAAACCCGTACCACGGGGTCCTACCACGGGTTTAGGTCAGTGAGCAAAAATTTTCGAGCATCAGATGTCACGGACTACCCTGCGGTGCACCCCATGGTCCGCAGGGGTAGTCCGCAGCGCCGCCAGAGGAGAGAGAAAGTTACGGGATTGAGTTATAAAGGAGGTATTGAGCCTATTATTCCGAATTTATTAAACCTTAACCCTCTTTTTCTTCTCCACAACTCTCCTAACTCCATTGAAGCTCATCAAAACCTTCACCAATCACCAAAACACTACCCAATCATCAAGGAAAGCACATCAAACCTTCTCTCCACATCATTACAAGAGAGAATCAAGCTACCAATCATCACCAAATTTATTCAAATTGAAGAATCAAAGAGCCAAATTTCACAAATTCATCACACAATTTCTAAAATCCAAGCCTACCCGTTACAAATCATCCTCACCCACATAGAGATTCATCACCAATTCACCCATCCTAGGACAAATCAAGCTTGTTCATCCATTAATTCAAGAGTGTAATTTCAAGGGTTGCTAAAGCTTTGAGTTGGGAGTTAATTGAAGATGACTAATAGAACAACAATCTTATCTAGCAAGAGGGAGGTGAAGAGTAACAAGGGATTGGATTTAAACAAGAAGAAATCAATTGACAAAGGAGCTAGTTCTAAATCAAAGGGTAAAGATAAATTGAAGAGTGGGAAACCTTCGTATGATAGTAATGGTAAAAAGCTTTATTTTTATGCAAAGGAGTGAACACAACCTCAACCAGATCCTATACCTATAGAGAAAGTGGATACTTCAAAAGCCTTGAAGATTTCTGCGGAAAAACAATTAAAAAACTACCTTTTGCCTATGAGAAAGTATTCAAGGAGGAAATTAGAGATGGAGAATACAAGAGATTCTTTGAGCTTGGTGAAAAGTTGGGTTGGTCTACGTTCATGGTAAGCCGTTCTGAATTATGTCCTGAATTAGTTTTCGAGTTCTATCTGGGCCTCTTTAGCCGAGATAGTGATTGTGTTCCGATTAGAGGAAAGTTAGTTCCTTTCACAGTTGAGGAGATTAGGAACCACTTCAAGTTTCAGAATCTGAAAGGTTTTTGCAAATTTGAGGAAGCAGTTGCTAAACGAAAAATCTTTGATAAGGAATTACTTTTTGAGCATGTGTTAGACAAGGAGAAAGTGCAATTACATACGGGAGAATTGAAGGCACCTTGGCCTTACAAATATCTTCAAGCAGATGCTAGAATTTGGCACAATTTCCTTATCCCTAATGTCTTTGGAAACACACGAACTTTGGAGGTGACCATGAAGAACGCGCTACTGTTGGACTGTATATTGAGAGGAGAAGAAGTTGATGTGGCACAGTTGATCTATGAGGAGGTGATACGATTTTCGGTCTCTCCTAAATCAGTTTATAATGTTAAATTTCCAACTATGATCACGTGTCTTGTGCGAAAAGCGAATGTAGTATTGGGTGAAGAAGAGAAACTCGAGTTTAAGACGAGTTATATTGATAATGCTTGGATCAAGGAAAGCCTTCGAAGAGCGGGTTCTACTCAAGTCTCGAAGGAAGAAAAGGAGCAATCTTGGCAAGAGAAGATGGAGGAGCGTTTAACGAAATTTGAAGCAGCTCAAACTTCCTTAGTCAGTGATGTGGCACAAATCAATGCTAATCAAGTGCACATCATGAAACTCCTTGAGCAATTAACGAAAGGTCCAGCAAGTCCAACCTTGGATATCAATAATGCGAGGCAATAGCCTCGAGAGTATGTTCTCTTTCTTCCTTACCATTTCTGCAAATATGTCTATCTGCTAATTTTAATTTCTGTTTTCGAGTCCTTTTTCGAGTCGTGGGGACACGGCTCATTTTTGAGTTGGGGGTGTGGGGATTCATTGTCTCTCATCTCCATTTTTCTGTTTTTGGGTGAAATTAAAAATTTTGATGCATGGGAATTAGATGTAGAGTATGTTTAATAACTTGAAAGCATAAGCTCAGTAGATTGATGATAGTAAGTGATATGTTTATGAGCTATGTATTTGTATGCTTTGAGTATTTACAGGAAAACACACGTTGATAGTAAAGAAAAGATTAGTAAGCAATGCGATAGAAAGTATGTTCGATCTCAGGGAACCTTGAAAGTGTGTAGGCCGTGAGATCCAAGCTAGTTGAAAAACCATTTGATGAAAGTGCTAAAGGTAAGAATTTTTTTGAATTACATAGTGTAGAAAGTGATCAAGGCGGTTCTTTCATATTTTTAAGCCTTTGAAGCCTTTTTATACCTTCTCACCTTGTGATTTTTGAGTTTAAAAGTTATATCCTTCTTAGCCCCTTCTAGCCTTTCTAAAGCCTTTTATTGAAACACGTTATAAGCCATATCCTTTAGATTTTAGGACTTTTCCATATGACCCGCACTCGAATCGCGATGCTTAGACAGTTGTTTTAGAGCTTGAGTTTGGGGTGGTGGGTCCACCATTATGGGAATTATTATGTTTGGATTTTTGAGCTTATTATTGTGCTTTGTGCTTTATATTGATGATGATTCACAGAATTGTATTGTAACCCTTTGCCGGGGTAATAGTGAATGAAAAAGAAGCTTCGAGCTAATATTGCCAACAAGGGCATTAAAAGAAAAATATATATATGAGAAAATTAGCGTGATATCTCAACATTAAAAGAGAATCATAGCTATAGAAAAGAAAATTGATTTGAAAAGAAAAGAAAATATATATATTCGGACCGGCAAGGTGGATTTTTATGTGAACATCTTAAGCTTTAATTGGGTTATTGGGGATGCTAAATTGTGCATCAAGGAATTCATTGGGTTGAGTGAGAAACGTTTTATGAGAGTAACTCAAGCTCTAGGGCGATTCGTTGATGGCTAGTGAGGAGAGAGCCAAAAGCTCACTCCAAATTATCCAAATATACTATCATACCGTCCCTAAGCCTACATTACAACCTTAAAGACCTTGTGATTCTTTGTTATGTAATTGAGAAGAGATTGAGCCATTAGAGAGTAGTTAAGTGGATTCTTGGATACTAGTAAGGTTTGATGAACAATCTATAGCTCTCAAGGGGAACTGAGTAAAGTCCCAATCCTTCTTACATTGCGAAACTAATCTGATCTTGAATTCAAGCCGTGTTGACTGTGGATATGAGAAGTATACAGGTATGTATTTTATGAATATTATTGCATGAAATTTTCTGAGTTATGTGCTTTAGGTTTATTCTATATATTCTGCTATGCTTTTGCCCTTGTGTTGAGAATTTTATAAGTGTGTATTTCTAGACTTTCCTATGTTTTTATCTTTTATTGTATCGGGACGATACAACTTTGAGTTGGGGGTCTTGATGTCTCCTCATTTGTGATAGATTTATGTTAAGATGAGACATCATTTTTAGTGTTTTAGGAGTCAATAATGTCGATTTTCTTGAGTTTTAGTGCACTTTCCTATTTTGTGTCTTGATTTGTAGAATTAATGTTTTTAGAGCATATTGGGTTTAATTGTTTATTTAGTGTGTAGATTTAAAGATAATTATGGAGTTTAATTAGAGTCCAAGTCAAAGACAACAACTTATGGAAGGAGATATGCATGGTAATTGGAGATAAGGAAAGAATTGCTAAAAAGATGGAAAAGGAAAAGCTGCCTAAATCTGGGATTCTGCAAAGATAGGCGTTTTTACCTAATAAAGAGGCCGAATTTGGTAGATTACTCCTAAAGGGTGTAGATAATTCTGTTGCGATTCTTTTGGTATCTTGTGGAGCAAAATCGGACCAATAATAAAGAAGTTATGACCAAAACAGCGCAACAGTGTTTATCTTTATTTCCATACGAATTTGAGTTGGGCTAGAAGTCCATTACCTTAAGTATTCCTCAAGAAAACGAATTAGGTCTTCTAAACACCTATAAATACACCCTTATATCACTTGTAAATTATCCTTGCCTCATAGTAATTAGTTCTTAAGGTTTTATTCTTCCAGTTTATTGTAGAGAGCAAGATGATGTCTTTTATTATTTCTTTTAGTTTATTTCCTTCAGGTATGAACTAAACTTCCCATAGCTTGGGTTTTGCATATGTATAATCTATGAATTCTAATTCTTCTATCTAAGTTTCTTTGGGAATTATATGTTTTAATCTGATATTAGCTTCTTACTTTATATTTGCTTATGTGTTTTGATTTAATGTCTTTCCTAGAATTGATCACTTTAGGATTGTTTTAAGAGTAGTTAGATGATCACCTTGTAAGGGTGTTTAACTATTGAACCACCACATAATGTCTAGTGTCGATAGCAGTTCTGACAAAACATACTTCTAACTAGATAGTCATTAAGGTTTGTTTTAACCACAATATCACCAAGACTTGCAGTATTTGCTTAGGGCCTTAGTGGCGTTTGATAACCCTATTTTAAATCACTTCTTGGTTGTGACGTAGCCCCCTTAGTCGCTCTCAAGGTCTAAGGTAGTGGAATTTAGAATCCTGACTAAGTATTACCAAGAGCTAATATTCTCCCTTATGAACTAGATTTATAGATAGAATTAGAAGGATTAGTGCATACTAGCAAAACCTAAGCTATACTTCTCATCTCATATTCTTAATCTTTTATTTTATTGTCTTTATTTTCTTAGTTTTATCTAGTTTTAATTTATAAATTCGAAAAACCAAATATTTATTTACTATCTTCTAGTTATTTACTTTTACTCGTTATCTGTTCCTACGCGTTTAACACACTTAAGTCCCTGAGAACGAACTCTACTTATCATTAAAACTTGCATACGTCCTGTAATACTTGCAGTACTGTGCCTGTCTAGGGTGAGAGTGCATAGTTTTCCATACTTAAATTGATCTTATTTTTATCACACCCTAGGCGACACCACATATCAGCTAGAATAACCACAAACACTCTTAGAGAGATAAAGAGATAAAGTTTATGGCGGTACTTGTAGAGTTTCTATTATATTTGGAGAAGGGTATCTATAGTTGTCGAACAGGCGCCCGAGATGCTGTTGGGGGGCGCAATAAAACTTGATGATGGATGCAGATGATAAGATAGAAGAGAACTCAGCCCTGTCAAATTGGCATATATATGTTGTAACGTGTTCTCCCTTGGGTACTTCTTCCCTGGGAGGATCATTCCCCTATCTCGGGCAATTGAGCTTTTCCTTTGAATTATAATGGTGTACCCTCGGATAGAGTCGCCAGACTTCTTTGGGATAGACCAATAATCAACGTTATATTTTGCCTTATCAATTACAAAACGCTAAAATTTTCAATCAAGACTAACAAGCCTCACACATTATTCTTCAACTTCAAAGCCACCCATACAAACCAATGTAGATTACGAAACAAAGTATTTTTTTAACATCTTCAATTCCATCTACTTCATCGACAATACCAAACACATTTTCCTCTGTAAATCACCAAGCTCTGTCTTCTTATTATTAACGTTCCGCAAGAGCCCAATAATCATGTAAGTGCTAGGAACACACATATGGGGATCAAACCAATCAAATCACCCATAATCCTTATATTCTTCACACTTTTCTCACCTCATAACCTCCTACCCAAATTCCTATCCTTCAACAATGTTGCTGGCTTCCCACTAAATACATAACAAACACTTTGTCTTGTATGTGAGACAAAAAATCTCGCCATTTCAGACTTTGATTGTTGAATTGGATTTGTTTATTTAGGGTTTGATTATTGATTTGGGTTAAAAGGAGAAGAAGGAGGCGTCTGAGCTGTTGTAACCCACGTTTCTAAACCGATTATGGCTAAATGACTAAAATAACCTTGTCAAAATTAGATAATTACAAAACTGAATGTGTCACGTGAAATTTAATGTGAAAAATTGAAAATAGACGACGATCAACAAATGGTTGGACCAAATTGTAAAGTTGGGTACCCTATTGTCATTTTTTATAATTGGGTACCCAATTAGCTGATCCCAAATTCTTGGACACGGCACGACACACACTTTTTTTCCCATTATAATCTATATTTGGGTATTTCGTTGCCACATGGTTTTTCAAAAAAGAAAATGTAATAAAAGAAAGAATTTTTTAAAAAAATAAAATTTAAAAGTAAGAAAATCAAGTTTAGAAAGTAGACCAAAAAAAAAAGGTCTTTACCAAAAATGAAGTATTGGGCCAGATTGTTAGCAAAGCCAATAGTTGTAATTGCGATCACCATTAGTATTACGATTTTGTTGGTGGTGTGCTCTCAGCCAAACCCATCCAACCCGTTAAAGCCCGACCCGATGACTGCCCGAAGCTTTGTGCTATGGCTTCATGGATTAGGCGATTCAGGTCCTGCTAATGAACCCATCAAGAACCTATTCACTTCTCCTCAGTTCAATAACACCAAATGGTCTTTTCCTTCAGCTCCTTCAAACCCTGTCACTTGCAACTGTAAGTGTTTTGAGTAATCTGATTTTTGATTAAAGATGTTATAGTTTGTGTTAATTTTTTATTATTTTTAATTACATTTGATAGTTGAGTACCTTGTGTAAGCCTTGATCCATGGTTCCTTTTTGCTACAGATGGAGCTGTAATGCCTTCGTGGTTTGACATTCATGAGATACCAGTTACACCTGTAAGTTTTTTCTTTTTCAACTTCTTAATTTTCCATTTCAGCAAGTGAATTACAAGCAGAAGCATTATTCTATTTCCAAATCATGAAGCAATTCAGAGATTAATTTTGATAATTGAAACTTCCATGAGATTTAATATGGGTGAATGAATCAGGAGTCCCCAAATGACGAAACTAGCCTGTTAAAAGCAGTTCGTAATGTTCATACAATAATTGACAAAGAGATAGCTTCTGGAATAAGTCCTGATAATGTGTTTATATGTGGATTTAGTCAAGGAGGTAATGAACTATTCTTTCTCTCCATTCTTTTCTTTTTAAATAAAATCTTATGAATTGTTTGTTTATCTTAGGTGCCTTAACCTTAGCAAGTGTTTTGTTATACCCTATAAAACTTGGAGGAGGTGCTGTCTTTAGTGGATGGGTTGCTTTTAATTCTTCTTCTTCTATACTAGGTCGAATCACACCAGAAGCAAAACAGGTACAGTACACCTATATTTTTTCATAATACATAAGCTTATGAGGAAATATTAATAATGTGGAGGTTTACAGACACCTATATTATGGTCACATGGTATAGTTGACAGAACTGTATTGTTCGAAGCTGGACAAGCCGGACCACCTTTCCTTGAAAAGGCTGGTATAAATTGCGAGTTTAAGGTATTATTTTCTCTTTCTTAAAATATTTTCTTACTCTTGTACTGTTATTTGATTATCATATTAACTTTTCAGGCTTATCCTGGGGTTGCTCATTCAATAACCGCTGAAGAGATTAAGTATCTTGAATCATGGATCAAAGCTCGTCTTCAAACTTCTTCTTGAAAGTTTGAGAGCAATTTATGTGTTATATAAGTCTTGTTTTGTTGCTTTATCATTTCTAGATAATCTTGTAATTCTTGTTAGCTCAAATATTATAGCAGCTTACCCCTTTCCCATTAAATGTTGCCAATTTTTCTCTTAATCTATTTTTACATTTGTATTCTTGAAAAGAATTTGACCTGCTCGTTCAATTGATTAATACCCTAGTTTCAGAATCAAATGCAAATCCATGTTGTATAGGTAGCTAGAGTTTTAGGGACAGTCTTACACAAATTAACTAGAGGTGAGCTCGGTCGGTTAACCATCACGAACCCCCTAAACACTAAACCATCCCTAACTAGGCCAGGTTCAAATATTAAAAAAACTAACCCTATTTTAGTTTACTTGAAAACTATAATATTGTGCGACCTTAGGTGTCAAAAAATAAAAATAAAATTAAACTCAAATTCAGCCGAAAGAAAGAAACGTCAAATATCAAATATTACCATTCATCTTAAAATGGGTGTTGATGTCTCCATATTTGCGATATATTAATCTAGTTTAGATACATCATTTTAGATGTATTATGTTCTTAGTTGAGAGATTTTTACTATTAATTGATAATTTCTTAATTCATGCCTTGATTTGGAGGTTTATTACTTCTGGAGCGTTTTTACTTTTTAGTGCAATTTGTGTGTTAAATATGAAACTTTTGGATATAATGAATATCGCCAAATCAATGTTAAGGAATTAAGGAAAGAAGATCCAAGGCGAAATCAAGAGTCAAAAGGAAAGTGGAAAAACTGCTAAAAGTTGCTATCCAGTTGAAGACGTCTAGTATTTTGAGTGCTGCAGAAAATCGACAAGGAATTCGAAAGAGCCTTTGGAGATTCAGAAAGGTCTTTGAATTGCGTCGTTTTGATATAAAGATCATTGGATTTGAGTAAGTAACGAAGAAGTTATGAATTTTACAAACTCTTAAGGTTAACCAGTCCATATTATTGAGGAATGTAACTGAATTTGGACTTTAAAACTTGGGAAACACTCTAGGTTTCGATCATACACCTATAAATATGTCTATCTACCTTTGTAAACATGTCTTTGCTTAGTTATTAGCCTATATTACATTTAGAGATCATCCAGAGAAACACGTTGACAGTATGTAGTTTATCTCAAGTTCGATTTCTTCTAGTAGAACTAATATCCCAATAGTTTGGGTTTGCATATGTATAATCTTTGAAATATATTTCTATATTTTATGTTATTTGGGGAAGTGACAGTTAATTGATTGAGCTTCTTATTTACATATTTGTGTTATGTGCTTTGAATTATTGTTTGTAGTCCTTACTAGTGCACGAGTATAGTGTTACCCCATTGGTAGTTAGATTGTCGCCCTGACGGGGGATTCAATTGTTGGCAACTCCACATAATCGTCTAGTATGCAGTAGTGATCCTGACGAGCTTGCCTAACTAGATAGTCGCTAAGGTTTGATTTAACCACTGATCATTGCACATGGTCATTTTACCCAAGTCCCCTGGTAGTGCTGAGGTCGCCACCTAAGTCTACCCAGAAGAGAGTTAGGAGGAATATAATATCCTGGCTATTTATTCTTGCTTAAAGCTTAAATTACCCTTATAATTAGAATACTGATTTAGAAGGATAAGTGCATATTAGCAAACATAAGCTATATTCTCATCTCCATTCTCTTTAGTTTATCTATTTGGATTAGTTTAGTTATTGTCTTTAATTCTTATTCAGAAAATCATACAAATATTTATCTTTTTATGATTGTCTTTTAGTTTTAACAATTAATCTCTACTAAACACGAGTTTGAGCTAACTAATAAATCTTTGAGAATGAATCTTACTTATTAACTAAATCTTGCAAACGATCTGTGCACTTGCAGTGAGGTTCTCGTGATAGTAGTGGGTGTGTGTTATGTTATTATAATTATTTTAGAGCCTTTTTAGTGTAATTTATGTGTCAAATGTGAAGCTATTAGTTATAATGAATATATTAGATCCCAAATAAATGTTAAGAAGTTAAGGAAAGAAGATCTAAGGAGAAATCAAGAGTTACAAGGAAAGAAAGTTGATTTAGGAAAGCGGAAAAAACTGCCAAAAATTGATGTCCAGCTATGAAGACATCTAGTACTTTGAATGTTGCATAAAACCGACAAAGAATTTGAAGGCGCCCTTTGAGATTCAGAAAGATATTTGAATTGCAATCGTTTAGATATAAAGATCATTGGACTTGGATAAGTATTGAATGAGTTATGAGTTTTACAAACTCCTAAAGTCAACTAGTCCCTATTATTGACGAATACGAGTTAGAGTTGTATTTGGACTCTAAAACTTGGGAAATACTCTAGGTTTCGACCATACACCTATAAATATGACCACCTATAAACTTTTTAGATCACCTTTAGTATCCTTGATTAAGAGTTTTGCCTTATAAGTTGTTTGACCAATTGATGTCTCATTTTCTGTGATAGAATAATTATACCACGAGATATATTTTTAGGGGTATTTGTAGGGATGGAAACGGGTCGGATTATTGCAAAAAAATCTAAAAACAATGTCCATATCCATTTAATTTATCAAAAATCAAACCCTAACAGATTCAACCACCAGACTTACTTTTCCAAACCATATCCGAATATTCGGATTCGGTTTTTTAAACAGTTTTTTGGATTTTAACCATTATCAAACTATAACTATATAAATATATTGAAAATATTTTAACAAGATCACAAATACAATAAAAATTTCCAATATATAAAATACTATCTTGATCTTTAATTAAATAACGTTTTTGTTACTTTTTTTGTTAAATCTAATATTTAGATTTTAGTTTTGAATATGAAAATACATTTTTTAATCTATATTATTATAAAATATACAAAAATAGATGATAATAAACGAGTTTTTGGTTATTCGGTTTTCTTTTTATCTAAAACCATAACCTAACGGATTTAACCATCGGTTACATTTTTCAAAACCATAACCTAACAGTTTTATCCATGGTTGCATAATCGGTTTTTAATCGGTTCGGATTTTCATCGGTTTTTGTTTTAAACCATAACCATTGCCATCCCTAGGTATTTGGGACTTAGTTGATGGATATCGGATGTTTTATGATTTCTTGTTCAGTTTTGGCTTTTATGTTACATTAAGAGCGTTTGTGAGTTTAAAGTATGTTAGGTGAGCAACTCATAGGTTCTTGGCTGCTATGATATCCCGAGACGATGACAAGAAGTCAAGAATACAAGATTACCCCAAAGTCACAGTGTTAGAGGACAATTCAACCACTTTTAGAAAAGTCAAGCGTTTACCGACAAAACTTTGAAATCGACTTACTAGATTCACCACGCACAATCGACATAGAGTATAGACAAGACCTTGGCTTCATGATAGAAATTGTAGTCAGGACCACGTGAGAGGTCACCGTTTGTAATTTGGAGTTAATATGAAAGAGTTATTCAATTTGCAGATGTCGTGGATAGTTACAGGCGACACACCCTTATAAACGTTTTTAGATTAAAATTGGCCAACAGAAGGCAACAAAAAACCTCAAAAACGGTTTTGGAACATGTTATATCAGACTTCAGGATCAATATAAGTGTTAGACACTTTTGGAATCAAGTCTCACACAATTGGAGAAGAAGAATCGAAGCTTTTGTGTCATTTCACCTCTATCCATCATTATTCCTCATCAATTATTAGTGTAACTTTATTATGTTTTTCACTCTAAAAATGAATATTATACTTTTAATTTCTGAATCAAATTATTTATTTATGAACTAAATTCTTATATCTTTAGAACCACTATATGTAAGAACCATACGATTCATTTATTTATGCTTTTATTGAATTTGGGATTGTATAATTGAAATGAATTGTTGAATTATAGGTTTTGTTTATTTACTTGACTTTAATTTTATCCCTAAATTTGTCCAAGTATAAAGTTGCCCTTAGTAATTAGGACTGTCTCCCTGGCGGTGGTTTCAGGTTACTTGAAAATGGTACATAAGTGTTCGTTGTGCGTTAGTGATCCTAACTGGTTTGACTACCCGAATAGCCGATACGGGAAAAAACTTTAGCACCGATCGCAACGTAGATTTCACTCGGAAAATGCCTATAGCGGTGTTAGGTAGCTTGCTAAGCTACCGGAAGGGAGTTAGTAAGAAGCTAGAATCCCGACTATTTCATATTAACCAATTTACCTTGTAACAATAAAATATAAAATCAATATTAGTGGGGATTAATTGCAAGTTCTTGAGTTATATTTCTCACATTTGTGTTAGCTATTTACATTTTAGTCATTAGCTCAATTATCCTTAGTTTAATTTATTTTAATTACAACTTAATCATATTAATATAAAAACCAAACAAATACTTTTCATTACTTTTAGTTTCACAACATATTCTAGTACACTTCACGAGAACATTGCACTTTAGTCCTTCTAATTAATACAACTGCATTTTAGTCCCTCAAACTCTGAAAATTGATTTTTTGTCCCTATAATTTATTCACATTATCTTTGAAATGCTTAAAATTCGGAACCTTGATTTTTAGTCTTTAAAATTTTAGAAATTGCATCTTGATCCCTATATTTTTTGACCAATTGTATTTTGGTCCCTATATTTTGAAAAATTTCATTTTGGTCCCTATACTTTAAAAATTTGCATTTTGACCCCTATATTTTCCAAACTAAGTCCATCGTTTCTTTTTGTTGTTGACAAAGAGGGAGAAGTTTTAGTTCAAATTTTTCAAATCGATATACAAGCTATGCATTTCGTGAGGGGGAGCTTTTAAAATTAACTTATCTATAAAACTCTTACACTTAGGTTGAGGGGGAGTTTTTAATTAAAAATGAGCTTCTTGCCACTTCAAAAAATTTGATTTGTCAAACATCAAAAAGAGGGAGATTGTTGGCCTAAATGTTTTTTTCATCCTGTTTTAATATTCGACAAATCTCTTCTTAACTAAGATTATTGTAAGGATTATTAATCATTGTGTTTTGATACCTAAAAGATATTTTTTTAGTATTTTTAGAATCCAGCCGATGTACACAGCACAAGGATGTGGTACACCACACCAGTGCGGACCCAGGCGCAGACTCAAGTGTGCTTCGCAAAAAGAAAACATATTGCATTACAAAGAAATCCTATGGTACACCGCAAGGAGCTGCGGTACACCGTAGGGAAGGTTTTTCTAGTCAAACAACAAGACAAAAGGCTTATAATTGTTGGGTTTAATTTAGATTCGTTAGACGCATGTCTTCTGACCGTTGTGGGCTTATTTTAGCTATAAAACGTAGCTCATTGAAGACAGAACTTACACCTTCCATCTACCCATCTCAAGAACAATTAATGTTATCATTCAAGAAGGTTTTAAAGGCATTCAAAGTCATATATACACACTGAAGCTACATTATTCTATCTACTCATTAGGGGGTTAGTTATAAATATTTTATCACCCATTAAACACTTTCCTTCCTTTTAATTATAACCTTTATAATAGATTAAGAGAGTATTGTGATTATAGGCAGTATACTTGGTTTCTTGTGTTTGTAAAAACAAAAGTGATTTGCTTCAAGTTAGTGAAGTGGTTGTAAAGGGTTTGTGATCTCACTTGGGTTTAAGAGATACGGAGATTAGTTGATAATCTTGCAAATCATAAAGTGGACACCTTAGGTAGTGGAGTAGGGAAACCGAACCACTATACATCGTTGTGTATCATTCTTTCCATACACTATTTTTTTCCGCACTCTATATGCTCGATAATATGCTCGTATGAATAGTTCATTTATATTGCCTATTACTATTACCTACTTTATGACCATCTAGTTTACTAAAGCAATAGGATTTCAATTAGCTTTTACTTAGCCGATTAAATACCATAATCCTATTCAACCCCCCTTCTCAGACGTATATTGAATATCACTATCTACCCCCTTTATGCTTATATATTTAAATTTCTGGACCAAAAAAAGGACTAAACAATAAACATGGTAATAGTTATAATATGTTATAATTAATTATGTGTTATTATTGAAACAAGTATGGAGTCTTATTCCAAAAACCTCCTATCCATTCATCTTTTTATCAGGAAAACTTTACGGATAAAATCCAAAATGGGGATAAATATTTATTTTGGTATGAAAATTGGTACCCTCAATGTATACTATCTGATTAGCATAACTATGATTTTTAGAAATGTCATATCAAAGTGGATAAAATTATTGGTGGTGTTGACAGGATAGACGGTCCTTAGCCTATTCATCTTTTTCATCTCCACTTGAGATTTAAAGATGTTCAAACATCCATCTCGGATGATATTATCTGGTGGCTCAATCCCCTAAAATAGTATTTTGCTTTTAAGTAGGCTTGGGAACATATTTTTATTGTGTCTCAGTTGTATTGTTTGGATTCGTACATGTAACAGAAAGGAAATGATATGAATAAATAAATTTAGAAAGAAAACTAATAACTTTGTTTAAAGTATAAAAATAATAATAAAAAAAAAAGAAAGTATATGATTAAAAAATTACTTGTTTGAATTTACATTATTAAAGAAAAGAAAATAATATTTATTAATGTAAAATACCTTTATACCCTTTTTATATTATATAAAATATTATATATTAAAAGTATAAGGTTAGTTACAACATTTTAAATTTTAATCAATTTATTTCCTTTAAAATGACTCTAATGCATTGTTTGAATTCAACTTAGTAAATGAAAGAATATGATAGGATTATAAAATAATAAATAAAAGGAAAGTAATTTTTTTGATTAGATTATAAGAATAATAATAATAAAGGAGAAGAAATAAAATAATTTACTAATCTTTTGTTTGAATTCACGCTATTAAAAGAATGGAAAAAATAATTTTATACGAAAAAAATACTTTTATGCAATTTTTATATCAGGTAAAACCGTGTATATATAAATTATAAGAATATTTAAGAACTTTTAAAAAGTAATCATTTTCCTTTTTCTTTTAAAGGACTCCAGTATGAGAAGATTAAATAACTAATTAATTTAAAGGAATATAAAAAATTATAGTAATTACTCTCGTTATATTAATGTATTGTTTGAAATTAATTATTTAAAGGAAAGTAAAATAAATGATAGGGATAAAAGTTGTTTTCCTTTGTTTAAATTGGTTTTTAAATAAAAGAAAAGTAATTCAATTTATTATATGTTCATTAGTTTCCTTTAAAACCTTTTATTTTAAAATCCTCCTATATTATGTATTGTTTGGATTTGTATTATTGAAAAAAAGAAAGAAAATGTTTGTAATAGATGTTACTTTTTGTGTTTGGATTAATTTTTTATGTATTGTTTAGATTCAAATTAATAAAGAGAAGAATATGATAGGATTATAAAAAATAACAAAGTAAAAGAAATGAAAGCAAAAATTTGTTTCGATTATAAAAATAATAATAAAAGAGAAGAAAGTAAAAAATTTACTAATCTTTTTGTTTGGATTCACACTAATATTAAAAAAAGGAAATTATAATTTTATAGGGAAAATACTTTTATACTTTTTATATATAATATAAAATCTTGTATATAGAATTTATAAGGTTATGTAAGACCTTTTAATAATTAATTTTTTTCTTTAGAATGACGGAGAAGGTTAAATAACTATTTATTTTTGAAGAATTAAAAAATTATAGAATCAATTGAATTAAGGTCTGTTTGGAAGTGATTATTTTAGAGTAACAAAGTGTTTTTAGAATAAAATTTTGAAAAAATTATTAAAAATAATTTTTAAATCTAAAATCTTTTTAGATTCTTTTTTTAAGAAATACCAATATAGTGCTTTAATTTTCTTAAGAGTGTCTGTTTGGAACTGTTTTTTTGGAAATCACTTGAAAGTGCTTTTAGAATTTTAAAAGTTTTTTTATTCTGAAAAGCACTTTTATGAGAATCACGAAATTGATGCTTCTTGAAAAAAGAACTTAAAATTATTTTAGATTTCAAATTTATTTTTAATATTTTTTTTAAATTTTAAATATTATTTAAAAAGTATTTTTTTACTTTACTTTCAGACGAGCCCTTAAAGTACTAGAAGTACTTTTAAGTGCTTTTGGAAAAAGCACTTTCAAATGGGCACTTACTCTCATTTTATTAAAAGTCTAAATAAAGAACGAGATATTTATTAAAATTATTTCCTTTTTTTTGGATAATATATGAATCCAAATATTACGTAATATGAAAGGATTTTAAAATAAAAAGTTTTAAAGAAAATTAAAGGAATATGTAATCAATTAAATTATTATTTTTATTAAAAATTTAAGTCAAACGAAGGAAAAAAACTTTTATATATTTAATTTATTTTTTATTTCCTTTAATTTTATCAAGGAAAAAAAATGATAGTAATAAATTTTCTATTCTTTTATTTGAATTAAATTTTTAATAAAAGAAAAGTAATTCAATTAATTACATATTTCTTGTAATTTCTTTAAAACTTTTGTTTTTAAATTCTTCTATATTATGAGTAATGATATTTGTCAATTTTTTTATTCACCTTTATTGCACCTTTTACGTGGAGGTTTTAAAAACCAATAATAGTGTTTCTCTTTCCTAATTACTTATTTTCCCTCTCTTTAATTTAATGACACATGAGGTGACACATAAGAGGTGATACATTGGTGAACCAAAAATAGATGATAAATATCATTACTCATATATTATATATTGTTTGGAGTCGTATTATTAAAAAAATTTTAATAAATATTCATTTATTTTGTTTGGATTGAACTTTTAATAAAATGAGAGTAATTCATTGATTTTTTTTTTTTAACTTTTTAGAATCGTTTCAAATAACCAATTATTTAATCTTTTTATATTGAAGTAATTTTAAAGAAAAAAAATAATAATTACCTATTAAAAGATTATAAATAATCTTATAATTTCTATATACAAGATTTTATATTACGTAGAAAAAGTATAAAAAATATTTTTCTTAAAAATTATCTTCTCATTTCTTTTAATAACGTGAATCCAAATAAAAGATTAGCAAATGATTTACTTTCTTCTTATTTATTATTATTTTTAATAATCCAAACCAAATTTTATTTTTCTTTCCTTTACTTTATTATTTTATAATCTCATCATTTTTTTTATTTACTACTTTGAATATAAACAATACATAAAAGTTCAATCCAAACAAAATATCAACATTTAACCCAAACATTTTTTGTTTAATAATACGAATGCAAACAATACATAATATGAGAGGATTTTAAAAAAAAAAGTTTTAAAGAAAATCAAATAAATAGGTAATCAATTGGCCTACTTTTTTTTTTATTAAAAATCCAATTCAGACAAAGGAAAAAAAACTTTTATTCCTATGATTTTCTTTTCTTTAAAAAATTGAATTCAAACAATAAATTAATAAAACGAGAGTAATTCAATTGATACTATAATATTTTAGATTTTTTAAAATAACTAGTTATTTAATCTTCACATATTTGAGTCATTTAAAAAGATGATTACTTTTTATAAGGTCTTAATTTCTATATACAAGCTGTACCAAATATACAAATGGCATAACCGTATTTCCTGTATAAAATTATTTCTTTCTTTATTTTAATAACGTGAAATTCAAAACATAAATCAGTAAATTATTTATTTTCTTTTTCTTTATTATTATTTTTATAATCCAAGTACTTTTTTTTCTTTCCTTTCCTTTTATTTTCTTTTAAATGAAAATTTCATATTAGGCAATTACTTATGGTTTAAAAACATTTTTAGGCTAAACGTGTCAAAAGTAACATTTTGAGTCCAAACGTATTTGAAAATACCATTTTAGATCATTTTACTAATTCCATGAGATATTTTATAGATTTGAAGGACAATTCAGACATTTCAAACAAATTATATCTTTATTTGACCGAATAAAAAATCAGGAATTATATTTGAAATGTTCGAATTATCCTTAAAATCTATGAAATATCTCATAAAATCAGTGAAATGGCCAAAAAATAGTATTTTTGAACACGTTTGGCTAAAAAATGATAATTTTAAAACGTTTGACCTAAAAAGGTTATTAGGCCATAGATAATGGTCTAAAATAGAATTTACTCTTATTTTTATAATCCTATCATCTTTATAATTATTTTTATAATCCAAACAATTTTTTTCTTTCATTTCCTTTTTTTTATACTTAGAGCAAATTCCATATTTAGGCTAAACGTTTCAAAAGTACCATTTTTAGGCCAAACATATTTAACAATACCATTTTTAGGTTATTTTACTAATTTCGTGAGACATTTTATATAGCTTTTAAGGGTAATTTGGATATTTTAAACAAACTATATCTTTATTTAACCAAATCACAAATTAGGAATTCTGAAAAAAAAAACAAATCATGAATTATATTTGAAGTATCCGTATTATGATTAAAATCTTTAAAATATATCATGAAATTTGTGAAATTGCTTAAAAGTTGTACTTTTGAATACGCCTGGCCTAAAAATGATACCTTAAAACATTTGGCCTAAAAATGTTATTAGAACATAGGTGATGGTCTTACAATGGAATTTTCTCTTAATTTTATAATCCTATCGTTTCCTTTCTTATACTAATTTGAATCCAAATAATGCATATGTGGATAACTAATTATGATAGGTTCACCACAAAACATAGGGTACATGAAGGGGGGGGGGGGGGGGGGAAGACAGGGAACGACTATAGTCCCCCGACCCCATGCTCAAATATTAGTCCTTTACGAACTAAATATAAGACTTTTATCCTGATCTGACTAGAAATTAATCCTGAAATATTATTTCTTCCCAAACTCCGCCGACTGTTCTAACTTTTAGATCCCCTTCCCATTCCCTGGACATGCCATAAAATATAGATATTTGACTTGGGGGAGAATTTTGAATCCCGGATGCAATTTTGTATCATTTAGGTTTCAAAACTAGGGAGATAACCACTTGTTTGATTTTAGGTTCACTAATCGCATTTAGATGCTGAGTATCTCGCTTTCTCTTGTTTAGTCTCTTCTTGACAAGTAGGAGGATATCACTTTTTTTTGAGGATTTTGGAGATGTAGACGATCTCTAATTTACCATTATTCATGATTTTTTTGGAGTTTCTATCTATATTATTTTAGAGTGAAACTCTCGTATCAACTTCAAGTAAAACATTAACAATTTTTTTGGATGACATTATTTAAAATGTTAGGAGGAAAATGTACATTGCAAAAAATTCTGATTACCAAAAACCAACCGAGGAATTTGCTCTAATTGACATTTAGATACTATTATTATCAATTAAGTAGTTTTTTCTAATTAGTTACAATTTTTTTGGGTTGGATTTTGATTTTTATATATAAAGAAGTGAAATTACAAAGTATGATGAAAGAAAATAAAATTATATAGATAAAGCATATTGAAGAAAACACTACTGAGCCAAATATGACGGTCCGGACCGATGCCATTCCTCTTGTAAAGTTCCAAGAGGAGTTTGATGCTTAGATATACTGATTTATCATTCCAAGATGATATATCAACACTTCGTCTTGAACAGTTTACTAGAACATTGGCTAAATTATTATAAGATCTTTGGATGTGGGAAATTTTTCAAGATGGAGATTTTCCCATCCATCTCTTGATCACATGCAAGATAGGCCTATTACTCTAGATTGCTCTAGATAAATCATTCATACATTGGACTTATTCAATATTGTTTAAGTAAAAGATATTAATATGATCCTGAGTGTTGACCGTTGATTTTACAGCTTGTACGAGAGACCGTGCCTCACCTTCGGCCGCATATTTACAACAAATACTATTATGATTCTCGTAAATAATATCCCTATTATTTTGATAGAAACTTCCGTACTTATCAAATCTTTCCATGAATTGGCGAAAGATGCATTGTTGAACCATGATGTTATATTCTCATTTGCTGGGGTTGATTCTGGCGTAGGTTGGGCTCCACTTGTATCCATATGACTTGGAAGAGTGTATATTGTTGAGACCAGTAAATCTAAAAAGGTCTTTAATAAAACAGTTTGTCGTAATATTAACTTCTTTTAGATTCCACCCCACTGTTTCAAATAGTTTCTACATCTTCCAAATATTTCATACGGTGGGAATAAAACTTCTGATGATTTTTTAATCCAAAGCTTTCTTAATGGAACTTTGGATGGTATTTATGATACAATCTTTCAAAGAAATTTGATGACTATAATCAACTTTGGGTTTTATTAGCAATTTGTATCGCTGGGTACCATTCGGATTTTTTGTTGATTACACACTTTCTGATGAACAAATTCTTTTTTGCTAGAATTACACCATTACAAACTTTCCAAATAAATGTTCACTCCATCTTATTAAAGATCTATATGGAGATAATATTGTTGTTTGTATATATTGTTCTGACTGAACTTGTGACTATCTTGGATTTCTTATGTACATCCTAAGGTAACCATATTTAGGTCTAAAACGAACCATCTAGTTACTTTTTATTGAAAAGGATAAAATATATGGTGGGTACCTAAGGAATTCGTGAAAAATATCTAAGTGCCATACTATAAAAGACTTTTAGGTACCAAAGGTTTCAATTTGGTTCAACCTTTAATACTCGCTGTCAATTCAGTCATTAAGTGTTCGACGTGGAAAGAGCATGCATACCTATTTGTCCATTTTCAAATCCTTGGGTACCTTTTTTATTTTTTTAGTTTTTAATCAAAAATTATTTGTCACGTAGACACTTAACATATAATAGATAGCTAGTACTAATGATTGGACCAAATCTAAACATTGGGACCCAGGATTTTTTATTTTAATATAAGTATTCAAATATCGATCTTTTCACGAACTCCGTAAATATCCATTACGTCTTTTTCTCGACTAAAAATATTTCCTGATTTTGAAAAAATAAATGCATTAGGAGTTCATTACCGCTTGATTGGCGTCTATTAATGGAGACCAATTTATCTCTATTCTTATGGAAGAGATTTAATGTGATCATAAATGTTATATACTCTTAATGTCTCTTCAACATTTTTTTAGTCAACAAAGCTTGTATTAAAATAAACAATCAACCAAGAGGGAAAAAATCCACTCCAGTTGAAACAAGAAATCCAAATACAATACAAACAAACAGAGCAAAAGGAAAGAAAAAGGACGAATTGCAATCACAAGGCAAAGAAAGAAAAATAGGAGAAGCATTCGCATTCCAAACAGTCGAAATTTTAGCCGTCCTTCTAATCCCAAAATATAAATGTGTGTGAGATCTAACCATATTCTTAAGATATACAAGGATAGACAAGCTCTTCATAGAGCAGTACGGGCTTGGAGACCGTATAGGCTGAAGACTGTCTGCGACATTAGTTTTAAACTTAATGCAAAAAGGAGCAGATTGTAAATCGAGACATAAATCACTATGAATCAACATTATATCTGCAACAACACTGGAGGAAATGAGGTTAATCTGAGCAAGATCAGGAAAAACTTCACCCTTCCAAATTCGAACAACTGCGGCTGCAACTACGATTCCTATAAGACCCTCACACGAACACCACACAAGCTGCCCAAACGATAAACACAATAGTTGTTTCTCCACCATCACCAAACAAAAGCAAACCAGAGAAATCAAACAACCAAAATCCGAGAATAAGAGGCCCCAAATGAACGGCAAACACTCGGAGTATCTCAAACCGGAGTCAACTGAATGAAGAGTCCTGGCAAGAAGTGAATCACCACCTGCGATTGTAGGATAACAACAAAAACCGGAGAAACAACGCAAGCACGGAAAGAACCACTCCTTATGCCTATCTAACCAAGAGGGGGTTAAATTCACCGAACAGTAAGATCTCGCGCAGAGAGATTGACGAGTGAACGACAAACACTCGGACCTCCAAGAGATGAAATCTATTGAACAAGTAACTTCGACCCAAAGTGTATCACCACAACCCCTCAGAGAGAGAAAACGAAGGAGGATGTCAAAAAATACAACCCACAAACACAGCCTCACTAACACCGCCTCACTAACACCGCTCTCTGCCAAACAATCAGAACAACCACCACAGAAGAAGAACCCAAATAGCCAACAAAACCAGTACACTGGAGAAAAAAAATTAGATAGAGGGAGAAGCAATCCTTACCAATCAAAACATCAAGTGTAACAGTGGAGAGAAAGGTTTTGGAAGCCCCTGGACAGCCATGAAAGAACGAATCCAATCTCGGATAAACTCCAAGAAGAAGCGCTCCAGGAACGGTCTGAAGGAACGGTCTTGAAGTCCAGAAAACTAAAGTCCCAAACTGGATTTGGGTCTTGTTCTGTAGGAAAGGGGTCTTTGTCTGTAGAACTTGGTTTGGGCTTTTAAAGTCTAGACCCATGAGCAGTATCAAGAGAAACCCCATGGAAATCCAAATCAAAAACAGAACCAGCCTTTAACAATACTGCAGAGATTAATCGTGAGCGAGACGGCGCTATAAAACGGAAACAAAAAACAAGGAAGACAGCAGAAGAAAACACGAAAGAAAAGAAACAGGCGGCCGCCGTCGTTAGCAAAAAAGGAGAAGAGAGACCGGCGACGGCGGCTAAGGTTTTGCTGGTTTGTTTTGACGAGAGAGAGGGAGACTGTGGGCGTTATTCCCAATCAATGTCGACTCTCTTCAACATAAAGGGTACACAAATAGCTACCATTAATTAAACATATGTAATCAAAATTATTATAATTTTTTTTTTTCAAGAATCCAAACTCTCTCAACCCACATCCTACAATGAGTTACATCAAACACCATAACATTAATAATCTTGTACAACAATTTAATAATCCAACTAAGAGTTACATCAAACAACATCATAACAATAATTTAGTACAACAATTTAATAACCGGTAATTTAATCCGCAACAATGTGAATCCCATAAAGAATTGTGTCTAAAAACTTAGTATATATATTCACAGGAAACCAAATGAATACACTACACAGGGATCACATCAGCATCCGCATCCTGATCTTCATCACATAACACTACTAAGCCTTCAACTTTGGTTGGAGCAAGGAAACGTATCCACTGGCAGCCAGTTGAAACCTTGTCCTCTGGTGGAACGATCATTACTACATTACCTTCATGCTTTATCACACCCATAACACTTACAATGCTCCCTTCTTTGATATATCTGTAGAGTATCAATCAAATCATGAACAAAATCTTAAAAATACTTAAACAAACCTAATATTAATTAATTCATTAGTTAAAGATATTACCCTTCTTTAAGGCACATGATACGATCATCTCTGGAAAGGTTTCGATCCGATAGCCATCGTATAAAGTTGGGAGGTAACCCTTTATTAGTATTTTTGATATCCACAACGGTTTTTTGTTTGATAAATGGAGCAACTTTAGCTCCATTACCTGCTTTAACTAGAGCTCTTAATCCAGACTGAGAATCTGATATGTAAAAATCTGATACATGTTTCTGTTAACAAAAAAAAAAAAAAATTATCAATTATCCCACAACAAACTTCGATAGAATCCACATGGGCATTAAAAAACCAACCTCAGAAAATCTGCATCCCCATGAAAAGAAACAATGGGTAGTATTGGTAGATTTTTCAGCCCATCCTTTGTATTCATACAATTCTGTTGAAACATATACACATCTTGGTACCCTTTGGAAGGACGAAGTTAGAGGAGCACTCCCACAAGTCACAACCTAAAAAAAAAGACTTACTGTAATAATCTATATATATTATATAATAAATTAAGAAACTATATTCTAGACTTTTTACAAACCCTTAATAGTTAATGTATAATGTATGTGCTGGCATATACGAATAAATTAGAGTAAATGTTAAGAGTCAAACTATAAATTAATATATAGTGTCCAAACGTATTAATGTTGCAAGCATTGATTAAATATATAAAGTAACCAATTATACTCAAACCTCAAAAGATGGCAAATATAATACATACATATTGCACCATTAGTCCTTACAAAGTGGTATATTTGACATCTTTTAAAACACATGTGTATATTTGATTATAGTGTATAATAGGAGACAATCATGCAATTTACTGGAGACAAAAAATTAACAAATAATACATGTACTACAATATCTAAAATGCTTAATTGTAATAAACAAATTAGTACAACACTAACTAAATAAGGGTTCTAAGAGTTAAAAGTATGAAATTACCCCAGTAACCTTGACATACTGTCCATCTACTAGACCTCTAAGCTCGGTATTGCGATATCTTCTTAGATATCCTAAAAAACCACGTTTTTTAAACGCACAATTCCATGGAATAATAATGAGCACGGGCACTAAAATCGCAACCATGACTATTAAAATCATAGCTTCCTTTACAGACATCCATAGAAATGCGCCGACCACCAGACCAATGAATAGCACAACTAATAACAACCACACTGCAATGCTCGAAACACCGAACGTTATCTTCACCTTCCCACTCAGTGATGTTACTGCCGTGCTGTAAGAGGCCTTGGTGGAAACGGTGTTTTCGAGCTGGCCTGACCGGCGGCCAGTGCTGGAATGCAATGGGCCGGAGAATATGCGACCGGTAGGTAAAATTGGATTCATCGGCCCGGAGGAGGTTTTCCTAAGGCCCATTTGACCGGAGTTTGAACCCGATCTAATGGCGGATGCGCTTAGATGGCGAGAGAAGGTTTTAGCCGGAGGTGGTATCTGGTGGTGGTTGGAGTGGTCGTCAATGTTTATTCCGTACATTTTACCTAGGTCGCCGGATTTTTTGACGTCGCCGCCTGTGTAAGGGATGGAACAAGAGGACATTGTGGGAAGGCGTTCTTTAGGTTTTTCGGGTTGTCCTGAAACAACAAGACCATTTTTGAGAGTATGAGACCCAGTTCGGCTACTCATGGTATTTTTCAGAGAGAATGAGACTCTTAGCTGTGAGTGTAATGTTCAGGTGAAAAGTGTTGCAAATTGGAGAGTGAAGGACTTAAAAGACGAATGAGGGTATATGTAGTGATTGCAATATCACATGCATTTCGTTTTGTTATATCGATCCGAGAAAAAGGATTGTTGATTTATTTTTCTATTTTTTTCTTTGGATAAAAAAACTCATTTCATAATTATACAATATAGAGCAAATTCCATTTTAGTCCATTACTTTAAAGCAAATTCCATTTATAGTCCATTATCTATGCCTTCAAATTTTTTAGGTCAAAAGTTTTAAAAATATGAAGTCAAACATATTTAATATTATTTTAAATATCTAAAAATATTTAAATACTTTAAATAGAATTATTAATTTATGATGTAGATAAATAAAAATATACTTTATTTGATATATTTATACCATCCTCTAAATTTATGAAATATCTCATAAAATTAGTGAAATAGTCTAAAATGATAGTTTTAAAAATGTTTGACTTAAAATAATATTTATGAAGCGTTTAGTTTAAAAATGTTTAAGTTCATAGATAATGGTCTGAAAATAAAATTTGTTCTACAAAATATTATTTGTCTAATCTCATTACTTCTATTTTCGTTTTTTAATTTCCAAACGTAAGGTTTTCCTCTTCTTTGATGGCCGCCTCCATCATCCTTTTTCCAGCCCTCCTCTCGAAGGCGTCGACGATTTTTTTATAACTCGGTTCCATTTTATTTCTTTTCTGTTGTATTTCTTTTCTGCTTTGTTTTTCAGTTTTTTACTCCAGATTCCGCTACCCCCATTTTCTCCGCCGCCATCCACTTTGATTCTCCTTTTCTTTGGCACCGATAATATTTTCTATGGTCTTCTCCTATGCCACTTGGTTTTGGGGCCTATTAATGACGAGATGATCAATTATGCCACTGTCAATGTGTGAGTTTCTGCAGCTAACGATGACCTACATCACAGATGCTGCTGCATTTTGGTTTGCTCAACAATGGCCAGCCTTAAATGCTAATGCTGGTGTCACTACTTACTGATTTCTATCACTACAAACAACATCACATACTGGGTTTGCTTCTTCTTGGGCTGATTTAATTTGTAGGTTGATTTGATTGAGATGGAAAGGGCTTTGGTTTTGGTGCATGCTGCTTGGATCAGGAAGGGTCTCCAAGTGACCAGTTATTGTTAAAATCAAATATTATCGGTGATTCTCTAATATTTTTTGGTTTCTTGCCTCTCAGATACCCTTATGCTACAAAAGTTATTGGCCTAAACTGTCATGTTTTTCTCTGGAGCTGGTGCTTTGGTGTGCCTCTTATAGCATCCGAACTGTCGTGTTTATCTTTGGTGTTTCGCTATTTGGCCTACCTTATCTTCTTAGGGGGTTGAATTTTTTGTCAGTCTTGGCCGAAACCGGAAAGTGCATTTGGGTGTGATGACGGTTTTGTCTCAAGTGCGGGCATGGTTTTGGTTAGGGAGTTGATCTTCACTCCTGAATTTGGTTCCCTTACCACCTTCTTTTTGGTTTCGTTTTTCAGGTAATTTTTCGAGAAATATTCGATTCCAACGGCTTAGAGGATATAATGTAGGATGCTTGTCGTTCATTCTTGGTGATTTTATCTCTAGGGTGTTTGGTTTAGGGTATAGGTTGTTGATTGAGCCCGATTGGTGGTCATTAGAGGTTGTTGGGTGGATAGTTAGTGTTGTCTAGTTGGTAGCATATTTTAGGCCTTGTTGTGAGTGTTCAGACTTGATTTTTTCTGGTCCCATTGGTTATATTCTTAGTGATTTTGTGTGTTTGTTGTTCATATGTTGATGTTATAACCCCTTTACTTCTTAGTTAAAAGGAGTAGTAGGACATTGATTGATGAGGTAGGTTTCTTGTTATTCTCATGCCCGATCATGTTGATGTGAGTTATGTCCTCTACTGCGATATTATTGGTTTAGTTACCCAATTCCAGCTTCTTCCCATTTCTCCCATTAGTTTGTTGCAAATATACCCTTTGTCGATAATGCAATCTATAGAGTATGGTTGGGTATGTCGATATTCATTATCATCTTTGCGACGTTTTTGCTGGTTTGTCGATTGATTCGTAGTTTTTTGGATTGTCGGTTTTGTAGTATGTTCGTTCATATTAATTTCTCAGGAAGTGTATGATAACCTTCTGGCAGGCTAGGTGATAGAGCTTGTAGTGTCATGGTGTTTATTTTGTTCTAGTCTTTCTTTCTTTGTCCCTTTCTTGTGTTTGGTGTATATTCATTTATACGGGCTTAGTATGTCCACCTGCTTTGTGTTTTAGATGTGTTCCATTTATTAAAGTCAGTTTGACAAAAAAAATTCACAAGTCAACTAATCTAAAGTTTCAAATCTTTCATCTAAATTTTATTATTAAAAAAACTTATTAAACTTACTTTTTATGTTATAATATTCCTTCTATTAATATTCCTTTAATAATTAGATACGATGAGTATGTATACTTGGAAGGGGTTGAAAAAAACAATGTATTCTAGATTTCTTTCTCTTATTTTTCAGCATTATTAATCTTTCTGGGCTTTTTTGGTATCTTAGTCTTGTGGATTTTGTACTCATATGATGACTATGAGCTTAGTTTTGATGGACCTTTTTGGATACCTATTGTAGTTGCAAGTTCATTTAATATCAATTTCTGGAAAAGTTAATCAGATACGAAAGCCATGACAAGGAGGATGTGCATCATTTGTAAGAAGCTACATGCCATTGTTAATTAGGGGATAATATAGGTAGTTTGGAGATTGAGGTTTCCCAAGCGGTTCTTTCAGATACTGTATTTGAGGCATTGTTGGGTTAAGAGAGGTCTCGAGTTTCTTTGTTTTTTCTTATGAACAATTTCAACAAAATATCCTCTGATTTAGGTTATGATTACAAAGGAACAAATTCTATAGTTTGTTAGAAAAGGAAGATATTTACGTACGATGGCTTGTGATAGCATGACTTGGTATATTCAAAAATTGATTTTCATTCATTGAAGATAGTTCTTTCACCATCTAAATTTGCCTGATTTAGTAAATAGTAAAGATAAATCACAATTATTTCAAAATTTGAATCCTAACTCGCTAGGGTGAACTTTATGCACGAACCTTACTCACCCTCTTGTTGAATAATGCCCCTTGCAGAACCTTACTTATTTCCATAATGATTTCGTACAATAATGAATTCACAATGGTAGATTTATAATGCATAAACCTATTATATTTTTTTTCTTCTTCGACATATTTATCCATAAGACCAAATGATCTTTTAGTGATGTTAATGCAATATGGCCAACGATACTCGGTTAAAGCTACCATCTACCCAAAAACGCAAACCACAATCAGATTTTAGCTTGCACATTTTATCACATGCCACCTAATATAATTTATGTGCTCTCTAGTAAGAACCATATTTAAAATCACAATGCGTACAATTATTATCATTAGAGTCATGAACATGAAATTTTATTATATGCATGAAATAAATAGGTATATCTCCAAGAACTGGATGACTTCAAAATATCTACCCCCACCAACGATATCAATTTTTTTTATCCAATTTGGTAACATATTTTTAATATTCATTTTGATTTAATAAAATAAACCCTTCAAGTGACAAACTATAGATATCAGATCACACATATACACTCCAACAAGACACTTAGGTAAAATGCACAACTAGCTCCCATGTCCATATATTCTACCTCTGAATGATTCTATAAAAAGTAGATAACTGACTACTATACACTAATAGGGTTTTCAGCTTTATCATGAAAAACATGTAATGTTTCTCAAATTAAATAGATTTGGATGTGAGATGTCTTTTCTAGAAGAATCAGTTTATCCATAAATGACATAATAAATAGGTTGCGCATATTTATGAAGTCGAATGAGCTTTTAATCCTATATATGATAGATCATTTAGATATCTGAAGATGTCAGCATTATGCAGGTCACAAAAATACATGGATAAAGAGGGTCCCTTATTATATTGTTCATATAATAAAGCAAGCAAATACACTGATTTTCCATTCCACATAACATGCATATTTAAAGGCAATTGCATATATAATTAGGGATACCCAGATGATATAACAAAAAAAACATGCCTACTTTGTTCAGCATGATCCAACTTTGTGTTAACTCTAACCAAGGGTAAAGCCAAACCTAACCCATAAGGGGGGTAGGGGGTTTCCTTCCTGACTTTTAAAAATTTAAAATACACCTTTACAATAAATTTTCATGTTAATAGCTTTTGGGCCTATGAAATTTTAAGAATACTCACTTGGACGCCCAGATTTTTTAAATTTAGTTTATTAGGCTTGATTTATTTTATTTGTATAAATATTGTTTTTTAAGTGATAAACTATATATTAAGTTTTATAATATAAGGAGTTATAATGTAATTAATTTCAAAAAAATTAATGTAGGGACTTATATGACAATTTTTTCATAATATAGAGACCAATGTTGCAATTTTTACATAGTACAAGGACCCATATTGCAAGTTTTGCATAATATAGGGACCTATAGCATAATTAATTCATAAAAGAAAACAGGGTTGTTGCCTACTCTCCCCCCTAAATAAAATTCCTGGCTCCGCCCCTAATTCTAGCAAACTACTTTTTGTAGGATAGATTCAAAGTTTATCAGTACATAATTAACCTTAGATTTTATGTGCATCAATAATATGTCTTCTTTCTTCAGAATATCATGTATTATGTCGACCGTAGCACACTTCTTTTTGGTGGGCTAGACTTAAATCTTTCATCTAAATATTATTGTTGGCTAATTTTATCTCTCTTCCATTATTATCTGCCTTATCTCTAACATCATTGTACATGGTTTTATACCTAATGTGAGTAATCCATTAAAATGTATCTATTCATATGGATATTCCAACCTAAATCCAAAAATAACAAGTCAGTTAAACTGGATCTTCTACTTATCAAAAGCAAAATGAGTGCATTACTACATAAATTTTGATCTCAACAGTTCTAAGCTTAACTTTTTTTCCAATTTTTTCATGGTCTTTATAGATTATTTTATCATGGTAAACTTGATTTAAAACAAAACATTATTTTTCCTCATAGTTTCCATCATAGATCCTTCTTCTTCATAAGATCTATGGATCCAGGGGAGGTCTATAGTTCATACGCATGCAGACTACACTTTATATTACTTTATACTCTCCTATTTTACTTTATATGTGGTGATAAGAGTGTTTATGTTCGTGATGCTTGTCCCTAAGAAGACATATGGAAGTAAAGCTCAGATGCTTCCAAGGTGTGTTCTTCAATTCTTTTACTCAACTATGAGGCTACAGATGAAGTCTCTCCAGATTTTTTAATGCTATTGGTTGGTTATTTTCATATAGATCACAAATTTTCCTTTTCCAATAAACTCTTCAAGGCCAATCATTTTAAATTTTATCAAAACAAGGTACTCATTTCAAACATGTACTACATGCCGTCTAAAAACATGTACTTTTGTTTTGCCTATACGCTTATTTCTTAGATTTCTCGATTTTTATTACACATGGAGACCTTGTGTGTAGCTTATGTCTCTTGTTTGAGAATCGTTGGTAGTTATGAGTCTAGGGTTTCTAATATTTATAGCCCATATTCTTTTAGACTTCATCACACAGCTAGGTTATTCTCAAAACCTTATAACAATATAAAAACTCTTGACTAGTGGTATAGACTTCATTACACAACTAAGATCTTATCAAAAACTTATATTGAATGACGACTCATGATAAACATACTCTTCCACTAGCTAAGCTAAAACCCCCCTTCATAAGCTTGAGTTCCTTTCCATTTTTGTCAAAACTTTATTTGTAAAAGCTCATAAGGTTGACTTCACCTTGTTGGCTTGTGTTATTGCTACCATACCAGTCTCCTTTGGTGTTTTTTGAAAGGTGATATTGGACACTTGGGGTATCAGATGTAAGGTTCTTTTTAAATATAAGAAATAAAATATTTTCAAGAAATAGTGTTTTTAAATGAAGAAGGAGATGAGAAGGTGTGGTTTTTACGTCCTGAGTTCGTACACTCATTGCATGTTATGCTATGTAGATGTGAAAACGAGGATGATTTTGATGATCTTAATAAACCACTCCTTTGCATTGGTTCAAGAAGGAGGTTCATCTAGTATTCAAAGTGATATCGAGATGATCATGTTTTTGGCTAAATATATTTGGTCAACTGTAGGCTATGTTGTAAAAATCGGGTTTGTTGGTGAAAATAATTATATCACTAATAATAATAAAATAACTTTTTAACAAAAGAAATTCAAATTCGTAAAATACTGCAACTATTACATGAAATTGGAAAGTGCAGAACTTACACAGAAATTCAGAAATTACAAGATACGATTACAAAAAAATTGTGGTAAACAGTTATTTTGGGAGTACTAGTATCTCCAACAAACGTGTCACTACTCCCTAAGCTCAAGAATCGTTTTCGGAGTAAGAGGGAGAAGTGAGTTATTTTTCTAAATTCTCGTTCTGTAGAATTTGCAAGTGACTATGACTCTTTATATAGGAAAAGAGACCTACCAGAACCGTCAGATTAATGGTTGGTGATTAAGACGTCATAAATGCAAATTTTTAATTGGTTACAGAATTTTAAAAGTGTTCAATGAACTTGGACAATCTCCTATCAGCTGGTCAACGCACAAATCTGTCACGTTGACCAAGCTCTTATAATATTCGTAATAACTAAGTCTTGATGGTGGAAAATTCTGAACGCTAAATAGCCATTAAGTCTTGGATATTTTGTCTTCTGCCAGGATTAATATAGGGGGCCAAGGACTAGTATAAATACTAGCTATAAAACTTAGTTTTATTTTTATTTTTTAAATTTACCAAGACTCTTCAACTCCCCCACGATCACGATCATGCCACACCACGCAGGCGCCATCACTGTCGGTGGTGTCGGGCCGGTCCGAGTAAGGGGTGGTGGTGGTGGTGGTGCGCGCGTGTGCGGTCTTCCCATTAGTCTCCATAGTTATATACCATTTGAAATGAAAATAAACATAATATATCTTATATTCATATTTTACCTTTTCCATTTCTATGTAGGACATTTTTAAAGAATATGTTTTCCACTTTTTCCAAGAACATGAAAGATTTACAAAATAAAAGCATTTAATTATCTTTTAGTTATTCCAAAAATCCCCCACTTAGGTTCTTTGGAGAGAAGGTGAACAGGTTTCTATAAATACCAACATTTGGGTGAATTGTACTTAAGTGACAATATCTTTCGAATATAATTAAGACATGGTGAAGTGAGACAACCATCAAATTTCACATACTCTACCCTACTGATAGTTACAGATTTCTCGATCATAACTCTTTCATTGTTCATCAAGTCCTTCTCTAAAGGACCACCACTTGTGGGCTATGAACTTATAGACCTATCCATGTGGGATTATTAAAGACGTCTCCTTAATACCCTACTTATAAATAGTGAGTCTCACTCTTTTCGGTGAATTCATCAATTCTTTCTCAATATGACCACCATTAATGACTATGAATTCATTAAGAGTTATGTACTCACCCTTGAGCTTTTTTAAGAGTAATACGCCTTACCCTTATAAGTTAATTATAAATTCCTTCTCAATAGGACCACCACAAATGGATATGAATTCATTAAGATTTAAGACGGTTTATTTTTGCATATTTTATACCATAGGGATGGGATGATATCACATAGACTCATCAATCATATGTTCTCTATTAGTGGGTTTTAATCCCATCACCCTCGGCATTTCTAGGACTACTCTTTTGGTTAGGCCTTTGGGAATGGATCAACTAAATTTTTCTCTGATCGCACATATTCCAAGGCCATCACGCCATTCTTCAGCAACTGTTTTACTGAACCATGTCTAATGCGAATGTGTCTCCTTTTTTCATTGTAGACGCTATTATGAGCGACACAAATCTCTACTTGCGAATCATAATATATGCATACTAGTGTGGCACTTTCTTCCCAAAGTGGCACATCCAATTGAAGACTTCTGAACCACTTAACCTTTTTCTGTGAGGTATTCGGGAGTGCCTCTAAGCTCCAAAAAACTCCATGTCAAATATTCTACAAAGTTGACTAATAACATTTCCGAGAGTATCAGTCAATGGAGTAATAAATGTTAACTTATGCTGGCGAGCTTGAAGTAATTCGAGTTGTATTGATCATCAAAATACTTTACTAGTGTAGGGTGTTATTACTACCTAAAAATGTCATATAAAAGCTTAATAAAAAAACTCTATAGTTTCCTTTGGAAAGGAAACCCGGAGGGAGCTAGAGGTTCTAAGGTTCCTTGGGTTAATGTGTGTAAACCTAAGGCAGAGAGTAGATTCTGTATACCAGACACTGAATCATTCAACAAAGTATGCTTATTGAGTTTGTTTTGGAGAATGTATCAAAAGAGTAACAATCTTCTTAGTGCTTGGGCTCATACAAATTCCTTCAAAGGTAATTGTCTGCAAAGCGTCAATTTCAAATAAGATTACACTTGGGTTTGGAAAAAGATATTGAAGCTAAGAGAGTTGGCATACCAATTCATCATCTATGCGGTTAAGAATGGTTTATACACATTTGTATTTTCGGATAGGTGGATCAAAGGTGACAATGTAAGCTCGGCTATGAATAGAGAGATTCCTCATGATAATATATAAAAGAATGGAACATTATGTAGTTACTATATTAGAGGAAGATGTAATTTTCCTTCAATGATTAAAGGTTTAGCTGAAATTGCTCCTAATCAACTCACTTAAGGAAACGATAGTTTGGACTGTAGATATTAAAGGAAAATTCCTGTTTAAGAAAATCATGCTCCAGAGTATAGATAGAGGACAAATTATAGAGTGGACTAGAATTGTGTGGCTGCACACTTATGTACCTAAATGATGTTTCTGCGATTGAATAACTTGTTTAGAAAGGGTTCCTTATGTTAGAGTGGGGAGTTCAAACTAACTCTACTTATGAAATTTGCTATGACTCTGTTGAAGATAGAGACCACATATTCTTTGATTGTTCTTTTGCTAAAAGAATCATCACCAAATTGGAACTCTGTGGTATAAAGAGTAACAATATTTAGTGATGAGAAGAGTTTATTGAGTTGATCTTAAATGAAACTAAAGACAAATTCTTGGAGACTATACTTGTTGGGTGGTTCCCTGCATTCTGTACTTTGTATGATCTAACATAAATGCTCATATACATAGAAGTAAAGTGAAGAATGAGGATCAAATACTACAGAAAACACAAAGCTTCCTCTATATCAAAACTCTTGGATGTAGAAAATTTAAAGATAAAGGTGACAAGAAGTTAATAACTGATTCTTGGAAGTTAAATGTTATTTTCAAATTGTAATTAGTTATAGCAGTTTTTAGTAGATTAGCTGTTTCTAGTCTGCTTTTGAGGCTCGTAACATTGAGTTCTCTTGCTAGTAATGTGACATATGTTAAGCTTAATATAATCGTTTTTATGAGAAAAAAAATATAACAAGAATATGGTGTACTAATTGCAATATTTTGGATATGGGATAAGCATATGCGATCTTTATCACATTCCATTCAAATTATGATTCCATTTCAAATACTAATGGTCTATTTTGATATTTTGTATAACACAAAGACCAATAGTGCAGTTTACCCAAATTTATATATGATTTTATCTCCATGGACCACGAATAGAAAATAATTTAAACAACTTTCACATTATATCTACTTTGTCTCTCTCTTCTAAGAGACCACAAAAGCCCTACACCAAACAAAAAATTGAGCTATTTGCAAGCTAATAAGATATCATCACTACTCGATGGTGATCTATATGTTATAATATTCATGTAATCTAATAATCCTTACTCCACCTCGGAGAAGACTAACCCTAAAGACTTATTTATCATGCAACAGTGCCCGTGGTTCATAAAAACGACGATGATTTTTGATATATTTTGTAAAAAATATTACTTGGTAAAAATTACATAGGATATATATCTATATTATAAAACATACTACTCGACAACCCAGATTCTCGACATAAAGAGCAAGATCGTTTTATAATAAAATAAACTTATTTAAATGGTTCGCATCTTCTATATAAAAAACAACTAGGATTGTTCAAGAACCCTTATTTCACTCATTCATATTAATGACGTTAATTATTTTAACTAATAAAAAAAAACTTAATTCTCACTTATAAAATTAAATCTTTTCATATATATTTACTAAATTTTTTTTATCTTAAATTAATTATTAAACGTTATTTTCTATATTTCTTACTTTTCATATATTATGACATAAAAATCATATTTAACTAATATGCAACAAAATATAATGTCTGTATATATCTTTCTTTCTTATATATAATTATTTTTAAATTATAAAATATTATATCTCTATATTTCTTTTATATCATATATTATGACATAAAAATAATATTTGATTAGAATTCAACAAAGTATTATTTCTGTATATATCTTTTCTTTCATATATTGTGACCTAAATATAATCTATATAATAAAAAAACTTTTTTAAAAGGTTCAGATCCTTTACATAAAAGACGACAAATATCGTATGTGTTATCTTAATTCACTCTTTCACATTAATGAAATTAATTACTTTTTACTTATAAAAAACTTAATTCTCACTTATAAAATTAAATTTTCTCATAAATATTCATTAATTTCTTAGCTTTAAATTTAAATTTCTTGAAAATTATAAAATATTATATTTCTTACCTTTCATATGTTGTGAAGTAAAAAATAATATTTAACGAAGAAAAACGCTCAACTAGCCGTTAACGTGAAACTCGCTACTCCCGTCGATCCAAACATGGCTGCTCCGGCGGATATTCTTGGAGTGCCGCCGCCTGAGAGGAGCTCTGAGATAGGCGCGATTGTTGTTGTGGACATGGAAACAGAAGGAATACATAATGCTGAAGAAGTCGTTGAGGATTATCCACCTCTGCAATTAAGAGGAGGTTAGTCATATAAGAGAGCCCGACCTGTCCAGGAGGCGACAAGCAATGGGGCAGCGGCATTGGTACATAGCACGGCAGCAATTGCGGCACCAGCGGTAGTTAATCCACCTAGGAAATTCTCCGGTTGGCACAGCGCATTAACAGGTAAGAACCTTGTTATTCCGGCTATAATTGATACAAATGAGGTTAAAATTAATAAACCTATGGGATTAGACAAGGATTTATTTGCGACAATTACGGATGATTTACCATTTAGAAACTGTGAATTTCCCCAATTCCTTAGGTCTAGGGAGGAAATTATTGAGGGAATTCAGTTATGGAACAATACTGTAGTGGTCAGGCTTCTGGGTTACAAGGTAGGGTTTAATTATCTAGCATCAAAGCTTCAGAAAATTTGGACTCCCAAGGGTTTGATTGAGTTGGTTGATGTGAGGTATGGTTATTTCATGGTAAAAGTTGCGTTTAAGGACGATTGTGAATTCGCACTTGACGGTGGGCCGTGGATGATTTATGATCACTATTTAATCGTAAGGGAATGGACGCCTGATTTTAAGCCACACATGGACTCGATAACCACAACTACGGCTTCGGTTTGAATTTCAAATGTGGGGACGCACAATTATACTGCTCAGATACTTCAGAAAATGGGTAACCAAATAGGGAAAACGGTTCGTATTAATCCTTTAACCAAGGCTCGGATAAAAGGTAATTACGCGCGTTTAGCGGTAGAGCTTGACTTGAAGAAACCTCTTACACCGAAGCTACATATTGGTGGGGAAATTTGTCTAGTGGAGTATGAGGGACTACACATGATTTGCTACGAGCGCGGGAGGTTCGGGCATCAAAAAGACAAGTGTGGAGTCGTTACACCGCAACAAGCACCACAACGCACGGTCCCTAATGAGGTAAGTAATTCTGATGTTTCTTTGGAAAAGGTTGTTAATAATTCCACATATGGTGAGTGGATGATAGTGAAAAGAGGTGGTAGATCGTATATCAAGGGTAATAGTAGTAATAACACTTTTAAAAGTAATTCGAATAATGGGATGGGGAAAGAATCAGGTTTGAGATATGGTGCTCTATATATAGAGGAGGACAATATTTTTTATAATGTAGGGAATGCGGGATATGGGAATAAGAAAAAGGGGGACAATAATGTGGGCGGAAAAAATAAGGCGAGTAACAATAAAGGGTTGGGAGTTAGAGGGAGTATGAGGACAGGTGGCGGGCATAAAGTTGTTGTGCAGCCGAATTTAGAATCAAGCAAGAATCTGACTTCGATTCCTGAGGTCGGAGTGGTGGGGTGGAAGAGTACTACGGAGGTTGGAGAGTCGAGTGTTAGAAGAGGAAGGAAGGAAAAGGGGTCTAATAGTGCAAAGGACAGTGGTTCTTTAATGGGAGCGACACCTGTTCAGAATGGGGCTGGGGCTGTTTCGTTTCATGTGGAAAATGACTTTGGGAAGTCTGGTGCAAGGAGGGATTCGGTAGGTGAGAATATACATGGAGTTAGTGGGGTCAAGGGGAGCCGCGAACAACCTGCAGCTGCTGGTACCGAATGGGACAAGGCAGGGGCCTTTTGTGCAATTAATAATTTTGTGCAGCTAGGGGAGAATAATAATTGCGTTAATACTTTCGAGGGGAAGTCACTACCGGGTCAGGCGCGATGAGGTGGGACCTTCCTTCTGTTTTTTATTAGGGCAGGCAAGTGGAGTTTTGTGCTGGTACAGCTACTAGTTCGGAACTCGGTAAAGAAGCAGCCCCTCCGGACCCTGGGGAGACTGTTTTATTGCTGGTACCACAAACACAGCTGGACCGAGGAGATTACGATCAGTAGATGGAATATGTTATGGAAGAATACGAGGGCTAGAACCAGGTTCGTTCTTAAACCTCTTTGTCCTTTTTATTTAACCCGTTTTTTATGTGTACATAGGTAAGAAATATAGGTGATTGGGGTGGTGATTCTCAAAAGCCTAATATCCTAATCTGGAATTGTCACGGAGCGGCGGACGAAAACTTCCAAAGGGTTGTGCGAGAGATGGTCCGTGTTCATCGTGTGTGGCTAACAGTGATAGTTGAGCCAAGGGTGAGTGGGACAAGGGCAAGTGATATTATTCGTGGACTAGGTAAAGTAAATTTTATTAGAGTGGATGCGAATAATTTTAAGGGAAGTATATGGTTGTTATGGGATGATTCAACAATTGGGGTACGAGTGTTATCAGCGGGTAATCAGGTTATTAACATTGAAGTGTCGAAAGATGACTGTCAAACTTGGTTATTTTTTGTCGTATATGCTCGGCCTAGGTCGCAGGACAGAGAACCGTTATGGGAGGCGCTGCTTCATGCGTTTAGAGACACAAGAAGTCCTTGGCTTATCGCCGGGGATTTTAATCAGGTAGGAGAGGAGAGGGACAAAAAATAAGGTGAATCAGGTGTGACTCGGCGTATGATACAGTTTGAAGAATGGAGGCAAAAGTGTGATTTGACGGATTTAGGTTTCGAAGGCCCGAGGTTCACATGGTGTGACTCATGGAACACATGACAACGGATTTTGCATAGGCTGGATCGAGCATATGGAAATACGGAGCTACTCTCTCTGTTTCCGCTCGCGAAAGTGTCACACCTTGATAGAAGGCATTCAGACCATGCTCCAATTTTAATTCAGTTAACTCCGAGGGACCCTATAGGACCGCCAAGACGATTCAGGTTCGAATCCGCTTAATGTGTGCATAAAATTTTTAAGGAGTTTGTTCAAAAGAAGTAGTCAGTGGTGAATAATGACCTAGGGGACAGCCTTAAGGTCATGACAGATCATATGACTGTTTGAAAAAAATATTGTGTTTGGGGACTTGAATAAAAAAAAGGTGCTCTTGGCAAGGCTAAAAGGGATCAAATTTCGATCCAAAGGTCTTATAACTCGTCGCTTTTTGATTTGGGGAAGAGGCTCATGGAGGAGTGTTTGAGTGTGTTACAAGAAGAGGAGCATTTATGGTTTCAGCGGTCACAAAAGAAGTGGGTTCGATCGGGGGATAGAAACACGAGATACTATCACCTTGCCACTATGAAGAAGCGGAAGAAGGCAAGTATTACTCGGTTAAAGGATGTTAATGACAATTGGGTTGAGGGTAAGGAGGATTTAGGGGTCCTGGTTCAGAATTATTTTGTAGAGATATACTCTGAGTTGGTTTCTTTTATTGGGCCTTTCTCTCTTCCTCATGGTAGAAGTTTGGAGAGGGAGGAGAGGATATTTTTGGCGGAAGACTTCACGGATGAGGAGATACGTATCGCGGTGTTTCAGTCAAATCCGAATAAAGCAGCTGGAAGTGATGGTATTACAACATCGTTTTATCAAAAATGTTGGGATGTTGTACGGGGGACATTTGAAAGATGGTGAGAGAATCAATACGAGTTGGAAGGATTTCGTCGAGTCTAAATGGGACATTAGTGCATTTAATTTCGAAGGTACCTGATCCGGAAGTGTTAGGCCATGTTCGTCCGATTAGTCTGATTAATGTTCCGGTGAAGTTTATTATAAAAGCAATGGTAAATAGGATTCGCTCTCTTTTAGCCGAGAAGATTGGGAGAAGTCAAATTAGTTTTCTCCCAGGGAGATCAACTATTGATAATATCATACTAGTTCAAGAGATTGATCATCGCATGAAGAGGGTTGGGGCGAAGAACGACTATATGGAAATTAAGGTCGATTTGGAAAAGGCATATGATAAACTAAATTTGAGGTTCATTGAGGATACTTTATCCTTTTTTGGTCTCCCAGAGGCCTTGGTCCGTTTGATTATGTCAGAATTGGAGACTAATGAGATGCGGATTTTGTGGAATGGAGAGCAATTGGAGGGCTCCACCCCACAAAGGGGCATTAGACAAGGAGACCCTCTTTCCCCTTACATTTTTGTTTTGTGTATGGAACGTTTGTCTATGCTTATACAGGGTCTTTGTCGGAATGGAGAGTGGATTCCCATTCGCCTTAGCCGCCAAGGCACCCCTATCTCACATATATTTTTTACAGATGATTTGGTTCTTTTTGCGGAAGCAAGTGAGAAGCAAATCGAGCTAGTCCGAGAGGTCTTATGGGTATTTTGCGAGGAGGCGGGACAAACAGTGAGTGAGGACAAATCACTCATATATTTCTCATCCAATATACCGGAAGAAAGCGTAGTGGAGATGGCGGTAAGAAGTAATTTCATGTTGAGTGATTCGTTTGGAACCTATTTGGGCACACCAATTAGATCACAGAGATTACTGCGGGGTCACTATCGAGGTATAATCACAAAGATGCAGAAAAAGTTACCACATTGGAAGAGTCATAATGTCTATGGCAGGGCGAATCACTCTTTCTCAAGCCGTGCTTTCAGCGATGCAAACATATATAATGCAAACAGCCAGGTTACCGGCGAATGTTTGAGATGAGACAGATCAGATAATAAGGGACTCTATTTGGGGTTCTTCGAAGGATAGTAGGAAAATCCATGGATTGGTTGGGATACGCTATGTCAGCCGAAGAGTCGGGGTGGTTTAGGGTTGAGAAGTGCGAAAGAGTATAATAAAGCTCTCCTTGCAAAGCTTGGGTTGAAAGTTATTCGGAATGATCCAGCACTTTGGGTAGAGGTCTTTAAGAAAAAATACTTTGGTGATGGTTTCTTGAATCGTGAGGTGAAAGCGTCGGATTCGCGAATGGGTAAGGATATCCTTGCAGGGATGGAGGTGCTAGTGGGTGGAGTCGTTGAAGAAAATGTAGGGGGCAAAGTAGTGATGAGATGGAATCGTGAGGCGACAGGGGTGTATTCGGTAAAATCGACATATAATAGTCTTGTGCAAGAAGGAGGAAACCCGAACTTTAAATGGAAGTTGATTTGGTCTTTAAGGTGTCCACAAAAAATAAAGGTCCTATTGTGGCGCTCAGTGTGGGAGCGATTTCCAACATCCCGTAATCTGGAAGCGCGAGGAGTGTTTGAGAACCCGGGGTGTGCGAGGGTGAGCAATCGGAGGAGACAACGGCCCACGTATTTCGCAGGTGTAACAGTTACTTTCAGGTGTTTAGAAACTGTTTTGCAGGTTCTATTAATGATGAACAGGGGCCTGGAGCAGCTAGAAGGGGGGAGAGTCGCCTTGCTCGCGGGACTGGACGGTTAGTAGTGCGGAGCCGAGCTAGAATGGAGCAGGTTCGTGGTGACAGCAGGCGAGAGGGAGGGCAGCACCTGCAGCCATCTGATGAAGCAATTGGGGACAGCAGCTTCGGGGCAATTAGTGGACAGCGAGAGCAGAATCTGCTGCAGAACCATAGCGCAACAACCGCAGAACATTTTTCTGCAGGTTTTTAGCGCGCCTGGAATAGCTTTCTGATGCGGATGGGTGGGCGGAACTGCTCAGTAAACGGGTCACGGTTAGGGGGCTGGATACATGTGTTTTGTTTGCGGCTTATGTGTGGCAAGTTTGGGTCGATAGGAACACACGGTTGTTTACAGAGGGAGCAAGAACAAGGTCAGCTAGTGAGCTTAAGGCGATTAAAAAAAAATGCAGCTGCGGATTTTGTACGGGCATGGGGTTTTGAACGTGATGGCGGGTTAGTTACCTCCGCAAGAAGTGTCCTTATCAAGTGGACCAAGCCGCTAAACGGTATCAAGCTTAATGTGGACGGGTCCTTCAATACGGAACGCAACGTAACAGGTCTTGGAGGCTTGTTCAGGGATACGAATGGCGATTATATCTTGGGTTTCGCAGGTAAATGTGTTGCGCGGACGCCTTTTGAAGCAGAGGTACTTGCGTTGCATTTTGGGATACACATGGCGTTGCATAGGGGCTATACATCTCTTGCTATCAATACAGACTCGTGTGAGTTGCACGCGCTAGTGAAGGGCTGTGTGAACTCAAGGGGGTTCTCGGGTAATATTATTAAAGAGTGTAGGGAGTTACTTTGGTGCTATAGGGAGGCGAACAGTTGCAGATTGGTTGGCGAAACATGGGGCATTCTGTGACGAGGGGCCAAGTCCTTATCACCATCCACCGGATGGACTTTGGCGCTTTCTAACGAGGGATAGGTGCGGTTGGGCCGTGCCAAGAGTTGTCTTAGATAGATAATAATTAGTTGGAAGTTCTAACTTCCGGATCTTTATGATCTCATATGTAAACAAAAAAAAAATTTAATTAGTGTCCATTTGGAAGTGCTTATTTTAGAGTAAAAAAACGTATTTAAATTAAATCCTAAATTTTAAAAAATTATTAAAAATTATTTTGAACGCTAGAATCACTTTCGGTGTTTTTTTAAGAAGCACCAGTTTGGTGCTTCTTCAAAAAGTGCTTTTCAAGGTCTACAACGCTTTTAAAATTATAGGAGCTTCTACACATTTAAAAAACACTTTTAGGAAAAACACCAAATAGGTGTTTCTTGAAAAAAGCACCTAAAAAGTGATGCTAGATTTCAAAATTATTTTTAATAATTTTTTCAAAATTTACATTTTTTTCAAAAACACTTTTTTACTCTAAAATAAGCACTTTCAGACGGGCTCTAAATCCAACAAAATATTATTCTCTAAATATCTTTCATTTTTTTATATATTCCCTAATCTTTTTACCTAATTTTTTAAAAAATTATCATATATTATTTCTCTATATTTCTTTCCTTTCATATATTGTGATATAAAATAACATTTAATTAAAATTTAACAAAATATTATTTCTCTATATATATTTTCTTTCATATATTATGACATAAAAAAACAATCTATATAATAAAACACTTTTTAAACCGTTCAATTTCTCTACATAAAACATGGTTAGGATCGTTTAAGGACATTTGTTCGCTCACCCATATTAACGTCATTAATTGTTTGTAACTAATAAAAAAACATCATTCTCAATTATGAAATCAAATCTTTCCATATATATTTACTAATATTTTTACCTTAAATTAATCGTAAAATTTTTTTTTTTTATATTTTTCTTACCTTTTGTATATTGTGATATAAATTAATAAAACACTATTTTAAATAGTTCGCATCTTCTATAGACGGTCAAGATTGTTTAAGGATCCTTAATTCGCTCCTTCATATAATTACAAGCATATTAACTGTTCTTTACTATTACAAAAATTTAATTCTCACTTATAAAATTAAATCTTTCCATATATATTAACTAATTAATCTTTTTACCTTTATATTAATCATTAAATATTTTTTATATTTTTTTACCTTTTATATATTGTGATATAAAAATAACATTTAATTGAAATTCAACAAAATATTATTTCTATACATCTTTTCTTTCTTATATATAATTTTTTTAATTATAATTTATTTTATATTTATTTACATTCACATATCGTGACATAAAAATCGTACTTAATTAAAGTTCAACAAAATATTATTTCTCTATTTACCATTTCTTTAATATACTATGACATAAAAAATAATCTATATTATATTACAAGGTTTTTTGATAAGTGGTGGCCAGGATTGATTCTGGCCAAACATAAGTGGTGGCCAAGATCGTTTCTGGCCCCACCTATCATTAATACCATTAATTAATACTTAATTACTTAATAAAAAAATATAAAACAAAAAATCTTAAATCACTCTTTACATTTAATTTATAATATTTATATAATAAAGTAAAATGTAACTAATTTCTCATATTACTACTCAAAAATCTCTAATTTTTCTCATAATTCTTTTATTCTTCTCATAAATATCTTAAAAAATTTTTATTTTTTATTTTCTCAATTACTATATCTATATAAAAACCACATTGATCTTTTAAAATAAAAAATTTCAAATTAAAAATATGGGAGCAATGTATTAACCTACACGATTTTTTGAAAAGCCAATGAAAGAAAATAATATTGAAACATATGGTGGAGTTAAAAATAAGAATAATGATAATAATATCTTGAAACACTTAAGAATAATTGGGCAAATCCGATTTGGACCTTTATAATGCCATTAATTAATTCTTATTTACTTAATTAAAAATTAAAAAAAAAACCTTAGATCACTCTTTACATTTAATATAAATTTATAATATTTATATAGTAAATCAGAATGTACCTAACTTCTCATATTACTACTCAAAAATCTCTAATTTCTCTCATATCCATAACCCTAGACCCTTAACTATCAACCTTAACCTTAACCTTAACCTTAACTTTACCCTTAACCTTAACCTTAACCTTCACCTTAACCTTAACCTTCACCTTAACCCAAACCCAAACCCAAACCTTAACCTTAACCCGAACCCAAACCTTAACCTTAACCTTAACCTTAACCTTAGCCTTAACCCATCCCAAAACCAAACCCAAACCTTAACCTTAACCTCAACCTTAACCTTAACCTTAACCTTAACCTTAACCTTAACCTTAACCTTAACATTAACCTTAACATTAACCTTAACCTTAACCTCAACCTTAACCTTAACCTTAACCTTAACCTTAACCTTAACCTTAACCTTAACCTTAACCTCAACCTCAACCTTAACCTTAACCTTAACCTTAACCTTAACCTTAACCTTAACCTTAACCTTAACATTAACCTTAACCTTAACCTTAACCTTAACCTTAACCTTAACCTTAACCTTACCTTAACCTTAACATTAACCTTAACATTAAACCTTGACCTTGAACCTTAAACCTTAAAGCCTTATCATCATCTTCACTTAACCTTAACTTTAACCGTAACTCTTTACCATTAAACCCTTAACCTTAACCCTTAAATCTCAAGCCTTAACCTTTACCTTCACCTTCATATTAACTTTAATCTAAACCTTAACCATAATCTTAACATTGAAGTTAAAACATAACCTTAACCTTGAACCTTAAACCTTGAACTTTGAACCTTAAACTTTATACCTTAACCTTAATCTTAACCTTAACCTTAACTTTAATTCTAACCCTAACCTTAACATTTATCCTTTAAGTTTACCTTAACCTTTAAACCTTTAACTTTAAACCTTAACCTTAACTTTCATCTTAATTGTAACCTTAACCTTAACCTTAAACAGATGAAGAATCATCGCGCTAATATTCGACCTTAACCCTGGAATTTTGTTAAACCTTAAATGTTTAATCTTAAACCTTAACTCTAACTTAATATTAATCTTAAAATTAAAGTTAACCTTAACCTTGACTTAAATTTAACCTTAACCCTTAACTTTAACCGTAACTTTAACCTTAAAATTAACCATATCCTTAACATTGACCTAAACCTTAACCCTAACCTTAACCTTAACATTAACCTTAGCTGGGAGGACTTGCTGGACACTTTTGCAGTAACCTAATCTTCTTCTTGATGAGCAAAAAAAGAACAAACTTAACCCTAACTTTAACCTTGACCTTCACCCTTAGAACCCGTATTTGATTTCTGTTAATGCAACAAAATTTTTCTTCAGTGTCTTCAGACACGGGTTTTACCTAGTTTATATAATAAAACAGACTTTTTATACAGTTTAGACCATCTACATAAAAGATGACAAGGATCATGTATGACCTCTTAATTCATTCCTTCACATTAATGACATTAATTATTTTTTACAAATAAAAAAAACTTAATCCTCACTTATAAAATCAATTTTTCTCATATATATTCAATAATTTTTTTGCCTTAAATATAAATTTCTTTAAAATTGTAAAATATTATATTTCTACCTTTCATATTTTGTGACATAAAAAATAATATTTATCTAAAATTCAATAATATTTTATATCTCTATGTATCTTTCTTTTCTTATATATTCACTAATCCTTTTACCTAAATTTAAATCTTTATCTTAAATTATAAGCTATTTTTTCTATATTTCTTTCCCTTCATATATTATGACATAAAAATAATAGATAAATTATTATTCAACGAAATTATTATTTCTCTATATATATTTCATTTCATATATCGTGACATACGTACAAAATAATCTATATAATAAAATAAACTTTTTTAAACGGTTCACATTCTCTATATAAAAGACGGTCAAGATCTTTTATGCCCCTTTAATTCACTCATTCACATCAATTGCATTCATTCTTTTTTACTAATAAAAAAACATAATTGTCCCTTTATCCCACTCCATTACACATCTTAAGGTTTCGTGTTTGATCAACGGCTAAATGCAATCCTCTAAATTATTTTCATCCCAACAGTTAGGATATCTAAGTTTCACATAAGAGAGCTGGTTTTGATCTCCGTCAATAGAATAAAACTTTTTTGAAATGTTCACCCAGGGACCCAAGTTTGATTACCGTTAATAGAACAACCTTTTTTCTTTTTACATGAATCATAATCCATGAACCTTGAATCTTGAATCTTGAACCATGAACCATAAAGTTTGAACCTTATACTTTTAATTATGAACTAATTTGTTCAAGCATATCCATGCAAGCTAAATACAAAATATGTATTATAAATATGATTCATATGTGTACACAAAATCAAAAATCATGAACCATAAACAAAAAATTGTTTGGATAGTGTTAATATTTTTAAAAATAACCTTAAATTTAACCTTAACATTAATATTAACCTTAACCTAAACCTTAACCTTAACCTTAACCTTAACATTAACCTTAACCTTAACCTTAACCTTAACCTTAGCTTTAACCTTAACCTTAACATTAACTTTAACCTTAACTTTAACCTTGATCTTAAACTTAAGCTTAACCTAACGTTAATCTTATCCATACAGTTAAACTCAAACTTAATATTAAACCTTGAACCCTAAACCTTAAACCATAAATATCATACCTTAAACCTTAAACCTTAACCTTAATACTAAACCGTAAACTTTACCTTAAACCTTGTAATTTAAACCTAAAGGTTAACTTTCATCTTAACCTTAATTTTAACCTTAACCTTAACCCCACCCATATACTTATCCTTAATGTTAAGGTTTAAACCTTAATTCTAACCTTAACCATATGAAGATTCATCTCGCTGATATTTGACCTAAAGTATTAAATCTTATAACATTAACCTCAACTCTAACCCTGAACTTATCCTTAACCTTGAGGATTAAACCTTGATTCTAACCTTAATAAGATGAAGATTCATCGCGCTAATATTCTATCTCAAAACTAAATTCTTATTAAACCTCAACCTTACCTGAAATCTTAATAAACATTAATCTTAAACCTTAAAACTTAAACATTAAACCTTAACCTTATCATCGACCTTAAACTTGACCTTAACCCTAAACCTCAATACCCAAACTTAACCTTCACCTTAAACTTAACCTTAATATTGACCTTAACCATAATATAAACCTAAATCTTAACCTTAACCTTCACCTCAACCGTAAAATTAACCTTAACCTTAACCTTAACCTTAATCTTAACCTTAACCATAAACTTAAAGTTAGCCTTAGCCTTACCCTTACGCTTACCCTTACCCTTAACATTAACATTAACATTAACATTAACATTAACATTAACATTAACATTAACATTAACCTTAACCTTTATCTTAAAATTAACCTTATCGTTAACGTTAAACTTAACCTTAAAGTTTACATTACCCTTAACCTTAGCCTAAACCATAAGATTAACATTAAAATAACCTTAACCTTAACCTTTAACCTTAACCTTGACCTTAAACTTAAAATTGACCTCAACCCTTTAACTATTGACCTTAATTATATCTATAACCATATTCTTAACCTTATCATTAACTTTAATATAACAATATAACCTTAAGCTTAACCTTAAACTTAAACTCAAACTTAAAATTTTAACATTAATATTAACCTTAACCACAATATAAACCTAAATCTTAACCTTAACCTTCACCTCAACCTCAATCTCAACCTCAATCTCAACCGTAAACTTAACCTTAACCTTAATTTTAACCTTAGCCATAAACTTAAACTTATCCTTAGCCTTATCCTTACCCTTAACATTAACATTAACACTGACCTTAACCTTAACCTTAACCATAACCGTAACCTTTACCTTAAAGTTAACATTAACCTTAACCTTAACCTTAGCCTAAACCTTAACATTAATATTAACCTAACCTTAACCTTAACCTTTAACCTTAACCTTAAACTTAATCATTAACCTCAACCCCTTAACTATTAACCTTAGTTATATCTATAACCATATTATTAACCTTATCCTTAACTTTAATCTAATAATAACCTTCAGCTTAACTAGGCTTAACCTTAACCTTAACCTTAACCTTAACCTTAACCTTAACCTTAACCTTAAACTTAACCTTAAACTTAACCTTAACCTTAACCTTAATTTAACCTCAATTTAACCTTAACCTTAACCTTAACCTTAACCTTAACCTTAACCTTAACCTTAACCTTAACCTTAACCTTAACCTTAACCTTAACCTTAACCTTAACCTTAACCTTAACCTTAACCTTAACCTTAACCTTAACCTTAACCTTTAACCTTAACCTTTAACCTTAACCTTAACCTTGACCTTGACCTTGACCTTGACCTTGACCTTGACCTTAAACTTAAACTTAAACTTGAAATTAAACTTGAACTTGAACTTGAACTTGAACTTGAACTTGAACTTGAACTTGAACTTGAACTTGAACTTGAACTTGAACTTGAACTTGAACTTGAACTTGAACTTGAACTTGAACTTGGACTTGGAATTGAACTTGAACTTGGACTTGAACTTGAACTTGAACTTGAACTTTAACTTTAACTTGAACTTGAACTTGAACTTGAACTTGAACTTGAAATTGAACTTGAACATGAACTTGAACTTCAACTTGAACTTGAACTTGAAATTGAACTTGAACTTGAACTTGAACTTGAACTTGAACTTGAACTTGAACTTGAACTTGAACTTGAACTCGAACTTGAACTTGAACTTGAACTTGAACTTGAACTTGAACTTGAACTTAAACTCAAACTCAAACTTAAACTCAAACTTAAACTTAAACTTAAACTTAAACTTAAACTTAAACTTAAACTTAAACATAAACTTAAACATAAACATAAACTTAAACTTAAACTTAAACTTAAACTTAAACTTAAACTTAAACTTAAACTTAAACATAAACTTAAACTTAAACATAAACTTAAACTTAAACTTAAACTTAAACTTAAACTTAAACTTAAACTTAAACTTAAACTTAAACTTAAACTTAAACTTAAACTTAAACTTAAACTTAAACTTAAACTTAAACTTAAACTTAAACTTAAACTTAAACTTAAACTTAAACTTAAACTTAAACTTAAACTTAAACTTAAACTTAAACTTAAACTTAAACTTAAACTTAAACTTAAACTTAAACTTAAACTTAAACTTAAACTTAAACTTAAACTTAAACTTAAACTTAAACTTAAACTTAAACTTAAACTTAAACTTAAACTTAAACTTAAACTTAAACTTAAACTTAAACTTAAACTTAAACTTAAACTTAAACTTAAACTTAAACTTAAACTTAAACTTAAACTTAAACTTAAACTTAAACTTAAACTTAAACTTAAACTTAAACTTAAACTTAAACTTAAACTTAAACTTAAACTTAAACTTAAACTTAAACTTAAACTTAAACTTAAACTTAATCTTAATCTTAAACTTAAACTTAATCTTAATCTTAATCTTAAACTTAAACTTAAACTTAAACTTAAACTTAAACTTAAACTTAAACTTAAACTTATACTTAATTTTAATCTTAAACTTAAACTTAAACTTAAACTTAAACTTAAACTTAAACTTAAACTTAAACTTAAACTTAAACTTAAACTTAAACTTAAACTTAAACTTAAACTTAAACTTAAACTTAAACTTAAACTTAAACTTAAACTTAAACTTAAACTTAATCTTAAACTTAAACTTAAACTTAAACTTAAACTTAAACTTAAACTTAAACTTAAACTTAAACTTAAACTTAAACTTAAACTTAAACCTAAACTTAAACTTAAACTTATACTTAAACTTAAACTTAAACTTAAGCTTAAACTTAAACTTAAGCTTAAACTTACCCTTAAACGTAAACTTAAACATAAACTTAAACTTAAACTTAAACTTAAGCTTAGACTTAAACTTAAACTTAAACTTAAGCTTAAACTTAAACTTAAAATTAAACTTAAACTTAAACTTAAACTTAAACTTAAAACTTAAACTTAAACTTAAGCTTAAACTTAAACTTAAACTTAAACTTAATCTTAAACTTAAACTTAAGCTTAAAATTAAGCTTAAACTTAAGCTTAAACTTATGCTTACACTTAAACTTAAACTTAAACTTAAACTTAAGCTTAAGCTTAAGCTTAAACTTAAGCTTAAACTTAAGTTTAAACTTAAGCTTAAACTTAAACTTAAAATTAATCTTAAACTTAAGCTTAAACTTAAACTTAAACTTAATCTTAAACTTAAGCTTAAACTTAAACTTAAGCTTAAACTTAAACTTAAACTTAAACTTAAGCTTAAACTTAAACTTAAGCTTAAACTTAAACTTAAGCTTAAACTTAAACTTAAACTTAAGCTTAAACTTAGATTTAGACTTAGGGCCCGTTTGGGATTGCTTTTTAAAATAATCACTTGAAGTGATTTTAGATCCATAAAAGCAATTTAGACCTTTAAAACCACTTTTAGAAAAAACACTAGATAGGTGATTATTAAAATAAATACTTAAAGTGATTTTAATTTTAATCGAAAAGCACTTTTAACTCTAAAATAATCAATCCCGAACGGGCACTTAAAGTTAATCTTAAACTTAGACTTAAACTTAAACTTAAACTTAGACTTAAACTTAAACTTAAACTTAGACTTAGACTTAAACTTAAACTTAGACTTAAACTTAAACTTAAAATCAATTTTAAACTTAACTTTAACATTAACCTTATCGTAACTTAACGTTAACCTTAATCTTAAACATTGCACCTTAAGCCTTAAAACTTATACCTTAAACCTTGAACCATAAACCTCAATCTTTATCTCTACCTTAACCCTTAACCTTAAACCTTAATTAAGTCTTGAACCTTGATCCTTAAACTTTAAAGCTTAACCTTAACCTTAACCTTAAGCATTAACCTTAACCTTCATCACAACTTTTTCAACCTTAACCTTAACTTTCACCATCATCTTAACTTCTTTAACCTTATCCTTAGCCTCAACATTAACCTCCAACTTCATCACTTTAACCTTAACCTTACTGTTAAAATTTAACCCTAACCTTAATGTTACAACTTAACCTTAACCTTAACCTTGAACTTAACCTTATCTTTAACATTTACCTTAACATTAAACTTAAACTTAGCCTTAACTTAACCTTGACTTTCACCTAAAGAACCTAGGTATGATTTTTAACAACATTCTTAAGTGTCTTCAGACATGGGTTTTACCTAGTTCATAAAAAAAATCAATCTACAAATATGATATTTTTACTTATAAATGTACAATAATTAAGTTTTCATCATTAATGTTGGGTTTTTGGGGGTGTTACCTTTAGAATACCTCAAAATCTAGCCATCATTTACCCCTTGAATATTCTCTAGATCTTCTGACTTCATTGGATATTTAGCGTCGAACTCGTTGTTTATATAACAAATTTTTTTTAAGACAAACCTGAAGAGAGTGAAATGAAGAGGGTATTCGGCCTTGCTTGTACAAAATACAGTATGAAGAGGTAATGGTGTGGCAAGAGTAAAAGGGTGATTTAGTCATTTGCGGGAAAATGATCTTGCCAAATAGTTCGTATTGCAATTTTGTTAAATTGGGTTGGACGTAGGGAGTCAACGACTTCGTTCTTTTGCAAAAATATTAAAATTTATAACCATGACTATTATATTTTATTAAAAACCATAACCCAACATTTTAACTATTAATTTTGCGATTTTTAACTATACCCAAATAATAACTCTATAAATATATTAAATTCCTAAAATATAACCACACATATACAAAAACTCTCTAAACTATATACAAAATTTTATTGATCTTTAATTAAATTGGAAATTTGTTATTTAGTTGGTTACATTTATAATTTGAATTTTTATTTTAGAATTTGAATATATTCTTTTGCCTAGATTATTATAAATAATCAAGGTTTAGATGATAATAAACGGTTTTTGGTAATCAAATTTTTTTTTATTAAAAACCATATCCTAACGGTCTTCACCATCGGGTACACTTTTTAAAACCATAACCTAATGGTTTTAACCATGATTATATAGTCGGTTTTTAATCAGTTTGGTTACCATTGGTTTTGGTTTTTAATCGTAACCATCGTCATCCTTATCTGGACGTACAAAACATATGTCTGGAAAAAAAGGAAAGGAGTGAATGTTTGAAGCAAGAGAAATCAGTCCCAAATTTAAGTGATAAGTACTAATTACTGAATAAACAACTGAATAGAACTTATTATGTTGTGCCGGAATGAATCAGATTTAGGGGAGGTGGTGGATCCTGGTGTGTTTGAAAATAATAAAGATAGAAATAGAGGAACCACTAACTGCAAGTGTACAGTTGTCCCAAGTAATATATGATAATCAAGTTCGTTCTCAGGGGCGGATTAGGTATAACTCTAGTATTAATTAGATAGTAGTAGTAATTGCTTAACAAAAGAATAAAAGATAAGCTTTTTGTTTGGTTTTTTTATAAATTAAAAGATGCAAATAAAATAAAGACTAAAAGTAAATTAACTATAAAGAAATAAAGTAAATAAAAGACTAACTTCAGATAAGAGAAAGAGTACTTGATCCTCGCAGGGGTTTCACCTAACCTATATAATTCATGCTTCTGTTTAAGGGCTAAACTGGTATTATTGTGCTAGTCGGGACTCTAATATTTCCTAACCCCCGTCAGGGTGGACTTAGGAGCTATCCTACGGTATTACAAACCCCGTCAGGGCGATTATAAGCTACTTTCAGATAAATAATAATTTACCTCATTGGCTGCATGGTTAGTTAAGCTCGTCAGGGTCAGTAACGAATACTACGCGTCTATTATCTAAGTCTATAATTAAACGCCCCGTCAAGGTGATCACTTCCCCACCAAAGTGAATAGCCTAATTACTATGAGCTAAGTTTGATTCATGACTTCAAAATTAGTGATTAAAGCATAACGATAGTCAACACAAAGTGCCTAGTCTAATTTAAACACTTAAATCCCAAATTCATAAAACATAAATTAAATAGTATTGGGTTCAAGCCATATAGCGATTCTCAAGTACTAAAGAAATTAGTTCATAACGGAATTAAAAACTAAAAATAAATAAAAGGAATTCATAGTCAAGTACAGAAAATAAATTGATAACCTAAAGGGTTGGATGACAGTTGATGGTAGAACAAAATTCCTCCAGCTCTAGCTTCTCCTCCGCCTTCTTGCTCTTACTTGAAAACCTTAAGCCTCTTGTGTAATTATTTGAAGTGTGTGAAAAGAGGAAACTCGAACAAAAATACTTCCTAATACACTAAAATACCCTAAGATTTTAATTCTCACTTCTCCTCCTTGCAGTGGTCTTTCATGAAATTCAAGAACCTACTAACTTTGCACTAAAAATAATCAAATTAATGCACAAAAGCTCTAAAAAATGCAAATAGTCTAATTCCAAGGGGAGAAAGTGCAATATGACAAAATAAGCATAAAAGTCTATCAAATAAGTCAAATATTCACCTAAAAGGATGTCTCCAAAGGGCTAATAATTAGAACAAATAGGGAGACATCAAGACCCCAAACTCAAACCTTTGTCGTCCCGACAAATTAAAATAAAAACAAAGAATTTTTTATGTTTTTATGTCTTTAATTCATGTTTAGTTTAGTTGTTTTTAGTTGATATTGCATATTTGAGAAAGGTATTAGTTTTTTTGATGTTCAGGTACTAATAAAATCGCGTTAGGGAAGAAAAAGAAATTTTTGAGCACATTCTGACCCACCCGCCGGCTATCTAGTGAGATGACCGATATGCCGGTGGGTCCTAAAACCGTGACACGGTTCCCAAAATCAAGTTCACTACCGAGACAGAGAAAAAACAAAAATTGGCTGACCGGTATTGCCGCTCAGAGGGTCGGTATACCGATGCGAGAAAAACCATGGCGCGGTAGGAGAAATCAGGTACAATGCCGAGAGCACTTGGGAAAAACCATGGACGCGAGTGACGACACGGTCTGGGACCAGTATGCTGGCTACAGGACCGGTATTGCCGGCGGCCGCCGCTGGGGAAGAGAAAAAAATTCATTTTTTAGGTTAAAAGGATGTGGAGGTTAGTTCTACACCGAATTTTTTGATTCTTTAAGCCTCCTTTCTTCTCCAAACCTCTCCCAACTCCATTGAAGCTTCAACAAATCTTCCCCAAACATCAAAACACTACCCAATCACAATAAACATACATCCAATCCTTTCCCTACATCATTATAAAGAAGATTCAACCACCCAGTTCATATCAAAACACTTTTAATTAAAGAATCAAAAGCCTAAATTTCCCGATTTTACCCAACAATTTCTTAGATCCATACCAATCAAAGAAAAATTGATCCTACCCATATAGAGAATCATCATCATAACACCGTTCCCAACCCAAATAAAGCTTGTACAACTATAATCAAGAGTTTTAAATTTCAAGAGCGGTTAAAGCTTTGAGTTAGAGGTTAATTGAGATGACTAAAAGAACATAAACATTATCCACTATTATGGAGATGAAGAAAGGTAAGGTATTGGGTTCTAATGAAAATAAATCAATTGAGAAAAGTTAAAGTTCCAACATAAAGGGTAAAACATGTCATGAGAAGAGGGGACAGCTAGCTGTGGTAAATTCAATGGGCAAAAAGGTTCCAGCTTTCGTAAAGAAGACACCACAACCTCTACAGATCGAGAGTCCTGCACCCAAAGAAAATGAGGAAGCTTCAAAGGGATTGATAGCTTCAGCTAAGAACATCTACAGGGACTACCTTTTGCTTATGAGAGAGTATTTCAAGAAGAAGTTGGTAAAGGTGAATACAAGAGATTCATAGAGATAGGTGAAAGATTGGGTTGGTCTACGTTCATAGTAAGACATTCAAATTTATCTGTTAAGTTAGTTTTCGAATTATATTTAAGCCTCTTTAGCCAAGATAGTAAAGGTCGTGTTCTAGTTAGAGGCAAGTTAGTTCCTTTTACAGTTGAAGAGATTCGAAACCACTTCCAGTTTAAGAAATTGGTCGGGTTATGTAAGTATAGAGAAGCGGTGGAAAATATCAAGACATTAGATTGGAACCTACTTTTTGAGAATGTATTAGACAAGGATAAAGTTCAAACACATAAGGGAGAATTAAAGACACTTTGGCTTTACAAATATCTCCAAGCAGATACAAGAGTTTGGTACAATTTTATTTAACCTAATGTGTCTTTGGAAACATGAGAAATTCGGATATACCTAAGAAGAATGAAATCTTTTTGAATTGTATTTTAAGGGAATAAGAAGTGGATGTGGAACAATTGATCTTTGAGGAGGTGATATGATTTTCGATCTCTCCTACATCGTTATTTAATGTGAAATATCCTACTATGATTACGTGTCTTGTTCGAAAAAGCGAATGTGATTCCGCAAGAAGAAGAGAAACTAGAGTATAAGATGAGTAACAATATTGACATTGGATCAAGACAATTTTGAGAGGAGCGGGAATTACGCAAGTTTCAAAAGAGGAAAAGGATCGTGTTTGGCGAGAAAAGATAGAGGAGCAATTGAATAAAGTCGAAGCAGCTCAAACTTTCTTGGCCAATGATGTGGCACAAATCAAAGCTAATAAAGTGCACATCATGACACTCCTGGAGCAATTAAAGAAAGATCCAGTAAATCCTATGTCGATAATGCGAGGCAATAGCCTCAAGAGTATGTTCTCTTTATTCCTTACCAATTCTGTATATGCTTTATCTGCTTATTTTAATTTCTTTTTTAGACTCTTTTTCGAGTCGTGGGGACACGCCTCATTTTTGAGTTGGGGGTGTGGGGATTCGTTGTCTCTTATCTCCATTTTTAGGTGATTTTTTTTGTTTTTAAGTAGAAATTAAAATTTTTGATACATGAGAATTAGATGTAGAGTGTGTTTAATAGCTTGAAAGCATAAGCTTAGTAATTTAATAATAGAAAGTAGTATGTTTATGGGCTGATTTATTTTGTATTCTTTGAGTTTTTGCAGGAAAATACACATTGATAGTAAAGAAAAGATTAGTTAGCAATGCGAGAGAAAGTATGTTCGATCTCAGAGAGCCATGATTGGTGTGTAGGCCGTGAGATCCAAGCTAGTTGATAAACCCATTTTATGAACGTGCTAAAGGTAAGAGATCGAATGACGAAATTGCATAGGTTAGAAAGTGATTAAGGCGGTTCTTTCATAAGACCCTTGTTTCCTTTTAGCTTGCTGTCCAAATTATTATATTATATCCTTCCCAGCCCCTTCTAGTCTTTCTAAAGCCTTTTTATTAGTCACATTATAAGCCATATCCCTTTAGATTATAGGTCTTTTCCATATGACCCGCACTCGAATCGCGATGCATAGACAATTGTTTTAGAGCTTGAGTTTGGGGTGGTGAGTCCACCATTATGGGAATTGTTATTAGGTTGGGATTTTCGAGCTTATTAATTGTGCTCTGTTCTATATATTGATGGTGATTCACAGGTTTAATGTATTGTAACTAGGCCTGCACACGTGTCGGGTACCCGACCCGCGGGCTAAAATATGCAACCAACCCGCAAGTGCGGGTTTCAATAATTGAAAACCGAGACCCAACCCACACATTGTATTGGTTTTCGGATTCGGGTTGATCGGATTCGGATCGGGTGCGGATCGGGTGCGGGTTTGGTCAACAAATGGTCAAACTCTATTATTTGATATTAAAAAAATCAAGAACACCACATCTGTAACGAGAAAAAGGAAAAAATAACTCTAGTTATACAATATTTGGCTAAACTAATTTACAACAAAATTATAATATAAATTACAAAATCAGAATTTAACATCAAAAATTAAATTACACATCTAATCTTCCATTGATATTCTTCAATTGGTTACTATACTCAACTATTCATCACCTGAAAACAAAAGTTAGCATCGAATGAAGTAAAAATGGACAGAAATGATAAAAATGATATATATATACACACATATATATATATATATATATATATATATATATATATATATATATATATATATATATATATATATAAAACAACGGATCTATAATATTAAGATATAAAAATATATTTTTTCGAAATATATAATCCAAGATCTAATAGATATATTTTAGATTTGGATTATTTTCGAATAGTAATTGTAAATTTATTGGTTTAAGAAGAGAAATGGATTGGATATGTAGAGTTTTTTTTGGTTTGAGAAAGAAAGAGTGAGAGACTCGAGAGAAAGTGAGAGTCGAGAGAGAGAGAGAGTAAAGAGAGTAGAGAGACAAAAATGAATTTCTGAGAAAGGTTTGAGAACATAGAAGATGTACATACAACTTCTTTCGATAGTTTGATGGCTAATAAATTGGGTTGGGCTGATAATGGGGTGGGTTGGGGTTGGTTTATACTTTATAAGAGTTAAAAGACTAATAATGGGCTCACTTATATTATATTATATATAAAAAATAAAAAAGTGTTGTTGGGCTCATCTTTTGCGGATCGGATCGGGTGTCCGCGGGTTTGGGTTTTGCCAATCCGAGAACCGAACCAAAACCATGAAAAAAATTATTTTGGGCCCATAGCAAACCATGGATTGTGCGGGTTGGTTTTTTCGGATTGGGTTGGGTTGGTTTTTTGCGGTTTTGCGGGTTGGTGGTTTTTTTGTGCAGCCCTAATTGTAACCCTTTGCCGGGGTAAGAGTAAATGAAAAAAATCTGAAAAGTATGAAAAGAAAAAGATATATGAGAGAAAAATAGCATGATATCTTAACATAAAAAAGAGAGTCATAGCTATACAAAAGAAAAAAATTGATATGAAAAGAATATATATTTGGACCGGCAAAGTGGAATTTTTATGTGAACATCTTTATGCTTTAATTGGGTTATTGGGGATGCTACTTTGTGCATCAAGAAAATCATTGGGTTGAGTGAGAACGTTTTATGAGAGTAAATCAAGCATTAAGGCGATTCGTTGATGGCTAGTGAGGAGAGAGCGAAAAACTCACTTTAAATTATCCAAATATACTATCATACGTACCCTAAGCCAACATTACAACCTTAAAGACCTTATTATTCTTTGCTATGTGATATAGAAGTGATTGAGCCAATAGAGAGTAGTTAAGTGGATCTTTGGATACTAGTGAAGTTCGATGAACAGTCTATAACCTTCTTGGTAAACTGAGTATGTTTTTGACTTATCCAATTAGTATGGAAAGTTGGGTTAGAAAAGGTAATAATGATTTCTTTAAAATATATTCAAAGACTCTAAAGGATATGTTATAAAGGTTGGACATGATGATGGAATTTATTGACACTTTTTTCCTAAATAAAGGTGTGGTTTTTCAAAATCTCATTTTATAGGAGTAAATGAGGTTGAAAATATGTATGCAATTAAATGTGTTATTAGATAAGGTACCACATGCACGAGGAAGGCGAGATTGCCTCAGTTTTGACTCGAAAGAAATTATTGCATCATCTAGTGAATTTGTTTCACAATAACTTAACCTAGAAGGAGTCATCGAGGGATATTTTTTTGTTTTAGATTTAAGATCCATGGATAAATCTGTATGATATATCCATAAGACAAAAAATAACCTCAGAGATTACATGAACTCTTCATATCCTACAAGGAAAGATAGAGACAATGAAGGCAAATCAGTTCAGAAAGTTGGTTGATCTTCCCAAGGACACAAAGTGATTGATGTCTCCCTATTTGTGCAAAATTAATCTATCTTTGAGACATCATTTTAGGTGTATTATGTGCTTAATTGAGGGATGTTTCCCTATTATTTGATATATTCTTATTTCTTGTCTTGTCTTGATTTGATAAATTGTTATTTTTAGAGCATATTTGGTTTAATTTGTGTGTTAATGTGAAGCTTTAAAGATATATGGAAATAAATTATATGCCAAATCAATTCTAATGAGATAAGGAAAGAAGATCTTTAAGAAATCAGGAGATAAAAGGAAACAGAGTTCAATTAGAAAAAGAAAAGCTGCCAAATAAATCTGAATTTCAGCAGTTACGCCAAAGAAGTGAAGATAACTCCAAATCGGCTATGATTTTGGAAGATCCATTAACGAGTTAGATGGATCTTTATGTGAGGATTCTTTTGATATCTTACGGGCCAAAAACGGCACAATAACGAAGGAGATATGGTCAAAACGGTACAGTAGTGATTATCATTATCTATTTACGAATTTGAGTTGGGACTGGACTCTTTTACTTGGTACTTACTCCAAGATTTCGACCTAACACTTATATATATATATTAGTTCCTAACCTTAGAAAATCATCCTTTGTCTGCATAAGCATAATACACATACATAAATCATCATGGAAGCAATTAAGAGGATATAGAGGAGGAAGAAGCAAGACCTAGAGCTTAACTACATCAATTCTACACTTCTCCACCTCTATTCTTTGGGTAAATTAGTATTAGATCTATTTTTTCTATGAGGTATTTATAAGCTATTTATTCTAGAGTTTTATTATGCATAATTTCTATGTAGGTTTGTAATTATATGAACCATTGATTATTGTTTTTCTATTTGAATTTTGGATTTTAGTATTTAATTGGTTTGGTTCTTAATTTCCATTGATTGTATTCTTGTGCTTGTTTACTATCACTTACGTTGCGAATCAAGGGTAGGTTTTAGTAGTTAGGCTATTCGCTAGTGGCGGTGATCATCCGACAGTGGGGGTTTAATTACAGAACTAGAATATAGACGTGCGGTGTCCATTATTGACTAACAGGCTTGACTAACCACGTAGCCAATTGTGTAAAGGAAATTCACATCCGTAAGTAAATTTACTAACTTAGAGGGGTTTATATTACCGTATGATAGCTCCTAAGTCCACCCGACATGGGGTTAGGAGATTATAGAGTCCCGACTATTGTGAATTTTCTCATTCACCCTTATTCTTAGGAATCAAAAATTCAATAGGATAGATTCATACTTGTATCTCCTTATCTTATTTGCATAATTATTTATTTATTTAATTAGAAAACAAAATACTTCACTGCTTATCTTATCAATTAAGACAATTAAAACTATTTATTCTAATCTTGAACACAAATTCAGAATAACTACTTAAATCCCCGTGGAGACGAATTTCCCGTATTTACTTACCTATTACTTGGAACGACCCATACACTTGCGGTCTGTGGATCCTCTACTTTTATTGCATTATTTTATAACACCCCAGGACCCACCAGTGATTAAGAATAAATAGATTCTTGAAATGAGAAGAAAACTAAACACTTCATTTGAGAGGTACAAATCTCGTCTGATGGCAAAAAGACTATATCACAAGGAAGAAATTGTTTTTTTTGGAATAAACCTTTTTTCTATTGTTAAGAGATTTACCTCATTTAATTATATACTAGCTGTTGTGGTGCATCTAAATCATGATTTGCACTAGATGGATGTCAAAAATACATTTCTCAGTGGTGAATAAAAAAGGGATAAATATATAAGAACAATATTTAGATATGATGTTAAAGGCCAAGAAAATACACTATGTATATTGAAGAAGCCAATTTATGGCCTTTAACATACCCAAGACAGTGATTTTCTGAAATTCACGAGTTATTTCAATTAGTAGTTTTGGAAATGATATGTGAAGATCACTTGGTCCACATATCAAAAGTTCCATAAAAAAAGTTTGTGAATTTATCTTGTTATGTAGATGATATCCTACAAGTTAGGAATGACATGTGATTTGTCAAAATTAAGGAGTTGTTATATTTCAGTTTTGATGATGTGAAAAGTACGAGAAATGTGAATTCTATTCTTGATGTTATGATTCTTAAATATTGTTATAATTTTTGTTGTCCCTATCTCAAGAATTATACATCAAGAAGATGCGTGAACAGTTTTACATGGTAGACTCTGATGTCATTAACACTCCAAATAGCTGTGAGCATAAGCTATAATCTTCTTATATGTCCTAATAATCCAATAGATAAAATAGAGAAGGTCAATAATATCATATTAGTAATTACAGTACCAATAATAATATTATGTACGTCATGATGTGTACTAGGCTATACATTTTGTTATGCCTTGAGTTTAGTTATCTATTTGCCAATGATGTTTACTAGACCAGACATTGGTTATGTCGTAGGTTTATTTAGTCAATTTTAAATAGAATTATGGGCATGAGTATTAAAAACCTAAAATATGAGCAATGAGATGCCTTAAAAGGATTAGGGCTCATGGTATATGTTTTCAAATATAATATCTACACCTAAAGTAAATATGTTGTTAATTAGTTTAACAAAATGGATGCGTGTAAATGCATCTAGGTTATGTATTCTTGCCGAAAGAGTATGCTATATCCATGGAGTAGAAAGAAACAAACCTATATATTTCCATGTCCACTGTGAATGTTGAGTTTGTTGTTTGGTTTAAAAGTTTGTTTGTACTTTTTATGATTCTCAAGTGATTGTGGAAGTCCAATTTTGTAATACTGTAACAGAGAAAGGGCAATGACTTATGTGATGGGCACATAGTATTACAGTATAACCAAACATATTGATATAAAGTATGTCGTGATAAGAGACATTGCACATAAGTATATGAATTTGCAATTAATACCCACACATGATATTCTTGTGAATATATTCCAGATTATGTTGGATCTATATTGTTATGTATATTGCAAAATAATGTGCAATGCTATATTTCCATTATTAAGTGGTAATATATATGTGTGGATGTATGTCACATAGACTATGATTGGCCTTCTCACTCGGAAAACCGCCTTTGGCATTAGAGGATGCACAAGGATGAGACTAACTCGTGTAAAAGAGTAACCCTTCATGTAAGTAACATTAGTTACGAAAGTAGTTTTAACGGATGTTAAGATGAGATCACAAACATGTAGTACAACATGTTAATTTAAATTTGTGATCGAAGTAGACCCCCACTATCTACTTAGTCTATAAAATCTAGATATGCAATTCTTAATTGATTTCAGAGAGGGTTGATCAATTGAAGGATTCATTTTAGACAACGAGGAATATAATTATATATATGTACTATATTAATGGATACATGACATATGACATGAATAAATGACTGATATCATAGCATGCGAGTCATACCGTGTGTGCATGTGACCAAAAGGAAGTAAAGAATTGATCCTTGTTTCTTCATTGTGTTAGACATTTGAGTAGTACCCTTATTACTTTTGACTTAATTTTGATGTTTTGATCTGGTGTTTGCTTCTTTAGCATATTATCATGAATGATTCGACCTAACTGGATATGTTTGGGAAAACAATCAGGTCATTATAAAAAGATTCAAGTGCAAAAGGAAGACTAAAATGGATATCAAAGTGTGTGCTTCCAAGTCGACCAATCATGTAAGTCATCAAGGAATATGACATGATAGTGAGACACATGATATTATGTTAGTGAACTCTTACAATCACAAAGATAATGTGATATGAATAAGATGGGTCAGAGTTACTATGATATTGATATTATAATTCTTAGTCTAGGAAACTGCAAGATACGATAGAATTATGAATCGTTTGAGTAGCTATCTACCCTAACAGGTTTAAAGCAAAAGGAATGCTCGTATGCTTGCCGGTTGCACGACCTATTCGCCAAGTATGATGGATTTTGTGTATATGTTTGAGATGAGAGAAAGAGTAGCTTGATGCGTATAACATGGGTGTGAGAGTAACCCTGTCAAGTGCAAGTGAGAGAATGATAGAAATAGTTTTGGGTCTGGCCAATATTGTAGGTTCCCATAATGGGTTAGCTCGGTCCATGTTATGTCCGTCACTATGTGGAAAACTTACAAATAACTTTAGGAGAAGTTATTACATAAAAAGATAAGGAAAATCAGTTTCCCTTTTCTACGTTTTATTTTTTCAGTAAACAAAAACAACATAAATAAATCTCTTACAGTATCTCCATATTCTATATATCAGATCTAGTGGCATTTATGTTATGGAATAACAATCTTCTTTGTCAAGTAAGTAGATTCAATACCAGAGCATTTCAATTCGTAACTTTGCTAAAAAGGTTTGTGTAGAACCTTTAAATTTCTTACTGCTACAAACTATGATCACCGGAGATGGCGAATAGGTCTTAAGGATTTAACAAAGTTCAAGACTCTGAATATTCTGCATTTTGTGAACTTCAATTACTGTGTTTTCTAATTGTTTTCAAACCTTGTATATATATATATATATATTACACACCAGAAGCAACGTAGGCTTCATAAAAGATCGAAAGCAAATTGGGAAAGCAAAGAAGATCATGAGGTGTTCATGTTGAATTATGGTAGTGTTTTTTTTTTTGCTAAGCCAGCCATAGTATATTTTATATCAGAACAAATAAGTTTTTACACTTTTGACCTAGTCAACACTGACTAGACATAATAGACCTTTAGCATGTTAGCCTCTTCTTCCATTAAATCAACATTAGATAGCTCAATCATAGCATCTGTAAACTCAATCAAATTCTATCCCGAAAGTGGATATTATGTAGTGCACTTCTACAATGATATCCACTTTTCCATCTAAGTTATATTTATCTACTATATATATTTACATATATAATAATTGATGGATTTTATTTTTATATATATTTGTTATTATTATCTTTTTGGACGGGTAAGAAAGTTAAACTATTACACTGTAAAACTCAAAATTAACCTATACCTATCTTGGAGAAGTGACTCCTAAGAGTGTCCATATTCACATATTTTTCCGCTGCCCTGTGTCTGACTTCTTTCGCTAGAAGATCAGCTCCGGTGTTATATCTACGTGGAATGTGTTTAAAGAAAACTGGACCGGACTCCCGAGCTAGTTGTCTGATGTGATTAATCCACGGTCTGAGCTCCCATCTAGCCACCCACACTTGCTGTATACCTCGAATAAGGTCGAGGTTATTAGAGAAAATCATTTTCTTCTTGTTCGACCATCTTTTACCAATATCGAGAGCTGTAATTATAGCCTGTGCCTCCCTGGTGGTACTATTGTTGCAGTTTGCCGTAGTTTTGTGTTTAATTCGCGACCCGTCGGCTTTATTGTGTTGTACAACTCCAATTCCAGTAGGGACATGTGCTTGCGTGAAGGAGGCATCACATGTGAACGCAATTTCTGTATTGAATTCGAGATCTGAATTTATAGTCGTCAATGTGTTGAAGTGTTCAGGTTGGGCATAACCTTTTTCAAACCAGTCACTCCCGAAGTGTTCTTGAATATTGATAGTGGTAGTCTGAATTATCTCGGTAGAATTTATTTCATAAGTTGAAAATCGACTTCGCATTTTCGCTTTCCATATGTTCCATATCATAAGTAACATATACGAGATGACAATTTCCTTTTTCCATCCTCCAGTAGTAAAACTTTCCACCATATTCAATATCCAATCCCCAATGTCTGGCACCATTTGTGCAATATGGATTTGTAGTGCTGAGCCTGCCCAAATGCATTTTGACAACCCACAGGTAAGCAGCAGGTGTTCAACCGTTTCCTGTTCCCCGCAACACCATCGACAACTACTTTGTATGTCACACTTTCTTTTTTCAAGGTTTGTACCTGTTGGGATAGCATTATTGCAAGCATTCCAATTAAATGTTCTAACCTTTGTCGGGACGTTTGACCACCATATTGTCTTTACAATGATATCCACTTTTCCATCTAAGTTATATATATCTACTATATATCTTTACATATATAATAATTGATGGAATTTTATCTTTATATATATTTATTATTTATTATAGCATTTTTAATACATTGTTTGTTAGGAGCAATTCTTAGTTAATAATAGAAATAGTAAAATAGTGTTCACTTATCTACAATTAAAAAAAACCACTTAAAACAAAATACAACAAATTACTAAAATATCATTTTTATAATATTATAATAGTAACACTAATTCTAATAATTCGGTTAAAAATGAAGAATAATGATATATGTCACTCCTTTTCATGTCACCCTTTTATCATTCTTTTATATATATATGTATTGATTTCTTTGAATAGAAGATAGGTAAAAATTAAATAGGATAGAGAAATCAATTCATTGGTCCATGTAGGCATACACGTAGGAGGTGATAAAAGGATGATAAAAAAAGGTGACAAATATCATTACTAAAAAATGAATAAGTCATTTGTTCTATAAATTAAAACATTATTCTCTTATCGAACCAGATTAACCACGACCACATGCCTCCATCATCACCACCTTCCTTGTTCATATCCTTCTCTCTTATTTAACCGGTGTCTTCCACGACCAAGAAACAACTACTTTTAACGATCAAACACCAGCAACTAAATTTTAACGAATAGGGGTGATCAGTACTAGAGTCAAACCCTATTTTTACCGACCGATGAAAACATTATTTAGTGATTACTAATGACAATTGCTATAGGCAGGGACAAATGCAGGATTCGAAATCATAATAAATTACCAGTTTAGTATCTGAATCTTGATAGAACGCATATATACCAGATTTACTATTACAACCAATTGAGCTAAAACCCATATCTATCTTTAAAGAGTGACAAAAATATTCTCATATACGCCTTGTTAGCTTTGGGACATGTTTTTCTAACGACTTTGAGGCCTAGGTACTCCTAACTATACAGCAAAATAACTCTCTCCTACAACCTCACAAGTACAATTATGGTAGTGTTATTAATGGCCTAGCTAGATTCCCTTTATTGTAAAAATTGTGGAGGCAGCAGTGGCATGTACCTTTAACTGGTCCTGATACTACACATAATCTGAACAATTTCATTGTTGTTAATCTGAAGAAAATGAATAAAACTAAAATTCTAGAGCAGAGTATTCTTTCTTCTGTAATGCCCTTACTACTACTTTGCCATCGTCATAACTTTACTATGCTATGATGGTAAATCTCGACCCAAAACTAAAAGTTACTAGATACTACATCATCCCTCTAAAAGGGATCGGCTGACCAGATTTATCTAATATGTTGAATGCACAAATTTGGATAGGATCACGTCATATTTTATAGTTATCATGATTAGCTTTTTATTACTTCATCTCAAGAAAATTAGATAGACACTATATTGATCAGTTCTATATATAATGTTACATAATTTCTGTTTTATTGCAAGATCATGATATACCAATGGTCTTGTTAAGTATCCATAGAGTAAGAGACAACTGAATAGCAAATATAGTATGCAACAAAGTTCTATCCAGCATAAATCCATAAACCGTAATTCCTGCTCTGTTGTGCTCAAAGTATGTCACTGCAACACAACACAATTAAACTCAAAATTAAAATCAGATTATCGATGACAATTATAGATAGAAACATAAAATTAAACTTACCCAACGCTTGCCTCTTCTGGTACGATATGGTTTTAGAAATTGGCACCAAATTAGTGTTATCTAGTGCATCATCTCCATCTCCTTCTTCATTATCAGAGTCACAATTGGAGTTCATAGGATATATCGTCTCATCTGAGCTGACCGTGGCACAAGCGTGCCATTTTGCTGCAAGGGATGTGACTGATTGTGCTTTATGTGTGATTTTCGCTGCACTTCGTAAGCATATTAGTAGCCCCGTCACTAGGGTAATGGAGCATAACGCAAGTTCACCAGTTGTAGCTATGTTTATTTTGGTGCTAGGTTCTGTTACCACGAGTAACGAAACAAATTGACTAGCTGTGACCAAGATCAAAGTAGACAAAATATATCGTCTAAACCGATGGCTTATGATCCTCAGATGTCTTCTGATTCGAAGATGTTCAATCAAGATTGAAGAAACATCAGATTCTTTTTCGAAAACTTGTGCATAATCTTCCATCCTCAGGATCTGTAGATAGCAAATTAGGCGAAAGAGTACGCATACTAAGAAGAAAATAGATGTCCGATACAGCCATGAACACATTAAAAGGATGCATACAAGAACTTTGCTTAAGTAGATGTTGAAAAAGTAGGGAATTTGGTCTCCACTTGATGCGAACCACCATATCTTGTAGGCCCCATCCATTAGAAAACAGGGAAGAACAAAAAGTGACAAGAGCTTCATCGAACTCTGCATCATCCACAAAATAATTGTCTATAATCAGTTCTGATTCCTTGGTTCAACTTTAAAAGGAACAGAAAATTGGAAAATCTTACTTGAATCTGTTGAGTATAACCATCACGAACCTTTTCGCTCTCATCACACAATTTATCAAGAAATAGAAACCTTCGAATACCATAAGTTCGTGTGAAAGAAGAAAGACTAACGAAAGAGAGGGTAGCGAAAACAGAGAGAGAGAGTTGCAAAATGGTATCATAAGGCCTTTGATGCATAGCGTCACAGTTTGAACAGGAGAAAACAAAGTGTGAAACAATTGGAACACCAATTGTTAGAAGAAAAAAGAGTGAATACGAGAGAATGACTTTCCATAAGCTTGATTGATCAAGAAAAACCCATGTTGGTAAGTCTGATCTGAAGCTCTTTAATTCAGTAGATTGTTCGTAAATTGAATTATCTTCAGAATATAATAATGTCTTGTAGTTGTTGCTGTTTTTAAGCAACAGAGCAAACTGGTCCGCTTCTTCTTCCATTTTTGTATTACAAGAATCCGAGAAGAATTTGATACTTCGTTTTATTATAGAAATAGAAACTACTCCAGGTTTGGTCCAAAAGAACAAAAAAAACTACTCCAGGTTATAAGAATTGACAACTAGTGGATAAAGAAACATGCTAACAAATTTTTTATCCAATATTACATGATTAATACTAAAACACATCTAAGTTAATTAATTAGATAATAAATAATTATCTTTTTAAAATTTAAAATATAAATATATATTTAATATAATTGACTAAAAATAATATTAAAAAAATATTTTTTTATTTATTATTGTTTATACATAAATTAATAACAATATATATAGGGAAATGACCTAAAAAATCAAAATAATATTATTTTCAGCCCAATAACATCAATGACAAAATTTCTGCCCAATAACATCATCAATTGAATTATTTTATACATTATTTGACTATACTATCCCTACTTATGTTATACATTATTCGTCGCGTTGATGGGAATCGTCGGTGACGGGAATCGTTCTTATGGTGTAAGGGTAAATATGTAATCTTATAATAGTAAGTTAATGGATGATTCTTTGGGGCAAGTATAATATTATTTTGATTTTCTGGAGGCATTGACCCATATATATATATGGTGTAACAAGTTTATGTTATCAATTTAAATGATTTTTTTTATAAAGATGGTATAGTGCCTCAATTATTCAAGATCATCCGAGCTTAACTATCCTCATAAATTTCTATATATGATGGTTGATATGTGAAAATAATCTCAAGTCTCGCGAAGTCAAGGACATACAAAAAACAATCAAGGCAGACGAGAACACCGAACTGATAACGAAAAATGCTTATGGATATAACCTAGATAATACGATGACAACAGGGAAACCGCTGTCCACCTTATGCTACAAGCAGTTATCAATCGAAGACGGCGTGAGGTGCTACCAGTATCGAGCTCGAGTTCGTGGGCTAAAGTTAACCGCTATGTAAACAATTCCTCAGGCATTGTGCGTCAAGGGGACAGTTATGAAGTAATTGTCCGAAGAAACTCATTAATTATGAGTAGAAATGTGTAGAAAATCCACCAGTGTAATCTAGGTTTTTACGCCTTAATCATTTGCAATAAAGATTATTCTGTTCTTTTGCATTATATTCTCACTTATGTTTATGTAATTGATACTCAATTTAAATTTGATTATTACTCATCGTTCTTACAATGATCTATGTTATCTCATGTTAATCCAAAAAAACCTACATATTCAACTAAAATCATCTATTTTAATCCATATTATTTCTATATGGTAGGATATAATTTATTAGACTAGAGTTATCTGTGGAAAATGGAAGTTTCCTACCCCATTGAGATACCACATATCTTTACTAAAATACAAAATTGTGTACATAAAAAAAACTACAGCAGTTGAGCTTCTATCATCCGTATACCTGAATCTGATGAGCATGTCAACCAAAAGAATGGTGGAAACAGCTACCTAGAGCAAGCATCGCCTCCAAAGAAAAGAAAAACTAAGGATTTGACAACGTTGAGCATCCAAAGAAGGAGTCAAGTACCTAGAGGTAACAACACCACGCAAGGCACCCCTTTGTGACCAGATCTATCATCAGAAGCATTAATCATAATAGCGAATAATTCAGAGTATCGAAATCAAAATCCGAGGTGGCCTAAACAAGCAAAAACTAAGGTACATGCTTATTATGTTATTGTAATGTGCTATTAGTAAATATTGGGTGGATCCAATAATTAAACTATCGCCCAAGAGGGGGGGTTCAATTGTGGATTTAGCATATAGGCACCTAGTGCAAGGTATTGAACTGGGAGGTCTTTCCCATTAGGTAGTGAATAGGGTTAGATTTTATCATGTTTGAAAATATTGTAGGGTCACTCGGAAGGTTTGTTATAATTTGATACATTCCAGATTCTTGCCTTGTTTTAAAGGTTTGTTACTTTTAAAGCATTTTTGGTATAATTTGTGTGTTAAATGTGAATCTCTTATGTACAATTATAATATTAGATGTCAAATCAATGTCAAGATGCTAAGGAAAGAAGTTCTTAGGCGAAATCAAGAGTTAAAAGGAAATAAACTGGTTTTAGGAAAATGCAGAAACTGCCAAAAGTTGTTGTCCAACCGTAAAGACGTGTAGTATTTTTAATGCTGCATATAATAGACAAGGAATCTGAGTAATCCCTTTTATATTTAAAAAAGGTCTTTGAAATGTGGTCGTTTCCAGGGGCGGAGCCAGGAATTTTTGTTAAGGGGGGCCAAGGGGGTTCGGGGGCAACGCCCCCGAAAAATTTTTTTTTGCTTTAAATTTCTTTATAAGTCAATGTATTATGTAAAATTGCAAAATAGGTCCTTGTATGATGCAAAATTGCACTATAAGTCCCTATATTTTGTAATATTGAAATATAAGTCTCGTTATTATTATTTTTTTAATTAATTACTCTATAAGTTCTTTATTTTTTATAAAAAATAACATATATTATATATAAAAAAAATTAAAAATCATATAATTAAAGTAATTTATAACTTAATAAAATAAATTTTAAAAATTAGGGGGGGCCAAATGAAAATTTTACAAATATTTAGGGATTATTTACTTATAATTTTTTTTTTTAATGTTTAGTTATATTTTTTTTTTCCAGAAAATTCAGGGGGGGCCATGGACCCCCCTAACCCCCTTTGGCTCCGCCCTGGTCGTTTCGATACCAAGATTACTGGTTTTGGAGTTGTAACGAAAGAGTTATGACTCTTACAAACTCCAAAGGTCAATTAGTCCCTAATATTGAGGAAAACGAGTTTGACTCGGATTAGGACTCTAAAACCTGGCTAATGGAAACCCTAGAAAATTATACAATATCAGCTCCTAACATTAGAAAATCATATCTTGGCTGCCAAAACTTAATATTCATCAACAATTCATCATGGAAGCAATCGGGAGGATCTAGAGGAGGAGAATCAAGAGTTGGAGTTTCATTACACCAATTCTACAATTCTCCATCTCTATTCTTTGGGTAAATTAGTATTAGATTTATTTTGTCTATTTTTTATTTCTAAGTTATTTATTCCAAAGTTCCATTATGCACAATTTATCTTTTAGGATTGTAATTATCTGAACAATTGATTATTGTTTTTCTGTTTTAATTGAATCTAGTATTACATTATTTAATTGAATTGGTTTTTAATTCATTTCCATTGACTATATGTTTGTTATAACACAACCCTTATTGTAGTTAAATATTGGGTAACTCGCGTAATTAAGCTATCGCCCGGGAGGGGGTTTAATTACGGATTTAACATATATGCGCTCAGTGCGAGGTATTGAACCAGGAGGTCTTGCCCATTAGGCAGTCATAGAATTAGATGTAATCACGTCTGAAAAATATTGTAGGGTCACCGTGGAGGGGTCTCTAGTATCTAGAATAGCTTCTTGTTCACCGGGGAGGGTTAGGAAGATAACTGATTCCCGACTATTGTAAAAATTACTCATTTACCCCTATTACTAGGAATCATTAATTCAATAGGATAGGTTCATAATTACATCTCCTTAACTATTACCTTATTTTCATAATTATATATTCTTATTTGATTAGACAACAAAATACTTTACTTGCTTATCTTTTTAATCAAAATATTTAAAACAATCTATTCTAATATTGAGAACAAGTTGAAATAACTACTTAAATCCCAGAGAACGAACATTGTTAAACTTACCTATGACTTGTAACAACTCGTATACTTGCGGAGAGTTAATCGTGATTTTCGATGTGTGTGAACTTTTTATATTATTATTATTTGTTTTTGTGAGCTAGTCCACATAGTATTGAAGACTTTCATTCTCCTTTTGGCATATATCCGATAGAGATGAATTCATCTACCCATTTACTCTGTTTTGTAACCCATGCCACAAACCATTGACTAATTGTGAGAAATATTGGGTGACTTTGGTTCTAACATGGAAAACCACTTCTGAAAAATCTCGTCCAGAGTAGCGGGGAAAGCTCGGCAATAAACCGCGTCATTTTTCGTAATGAATTCCAAGTCCCTTTGATACATATACACATGAGCTTTGGGATTAGTTGTCCCATTAAATGTTGTTATCGATGGAGATTTAAACTTCTTCGACCTCGTGGTGTCCAATATATACCAAGACAGCCAACTTCCTTTCCACAAAATCGGTCAGGCTTTGTACTCTCTAATGAACTTCTCGTAGATATTGTTCTTCCTTCCTCCAGCAGATGCGTATGTAGTTCTATATACCCTTGGCTCTCGAGGATGCATGCTCTTAGCTATTTCATCGGTATTATTAGGAACATGAACAACTAGAGGGCTCTTTCGCTATCGCTTTGGCAGGGGTATCCATTGACTAGTAATTTTATGCAATAATTGATCTAGGTATATCTCGAGCAAACATACCACACCCTCGACACACTGTTTTGTTTATTCGTTTTGGACCTTCTACATCTCTTCGGTCTCGACAGGTATCGACGTCATATTTTGACTTATCACTATGTAAATAGTTATGTAGGTATCATGCTTCAAGTTGTAAGTTATGAAGTAACTATTCGAACATACTCTATAAAATGAAGTAGAAATGTGTTGAAAACCAACTAATGTACTTTCAAATTTTACGTTTTAAGCATTTGCAATAAAATCATTTAATTCTTTTGCATTTTATACTTACTTATATTTATGTACTTCATATTCAATTTATATCCAATTTTTTTACCATGACTATCAATCTTTTTTTGTTAGATAGGAGATCCATTTTGGACTCAGAGTCATTGACTCGGTTCGAACCTGCACCACTAGATTGGACGACTAAGGCCCTAGCCAGTGAGTTAATCCCAATTGGTTATGACTATCAATCTTACCTCATGTTAATATGCAAACCTACTCATTCACCTAAACCCATCAATTTAGTTCATATTATATCTATTTGATATAATCTTTTCTATCAGTAGCAGTTTTTATAAATACATTAGCTTTTTCTAATTTCAGGAAAATTCGTTCTCGATATTTTCTTTTACTTGTAAATTATTTTAATTACTAATGAAATTATCTATCTTATTTTCTTCATTCACGGATTAAGGGAATGTTTGTTTGCATTTAATGACATCTTAATCTGATTCATTAAGACACTGGATTAATAAAACTGTTAAATTTTACTGGTCAATTCAAATCTGAATAGCTTTTAACTGGTCTGTTTCATTTAGATTAAGTTTGATTCATTTAGATCTTTCCTTTTAATAGAATAGGTTTTATTCAACTGTTATTCAACATTCAATATTTATCACTTAAAAAGATCAAACGACACCTAAATCGTTATTTTTTATGTATTATTTTAAAACTTAATAGGATAATCGAGTTAAAAAAAAAGTGACTTTATACTAGCCAAATGCGTACGACTCAACATTGTATATTTTAACGTGTTCGAGGAATTCTGTTATTAAGTTTTACAATAGCCTCTCCTTATTAGGTAGAAATAAAAACGTAGGATAAGTGACGTGTTACCATTTTGTTTTTTTTTTGTTGAAAAAAAAATAAAAAAAGAAGCAAGTGGCATACGGCAAGTGGCATATGTGATTCACGTATGTCGATGCCATTGTCGATGTTGATGTTTTCCCCTTTTAGTTAATGACCATTGACCCTATAAGCATGCAAATTGCCTTTACGACAAGTATTTGATATTTTTTCTATGCCTAAAAATGAGTTATTAATAATGAAATTTAATAAAGTTAACTGTTCAGAATTCATGGACAACTAATTGTAAGCTGTGAACAGTTTTTTTTTTTTGTTCAGAAGCTGTGACCAAATTATAATAAATGTATGGGCAACTACTACTTGTAAGCTGTGACCACATAAATATATAGGTTCTTTTTGTCAAATAATAAATATTTATACAATTATAGTTATTTTTTGGTGAACAATTTTTTTCTCTAACATATAAGTAAGATTTGGTGGAGGTGGAAGTGGTGGTAGTGGTGGTGGGGAATAAATATAGGCGGTGGTGGAGTTTTGCTTGTTTTTTTTTAAGAAGAACCAGAGGCCGGGGAAGAAGAAGAAGAATGGGGAAGAAGAAGAAGGGGGAGAGGGGGGGGGGGGGGGGTAGGGGTGCGGTGGGGTGGGTTATTTTATTATTTATATTTAATAGTATAAAAATTATTAATAAAAAACCTATTTTACCCTTGTTTTAAGTTAATTAAATGATTAATTAGAATTAGGATTTAAAAAAAAAGTTGACATGGAAATGCCACGTCAGAGTTAACGGAAAAAATAGACGGAAAACATGACCAGGGGGTAACGGGACACAAGAGTAAAACTTAAGGGGCAAGAAGGTGCATTTTAAAACTTAAGGGGCAACCTGTCAATCGAGTCAAAACGCAGGAGACAAAAGTGCTATTTACTCTAATCTTTATTTCAAATCCTAATATGTAAAATCACTTGGTCACAATGACTTGTCTTCTTTAAAGCATATATTTTATACATAAATTTTTATAAAAAAATTAATTATTTTTTAGACAAAATTATATTAACATATTATTAATTTACAAGGCTTAGGATCCGTCCTGATTATATATAATCAGTTTTTATACAGATCAGTTTTGATGGGCTTTGAATATTAACAGTAATCATTCTCATCCCTAAATAAAAGATTACTGCATATTGATCTGACGGATGAAGGTCTCAAAATTGAACTGGAGTTTATCCAAAGATATTAAAAGATTGGGTGAGAGAGCGAGGTTCCAAGTGTAAGAGAATAATTTGTGGACAAAATAGGGACGGATTGTTCTTTTGGGTCACTAATTCTTCGTGGCAAAAGGCATTTGGACCATCGCGACGTGGCTTAGTATTGTTGGGGTGACACTTGACTCAAATCACGTTTGCTTCATGATTTTTTATTTAGTCAAACTACATGATCTAAGGAATTGCGTGATACTCAACCTTCTTTTTTTCCTTTTCAATGTGATAATACAGTATATCTTAGGGTTGCACATGAAAAACCCTGAAACCATAAAACCGCACAAAATCAACTCAACCTAATTTGAAAAATTCAACCCACACAAACTATAGTTTAAAATAAGCCCAAATTATTTCTTTTAGTACATTTTGTTTGGTTTGCGGTTTTAGAAAAACCCAAACCACAAGTAATCGATCCAACCGCAGTTTGAGTCTTTATATTTTTTTTATATATATATATGTCATGTATAAGGGTGGAATGTTATATTCCATCTCATTTCTCCCGTTACCTTCTAAACCTAATCTGCTCTCTCTCTCTCTCTCTCTCTCTCTCTCTCTCTCTCTCTCTCTCTCTCTCTTACACGCTAAGGCTAAAACCCTAACCTTTATCCTTCTTTCTTACCTATTTTCTACAACCCGTCTCTTCACCCATCTTTCGCCGTCTCCAGACGCTCCACTATGCCTCCTTTTGCACTCCGCATTAATTATTTGGAGGGTTTTAAACAACCTTTGAAGTCCGCATTTAATGCGTATGACCTCTCTGGTGTTGTTAACCTCCGATTTATGTGCTTACCGTGGTTAGTTGATTAATATATGGTTAATATGAGGGTTTGTTTGGATGGGTATAAAAGGCCTATGTTAGGGTTTTTTGTTCTTCAAAACTCCTTTTCCAGGTTCGGATCCTACATCCCTTTTATGTAATATTCTTTAATTTCTTATATATACTATTGTATTTGAAGATCTATTGAGGTTAATTACTTAATTTTTCAAAGGTGTTTGATATGTTCGAAAATTATTTTTCTGGAAAATTGAAAGATTGAAGGTGTTTTATAAATTGTATTAGGTTAGTAGTTTTCGAAATACTATAAATAATAAATTAGTTGAGTAATGAATGTACTAATGTGTTTGCTTGTTTGTGTTTAACTATTTTGCAGATTAGTGATAAAATGGATGATGAATCTGAATCCATCATTGATCTAACTTTACAAGCCACTCAAGGTGTTAACACCTGTTGGTAACTCTTCTAATCCAATTAACACTCGCCCTTCTAGTTCTAATCCCCCTGTCCCTAAAAAAAGCTAAGAAAGAAACCCCCTGTCCCAATTAACTTTACTGTTTTTTTACAATTTGTGAATATACTTTGATCAATATTTAACACTATCTAACTTGGAGATTTTTTTATGTAGGCAATTATGGTTTAGACTTTAAAGTTTGAGTGAAAGTCCCCAATCCACTCTAACTGAATCAATGAATTAGCCAATAAACTTATGTGAGTTATACATCGGTTTCATACTATAATAACTTGCATTTCACTATACTTATGCATATAGACTAAAGATTGCAGCTCATGAGCCTCTTATGATGCAATTTAGGTGGATTTTGATTTGTAAAGGTTTAAGATTAATTAAATTAAACGAAAAACAATAAAATAAATAGGAGAGAATAAGATGAGATTGTATAGCTCAGGTTTTGCTAGTATGAACTAATGCTTCTATTTCTTCTACTAGTTAATAAGGGCGATTAAAGATCTTAGAAAAGTAGCCAGGATTCTATATTCCTCCTAACCCCCTTCCTGGTGGACTTAAGAGACGACCTAACAATTACCAAGAGACTTGGGTAAGGGACCCTGCAATAATGGTCGGTGATTAAATCTCAAAGCCTAATGAAATCTAGTTAGGAAAGCCCTTCCGGATCACTACCGCACACTAGACGCTTATGTGATGTTTCAATAATTAGACACCCCTTCCGGCCGACCATCTCACTACTATTAGCACAACCCTAATTTGATCAGGATTAAGACAGACAATAAATCAAAGCACATAAAACAAATATATAGTTAAGAAGTTATAATCAATTTAAAATAGTTTTCTCAAAAAAACTTAGTTAGAAAAGAATAGAAATCAAAGATTATATATATGCAAAACCAAAGCTATGGGAGAATTAGTTCATACTTGAAAGATCTAAACTAAAATAAAGATACATACTGTCAACCTGTTTCTCTTAAATTACTCAGGTTTGAACTAAGTTTTAGAACTGAGCAAGGACATGTTTACAATGATTAAAGGATGTATTTATAGGTGTTTAGGAAGACCTAGGTCGAAATATTGGAGTAGAAGACAAGTAATTGAACTACTTTTCCAAATCAAATTCATTTCCTAAAATATAGGCGAAGGAAAAAACTGATGCTGTCTTGTTTTGGTCGTAATTTCTTCGTTATTGCTCCAATTTTTGCGTACTTTATATCGAAAAGGCCGCGTCGAAAATATCTACACTTTCACTTTGATTGATCCTCCAAATTCCCATCCTATTTTGAGTTATCTTCACTTTAGTGGACGTGGCTGCAGAATTTCAGATTCACTTGACAACTTTTTCTTTCCTATTTTATCTCTACTTCCTTTTATCTCCATTTTCCATCCATATCTTCTTTACTTTATCTCTTATAATTGATTTGGCATCTAATTAAATTCCAAATATCTTTAAATCTTCACACTAAATAAATAAATTAAAGCCAATATGCTCTAAAAATAATAAATCATTATATCAAGACAAGAAATTGGAATTTATCAGAACACGACTAAAAATATATAATTAATTACTCAAATACACCTATAATGATGTCTCCAACCTAGATTGTTATATTACATATAGGGAGACATCACCATTCTAGGCATAGGATTAATAATTGCACCCAAATCACACAAGGCTTTCCCTTGCCACTCATCACCAATAGAAACAGGAATAGTGAAACTCCCATGATCAAGTAATTTAGGTGGAAACTTACCCTGGAATATTGCACTACACTCTTCTGGAAATCCTATCATTCCATTCTCAAGGTATGTGCGTCTGTTGGAGATAGCTCTTTTCAAGATTTCACATATTTTGCCACATCTCTGATAGCATCTAGGAATAGTACATTGATATAAAGCTTTCTTACCACATTTATGAACTTATGATAGTCTGCCATATATCCTTTCTTCTAAACTCTTGAGGGGAAATGTGGAGGAGGACGATTATCTTCCACTATAATATCTTTCTTCTTTGGTTTTTCTGGAATTTTCTCAACTTCCACCTCTTCTCCTTCTGGTTCACCTTCTTTCTCAACCACATCTTTCACCATTTTCTCCTTCACAATTGTTTCTTTTTCTTTCATAACAGGAAAAGGTGGTGGTGGTAATTGCTTACCGCTTCTCAGTCTAACCACATTACAATCCTCTCTCTATCTCAGAATTTCTATATCACTTGGGAGTTGTCCTTGACCTCAAACATTCAAACTACTGACAATCTTTGATATTTGATTCTTGGTGGTCCTTAGTGAGTTCTAAAATAAATGCAATAAGAAAAGAGAACCACAACCGCAAGTGTACGGTTGTCCCAAGTAATAATAGTGATAAAACAGATTCGTTCTCAGGGACAGATTGGTTGACTCTTATGCTTATCAGATAGTGATTAATTGCACATAAAGCAAGTAAATGATTTTAAGATTGATTGTTTGTTTTTCTAATAACTAAGACATATAATGAAAAGACTAAATTAATGCAAATATAAAGCTAGACGCAAGTAAAAGTAACTGGACGCAAGATATGAGAGGTAGTACTCAAGCAACGCTAGGGTTTCACCTAAATCTAACCATTCCATGTATTGTTTAAGGGACGAATTCGGTAAATAATATTGGTCGGGATTCAATTATCTCCTTACCCCGTCAGGGTGGACTAAGGAGCTCTTCTTAGGTGCTACAGACCCCGTCAGGGTGAATATAGTCCACCTTCGAATGATTAAAGTCTAACTACCCAGTTGGCCGTAGGATTAATTAAGCCTGTCAAGGTCAAATAATTTCTATCCTACATTCGTTAGTTAGTTCCGTACCTAGACCCCCCGTCAAGGTGATCCAATAGCCACTAATTGGAATAGCCTAAGTACTAGGTCCTAATATTGATTAGCTACTTCAATAAAAGTCAATAAGTGTAAATTAAAGAAAAATATTAAATACCTAATTCGATTTCAATTAAAATAATCCTAAATTCAAAGACATAGAATGGAAAAGATTGGGGTTCAACCCATTACGCGTTCTCAAGTACCAAATGAAATTAGCTCATACTCGTAAAAACTAAGCAAATAAATTGAAAGGAATTCATAATTGTTTTACAGAAATAAAAATAAGAAACCTAATTAGGAAGTTGATTCGGCTGCGAAGTGGAGATATAGACAGTCTCCAACTCTTGGCTTCTTCTTTTCCTTCCATCTGCTTCTTCTCTTCTTGTCTGACTTTGTGAATAATGAATTGTATCTAAAATAGAAGTCAAAAACCTTATTTATACTATAAAAATCGTACTTGGACCTTAGGCTTATGTTTTAGTGAAATAATAAAGGCCCAAGTTCATTATCTTAGCCCAAAATCCCGTAACTGCTACACCACCTCCACTAAATCAGCTCTAGCCGGTTCGTTTCAACTCGGATTGACCTCATTCCAGTTGCTAAAGTTTCGTAACTCAATGGGGCACAATTTCTCTTCAAAGGCCAGCGGATAAATCTACTTTTAGGTGGCTCGAAATCAGCAATCTTTATCAGTTTTCCAGATTTGTAGCTTTAAAATATTAATTCTTTTGGGATTTGTCTTCATGCTTTGACTCCATATCACGATCTTTGACTTTATCCTCGGATTACTCTCCTAGCTAGTATTCAAAACCTACAAAATTTTCACTAAAATACACAATATTACGCGCAAAAGTTTAATAAACTAAAATTACTAGAAATTAAAGAGGAAAATCAGATTATTGTATATTTAGTCCAAAAGTCTATCAAAATAGTCAGATAATCACCTAATTTGATGTCTCCTAAGCATATGAATATAGAACAAAAGAGGAGACATCAATTCTCCAAAATTTCCAACGACGCAGAATGTGAGTTTAACTTTCTTCAATTTTATATTCCTTACTTGCTGAAGAGGCGATGAATTTAGACAACTGATCTTCAATTTGGGTTGTCTTACTTCCGGAGACCGCTATGTACTTGGTTAAAGTGAGGGCTAAATCAGTTGTGGTAAGCGCACCTTCTTGAGAGCGAGAAGGAAGTGCTTTCTGAGCCAACGTATCTGAATAAGCTTCATGCTCTGCTCTTTATTGGGCTTGACCTCCCTGATAATGATCCTGTTGTTTAAATTGATAATTATTTCCTTGGGGTCTTGGTTGATAAGTTCCTGGATTAGCAGCCCCTTGTGGGTTTGAATATTGAAACCCCGAATGGTTTTTATGTTGATTAGCATATCGTTGACCATTAGAATAATTGTTACCTCGATTATTAACAAAAATACACCGATTCCGGATTATTAGAACACTCTTCCCAACTATGATCAATTGCCCCAAAACTAGGGCATATCTCTGGTTCTTGTACAACATTAACATTAGCTTGTTTATTGGACACAATCAACTGTTTAACTTTATTCTCAAGAGAGGAAATCTTTGCATTCAAAGTTGCTTCTGCATCCTATATTCAAGGTACATTTTTCCTAAAAACAAACTAGTGATCTTGATGGTTTCCAACTCATCTCATTTTCTACGATTCGATCCATAATAGATAATGCTTGAGTCACAGTTACCATCATAAAACCACCCTGACACATAGTATCTACTTTCTCTTTGGAGGCTTCATCTAAACTGCGATAAAAGATTCCTAGCTGTAATTCAGTTGAGTACCCATGTAATGGGATTTTTCATAATAAATATTGGAAACGGGTCCAAGCAACTCCTACAGCTTCCACATGCTCTTGACGGAACCCTGCTAAATCAGGCTGTCCACTAAGTCTACCACTCTTAGGATATTACCTATCGGAAAATACTGTTTGCAATTGATCCCAAGTTATGATTTATTCGTGTTGTTGCTGATCATACCATTCACTAGCTCCTCTGGTGAGGAAAAATGGAAACATCGAAAATTACATTTGTTCTTGGGTTACTCCAAGAGTGACATATGCATCACAAATTTGCATAAATTTATACATGACTTGAATAGGATCTTCCCCGTGCAACTCCACTATATTGACCAATACTGATGAACTGATTGATCATACCCGCATCTGGTTTGAATCTAATTCCTTGAATGGCGGGTGGAAGGAGTCCCAATGGTGGCACACAGATGGTCTATATTCGTTAGGTTGGATGAGCCATGGTGCGTCTTCAGGATGAGCTCTAGCACCATTGTTGTTGTTAACTGGTGGTTGACCTCCAGGAGGAACTTGAATTCGAACGTTTTGATTTCCTCTTGGTGGGACTTCCACAACTATTGACATTCTCGGATTGCCATGTTCATCAAACTCTATTCCAGGATCTTGGAAATTGTTGATATTCACTACTGCCATTTCTCTTTCTCTCGCTTTCCTTTCTTCCTTTTCTCTCTTGCTTTTAGCTCGGAATAACCTCTCAGGATTTGAGAGCATGCACCAAACCTGTAAAACCTGAGAAAAACAAAATAAAGAAAAACGTAATACTGAAAAATAAAATAACAATTAAACTACTTATGGAGTAACACCGGGTCACACGCTACTGTCCCTGGCAGCGGCGCCAAAAACTTGGTGGGTCCTGGTGTGTGATAAAATCACACTCCTAAAGAGAGGGACACTAACCACAAGTGTACGGGTCATCCAAGTAATAAACCGATAATCGGGATTTTGTTCTCAAGGACGGATTGTTATAAATCAGGTGTTTATCGTATAAGTATAAAAAATTGTTAAAACAGAAAAATAAAATGTAAAGATATTTGTTTTGGTTTTGGATCAAAACTAAAGATGCAGTAAAATAAAGTACTAAAATGATTAACTGAAAAGAAATACTAAAAGTAATAGGAGTAAACGGAAGGTGAGAGATGTACTTAAGTCTCGCAAGGGATCCACCTGAGTCAATATAATTAACGTTTCTGTTTAAGGGTAGAGTTGGTATTATAATAGTCGGGACTCTAATATCTCCTAGACCCCTGTCGGGTGGACCTAGGAGCTATCCTAAAGTACTATAAACCCCTCCCGGGTGATTATATCCACTCTCAGATGTGAAGTTCTTAATCACTTTGGCTATGTGATTAGTTAAACCTATCGTTCAATAACGGACATCACACAGAAATTAACTATGTCTGTAATCAAATCCCCTTCCCCCGTCAGATGATCACTTCGCCACTAAAGTGAATAGCCCAATTACTAAACCCTATTTCTAGTTGTACCGACAAGAAATAGTAAATAAGCACAAAGTAATAACCAATATAAAATACTCAACTAAGATTAAATAGTAAAATTTCAAATTCAGAAAACATAAATTAAATTAACTAAGGCTTCAACCCATTATTGCGATTCTCAAGTGCGTAGAAATTTAGCTCATACTAAAACTAGAAATTGAAAATAAATTAAAAGCATTCATTATTGTCAATTACAAAAATATAATACAGAACCTAATTTAAGGATTGTATTGGGTTGCTGTTAGAAGAAATGAAATTCTCCAGCTCTATCTTTCTCCTCTGCCTTTTTGCTCTGCTCTAACTTTAAAACTAATGAAGCGTCTGTAACGAGGAGGTCTAAAAACCTATTTATACTAGTCTAATTCGGATTGGGCTTTTATATGATAATAATAAGTCAAATGTTGAAAAGCCCAAGTTCAAATTAGAAATCCCGTAACTGATGTACAACCTGTAGTAAAGAGGCCGTAACTTTTGCGTCTCATATCCAAATCACCTGATTCGAATCCTTAAATCTTGATAACTCAAAGGCGCAACTTCCTATTTTGAATCTCCAGACCTGAATCAATGCCAATGTGGCTCGAAATCAACAATTAGTAACAACTTTCCAGATTTTCATCTCTTCTAGTCAACTCTTCGGGTAATATTTTCTTGCTTTTGACCCCTCCGCTTGATCTAAAACTTTAATTATCACTTCTCCTCCTTATCTTGGTCTCCATAGCATCCATTTACCTAAGAAATTTATACTAAAAACAAACAAATTAACGCACAAAATCTCTAAATGCAAATATCATAATTCCAAGGGGAGAAAGTGCAATATAACGAAATAAACATAAAAGTCTATTAAATAAGTCTATTATTCACCTAAAATGATGTCTCCTAAGGGCATATATTTAGAACAAAATGGGAGACATCAACGTCTTAGGGTGTATCGTAGGATTAAGGTAGGCACTGATAAACATTTAGTATAATTTATAGTGGGATTTTGGCCCTCTCCTCACCATCCATCAACTAATCACCCTAGAGCTTGAGTTTCCGCTCATAATCATGCTCAATCGACTCGGTTTATGCTATAACATTGCATCCCCCAAGTCCTGAACAATATAAAAATATGTCTAATGCCGGATTTTCCTTTACTCTTTTCATATATTTTTTCGTTTCTATTTCTTTTTCTCATTTTTTTGTAAGTCAAACTCGATACCCCCTTTTGATGTGAGTTCTTGTGATGATTAATTTCTTTTCTTTTCTTTTTCAACTTTTTTTTCTCAAATCTGGCATGGATTATAAATAAACGCAAAAAAAAGAACATCTACCCACCCTATGTATCCCCTGGTCATGTAAACCTACCACCCCAAACTCAAGCTCCAAGACAACTAGTCCTAGGAATGTGATTCGAGAGCGGGTCATATGGTGAAGTCCTAAACACTAAATGTTATCATCTTTCAACGTGGTTTATCAAAGAAACAGCTACAAAGGATAGAATTGGGTTAAGAAGGATTATACATTCTAAATCAGGTTAGGAAGCTAAAGGAAACAAAGGGCTAACAAAGAACCACATCAATCATTTTCCTAGCTAAGTGGTTTACCAAATTTCTTATTTCTAGTTAGTATATTGAGTGGGTTTTCAACTAGGTTGGACCTCACGTTCTACACACCACTCATTCTCACCTCGTTCAAACTTATCTTATTTGCATTGCTTACTAATTAGTTCTATCCACAATTACATGTTTTAATACAAGTACTTTAAGCACACTATAAACAATTCAAAAGACATACTTCTTATTTATCATTAACTCGTCTAATTAAAGCTTATTAAGTACATTCTTTACACTCTACATCAAAACCCCCTATAATGTACACTAAGAAATAATAAAAACACATAAAATGGGGGTGGCAACAACGGGTTCCCTGATGTCTCCCCATTTTTCATGAATTAATCCTAGTTAGAGACATCATTTTAGGTGTATTTATCAGGTTATAGGTCGATTTTCTCATGATTTAGTACACATTCCTATTTTGTGTCTTGATTTAATTAATTATTATTTTTAGATCATATTGGGTTTAATTGTTTGTTAATTGTGAATCTTTAAAGATATACGGTAATTAATTAGAGACCAGGTTAATTCTAAAAGATAAAGGAAAGAGGATAAACATGGAAATTGGAGATAAAGGCAAGAAATATGAAAAAGAAAAAGATAAAATTGCCAAATAAATCTGAATTCCAACAGCTACGACCACAAAAGGGCTTACATCTCAAGATTGGCTAGGAATTTGGAAGAATTGTCTAATGCAAAGTTAAAGAGCTTTCCGAGATGACCAGTTTCTACTATTGAAACGCGTCAAACTGATAAGTATTGGATCAGTTACGACCAAAACAAAACAATATCAAAATCTTACCTTTTCAAAATTTTAGGGTTACGAATTTGGGTTGGGCTTGGAGTCCAATACCTATCTTATACTACAAGAAACGTTTTAGGGTTTCCTATACCCTATAAACACACCCTCTTATCATAAGGAAATCATTCTTGGCAATCCTTAAGTCAAGAGGAAGCGTACAACACAACAGAAGAAGTTTGGAAGGAGCTGAACACCATATCATGTTTTCTTCAACCTTTAAATTTGTAATTTCTTCTTTTTCTCTCTATAGTATGAACTAAATAATTTTAGCTTGAGATTTAGCATATATGTATGAACCCTAGTTTTTCTATCTGATTTGGGATACATCGTATTTAATTTGAATTCATGTTTTATTCTCTGTATATGTGTTTTGATTTAATGTCTGTTTTCCTTGCGGTGCGCAACGTATACGATTACCTTAATAGTAGTTAGATGGTCACCCGGAAGGGGTGTCTAATTATTGAAACACCACATAACGTCTAGAACAAGGCTTAGACCTGACAAATCAGCCTAACTAGATAATCATTAGGGTATGTTTTCACAACTATCACCGTGTTTGGAATTGTATTGCTTAAGGGCCTTGGTGGCGCTTGATAACCCTAAGTTTAGGCTGCCTCGTGGTTGTGCCGTAGCCCCCTTAGTCGCTCTCAAGGTCTAAGGTATGGTAATTTAGAATCTTGATTATTGCATATCTCACGATTCACCCTTATAAGATAGAATAAACAAAACTAGTGGGGATTACTTGCTGATATCTCAAGCTAAACTATCATACTATCTGTTCTTCTCTTTTATTTAATTTTGTGTCTTTTAATTTATTAGTTAATTTTCTCTTTTCTAAAAACCAAACAAAAATCTCTTTTCTTTTATTTTACTGCGTATTAATCTGATCTAGCTTTCATATCTGCAATTGATAACTTGCATAAGTTTTCTCTAACCTTCGTAGTCTTTGAGGAACGAATCTTACTTATCATTTAAAACTTGCATACGTCCTGTATACTTGCAGAGCCGTGCTAGGCTAGGGTGTCTATTTTTGCACTTATTTATATCATCTTTTTATCACACCCTAGTCGACACCATTCCCACTCTCAACTCAAAGGCGAGCCGTGACTCCACGATTCAAAAAGAAACAAAAATAATAAAATTATAAATTTTGAAAAGTGAACATACCACATAGATCATGAGAAAGGGTGAAATGCGTACCTTTGCAAGAAACTCTCAATCCCTAAGTTTGGGGTTGACCTTCTTGATCCAAGAAAATGCGAAAAAACAATGTTTGGCCTTGTTCGCGGGTCTAGCTCGACTTGTTCCTTATTTGGAAAACTTTTAGTAATGAAAGTTAAAGATCTTCTTTCAAACTTTCCTTGGATGCTTGAATCACTGAAAAAATCGGAACCTTTTTATTTTATTTTATTTTTGTCGAAGGCCACACTACAGACTGTTTAATTTGAGCATGGACCTACCGTGTCCACGCTACACCACAATACTTTTTTTAGTTGAAGGCCATCAGCTGCAAACCTTCTGGTTGAAGTTGAGCGTCGACCATGCGTGTCCACGCTTCACCACGTATCTTTTTTTTGGAAGGCCATCGGCAACCAACTTTTTGCCTAATGTTAACGTGGACATTCTTGTCCACTATTCACCCACAATAATTCACCATTTTTTTCGTCGCCACACTTTATTTTGTCGATGTGCGGATGTCATCTGCGGTATACCACAATTCTCGCGCGTTATGCATCACGAGACTCGAATTTTCTGCCTATTTCAAGCGTGGCGTTCCGTCGTGACACTTTTGGTGGTATGCAGTATACAATGATTCCAAGCGGTGCACCACACATAACAGTTGTGTGCTCAGATTTTCTCCTCTAATTCAACCCAAACTCAAAAATTTGTCGCACCTATTCATAAAAAAACTTGTACCTTTCTCGTTAAACATAGTATCCACTTAAAAACACATAAAACCAAGCTAATACACACTACTAAAATGAAAATCAAACAAATATTAGTGAAATAAACTAATATGCAAATGGGTTTTCACCCTTATTCGACTTTTGTTTAACGTCGTTAAGCTCGACGAGTTACCTCACATTGGTTATTTATTAACGTAGCTTCCCCAACAATGCGAGAAGCTCTTAACATCAACCAATCAGAACTTGCATCCCTTCATGGTCTTCACTCCCATAAACTTAACTGATACTAATCTCTCATAAACAACTTCAGTGACCATGATTGGCCCACTCCATGAATTCTTGTGCTTGCGGGATTTGTTTGGCGGATCAAGGTCTTTTATTAGTAGTTTATCTCCTACCCCAAACTCATCCTCTTTATTCTTTCTCATAGTTTCTCTTTGAACCTTCTTTGCACCCTTATTTACCTCCTTTAAATAGTCAATGAATGAATTCCTTGTAGGCTTTGGAGGAGAAAAAAATGGTGGTTTCTTTCGTAGCTCGTTCTCCTCCAACCCTAAGGTTTCCACAACCTTGTTTGTTTCTTTCTCTACACGCTAAATGGTGTCCACGTGGAAGCAATCATTATGAGAATTTGGAAATTTCATTGCCCATAACACATTGAATTTGTACTTTTTGTCTTGTACTTGCATGATCAATTCACCATTCTCTACATTAATTAAAGTACGCCTTGTGGCTAAGAATGGTCGTCCCAAGATGATTGGCACATTCTTATCTGCGTCGTAAGCAAGAATAATGAAATCACATGGAACTATGAAATTACATGCCTTGATGAGCACGTCCTCTATCTTCCTTTCGGGATGAGAAATAGATCTATCATCCAAGATCACTGTAGTAAGTCTCGCTTCCCTATCCTTAATTTCTTGAACAATGATCAGGGCATAAGATTAATGCTTGCACCTTAATCACATAAGGTGTTCCCGGTCCATTCTCCTCCAATTGATATAGGGATGTTAAAACTTTCGGGATCCTTCACCTTTGGTGGAAACTTTCTTTTAAAATTGCCCTATACTCCTTAGGTATATCAACCATATAACCTTCAATGTATTTGCGCTTATTGGATAGAATCCTCCTTCATAAATTTTAGATATTTAGGCATATGTTGGATGGCTTCCACAAACGACAAGTTAATTCACAACTTCTTCATCAGGTCTTAACTAGTAAATAACCCGCTTGGATTATGAAATAAAAGTGAAAAAATAACAAAACCTAGTTGTTAGGAACATGAATAAGTCAGTTCTTTGTTGAGCCACTTGAAACCTTTAGCTTTCTCACCCATCTTGAATCGAATTTAACCTTCCTTCGCCTCTTTTTAGCGTTTAGCCTTCTTTTAGTGCCACATTATAAGTCATGTCCCTTAGTTTATAGAACTTTCCCATATGACCTGCACTCGAATCGCAACCCTAAGACTAGTCATCTTTAGAGCTTGAGTTTTGGGTGGTGGGATTTATTATTGGGACTTACATTGGGTGGGAATTTAATGAGCTTGTATTTATGAGATATTTTGACAATACTCTTATCGTAACGCTTTGTTGGGATATTAAAAAAAATTGATAATAAGTAACATGATATCTCACCTAAAAAAGAGTGACAATGCTAAATTACAAAAAATGATATGATAAAGATGAAGTAAAAAGAAAAATCAAAAGAAAAGAACCGACAAAGTGGGATTTTTGTAAATCATCAGGTAATGCTATTTGGTACTTGGGGATGTTGAATGAGAGCATTGAAACACAGGTTGAGCAAAAATATTTTCGAGTGTAACTCAAACTCCAGGGATATTCGTTGGTGGTTAGTGAGGAGAGATCTGAAAGACCACTTCACGTTATCCAAATATACGTATCATATCGTTCCTAAGTCTACTCTATAACCAAAAATAACTTAGGGTTCTTAGCTTCTTGGTTATGTGACAATTGAACAATTAGGGAATAACTAAGTGGACCATTATACATTAGGTATGACCTATGAACACCCAATAGCCGCCATAGCAACCTAAGTGAGAACCGCTTCTTCTTGCATTGCGAAGTTAATTCAATTTTGAAATTATTATATGTTGATGGATTTTATATTATGTGTATTTGTGTATTAGATCTTAGACACCACTATATGGGACTTGTTAGGATAGTTGTTTTAGGATCATTCATTATATTTCTACTTCTCCTTCTTCTTTGATCATTTAGACTTAGGCTTCATTTTTTTTGCTTTTATCTTGTGAGGATGGAAAAACTTTGAATTGTGAGTCTTGATGTCTTATATTTTGTGCTATATTAATCTATTCACGAGACATATTTTTGAGGGTTTACTGTACCTAAGTGAGGGATTCTTCCCTAATATTCTCCATGTCTTACTATTCCATCTTCTTTAGGACATATTTATGTTTATAAAGTTTTTGTACTTTAATTGAGTGTTAAATGTGTAGCTTTTAGGTACATGGTTGACACTAGAGTCCAAAGCGATAAATATAAGTCAATAGGTCAAGTCCAAACCCAATCGAAGGCGTAAAAAAGCTAAAAGTCACTTTGGGAAAGTTAGAGCGTTTACCAAGAAAGTCTTGACGTCATATTGTTTCAATCACCACGGTTAATGGGTCAGAGATATGGACTTAATTCCTCTTTATTTGGATATATCTTGAACGCAGTGACGCGTGAGAAGTGATGGAAGCCAACTCGGAGTTGAGACAAGAAAGTTATGCTATTCTGGGACTCAAACTTGTCCAACACTAGACAAAAACGGGTGGGTTATTTTTAACCCACCTAAGTGAGCCCATAAGGCCCCAAACGTTTTTGGCTAAGTATATAAGCATTTTTTAAGCTCCTAACTCACACACTTCATTTTATTATCAAATTTTCAGTAGAAAGGAGTCACACGCCTAGAAGAGAAGAGAATGAGGGTTTCCACCCAATTTCATCATTCTTTTCCATTCCATTCCGTTCTTTAAGTTAATTTTATTCTGTTTTATTTTATAAACATAATTTAGGTATTAGTTATCTTTAAATTTTAGTTTAGTATGATGAACTAAACCTCATGGGCTTGAGTCTGATAATGTGTATGAACCTTAATTAATTATTTATATGTTATTTGATTTTGGAATATCTTATCTTTTAAATAAATTGATTAATTTTCATTGATTATACATTTAAGAATATTTCTAATTGTTCCCTGGTCAAGTATTAATTAGTGTTAGTAATCTTAACTATTGGTCGGGAGGGGGTCAGAATTAGTGGATAAACGCTTGTGTGTGTTAGGAGCACAATGTTTTGACTAAACAAGTAGTCGTTAGGGTTTGAACCATAAGCATTTGAAAGTATTTGCAGGGTCACCCGGGAGGGTCTCTGGTGCCGTAGGGTTACTTCCTATCTACCCGAGAGGGATTTGGGAAGACCTTTGAATCCCGACTAATGTGAAAAGCAAAATTGTCCCTTATATTTAATAACGTTTGAATAGTTGATTAGAGGGATTACCCCAAGAATCAAGCATATCTCTCTCCCATTTATTTTATCTTAACATTTAAATTATATTTAATTTATTTAATTATTTATTTTATTTTTAATTTAGTTCTTAATTATGAAACCCAAAAAATATTACATTTACTTTAGTTGTCATTTATTTACAACTCGGAATTATAATACTTTCAAAACACAGTAAATGTAACCTTCATAGATTATGTGGAGACGATAATGTCATACTTATTAATTTTATTACTTGTCAATGACACGTACACTTGTGGGAATTCACCCTCCTTTAGTGTTGATTTATTATCACACCTTTTGTGTCGAACGATGTTTTTATACCTGGTCAAATCGGAGATCAGATAAAGATCTTCTTAAGGTAAATCTAGATCGGAAGTTTGCGTGAGCGATATGGATTGGAAGTTTTATCATGTGCGAATGTGTTTGTGCCACCGATTCTTTTCTAAAAATCGGCCTAGGCGGCCTCCTAGGCGGCCTCCTAGGCGCTAGAAGGTAGTATAACTTCCAGAAATGGCCCAGACGGCCTCCAGGCGGACCCAGGCGGCCGCCTAGGCGTTCTGGAAGCTAAAAAATAAAAATACCATTTTTTAATACGAAACATTGGAAAAAATTATTTTTTAACACAAAAAATTATATTAATCGCCTTTTAGAACACTGGCCACCGACAGTAGGGTCAGATAATTCACCGATTTTTTTGCAGTTAGACATGAGAATAAGGTAGGCAAAAAAATTCTTTAGATTTGAATCTCTTCTGGATTGATCGTCTGGAGTACAGAAGGGTGACTCCGAAAGCATGGAGTAGCCTAGGAGCTGAGATTTATTTTGGATAAATTTCTGGATAAAAGGGATGACACTATAAAAACATTGATAATCTAGAGTAAAAATACGTGCCTAATAACAAGTCTCGTATTAATGAGCCGGAGAAAGAACTTATTAGGAACACTAACGTTCACAATCACAAAGATCACAGGATGAGGACCACATAATGAGGACCACATAATGAGAAATCAACTTAACAAGGTTTGGGAAATGAGGAAAAATACTGGCCAGTTAAGGAAAGACAAATCTGGATCAAATGTGGCAATAAGAATACAAAGTTCTTCTTCAGAGCGACAACAGTGCGAAGAAATGTTAATACAATCTTAACCATTAAAGACAAGGATGGAAACTGGATTGATTCACGACAAGATATAAAGTCAAGTTTCTTGAATTTCTAGATAATCTGTTTACAGATACATGGGTATCTAACATGAATGATTTGATCAAATTCATTACACCAAAAACGCCATCCATAATGAATGATGTCTTTACCAGGGAGCCAACCATGGAGAAAATGGTGAAGGCAGTGTTTCACATGAAATCGACCAAGCCGCCGAGACCAGATGATTTGAACAGTAAGTTTTACCAACAGTTTTGGGATATTTTTTGATGGTTAAGGATTCTTTAATAATAAAATTTTGTTAGAGAACTTTAATGAGACTTTAAGTATTCTTATTCCTAAAGAGGGGTTTCCTGAAGAAGTGTACGATTATAGACCTATCTCATGTGTTAATTTTGGTTACAAAATTATGCGTGATTACACTATTTACCCCATGTACTATGACGCGATTGTCAACTTACCCGCTACTTTCTAAAACGTTCCTATTTACCCCATGTACCAAATATTTCGTGCCAGAATATCCCTATTGACGTTATCCATCCATTTTCTCAGTTAAGTAGGAATTTGTGTGGCATAAAACTACGTAATCACCCCCTAAGTATTTTTAATTTTCCATGTTTACCCCTGACTATGTTATTATTGTTTACCCCATTTATAACTACTTAACAGTGAAAATGGACGAAAACAGTCAACAAAGGGTATTCTGACACGAAATATTTTAGTACATGTGATAAAAAGGAACGTTTTAGAAAGTGGGGGGTAATTTTTCAAATGGGTCATAGTATAGGGGGGTCTGAGTGTATATACTCTTAAATTATTTCAAAGATTTTGGTTAATAGACTCTAGGGGTTCATGGGTATTCTGGTTGCTCCTACGCAATTTACGTTTATTAAAGGATGGGTAATTCAAGATAATATCATTGTGGTGTAGGAAATATCCTTCTTTATGAAAAGGAAAAAGAAAAGAGCATATCATCTAGAAGCTGTCACACCCGACATGGAAACGACATATGACCAGGTAAGATAGGACTTCATCATAAGATTTCTCGAGAAATATGGGTTTTTATCATAGATGGATATAATGTATACGAAACGGAATCTCGATGGTGTCTTTTCAAAATAATCTCAACAGAGAGCGGTTACCCAAGTTCGTGTTCGGAAGAGGTCTTCAACAAGGGATCTGTTATCTCTGCTTTTATTCTCATTAATGACAAAATCTTTTATTAGTTTGATTGAGGAGAAACTTGCAAAAAAGTGCATTAAATCCATTCAAATAACCCATAATCGCCCAACCCTTTCTCATTAATTAGTCATAGATGACTCATTGTTTTTTTGACACTGGAAGGGCGAGAGATTCAGAATTTTCAAGAATGTATCGACATGTATTGAAAAGGATCGGGCCAACGAGTTAATATTAATAAGTTGTCCATTTTCTTTAGCAAAGGTACATTAGATGACATCAGGTTAGAGATGACTCAAAGACTTAATATCAAAGAGACGCAAAACTTGGATAAATATTTGGGCATTCTGATGTGTCGTAAAAAGTCAAAGATTGAGACACTTACTTGGATCGCAGACAAAGTGTTCTGAAAAGCGCAGGGAAGAAGGACAAAATCCTATTAAAATGAGGGAAGGAAATCCTTATTAAGGCTATGGTCCAGGAATCCGAACGACATATGTGATGTCTATATTTTTGTTTCCAACTATGTTATGTCAGAAGTTGGACTTTATTATTGCAAACTTCTGGCGGAACTCGTTGGAAAAATGGAAGATTCATTATGTAGCTAGGAAAATATGTCTATTTCGAAAGTTCCAGGTGGGATGGGTTCCAAGGATATTAAACAAATGAATGTGGAACTGTTGGCAACTCAGACATGGAGAATTAAGAATAATCCTTAGTCACTAGCAGCAAAAGTGCTTAAAGGTATCTATTATCCAAAATGAGTTTCTCGGCATGAAATTACGACATAGCAGATCATGGTTATGGGGAAGTATTCTCGAAGGAAGAGATATGATTAAATAAGAAGCGATTATACGAATTGGGAACCGTAAGACAATAAATATTTAGAATCTTATGTGGCTTAGATTGGACTAGAAGCTGGAGCAGCCTATCGAGTCTAACCTCGAAATACTATCACAACTTGTGAGAGAGGACTCAAATGATTGGTATTCATAACTTATTGACACCGTATTCCCACGTCTAGTTAAGTATGAGATCTCCAGAATACTGATTCTCCAAAGGCAAGAACACGCTAAGCTCATATGAACATATTCAGATTAGGGAAATATACAACCAAAACCGGATACACGGTGCTCACGAATAGGATGGTGAGTGGTGCAGCACAATCATCAATTAATATGGATATTGCAAACCATAGGGTGTGGGAGAAAATATGAAAAACTAATGTACCAGCAAAAATGAGAATCTTTTCATGGAAATCATGCAAGAATGCCTAACCAGCAATGGAAAACCTTAAGAAACGGAGATGCGCAAAGGATGTTTGTTGATATTTGGGGCGATGAAAAAACATAATTTACTAACCATCTCCTCCTGACATGCCTAATTTGTCGGCAAATATGGACCAGGTCCTCTTTACAAATCTGTGTAAGGGAGAAATAGATGAAGAGCCTGGGGCAATGAATTATAAATGTTTCTACAACATACAGAGAAAGAGGTTGGGATGCACGGGTAGTCACGACCACTGTTCTAAAAATCGGCCTAGGCGGCGCCTAGGCGCTAGAAGGTAGTGCACCTTCCAGAAATGGCACAAGCGGCCTCTAGGCTGTCCCGAAAGGTCCTAGGCAGTCCTATGCAGCGCCTAGGCGGACCTAGGCGGACCTAGGTGGCCGCCTAAGCGGTCTGGAGGCTAAAAATAATTTTAAAAAAACCTATTTTTTTAATACAAAAAATTTAAAAAAAATATTTTTTGACATAAAAAATTATATAAAACTATTTTAAAAGTTATACAAATCCAAAAAAATATTCAAATATAATTGATTATTATTCAAAACCGCCTAACATGAAAACATTAGGCTCCGCTTAGGCGCCCGCCTGATCCCCTAGGCGCTCGAAGGTGGTAGACCGCCCGCCTAGCGCCTAGTGCCTTTTAGAACACTGGTCACGACTTACATTATACTAATGTTATGGAATATTTGAAAGGCCAAAATGAAGGCAATTCACGAGAATGATTAGATATTGACACTGTGATAAGGGTAACGAGGCAAGGGATATCAGACTTACTCCGAGAAGATTGGAATGTTTCAGAAAAACTCACAAGTAGTCATTAGGGGGACCAACAGATGCAATACAAATTTGTACAGAGGACCAGAATGCAAGCGTGTTGATTACGTGTGACGATTTGTTTAGTAGTGTCGCTAATTTAACGAGCATTGGGTTAGTGAAATTGATAACATGACTCGACACAAGACAGTGTGGTCACGTGCCCATTTTGTGGCCTTGGCCACAGAAGGAGTACGGGTCTTGACGCAGTCAATTCTTGTGAGGACGCGTCGAGTTCTAAGACAATTATCTTCTCGGACAATCCTTGAAGTTTATCAAGATATTAGATCGTCGTCAGTGGCAATATAGTCAGTGCAGCCTATTCTGAAAAAGATCCAAGAGATAGCAGAAGGCATGGACGATGTGTGATTCCGTCATCTGACGAGACGTTTCAATGGACAAACTTGTCGAATTGCGTGTTACGCTAGGCGGAGAGCCGATAGGGGTTAAAGGCTCAACAAGTGGATGTCTAGTTTCGACATTAGAGATTGGTTGATGCATCGGTCATTCTTAGATTGTGTTTTGTCTGTCTAAAAAAAAAAAGAAAAAATTAGTTACAAAGCTAGGTAATTAGATAGTAAATAAATTCAAATAATATATATAGTTTCTCCCGTAAGTATGAATTACAAATGAACCGACGAGTTGGAAACACCCGCCCAACGTGGTCCGTTTCTACCCTCATAATGCGTCTCTTAAACCACCACACAAAACTACTAAGTGACTTACCTACACGAACCACTCACGTACGGTAATTTGATACCCACAATTATCAATATAGTGAGAGTCAGAGATCATTTCCAAGTTCACTAATCACTTGAACTGATTATGGAGAATTCAAACGTAGGACCCGTGGTCCCGTCGGTGAAATCAGAGGAATTAAGCTTAGCCGCAGACCCAACTCAACCACCGATGACTGTACAAGTTCAATCACAGGCGTTGCAGACACCGACGATGGCGGAGGAAGTGGTGGTGGATAAGGATATGCTGTGTCCGATATGTATTCAGATTATAAAGGACGCGTTTTTAACGTCCTGCGGACATAGCTTTTGCTATATGTGTATCGCAACGCATCTTCAAAACAAGAGTGATTGTCCTTGTTGCTCTCATTATCTTACTACAAGCCATATTTACCCCAATTTTCTTCTCAATAAGGTTGGTTTCTTTTCATACACATGCATACTTCATTTTAAATTAAATTCACATGCATAAATAACTTTAGAATAAAATGTTTCTATACTTTATATGTTTCTGTATAGTAACAAAATAACGCCATAGGCATAGTGCTTAAAATGAGGAATTTCTCTTCTAGTATGCTCGTTTAAATATAAGGGAGTCTTGTGAGCTTAAGTGATAACTTGTGTTCCATTGACCATTTATTCCGACAAAGTTGAGGGTCAAAACTGTCATACTTATCTTGCTTGCAACATGAGATTCTGTGCTGATAAGTTGTGAAAAAAGTTCACATTTTATAATAATGCAAGATTATAAAATATACAAAGAATGGATGGGATCAAAATGAATTTACGGTTTATTTTTTGCTTACTATCTGGAATATTTGGAAAGCGAAGATGAAAGGATTTCATGAGAAATTACCATGGATTACAAAAGATATCTTATTTAAAATTCAATCGGCGATGAACGACCTTTTTAGTAAAGCAAATACAGAGAAGGATTTTCAAAACAAGAATGTTATAAGGGGCAAAGAAGATAAGAATATCGATTTAGAAAGTAATCCGATTTTAACAGATGATTCAGATTTTATATTTATGAGTGATGCATCCTTTAAAAAAGATTATGAGCCATCAGGAGTAGCAGCTATTGCAATCGATAAAGAAGGAAGGTTAACGCACAAGATTATCGGCAGAACTCTTGTTAGAAGTCCAATTGAGGGAGAATGTTGGGCGGCCCTTTTGGCCATGAGAAAGGCTGCCGCCTGTAAGTTACGAAATGTTTCATTTTATTCCAATAACTTTGAACTTGTTCAAGGTATGGCTAAGTACACAGGTCTTCGTTGGCAAATCTACTCTTTTATTACCGAAATGAGGAACTGGCTTCTGAAATTTCCTCTATGGAAAGTGAAGTACGTCAACAGGAAACTTAATAATGTCACAGATCTTGCTGCAAAAAGTGCTAGACGGAATATTGATTTATCCGATTGGAAGAATGGGTCTTTTAGTGACTTTTACAATTTCTTAAAATCTCTGTATAAACGTTCATGATAATCTTTTTCTACTTGGAAAAAAAAAAATATAATAATGCAAGATTACTTACTATGCTGAAAATGACTTGAAACTGGAAAAAGAAAATTCTAAAAAGTGTTCAATATGAGAGGGGAAAAAAAGGAGGCTAACACTCTCTGTTCTTAGAAGCTATTTATAATTATAAGGCATCTCTTTCTCGATTGAGGTGTCAAAAAATACGGAATTAGATTAAGTTTTGAGGTTTAATTAGAAGAAACAAATCAATCCTGCACACCTTTAGCAATGTATTAAATTATTGATGCTCCTCTTTCCAATTAAACATGTGTGTCATTTATCAGTTTTATGTCAAATAAACATTTGGGGATGTAATAAGAATTATATATCGCATTATGTCATGATTTAAATTGCACTCCAATTTTGCAGTTAGTGACAAAGTCTAATGCCTGTCAAATAGCTAAATCAGCAACTCCTTCGGAACAGCTTCGTCAAGCACTGCGACAGGTGTGTTATTTAACTGCATTTTAGAACATGTGAAATTACTTGAAAATTAAGTTAACTAACTATTTTCAGTTTATACTTAATAGTATTAATGGTTATGACTCTGAGTTTATTGATAGACAGGGTTGTGAGGTGTCAGTTAAGGAACTAGACAATCTACTTTCTCTTCTTACAGAAAAGAAACGAAAAATGGAGCAAGAAGAAGCTGAAACAAATTTGCAGATTTTACATGATTTTCTACAATGTTTGAAAAATCAAAAAGTTGAAGAGCTTAACGAGGTTTGTTTTTCGCAAACTTGTTTGTTCGTATAGTAATTATTAATTAAATTCTTTTATCTTTACAGATTCAAAGTGACCTTGAGTACATTAAGGAGGACATAACTGCTGTTGAAAAACGTAGGACAGAGTTGTATCGATCAAGAGATAGATATTTCGCAAACTTGAGAATGGTTGTTGATGATACTGTAAGGCCATCATTGATTGAAAAACGTAATATGGGTTGTGGTACTTCACAGAGCAGAAGATCTGAGGCTAATAAATCTCCTTTAACCTCTCAAAATAAACAAAGGAGTAGTGGCTCTGATCAGTCAGGACTTGTAGTTGCAAGAAAAAGACGCATTCACACTCAGGTTTGTGTAGTCTTGCACTGCGAAATGACACAATTGGAATTTATTTAATTTTAATGTTGTGTTTGTTAATTCTTCTCATGCAAGAAACAGTTTAATGATCTACAAGAGTGTTACTTGCAAAAGAGAAGGTATTGGGCAAATGAAAGAAAACGAGACTCATATTCCCAAATTAGACAAGGTTATCATACTGGACTTGAAGACTTTCAATCTGTTTTATCTACCTTTACACGATACAGGTTCATTTTTTTCTACTTATGATCATCTTTGGAATAATTCATCTTATTTAGTTAATCATTATATTTTGTTGTTCAAATAGTCGTTTGCGAGTTATTTCTCAACTCAGGCATGGAGATCTTTTTCACTCAGCCAATATTGTATCAAGGTAAATTTAGATTAGTGTGTGGCACTTTTTAGTGACTAGGCTGAGTTTTATTATTGTTTGTTGCAGTATAGAGTTTGATCGAGATGATGAATTGTTTGCTACAGCTGGAGTATCACGATGTATCAAAGTTTTCGAGTTTTCTTCGGTAAGGTTTAATTGATTTATATATATAAGTATATAAGTATACTAACCCATCAATAATGTTGATTTGACAGGTAATAAATGAACCAGCAGAAGTGCAATGTCCTATAGTAGAAATGTCTACAAGGTCGAAACTAAGTTGTCTTAGCTGGAATAAGTGCTTTAAAAATCACATAGCTAGTAGTGACTATGAGGGTATAGTAACTGTTTGGGATGTGACTACACGTCAAAGTGTAATGATGTACGAGGAACATGATAAACGAGCATGGAGTGTTGACTTTTCACGAACTGATCCTTCCATGCTTGTATCTGGTAGTGATGACTGTAAGGTACATTCATTTGATTTTTCCTTATCATTTTATAGTGTAATCATGTTATGTTGACTTTTCATTCCCAACAGGTGAAAGTTTGGTGCACGAAGCAAGAAGCAAGTGTTATAAACATTGATATGAAAGCAAATATATGTTCTGTCAAGTATAATCCTGGATCTAGCTTCTACATAGCAGTATGTTAATTTTCTAGTTCTCTTTTTTTCGTTTGTACTACAATTTTCATATCTGCTTGTTTTCTTGTAGGTTGGGTCCGCTGACCATCATATTCATTATTATGATCTTAGAAATAAAAGCCAACCGCTACATACTTTCAGCGGACATCGAAAAGCGGTTTCGTATGTCAAATTCTTGTCTGATTATGAGCTCGCTTCTGCATCCACTGATAGCACATTGCGTTTGTGGGATGTCAAACAAAATATTCCGATACGAACATTTAGAGGTCACACGAATGAGAAGAATTTTGTGGGTCTTTCGGTGAATAGTGAATACATTGCTTGTGGAAGCGAAACAAATGAAGTATGCGTGTACCATAAGGTATGTTAATGCAGATTCTAACATGGTTTTATACTGTTTGTTAATGTTTGGTTTGTTGTTATCTTGTGTAGGCAATTTCTAGACCTGCAGCTTTGCATAGATTTGGTTGTGATACAGATGATGTTGATGAAGATGCAGGATCATACTTTATAAGTGCTGTATGCTGGAAAAGTGATAGCCCAACTATGTTATCTGCCAATAGTCAAGGGACAATTAAAGTACTTGTACTTGCGGCTTAATGCTATAATTTTATTAGCCTTGGGTAAAAGTTATAGATGTGCGATCGATATTTCTTTTTTAAGTGCAAGTTTGCTTCAAATGTTTGTGCTTACTTCAACCTTGTATTCTTTCCAAATTATATACACACGATGCCTTCTGTACAACTCTTGTTTCCATGATTATGATACACTATGCTTATTTGTTTAGATTACATTAATAGACTCTATGCCTTGATATCTTTGTTCTCTTCCCCTTCACTTCTCCCCCGTTTCTCTGTCTTCTAGATCCGTTTTGCTTTATTCTGTCATTTCTCTACCTTCTCGTTCCGTGTTTGTTTGATGGCTTTTAGAGAAGCATGACATGGTACTAGGGCCAGCTTGAGGCTTGAGGATTAAGAGCCGAGCTTGGTTAAAGTATCACTGGAAGCCAAACAAGGCGTTTGCCTCGCCTCCTCTTCTCCTGTCAATAGCCTGATGTCTGATTTATCCAAAAAGAGTGTCATGACACTCTGAATTTATAACTATGAGATTGGGGCTTGAAGGTTTTTTCAACTATATGGAGATAAATCACTGTTAGTAAGGGTTTGTCCCAAGATTGATAGTTGGTCTAGTGGTTAGACTACTCCATAGAGACCAAGAAGTCCTGGGATCAAATTTTATATTATAAAAAAGAAAATAAACTAATAGTTTTTGGGGAATGTTTTATTTCCTAGATTGTTAGAAAAAATTACAGCGTCAATCCTAGATCAACCATTAGAAGACCGAACACCCGAAATTAAAGATATAGCCGTCAGATTGAGAGTAATTTGTGTCTACCGAGGAGAAGCACTAAATTCTCCTGAGAATAGGTGTGTTATACAACCGAAGTTCGAGACTAGCATCTTGCTACACTCGAGAACCTGTTCATAGTTCGGACCCTACCACGGACTAAACTGGACACTCATGCCTGTCTTATACTGCGCACCGTACCAATCTCATGCACAATATCTATAAATACCCATTTAACTGTCGAAATGGATATCTTCTATCTCTTTCTCTCTTTTAAAGTCACGTTGGTCATTATTTACTCTAAAACCTTCATAACTCCTCGTGTCATAAATATACCTACTAGCATTATGCCAATGTTGAGTACCAGAGTGTGATCAGTAGCGCACCTTCCTTTAGTTCTGACATAGTGTCTAATTTCAAGAAGTCCCGGCTACACAGTGGGAGACTCAACAACGCTAAGTCTGAGCTTCGCAACCAATAGCAAGGTACGATAATATTCTCGATTATTATAGTATGAATCATCAGTTCAATTAATTTTCTTCTACCCTTTCTATTTTGGTATTGGATTGATATATCGGGAAGTTATATATGTAAGAAGATTATTTGAGTTCAATGAATTTACGTCGTATGTGGGAACGAGCTGTGAATCTCATTGAAATACCATATGGTTCTAACACGATCGGCGAGAAATTTGTCGCGGCAAATGAATGATGAAGTGGCTATTAACGTTTCAGTAGTCGGAATAAGATCTCCTTCCGAAAATGAATAATCAAATGCAAGTAAATAAAATAGAATTTTAGCGGAACGATGTGTATAATCATCCTCAAGTAGAAGAACGATGTTATAAAACAGGAAAGTTTTAGAGCGTAATCAGGAACCTCTGTTGTAAGAAATGTCAACCCGCTTTAAAACGGGTTTCTAGATCAAGCTAAAAAACGTCACCCACTTTTAAAAAAGAGACATTGGATCATAAAAGGAACAAACATGCAAATAGTACACTTGTTAAAGAGGACACCTTACTTCCTTCAAAGGGATCAAACAAGGTTTGTAAATACCCCTTCCACTCCAGAATTCAACACACCTTCATCTTTCACAATATGTACTACTCTCAAGTTTATTTCAAGCTCTCTAAATCATACTCAATTAATCACTTTCATATCTCTATTCAATGGGTGACACTCTTATTGTTATATCTTCTTATTAAGAGCTTTTTATTCATCCCTATAATCACTAAAAGCTATATTTACATTACTCTTTCTCTAGATTAAAACTTAGTAAAATTGTATTATAAGAAGAGGGATTTTATATTTTTGAAGAAGAGAAGTCATCTCTTTGGAAGTGGTAACATGTGTATGTAGTTACACAAGGGAGTTAGCTCAAGGAATTCAAGTTTGGGTTATGACTGAGCCACGAAAAATCACTTCGTAATTGGTTCGTATCTCAACTTTAAGATATATATATATATATAATTTAGTTGAAAGGAGATTTGAAAATCATAAAGGGTAACCCTAAGTAGATAATGGAGGGTAACCAAACTACTATAACCGATTACGTAATCTATATCCCTACACTCTTTGGTTTTGGTTGTGACATAGAATTGTATAAGTTATTATCAACTTATATCTTCTCTCTTTACTAGCTTTAAAGTGTTGTTTAATATAACTCAAATAGTTTATAAAACTTATACAATCTTCAAAAATATTTTTATTAGTAGTAATCTTGATTAACGTCCTATTCATCCCCTCCTTTAGGACTCACGAGTGGTATCAATATAGTCTATTGTTTAACCATAATTGAGTTAAAGAAACGAAAGTTAATCGTTGTGAAGGTTTATCAACTACTAGACCCCCTCTCTTTGTATGTACAAACTAAAATTGATAGAATAAGATAGTGGAGATACATATTCAATGTTTTGATTATGAGCTACGGGAAATCACAAGTGAAGGACCTTATGTTCCTTAGAGGGAAACCAGGATCGACGCTGGAGAAACAATGACCACCACTAAAGTGAAGTCTACAGAAGAAATCTCTAAATAATACTATATCAAGCTCACAAAAAAAGTTAAAGCTTTGAACACCCTGATTTGTGGATTATCTAAACCGGAGTAGAGCCTTGTTTGCAAATGTAAATCAATATTCAAAATTTGGGAGTATCTCAAATTATCATATGAAGGGACGGTGGTGTCGGCTAGGGCGTGATAAAAATAAGTTAAATTAAGATGCAAATAAATACCCGAACTAAGCACGGTACTCACTGCAAGTATCACATGTCATACGCAAGTTTTAATGATAAGTAAAGATTCGTTCTCAGGGACTTAGTGTATTATACGAATAGATTAACAGAAAAGCATAGTATTAAATAGTTACTAAATTCAAAGAGAATAAAAGTCAATATGATTGATTGAGGAGAATAATGATTAATTAAACTAAAGACAAAACAATAAATAGAAGATGTAAGAATAAGATGAGAGAATATAACTTAGGTTTTGCTAGTATGTACTAATCCTTCTATTTCTTCAACTAGTTAATAAGGGTGATTAAAGCTCTTAGACAAGTAGTCAGGATTCTATATTCCTCTTAACCCCCTTCTGTGTGGACTTAGGTGGCGACCTAACAATTACCAGAGGACTTGGGTAAGGGGACCCTACGCAATGATCGGCGGTTAAATCTCAAACTCCAATGACTATCTAGTTAGGCAAGCCCCGGATCACTACCCACACTAGATGTTTATGTGGTGTATCAATGATTAGACACCCCTTTCGGGTGACCATCTAACTACTATTAAGACAATCCGAACGTGATCAAGATTAAGATAGGCAATAAATCAAAACACATAAATCAAATATATCGTTAAAAAGCTAGAATCAATTTAAAAGAGTTTTCCCAAACAAACTTTAATAGCAGAAAATAGAATTCACATATTATAAATATGAAAACCCAAGCTATGGGAAAATTAGTTCATAATAGAAAGAAATGAACTAAAATAAAGATACATACTGTCAACTTGCTTCTCTTGAATGACTTCTATGATGAATAATACTTAAGGATTGATTATGGAGATGGAGAGTCAAGGACATGTTTACAATTATTAAAGGGTGTATATATAGGTGTTAAGAAGACCCTAGGTCGAAATCTTGGAGTAGAAGGCAAGTAATTGGACTCCTTTTTCAAATCAAATTCGTTTCCTAAAAAATAGGAAATAGGATAAACACTGCTGTTTTGTTCTGGTCGTATCACCTTCGTTATTGGTCCGATTTTCACCTAATTTATATTGAAACGGCCGAAGCGAGAAGATACACACTTTTTCTTTTGTTTTCTCGTCCAAATATCAGCCTATTTTAAGTTATCTTCACTTTAATAGACATGGCTACAGAATTTCAGATTTACTTGACAGCTTTTCCTTCCTATTTTATCTCTACTTCCTTTTATCTCTTAATTCCTTCCATATCTTCTTTCCTTATCTCTTTAGAATTGATTTGGAATCTAATTAATTTCCATATATCTTTAAAGCTTCACATTAACAGACAAATTAAACCAAATATGCTCTAAAAATAATAAATCATCAAATCAAGACAAGAAATAGGAATTTATCAAAATACGAATAAAAATGTATAAAAACTCGAATACACCTAAAATGATGTCTCCAACATAGATTATTATATCACAAATAGGGAGACATCGAAAACCCTAACTCAAAGTAGTATCATCCTGATAAAATAAAGATAAAAACAAAGGGAAGTCTCTAAATACACACCTAAGTCACTTAAGCACAATGGGAAGAAGATAGCAGAATACATAAAATAGACTCAAAGCAACTACTTAGAAAATTTCATGTAATAATATTCACAAACTAATTTACCTGTACACTTGTCATACCCACGATCAACACGACTCAAATTCAAGATCTGATTAGCTTCTCAATGCAAGAAGGAGAGGTTCTTCACTTAGTTTACCAAGGAGGCTATAGATTGTTCATCGAACTTCACTAGTATCCAAAGATCCACCTAACTGCTCTCTAACGGCTCAATCACTTCTAGATTACATAGTAAAGAATCAAAAGATCTTTAAGGTTGTAAGGTTGGCTTAGGGACGGTATGATAGTATATTTGGATGATTTAGAGTGAGCTTTTGGCTCTCTCCTCACTAGCCATCAACGAATTGCCCTAGAGCTTGAGTTACTCTCATAAATCATCACTCAACCCAATGATTTGATGCATTAATTAGCATCCCTAATAACCCAACACTAGAGCATAAAGAGGATCACACAAAAAATCCACTTTGCCGGTCCAGATATATATTTTTTCATATCAATTTTTTTTCCTTTTGGATGAGGTGCCGGCGCTTCACATAGAACACTTGTATAGCTATGATTCCTTTTTAATGTGAGATATCATGCAATTTTTTCACATATACTCTTTTCTTTTCATAACCTTTTTCATTTACTTTTACCCCGGCAAAGGTTTATAATATAATAAACCTGATCAAAATATAGACAAAGCACAATTAATAAGCTAAGAAATTCCCAACCCAATAACATTTTCCATAATGGTGGACCCACCGCCCCATACTCAAGCTTTAAAACAATTGTTTATGCATCGCGATTCGAGTGCGGGTCATATGGAAAATTCCTAAAATATAAAGGGATATGGCTTATAACATGGCTAAATAAAAAGGATTTAGAAAGTATAGAAGGGGTTGAGAAGGATAACAATATATTAAATGGACAACAAGCTAAAAGGAAACAAGGAGCTTATCAAGGAACCGCCTTAATCACTTTCTAAACTGTGCAATTTCGTTATTCCCTTACCTTTAGCACGTTCATCAAATGGATTTATCAACTAGCTCGGAACTCACAGCCTACACACCCCTCAAGGTGCCCTAAGATAAAACATACTTCTATCGCATTGCTTACTAATCTTCTTTTTACTATCAATGTGTGTTTCTTGTTCATACTCAAAGCATACAAAATAAAACATATCATAAACATATTACTTTCTATCATTAACTTACTAAGCTTATGCTTTCGAGTTGATAAACACACTCTACATCTAAGTCCCATGTAATAAAAAAAATTAGTTTCTACCTAGTACAGTAAAATCACATAAAAATGGAGATGAGAGACAACTAATCCCTACACCCCAACTATAAAATGAGACGTCTCCCCATGACTCAAAAAAGACTCTAAAAAGAAATAAAAAACAAGCAAAGCATATTCAGAAATGGTAAGGAAGAAAGAGAACATACTCGCGAGGCTATTGCCTCGCATTATCGACATCCAAGACAGGATTTACTAGACCGCGTTTTAATTGCTCAAGGAGTTTCATGATGTGTACTTTATTATCTTTTATGTGTGCCACATCATCGGCTAAGAAAGTTTGAGCTGCTTCTACTTTAGTCAATTGCTCCTCTACCTTTTCTCGCCAAACACAATCCTCTTCTCTTAATTTGTGTTTCTAAACTCCTGCTCCTCTCAGAATTGTCTTGATCCAAGTATTGTCGATATTATTTCTCATCTTATATAGTAGTTTCTCTTCTTCACCCGGTATCACATTCGCTTTTCGCAAAAGACACGTGATCATAATGTGATATTTCACATTAAACAACGAAGTTGGAGAGACCGAAAATCGCATCACCTCCTCAAAGATCAACTGTGCCACATCTTCCTCTTCCCCTCTTAAAATACAATTCAAAAATATTGTGTTGCTCTTAGTTAGTTCCGAAGTTTGCGTGTTTCCAAAGGCGTTTGGAGTAAGAAAATTGTGCCAAACTCTTGTATCTGCTTGAAGATATTTGTAAGGCCAAGGTGCCTTCAATTCTCCCTTATGTAATTGCACTTTATTTTTATCTAAAACATGCTCAAAAATTTGATTCCAATCAAAAGTCTTGATATTTTCAACCGCTTCTCTAAACTTACATGGTCTGACCAATATCTTGAACTTGAAGTGGTTTCGAATATCTTCAACTGTAAAAGGAACTAACTTGCCTCTAACTGGAACACGACCTTCACTATCTTGGCTAAAGAGGCTTAAATAGAACTCGGAAACTAACTCCATATATAAATTTGAACTTTGCATCATTAATGTAGACCAACCCAATCTATCTCCCATCTCTATGAATCTCTTGTAATCACCTTATCCAACTTCTTTTTTTAATACTCTCTCAAAAGCAAAGGGCAAGTCCGGTAAGTGTTTCTTTGCGGAATCTATCAAGGCCTTTGAAGCTTCATCTTTCTTGGGAATAGGAATCTCCATTCGTAGATGTTGTGGTCTCTTCTCCTTGATATTTGTAACCTTTTTGTTCTTTGGATTTACCACAGCTAGTTTTCCTCTATTCTCTTGATCTGTTTTACACTTTTTCTTCATATTAGAACTTGAACCTTTCTTGATTGACTTATTCTCAATAGAACCCAATACCTTAATTTGATTCTTCTTCATCTCCGTAATAGTAGATAATGTTTTTGTTCTTTGCATCATCTCAATTGACCTCCAACTCAAAGCTTTGAACACTTTTGAAATTTGTAAACCTTGATATTAGGTTGATCAAGTGTTGTTTGGCTTAAGAAAGGTGTAAGGGTGATTAATCTCTATGTAGGTAGGATGAACTTATGTTTGATTGGTATGGATCTAATAGTTTGTTAGATAAGATTTGGAAATTTTGGGTTTTGATTCTTGGATTCTAGGAATTTTGATATGATTTGGGAGAATAAATATTATTTATAATGATGTGGGAAGGATTTGGATGTGAATTTATGGTGATTGGGTAGTGTTTTGATGTTTGGTGAAGAGTTGTAGAAGCTTTAATGGAGTTGGGAAAGTTTTGGGAAAAAAAAAGAGGCTTAAGGATTAAAAATTCGTGATATAGCTAACCTCTTCTTCTTTAAAACCCTAAAAATAATTGCGCCAAGCGGTATACCGGTGAATTCGCTGGCTAGCCGGTCCCAGACTGTATCGTCGTTCGCGAACACGGTTTTGTCTAGCGATCCTCGGTATTGTACCTGATTTTTGGACCGTTGTGACGGTTTGAGGCGCACCGGTAATACCGGTCAATTTTTTTTTATTTCTTCGTCTCGGCATTAGACCCGATTTTTCACCTGTTGTAACTGATTTTTTCGTCTCGTCATTCGCGAACACGGTATTGTCCAGTGGCCCTCGGTATTGTACCTGATTTTTGGACCGTTGTGACGGTTTAAGGCGCACCGGTATACCAGTCAATTTTTTTTTTCTTTTCTTCGTCTCGGTATTAGACCCGATTTTTTACCCGTTGTAACGGTTTGACCCCCACCTGCAATACCGATCAATTCGGTCGGCTAGCCGGCTGAAGGGTCAGATTTTCTCCGAAAATTGTTCTTTTTCTCCCGAACTCGATTTTCTTAGTACATGAACATCAAAAAAACTAATACCTTTCTCAAATATGCAATATCAACTAAACAAAACTAATCTAAACATAAATTAAACACTAAAAAAACAGAAAAAATTATGGGTTGTCTCCCGTACGCACTTTTGTTTAACGTCTTTAATGTTAGACGCATTACCTCTATCAAGATTTCCGTATATAGCCTCCCCAGCAACGAGTAAGGCTATGAACGTCCACTAATATCCGTTTAATGCCCCTCTTGGGCCTGATCTCTATCACTTTAGCTGAAACAACTTCTGTGATCCATCCACGAATCTTTGTGACTTCATGTCCTATTCTCGGGTTTGTGGGATTTCCATACAACTTCATGGCCGACCCCAAACTCACTCATTGGTCTAGTATCCACAAGATTTGCGTGGATTTCTTCAGGGACTCTGTAATGTGAAAGACTGTGGATGATAAGAACTGTAGGATCTAACTTCCTTGGTTTCTTACCCCAGACATAGAATGTCTCGGATACATTTTTAGCACGGAAGGTAACTATTCCCTCCTGGAAGTTGATGATGCTTTGACTGGTCGCCAAGAATGGCTTTCCAAGTATAATTGGAACCTACTTATCTGCATCATAATCAAGTATAACAAAGTCAGTAGGGATGGTTATATTACATGTTCGGACGTGAACGTCCTCCACTGATCCCCATGTCTTTGCCACTAAGTTATCCGCAAATTGTAACTTCACAAGATTTTTTCTGTCTTCTCCATCCCAAGCCTATCGGACACAGACTTTGGCGTAAAATTCACACTTGAACCCGCACCACGCATGGCTTTCATCTTGAGAAAACCACTAATTTGAATAGAAAGGTTAAAGCTTCTTGGATCTTTGAGCTTGAGTGGTAACTCCTTTTCTATTCTTCTTGAGACTCTCTCAGTATGAGCTACAGTCTCTTTTCTGGCTTCTACACTCGCTTCTTTCTCTTGAATAACTTGCATGAAAACTTTTTGTGGTGTAAGCCCTTTCTTCGCAATCTCAAGAATCTGGGTGTTGATAATTTCCGGATTAATACGCCTCTACAAATGTCTTGATTTCAATGTCAAAATTTGGATTTGTCTTTGGAATAGATGGTGACATTGTTTGAACAACTAGTGGAAAATCCACCTACTCTTCTTCTTTCTCTTCTTCTTTCTCTTCAGGTGCAACTTCGTCTTTCTTTTATTTTAAGGCATCTTCCTCTTTCTATTTAGCTCTAGTAGCTTGAAGCTCAACATATGATCTAATTTATTCTTGCATATCTCTCAAATATCTATAAACTCGGATCTTTCGGATGAATCTGAATCTTCATAAAAGTCAGAGTCTTCCGGGCTAGACTTGGTTGGTTCTTCTTCAATTTTGGACTTCCACGGCACTTTCTGCAACATGTGGTACTTCCTCCTTCTCTTATATTTCAAGTCAAAACTCTTTAGAAGCTTTGAACCTAGCATTGGCATCACCTCTTTCAATGGCTTTCAATTCTCTTGTTTTCATGAAATTCTTTAAACTCTTCTCCCACTACTCCCTCTTGAGGATGTTGTGGTAAGGCCTTCTGAGCTAAAGTATCGGTATAGGCATCATTGGCAGGTTGTTATGGAGGAGCAGGTCTATTATAATTCTGATTTCCTTGATATGGACCTTGACCTCTTGGTTGGTAAGAGTTCTTCTTGGGACGAGGTTGATAGTTACCTTGATTTGCGGCCCCCTGTGGGTTTGAATACTGCATACCCGTTGATTTCTGTTACCAAATTGGTAGTTCCCTTAGTTGGATATGAAATAAACAGATGTTGGATTTCCTTCACACTCTTTCCATGTATGATTTGGTACCTCACATGTGGACAACCTTGCGCCTGACGTTTTTGTTGCATCTCAAGTTTTATCTCTTTGACTTGATTCTATAATGCGGTTAATTTAGCTAAATTAGCAGTCTCTATATCTAATCGAAGCGTACCTTTGGTATTTGTAATAAGAGCTCGCAAAAGTGACCAACTCCTTTATGTTTCTATAATACGTTACATACCTTCAACAGCTTCTGTAGGATCCATGGACACAAATCCTCCTCTTCCAAGATTATCTACCCTCAATCTACTTTCTGCATTAATACCTTGATAAAACATTGCTAACTGTAAAGATGGGGTATAACCGTGAAGTAGAAATCTAGCTAACTTCTGTTGAAACCTTGTCCATGCGTCTCCTACTTTTTCTTCATTCTCTTGGCAAAACTTGGCAAGCTCCATCTGATCTTTTAGTCTCATACTATTTGGATAAAACGGTTAAAGAATACGGCTTGAAGTTTTGCCTAAGTATTAAGTGTACCTGGTGGTTGTCTATCTAGCCAATCACTAGCTTTGCGGATCAGAAAGAACGAAAACATGTGACAATACAATTGCTCACGTGTAATGCCTGGAGTAATGTAGGCATCACAAATCTGCATGAACTTCTGAATCGCTCTTACTGGATCTTGAATTGTTGCACCAGTATAGAGTCCAAAGCTTGTAAATTGACTGAGCATACCCAAATCGGGCCTGAACTTTATGTTTTGGATCTCTAGAGGACGATAACCTAAAGGTAAACTCGAAAAAGTGCTCCCAAGCCTGGGAGATCTTGTTCATGACGTATATTGCTTATGTTATCTCCAAGTGGTGGTAGTGGAGGAATAAGTGGTGGTGCACGAGGGATTGGTTCTTGACGTTGATTGTCATTCTGATTAAGATTAAGATTATCCCCTCGTGGAAATAACTCTTCCTCTTGTTGAGACATGGTTTTCCTTTGTTCTCGTTCTTCTCTCAAGCGTCTGTGTAAGCTGTTGATGTCTCCCTATTTGTGATGATTTAATCTTAGTTGGAGACGTCATTTTAGGTGTATTTAGTAAATTAAATGTCGATTTTTATTTATATTATTGTATTTTCCTATTTCTTGTCTTGATTTGATTATTTATTATTTTTAGAGCATATTGGGTTTAATTGTTTGTTAAATGTGAAGCTTTAAAGATATAGGGTAATTAATTAGATGCCAAATCAATTCTAAGAGATAAGGAAAAGAAGATAATAATGCAAATTGGAGATAAAGGAAGGAAATATAAAAAAGGAAAAGATAAAGTTGCCAAATAAATCTGAATTCCACAGCTACGTCCATTAAATTGATCATAACTCAAAAATGGCTGGGAATTTGGAAGAATGGTTTGAAGAAAAGTTAAAGAGATTTCCGAGACGATTAGTTTCGATATAAAGAACGTGTCAATCGGAGTTGTATTATAAAAGTTACGACCAAAACCAAACAACAACAGTTTATTACCTTTTCTATATTTCAGGGTTACAAATTTGAGTTGGGCTAGAAGTCCAATACTTGTCTTCCACTCCAAGAAAACGTTTTAGGGTTTCCTATACCCTATAAATACACCCTCTAATCAATATAAACATATCATTGGTCAATCATCAAGCCAAGAAGAAGCTTACAACAAGAGAAGATAAGTCTGGAAGGAGCTGAACACTACATTATGTCTTCACAAGTCTCCACAAGCCTTCAAATTTGTAATTTTTTTCTTTTCTTTCTATAGTATGAACTAAATTTACTTTAGCTTGAGATTTAGCATATGGGTATGAACCCTAGACTTGTTTTATATCTATTTTAATTTGCGATGCCATTGTATTTAAATTGAATTCATGTTTTATTCTCTTTTTTATGTGCTTTGACTTATTGTCTGTTTTCCTTACGAAGGCCCGCGTATAGGATTATCTTAATAGTAGTTAGATGGTCACTCGGGAGGGGTGTCTAATTATTGACACATAAACGTATAGTGTGCGGTAGTGATCCTGACGGGCTTTTATTTCTTGAGTATTATTTCTTCTAGCTTTCATATTGCACTTGATATTTGCATAAGAACGATTTCTCTTATCATTAAAACTTGCATACGTCTTGTAATACATGCAGTACCGTGCTAGCCTAGGGTGTTTATTTTGCACTTATTTTATCTATTATTTTATCACGCCATAGGCTACACCAGTTGTGAACTAACGTTCATTTTCGAGCATACACTAAAACCTGAGAAGACAAAAACAAACAAAAAGCGTAAATCTGAAAAAATAATTAAAAAATACTACACTAAAAATTAAAATATCTACACGCTTTCCCGGCAGCGGCGCCAGACCCTTGGTGTCAGCTAGGGCGTGATAAAAATAAGATAAAATAAGATGCAACTAAACACCCTAACCGAGCATGATACTCACTGCAAGTATCACAAGTCGTACGCAAGTCTTAGTGATAAGTAAAGATTCGTTCTCAGGAACTTAGTGTGTTATACGAATGGATTAACTGGAAAAGGCTAGTATTAAATAGTTACTGAATTTAAAGACAGTAAAAGTAAATACGACTGACTGAGGAGAATAATGATTAATTAAACTAAAGACAAAACAATGAATAAAAGATGTAAGAATAATGAGAGAGTATAGCTTAGGTTTTGCTAGTATGCACTAATCCTTCTATTTCTTCTACTAGTTAATAAGGGTGATTAAAGCTCTTAGATAAGTAGCCAGGATTCTATATTCCTCCTAACCCCCTTCCGGGTGGACTTAGGTGGCGACCTAACAATTACCAGGGGACTTGGGTAAGGGGACCCTGCGCAATGATCAGTGGTTAAATCTCAAACCCTAATGACTATCTAGTTAGGCAAGCCCTTCCGGATCACTACCGCACAGTAGAGGTTCATGTGATGTTTCAAAAACTAGACACCCCTTTCGGGTGACCATCTAACTACTATTAAGACAATCCTAACGTGATCAAGATTAAGATAGGCAATAAATCAAAGCACATAAAACAAATATATGGTTAAGAAGCTAGAATCAATTCAAAAGAGTTTTCCCAAACAAACTTAGATAGAAGAAAATAGAATCAAAGATTATACATATAGAAAACCCAAGCTATGGAAAAATTAGTTCATACTAGAAAGAAATAAACTAAAATAAAGATACATACAGTCAACTTGATTCTCTTGAATGACTTCTATGATGAATAATACTTAAGGATTAATTGTGGAGAGGCAAGGACATGTTTACAATGATTAAAGGGTGTATTTATAGGTGTTAAGAAGATCCTATGTCGAAATCTTGGAGTAGAAGCCAAGTAATTGGACTCCTTTTCCAAATCAAATTCGTTTCCTAAAATATAGGAGATAGGGTAAACACTGTTGTCTTGTTCTGGTCTTGACTCCTTCGTTATTGGTCCGATTCTCGCCTAATTTATCTCAAAACGACAGAAGAGAGAAGATTTCCTTCCTTTTGATTTCTTGTCCAAATTCCCCGCCTATTTTAAGTTATCTTCACTTTAATGGACGTGGCTGAAGAATTTCAGATCTATTCGACAGCTTTTCCTTTCCTATTTTATCTCCACTTTCTTTTATCTCTTAATTCCTTCCATATCTTTAGAATTGATTTGGAATCTAATCAATTTCCATATATCTTTAAAGTTTCACATTAACAAACAAATTAAACCAAATATGCTCTAAAAATAATAAATCATCAAATCAAGGCAAGAAATAGGAATTTATCAAAATACATATAAAAATCTATAATAAAACTCTCGAATACAACTAAAATGATGTCTCCAACCTAGATTATTATATCACAAATAGGGAGACATCAGATGGTTGTCGTAAAAAATGAAGGTTGGTTTATACGTTACCTAATATGAAATGTTTAAGATGAAGGTTGGAGAGAATTTGAATAACATGCATCAAAGGTTCACCGCCATTATCAACAATCTTGGTTCTCTTGGATAAATTTATCCAAACCAAGAAGTTTATAAAAAAAATCTCGATCTCTCTTCCAAAAAAATACGAGCCAAAGTTTGTTTCTATCATAGAATAAAAATACTTATCTAAAATTTCCACTCATGAGTTCGCTTACAACCGCGTGACTGAAGAAATCGATCTTGATCGATAAAGGCTAAAAGAAGAAGAAGAAGAAGAAGAAGAAAAACACTTTTTCAAGAATAATTTTTCCTTTCATGCTCAAACTTGCAAGAATGAAGATCAAGAAGATTTTTATGGTTGAATCCAAGTGTAAATGACCACATGATGATGAAGCCATTTTCCTGTATGCCAAGATTCTTATGAGACACAAGAGATACAAAGATCATGGTGCTTCAAGCAAACCCTTGAAGAACTATGGTAAAGATCTCAACAAGGATGAACCAACTTGATATTATTGTCACAAAAAAGGTCATATGGAACCAATTTCCCCAATTTCCTCAAAGACAAATCAAATAAAGAAGTTAATACAGCTTGGGATGATGAAATCTCAAATCAAAGAGATGAGGATAATCATGTGAGTAACTATGTTGCTTTCAAGGCCACCCGACAAACAATACAATGGCGAGGTAAACTCTAATTGTAGATTATTCTTATCTCAATATGATTTGGATGACGATATTTAAATTTTGTATGATGCATTCTTACTTTATTACAAAAGCACTCTCAAAACCAACAAGCTTTTAGCCAAATACTTGAAAAAAAAATTCAAAAACAGAACCAATATTTTCAAAAACTCTTACAAATATCTTTGAAAAATAATGATGAACTTGAGGATGAAATAACCATTATTGTAAAGGAGAAATATTTTCTTTTGGAAATAGTAAGAGATTCAAAAAAAAGTCATTTTAGAATTTACTATAGGCCAACAAAAAATTGATTTAATGTTGGGAAACCAAGTTACTAGTGTTACAAAGGGTGGTTTGGGTTTTAATCCATTTGTTAAACAAATTTACTCAAAAACTATTTCTATAAAAGAATCTAATGAGGCTTCTACTTCCACTTCACCCCTTTCAAAAACCATTGTTATCACTTGTATTTATTGTGAATGGGATGGTCATGATGTAGAAAATTGTAAATATCATAAGTAACTTGAATATGTATCTCAAATTTCTTTAAGGAAAAGGACAAAATGGATTTTAAAGAGAAAGGGAACCACTAACTCCAATGGACCCAACTTGGGTACCTAAAAATCTAGTCTCTTCTTTTGTAGGAGGAAAGCATGAATAAGAAATATTGGGTACTTGATAGTGGATGCTCTAGACACATGAATGGAAATGCATCACTCTTTTACAAGCTTACAAGGATAGAAGGAGGTGGTGGAAAAGTTACCTTTATTGATATCACAAGAGGAGAAGTCTTGGGCAAAGAAATCGTTGGATGTAAAGATTTTATTATCATTAGTCAATTTAATGATTATGGTTATAAAATTAAATTTGGATCATCAAAATGTCTTGTTTTCATAAGTTCCACAAAGTCCCTTTTTAGTGCCAATAAGTAGTGTATATCTACGAAGTAAATTTTGAAAACCTTATGTGTAAAAGTGTTATTAGCTTATCGGTTTTTAAGATAATCCTTCGTAGTGGCATAGGTGCCTTGGTCATGATAATATGGATTTTCTTGCAAATATTTCTAGAAAATACCTTGTTTTAGGATTTCCTAAGCTCAAATTTGATAATGATAAATTATGTGATCTGTGTCGACTCTGTTAACAAAATGAAAACATTTTAAATCTATGAACTGTGTTGTGACCTCTAGATCTCTTTAAATAACACATATAGATCTCTTTATTCCAATGGACGTCGTGTCAGAGGGTCCAAATATGTGTTTTTCAATTTTTGATGAATATACTAGGTACACGTGGTTATATTTTAGCTTTGAAAAAATAGGCCTTTAATGAATTCTTAAAACTTTGTAGATGTATTCAAAATAAATAAAAAATGACTTCTATCATTTGCATCCATAGTGACAATGGTACCGAGTTTGTGGACTCTCCTTTCATGAGATTTTGTGATTAATTTATGATTGAACAAAACTTTTTGGCTCATAGAACTCTCCAACGAAATATGGTTGTAGAAAGAAAAAACCGCACCTTACAAGAAATGGTAAGGACAATGCTGAAATAACATAACTTGCAAACATATTTTTGGGGTGAAGCCCTCAATACAACCTGTCATGTTTTAAATTGTGTTTTAATGAGAACTATCATCTTAAAACCCCAATATGAACTTTGGAATGGGGAGACTTCCCGTGTCTCCTACTTTTGTGTTTTTGAGTGTAAATGTTTTATTCTCGACACTATAGATCACTTGTAAATATTTGATGCTAAATCTGATAAAGGAATATTCTTGGTTAATCCATAAAAAAAGAAGCATATGGTGTATTCACACACACACACACACAAGTGTCATTAAAGAATCCCTACAAGTTGTCTTTGAGTAGACACATCCTTTTGAAAGGAAGGATAAAGATATAGTTGAATATCCCCTTTTTTCTCGAACAACCACAAATCTTTCATGATACCTATATCTTTAGATCCCTCCTCACCTTCATGTTATCTTTGTTAATTTTCTTAATTAGATCAACCACTAAGCAGATTATCACACATACTCTTCTCACAATGGATAACATCAATGTTATGTTTTAACAAATTATCTGAAAAATATGGTAAACAATTAAAAATACTCTTTTTCTTCCAATTAAACTCATGAAGACCTGTTTTCTTTGTCACCTTGCCACCAAAGTTCTAGTGTGTTTACTGGGAAACACAATAGGAAACCCATCTAACTGTGTCTGAATATCGGCGGGACTATATTTTCTAAGTGGGGCCTATTCTCGACTTTCATGTACGATGATACGTCTCTCCTAGATTGGTACCTAATAGGTAACCACCGTGTATGATCAATATTAACCAATCCCTTTATTCATCTTCATCGACGGCATAGAATACATGCACCTGGATCTGACCATCTTGAAGTGTACGATCTAGCTTGGTAATCATTAATCATGAACAACAAACAAACCTTCATTAGAAAATTACCCATTCATATGTGCATCGTATGTAACGATCCCGATGCCCCAAAATATTTCCAACTCGTCTATAACAGGACAGACATATACATTCATACCTTTTCCAGGTGAACGAGAACCCAGAATCAACAAAGTGAGCATAAAGGTGGATTCATTCATGCATAAGCAAGGTAAAACGTTGTAGATTGTCAGTATAACCTGCCACATGCTATATGAGTTGTTTTGCATAGAGAAAAGACAATACTTATCAATGCCCAAAGCAAGGAGTACATTACGTGGTTCACTAGAAAACTCGGGGTTTGTCTCGTCAAATGTTTGTCAACTAGTACCATCAATTGGATGACGCAACACATCTTCGTCTATACTCTTTCTCGTATGGTGTCAAATCATATATTTGGCGGTGTGCCTCGAAACATACACTATCTGCAACCTTGGCGCTATCGAAAAATATAACGCCTTTTCTTATGTGGCGCCATCTTACACTTTTCGGATCCCACCTTGATTCACCACATACTGGACACTTCTCCAGTTTTATATTCTCTGTATAATACAAAACACAATCATTCAAACACACATTTATTGTGACGTATCACATGCCCAAACTTTTCAACTTTCTGTTGCACTCCTCATAAGAAGAAGGTAAAGTATGAACTTCTAGCAAAACACGACACAAGAACTGAAAAAGTTCGAAATAGCCCCAAACTTCAATAGTGGGTATCAAATTATCCAACACATTTAACATTTCATCATCTACAATTGGGCTATTCACGAGAATTACTTTTTTCCCCGTATTTCGTCCAAACCTCATACGATGACCAAAACTCCCATTTATAAAAATCTGATCTAACATCGTCAATATGGAATTTTTTATTATTGAAACAATGTACACCACAAAAAAATTTACCAGATATATCTATGTGTTCTTTCGCAAAATTAACAAAATCCCTCATACCCCACAATTATTCCCTCGTAGCGTTATTTGATTTAATCCAACTCTTGTCCATAACATATCCATTATTTAAATTGAGTTAAACATTTAATTACAATTATAACCAAATAAAATAATTTAAAAATTTAAAAAATAACAACTATATCCGACAAAATATACATTATAACACCTACAATACACTTAATAATACACATTGCATTTATATAATCAAAGCATAATACAACAATTATTTAATTTAAACAAAAAAAACGATTAAATTTTTTAAAATACCTAATTTGGAGAATTTGATGAATTTTTTTGATTGAAAGTAAGACTCACACGTGTACGATTTAATAGGAAAGTTTCGTTGATGATGGGGTCGATCACAAGTTACGGATTGGAAGAAAATAGGAGCATTTATGGGTAGGATATTTTTTGGGTAAATTTCACTATTAATGGTGTTTAGCCAGCAGAGCAATCGCAGCTCCTAGTCCGACAATTCGCTCCGCACCTTAAGAGAAAGAGTTCCGGCATACTATTAAACGCCTTGTTCCATCCGGCGCGAATCCCCTCCATCACTAGTTAAGTGGAGGTGTTATTTGTATTGCAATAATGAATAAATGTACGAACACAAATAATGAGCGAAGAACTAGCACTATACTTCTTCCCCCTTTCTACTTTTCCTCTCTCCTTTTGTTTGTGCTTCCACCCGGGCTTTTCATTCTGTTTTATATAGAGGCAGCTATATACTCGTCGCTCATTAGTTAAGACATTTGTCCTCGCTAAAGACATAATATGTCCTCGCGAATAATACTCGACGGCGAGGCCGAAAACGTCGTTGCGGAAGAGAAAACACAATGGCGAGGATGAAGTTAGTAAAACAAATGCACATTGACGAGAACAAGCATCCTTGCCAATATCTTTTCTCGTGAGTGGTGGTATTTTTAGCGAGGACAAGTATGTCTTCGCTCAAAGCGTGATCACAAATAATCATACGTACAGAGTGGGTCTAAACTAACTACATAATCACATAGAATTTGAATTTTAGGATTCTAAATAACATGGGATTTATTCGGAAGAAGTTCTTTAAGTCAAATAGTATCTCCCATCTCACTAAGAAGAGATTCAAGTTGAATTTAGTGTCTTGATGAGCAATAGCATTTTGTTTTTTTCTTTAACGGTAATTAAGTGCCTTCCTAGTTAGTGGTGATTACAAATATCTTAAATTATATATTTTTTTGAATTAAATTTTAAATCCGTCATTAACATTAACGGTGGCAAGGTGGTGGTGGCAAAGAGTATCGAAGTAAAAATTGTTACATCAAGTCATCAATCATAAGATGGCAAGTCTGCAATCCTCTACGTTTGATTATAACTGTTCACCTATATCTTTTTGGCACAATATACACTATTCATGAACTCGTCATGTTGTGATGTCGGCTCTTAAATTTAGGTTTAAGTTCTATGAATGACCAGATTCACACTTTTTATGTTTTGTGGTCCCTTAACTCAATCATGAAACGCTTTGGCCGCTTAAATTACAGGCACGACCACCATGCATGATAATAAGCCAATCATGCAAGTTTATTTATGCTTATCTATCACTCTTTTTTACGTCCACGTACTAGTTTTTTTCTCTCCATATATTTCTTATCATTACGAAACTCAGACGCGGAGTCATCACTGCAATAGCTCCATGCAAGCATCATGCTATGAGATTGAGATCGAAAATGTTCACTTAAAAAGGGAATTATAAACTCAATGATTTATGAACACAACACATGATCGGTTTGTTAAAATGTGCATGTGAGGATGAATCTGAATTGTAAACCATAACCTTTTGTTAAGTAAGAAGTATTATATACACATGAGTAAATGACACTTTTGCCCCCTGGGTTTATACGCATTTGACAGGTTGCCCCCTAACTCTTAAAATACGCCTCGTTGCCCCCTAAGATTTAGTTTTGTGACCCGTTACCCCCTGACTGCGTGTTCCGTCCATTTTAGCCGTTAAATGTGACGTGGCAATGCCATGTCATATATATTTTCTTTTTAATCCAGATGGTAATTACCTGTTTAATTAACTTAATCTAAGGGTAGAAAAGATATTTTATAATAGTTTTTATAATATTAAATAAAAATGAAAACCCCTACCCTACCCCCCACCCCCACCCCCCACCCCTTCTTCCCCGTTCTTCTTCTTCGTCCCCAACCTCTGGTTCGTCCTAAAAAAAAAAAAAATCATGAACTCCATTTTCCGCCTATATTCAGTTGCTCGGAGATCATTTTCCACCATCAGTTGCTCGGAGATCATTTTCCACCACCAACAACATCATTTCATCGTCCAACTTAAGTAATTTTTTTTACACATTTGAAACCCTAAAACTGCCCTGTCCTTATGATTAATTGCTTAACAGATTGTGAGCTTTAGTTAGTTTCTTTCGGTTTATAATTTTGTGGACGAAATTTAAGCATAGAGTCTCTGATTGCTGTTGGTGGAGTTCTTAATTGATTACGTGTTGTTCCACCATTTTTTTGATGAATTTGGGTATTCTTCAGTAATTGCTTGATTCGAAAATGTGGGATCCGATACAAAGTGTGGATGAGTGGATAAGTGTTGATGAGTGGCTAGAGTCTCTGATTGCTGTTGGTGGAGTTCTTGATTTTTTTTTTTTTTTAGGACGAACCAGAGGTTGGGGACGAAGAAGAAGAACGGGGAAGAAGGGGTGGGGGGAGGGGGGCTAGGGGGTGGGGGGGTTATTATATTATTTATATTTAATAATATAAAAACTATTTATAAAATTTCATTTTTGCCCTTGGTTTAAGTTAATTAAATAATTAATTAACATCTGGATTAAAAAAAAAAGTGACATGGCATTGCCACGTCACTTTTAACGGCGAAAATGGACGGAACACACAGTCAGGGGGTAACGGGTCACAAAACTAAATCTTAGGGGGCATCGAGGCGCATTTTAAGACTTAGGGGGCAACCTGTCAATCGCGTATAAATCCAAGGGGAAAAAGTGTTATTTACTCTATACACATATATAATGATGCGAGACAAATTCAATGTTTGGTGTATAATAGATGAGTAATGCTAGGTATCACCCAAAAAGGTATCACCTAAACATCACCCATGATGTGGCGGTTAGGTGTACCAATCATGAATTTTCTCTTTCCAGATTTACTTTTTTCTCTCACCTCCATGATTGGTACACCTAACCGCCACATCATGGGTGATGTTTAGGTGATACCTTTTTGGGTGATACCTAGCATTACTCTTTTATAAAAACTAGTGATATGAATCCCTTGATTTAGAAACGGATATATATTCTCAATTATGATTATATATATTGACATTATTTAGAGATGCATGGTTGAGATTTGTAAGGATATGTACATGTTATTTTTATAAAGATAATTACTAATTAAGTTTATAACAATAAATTATATTTTAAGAAATTTATTCTAAAAATTTAAATAAATAAGATTTAAAATATTATTTTCAGTATATGATATATTGCATTTTCTAATTGTTTTAAAGTAAATTTTCATTTGTTACAACGGATGAAGATGGGTTACAAAGTCCACTAAATTGTGCGTACAACCCAACGCCCGTTTGATTTGACTGAGCGTCCAAATGGGTTGTTAGTGGACTTGGGTAGTGGGCTTGGACTTAGGTAGTGGGCTTGTATGTTGCAACTCATTGAAGGTATTATGGACCTTGATTGTTAATGAAGTGAATTGAATCTTATGAAAAAGTTTGTTGGGTTATGGACTTTTTATGTTAAAATTTATTTTTTTTAAAAGGTAAACAGCAAGCATATGTACATATGCACTAACTGGTGAACAATATGGGGAGCCTTGTACCTAGAAAAAATTAAAGGCTTGAGATCGATAGTTGGCCTAGTAGTTAGACTACTTCGCAGAGACCAAGAGGCCTTGGGATCGAATCTCATTTGAGTCAAAATGACTCCGAGCCCAAAGTGGCTCTCTCATGTCCTCAAAAAAATAAAAAATTTAAAGGCTTGGTTTTACTTTATGAGCTCGTTATAATTAGGATCATGCATAAAAACAAAAACAAATAGCGATATACATAAAAAAATTAAAATAAAAAAACAATAGATAGAAGATGGATTTCAAAAGATAGTATATTGGATGTTGCATTTACTTAACAGTTTAGATAATAACTTATGTTGTTGATTAAGTTGCAAAACAAAAGTTATACAATATTTTATATAGTCAGTTAGTGACCTTTTTTCCTCACCGATAAGCGAGAGTTCTAGTCTGAGACACCGATCAATGTGGAATCGGTTAAACATTATAATGGTTAAACCTTTGGTCTTTTTGATATTATGTTTTCGTTAAACAAAATTTATAACCTATACAATATATTGTATTTTTAGGTAAACAAACATATTATGGTTATTAATCAAACGGATCAAGTCTATAGGATATTTTTGGCCATAAACTCTAACTATTTCACACAAATACAATAATCAATGTCAAACTTTAACAATATCTCCATCTCGAACAAATATTATTACCTTTATAAAAAAATCTCAAATGTCAAGAAATAACTAACCAATCTTCAAATATCCTTTCTCTTCCATAAAACCGCAAAAGGCTCATTTAAAAATTTATGTCAACTAAGTCCAAGTAACACTTGGCCTAGAGATTATAATTAAAAAACTCTGAAGGGTTCAAACTCAAACACTAAATGCTAGCAAAGTCCAAGAAACACTTGAACTAGATATCAAACTCAACAAGTCAACATATCTATGAAAATAACCATGAATACTAACAACAAAGTCAACACAAAAAATAACATATGGCACAAAAGGATATTCCAAATCAATCTGATTTGTAATATTATCAAACCGTTCAAAAAAAAAATCTCAACATATGCATTTGATGTCTTACCTTTTGTGATAAATTTATATACATTAGACATCATTTTGAGGGATATTTTAGATTTAATGTTGGATTTATCCCTTTATTTGACATGCATTGAGTTTGTAGCTAATCTTGGATATATATATATATATATATATATGTGTGTGTGTGTGTGTGTGTGTGTGTGTGTGCCTGCGTGTGTGGGTGCGTGTGTTTTAAATTAATTTGAGATGATTTATATGTATATATGTGTATATATATATATGTGTGTGTGTGTGTGTGTGTGTGTGTGCGTGTATGGGTGCGTGTGTTTTGAAATAATTTGAGATGCTTTATGTGCTAAGTGTGTAACTTCTAGGAACACGGATGATTTGAGGCACTGAGACGAAGTTATGAAGTTAACAAGCCAAGTAAAAAAACCGATTCAAGGTGCAAAGGATCCAAAAGTTTCATGAGAAACTCAATAAGAATTATCAATAAAATGTCATTGTCAACTTTGTAAATTCATGATAAATAATTGTTAAGAATTCTGATCATGATCTTTCAGCTCAATGTAACTCTTGGAGTCCAAATTGTGTGTTTTAAGAAATTGAATGCAACTCCGAGTTAAATCAGTAAGTTATGGATGGTTTTCTACGAAAACCCAAGTAGTCCAACAGTATCAAAGAGACCATTGAGCCACTTTTTACCCACTTCAGTGACCCCAACTAGTGGCAGATGTTTCAAAGAGTATAAATAGTCTCAAAACAAATCACTTATCATTGTCGGGAGTAAAGAAATGTGTGGAGCAAAGGAAAATATAAGGAAGTTCAAGAAGAACACATCATTCCACCTTCTTTCCATATCAATTAGTATAATTTCCCTTCCTTTCAAGTCTTAGTTTTAATTTTGTCTCTTTCATACTATTTTTCCCTTTATTACATCATGAACTGAACTCATTAGTAGTTTGAGATATTTGGGTATGAACCCTAATTTATGATTTTGGCTTTTATTATATGAATTTGTGGTTATTTCAATTTAAATGAATTATGGATGATTTTTAATATTTATATTCTTGCATTACATGATGAATTCAAATATTTTGGCCAAGTCTTTGGATTGTATTAGCTATTAATCTAACACCTGATGTCTCCCTATTTGTCATGAATTAATCCTAGTTGGAGACATCATTTTTAGTGATTTAGAAGTCTTTCTAGTCGGTTTTCTTGAGAAATGCTACACTTTCCTATTTTGAGTCTTGATTTAGTAAATTATTATTTTTAGAGCATATGTAGTGCCTTTCGGGATTAAAGTAATAAGCGTATCATTTATCTTATCAAGAGAACAATTATTATTAAAAAAATCCTCAATAATATTTAGGACATCATCCTTTATGATATCCCAAAATTCTTTATAAATCTTACTATTTAGCCCGTCAGGGCCTGGTGCTTTAGAAGCTGATAATTCCGTAACTGCTCTTTCCACCTCTTTCATTGTAGGTTTCTTAGTCAATTCTAAGTTCATGTTATTAGTAACTCGTGGTTTAATGTATTCTATAGCCTTATTCATATTTTCTTCAGTGCCTATTTTATCTTTGAAAAGATTTTTATAAAAGTTTTGGAAACACTCTTTGATATTTTCAGATTCGTCCGTCCATTCTCCCTCACTATTTTTAATTCTAGTGATGCGGTTTTGTTTTCTGCGCTTAATAGTAGCTAAATGAAAAAATCTTGTGTTTTTATCCCCGTAAACTAACCAATTTTGTCTAGCTCTATCACCCCAATATTTTTCCTCCTTCGCATATTCTATCTTTATTTGTTCTTTAATATCGTCCTCTTCCTTAGTCGTGTCTTCATCCTTATTATTGCAATTAATACTTATAAGTCTATCTTGCAAAATTTTTATAGTCTTCTCATGGTTTTTAAAGTTTTTAACACTCCACTTGGTAAGTTCTTTTTTCGTAAATTCTCTCTTCTTAATGAAATTTGGTACAGGGGTTCGGTCATGGGGAATTTTCCAACTGTTATCTATGACTTCCCTACAATTATTGTTATCAAGCCACCTAGTTTCGAATTTAAAATGTTTGACTCCTACTTTCATATTAAAGTCATAGTGAAGTATAAGGGGGGAGTTATCCAACCCTATAGCAGGAGGGATGTAGATATGAGACCTCGGGAATTTTTCCATCCATTCGTTGACATACCTCGGTCAATTCTTGTTTTCACGTTCTTCTCACCTTCTATCCTGTTAGACCAAGTAAAGAAACACCCATTAGAATTTATTTCTACTAAAGAGTTAGTATGTGTAAAATCAAGGAAAGTATTAATGTGATTAATGTTAGCTTGATTTCTGCTTTTCTTCTCGTTGATGTTTAATATCTCATTAAAGTCTCCCAAAATCATCCATGGTTCATTGATTCTTTTACTCCATCTCGTTATTTCATTCCATATTTCCGTTCTTTGATTAAAATCATTAGGTGCATGAATGAAAACCATGTAATACGAAAAAGACAATTCATTAATTAACGCAACAACGAAAAAATTACAACTAAAAACGATAGTAAGCTGCACTTCAGCATGCCACAAAACCATGAACCCTCCAGAGTGAAAAGAGACTCCAGAGGGTTCGACAAAAAAGGAATTACTGAATCTCAAACTAGCCACCACCTCACGAGAGCCCACCTCTCGCAACATTGTTTAACAAAAAGCAACCACCTTAGGACGAAACTGGGCAATCATCGAGCTAATTCTGATTAATGTTAAAGACGCTCGAATACCCTGAACATTCCAGAATAATGTCGTCATTTGTAATTCACGGCTTTTTTGGAGTTGCCGCCTCCAATCTTTTCCTTCACCAGTTCCTCTTCTTCCTCCTCAGCATCTGCATATTGAAAATTCATGTCATGATCCTCCCCTCCTCCTTCATAGTCTTTCTCAAAGTAATTCTCACTGTTCTCATAGCTACCCTCCTTCTCTTCCTCTGGTTCGAATTGCGAGTCATAATCATCCTCCATCTTTGACATACTGTCAGTTTTGTTCCTTACTTCTTTAACAAACACAACACTCTCCTCCCCTTCTTTCTCACTCTCTAAAATACTAAATTGATTTTTGTTTACGAAGTTCTCTATCGATTCCGTAGAGTCAATAACCCTAAGTTTTTTGAAACTACCCGCCATTTTAGAGTTTACAATATTATTTCCAGACTCTGTCCCCCCCCCCCATTTTCCCTTCTCTTCTCCTTTTGATGTTCTGTTGGAAATTTGATGATGTCTCCATGGTTGGATCAGTTGTATTACTCTTACTCGCCACTTTCTTGCCTTTTATTTTCCTCAACTCCTCTTCAAAGGCCATGAGAGCTGCACGTATATCACCTTCATTGATTTCCTCACCTTCTTCTGTTATACCATGTGTTCTTTTGAACGCTTCTATCTTCTGAGTGGACTCATGTAACTTATTTCTTAGATCATGCATTTGCCTATTCCATGCTTCCCATTCTTGGTCCTCTCTGTCCTTCTCTTCTCTTGCATTCTTCTGATTTTTCACCTTGCTCGAGCTCCCTTTTTCAACGTACTTGTAGCTACTCACGTTATTATTGCCTCCTTCGTTGATTTGGATTCCTCTATTCATCATAGCCCCCTTGTAAGTTTGACCTGCAATCTTGGCCACTTTTTCATTATATTGATACATAGTAAATTATTCATTGATGTTTAAGTATAAACTATATATAAGATTAAAGGGAGGGAATTTAGCCACATTATCAATACTCCAAGACACCTTCCTTCGCTCATCAACATCCTCGACTTCTTTTACATGCTTAACTGGACAATCCACATATTGGTGCCCAATTTTCCCGCACCTGAAACATAGTGACCCCGTATTCTCGTATTGGAAGATCACCCAAGCTGCGCCTTCTTCCTGGTACAGGTAAGTTCCTGGAGGCAATGGGTATTTAATGTCTATTCTAGCTCGAAACCTAAGTATTTTGATGTCGCAATTCAGATTGGTTTGGAAATCCACTGCTCCAATTCTAATAAAACACTTCTCCAGCGCCTTAACTGTGCTTATGTTGTTTTGTTTAAAGGCTAATCCTCTGATTTGTACCCAGATAGATGAGTAGTCTGTGGATAGATCTTTGAACTCCTTCACTAGTGGCCACATTGTCATACTTATATGCATCTTTTGGTACAAGCTTGGCCTCATTTCCCACACACGTTTAAATTCTCTATCATTAAAGATTTCAAGCTTAAACATGATGTTTTTTACATCTGATAATCTGTAGTGGCCTTGTATACCCCAGCGTTCCTCGATAAACTTCCTCATCTGCACCGCATAAACAGGTGAGTCACCTACAATTCTGAGCAAAATAGCCTTTTCTTCCTTCACGCTCTCTGCGAGTCTGGATTTTGATCCTATATCTATGACTCCAAGTTTACGAGCCTTATGGTCAGTGAGTGGAGCTATGGGTAAAGCGTGAAAATCTCTGGTTGCCATATCTAAATCTGCACAGAGATACCAAAACACAATACCTCGCAAGAGGTGGAGATTAGTAGCAGAGATGGGTTTAGAGAGTATATGATGCAGGGAGGTTGGAAAAAGAGAGTGAAGAAGTAGGGAGAGATTAGAAGAGGTAAAGAAATAGAAGTGGATTAACGAAAATACTTTAACCTTTGTGTCTTTATATAGGTGGATTCCGGTGGGGTTTTCCTTGTTCTTCTTCAATACTTCTTGTTCAAGCCGAGGTGACTTCTTCACTTCTTGAGGATTGCGAGATGTTGCAGCGCAGTCTTTAACCCTCTTCCCAAAGCCGTAATTATGATCTTTCTTATTTATTAAATTAAAAACTTTCCTTACACAATCATTAGCCTTGAAAACTCCTTCGCGTGATTTTATTGCTTCTTCTTGTAAGCCTCTTGCCATCCCCGATGTTAGAATGTTTTAAACAACCCCAACACACCCCGTCCACCCCCATCCATTAACACACCAACAGAAACACATTAAAATTGAATCATAATTACGTCCCACCCCATCAACAAAAGACGGAAATTTTTTTAAGAATATTTTAAAAGTTTTAAATAATATTGGAAAATCTCTTTTTTTCCACTATTGAAACCAAAAATCTCAATCACTTAGCCAATTATCAAGATATTTTTCAAGTGAAAAAATAATAATATATCAACTAAAGTGTTATATATTATGAATAATATAAATAATTAGTATTGAATTAATGTCCTTTTGTATTTTAGATTTTTTGTATTCTCTTTTTATGTAGGACAATTATTGTATAAAATAAAGAGTCATATATCTCTTATAAATAAATGACCTTCATTTCATTGTATTTGACACTAGTTGAAGAACAAATAAAATTATTCTTTCTATAATTCTCCATCTATTTTATATTTATATTATCTTTTAATATTAGTTTTTTAATACGTTAGTAATACGAGTCTCTGCCGATCAAATTAAAGAAGAATATTTTCAGTATCATGACAAATATTATCAATCTGAAATTTGCTACTCTCGATGTTTTCTGGAAATCTTATTTAACTTGAGTCCTTGATGCTGAGATCCACTTAAGAGAGAAAAATATTGGTAATACAATTACAAAAACAAATACGAGTGGTGAGCAAGACAAAGAATATACCAATTTCTTCGTCACCACATATATGACGAGTTATAATCCGAGAGTGTAGGTGTCAAGGATCCAACATTTTTATTGAAAAACTTGACAGAACGATATAAACACCTAAAGGGAGTGATACTCATTAAGGGTCTGACTGGATGCAGTTGATATTACAAAATTTTAAAATAGTGAGTGAATATAATTCAGCTTTGTTTAAAATTGTGTCTCAGTTTAGATTGTGTGGAGTTAATATTAATGAACAAGACATGCTCAAGAAAACATTCTCTACCTTTCACCCAACGAACATGGTTATGCAGACCACACATATCGTAAAAAAGGATTTACGAAATACTCTGATTCGATCTCACATCTCCTTGTTGCTGAGCAAAACAACTATTTGTTGATGAAAATTCATAACCCACATCCAACTGGATCATCATCATTCCCATAAACGAATGACAATTCATTATTCCCAAAAGTGAATGTAAATTTTGATAGAGGTCGTGGAAGTGGTCGTGGTCATGGTCGTGGTTATGGTCGTGGACATAGCCCAAACAATCAGTTGAAGTGGAACAACAATAACGGTGGGAGACAAGAGAAAGGTAAATGTATGAATAATGACACCTCTAAAAATGATGATGATGGTTGTTATATGTGTGGGATCAAAGGACATTGGTCCCGTACCTGTTGTACACCAAAATATTAGGTTAATATCTATAAATCATCTATTAATGGTAAGGGAAAAGAAACCAATTTTGTTGATTTTAATAATACTATTGAAGGTGAGGCTTTCCACAACAACGATGAAAATAAACAAATAGATTTTACTCCTTTTAATGTTGATGACTTTCTAAACGAGACAAGTGGAGAAATAGATGGGATCAAATTTGTTGGTGGTGATGCTAATGATGGGATCGAAGATAACAAAAATAATTAGATGAATGTTACCATTGGTTGAATTTAATTATCATAATAACAATTTTACTTGAAATATAGTTTATTTAAATAAGTTCTTGTTGTAATGCATCAAATCTAATTACTATGTGTTATTACGATTATTCTTGTTCTCCTTATTATACTTCTTATATTATTTATTTTGTTTATAAAAAAATGGAAAATGGCAATATTATGAGCTATGTTGACATGAGTAACGTAGATAGTTGTTTAGTTGATAGTTAGCAACACATACAATACTTTGAGATAAAAAAAATACTTTTCTAACTTAAACAGAAAAAAAAAATGTTACTACAATTTACGGTACCTCTGAACTAATTGAGACTTTTGGAAGAGAAAACATAATATTTCCAGGAGAAACATATATATAAGTAAAAGAATATTTGTATTGTAGTAAACTAAAAAGAAACTTATTAAGTTTCAAAGACATATGTCTCAATGGTTTTCATATAGAGACTACGAATGAAGGGAATAAAGAGTATATTAGCATAACATCAAAAATTTATTGCCAAATCAAGGGAAAGAAAGACTCCTAATTTTCTCATCAAGGTTATTTTATGCAACTATAAGATGTATGGAATCAAATATTGTTATGAACAAGAAGTTCAATTTCCCAAAAATGTCTATGCTCTGGCATGAGCAACTTGAACACCCTGGATAAAAAATGATGTGTCGAATAGTTGAGAACTCACTTGGACATTTCCTAAAGAACAAGAAGATTCTATTACCTCGTGAATGTGTATGTATTTCCTGCTCGCAGGGAAGTTGATTATAAGACCATCTCAAATAAAATTTAATATTGAATCTCTAACATTCTTACAAAGAATTTAAGGGGATATTTGTGGACCTATTGATCCACCTTGTGGGCCTTTTTTTTAGTTTATGGTCCTAATGAAATGCATCATCAAAATGGTCACATGTGAGTCTAATGTCAACACGAACAATTGTTTTTGCCAAACTTCTTAATAAATAATAAGATTGAGAGCATAATTTCCAGATTATCCAGTAAAGACCATTCGTATGGATTATGCTGGTAAATTTACGTCTCAAGTATTTAATGATTATTACATGGCAATGGGTATTGATGTTGAACATTCTGTAGCACATGTACACACTTAAAATGGCCTGACAGAGTCATTTATTAAAAGATTAATTCTAATTTCTAGACCTTTACTTTTAAGGTCTACCTTACCACCTTCTGTTTGGGGGCATGCAATTTTATATGTCGCTTCATTGGTTTGTGTTAGACCAACTTCAGTTAATCAATATTCACCTTTTTAACTTGTTTCTGGCCAGCAACCAGATGTGTCTCATTTTAAAAAAAAAAATTGGTTGTGCGGTTTATGTTCCAATTTCCTAACCACGTTGAAAAAAATGGGTCCTCAAAGACACCTTGGAATATATGTTGGATTTGATTCTCCATCCATCATAAGATATATTGAACACCTGACGATGATTTGTTTAAAGCACGATATGCAAATTGTCATTTTGATGAGACAACTTTTCCGCCGTTAGGGGGAGAAAAAGTGTCATTTCATAATAAGAAACATGAAATTTTACGGAATGTACCATCTTTGTCTCATCTTGACCCACACACAAATAGATGTGAGCAACAAGTAAAAAGGATAATAAATTTACAAAATATTGCAATTCAGTTACCGGACACGTTACTGATATAAGAAAGTAACAATATCTCATATATCGGCTTCAAAAACACCATCACAGGTTGATATCCTTGAAGGACAACCTTACAAAATGATGAATTCAGGCACCAAACGTGGACGTCCTATTGGAGCAAAATATAAGAATCCTCGAAAAGAAAAGGGTACAAGAAGCAAGTGCTACCAGATAGATAAGTCCTATAAAAATGTGACTGATGAGTCTAAAGAAAAATTCCTCATAAAGATAAAGAATGATGAGTCTGAAAAGAAAAATGGGACTGGGGAGTCTGAGACTCTTTAAATTATTTGAATACAAGAGAAAGTTGGGATAGAAAGAAAGTCATTATAGATAACGTATTTGCATATGTAATAACCCTAGACATTGTGAATGATGACCCCACACCAAAAACGGTAGAAGGATGTCGACGTAGAAAAGATTAGCCTAAATGGAAAGATGCAATACAAGCTGAATTGAAATCCTTAGAAAATCGAAAAGTTTTAGGGGCCAATAGTCCAAACACCTAACAGTGTAAAACCAGATGGATACAGATGGGAATTTGTACGAAAACGCAATGAGAGTGACAAAATTGAAAGATATAAGGCACGACTTGTGGCACAAGGTTTTACACAAAAACCCGGGGTTGACTAAAACGAAACATATTCTCCAGTATTCGACATAATTAAATTACGATACTTGATTAGTCTAGCAGTCACAGAAAAACTACATATGCTACTTATGGATGTTATCACCGCATATTCGTATGCGTCATTAAATAGTGATGTTTATATGAAGATCCCTAAGAGACTCAAAAGAAATGATACATATAATCAAAAGCATCACGGTTTATACTCAATTAAGTTACAAAGATCCTTGTATGGATTAAAACAATCTGGGAGGATGTGGTATAACTGCCTCAGTGAATAAATTATTAGGGAAGAATACATCAACAATCCAATTTGTCCCTGTATTTTTATCAAGAAATATAAGCATGGATTTGCCATAATAGCAGTATATGTGGATGATTTAATTCTTGTGGGTACTCCAGAAGAGCTTACAGCGATTACTATTTATCTAATTAGAGAATTTGAGATGAAAAACCTTAGAAAGACAAAAAAAAATCTCGACCTACCGATCGAACACTTGTCACCCGGGATTTTATTTATCAATCAACATATACCAAAAATATTTTGAAACATTTTTATATGGATAAGGCTCATCCTTTAAGTATCCCTATGGTTATTCGATCATTGGATATAAATAAATATCTATTCTGTCCACGAGAAAAAGAAGAAGAATTATTAGGTCCGAAAGTACCATACCTTAGTGTCGTTGGAGCATTATGTACCTTGCGAATTGTACAAGATCTAACATAGCATTCCCAGTTATTCTATTGGCAAGGTACAGCTCAAAACCAACAAAGAGACATTAGAATTGAATTAAGCATGTCTTGTGTTATCTTAGTAGAGCAACAAATATGAGTTTGTTTTACTCAAAAGATTCAGAACGATAAATAGTAGGCTATGGTGATGTAAGTTATCTTTCAGACCCTCAGAAAGGCAGATCTCAAAGTGGTTACGTGTTTACTTGTGGTGGCTCTGCGATATCATGGAGATCCGTGAAACAAACTTTAGTTGCCACTTCATCTAATCACTCTGAAATATTAGCACTAGATGAAGCAAGTGAAAAATGTATATGGTTAAGATCCCTAGTTCAACATATCTCAGAAACGTGTGAGTTATCCTTAATAAGAAATATACCGATGATATTGTATGAGGATAATGCTTCTTGTATCACACAGATTCAAAATGGATGCATCAAAGGCAACTGAACAAAACATATTTCACCAAAGTTTTTCTACAGACACGAGCTATAGAAGAATGGGGATATTGACATTCGACAGATACAGTCATGTAAAAATTTTATGTTGTGATGTGGAGGTCGGAAGTAAGGGGAGGGGTTGGATTGGCGGCGGTCTTCTAGCGTTGGCCATGGCGGTTGAAGGAGGGATAGAAGGAACCCCTATTTCTCTTGCGTGTATAAATTAGAAAAAAATGGCTTTAGTATATAAAAAGAGAATAGGGTTATATTGGGTATATCATAAGTTTAAAAATAAAATTTGGACCTTATTCATCTAAACTTTTAGGCTGGACTTTTTAATACACAATTTTTTGGGTTCTGGACTTAATTAGAAATTATCTCTTAAATATTTTGATTTAATTATCTTTTTATATTATTATACAGTAATTTAATTTTTGATTTATTTCTAATTTTATTATAAATTTTTAGATTTAAAAAGATTACAACTTAATTTAGAAAATATTTAAAATGTGTGTAAACTTTTTTTATTTACGTAACTTTATATTATATATATATATTTTTTTGTTCGATATATTATATATATGATATATTATTATTTTATGATAGATAATGATAAGGGATAGGGATGTCAATGGGGCGGGTTTACCTATCCCCGCACCCCGCCCCACAAAAAAATAGAAGCCCCACGCCCCGCCCCGCCCCCGCGTTGTTCTTCCCCACACCCCGCCCCGCCCCGCTCATTTATTCCCCGCGGGTTGTGGGTCCTACCCGCGGGTTTCAATTTGATCGTTCAGTTTTTTTTTATTACTACAAATTTTACTATTCTTTGAACTCTCAAACATTCTATTTTTCAGAATTTGCATTTGTATTTTGATTATTAAACAAATTCTGCCCTTAGAGTTGCACTTTCATTTGAATAATTTAAACTTTGTGTGTTGTAATAGACACACATAAACTTTGATTTGAATAATTATTGAAATTAAAATATATATTATAAATGAAATATATTAATTATATATTATATACATGCGGGGAGGGTTTGCGGGGTGGAGAATACTTATCCCCACAACCCGCCCCGCCTCGTGCGGGTTTTGAAGATCCATCCCCACAACCCGCCCCAAGCCCCATTAAGTACCTTAAAACCCGCCCCGTTTAATGTAAGGTGGGGCGGGTACCCGCGAACCCGCACCCCATTGACATCCCTAATAAGGGATAGTATTTTACTAAAATGACAAAGCGTAAATAAGAAAAAAAGAAGAGGCAATTACCAATAGCATTCTAGGAGTTATTGATATTGACCTTAAAAGTCATGTCTAATATAAATAACATAATTAGACAATAATACCCTTGACCAAATATTCCCACCAAACTAAATTTTTCCACCAAAATATTCCGGCCAATTTTCCGGCCAAAAATTTTCCCGCTATAATTTTCCGGCCAATTTTTTTTCAACCTAAATCTTCCGGCCAATTTTTCTTTCCCACCAAAATCTTCCGGCTTTTTTCCCACCAAAATTTCTGGCCAATTTTTTTTCGCACCAAATTTTTATGTTGTTATTTGGTGGGAAAAATCCTACCAAATTAACTGAGTTTTTTTTTTTTTTTTTGGTTTTAAAAGAGTACACAATACCATAAAATAGGAAAATATCAAAATCGCAAAGCACATTTAATTGTATGATAAAACCAGAAATACTAAAATGACAACCTATTTAAACTTGTCCAACACTCTCAACTCATAGATAAAAACAAAAATTATAGGTCAAAACAAGAAACAAAGACAAGTACAAATGTAGTTTACTAGTAGCAGCCATAGCCAAATATAAGTATATGCAACTATTATCTTTTAATGAAGTGCTACTCAAGTGGTTTGTGATTAACCAAGACAAATTGCTGCTATATATAGCTGAGAACAAGTGCATGTCTATGATCAACTTGGCCGGCTTAAGTGCATGGCTCACTTCATAAGAGGCCAGGATAAGACAACAGTACTGTGATTGATTTAATTAAAAACAAAATATGGCTAATTTACATAATATTAGTTATTACTTTAATATAACATCGTTTCTCAGCATATTACTTTGATTATAAATCGGATTAAGAGAAGTTATAGTTAAATTATAAATTAGTAGTTAAAGATATACACCTGCAATACTAACACATTTAATTGTATCAGGGACGAAATGATAAAAACAGAAATACTAAAATGACAACATATTTAAACTTGTCCAACACTCTTAACTCAAATTAAATGCTCTATCCCATTCAAATTGTCTGCATCAAAAACAAAAACAAAAATTATAAAAATAATAATTAACAACTTAACAAGAATTTTTTTGACAATTCAATCCCTTATTTTATAAACATACCAATGTAGTCCCTTATTTGGTGAACATAACATTTTACTCCCATATCCTTTAAATTTGTAACAATGTTAGTCCTATCTTTGCAAGATCAAGGGATTAAAATGTTAAATTTGCAAAATAAAGGACTAAATTGTCAAAATGTAGAAAAATAAAGGTCCAAATATGCAAAATTTCTCAACCGAAATGTAACATTCTTTTGTAGAAAATCAAGTAATAAACCCATGGGAGCAATTTAGTGAAGCACTAAATTCAAAAAATGAAGAATTAACATTAAAAAAAAAAGCAATATGTAAGGGATCGAGTACATCCATTTTTGTCAGTTATGGCCAAACTTGCTCCATTCTTCACCAGATATTTAGCCGTCTCTTCATGACGATCCTTAATTATATGATACAGAGGAGTGTATGTTGAGTTTTATTTGTATAAACCAGTAAAACAATATAGAAACTAATGCAAAAATAAAATAAAAATAAATAAATAACTTTACTTGTCGAGGCTCGGATTGGATCCGATGTCTTTAAGGTATTTAGGCCACGTACAGGTGTCTTACGTTTTCTGGCTTTAACCTCCAGGATACAACGACAAAACTATTCAAAAGAAACTGACACACGAATTCTTAAGAATTTCAACGAACTTAATAATGTTGCTCCTTTCTATCTCTCTTTTATAATTTTAATGCTTTGAAAAAATGAATAAAAAAATAGTTTAGTTGGCCAACTATTTATAGAAAATGAAAATGTGGCTTGCCAAAGGTTATGATGTTTCATTTTGGAGTTACGTTGTATTAATTTAAGATACAACGTTTATTTAAAAGACCAAAAAACTTGGGCCCAGATTGTATGAACCTAAGACCCAAAAGCCCAACAAAGATGATGGTCCAAGTTCATACCCCACCTAAGGCCCAACAAAGGTATAGACCTAAGGCCCAAAAGCCCAACAAACCCTTTTTTTTCCCTTTCTTTCTTTCTTTGCTTTATAAAAAAAAAAGTAAAATAACATATTTTTTTTTCTTTTAATTTCTCCAAATTACATGACTCAATTTCTCATTCAATTTTCAATGATTTTAACCAAGTGAATATATTACGTTAATCTTTAAAATTTGAATAAACGTATTAATATCCGAATCATTTCATTAAATTGAGTCACCGACTAACATCGTAAACATGAGCAACACTTGGGTAGAATCCCATTTGTCCAACAGTGTAACCTACAAAACCATGCAAAAATGAGTTGAATAAACTAAAATGAGTTTGAGAGAGATGATAATACAATCTATACCTTGCAAAAATAGGGAGAATTAAACTAAAATTGGATTAATGTAGATTTAAAGATACAAGATGAGCTAATGAAGTTGTAAAATATAAAATACCTTCGTCATCTTGCAAATCAACATCAAACTTCAATATCTCAATTAAATGCCTGCATATATGAGTGCGTCCTTCTCCAGCTGCCAAGTGTAGTGCTGTACAGCCTTCAACGTCCTTAATTTTGATAGCTATTCCATCATCTCCTACACTTATATAACAATCCTCTATCACCATATTCTCAGATGAATCTGCGAAAATTAAAATAAAGTAATTATATATCACCTTGCTCTTAAAAGGAGAAGAGTAAATTGAAACTTTTACCTGTATCTATTCCACATAATGAATTCATATGTGGTAACAAGAACATTCAATTTCACCACCTGTATAAGCATTTTTGCCACAATTTCAACTCTTGAATTGCTTTTGATGCAGTAGTTTTAATCGTTAGACATTAATGTCACGATGATTCACTCAATTTCTACTGGGTGAGGATAAAGAGGCGTTAATGGAGTTAGGTGGGAGACGTGATATTGGCAGCGGAGTTGAGATTATGTTATTAATTAAAAGAAGGGTATATTTGACCTAATGTTATTTTTTTAGGACTTTTATGGACATTATAAAATAGAAGATGGTAGAAGACTATTATTTCTAGATTGAGGACTTATATGGTAATAAATCCAAAAAAGAATGACACTTTTTGCCTGTGTTATTTTTGTAGTAGCAAAATTATCCAATCACTTTCTTATAACATACACCACCTTTAGTGTATGAAAGAAATTCTTATAATAAACCATTGGAACTAGCTCAATGGCCAGGATGCCTGTCTCTCATCTAGGAGATACAGGGTTCGATTCCCCTCAGCCTTGTTATTTCTTGAGCCCTTTAAGGGGGTAAGTAAGAGGTGTAAGGTTCGAGTCCCCTCCCTGATTAAATGGGAGTATGCATGAGGAGGCGTGTATATTTCCTATGGGAATAGTCGTGGTGCGCGTAAGTTGGCCCGGACACCCATACATCTAAAAAAAAAAATCTTATAATATGTAATATGATTACAATTACATAGATTATTGTAATCATTTTGAATTTCTTATTTTGACCACCCCACAGTAAAGTCCTATAAATTGCAGTCCAAACTCCAAATCGTCTAAGCACTACTGAAAAACATAAATTTTAAATATATCATAAGTCGAGCCCAGAGAAATCCACAGAGAAAGTGATGGAGACCTTTCCAGTTATAAATTTGGAGAAGATTAATGGTGAAGAGAAAGCTGCAACAATGAAGATTATTCAAGATGCTTGTGAGAACTGGGGTTTCTTTGAGGTACTTGAAAATCAGTTTTAGTTTTTACATGGGTCCTGCATAGAATGAGACTAATTAATCTTGGTTTTGAATCATGTATGTACTTGTTTTAGTTGGTGAATCATGGGATATCTCATGAGCTTCTGGATACTGTGGAGAAGCTCACAAAGGAACACTATAAGAAATGTATGGAAGAAAGGTTTGAGGAAATGGTGGCAAGCAAAAGTCTCAATGCTGTTCAATCTGAAATCAAAGACTTAGACTGGGAAAGCTCTTTCTTTTTGCGTCATCTTCCTGTTTCAAACATCTCTCAAGTCCCTGATCTTGATGACACCTACAGGTACAAACTGAATGTACTTTAGTTAGCATATACACCGACAGAAAAACTAAGTAAAAGATAAAAGGGGTAAGATAACAAATTAGAATATATGTTAATTAATTAAAATCTATGATATTTATCAACTAACTGATAACTAATTGAGTGCTAACTGACATCCTTGAAACAATCACGTAAAAACATGTTAAAATAGCCTATTTATAATGAATTTTGGATAAGCAAAATATCCCAAATTCAAAATCGCTTAATTCTACTCCTTGATATCTAACCAAGTATACTACGTGGCATGTTTACATTACAGCTTGACCCGATTCTTGGTTCCTTCTTTCATTACTAAACTTGATTAGGTGTTGAATATCAATCTAACCTCCTTTGGCGCATAGTCTTTTTTTTTCTTTTTTCCAAAGCTTTGGCGCATAGTCGAATCGTGTTCCGTATAACGTATCTGTTGGAATATTAGAAGACTTTCGTAGCCTCTTTCTTTGACTCTCTCGCATGCCTTCCTTCTCCCACATACTAGATATCAAAAAAGAAATTATCCAAACATTATCAATGTGATTTTAAAAAATACTTCAACTATAAAAAAAGAAAAAAACAATTAATATAATTAAAATATTTTAAAATTATATCATAAACAATATTAGATTTTTTTTTTTGGATGATACTTTATTTTATTAAAAAAAAATACTAATGTTCAAATTATTTCAAAAACATTTTAAATGTGTTTATCTATGACATACCTATACGTAGTTTGTGATTTAATTTTATACCAATATGTGTAATACTTATAACTTTTCACTTATTAGTTATTACTACATCACAACAATATCAATCAAGTCATTCTACTTATCACCATATTTTTATTTTTTTCTATTTTGTCCGTATTACAGAAGTAAATTAATTATTTGACCAAACATAAATCAACACATAACTTATAGTAACTTTTTTCTTCCAAATATAATTTTTCATCTAAAAGAGACTCTTATTTTAGGAAACATAAATCTTCTCTCGGTTAGGCATGTCATAAATTTTGATTAATTCAACATATGTGGGACAATACCTAGATTGGAAAATGACAAAGACTACCTAACATTCAAAGGTTGTATCATAGTTTCTGCAAGAATTATTATGATAAAAAGGTGTATTTCCAATTATATGTTGGTAAAACAGTCGTGTACGTTCATTTCTACTTAATATAATCTAATTTTTAAACTAACTATAACAGGAAGACTATGAAGGAATTTGCAAAGGAGTTAGAGAAATTAGCTGAGCATCTTTTAGACTTGCTATGTGAAAACCTTGGTTTAGAGAAAGGTTATCTTAAAAAGGTTTTCTATGGATCAAAAGGTCCTACCTTTGGCACCAAGGTAAGCAACTATCCCCCATGTCCCCGCCCTGAGCTGGTCAAGGGCCTCCGGGCTCACACCGATGCAGGGGGGATAATATTACTCTTCCAAGATGACAAAGTAAGTGGTCTTCAACTTCTTAAAGATGACAAATGGATCGATGTACCACCTATGCACCATTCAATTGTTATCAACATCGGTGACCAACTTGAGGTGATCACAAATGGAAAGTACAAGAGTGTGGAGCATCGTGTGATTGCTCAACCAGATGGGACAAGAATGTCCTTGGCATCCTTCTATAATCCAGGGAGTGATGCTATTATATATCCAGCACCATCATTGGTAGAAAAAGAAGAATTCACTTATCCAAAATTCGTGTTTGAGGACTACATGAAGCTTTATGCTGGCTTCAAGTTCGAAGCTAAAGAACCAAGATTTAAAGCCATGAAAGCAATGGAGAGCACTACTCCAACTTTGGAAACGATTTCGATTATCTAGGTCATGGTAACCACGCATTAAGTCTCCGCTTTGACCACATATGCGATGGAAATAAAACAGTATATTATATTTAAAGCTAATAATCTAGTCGTATGTTTGATGAAAATGCAAGTATTGTCTACTTTGATTTGAATAAGTGATCTAATGTATTTCTAATGTAATAAACGTGTCTAATAAACGCCTAATTAAAGTGCTTTCCAATTAAAGTGTTATTTGATGTTATTTTTTAGTTGTATGGTAAGTTATATAGCAAAAATGATAGACATGATTGTTCGGCAGCACCTAAATTTCTTCGGTGTAACTTTATTCAGAGTAAACTTAAGGGTAAAATCCTTGTATAGTTCTCTAACTTTCCCCAAAGTACTCGAATCGCCCACAATATTACGTTTTACCTTTTTTGGTCCTTGATAAACACTTTTTGTGACACCGTTAGCCATTTTTCTATTTTTCTGTCGGTTGACCGTTAGTCAACGCCATATGGCGCCATGTCACCGCCACCCAACACCACGTCAGCGCCAACCGTCTTCGTGGTTATCGTCCCTAACTAACAAAAAAAAATCCTTTGAATGTTTGAATGTTTCAAACCTTCAACAATGGAGAAAAATCATAAAACATTCTCTTACTACCTTCTTTCCATTCACTACACCTTCTTCTTCTTCTTCTTCTTCTTCTTCTTCTCCTTCTCCATCTATAGACCCATTTCATAAAAAACATAACTAATGGTGGCGGAGTTCCCGCATTCTCTAAGTTCTCTCTTTCCGAGCTAAAGTCAGCCACCAATAACTTCAGCTCCGAATTAATTGTTTCTGAAGGCGGCGATAAAGCTCCAAATTTAGTGTACAAAGGTCGTTTACAGAATCGCAGATGGATCGCCGTCAATATTTTTTACCAAAACGGCATGTTGCCTGATTCTAAACAATTTGCAGAGGGTTTTAGTATGTTTATTTCTAGAAATAAACAATTTAATACATTTTTGTAGGAGGAAGCTAAAGGCGTTGGAAAACTAAGGCACAAGAAGCTTGTCAATTTGATCGGGTATTGTTGTAATGGCGATGAGAGATTACTTGTAGCTGAGTATATGCCTAATGATACTCTTGCTAAGCATCTCTTTCACTGTATGTATTTAGATTTTGTTTCTTAACTTTCTTTTTAATTATTATTACTGTATGCTTTTATCTAGTGCTTTACTTTGATAATTCTATTCAGATTAAGCTTTGATGAATTAATGACTTCAGATTGAGCTGTTTATAAATTACTTTGTTTGCAGGGGAAAATCAAACCCTTGAATGGGATATGAGGTTAAGGGGGTGTTTGTTTGCACTTAATGAGATCTTAATCTGGTTCATTAAGACACTGGATCAATAAGACTGTTTGTTTTTCCTGTCCAATTCAGATCTGAATGGCTCTTAACGGGTCTGTTTCATTAAGATTTCAAACTAAGTCTGAATCATTCAGACACTGCCTCTTAACAGAATAAGTCCTATTCAGCTGTTCATTCAGCATTCAGCACTTATTACTTAAGAAAACAAACGACACCTAAGTGCCCGTTTGGAAGTGTTTTTTTTGAAAAAGCACTTAAAATTGCTTTTAGCATTTTAAATTTTTTTTTATCCTGAAAAACACTTTTATTAGAAGCACCAAATTGGTGCTTCTTGAAAAAAGCACTTAAAATAATTTTAGATTTCAAAATTATTTTTAATAATTTTTTAATTTTTAATTTTTATTCCAAAAGCGCTTTTTTGTTCTAAAATAAGCACTTCCAAACGATCCCTAAAAGTAGCTTTATGTATTGCTGAAGCTTTAAATTATTGTAGTACTGAAGGTCGACCACTGTACCATGACTTAAATGCATACAAAGTTAAATTTGATGAGGTATTAGTGTTTTTTCTGTGCCTTGATAATGTTAAAATTTATTCTAGCAAAACTCTAATAGTTATATTTTGATTTATCTGGTTAGAATGGTGATCCAAGGCTTTCTTGTTTCGGGTTAATGAAAAATAGCAGGGATGGTAAAAGTTACAGCACAAATCTTGCATATACACCTCCAGAATCAAAATAAAACAATTCCAAATTCCTTTTCCAGATTCTTTTTAATCCCTTATCACCCAAGCAATATTCCATCATATCCACATAAAGAATCGTCATTCTTACACCTTTTCTAACCTAAATAACACCTTATTCACCTAAAATCAAGGGATAAAATATTAAAGAGTGGTATAACTTTGAGTTGGAGGTCAAAAGAGATGACAAAGAGAACAAAACACTATCTAGTGTTAGGGAGATGATGAAGAATCAAAGTACGGAATTGGATGAAAACATAAGGAAATCAAGTGAGAATCGTGTAAGTTCTGAAAAGAAGAGAAAGAGTCGAGTCAGACTATTAGAGAGGGGCCGGTAATGGTGAATTCAAGTGCTCAAAAGCAAGAGAATGTGTTTATTAAAGAGAATACACCACAACCTCTCCAAGTTGATTCCTATACCCAAGATGAGTGAAGCTTCTAAGGCCTTATTATCTATCACCAAAGCAATTATGCTCGGATTAACACTTGTTCATGAGAGAAAATTTGAGGAGGAAGTTGGAGAAGGAGAATACAAGAGAGTTTTAGAGATGGGTTAGAGGATGGGATGGACCACATTCATGATGAGGCGCTCAACTTTATGTATTGAGTTAGTTTCAGAGTTCTATCTAGGCTTCTTTAGTCGAGATAGTAAAGTTCAAGTTCCAGTTTGAGGAAAGTTAGTTCCTTTAACAGTTGAGGAGATTCGTAACCTCTTCGAGTTCTTAAAATTGGTTGGACCATGAAATAACAAGAAGTGGTGAATAACATCAACACTTTTTATTGGGACCTACTTTATCAACATGTGTTGAGTCGAGAGTTAGTGCAAGAACATAAAAGAGAGTTAAAGACGCCTTGGATTTACAACATCTTCATCCTGATGCAAACATATGACGCAACTTTCTCACACCAAATGTTTGGGGAAACATTCGCACCTCGAAAGTAAGTGAAAAATTTGCCCTTTTTTATGAATTGTGTTCTACGAGATGAGGAAAGTAGATGCAGCGTAAGTAATATTTGATGAGGCTGGGTGATTAATGATCAAACCAAAACGGATGTTTAACCTGAAATACCCATCAACAATTACAATCCTACTAAGGAAAGTGAAGGTGGAACTTGGTGAGAAGAAAATATCCGTATACAACGTAAGCACCAATATCGATAATGGATGGATCAAGACAATTTTGAGAGGAGCCATTGTGAAGATTCCTTCAAGCTTTTGCGAGAGAGTCGAGATCAAGATAAGAGGATCTTGCATGGCGAGAAAGAGTAAGTGAGGGATTTAATCAAGTAGAAGCAGCTCAAAATTTCTTAGCCGATGATGTGGCACAAATCAAAGCAAATCAAGTGCGCATCATGTAACTCATACAACAAATAATCACGATATCGTGAAGGATCTACCATAAACTATTTTGGGTATCATTCATGCGAGGAATTAGCCTCGAGAGTCGGTTTCCTTTCTTCCTTACCATTACTTTACTTGCAATAAATGTGTTAATTTTTAATTTTTATCGAGTTTGTTTCGAGTCGTGGGGACACGACTCATTTTTGAGTTGGGGGTGTGGGGATTCACTGTACCTCATCTCCATTTTATGTTTTCATTTCTTTTTAGGAAGAAAATAATATTTGGTAGATTGAATTTGATGTAGATTGTGTTTAATAACCTAGAAGCATAAATTTAGTGAGTTAATCATAGTAGGTAATTTTTGTATGAACTAATTGTTTTGTATGCTTGAAGTATGAACATGAAAGCACACATTAAAAGTAAAGAAAGGATTAGTAATCAATGTGGTACAAGTAAGCTTGAGTTTAGGGATCCTTGAGGGGTGTGTAGTCTGTGAGATCCGGGCTAGTTGATAAACCCATTTAATGAACGTGCTAGAGGTGAGAAAGTAAAGAGATTGCATAGTTTAGAAAGTGATTAAGGGTTTTTTTTGATAAACACCTTGTTGCCTTTTATATTGTTGTTCATATATTATTGATATATTTCTCATCCCCTTCTAGCCTTTATAAAGCCTTTTTATTATCCATATTACAAGTCATACCCTTTACATTATAGGACTTTTCCAAATGACCTGCACTCGAATCGTGATGCTAAGACAGTCGTCCTAAGAGCCTGAGTTTGGGGTGGTGGGTTTGTATTATGGTAAACATTATTTATTTGGGCATTTTAAATCTTATGTAATTGTGCTATTGATGATGATTCACTTGTTTATATTGTAACCTTTTGCCGGGGTAAAAGAAAAAAGAAAAAAAATATTTGAAAGAAAAGAAATATGAGAAAGAAGTAGCATGATATCTCACATAAAAAAGAGAGTAATAGCTAGCTTACCAAACAAAGAAAATTTATATGAAAAAATTGAATATGAATTGGACCGGCAAAGTTGAATTTTTTATGTGATCATTATGATATTGTTGGGCTATTTGGGATGTTGTGTATCAAAGTCTTGGGTTGAGTGAGAGAATATTATGAGAGTAACTCAAGCTCTAGGGAGATTCGTTGATGGCTAGTGAGGATAGAGCCAAAATCTCATTCTACATTATCCAAATATACGATCAGTACCGTCCCTAAACCTAATATTACATCCTTAAACACCTTATGATCCTAGACTCTGTGATCTAGGAACAATTGAACCAATAGATTATAGTCAGATGGATAATTGGAGACTAAGGTAAGATCGATGAACACTCTATAGCCTTTATATCGAACTAAGAGAAATACATATCCTTTTTGCATTGCAAAGCTAATCTGATCTTGAACTTAAACCGTGTTGATTTTTTGTATGATAAGTGTATATATATGATTTAGTTTGTAAGTATTATTACACGAAACTTGTTATGTAGTTGTTTTGGGATTATTACTCACACTCTTCTATAATCTTCCATTTATGCGAACTTGACTTAGCCGATATATATTAGAGACTTTTTTATGTTCTTATTTCTTATTGTGTCGGAACGACGCAACTTTGAGTTGGAGGTCTTGATGTCTCCATATCTGTGATAAAATAATCTAGTTTAGAGACATCATTTTAGGTGTATTATATGCTTAGTTGATGGGGGTTTTCCTATTACTTGTTAGTTTCTCATTCTTACCTTGTTTTGGAAGTTTGATACTTTTAGAGGATTTTTGGTGTAATTTGTGTGTTAAATGTGAAGCTCTAAGGTATAATGATTACATTAGATTCCAAAGCACTATTAAGGAGTTGAGGAAAGAAGATCCAAGACAAAATAAAGAGTTAGAAGGCCAAAATAACTTGTTTTGGAAAGTACAAAAGCTTCCAAAAGCTACAGGCCCAACTTAGAATGTGTAGTATTTTCAATACTGCATAAAATCTAAACAGATTTTGAAGGATCCATTTTATATCAAGAAGGGGCTTTAAATTGTGGTTACGTGGCCACTGGTTTCAAGTGATTTGGAGCTGTAACGAAGGAGTTATGAATTTTACAAGCTCTATGAGCCAACTAGACCATTTTCTAAGAAAAACGTGTTTGAGTTTGATTAGGACTCTAAAACCTAGCTCATGACCTAGATTTTGTCCCTACACCTATATATGGTTATTTACTATTACAAACATGTCCTTTATTGTTATTGTTCAGTCCTAATCATAATTACACTTAGAAATCACCAGGTGGAAGCAAGTTGACTTGTAGAGGAAGAAAAGAAGCTGGAGAGGCACAAACTCCTCTTCTCTATCCTTCCACTCTACCATTATGGTAATTTATCTTATCTTCTTGGCTTAACCATGTGTGTAAGGTATTTACTCTTTAGTTTTATTTCTTTTAGCATTATGAACTAATTCTCCCATAGCTTGGGTTTGCAATATGTATAATCCTTGAATTTTATTTTACTGTTCTATGTTATTTGGGATTATGTTTAATTGGTTTGATTTGTTATTTTATGAATGTATTTTGTGTTTGCCTTTATTTCATCCCTAGCCATAATCACGTTAGGACTGCCTTCAGTAGTTGGATTGTCACCCTGATGGGGATTCAAATATAAAAAACAACACATAATCCTCTAGTGTCGCTAGTGATCCTTACTGGCTTGCCTAACTAGATAGTCAATAGGGTTTTAATTTTATCACCGATTTCTATGCAAGGTCCCTTTAAACAAGTCCCTTGGTAGTTTTGAGGTTGCCGTCTAAGCTTTCTTGACTGGATATAGAAGGATTATAGAGTGTCGCCTACTTATATATGCTCAAGTCACCCTTATAATTAGAAAAGTGATTTAGGAAGATAAGTGCATGCTAGAAAAATGAAGCTATATCTCATCTCCATTCTCTTTAGCTTTATTTATTTGCATTAGTTTAATTAATTGCTTTTATATATCTTATTTGATAACCAAACAAATATTTTTTATATTATTTTGTCTTCTAGTTTAAACAAGTAATCTCTTCTACGCTTCTTATCTTAACACGATGGTTGAGCTAACTGATATATCCCTAAGAATAAATCTTATATATCAACTATAACTTGCAAACGATCCTCGCACTTAAAGTGAGTTTCTCGTAGTGGTATTAGGTATGTGTTTTATCATCATTTATATTTGTTTATTTATCACAACTTTGCCACCACAAGAGTCCTGGATGATTTTGATTGTGTTGACCATATCTTTGACTATCCGAATGGTGGTTCCATCGAGTAGTTAAAAAAATACCGATTCTGGATTATTGGGACACTTTTCTCATACATGATAAAACACCCACACTGTGGATGACATTGGGGATTTTTAACCACGGTCACAATAGCTTGATTGTTTTTTAAGGACAGTTGTTTTACCTTGTTCTATAAAGAGACAATATTTGCATTCAACGCGGTCTCATTTTTTAAATTCATTGTTCCTCTTTTCAAAACTTGAACAGGTGTTCTCATTGGTTGCCAACTCATCTTGTTTCTCAAAACTTTATCCAGGATGCCAAACGCGTTTTTAGCGCTCACCATCATAAAACCTCCTCCACATAATGTATCGGCTTTTTCTTTGGAGGGGATTTCTAAAATTCGATAAACCATACCGAATTGAAATTTTGGATTTTACCCATGTAGTGTACATTTTTTTTCAAGCATGATTGGAATCGATTTGCTCCTAATTCTTCATTTTGTTCTTGGCGTAAATTTTCCAAGTCTAGTTGACCACTTAATCGTACACTTTGAGGATGGTACCTATCAAAAAACACGGTTTGCAATTGGTCCCACGTAGTGATTAATTCACGCGGTTGCTGATTGTACCATTGACTTGCTCCTCAGGTGAGGAAAAAGGGGAACAAGTCAAGGTACATCTGTTCCTGAGTTCCTTCTTGAGTGATGTACGCATCGCGAATTTGCATAAATTTTCCTATAACTCGAACGAGATCTTCATGGGCAGCCCCACTATGATGGTCGTAAGTAGTTAACTAATTAATCATACTAATTTTATGGCTTGATAGTTGGTGGGAGGTCCTCGAGAGGCGGCAATCGGAACAATTGTTACTCATAAGGTTTCATAAACCAAGGCACGACCCCAAGTGGGACTTGTGCACCTTGATTATTATTTTCTTCTAAGTTCACCTGAGCATTTGCATTTGCCTTATCTCGTTGTGCACCTAAAAATCTGTAAGATATAAAAAGAAGAAACCAACGTAAAACGAAAAACAACTACACTATTGTACTAACTAAAAAAATACAAAAATATAAAGTTATAGTCCACGGCAGTGGCGCCAAAAACTTTTCGTCTCCAAAGGTGTGATATAAAGATTAACACTAAAAGGAGGGTGATTTTATGCAAGTGTACGAGTCGTTAAAAAGTAACAAAAAGTAAGTTCAGGGACGTATCATCTCCATAGTGACTATCAAGGTTATAATTGATGTGTTTTTTAGTATAATAGTTTAGTTGCAAGGTAAAAGCCAAATAATATAAATAAATGTTTGTTGCCCTTTTGGATAATTAAAATTAAAATGAAAATAATTAAAGACAAAATATAAATAAACTAATAACAAGAGGATTAAGTATGATAAACATATGCTTGAGACTTTCTAGTAATCTCTGAAGCCAACTAATTCGAGGTTTCTAGATATAAGTGAACATAGGATATTTCACGTTAATCAGGATTCGATATTCTTCCCAACTCCTATCCGGGTAGAATTGAGAAGCTAACTTACCATAAGTCGGATGCAATTAAGTTCAACCCCTAATAACTACCTGGTTAGTCAAAACCTGTCGGCTCATTAATGCACACCATGCGCCTATATACTATGTACATACCCAAACCTCCCTTCAGGATGCTGATTCGAATACCATGATTACCCAAAATGTGATAAAAATATGGATAGAAATTAAGCATAAGATATATAGTCAACTGAATTAAACGCAATTTATTTAATTAAAACAACCCTAAAATCCAATTACATCAAATTAGTATGCTAGGGTGTATACATAAGCAATTCACAAACAATTAAATATTTAGTTCATAATAAAATAATAAAAATCAATATAAAATAATGTTATAATCATGTTCTACATGAAAAAATAAAAAAGACAGAGCTTATAATTACTGAAATCGGGGGTGTAATGGTTCAACAATGGTGTAAACCCTTGCTGTCTTCTTCTTCCCTCTTCTCCCAGCTGTTCCTTCTCTTCTCCAGTGACTAATGGTGGCTCCAAGATGTTCCAAGACCTATTTTTAATGTTATTTAAGTTGGAACATATAGGTCTAAAAACGTTTCCTAGGTCGTGGGCCTCTTTTAAGTGACCTAATCCAACCCGGAATCGTTTTACTTAACCAATTTCTACTTTTGCACCACGAGAACGACTTTTAACATAACTTCTTTATTTCAGCTCCGAATTGCAAGCCATTAAATCCCACCCGTTCCTGACTTCAAATCCTATCTATATATGAAAGGGATCCTCCAAAATCATTGTCAATTTCGCGTGGCACCTCGAACAATATTCCTTTTGCGTTGTGACTAAGGGGTAATCTTGTTCTATTCATATCAAGGTGTTATAGCTTCCTAGTACCTAATAGCTACACAAATAACAAAAAATTTACGAGCAAAAGCACTTGAAATAGCATAAACACCCAAACTTGACAAAACTAGACAAAAAAGTGTCAAATGTTAAAAAATGGGAGAAAATCCCTCACTTAAACCCAATAAACTCTCAAAAAGATGTCTCATGAATGGATCAATCCATGACAAAAAAGGAGATATCATATAACCACTACGTCGAACATTTGAGATCATTCATAAACGAATGAATGGAATTTGCTATAAACTACTCACTTAGAAAGTGAAAGAAAGTTTTGTATTGATCTGAAATTTGTAGATTGTTTTGTTGTCAAATGAAGTGAAATGATTTCTTATATTGGCATCACGGAAGACAACCTCATAAACACATAGTTAATTCAGAAATGTTATACAAACCATGCCTTTTGAATTTACATCAGAACAATGGGGACAACAAGGTTTAAAATTGGGCATTTGATAAAATGTTTTGGAAGTTTAAAAACAACTATGAATCTGGACTAGATTATATGCAGCAAAGGGATGTAACAGTAGAGTCAAATAGCAGTTTTTTTTTTCAAAAATATGGGAGTAATAACAAGAAGAATGTCTATCAATGTTTTGGAATTAAAGGCTACAAGCATTTTTAAATTTTAACCTCCAGTATGAATAAAGACTTTTCTAAAACAAAATAAATTTATTTTTATTTTTTAACTCCCAACTCCGGTCGCGTCGTTGCAAGAGCCAGGTTGGGCAGAGGTGGTGCACGTGTGGGTATAAAACCAAGACTTTTCACTAGCACGAGGAATAGTTATATGAAAGGTAGATAGAATATTTCAATTATAAATATAAACCTCTTTTAAAACCACTAATGTGTGAGGAAGTTCAAATTATTTATCTCAATATCTGATGCACATGAAGGCCTGACCTCTTTTCATTTTAAAACTAATAAAAGAACCATATTCCCACTTTGTTTTTTGAACCCATGTTTAATTTTTTAAATGCAATGGAGGTCAGCAGATTGACTAAATAATTAGCTCAAACATGTAATCTTATTCGAACGGTGTGCGATAAAATACTTGAGGTGTTATCCAACCACACTTACCTCGCAGTAAGAGATGCCATAGACCTTCAAGTGCTTCATCATAAATCATGGTAAATTGTTGTTTTGAGGCTCCTAGTTTATCCAATTTTTCCGCATATGAGCTATGTTGTAGATCTCCTTGCCTAGGCGCCGCCTAGGCGTCAACTCCCCCCTCAGCCGCTTACGCCTAGTTAAAATTCTAGGCGTTTTTTCCTAGCGCCTTAGTCGCCTTGGAATAGGCGCCTAGCCCATCCAGGAACCGATTAATGGTGAAAAATGGTCGCCTAGGCGCCGTTTGATGGAAAAACATACTTGCATAGACCTTTTTATTATTTTTCTTATTCTCGAGAATTCTTTAGTTGATATTATAACTTAATTTTTAGTATTTTTATATATACTATAGTGTTGTTAGATGATAAATAGTTAAGATTGCTATCATTATTACTAATATATTACTAAATATACAAAATTATACATCGAGATTCAAAACCGTATAATTCCGCCAAGGCCCCGTGTAATCCCGCCTAGGCGCTAGGCCCCGGTCGACCGCCCAGCGCCTAAAACCGAGATCTACAACATAGCATATGAGTTAGAATCTCTAAATATGGATATCAACTACAAAAATGGGTAACGTCCCAAGACGTTCCTAAGACATTGGACCCAACCCTCTCCTGATTATCATGGAATATCATTCCTCCAACCCATAGAAACACAAATCTAGAGTCCACATCGACACTTAATATGATATTATCCTCCAAGGTGTGATATAAAATCAACTACTCGAAGGATGAAAATTCTCAAGTGTACGAGTAGTCACAAGTAATGAAGTAAGTAACTAACTTTGTCTCCACATAGATTTAAAGTTCATAAGTGATGTCTCCTCATTTGTGATAATATAATATACTTTAGAGACATCATTTTAGGCTTATTTATTAGTTTATAGGTTGATCTTAGCTTAATTTAGTGCACTTTCCTATTTTGAGTCTTGATTTGTAGAATTATTATTTTTAGAGCATATTGGGTTTAATTGTTTATTTAGTGTGAAGCTTTAAAGATAATTATGGAGATTAATTAGATTCCAAGTCAAAGATTACAACTTATGGAAATAGATTTGCATGGAAATTGGAGATAAGGAAACAAAGGCTAAAAAGATGGAAAAGGAAAAGCTGCCTAAATCTGGGATTCTGCACACACGTCTAAAGATTGGTGTTTTTACCTAAGAAATAGGCCGAATTTGGTAATTTCCTTCTAAAGTTTCAAGATAATTCTGTTGCGATTCTTTTGGTATCTTATGGAGCAAAATCCGACCAATAACGAAGAAGATACACTCAAAACAACGCAGCAGTGTTTTTCTTACGAATTTGAGATGGGCCAGGAGTCCATTACTTAAGTTATCTCTAAAGAAACAAATTAGGTCAACCTATACCCTATAAATACAGCCTCTTAACACTCTAAAATCATCCTTGGCCAGACCCTAAGGCCAAGAGGAAGCTGCAACACAAGAGAAGAAGTCTGGAGGGAGCTGTGCAACAACTATGTCTCCTTCAACCTCTTATTTTGTAATTCTTTCTTCTTCTTTTCTTTGTATGAACTAATTCTATTAGCTTAGGTGTTGCATAATGTATAAACTATGAATTCTAATTCTTCTATCTAAGTTTCTTTGGGAATTATATGTTTTAATCTGATATTAGCTACTTACTTTATATTTGATTATGTGTTTTGATTTAATGATTGTTTTCCTTGCTAGTGCACGAGTATAGGATTACCTTAATAGTAGTTAGATGGTCACCGTAACTGGGTGTTTAACTATTGAACCACCACATAACGTCTAGTGTCGATAGCAGTTCTGACAAAACATACTTCTAACTAGATAGTCATTAGGGTTTGTTTTGATCACCGTATCACCAAGATTGCAGTATTTTCTTAGGGCCTTAGTGGCGTTTGATAACCCTATTTGAAATCACTTCTTGGTTGTGACGTAGCCCCCTTAGTCGCTCTCAAGGTCTAAGCTTGGGGAATTTAGAATCCTGACTAAGTATACCAAGAGTTAATATTCTCCCTTATGAACTAGATTTAATAGATAGAATTAGAAGGATTAGTGCATACTAGTAAAACCTAAGTTATAACTTTCATACTATCTTCTTTTCTTTTCTGTTATTTATTTTCTGTCTTTAATTTAGTAGTTTAGTTTTCTTATTAAAAACCAAATAAATATCTATCTTTCTCTTCTTTCTCCTTGCGTATTATTATCTATCTTTAATATCTGCACTTGATAATTTGCATAAGTTCTCTCTAACTTTCTTCAGTCTCTGAGGAACGAATATTCTTATCATTAAAACTTGCATACGTCCTGTAATACTTGCAGTACAGTGTTAGTTTAGGGTGTGTATTTGCACTTATTTATATCATTAATTTATCACACCTTAGGCCACACCAATAAGTAATTCTAGTTTTGATAGTGAATCATTGGGTATATAATTAACTAAAGCAATTTAAATTAAAGATATGTAAAACGATGGTAAAAAGGTGTAACTTGGGACACCTTTAGTCCCCACTAACTATTACTTCAGGTTAAGGGAAAAACAAGACATTGTTGCTAATCGGGATACAAAAGTCACCTTAAGTTCCTCTTGGATAAATATGGGGTTATAATCTAATCCAATGAACCTCTGCCGAGTGATCCTACAAAATTATCTAACGCCTAAAGTTCTAACCTTATGTGATTACCTAGTTAGATTAGCTCTTTCGAGTCTTTAACTCCAAAAGGCATAATTAACCTAGTTACACTACAAAATTCCCTTCCTGGGTGTAATATAGTAGATGATAAACACTAAATATGTGTACATCATACAAGGATATAAGAATAGGCATAAGCGTAATTACAACAACAACAACAATCCATAATTTAATTAAAAAATAAATTCCAAATTCATACTGATAAACCCTAAGTAATAGTTAGGGTTCATACCCAAGTATCTCAAGCTACTAAAAAATTTATTTTGTAATGGGAGAAAAGATAACATAATAAGAAAAAGAAATAATTTAAGGAAGAATTACACTAATTAAGGAAATCGGTAGTGTAATGGCTCTTCCTTGCATATTGACCTTGCCACCGATGGTTTCTAGCACTTCAATATGATAAGTGGTTTGTTTGGACATTGAAAAACTAGTATATATAGCCCCAAAAATATTTGACACACGCTGGGCCTACTTAAGTGTGTCAAAGTGGCCCACTTGACTCTTTGTAAATCTGGACTACTTTAAGCATTCACAACAAAACACTTATAACTTTTTCATCACAACTCCAAATTGCTCTCTGTTTTTTGTCTCACACTGTAAGCTCCAAGGGTCACCTTGAGGGAAAGTTGCATGATCAAACCAATTATTTATTGTGATTTTTCAAAGTTGATGTAAGCGTTTTACCGAAATTTATTGTTGAGCTTCTAGTGAACAGTTTGACTCTTTTATGACTTGACTCGGGGTTACCCTTAGATTTTATACTTCTTGACCTTATCTTGGGATCTTCTACCATCTATAGTCCTAGGAGGTATACACTTATCACACAAATCATCTCAAAATGCTCCAAAACAAGTATAAATCCAAGAATAAGCCAATAACTTAAAACATGTAAAGTAAAACGACATATCCTACCACCCAATTATCTTTTACATCCCTTATCAGGGCTCCCATGACTCTCCGATATGGATTAACACACCCATCAATATTCATCTTTCAACCTATTCTTGGTTTCTTTAGCATTACCAATTTCACTAAATTCAAGCGATTCACCCTCCAACACGGAATGCTCCTATGCTCAGGTGAAATCTTTAGCAAGTCTCCTTGCCCTCATTTTGATATTCCATACAAGCGGTTGACTTCTTATGTTTAAAATTGTGTCATTACCAGTAGTCCAAAATGCCCAAACCATTGCCACGAACACCACTCCCTATTGCATCCCAGCAAATAAGCGTGTACAACAGAGAACTCGTAAATAATTCATGATCAATATTGAATATACAAGAAAGAGCTCGTAACAAACTAGTTTTTAAAGGAATGACTATGTTTCATGAAACCATTCTTAAAGAAGTAAAGACTTGTATTATTCGTTCGATCTATGTCTTGTACCTTTCTTTTTATCTTTTTAGGAGAAAGTAGATTAGTTCTTCTTTTTAGGAGAAAGTAGATTAGTTCTAGATGTTGTTAGGATTTAGAATATGTGAAGACTATGGTTAGTTTTCGGCTAAAGTACCAATTTTAGTCCACGCTTGCCAATATATATATAACTACTTTTATGTAACAAAATTCATTGATCCTCAGAAAAATAATTAAATAACAAATGTTCCCTACCCATCACATTTTCTTCAAATTCATATAAATCCATTCGTAAAACTTGTCCAATTCTAGAGCATGTTCATTACAATGGTCAAAGAAACAAATTCTTTGAGACATATAATAAGAAATTATTGTTTTAGAAACTTAAAATATATCAAGAACCTCTTCAATCGTACGGCTGCAAAGGGGACAAGTACCTCGATTCAACCATAGCTCTCTTGAACAAACTCTGCAAAAAGTGTGACCACATGGTATGAAAGCTGCACCTTTTTTCCTTACCATGCACACGCAGCATAATGAATCAGTACCCAGTGTGGATTGGTCTTCTTCATGAGCCTCTGTTTCTTCAAGTAATCTCATCAACGATACTCTATAAGGTGTCCCCGGTTGCCTTTGTCTTGTTCTTGTCTCATTAATGGGCCTTATTGGGCTTTCTCCCTGTCCTGAGCCTGGGTTTATCCCAAAGTCTTCTATAATATCTTGGGCCGTCCTGTACTGTCTTTCAGCAGCCAACGCTGTTGCCAAGCTCACCCCTGACCTTCCCGGAGTTTGACCATAACAATCTGGCGTTGACCTAATTTCCGGCGAATCCCGCATCGTATTTACTAATTCAAGTTGCAATTCTTCTGGTCTTCCGTCATCTCTATCACTAAAACTATCTTGCCGGAGACCACATGTTGCCCCACAACAACCAATTCTTCTCAATCTTAGCCGTTCCTTTAAACTTCTCCGTCTCATCACCACCCCATTAGAATCGTTCATATTTCTTTTCCTTCAATTCAATGAATTTCCAAAATCACGTAAAAGAACAAGAAAATTCAAGCATGCACACATACGCTTGAATTCATAAGAGGAGATGATAGTATATACTTACGAATATTGGATTTGTTAGAGCTTAGGAAATGAAGATAAGTCAAGATTAATGGTAGCAGAAGGTGGTCCACCATGCATCTGCTTCTCTTTGATCCAAGAGATGGCTTTTATGATTATATTAACAGCTTCGTCAGCGTGGTATGGTATGATATAAAGGAGGTGAAACAAACTACTAGAAGAATAACAATATGAAAATGAAAACGAGAATAAGGACAAGTGGTGGGTGTTACGTTATTAGAAGACTTGTATTTGTTTACTAGTTGGAAAACGTCTATTAAATTTTATTTTATTTTCGGGTAGAGTAGATAGATAACTTATATTAAAATAACCACCATTTTGTTTGTTAGTAATAACAAAAACTATAACAACCTAACTTAAGAATAAAAAATTTAGAAAAGATAAATAAGTGAACGATAACATCAAATCAAAAGCACCAAATCCGAAAATTATTGATGCCGGGAAAACTTTAAATATATGAGGATTAATTTGTTTTATTTTTGTTCGTAAGGATAAATGGATCTTTGACCAGAAAACCTAAGTAAGGATCAATGGATCCTTCTTTTTTTTTTTTGGAAAAACGCATTAATATATTCTATTTTTTCTTTTCATTTTTATTTGTTTTACTTTTTTTATCATAAAAATTACAAAAATATTAAATACACTTTCTTTTTACTATTCTTTCTATTTTAAAATGTTTGTCTACTTTATTTTTCACCATATTAAAAAATGTAGTAATTACGATCCCTTTTATAAAATTATCCTTCATAAAGTCATAAAGTGTCATAATTTCTTAAATGTGTATAGAAATATAAATTTTAATTTTTTAATAAAGGTAAAAATTGAAAAAATTGGGAAAAGTGTTTTGAAATACTAAGTAGAAAAATATTTTGAAACAATAATTTTAGTAAGTGGACAAATATTTTAAAACAGAAGAAGTACTATATTACCTCTATTCATCAAGTATGATATTGAAAAAAATTGAGGAAAGATGTCTTGATAATGTAAAGACAAATATTGGTAGATATTTCCTCCGTCCCAAAATTAATATCCACATTATTAAAAATAGTGTCCTAAAATTATTATCCACTTATAATATCAAAACACTTTTTTAAAAAACTTTTTCCATTATTACTTTTATTAAAAAGATAAAATTTATATTTTCAATGCATATTTAAAATATTAAGATATTTTATTAAGGGTAGTTTTGTAATTTATATTTGTAATTATTAAGTTTCTTAATTTATGTGAAACAAAATGGATATTATTTTTAAGACGGAGGAAGTACCTTTTTCAAAAAGAAGAATAAACAAAAATTCTCCCTCTGTCCATTTTTGTTTATCCACCTTTTTGGTGAACAAGAATTAAAAAAAGTATTTAATACTCTCTCTTTACACAAATGCCCTTAATTAATATACATGATTACATTTATTATAATAATTTTTCTACTATTTAATAATTAAAGGTAATATTGAAAAAAAATAGAAAAAAATTTATTGTTATTGAGAAAGGGACAAATAATATTGGACACTCTATTTTAGAAAGTTGGATAAATAAAAATTTATGAAGAAAGTAGATAGAAAGAGAGTACTACTTACTTCAAAGGTATGTTTGAATTGAGGGATTAAAAAGAAAGGAAAATGATTATAAAGAATAATAGATATTTTTCTTTTGTTTGTATTATAAAAATTTGAAAGGATAAGTTATTAAAGGATTAAAATTATATCTTCTAATCTTTTATATCTTATCCTTCTAATTCAGAATCATTAAAAAAAGAGATTAATTTTAATGGTTAAATATCTTTATTATCTTTATATTTTATTTATAATATATTTTATTAAGAGTATAAAATAATTTAATTATAAAATAATCATTTCTTTTCCATTACTTTTCTAATTTAAATACAAAATTTAAATACAATTTTTTTTAATTTTTTATTAATATATTTTTTTTTCTTATTCAATCTAAACAAAATTAATATATATATATTTTTTAAATATATTATCTTTTCCTATTTTTTATTAAAGATCTCCTATATTCAAACAAATCTTAAAAGATTAGTAATGAATTTGTTAAAGCTTAGTTTTATGCGCTTTATTGAGAAAATCGCCGGCCTTAACAAAGTCAAAAGCAAATGAAGGGGGCGTGAGCACCGAGGGGTCACTCCATGTGGCATTTTCCTTGCTTTTCAAACAATGCACTTCTTTTTAATATTGCATTCAATTGTCATTTGGATTACAATAATTTTAAGTTCAGAATATGATAATCATTGCAGAATAAGTATTATTCTATCATTCGACTAAAAACGAAAACTATTATTCTATCAACTTTCTCTAAAAACAATACATGCACAAACATAAGACCAAAATTTATAAGAAAGAAAAAAGCAGAAAAATGATTAGGTTGTTTAGGTGGAAGTTAAATGTACTTTACAAGTGGTTTTCATTCTTTTCTGAACTAAAGTCAACTACATCAGTAGAATTTTCAATGTTATGACCGATGTTTTTGTAAACTACACTACATGCAACTCTGATCTATCTTAATAGCAAGATTACTTCCTTATCGATTCTTTTTCTTTCCTATCTTGAATTAGTGATATGTATTCATAACTCTCCTTAAATGACAAAAAGAAAAAAACTAGGGTAAAAGAAGATTAAAGGCCTCATAGTATTACATTAGTGTTTTTTATTTAAAAGCCTTTCATTAGAAGCTAACCAGATATAAAATTACTTCATTTTCGTTAGGTTTAGATTAAAACTCACTCTTTCTCACCAGAAAACTCACCCCTCCCCTTCTTTCTTTCCGTTCGCGTTCGTTCCCTGCAAAACCGCCGTCTTCCTGCACCAGAAAACCACCGCCCTCATGCACCAGAAAACCAGCCCCCCTCTGGTCTCACCTTCTTTCTGTTCCAACAGATTTCACCTTCCTTCCATTTATTCTGGTATCACTTCCCCTCTGTTCCCAGCAAAGTCACCGCCCTACTGCATCAGAAAACCGCCGTCGTGGACCAGATGTCGCCGGATCTCTTCAGATCTGGCCATTGTCCTCCGTCTTCAGCACAAATCACAGCTATATCCTGCCCCACCTTCTTTTTCTCCACTACCATGAGCGCCACCCCCTTCATCGATCTCAGATCTATTTATTTTGACCTCCAGTAACATACCCCATTTTTCATTTTCAGGGGGTATATACCCACTGTTTTCAAGGGGATTCCGCTCAAGCAAGCCATTTCTTCCGCTCGTCTGTACAAGATCTTGCCGTGAAGTTGAAAAACGCCGCCCCATCTTCTCACCTCCCCACCTCCATCTTCACCACCAGAAATCCGACGCCGTTCGTCAAGATTTAACCACCAGGAAATCGCTCATTTGTACAAGATAACCACCATTAACGAACCACAAAAGGTCACGCCTTAGAAAACCGTTCTCACGATGCCACCTCCACCACCATGAGCGCCGCCCCCTTCATCGATCTCAGATCTGTTTAGTCAGATCTAGATCTGTTAACGTACCCACTGTTTTGCATTTGCAGTTGGTATATACCCTCTGTTTTGTAGTTTTTGTTGGTATATACCCGCTATTTTGCATTTTTTGTGGGTATGGATCTTTATCATTGAGCTGGAATGCCATGGACCTTGACAAGAAAAAATGTATTGTGAAAACAGTAGGTACCTACGACATTCTGCATGTTTAGGAACGACGTGTGTCGTCGGTAAATCCCGTGTTTTCGTCGGTATCCGGGATTACAGACGACATTCCGTCGGTAATATTTCGTCGCCAGAAATCTGTCGGTAAGTGGCTCCTTACTGACGAAAAGTGTTGATTTCGTCCCTAATTGCTCAGGCGATTAACGAAAACGCGCGTCGTCGCTAAGTTTATAAATTAGCGACGACTGTCGTCAGTATTAATTTAATTATTCTTTTTTTAATTCGGGGATTATTGATTTACTTTTTTTGCTTAGCGTCGAAACTTAGCGACGAATTTTTCGTCGCTAAGTATATAACTTTTTTTTAATCAAGCGTTAATGATTAATTTTTCTTTTTTTTCGTATATAATATTAGCGACGACTTAGGTCGTCGTTAAGTTTTTTTTATTCTTTTATTTTTAATTATATTTTAAATATTTTTTTTAAAAAATTGTTCTGATTTATTTTTTTATTTGAAATATAATGCAAATAAAACTCATAAATAAATAAAAATCCAAAAATTTGTAGAAAATACCATAATAAAATTAAAATCGAGTCAAACATAGAAATATAAAAGCCAAATTAAATTCTAACATCTGATAATAAAAGTCAAAATAAACCAACATAGTCAAAATACATACCAACCAACACCAAAAAAACAAACAACACCTACGGATCATTCAAATCCCCATCTTCATCTTCATATGCTCTCTCTTCATCTCCTCTCTCTTCACTTCGGGGGACTCGAGGGCGGTGATCGGGGGAAGACATGCTCGGCGACTGACTCGGCTAACTCGAAGAAACTGCGAGGGGGGTCGATGTGGTGGCCGGATCCGGTATAGGGTCGGGGCCTTAAGTCGCGCGAAACTCGTTCATACACTTCAACATTGCCTGGAGTAGCTGCTCGTTCTACCTAACCGAAGGGTCCTGCTGTGTAGAAGTCCGGGCTCTTTTTCGGACCGGACCAATGGTTGGCACCCAATATTTTGTCTTCGGTGGAACAATGACCTCCATTATAGTCTCCAGCATGGCATCTATTTGTTCCTGCACAAAAACATCAACAGCCTCGGATCCGGCCTTGACAACCCTCTTTTTCAACTTCTCTTGATAAACACCCTGTAATTAGATTTCAATTTAAAAATAAATTAGAATAATAAAAAAGTAAAGTTTAAAATAAATATTTAATTTAAAGCAATCATAATAAAAAAAAACTTACGCTAGCTCTTTGTAAACGCTCGTCACGCCAGGTATCTGTAGCCGCATCGTAAGAAAGTTGATCGAAGTAGCCACTTAAAGGTGGAAGTTCCATCTCCTCCTAGGTTTGCTCGTCGAAAAAAGTCAACGGCTCCTTAGTTACGGTCTTCGGCTTCCCCTATACAATATACAATAACAAATAATAATTTATTAAAAATTAAATTAATAAAATAATAAATTATACTTTTATTATTAGAAATTATACCTCTATAATAACCTCCCGAGTCTGGGATAAGTTCCTCGACCCCGTCTTGCTTGGAACTGTCTGCAACTCTCGATTTATTTTATTTATCCCTGCCTGACTCTGTTACAATTTTATTTCAGAAAATTAATAAAAAAAAGACTTATAAAATATTATTTTAGCTAAGAAAAAATTAAACTTTTGTACCTGGACATTCTCGTAATCCCACATCTTTTTCGCTCGTGCCCAAACTCTGGAAGAACATCCGGGGGTGTAGTATTCGTGTTGTAGTAGTCGACCTTTAGATCTGACTTCCATCGCCTGTAGCTCGTAGATTGCATCGTGTTCAATCTCTTCACGATTTCACCCCCAATCCGCTCGTCGCCTTATCTCCTCGAGGTCAAAAAACTCTTGCAGCCAAACTAAAATAGCCCCTTTAGCAGGGTCGGGGACTTCTGCCCATGTTTTGTAGCACGGAGGCACCGATTCTCGAACTGCGGACTCCACCACCTGGGACACGTTTTTGCCCTACTCACCCACGAAATTCCAAGTGTCATCAATAATAGAAAACTGAGCAGGTATAGGCCACCCAACTCTTTCTTTCGTGGCTTGTGTCGCTTTTAAAGACGTGACGCCTCGTGGGCGCTTTTTTCGAGGAGCTGTTAAATTGAATAATATTTATTAATTATTTACTTATATTAATTGAAATTGTTTGGTTATTTTTTATTACCCGATGGTTGGTTACAGTCGGCTAAAGGACGGTTTCAGACCCCTAGGAGGATCGCGATAAATAAATTATTACAAATTGAATAAATAAATAAATAATTATTACAAATTGAATAAATAAATAAATAATTATTACAAATTGAATAAATAAATAAATAATTATTACAATCAAACAAATAAATAAATAATTATTATAATTAAATAAATAAATAATTAATTAGTACAAATAAAATAAATATTTGATCAAATAAATTTACCGGATATAATCTGTAACAAAAAATAATAAATTAGTACAAATAAAATAAATATTACATAAAGGCCCATATCTATTAAAAATATTACAATTTGGTCCATATAATTTTAAAAATATTACAATTTAATCCTTATATTTTGAAAATATTACTTATATTATCCGCAAATAGGTCCTTATACTATTTATATTCATATTTTCATTTAAATTGCAAATAGGTCCCTATATATCAAAAAATCCAAAAAATAGGTCCGTATATTTTTTATTTGCAATTAGGTCCTATATTTTTTTCAATTTGCAATTAGGTCCTTGTATTTTTTACATTCTTAACAATTCCCCTAATCCCGTCCAAAAAAAAACAATTTCCCTAATTAATTATATAAAATCCATATAATTTTATTTAAATTGCAAATAGGTCCCTATATATAAAAAAAATCCTAAAAATAGGTCCATATATTTTTTTTATTTGCAATTAGGTCCTTATATTTTCTTTTTCCTATAATTTTTGTAAATTTGCAATTAGGTCCTTATATTTTTTTTACATTCTTAACAATTTCCCTAATTAATTTTATAAAATCCATATAATTTCATTTAAATTGCAAATAGGTCCCTATATATCAAAAAATCCAAAATATAGCCATAAACAAAATTTTATCTAATAAGCTAACTTCACACCATATTATTTTAAATTGAAAATAGGTCCCTATATAACAAAAAATCCAAAAATCATAAGAAAACCCTATTTTGCTATATTTTTCAATAAATTCGAATTACATGTTGTTTTTTAACTCAATAAAAAATTTAAACAACCTAGAATAACATATACAAAATTGGGAAATCACATATACTCATATACAATCATGAATTTTTTCAATCCAAAAAAAAACCAATTTCAATCTGAAAATTGTTACCGGTTACATGGAAATGGTGAAGATTTATTCCATGAATCCATGCCAAGAAGAAGGAATCAAAAAACATAAACAAACAAAAAGATAATAGAAATTAAAAAAAACAAAAACTTGTAATTAAAATGTGTTTTTGGGTTGATTAAGCTTACCTTGATGTTGGATTTGGTCCTGGATTGCATCGGAAATGCTTGGGATGGAAGGAATTGGCGATTTTTGGAGAGAATTTTGGTGTAGTTTATTGTTAAAATGAACTCGTTTTAGGGTTTTATAGAAATTTTATTTACCGACGACACGCGTGTCGTCGGTAAACAAGGGCACGTGTCGGTAAAGAAGGACACGCGTCACACTCCGTACACACGACCCTTGCGTTTTAGTCACTTAGCGACGACACGGGTCGTTTGTAAAATAGAAATTCGTCGGTGATTTTCAAGAGCGGGAAACTTGACGTCCAAATTGACCAATCGAATTTTGGCGAAATATTAGTGACGATATTCCGTGTGAATGTCGTCGGTATTTTACTTAGGGACGACATTCATATGAAGCATGTCGTCGGTATTTTACTTAGGGGCGACATTCATATGAAGCATGCCGTCGCTAATTATTTGAATATCGTCGGTATATTTTTTCCTTTCCTTTTTTTCCTTTTTTTCCTTTCTTTTTTTCCCCTTTATTTCCATTGAAGAAATGTATTAGAGTTCTATTTAGGCATGTAACAATACCCCTGTCAACTATTAGAGTCAAATATGGTCGTTCGGGGTATTTATTAGAGTCAAATGTGTTCGTTTGGGATATTTGGTCAACTATTAGAGTCAAATGTAGTTGTTTGGGGTATTTAGTCAACTATTAGAGTCAAATGTAGTTGTTTGGGGGTATTTAGTCAACTATTAGAGTCAAATGTAGTGGTTTGGGGTATATAGTCAACTATTAAGGTCAAATGTACTTGTTTGGGGGTATTTAGTCACCTATTAGAGTCAAATGTAGTGTTTTGGGTATTTAGTCAACTATTATAGTCAAATGTACTTGTTTGGGGGTATTTAGTCAACTATTAGAGTCAAATGTACTTGTTTGGGGTATTTAGTCAACTAGTAGAGTCAAATGTGGTGGTTTGAGGTATTTAGTCAACTATTAGATTCAAAAGTACTTGTTTGGGGGTATTTAGTCAACTATTAGAGTCAAATGTAGTGGTTTGGGGCATTTAGTCAACTATTAGAGTCAAATGTATTTGTTTGGGGGTATTTAGTCAACTATTAGAGTCAAATATAGTGGTTTGGGGTATTTAGTCAACTATTAGAGTCAAATATAGTGGTTTGAGGTATTTAGTCAACTATTAGAGTCAAATGTAGTGGTTTGGGGTATTTAGTCAACTATTAGAGTCAAATGTACTTGTTTGGGGGTATTTAGTCAACTATTAGAGTCAAATGTAGTTGTTTGGGGTGTTTAGTCAACTATTAGAGTCAAATGTAGTGGTTTGGGGTATTTAGTCAACTATTCGAGTCAAATGTTGTGGTTTAGGGGGTATTTAGTCAACTATTAAAGTCAAACGTACTTGTTTGGGGTATTTAGTCAAAACTCGAATCCGAAAAACATTCAAATAAATTCAAAACTTGAATCCGAAAAAACATTCAATTAAATTCAAAACTCAAATCCGAAATAAATTTTTTCCCTAATCAGTTTCATATCCACTATTATCTATAGGTTCATCATCGCTATCAACCTGGATAGTATCTTCATCTCCATATTCTTCACACGTGTCATCCTCAATCCCATTGTTTTCCTCAATAAAAAATCAATACGAATATGAGATGGGTCCATCTCGATCTCCTCGGTAGTTGCCAAGTTCACCGAATCGGAAACCCTCACAGTGTTAACCAAAGGTTTCCTAATGCTCTCGTTGCTAGTAGGTAGTGATTCCGAACCCCATAACTCGGGACTCCATCCGTGACGATCGTTTATTTCCCAAACGGCTTTCTAACCTTTCATTGTTTTCTTTGCATTAACCTCGTCAATGTAAAACACTTTCTTGGCATGTGATGCTAAAATGTATGGTTCGTTGGCCCAATCAAAGTTTGATGTTTTGATAAAGGTTACCCCGTGTTCTGTCCTTGCATCACCCATTTTGTACCACTTACAGACAAATAACACAACCGAGCACCCTCCAGTGTACATAACCTCCAAGATTTTCAATAATTCACCGTAATAAGGTGACCCATCGTACATGGTACAAACTCTGTAATCCTGCGTCACTCTTTTTCTCCTTTATCCTTAGTTACCCACTTGACACCATTCACAACACATGATTCGTATTTATGCACCGCACCATAAGACATGTTTGCCAAGGACACCATCTCAGGGGTAGCTAATGCATCACCCCTGGATTTCATTCCATAAATCTGTCATACAAAAATAATACTTAATACTTTGAAAAAAATAGATAATATTTAAACCAATGCCTAAGGTTACATACCTTTTCCAAAAACCATCCCTTAAACATTTGACAGTGCATATTCTCTATTTCGCTACTCGTTCCCGAAAGTGTGGATTTGTGTTCACTAAAAACGTAAATGATTATAAATAAATTAATATAAATATAAATACAAATACAAATATAAATATAAGTATACATATAAATATAAATATAAGTATAAATATAAATATAAATATAAATATAAATATAAATATAAATATAAATATAAATATAAATATAAATATAAGTATACATATAAATATAAATATAAATATAAACAAGTAAACGTTACTTACGTCATGTATGTTTCGAGTTCGTCACAATTATTCAAAATATACCAATTGATGTGCTCCTTCTCCTTAAATGGTAAAGGACCAGACTCTTTCTTGCCAACTGGAGCACATTAAGACTTGAAAACAGATAGCTCTTTTGGTTCTGGCAGTGGTTCGTTGTATCTACCTGGATCGTTGAACTTTGTTTTTCTTCACTAAGATACCGTGATATAAAGGTCAACATCTCTTCCGCCACGTAACCCTCGACTATTGAACCCTCTGGCCTAGCCGGTTTTCGAATATACTCTTTCAACTTTTTCAAATACCTTTCAAATGGGTACATCCACCGCATTTGAACCGGCCCCTAGCAATGCTTCATCTTATAAGTGTATCACTAAGTCAATCGTTATATCAAAAAACGCGGGAGGTAAGATCATTTCTAGTTTTTACATCACTTCAACAACGCCCGCCTTACCGGCTTCCAACTCTTTCCTACTCAAATTCTTGTTACAAACGACTCTAAACACATTAGCTAACCCAATAATCGCATCGCTAATCGGTTTATCCTTTATAAGACCGGGGAGACAACAAACAAAAAGATACTGCATCATAACGTGACAATCATGCGATTTCATTCTAATAATCTTTCCCGTATCAACTTGATCATTATTCCTCAGACTAGACGCGAACCCATCGGGAATCCTCTGTGCCTGTAACCACTCAAGAAAAAATTTCCGTTTATCCGTTGACAACGTATACTTTCCTCGCTTTAGTATCGCTTTACCTCCTCTTGATGTCAACCACACCTCTTTCCTGATGTTCATATCCTGGAGATCCATTCTCGCCTTCGCGTTATCTTTTTTTATTTTCCTATCAAGTCCTATAACTGTACCAAGTAAGCTGTCGCAGACATTCTTCTCGCAATGCATTACATCGATGTTATGTTTTAACAAATTTTCCGACCAATACGGTAAACGATAAAAAACACTCTTTTTCTTCCAGTTGGACTCGCGAATGCCTGTTTTCTTCGTCGCCTTGCCCCCAAAATCCTTGTGTTTACCCGGTAACACAATAGGGAACCCATTCAACTGTGTCTGAATATCAGTCGCACTATGTTTACTCGGTGGGCCCCTGTTATCGGCAGCCACGTACAAAACTATGTCTTTTCTAAATCGATGCCTGATAGGTAACCAACGTCTATGATCAAAATAAACAACATCTTTTTTCACCTTCAACGACGGAGTAGAATCCATGCATTCTGGGCAAGCCATGTAACCTTGACCCGACCATCCTGAAGTGTATGACCGAGCGGGGTAATCATTGGTCGTGGACAACAAACAAACCTTCATAGTAAACTCTTTATTCGTATGGGAATAATACGTGGGGATCCCTGTTTCACACAACATGTCCAACTCATCTATAGCAGGGCGTAGAAAGACATCCATCTCCTTTCTGGGTGAGCGGGGACCCATAATCAACAAACAAAGCTGAAATGTGGTTTCCTTCATGCATACCCACGGTGGCAAGTTATAGACGGTCAATATGACATGCCACATGCTATACGAGTTGTTCTGCATAGAAAACGTACAAAAACCATAGATACCCAGGCCCAAATACACATTCTGAGGTTCACTGGCAAACTCTGGATGTAACTCTGCAAATCGTTTCCAGCTATCACCGTCAACTGGATGACGTAACACATCTGGATCGGTACTCTTTCCGGTATGGTGCCATATCATGTCTTCAGCAGTGTGCTTCGAAGCGTATAGTCGCTCCAATCTCAGGGAAATCGGAAAGTATCAGATCTTCTTATGCGGTACTTTCTGACCCTTCTTTGGGTCCCATCTCGATTCACTGCAAACTGTACATTTGTCGAGGTCTATATTCTCTTTGTAAAAAATGGTACAATCGTTCAAACAGACATCGATAGTAATATACCCCATACCCAAACTTTTCAACTTCTTGTTGCATGCTTCATAAGAATCGGGCAAATTGTGAGGTTTGGGCAAAATACGACCAACCAAGTCCAATAGCTTGGTGAATGATGTGTTAGTCCACTTGTTCTTTACTTTTACATGCATAAGCTTGGCAATGAAATTCAAGGAACTCATCGCTGTACAACCATGATATAATTCTGTCTCCAATTCGTCGAACAATGTTTCGAAACTGCTCCGACTTGGAAGATGTGCGTCTCTCATCTCGGTATCACCCGGATGTCCACCAACATCGTAACTGTATCTCAAATCGTCACAAACATCATGCATTTCATTTTCTATATTTTGCATAGGAATTTCTTTGGGAATTACCAACTGCTCACCGTGTTTTGTCCAAACCTGATATGTATGCTTAAACCCGTCCTTTAGAAGGTGGCCATTAACCGTTTGGGTGGGTAATAGACAGTAATTATTACAATTAGTACACGGGCAAGACATGTAACCATTATAACCATCTTTTTTCTTAGCAAATTCGATAAAAGCCAAAACCCCAAAAATATATTTTTCCGTATAATAATCCTTCGTAATGATCCAACTCTTATCCATACCCGAAGCCATCTTTTAGCAACAATACGATACAACTAAGCAACTACATTCATATGAAAATAAAATAAATAATTATTACAAAATGAATAAAAATTACAACCAATGAATAAAATACTAAAAATTACAAACTGAATGAATGACTAAAAATTACAAACCCATTGAATGAACAAATATTACAAACCATTGAATGAATAAAATTACAACACAATAAATTGATAAACAATTTCATATAATTAATTAAACAACTAAAAATACACGAGCAAAAAATATAAATAAAACAAACATGCATAGTTCACAACATAATAATAAACAAGTCAATCAAAAAAAAGTTATTTATGAACCTAATCAAATCTTATAACAACTAGTTTAATCCAATAAATAAAAAATTTAAAAAGTATGAAATTTATTTAAAATACCTTGAATTGGTTGGAAAAATTGAAGATTGATGATCATGCCCTGATGTCTCCCTAAATTTTCTAATTTTATACCCTTGGGAGACATCATTTTTTGTGTTTATTTGACTATTTAGATAGACTTTTGGTGCTAATATGCAATAATTCAATTTTTCTCTTTAGATTTTAGTATTTTTCATTTATTAAACTTGTGCGCGTAATATGGTTTGTTTTGAGTGAAAAGTTGTACGTTTTGAATACTAGTTAGGAGAGGAACTGAAGAATAAAGTCAAAGATCGTGTAATGAAGTCAAAGCAAGAAGAAATATCCCGAAAGAATCGATAATTTGAAGCTGCAAATCTGGAAAGTTGTCAAAGACTGCTGATTTCGAGCCATCTAAGAGTAGATTTAGCCTCTGACTTGTGAAGATAAAATGTTTCCAATTGAGTTACGGAACTTTAGCAACTGGAATGAGGTCAATCCGAGCTGAAATGAGCCGGTTAGAGCTGTTTTAGTGGAGGTGGTGCAGCAGTTACGGGATTTGGGCTTAATCATGGATTTGGGCTTTTCTAATATTCACTTAATCCTTAAGAAAAGCCCTAATCCGTTTTGAACATTATAAATAGGCTTTAGAGTCCTATTTTTACACACCTTTTTCATAATATAACATACGCTTAAGAGTCAGACACCAGAGAAGAATCTAGAGGCAGGAAGAGAAGAAGCAAGAGCTGGAGACTGTCTATATCTCCAATTCTCAGCCAATTCAATTCCGCAATTAGGTTCTTTTATTTTATTCTGTAAAACATTATAAACCCAATTATGTCTTTAGTTTTTGTCTTTTAATTATTATGAGCTAAACTTAATTAGTGCTTGAGAACGCATAATGGGTTAATCCCAATTTGATTTTATTTCATGTGTTTGGATTTGGGATTTTAATAATTGAAATCAAATAAATTGTATTTTCCATTAATTTGCTTTTATTAACTGTAATTGGAGTCATGAAACAATCATAGGACTTAGTATCTAGGCTATTCCAATTTGTGGCGATTGGATCACCTTGACGGGGGGTCTGGGTACAGAACTAGTTGATGAATGTAGGTTAGAAATTAGAGACTCTGACGAGCTTAATTAAACCTATGGCCTATTGGGTAAATTAGACTTAATCACTTGAGAGTGGTCTATAATCACCCTGACGGGGTTTGTAGCACTAGAAAGTAGCTCCTTAGTCCACCCTGACGGGGGTAAGGAGAATTCTGAATCCCGACCAATATCAATTTACCAATTTGTCCCTTAAACAATGCATGAAATGAATGATAATTAGGTGAACCCTTGCGTCTCTCAAGTACCGCTTTCCTCTTTGCGTAAACACTTTATTTTCTTGCGTCTAGTCTTTTATATGCATTACTTTAGTCTTTTAATTAATTGTCTTAGTTATTAGAAAACAAACAATCAATCTTAAAATCATTTACTTGTTTTACGTGCAATTAACTACTATCTGATAAGCATTAGAGTCAACCAATCCGTCCCTGAGAATGAATCTGTTTTATCACTTATATTACTTGGGACAACCGTACACTTGCGGTTGTGGTTCTCTTTTCCTTATTGCATTTATTTTAGAACACACAAAGGACCACCATGCCCCACCTTCAAAATTTATTACTTCACATATTCAAATCATGTAGCAAGAATAAAACACAATTAGAAACAAAAAAAATATGAATTTTCATGAAATTATCTTCAATTGTGTGATGAAATTGGATATTGATAATGCTCCACCTTGATTATGAACCCGAGAATGGTGCAAGATGAATTGGAGAATCAATTAGAAAAAAAATTGAGTTATGTTTTTGAGAGAAAATCAGAGAATTTTTTTGGGGGTTTTGGGTGTTTTGGGAGTTGAAAAACCTAATGTCTTCATTAAATAGATTTTTTAGTTACCGACGACCCGCGTTACGTCGGTATATTCAAACGAGTCGTCGGTAGTATAATTTAAATAGCGACGAATAACATCATGACAGATATAAAGACGACACTTTGAACGCCAAGAAATTAAAATAAAAAAAATGTTGCCGACGACACCTTAGATCATTTGGGGCAATTTCGTGTCGTCGCTATTTTCCGACAACGTCTTTGTCGTCGGTAAGTTTAAAAACTTACCGACAAAACGCGGGTCGCCGGTAAAATTTCGTCCCTAAAGACACTGTTTCTAGTAGGTTTATTTATATCATTTCCTTCAACACTTTTTATTATTCTTAGAACATCTTCATCAAGTGCTGAATGAGGGATATTTAGAACCTTAAAAGAATTCTTCTTAGAAATTGGTGATATATAACTGGAAGTAGCTTCCTCATTATGTTTTCATCTCCTAGTATCAATTTTCCATGATTCCTCATCCACATTAGGAGAAGTAACTTCACAAACCAATTCTTTGTTACTCACTTCCATAGTTCCCACTTTTTGTTTTTGTTTATCTTTTTCTGAGTTAGTTTTTGGAACCCAAATATTTTTGTCACTTTTACACATAAAATGATCATGGTTTTGACATTTTGGACACTAAATCGGCTTCAAATTAAACACAACCTCTACCTCATGAAGATCATCAAGCTAGTATCAACCTAGACTCTATCAGGAAGTTTCACTTAAAGATCCACCTCAACACAAACATGTGCATAGCCTAATCTTGTTCTTGACTCTGTGATAGAGTCCATCTGAATAGGTTTACCCATACCATTAGCTATGTACCCTAAACCCTTCTTAGTCCACAAGTCCATAGACACATTATTTTACATAATCCATAACGGTACATTATGATAATCTACATTCCTAAATTGCATATATGCACTCCATTCACGAAGAAACAATGGTTTATCTCCCAAATTCCATATCTGCTCAAGCTCTATACTACAGTTAAGCTGACTATCAAAGTTGAATATATAAATTTTACCACATCATTTGATATTAACATTTTTGAAATCCTTCCATTGATAGCAGACAAAATTAGTAATCATATAAACCTGTCGTGAAGAACCTATGAACTGGCCTATCAAACAATTCTTCCATATTTTTGCAGCCTCATCCAACACATTTTGTGGTGGTTTAACTATAGTATGACCTTAATTATCTACAAGTTTATAAAATCAAGTTGTAGATCTGCTTTCATCTTACCTTCAAACAGAGTAGCCCACATCAAAGTATTGATTACTCTATTTTGCTTCGTTATCCACTTGCTCTCCGGTGTAACTTGAGCTATCAACAAGAGTAGTAGCACCTCTCATGACCTCATCTTGAACAACTTCTGTTTGTATTTCAGTCGATTGAACAACTGAAGCATTTGTGACTCTGTTCTTACTTTGTGCTTGACTGCTCAAATTGTTTCTATTGTTATTACCTCTAGCATCATTATTACTCTTAGAACTGTTATAGCCTGAAGATACATTGTTCCTTCTCGTAGATTTATTACTACCTTCAAAGATGATACGAGTTATGTCTCTTTGTGCGGATCTTTGGATTGAGCCATCGTAAGACGAAGAAGAAAAGATAAAAGAAGAAACGATTGAAATTGAAAGAAAAGAAGAAGCGGAAGTATAGAGATCCAAATGAGGAAAGTAAGTCTAAAAAAAGAAAGAAAATCTTGTTAGATCCCAGAAAATGTGAAAAAAACAAGAGATTCAGGAAAAAGAAAAGCCAAAAAGTTTAGTTTTCAGTGTTTTTTGCTAATGATTTGAATCTGATTAATTAAAAAAATGTTTGGCCTTATCCTAAAAGCAAGAAAGAAGCTAATCTTCTTTTCCTTACTTTCCGCATTTTATTATTCGGGTTGTGATTTGTAAAGAACCAATAACTTGGTGAACAACAAAATTAATATTAATACTAATAAAAATATAAATATAATAATAAAATAAACTGCCAGTAATAATATACTATAGAAATAAATTAATAATATGGTATAATGTACTATTTAATATGATAACTCAAATTTGAGAAAGAAGTTGAAGTTGCCTCGAAATGCAAATTGCCTCCAAAGGCTTATCTTTTCCCACGGTAACAATAGCAAAATTGTCAGATTTCATATCTTTTTCTCCACCCATTTTCCAATCAAAACATTGAACAAGTGCACCTAAGGCTAGTAAGATCATTCGAAGGCCCATATCTTCACCAGGACAACCTCTCCTTCCCATTCCAAATGGAACAAATTTGAAACCTTCTTTTCCGTAATTCAGTGAATGGTCGGAAATCTGAATGAACCTCTCTGGCTTGAACTTGTTAGGCTCCTCCCACACTTTATTATCTCTATGCATCCCCCAAGAATTCACCACAAGAACTGTGCCTTTTGGAATATCATAACCTCCAACTACACAATCTTCGGTTGAACAATGAGGCTGAAGAACAGGCAATGGGGGATACAGTCGTAGTGTTTCGTTAATAACACAATGCAAATAAGGAAGCTTATCAAGATCTGATTCGTTCAACAATCGGTCAGTGCCTACTACATTGTCGATCTCTGTTCGCAACATATGCAATTCATTTGGGTGAGTTATCAGGAGTGACATAGCTGATTCAATAGCCTTGGATGTTGGATGTGTTACTGTCATAAACATAACCTACAGGGAGATAATGCAAATAAGTTTTAGTTAAAACTTATAACATATAAAATATAAATATATATATATATATATATACCTTGTGATTAGTTGGGATATACTTGAGTTAAAGGTCACAGTTAAACTATGAGTAAAAGTGTCACTAATGGAACAAAAACAAGGGTGGATTTAGGTGGTCAAGGAGGGCTGCAGCGCACCCCATGCAAAATTACATCAGCCAAAAGGATATAAATATTTGCCCTTCTCTTGGACAAAAGTTTTAAGACTTTTAGCCCAACTTGTACAAGAAATTAACCTCATCTTTTTTATTCTATGTTTTAGCCCTCGGAATAGATTCCTGGCTCAGCCCCTAAAAGAAACATGCCTTGGTGTAAACAACACCATACACCAACTTGGTCGAGGCATGCAAAAGCTAATAATATATTGCAATTATAACGCCATCGTTGCTAATTAAACTATTAAAGTGTTGCAAAAACCAGTATAATTGAAACTATCTAGCTAAACGGCTAAGCCTTAGAAAATATATGATAGCCATAAAATCAAAGTATTATAGGAACCAGTAGAGTATAGAATCACTTACTAGTACAAAACTTTTGATGACATAGTTAGTGTAGAAATCTGGATTTGTTTCTTGAAGAGACAAAAGAGTTTCAACAAGTGTTGTCTTCTTTTCTTTCTTCATGGAATTAGTGGTAGTATCAATATAAGTGATTTGTTGTCTGATATCATCAATAGTGCCCTCTATAAAATCATTTCGTCTTTCTTGCCATGAAATTAACTTTTTTTCTATCCCTTTATACCCAAAAAGTTTTAAGAATGGAAGATAATCACAAACATTTAGTAATAGACTTAGAGTGAATAAACTCCTAAATTTTTCTATCTTATTTTTACCAGTCTCAGTTCCCGCATCCATCTCTTTTACATAACATTTTCCAGCAACTAGTCTCATCGAATTGTTGGAAACAAAGATAAAGATCAGATAATCCAAATTAACTTTTTGGAATCCACTTTCTGATGCTTTTAAAAGTAATCTTACAAGGGTCTGAGTTTCTTCTTCACGAATGGTTGCAGATTTTTGGATGCTGCTGGTAGAGAAGACTTGTTCAGCAAATAGGCGGCGAATAATCTTCCATAGTCGAGTATATGGAGCCCATCCAACGAGTGTATAGTTGTAAGTGAAGATATCAGATGCCATACACTTAGGTCGTTCTATAAAACTCATGTCGTTCTTCGTGTAGCATTCTTTAACTAGAGATGGAGATGAGACCACAAGAAAAGATCGGAATCCTAAACGCAGAAAAAGAATTGGAACATATCGACTTATTAAAGATGTAAGTGTCAGATGATCAAGATAACTTTTGATAATATACAGATGACCTATGATTGGAAGAGCAAAAGGAGAAGGTGGTAGTTTTTTCTTGTTACGATTATATAAATGTTTCATTAAGAACACAAGAAATAACACAGAAAGATAATAGTAGTAAAAATTGGCCATAGATTAATTTTGAGCTTAAGCAAGGGCTAGTAATTAGTTGGACACTGATTTCAAAGAGTTTGTATTTATAGATAGAGGTAACATATAATACACTAAGAAGGAAAAGGTCGATACCAAATCATCATATAGAATTGGATAATCCCAAACAAAATTGTTGCTAAGATTATGACGACAGAGATGATAAATTAAGGTAATCGACAAACTTATGACGACAGAGATGATAAATTAGGGTAATCGACAAACTTTCTAATCGGTCGTCATTTTGAAGTTATACCGTATAGTACAAAAGAAAGTACTAAAATAGCAATTCCAAGAGTATAATCAAGAGGAATATATAAATTGGAGCGTAACTAACTTCAAAATTTTATTTAAAGTCCAACAAAAAAAATTCCATGCCTAATTCAAGTTTCTAGTTAGATTGGTTACTTTTATACGTTTTTTTATTTTTTTATTAAGTTTTTTTTATTTTTTAATTAAATTCTGTGTTTTTATTTTTTTAACTTACCCGATATACATTCTACGAGTTCTACGAGGATACGTACCTACCTCTTTTGTGAGGTACGTAGCTACATTTTTTTGGGGGTACACACAAATTTTTCAAGGAGGTATATACCTATGTCGTTTTTTGTCCATGTCCAACTCTAAAAAGACGGTTCTTATCGGATTTGTCCATGTCAACGTTTGATGGTGGTACCCTATGGGTTGTACCAAAGGGAATATACCATAAAAAAAAATCCATTCACACTTTGCATAGGAACCAAAAGCAACAAATATCCTTTCACACTCATCCCAATAATAGATTTTATTTAGGTTTTAGATTGTTATGAGACCATTATTTTTAGATTGTTGTGAGATCAATATTGTCAAAATAAAAAAATCAGAATGCATTTGATAAAAAAAAAAATCATTTTATTTTCAATTGCTGGATCCAATAAGCTGACCCAAGGGGCTGGAACCAAGAGGCTGGATTTTTTACCTGAAAAAATAACAACAGTTAAACACAAAAGGTGAGTGTTAAAAAATATTGGAACAGTTTTTTTAAAATGGGTTGGACACGGCAAAAGAAATATCTGGTTCAAACAAAACAAAACGAAAGTGAAGGATGGTGATGGTGTTTGAGCGGCGAGCTGGACCCAGCAAAGGCCTTAGGCCCAAAAGGGTTTGTACCCAAACCCATGGACACGGAGAATAAAAAAAATTGGTTCGAACAAAATAAAACAAAAGTGAAGGATGGTGATGGTGCGGGGAGGGGGAGGGAGGCGGCTGGTTTTCTGATGGAGGTGGGGTGGTGGCCTGATGGGTTAGCTGAGAGATAGAGAGAGGGGTTGATATGAGAGAGAGAGGGGTTGAGAGAGAGAGTGTGTACAGAGAGAAGAGGGGAGGTGAGAATGTGATAGGTGAATTGTTCTATATGTGGTTTCTGTTTTGTTTTTTGGTTATTCACTGTGGGAAGGGAGTGTTTTGGGTTTTTTCTCTATATTAATTAGGTTGTAATGAGGGGTAGGGGTTTGAGCTTTTATTGGTTAAGCCTTATGTTGTGGGGATGTAAAATATAATTCTCCCTATAATCAATCATCAAAATATGATCGAAACTAAAATGAAGATATATGTAGGGGACCGCCTCCATGTCTGTCCCACTTGAACATAAAAATAATGTAAAATTATCCCAGATAGTATTTTCTCAACATACATATTCTTTTTTACCGGGAGAGCTACTTTTGGACTCGGTGTCATTGACACAGTTTGAACCTGTACCGCCTACAAGAATAACCAAGTATCTGCCCAGTTGAGCTAACTCCAACTAGTTAACTTATATAATTTTCTATTCTATTATTTTTAAGTATTGTATACTGTTTTTTTTTTATATATATAATATGGAAGAAGGGCCAACGACCTAAAATATCTTTTATATCTTTCTATATTTAATATCATTTAGATCGATTTTAATTAATGGTTCAGATGGTTATAATTAAATTGACAGCCTAAAATATTTTGATTTCTCTCTAGATTATATATGAACCATGTCATTATAATTTATTTATTTTTAATAGAATATCTTATCATAACTAATTTCCACAATCGTCTTATATATATAATGGTACAAATGAATCCTTTTTCTTAGTTTTCTCATCTTATATATATATATATATATATATATAATTATTTGTTTTAGTAACAATGCTCGGCTCACACGGGTCTGATCCGAGCAAAAACTACAAAAGAGAGAACCAGGATTTTCTAGTTGGGTTGGGTCTGACAAGTTTTTTATTCTTGCTCAGCCCTATTAATATAGATAAAAAAATGTCCAGATGAAAACACGTTGACACCTAATACTATTTGATTGAATTAAGAATTATTTATAAAGATATGATTAGAAGAAGAAGAAAAATCCTTATTCAACTATACTCAAACACATCACACATCCATCTCACAATAAAAGTTTTCACATCCACGAACAAAAAATCCCCACAAAAAGTATATTCCGGACGCTTGTATTGTGTACCTTTCAAATATCATTTTTTCTCGCCGTATAAGCACATCTTTATAGAAGAGAAACCCTCTAAATTACTTAATTTTCTATAAAATGGCTGGTGTTTCTGAAGATTTCTCTAAATCTTCAGAAGCATTGCAGCATATTGAAAAATTGACAAGCAATGCTAGAGAAATTCAACAAAAGGTGTTGTCTGAGATACTGCGTCAAAATGCTCAAACAGAGTACCTTCAACGATTCTACATGGGAAATGCAACCGATTCTGAAACATTTAAATCCAGAGTACCGATAATATCGTACGACGATATTAAAGTTGACATTCAACGTATAGCAAATGGTGATACTTCTCCAATCTTGACAGCGAAACCTATTTTGGAATTCTTTATCAGGTTAGTTCTTTCAATGTTGCCCTTCTATTTCCTTTGATAGATGTATCTTACAAGCCTAAACCATGTCTTTATAAATTTGATATATGAATTTGTGCGTGATGATTTAAAACCAGCTCTGGAACTTCAGCTGGTGAAAAAAAATTGATTCCAATTACTGAGCAAGATTGGAGTCGTCGTGTACGCAATCATAGCCTTCCCATGTCTGTATTAGAAAGGTAACTACAAATTAATTTTTTCTTTAAGGTTAACGTTGATCAATATATAGGTTCTATAAAGTCTCATGGTTTCTTTCTTAATGCATGCATGCAGTTTTGTACCAGATTTGAACCAAGGGAAAGGTTTGTATTTTCGTTTTGTGTTATACGAGGCAAAGACCCAGGGAGGGCTAATTACTAGAAACGTATTCACAAAACTCTTCAAGAGTGACGCTTTCAGGAAACACAATTCTGACTTAGATGTGAAAATAACAAGCCCACCTGAAGCTATACTATGTACTGATTTATTTCAAAGCATGTATATTCAGATGTTATGTGGACTCTACAATCGTCAACAAGTGAACAGGATTGGTTCTACTTTTGTCTCCGGTGTTCTTCGTGCTATTCGATTCCTCCAATTAAATTGGAAAGATTTGACCCATGATATTCGAACCGGTACTTTGAACGAAAAAATAACTGACCCATCACTTCAACAAGCTATGTCCCAGATCTTGAAACCCAGCCCAGAACTCGCAGATTTGATAATCATGGAGTGTTCTAATGGGGATTGGGAAGGTATTATTCCAAAACTTTGGCCTAACGCTAAGTTTATTGATTCCATCATGACAGGCACCATGTCGCAGTACCTTCCTATGGTAGGTTATTACAGTGGTGGACTGCAGATGGTTAGTCCAATTTATGGATCGTCAGAATGTGAGTTTGGAATAAATTTGAATCCCATTTGTGAGCCTTCAAATGTCTCGTATACAATCATGCCAGACACGGCTTATTTTGAGTTCATACCCCATGAACCAAATTCATCTGTCTCTCCTTGTAAAACAGTTGACCTTGTAGATGTTGAACTAGGTAAAGAATATGAAATCTTAGTAACCTCGTATTCCGGACTATATAGATACCAAGTCGGTGATATATTAAGAGTTGTAGGGTTTCATAATTCGACACCTAAGTTCCAAATAGTAAGACGAAAAAACGTATTGATAAGTATCGACGCAGACAAAACTGATGAGATCGAGTTACAAAAGGGAATCGACAATGCCTCGAAGATTCTTGGTGACGTAATGATTAAGGTGATGGATTACACGAGTTATGCAAGCATCGAAGAGATTCCAGGGCACTACGTTATATATCTGGAGTTATTTCAAAATGAGTGGGAGAGTATTAATTATCCTAGCGATGATCATGATCGTGTGTTGCAAGAGTGTTGTCTAGCGATCGAGAACTCGCTCAGCACAGTATATAAGAAACTTCGACAAATGAATTCTATCGAAGCGCTGGAAATACGTGTGTTAAAGAGCGGTACATTTCAGGAGCTAATGGAAGATGCAATAGCGAAAGGTGCTTCTGCTAGCCAGTACAAAGTGCCGAGATGCATCAAAGTGAAATCAGCTATAGAGTTACTTGACTCAAGAGTCGTCTCAACTCACTTTAGCCAATCCGTTCCTTGTCAAACTACATAATTAAAGCGGCAAATCAAGTGTACATTCGCATATATCCATCACCGGTACCATGTGCATCTGTAATTACTTTTAGTAAGTTCGAGAAGAATTCTCCATTTGTGGAAAAATTGTGTCAAGCTTAAGGTAGTTTTTTTGTCTAAATAAGTTGATATAGCCAATATTAGTGAACCCAAATTCCTGGTATATTATTTTCATTCTTACTTTTACATATTATAATGATCTAAATAAGTTGTGGAAACAACTATCTTCTTGGAAGATGGTTCGTCGAAGACTTGTATTTTAGTTGGAGATTTCAATGTAATTTCCGAGTAATGATATATACCACCCAAATTCATACCACCCAAATACTACCCCATGACGTGGCATGAATTGGTTGGTTATAAATCGTTAATGTATTTATTTTCTTGATTTGATTAAAGATTTGTAACCAACTAATTCATGCCACGTCATTGGGTGGTATTTGGGTGGTATGAATTTGGGTGGTATATATCATTACTCTTTCCAAAACGTCTGAAAAAGTGTGTCATGAAAAGGTCAATTTTGAGTGTATTCTTAAACAACGATGAGTTCATTGATATCCCGTTTAAAAGGTATTTATTTACTTGGACAATTATCGGAAAGACGTGTAACTTATTAAGGAGATTCGTGTTAGTGGCCTGACTTGTAAGGAATGGCTTAATCTTTTCCCGAACTCTATTAATATGGTCCCAAACTCGATAGAGGTCTGACATGGTTTGCTAGGAGAAAGACACAACTACGTACACAAGTTTTGAAGTTACATAAACGCTGAAACTAGATTTGGGATGGTAATTGTTGGTAGGAATGATGGAAGGATGTTTTTGGGTGTGAAATATGGGGTTGTTTGGTTGTATTTTGATGTCTAGTGCAGCTTGGGTCGAAGCTTTAATGGTGGTGAAAGGCTAGGGAAGAAGAAGCTTGGAGGCCAGGTCAAAGAAAGATGAGCGTTAAGCTTTCTCTTTCTTTTTCGGTGTCGTGCGGTGTACTGCAGGTGTGCTCTGTTGCTCGAACTCTCTAACCTTCATAGCGTGAGATATCTTGAGCACGGTTTTATCCCGCGCATACTGTGTCGCTATATATAGCAACGGTCCGTCATCTCGGGTTGTTGTATACCGCGAATGTGGTGCGGCACACCGCAGTCGTCGTCTTACAGCTCTAATGTTTTTATTCGATCATGCGTGGATCATAGTGAGAACGGATTGACACGCTGCGGTGCATCGCACGTGTGGTGCGATATAACGCAGCTAGCAACTATTTTTGCTCAAAAATTCCCACAAAGTTTACCCCAGACTCAATTTCTTACTTACTTGTACATCAAAAACACTAAACACCTTCTTATACATAATATGCATCCAATAAATTTACTAACACACACTAAGAATACAAAATTAAAACTACTAAAGCATTAAAAACATGGGTTGTCTCCTAAGAAGAAATTTTGTTTAACGTCGTTGAAGTTCAACGTATTACCTCAATGTTATTTATTTTTCACGTAGCCTCCCCAACAGTGAGTGAGGCGATTAACTTCTACCAAACAATATTTATCATTCTTCTTGGTATCCAACTCAACTAACCTTTCCGAGATAACTATTGTGACCTTGTAAGTGTCATTCCAAGAACTCTTGCACTTGCTCTTGTGTGGTGTGTTTAAGGAGTAATACTATTTTATTGCAACAGTGTCTCCCACCCAAAACCCACCATCTTTCCGCTTTCTTCTAGGTTCCCTTTGAACCTTTCTCGCGCTTTTCTTGGTCTCCTTCAAGTAATCAATGAATGGATCACCTTTGAGGTTTGGAGGAGCTTTGGATTTTTGTTTCTTTTTAAGCTTTTCCTCCTCCAACCTTAAAGTATCCACACCATTGATTGGATTCTTCACATCATGGTAGAGTATGTCCATGCGGAAACAATCTTCCTGTGGACTATGGAATTTTATTCCCTTGAACACACTAAACTTCACTTCCTCATCTTTCACTCGCATGATCAGTTCTCCATTCTCTACATCAATCAATGTACGCCCTGTGGCTAAGAATGGTCGTCATAAAATGATTGGCACATTTTTATCCGCATCGTAGTCAAGAATAGAAAATAACAAGTAATTATAAGGTTACCTACTTTGACGAGTACATCTTCCACTCTACCTTCAGGATGGGTAAGGTCATATCTGCGATTTGAAAAGTCATAATCGTAGGACCAAAGTTCCCAATCTTCAACTTCTCGAGCAGTGTTTTACGCATAAGGTTGATGCTCACACCTAAATCGCATAGCGCTCTCCCGGTCCACTCTTGACCAATTGATATCGGAATGTTGAAATTACCGGGATCCTTTAGCTTTGGAGGGAACTTACTCTAGAATATTGCACTGCACTCCTCTAGTAAGCCAATCGTCTCTCCCTCAAAAAAAATTTGTTTATTGGAAAGAACCTCCTTCATGAACTTTAAGTAATTTGGCATTGCAAGGATGGTTTCCAAAAACGACAAATTATTGTGCAACTTCTTCATCATGTCTATAAACTTCTTGTGTTCTTTAGCATTGTCTTCACTATAGACACGTGAAGGAAAAGGTAGGGGAGGATGATCCTCACTAACAACTTCTTTCTTTTTCTTCTGAGCTAACAATATCTTCTCAATATTCTCTTCTACGATCACCGACTCAACTACTTCTTCTTCAACCTCTTCTTCTACAATTTCTTCTACTCATTTAGGCTTATAGGTTGTCTCTTTCTCATTCATATTTGGGAAACATGGGGGCAATTTCTTCCCACTTCTCAAAGTTATCGCATTACACTCCTCGTTCTTTTGTGGGTTCTCAATATTGCTTGGTAATTGACCCTGTGGTCTCATATTCAAATGGTTAGGAATCTGGGATACCTGAGTTTTATTTTCAATGCCGAGAAGTGTTTATTCATTCGTTCATTGTTTTGCTTCCACACCTCTTGGTTGGATTTCAGATTCTCATGTGTCAATGTCATTAATAAGCTCAATGTTTGTACAATAGCATTTGAGGTACCTTCTTCTGGATATTCAGGGAGTGCTTTTTTAGCAAGACTCTCAGAATAGGCATCTTGAACTGGCCTTTGGCCTCTTGGAATTGATTTTGATCGTGGTTCAAAATTTTGTCTGTAGGGGCGTTGTTGATAATTCCCTGGATTAGCATCCCCATTATGATTTGACCAGTTAAATCTTGGATGATTGCGATTCGGTTGCATATACGCATGACCACGTACCTCTATTATATATAAACGCAATGGATTCCGGATTACCTTGACACTTCTCTAAAGGATGATCACTACCACCACAATTAGAACACCCAAAGGCTTATTGAATAACTTTGACTTCTTCCTGTTTACTTTGGAATCCTTACTTCACGACCATATCAATTGCTTCATTTTATTCTCCAATGTGGAGAACTTAGCCTCTAACGCGATATCATTAGCATCATGCAAAATAGCTTTATGTGCTCTTGGAATGGGCCAAGTTCTTTCAATATCTATAATCTTTTGTATTGCTTGTGCGGCCTGGGCAGGATCCATAGAAACAAAACCATCACCACATAGATTATCCACTCTTAACCTTGAACTTCCATCCAACCCTTTATAGAACGTTGAGAGCTGCATTAGGATTATACCCATGAAGAGGGAATTTCGTCAATTGTTGTTGAAACCTGGTCCATGTCTCCCTTAATATCTCATTATCATCTTTAACAAAATTGGCAAGTTCAACTAGGTCTTTCATCCTCATGCTCTGTGGACAAATTCTATCGAAAAATCTTGCTTGAAGTGAATCCCAAACAGGGATCGTCTCGGATGGTTGTCTCTCTAGCCACTCACTATCGCCTCCTGGTGGGGGCAAAGGTGTGATAAAATAATAGATAAATAAAGAGTCACACACCCTTGATAACCACGGAACTCACTGCAAGTATCACAGATCGTATGCAAGTTTTAATGATAAGTCAAGTTCGTTCGCAGGGATTGTATCCGTTAAATCAACTTATGTCTAACAAGCGTAGATGAATTTAGATGTTTGGATAAAATATGAAAAGATAAATAACTATCTAATGCAAATAAATAAATAAAACAATTAAACAAAACAAATAACTAAATATGAAAGTAAGTCAAATAGATTAGGATTACTACGTCTATTACTAAATTGTTATTCTAACCTGTCACATTAAGCATTATATATTAACCAGGATTCTAAATTCTCCGTAGCCTTTCCTTAGGCGTAGGAGCAACCTCTCCACTACTAGGGATTCCTAAGTAATGATTGGTGATTAAATCAAACCTTAATGGCTATCTAGTTACACTAGACGATTATGTGGTGTTGTCAATAACTAAGATTAATCCTAAGATTGATCAGATCTAGGAAATAGGTCAAAACACATAATACAATATACGCCAAGTTTAACCAATTAAAATAACAAATAGTATTTAAAGATCAAAATAATAATCCAACAATTAAAAGTAAACTTACAGAATAACCGCTTAGAAATATGGTTGAGAATAGATCTATAGCTAATTACTCTAAATATAGAGAAGGTGAGATATAGAAGAGGAGTTGTCAGGCTCCAATCTTCTTCTTCTTGTCTTCTTCTATAGGTCAACTTGCTTCTTGGATGAATAGCTTGATTCTAAGGATGAATATTTAACTAAAGGACTAAGCTATTGTTTAAAACTAAGAAAATATAAGTAAAGACTAAGCCTATACTTTGCAATTGAGCAAGGACATGTTTACAATGATAAGAGGGTGTATTTATAGGTATCTTGGAAGCCCTAATTCGTTTTCTTGAAGGAGAAGTAAGTAGTGGACTCCAAGCCCAACTCAAATTCGTAACCCTAAAAACATGAAATCAGGTCCGATTTTCTTTTGGCTCTAACAGCTTCAATATTCATCCGTTTGACGCGTATGAGTACACCAAATTGATCGTCTCGGAAAGCTCTTCAACTTTGCTCTTGACCGTTTCTCCAAATTCCTCACCGTTCTTGAGATATAAGCTGATTTGTGGTCGTAGGTGCAGAAATTCAGGATTAAGGCAAGTTTTCCTTTTCCATGTTTTTAGCTTTTATTTCCTTATCTCCAATTACCATGTCTATCTCTTTCCATAAGTTGTAGTCTTTGACTTGGAATCTAATTAATCTCCATAATTATCTTTAAAGCTTCACACTAAATAAATAATTAAACCCAATATGCTCTAAAAATATTATTTTACTAAATCAAGACTCAAAATAGGAAAGTGTAGCATTTCTCAAGAAAAACGACTATAATGACTTCTAAATCACTAAAAATGATGTCTCATCCTAATATAAATCTATCACAAATGAGGAGACATCAAGACCCCCAACTCAAAGTTGTATCGTCCCGATACAATAAAGATAAAAACAAAGGGAAGTCTCTAAATACACACCTAGGTCAATTAAGCACAGAAGACAGAAGATAGAAGAATATGGAGAATAGACTCGAAGCAACTATATACTCAGAAAATTTCATGTAATAATATTTAAAAACTACATACCTGTACACTTCTCATATCCACAGTCAACACGGCTTGAATTCAAGATCAGATTAGTTTCGCAATGTAAGAAGGATTGGGACTTTACTCAGTTCCCCAAGGAAGCTATAGATTGTTCATCGAACTTCACTAGTATCCAAAGATCCATTTAACTACTCTCTATTGGCTCAATCACTTCTCAATTACATAGCAAAGAATCACAAGGTCTTTAAGGTTGTAATGTAGGCTTAGGGACGGTATGATAAGTATATTTGGATAATTTAGAGTGAGCTTTTGGCTCTCTCCTCACTAGCCATCAACGAATCGCCCTAGAGCTTGAGTTACTCTAATAAAACGTTTCTCACTCAACCCAATGATTTATTGATGCATAATTTTAGCATCCCCAATAACCCAATTAAAGCATAAGATGTTCACTTAAAAATTCCACTTTGCCGGTCCGAATATATATATTTTATTTTCAAATCAATTTCTTTAGCTATGACTCTTTTTAATGATGAGATATCACGCTATTTTTTCATATATATATTTTTATGCCCTTATTGGCAAATTTAGCTCGTAGCTTCTTTTTCATTCACTATTACCCCGGCAAAGGGTTACAATATAATCCTGTGAATCATCATCAATAACAGAGCACAATTAATAAGCTCAAAAATCCCAACCCAATGACAATTCCCATAATGGTGGACCCACCACCCCAAACTCAAGCTCTAAAACAACTGTCTATGCATCGCGATTCGAGTGCGGGTCATATGGAAAAGTCCTATAATCTAAAGGGATATGGCTTATAATGTGTTTAAATAAAAAGGCTTTAGAAAGGCTAGAAGGGGCTGAGAAGGATATAGCATATAAAATAAAAAATCACAAGGTGAGAAGGTATAAAAAGGCTTCAAAGGCTTCAATATGAAAGAACCGCCTTAATCACTTTCTACACTATGTAATTTCGTTATTTTCTTACCTTTAGCACTTTCATCAAATGGGTTTGTCAACTAGCTTGGATCTCACGGCCTACGCACTTCTCAAGGTTCCCTGAGATCGAACATACTTTCTATCGCATTGCTAACTAATCTTTTCTTTACTATCAACGTGTGTTTTCCTGCAAATACTTAAAGCATACAAAATAAAATAGCTCATAAACATATTACTTTCTATCATTAATCCACTGAGCTTATGCTTTTAAGCTATTAAACACACTCTTCATACATCTAAACCTTCAAATAAAAATTTTAATTTTTCCTAAAAACAGAAAAATGGAGATGAGAGACAACGAATCCCCACACCCCCAACTCAAAAATGAGCCGTGTCCCCACGACTCGAAAAGACTCGAAAATAAAATAAAAGAAATTAAAATTTCACAGATATTGCACATATAGAAAAGGTAGGGCAGAAAGAAAACATACTCTTCGAGGCTATTTACCTCGCCTGATCAATACCCGGAATAGGGTGCAGTGCTTTCATGTATGTAAATTTCTATGTATCACCAATTTCGCATTCCCTTACATCTTCTTATGCTCCATTCCAATCAATCACACTCTAGAAACCTCTTGTTAATCTTCTTCCAATTCTGCTCTTGAATACTTTCTCATGTGACAGTTGTTCATCTAGGAATATGTTTTGAACACAGCTACTAGCGTCCCAGAAGCTTTTATTCATCTTTGATATAGAAATCTTCGATTAGAAGGAGTATTGGCATCTTCTGTTCCTAATTACAATTGCTTGCTTTTTAGGATTTGAATCCACCAAAAACCGGTTCTCTAATTGCTTGACTCCAATTATCTTGTAATTATTCCCAAACTAGCATCCATCTCATTTGATTTCATATAGAACTAACCCAATATCTTGATTTGATTCTTTATATCCCATACACTTGATAATATCTCTATTCTCTTTATCATCTCTTTTGACCCCCAACTCAAAGCTTTAAACACTTTTGAAATTTGTAACTTATGATCATAGGTGGAACAAGCTTTATTTTGGTTAGGAAAGGTGTTAGGATGACAATTCTCCATGTGGGTATGATGGAATCAAGCTTTAATGGTGTGGGTTTAAGGAATTTTGGGAAAAGATGGCTTTGATTCTCCGTTTCTAGGTGTTTTGATATGATTCGGGTGCTTGAATCTTCTTTGTAATGATGTAGGGAAGGCTTTGGATGTGAATTTATGGTGATTTGGTGATGTTTTGATGTTAGGTGAAGGTTTTTATGAGCTTTAATGGAGTTAGGAGAGTTTTGGAGAAGAGAAAGAGGCTTGAGGTTTATGAAATTCGGAATTAATAGCTCTATATCTCTTTTATAAGCTCAACCCGTAACTTTCTCTCTCTGGCGGCGTGGCGCGGTATACCGGGCATATCCTCCGGTATACCGGAACATCTGATGATCAAAAATTTTTAGCTTCTGGATACAACCCGTGGTAGGACCCCGTGGTACGGGTTTTTGAGCTGCGGACCATGGTCCGGTGTACCGCGGGGGTGCTCCGCGCCTCCTACGTCAAAAAACCCGTGGTAGGACCCCGTGGTACGTGTTTGTGCGGTGCATGGCGCGGTATAGGGTCCGGTATACCGGACCCATCAGCTATATTTTTTTTCGTTTCTGGATAAAACCCGTAGCTCTACCCCGTGGCACGGGTTTTTACCGTGCGGTGCACCGCGGCTGAGGTCCGGTGTACCGCACGTGGCAAAAACCTCCCCATCAGCTAGATCTCGAAAAGTTATGCAGTTTAGGCTCAAAGATCACCTGATTCCGATATCCGAGCGCAAAGATATGACTTGCCGAAGTTTCTGTCTGAAAAAATATTGTTCGCCTCCCTAACTCGATTTCTCCAATACCTAAGCATCAAAAACACTAATACCTTTCTCAAATATGCACTATCAACTAAAAATAACTAAATTAAACATAAATTAAAAACGTAAAAGACATAAAAATTTAAAAAAACTACGGGTTGTCTCCCGTATAGCACTTTTGTTTAACGTCTTTCAAAGTTAGACGTGTTACCTCGATTAAGGCTTGCGTACATAACCTCCCCAATAACGGGTTAGGTCATGCTCATCTACTATCCGAATTTTGTGACCCTTCTTAGCTTGTATTTCAATCCGTTTTGACGAAACAACTCTTGTAACTACAAACGGACCCATCCACGAATCCTTGAATCCCCGTGGTCTATTCTCTTGTTTGGGGGCTTTCCATGCAACCATGTCACCAACCCCAAACTCACTTTTGATTCTCTTTTTCACGGGTTGACTGTGGACTTTCTTTTTAATTTCTTTTGTCACAACTCGGAGTGTCGGGGCTTCTATACGTGATTCCTCATGCTTTTCATCCACCAAGTGGAATGTTTTAGATTCTTTTCCCACTTGGAAAGTCACGGTTCCCCTATGCATATCAATTATACTGTGACTTGTCGCCAAGAATGGGCGTCCAAGTATCAGTGGAACATGTTGACCTGCAATGTTATCAAGGATAACAAAATCTGTAGGTATAGTTAAAGTACCTACTTGGACAAGCACGTCTTCAATGACTCCCCATGGCTTTATCGTTGAATTATCTAGGAGCAGCAAATCAATATCTTTTCTTTTGGCATCTCCCATGCCTAACTTCTCGAACAGACTCTTGGGCATGATATTCCTTCCTGAGCCCAAGTCACACATCGCTTTAGCTTTGAAATTACCACCTATATTAATTTGGAGATATAAAGCTCCAAATTCTTGCATCTTTTGTGGTAGCTTCTTTGGAATGGTTGTCAAGCTTTCTTTAGTACGGTTCCTATTCTCACTCTCAACTTCTACACTATCACTCTTTTTAGACAGATCTTCCTTGCAGACTATCGGTGGTGTAGGCTCTTTATATGCGATTACGTCCTCTATGCATATCGTGCTTTGTTCTTCTAGCTCATTAAGTGGAACTTGTGATGATTCCACTTCCTCCTCTTCTTGAAGGCTGAACTCTTCAACAACATCGAACCAAACATCGCTATCGATTTCAATGGCATCATCATCAATTTGTTTACCTAGGCCAGTTTGCATGTATGGGACGTCGAGTATAGGAACAATGATTTCTTCTGGGCTTGACGTTTTAGTTTTAGTATCACCACTAGGATAAGTAATTCTTTGTAGATGAAGTGGTGATAGTAACGGATGTGTAGGTGGTGGTTCCACCTTACTTCCTTCTTTTTGCACCTCTTGTGCGGTTGTCTCTTCTTTATTGGTTTCTTTTTCTTCTTCCACATACTTGAATTCTGGTTCAACCTCCTTTGTAATTTGATCTTTAACAATTACTTCTTCTAAGCTAAGCTTGGTTGGTTCTTCTACGGTTGAAATTTCGAACCCAACATTGCTATAACCCAGTTTCTCATGTAATTCTTGTTGTAACTGTTGATTGATCGTAGTGAGGTCCGTTAATCTTTGCTTCATTGCTTGATATTTTTGGTGCATCGAACGTATTAAGGTTGTATTAGCATCTATCTTTGCCGCATGTTGCTTTTCCATACTCTCCAGATAACTTATACTTTCAAAAACTCGGTGAGATGGAAATGCTTGTCGAACCTGTTCTTCTATGATGCTTCGGATTAACGGTGGAGTCTCTTGCTGATATTTTAGAGAAGAATTGGTCACTTGCGTGACTTGTGTCTCCAAGGCCTCCACTTTTGCAGTTTGCTCATTGTGGAGCTGCACAACATTTTGAACCAGATTCACTAAATTACCCATCAGTCCTTCGAGCTTGGTTATAGCTTCTTCTTGTGGATTATGCATGGGTTGTGGTGGAGCTTGCAGTTGATAGCTCGAACCTTCTTGATAAAAATTTTGACTTTGGGCCCCATGCATATTTTGTGCGTAATAATTCTCCATACCTAATAAACCTGAGAAGAGACTAAAAAGAAAACGCGTAAAACTGAAAACAAATAAAAACTTCTACACTAAATAAACACCAAATAGATTTAACTTAAAGATAAATCCCCGGCAGCGGCGCCAAAAACTTGGTGGGGGCAAAGGTGTGATAAAATAATAGATAAATAAAGAGTCACACACCCTTGATAACCACGGAACTCACTGCAAGTATCACAGATCGTATGCAAGTTTTAATGATAAGTCAAGTTCGTTCGCAGGGATTGTATCCGTTAAATCAACTTAGGTCTAACAAGCGTAGATGAATTTAGATGTTTGGATAAAATATGAAAAGATAAATAACTATCTAATGCAAATAAATAAATAAAACAATTAAACAAAACAAATAACTAAATATGAAAGTAAGTCAAATAGATTAGGATTACTACGTCTATTACTAAATTGTTATTCTAACCTGTCACATTAAGCATTATATATTAACCAGGATTCTAAATTCTCCGTAGCCTTTCCTTAGGCGTAGGAGCAACCTCTCCACTACTAGGGATTCCTAAGTAATGATTGGTGATTAAATCAAACCTTAATGGCTATCTAGTTACACTAGACGATTATGTGGTGTTGTCAATAACTAAGATTAATCCTAAGATTGATCAGATCTAGGAAATAGGTCAAAACACATAATACAATATACGCCAAGCTTAACCAATTAAAATAACAAATAGTATTTAAAGATCAAAATAATAATCCAACAATTAAAAGTAAACTTACAGAATAACCGCTTAGAAATATGGTTGAGAATAGATCTATAGCTAATTACTCTAAATATAGAGAAGGTGAGATATAGAAGAGGAGTTGTCAGGCTCCAATCTTCTTCTTCTTGTCTTCTTCTATAGGTCAACTTGCTTCTTGGATGAATAGCTTGATTCTAAGGATGAATATTTAACTAAAGGACTAAGCTATTGTTTAAAACTAAGAAAATATAAGTAAAGACTAAGCCTATACTTTGCAATTGAGCAAGGACATGTTTACAATGATAAGAGGGTGTATTTATAGGTATCTTGGAAGCCCTAATTCGTTTTCTTGAAGGAGAAGTAAGTAGTGGACTCCAAGCCCAACTCAAATTCGTAACCCTAAAAACATGAAATCAGGTCCGATTTTCTTTTGGCTCTAACAGCTTCAATATTCATCCGTTTGACGCGTATGAGTACACCAAATTGATCGTCTCGGAAAGCTCTTCAACTTTGCTCTTGACCGTTTCTCCAAATTCCTCACCGTTCTTGAGATATAAGCTGATTTGTGGTCGTAGGTGCAGAAATTCAGGATTAAGGCAAGTTTTCCTTTTCCATGTTTTTAGCTTTTATTTCCTTATCTCCAATTACCATGTCTATCTCTTTCCATAAGTTGTAGTCTTTGACTTGGAATCTAATTAATCTCCATAATTATCTTTAAAGCTCCACACTAAATAAATAATTAAACCCAATATGCTCTAAAAATATTATTTTACTAAATCAAGACTCAAAATAGGAAAGTGTAGCATTTCTCAAGAAAAATGACTATAATGACTTCTAAATCACTAAAAATGATGTCTCATCCTAATATAAATCTATCACAAATGAGGAGACATCACCTCCGGTTAAGAAAAAATGGAACATGAAATAGTACATCTGCTCTATTATTACAGCTTGAGTAATATAGGTGTCACATATCTGCATGATCTTCTGTATAGCCCGAATCAAATCCTAGTGCGCAGCTCCACTGTAATTCCTATAACTTAGTAATTAATTCAACATTACCCATATCGGGCTTAAAAACGTGTGGCTTGAATAACTAGAGGACGAATCCCCAAAGGTTGAACAAGTAAAGGCACTCCAGGCTTAGAGATGCCTTGCATTTGCTGATGGGGTATATTTGGTGGATTGGTTCCAGTGAAGTTCGCTCCTTGCAGACTATTTTTTTGAAATCGCACAAGTGGATTAGCTCCTAAAGGTAGATTCAAAGAATTATCATGGGCCACAAAACCTGGTGGATGATTAAGGTTAGCCATTAACTCTTGTGCCTTTATTTCTCTTTCTCTCTTTCTTTTATCTCAAAATAGCTTCTCCAGATCCGAATGCATACACCAAGACCTGTAAACCTGAGAAGAGACAAAACACAAAAACAAAATAAAGTGAAAAACAAACTAGATTTTTCTACACTACAAAGAAAACACAAAAATCTAAACAACAATACCCGACAACGACACCATCTTGACCTTTGCCATCCCCGTTGGTAAAATAAAGTACAGATAACAGGGGGCGACACCGCAGAGTACGGACTGTAAGAAAGTAAGAATGATAAGTAGGGTTATCGTTTTCCGTAGGGATTAATTGCGATTAAAGGTTTTCAAAGTAATGAAAATGCGTGAAGTTTGTAATCAAATAAAGAAATGCTAAAGATAAAATGGAAATGTCTGTTTGGTTTTGGATTGTTAACAACTATGATGAAATAGAATCTAATACACTTAAACTAAGAATAATACTTAAACAAAAATGAAAATAAACTACTAAAAATGATTTAAGTTAAATTGGATGAGATGGATGCTTGAAGATATTGCTAAGTAATATACTATGCCGCTAATTGACTTTGTTATTCATAAGGGTGATCGGTTTTGTTGTTCACATTACTCAAGATTCTAGTTCAATCTAAGTCCCCGCACGGGCGATCTTAGCTCTCTACCTTATTCATCCTCTCATATTTCGAGTAAGCTTAAGTCCCATCTTACCATATTGACTACCTAGTGTAAAAGAACCCGCCGGATCAAGGCATTAGGCACTTGTGTACTAGTTCTATAATATCACCCCCACCCGGGTGTTAGTCAATTACGACAGCTTCGTCTACTTGGCCAGAGCACATAAGTAGTGATAATAAATACACAAAGAATGGAAATATAAATTAAAACTCACACAATTAAACATCACTATGTTATCCCAAATAAAATAACATAATCAAAAATCTAAGTAACATGTATTACAAAAGCATCGTCAAGCAGAGATAATTTAGCTCATAATCGAATTAACACTAAAGAAAGAAAAACTAATTAAAACTAAAGACAAATTCATGTTTAAACTAAAAATAAGATAGAATTAATTTTGATGATAAGAGGAGATGGTGAATGGTTGAGATAGAATGGTTGGGTTCATAGACAAACCCTTGTTCTTCCTCTTCCTTCTGTTCTGGCACTTCTCATCCTCTTCTGAACTGATGAAAATTATCTGGATAATGTTGTGTACTTATGGATAATGATAGGAGGGCTGTAAAATAAGCTTATATAGCTTCTAATAACGTTGGGCCCTCTTTAGGTTTGGGAAATTAGGTTTAGAAGGTGCCCAACCTGTTTTTACTTAACCAGATTTCTAGTTTGAACAGCGGCGGGTGCATTTAGCATAACTTCTTCATCTTAAATCTGAATTGACTTTCTTCACTTTCCATGCGACCCTGACTTCAAGATATTTTTAAATAAAAAGTAATAAGGTCCAAATCTTTCACCAAAAAGTCATAGTGATAGAAACATTAAGGTGCAAGAATTCTCTGGTAAAAGCTCCAACTCTCCACGGTGGCTCTAAGCTCTATTTCCTCTTTGTCTTGGGGTTTCTCTTGACTCTCTAACTTTTTCTCCTCATATTGGACCCTTGTATCAAGAATTTTCCTAAAAGCTACACACTAAACACACCATTAAAGCACAAATATCTCTATAAATTGCTAAAAGTCTAAAATAAGGAGTAAAATTGCAACATAGCAAATTACAGGGAAAAATCCCTCACTTAGGCCCAATAAACTCCCAAAATAATGTATCTTGCATGAATTTATTCATCACAAAGAGAGATACAACAACTATCAACAACCGTATGAATTAATCACAACGTTGGACCAATTAAAAACCGCGTTTTTTATAGATACTATCCTTAGAGTTATGATTGGATGGTCAACTCGACTTGGCAAATTTCTGCCAAGAACAAGTAGAAACATTAGGAGCAGCTTGGACAGAATTCCAAAAATTCTTGAAGATATTTCCATTACATGGGTACACTCCGGATATGCGATTGGGAATGTTTTATCAAAATTTAGATATCCCCTCCAAAGAAAAAGCTCATAAATTATGTGGAGGAGGTTTGATGATGGTGAGCGCTAATAACATGTTTGGAATTCTGGATAGAGTTGTGAGAAACGAGATGAGTTGACAACCATAGAGATCATCGGTTCAAGTTTCAGAAAGAGAAACAATGAATTTAGAGAAAGAAGTCGTGTTGAATGCAAATATTGCCACTTTAGAGAGCATGGAAAAAAACTATCCATGAATAAAAATCAATCTATTCTGTGAGTGGTTCAAGAATCAAAACATTTTCCACATTGCAGGTGTGTAATCATGTATGGGAAGAGTCTCCAAATAATCCGAAATCGGCATCTTTCTTGTCTAATCAAGGGAACCACCATTCGGGTGGTCAAATCTATGGTCAATACAATCAAATACAACCTCGAACCCAGGTGACCACGTATCAATCAAGTGTTTGAAATCATTACCAAGGAAGTCCAATCTATGGTGCCCAAGCTCCACAAAATGTCGTGTATAAATATTATAAGGAGAATCTAGTTGCGAAGGCACTTCCATCCCATCCGCAAGAAGGTGCAAGTGAGTTTGAAAAGAGTCTCACCACGTTCATCAAAATTTCAATGGATAAAATAGAACGTAGTGATGCAAAGATTGAATATACCAAGGTAGCAATAAACAATATGAAACAAAAGTTGGAAAAAATCATGATGTCTCTTCAACAACCTCAACAAGGTCAGGTCATGCAATTAGGCCCATGTACGAGTAATGAGGTTAAGTATCTACAAAATGGTGAGAACAGTAGTGGATATGAAATGTGTAAGGCTATCGGCCTTTGAAGTGGAAAAGTTGTAGAGCCACCACAACCTAAGCCTAGTGAAAAGGAGGTCGCAAAAGAGAAAGAACCGAAATATCCGAGCTTAGATGAGGTAATCATAGATGATTGGATTGAAGAAGAAGTGGTTGAAAAGCCTAAAGAAGCACCAAAAGTGCAAGAGAAATCAAGAGCGGAACCGCCACGAAAAGAAAGATGTTCACCACCTCCATTCCCATCACGTTTAGTCAAGACTTATGATGATGTCGAGTACAAGAATTTTATCGAAATTTTGAGCTAATTAAATATCAATATCCCGGTACTTGAAACCATCAAAAATATTTTGAAATATCTCAGATTCTTCATGGAGACGCTCTTTAAGAAGAAAAAATTTGTGGAATATGAAATGATAGCACTCACTGAAGGAATATCGGCCCAATTGCAAAGAAGTTGCCTTCCAAACTCAATGATCCTATAGGATTCAACCTTCCAATCAAAATTGGAGGTAAATTTAAGGGGCTAGCATTATGTAGTTTGGGGGCAAGTGTGAACCTTATGCCAAAGAGTGTATATGATGAGTTAGTGTTTGAGAAGAAAGCCAACATCTGTTGCATTGCAAATGGAAAATCAATCATTGAAATCTTTGTGGAATCATCGAGGACGTTCTTGTCCAAGTAGGTATTTTTGTTATTCCCACTGATTTTATTATATTGGATTATGATGTAGATGTAAACGTTCATCTCATCTTGGGACGTCCATTCTTGGCCACTTGAAGGACGATGATTAATGTTTACGAAGGTTCTGTTACCTTGAGCATCAAAGATGAATCCTAGGCATTTTATGTCTTGGGAAATGAAATGTGAAGAGATCCAACCTCCCAAACATATCGCGCAAATACAGGGAATCTTGGGGAGGACCGTTCATTGTTACTAGAGTTGTTTCACCAAGGTAATCGAGGTTCTAAGAAAGAAGAATTGAAAGTTTTGTTTAGTAGATATGACAAACCTCTTGCATTATTGGGGAGGTTATGTGAAAAATAAATGAGTTAACTCGTCGAGTTTGACAACGTTAAACAAAAGCCCATAAGGGTGAAAACCCATTTGTATATTAGTTTTTATTTCCTTCGTAGTTTAATTTCATGTTTTAGTCTATATTAATAAGTTAGTTATGTTTTTTAGCATTTACATATGTTTAACGAGAATGGTATTAGTGTTTTTAATGAACAGGTGCGCAAAAATTTGAGTTGTCGGTGAACTAGCGGAGAAATCGAGCTCACGGCTGCTACATGTGGTGTACCATACCTATTTATGGTACACCACTCACCACCAAAATCGTAACGACGGTCCATCATACATCAAAGGTCATAAAGTTTGAGACCTCGTGCGGTACATCGCGCGAGAACCGCGGTACACCATGCCCTAAAGAAGAACCGTGACGACGATATGGATACGCGTGCTACATCAAAAGTGTTTGAGTTGTTACTTGCGGTACACCGCACCTAGGGGAGTTATACCGCAGATTACATCTATGCAGCGACGAATTAAAACCGTCACGACGGTAAAAAAAGAAGTATAGAAAGGTGTTTTTGGGAGCCAACTTTGGAGAAGCATAACGTATGCATATGAACAACGATTTCAGCAATTCAAGCGGCCATGGAAAGCTTGGAACAAGGTCTATAACTTTCATTACTGGAATTTTTCCAAATTAGGCACATGTCGCGCTGCATTCACCTCCAAAGATGGTAAAACATTGTTTTTGCAGGGTCAAGGACATCAACCCCAAACTTGGGGATTGAGTGTTTCTCGCAAAGGTACGCATTTACCCTTTTCTCGTGAACTATGTGTTACATGCATTTTATTTTATTTTTGAGTCTTTTTGAGTCATGAAGTTATGGCTCACCTTTGAGTTGTGGGTCGGGGATCCTGTTGTCCCCCTCCCCACTTGATGTGTTCTAAAAAAAATTGGTGTGTATAATATAAGGGATTCAGCTTATAATATTTTGAGTGTACCTATTTTAGCATGATTTTAGTTGGTCAATGATATTAGGTAGTGTGTTTTTGAACTGTGTCACAACGTGCTTAATATACTTACATGAAAACATTAAGTAAATGATAGAATAGAAAATGCATAGAAGAAAATTTGAATCTTAGGAAGCCTTGAACGGTGTGTAGAATGTGGGGTTTGAACTAGTTGATAACCCTCTTAGTCTATAAACTAAAAGCAAAAACATAACGAATCCTAGTAGTTAGAAAAAGGAATAAGGCAGTTTTTTTGTAAGTCATTTGAAGCCTTTAGCTTGCTAACCCAATTTTAATTAAATATGTGCCTGTTTTAGCCCCCTTTTAGCCTGAAGTCTTCTTTTGTCGCCACATTACAAACCATGCCCCTTAGTTGATAGGACTTTTCCATATGACCTGCACTCGAATCGCAACCCTCAGACTAGTCATCTTTAGAGCTTGAGATTGGGGTGGTGGGATTCATCATGGGAAAACACATTCGGATAGGATTTTATGAGTTTGTATGTGTGATATACTGATGATGCACTCTTCAATGTAACCCTTTGCCTGGGTCTAGAAAAAAATTATGAAAATAAAAGAAAAATAAATGAAAATAAGTAGCATGGCATTTCACCTGAAAATGAATGTCATGGCTATCTTACGAAATAGATGAATTGAAAAAGAATCAAAAGAAAAGAACCGACAAAGTGGATTGTTTTTGTAAATCATCGTGAGGATATTGGGTTATTTGGGGATTCTAATCAAGAGTATCAAAATTGGGTTGAGTGAGAATATATTCAAGTGAAACTCAAGTTGTTGGGCGGTTCGTTGATGGCTAGTGAGGAGAGAGCCAAAAGCTCACTTCACATTATCCAAATATACGTATCACACTACCCTTAATCCTACACTATAACCAAAAAGACCTTAGGATTCCTAAATACATGGCTAAGTAATAATTGAACGATTAGGGAGTATCTAGGTGGACCATTGGATAATATGTTAGGACCTATGAATACCATATAGCCTCCATATAAATCCTAAGTGAAACCACTCCTTCTTGCATTGTGAAATTAATCTAAAATTGAATTTATGATGTGTTTATTTTTTGTATATTATGTGTATGTGTGTCTTAGTTCTTAGATATCACTACATGAATCTTGCTAGGATAGTTGCTTTAGGATTATTCATTATGTTTTACTGCTTCTTCTTGGTGATTTGACTTAGGCCCCTTTGAGCTTTATTTTTCTTTTTATTTTATCAGGAAGACAAAACTTTGAGTTAGGGAGTCTTGATGTCTCCCTTTTTTTTGATGAATTCATCCATTCACGAGACATCTTTAGAGGGGGTTCATTGGGTCAAAGTGAGGGATTATTCCCTAATATTTGACGTTTTGAAACTTTCTTGTCTAGATTTGTCACGTTGTGGTGTTTATTGCTATTTCTAGAGCTTTTGCGCGTAATTTGTGTGTTCATTATGTAGCTATTAGTTGCTTGTAAGCTAGGACACCTTGAGATGATTATAAAAATTAAAAAAAACATTAAGTTCCCTTAGTCGTGGTGCAAAAGGAAGATTTGACCACTTTTAGAAAGTGAAAGCTTGTGTCAGCCAGATTTGGAAAGTTTATTGTTTGAGTCATCACGTGACATTGACAAGGATTATGGAGGAGAAATTTTATGGGAAGATGGGATTTGAAGTCACTAGCGCGTGGAATTTGACAGTTTGCAATTCAGATTTAAATGAAGAAGTGATACTAAATGTTGTTGTCGTGGTTCAAACCTAAAATTTGTTAAGTAAAACGTTTCTGGGCTGGATTAGGTCACTTAAAAGAGGCCTAACACTTAGAAAGCATTTTATAACCTAATTATATCAGAATTAGAGGAGAATATTATCTTGGAACATCTGGGAGCCGACATTCATCATTGGAGAAGAGGAAGAACTTGGATAAAAAAAAGAGAAAGAACGCTGGAGAAGAGGGAAGAAAAAGACAACGCTATTTCTAGACCATTTCACCTCCAATTTCAGTAATTCTAGCTCTAATCTTATTAGTTTTTCATAAGTAATATGATTTTTCTATTATTAGATATTGGATTTTTTTATTTGAGTATGAATTAATTAATTTATTGCTTGATGATTGTTTATGTATGAATCGTATAATACTAATTTATTGTATTTGGATTTTGGGATTGTTTTTATTTAAATGAATTAAGTTTAATTTTGTTGTCTATATAACTTGTTATAATTGTTATCCAGATTTTGTGCACATATTTGGGTAATGTTAGTGATGTCTACATATTTGTGATATATTAATCTAGTTTTGAGACATCATTTTAGGTATATTTTGTTAATTTTTAAGAGATTTTTCCCCGTTATTAGATAATTTCTTAACTCATGTCTTGACTTGAAGATTTATTAATTTTGTAGCGTTTTTGGTATAATTTGTGTGTTACTGTGGAGGTCTTAAGTAAAATGAAATATTTAGAAGACAACTCAATGTCAAGGAGTTAAGGAAAGAAGATCTAAGGTGAAATCTAGAGATAAAAGGAAACAAAGTTGGATTAGGAAAGAAAAAGCTGCCAAGTAAATCTGCCACGCTAAAAAGTCGTCTGGTAATTTGAAGATTGCAGAAAATATATTACGAATTTGGATGAGATATTTTACCAAAAGATAGATCTTTAAATTGCGGTCATTTTGACTAGTCATATACTAAATTTCACCAAGTCACGGATGAGATATGGCCAAATAATTGAACCAGTGTTTATCATATGCTATATTTTAGGAAACGAAATTGAATTGGACTTGGACTCCAATTTCTTGCCTTCCACTCGAAGACTTTGACCTAGGATTAGAAAACACCTATAAATACACCCCTCTTATCATTGTAAATAGGTCCTTTCTTGAAAATTAGTCCTTAGCATCAAATTTTATCATCCAAAGAAGCAAGAAGGCCTCGAGAGGAAGACAAGAAGTTGGAGAGGCACAAACTCCTCTTTTCCATCCTATCCCTCTATCATTGTGGTAATTTTTATTTGATTTAATAACTTAACTATATTTCTAATTACGTTTATCCTTAGTTTATTTCTATGTCTATAGATATGAACTAATTTTACCGTAGTTTGGGTTTACATATGTATAATCTTTGAATTCTATTTTTTTCTATCTTGTTTAGGGAAAACCTTTTTAAAACGATTAAACTTTATATTTGTTTTATGTCCTTTTATGTATTACTGTAGTTATTGCTAGTGCACGAGTATAGGATTACCATAGCAGTTGGATGGTCACCCGGAAGGGGTGTCTAATTATTGAAACACCACATAAGCGTCTAGTGTGTGGTAGTGATATTGACGTGCTTGCCTAACTAGATAATCACTAGGGTTTATGTTTAACCACTGATCATTGCGCAGGGTCCCCTTACCCAAGTCCCTTGGCAATTGTTAGGTTTCCACCTAAGTCCACCTGGAAGGGGGTTAGGAGGAATATAGAATCCTGACTACTACTCTAAGAGCTTTAATCACCATTATAACTAGAAAAGAATTAGAAACATAAGTGAATACTAGCAAACCTAAGCTATATTTCTCATCTCATTCTTTTGTATTTATTTTATTGCATTAATTATTAGTTTAATTATTATCTCTCCAAACTATTCATCTTTATTTATAGTCTTTTATTCAAACAATTTTTCTTTGTTACGCTTTCTTTTCTAACCATACTTCTAACATACTAAGTCCCCGCGAACGAATCTTACTTATTAACTAAACTTGCAAACGATCTGTGATACTTGCAGTGAGTTTCCGTGACTAGTTTAGGGTGTTAGTTCTTTTAAATTATATCGTTATTTTATCACATCCTAGCCACCACCACTTAGTAATCGAATTAGCATCCGGAAGGGGGGTTTGGTTATACATATAGTGTATAGGTGTCTGGTGTCTGTTAGTGAGTCGACGGGTCTTGAGTAGCCAGGTAATCAATAGTTTGAACGTAGGTAAATACGACTTCGGGGAAGTTATCTTCTCAAGTCTACCCGGAAGGGAGTTGGAAAGAATATTGAATCCCAGATTAATGTGAAATGTCCAATTTGCCCTTATATCTAGAAACATTGAATTAGTTGACTCCGAGGATTACTAGCAAGTCTCAAGCATATCTCTCGCATACTCACTTTTTTTGTATTTAATTTATTTACTTTTCGTCTTTAAATTCGTTGCAATTAGCTTTAATAAACAAAAATCCAACAATCACTATTTCTATTATATGTCATTTACTTTAGCAACCAAACTATTGTATTCGTAAAACGCATTAATTACAATTCCTTGAGGAGACGATTTATCTAGAGCTTACTTTATTACTACTTGTCAATGACCCGTGCACTTGAGGGAAGTCACCTTTCCTTTTGTGTTGATTTTTATATCATACCCTAGGGGACGACAAACCCCAATAACGCAATATAAAGCATGATGATCACCTGATGTCTCTCTTTTTGTGATAGATAAATCCATATTCGAGACATTGTTTTAGGAGTTTATTGGGCCTAGTGAGGGAATTTTTACCCATTATTTGCGATATTGTAAATTTACCTCTACTTTTAGACTAATCGCTATTTATAGAGCTTTTGCGCTTAATTGTGTGTTTAATGTGTAGCTTTTAGGTACATGTTTGATACAAGGGTCCAAGATGACGATAAAAGGTCAAGAAGTCAAGAGAAACTCCAAGTCAAAGTCGAAATTGAGCTTAAAGCCACTACAGGAAGCTAGAGCATTCATTGAAGAAATCTTACACCCTAATGATTCTGTTATCACGATTTTTTATGAGAGCTATGGCCTGACCCCTTTTTTTTGGAAAGATATTGAATTGAAGGTCACGTGGCAAGTGACAGAGGTTAATTCGGAGTTATTATGAAGAAGGTATGCTAAAAATCGTTGTCGTGGCTCGAACCTGGGATCTGCTTAACCAAAAGGGGTTGGGCTCCTTCTAAACTTAATTTCCTAATTCTTAAAGGGGACCAACGAATTTGGAAGTTACATAAGCTCATTTCCAAGCCACTTGATTCCACAATATTATCCAGAGAGAAGAAAAGAAGCTACACACCTGGAGAAGAAGAAAAGGGAGGGTTTCACACCCAACTTCATCATTCTTCACCATACTATCACACATTCAGTCAGTATTTTAGGTAAATTCGAGTCTATTTTATTTTCTATACATGATTCCAATATTGTTTTTATTGTATTGCATTTAATTTAGTATGAGCTAAACTATTGATGTTTAATTCTTGATGGGTATGAACCTTAATTGAGTATTATTTATGTTTTGATTATTTGGGACAAAGTATTATGTTTAATTGAATTGAAAGTTATTATTCCATTGTTTATATGTGTTAGCTTGTTGCCTATTTATATCCTAATCAAACATAGGTAGTGTAACTATTCGATTAACATCTGTGTGGGGGCGGATTCTCAACATAGTATATAACCGCCTAGTGTCTCGAATGAGCGGGTTTCTTGCACACTAGGTAGTTATTGGGTATTATGATTTAATTCATCGGATAATCAGAGGGTGTGTAAGGTAGATGAGCTAAAAGCCTAAATAGGGGGTAGAACGGCTTTGAATCTTGACTAGTGACGCCTAGGGTGTGATAAAATAAGAGATAAAATAAATCAATAAACACCCTAGACTTACACAGTACTACAATTATTACCAGGACGTATGCAAGTTTTAATGATAAAAATATTCGTTCCTCATGGACTTAAATGTGTTAAACATATGGGTAAATAAATCAGACTAGCAATTAATAATTAAAAGACAGGAAAATAAAGATGATAGATGGAGAGATTAATGATTAACCAAAAAAAAGGAAATAAACTAAATATGAGAGAATAAAGATGAGAAAATATAGCTCAGGTTTTGCTCGTATGCGCTAATCCTTCTATTTCTTCTACTAGTTAATAAGGGTGATAATAACTCTTAGATAAGTAGTCAGGATTCTAAATTCCTCTCTACCCCCGTCAGGGTGGACTAGGGTGGCGACCTCACAATCACGAGGGGACTTAAATAGGGTGCTCCTACGCCACTAGGTTCCTAAATGAGACTGGCCTTCTAATGATGATGGTGGTTAAATCAAACCCTAATGACTATCTAGTTAGGCAAGCCCTTCCGGATCACTACCATACTAGACGTTTATATGGTGTTTCAATAATTAGACACCCCTTCCGGGTGACCATCTAACTACTATTAGCACTACCCTAAATTGATCAGGTTTAAGACAAGACAATAAATCAAAGCACATAAAACAAATATGTGGTTAAACAACTAGAATCAGTTTAAAATAATTTTCCAAAAGAAACATAGATAGAAAGAAATAGAATATATATATATATATATATATATATATATATATATATATATTATACATACGAAAAATCCAAGCTATGGGAAAATTATTTCATACTAGAAAGAAATAAACTAAAAGAAAGATACATACTGTTAACTTGCTCTCTTGAATGACTCAGATGATGAATAAAACTTAAAGACTGATTGTAGGAGGCAAGGACTGAGCAAGGATATGTTTACAATAGTTTAAGGGTGTATTTATAGGGGTTTAGGAAACCCTAAAACGTTTTCTTGGAGTGGAAGACAATTAATTGGACTTCTAGTCCAACTCAAGTTCGTAACCCTAAAATATAGAAAAAGTAATAAACTGTTGTTGTTTTGTTTTGGCCGTAACTCTTTCAATATTGCTCCGATTGACATGTTCTTTATATCAAAACTGATCGTCTCAGAAAGATATATAACTTTTCTTCGGACCATTCTTCCAAATTCCCAGCAATTATGATCACGTTTGTGGACATAACTGTTGGAATTTAGATTTACTTGGCAACTTTATCTTTTCACACTTATCTTTTCCTTCCTTTATCTCCAATTTCCATCATTATCTTCTTTCCTTTATCTCCAATTTCCATCATTATCTTCTTTCCTTTATCTCTTGGAATTGATTTGGCATCTAATTAATTATCATATATCTTTAAAGCTTCACAATTTACAAACAATTAAACCAAATATTCTCTAAAAATAATAAATCATCACATCAAGACAAGAAATAAGAAAATACAATATTATATGTAAAAATCAAGTATAATCTTTCCTAAAACACCTAAAATGATATCTCCCCAACTAAGATTAAATCATCACAAATAGGGAGACATCATCGAATAATGAAAATCCATCCATTCACCCTCATATCAAAACAAGATAGTAATTAATTAGGAGAATTACTCGCAAGAATCAAGCATCTCAACTCATACATTTTTATATATCTTTGAATTTGATTTTATTCATTGTCTAATCTAGTCAATTACATTATTTTCAATTTATTCCTTTCTATAGAAAAACCAACAAACATCTCATATATCAATATTTTATCGTAACTTTATATTATACTACATTCTAAACATATCTACGACATCTTCCGTAGTCCCTAGGAACGGTAGCTCTAAGCTTATCACATTTTTACGTGGAGATAATCCGTACGCTTGCGGGGAGTCCTAGTTCCATTGGTTTCAATTGTACACTTTATTTAAATCACAAACAGAACGCCACCATCACCTAAAAAATTCCACTTCGCCGATCCTTTTCATATAATATTTTTCATATCAATTTTCTTTCTTTTGTAAGTTAGTCATGACTCTCTTTTAGATGTGAGATGTCATGCTACTTCTTTCATCATATTTATTTTCTTTTCAATACTTTTTTGTCTTTTTATCTTACCCCGGAAAAAGGTTACAATATAAAAAAGTGAATCATCATCAAATAAAGCACAAATACATAACTCGAATAATACCCAACCCAATAATGTTTCCATACTTTGAACGCACCACCCCGAACTCAAGCTCTTTGGACGACTGTCTTAGTGTGGGTCATATGAAGAAGTCTTATAATCTAAAGGGGATGGCTTGTAAAGTGGCTAATAAAAAGGCTTTATAAAAGGCTAGAAGGGGTTGGGACGGATAATATATCAATTAAATTTGGACAGCAAGCTAAAAGGTAACAAAGGCTTATTATAAAATCGCCTTAATCACTTTCTAAACTATGAAATTGTGTTACTTTCTCACCTCTAGCACGTCCATTAAATGGTTTTATCAACTAGCTCGTATATCACGGTCTACATACCCATCAAGATGCCTTAAGATCAAACTTACTTCTACCGTGTTGCTTACTAATCCTTTCTTTACTATTAATGTGTGCTTTCATGTACATAATTTAAGCATACAAAATAACTAGTTCATAACATATTACAAAATATTATTAACTCGCTAAATTTATGCTTTTAAGCTATTAAACACAATCTACATCAAATTCCATCTACCATTTTTTTTTGTTTCTACCTAAAAAGCAATAAAACACAAAAAATGGAAATGAGCGATAACAAATCCACACACCCCAACTCAAAAATAAGCCATTTCCACATGACTCAAAACAGGCTCGATAAAAAATTTAAAAACTAATACAGATATTGCAAGTAATGAAATGGTAAGGAAGAAAGGAAACACACTCTCGAGGCTATTGCCTTGCGTGATCGATACCCAAGATAGGTGCGGTGGATCCTTTGCGATATCACGACTTATATGCTCTAGGAGTGACATGATGCGCACTTGATTTGCTTTGATTTGTGCCAAATCATCAACCAAGAAAGTTTAAGCTGCTTCTACTCGATCAAATCTCTCACTTACTCATTTTAATCATGCAAGATCCTATTCTCTCAAACTTGACTCTCGGTCATCTCTACACTTGGAGGAATCTTTGCAACTTCCCCTCTCAAAGTTGTCTTTGTCCACGCATTATCGATATTGGTGCTTATATTGTCCACGGTTTTCTCCTTCTCACCAAGTCCCACCTTCTCTTCCCTTAGTAGGCTTGTAATCTTTGATGGGTATTTCAAGTTAAACACCCTTGTTGGTTTGATCGTTAATCGCATAGCCTCATCCTAGATTACTTGCGCTACATCTACTTTCTCCTCTCGTAAAATACAATTCAAAAAGAGGGCAAAATTTCTTACTTACTTCCTAGGTACGAGTGTACCCTAAGGAATTTAGTGTGAGGAAGTTGTGCCATATTCTCGCCTCAGGTTGAAGGTACTTGTAAAGCCAAGGCGCCTTCAACTCTTCTTTGTGTTCTTGCACTAACTCGCTCCTAAACACATGCTCGTAAAGTAGGTCCCAATCAAAATTCATGATGTTCTTTACCGCTTCTTCATATTTTTATGGTCCAACCAATTTGTTGAACTCAAAGTGGTTACGAATCTCTTCAACTGTGAAAGGAACTAATTTTCCTCGAACATGAACTCGACCTTCACTATCTTGCCTAAAGAGGCCTAGATAGAAATCAGTAACTAACTCAATACATAAAATGGAATGCCTCATCATGAATGAGGTCTATCCCAATCTCTCACCCATCTCTAGAAATATCTTGTATTCTCCTTCTCAAACTTCCTTTTCGAATTTTCTCTCATGAGCAAGTGTTAATCCGAGCATATTTGCATTGGTGATAGCTAATAAGGCCTTAGAAGCTTCGCTCATCTTGGGTGTAGGAAACTCGACTTGGAGATGTTGTGGTGTCTTCTCTTTAATAATTGCATTGCTAATAAGGCAAGAATATAGGATAAAGTACCCTAATGGTATACTAGAATGATGGTTTAGAGGAGTTTGTGACTCTCCAGCTTCTTTTCTTCCTTCTCAAGTCAACTTGCTTTTCCCCAATGAATTTGTTGAATACTATGGAGGCTATGGATGCAAAGAATTTTTTTCTTAAGTCAAATACCAATATATATAGGTATATGGACGAAATCTAGGTCATGTGTTAGGTTTTAGAGTCCTAATCTAACTCAACCTTGTTTTCCTTAATAAGTGGGCTGGTTAGCTCATAGAGTTTGTAAATGTCATAACTCCTTCGTTACAACTCTAAATAACTCGAAATCAGTGGCCACACAACCCTAAGTCTAGCCAGCAGTTTTTGCACTTTCTAAAAACATCTCTTTTAGGCTTTTAACTCTTGATATCGTCTTCGGTCTTCTTGATTCAACTCCTTAACATTGCTTTGGCATCTAATATCATAATTGTACCTAAGAGCTTCACATTTAACCCATAAATTACACCAAAAATTCTCTATAAGTAAAGAACCTCCAAAACAAGGCAAGAATTGAGAAACTAACAATTGATAGGTAAAACCCCCTCAGCTAAGCATATAATACACCTAAAATTATGTTTTGTGGCTATATTATTTTATCAAGAATATGGATACATCAATATTAACCTAATTAACCCCTCTTTTCATGTACCTAAATATGGAAACTCTTAATAGGGCATCTGCTAAGATATGCAAGTTCAAATAAATTATTGTTTGAGTATATCTAACCCATTAAAGGAACCCGATTTTAACTCCATATTGAGGTGAGACACATATATATAGAGGTAAATAAATGTGTCAATTTGTTGGGGGAAAGCCTCATTGTTAGGGAGCCCAGTGCAATTAACATATTCGCATATGGTTATGACAGTTCCACGCATGAGGTAGGAGTGGTTGGACCAGCCTAGTAATGTAGTAAGCTCCTTTAAGAAATTAGTTGGCTAACTTACTGGTCAAATGTGACATCATATGTAACGAAAAAAATAGAATTGATATATCACCTTTTTTACTTCACCGTTACATGACCACCTATGTGAATGTTTATATGTTACTCCGTATTGAATACATAAGAGAGAAAAATATGAATTAGGAGAGAGAAACAATATTCTCGGTGTTTAAATCATTACATATGAGGTGATATAAGGGCAGATCTTAAAAATATGATACATACTTTACTCAAAAAATAAACTAATGGTAGTATCATTATTCTACTTAATTAGTAATCCAACGCCAAAACAAAAATTACGTTGAGATTGTTTAATGATGCTAGGGTATAGACCAGTAAGGATACTTTAGTTGATAGAACTCTATACTTACATTAATACTATTAACCTCTTAAATCGTATCTCATCTCCAATTAATTTCTTCCATCTTGATCACTTTGTTTCGCTTTAATGCTTCACTTTCCTCATTAAATTTTCCTATTTTTAACTTTGCTGATTTCCAATATCCGTAAACTTTTCAAACATGTTAGGTCAATCGTGAAAGGAAAAAAATCATTAGAAATGACACACACACACTTAACTTTGTCATACATTTACACATATGCAAGCTTTATAATACATTTTACTAAAAATGTATTTCATGTGTCCAATCGTCCACCTTTATTATGCACAAGGATCAATAAAAGCTTATTGTCCTTCTCTTTGCCCTTACTCTATAAGTATAAGGTTATCTATTGAACTATTTCGTTTAACTAGTCAATTATGTACATATTGAAAAAAATTGGAACAGAATGTCTTAATATTATAAAATAACAAATAATATTGAACACCTTCTTTTAGAAAGTTGGATAAATAAAGATGAAAATGATAAATATAAGACATTTTTATAATATTATGGATCCTTCAATTTGTTGTATGCATATAGTATGTACTAACACGAATATTTAATTAACAATTACGTGCATATAGTATGTACTAACAAGAAGGTTTTGAATTAACCATTATATGCATATAATATGAACTAACAAACTACTAAGCTATATGCAAATAAAATATACTAACACCAAAATCAATAACTAAACACAATAGGAAGATAATAACAAGAATAATATAATAACAAAACAAGAAGGATTGAATTAACCATACCAAATATTTCAAGGATGATAAGATAAGAGAACACAATCATTCCCGAACTCGCATTGAAATTGTATAACATTGGTCACAATAGTATAGAGTACGAGTTGGAGAAACAACTCTATAGAAAGATACAGAGCCAACTTACTAGAGAAGAATCTCTGACAAATTGAGATTGAGAAATAAGAAAAACCGTAGTTTCACTAATGTCTTGCGTTTAGGAAGGATTTTCTATTATAATGAAGGTTTAGAAACAATCATCATCTTCATAGGCTATGCAAACCAGATGGGACATTATTATAACAGATTTTTGTGAGCTCCAAAAACACTAAAAGTGATTGTTTTATCTTTTTTAGGATTATAAGAAATTTTTAGTAGGATCATAGGGAAAATTAAAAGGTTGGATCCTCCCATAGAGATAGGAAGAGCCTCTTCCATAAAGGCAATTCAGGGGAAAAGAGAAAAAGTAGGCGAGCATTATTTTCTTTTTAGGTTTAAGAGATGAGAGTAGCTCTAGAGTACGTGGACTTTAAAAGGTATTTATCTAATAATTTAGATCCTTAAAATAAAAGAGGTTTAAGTACTCTAAAGTTAACAAGTTATATCATATATATTCAAATAGAAATAAAGTAGTTATCTTTTACAACCAAAAGAGTGGACACTTTTTACTTTTTACTGCTATTATACTGTTATTTTGATATGATATTTTACAAAATATATGTCGACATATCAATATGTTTTTTATTATATTATGTCCATCAGATGCGATCATTATCAATTATACATATATGTTCCCAAGAAATTACGAAGGCCTAAACAATCACTAATTGTGGTCTAAGTGATAAATGTTATTATAGTCAAAACTAAGGATATAGAGAGCCGACTGATGATAGGAGGTATAAATCGAGAAGTGATAAAATATTATTATCTAAGACGATAATATATTGAGAAATAAAAATTGTAGGGTTTTGAATGGTCAAATGTGTGTGTGTGTGTGTGAGAGAGAGAGAGAGAGGGGGGAGATTATGAATTGTATCAATTGGAGAATATCTTAGAATAAGGAGAAAAACTAAGAGTCACACACCATGCAAAAAATGTATGAGGTAGAGGCCTTAGCAGTTAAAAGAGCAACTTTTTCATCATTAGTTATCAAACAAGATAACGTGATGAGAATAAAGATTTCATCTTGCTGAGGTCCAAAAAGTACTTAACATTGGGCAACAAACCAAGGAACATAACTAACACACTATGAACACGACCATAATGAAACTCTAAACAACCATACTTTGAAGCGAGAATCATAAATGCACAACCTAAAACAGTAATCCAATACAGCAGTGAATATTGAACAAGACAATTACATCATTGCACATGGTGGAAAATCTGAGCTAAAGTCAATACCATAGACTTAAGGATAAGGACCCGATAATGAAGCCAGATGAGTCATCCAAGATCCTTAAGGCTAGAAAAGAAACAACCAAGTACATAGTGTAGAATTGCAATATCGGGTATAAGAAGTACATGTACTTTTTGCCTAAGGACGAGGATATAATGCTACTAATATTGGCGGAGCTCTTTATAGCCACATTCTAACAAATAATATAAAACTAAACAAAGAGCAGAAAATGGTTTGTGCAGTATACCAACACAATAAGACATACTGTGAGAACAAAAATCAAATGCCACGATTAGTGGTTGGATTTTTTAGCGCGATATTGTTTGCGGTAGAGTAACCACCGTGGTAGGATGAGGCGACCACCGTAAAAAAATGTCTTGAATGAGGAAGGTTCCATCTGAGCGCACTAGGAAGCCTACATATATACAACCTAAAATAACATCAATAGCCAAAACTATATAACACAATGCCTGAAAGTAAACACTATCAATTTATAAGGGGATAAGATGTCATACTTTATTAGATATGTGAAAGAATTAGGAAAGCTAATAAGAGAGATGAAACATTGGCCATGTATAAAGAATATATGGAATTTTTGAGAAAACAGGGTCGTGTCTTTCAGAGAAAAGACGGCTTTTTTTAAATAAATAATGAGTCATATGTTGTTATACAGCTGTCGCTCGCACATACAGACACCTGTCGCGCAAACACAATCTTCAAAAGTATCGAAAAATTATTTAGAAAAATTTGCAAATTTAACATTAGATTTGAAGATTTTTAATGAAATAATTTCATATCCAAACTATGAAACCAAACCCACATAAACTAGCTAGGGTTTCTAAATATTTCTAACATTTCACCCCAAAAAGCGCTTACTAATACCATACCTCCCATAATTTTTTGCCTAAAATCTAGAACATTCCTCAAACGATGCACTTAGATTTTCGATTTCCTCCTAGTCTTCCTATTATTACACCGTTTTATAGATATATTGTCCCAAATTAGTACATATCGATTTCTAATCTCTCTCTCTGTCTCTCTCTCTCTCTAGCTTTGCTTTGTTGACAACTCCAATAAAAAAACCATTTTCATTTTCTATGGCCAAGACCAGACCTGGCAGACGAGATGTGGAAACTTACACCATTAGAGGCACCACCAAAATTGTGAAAGGTATATACTTTTATATAGATGTATGTATATAATTATATATGCCCCGCCCGCTAGTTGAGCTGCTCCGCCAATCGGGTTCACATGGTAGGAATTATATGTCAATATACCCCGACATTTTCAATTAGCCAAAAGATTCAAAAATGCTTACATCTCCCCGTACCTTTTTTGATATATATATTTGGGTTAATGTTAAAATGTGGCGTCGTATGTTGTTTTTAGCTCAATTAGGGTTTTTGCTTTGCTTAGAATGATGATAATCTGGTACGAGGTAATGGTAAGATGCATGTGAGATTTACATATGCTTAGAGCTTTTTTGCTGCTATTAACTGTTTTTGTACCCAAAGTTTTGTCGATTAGTATATATGTCTTGGAAAAATTTGTCGTTTTTCATTATATCCGTGTTTTCTATGCGAGATTTTAATCTATTTTTTTGTATCTAGTCGTTTTTTGGACACAAGCAAGCCTCGTATATACTGATTCTTACTAATTGCGTACCCAAATTTTTTGTCAAGTAGGGGTTAACCGTTAATTTTTGTTTTTTAATGGTGTCCAATTCAATTATAGCTGAAAAGCAGAGTTTTTGCATATGTATATGTGGTGTATCTGATTCATGTTTATACTATTTGAAGTAAGTAAACTAATTGTGTGTGTATTGATGGGATAATGAAGCTGGGGACTGTGTGTTGATGCGACCATCTGAGGGTGACAAGGCACCTTACGTGGCTCGTGTAGACAAGCTCGAAGAAGATAATCGGAACAATGTTAAGGTTCATGTGAGGTGGTACTATCGACCTGAAGAGTCAATTGGAGGAAGGAGACAATTTCACGGTGCTAAGGAATTGTTCTTGTCTGATCACTATGATGTTCAGAGTGCCGATACCATTGAGGGAAAGTGCATTGTTCACTCCTTCAAAGCCTATACCAAGCTTCAGAATGTGGGACCCGAAGATTACTTTTCTCGCTTTGATTATAAAGCTTCTACAGGTGCTTTCGTTCCAGACCGTGTTGCTGTGTAAGTCTTGTTCTGTTTTGTTACTTTTACTACTTACTAGTTGCTTACCTTTATATTTTATTTTTTTTTAAAGTTATTGCAAGTGCGAGATGCCGTATAATCCGGACGATTTGATGGTCCAGTGTGAAGAATGCAAAGACTGGTACTTTTTCTCCCTTTTTTTTTCTAAATTTGCAATTTAGACCCTGAAGTTTGTGAATAATTGTGTTTTATATTAATTTGACAGGTATCATCCCGCTTGTATGGGGATGACTATTGAACAAGCTAAGCTCTTAGAGCATTTTGTTTGTAGCGATTGTGTTTCTGGAGATGATAAGAAGCCTCGTTTACCTGGTTCCCCATTGAGCAATGGCAAGGTATAACAGACTTTCCTTAAACATTTGGTCTATATTATATTACTCAAGTAAGTGGGATCTGATATAGTTTTTGTGGATTTGTTGCAGATGTTCACTAAGCGTCAGAAGAGATTCTAAGGTGGGACGCATGAAGGAAGGTGTGAGAAGATGTTGTACACAATTTCAAGGGAGAAACATTTTCTATTTAGGCTTACTAGTCTCTGTTATTATTATCTGAGTTTCTTTATGACTTGAATGAGTGTATGTTTGTGTATTAGACTACAAGGTGACTTTTATGTTGGCTAAATTATGTTCAGGTACACAGATTTTTTTAGCCTCACACCTTCCTTTTTACTGATAACAAGGTTGTTCAGAATCATCATGCTTTTATGCCACCATTTTTAATTAACTCTCTGCAATATTTTGCAATTTAGTCCCTTTGGCAACTTAAAACTCCCAAGTGCACCTTCCAACTAGCTTCTGATTTACAGCCATTCTTGTATTATTCCTAGTATCTTTTGACACTCCAATCCTATCCCTCATATATTTCACTTCACATCAATTTAACCACTTGACCATTACTCTTATCTCCTACAGCCTCCCAACAAATAACAGTCACCTAAAGGTCCAATGATCAATTCTAGAACTTATTCTATTCACCAACTCCTCATTAAGATTTTCTTCTTTTGTGTCTGTAATGAGTGGAAAACCAAATATCTGACACGTAAGCATCCTTCCACAATTCCAGTGCATCAGATATATCCTTCCTTAAGAAAACATTGCACTAAAAGTAACGCCCCACACTTTGTCTGAATTAAAGATTGACCTGACAAACAAGTGAAAAGATGCAACCTTTTCTTAATTGCTTTAGCAGAATCGACCTCACCCTTAAATAATAACATAAGGTCATCTACCAATCGCAAGTTGAGTCAACCCCACACTTTTACACTTTAGGTGATCCTGGAACTCTTTCTTTAATGCCACATTTTCAAGAACTTGACTCAAATTCTCTATTTCAAGAACAGAGAAGTAAGGGGATATGTAATCCCTGTGTCTCAAACCTCTTGCATCTTGGAAATATCCTCCTCACACACCCTGTAATAGAGTACATAGGAGTTTGAAAACACATTATAATCCATTCCACAAACTTTTCAAGATAGCCAAGAGCCTTTAAACTTGACAATGAAGCTCCAATGGATGGTATCATATGCTTTAAATATATTTCATTTTAAGGGTGCATCTAAAACTAGTCTTAGCACTAGAATAACCCTTAATAAGTTAGAAGGGGCCATTGGTAAGGTGGGAACAAGTTCCTAATTTAGATCACACTTTCCTCAGGTGCATGAGTCATCCTAAATAATTAAGTAGGATCATCTCCACAACAATGGAGTTAATTGTAAAGGTTAAGTATGAGAGTATCGATAGTTTATAAAAAGTGGTTGAATTTAAAGACAAACAATATTGGTGTTTATATCTAAAACTACTAACTAACCTTCAAAACGAAGTACATAAAAGAGAATTTTCAGTAGAGATGGGCAACTTGGAATAACTATGATCCCCGCTAGGTTTGCAAAGATATTTAATTAAGCTAAAGGTCGAAAGGTGTTATGATTTCCTCTTAGTATTCTAAGGTCCACACCCATCATATGCTTAGGTCTTGTAGAAACCTGACTAGGTCTATTCTGCCACTTTCGTGGTCTGCCTAGAAAGAAATTAACATCTAACCTGTATAATTATGCAATCCACATAATATATTCCTATTTATGTCTTGTAACCAGATATTGATTTATACTCATAAGGTTTTGTATGAGTTGAGTAATTAAGATTAGGTGATCAAGCTAACTAACTACAAATAAAAAACCATTCAATAAATATCCATGGCAAGTTCACATTAACATCTCGTGTCTATTGGATTATAAGCTCATGATTCATAACTCTTAGATGACCTAATATAAAGTAACAATGAATCATATAACAAGGTGTCTTGTTATAGTCCTAGAAAGAAATTGTTCTCTATTTGCAATTTAATGAGCCGTGTACTCTAAAACTATGTTATAACTACATATATAACTTTTAAATATAATAAATTACCTAAATAGTCTCATAAAACCTCATTGACCCGCTTCATACCAAGTTAAACGCCAATAGGATAATGGTTTGTCCGTTTAAATTCCACATAGGCTCGCCTACCTGCTCACCTAGATGGATGAAGCGGGCTTCCTATCGATTTTTCTTCTTGTATTACCCAGTAACTTGCCTAACTAGACATAAGTGAGTAGGTAGGCGAGCTACATTAGTTGCATACTTTAGAAATTTATCAAACTCGTCCATTGGTCGTGCTTTGACCAGATTTATCTTGGGTATATTTTCAGAATCTTTTCACGAATTTCGGGATCTCATATCCTTGCACGACTATCTTCAAGATATATTTCTAGGTTTGTGCGAATATACATTAAAATTACATAAAAAAATCTCAAAAACAAATAAAAGGACTCTAATATGCAACAAGACACAAATATACAAAACTATAAAGTTTTACCCAATATTTATCCTAAATATTGACTTAAACCATCCCATTATCCATGATTATTCTTATATTCACAAAATCCATATAATTTAGTGATATCAACTCATTTAGTTATCCTTTTATTATATTAGTAATCAATTCATACAAACATTTATGGGTGAATTATATATAGGGTCTTGAAGACAAAGATTCTTCTCTATAGAGTATGGTCCAAAGATTCCTTCTTATGAGAGACCTCTGTTTTGACAATTGTCTTTCCTACCCTTACTAACACTAAAAGACAAAAAAGTGTGATGTCACTGTTTCTCTCTCCACAACCTACCACTACCCACCTACCTCCAACCTCCGACCACCTACCACCGACCTCCGACCACCGATCACTGACCACCAGCCTCCGGCCACCAGTCACCGGTCACCTGAAAAACATAGAGTATCGGCGCAATTTGTTGAGTACTCCGACAATTTGCTGAGTACTCCAACATTTTTGCTGAGTACTCCAATATTTTTGCTGAGTACTCCAATAATTTTGTTGAGTACTCCGATAATTTGCTGAGTACTCCGATAATTTTGCTGAGTACTCCGATTAATTTTGATGAGTACTCCGATTAATTTTGATGAGCATAATTAAAAATCAAGGAGTAAAAAGCCAAAAATAATATTTTATTCATATTTCTTTCAATTTTCAAATGAATTACAAAAAATAAACAAATTCAAAACTAACTTTTACTTTGACCAGATCTGGTCAAACCAGATAAAAAAATTAAAAAAAAACACTACTCAAGCGTACTGTGTACGCTAATTTCAAAAAAAATGCATCTTCACGCGTCGTTGTAGAAAGCAGATCTGCTCCAGCTAAAAAATGGAGCTACCGGAAAACGCGAACTGCTTCTCCATGGTGCTTTGAAGAAGATGAGGTAAGCCATGGCGGCGCTGAGATGAAGCACTCCGTGGCGGCGCAGAGATGAAGCTCTCCATGGCAGCCCTGTTCTTGTCGGTTGCTACGCCGAGGAAGAAGCTGGAGGATAAAGGTGGTGGTGTTATGGTGGTGTTATGTTGGTGGTGGCGGTTTCGAGCTTCCAGATCCTCGCAGCGCCGGCGAGAAGAAGCTGGAGGATAAAGGTGGAGCTTCTCTTCTTCTGCAACGGTGTTTTGAGCTCCAACGATGGCAGAAACGAAGATGGTGGCGAACGGTTGCTGCTTCACCGTAGAAAGCAGATCTAAATCTGCTCCAGCTCAAAAATGGGAAGGTGGCCATTCGTTGCAGTGTTGTTCGCATAGGAGGTCCGCCGTTCGAAGCTCAACTGGAGGCAGCATTGGAGAACACAGTTGAGCTCGGTGGTGTTATGGTGGCCTCGTCAAGGCTTGTGGTGGCTGACGGCAGTGGTGGCTTGTTCGTGGCCATTGCAGCAGGTCCTCGCAGCATCGGAGAAGACAGTTGAGCTCGGTGGTGTTGGTGGGGTGGCCATTTCAGTGGTGGTGGTGGTCGGGCTTTAATAGAAACATACTTGGTTGTGGTGGTGTTATGGTGGTGGTGTTATGGTGGTGGTGGTGGTGTTATGGATGTGGTGCTATGGTGGTGGTGGTAGTGGTGTTATGGTGGTGGTGGCGGTTTGGGGAGGCTATGCCCTAGCTCACGTCTGGAGGGGAAAATGGGGAGAAGAGAGAGGTGAGAGAAAGTAGATCTGAAAAATATAATATTATGGTTTCTAAATTAGTATATATAGAAGAAAAATATATAAAGAGGGTATAATTGTAATTGGGATATTAGGTCTCATGTGTTAAAATCTTATTGATATCTTTAGTAAGAAGAGAAGAAAAGTGGGGTTCAGATTTAAAAGAGGGGATGTTTTCAAGACCCTAAGTGACATTTTTTCAACATTTGTAGAAGCGTGTATTGGCCTAAAATCTTTAGCAGATGATAAATTAGAGACATTGGGAACCAAAACCATATTGGCAGCATTCACTTTTTTCAATAAATGACTAGACTTAAGCACGTAAAGGATAACTTTGCACTAATCCTCCCTCGCTACTACTATGCCTTCTTATGATAGGAGGAAATTAATCCATCAAGATCAAGACTTATCTCCATTTTAAAGAACACATGGTATCTTTAATCTCATAAATAGTTACATGTCTACACAACACCTAAAAATTAGTAGAAGAAACTTTCCTGGCTAACACATTCTGAAGCATTTCAATAACATAATTTTCACATGTACCTTGTAAAGACTTGCTATAATCCACAAATCCACCATTAATCTCATCAAGAATGGAAGTAAATGACACATCCTCCCTAATTAATGCCATCATCGATTTATGTATCAATTTGTCTTGAAACACTTTTTTGCGGATCGTGTTAGAACCATGTGGAATCTCAATGGGAACCAATGTCATTCCCACATACGATTCTAGATTATCGAACATCAAAGGTCAGACTTATGATCACACTCAGCCCAAGAACATAGTCCAAGGCCAGAAACACAGTAACCAATATATGTATGTATATGCAAAAGAAGAGAAGAGTTTGGAGTAGGTAACTGATCGGTGAGAAGTTTTAATAACCACGTGTGTTACTCTCAATCACTATCGAGGAGATTTATTTTCACTCACCCAAGGATATGTCTATGAGCTAGCTTTAGAGCTCTCGCCCGAGGACCTACTTGCTTACCCGAGCTGTCCTGAAATCAGACACTAGGTCAGGACCATAGGGAAAAGCACTCCCAATGGAACTCCGACGCTCAACATTATTATTATTGTTATCAAAGTTTACTTCACGTGAGTAGCTATGGAGACTTAAGCCAACTATATAATAACCACAACCATTTATAGAGAGAGAAAGAGATAGAGTTTATGGGGGTACTTGGAGCGTGTCAATTATGTTGTGAAAATGGGTATTTATATCAATCGAGAGGGCGCATGGGAAGCTGTTGTTGGCCTAAGGCTCTGTTTGGTTTACGAAAACATTTTCTGTTTTCGTTTTCAAAATATATTTTCCGAAAATGATTTTTGTTTTCTTTTCAAAATTTTCAAAAAATATGGAAAATGTCGATTTTACGTTCTCCAATATAGTAATGTTTTCATTTAATTTTCTAGAAAACTGTTTTCATTTTCTCTAGCCAAACACATTTTTATTAGTAATTTGGAAAATATAAAAAATAAAAACAAAAAATACCTATTATTTTCACGAACCAAACAGGGATGGATTATCTTTTTTTCATTAGTAGACCATGAGAATTTGAAGATGATAGAGTATATTATATTGCAAATGTTTTTTGGGATTAAAATGATACTGGAGCAGTGTTACCCAATTCCAGAGAAAAAAGACACTACCATATGTAACAGATAATAATTAGGAAGATATACACCTCAATTCGTAAAGAATTTAAAAAAGAAAAAGAAAAAAGACATACTAATTAGTAATTACACTTTCTTTTCATGTTAAAAATTTCATGATTTACAACTAATATGACATATCAAATGCTTCAAAATCCGGAGTCTTGTATGCAAAAGCTGATTCATCATTAGAACGTCTTTTCATTGCACTTGCCCTTTGCATCAACCGAACTAACGCTTGTACTACTTCAGACATGGGAGGGCGAAACTCCGGTTCAGGCTATATAACAACAACATTATATTCAGTTTTTTTCTTAAATAATTTAACAAAAAACGGGGATTATTAAAAAAAAATTACCTGCACGCATAGAGCTATGACATCAGCAAAGCGAGACAAAGACTTTGCAGGATACATAGCATCTAAAGCCGGATCAACCATTTTCGCCAAGGCATCTATATCATGTAATTGCGGAGTAGCCCACCTCACAAGAGACTGCTCTGATCTTACTCTCGAACTAATTGAGAATAAATAAATAAGAGAAATCGTTTTTTTTTTTTAAATTAATATATAATTTCACTTACCTGTCAAGGGGTTTTCGACCTGTTAAAAGCTCCAACATTACCACACCAAAGCTATAAACATCACTTTTTACAGTGTAGATTCCAGATAAAGCAAACTCAGGCGCACTATACCCAAAAGAACCCACCATTTGAGTTGAAGATCCTTGTCTCTCAGAGTTAGGTGCTAAAGCAGCTAAACCACAGTCTGATAAATGTGGATTAAGCTCATCATCTAATAAAATATTTGCAGACTTTAAATTTCTGTGTACAACAAATGGCATACACACTTCATGCAAATACCTAACACAATCCGTTAATCGTGTTAAAAAGTAAAAAAATATCACATCTAAATAACATAAACATAACATACTCTATAGCTCGAGCAGTTCCAAGTGCTACTTTAACACGTGCATTCCATGTAAGCAACTTATTTCTCTCATCAGTAAAATGTAACATATCATTTAAACTACCATTTCCAATATATTCGTAAACTAAAAGACGTTGTCCATATTCAGTACAATATCCCGTAAGTGGAACTATGTTAAGATGTCTTAATCTCGACATGTTTGAAACAGCTTCTAGAAAATTATCTTCATCTTGTAAGGATAACGCTGCACTGTCCACTTTTTTTACAGCCATAGTCTAGAATAAAGAGTGAACGTAAATAATTTGATGAGAGTTTTTTTTATTAGCTAATTATTTCCTAAATTACCTTCCCATTTGGAAAATCTGCTCTGTAAACACGACCAAGTGAGCCTTCACCGATAAGATATTCTTGACTGAAGCTGTTAGTTGCTGTTTGTAATGCAGCTACGGTATAAGAAGCAGAAGTTAGAGGTGATTTTATACTCCTTACAGATCCGTTATTCTCTACTTGTAATCTTTCCACTGTAATTTTTTCAGTTCGTGGTATTTTTAACTCAGCTACACTTTCACTTGACTTAGTGTTTGTGTTCCCGTTTCCTTAAAACAAACCAACCAATGTTTCAGTTTAGTAAGCAAAAGATGAGGGTTTTGTAAGAATTGGAAATATACCTTTATCAATCGGAGAATTTCCAGGTTTTGCAAGAATTTCATTGTGTTTGAGTTTTTTACAACAAAAGACAATTACAAGGAGTACAAGTAAAGCAACCATTGCAGATCCTACAGCTATGCCTATGATTGGTCCAGCTGTCAACTTCTTATTTGCAGAACTTTGAGGTGTAGTTGAATCTTGTGGAGGTGGGCTCTTGGGTTTAATAATAGGCCTACCTGGTGGAGGTGGTGTATATGGTGGTGGAGGAGGAGCTGGACCGTTAGAAAATGAATTACCGTTCGATCTGTTTCATTGTTTAGAGGAGGTAATAAGAAAAACTACAAAGGTTAATAATACAAGAAACTACATACATGAAATTACGGACTGAACTTAGTTCTTTTGGTATCCAACCATTGAATTGGTTATTTGCAACGTTTCTGCAAAAAATGTCAGGGATAAGACAAACTATGTGATATCAACTTTGAAATTTAAAGCTCACTTGCATGAAAAACTTACAAATTACTCAATGGTAGACCAACAAGAACATTTAGAGAACCTGTTAATTCATTGTTCTGCACATAACTGCAAAGGATATACACGTAATTTAAATAATGATATATATATATATATATATATATATATATATATATATATATATATATATATATATATATATATATATATATATATATATATATTTGATAAAAAGTCTCTCCATTTTAACACACTTACAGTGAAGTAAGATTGGACAATGAACTGACTGAAGGAGGAAAATCTCCAGTAAAATTATTGTAAGATAGATCCCTGCAATCAAAAAAATTTGTAAGGGAAATACAAATTATTGTATAAAAACAAGTAAGAACTATCACTGTACCAAAAATTAGACAAAGTTTTGTAATTTTGATTCAAGTTTTTTTACTAGAAATCGCAAACAAAAAGATAGTCAAGGTGACTTACAAGGTTTCAAGGTCAGAAAGTACACCAAACACATTTCCAATTGATTGTGACATCAAATTGTGGCTAATATTACTATTATCAGGAAACACATCAGAGTTAGCGAGTTTAAGTATATTAACATATCTAATTGAACAAATATACAAATACTTACATATAATTAAGTGAAGCCATATTTGAAAGGGAATATGGAAAGTTACCACTGAGATAGTTATTTGCTAAGTTTCTGCATTTGTAAAATGTACATATGTTAGTAAATTAAGCAATTGAAGTAAAGGGCTCCTATGTAAGATGATGTTGACTTTACAGGGTCGTAAGATTTGGTGGCATTTGATATGGAATTGTATCGTGAATGTTGTTGCTACTCAAGTCCCTAGAATAAAACAAATTTGAATTTAAATAATAATTTTATTATTTCAAGATTAATATGGTAAAAAATATCCTCACAATGTTTTCAATGATACAAGATTGTTTAGCAAGTATCCCATTGTTCCATTCAGTCCTAACCCTGAAATTTTACTGTTACAACAATAAAAATATCACAATCAGTCACCATTATAAAATAATACAGGAAATTGCACCATTGGTCACTGTCTTTCGTAAGATAACCAAATATAACCCCTGATTTTCAAGAAGTAGTAAATATACTTGGATATTTGGATATTTTGCATAATACAGGGACCAATGGTGCTATAAAGTAAAAGCCTGTTCTAGGACTATACACACACACACTTACATAGACTCAATAGATGAACCTTCACATGTAATCCCTTTCCATGATTCTCCACACGGATCACCACCACTTGAACTCCAACTAGTCAATTGTGAGGGACTATTTAGTGAAGTATACAACACTTGAACTGCTTGCACTACACATCTCACACAACACATTTAATCAATTGAATTTAATGTAAAAGAAATTATAATTTGAAAAGAAACTCATCAACATCATCAAATTAAAAGCAAATTTTGGAAATGTTACCATGCTTCTCAAAGTGGGTAACCATTGTTTTAGAATCATTAAAATAGTACCTAATGTTACCAATTTTTTTCCATAGTACCTATTGTTTCAAAAACATCAAAATGGTACCTAACGTTTATTAAAGTTAATAAATATTGGGTACAATTTTGATGTTTTTAAAACAATGTGTATCACTTAGGAAAAAAATGGTAACATTAGGTAACATTTAATTGTTTTATTAAAACAATAGATCATGAAAAGAAAGTGGTAAAATTGTCAAAAAGTTAACCTCATATAAACACTTTTTCAAATTACATAAAGCCAAGCATAATTTTTTACACAGATATAGTCATATAACTTATTATATATGGTGAAAATATGCAAATAGTATAAACTCCTGTTTCAGAAATAGTAAATATGCTCAGTGTTATATTGCAAATCTATCTCTCCACAAAATATGTTTTATATTTTCTATAATCACACATGTACAATTTCTGCTTTCTGAAACATAGGCGTTATTTAGCTATTTCGCATAACACAGGGCAGGGACCAATAGTACAATTAGCCCCTGAAAATATAGTAATTCCAAAATCCAGCCTAGCATTGACTCGCTTTGACTAAAAAAGTTCTCACATCCAAATATAAAATTTCATAATTTCAACGACGAATATATTAACAAATGGATCACACATTTCATCAAACATCTTAACAAGAACAAATAATAAAATAAAATTACTTATCAGCAGCTTACAATCATTAGGATTAGTGTTGGCGTGGACGATATATAAATGAAAGATGATGAGTGCAACGAGAATAACAATGCGAGAGCCATAGGCAGTGTTGTTCTTCTTCGTAGTCCTTTCCATTGAAGTGAATAGTGATCACCGTGTGGTAGGTGTCGCCATCGTTGTAATATGAAGAAAATGAGAGAGAAATATATGTAAGTATTTATGATGCGTGTGTACTGATATATGTGTCGGCGAATTTTAATACTTGAATACTAATATTATGGTGTAAAGGAGAGTCAAAAAGCATATTAGTTGGAAAGAGGCAAGGTACTTGTACTATCTATGTATTGAGAAAATGAGCACCTTCATAGTTAGTTATCAATATTTATTAAATAGACCAAATTGTAGTACCCTTTATGATACCATATAAAAGTATCCCCAAAATGTCATTTGGTTATTAAATGTGAAATGGACTATTCTAAAAGTTGCGAAGTTGATAGCAAGTACGAAACAACTGGTAGAGATTTTTACTCCGACAACCTTGATCTTATTTAAAATATATATAATTTATCTCGAACCTCACTTTGTTAAATACATCACTGGTATAATGTGTAGATTCGTAAGCCATATACCCAGATCGACTAACAAGTTAGGGGGTATTCTTGCAGAGTGCACCACAAAAGGAGATGATCTCACGTTATAGAACAATTCGACGACTATCAATAGTTTTTCTATTTTATCAGGCTTTTATAAAAGATGTGGTATAGGTTAATAGGCGTCCTTTGTTTTTTCACTGTCTTTGTTTTTGTGGGTTTGACTAAATTTGAATACCGGGAAGGTAACATTAATGGTATCTCTCTTGCCCGGAATGCTCCAAAACTCACACATTTATTATTCACGGATGACACTCTCTTGCTTCTGGAGACCAATCATAAAGAAATTGAGTGCTTTAAAATTTTAATCTCTAAATAAAGTCAAACATCGGGTCAAAGAATTAATCTTAATAAATCATCAATCTTGTTTAGTAACAGCACGCCAGACAATACAATCAAAAGAGTATCTAAATATTTGAACATCAGGGCTTCAAATTCCTTCGGAAAATAGCTAAGTATAACTTTATCTCCCAAAAGAGAAAAAAGCGAGAACTTAAATTATATTAAGGATAGACTGATTTCCAAATCCGCTAGTTGAATTTGTAAGCTACTATCAGATGGGGGAAAAGAGATATTAATTAAAGCGGTAATGCAATCTATTTCAAATTACGCGATGTCAATATTCGAATTTCTGAAAAGCTTATGTAAAAAACTTAGTAGCCTTGTTGCCAATTTTTTGTGGAACACGGGTTTAAAAAGAAGAATTCAGTGGGTCGCATGGAAGAAAATTGCCAAGGTCAAATCGATGGGTGGAATTGGGTTCACGAATTTTCATAAAATAAACATCGCTCTTCTGGCTAATCAAGTATGGAGAATTTTAAATAATCCAAATTCACTAGTTACAAAAATTCTTAAAGGAATTTATTTCGCAAACAACAACATGTGGAACACAAAAGTAAAAAAAACATTCATGGAGTTGGACAAGCCTCTTCAAAGGGATACAATTCCTAAAGAGTAGTGTATCTAGCAGATTGGAAATAGTCTTACAACTAACATCTGGGATCATTGTTGGATTAAAAAGGGTGTTAAATTGGAGAGACCAAAAGATTGTTGATGTCTCCCTATTTGTGATGGATTAATCTAGGTTGGAGACATCATTTTAGGTGTATTAGGATAGTCAGTACTCGATTTTTGCTTATATTTTAGTATTTTTCTTATTTTTTGTTTTGATTTGATGATTTATTATTTTTAGAGTATATTTGGTTTAATTGTTTGTTAATTGTGAAGCTTTAAAGATATATGGAATTTAATAAGATGCCAAATCAATTATAAAGAGATAAAGGAAAGAAGATAAGGATGGAAGTTGGAGATAAAGGAAGGAAAATATAAAATAGGAAAAGAAAAGTTGTCAAGTAAATCTGAATTTCAACAACCACGTCCACTAAAAGGATCATAACTCAAAATCGGCTAGAAAATTGGAAGAATTGTCCGAAGCAAAAGTGTAGAGATTTCTGTTACGGTCGTTTCTATATAACGTAGACAAAAATCAGAGCAATATTGAAGAAGTTACGGCCAAAACAAGACAACAACAGTTTTTCCCTTCTCCTATATTTTAGGAAACGAAATTGATTTGGAAAAGAAGTCCAATTGCTTGCCTCCTACTCCAAGAAATCCGAATTAGGGCTTACTATACTCCTATAGATACACCCTTTAACTATTGTAAATATGTTCTTGCATCCCACAATTAGTCCTTAAGTTTTATTCATCATTAGAGATCATTCAAGAGAGAAAGTTGACAGTATGTATCTTTCTTTTAGTTTATTTTTTTTCTAGTATGAACTAATTTTCCCATGAATTCTATTTTCTTCTATCTATGTTTCTTTGGGAGAACTATTTTAAATTGATTCTAGCTTCTAAACCATATATTTTTTTATGTGCTTTGATTTATTGTCTGTCTTAAACCTGATCAATTTAGGGATGTGCTAATAGTAGTTAGATGGTCACTCGGAAAGGGTGTCTAATTATTGAAACACCACATACGCGTCTAGTGTGCGGTAGTGATCTGGAAGGGCTTGCCTAACTAGATAGTCACTGGGATTTGATTTAATCACCGATCATTATTTGCAGGCCAGTCTCATCTAAGAACCTAGTGGCGTAAGAATACCTTAGTTAAGTCCCCTGGTAATTGTGAGGTCGCCACCTTAGTCCACCCTGAAGGGGGTAGGGAGGAATTTAGAATCCTGACTACTTATCTAAGAGCTATCGTCACCCTTATTAACTAGTAGAAGAAATAGAAGGATTGGTGCACTCGCAAAACCTGATCTATATTTTCTCATCTCATTCTCTCGTAATTTATTTATTTGTCTTTTAGTTTAATTAGTGTAATAATTAATCTCCTCAATCATATTTATTTACTTTTTTGTCTTTAACTATTAATTGCTACGCTATTTTATTTACCCATTCGTATAACGCAGTAAGTCTCTGAGGAACGAATCTTACTACTAGTAAAACATGCATACGATATGTGATACTTGCAGAGAGTAACGTGCTAGGCTAGGGTGTTTATTTGCATATGTTTTATCTATTGTTTTATCACACGTTAGCCCACACCAATTGTGAAATGAATAAAGTGGCAGAGTGTTTTAATTATAACATGACAAAATGGAATTCTGATGTTTTCCGGAAATTTTGTACACCAAGAGATATTGGTTCGATCATCAAAACAGCGATTATACAGCTTGAGAAAGAGGATAATATCATTTGGCCGAATACAAAAGATGGTAAGTACTCAAAAAATTTGGGGTACCACTGTATGGTCTAAAAAGAGACAGAAAATGAATGTCAAAACCTCAGCTAACAGAGAAAATAATGATAGTGGAATCTGGAAATCCATATGGCATTCTAACGTTCCTTCAAAATAAGGAATTTTATTTGAATAATTTACAACAATGCTAATCCAACCAAAGAAATTTTGAATAAAAAGTAAGTGTGTAGAATTGGTATAACTGAAGTAGTATAACTCACGACTTCAGTGTAGAATTGATCGGAACTTTAATGGTAAAATTAGGGAATGGATTAATATAATGATTGAAAGTTATACGACTAATTGATGGGATAGGAACTTAGTTAAGGCTATCATTTTCTGCACCTTGTGGAATATATGGAAAACTAGAATGAAAGGCTTTTTTGAGAAAAGACATGGAACATTTGGGAGTTCAATGACAAAACTAAGTCCCTTATATGTGATCTTTTTGGTAAAGAAATGGATATAGACAGGGTGGAGGCCAATAAAATCGAACAAATTAGAGTGAAAAACAAGAAAGACAACTTAATCCTTCAAGATAATGCAAAAATTGTTTGGCTTAACGCTACATCTTTCACAAAAATCTAGAAACCAACAAGTGCAGTGTCTATTGCAATCAACAATGATATAGTAATCAAACAAAGAATAACAAAACGATGCAAAGTCAAGTGTGTGGCAGAAGGTGAAATTTGGTCCATCATCTTGGCCATGAGATCTGCAGCAGATATTAATGGGTAGATGCGTGAGTTAATAGTTGTAATATAGATTTATGTAACTTTTTCTTGTATGTGTTGATGCTAACTTACATCATGGTAACTATTATTCTAGTAATATGGACGTGGTACTTGTTATTTTCAAGCATGAAGAGATGAAACATATATCCCCGGTGCATGAGTTTGACTCTTTTATGTCAATCGAGAAGTACGTTACAAACAAATGGAAAGACTAAGAGGAGGGTAACTGGTTTACGAGTCTTCACTCAGTGGACACAATAAATGTCAAGTTGATGTCGAGGTTGATAATCCATCGTTGTTATGATTGCTCGAGAACAATTGCACGTTCGAGGTAGTTATTATTGTGCGTGGGCAAGTACATGATATTAGGCGAAAATCATCACCGATAGTGGTGTCCGATACCGATCACCAATCGGGATCATCAAAGGATGGTGAAAAGACAACATACCTGCCAAACTTCTATACTCATTGTTAAAAAGTGTCATTAGAAGGTTGTAATATGTGTATATGTTTCAGTTGTGTATATAATTGATTCTTTTGATGACACACAGACCAATAGTGCAATTTGAAGATTGTAATATGTGTATGTGATTGTGGTGGGGCAATACCCACTAAGTAGTTGTTTCTATATACTTTTCAGGTTTTTGAATGAATTTGTGTATATTTTTGCTATTTTTTTATAACAGAGGACAATAGGATAATTTTAAGGATCTAATATATGTGTACGGGACGATGGTGGGTGTATACCCACTGATTAGCTATTTATGCTTAATGTTATTGTGAATTATTTGGTGTATATTTTACTATTTTATTTTGTTACAATTGTCATTTGGTGGGATTGTACCCACTAATAAGAGTAGTGTATATTCTTTTAAAATAATGTAATGGGTGGGTATATACCCATTAGACAAAGGGTTAACTTTTACACCAATTATAGTGGTGGTTCATAATGTTATATGACATACACACTTTATCGCAAAAACAACTCAAACTTAAGCCAAACTATAGCATACCAATATGTATATGGTCAAACAACTAACACTAAACACACACAATCTGCATATAAACACAACAGCCCAAAAATACATATAATTCTTCCAAAAACCTATACTGGTGAAACATCATAAAATATGTAGAACTACAACTCTAACCAACAAATTCCAAGCAAAAACACTAGCTGATAATGTATTCTCTCCCGCAATCACCGCAGGTGGTGATTATATCAATAATCTTCTTGTCTCACTTTGTTGACTTCCCCCACTTCAATTTGTATTTCAAACATAAACAAAAAACAATTCACCAAAAGGTGATTTCACGTATCAGTGAATATGCTAAAAAAATGATGCTCAAAACCTAAATTATGTCTAAGATACCCATACGTGAGCAACATTACTTCACCATCTCATGATATATTAACATAATTGGTCCATGTGTTATCAACATTACCCAAGATATACACAATACAATCATCAACCCCCTCTCTCGATCAAACAAAACCCCATGTTCATAGCAATAGGTACGCATCCACAAGTGCTGATTAGTGAGTATACTCCCATCACTATCAAATACACGACTAATACAACTTTCAAATTGCAATGTAGGTACTGATTTGGTGCACTGACTTGATTTTTATTGTAGATGACATAAGCAAAGGAGAAAAGATTTGGTATATTAAAATAAGGTTTAGTAAAGATGTTAAAAGTATACAAATGACTTGGAGATCATATTCTATCATATTGATCAATAGAGATAAGAATGATTAATTTATACCTAGAATTTACAGAAATTTAGTAGGTTAATTTCACAAACTCTTTCAATCTATCATGTAAAAAAAGATACTCCTTCTATCTAACTATATTTATTCATTTTTCTAAAAAAGAAGTGTTCAAGATCAATTTTTCATTTGTTAATACCATGATACTTTTTTCTTATTTTTTCTAACATTATTTCTAATTAAATAATAGAAAAAATATTGTACATAAAGATTTCGATTGTATTAATTAATTACAATTATATAAAGAGGAGGAATATAAACTAACCAAAACCATTAATTTGATAATAACTACGACAATTGAAGTGTTGTTAAAATCTTTGAATACCTCAATTAAGTAGCATCTGATTGCTATTTAATTTTTTGTTTTGTGATTCTATTTTCAGAAAATCAATCGATATTCTCTATAAATTATTGGAGTATCTGATTTCACTTACGCGACAAGAATGTAAATTCAATTGGGTTTAGAGTCATCATTCCATCATCCCATTCCTTTGATTTGTCAATGTCATAGATTTCTTGGTTATAGAGGCACCAACACAATTATCGTCGTTCAAAAATAAATAACAATAAGTTTTGGAGTTTTTATTAGAAAAAAATCTTGACAGTATTTTTTAAGAAGTATTCTTATTCAATTTTAAGTTTTACTATTACGAAGCCTTATGTAAAATTGATTGATTATTGTGCTCTAGGTTGTTGTTGATTGACTATTTGTTTTTTCACACAATTTAATAATTTAAAAAATGGAATTATTAAATTCTACTATATAATATTATTTTTTGGATAAAGAAAGATGCCAAGACACCCAAAACAAAAAAACCTAACATATTCCTAGTCTAGAAAAAGATAATGCCAATTCGAATATGCTAATGAGAGCATCTTTCTTGTTAGCTGCTCTGTGCCTAGCTAATTTTGCGATCTTGTCCGCTTTACTATTGAGGTATCTACGATGAAACCGAAATTCCACAGGTTCTACCTCCTTAGCTTGAGAAATGATTCTCCGGACTATCGATTGTGTTTTCCAACACGTTGCCGACACCTGTTTAATACCTTGGATAAGTCCAAGGTTATCCGACACAATCATCTTCCCCTTCCCTTTAAATCTTTTGCACATTTGGACGACCTCTAAAATAGAAATCGCCTCTCCTTTTGTGGCTGACTCACATGACATAGTTATAGCCTTTTCTAAATACTCCCCTGTTTCTCTATTTTCACAAACTACGGCTATTCCGGTGGGGTTGTCCTTATTTTTAAAGGATGCATCACAGGATATAATGATGTTCCTAACTGAATCTTGCAATTATCTTTGTTGAGTCTAATCTGGAGCGCTATAACTGGGAAAACCTTGATGTTGGTTAACCTTCTACCAGTCTATCCCGTGGATTTCTACCATAAGCTTGTTTGTTAAGTATATAATATTTCTCCATCTACCATTACGTTTTCATGCACGACTTTCATCTTTGCATTCCAAATATTCCAACTCGTGATCATAATGTAGTCTCTGACATTTCATGAGTCCATTCCCTATTTCATAAATGTTTCAATGGTCTTTAGGAACCAATGTTCAAAATCTTTTTCCAATTCTTCTTGAATTTTAATCTGTAAAGATGTTCCTGCCCAAATTTCTTTACACATAGTACATTGTAAGATTAAATGTTTAGTATTTTCCTCGCCCTTTTCACACTATGAACAATTTTTCGAGTCCGCACACTTTCTCTTATATAAGTTGCCTCTTGTAGGTAGCGTATTCTTAATAATTCGCCAAGTGAAAATTTTGATTTATTTAGGGATGTTTGATTTCCAAGTTACTTTCCATATTTTCAGAATTGTTCTCATTCTTATTTGTGGTCGTAGATGGCTTGTTTATCACCTCCTCCTCTGTCAGTACTTTGTATCCCGTTTTTGTATTATAGGTCCCATCAAAGGCAAAAGGCCATATAAATTTATCATCACTATTAGTATCATAGATCTTAAGGTTCTTTATAATTGGAATAACAGGTTCTGAAAAAGTGTCACCCAGAATCTCCGAGTTCCAATTACAAGAGCCTTGTATAAATAAATCCTTAACGTAGTGTACCTTGCAATCTTTAGGTTTTTCTAGTTTCCAATTAGTTTCTAGCCACTTGTCGTCCCAGATATTAGTTTTTGCACCGTTTCTGATGATATTGATACCATACTTTTTTAGAACGTCTCTTCCTTCCATTAGGCTTGCCCAGCTCCACGACCTACTCTGTCTTAATTTAACATTAATGAATGAGGACTTATTATAGTATATACCTTTCAATAGTCTTGTGGCTAGATTATCTGGGTTGTTCATAATTCTCCAGGCATGTGCTGCCAGTAACGCTTTATTCATCGTTTTGAAGTCTTTGAAACCGAGTCCACCCAATAGCTTTCCTACCGCAATTTTCTCCCAAGCTACCCAGTAAATTCTATTTCCCCCCCCCCCCTGAATTCCACCAAAACTTAGAAATAGCTGAAATAAGTTTATTACAAAGGGTGATAGGGAAAGAAAAAATCGACATATAATAATTAGGTATAGTTTGTAAAATAACTTTAATAAGAACTTCCTTTCCTCCTTCAGAGAGAATTTTCGCTTTCCATCCGTCCGTATTTTTAAATAATTTTTTTGCTATCCATTCCAGTGATTCAACTTTTGATCTTTTATGACAAAGTGGTATCCCTAAGTAATTTCCCAGATCCGTAGCTTCTTTGATTTTCATGAATGATTTAAATTCGCTTTTAATGCTATATGGAGTTTCTTTACTAAATACAATAGCTGATTTATCAAGATTAATTTTTTGCCCTGAACCCGAGCAATAGATTTCTAAGCATTCCTTGAAACTTTCTAACTTAGTTTCTTCAATTTCTAAAAAGAAAAGTGAGTCATCTGCAAATAAAAGGTGAGATATAGTTGGGCAATTTCGATTAATTTGAACACCTTTGATGTCCCCTACTCTAATGTAAGATTCGAAAATACTAATTAAAGATTCTGTCATAATAGAGAAAAGGAAAGGTGATAAGGGGTCCCCTTGTCTAAGGCCCCTTCCAGGTTTAAAATTATCTAATCTTTCACCATTAAGTTTAATATTAAAAGAGACGGTGGAAATGCAGTTATTAATCCAATTTATCCATTTCTCGCAGACACCCATTTTTTTAAAACACTAAAAATAAAATCTCATTGACTTGATCGTATTCTTTAGCCATATCTAGTTTAATAGATGCCATATACTTCTCTTATTTCCTTTTTCTACCCATGAAATAGGATATTTCTTGAGATATTAATATGTTATTTTGTATAGCCCTACCTTTAATAAAAGTTGCTTGTGTTGGAGATACAAATTATCCATAATATCTCTCAAATCGGTTAGAAAGATTTTTTGCGATAATTTTATAAATAAAATTCACACACGAGATAGGTCTAAAGCTTCCCAGAGTTTCCTGTTTAATTCCCTTAGGAATGATCGTAATTAGAGTATCATTGATTTTTTGGAGGGAAAAATTATAGAAGAAAAAATCAAGAATAACACTAATAACGTTAAATTTAACAATGTCCCAGAATTCTTTATTAAACTTACCGTTCAGGCCATCCGGACCAGGTGCTTTCGAAGCCGATAACTCCCTAACTGCTTTTTTGATTTCTTCTGTGGTCGGTACCCTCGTAAGTTCATTATTCATATCACTTGAAACTCTTGGCTTGACGAACTTTATATCACTATTTATATTATATTTTGTTGTTTTATCCTCCTCAAAAAGAGTTTTATAAAAAATTTGGAAGCAATTTTTGACGTCTTTAGGTTATTCCATCCATTCATCTTCATTATTTTTTATTCTAGTGACACGATTGATTTTCCTTCTTTGTATAGTAGATAAATGGAAGAATTTTGTATTTTTGTCCCCAAAGGTAAGCCAGTTCACTCTCGATTTATCAAACCAATATTTTTCCTCCTTTTGGTATTCGTTTTTTTCTTTGATTTCCTATTCCTCTCTTATATTGTCTTCACTAGGTTCGCTATTATTGATGATAGTTAGTTTATTTTTTAGTTCTTTAATAACTTTCTCGTGATTTTTAAATTTTTCCTTACTCCATTTAGTGAGTTCTTGGTGTTCTCTCTTTTCTTCATATAGGTACTCATATTATTATTGTCATTAGTAATGTTCCACAATTTTTCGATAATTTCTTTGCATTCACTTTTATCAATCCATCGAGTTTCAAATTTGAAGAATTTAAACCCTGTGGTCTGATTAATATCCAAATTAAGAAAGAGAGGAGAGTGAACCGAACCTATAGCTGGAGGAACAAATACTTGGGATCTCGGAAAAAGGTTCAACCAATCATAAGTGGAGAAAGCTCTATCAATTCGGGTCTTGACGAGCTTCTCCCCTTCCATCCTGTTTGACCATGTAAAGGAACATATGTTAGACTTAATTTCTATAAGTGAATTAGTATAAGTAAAGTCCAGAAATTCATTAATATGGGTCATATTCGCTGGGTTTCTACTTTGTTTTTCATTAACATTCAAGATTTCGTTAAAGTCTCCGATTATGGTCCATGGATCTTTAATATCTTTGCTCCAATCAGTAATTTGTTTCCGAATTTCTTTCCTGTCGTTAACGTCATTGGGGGCATGTATAAAAACCATAAAATACGGAACAAAAACTTCATTAATTCGAATAATAACAACAAAATTACAACTAAAAACTACTTCAACTCCAAAAAGGACTTCCAAGACACCAAGAACCCCCAGAATGAAATGCACTTCCAGAGGGATCCACAAAAAAGTTGTTTCAAAACCAAACTTTGAAACAATGTCTCGAGAATCAACTTCTCTCAACATTGTTTCACAAAACACCACGAGACCAGGACGAAACTGATGTAACAGCGAGCTAATATTGGAAAGTGTCAAGGGTGCTCGAATCCCTTGAACATTTCAAAAAAGTGTCGTCATATCTGCTGTGCGGCTTTGATATGGGAGTTGCCGCCTCCACTGCTATTCTCCAACTGAAACTCCTCCTCCTCCTCAGAATCAGCATACTGGAAATTCATGCCGTGGTCTTCGCGACCCCCTTCATAGTCTTTTTCAAAGTAATCTTTGTTTTCATCGTTGCTTCCTTGCGTCTCTTTACTGGTTCGTATTGCGGATCGTATTCATCAATCATTTTCCCTAAACTCTCCATATTATTCATCTTCCTCCAACTTCTAGCATCATCTCCTTCGCTTACCCGTTCCAACACACTAAACTGATTTTTGTTTGTGAATCCCATATTTTGTTCCATTACCCTGAGTTTTTTGAAATTCCAATCTATACTTGCACTCCCTTTATAGTTTGAAGGTTCGCCACCACTGCTACCACCTTTTGCTATCTCTTCTTCTCTTTATCTTATGAATATATTCAGTACTAGTATCTTGTGAGTCAGAGTTCTCTGAAACAAGATTCATAATTTGTTTCCCTGCTCCTTTACCAACTTCATTTTGGAATAGCTGAGCCTCCCTCTCAATACCTTCCAAACCTATCTCTTCGTCATCATTTATTCCATGTTGGTTTTTAAAAGCCTCGATCTTCTTGGTTGATTCATTAAGCTCGTTCCACAATTGTTCTATTTGCTTGTTCCACCTCTCCCAATCTCTCTCCTCACTTTCCTTGTCTTCATTAATAATAGATTTTGACACAAGCCTGCTTGAACTTACTCCTTTTGTATAGTTGAATTTCCTAAAAACATCATCTCCTTCCTCATGAATGACTATCCCTCTATTATTTTGCTGTGACATTGGGTGTTTCCTGCGCTAGTAATGTGACTATCATTATAGGAAAACTTAACAAAGTTACCATTTATGTTAATATGGAGCCCGTATATAGAATTGAATGGTGGGAACTTGTCCATGTTGTCAATGCTCCACGTCACTTTTCTTCTCTCATCAATATCTTCAACTTGTTTTATCACTTTCACTGGGAAGTCACCATACTGATGTTCAATTCTGCCGCATCGGAAGCACAATAATCCAGTATTTTCATACTGAAAAGTTACCCATCATGCACCTTCATCTTGCAATAAGTATGTCCCAGGTGGGAGAGGATACTTGATGTTAAACCTAACTCTAAACCTCAGAACTTTAATGTCGCCAATTGTAACCGCAGGGAAGTCAACTGCTTCAACTTTCATAAATCATATTTCAAGCGCTTTCACAGTCGATATAGTGTTTTGCTTAAACGCTAGACCTTTGATCTGGACCCATATGGAAGAATAGTAAGTAGGAATATCAGTGAAGTTCAGTACCTGCGGCCAAAGTGTCATACTGATGTGCATTTTTTAGTAAATACTAGGTCTCATTTCCCAAACGCGTTTAAATTCACGAGCATTGAAGATTTCCAACTTGAACATGTTTTATTTAATCTCTGAGATTTTGCAATTGCCCTGTATACCCCATTTTCTCTCGATAAATTTTCTTATCGTAACTGCATAGACTGGGTTGTCGCCCACCACCCTTAGGATAATAGTTGTTTCTTCCTTCATGCTCTCCACCAATCGAGCATTTGTCCATATGTTAATAACACCCCTGTGAGTGAGATTAGGGGCAAAGCATGACAGTCTCTTGTCGCCATTCTTAACATGTTACTAACACACTCTAACAAGGTAATTAAGATGGAAAGTCTATGAATACAAGAAAGAAATAGATAAAAGGAGGTATGGGTTAGGGATCAGAAGATATGCAAATAGGCTAGGAAACGAAAGAGGGAAGATAGTAGATGGAGAAATTGAAACGAGTTACCTGATCTTATATAGCCAAAGGTTTAGTAAAAAGAGCAAATTATTTTGTGATTCTTGAAAAGAGAATAGCATTCTGAGATGTCCTTACCCTTATTGCGAACAACGAAGAGTCTCACTACTATAAGCCTTCAAGCGTGTTTATCCAGACTATAATTGCTCCTAATCTTAGCTGTAATAAATGTTGTTCTTGTCCTAAATTGATGCGCAATAGAGACCCTTATTGGCCATTTATTATCACGCGCTTCTTGCCTCCTAATGATGGCTGAGTATATTAACGTTGATGACCGATTCTTACTTAGCTTATGAGAGAAGAAATCTGGTGAGGTAAGTAGTCGATGAAAGATTCGATGTGACCTAGTGTAGAAGATCTCCCTAATTTCTTGATAACCCAACTGCCTATTTTCCATCAGATCTCTTATTTCCCTATGTTTGATTGAAATAGCTATGATTGAAACTAGGGTTCCTAGTGTAGACCTGGTAAACGTGTGATTTTGTAGCTTTGAGTGGTTTTGGGGAATGCATTCGTCACCGTCATAGGAGGAGCTCATCCTTCGGCGTGAGAGAGAGAGAGAGAAGAGGAGCCAAACCGCCTCTCCACTGTCCAAGATCAAGAAAAGAGAGGCAGGAGCCGAGGGACTGAAGAGATAATGGTGTGTGTTTTTAGAGAGAGGCGAGAGTATGTAGAGAGAGAAACTTTTAGGTAGATGAAGTTTCTACTATATAATAAAACCACCTTTTATATATGGGTTAATATTTAATAAACCCCTACAACTTTATGTACTATTCTGTAAAAGACACTGTCTTTTTTACTTTTCTAAAATATTTTGAATTCGTTTTCTGTTGACGGCAATAAGATATATTAAATGAATACATCAAAAAATTATACGATAATATCATACAAAATGAGTCATTAATTATTTTAAACACGAAATACTGAAATGATATGCATCAGACTTTTTTTTTTTAAGAAAAGACAGTTTGAGTTAAAAAAATTCCAAAACTCAAAAATTAAGTTCCGGAAAAATTCTCAAAACTCAAAAAAATTGAGTAATGGGAAAAAAATTCTCAAAACTCAAATTGTTCTTCAAATCCAAGGTAAAATACACAAACATATATACACTGTAAACATTTTTTTTTTTGTATTCACAAACATATGGCATATATCATATTTTATGATATATACTTATTGTTTGTTATTAACAAACACTAAAAAAAAGTAAAATATATCAAGAATGCAAAAATGATGGCAAAAAGAAGAACAAATTGAGTTATAGGAAAATTTTCGAAACTCATAATCTGAATTCTGAGAATTTTTCCATAACTCAACCTGCACTTTTTTTACTATATTTTTGTTTTGTAATCCACAAACATATAGTATATAACATATTTTATGATATATAGTTATTGTTTGTTATCACAAACACTAAAAAAGAACTAAAATATATCAAGAATGCAAAAAATGAAGCAGAAAAAATACCTATGTCAAAATTTAACAGGGACCAATAATACAATTTTACCCTAATCTTTATATGAAATTAATCTTCCATTAACACTTAACAAGCTCTTGCAGGCTTTTCCAAATCAACAAAAAAAATTAAACTATATCTTCAAATAAGTCTTTAAAGAGGCATAATAGACAAATGTTTTTATCTTAAATATTGCAAGTTGCATTGTTTCTCAATATGATGCTGCTAGGCCAAACATCAATACAGTATATGCAACGTATGTTTATTAGAAACATATATATTCATGAAATATCATAATTAATTTTTAAGCAGATATATTATAATTTTACCTTTCTCTTTTATATTGATGTTTACATTTATAACGGTATCAAATGGTTTAGAAACATAGAAACTGTTTGGAAGATATAGAGAAAATCGACATCGGATGTGGTAAAATAAGACAAAAAAAGAAAGTACAAATTGTATGATACCTTTTATAGGAGAATAAATGACGACTATGGTGAAAAAGAATTTAAATTAGCGTGAAAGGTATTGTGCATTAATTCTTTATATATATAGACAAAAAAAATCACCTTTTATAAAATAATATAAAATATTCAAAAAGTATTTTTTATGAGTGGATTAGTTTTCATGAACAAAGAAAATATACTATTAAGGGTCAATTTCTATTTAAATTAAAATAACTTACTAACTTTCCATTTAGATTACACAATATTTTAGGTTCAAAATTTAAAAGAAAGACTCTTATTATAGTTGTTGACTTTGACCAAATATTTATTTCCATTTAAATCAAACATTATCATAAAGGTGAAAGTTCACATATATGTTTAACTATTAAATAATAAGAACCATTGAGTAATGATATATGTCACCCCTTTTCATGTCACCCTTTTATCACCCTTCTATATATATGTTTTAATTTCCTTGAATATCGGATAGAGAAATTAATTCATTGGTACATTGTAGGCATACACCTAGGAGGTAATAAAAGGGTGATACAAAAAGGGTGACAAATATCACTACTCTAATTAGAAACTACCACCACGACCACCACCATCACCCTCCCACCACCACCCCCATCATACCCCCACCACCACCACCAACACCTAAATAATTTTGACCACTACAGTTACCACCAACACAACCACAACCACCTACTAATTCCATCACACGCACGTATTTAGATTTTAAAAAAAATTGTATTTTTGGACGAGGCAAATTAATATTTACGTTTATGATTTTTTTTTTAAATGAGATTTGTCCTCTCTCTAATTTTAAGATCAGGTTTAATTTGTCTCATCTCCATTCTAATACTAAGATTCGATTTGTCACATCTCTATTGTAAAATTAAGATGATATTTATCCCATCTTCGATTAAAACCTTCCATTTTGAAATAAAATAAAACAAGATGGTCCTCTTTCACACACACGCACACATACACACATTCACTTTAATCGGAGATGATATAAATCTCATCTTAGTTTTACAATATAGATGAGACAAATCCTATCTCGGTATTAGAATGGAGATGAGACAAATTTATCCCAAACTTAAAATTAGAAATGGGACAAATCCCATTTCAAAAAAAAAATCAAAAACATCAAAAAGAATTATAGATGTAAATATTAATTTGTCTCGTAAAAAAATACAAATATTTAGTTTTTTGATTTTTTAGAATTAGTGACGATTTAAAAAAAATCATGGACGCGCGCGGGTGATGGAATTAGTAGTAGTAGGTGGTGGTTGTGGTTGTAGTGATGGTCAAATTTTTTAGGTGGTTGTGGTGGTGGCTTGGGATATGGGTGGGGTGGTGGTGGTGGTAGGGGTGGTGGGGTGGGATGGTTAAACAAGTATTTAAACAATTATTTAAATAAAGTCCCACCAAGAATTTGAACTGGCCAAGATCCCGTCGGTTAATACGTGATGGTTAAAACCCACCAAAAACTCCCTAGATCGGGACTTTGAAAGATAGGTATATGATATCTCCCTATTTGTTCTAAATATTAGCCCTCTGGAGGCACCATTTTAGGTGAATTATTGACTTATTAGATAGACTCTTATGCATATTTCGTCATATTTCACTTTCTCCCCTTGGAACTAGACTATTTGCATTTTTAGAGCTTTTGTGCGTTAATTTGATTATTTTTATTGCAAAGTTAGTATGTTCTTTTTTTTCAATACAAGGAGGAGAAGTGAGAATTAGAGTCTTAGCTTATTTTTAGTGTGTTAGGAAGTATTTTATTCGAGTTTCTAATTTTAGAGTGCACTTTCCTATTTCTAGTCTTGAATTATTGATTTATTAAATTTTGAAGCATATGCGGTTTAATTATTTATTTATTGTGAAGCTTTAAAAGATATATGGTAATTAATTAGAGACCAAGTCAAGCCTAAGAAGTAAAGGAAATAGATTTACATGGAAATAAGAATATTAAGGAAGGATATATGCAAAGAAGGAAAAGATAAAGCTGCCAAATAAATCTGAAATTCCAGCCACGTTTCAAAAACGAGTCCATAACTTAAGATTGGCTAGGAAATTGAGATAATGGTTTAGACCAAATGGATAGGGATTTCCGAGACAACCGGTTTCGACTATTGGAACGCGTCAAACGGATAAGTATTGAAAGAGATATGACCAAAACAAATCAGCAGCAGAATCTTACCTTTCCTAGATTTTAGGGCTGCGAATTAAAGAGTGTTTTACTTGTCTTCAACTCCAAGTAAAAAAGAATTAGGGCTTCCTAGCACCTATAAATACATCCCTTAGCCTCCTCTTTTACCTAAACTTCATATAATTATCAAAGAGGCTTAAGGATTCAAGTAAGAGCAAGTAGGAAGGAAGAAAGCTGAGAGTTGGAGCAGTCATCTTCTCCAACTCGCAGCCAAACCCAACCTCTTAATTAGGTTTTATTTATTTTCTTCCTGTAAACATTATGTCTTTTAATTTTATTGTCTTAGTTTTATTTTCCATTATGAGCTAAACTTCTTAAGTGCTTGATAATCGCTAAATGGGTTGAACCTTGATTAATTTAATTGATGTTTTCAGATTTGGGATTTTTATAATTTAAATCGAATTGAGTAATTTAGTATTGTTTAAATAGGAGATAGGTTTGAGTAATTAAGTTATTCACTTTGGTGGAGAAGTGATCGCCTTGACGGGGGGTTTAATTACGGACATAGGTAATAAATGTAAGATAGAAATTATTGATCATGACGGACTTAGTTAATCTTATATCCAACTGGGTAGAGAACCTGACATTCGAAGGTGGATTATGATCGCCCTGGCGGGGTTTGTAACATCTGAGAATAGCTCCTAAGTCCACCCTGACGGGGGTTAGGAGAATCTAGAATCCCCACTATTACTAGTTACTAATTTGTCCCTTAGAAGAAGCATGAATTAAGTTTATTTCGGTGAAACCTAGCGTGACTCAAGTACTATTCTCTCATCCTTGCGTCTCTTCATATTTTATTTTCTTGCATTAGTCTTAATTTAGTTTAATATTTACTTTATTTTCACTTTAGTTCTTAAACAAAAACAAAACAAAAATCGATTTCTTTTACTTTTAATTGTCATTCAAGCAACTATTTACATTTATTGCATAACACCTTAGTCTTACCTAATCTGTCCCTGAGATCGAAATCTCGTTTACCGGATATTACTTGGACGACCCGTACACTTGCGGTATGTGTCTTGCCTTTTTAGGTGTGTTTATTTAGAACACACAAGGAGACACCAGTATACCACTAGACAGACCCAGATTGAACCTTGCCAAAATCCACGAGTTTTGGGTCTTTGCACACCCCTAGCATGGATTACTAATAATGTCATTTAGAATCAAGGTTTTCTATTTTACAGTTGTACTATTTTGTAACAATATTGTGTCAATATTGTGTAAAATCTTCACATGAATCACTTATAATACTTATTTTCTTTTCACGCTAACATGATTACTACTATTTTTTAAAGGACGCTTTAAGGCATATTTGTTGGGAAATTTTGATGTGTACACGGAGCCAAGCATTGGATGAGTTATAATCACAATGTCTGTAATTTCCCATTAAGAATTCTCTCGATATATTGGTGTTTATTAACATGTAATTGGTAGTCACATTGTATTGCCTACATGTTTGAAGCACAAACTGGTGTAAAATTGGTTTTTCGAGAGTCTCGAGTTATCATCCAACGATATATGAGGTTGATGAAGTGTAATACATAAGGCTAGTGATGATTTACCAAAGTTCATTAGGAAATATAAAACTTTTTTTGTGGGTTGAGAATTGGAGATTTATTATCACCATTAATGGTGAATAAAGAGTAAGCTTCTGTAGAAAAACCATTGCTTTTACTTTGAACAATCAAACCAACTCAGCTCAACCTACAAAGAATAAGCGTAATATTCCAATAATGCTAGGTAAAAAAGATTACTGCCCAATAAACCCCTCATTTGATCTTTTATCCTCCCTGAACACAATCTTCATCTATCCCCATCCCCCCTTAAAAGGTACCATACATTTGATTGTTTCCTTCTTTTCCCTTTTTGACCACAATCGCCTTTGCTCATCACAGTTAACACTGCTTTACTTTGTTAGTAAAAGTTACACAAAGAATTGTTTGTTGAAGATTCGAGATGTTGCTTATTTTAATCTTGAATTTTATGCATAAACCTCAACAATTTTTCTCATGCTTTAATAGAGTATTTCAAAATATTTTAGCTCGTGTTCGTTCTTGTGAAAATTATTGTAAAGGCTTTGCTTTCAGTGATTACACTACAGTTCTACTAACTTAGTAGTTCATAAGTAGCTATGTTTGTATAAATTTATTTGAAAGAGATACTTAAGAGTCATATTTGATGTCTAAAGTGTTTCCCTTTTTTTCTACACCTTGGTACTTTCAAAGGAAAGTTTTAGACTTTCGACGCAAATATAAGAATTTTCTTTCTTTCACTAAGAATATTACTAAGTTGAGAATCTATATTTTTATGGGATTTTTCTCATACTTTCTTTTTGAATGACAGTTTGAGTTATGAGATATTTTCCAAAACTCAGATTATTCATCAAGTAAAGGATAAAACGCTTACGATACATAACTCAACTTATTAATTTTCTCTTATCATTTATGAGAATCATCTCGTAACTCAATTTTTTTGAGTTTTGAGAATTTTCCTATAACTCAAAGTTTTATTTTTACAAAAAGAAAAAAATTATTTTTCTAGTTGCATAATCGTTTGGAACTAACATTGTATTTTCCTTGTAACTTAATTTTTTAAATTTTGAATTTTTTCTTCCCATAACTCAACTTTTTGAGTTTTGAGAATTTAACCATAACTCAACTATTTGAGCATTAAGATTTTTCTCATAACTCAAACTGTATTTTTTAAGATTTTTTTTATACAAATTATTTCATTATTTTGTACTCAACATAATTAGTGATTCATTATTTATGATATTTTTATGCAATTTCTTGATGTATTAATTTAGATTATTTTGTTGTCGTCAACCAAATTCAAACCCAAGATCTTTTAAGGAGGGTAAAAAATACCATGTCTACTAAGAGATAGTACGCACTACAAATGGTTGCAAGGGTTTATTGGACATTCATCCATAAAAAATCCAAGTTAATCAAATTTAATTGCTTCTTAAACACTATTTAAATTTAATTTCTAGAATTTTTGTAGATCCAAAAGCTGAGGTGCTTACGTTTGTACATAAAGTACTTGTGTCCATTAAGACCCTTCTCGAGCTCTCAGAGACCTCACTGGAAGCAAGAAACATTTATGTCAGAAATACAACAAAAAGAAGTATAAATATGAATATTGCTTCAAAAACTACGTCCTTCCATCTAATTGGAAATCTCATATGAAAACTTGCAGCGCTAGAACACTGTTGTTATTGTGGTACCTTGTTTCTAGGTACTAAAACCTCGTACTTTAAACTTGAGATCTCTTAGTTAAGAACATTGATTGTTTTGGTTTTTTTAAGATTAGAATGAGAATGTTTGAATACTTTTTTTCTAGTGTTTGATTATTGCAGAAGGGATAAATTTATAACACACGTGGCGTTTTTTGAGGCATTGGTGCAAGAGAGTGCGAATTCAGCCACTCATAATTACTCCCTCCATCCATTTTTATTTCTTCACTTTTTTTGTTCACATAGATTAAAAAGAGCATTTAATACTATTTCTCTTTACACAATTACCCTTAATTAATATACATGTGGTTATTTATTGCAATACTTCTTATACTATTTAATTAAGGGTGATATTGGTAAAGGTAAGAAAAAAGTAAGGAAAAAGTATCTTGATATTGAAAAAGAGACAAATAAGACTGCACACCTCCTTTTAGAAAGACAGGCAAATAAAAATGGCCAGAAGGAGTAATAATTTTGATGGGGTTCGAAGATTCATGCATGGATTCAAGTGCGAGATTGGTTACTTTGGCAAGATTTGTATCATATTTGTTTAAATTAAATATTATTACATGTAATTATTTTAGTAAAAAAATAGATGGTTAATATATTACTCTGGATAAATCCGAATAAGGGTCACCCGAACAAGGGTCACCCGAATAATAGTCACCCAAACAAGGGTAACAATTTACCTTTCCTCTAACATTGGAAAAATCTAAATCCGTCTATTTACCTTATCCTTTCCTTAGATCCTATCTGGAATACACTCAACTTGTACTCTCTCCTAACTGTATATACGTAGGATGTTCGATTTAAATGGAAAAAAAGGTAAATTTTCAATAGTGATTTTTTATAAATTGAAACAATGATTCAATCTCAATGTCTAGTCTATTAATAAGGATGGAATATAAGATAACAAAAATAAGAATCCAAGTGGTTTGCCTCCCCTCTAGGCTTAACCACTGCCAATATGACCATATGAAGAATGCATAATTTGCTTTTAAGCATGACGGAGCATTTGAATAAGAAGTACAAGAAAGAAAATCTTGTAATGGAATATTGGAAATGATATTCACTATTATTTGGTGTATATGGAAAAGTCAGAATGAGTTTATTCTCGAAAATAAAATCCTTTGCCCCGTATTTTGCATTCAGAGAGCATGTAATACTTGGAAGGAATATTTAAATATTATTAACCCTAATGATGAAATTCTTTTCTTGAATGGTATAAATGGTAAAATAAATTGTAAAAAAATTGTGATAGGACCGTTAGTGATGGAATGACATGTCTATTTTCTAATGGAAGACCCAATGAGAACATACTTGGCATAACATGCAGGTAAGTAATTGTTGGGACTTTAGTCAAGATTCCAAGGCAAGAATGGGTGATAAGTGGTCCCCTCCCTAAAAACTTTACTAAAATAAATTGTGATGCCTCGTTCTTTTTTAAAGGAGCGACAATTATTGTATTGCAAGAGATACTAATGGTAGTTTTGTTAAAGGCAGGGTAAATCTATGTCAAGCGTAAAGTCATTTGGAAGCGGAAGCATTGGGAATATTACAAGCTTGCGAGATAGCTGGAGAGTTCGGCACAAATAAAATGATTATCGAGAACGACTCTGAGGTTTTGATAAGAGTTTTGGCAACGAATGAACCAATCAATAATATAAATATTTTTAATATTAATAGGAACATCTATTATTTTGCAGAACAATTTAGACCTATTTCCTCTCCTATAAGGAGACATTGTAACAATACACTCGATTGGGTTGTTAAACAACTGTAATGTGGCAAGTTGTTTGGTAACTGGTACACATGTCTATCAGCCCACTTAAAGGATATCCTTAGTCTAGATTGCCTCTCTATAGGGGTTGGTTGATCTTTTGTAAAAATCTATTTAGTATTTATTTATTAATCTTTTTGACAAAAAAAAATAATTAGCCAAAAGAAAACCTTTTACATTTTCTTGAACCACAAGCATATTTTAAATAGTTGCAACTTGCATTTTGACTAAAAAATGTATTCTTTTAGATTCGGATTTACGTATGGAATATTTTTAGTGAAAGATTTGTTTCCTTCAAGTATAGGTTAGTTTCCCAAATAATTTTTAAACTTTTTAAATTATCTTTCAAACTACTTGCCAAATCAATTTTTCTAACATAATTTGGGTGAAAACTAACGGGAGATTAAACACTGGCGAACTAATTAAGTAACTTCATAAGTTCAAAGACCATTTGAGAAACTGGTCTTTACTTGAAGTAAAAAATAAAAAAAAATCTTTAATTATTTTTTCAAACTAATACATTTATCTTCTCTAATTGGTCTCTGGACCAAGTTCATTCATATTTTACTATATACAGATAATGAATTTGGATTGCATAGATATGTTTGTTATTGTTTATGAATAATATTATGATATCTATTATAATTACTATGTTGTAAGTAATTTAAGAATTACTATGAAACAATAATCATTTAGTTACATAATATGATTATTCTACTTTAAAATGTTTGATATTTTGACTATGTAGCTATACTAAATATAACATGTCGATTATAGAGTTTTTGATATATTATCTATTAATATAAAGGTTATATTTTGATTTATATGTTGATGACAAAATAATGTATCTTGATCATACTTGTCTTACAAGACATATCGAGATTGGTATATTTCTTGTAGGTTCAAGTGAGTGAGAAAAAGATAAGGAAACAAGGTCATCAAACCCATGGGGAGCCGGAGGACAGAATGCCTAAGATGATACGCTGAAGAGAAGTTAGAAAATAAGAAGTGCAAACCTACGCAGAGTGAAAAAGGTGGACATCCTGAAACGATTGGACAATGAAGGTTGCGAGAAGATACAGTTCAGACGTTCGAGCCATGAAAAATGTTAAATGCCTAAAGAAATTCGAGAATGAATATCGAGAAGATAAGAACAAAGAACTTTTTTCTGAAGTGATGAAATACAGATATTTTAAAACAGATAAGATCCAAGGAAGTCGAAGATTGGACAACCGATCCGAAGTACGAGATACCATATTTTTTATTTGACTTCCATTATAAAGTATCAGATACATTAGTACTTTCAACTATGTGATAGAATCCGATATATCATTATCAATTTACAATACTAAAATATTATGAACAACTAAAAGAGAAGTATTTCAATAACAAATCTGTCTTTAATGCTTCTTTGAGAAACAACTGTTCTTGGGGTTAGAAGAGTATTTTGAAGGAAGAGATTGTTTTAAAAATGAGTTGAAAATGAATATTGGGGATTGAAAAACTATAAACATATAGGAACATTCTTGGCCTCCTAATAATAGTATTCTATCTAGGCCAGATTGATGTATTGTTGAATTTGTTTATGAACTTAATAATTCTGAAACTCGTCAACGAAATATGGATCTTGTTTGTAGTATGTTTACACCTGAAGTTCAGCAACCATTAGCCAAATGTTCATTCCATATTATCATTGTAATGACACCCCTTTTTGGACTAATTCTATTTCAAGGCATGTCTCAGTGAAGGAGTGTTACAATAAGCCGTGGAGGGCTCAACAAAGACATGAAAATTTAAAGAACACCAGAATTGGTGATTCTTCATTTTAGTTGGATACAAATGTATGGAAGTTTATTTAGAAATGGAAAGTTATGCCAAAAGTAAAAAAAACTATTTGGAAATGTTGTAATAATGGTTTGACTACAAATGAGAATAGATGGAAAAGAAAATCAACTAAAAAACCTGAATGCCAACTTTGTGAAGCTGTGCATAAAACCATTGAACATCTTCTTTTCCATTGTTCTTGGGCCAGGGCGGTTTGAATGGCTAGTCCACTGAGTTATAATTCTTTATCAAAACCTTCATACAATGTTAAGAAATGGATTCAATTTATTAGTGGCCATGCCTCTGAAAACTGTGGTATATCTTCCAATATAGGAGAGATTATTTTTGGCATGTCATATATGAAAAAGAATGAATGAGTTTATATTTAAAGGATGTACTCATGACCCTTTAAGTATTGTACATAGATCAATTTTGACATATGATGAGTATAGCGCAGCTAATGAGTATACTAGTGAGGTCATAAAGTTAAATTCAAATGCAAATTTGAATTGTAAAACCTCAACTGATCAGACAAGAACTTTATGTGATGCAATTATCAATCATTGTAGAAATATTGCAAGGGGTGGAGATTGTAAAAAATGGAATCCCCTTTAGTGAAGGAAACTTTAAAGTTAATTGTGATACTTCATGTGAGATAAAAACTAATTCAGCTGATGTTGCTTGTGTGATTAGGGTTTCAATATGTACAATGCTAAATGGTTGTAATGAAGGTACAAATATATTCAGTAGCGGAAGCATAAGCAAGAGGAACTGTCTTAGTTTGTGAGATGGTTTCAAGACTTTTTCCTGGAAATGTGGAGATTGATAGTGACAACCTTACTATTATTAATCAAGTGAATTCTAGAGTTGTTAGATTATTTAACTGTACTAGTGTTTTGGTTAAATTTATTTTTGTTTGTAAAACTAAGTACAAGATCAAATTCTCGCATGTAAGAAGAACTAGTAATCAAGTAGCAGATTGGGTGGTCAAACAAAGACTAAAAAAACAATTTGTTTAACCTTTGAATGAATAATCCATCTTCCCAATTAGTTTATTTCCTCAAATGTGACTATGAAACTATCATAATTGGTTAATATTTTGTAGCAACAATGGTTTATTTTAATGCAATTTACATTCGAATAAAAAAACTATTCAATTGTACTAATTAGGTCTTATCCCTCACTGACAACCGTATACGATTACCTAAATATAAAATTGCTTCCTTGTCACAATGTCAACTCTCAGCTGTTACAAATTATTTTAAAATCAATGAAACATATAAAATCTATAAATTAATTAATCAAATGAAGCAGTCAACTAACATAATCAAAGTTTACATAAATCAAACTTATCTAGACCGATTCTCATTTTCTTCTTTCAATTCATCAATGTCTCGACTGATCTTCTTGTTGTTGATCATCTTTTGTGTTAGAGTCGAACCGAGATGTAGTAATGAATGTAAAGCTTTAGCTTCGTATTATATATGGAAAGGAGCTAATCTAACATTCATATCAACAATGTTTTCGACTTCAATTGATAACATACTTGATTACAATCATCAGATTACGAATCCAGACCTTATCATATTTGGTAACAGATTAAACGTTCCATTCTCATGTGGTTGCATTGATAATGAATTTGACGGTCATCAGTTTATCTATCAAGTCAAGCCTGGTAACTTTTATCAGAGAATTGCGCAACTTATGTACTCGAATCTAACAACAGTTGACATGTTGCTGAGGTTTAATAGTTATGATCCTAATAAAATTCCTGCTACTGGAACGTTGAATGTTACTATCGAATGTAGGTGTGGGGATGGTCACGTGTCTAAGGATTATGGATTGTTTATAACGTATCCTTTGCGTGGTGGTGAGAGTTTATCATCAATAGCTAATAATTTTGGCCTACCTGAATCGTTACTACAAGATTATAATCCTGGTGTGAATTTCAATAGCGGGAATGGTTTAGTGTTTGTTCCTGGAAAAGGTAAATTTTTGTTTTTTACATAACTCTTGGATTTTGCTAAGCCGGGTTTTCCCTTTTTCTGCAGATCAAAATGAAACTTATCCGCCACTAAACTTGAGGTTGTTTCCATAATTAGCTTTGTCCTTTATTTTACTGTTGTTTACTAATTTCTAACATCTTATCTGTTTCTTATTTGCAGCTCAAAAAATGGTGGGGTTTTCTTTGCCTGTTTTCCGAAAATAGTTACTCATATAGACAATGTTTGTGATCGTATTCAAAATTTGAGCAGGATTATCAACGGGGGTGATTGCTGGAATATCTATTGCAGCTATTCTTGGAGTCTTAATGGTTGCGGTTTGCTTCTATATTATATTTTACAAAAGAAAGAAAATGATTAGAAGATTGTTTCTTCAAAATGAACAAAAACCTGAGCATTTGCCCGGTAACTTTTATAGCTTAAATACTCCTCACACCATTAATCTTTGTGTTATCCAAAATATGTTTCAAAAGACGTTGTATCTCTAGCTATCTTATTAAAAAAATTGCAACAACGTCACTATGATGTATAGGCAAAACAAACAATCTTATAATCATAAAAGTTTTGTTTGTTGTGATCAGGATTTGAAACTCTTGTTGGGATAAATGTGGAGAAATCCGTAGAATTTTCGTATGAAGAACTTGCGAAAGCTACAGATAACTTCAGTTTGGCTAATAAGATTGGTCAAGGGGGATATGGATCTGTTTACTATGGAGAGATAAGAGGCGAGGTTGGTCTTTTCCTCTTTTGTTTGAAAATATTGATAGTTTTGTTAGACTATTTTGCATAATACAGGGACTATGACGCAATTTACAATTCTTAGTACTATGGTTTGTTGTGAATGCAGAAAGCTGGAATCAAGAAAATGGATATGAAAGCATCAAAAGAATTTCTAGCTGAACTAACCATCTTAACGCACGTTCACCACTTTAATTTGGTAATGTTACTCTTCTGGACATCTATTATTTTCAGTTCAAGTCTCCTGCATCCCTTCTGAAGGGAGATTTTTTTTCTTATAATTCTGGAGTTGATTTTTAACTTATACATGATACACTATATATATGCCTAATCTATATAAGTGCAGCTAATTTAAATAATAGAGACTAGCTAATAAAGGGGAGTAATCTATGTAATATGTTGAACAAAAAAGGTGGGTTACCAAGCTTGATTCTGGGGAGATATTTCTTTCCTTATCAAGAGATTCAGCCTTATCATGCCTCCTCAAGATAGGTGTCCCATCAAGGATGCCTATCTTGTTGTTCTCAGTCAATACTTTTTTCTTAGCGAGAGGCTTTGTTAAAAATTCTTTATTTGATCCGTCTAATGAATATTAAATACCTCGAGAACTGTCTTAACGACCAAATCATGGACCAAATGAAAATCAGTTGCAATATGCTTAAGTAATTCCAAAATAAGCTCCTCTTTTGTGTAATGCAGGTGCGTTTAATAGGATATTGTGTTGAAGGATCGTTGTTTTTAGTTTACGAATATATAGAGAATGGAAACTTGAATCAACATTTACGCGGTTCAAGTAAGAAGTTATATATGCTTTCATGAATTTAAGTCCAACATTGTCAAATCTTGAAGCATTTTTTTGAATTTTTGAACCAGGAGGGGACAAATTGTCATGGACTAGCAGGTTACAAATCGCGCTTGATTCAGCTAGAGGACTTGAATACATACATGAACACACTGTTCCTCTTTACATTCATCGTGATATAAAGTCAGCTAACATTTTAATTGATAAAAATTTCCGTGCAAAGGTTGTGCATATTCTAGAACCATAATTCATGGTGAATAGGAATTTCTGATCAAATAAACGTAAACTTTACTTGTTTTTACCTTCAGGTGGCGGACTTTGGGCTTACAAAACTTATTGAAGTTGGGAATGGTTCTCTTCAAACACGTCTTGTGGGCACCTTTGGTTACATGTCTCCAGAGTAAGGATATAACTTTACGTTTTCCCTGGCAGGAACTTATATAACTTTTAACGCGCAATTTTGCAGATACGCACAATATGGTGATGTTTCGCCTAAAATTGATGTATATGCTTTTGGGGTTGTACTTTATGAATTAATATCTGCTAAAGATGCCATAATCAAGACAAATGAAGAACTTGTTATAGAATCACAAGGGCTTGTCGCGTTGGTATGAATTTTATTAGTCCTGAATTTATTTTTACAGGACTCTGGAAAGATGTCCCCGGAAAGTAGACTTATGATAACTAGTTTTCGATGAATTGCAGTTCGATGAAGCTTTTAATCAGGCTGATCAATGTGAGGCTTTAAGAGAATTAATTGATCGAAGGCTTGGTGATGACTATCCTCTTGAATTAATCGTTAAGGTAAAAAATGAGGCATGGTGGTGGTCATTGATATTTTCATGTTTTTTATTTTTAATTAGTTATCATAATGTAATGGGTTTGTGATTTGCAGATTGCCAATCTTGCAAGGGCGTGTACACATGAAAATCCAGAAGTAAGGCCTAGCATGAGGTCAATTGTTGTTGCTTTAATGACATTATCGTCCTCAACTGAAGATTGGGATATTGGCTCCTTCTATGAAAAGCAAGGGTTAGTCCATCTCATGTCTGGAAGATAACTAAGATAGTCATTGTTTTGTACATACAACTGACAATTGCGTAGTGTATATATTAATTTGTAAAAGGTGAAGCGTTCATGTATGCGTCTATCTCTGTTGGTGTTCTTCGTGTTAAACTCTCGGTTCACTAGCTAAGAATTCTGGATGATAAGTTTTATCCAGAAATTTATTATCTATAATCTATTTACGCTTGACTCTTGATCCAAACGAGATTATCCATGGGAGGGTTCAAACTTTGAACTAGTTTTTTTTTTTTAACTGACATAAAAAACCTGTTTTATTTTTGTCGAACAGTAATGATATATAACAGAAAAATCATACTATACAAGTATACCACGGTGGCATAATTTGATTTGGCAATCGATATCCAGTCAAACTGTATCAGTGCATATTTCATAATATATGTAAATAAATAAAAGGAAAGAAGACAAAAAGAAAATATCTAAAATATCACACTTACAAATCATACTTGTCAGATAATCCAAACATATCATAATTTTTTTTTATTGGTGGTAGAACATAAAATATCCTTTTACCGACCTATTGAGCCGATAGATCGGCTCGAAACCAAAACAAAATGGATAAAACGGAAAAGGTAATGGAGTTGGTTATTAAGACGGTTACTCCCGAGAAAGTTTAGCGTACCTTGTTATCGATTATTGTTGTAAAGCTCTTCTTAGCGTTGTTGAGGCTTCCTCAACGTAGCCGAAACTTTATGAAACGGACACTATAAAGGGAGGTACGCTTCCGATGACACTTCAACGTTCAACATCGGGTATTCTTACATCCCAACACGTTATGGAGGTTTTTAGACAGTATAATGACCTTAAGAGAGGGATAGGATGTACCCACTTTGGTATCAGAATAACGTATTTATAGATGTTGTAAGTGTGCGCATGAGGAAGGCATGGGTATGCAAATTATGTTGTTGTGAGTACATAGTTTAGGATATTGTGGGGTCCGAACTTTAAGTGAATCTCGACGTGTAGCTAGATGCTATGCTGTAGATCTCGGTTCCGCGGCCTAGGCGGTCGACTGGGGCCTAACGCCTAGGAGGGACTACGCGGGGCCTAGGCGGGATTACGCGGTTTTGAATCCTGCTATGTAATTTTATATATTTAGTAATACGCGTGTATAATTATGATAATTTTATCTATTTAAGTCATAAAATTCATCTAACACCACTATATTGAATATGAAAAATACTATAATTAGAGTTATAATATCAATTCAAGAATTTTCGAGAGTAAAATAAATTTAATGGAGAGCCTAGGCGGCTAGTTTTTACCATTAATCGGTGCCTAGGCGGGCTAGGCGCCTCTTCCACGGCGACTAAGGCGTTGGGCAAAAATGCCTAGCATTTTTACTAGGCGTAAGCGGTTGAGGGGGGAGTTGACACCTAGACGGCGCCTAGGCGCGCCTAGGCGGCGATATCTACAGCATAGGCTAGATGCTACCCTCGGGTATTGGTTGCATATGCAGTCTTTTCTCTCGGCCTATGTATGCTCAGGTGAGTTTGACACTTTTCTACTCTCGACAAAGATAATTTACTTCGGCGTCTTGGCGTTGACTTCGGTCTTGGCCCTCTTGGTCATCTGGTACTTGATCTAATATTGACGCTTTATTGTGGCTAATCAATACCTCCTTGATTTTATGTGATCAGTTTCCTTTGCTTGGATATGATTAAAAATAATTCATTTCACTCTTTTGTGAATTCTACATATACGTGATCTAATCTTACTTTAATGTCCATTGTAAGAACACCTTCTTTCGTATGCAAATGATAGTAATGGGCTCACTAATGTTCGATAACATATCAGTGTCAAAGGCCGGTTCTCTGGATTCTCACGACGTATTCCCATGAAATTGGTTATGTTAGTATGTCGACACTTGAAGCCGCTCTTTTACTTTTTCCTGCATGATCATATAATCAGTCTTTTTGACAATTTACTTCGTATGAAAATGCTAACATTATATTTTTAGGCATTTCCAGTAACATGTCAGCGTCGAAGCTTAGTTCTTTGTGTACCTTTATGCCAACACTTGAGGTTGGTCTTTGATTTCTTTTGTGTCAGTAGATTAATCGGTCTTTTCGAAACAAGTAATAGACATGTCGATGCATTATCAGTCTTGTGAGAAGTATCTTTCATATGCAAATATTGGCATTGTAAGTATACACACCATTGGAAACATACCAACGTCTGAGATTGGTCTTTTGATACACTGGTGGTGGCAAAGGTGTGATAAAATAATGATAAAAAATATAAATAAAAGACACACACCCACTACTACCATGAGAAACTCACTGCAAGTGCACATATCGTTTTCAAGTTATAGTTTATAAGTAAGAATCGTTCTCAGGGATTTATCGGTTAGCTCAGACTCGAATTTAGATAAAAAAGCGTAGTAGAGATTAATTGCTCAAACTAAAAGATATATATAAAGAAATAATATTTATTGGGTTTTATGATAAGGAATTAATTATAGTAATTAAACTAATGCAAATAAATAAACTAAGAGAATGGAGATGAGAGATATAACCTAGGTCTGCAGTGCTAGTATGCACCTATCCTTCTAAATCAGTATTCTAATTATGAGGGTGATTTAAGCAAAATATAAATAGCGTAATTCTATAATCCTCCTAACTCCCGTCAGGGTAGACTTAGGAAGCAATCTCGACACTACCAAGGGACTTGGGTAAGAGGACCCTATGCAATGATCGGTGGTTAAATTAAACCATATTGACTATCTACTATCTAGTTAGGCAAGCTCGTCGGGATCACTACCACACACTAGATGATTATGTGCGTTGTTTATAATTGAATCACCCGTCAGGGGTGACAATCCAACTACTAAGGTTAGTCCTAAGCTTGGATAGATCTAGGGCTGAAATTAGTCAAAACACATAATACAGATATATAAATAAGAAGGTCAATCAATTAATTGTCACTTTCCCAAATAACATAGAATATAGAAATAGAATTCAAGGATTATATTAGATTGGAGACATCATTTTATGAGTTTATGGTTAATTAATATTATATTTTTAGTCATATTTCGATATTTTCATATTTCTTGTCTTGATTTGATAAATTATTATTTTAAAGCATATTTGGTTTAATTTTTTTGTTAATGTGAAACTTTAAAAATATATGAAAATTAATTAGATGCCAAATCAATTCTAAATAGATAAAAAAAAAAAAAAGATATGGATGAAAATTAAAGATAAAATGAAAAAGAGATGGAATTGAAAAGGAAAAGCTGCCAAGTAAATCTGAAATTCTGCAGCCACGTCCACTAAAGTGAATATAACTCAAAATCGGCTGGGAATTTAGAGATGCAATAAAAGTGAAAAGTGTGGATCTTTTCGACGTGGTCGTTTTGATATAAAGTAGGCAAAAATCAAAGCAATATTGAAGAAGTTACAACCAAAATAAGACAACAGCAGTTTGCCTTATCTCATATACATTAAAAAACGAAATTGATTTGGAAAAGAAGTCCAATTGCTTGCATTCTATCCAAGCAATCCGACCTAGGGCTTCCTAAACACATATAAATACACCCTTTAACTATTGTAAATACATCCTTGCTTAGTTCGAAACCTTAGTCCAATTCTTAGTCATTCAAGAGAAGTAAGTTGACAGTATGTATCTTTATTTTAGTTTATTTATTTCTAGCTTACCATAGCTTGGGTTTTGCATATGTATAATCTTTGAATTCTATTTTCTTCTATCTAAGTTTGTTTGGGAAAACTATTTTTAAATTGATTATAGCTTCTTAACCATTGTGCGGTAGTGATCCTAAAGGGCTTGCCTAACTAGATAGTCATTAGGCTTTGTCATTAATCACCGATCATTATTTGCAGGGTCCCCTCATCTAAGAACCTAGTGGCGTAGGACCACCTTAGTTAAGTCCCCTGGTAATTGTTAGGTCGCCTCTTAAGTCCACCTGGAAAGGGGTTGGGAGGAATATAGAATCCTGGATACTTATCTAAGAGCTTTAATCACCCTTATTAACTAGTAGAAGAAATAGAAGGATTAGTGCATACGAGCAAAACCTGAGCTATACTTTCTCATATATTCTTACATCTTTTTATTTAATTTTCTTTATTTTACTTAGTTTAATCTTATCTCCTCATAAATCATCTTTATTTATTTTCTAGTCTTTATCTATTATCTGCTACGCTATTTTATTTACCCATTTGTATAACGCACTAAGTCTCTGAGGAACGAATCTTACTTACTATTAAAACTTGCATACGAGTTGTGATACTTGCAGTGAGTAACGTGTATAGTCTAGGATTTTAGTTGTTTTATATCCTATTTTTATCACACCTTAGTCGACATCAAGTTTTTGGCGCTGCTGCCGGGGACTTGTGTCTCATTGGCGTGTGGGTTATTTATTTTTAGTAGTAGTAGTTTTAGTTATTTTTATTTTTCCAGTTTTACGCTTTTGGTTTGTTTTAGTCTCTTTTAGGTTTATAGTGTATGCTCGAGAATCCTGAGAGGTGTTTCACAGCTTACAACAGACGCTTGAGAGAAGAAAGATAACAAAGAAGAGCAATGGAAGAACAAAGAGAACAAGAGGATTTGCTTCCACTAGGGGTAATGAAAATATTAATCAGAATGGAAATCGACAACGCATTCCCCCGGTGATACAAGTCGGTCCTCGAGGATCACCACCAGTAGGAGATAACAGGAACATTAACAGACAAGAACAAGATCTCCCAGGCTTGGGAGCACCTTTTCGAGTTCAACCTTTAGGTTATCATCCTCCGGAGATCCAAAACATAAAGTTCAGGCCTGATCCGTGTATGCTCAGTCATATTCAAAACTTTTGGAATCTATAGTGGTGCAGCAATTCAAGATCCGGTAAGAGCGATTCAGAAGTTCATGCAGATTTGTGATGCCTACATTACTCCTGTCATTACACGCGAGCAATTGTTTGTCACATGTTTTCGTTCTTTTTGGCCGGAAAAGCTGGTGATTGGCTAGATAGACAACCACCAGGTACACTTAATACTTGGACAAAACTTCAAGCCGCATTCTTTAACTGTTTTTATCCGAAGAGTATGAAATTAAAAGATCAGATGGAGCTTTCTAATTTTTGCCAAAAGAATCGAGAAGAAGTAGGTGACGCATGGACAAGGTTTCAACAGAAGTTAGCTAGATGTCCACTTCACTATTATACCCCATCTTTACAGTTAGCCATGTTTTATCAAGGTATTAATGCAGAGAGTATACTGAGAGTAGATAATCTTGGAAGAGAAGGATTTGTGTCCATGGATCCTGGTGGGTCCTTGTGTATTATAAAATAAAATGCTAAAGTTGAGGATCACAAACCGCAAGTGTACGGTTGTCCAAGTAATAAACCGATAAATCAGATTCGTTCGAAGGGACGGATTAGGTACAACTTAGGTGTGGATCAAATAGTGAGATAATTGCAAGTACATAAAAGTAAATGATATAAAAGTTTGTTTGGGTTTTTGTTTTAAGAACTAAGATGCAAAATAAATAAAAGACTAAATAAGTTAAGCTGAAATGAAAATAATGCAAATAGAATAGTTGGACGCAAGATGAGAAGTGGTACTTGAGTCTCGCTAGGGTTTCACCTAAACCTTCTTAATTAATGTTTTCTGTTAAGGGTTGAATCGCTATAATTATTCTATTGGGATTCTAAAGTCTCTTAGTCCCCATCAGGGTGGACCTAAGAGCTCTCTTACGGTATTCTAAACTCCGTTAGGATGATTAAAACTACTTTTAGATGGTTCAATTTCTTACCGCATTGGCTATTGATTAGTCAAGCCTATCAAGGTCATTGGCGAATACCAACGGCAATTACCTAGTTCTGTATCTAAACCCCCCGTCAAGGTGATCAATACACCACTATATTGAATAGCCTAGATACTAAAACTTATCCTTAGTTCATGACTCTAAAGATAATAATTTAAGCATAAAATAAAAGCCAACATAAAATAAAGAATTCAATTTAAATTAAGAAATCCCGAATTAGAAAAACATAAATTAATCAAGTTAGGGTTCTACTCAATTCGCGATTCTCAAGTACAAATGAGATTAGCTCATGACAAAATTAAAAACTAAAGAAATAAAATAAAAGGAATTCATTGTCAATTACAGAAAGAAAATATGAAAGAACCTAATTAGGAAATTGGGTTTGGCTGCGATTTGGAGAAGATGATTTTCTCCAGCTCTTAACTTTTTCCTTTTCCTTACTTCTGACTTTCTCTCTGGCGCTTCTGACTTGTATGAATTGAGTTTTCTATAAAATAAAAGTCCAAAGGTCTATTTATAAGGTGAAAATCGGACTTGGACTATTTCTTAAGTGAATTAGTGAAATATTAAAAAGCTCAAGTCCAATCTTTAATTACAAATCTCGTAACTGATGTACACCCTTCACTAAAACGGCTGTAACTTTCTCAAATCAACTCCGAATTGACTCGTTAAACTTGCTAAATATTCATAACTCGATAAGGAACAAATATTCTTAACATCTCAGAGGCTGAATCCACACCTAAGTGCTCGAAATCAACAATTAACATCAGCCTTCCAAATTTGCAGCTTCAACTTGTCAACTCTTCGGGATATTTCTTCTCGCCTTTGACTTCTTTACACGATCTAAGATTTTAATTCTTGATTCCTATCCTTTCTAGTATCATGGATCTACAAACTTTGCACTAAAACAACCCATTTAACGTGCAAAATCTTAATAATTGAAAAATACTAGACTCCAAGAAGGGAAAATGAAATATAACGAATTAACACTAAAAATCTATCAAAACAGTCAAATAATCACCCAAAATGATGTCTCCTAAGGATATATAATTAGAACAAAAGAGGAGACGTCAGATCCTACAGAAGCCGCTGAGGGTATGTAATGTATTATAGAAACAAAAAGGAGTTGGCCACTTTCGCGAGCTCCTATTACAAATACCAGAGGTACGCTTCGATTAGATGCAGAGACTGCTAATTCAAATCAATTGACTGTTTTGAAAAATTAAGTCAAAGAGATTAAACTTGAGATGTAAAGACAATAGAATTTAGCAGCAACAAATGTAGTGCAAGAGGCACAAGGTTTTCCACAGTGCGAGGTACCGAATCATACATGGGAAGAGTGTGAAGGAAATCTAGCATCTGTTTATTTCATATACAATCGAGGAAATTACCAACTCGGTAACAAGAATCATCCGGGTATGCATTATTCAAATCCACAGCGGGCCGCTAATCCAGGTAACTATCAACCTCGTCCCCAGAATAACTCTTACCAACCAAAAGGTGAGAATCAGTATCAAGGAAATCAGAATTTTAATAGACGTGATCCACCACAACAACCTACCAATGACGCTTATAACAATACTTTAGCTCAGAAGGCTTTACCACAACATCCTCAAGAGGGAGTAGTGGGAGATAAATAAATAAAAGAATTCATGGATCAACTGGCCAGAGCCTTGCTATTTCTTCAGCACTCAAAGGGGAGGTCTATGGTTCGAATTCCCTCCCTAACGGGTGTAAAATGAGAGGTACAAGGCTCGAACCCCTCCCTTAACATGGGTAACCTAGTTCTGATTTACCATGAGAATATACATGGGGAGACATGTATATCACCATGGGATTAGTCGGATGCGCGCAAGCTAGCCGGATTACCCATGTAACCCAAAAAAAAATGCATACACAGAACGAGAAGTTGAGAGAACAAGAAGCTTCAATTAAGATATTAGGTACGCAAGTAGAACACATGAATAAAGTTCTAACAAATATTTAACTAGTGGTCCCAGTGTAATATCTATATATTTCGTAAAATACGTTCTTTTCATTTGCTTATCCATCAAAAGTTTATGTTATTTGATATCAAAATGGATAAAGTATTAGAATGAATACGTGTTGAAGATTTGCGTCTAAAACTTTCTAAGTCACAGTTGTATTCCTGGAGTAATATGTCGTGAGTAAAGGTTTTTAGCAATATTATAGATTAGAATTATATTTTCTTGTAAGCGATAAAAATAATTGATTGTTGATTTAAAATCACGGTTCGCATTCCACTGACTAAGTTTTATTTCCCAGAGTGAATAGAGTAAAGTTCATGAAGTGAATATAACAACGTTTTGATATCTGTTAAGTTAGATTTGATGGTCACAAAAATCGAATGAATTAAATATAATATTTTCTGACTAAAACTATTCCCTGAAGTGAATGAAATTGTGTTTCCTAGAGAAAATACAACACTTTCCAATTTGTCTGGAATTGATGTCGTGATGATCCAAACTTTAGTCGAGATTGAGGTTATTAAAGAATCAACCCTTAATTCATTAGTAGTATGAATACTATAAAAAAAAATTCTTACCACCAAAAGTAGAATAATAAGAAACTTCACGAAAGGGAAAAATCACGCGAAAAAAAAAGTCATATATTGGTCGCATACATGTTGTATGTCAAACCATTTGGTTGATCTAATTAAAAGTTTTGGATGTCCAGAAGTTATGTTACCTTGTGGTACAAAAATGAAATAAACCGGCAGATTATATTTTTAAGTAATTCTCAGATAAATTTACTAGATTTTGAGATACTCGCCTAAATGAATATTTTGTATAAACTATAAGTATCAGTAACAATATATATCTTTGCATTATTTCCTGAAAGTCATATCAGAATTGTGTATTAGAAAAGTTTCATGCCATTTCTTTGGGGTTGTATTATATACAGATCCGAGACGTTTAAATGCAGATTGTGCAAAAGCAAAGATATTACAATCTAAATAACTTTGTACTAAGACATGATCAACTTGGTCACCTAGGGAAGCTAATGATATATTGAATAATAGACTTCACTTGGACTACACTTAAAAGAACCAGAAGTTTCTTTTACCAAGTGACTACCCATATGTTTAATGTTCTATAGTAAAATTTACTATGAGATTATCTCAACGGGCAGTTGAGATTTATGTTGAATTTGATTCTCTTTTATTATTTGATATCTTGAACACCTGAGAGGTGATTTCTTAAGAAAATGTTTTTTTAGAGTGTTATTTTGATGATATAATTTATCCCATAATAGTCAACGAAATATCGCAACCTGAAGTATTGTGTGGCATATCATGGTGGTGGGGGCAAAGGTGTGATAAATAAATAGATAAATAAAGATAATAATAAAGAGTCACACACCCTTGACAACCACGGAACTCACTGCAAGTATCACAGATCGTATGCAAGTTTTAATGATAAGTCAAGTTCGTTCGCAGGGATTGTATCCGTTAGATCTACTTATATTTAACAAGCGTAGATGAATTTAGATGTTTGGATAAAATATGAATAAAGATAAATAACTATCTAATGCAAATAAATAAATAAAACAAATAAACAAAACAAATAACTAAATATGAAAGTACGTCAAATAGATTAGGATTACTACGTCTATTACTAAATTGTTATTCTAACCTGTCACATTAAGCATTATATATTAACCAGGATTGCAACAACTACCTAGCCTTTCTAGACCTAGGAGCAACCTCTTCACTACTAGGGATTCCTAAGTAATGTTTGGAGATTTAAATCAAACCTTAGTGGCTATCTAGTCACACTAGACGATTATGTGGTGTGTCAATAACTAAGAATAATCCTAAGATTGATCAGATCTAGGGGAATAAGTCAAAACACATAATACAATATACGCCAAGCTTAACCAATTAGAATAAACAAATAGTAATTAAAGACAAAATAATAATCCAACAATTAAAAGTAAACTTACAGAATAAAAGCTTAGAAATATGGTTGAGAATAGATCTATAGTTAATTACTCTAGATATAGAGAAGGTGAGATGTAGAAGAGGGGTTGTCAGGCTCCAATCTTCTTCTTCTTGTCTTCTTCTATAGGTCAACTTGCTTCTTGGATGAATAGCTTGATTCTAAGGATGAATATCTATCTAAAGGACTAAGCTATTGTTTAAAACTAAGAAAATATAAGTAAAGACTAAGCCTATACTTTGCAATTGAGCAAGGACATGTTTACAATGATAAGAGGGTGTATTTATAGGTATCTTGGAAGCCCTAATTCGTTTTCTTGAAGGAGAAGTAAGTAGTGGACTCCAAGCCCAACTCAAATTCGTAACCCTAAAAACATGAAATCAGGTCCGATCTTCTTTTGGCTCTAACAGCTTCAATATTCATCCGTTTGACGCGTATGAGTACACCAAATTGATCGTCTCAGAAAACTCTTCAACTTTGCTCTTGACCGTTTCTCCAAATTCCACACCGTTCTTGAGATATAAGCTGATTTGTGGTCGTAGGTGCAGAAATTCAGGATTAAGGCAGCTTTTCCTTTTCCATGTTTTTAGCTTTTATTTCCTTATCTCCAGTTACCATGCTTATCTCTTTCCATAAGTTGTAGTCTTTGACTTGGAATCTAATTAATCTCCATAATTATCTTTAAAGCTTCACACTAAATAAATAATTAAACCCAATATGCTCTAAAAATATTATTTTACTAAATCAAGACTCAAAATAGGAAAGTGTAGCATTTCTCAAGAAAATCGACTATAATGACTTCTAAATCACTAAAAATGATGTCTCATCCTAATATAAATCTATCACAAATGAGGAGACATCAAGACCCCCAACTCAAAGTTGTATCGTCCCGATACAATAAAGATAAAAATAAAGGGAAGTCTCTAAATACACACCTAGGTCAATTAAGCACAGAAGACGGAAGATAGAAGAATATGGAGAATAAACTTAATGCAACTACTCAGAAAATTTCATGTAATAATATTTAAAAACTACATACCTGTATACTTCTCATATCCACAGTCAACACGGTTTGAATTCAAGATCAGATTAGTTTCGCAATGTAAGAAGGATTGGGACTTTACTCAGTTCACCAAGAAAGCTATAGATTGTTCATCGAACTTCACTAGTGTCCAAAGATCCATTTAACTACTCTCTATTGGCTCAATCACTTCTCAATTACATAGCAAAGAATCAAAAGGTCTTTAAGGTTGTACTTTAGGCTTAGGGACGGTATGATAGTATATTTGGATAATTTAGAGTGAGCTTTTGGCTCTCTCCTCACTAGCCATCAACGAATCGCCCTAGAGCTTGAGTTACTCTCATGAAACGTTTCTCACTCAACCCCATGATTTCTTTGATGCACAATTTTAGCATCCCCAATAACCCAATTAAAGCATAAGATGTTCACTTAAAAATTCCACTTTGCCGGTCCGAATATATATATTTTCTTTTCAAATCAATTTCTTTAGCTATGACTCTTTTTAATGATGAGATATCACGCTATTTTTTCATATATATATTTTTATGCCCTTATTGGCAAATTTAGCTCGTAGCTTCTTTTTCATTCACTATTACCCCGGCAAAGGGTTACAATACAAATCTGTGAATCATCATCAATATCAAGAACAGAGCACAATTAATAAGCTCAAAAATCCCATCCCAATAATATTTCCCATAATGGTGGACCCACCACCCCAAACTCAAGCTCTAAAACAACTGTCTATGCATCGCGATTCGAGTGCGGGTCATATGGAAAAGTCCTATAATATAAAGGGATATGGCTTATAACGTTTTTAATAAAAAGGCTTTAGAAAGGCTAGAAGGGGCTGAGAAGGATATAAAATATTAAATCAAATAACATGGTGAGAAGGTATAAAAAGGCTTCAAAGGCTTCAAATATGAAAGAACTGCCTTAATCACTTTCTACACTATGTAATTTCGTTATTTTCTTACCTTTAGCACTTTCATCAAATGGGTTTGTCAACTAGCTTGGATCTCACGGCCTACACACTTCTCAAGGTTCCCTGAGATCGAACATACTTTCTATCGCATTGCTCACTAATCTTTTCTTTACTATCAATGTGTGTTTTCCTGCAAATACTCAAAGCATACAAAATAAAATAGCTCATAAACATACTACTTTCTATCATTAACTTACTGACTTTATGCTTTCAAGCTATTAAACACACTCTACATACATCTAAACCTTCTCAAAAATTTTAATTTTACCTAAAAAACAGAAAAATGGAGATGAGAGACAACGAATCCCCACACCCCCAACTCAAAAATGAGCCGTGTCCCCACGACTCGAAAAGACTCGAAAATAAAACAAAAGAAATTAAAATTTCACAGATATTGCACATAAAGAAGAGGTAAGGAAGAAAGAAAACATACTCTTTGAGGCTATTTACCTCGCCTGATCAATACCCGGAATAGGGTGCAGTGCTCTCCATGTATGAAAACTTCTATGTATCACCACTCGCTTTCCCTTACATATTCATATATCTATCCCAATCAATCACACTCTAGAAATCTCTTGTTTGTCTTCTTCCAATTTCTCTTTGAATAATCTCTCATGAGACAGTTGTTCATCCAGGGATATGTTTTGAACACAGCTACTAGCGTCCCAGAAGCTTTCATCTCTGATATAGTAATCTTTGATTAGAAGGGGTATTGGCATCTTCTGTTCCCTAATTACAATTGCTTGCTTTTTAGGATTTGAATCCACCAAAAACCGGTTCTCTAATTGCTTGACTCCAATTATCTTGTAATTATTCCCAAACTAGTATCCATCTCATTTGATTGCATATAGAACTTACCCAATATCTTGCTTTGATTCTTTATATCCCATACACTTGATAATAACTCTATTCTCTTCATCATCTCTTTTGACCCCCAACTCAAAGCTTTAAACACTCTTGAAATTTGTAACTTTATGATCATAGGTGGAACAAGCTTTATTTTGGTTAGGAAAGGTGTTAGGATGATAATTCTCCATGTGGGTATGATTGAATCAAGCTTTAATGATGTGGGTTTAAGGATTTTTAGAAAAAGATTTTGAAATTCATGGCTTCGATTCTCCGTTTCTAGGTATCTTGATATGATTTGGGTGCTTGAATCTTCTTTGTAATGATGTAGGGAAGGATTTGGATGTGAATTCATGGTGATTTGGTGGTGTTTTGATGTTAGGTGAAGGTTTGTTGAAACTTTAATGGAGTTGGGAGAGTTCTGGAGAGAAGAAAGAGGTTTGAGGTTTATGAAATTCGGAATTAATAGCTCTATATCTCTTTTATAAGCTCAACCCGTAACTTTCTCTCTCTGGCGGCGTGGCGCGGTATACCACCGGGCATATCCTCCGGTATACCGGAACATCTGATGATCAAAATTTTTTAGCTTCTGGATAAAACCCGTGGTAGGACCCCGTGGTACGGGTTTTTGAGCTGCGGACCATGGTCCGGTGTACCGCGGGGGTGCTCCGCGCCTCCTACGTCAAAAAACCCGTGGTAGGACCCCGTAGCACGTGTTTGTGCGGTGCATGGCGCGGTATAGGGTCCGGTATACCGGACCCATCAGCTATATTTTTTTCGGTTTCTGGATAAAACCCGTAGCTCTACCCCGTGGCACGGGTTTTTACCGTGCGGTGCACCGCGGCTGAGGTCCGGTGTACCGCACGTGGCAAAAACCTCCCCATCAGCTAGATCTCGAAAAGTTATGCAGTTTAGGCTCAAAGATCACCTGATTCCGATATCCGAGCGCAAAGATATGACTTGCCGAAGTTTCGTTCCGAAATTTTTTCTCGCTTCCCTAACTCGATTTCTCCAATACCTAAACATCAAAAACACTAATACCTTCCTCAAATATGCAATATCAACTAAAAATAACTAAATTAAACATAAATTAAAAACGTAAAAAAAAAAAAACTACGGGTTGTCTCCGTACAGCACTTTTGTTTAACGTCTTTTAAAGTTAGACGTGTTACCTCGATTAAGGCTTGCGTACATAACCTCCCCAATAACGGGTTAGGTCATGCTCATCTACTATCCGAAGTTTGTGACCCTTCTTATCTTGTATCTCAATCCGTTTTGACGAAATAACTCTCGTAACCACAAACGGACCCATCCACGAATCCTTGAATCCCCGTGGTCTATTTTCTTGTTTGGGGGCTTTCCATGCAACCATGTCACCAACCCCAAACTCACTTTTGATTCTCTTTTTCACGGGTTGACTGTGGACTTTCTTTTTAATTTCTTTTGTCACAACTCGGAGTGTCGGGGCTTTTTCTATACGTGATTCCTCATGCTTTTCATCCACCAAGTGGAATGTTTTAGATTCTTTTCCCACTCGGAAAGTCACGGTTCCCCTGTGCATATCAATTATACTGTGACTTGTCGCCAAGAATGGGCGTCCAAGTATCAATGGAACATGTTGACCTGCAATGCTATCAAGGATAACAAAATCTGTAGGTATAGTTAAAGTACCTACTTGGACAAGCACGTCTTCAATGACTCCCCACGGCTTCATCGTTGAATTATCTAGGAGCAGCAAATCAATATCTTTTCTTTTGGCATCTCCCATGCCTAACTTCTCAAACAAACTCTTGGGCATGATATTCCTTCCTGAGCCCAAGTCACACATCGCTTTGGCCTTGAAATTACCACCTATATTAATGTGGAGATATAAAGCTCCAAGATCTTGCATCTTTTGTGGTAATTTCTTTGGAATGGTCGTCAAGCTTTCTCTAGTATGGTCCCTATCCTCAATCTCAACTTCTACACTTTCACTCTTTTTAGACAGATCTTCCTTGCAGACTATCGGTGGTGTAGACTCTTTATATGCGATTTCGTCCTCTATGCATATCGTGCTTTGTTCTTCTAGCTCATTAAGTGGAACTTGTGGTGATTCCACTTCCTCCTCTTCTTGAAGGCTGAACTCTTCAACAACATCGAACCAAACATCGCTATAGATTTCAATGGCATCATCATCAATTTGTTTACCTAGGCCAGTTTGCATGTATGGGACGTCGAGTATAGGAACAATGATTTCTTCTGGGCTTGACGTTTTAGTTTTAGTATCACCACTAGGATAAGTAATTCTTTGTAGATGAAGTGGTGATAGTAACGGATGTGTAGGTGGTGGTTCCACCTTACTTCCTTCTTTTTGCACCTCTTGTGCGGTTGTCTCTTCTTTATTGGTTTTTTCTTCTTCCACATACTTGAATTCTGGTTCAACCTCCTTTGTAATTTGATCTTTAACAATTACTTCTTCTAAGCTAAGCTTGGTTGGTTCTTCTACGGTTGAAATTTCGAACCCAACATTGCTATAACCCAGTTTCTTATGTAATTCTTGTTGTAACTGTTGATTGATCGTAGTGAGGTCCGTTAATCTTTGCTTCATTGCTTGATATTTTTGGTGCATCGAACGTATTAAGGTTGTATTAGCATCTATCTTTGCCGCATGTTGCTTTTCCATACTCTCCAGATAACTTATACTTTCAAAAACTCGGTGAGATGGAAATGCTTGTCGAACCTGTTCTTCTATGATGCTTCGGATTAACGGTGGAGTCTCTTGCTGATATTTTAGAGAAGAATTGGTCACTTGCGTGACTTGTGTCTCCAAGGCCTCCACTTTTGCAGTTTGCTCATTGTGGAGCTGCACAACATTTTGAACCAGATTCACTAAATTACCCATCAGTCCTTCGAGCTTGGTTATAGCTTCTTCTTGTGGATTATGCATGGGTTGTGGTGGAGCTTGCAGTTGATAGCTCGAACCTTCTTGATAAAAATTTTGACTTTGGGCCCCATGCATATTTTGTGCGTAATAATTCTCCATACCTAATAAACCTGAGAAGAGACTAAAAAGAAAACGCGTAAAACTGAAAACAAATAAAAACTTCTACACTAAATAAACACCAAATAGATTTAACTTAAAGATAAATCCCCGGCAGCGGCGCCAAAAACTTGGTGGGGGCAAAGGTGTGATAAATAAATAGATAAATAAAGATAATAATAAAGAGTCACACACCCTTGACAACCACGGAACTCACTGCAAGTATCACAGATCGTATGCAAGTTTTAATGATAAGTCAAGTTCGTTCGCAGGGATTGTATCCGTTAGATCTACTTATATTTAACAAGCGTAGATGAATTTAGATGTTTGGATAAAATGTGAATAAAGATAAATAACTATCTAATGCAAATAAATAAATAAAACAAATAAACAAAACAAATAACTAAATATGAAAGTACGTCAAATAGATTAGGATTACTACGTCTATTACTAAATTATTATTCTAACCTGTCACATTAAGCATTATATATTAACCAGGATTGCAACAACTACCTAGCCTTTCTAGACCTAGGAGCAACCTCTCCACTACTAGGGATTCCTAAGTAATGTTTGGAGATTTAAATCAAACCTTAGTGGCTATCTAGTCACACTAGACGATTATGTGGTGTGTCAATAACTAAGAATAATCCTAAGATTGATCAGATCTAGGGGAATAAGTCAAAACACATAATACAATATACGCCAAGCTTAACCAATTAGAATAAACAAATAGTAATTAAAGACAAAATAATAATCCAACAATTAAAAGTAAACTTACAGAATAAAAGCTTAGAAATATGGTTGAGAATAGATCTATAGCTAATTACTCTAGATATAGAGAAGGTGAGATGTAGAAGAGGGGTTGTCAGGCTCCAATCTTCTTCTTCTTGTCTTCTTCTATAGGTCAACTTGCTTCTTGGATGAATAGCTTGATTCTAAGGATGAATATCTATCTAAAGGACTAAGCTATTGTTTAAAACTAAGAAAATATAAGTAAAGACTAAGCCTATACTTTGCAATTGAGCAAGGACATGTTTACAATGATAAGAGGGTGTATTTATAGGTATCTTGGAAGCCCTAATTCGTTTTCTTGAAGGAGAAGTAAGTAGTGGACTCCAAGCCCAACTCAAATTCGTAACCCTAAAAACATGAAATCAGGTCCGATCTTCTTTTGGCTCTAACAGCTTCAATATTCATCCGTTTGACGCGTATGAGTACACCAAATTGATCGTCTCAGAAAACTCTTCAACTTTGCTCTTGACCGTTTCTCCAAATTCCACACCGTTCTTGAGATATAAGCTGATTTGTGGTCGTAGGTGCAGAAATTCAGGATTAAGGCAGCTTTTCCTTTTCCATGTTTTTAGCTTTTATTTCCTTATCTCCAGTTACCATGCTTATCTCTTTCCATAAGTTGTAGTCTTTGACTTGGAATCTAATTAATCTCCATAATTATCTTTAAAGCTTCACACTAAATAAATAATTAAACCCAATATGCTCTAAAAATATTATTTTACTAAATCAAGACTCAAAATAGGAAAGTGTAGCATTTCTCAAGAAAATCGACTATAATGACTTCTAAATCACTAAAAATGATGTCTCATCCTAATATAAATCTATCACAAATGAGGAGACATCACATGGAATACCATTTATTATCTCATCTCAATCCATGAACTAAAAAAATGGAACTTGAAGTTCAAGAGGGGGGTTATTTACGAAGTGTTACAAATAATATACCAAATGTATTCACAGGACACATAGAATATTGTAAAATCCCATAAATATACTGTTAACGCTCCAGTATAGATGATTGTCCTAGAGGGATATATAAAAAAATGTCAGCGAATGCATTTAACTAATGTTGAAGTGTGGTGAGTTTAGAATAATACTAACCAACAAATGAAGTGTGGTGAATTTGTAATCCGTATAACCAACACATGAAGCGTGGTCAACTTGTAATGTATCTAACCAATGCATGAAGCGTGACAGGCTTGTAATGCATATAATCAACACATGAAGAGTGGTTGTCCTGTCGATTAAAAATATATCATTACTCGAAGAAGGAAATCTCATGAGTATATGATGAAATGGTAAAAATCGTGGATTGTGCACATCCACGTAATACGACGGGAAATTATCGAGCCAGCTAATGTTGGCACATGCATCACTCTTAAAATGAAGTAATAGTCCCCAAAGAGACCAAGGTACTGTACCTGAATTCAGAAAATCCATGTAAATTATTTATCTAGTGAAAATATATGAAACCGTGAGAAGGTTTATGGGATTGATATATTTTCTTTCATTATGGCTGAAAATGAATAAAGAGGATCTTAAATCACAAAGTAGTGAAAATTGTCGACAAATAAATAGATGGTTATACAAAATTATTAATTCTATGACCTGACTTATATCACAAAGGTTCATGCAAAAACCTATAATTAATTATGGAGAGACGTCCTTATGTATTGGATACAATGACTTTAGGGTTTTACCTTTTGGAAACTATTAAAGTGTTTACTATGATAAGAAAATATCCAAGATAAATTACATGATTCTTGGATTGATATTAATGTTCTTGATGAACATATGTGCCTCAAGCATGATAGGTGTTCGAAGCACTTAAAACATATAAAAACATTAGATTCTCGAAGAACGAGAAGTGTCTGGAGCATAAAAAGTTCCTAAAGAACATGAAGTGCTTGAAACGCAAGATAAAAGTTTTTCTTAGTTATATAACAAGACTCATTTAGCATGGATTACTTAATCAAAAGTATGATATTTTTTTATGATGATATTCTCTCATCTTGTTGATTCAAGAAATAGAAAATTATTGATGACCTCCTAAAAATCATGCATATATTATTATCATTCATAAGATTAAATGACAATTGAACATCAATTTGTTTGATATTAAAATATATTTCACTAAAGGATTTTTACAGTAAATTTGAAGATGTATTCAACAAATTTGTCCAAGCGAGAATCCAGTAGATTCATTAACTAAAGTTATATTGTGTACTTATGTTAAATGATAGGCTTCAAAGTATATTATGTGATTCTAATATAATTATTATAATAATATGTGTTACAGTGAGGAGAAAAGCTATTTGAGCGTTGTACTCTTTTTCCTTCACTAAGGTTTTTTTCCAGCGGGGTTTTTTCCTAGTAAGGTTTTAACGAGGCGTGTCAAATATAAATAAAAACAATATGCTCCTCTATATATCAATCCCTTGTTTATTGACATTTAACGTATATGATCAAATGAGAATTTAGCAGATTTCTTAACTAAGTTTTTATAAAGAACAGTATTCGAGTTGAGCCACAAGTAAAGAAAGATCATAAATACTTGACGTCGCAATAAGGGAAAGAATATATTGACACCCTGTACTCTTTTTCCTTCACCATGAGTTTTTCCGAGAAGTTATCCTGAAAAGGTTTTAACGAGGCATATTGAATATGTGTCATACCTCCAAGGAATAATGTACACTTTTTCCTTTCATCAAGTTTTGTCCAAATGAGATTTCTTGATAATGCTTTAATGATGCACATCTTTCAGTAATTATCCAAGGGGGAGTGGTATAAAATATTTAGTTAAATGGATATTTCAACATATCCGAGAGAAGTGTGGTTTTTCCCCAATAAGAAATATATCAATGGTATTGTATGAGGATATTATTTTATTATACAAATACAAAATGGCTACATAATAAATGACAAAATAAAACACATATCACCTACATTTTATACACGCGCGGGTGATAGAAGAATGGAGATATTGATATTTATCAAATACAATTATGTAATCTTGCTTATTTGGTCATCAAAGTATTGTCAACCACAACATTCAGGAAGTTGATCCTCAATATTCGAACACGACAACTCAGATATCTCTTGCCAGTATCAGGGGAAGCGTGAACATGTACTCTTTTTCTTTCGTCTAAGTTTTTATCCCACTAGTTTTCTTGACAAGCTTTTAACGAGGCAGAATCCCAAGATAATTAGTCCTATGTATATCTATGTTGCTTTCATCGAAGTGTTTTATCCCACAGGGTTTTTTTGGTAAGGTTTTAATGAGACATATTTTATAAAAAACGGACATCCAAGGGAGAGTATTGTATATAATAAAGTGGATGTCTCTTAGGAATCCTAGACCTCTCTTATTTCCATCATTATGAAACACTTATGGCATAATATGAAAAGTTTTATTTCTTTTATAAATATGACTTTCGTACCATTATTTTGTACCCAAAAAATAAAAAAATAACAAATAAGTTTATTCTTATTTTTTTATGTCAATGTATAACAATTAAATGGTAAGTATTATCAAAATGAGTAATTTATTAGTGTTGGTCTCATATTTTTATTTTAAATACAAAGTAAATCTTTCTCAAATGGTCGAAAATCCTTTGATATCTAACTGAAAAATAAGTTATAGAGATAGATAGTTGGTCTAGTGGTTAGGCTACTCCGCAGAGACCAAGAGGTCCTGGGATCGAATTTCATTGGAGTCGAAATGACTCCGAGCCCAAAGTGGCTCCCTCATGTACTAAAAAAAAAAAAAAGTTATAAATTTTATTATTATCTGTTTTATAGCATTTGGAAAAACAGAAAGGAAAATAAGTTAAAAATCAGTTGCTAAAGCGCCTCTTTTTTTCTTTTTTTTTGTATGCAAAAAAGGCGACAACTCCTAAATTTAGGATAATAATATATGAAGCCCACATGTTGTCTTTGTTCTTTCATATGGGCCTCACCATGTTATCTTTTTTTTTTTTTTTTTTGGGCGCACCATGTTATCTTTAGCATTATTGTAGATTTGTACCCACTCATGTTCCAGATATTATCTTTCTTTTTTTGGACGGCAAATATAATCTTTAATAATCCCCAAGACTAAGAAAGAATTTTCAATAATTAAGTTTTTTAGTATCAAGATTAGCAATGAAACTAGTGTGAATTTAGTTTTAATTTTTTTTGTTACATGAGAGGTCAAAAGACCCGGAAGTAAAACTTACTAAAACTTATTAATTAGCTAAAGCAACTCTATGTACAGCGCATCCGCAACGAACTCTCGCTAATAAACGCTAAAGTCCTTCTGGTGGGTTTGTATGAGGAGTTGGACCCGTTGTACTATCGTCAAATTTTGCTAGCCAGTTTCCGCACATATTTGCTTCTCTGTAGCACCAATTCAACTCACAACGATCTCTAGAAGTCAAGATATCACAACATGCCTTTATTATGTCATTTGAAATGTACCTTGAGTTCGCACCGCCCTTCACTAGCGCGTGCAGCTCACGCGGGCTCGTCTTAATGATCAAAGACGAGAAGCCCTGCCATACCGCCATCTGTAATCCGAAATGTAAAGCAATAAGTTCTGCTTCAAAGGTCGTACTCGCAACACAAATTCTGGAAAACCCCCCTAAATATTCCCCTTTATTATTTCTAAATAAACCCCTTACACCAATGATGTCTCCTCATTTGTGATAATAAAATCTATTCATGAGACATCATTTTAGGCTTATTTATTAGTTTATAGGTTGATTTTAGTTTAATTTAGTGCACTTTCCTATTTTGAGTCTTGATTTAGTAACATAATATTTTTAGAGCATATAAGGTTTAATTGTTTATTTAGTGTGAAGCTTTAAAGATAATTATGGAGATTAATTAGAGTCCAAGTCAAAGACTACAACATATAGAAAGAGATTTACATGGAAATTGGAGATAAAGGTAACAAAGGCTAAAAACATGGAAAAGGAAAAGCTGCCTAAATCAGAGATTCTGCAGCAACGCCTAAAGAAGTGGTGATAACTCCAAAAGAAAGCCGATTTTGGAAGATTCCTTTCATAGGGACGTAGATAATTCGCTGAGGGTTCTTTTGGTATATTATGGAGCAAAAACCGACCAATAACGAAGAAGATGTGCTCAAAACAGTTCAGCAGTAATTATCTTTATTTCCATACGAATTTGAGTTGGGCTTGGAGTCCATTACTTAACCTTATCTCCAAGAAACGAATTAGGTCAACCTATACACTATAAATACAGCCTCTTAACACTCTTAAATCATCCTTGGTGAAACCTTAAACCAAGAGGAAGCTTACAACACAAGAGAGAAGTCTGGAAGGAGCTGTTCATCACAATGTCTTCTTCTACCTTTAAATTTGTAATTCCTTTCTTTTCTTTCATGAACTAAATTTCTTTAGCTTGAGTTTTAGTATATATGTATGAACCCTAGTTTTGATTGACATCTATCTAATTTGGGTACTTAATGTTTTAAATTGAATTATAGTTTTTATTCTCTGTTTATGTGTTTGGATTTATATTCTGTGTTCTTATGGATGGCCACCATATAGAATTACCATCTAGTAATTAGGTCATCATTGACAACGGTGTTTAATTACATGTTTAGCACATAACGTCTAGTATTCGGTTTAGATCTGACAAATCAACCTAACTAGATAATCACTATGGTTTAGTTCTTGTGACTATTTACCAATTACAGGAAAAGTTTGCTTAGGAAGCCTTATTGACACAGGTAAATCCTATTTTAAACTACCTAGCGAATTGGAACCGATTATTGAAATACTACATAATTCATCCTTACATGTTTAGAATGGCAAGACTAGTGGGGATTACATGCTAGTGACTTAAGCTATATTCTCATATTACTTCTCTTTCATATTTACTTTTCTGTCTTTAAATTGTTAGTTTTAATTTAGTTAATTAGAAAACCAAATAAATATCTATTTGTCTTTACTTTTATTGCGTTTTATTTGTTCTAGCTTTAATTATTTGCACTTGATTTTTGCATAAGATTCCCCTAACGTTCGTAGTCTCTGCGGAACGAATCTTACTTATTTTCTAAAACTTGCATACGATCTGTAATACTTGCAGAACCGTGCTCAGTCTAGGGTGATTATTTGCTCTTTATTTATATATTATTTTATCACACCCTAGGCCACACCAAGTTTTTGGCGCCGCTGCCGGGGACTATATTGTTAGTCCTTGTGCAATTATCTAGTGCTTTTATTTTAGTTAGTTCTACTTTACGCGTTTGTCTTTTAGTTTTTGTTTTTCAGATTTAGATACAGATGGAGAACCTAAGGCAACTTGAGCTACCCATCGAATTTAGAGTGGAGCCACGAGGAATTCGCGCTCCAGAAATCCAAGCCGCTAAATTTAAACCTGATCCAGGGATGCTAACTCAGTTTGCAACTCATGGATTATTCAGCGGTGCTGCACATCAAGATCCGATCCGATACATTCAGAAATTCATGCAAATCTGTGATGCTTATATCGTAAGAGGAGTTACTAGGAAACAAGTATATTACGTGATGTTCCATTTCTTCTTGACCAGATGTGCAAGCGACTGGTATGATACCCAATACCCTCATGTTATTCCAGATTGGGACAAGCTTCAAACAAGATTCCTATACCGCTTCTATCCGGTTAGTAGACGTTTAAAAGATATGTTGGAGCTTGAACAATTTATACCAAAAGACGGAGAGAGTTTGGGTGAAGCATGGTTACGATTTACAGAGAAGAGGGCGAGATGTCCATATCATAAATCCTCGCCGGAATATTATTTAACCTTGTTTTATGGAGGCCTTAATGACAAATCAAGAGAGAAAGCAGATTCGTTAGGAAACGGAGGTTTTGTGTTACTAGACCCTGAAGAAGCTGAGTTGGGGATGGAGAGAATTCTTGAGAACGAAAGAAGTTGGCCAAAGAAACCAGAAAAAGAAGACACTTCAGAATCTCTGAAGCTCAAAGAATTGGCTCAACAACTCGAAGAGCTACAAGAACAAGCCCGAACAATTGCTTAGGTGAATGTGGTACGTGCAATTCCTTCGTGTCCTGGTTGTGGATCAAGAAATCATGTGTGGGAAGGATGTATGAATAATCCAGCAGTAGCTCCCGTTACATATCCTCAAGATAACTATTATTCGCAAGAAAGCTACCTTAATTATCAACAACCTCCACAACAAAGAAGTTGGGTCAGAAATCAAGAAACTTATCATCAACCCCAACCTCAATCCTATAATCCACCACAACCTATTCAGAAAGAGGCACCCATTGTTAAGAAAGCTTGTCAAGAAACGAAGAAATCACGTGCCACGGGTTGGCTATCACGCCAAAGGTCTGGTTTTTGGGTACAAGCCAAAGGTCTGGCTTTTGTGCAAAACAATATCAACACAATATTGTCCCTCGAAACATGCTTTATGGATATAGATGTTGTAGATTACCCAGAGGTGGTGCTTGAAGATGTTGTTTTTACTTCGCTTTAGGGTCAAATTTGATGTGAACGAGCCTCTTCCACCAGGTGTGTATATTTGGCAGGAGGATGGCATCACTTAGATCATGTTCCAATACAAAATTGTTGGTTGTCTTTGTTTTAGTTGTGGCTGCATAGGTCACAAGTACAGTGAATGTACGGTGTAAGTGTCCAGAGACTCAGAGGATTTCAACCTTAGAAGGAAGACCAACTGGAGTGTCAAGAACATAGATAAATTCCCACCAAGTAAACCCATTTATGAATTTTAAAAGAGATTAGTTGGAGGTTTTGCAGAATTGGAGAGCAGTTCAGCTGGATTTGTCAAGGTTCTTTGGACACAGACATTGGAAGTTAGAGGGTTAACACAAAATATCAAAGGGGTATCCAGGATAGGAATTTGGGAGGAAATGATCAGGATATGAGTTTTATGGGAAAAAGAATCTACTTAGGGAGAGATCAACGATTTGATAACTGGGATAACAATAGAACACATAAAGAAAGCTGGAGGACGGAAGAAGAGTGGACAAACCAATCATGAAAAAGTTTACAATGCCGTCTAAGGGTGAGAAACGGAGTAGTGGCAAATATCAAGGTAATAGGTTCATTCATCTTGTGGAGTTCAATGAAGAAAGTAACTTAGAGGAAAATATCCAAGAAAAAGAGAAAGAGCTGGAGAATTTGGTGGATGATGTTGATGAAAACAGTTTTACTCTTAGGAGCAAGAGGGAATCAGTAGCTCAGGAGAAAAGAGAAGAAGATAAGCTTGAAAAGAATGCAAAGGATAAACAAATTATTCTCAAACGAAAGAAGGAGTTTATTAATAACGTTTGTGGTAAGGGAGGAATAAGGACACATCCCAAGAATCTTGAAAATCTTAAAAAACTTGTGATAAAAGAAAGAGAGGAAAAGGAGACCAATAACTCACCAATAGTAGTCATAGATGGTAGCCACAATGGTTTTCTGTTTGAGAAAGTAATGATGAGGGATAATAAGATATAAAAGGCAAGTTTAGTCATGTAGAATTTGATGGTCTTGGCAATTCAGAGAACGAGGAGGATCTTTTGAAAATTGGTGATGATACAAGCAAGAGAACTTGGAGCAGATATGAGGAAGATGTTGTGATTGTTTTACAACTCCACCAAGAAGTTTTCTGGAACTCTATATGTTACTTTAAACCTTTTCTTTGATTAAATAGTTATAATATGGGAGAAAATTGAAGAATTGTGTGGATCATATGATAAAGTTTTGAAGGAAATGGCTATAAAAATGAGGGTAAAGTTTCTGAAATATTGGGGAATCGAAAGTACTAACATATTATTATATGTTGCAGTTGTTTTAGATCCAAGAAAGAAATTACAATACCTTACATGTTACTTCAAATTTATTTATTCTCCTACTTTCTTTTTCCATATGATTTTTCAAAAAAATCAGTACCCCCACCACTCTTAAACAAGGGGTTATTTGAAACATAATATAATCCATATGATTTTTCATAAAAATTTGTAACCCACCACTCTTAAATAAAGGGGTTATTTAAAACATTTAACCTAATATAAAATTACTAGGAGATTAATATAAAATGAGATGTAGTATAAAATATATCTTGACCTAAAAACTATCTCTTAACTAAAAATTATCTCACTTGTCGTTTCTATCTCATTTCACCTATCCCTTGAAACCGAGGAATGTGGATTCTCCTCTTTTGAAAAACACATGGGAACTAAAAGAGGCGGTTCTAGGATCGATTGGTGTTCATGGTAGAGAGGGTATTTTGGCTAGGTGGTTCCCTTTGGTTGATCATCCATCATTCATGAGGTATCTAGCGGATGTTTTTATACTTTATATAAAAATACTTATTATTTATTTAGGCATAAATATTTTGTGAAACCTTAGGCTAATATTATTTGGGATTCGTGTGTCACTCCTAAACATGCCATTTTTATTTGGATGCCATTAAGTTCAGTGTGTTCCATGCCTTCAGTTCTTATATCAAGTAACTCATATAGGGTAAACTAAGAAGATGGTCCTTATATTTGAGACTTTGTGATTGTTTACTTTACATCGTTTAGGTTTCAAATTGTATCCTTGAGATACATAAATATGTCTGCCATTTTATGAAAATGCATAGGTTGCAAGCTCCAAGTTTGCCTTCTCCGTAATAAAATACACCGTGAAGAGAAAAGGCACCCAAATAAGACTTGGGGGTAGAATACACAAAATAGACTTGAGCAAGACCCTGAAGTTATGGTGCCTCTTTTACCCACTTATCTTAAACAATAAATCGAATTAATGATCCGATGTACAACCCAAACCAACAGTAATCTAGTGGTGGTTGATAAAGCAAATTTTGCCCATATAAAGTGTTTGTTTCTCTGGTCATAAACTTTATAACTGGCGTGAGCTAATGCCTTTTAATGGATTCAATAGATTCTGGTCATAGGTGGTTGTCTTGGATGACTGAGTTAATGCCTTTGATCGAATTAATAGATCCTCTCCAGAGGTGGTTGTCTTGGATGACTTCTCTCTACAATAAAGAGAATGTGGAATAGGGTCCCAAATGATGTACAATAAATAAGGGGAGAAGAATAATGTGTGTGATAGTAGTGAGAGTAGAAATGAGAATCGTGAATTACCTACTTGTTAAATGATCACATTATTAGTATTTATGGGCAAAGTGTTTTACAGTAGTCGACTTCCTTATGGGATAGGGATTAACAATCTCTTATCTCTTATCTTGATATACCTTCTTTAACAATCTTTATATCTGATTTGATCGAGTAACACAAGAATAGAGATTAATCTTTATCTTCATGATTATTGATTCTTATCTCTTTATTCTTGATTTTTATCTTTTGCAATCAGCATCGCCTGTTTCCTTGTCTAGTAGGTAGGGACGAGACCCCACCAACCTCTGAACTCGGCATGACCGTGGGTGGATTTAGATAGATGATTGGAGTGACCGAATTCATGTTTTTCATGTCTTGATCGGATTTTGACTACTATGTTGGCTGAGTGGCTGATTATGGTTGTTAAAAGATGCGGAGTACCAAAGTAAGCCACAATATCAGTCACTGGCTAATCAAAGAATATTTAACCTTATTAATGGTGGCAGCCCATTCAAATATAAGCTGCCATCAACCATGTTGGTTGACGGCAAGGGGTGCAAGTCCCACATTATAGACGTGAAACTCCTGGCATCGGTCATCTTCAAACTTTTGAAACTCCTTCATTGATTTTTTCAACCTAGAAATCATATTTTCTATAAAAAAACTATCCAACACATATTTTCAAAAACATAAATTTATTAGAAATTTATAAATAATTTTAAATAATAATTAAGTAAATTGTAGGTCATAAATATGAATTTAAAACCAAACAAATAATCTTATTTATAAGAATATATTTAGTTTGCACAATGGTTAAAAAATAAATCGTTAATTACTTGTTTGTTCTTTTACTCGCGTTGCTACCAAAATTTGGTGTTCGAATCGATTTGGTTTATAGTGGCAGTGACCAGATAATGATGAAGAATGTCGTATTAGTAGCAGTTTGAATGAAAAATAATATTATCTTTGGTTGTTTGGACAAAATAATCAACTCAACAACCAATGTATCTTCACTAACTATCAATCTAACATAAAATGGTAAAAAGACTAATTTTGACTATCTAATAAAAAAACTGTTAAAAGGTCCATATACAGGAACAAAAGTGAAAATTTCTAACTTGAGGCAAAAAATAAAGGGTTGTTTGAAATATTTGTCCTAATAGAAAATTACCAGGATATTAATAAAAAAATAAAATATAAAATTTTGCTTAACCTAAAAACTATCTCGTAATATAAATATAACTTAATTGTCGCCTCCATCTCATTTCACCTAAACAATAATCAACCTCACAGATTCTAATTTTCTCACTGAATCATAGTCAACTGCCCTTTTCTTTACTCTCTCAAACACAATTCATACTACTAACCCTCGCATATTGTATCATAGCCAAATTTTATTCGCATCCACCACCAAAACAATCATTTTGGACAATTCACACCCATGATCATCTTAACATTTATTGATCAAACATAGCTTTACCAAATCCACCATCATTCCCAATCAATTAGAAGATTAAGGTAAGGAATAACATATGTTGATTTGTCTGATATAATTAGTTCTTTATTTGTGTATTTTGTTCTTCTTTTGATATTGCATGTTTAATGATAAAATGAAATTTTATGATTTGGCTGTTTTAAATTCTATATCTTCTTGTTTGACAAGATATTACTATATATTGTTCTACTGTCCGACTAAATTTATTAAATATTCATAAATTATTTTTTAAATATAATATTGGGGTCAATTTCATAATAGATTTGTTTTTGTGCAAGTTAGACAAAAATATATTTTTATTTTATTATCATCTCATAATTATTTATATATAGTTCTACTTTATTAATATAACATTTATATGTAGTTCGTCATTTTAATATTTTATTTCATCTAAGTTTATCTATAAACTTGTTTATTAAGTGTATATTGAGTTAGAAAAAACTAAAACTAATATAATATTTTTAGGTTTTTAATTTTAAATATGTAAATTCAAGGAAGATTTGTACATCTCAGATCCATGGGGTTGCAACTCCCATAACTCCCCTTGGATCAGTCTCCGATCATGTACAAATGATTTAAATGGTTTGATGTCATACTTGCATAGAGTGATTATACAATAGTTTGTGTTCCTTCAAGGGTAACGATACAATAGTTTTCTCTTTAGTGAAAAAATGAATCAAACCCTTCCGATTTTTCATGTGTGTGTTGAGTGTTTTCTAAACTTTATAAAGAGTTGTAGGTATATTACCCTTTTTGTGTATGTTTTCATATGACAAATCCTTTTATATTTAACATGCTAATTGCTCTTATATATATGTTTATCTATTCTTTTGTGTAATATGTCTCTTTTCACTAGTCGAATCATCATTAACATAATTATTTTTATTAGATATATATTCACATGATTTGATCACTCCCTAGATCATAACTTGTTATATGATTAGTCTTTACATAAGTGATAAAATAAAACTTGTTTGTATTCTCCACAAAATCATTTAACATGTTGATAGTTAGAGTATACAAGCGCCATTATCTTTCTAAAATATCCATTTGTTCATCTTGATTATTATGCATACAAGTATGAACACTTTGATTATTTGTGCATTTATTTTCTATTTTGCACACTCCTATGAATATATGATTGGTTGGTTAAGTCTATGACACCCCTTGATATTATTTTTTCATACACTTAACCTCTATAAATGTGTCTACTACATTATTATACAATTTTAAATTTAGAAACACATTGCATTTTTAGAGCACACACATCCTAATTATCATTCTATACGATTCATAAGTTCTCACATAGGTTGAACACTTTTGTAGAGCACAACTACTCACATGTATTTAATTTTCTAAAGTGATTAACTACACCCTTTCTTAGTAACTCATATATAAAATTTCGTATTTTAAGTGCAAGAGCATCCGGACATCATCTTTTGTGCAAAAACATGAATATCTACTTTAATTTATCTTGAACATAGCATGAAATATATTTTGCTGTAATTTGTAAATTTAATTAGCTACAAACATTTTTGATGAACAATTAGAGAATATATTATGTTGGAGGTTAAAGCATGTGAGTATCATTTCCTATGAAAAAATATGTAACTTCGGTTTCATATTTTTGAACATGTTTTTTTCCATTACGAGGGAGATCCTAACGGATCATGAGATACATATTTTTTAATATATTTTATGTTAAACTTTAATTGTGCTTGGAATCTGAAGATATAACTGGACACCCATTCTCTTGAAATCAAGCACCCATTTCAATTCAAGACAATTTTCTTAAAAGATCTGTTGGGATGTTTAGACCTATATACTGAATCATTTGGGCACAAAGCTTAACCCTTCTTCTCCATCATCTTTATACATCTTTGGAAGCAAATCAAGCCATCAATACCAACTCAAGTCAATCCAATCTTCATCATCTAATCTTGATGAAAAACATCACTTTAATCATGCACTTAAGAAGGATATTATCCAAGACTCGTTGTATCGTCTACTAAAAAAGAGTTCATCTACAAGCATCATTTTATCTTTCACTCGCAGAGGAGTCAACCAACTTCACATTCAAATTAACTTATTGATGAGTTCAACAATATAATTGTATTATTTTCTCATATTTTTATTTTTCTTTTTTATAAAACGCATGAGGGGAAAGTAAATTGTATAGAATGCAAATAAGTGATTTAAGGGGTTATAGGCGTTCCAATACGATTATAGTGATATATATATATATATATATATATATATATATATATGTGTGTGTGTGTGTGTGTGTGTGTGTGTGTGTGTGTGTGTGAAAAAATGGAACACCACCTTAAGAGTTTCTTATAACTATGCTCTTGGAAATGTAATCTGTTAGAGTGCAAGAGTTATCACCACTAATCTCACCATACAAATTATTCATTTCTCTCAAGATTTGAACCCTTTTCACATTGTATGTTATCACACACATTATTGGATCTGTCATACTATGTCGTGAATGCAACTTAAACGGAGCCTCACCTAATTCTGTTGACAAATCTCGATGACTCGATGCTACTCGAGGGAAGCTACTAACAACTCATTTGAGTTAATAAACTATTGTGATAATTCAGCGAGGGTAAAACTACCTGAGTGGTGTACAACAATAATATGAACAAAGCGCAGAGTGTATACTGAGATTTTCCTACCTATAACTACCCATGACATACTCCTTAAAGATGTACCTATTATGTTCATTAATATAGTATGATCTGATTTCATCACCCTATATATTTTCTTTTGTCCAATACTAACTTAATTGTCAGAGTGCCAACGGGAGGTACCATTCCCTATGGTCCCAACCTTTGTTTGATTTCAGGGTCATTACATTCAACCAAAGCCATACACTCAAATCAATTATTATCAAAATACCAAATTAAGGCTTAACTTGTCATATATTCTTATTAGAAGAGCATTGCACGCTCTATCAGTTAGCGTCGTCTACGGCAAACAAAGTCTCAAAATCCATGAGAAATCACTATGAAACTATTTGACAAAAAAATCACTATGAAACCCAGTTCCAAATTAGACTGGCTAGGACAAGTATCGATGGAGATACCACAACCAGTCGAACCTAACGCTAGAATGGAATCACTCTCGTAACCAAGATGGAGTCCAATGAAGAGATGATCTATGCCTCCTCCTGGTACCGAGCATCACCTGCCTCCACTAGGGGAATCACAAGTGTTCCAATAATGTGGTACAAAATATGCTCCACCCGAGGGTAACTCGCCAATTCTAGCAATTGTTACAACAAGCAATGGATCATATACAACATTCACCAATTGAACCACACCAAGGTCCTTATGTCATATATATATATATATATATATATATATATATATATATATATATATATATATATATATATATATCAGAGCGCCTAGAATTCTTGAGAGCTTAGTGTATGAAGATCGAGGTAGAGAAAGGTAGCATTGCGAGAAGAGGAACGACAAAAATGAAGCATAAACAAACATCGAGAGATATTCCAGGCTGACTGAGTATCGATTATCAATATAATAAGCCCTTTTTCTTAGTTATTACACAATGTCGTTATTCCGTGTAAGTTTAAACCACCGATCATTCCTCCAGTCGATGGATTATGAGACCCATACACACTTATCAGTGTCTTTATAGGTATATGGAGTTCATCACAAGATCATATACTATTTATTATTAGAATATTCCCTCAACGCTCTTTGACAATGCTCATAATTTATTATGTAAGTTTGAACCAGACTCCAACAATATATTACTGATGATGCTTGAAGTATGAAGATGTGTTTATATATTTATTTGATGACTCCTTACCATAAAAGCTAATTTCTTGGATTCTTGATATCTTAGTGTATGAAGATCGAGTTAAAGAAAGGTAGCATTGCGAGAACAGGAACGACAAAAATGAAGCATAAACAAACATCAAGAGATATTCCAGGCTGACTGAGTATCGATTATCAATATAATAAACCCTTTTTCTTAGGTAATACACAATGTCTTTATTCCGCGTAAGTTTAAACCACCGATCATTCCTCTAGTCGATGGATTATGAGATCCATACACACATATCAGTGTCTTTATAGGTATATGGAGTTCATCACAAGATCATATACTACTTGTTATTAGAATTTTCCCTCAACGCTCTTTGACAATGCTCATAATTTATTTTGTAAGTTTGAACCAGACTCCAATAATATATTACTGATTATGCTTGAAGTTTGAAGATGTGTTTATATATTTATTTGATCTCCTTACCATAAAAGCTAATTTCTTGGATTTGCAAAAGTTTAAACTTTTCCATAAATTTCATTTTTGGATTTTGTTTTGATAGAGTAGGGATGATGATGTATAAGAAATAAAAAGAATGAAAATAATGATGAGAGAGAGAGAGAGAGAGAGAGAGAGAGAGAGAGAGAGAGAGAGAGAGAGAGAGAGAGAGACTTATAAAAACATTTAAACAATATATGAAAAGAAAAAGAAAAAGAACGAAAGAATATATATACTAATACTTTGGTCTTTTATATTATTTAGTTATTATCTAACTAGGGTATTTTAAGGGGTAAAGCCTCCCTGAAACCCTTTAACTTTGCCGAAAGTGTGTGATCCGCCCCTGATCTTCATTTTCCCCCTTTTTGGCTCTCGATCTCAATACTTTTTGACGCCGTTAGCCTTTTTTTTGGTTTTTCTGTCAATTGACCGTTAGTCAACGCCACATGGCGCCAGGTCATCGCCACCTCAGCGCCATCTCACCGCCACCTGTCTTCGTCATCATCTTCCTTAATTGTATTGAAAAAAATCATTTGAAGGTTTGAATCCTTCAAACATCAATGAAAAAAAAATCAAAAAAATAATTCATACTTGAAATTACACACAAAAGGAGCTAAACCACTTCCAATTTTGGGGAAAAAATTAATACATGAATTTACACACAAAAGGAGCTAAACCACTTCCAATTTAAATTATGATTAACGACATATTAAAGTCAAAGACATCAGAAATCTTTTCGATGTTTATGGGATTCAAGAATATTTGTTCAACTCTTATCAAAATGTATACCTGAGGGCAAAGAAACAAATCACAAGCAAAAGCAAAAGCAAGGAGAACAAACCGCAATGCAAAATTTGCAGAGGACAATTGATGTTTAAAATATATGATTTTTGTTCAATTGAGTGCAAAGTAAAGGAGATCGAAAAGAAGAACTCCACAGCCTTTGCTCATGAATTCTTGAGCAGATCAACTTCTGTAAATCACATAAGATAAATTCTTGATATTCTTCCTTTTTGGAGAAACGTGATTATGATTCTTAAGTAAAAATGTTCTTATTTTGCATATGGGCACATGGTGGGGGCAAAGGTGTGATAAAATAATAGATAAATAAAGAGTCACACACCCTTGATAACCACGGAACTCACTGCAAGTATCACAGATCGTATGCAAGTTTTAATGATAAGTCAAGTTCGTTCGCAGGGATTGTATCCGTTAAATCAATTTATGTTTAACAAGCGTAGATGAATTTAGATGTTTGGAATAAAGTATGAAAGGATAAATAACTATGAATACTATCTAATGCAAATAAATAAATAAAACAAATAAACAAAACAAATAACTAAATATGAAAGTGAGTCAAATAGATTAGGATTACTACGTCTATTACTAAATTGTTATTCTAACCTGTCACATTAAGCATTATATATTAACCAGGATTGCAACAAACCTTAGTGGCTATCTAGTCACACTAGACGATTATGTGGTGTGTCAATAACTAAGAATAATCCTAAGATTGATCAGATCTAGGAAATAGGTCAAAACACATAATACAATATACGCCAAGCTTAATCAATTAAAATAACCAAATAGTATTTAAAGATCAAATAATAATCCAACAATTAAGAGTAAACTTACAGAATAACCGCTTAGAAATATGGTTGAGAATAGATCTATAGCTAATTACTCTAATATAGAGAAGGTAAGATGTAGAAGAGGAGTTGTCAGTCTCCAATCTTCTTCTTCTTGTCTTCTTCTATAGGTCAACTTGCTTCTTGGATGAATAGCTTGATTCTAAGGATGAATATCTATCTAAAGGACTAAGCTATTGTTTAAAACTAAGAAAATATAAGTAAAGACTAAGCCTATACTTTGCAATTGAGCAAGGACATGTTTACAATGATAAGAGGGTGTATTTATAGGTATCTTGGAAGCCCTAATTCGTTTTCTTGAAGGAGAAGTAAGTAGTGGACTCCAAGCCCAACTCAAATTCGTAACCCTAAAAACATGAAATCAGGTCCGATTTTCTTTTGGCTCTAACAGCTTCAATATTCATCCGTATGACGCGTATGAATATACCAAATTGATCGTCTCGGAAAGCTCTTCAACTTTGCTCTTGACCGTTTCTCCAAATTCCACACTGTTCTTGAGATATAAGCTGATTTGTGGTCGTAGGTGCAGAAATTCAGATTAAGGCAGGTTTTCCTTTTCCATGTTTTTAGCTTTTCTTTCCTTGTCTCCAATTACCTCTTTCCATATCTTGTAGTCTTTGACTTGGAATCTAATTAATCTCCATAATTATCTTTAAAGCTTCACACTAAATAAATAATTAAACCCAATATGCTCTAAAAATATTATTTTACTAAATCAAGACTCAAAATAGGAAAGTGTAGCATTTCTCAAGAAAATCGACTATAATGACTTCTAAAATCACTAAAAATGATGTCTCATCCTAATATAAATCTATCACAAATGAGGAGACATCAAGACCCCCAACTCAAAGTTGTATCGTCCCGATACAATAAAGATAAAAACAAAGGGAAGTCTCTAAATACACACCTAGGTCAATTAAGCACAGAAGACAGAAGATAGAAGAATATGGAGAATAGACTCGAAGCAACTACTCAGAAAATTTCATGTAATAATATTTAAAAACTACATACCTGTACACTTCTCATATCCACAGTCAACACGGCTTGAATTCAAGATCAGATTAATTTTGCAATGTAAGAAGGAGAGGAACTTTACTCAGTTCACCAAGGAAGCTATAGATTGTTCATCGAACTTCACTAGTGTCCAAAGATCCATTTAACTACTCTCTATTGGCTCAATCACTTCTCAATTACATAGCAAAGAATCAAAAGGTCTTTAAGGTTGTAATGTAGGCTTAGGGACGGTATGATAAGTATATTTGGATAATTTAGAGTGAGCTTTTGGCTCTCTCCTCACTAGCCATCAACGAATCGCCCTAGAGCTTGAGTTACTCTCATGAAACGTTCTCACTCAACCCAATGATTTCTTGATGCACAATTTAGCATCCCCAATAACCCAATTAAAGCATAAGATGTTCACATAAAAATTCCACTTTGCCGGTCCGAATATATATATTTTCTTTTCAAATCAATTTTTTCTTTTGTATAGCCATGACTCTCTTTTAATGTTGAGATATCACACTAATTTTCTCATATATATATTTTTATGCCCTTGTTGGCAAATTTAGCTCGTAGCTTCTTTTTCATTCACTATTACCCCGACAAAGGGTTACAATAAAAATCTGTGAATCATCATCAATATAAATAACAGAGCACAATTAATAAGCTCAAAAATCCCATCCCAATAAAAATTCCCATAATGGTGGACCCACCACCCCAAACTCAAGCTCTAAAACAACTGTCTATGCATCGTGATTCGAGTGCGGGTCATATGGAAAAGTCCTATAATCTAAAGGGATATGGCTTATAATGTGTTTAAATAAAAAGGCTTTAGAAAGGCTAGAAGGGGCTGAGAAGGATATAGCATATAAATTCAAAAATCACAAGGTGAGAAGGTATAAAAAGGCTTCAAAGGCTTCAAATATGAAAGAACCGCCTTAATCACTTTCTACACTATGTAATTTCGTTATTCTCTTACCTTTAGCACTTTCATCAAATGGGTTTGTCAACTAGCTTGGATCTCACGGCCTACACACTTCTCAAGGTTCCCTGAGATCGAACATACTTTCTATCGCGTTGCTTACTAATCTTTTCTTTACTATCAATGTGTGTTTTCCTGCAAATACTCAAAGCATACAAAATAAAATAGCTCATAAACATACTACTTACTATCATTAATCCACTGAGCTTATGCTTTCAAGCTATTAAACACACTCTAAAAAACATCTAAACCTTCTCAAAAATTTTAATTTTACCTAAAAACAGAAAAATGGAGATGAGAGACAACGAATCCCCACACCCCCAAATCAAAAATGAGCCGTGTCCCCACGACTTGAAAAGACTCAAAAATAAAATAAAAGAAAATTAAAATTTCACAGATATTGCACATATAGACGAGGTAAGGAAGAAAGAAAACATACTCTTCGAGGCTATATACCTCGCCTGATCAATACCCGAAATAGGGTGCAGTGCTTTCATGTATGTAAATTTCTATGTATCACCAATTTCGCATTCCATTACATCTTCTTATGCTCCATCCCAATCAATCACACTCTAGAAATCTCTTATTTATCTTCTTCCAACTATTCTCTTTGAATAATCTCTCATGTGACAGTTGTTCATCCAGGAATATGTTTTGAACACAGCTACTAGCGTCCTAGAAGCTCTTGTTCATCTTGGGTTAAAGGACTATTGATTGTAGAGGTTGTGGTGTCTTCCTTATGAAAGTTAAAACCTTTTTGTTCTTTGAATTCACCACCGCTAGCTTTCCTCTATTCTCTTGATCCGATTCACCTCGTAATTTATTCCCAAACTAGTACCCATCTCAATTGAAATCTTCTAGAGCTTACCCAATACCTTGCTTTGATTCTTCATATCCCATACACTTGATAATATCTCTATCATCTCTTTTGACCCCCAACTCAAAGCTTTGAACACTCTTGAAATTTGTAACTTTATTATCATAGGTGGAACAAGCTTTATTTTGGTTAGGAAAGGTGTTAGGATGATAATTCTCCATGTGGGTATGATTGAACCAAGCTTTGGTGATATGGGTTTAAGAATTTTTAGAAAAAGATGTTGAGATTCATGGCTTTGATTCTTGGTTTCTAGGTATCTTGATATGATTTGGGTGCTTGAATCTTCTTTGTAATGATGTAGGGAAGGATTTGGATGAGAATTCATGGTGATTTGGTGATGTTTTGATGTTAGGTGAAGGTTTGTTGGAGCTTTAATGGAGTTGGGAGAGTTCTGGAGAGGAGAAAGAGGCTTGAGGTTTATGAAATTCGGAATTAATAGCTCTATATCTCTTTTATAAGCTCAACCCGTAACTTTCTCTCTCTGGCGGCGTGGCGCGGTATACCGGGCATATCCTCCGGTATACCGGAACATCTGATGATCAAAATTTTTTAGCTTCTGGATAAAACCCGTGGTAGGACCCCGTGGTACGGGTTATTGAGCTGCGGACCATGGTACGGTGTACCGCGGGGGTGCTCCGCGCCTCCTACGTCAAAAAACCCGTGGTAGGACCCCGTGGTACGTGTTTGTGCGGTGCATGGCGCGGTATAGGGTCCGGTATACCAGACCCATCAGCTATTTTTTTTTTTCGTTTCTGGATAAAACCCGTAGCTCTACCCCGTGGCACGGGTTTTTACCGTGCGGTGCACCGCAGCTAAGGTCTGGTGTACCGCACCTGGCAAAAACCTCCCCAACAGCTAGATCTCGAAAAGTTATGCAGTTTAGGCTCAAAAATCACCTGATTCCGACATCCGAGCGCAAAGATATGACTTGCCGAAGTTTCTGTCCGAAAAAATTTTTGTTCGCCTCCCTAACTCGATTTCTCCAATACCTAAGCATCAAAAACACTAATACCTTTCTCAAATATGCACTATCAACTAAAAATAACTAAATTAAACATAAATTAAAAACGTAAAATGCATGAATATTAAAAAAAAAAAAAAACTACGGGTTGTCTCCCGTACAGCACTTTTGTTTAACGTCTTTCAAAGTTAGACGTGTTACCTCGATTAAGGCTTGCGTACATAACCTCCCCAATAACGGGTTAGGTCATGCTCATCTACTATCCGAAGTTTGTGACCCTTCTTAGCTTGTATCTCAATCCGTTTTGACGAAATAACTCTCGTAACTACAAACGGACCCATCCACGAATCCTTGAATCCCCGTGGTCTATTCTCTTGTTTGGGGGCTTTCCATGCAACCATGTCACCAACCCCAAACTCACTTTTGATTCTCTTTTTCACGGGTTGAACGTGGACTTTCTTTTTAATTTCTTTTGTCACAACTCGGAGTGTCGGGGCTTCTATACGTGATTCCTCATGCTTTTCATCCACCAAGTGGAATGTTTTAGATTCTTTTCCCACTCGGAAAGTCACGGTTCCCCTATGCATATCAATTATACTGTGACTTGTCGCCAAGAATGGGCGTCCAAGTATCAATGGAACATGTTGACCTGCAATGCTATCAAGGATAACAAAATCTGTAGGTATAGTTAAAGTACCTACTTGGACAAGCACGTCTTCAATGACTCCCCATGGCTTTATCGTTGAATTATCTAGGAGCAGCAAATCAATATCTTTTCTGTTGGCATCTCCCATGCCTAACTTCTCAAACAAACTCTTGGGCATGATATTCCTTCCTGAGCCCAAGTCACACATCGCTTTAGATTTGAAATTACCACCTATATTAATGTGGAGATATAAAGCTCCAAGATCTTGCATCTTTTGTGGTAATTTCTTTGGAATGGTCGTCAAGCTTTCTTTAGTATGGTCCCTATTTTCAATCTCAACTTCCACACTTTCACTCTTCTTGGACAGATCTTCCTTGCAGACTAGTGGTGGTGTAGGCTCTTTATATGCGATTACATCCTCTATGCATATCGTGCTTTGTTCTTCTAGCTCATTAAGTGGACTTTGTGGTGATTCCACTTCCTCCTCTTCTTGAAGGCTGAACTCTTTAACAACATCGAACCAAACATCGCTATCGATTTCAGTGGCATCATCATTAATTTCTTTACCTAGGCCAGTTTGCATGTATGGGACGTCGAGTATAGGAACAATGATTTCTTCTGGGCTTGACGTTTCTGATTTATTATCACCACTAGGATATGTAATGCTTTGTGGATGAGGTGGTGATAGTAACGGATGCGTAGGTGGTGGTTCCACCTTACTTTCTTCTGTTTGCACCTTTTGTGCGGTTGTCTCTTCTTTATCGGTTTCTTTTTCTTCTTCCACATGCTTGAATTCTGGTTCAACCTCCTTCGTAATTTGATCTTTAACAATTACTTCTTCTAAGCTAAGCTTGGTTGGTTCTTCTACGGTTGAAATTTCGAACCCAACATTGCTATAACCCAGTTTCTTATGTAATTCTTGTTGTAACTGTTGATTGATCGTAGTGAGTTCCGTTAATCTTTGCTCCATTGCTTGATATTTTTGGTGCATAGACGTATTAAGTTTGTATTAGCATCTATCTTTGCCGCGTGTTGCTCTTCCATGTTTTCCAAATAACTTATACTTTCAAAAACTTGATGAGACGGAAGAGCTTGTCGAACCTGTTCTTCTATGATACTTCCGATTAACGGTGGAAACTCTTGTTGGAATTTTAGAGAAGCTTTGGTCACTTGACTGACTTGTGTCTCCAGGGTTTCCACTTTTTCAACTAGCTCCTTGGATGTTTTATTGTTGAGCTGCGTAAAATTTTGAACCAGAATCAATAATTTATCCATCATTTCTGTTGTAGCTTCATTTTGTGGATTATGCATGGGTTGTGGTGGAGCTTGTAATTGATAGCTCGAACCTTCTTGATAAAAATTTTGACTTCGGGCCCCATGCATATTTTGTGCGTAATAATTCTCCATACCTAATAAACCTGAGAAGAGACTAAAAAGAAAACGCGTAAAACTGAAAACAAATAAAAACTTCTACACTAAATAAACACCAAATAGATTTAACTTAAAGATAAATCCCCGGCAGCGGCGCCAAAAACTTGGTGGGGGCAAAGGTGTGATAAAATAATAGATAAATAAAGAGTCACACACCCTTGATAACCACGGAACTCACTGCAAGTATCACAGATCGTATGCAAGTTTTAATGATAAGTCAAGTTCGTTCGCAGGGATTGTATCCGTTAAATCAATTTATGTTTAACAAGCTTAGATGAATTTAGATGTTTGGAATAAAGTATGAAAGGATAAATAACTATGAATACTATCTAATGCAAATAAATAAATAAAACAAATAAACAAAACAAATAACTAAATATGAAAGTGAGTCAAATAGATTAGGATTACTACGTCTATTACTAAATTGTTATTCTAACCTGTCACATTAAGCATTATATATTAACCAGGATTGCAACAAACCTTAGTGGCTATCTAGTCACACTAGACGATTATGTGGTGTGTCAATAACTAAGAATAATCCTAAGATTGATCAGATCTAGGAAATAGGTCAAAACACATAATACAATATACGCCAAGCTTAATCAATTAAAATAACCAAATAGTATTTAAAGATCAAATAATAATCCAACAATTAAGAGTAAACTTACAGAATAACCGCTTAGAAATATGGTTGAGAATAGATCTATAGCTAATTACTCTAATATAGAGAAGGTAAGATGTAGAAGAGGAGTTGTCAGTCTCCAATCTTCTTCTTCTTGTCTTCTTCTATAGGTCAACTTGCTTCTTGGATGAATAGCTTGATTCTAAGGATGAATATCTATCTAAAGGACTAAGCTATTGTTTAAAACTAAGAAAATATAAGTAAAGACTAAGCCTATACTTTGCAATTGAGCAAGGACATGTTTACAATGATAAGAGGGTGTATTTATAGGTATCTTGGAAGCCCTAATTCGTTTTCTTGAAGGAGAAGTAAGTAGTGGACTCCAAGCCCAACTCAAATTCGTAACCCTAAAAACATGAAATCAGGTCCGATTTTCTTTTGGCTCTAACAGCTTCAATATTCATCCGTTTGACGCGTATGAATATACCAAATTGATCGTCTCGGAAAGCTCTTCAACTTTGCTCTTGACCGTTTCTCCAAATTCCACACCGTTCTTGAGATATAAGCTGATTTGTGGTCGTAGGTGCAGAAATTCAGGATTAAGGCAGGTTTTCCTTTTCCATGTTTTTAGCTTTTCTTTCCTTGTCTCCAATTACCTCTTTCCATATCTTGTAGTCTTTGACTTGGAATCTAATTAATCTCCATAATTATCTTTAAAGCTTCACACTAAATAAATAATTAAACCCAATATGCTCTAAAAATATTATTTTACTAAATCAAGACTCAAAATAGGAAAGTGTAGCATTTCTCAAGAAAATCGACTATAATGACTTCTAAAATCACTAAAAATGATGTCTCATCCTAATATAAATCTATCACAAATGAGGAGACATCAGCACACCCTCAAAAGGAGTTCTTGAAGAAATAACCAAGAAAATTAATAATGAAGGTCTTGATGAGACTGTAGAAGACTCTTCATGGGGGAAAAAGAGGAGGAGAGATGAGACCGCATAATGCTCTTCATGGGGGGAAAAGAGAAGGATGAATGAGACTACAGATAAAAAAGTTTCGCTGCACATCAAGAGTAAAAGAAAGCAGAAGTTTCCACATAGATCTCCTTTGATGTGATTACAATTAATATTCTGGTAGTCAATAAACTAGTTTTAGTCTTAGGTAGTTATATATTTTGAAACAATTTAAATTGGAACTAAATCTATTTTGGCTTCAAGCAAATTGTTTTTATGATCTTGTTTTAATATGTCTTTAATCATAATTTAAATTGGAAGTGGTATAGCTCCTTTTGTGTGTAATTTCATGTGTTAATTTTTTTTTTATTTCTTTCCCCATTGATAAAGGTTTGAAGGATTCAAACCTTCAAATGATTTTTTTTAATACAGTTAAGGAAGATGATGATGAAGACAGGTGGCGATGACCTGGCGCCATGTGGCGTTGACTAACGGTCAATTGACAGAAAAACCAAAAAAGGGATAACGACGTCAAAAAGTATTGAGATCGAGGGCCAGAAAGGGAAAAAATGAAGATCAAGGGCGAATCGCGCACTTTCGGCAAAGTTAAAGGGATTCATGGAGGCTTTACCCTATTTTAAAACAATTCTAAAGTAAGGGGGTGTTTTCAACTGAGAGTTTGTTGGATTTTTTTGGATTTCTAAAATTTATAGATTTTACAAACTCTACAGATTGTTATAATTCCATATAGAGTTTATAAGATTCTTTTCAACTCTATATAGAATTTAACGGATTTTTGCGTTAAGATTGTAATGAATTTTAACAAATTTTGATTGTCTTCTAAAAAATAAAATATACATCTGTTTAAACAATTCAACAAAAATAGGTGTTCCTCTACCATGGTCTAATGATAACGATTTTTATTTTGGATTTATAATTTCGATTTTATCTTCTGATTATTAAATAAATAATAAATTTTAAGATAGAAAATATATGTCCAAAAATGTTAAAGAAATCCATAACAGAAAAAAAAAAAATAGTAAACAATGAAACTTTTTTTTTTTATGTTTGATAAAAAACAATGAAACATGATAATCTAAAACCCATTCAGAAACATTGAAAAAAATTCAGAATAGGAAAAAAAAAGAAATAAAAAAGTAAAATATAAAAAACAATAATAATTTATTTTGTAATGTTCGATTAAGGAAACAGTTGTTCATGATAATCTAAAACCCATCTCTTCACACTCGCATGATAACCTTAAAAAACAATGAAATTTGTTCGATAAGAAAAACAATGAAACATGATAACCTAAAAAGCCCATTTCTTTACAATCGCATTAGAATAAATATGGTGATATATATATATATCAATTAGACTAATCTCAATTCATTTAGAAAAATAGGACCATGAAAGATTAGAAACTAAAATAATTATAAAATAACTTATAAAAAAATTACCTTAGTCGTTATTTTGTTTGGAGTTTATAAAATCTCTGCTTCTACAGAAGGATTTGTGGAAAACTTTTTTATTTATATCTAAACATTAAACTCTTATAAAGTCCAATGACTTGGAAAGTCCAATAACTTTTGAATACCTTAAAATTTTAATGGATTTAAAAAAGTCTTTATTGAATACATCTAGATTTTAAAAGAGTTGTTAAAATCCTAATTAAATACCCCAAGATTTTAATAGACCTTTTAAAATCGTGATTGAATACCTCTGGATTTTGAAAATCCAAAAACAAAATCCAACAGACTCCCAATTAAATACACTCCCCTAAAAGTTCGTTAAAGTCTACGGTTTATATAGGTTAGAGTAAATTCCATTTAGACCAATATATATGGTCTAAAAATAATTTTAGGCCAATTTTTTTATTACTATTAGGCTAAATATGTCAGAACTATTATTTATTTTTAGACTATTATACAAATCCCTAAGAGATATTTTATAGATTTTTAAAAATTTAGACATGTCGAATAAATTATATTTTTGTTTGGTCATATCACAAATTGGGAATTCTATTTGTAGTATTCAATTTATTTTAAAAAAAAATTAAAATATCTTATTAAAATAATGAAATAATTTAAAAATTATATTTTCAATATATTCAATTTAAAAATAATATTTTAAAATATTTAATCTAAAAATATTTTTATATCATATATAATTATCTAAAATAAAATTAATTTGTATTGGACAAAAGAAAAGGGTGATTTACTTATACAGTCCACGGAGGATGTGTGATTGCCCATCAGGTCCAACCCGCCGCAATTTACATTCCTACCCTTAGTAACCCATTAATTAGAAATTAGTTACCAAAACAAATTGTCCTGATTCCATGTAATCAGTCAAAAATGGATTATTGAAATTTGAAACGTCAAAAAAAAAAGGCAACTGGTGGCGATGACTAAGAAGACTGCTGTGAAGACGACCAAGAAGATGCAACCCGCCGATGATGGTAGAAAAAAGAAGGGTCTGGAGAAGAAGACGACGACCCATCAAATAAGCGATGATGAGTTCGTTGAAGAGTATCCGACTAAACCATCAAAACAAAAGGCAATTGATTGCGATGAAGAAGGTATTCTGAAAATGAATAAGAAAGGCAAGAAAGTAATGGTTCATGGGCAAACGAGTGGGGACTGTGTTTTAATAATCTTTCTACCAGAAAACCTGTGTGTGTTGGTCTCAATTTGTGGTTGAGATTGGTATAATATATATGTCATTTGGGTGGGTAATATTTGAATAATCGGTGATGTGACTGTTAAATATGATGGGTTACAAAAAATACAGTGAGAATGAATGTGGTGGTTTACATGTATAACTTTGATGGGTTGTCTGTCAAAAGTGATGGTAAATGAAAAGTTGAACAAAAATTATGTATCAGGTGGGTAATGTTTGTAGTTATGTTGATGGGTTACCTTTGTTGTTTTGATGGTGTGTGCGTTAAAATTGATGGGTTACCTTTGTTGTTTTGATGGTGTGTGCGGTAAAATTGATGGGTTACATTTTTCTCAGGAATGTGCAGTAATGTCTTCATGCGTAACCCATCCATACAAACCATCGACACTACCGAACACACCACTGATATTCCATACGTAACTCCGGCCGAGCACCACCACCACCTAAATCTTCATTGCCATGGCTTCTGAAGAAGTATAGCGACTTGGCTTATGAAGAAGGAGAGCAAAATGACTTATGAATAAGGAGACCGACAGTTTTCTGAGTTGCTGCAGCGACAGCTACCGCAGATGAAGGGAGAGACACGATGGATTTCTTGAGTGGTGTATGGAGAGCGAATGAAAATGGCTGCTGGTGGCGAAGAATGGACGATGGTGTATAATGAATCGTGGAAGAAAATAACAATATTACTATAATTATTAGCTATTATTAAGGGATATTATTTGATTAGCTAAAAAATAGGAATCTGTTACTAATTTAAATGATATCGTGTAACTATAAATGTGGTAACTAATAGGGGTACAGATGGAATACTAAAAAAATGGACTTTAATAGGGGTAGAAAAATTCCTAGACCCTATAGAGGTGGAATGTTGTATTTTTGGACTTAATCTGAAAATGACCTAAAAATAAAATCTGATTTTGTTTTCTTTTTGGACATATAAAATCTGACTGTATAAGTTAATATACCCCTGTCCAAAAAAAAAAAAAAAGTTAATATACCCTTAAGTTTCTAGTTTTTATATTTGGTTTGTCAACCACTTTCGTTTTAACAAAGGAAAAATCATTTTATAATTTTCTTTCTTTTTGGCCACAGAGTAATAATTTATACACAAGTGTCTATTTTTTCTATGAAAAGTCACGCTCGATAATCGTATCACATAGTACAAGAAGAATTCATTCTTAGGCCCTACCTACCTTTACTGACTAAGAAAGGCATGCATATCAGACTTTGTGTGGTAATTTGAACAAAAAAAAAAAGAGACTTTATGTGGTGTTTGCTTTCATTGTTGCTAACAACAGAAGAGGTCAATCTTTTTATTTTTTTTCAAGATGCGAGCGTCAAGAGAACCATAGCAAGATTTTGAAAAAAAAAAAATTCAAGAGAACCATGGAACTACCGTCGAACGAGACGTGATAAACCTATCTCCATTGTTTCTTGGAAAAGTAAAAGTCTCTATTATATTACACGTGAATGAGAAAAAAAAAAAAGGGAACCTGGAATAGAACAAGAAACCATAATTTATGGTTCACAACTTACCGTTGGGGAAGACTTCACAGAAAGATCGTGGGTAAGGGATAACGGTGGCCTTTCTACAAGGACATTCCCTCACTATGTTGTTGGTTAATATTTTTTTTTTTTGTCAATGAAAATTTATTATAAAGTGAAACAAAAGAATTAAGAAACGAAAAAAGCTATTGTCAATTAATATCCCTATGGGAGGCACAGGAGTAATCAAAGCGCTTGAGATAGGAACGACATAGAAGAACAAAGAAAAAACGATATTCTTTGACAACCTTGATTTAATCCAAGGTATTCAGCAAGTGTCGGCAGCTAGATGAGAGCTCAAACTGTGGATTAAATACATCCAACAACTGGCCATAGAATCTGGACCAGTTTTCTTTAAACATATTCCACGATGGTTCAACACTGGAGCCGATCTTCTAGCAAAAGACGACAGACGTAGGACACTACAACATCAAGTTACTACACAGACTCTTCAGAGCAACTTCTCAAAACTAGGAATAGGTTAATTGGTTAAGTCCCTTTTCTTTTTGGTTTGTTTGTATTTAGTTCTGAATTTTCTTATTCGTCCAAAAAAAAAAACCAATATCCCTATGTTTATATAAATAAAAATGTAGTAAGAAATTATATACTAATTCTTATTGAACCTTCACTATTACACCTGATACTTTAATCGTAGACACCATATCTTCTCGAAATCACGCCACAAAGCCACCAGAGTATCATCACCACCCAAATCTGGTTGCATAATGTCAACATAAATTTTAGTCCTAAACTATTGTTTAAACTCAAATACCGAATTGAAAATTTTGAGCTTGGAAGTGACCCAAATTTCAAAAGGGGTTGGTAAGCAAACACTCACCCAAGCTATTTCATATGAGATCATTGAGAATCAACAAGGTTTGAGTGAAATACATGCAAAAACAAGCATCAATACACCAATACAGACAGAAATTGGGTACCCGGTTCTCAAAACGTGAGCCTGATAAGAGATTCAGAAAATCTACTTGCCGAAAAGCCAACATCAAAATCGGGAACCCGATTTTCAAAACAGGGAACCTAATTTCGACAATGGGGTGTAGAGATCCCTTAGTGCCAATCGAGAAGAAGTTGTCATTAATTCCTAAGATCGAAACATGAGAAATTATGGATGGCAAGGAGTATCACGGAAAATAATTGGCAATCACTAACACAAACAAGAGATCATTCCGAGATGTTACAAGAAAACTTAAAGCAAGGATGACCTTGAAAGAGTACCCGATCAAGAGAGGTGACCCCTGAGCCGAAAACTTGATGATGTTAGGATTATGGAACAAACATATGGATTTAGACACACCAGTTATGTTATCGTGAAATTCCCTATAAGAATGACATTGCAAGAATTGACAAAAACTTGGAGCACCGAATGTAAAATGATCATCCACCATAGTGGATGGTTGATTTTCAAGTTCAAAATGAAGGAAGGTCGTGTGAGATTGCTAAAGAAAGCGTCATGCTTTGTTGGAGATAATTCATGCTTGAGTACATGCCCGAGTATTTTACGTTTGGAGAGTATGAAATCTCTAAGATCCAAACATGTATTCAACTAAATAATTCACCGAATGAGATGTGGACAAGTGAGGTACTTGGAAAACTAGCGACGTCAGTCAAAAACCTATTGCAATGGATACAATAATAAAGAAACTTGACAAAACATCATTTGCAAGGATCCTTGTCGAGGTTGATGCAAAGGAGTTGGCCATTCTTAACTTGGATATTATCATGCTAAATGGTATGCCATTAATCGTATCACGAAGACATATATTTGGGGGATTAGTGTACCTAATAGAGGGATTATTCCCTAGTATTTGATGTTTCTTACTTTCTTATTTCATTATGGGCTTATTACTATTTTTAGAGTGTTTTGTCCTTTAATCCTGTGTTGAGTGTGTAGCTTCTAGGAACATGGTTGACATGAAATTCCAAGATGATATTGAAAAAGTCAAGAAATTAAAATTCAAACCCAAGGCAAGGCGTAAATAGAGCAAAAAGACACTTTGGAAGAACTTGAGCGTTTACCAAAAAAAATTTGACGAAACTTGTTTCAGCCAACACGAATAATTAATTAGAGTCTTTGACCTGATTCTTTTTATTCAGATAGATCTTGAAGTCAGTGGCGTGTGAGAGGTGACGGAAGTCGATTCAAAGTTGAGACAAAAAAGTTATGCTAATTCTCCCACAATGACTCGAACCTGGTCAACAATAAGGAAAAACAGGTTGGGCCTTTTGGACCCCCCAAAGGTGACCCATATGGACCTATAACATTTTTGGACTCATATAAATACTTTATCAGCTTTAAAACAAACACAAATCATATTTTTAAAAGCTAAACATGCCTGTAGCTAGAGATAAGAAGAGAAGGGCTTTCAACAACAATTACACCATTTTTCATCATCCAGAGTCTAATTCATTATATCCACTAGAGTAATTTTATTACTTATTTTAGTTTTAAGAATGAATCTCATATTGGATTCATTATTCTCTTTCCATCATATGATATAGGCTCAGTATAGTTTAGTTGAAGTGAGTATTTTATACGTCCTTTAAACAAATTGGACCATGGTTGTTTAAATACTTTATCAGCTTTAAAACAAACACAAATCATATTTTTAAAAGCTAAACATGCCTGTAGCTAGAGATAAGAAGAGAAGGGCTTTCAACAACAATTACACCATTTTTCATCATCCAGAGTCTAATTCATTATATCCACTAGAGTAATTTTATTACTTATTTTAGTTTTAAGAATGAATCTCATATTGGATTCATTATTCTCTTTCCATCATATGATATAGGCTCAGTATAGTTTAGTTGAAGTGAGTATTTTATACGTCCTTTAAACAAATTGGACCATGGTTGTTTAACATTCGTATTCTTAGTTGGGTTCAACACAATTTGAGTTGATTCAACCTGTAAAGTAGTTTTGCAAACTTCATTTGCGTTAAAATTTCCAAACTGAGGGACATTTACGTTGTTTGCTTCTAAAACCAACGTTTTGATTACATTCGTAGTGGATTCGTTGTATTTGACTGAAATCTGCGAATTGTTGCGAACTTCACTTGATTTGGACACCGATTTAGTATTCATCTGAGTAAACACCAACTTTGTGATGTCACGAAACATATCATTTTTGGTGCCATTTACAATCTTAAACTCAAAACCATATAAAAGAAAAAGATGAAATAAAGAAACAATATGTTTTAAAGGTGATTCTTAATGGATGGTAGAAGAATTTACGGTGGTGGTGATGAATTTGGGTGGCAGAGGTAGTAATTAGTTAGATGAGAAAGAAAAGATGGCTAAAACTACCAAGAGAGAGAGAGAGAGAGAGAGAGAGAGAGAGAGAGAGAGAGAGAGAGAGAGAGAGAGAGAGAGAGAGAGAGAGAGAATGTTGTCTCTCTTTAATCTTTTTTTTGTTGATGGAGGGGTTGTGATTAACTGTTTGTATGATATTAAACAGTATATAAACTGTTAATTGTTGCCCAAAGGGTCCAACCCAACGCAAAGACAAAATTTTCCTTAACACTCCAACACATTTAATATACACAACCCACAAATAGAACGGTAGTATTATACACGCGACCGATTAATACGCCACAAAGCAAAACAATCAAAACAATCAGTCCGTATTACATGTAAGTCTAAACGTTTACATTTCGAAAAATCAGAACTCTTTTGTGAATCTTTTGTCAAAACATAAGAATTCTTTCCATAAAACTTGATTATTTGACTGAATAATTAAATTACTCAACTATTAATGTTTTAAACATTACCGTTAAAAGTAATAGGTTATCTAATAAATAATAGATAAGTTATTAGTCTAAAAACAATGGTGTGTGTACATTTTTAATGGGTTGAGTTGTCAAATATTAGTTTGTTATATGTACAACATGAGATGCGTGTATTATTACTCATTGGGTTATTAGTTTTTTTCATTGGGTTATGTGTGTGACTTGATGGGATAGTCATGTATTTTACCTGAGTACTGTAAACTACATTCGTGTGCATAACAACATATAAGAACACCAAACGTAAACCACATAACTGAAATATACCATGTAAACTCTTTTCTTGTAAACCAAGGTGTACAAATAATTGTTCCAGCTAATTATTCTAACAATAAAAGGACAATAAAAAAGATATGTGTTGTTAAAACTTTCACTTATTATATGAAAAAAAATTCTGCCCTCGAAAAAGGGTTTCAACAAGGTTTGATTCATCGAAAGTCCTAGTAGTCTAAGTTGAGGGGGGATAATTTTAACTTTGAACTATAAAAATAATTGTTTCCATCAAGACATGAACTTAGACATTGAATAGAATTGTTGTTATTCATGAACAATATGATATACATTAATCTATATAATAAAGAAAATGATTTTACAGAATTAGTCATATTAAGAATAAAATTGGTATATCAATTTTAATTTAAACCTTTTAGGAGATAAAAAATAAGTATCATATGTAATTGAATATATACTTATATATATTAAAAAAAACTATTATAATTAACTATATTTTTTTATCGTGATAATTTACCATTATTATTATCTTCTTCTATAAAAATTGAAGAATTTTATTTTTAATAGTAATTCTTTTAAACAATTTAACATAATGTGTATTTTCTAAAATGAAAAAGAAACTTCAAAATTGTTTTTTGTTCTCCTCAATATCACATCATCTAAACTCGATAAAAATTCTAAATTCTTGAGATCAACTTTACACCAAGTCAAGGTATAAGACAAGGGGGGCCCCCTATCTCCACTTCTTTCCTCACTCATAAGGAAGGACTTATTAGACTGTTTAACTACAAATGTAGAGAAAACATCATTAAAGGCATTGCTATCACGAGAAGTTTTCCAAATCTTACTCACCTACTCTTCGCTGATGACACACTCTTTTTGTAAATATTAATAAGGTTGAGGTGGAAGAGTTCAAAAATATACCATACGACAAAGCTTCAGGTCAAAGAGTGAACGTCCACAAGTCTTCAACTATATTCAGTGAAGGAACCAAAGAAGCTGTTATGATACTCTAATTTTCTAGAGATGGAAAAAACTACTTCACTTGAGAAATATCTAGGTATTCCACTTACGCTTAAGAGAGCCAAAATAGAAAATTTAAATTACATCAAGGGTCGACTTCTCATAAAATCGGCAAGTTGGATTTCAAAGCTCCTTTATGAAGGTGCCAAAGAAGTGTTAATCAAGGTGATATTAAGCAATCCCAAACTAGGCTATGTTAATTTTTGAATTTCCAAAGAGTCTCTATAGAAAATGGCTAGTTTGATTGCAAACTTTTGGTTGGACTTGTCCTAGAAAAAGAGAATTCACTGAGAAGCATGGAAAAAGATTGCTAGATCAAAATCTATAAAAGGCATATGTTTTAGAGACTTTCATAAGATGAACATGACCTTACTCGCTAACCAGACATGGATATTGGTTAAGAAACCAAATTCACTAGTCACTAAAGTTCTTAAAGGTATTTACCACAATAACTTGTCGATTTGGAATGCAACATTAAAACAAAAGAGGTTATGGAGCTAGGATATCATCTTTAAAGGTTTGGAATTACTTAAGAAGAACTGTGTTTGGCAAATCAAGAATGGAATATCAACAAAGGTGTGGGAATATTCATGGTAAGGAAAATTATAAAAATGGGAAAAACACATAATTGTAAAGTGGAAGTTGTTGCACAAATTTTTAATAAGGATCTCACAGACTGGGATCTTAATATCATCAATAAGGTATGCCCAAAAAATTTGATCAACGAAATCATCAATATCCATATCTTACATCTGGATAAAGAGGATAAAAAAATTTGGCCTCACACTAAGGATGGTAAGTACACGACAAAATTGGGATATCATTCTCTGGTCCAAGAAAATATAGACATTGAAGGACATAGCTCTTATGAGGGGGAATTAAATAATGGTAAAACATAGAAAACAATCTTGGTTGAACAATCTCCTTCTTAAATGTCCATTTAGTTGTGCAGTTTGGGCTTCGTAAAAAAATGCAAATAAAAGTTGACTGTGACTTCAATAGACTGATTGAGGAATGGATCACATTCAACCATTAAAAGTATCTCAAACAATGGATGTGATAAGAACGTTGTGGTACATTTGGGAAGCAAAGATGGAAGGTTTCTTTGAGAAAAAATGGGTCATTTTAAGGAACTAATGGAAGAATAAATAGGCTAATTGACAAGATTTTTGAAGAAAGAGTTTTGGGAAAAGACAAAAAGAAAAAAAAAGGTGAGAGAACAAGGACGAGGAAGTTTTGCGTGTTTTGTTTGGATTAATGATGCATCATTCACACAAGAATGAGAACCTACAGGATTCACATCTGTGTCAATTAACAAAGAAAGTAATATAGTGCACAAGATAATGAAGAAAGAAAAAATTAGACCATGCACGAAAAGGGAGACTTGGTTGTCCTCATTGCAACGAGATCAACAGTTAATATTAACTTTACGAGTAGTTATTTCTATTCTGACAATCTTGAAATCTTTCAAAAAATTTAAAGAATTAGAGAGTCCTACTAATCATCGAAGAATTAAAGCATCTCCCCTAACCAACAGGGGCAAATCAACTGGAAAGAGTCTTGCTATTTTATTAACACTTAAACAGAAGATACAAAGTTTTTCTTTTTTTGGTTAATAGATACAAGATTCAAATCCCCATCCTAAAGGATGTAAAATAAAAGGTAAAGGTGGCACGGATCACTCACGTACCAAAAAAAACAAAAACATCTCTCCCTTACCAAAAAAAAGAAGGGTCAATTACCTAAAGAGACTTGAAGAGAATCAATGTGCCATATAAGAACCAAGTGATTCCTCTCTCCTACTTAGAGGCCAATAAGATGTTCAATGTCATAACTACCCTTATAGTGTATATAAGACAAAAAAATAGATTTCTCTCTCCTCCACTACCATTACACTCTCTCTTCCATTACTATTAATCTCTCTCCTTCTTTATCATTTTTCTCTCTCCTTCTCTATTAATTATCAAATAATTTCCAGTTCCGACCACAACCACCGATCACTACCGACCACCGCTGGCCACCGCCGGAAAAAGTTCTGAGTCTGAAAAATAGTTTTGAGTCTGAAAAAATAGTTCTGAGCATGGAAAAAAGTTCTGAGTCTGAAAAAATAGTTCTGAGCGTGGAAAATAGTTCTGAGCGTAGAAAATAGTTCTGAGCATGGGGTATTGGGCATGCTCAATAACTTGCTGAGCGTTTCTCGTTTAATTAGTAAACTTCCTGAGCATTTCTCGTATAATCAGTAAACTGCTGAGCATTTATACAAAAGTTATTGATTTTAAATAATTTTTTGATTCAACACAAAAAATCAACATTACCCCAAAACTTCTGAGCATTTAACAAAAATTCTGAGCAAAACACAAATCCGACATTTCACGACATTTCTGGAAAAAAAAGTAATCTAATCTAACACAAATCTATTACATTTCTATAAAAAAAAGTAATCTAATCTAGCTTAACGATGTGGAAACTTCTGAGCGCAGCCTTCTAGAAACTTCTGAGCAAAAGTTCTGAACGCAAAACAGAAAGTACTGAGCATATGCACAACACAACAGAAAAAGTACTGAGCATGAGAAAAAACCAAAAAAACTGAGCATAGGCATAAGATAGTACTGATCATAGGCATAACTAGTGTCGAGCATATGCATAAACACAGAAAAAAGTACTGAGCATAGGCATAAGATAGTACTGAGCATAGACATAACACAACAGAAAGTTCTGAGCATATGCATAACTAGTGCTGAGCGTAACAACACAACAGAAAAAGTACTGAGTATTAAACGAAAACATATAATTAATGAGTATGGATGCATACAAGTACGTAAAACAGGTATTATAATGATAAACGAGCAAAATCTTCTGAGCGTGTGTCATAAACAGAAGATTACTGATGTACAAAGCATATGAAGTCACGTAACAGTGAAAACTCATGATGAACACAAAAACTCGATGAACACAAACGATGAATAACGATAAACAACTACTCAAACACGCAACAACGAAGAAAATAAGTAATTTCAGCAAACTTAAGCACAAAATCAAAGCAAAATCATAAAAACCTAGTTAAAACAAGAAAACAAGGAAGAAATAAATTAACTTACGGGAGAGTGAGAGGGATAGAGAGGAATAATCTCGAGAGAGAGCGAGAGAGAGAGAGAGAAGTTGTTCTTCTCCGCTGCAACACCAAAACGGCGGCAATAAGAGTTCGGTTTAGCATTTTCCGGCGAGGGTTGAGCTTCAAAGAGAGAGAAAGAGATGAGAGAGGATAGAGGAGAGATTGAGCGTGTATTGTGTTTTGATTTTTATTTGACAAAAAATAGTATATATAGGTAAATAAAAAACAAAAGAGGATAAGAAGGTAATTGGATTTTTACGATACAGTGTTAATTTTTGGTTGTGGCCTTTAGTAAGAAGATAAAATTAGTAGGGTTTATGTCACGAGATGGTGTTGTTAAGATCCTTTGGGTAATAATCTCAAAAAAAAAGCATCTCTCCCAAAAAAAATAAGGAAAAAAAAAATGCACATCCACATTGGACAAAAATAAAAAGTAGAAGTCCATAACACACAAAACGAGCGCGTGAGCAAATCACCACCTAATCCACCAACGAACAAAAAGTAGCCGTTAGATCCACGTGTCCCTTGCCGACACCTAAACTGTTTCTTTATCAAACCTTGGATTGACCAGCTAAGAAAATTAAAGGTAATAAAATATTTTATAGTTAAATTAAATAAGCCTCCTTTAATAAAATTAAAATAAAATTGTCACCAACTTACTAATTAAAGTAAAATGAAATGAATCACACCACACACGCCTCAGCCTCAAAGTCATATATGCCAACATAGTTTAACAACCCTTCCACCACTTTCATTTCACATAGATACCCACAACATATAGATACATACATATATATGTATATCCATATTTTTATATGAAAGTTGTAAGTAAATGGATGTATAACTGGACACAAGGAGAATATTAGAGGAATCTTCTTAGCTTTGATTGAGCTCTGAAGCGATCCAAACACCTCCAAGCTACTCTACTGCTACTACAGCTGTACCTCGCTCTTGTCTTTTCCACCTCTTAAACTTTGGCTTTCTTTTTTTTTTTCCTACTTTTTTTCCTTTTTTATATATAATATATATCTTAGTTGAAGAGCACCTCGCCGATCGAACACCAGAGGTATAAACTAGATTCTTACTATTTTTATTTATTAGTTTTATACGAATATTCTATATGCATTTTCTTTTGTATAATTGCTGCGATTTACCGGAAAATCTACTACGAGCAGAAAAAATGCCTGTATTTTTACTTTTTGATGAAATCGAGAAGTGATTTAGGAAGTCTTATACACTTTTGTTTAGCTAGTTGGTTAATAGGTTATTTTCCAGGTTATGATAAATTAAATTCGATTATTTGTGTTGTAGAGGGTTCTGGAATGTAATTATACATATATATATATATATGTATATGTCTATATGTGTCTCTATATTTGTATTGTTGTTGTAGATAGGTATAAAAGCTAAACTTATTTCGTATTATTTTGGAGATTTCATATGTTGCTACTAAAAGTTACCTAAAATTTCTAGTACTTTACTTTTGATGTTAATAGTTATAAATGATAAATTTAATTTCTATATTTAGGAATTTTCATATATTGCAACTAAAATTACCTAATTTGGGATTCTTGTACATATGTGTTTCTATTTTTACGGTTGATGCTGATAGTTATATCAATATAGGAAAAACATTTATTGCAACTAAAAAATACCTAATTTCAAGTTTTTATATTTTTATTTTCTAATTCTAAGATGTTTTGATTAAAGGTACTAAATGGCGACAGTTGGAGATATAGGGCTCGCAGCAAGTATAAATATCATGTTTGCATTCATTTTCCTTTTCGCATTTGCTATACTACGGCTTCAACCATTTAATGACAGAGTTTATTTCCCGAAATGGTATCTCAAGGGTTTAAGGACTAGCCCTACACAAACTGGGACATTTGTAAAAAGTATTGTGAATTTGGATTGGAGATCATATATAAGGTTTTGGACTTGGGTCCCTGAAGCTCTTAAAATGCCTGAACCTGAACTCATTGACCACGCAGGGTTAGATTCTGCTGTTTATCTACGAATTTACTTGTTGGGGTATGTGCTTCACATTGTTTATTTTAATCTTCTATATAGCACTTTGCTAATTTTTTTTTTTAATTTTTATTTGTGCAGACTAAAAATTTTTGTTCCTGTGACATTACTTGCATGGGCAATTTTAGTACCAGTGAACTGGACAAATAGCGCATTGAGGTTATCAGATGTAACTTTTAGTGATATTGATAAACTTTCTATATCAAACATCCCACTTGAATCACAAAGGTAAGGACCATGATTGAAACATTGTTAAATGAATAGGAAAATGAGTAGAGTGTGAATTGTTTGTTATTTGTAGATTTTGGGCCCACCTTGTTATGGCTTATGCCTTCACTTTCTGGACATGCTATGTTTTAAAAACTGAATATGAAAAAATTATGGAAAAGCGATTACATTTCATTGCATCTGAAAGGCGCCGTCCTGATCAATTTACTGTAAGTTAATTTCACTTTTTACTTTTAAAGTCTATCATTTACGTATTTGTTATTACTTGGAGAATTTTTATGAGAATTCAACTCATAGAAACGGGTAAAAACACAACTATTTGTAGGTCTTGGTTAGGAATGTACCACCAGATTCTGATTATTCAACAAGTGAAACAGTGGAACACTTTTTTCTAGTCAATCATCCAGAAAATTACCTTACTCAACAGGTTAGTAATAGCAACTAGTTTTTGTATTAAAATTCATGTGAATGTTACTTATATTAGAGGTGGTTATATCCAGGGTGTGTTCAATGCGAATTATCTTGCGAAATTAGTGAAACAGAAGCAAAGTAAGCAAAATTGGCTTGATTATTACCAGCTTAAATATACCAGAAATCAATCTCAACGCCCTATGATGAAGGTATCTTTTATCTAATCTACAATTTTTTGAAATATTATTAACTCAAATTAGCTTTAACAGACTGGATTTCTTGGTTTATGTGGAAATAAAGTGGATGCAATTGAATATATGACAGAGGAAATCGAGAAACTAACCAAACAGGTACTCATAAACGAGTAACTTTACCTTATTATGCTACATTGGATTGTGAAATAATTGTAAATAATTATGATGATACATACATATACAGATAGATCCAGAACGAGAAAAAGTTATAAAAGATCCGAAATCAATAATGCCAGCATCATTTGTATCGTTTAAAACACGATGGGGTGCAGCAGTTTGTGCACAAACACAACAAACAAGAAATCCAACAGTATGGTTAACAGAGTGGGCCCCAGAACCATCTGATGTTTACTGGGAAAATTTAGCTATTCCTTATGTTTCACTCTCTATTAGAAGACTTATTATGGCTGTTGCCTTTTTTTTCCTCACCTTCTTTTTCATGATCCCTATCACTATTGTACAAAGTATGGCCAATGTTGAAGGTCTTGAGAAAAAACTTAGTTTTCTCAAAGTCATTGTTGATATGTAAGTTTGTGTACATCCATATTTTATTATTCTTTATATTAATTTATTTATTATTATTTTGTAGACCTGTGGTGAAATCATTTATCCAAGGGTTTCTACCTGGTATTGTTTTGAAGATCTTCCTCATATTTCTACCGAGTATATTAATGACCATGTCGAAATTCGAAGGGTTTTTGAGTATTTCTTCTTTAGAGAGAAGATCCGCTTCGAGATATTATATATTCAACTTTGTTAATGTTTTTCTCGGGAGTATTATTGCTGGAGCAGCTTTTGAACAATTAAATACTTTTATTCATCAATCAGCTGGAGAGTAAGTTTTTTTCAATTTCGAAATTTAATTGTTTTTGGTGATTATTGTGTGTGCTAAAAAATGTTATTTATATTATGCAGTATACCGAAAACTATAGGTGTGGCTATACCTATGAAGGCAACTTTTTTCATTACATATATAATGATTGATGGATGGGCTGGTGTAGCAGGGGAAATTCTAAGGCTTAAACCATTAATCATTTATCACTTGAAGAACTTTTTCTTGGTCAAAACGGAAAAAGATAGGGAAGAAGCAATGGATCCAGGGAGTCTCGGGTTCAATACTGGGGAACCTCAAATTCAGCTTTATTTTCTCTTAGGCCTTGTTTATGCTGTAGTTACACCTCTTCTGTTACCTTTTATATTGGTCTTTTTCGCCTTTGCATATGTTGTGTTTCGTCATCAGGTAATTAATCAATCTCAACCATTCATTCTTTAATCTAGAATTCTTATAATATGTTGCATATGCAGATTATTAATGTTTACAACCAAGAATATGAAAGTGCAGCTGCGTTTTGGCCAGATGTACATGGAAGAATAATAACAGCTATGATTATCTCACAACTACTTTTAATGGGTCTATTGACTTCGAAAAAAGCTGCTCAATCAACTCCTTTCCTTATCGCTCTTCCAGTTTTGACTATTACTTTCCATTTATATTGCAAAGGGCGTTATGAACCAGCTTTTATTCGATATCCGTTACAAGAAGCGAAGATGAAAGATACTTTGGAACGAGCAAGAGAGCCTAACCTTAACTTGAAAGCTTATCTACAAAATGCGTATATTCATCCCATCTTTAAATACGGTGTAGATAACGATGATATGGAAGATGAAATTAATGATAAGTTGAGAGGGGAGAGTGAATTGGTTCCTACGAAAAGACAGTCACGGAGAAATACTCCAGCGCCTAGCAAAGTTAGCGGTGGATCTACTCCTTCATTGCCAGATGTTCAAGAAAATTTACACCCTTGATAGCGAGATTTATTATCAGTTTTAATTTTCTAAAGACTCGAGATTGTGAGTTTAGTAGAATAGAAGAAATATGTTGTACAGGATGGTGCTTGTTTGCACGGCTAGACGGTGATATGCCAAGAGAGAAGTGTTTGTTTGTTTGTTTGTTTCTATAAACTTGTAAAATAGGCCCAACTTGCTACCGACTATGATGTGAAGATTATGTCTTAAATCAAGATACTCCAAATTGAATGGATGTTTTTTAGTTAGTAGAACAAACGTGGTAGCTATAAATTTTATCTGGCAGGCGTTACTACATTTCTTTTTCAAACTTTGGTAATTTTTTTTTTTTTGCATACATCAGGGGCTAAAAGCCGAAGTTGAGTAAACAACTAATTCCTCATAGAGGGTCTAATACTAGTCTAGGAAACATAATTCCACTCCTATCACTAGTAATGTTCGTCCAAAGATAGTCCGGGGGGTCCACCAGGAGTTGCGGTTCCCCATGCAGCATCGCTCCTCTCTTAGCTAAAAGATCCGCGCACATGTTTGCTTCCCTATAGATATAATCCACCTCAAAACCCGGGTTCTCACTCAACATTAGTTTACAATCGCGCCCAATATGACAATTCCAACTCGTAGAACTACCACCGCCCTTCACTAGCGCGTGAAGTTCCCTAGAGTCAGTTTCGACATATAATTCTTTAATGCCTCGATTAATTGCCCACTTCAAACCATAGTGCAGAGCTAACACTTCCGAAAAACTAGGAGATTCCATTATACACGGGCCAGAGAAACCAGCTATGAATGTACCATCTTCGTCTCTTAAAAGTCCGCCTATACCCGCTTTTCCCATATCCATGTTATAACTTCCATCCACATTTAACTTCAACTTGTTCTTTGGTTTTACCCATTTAATTAGCTCGCTCTTTGTAGATTTAAATATTCCTCCATCGTATTCCTCGCCCCAAGCGGATATAAATTCACATGCTAATCTTATGACTTCATTTCTTAGCCCAATTGTGACTTCTTTCTTGAAATTCTTGACTTTCTCTATTCTTAATTTAGATCTATTATTTATTTTGTTTTTTATTACCGTAGGCCCAATGAATATATTGCAAAAGAACAACTTACTAAATAATTGCACAGATATCGTGAAAGTATTCAATTAATCAATCTAACGTTTTTGTAAAACCATGATCATTATCCAAAAAAGTATATATATGGTGGCATGGATTTACTAGTGTTCTAAAAGATGCTAGGCGCTAGGCGGGCGGTCGACCACCTTCGAGCGCCCAGGGTACTAGGCGGGCGCCTAGGCGTTTTCTTGCTAGGCGGTTTTGATATTTATTTAAATATTTTTTAAAATTTATATAATTTTTTGTGTTAAAAAATAATTTTTTTAATTTTTTTGTATTAAAAATTAGGTTTTTTTAATTTTTTTTAGCTTCTGACCGCCTAGGCGCTGCCTAAACCCGCCTAGGCCCGCCTAGGACCTTCTGGGACCGCCTGGAGGCCGCCTAGGCCATTTCTGGAAGTTCAGCTACCTTCTAGCGCCTAGGTGGCCGCCTAGACCGATTTTTAGAACACTGGGATTTACAGGTGAAATGGTCCATCAAAAGGCAAGAGATCATATAATGAAGAGATTTGACAAAAAAAAATCATATAATGAAGAGATCTATCTTCGTTCAAACGATTTTCTCGACAATTATCTGCTTCATGTGATATGTGTTGGTGCGGATGCTCTCATAAACGATGTTATCAACCATTTAAGGGCACAAGTAACAATATTATACCTACCTAGTACTTACTTTTTTGTTTTTGTTTTTTTGTCAATAAAATAATCTAACATCGATGTCTGGTACAAGCCGAATATACATTATTAATACACGCATAAAACTCAACTAACGACTTAGTAGTACAATTATATAAGTCTATATTAAGTCTAGTACTTTTAGCCAGGATGTCCGCTACCCCCATTGAATTTCCTTCTTATATGATTAATTTTCCAATCCGGGAATCTTTCTATCCACCTCCATGCCTCGGAAATCATGGGACGGATCCTACAGTCGATTCTTCCACATTTATTAATACCTTGAATCACCTCAAGGTTATCTGAGTAGATAGAGCTACTCTTAATTTCAAGATTTGCAGCCAATCTCATAGCCGACAAGATCGTCCACGTCTCGCCTTCCAGGCTACTATTGACTCTTGCTCTCTTTGTAATAATATTCCTGACTTCACCCTCTTTGTTAACTGCAATAGACACCATACTTGTCGGTTCCCAACTTTTAGTGTGTGATGAATCACATAGCCATATCGTATTTGCATCATCATATAATATTGGATTATCATTATCATCATCCTTACCTTGTTCCTTAGTTCTGCCTTTATTATTTGACCCCTTATCCTCCTTATTATCAAAAAGATGTTTCATGGTGAATTTCGTTTTTTCTAAGATTTCCTGCACCGTCCATTTCTTTTTCTCAAAGAAACTGAAGAATATATATATATATATATATATATATATATATATATATATATATATATATATATATATATATATATATATATATATATATATGGTATGTTAATATATATTCGGTGAAGTGTTTTAATTTGGTTGGCTGATTACTTAATGACGTGGCTAAATCTTGGGCGCTTGATCTTACTTACATCTGACGACTCTTATTCGCTCTTGGCTTATGTCTCTTATATATAAGGAGATCGGGTTTGACCGAAGTCATAACCTTTTCTCTCAACTCACGCATTTTCTCTCTCGCCTCTCTCATACACTAAACCCTAGTTCTTAGAAGATCAATCTCTGATTCTTCTAGTAATCGATTAGATAGCTTCTTGGTTGTAATATCTCGTGTAATTTGGGATAATCATCTTGATTAATCACTAGATAGCCTTATTGAGTATTTTAGGGTTCGAGAATTAGATTAGAAGCGGTATTCAATTGATTGTGTGGTTTGTATTGTAAGGTGAACTGAATTATTGTATCTCTTGTGATTTCTAGTGGCTGAGCAACTCTCATCGGAGCTCAACGTGGATGTAGGTCTATTTTTGGACTGAACCACGATAAATTCTGTGTTCTTACTTTCTTGCTTTATTTCTTGTGGTTTTGGTTACTTGAGTATTGTGATTTGAAGGTTAATCTTGATAGAAATTTACAACAGTGGTATCAGAGCTTGAGTATTAATCTTGGGCTATCAGATTAAGGTTTCAAATCGGTTTTCTTGAAAAATTAGGGTTTCGCCTAATATATCTTGTGGGTTTTAATTCGGTATCTCTCCGTTCTTGAATCGATAATACGATGACTACCTCTACACGAATTGATATGTCCGTGTTCGATGGTAAGATGGACTTTGGGGTTTGGCAGAAAAAGATGAGGATTCTACTCTCTCATCACAAAGTGGGAAGTGCGCTTATTGCTGACATTAAAGAATGTCGTGAAGGAGAACTTGACAAAGAAGCACAAATCAAAGAAGAAGCTTATAATATTCTCTTCTTGAATCTCTCTGACTCTGTCATACGACATGTTGATGGTGCTGATACAACTCTTGAGATATAGGGTAAACTTGAAACTCTTTATGCCTCTAAATCTGTCCCTAATCTTGCTTTCTTGAAAGGTTCTTTGTTTAATTATAAATGGATGTTTCTAAATCTATTGATGAGAATTTAGATGAATTTACTAAGATGACCCTTGTTCTGAAAGGAACTACTATGGCCTTAGATGATAGTAGTAAATGTATGATCCTTTTAAATGCTAAACCTGAATCTTTTCAAGTTGTGAAAGATGTTTTTCAATATGCTAGTACTGTCCCTACTTATGAACAAGTTGTTACTGCCTTGAAAACTTGAGAAAATGAACTTAAGTCCCTTAAAAGAACTGGAATAAACATGTATGTTAACCCTAGAACAGATACTACTCAAACACTTGACTTAGCTAAGAATAAGAAAGGAAAGAAAACCACTAGTTCTAAAAACAAAGAAACTAGGAAGTGTTTTCACTGTGGGAAAGCTGGACACTTAAAGAAAAACTGTTATAAGTTGAAAAACAAGATGAACAATAATGAATCAAATATTGCTAGTATGCCTAAGACCACTGATGATGTGTTTGAAGTGTTAAATGTTAGTAACTTGTCTGAGCATGCTAGTTGGATTCTTGATTCTGGTTGTACCTTTCACATGTGTCCCATACTTGAACTATTTCATGACTTGTCTTATGTGAACAATGAAACTGTATATATGGGGAACAATAACACTTGTGAGGTTAAAGGTATAGGAAAAGTGAAATTGAGAATGGATTCTGGGAAATGTATTGAATTAACAAATGTTAGATATATTCCTGATTTGAAAAGAAATTTAATTTCTTTGGGTGCTTTAGATGATCTTGGTTGTGTTTCTAATGTTTCTAAAGGTGTGATTAATGTATATAAGGGTGGTAAATTGTTATTATCTGGTGTTAAACATGCTGGTTTATATGTGCTTAATGGTACTCATATAGTTGGTTCTGTGAATTCTGTTACTAATGCTTCATCTCAGGCTACCACTGAAAAGTGGCATTTAAGGCTAGGGCATATGATTCAACAAGGACTCAGTGTCCTTAGCAAACAAGGTATGCTTGGAAAGGACACAGTTGGGGATCTTCCCTTCTGTGAGACTTGTGTGTTCGGTAAACAACATAGGGTAAGTTTCAAGCCTGGAACTCACAATTCCAAGGCTTGTCTTGAATATGTTCATGCAGACCTTTGGGGTCCTGAGAGGTATGATGCTCATGGTAATTTCAAATACTTCCTTTCTTTAGTTGATGATTTCAGTAGAAGGGTTTGGACTTTTCTACTTAAAACTAAAGATGAAACTTTTCAAAAAATAAAAGAATGGAAGTGTTTGGAAGAAAATCAATCTGGTTTAACTTTAAAGGTTTTAAGAACTGATAATGATCTTGAATTTTGTAACACTGAGTTTGATTTATATTGTAAGACTAATGGAATTTTGAGACACAGGACAGTTAGGCATACACCACAACAAAATGGTGTAGCTGAGAGGATGAATAGGACCCTTCTTGAGAAAGTCAGATGCATGCTCTTCACCTCAGGCTTACCCAAAGAATTTTGGGGAGAAGCTCTTTATACAGCCACTTATCTTGTTAATAGGAGTCCAAACAGGTCTATAGGCCTAAAGACTCCTATGGAAGTTTGGAAGGGGCAGAAACCTAATCTTTCATTCCTTAAACCCTTTGGGTGTGCAGCTTATGCACACACAAAGGAGGGTAAGCTTGATCCTAGGTCTATCAAATGCATTATGTTGGGTTATCAAAACCAACATGGTGTAAAAGGTTATAGACTGTGGGAAAAAGAGAGTAGGGGTTTCAAAGTTATTGTTAGCAGAGATGTAATTTTTGATGAGCTAACATTTCCTTTCAAAATTGGCACAGGTACAGGTGATGATGCTTTGCCTGAACCTGCACATCCTCAACAAGTTGTGGGAATTGAGAAAGAGGTGGAGCCTGAGTCTTCCAGTCCAGTTGGTAACCATGGGGATGATCTGAACCCTCCCCATGATGAAGCTGAGGCTACTGAGGAGAATGAGGGTGAAGAACATCCCCCTGAGTCTTCAATAGGGCAACTTCAAACCTATCAACTTACAAGAGATAGGGTAAGAAGGGAAACCAGGACACCATCCAAATATTCATATGCAGACCTTGTTTATACAGCATTGAATGCTTCAGTAGAAGTCTCAAACTCTGAACCAACATCCTATATGGATGCTATGGAGGCAGAGGATAGTGCACAGTGGGAAAAAGCTATGAAGGAAGAAATTCAGTCATTACATGAGAATAACACTTGGGTTCTTACTGAGCTACCTCATAAACAGAAGGTGGTGGAATGTAGATGGTTATTCAAACTCAAAGAGGGAATATCTGAAATTGACCCTCCAAGGTATAAAGCTAGGTTGGTTGCAAAAGGCTATACTCAAAGAGAAGGTATTGATTTCAATGAAATTTTCTCTCATGTGGTTAAATTTAAGACTATTAGGGCTATGTTAGCTTTTGCTACCTGTTATAACCTTGAAATTGAACAATTAGATGTTAAGACTGCTTTCTTACATGGTGATCTTGAGGAAACAATTTTTATGAGACAACCTGAGGGTTTTATCGACCCTAAACTGCCTGATCATGTGTGTTTACTGAAAAAGTCCCTTTATGGTTTAAAACAGTCCCCTAGACAATGGTATAAGAAGTTTGACTCATTCATGCTTAAATGTGACTATGTGAGATCTGATTATGATGCTTGCCTGTATCTATAGTTAAAACTGATCATCATGTGTATGTTTTACTCTATGTTGATGATATGCTCATTATTTCTAAGTCCCTTAAGTATATATCTGAGTTAAAGAAAAAACTTAGTAAGGAATTTGATATGAAAGACCTTGGAAATGCTAAGAAAATTTTGGGGATGATAATCGATAGAGATAGGGGTAAATGCATGATTAAGCTTCACCACGAACCTTATTTGAGAAAAGTAATTTCAAAATTTGGTAGCTTGAATTGCAAAACTGTTATGACTCCTTTGGCTGGTCATTTTGTTTTATCTAAACACTCGTGCCCCAAGTCACAGTCTGATATTGTTAGGATGAACTCAGTCCCATATGCTAATATTATAGGGTCCCTCATGTATGCTATGATTAGCACTAGACCAGATTTGTCCTTTGCTATATCTTTATTGAGCAGGTACATGTCAAATCCTGGTTGGGATCACTGGTGTGCTCTTAAACATGTTCTTGCATATGTTGGAAGTACTTTGGGTGTTGGAGTGTGATATGGGAATCATAACATACCTTTTGAGTTAGTTGGATATGTTGATTCTGATTTTACTGGAGATAGAGACTCAAGAAAGTCTACTACCTCTTATTGCTTCACTCTTGGGGGAAATTGTATTTCATGGAAGTCACAACTTCAACCTTTAGTAGCCTTGTCTGCTACTGAAGTTGAATATGTGGCTATAACTGATTCAACAAAAGAAGCAATTTGGCTTCAAAACTTGTTATCTGAAGCTTGTATTGTTAAGGGTAAGGCTACTACATTCTCTGACAGTCAAAGTGCAATTCAATTGAGTAAAAATCCAGTGTATCATGAAAGGACCAAACATATTGATGTTAAATATCATTATATAAGGGATATTTTGGATAGTGGTGAAGTTAAGTTGTTAAAGGTTGCTATTGAGGATAATCCTGTTGATTTTGGTACTAAAATAGTTACTAATGTCAAGTTCAAGCATTGCTTGGATTTTCTTTCTATTGGTTGATGTTTTTGCAGGTAATTGGGCTGAGATGATGATGTAGATGGCTCAAGCTGACTGGAAATCACTAAGGGTGCAGTTTCAGGTGGAGGTGGAGGATGAACACTTCAAGGTGGAGATTGAAGAATATATATATATATATATATATGGTATGTTAATATATATTCGGTGAAGTGTTTTAATTTGGTTGCCTGATTACTTAATGACGTGGCTAAATCTTGGGCGCTTGATCTTACTTACATCTGACGGCTCTCATTCGCTCTTGACTTATGTCTCTTATATATAAGGAAATCGGGTTTGACCGAAGTCATAACCCTTTCTCTCAACTCACGCGTTTTCTCTCTCGCCTCTCTCATACACTAAACCCAAGTTCTTAGAAGACCAATCTCTGATTCTTCTAGTAATCGATTAGATAGCTTCTTGGTTGTAATATCTCGTGTAATTTGTGATAATCATCTTGATTAATCACTAGATAGCCTTATTGAGTATTTTAGGGTTCGAGAATTAGATTAGAAGCGGTATTCAATTGATTGTGTGGTTTGTATTGTAAGGTGAACTGAAATATTGTATCTCTTGTGATTTCTAGTGGCAGAGCAACTCTCATCGGAGCTCAACGTGGATGTAGGTCTATTTTTGGACTGAACCACGATAAATTCTGTGTTCTTACTTTCTTGCTTTATTTCTTGTGGTTTTGGTTACTTGAGTATTGTGATTTGAAGGTTATTATGATAGAAATTTACAACAGAAACCTTTCATTCTAGCTTTCCATATGTTCCACAACGTAAGGAATATCACGGCCGCCACATATCTTTGATCTCATCCATTCTTTGAGTAGCTTTCATTGACTTTAATTATCCAATCTCCTATCTTATTTTCCACTTTCTCTTCAATCTTGATTTGTAACTGACTGAATATATATAATTGAGTTTATACTGTTTTGTTGTTTTTTTTAATTGTGACTTGATAAATCAATTCAATTAGTTAGGGGTGAGCAAAATGAAACCGAAAAAGCGAACCGATCCAAAAAATCGACAAAACCGAAAATCGACAAAACCGTTCGCTTCGGTATAAGTTATTTAACATACCGAAAAACTTCGGTTCGATACGGTTTTTTATGCTAAACCGAACCAAAAAAATACAAAAACTAAGATATTCTTGAATTGAATTTATATTCTTGAAAATATTAGGAGATGAGATAGAAAATGGAGTAATTTTTTAAAACAAATATGTTCATATATGACATGGACCACTCCTAGAAATGTCATAATATGCAACATATTTTTACGTAAGTCATTAGTCGATATATTTTAAAAAATCATTCGTTTATTAATATTTATTGAAGGATAAGCATACACATTTAATTTTATGATTATTCTTTTGAAATTATTTGTTTACGACTAATACATAATATTTGAAATGCAACTTCCTACATGAGTCAATAACATGAATATCAAACATTCCATATATAGATTTGTTAGAAAATAAAATATCTCAAGTAAACAAGAGAACCTTGTGGTCTTCACTCCAGTAAAATAGTACCTGCAACTAACATTTCTGAACAATTAGTATTAATATTATTAATTTTATTATTTTCCTTCATTGCACTATATTGCACATGGCTTCCTGAGCCCTTTTGCTCATCATTTTTTAAAACCAAAATGCTCTCCATTTGTCCTATATTATTTCGAACCAACAGCTCCTCACTTGACCCCTTCTGTTCATTGTTGTTTACAAATGAACTGCACCCCCAATGTCCTCGAAATATATTCAACTATCGAATTAAATACATGCCAAAAACGAAAAAACCGAACCGAACATATAGCAAACCGAAAACCAATAACACCGAACCGATAAAAACCGTTCGGTTCGGTACCAACACCTTTAAAAACCGAATCATTTGGTTTCGGTTTCGGTTACGGCAAAAAACCGAGCCGAACCGAACCGTGCTCACCCTACACTTAGTAACTTATAAATTATTTACTTTTATTACTTTTCATTTTTAATATAAATTAGTACCTACTCAATACATATGGCCCGTTTGGAAATGTTCATTTTAGAGTAAAAAAAAAGTATAAAATTAAGATCGATGGTTTGTCTAGTGGTTTTAGAATCAAAATGATTCCGAGTCTAAAGTGGATCTCATACGTACTCAAAAAAAAAATATAAAATTAAAATATTTTAAAAAATTATTAAAAATAATTTTTAATTATTTTAAGTGTCTTTTTTAAGAAGCATAAATTCTCCTAAAAGTGATTTTCAGGGTTTAAAACATTTTTAATGATCTAGAAATATTTAGTATTCAGCCATTTATCTTTCCATATATCAATACTTTTTCCATCCTCGATTTGATAAATGTCATTTTATTTCAAGAGATCATCCTTCCATAATACTAACACATGACCAAGTCGTGCAGTGTCTTAATTTAATATCCATAAAATTAAATTTAGGAAAATAAATACCTTTTAGGAGTCTTGTTGCTAGTGTATCTGGATTCTTTAACAATCTTCAAAAAACTTGGGCAGCAAATAGTGCAGTATTCATCCTTTAAAATCTTAAAATCACATACCACCCAGTAATTTGCCAACTACAAGTTTCTCCCATACTATCACCCGAGTTCCACCAAAAATTTGATATAGTCAATATTAATTTATCACAAAACGCGACTGGGAAAGAAAATACTGACATTGCATATGTTGGAATTGCTTGAAGTATATTGAAGTATAGATTTAATTAAAACATTTTCCCTCCATCCAATAGTATATGCTTTCCAACCTTCCGTCATTTTAAATTTTTTCTCCACAATTCAATTTAATGATTGAACTTTTGACCTTTTATAATATAGAGGTATCCCCAAACATTTTTCTAAAGCATCCTTCTCATTAATATGTAATTGTTCACAAATATCACTTTTCATTCTTGTTGGTGTATCATGACTATAACATATTGATAATGTATTGAAATTGATGTGTTGACCTGACCTGGAACAATATAAATCGAGACATTGTTGAAATGCATTGATCTTATTTTCTTCAATTATTAAAAAGGAGAATTGTCAACAAATAATAAATGAGTAACAACGTGACTATTTCTCGTAAGGTGGCTCTTAGAATTATTTTCAAAAGAATGAGCTTAGATAAACTGGCTCTTAGTAAGGTGGGAGATTGGATTAAGAATGTGCTTTTGATCGGAAAGACATCAAAATGGGACATAAATAATCTTAGGACATGGATTTTGATCATTTTTTTGGAATATTTGGATTCCTCATATGAAGTATTTCTAAGGGTAAATTTTGAATTCCAAAGCGATCATTAATGAAGGAAAGCTTTGGAGTCTGTGGGGGCATGTTCAGTAAAGCCAACCTCTTGATGGCGTTACTACTTATTGATTGTACCCCTTAAAGGCATCCATGAACTTTAGCTAGGGATACCGATCGTGGTATCCACCAGTTTGTCTACTTCTGGCAGTGGAAAATAATCTTTTGGACATACTCTACTAAGATTAATGAAATCCACACACATTCTCCAATTGTTTTTCAGTTTGGATACACGTATTAGTTTCGCTATCCAGTTTGGTAATTCACCTCGCGTATAGTAATCTTTCTACTTTTTCCTTAATGACAACATTTTTCTCCTGCGGGAACATTCTTTTTTTTGTTGGGTTCAGATTGGCTTCTGGCCTTCTATTGTTGGTGGATAGACACTTTGGCGCCTATACCCACCATATCTTCAGTTTTCCAAGATAATAATCCCTTGTTGTCTTTTAACACTTTACGTAGCAAAATTCTTTGGTGAGGCATGAGAACTTATGATAGTTTTACTTTATTATTATTTGACTGCACATGTATCCTTATCAAGGGTTTGCGGATGAGGCCCTACCTTGATAGTGGTCTTATGAACCATCATGCTCTTCTTACTTCTCAACTCTTAAGTTTGGTGGTATCTCAATGGGTAAAAAGTTTATCATTATCCACATACGACACCAATTTGATAGAATAAAAACTATGAGATAGAAAAATAATTAAATTTTATATTGTAAAATAATGAAAAGAAAGTGAAAAAGATAAATTCTTTATTGCAAATTTTTTTGGTATGAAAAGCACGTGTTTACATGAGTTACTCCCCTCTCGTTTACATATGGTTCTTATTTATATTAAACATCCACGATCAAAGACGGTTTTTTAAGCTCACCATTATTTCAACTTCCTTTAAACTGGTATGTTGCCCACGTTTCGACTTAGTCGACCATGTTGAAGAGGTGGGATTTTCATGGAGTTTGTTCGGAGTAGTTTACCTTGACTTAACCTTGACCTTTCATGATCGAGGAATAGATTCTTTAGCGTCTGCTCGTATTTATTAATATTGCGCCTTTATACCTCCTTGCTGGTTTTGAGCAAATAGCTTCTTCCCGAGGTATATTTTGTAGATCTCCCTGCCTAGGCGTTAACTCCCCCCCCCCCCCCCTCAGCCGCTTACGCCTAGTTAAAATTCTAGGCGTTTTTTCCTAGTGATTTATCCGCCATGAAATAGGCGCCTAGCTCATCTAAGCGTCGATTAATGGAAAAACATGCCCGTATACGCCTTCTTGTTATTCTCGAGAATTATTTGACTGATATTATAACTCATTTTTTGGTATTTTTATATTTACTATAGTGTTGTTAGATGAATTTTATGACTTAAATAGTTAAAATTTCTATAACTACTACATATATATTACTAAATATATAAAATTACATAGCGGGATTCAAAACCGTATAATTCCGCCTAGGCCTAGGTCCCGGTCGACCGCATATGCCACAAAACCGAGATCTAAAACATAGCCCGAGATTTGAGTACTTTTCTCCTCATCAGTAATAATTTTATTTATTCTATATCAAATTTGTAATAATTTAGTTAATTTTGTCATTTACTAATTTGTAAGAAGTTAAGTAAGTTAGTACAAATTGTAATAAGCTATTAGTTCAGTTTAATTTATAATAAATTACTTAGTTAAAATATAATAAATTATAAACACACCAATAAAAAAAATAACCAGTAGGGTTAGATTAATTGGTCAGGAATTTGCTATTTCTTTTGCATTTAAAGGGTATGAATTGAGAAGTAAAATGTTCAAATTCACTCATTGAACATGGAAAACCTAGTTTTCTGATTTATCTGAGAGTATGCATGAAGGTGTGCATATTCCCACGTGATTAGTTGTGATGTGCGTAAATTGGCCAGACAATATATATATTATAAAACATAGATTTTTTTCAACGGTACAGATCTTTTAGTGGTGTCAGAATCATTTCTGGCCCCACTTATCGTCAAGAACATTAATTATTCATTACTTTTTTTTTAAAATTTATATTATATAACAAAGATTTTTTCAACGGTAGATCTTTAACATAAGTGTTGGTGAGGATCAATTCTTCCCCCACTTATCATTAAAACCATTAATTATTCATTACATTTTTTTTAAAACAAAACTAGCATTGGTCTATATTATAAAGCAAAGATTTTTTCAACGGCCCATATCTAATATCTATACTATAAAACAAATATTTTTTCAACAGTACAGATCTTTTAACATATGTGGTGGTCAGGATCATTTTGGACCCCACTTATCATTAAGACCATTATTTTTCATTACTTATTTTTTTAAAATCTATACTATAAAACAAAGATTTTTTCAACGGTACAAATCTTTTAACATAAGTGATGGACAGGATCATTTCCGACCCCACGTATCATTAAGACCATAAATTATTCATTACTTATTTAAATATATTAAAACAAAACTAACATTCGTCTATATTATAAAACAAATATTTTTCAACCGTACATATCTTTTAACATAAGAGGTGGCCAGGATCATTTCTAACCCCACTTATCATTAAAACCATTATTTATTAATTACTTTAAAAAAAACTAACAATATTATAAAACAAAGTTTTTTTTAACGGTCCAAATCCTATAAATCTTTACGACGGTACAGATTATCTAACATAAGTGGTGGCCATAATCATTTTTAGCCCCACTCTATCATTAAGACCATTAATTAATCATTACTTTTTTTCTAAAAAAAAAATCTATATTATAAAACAAATATTTTTAACGGTACAAATCGTTTAACATAAGTGGTGGTAAGATCATTTCTGGCCCCACTTATCGTTAAGACCATTAATTATTTATTATTTTAAAAAAAACTACCATTGGTTTATATTATAAAATAAAGTATTTTTCGACGGTACAGATTTTTTAACATAAGTGGTGGACATGATCATTTCTGAGCCCATCTATCATTAAGACCATTACTTTTAAAAAAACTAAGATTAGTCTATATTATAAAACAAAGTTTTTTCCAACGGTCCAGATCCTTTAACATAAGTGGTGGACATAATTATTTCTTATTCCAATTATCATTAAGACCGTTAATTATTCATTACTTTTAAAAAAACTTATATTATAAAAGACAAAGTTTTTTCAACGTTACAGATCTTTCAACATAAGTGGTGGCCAGGATCATTTCTGGCCCCACTTATCATTAAGACCATTAATTATTCATTACTTTTTTTTTTTTAAAAAAAATCTAACATTGGTCTATATTATAAAATAAAGTATTTTTCAACCGTCCAAATCTTTTAATATCTATATTATAATACAAATATTTTTTTCAACAGTACAGATCTTTTAACATAAGTGGTGGTCAGGGTCATTTTTGTCTCCACTTTTTGTTAAGAACATTAATTATCCTTACCTTTTTTTCGTAAAAAGTCTATATTACAAAGATTTTTTCAACGGTAGAAATATTTTAACATAAGTGGTGGTCAGGCTCATTTCTGACCCCACTTATCATTAAGACCATTAATTATTCATTACGTTTAAAAAAACAAAAACAAAACTAACATTGGTCTATATTATAAAGTAAGTTTTTTTAATGGCCCAAATCTTCTACATAAGTGGTGGCTAGGATCATTTTTTACCTCACTTATCATTAAGACTATTAATATCGTTAATTAATTAATTAATATTATCTTTTAAGAACAAAATCCTATACATCTATCTTTCCCTATAAATACTCAAAAATCCCCCATATCTCAAATAATTTTCTTTAATATCTCATTTTCTTTAATATCCTAAACATAATTTAGTATGACAATTATGATTTTTTTAAATGGGTAATTAACACCTCAACCTTAACTAGAACCTTAACATTAACATTAACCTTAATTGTATTATTGTATATTGTATTATATGAATTAAGGTAAATGACACACGATTTGCATTGAGTATTCCTAGCCTCTTAACCTTAACCCCTTAACTTTTTTAACTATTAACATTAAACTTAACCTTAACCTTAACCTTAACCCCTTAACATTTTTCTTTTGGATGGAATCCGTAAACTATTAACATTAAATTAAACCATAACCTTAACCTTAACCTTAACCTTAAACTTAAACTTAACCTTGAACTTAACCTTAACCTTAACCTTAATCTGAAATCTTTAAACTTAACCTTTAAACCTTAAATATTAAATCTCAAACCTTAACCTTAATCTTAATCTAAACCTAAACCTTGACCTAAACCTTATATTAAAACTTAACACTAACCTTTATACGTAACCTTGATCTTGACCTTAACCTTAACCTTAACCTTAACCTAAACCTAAACCTTGACCTAAGCCTTAATATTAACCTTTATATGCAACCTTAATCTTGACCTTAACCTTAACCTTAAACTTAAACTACACCTTAACATCAACCCTTAAACCCTTATGCGTAACCTTAACCCATTAACAACCAACCTTATCCTTATCCTTAACCTCAACCTTAACCTTAACCTTCAAACCCTTAACCTTAACCCATTTACAACAAACCTTAAGCTTAATCCATTAAACTTAACCTTAAACTTAAACTTAACCTTAACTTAACTTTAACCTTAAACCTTACACCTTGAACCTTGAACCCTAATCTTCATTTTCACCTTAACCTTTACTTTGAATGTAACCCTTAGGCCCTTAATCGTAACACTAACCTTAACAATAAACTTAACCTTAACATTAACCTCAACCTCGACCTTGAACATAAACTTAACTTTAACCTTAACCTTAACCTTAACCTTAAACCCAACCTTAACCTTAACCTTAACCTTGACCTCAAACTTAAGCTTAACGTTAGCCTTAGTCATAGCCTTAGCATTAGCCTATGCCTTAAACTTACCTTTAACCTTAACTTTAACCTCAACCTTAACCTTACCCTTAACCCTAACCTTAACCTAACTGTATTTTTTAAATGTATCCTTAACCTTGACTTTAACCTTAACCCCTTAACCTTAACCTTAACCTTAACCACAACCCCTTAACCTTAACCTCAACCCCTTAACTATTAGAGTTAACCATATCCTTAAACTTATCGTTATCCTTAACCTTAACCTAACATTAACCTTAACCTTAACCCTGATTTCATTGAAAAAAACTATTTTTGGATCCTGATGTTTTTTTCTAAGATTCGCACTCCATTTCATGTCTCAATTGCGAGGACCAGTTCCAAAAACATCATGATCCAAAGAATATAGTTTTTTTCTTAAGAATACTTCTTCTTTAAGATCAAAGGAAAACCTACAACAATCCCAGGAAAAGATTAGAAGATTCGACATTGTAAAAAGACCGGTATACTATCTTTTTCATAATATAAGGACTATATTGCAACTAAACCTTAATCTGCCTTTCTGATCTAATTTAACCATAGGTATAAAAATTATACAAGGATGTAAATGATAAAAATATTGCAACCACACCATATGTATCCCAGATAACTAAGTGATAAAAAGTAAAAAACTAGACTATGGAAAAGAAAGTCAGGTATGTGGATAAATACACATATATCAATATTTTTATTTAAAATTGTATATATAATAAATTCCTCTAATTTTGTCTAATTCTTTTTTTATATTTTAATCAAGTTGTTTGTTAGTTAAAAACCTCAAAATCTGTCTCACAAACAAAAACTGGACTTACTAACGACAGTTTAAGCCTCATATGTCCTTCATCAGTCAAAGTTATCCCTAAAAAAGACACCAAAACTGTTAGTATAATAGATATATCAGTTAAGCTTTCATAAAATATATAAAAGCTCCAAACTAAAACATGTTGTCCCTTTATAACAGATTTATACGACTTATTTTGTTTCAACTTCTGAAATGATAAAGAATTTTCAGTCAAGCACTCAAATTTTATCTATTTCTGGAACTGCTCAGAACCTGCTACGTAAACAGATCACGCTGACAAGACCTGAATCGCCTAATATAAAGTATGTGTCTGAAGTACTCGAGGTAAACCTTGAGGCAGACTTTTATTACCATATGTGGATTTATGTATGTATTTATGGAGTGACCGATATTTTGAACCAAAAAATTGGTTGAACGTTCCATATAAATAATCAAGCTAATCAGAATCCGTGAGAATTTTTGTAACTGTAACTAAATATAGAGAAAATCTAAAAAAGTAACCCTTATATTTGGTTATTTTGTGTTAACTACCCCGTTGATCCCTGTATTATGTAGTATGATGGTACACTTAGTGTCATACTATATGGGTATATTTGACACCTTATTAATTTCACAACACGGAGATGAATGACGTAATTAACATGAACACAGGGATAATGTATTAAGCATCTTTGGGTGTGTTTTGCCCCAGAAAAGTATGAAAGTACTCCATTTGTAGGTTTTTTTAATGCTAATTCTCATGTATAAATTATAATATATCTTACTCGCCTGATAGAAAAAATTAATTTTAGCGTTTTAACATCTACCCATTTCGAAAGTTTGAAGTTGTATCATTGTTTTAGGTGTTCGATTTGTACAGACTTTAAGATATACCCTTTTGAAAGTTTTACTGACTAGAAGTTTTTATTCTTTACAATTCATAATCGTGTCTCTTTGAAATTGATATATTATAAAGAACCACTAAAAGACAAAATGTTCAAGATCGTCCCAATCGACAATCATGATCATGCAATATGTTTTAGGAAAATGACCAAATCATATTTTCCCCTCATCCTTCCCAATTGCCACGATCTAAGAACTCCTTTTTTAATACACTAATAAGCGTGTCTTGCTTCTACCTTACAGAATAAAACAAAGGAGATTTTCTTTTCTTGGATATTCGTTAGGCCTGAAAGAGTTGGGAATCTAGCAAAAAGTTATGATTCTAATTTTGAGGGTAAATGAGTCATTCTACACCAGCGGGTTTGCAAATAATTTTTTATTTACGTTTATTATCAAATATAAGCTTGGTATTTCATATATTCCCTTTTTTGTGTCTCGATTATGCTTTTACAGAATAAGAAAAGACTCCAAATCAAATGTAGTGTTGTCTATTATCTTCTATGTCACAAAATTGTGTATAGTTCAGATTTTATGGTATAGAGATTGTTACTTGATTTTCAATAGATAGTGATGTTTTATATTTTTTTCTACTAATTTTTTTAACATTATAGGTTATCCAAGAAATTGCAATGCAAATCATGCGTCATCTTACATTACATATTATCCGTGAAATTGTGGATGTGACACCTATAGACCTAATATTGTAGAGCTATATAAGCTTAAATAAATATAAGATTTGTTTCATTTTTGCTTAAATCAAGCATGTTGTTGATATTGGAATATGTTATTAGACACAAAATATCATATTGTGGATGTTTTTGTAGTTTTAGTGATATGGTGCACTCAATTTGCTACACCAAATCATGTAAGCTTATGAAAATTTTAATTTATATTTTATTTAGTTATCCATTCAATTTATTTATTTTAGTGGTGGTACTCATATATTTAATTGACTTAAAAGGCAAAGCTACTCAGTTAACTTAATATTTTAGTCTATGTGATTTGAGTTCGTAACTTCATTTTGCTTTTCTCATTTATTGAGTATTTTCTTTGCTTTTATAGTTGTGGTTTGTTTCTGAATTTTGCAAACTTCGTGTTTTTGTTTCTTAATTCTGGACGATGGGTTTTGGAGTCATCTCACGGTTGTCGTTAGTTTTGATATTCATTTACAATGTTTAGCATTTTATTACATAAATAGGCTATGTTTTATTTGTTTGAGGCCTTCGGTGAAGAACCTTCAAATAAATCTTGAATAATCGTGGTTTTATGGAAGACCATAGTTGGTAAAAGATCAACCTCTATATTTGATGAAATCAGGCTAGATAGTATGTGACAAAAAAGTTCAAGATGTTGTAGGAACTTTTCAAGAGTAAAAATTAGAGTACTTAACACACCATGACTTCTACCATCTTGGTAAGACCAGTGCCAGAATGAGAGGGTCCTCTATGAAAAGATTCATTAAGAAAAGAGATTATTACCCAAAGGGTCTTGAAAAGACCACCTCGTGACCTAAGGAGACCAGCTCTATAGCCTCTTCTTACTAAAGGCCACAAACTAAATTTAACACTATAGCCTAATTTCCCAATTACTTTCCTACCCTTTTTTATTCTCTATATATACTAAATATTATCATAATATCTTTTAAATCCTAAATTACATTTTCAGAAATATTTCTCTCTCTCTCTCTTTCTACCTCTCTCCTCACCTCTTACCATCAACGCCTCTCTTCTCCACTCCATAATATTACTTCTTTCCATTGCTTCACTTGAAGCACGCAACCACCAAGCAACCGAAGAAGAGAGCGCGGAGAAGAAGACCGTTGGCATGAACTTCGATGAATACCGCAGTGAAAGTGGAGATTTGACCGATCCGAAATAGAGTTTCTATCTAGGGTTCCGCCATGGAAGGAAGAAATTGATCTGCTGCACAATAATCTCTAAGATCGGATTTGAAAGCCATGGATAAACGAAGTTGTTTTTGTGCTTATATTTGTGAAGAAGAAGCTTGGATCTCCGGTAGCAAGTCGATTCGAGATGCTTAGCAAGTTTATGTAGCAGATTTGTTCTTGCTTCGTGTTTCTGTTTACTTTTTTGGTCTTTTGCGCTCAGAACTTTTGCACACGGAACTTTTTGCGCTCAACACTGTTGGCGATTAAAAATCTGGCGTTAATGGAACTTTTGCACTCAGACTCAGAACTTTTGCACTCAGACTTGGAACTTTTGCACTCAGACTCAGAACTTTTGCACTCAGACTCAGAACTTTTGCGCTCAACACTGTTGGCGATTAAAAATCTGGCATTAATGGAACTTTTGCACTCAGACTCAGAACTTTTGCACTCAGACTCAGAACTTTTGCACTCAGACTCAGAACTTTTGCACTCAGACTCAGAACTTTTGCGCTCAACACTGTTGGCGATTAAAAATCTGGCGTTAATGGAACTTTTGCACTCAGACTCAGAACTTTTGCACTCAGACTCAGAACTTTTTTCCAGACTCAGAACTATTTTCCAGACTTAGAACTTTTTTCCACGCTCAGAACTTTTTCCGGCGGTGGCCGGAGGCGGCCGGCGGTGATCGGTGGTTGTGGTCGGAGCTGGAAAATATTTGATAATTAATGAAAGAGGAGAGAGAAAAAATGATAATGGAGGAGAGAGATTAATGGTAATGGAGGAGAGAGAGTAATGGTAATGGAGGAGAGAGAAATAATCTTTTTTTTGTCTTATATGCACTAGAAGGGTAGTTATGACATTGGACATTTTATTGGTCTCTAAGAAGGAGAGAGAAATTGACTAGCTCCTAAGTGGCACATTGATTTTTCTCAAGTCTCCTTGGGTAATTGACCCTTAAGAAAACACCCATATATATTGTTTTAAATCATGATAGGTTTGGCATGTTGTGGACAATTACTAAAGTTTTTAGCCCATCGCTTGATGCCATATTGTCCTGATCTATGCATTTGATACTCCACTTGAGGGTCTAGCGTGGCCTTAATGAAGATACTATAAGCTATGATATATTTTAATTTCCATATAAATTTTATACTTATGTCAATTTTTAATATTTTAGGTTTTAACATTACGTATTATAATAGTATTATGAGACTTATTTCATATAATGAATACTACTAATGCACCAATTTTCTTATTTTGTCCTTGCATTTGAAAATATCCTTCCAAATGAATTAATATATTTTAGGTGAATCATAACAAAATGTAAATTTATGAAGCTTAATTTGCATAGTGTTAAAGTAAACATGAATTTATAGGTGTAACATGTGTGTTCGTAATATCTTGATATATATTTATGGGTTAAAGTTACGCAACATCCATTTCTATTTAAAACCCCAAACTCATCATGGAAAGTTGATCATTGAATGATGAATCAAGAAGGGGGAACTTGATATTTGAACATTTGATTTTGATTCATTAGGCCTTGAACTTGAGATTTGACCGATCCGAAATAGAGTTTCTATCTAGGGTTCCGCCATGGAAGGAAGAAATTGATCTGCTGCACAATAATCTCTAAGATCGGATTTGAAAGCCATGGATAAACAAAGTTGTTTTTGTGCTTATATTTGTGAAGAAGAAGCTTGGATCTCCGGTAGCAAGTCGATTCGAGATGCTTAGCAAGTTTATGTAGCAGATTTGTTCTTGCTTCGTGTTTCTGTTTACTTTTTTGGTCTTTTGCGCTCAGAACTTTTGCACACAGAACTTTTTGCGCTCAACACTGTTGGCGATTAAAAATCTGGCGTTAATGGAACTTTTGCACTCAGACTCAGAACTTTTGCACTCAGACTCAGAACTTTTGCACTCAGACTCAGAACTTTTGCACTCAGACTCAGAACTTTTGCACTCAGACTCAGAACTTTTGCGCTCAACACTGTTGGCGATTAAAAATCTGGCATTAATGGAACTTTTGCACTCAGACTCAGAACTTTTGCACTCAGACTCAGAACTTTTGCACTCAGACTCAGAACTTTTGCACTCATACTCAGAACTTTTGCACTCAGACTCAGAACTTTTGCGCTCAACACTGTTGGCGATTAAAAATCTGGCGTTAATGGAACTTTTGCACTCAGACTCAGAACTTTTGCACTCACACTCAGAACTTTTGCACTCAGACTCAGAACTTTTTTCCAGACTCAGAACTATTTTCCAGACTTAGAACTTTTTTCCACGCTCAGAACTTTTTTCGGCGGTGGCCGGAGGCGGCCGGCGGTGATCGGTGGTTGTGGTCGGAGCTGGAAAATATTTGATAATTAATGAAAGAGGAGAGAGAAAAAATGATAATGGAGGAGAGAGATTAATGGTAATGGAGGAGAGAGAGTAATGGTAATGGAGGAGAGAGAAATAATCTTTTTTTTGTCTTATATGCACTAGAAGGGTAGTTATGACATTGGACATTTTATTGGTCTCTAAGAAGGAGAGAGAAATTGACTAGCTCCTAAGTGGCACATTGATTTTTCTCAAGTCTCCTTGGGTAATTGACCCTTAAGAAAACACCCATATATATTGTTTTAAATCATGATAGGTTTGGCATGTTGTGGACAATTACTAAAGTTTTTAGCCCATCGCTTGATGCCATATTGTCCTGATCTATGCATTTGATACTCCACTTGAGGGTCTAGCGTGGCCTTAATGAAGATACTATAAGCTATGATATATTTTAATTTCCATATAAATTTTATACTTATGTCAATTTTTAATATTTTAGGTTTTAACATTACGTATTATAATAGTATTATGAGACTTATTTCATATAATGAATACTACTAATGCACCAATTTTCTTATTTTGTCCTTGCATTTGAAAATATCCTTCCAAATGAATTAATATATTTTAGGTGAATCATAACAAAATGTAAATTTATGAAGCTTAATTTGCATAGTGTTAAAGTAAACATGAATTTATAGGTGTAACATGTGTGTTCGTAATATCTTGATATATATTTATGGGTTAAAGTTACGCAACATCCATTTCTATTTAAAACCCCAAACTCATCATGGAAATTTGATCATTGAATGATGAATCAGGAAGGGGGAACTTGATATTTGAACATTTGATTTTGATTCATTAGGCCTTGAACTTGAGATTTGACCGATCCGAAATAGAGTTTCTATCTAGGGTTCCGCCATGGAAGGAAGAAATTGATCTGCTGCACAATAATCTCTAAGATCGGATTTGAAAGCCATGGATAAACGAAGTTGTTTTTGTGCTTATATTTGTGAAGAAGAAGCTTGGATCTCCGGTAGCAAGTCGATTCGAGATGCTTAGCAAGTTTATGTAGCAGATTTGTTCTTGCTTCGTGTTTCTGTTTACTTTTTTGGTCTTTTGCGCTCAGAACTTTTGCACACAGAACTTTTTGCGCTCAACACTGTTGCCGATTAAAAATCTGGCGTTAATGGAACTTTTGCACTCAGACTCAGAACTTTTGCACTCAGACTCAGAACTTTTGCACTCAGACTCAGAATTTTTGCACTCAGACTCAGAACTTTTGCGCTCAACACTGTTGGCGATTAAAAATCTGGCATTAATGGAACTTTTGCACTCAGACTCAGAACTTTTGCACTCAGACTCAGAACTTTTGCACTCATACTCAGAACTTTTGCACTCAGACTCAGAACTTTTGCGCTCAACACTGTTGGCGATTAAAAATCTGGCGTTAATGGAATTTTTGCACTCAGACTCAGAACTTTTGCACTCACACTCAGAACTTTTGCACTCAGACTCTGAACTTTTGCACTCACACTCAGAACTTTTGCACTCACACTCAGAACTTTTGCACTCAGACTCAGAACTTTTGCACTCAGACTCAGAACTTTTTTCCAGACTCAGAACTATTTTCCAGACTTAGAACTTTTTTCCACGCTCAGAACTTTTTCCGGCGGTGGCCGGAGGCGGCCGGCGGTGATCGGTGGTTGTGGTCGGAGCTGGAAAATATTTGATAATTAATGAAAGAGGAGAGAGAAAAAATGATAATGGAGGAGAGAGATTAATGGTAATGGAGGAGAGAGAGTAATGGTAATAGAGGAGAGAGAAATAATCTTTTTTTTGTCTTATATGCACTAGAAGGGTAGTTATGACATTGGACATTTTATTGGTCTCAGGAGAGAGAAATTGACTAGCTCCTAAGTGACACATTGATTTTTCTCAAGTCTCCTTGGGTAATTGACCCTTAAGAAAACACCCATATATATTGTTTTAAATCATGATAGGTTTGGCATGTTGTGGACAATTACTAAAGTTTTTAGCCCATCGCTTGATGCCATATTGTCCTGATCTATGCATTTGATACTCCACTTGAGGGTCTAGCGTGGCCTTAATGAAGATACTATAAGCTATGATATATTTTAATTTCCATATAAAATTTTATACTTATGTCAATTTTTAATATTTTAGGTTTTAACATTACGTATTATAATAGTATTATGAGACTTATTTCATATAATGATTACTACTAATGCACCAATTTTCTTATTTTTTCCTTGCATTTGAAAATATCCTTCCAAATGAATTAATATATTTTAGGTGAATCCTAACAAAATGTAAATTTATGAAGCTTAATTTGCATAGTGTTAAAGTAAACATGAATTTATAGGTGTAACATGTGTGTTCGTAATATCTTGATATATATTTATGGGTTAAAGTTACGCAACATCCATTTCTATTTAAAACCCCAAACTCATCATGGAAATTTGATCATTGAATGATGAATCAAGAAGGGGGAACTTGATATTTGAACATTTGATTTTGATTCATTAGGCCTTGAACTTGAGATTTGACCGATCCGAAATAGAGTTTCTATCTAGGGTTCCGCCATGGAAGGAAGAAATTGATCTGCTGCACAATAATCTCTAAGATCGGATTTGAAAGCCATGGATAAACGAAGTTGTTTTTGTGCTTATATTTGTGAAGAAGAAGCTTGGATCTCCGGTAGCAAGTCGATTCGAGATGCTTAGCAAGTTTATGTAGCAGATTTGTTCTTGCTTCGTGTTTCTGTTTACTTTTTTGGTCTTTTGCGCTCAGAACTTTTGCACACAGAACTTTTTGCGCTCAACACTGTTGGCGATTAAAAATCTGGCGTTAATGGAACTTTTGCACTCAGACTCAGAACTTTTGCACTCAGACTCAGAACTTTTGCACTCAGACTCAGAACTTTTGCACTCAGACTCAGAACTTTTGCGCTCAACACTGTTGGCGATTAAAAATCTGGCGTTAATGGAACTTTTGCACTCAGACTCAGAACTTTTGCACTCAGACTCAGAACTTTTGCACTCAGACTCAGAACTTTTGCACTCATACTCAGAACTTTTGCACTCAGACTCAGAACTTTTGCGCTCAACACTGTTGGCGATTAAAAATCTGGCGTTAATGGAACTTTTGCACTCAGACTCAGAACTTTTGCACTCACACTCAGAACTTTTGCACTCACACTCAGAACTTTTGCACTCAGACTCAGAACTTTTGCACTCAGACTCAGAACTTTTTTCCAGACTCAGAACTATTTTCCAGACTTAGAACTTTTTTCCACGCTCAGAACTTTTCCCGGCGGTGGCCGGAGGCGGCCGGCGGTGATCGGTGGTTGTGGTCGGAGCTGGAAAATATTTGATAATTAATGAAAGAGGACAGAGAAAAAATGATAATGGAGGAGAGAGATTAATGGTAACGGAGGAGAGAGAGTAATGGTAATGGAGGAGAGAGAAATAATCTTTTTTTTGTCTTATATGCACTAGAAGGGTAGTTATGACATTGGACATTTTATTGGTCTCTAAGAAGGAGAGAGAAATTGACTAGCTCCTAAGTGGCACATTGATTTTTCTCAAGTCTCCTTGGGTAATTGACCTTTAAGAAAACACCCATATATATTGTTTTAAATCATGATAGGTTTGGCATGTTGTGGACAATTACTAAAGTTTTTAGCCCATCGCTTGATGCCATATTGTCCTGATCTATGCATTTGATACTCCACTTGAGGGTCTAGCGTGGCCTTAATGAAGATACTATAAGCTATGATATATTTTAATTTCCATATAAAATTTTATACTTATGTCAATTTTTAATATTTTAGGTTTTAACATTACGTATTATAATAGTATTATGAGACTTATTTCATATAATGATTACTACTAATGCACCAATTTTCTTATTTTGTCCTTGCATTTGAAAATATCCTTCCAAATGAATTAATATATTTTAGGTGAATCATAACAAAATGTAAATTTATGAAGCTTAATTTGCATAGTGTTAAAGTAAACATGAATTTATAGGTGTAACATGTGTGTTCGTAATATCTTGATATATATTTATGGGTTAAAGTTACGCAACATCCATTTCTATTTAAAACCCCAAACTCATCATGGAAATTTGATCATGAATGATGAATCAAGAAGGGGAAACTTGATATTTGAACATCTGATTTTGATTCATTAGGCCTTGAACTTGAATTGTTGATCATGAACCTTTAACCTGAATCATAAAAACATTAACGGAAAACCTTAAATCAAATAATACACTTAGATCGTTCATTTCAATTTTTTTGAGATAAAGAAATAAATATACTCAAATGACTTCAGGCACGGGCTATACATAGTATATATATGTGTATGTGTGTGTGTGTATAAAGAAATAATTTTACTTTTTTTTATATCATGGGTGTCCGGGCCAGCTTTCGCGCACCACGACTAATCCCATGAGAAGTATACACGCCTCCCTATGCATATTATCAGGTTAATCAGAACTAGGTTACCCATGTTCAGGGAGGGGATTCAAACCTTGCACCTCTTGCTTTACCCCCTTTAAGGGCTCAAGAAATAACAAGGTTGAGGGGATTCGACCTTGTACCTCCTAGATGAGAGACAAGGTCCTGGCCATTGAGCTAGCCCCAATGGTTTTTTTTTTTTTGTCGGAACTACTTAACGTTGTTGGTATTCTATAACTACAACACCACAAATATATTATACAAATTTAGAAAGTTAAAATTCATTCTTTTATAATTAAAATTATAACAAGATGAAATTAATTTTAAAGAATGAAATTTTACATCCAAACTATTATATTCACTTTTCTTTTTCTAAAGCTTTTCTACGATTTCTTAATTTTTTAGATTAAACATCTGTTTAATTGTATTTGTGTATTATATTATAAATAAATCCTTTAATGATCATAAATATGTCGTTTTTCTCTTTCTTATTCTTCTATTTCTCTCATCTAGGTTAGATCTTCAGATGTCAAAATAACTTCTTAAACTAATATGTCGCCGCCACATCCATTCACTCTATTGTATCACCACCACTTCGCTACCATTAAAAAAATTCATCACTTTCTTTTTTAGTAATCAAACTTCTATTCCCATTATTAGCAGACAAATTCTTCCAAGTAAGCAACTATCATCTTAATTTTTTCTTGTCGGTCATTCTTCTTCTTTAATCAGGTTAATATGTTCTCTTTCTTCTTTTCAATTCGATCGGAAACTAATCATTAATCATGCTTTTTCTCTAAGTCCGTGTCTTTTTTTAATGTCGTAATCTTCCTCGACTTTTTCTAATATCTGTATTGTATTTTTTTTGCAAAAACTCTCTCGGTTTGTCTTGAGCTAGGGTTTGGTACTTTGTTCATGTCTTTTGATTTTCTAGACCAAATTGAGTCTTTTTTCCAATTTTCATCATTTTCATAGCTCTATTAACTGTGAAAATGTCTCCAAAAAGAAGGAAGAAACATGTTATAATTCCATTTGATAAGGTTGAAAGTGGCATATTAGGAATGCTTCTTCTACTCCTTTTGTGATTTAGAAGATTTCTTTTGATGGATGATGTTTTTCCTACTTTTAATAATAAGAAAAGAGCCTTGAAGTATTCAGTGTAGTAATAATTTCACATTTAATGAAAAATTTGAAGAATTTATCCAGTCCCTTTTGATGTTAGGGGAGATTCTTCAATTTAAACTTTGAATTAGAAAGGTACTATATTTTGGATGTGATGGTCTTGAATTGACAAATGTATTTGTTATGAATGTTAATAACACATATGCTCCATTTGTGAGTGTAGAATGAGAAGTTGAGTGAGGTTCTGACTTTTCCCAAGAGGTAAGCTAGAAATATTGCATATGAGGAGTGTAACTTCAATCTAGGGACATGAGCGACTGATGCTAGTTCCTCTCTCCCTGTTTAAAGTGTGACTGAGACAGAATTGTTGATTTTGTAAGGCATATTGTTGAGAGTTATATCGAGAAGAATGAAGTCTCTCCTAAAAAGTGGGATGATTTGTTTTCAATTTGTATTAAAAGATATTTTTGATATGAAGAATGGGATAATGATGGTTAAAATACATATGAAGGTCATTGAGAAAGGTAATAAAGTAATAAATTGTCTGAGTGGTAAACTTTGTAGTCAATCCACTACCTATTATGATAAGAGGTATGGTGAATATGAAATGGAAGGGTATTGGGAAAGTAGAGATAATGTCAACTAGTTTGAAGATTTTTCTATTTTAATTGAGCAGTGAAGAAGCTTATGATAAGGTGTTGGAACATGTATGGCATGTGTGGGCATTATTATGTTGTTAAGAAAGTGGATACTAGTCATGATTTTGGATAAGCGAGATGCTAAGAGGTTGCCTATATGGGTTAAATTTAAGAATACTCTTTAAAATTATGGACTAAGTAAGGATTATGTTATGTGAGTAGTGTAATTGGGGTGCCTATACAAATGGATCCCGTCACGGTATAAGATCAAGATTGCATTATGCCAGGGTATGTGTTGATGTTGATACTCCAAAGGAGTTGATTTAGAAAATTTCAGTTGAACTTGATAAAACTGGATGTCATAAAGTGGAAGTAGTGTATGAATATATGCTAAGTAAGTGTACTCGTTGTATGGAGGTTGGAATATGAATGTTTTTTGTAAAAAGAGTAAAAAAGTGTGGAATAAAAAGGTGAAAGATGTGGGTAATAATGAGAGTAAAAAGCTAAAAAGTGATGAAATGTGTTGGCTAATTAGGGAGATAGTGAAAACAGGAATGATTTTATAAGTAGAAAAAAGAGGTTGCACAGTGGTAATAGTATAGTCAGGCATGGTTCTATATATAAGGCAGGGGGAGCTCTCATTGTTTAAGGGTGTGTAATTGAGTGTATTAATGCTTTTAGTGAATTGAATAAAGATCAATCAATATTAGAAGAAACTTTGAAGATGTTTTTGAGGAGTAATTAGAAGGGGAAGTTAAAGTGTAATCTGATAAATGATTCTTACAAAATAAAATATGAGAGGGCTAAATAAGATGTTCAAGGAACTTGAAATTTTAAAGTTTATAAGAAAAAATAAAATTGATGTAGTAGGGTTACTAGAAACAAAAATGGAAAACACATACTATGAGGATTTTGCAGTAAACATTCGAGAAGTTGGGATCGTATCACTAATCATGAGTGTCGTAATAAGGTAGAATTTGTATTATGTGGAATTGTGATGTTGTACAAGTGAAATGTGTGGATATGTGTGTAATGTAATGCTTAGTATGCAGTTGTTTAGGTTGGATTTATGTAATACTTTAAAAGTATGGAAGTTTAGTTGTTAGTAATGTTTGGTCATGGAGTAGGGATTTTAATAAAAATCTTGTATTGTGAAGAAATGAGGGGTGTCATGCACTGTCTTCAAGTTCTAATTATATTTTAAAGTGTATAAATGATATGTAAGTGTATGAGTATCAAAGTACTGCTTGATTTCCCACATAAGAAAATAACTTTTGTGTTGGTGTTAGTAAAATCGACATAGTATTGGCTAATGGTTCTTGATTTACTGAAAAAGTTCAAGTTGGAAAGTGCTTGCACCCATGCGATAGGTTTCAAGGTAACTTTTAAAATTTATCTCATTAAGCCTTAGTTTATTTTACGTGTATGAATATTTGTTATTTGTATAATAAAATATAGGTTATTTTATATAATATATGGACTTATAGTGTAATCATTTAAAAAATAATACAATTTATATAATATAGGGACCTTTGGTGTAATTTTTCCATAATATATGGACCTATAGTGCAATTAAGTCCAAAAACGTGTTTGCACCCAGGGGATAGATTTACTCCTGGCTAGAAGAAAGTGCTTGCACTTAGAAGTGTTTGTACACAAGGAATAGATTTTTTGAATAGTTGCACCTAATAAAAATAGCTAGCTCACAATGTTTCTGTCTACTAAATCTGTCTTAGAAGGTAATTTGAGTAAAGTACAAAACTAATCATCAAACCTGTAAGTTGATCGATTTTTGGTAAAGAATTCTGGTTCAGTGACAAGAAAAAACAATGTTCAATTTTTTCAATATCAATATTGCAAAGCAATGCCTAGTCTTATTGAGAGGCTTACTAGGGAGAGCATCCTTATATGCTTTTTTTGTCAAAGTTTTTCATTGTAAAACAAAAGCACATAGTACTAGTAGTAATTTATATCATATACAAAAGAATCAGTCTATTTCTAATATGAAGAAATCAGCTAAAATTTTCAAAAAGTGTCATGTATCATTTGAGGTATGTCGCCTAAAATTCTTGTCTAGGGAACCAATCATTCTGTTTGCAGATCCCGAAATATGGCAGAATTAAAAAAAAACTATCCCCTTTCATCAATTCTTTGATCCTTAATACAACATGACTGGCCTACACATAATATATTTGACGATCAATTTATCTCTCAGATAAATCCGAAATTGTCAGAGTAAATAATCTTGCTTACTCCTTGTATCTTCTCTATTAAAATGGTTGTTTTTAAAACTGGCAACACATTTCCTTCTTCTAGTATAGCACAAACTACTTGACCAAGATATTTAGTACACTTATTAGTTACATTATCTTGTTTAATTGTTGCAATATCAATTATATGTCTTTTATTATCTGTTTAATTCAACACATTGCCTTCTACCATCTAATGCTTAATAGAACTTATAATTTGATTAATATCAATTTTTCTTCTTTTCGTAGTGTTAGACATCTTAATTTTTCAAATGTTCCTTCTAAATAGGGTTTTTTACACAAAAATTCTCATTGGCCGATCTGGTACTAGTTTGGGGTTATTATACCACTTATATGGAATAACTGTATAAAGCAATTTTATGTTTGGACAATAACCATATAAAGCAAAACATTAGTAATAATTTGGAGAATTACCTTAAGGCTTAAAAGGATATAAATAAGAAAAATTAGAAAAGGAAATTACTACACAGCCCACTGTTTTTTCCATTTGGCTCCAACTCTTAATCTATAACCTCATCAAACTCGCCGCAGATTCCTTCTAACTCCATTCCCTTTTTTCTTACACATTCACATACACATACATAATCCATCTCGATTTCTCTAAGTAAAACCCAATTTACACAGAGCTCTAAAATCTTGATTTGATCAAGTAAGTTATCTCATCACCCGTCAGTTTTTATCATAAAAGGATTGTGTTTTTTCTTCAGTTTTATAATATTTCCAATTGATTTTGTTTACTGGGTATCGAAATTGAATTAGTAAAGATCAAGTTTTTATTGAAATTTTGCAGTTAATGATTGATTTGGGTCTCGTCTTTCTGTAAATTTTTACTTGAATCTGTTTTTATTGCATTAGTGTCGTTTTTTTTGCTTGTGTTGATGATAAATGAACCAATTTGCTTGACTTTTGGTCAACCCAGCTGCTTATCTTCCATTTTTTAACTTTGCTTATCCTTTTCCATATACGTTCCGTAAATTGGTACATGTGTGCACGTAATTTTGAATCGAACATGTTTGTTAGTGTACCTGAGTGAATCTAGATAGTATGAGTGCATCCAATGCTCTGATTATAATCTCGATTGCACAATCAGTATGCTTAACTATATTATTCAAAATAATCAAATGTTGCATCATCGATCCTTACTGAGGGTTAAATTTCCAACTGAGGTTGAACGTTTAACTGCTTAGATTTAAATTATCCAGAAAATCCATAGCTGATTCTCCCTGTAATTTGTCGATGCACAGCAGTTTTGACTAGGACATCTAAAGATAGAGAGATCATAAGTGTTTTTTGTTTATACTAAAAAACGTAGCTGTCTTCTCTGTAATGGGACTTGAGTGATTATTTCATCATATTGTTATATTTTAAACTGAATATGTACAATTTTATTTAATTATTTTCTGTGTTTGCAGTGAAAAATGACAGTTGTCATACCAAATCAAGATAAACACAAAATGCAACCGACCCCAAAGAGGAGAAAGCTAGTTTTGAGCTATGATGACGAGTTTGATGATGAGTATGAAGATAATAATGTGGGGTCATCTTCAAAAGGAACTGAAATCTCTAACAAGGAAGTGAAAATACCTGATACAAATACCCCAAAGAACAGTATGAGTCCTAGAAACAGAAATACAGAAGTTGTGGGGTATACCAGTAATTTTGACAAAGTGGAAGGAAAAGGGAAAACTAGAGAAGAAGAAACAGAGGAGAGTTCCGATTTACAAAAGCCAAGGACAAAAATGTCCGTGAAAAGGGTACCTAAGTCTGCATCGGGTGAAAAGAGAAGGGCTACTCTAGTTAATGATAATGAGAAAGAAGAGTACAGATCAAAACCCGTGATTAGATCTAAGTCTACAATTATGAGAGTAGGACCAAAAAGTACTAAAATTTCACGTGGTGAAGGAAATGCTAAGAAATGTTGGGTTGGTTCAAGCAAACCAGAAAGAGAAGATTCTAGAAAATCAGCTTCAAATCCTTCTTCTTCTTCGTATTCTTATTCTTCTTCATTATCTTCACCTTCTTCATCAGTTTTACAAAGTCATCATCAGAATGGTGATAGATCTACCCCTAAAAACCGAAAGGTATATATATTTCTTCTTAATCTTATTTTTTGTACATATTTAATAAATAAAAGAGTAAATTAACTGTTTTTTATGCAAACAGAGAATGGAAGAATCGTTAATATGTCATCAATGTAGGAGACATAGCAGAAGAGTAGTTGTTCCGTGTACAAACTGTAATAAAAAGCTGTACTGCATCCAGTGTATTAAGCAATGGTAATTAATTAATTAATTAATTACTCTATATGATATAATTTTTTATTATTAAAACAGTTTTATAAAGTTTAATTTGGTCTTAATAGGTACCCAAAGTATTCAGAGGAGGAGATTTCAGAGTGTTGCCCATTTTGCCGTGGAAACTGTAATTGCAATGTTTGTTTACATTCAAGCTGTATGACTAAGGTTTGTGTTTTTTTTTCTAGTATTCTAAGATTTAAATAATGTATATGAAATATCTTGTTTTAATATGCTTTTTGTTACAGACATTGAGAAAACAGATTATTAGTAACAAAGAAAAATTACAGCATCTCAATTATACGATCAACAAGCTTCTTCCACATCTCGAAAATATTCGCAAAGAACAATATCACGAGATGAGAGTAGAGTCTCTGATTCAAGGTAAATAAGTGTAGATAAAAAAATCATTTTAAATAAATAAATTCTTATATTTTATATTTCTTCTTTCAGGCATTTCACCAAACTTGCCTGAAGTGAACCAGTCGGTATTTAACAGTGATGAACGAGTTTACTGGTACGTAATTATATGATTAGGTTATAAATTTTAATGATAGTAGTTTAATTAATGTTTTACTTTCTGATGTAAACAGTAATTTCTGTTCGACTTCAATAATTGATCTTCATCGAAGCTGTTCGAGATGCTCGTATGAGCTATGTTTAAGGTGTTGTATAGAGCTTAGAAAAGGGCGACTTATTTTGGATCAAAGGAGATCGTTTTTTTCTCAGTGTATAGACAGAGGGTATGATTACATCCATGGTGGAGACTCTTCAGATGAGGTTTATCGAATGGGTCCCACTTCAGATATGAATGCGCGTGTTATTAAATGGAGTCCTAATGACGATCAGACGATTAGTTGTGCACCGTTAGAAATGGGTGGGTGTGGAAGTAGGTGTTTGTTAGAGCTAAAAAGTCTTCTTCCCAAAGGTACTGTCAAAAAGTTGCACATAAAAGCAAAAGAAGCACAAAGAAAATTTTCAAATAACAATTTGATCCCTCGAGAAATATACGAAAATGAAGATGATCGTAACAAGTTTATTAGAGCAGCTAATAGAGAAGGATCAGATGATAATTCATTATACTCACCAGATTCGAATGAGTTACGTATGAGCGATGAGATATTCCGGTTTCGGAAATACTGGAGTAAAGGTGAACCAGTAATAGTTCGGAATGTTCTAGAACAAACCAGTGGGTTAAGTTGGGAACCCATGGTTATGTTACGCGCCTTATGCGAACATTCGAGTTCGAGAATGTCTGTTGTGAAAGCTATTGATTGTTTAGCCAATTGTGAGGTAAATATTCTATTTTCTACACTTGTACTAAACATATATATATATAATATTAATTTATGATTGTTACAGGTGGAAATAGAGACCGATGAGTTTTTCCGAGGGTATACAGAAGGGAGGAGTTACAAGAATTTGTGGCCGGAGATGCTGAAACTCAAAGATTGGCCACCATCTGACAAGTTCGAGAACTTTCTGCCAAGGCACTGCGATGAGTTTATTAGTGCGTTACCATTTCGAGTTTACACTGATCCGAGGGAAGGGTTTCTGAATCTGGCTACGAAATTGCCACCTAATGTTTTGAAGCCAGACATGGGCCCGAAGACGTATATCGCGTATGGGACGCAAGAAGAATTAGGAAGGGGAGACTCGGTGACGAAGCTACACTGCGATATGTCGGATGCGGTAAGTTTTTAACATTTTGTGTTTAATTTTTTATTTTTTTTTATATTTGTAAATGAAGTCTTGATCTTGACTGAGAAGTCTGCTATGTTTGAATATGGGGGTCACTCACATTCAAATATCTAACACTCAATAGAGAGGTGCTTGATATGTAAGTACAAAGGTGTGCATAAATCCATGTATGTGAAAATACATGGATATGCATGATGAAAGATGGATTATATGACAATCTCAAGCCATCTAGTGAACGAAGGTTTTGGCCTTGTCTTAGAAAGTGGAAGCTTGGGTGTACGTAAGCTAGTTATTTTTCTTTTTCTTTTTTTTCTTTTATTTTCTTTTCCTTTTTTTTTTCTTTTCCTTTTTTTTTTCTTTTTTTCTTTTTTTTTCTTTTCCTTTTCTTTATTTTCTTCTTCTTTTTTTTTTTTTTTTTCTTTTTTTTTTTCTTTTTTCTTTTTTTTTCTTCTTTTTCTTTTTTTCTTTTTTTTTTCCTATTCTTTTTTCCTTTTTCTTCTTTCTTTTTCTTTTTTCTTTTTTCTTTTTCTTTTTCCACTTGTTTAAATATAGAAGAAAATAAATTGGGTGGCTATTTTCTGTATTTTGGTTGAGAGCTAGTGGTGATTGGGAAAAAGAAGTATTTGAAAACAGAAAACTTTAGGGTTTTTGTTTATCTTTAGTTGAAGTAGGAGGGAACAAAAAGAAAGTAGAGTTTTGGTATGCCTAGGGTTTCTTAAGATTACAAAATAGAAACCAAGGAAAAGACAAAAAGGTAGGGAAAAGAGAATCAAGTTAGTAATATATGTAGTGAGGAGTATCTTAGTTATTTAACTTAACATGATGCAACTAACATGAGTCCTACAAATTGCAGAAGATATAATAGGTCACTATGGAAAAAACAAGGTGGAATTAATCTTCCCATTTCTTGTTGTATAGTCTACATTTCCCGAAATACCCCTCTTCCGCTACAAGTGAATATTCAACGAAATCTTGTCATCTTTGATTAAGTCAAGTAATAATTTGACGGCGAATGTCATGACCAAATATAGAAATATTATTTTGTCTAGAGCCAATTTGGAGAGAAGAAAATGTGTCACATTTGTGATGTTAAGGAAGGGGATGTGGGCATCTAATTCTCATATGTGGTCTAGTTGTCAATTTTGGGCCTTAGATCTAACAAGTTATTGAATCCTTATCCTTTGTTAAAAGAGGATAGTGAAATCATAATATCTTTATGAAAGATATTGAAGTTAAAGAATTGATGGTGTTGATGAGTCAACCACTTGATAGATATAGAAGAAGTGCTTGGAGCTATGCTCTCTCTCTCAATTTTCGATAGGGTTTCGATAGGGTTGTAAATGAATCAAGTCGAGCTTGTACGTTTATAAATAAGCTCAAGCTCCAATTTGATCTCGCTCTTTCGTGAAATGCTCGTCTATATTTGTGAATTCTAGATTCCGATTTCTTTACTTGTAAATATATAAACATTAATTTGGACATTACTTATTTATTCATTAATATCACGCTTCAAACTCCATACCAACCACTCTTTCCAATACCAACCATTCATGAAAATTCAATTTCGATTCAAACTTTATACCAACCACTTTTTCTAATACCAATCAATACCAATCATTCATGAAATCAATACCAATCATTCATGAAAGTTCAATTTTGATCATAAAAAACAATTTCTTTGTGAATAATTTGAATCCCACTTGTAAAAAGATAATTTCTTAAGTTAAAAGAAAGAAACAAGTTTTAACATCTCTGACTCGACTAATTTAAGTTTGAGCTCGGCTCTGCTTCATTTAAGTTTGACCTCGGCTCTGTTGTCGAAGTTAAACCCATATGGAGTATTCGACTTGACTCCGTTCGTTTACAACCCTAATTGTCGGGATATAATATTTTATAACCTTGAAATTATTTAGGGTTATTTAGGGTGTGAAAATATCGCAAGTTAAAAGTGAGACCCAAAGGAAAACTATGATTTAGGTTAAAGGGAATATAATCCAAAAGATGTCAAACCCCAATGTTTGTGCCTTCAAATTTTCTTAGTTTGGCCAAAAAAGTCTTGAATCATATTTAAATGGTTTAACCTTCCAATTTTAACACTAATAAATTACCATGCCAATTAAAACAAAAATTTAATCTAACAAACTTATCTGTTATGTTCAAGTTTTTTTCTCCTCCTAAACATCCATCAACTCATACATTTAATAAGGCCAGTGATAATTTCATGCAAACTTTTTAATATTACAAGTGTGGACCTTTTGAAGATCAATTGTCGTAGATTTAACCTCCAGATTTTTTAATCATGCCTTTAATCCATATTTCATGTATTACCATCTTAATATGGCCATCTAAACCATAATATTCTGTCATTGTTTATTATTAATATTAACAGATATGATGATTTTTTGATGCATAATCTGATATATGTAATGTTTAATGTGATTGTTGATATAGGTGAACATTCTGACGCACACCGAGGAAGTAAAATTACACAGGGAGCAGCGATCTGCTATCAAGACGTTGAAAATGAAACATAATGCTCAAGACAGAAGAGAAGGTATTATATACTCCAGGACTACTCTTGATGATTCTGAGACACGTGGACAAGGAGAAGGAAGTGCCCTCTGGGACATTTTTCGCAGAGAAGATGTTGATAAGCTCAAACTTTACCTTACCAATCACTCCAGAGAGTTTCGACATACTTTCTGTAACCCAGTCGAACAGGTACATACATATATATATATATATTATATATATATATATATATATACACACGCTCTACTGTAATTAATAATAATTATAACATCTGCTAATCTACTCTGTCCAATTGTCTATGCAGGTTGTCCATCCCATTCTTGACCAGAGCTTTTACTTGACTGTACACCACAAGAAACAGTTAAAGAAAGAATTTGGTTAGTCCATCCTTTTAAGTCTTTAGCCATATTATTTTATTTATTTATCAAGGTTATTTTTACCAACTAACAATTATTATTTTAGGTATTGAACCGTGGACGTTTGAGCAAAAACTTGGAGAAGCAGTATTTATTCCGGCGGGATGTCCTCATCAAGTGAGGAACCTCAAGGTAAACAAAAAAAAAATCATATATTTCTCTCTTTTGTTACACTATTTACAAAGTCTGATAAAATGTATTTATTTATATTCTTCTTTAGTCCTGCACAAAAGTAGCAGTAGACTTTGTTTCTCCCGAAAACGTAGATGAATGCCTTCGATTAACTGAGGAGTTTAGGAAGCTTCCAAAGGATCACAAGGCTAGGGAAGATAAACTGGAGGTATGAATAAAACACCAACACATCTTTTTTCTTCATGTTTAATTTGATTATGTATGTATATATCTTCTGACTCTTTCTTTACTTTACTTGATCAACAGATAAAGAAAATGATTATCTACGCAGTTCAGGCCGCAGTTGATGAGTATGAGAAGTTGGCAAGCACTCCTCGTTCTTCTCCTGTTTATAGATGATCCAGTCTTCTTTTCTTTCTCTCACCTTAAATAGTTTAAGAAACTTCAGAATTTTTAAATTAGAGAATTGTTTTTATGAGGCTTTTTTATTTTATTGTTGTTTGTTGTTGTATGTTTGGTATGTTTAACTATTTTACTTATTATTCGACTTTGATTTATCTCATTAATACCAATAGTATAAATTACATGTCTCTTGTTATGATAAGAGTTGCATATTTTTATCATAAAATAGATGTTTAAACTATTGGTGGGGTGGGGGATGCTGGAATGGATCGTAATTCAATTTATTATTAAAAAGAACCAACAACATTGATAATTTTTAGTACTCCATCATAATATATTTTTCAAAAATGAAATTTATACCCAAACTAATATATTATAAATTTTTTTAAAATATGGTTTTTTATTTAAGTTTTATATTCTTTATGATATATACATTATCTCATAATCTTGAAAGAAAATTCTTAAAGGTGCCATGTTCTTAAAAGTAAATCATAGGAGGTACCTCATCAAACAACAAATGATTTCAAGAACTGCAATCACTAAGATATTTGTTCGAACCCTTACCTGTTAAAAAAGCTGTCATTATAACCATACAATTACTATAATCATTATTTGAACTAATCTTATGTTATGGGTTTAGTTGGTAGAAATCAAAATACAATTAATATACAATTAATATACAATTAGTTGGTAGAAATCATTATTTATCCTATGTGTTTCAAGAGTTTAGGAACTATACATCATTTTGAAAAATTTAAATTGCAAAGCATAATATTTTTTTTCCAGATTCTTTATTCACTAATTTCGAAAGTTTAAGGAACAAATTTACTATTTTAAATCATAAAACTTCATTTTTCGATAGAACTTACATGCAAATTCCTGTCAATCACAAATTTTTAAAGCCGAACAAAATTTTCCAACCTCAACAAGTTTGAATCAACCCATAAATAGATGCTCAAGACTTCCTGTATATGCATTCACCTAATTTGAATACATGCAACAACAATTAAACCATTAAGACATCAATACTATAACATGGAAATATTGAACAACTCCATCTCAAAAAATAACTCCATCTCAAAAAATAATAAAACTCACCAAGAAATTGCCAGGAACAATGAATTTCAATGCTCTAATTTGGGTTACATCTAAAAAAACCAAAAATTCATCTGAATAAGAAGAAGGGAGCGTTACCAAGCCCAAAACAAATAATATCACATGAAAACATCTCAAACAAGTGAAATAATCTATCAGTATAAGACGAAATCCAACAGAAAAATATCATCAAAAGGCGGTGGGTTTGGTAGGGAGAGTAATGAAGAAAAGATGGATTTTGGTGAATGATTCCTGGGAATGGGTTGTTTAAAGTTTTTTTAATAGGCTACTGGTTAGGTTCTTATCAGTTCGGACCTTATTGGGTTTTTTATTAAAAACCAAACCAATTCATAGCATAACGGTCCGGTTTGGGTTCTTCATGTATAATACTTGACCGATTCGAATCCCCGGTTCGGTCTAGGAACCAGTCCGTTTGTCAAGTTGACCTCCATCTACTACAGTCTATTTACTTATTTTTTCACAAAAATTAAGAATATGATATTTACTCGGTTCCTGAAATGTTGTTCCAAAAAGTTTTTTTTGACATTGAAGGTTAAAATCATGGCTTCCATTTCGATCAAATAGTTAATTGAAAATAATAAATCTGTTTACTAATGATCTTCAATTTCAAAGCGATGGTTTCGATATTTTGTGCGAAGCGGGATTTTAAGTAATATTCGCTATTACCATCGTTTCGTGACATAATTTGATTAGAAATGAATTAAAGTTAGATAAGCAAATTCTATTTTTAGTCCATTACATAATAGGTTATATATACTTTTAGACAGCATATTCAAAAGTATTATGTTTATGCAATTTCACTAATCTGTGAGAGTTTTTATAGATTTTAAAGATAATTTGAACATGTCAAACAAAGTTCATAATTTGTGATGCAGCGAAATATAGTTTATTTAAAATGTTGAAATTACCTTTAAAATCAATAAAAATATCACATGGAATTTGCAAAAATGACCTAAAAATGGCATGGTTGAATACGTGTGACCTGAAAATAATATTATTATAAAATATGGTCTACAAATATTTATATTTTTAAGTCATAAATAATGGCCTAAAAAAATAGAATTCGCTTAAGTTAAATTAAAAAAATATAAAAATTTAACAATTTAATTTCAATCAAATCACATATATAAGAAATAATATGAGAGATAGTCTGAAAAGGGTGATATATAACGGTCTTCTTCCCACTCTAAACTCCTTAATCACACTACTCTTGAGATGGTTTGAGGATCGGGTGTTACTTACATGTGTATAGAGAGCGATTCGAGGAAACTTAATACACTAATAAATGACATTATTGGTTCCAATTTTCGAACTTGTCATATTGGACGAGATTATTGAAAATCAATGCTAATTCTTTGAGGTAAAACACATTTACCATGAAACTAACATGTGGTTAGATTTGTCGGCGAAAAAAGGAGGTCAACGATGTGCTAAGCCTATAAAGTACACAGATCCACCCAAATTCTTATAGAGATCAATCACGAGAGATAAAAGCGCAAATGTCCACCTAGAATTATCCTAGATTACCCGTGAAGGGTTCGTAGGTTGTTTAACGTTTTAGCCTATAATGAATGGAAAAAAAGTTATGTATTCCATTATTGGTTATCCTCATAGAAACAAATATTATTTATTATTTGTCTATTTATAATATCAATATTTTTTTTATTACTACTTGTAAAAATAACTAAAAAGTTGTATTATATTTTGAATAGTTATTTTGTGAACAATATTTTTGTGAGGATAGTACTTCTTGAATGGTTGAAAAGTTGTTAACTTACTTTTTTCACATATTAATAATGCAAAAATTAACAAACACTAAAAAATATAATAATTAAAGTCTTCACTATGAACATATTTTATTGAAAACATTTTTCTAATAGTTTAATAAGAGTAATAGTATAAAAATAGGATAAACAAGTCAAGTAGGGTTGTGGGGTTCAACTTCAAATCCCATAATATTATTTATTTTTAAAAAATAAATTGTAACACACTCACTAAAACTATACTTCATTAATTTTAAGTTAATCTGAATAAGTTGTACACATTTTTCATAACGACACGGTTCGAACGTGTACCGTTTAGAAGAATAACCAAAACTCTAGCCAGTTGAGCTAACCCCGACTGGTTATATATTTATTTATTTTTAAAATCACAACAATATAAATTTAGAACTAACTTCGATATCTTATCAAACATTTTTCCTATCGAAATATAATAAGAAACGATAAAAATTATATTTTTGAATACTACTTTTTTCATATCATCATACTCCCTCCGTCCCATAAATGAGTCATATCATCATACTACCTCCGTCCCATAAATGATGTCTCGAACATATTATCCACTTAAAATCTCAAGACAGTTTTTCCAAATAAATTTTTCTTCTACTATTACCCTTATTAAAATATTCAAATTTATATTTTCATCGTATATTTAAAATATCAAATCACTTTATGAGAAATATTTTAGTAATGGTGAGTATAATAATTGTAATTCTTAATGTGTAAAAAGTTAAAGTGGACATTATTTGTGAGACGAAGTGAATATATAGCGTGATTTGTTTAGAAATGAAATAAAATTAGATTGAGAAATAAAAGGATTAATACTTCATTTCCAATTGAATCACATCACATAGTAGGATGGTAAGAGTGTAATATGAAAAAAATGATGGTGTATATCATTACTCTATATATTGCATTAAAAAGGACAAAGTATTTGTTACTTGATAATTAGAAACATCTTCCGATAAACAAACAACAAGTTATTAGGTTAACTAGTAGTTAAACTGGTAAAAACCATGTTATTTCTTCTGCACTTAGAGAGTGTGAACTCAGAGGTAGAGGTAAAGGAAGAAAAGTGTGAAGTGAGGTAGAGGTAAAGGAAGAAAAGTGTGAAGTGAGAGGTACAGAATATGAATAAATCTCCTTCCTGAATATGGATAACCTAGTTATGATTAACTTGGAAGTATGCATGGAAACTCATGCATATTCCCCGAAGATAGTCATTGTATGCGTAAGCTATCCAAGTATCCGCCAAAAAGAAATAAGAGGTAGTATATTGTAGGAACGAAGATGGAAATAACGATATTATAAGATTCAATTCGACAACTCAAAAAATTGTTCCAATTAAATTCAAAAAAATAATACATTTTAAAAGGTCATTCCACTTGCATTTTCTAGGTTCTAGTGTATTTTGGTTTGGGAATCGTTTCCTAGTGTTTTTGTTTATCAATAACTCGCCATTTCAAAGGCCGGTGTGATGGTAGACCGAAGAGGCAACCGCTTTGAACCTCGAGTTCTTTCAATATTTCCAAAAACATTACCCCTAAGATTCATGAATATGAGCGATTCGAATGCAAATCGTTTATGATTCATGGTTCTTCCCAGTTTTGAAGAATCCATACATCATAGAATTATTATTATCCATAATGAGCTATGTATTTACTTTTTGATTGAATATCAAAATATATGATTATTAAAATTTTGATTAAAGATTAGTTCATCTCCCATGTCTTCCCTTAAATCAACCAATGATCTTGTTAAAAAGATGTGTGTACCCTATAAAAGGAAAAGAGCAATTACCTTTTTAAGTATGTGAAGGAGATGTGTTCTAAAATATATGTTCGAATTCCTTTTCTATTGTTCTGCTACTCCTTCAGCTAAGGACTATGAGAATAAAAACGGTGGGCGTGTTTTCTTGCTGCTTAGATCTGTACAAATAAACATGATACTATATAAAATTATATTATGCTTCAGAATAATCATAATATTTATATTCATGAAAAATAATAAATTTAATAAGTGATACATCATATGTTTACCTGAATCCATAGTTTCTTAGAACAAAAAAAACAAAAACAAAAAAAAAGAGAAATCCATGGCTTTGCTTGAAAGCTTTGATGAAAATGATTGAGATTTACTGTGTAAAGTTAGAGATGAACCAAGGGTTTTACCTGGGTGATATGCCTTATATTTATAAGGTTTAAGTAATGGGCTATTAGCCCATCATAGATTGATTAGGTCTACATATCATTATTTTAAATTTTCCTTTTTTGTCGAATGTATAGGTTTAAATATCTTAAAGACTTTGGAAACATTTTATTCAGTTTCATCTAGTATTCAGTTTCTATTTTTAAAATTCAGTATAATAAATTTTAAATAAAATAATGCCTATGTTACGTAAGGTATAAAAATAGAACAGTATTTGTTACTAATAAAAACCTAACAAAAATGTGTGTTAAATATAATATGGGTGAATTACCCAAAGGTCTTGGGGACCATCTTAGTGCCATATAGGAACCAAGTGGATTCTCTGTTCTACTTAGAGGCCTCAAAATTGACAAATACTTTTACTACCCTTATAGTGTATATAGGACAAAAAAATAGATTCTTCTCTCTCCTCCATTACCATTAGTCTCTCTCTCCTCCTTTATCAATTTTTCTCTCTCCTCCTTCATTAACTATTAATAAATTCCAGCTCCGACCTCCGGCCACCGGCCACCGCCGGAAAAAGTACTGAGCATAAAGTACTGAGCCTGGAAAAAGTACTGAGCATAAAGTACTGAGCCTGGAAAAAGTACTGAGCATAAAGTACTGAGCATGGAAAAAGTACTGAGCATAAAGTACTGAGCATGGAAAAATACTGAGCATAAAGTACTGAGCATGAAAAAAGTACTGAGTATCAGAAAAAAGTACTGAGCATAAAGTATTGAGCGTGAAAAAAGTACTGAGCATGCTCGTTTAATCAATAAAAGTGCTGAGCATGCTCGTTTAATCAATAAAATTGCTGAGCATTTCTCGTATAATCAGTAAAAGTGCTGAGCATTTCTCGTATAATCAGTAAAAGTGCTGAGCATTTAGACAAAAGTTATAGAATTTAATACATAAATTTATTTTGCATTACAAAAATGAAATTATTACATTATAATTACAAGGAAAAAAAAGAAGAAAACAAATACAAACAACCTAACTAAACTCATTTGACCAGATCCTAAAAATCAGAAGAAAAAAAAACAGTAAGCATAATTATATTGTAAGCGTAATTAAGCTTTAAGTATTGAAAACAAAAATAGAAAAAAACTAAGTCAAGCGTAATTAAGCTTCAAAGCAATTGAATCTAGAAAAATAAGTGTTATGGGAAACTTGACCCAAATAACGACCAAACGTGTATACAAATGATGATTCATAGCACTAAGTCAAGTAGTCAACATTACAAGATCACTAATTTTTCCTTTTTCTTATATTCGTCTTTGTATTGATTATAATGCCTAGTCACTTCATTTTTAAATAGATTTAGTGGTTCATATTAAAAATTGATCAAAAAATTTATTAGATAATCTGAAGCCACGTGACTACCTTTCCAATCTCCTTCTATACAAAGAAATTGGACTCGTCATCATCAGATCTTTGAGAAGAAGGATGTATTAAAAAATCCGGCGAGCATTCAAACCACCACCAGTGCTCCGGCGAGCATTCAATCCACCACCAGTGCTCCGGCAAGCACCAGTGCTCCCCTTGTTTTAGCCGCCGCCTGCAGCGTTCAACAAACCACTCCAGCAACCAGCATCAAACGGATCCACGGAGTGAACTCCGGCAGCAGATCCATGGCGTGACCTCCGGCTGCAAAGCTTTCCGTTCGCGCAGCTTAGATCGTGGCGTCACCGGTCTTCATCTTCTTCTCTTCTCGTTGGCATCTCGAAGATGTTCTTCTCCGCTGCAACACCAAAACGGCGTCAATAAGTGTTCGGCGTGGTTTAGCATTTTCCGGCGAGGGTAGGGGCTTCAAAAAGAGAGGAGAGAGGAGAGCTTCAAAGGGTTCGGCGTGGTTTAGTATTGTGTTTTAATTTTAATTTGACAAAAAGTAGTATATATAGGAAAATAAAAAACAAAAGGGGGTAAGAAGGTAATTGGGAAATTGGGCTTGTAGTGTTAAAATTAGGTTGTGGCCTTTAGTAAGAACAGTTAATCCAACCGGTCTTGTTAGGTCCCGGGGTGGTGTGATCAAGACCCCTTGGGTAATAATCTCATATAATATTTAATAATTTATTTTATAAAAAAATATTTAATAAAATAATTATTTATAAAAACTATTCTCTTTATTGATTTATGGGCGAATTATATTTAATGTCTTGAAGACTATATTTCTTCTCTATCGAGTATGGTCCAAAAATTCCTTCTTATTAGAATTCTCTGTTTTGACAATTGTCTTTCCCACTCTTACTAACACTAAAAGACAAAAAATATGTGATGTCACTGTTCCTCTTTCACCACTACCCACCACTACCCACCTACCTCCTATCTCCAACCTCCGACCTCCGTCCTCTGACCACCGACATCCGACCTCCGACCACCAGTCACCGGAAAAACATAGAGTATCGGAAAAATTTGATGAGTATCAGAAAAAGTATGGAATACTCTATAAATTTGATGAGTACTCTATACAATTTGATGAGTACTCTATACAATTTGATGAGTACTCCCGATAATTTTGATGAGTATTCCAATAATTTTGATGAGTACTCCGTAAATTTGATGAGTACTTTGTATATTTGATGAGTATTATTAAAAAATCAGAGAATAAATATCCTAAAATAATAATTTATTTACTTTCTAATCTTTTTTATACATTTTCAAATGAATTACAATATAAATAACAATTCACACTAATAAAAAAAAACTAGCTAAATTCGTGTTTGACCAGATCTGGTTAAACATTTTCATCAGATCTGGAACCTCCGACCTCCGTCCTCCGACCACCGACATCCGACCTCCGACCACCAGTCACCGGAAAAACATAGAGTATCGGAAAAATTTGATGAGTATCGGAAAAACTATGGAATACTCTATAAATTTGATGAGTGCTTTATAGATTTGTTGAGTACTCTATAAATTTTGATAAATACTCTATACAATTTGATGAGTACTCTATACAATTTGATGTGTACTCCCGATAATTTTGATGAGTATTCCAATAATTTTGATGAGTACTCCGTAAATTTGATGAGTACTCTGTATATTTGATGAGTATTATTAAAAAATCAGAGAATAAATATCCTAAAATAATAATTTATTTACTTTCCAATCTTTTTTATACATTTTCAAATGAATTACAATATAAATAACAATTCACACTAATAAAAATAAAAAAAACTAGCTAAATTCGTGTTTGACCAGATCTGGTTAAACATTTTCATCAGATTTGAAAAAAAAACAGCTCCAAGAGCCAAGCAGACTCTCCATCCTGCGCATAGTCATCAGCTGTTGTATTCTACTGCCGCCTTCTTCTCGGCCGCTCGAGCAGTCATCAATGGAGATCGATCTCACGGATTTGCAATGAAGCTCATCGAGAAGGCCTGTTGTTCGAGCTATCATCAATGGAGATTGATCTCACGGAGTTGCAGTGAAGCTCATCGAGAAGGCCTGTTGTTCGAGCTGTTCGTGGATCAAGGTCTCATCGAAAGTGGAGGTTGTGGTGGTGGCTTCCTTGAGCGAATCAGGTGGTGGCTCTGAGCTTCTCTTCTCCGGCGAGATCCAGTAGAGCAGGAAGCTTCTCTTCTCCGGCGAGATCCAGTAGAGCATGTAGCTCTGAAGCGTGAGAAGAAGGAGAACAAATAGGTGGTGAATCAGTTGGTGGCTCTGAAGCGTGAAGCCTGAGAAGAAGGAGAACAAATAGGTGGTAAATCAGGCGGTGGCTCTGAAGCGTGAGAAGCGTGAGAATGAAGGAGCTCTGGTGGTTGGTATTTTCGCCAGAGATCTCACTTTGGTGTAAATGAGATAGCTAAATGTGGAGAAAAGGAAGCTGTCGTGTGTAGATGTTGGTATGAGAGAGAAAAAGTAAATGGGAAATAAAATTAGGTTTTAGAATTTAATATATATAGGAAATAAAAATCAAATGGGGGTATAAATGTAATTGGTTTTTTGGATTTTAGTGTAATATTTGATTTGAGGTCTTTAGTGAGAAGAGAAGAAAGGAAGGGTTGGGATTGACGAGAGGGGGTGTCTTCAAGACCCTAAGGCTCATTTTCTCTTGTTTTATACATCTACGACTTTTATTATTAAGAAGAAAAACCACCCTTATTAGTAAATATATTATTTTATTTTTAATACAATATTTATTTTTTAGTATTAAACAAATAATGAGTACTTCTATACCACCACCACCATCACCACCGTATATTTAACCACGGCTACAGTCACCACCACCTCCATCACCACAACCATAAAAAAAGAAAAATGCCACACAATTGTTGTATTCCGAGGTGTGATATAAAATCAACAGGCAAAAGATCTAAAGTTTGCAAGTTCGAGAGTGTTCGCAAGTAATAAAGTGTGTAAGTGAGTTAGTCTCCACATGGATTAGATGAGTTATTACAAAAAGTAGTTCTAGATTCAATATTTTCTTGGGTAAACACTACAAAAAATTAAAGATCTTCATTTTGTTTTTGATTGACGGATTACTACAACTATGAAATTAAACTAATTACTACAATAAAAATCAAATTAAGTAATAGAGTTTGAGAATGAGGAGAGGATAACTCGATAATTTCTAGTAATATCAACTAGACACGATTTAAGCTTTTCTTCACTTAAGAGCGAAATTGGTATTTAACTGCTAACGATGATTCAACTATCCACTTAAATCCATCTTGGGTAGATCAACCCTTCCCTGGTACTCTAGGGACCTCTTCCGAGTGACATTACCAAGTATTAGGATGATAAACTTTTAACTCATTGACTATTTGATTATTCAAGACCTCCGGGTTCAACCACACACATCAAGCGAATAGAAACTATGCTCCACAACCCAACCCCCTTCCGGAGTCAAGATGTTATACTAACCTATTAATTAACCAAAAGAATAGGTTCACATAATTAACAAATTTATATTCAACGAAAAAACACAAATTCGTTTAAACGTAAATAAACCCAAATTATAAGAAAACCATTAAAATCATGATTTAGGGTTCATACCCTTACAATTATCAAGTTAATGGAAGATTAATTTATAATAAAAATAAGAGAAAAAAGCCAATAAGGTCATGATTAAAGTAAGAAATGAAAAGGTAGAAGAATTGCACTAATTAATGGAATAGAAAATGTTGTTCTTGAACTCCAACAATTGTTTCTTTGCTCTCAACACGTTTCACTCTTCTAATAATGACATAATATATACACTATTTTCCCTTTGTACAATGCATGTTTGACATAAGACCCTACTTTCTAAAACGTGTCCCTTTACCCATGTACAAAAATTTTTGTGCCAGATTACCCCTTTACTAACGGATTTTGTCCAAATTTTTTGTAAAATTATTATTAAATTTTTTTATCATTTTTTATTAATTCAAATTATTATTTCAACCCATAAGTTTAACAAATATAAATTGACCCCTAATTTTTTTAAATAGTGTAAATTACCCAATTCATTAAAAATATATAAATTAAAGAATACCCCCTTCCACCTTCTCCTCTTCTCCTTTTCTAACATGTATTCACTTGTGGATTTTGAGTCTGTGAAGTTTGATATCCAGTTTGCATCACAGTATCCTTTTAGTAAAACTTGATATCCTATGTACAACAACCCTTCGTTCATAGCGTATATGAGATACCTTAGATCTCTTACAATATCAACTCAATGGTTCTTCCCCACATTACGTGTAAACCTACTTAACTTGTTTACTCCATGTGTTATATCTGTCCTAGTGTAGTTTGTTAGGTACATGAGACTCCCAATAATCTGAGAGTACTCTAGCTAGTTGATCGTATCATCACTGTTCTTAGGAAGATGTAAATTTACATCAATAGGTGTCTTGGCGATATTTGTCTCGCCATTACAAAACTTGTTAAATACTTTCTCAGTATAGTGTGACTGAGATTGTACAATAACTTCAGATGTTCGGAGAATCTTGATATCCAAAAGAACATCTGCAAAGCCTAAATCTTTTATGTCAAACTTAATTGAAAGTATTCTTTTGGTGAATGTAGTCATATCATTGTTTCTTTCAATTATTAACATATTATCCACATATAAACAGATAAGGACATATCCTATATCATTTCGTTTCACATAAATAGATTCATCACGTTCATTAATTCTGAAAGCGTTCGAGATCATGAAAATTTGTCATGCCATTACTTTGGTGTCTGCTTTAAATCATATAAGGATTTAACAAGGTTACATACTTGCTTCTCCTTATCTGGAACTACGTAACCCTCAGTCTGTTACATGTACATCTCTTCATTTAGATCTTCATTTAGGAAAGTTGTTTTTACATCTATTCGTGTGTCAGTTTTTTCTGAATAGTTTTGTAGTTGTATCCTGGAGGTTGAAGTCAACAAACGTAAGACACCGGTATGTGGCCTAAATACTTTAAAGACATCGGATCTTTCCGAGTCTCGACAAGTAAAGTCAATTATTTATTTACGTTTTATTTTATTTCTGCATTAATTTTTTATATTATTTTACTAGTTTATACAAATAAAACACAAAAGTAAATCGGTTCCGAAATAGCATTTTCGGGACTAAATTTGCCCTCTAAAAGCTGCTGCCCGGTAACTCTTTCGGCATATATCAATGGTTGTCTCGGACCCTCATTTACTGAGGCTTTTACTTCTCCAGGGGCCCTACTATACTTGTTTGCAGTTTAGTACCTTCTTTCTCGATAATTTGCTACTGGCTAAAGGTTACCGCTCTCTTAAAACGCGATTGTGGGGCTACAGTGTCACTAATTGTGGTGCAGGTCCCTTGTTTCTAATTTATGGTTGCAGCCGTGCTTAAGAGAACCCCGACTGCTGCAGAATTTTGAGCTTTACTCACAGCTCCAGTGGTTTTAGAGCTCGCAGCCCCAGCCCCGAAGTTTACATTTAATGAAAGATTGGTCCCTGAACTTTTGGTAATAACCCCATCTCAGCAGTCCCTGAACTTATACCACCACCCCCATCTGCATCTATATTCACTATACTTGCAGGCGCCACAGTGGGTAAAGAAGTCGTAGCTGCAGCCCGGTTAATTTCCTGGTTTTGCAGTTTGGCCCCTGCACTACTGGAGATGTAATTTGCAGTCACCGAATTATATCTCTCAGCTCCAGATTTTTCAAATTTATAATCAGCTCCTGTAGCTTTTGAAATTGCAACTACAGCCCCTATATTCTCCTCTATTGACTGCTTAGTCCTGCATTATTTACTTCCAAACATGCAGCCCCCATATCGATTCATCTCGGTAACATATTACCCTATAAGCGCAAATCCACAGATCTCTTCCACCGTTTTTACATCACTCCATAATAACTTTATTCGCTCCCTCTTTGGTGTTTCAAAACACTAAAGCTGCATACCAACTTTAGGGTCACGATTGTCAATCACATGTAAATTGTCATTCAAGTTTAACTTGGGAAATTCGCGAGCACTATGCAGGCACTTGATTTTTCTGTATTTTTCTTCACCAAAGCTGAAGAACTAGCCTTGAAATCACCCACAATTGGATTGAACCTTGCAAGATTACCCAAATTATCACTCGTATCATTTTTTAATGGAATTTACAAGTTAGCGCTCGAATTACCATCTCTAATCAACTCCAGCAGCTGTAACTTCAAGTTATCTTCACCAATTTGTCTAAACTGCTACAAATTCGAATTTCCTTTAGTTACAGCAGCTTCAAGCGCATATGATGCCTGAAAAGTTGACTTTCCAATCTCATTGCTGTTCCCCGAATCTGCTATGGCTGTTGATTTACTCAGAAGTAGAAGTAGCATGGCTACTGTTCACGGATTATGAGCCGTCCTCAATTTTATCGGAACTCAGGCCAGCTTAAAAATCCGTTAATCCCTACGGCCATTAAAAACTTGCAGCTGAGATTCAACAAGAGATGTGAGGGTGGGGAGGCCCATTCTCCGTTTTTGGTTAAAATTGCAATTCTTTTTTGTAATTATTTGCCAGGTATAAAAGGGCAGAAAACTCGATATATCTTTTTTCTTTTTTTTTTAATAAAAAAAGGAAAGAAGGACGTTATCTTAATCACAATGACACAATCACCTTAAAATCCACAATCACTCTACATTCTTACAACACACCCACCTCAACAACAAAGTAACAAATGTACACCCAAATTCAAACCACCACATACTTACGGTTTCTCCCACCACTACTACCACCGTCTCGTCATCGTCACCATCGCTGCCGTACACTTCCCCTTTTCAATCACCTCCGTACACCACTCTTCAACCACAAATACCAACCTCTCCGAGTATCAAATTCCAGCAGTGGTGGTAATGAAGTAGCAAAAGAAGTTAATGGGGAAAAGAATAACAACACAAGAAGAGCATACCCATTTGATGAAATAGAGCCAAAGTGGCAGCATTTTTGGGAAGAGAATAAGACATTTAGAACACCAGATTTTCATGAAATTGATACTTCTAAGCCTAAGTATTATGTTCTTGACATGTTTCCTTATCCAAGGTTCTCTTTCTCTCTCTACTCCATGCTTAAATGCTATTATATATATACAAAATATTGCTCTATTCTAGCTAAAGATTGTAAGTAAAGCTATACCGAATTTGTAGTTAAATTTAGTAGAAATGTTTTTTGTTCGACGAAGCTAATTTATGAAAAGATTAAAACTTTAAGTTGTATTGAGCTATTATATATTTAGAACAAGAATTTACTTATATTCACGATTAGTTTTAGCTGAACTAGTCTAGTTCACGTCTTCACACAAAAGATTGCATAGTTTATCGCCTCGCCTCATGATAGATGTTTGATAAATTGTCGCAGTGGAGCTGGTTTACATGTGGGCCATCCTCTTGGATACACTGCTACAGATATCCTTGCCAGGTTAAGACGCATGCAGGGTTACAATGTCTTGCACCCTATGGGATGGGACGCTTTTGGTTTACCTGCAGAACAATATGCAATTGAGGTTCCTACTTTATAAAATGCCCCATCTACTTTTCACTTTTTACTTTTTACTACCCTAACTTATGTATTCATTCGTGTTTACCAGACAGGAACACACCCAAAAATCACCACACAGAGAAACATTGCACGTTTTCGCGCTCAGCTCAAACTATTAGGATTTTCATATGATTGGGAGCGAGAAATCTCTACAACAGAGCCGGATTATTATAAATGGACACAATGGATATTTCTGCAGCTTTTAAAGAGAGGACTAGCATATCAGGTACTATCAAAACAAAATCTAATACTATGTAAACAATAAAATTTAACACTATAGGTAAAATATAGGCCGAGGTACCAGTAAACTGGTGCCCTGTACTTGGAACTGTACTAGCAAATGAAGAAGTTGTAGATGGTGTAAGCGAGCGTGGGGGCCACCCAGTTATAAGAAAGGTAATTAAACTCTGTAACATTTCTTTTAAAACTTTTTTAATTTTTCTTATTTTTTGTTCATGATTTTTACAGTTGATTGTTTATTACCAAGCAGCCTATGCGGCAATGGATGCTCAGAATTACTGCTTATGCTGATCGTCTTCTAGAAGATTCAAACGATCTTGATTGGCCGGAAAGTGTTAAGGAAATGCAAAGGAATTGGATAGGTAGATCAGAAGGTGCTGACATGGATTTTACTGTAATGGATGCTCATGAAATCAAAATTACTGTATATACCACTCGACCCGATACCATTTTTGGTGCCACGTATAAATTTTTTTCCTTCACTATTTAATTAATTCTTTTTTTTTTTTACAATGCTTATAGAGTTATTTACTGCCTTCCAGTTATTTAGTCCTTGCACCTGAACATGTTTTACTTCCATCAATAGTATCTGAATCCCAAAGAAAATCGGTATGCTTGTGTCACTTTTTTTTTTTTCTGTTTCTCTAAAAAAGAATTAATTTGTAGGTGGAGGAATATAAAGAAGTTGCGACGAGGAAAAGTGATCTCGAGAGGACTGAACTGCAAAAGGAAAAAAGTGGGGTATTTAGTGGAAATTATGCGAAAAATCCAGCGAATGGGAAATTAATTCCGATTTGGATAGCTGATTATGTACTAGGAAGTTACGGTACAGGAGCAATTATGGCTGTACCTGGACATGACACACGTGACCATGAATTTGCAAGCAAGTACGAAATTCCAATTCATCAAGTTGTGATTCCATCTCAAGAAAGTCGTGTCATTTCCGATAAAGCTTATCCTGGTGAGGGTATAATGGTGAATTCATCAAGTGTAACATCAGAACTGGATATTAATGGTTTAACTAACAAAGAAGCTGGTTCAAGAGTTATTGATTGGCTTGAGAGAAGTGGATATGGAAAAAGAAAGGTGAATTTTAAGTTACGAGATTGGCTTTTTGCACGTCAACGTTATTGGGGTGAGCCTATTCCGGTCATTTTTGTTGATGATTCTGGTGAAGGTGTACCTGTTCCTGAAACTGATTTGCCTCTTATTTTACCTGAGTTGGACGATTTTACCCCTACTGGGACAGGCGAACCACCACTTGCTAAAGCTGAGGATTGGGTATGTTTATTTTACTATATATATATATGTGATTTAAAAGTTTTTTACGGTTTTTTGTTTCAGATTAAAACTACGGATCCTTTATCTGGAAAACTTGCATTGCGTGAAACAAATACTATGCCACAGTGGGCTGGTTCTTGCTGGTAATAAATACATCTAATGGGTTAAGTATTTAGCTTTTTTGTGACATTAGTTATTTTGCTATTCCAGGTACTATCTGAGATTCATGGACCCTAAAAACTGTGAAGCATTGGTTGATAAGGAAAAAGAGAAGTAATTGTCCGTTTTCTGATGGTTAATAAAATACAGTTTTTTCTCAGTTTTTACATTTTTTAATTAGGTATTGGAGCCCTGTAGATGTGTATGTTGGTGGTGCTGAACATGCTGTTCTTCATTTACTTTATGCTAGGTTTTGGCACAAGGTTTCTACATTTAAATTCCACTTGCTTTAATAGAAAATCTCCTTTTCGATTTATCGGAGATTTAATTTATGGTTTGTTTTTGTTTCAGGTACTTTATGATATAGGTGCTGTGTCAACAAAGGAACCCTTTAAATGTGTCATAAACCAAGGAATTATTCTTGGGGAGGTAAAAAAAGTTGCTTAACGAATTATCAAAATGTTACTTTTGGATAATGTGAGTATTCAATTTTTAATATGTGGCAGGTTCAATATACGGTGTGCAAAGATCAAGATGGAAATCTAGTATCCGCAGATTCTGTTAATGTGTTGAGTGACTATATTCAAGAAAAAGTACCTGACGAAAAGGTACAAACAAACCTTTTTCAACTTTTTGATATTATTAAGTTTATATTCTGGTGATTTAGGTTTTAAAATCCGGAGATTCTTTCGTATTGAAAGACAATCCCAAGATTCGACTTATTACACGCGCACATAAGATGAGTAAAAGTCGCGGAAATGTTGTAAATCCTGATGATGTTGTTGCTGAATATGGTGCCGATACACTTCGTTTATATGAAATGTTCATGGGGCCATTTAGGTAATTTCCTTTTATTTCTCTATATGACATATGAAACTAACAATTTATATACTTGTAGAGACTCAAAAACATGGAATACAAGTGGTATGGAAGGTGTTCATCGGTTTTTAGCTAGAGCTTGGAGACTAATTGTGGGTTCACCTTTGGCTGATGGTGGATTTAGTGATGGAACACTTACAGTTAATGAAGAACCTTCTATTGAACAGCTTCGTCATCTCCATAGATGCATTTTTAAGGTTGTTATAAATTATTTGTGTTACTTTCAAGTGACTATGTCTGATTATTGTGTTTTTACTTGTTTTAGTTGACAGAAGAAATCGAAGCAACACGGTTCAACACTGGTATTTCTGCAATGATGGAGTTTATAAATGTAGCAAATAAGTGGGAGAAACTTCCGAAATTAATTGCTGAGTCATTTGTTTTGTTACTTGCACCTTATGCACCTCATATGGCTGAGGAGCTTTGGTCTCGTTTAGGACACATAGAGTCCCTTGCATATGAGGCGTTTCCTAAGGTATGTATGATCATTTTTTTTTCATGGATATGGAAGAAAAACGTGAAAATTGAATTTGTTTTTATTATTATTCTAGGCAAATCCTGATTACTTGAAAGACTCGATAGTGGTGTTACCTGTTCAGATTAATGGGAAAACTAGGGGTACTATACAGGTGGAAGAAGGTTGTTCAGAGGAAGATGCATTTAAACTTGCTTCACTTGATGCAAGATTGTTTAAGTATTTTGATGGAGAAACTATTAAAAAGAGAATCTATGTTCCTGGTAAAATATTGAATCTCATCGTACTTAAACAGAATGCCAAGGCAGGTAAGTGATAATATCGTATGAGAATTCAGAAAGCTTTGTTGTATGTAAAATAGAAGAGAGTAATAATCAAGATTTAATCAAAATGGTTTTCTCCATTTTAATTGAAAAGGGTTGTATTTTAGAAACATGTTTAACTTTCTTTAATTTATTTGATGTAAATTTCAGTTTATTGTTCGTTTTACTCAAGTATTGAATTTGTGTATTAGTAACAAATGAAACATGATGAGAAAATTGTGAGTAATTTATACTGTTAGATGTATAAAAGATTGATGAACAAATTTGAATTTCTAACTTTGAGTATGTAAGTAAATAGATTGGGTTCTGACGTACCCATCCTATGTGACGAAGGAAGCTTTCAATGCCCTTCATTGGAGGATACATCCCATGTGCATGATGGGGAGATCTTTTTCTCCAAACGAAAGAGAGATATGTGACGTGATGGTACCTTTGATGTAGTTATGAAGGGATTTTTGTAGGGTGAAGCTATATTGCTCTCACGGTTTATACCTAAAATGGTTGTAGATAGGGTTGTAAACGAACCAAGCTACTCAGCGAGCAACTCAAGCTCGACTCGAAAGGGAATTAGTTCGAACTCGTTCGTTTATACAAACGAACAAAAAAGTTTGTTCGAACTCGTTCGTTAACTCGTTATATTTTAAGACCTGTAAATTAATATTTTAGTTATCAATAAATATATAATTAAACCTATAAAAAACAAATTATTCGTTAATAGCTCGAGCTTGGCTCGAAAAGTTTGTTCGATATGTTATTTTTTTTTAAAAATAATTTGTTCGACTCGTTAAAATTTGAGCTCGACTTGACTCGTAAATTTTATCAAACAAGTTTGCACATCTAGTATTCGGTTCGACTCGATTCTTTTACCGTCTTAGTTATAGATCTTTAAAAGTGTTTAATTTTTAAAAAAACACCGCCTTCTTAACAAAAAAAGACCTAAATAATTATAAATTATAAAAAAAATTAATATTTTTTAAATATTTTAATTTTATTTTTAAAATAAGTATTTCTAAACCGACCTTTTTGGATTAAAATTAAAATTGAGATTATTACCCAAAAGGTCTTGAAAACACCACCCCAAAACCCAACAACACCGGCTGAATTAACTCTTCTTACTAAAGGCCACAAACCAATTTTAACACTATAAGCCTAAATTCTCAATTACTATTATACCCCTTTTTATTTTTTTTATTGTCCTATATATAGTACTTTTTGTTCAGAAATATTTTAAAACCCTAAAATCTATTCTCTCTCTGTTCTCTTTCCTCCCCCTCTCTCTCACCGGATCTGCTATGGTGTGCGCCAGAAAAGCGAATCTCCGAGCAGCCATGGCATTCAAAGATCAATCTCGAGAAGAAGAAGCCGCCGTCGGAGATCGAGCAGCTCCGGCCATCGAGCTCAGCTGGTAATGGAGATGGCGATTTCCAGAGAAGAAGCCTTCTGAGTTGCAACAATGGAAGATCTCCATCGACGCCCTGCAACAGATCTCCGTCGACGCCCTGCAGCTAGGGCTGCAAACGAGCCGAGCCGAGCCGAATACTAGATGTACAGGCTTGGTTTGTTTAATTTCTCGAGCCGAGCCGAGCCGAGCTCAAATTTAAACGAGCCGGACCGAGCCGAGCTCAAATTTAAACGAGCCGAGCCCGAGCTTCCAATCATCCAAACCAGAAAGGTTAGAACTTGTTTGTTTAACTTATTGAACAATCTTTTTTAAAGTCGAGCACGAGTTGCTCATGAACAATTTGTTTTTTGTGGTTGAAATGGGACTTTCATGAGTGTGTGGTATGAAAATATGAAACATAACACTAATGAAAAATAAATGTCTAATGAAATTAAAAATATCCAATTAGATATTGAAGGTTTAATAATATATTTATAATTAGATAATATATTTTTATTTATAATTCATACGTTTAAACGAGCTCACGAGCCAAGCTCGAGCAGGCTTGTTTACGTATCGAGCTTAAAATGGAGCTTGAGCTTGAGCTTGTTTACATTCGAGCCGATCTCGAACGAGCTTTTCTCCGAGCCGAGCTCGAGCTGCTCGCGAGCGGCTTGGTTCATTTGCAGCCCTACCTGCAGCAGATCTCCATCGATGCCCTTGCAGCAGATCTCTATCGACGCCACTGTAGCAGATATCCATCGAAGTGTTGCAACAGATCTCTATCGAAGCCCGGCAACAGAACTCCATCGAAGCCTACCTCTGTTTCATGGATTTGGAGAAGAAGACCACCTCTGTAACATCTCCGCCCGCTTCACTTCCGTTCATCCTTCCATCGTCGACCCAGATCCTTGGATACTGCCTTGTTGGTCCAGCCCATTTTGGGCCGAGCATTATAGATCTCACGAAGGTCTGTTTTTTTTAAACGTGGTTGGGTCCAGACGATGTTGGGTCCAACCCGTTCGGGTCCAGCCTATCATTTTTTTATTGCTAACAAAAAACCTTTAATTTATTAAATAAACTTGGTAATGAAAAGTATCCATTTGTTTGTTTACAGATCTCAGTTTTGTTTAATTTCTGTTTAATTTTGTTTTTTTTAAATGAATCTAAAAATGAGCCATTGTTGTTTTGTAGGTAACAAACTAGGTAGGTATATCCATTTGGGTCCAACCCATTGGGAATAGCCACGTGGGTCCAGCCCCACTTGTGAATATATCTCTTATTTCTTTGTAAAGAGATTATTATTTGTAAAAAATAATTGGACAAAAAATAAGTTAATAGGATTTAGGTATAGCCCTTACGTTACATTATTAGACACCTTGGCATAAACATGGGCAAAAAGGGATTGGGTATAGCCCCTTGGGTACACACACTTCATTGGATTTCATTGGACATACACTTGGACAAAACTAGAACATTGGACATATACAAAAACCAAGAATTGGGTACAGCCCCTTGGGACTATTATATGAACAACACTAACTGCAATTGTATAAAAATTCATTTTATCCACCTTAAGAAAACATAAAAAAAAAACATAAGTCCATATCCATAGGTACAGACCCATCCGTTAAATGAAAAGAAAAAAAATAAAAGCGAATTATTAAAAAAAGAAAAAAATGAAAAAGACAAAATGGAAAAAAATTCAACTAAAAATAGAAATTAGGCGAAATATTTTTTTAACTAGGCTTTAAAACTAAGAATTGTGGCTTCTTAATACTGTGAATTGTTTGCAGTAAAAAAAAAAAAAAAAGAGTCCACTTCGCCCAACCGCTGGAGATTGTCTAAAGCAGCCAAAAACGTGAGCAGCAGAAACAAATAAACAAACACGTATAACGCGTAACGTAATCAAGTTGTCTCTATATGTTTTCAAATTACTTGAACCGTTTCAAATGTGATAATTAAATTAAATAAAAACCCAAAACCCTCTACACGCATTAAACAACCACAATTTTCTGAAATTGTGGTGGTGCGTGGCGGCGTGGCGGAAGGGGGAATGCTAGAATGACGAAGAAGACAGGATTTGCGATGAGACACGTGTTGTGGATAGTCTGGAAGGTGGTAATAGCGGTTTCCATCACCCTCTGTATCTTAGCTTTCCTTAGACTCCAACGCTACTCTTCTTCATCTTCCGTTTCTGATTCTTCTGACATTCGTGAAAATGTTAGATCCCGAGTTAATCATGAGAATTTTCAAGGTAATTCCAAAGTCTCGTTTTTGTTTCTTACGAGAAGGAATTTGCCTCTTGATTTTCTATGGGGAAGCTTCTTCCAGGTCAGCAATTAGCTAAATTATTTATTTCATTTCCTTTATCGAATTAATTTGACTTTTTTGCTGAAAAATTGGGATTTTTTTGTACTTTTTTCCGCATTTTCAAGGAGATTACTCATTTTTGGTGGTGTTTGCAGAATGCTGACGTGGCAAATTATTCAATATATATTCACTCAGAGCCTGGGTTTGATTTCAATGAATCAACTACGAGTTCACCTTTCTTTTACAATAGACAATTGAAGAATAGCATTAAGGTAAGCTATTTATAAATCTGTAATTTCATAGATTAATACCGATTTGATCAAAAGTTAATCGTTTTCTTTGGTTCTAATGGTACTCATTATAGGTAGCTTGGGGAGAATCGAGTATGATTGAAGCCGAGAGATTGTTACTTGAAGTAGCTTTAGAAGATCTAGCAAATCAAAGATTTGTACTTTTGTCAGACAGGTGATTACTTTTATACTCGTTTTTTCAATTTATATTCAGTGATTTGATTACACATTAGACTTATTATTTTAAATTTTGCAGTTGTGTCCCCTTGTACAACTTTAGCTATGTATACAACCATCTTATGGCTTCTCCAAAGAGCTTTGTGGACAGGTAGATCGATCAATTCAATATCTTTTTCACGCACTTAGCAATTTATGTTTTCAGAGCCTAAATTAAACTTGTACTTTAATTCCAGCTTTATTGACATCAAAGGAGAACGTTACAACCCAAAAATGTCACCATTTATTCCGATAAACAAATGGCGAAAAGGATCACAGGTACACAGTTTTTTGCATTCTTATATTATCCACACTTTATTATGTTCATTAATCAAGAGAACTGATCCATGGTCTAGTATTTTATAGGTCGTTACTTGAAAACACTTACCATCCCTTTATTTCTCTGTTTTGCTAATATATTTGACATAATTAATTTTAATTTAAATTTGGTTGTATTAGTGGATCACTTTAATTCGGAAACACGCTGAAGTTATTGTGGACGATGAAGTTGTCTTTCCGGTCTTTAAGAAGTTCTGCCAGGTGTGTATTTTTGTTCAGCACTTAATTTCGGTGTTTTTTTTTTTTTTTTGTGATTTGGGTGTTTTTCAGTACTTATCTAATTGAATGTGCTTCTTCAATATTGCAGAGACGTCCACTAGTAGATCCTAGTATAGGAAAGCAAAACCTTGTAAGTTCATTTACTTCGTAATTCTATTTAATTTTTTAGAATTGTCTCTCGATTAAATAATGATAATTGTTTGGAATGCAGAAACTTCAAAAGCAGCACAATTGTATCCCAGATGAACACTACGTGCAAACATTATTTGCGGTATGAGTAAATATCGTCACTTAATAATTATCAAAATGAGGGTTAAACGGTCTTTTTATTCTATTTCTGGATAGATGAGTGATCTTGAAGGTGAACTTGAACGAAGAACAATAACTTATAGTCTATGGAACCAATCCACGTCAAACATGGAAACAAAGGGCTGGCATCCTGTAACATTTAATTATGCTGATGTAAGCCCTCAAAAAATCAAAATAATTAAGGTACGTTTAATAATAATTTTCTTTTTTAATTCATTATAAATCATAACATTTTAACCGCTAATTAGTAAATACCCTTGAACAGGAGATCAACCATGTATATTACGAGTCAGAGTACAGAACAGAATGGTGCAGTAATAATTGTTTCTTGTTTGCAAGGAAGTTTTCACGTGGAGGTGCTATTCGTCTTTTGAGTTTAGGAATAGTTGGCCACTTTGATACCTCTGCATTATTGAACTCACCATATCATGTATAATTTTATATCATAATATACCTAATGTATGAATCCATTCACATTCATCTTACACTCATACACTCAGAACTAGTCTGTTCAAGTTCTTGTTACAAGGATTTAACCTAGATATGTTACGATTTTAGGTTTAGGTAAATAGTAGATTTCGTTTTTAGATTTGTTGAAGTTTAATTTTAAGCTTCAATTACAGGTTATAATAATACTTATACAAGAACATTCATGTTATACGTTTTTTGAACAAAGTGTATACGGTCTCCTGATTTCATTATTTCGCTTTGTTGTTGATTGCTTTATCTTGTACCTACTCCCTTTTCTTTATTCCCTGAGAGGTTCTTCTTTTTGCACTCAACTCCATTTTTTTTCTTTTGTTTTGATTACAACTAAAGCACCACCTTGTTGGTGGGTTCATAATCTCTCAATTGTGAAGGAATGACAAGTGTATTCATGGTGGTTGTTTGAATTGGAACCAGCAAACCACCAATGCAGGTTAATTACTTCACCGACATGAAGAGCCATCATAACAATGGGTTTTGCACAAGTCACAATTACACAATAGTTGGTTCACATATGTGAATAAGCACTATTGTTGGTGTTAGTTCCTCATAGGTAAGGAACATATTGTAGAGTTCCTTCCATGTAGGAAACCATGCCTAGTGGTGGTTGTTGGGGTGGAGAGGCTTGGGGATTGGCAATGGTTGTGGTGGATGTGGAGTAGGGATGTTGATGAGAAGGGTTTGTGGAGGTTTTATCAACCTTTGTATCTTGTCTCGCAAAAGGAAAAACTTATCTACAACTTGCAATGTCCCCAGGTCATTCTTTCCCATACCCGCCCCTTCCTGTGGGAGTTGGGTTGCACCCGCAAGTTAAGAGTCAAACCAAAACAAGGTATGTGGCGGGTCCACTTTGGCTTGATAGACGCAATATTTCGTGCCACCTTAGCTGAATTGGTCCAATTTGTGACAACTTCTTTTTTCATACGAAAAAGAAAAAAAATATAGGGAAAAGGATAGATGGGCACGTGTATTTTTACATGCCTTGACTAATTTACAAGTGTTGTGATCTGACACGGTTTGGGATGTGGGGGATAAAGACTATGCCGAATAAAAACTCATTTAACCAACTTGATGCGATTCTATCTACATAAAACTACATTCTTAATAGTCTAATGGATAGTTATATGCTAACTGCACACAATACGTTAAGAGACATGGATGAGTACTATATCAAACACGTAGCATGCGAACTATAAAGTAACACCTAGGCAATAATGAAGGAGACATATTTACATACATAATATGCAATTTCTAAACCTAAGATGATAAATATTTGTATAGGCAAATTAAACACTTAGCATTCAAGAAACTAAAAAATAAGGAAAAAGATGCGATACACAAGAATTGAAGTGATTCATCTCACATAGGCTTAATCCACCGCCTAAGGTCTATTATACACTTAGAATTTGGCAAGATCTTCCACTTCAGTTTCTGTGACTCTTCAACAAGGTAAGATTACAATCCTTTTGCAACCATTTCGAAAAACCCTTCAAAGCAACCTTTTGTGTCATCAGTACAATAGGAAAACGAGTATACTACTGATACCCTCTCAACCACTTCAAACACCCGTGAACCCTTATCTTGTGTATTCACTTCACAAGGACTTGAGTATACAACGATACATTCTACCACTTCATACAACTGTGAAGTTTTATCTTATGTTTACACCTACACGAGGTTTCTCCCCTCTCTTTCTAGACTATGAAGATCACACTTCTAATCTAACGCAACAGGAACATTAGGTTGAAAATATATCCTTATCTACCTAGCTTTTATACTCCTTGATGAGTAGTTTTAACTATTTTGGGCTTACAAATAATTTACAAATGGATAGTAAAGCTTGAATTTCTTATGCTTCGATAACTTAAGATTTGGTGCAAAAAGACACCACTTTTCTTGACTTGAAAGCTTCTATTTATAGAATAAAAGTGTTCCAAAATATTTATCCACACTTCTCTTCAATATTGGTTGATTCATCCAACATCAGGGGTCTGACGGTCCTTCTTCGGGAGTTCAAGTTGCAACATACTTTTGAAACAAGTTTGTTCCATCCTTTCTGAAAGAAATAAAAAAAAAAGTTTTTATTCCCATGTCACCCATGATGGGAAAGACATGAGCGTACAGGGAAGTTATCTTTGATAACTTCCCACTTTGATGGTGGAGGAAGTGGAGAAAGTGGGAGAGTGGTTTATTAACAGCTAATAAACCAACTCTCCAGCTCTATAAATAGAGCCTCTCTTTCTCACAAAATCACAACAACAACACAGACAACACAATCATAAGCGTACAATTCTTTTTCTCTCCAAATAAAAAATACAACACAAATAATTCTGAGACATTTAGGTTGTGAAAACAAAAGGTTTAGTTCTAGTAATTAAACTTACGACCAGATAGCAGAAGTGATTCATTCCAATTCAATCCATTACAAGAAGGCTAAAGTCAGGACTCTTCATTCCAATCCGCTGCGTATAAGGTTTGTCTAATAAACCTTCTTGTTTTATATTCAAGTGTAACAATTGGTATCAGAGCATGTTACGCAATTGAATTTATGAATGATTTTTTTTTTTTGAGCAATTATTTTCGAACAGAAGAAAAAAAAAACAATTTGAATTTTTTTTGATTATGTCGAACAGAAGAAGGAGAAAAGAAAAAAAAAGGCTTTGATATGTTTTATTTTTTTCTTTAATGTATATATAAATTAGGTTAGATAATTCTTATATGAGTAATGCTGGTTATCACCCAAAAAGGCATCACCTAAACATCACCCATGATGTGGCGGTTAGGTGGTCCAATCATGCAGGAGAGAGAAAAAAGTAAATCTGGAAAGAGAAAATCCATGATTGGACCACCTAACCGCCACATCATGGGTGATGTTTAGGTGATGCATTTTTGGGTGATACCCAGCATTACTCTTCTTATATATATATGGATCTATAAAAAAAAAAACACCAGGCCTATGTAATTTTTTCCCCGTGTGTTGTATTATAGTAGACCATCTTTTGGCCCATATTTTTTTTTATGTTTGTGTTTACATATATTGGGTTCTTTGTTTTGATTTGGACCACATATTGGGCTACGAGATTTCTTTTTTTTTTTTTATTAAAATAGGTCGAACCTATTTATTTCTAGAGATTGGGCCGCATTTTTTTTTTGACCTAATTTCTAGATTTTTTTTGGTCCGAATTTTGTTTTGGGCTTTGGACAATAGTGCTATTTTCGGACCTAATTTTATTTAGTAAAATCAAAATGCATGTGAGAGGATCCAAACCCAGACCACCTAGTTAAGTGACTAGTAGCCTTACCAGTTTTACTACCTTAAGTTATTGTTAATGAATAGAGTTTCTGGAAAGATATTATCATTATTTTTTCTTGTTTCCTATATCAATTTTGGTGTATTATTTTTTACCGTTCTTAATCTTTTCTATATGTAGAAAAATGGTGTTGACACGATCCAGGGGATCACGAGCAGCAAGGCTTGAGCAACTGACAGTGTACAGATGGCTCAATAGGAACGTAAGAAATCCTAATGGATTATCAGGGATCCATAGACCAAAAGTTGCAAGGACACCGAAAGAAAAACAGTCTTTGAGAAATAGTATCAAAGCACTCCGTTATAAGAAGAAACCTCATCACACCCTAGTGCAACATGTGGCAATTGTCAATAGATTGATTCAGGATGTCATAAATTGGGGTGATATCATATGTGAAGGACATAAGGTTGAAGTTCTTTACAAATCTCTACCAAGAGAGATGAAGAGGGATATCGAAATCTTATGGGAGTATGATTTTCCGGAGAACTATGTTCATGGGAGACAAGCTACATATGAGTGGCTAGTCTATGCTTTGACTGAATCTCACTTGTGGAGGCACTATAATAATTCTACTAGGTCGGATCAGTGCAACTGTGGAATGCATTATCGAACTACTAGTATTGATAATTATTTTCCAATTAGACTCTATGAGGAAGTGAACTTTGAGCAGTCAATTCCTAAATTAAGGTTTTGGATATGAAAGGCGTATGCTAGTTAGGACTTGTAATAGGTAGTTTGCTTAGTGGTTTGTTTTTCCAATTTTTTTAATCCCTGTTTGTTAGGAATTGCATTAGTAGCTTTGATTCAGTTATTGAACATGTATTTCATTTATGTAAGAATTCAACTAGTTTCTTTGTTTTTTTTATGTTATTAGTTGTTTATATTCATACATTTTCACTCTAGTTATGTTAGAGTAAGTGGGAGTTCTTGGAGAACTTAATTTTTGCAGTTAATGAAATTGATTGAATCATTAAGACAAACAAAATATGGTGGTTCATGATTGGAAACATAGTGAACTTTCTTTATCACTTATTTTGTTATCTTTCTTATTCATTCTATTTGCATTAACAGCATTGGGTAGTTAAATAATTGTATGTATACTAATGAAAAATCTCTTACTTTATAAGAAAATGACAACCGTCATTGATGATCTCAATGGAGACATAATGAATGGTGAGAACTATACCCTGGTAAACTCAAAATACATTATGTTCTAGAGGAACAAGAATTCTTGAGGTTATTAACAATGTCATGGCTCAGCCTAAGGAAGGCATCACAGCTCAAAACAAAAGGGACATGGAGGCTTATGAGAAATGGAAAAAGAGATATTCCACTGCAAGAGGCATCTTGATAAGCTCCATGTATGACGATCTTGTTCATGTATGTCAATAATACCCCACTGCTCACGAGATGTGGGGCGCTCTTAATGAAAAGTACAAAGGTACAACTATGACTAAGATGAGTCAATTGATCATTAAGTTTGACACTTACAAGAGGAAGCCTAATCAAACCAAGCATATTTGGGAGATGTCTAAAATGATTAGGGAACTTGGACTGCAGGTCATAACTTTGTTGATGAACATCAGGTTCAAGCTGTGATCCAATCTCTTTCAAATAAGTGGGAGCATTTGAAGATAAACTTGACTCAAAATGACCATATCATAACTTTTTATGATGAGGCTCATCATGTGACGTTGGAAGATGAACGTCTTGATGTAGTTAAGTCTCAGGATCAGACTTATATATTGCTGAGTCAAGTTCCCACAAAGGTTCTTGCATTAAGTGCAAGAACAATGGGAAGAGAAACAAAAACGAGCATGCTTCCAAGAAGAAAGAGAATGGTGGTAACAACGTTTTTTTTTAAGAAAGACGAGAGTAAAGTAAAATGCTATAATTGTGACAAGATAGGTCACTTCGCTCGCGAGTGAGGATAAAGATAGCAATATCAATTACTTCATATAACTTTACATATGTTACCAGTACTGTTTGCTAGTTGAATCTAATCCTTTGTGGATTGTGGATTCAGAAGTGACAGACCATGTAGCCTAAGACCAAGAGGCATATATAGAGTACCATCTAATTCCAGAGGAAACATGATGGATATGAGGTAGGCGACAACAACACGGTTGAAGTCAACATATTTGACACTTGCAAGTTGAACTTGCAAGGTGGTAAAACCTTATAGCTGGATAATGCACTTTACACACATGAAATTCGAAGGAATTTGGTCTTGGTCACTGTTCTTCTAGGATTAGGTTTTAATATGCATTTTCATAACAATCAAGTAGACATCTATTATGACGCTAAGTGTTAAGTTTTTGGTTTTTATTTCTCATGTTTTAATAGTACTAGATGATGATAACTCATTTAATAGTTATTATGTAAGTAATTGCTTTTCTACTAATACTTCTTCTAGTAATTTTAACGTAGAAGAAAGTGTATGGAATGCTAGACTAGGTCATATAACAAAGACCATATGAATTTGTTGGCTAAGGCGAACTTTTTGGGTTCATTGACTAGAGTCAACTTGCCAACTTATGAAAATTGTCTAGCAGATAAAGCAAAGGGAAACCATTTTTTGAAAAGGCTAAACGAGTCGAGTACTCATTGCAAGTAATTCATGTAGATATCTGTGACCCAATGAATGTTCAAAATATACAGGGGGACTTTATTTTATCACTTTTATAGACAATTTCACTAGTTTTGGTTATGTTTACCTGATTTTTCATACATCTGTAGCATTGAAATTTTCTTATGATATATTTCAATGAAGTAGAAAATCACTTAGAGAGGAAAATAAAAACCTTAATCACGTGAATATCTATTGGATCAGTTGAAAGAACTGTGTGATGAAAATGTGAGAACTCTCCTAGAAATGGTTAAGTCTATGATGGCACAAGCTAATCTGTGGAGATGCCTTGCCTACTGCTAGTTATATACTTAACCAAATACCCACAATGACTGTTCCATCAAACTCCTTATGAACTACTTGTGACCCTAGGGTTGGCAGACTATGTTCATGATCTATCTCATAAATATGGGAAGTTAGGTCTAAGAGGTAAGAAGTGTATCTTTATTAGATACCCAGCTCACTCTAAATGATATGTGTTTATTGGTGAACATAACGATGGGGGTCTTACTGAAATTGAGTCACGAGATGTTACATTCTTAGAGAATGATTTTCCCAACAGATGTGAAGTTGACAGAATTTTCATTTTATGAGATTCAGGAAGATGATATGCAAACAAATGTGACACCTGATGAGGTAACACATACTAAAGAAATAGAGAAGGATACTCCTCTAAATCTTGAGACGGAAGAAACCATTGCATCATCTAGTAATCCTATTTCTCAAGATTCTCAACTTAAGAGAAGTGCTAGAGTTTTAGTTCCTCGTCGTCGATTTGAAATCGAAGGAGAAGTCTTTATGATAACTCCACAAGACGAAGAAGAACCTCGATCGGTTAATGAAGCATTCTCATGTCCTGCTAAGAATGAATGGAAGAAAACAATGGAAGAAGAAATGGAGTCGATGAAGAAAAACCAGGTATGGGAACTGGTTAATCTCCCGAAAAGACGTAAGGCGATTGGGAATAAATGGGTTCTCAAAATAAAGAGGAAAACCTGACAATTACATTGACATGTAAAAAGCTCGCTTGGTAGCGAAAGGCTCTACTCAATGGGAAGAAATAGTTTTTGAGGAAATTTTTTCTCCTGTTGTCAGATTTACCTCAATACGTCTTATTTTTAGCTATTGTGGCGCATCTCGATCTGGAGTTGCACCAAATGGATGTTAAAACTACATTTCTAAATGGAGATTTAGAAAAGGTTATTTTCATGGAACAACCCTCGGGTTTTGTTGCAAAAGATCAAGAAAATAAAGTATGTAGATTGTTAAAATCAATATATGATCTTAATCAAGCCTCGAGACAGTGGAATTTGAGATTTCATGAAGTCATTTCATCAAATGGATTTGAGATGATAAGTGAAAATCACTGTGTTTATGTTAAATGTTCCAAGAAATTTTGTGATCTTATCTCTATATGTAGATGACATCTTATTAGTAGGGGATGATAAAGAGTTTATTCAAGCTAATAAGGAGTAGCTAGCTTCTCAATGTTATATGAAATATATGGGAGAAGCAAATTATATTCTTGGTGTTAAGATTAGTAGAGATAGGTCTAGAGGACTATTATCTTTGTCTCAAGAACCTTAAATCATGAATATAATTGAGCGCTTTAGTATGAATAAGTGCAATTCCATTGACACTCCTGTAGCAATTGGAATAAACTTAACTCTCGACATGTGTCCTAGTACTCTAGAAGAGAAACAGAAAATGTATACAATGTCATATTTTAGTTCATGGATAGTCTTATATATGTTATGATGTGAATTAGGCCAGACATATGTTATGTGGTAGATTTAGTTAGTCATTTTAATTGAACCCAGGACAAGAAAATCCGAAAGTTGTGAAAAAGATATTGAGATATCTAAAAGGCACTATGGATTATGCCTTTTGCTTTCGAGGAAATAGATTACACGTAGAGGGATATATTACGCTATTTGGGATAGTGATATATATGGGGGTAAATCTACCTCAGGTGATGTATTCATGTTGAATAATTGCACAATTTCTTGAAGTAGCAAGAAACAAACCTGTATAATTTTTGTCCACGATGGAAGCTGAGTTTGTAGCATGCTTAGCTGTGGTTCCAGAGGCTGTTTGGTTAAAAAGGTTATTATGAACATTTAGGATTCTCAGGCGATAGTGGGAGTCCCGTTATTATACATTGTGATAGTCAAGCTGAAAAGGCTTGTGTGAAAGCTCCTAAGTATCACAGTATGACCAAACACATTGATATAAAGTATAACGTTGTTAGAGATATTATTGCACAAAAGGATGTTGATTTGCAATACATACACACATGCAATATGCTTGCTGATCCATTAACAAAGGATATCCCTAGGGATATATTTATGGATATGTTAAATCTATATGATTAAGCAAGATATAATGTATGAATATTGCGAGTTTATGTGCATTCATGTATATATTTTCATTAGTATGTTTATTTAACTGTTTATTTTAATAATATCATGTTTGATATATATTATAATGCGTGTAATTTTTGAAGTATGTATGTCCTATAGACTGAGATTGGCCCTATCACACGGGCAATCGCCTTTGGCACAAGAAGTGCGCAAAGATGAGACTGACTCATAGTAGTGAAGAACCCTTAAGATAACTAAGAGTTAAGATAGTCGCCTTAACTAAGTGTTAAGATGAGATCATAAACATGGATAAACCATGTTAAGCTTATATTATGATCGAAGTAGAATCCCACTATCTACTTAGTCTATAAGAGCCAGATATGAGTTGCTTGATTGATTTCATAGAAGGGTTGATCAATCGAAGAATTCATCTTAGGCAACGAGGCTTGTCTAATTATATATCTGTATGGTATTTATAAAATTGTGACATACAATTGGAGCTATATGAATAATAACATAACACGTGTGTCATACCACGTGTGCTTTCGACCAGAAGGAAGTGAAGAGTCGATCCCTGTCTCTTCATTGTGTGATGCCTTCAAAATTGTGCCCTTATTACTTTTGACTATGTCTTGATATTTTGATTAGGTGTATGCTACTTTGAACATACTACTAATGATCATGAAAGATTCGGTCTAATGGGGTATGTTTGGGAAAGCAACCTAATCAATGTAAAAGGATATAAGTGTAAAGGGAAGACTAAAATTCTGTATCAAAGTTTGTGCTTGCAGGTACCGATCATGTACGTCAATTTGGACTATGACATGATAGTGAGACACATGAAGTTATGTCAGTGAACTTTTTTGATCACATAAACGATATGATATAAATTTAAAGGGGTCAGAGTTACTGAATATGATACAATAAATTATTAGTCTGGGGTACTACAAGATACGTAAGGAATGAAGTTTCATTTGAGCAACTATGTACCCTAACAGGTTATTAGTAACGTATGCTCGTATGCTTGTCGGTCGCACGACCTATTTTGTCAAGTATGATGAATTATTCTAGAAATGTGTATATGAGAAGATTTGAGAAATATTGATGTATGGTGCATTGAAATGCATGTTCCTAAAGGGAATGATTGTAACTCTATCATGTGCGAGTGGGAGAATGAAAGAAATAAAATAAAAAAAATTTATTCCCATGTCACCCATGATGGGAAAGACATGAGCGTACAGGGAAGTTATCTTTGATAACTTCCCACTTTGATGGTGGAGGAAGTGGAGAAAGTGGGAGAGTGGTTTATTAACAGCTAATAAACCAACTCTCCAGCTCTATAAATAGAGCCTCTCTTTCTCACAAAATCACAACAACAACAACACAGACAACACAATCATAAGCGTACAATTCTTTTTCTCTCCAAATCAAGAATACAACACAAATAATTCTGAGACATTTAGGTTGTGAAAACAAAAGGTTTAGTTCTAGTAATTAAACTTACGACCAGATAGCAGAAGTGATTCATTCCAATTCAATCAATTACAAGAAGGCTAAAGTCAGGACTCTTCATTCCAATCCGCTGCGTATAAGGTTTGTCTAATAAACCTTCTTGTTTTATATTCAAGTGTAACACTTTCTCTATCTTTCTCTTTCTTCAACGAAGGCCTGTCCCACACAACTTTGGAAGTATGGTCTTGTCTTCTTGTTTTGGCACAATCTTCATTTGCTACCCGTCTACCCGTCTTTCTCATACTCCAGTAGTACGTTGTTGGGAGATTTTTCTCTTCATTTCTTCACATGTCTTTTGGCTATACAGTTTTTTGAATCATCAGGTCCAGATATCAAACTTCAGTTTTCCAATTTCACAAATGGCTTATCGAGTGTCCGCTACTTTGCATCTTTGAAGGTATGGCTTTCAATTCTTCTCTTCACGTTTTCTCGGATGACTGATTAGTTGTCGCGTCGGGGGCCTGAGACCTAATTTTCTAGAGAGGTTTCTCTTGTTTTAGACTATATATCGTTGTCATATTGTTCTTACAAGATTCACACAATATCTTGACCTAGACATAAAATCAAGACAATTAATTTACAATATTTTGTCAAACTAATCACCATTCAAGATATGACTCTTAGGCAAGATGTTGAATTTTTATGAATATTAAAACCCAAATTTATGTAATTAAAATTGACGTGTAAACTAATTTTGTTGCATTGATTCAGCTATCTTGAAATGGTAGTTTGCTTTAAATAGGAAGCATTCTCCTATTCCATAAAATTTGTCCACTTATGTCTATTTAAAGTTCAAGACACTTTTTTCCTACTTTTTCCACTATTATTTTTTTTAAAATATTAAAATTTATATTTCCAATACATATTAAAATTATCAAAATACTTTATTAAGGTATTTTTTAATGATGAATGTATTTATTATGTTTCTTAATATATGTGAAAAGCTAAATGGACAAATTTTATGGAACGGAGAGAGTAGAATTCCTTCCGTCCTTATTTAGTTAAGGCTAATATTTTTTAATTATTTTATTATATATTTGGAGACTTACAATCTAAAAAAATATTATTTATGTATTTTTATTATAGTATACTTTGACTAAGATACAATTAAGCCTAAAGTTTTATTTTTATATCATAAGTGTCCATACATGTCTCCCATGCATATTTACAGGTTAATCAAAACTGATTACCTATGTTCAGGGAGGAGATTCAAACTCTGTATCTCTTACTTTACCCTTTTAAGGGGTCAAAGAAATAACAAGGCTGAGAAAATTCAAACCATGTACTTTTTAGATGAAAGACAAAGTCATGGCCATTGAGTTAAACCCAATGATTAAGTCTAAAGTATCTTGTAATTAAAGTTTGTTTCTTAACGAGTATGAGTAAAATTCATGAGAACCAATTCACTCATTAAAAAAAATACTCTTAAAAACAAAATTCTGCTTAAAATAAAATTACTTAATGACTAAGGGTTATTTAAATATTTCCGACTTCTATTAATAACTGAATTTAGCATGAATGATTATCATGATATGAGATGTAAATTATTTAAGCATTAGTTTTAGTTTGACTCTTTAGTCAAACGGGTGTGTCAATCTTATTACGAGCATTAGTTTTACTTTGACTCTTTAGTCAAACGGGTGTGTCAATCTTATTAAGACAATTATTTATAGTAATTTTAATCCTTGAAGGGAATACTTCCAAAAACTTGTATCGCAAAGATTAGAGCTCTATCAATATGCGACAATCTATTTAAGGTGTCTATAAATAATTTGAAAAATTGAATTTACAACAAAAGTTCATTTTAGTTTTTATGGTATTGTAAATAATATATATATAATTAGTATTGAATGGATGTACTTTTAGTTTCTACACCTTTCCAATCTTCATGAATACACTTATTGTATGAAATGAAAAGTTATATATTTTCTATAAATATATGACATTCATCTTATTGTATTTTACACAAATATGTTGAAAGAAAGAAATGATATTATTCTCTCCATATTTCTCTATCTAGCTGAGCTGATATTAAACTAGATTATAACATGTTATCAACACGAGTCTCTGCCAATCAAATCAAAGAAGACTATTTTCAGATATGATTTATATTGCTATAATTTATATATAAGGCTATATCAAATTTTAACTGAATTTTATTTATCTTTTCGTAATGAGTATTATATGAACAATACTATATATCTATATAATATTGGAGAAGGGCCAACGGCCCGAAATGTCTCTTGTATATATATATATATCTATATTATATTTTCAGAGTTTTTCTTACGGTCCAGATTTAGCCACATAAGTGGTGGCCAAGATTAAATCTGGCTAAACATAAGTGGTGGCCAGGATTTAATCTGGCTAAACATAAGTGGTGGTCAGGATTGATTCTGGCCCCACTTATTTTATTTTTTTGGTGAACCTGGGTTCGATTCCTGTCAACAGAACTCATTTTTGCTTTAATGTCTTCAGATACGGGTTTTACCTAGTATATATATATATTCTTGACAAAAAAAAAAGTATTATTGGGACTTTCTATTACATCTTATACAATACTATTCCAATATTCGAGCAGATAAATGGGTTAATCACTTTTAAAAAACAAAATAGGCATGAACCCTATACGTAAAACATATAAATGGGTTAATCACTTTAGAAAAAAAGAGGCCTGAACCCTATATGTAAATATAGTTTTGAATGTCTTGAAAATGAAACAAGATTTATTTCTAGGCTTGAAACTTACAATGTCCGAAGCACAGGGCCGGTCCTGGGGATAGGCCCCAGGAGGCCACGGCCTTGAGCCCCCAAAAAATTGGTATTTTAAGGGCCTATTTTTCAAAGAATTAAATATTTATATGTACATATGGTTATATATATAAATTCTGTAAATAGCATAAATCATAAGTTAACTTACGGGTAACTTGATATAATTCTTTATGAGAGATTCAAGGTTTAAGTCTTGTCCTACAATAAATTTTTTATAAAAAAAAATTCGTTTTTTTATAAGGGTGAATGAGAGATAGGGTCTTGGAGAACATCTTTCTTCTCTATAGAGTATGGTTCAGGAATTCTTTCTTATTAGAAACCTATGTTTTGACAATTATCTTTCATACCCTTACTAGCACTAAAAGACAAAAAAGTGTGATGTCACTGTTTCTCCCTCCACTACCTACCACTACCCACCTACCTCCGACCTCCGACCACCTACCACCGACCTCCGGCCTCCGAGCACCGACCACCGACCACCGACCTCCGACCACCGACCACCGAACTCCGACCACAAGTCACCGGAAAAAACATAGAGTATCGGATAAATTTGATGAGTATCAGAAAAACATAGAGTACTCTATAAATTTGCTGAGTACTCTATAAATTTGCTGAGTACTCTATATATTTTATGAATACTCTATATATTTTAATGAGTACTCTATATATATTGATGAGTACTCCATATAATTTTGATGAGTACTCCATATAATTTTGATGAGTACTTCGGATAATTTTGATGAGTACTCTGATAAATGTGATGAGTACTCCGTAAATTTGATGAGTACTCCGTCAGTTTGATGAGTACTCAGACAAATTGATGAGTATTACTAAAAAACAAAGCATAAAATAGACAAAAAAATTCTTAATTCATCTTTTTATTACACATTTTAAAATAAATTACAAATCAATATACAATTAAAAATAATAAATTAACCTACCTACTTTTTGGTTTGACCAGATCTGGTCAAACCTGGTCAAACCAGATCTAGATCTGAAAAAAAGAAAAGAAAAAAACAAAAAACCAAAAATGGTTCTTCGGCGCAGCAGAATCTTTTTCTCGTCGGTGCTCGAACAAGCCATCACCGCCGTCAGCTACCCTACCACCACCACGGATCTAAGCCACCACCTCCAAGTCGAGACTGAGATGAAGCAACCATAATCCACCGTTCTAAGCAGATTCTATGCAACAATGGTGTTTGCTGCAGCCACCTCCATTGTTGGCTGTACCACCATCGATCTACAACAACACCACTCGAGTCAAATAACTGAACCAGCACAGGACCGGAGCTCGGCGAAAAATAGCAGCACCGGAGCTCGGAGAAGAACAGCAGCACCAGAGCTCCATTAATAGCGGAGAAGAGCAACACCACCACACAGAAACTGCTTCTTCGAGCTACGCGAACAGATCTAAGGAGCTTCTTCTTCTCCATCGAACCTGCAACTCCGGTGGCGACGAGCTGCGCGAATAGATAAGGATCTTCTTCTTCAGCATCGAACCTGCAACTTCGGTGGCGACCTGGCTTGAAAAGCTGCTGGTGTTTGTGAGAAGAAGGAGCCATGGAAGACGATAGGCGATGGTGTTGGTGGTTTTTAGCATTTTTGGTGGTGGTGGTTGTGTTATGGTGGTGGTGGTGGTGGTGGCGGTTTGGGAGCTGAAGTAGCTCACGTCGGAAGAGGAGAGTGGGGAGGAGAGGGAGGTGAGAGAAAATGGATCTGAAATTATAATGGTAGGGTTTCTAAATTAGTTTATATAGAAGACAAAAAAATAAAATGAGGGTATAATTGTAATAGGGATATTAGGTCTCATGTGTTAAATCTTATTGGAGGTCTTTAGTAAGAAGAGACTCCATGAGGGGTTTGGATAGCGAAAGGGGGTGTGTCTTCAAGACCTTAAGGAGCATTTTCTCTTTTTATAAATATTTTTAATGTAAATTTATATAAGGGTCTGAACCTTAGAGAAAAAAAATATATGCCTGAAGCATAAAATTAGATCACCATACTTCTTTTTTACATAGGAGAGACACTTTGGATTCAGAGTCATTGACTCGATTCGAACCTGCACGGCTGCACCATTAGATTGGATGACCAAGGTCCTAGCCAGTGAGCTTCCCAACTGGTTATCACCATACTTTACCAATTGTGCTACGATATGATTTTTAATCTAATATATTTATACCTGAAGTATAAATTAATTGTGTTCGACACTTGTGAGATTCGACCACATCCCGACTCAAAATAGAACAACCTATTTTACCAATTGAGCTACAATATGATTTTTAATCTAATACATTTATATATACATATATTTATGCCTGAAGCATACGTGATTATTTTCGACAATTGTGAGATTCGAACCTGTCCCGAATCACTATAGAACAACTTATTTTACAAATAGAGCTATGATAATATATTATCTAAAAACTATATGCATATATTTATGCATGAAGCATAAATTAATTGTTTTGACACTTGTGAGATTCAAACCTGTAGCATCTATATATAATAATGTACTTTACCAATGAGCTATAACACGTTTTTAATCTAAAAAACTGCTGATTTTGTATTACAGTATCATGATAAATATAATCAATCTTGAATTTGCTACTCTTGATATTTCCGAAAGAAACTATTTAACTTGGGTCCTCGATGTTGAGATCCACTTAAGAGCGAATAATCTTGGTAATACAATTAAAGAAATAAATACATATAGTGAGCAAGATTAAGCCAAAACCATGATTTTTCTTCGTCACCACATAGATGACGGGTTGAAATCCGAGTATGTAGGTGTCAAGGATCCATCCATTTTATGAAAAAAATTGACAGAACGATTTGATCACCTAAAGGGAGTGATACTCCCTAAGGCTCGTTATGACTGGATGGAGTTGAGATTACAAGATTTCAAAACAGTTGCGAACATAATTCAGCTTTGTTTGAAATTGTGTCTCAGTTGAGATTGTGGGGAGTTAATATTAAGGAAGAAGATATCTTTGAGAAAATATTTTCTACCTTTCACCCAACTAACATAGCTGTGCAAACTACATATCGTGATAACAATTTTAAAAAATACTCTGATTTGATCTCACATCTCCTTGTCGCTGAACAAAACAATTATTTGTTAATGAACAACCATAACTCACATCCCACTAGATAATCATCATTCCCAGAAGCGAATGCCAATGCAATATTCCCTGAAGTGAATATAAATAATTTTGGTAGAGATCGTGGTCGTGGTCGCGGTCGTGTCGCAGTCACGGTCATGGTCGCGGTCGTGGTCGTGGACATAGCCCGAACAATCACTTGAAGTGGAACAACAATAATGGTGGGAGACATGAGAAAGGTAAATGTATTAATCATGACACCCCTAAAAATGATGATGATGGTTGCTATAGGTGTGGGATGAAAGGACATTGGTCTCGTACCTGATGTCTCCCTAATTGTTCTCATTTTCGACCCTTGGGAGACATCATTTTTTATGTTTAATTGAATATTTTGATAGACTTTTGAGTTAAAAATGCAATAATCCGGAATTCCTATTTTATTTCTAGTATTTTTGATTTATTAAACTTTTGCGCGTAATCTTGTGTATTTTAGTGAAAAGTTTGTAGGTTTTGAATATTAGCTAGGAAAGGAATTCGAGAAGAGAGTCAAAGATCGTGATATGGAGTCAAAGCGTGAAGACAAATCCCGAAAGAATTTTATTTTGGAGCTGCAAATCTGGAAAACGGGACAAAGATTGCTGATTTCTAGGCACTTAAGAGTTGATTGAGCCGCTGACCTTTGAAGAGAATATGTTCTTATCGAGTTACGGAAATTTAGCAAGTGATTTCAGGTCAATCGGAGTTATAACGAATCGGCTAGAGCCGTTTTATTGGAGGTGGTGCAGCAGTTACGGGATTTTGGGCTTAGAAAATGGGCTTGGACTTTTAATTAGTGTTTTATTCTTAAGTCCAAGGCCTAATCCGAATTTGAGCTTATAAAAGGAGCTCTTGACTTCTATTTTTCACACAATTCACTTTTCACAAAATAAAACATCAAGAGAGAAGAAGCAGAAGGAAGAAGAAGAAAGCTGTAGAGCTGGAGAGGGTCTATATCTCCATTCTCAGCCAAATCCAATTCCGGAAATTAGGTCTTTCTTATTTTTAATTCTGTAAAACAATATGAATTCCATTTCTTTTAATTTAGTTTTATTTTTAATTAGTATGATCTAATTTCTTCATAGTGCTTGAGAATGCCTTATGGGTGAATCCCAATTTCTATTGAATTTCTATGTCTGAATTTGGGTTTCTGTTAAATTAAATTAAATTGGGTCTTTTACCCTTTTCGATAATTTGAGATTATTTACTGTTTTTGGAGTCATGAACTAAGAACAGGTATTAGTATCTAGGCTATTCCACATATGTGGCGTGTGGATCATCCTGACGGAGGGTTTAGGTACGGACTTAATTATTCAATCTAAAATAGAAGCTATTGACTCTGACGAGCTTAGCTAATTTTAGGGCCAATGTGGTAAAATTACTTAATCATCTAAAAGTGGATCATATTTACCCTGACGGGACTAGTGACACTCTAGGATAGCCTTATAGTCCACCCTGACGGGGGTATAAGGAATTTAGAATCCCGACCATTGTAATTGACCGATTTAACCCTTGAACAACATATGTTATGAAATAGGATTAGGAGGATCCCTTGCGTTCTCAAGTGCTACCTTCTCATATTTGCGTCTTATACTCATTTCCTTGCGTTTTAGTATTTAATTGCATTTTCTTTATAGTCTTGCATTACTTAGAATTAATACAAAAACCAATCAATCATATCATCTTTTATTTGCTTTCATAAGTGCAACCATTCATTATTTGATAAGCATTGTAGTTAACCAAACCGTCCCTGCGAACGATCCTAGAATCACTTATTACTACTTGGGACAACCGTACACTTGCGGTTGTGGTTCAATTACTTTTGCATTTATTTTAGAACACACAAAGGACCACCAAGTTTTTGGCACCGCTGCCGGGGACGGTAGCGTGTGACCACGGTGTTTATCCTTTAGTGATAGTTGCATTTATTTTATATTTATCAGTTTTACGCTTTTTGTTTGTTCATCTTTTTCAGGTTTTTAGGTTTGGTGTATGCGAAGGAGACTCTTTAAGGATCTAGAGCCATCACCTCCGATCCTTAATAATCCAGAATCATTAATCAGACTTGCTAACAAGAGAAGGAAAGAACAAGAAGCTCTAGAAGTAGAAGAACTAGCGAACATAATTGAAAACATTAATCTTCAGAACCAACAAAACAATAACAGACAAGTTCAGCTAGACGCGAATGGCCAGCCTGTAGCGCCACAAGTTATTAATCCTCTGGCTCCACCTGGCATTCCTAATACAGTCCAAATTCAAATGGCAGTTAACCAAGATCCATGGTTTGTTAATGGACCAGAAGAAGTTCCATTCTGTGCTCCTGCTCTAGTGGTAGGTGCTCCAAACATAAATGTCCCGAGGTTTCGTCCAGATTCGGGTATGTTAGCTCAATTCTAAAATTTTGGAAATTTTCGTGGTAAAGCTGGAGAAGATCCCTTTCGAGCAGTACAGAAATTCAAACAGATATGTGATTCTTACATCACACAAGGAGTTTCCAAAGAACAAATGTATTTCGCTGTGTTTCGATTTTTCGTTATTGATTGAGCGAGTGAATGGCACGATACACAAGATCCTACGAAGATAACAAACTGGGAACAATTAGAAACTGCATTTTTCAACATATATTATCCGTCCAACATGAGGTTAGATGCTGAACTTGAGTTAACACATTTCAAGCAAGAATATGATGAAGCGTTGGGTAAAAGTTGGTCGAGATTTCAGAAATGTTTACGAAGAGTCCCGAATCATGACCTTACTGAACAACAACAAATGAAGATTTTTAATAATGGTCTTGAGGGGGGCTTTAGGAAAGATTTAGATTTGTTGTGTGGTGGTGCGTTTTTACGAGTTCAACCTGCGTATGCAAGAATTATTTTGGATAGAACAGTTGATAATGAAGTTGGGTGGAATATCGTAAGAACACCAGTTAGAGGAGGAGTTAATAATGTTAACACTGAAGAAAAGTTCAACTCCTTAGAGACCAAGATTCAAACCACACTAGAACAACTACTGAGACAACTTACTCTAGCCATGAAAGAAGGTTTTTCGAATAAAATAGGTGAGGTAAAGGTTGCACAAGAAGTGTATGGATGTGAGTATTGTGGTGTGAATGATCATAGTTGGGAGAATTGTCAGAATAATCAAGAGTCCGTGATGTTTGTCTCCAATAGAGGTAACTTTAATTCAAGTGGTAATGGATATCAGCCTAACAAAACCATCCTGGGTTTCAATACTCAAATCCTAATGGGGCAGCCAATCCTACATATGCGTATCAGCCGCGTCCCCAAGGTAACAACTTCAATCCAAGACCACAAAACAATTATCAAGGAGGACAGAATCAAGAGAATTATGTGCAAAGACAAGCTCCTCAAGACAGTTATAACGAAACCATGAACCAAAAAACCTTACCTGCCCATCCACAAGAAGGTGTTGCTACCCTTCAGAAAACCGTTGAAAGCTTAATTGCTCTTCAGACACAAGCTATGCAAAATCAACAAGCGTCTGACGCAAGCATCAAGCTACTACAGAACCAAATGGATCAATTCGCAAAACAGCTGCATCAACGTCCACAAGGGCAACTCCCTAGTGACACAGAAAATCCGATACAACATGAAGATTGCAAAGCTGTTACTCTTAGAAGTGGTAAGAACCTCTCTCCACCTCCTTTTCCTGTTATGAAAGAGAAAGAAGTTCCAAGAAAAGAAAAGGATGTGGGTGAAAAAGAGAAAGATGTTGAGGTTGAAAAGATAGAGCCAAGTGAAATTCCGAAGAAGAAAGATGATGTTATTAGTAATCGCCCTCCTCCACCGTTCCCATCTCGAGTTCAGAAAAAGGGTGATTTGGCCGATTTTCAGAAGTTCTTTAATAGAGTGAGAGGCCTTAGTATTAATATTCCGTTGTTGGAAGCCATTCGAGATATTCCCAAGTATACGAAATTTTTGAAGAGAGTCCTCACTAATAAAAGACCATACTGTGATAATGAGATGATTGGTCTTCCTGAAGAATGTAATGCTATTTGTCAAAGTAAATTGCCTCTAAAGTTAGTTGATCCGGGGAGTTTCACAATTCCGATATCGATTGGAGAAGAATGGAAAGGAAAAGCACTATGCGATTTGGGTGCGATCATCAACCTGATGCCCAAATCGATTTTGATAAGCTAAAAATTGTAGAAGCAAGACCTACTTCTATGGTCTTGCAAATGGCGGACAGATCTCTTGCACATCCAGAAGGCCGAATTGAAGATGTCCTTGTTAAGGCAGGTACGCTTATATTTCCCGTTGATTTCGTTATACTTGAATACGACGTGGATAGGAATGTCCCCATTATTTTGGGAAGACCATTCCTAGCCACGGGGCGTACATTGATTGATGTAGAAAATGGAGAATTAACGATGAGGATCCAAGACGAGGAGGTCAAATTTAATGTGTTCCGAGCTATGAAAGATTCTCAAGAAGATTGCTTCCGAATGGATGTAGTTGAGTAGGCATCGCAAGAGGTATTTGATTGTTTTAATTATGATATTATTTTGCAGGCCGCTTTAACATTAGACTTACCTGAGATGATGGAAGAGCTTGCCGAAACAGTGGCAGCTCTAAATTCTGAGTATCTGAAGTATAGGCGTCTAGCCTATCAACCTGTGAGAGAACCGGGGGAGTTTATTCCTAAAAAGAAGCCTTCAATTGAATCTCCTCTGGAATTGGAAGGAAAGCCATTACCAGCACACTTGAGGTATGCATATTTAGGTACTAATGAAACTCTACCTGTTATTGTTTCAGCGAATTTAACAGGTCCTCAAGAAGATAAACTGTTGCGTGTGTTGAGAGCCAACAAAGAGGCAATAGGTTGGACAACTGCTGACATCAAAGGCATTAGTCCCTCCTATTGTCAACACAAAATCATACTTGAAGACAATAACGCATGCTCAGTTGAAGGTCAAAGGAGATTAATGCCCGTTATGAAGGATGTAGTGAAGAAGGAAGTTATCAAGCTTTTAGACGCGGTGATTATTTATCCCATGTCGAGTAGTGAATGAGTGAGCCCAGTTCAGTGTGTACCGAAGAAAGGAGGAATGACAACAGTTCTTAATGATAAAAATGAAGCGATTCCTTCAAGAACGGTAGTTGGTTGGAGAGTTTGCATGGATTACAGAAAATTGAACAAAGCCACCAGAAAAGATCACTTCCCTTTGCCCTTCATCGATCAAATGTTAGACAAATTAGCTGGAAGAGAATACTACTGTTTCTTAAATGGTTACTCCGGGTATAATCTGATTTACGTGGCTCCAGAATTAAATCAAGACATGAATTAAGAAATTATCAAATAACGGGTAAAAATATCTAACTAATTAATCAAATACACCTAAAATGATGTCTCCAACCTATATTAATATATCAAAAATTGGGAGACATCAATACTTTATGAGGATAATGCTGTAGACATCATAGAAGTTCAAAATGGATACATCAAAGGCGACAGAACGAAACATATTTCACCAAAGTTTTTCTACACTCACGAGCCACAGAAGAACGGGTATATTGACATTCGACAGATTCAGTCATGTAACAATTTTGAAGATTTATTTACGAAATCATTGTCAACCACAACATTCAAAAAATTGGTCCACATTATTGGAATGCGACAACTCAAAGATCTTTTTCCATCGTCAGGGGGATGATGAACAAGACACTGTACTTTTTTTCCTTCGACCAATTTTTATCCCACTGGGTTTTTCTTGGCAAGGTTTTAATGAGGAAATATTTGATGATCACCTATTCATATGTTCTCTTTTTTCCTTCGACCAAATTTTTATCCTACAAGGTTTTTCTTGGCAATGTTTTAATGAGGCATATTTCATAAGGAATGGACATCCAAGGGGAAGTATTGTAAATAATATATATAATTAGTATTGAGTGGATGTCCTTTTAGTTTCTAGACCTCTCCAATATCCATCTTTATGAAATGCACTTATTGTATGAAATGAAGAATCATATATCTCCTATAAATATATGACCTTCATCCCATTGTACTTTACACACATATGTTAAAAGAAAGAAACGGTATTATTCTCTCCATATTTCTCCATCTAGTTTAGCTAATATTATACTAGTTTATAACACATTCGAAGATCAAAGATCACACTTACATAAAAGGACGCTCACCGTCTACTTAATATTTCAAAGCGAAAAAAATTACGTAGTATTTTTCTCTTAAAATAGTGCATTGCTACTTTTAGTATCCTAAAAATAATTTTTGATTTATTTGAACTCCACGCTCAAAAAAATATTCTAACTATAGATTTTTAGGTTTTGACTTTCTTATTTTGAAATTTTTAAACAAATCCCATGATCATGCGTGCTCTTTGATTAATTAGTGTATCTTAATTTGACAGATTGATCAATACCAAAACTTAAACTAAACATTAATTCCAAAATACAATCAAAATTAGATATCAACGAATTTGAACCCTTCCCGATACTTTTCCAAAGTGACCATTTTTAAGGGGGTGGTTCTGATTAGTTAATGAGAAATAGGTTAAACTTAATGGAGATACTCAACAAGGATTGTATCCTTAATCATACATAACACAGATAAAAGTCGTACACTTGACGTATACTATCAACCCAACATGAAGGCGTAAATTGTCTTGGTGTGACTTGAAGTAATCATAAACGTGATTACATCGACCCAAAGAGAAGGGTCAACGTGACTCAATCTTGACTTATGGTATTATTGTGATAAGAGATGTACCACTGAATAACATCAAGTTTGGAAAGAAGACTATAGAAATAGGGTCACTATGGAGTCTAAAATGGATCTACCACATGTGGAAATTATAGACAGCCAATTCTAATGATTAATCACATAAATTTCTAACTAGAGTTACGAATATCAAAAGTTACAAAGGTTAATCAGACTAGATTGATATATTAGACTTTAGATAAAAGAATCAAATGCGTGATTGATGTCGATTAAAAAAAGATCAGAAACCTGTTCAATAAGTAGATTTAAATTCAAATTACATGGTTGAAAGTTTCGAGACTATCATGTTGATCAAGTTTGATGTTTTCTACCCGTTTACAAAATGTTAAAATTTTGTTCTTGATATATAAGACACATAGTATATCTTTTTTTTTTTGACAAAACCATTTATATCATTGTGTATATTTGACTCTTTAATAAACAATTAATCTCATTTTAGCACCTTCCACGATACACGCGCTTTTAATAAAATTTATGTATCAACGTATTCATGTTTGATTACTTGATAGGTTTATATTATCAAATAATTAAGTATAATTCCAATCCTTTTGTTGGATATTCAACAAATTGGGTAGCAACCACCCCCAGTTAGATTCCAAGGCTGATAGTAGATCACCTCCATCACTAGGATCAACATATAAAGATTACCTTGAGTTGCATGGTATAGAGAAGCCTATTAACCAAAATAGACCCACTGCATTGTCTACCACTTCCTCGGATTCCCCTATGGAAACCAATGAGAAGTGGGAGATGTCAAATCACTTGTGGCTCATTATTATAAATAACACAATCGCGAACACCATTATTGCAATCATCATAAAGGATACAAACACTAAAAAGTTCCTCAAGCCTGTCACAAATAAGTTCGATGTCAGTAAGATGACTGAGACTACTACTCTCCTTCATAAAACTGACCATCATTCGACATAAGCGGAAGATAACCATTAGGGAGTATGTCCTTGAAATGGTTAATCTCATCATATATATATATATTATATATATTATAGGAATTTAAGGTGCATACATCCCATGAGATAGTCGTCACACTAGCACTAGATTTGCTTCCTTCCCAATTATCACAGTCCAAAATCTCCTATAATTCCTAAAAGGAGAAATGGACTAGTGACGAGCTAATTACTCACCTCGTTCAATGTAACCGAGGATACTGTGCGATAAGTCTCAAGTAGTCCATTTAAAAACAAATTATGACTCATCCAGGCCTTCAAATAAAGCCAGAACGAGCAATGGGAAGAAGAAAAAGAAGATGGTAGAGTAATGTTCTAGAAAGAGTGACTTTGGAACTTGATTATTCTATAACAAAGAAGGCCACATCAAGTAGGGCCGCAAGAGATATATGCCTTGGCTCGTGAATCGAGATGGTAAGACTTCTTAAACTCTTACGATTTTCTATTATAAAGTTCTATGAATATAATATGTGATTCTCACAATTAAATTATATTAATTTTAGGACCAGGAGGTTCTAAATTTGGTCGCAAATTAGAATAAAAACCAATTAGGATTTGTGTAGAATATTTTGAATGGAAGGCTGCAATATATCTTGTTTTAGTTAAATAGCTATTTTTTGTAGACGTTCTAAATTAATTGTGCTTCTTTCATGTTTTTTTACTTTGATTTATTACTATTTTTCAATTAAATTTTGATTTTTGTATGTTAAATTTTACCTTAATATTTAATAAAACCAAGAACAAAATACTGAATATTTAAAACAACTTAATACAACTTTTAAATCTCTAATATTAATTTGATTTTTAATAAGATGATCAAGCATCCAAGTTTCCATAGAACTATATGATAGTGTTGTAGATCCAATTCTATAACTATACAAGTTCACTCATATTGAGATACAACAAAAGTCTTAATACTTTGATAGAACACTACAACAAATCTCAATTATATCGATATAATCATAGTGCAAAGGCTATGAATTTTTCAAGAGAATGCACACCATATATCATCCTTGAGCATTTTGTTTATGCCTATGGATGACAAGAATTATTTTGGCATGCCCATGAAATAAAATTAAGCTTTAAACTCCAACCTAGATACACCAAGTGATTGGGCAAAATGTGTATCAATATCTCAAAGTAGTAATACAAGTTGTGAAATACTATCAATAAAAGGGACGAAAGGCTATAATACATCCCATAAGTGGGTGATAACCTTGAACGAACTCATGATATGTTAATGCTCTTGATTAAAGGATATTGACTATAATTGATCAAACTTAACACATAAAAGGAGATGATTTTAAAATTCAAAGTAATCAAGTCTTGCCTAAGCTCCTAGAGAATGGTGGGAGTCTTCACTGAAGATTTCACACCTCTTCGATGGATAAACAACCACTTATAATAGTCATGATGAAGTAAATGGGCTCGTAGTGATATACTTTGACCAAAATATATTTTAAGGATGTTCTTCCTTGAAAATGTTAGCGGATGGCGAGAGGTGTTCACCATAAAATACCCACACAAAGAGTCATGTTTTCAATAATGGATCTATATTTGAGAGTAGAACCTAAGTAAGGGTCATCACAAATTCTTGAGGATGATTGATTATTGTTTAGTTTGTCTTGGTGGGAAACGACTATCTAAAATATATGATTGGATACCAATTTAAAAAAAATAAAGGGGTATATACAAAAAATATCTTCCTAAAACCTCGCTTAGGCTATTTTGGAGCAGATAAACAGAGTTCCAAATCGTACACACATATTATGGATGATACCACATGAGGTTTAAGACATTAAGACATGTTGAAAAACGAGTATGAGTATGAGCCTTTAAGGCGTCATAACTTTGAAGGTAGAACAATAGCGGTTATATATCAAGAAAATATTACATGAATAGTCATCAATGTTGACTAGGAATATCATGATGGAAAATTCTTTCATCCAATATTGGATGATCCTACACCAATCATATTAATACACATACCCCATGTTTTAAACTTGCAAAAGTAACTAAATTATTAATCTAATGGCATGTGTCTTGTTATAATAATCAATGGTAGTGATATGAATATTGGACCATCCAATATTGGATGAAAGTCTTACCCTATCATGATTTGTGATAAAGAAAGAATTCATAATCATATAATCTGGCTGCTGGGGAAATGGGATGATCACACAAAGGTCTCAATCACGTTTATATATGCGGTGCGGTTCATATTGACACGTGGTATTAACAATGGTGAGGTTTTTGGTTGATGACCAAATATAAATGTAACATATACATATATCTAAATGAGTAATGCTGGGTATCACCCAAAAAGGCATTACCTAAACATCACCCATGATGTGGCGGTTAGGTGGTCCAATCGTGGATTTTCTCTTTCCAGATTTACTTTTTTCTCTCTCTCCTGCATGATTGGACCACCTAACCGCCACATCATGGGTGATGTTTAGGTGATGTCTTTTTGGGTGATACCCAGCATTACTCTATCTAAATTGTTTATGTAAGGTACTGATTCAACTTGTGGGATTTTTGTAAGGACTTTCACGGATTCCTGATTGAGCTTAGACCCGTCATAAAAGTCCCATTCTACATAACTAAGAACTACCAATCCACGTGGTTGTTAGCGTGATGTGTCTATGATTCGAGGAGCATTAATATGCGTCTAAGATCCATTCAATAGGTTGGATTAAAGTTATACAATTATTAATTTAAAAGTATAATCTATAATCCGATCATGTTCTTTTAGGAGAAATGGAAGAGACTTAGATTAATATAGAAGATTAACTAAAACTCTTCCTATTCCTTTTGAAAAGTGGAAAAGACAAATTGTGTGAAGGATTTTGTCCCACATAAGAGGTGAGTAAGAAATTTTATCTATATAAAATAACTTACCTATGTATTCCCATCACAATAACTAGTCACTATGGAAGCTAAAAGGGAATAACAAAGCCCCACACGCGCGCAACACCACCATCTCTGGCCGCCTGGGCCGGCACCGGCGTGGGCTCGTGGGGGAGTCAAAAAATGAAAAATGAAATGGGTTTTCCTATCAGCTCTTATAGTGGTCGTTGACAATTCAAACTCAACCAATCACACACGCATTAAGGAGAATATTCCATCAGCTCTTACAAGAAGATAGTCAACACGTGGGAATATCAAGTAAACCAGGCTGTTACAGAATATAAAAAACGTGGTGATTAAGAGTTACGAAATACACCAGAAAAGAATAACACTCTGCCTCTCTTTCTCTCTAAAAAACGCTAAGTAAAGTTTCGTTTTTCCGTTAGAGATACCGGTACGCCGGAATATCTTTTTAACAATCGTAGGTGTAATTGTTATTGTTTTCATTCAGTGTAAGTGTATTTCATATTCTTGTAATCGTATTCATTTTTCTGTAATAGTTAGTTTACATTAAAAACGAATATTATAATTTTTGTTTTGTTTTGGGAAACCATTTCTATTATGTCAAAACCGGTGATTACTTTAATCACAATTTACAAAGATATTCATTTTCTTTTATCAACAGTTATTTTTTGAAATGGCTCTTCCTATTTCGGCTGTTGGTTCTACTTTGAACGCAAAGCCACTTCTCGATGTGAACAAGTTGGAACCCCTTAATGGTTCTAACTACAAGCGTTTGGCACACAAAATTATGATTTGTCTTGAACCATATGAACTCAACTTTGCTATAGTCGAGGCTCCACCACTTATGGAAATTGGAGCTCATACTGAACAAGAGCTAGCTAGACATGTTGCCCTCGAATCCAGGTTCAAAAGAGCTAATACCATGGCTCGGGGCTGGATGTTGAACAACGGTACTAATCCCATCTTTGATCTCCTTGCCAAAGAGAAATCGGAAAAGGTCATATGGGAAACTCTCGAGAAGAAATATGGGGCTGATGATTCTGGTAAGAAAAAGTACGTCACTGGGAATTGGTACAATTTTAGACTCACGGATCAGAAACCCATGACTGAACAACTTCATTTGTACGAGAACCTATGTGCGGAGGTAATCGCCGAAGGCATGAAGATGTGAGAAGTTCTTCAAGCCAACATTTTGCTTGAGAAATTTCCCCCATCTTGGAGTGAATACCGCAACCACCTCAAACACAAAAAGAAAGAAATGAACCTCCAAGAACTCATCAGCCACATACAAGTCGAAGAAGCCAATCGACTCAAGGATAAGTCAATCTCTTTCCCTTCTCATTCCTCGAAAGCTAATCTTGTCGAAGGTTCCAACCAAGGTAACAAATACATGTTCAAAGGGAAGGGAAAGCAACAAGGCTCCAACAAGCCTAAGTCTGGGGGAAACAAGAACTGCTGCAACTCCAGCAAACAAGGTGTAGGATTCAAAAATTCTGGTAAGATTCAAAAACCTAAAGGGGCCTGTTATTGTTGTGGTAAAGAAGGACATAGAGCTTTCGAATGTCCCCTTAGGGCTGGCCAGGGTCCCAAAGCTGCCGTTAATCTGACTAAGACCGAAGAAATAATTGCCGCGGTAATGGTTGAGGTAAACTTGGTAGAGAACAAGAATGGGTGGATCCTTGACACTGGAGCTTCTCTACACTTATACGCGAACAAAGCCATGTTCAAGAAATTTGAAAAAGAAACTGATGGTGAGTGTGTATACTTGGGTGACTCTTCCCCCGCTACAGTTCTCGGGGACGGATTAGGTTTAACCCAAATATTAATCAGATAGTAGAAATAATTGCTTGACAGAAAAGTAAAATAATAGATTTTTGTTTGGTTTTCTAAATTAAAACGATGCAAATAAAATAAAGACTAAAAGTAAAATAACTAAAAAGAAATAAAGCAAATAAAAGGACTAACTTCAGATTAGAGAGATACTTGAGTCTCGCAAGGAATCCACTTAATCAATATAATCTATGATATGTTTAAGGGTAGAATTGGAATTATAATATTAGTCGGGACTCTAATGTCTTTTAGCTCCTGTCGGGGGGACCTAGAAGCTATCCTAAAGTACTATAAACCCCTGTATGGGCGAATATTCCTCTCCGGATGATAAGAATTTACCTCTTTGGCTATGTAATTAGTTAAGCCTGTCGGTCAATAACGAACATTACACGAGTATTACCTAAGTCTGTATTCAAACCCCCCTGTCGGATGATCACTTCGCCACTAAAGTGAATAGACCAAATACTAAAACCTATTTCTAGTTGTACCGAATAGAATAGTGGTTAAGAACAAAGTAATATCCAATATATAAGACTCAATTCAATTTAAATCATAAAAATCCCAAATTCAAAACATATAATAAATTAATTAGGGTTCATCCCTTAATTGCGATTCTCAAGTATATGAAAGTTTAGCTCATGATAAATTTAAATACTCAAATTAAATAGAAAGACATCATATTCAATTACAAAAAGAAATATATAACCTAAGGGTTTGGTTGGCTGTTGTTGGAAGAACAGAATTCCTCCAGCTCTAGCGTCTCATCTGCCTTCTTGCTCTGAAGTGGTTGACTCTCTCTCTAAGGATGTTATGAATTGAATAAAATATGAGAGGTACTGAATAATGAGGTCTAAGGGCTGTATTTATAGGTGCTAGGAAGCCCTAATTCGTTTTACTTGGAAGACAAGTAAAGAACTCTTTAATTCGCAGCCCTAAAATCTAGGAAATGTAAGATTCTGCTGCTGATTTGTTTTGGTCATATCTCATTCAATACTTATCCATTTGACGCGTTCCAATAGTCGAAACCGCTTGTCTCGGAAAGCTCTTTCCATTGGTCTAGACCATTCGCCCAAATTCCTATCCAATATTAAGTTATGGGCTCGTCTTTTAAACGTGGATGGAATTTAAGATTTATTTGGTAGCTTTATCTTTTCCTTCTTTGCATATATCTTTCCTTAATCTTCTTATTTACATGTAAATCTCTTTCCTTTACTTCTTTGACTTGACTTGGTCTCTAATTAGTTACCATATATCTTTTAAAGCTTCACAATAAATAAATAATTAAACCTCATATGCTTTAAAAATAATAAATCCATAATTCAAGAAATAGAAATAGGAAAGTGCACTCTAATTATAGAAACTCGACTAAAAGTACTTCCTAACACACTAAAATACCCTAAGACTTTAATTCTCACTTCACCTCCTTGGATTGGTCTTTCATGAAATTCAAGAACCTACTAACTTTGCACTAAAAATAATTAAATTAACGCACAAAAGCTCTAAAAATGCAATTAGTCAATTTCTAAGGGGAGAAAGTGTAATATGATCAAATAAGCATAAAAGTCTATCAAAAAAGTCATATATTCATGTAAAAGGATGTCTCCAAAGGGATAAAATTAGAACAAATAGGGAGACATCACAAACTCACCTCTGGTAAGATTCTTGAACTGAATGATGTTCTCTTCATCCCCTCTCTCCGTAGGAACTTAGTTTCCGGGGCACTTCTTAACAAAGTAAGTCTCAAACTTGTTTTCGAGGGTGGAAAGTCATTATCACAAAAAATGACGAGTTCGTGGCTAAAGGGTACTTAAATAATGACTTGTTTGTTTTAAACACTGTAACCCTTAATGAGAATGCATCTAATTTTGCTTATATTGTTGAGTCTGTTCAAACGTGGCATGGTAGACTAGGTCATTTAAATGTTGCATCTATTAAAAGGATTAAAAATCTTGGACTAATATCCCTTCACAATGTGGATGACTTTGAAAAATATCAAATATGTGTAGAGTCCAAACTTGAGAAAAAACCTTTTAAATCCATTACCAGAGACAAACTAAATTGCTTGAATTAGTTCATTCGGACTTTTAAAAACTCCGCTAGTAGAGGAGGAAAACTTTATTACATAACCTTCGTAGATGACTACTCTAGGTTTACTAAAGCGTATCTTCTTAAAACTAAAGATCAGGCGGAAAATGCGTTTTTAAAATATAAAGCCGAAGTTAAAAACCAACGGGACTGTAAAATCAAACGACTTAGGCCCGATAGAGGAGGCGAGTATAGTTCTAATTCCTTTAAAGAGTTTTGTGAAACCAATGGGATTATCCAGGAACTTAGTGCCCCTTATACACCCCAACAAAATGGCATAGCAGAAAGAAAGAATAGGTCCCTTAAAGAGACCATGAATGCCATGTTAATAAGTTCAGGTTTACCAACCAACATGTGGGGGGAAGCTGTTTTATCAGCCTTTTATGTACTTAATAGGGTACCACATAAATCCCTAGAAAAGACCCCTTATGAAATGTGGAAGGGTTTTCCACCAAACCTGAAATTTTTAAAAGCGTGGGGGTGCCTAGCCAAAGTCAAACTACCTGATTTTAAAACTGTCACCGTTGGACCCAAACCGTTGACTCAATTTTCATAGGGTACGCTAAGAATAGTGCGACATACAGATTCTTGTCCTTGGATGATAACTCTATTTGTGAATCTAGAGATGCTGAGTTCTTTGAACACGTTTTCTCTTTGAAAAATTTAAATACTGTCAATGCTTCTTTACCGGTTGATAACTTATCTACTAATGATGTTTTACCTCTTTGTGATGTTTTACCTGACCCCTCCACTTCCATGGAGACTAGTAGTATTCCCGAGGAAGAACCTAGGAGAAGTAAGAGGCGTAGGATCGAGTCTATCTTCGGCCCTGACTTTATAACAGCCTTTATGACCGAAGGTTTTCACATTTATCTATTAAACGAACAGGTAGTGAACTGCCTCCTCATGGAAGAAGACCCAAAAGCTTATGACGATGCTTTAAAATCTATAGGTACTAGTTTTTGGAAAGAGGCCATCAATAGTGAACTTGAGTCTATTAAAAGTAACCATAAATGGGAGTTAACCGACTTACCTAGGGGTAGCAAACCTATTAGTAGCAAATGGATTTTTAAGAAAAAGTTGAGACCTGATGGCTCAATAGAAAAATTCAAAGCGAGACTTGTTATTAAGGGCTTTACCCAAAAGAAAGGTTTAGACTACTTTGACACTTACTCCCCAGTGACCAAAATTGCCACGATAAGAACCCTTATTGCTTTAGCTGTCATTCACGAACTTGTAATACATCAAATGGATGTCAAAACCGCGTTCCTGAACTGAGATCTAGACGAAGAGATCTACATGGTTCAACCTGAAGGGTGTGTGGTCCCTGGTCAAGGGGACAAAGTGTGTAAGTTGAAAAAAAAATCCTTGTATGGTTTGAAACAGGCACCAAAAAAATGGTATGAAAAACTAGATAGTATTCTTATTTCAGATGGTTTTGTAGCTAACACTTTGATTCATGTGTTTACTCCAAGGTAACAAATTCAGAGTGTGTTATCATCTGTCTCTATGTAGATGACATGCTCATCTTTGGTACTACTATTTATATTATAAATTAGGCTAAATGCTTCTGGTATTCCATATTCGACATGAAAAATATGGGAGAAGCTGATGTAATACTTGGGGAAAAATCATTAGGAGCATTATGGTATTACCCTGAATCAGTCTCATTACGTAGAAAGGATGCTGAAGAAGTTCAATTCCTTTGAGGTAACGCTTGTAAATACTCCTTATGATTCCAGCATTCATTTATCCAAACACGTTGGAGATGCTGTATCCCAAAATGAATATGCTAAGATCATAGTGACGTTCTTGATGAACTATACTCGGCCCGATATTGCCTATGCCGTGAGTAGACTTAGTTGCTATACTCATAACTCGAGTAGTGACCACTGGGTTGCACTTCGCCGTCTATTGAAGTACTTAAGGGGTACCATTGATCTAGGCTTGCACTAAAACAAATTCCCTGCAGCCCTTGAGGGATTTTGTGATGCAAACTGGATCTCTGACAATGACGAAGTAAACTCCACCAGTGGCTATGTGTTCTCCTTAAGGAGAGGTATTGTATCGTGGAAGTCTTGCAAACAGACTTGTATAACATGCTCCACCATGGAGTCTGAGTTCATATCACTAGAGTTAGCTGGGCAAGAAGCTGAGTGGTTGAGGAGTCTTCTATCAGATTTTCCACTTTGGGAATGAAGTGCCACACCTGTGTGTATCCACTGTGATTCACAAGCAGCCATTGGAGTCGCTCATAATAGCGCCTATAATGGGAAGAAGAGACATATTCGCATCAGACATAGGTTAGTAAGACAGTTACTGAAAAATGGTGTGATAGCCTTGAAATATGTACGATCAGAGAACAACCTAGTTGATCTATTTACCAAAGGCTTAACCAGGAGAGTAGTCCTGGAGACGTCGAGGGGGATGGGATTGAAACCCATTAATGGGGAACATGTGACTAATGAGTCAATGTGATTCTATCCATCACTATTGCTCAAAACAAAACCGTCTTAAAATTCATAGCCACTTGTGGTGGTCCTGTTGAGAAGGACTTGATGAATAAGACGTACCGAGTGTTTAAACTCATAGATAATTCATAGCCTAAATGGTGGTCCTTTCGAGAAGGACTTGATGAATTCACGGGTAATCGCGAGACCCAAACTTCATAATAGAATGTTAAAAGGAGACGTCCTTAAAACAATCTTAAAATGTAGAAATCCACAAAGTTCATAGCTCATAAAGGGTTGTCCTTAGAGAAGGACTTGATGAACTGAAAGGTGATGTTCAAGGGAACTACAGCTTTCAGCAGGGTAGAGTATGTGCTGTGGGGGTCTCGATCGAAAACCGTTAAGTTCAAGAGCAAGTTCACTTAAATGGAATTCGGTGGTTGCTTCACTTCACTACGTGGAAATTCAAATCGAAAGATATTGCCACTTAAGTATAATTCACCCAAATGCTGACAGTTATGGAAACCTGATCACTGCCTCTCCAAAAGAACCTGAGTGGGGGATTGTTGGATTAAAGTTATACAATTATTAATTTAAGAGTATAATTTATAATCCGATCATGTTCTTTTAGGAGAAGTGGAAGAGACTTAGATTTATATAGATGATTAACTAAAACTCTTCCTATTCCCTTTGAAAAGTGGAAAAGACAAATTTTGTGAAGGATTTTGTCCCACATAGGAGGTGAGTAAATTTTTTTAATTATATAAAATAACTTACCTATGTATTCCTATCACAATAAATAGTCACTATGGAAGCTAAAAGGAAATAATAAAGCTCCACATGTGCGCACTACCACCCACTCGCTCGGCACCGGCGACGGCATGGGCGTGGGTTGTGGGGGAGTTTGGGGAGTCAAAAAATGAAAAATGAAATGGGTTTTCCTATCAGCTCTTATAGTGGTCGTTGACAATTCAAACTCAGCCAGAAGATAAAACGTATATCAAGTCAACCAAGCTGTTACTGAATATAAAAAACATGGTGATTAAGAGCCAATCAAAACCGTCAACCCAATCAAGTCAATTATGGGAGATAATCAAGGGACTTAATGAAGACGTTTCTGCTGGCAAAGGTTTGACTCCTCATGTCTCCCCTATATAAAGAGCTCCCACTCTACCAATACCAGCTAAGAAATACGCCAGAAAAGAATAACACCCTGCATCTCTGTCTCTCTAAAAAACGCTAAGTAGAGTTTTGTTTTTCCGTTAGAGATACCGGTATGCCGGAATATCTTTTTAACAACCGTAGGTGTAATTGTTATTGTTTTCATTCCGTGTAAGTGTATTTCATATTCTTGTAATCGTATTCATTTTTCTGTGATAGTTAGTTTACATTAAAAATGAATATTATTTATTTTGTTTTGTTTTGGGAAACCATTTCTATTATGTCAAAACCGGTGATACTTTAATCACACAATATGCATGACTTTTCCTGCGATGTTTTGCTAACTAGACAATATGAGTAAGGATTAAAGTCATGATAGGATGGACTGACAGTGCACATTAAGGTATATATTTGTGAACCATTAGCTACTTAGATCCGGTGGGAAATTGTTAGTTAATTTCCATTTTTCTATTTGGACCTTAAGTTATTAATCAGGTTACTAAATATAGAAAGTCCAAATAATGTTAGAAAATTTATATTTAGGCCAAATTATGAGACTGCATAACTTATTGATTTGAAAGTCACAAGTAAAGATGTGGGTTTGAGGCAAGGTTTGGGGCAAGTATTATAGAAATTTGGCCCACTTGATCATAAAATCTTATAAATAATAGATCGGGACACTACTTTAGTCAATATAGAGCATTATTCAAGTCATATAACTTGATTTATACACAAAATCTCTTGAAATACGATTGATCAAATTACTTCTCACAATCCCAAATTTAGAAGTAAGAGGAATTGGAAATGCATACTTAATAGCGGCACTACACTATGGGAAAATCTACGTCTTTACGGTTTTTCAACACCCACCCATAAGGGTGTGGCTTCTCTCGGTCGACCATCCTTCCCACTCTATGGGGCTCAAATTTTTGAGACCTTTTGATGGTCATGAATCTCCATTTTTTTGCGAAGTATAATTGTTTACGTGATTTCCTATATTCTTTTATGTGATTTATATAGTTACGAAAATGATCCTTAAAGATTACTTAAATATATGATTTTTGTTTCTTTTAATAGATATTATGAATATAACTACTCTATAGGAATCCAACAACGCTGAGTTTCTTAATGAGAAAGACTATTCAATGTCTTTTGAAAATTTCTATTTAGTTGGAAGTTGGTTGCAACAAAGGTCATGTATGCATAATCACATGCTACAATAATTTTTTATATTGAAGACCATGCATAAGTTTTGATTTAAAGTATTTGATGAATAAATATAAAAAATAAAAATAGAAAAACATTACTTACTTTAGACTTACAACCTTATAAATTATTATTCATTATTATATTTATACTACATCTTTAAGATTTTATCTTTTACTTTGATTTTATAATTATCAAAATTTTAGACCTTCGAATATATATATATATATTATACCTAAAATATAATATTAATTATATATTTTATACATATGGAGAAAGTTTGAAGAGTGAGAAATTTATATCCCCAAATCCCATTCCTCCATTGCACATATTTAAAAATAATCCACACAATCACCTCAATCTCCATTTAGTATCCTAAAATCCTCCCCATTTAAAATAGAAAGGGATGGGTACCACCAAAATTGTGCCTCATTGACATCCCTAGGTGAAAGGGATTGTGAGGAACATTAATTATTTGATGTTAATTTTATTTGGAAAATAACGACTATAATTAAATTAATATTGAATTTTTTGGTCATTAACCAGTGATAAATAATTAAATAAAATCATCATTTATTTTGTAGTAAATATTGTGATTTATTAATTTGAATTAATTAGACAAACAAATAAATAAAAAATGTATATAACAATCAATAAGTATTGGGCTTGGTCTAGCACTTTTAGAGGAAGAGATCTCATTAGACAAGAATGCATTTTTCAGATTTAGTGTACCATTTTTCAGATTGGTATGACCTCAAACAAAGGATGGTAAGTTCTTAACAAAATCAGGGTACCATGTTTTGATAATTTTTGATAAGATAAGGTTGCGTCTAGTTCTTTTAGTGTTATGGGCAAGTGTATGAAAGTGTGGAATCTTATTTGGAATTAAATATGAAATGGTGTTGGAATGCGCAACCTGTGAGAGTAAATTTTTTCTAAGGGAAATGTGCCCCAATCGATAAATATTCCCTTTGTGAAAGGTATAAGGAGGATTTGGGACACTTGATGCTTAAATGTCTTCTTAGTAACCAGGTTTGTGCATTGGGTCCATCTCCATATGTATTGACCATGATGATGAAATTGGGCTAGATAAATGGTTGTGAATCATCATTGATAATTTTTTAGCAGGATATGAGATAAATACCTTATACGATATACATTCTTTACATGTTATGAAACATTAGGAAATCAAATATGAAATCTATTCATGAGAATGAGCCTTGGTTCCTTATCTTATCTACCATCGACTTAACTTGTCTATGATTAAATAGTTTTGTTGGCAAACATCCCTTTTTAGTGTATTTTTATGTGGTAAACCTTTATGGGTTTAGCATCTCTAAATTTTGTTAAATAAATTATTCTGTGTAAATATATTCTTAACATATATCATGTAGAAATCTAAAGTATCCAAGCATCAGTACTCTTTGTTACATGAGCATTCATATGTATTGAACACTTTTTAGGCCATAAATTTGTAAAGCATAGTGTCTGGAAAAGAGATCAACTATAAACTTATTGTGATGCACATTTAGAACAATTCATATGGTAAAAGCTAAAGTATCTAAGTATAATTTCATATTCAAAAACATCTATCTATTCTTTTTTTATAAGCACATTTTTTATAAGCTTAAACAGTTTTGATACATTGTTCAATTAAGAAAGAATAATATCCAATGTAAAACTATTACTTATTACGATTTAAGGAACAAATTGCAATAAGTAATACATAGAACTATCCTATATCAACTTTTAACACTTGATAATGTTTGTAAACTTCTAATCATTAACAACTCCCATATTAACATCAATTGGCTTGAATTTTCTGCAATTGTTCAACTTAATAGCAACGAGATTTTGAACTTGAGGATTTATATGATCTCTAGTTCATGCTTTATCACCATGTTCTCTTGTTTCTTTCATTCCATATTTGGTAGACATATAAAGTGAAAGCTCATCCAGTTATTGCATTACTAAAATCACCTTTAACCCCAGACAATATAACATTGCTCAAACCATTCCAGTAAGATAAATCAGACAAGAAATCCCAGCGTTATCCAACAATCTTGAAAATAGTCAATTTGAAAACGAGCATAAAGAGATGATCTCTATCCTCATGATAATTGCTGCATATTTCAAAAAATACATTGGAACAAATACCCCACTCTTGCATTCTTGATTTGGTAGGAAATCTATCAAAACGAGCCAACCAAGAACATAAATTACATATTGGAATATTAGACTTAAACCTGACAAGTTTAGACCATTCAATCATATGAGATTGAATCATTATATCTACATGATATTTTTAACAAAAACTTATTTTTTGTATTCTCAGTCGAAATGATATTATTCACTTTATCATTTAGCACAGTGAATATATTAAGATGAGAATGAATACCTCTTAATTAACTCAGGAGAAAGATGCCATTTATCTCTCACAAAGCGAGAATTAACAGTTTTATTAATCGCAACCCCCTAATTTGCTCCTCTATATTGAAAACTTGATCAACACTCCTAACTTGTAACCAGTTGTCCCACATAATGAAATTATTCTTTCCATAATTATCTTCATGAATAAAAAAGATTCTTATTTCAAGTCTGAGTTGAAGATTATTCTTCCATATCTAGGTTGAATTTTGTTTAATCTATAAGCTCCATATACATTTGTCTTTGATGATATTACGATGAACCCACCTGCTTCATAAGCCATTAGTCTTATCATATATCCTCCAAAAATACCCATAAGACAGACTTTGTTTATCACTTCTAAATTAGGTATGCCTAAAATCCCTTACATTTTACGCTTTTTTACCATGACATAAATCCTCTAGCACCATAAACATCTATCTATGCTTACATATATCTTGTAAATTTTTCATGCCATATGATGTCTCCATATTTGTGATATATTAATCTAGGTTTGAGACATCATTTTAGGTGTATTTGATTAATTTTTTAGGGATTTTCCCCATCATTAGATAATTTCTTAAATCATGTCTTGATTTGAGATTTATCACTTTTAGAGCATATTTGGTATAATTTGCGTGTTAATGTGAAACTTTTAAGGTTTATGGAAATATAATTAGATGCACAATCAATTCCAAGGAGTTAAGGAAATAAGATCCAGGAGGCATCAGGAGATACAAAGTTGAATTAGGAAAGGAAAAGCTGCCAAATAAATCTGCCAAATCTGCAGTGATGTCCACTGAAGTGAAGATAACTGCAAATCGGGTGCAATTTTAGAAGAACCTTTAAAATGTCAAATATATCCTTGAATTGTTGTTTTTTTGACTAGTCGTACACTAAATTTGACCAAGTAACGAAGGAGATATGACCAAATCATCGAAGAAGTGTATATTCTATCCTATATTTTAGGAAACAATTTTGAATTGGACTCGGACTCCAATTATTTGCCTTCCACTCCAAGATTTCTAACTAGGGTTAGAAAAAACCTATACATACACCCTCTTATCATTGTAAACATTTCCTTGCTTAATTAATAGTCCATTATATCAAGTAGCAACGTCAGGAGAAGAAAGTTGACAGTATGTATCTTTATTTAAGTTTATTTCTTGTTAGCATGAACTAATTTTCCCATATATTGGGTTTTGCATATGTATAATCTTTGAATTATAATTACTTATATCTAAGGTTTTTTGAGAATAACCTTTGTAAATCGATTGAGCTTATAATTGTTTTATGTGCTTCGATGTATTGACTGTAGTTCTTGTTAGTGAACGAGTATAGACTACCCCATTAATAACAGTTAGAGGGTCACCCAGAAGGGGTGTCTAGTTGTTGAAACACCATATAAACGTCTAGTGTGCGGTAGTGATCCTGACGGGCTTGCCTAACTTGTTAGTCAATAGGGTTTGATTTAACCACCGATCATTGCGCAGGGTCCCCTTACCCAAGTCCCCTGGTAATTGTTAAGTTGCCACCTAAGTCCACCCGGAAGGGGGTTAGGAGGAATATAGAATCCTGACTACTTACTCTAAGAGCTTTAATCACCCTTATAAGTAGAAGAAGAATTAGAAGGATAAGTAAATACTAGTAAACCTAAGCTATATCTCTCATCTCATTCTTTTGTATTTTCTTTATTTTGCATTAGTAGTTTAATTAATTATTATCTCTCCAATTTATTCATCTTAATTTATTGTCTTTATTTTCAAGCAACTATTCTTTACTACACTTCCTCTTCTAAATCACAATTATGACAAACTAAGTCCCTGCGAACGAATCTTACTTATTATCGAAACTTGCAAACAATCAGTGATACTTGTAGTGAGTTTCCGTGATTGGTTTAGGGTGATAGTTCTTATCTTTATTTATCATTATTTTATCACACCCTAGCCACTACCAAGTTTTTGGCGCCGCTGCCGGAGGCTTGTGTCTCATTAGTGTGTGTGTTTATTTTTTAATGTAGTAGTTTTTAGTTGTTTTTCAAATTTACGCTTTCTTTTTAGTTTTGTCTCTCTCAGCTTCTGGTGTATGCTCGAGAATCCCGAAGATTTAGTCAGGGTTTACAACAGACAAAGAAAAGAGGCAAAGAGAAGCTATGCCTGAAGAAGAAGATAACTTAATTCCACTTGGGGGAGATATTATCAACAATAATAACAATCAACGAATACCTATCCCCCCAGGTAATAGCACCACAAGGAGTAAATATCTTTAATAATCAACGTCGCGAACAAGGTCTCCCAGGTTTGGGAGAACTTTTTCGAGTTCAACCATTAGGGTATCGTCCTCCAGTGCTCCAAGCTACAAAATTCAGGCATGATCAGGGTATGCTTAGTCAATTTGCAAGCTGTGGACACTACAATGGTTCAACAATTCAAGATCCGGTAAGAGCGATTCAGAAGTATATGCAGATTTGTGATGCTTATATTACTCCGGTCATTGCAATCGATCAACTATATTTCCACATGTTTACGTTTTTCTCGGCCAGAAGTACTGGTGATTGGTTAGATAGACAACCACCAGATACAATCAAAACTTGGGATGAACTGCAAGTCGTGTTCTTTAACTGTTTTTATCCAAAGAGTATGAGACTAAAAGATCTGATGGAGCTTGCTAGTTTTCTCCAAGAGAATGATGAAAGTGTAGGAGAAGCATGGACCAGGTTTCAGAAAAAGTTAGCAAGATGTCCACTTCATGGTTACACCCCAGCCCTTTAGTTAGCTATTCTATATCTAGGTATTGATGCATAAAGTATATAGAGGGTAGATAATATTGGAGAAGGAGGATTTGTTTCCAAGGACCCTACGGAAGCTGCAGAAGGTATGGAATGTAATATTGAAACAAAAAGAAGTTGTCCCATCTCACAAGCTCCTATCACAAATACCAAAGGCATACTTCGATTAGGAACAGAATCTGCTCAAGCCGCTAAATTATCCACGTTGGAAAACTAAATTAAGCATATAACACTCAAAATAGACCAACATTTTCAGAATCCAGCTAAAGCAAAAGTAGTGCAAGAAGCACAAGGTTGTCCGCGTTGCGAGGTAAATAAATCATACATGGTAAGAGTGTGAAGGAAATCCAGAATATGTGTACTTCATATCAAATCGAGGGAATTACCAATTTGGTAATCAAAATCATCCGGGTAAGCAGTATTCAAATCCTCAAGGGGCCACAAATTCAAATCATTATCAACCACGTCCCCAGAACAACACTTACAACCAAAGAGGTCAAGGTCCACATCAAGGGAACCAGAATTACAATAGAATCGCTCCGCCACTGCAACCATTCTATGATGCTTATGCTGATAGCCTAGCTCAGAAAGCCTTACCACAAGATCCTCAAGAAGGAGTATGGTTAGAGAAGAATATACAAGAATTTATGTATATAATTCAAGGCCATATGCGGGTACACCAAGAGAAATTCAGAGAACAAGATGCCACAATACGAATTTTAACAACGCAGTTGACCCAACCAAATAGGGAAAATCATGAATACCCAATTAGCCTTAGGAGCAAATGATGTGAAGGCAATTGAAGGAGGTGACGACAGTGTTGTGTTCAAAGCATGTAAGGCAATCTGCCTTGAAACTGAAATGAAAGAGGAATCACCATCTGCTGCAGAAATTGCCATGGAAGTTCCAGAAATTGAAGAAGAACAAACCAAGCCTATCCAAGAAGAATCTTACTTTGTACTTCTCCTCAAAGACATTCAAGAAGAGGTCAGATCGGTCATTGAGTTACAAGCCAGTAAAGCTATCGAGAAAGAGGAAGAGGCCTTAAGTGAGAAGAAAGAAGAAGTTGCACCTGCTGTCTATGCTGTGGATCTCGGTTTTGGGAGCTAGGCGGTCGACTGGGGCCTAGCGCCTATGCGGGATTACACGGGGCCTAGGCGGAATTATACGGGTTTGAATCCTGATGTGTAATTTTGTATATTAAGTAATATATATGTAGTAATTATAGCAATTTTAACTATTTAAGTCATAAAATTCATCTAACAACACTATAGTAAATATAAAAATACTAAAATTGAGTTATAATATCAACTAAAGAATTCTCGAGAATAAGAAAAACAACAAAAAGGTTTATGCGGGCATGTTTTTCCATTAATCGGCGCCTAGGCGGCCATTTTTTTCCATTAATCGGTGCCTAGACAAGCTAGGCGCCTATTCCACGACGACTAAGGCGCTAGGAAAAAACGCCTTGAATTTTAACTAGGCGTAAGCGGCTGAGTGGGGGAGGTGAAGCCTTGGCGGCGCCTAGGTGCGCTTAGGCGGGGAGATCTACAGCATAGTCTGTTGTTGGTGTCGCCTAGGGTGTGATAAATAAGATAAATAATAAGTCAGAAAACAACGCACTCTCACCCTAGACAGGCACAATACTGCAAGTATTACAGGACGAATGCAAGTTTTAATGATAAGTTGAGTTCGTTCTAAGGGACTTAGTGTGTTAATCGAATGGGTAGTAATAACGAGTAAGAAGTAATTAATTAAAAGACAGAAAATAAATAGAGAATAATTCGAGATAATTAAATTAAACTAAGGAAAATAAAGACAGTAAATTTAATACGAAGAAATATGAGATGAGAAGTATAGCTTAGATTTTGCTAGTATGCACTAATCCTTCTAATTATTTCTATTAAATATAGTTAATAAGGGAAATAATTTAGTCAGGATTCTAAATTCCCACACCTTAGACTTTAGGAGCGACTAAGGGGGCTACGGACACACCACGAGGCTGGTTCAAATAGGGTTTACAAGCGCTACCAAGGCCCTAAGCAATCAATTTTCATACATGGTGATAGTGATTAATTATACCCTAATGACTATCTAGTTAGAATTAGTGTTGTCAAGACCAATATCGACACTAGACGTTATGTGGTGTTTCAATAATTAGACACCAAGCTAAAATGATCATCTAAATACTATTAAGGTAATCCTAAACGTTGCGCACCGCAAGGAAAACAATCATTAAATCAAAACACATAAACAAATATAAAGGTAAGCAGCTAATATCAGATTAAAACATGTAGTTCCCAAAGAAACTTAGATAGAAAGATATTAGAATTCATAGATTATACATGATGCAAAACCCAAGCTATGGGAAGTTTAGTTCATACCTGAAGGAAATAAACTAAAGGAAATAATAAAAGACATCATCTTGCTCTCTACAATAACTTTGATGAATAAAACCTTAAGAACTAATTACTATAAGGCAAGGATGATTTACAAGTGATATAAGGGTGTATTTAAAGGTGTTTAGAAGACCTAATTCGTTTTCTTGAAGGAGAAGGTAAGTAGTGGACTCCAAGCCCAACTCAAATTCGTAACCCTAATATATGAAATCAGGTCCGTTTTTGTTTTGTTCCTAGAAGCTTCAATACTCATCCGTTTAACACGTATGAATAGTCGAAATTCATCGTCTCGGAAAGATCTCCAACTTTTCTCTTGACCGTTTCTCCAAATTCCACACTGATCTTGAGATATAAGCTGATTTGTGGTCGTAGTTGCAGAAATTCAGGATTAAGGCAACTTTTCCTTTTCCATGTTTTTAGCTTTTCTTTTCTTATCTCCAATTACCATGCTTATTACTTTCCATATCTTGTAGTCTTTGACTTGGACTCTAATTAATCTCCATAATTATCTTTAAATCTTCACACTAAATAAATAATTAAACCCAATATGCTCTAAAAATATTATTTTACTAATTCAAGACTCAAAATAGGAAAGTGCACTATTTCTCAAGAAAATCAATTAGAAAGACTTCTAAATCACTAAAAATGATGTCTCATCTTAACATAAATCTATCACAAATGAGGAGACATCAGCTGTGCAAGAAAAGAAAGAAGAAGAAAAAGTGGGCTCGCCACCTAATGCTCCAGCAAAGTCACCATCAATTCCTAAGATAAATCCAAAAGGTGACATTGTCCAAGGCATTCGTAGAGGTGTACAGTTCAGAGAAAATCAACGCCCATATACTTGATATTAAACATAAAGGGCTTACAGCGCAACATGTATCCACACAAGTTATTCCAGAGAAAGATGCGAGTGTAGAAGCCAGGAAAGAGACTGTGGCTCATACTGAGAGAGTCTCAAGAAGAGTTGAAAATGAGCTACTACTTGAGATCAAAGATTTAGGAAGTTTAACCTGCCTATTCAAATTAGTGGTATGTCCGCATTCGATAGGCTTGGCATCAAGAAGGTGGAAAAATCTCCTGTGAACTTACAGTTTGCGGATAGCTCATTAACGAAGACATGGGGAACAGTGGAGGACGTCATGTCCAAGCGGTAATATGACAATACCTATTGACTTTGTTATTCTTGATTATGATGTAGATAAGCAGGTTCTAATCATACTTGGAAGGCCGTCCATGGCCACAAGTCAAGGCATCATCAACTTCTAGGTACTCTCAGTGCTAAAAATGTATTTGAGACATTCTACATCTTGGGTAACAAAATTTATTAGAATTACATTTTGATTATATATTGTGAAGAAAGTTTTGGAATTTGAACAATATTTAGCAAATTATTTATCCTGGAACAGAAGGTTTTTCGGGATGACAATTTTGGAAATCTGAATAACGATGCGAAATTCGGGTGCCGACTTTGATAAAAAAAATCATGATGTAACAACAGAAGCGTCATCTTTTCACTAGAATCCTAAATCTCCTCTATCCCTTTATGGAAGGATATTCCACGTGGATTGTTACGATTAGGAGAAAATTAGTTTGCCGATGTAGAGAAATCGGGATGCCGATTTGCCTATAAATTAGAACAAAACATGCCACATGTCTCATAACCATTTAAGAATTTTCACCACTAAATATATGGAGTATATTTCATCTAATACTTCTTCTATCCACAATTATCAATCCATCAAAGGGTATTATCCCAAACAGATCTCAAGCAATATTCTTCAGTTTATTATAATATATATTAGCTTGATACACGTCATTTTATTATCTACTAATTAGGATTTAAACACTATACTTTTATCATCTCTAAAGGTAAACCCCCATGGAGGCCCTTTATATTTCCCCCGATGGCCCTCGTTACCCAATAATATATGAAAACACTCGAAATGACCATTTGTCTTCTATATGTGTGACACGGTTATCTTCCGAGATATGTTAATAAATCAACAACTCAAATGGTGAAAACTCACAAGTGTACGAGTATTCAAAAGTAATAAAGTAAGTTCGCCATTACATGGATTTAAGAGTTAATAAGTACTTTTTGCCCTAATTATAGATTCGTTGAGGACAAAAACTAAAAGTGAATATTTTTATTTGGTTTCCAGATTTAGTAACTACTAAGACTTAATTTTAACTAATAATTAACTAAAGAAATTAAACTAAAGTGTGTAATACGATGGTGAGAAGACGTAGCTCAAGACACTTGAAATCTCCACTAACTATAAATTGGACTTACTTGCAATTCTAAGGAAAAAATGGGACGTTATTGACAATAGGGATTATAAATCTCCCTATGTTTCTCTCAGATATCAGTGGTTTTCTATATAATCCTAGGAAGCTCTTTCGAGTGACTGTACATAATTATTAAACGCTAAAAGTTCTAACCCTATGTGATTACCTAGTTAGTTTAGCTCTTCTGAGTCATCAACTCCCACAAGCGTAATTGACCTAGTTCTACTACCAAATCCCCCCCTCGGTCGCAATTCAATAACTAACAAACCATATGCATATGCCCGTACTATAAGAATTTAAGTATGATGCACAAGAATAATTACAACAACAACATTCCACGCTTTATTTTAACGTAAGATCCCAACGTCAAACAAAATATATCACAATCGGAAATTTGCGTTCATACCCAAGCATCTCAAGATACATTTAGTTCTTAATTAAAGAAAAGGATACAAAATCTAAAAGCGTCATGATTAAGCAAAGACGTTAAAAAGGAAGAATTATAGTAATTGAATAGGAAATTAGTGAAATAGGGTGTTGAAGATGAGCTCGTTGCTTCCTGAACCTTTTAGCCAATGTTCTAAGCTTTCAAATATGATAAATGGTATATTTTGACGCTAAAAAGGAGAATATATATCCCCAAGCCACGTTTTAGCTCAATTAGGCCAACTTAAGCGAGTCAAAAGTGGCTCCATGACTCTTGAACAACTTTAGGTCTTGCTAGTAAAACACCCATAACTTCTTCAAATCAACTCCAAATTGAGAAACGTTTCTTCTCATACAAATTACACTCAAATGGATATCTTGAACTAATATGTCATAATTAGGGGTGAGAACGGTACGGTTCGGCTCGGGTTTTTACCAAAACTGAAACCGAATGCTTCGGTTTTTAAGGATGTTGTTACCGAACCAAACAATTTTGCTTGGTTCGGTTTCATCGGTTTTCGGTTCGGTATATGTTTGGTTCGGTTTAATTTCCGGTTTTTATACGTGTTTGGTTCGAAAACTGGATAACCCTCAAGTATCTACTTAAAATGTTTTATTTTCTAACAAATCAATATATGAATCGTCCAATTTTCATGTTGTTGGCCAATGTACAAAAATTGTATTCTTAGAATTAAAATATTATGCATAAAATTGTAAACAATTAATTTTATAGAAATATTTCTTTAACTTAAGGTGTATGTTTTAGTTTTAAGAAAATTTAATAAACGAAGGATCTCTTTAGATATATCGACTAATGATTTGTATATATTTTGCACATTATGACCTTCTAAGGCGTGACATATGTCATATGTAGTATTTTTTTTTCAAAACTTACTCCATTTTTATCACCTAATCATAAAACTTTTTAAAAATATCAAATAAAGTAAGGGGTCTTAAGTAAGGGCAGAGGGGAGGTCATCCAAAACTAAAAAATATCAGTGATATAAATTATATTTTGAATATTTTCTAGGTTTGGTTTATTGGTTCGGTTTAGCATATAAAAACCAAACCGAACCGATTCTTTTCCGTTTTTTAAAAAGCTTATACCGAACCGAACGTTTATTTCGGTCTTCGGTTATTTCGGCTCGGTTATTTCAGTTTTTGGGGTCGGTTCGGTTTTTCGGCTTTGTTTTGCTCAGCCCTAGTCATGATTATATTCCTCACGAATCATTTATTGTGAATTTTCAGAGTTGATGGACTTCTTGACTCCTTTTGTGTCTTGTCTTGGGTTTCTTTGAGACTTTTTGACTCCATAGATAAATTTTGGGGTCTAATATCATCCATGTATCTAGGAGATTCACACTTAACACACAAATTATCTCAAATTTCTCCAAATATACACATATCATCCAAGATTACCTAAAACTCAAATAACATAAAATGAAGGGATAAATCCCACACTTAATCTAATAAACCCAACTAAATGATGTATCATCTAACCAAAAATCTATCACAAAAAGGATTTACATCTAGACCCCCAAATCATGGTTGTGTCGTCCTAACAAAATAAGTACAAAAGAGGATCCCAAATCCAAAGAATCCACAAGGGTGAATCATATAATAATCCCCAAAAAAATGTACAACAAGCTCATAAGGTCCTACACAAAAAATTAAGTACAAGTATACTTCCTACACAAAATCAACATGTTAAATTTCCAAGAACGATTAACTTAACAATGCACAAAGGTAATTCTTTCCGCTCATTCGTCATTCAATCACATAACTAATAATCATAGGATCTTTTCGGTTATAATGTATGGCTTAAGGTAGGTATGATATATATATATATATATATATATATATATATATATATATATATATATATATATATATAATGTAGAGTGAGAGTTTGGCCCTCTCCTCACTAACCAAACAACTAACATCCTAAGAACTTTAGTTTACACTAAAAAAAATATACTCACTCATCCCTTTTTGATGCATGAATTAGCCCTTTTGATGTTTCTCCATAATCCACTTTCATTTATTTCCATTTTTTTATTCTTTTTGCAAGTCAAACATGAATCTTGATTTGATATTAAGACTTCTTAACTTATTTTTATTCTTTCTCTTTTTACTTGAATCCCGACAAGCATCATATCACAATGCATCATATATAGCACCATAGAAATATAACATCCACCAAATGTATCCCAGAACTACGAACACCCACCACACCAAACTCAAGTTCAAGAGGACTAGTCACAAGGTATTGTGACTCGACAGCGGGTTATATAGAAAAGTCCTACATATTAAGGGGTATCGACTTATAACAACTAACAAGGGCAAAAAAATAAAAGGTTCAGTCTCAGAGGGTCTAAGACAAATAATTCAATTTTATTTGGTCATAAAGATAAAGGTAACAAGTGTCTGATAAAGAACTACCCTAGTTATTTCCGTCGTTATGTGATTTCATTACTTATTCACGTAAAAGTTGCAAAGTAATTAGGTTTTCCACTAGGTTGGATCTCAGGTTCTACACATCTAGCTAATTTCCGCTTAGTTACTAGACCCTTATATGCATTGTTCACTAATCAATTTTCCACACTAACATGTTTTTATATGACACTCAAGTACAAATATGGACAATTTCAAATAAAAAAACCCCATGTATACATGATTTTTTAAGGAACGATTACTAGTTCACACCTATTTCCTATAATATTTTTTTTTTCGTTTTTTTGGTCTTTAATTTTTTGTCCTTTTCAATTTATCTTAAAGCAAGTAAACGAACACAGACGAGGACGTCAAGTCTCTCTTAGATGAAATTGATGTCTAAACAGTTGGATAATAATACATGGGTTGGAAAATGGCTTATATATCATCTAAAAACAATGGCTTTCCCTTTAGGCTTGCTTAATTAGGTTTAGAAGGGTCCATCCCTTTTTACTAACCAAAATTTTGGATCAAATCACGGTGGAAGGAAATGACATAACTTCTTCATCTTAGTTCCGAATTAACTTTTGTCACTTGCAAAACGACACTGACTTCATGATCTCTCTAAATAAAATGAAAAAAGGTCCAAATATCTCACCAATATGTCCTAATTACTGAAACACTAAGATACAAAGATTTCTCCGGCAAACGCTCAAACTTCCCAAAGTGGCTCTAAGATACATTTCATATAAATCTTTTAAGCATACACAAGGCAAGTTTATAAATATACTATTTACTATCATTAAATCATTAAAAATTAGCTTAAAAGATACATTAATTAGATTATACACTAATCATCACACTTATTGAAAGCAATTAAAACACATAAAAGTGGGGGTGGAAACAACAAATTTTCAACCTCAACTCAAAATTGAGTCGTGACTACCACGACTCGGAACATACTTAATAAAATTTAAGACAAATACCTAATATACAAATAGAGAAAGGGGTAGAGAAGAGAGAAACATACTCTCGAGGCTATTTCTTCTCTTGTTCACCATCCAAGATGGTATGAGATTGATCCTTTGTGGTGTCACGTCTTATATGATTCAAGAGTGTCATGATGTGCATTTTATTAGACTTGATTAGCGCCACATCATTGGCAAGCTGGTTTGAGACGTTTCAATTTGCTTAAGTTTCTCACTCACCCTCTCCTGCCAAGGAGATCCCTTTGACTGTACTCCTCTCAAAATGTTCTTGATCCACTCATCATCTAAGATGGAACTCGACCTGAAAATAAGTTTCTTTTTCTCCCCAATTTTTGCATCCGCTTTCATCACTAGGTTAGTGATCCTTGATGGGTATTACAAGTTAAAGAAACTATTTGGTTTGATTAAGAATCACATTACCTTATCAAATATCACTTGTGCCATATCCACTTCTTCCTCTCACATAATACAATCCAACATGATGGCAGATTTCTGAAGTACATCCACGACTCAAGCATTCCCAAGGGCTAAGGGTGCAAGGAAATGGTACCAAAGTTTTGCGTCGGGTCGAAGGAACTTGTAAGGCCAATATGTCTTCAACTCACCCTTGTAATTTACTAGTAAAATTCCTCACTAAACACTTTTCATGTAATTGGTTCTAATCAAATGTTTTTATTTTCTTCACAACTCTTTGATACTTGCATGGTCTTGCCAATTTCCTCACCTTGAAATGGATTATAATGGCTTCAACTGTGATGGGAACCAACTTACACGAATGGGAACTCTACCAATGCTATCTCGACTAAAGAGGCCTAGACAGAACTCTCTCACTACTTCAATATTATAACTCGAGCACTCTGTCATGAATGTCTTCAAAACTAACCTTCCTTCGATCTCAAGAAATCTCTCATACTTTCCCTTTTCTACTTCTTCATGTTATTTCCGCTCATGTGTGGGGGTCAAAGTAGGAATAAGATCAACTTTAATAACTTTTAGGCTCTATGATTATCTCTTTTGTTGGATGGAGGCATCTTGTATTGAATAGGTTGTGGAGTCTTCTTTTTCGAATTCGCGATCGCTTGTTCTTGCATACTCGACTCCACAACAACCGGTCACCCTTTTGCCTCTTTGATTTACTCACATAAACCTCGAGTTGTTTCCTCTTATCCTCACCCAAATATGTTCTTGAACTTTTCTTCATCTCTTTCCCATTAGCAAGTGTCTTGGTTCTTAATGTCATCTTCCTTCACCCTCAACTTAGAATTTTACCCAACTTGAAAATTTCCCTTGAATGAATGTATGAGGTAATATTTAGAGGTGAAAATGTGTAAGGAATTTGTTTTTCTATGTGGGTATGGAGGATTTGTAGTGGGATAAGAAATTGAAGAATTAAAATAAATGAATTTTGAATTTTGTTTTGTTTGATTCTTTATTTCTTGTGATGTTGGAATAATTTGGGATGGTAAGTATTGTTAGGAATGATGTAGGGATGATTTTGTTTGAAAAATATGGGTGATTTAGTGTTACTTGGATTTTTTGTGAAGCTTGGGACGAAGCTCTAATGGTGGTGAAAGGCTAGGGGAAGAAGATGCTTGGAGGCTAGGTCAAAAGGAGGATGAGTTTTTGACTTCGTCTTACTTTTTTGTCGCCATGTGGTACATTGCATGTATGGTCTTACAACTTCCAGCTTTTGACTTCAGCGAGCATGAACCATAGTGGACATGTTTTGGCATTGTTGCAGTACACCACATATGGTGCGGTATAATGCACCTTGCTTCTGCTTCTCATGTGCTACATACCATGTTGAGCTTCTCTCCATGGTTCATTTTATCGTGCTGCAGTATACTGCAGGTATTGTGCGGTACACCATAACTATCATGTTACACTATAATGTTTTTGTTCACCTCGAGCTTGGACTGGCGTGTACACGGATTTGGCTCACTACGGTATACCACATGTGTTGCGGTGTACGACAACTATTTGCTGTTTGGTACACAAATTTCCCTGGTTTTCACCCCAAACTCAATTTCTTTCTCACCTATACATCAAAAACACTAAATACATTTTTTATTACGTAATACACATCAAATAAATCTACTAATAAACACTAAGTACATAAAAATAAAACTACTAAAGAGTAAAAAAACATGGGTTGTCTCCCAAGAAGCACTTTTGTTTAACGTCGTTGAAGTTCGACGTGTTACCTCAAGGTTATTTATTTATCACATAGTCTCCCTAGCAGTGGGTGAGGCGATCAATTTATACAAAGCTAGGTACGCGACCCTTCTTGGTCTCTTACTCGACTAACCTATCAGAAACAACTCTAGTGATCTTGAAAGGGCCACTTGAAGAACTTTTTCACTTTCGCTTGTGTGGTTGGTTTGGGGGATCGGTATCTCTCATCGGTACTGTGTCTCCCACCAAAAGTCAACATCTTTCCACTTTCTTAGGTTCCCTAGAAACCTTTCTCGCATTCTTCTTGGTTCTTTTTAGGTAATCAATGAATGGATCACCTTTGAGGTTGGGATGAGCGTCGAATGGCGGTTTCTTTTTTCGCTTTTTCTCCTCCAATCCTAAGGTATCCACCATATTGATTGGATTCATCACATGACTGGGTGTGTCCCAGCGGAAACAATATTCCGATGGAATAGGGAACTTTATACCCCTGAATATACTAAACTTCTTTTCCCCGTCTTACACTTGCATGATCATTTCTCCATTCTCTACATCAATCAAAGTACGCCTTGTGGCTAAGAATGGCCACCCCAAATGATTGGCACATTCTTATCCGCGTCGTAGTCAAGAATAATGAAATTACACAAAAATATTAGGTTGCCTGATTTGACGAGTACATCTTCAATTTTTACCTCTGGGTGGGAAATCGTCTTATCTGCCCCATTTGCAACGTCATCATAGTTGATGTTGCTTCCCCAATATTCAACTTCTCAAATATTGACATGGGAATCAGATTAAGAATTGTGCCCAAGTCACACAAAGCTTTTCTGGTCCATCTCTCACCAATGGAAATTGTAATTTTAAAACTTCCGGGATCCTTTAATTTTGGAGACAACTTACTTTGGCATATTGCACTACATTGCTTCGGTAGACAAATCATCTCGCCCTCAAAATACTTACGTTTGTTTGAAAGCACATCCTTCATAAATTTTAGATACTTTGGCATATCTTGGATGGATTCCACAAATTTAAAATTGATGTGCAACTTCTTCATAATGTCTATGAAGTTCTTGTACTCTTTGTCTTTGTCCTTATCATGGACACATGAAGGAAAAGGTGGGGAGGACGATTCTCACTAACAACTTTTTTCTTCTTCTTATTCAGAGCTAAAGGTATCTTTTCAACATTATTTTTCACGATCACCAGCTCAATCACTTATTCTACTTGTTTAGGCTTAGAAGCTAACTCTTTCTATTTCATCTTCAAAAAAGATGGGGGAAATTGCTTCCCACTTCGCAATGTTATTGTAGTTACACTCCTCATTCTTTTGCGGGTTCTCAGTATTAATTGGTAATTGACCTTGTGGTCTCATATTAAGATGGTCAGCAATATGGGATACCCGATTCTCAAGCATTTTTAATGTCATGGAGTGTTCATTTATATTCTCATTGTTGGACTTCTACATCTCTTTATTGGACTTCAAATTCTCCCAATCATCGTCATGAATGAGCTTAAAGTTTGTACAATAGCATTTGAGGTACCTTCTTGTGAATATTCAGGAAGTGCTTTTTGAGCGAGACTCTCAGAATAAGCATCTTGAACGGGATTTTGGCCTCCGTGTAATTGATTCTGAGATCTTTGCTAAAAAAATTATCCTTGGGGACATTGTGGATAATTCCCTGAATTTGCCGACCAATTAAGATTTCACCAATTGGATCCCGTATGATTTGGAATAGTCTGTATATAACCGTGTCCGCCCATATAGTATTTACCTCTATTTGACACGAACACAATGGATTCTTGGTTACATTGGAACTCATCTAAAACATGATCATTCCCACCATAATTAGAACATCCAAAGTATTATTGCACAACTTTTTCACTTCTTTTTTCTTATTTTGGAATCCTTCCTTTACAACCATATACAACTGTTTCATTTGACTCTCCAAGTAGAGTGTTTGACATCTATTGCAATATCATTCTTAACATATAACATACCTCTGTGTGCTTGTGGTACTGGCCAACTCCTATTAGTATCGATAACCCTCTACATTGCTTGTGCGTCTTGAACATGATCCATTGACACAAAGCCACACCATAAAATTATCAACTGTAGCCTTGCATCTCAATCAATCCCTTTATAAGACATGTAGAGTTTCATTAGAGGAGTGTACCCATGAAGTGGGACTTTGCCAATTGTTGTTAAAATCTAGTCCATGTCTCCCCTAAGGTCTCTTCTACATCTTAACTGAAGTTTTCAAGCTCAACTTGGTCTTTCATCCTCTTACTTTGCGGGTAGAAACGATTACAAAACCTTGCTTGAAGTGAATCCCAATCAGGGATAGTCTCGGATGGTTGTCTATCTAGCCACTCACTCGCACATCCGGTTAAGAAAAATTGGAACATGAAGTAGTACATTTGTTCCCTTGTAACACCTTGAGTAATGTAGGCAACACATATCAGCATGAACTTCTGAATAGCACGAACCAGATCTTGGTGGGCGGCTCTACTGTAATTTTCATATCTAAGTAATTGATTCAACATACCCATATCCAGCTTAAAATGTGCGACTTGCACTATATTATTAGCTCCATTTGGCAGATTAGCTCCCGGCTCATGGATTCCTTGCACTGTATGATTAGCTCCATTTGGCGGATCAGCCTTATTAAAGTCCGCTCCTTATAGAATATTATTTCAAACCCCCTCAATTGGATTAGCTCCTAGAGGTTGGTTCACCGGGTTCTCATTGGATTCAAAACCAGACGGGTGGTTAAGATTAGCCATTAACTCTTGTGATTTTCTTTCTCTCTTTATTTGGTCTCGAGATAGCCTCCCAGGATCCGAGTGCATACACCAGAATCTATAAATCTGAGAAGAGACAAAAACACAAAAACATCATAAAATAGAAAATAAACTAGACACTTCTACACTAAAACACAAAAAACTACAAAATAATCCCTGGCAGCGGCGCCAGTTTACTTGTTGTCCCCCAATGTGTGATATAAAATAAAGTAAAAATAGGAATGGGGTGACGCTTCGCAGTGTACGAAACGAACACAAGTAAAAGTTATAAGTAGGGTTATCGTTTTGCTCAGGGATTAATTGCGATTAATGGTGTTTAATATAGAGTAAATGCATGAAGCTTGTAATAGAAATAACAAAATAGAAAATAGTTCAAATAGGATATGTTTGTCTGGTTTTCAATGATTAACAACTAAGAAAATAAAAGAAATAATCATTAATTTAATAATAAAGATAAACAAGTAATCTAATAGGAGATGGTTGCTTGAGGAATTACTATTAATAATTTATGCCACTAATTGATCTTGTTATCGATAAGGGTGAGTGGGTGTGTTCACATTAGTCAGGTTTCAAATGCACTTTAACTTCCCTTAAGGTGAACCTAGAGCTCAACGTTACACAACTGGTGGCTATCCGATGAATTATAATCTCAATCCTAATTGACTACCTAGTGGACACGCCCATCCAGGCCAATGCCTCGTACTAGGCACTCATGCACTAGGTCTGTAATTAAACCCCCCATCCATGTGTTAGCCTAATTATGATAGCTACCTGCTACTTGGCTAGAGCACATGAGTATCTATAACAAATACATAAGAAAATGAAATAATACAATAAACCCAACTAAATTAAATATCATCATGACATCCCAAATACAATAAATCAATTAAAAATCTAACATAAAGTCTTACATTAGCATCCTCAAGCAATAAGGGTTTAGTTCGTAATATAATTAAAACTAATTAAAGACAAACTAATTAAAATTAAATAAATATTCATGTTTAAAATAGAAAATAAAGATATGGTACTCTAGGGGACGAATGGAAATGATGAATGGTTGAGATAGAATGGATTGTTTTATAGACAAACCCTTGTTCTTCTCTTTCTTCTGTTCCAGCGCTTTCCCCCTTCTAAGCTACTTCTCCTCTTGAATAATTTGATAGATAATGATCGATACTGAAATGGGGCGGGAAAAGTAGCTTATATACAATCTACGTTTGGGCCCTCTTTCGGCTGCTTAATAGGTTTAGGAGGGCCCCACCCCGTTTTACTAACCAGATTTCTGGTTCAAACCATGGTGGAAGAAAATAGCATGACTTCTTAATGTTAGCTCCGAATTGTCTTCCATCACTTTCCACACGACACTGAATTCAATATATTTATAAATCAAAAGGAATCAGGTACAAAGCTCTTACCAAAAAGTCGCAGTGACTGAAAAACTCTCCGACAAATGCTTTAACTTCTCAAAGTGGCTCTAAGCTCAATTTCCGCTCTGACTTGGGGTTTATCTTGACTTCTTCACTTCTTCTCCTCATATTGGACCCTTGTATCAAGCATGTACCTAAAATCTATACACTTAACACAAAATTAAGGCACAAATTTTTTATAAACAACAATAAGTCCAAAACTAGAAGTAAAAGTGCAATATAGAAAATAGCAGGGGAAAATCCCTCACTTAGGCCCAATAAAATCCCAAAATAACATCTCATGAATGGATTAATACATCACAAAAAGAGAGACATCATGCACCTTTGCATTTCAGAGGATGTCGTTTGGTCTATGAAACACACCGACGACATTCCAGTGGTGTATGATGGTGATATTTTTGACATTATAGATAAATTATTATAAGTTTCTATAGATAACTTCGGTATTTGGTGATAGATTTGATGATAGCCTTGACAAAATTGAGATGGTACTACTACATTGTAAGGAGACCAACCTTGATTTGAATTAGTAAAAGTGTCATTTCATGGTTCTTGAGGGGATTGTGTTGGGTCACAAAGTTTTGAGTAAAGGTATAGAGGTTGACTACGCTATGATCGAGGTAATAAAAGCTTTACCACCGCAGTTTCTGTCAAGGATGTTAGAAGTTTCTTGGTTCATGCGGTTTTTTTTTTCCGTCGATTCATCAATTATTTCTCTAATCTCACTAAACCGATTTGCAATCTACTTGAGAAAGACAATATCTTCCATTTTGATGATGCATGCATGGTGGTTGGTGTCGCCTAGGGTGTTAGAAAAATAAGATAAATATAAGCCAGAAAACAATACACTTTCACCCTACAAAAGCACGGTACTGCAAGTATTACAGGACGTATGCAAGTTTTAATGATAAGTTAGATTCGTTCTCAGGGACTTAGTGTATTATACGAATGGGTAAATAATAACGAGTAAGAAGTAATTAATTAAAAGACAGAAAAATAACGGGAGTAAATTCGAGATTATTAAATTAAACTAAGGAAAGTAAAAGACAATAATTAAAAAATATGAAATATGAGATGAGAAGTATAGCTTAGGTTTTGCTAGTATGCACTAATCCTTCTAATTCTTTCTATCAAATCTAGTTAATAAGGGAGATAATTAGCTCTTAGATACTTAGTCAGGATTCTAAATTCCCATACCTTAGACCTGGGGAGCGACTAAAGGGGCTACAGACACATCATTAGGCAGCCTAAACCTAGGGTTATCAAGCGCCACCAAGGCCCTAAGCAATTCAATTACAAATATGATGATTGTAATTAAATTATACCCTAATGACTATCTAGCTAGAATTAGTGTTGTCAAGACCAATATCGACACTAGACGTTATGTGGTGTTTCAATAATTAGACACCCAGTTAAGGTGAACATTTAACTACTATTAAGAAAGCCTAAACTGATCAGTTCTAGAACAGGCAATAATTCAAAACACATAAACAAATATAAAGGTAAGAAGCTAATATCAGATTAAAACATATAATTCCCAAAGAAACTTAGATAGAAAGAAAATAGAATTCATAGTTTATACATGATGCAAAACCCAGGCTATGGGAAAATTAGTTCATACCTGAAGGAAATAAACTAAAAGAAATAATAAAAGACTTCATCTTACTCTCTACAATAATTCAGATGATAATAAACCTAAAGACTAATTACTATGAGGCAAGGATGAGCAAGGATAATTTACAAGTGGTATAAGGGTGTATTTATAGGTGTATAGAAGCCCTAATTCGTTTTCTTGGAGGAGAAGGTAAGTAGTGGATTCCAAGCCCAACTCAAATTCGTAACCCTAAAACATGTAATCAGGCCCGTGTTTGTTTTGGTCCTAGCAGCTTCAATACTCACCCTTTTGACGCATATGAGTAGTCAAAATTCATCGTCTCGGAAAGATCTTTAACTTTGCTCTTGATCGTTTCTCCATATTCCACACCAATTTTGGGATATAAGATGATTTGTGGTCGTGGGTGGTGAAATTCAAGATTATGGTAGCTTTTCCTTTTCCATGATTTTAACTTTTCTTTCCTTATCTCCAATTACCATGCTTATCTCTTTCCATATCTCTTAGTCTTTGACTTGGAATCTAATTAATATCCATAATTATCTTTAAAGCTTCACACTGAATAAATAATTAAACCCAATATGCTCTAAAAATAATAATTTACTAAATCAAGACTCAAAATAGGAAAGTGTAACATTTCTCAAGAAAATCGACTAGAATGACTTCTAAATCACTAAAAATGATGTCTCCAACTAGGATTCATTCATGACAAATAGGGAGACATCAAGATCCCCAACTAAAAGTTGTATCGTTCCGATACAAAAAACAAAGGGAAGTCTCTAAATACACACCTAGGTAATTTTAACACAATGGGAAGAACATAGCAGAATATATAGAATAAACTCAAAACAACTACTCAGAAAATTTCATGCAATATTATTCATAAACTACATACCTGTACACTTCTCATATCCATAGTCAACACGGTTTGAATTCAAGATCAGATTAGTTTCGCAATGTATGAAGGATTGGGACCTTACTCAGTTCACCAAGGAAGCTATAGATTGTTCATCGAACTTCCACTAGTATTCAAAGATCCATTTAACTACTCTCTATTGGCTCAATCACTTCTCGGTTACATAACAAAGAATCAAAAGGTCTTTAAGGTTGTAATTTAGGCTTAAGGACGGTATGATAGTATATTTGGATAATTTAGAGTGAGCTTTTGGCTCTCTCCTCACTAGCCATCAAAGAATCACCCTAGAGCTTGAGTTACTCTCATAAAACGTTTCTCACTCAACCCAATGAATTCTTGATGCACAAAGTAGCATCTCCAATAACCCAATTAAAGCATAAGATGTTCACATACAAATTCCTCTTTGTCGGTCCGAATATATATTCTCTTTTCAAATCAATTCTACAGCTTTGACTCCCTTTTTAATGTTGAGATATCACGCTAGTTTTTTCATATATATATATATATATACATATATATATATATATATATATATATATATATATATATATTTCTTTTCTTTTTATGCCCTTGTTGGCAATTTTAGCTCGTAGCTTCTTTTTCATTCACTATTACCCCGACAAAGAGTTACAATATAATCCTGTGAATCATCATCAATATAATAACAGATCATAATTAATAAGCTAAAAAATCCCAACCCAATAAAAATTCCCATAATGGTGGACCCACCACCCCAAACTCAAGCTTTAAAACAACTGTCTATGCATCGCGATTCGAGTGCGGGTCATATGGAAAAGTCCTATAATCTAAAGGGATATGTCTTATAATGTGTTTCAATAAAAATATTTAGAAAGGCTAGAAGGGGCTGAGAAGGATATACCATATAAAATTAAATAACAAGGTGAGAAGGTATAAAAAGGCTTCAAGTGGCTTCAATATGAAAGAACTGTCTTAATCATTTTCTACACCATGTAATTTTGTTATTTTCTTACCTTTAGCACTTTCATCAAATGGTTTTGTCAACTAGCTTGGATCTCACGGCCTACACACTTCTCAAGGTTCCCTGAGATCGAACATACTTTCTATCGCATTGCTTACTTATCTTTTCTTTACTATCAATGTGTGTTTTCCTGCAAATACTCAAAGCATACAAAATAAAATAACTCATAAACATACTACTTTCTATCATCAACTTACTGAGCTTATGCTTTCAAGCTATTAAACACACTCTACATCTAATTCCCATGTATCAAAAATTTTAATTTCTACCTAAAAACGGAAAAATGGAGATGAGAGACAACGAATCCCCACACCCCCAACTCAAAAATGAGCCGTGTCCCCACGACTCGAAAAAGACTAGAAACAGAAAATAAAATTAGCAGATAAAGCATTTACATAAATGGTAAGGAAGAAAGAGAACGTACTCTCGAGGCTATTGCCTCGCATTATCGACATCCAAGATAGGATTTGCTTGATCTTTCTTTAATTGCTCAAGGAGTGTCATGATGTGCACTTGATTGGCTTTGATTTGTGCCACATCATTGGCTTAGGGAGTTTGAGCTTCTTCGAAACTGTTTAAACGCTTCTCCATCTTCTCTTGCCAACTTTGCTCCTTTTCTTCTTTTGAGACTTGCGTAGAACCCGCTCCTCTCAAGAATTTCATGATCCAAGCATTATCAATATAATTCTTCTTAAATTCCAGTTTCTCTTCTTCACCCAATATAACATTCGCTTTTCGCACGAGACACGTGATCATAGTATTTAGGAGAGACCGAAAATCGTATCACCTCCTCAAAGATCAACTGTGCCACATCCATTTCTTCTCCTCTCAAAATACAATCCAACAGTAGAGCGTTCTTCTTAGTCACATCTAAAGTTCGTGTGTTTCCAAAGACACTAGGAATAAGGAAATTGTGCCAATCTCTAGCATCCGGTTGAAGATATTTGTAAGGCCAAGGTGCCTTCAATTCTCCCTTATGTGATTGCACTTTCTCCTTGTCTAATACATGCTCAAAAAGTAATTCCTCATCAAAGATTTTTCGTTTAGCCACCGCTTCACTATACTTGCATGGTCCAATTAATTTCTTAAACTGGAAGTGGTTTCTAATCTCTTCAACTCTGAAAGGAACTAACTTTCCTCTAATCAGAACACAACCTTTACTATCTCGACTAACAAGTCCTAAATAGAAATCTAAAACTAACTCATGACATAAATCAGAACGGCTTACCATGAACGTAGACCAACCCAATATTTCACCAAGCTCCAAGAATCTCTTATACTCTCCTGTACCAACTTCTTCATCGAATACTTTTTCATAAGCAAAAGGTAGTTCCTTTAATTATTTTTCTGCATAAGCTATCAAGGCCTTTGAAGCTTCCTCTTTATCTACGGGTGTAGGACCTTTGAATAGAAGAGGTTGTGTTCTCCTCTTGGGTAAAAGTGAAACCCCTTTACCCATTAAATCAAACATAGCCGGCTTATCACCTTTTTAAACATCGATTTTACCCTTAGCTTTGGAACTAGAACCTTTGTTACTTGATTTCTTCTCAGTTGAACCCAATACATTGATTTTCTTCATCTCCCTCTTGTTAGATAATGTTTCTGTTCTTCTAGTCATCTCAATTGACCCCCAACTCAAAGCTTTAGCAACTCTTGAAATTTGAAAACTTTTGATTATAGGTTGAATAAGCTAGATTTGGTTTAGGACAGGTGAATTGATGATGAATATCTATGTGTGTAAGATGATTTCTTGATGGATTGGTATGGATTTAAGAAAATATAGGATGAATTTTGAAGATATAAGATTATGATTTCTTCAATCTAATGTGTTTGGTGAAAATTGGGTGATTGAATCTCCTTTGTAATGATGTGGAGAGAAGATTTGATGTGTTTTTATGATTATTGGGTAGTGTTTTGATGTTTTGGGAAGGTTTGAATGAGCTTTAATGGAGTTGGGAGAGGTTTAAAGAAGAAAGAGAGGCTTAAGGATTAATAATTTCGGAACAATACCAACCTCTTTCTTTTATAAACTAAAAACGAAACTTCTTTCACTCTCTAGCGGCGCTGGGCGGCATACCGGCGCTAGGGCCCGGCATGCCGGTACTGGAGCTGCTCAAATTTGAGTTACGTCAAAATACCCGAAGCAAGAACACGTGGGCACGGGTTTTGGTCTGGCCGGCATACCGGAAAAATCCGCCGGCATGCCGGTGCTGTTGATGTTCGATTCTCGACCTCTCGGCATTAAACACGTGATGACACCCGTGGGCACGGGTTTTCTGACCGCCGGCATACCGGAGATGTGGCTCGGCATGCCGGTGCTGACATCTCTCAAATTCTGACCTCTCGGCTTTAAACGCGTGGCCATACCCGTGGGCTCGGGTTTTCTGCTCGCCGGTATACCAGAAATAGCGGCCGACATGCTGGTCAGGCAGTCTGATTTTTCCTTAAAAATTCGTTTTTCCTACCGAACTCGATTTCTCTAACACCTAAACATCAAAAACACTAATAACTTTCTCAAATATGCAATATCAACTAAAAACAACTAAACTAAACATATACTAAAAACGTAAAAAGCGTAAAAACATAAAAAAAATTGCGGGTTGTCTCCCGTACAACACTTTTATCTAACGTCTTTTAAAGTTAGACGCGTTACCTCTATCAAGATTTGCGAATATAGCCTCCCCAACAACGAGTAAGGCTATGAACGTCAACTAATCTGCGTTTGATCCCCTTCTTGGGTCTGATTTGTATCACCTTGGTTGAAACAACCTTAGTGACAATGAATGGTACCATCCACGAGTCTTTGAAACTTCGTGGCCTATTTTCACGTTTGTGAGCTTTCCATATAACTTCATGGCCAACCCTAAACTCAATGTTTGGCTCAGTATCCACAGGTTTTACATGGATCTTCTCTGTAGGGACTTTGTGATGTGAAAGGTTATGGATGACAAGAACGGTGGGATCTAACTTCCTTGGTTTCTTACCCAAGACATAGAAGGTCTCGGATACGTTCTTAGCATGAAGGGTAATGGTCCCTTCTTGGAAGTTGATGACACTTTGACTTGTGGCCATGAAAGGCCGTCCAAGTATGATTGCAACCTGCTTATCTGTATCAAATTCAAGTATAACAAATTCAGTAGGGATGTCGATATTACCTGCTCGGACTAGGACGTCCTCCACTGTTCCCCATGTCTTGGTAACAGAGTTGTCAGCAAACTGCAACTTCACTGGAGCTTTCTCTGATTTCTGAAGTCCAAGTCTCTCGAACACGGACTTAGGCATAAGATTCACACTTGAACCAACATCATACATAGCTTTCACCTTGAGCATACCATTTATTTGAATAGGAAGGTTAAAACTTCCCGGATCCTTGAGTTTCATTGGTAACTCTCTTTCACTTCTTCTTGAGACTCTCAAGTTTTCTCTCTTGGCTTCTACACTCGCTTCTTTCTCAGGAATAGCTTGCGTAAAAACTTGTTGCTGTGTAAGCCCTTTTTTTGCAATCTCAAGCATTTGGGCGTCGATATTTTCAGGAGTGTACGCCTCTACACATGTCTTGAGTTCAGTGTCATCCTTCGGATTTGTATCAGGAATAGTTGGTGACACTGTTTAAACAACAGGTGGCGAATCCACCTTCTCTTATTCTTTCTCTTCTTCTTTCTCTTCTTACACAACAGGTGCAACTTCAACTTCAACTCTTGGTTCCTCCTTTGAGGCTTCTTCCTCTTTGTCTTTAGCCAGCTCAGCTTGAAAATCCATAACCGATCTAATCTCTTCTTGCATATCTTTCAGAAGCTGTATAAATTCAGATTTTTCAGAATCTGACTCCACATAACTCTCAGAATAGTTAGAGTCCACGGGGATAGACTTGGTTGGTTCTTCTTCGGTACTCGGAACCTCCACGACACTAACAACAACATGTGGTACTTCCTTCTTTTCTTCAATTTCAAGGAAAATAGCCTTACAAGCTTCGAACCCAACATTGTCATCACCTCCTTCAATAGCCTTCAATTCTTTTTGTTCCATAATGTTTGTTAAAACTTTGTTCATTTGTTCTACTTGAGTACCTAAAATCTGAATTGAAGCTTCTTGTTCTCGTAACTTCTCGCTCTGAGCGTTCATATTAGTGGTCATAAGATCCATAAACTTTGTCAGTTATTGATTATCCACAGCCCCCTCTTAAGGATACTGTGGTAAAGCTTTCTGAGCTAATGAATCGGTATAGGTATCTTGAAAAGGTTGTTGTGGGGGAGCAGGTCTATTCTGATATTGATGTTGATACTGACCTCTCGGTTGGAAAGAGTTATTATGGGGACGTGGTTGATAATGACCAGGATTAGCGGCCCCTTGTGAATTTAAATACTGCATACCCGGATGATTCCTATTACCAAATTGATAACCTCCTCGGTTGGATATGAAATAAACAAATTGTGGATTTCCTTCGCACTCTTCCCAAGTAAGATTCATTGCCCCACAATGTTGACAACCTTGTGCTTCTTGCACTACATTTGTTGCGGCTAAATTTTTCTGTATCTCAAGCTTAAGTTCTTTGATTTGATTCTCTAATACGGACATTTGAGCTGAGTGTGCAGTTTTTGCATCTAATCGAAGCATACCTTGGGTTTTTTCAACAGGATCTCGTGATGATGGCCAACTCCTTTCTTATTCTATAATATTTTCTAAAACTTCGGTAGCTTCAGTAGGGTCCATGGACACGAAATTTCCTTTCCCGATGTTATCCACCTTCATTCTACCTTCTTTGTTGATACCTTCATAGAATATAGCTAAATGTAGAGAGGGGGTATAACCATGGAGCGGACATCTAACTAACTTCTGTTGAAACCTTGTCCATGCTTCTCCTACTTCTTCTCCATCTTCTTGATAAAACTTTGCAAGCTTGCTTTGGTCTTTGAGTCTCATACTCTTTGGATAAAAACGGTTAAAGAAAGCGTATTGAAGTTCTGTCCATGAATTAATTGTCCCTGGTGGTTGCCTATCTAGCCAGTCACCAGCTCTACCGGTCAGAAAGAACGAAAACATATGACAATACAGTTGCTCGCGTGTAATGCCTGGAGTAACATAAGCATCATAAATCTGCACAAACTTCTGAATCGCTCTTACCGGATCTTGTACTGCTATACCACTGTAGAGTCCAAAACTTTGAAACTGACTGAGCATACCCGGATCGGGTCGAAATTTGATATTTTGGATCTCCGGAGGACGGTAACCTATCGGTTGAACGTGAAACGACACTCTCAAGCCATGTAGGTCTTGTTCAACTCGGTTTTGATTAACATTGTTGTTCCCATTGCCTCTTCCTAGTGGTGATAATGGTGGTTGTCCTCCTGGGACAAGTGGTGGATCCAACTGATTTTGTACGCCTGCCATAGCTCTTCCTAAGGCTCTATCCTCACGAACACGTTTATTATAAGGTCTGAAGCTCCTCTCGGGCTACGGTAAAGGAGGCAAAAGAATCACTTTTTAAAACCTAAAAAAGACGAAAGCAGACCACAAGCGTAAATCTAGAAAAACAAAAACTAAAGACTGAAAAATAAAAATTAACTAAAAACTACTACTCGAAATAGATAGCCTACACGCTAACTAGCCTACACGCTAACGAGACACAAGTCCCCGGCAGCGGCGCCAAAAACTTGGTGTCGCCTAGGGTGTTAGAAAAATAAGATAAATATAAGCCAGAAAACAATGCACTTTCACCCTAGACAAGCACGATACTGCAAGTATTACAGAACGTATGCAAGTTTTACTAATAAGTTAGATTCGTTCTCAGGGACTTAGTGTGTTATACGAATGGGTAAATAATAACGAGTAAGAAGTAATTAATTAAAAGACAGAAAAATAAAGAGAGTAAATTCGAGATTATTAAATTAAACTAAGGAAAGTAAAAGACAATAATTAAAAAATAAGAAATATGAGATGAGAAGTATAGCTTAGGTTTTGCTAGTATGCACTAATACTTCTAATTCTTTCTATCAAATCTGTTTAATAAGGGAGATAATTAGCTCTTAGATAATTAGTCAGGATTCTAAATTCCCATACCTTAGACCTAAGGATCGACTAAGGGGGCTACAGACACATCATGAGGCAGCCTAAACCTAGGGTTATCAAGCGCTACCAAGGCCCTAAGCAATTCAATTCCAAACATGATGATAGTGATCAAATTATACCCTAATGACTATCTAGCTAGAATTAGTGTTTTCAATACCAATATCGACACTAGATGTTATGTGGTGTTTCAATAATTAGACACCTAGTTAAGGTGAACATCTAACTACTATTAAGAAAGCCTAAACTGATCAGTTCTAGAAGAGGCAATAATTCAAAACACATAAACAAATATAAAGGTAAGAAGCTAATATCAGATTAAAATATATAATTCCCAAAGAAACTTAGAAAGAAAATAGAATTCATAGTTTACACATGATGCAAAACCCAAGCTATGGGAAAATTAATTCATACCTGAAGGAAATAAACTAAAAGAAATAATAAAAGGCTTCATCTTGCTCTCTACAATAATTCTGATGATAATAAACCTAAAGACTAATTACTATGAGGCAAGGATGAGCAAGGATAATTTAAAGTGATATAAGGGTGTATTTATAGGTGTATAGAAGCCCTAATTTGTTTTCTTGAAGGAGAAGGTAAGTAGTGGACTCCAAGCCCAACTCAAATTCGTAACCCTAAAACATGGAATCAGACCCGTTTTTGTTTTGGTCCTAGCAGCTTCAATACTCATCCGTTTGACGCATATGAGTAGTCGAACTTCATCGTCTCGGAAAGATATTTAACATTTCTCTTGACTGTTTCTCCATATTCCACACCGATTTTGAGATATAAGCTGATTTGTGGTCGTGGGTGGTGAAATTCAGGATTATGACAACTTTTCCTTTTCCATGTTTTTAGCTTTTCTTTCCTTATCTCCAATTACCATGCTTATCTTTTTCCACATCTCTTAGTCTTTGACTTGGAATCTAATTAATCTCCATAATTATCTTTAAAGCTTCACACTAAATAAATAATTAAACCCAATATACTCTTCAAATAATAATTTACTAAATCAAGACTCAAAATAGGAAAGTGTAACATTTCTCAAGAAAATCGACTAGAATGACTTCTAAATCACTAAAAATGATGTCTCCAACTAGGATTAATTCATGACAAATAGGGAGACATCAGCGGTATTCTTGTCCATCAAAGAGAAGTTTATCACCACACCGATTGTGACTCCTCCCGATTGGAGTCTTTTGTTTGAGGTCTATGCGATGCAAGTGGTATTGCTATGCTTGTTGTGTTGGGTCAGCGCAAGGAAAAGGTATTTCATACAATTTACTATGCGAGTATAATTTTCATAGGGGCAAAAATTTATTATATCGTGACCGAAAGAAGTTGTTAGCTGTGGTATACACTTTTGACAAGTTTCGTTCCTATCTTCTGTGGGCAAAAGCTTTGGTATACACTGACCATTCATCAATTTTGATGGTATTACTGTTACAAGAGTTCAACTTGGAGTCTCGAGACTAAAAAGAGAGCAAAAATCAAGTAGCTGATCATTTATCTTGCTTCAGAGGCTCTTCAATCAACACCAGACCTAAATTGGTCAATGAGGTACTCCCTGATGAACACTTTTGGCTTTGAATAATGCTATTGGTCCTTGGTTAGCAGATATAGCAAACCTCATAGTAAGTGGATCATCCCCATAGAGTGCAAACACAACAACGCAAGAGGTTGATTCACCAAGCAAGACAATATTTTTGGGATGACCCAAACCTATTCAAGATATGCAATGATCAAATAGTTAGAAGATGTGTGCATGAAAAGAAAATCCTTTCAATCTTTGCAAGTCATCATGACTCTCCATATGGGGGTCACTTCAAGGGCGATGGAACCACATAAAAATTTCTGCAATCTGGGTTCTAGCGGCCCACCATTCACAAATATTGCCACGTGTATGTACAAAGTTGCAAGATATGCCAATTAAATGACGATATATCTAAAAGAGACGAGATTCCACTCAACAACGTGTTAGAACTGGAGATCTTCGATGATGCTACACTTTCTTACTGTGGAGTAAAGAAAAAAGAGCTATAATTGGGCTTTAGTAATTTCCAGACACATCCTCAACGTGGTAGAATTATGTATCACTACGGTGAGGCTGTCAAACTTTCCAAACATTTTTTATGGTTGTACTTCATTTCATGTGTAATCCACATGTTTGACACCTTCATTACCAACAGTCATATACAGATTTGAACAAGGTGTATTTATTATCACATCAATATGTAACTTCTTTTGAGATGATGTGGGAAACAAAGATTATATCACTCCTAGATAGAGCCTTTTTGTTGTAGCATATGGCAACAAAATTATTACCACACGATGTGTCTATTTTTACGCCATGGTGCAACTGCCTTTTGCAGACGCAAGAAACGAAAAAGATTCTATACTCATGAAGAGACTAAGAGACAGACTTTTCAAGATGAAAAATGGTAACGGACATACTTAGCAAATACTTCCTCAGTCTCCAAAACGTTGTCACAATTTCTTTTGCAAACAAACTAAGAAATGTCATTTATTATCTACTTAATTACTAAAATACCTGACGTCTTCATATCTGTGATAAATTAATCTATTCACAAGCCATCATTTTAGGTGTGTTATATTCTTAGTTAAGGCATTTTTTCCCTATTAATCGCTAGTTTCTCAATTCTTTCCTTGATTTGGAGATTTATTACTTTTAGAGATTTTTTGGTATAATTTTTGTGTTAAATATGAAGCTCTTAGGTATAATGATTATATTAGATGCCAAATCAATGTAAATGAGTTAAGGAAAGAAGATTCAAGTCAAAATTAAGAGTTAAAAGGAAATAAAACTAATTTAGGAAAGTGGAAAAGCTGCCAAAGTTGTTGTCCAACTGTAAAAACGCCTAAAATTTTGAATACTGTATAAATCCGATAAGGAATTTGAAGGACCCCTTTGAGATTTAGAAAGATCTTTGAATTTTGGTCATTTCGATATCAAGATAACTGGATTTGGATAAGTAAGGAAGGAGTTATGATCATCTCAATCTCCAAAGGTTATCCTGTCCTACAATTAAGGAAAATGAGTTAGAGTTGAATTTAGACTCTATAACTTGGGGGAAAATTCTAGGTTTCGACCATACACCTATAAATATGACTACCTACCTTTGTAAACACGTCCTTTCCTTCATAGCCTTCATATTTTATGAGAGAATACACATTACAATGCATACTTTTCCTATTTCAACATATACTATGATATGTGAAGGTACTAAAAAAATATCATTTTATCACCGCAAATATTTATGAACTTATTAGGCTAGAAGATAAAGTGATAAATTGGCACAAGATAGTCTTGGACAAACAAGTAAGACCACACCATATATTTTTTCTATGGTTGTCTTTTTTTGAGACAAGATATATAGAATAATAAGATAAGTACAAAATGTAGCTATTGCAACCTGTAGATTGAAGATCGAAACCTCTTTTTTTGGAATGTGAAATCACCAAGGAGATACAACTCATGACCCTGTATAACCATTGATTTAGCCTCCAAATATGCTCGTAGGATAAAGTTTTGGATAGATTCATCGTACACCACCAGTTAAACTCAACGCCAAATCAAATACTGAGAATTATATGGGCGGTAAATATGCATATGATAGGGTAGGACAGAAACAAGATAACACAAATAATTTAACATAACAGTGGAGTAGATGGTGGCTGAAATCTGAGGTTCAATGGTTGAATGCCGTGCTATGACTAGGGCTCTGATGAGTGGCCATGATATAGTAGAATATGAGTAAGAAAGAATTAGAGTAATAGGAATGAAGACAGTAGTGGAATGTCTAGTTGGAAATTAGAATATTATTTGAACTTTAATGTAATTTTGTTTTTATCTATATAGTTTTAGAAATTGTCATTTTATATTTATTAAATTTAAAATATCTATTTTGGGATTAGTTTTTTCTATTTAGAAAGCTAATTTCCATTTTTATACTTGGATTGTTGAATTTATAATGAAATCACTTACCTAGAGGAGGAGGAGGAGGAGGAGGAGAATTATTTTTAAGAGTAATGCTGGGTATCACCCAAAAAGATATCACCTAAACATCACCTAAACATCACCCATGATGTGGCAGTTAGGTGGACCAATCATGGAGGAGAGAGAAAAAAGTAAATCTGGAAAGAGAAAATCCATGATTGGTACACCTAACTGCCACATCATGGGTGATGTTTAGGTGATACCTTTTTGGGTGATACCCAGCATTACTCTATTTTTAATTCTTAGTAAATGCTTTTTAGTAACTTTAAATTATACCAAGAGCGATTATAAAAAAATCATACTTAAACGTTTAATGTAGAAATGGTTTGGAAATTTCAAAGCCATAAAATGATTACAACACATCCAGGAGGCTAAATGTCCTATCATCGGTTGTTTCCCAAAGTATAAATAATATGTATTTTAATTGTGTGCATGGTTATGAAAACAAATATAATTTTCTTAATAGATTTCCTCTCAGAAGTTTGTAAAGAAAAAGAATATATGAGTTTATTTTTGTGTTCATATTTTTACATCGCATAACCGAAGATAATAAGGCCAAATTTTATAATCGCGAAAAGGATATGACAGTTACACATAATTAATACAAAATATCTTTTAATGATAGAGAAAATTAAACGAGTCAATAAAAATGATAACTGGTATAACTTAAGTAAAAAAAATTCATTTCAAGTTTGGACATTACAGATATTTTTCAATCTTGTTTAATGAGAAAGTGACTAAATGAACCATAAACACCATGTTTTGAAAGCCATTATATAATTAAATTTTAAAACTAAATTATAATTTAAGCTCTAAATCAATGGAATCTTCTTCGTTGTCATGTTCTTGGAAAACACGTTCGTTACCAACTTGAAACGTAGATGCATTTGCTGGCGCAACAGAATTTGCAGCTCTGGATGTATTACCCTGTCCAGTTGGCATATTAGGCGCAACATATGGGTTTGGCTGTTGATTAGCCTGAGGTATCGGCATACGACCATGTCGAGGTCTTTCATTTGGAATACGCTCAAACCGATGTTTATTGTTATGTCCTCCCAAGGCACGCCCTGACGTAAAGGCTTCTCCACAGAACTGGCAAACATATAAGTGATTAACAACACTATTATAACGATTGTTTGTTGAGCTTGTTCCATTATTCATCATATGCTCAAATTGAAATAAAAATTAAGACAAATGTAACATAGATTTACGTGTGTATTTATAATTTAGATAAAGTGAACTAGTTGGAACATTAAATTAATGAAATTTATGAGAAAATAAAAAGTAATTATTATTTCCATAAAAAATTGACCACATATTAAATGATATTAAATATATTTTATGTTTTTCTCAATCAATTTTTTTATTTAATAAATAATTACCTTTATTCTTTCTGGGAATAACACAAAAATATTATTTTTTATATAATAATTTTTATAAGGGTTGTAATATATATATATATATATATAAAGGTGAGATGCAAATGAATGATTGGTATTTCTAATTTAAGTGGATTTTTCTTTGGTGCTGTAGATGGTAAGATTTCATAAATGTGATTTGACAAGATGTCTAATAGGATAATGACAAAATTAATTATAATTAATTGATGGAATATAATTAAGTATAATTATAGAACAAAATTAATTGATGGAATATAATTAATTATAATTATAGAACAAAATTATAATTGAATTTAATTATTTGTAGCTCAAAAATAAAATTATAAAAATTAATCAATTATAATTATGGAAAGAAATTAGGGATAATTCCCGATTAATTACAATTTCACACTTTTTATTCCTAAAAAAAGGAAGAAGCAAATTATTTCCTACTTACTCACAAATTATCAACTTATTTCCCAATTAAACACATTGTCATGTTTACCTTCCATTATTACCCTTATATGATTTTTTTTTTATTTTTTTTAAAACTTTTTGTTTAAATTTTTTTCGATTTTTTTCCCGAATGCTTTTTTCGATTTTTTTTAAAAAATCGAAATTCCGGGTTATGTGTTGTTATGACACACAAATATAGATTTATGTATTCCGAACACACAAAGTCATTATATCGATGTAAATGATTATCTTCTTTAACAAAATTATTCTTTTTTCTTTATTAATCGCATATACCCTATTTTTACTCGTTTTTAACTATCTTGATATATTTGGAAAAAAAAACTATCTTCATATATTATCTTTTTGTCCATCACGTTTTTGTTATTTTTGTGTGTTTATGTTTTAGGGTTTTGTGTGTTCCAGGTCACACAAAACTTGATTTTATTTATTCCAATTCTGTGTATTTTTTGTACACACAAATCTCAGAATTGTGTTTTCTTAGAACGCACAAATATCAGATTTGTGTATTCATGGAACACACAAAACTCAAATTTGTGTATTCATGGAACACACAAAACTCAAATTATGTATTCCTTGAATACACAAAACTTGATTTTATTTGTTCCAATTCTGTGTATTACTAGAACACAAAAATCTCATATTTGTGTATTCTTGGAACGCACAAATCTCAGATTTCTGTATTTATGGAACACATGAAACTCAAACTTGTGTATTCATGGAACACATAAAAATCAAATTTGTGTATTCATTAAACACATAAAACTCGAATTTATGTATTCCTGGAATACACAAAACTTGAGTTTGTTTGTTCCAATTCTGTGTAATCCTGAACACACAAATCTCAGAATTGTGTACTCCCAGAACACACAAATCTCAGATTTCTGTATTCATGGAACACATGAAACTCAAATTTGTGTAATCATGACACATAAACACGAAGTTATGTATTTCTGGAATACACAAAACTTGATTTTGCTTGTTCCAGTTCTGTGTATTCCTGAACACACAAATTCAAGAATTGTGTATAATTGAAACACACAAATCTTATATTTGTGTATTCATAGAACACACACAACTTAAATTTGTGTATTCATGGAACACTTAAAACTCGAATATATGTATTCCTGGAATACACAAAACTTGGTTTTTTTTGTACTAATTCTGTGTATACGTGGAACACACAAAAGTCATAATTGTGTATTCTTGAACGCATAAATATCAGATTTGTGTATTCATGGAACACATAAAATTCAAATTTGTATATTCATGGAACACATAAAGCTCGAATTTATATATTCCTGGAATACACAAAACTTGATTTTATTTATTCCAATTCCGTGTATTCCTAGAACACACAAATCTCACATTTGTGTGTTCTTGGAACACACAAATCTTAAATTTGTGTATTCATGGAACGCATAACACTCAAATTTGTGTATTCATGGAACACATAAAAATCAAATTTGTGTATGCATGGAATACATAAAACTCGAATTTATGTATTCCTGGAATACACAAAACTTGATTTTGTTTGTTCCAATTCTGTGTAATCCTGAACACACAAATCTCAGAATTGTGTATTCCTGAAACACACAAATCTGTGTATTCATGGAAGACATAAAACTCAAATTTGTGTATTCATAACACATAAAACTCGGATTTATGTATTTCTGGAATACACAAAACTTGAGTTTGTTTGTTCCAATTCTGTGTATTTCTGTACACACAAATTCCAAAATTGTGTATTCTTGGAACGCACAAATCTTATATATGTTTATTCATCAAACACATTAAACTCAAATGTATGTATTCATGGAACACATAAAACTCGAATTTATGTATTTCTGAAATACAAAAAACTTGATTTTGGTTGTTCCAATTCTGTGTGTTCCTGCAACATACAAATCTCAGAATTGTGTATTCACGGAACACATTAAAAAAAATTCAAAAAAAAATTCAAAAAAAAAATTCAAAAAAAAATTCGAATTTTTTTAATCGAAAAAATAAATTAAAAAAAATAATGTAAATAAATAAATAAATATTATTATAATTAATTAATAGGCCCATGGGTATTTTTGTAATCTTCTAATTTTTTGTGCTTAAGTGGAAATTAAGTTGAAATTATAATTAATTGGGAAATCTTACACTCTCCGTGTAATTAATTAGGTGTTGCCCCAAGAAATTATAATTTTAATTATTATTAGCTCAAGAACAAAATTATTAAAAAAACAATAAATTATAATTATAGAAATAAATTATAAATGAATATAATTATTTATAGTTTAAAAAATTAATTGTAAAGGAAATAAATAATTATATTTATGCTAATAAAGTATAAGTGAATATATTTTTGTTTATAGTTCAAGATGAAAGTATGAAGGAAAATAATAAATTATAATTATATAAAGAACTTATAAGTGAATATAATTATTTATAACTCAAGAACAAAATTATTAAGAAATAATTATGGAAAGAAAGTATTAGGAAATATTATTAAACAAAATTTTATAATATTCATAAATAAGGAAACGTATTTACACTAATTAAATGTTAATGTAAATATAAAAGGAAGTAATTTTTAAACATATTATAATATTGTATGTATGGTTTTAAAAATAACATATATAAGGGACAATGTCCAATTAATTACACAAAATTAATTAAATTATTCCTTAATACTAAAAAAATTAAAAAGTATCAAAATGGTAATTCTCAAATTATTTGAATTTGACTAAATATTTAAGGAATAAGTAATGATATTTATCATCTTATTTCGGTTCATCTTTATATCACCTTCTATTTGGAGGTTTTAAATACCAATCAACATGTTTCTCTATCCTAATTATTGTTTTCTTTTTCTTTGATTTAATGTCACATAAGGTGACACAAAATAGGTGATACAAGGGTGGACAAAAAATGGGTGATAAATGTCATTACTCTAAAGAAATTTTAATAAATTTTCGTAAGTAAAGCAATATTAATAATATTAAGAGAATAATTTTTTGGGATAATTCCCAATTAATTACAAATTCTGAAATTCCATTCTCAAAAAAAAGAGGGAAATCCTTCCTACTTACTCATAGTTTAAGGGATTAATTCTCAATTAAACACCTTGTCATATTTACCTTCCACCATTACCCTTAATGTCCTTTTAATTATTTCTTTATTATTATTATTATTATTATTATTATTATTATTATTATTATTATTATTATTATTATTATTATTATTATTATTATTATTATTATTATTATTATTATTATTATTATTATTATTATCATTATGATTATTATTATATAATATTCATAATATATTTTTTTTCTTTTTATTATAAAATCCCCACTGACCACAATCACCACCTCATGCATTTACCACCGACTATCACCACCACCTCATACATTTTCCACCGACCACCACCACCCCCACCCCACCACCCCTACCACCCCCACCCCATCCACCACAACCACCCCAACACCCCTACCACCATTCCCTACACCACTACCATAACCCACCATCATCACCACCATTATTCTCTACTGACCACCACATTCGCCAATAACCACCACAAACTAGTTCTATCACCACCAACTAATCCATCAAACGCGAGCGTCCGTGAAATTCTATAAAAAACCTTCATAACTAATTCTAAAAAAATCGTAAAAATAAAAAAATTGGACAAGACAAATTAATATTTACGTCTATGAATTTTTTTGACTTTTTTTATTGTTTTTTAATTTCGATAATCCGTTTCATGTGTTGCTCTAACACAAAAAAAAACTAGTTGGGTTAGCTCAACTGGCCAGAGCCTTCTATTTCTTCAGCACTTAAAGGGGAGGTCCATAGTACGAATCCCCTCCCTAACGGGTGTAAAGTTAGAGGTAAAAGGCTCGAACCCCTCCCTGAACATGGGTAACCTAGTTCTGATTTATCATGAGAATATATATGGGGAGACATAAATATCTTCATGGGATTAGTCGGGTGCGTGCAAGCTAGCCCGGATCACCATGTAACAAAAAAAACACAAAAAAGATTTTCCAAATACCACAACACGCGCGTGTCCGTGAAATTTTTTTTATAAAAAATCATAATTGAATCCAAAAACTCAGAAAAATTATAAAAACGTATTTTTTGACGTGGCAAATTCATATCTACATAAGCATGTTATTTTTATTTTTTACTTTTGATATTCAGTTTTATGTGTTCCTACAATACACAAATATATATATATATATATATATATATATATATATATATATATATATATATATATATATATATATATATTTATATTTATGTATTCATGTAACACATAAAATCATAGAATCAATCTAAAACATTACCTTCTTTAACAAAATCATTTTTTCTCTTTATTAGTCACATATACACTATTTTTACCCGTTTTAACTATCTGATGTATTAAATTTTTGTTCAACCCTTTTTTTTTTTTTGTGTGTTGTTGTAATACAGAAAACAATCATTTGTGTATTACAACAACACACAAAATTACGTATTCCCTTTTAGTTATGCCATTTTCAGTCTGTGATTTTGTGCATCACATGAACATACAAACCGATCGATTTGTCTGGAAGAGAAAAAATGAATTTGTGTGTTACTGTAATACACAAATGACTATTTCGTGTATTACAACAACACACGAAACAACAAGAAGAGTTAGACAAAAAGGTAATACATCAAGATAGTTAAAAACGAGTAAATATAGTGTACATGTGACTAATAAAGAAAAAACGATTTTCTTAAAGAAGATTGATTTTATAATTTTGTGTGATACAAGAATACATAAATATATTTTTGTGTATTGTAGGACCACATAAAATTGAATATCGAAATTTAAAAATATAATTAAAAAAATCGCTGATTTAGATATAAACTTGCCCCGTAAAAAAATTTAATTTTTAAATTTTTCTAGATCTTTTTGGAATTAATTATGATTTTTTATAAAAAAACATCAACGGACGCGCGTGTTTTGTGAAATTTGGAATTTTTTTGTGTGTTATTGCAACACATAAAACAGATTATCAAAATTAAAAAAATAATAATAAATAAATAAACTCAAAAAAATCAAAAAATTCATAGACGTAAATATTAATTTGTCTCGTCCAAAAATGTATTTTTTTTATTTTTACGATTTTTTTAGAATTAGTTATGATTTAAAAAAAATATTCACGAACGCGCGCGTGTAAAGGAATTAGTTGGTGGTGACGGAACTATTCGGTGGTGGTTATAGGCGAAGGTGGTGCATGGTCGGCGAAATGGTGATGATGGTGGTTGGTGGGGGTGGTGGTTAAAGGAATGGTGGTAGGGGTGTTGGGGTGGATGGTGGCGGGAATGGTAGGGGTAGCGGTGGGGGTGATGGTGATGGTGAAGAAAACAAACAAATAAATATTAAATATAATAAATGGTGAAAATAATAAGACTTGAATGATATATAAAATTAAAGTAACTAATTAATAGACTTATGTGTATTCTTGTAATCTTTCCATTTTTGTTATTAGTTGTGAATTAAATTGATATTGTAGTTAATCAGGAATAATTGTAATTAATTGGGCATTACTATATATATATATATATATATTTGGTGAACCAGAAAAGTAAAACTATCCTAATAAAAAACAAATATAACATAAAAATAAATTAGTCTAATAAAATAACAATATATTATGATAATTAATAATATATTTAACACTAGAAAAAATTGAATATCAATGAAGCTATAAATCATTTTTGTATCAATAAAACATATAAGAAGCTTTGTATCAATAAATTGTTAGCAATGAAAATATGTTCTTCAAACAAATTTCGTGTGAATTCAATGGGACGGTAGATAATAATGCAATACTAGATAGATGACTTTCATAGGTAAGAAGCCTCTCTACTTAGTCCCATAATTCTTCAAATTAGGATTCTGTTAATGTTTTATTGGTTTCTCGTTTTACATTGTCAAAAATAAAATAAAAATTGTCATAAAATTATTAAAATTTAAGATAAAAATCATCATTATATCTAACATCACATATGATCACAACAGCACGAAATGCAAATTTATATTTCAACAAGATAATGATGGCACAAAAGAATCGTATTTCCTTAAAGACTATGATAGAGCTATTCTTCCCTCTTTATTTATTTCATCCCCATAAATTTATTTATTTATTTATATTTAGTGAGTATTAACGATCTAATTAGCATAGCTACACATGCCTTGAACACATTGGCTTCCTTTCTTGCATCTACGATAGCAGCGGCCACAATTCTTCTCATCAATAGATGGGTTCACACATATTCCCTGGCAACAGATTTCTCCATATTTGCACTTTTTAGCACATTTCCCACAGTTAAGTCGATCAATTAATACATTAACACATTTATTATAGCAACAATCTGGCCCCGGACTGCCCTTCACGGTACAAACCCTAGGGTTTTTATTGCATTTTGATACAGCACGAACATTTCCTGCGAGATATCGACTAGGAGCACTACCATGAAAGATTTCATTTTCTATTGGTGTTGCATAGATGGTAAATGTTGTGGCCATTATCATTATAGTAACAAGAAAAAAGAGCTTGGTAATTGACTCCATTTTATTGTTTTTGAATAACAAAAATTGATTGGTATTGTATGGATGTTTATGTGTGTTAAAGAATGTTTTATAGAGATAGTTATATAGAGAGAATCAACATAAGTTTGGTGGAGTTAATTAATGGTAGTCTTAATCATCATATCGGGTTTTTACATCTAAATCGAGCTCTTGGAAATTAGGCTCCAAATTAGTCTACCAAATCCCACATGCATTGCTTGCTAGTACAAAAGTCTTAGATGCGTTCCTAACACAAAATTCCGATATGCATCAGCTAAACGAGAGAAAAAGGAGATGACTATGGAAGTCTGGGGTCCCCGAAGTGATTAAGGGTGTAAAAAAAAAAAGAATCTCACCAAATTCGATATATTTGACTATTTACTCTTTTTTTATGTACTAAACTACAAAGGATCTTATCTCGGAAGTGGATTTTATCCTGAGTCGTGAGAAGCGAACACAGTATATGATGAATTATGTTGTAGATCTCGGTTTCGTAACCTAGGCGGTCAATGGGGTGTAGCACCTAGGCAGGATTATACGGAGCCTAAGCTGGATTAAGCAGTTTTGAATCCTGCTATGTAATTTTGTATATTTAGTAGTAATTATAACAACTTTAACTATTCAAGTCATAAAATTAATCTAACAACACTATAGTATATAATAAAAATAGAATTTCCGAGAATAAGAAAAATAAAAAGAACGCTTAGGCAGTCATTTTTTGCTAGTATTCGACGCCTAGGCGGGCTAGACACCTCTTCCACGATGACTAAGGCGCTAGAGAAAAACGTCTAGCATTTTTACTAGGCGTAAGCGGTTGAGGATGGAGTTGACGCCTAGGCGGCGATTCCTACAACATAGATGACGAGTCCTCTTGATTTATGATCCGCCGTCTAACATTCTTTGTTTCGATGTCGGCTCTAACATTAAGGCGAATGTGGGATGTGGTGAAGGTGCACCAGACCGTAACTTTTCGCCAATTCACAATATTACGTAATACAAGCTGAATTAACCACCTAAATGTTGAAGGTTGCTTGATAATTTGAATAATGTCAAGGTTATTAGAGAAAATTTCTCTGTATATTTGAACTGTTCACAGAGTTCTATTGGATGTCATCACCGCTTGAGACCTATTGTCGGTCGCTGAAGAGTATAACAATGTCCGAGAATGGGAAAACTGAACTCCATTAGTCTTATGAATTACCACAATTCCAAAACCTGAGGGATCCCACGAGTTCATAAAAGATGCATCACATGAAAACACAATATGCCATGCCCCAACCTAAACCGACTCCTCTTGAGATATGTGATGGTCAGCCAACAATTGTCTCCTATTCTGCACAACCACTGGGATCCAAACATTTTTGTCACCAATTTCTCCATTAATAAAATCACATTTTGGACGTAAATGTCTCCTTTATCATGATACACCTTCATCTTGGCTTTCCAGATATTCCAAACCATGATCAACACATAAGCTCTTTCAACTTTTGTACCCCAACCCCCTTGTTCAAAGGATTGGGCTATATTAAGAGCTCAATCACCAAAGTTTCTTGCATACTCTTTGTAATCCTAGAGAATTGTTCTTAGGGGTACTCTCGAAAAATATTTTGGTACGCTTCCTAGTAGCAAACTGTGATTTGGTATATCATGTCATCATTGGAAGAACCACTCCCAATAAGCTACCAAGTTGTAGTCCCGACATATTTTTTAATGATGAAATTTCCACCCCATGTGATAGAGAACAAAAGGTCACACTATCAACTCACTTGGCTCGAGCCTCAAGTACAACGACAGAGAATCAGATGTGTCGAATGACGAGGAGGAGAGATTGAATTAAGTATATGTATATATATATACGGTGTATAATGCTAACAACCTCATACCTTAATCTCAATCACCACCAAAGATCTTTACCTTCACTTGCTTGAGGCTCCACTTGCTTAACCAAGTCTTTCATGAAACTAGACACTATATCACAACTAAATGGAGGAACATTCCTGATGGAACTTCAACGCTAAATATTAGAATCGTTTTATCGAGGATTACTTTATCAGAAAGATCCAGGGAAACTTAATCCTACTATAGAATGACCACAACCATTTTATAGAGAGAGTTATTGGAGTATTCTTAGTATACCTAAATCTTGATGTGGGGGGAGGGGGTATTTATATATGTAGAAGGAGCACTCAATGCACTATCCGAGTCCACAATATAGGGAAAGGACGAGTGCATATGATATGTCAATGAGGAATTCTGAGCTGGAAAATGAATTTTTATGAGGCAATAAGAGTTTACCCTCAGATAACTCAAGATATTGGCCCAAGAAGAGTTTGACACTCTTTTCCCTCGGGCAGAAATACCACATCCTCGACACAATATTTCGTTTCTTTAGTTTGGACCTTCTAGGCCTCTTCAGACTCAACCAAGTTTCAACGTCATATTTTTTCTTATCAATACCCCTTTCAGTTTGCAAGGTAATACCTTTTTCTTGGATATGATTAAAAGGTTCATCACTTCTTGCAGTTGTACGTCGATATAAGGTTGATTTCTCTGATTGGATTTCTCAATATACTCTTCCTCTCTTTATCACATAAGATGTCAAGGACTGTGTCTTCTCAGGTAAAGTCGATCACCGAGTCTACGCCGGTTTTATAGGTAATAACTCCCTTTGAAGGCTGACACAATTTCTTAGGAGCTCACCTCCAAGAGGGTGTTAGCATTAGGGGTTGATATGCGCAAATCTTTCGCGGGGGATAATCTTTATTTGCCTAGACTACGTAGAACTTGTTAACTCTCTCTAATTGTCGAGGCTACATCAGACCTGTAATTCTATTTTTATTGTCGAGGCTACCTCAGTCTTACAAATAATCTATGATAGTCACGGTTGAGTCGGTCTTACAAACAATGCCATATTACTGAGGCTACATTGGACTTATGAATAATATATGATTGTCGAGGTTGTGTCCGTCTTACGAGAAATCTGATTGTAAAGGTTGCCTTGGTTTTACGAATAATATGTGATTATCGAGGCTAGAAGGGTTTTAAGAACAATATTTGATTGTCGAGGCTAAGTCTCTCTTAAGAATAATATTTGATTTTTTGAGGCTACGCTGGACTTGTGAATAATATTTAATTGTTGGGTCTACGTCAAACTTTTAAATAATCTCTGACTACCGAAACTACGTTTATCTTATAAATAATATTTGATGATAAAAGGTTGCGTCTTTTTTTGAGGTATCTCTTTACCATGTTATAAAATGGGTACACGTGGCACATGACAATTGGTATGTACCTTTTAGGGGGGACCCCAAACAATTATATATACATATATAAAATACTTTTACTTCTCCAATTCTTTCTTACTTCATTGAGTGTCAAAGTTTTTGAAAGGAGTTGAAGGAGTTCTCATGTCACCCAATCGACTTTTCTTAATCCTTCTTTGTCCATGTAAATCCTTTAATCCCTCTCAGCTCTTCTATTTATTATTCTCTCTTCTGATTGGTTCTTTCTTTGGCCAGGTTTACCGAAAAGGGTACGTGTTCCTCTAAGAAGATTGTAAATGCTTTGGCTAAAAAGTCTTTGATGGTTACAACTCGCTCGAGTAATGCTTACCCCTCTGCAATTCTTCTGACCTTTCTTTCAACCGTCAACCCAAGCAAAAAGAGGAAAGAGAAGTCTCATTCATCCAAACATTGTTCTTCAAGAAGAGATCTGATGGCGCCACATCAAAAGTGACCGATATCAAGGATGGATCGACGGGGCCGGAGGTTTCTCTCGATGCTTCTAATCTGATTCCTTCAATTTATCTGAGAGTCTACATGATGCCCCCAATGGCAAGAGTTGTGCATGCCTCTCTTTATCCTCCTTTTCATTTTAATTGTCTCCCCCGACTTGACACTTATTCTACACACCTAATCCGTACCACAGAAGAAACCAAAGCTTTTATGCATAAATTTTTCCATATAATTAGTCTTGTCCAAAGTTTCTACAAGTCAGGTGGTGACCCCTTGGTTAACCAGTGGTAGAAAAAAAAGATCCATTTAGATAAGTTGCTGTCAAAACAATATTCACTAAAAATCACCCAATTGCAGCAATAAAATGCTAATATGGATGTAGAACAACCTCGATGCAATTATCAAGAAGTAAGGATACACGTGAAACTTTGAATTGAGATTTGTTTGAGGAAAAGTCGAGAATTCTCAAGGAGTATAGAGCCTTAACCCAATTCAATACCGACATGCACAAATGGTAATGAGGGCTCGTTGGGTGTAGGTCGGTGTGTAGACTTTAAGGAAGGAATGTAGTACATTCAATAGGTGTACCCTGTCGACGTGAATCCCTTCATGGTTCCTACATATCCTCCTCTTACCGATTTCTGCTTGATCTCAAATTTCAGGTACATTTCTTGTTAGTGGCTCTTCCTTACCCTTTTTCCTTAGTTAACATAGTACTCATTCATTTTTATATGCATATGAGCTTGTGTAAGGTGGCACTATTGAGGATCTTGTCATTATACATAGGGGTTAGAGGTGTTACCAGAGGCTTAGTGTGTTATTAAGCTCATGTTGTTTTCTATTTTCTCTTGTTCTTTGTGATGTATGGATGTCTCCCTATTTGTTCTAAATATTATCCCTTAGGAGACATCATTTTAGGTGAATATTTGACTTATTTGATAGACTTTTATGCTTATTTCGTCATATTGCACTATTTGCATTTTTAGAGCTTTTGTGCGTTAATTTGTTTGTTTTAATGAAAAGTTAGTAGGTTTATGAATTCATGAAGAACCAATACAAGGAAGAGAATTGAGAATTAAAGTCTTAGATTGAGTGGAGGAGCTAAAGGCAAGAAAAGAATTTCCGAAGAATTGACTAGAGGAGTTGCAGATTTGAAAAGTTGTTAAAGATTGCTGTTTTTGGGCTACTTAGAGCGGATTTAGCCTTGGGCCGTGAAACAAGGTTTGATACCTTATTGAGTTAGGAAGATTCTCCAAGTTGAATCAGCCCATTTGGAGTTGATATGCAAAAGTTACATCAATTTTACTAAAGGTTGCACACCAGTTACGGGAATTAGAGAAGAAGATGGACTTGGGCTTTTTATAATTTGACCTAATCCTCTTAACCTAAGCCCTAATCCGTTTTTACTAGTATAAATAGACCCTTTATCCTCCTTTTTACACACACTTCAGAGAATTACATCAGAGACTTCATATTTTCAAGTCAGAGCAAGAAGGCAGAGGAGAAGCTAGAGCTGGAGAAATTCTGTTATTCCAACAACAACAAACCCAACCTTTAGGTTACTCTGTTTCTTTTATGTATTGAGAATTATGTATTTCCTTTATTTAATTTCAGTATTTAATTCTGTTATGAACTATTTTCTTTAGTACTTGAGAATCGCTATATGGGTTGAACCCAATTCTATTTAATTTATGTTTTCTGAATTTGGGATTTAAGTGTTTAAATTAGCTTCGGTATTTTGTGTTGACTATTATTTCATTTTCATCACTAATTTTGAAGCCATGAATAAAACTTAGCTCATAGTAATTAGGCTATTCACTTAAGTGGCAAAGTGATCACCTTGACGGGGGTTTAACTACAGACATAGATAATAGATGTGTAGTATTCGTTATTGGCCCCGACGGGCTTAACTAACCATGCAGCCAATGAAGTAAAAATATTAATCATCTGAACGTAGCTTATAATCGCCCTGACGGGGTTTGTAATACCGTAGGATAGCTCCTAAGTCCGCCGTGACGGGGGTTAGGAGATGTTAGAGTCCCGAATAGCACAATAATACCAGTTTAGCCCTTAAATAGAAGCATTAATTAGATAGGTTACGTAAAAACCCTTGCGAGGATCAAGTATTCTTTCTCTTTTGAAGTTTAAATCTTATTTACTTGCTTTAGTTTATTTCAGTACTTTATTTTATTGCATCTTAATTTTATAAAACAAAAAATCTTTTATTTTATTTTTCTGTTAAGCAATTACTACTACTATTCGATTAATACTTGAGTTGTACCTAATCCGTCCCTGAGAACGAAACCCGCTTTATCGGATATTACTTGGACAACCGTGCACTTGCGGTATTTTGGTTCCTTTTATTTCAGTTCTTAATTTTATAACACACCAGGACTCACCATGTATTATCGGTCATGTTAAGTTTGACTCACTATTTTCTTTATTTTTCCTTTTTTTCTTTAGAGGGCGGTATGTGTGACCACCCTCCAATGATGATTTGGGGTTTTCCCATTTCCTTAATATTTTCGTTCACATATTATGCTTGTCATATCTTGTATGCTTGACCATTGTATGTCTGGGTCCGACTACCTCCTTCTTGTGTCCTTTCCTTGTTAATAGTCATAGGCTCGGATGTTTTGTTTCATGATAGAAACTCTTTGTCTCATCCTACAAGTGGTAGTTCAACTTCAGGAACATATCTTCAGGATTGATTCTTGGTGTCTTCGGCTCATGCTGCTTTCTGGGGCCAAGCTTGACAATGGCTACAGTTAAAATCGAAATCGATGGTAACCAAACTGATTAAAAACCAATTATATAATTGTGGTTTAAACTAATGGATTATGGTTTTGAAAAGTGTAATCAATGGTTAAAACCGTTAGGTTAGGGTATTAAGTAAAAATAAAACTGAATTATCATAAACTGTTTATTATCAACTATATGTTATTAATTTATAATAATTTAGATAAAAAATATATTCAAGTTCTAAAATAAAACTTCAGATACTAGATTTAGCCACCTAAATAACATATATCCAATTTAATAAAAACCCAATATAATTTTGTATATGCATTAAAGATTTTTCCTATATGTGTGAAATTATTTTAGATTTTTCTAATATATTTATAGATTTATCATTTGTTGTGGTTAAAAACTGCAAAACCGTTCTAAAAAATCAAAACCTAATGATTAAAACCCACAAAACTGATGGTTAAAACGGTTAGGATGTGGATTTTAGTAAAATAAAGGGTTATGGCTTTTGATATTTTTCCAAAAAAACAAACAATTGTTATCCCTAAGAATGTATCTTCAGGATTTATCCTTTATGTCTTTGTCCCACAATGCCTTTTGCTTTGTAGTTTCATTTGTGACTCATATTGCCTTCGACTTTACAGGTTTCACTTGTAATTCTGCAATAATATTTGTTGATAAAATATTTCTTCCTTGTTTCTTTTCCACTAGCTTTCTCTTCCTTGTTTCTTTTACACTAGCTTTCTCTTTCTTTATATTTCTAGATGCACTTGCTTTACTTGCTATATGTTTATAACCCTTTGTCGGAGTCTATTGAAAAAATGTTGAAAAGAAAAATGAGAAAATAAGTAGTATGCCATCTCACATAAAAACGATTGTCACTGCTAACTTACAAAAAATTGAAATGAAAAAGAAATGAAAGAAAAGGGACCGGCAAAATAGAAATCTTACGTAATCATCAAGAAATTGTTATTGGGTTTATTGGGGATTCTTGTTAAGCGCATAAATTGGGTTGAGTGAGAACATATTTGACTGTAAAATCAAAGTCTAGGGGGATTTGATGATGGCCAGTGAGGAGATAGTCAAAATCTCATTTCATATTATCCAAATATACTATCATACCGTCCCTAAGTCGACATTACAACCAAAAAGACCTTATGATTCTTAATTATGTGATCCAGAAAAGATTGAGCTAATAAAGAGTAGTTAAGTTGACCCTTGGTTACTATGTTAGGATCAAGGAACAACCTATAGCCACCATATCCGACGAAGCGTAAAACCTATCCTTCTTGCATTGTGAAGCTAATCTAATCTTAAAATTATATCGTGTTGATTGTTTGTATAATAAGTGTATGTGTGATTTAGTTTGTATATTTTATTACTTGAAACTTGCTTGGTAGTTTCTTTGGGATCATTGTTTACATTCTTTTTCTCCTATTCTTCTTTGACTTGATAGAGACTTCCCTAGTTAGTTCTTATTTCTTATTTTGTCAGGATGACAAAACTCTGTGTTGGGGGACTTTATGTCTTCAATTATGTGATAGATTAATCTAGTCACGAGACATTATTTTATGGTTATATTTTACATATTTGAGGGATAATTCCCAATAATTTGATAATTTCTTGTTTCTTGTTTACTTTTGAAGAATTGTTACTTTTAGAGCTATTTGTGCGTAATTTGTGTGTTAAGTGTGAATCTCTTGGTACTTGGATGATATTAGATCCCTAGACAAGGGTAAGAAGTCGAGAAAGGAAGGTCAACCCCAAATCAAGGTGCTAAAGTACTAAAAGCCACTTTTGGAAAGCGAAATTAATTGTTTGCCAAATTTAGAAATCAGCTTGTTTGTGTCGCCACATGCAATTAATGAATATTCGAGAAGAGCCCTCTGGTCTCTAGATAGTACTTGAAGTTAGGAACGCGTAGGAACCGGCGGTTTGTGATTTTAAGTTGAGTTGAAGAAGTTATTAAATTTGCAGATGTCATAGCTCGAACCAGTCAACTCTTCATGGAAAACATTTTTGGGTTGGATTCGGTCATTTAAAAGAGTCCTACAACCCATAAAACATTTTTAACCCTATATATATCAGAGTTTAAGTTAGAAAAGGGTTACCAATCGTTATTATACAGATTTATTAGCTGGAGAGAGAAAATTGCCTGGAGGAGAAAGACTAGAAGTTGGGCCATACTGCACCACTTCTAGACCATTCCCCTCTTCTATCATTAGGGTAAATTGTATTAGTTTCTTGTCTTAAACATGATTCCAATATTTTTACTAGTTAGTTTTATATCTTTAATTGTGAACTGAATTCCTTAAAGATTTAGTGGCATAATTGTATGATCCTTGAATGACAAATGATTTGTTTTTAATGTTATTTGGGATATTTTAATTTAATTTAATTGAGTTCTTTAGTTTTTCTCATATTATTGAGTTAATTTATACTCTCTATAAATTGATCAACTATAGATCGGCCTAATTATCTAAATATTCACCTTGTCGAGGGGTTTAGGAACATAACTGGTTTATATTCGTTTGGTCTGAAGTAGTGATCCCGACGGGCTTTCCTAGATGGATAATCACATAGGTTAAGTAATGTGTAGCACCGAGCTGATGCATAAAATAATCTCACCCGAGGACTCTAGTAATAGTTAGGAAGACTTCTAAGCTACCCTGGAGGGAGATAGAAGGAAGTTAGAATCCCGATTAACAAGGAAGTCAATTTTTCCTTTCTGCTACACCATTTGATCCAGTGAACCAGGCATGGTGTACTGGGAAACAATCCCATGCTCTTGGAGAAACTGAGCAAATGGACCAGGTGCTTGTCCATCTTCAGTATATCTACCATACTATTCACCACATCTATCTGATCTCACAATCTTTATATGTTTTCCACATTTTTTCTCTACCTCAGCCTTAAATATTTTAAAGGCATCTAATGCTTCGCTCTTATTATGAAGCATGTAGAGATACATATATTGTGAGTAATCATCAATAAAGGTTATAATATATTTCTGACCATGCATATCCATGTTAGGACAACATATATATGTATGTATGATTTATAATAAATCGGAACTCCTATTGGCACCTTTCTTTGACTTGTTGGTCTGCTTTCCCTTAATGCAATCCACACAAGTTTCAAAGTCGGTAAAATCTGGAGTACTAAGTACTCCATCTTTTACCAACCTTCTGATTCTTTCAATAGAGATATGTCCTAATCTCTGGTGCCATATAGTCGAGGAATCCTCATTTATATTACACCTCTTTGTACCAATTTGGACATGAAAGTTATTATTAGTAGCATTGTTTTGTAAAATTAATGCAATAAAGACTTTCAAAAAAAATACCATTCCCAACACATTCAGATTTATTGATAATACTAAAAAATGTCTCTGAAAATGCAAAGGATTAACCCAAAGGTACAAGTCTGGAAACAGAAATCAAGTTTCTAGAAAAACTTGGAACATAAAAAGTCTTTTCTAATTTCAAAACATAACCACTACTTAAATATAAATAACATGTTCCAACGATTTCCACATGTGAACCCATCTTATTACCGGACAAGATGCATTGCTCACTGCCCACTGGTTTCCTTAGGTTTTGCATACCCTGTAAAGAGTTGGCAACATGGATTGAAGAACCAGAATCAATCCACTAGGTGTTAATTTCAACATTAACAGTATTAGATCCATATCAAACTAACGAGGTAGGATTACCTTTATCTTGAAGCCATTTCTGGAATTTAGCACATTCCTTCTTCATGTGTCCTTTCTTTATACAGAAAAAACACTTAGCTTCTTTCTTAATATCATCTTGAGGTGTTAGTTTTCCTTTCCCCTTCTGATTGTTCTTTGGTTTGCCTTTTCCTTGAGTAGCCATCATTGCACTTTCAACTTGTTCCATTAACAACCTTTCTTCTTCTTGAACACACATTGTCATGAGTTCATTAATTGACCAATTATCCTTATCTGTGTTATAGGAGATTTTGAAAGGTCCATACTGATTTGGAAGGGTGTTCAAAATTTAGTGCACAAGAAAAGACTCGGAAATCTGTACCTCGAGATTCTTAAGTTGAGCCGAAATATAATATCTCTCATCTGCATGATGTGCCCACGCACACCTCTAACACTTGTGAGCCTAAGTGAAGAGAGCTTCATTATTAGAGTGCTTTCTAAATCCTTGTCTGAAGTGACGAACTGGTCATCAATGGCTTTAAGTAAATTTTGGACATTATCATGGTGATTTACTGAACCACGGATGCTTGCTGCTAATTTTGTCATAATAAACATCACACTGAGGCGATTGGCCCGCTCCCATTTTTCATAAAGTGCAAGCTGGTAAAACTGTGTGTTTTTTTCCCCTGAGACAATCCATTTTTATTTTTATTTTTGAAAACACGTGATTTCCTCTTGCTCTAGCACACTATCTTATTCACTTATTAACCGAGTACCAATTTGGCTAAGTAATGAATTTTATGAAAATTGAACAGTTCTTTATATAACCCTAATCCTTGCCTTCAAGACTCTTTTTCTTCGATTTATGTCACCAAAAACATTCATCTTCCATTTACACGAATCCTCCTGGATTGACGATATACCTTCCCCAACACCATGTTCTAGTTCCAACCCATTTATCCTTAATAAATTTCTGGAAATCGCTATGTAGACACCATGCCGCCTCGAATCTAAAGCGACGTGGTTTGATCATAACTCTCTGAAACGGTCATACTTGTATTAGAATTGGCATGTGATCCGAGTGAACTCTTGCTAAGTATATCACACGAGTTTTTTGGAACAACAATTTCCAATCCACATTACCATTAGCTCTGTCTAATCCTTCCATAATTCGCTCACCCGAGTTACAAGAGTTGCAGCAAGTATAGTGTGGTCCCTAGAACCCTAGGTCAATCAACCCGCAACTGTGTCTCCACTCTTTCAAACGTTCCATCCTTCTCGAAACCCCTATAAAACCACCTTTTTTATGCTCCTCTAAACCAACCTGGTTGAAGTCTCCTGCCACTAACCATGGAATTTGTAAGTTATGAAAGGCTTGATGCAATGCCTCCCATAAGTCCTCAATTTATATATATTTTGGGCTTGCATAGATCGTCGAAAACACCCTAGACCTATAACTTGTTTGAATCACCTCTATGTAGACTACTTGCTGGCAAGCCGATAGAACTTTAATCGTAATATCAGAGTCATTCCATAACAACCAATCCCACCCTTTTCAACACTCGGAGTCCAGTCGAATAAAATTGTTCTTTTGTAAAGAATTTATTATGTTATTCACCTTGAATCCACTAACCCGAGGTTCTACTATTAATGTTAACCATACCATGTGTCTCAATATCATGTCTCTTATGACTCTACGAAATCTCGGTTTAGCCGCGCCATAACAATTCCAAATAAGTATGTTAAGAGGTTGCTTCGATTCAGCCCAATTCTTATCTGCATTAATAATTGTTTACATTAGATAAAAATAAAATTATGTAACAAATAAAATACCCGTAAAAAATCCTACTGGGCGCGTGTGGTCATGATCACATCGCCATCAATTAATTCCAACTGTTGTTCGCCATCACGTTGCTGCATCCTATTGACATCATGTTGCCGCGTCACTTCAGGCGAGTCAACTATTTGGATATCCAGGTATAATATCTCACTTTCTTTGTCGAACGCAACACCTTCCAAAGAAGGGTCACGTGGCATCGCATTTAGAGAGCTCACTACAAGTGTCGGAAGGCTGCTAGAGGAAGAACTGTGACTTGTAGCTTTGGGTATTACTAGTTCCATAACATTTCCGGTACCAGGGAATTTCATAAATGCATATCATTCCCTAACAATAGTAATACCCTGCTCCACCTCCACATCTACTAAGTCAATATCGTTACCTAACACCTCAATCATATCGCTGACATTTCTTTGGTCCTCACCAATACCATATGTGTCTAGTTAGTTCCCCTCATCCCTACTTTTATTACCATTTTTGCTCTTAATTTTTTTTCCTTTATTGCTTCGCCCTCGCTAAACTCGTGAATTTCTATTACATCTTGTAATTTCTTGTGTTGCTCAAATTTTAGTGAAGCCACTATATGGTGTCCCTTAGAACCAGCTCTTTTATTACTTTTCTTGGTATCCTTCCCCACACCTTTACCTTTCTTATTTCCCGAGCTCTGGCCCTTACCTTGAACCCCGTATAAAAACCGGCCTTGTTATTAATGTCCTTGGCATCCATTCATAAAGCTTCTAAACGTGAGCTCAAACCTTTATGCATATTTGTTTTCAAGGCACTAACCGCATTACCTTTTCCATTTCCCCTATTTCCTCTACGGACAGTCATCCATTCTCCATACTTCTCTTTATTTGGCTGAACTTCTAGTCTATTAGCGGTAGGTGCTGCTTTATTTTGAGTCCCATGCTTTTTCTATCTGATTATCTTACCCCATTTGGGGGGCAATTCTCCTTTTTTTTTTGTCCAAATTTTCCGTACTCGAAACATATAAGGTGTAACCCCTCATATTCCACTTTACAAACATCCAATCCAATTCTAACCTCGAGTTCCAGGGGTTTCTCTAGGTCAATTTCTATAGCTAGGCGCACATAATTTTCCCTCAGGCTCCCCTTAGTCATAGGATCAATTTTAACTGTCTTACCCAACTTGTCATCGATTTTCCATAGTATTCGGGTCGTGTAGTTATGCATTCCCACGTTCAAAATCCTAACCTAGACCGTTGTTGTTTTGATAGAGTTAGTTAATGCATTAAAGCTCGTTGTCCATTCTCTTACGATGAGGTAATGATCCAAGACCATCCAAGGCCCTCCGGAGATAGCAAAATTAAAATCCTCCCATTCTGCAAACTTGACCATGTAGTAGCCGTGACCTACATCAACTAGTTCTAAGTGTTCACAAGGGTTCTAAATTTGTTTCAATTTGGTAGATAAGTACGTGAAGCCTACTTCTCTACCCAACAGTCTAACAACATCAATATTACGCCAAAGTCGTATACCTTCTTGAATTTCATCTGTAGTACGGACTTTAGTAGGTATCTTATCGTTCTTGGTTATTATATCATCCTCCACAAGGTCCTCAATATCCATAAATAGATCCACTCCCTTCCCTTTTCCTAATAATGTTTCCTCAGTATCCTCTATAACCGAAATAATTACATCACACCCTGTTACCATACCCTTCTAGCAATTTAATCTAGGACTGATATAAGGCTTAGAGCGCAAACCTGATACCTACAGCAGCATTTTGACCTAAAAGCATTGTCGCAAGGTTGCTATCCACGCCACCTGATATACTATTTTTTATTCTTGGTCAAGAAGCGCCGCACCCTCGTCAGTCACTCGCAGGCGTTTGCCGCTCCGCTTGTTCTGTAGCGCATCGCTTAGGGCAGGGAATTCTTCCTCGGGTCGTTTGTCAATTCGCTGGCTTTGTGCAGCGGCGTTAAGCAACGAGGATACAACATCAAGGTGTTCTCCCATATTGACATCATCGCCAGCCAAAGAGAGAGAAATTGGAGGCTTGGGCGGTAGAGCGCTGCCGTTTGGCATATGGCACTTCCATACCAACGTTCAAAAATTCTGTATTTCATTTTCCTAAAATTTTAGAGCGTAAATTGACTTTTTAAGAGCATTGAATTATGTTCATAAAATAATCAAAACATTAATCACTTTCATCATGATTATTTAATTTTCTTTCATTTCAATTTTTTAATTTTACTTGGTGTCAACCTTTTCAGTTGTTAAAGACTAAGCCGAGTAATGATTCCGAATCCAATTCTTTCGCACCACGTAGGAGAAAGAAACATTACGACATCGATATAAAGATAAGACATCAGTAAAAAAGAACCAATTCATAGATTAAAAGATCTTTTTTCAAGTAGGAGGAAGATTAAGATTTAATGTTATTGTTCGGTTTCTGATTGTCCTCCTTCATCACAACATTTCCAGCCTGAATTTTTTGTCTGCCATTATACATGCCCGCTTCAGACCCAAATCATACTTGGTTCTGTTTAATAAATTATATGTACTACGGTGAAGCTATTTTGCTTAGCTAAATTCGACCATGTTAACAACTTTGAGTCTTCAATGATGATCATCATGTTATGCAACCACTTTCTAGAATAATAAGCGTTACTCAGCCCCTAAGTATAATAAGAGTCACACATCTATTTGGTGAAGCTTCTAAAGTTCAAACAAAAAGGAAAAGAAACGTGGTCTGCTCTTCTATTCGGTGAAGCTTCTAAATTTCAAAGAAAACGGAAAAGAAACGTGGTCTGCTAAAAGGGTTTAATTAGTTACATGTGCACTTAGATAGCAGATTTTACTTAGATCACAGATTTTACGTGGTTCTCAGGTATTAGTTCACGTCACCGTTGCATTCTGACTTTTGTATGGTCATAATAATTTCGTTGAAATTCTTTTTCGTAACTAATTCACCAAGTTTGACTTATATTTAATATATATTTATAGATTAAAATAACTCTTACTTGATGTATGGAAATATTGTATACGATAAAAAAGTAAAAATAAAATAAAGATGAAGTGACTGAAAAATGAAGCAAGAGATACCTTCTTCTACCTAAATTTGGCAATACCCATTAGCAAAATTCAATTAATTCCAACTTTTATCCTATTTTATAAAAAAATTATTCTTTTGCATAATATCATCAAATCATCATAAATTTATATTTAATTTTTTTTTAATATTCAATTTTATGTATTCTTATAATACACAAAAATATATTTATGTATTCATATAATACACAAAATCATAAGATAAATCTAAAATATTTATTTTTTTATCAATTTTTTCTTTGTTAATCACATATATATAACCTATTTCTACTTGTTCTTAACTATCTTGATACATTCTCTTTTTGTTCAACCTCTTTTTGTTATTTTATGTGTTGTTGTAATACATAAAACATAAATTTGTTATTACACAAACATATAAAATTATGTATTTTCTTTCAATCAAATTCTTTTTTTCGATGACTTTGTATATCATAGGAGCACACAAACTAACTACTTTGTGTAATGATATAATACATAAAAAAATCAACCCCAGCCTTGCCCTTTCTGGTGTGCAACAAAACTGGTTCACTTTGTTAATCTTTATATATATCATTTACTTCATTCTCACTGTTTTGCTATACACCTTTTATATTTGGCCATTTTCAGTGACTTTATGTATTTTTTGTTTTGTGTATTCATGTTACACACAAAACGACACATCATATTAGTTTTTTTTCCTTATTCTTTATGATTTTATGTATTCAAATATAATACACAAAGTTAAATTTGTGTAATACTAGAACATACAAAATTACAAACTCCATCGTATTAATCATTTTTCTCCTTCTCTGTGATTTTGTATGTTACATTTTGGATACACAAAACTCAGCTTTATGTATTCTTGGAGCACACAAAACTCAAATTTGTGTGTACAGTTTTGTTTGTTACGTGAATACACAAAATAACATACTCTATCATATTAGTCATTTTTTCTTTTAAGTTTTAAGTTTTAGTGTTTTCTAGAGTTCATGATTTTAGAGTTTAGTATCTTTAGGGTTAGTATTTTTATGTTTATGGCTTATGATTTAGGGGTTTTAGGGTTATTTAGGGTTTGGGTTTTTAATGGTTAGGGTTTATGGGTTTAGGATTTAGGGTTTTCCAGCTTAATACTCTCATAAAATCATTAGTTTACTCTGGTTACTTTTTTACCATCTTTAGGGTTAGGGTTAGGGTTAGGGTTTTAGGGTTTATGAAGATTAAAAAAGTAACCAAGTTTTGTTGCACAAACAAAAAGGACAACTTTTGGGACTGGTTTTTTTGTGTATTACATCATTGCACAAAACAGTCAGTTTGTGTGTTCATGTGATACACAAAATCACAAACATAAAGGGTTGGACTGAAAAGGAATACGTGATTTTGTGTGTTTTTGTAATACAAAAAACAAAGTTTTATGTATTACCAAAAAAAACACAAAATAGATTTTTGTGTATTACATCGACCCACAAAATAACAGAAAGAGGTTGGACTAAAAGAGAATATATTAAGATAGTTAAAACACATGTGGTATATTCGACTAATAAAGAGAAAAAATAATTTTGTTAAAAAAGAAAATGTTTTAGATTGATTTTATGATTTTGTGTATTATAGGAAAAAATAATCTATTTTATGTGTTAAAGAAACACATAAACTGAAGTATCAAAATAAAAATTTGAAAAAAAAAATTCACAAATGTTGATATGAACTTGCTCCGTCCAAATATGCAAAAAAAAAATTCAATTTTTTAAAATTAATTATGAATTCCAAAGAATTTAACGGACGCGAACATGTAATGGAATCAAAAAATCTATTTTTGTGTATTATAGTATTACATAAAACTGAATATCGAAATTAAGAAATTTAAAAAATTCAAAAAATTCAAAAATAATTAATGGACGCGGATATTAATTTGCCACGTCAAAAAATACAATTTTTTTATTTTTCTGAATTTTTTAGAATTAATTATGATTTATTCTTTAAAAAAATTAATCGACACATGCGGGTGGTGCAATTAGTTAGTGGTGATTGGTGACATCCACGGTGGCGAAACTAGTCGGTGGTGGTTGAGGACGAATGTGGCGGTGTTCGGTAGAGAATAATGGAGGTGGTGATGGTCGGTGGAGAATGCATGAGGTGGTGTTGGTTGTCGGTGGTGAATGCATTAGATGGAGGTGGTGGTTGTGGTGGTCGGTGTCGCTGACCGTATTTGAGAATAAAAATAAAATAAATAAATAGTATATTATGAATATATATATATGAGATAATGACACTAGGGGTCTTGAAGACACACCCCTCTTCGAGTTAGCACCCCCACCTAGAGTCTCTTCTTACTAAAGACCTCAGGAACTTTTTAACACATGAACCCCAAAACCCCAATTACTAGACTACCCTTCTTTTGTTTTTTCTATACCTATATATACTAATTGCTATTTCTAATTTCATTCACGTTCTAATTTCATTTACTCACCTCACTACCTCACTGCTTCTCTCTCCTCTCTCCTCTCTCCTCTCAACCACCACCGACACCACCTTAATAGCCACCACCACCGCCGATCTGCACCACCATCTCCCTCCTCCCTCACCACCTCCCTCCTCCCGCTTCCTTCGCCACCATTACCAATCGAAGATTCTCTTCTCCAGCTTCGATCCAGCAGCAACATGCGGAACCCTAGCATCGACCATCGGAGCTCCAACACCATAGCCTTCTTCGTTCCAGCACAGTTGGGTTTCCAGCGAAACCCTAGCCTCGCCGGAGATCTGCTCCTGTTCTCGCGAGCTCGTGACCACCGTGACAGGACGAGCTTGTTTCGCCGGAGTGTGCAGCTTCTTCAGCATCCTTCTTCTTCGTCGACGTGAACCACACCAGCGCCGGAGTGTGCAGCTTCCATCTTCGCTGCTTCGTTGGAGCTCCGATGGTTCGATTATGGTGTGCTTGTGCGAGCTCCGGCGTGAGAAGAAGGAGAGTGTTGGGTTCACCTCGCCGGAAATCTGCTCGTGTTCTCGGTGGCGAGAAGATGGTGGTGTTCGTGATGTCGAGCTCGAGCTCCTGAAGTTGTGGTGGTGAAGATCTCCGACGCGTGAAGCGTGAAGAACAAGCAGATCGAGTTTTTTTTTTTTTTTTTTTTTGTAAATTGTTGACCAGATCTAGATCTGGTCAAACCAGTTAGGTTTTTTTTTTATCTTGTAATAAAATGTGTAAATGTGTTTTTTTTAAATAATACTCAATAATTTTATTTTTTTAGCATTTCCGATTATACTTTTTTTGTGTTTTAATAGTACCCCTAAATTTTAAGAGTACTCCGAGAATTTCTTAGAGTACTCCGAGTTTTTCTTAGAGTACTCCGACTTTTTCTTAGAGTACTCTACATTTTTATACAGTACTTTGCATTTTTCTGGCAGCCGGAGGTATGTGGTCGGATTTTTAGAATATTCATTAAAATATATAGAGTACTCTATGTTTTTCTCAGAGTACTCTATGTTTTTCTCAGAGTACTCTATGTGTTTTCCGGTGACCGGTGACTGGTGGCCGGAGGTCCGTGGTCGGAGAGAGGTGGTCGGTGGTGGTGGTCGGTAGTCGGTGGCCGGAGGTCGGAGATGGGTGGTAGGTGGGTAGGTGGTAGGTGGGTAGTGGTAGAGAAGAGAGAAACAGTGACATCATACTTTTTTGTCTTTTAGTGTTAGTAAGGGTAGGAAAGACTATTGTAAAAAATGAGGTCCCTAAGAATAACAACTTTCAAGACACTACTCTATAGAGAAAAAATAGTGCTCCTAAGACCCTATATATAATTCACCCTATATATATATATATATATATATATATATATATATATAACTGAATGGAGTAATTGTGGTATATAATTAACCTTTTATATTAAACAAGAAATATTTTCTTTGATTAAGTACATTACTACACGTGTCAGTTTTTGCGAGGTGACCTTTAGCGAGGACATGGATGTCCTCGCTAAAGATAGCATCTTTCGCGAGGACTTGAATTGGCGAGGACATTTGTCCTCGCCTATATGGTGTCAGTTTATCGAGGTAGAAAAAAAGAAGTAATTATGTTTTCTCATAAGATGTTGTCTTCTACGACATCATGTTTGTCCTCACAATTGAGTATCTTTTGCGAGGACATTCCTAATCTTTAGCGAGGACAAATGTTCTCGCTACTAAGTGATGAGTATAAATAAGACAGCGGGCAGTACACCAGTAATGGTGATTTATACCAAAAAAAAACTACCCACTTAAATGCTCCAAATTATTTCCCCAATCCGCAAATGTTGACCGGGCTTATCATTAACGGAACTTATCTACTACATTGTATACGTGTTGGTCCCACTTTCAATCAAAAATATCCATTAAATTCACAAAAATTAGGTATTTACTAAATTTTAATCTTTTATTTTTTATTTAAAATATGTAATTGTTGTATTATGCTTTGATTATATAAATGCAATAGGTATGATTAGGTGTATTTTAGGTGTTATAATGTATATATTTTGGATATAATTGTTATTATTTAAATTTATTTAATTATTTTTATATGATTATAGTTATAATTAAATGTTTAACTTAATTTTAATAATGAATCCGGTCATGGACAAGAGTTGTATAAAATCAAATAATTTTGTTACGAGGGAATATACGTCAGGTATAATGAAATTCATTAATGTTGCGAAAAACCACGCGGATATATCAAGTAAAATATTTTGTCCGTGTAATCATTGTTTCAATAACCAAAAATTTCATACTAACGATATTGGAGCAGATCTGTTTAAATAAGGGTTTTGGTCACCATATGAGGTTTGGACAAACCACGGGGAAGATGAAGTAATGTCCATGAACGACCCAGTTATAATAATAAAATGTCGAATGTGTTGGATGATTTGAGACCCACTATTGAAGTTGAAGGTCAATCCAGTGACACTGAGATGGGTGACGAGAATCTTACTGGACAGGGTCATGGGTGTTTCTATGCGTTGTTCAAGGAAATGGAGAAAGAGTTGTACCCCGGTTCTACTGTGATGGGTTCCTTGGATTTCATAGACAATTTAATGCATGTGAAAGTAAAGAACAAGTGGACAAATACATCTTGTACCAAACTTCTTCAATAGTTGGGTCGTGTTTTGCCAGAAGGTCATACTTTTCCTTCTTCTTATGCTTTTGTGCAACAAAAATCTGAAAATTTTGGGCATGGAATACATCATGATCGATGTGTCTTTGAATGATTTTTTTTGTATTATAAAGAGAATAAAATCTGGAGAAGTGTCACGTATATGGAGAATCAAGGTGGGATTCGAAGAATCAGAAGAAAGTGTCACATAAGAAACTACGTTATTTTCCGATTACGCCAAGGTTGCAGAGAATGTATGCTTCGAGGAACACCGCCAAAGATATGATTTGGAACTATACCGCAAAGAGTACAAACGAAGATGGGTTGCATCATCCAGTTGATGGTACTAGTTTGAAAACATTTGACGAGAGGAATCCCGAGTTTGTTAGTGAACCATGTAATGTATGTCATGGCTTGGGTATGGATAGGTTTTGTCCTTTCTCCATTCAAAACAACTCATATAGCATGTGGCAAGTTATATTGACAATCTACAACTTGTCGCCTTAATTATGCATGATAGAATCCACCTTTATTCTTACACTCTTAGTTCTGAGTCCTCGTTCACCTGGAAAAGATATGTATTATTTCTCCTTCCTCTAATAGATGAGTTAGAGATGTTGTGGGGCACGGGGATCGTTACATACGATACATATATGAAGGGGTAATTTGTAATGACAGTTTGTATATTATTCATGATTAATGATTACCCGACTAGATCGTAAACTTCATGATGGATGGGTCAAGGTTAATTAGTGTATCCAGGTTGCATAGATTCTACTCTTTCTGTGTGGGTGAATAAAGGTGTTTTTTATTTTGATCACATACGGTGGTTACCTATTAATCATCGGTTTAGGAAAGACGTATCTTTGTACATGAAATTCGATCATAGGACCCCGTCTAGGAAACATAGTCCTACTGATATTTAGACGCAGTTAGATGGGTTGCAAACTGTGTTTTCCGGTAAGAATAAGGATTTTGGTGGCAAGGTGACAAAGAAAACAAGTCCTTGTGAGTTTAATTGGAAGAAAAATAGTATTTTTTAACGTTTACCATATTGGTCATAAAATTTGTTGAACATAACATTGATGTCACGCATTATGAGAAAAATGTATGTGATAGTTTGCTCGGTACAGTGGTTGGTGTACATGGAAAAATCAAAAAAGATTACGTGAAAGCGAGAAAATATTTGAAATACATGGGTATCAGGAAAGATTTGTGGTTGTTCGACAACCAAGTAAAAACGATACTACCGAGCGCAAAGTATGCGATGATACCGGATAAGCGACATGCGTTTCTGGATTGGTTGAAAGTGCAGAAGTTTCCCAATGGGATCGCTTCTCGTTTAAGAAACAACACTCAAAGTGACTTAGTAAAGATCATCGGTATGAAATTTCATGACTGTCATATATTGATGCAGTTCCTTTTCGTGGCTAGTATTACAGAAGTAGTTGACAATAAATAGATAAACAATCTGATTATTGGGTTGTGCAACTTATTCTAAATGTTTGTAAAAAGAACCTAAGTAAGAAAGAATTGGATTCGGAAAAGTTTGAAGTGGTCGAGCTTATGTGCAAGTTGGAGATAATTTTCCCTCCCTCTTTTTTGACATAATGGTTCACCTTGTTGTGCACTTGTATACGGAAGTTGAGTTAGGAGGTCCTGTTCAAATGTGCTGGATGTACCCGTTTGAGAGGTACTTGAAGAAACTCAAAGAATATATTCGGAATCCGGTCAGGCATGAGCGTTCAGTCGTCGAGGATATGTTATTGAGGAAACATTAACTTTTATATCTCGGTCCTTAAAATAGAAAGAACAAAATTTAACAACCTGGTGAGATACGGTGAGACGATTCTTGAACCAAATAAATATCTGTGTTAAAGAGCCAGTGCCAGACGACCGATAAATCAGAGTTTCTTAATTTACCATTCAACAAGAAGGAACATATCGATTGGTATTCCTTCTTAATTGAGACGAGATGTAATTAATTTGATTAAAAAACATTTAATAAAATATTTTATTTATGAATGCTAACACTACTCCTTTTGTTTAGGTAACACAAGTCCACGCTACTGCTACTTGATATAGACACTGAGAGCATTTTCGTCAATGGTTCATGAGAAAGGTAATTAAGTTCTTAATATTTTCATATACGTCATCTTTATTACAACTAATAACTGGTTTTGTAGATAGATGTTTTTAATGAGCGAAGCTGGTGATCCGTTTGCTACCAATGAAATGGTTTCGTTGGCCAACATTTCGAATGGCCCCATATATAGATATGATTCTTGTTTTCTGAACAGGGTTAAATGGGTTACTCGTGACAAGGGAGAAAAGAGTAACCCAGGATTACAAAGTTTGTACTATCACAGGTGGAGAAACTTATTAAAGTGAGTTAGTCAAAATTGTGAAGGTGGAAATCATTGGTGGGTTTTCAGTTGTGTTGTTCGAGTGTAAATGGTATAACTGGTTGCTCATAGAATGTGATAAAAATAAACACAAAAGAATAGAAGCTACTAACCGCAAGTGTATGGGTCGTTCCAAGTAATAGTTAAATAATAAGGGATTTTCGTCTCCACAAGGATTGCGAGATTAGACTGAACTGTTTAATAGAAAAGTAGAACTAATTGCAATGTAAATAAAAATAGAGATATTTGTTTTTTTATTAAAGACTAATAACACAAGAATACTAGTAAACTAAATTAAACTAGAAAATAAACTAAAAGGATTATGCAAAATTGAGAGATATGCTTGAGTCTCTCTAGGGAATCGTCAGAGTTAACAACCTAATGCATTCTTTTAAAGGTAAAGTCGGTTTTTAATATTAGTCGGGACTCTAATATCTTTATAACTCCCGTCAAGGTAGACTTAGGAAGCTATCCTACGGTATTACTGGCCCTGTCAGGGTGAAAATAAGCTACTTTAGAATAACTAAGAGTTTAACCAATTGGCTACGTGGTTAGTTAAGGTCGCCAGACTCAACAACGGACACCACACGTCTATATCCTAGTTCTATAATTAGACCCCCTCCCTCCGGATGATCGTCACCACTAACGAATATCCTAATTACTAAAACCTATCTATGATTAGCTGATCCATTGATAGTAAATAATCACAAGAATATAGTCAATACAAACTACTTTGACTTATTTTAAATTAAATAATCCCAAATTCGAAAAACATTAAATTAGAAAACTTAAGGTTCATCCCATATACCGATTCTCAAGTATTTATTGTTTAGCTCTGACGTCTCCTCATTTGTGATAGATTTATGTTAGGATGAGACATCATTTTTAGTGATTTAAAAGTCATAAATGTCTATTTTCTTGAGAAATAGTGCACTTTCCTATTTTGGGTCTTGATTTAGTAAAATAATATTTTTAGAGCATATTGGGTTTAATTGTTTATTTAGTGTGTAGCTTTAAAGATAATTATGGAGATTAATTAGAGTCCAAGTCAAAGACTACAAGATATGGAAAGAGATTAGCATGGAAATTGGAGATAAGGAAACAAAAGCTAAAAAGATGGAAAAGGAAAAGCTGCCTAAATCTGGGATTCTGCAGTACACGCCTAAATAACTGCTATTTACCCCCAAGAAATAGGCCGATTTTGGTAATTTCCTTTCATAGGGACATAGATAATTCTGTGAGGATTCTTTTGGTATCTTATGGAGCTCAAACCGACCAATAACAAAGAAGATATGCTCAAAACGGTCCAGCAGTGTTTATCTTTATTTCCATACGAATTTGAGTTGGGCTAGAAGTCCAATACTTTATCTCTTCCTCAAGAAAACGAATTAGGTCTTCTAAACACATATAAATACACCCTTATATCACTTGTAAAATAATCCTTGCCTCATAGTAATTAGTTCTTAAGGTTTTATTCTTCCAGTTTATTGTAGAGAGCAAGATGATGTCTTTTGTAAATTCTTTTAGTTTATTTCCATCAGGTATGAACTAAACTCCCCATAGCTTGGGTTTTGCATAATGTATAATCTATGAATTCTAATTCTTCTATCTAAGTTTCTTTTGGAATTATATGTTTTAATTTGATATTAGCTCTTACTTAATATTTGTTTATGTGTTTTGATTTATTGTCTTTCCTAGAACTGATCACTTTAGGATTGTTTTAATAGTAGTTAGATGGTCTCCTTGACAGGGTATTTAACTATTGAACCACCACATAATGTCTAGTGTCGATATTAGTTCTGACAAAACACGATTCTAACTAGATAGTCGTTACGGTTTGTTTTAATCACCATATCTCTAATTGATTGTTGTGTTTGCTTAGAGCCTTGGTAGCGCTTGATAACTCTAAGAGTGTAACCACGTCTTGGTTGTGCCGTAGCCCCCTTAGTCGCTCTCAAGGTCTAAGGTATGGGAATTTAGAATCCTGACTAAGTATACCAAGAGCTAATATTCTCCCTTATTAACTAGATTTATAGATAGAATTAGAAGGATTAGTGCATACTAGCAAAACCTAAGCTATATCTCTCATCTCATATTCTTAATCTTTTACTTTGTTGTCTTTTAATTTCTTAGTTTAATTCTTAATTTCGAAAATTCATATCTTTTATTTTCTGTCTTTTAATTATTAACTTCTACTCGTTATTGCTATCCATTCGTATAACACACTTAAGTCCCTGAGAACGAACTCAACTTACTAACTAAAACTTTCATACGTCCTGTAATACTTGCAGTACTGTGCCTGTCTAGGGTGAGAGTGCGTAGTTTCTTGACTTAATTTAATCTTATTTTTATCACACCCTAGGCGACACCAAGCTCATAGTTAAATAAAGAAAAGACATAAAACTAATTAAAGACATAACAGAAAATAAACTAAAAAGAACCTACCAGATAGAATGATTGAGTTGTTGTTGAGGAGGAATGGTCTTCTCCACCTTCTGCCCTCTGCTTCTAAACAGTCTGCCTTTTACATATCTCAAAATATGATATAATATGCTTAATTGAAAGGTACTAATTAATAAGGTCTAAGGAGTTAATCATAATGATTAAAACCAGATTAGGCCCACATGGGCTTAAGTAAGAAATTAAAGGGCCTAATCAGTTTTTAATTAACTCGCGTTGTTGTACACCACTTCAGCAAAAAGGTTGTAACTTTCTCATCGTAAGACCAAATCCACTAATTCCACTTCTCAAATTCCGATAACTCTATGGCCCATCTCTTTCATTTGAACTACCAAGTCTGAATCCTAGCTGTTTGGGATCGGGAAGGGCTACAAGTGACGACTTGACTCAATCTAGATATCCTCCACCTTCACCAAAGTGATTTCTTTTGCTCTTTTCACGTTTTTTCTTATAATTGGACTTGAATCTTCACTTCTTCACTTCTTCTCTTCATCTAGATTCCTCGTAACATCCGTATACCTAAAAATTTCACATTAAGTTCAAGATTAACACACAAAAGCTCTTAAAGTACAAATAATTCAAATCCGAAGGAAGAAACTGCATTATATCAAATTATGACAATAAAACAACCAAATAAGTCCAATTTAAACCTAAAATTATGTCTCCTAAGAGTGTTTTTCTCTCACATAAATGGAGACATCAAGACCCCAAACTCAAACCTTTAATGTCCCGACAAAGTAAGAACAAAAGTAGAGTTCTAAGGTAAGAAGTAGATGTAGAAACTAAAGATTAATACCAAAGCAAAACTTAAAATTAAAATCTCATATAGTACAGCCTAAGAACTATTACACACATACACTTATCCTACAAAATAAAACACATAGATAATCTCAAGTCCAAATTAATTTCACAATGCTAGAAGTTTACCCTTGATACTTAGCTTGAGATGTTGGCTGCAGAGTGTTCATCGATCCTTACTTTCTTTGGAAGCTCCACTTAACTTACTCCTTATTAGCAAAACTGTTATTCCACTAAGTATCTAAGAATCACAAGGTATTTTCGGTATTAGCGTAGGCTTAGGGACTGTGTGATATACTGTCTTAGAGCTTAAGTTTACACACAAATACGTTCTCACTCAACCCACTTGACGCACTAATTTGGCATCCCAAAATTAACCTAATAATCGTTCAAGATGATTTCCAAAACTTTCCACTTTGTCGATTACTTTTATTTTTGTTTGCTCAATTTATTCAATCTTTTTTTTTTTTAAAATACCCATGACGAGGTCTTTATGGTATTAGCATAGGCTTAGGGACTATGTGATATGTATATTTGGAAAATTTGAAGTGAGCTTTTTGCTCTCTCCTTGCTAACGATCATTATACTGTCCTAGAGTTTGAGTTTACACTCGACTACCTTCTCACTCAACCCACTTGACACACTAATTTAGCGTCCCCATATTAACCCCATAAGCATCCAAGATAATTTCCAAAACTTTCGACTTTGCCGATTAGTTTTTTTTTCATTTTTTTTTTCTTAATTTATTCAATTTTTTTTGTAAGATACCCATGACACTCGTTTTGATATGAGTTGTCATGTCACTTATTTTTTCTTTATTTTTATTTCTCTTTTTTTACAAAGACCCCGGCAAAGGGTTACAATTAATACATCATCAATAATTGTGCACATAATACAAACACATAAAATTCCTACCCAATGTAATCTCCCAATGATGAAACCCACCACCCCAAACTCAAGCTCTAGAGACAAGGAGTCCCAGGGTTGCGATTCAAATACGGGTCATATGGAAAGTCCTATAAAACTAAGTATAGGAATATGTGAAGTGTTTGAGTTGACGTGGAAGTTTTTAATTAAGTCAACATCCTATGTGGAAGTCTTAGTCGGACGGTCTTTGTGCTTTTGACTCTACACTCAGCTTTACTGTGTCGTTTGATTAAGTAAAACTCGGAGCTATTGTGGAGCGTTGATCTTATATCAAATGGATGGCTGAATTTAACCAAAATATGTATCATATAAAAGACCTCTTCTCTTCACAACTCATTCATTATTTCCTTCTCCTTTTCTCAGAATATCTCTCTCGTCTCTTTTACGAGTCAAACTAGGGTTTGCTCTTCTATTTATTTTAAAGCTTAAATCCCCTGTAATAGTTAGTGTAATCTTGTTATTTCCTGTAAAATTGCTGATTTAAGGTTAGATATTCAGCATAGTTGAGTATTGGTTAGATTTGCTGGTTCTATACTTAGGGTTTATTGAATACGGTGATTTCTGTAATTGTGAAGATTGTAATCGGTGATAATAGTGGTGATAGTGAATTGGCTCTCTCAAATCCGAGCCCAACGTGGATGTAGACTATTTTGTCGAAACACGATATATCATGTGTTCTTTACTTTCTGTTTTCTTTAATTTCTTTGTTTAAACCTTGGTTTGAAACTCAGTCTCGCAACTCGACTATCTTACAACAGTGGTATCAGAGCTTGGTTAAATCTCATATTAGTTTTGATTTATTCTTGTCTCTTTTCTAGGGTTTTGAATCCAACCTAATCTGCGGTTTACTTTCTTTTCTAAAACCTTGTTGAGTGATAAATTAGTGTTTCTGGTTCTTGAAAAATCTCTTCAGATTCTTTTTCAAAGGGGTTTAAACGGTTTTCAGATCATGTATTGAGACATTTTCTTGTTTCCCGATCTGTCTTTTCACAAACTTGTGATTTTAAAAGTATTCGTACTTTGAATTTTTTTCGGTTTTGTTAGTACTTCTGATTTTGTGTACTAACCTGACGGCTACAACTCTAATTGAGATGTCAGTCTATCATGGAAAAATTGATTTTGGTGTTTGATAGAAAAAGATGAAGGCGTTGCTGTCTCATCATAAGGTTCGATCTGTTTTGCTTAAAGACATCAAAGATTAGCCATAAGGCACTGGTGGTCCTTTGTGTGTTCTAAATAAATGCAATAAATAATCGAACCACAACCGCAAGTGTACGGTTGTCCCAAGTAGTATATCTGATAATACAGATTCGTTCCAAGGACGGGATGGTTGATCACAATGTCTAACAGATAGTGATTGATGCACTTATGAAAATAAAAGACAATAATATGTTTGTTTGGTTTTTGTTATTAAAGCTAATGAATAAAAGACAAATATTAAAATGTAAATAAAAGCTAAGACGCAAGTAAAATGATGTAAAACGCAATATGAGATGTAGCACTTGAGAACGCAATGATCCTCCCTATCCTATTTCTTAACTTATGTTGTTTAAGGGCTAAATTAGTCAATTACAATGGTCGGGATTCTAATTTCCTTATACCCCCATCAGGGTGGACTATAAGGCGATCCTAAAGTGTCACTAGTCCCGTCAGGGTAAATATGATCCACCGTTGGATGATTAAGTGTTATTACCTCATTGGCCCTAGGATTAGCTAAGCTCGTCAGAATCATTAACTTCTGTCCTAGATTGAATAAATGGTTCCGTATTTAAACCCTCCGTCAGGATGATCCAATTGCCACTAATTGGAATAGCCTAAATACTACTACCTGTTCCTAGTTCATGACGCTAAAAACAGTAAATATTCATAATTTATCGAAAAGAGTAAAAGCCCTAATTTAGTTTAATTCAATAAAAACCCAAATTCAACATTCGTTAATTAATAAGATTGGGATTCACCCTTATTTGTTCTCAAGCACTATAGAAAACTTAGCTCATATTAAAATGAAATACGAAATTAAAAGTAATGGAATTCATATTGTTTACAGAATTAAAAAGATAAAAGAACCTAATTTCCGGAATCGGAATGACTACGAACGGAGATATAGACCCTCTCCAGCTCTTGTAGCTTCTTCTCCTTCCTTCAGTTGCTTCTCTCTGGTGTTTTTAATCTTGCAGAATGTGAATTGTATTTAAAATAGAAGTCAAAGGCTGGTTTTATAGGTGGAAATTCGGATTAGGGCTTGGACCTAAGAATAAAACATTAATTAAATGTCCAAGCCCAAATTCTAAGCCCAAAATCCCGTAACTGCTGATACACCTTCACTAAAACGGTTTTTCCCGATGCGTTATGACTCCGATTGACCTCATTCCAGTTGCTAAAGTTCCGTAACTCGATAAGGAGCGTTTTCTCTTCAAAGGTCAGCGGCTAAATCATCGCTTAAGCACCTCGAAATCAGCAATCTATGGCCTGGAAAATGGATTTTCATCTCTAAAAATAATATCTTCGGGATTTCTTTTCAAGTCTTGACTCTATCTTTTGATCTTTGACTTTCTCCTTGGATTCCTCTTCTAGCTAACATTTAAAACCTGTAAAATATTCACTAAAAATACCAATATTACGCGTAAAAGCTTAATAAATCAAAAATGCTAGAAATAAAAGAGGAAAATCATATTATTGCATATTTAGTCCAAAAGTCTATTGAAATGATTAAATAAACACCAAAAATGATGTCTCCTAAGGGTCGAAATTAAGAACAATTAAGGAGACATCAAGACCCCCAACTCAAACCTTTGTCGTCCCGACAAAGCAAAACAAAACAAAACAAGGGGTAGAAGTAAACGTAAGAACAAATAGAAGCTTAGCAAATAAACCTAAAGCAATTCTTAAGATAAATCTCATATAGCAAAACTTTAAGAACTAACATATACATACACTAATCATGCAACATCAAACATAAATAATCTCAATCATAAAATTAAAGTTGCAATGCTTGAAGGTTACACTTGTACTCATCTCTGTATGATGGCTATAGGGTGGTCATTAATCCTAACTCGCTTTGAACGCTCCACCTAGTATATTCCCTATCAACAGAATTATAAATTCACTATGCACTTAGGAATCACGAGGTCTTTATGGTTTTAATAATGGCTTAAGGACGGTATGGATGTATATTTGGTAAATTTGAAGTGAGCTTTTGGCTCTCTCCTCACTTACCATCAACATGTCCTCGAGCTTGAGTTTACGCTAAAAAATGTTCTCACTCACCCATTTGACGCGCTAATGTTGCGTCCCCATGTCAACCCAAATGAAACTAAGATGATTTCCAAAAAATATTCCACTTTGCTGATTCTATTATTCTTTCTTTCTTTTTATTTTCATTTTCATTTCTTTTCTCTTTTTTTTTTTGTACAAGATACCCATGACCATCATTTTGATGTGAAAGGTCATGTCTCTTATAATTTTTTTTCTTTTTCTCTTTTTTTTCTTTCCAAATCCCGGCAAAGGGTTACAAATAATAAAATCATCTACATTTTTGTGCCTCAATACAAACACATATAGTACCTTCCCAATGTAATTTCCCAAATGTAACCCTCCACCCCAAACTCAAGCTCGAGACAAGTCTCAGGGTTGTGATTCAAGTGCGGGTCATCTGGTCATGCCTAATAATCTAAAGGATAATGGGCTTATATCGTGGCTACAAAAGAAAAGGCTTAAGGCTCAAAATTGGGCTAAGACGGATAAAATTATAATAAGGGATAACAAGCTAAAAGGCTTCAAATGGCTAACAAAGAACTGCCCCTATCATTTTCCTAAGTACATAGCTTGTCTTTAGTTCATCTCTAGGTGGGTTCTCTACTAATTAAGATTTCACGTTCTACACACCAAACATATTCCTTAAGTACAAGCTTACTTCATTTGCATTGTTTATTAATTTTTCCTATTAATTACCTATGTTCGCATGCAATTGTAAGTGCGTTTTATATCAATCCCTAAAGTCCACTACTTACTATCATAGATTCATCAAAAGTATGCTTAAAGGGACATTTAAAATCTTCTATAGTCAAACGCAACTCCGAAAATTATTTTATTGAAAGCAAATAAAACACATAACACATCAAAACTGGGATGAGGCAACGAACCCCACCCCAAACTCAAAAATGAGTCGTGTCCCCACGACTCGAAAAGACTCAACGCAATAAAAATAAACTAAACTAACTAAAACGCGAAAGGGATAGAAAACGTATCTTAACCAGCGCGAGGCTGGTTATCGGTGTTGCGTCCATGAACTTTCTCTTGCGTAAGAATACCATAGGTGGCGTGTTGAATTGTGCTCACCCCCATTAACATGTTTTGGAGAAGTTCTAACTCTTTTGTAACGTTTCCTAAAGATGCAATCATCTTTACTTGATTCTCTTCTAACACCTTCACTTTCGCTTCCAACTCATCAGTTGTATGCATCTTCTTCTTTGGAGGAGCTCTAGGATTCCTTGTTGCTTTCACCACCTCATCATGAATATTCTTGATCAAAGTCAAACCCATACTCTCACACACTACAACACGATCAATCTCTGCGTCTTTACGCGGAACCTTTGTGTCTAAACACAAAGTAGTGACGGTACAAGGAAATTTGAGATTTTGTTGTGAAGTAGGAATTCTAGCAAATTCCATGATGGTATCATATATCACACGAGCAACATCCATGGTTTCTCCTCAATAATACACTTAATGAACAAAAGATGCTCCTTCTTCACTTCCGATATGTGTTTAACTCCGAAGAAGGTAGGGATTATGAAACGTGACCAAATCTTAGCACATGGTAGCAAATTACTACTATACATCTGTCCAGGATATCTCTCTCCTTCGGGAATTGGGCGGGCCCCATCAACAAGAACTTTCCCCCAAAGGGATTCATAATCAAATGAAGGCTCTTTAAGAGATTCTTGAAACAGACATATTCCGAAAAACTCGGGTAATTTCAATGATTTACGAATAAGCTCAACGGAGAAAGGAACTACCTTTTTGCGAATAATAACAGCTTCCTTTGAGAAGGCGATTCCTTCATAAAAATCTCGCACCAAGGTAGGAATATACTCAAGCTTCCTTTCTCTCAATTCCTTCCAACCCAATTTATCACAAGTAACACCATAATCTTTATAAGCACTAGTCATAATACCTTTAGGAAGTTCATCTCCTCACCAAACTTCAAAAATTCAATTCGATCACAAACCTGAGTATCCCAAGGAACGAAGACTCGCTTGGGTTTCTGAGCCCAAGCTTTCCTACGCGGAGCTTTTGGTTGTTGCACTGGTTCTTCGGGAATTTCTTGTTCAGTTTCATCCTCAATCTCTTCTTCAACTTCTTCCTCACTTTCTTCATCACTCTCATCAATTAACCTACTCTTTTTTGGATTAGCCATACTCGGATTTTCTTTTCATTTCGGAGCAATTGGGTTTTGGACAGTCTTTTTGGATCGCGAATCCGGAATCTCAATTGCTTGGTCTGGGCTAGCTCCAACATTGTTCCTGTTTCTTGGTATGTTTCTTCGATAGTTACACATGGAATCGGTTCTGTTAGTCATCTCTTTTCACCCCAAACTCAAAACTTCAAATAGAGAAAAAGCTAGAGAAAAGCTTTGAAATTTGATGTTTTGAGGCTTAAAACTTGAAGGATTAGGTGGAATATGAGATGTGTTAAGGTTATTGGAGAGGGATTTTGAAAGAATTGGGTTTAATTTCAAGGTTGGGAAGATGAGATCTTTGAAGAAAATATGATTTTTGGTGATGTTTTGGAGAAGATGTGAGTTGATTTTGTGTTTTTGTGTTTTTGTGATGATAGAAGGCTTGATTTGATGATTTTATAGCTGTTTGTTGATGATTTTCGGAGTAGGTGGAGGCAAGGATTCGGAATATAAGACTTGGCTTGGAAAAGAGGCAAAAAACTAGGTTTAATAAGCTCAAAACCGCCTCTCGCAACAGCTGGCCGGCTAGCCGGCGGATTCGCCGGCATGCCGGTCGCGAGGGCGGCGAAAAATAATTACTAAATTCGAATTTTTTTTTAAATTTTTTTGTTTACCTCAAAACACAAGTATATTGCGTCGTCGCCTGAAGCAGTGATCAGAGACTTTGACATCACTGACCGGTATGCCGGTCGTTGTCGATGGCGCAAATGATGACGCAATAACCTTGCGTCGTCGCAGACGCAAGGACCAGAACCTTCATTCTCTTTGGCCGGCTAGCCGGTCATTAGCCGGTATGCCGGTGGATCTCGCTGACGCGAATGGTGACGCAACGAGCTGCGTCATCGCTGACGCAGTGGTCAGAGAGTTGGGGTTCTTCAGCTCCTTTGACCGGTATGCCGGCCAGCTCGCCGGCTAGCCGGTCAGACCTGTTGTGGACTCCAATTTTTTTCGTTTTCTCATCGTTTTGACCCCAAACTCATGACCATTATACCCCTGAAATCATCAAAAACAAACACCCTTCCTCATTTCTTAAAAATAAACACTAAATTAACGAAAATCAATCTAATTTAAACTACGAAAAATAAAAACTTAAACTAATATACAAGAAATTGGCTTTTGTTTAACGTCGTTAAGCTCGACGGGATACCTCGTGCTTCTAAGGAGCTTCGAGGAGGTACATGACCTCTCCGGGATGTGGGTCTTTTGCACGATCGGTGTCTTCACCTCCATGATAAATCTTTAAACGATGACCGTTCACCATGAATGTACGGTTCTCAAGTGGATGTTCTATCTCTATAGCTCCATGAGGTGTAACCTTGGTTACAATGTAAGGACCCGACCACTTCGATCTTAATTTCCCCGGATAATTACTGAACTTCGAATTATATTTCAACACTCTTTGTCCCACTACAAAGTTCTTCTCTCGAATTCGATTATCATGCCATCTCTTAGTATTTTCTTTATAAAGCTTAGCATTTTCATAAGCATGTAATCTAAATTCATCAAGCTCATTAAGTTTCATCATTCGATTCTCACAAGCTAGCATAGGATCTAAATCTAACTTTGCAATAGCCCAATAGGCACCCATTTCAAGTTCAAGAGGTAAGTGACAAGCCTTACCATAAACCATTCGATAGGGAGAAGCACCTACTGGGGTTTTGAAAGCAGTTCGATATGCCCAAAGTGCATCATCTAATTTCATAGACCAATCTTTTCTAGTAGGACCAACGATTTTCTCTAAAATAGACTTTACCTCACGATTTGATACTTCGGCTTGACCATTGGCTTGTGGATGATAAGCGGTAGATACACGATGTCTGACTCCATATTTTTCTAGAACAGTCTTCAAATATTTATTAACGAAATGAGTACCTCCATCGCTAATAATCACCCTTGGAGTTCCATGTCTAGTGAAAATATGTGACTTTAAGAACTTAATCACCACTCTTGAATCATTGGTGGGTAGAGCCACCGCTTCTACCCACTTAGACACGTAATCAACAGCTAATAAGATGTAAAGGTTACCATTTGAAGGAACGAACGGACCCATAAAATCTATACCCCAAACATCGAATATTTCAACTTCTAACACATTATTACGTGGCATCTCATCCCTCTTGGATATGTTTCCGGTAAATTGACATCTAGTGCATCTTTTAGTATATTCATGACAATCTTTTATAATAGAAGGCCAATAGAAACCGGATTGTAATACCTTAGCAGCAGTTCGATCTCCTTTGAAATGTCCACATAAGGTGAATCGTGACACCCAGCTATAATCGCTTCAATTTCTTCCTTGGCTACACATCTTCTTACCATCTGATCAACACACACTTTGTAGAGGAACGGATCCTCCCAAAAGAATTGTCTTGCACGGTGAGCTAATCTTTTTCTCTCCTGATAAGTTGAACCTTCAGGAAAGGAACCACTTACCACAAAGTTTGCAATATCCGAATACCAAGGAGCTTCATAATCACGAACCACGAATAAATTTTCATCAGGAAATTCTTCTCTAACTGCTTCATTACCATTATTCAACTCTGAACCTTCTAACCTCGATAGATGATCTGCAACCTGATTCTCGCACCCTTTTCTATCCTTGATCTCTAAATCGAACTCTTGAAGCAATAACACCCATCTGATTAACCTCGGTTTAGCATCCTTCTTCTCCATAAGATATCGAATCGCTGAATGATCTGTATAAACAATAACTTTCGCTCCAAGAAGATAAGAGCGAAATTTATCGAATGAATACACAACCGCTAGCAACTCCTTTTCTGTAACTGTATAATTAATCTGAGCACCATTAAAAGTTTTACTAGCATAATAAATCGAATGAAAAACTTTCTCTTTTCTTTGTCCTAATACAGCTCCCATACATAAATCACTCGCATCACACATAACCTCAAACGGTAAATTCCAATCTGGAGGCACTACTATAGGAGCAGAAATAAGCTTTTCTTTGATTGCTTTGAAGGCCGCTAAACAAGCTTCATCAAAAAGGAATTTGGAATCCTTTTCAAGTAAGTTGCATAACGGTTTCGCAATCTTAGAAAAGTCTTTGATAAATCGCCTATAAAAGCCAGCATGGCCTAGAAAACTTCTTACCCCTTTAACAGAAACAGGAGGGGGAAGAGTTTTAATTACCTCAATCTTCGCTCTATCGACTTCCAATCCAACACTCGAAACTTTGTGACCCAGAACAATACCTTCGCGAACCATGAAATGACATTTCTCCCAGTTTAAGACCAAATCTGTTTCTTTGCATCTGATTAACACTTTCTCTAAATTGTCTAAACACTTATCAAAATCATCACCAAATACAGAGAAATCATCCATAAACACTTCAAGAAAATTATCAGTCATATCCCAGAAGATGGCCATCATGCATCTTTGAAAGGTAGCAGGAGCATTACACAACCCAAATGGCATTCTACGATATGCAAAAGTACCAAAGGGGCATGTAAATGTTGTTTTATGTTGATCTTCCGGAGCCACGTAAATTTGATTATACCCAGAATAACCATACAAGAAGCAATAGTACTCTCTTCCGGCTAATTTGTCTAACATCTGATCTATGAAGGGTAAAGGAAAATGATCTTTTCTGGTGGCCTTGTTCAACTTTCTGTAATCCATGCAAACTCTCCATCCAACTACCGTTCTTGAAGGAATCGCTTCATTTTTATCATTAAGAACTGTTGTCATTCCTCCTTTCTTCGGTACACACTGAACTGGACTCACCCATTCACTACTCGAAATGGGATAAATAATCCCCGCATCTAAAAGCTTGATCACCTCTTTCTTACCACATCCTTCATAGCGGGCATTAAGCTTCTTTGACCTTCTACTGAGCGTGCGTTAACATCTTCAAGTATGATTTTGTGTTGACAATAGGATGGACTAATGCCTTTGATGTCAGCAATTGTCCAACCTATTGCTTCTTTGTTTGCCCTTAACACACGCAACAGTTTATCTTCTTGAGGACCTGTTAAATTAGCTGAAACAATAACAGGTAGAGTTTCATTAGTACCTAAATACGCATACCTCAAGTGTGTTGGTAATGGTTTTTCTTCCAATTCCGGAGGAGATTCAATTGAAGGCTTCTTTTTAGGAACAATCTCCCCCGGTTCTCTCACAGGTTCATAGGCAGGATGCCTATACTTCGGATTTTCAGAATTGAGAGCTGCTATTGTTTCAGTAAGCTCCTCCATCATCTCAGTTGAATCTAATGTCAAAGCAGCCTGCAAGATATCATCAAAATTTAAACAATTAAATACCTCTTGCGATGCTTGCTCTACTACATCCATCCTGAAGCAATCTTCCTGAGAATCTGGGAATTTCATAGCTCGAAATACATTGAATTTCACTTCCTCATCTTGTATCCTCATTGTTAATTCGCCATTCTCTACATCGATCAATGTTCTCCCTGTAGCTAGGAATGGTCTACCCAAAATAATGGGGACATTTCTATCTGCATTGTATTCAAGTATTACGAAATCAACAGGAAATATAAGTGTACCTGCCTTAACAAGGACATCCTCAATGCGGCCTTCAGGATGAGCGAGAGACCTGTCCGCCATTTGCAAGACCATAGAGGTAGGTCTTGCGTTTCCAATTTTTAGCTTATCAAAGATCGACTTGGGAATCAAGTTGATGCTTGCTCCCAAGTCACATAGCGCTTTTCCCTTCCATTCTTCTCCAATCGATATGGGAATCGTGAAACTCCCCGGATCAACTAACTTCGGAGGTAATTTACTCTGACAAATCGCGCTACACTCTTCAGGAAGACCAATCATCTCATTATCACAATAGGGCCTTTTGTTAGTGAGGGCCCTCTTCAAAAACTTCGTGTACTTAGGAATATCTCGAATCGCCTCAAGTAACGGAATATTAATACTTAGACCCTTCACTCTATTAAAGAATTTCTGAAAATCACCCAAATCACCCTTTTTCTGAACTCGCGATGGAAACGGTGGTGGAGGGCGATTGATCACAATATCATCCTTCTTTTTCGGAACTTCTCTTGGTCTCACTATTTCTTCAACCTCACTATCTTTCTCATTTTCTTTCTCTTTCTCAACCACTTCCTTTTCTTTTCTTGGTACTTCTTTCTCTTTCATAACGGGAAAAGGAGGTGGAGGAAGGTTCTTACCACTTCTCAATGTAACAGCATTACAATCTTCGCGTTGCTTCGGATTCTCAGTATCGCTTGGAAGTTGTCCTTGTGGACGTTGATTCAGTTGTTTATTAATTTGGCTTAGCTGATTCTGGAACAAACTCATATTGGCTTCGATTGCATTTTGACGTTCCATAGCTTGTGTTTGGAGAGCAATTAAACTTTCAACTGATTTCTGAAGAGTGACTACTCCTTCTTGTGGATGGTCAGGTAAGGCTTTTTGGTTTAAAGTTTCATCGTATGTATTCTGAGGAGTATTCTGAGGAGCTTGCCTTTGTACATAATTACCCTGATTCTGTCCTCCTTGATAATTGTTGTGTGGTCTTGGATTATAGTTGTTACCTTGGGGACGCGGCTGATACGCATAGGTAGGATTGGCTGCCCCATTAGGATTTGAGTATTGAAACCCAGGATGGTTTCTGTTAGGTTGATATCCATTACCACTTGAATTGAAGTTACCTCTATTGGACATAAACATCACGGATTCTTGGTTATTCGGACAATTTTCCTCATCATGGTCATCTACCTTGCAAATCGAACACATATAAACCTCTTGTGCAGCATGCACAGCTACCTTCTTACCCGAAAATCCTTCTTTTACAACTAAAGTAAGTTGCTTCAATTGTTGCTCAATAGTACTCTGAATCTTATTCTCAAGCGTAGCAAATTTCTCTTCCATATCAACATTATTCACTCCTTTAACCGGTGTTCTTACTGAATTCCACCCAACTTCATTCTTGACTGTTCTCTCTAAGATAATTTTAGCATGAGCGGGTTGAACTTGAAGAAAACCTGCACCACATAGCGTATCCAATTTCTCTCTCGAATTCCCATCAAGGCCTCTATAAAAGATTTTTAATTGTTGTTGTTCTGAAAAGCCATGATTTGGAACTTTACGTAAACACATCTGAAATCTTGTCCAACTCCTACCCACAGTTTCATCATATTCTTGACGGAAATGCGTCAATTTTAATTCAGCATCTAACCTCATGTTACTTGGGTAATATTTGTCAAATAAAGCAATCTCTAATTGGTCCCAGTTGGTTATCTTTGTAGGATCTTGCGTATCGTGCCATTCACTTGCTCCATCAATAACAAAGAATTTAAACGCAGCAAAATACATCTGTTCTCTCGAAACTCCTTGTGTGATATAAGAATCACATATCTGTTTAAACTTCTGTACTGCTCTAAGAGGATCTTCTTATGGTCTACCACGAAAATTTCCAAAATTTTGGAATTGAGCTAACATACCCGAATCTGGACGGAATCTCGGAACATCTATATCTGGAGCACCTACTCCTATAGCTGGAGCACGGAATGGAACTTCTGGAGGACCATTAGTAAACCACGGATCTTGATTCATCACTATCTGGACTTGAGGATTAGGAATCACTGGTGGAACTGGAGGAATAACGCCTGGAGCTAAAGGTTGGCCATTTGCATCTAGCTGGCCTTGTCCATTATTCTGTTGACCATTAAGATTGATATTATCCATTCTGTTACTTAACGCTTCTACTTCTAAAGCTTCTCGTTCTCTTCTTCTCTTGTTAGCAAGTCTGATCAACGATTCTGGATTACTAAGGATCGGAGGTGTTGGCTCTAGATCCTTGAATAGTCTTCTTCGCATACACCAAACCTAAAAACCTAAAAAGAACTAAACAAAAAGCGTAAAACTGATAAAATAAAATAAATGCACTATCACTAAAGGATAAACACCGTGGTCACACGCTACCGTCCCCGGCAGCGGCGCCAAAAACTTGGTGGTCCTTTGTGTGTTCTAAATAAATGCAATAAATAATCGAACCACAACCGCAAGTGTACGGTTGTCCCAAGTAGTATATCTGATAATACAGATTCGTTCCAAGGACGGGATGGTTGATCACAATGTCTAACAGATAGTGATTGATGCACTTATGAAAATAAAAGACAATAATATGTTTGTTTGGTTTTTGTTATTAAAGCTAATGAATAAAAGACAAATATTAAAATGTAAATAAAAGCTAAGACGCAAGTAAAATGATGTAAAACGCAATATGAGATGTAGCACTTGAGAACGCAAGGATCCTCCCTATCCTATTTCTTAATTTATGTTGTTTAAGGGCTAAATTAGTCAATTACAATGGTCGGGATTCTAATTTCCTTATACCCCCGTCAGGGTGGACTATAAGGCGATCCTAAAGTGTCACTAGTCCCGTCAGGGTAAATATGATCCACCGTTGGATGATTAAGTGTTATTACCTCATTGGCCCTAGGATTAGCTAAGCTCGTCAGAATCATTAACTTCTATCCTAGATTGAATAAATGGTTCCGTATTTAAACCCTCCGTCAGGATGATCCAATTGCCACTAATTGGAATAGCCTAAATACTACTACCTGTTCCTAGTTCATGACGCTAAAAACAGTAAATATTCATAATTTATCGAAAAGAGTAAAAGCCCTAATTTAGTTTAATTCAATAAAAACCCAAATTCAACATTCGTTAATTAATAAGATTGGGATTCACCCTTATTTGTTCTCAAGCACTATAGAAAACTTAGCTCATATTAAAATGAAATACAAAATTAAAAGTAATGGAATTCATATTGTTTACAGAATTAAAAAGATAAAAGAACCTAATTTCCGGAATCGGAATGACTACGAACGGAGATATAGACCCTCTCCAGCTCTTGTAGCTTCTTCTCCTTCCTTCAGTTGCTTCTCTCTGGTGTTTTTAATCTTGCAGAATGTGAATTGTATTTAAAATAGAAGTCAAAGGCTGGTTTTATAGGTGGAAATTCGGATTAGGGCTTGGACCTAAGAATAAAACATTAATTAAATGTCCAAGCCCAAATTCTAAACCCAAAATCCCGTAACTGCTGATACACCTTCACTAAAACGGCTTTTCCCGATGCGTTATGACTCCGATTGACCTCATTCCAGTTTCTAAAGTTCCGTAACTCGATAAGGAGCGTTTTCTCTTCAAAGGTCAGCGGCTAAATCATCGCTTAAGCACCTCGAAATCAGCAATCTATGGCCTGGAAAATGGATTTTCAGCTCTAAAAATAATATCTTCGGGATTTCTTTTCAAGTCTTGACTCTATCTTTTGATCTTTGACTTTCTCCTTGGATTCCTCTTCTAGCTAACATTTAAAACCTGTAAAATATTCACTAAAAATACCAATATTACGCGTAAAAGCTTAATAAATCAAAAATGCTAGAAATAAAAGAGGAAAATCATATTATTGCATATTTAGTCCAAAAGTCTATCGAAATGATTAAATAAACACCAAAAATGATGTCTCCTAAGGGTCGAAATTAAGAACAATTAAGGAGACATCAGTCACTTTGGATAAAGTTGCTGAGATAAATGAAGAAGCATTCAATATCATCTTCTTAGATCTCCCTGATTCTGTTATACGAAAAGTAGAAGGTTGTGATACTGCACTTGAACTATGGGATAAGTTATATTCTCTTTACTCTACTAAATCGTTGCCTAATTTATCTCTTGAAGGGTTCTTTGTTTAACTATAAAATGGATTCCAGTAAATCTTTAGACGATAATCTTGATGAGTGCTTGAAACTGACACTTGTGCTAAATGGTACCCCACAGGATTTAGATGATACTAGTAAATGTATGATTATCTTGAATTCTATTCCTGAATCTTATCAAGTTGTGAAAGATGTGTTTCATTATGCTAGTAATGTGCCTACTTTTGAACAAGTTGTAGCTACTTTAAAAACTAGAGAGAACAAATTAAAATTAACAGAAGGACTGGCTCTAATTTGTTTATTAAACCTAGAACAGATACTAAACAGGTCCCTGTATGAATAAACAGAAAAAATATGGCCCTAATAATAAAAATAAGGGTAAGGAGACTAGAAAGTGCTTTCACTGTGGAAAAATTGGTCACTTAAAGAAAAACTGTTTTAAGTTGAAAAACAAATTATCTTCGAATGTGAATGAGTCCAATGTGGTTAGCATGCCTAAGATTGATGATGATGTATATGAGGTACTGAATGTCACTAATAAGTCTAGTCATGTTAATTGGATCCTTGGTTCTGGTTGTACTTTTCACATGTGTCCCTCTTCTGAATTTTTTCATGATTTGATTGAAACTTGTAATGAAACTGTGTATATGGGTAATCATAAAACTTGTGATGTGAAAGGTATTGGTAAGGTTAATTTGAAAATGTATGATGGTAAACAAATTACTTTGACCAATGTGAGATTCATTCCTGACTTAAAAAGAAATTTGATTTCTTTAGGTGCCCTTGATGACCTTGGTTGTGTTTCTGCAGTGTCTAAGGGTAATATTCATGTGTATAGAAATTCCAAACTGCTCTTTACTGGAACTAAATGTGCTGGCTTGTATGTGTTAAATGGAACTTGTATTTCTTGTTTGACTAATACTATTTCTGAGCCTAAGCTTACAACTACTCATAAGTGGCACTTGAGACTTGGATATATGAGTCAACAAGGGCTTTCTATACTCAGCAAAAATGGTAGTTTTGGTAAGGATGCATTGTGTGACCTATCTTTCAGTAAGAACTGTGTGCTAGCTAAACAACACATGCAAAAGTTTCAGGATGGGGTTCACCTAGCCTCTAACTGCCTTGAATATGTTCATGTAGACTTGTGGGGTCCTGAAAGGTATGATTCTTTGGGTAATTACATGTATTTTTTATCTATATTTGATGACTATAGCAGGAGGGTTTGGATCTTTCTTTTGAAAACAAAGATGAAATTTTTTCTAAAAAAAAGAGTGAAAAGTTTTGGAAGAAAATCAAACTGGTAAAACAGTTAAAGATTTTAGAACTGATAATGGTATTGAGTTTTGTAATGAACAATTTGACAATTTTTGTAGAGAAAATGAGATTTTGAGACATAAAACAATTAGAAAAACCCCTCAGCATAATGGTGTTGCTAAGATGATAAACATAAATGTTTGGAAAAAGTTAGATGTCTTTTACTTACTTCTGGTTTAACAAAATATTTTTGGGGGAAGCTTTATATACTGCTAATTATTTGATCAACAGGAGCCCAACCTGTCTATTGATTTTAAATCTCCTATGGAAGTTTGGACTGGATCCAGGCCTGACTTGTCTCTCTTAAGAATCTTTGGGTGTACAGCTAATACACATACTAAAGAAGGTAAACTTTACCCTAGATCTTTGAAATGTGTTATGATTGGTTACCAACAACAACATGGGGTTAAAGGTTACAGATTGTGGGATAAGTCAGTGAATGGATACAAAATTATTGTTAGTAGAGATTTAATATTTGATGAACTTACTTTTTCTTGTAAGATTGTGAATGATGCAGGTCATGATACTACAGCTTAACCAACTAGAACTACCTTGGGTGTAGAGTTTGAGGTGGAGCCACTTAGCCCTGTGTAGCCTATTGAGCCTTCAACTGGAGACCATCAAGTGGAGCAACCCTTGGATCAGGAGGATGATGAAGAACAACCTGACACAACTGTTCATAAAGAGGCTGACCACTTGGCTGAGTCAACAGTTGGAGGACTTGAGGGTTACTAGCTGGCAAGAGATAGGCCCAGGATAGAAACTAGAATTCCTAGAAAATATTCCTATGCTGATTTGATTTATACATCACTTACAACTGCAGTTGAAATAAGAGATTCTGAGCCTTATACTTATTTAGATGCTATCAGTTGTAAGGAGAAGAATCAGTGAATTAAGGCTATGAATGATGAGTATAATTCTTTGGTGCTCAACAAAACTTGGATTTTAGTCTCTAAGCCAGATGAGGCCAAATTCGTGGAGTATAGATGGTTTTATAAGTTGAAAGAAGAAAGTTCTGAGAAGGATCCTCTTAGATACAAAGCAAGATTAGTTGCTAAAGGCTACACTCAGAGAGAAGACATTGATTTCACTGAAATTTTCTAACCTGTCATTAAGTTCAAAACAATAAAAGTTATGTTAGCTTATGCAGCCTGTTTCAATTTGGAAATTAAGTAGTTAGATGTTAAGACTGCTTTCTTACATGGAGACTTGGATGAAAGTATCTATATGAGACAACCTGAAGGCTACCATGATCCAAAGTTACCTGATCATGTCTGCTTACTTAAAAAATCTCTTTATGGTTAAAACAGTCTCCTAGGCAATGGTATAAGAGGTTTGATTATTTTGTTTTGTCACTTGGTTTTATGAGGTCTAAATATGATGCCTGTTTTTATTTTACTTGGAAAGAAAATTGTGGGATTTATATTTTTCTGTATGTGGATGATATGTTGATTATATACAACTCTCTGTCCTTAATTGATAAGTTTAAATCTGAGTTTGATATGACAGATTTAGGGCATGCTAGGAAAATTCTAGGTATGATTATTGATAGAGATAGAAATAATTTCATATTAAGGTTACATCAGAAACCATATTTGAAAAAGATTATTTCTAAGTATGGTAACTTGAACTGCAAACATGTATAGATTCCTTTGCCTGGTCATTTTGTTTTGTCTAAACAATTGTGCCCCAAGTCTCAGTCTGATATTCTGAAAATGGAAAATGTGCCTTATTCAAATGTGTTGGGTTCACTTATGTATGCTATGATTAGCACTAGGCTTGATTTGTCTTTTTCTATATCCTTACTTAGTAGATTTATGTCAAATCCTGGCTATGATCATTGGTTAGCTATTAAACATGTATTGGCTTATGTGAATTCTACTCTGAGTATTGGTTTGATATATGGTAATCATAATTGTCCCTTTGAGCTTGTTGAATATGTAGATTCAGACTTTGCAGGTTGTTGAGATTCAAGAAAATCTACTATTGCCTACTGTTTTACTTCGGGAAAAAGTTGCATATCTTGGAAATCTCAACTTCAACCTTTAGTTGCTCTTTCCACAACTGAATCTGAGTATGTTTCTATAACTAACTGTATGAAGGAACCTATTTGGTTGCAGCATTTTCTTAAAGAAGTAAAATTGGTGAAGTGTACTTATGCCATCTATTCAGACAGTCAAAGTGCTATACACTTGAGTAAAAACCCTGTGTATCATGAGAGAACAAAGCATATTGATGTAAAAAATCACTTCATTAGGGATATAATTGCAAATAATGAAGTGAAGTTAGAGAAAATCTCTTTTGAACTTAATCCTTCTGATTTTGGTACTAAACTGTTGCCTAACTGCAAATTCAAACTTTGTTTGGATTTGTTCTTTATTGGTTGAATGATGTGCACGTACTTTGGGCTATGAAGATTTGAAATGTGCCTCTCCTATCACTACTGCTGGACATGATGTTCTTGTAGCTGATCCATGATAATATACACTTCAAGGTAGACATGTAGGAATATGTGAAGTGTTTGAGTTGACGTGAAAGTTTGACCAAGTCAACATCCTATGTGGAAGTCATAGTCAAATGGTCTTTGTGCTTTTGACTCTACACTCAGCCTTACGTTGTCATTTGATTAAGTAAAACTCGGAGCTATTGTGGAGATATGATCTTATATCCCATGGAAGGATGATATTTAACCAAAAGACGTCTCATATAAAAGACCTCTTCTCTTCACAACTCATTCATTCTTTCCTTCGCCTTTTTTCAGAATATCTATCTCGTCTCTTTTACGAGTCAAACTAGGGTTTGCTCTTATGTGTATTCAAAGCTTAAATCCTCTGTAATAGTTAGTATAATCTTATTATTAAATTGAATCTTGCTGATTCAAGGTTAGATATTCAGCGTAGTTGAGTATTGGTTAGATTTGCTGGTTCTACACTTAGGGTTTATTGAATACGGTGATTTTCTTTAATTGTGAAGATTGTAATCTGTGATAACAGTGGTGATAGTGGATTGGCACTCTCAAATCCTAGCCCAACGTGGATGTAGACTATTTTGTCGAACCACGATATATCATGTGTTCTTTACTTTCTGTTTTCTTTAATTTCTTTGTTTAAACCTTGGTTTGAAACTCAATCTCGCAACTCGACTATTTTACAACACTAAGGGATATGGCCTATATCGTGCCGACAAAAGAAAGGCTTAAAGCCTTAAATGGGCTAAGAAGGATATAACATTAAATTTCGGTTAGAAAGCTAAAAGGCTCATATGGCTATCAAAGAACTACCTCTATCATTTTCTTTGTTCATTCTTTCCTCTAGTTCATAATTAAGTGGGTTCTCAACTAGTTTAGATCTCACGTTCTACACACCAATCATTCCTACTAAGTTCAAGCACCATTATTTTGCATTTTTCATTAATATTTCCTATTTACAATCTAGTATTTGCATGCATTCAAGGGAGTTGTGCACTAACTCACACTAAAAACTAAATATTATACACTAAAACAAATTAGCAATTTGGGAGAAGGTTTAGAAAATATTACACGACCATCGCGCATCTCCTTGAACTCGCGATCAAAAGGGTTCAAAACTATTCATACCTTCTTGCGGGGTTGAGGAAAGAATTGATCTTTAACAATTGGTTATTTCCTCTTTTTTCGATGGTCGGAACTTTTTTTTCTCATGTTATAACCGTGTTATTGTATTGACACCTCAGGCTTTGATTTCATCTCACATGGTTCATCGATGAGGGTTGGTTTCTCTATTGTTGCTCCAGTAATTTCTTGTTTGTCCTCATGATTTGTCTCTTCCTCTTGAATTCTAATTCATCTGTTTTTCTCGTCATCTTCACCAACCCACAACTCAAGATGCACCAAGTATGGAATAAACTTATGAATGATTGGTGTTTCTTACGGATATTGTATGAAATAAGCTTTTTATGGTGTTTGTGTGGTGGTTTATGAAGAACAAGGAAAGAAATTTAGTTTACTTATGGTGAAATAAATCTTAAAAACTTGATAATCTATATAAAATGTATCCATTGGAAATAATAAATATCATCCAAACCAATAAAATATTTATATTTTTATCGTAAAAACGAGTATCATAATCAGTTAGGGTTAGCTCAATTGACAAAAGCCTTGATTGAGCTATTGTCAATTGAGCTATTTATCAATTGACAAAATCCTTGATTAAGAATAAGGGGCATCCAAATATCGCTTCAAAGATCTTATAATTCTTCGCTACATCAACTTTGGGTTCAGCTAGCTAACGAGTATGAGAGTGTTTTAGAGCAAGAAGAGGCCATGTATTTCCAAAAGTCTAGTAAGAAATGGATAGTGTCTGGCGAGAGAAACACGAGATATTATCAAATTGCTGCTTCTGTTAAAAAGAAAAAAGCCTATTGCTTCAGATTATTGAATGACCGTGATGAATGGGTGGATGAGGAAGAAGATTTGAAGGTATTAGTCCGAGAATATTTTGAATCACTATATGATAGGCCTGAGGAGTTTAGGGGACCTTACACTTTACCTCCCATTGGACCAATTGGAAAAGAAGTAACTAGAGATTTAAATATGCCTTTTTCGGACGAGGAAATTCGGATTGTGGTGTTTCAATCGAATCCAACTAAAGCCCCTGGACCGGATGGTATGTCAGCTGCGTTCTATCAAAGATGTTGGACAACGGTGGGTCCTGCGATATGCAATATGTTAAGAGAAGCGGTAAGTAAGGGGCACCTTCCCCCAGGTCTGAATGGAACACTTATCCACCTGATTCCAAAAGTGTCAGACCCGATTCGGGTATGTTTATTTTGTCCTATTAGTTTAATTAATTCTCCGATTAAATTTATAATGAAGGCAATGGTCAATAGACTAAGGCCTATTCTATCTAATATTGTGGGTCCTTGTCAGAGTAGCTTTTTGCCAGGTCGCTCCACCGTGGATAATCTTGTTTTGGTTAGCGAAGTTGATCATAGGATGCGGCACTTGCAAGAGAAAAATGGAATTATGGCGGTAAAGATTGATCTTGCGAAAGCCTATGATAAAGTTAGATGGGAATTCATCGAGGACACCTTGTGCCGCTTTGGATTACCGGAAAGCTGGATATCGCTTATCATGGCTAGTATGAAGGATAATGAGATGAGTGTCTTATGGAATGGAGAGCCTTTGGCGCCTTTCAAGCCCTTTCGAGGAATTCGTCAAGGAGACCCCATTTCTCCATATATTTTTGTAATGTGAATGGAAAGACTTTCACTGTTAATCCAAGAGCGTTGCAACAATGGGGAATGGAAAACGATTCAATTGGGTAGACAGGGCCCAAAACTTTCTCACTTATTTTTTGCTGATGATCTTATCTTGTTTGGAGAAGCTTCTTTATTGCAGGTTAAACTAATTCAGGAGGCTATGAACACATTTTGTAGTGAGGCTGGGCAAACTATTAGCGCCGAAAAATCACTCATTTATTTCTCAAAGAATGTTTCGGAAACTACACAACAGGAACTTGCTGCTGTGAGCGGGTTTTGTCATAGTTACTCTTTTGGAAATTACCTTGGTGTTCCGATCTTATCCGGGAGGCTTCCGAAAGGGTTCTACAAGAAGATTATAGAAAAGATGAGAGGCAAATTAGCTTCGTGGCAAACTAAGACTCTTTCGTTAGCTGGTCGGATTACACTAGCTCAATCGGTGCTCAGCGCGGTTCCGGTCTATCAGATGCAAGTGCTAAATCTGCCAAAGTATGTATGTGTGGAGTTGGATAAAGTGGTGAGAAATTTTATATGGGGGTCTTCGACATCGGAAAGGAAAATTCATTGGGTCTCATGGGAGCAAATATGTAAACCGAAAAAGGCCGGAGGGCTAGGGATTAGGAGTGCAAGGAAATATAATTTAGCGCTCTTGGCGAAACTTGGGTGGAAGCTTGTGCAACAAGATAATAGTGTAACTTGGGTGAGTGTGTTAAGAACAAAATATTTCAAAAATGAAGTTCTAAATCGTGAGAAGAAAGCGAATGACTCTAGCATGTGTAAAGCTATTATGAATGGGTTAGATATCATTCGTGATGGGTTAGTGGAGTTGGTGGGGATAGACGGAAAAAAGATGGTATGGCGTCATGAAGCCTCCGGGGTATTCACCGTTAAATCGGCATTTGAATCACTAGAGACTACGTTACCGGATGAAACGTTCAACTGGGACTCAATTTGGAAGTTAAAATGCTCACAGAAGGTTTGGGTATTTATATGGAGGGTGTGCTTAAATCGAATTGCGTCAAAGGAAAATCTATACAAAAGAGGAGTGGTTGAGTCAAGGAGGTGTGAATTATGTGGGAGTGAAGTAGAGGACCTGTGGCACATTTTTGTGGAGTGCAAAATTCCGAAGACGGTGTGGCAGGAGCTGGAATTGGGCATTGGGGAGGAACTAAGGAACCATGGAAAAGAAGATCAGACTCATCGGGTGGAAGGTACAAGTTTTAGTACTAACTATGTTGTTCATGTGCAGGGCAATAATGCAGGTATTCAGATTTTGTTTTGAAATAGGGGTGCAGCTGAACCAGGGACTGAAGCTGCAATTTCGAGGAGTTCAGCTGCTGATCTGAGGAGTGGGGCGCTGTTCGTGAACGCGGGAGCTGAGGCCGAGTTGGATGGAGCTGCTGGACTGATCGAGGGAGAGGCTGGCCACCAACCGAGAGCTGCTGTTCTTAGAGTTGCTGCAGAAATCACAGGCGCAGCACATGGAATGGGTACAAGTCATGAAAGATGTGAACAACCTAATGCGAGTAACACAACCGAATTGAGAGCTTGGTTTGGTAAACATCTAAGTAGCAAATCAAGATGCTATGGGATAGATTGGCTACTGCTATTTATTGCTGCAATTTGGACAATCAGGGTAAAAAGAAATCAACTCCTTTTTAATGAAATGACAACATTTCCTCATGGCAAAGAATTAAAAAAGGAGATAGTAACTTTAGCTAATAATTTCATCCTCGATTGGGGGAAAGAATTCGATGGAGGCATTATCAAACTTGCGTCAAACGTGATGATTAAATGGGTCAAACCTTCGAATGGCTTAAAGCTAAATATAGATGGTAGCTTCGATGCATCAAGTGGTAAAGCAGGTATAGGGGGTATTTTGAGAGATAGAAATGGCTCGTGTATTGCCGGATTTGTTGGTCCATGCTTGGGCATTTCCCCGTTTATATCTGAGCTTTTGGCTCTTCATTTTGGACTTATGTGGATTATCAAGAAAGGGTACTTGGATGTTTACATTGAAACTGATTCGAAGGAACTCCATGCGCTAGTGAAGGGCGGTGGGAGTTCAAGTAGTCATTGTGTAATAGACTCGAGGGAGGTTCGTGCGCTAGTGAAGGGCGGCGGAACCTCAAGCAGTCACATTGAGTCCCTTGCACGAGAATGTTTGGAAATATTGCGTAATCACCGTAGTATGGAAATTAGTTTTATTTACCGTGAAGCGAACTTCTGTGCTGATAAATTAGCAAAGGAAGGAGCTCATTTGAACTCAGCTCCTAAACAATTTGAGGACCCTCCGGTTACTTATGGAAGCACATTACAAATGATAGGAGTGAGCGAGCAACTAATAGAGTTCTTCTAGACCCATAATAAGTGTTTTTATTCTATTTTTCATGAACGTTTTTATTTAATCGGCTTTAATGCCTCATATGTATGCAAACAAAAAAAAAACCTTCATTATCCAAACAGTTTGAAATTCGCTTAAATTTTATAACCTAAACATATTCAGTTGTAGTAGTTTCGTGCAATCACACGTCTTTTTTTTTTGGACATGAATCACACGTCTATTATGCCCTTAGATATATAATAGTCATATGGTAAACGACTTAGACAATAGTGTCTAGTAATCGTGGGAAGCACCTTTATTTAATTTGCATACCTATATATATGTTATATGTACAAATAAACCTCACAAATTACTCAAGCACCTGCCTCCAAAAGTACTTAATTTATGGCCTCCCAAGCTTCTCTTCCGCTAACACTAACTCTTCTAGCTATAAGTTTTTCGGCCCTCCAAGCTTACTATCCACCCAACTACTATAATGACCAACCTAAGAAAACAATGAATGTAATCGATACGTGTTGGCGTGGTAAATTAAACTGGGAAAACAATCGTCATGCATTGGCTGATTGTGCCATAGGTTTTGGAAAATCAGCTCTTGGAGGAAAGTATGGTGCAATATATGTGGTCACCGATCAATCGGATAATCCTCAATACCCAAAGCCGGGTACTCTTCGATATGGTGTAATCCAGACGGAACCACTTTGGATTGTTTTTGCTAAGGACATGGTTATAAAGCTTGATAATGAGCTCATGATAAATAGTTTCAAGACTATAGATGGGAGAGGTGCAAAAGTTGAGATTGCTAATGGTCCATGCATTACAATCGCACATGTTAGCCATGTTATAATACATAGCATTAACATACACGATTGTAAACCAGGATATTCTGGGATTGTCCGAGATAGTTTAACACACGCTGGCCATCGAGAAGGCTCCGATGGAGATGGAATCGTGATTTTCGCCTCTTCCAACATATGGATTGACCATTGTTTCCTAGCACGTGCTCAGGACGGTCTTATTGATGTAATTCATGGTTCTACTGCCGTTACCATCTCTAATAACTACTTTACTCAACATGATAAAGTAAGTGGTTATTTCTTGAACGAGTTATTCATGCATGCATGTTGTATATATTTATATATTCCAACAATCATTATTTATACATAAATCGACGCATCCTCTAACCAGCTTCGATTGCAGGTTATGTTGTTTGGACACAATGATAACAATGTCGAAGACAAGAGTATGAAAGTTACTGTCGCCTTCAATCGTTTTGGCCCAGGTCTAGTTCAAAGGATGCCAAGGTATACATACATATATAGGATAAAATGTTTCAGCTTTTCGGTCTCCTTCATTTATGGTAGATTCTTAAACATAGGAAATTTGGCAATGTTCAGGGTTAGGTTGGGTTACGCACATGTAGCTAACAATTGGTACGATGATTGGAAGATGTATGCAATCGGTGGAAGTGCTAACCCAACTATTTTTAGTGAAGGAAACTATTTTATCGCTTCTAATGATCCCTATGCAAAACAAGTAAGTCTAACATATTTATATGTAAATACATACAATAAATTTTTACCAATTTAAAATTTTAGATGGCACCATATATATAAGAGTAAATAACACTATTGCCCCCTGCGTTTGTACCCGATTGACAGGTTGCTCCCTAACCTTTAAAACAGGACTCTTTGCCCCCTATATTTTAATTTTTTGACCCGTTACCCCCTGACTGTGTGTTCCGTCCATTTTCGCCGTTAAAAGTGACGTAGCATTGCCATGTCACTTTTTTTTTTTTTTTAATCCAGGTGTTAATTAATCAATTAATTAAGATTAACCTAGGGGTAGAAAAGGTATTTTATAAATAGTTTTAATATAAAATATAAATAATAAAATAAAACCCCCCCCACCCCCCACCGCACCACCCTACCCCCCCCCCCCCCCCTTCTTCTTCTTCCTCTTCTTCTTCCCCGATCTGCACCTGCAACTCCCTTAAAAAAAAAAATCAAACATTTAATCAGCGATTCATCTTGATATTTGAGGAACAAATTGAAAAAAAAATTGTAAATGTTTCCATAAAGCAGCACCCCTTGACGTATCTACGGACAAAACCAGCCTTCTAATTCCCGACTTTTTCTCAAGTCTATCTACACCAACATTTAATCTTATTTAGATCCTGAATATGAAGAGAGCATGATAAATATTCTAATATTCAATAGTCATACCCACGCTAGCACAAGAAATTTAAAGCTGGAGAAATCATTCATTGAATGTTGAGAAGTTTGCTGCATTAAAGCTATATTGAAGAGGGGATGATCAAAATGTTCCAAACTGCATTTAACACTTACTTAAAGATATACTGTTCAAAAATAGCACAAGGTCACATTAGATTGGAACCCCTACCAATCATAACCACCTATTGCTTTCCTTTTAAATAGTATTGTCTACTATTCATGAGCCATGGAGGCAGCAACAACAGTTTCTTTAGGTAATGGCTTTGAGCTTCACTTATCACCTGCAACTTTAAAAAAAAAAAAAAAAAATTGCAGCAGATTATAGAAGAAGAAGTAGGGATAGATATGGTGAATCTGGAAGAAGATCGAGAAGACCATTTTGCCCTTACTAAAAGGACACATGAAATTTTGTTATATGTGAATGTCTTAATGTTGTAGGCTTGTAGCCGTGTTAAATTTGATAGATATGTGTTAGCTGAATCTGTTTGCTAAATGATATTAGTAATCTAATGATCAAGCAGCTATAGCTATAGATACTAGCTGAATCTGTTTGATTTTTTTTTTTTTAAGGGAGTTGCAGGTGCAGATCGGGGAAGAAGAAGGGGAAGAAGAAGAAGGGGAGGATGGGGGGGGGGGGGGGGGTATGGTGGGTGGGTGCGGTGGGGGGTGGGGGGTTTTATTTTATTATTTATATTTTATATTAAAACTATTTATAAAATACCTTTTCTACCCCTAGGTTAATCTTAATTAATTGAGTAATTAACACCTGGAATAAAAAAAAAAAATGTGACATGGCAATGCCACGTCACTTTTAACGGCGAAAATGGACGGAACACGCAGTCAGGGGGTAACGGGTCAAAAAATTAAAATGTAGGGGGCAAAGAGTCCTGTTTTAAAGGTTATGGGGCAACCTGTCAATCGGGTACAAACGCAGGGGGCAAAAGTGTTATTTACTCTATATATAATTGTACTTAGATGTGATCTTAGTTTAATTAATTAACTTTTACTATGTGTCCATTCAATTTACTATCAGAGTATATAGCATGTACTAATATGTGATGAACTTTAATCAGGTTACAAAACGAGAGGTTAAAAGTGGTAGTACGGAATGGAAATGGAGGTCATCCCGGGATATATTCATGAATGGCGCTTATTTTGTTCAATCTGGATACGGAACAGCTTCACCAGGCTATACCAAGTCTCAATCATTTCCAGTTTCTGATGGATCTTTGGTTCCATCCTTGACATCTGATGCAGGTCCATTGGAGTGCAGTACAAATAACACATGTTGATGATGTTTGTTAATAGTTCCATGCCTATGTTGAAGAGAGCATAGGGATTTAAGTCTCAACCTTAGTTATTATTAGCCTTGCATCTACCTCCCCATTGCGATATAATTAAGCGCCATGGTGGTTTGAGTAGTTTTTAGCAAGATATATTATGCTTACTGTCTTCTTCTTTTCCTCTTCTTCGACTCGAGAAGATCTTGTAGTAGTACAAAATAATTTTGTCAAAAGATGAAATTAAAATGCATATAAAATTTAATACAAGAAATTATGTTGATGATAATTTAGTATTGGAAAAATAGCACTTATTCTAACAACAAACAACAAATGAACTTAAAAAAAAAATCTGAAGAAACTTACAAGCTTTAATTACAAAAGACTAAAAAAAAATAGCGTGAAATTGATCACAGGCTTAAAAACAATTTCATGTAGAATCAATGTGTTAAACTGTTTATCATCCGTCGCTACCCAAAATATTACTAGTACTCCCCTCAAATGTGTGAACTTACAAAAATAAGAAAATAGAATATATTTATTTCGGGGGTTGAATAAGACACTTAAGAATAATTGTCTTATTAAAAACTTTAACTAAGACAAACTCTTACTTACAAATCTGATTAAGTCTATTTAACAAAGTATAGAAGATAAAGCACTATATTACAAATAAGTTTTTAAATAAAGTGTGGGAAGCACATAGAAGTTCAAGTACTAAATTAGGAAAATTATGAGATAACTAAGCACCATGCACGGGAAAGATTATGATAAGATATTTTAAGTTAAGCATGCATATAAAACAATATGTAATGAGTAAAAGGTAGAAGATACACAATCATTTTTAAGTGGTTTCAACTCATGAGGGCATAACCCACCACCTAAAGTAACATTATGATGTTAAGTGTCTTCAATATGTTTTTTTTCTTCCATAAAGGTGAAAACAAAACCTTTATAATGAGGTATTTTTGGGCTCAATCTCAATTTATCATTTGAGACTTTTACCGGTTAAATCACAACCTGAATAAAATTTTCTCTACGCTCAGTCTCAACATGTACACGTATTTTTTGATGGGCTCAACCACGAAGCCTGAGCGTGATTTTTTACGGTTCAATCACTAAAGTTAACCAAGACTTTTACGGGACCAGTCACAAAATCTAATCGAGTCTTTTACGGGCTCAATATCAACCCTCAAACCACTTCAATCATATGAAGCCCTCTTTTCTTCAAAGAGGTAACTACATTTTACTCAAATCTGAAAATTACCCTTCCTTACTAGATCTAAATATAAGTGTTTATGAAGGGTTATTACAAGAAAGAAAGATAAACGCCTAAAGTAAAAAATTACAATGATAATTTTTGACACCTCCATGAGTATATAGATCAATGATGGTTGATTGTTGAACTTCTCTTGAATTGATGATACAATGGATATTATTTGAATCCCTTTGAATGTATATGAACAATGAAGTGGTTCTAACTATTTCAATTATATGAAAGTGAATTTAATAGCTTGACAATTCTTTTAGGATGGGCCCTTTGATGGTATGAAAGGTTTGGCTTCAAGAGGTATTTTCTGATCTTCAATGGTGTGGGTATGTGATGTCTACTTTATTTCAATAGATTGATCTAGTCACAATACATCATTTTAGGATTATATTGTGCATATTGGAGGGATCATTCCCTATATTTTGATATTTTCTCATTTCTTTTCTAGCTTGGATTTTTGTTACTTTTAGAGCTATTTGTGCGTAATTTATGTGTTAAGTGTACAGTTCTTAAGTACTTGGATGGTATTAAATCCCAAGACAAGGATAAAAAATCGAGAAAGAAAGGTCAAATCCAAGTCTAGGCGTTATAGGACCAAGAAGTCACTTTTGGAAAGCGAGAGCAGTTATAGGCAAGATTTAAAAATTGACTTGTTGGTGTCACCACATGCAATTTATGAATATTCAGTAGGAGTCCTTTAGCTTCTAGATAGTATTTGAAGTTAGGAGCGTGTAGAAATTGGTGGTTCATGGTTTGGAACTGAATTGAAGAAGTTATTAAAATTGCAGGCTTATGTGCCCTAGTCTACCATGCCACATATTCACAGGCTCAACAATATAACCAACAACATGTGTATTTTTATTCATATCAATTTATGGTGTTAAATACAAAGAGCCCCCACCCACGTACCTTGTCCCAATAGGTTCACTTTTTTAAAGTATAATCAATTTTCCCCATCTAACAGTATACTAAGGCCTACTAGGTTGAGAAGGGCTCCAAAAATTAAGTTTTTACACAGGGAGGGGACAAAGAAAATATCATATAAAAATTAAGGTTTTCCTAAAAGTCAATTTAAGAAGAATCTTTCCCTTTCCAAGGACGCAAGTCATGGATGAGCTTCCCATGTAGACACTTTTTCCAATAACCGTTTCCACAAACTCCTTAAACATGTTCTTGTTTAATAAGAAGTGTACTAATGCTCCAGCGTCAAGGACCCACTTGCACTTGTTCTCAACCATATTTATCTCAACCATCACAACAACAAGTACCTTATCATACTTAGTTAGGTTATCTGCTAGCTTTAGGTGCTTCTCAATTTTCCTAGTGGGATTCAATCTGCCTCCTTGTTTGTTTCCACTAGGCTTGTGGTTGATCAAACATTGCCTTTAGACATGTCTTTAGTTGCATGATTAGAACTTTAAACCATATTAGATTTTGAATTATTAATAAGGAAAGCGTGAAACTTTTCCTCAAGGTCGTTTGCCTCTTCAGTTTTCATGTGTTTGACCCGAATGTTGGTCACATAATTATTCTTACCCAAATTGTCGTCTTCATCTTCTAAAAAGTCTTCCACATGACTTTAGCAATTTTTTTCGGAAAACACGTCATATATAACATTGGTCATTTGGTTGAACAAGCATCCCCAAGCCACCAAATTATATTTTTTAAACTTGGCCTCAAGATCGTAGTAACTCGTCAATTTCTTATCAATTGCTGGTAATTCCCTGGTTGGAGACCCAAAATCAAAACATAACCAAGATCTAGTTGTTCAAGGAAAAACATAATTTTTTTTCCAATGTTTATAGTTGAATCCAACCAAGAATTCCAATTTAGGCATGTCGAAAAGTGATTGTGCATTTAAAAGTAGTAATGATAGAATGAAAGAAAGAAAAAAAGAGACCTATTACTGATCACTGTTTAGACAAAAATCTTAAACTGTTGAAAAAATAGCACTATTTCGTAACAACAATCACAAAAAAATATTGTAAAAAGATTATTGTGAAAACATCTACAACAAGATTGAATTATAGAAAAAAAATAAAGACACTAGAATAAATGTAATATCATGAACTCGGTCACTTTCTTAGAGACAATTTCTAATACAACAAGAATGCTAAATTATTTATCCTCAATTGTTCCCAATGTATTATTGTTATTTCTCGTGTACTCGTACAAAAATGGGAACAAAACCTATATTCAGAAAAACTCAAAAAAGAAAGAAAAAACATTTTGCTTTATAGTTTTACATTTTGGTGTGTTCACTATATTAAATAATAAAGAATCTTTATCCATGTGGGACAAAGGCAGAAAACTCGATTGGACTTTTGAACTTGAGGGATTGAGGAGTTAAGGCCCATAACTTCTCCATTTATAATATAAAGCCCAGCCCCATTACCCATTAGAACCTAACTAGAAGAAGGCAAAAAATCCAAAATACTTCCTTCCCCTTTGTTGATATGGTGAAACAAAACAAATAAAAACAAAATCCCTATATAGGGATCATTCCCATTCTCTCTACCCTTTCTCATCCAACTCTCTCTCTGTACCTACACCGGAACCACACCAGAAAACTCATCCAGCAGCTTTACCGCCGCCCACCTTCTCACCATCATCACCTTCCAGCTCCACCTTCCATCTTCACCACCATCATCACCGACGACACCACCCTCTTTCGTATCCACCATCATCATCTTCGTGTCGGAGCCCTACTGCACACGAAGCCGTCGAATTCGTTTAGATCTGACGCCGTTCGCTGGATCTTCGCACCGGAGCCGTTCGCCGCAACCGATACCTTCTCCACCACCACCGCGAACCACGCCCTTGTCCACCACCACGAACCAAACCCTTTTCCACCACCACGAACCAGATTCGCTCACCTATCCACCATCCCCACCAGCAAACTAAAAACGCCGGACAAGGACATTCTCCACCACCACAAACCAGATGCGCTCACCTATCCACCATCCCCACCAGTAAACAACAAACGCCGCCGTTTATGGACAATAAAATCGCCGCCATCGCCTTAGACATCTCAGATCTAACCAGATCTGTTCAGATCTGGTGACGTAAGATCTAGTAAGTTATTATTTTTTTGTCGCTGCCGTGAAGGCCTTTGATTACATAAATCCTAATCTGTTTTTGTTGATTTGTAGGTAAAAAAAAGGGTGTAGGGTATAGCCCCAAGGGTACATCCCTTAGGGTAAATTTGAATGAAGGTGTAGTTTTTGTTTTCATGTTCATATACGAGTGTTAGGGTACAACCCATTAGGCTTGTGTTAAGCTATCTTTTTGTGTGTTTTGTTCAAATCTAAGCCTCTAGGGTACATACCCTAGGGTATAGCTAATGGGTCCAGCCCCTCTTACGAAGAAATTGTTTTTATTTTTAAGTTCCTATGCAATTGTGAATTGATTGGACTAGGGTACAACCCTTAGGCCTAAAGAGATTCTTTTCGTATTTTTGTTCCTATGCGTGTGTGGAGTTAACTGTGCCTGAAGAGATTTTCTTGTCATTTTTTATGGGTACAAGCCATAGGGTACTTGGACTTTCACATGGACAAAATCCGATTAAGACATGGACAAACCCTATGTGCAATTATATGAAAAATCACTTCACAAAACTCGAAAAACAACATAGGTCCGTACCCATGTGTACAGATCGATCTAATTAATGAAAAGAACAAAAAAAAACTCGAATTACTAAAAAGGAAAAAAAAATGAAAAGCATATTGAAGGAAAAAAATCCAACCAAAAAAATAAACTAGGCCTTTTTTAAAAAAAAAAAAAAAACTAGCCCTTATTTAAAATATTTTTCTTCGAGATTGATAGTTGGCCTAGTGGTTAGGCTACTCCGCAGAGACCAAGAGGTCCTGGGATCGAATCTCATTGGAGTCAAAATGACTCCGAGTCCGAAGTGGCTCTCTCATGTATTAAAAAAAAAAAAAAAAAAAAAAAAAAAAAATCTTCTAGGCCTTAAAAAATATTTAGATAGGTATTTAGGCTCTTATGTGTAGTTTCACCTCTAAAATTCCCAATCCCATGCTCCAACATTTTGTACTCTTACTGAATTGGACGTGGCCTTCATTACTTGGGCTAATTTTAAAACTGACTTGTCTGATTTTAGTTATCTTATCTTACACCTTCCCTTTCACAAATAAGTTCTGTCCTCAAAACCCAAATAGCCTTGATTCTTGATTATTGATGGATACTTAGTAAATGCTTCCTCAAATATCTCTTTTGTTTGTGAAGGCCAGCAACTTTGACATAAGGCTAAACTTTTTGTCGTAACTATTAGTTTGTGCAATCAACGTTTCATACAAGTTGTTCTTCAAACTCGGGATTTTCCTTCGCCTCTAATTTTTCCAAAGGGACCATATCATGGTTTGGATCAACTCTTGAGCTGATTGCCTTTAGAATTTTCAAGATACACTTAGCATGAATTCAAATTTTAGCTACTCTTGTTTTATTTAGCAAATGTTCTTTGAAATTCAATTTAAGCAGGCAATCACTCTCATGTTCTGTAATAGCCTACTATAATATGAAGAAGTTTTCAGACTATATACTCATTAATTAAATTCAAATCAAGGATTATAAATGCAAAGAATACTAACTTTAGTACCAGGACCCTTTTCAAGCCACCCTCAAGCACGCGGATCCAACTTCACAACAACATATGCAAATTTTACCAAACTAATTAAATTACATATATTATATAATATATAGTGTTATACAACAACACTATTAACAATAATCTAAAAACTCTATATATTATAAAAGAAAACCCACATTCCCAAATAGAACCATCAATAAAACAAAAATCCACTTGCTATGCAAATGAAACCCCGAAGATTTACTATCACCAATCCCAACAAGAAATTTGCAACTACCAATCGAAGGATCCAAAAACGTAACCATTCCAAACCCATCAAATTCACAGCTCTCCACATTCTGTTTCTGTAGCTGATAATAACTATTAAAAGCATACGAAATATTACCCTTTTCTCCTATACCATAACACGAACCTCCGTAATTAAGCGTTGTACAATCCGCAAAACTACAAGCAACCTTAAAATGATCTGTCACCCTCGAAAGATCTTTAGAAGTATCCGCTACACACCATCTAGACGGAAGATAATTTACATTTTCCGCATTTTTTAACAGTCCATTTCCTAGGTTTAACGAGTATTTCGCTTGACCATCGAAAGTAAAAATTCCCCAATGTCTTTCAAAGTTACCAGGAAGTACACTTTTAGCTCCTTCATCAAGAAGACCAAAGAGATAAATATCCATAGGAGGCACACCTGGACGAAGAGGGGTGCCTTTATTGGTTAACACACGATTAACAAGGCCTTGGTTAAATAACCTCGCAGCTGTACGATTCGCAGTCATAGCCCCATCAGTTGGCCAACCTACTTCCCCTACCACAATTGGTATTGACCCGTAACCAATTTTATTAAGGGCTGAAACTAAAGTATCGAAATTTCCATCGAATGCATTGGAATAAACATTTGACCCATCCATTACGGAATGTGTGGAGCCCTCGAAAAACGCGTAGTCTTGAGGGAAGTCTGAGTTTCCGTAAAGACTTAAAAATGGGTAAATGTTGACTACAAATGGTGAGCCATTAGAGTTGAGGAGTGAGACTATTTGAGTCATGATTTGGGTAAGTTCAGGACGGAAAGCTCCTTGTGAAGGAAGAGAAGATTCGTATGCATCTGCATTGCACGGGACAACAAGCTTTACAGCACTAGCAAGATTAGCCTTTGCTAATGATTGTTGCAGATTCATCATTACAGGGACAATATATGATTCATACATACCAGAATAACTTTTAAGGAAAGGCTCGTTTCCAACTGCAACGTACCTGGGCAAACTGTGCAATTAACCCTTCTAATAATAATAATTTATAGATTCCTAACCTTGTTTTTTATTAATTAAATACTAACTTCGTTATTGTTTCAGATCAAAATTGGTAAAAAACCCACTAACAAAATCAAGAATGAGGAATTTAAAATTTTAATAAAAAAAGAAAAGAAACTTACTTGATATTAGCACCGCCTTTAACCATATATCTAGAAACATTCTGAGATACCCACAGATCAGAAGCAGATGAAGAAGAGCTAAGCAATTCCAACATATCATTCGGGATTCCAACCATTACTTCAATCCCACTACCCATTAAAGCTTTAAGTGAATCTGGGTCTGCATCAAATAGCTTCACTTTATGTATTTTGTTGTCTTTTAGAAGTTTAACTACTGTTTTTGGTGATAATTTGTGTAGTGAAATTGTACCCCAATTTACTCCTATTCCACCTTCAACTATCATCACCACTGTTATTGCTGCCACTAGAAGTAATAATGGTGCTCTAAAAATGGTGTTCTTAGGCATTTCTTAGATTTTTAAGAATTATAGGACCATTCATTTATTTCAGATAGTAAGATATGTTTTTTTTTGTACCGTACAGTGTGTTATATTGGTCTCGAGGCGGTGCTTGCAACGGTGAGGGAAAGCACACTTGCTTTTAAAGATGGTAAAGTTGATTTTACTACATGTACTTACAGTATTTAATTTGAAGATTACTTTTACGAAAATTTATCAAATGGTCCCTTAACTATGACCTTTAATCCAAAATAGCCCCTTATCTAGTTTTTTGTTTTAATGGAATGCAAAATTCATTAAAATAACCCAATGTTCATATAAAATATTTAACCTATCCCAAGCGTATTAATGTCACTTTTAAGGAGTTTAGTTTTAAGGAGTTTAGCTAATTGAGGAGGTGGATATTACATCCAAAGACCAAACAATTTGCCTCTTAGGGTCTATTTGGATTGAGAGAAACGAAAAAAAAAAGAATAGAATAGAAATAATTTACTTTTTTTACATTGTTTGTATTAGAAAATTTTATGAAAAAAAGGAAAAAAAAGCATTCCAAAATTCACTCCTATGTACATTTTTATTATCATTTCAAATTGGAGTCAAATGGAGAGAAAATAATTTTATTAATGATTATAGGCCAAAATTAACTTTTTTTTCTTTCCTTTTGTATTTTTTTCAATACAAACAAAATATATCTAAAATCATTTATGAAATCTTCTTTTATAAAAATTTATAATCCAAACAAAAAAAATTCTTTTCCTTTCTTTTCTTTAATAATTTATATTTTCTTTTCTTTTGTAATTTTTTTCCTTCTAAATACAAACAGACCCTTAGCGTTTGTTTGGCCACCCAATTCCCTATTCGGTTTCTAGTTTTTCTCACAAACAAGAACTTAATGTTATGTTTAGTATTACAAAAGAAATGAACTTAACCAATACTAGTACAGCTAGATAATCTAACAACTCTAGAATTAACTTGATTAAGTGCCCGTTTTGAAGTGCTTTTAGTATTTTAAGAGTTTTTTTTACTTTAATAGGTGCTTCTTAAAAAAAGCACTTAAAATAATTTTAGATTTCAAAATTATTTTTAATAATTTTTTAAAATTTTGAATTTTATTCTAAAAACGATTTTTTAGTCTAAAATAAGCACTTCCAAACGGGCCCTAATTATAGTTAGGCTACCACTCTCAATCTCCACTAAACTAGGAGGAAGCCTTGAAGCCATCTCACAAGTTAAGACCACTCATCTCGCTTCTTCTTCCGCTTCTGCTACTGAATGAGTTTGAACCTTCATTGCAAGACCATCTAGCATTGTACTTGTCTGATCCCTCACCACACAATCAATATCAACTGAGTTAGACTTTGGATGAGAGGAAGTATTACAATTCACTTTAACTTTTCCTATAATAGGGAAATCCCATTTCAAAGAACAATCCCCACCCCCTACTATACTAGAATTGTGATTGTGTGTTTTTTCATTTAACTCTATATCACATAATATTTTTGTCTATACTGTTGAGAAATGACAATTCAAATTTTCATTTGAATTTAACTTTAAGACCTCAGAAGGATGCTCGTTAGTTGCACAGTATTCATCGTAGGTCTTAAATGATATTTGTACAATACTTAATGGGTCAGGGGAGCATCTTTTAAGAATAAATTCATTTCTTTCCTTCCATATATGCCATGCTAAAAACAATGTCAATTCTCCCATATTAGAAAATATATCACAGTTTTTAGAAGCATGGCCTCTAATAAATTTAATCAATTTCTTCACATTATTTGAAGGTTCAGATGAAGAGTTAAAACTCAAAGGACTTGCCACCCAAACTGCCTTGGCCCATGAACAATGGAAATGTTCCACTATTTCATATTCAGCCCTACATAGGCATTCATGCTTTTATGATGATTTTATTTTCCGCCTATTCGCATTTGTAGCCAAACCATTATTACAACATTTCCACATGAAATTTATTTACCTTAGGCATAACTTACAGTTTCAAGATAAACTCCAGTCGTTAGTATCCAAGTGGCAAGAAGTATTACCATTTTTAGTATTCTTTATATTATCCTCTCTTTGTTGATCCCTCCATAGCTTATTGTAACATTTTATTCACTGAGACATCCCCTGAAATAGACTTAGAGCAAAATGGGGTGTCATTACTGTGATAATATGGAATAAACATTTGGCTTATGATTGCTGCAACTTTAGGATTGAAAATATTATATATTAGTTGCATATTCTATTGATGAGTTTCAGAATTCATAAGTTCATAAACATACTCAAATGTCCATCCATCTGGTATATATAGATTAATATTATTTGGGAGCCAAGAATGTTCCCATATTTTAATTGTTTTTCCATCTCCAATATTTTATTTCAAATCATTTATAAAACAATCTCTTCTAGTAACAATACTCTTCCATCTCCAAGAACAGTTGTTCCCAAAGAAGCATTTGAAAAAGTTTGATTAGAGAAATATTTCCTTTTAACAGTTTTAAAAGAAGAGAATTTGTATTTTTCATGATTTTCCAAGCATAAGAAGCTAGTAAAGCTAGGTTTTGTGTATGAAAATCCTTAAACCCCAACCCACCTTTCTTCTTTATTATTCATAAGAGTTTGCCATATCACCCAGTGACATCTTTTTTCTCCTTGATTGTTCTTATAAAAGTTTGAAATAAAAGAATTTGGATGACTAGTAACTTTTTAAGGTATAAGAAACACTGACATAATATAGTTAGGAATAACTTTTTATGGTATGATAAGCTAGACAGTACTGTCATTACAGATGGTTTGTGGCCAACACTTATGATTCATGTGTTTACTCCAAAGTAACAGGCTCAGAGTGTGTTATCTCTAATCTACCTTGCCTAGTGACTAATCATTAGTTGTATTTATCGTTACTTCTTTATATCTCAATTTTGATACCAGTTCCCACTTTTACCTTTATATTGTCTCATGCTTGTAATAATGTTGGGTTATCTACGATAAAAAAAATCTTATGCAATGGTACAATACACAAATTTCAAAACATTATTACTTGTGTAAATGTTATATACATAAACGCTTTTATTAAAAAAACTGACAGTCCAACACCAACACCAACACCACCACCTCTTTACCTTGCATTTATTCTCAGTCTAATTTTATTTCTTTCACTCCCTCGCTCCAAATTATTTATTTGTATTTCACATTCTCATTTGTTTCATCCCTCTATCTTAATCTATGATCTTTGTTACACCTTAGTACTTGCCATCAACATGCCATATACTAAATTTATATAACACACCTTTGTTTTATGTACTATACACCAATTTACATAATATTTTTATCATTTACGGGTGATGTTTGTAAAGCTATTAATATAGGGATTTAGAGGAAAGTATCTAAAAAATTGAAATACTTTTTATATAAAAAATCCTAAAGACTGTAATGTAGTCATTCTAACTTGATGTAAAATAATATATAATGACTAATATTCAGGTAAAACTTGTAATATCATTTTCTAATTGCTAAACATTTGATCTCATGTTTAGTTGGATACTTCAATTTTTTGCCTAATTTATTACTAATTTTTTTAATTTAGTGAATTATATACTTCTTCATTTGCATTACTGTTGAGTTGTATAAGTAGGGGTGAACAATCTAGTTACAAATCTGAATCGACAGGCCCAGCCCATTAATTTTGTATTTTTATCCAGCAAGCAAACAATAGGCCAATTTTTTGGTCAACCCAAACACTTACTTAACCCTTACCCGACTAACTTGTCTCAAACGTGTACCCTAATATTTAGTCATTTTTCTAAAAACCTATTACATCCCTCTCTCTTTCTCTCAGCCGCCTCTCTAAGAAATTCTTTATTTTCAATATTTATTTTCCTTTATAGATCTAAGTACAAATTTAGTATCGATACCAAATTTTATTGAGGATGAAAAAAAATAAGAAGAAGAAACTACATTTTTTATGGGTTAGTAATATGATTTTAAGTGATTTTGAAATATATTTTATATTATATTATGATTTTTGTATAAAGTATAATTTTTATTATGTCAAATATCGAAAATTTGAATTATCTTGTTCACGTAATTTCAATCTTATAAAATTTATAAATTCATAATTTAGATGTTATCTTTACGATTTTTATAGTGATTTTATACATCCATAAATCTATTATAATGATATTATTAATATTTATTTTTTGATTTCTTACGTTTGTATATGAGATTAATAAATCTAAATGATATATGAACAAATAAAGATCTAAACTGCATATATCAGATGATTCTTTATTTATACCGTTAATGTTTTTTTACATACATCAAGATTTATGATAATTAATATTTTTAATTTATTATAAATAACACGAAATCTAAATATGACAAAAATAGTTACATTTTTATTTTTCTTGCAAGGACAAATTTAATTTTTATTATTTAGGTCCTACCTTTTTATGTTTGTTTTGTGTGTGTTTAAGGTTGATTTCGCCCCATGGTTAATTCTAAGGTTGGAGATTATTAGTTATATTATTCAAGTGTTACGATTTATGCATATACATATTCTACAAGTCTTTTACGATATATATGTTTTTAATTATTCTTGAGTATATTTTATGTGTAATATACTAATATATGTTTTATGGTATTCTATATGCAAAGAGGGTAGATCTCAAATTCATGTACAATCGTATACATGCAAATTAAATGCTTATGTTTTTATGTGACAGGTCATGTATTTAGAAAAAAATTTATACCATTCAAATGATAAGATCATTGACCATGATATTTCAGAAAAGTAAGTTTTCAATAAGTGCTCAGGTGCACACCTACTCGACCTGGACTTGTTAATCTAGGCTAATCATTTTTTTTATTGTAGTATTCAGCCAAAAATGAACAATTTAGGGCTGAAAACACAAGGATTCGTGAAGCTCTTAGCAATGATGCTAGGTGTCAAAAGTGTGGAGGAAACACATCATTAGGAGATATGCCATTTGAGAATAGCATATTAAGAAAGGAGGTACTAGTACTACTAATTATATCATATAATGTTTAAAATTTATAAACTAACTTTTGTTTTATTACATACATTTTCTAGATTAATCGTCTCTTTACTACCACACATGCTTGAATATGGATGAATCTCACACCAACATGGAGTGCATTTTCTAGAAAAAAATCATGTTCTTGCACTTACTACGTGGAACAATATATCAAGACTTACATTATAATATAGTTATATTCATGTTTGTATATTTTATTGAACTAGTAGCTATATAATAATTAGATGCATAGTTATATTCTTGTTACCCGTTGAAATGAGTGCGGATCAGGTGATTAGTGGGTGAAGATCCGCGGGAAAATGTCATAAACAATGTACGATCTTGTTCGTCTCGTAAAACAAATGGTGGAGCAAGGGGATTCATAGTGTTGAAAAAGTTTAGAAGAGTTGTGATAGATAGAGAGAAATATGATGTTATGTTATAAGATGGCTATTGATGTAAATATATATATATATATATATATGAAAATATTTCTTACACAATTGGAGTGGTTTAATTGCTTTTAGATATTAAAAATCTGGCTATGTATACTATATATATATATATATATATATAAAATAACCTATATTTTAATTGCACTATTGGTCCTTATATTATGAAAAATAACACATAGTTAACTAATATTACACTATAGGTCCCTACAAAAAAAAAATGCACATTTAACGAATAATTGCACTATAGGTTCCTACAAAATAACCTACACTAATTTTCTTAAACATTTGGCTACAAGCAAGAAACCATATGCAAAAGCACCGTTAACCTTCTTGCCACCTACTCCGATGGATTTTATATTCGAAATTTGAATACTTACACTCCCCAATATGTCATTTTTTTTTGTTTGAGTTGAGTCTTTATCAAGTAGGAGTGAGTAGACATTAATATTAAGTTGATGGAAAGAGTCTGGGCAACTTACCATAGGAATTGAAGGAGTCTGAGTAGTCATATCTATAAGGTGCTGAATTTCAAGAAAGAAAGGATAATGATTATGAATTTTTAGTTGTTGAAAGAATTCTACAAGGAAAAGAAAAGAGAAGTAAGCAAGAAAAGGAAAAGAATAATAAGCTTGGGTTTTGGGGAAGTGATGTTGGATTTTTGTATTAAGATATGTATATATTATTTGTTTAATATAATCTTAAACACAAATCCGTTCATGTTCTTTGGAGAATTAGAAAAAGCTTAGATTAATATAGAGTGTTAACTAAAACCTTTCCATTTCTTCTGAAAAAGTGGAAAAAACATTTTTTGTGAAGAAAATGTCTCACATAGGAGCGGAGATAGAATAGCTAATAGTTTAAAATAACTTACTTTTATATTAATTTCAAAAGAACTAGAGGCTATGAAATCCAAAAGGCATATGGCAAAACCCCACACGCGCGCACCACCACCACCACTCGCCGGGCCCGGCGACAGCGACGGTCGTAGGCCGTGGGCTCGTGGGGGAGTTGGGGAGTTTGGGGAGTCAAAAAATGAAATAATTTTTTTGAAGTGAATCCGGTGGAAGAACGCTAGCTTTTATAGTGGTTGGTGGCAAGTCAAACCCTTTGAGCCAGAAGACAAACCAATCTCGCACCAGAAGACAAGTGGCCACTGAAAGTCCTAGAGGGGGGGTGAATAGGATTACTAATAAGATTAATGCCTAATTAAAAATCTTTTGGACAATTATAAGTTTAAGAGAAAACTTCTAAGTCAACTAATATATCAAACACTTATGGGATCATGCAAATGATAAGTTAGAGGTTCGATATATAAGTTTAACAAGTAAATCGACTATCTATTCTCTTACTAACTTAGAGGACCAAAGTTTGATAAATAAGATAAGAAATATCACAATATTCATACTAGCTATATATGTAGGAATATTATCAAACATATTAAGTGTGGAAAGTAAATAGCATAGGGATAGAAAGATACACACGATTTATAGTGGTTCGGTTTCCCTACATCCACTACCTAAGGAAGCCTCCTTAGGATTTCAAGCTTTTCACTAAGCTCCCGTGTCTCTCTTAACCGGGTCGAGAACACAATAACCCTTACAACCTATTCGATAACACGAAGGACAAACTCTTCGAAACCTCGAAGGAAACTCTTGTGTAATCACTACACAAGGACACCGAGTATACTCCCGATACTCTAATTCTCTCTTAATCTATCTATTACAAGAACTAGACTTAAGAGGATAAATACAAAGTGTTTAAAGGGTGAAACAACTTTGCTAATGAACTCCTAAAGAGATGATATAACTATGAGCTTAAAACTTCTCTTGAGTTGATAATAACTTTGAAGCTCCTTTGATTTACTCCTTGAATGAGTAGATATGACAATTATAGCTCTTGAGACCTTCTTGGATGATAACAATTAAGCCCCTAAGTGTATATGGGTTGAAGGTGTAGTTGTAGCCTTGAAAGACCTTCAATTTATAGCTGCAAAATGCTCCCAACGGTCATAAGATTTGTCTCCAACGGATATATTAATATCCCCAACGGATATATTCCTTTTGTCTTCATTTTGCTGCAGGGAACCCTTCTCTGCGGTATACCGCGGATATGGTGCGGTGTACCGCACTTCTCAACGTATTGATTTCATAGCTGACTGACGGGCTACCCCATGCACCGTGTCCTTGGTCCACAACCTTGGTCCGGTGTACCGTGCCTTTGGTCCGGTGTACCGCACATTTACTTGCTTACTGTTCGGGCTAGCTATGCACCGCGCCTTTGGTCCGTGGTACTGCGGTGTACCGCAGGTGTGATCCGGTGTACCGCACCAGAGGTTTAAAACACCTACTAGTGAGTATATCTTTTACTATGATGCTCGGATTAGAAAACCTTCTTCACGAGAGTTGTAGATAACATCATTCTTATAAACTTTGCAGTTGATCATAAAAGCTAATTCTCAATGTACACAAAGATATGAATAATAGTATTTGTATGAGAATTAGTTTCTAAAGATAAAACAATAAAGATTTGATCTAAATGATAAAGAATGTGTTTTTGATGAATTAGAGTGCAAGATAGAATATGTATAACAAGAATAATTAGCACACTAAACATAAGAGGATTTGTCCCATTAAAACAACCTATTAAGGGAGGCTATATGCCAACAATCTCCCCCTTTTTGATGATGACAAATCTCCTTCACTAAAACACCTTAGGAATGATATGAAAGTTTAAGCTCTTATGAAATTTAGCTCCCCCCCACAATAAGCATTTAAGTAAAAATGAATATAAGATATGAAATGCATTTGTGAGTATTAAAAAGTGCAATTTTGAAAGTTTTAGTGCACATATTTCTCCCCCTTTGTCTTCATCAAAAAGACGGGATAATAAAATAAAATCAAACAACTAATCATAGAAGAGCTAAAAACTCAAGTGAATAGATTTTGAAAAACAACATAAAGAGATCAAGGGTTAAGAGCAATTAAAACATTTTAATTTGAGATGCACAAAGATCAAAAATTGCAAAGCATGAAAAAGATAAGGGATAGAGACATTTTACCAACTTCTTGATCGAAAGATTTTCATCTTATACGCTTTCCAACAACACAAACGATTAGTGCAATTTATGAGATAAACGATTAATCAAGCATTTTAGTTTTTAAAGATAATTTAAGAAAAACTCCCCCTCACAAAATGCATAGAGTGTTTGTTTCAATTTTGAAAAAGTTTGACCAATAATTTCTCCCCTTTTTACTAATAAGAATATTTGAACCGATTTTAAGAAATCAAGGGGTAAAATTTAATCTTTGAAAAGTATAGGGGTCAGTATGCATTTTTCAAAAGTTTAGGGACTAAATGCAATTTTGAAAAACTTCAAGGACCTAAGTATAACTTTCTCAAGACAATAGGGACCTAGGTCTAATTTTCAAGCAAAATGCAACTTGTTCCTAACTAAAGGGACCTCAAATAAATATTTTTCAACCTATAGGGATCACAATGCAATATTTTCAACCAATAGGGACCATAATGCAAAATAAAACAATAAACCCTGAATCATGGTGTACCGGACCATTGCTGCGGTGCACCGCACTAAAGCTCGACTAAAAAGTGTAAGAGGAGAGAATAGAAAATAGGCAATTTGCATAAACACCCGAAGCTAATACGAGAACTCCCCAATAGTATAGAAATATTTTAAAACTACTAAAAACGTTTTTGTTTTGAAAAGATTCAACATGGAAATCTCGAAAACAAAGAAATCATTTTATTTCATAAATACCCCTATATTTTCAAAAAAAAAAAACGAAAAGACCCAAAATCAAGGTTAGGCAATTTTAAGTATGAAAAGGTCAAGTCATACAAGATATTTGCACAATAGGGAATAAACCATATAAGCACATAATGAAGCACAACATATAGATAGTAAGGCTAAACAATTTCATGCAAATGAGTTAATGACCAATAATGGATTAACTTCCCATAATTCTATGCATAAAAACAATTTTGAAATGCTATGGGAAATTCAAAAGATTATCGGAAAAATATTTTGAAAAGCAATTTCTTTAAAACTCACCCTTACTAAAAGACGTATGAAAATGCAAATTTGTGTTCAAAGATAAATAAAGATTTGAAAGTGAAAAATAGTATCTTTGATCTTTCTTCCCTTTTTGTCAACGATAAAAAGAATCAATAGGCACTTTTGAAAGATATAAAAACTTGTAAGAATAAAAAGTGCAATTTATAATCGTTGCTTCTTCTTCCGCTTCTGCTACTGAATGAGTTTGAACCTTCATTGCAAGACCATCTAGCATTGTACTTGTTTGATCCCTCACCACACAATCAATATCAGCTGAGTTAGACTTTGGATGATAGGAAGTATTACAATTCACTTTAAATTTTCCTATAATAGGGAAATCCCATTTCAAAAAACAATCCCCACCCCCTACTATTCTAGAATTGTGATTGTGTGTTTTTTCATTTAACTCTATATCACATAATATTTTTGTCTGTACTGTTGAGAAATGACAATTCAAATTTTCATTTGAATTTAACTTTAAGACCTCAGAAGGATGCTCGTTAGTTGCACAATATTCATCGTAGGTCTTAAATGATATTTGTACAATACTTAATGGGTCAGGGGAGCATCTTTTAAGAATAAATTCATTTCTTTCCTTCCATATATGCCATGCTTAAAACAATGTCAATTCTCCCATATTAGAAAATATATCACAGTTTTTAGAAGCATGGCCTCTAATAAATTTAATCAATTTCTTCACATTATTTGAAGGTTCAGATGAAGAGTTAAAACTCAAAGGACTTTCCACCCAAACTGCCTTGGCCCATGAACAATGGAAATGTTCCACTATTTCATATTCAGTCCTACATAATTGGCATTCATGCTTATATGATGATTTTATTTTCCGCCTATTCGCATTTGTAGCCAAACCATTATTACAACATTTCCACATGAAATTTATTTACCTTAGGCATAACTTACAGTTTCTAGATAAACTCCAGTCGTTAGTATCCAAGTGGCAAGAAGTATTACCATTTTTAGTATTCTATATATTATCCTCTCTTTGTTGATCCATCCATAGCTTATTGTAACATTCATTCACTGAGACATCCCCTGAAATAGACTTAGAGCAAAATGGGGTGTCATTACTGTGATAATATGGAATAAACATTTGGCTTATGATTGCTGTAACTTTAGGATTGAAAATATTATATATTAGTTGCATATTCTATTGATGAGTTTCAGAATTCATAAGTTCATAAACATACTCAAATGTCCATCAATCTGGTATATATAGATTAATATTATTTGGGAGCCAAGAATGTTCCCATATTTTAATTGTTTTTCCATCTCCAATATTTTATTTCAAATCATTTATAAAACAATCTCTTCTAGTAACAATACTCTTCCATCTCCAAGAACGGTTGTTCCCAAAGAAGCATTTGAAAAAGTTTGATTAGAGAAATATTTCCTTTTAACAGTTTTAAAAGAAGAGAATTTGTATTTTTCATGATTTTCCAAGCATAAGAAGCTAGTAAAGCTAGGTTTTGTGTATGAAAATCCTTAAACCCCAACCCACCTTCTTCTTTATTATTCATAAGAGTTTACCATATCACCCAGTGACATCTTTTTTCTCCTTGATTGTTCTTATAAAAGCTTGAAATAAAAGAATTTGGATGACTAGTAACTTTTTAAGGTATAAGAAACACTGACATAATATAGTTAGGAATAACTTTTTAAGGTATGATAAGCTAGACAGTACTGTCATTACAGATGGTTTGTGGCCAACACTTCTGATGCATGTGTTTACTCCAAAGTAACAGACTCAGAGTGTGTTATCTCTAATCTACCTTGCCTAGTGACTAATCACTAGTTGTATTTATCGTTACGTCTTTATATCTCAATTGTGATACCAGTTCCCACTTTTACCTTTATATTGTCTCATGCTTGTAATAATGTTGGGTTATCTACGATAAAAAAAATCTTATGCAATGGTACAATACACAAATTTCAAAACATTATTACTCGTGTAAATGTTATATACATAAACGCTTTTATTAAAAAAACTGACAGTCCAACACCAACACCACCACCACCACCTCTTTACCTTGCATTTATTCTCAGTCTAATTTTATTTCTTTCACTCCCTCGGTCCAAATTATTTATTTGTATTTCACATTCTCATTTGTTTCATCTCTCTATCTTAATCTATGATCTTTGTTACACCTTAGTACTTGCCATCAACATGCCATATACTAAATTTATATAACACACCTTTGTTTTATGTACTTTACACCAATTTACATAATATTTTTATCATTTACGGGTGATGTTTGTAAAGCTATTAATATAGGGATTTAGAGGAAAGTATCTAAAAAATTGAAATACTTTTTATATAAAAAATCCTAAAGACTGTAATGTAGTCATTCTAACTTGATGTAAAATAATATATAATGACTAATATTCAGGTAAAACTTGTAATATCATTTTCTAATTGCTAAACATTTGATCTCATGTTTAGTTGGATACTTCAATTTTTTGCCTAATTTATTACTAATTTTTTTAATTTAGTGAATTATATACTTCTTCATTTGCATTACTGTTGAGTAGTATAAGTAGGGGTGAACAATCTAGTTACAAATCTGAATCGACAGGCCCAACCCATTAATTTTGTATTTTTATCCAGCAAGCAAACAATAGGCCAACTTTTTTGGTCAACCCAAACACTTACTTAATCCTTACCCGACTAACTTGTCTCAAACGTGTACCCTAATATTTAGTCATTTTTCTAAAAACCTAATACATCCCTCTCTCTTTCTCTCAGCCGCCTCTCTAAGAAATTCTTTATTTTCAATATTTATTTTCCTTTATAGATCTAAGTACAAATTTAGTATCGATACCAAATTTTATTGAAGATGAAAAAAAATTAGAAGAAGAAACTACATTTTTTATGGGTTAGTAATATGATTTTAAGTGATTTTGAAATAGATTTTATATTATATTATGATTTTTGTATAAAGTGTAATTTTTATTATGTCAAATATCTAAAATTTGAATTATCTTGTTCACGTAATTTCAATCTTATAAAATTTATAAATTCATAATTTAGATGTTATCTTTACGATTTTTATAGTGATTTTATACATCCATAAATCTATTATAATGATATTATTAATATTTATTTTTTGATTTCTTACGTTTGTATATGAGATTAATAAATCTAAATGATATATGAACAAATAAAGATCTAAACTGCATATATCAGATGATTCTTTATTTATACCGTTAATGTTTTTTTACATACATCAAGATTTATGATAATTAATATTTTTAATTTATTATAAATAACACGAAATCTAAATATGACAAAAATAGTTACATTTTTATTTTTCTTGCAAGGACAAATTTAATTTTTATTATTTAGGCCCTACCTTTTTATGTTTGTTTTGTGTGTGTTTAAGGTTGATTTTGCCCCATGGTTAATTCTAATGTTGGAGATTATTAGTTATATTATTCAAGTGTTATGATTTATGCATATACATATTCTACAAGTCTTTTACGATATATATGTTTTTAATTATTCTTGAGTATATTTTATGTGTAATTTACTAATATATGTTTTATGGTATTCTATATGCAAAGAGGGTAGATCTCAAATTCATGTACAATCGTATACATGCAAATTAAATGCTTATGTTTTTATGTGACAGGTCATGTATTTAGCAAAAAATTTATACCATTCAAATGATTAGATCATTGACCATGATATTTCAGAAAAGTAAGTTTTCAATAAGTGCTCAGGTGCACACCTACTCGACCTGGACTTGTTAATCTAGGCTAATCATTTTTTTTTATTGTAGTATTCAGCCAAAAATGAACAATTTAGGGCTGAAAACACAAGGATTCGTGAAGCTCTTAGCAATGATGCTAGGTGTCAAAAGTGTGGAGGAAACACATCATTAGGAGATATGCCATTTGAGAATAGCATATTAAGAAAGGAGGTACTAGTACTACTAATTATATCATATAATGTTTAAAATTTATAAACTAACTTTTGTTTTATTACATACATTTTCTAGATTAATCGTCTCTCTACTACCATACATGCTTGAATATGGATGAATCTCACACCAACATGGAGTGCATTTTCTAGAAAAAAATCATGTTCTTGCACTTACTACGTGGAACAATATATCAAGACTTACATTATAATATAGTTATATTCATGTTTGTATATTTTATTGAACTAGTAGCTATATAACAATTAGATGCATAGTTATATTCTTGTTACCCGTTGAAATGAGTGCGGATCAGGTGATTAGTGGGTGAAGATCCGCGGGAAAATGTCATAAACAATGTACGATCTTGTTCGTCTCGTAAAACAAATGGTGGAGCAAGGGGATTCATAGTGTTGAAAAAGTTTAGAAGAGTTGTGATAGATAGAGAGAAATATGATGTTATGTTATAAGATGGCTATTGATGTAAATATATATATGAAAATATTTCTTACACAATTGGAGTGGTTTAATTGCTTTTAGATATTAAAAATCTGGCTATGTATACTATATATATATATATATATATATATATATAAAATAACCTATATTTTAATTGCACTATTGGTCCTTATATTATGAAAAATATCACATAGTTAACTAATATTAAACTATAGGTCCCTACAAAAAAAATGCACATTTAACAAATAATTGCACTATAGGTTCCTACAATATAACCTACACTAATTTTCTTAAACATTTGGCTACAAGCAAGAAACCATATGCAAAAGCACCGTTAACCTTCTTGCCACCTACTCCGATGGATTTTATATTCGAAATTGGAATACTTACACTCCCCAATATGTCATCTTTTTTTTGTTTGAGTAGAGTCTTTATCAAGTAGGAGTGAGTAGACATTAATATTAAGTTGATGGAAAGAGTCTGGGCAACTTACCATAGGAATTGAAGGAGTCTGAGTAGTCATATCTATAAGGTGCTGAATTTCAAGAAAGAAAGGATAATGATTATGAATTTTTAGTTGTTGAAAGAATTCTACAAGGAAAAGAAAAGAGAAGTAAGCAAGAAAAGGAAAAGAATAATAAGCTTGGGTTTTGGGGAAGTGATGTTGGATTTTTGTATTAAGATATGTATATATTATTTGTTTAATATAATCTTAAACACAAATCCGTTCATGTTCTTTGGAGAATTAGAAAAAGCTTAGATTAATATAGAGTGTTAACTAAAACCTTTCCATTTCTTCTGAAAAAGTGGAAAAAACATTTTTTGTGAAGAAAATGTCTCACATAGGAGCGGAGATAGAATAGCTAATAGTTTAAAATAACTTACTTTTATATTAATTTCAAAAGAACTAGAGGCTATGAAATCCAAAAGGCATATGGCAAAACCCCACACGCGCGCACCACCACCACCACCCGCCGGGCCCGGCGACAGCGACGGTCGTAGGCCGTGGGCTCGTGGGGGAGTTGGGGAGTTTGGGGAGTCAAAAAATGAAATAATTTTTTTGAAGTGAATCCAGTGGAAGAACGCTAGCTTTTATAGTGGTTGGTGGAAAGTCAAACCCTTTGAGCCAGAAGACAAACCAATCTCGCACCAGAAGACAAGTGGCCACCAATGACGCTCCAGTCAACGGTTTTAGAACCTGGTCAACACGTGTCTACGTTCATTGCTGGTAATTAAAACGTGGAGAATATGAGTCAAATCAAAACGTCAATCAATTATGGAGGCAATTAAGGGCGTTAATTGTGGGACGTTTCAGACAAAGTCTTACTCTTCGCCTACTCCCCTCCCCATATAAATACAGCAGCTCCTCACTTGCCTTAAGCTACGAAACACATAAAAAAAGAACACAAACACTCTCTACTTCTCGTCCCTTTGAAAACTAGTTGTAGAATCTTTGTTAGAGATAACCGGTATGCCGGAATATCTTTTTAACGCCAATTTATATTTCCGTATAATTTGTATTCTTTTCGAATTTCCGTGTAAGTGTTTAGATTTGTATTTCAATTTTTTTAATAGTTAGAGTTTACATCAATCGAATTTTTTTTTCTGGAAATTCATTTCTCTTGTTTTAAACGGTGATTTACTTTTTTCTTCCAAATTTAAAAAGATATTCTTTTGTATCACCGTTTGATTACCTGAAATGGCTTTTCCACTATCGGCTGTTGCTTCATCATTTAATGCAAAGGCCTTTCCCGACGTGAATAAGTTGGAGCCCCTTAATGGTTCCAACTACAAGTGTTGGGCACAAAAGATCTTAATCTGTCTTGATCAGTACGAACTCGACTTCGCTATTTTTGAAGGTCCTCCATTTATGGTGGATAATGGAGTTCCTAGTGAAGAAGAACAGACTATACATCTTGCTCACGAAGCCAAGTTCAAGAGAGCTAATACCATGGATCGGGGCTGGATGTTGAACAACGTCTCAAATCCCATTTTTGATCTCCTTGACAAAGAGAAATCGGCAAAGGTCATATGGGAGACTCTCGAGAAAAAATATGGGGATAATGATTCGGGTAAGAAAAAATATGTCACTGGGAACTGGTATAACTTCAAACTTACCAATCAAAAGCCTATGACTGAACAACTTCATGTATATTAAAACCAATACGCGGAGGTAATCGCCAAAGGCGTGAAGATGTGCGAAGTTTCCAAGCTAATATCTTGCTTGAGAAATTTCCCAGCATCTTGGAGTGAATATTACAACCATCTTAATCACAAAAAGAAGGAAATGACTCTCCAAGAACTCATCAGCCATATGCAAGTCAAAGAAGCTAATCGACTCAAGGATAAGTCTCTCTCTTTCCCTCATCCTTCCACGTAAGCTAACGTTGTCGAAAGTTCTGGTCAAGGTAACAAAGACAAGTTCAAAGGAAAGGGAAAACAACAAGGGTAAAACAAGTCCTAATCTGGGGGTAACAAGAACCGCGGCAACTCCAACAAACAAGGCAGAAAGTTAAAAACTTCCGTTAAGATTCAGAAACCTAAGGTCTCTTGTTACTGCTGTAGTAAGGAAGGACATAGAGTTTTCGGATGCAAGCTTAGAGCTGAACAAGGTCCCAAAGCTACCACATATCTGACTGAGGCCGAAGAAATTATCGCCGCGGTAATGGTAGAGGTAAATCTAGTTGAGAACAAAACCGAGTGGATCATTCACACCGGAGCTTCCTGACATTTCTGCACAAACAAAGCCTGAAAGCAACTGATGGTGAATGTGTGTATTTCGGTGACTCTTCTACCACTACGGTTCTCGGAAAATGACAGGTTCCCCTCAAACTCACTTCTGGTAAGATTTTAGAGTTAAATGATGTTCTCTTCGTCCCCTCTCTCCGTAGGAACTTAGTTTCCGGATCCCTTCTTAATAAAGTGGGACTTAAACTTGTTTCGAGGGGGAGAAAATCGTTATTACAAAAAATGATGAGTTTGTGGGAAAAGGGTATTTAAATTCTGGTTTGTTTGTTTTAAACACTATAACCGTTAATGAGAACGCTTAAAATTTGTCTTATATCGTTGAGTCTGTGGATACGTGGCATGGTAGATTAGGTCATTTAAATGTCGCTTCTATTAAAAGGCTTAAAAATGTTTGACTAATACCCCTTCACAATGTGGATGATTTTGTAAAATGTCAAATATGTGTAGAGTCCATACTTGCGAAAAAACCTTTTAAATCCATTACCACGAGAAAGACTAAACTTCTAGAATTAGTACATTCTGATTTAGCTGATTTTGAAAACTCTGCTAGTAGAACAGGAAAACTTTACTATATAACCTTTGTAGATGACTGATCTAGGTTCACTAAAGTATACCTTCTTAAAACTAAAGATGAGGAGGAAAATGCGTTTTCAAAATATAAAGTCGAGGTTGAAAACCAACTAGACTGTAAAATCAAACTACTTAGGTCTGATAGAGGAGGCGAGTATAGTTCTAATTCCCTTAAAGAGTTTTGTGAAACAAATGGAATTGGTCATGAACTTAGTGCCCCTTATACGCCCCAACAAAATGGCATAGCCAAAAGAAAGAATAGGTCCGTTAATGGGACTATGAATGTGATTTCTCTTCTTTTGTTCTAATTATATTCCCTTAGGAGACATCATTTTAGGTGATTATTTGACTAATTTGATAGACTTTTAGGATTAATTCGCTATATTTCATTTTACCTCCTTGAATTTTAGTAATATTCATTTATTAAGCTTTTACACGTTAAATGGGTTGTTTTAGTGAAAAGTTTGTAGGTCCATGATGCTAGAAAGGAGAGGAATCAAGGATTAAAGTCTTAGATCGTGTAAAGAAGTCAAGGGCGAAAAGATATATCCAAAAGAGTTGACAAGTTGAAGGTGCAAATCTGGAAGACTGATGGTAATTTCTGTTTCGAGCTACTTAAAAGTGGATTCAGCCTCGGAGTTGTAAAGAAGATTTGTTTCTTATCGAGTTACGAATATTTAGCAAGTTGAACGGGTCAATTTGGAGTTGATTTGAGAAAGTTATAACAATTCTAGTGAAGGGTGTACACCAGTTACGGGATTTTGATTTGAAGAGTGGACTTGGGCCATTTAATATTTCATTAATTTACTCAATAAAAGCCCAAGTCCGCTTTTATTAGTATAAATAGACCTTTTGACTTTATTTTTACATACAACTCAATTTACAAAAGTCAGAACGTCAGAGAGAAAAGTCAGAAGCAACAGACAATTCAACAACCCTTTAATTAGGTTCTATCTTTTATTTCTGTAATTGACAATGAATTCCTTTAATCTTAATTCTTTAGTTTTTATTTCTATTATGAGCTAAATACTCTAAGTGCCTGAGAATCGCTTTAATGGGTTGAGCCCCAATTTATTTAATTAGTTTTTTCGAATTTGGGATTGAAAGATTTAATTTGAATTGGGTAATTTAGTATTTTCTATTATCGTGAATTTATTTACTGTCTTTGAAGTCATGAATCAAAAATAGGAATTAGTAATTAAGCTATTCATTATAGTGGTGTAATGATCACCTTACCAGGGGGTTTAATTACTGAACTAGGTAATAGATGTAAGATATAAATTATTGATACTTACGGACTTAGTTAATCTTATAGCCAATTGGGTAAAACACTTGAACATTCAAATGTAGCTTATATTCCCCCTGACGGGGTTTGTAATACCCAAGGATAGCTCCTAAGTCCACCTTGATGGGGGTTAGGAGAAACTCGAATCCCGACTAATACCAAATCCAGATTCATCCCTTAAATGAAAGCATTGATTGAATAGGTTTAGGGGAAACCCTTGCGAAACTCAAGTAATACTTCTCATTCTTGCGTCTACTCATATTTTATTTACTTGTGTCTCATTTATTTGCATTAGTCAATTTAATATAAATATTTTACTTTATTTGCACTTTAGTCTTTAAACAAAAACCCAACAAATATCTATCTATTTTACTTCCCGCATCATATAAACAACGATCTACGCTTATTGCATAACAGTTAAAGTCATATACAATCCGTCCTTGAGATCGAATTCCCGTTTACCAGATATTACTTGGACAATCCGTACACTTGCGGTACGTGTCTTTCCTATTTAGGGGTGTTATTTTATAACACAACAGGAGACACCAAGTTTTTGGCGCCGCTGCCGGGGACGGTAGCGTGTGACCACAGTGTTATCCGTAAGTGTTTTAGTTGTTATTTTATTTCAGTTTATTTTTTCGGTTTTGCGCTTTTCTTTGTGTTGTCTCTTCTCATGTTTTATAGGTAGTGCATGTACTCAAAACCTGAGAGGTTTTTCCGTGATAAAAACAAGAGGGACAGAGAAGCAAGAGAAAAAACAAAGATAGAAAGAGAAATGGAGGGTCTAAACTTTCATAATGTTGAAGATCCAGGAATTCAGCTGGATGAAAACGGTAACCCAATAATCCCACCAGTTATACCAGATCCACCGTTAGGAGTTCAGAACACCCAATTCCAAATTCCTCTGGGAGGTCAAATACCACTCAACAATAATGGTGTGGACTTTCAAGATAATGGTCCGCGATTTGTCCAACCTAATGATTATAGACCTTTTCATTTACCACCACTAGGAATTCGTCCGCCCGCTATTCAAGGAATTTGATTCAGACCAGATGCGGGTATGATTAATCAGTTTACAAATATTTGACAGTATAGTGGTGCGCCTCGTGAAGATCCTATTCGAGCTATATACAAGTTTATGCAAATTTGTGATTCATATGTCACTCCTGGAGTAACCCAAGAACAAATGTACTTTCATATGTTTCCGTTTTTCCTCATCGGAGGAGCGAGTGAATGGTATGATCAGCAACCACATGATGAGATTTTGACTTGGGAGCAACTTCAGACGGCATTTTTCGACAGGTAATATCCTCAAAGTGTTAGACTTAGTGAGTAATTAGATGTTGCTGGTTTCCGTCAAGATCAGGGAGAAACTGTAGGAGTTGTTTGGACTCGTTTTCAATCTTTATTGCGAAAATTCCCACTACATGGGTACTCACTTGAATTACAGCTTGGGATATTTTATCGAAGTTTAGATGAAGCTTCGAAAGAGAAAGTAGATACTATGTGTCAAGGTGGCCTCATGATGGTCACAACTAATCAAGCTTTAGCTATTATGGATTGAATTGTGAAGAACGCAATGAGTTGGTAGCCTTCTAGATCAACATTTAGAGTTTCATAAAGAGGTACTTTGAATGTAAACGCAGAAACAACTTTGGATGCTAAGATTGCCGCACTTGTGAACAATCTAAAACCGATATCTATGTCGTATAAAGCTATTGTGAATGTGGTAAAAGATTCAGAGATATGTCCTAGTTGTGGGGCAATTGATCATGGCTGGGAAGAATGTGCTAATAATCCAGAATCCGTGTATTTCGTTAATAATCTAGGTAATAATTATTCAGGTGGTCAAGGGTATGGGAATCAACATATAAATCTTCCAGGCTTTCAATATTCGAATCCACATGGGCGGCCAATACAAGAACTTATCAACAAAGGCCCCATGGGAGCAATTACCAAATCAAGCCGCAAAATCAATACCAAGGAAATCAACGTAGAGTCGATCATGAAGCTTATTCTGATACGTTGGCTCGAAAGGCACTTCATGCTCGACCTCAAGAAGGTGCAATCACCGCAAATGATTTAGCTCTTACCTTGACGCAATACATATCCTCATCCCAAATTAAGTCAGCTCAACTTGAGGATCAGTTATCTCGATTCATAGACACCACAACTGTTAAAGAAAACAAGATGGAAGAAACGTTAAACTCACATACCGCTTCGTTAAAAATTTTAGAGAGTCAAATATCAAAGATCGCTAATACTTTGAATGTTAGAGGCCAAGGCCAACTCCCGAGTGACACAGAAATTCCTAAACAAAGGGAAGGTTGTAATGCGGTCACTACACGAAGTGGTAAGAAAGTGAAACCACCACCCTTTCCTGTTATGAAAGATCAAGATATAAGTCGAAAAGAAAAACCGGTAAAAGATGTGGTAGAAAAAGATGATGAACCTGAAGTGGTAGAAGTGGAGAAGATTCCGACAATTCCTAAAAAGAAAGATGTTGTAGAAAATCGTCCTCCTCCACCTTTCCCATCAAGAGTTTAGAAGAAAGGAGATATGGCTGATTATCAGATATTTTCAAATGTAATGAGAGGCTTAAACATTAACATCCCATTCTTATATGCTATTAAGGATGTTCCAAAGTATGTGAAATTTTTGAAAAGGGCTCTCACCAATAAAAGGCCATATTGCGATAATGAGATGATAGGATTGCAGAAGAGTGTAGCGCAATCTGTCAGAGTAAGTTGCCACCTTAGTTACTTGATCCTGGGAGTTTTACAATTTTGATATCTATTGGAAACGAGTGGCAAGGAAAATTTTTGTGCAATTTGGGTGCGAGGATTAATCTCATGCTCAAATCAATTTTCAAGAAATTGTAGATAGGGAATTAAATATCGACTTCTATGGTCTTGCAAATGGCTGATAGATCCCTCGTATATCCTGAGGGACGAATAGAAGATGTCCTTGTCAAGGCAGGTACTTTAATTTTTCCCGTTGATTTTGTTATTCTTGAATACGACGCGGATAGGAATGTCCCCATCATTTTGGGACGACTATTCCTAGCCACGGGGCGTACTTTGATTGATGTAGAAAACGGAGAATTAACCATGCGAATCCAAGACGAGGAGGTAAAATTTGATGTGTTCAGAGCAATGAAATTTCTGGATTCTCAAGAGGATTGTTTCCGAATGGATATAGTAGAGCATGCCACGCAAGAGGTATATGATTGTTTTGATTATGATGATGTCTTGCAGGCCGCTCTGACTCTTGATCTACCTGAGATGATGGAAGAGCTTGCCGAAATAGTGGCAGCTCTTGATTCTGAAAATCCAAAGTATAGGCGTCCAGCCTATGAACTGTTATGAGAAGCAGGGGAGATTGAACCTCAAAAGAAACCATATATTGAGTATCCCCCGAAGTTAGAAGAGAACCCACTTGCGTCACACTTGAGGTATGCGTATTTAGGTACTAACAACACTCTACCTGTTATTGATTCAGCTACTTTAACAGGTCCTCAAGAAGACAAACTGTTGCGTATACTAAGAGAAAATAAAGAGGCGATAGGTTGGACTATTGCTGACATCAAAGGTATTAGTCCCTCCTATTGCCTACACAAAATCATTCTGGATGATGACAGTACACGCTCAGTTGAAGGACAAAGAAGGTTGATGCCTGCAATGAAAGAAGTGGTGAAGAAAGAAGTTATTAAGCTACTAGATGCAGGGATCATCTATCCCATAGCTAGTAGTGATTGGGTACGTCCAGTTCAATGTGTACCAAAGAAGGGTGGTATAACTACCATCTTGAATTATCAGAACGAAGGCATACCTTCGAGAACCGTAGTTGGTTGGAGAGTGTGTATGGACTATCATAAGTTGAACAATGCTACTAAAAAGGACCATTTTCCGCTCCCATTCATAGACCAGGTGTTGGATAAACTAGCAGGCAGAGAATATTATTGTTTCTTAGATGGTTATTCAGGTTACAATCAGATATGCGTGGACCCAGATGACCAACACAAAACCACATTCACATGTCCTTTTGGCACTTTTGCATACCGAAGGATGCTTTTTGGATTATGTAATGCTCCTGCTACTTTTCAACAATGTATGATGGCAATTTTCTGGGACATGATCGATAATTTCCTTGAAGTATTCATGGATGACTTTTCTGTGTTTGGTGATAGCTTTGAAGAGTGTTTACAGAACTTGGAGAAGGTGTTGATTAGATGCAAGGAAACTGATTTGGTCTTGAACTGGGAGAAATGTCATTTTATGGTTCGTGAAGGTATAGTGTTGGGACACAAGGTTTCAAGTTTGGGTTTAGAAGTTGATCGTGCGAAGATTGAGGTAATCAAGACTCTTCCCCCTCCTGTTTCTGTAAAAGGGGTAAGAAGTTTTCTAGGCCATGCTGGGTTTTATCTCCGTTTCATCAAGGACTTCTCTAAGATCTCTAAACCTTTGTGTAACTTACTCGAAAAGGATGCAAAATTCATTTTTGATGAAGCTTGCATGAAGGCATTTCAAGAGATTAAAGAAAAGCTTATCACTGCGCCTATTGTATTACCTCCTGATTGGAATATTCCATTTGAAGTTATGTGTGGTGCTAGTGATTTAGCCGTGGGTGCTGTATTAGGTCAAAGAAAGGATAAGGTATTTCATTCTATCTATTATGCAAGTAAGACCTTTACTAGCGCTCAAATTAATTATACGGTGACTGAGAAGGAACTTCTAGCTGTTGTTTATGCATTTGACAAGTTTTGCTCCTACCTTCTTGGGGCAAAAATTGTTGTATTCACCGATCATTCTGCTATTAAGTACCTTATGGAGAAGAAAGACGTTAAGCCACGGTTAATCAGATGGGTTTTGTTGTTGCAAGAGTTCTATTTAGAGATTCGAGATCGAAAGGGGTGTGATAATCAAGTTGCAGATCATTTGTCTCGTCTTGAAGGTTCCGAAACGAATAATGGCCCTGAGTTGGTTAGAGAAGAGTTTCCTTATGAGAGTTTATTTACTATTTATGATAGTGCTCCTTCATATGCATACATCGCTAATCTTATTGTGAGTGGTTCTTTTCCTAAAGGAGCTACTTCACAAGATAAGAAGAGATTAATAAGTCGTGCTAAACAATTATTTTGGGAGGATCTTTTCCTCTACAAAGTATGTGGTGACCAAATGGTGAGAAGATGCATACTTGAGAATGAGATTTTGTTAGTAGTTGCGAGTTGTCACGATTCACCCTTCGGAGGACATTTCAAAGGCGATCACACAGCTGCTAAGGTACTACAATCTGGTTTTAATTGGCCTATGTTACATTGAGGATTGTCATGAATATGTTAAGAAATTTCATAGATGTCAGTTTACTGGTAATATATCGAAGAGGGATGAGATGCCACGTAATAATGTTTTTGAAGTGGAAATATTCGATGTTTGGGGTATTGATTTCATGGGTCCCTTTGTACCATCCAATGGAAATCAATACATCCTATTAGCCGTTGATTACGTGTATAAATGGGTAGAGGTTGTATCTCTACCAACTAATGATTCACTAGACATGGTACACCTAGAGTTATTATTAGTGATGGAGGTTCGCAATTCGTGAACAAATATTTGAAGACAGTTCTTGAGAAGTATGGGATAAGACATCGTGTATCTACCTCTTATCATCCACAAGCCAATGGTCAAGCCTAGGTCTCTAATCGAGAGGTCAAATCCATTCTATAGAAGACTGTTGGCCCCATAAGAAAAGATTGGTCCATGAAGTTAGATGATGCATTGTGGGCTTATCGTACTACGTTCAAAAGTCCCGTTGGTGCATGTTCGTATCGTATGGTTTATGGTAAGGCTTGTCACTTACCTCTTGAACTTGAATTAGGTGCATATTGGGCTATAGCGCAATTGAATTTAGATCCTACTTAGCTGGTAAGAATCGTATGATGAAGTTGAATGAACTTGATGAGTTTCGACTACATGCTTATGAGAATGCTAACCTCTACAAAGAAAACACTAAGAGGTGGCATGATAATCGTATTCATGCGAAGAGGTTTGAAGTTGGACAAAGGGTCCTTAAATACAACTCCAAGTTCAGCAATTATCCAGGTAAGTTGAGATCGAAATGGTCTGGTCCTTACATTGTGACCAAGGTCACGCCTCATGGAGCCATAGAGATTGAACATCCAATCGAGCACCGCACCTTCATGGTGAATGGTCATCGATTGAAGATTTATTATGGAGGCGAGGATATCAATCGCTCGGAAGATCCACATCCCGGGGAGGTCATGTACCACCTTGAAGCTCCCTAGAAGCGAGGGTAACCCCTCGAGCTTAACGACGTTAAACAAAATCCAATTCATTGTACATTAGTTTCATGTTTTCTTTATTTCGTAGTATAAATTAATGTAATTGTTGTGTATTAGTGTTTATTTTTAAGAAATGAGAAAGGTTAGTTGTTTTTGATGATTTCAGGAGTGAAAGGGTCATGATTTTGGGGTTAAAAAGGCAAAAAACAAAAAAAAATTGGGTTACAATACAGTAGCAACCAAGAACCTGGCTGTCGCAAACCGGGGACCCGGTGAACAACTAATTGCCAACCCTCCACATGCAAGACGCTACGTCCAGGTTCGCGATGTCGACGAAAACCGGGAACCCGGTTTTGAGCTAACCGGGAACTCGGTTTCGATCGATGTAAGTCCCAAACTCACTGACTAGTGCGTAAAGGGAGACGCAAGGAGATGTGTTTGGGTTCGCGCCAAGCGACAGCAACCGGGAACCCGGTTTCGACGGCCAACTCTCTGACTAGTGTGTATTGATAGACGCAATGAGGCTGTGTCCGGGTAAAAAAATCAGAAAATTGCGCCGACTCAGCAACGCGAACCGGGAACCCGGTTATCGCTGGCCGGGAACCCGGTTGTCGTCTGTAAGAGGCGGTTTTGGAAACTTAAACCTAAATTTTTTGTCTTCCTTTACAAGATAGCCTCCAATCTGTTTCTCAGCTTCACACCACTCCGAAAATCATCATCAAAACCGCTTATAATCATCAAATCCTACCCTTTTACACCACAAAAACACATAATGAACTCACAATCTTTCCAAAATACCTTCAAAAATCCATCTTTTCCCCAGAAATTTTTCTTCATCCAAGCCTTAAATTGAACAACTAATCCTCTACCAACTCATCAAATAGCCTTTACCCATCTCATAACTCACCTTAATCTTCTTTCTATTACCCTCAAAACATCAAATTTCAAAACTTTTCTCTAGTTTTTAAATTGTTGAAGTTTTGAGTTTGGGGTGAGTTGAGATGACTAACCGGACAGATTCTTTCAGCCATTCTCGAAGAAACACTCCAAGAACAAGAATCAATCCTGGTGCTACACAAGAAAGAGCTATTGAGATTCCAGATTCAGGTCCTAAACGCAATATTGGAGAGGTTCAGCCTGCTATGAAGAGGAAAGATAACCCAAGTAAGGCTACTCCTACAAAGCCTACCTTGGTAATTAAAGAGAAGAAGAGGTCGAAGAGGAAATTCCTAGCGAACCCATGCCAGAACAAAGAGCTACCTGAAGAAAAACTATGGCACATAAACCGAAGAGAGTTGTAGTTAGTTGGTCAGGTTCGTGACAGAATTAATTATTTGAAGTTTGGTGTTGAAAAAGGATTCCCTTTAGGAATTATGAACAACGAGTTTAAGGGTTATGCTATTACGTGTGATAAGTTTGGGTGGACCGAATTGAGACAGAGAAACCTCACATATATTCCCACTATGGTGCGCGAAATCTATGAAGCATTATCTTTTGCAAATAAACAGTCAATTATCATACGCAAGAAGGTATTGCCTTTCTCAATTGAGCTTATTCGCAAAGCTTTGAAATTTCCAAACTTTACTGGTACTTGCCCATATCAAGAAACGCTTAATGATCCATATTTTAATTGGGAGTCTCTTTGGGATAAAGTTCTGATTCGTGGTAAACGCCCTATTCCAAAAGGTGAGAGATATGCTGGGCAAGTTTATAGTAGTTGTTTATTACCATGTGCTAAGGTATGGTCCAGGTTCATAATCCCTACTTTCTTTGGCATTACTCACACTTCCGAGTTGAAAAGGGAACATATTATTTTTATAAAGTGTGTTATTGAGGAACAAGATATTGATGTTGCTCGTGTGATTTATGACACCATTATGGAGTTCGAGAAAACCCCAACTATTCAACAAAACCTTAAGTTTCCATGTACCATCACTGCTTTGTGTCTAGACGCAAAAATACCGCGTAGGAGCGAAGAGGTTGAACCTTTAGAAAATGGGGAATACATGGAATTGAATTCGATTGAGAATGCTCATAATGAAGCAACACAACCAATGAAAAATCCTAGAGTCCCTCCGCCCAAGAAAAAGGTAAATTCTGATAATGAGTTGGAGAATAAAATCCGTCTGTTGGAAGAGAAACAAGATGCGATGATTGCAACCTTAGGAAATGTTACAAAAGAGTTAGATCTTCTACGAAATATGTTACTTGGGGTGAGCACAATACAACACGCCACCTATGGATTACTTACGGAAAAAAAATCTACTTGGACGCAACACCGACAACCAGTCTCGCGCTGGTTAAGATACGTTTTTTTATCCCTTCTCATTTAGTGTATATTAGTTTATCTGCTTTGAGTCTTTTCGAGTCGTGGGGACACGACTCATTTTTGAGTTTGGGGTGGGGTTCGTTGCCTCATCCCAGTTTTTACGTGTTATTTGTTTTATTTGCTTTCAATAAAATTAATTAGGGGTTGCGTTTGACTGTAAAAGATCTTAAATGTCCCCGTTAAGCATACTTTTAATAAATCTATGATAGTAAATAGTGTACTTTAGGATTTAGTATAAAACGCACTTTAATTGCATGCAAACATAGGTAATTGATAGGAAGAATTAATGAAAAATGCAAAAGAAGTAAACTTGTACTTAAGGAAAATGTTTGGTTTGTAGAACGTGAGATCCAAATTAGTAGAGAACCCACTTAGGTATGAACTAGAGGCAAGCTATGTAATTAGGAAAATGATAGGGGCAGTTCTTTGTTAAGCCATTTGAGACCTTTTTAGCCTTCTATCCCTTGTATTAATTATATCCGCCTTAGCCCAATTTTTAGCCTTAAAGCCTTTCTTTTGTCACCACGATATAAGCCCATATCCCCTTAGTTTATTAGGCATTTCCATATGACCCGCACTTAAATCACGATCCCGAGACCTGTCTCGAGCTTGAGTTTGGGGTGGTGGGTCTATCTATGGGAATTACATTGGGAGGGAATTATATGTGTGTGTATTGAGGCACAATTTTAGATGATATTATTATTTGTAACCCTTTGCCGGGATTGAAAAAGAATAAAATCAATACAGTAGAAACCGGGAACCCGACCATCACTAACCGGGAACCCGGTTGTCGCCTGTACAAAAAAAGAGAGAAAAACAAACAAATGAAAAAAGAAAATAAAGAAAGAATAAATATCCGTCAAAGTAGAATCTTCTGGAAATCATCTTAGTATGTATTGGGTTAACATGGGGATGCTAAAGTAGTGCATCAAATGGGTTGAGTGAGAACATTATTCGAGTGTAAACTCAAGCTCGTGGGGAGCCAAAAGCTCACTTCAAATTTACCAAATATACATACCACAAAGTCCCTAAGCGTACGCTAAAACCATAAAGTCCTCGTGATTCCTAGATGCGTAGCAAGCTAATAGGGAGTATGCTTGGTGGAGCGTTCAAAGCGAGTAAGGATCAAGGAACGCCCTATAGCCATCATAATGAGATAAGTATAAGTGTAACCTTCTAGAATTGTGAAGTTAATTTTAAGATTGATATTATTTGTGTTTGATTTTGCATGATAAGTGTATCTGTATATTAATTCCTAATGTTTGCTATATGATATTTATTTTAAGTGTTGATTTGGGTGTATTTACTAGCTTCTGCATTTCTGCATTCACCTTAGACCATTGTTTTTAATTTTACTTTGTCGGGACGACGAAGGTTTGAGTTTGGGGTCTTGATGTATCCTCTTTTGTTCTAATTATATTTCCTTAGGAGACATCATTTTAGGTGATTATTTGACTAATTTGATAAACTTTTAGGATTGATTCGCTACATTTTATTTTACCTCCTTGGATTTTAGTATTTTTCATTTATTAAGCTTTTGCACGTTAAATGAGTTGTTTTAGTTCAAAGTTTGTAGGTCCATGATTCTAGCAAGGAGAGGAATCAAGGATTAAAGTCTTAGATCGTGTAAAGAAGTCAAGGGCGAAAAGAAATATCCCGAAGAGTTAACAAGTTGAAGCTGCAAATCTAAAAGGCTGATGGTAATTTCTGATTTCTAACTACTTAAATGTGGATTCAGCCTCTGAGTTGTAGAGAAGATTTGTTCCTTATCGAGCTAGGAAGATTTAGCAAGTTGAACGGGTCAATTCGGAGTTGATTCAAGAAAGTTACAACCGTTTTACGGGATTTTGATTTGAAGAGTGGACTTGGGCCATTTAATATTTCATTAACTTACTCAATAAAATCCCAAGTCCGGTTTTATTAGTATACGTAGACCTTTTGACTTTATTTTTACATACAACTCAATTTACAAAAGTCAGAACGTCATAGAGAAAAGTCAGAAGCAAGAGGATTGAAGAAACTGAAGCTGAAGAAGCAATTCTTCCATCAACAGTCACTTCAACAACCCTTTAATTAGGTTCTATCTTTTATTTCTGTAGTTGACAATGAATTCCTTTAATTTTAATTCTTTAGTTTTTATTTCTATTATGAGCTAAATACTCTAAGTGCTTGAGAATCGCTTTAATGAGTTGAGCCCCAATTTATTTAATTAGTGTTTTCGAATTTGGGATTGAAAGATTTAATTTGAATTGGGTAATTTAGTATTTTCTATTATCTTGAATTTATTTACTATCTTTGAAGTCATGAATCAAAAATAGGAATTAGTAATTAAGCTATTCATTATAGTGGCGTAATGATCACCTTGACGGGGGGTTTAATTACTAAACTAGGTAATAGATGCAAGATATAAATTATTGATCCCGACGGACTTAGTTAATCTTATAGCCAATTGGGTAAAACACTTGAACATTCAAAGGTAGCTTATATTCGCCCCGACAGGGTTTGTAATACACTAGGATAGCTCCTAAATCCACCCTGGCGGGGGTTAGGAGAAACTCGAATCCCGAGTAATACCAAATCCTGATTCATTCCTTAAACGAAAGCATTGATTGAATAGGCTTAGGAGAAACCCTTGCGAAACTCAAGTACTACTTCTCATTCTTGCGTCTACTCATATTTTATTTACGTGCGTCTCATTTATTTGCATTAGTCAATTTAATATTTTACTTTATTTTCACTTTAGTCCTTAAACAAAAACCCAACAAATATTTATCTAATTTACTTCCTGCATCATATAAACAACTATCTACGCTTATTGCATAACATTTAAAGTCATATCCAATCCGTCCCTGAGATCGAATTCCCGTTTACTGGATATTACTTGGACGACCCGTACACTTGCGGTACGTGTCTTTCCTATTTAGCGGTGTTACTTTATAACACACCAAGAGACACCAGAATGCTATGTTAATAAGTTCAGGTTTACCAACTAATATGTGGAGGGAAGCTTTTTTGTCAGCCGGTTATGCGCTCAATAGGGTACCCCATAAATCCCTAGATAAGACCCCATATGAGATGTGGAAAGGCTTTCCAGCAAACCTGAAATTTTTAAATGTGTGGGGGTGCCTTGCGAAAGTCAAACTACCTGATTTTAAATCAGTCACCGTTGGACCCAAAACCATAGACTCGATATTCATAGGGTATGCTCAGAATAGCGCGACATATAGATTATTGTCTTTAGAAGATAACTCAATTTGCGAATCTAGAAAATGCTTCTTTGAACATATTTTCCCTTTGAAATCTTTGAATTCTGTTAATGCTTCTTTACCTGTTGATAGCTTATCTAGTAATGTTGATTTACCTCTTTGTGACGTTTCCCCTGGCCCTCTACTTCTGTGGAGCCTAGTAGTATTCCCGAGGAAGAACCTAGGAGAAGTAAGAGGCGTAGGATCGAGTCCAGTTTTGGACCCGACTTTATCACAACATTCATGACCGAAGGCTTTCGCATTGACCTTATAAGCGAACAGGTAGTCACCTGCCTCCTCATGGAGGAAGACCCAAAAGCTTATGATGATGCTTTAAAATATGTAGATGCTAGATTTTGAAAAGAGGCCATTAATAGTGAACTTGAGTATATTAAAAGCAACCATACATGAGAATTAACCGACTTACCTAAAGGTAGCAAACCTATAAATAGCAAATGGGGTTTTAAGAAAAAATTGAGACCTGATGGTTCAATAGAAAAATTCAAAGCGAGACTTGTTATTAAGGGTTTTACCCAAAAGAAAGGTTTATATTACTTTGACACTTACTCCCCTGTGACCAAAATCGCCACTATAAGGACCCTTATTGCTTTAGTCGTCATTCACAAAATAGTTATACATCAAATGGATGTTGAAACCACGTTTTTGAACGGAGATCTGGATGAAGAGATCTACATGGCGCAACCTGAAGGGTGTGTGGTTCCTGGTCAAGGGGACAAAGTGTGTAAGCTAAAAAAGTCTTTGTACGGTTTGAAACATGCACCTAAAATGGTATGAAAAGCTAGACAGTACTCTCATTATAGATGGCTTTCTTGTTAACACTTCTGATTCATGTGTTTACTCCAAAGTAACAGGCTTAGAGTGTGTCATCGTCTGTCTTTATGTAGATGACATGCTCATATTTGGTACTTCTATTCATATCATAAATGGGACTAGCCGTTTCTTGTCTTCTAGGTTTGATATGAAAGACATGGAAGAAGCTGATTTGATACTTCGGGTGAAAATCATTAGAAGCAGTAATGGTATTTTCCTGAATCAGTCTTATTACGTGGAAAGGATGCTGAAGAAATTCAACTCCTTTGAGGTAACACCTGTAAAAACTCCTTATGATTCTAGTATTCATTTGTCCGAAAACAATGGGGATGTTGTATCCCAAAATGAATAAGCTAAGATCATAGGTAGTGTGATGTTCTTAATGAACTACACTCGACGCGATATAGCTTATGTTGTAAGTAGACTTAATCGCTATACTCATAACCTGAGCAGTGACCACTGGGTTGAACTTTGTCGTCTATTGAAGTACTTAAGGGGTACCATTGATTTAGGCTTGCATTATAGCAAAATTCTTGCAGTCCTTGAGGGATTTTGTGATGCAAACTGGATCTCTTACGATGACGAAGTAAACTCCGCCAGTGGATATGTGTTCTCCTTAGGGGGAGGTGATGTATCGTGGAATTCTTCTAAATAGACTTGTATAGCACGCTCCACCATGAAGTCTGAGTTCATAGCACTAGAGTTAGATGGGCAAGAAGCTAAGTGGCTGAGGAGTCTCTTATCAGATTTGCCACTTTGGGAAGGAAGTGTCACACCTGTGTGTATCCACTGTGATTCACAAGCAGTCATTGGAGTCGCTCATAATAGCGCCTATAATGGGAAGGAGACATATTCGCATCAGACATGGGTCAGTAAGACAGTTACTGAAAAATGGTGTGATAGCCTTGGAATATGTACAATCAGAGAACAACCTAGATGATCCGTTCACCAAAGGCCTAACTAGGAGAGTAGTCCTGGAGACGTCGAGGGGGATGGGATCGAAACCCATTAATGGGGAACATGTGACTAATGAGTCAATGTGTTTCTCTCCATCCTGATGGCTCAAAACAAAATCGTCTTAAAAATTCATGGCCACTCATGGTGGTCCTGTTGAGAAGGACATGATGAATAAGACGTACTGAGTGTTTAAACACAAAGATAATTCATAGCCTAAATGGTGGTCCTTTCGAGATGGACTTGATGGTCATGGGTAATAGCGAGACCCAAAACTTCGTGATAGAATTTTAATAGGAGACGTCCCTAAACAATCTTAAAATGAAGAGATCCACAAAGTTCATAACCCGTAAAGGGTGGTCTTTAGAGAAGGACTTGATGAACTAAAAGGTGATGTTCAAGGGAACTATAACTTTCAGCTGGATAGAGTATGTACTGTGAGAGTCTCGATCGAAAACCGTTAGAGTTCAAGAGTAAGTTCACTTAAACGGAATTCGGTGGTTGCCTCACTTCACTACATGTCAATTCAAATCGAAAGATATTGCCACTTAAGTATAATTCACCCAGATATTGGTAGACATAGAAACCTATTCACCTTCTCTCCAAAAGACCCTGAGTGGGGGATTGTTGGATTTCATGATAAAAGGTATATATTATTAGTTTAATATAATCTTAAACAAGAATCCGTTCATGTTCCTTTGGAGAATTGGAAAAGGCTTAGATTAATATAAATTATTAACTAAAACCTTTCACATTCTTTTGGAAAAGTGGAAAAGACATTTTTTCAAGAAAATGTCCCACATAGGAGCGGAGATAGAAAAGCTAATAGCTTATAATAGCTTACCTATCTATTACTTTCAAAAGAACTAAAGGCTACGAAATCCAAAAGGGAAATGGAAAAGCCCCACACGCGTGTACCACCACCAAAAAATGAAAAATGAAATAACTTTTCTTAAGGAATCCGGTGGAAGATGGCTAGCTCTTATAGTAGTCAATGGCAAGTCAACCCATTCAGCCAGAAGACAAACGCCCACTAATTTCGCTCCGGAAGACAAGCCTCCACCAATTACGCACCAGTCAACAGTTACATAATTTGGTCAAATGCGTGTCCAAATTCATTGCTGAAATTGAAAACGTGGGTCAAATCAAAACCGCCAATCAATTAAGGAGGAAATCACGGACACTAATTGTGGGACGTTTCTGACAAAGACTCACTCCACCTACTCCCCTCCCCTATAAATACTGTAGCTCCTCATTTGCCTCAAAACTACGAAACACATCTGAAAAGAAAAACTCTCTACCTCTCTTATCTCTGATAGTCGTAAACTCTCTGTTAGAGATTACTGGTACGCCAGAATATTTTTTTGACAACTTTTTTTTTATTTCCGTGTAATTGTTTTTTTTTTTTCGATTTTCGTGTAAGTGTTTAGTTTACATTTGTATTTCAATTTATCTAATAGTTAGAGTTTACATTTATTGAATATTTTCTAAAAATCCATTTCTCTTGTTTTAAACGATCATTTACCCTTTCTTCCGATAACATGCAAGCCTAGAATATAATAGTTTTGATTGTATTCTTCGACTATATTATTCACTGAATATTGACATGCAAAACATTTTTAATAAGGGTCAACTATTATTTAATGCATTTTAGAACTGTAAAGTCATGAAGTGAATATTGCTTTCGTGCAACCACGTCTATAATTATACCTCAAAATACATAGCTAAAAGACGGTCGGATGATCGTGGGAGCAGCACCTTAGCGTTTTTATCCCCTATATATGGTTTCCGTAGTTTTACTTAGGAATCAACTCTCAAATTAAAGAACCTCACTCTAAAAAATAAAAATACTCATGGCCTCCCAAGCCTCTCTATTGATTACACTAGCTTTATTAAGTTTAAGTGTTACAACATTGGAAGCTTACTATTCACCTAATTACTACAGTTACAAGCCAAAGAAAACAATGAATGTAATAGACACGTGTTGGCGTGGAAAGTCAAATTGGTCAAACAGTCGTCAAGCATTGGCTGATTGTGCGATAGGTTTTGGGAAATCAGCCATTGGGGGAAAATACGGCGCAACATATGTGGTGACCGATCCATCGGATAATCCTCAATACCCAAAACCGGGCACGCTTCGATATGGTGTAGTCCAGACAAAACCACTTTGGATTGTTTTTGCTAGGGACATGATTATAAGGCTCGATAATGAGCTTATGATAAACAGTTTCAAGACTATAGATGGGAGAGGTGCAAAAGTTGAGATTGCTTATGGTCCATGCATTACCATAGCACATGTTAGCCATGTAATAATACATGGAATTAACATTCACGATTGTAAAGCAGGACATTCTGGAATTGTCCGAGATAGTTTAACACATGCCGGTCATAGACAAGGCTCCGATGGAGATGGCATTGTTGTTTTTGATTCTTCCAACATATGGATTGACCATTGTTTTCTTGCACGTGCACAGGATGGCCTCATTGATGTAATTCATGGTTCTACTGCGGTTACTATCTCAAACAACTACTTCACTCAACACGATAAAGTAAGAAATTCTATCTAGAAACGAGCCTTAAACGTATATATTTTCAATGGATACATATTTAATTTGGTAGTTAATTACAGGTTATGTTGTTTGGCCATAATGATAACAACATGGAGGACAAACAAATGAAAGTTACAGTTGTATTTAATCGTTTTGGTCCTGGTCTAGTTCAAAGGATGCCGAGGTATAAATGATGACCACATTTGATTTCTTGTAAAGAAAAAGAATTGTATGAGATTATTAACTATAGGAATTTTTTTGGCGACTTTCAGGGTTAGACTAGGATACGCACATGTAGCCAACAATTGGTACGATGAATGGAAGATGTATGCAATAGGTGGAAGTGCTGACCCAACAATCTTTAGCGAAGGGAATTACTTCATTGCTCCGAATAATCCTTACGCAAAACAGGTAAGTCTATCAAATCCGGGAATTTCCCCACCACAAATAGAGCAACTTTAAACCTAAACCTGATACTCGAATTTCTAATTGCTCTTAACAGATAACGAAAAGAGAGATTAATAGTGGTTATACGAGTTGGAAATGGAGGTCGTCCCGGGATAAATTCACTAATGGTGCTTATTTTGTTCAATCCGGATATGGAACATCTTCACCGGGCTATACAAAGTCTCAATCATTTCCAGTTGCAGATGGTTCTGTGGTTCCATCCTTGACATCTGATGCAGGCCCACTGCAATGCAGTAAAAACAAAGCATGCTGATATTTTTTTCATCAGTTTTAATTAGCGCCTATTGAAGAGAGCATTGAGATTCGATTCGATTGTAAAAATTGAATCCGGCTTCTTCTGTATTAATTTAGATCGAGTTGCATCTACCTCCCCGTTGCGATATATAAGCAAATGGTGGATAGAGTAGTTTCTTGCAAGATCATGCATTTTAATCCTTTTTACATTTCCTAAAATTTCAATTTTGAGAAGTATATCTAATACTCCAAATTGGTAAATTAACTAATGAAATACTGAAAGTATACTGTAAGAACTGTGATAAAATGATCATCTTTTTAACTAGTTGAAAATGTGGATCTCGTCTACCTAATAGAAGTTCAAACTTCTATAAAAGTCAAAATCAGGTATAATAATATTATTGATTTTATTTTGGGTGAATTATATATAGGGTATTAGAAACACTATTTTTTCTCTATAAAGTAGTGTCTAGAAAGTGGTTCTTCTTAAGGATATCATTTTTTACAATAGTCTTTACTACCCTTACTAACACTAAAAGACAAAAAAGTGTGATGTCACTGTTTCTCTCTCCACTACCACTACCCACCTACCTCCGACCTCCGACCACCGACCACCGACCTCCGACTTCCGACCACCGACCACCAGTCACCGGTCGCCGGAAAAAACATAGAGTATCGGATAAAATTGATGAGTATCGGAAAAACTAAGAGTACTCTATAAATTTGCTGAGTACTCTATATATTTTGACGAGTGCTCCGGATAATTTTGATGAGTACTCCGAATAATTTTGATGAGTACTCCGTAAATTTAATGAGTACTCAGTCAAATTGATGAGTATTATTAAAAAACAAGACATAAATAGTCAAAAAAACCTTTATTCATCTTTATTACATATGAAAAAAAATCTTTATTACACATTTTAAAATAATTACAAATTAATTATACAATTAAAATAATAAAAAAACCAAACTAATATTTTGTTTGACCAGATCTGGAAAAAAAAAGTACATGTTTCGGAAGTGTAGATAAAAATAAATGTATCATTTACATGTTTCGGCTACATAGATAAAAAGTACTACTTCAATATAAAAGATCTTTAGATAGAGTGTATTCTTAAGGAGAGTGTCACACAGACATGTGAAACTTCACTCTCTGGGGGTGTCGTAACTCAAAAGAACGACACTTTAAAATGAGTGTACTCTTGGAGAGAAAATCACCTAGTCATGCGAAATGCCTGGTGGCATTAAGGGGGTTGGAACCCAACTCGGCATCACTTTCAACATGGAAGAATATTTTAAAGATTAGAGAGGTTGCATATAGATTAATTTAGCATAAAGAAAAGAGAGAAAATACTTATATCTTAATTGATAAATGGATTAGAAGAGGATCTATGAGTGAAATTTGTCCTAATATGGAAATAAAAAAAGGGAGCATGAATGATAATAGGAAACTTTCTAGTTTATTTAGTAAAGAAAGGTGGGGACTTCCACAAGAGCTAAGTGAAGTTTTGAGTGGTATTGCGGATATTGTGTTGAAGAAGAAGGGTGATATAGTAGTATGAACTTTAGGTAATACAGGAAAATTCTCTACAAAGTTGAATATGAAGGAACTTACTGGTGAATGGGAAAAAGTTGTATCTTATGAGGTTGTGTGGCACAAATATACTATTCCTAGACATAGTTCTCACGCACACTTATTGTGTTGGAATAGACTAGACACTAAGGATAAGCTTGTGAAGAGAGGTATAGTGGCTGGTGATAAGTGTATGATGTGCAATAATAGAGTTGAAACTAGGGATCACTTATTCTCTCAGTGTTCTTTTTCACAGAGTGTATGAATGGAATGTTGTAACTTATATGATTGTTCTGATAAGAATTCAAATTGGGAAAGTAAGCCGAAGTAGGTAACTTCCAAGCAAGGGGAATAATTTAAAGGGGGTTGTGTTTATGTTGAGCTCTATTAGCTTTTTATATCACATGTGGATAGTTATGAATAAGAAGGTGTTTAAAAATCAGTTGAGTAAGCAAGTGATTATACTGAATTTGATAAAAGATGGTGTAAGGATAAAATACAAGTTTATTGACACTATATGTAATAAGATTATCAAAAGAAAATATAATCTAATTATGAGGATTTTGGTGCATAATATTGAGAATTGATAGAATGTAATTGAGTTGTTTCAATCTGGAGATATAAGTATGCTTGCAATCTGCATGGAAATATGAAGAATGAGAAGAGTAAAAAGATTTTTTGGTAAGGAGGTTTTAAGATAGGTTGATGGTATAAATTAGGGATGCACAAGACAAACCACGAACCCGCAAAACCGACGAAATCCGACCCAAACCAACCCGAAAAAACCGATCCGCGGGTTTGGTGGTTCGCTATGGGCCCTTAGATTTAATTTTGGTGGATATGGGTTGGTTTGCGGATTTTGGAAAAGCCCAAACCGCGGATAACCAACCCAACCCGCACTTTTGGCCCATTTCTATTTTTTTTTTATATACTTGACATATATATGGGATGGTCAACGAAAACCCACCCCATTTCGTTCGTCCCTTATACGCTATCCTCTCTCTTTCTCTGTCTCTTACACGAAAAGGGGGAAAAAACCCTACCTTTTCGTCTCTCTCTTCGCTATGAATCTGAAACCCATCCCTTCTCAATCATCCATCACCGTCTCTTTACATCACACCATGGCATCTTTTGTACTCCGCATTAATTATTTCGATGGATTACACCGTCTCTTTTTTCTTCCAGATCTGGTCAAACAAAATATTAGTTAGGTTTTTTTATTTTATTTTAATTGTATATTTAATTTGTAATTATTTTAAAATGTGTAATAAAGATTTTTTTTTCATATGTAATAAAGATGAATAAAGGTTTTTTTACTATTTATGTCTTGTTTTTTAATAATACTCATCAATTTGACTGAGTACTCATTAAATTTACGGAGTACTCATCAAAATTATTCGGAGAACTCGTCAAAATATATAGAGTACTCAGCAAATTTATAGAGTACTATTAGTTTCTCCGATACTCATCAGTTTTATCCGATACTCTATGTTTTTTCCGGCGACCGGTGACTGGTGGTCGGTGGTCGGAAGTCGGAGGTCGGTGGTCGGAGGTCGGAGGTAGGTGGGTAGTGGTAGTGGAGAGAGAAACAGTGACATCACACTTTTTTGTCTTTTAGTGTTAGTAAGGGTAGTAAAGACTATTGTAAAAAATGAGGTCCTTAAGAAGAACCATTTCTAGACACTAGAAAAAATAGTGTTTCTAATACTCTATATATAATTCACCCAAAATAAAATCAATAATATTATTATATCTGATTTTGACTTTTATAGAAGTTTGAACTTCTATTAGGTAGACGAGATCCACATTTTCAACTAGTTAAGAAGAGGATCATTTTATCACAGTTCTTACAGTATACTTTCAGTATTTCATTAGTTAATTTACCAATTTGGAGTATTAGATATACTTCTCAAAATTGAAATTTTAGGAAATGTAAAAAGGATTAAAATGCATGATCTTGCAAGAAACTACTCTATCCACCATTTGCTTATATATCGCAACGGGGAGGTAGATGCAACTCGATCTAAATTAATACAGAAGAAGCCGGATTCAATTTTTACAATCGAATCGAATCTCAATGCTCTCTTCAATAGGCGCTAATTAAAACTGATGAAAAAAATATCAGCATGCTTTGTTTTTACTGCATTGCAGTGGGCCTGCATCAGATGTCAAGGATGGAACCACAGAACCATCTGCAACTGGAAATGATTGAGACTTTGTATAGCCCGGTGAAGATGTTCCATATCCGGATTGAACAAAATAAGCACCATTAGTGAATTTATCCCGGGACGACCTCCATTTCCAACTCGTATAACCACTATTAATCTCTCTTTTCGTTATCTGTTAAGAGCAATTAGAAATTCGAGTATCAGGTTTAGGTTTAAAGTTGCTCTATTTGTGGTGGGGAAATTCCCGGATTTGATAGACTTACCTGTTTTGCGTAAGGATTATTCGGAGCAATGAAGTAATTCCCTTCGCTAAAGATTGTTGGGTCAGCACTTCCACCTATTGCATACATCTTCCATTCATCGTACCAATTGTTGGCTACATGTGCGTATCCTAGTCTAACCCTGAAAGTCGCCAAAAAAATTCCTATAGTTAATAATCTCATACAATTCTTTTTCTTTACAAGAAATCAAATGTGGTCATCATTTATACCTCGGCATCCTTTGAACTAGACCAGGACCAAAACGATTAAATACAACTGTAACTTTCATTTGTTTGTCCTCCATGTTGTTATCATTATGGCCAAACAACATAACCTGTAATTAACTACCAAATTAAATATGTATCCATTGAAAATATATACGTTTAAGGCTCGTTTCTAGATAGAATTTCTTACTTTATCGTGTTGAGTGAAGTAGTTGTTTGAGATAGTAACCGCAGTAGAACCATGAATTACATCAATGAGGCCATCCTGTGCACGTGCAAGAAAACAATGGTCAATCCATATGTTGGAAGAATCAAAAACAACAATGCCATCTCCATCGGAGCCTTGTCTATGACCGGCATGTGTTAAACTATCTCGGACAATTCCAGAATGTCCTGCTTTACAATCGTGAATGTTAATTCCATGTATTATTACATGGCTAACATGTGCTATGGTAATGCATGGACCATAAGCAATCTCAACTTTTGCACCTCTCCCATCTATAGTCTTGAAACTGTTTATCATAAGCTCATTATCGAGCCTTATAATCATGTCCCTAGCAAAAACAATCCAAAGTGGTTTTGTCTGGACTACACCATATCGAAGCGTGCCCGGTTTTGGGTATTGAGGATTATCCGATGGATCGGTCACCACATATGTTGCGCCGTATTTTCCCCCAATGGCTGATTTCCCAAAACCTATCGCACAATCAGCCAATGCTTGACGACTGTTTGACCAATTTGACTTTCCACGCCAACACGTGTCTATTACATTCATTGTTTTCTTTGGCTTGTAACTGTAGTAATTAGGTGAATAGTAAGCTTCCAATGTTGTAACACTTAAACTTAATAAAGCTAGTGTAATCAATAGAGAGGCTTGGGAGGCCATGAGTATTTTTATTTTTTAGAGTGAGGTTCTTTAATTTGAGAGTTGATTCCTAAGTAAAACTACGGAAACCATATATAGGGGATAAAAACGCTAAGGTGCTGCTCCCACGATCATCCGACCGTCTTTTAGCTAAGTATTTTGAGGTATAATTATAGACGTGGTTGCACGAAAGCAATATTCACTTCATGACTTTACAGTTCTAAAATGCATTAAATAATAGTTGACCCTTATTAAAAATGTTTTGCATGTCAATATTCAGTGAATAATATTGTCGAAGAATACAATCAAAACCATCATATTCTAGGCCTGCATTTCACTAGGTAATCGTCGTGGCTATACCAATAATACTTTCTGCTTCTTCCATTCTAACAATTTCATTGCTTCTGTCTCAGAGATGTGGATAGAGATTAATGGAATTGCCCGAATCCCTCAAGATTAAGTCTTTCCTTTAGAACCTCCTATCATATACTACCTCCATTCTATTTAGAGTTTTTCACACGTATTAAGGAACCTAAAATATTGATAATAAAATTTAGTTTAAAATAACCAACATATCCCAAATTATAAAAGAGAAAAAATCAAATATTTAGGAGTGAAAGCCCAATAAACACCTGTCACCTTAACCACTTGCCCATAAAAGACACTTAAGGTAAATATACCTTAATGCCCTTACTGCTATCTACTGCTGTATGCTGCTGCTGCCAAGGCCGAGTAATATTCCCAACACTCGTGCAAGTACACTTTTGCAAAGTACGTAAAGGTCCCTATATTTTTAAAAGAATGCTTTAAAAGTCTCTATATTTTGCAAAACACTATATTATTAACTTAGTGTGCTTAAATAGGCAAGTCTGTGGTGGATAAATGATTGGCTTTATCGGTTTATTGGATGATGGTTAAGCAAATGTGGTACTTACCAGATGTTTTATAGAAAAAATTTAAGGTGGGATATTTTACGGAAAGATTACGTATTTCGTAAAAATTAGGGGGGGCCAAGCAAAAATTTAGAAGCCAATTATGTTATATATATTTTTATAAAATTATTTTAAAGGTTATAATTTTTTTTTTTAAAACTCAGGGGGGTCCATGGCCCCCCCTTTCTTGGCTGTGGCTCCGCCCCTGCCTGCATGTTATCGGAACAAAGGGTAAATCACTGTTTAAAACAAGAGAAATGGATTTTCAGAAAACGAAAAATAATTTCAATAAATGTAGAGATAATGACACTAGGGGTCTTGAAAACACTCCCTCTTTCTAATCCAAACCCTTCTTTCCTTCTCTTCTTAGTAAAGACCTCAAATAAAATTTTACACTAAAATCCAAAATTCTAATTATATTTATACCCCTTTTTGTTTTTTATTTTCCTATATGTAATAATTTATAGAATTCTCTCTCCTCACTCTTTCATTTCCCGTAACTCTTTCCTCCTACCTCTCTCCTCCCACAAAATTAGATCTAGATCTCACCTCTCTACCTCTCCAGATTTACTCATCTCCACCCGGAGCTCCAAAACTGAAAACCACCACCATATGGGTTTCGATAAAAGCCTGAGCACCACCACCACAATTTTCCAACTTCGTTTTCCGGCAACCCACGGCGCTTTCCATGGCCGAGCACACCATTCTACAACTTCTCGTTTTCCGGTAGCTTCGTTTTAGCCACCACCGCGTCTCCTGCACAGCTCCATGGTGAAGAAGTTCCGGTTTGAAGCTCCGTTTCTGGCCAACAAATCTACAACGAATCTCCATTTATGTTTCTAGGCACCGCGAGTTCAAGGCTCCTCCTTCAATGGAGCTTCATAAACGAACAAATCTGCTCGGAGTTGAGTGGCTTCGCCTGGAAGACGGAGGAGGCTTGGCTGGAAGGCGCAGAGCAGCTGGATCGAATTGGGTCCATGGTATTCGAACGGTTTTCTGGTGGTGACTACTGGCGGAAGTGAGGAGGCTCAGGCGAGCGGTTTTCTGGTGGTGACTAATGGCGGTAATGAGGAGGTTCAGGCGAGCCACAACAGCTCCGATATTCACATAGATGGTGGAGGCTTGGGAGGAGGGAGATTTTTTGTGTGAGTAGTCGATCTCCATTGATGACTGTTCGAGCGCCGGAGAAGAAGGCAGCAGTAGAATACAACAACTGATGACTGTTCGAAGGAAGGCGGCTGTTTTTCTTAAAATTTTCAGATCTGATGAAATTTTTTGACCAGATCTGGTCTAACACGAATTTAGCTAGTTTTTTTTATTTTTATTAGTGTGAATTGTTATTTATATTGTAATTCATTTGAAAATGTATAAAAAAGATTGGAAAGTAAATAAAATGTTATTTTAGGATATTTATTCTCTGATTTTTTAATAATACTCATCAAATATATAGAGTACACATCAAATTTACGGAGTACTCATCAAAATTATTGGAATACTCATCACAATTATCGAGAGTACTCATCAAATTGTATACAATACTCATCAAAATTTATAGAGTACTCATCAAATCTATAGAGTACTCATCAAATCTATAGAGTACTCATCAAATTTATAGAGTACTCCATAGTTTTTCCGATACTCATCAAATTTATCCGATACTCTATGTTTTTCCGGTGACCGGTGACTGGTGGTCGGAGGTCGGAGGTCGGTGGTCGGAGGTTGGAGGTAGGAGGTAGGTGGGTAGTGGTGGGTAGTGGAGAGAGAGGAACAGTGACATCACATATTTTTTGTCTTTTAGTGTTAGTAAGGGTAAGAAAGACAATTGTCAAAACAGAGGTCTCTAATAAGAAGGAATTCCAGGACCATACTCTATAGAGAAGAAATATGGTCTCCAAGACCCTAAGTATATTCACCCATAAATGTAAACTCTAACTATTACACAAATTGAAATACAAATGCAAACGAAACACTTACACGGAAATCGGAAAATAAAAACAATTACACGAAAAAAATGTTGTTAAAAAGATATTCCGGCGTACCGGTTATCTCTAACAGAGAGTCTATGACTATCAGAGATAAGAGAGGTAGAGTGTTTTTCTTTTCAGATGTGTTTCGTAGTTTTGAGGCAAATGAGGAGCTACAGTATTTATAGGGGAGAGGAGTAGGTGGAGTGAGTCTTTGTCAGAAACGTCCCACAATTAGTGCCCGTGATTTCCTCCTTAATTGATTGGCGATTTTGATTTGACCCACGTTTTCAATTTCAGCAATGAACCTGGACACGCGTTTGACCAAGTTCTGTAACTGTTGACTGGTGCGTAATTGGTGGAGGCTTGTCTTTCGGAGCGAAATTAGTGGGCGTTTGTCTTCTGGCTGAATGAGTTGACTTGCCACTGACTACTATAAGAGCTAGCCATCTTCCACCAGATTCCTTAAGAAAAGTTATTTCATTTTTCATTTTTTGGTGGTGGTGCGCGCGTGTGGGGCTTTTCCATTTCCCTTTTGGCTTTCATAGCCTTTAGTTCTTTTGAAAGTAATAGATATGTAAGCTATTATAAGCTATTAGCTTTTCTATCTCCGCTCCTATGTGGGACATTTTCTTCAAAAAATGTCTTTTCCGCTTTTCCAAAAGAATGGGAAAGGTTTTAGTTAATACTTTATATTAATCTAAGCCTTTTCCAATTCTCCAAAGGAACATGAACAGATTCGTTTTTAAGATTATATTAAACTAATAATATATATCTTTTAACATTTAATCCAACAATCCCCCACTCAGGGTCTTTTGGAGAGAAGGTGAATAGGTTTCTATGTCTACCAATATTTGGGTGAATTATACTTAAGTGGCAGTATCTTTCGATTTGAATTGACACGTAATGAAGTGAGGCAACCACCGAATTGTGTTTAAGTGAACTTACTCTTGAACTCTAATGGTTTTCGATCGAGACTCTCACATCACATACTCTACCCAGCTGAAAGTTATAGTTTCCTTGAACATCAACTTTCAGTTCATCAAGTCCTTCTCTAAGGACCACCCTTTACGGGTTATGAACTTTGTGGATCTCTTCATTTTAAGATTGTTTAAGGACGTCTCCTTTTAACATTCTATCATGAAGTTTTGGGTCTCGCTATTACCCATGATTATCAAGTCCATCTCGAAAGGACCACCATTTAGGCTATGAATTCTCTTTGAGTTTAAACACTCAGTACGTCTTATTCATCATGTCCTTCTCAACAGGACCACCACGAGTGGTCATGAATTTTTAAGACGATTTTGGTTTGAGCCATAAGGATGGAGAGAATCACATTGACTCATTAGTCACATGTTCTCCATTAATGGGTTTCAATCCCATCCCCCTCGACGTCTCCAGGACTACTCTCCTAGTTAGGCCCTTGGTGAACGGATCAGCTAGGTTGTTCTCTGAACGTACATATTCCAAAGCTATCACACCATTTTTCAGTAACTGTCTTACTGACCCATGTCTGATGCGAATATGTCTCCTTCCCATTATAGGCGCTATTATGAGCGACTCCAATGTCTGCTTGTGAATCACAGTGGATACACACAGGTGTGGCACTTCCTTCCCAAAGTGGCATATCTGATAAGAGACTCCTCAACCACTTATCTTCCTGCCCAGCTAACTCTAGTGCTATGAACTCAGACTCCATGGTGGAGCGTGCTATACAAGTCTATTTAGAAGACTTCCACGATACATCACCTCCCCCTAAGGAGAACACATATCCATTGGCCAAGTTTACTTCTTCATTGTAAGGGATCCAGTTTGCATCACAAAATCCCTCAAGGACTGCAAGAAATTTGACAGTGCAAGCCTAAATCAATGGTACCCCTTAAGTACTTCAATAGACGATGAAGTGAAACCCAGTGGTCACTGCTCGGGTTATGAGTATAGCGACTAATTCTACTTACAACATAAGCTATATCGGGTCGAGTGTAGTTCATTAAGAACATCACACTACCTATGATCTTAGCGCATTCATTTTGGGATACAACATCCCCATTGTTTTTGGACAAATGAATACTAGAATCATAAGGAGTTTTTACAGGTGTTACCTCAAAGGAGTTGAATTTCTTCAGCATCCTTTCCACGTAATGAGACTGATTCAGGGAAATACCATTACTGCTTCTAATGATTTTCACCCCGAGTATCATATCAGCTTCTTCCATGTCTTACATATCAAACCTAGAAGACAAGAAACATTTAGTCTCATTTATGATATGAATAGAAGTACCAAAGATGAGCATGTCATATACATAAAGAAAGACGATGGCACACTCTACGCCTGTTACTTTGGAGTAAACACATGAATCAGAAGTGTTAGCAAGAAAGCCATCTGTAATGAGAGTATTGTCTAGCTTTTTATACCATTTTTAGGTGCCTGTTTCAAACCGTACAAAGACATTTTTAGCTTACACACTTTGTCCCCTTGACTAGGAACCACACACCCTTCAGGTTGCGCCACGTAGATCTCTTCATCCAGATCTCCGTTCAAAAATGCGGTTTTAACATCCATTTGATGTATAACTAGTTTGTGAATGACGACTAAAGCAATAAGGGTCCTTATAGTGGAGATTTTGGTCACAGGAGAGTAAGTGTCAAAGTAATATAAACCTTTCTTTTGGGTGTAAAACCCTTAATAACAAGTCTCGCTTTGAATTTTTCTATTGAACCATCAGGTCTCAATTTTTTCTTAAAAACCCATTTGCTATTTATTGGTTTGCTACCTTTAGGTAAGTCGGTTAATTATCATGTATGGTTGCTTTTAATATACTCAAGTTCACTATTATTTGGCTCTTTCCAAAAACTAGCATCTATAGATTTTAAAGCATCATCATAAGCTTTTGGGTCTTCCTCCATGAGGAGGCAGGTGACTACCTGTTCGCTTATAAGGTCAATGTGAAAGCCTTCGGTCATGAAGGCTGTGATAAAGTCGGGTCCAAAACTGGACTCGATCCTACGCCTCTTACTTCTCCTAGGTTATTCCTCGAGAATACTACTAGGCTCCACGGAAGTAGAGGTCCAGGGGAAACATCACAAAGAGGTAAATCAATATTACTAGATAAGCTATCAACAGGTAAAGAAGCATTAATAAAATTCAAAGATTTCAAAGGGAAAATATGTTCAAAGAACTCAGCATTTTCTAGATTCACAAATCGAGTTATCTTCTAAAGACAAGAATCTATATGCCGCGCTATTCAGAGCATACCCTATGAATATTGAGTCTATGGTTTTGGGTCCAACTGTGACTGTTTTAAAATCAGGTAGTTTGACTTTCGCAAGGCACTCCCACACTTGTAAAAATTTCAGGTTTGGTGGAATGCCTTTCCACATATCATATGGGGTCTTATCTAGGGATTTATGGGGTACCCTATTGAGCGCATAACAGGCTAACCTGAACTTATTAACATGGCATTCTGGTGTCTCCTGGTGTGTTATAAAATAACACCCCTAAATTAGAATAACATGTATCGCAAGTGTACGGGTCGTCCAAGTAATATCTGGTAAACGGGAATTCGATCTCAGGGACAGATTGGATATGACTTTAAAGGTTATGCAATAAGCGTAGATAGTTGTTTATATGATGCGGGAAGTAAAATAGATAGATATATGTTGGTTTTTTGTTTAAAGACTAAAGTGCAAATAAAGTAAAATATTAAATTGACTAATGCAAATAAATGAGACGCAAGTAAATAAAATATGAGTAGACGCAAGAATGAGAAGTAGTACTTGAGCTTTGCAAGGGTTTCGCCTAAACCTATTCAATCAATGCTTTCGTTTAAGGGATGAATCTGGATTTGGTATTAGTCGGGATTCCAGTTTCTCCTAAACCCCTTCAGGGTGGACTTAGGAGCTATACTTGGGTATTACAAACCCCGCCAGGGAGAATATAAGCTACCTTTGAATGTTCAAGTGTTTTACCCAATTGTCTATAAGATTAACTAAGTCTGTCAGTATCAATAATTTATATCTTACATCTATTACCTAGTTCAGTAATTAAACCCCCCTGTCAAGGTGATCATTATGCCACTATAATGAATAGCTTAATTACTAATTACTATTTTTGATTCATGACTTCAACGACAGTAAATAAATTCACTATAATAGAAAATACTAAATTACCCAATTCAAATTAAATCTTTCAATCCCAAATTCCGAAACACTAATTTAATAAATTGGGGCTCAACCCATTAAAGCAATTCTCAAGCACTTAGAGTATTTAGCTCATAATAGAAATAAAAACTAAAGAATTAAAATTAAAGGAATTCATTGTCAATTACAGAAATAAAAGATAGAACCTAATTAAAGGGTTGTTGAATTGACTGTTGATGGAAGAATTGCTTCTCCAGCTACAGTTTCTTCAATCCTCTTGCTTTTGACTTTTCTCTCTGACGTTCTGACTTTTGTAAATTGAGTTGTATGTAAAAATAAAGTCAAAAGGTCTATTTATACTAATAAAAGCGGACTTGGGCCTTTATTGAGTAAATTAATGAAATATTAAATGTCCCAAGTCCACTCTTCAAATTAAAATCCCGTAACAAGTGTACACCCTTCACTAGAACGGCTATAACTTTCTCAAATCAACTCCAAATTGACCCGTTCAACTTTCTAAATCTTCGTAGCTTGATAAGGAACAAATCTTCTTTACAACTCAGAGGTTGAATCCACGTTTAAGTAGCTCGAATAAGAAATTACCATCAGACTTCCAGATTTGCACCTTCAACTTGTCAACTCTTCGGGATATTTCTTTTCGCCCTTGACTTGTTTACACGATCTAAGACTTTAATCCTTGATTCCTCTCCTTGCTAGAATCATGGACCTACAAACTTTGCATAAAACAACTCATTTAACGTGCAAAAGCTTAATAAATGAAAATTACTAAAATCCAAGGAGGTAAAATGAAATATAGCGAATTAATCCTAGAAGTCTATCAAATTAGTCAAATAATCACCTAAAATGATGTCTCCTAAGGGAATATAATTAGAACAAAAGAGGAGACATCACATTCATAGTCCCATTAACGGACATATTCTTTCTTTTTGCTATGCCATTTTGTTGGGTTGTATAAGGGGCACTAATTTCATGACCAATTCCATTAGTTTCACAAAACTTTTTAAGAGAATTAGAACTATACTCGCCTCCTCTATTAGACCTAAGTCGTTTGATTTTACAGTCTTGTTGGTTTTCAACCTCAGCTTTATATTTTGAAAATGCATTTTCCGCCTCGTCTTTAGGTTTAAGAAGGTATACTTTAGTGAACCTGGAGCAGTCGTCTACAAAGGTTATATAATAAAGTTTTCCTCCTCTACTAGCGGCGTTTTTAAAATCAGCTAAATCAGAATGTACTAATTCTAGAAGTTTAGTCTTTCTCGTGGTAATGGATTTAAAAGGTTTTTTCGCAAGTTTGGACTCTACACATATTTGACATTTTACAAAATCATCCACATTGTGAAGGGTTATTAGTCAAAATTTTTTAAGCATTTTAATAGAAGGGACATTTAAATGATCTAATCTACCATGCCACGTATCCACAGACTCAACGATATAAGCAGAATTTGAAGCGTTCTCATTAACGGTTACAGTGTTTAAAACAAACAAACCAGAATTTAAATATCCTTTTCCCACAAACTCATCATTTTTTTTAATAACGATTTTCTCCCCCTCGAAACAAGTTTGAGTCCCACTTTATTAATAAGAGCTCCGGAAACTAAGTTCCTACCGAGAGAGGGGACGAAGAGAACATCATTTAACTCTAAAATCTTACCGGAAGTGAGTTTGAGCGGAACTTGTTATTTTCCGAGAACCGTAGCGGTAGAAGAGTCACGGAAATACACGCATTCACTCAGTTTTGTTTGCGCAGAAATGTCAGGAAGCTCTGGTGTCAATGATTCACTCGGTTTTGTTCTCAACTAGATTTACCTCAACCATTACCTCGGCGATAATTTCTTCGGTCTCGGTCAGATTTGTGGCAGCTTTGGGACCTTGGTCAGCTCTAACCTTGCATTCGAAAACTCTATGTCCTTCCTTACCACAGCAGTAACAAGAGCCCTTAGGTTTCTGAATCTTAACAGAAGTTTTTAACTTTCCGCCTTGTTTGTTGGAGTTGGTGCGGTTCTTGTTACCCATAGTTTAGGACTTGTTTTAGCCTTGTTGTTTTCCCTTTCCTTTGAACTTGTCTTTATTACCTTGACCATAACTTTCGACAAGGTTAGCTTACGAGGAAGGATGAGGGAAAGAGAGAGACTTATCCTTGAGTCGATTAGCTTCTTCGACTTGCATACGGCTGATGAGTTCTTAGAGAGTCATTTCCTTCTTTTTGTGATTAAGATGGTTGCAATATTTACTCCAAGATGGGGGGAAATTTCTCAAGCAAGATATTAGCTTGGAAAACTTCGCACATCTTCATGCCTTCGGCGATTACCTCCGCGCATTGATTTTCGTATACATGAAGTTGTTCAGTCATAGGCTTTTGATCGGTAAGTTTGAAGTTATACCAATTCCCAATAACATATTTTTTCTTACCCGAATCATTAGCCCCATATTTTTTCTCGAGAGTCTCCCATATGACTTTTTGTTGATTTCTCTTTGTCAAGGAGATAAAAAATGGGATTCGAGACGTTGTTCAACATCCAGCCCCGATCCATGGTATTAGCTCTCTTGAACTTGGCTTCGAGAGCAAGATGTATAGTCTGTTCTTCTTCAGTAGGAACTCCATTATCCACCATAAGTGGAGGACCTTCGAAAATAGCGAAGTCGAGTTCATACTGATCAAGACAGATTAAGATCTTCTGTGCCCAACACTTGTATTTGGAACCATTAAGGGGCTCCAACTTATTCACGTCGAGAAAGGCCTTTGCGTTCAATGATGAAGCAACAGCCGATAGTGGAAAAGCCATTTCAGAAAATCAAACGGTGATATATAAGAATATCTTTTTAAATTGTTGGAAGAAAAAAGTAAATCACCGTTTTAAACAAGAGAAATGGATTTCCAGAAAAAAGAAAATAAATTTCGATTAATGTAAACTCTAACTATTAAAAAAATTGAAATACGACTCGAAACACTTACACAGAAATTCGAAAAGAATACAAATTATATGGAAATATAAATTGGCGTTAGAAAGATATTCCGGCGTACCGGTTATCTCTAATAGAGATTCTACAACTAGTTTTCAGAGGGACGAGAAGTAGAGAGTGTTTGTGTTCTTTTTGTATGTGTTTCGTAGCTTAAGGCAAGTGACGAGCTGCTATATTTATAGGGGGAGGGGAGTAGGTGAGAAGTAAGCCTTTGTCAGAAACATCCCACAATTAACGCCCTTAATTGCCTCCATAATTGATTGATGTTTTGATTTGACTCATATTCTCCACGTTTTAATTACCAGCAATGAACGTAGACACGTGTTGACCAGGTTCTATAACCGTTGACTGGAGCGTCATTGGTGGTCACTTATATTCTGGTGCGAGATTGGTTTGTCCTCTGGCTGAAAGGGTTTGACTTGCCACCGACCATTGTAAAAGCTAGCGTTCTTCCACCTGATTCACTTAAAAAAAAGTATTTCATTTTTTGACTCCCCAAACTCCCCAACTCCCCCACGAGCCCACGACATACGACCGTCGCTGTCGCCGGGCTGGGCAGGTGGTGGTGGTGGTGCGCGCATGTGGGGTTTTGCCATTTTCCTTTTGGATTTCATAGCCTCTAGTTCTTTTGAAATTAATAGAAAGTTAAACTATTTTAAACTATTAGCTTTTCTATCTCCGATCCTATGTGAGACATTTTCTTCACAAAAAATGTCTTTTCCACTTTTTCAGAAGAATAGGAAAGGTTTTATTTACCGCTCTATATTAATCTAAGTTTTTTCTAATTCTCCTAAGAACATGAACGGATTTGTGTTTAAGATTATATTAAACAAATAATATATACATATCTTAACAAAAAAATCCAACATCACTTCCCCAAAACCCAAGCTTATTATTCTTTTCCTTCTCTTGCTTACTTCTCATTTCTTTTCCTTGTAGAATTCTTTCAAAACTAAAAATTCATAATTATTATCCTTTCTTTCTTGAAATTCAGCACCTTATAGATATGTCTACTCAGACTCCTTCAATTTCTAAGGTAAGTTGCTCAGACTCTTTCCATCAACTTCATATTAATGTCTACTCACTCCTACTTGATAAAGACTCTACTCAAACAAAAAAAAGATGACAAATTGGGGAGTGTAAGTATTCAAGTTTCGAATATAAAATCCATCAGAGTAGGTGGCGAGAAGGTTAACAGTGCTTTTGCATATGGTTTCTTGCTTGTAGCCAAATGTTTAAGAACATTAGTGTAGGTTATTTGGTAGGAACCTATAGTGTAATTATTTGTAAAATGTGCATTGTTTTTATTTTTGTAGGACCTATAGTGTAATATTAGTTAAATATGTGTTATTTTTCATAATATAAGGACCAATAGTGCAATTAAAATATAGTTTATTATATATATATATATACACACACACATATATATATAGTCTACATAGCCAGATTTTTAATATCTAAAAGCAATTAAACCACTCGAATTGTGTAAGCAATATTTTCATATATATATTTACATCAATAGCCATCTTATAACATAACATCAATAGCCATCTTATAACACAACTCTTCTAAACTTTTTCAACACTATGAATCCCCTTGCTCCGCCATTTGTTTTACGAGACGAACAAGATCGTACATTGTTTATGACATTTTCCCGCGGATCTTCACCCACTAATCACCCGATCTGCACTCATTTCAATTATGTGTCGTAGTAGAGAGACGATAAATCTAGAAAATGTATGTAATAAAACAAAAGTTAGTTTATAAATTTTAAACATTATATAATATAATTAGTAGTACTAGTACCTTCTTTCTTAATATGCTATTCTCAAATGGCATATCTCCTAATGATCTCGTTTTTCCTCCACACTTTTGACACCTAGCAACATGGCTAAGAGCTTCACGAATCCTTGTGTTTTCAGCCCTAAATTGTTCATTTTCGGCTGAATACTACGATAAAAAAAATGATTAGCCTAGATTAACAAGGCCAGGTTGAGTAGGTGTGCACCTGGGCACTTATTGAAAACTTACTTTTCTGAAATATCATGGTCAATGATCTTATCATTTGAATGGTATAAATTTTTTGCTAAATACATGACCTGTCACATAAAAACATAAGCATTTAATTTGCATGTATATGATTGTACATGAATTTGAGATCTACCCTCTTTGTATATAGAATACCATAAAACATATATTAGTAAATTACACATGAAATATACTCAAGAATAATTAAAAACATATATATCGTAAAAGACTTGTAGAATATGTATATGCATAAATCATAACACTTGCATAATATAACTAATAATCTCCAACCTTAGAATTAACCATGGGTCGAAATCAACCTTAAACACACACAAAACAAACATAAAAAGGTAGGGCCTAAATAATAAAAATTAAATTTGTCCTTGCAAGAAAAATAAAATTGTAACTATTTTTGTCATATTTAGATTTCGTGTTAATAATAAATCAAAAACATTAATTATCATAAGCCTTGATGTATGTAAAAAAATCATTAACTGTATAAAAAAATAATCATCTGATATATGTAGTTTAGATATTCATTTGTTCATATATCATTTAAATTTATTAATCTCATATACAAATGTAAGAAATCAAAAAATAAATATTAATAATATCATTATAATAGATCTATGGATGTATAAAATCACTATAAAAATCGTAAAGATAACATCTAAATCATGAATTTATAAATTTTATAAGATTGAAATTACGTGAACAAGATAACTCAAATTTTCGATCTTTGACATAATAAAAATTATACTTTATACAAAAATCATAATATAATATAAAATATATTTCAAAATCACTTAAAATCATATTACTAACCCATAAAAAATGTAGTTTCTTCTTATTCTTATTTTTTCATCTTCAATAAAATTTGGTATCGATACTAAATTTGTACTTTGATCTATAAAGGAAAATAAATATTAGAAATAAAGAATTTCTTAGAGAGGCGGCTGAGAGAAAGAGAGGGGGATGTATTAGGTTTTTAGAAATGACTAAATATTAGGGTACACGTTTGAGACAAGTTTGTCGGGTAAGGATTAAGTAAATGTTTGGGTTGAACAAAAAAGTTGGCCTACTGTTTGCTTGCTGGATACAAAAAAACAAAATTAATGGGTTGGGCCTATCGATTCAGATTCGTAACTAGATTGTTCACCCCTACTTTATACAACTCAATACTAATGTAAATGAAGAAGTATATAATACACTAAATTAAAAAAATTAGTTATAAATTTAGGCAAAAAATTAAAGTATCCAACTAAACATGAGATCAAATGTTTAGCAATTAGAAAATGATATTACAAGTTTTAACTTAATATTAGTCATTATATATTATTTTACATCAAGTTAGAATGACTACATTACAATCTTTAGGATTTTTTATATAAAAAGTATTTCAATTTTTTAGATACTTTCCTTAAAATATCTCTATTAATAGCTTTACAAACATCACCTGTAAATGATAAAAATATTATTCAAATTGGTGTAAAGTACATAAAACAAAGGTGTGTTATATAAAGTTAGTATATGGCATGTTAATGGCAAGTACTAAGGTGTAACAAAGATCATAGATTAAGATAGAGGGATGCAAGAAATGAGAATGTGAAATACAAATGAATAATTTGGAGCGAGAGAGTGAAAGAAATAGAATTAGACTGAGAATAAATGCAAGGTAAAGAGGTGGTGGTGTTTGTGTTGGACTGTCGGTTTTTTTAATAAAAGCGTTTATGTATATAACGTTTACACAAGTAATAATGTTTGGAAATTTGTGTATTGTACCATTGCATAAGATTTTTTTTATCGTAGATAACCCAACATTATTACAAGTATGAGACAATATAAAGGTAAAAGTGGGAACTGGTATCAAAATTGAGAAATAAAGAAGTGACGATAAATACAACTAACAAATGTAAAGTAAGCACCAAAGAGTTTACTAAAGCGAATAAGGGATACTTTGGAACGTCAATTGATTACCATTTCACATACATGTGATTGGTCACTAGGCAAGGTAGATTAGAGATAACACACTCTAAGCCTGTTACTTTGGAGTAAACACATGAATCAGAAGTGTTGGCCACAAAGCCATCTGTAATGAGAGTACTTTCTAGCTTTTCATACCATTTTTTAGGTGCCTGTTTCAAACCATACAAAGACTTTTTTAGCTAACAAACTTTGTCCCTTTGACCAGGAACCACACACCCTTCAGGTTGCGCCATGTAAATCTCTTAAGCCAGATCTCCGTTCAAAAACGCTGTTTTAACATCCATTTGATGTATGACTAGTTTATGAATGACTACTAGAGCAATAAGGGTCCTTATAGTGGCAATTTTGGTCACAGGGGAGTAAGTGTCAAAGTAATCTAAACATTTTTTTGGGTAAAACACTTAATAACAAGTCTCGCTTTGAATTTTTCTATTGAACCATCAGGTCTCAATTGTTTCTTAAAAATTCATTTGTTAATTATATGTTTGCTACCCTTAAGCAGGCCGGTTAATTCCCATGTATGGTTGCTTTTAATAGGCTCAAGTTCACTATTAATGGCCTCTTTTCAAAAACTAGCATCTATAGATTTTAAAGCATCATCATATGTTTTTGGGTCTTCCTCCATGAGGAGGCAGGTGACTACTTGTTCGCTTATAAGGTCAATGTGAAATCCTTCGGTCATGAAGGCTGTGAAAAAGTCGGATCCAAAACTGGACTCGATCCTACGCCTCTTACTTCTCCTAGGTTCTTCTTTAGGAATACTACTAGGATCCATAGAAGTAGAGGGGCCATGGAAAACATCACAAAGGGGTAAATCTACATTATTAAACAATCTATCAACAAGTAAAGAAGCATTAACATAATTCAAAGTTTTCAAAGGAAAAATATGTTCAAAGAACTCAGAATCTCTAGATTTGCAAATCGAGTTATCATCTAAAGACAAGCATCTATATGCCGCACTATTCTGAGAATACCCTATGAATATTGAGTCTATGGTTTTGGGTCCAACAGTGACTGTTCTAATATCAGGTAGTTTGACTTTGGCAAGGCACCCCCACACTTTTAAAAATTTCAGTTTTGGTGGAAAGCCTTTCCACATCTCATATGGGGTCTTATCTAGGGATTTATGGGGTACCCTATTAAGCACATAATAGGCTGACAAAACAGCTTCCCCCCATATATTAGTTGGTAAACCTGAACTTATTAACATGGAATTCATAGTAATTTTAGGGACCTATTCTCTCTTTCGGCTATGCCATTTTGTTGGGGCGTATAAGGGGCATTAAGTTCATGGATAATTCCATTCGTTTCAAAAAACTCTTTAAGGGAATTAGAACTATACTCGCCTCCTCTATCGGACCTAAGTCCTTTGATTTAACAGTCTAGTTGGTTTTCAACCTCGGCTTTATATTTTAAAAACGCACTTTCCGCCTCATCTTTAGTTTTAAAAAGGTATACTTTAGTAAACCTAGAGTAGTCATCTACAAAGGTTATATAGTAAAGTTTTCCTCCTCTACTAGCGAAGTTTTTAAAATCAGCTAAATTAGAATGTACTAATTCTAGCAGTTTACTCTTTCTCGTGGTAATGGATTAAAAAGGTTTTTTTTGCAAGTTTGGACTCTACACATATTTGACATTTTACAAAATCATCCATATTGTAAAGGGGTATAAGTTCAAGATTTTTAAGCCTTTTAATAGAAGAGACATTTAAATGACCTAATAAACTACCATGCCACGCATCCACAGACTCAACGATATAAGCAGAATTAGAAGCGTTCTCATTAACGGTTACAGTGTGTAAAACAAACAAACCAGAATTTAAATACCCTTTTCCCATAAACTCATCATTTTTTGTAATAACAATTTTTCCCCCTCGAAAACAAGTTTGAGTCCCACTTTATTAAGAAGAGCTCCGGAAACTAAGTTATTACGGAGAGAGGGGATGAAGAGAACATCATTTAACTTTAAAATCTTATCAGAAGTGAGTTTGAGGGGAACCTGTCCTTTTCCGAGAACCGTAGTGGTAGAAGAGTCACCCAAATACACACATTCATCATCAGTTGCTTTCTTGAATTTTTTAAATGGGCTTTGTTTGCGCAGAATTGTCGGGAAGCTCCGGTGTCAATGATCCACTCGGTTTTGTTCTCAACTAAATTTACCTCAACAATTACCGCAACGGTAAATTCTTCGGTCTCAGTCAGATTTACGACAGCTTTGGAACCATGGTCGGCTCTAAGAGTGCAGTCGAAAGCTCTATGTCCTTCTTTCACACAATAGTAAGAAGCGCCTTTAGGTTTCTTAATCTTACCGGAAGTTTTGAACCCTCTGCCTTGTTTGTTGGAGTTGCCGCGGTTCTTGTTTCCCCCAGATTTGGATTTGTTTGGGCCTTGTTGCTTTCCCTTCCCTATGAACCTATCTCTGTTACCTTGACCAAAACTTTTGACAAGGTTAGCTTTTGTGGATTGATAAGGGAGAGAGTGATACCTGTCTTTGAGTCGATTGGCTTCCTCGACTTGCATATAGCTGATGAGCTCTTGGAGTGTCATTTCTTTCTTTTTGTGCTTTATATGGTTACGATATTCACTCCACGATAGGTTAAATTTCTCAAGAAAGATGTTGGCTTGAAAAACTTCACACATCTTCATGCCTTCGGCGATCACCTCTGCGCATAGATTTTCGTACACATGAAATTGTTCAGTCATGGGTTTCTGATCGGTAAGTCTAAAGTTATACCAGTTCCTAGTAACGTATTTTTTCTTACCCGAATCATCAACCCTATATTTTTTCTTGAGAGTCCCCCATATGACCTTTGCCGATTTCTTTTTGGCAAGGAGATAAAAAATGGGGTTTGAGACGTTGTTCAACATCCAGCCCCGAGCCATGGTATTAGCTCTTTTGAAATTGGTTATGAGAGCAAGATGTCTAGTCTGTTCTTCTTCAGTAGGAACTCCATTATCCACCATAAGTGGAGGACCTTCGAAAATAGCGAAGTCGAGTTCGTACTGTTCAAGATAGATTCAGATCTTTTGTGCCCAACGCTTGTAGTTGGAACCATTAAGGGGATCCAACTTATTCACGTCGGGAAAGGCCTTTGCGTTCAATCATGAAGCAACAGCCGATAGTGGAAAAGTCATTTCAGAAAAACAAACGGTGATAAAAAAGAATATCTTTTTAAATTGTTGGAAGAAAGAGTAAATCACCATTTAAAACAGGAGAAATGGATTTCCAGAAAACAAAAAATAATTTCAATAAATGTAAACTCTAACTATCACAAAAATTGAAATACAAATGTAAAGGAAACACTTACACGGAAATCGGAAAAGAAAACAATTACACGAAAATTAAAAAAATTTGTTAAGAAGATATTCCGGCGTACCAGTTATCATTAACAGAGAGCCTACGACTATTATAATCAGAGATAAGAGAGGTAGAATGATTTTCTTTTCAGATGTGTTTCGTGGCTTTGAGGCAAGTGAGGAGCTACAATATTTATAGGGGAGAGGAGTAGGTGGAGTGAGTCTTTGTCAGAAACGTCCCACAATTAGTGCCCTTGATTTCCTCCTCAATTGATTGGCGGTTTTGATTTGACCCACGTTTTCAATTTTAGCAATGAACTTGTACACGCGTTTGACCAAATTATGTAACTGTTGACTGGTGCGTAATTGGTGGAGGCTTGTCTTCCGGAGCAAAATTGGTGGACGTTTTGTCTTCTGGCTGAATAAGTTAACTTGCCATCGGCTACTATAAGAGCTAGTCATCTTCCACCGGATTCACTTTTGAAAAGTTATTTCAATTCTTGACTCCCAAACTCCCCCACGAGCCCACGGCCCACGCCGTCGCCGGGCCGTGCGGGCGGTGTTGGTGGTGCGCGCGTGTGGGGCTTTTCCATTTCCCTTTTGGCTTTCACATCCTTTACTTCTTTTGAAAGTAATAGATAGGTAAGCTATCATAAGCTATTAGCATTTCTATCTTCGCTCCTATGTGGGACATTTTCTTCAAAAAAATGTCTTTTCCACTTTTCCAAAAGAATGGGAAAGGTTTTAGTTAAATTCTATATTATTCTAAGCCTTTTAAAATTCTCCAAAGGAACATGAACGGATTCGTGTTTAAGATTATATTAAACTAATAATATATATCTTTTAACACGAAATCCAACAATTGTGGCTATACCAATAATACTTTCTGCTTCTTCCATTAATCACTGTTACAATACCTTGGGATGGATAATAGAATTAGAGTAGTGCTGGGTATCACCTAAAAACGATCATCTAAACATCACCCATGATGTGGCGGTTAGGTGGACTAATCATGGAGGAGAGATAAAAAAGTAAATCTATTACCGCATGGAAGAAAAGCCCGTCTTTGAAATAATAGGGATCGAAAAGAAGCATGCACTTTAATTGACTAATAGACACAAAATTTATATGAAAAGTTAAAAATTTCAAAGAAAGAAAAACTATAATCAATTATTATAAAAATTAAGATACTGGTACTTATTTATCTAAAATATAAAATTAATTTCTTACTTCTTAAAAAGACAATTCGACCAAATTATCTTTATCAATTATTAATATGAAAAAATTATTGTTAAGAATGGAAGGTTGAGCTACGAGAATTACGAAAGTCCTGATATCTGTGTACAGTCTTGATATATTTATCTAAAATAAATTTTATTTTAGTCAATTTTATTTATTTAGTTAGTAAATTAATAAAATGTAAAATCGAGCAACAACACACAAGATAAACCAGGCAAAATAGGGTTGCCCAAGCGGTAGAGGATCGAGGAATCACGCCCAAACCAGAAAGATTACTTGAGGTGTGAATGCCCAATAAACACCTGTCACCTTAACCACTTGCCCATAAAAGACACTTAAGGTAAATATACCTTAATGCCCTTACTGCTGTCTACTGCTGTATGCTGCTGCTGCCAAGGCCGAGTAATATTCCCAACACTCGTGCAAGCTTTTGTAAAGGGTGTGTAATGAGAATGTTTCCCAGCACTCGTGCAAGTACACTTTTGTACTTGTGGGCTAATGTTGAGTAATGAGAATGTTTCCCAGCACTCGTGCAAGTACACTTTTGTACTCTCTGCTGCTGCCAAGGGTGATTTTTGCGTGTAATTTGAAATTTAAACGGTAATGAAGAAAGATGAATGAAATAGAGAGAGAAAGAGATAGAGATGAAAGAGAAAGAGAGAGAGAGAGACAGAGGAGATATATATAACTAACTCAATGTATACGAACTAACGACTAATAAACTGACAGTGGCTGGGGTGAGGGGGTAAAATAGGAAAGAAAAAAGGAGTGCCTTTTATGGGCAAGAAGAAAGCGGCGGGGGTGAGGGGGCATTAATTTTAATTTGAGGTGTTTCCTGGGTAATAATCTAATATTTAGTTGGTAAGATATTTTAGAAGGATAAAATAAGAAAAAAATTATTTATTTTGCTTTTTTTTTTTTGACAAGATTTATTTTGCTTTTGAACTATAAAAAGTAACATATATTATGGAATATATATTTTTAGACAATTAGTTTCCTTCCACGTATAATTTTGTTTCCTTTTTTGGCTTTTCTTACCTTGTGTGTGGCCTAACGAGTCTTTGATGGACAAATAACTACGGTTTTCGTCGCCCCTCCTTCTCGATTTTGGTGGTGGACGCAGTAGCGGACCTAGAAGTATATTTCGAGGGGGGCTAATTAATTTTAATTGCGAACTATAAATAAAATTACTTCCACCAAGACTTGAACCTTGAGTGCTCAATTTCCGACACATTTGACTTACCACTGGCCTAGAAAGTGTTTAATTTATTTTAAACACTAAATATTACTTAATACGTGAATGAGCTAATTATTTTTTTTCAAAATAAAGTACACATACATTGTTAAAAATCTCGAGGTCCGGCTGGGCTTGAGCCCCATGCGGACCCACATAACTCTGCCACTGGGTGGACGGGGATCTTCTATTCCTTAGAACGTCCCTAGATTATTGAATTCCTCACCCGCGACTCCGAATGAGAAGATTAATTTTTCAAAAAATAAATCACATAGTATCAAGAAACTATGTTGTGCAACTCGGTTTCGCGACTTATGCGGTAGACCGTGCCCAGTGTCTAGACGCGATAACGCCGAGTTTAGGCAGGATTAGGCGGTTTTAGATCCTGCTATTTAATTTTATATATTTAGTAATATATATGCGGTAATTATAATAATTTTAACTATTTTAGTCATGAAATTTATCTAATAACACTATCATAAATATAAAAATACTAAAATTAGAGTTATAAAAAATAAATTAAAGAATTTTCGAGAGTAAGAAAAATAAAAAAAGGGCCTAGTCGAACATATTTTTCCATTAACTAGCGTCTAGGCGGGTTATGTGTCTCTTCCACGACGACTACATCGCTAGGAAAGAACGCCTAACCTTTTTACTATGCGTAGGCGGCTGAGGGGATTTAACGCCTAGGCCGCGATTTTTACAACATAGTCAAACAGTTTTCCACAAAGAGACTCTGATTTTACTAACAACCAATAGATAACCCTATATCTAACAAATCCGCCAATGTTGTAATTGAAAGTGAACGAAAATGAGGGACAAATAGGCCCCCAAACGTGCAATAATTTATGTTAATCTGGCAAGTTATCCTCGATGGAGGAGATTGGATCAATGGGCGTTAGCTGGTTAGGGTATTTGTTAATTCCATAACCATTGGAAATTCCATGCAGCTAGAACCACTAGTTGGGGTATATTGGATGACGAATAAGTTGTCATGGGAGACAAAAGGAGAGAAACTTTAAAAGTGCACATTATTTCTAATTCCTCTCTAGTAAGAGAGGCAAAACTTAGAAGTGGTTAAATTTTGGTTTATAGAGTTGATCTCATGAATCTCGTGGCCCCAAATTGCAAACAACAGTAGCCACAAGTATATATAACATGTAACCCTAAAATTTCGAACCTATTTTTCAATAATTCGGAAGTGTTTTCCACATGTGATGGCAGCATATCCAGTTTGGACGATAACTCGTTAGCGAACAAGAAGTTCCCAGCCATTGAGGGAAACGACTCTCCAATCAAATCCTACATAGATGTCTTTATAAGTTATTCGGGTAATCCTTCTTTGCCGTCTTACGATTTTATTGGCAAAAATATAGATGGAATGGGACATTTACAATTCAACAATGTCAATCATAACCCCGAAATGATCGTGCTAGATTCCAGCAGTATGTTGGATGATGTTCCCTATAAGGACTCAATTTATCGTCAACTAGTGCAGACTATAAAGCAAAAGGTATAAGGGTGTAAGGTTTGGAATCATTCTCTTATTATTCACTTGTTGGTTTATAATGTTGAGTACAAATATATGTTGAACAAACTTAATCAAATATAGGAGTCTAAAGCACACATGGATCTCGTGGAGATTAGGTTGGTCATTTCATGACTTAATTAACGAGTAACGAGGATTATGAGAAGGTTTTGGTGGAGGCATGGTTGATTCTAGATAGATATTTTATTCTATGTGCTTGGGGTCCATCTATTATTCTGCAAGAGGCCCTGGTTCTTAAGACTATAGTTTGGATATGTCTCTCGTTGTTATTTATGATTAACTATATATAGGATATCCTTATTGCTCTAGGAAACATTATTGGGAGAATGGTACACATCGACCTATTTACCAAGTCACTCGGAAGGGGAAAATTGCAAGATTAGTTGTTGGAGTGGAGTTTGATAAACCCATTTTTTCAATCATTTGGATACAAGATCACCTCCAAAAAGTGGAGTAGAAAGCATTACATATTATGTTCTTGAATTGCGGTAAATTCGGACATTTGAATGGTGAATGTATTATTCATAGTAACATGTCAAGCTAGGTAATGTATGATGAGAACCAAGGGAAGTCCAAGGATGTGTCGGTTAGTGGATTTTCCAAATCCACCCCACTCTATGAGAATAGATGATTGTGGATAGGGTTAAAGGAAGACCAAGTATTAATATTTCTACTCAGTATACCAAGCCTATTCTAAAAGGTACAGACACAAGACCTAGAAAGGTTGTGGGAACAACCTAGAAAATAAAGACCATCCCCATATAGGCGAGTATTACGAATAATGGTTTGTGATACAGATTCTAGAACTGTGATTGATAGTAATATTTATGAGAATAGTTCTCAACTTAAGATATATATATGTGGTTCCCTTAAGACATGTGAAGAAGGCTGGTGGTTTGTTTACACCATTGATAATAAATAGGAAACCTCCAAATGGGGTTCTAATTTACCACTGCACATAGTTATCAATAAAAACAAGAAGGGTTGAAAGGGGGTTTTGTATCTCAAACAATCAAAGTATTTCAAATGGTGAAATGGCGGGGCTAGTATCGAAGATATAAGAAAATATTAAGGTGCAAATGGGACATTTTTCACCAGCAAAAGAAGTGTTTCTTGAAGGACAACTTCGTGTGTGAATTTCTTTAGATGTCAAAGGTGAAGGACTTTAGTTTATGGCACCGTTATAAGTGAGGGGGAGGAGGTTAGTCTCATTGATGATACTATGTTGGTTATAAATTGTGGGGTAGAGACCACTCAGGGGGTAAACTTAAGGCATGGAAAATCAAAGGGAACAAATTTTGCAATAGATGAAAAATACAAAGACCGTAATGAAATATGATATGTAATTTAGGAGAGAAGAGTAGTGTTTTTTTATTCAATGATGGTAATTTATATTTAAATGGAATCGTAGGATGTGAAAAGTTGGAAAAAAGTGAAGTGAGTAGTGTGGGAGATAAGGTTGATAGGTCTGTGTTAGTGGGAGTAAAACAAGAAGCCTACATCATGTGCAGATATTCATGAAGAGGGGAAGAAATATGCATATCTTGTTAATAAGTTTGTAATACGTCTATCAAATTATGGGGCCGAATGCAATAAGAGTTTTTGGTATAGAGGTATAGATGTTCTCCTTGATAGGTATAAATTTCAACCCACTGAAAACTCAGGATAATCGATGGAGATCCAGGTAACTAGCACTTAGATTTTTCTTTGTTGATAAATTGGATTCATCTGATTATAATTACTTCAAATTTCGATGGGGTTGGTGTTTTGGAACAAAAAGTTGGGCTTGAAGAGTAGAGAAAGGTTTACACGGAGTGTGATGGGGATACCTGATTGTCTACCGATTCGTCATGGGTAACACCTTTGATGATTTCTAATTTTGGATCATTTCTTTATATTTTCTTTTAAAATATTGTTTATGTTATTACAAACTAAAAATTAGCAAGTGTTGGACTTTGACCAATAATATATTATTCTAGAATTGTAGAGCAGTTAATAGTAATACTGCAGGTTATCGATGACTTTTTAATAAAAATGTGTTTCATAAGCCACTCATTTCGATTGTCGTGGAGACCAAAGCGGCAGGATCGACCATGACAAGCATCTAAAGTCATATGAAAAAGTACATTAGAGTCGATGTGAGAGGGTTTTTCGGGGGAATATTGATCTCATGAAAAAGAGAGGATAAATCGGACCATATTTTATCGCCTGGTAAACAAGTTATTAATGTTTGTATCTCTAGAGAATCACGTGTATTTTAGATTTTATCTGCAGTGTACGTGAGCACAAAATCATGGATACGAAATATCGTTAGGATGCATTGGAGGCGACAACAGGGATCATCGATAAGTCGTGGAATGTGGTAGAAGACTTTAATCCATCGAGGACCCATATGATAAGGTAGGGGTACTGAGGGTACCACGAGCCTTATGTCTAGCTTTGAGAAGTGGAGGAATAAGTGTGGCCAAGTTGATTTGGGTTTTGAAGTGTCGTAGTTCATGTGGAGCGGCTCATGGAACTCGGGTATGAGGATCATAAAACGTTTGGATAAAGAATATGGTAATAATATTTGGAGGGAATGTTTCATGTCCATGAAAGTGCACCTTCCTCGTGTGCATTTGTACCATGTTCCAGACCTCATAACAATGGAATCCCACCCGTAAGAGAGTTAGAGAGCATCGGTTCTCTTTAGAGGTCGCTTGGAGTCTTCATGAGAGTTCTAGAGATCTGGTGGATGCCAAAAAGACTATAGAGGGATATATCCTTGAAGAGAATGTACAGTCTATGAGATAGGGATTTAATGAATGGAAATTTGACACGTTTGGAGACATTTTCCGTAGGAAAATACTATTAACAACGATGTATGGGATTCAAAAAGTGCTACAATGTTCGTATAAAACATAACTTGTGAGGTTGGAGAGGAGGATTATAAGGGATATGGGGGTTTAATTGAACAAGAAGAGACGCATTGGTTTCAGCAAGCTAGAATATGTTGGATAAATTTGGGTGAACGTAATAGCAAATTTTATCATCTTCGAGTCTTGGTTAAGAGGGGAAGCAATGATCATTTGCGTATTGATTTCTCCATATTTTTTATGAACTAATATAGGTTTGAGACATTATTTTAGGTGTATTTGATCAATTTTTAAAGGATTTGTCCCCATTATTAGATAATTTCTTAATTTGTGTCTTAATTTGATGATTTATTACTTTTAGAGCATATTTGATATAATTTGTGTGTTAATGTGAAGCTCTTAAGGTTTATGGAATATAATTAGATTCCAAATCAACTCTAAGGAGTTAAGGAAAAAAGGTCCAGGAGAAAATCAGGATAAAAGGAAACAAAGTTGAATTAGGAAAGGAAAATGTGTCAAATAAATCTGCCAAATTCTGCACATACATCCACTAAAGTGAATATAACTCCAAATCGGTTTCAATTCTGGAAGAGCCTTTAAAAAGTTAGATAGAACTTTTCTCTGCAATCGGTTTGATATAAAGTACGCAAAATTTGGCCCAGTAACGAAGGTGATTTGGCCAAATCATTGAAGCAGTGTTTATCATGTCCTATATTTTAGGAAACGAATTTGAATTGGACTTGGACTCCAATTACTTGTCTTCCACTACAATTTTTTGACTTGGGGTTAAAAACACCTTTAAATACAGTCTATTAACATTGTAAACATGTATTTTCTCATATTAAGATATAGAATTACACTTATAATCACCCGGAGAAGCAAGACGACCTAGAGAGGAAGACAAGAAGTTGGAGAGTTTCAAACTTTTCTCCATCCTATCCCTCTATCATTAGAGTAATTTGTATTAGATTATTTAGCTTATCTTTGTTTCTAATTACTTTTATCCTTAGTTTATTTATATGTCTTTAGTTATGAACTAATATTCTCATAGCTTGAGTTTTGCATATGTATAATCTTTGAATTCTATTTCTTCTATCTATGTTATTGAGAAAATACTTTCAAATTGATTGAGATACTTATTTTTTAATATATCTGTTTTATGTGCTTTGACTTATTTCCAGTCTTAATCTTGATCACGTTAGGACATTCTTTTGTAGTTGGATGGCCAACCGGAAGGGGTGTTCAACTATTGAAACACCACATAAACGTCTAGTGTGCGCTAGTGATCCTGACGGACTTGTCTAACTAAATAGTCACTAGGGTTTGATTTAATCACCGATCATTGCGCAGGGTCCCCTTACCCAAGTCCCCTGGTAATTGTTAGGTTGTCATCTAAGTTCACCCGAAAAGGGGTTAGGAGGAATATAGATTCCTGAATATTTACTCTAAGAGCTTTAATCACCTTTATACCTAGAATAAGATTTAGAAGGATAAGTGCATGCTAGCAACCCTAAGCTATATATCTCATCTCCATTCTTTATTATATTATTTATTTGCATTATTATCATTCAAATTTAAAAAACAAATAAATATTACTCCTTTTAGTATCTTTTAATTAAACTAGTAATTTTTCCTACACTTCTCGATATACACAAGTAGATCTAACGGATTAAATCCATGTGAACGAAATTTATTTCATAATTAAACTAGCAAACGATCTGTGATACTTGTAGTGAGTTTCCGTGGTTGTTAAGACTGTGTGTCCTTATCTTTATTATTATTATTATTATTTAAATCATTATTTTATCAAACCTTTGCCACCACCAAGTTTTTGACCCCCAAATCAAAGTTGTATCGTCCCGATACAATATAGATAAGAACATAGGTAGGTTTGTAACGACACACCTAAGTCAGTTAAGCACATACAGACAGAAGATAGAAAAATAAGAATAATAGACTCAAAGCAACTACTTAGAAATTTTCATGTAACGATATTTACAAACTAAATTACATGTATACTTATGATACAAACAATCAACACGGTTCAGATTCAAGATCGAATTAGCTTTGCAATGCATGAAGGAGAGGTTCTTCACTTAGTTTAACATGGAGGCTACATATTATCCATCAAGCCTAACTAGTATCCAATGATCCATCTAACTACTCTTTAACGGTTCAATTATTTCTAGATCACATATTGGTATCTCATGGTGTGTGATAAAATAACCACCCCCAAAGATATGGACACTAACCGCAAGTGTACGGGTCGTTCCAAGTAATACGTAAATAATACAGATTTTGTTCTCAGTGACGGATAGTTATGATTATGGTATTAATCGGATAAGTAGAGATAATTGCTAAAAGAGAAAAGTAAAATATAAAGATATTTGGTTGGTTTTGAATTATAACCAAAAATGCAATAAAGTAAAGTATTGAAGTGATTAACAGAAAATAAGTATTGAAAGTAAATAGGTGTGGATGCAAAATATGAGAGAGGTACTTGAGTCTAGCAAGGGATTCACCTAAATCTATATAATCAATGCTTCCGCTTAAGGGCTAAACGGGTATTTATGTAGTAATCGGGACTCTAATATCTCCTAACCCCCGCCAGAGTGGACTTAGGAGCTATAGTACGGTATTATAATCCCCATTAGGGCGATTATACCTACTTTTGAATGTTGACGTCTTTTTCCCAATCGGCTGCGTGGTTAGTCAAGCCCGTCAGGATCATTGACGAACACCACACGTCTATTACCTAGGCCCGTAAGTAAACCCCTCGTCAAGGTGATTACTTCGCCACTAAAGTGAATAGCCTAAGTACTATAACCTACCCTTGATTCATGACATCAAAAATAGTAAATAAATTCACGCCAATAGTCAATACAAAATACCTAACTTAAATTAAATCACAAAATCCCAAATTCGGTAAAACATTAATTAAATAGATTAGGGCTTAACCCATAAATATGATTCTCAAGTACTTATAAAATTAGCTCATATTCAAACTAAAAACTAAAAATAAATTAAAAGAAGTCATTATCCTAAATTACATAAATAAAATAAAGAACTTAATTAAGGTGTTGGATTGAGCTGTTGTTGGAAGAATGAGAATTCTCCAGCTCTAGCTTTCTCTTCTTCCTTTTTGCTCTCTAACTTTTAAAATAATGAAGCGTAATGTGAAGTGTGTCTAAAAAGGAGGTCTAAAAGCCTATTTTTATGCTCTAATTCGGACGGAGCTTTTACTTAATAATAAGTCAAAAGATAAAAAGCCCAAGTCCAAATTAGGAATCCCGTAACTGTTGTACACCCTGTAGTAAAATGGCCGTAACTTTTGCGTCTCATATCCAAATCACCTGATTTCAGACCTCAAATCTCTCTAACTCAAAGGCGCAACTTTATCTTTTGAATATCCAGCCCTGAATCATTGCCTATGTGGCTCGAAATCAGCAATTAGTAACAGCTTTGCAGATTTCCATCTCTTCCAGTCAACTCTACGGGCGATTCTTTCTTGATTTCAACCTCTCCGCTTGATCTAAGACTTTAATTCTAATTTATCCTCCTTGTCTTGATGCTCCATAGCATCCATGGACCTAAGAACTTTATACTAAAAACAAACAAAGTAACGCACAAAAGCTCTAAAAATATAAATAACAGTTTCCAAGAGGAGAAAGTGTAATATATCCAAATAAGCATAAAATTCTATCAAATAAGTCTAATATTCACCTAAATTGATGTCTCATAAGGGCATATATTTAGAACAAAACGGGAGACATCAAGACCCCAAACTCAAACCTTTGTTGTCCCAACAAAGTAAAATAAAAACATAGGGTCTAAGTGAAACGCAAAAATGCAGAGTTCAGTGAATAATAAACAAAGCACAACTTAAAATAAATCTCATATAGTATGACCTATTAATTAATATATATACATACACATGTCATGCAAAAATCAAACACAGATGTTATCAATCCAAAATTAATTTCACAATGCTAGAAGGTTACACTTACTACTTATCTTCAAATGGTGGCTATAGGGTGTTCATCGATCCTTACTCGCTTTGAACGCTCCACTTAGCTTACTCCATATTAGTTGAATCATAAATTCACTATGTATCTAGAAATCACGAGGACTTTACGGTTTTAGCATAGGCTTAGGGACGGTATGGAATGTATATTTGGTAAATTTGAAGTGAGATTTTGGCTCTCTCCTCACTTACCATTAACGAATTTGTCCATGAGATTGAGTTTACACTCAAATATGTTCTCAGTCAATCCATTTGACGCACTAATTTAGCATCCCCAGATTTACCCAATAAGCACTAAAGATGATTTTTTAAACTTCCACTTTGTCGGTTATTTTATATATATATATCATTCTTTTTTTTGTATAAGATATCCCTGACCACCATTTTGATGTGAATGGTCATGTCTCTTATAATTTTTCTCTTTTTTTATTTTTTATTATTTTTTCAAAGACCCCGGCAAAGGGTTACAAATAATACATCATCAACAATTGCGCATAAATACAAACATATACAAATCCCTCCCAATGCAATTTCCCAATGATGAAACCCACCACCCCAAACTCAAGCTCAAGACAGGAAGTCTCAGGATTGCGATTCAAGTGCGGGTCATATGGAAATGCCTAATAGACAAAGGGGATATGGCTTATATCGTGGCGGCAAAAGAAAGGCTTAAAGGCTAAAAATGGGGCTAAGAAGGATAACTAAATTACGGGATAGAAAGCTAAAAAGTTTTAAATGGCTATAAAACAACTGCCTCTATCATATTCCTAGTTACATAGATTGCCTCTAGTTCATACCTAAGTGGGTTCTCTACCCATCTAGATCTCACATTCTACAGTTTGCCCTAAGATTAATGGTAGAATGGTGTAAAAGTGGTGCAATAAGGATATAAATTCTATTTATTCTCTTGTAGGGGGTTCTCTCTCTCTCTCTCTCTCTCTCTCTCTCTCTCTCTCTCTCTCTCTCTCTCTCTCTCTCTCTCTCTCTCTCTCTCCCTCTCTCCTCTAATGATTTATAATCTTTTATAAACTTAATTTCTAATTTATAAAGAGTTTAAAATGTTATACTAAAGGAGTAGACTAGTTCGAGCCACGGAAGTTGAAAATTTAATAATTTTTCATCTTAACTCCGGTCACGAACGGTCAACTCTCACACACTCCTGAATCCAAGAACTATCCAACAATTAAAGGGATCCCTCAAAGTCTTCATTAATCGCTTGTGGTGACTCTATCTTGTCGATTTCCAAAGTCAGCCGATAAAGGTGAGACATAAGGGGTGATACAAGGGTAAAAAAGGTATATATATATATATATATATATATATATATATCATTAATCTAATATATGTATCCTAATCTCGATTATAGGCATACTTTTGAAGTAAGCATTTGCGTTTTTTTTTCTTGACAAATTTTCTTAGCCCTTAAGGCTTCTTCAGAGTTATTTTCTTTATATTTTGCTTCAGACGATACTTTTATAAGACAACACTTTGTGCCTTTGATATTCATGACTTACTTGTATCTTTGTGTGACTACTTTCATTGGCTCAAGGATTCCTTTGACCCTCTGCTATTTTCAAATACAACTTTGCTAAATAAATGCACCCATCTGTCTGATGTTGATGATATGAATGATCAGACATTATTTTTCTAACCTTTATGGCCAAGACAATCTTCGGCTTTATACCTTCTAGCTTAACCCACATGTTAGTCTCACATTTTTAACGTGCATCTAACACGCGTGGAGAATGCTAATTGGTGCATTATTGATTTTTAACTATCTTGGGGAGTTAAACCATTTTCTGGAGCCTATATAATTTCCCTTTCTGATGTTCTATTTCCATAATTCTATAAGTATTTACTTTCGGAGCACTTTGAGGAATTACTTCGCTTACAACAAATTTTTTTGTGCGAGGTAAGTTATGTTCATACTTCGGATTATTAGAAGAGAAGAGAGAGAGATATGATGAAGATTTTATTAGAAAGAATTGTGTTTACATCTCGAGTATGTGATGTATATATAACAAACAATGCATACACAATACATACAAACTAATTCTACTAATTAACTAACTAATTGCAGCTGTCTTCTTGTTGAGCTGAGCTGTCATTCAGTTGTAGTTAGATGTATCTTATCACCCCCCCTCAAGCTAAGCATGTTGATCATGGGAAGCTTGGTAAGAAGTGAAGTGAATTGTGTAACTCCAAGTCCTTTAGTCAATATATCGGCTAGTTGGTTAGAAGATGAAACATGTCTGAGATGGAGTGCCTTAGACTTCACTTGTTCTCGCACAAAGTGAAAATCCACATCAATATGTCTAGTTCTTGTATGAAAGACAGGATTAGTGGCTAAAGCTAAAGCTGACATGTTGTCACAAGAGAGAGTTGGAGTTACAATAGTTATATGAAAACTTTGAAGTAAGAATGTGAACCACTCGAGCTCAGCTGAAACATGTGCAAGAGCCCTGTATTCAACTTCAGTTGAAGATCTTGAGACCGTAGTTTGCTTCTTTGAACCCCAAGATACTAAATTGTTGCCCAAGAATATACAATAGCCAGTTGTAGACATTCTATCTTGAGTGTTACTAGCCCAATCTGAGTCAGAAAAGGCATGAAGAGTTGAAGATGAAGGAGAAAATTGCAAACTGTAATGATATGTCCCTTTAAGATATCTAAGTATTTTCTTTAAGACTTCATAATCTGCATTTGTTGGTTTATGCATTGCTTGACACACTTAATTAACAGCAAAAGAAATGCCAGGTCTTGTAATAGTCAAATATTGTAAAGCACCTGTTAAACTCCTAAACATGAATGGATCCTCATATAATTGCTTGCTATAGTTTGATAAAACTCAATATTTGGTGAGGGTTGGAGTGGTGGAAGCTTAACACTCACTTAAGCCAGCTTTCTTGAGTATAGAGATAGCATAATTAGCTTGTGAGACAATCATATTACCATGAGAGTGAGACACTTCAAGACCAAGAAAATAGGCTAAAGACCCTAAATATTTCATTTGAAATCAATTATTCAAAGAAGCTATAACATATTAGATAACTTCAGCATTTGCACCAGTTACTAGTATATCATCAACATACACTAGGATAATTGTCAATGATGAAGAGGCTCCTTTAACAAACATTGAAGAGTCTGCAGTACTAACTTTGGATCCTTGAAGAACAAGAAAGGAATGTAAAAGAGAATACCAAGCTCGAGGAGCTTGTTTTAAACCATAAAGAGACATGTTCAATTTGCACACAAAAGATGACTTTGCTGAATCAATAAAGCCTTGTGGTTGTGTCATATACACCTCTTCATCAAGCTTACCATGAAGAAACGCATTAGACACATCAAGTTGACGAATTGACCAATTATGTGATACAGCTAAAGTAAAGACAACTCGTATTGTTTGATGTTTGACTACAGGACTGAAGGTTTGAGTGTAGTCCAAACCATACTCTTGTATAAATCCTCTAGCTACAAGTCTTGCTTTATAGCGAGCTATATTACCATCAGCATGACGTTTGACCTTGTAAATCCACCTACATGTATTGGGAGTGCGCCCATGTGGTGCAGGTACAAGAGTCCAAGTGTTTTGGCTTATCAATGCATCATATTCTTCTTGCATTGCTTCTTGCCAACACTGAAATTTTGCCGCTTCTTTAAATGATGATGGTTCAAGTAAGGTTGGAGTTTGTATGAGAGTTTGACATTTATATGAAGGTTTAAGAGATCCAGTTTGTCTTCTTGTAACCATGGGATGATGAGGTTGAGGAGGAGGCTGTGAAGGTATATTTGGAGCTGATGACTCAGAGATATGAGAAGTAGAAGGTTGAGATGTTGAATTAGTAATTGATGATGTATGAGAGATGAATGAAGAGGGAGTAGAGTTTAGAGAAAGAAAAGGTTGAGAAAGTGATGACAAATTTATACTTGAGAATATATCAGTAAATGTTGAAGAGTTAGAAGTAGATGGAGGTGAATTTGAAGGCTTAGAAGCAAAAGGAAAAGAAGACTCATTAAATTGAACATGTCTAGAAATGAAGATACGAGAAGAAGATATAGAGAAGCACTTATAGCCTTTGAATATGAACAATAGCCCATGAACACACAAGGTTCAGACTTCAAGGCAAATTTGTGTTGATTATAGGGCTTTGTCCATGGGTAGCATAAGCACCCAAACACTCTTAAATGATTGTAGGTTGGTGATTTTGAAAACAAGACTTCATAAGGACTTGTATTTTGAAGGGAAGGGCTAGGTAGTAGGTTAATCAAGTAGACAAAAGTAGCTAGAGCTTCACACCAGAATTTCATAGGTAATGAAGCATGAGTGAGTAAAGCTAGAGTAGTTTCAATCAAATGCCTGTGTTTGCACTCAGAAACTCCATTTTGTTCAGGAGTGTGAGGGCAAGAAGTTTGATGTATAACACCCAATGATTGAAGATACACTTTGAAAGAAGTACTGGTGTATTCTCCACCATTATCTGATCTTAGATACTTAATTTGTGTATTGAACTGTGTCTGAATCATTGTAGTAAAGGATTTGAACACTTTACACACTTCTGACTTGTGCTTCAAAGGATAAACCCAACTAAACCTGCTATAATCATCCACAAATAATACATAATATGTAAATGAAGAGCAAGATGATGTTGGAGAGGGTCTCCATACATCTGAATGAACAATATCAAAAGGATGTTTAGAGTGTGTAATCGACAAAGAAAATGGTAGTTTATGAAGAATTACACTTAACACCATCATGATCTAGTTTAGTATGTAAAACTGAAGACAAAGGAGTTAAAGCTTGAGATGATGGATGTCCCAAGCGCAAATGCCACAAAACAGCTGATGAAGACTCAACTTTAGAAGAGAGACATTTCAAGGACTGAGAAGTACAGGAATTAGCCAGTGCAGATGATGAGCTTGCACCAGCTGAAAGTGGATATAATCCATCCCTACAAGGTCCATGAAATAGCAACTTATGTGAGAAAGAATCATATATAGAGACTAACTTTGAGGTGAATGAAATGACCCAATTGTTATCACTTGTAAACTTTGAAATAGATAACAAGTTTGAGGAGATAGATGGAGCATGAAGTACAGAATTCAGAGAGAATGAAGAGTTAGAAATATTCAGCTTAGTATGACCAACACTTGCAATGTCAAGGTTTTGTCCATTTCCAACTGAAACTGAGTGTGAACCATGATAAGGTTGAGAATTCTCAAGTAAGTGAGGGTCATTTGTAACATGACTATTAGCACCACTGTCTAAATACCACATATCAGGGTCATAAGGTTGATGTTGAGCAACTTGACTTGGTGTATAGGTGGAATGAGATGCTAAAACAACTCGATTTTGAGCCTTTGGTGATGGATAATTCACAAAATCATATCTATACCAGCAATCAAGAGCAATATGACCTATACGAGTGCATATCTGACAAGTAGGAGCACTTGAATTCATACCAGAATTGTGTGATGGAGGAGCACTGGTGTCGCCTAGGGTGTGATAAAAATATGATAAATATAAGTTAGGAAAACTACGCACTCTCACCCTAGACAGGCACGGTACTGCAAGTATTACAGGACGTATGCAAGTTTTAATAATAAGAAAGTTTGTTCTCAGGGACTTAGTGTGCTAGTCGAATGGGTAGCAATAACGAGTAAGAAGTAAATAATTAAAAGACAGAAAAGTAAAGGAATAGACTTTCGAAATTCAGAATTAAAACTAATTAAAACTAGGAAAATAAAGACAATAAAAATAAATACTAAGAATATGAGATGAGAAGTATAGCTTAGGTTTTGCTAGTATGCACTAATCCTTCTAATTCTTTCTATTAGATCTAGTTAATAAGGGTTAATATTAGCTCTTGTATACTTAGTCAGGATTCTAAATTCCCATACCTTAGACCTTGAGAGCGACTAAGGGGGCTACGACACAAACAAGAAGCTGTTTCAAATAGGGTTATCAAACGCTACTAAGGCCCTAAGCAAACAATTCAATCAATTGGTGATATGGTGATTAAAACAAACCCTAATGACTATCTAGTTAGAATCAGTTTTGTCAGGACTAATATCGAACACTAGACGTTATGTGGTGTTTCAATAATTAGACACCCAGCTAAGGCGATCATCTAACTACTATTAAGGTAATCCTAAACGTTGCGCACCGCAAGGAAAACAGTCATTAAATCAAAACACATAAACAAATATAAGAGTAAGCAGCTAATATCAATTTAAAACATATAATTCCCAATGAAACTTAGATAGAATAATTATAATTCATAGATTATACATGATGCAAAACCCAAGCTATGGGGACTTTAGTTCATACCTAATGGAAACAAACTAAAAGAAATTACAAAAGACATCATCTTGCTCTCTATAATAAACTGGAAGAATAAAACCTTAAGAACTAATTACTATGAGGCAAGGATGATTTACAAGTGATATAAGGGTGTATTTATAGGTGTTTAGAAGAACTAATTCGTTTTCTTGAGGGAGAGGTTAAGTAATGGACTCCAAGCCCAACTCAAATTTGTATGGAAATAAAGATAAACACTGCTGGACTGTTTTGAGAATATCTTCTTCGTTATTGGTCAGTTTTTGCTCCACAATATACCAAAAGAATCCTCACCGAATAATATACGTCCCTATGAAAGAAATTTACCAAAATCGGATTCGTTTTGGAGTTATCACCACTTCTTTAGGCGTTGCTGCAGAAATTCAGATTTAGGCAGCTTTTCCTTTTCCATCTTTTTAGCTTTTATTTCCTTATCTCCAATTACCATGCTAATCTCTTTCCATATCTTGTAGTCTTTGACTTGGACTCTAATTAATCTCCATAATTATCTTTAAAGTTTCACACTAAATAAACAATTAAATCCAATATGCTCTAAAAATATTATTTCACTAAATCAAGACTCAAAATAGGAAAGTGCACTATTTCTCAAGAAAATCGACTATTATGACTTCTAAATCACTAAAAATGATGTCTCATCCTAATATAAATCTATCACAAATGAGGAGACATCAAGCACCCAGGACAGAATTATTTTGCTGCGAGAAATGTCTACCACGACCTCTATTTGCATATCCTCGACCACAATTTGAATTATTCTAGGAGAAGTTCATAGCAGATGGTGTAAATAGAGCAGTAGGATGCACAGAAGAATCACTTGAATCAGCCATTTTCATGTGAAATTCTTCAGAAACTAATAGACTACCAAGAGAATGAAAGCTAAGAGTTGATGTTTGTGCATTTGTTATCCGAATACTTGACTTAAACTAATTGTACTCGGAAGGTAAACCTTTATGTGTGTACATAATCACATCCTCAAGTGGTAGCGAAGCAGCAGATGTGTCTAATCCATCACATATATCTTGTATGTTAGCTAAATATTCAGTCATTGATTTTTCTCCTTTCTTAATGTTACACAGTTTCATTTTTAGTTCAAGTTTCACCCACACCTCATGAGCAGAATTTGATCTCACTACTTGAGAAAATACAGATGGAATCATAGAAGATAGAAATGATACCTTCAATTGATGATCTTCTATTATCCAAGTAGAGTATGTAGGATGAGTAAATGAAGGTGGAGATCCAGATTGTGTGACGTGATCGAGATATCCATGTGCCTCCAAGACAGCTTCAAGCTGAGCTTTCCAAACGACATAATTTGTGGAATCAAGCTTGATTTGAACAAGCGAGGCCCAATTTTGTCGAAGCAGTAATAATCCAGCTGGAATTTCAGAACTGGATGATATATGAGGTGTTGAAGACGATGATTCTGCCATTAGAAGAGATTAAGAAGCGCGGAAGATTGATAAGAGCGAAAGATAGCAAAGCTCTTTGTTGTTTTCTGGTTTTCACGCCATTAATGGCGTTTTAAGAGCTTGTTCTTTCTTTAGCTCTGATACCATATTAGAAGTGAAGAGAGAGATGAGGAAAATTTTATTAGAAAGAATTGTGTTTACATATCGAGTATGTGATGTATATATAACAAACAATGCATACACAATACATACACAATCATACTAACTAATTCTACTAACTAACTAACTAATTGCAGCTGTCTTCTTGTTGAGTTGAGCTGTCATTCAGTTGTAGTTAGTTGTATCTTATCACAGATCACATTATTTGATTTAAATATTCTATTTTTTCCTTATCTCATTTATTTTATAACAGTTTAAAAGGGGAAGGGAATGATTACTCCCAAGGAATAAATGAGTAGTTTGCTCGTTTTAGAAAAAACGCAAAACATTCTAAATGTCATGAGATGATTGAGAGATTATCCCAATAATTGTCTTATGATAAGTTAAAGGTTGTAGGAGTACAAGGATTTGGCTTCTTTCAATGATCATGTGTTCAAGAAATGTGATGTTTCTTGGAAGGATGTCCTATGCATGGTTTTTTAGATTGCATGATGCTTATCCTAAAGAAGTGTGAGTTGAAAAATCACCGTTTGAAACGAAAAAGAAAGAAAGGCAATTCAAACCAAAGGAAATGTAAAATCAATTTAATGGTAAACTCACTATTACACGAATTGAAATTACAAACGATAATCAAACAACTTACACGGAATGGAAAAGCAAAACAGTACACGGAAAAATAATCTTAGCGTTTAAAAAGATATTCCGGGCTAACCGGTATCTCCAAACGACAAAAAGAAAGACTGCTATTCTTATTTCAGAGAAGTGAGTGTAGAGAGAGTTTTGCTTTTGCTTTGATTTTTCGTTATCTCTTCTGGTGGAGAGTGAGCTCGTATATATAGGGGTGAGGGGGTTTTGCAGCTTTGACAACTTGTAACCGATCAATCAAGTCCATGATTCCCTCCATTGATTGATTGACGGTTTTATAATTGATTCCTTCTAATCCCACGTTTTAATTGACTTCGTATTCCACACATTTTGGAAGATTCTGTAACCGCGTGTTGACTTGGCCATTGGAATAATCTTTAACCGCAGCGTGATTGGTGGAGTCTGTTTTACGTTTTATCTTCTGAATGATTACCAGCGTCCCTATAATAGCTGATTGTAAAACTTGTTTCATTTTTCATTTTTTGACTCCCCACGAACCACGAACCACGACCCACGACCCACGCCCACGCCGCCGCCGCCGTCGCCGGTGCCGGTGCCGGTGCCGGGCCAGGCCCGGCGGGTGGGTGGTGGTGGTGGTGGTGCGCGCGTGTGGAGTTTATCCAATACCTTATCACATGCATGGGGTTGTGATCTTTGGAAGCTATTGCCATCACTTTGGCTAAAAGGAGCTCATTCTCCTCCTTACCCACCGATGTGGGAAAATGGAAAATCATTCTTTTCCACTTTAAATGTTCCAACAATCCCCCACACATTTGAAGTGTCAAAAGGTTTGGAGAGAAAGTGATCAGGTTTCCATGACTTTCAGCGTTTGGGTGAATTGTACTTAAGTGCCAATATCTTTCGATTTGAATTGTCACGTAGTGAAGTGAGGCAACCACCGAATTCCGTTTAAGTGAACATACTCTTGAACTTTAACGGTTTTCGATAGAGGCCCTCACAGCACATACTCTACCATGCTGAAAGTTATGGTTTCCTCTAACCTCACCTTTCAGTTTAGTTCATCAAGTCCTTCTCTAAGAACCACCCTTGTGGGCTATGAACTTTGTGGATACCTTTATTTGCATTTTGTTCAAGGACGTCTCCTTAACATTCTTTGTATAAAGGTTTGGGTTTTTCTACCACCCTTGAATTCATCAAGTCTTTCTTGAAAAGACCACCATATAGGCTATGAATTCTGATTCATCAAGTCCTTCTCAAAAGGACCACCACAAGTGGCTATGAATCCATATTACTTTAGTTTTATGCCATAGGGATGAATGGAGATCATCTTGACTCAAGAGTCACATGTTCCCCATTGATGGGTCTCAACCCCATCCCCCTCGACGTTTCCAGGACTACTCTCCTGGGTAGGCCTTTGGTAAATGGATCAGCGAGATTTTCCTCTGATCGTACATACTCTAAGGCTATCACACCATTCTTCAGTAACTGTTTTACTAACCCATGTCTGGTGCGTATATGTCTCTTCTTTCCATTGTAGGCACTTTGATGAGCGACTGCAATGGCTGCTTGTGAATCACAGTGGATGCACACAGGTGTGGCCTTACCTTCCCAAAGGGGCACATCTGATAAGAGACTTCTCAACCACTCAGCTTCTTGTCCAGCCATTTCTAGTGCTATAAACTCAGACTCCATGGTGGAGCGTGCTATACAAGTCTGCTTAGAGGACTTCCACGATATAGCACCTCCTCCTAAGGAGAAGACATAACCACTGGTGGAGTTAACTTCGTCATTGTCAGAGATCCAGTTTGCATCACAAAATCCCTCAAGAACTGCAGGGAATGAGCTAAAATGCAGACCTAGATCCATAGTACCTCGCAGGTACTTTAGAAGACGACGAAGTGCAACCCAGTGGTCATTACTCGGATTATGAGTATAGCGACTAAGTCTACTAACGGCGTAGGCAATATCGGGTCGAGTGTAGTTCATCAAGAACATCACACTACCTATGATTTTGGCATATTCATTTTGGGATACAGCATCTCCAGAATTTTTAGATAAATGAATACTAGAATCATAGGGAGTATTTACAGGTGTCACCTCAAAGGAGTCAAATTTCTTCAACATCCTTTCTACGTAATGAGACTGACTCAGGGAAATACCATTACTGCTCCTAATGATTTTTACCCCACGAATTACATCTGCTTCTCCCATGTCTTTCATGTCAAATTTAGAAGACAAGAAGCGTTTGGTCTCATTTATGGTATGAAGAGAAGTGCCGAAGATGAGCATGTCATCTACATACAGGCAGATGATGGTACACTCTGACCCTCTTACTTTGGAGTAAACACATGAGTCAGAAGTTTGACCACAAACCCATTGGAGATAAGGGTACTATCAGGTTTTTCATACCATTTTTTGGGTGCCTGTTTTAAGCCATACAAAGACTTCTTTAACTTGCACACTTTATCCCATTGACCAGGAACCACACACCCTTCAGGCTGGGCCATATAGATCTCTTCATCTAGGTCCCCATTCAGAAACGCAGTCTTAACATCCATCTGATGTATGACAAGTTTGTGAATGACCGCAAGAGCGATGAGGGTCCTAATGGTGGCGATTTTGGTCACAGGGGAATAAGTGTCGAAGTAATCAAGGCCTTTCTTTTGGGTGAAACCCTTAATAACAAGCCTAGCTTTGAATTTTTCTATTGAGCCATCTGGTCTTAACTTTTTCTTAAAAATCCATTTGTTGTTTATGGGTTTGCTGCCTTTGGGTAAGTCAGTTAATTCCCACGTATGATTACTTCTAATAGACTCAAGTTCGCTATTAATAGCTTCTTTCCAAAAACTAGCATCTACCGATCTCAAAGCATCGGCATAAGTTTTTGGGTCTTCCTCCATGAGGAGACAGGTGACAACCTGTTCACTTATCAGGTCAATGTGAAAACCTTCGGTTAAGAAGGCTGTGATAAAATCAGGTCCGAAACTGGACTCGGTCCTACACCTCTTACTCCTCCTAAGTTCTTCCTCAGGAATACTACTAGGCACATAGGAGGTAGAGGGGCCAGGGGCACTATCACATAAAGGAACATTAACCTCATCAGATAAGTTATTAGACGACAAAGAAGCATCAACAGTATGCACAGTTTTCAAAGGGAAGATGTTTTCAAAGAATTCAGCATCTCTAGATTCAAAAACAGAGTTATCATCTAATGATAGGAATCTATAGGCTTCACTATTCTGAGCATACCCTATGAATACAGAGTCTATTGTTTTGGGTCCAACAGTGACTGTTTTAAAATCGGGTAGTTTGACTTTAGCCAGACACCCCCACACTTTTAAAAATTTCAGGTTAGGTGGAAACCCTTTCCACATCTCATAGGGGGTCTGAAAGTCCTAGAGGGGGGGGGGGTGAATAGGATTACTAATAAGATTAATGCCTAATTAAAAATCTTTTGGACAATTATAAGTTTAAGAAAGAAACTTCTAAGTCAACTAATATATCAAACTCTTAAGGGATCATGCAATGGATAAGCTAAGAGGTTCGAAATATAATTGATACAAGTAAAACGAGTTTCTAATCTCTAACAACTCTAGATGGCAATATGTTAGATAAACTAGATAATCAATATCACAATATTCATACTAGCATATTATCAAACATATAAAATGCGGAAAGTAAATAGAGTAGGGATAGAAAGATACACACGATTTATAGTGGTTCGGTTTCCCTACATCCACTACCTAAGGAAGCCTCCTTAGGATTTCAAGCTTTTCACTAAGCTTCCGTGTCTCTCTTAACCGGGTCGAGAACACAATAACCTTTACAAACTCTTCGATAACACGAAGGACAAACCACTTGTGTAATCACAACACAAGGACACCAAGTATACTCCCTATACTTGAATTCTCTCTTAATCTATCTATTACAAGACCTAGACTTAAGAGGATAGCAACAAAGTGTTTAAAGGTTTGCTAATAAAAGCTTGTAACTAAAACTCCTAAAAGAGTGGATATGACTATAAGCTTGTTTACTCCTCTTGAGTGGATAGAACCTTGTGGCTTGATTGATTAACTCCTTGAAAGGATTTATAAGCTCACAAAGATTGAATTTGACTATGTATAGCACTTGACACCTTCTTGAATGATAGCAATTAAGCCCCTTAATGTTTGTAATTGGTTGGTGTAGTTGTAGCCTTCAAAGAGCTTCAATTTATAGTAGAAAATGGCTTCCAACGGTCATAAGACTTGGGTCCAACGGATCTATTAATCTCCCAACGGATATATTCCTTATGGCTTGTCTTTTGTGCATAAAACCCTTTTGTGCGGTGTACCGCGGATATGGTCCGGTGCACCGCAGAGCTATTCGACTTAACTTTGAGCTTACTGTTCGGACTAATCAATGTACCGCAACCCTGGTCCGTAAGATTGGTCCGGTATACCGCAGCGGTGTACCGCGCCAAGTAACTTTGAAGGATAATGACTTGGATTAATAAATCTTCTTCACGAAAGTTGTTGGAAACATTATTCTGAGAATCTTTGAAGTTGAACACTGAAGCTAATTCTCAATATACATAAAGATAAGGTTAAAAGCATTTGTATGAGAATTAGTTTCTTAAGATAAAACACTAAAGATGATTAACATGATAAAGAAAGAGCTTTTTGATGAATAATAAGTGTACTATAGAAAGTTAAGAACAATAGAAATAAGCACACTAAACATAAGAGGATTTGTCACATTAAAACAACCTATTAAGGGAGGCTATATGCCAACAATCTCCCCCTTTTTGATGATGACAAATCCTTCACTAAAACACCTTAGGAATGATATGAAAGTTTAAGCACTAAAGAAATAAAGCTCCCCCTCACAAAAAGCATAAGATTTTAGATGCATTTGTGAGTGTTTAAAACGTGCAAGTTTTGAAGGTTTTAGTGCACATAATATTTCTCCCCCTTTGTCTTCATCAAAAAGACGGGGTAAAAACAACTAAGAATAGAAGAGCAAGATCTCGAGTGAATAGATTTTAAACAATGATTTAGAGAGTGTGCAAGAGTTTTAGTATAAAAATGATTTTTTAGAAAAAGATGCACAAAGATATATATGAGTAAAGCAAGAGCTAAGGATAGAGATTTTTACCAACTCCTTGATCGATAGAATTTGATTTCATATGCTTTCTAATGACACAAACGATTAGTTGCAAAATATGAATTAAATGATTTGTCTAAGCATTTGAGTCTTAAAATATGATTTAGCAAAGACTCCCCCTTACAAATTGCATATAGTTTGTTTTCAATTTTGTAAACGTTTGATTGACAATTTTCCCTAATAATAACACTTGAAATCATTTTGAAGAAATTTAGGGGTAAAACTGTAATTTGTTGAAAAGCAAGGGGTCAAGATGTATTTTTCAAAAATTTTGGGGACTAAACGCAATTTTGAAAAATCTTTTGGGGACCGAAATGCAAATTTCAAACTTTTTAGGAACAAGGCTAAAAAGAACAAACTATAGGGACTAAGGAGCAATATCAAGAATTAGATGAAGAAGTACCTATAACATCAAAGAACATGTTAGCAACATAAAAACCAAATCAAAAGATGATAAGCAACTAACAATCACGATACGAACAAAACTAGTTTAACCAATTATCCAAATAAAACATTTAGCATCCTAACATAAAAACCAAATAAACCAAAGTAGCAATATCCTAGATGTCCAAAACACGGACCCACAAATACTAAAAAAAGCATAAACACACCACAAACTAAAAAACACCCACATAAGCATAAAGACCCATAAACCACCAAGAAAGATAAAAAGAAGAATTAACGAGTATCACGAGGAGAGCGGCTCCTAGACCTTCTTCCATTTCCAATATCATCACGAATGCAAGAGACATCATTTTTCATACAAGAAAGCTCATTCGCAAGATGCCCTATTTTATCTTCCAAAACCCCAAATTTCCTTTCAATTTTGTCTTCCAAAGCCACAAATTTACTACCTATATAATCCATGAAACGAGACATAGCGCTTTCAAAACCGGATGGATTAGGAGGGTTTACATTGGTGGGTTGGCTTGGAGTGGGCTCATTTGGAATAGGGTTTTGTTGGGCCGGGTTATCTAATAATTGAAGAGTTTCAAGCTCCGGACCATCGGTTCTACTTTTAGCTTCAAGGATGTGATTACGAAGAGTAACATCCGAAATACGATTAATAACGGAGACCGAAACATAGGTGTTGTTATAAATGACAAATTTCATTCTAAGAATCGTGAGATAATCGAAACTCCATGACTTATTGATTGGTTTCACATTTGTCCCTCCAAAAGAAATATCATTAGCTTCAAAGACTTTGGAAAGAAAGATACCGTAAGGGACTTTATCCCGAGAAGCTCTAGCATGATTCATCCATTTGAAGATTATTGCAATAATGTTAATCGGTTGTTTGGTGAAGATCAAATATAAAAGATAAGCTTCATAGGGGATAAGTTTTGCATCATGCTTATCTTTCGGAATCACGGCCGAGATAAGAAACTTGTGAGCCACAATGAATTCCGGATCAAAGTTACGAATATTCAATTTCCATCGGGAACAACCATTCTTCCATTAACAAACTCATTAACCTCATTTTGAGCAATTATATCAATATTAGAGTTATCCCAACCACTAGACCAAAACCCGCTAAAACCATCCGAAGGAATGTGAAATTGAGTACACAAAGTAGTAGACTTTAAACGTATTTTACGGTACCCGAAACAGTTGACTTAATTGAAGAAGTAGCATGATTATATTCAAAATTAGTATAAAATTCTTCGATTAACCCGATTGCCAAATGACTACCCGAAAAAGCAAATATTTTATGACATTTTTGAAATGAAAGAAGATCAAATAGAGAGTTTTCACCGGAGGGAAAGGCCGAAGCACTCATTGTTCTACCCGGAAGAGCATCGAATGGCCGGAGTGGAGGTGGTGTTGGTGACCTCGCCGGAGATGGTTCACGGTGGCGGCTGGAGGAGGCTCCGGTGGTGGCTTTCTTCTTGTTAGCAATAGACTTAGTTCTAACCATGGTGAAAGACAAGATGGGTAATGAAGGAAGGAGAAGGAGGAGTGATTTAAGTGGTGAAGGAGGGTGTTTTGGTGGTGGAAACGGAGTGTGGGTGGCCGGAAATCGCCAAGGAGGAGGAGAGGAGAAGTTCTAATGAAGGAATGAAGAGACTAGAATGAAAAACGGCCTTCAAAAGCTGTTAAAACCCTTAGTGCGGTGTACCGCGGGAATCGTCCGGTGCACCGCAAGAGTGTTCGGTTTTGGGCACAAAAATGAGATTTTTGATTCTTTTAAAAACACCCGAAACACAATCGAAACTACCCCAAATGACTCGGAATGATATAAAATAATTTTGAGCATCTTTGTTTTAAAAAGAAAAGCCAAGGAGAGCCTAAAAACTCATATAACAGTTAATTTCACAAAAATCCCTAAGTTTTCTAAAAGTGCAAAAAGACCCAATGCAAGAATAAAGCAACACTTAAGCATGTAAGAGGTCAAGAACTTCAAGATAATAGCACAAGTTGATAAAACACATAAAATACAATATAAAAACATAAACTAGAACAAGAGAGGAAAGAATTTCACCGTATTTTCCTTTTATGAGGTTTGAACGTCCTTTTGCATAACATTCCATTTTCTTGACGCTCAACACCTTCAATGCATATTATTATGGTAACCGAGGTGGAATGGATCCGGAAATGTTGTTAGCATTTGTCACGATCCATATTGGTTTTTCCCATGAAGGTATCAAAGATCCACTAATAAGTTGTTCATGGTAATGGCACGTAGAAGCATGATGACCGGGTTTACCACAATAGTTGCAAGAACTTCTTTTTTGAATAGAGTAACCATGTAAAGGTTTTGAACAAGAAGTTTCCACATTCTTTCCAACATCCAAATTATCACCAACATATAATTTTTCTTTGAAAAAGCCATTTGGATCAAAAGGAGTGATATTTGAAAAAGGATGATTTTTTAAAGTATCAAGAGCAAGGGAAAAAGCTTCATCCAATTTTCTAAAACCTTCTATATTTTTCTTCATAGGATGTTTCCATTTATTTAAAGAAAAAATGTTTTCAAAACAAGGGTTTTTAGTATTGCCAAGAATATCATCCAAGGTAATACAACATTTAAAACAATTCTTTAGCTCAATATTTCCCTTTTTTAACATAAGATTATTCAAATGGATTTGAGAATCAAGAATTTTGAGAAGGGATGAAATTTGCCTAATATCACAATAATTATAAGGAAGAGATAAAGAGTTAGGATAAAGTGCTACCTCATGATTTGGTTTAAAATCGTTATGAGATTCATCATGGATTGAGACTTCTTCTTCTTCGTCATTTTCGACAATTCCATATAAAAACTCCAAACGATTCCAAAGCTCTTTTGCGGATTTACAATCTAACATTTGTGAGAAAATTTCTTCGGAAATTCCACGAATGAGAGTGTACATTGGTTTTGCATTTTGAGTGAGTTTAGCCTTTTCCTCAATGGTAAGTTCATCAAAATCTTTTTCTTCTTGATTTAGCTTAAGAACTCCCTCTTCATTTAACTCCTCTTTATAAGGAACAAATGGACCTTCCTTTACGATTCTCCATTGATCGGGATCTTCGGCTTTGATAAATTCCTCCATTTTTGTTCTCCAAGCAAAGTAGTAAGTTCCTACAAAAAGTGGAGGTCGAGTAGAAGACGAACTTTCCAAAAGATTAAATTCCATATCGTTTACTCTACTAACGATTAAGCTATTCACGTAGAGTTAGGCTCTGATACCAATTGAAAGTCCTAGAGGGGGGGTGAATAGGATTACTAATAAGATTAATGCCTAATTAAAAATCTTTTGGACAATTATAAGTTTAAGAAAGAAACTTCTAAGTCAACTAATATATCAAACTCTTAAGGGATCATGCAATGGATAAGCTAAGAGGTTCGAAATATAATTGATACAAGTAAAACGAGTTTCTAATCTCTAACAACTCTAGATGGCAATATGTTAGATAAACTAGATAATCAATATCACAATATTCATACTAGCATATTATCAAACATATAAAATGCGGAAAGTAAATAGAGTAGGGATAGAAAGATACACACGATTTATAGTGGTTCGGTTTCCCTACATCCACTACCTAAGGAAGCCTCCTTAGGATTTCAAGCTTTTCACTAAGCTTCCGTGTCTCTCTTAACCGGGTCGAGAACACAATAACCTTTACAAACTCTTCGATAACACGAAGGACAAACCACTTGTGTAATCACAACACAAGGACACCAAGTATACTCCCTATACTTGAATTCTCTCTTAATCTATCTATTACAAGACCTAGACTTAAGAGGATAGCAACAAAGTGTTTAAAGGTTTGCTAATAAAAGCTTGTAACTAAAACTCCTAAAAGAGTGGATATGACTATAAGCTTGTTTACTCCTCTTGAGTGGATAGAACCTTGTGGCTTGATTGATTAACTCCTTGAAAGGATTTATAAGCTCACAAAGATTGAATTTGACTATGTATAGCACTTGACACCTTCTTGAATGATAGCAATTAAGCCCCTTAATGTTTGTAATTGGTTGGTGTAGTTGTAGCCTTCAAAGAGCTTCAATTTATAGTAGAAAATGGCTTCCAACGGTCATAAGACTTGGGTCCAACGGATCTATTAATCTCCCAACGGATATATTCCTTATGGCTTGTCTTTTGTGCATAAAACCCTTTTGTGCGGTGTACCGCGGATATGGTCCGGTGCACCGCAGAGCTATTCGACTTAACTTTGAGCTTACTGTTCGGACTAATCAATGTACCGCAACCCTGGTCCGTAAGATTGGTCTGGTATACCGCAGCGGTGTACCGCGCCAAGTAACTTTGAAGGATAATGACTTGGATTAATAAATCTTCTTCACGAAAGTTGTTGGAAACATTATTATGAGAATCTTTGAAGTTGAACACTGAAGCTAATTCTCAATATACATAAAGATAAGGTTAAAAGCATTTGTATGAGAATTAGTTTCTTAAGATAAAACACTAAAGATGATTAACATGATAAAGAAAGAGCTTTTTGATGAATAATGAGTGTACTATAGAAAGTTAAGAACAATAGAAATAAGCACACTAAACATAAGAGGATTTGTCACATTAAAACAACCTATTAAGGGAGGCTATATGCCAACAGGGTCTTATCTAGGGATTTATGGGGTACCCTATTAAGGACATAACATGCTGATAGAACAGCTTCCCCCCACATGTTGGTTGGTAAACCTGAACTTATTAACATAGCATTCATAGTCTCTTTAAGGGATCTATTTTTCCTCTCAGCTATGCCATTTTGTTGGGGTGTATAGGGGGCACTAAGCTCGTGGATTATCCCATTTATTTCACAAAACTCTTTAAGTGAATTAGAACTATATTCGCCTCCTCTATCTGACCTAAGTCTTTTGATTTTACAGTCTAGTTGATTTTCTACTTCAGCTTTGTATTTTAAAAACGCGTTTTCCGCTTCGTCTTTAGTTTTAAGGAGATATACTTTAGTGAACCTAGAGTAGTCATCTACAAAGGTTATATAGTAAAGTTTTCCTCCTCTACTAGCGGAGTTTTTTAAATCAGCTAAGTCAGAATGCACTAATTCAAGGAGACTAGTCTTTCTAGTGGTCACGGGCTTAAAGGGCTTCTTCGCAAGTTTGGACTCTACACAGATTTGACATTTGGAAAAGTCATCTATTTTATTGAGGGGTATTAGTCCAAGTTCTTTAAGCCTTTTAATAGAGGAGATATTAAGGTGACCTAGTCTACCATGCCAAGTGTCAAGAGATTCAACAACATAAGCAAAATCAGAGGCATTCTCATTCATTGGTACAGTATTTAAAACAAACAAACCACCATTCATGTACCCTTTCCCCACAAATTCATCATTTTTGGTAATAACCATTTTCCCCCTTCAAATACAAGTTTAAGGCCTACTTTATTAAGAAGAGCTCCGGAAACTAGGTTCCTACGGAGACAGGGGACGAAGAGAACATCATTCAACTCTAGGGTTTTACCAGAAGTGAGTTTGAGAGAAACCTGTCCTTTACCGAAGACCATGGCGGTTGAGGAGTCACCCATGTAGACAAATTCACCATTTGTTGCTTCCTCGAATTTCTTGAACATGGATCTCGTTGAGCAGAAATGACGAGAGGCTCCAGTGTCAAGAATCCACTCGGTTTTGTTCTCAATTAAGTTTACCTCAACCATCACTGCAACAATAACCTCTTCGGTCTCGACCAGATTTGCGGCAGGTTTGGGACCTTGATCGGCTCTAAGTTTGCATTCGAAAGCCCTATGTCCTTCCTTCCCACAACAGTAGCAAGCTCCTTTGGGTTTCTGAATCTTACCAGAGGTTTTGAACCCACCACCTTTGGAGTTGCCGCGGTTCTTGTTCCCTCCAGATTTGGATTTGTTGTGGCCTTGTTGTTTACCCTTTCCTTTGAACCTGCCTTTGTTAACTGTCTTTGAGTCGATTAGCCTTTTCGACTTGAATGTGGCTAATCAGCTCTTGTAGTGTCATTTCCTTCTTCTTGTGCTTCAGTTGATTACGGTATTCGCTCCAGGAGGGTGGAAATTTTTCTAACAAGATATTGGCTTGGAGAACTTCACACATTTTCATACCTTCAGCAATCACATCCGCGCAAAGGTTCTCATAGACGTGGAGTTGTTCGGTCATGGGTTTTTGATCAGTGAGACGGAAGTTGTACCAAGCCCCAGTAACATATTTCTTCTTACCCGAATCCTCAGCCCCATATTTTTTCTCAAGTGTCTCCCATATGATCTTTGCCGATTTTTCTTTGGCAAGAAGATCAAAAATGAGGTTTGAGACATTGTTCAACATCCACCCTCGAGCCATGGTATTAGCTCGTTTAAACTTGGCTTCCAGAGCAAGATACCTAGTCTGTTCTTCTTCAGTTGGAACTCCATTGTCCACTAATTGTGGAGGATCCTCGTATAGAACGAAGTCCAGTTCATACTGTTCAAGACAGATAAGGATCTTTTGTGCCCAACGTTTGTAGTTGGAACCATTAAGAGATTCCACCTGATTCACGTTGGGAAAGGCCTTTGCATTCAATGATGAAGCAACTGCCATGTTTTGAAAAGCCATTTCAGAAAAGAAGAACGGTGATAAAACAGAAAAATATCTTTTTAAATTTGTGAGTTGAAAAATCACCGTTTGAAACGAAAAAGAAAGAAAGGCAATTCAAACCAAAGGAAATGTAAAATCAATTTAATGGTAAACTAACTATTACACGAATTGAAATTACAAACGATAATCAAACAACTTACACGGAATGGAAAAGCAAAACAGTACACGTAAAAATAATCTTAGCGTTTAAAAAGATATACCGGGCTAACCGGTATCTCCAAACGACAAAAAGAAAGACTGCTATTCTTATTTCAGAGAAGTGAGTGTAGAGAGAGTTTTGCTTTTGCTTTGATTTTTCGTTATCTCTTCTGGTGGAGAGTGAGCTCGTATATATAGGGGTGAGGGGGGTTTTGCAGCTTTGACAACTTGTAACCGATCAATCAAGTCCATGATTCCCTCCATTGATTGATTGACGGTTTTATAATTGATTCCTTCTAATCCCACGTTTTAATTGAGGGGTTTTGCAGCTTTGACAACTTGTAACCGATCAATCAAGTCCATGATTCCCTCCATTGATTGATTGACGGTTTTATAATTGATTCCTTCTAATCCCACGTTTTAATTGAGCGTGATTGGTGGAGTCTGTTTTACGTTTTATCTTCTGATTGATTACCAGCGTCCCTATAATAGCTGATTGTAAAACTTGTTTCATTTTTCGACTCCCCACGACTCCCCACGACCCACGCCGCCGTCGCCGGGGCCGGGCCGGGCGGGAGGTGGTTCGCGTGGAGTTTATCCAATACCTTATCACATGCATAGGGTTGTGATCTTTGGAAGCTATTGCCATCACTTTGGCTAAAAGGAGCTCATTTTCCTCCTTACCCACCGATGTGGGAAAATGGAAAATCATTCTTTTCCATTTTAAATGTTCCAACAAGAAGTACTCTGATTTCGTGGCCTCTGTTGATTTGGATTATTTCCATTTTCGTCTACTCATCCTTTCGCTTATTCGCAAACTATCGATCTTGATACCCACGTAGGAATTTTCCTTGTCCTTTTCCTCTTAGCTTTTATTTCATCTTATTTTACAATTTGCATTTTTTCGTTAGGAGGCGGAGGCCGATGATGGTATTGAGGGGGCTCTTTCTGAAGGTGTAGTCATAATGGTGGAGACTACCAGGATGATGTCGTGTAGTGATGTGTTTGGTTTATATTGTATCTGATCCATCTCGATCTTCTCTTATGTTTTTATTATTGAAAAGTCTTAGGGTTGAGCTCTTCTCATACCTGATATCCTTAAAAAATACTCCAATATAGCATTTGAAGATATTCGAGGGGGATAGCTACCTGAAGGTTCACTTAGTAGATGATATTTTGTTTTTCGCTTCCCTGTCTTTGACTTTTTGTTTATTGTATGGAAAAAAGCCTTTCTTTAGTAATCATTGAGGGGCTTGCTTTTTCGAACCTTTTTACTTTAGCTTTTTTCTTTTCCTTTGTAGTTGTTGCGGGGGATTCTTAGCTAAACCTTATTTCTCTAGCTTCTTTCTTTTCTTTTGTAACTGTTGAGGGGGCTTTCTTAGTCGACCCTATTTTATGTATGAGATGCAATAAAAGAAGTTTCTTACTATTCTCTTACTCGTATTTGGTTTTTTACTACCAATTTTATCTTTGTTGTATTGCTTTGCTTTTCCTTGATTTATGAATCACTAAGAATTTTCTCTTTACTCATACCCCTTATACACCTATGCTTCGGAAAATATAGATAGTTATGTATATGCCCACAATAGGTATCTGTGACTCCTGAAGGAATCGCAATACTCGTTATATCAAATATACGCTGCGGAAAAATATTTATTGCAATTCTAAACCAATCTAGTTGCGATTAAGGAATTTAAACAGAAACTAAAAAATCGATTACATACCTTAATTCGTTGTATGAGAATCGAATTGCCTAATTCCAGCTTCAAAAACTTGAAGCCTCCACGCTTTGCACACCGAGCTTTAATCATTGCTTTCAGAATCGAATTCTGACTTAGAAACAGTGAGAGACATTTAGTTTTCTATGTTTTTTCTTGAGAGAAAACTGATGGATAATTCTCTAATGATAACTTATTATCATATAATAACTTTTAGAGAGAAAATGAAAAGGCAGGAGATGAAAAGTCATAAACGTATAATGAGAATTGATTATCTTAATAATCTGGTCCACTTGGACCTCTTATATTATACAAATGACTTGACTAGCCCAGCGGTTAGTGACACATTTCACATTACTAGAGGTACATGGTTCGATCCACGAACCCATCACCTTTTTCCCTTTTCTCTCCTTTTTTTTCTCTCAATTTGGTCTCGTATTAGAATATTAACTTGTGCTAGCAAATTAATATACTAATATTCCAAGTATATAATTAATTAATATCTATTATCCGATAATAAAAATCAATTAATATCATGAAGCAAGATCAATGCACTCGTTGGTGTGCGACTACGTGGGTTCATCGTTAAACCGGTAGTAGTTAACTAAATTAACCACTAATCAAGGTTGGCGTCTAACAACACTCCCCAACGACCGGATAACGTGAAGTAACTCTGTACAAAGAACCCGGTGAAGAATCATACATGTATTCCCTCTATCTTTACAGCTCCGGATCATCCTGGGATATGGTACAACTGTCAAATCCCATTAGAAAATCAACTACGTTACACGTCGATTATCAACGATTGACGAATGACCTAAGAAACTCCTTTCTTCATTCATTCTATCACTTTGGCCAAGGATTCGATACAATCGTTATAATCTTATGACATCGTAGAGCTCAAACTCTTTACCTAGAGTTGATAGATTCCATCTTGACTCATCCCTACGAGCATATATACTTAGCTACGCCCAATATCCTTTCGACTAGCATTATGACACACTAGTAGTCCAGTATCAAAACATAACAAGCACATACACAACTATAGTGATGATCTCAGGTCAAAGGATTACAAGTATAAAAATCCTTATAGAGATTAACCTACTTGACAGTATTAGGTAATTAACCATTAGGAATCTCTAGTTTTAGTCAGTTCGATAATCACATCTCTATGCGCATTATCTATGCACCTAACTCGGTAAACGAGAACTACCGATACTTATTCAATAAATACTTGTTAGCTACATATTAATCTAACCGGATTATCGAGGTCCTAACTCGGTGATCCTACGATTAAGAACAAGTTTAGATTAAGTCCTATGAGCTAGATTCTCATTATCATAACACCTTATGATATCTAGTTCGTAACTTAATCAAAGGATCTGCCTTCATATTATGTGGATTAATACCATAATCATAAAATCTTGCCATAGATTCAAGGAAACAATTTCTTTAATCAAAACTGTAGGGATAACTATTATCGTGTACAGTAAACACTTGTGTTCAATTCATTACAAGACGATCGGGGCTAGGGCATAATTCCAACAATCTCCCACTTGGCCTAGACCCAATCGTTCAAGTACCATAATTCATAAACAGTTTGTTCTTATCAGACTCTTCTGATAGACACACTTAGATGAATAGATATACAACGTGTTCCTTCCTTCTACCTATTGAATGTGAACATCTTCATATTCAATTATATCTCGAATCAAGCGGTACTACTGCAGAATTTGTTTGGATCTATAGTTTATTCTAGGTTTCTTTAATCATACAATATCTCAAATATTGTCATTGCATAAAAAAACAATATCTACATTGTGAAAACCACACTATGTATATATAAAGAACTATTTTATCCAAACCACTGGCATAGTTGCATCTTATGCTGCTATGTATTCTACTTCTAGTAACCAAAATCTGCTACAATGTCTTGATTAGAACTATTCCAATTTATTTCTCCTCTATATAGACACAACCATATCTTGATTTGCTATCATCCACGTTTGAAGCAAAACAAGCATCTATATACCCAATTAGCTTCAACTTATATTCTCCGCATATGAGGAATGTGTCCTTAATACTTCTTAAGTACTTAAGGACAGACTTTACTACTTTCCAACATTCCTCATCAAGTTTACCGTCATACCTACTCACTACTCCTAGCGTGTAGTGTATTTTAGCCCTTATACATTTTCATGGTATGCTGGATAGATCCTTATTGTTTAAACAAATAGGACTATACACATTCATTCTCTTACTTTTAGGGTCCTAGGACGAACCCTTCCACTAAGAGTAATTCCAAAGCCTATTGTTAAATAGCTTATCTTGGAATTTCCATGTAATACTTCAACAATAGTATAAATGTACTAAGATTGATATAGGTCAAATAGCTTCTTTAATCTATCTTTATAGATCTCAATTCAAAGAATATAAGCTACTTTTCCTAAATCTTTCATGGAGAACTATTAGACAAAACACTTGGTTTATCTGCTTGGTTGGTATTATCATATCCTTATGTGATAGTATGTCATCTACATATAACACTAGGAAGATGAGTGTACTCCCACTAGTCCTTTGTACTCTTATGACTCTTACTCTAAAATCATAAAATCAAACTATTTGATTGTATAAAAATAGAATAATCCAACTTATTGACATTTGCTGAATCCATTAAGTGGATTTTTGGAACTTACATATTTTATTATGAGTAAATGGAAATATTAGACCTTTAGGATTGGTCTTAAGGACGTCATAAACTCCCATTTAGTGAAAACTATTTTTCACATGATATTACCATATCTCAAAATAATAGTATGTAGTTACCAATAGTAGAATCTGAAATAAACTAAGCATTGATATGAGAAAAGGAATTCACCATAATTGATGTCTTCCTTTTGATTTAAACGCTTAGCAATTAGAAGGACGTTATAGGTCTCTACCTTACCGTCTACTCCAATCATTTTCCTAGCACCCATTTACTATAAATGGATCTTATATCTATTAAAGATTCAACCAAAGTACTATACTTTGTTGATTCTTATAGATAGAAATTCAGATTCTATGGTTCTTAACCACTTGTCACTATCTAGACTAGTCATAGCCTCTTCATAGGGATTTAGGATTATCACTTGATAGGGTTATCATCTATATGATTTCCTCATCAAACTATCACCATTATTACAATTGATTTTGGCGTATGAGGATATCTATATAACCTATAGGAGGCTTGTGTACAATAAAATCTTCTTTCTCTTGATTTTGTTAACTTCCTTGTTCCAAAAGAGGTTCATTAATCGTCCCTAATTCCTCAAATTGTGAGACTTGAACCTTAAATGAAACTATTAACTCATCAAGGAAAGAAAGATTGGCATGCATCGGATGCTCTTTAGCTTGTATAAATAACTCTGAAATCTTTATTTCATTATGATCTATTTCCACATTATGAATTCCTTCACTATGGAATTCCAACCTATCAAGGTTGTCTGCCTTACCACAAACCCTTTGTGTTCAGAATGGTGTGGAAATATTACCTCGTTATTTTCTTTGGGTATCCAACAAATCTATATTTGAAAGATATCAACTCAAGCTTAGCCATCATAAGTCGTTTAGTATAAATCAAACATTTCAAAATCTACATTTTAAGTTTTATTTATATCATCTCCATACCACATATGGATTTTATCGACTGTTTAGTGGGACCTAAGAGTTCATAAAATATGCAATTGACTTTAAAACATAATCCCATAGGAATATTTAAAACCTAGCGAATCACTGAGACAAACTCTAATTTTGTCATAGATAATCTATTAATTCATTGTTAAGATATTCACCTATACAGGTTGATATCTTACTTCCTTCATAATCTTATATACTTGCTTTCAACTTCACTCAATAGTAATTTGAACATTTCAAATTATTTATATTGGTGTCACATTTGGTAAACACATCTATATCTGTTATATAGTTTGTGAAGAAGATGAAGTAAGAATATCCATCTTTGGCTAAAGTTTGGACTGCACACATACATCATTATGTAATGGACATAAGAACTCATTAACACTATCTCCATTTTCATCAAAATGAGATTTAGTCATGTTTCATTAAGATAAGTCGCACAAGTTTCATATGATTCAAAATCATACTCCAAGAAAATCTTCCTTGTGAAACTATTAAACTATTTTCCTATAGTTTATGACTTAGTCTATAACGCCAAAAATAAGGTTTGATTAGTACGATTATCTATTTCGATTTATGACCAGAAACAACTAAAACACTGTTACGTAGTTACTTTAGGCAATTATAATCACCATATTGTAAGTATCCAATGGGGTGTAATTCATCACTATGAAAAACTCCATTGGTCATTTTATATTACCTTAATACATCATAACTATCTTATGATCAAATGACCATTTTTGTTCGAAAACAAGTTTACAAACAAAAACAGTTTTCTTACAATATGTTTTGCCATATGCATCTTTAAAGAATTAGTTATTACAATTGTGGTTGCAACAATTGCTCCATTACCGAAATTGTAGTTTAACTTCTCTTATTCTTATTTGTCTATTAATCTTTAGAGTATGCAACATTTTGCATATTTCTAAACTACTACGAGTACCCAATACCCTTTCTGTGTAATTAATAGAAGTTCAAGAATTTATGGAAACAATTTCCATTAATGCCCTTACTTTGTTTCTTGGTATTAGATAACTGGTATCTAACAGTCATACTAATTTACTTATACATCTTCTAAAGATATTTAAGGATTCATGGGGATATCATGCTTAATATGTCTTTTGGAGTTCATAACTCATGGATACAAGAATATACACTTATTACCATTACTAAGTTCTTATTACTTCAGACATGCATCATATACATTCTATGCATACTCAAGAGATAATTTAGTCAATAGCTCATTGAACATATCAATGAGTCTCATGTGCATAAGAAAGACTCTCAAGTCGCATTCATAATTCTTGAGATTACCCAACCAATTTGGGATGATTTGAGAAGTGATTTCGCAGAAATATCGAGAAATCTAATCATAGGAAGGAATAGGGAACAACACTTTAGGAACACTATTATATAAATGTCAAAGATATGGACGGTTATCTAATAGATATATAATTGGAAACTTTAAAACATGAATGAGCCCCCTGGTAGTCAGGTCGTTTCTCACGCATAATTAAAGTGAATAATGAAACTTTAAAACATAATGAGCCCCCTGGTAGTCAGGTCGTTTCTCACTCATAATTAAAGTGTGGTACATTACCTATTTTATTAAATAAAATGCGAGACTCAAAACTAGTTAGCCCCCTGGTAGTCAGGTCGTTTCTAATAAGTTTTGTTGAGTTAATCCATCCCATAATAGAATATTATCAATCTCACATCCTCTGGGTAGTCCAGACTAAAAACGTGAATTAATAAGTTAATCCTATTATCAAGCAATCTAGAGTTTTATAATTTGTACTCGAACTACAAGTCCACCTGGTAGTCAGATCAAAACTTGTAAACTTAACAAATTTGAAACTCTATTTACGATGGACAAGTCTCACGAAATATCTAATATTTCGTCTTAATAAACTCAATAATTTTAATGACAAATGGGAATAATTTAGAATTAAAAATTCTAAACTATGGAATGGAAGCGGTGTTCATAACGTCGCGAGAGCAACATAATATTTACGAAATAAACAAACTGATTGATCAGATCAACACGTTCAATTGATTGGTCGAGGCATGCAATTTCAAAAATTACAATATTTTTATTCTTAAAATAAATCCATAACTAGCGATCGAATCGAAAGTAAATTTATAGAACGAAAAGTCCCAATAAAAATATTTAGATCAACAAATAACATCTTATATTTAATCAATAACGAAACCTCAATAATCATTCATTATGTAAATAAATATCAATATTAAAACGGTTTAAATATGAAATAATATGTCATTGAAAGTATATAAATAGATGTGATTAAAATCTATACACTTGAAAACCAAATCATATTTGTATAACAAACACTTTTGCTATTAATCAATTTAAAAACAAAGATGAAACAATATTTTTCTTTTACTTTCTTGTACAGTAGTGCACAATCCACAAATCCTTTTTTCCTTTTTATAAGCAAGCGTTTTATTAGAAGAAATAAATTGACTACTCAATTAATCCACCAAACAAATAATACATCAGTGTTATCTCATAACACATATATCTTACTTAAATAATAATGTGCCACTAATACATGATAAGAGTATCAAATTATATACAAGAAAAACACAACTCTTTGTATTCTTAGGAACAAATTTCATTGTAACTAACACTACTACCGCGTAAGCATCTCGCGACTAATTTTCTCGCGACTACTTGATGTAGTCGCTAAAGATAAGAAGCATTCGCGACTACATATCTCTAACGACTACATGGTATGTTTCGCGACTACCAAGTAGTCGTTAATAATTTTTGCTTTTTACGACTACATGAAAGTCGTTAATACTTAGTAAGTAGTCGTTAGTGGGTTTTAGTATTTTTTAATTATTTTCCCACCGCCAACGTGTAGTCGCTAGAGGGTTGATTATTTAACGACTACTTTATGTAGTCGTTAGTAGTTATTTCTAACGACTACAAGTGACTCTTTGGCGACTACTCATGTAGTCGCGAGTAGTGGTAGCGTGTTTTCCAGCAGTAACTTGCGAATTGCTTTACCCAATACACCATTATTATATAATTTCTCTTTCTTTCTCTCAAATCTCTCCCAATTTTTTTCCACAATTCATCATTAAAAATTATTTCAACACTTGGAAAAGCTTTCCCGGTTCAATCATCAAGTGGGACCGCCTCAATTATCAATTTTTATTTCCAAACTTGCCCAAAAGTAGGTATTTTTTGTTCCATAAAACTCTTTCAAATTTCTTTTACTTTCATTCAATTGTGTAGTAAATGTTAAATAGTATCAGTTATTAGGTATTTCAACACGTGGGCAAGCTTTCCCGGCTCAAACATCAACGTGGGGCCGCCTCAATCATCAATTTTTCCTTCCAAATTTGCCCAAAAGTAGGTATTTTTTGTTCCATAAAACTCTTTCAAATTTCTTATACTTTCATGCAATTGTATAATACATGGTAAATATTATCACTTATTAGGTATTTCAACACGTGGACAAACTTTCCCGGGTCAAACATCAACGTGGGACCGCCTCAATTATCAATTTTCCCTTCCGAATTTGCCCAAAAGTATGTGTCTTTTTATCCTTTCCTTATTTGATTACAATTCTATAGTTAATGCTAAATATATAATATCATTATGTATATATCTCTAATCATTTATTAATTTTATGTGAATTATAAATAATTATATTAAGTATATATATATATATATATATATATATATATATATATATATATATATATATATATAAATATATATATGTATATATATGTATATATATATATATATATATATATATATATATATATATACACTTAATATATATATATACACTTAATATATATATATATATATATATATATATATATATATATATATATATATATATATATATATATATATATTTATATTTGTATGATATATTATTGTATGTTGCTATATTTTGTATGCTTTTAATGTTATATTTATGCATTTATTTGGTGATGTGATATTTTGTGTGCTTTTAATTTTATATTTATTTATTTAATCGGTGATGTAATAATTTTTTTCATTTTATATTTATTTATTTAATCGGTGATGTAATAATTTTTTTTATTCATTTATGTAATCGGTGATGTAATAATTTTTTCTCGTTTTATTTTTATGTATTTATTTGGTGATGTAATAATTTTTTTTTTCATTTTATTTATGTTGTATTCTTTCATATTGTAATAGTTGACTATGGCTTCGGGTATTGATAAGAGTTGGATTGGTACCGCTCATAAAGTTTCGCGTGAATTCATTAAGGGGATAGAACCATTCCTTGCTTTTGCTGAAAAAAATAAACCTCCTGGTGAAGAAACAATTTTTTGTCTGTGTAATCAGTGTTCGAATTAACGTAGGTATACGGTTGGCAAAGTTAGGTCACATCTGTTACTGCATGGGTTTTTGGAGACGTATGATATTTGGACAAAGCATGGTGAGCCCGAGGATATTCCAGAGACTCGATATGAAGAAAATGAAATGTTGGATGTATACAATGATTTGAGACCTAATTACGAGGTTGGTGGTCATTCTGGTGACACCGAGATGACAGACTCGAACAGTACAGCTCGTGACAAATTCGAAAAGATGTTTTCCGATTTAGAGACCGAGTTATACCCTGGTTGTGATGTCATGAGTTCATTAAATTTCATTGCGAAGCTACTGCACGTGAAGGTGAAGAACAAGTGGTCTAACACGTCTTTCACCGAGTTGCTTCAGCTTTTATGCCGTGTGTTTCCCAAACCTCATACGTTGCCCGATTCATACGAGGCGTGCAACAAGAAGTTAAAAAATTTAGGTATGGGTTACGATACCATCGATGTTTGCGTGAACGATTGTGCTTTGTTTTACAAGGAGAATGCCTCCCTTGAAAAGTGTCCAGTATGTAATGAATCCAGATGGGACCCGAAGAAGGGTCTGAAAGTAGCGCATAAGAAACTCATATATTTCCCGATTGCCCCTAGGCTGCAGCAACTTTATGCTTCGAGGCACACTGCCGAAAATATGATCTGGCACCAAACAGGGAAGAATACAGATCCAGATTTGTTGCGTCATCCAGTTGACGGAGATAGTTGGAAGAGATTTGTTCAGTTACATCCCGAGTTTGCTAGTGAACCTCAGAACGTCTTCTTGGGTTTGGGTTTGAAAAGGAGAAGAAGAAAGTGGTTGAAGTTATGTGTAGACTGGAGATGATTTTACCTCCCGCGTTTTTCGATATAATGATCCACTTGGTCATTCATTTATACGACGAGGCTTTGTTAGGGGGACCGGTTCAGATGCGTTGGATGTACCCGTTTGAGCGGTATCTAAAGAAATTAAAGGAGTACATACGAAACCCGGCTAGGCCAGAGGGTTCAATCGCCGAGGGATACGTTGTAGAGGAGACTTTGACATTCATATCGCGTTACCTTAAAGAAGAAAAAACAAAGTTTAATGATCCGGTTAGATATACCGATATCGAAGCTCAACCTAAAGATTTGTCCGTATTTAGGAGCCAATGTATTCCTATAGGTAAAAAAGAGTATGGTAATTTGCATTACAACGAGAAGGAGCAAATCGACTGGTATATCCTACTTAATTGCGATGAAATCCAACATTTGATGACGTAAGGTTTCAATTTATTTATTAAATGTTTATTCAATTTATTTAATAAATGTTAATTCATTATTGATCGTCAAGTGTGCAGAGAACACAAAGCCACGTTATCGGGTTCCCCAGACGAAAAAGATAGGAAACACCGGCAAAATTTCCGAGACTGGTGTCTGCATAAGGTATAGATCCATTCAAATACAAAATTAATATTCCATTTTAGGAAACATTGTTATAACTGTTTATGCTTGTAGGTTTATGAAATGGAAAAAGAAGGTGATGCATTCGCTACAAGTGAGATGATTTCATTGGCTAGTAAGTCTCATGGTGCAGTTTATAAGTACGATTCATGTGTTGTGAATGGTGTTAAATGGGTCACTAAAGGAAAGGGTGAAACAAGGGTGACACAAGATTACGGGGTATCCGCCATCTACAATGGAATACCGTTTTACGGTGAATTGGTCAAGGTTGTAGAGATCACATATGACGATGACTGTTCTGTTGTGATGTTCGAGTGTAATTGGTATGACACGAGTAAACCGAGGGAAGAGCATGGGGTAACTCTTGTCAACACGTCTATTTTTTTTTTGGCAATCAGAGCCGTACATCTTAGCTACTCAAGCAAAAAAAGTTTTTTACATAGACGAGATTAGTTTAAGGAAATCACAAAAAGGTTGGAAAGTAGTATGGGAACTCAATGATAGACATGGATGGAGTCCTGAGTTATGGGGTGCAGAGTCAATGCCCACTGGTGGGGATACGAGTGTCAATATCCCTTTAGTGAATACCGAGACGATTTCCGATCCGGTGAACTTGGCATCCACTGAGGAGATAGAGATTGACCCTGCTCATTTTTTTGTTGCTTTGAATTTTGATATGGTTATTGATGAAAACGAGGAAATTGAAGATGACACCTTGGATGAATACGGTGATGAGGAAGAACCCATTGAGGTTGATAGTGATGGCGAACCTATAGTTGTTAGTGGATATGATTCTGAGTAGGAGTTTTTTTTCCTTTGGGTTTATTTGTATTAAAACATTTTATTTACTTAAACTTTTTATATTTGGGTGATTTGACTCTAAACACTAAACTTTGACTCTAAACACTTAACTTTGACCACAAACACTAAACTTTGACCACAAACACTTAACTTTGACCACAAACACTTAACTTTGACCACAAACACTTAACTTTGACCATAAACACTTAACTTTGACTCTAAACACTAAACTTTGACTCTAAACACTTAACTTTGACCACAAACACTAAACTTTGACCATAAACACTTAACTTTGACCACAAACACTTAACTTTGACCACAAACACTTAACTTTGACCACAAACACTTAACTTTGACTCTAAACACTTAACTTTGACTCTAAACACTTAACTTTGACCACAAACACTTAACTTTGACTCTAAACACTAAACTTTGACCACAAACACTTAACTTTGACCACAAACACTTAACTTTGACCACAAACACTTAACTTTGACCACAAACACTTAACTTTGACCATAAACACTTAACTTTGACTCTAAACACTTAACTTTGACCACAAACACTTAACTTTTACCACAAACACTTAACTTTGACCACAAACACTTAACTTTGACTCTAAACACTTAACTTTGACCACAAACACTTAACTTTGACTCTAAACACTTAACTTTGACCACAAACACTTAACTTTGACCACAAACACTTAACTTTGACCATAAACACTTAACTTTGACCACAAACACTTAACTTTGACCACAAACACTTAACTTTGACCACAAACACTTAACTTTGACCACAAACACTTAACTTTGACCACAAACACTTAACTTTGACCATAAACACTTAACTTTAACCACAAACACTTAACTTTGACCACAAACACTTAACTTTGACCATAAACACTTAACTTTGACTCTAAACACTTAACTTTGACCACAAACACTTAACTTTGACTCTAAACACTTAACTTATTTTTGAATTTAATTTAAATGATTATTTGGTATTGAATTAAAATATTGGATAATTGTATAGTGTTTAGTGTTTTTTTTGAAAAAAAAAAAATATTTCTAGCGACTACATTTGACTTATAGCGACAGTTCATGTACATGAACTAGTCGCTAATGATTCTAGAGCACTAGCGACTACATTGTAGTCGCTAGACAACGAAATAAATTCCCCAAAACCATGGCGGTCATTTTTCCCGCCCACGCAATGTACACGCGTTTTACTTTTCAATCTAGCGACTACATTGTAGTCGCTAAAGACTCGTTGACGTGGTCAATATCAAGACACGTGTAAGTAACCACTAATCTAGCGACTACTTTCTTGTCTCTAGCGACTACACAAAGTAGTCGCTAGAAAGAAAACCCTATATCTAAACCGAGAGCTCATTTCTTCACTCTCATTCTTTATACAAAATTTCTGAAAAACGAGAGCTTCATTCAACCACTCCAAGGGGCGATTCCATTCCATTCCAACACCATATCTTCATCAAAGGTAAGCTAATCCAACACCAAATCTCATTCTATTCCATTTTCAATCTTATATTAAGCTTCTTTCCTCCATTTTTACATTTCTAATTAATTTTTTTTTTGTTTGTGTTTCATTCCGAATCAATATGGCATGGATTCAACACCAAATCAGCTCCAATTTCATCCAAAAAGGTTAGTATTCCAACCAATTTTTTATTTTTAATTTTCATATCTTTTTTTTTATTTGATGATTACATGTTATTTTTAATTCCGAAAATAGTAGGGTGTAATTAGAGTGTTGTATGAATTTTTTAAACCAAAAATTGATGTTAAATGGGTGAAAAAATTAATTTGTGAAATCTACTTAAATTTTTTTCCTTTTTTTGATGCTTGATTCTTAATTCCGAGAATGATTAGTGTTAGAGTAATGATATATGTCACCCCTTTTCATGTCACCCTTTTATCACCCGTCTATATATATGTGTTGATTTCCTTGAATAGAAGATAGAGAAAAATTAAATAGGATAGAGAAATCAATTCATTGGTCCATGTAGGCATACACGTAGGAGGTGATAAAAGGGTGATACAAAAAGGGTGACAAATATCATTACTCTTAGTGTTAATAGGGTTTGGTTTTTGTTAATTTAAACAAGTTATTCATGGTTTTTGTTTGAAAATTTAGTAGGATGATTTTTTGGAAATTTTTTAATCTTTGTTATGTTTTTTAGAAAATGTTAGATTAATCTTTGTTATGTGTTAAAAAATATATAGGGACCTTTATGCAAATTTTTAATCTTTGTTATGTGTTAAAAAATATATAGGGACCTTTATGCAATTTAAAAAAATATATAAGGACCTTTATGCAATTTTATAATAATGAATAAGGACTTTCATGAAATTTTAGAAAAAATAAATTGGGACTTTTATGCAATTTAAAACTACATATGGACTTTCATGAAATTTAAGAAAAACTAAATATGGATTTTAGGGACTATTATGCAATTTTAAAAAATATTTAGGAATTTTTATGCTATTTAAGAAAAAATTAAATATGGACTTTAGGGACTTTTATGCAATTTACAAAAATAATTAGGAATATTTATGCAATTTTAGAAAAATTAAATAAGGACGTTTATGCAATTTAAAAAAATATATAGGAATATTTATGGAATTAAATATGGACGTTTATAATTTATTTGATTTATTTTATTTATGATTGTAATAATTTATTTAATTTTATTTTCATTTTTTTTATTTTTGCTGATGTTATAATTTAGTATTTTTTATGTTATTTTTTATTCTGTATTTTAATTTACCTATAAATTGCTAGATGGCCGATGTAATGTCAAGACACCACGGAGGGGACGGTGGGGATAGGGACCCAAACCGAAATCCGAACCGAAACTTGGCCGACTGTGCAAACCAGCCAGGTAAATAAACAAATTCAACTCAATACTTTGTTAAATAATAAAGTCACTAATAATTAATGTAATGTTAAAACAGATCCCCCTAGACGGAGAACAAGGGGTGGAGGTGCCTTAAAGACTGCGATGAAGGCACTTAAGGAAGTTGGGTGGCCTTTGCCGGTCAACTTTTGTGTGTTAGACGACACGTGGAGTCCATCAGGCAAGTACGGGCACCACGTTGCTCAAGTGATTGGGATCGCAGTACGAGAGAGGATTCCGCTCTATCACCCGTCTTGGAAAAAAGTGCCGGAGGCGGACAAAAACGCCGTGATTAAGAGATTATCGGTATTAATTTAATTGTTAATATTTTTTTAACTTAATTTATTATTCTAATTTAAATTTAAATAATGTATTTATTTACAGAAATATTTTAACATAAATGATTGGAGAAAGAGGAAAGATTGGAATGAGATTTACGGAAACTTGGACGATACAATGAGGATGAGGTTTAAGGACTACAAGTATTACGTGAAGAAGCATTATTGGAGAAAGGGTAAGAAGCCGGAATGGATGTCAGATGAGGTGTGGGCTAAGTGTTGCGAGTATTGGGGCTCGAGAAAAGCTAAGGTGAATTTTTGATTAATTTTAATTTTCGTATATATTTAAAATTATAATTGTTTTTATTAATAAATGAATTTTAAATTTTTTCAGAATCAAGCTAAGGAAAATAAAAAGAATCGAGAAAAGCAGAAAAACAAGAGTGGAGCGGGGTCGAGGAGGTATTCCCGAACTCGGGATATGCTATACGAGGTAATTTTTTATTTAAGTAATTTTTTTTTATTAATTTATAATTTATTTTGAATATTTTTTATTTTCTTGAAACAGGGTGAAGAATTAATCCCGGGAGGGAATCTGGTGATAAGGGATGAGTCTACCCAACAAGACATCCCAATTCCGCGTATGGGTGCTTTTTACGAGGTGGTGGGGAAAACAAAGAAGACCAAAGAGTGGAGGTCGGTGGGCTACGAAAGAGCCGATGTAAGTTTTTCTTTATTAGATTGTTTTAATTATTTTTTTCATTTATTATCAAATTTAATTGATATATTGTTTTTTATGTAACAGAAATTGCTCAAGGACGCGATGAAGGAAAAGGTGACTCAAAGTTAATCAGAGTCAAGCGATTGGGGAGGATTGAGTCAAAAGGAGCAAGTCGATTACGTGAGGAGCACCGCGAAGGAGGTTGGGTCACCGAAGATGAGCTTTATTCCGGGCATTGGCCGTCCGAGAAAATCGAAGAACAAGGCTAAGACTACTCCAGCCCGGAACGAGCAACACGAGGAGATGATGGCGGCTATTAACGAGCTCCGACTGTCCGGCGGTCTTCCCCTATTCCCCCGCCCTGAAGATTCTACTAGCACCGCGCCTGCACCTTTTTCGATGGTTGTTGTGAATGATGCCATCGCATACGTTAATCAGTTGAGGGCGGATAAAGGCGAGACCCCCTTCCAGCCTATGAATGCGGGCCCCAATCCTCCTAGCGATGACTCAGATGACTCAGATGATGATAGTAGTAGTAGTGGTGAAGATGTTGAGATGGATGTTGATTTGGATGAAGATGATGTCGTGCTTGGGAATGAGGAAGACATTTATAGACGGCAAGGATTTTAGTGATGTTTGGTTTATTTTATTTTGAGACTATTTGGTTTATTTGGGTTGGTTTGTATTAAGACTTTATTTTTTTGTGGTTTGTACTAAGACTTATTTAATTGTTTTATGTTTGGTGACTTTGACCTGGCTTGACCGGGTTTGACTTTGACCTGGCTTGACCGGGTTTGAATTTGGTTTAATTTTAATTAATTATTTTGAATTGTTAATATTATTATTATTTTTAAATTTTTTATTTTTAAAAAAAAATAAAAAAATATGATTTTCGAATTTTTTTTTAATTATAGAAATGGAATTTAAAAAAATTCGAAAATTGAGTTTTTTTATTTTTTTTTTAAAATAAAAAATTATTATTAGCGACTACTTTGTAGTCGACATTGACTACAAGAAGTAGTCGCTATATCTTTAATAAATAACGACTACATTGTAGTCGTTAATGTTGTTCACATTTCTCGACTACAAAGTAGTCGCTAGAAGTAGCGTTATCTAGCGAATACTTTGTAGTCGTTAATACCAACCCAAGCTCTAACGACTATTTATTGTCCAGTAGTCGTAAGGTTTAACTTCTAACGACAACTTTTTCGCGACTAATTTCTAGCGACTACTTGTAGTCGCTAGAACCTTGAACTAACTTCTAGCGACTATTTTCTTAACTTCTAGCGACTACTCATGTAGTCGCTAGTAGCTTGACGCGGTGTAGTGTAATGTATGAAAAACGATCAATTAATTATGGACAACACAATAGATGACTACTGACAACAAAAGAGAAAAAACCCCTTTTCATGTACCTGTTAGCCGCTAACATCACGAGAAGCTACATTAGATTTTTTCCCATAAACAATTTAGAGAAAAAAAAACTATAGTCATCCTAAATATAATTTTTTTTCCTTTTCCAAACTGAAACATTTTCAGTAGCATACTATTTTAAAAAGATAAAGCCACCGACTACCAAAGGAGAAAACTATAACTCAATGGCAGAGCCGGTCCTGTCAGGTTTTGGGCCCTAAGCAAAAATTTTAATTGGGCCTTCATATAGGAAAAAATTATAATATTAAATAAATTAAAAGATTGTAATAATTTAAATCAAAATTTTGTATTAATAAAACTTATTTTTTTATCAAAAGATATTATTACATAACAAAAAAAATTGGGGTCTCGTTAAAACCTTGTATGAGGAAAACCCAATGGGATAAAACCTCAAACGAAGGAAAAAGAGTACCCCACATTACAATATTACAACGAAGAAACTAAGCACTCTAAATTTTCATTAAAACACAAGAACTTCAACATTTTCAGAAAAAACATTAATTCTTTTATCTTCTTCATACTTGTACACCATCACCATGCACCTACAAATATCAAAGGATACAGTTAGATAAGATGTCTTCTTATAGCATTTTTTGAAGCAAAATCATCAATAATATCATCAAATTCAATAGTTTTTAACACATTTTTTTCAATACACAATATTGCTAAACCATTTAATCTATCTTGAGTCATGGTCGTACGCAAGTAAGATTTTAATAATTTTAGTTTTGAAAAACTTCTTTCTGCTGAAGCCACCGTCACAGGTATTGTTAGTAAAATCCTATAAGCAATCATTACATTCGGAAACATGTCTATTTTCTTAACAAATTCTAATATTTGGATGGATGTCCATGGTTTGTTCGTATTATATGATTCACTTTGCAACATCACTTGTAACACTTTTAAGAGATAATTACACCTAGGGTCTTGACCACACACCCCTCTTCAAGATGGGGACCCGGCCTAGAGCCTCTTCTTACTAAAGACCTCAACAACTTTTTAACACATAAACCCCAAAACCCCAATTACTAGACTACCCCTCTTTTGTTTTTTGTATACCTATATATACTAATTGTCATATTCTAATTTCATTCACGTTCTAAATTAAATACCTCACCACCTCACTGCTTCTCTCTCCTCTCTCCTCTCTCCTCTCAACAACCCCTAAAGCCTCCGGTGGTCACAACCACTGCCATGGAAAACCGAGGCACCCTAAATATAACTGTTAAAATTTCATTGGCAGTGAGCTGCTATCCTCTTGGGGTTCGCGCATCCGAGATCCGGCGAGCTGCTATCCTCCTTCTTCCAGCTGTAACGAGCTTCGAGTCTCCACCACACCAGCAACAATGGCAGAACCACCATAGCGCCGCCATGGCTGTATAATCTTCACCACCGCCGAACATTGACGAAGCTTCGATCTGTAACGAGCTCCGGTGGAGCTGAGACTACTCCGGTGCTGCTGCTGGCCGAAGAGGTGCCTCCGGTGCTGCTGCTGGCAGTGACGAGATCTGGTATTCCATGGATGCTTCGAAACTGCAGCAAAGTACTCCGAAAAACTCCAGATCTGGTTCGCATCTATACAAACGAAGCTATACAAACTCCAGACCAGTGCAGTGGTGGCGGTGCTTCCGATCTAGCCTCGCCGGAGCTATGCGCAGCAACACCTCTTCTCGGTGGTGAAGAAGCTGTGCTGAAGACCATCGGAGCTGAAGACCATGAGCTGTCCTTCTCCTTTTTTTTTTTTTTTTCTCGCGTACTGTGTACGCACGATGTAGTGCTGAAGACCATCGGAGCTGCATTTGCTGTAGTTTCACGCGTGAAGTTTTTGTTTTTTTTTTTTTTTTTTTTAGTTTGAAATGGTTGACCAGATCTAGATCTGGTCAAACCAGTTAGGGTTTTTAGTTTTTTTTTTTAATTGTATATCTTTTTGTAATTGTTTAAAAAAGTGTAATAAATGTGAATAAAAGCTTTTTTTTGACTATTTTTATGCCTTGTTTTTATAGAGTACTCCATCTATTTTATAGAGTACTCCGACTTTTTTACAGAGTATTCGGTTAAATTGTTAGAGTATTCTTTTAATTCTCGGAGTACTCTCTCTATTTTCATAGAGTATCGGGAAAAACTGAGAGTACTCTCTCTTTTTCATAGAGTACTCTCAGTTTTTTCCGATACTCTATGTTTTTTCCGGTGACTGGTATCGGGAAAAACTGAGAGTACTCTCAGTTTTTTTCCGGTGACTGGTGGCCTGAGGTGGTCGGTGGTGGGTGGTCGGTGGTTGGTGGCCGGAGGTCGGTGGTAGGTGGTGGGAGGTTGGAGGTAGGTGGGTAGTGGTAGGTAGAGGAGAGAGAAATAGTGACATCCCACTTTTTTGTCTTTTAGTGATAGTAAGGGTAGGAAAGACTATTGTCAAAATTCAGGTCCCTAAGAAGAATGCCATTTAAAAAACTACTCTATAGAGAAGACAATTTGTCTCCAAGACCCTATATATAATTCACCCCACTTTTAATTCTGAACATAAATAATTAGAATCAATATCAGAAGCATTATTATTTTTTAAAGCATTTTCAAGATTTACACAAGATTTCATCAGTTCAATATCATCCAATAAAATTAATTTTTCAACATCAAACAAAAATCCAAATATCGATTCAAAATATTTCATTTGTTCAAACCTATTATTCAATTGACCAAGAGCAGTATCAACTATTACAGTAAAATAGTCAATTCTAAAACATTCTTCAGGTGATTGACTTTCTCTTTCGGTACAAGAAATTTCATCAAAATGTCGCTTTCGACTAATTTTACGTTTTTGGGTAAACACTGGTTCAATTTCCATATCACAAGCAATTTTTTTAGCATTTTCAACAACACAGGCAAAACCATTATCTCTATAATCTTTAAAAAAAGACACGAGTCCTTCAAGTTGTTTTACAGCAACATCAAGTCTCATATCCTCAGATTGTAGTTTTTTGCTAACTAAGTTAATCTTATGCAATATATCATGCCAAATAACTAAACTTAATATAAACTCAAAACTAGAAAGTTCACCAGAGGCTAAAGTTTCAGCATCCCTACTCAATTTAGCATCCTCACTAATTTCGGCCAATTTAACTAAAGCTTCTCTTATTTGAGAAACTTGAGACAATATTGCTTTAACACTCTCAACGTGACTTTCCCATCTAGTTGTTGATAAAGATTTTAATGTTAGTCCATCAATATATTCCATCAAAATATTCCATCTCTTAGTTGAATTAGAAAAAACAGTATATATACATTGACACGCCCCAAAGAAGGATTTTGCTTTAACACAAGAACTTGCTATATCACAAACAATTAAATTAAGACAGTGTGACCCACATGGCATATAAAACGCTCTAGGATTAATGTCAAGTAACCTTTTTTGCACACCTTGATGTTTACCTTTCATATTTGACCCATTATCATAACCTTGACCCCTTACATTATCAATATCAAGTTCTAATGAATGTAAAACAGTTTGCAATTTATTAAAAAGTCCTAACCCAGATGTATCTTCTACATTTATAAATTCAAGAAAATATTCTTCTATCTTGACCGGAGTCTCTAACACATCAACACATCTTATTATTAAAGTCATTTGTTCCTTGTGACTAGAATCTAGTGTACAATCAAGTATTACTGAAAAATATTTTGCCTTTTTAATGTTTTTAACTATTTCATCTTTAACTTTTTTGGCCATAAGAGAAATCAATTCATTTTGTATTTTATGACTGAGATAATGATAATGAATTTTTTTATCTTTAATTAGGCGAAAATGTTCTTGCATTACTGGATCAAAAGTTGCAATCATCTCAAGAAGACCTAAATAGTTACCATTTTCATCTTCGTAAATTTTATCATGTGAACCACGAAAAGCGAGATTATGAATGGCCAAAAATTTAACAACGGCAACTATTCTAAACATCACATGTTTCCAATGTCTTGTATCTTTTTTAATTTGCTCTTGCAATTCTTTATCAATAGTATTATTTTGGCTCAATCTCATTTTTAATTCAACACAAGCTCTCAAATTAGTGAGATGTTCAATACTATTTTCATGTTGTTTAAGTTTTGCACCTAAATGACCCCAATCATCAAGGCCGTCCTTAGCTAAGTTACTTTTAGTGTGCATAACTTTAAATAATTTACAACAAAAACAAAATACTTTATTCAATTCTTTTGAGTATACTAGCCATTTTCTATCACAAGTTTCTCCATTAGTAGTTTTTGAACATAAAATGTATCCGAAAAATGCCTAGACTCTTTATTTGGAGGATATTTTAGATTGTATTTTCGTGTGGGGCCTTTTTCTACAAGTATATCTCTCATTTTAGTATCAAGGTTATCCCAAACTCTTGGATCAAAAATATCAAAAGTAAATTCATTTGTCACTTTTTTATTATCCCACATATTTTGATTATTTTCATTTTCATTCTCACTCAACTCATTTGTGTTGGACTCAACAAATAATTCCTCAACCACATTTTCATTCAAAACAATTTCATTAGAAATAATATTTTCATTATCTTGTGATTTTTTATCAAAATATTTATTTAACGAACCCCTTAGACTACGTGACATATCTTCATCTTTTTTCTTTTTTTTGTCTTTTTTGATGTCCAGATAGATATTTCATGATCAAATATTATTAAACAAAAAATATGATATAAATAGAACAATAGAACCTGATTAGGAAGATTTTGCGATTGTAAAATTAAAAAACAGCAATTCTCAATTTTGCAATGTATAAATTACTAGATTAGTAGATAGTTGAAAATAAAAAGATTAGTAGATAAAAAATATGATATAAATATGAGTCAATTAGAGATTAATGCCTATTAAAAAACTTATTTAAAAAAAGGTGCCTATAATAAGATTTTTTATAGAAAAATGCCCCATCCCAAACTACCCTTATAATTAACAATTAAAAAAAAATTAGAAAAAAACAAAACAAAAACTAATAAACACACGCGCGCGTCCGTGAATTTTTTTTAAAATCGTCATAACTAATTCTAAAAAAATCAAAAAAATAAAAAATTTATATATTTGGATAAAGCAAATTAATATTTACGTCTATGATTTTTTTCAGAATTTTTTGAATTTTTTGATTTTTTTGGATTTTTTTGAATTTTTTAATTCGCAGAACATGGAATTCCATGTTTTAAACATGGAATTCTATGTTATAAACATGGAATTCCATGTTTTGATATAAGAAATTTGTTTCCTGCAGACACGAAATTCACTGTTTAAAACATGGAATTCCATGTTCTGCGAATTAAAAAAAATTTAGAAAATCAAAAAAACCAAAAAATTCCGAAAATTCCGAAAAAAAAATTATAGACGTAAATATTAATTTGATTTATCCAAATATGATTTTTTTTCGATTTTTCTGATTTTTTTTGAATTAGTTATGGCGATTTTAAAAAAATTTCACGGACGCGCGCGTGTGATGAAATTAGTAGTAGGTGGTGGTGGTGGTGGTGGTGGAGGTGGTGATGGTTGTGGTGGTTGTGGTGGTTGTAGTGGTGGTGGTGGTTGTGATGGTGGAGGTGGTTGTGGTGGTGGTGGTGGTGGTGGTGGAAATACCCTATTATTTGTTTAAGATTTAAAAATAAATATTGTATTAAAATAAAATAAAAAATTTAATAATAAGGATAGTATAGGCATAAAAAATATAAAGGGGATGTTTTCTGTAAATAATTGTTCTATGAGGCATTTATCTCTAAATAAGAAAATTAGAGGCTTAAAAAAATTAAAGGCATCATTAAGGAGGCATTTATCTCTAATTACCCCTATAAATATACAATCAAAAAAATAATATTAAGAAAATTATTTAAATTTATTATTATAAACCCTACAAAAATATTTCTAAGATTTGATTAAAAAAATTCTATAAAATTAAAGACTTTGCTGAATGATTTTAAAAAAAAAACTATTATTAGAACTAATTTTTTCCAAAATTGTGAACAAGCAATTTATAAATTAAAAATACCTTTCTTTTCTTTTTCAAAAATTGTAAAGGCATATATAATTTATAAAACTTGTACGGTAATTAGCGAAATTTGGAAAAAAAAAAAATAGAGCACGTAGGCCGAACTTGCAAGTTGCAAGTTAGAACTTAATCAATTTTATTTTTATCAAATTGAATAATTAATTCATTGAATTTAGAACGATTGTTAAATATCAAAGCATTAATTATAAATTCAAAAGTATTGTCAATACAGAATTGTCTTTAAAACCAAAATAAAATAAAATTATTTGCCTTAATTTACAACAAACAGAAAGGTATTCGGACAAAAAAAATCATTTGTCATAAAATCTAAAATTTATAATTATATTTATTTAATTTATTAACAAATTAATAAATTGATATATTTAATTATAGAATAATAGAATATAAACTAAATTAAATATAAAATTTTAAGACTAAAATTACCTTAAGATCGTTGTCCAAAAAAGAAATAAAAGAACTTGTGAACCTTCGAAGATCGTTGTCCAACAGAAAAAAAAGAACTTGTAAACCTTTGAAGATCGTTGTCCAAAAAAGAAGAAAAAGAACTTAGATATAATGAATCGTACTTTAAAATATACGGCAATACTATGTTAATTTATAGGTATATTTTTTGCTTTAACTTAATGATAACGATGATTGTTTTAGTTTATCAAGAGAAAACGGATATATTAGATTGAGAAGTGGAAAAGGTTTCTACCGTTGACATTAAAAGTTGGATTAAGACATGCGGCTTTAAATAACGAAAATTGATTAAAAAAAATTACTTATAAAAGACGGACTACAATTAATATTATATGGGCCTTATTTTTTTAATATATATGTAAATTTCTATAGAACCTAAAAAAAAATTGGGCCCCTATAAATTTTGGGCCCTGTGCAGTCGCCCTTGTTGCACTTGCCAAGGAACGGCTCTGCTCAATGGATCAACTATCTTTTTCTGACGTCGGCAAAATACTATACTAAAAAATTATATCTCATATAATCAAATATAATATAAGAACAATTATCATATAAACTTTAAAAACAAAATCCAAATATTATCAAATAATATTTTTATTTAAATCTCTAAATCGCAACAATTGGCTCTGATACCAATTGAAGGAATCGCAATACTCGTTATATCAAATATACGCTGCGGAAAAATATTTTTATTGCAATTCTAAACCAATCTAGTTGCGATTAAGGAATTTAAACAGAAACAAAAAAATCGATTACATACCTTAATTCGTTGTATGAGAATCGAATTGCCTAATTCCAGCTTCAAAAACTTGAAGCCTCCACGCTTTGCACACCGAGCTTTATTCATTGCTTTCAGAATCGAATTCTGACTTAGAAACAGTGAGAGACCTTTAGTTTTCTATGTTTTTTCTTGAGAGAAAACTGATGGATAATTATCTAATGATAACTTATTATCATATAATAACTTTTAGAGAGAAAATGAAAAGGCAGGAGATGAATAGTCATAAACGTATAATGAGAATTGATTATCTTAATAATTCGGTCCACTTGGACCTCTTACATTATACAAATGACTTGACTAGCCCAGCGGTTAGTGACACATTTCACATTACTAGAGGTACGTGGTTCGATCCACGAACCCATCACCTTTTTCCCTTTTCTCTCCTTTTTTTTCTCTCAATTTGGTCTCGTATTAGAATATTAACTTGTGCTAGCAAATTAATATACTAATATTCCAAGTATATAATTAATTAATATCTATTATCCGATAATAAAAATCAATTAATATCATGAAGCAAGATCAATGCACTCGTTAGTGTGCGACTACGTGGGTTCATCGTTAAACCGGTAGTAGTTAACTAAATTAACCACTAATCGAGGTTGGCGTCTAACAACACTCCCCAACGACCGGATAACGTGAAGTAACTCTGTACAAAGAACCCGGTGAAGAATCATACATGTATTCCCTCTATCTTTACAGCTCCGGATCATCCTGGGATATGGTACAACTGTCAAATCCCATTAGAAAATCAACTACGTTACACGTCGATTATCAACGATTGACGAATGACCTAAGAAACTCCTTTCTTCATTCATTCTATCACCTTGGCCAAGGATTCGATACAATCGTTATAATCTTATGACATCGTAGAGCTCAAACTCTTTACCTAGAGTTGATAGATTCCATCTTGACTCATCCCTACGAGCATATATACTTAGCTACGCCCAATATCCTTTCGATTAGCATTATGACACACTAGTAGTCCAGTATCAAAACATAACAAGCACATACACAACTATAGTGATGATCTCAGGTCAAAGGATTACAAGTATAAAAATCCTTATAGAGATTAACCTACTTGACAGTTCAAGGTAATTAACCATTAGGAATCTCTAGTTTTAGTCAGTTCGATAATCACATCTCTATGTGCATTATCTATGCACCTAACTCGGTAAACGAGAACTACCGATACTTATCCAATAAATACTTGTAAGCTACATATTAATCTAACCGGATTATCGAGGTCCTAACTCGATGATCCTACGATTAAGAACAAGTTTAGATTAAGTCCTATGAGCTAGATTCTCATTATCATAACACCTTATGATATCTAGTTCGTAACTTAATCAAAGGATCTGCCTTCATATTATGTGGATTAATACCATAATCATAAAAGCTTGCCATAGATTCAAGGAAACAATTTCTTTAATCAAAACTGTAGGGATAACTATTATCGTGTACAGTAAACACTTGTGTTCAATTCATTACAAGACGATCGGGGCTAGGGCATAATTCCAACAACTCCTACAAAGCTTATATTAATTAATTCTACATAGAAATGTAATATGTCGATATAAAAATCGATTTTAATAATTGGAAGATTATAGTATTTTATTTAGCCAACCGCTTAGCTTAAAAAGTGAAAGGGTCTAGTTCCAAATGCAATTTTTTTAGTGTTTACCTCTTATCCCTCTATCCAGACGATGTTTTCTTTGGCATACCCCTAAGTGTTTGTCCGTAAGAGATCGATGGAAACAGAGGCGGATCCAAAAGTTAAATCCAGGGGGGCTTGAAATATACAAAAATTTAGGGGTTAACGCTTTTCAAAATTTTTTAAGATAAAAAAAAAAGGATAAATCAACATATAATTAATGTCGAAATACAAACATTAAAATTTTAATTGAAAATCGCTTTTAGCTCTAAAATAATCAATCTGACACTTATTTGCGAATCATTATATGTATATTTGTGAAAAATAATAAAGCAAAAGCTATGATTCGAACATGTGACCTCTAAGTTAAATTTTAATATGTAAAGATAATAAACCACTAAGCTACAATGACTAGTATGTTTTTTATTGCATGCACGTGTCCGATAACTTTTCAGTGAGAGTTGATTATTTTTCGAGTCAAAATTACGTTGACGTATTTTAAAATTTACAAGTTCAGGGGGGCTTGAGCCCCCCTGGGCCTAAGGTGGGTCCTCCCCTGGATGGAAACCCTATTTAATATTCATAGGAGATTGGTATTTTTTTTCACAACAGAGTTGGTCTTTCATTTTCAAACATATAGTTGGTCTTTAGGTGCCGACAAAGTTGGTCTTTCGTTTTCCAACATTTAGTTGGTCTTATTTAAAAGTTTTCATCCATCGATTTTTCAAGTCAGGTTTGTTGTGACGATCATATTATATTCGCGATTTTTTATCTTTCGTTTGTTCTTTTCGTTACACTCTTTCGTATTTCCTTGTCTCTAATAAAATAATTGACTCAACAATTATGTCACATAATGGGGACTTAGGCCTTGAGGCCAAATGAATTTGGAAATGTGAATTGAACAATCCTCGGGCGAATGCACGGTACATGATAGATTGATCCAGATCTTCAACGTCATATACAAACTCAGTAAATTGATCTATATAGGGTTGGAGACTTTCATCCTCCTTTTGAGACAAGTCTAGTAGAGATGAAAAAGGTTGACCGTTCTACCTATTCAAAAACATGTGTCATAAACCATCGACTATTTGTACTAAATTATTAATAGGTTTTTGTTCTAATCGTGAAAACCATTTATGTGCATTCCCGACAAGAGTTGTGGGGAATGCTCGGCAGTAGTCGAGATCATTCATTGCAGTGAATCCCATGAGTCTTTAGTACACATAGACATATGCATTGATAACAGTAGTTCCATCCCATTATAAATAATTCTTTTGATTGATGGATAATGTTCGATCAGCTTGATATAATTCCCTCAATCCATCCAAATATCTTATTCTCTATCCGAGTTCCCTCATATATTGTTGTTCTCTTCCTCTTAATCTTCATCAAACAGAGTTTTATACATCCTCGGCTCCTGAGGATGTATGCTTAAATCATGACCTACAAAATTACTTAGGTATGTGAATAACTGAAGGCTCTCTACATGATTATGTCGTAAGAGGCCTCCATGGCCTCGCAAGATGTTGTAATAACTTATCCAAGATATTGATATATCATCGGTGGAGGCGCATTTTCCTCATCTGGCACAGGGTCAATAGGAATTTATGGTTCCTTGTGTGGAAGCTAATTATTAACATTGTTGAGTTGCGGAATACTATTGTTCTCTTATGGTTGACCATTTTTCACTACAAGGGTAGGTCTTGTCCCATCCATTGAGCCACTGTTTGTTACTTTGTCTTCCATCTGTCGTGACAAGTTCCTCACCGACCGAGTCAAAACCATGTGAATTCGCAATGGGAATCAAATTCGTTACAACAAATAGTGCCAAATGATAGAGTACGCATAATACACTTAGCGAATTGTAGATCTGATAGTACAGTCCATAGCACAAAAAGAATGGGGAGAAGAGAAGTGCCGACAATGCCGAGAAGAAATGAACTGATTCCAGAAATTAACTGAAGAATATATATATGTGGGTATATATATATTATGTGAAGTGTTATGTTTTAATAGGCTGATTACTTATTGACGTGGCATTGACATGGCTTAATCTCGTGCGCTTGATCTTATTACCATCCAATGGCTCTCATTCGCTCGTGGTCTTTGTCTCTTATATAAGGAAAAGTGGGTTGACCGAAGTCATAACCCTTTACTCTCTCATCTTCCGCGTTCTCTCTCGTTTCTAATACACTAACCCTAGTTTTGTAGAAGATCAACCTCTGATTCTTCTTGTAATCGTTTAGATAGCTTCTTGATAGTAACATCTCGTGTAATTTGTGATAATCATCTTGATTAATCACTAGATAGCCTTATTCATCTGTTTAGGGTTCGAGAGTTAGATTAGAAGTGGTATTCATTCGATTGTGTGGTTTTGTATTGTAAGGTGAACTAAAATATTGTATCTCTTGTGTTTTCTAGTAGCCGAGCACCTCTCATCGGAGCTCAACGTGGATGTAGGTCTGATTTGGACTGAACCACGATAAATTCTGTGTTCTTACTTTCTCGCTTTAATTTCTTGTGTTTGTGGTTATTGAGTTGTGGGATTTGAGGATTAATATTGATAGGAAATTACAACAGTGGTATCAGAGCTTGGTTATTAATCTTGGGCTATCAGATTAAGGTCTCAAATCGGTGTTCTTGGAAAATTAGGGTTTCGCCTAATTTCATCTCGAGGGTTTTATTTCGATCTCTCTCCGTTCTTGTTTAATTCATACAATGACTACCTCTACACGAATTGATATGTCCGTGTTCGATGGTAAGATGGATTTCGGTGTTTGGCAGAAAAAGATGAAGGTTCTACTCTCCCATCATAAAGTGGGAAGTGCTCTTATTGAGGACATTAAAGAGTGGCGTGAAGGAGAACTTGACAAAGAAGCACAAATCAAAGAAGAAGCGTATAATATCCTCTTCTTGAATCTTTCTGACTCTGTCATTCGACAGGTTGATGGTGCTGATACAGCTCTTGAGCTGTGGGGTAAACTCGAAACTCTCTATGCCTCTAAATCTGTTCCTAATCTTGCTTTCTTGAAAGGTTCTTTGTTTAATTATAAAATGGATGTTTCTAAATCTATTGATGAGAATTTAGATGAATTTACTAAGATGTCCCTTGTTCTGAAAGGAACCACTATGGCCTTAGATGACACTAGTAAATGTATGATCCTTTTGAATGCTATACCTGAATCTTTTCAAGTTGTGAAAGATGTGTTTCAATATGCTAGTACTGTCCCTACTTATGATCAAGTTGTTACTGCTCTTAAGACCCGAGAAAATGAATTAAAGTCCCTTAAAAGAACTGGAATTAACATGTATGTTAACCCTAGAACAGATACTACTCAATCACTTGACTTAGCTAAGAATAAGAAAGGAAAGAAAACCACTAGTTCTAAGAATAAAGAAACTAGGAAGTGTTTTCATTGTGGGAAAGCTGGACACTTAAAGAAAAATTGCTATAAGTTGAAAAACAAGTTGAATAATAATGAATCTATTATAGCTAGTATGCCTAAGACTACTGATGATGTATTTGAAGTCCTGAATGTGAGTAATTTGTCTGAGCATGCTAGTTGGATACTTGATTCTGGTTGTACCTTTCACATGTGTCCCATACTTGAACTATTTCATGACTTGTCTTATGTGAACAATGAAACTGTATATATGGGGAATAACAACACTTGTGAGGTTAAAGGTATTGGGAAGATTAAATTGAGAATGGGTTCTGGGAAATGTATTGAATTGACTAATGTGAGATATATTCCTGATTTGAAAAGAAATTTAATTTCTTTGGGTGCTTTAGATGATCTTGGTTGTGTTTCCAATGTTTCTAAAGGTGTTATTCATGTTTATAAGAATGGTAAATTGCTTTTATCTGGTGTTAAACATGCTGGTCTATATGTTCTTGATGGTACTCATATAATTGGTTCTGTGAATTCTGTTACTAATGCTTCATCTCAGGCTACCACTGAAAAGTGGCATTTAAGGCTAGGGCATATGAGTCAACAAGGACTCAGTGTCCTTAGCAAACAAGGTATGCTTGGAAAAGACACAGTTGGGGACCTTCCCTTCTGTGAGACTTGTGTGTTGGGTAAACAACATAGGGTAAGTTTCAAGCCTGGAACTCATACTTCCAAGGCTTGTCTTGAATATGTTCATGCAGACCTTTGGGGTCCTGAGAGGTATGATGCTCATGGTAATTTCAAATACTTCCTTTCTTTAGTTGATGACTTTAGTAGGAGGGTCTGGACCTTCTTACTTAAAACTAAAGATGAAACTTTTCAAAAAATCAAAGAATGGAAGTGTTTGGAAGAAAATCAAACTGGTTTAACTTTAAAAGTTTTGAGAACTGATAATGGTCTTGAATTTTGTAACACTGAGTTTGATTCATATTGTAAGACTAATGGAATTTTGAGACACAGGACAGTTAGGCATACACCACAACAAAATGGTGTAGCTGAGAGGATGAACAGGACACTCCTTGAGAAAGTCAGATGTATGCTCTTCACCTCAGGCTTACCCAAAGAATTTTGGGGAGAAGCTCTTTATACTGCCACATATCTTGTTAATAGGAGTCCAAACAGGTCCATAGGACTTAAGACTCCTATGGAAATTTGGAAGGGGCAAAAACCAAACCTATCATTTCTTAAACCCTTTGGGTGTGCAGCTTATGCACACACAAAGGAGGGTAAGTTGGATCCTAGGTCTATCAAATGCATAATGTTGGGTTATCAAAACCAACATGGTGTAAAGGGTTATAGACTGTGGGAAAAAGACAGTAGGGGTTTCAAAGTTATTGTTAGTAGAGATGTGATTTTTGATGAACTAACATTTCCTTTCAAAAATGGTACAGGTACAGGTGATGATGGCTTACCTGAACCTGCACAACTTCAACAAGTGGTGGGAATAGAGAAAGAGGTGGAGTCTGAGTCTTCCAGTCCAGTTGATGATCATGGAGATGAACCAAGCCCTCCCCATGATGAAGCTGAAGCTACTGAGGACAATGAGGGTGAGGAACATCCTCCTGAGTCTTCAACAGGGCAACTTCAGAACTATCAACTCACCAGAGATAGGACTAGAAGGGAAACCAGAGCTCCTTCAAGATACTCATATGCTGACCTTGTATATACAGCCTTGAATGCTTCAGTTGAGGTCACAAACTCTGAACCAACATCCTATATGGATGCTATGGAGGCAGAGGATAGGATACAGTGGGAAAAGGCTATGAAGGAAGAGATTAAATCACTACATGATAACAACACCTGGGTTCTCACTGAACTACCTCAGAAACAAAAGGTGGTGGAGTGTAGGTGGTTGTTTAAGCTCAAAGAGGGCATCTCTGAGACTGACCCTCCAAGGTATAAAGCTAGATTGGTGGCAAAAGGCTATACTCAAAGGGAAGGTATTGATTTCAATGAAATTTTCTCTCCTGTGGTTAAGTTTAAGACTATTAGGGCCATGTTAGCTTTTGCTGCTTGTTATAACCTTGAGATTGAGCAATTAGATGTTAAGACTGCTTTTTTGCATGGTGACCTAGATGAAACAATTTTCATGAGACAACCTGAGGGTTTTATTGACCCTAAATTGCCTGATCATGTATGCTTACTGAAAAAATCCCTTTATGGTTTAAAACAGTCCCCTAGACAATGGTATAAGAAGTTTGACTCATTTATGCTTAAATGTGACTATGTAAGATCTGATTATGATGCTTGCTTGTATCTATCTGTTAAAACTGATCATCATGTATATGTTTTGCTCTATGTTGATGATATGCTCATTATTTCTAAGTCCCTTAAGTATATATCTGAGTTAAAGAGTAAACTTAGTAAGGAATTTGATATGAAAGATCTTGGAAATGCTAAGAAAATCTTAGGGATGATGATTGATAGAGATAGAGATAAATGCATGATTAAGCTTCACCAGGAACCTTATTTGAGAAAAGTAATTTCAAAATTTGGTAGCTTGAATTGCAAAACTGTTATGACTCCTTTGGCTGGTCATTTTGTTTTATCTAAACATTTGTGCCCCAAGTCTCAGTCTGATATTCTTAAGATGGATAATGTCCCATATGCTAATGTTATAGGGTCCCTAATGTATGCCATGATTAGTACTAGACCAGATTTGTCCTTTGCTATATCTTTATTGAGCAGGTACATGTCAAACCCTGGTTGGGATCATTGGTGTGCTCTTAAACATGTTCTTGCATATGTTGGAAGTACTTTGAGTGTTGGACTGTGTTATGGAAATCATAATATACCTTTTGAGTTAGTTGGATATGTAGATTCAGATTTTGCTGGAGATAGAGACTCAAGAAAGTCTACTACCTCTTACTGTTTCACTCTTGGAGGTAATTGTATTTCTTGGAAGTCTCAACTTCAACCCTTAGTGGCTTTGTCCACTACTGAGGCTGAATATGTGGCTATAACTGATGCTTCTAAAGAAGCAATTTGGCTTCAAAATCTGTTATCTGAAGCATGTATTGTAAAGGGTAAGGCTACTATATTCTCTGACAGTCAAAGTGCAATTCAATTGAGTAAAAACCCAGTATATCATGAAAGGACCAAACATATTGATGTTAAGTATCATTATATAAGAGATATACTGGCTAGTGGTGAAGTTAAGTTGTTGAAAGTGGCTACTGAGGATAATCCTGCTGATTTTGGTACTAAAATTGTTACTAATGTCAAGTTCAAGCATTGCTTGGATTTGCTTTCTATTTGTTGATATTTTGCAGGTGATTTGGGCTGAGATGATGATAGAGATGGCTTAGGCTGGCTAGAAATCCTTGAGGTGCAGTTTCAGGTGGAGGAAGAGATGTAACACTTCAAGGTGGAGATTGAAGAATATATATATGTGGGTATATATATATTATGTGAAGTGTTATGTTTTAATAGGCTGATTACTTATTGACGTGGCATTGACATGGCTTAATCTCGTGCGCTTGATCTTATTACCATCCAATGGCTCTCATTCGCTCGTGGTCTTTGTCTCTTATATAAGGAAAAGTGGGTTGACCGAAGTCATAACCCTTTACTCTCTCATCTTCCGCGTTCTCTCTCGTTTCTAATACACTAACCCTAGTTTTGTAGAAGATCAACCTCTGATTCTTCTTGTAATCGTTTAGATAGCTTCTTGATAGTAACATCTCGTGTAATTTGTGATAATCATCTTGATTAATCACTAGATAGCCTTATTCATCTGTTTAGGGTTCGAGAGTTAGATTAGAAGTGGTATTCATTCGATTGTGTGGTTTTGTATTGTAAGGTGAACTGAAATATTGTATCTCTTGTGTTTTCTAGTAGCCGAGCACCTCTCATCGGAGCTCAACGTGGATGTAGGTCTGATTTGGACTGAACCACGATAAATTCTGTGTTCTTACTTTCTCGCTTTAATTTCTTGTGTTTGTGGTTATTGAGTTGTGGGATTTGAGGATTAATATTGATAGGAAATTACAACATTAACTACATACTTTCTTGTTGTTTTTCGTTGTTATACTTCCACAGCGTAACCAAAACTTCCTGAAACCAAAAACCAGGATAGGATCACAAGGAGTTATTCTCTCGATGGCGCTCTGACACTCAAGTCAGTATAATGACCTATGTTATTCTTATGACCTGAGAGCTATGGAGAATAAATATTGTATAATGACCGCAATGTGTTTTAGAATGAGAGTCAGAACGCATATAATGCGTAGAAGTTACCTATTTCGAGATGTTAATGGGGTATTTATAGACGTTTTGCACGCATGAGGCTGCTATGGATGCACATATTAGACTGAAGTGAATGCGCATGTTATGCCCCGGTGAAATGTTGCTCTCTTGCGTGACCAGGTGATGTCCTCGAATGTCGAACATGTAAGTAACCATCTCCTTCGACCTGCCTATTCTACTTATCTGCCTTCGACAGAAGACATTTATCCTTGGCGACAGAAGACATTTATCCTTGACCGAGATGACTATCCTCAACACCTTTAACTCAACGGGCAGATTAAGGTATCAAATCGGGAAAATCAAGTCAACCGAAGCGGTTAGATGATTCTTTATGGTCCTACTGTACTGCCTACAAAATGTCAAACAATGCATCAATCACCTTATTGGTTGATGTTTGTAAAAAGATGTCATTTTTCTCGTTGGTGCTTATAGGGCTATGAAGAAGGTAAATCTTTATTCAAACGTTAATGGGGTATGAAGGATATTTTAATAGAATGAGTTGGATGAATTCAGATTCTTGGCATATATGAACACCATATTGTACGGGAGAAAACAAAGTTAGTGTTGATTCAAGTTTTAGGCGAAGGCTTGAACCAAAAAAAAAGTTTTAGCGAGAATTTTTTAAAAAAAAAGTATCTGTGATACAAGAATTAGATGACGGTAATGGAATGCTAAGGGGTTATTGCATAAGGACATTACACCCATCAGTAACCCCACCCCAAAATTTGCCGATAAAGGGAATCTGAGTAATCTTTAGATTTCATGAGCGATTTTGGATAATTTACAATTTCATCCGAGAAAATGGCATTTTACTTCACAAAAAGTACAAAGCATATAAAGTAAAGGAAAAAAATATGGAGTAAGTATGATATAAACAAATAAATAAACCAGAGACAATTTAACAAAAGAAGAATGTAAGACTAGTATGCTTTAATTGTTTTTTTAATTAAAAGAGACGATTCTCATTGCTCTCAACTCCGTGTGTTACTGGTGCTTTAGATCTCACTTTTTTTATATACCATACACCAGCTGCAATTCCAAATGCTCCTGCTACAGAAATAGCCGTCACTGCCCCTGTAACATCGAGACCTAACAATTAGTGTTCTGGAAAGACACTCATGTCTACGACTTAAATCTTCGAAGATAGTCATTGGTCTTTATAGTTTTTGACAAAGTAGTATTAGTTTATCATAAAATAATGTAATATTTACTTATTAATCTTTATTCTGAGTGACTATTCTTTTATTAGCATTTGACTAAAAACTGATTGCAAATTCATGTCACTTACATGAATTTTTCAATAATGGTTGGATAAGCTTTGCTAGAACGGGCCAATGATTTATCGTGTAAATTTGCCCAAATTCTTTTAGGAGGAAATATATTAGGGGAAACATACATTAACCACCGGTCTAGATATTTCTCCGGGGACTATATATTTACCTATAATTTTAGCCCACTTCAAAATACAAATAATTCCAAAATTTATATTTTTATACTCCAAAAATATATATTTTTGGCTGATATCATGAATCCCTCTAAATATTATATTTTTAACCGGAAAATTTCCTAAAACTCCGCCACCTAAATGCAACCGTATCAAACGAAAATAAATTATCTAAGTATTCTTCTTAAAAAGATTTTAGATCACAAGATTTTTTTTAGACTAGATCAGAAGATAGGGGTGATCCATATTTCAGTAGGAACTATAATTCACTTTACTCATGTGTCTCCCACAAATAAAATTAAAGAAAGATTTGCATTGCAGCCCGGCCCGGCCCTGGATCTATCCCCGTATGAAGAAATGAATTAAATGTTAATCGTGATGTATTTACCTGCAACTACTGCAGACCTCTTATGTTGTGAATGATCTGCAAAACATAAAAAGAAATAATTAACATTACATCCACAATTTTCAGTGTATTAGGACAAGCATCTGAAGAGATGTTATAAAGTTGTAGCTTACCATGGCAGAAACTAGTAACATTTCCTTTCTCGCACAAGCACGAAAAACTCTGTGTTACCGTGTCGAAACCACACATTCCACCCCCTTTAGCTGTATCCTCACATTGAAGACAGCGAGTTGTAACTGGAAATTCAAAATCAACTCTAATCCCATACTCAGGGATCTGATTATTTCCAGGTGTCACACCAAGATTTTGCCAATAAATGCTAGTATAAGTTGCACAATGCTTAAGCATTAATCTCAAAGACTCAGTAGCTTTTGGATAGTAAGAACAACAAGAACTCCCATGCAACGCCGATGCACATCCAGGTAAATGCCTGCATAGATAGCTCGCACTATCACACGTCGAATCACATTGTTCTGGAAAACGTTCGCAAAACATAGGCTTTGGTTCAATTATCACTTCATTTTCGCTACAATTGAAGAATAAATAATCGTTTTGTTGTGAAAGTGTAAGATGGATGCTAGTGTCGAGACTAAAAGGTCGTGTGGGTCGAAAATTGTCACCATCTTGGCAATCCCACATAAAAGGATCAGAAACAAGAATATGAGGATCTGTGTAGCTGATATTTCGAATAGGGTACTTTCCAGAAGGGGTTCTAAGCTCAAGTTGGTCTGAAATGCAGACTAGTATGTGTCTATAGTATGGACTACCACATCCATCATCGATTCCAAAAGGGTAGTTTATTGGTATATTTCCACAAGATTTTCTGCACAGACTAGCTTGTGCTTCAGTGAGGCCTACAAATGAAAAAGAAATTATGATAACAATAACTGATAATGTATACAAATATTTGATTTTGGAATGATTATCCGAGATGGATATGCTAGAGGAAGCCATTGGAAGTGTGAATGGAGCGATTTGATCTCTTGCAGGATCCGTGTTGTGGAAGGAAAGATATAAAATGGTTAAATAAAGTTTAAGTACTGTTAACAACAATATGTGAAGGGCTAGCGCTTTATATATCTTTTGCTTTTTGCTTTTTCTTTTATGTCTTTTTTACTTTATTCTTCACCTGGTGTTTATTTGTTTTCTCCTTTAATCAGTTTATAATTCTTTTTATGGATACGTTGGTTCAGTGAACGCTAGAGAGTGAAGAAAGTAGATTCTTAGGGGGTGTGGCTTCATGATGGATTTACGAGAGGTAAAAAAGTAATAGTGTTCAGGGTGATGGTTCCAGAAAAAAAAAAATTGGGATAATTATATGCGGGGACGAATTTGTCCATTGGAGAGACCCGAATGATTGCAATTCCCATGTTCATGACTACTCGAATGATAGTGTCAATTATTCAATACGAAAATCACATATTCCAAATTATCTTGTCACTCTTTCTATAAATGATCATTTACTCCACAACGCGGATACCCCTGCTGCTTGAACTATCTTTATCTCATATTGTCTTTTTTGAAGACATTCTTTTAAAACTAATGTCAACTGATTCACTAAAGAGGAAAACTTTATACATAGTAATGTCACTATCTAAACGCAGTGTACCTTTTGTAGCATTAGAAATTAGAGCTTGCGAACGCGGCCAACTTCTCTCAGTTTCTACTATTTTCTCCATACAAACGATATTTCATTAGGATCCATGGACACACAACAACCACCTCAAAGATTATCGACCTTCGGTCGTGAACTCTCATCGAGTCCCTTGTTAAACATGGCTAATTGAAACTCTGGGGAATAACCATGAAGTGGACATTTAGCTAACCTTTGTTGAAATCTCATCCACATAGCTTCTACCCTCTCTCTACCGTCTTGTCAAAAATTGGCAAATTCCATTTGATCCTTCATTCTCATACTCTGTGGGTAAAAGCGATCAAGAAATTTTGTTTGAAGTTCGTCCCGTAACGTAATTTATTCGGCTGACCGACGATCCAACCATTCGCTTGCACCTCCAGTGAAGAAAAAATGGAACATGAAGTAATGCATTTGCTCGCGAGTGACACCATAAGTAATTTAGGTGTCACATATTTACAAGAATTTCTGAATGGTTCGGACGTGATCTTGATGTGAGACTCTGTTGTAGTTATCATAACTCATGAACTAGTTCAACATACCCGAATCGGTCTTGAATCTCACAACTTGAATAATTGGAGGGCGGACCCCTAACAGTTAAATTCGAAATTGGTCTCCTTCTCCAGGAAGACCTTGCTATCTACGCGAATTATTTTGAACATTCGGTGGGAATCCTTTATTACCTCTTAACAGTGGTTGACCTCCCAGTGGAATAGGATTTTGGGTGATAGGTTCCAACCCATGTGGGGGTACCACTTCTACTCTTAAATTCCCATCAACATCTACATTCAGTGGTGCATTACCATTCTCCATTAATTCTTGCTTTCCTCCCTCTCTTTCTAGCTTTCTTTGATCTTGAAGCAACTTTTTAGGATCTGAGAGCATACATCAAACCTAAGAACTTGTGAAAGAGACAAAAATAAAACAAGCATAAAACGGAAAACAACCAACTCTACTACACCAAACAAAAAGACAATAGTTAACGAAATAGAACCCAACAACGGCGCCAAAAACTTGTCATTTCCAGAGGTGCGATAAAATAACCTAACATTTCAACACCCTTAGAGAGCTAACTAACCGCAAATGCATGAATCATTGACAAGTAATATAAGTAAGTATTAAGAGTCATCGTCTCCACAAGTACTATGCTTGTTAATCTTAATATCGAATTTTTAAGAAGCGTAGGTGATTTAGTTGATATAATGATTTTAGAAGCTCATAACATACTATTAGACAATTAAAGAAGCTAAAAACGCCTGGGAAGGAGAAGCAATAAGCAAGAGGATGGAGAATAAGGGTTTCATGATTCCTCATCACCCGGACACCGAATCCCTTCAATCAAAATAGTAATTTTATGTTGTTCTTTGTTTTAAGAATGATTTTCATACTCTTAATTATTATTCTTCACTATTTCATTATGAAATAAATCATTTTTAGGTTGACGAATGCTTATGTTTGAACCATAGATGATTGTTTGATGATTTTGTGTATTGGGATAATTGTGTTTAATTGAGTTGTTCATTTTTGCGTTGGCTATATACTTGTATGTTAATTGTCAATCTTTACCTTGATAAAGTATTGGGTTGAATTAGTATTTTGACTATCGCCCGGGAGAGGGGTCAGAATACGAAACTAGTATGTAGACGTTTGGTGTTTATTATTGAACCAAGATGTCTTGACTATCTGGATAGTAATTTGTGTTATATTAATTGCATTTGAAAGTGTGTAAGGACACTCGGGAGAGGTACTTAGAATTGTAGGACAACCCCCTATCTACCCGGGAGTGATTTAGGGAGATTTTAGAGTCTCGACTGACGCGAAAAGACCAATTCACCCTTATGTATATAATTATCTAAATTATCACTATCGGGGATTACTAGCAAGACCTCAAGCTATCCTCGCATATTATTCACTTTTATTGCAATTTAGTCCCTGTTTCTTTTACATTATTTCTTAAAGTTTATTATTTTTCACTTTAGTTCTTTTGTAGTATTTTAATTATTGAAAATCAAAACCCAACTATCAGTTACTTTTTTTGCAACTAAAACCCCAATCAGTTTCTAAAACACAAAGGTAATAACCTTGTAGTCCCCGTAGAGAACGATACTCAGTACTTACTCATTACTTGCTAACAGCTCGTACACTTGTGAGTAGAAGCTCCCTCGGGTGTTGATTTATTTATCACACTCACAAGACCAACAAGTTTTTGGCGCAGCTGTCGGGAATATTTCCTTCAATTTTTTTTTCATTTAGTGTAGTAGGAGTTTAGTTGATTTTGTTTTACACTTGGATTTGGTTTTTGTCTTTTTTACAGGTGCTACACTTAGGGTAATTAAGCAATTCCATCACGTTCTTTGAAAATGTATGGTGATTAATATTCAAGTCCCGACCCATACAACTACGTCGAAAAATATTCGATTTATCCACAATGGGCTAACAACTACCCAACCTCTTACGATTACTTGGAAAGACAAGGAAGGTATACACAATGGAACAGAAGTATTCCACAACCTCATATTCCATCTCAACCCTCTAGAATGGAAGATTTGATTTCAAATATGTGCGATCTAATAGGGAACCACCTACAAGACTAGAGAAATCCCCGCGGTATACCGCCCAATCCTTATATAAAACACTTGCAAAATTCATGTGATAGTGCGATGAATCAAATGCAAGACATTAAGAGAGAATGGAAGAATCAGAAAGAATACAAAGGAATGTAGAACAACTTGCGAGCCTCTTCAATACCCAAAAACAATTTTCTAGCATCGCCGAGAGTTGTAACAAGCACTATCATGATTCCGCTCTATTGAGGGATGACCTCTCTCCTCAATTGTTACATGAAATTGAGTTAGTGATAGAAGATATTTGCTAAGGTGATATGAAGATTTTTCCAAATGTGATTGAAAACCAATACTGGGTTAAGCCTTTTGTTAGCACGATGGATAAAAGGGTACTTGAGCATATACAAAACGTTGTAGAATCTAATGATACCACCTTGGAGTTTGAAAAAAAGAGCTTTTTAAGTCAAATTTGAATGAGGTGATAGTGAAAGATTGGGTTGATGACGAAGACGAAATCGTTAAGAAATCAATTGGAGAACCCAAAGTTCAAGATAAAATAGTAGTCGAATCTCCACCACAAGAATTTCGCTCACCACCATTCTCATCGATAGTTGTGAAGGAAGCTGGAGAAAAACTCGTTGAAGATCTACACGTATTAGAATTATCGGTCAATAAATTATTTGGGAGCAGGCTGTTACACCGTGAAATCAAGGCGACGAGGAGGGGGAACTACCTACGTCCTTTCAAGGATGAACGTGTGATTAAAAAAAAGAAATAGTTTATACTGTCCAAGACGGCCATCAAATATCACCGTACGAGAAAATTGTTTCATCATGAGAATAAGGAGGCGACACAGGGAAGTTACCCAACTCCATACAAAGATCGATCAAGAAAAATCAAGGGTGGACGACTCCTTATGTTACTAGTTCGAGGAGGAGGCGAGATGAAGCGGAGGAGTACCGCAAGGGGGTTCATGACAATTTTTCGAAAGTATCATATGATGAGTTTAACGACGTAATAAACAAAAAAAATTCTTAGAAAGCAATCCAAGGTTAAAAGATAATTTTAATAAACTTTCATGCATTTTTAGTTTTTTTTTAGTTTTTTTTTTTTGCATACATGAGAGGCTTTGAAAGCCGTTAGGAATAATGAAATACATACAAAGAAAGCAAAAGCTCTTATTACTCTAGTACAACTCTAGCAGTTGCACATTCATTCCTATCATTTCTAATGAAGTAGTTCAGGTAATCGGGAGGATCCACAAAATCCACTGGTTGAGAGAAGATTTTTGCCCCTTCTTTAGCTAATTTATCCGCACAACTATTGGCTTCGCGGAATATATGATTTAGCTCAATCTTTTGGAATTTGCAAAGAATGGCACAACAATCACGAATCATTGAAACATGGCGACTTCCTAAGTTCCCACCGCCCTTCACTAGCGCATGGAACTTCCCCGAGTCCCTCTCAAAGTGAGTTGAGCTCCCACCGCCCTTCACTAGCGCATGGAGCTCCTCCGAATCTGTTTCAACAACCATGTCTATATAACCTTTACTAGTAGCCCATCTAAGGCCAAATAGCAATGCACAAAGTTCAGAGACGAAGGGTGAGTCAAAAGTACACGGACCCGTAAAACCCGCTATACAAGATCCGTATCTATCTCTCAAAATACCCCCTATCCCTGCTCTTTTTTCCTTGTTCATGAAGCATATATCGATGTTCAACTTCATTCCATTACACGGTTTTACCCATCTAACCATAACATTAGTAGCTACTCTAGTTATACCTCCTTCGGTGCATTTACCCCAAGCTAATATGAAATTACTAGCTAACTTGATAATCTCTCTTTCTACCTCTAGTATATGTGGTATATTGCTTATTTCTTTGAAGATAAGTTGGTTCCTCTTAGTCCATACTATCCAAACCACGGCTGAGAAGATGTATGACCACTCAAAGCTTGCAATTCTCGCTTTTGATGATAGATGGCCCGAGATCCAGGCTCGAACAGATTCTGCAGCAGAAGAAGCAGGTCCATTCGCTGATTCCAGTAGCTGCTCACGGTTTGCAGCTGGTCTCCAGTCCCCTCGGTGCTGCTCCCATGTTTCGTTCACTGATTTGAGGTGAACACGGTCCCTGTTCGCCTTGCTCCAACGGTCCAGTAAAAGTGGACCTCCTGCTCCAGCTGCGCGGCTCAATTCCCCAGCTCCAGGAACGTTGCAATTCAGTGGATTAGCATCGCCAAATCCTTGTTCATCACCTGAAAAAAGACCCAATAAATTCCAAATACGGGAAGGTAAAATACATTTTAGAAAAACATGACAAGTGTCTTCCCTTTCAGCCCCACAAATGCTACACTTCATTGAATCGATAATGTTCCGATTGTATAAATTTTCAGCTGTGGAAACTCTATTAAGAGCAATTCGCCAAAAGAAAACTCGTATCTTTTGTGAAACTTTTAGCTCCCATATTTTTTTCCAATCAAAAGAATTATCCACATCGCATTCTTCCAAGTTCATGAACGCGGATTTCACCGTAAAAAAGCCTGAATTCTCAAACTTCCAAGATGCTTTCGAGACCCCATCTTCCTCTAGAAGTACTATGCCATTCCGAATAGCGTGAATTCCAGCAACAATTGCTTTACACACGTTTGATTCCGACCCATTCACCCGATTAAATATTCCGTTCTTGAAATACTTATTTCTGAATAATTCAACCCAAAAAACCGATTGGTCACCATTGATAATCTTCCAACCCAATTTGGCTAACAAGGCCAAATTATACTTCTCAGCACCCCGAATTCCTAGTCCACCACTGTTTTTTGGCTTACAAACTTGGTCCCATGCAATCCAATGAACTTTCCTTTCTGAAGTAGAGGAACCCCAAATGAAATCTCTCACTACCCTATCGATATCCTTGCATATATATTTAGGTAATTTCAACACTTGCACTTGATAGATTGGCATCGCATTCAGAACTGATTTTGCTAACGTGATTCGACCGGCTAACGAAAGTGTCTTTGACTTCCAAGTAGCTAATTTTCCCCTCATCTTTTCAACTATCCCTTTATAAAAGCCTTTGGGAAGCCTCCCGGATAAGATAGGTACACCAAGATATGAACCAAAAGAGTAGCTATGGCAGAACCCACTCGCAAGCGCTAATTCTTTTTGTGTTTGTTCCGACACGTTTCTTGAGAAATTATTTTTAGTTTTAGTGTATAATGATTAGTATGTGTATTAGTGTATGTTATTAAGTAATGAGAAAGGTTGTGGAGTTTTTTTAATTTTACACATGTTAATCTTTGAGTTTGGGACGAAGGAAATGCTAAAAATTGGCGATGTAAAGAATTTTTTTTCATGTAAATCGAGTTTTAACAGAATCTGGTGGCCAGACACGGTACACGGCCAGAAGGCCCGGTATACCAGAAGGTCTTTTTTTTTGTCTAAGGAAGTTTTTCATCCGTGAAAAAAAAAAATTATGCAGCGCATGAGGAGCATCAACTCCTCACCTACTGACCAAATGATGTACACACGGAAGATTCTCTTCCTTTGGAAAAGAAAAATAATCAGTACACGAAATAGGAGCAGCAGCTCCAATGTTCTGCCCAACTTGCACCTACACGCAACAGTATCTTGCGTCAAGAGAAGGAAAAAGAAAAAGAAGTGCAGCGCATGAAATTGGAGCAACTCCCTGTCCATCATGCACCTAGACGCAAGAAGTTCTTGCGTCAAAAAGAAAAATCACAGCTCACGTATTGGAGCAACAGCTCCCAAGCCTCTCTGCCCAACATGAAGACGCAGCAATTTCGTGCGTCGGCCCAAATTAGGCAAAAAAAAAAAAAATCGTTATCTGGGAGCTGTCTTTAGAAGATCATAATTTTTGCATACTGAGTTCCCATTTCAATTATGCAGCAGTCGACGGAGATATGAGGAAAATCTCTACAACTCTCGGGTTGTACATTTTTTTGAATAAAAAAAGAATAAATACCGAAATCACCCTAGAATAAAGACGAGGATCAAGAAACGCATTTCATGGATCGAGAACGTCAACCCCTAACTTAGTCCTATGACCTTTCTTAGTAACTATGTGTTAGTTGTAAATTTATTTTTTACTGTTTTTTTAGTCTTTTCGAGTTGTGGGGACACGACTTACTTTTGAGTTGCTCATTCCCGTTTTTATGTGAAAAAATTAAAAAAAAACTAGTGTATAATATAGGGAATAGGTGTAGAATTTAAAGAATTTTTCTCGTAAGTTTAATTTAGACAAGTTAATGATACATAAAAAGTATGGCATTAAAACTGTTTATAGTGTGCTTCAAGTGTTATATGAAAACACGTAATTATATATAGAACTAATTAGTAAGCAATGCAAAGAAGATAAGTTTGAACGAGGTGAGACCGAGTGGTGTTTAGAACGTGAGGTCTAACCTATTCAAAAAACCACTTAATATACAAACTAAAAGTGAGAAAGTAACGACATCATTTAGCTACTAAAATGATTGAGGCGTTTCTTTGTTAGTACTTTGTTATCTTTAGCATGCTCACCTAATTTGTAATATAATATTTTTTTTAGCCCCTTTCTAGCCTTTGTAGTCTTTTCTTTGATAGCCGCATTATAAGTCTTTCCCTTTAGTTTTAGGACTTGACCATATGACCAGCTCTCGAATCACATGCCTAGAACTAGTTTTCTTGGAGTTTGAGTTTTGGGTAGTGGGTGTACGTGATCATAGAATATATTGTGTTAGTAAATGTTTATTTTGCGCTTATTAATTGCGGGATTAATTGTAATTATACCAGATTCGAGAAAAGAAAAATACAGTTTAGAAAAAAAAAATGAGTGACATGAGAACTTGCATAAAAAAGGGTCTCATGGTTGACTTACAATAAAAAAAAAAAAAAAGAAAGAAAAAAAAAATAATATGAAAAGAAGAAAGAAAAAAATTCGGCCCTGGACAATCTTGATATCGGTTATAAACTTGGGGATACTTTGTTATGGCATCACGTGGGTTGAGTGAGTACGATTATGAGTGGAAACTCAAACTCTAGGGCGATTAGTTGATGGACAGTGAGGATAGGGCCATAAGCTCTACATTATCCCAAAAAATTATCACACCCTACCTTAAGCCTACGCTACACCTTAAGACCTGAGATTTCGAATTAACTGGTTAAGTATCGACTGAAATGATAGGGAGTAGTTAAGTGGACTATTAGATAACGTCGGAGGACAAAGGAACAACATATAGCCACCGTTCCAAATAAGTGAAAACTGATATTTTCTTGCATTGTGAAACTAATTTTATTCTTGATATTTTATGGTATTGATTATTTGTATGATAAGTATAATTGTCGATTAATCTTTAGACATCACTTCATGAAACTTGTTTAGGTATAGATTTAGGATCATTCATTACGTTCTCTTCTTCTTTGATTAGTTGGTTAAAGATTTCCCCAATGTCTCATTTTTTGTTAAAGAATAATCTTATAAAGAGACATATTTTTTGGGGATTTTAGTGGATCTAAGTGAGAGATTATTCTCTATTCTTTGACATATCTTGAATTCTCATCCTATTTTGGACATAGTGCTATTTTTAGAGTTTTTGTGCATTAATCGTGAGTTAAGTGTGTATATTTTAGGAATGGTTGACATAAGCCACCAAGATGATGAGGAGAACTCAATAAGTCAAGTCCAAGCCCAGGACAAGGTGTAAAAAGAGCAAAAAGTCGCTTTGGAAGAATTTGAGCGTTTATCGGCAAAATCTTGATGTTACTTGTTTCAGTCACCATGAAGAATTCATTAGATATTTTGATAATTTCTTTTGATTTGGATATATCTTGAAGTCTGTGACGCGTGAGAAGCGACGGAAGTCAATTCGGAGTTGAGACAAAGAAGTTTTACTAATTCTCCCACTGTAACTAAATTTGGCCAACATTGAGTAAAAACGGGTTGGGCCATTTTAACCCACCAAAATGGGCTCATTTGGACCCAAAACATTTTCTATCAGCTATATAATGATTTTGGAAGCTCAATACATGATATTAGACAATTATAGAAGTTAAAAGCGTCTGGGAAGGAGCAACAAAAAGCAAGAGGAAGGAGAAGAAGGGTTTCATGATTCTTCATCATCCGGACTCCGAATCCCTTCAGTCAAATTAGTAAAAAAAATTTGTTTTAAGAATGTTTTTCATAATTTTAATTATTAGTTTTTATTATTAATTAAATCATTTCTAGCTTGATGAATGCTTATGTTTGAACCATAGATGATTGTTTGATGATTTTGTGTATTTGGGATAATTGTGTTTAATTGAATTTTTTATTTTTCCATTGGCTATATGCTTGTATATTAATTTACAGCCTTTACCTTAATCAAGTATTAGGTTGAATTAGTGTGTTGACTATCGCTAGGGAGGGGGGGGGGGGTCAGAATATGGAACTAGTATATAGACATTTAGTGTTCGTTATTTAACCGGAAGATCTTGATTAATCAGATAGTCATTTGGGTTAGGATTAATTGTGTTTAAAATTGTGTAGGGCCACTCGGGAGAGGTCTCTAGCATTATAGGACAACCCTATCTACCCGGGAGGGATTTAGGAAGATTATAGAATCCCGGCCAACGCGAAAAAACCGATTTAACCTTATGTCTAGAATCATCTAAATCATCACTATCGAGGATTACAAGCAAAACCTCAAGCCATCCTCTCATAATATTCACTTTTATTACAATAAGTCCCTATTCTTTTTATATTATTTTTTAAAGTATATTATTTTGCACTTTAATCCTTTTGTAATATTTTAATGATTGAAAATAAAAACCCAACTATGATTTACTTTTTGTTTTTTCAACTAAAACCCTAATCACTTTATAAAAAAAGGTATTAACATATTAGCTATGTTGTAGATATCTCCGCCTAGGCGTCAACTCCCCCTCAGCCGCTTACGCCTAGTAAAAATGTTAGGCGTAGCACCTTAGTCGCCGAGAAAGAGGCATCTAGCACGCCTAGGTACCGATTAACGTTGAAAAATGGCTGCCTAGACCCTACTTTAAGTTTTTTTAACTCTCAGAAATTCTTGAATTGATATTATAACTCTAATTTTTAGTATTTTCACATTAACTGTAGTGGTGTTAGATGAGTTTTATGACTTAAATAGATAAAATTATTATATTAATTAAAACACACGTATTACTAGATATATAAAATTATATAGCGGGATTCACAACCGCGTAATCCCTTCTAGGCGCTAGGCTCCAGTCGACCACCTAGGCCGCGGAACCAAAATCTACAACATAGCTTATTAGTTTCCGTGGAGAACAATACTCAATAATTACTCATTACTTGTTGACGATCCATACACTTGCGGGTAGTAGCTCTCTCGGGTGTTGATTTATTTATCACACTCACGGAACCATCCTCCTTGAACATGGGCAACGCAAGCTGACTCGGACCAACAACGTTATAAAAATAATATTTTCTTTAATCAATATTACTCCCTATGTTCTTAAGTAAATGTACACTTCGCCTTTCACATTGATTAGACAAAGTAATCATTAAAATCACAACGAAAGTGGATATGTATTTAGGAATAGGAGTGAGTATAAGAATCACAATTATTCTGCCCAACAAATAAGTGTTTGAATTTTTTATAAGACTGTATGTTTTCCGGCTTATTTCTAACCTAGAGTATCCATTAAAAATAATAAACACCGATAAATCACAATGCTTTAATATATGTCAATATTGTACACAAAACAAAGATTACACGAAATTGAAATATAAAACAGAACTTACACGGATATCAGAAATTTGAGTAATGATAGTGCTTGTGTTAAAAAGATATTTCGAGTGTACCCGTATCTCTAAACAAAAGAAACCTTATCATAACCTGTTGGTTTAGCTCCAGAGCCTTGCTATTTTTTCAACACTTTAAGGGTGTAAAATGAGAGGTGCAAGCTTCAAACCCCTCCCTAAACATGGGACCTTTTCTTTGACAAAGGGGAGTACGAATAGATTTCTAGTGTGTTGTAATTCTTTAGTCGGTTGGTGAACCTGGATCTTTTCTTTGACAAAGGGGAGAACGGATCTGATCAGCACTTGTAATTCTTGAGCCATAAGTGCAAGAGTTTCTAACAGTTAGGAATAAAAATCATGGTCAGTACTTGTAATTCTCGAGCCAGTTTCTGACAGTTGAGAATAAAAATCATGAAGATGACAGACCACTTTTTAACTGGTAGAGCTTTTTATTGGGAGGTAAAACAGAACTAACTTCCCATCTAAGATAGGACCTCTGTCATAAACATTTTGAAAAAAAAAATTATAAACTAATATTTTTTCTAACTCAATTTTTTATATGAATTTAAAAAAAAAAAAATCTTGTTCCAACATACATTGTATACTCATGTAAAGATTTATTAACTTGTGTGGGTGATGAGGGGGGCGAACAAAATATAACTTTTGGATACTCTGTAAAATATAAGGTTTATATGGCTCACAAGTGTCAACCAACTTGATATTTGTAAAGAACACACATAGCTCAATTATTAGAAGCAAAATTCCTGAGATAACACAAAGGAAAATATAAAAGAAATAAATATATTTGCGGATACCATACTAGGAAGTAATTAATTAATGAATTATTGATGAATGCTTATAAGAAAATGTAAGCAAAACCACTTCTAAACATTTTGAAAAGAGAAAGATAACAATCCGTGTAAGACTCTCGTGACTGGAATAACTTAACGAGGTCTAGTGTGTCGCCCTCTTGCTCGTCCACAAAGAAGAGCATTCTTAGGGATCGGTAATTCATCCCTCCATGAATGTGCAGGAGAGTATACTCTAAGGTAAAATTGCTGCCCCAAATACTGCCTTGCCCAATTTTCAGACCGAATATTCCACATACCAACATTGTCCAAAGCTACATAAATCGCTGTCCATGATCTCGGATAAACCTGAGTGGTGGATCTTGCAACCGTGTCTCTCAAGTTGTATCTTAATCTACTAGCTGCACTCCATTGTCCACCATCCATTCTGTTAATTTATCAACAATTTTAGAAATTCATTTAAATTATCTTAACCAATATATTTATTTTACATCAACTTACCCTACAACAAAGAAAGAATACCCATCTATATGCCATGACTGTACTGAATCCTCCCAATTTTGGAACACAATCTCTACAAAGGATCGAAAATCAGCAGGCATAACAGATGTTGCGAGATAAGCGTTTCCATATCTGGGTTTATCAGGGATGCTTCCTAGTGAGAACACTCCACCAATGTTGAAATAATCCGCTAACTTTAACGGTGTGTCTCCTTGAATGAACGAGACACCATTAACAGCGTATCTCTTCTTTCCGTTAATATAAGGAGCCGAGTTAGCAAGAACGATTGTACGTGATGGCTTGATCATTCCATAATGGTACGATCCTTGTGGATTAGGTCTTGGTCCACTAGCCGTCAAATTCCAACTGAAAAATCACCGGACTGAGTAATCAATGTGAAAAAAAAAAAAAAAGTTGACAGAAGAATTACCGGATAGATCTAGCTTGACTAATGGATGGTTGAATTTGAATAGTGGGTCCCCCAGGTGGAAAACCTGAAACTTTTGTATACGAGTTACTGTAATGGAGAATAGAAGTTGTTGTGAGTATTTTAGATGTGAAGCGCGTAGAGATCACAATGTAGTAGTCCTTTGACGGTTGATTAGCTGTAACTAGGACGGAATATGATTGGCCTAGATGAACATCAAGTGAAGAATACGTGTTTTGAAGTGTGTGAGATCCTTCAACCTCTACTAGCTTCATACCATGTCCTTGTATTCTGAAGTTTATTGACGTTGTAAGACCAACATTCGATATCCTAAACCTGTATGTTTTACCTGAAACCAAAAAGTTAGTTTATTAACTACATTACAGAATTCATTCGAATGAAGAATCACCTGAGTTAACTGTAAAAGTATTCCCGTTCGAGCCACGACCATTGATGAGAAGCCCATCAGGGAAGGGAAGATCGTGTCCACTATCCAAGAAATACTTCAATATCTACAAAATTCGTACAATAATCCATCAAGAAATGGGCTACTTAGGATTCATTTCATACACGATATAACAACAATGCTTACCCTCGGAGATCTCTTGAACCAGTCTCCGGCGAGAATACTGTAATCACCGGAAGGAGGAGGGAAAGGTACCGGAATTTTAGGACGGCTTGAAATTTTAATGGAACCAAAAGCTCCGGCAGCTTTTTGCATTCCGATTGAAGGAAAATAGAAGTAACTTCCGATCTGATCCTTTGCTTGAAGATGATAAGTGAAGTTTTTTCCTGGACGGATAGGACAGTTTGTGCCGTACACTCCATCTTGCCAAGAATTTCTCCTTTGTTGTAAACCATCCCTGAAACATACAAATGCATAAACTTACAATTACTGCACACTCAATCCCAAAAGAGTAGAACTTGAGAAAATGTACCAAGAAATAAGAAATGGTTCAGCCAAGTTGTTGAAAACACTGATAACTAAGTTGTCATTAGTGACACAATCAATCTGTGGCCCTGGAAATTGCCCATTTATTAATATCCCCTGCAATACATTAATATCAATATTAAATACCAGATTAGTCATATAATTATGAAATTCAAGAAAAGCATTACTATATAAAGAATTATTCATCTCAGCATTAAACAGTCGAGAAGAGCCAAGAAACACTTGTAAGGGTAGAATTAATGTTCGTTTGGGTTAACTAACCTGTTGTTGGACACCCAAAGGGTAGATATTACCATAAGTAATCTTCCATGTGTAGTATCTATAAGGGTCTTCACCAATTACATAATGTACAACTAATACTACCAATACTGCAACTATTTTAGGGAGAAAATAAAAATTGTACTCTCTCATTGTTTTTCAACTTTTCTTGAAAAAATTGGATTTTGTTTCGTGCCGCCTCCTATAAAATGTGGAAATACAAAATGCGTTCTTTTACATGGAGGCGTTAAAGCTCTGTGTGAGTGTTTTTTTAGAGAGAGAGAGAGAGGGGCCTCTAGAGTTGTGTATTGTCAGCTAAGAGGAAGACAAGATATATGGAGAGGAAAATAAACTCCCCGCGTAAAAGTAAGCAAGAGGTACCTACTTGGGATTTTTGACCAAAAAAAACTACTTGGGATGGATAGTTTAATAATAAAGGAGCTTTTGGAAAATTTATGTTCTTAAGGTTCAATTTAAGTAATTTGACAAATTTTTTTTTTTTTAATCGTGACGGTTATATTTTAGAAGAATTATGATAAATGGCCCGTGGTCAAGGGCTGGACAGCTTAAGTTCCCGGGAAAAGAAGGTTAACATGTGTTATGACACATTTGTCCTTATCTGTATCACTTTTTCTCTTTTGACAATATCCTATCGGTATCACATGTGGGCAAAACTTGTGAGCTTATTTTATTATATTTCTGCCATATTTGCCAGCTTATTTTTTTTTTTTTTTTTTTTTTTGGACAGTATTTGCCAGCTTATTTGAATTATGTTTTTTACGATAAATACTATTGATGGGCTACTAGTCAATATGGTTGATGAAAAAGACCACGAAATAGAAATCTAGTTGAGAGAGGAAGAGCCGTGACATGCCAGCGAAGGGAGAGCAATACAAAAGAGACCGTCACCTAAACAATCCCCCTTCTCCAGTTTGATCCTTTTTACTTTTTTATTTGGACAGATAATGATAAAGAAATAAATTCAACTTTCAGTCAATGCCAAACTTTACAAAATAGGTCCCGATTTGGACCGTGTAGATCTCCTCCAGTCTTCGCCTAACTCTGCATGCAATCTTGTTACCTAAATCATCGTATCGTTTGAGAATATGTTTAAAAGCCATGTCCTCATTCTTTTCAGCGATCTCACCAATACAGATTACAAACGGTTTTACTGCCCACCATATATGTAACGATAACTTAATACCCTGGATGATTCCAAGGTTATCCGATAGAATAATATGTTTTCGTCCTTGATAGTTCTTTCCTATCTTTGTCACTTCCAAGACCGTCATGGCTTCCCCTTCTGCAACAGAGTTCGCCCAACATTGTTTTGTGACAGTCCTCCATCTCCCTGTGGCTTTGTTGAACGTGACAATTCGAACACCTACCTGCTCAACCAGACAAACAAAAGAAACATCACACGATATTAAAACCTCCAAATTTCGTGCCCCATACTCATAATCACTTATGGATCGTTATTGGTGTATTCGTCCTTCAGTATAGGCGAATTAGTTGTCGTTCATTTCCAAACAGGTTTGGCATGGCCCGCCTTTGTGGCTCGGATCATGTATTCTGGGTCAAGGTGTCTGTTTTCATGAATTGCTTTCATCTTATGTTACCAAGTGTTCCACAACATTAAAAGTATGTAAGACACACTTATTTTTAGATCTCATCCACCCTTAGTGAAATCATGTGCTACTTGAATTATCCAGTCACCCAGGCCTTCTGATACCTGATCACCCACCCCAATTTGGAGTACGGATCCTGCCTACATTTGTCTGCATACTGAACAAGACAGTAGAAGGTGATTGGTGGTCCTTAGTGTGTTCTAAAATAAATGCAATAAGTAAAGAGAACCACAACTGCAAACGTACGGTTGTCCCAAGTAATAATAGTGATAAACAGATTTGTTTAGGGACGGATTGGTTGACTCTAATGCTTATCAGATAGTGATTAATTGCACGTAAAACAAGTAAATGATTTTAAGATTTGTTGGTTGTTTTTCTAATAACTATGACAAATAATGAAAATACTAACCTAATGCAAATATAAAGCTAGACGCAAGTAAAAATAGTTGGACGCAAGATATGAGAGGTAGTACTCGAGCAACGCTAGGATTTCACTTAAATCAAATCATTCCATGTATTGTTTAAGGGACGAATTCGGTAAATAATATTGGTCGGGATTCAGTTATCTCCTTACCCCCGTCAAGGTGGACTAAGGAGCTCTTCTCAGGTGCTACAAACCCCGTCAGGGTGAATATAGTCCACCTTCGAATGATTAAAACCTAATTACCCAATTGACCGTAAGATTAATTAAGCCTGTCAAGGTCAAATAATTTCTATCCTACATTCGTTAATTAGTTCCGTACCTAGATCCCCCGTCAATGTGATCCAATCGCCACTAATTGGAACAGCCTAAGTACTAAATCCTAATGTTGATTAGCTACTTCAATATAGTCAATAAGCATAAATTAAAGAAAAATATTAAATACCCAATTCGATTTCAATTAAATTAATCCCAAATTCAAAGACATATAATGAAATAGATTATGGTTCAACCCATTACACGTTCTCAAGTACCAAATGAAATTAGCTCATAATCGTAAAAACTAAGAAATTAAATTGAAAGGAATTCATAATTGTTTTACATAAATGAAAATAAAAAACCTAATTAGGAAGATTATTCGGCTGCAAAGTGGAGATATAGACAGTCTCCAGCTCCAAGCTTCTTCTTTTCCTTGCTTCTGCTTCTTTTCTTCTTGTCTGACTTTGTGAATAGTGAATTGTGTGAAAAATAGAAGTCAAAAGCCCTATTTATACTATGAAAATCGGACTTGGACCTTACCTAATGTTTTAAATGAAATAATAAAGGCTCAAGTCCATTATCTTAGCCCAAAATCCTGTAATTGATGCACCACCTCAACTAAAACAGCTCTAACCGACTCGTTTCAACTCGGATTGACCTCATTCAAGTTGCTAAAGTTCCGTAACTCAATGGGGCACGTTTTCTCTTCACAAGTCAGCGGCTAAATCTACTCTTAGGTGGCTCAAAATCAGCAATCTTTGGAAACTTTTCAGATTTGCAGCTCTAAAATCTCAATTCTTTCGGGATTTGTCTTCATGCTTTGACTCCATATCACGATCTTTGAATTTATTCTCGAACTCCTCTCCTAGCTAGTATTCAAAACCTACAAACTTTTCACTAAAATACACAATATTACGCGCAAAAGCTTACTAAATCAAAAATACTAAAATCGAAGGAGAGAAATTGGAATATTGCATATTATTACTAAAAGTCTATTAAAATAGCCAGATAATTACCTAATTTGATGTCTCCTAAGCATATACATATAGAACAGAAGAGGAGACATCAGTGATTAATCATTTCCACTCTATCATCGCACTAGTAACACCTGTTATCCGTCACATATTGTCTTGCCTTCAAGTTCTTCCTAGTAAGAAGGATATCTTTACAAGCTTTCCACGCAAAGATGCGTAGTTTAGACGGGACGTTTCATTTCCATATCATAATCCAGATGTATTGGTTTGTCATTTCCCCTTGATGTGAGGTTTGCGCGTAAGTAGAGAGAAATATATTAGTTAAAGATTGGTAACCTAATTTGGTCGTGTATTCCCTAGAGTTTGTGTGTCGCCAGGTAAAGGTGTCTTGCCCTTGTCTCCTCAAATAGACATGCGTTCAATCTCAATATGTACCGGCTCTGGGAAAGTAGCATCCAGAGATTCAAGATCCCAAGCGTCTACATAATGTTTCATAAGTTCATCCCCCGTACAAATTTCGGTATCAATTGGTTTGTCTCGAATGATACTAGATTTCAGTCATTTGTGGGTCCATATGTTGGTATTTTCCCAATTTCTGGTCTGGATGATTATCTCTTGTCACAGTAGGTCCCTTTCTTTAGTCAAACTGGCCCCGGACCATGGTCGACTCTGTCTCAAATTAATATCCAAAAAATCCCCGTTTGGGTGATATATGCCTTTAAGTACCCGAGTCGCTAGTGAGATTGGATTCGGCATGAGTCACCAGTCTTGTGCTGCTAGTATAGTCGTGTTCATTCTCCCTAGGTCCCTAAATACCATACCTCCTATAAATTTTGCAATAGTCATCTTTTCTCATGCTACCAAGTGTATTTTTTGTTTTTCCAGTGAGCTCCACCAAAAGTTAGCAATGATAGATGCCAGTTTTTTGCAAAGAGTGATAGGAAAATAAAAAATAGACATTGCAAAAACCGGTATTTCCTACACGATTGCTTTGACCAAAAATTCTTTTCCACCTTCCGAAAACAGTTTCGCGACCAACCCTTGTGCCCTTGAGAAAACTTTGTCTGCAATCCAGTTAAGGGTTTCACTCTTCGATCTCTTGTGACACAGGGGAATACCCAGGTACTTACGCAGGTCCTAGGTCTCTAAAATATAAAGGGCTCGCATAGTGTCTCTTCTCAGGTCATCAAGAGTCCCTTTGCTGAAACAGGTCGATGATTTAGCAAAATCAACTTGCTGCCCCAAGCTGAAGTAATAAATATCAATGCATTCCTAGATTCAAAAATTTGTTGACCTTCTAGTGTTAGAAAAAACAAAGAATCATCTGCAAATAAGAGGTGGGGTATAGTCGGGCAGTTATGGGTGATCTGAACCCCTCAGATAGCCTTTTGGGCCACCTTTGCCTCAATACGGCTAATGAGGGATTTAGTCATTTAGGGAAATTAACAAAGGAGACAAATGGTCTCCCTGTTTAAGGCCCCTATTAAGGTTAACTTGTAAAGAAACCGTCGAGATACAATTCTTGATCCAGCTGGTCCATACGTGGCTGAAACCGAGTCTCTCGAGCATAAGAATAAGAAAGTCCCATCTTACTTGATCGTAAGCTTTTGACGTATCTAGTTTACTATCAACATGTGTTGTTTCCACTTTATATTACGTTGCATGTAGAAAGAGATTTCATGTGCAATGATAATGTTGTCATGGATTGTGCATCCTTTAATAAATGTTGATTGGGTAGGCACCGTAATATTGTTCATGAGTCCCTGCAACCTGTTAACCAGAATCTTTGAGGTGATCTTATATCCAAAGTTAACACAAGAGATAGGTATGTAATCACATGCTCCTTCTTGTATATCTTCTTTAGGCACAAGCGATATCAAGGTTTCATTTAGTGCTTCTAGAGACGTATTATGATTAAAGAAATCCCTAACCATCATAAGAACGTCATCTTTGATTATATCCCAATATTTCGGACACAATTTACTGTTTAGACCAGCCGGTCCTGGAGCTTTCCCTGGTCTCATGTCAAACACTGCTTTCCTGACCTCTTCCAAGTCCGGGATATGGTTGAGCATCTCGTTTATGTCATCCATCACATTAGGCGTTATATATTTTACTACCTACTAAATCTCAAATGCTTATTTGTCAGCTAAGAACTCTGCATAAAAATGTGAAAAGTTAGATTTGATAGCTTCAGTAGAATCTGTCTAGTTTCCCGCGTCGTCCTTGGTACTAAGGATTCTGTTGCGGTTTCTTCTTTGAGTCGTAATAGCAAAGAAATATTTTGTGTTTTATCACCAAAGTTAATCCAGTGTTGTCTTGCCCTATTTGTCTAGTATTTCTCTTCTTTGCTCCACAAAGTGTTTAGTTGAGCCCAAATAATCAGTTGCTTGTCTAGAGATCTCCGTGAGTAGGTCGCACTATTGATTCTGGTCAGCTCGTTTTTAAATACCTTGATACGCAAATTTTTGTTCGGAAATGTGTCTTTACTTTATACTTTAAGTGTCCTTGAAGTGTCATTATGCTTGTTCAGAAAGATATCTAGCGACTCAACTACTCACGGGCTTCCCCAGACTTCTTGTATCACTGTCCTACATTCTGAGTGGTCCATCCAGAGTGTTTCAAATTTAAAAAATCCTTAATAAATATCATTGTTCCGGTGAAAGTAAACAAAAATTAAATGACAAGAATAATATAGGAAGCGAATAATTTTATTAATATTGTGTAGGTAAATTTTATGTAGATGTTCCTTAATATAAGGAATATATATATATATAAAAAAATTATTGAGATTCTTTCTAAAACTTTCACTCATCTATCTCTACCTTATCTTGTTTAATATAATATTTCATTTTAATATACTTATTTTCAAATTTCTGTTAACATTTAAAATTATTTTCTTCAAACAAATTTATTCTCGTTCTCAAGATCTAGTTAGTTGGTCGTAAATCGATCAATATCAAAACCTAATCTTGATTTTTGTCTGATTGGATTTAAGTATGGATTCAAATATGTGATCCCTTTTGGTTTAATTTGTTATTTCTAGGTGGTAGTAAAGTGTTAATGTATAATTTTTAAAAGTTGATGTTATTTGTGTATATTTTCACTAATTCAATCCTCCATGATTCTATCCCACTTGGATGAATTGTGGTGTTTTCTACTACAGGAAATCATGATTGTTGTTCGATAAACATGATTAGAATCCTCTACTTGGTTGTGAGTTTTTTAAACTCGTTGTTCACTCAACAATGACAAACTCGAATGCATAGTTATATTATTTGGATAGTTACTGACGACAAGATATCTATCCTCTATTTTGTTGGTTTTTATGTAATGTTGTTATATATGTTCAGCCTCATTAATATGCTTATCGTTAATTGTGATTTTTATCATTCTGTATAATGTTGTTATTATGAAAAAATTCACTTTATCAATAATATATATATATATATATATAAACTTAAAATTTAATCGTCTTGGACTTGTAATCCAAATTGTAAGTCCATGGACTAAGATGCAAATCAATAATAACGTTTCATAACACTCTCTCTTGAATATAAAACTATGTGGGATAAAATCTATTAAAAGTAAACGAGTACAATATCTTTTATACACTTTAAAATCCGAATCATTAAAATCTTCTTAAAAAAACACGTGGGATCAAATCTTGACGAAGAAAAAAAGAGTGTGGTGTGTATCGATCTCATATTCATGTAAACATATCAATGATGAACTTGAATATGGAATTTGATATTGATTCTCAGAATATTATACATTATCATATATGTAACCATAATTCAATTCCAGAACTAGGTATAGTCATATTGTCACGTACAATTGGAAATATAAATATTACACAAATGTATGCATATAAAAAATAAGTAACAAGTACGTGCAACAAAAATTATCAAATTTGCATAAAGATGAGGGTTTATTGTCAGGCTAAACCTTCGGTTTCTGGATTAGATTAAGGAGTTCCATGTTCATATTGATGCATCACTCTATGTCATTGCATATATGTTGGTTCAAGAAGGGTCGCTTGATCACTCCATCTACTTTGAAATTGCACGTAGTGATATATAAACATATATTATAATTATGTTTTTTTGAACAAATATATAAGACACATTATATAAAAATATGTAGGACAATAAATTATAGACAACAATTCTTATATTTATATACAATTATTTTATACATCGCGAAATTTATATATAAGCACTTTTAGTCATTTAAGATTTTTTTTTATGAATATTCATATCAAATGATACACATTAGTAAATTTATTCTATCTAAAACACTCATTTTATGATTTTTTTCAAACTATAAATCATAATACTCACTGTTAAAGTGTAAGCAAAGCATCCTATTACCCTTAGGATATTAGTGCTGGATATTATCCATTAGGAAGTTTAGTCTATTATATATTGTGTAATATCTTTTGTGTATTAGGAAGATGTTATAAACCCATTTAATGGATATTCATTCCAGCCCATGGGCTAGTAGTCAAGCCCATGAACACTAGGGTTTAGGGTTACCTGTTACCTATAAATATGAGCTCCTACTACGTAATCTTGACACTATCTGAAAATAAACCGAAGGCTACTCTTTCTTTCTCCAGCGTTCACAAAACGTTATCAGAACGATAGCCTTTACCATCCAAACTCTAGGTATTTTTTTAATCTTTTATATTTTTTCTTTCTCAATTGATGTTCATTGAACATACAATATTCGAATAAGCCTTTTTTTTGGTCAATCATTCGAATAAGTTTCACTACTGTGAAAATAACCAAAAAAAAAAGATAAAATAAAAAACAACAAGTTTTGATTGTTTCACCACTGTGAAAGAGAAAAGAAATCAGTAGCTTTTACCGAAAATAAAATAAAAGAAAGTACATGTGTTTTGCTTCAAATTTTGTCATTTATGGTTGCGATATAGCTTTTTGTTGATCATTCGCGCACTTGTAATACATTTGTTGCACACATAGTGTACATAGACTACATATATCATGTATGTTTGCAACCAATTTTCAAACACTTCTATTATTTAGTCTCAAGTAGTAGATATCAATTGAATAATACATATCATATGAATGATTAAAAAAAATATCATATTGCAATGTGACAAAAGATTGGATGTAAAAAGAAAAGAATACTCCCAAAGAAAGAAATCCTAACTTGCAATTTCCAATATAGAAAGTAAGTAATTTTTTTAAATTATTTCTCTTTCTTCTTTATTTTCTTTCTTTATTATTATAAATAAAGAACGATATTTTTTATAATATATTATTGATATACTTCTTATAAAAGGAAAAATATGCCTAATTAAAATGATATATATTGAATTAAATACGGCATATATACAAGTCATATATGTACTTTATGCATATATCTACAAATATAGCATATCCTACGAAAATAAGACACTTATATATGGTATTTTTTTTGTCAAAGAAATAAAATTACAAAGAGTTACACATCTAAGTAAGAAAAGACGTAGCTCCTAAAATAGTAAAGTCCTTCCATTGATGTAGCTTGATATTGCATCTAGTGCACTTGGCTAAAGCGTCTGCAACACCATTAAACTTCCTACTAATATGAAACACTTTCCAATCGCTGAATTTGGTAATCCAGTTCTTCATTTCGGCAATGTGAGGATAAATTTTCCATCGAAGACCTGATTCTTGATAAATTCCTTGAACAAGTTCAAGGTTGTCGGAGTAAAAGGAAACACTCCGAAGGTTAAGTGAGGCTGACTTCCTCATAGCAAGGAGGAGTGCCCAAGTTTCTCCTAAAATAGGGCTATCAATACGACATCTTTCACTTATCTTTTCCGTAATAATACCATTCTTATCCACTCCTATAACAGCAATTCCCGCAGGTTCCCACTCTTTGGAGAAAGAAGCATCACATGTCCATAAAAGATCATCGTTATCCGAAATAAGCGGGTTATCCAATTCATCATTTAGATCCTCCTTGGTTTTCTCCAATGTTTTATTATCTACCTTCTTATTCTTTGGTTGAAAATAATCATCAAGTATACCTCTAACCTTAAAGTTAATGTCCCTAACATTCCATTCCACCTTATAAAAAATTCCTCTCATTTTGGCTTTCCAAATATACTAGCAGGTTAGTAATATAGAAGCAATTATCTCTCTTTTATTCCATCCATTTACAGTGTACACGTCAATGGTCCTAAGGAACCAAGTTGAAAAATTTCCCTCGAAACTCTTATCAATCTTAATTTGCATGGAGGAATTAGCCCAGACCGCGAGGCTGAAAGGGCATTTCAAAAAAAGATGCTCGATGTCTTCAGAATCTCCTTCGCACCACCCACAAGTTCCATCATAAGCACATTTCCTGGATTTAAGATTTTTCCTAGTCGGAAGAGCCCCTTTGCAAATTTTCCAACCAAAATTCCTTATTTTAGTTGGAACACAAGAGTACCAAATTGTGCTCCACAAACACAGTTTATTTTCTTCCCCTTGCTTGGAGGATTTTCCTTCTTTAGCAATATCCATATCTACAAGTTTATGGTAACCTAATTTTGTCGTATATTCTCCATCTTTAGCGTCGGGCCAGATTAGTTTATCATCTTCATGGATAAGCATAATAGGAATCTTCAGGATCTCGGAACAAATGTTAGAAGTGAATAACTTTTTAAGAAGCTCCGTGTTCAAGTTTATCATGTTATTGTCAAATAATTGCACTACCCTATCAACCTGGCAGTTCAATGGTTCATCCAAGGAGTAATTGCCATTAATCCATTTATGTTCCCATATGTTAGTATTAAGTCCATTTCCGATACGCCAAATTGCATGTTGCTTTATAAATTGAAGGCCTTTAAAAATACTATCCCAGCTCCACGATCTTTTCTTTGGAAGTTTAGCATAAAAAAGTCTCCCAAAAGGTGAATATATGCCTTTTAAAACTTTAGAAACAAGAAGATCAGGATTGTTAACAATTCTCCAAGCTTGCTTAGCAAGTAATGCAATATTCATTTTATGAAGGTCTCTGAATCCAATTCCTCCGATCGATTTTGAACGAGCACTTTTGTCCCATTTTACCCAATTCTTTTACGGTGACCTGAATCCCACCAAAATCTAGCAATAATACCAGACAGTTTTTTACAGAGCGTTATCAGAAATTCAAAAATAGAAATCGCGTAGTTCGCAATGGCTTCGAGAACAGCCTTAACAAGGACTTCTTTGACACCATCCGATAAAAGATTAGAAACCCAACTAACGGATTTAGAGAAGAGACGGTCTTTAATGTAGTTGAGAGAGAAAGGAATACCCAAGTACTTACCGAAGAAACTTGTCTTCTCAATAGAAAGACAGCTTGAGACTTCATTGCACACTTCCTCCGGGGTACCCTTACTAAATAAAATGGAAGACTCTTGAAGATTAATTTTTTGACCGGACGCTTAGCAAAATCTTTTAAAAACTTCTTTAAATGCATTAATCTCATTTTGCTCAACATTAATAAAGAAAAGGGCATCGTCAGCAAATAGAAGGTGAGTTAATCTAGGGCAGTTCCTGGCAATAGATAGACCTTTTATATTACCTTCTCCACACTGTTCATTAATAAGGTATATAAGGCTCTCCGTAAGAAGAGAAAAAAGAAGCGGTGATAGTGGGTCTCCTTGTCTGATTCCCCGCGATGGATAGAACTTCTCTAACCTTTTTCCATTCACCTTTATCTGAAGAGACAACGATGAGATACAATTAAGGATCCAATCCGTCCATTGATCACAAAAACCAAGTCTTTTGAGTACTTTAATAAGGAAGCTCCAGTTAACTTGATCATAGGCTTTAGCCATGTCAATTTTAATAGTTGCGTAATTATTCTTTGATTTACGTTTATTCTTGAGAAAAAAAGTCACTTCTTGTGCAATGATAATATTATCTTGAATACTCCTCCCTTTTATAAAAGCTGACTAGGTCGGCGATATAATATCGTTCATAAACGGTTGTAATCTAAGCGCCAGAATTTTAGCGATAATCTTATAGCTGAAATTTATACACGCAACAGGTCTATAATCTTTCACCTGTTCTTGAGTATCACCTTTCGGTATAAGAGAGATAAGCGTGTCATTGATGTCATTAAGTGTGGTATTATGGTCAAAGAAGTTTTTGACCATAATGAAGATATCTTCTTTAATAATGATCCACGATTCTTGATAAAAATTACCCAGGAGCTCGTCTGGACCTGGCGCTTTAGAACCAGGCATACTAAAAACGACATTTTTAACTTCATCTATGTACGGAGATCTAGTGAGAATATTATTGGTATTAAAATCAATCTTGCTTGGAATACAGTCTGTGATATCATTTTCATTTATAGCCCCATGATCCTTAAAAAGATTAATATAAAATTTCTTGATACTAGAATTAATTATATTAGGGTCCTCCGTCCAAGTACCATCATCCAATTTGAGCATAAAAATGCGATTACGCTTCCTCCTATTAAGTGTTTTAGCATGGAAATAATTAGTATTTCTGTCACCTTTTTTGACCAAATTATCCCTAGCTTTATCGGCCCAAAAGGACTCCTCTTGCTTCCAAGCTTCCTCTAATTTATTATATAAGACTTTTTCTTCTTCCCAATTTTCATTTGATGCTTCTTTGTCTTGAATAATAGCGAGGTCCCTCTAGTATTTATCTATTAACTTACGATTATTAAAGAAAACGTTTTTGCTCCAACCAGTTAATGCGAGGCGCGTAGCATCTCTTTTGTCACAAAAATCTTTCATACTCGTAATTCTAGAATTAGGATTCCAAGAGTGTTCAATAACCTCCTTACAATTATTATTTTCCAACCAACGCGATTCAAAAATGAAATGTTTAATATAAGAAGCTTTTAAAGAATCCTTTCTGAGAATAAGAGGAGAATGATCCGAGCCAATATAGGGAGGGACATGAAGAGAGAAATTGGGAAACATGTTGCACCAAGAGGTAGAGGCAAGGCCCCTATCAAGCCTCTCTTTAATATTCTCATCTCCTTTTCTTTTATTTGACCAAGTATAAAAGCATCCTTTGATCGGAAGATCAACAAGATTATTATCGTTTATAAATTCATTAAATTTAATAATTCTCTCTAGATTAGGTTCCAATTAACCTTGTTTCTCGGAGAATCTAGATATTTCGTTAAAATCTCCAATAAAGATGACCAGGTTATCAATTTTTGCATTCCATGAAGCTAAAGAGTTGAAAGTGGTTTGTCTCTCTTTTTCGTTAGTGGGAGCATACACACAAACCAAATACCAAATATTAATATTAGCTTCTTCAATTTGAGAGACAACAAAAGAAGAGGTAGACCAAACTACCCTAAGGTTAACATAATTATTCCACAAGACTAGAATGCCCCCAGACATAAACGATCCTCCCCTGGGTTCCACTAGATGCGAATAATCAAAAGACTTTAGGTGCTTACACGACTTAAAACTCTTACTTCTTAATTTAGTTTCTAACAAACACGCAATGGAAACACGATACTTAGCAATTAGGGACTTAAAAGACTTCCTTGTCGTGGATGCCCTCACGCCATGACAATTCCAAACCAAAATACTATCCATTAAACCCGGCCCTATTAAGGGACAGGCCACAATCCACTGGAGAAATTGGAGGCCGGCTTTCCATCACGAAGGGACCTCGTGTACTTGCCACCTCTAAATGACCTTCACAACCATCACCCCGACAATAGTACACCTTCTCATTAGCCTTCTTTAATCCAATCTCTTTAGCTTCATATTGATTAGAGTTCATAATTTGATCCTTGACCTCATTAAAGCTCATGTAGAGCTCATCAAGAAATACTTGCATATCACAAATACGCCTCTCCATCAAGCTAAAATCTCCATCATTAAACTTTTGAACCTTATTATTTAAACCCATCTGCAGTGGCGCAGTGGCGCAGGGGCTTCCTTCCTCTTCAAGAATTTGGGCCATGTAAACTTCTATTTTTGGCTGAAAACATAGCACCCTGGTTTCGAAGACCATTGTCTAGCGCTATCATCCTATTCTCTTGGGTTATCAACCTAGAACACAAAAAAATTATCAGGGAGGACAAAATTATGGCAATCATGTTCAAAGGCAGCCTCCTCAAAATAATTATAATGACACAACGAATCAAAAAGCCTTACCTGCTCAACCTCAAGAAGGAACAGAAGATCTTCGTGTAACGGTAGATAAATTAATGGCACTTCAGGCACAATCCATTCAGAGTCAGCAAGCTAATGAAGCTGCACTTAAATTATTGGGGAATCAAATCGATCAGATTTTGAAACAATTAAATCAGCGTCAGCAAGGAAGACTCCCTAGTGATACTGAAGTCCTAAGACAACCCGAAGATTGTAATGCCATCGCGTTAAGAAACTCCCTCCACCTCCATTTCTGGTCATGAAAGAGAAAGAAGTGACAAATAAATAGAAACCAGTAGTAGAGGTGGAAGAGAAAGAAGATGAACCTGAAGTGATAGAAGTGGAGAAAATTCCAGAAGTCTTCGAGAGTTCAAAAGAAAGGAGATATGGCTAAGTATCAAAGGTTTTTGAATAGGGTAAGGGGTCTCAACATCAACATTATGTTGTTAGAAGCTATTAAAGATATACCAAAATACGTGAAGTTTTTTATGAGAGCCCTAACTAACAAGAGGTCGTATTGTGATAATGAGATAATTGGGTTACCTGAAGAGTGTAGCGCCATTTGTCAAAGTAAGTTGCATTGCCACCTAAGTTGCTTGACCCTGGGAGTTTTACAATTCCGATATCAATTGGTACTGAGTGGCAAGGAAAAGCTCTATGCGATTTGGGTGCAAGTATCAATCTTATTCCCAAATCAATTTTCGATAAGTTGAAGATGGGAAATGTGAGACCTACCTCTATGGTCTTACAAATGGCTGATAGGTCCCTCGTAAATCCTGAGGAACGAATCGAAGATGTCCTCGTTAAGGCAGGTACTTTAGTTTTTCTCGTTGATTTTGTTATTCTTGAATACGACGCGGATAGGAATGCCCGCATCATTTTGGGACGACCATTCCTAGCTACGGGGCGTACTTTAATCGATGTATAAAACGGATAATTAACCATGAGAATCTAAGACGAGGAGGTAAAGTTTAATGTGTTCAGAGCCATGAAGTTTCCAGATGTTCCGGGAGATTGTTTTCGAATGGATGTAGCAGAACAAGCCACACAAGAGGTATTTGATTGGTTTAATTATGATGATATCTTGCAGGCTGCTCTGACACTAGACTTACCTGAGATGATGGAAGAGCTTGTAGAAACAGTGGCAACTCTCAATTCGGAGAATCCAACATCATCCCGGCAGCGGCACCAAAAACTTGGTGGTCCCTTGTGTGTTCTTAAAATAATGCAATAAGGAAAAGAGAACCACAACGGCAAGTGTACAGTTGTCCCAAGTAATATATGTGATAAACAAGTTCGATCTCAGGGACGGATTGGTTGACTCTAATGCTATCGATTAGTGAAATAATTGCAAATAACTGAAAAATAAAAGATATAATGTTTGTTGGGGTTTTGATTAACAATCTAAAATGCGAAAGTAAATTAAATGTTAAATAAATTATACTAGAAAGTAAATACGCAAGAAAAAAGATGTAGACGCGAGAGAAAAGTAGTACTTGAGTCACGCTAGGGTTTTACCGCAATCATTTCTAATTAATGTTTCCTTTTGAGGGTTGAATTATTATTCTTACGCTAGTCGGGATTCGTAAATCTCTTAGCCCCCGTCAGGGTGGACGTAAAAGCTCTCCTACGGTCTTCTAAACCCGTCAGGGTGATTAAAACCACTTTCGGATGATTAAATCTTACCTCATTGGCTAATGGCTAGTCAAGCCTGTCAAGGACATTGGCGGATACCGTTGGTGATTACTTAGTACCCAAACCCCCCGTCAAGGTGATCCATACGCCACTATATGGAATATCCTAGGTACTATTACTTATTTCTAGTTCATGACGCTAAAAATAATAATTAAGGTCAAAGTAAAAACCAACGAAGAACAAAAACTCAATTCAAATTAAAATCCCAAATTGGAAAACACTAATTATTCAAATTTGGGTTAAACCCATGTTGCGATTCTCAATTACAATAAAAACTTAGCTCATAATTGAAATTAAAATAAAAGCAGAAATAAAAATAATAGAATTCATGTTCAACAGATTGAAAATAAAATTAAAGACCTAATTTAGGACGTTGGAATGGCTGTTGATTTGGAGGTGTTAAAGTCTCCCGCTCTAGCTTTTTCCTTCCTCCTTGCTTCTGCCTTTTTCTATGATGCTCTGACTTTGTAGAAAGTGAATTGTGTGTAAAAATAAAGTCTAAAAGCCTATATATACTCTAAAAATCGGACTTGGGCTAAATTAAAAGAATAAGTAAATATTAAATGGCCCAAGTCCACTCTTCAAGCCCAAAATCCCGTAACTGTTGTACATCTTTCACGAAAACGGCTGTAACTTTCTCAATATAACTTCAAATTGACTCATTCAACTTGCTAATTCTTTGTAACTCGATAAGGTACGAATCTTCTTCATAACTCAGAGGCTGAATCCATCTTTAAGTAGCTCAAAATCGGCAATTTCCATCGAACTTCCAGATTTTCAACTCAAATTTCTCAACTCCTTGGGATATTTCTTGTAGCTTTTGACTTCTTTACACGATCTTTGACTTCTATTCTCGATTCCTCCCCTTTCTAGTATTAGAAACCTACAAACTTTTCACCAAAACAAACCATATTACGCGCAAAAGCTTAATAAATCAAAAATACTAAAATCTAAGGAGAGAAAATAAAATATTGCATATTATTACTAAAAGTCTATCGAATTAGCCAGATAATCACCTAATTTGATGTCTCCTAAGGGCGTATAAATAGAAAAAAAGAGGAGAGATCAGTCTTGTGTCGAGCTTTTCAAATCATTATATATGAATGAATCGTCGATCAAATTTATGTCGTACTGTTTATTACTCCTATTAAATGTCTCAAGTTATACACCATTGTGTTATATTTATATCAGGGGGAGACATTTACGCAATGCACTCTTTTCCCCTTAGCATAGGTTTTTTCCCATTGGGTTTTCCTTGCAAGGTTTTTAATGAGGCAATTTATGTAAGCGTATTGAAGAATATTGTACTCTTTTCCCTTTACTAAGATTTTGTCCCATCAGGTTTTTCTTTGAAAGGTTTTAATGAGGCATATTCTCAAAATTAAATATTTAAGGGGAATGCAACCTTTCAACAAGTAAACAAAGTCCAATAATTTGCTACTTGTATCACTCAAGACAAAGGAGGCTACATCAAAGGAGGATACATCAAAGGTGATCGAACCAAACATATCTATCCAAAGTTATCCTTTAGACATGAACTCTTGAAGAAATGTGAATAGATGTTCATCAAATTCGCTCAAGTGACAATTTGGACGATTTATTTACAAAGGCATTACTTACATCTACATTCAAGAAATTAATACACAAGACTGGCATGCAACGACTTCAAGATCTTTCATGAGAGGCTGACAAGAGGGGGAGATAAAATACGCACTACACTCTTGTCCTTCATCAAGGTTTTGTCCTAATAGGTTTTCCTGATAAAAGTTTTAAATGAGGTAGTTTTAGTTAGCGTATAAAGAAATGTACTCTTTTTCCTTCACTAGATTTTTTCCAACTAGGTTTTTCTAGGAAGGTTTTAACGAGGCATATTCTTAGAAACTGAATATCCAATGGGGAGTATTATAACCCCATTTAGTGGATATTCATTCCAGCTCATGGGCTAGTAATCAAGCCCATGAACACTAGGGTTTAGGGTTACCTGTTACCTATAAATAGGAGCTCCCACTATGTAATCTTGACACTCTCTGATAATAAACTGAAGGATACTCTTTCTTTCTCTACCGTTCATAACAGAAGATATGTATTTATTTATATATTTGTAAGACTAGTGACTTAAATACATTAAGTCATTTATCATATTTTCCCAATAAAATTTGTTTTCTAGTTTTTTTTAAAAAAGAAATAGCGCGCAACATCTTCTTCTTCAATACTTCACAGCCCAAAACCCTAACCCTAGCCAGCCCGCCACTAGCTCTTCACCCACCTACTCAACACACCGAACCACGACACTCACATAGGTCACTTCCCCTGACCATGGCGTCACCACGGAGGTCGGACATTACCTCCGACGGAGCAGCGGCGGGTTAATTTAATTAATTGATTAATTAGGGTTAGGAATAAAAAAATAATAAAAACGCTGACATGGTTGTTCCACGTCACACTTAACGGCAGAATTAAACGGAAAACGTTAGTAGGGGGAACGAGTCACGAAAACAAAAGTTAAGGGGCATCCAGTCGCATTTTAAACAATGGGCGGCAGTCTGTCAATCTCGTTAAAAACCAGGGGCAAAAGGGGTATTTACTCTGTATTAGGATGATATGTATTTATATATATATATATATATATATATATATATATATATATATATATATATATATATATATATATATATATATATATATATATATATATATATATATATATATATATATATATAAGACTAGTGTCTTAAATACACTAAGTCATTTATCACATTTTTCCAACTTCAACACCCACATTTACCAAGTGGGTTCAAATCTACCTGATTGTGTCATTCTATATTTGGTTAGAATTTTTTGTCGATATTTTGAATGCATTTTGATTCAAGATTCTCGCCTTAATATAATAAATTTGCTTTAAACATAAATATTTCAGTAAAGATATTAATTTTTAAAATTTACAAATACAAAATGCATATCAATTATCTGAGATGAACAATATATTTCATATTTATTCATGATCTATCTTTGTGTAATGTGGTAAAACAATTATAGCATATATCACAAGAAACGATATACATGCGAAATACTATTGGGTTTTGACCAATGCGAGTAACTATGATTAATTGTTGGACTTCTTTTGATATAAACTTCTCTTAATATGAGAAACTATATAGTCTGCTAGATCATAAATATATTCCTTTAATTTTTCTATTGACTTAAAATATTGTATAATGGAAGATAGCCTAGTAGGATATTCTTAGAATACATAAGCATCTTCTCAAAACTCACTTGATAATTAAATTTTGATTTCATTCCATATATCGTATACTTGTATACTTATTGAGTTTTTTTATTAATAATATCATATTAATATGTGAGACTATGATAGTGTTTATATTCACAATACAAAATTCAGATATGCGATGATTTCTCATTAAAGAGTAATATAGAAAATTGAACCTCTTGACGAGTGGAACAAAACCCGTATAAAATCTGGTCCAATATTGAGATGAACGACATGAAAAAGTGAAGTAAAAGTTTCAAGAAGTATTTGAAAAGTGTTGTTCTTGAATTTTTATAACCGGTGTCTATTTTTTCTTGCATGGAATTATAATAGGTACCAATGTACCATTTTAAAACATATATCAATGAGAATAAACCATGTTTATTGATTTACTTCAAGATTTATAAAAGATATAGCCAAATTCATATGATAGGTTATGCAATATTCAAAGATATTCACACAAGATATATATCATGTGTGTATTTTCTATATAATTCACTTTTCAAAAAACTTACGTGGTCTCGAAGGATATTTATTTGCATGCCATATATATTTCATTTCAATAGGTTATGTGTTATCGAATGATATCTACATATAACAACTTGCGTATATGTCCTATGTATTTTTTTTCTAAAATTGATTATATTATACTAGAGAAATATGCATAAAATACATATGCAATTCGTGACAATTCATGTATATACTCTTATTAGGCTATACATATATCATAATATATATGTATAAGTTATACATATACATTTTCTATATATGTCTTATATAATTTTATTGAGATACCATTGTATATGTATTTTTGCATCAAGTAAAATAAAAAATTGTATAACTGGTGGACGTTATAAAAATTTGAGTAATGATATATACCACCCAAAATCATACCACCCAATTACCACCCATGACGTGGCGTGAATTGGTCGGAAATAAATCATTAATCAGATTAAGAAAACAAATAGATTAACGATTTGTAGCCAACCAATTCATGTCATGTCATGGGTGGTATACTTGGGTGGTATATATAAGTACTCTAAAAATTTAATGAAAAACATATCGATTAGACATACTAATAATTGAGAGAACATGTATTTGGGCCTTTTGAGATATAAATTCTAATATCAATCAACAAATATTTATATCTTGGATTTCATACATATACATACCATTAATATGGTATAAATATTTTTTTAAATAAAAAAGTAATACATTTAGAAAAAAGAAAGTCCATAAAGAATGAAATAATGCAAAAGTAATAGTTCTAACATAACCTAGATTGCATATAATTTTAATCCACACTAAATGTTATTCAGACAAAAAAACAATGAAACCGTTTTATTTTATTTTCAGACATTAGTTATACAAATATCAGTAGGTAAAATTTAGATAAATATAGAACATAAATAATTGTACTAATGATATAACAAAATGTATCTTGTATTGCGGAGGATCTGTAATATATTATTTATATTGTAACATATAATCTAACTATTCATATTCATTATTTATTATTGATGCAATCGAAAACTTGAATGAACAGTATGACTAACATGTTCATAAATGTACATATATACTACATCAACATTGCTATGAAATATAAATAATACACACGAAAAAAAGATATGATTAGTTGTATTATTAAGGTAAGGTTCCACTTTTAATCGATGTTTACAAGTTTGTAAAGTAAATAAATAATCAATTACTTAAAATTTATATCATAGAGGCTAGAATATCGTGGTGATAACATGTTGTGAAAGTAAGGAGATAAGTAAAAGACAAGAATAAAAAGAAAAAAGAATAATTTTATTAATTTCAAGAGTGTATAAATTAAATGTGAAAATGAGCTATATATAAAGAATATGTAAAGCTTAAGACTTAGTCTATTTGGACTTATAATCCTGCAAGTACATGTGCTAAGATGAATATCCATAATAATGTTTCATAACAATTGTAATATGTTCTTGTCTATTATTAATCCCACATCAAATTCCTCCTATTTTCATTTCCACTATGTATCCACATGGACTAAGGGTTTTAAAAATATTTAATTTTTTATTGATTTATTTTTCCTTTCATTCAAGATCTGGTTTATGTATGTCTTTTTATTCCACTTGCACCACTATCACCACGTCTTCTGCACCTCTGAACCTACCGGTTACCACCATCATACTTCTCGTCGAACCTCGATCATCTTCCTCATCCTCGATTTGAATATTTATTAATCGACAACTTCAACCACCACATCTTCATCCCGCAACTTCCTTTACAAACTCAAGCCACCACATGCACTTTCATGAGTCACAACCACCACCAATAGACTCCTACCGAGACGACAAATTTTTTACACTTAAAACGAGTATCTTCGTTAAGCAATGGTAAAAATATACCACATCGTTTGTGCGACTCTAACAAGATATATTTTATCCCAATTCATATTATGTGTATTATTTTATTTGTATTTGTTTGATTAATTGATCATGACTTGGTCCTTTTAGTGAGATTTAAATGTGTTTTAGGCTTTAGGGATAAGGAGCTTTTTTGCTTCGTTTTTTGTTTTGCATCATATTGTGATTTACTATATATTTGCTGCTAATGCTTGTCGATATAATTAATTATGTATATTTCATTCTAATTTACATTCATTTAAAGGTCACGAGATATCATGAAACTATTATGTGATAGTGATGGAGATGATACGACACAGATTGTTAATGTACAAATATTATGATAATGATGAATATGCAAATATGGAGATGGAGATCAACTAACAAAATTGTAATCATATTTATTCAATTACTTCATAATTTGATTGCTCAAATTGGTGAATCTGAATATCGATGTTGAAAATGGTGTTTGTGATGAGGTGAGATAATAATCGTGATGGTACATATATGGTGTTGGAGGAGATATGTTGAAGATAGCGACAAAGATGAAGTTGTTGGAGATTGTTGCCCAATATATAGTCTTATAAGGGGATAAATGAGGACCATACAGAATTAAAAATTAATCTAACTCAATCGATGAAAATTTATCTATTAAAACAATACTTTTAATGCAATGAAAGACTTAATGTTAGATAGGGTAAATATAAAATATGTAGATAAGGGAAGTTACCAGGCAATAATGGATCAAACAAATACACAAACACTTAGTATTCAAGACAAGATAACTAAATATGTGCTAGATAAATTATCAAACACTATGCATGCAAGAAAATAAAAGATAAGGGATGAAAAATAATTCACATGATATCAAGTGGTTTAATTCCTGCAAACTTTGTCCATTACCTAAAGTTTATTTGACCCATAGGATTTGAAAGATCCTCCATTAAATCTTGTGTCTGATCAATAAGGGGATAACACAAACCCTTACAACCACTTTTTCAAAAATACTTCGAAACAACCCCTTGTGTAATCACCTACACAAGTAAATCGAATATAATCCCAATACCCAAATTCCTAGTTCTCAAGCCCATGAAGCCTTCAATTGGTATAACCACACAAGAGCCCGAGTGTACTATCGCTACTCTCAAACAACTTCACACACACGTGGTAGAGCTTCGTACTCATATCTCTGCTGGAACGGATGGCTTTAAAAGAAGCCATGAAGAAGCTGTGAACCATGAGATGGGAAAAGTAGAGAAGAGAGAGGATGAGATTTTAGGGTTTTCTAAAAAAATATCTGAAAATAATTAGTATATATAGGGGTAAAAATGGGGGAAAGTAATTGGAAATCTTGGCTTATAGTGTTAAATGTTAATTGTGGTAAAAAGAGGGGATTAGGGAGGTGTGGTTGTATCTTAGGGTCGTGTTTTTAAGATTCTTTAGATAATTTTTTCAAAAAGCATTTAATACTTTTTTTACACAATTGTTTTTTATTAATAATATATATGTGATTATTTTTTGAAATATTTTTTTGTAATTTAATTAAGGGTAATATTAAAAAAATTGAGTCAATTATCAAAAAATGTCTATTTAAAAAACTATTAATAAAAAGGTACCTAGAATAAGACTCTTTATTAAAAAACGCCTCAACCCAAAATACCCCTACAAATAGTAATTAAAAAAAAGAAAAAAAAATTAGAAAAAAACAAAACAAAAACTAATAAACACACGCGCGTCCGTGTAATTTTTTTTAAATCGTCATAACTAATTCTAAAAAAACAGAAATTTATATATTTGGATAAATCAAATTAATATTTATGTCTATGATTTTTTTTGGAATTTTTTTGAATTTTTTCGCAAACACGGAATATCATGTTTTAAACATTACTTGAAAAAGCAAGCAAAGTTGGATCACAGTAAAAGGACTTGTAAAATTTCATGTTTAAAACATGAAAATTTACTACCTGTACACTAACAATTTTTAAGCTACTTGGATCGAAACCTATACTGATAGGCAATAATTATAAATGAATGAACCACAACACAATATAAAAACAAAGGGAATCCAAAGCATAACAATAGAAAATGTAAAAATGTTAAACCTGTGAATATTAAACCGTTAAAAGAATGTAATGATCATAAAAATAAAACAAAATTCATAGAACAACTCGACGAGTTTTGGCTGAACAGCCTCTATTTCCCGATCACCGGTAACATATATATCCATACACTCCAAATTTGATTTGCTAACCAAAAACTGCATGTTGGGAAAGTCTTCTTCGTCGTTCAACAAACAGTTGACGTCCTCTCCAACTGAATAAACTAGATGCGTGGAACTCAATAGCAAGGAAGACCATTTAGACAGCACGTAACCAAAAACAGAATCGAGAATCGAGAAAAGATCAAACGAACGCATAGAACGTTGAGAACCGAACCTAACTACAACCATAACCATCTGCAGAAAACAACTCATGGCATAAGTAGTAGAATATGATCACATAAACAAAGCAACAAGTAGGAAAAGGAAAGAGGTTTGTGCAGTCTCAGAATTCCATGTTTCAAACATAAAATTTCATGTTTAAAACATGGAATTTCATGTTTAAAACATGGAATTTCATGTTTAAAACATGTAATTCTGCGACTGCACAAACCTATTCATCGCATTACAGTTGCAAAACAACCTCTACTCAGATCAAAATAACTTAAACACATAATTCAACAATCTTGAAGCAAAATATGAACAAAATGAAGAATATAAACATAGAATTTACCAATATTGAGGCAAAATATGAAGAAATGAAGAATGTAAACACATAATCGTAATAAAAACAGCTTAAACACAAAATTTAGCAATATTGAAGCAAAATATGAACAAAATGAAGAATATAAATACAAAACCATAACAAAACAAACAATTAAAAGAGAAAAACCTTGAAAACAGGAGAATTTCTTGAAATTGCAAATTAGAATGAAATTGTGAATCAAAATGCTTTCAAAATGGACGATACATACACATGTATACGTATTATAAGAAACAAAAACATGCAAATAAAAAAAAAACAACAAAATTAAATAAAAAATTAGAAAAAAGACTAAAACAGAGACACCGTGATTGTGAGATAGAGAGAGTGAAAGAAGAGCGATTCAAATGCAAGAGATTAACCTTTTGAGAAGAAGAAGACCGTGCGAGCATGAGAGAAGAGTTTGTGAGAGAAGAGTGTTCGTGAGTGAGCTTTCGTGTGAGTGAAGAACAAGAGAGAGAGAGAGAGAGAGAGAGAGAGAGAGAGAGAGAGAGAGAGAGAGAGAGAGAGAGAGAGAGAGAGAGAGAGAGAGAGAGAGATTATGTGTGAGTGTTTGTGTGTGAATGTGTGAGGAATAATGGGGAATTAATTACCTATTGTCTAATAAATATAGTATTTATATAGGGTAAAAAAGGAAACTAAATAATCATGGGGATGTTATCTCTAATTACTTAATTAGGGAGACATTTATTTTTAAATAAAAAAATTAGAGGCTTAAGAAAAATATTAGACTCTTCTATGGAGATGCTTTCTCTAATACCCCCAAAAAAATTAGAAAAAATATTTTGAAATTAATAAAAAGAAATAAATATTTTGGATTTTTTTTTTAGAAAGTTAAATAAAATGAAGGGAGAGAGTAATTAGGAAAGATGGATTACTTAATTGTTTTTCAAAATTTTTATATAGGAAAAAATATAAAGATAAAGTAAGAAATTGATCTATATTTTACTGAAAAAGATAATTGTTGAGCTTTATTTTTTTTATACTAGTGAATATACCCTTTCGACAAGTGCTAAAACACATCAAAGAAATGAAAACAGGATCATTGGATTTCGTTGATCCACTAGGATATCTTTGTAACAATATTATGAGGGATATGAGTGATTGTGCAACCGCTAGAGTAGTACTTGACTATCAATAAGAATATTTTTTTTATCTTGTACTGTTGTTCTAAACGACTTTTAAGGCTCTCATGTATGAAATAAAAAACACATCACAGAACATATATATATATATATATATATATATATATATATATATATATATTACTATGTCAAAAAAAAAAAACAAAGCCTTGGTCGTATAATTTAGTTTGTAGATTCGAACCGAATCAATGACTTCGAGTCTAAAGTGGCTTCCTATGTAAAAAAAAACACACACACACACATATATATTATCTGTATTTCAATCATGTTTATCTCGCGTTCAAAAAACAATCATGTGTATCTCTCTATTGTTTGTAACGATTAAAATGTATTTTTTACACGAGAGAATTCAAAATCTTAAATCTTCCTCTTTCAATATCACAAGGGGGTTTTAGTTATAACATACCCACGATTTTCCCCTTAATAAAGTAAGGCCTCCCAAGTGGAAAGACCAAATACCCCTTCCCCTTTGTTATCACAGTGATATCACAGTGGAAAAAGAAAAAAAGCCAAAACAAAACGCACCCATTATAGGGTTACGGGAACCCAAATCTATTCTACCTCTCTCTCTACACAGACTCTCTCCTCTCACCCTCTCACCCCCCCCTCTCTCTCTCTCTCTCTCTCTCTCTCTCTCTCTCTCTCTCTCTCTCTCTCTCTCTCTCTCTCTCTCTCTCTCTCTCTCTCTCTCTCTCTCTCTCTCTCTCTCTCCACCCTTTCCACCATGGCCGCCTCCTTCCTTCTTTCCACTAATCCGACCTTCCACCACCACTGCGAACCACGACCTCCACCACTGCTGCAACGAAGCACTACCGCCGACCCACCATGGTCGTCCCCTTCCCTCTTCACCTTCACACCGTCTCACCTTCTCCACCACCACCAAGCTGAAAACCTTCTCCATCAGAGCTGTAGCAGTTGAATGCCGTTTGGTGAAGACTCTTCTGCCGAGATCTCACTGTAGCAGTTGAAGACCGCCGCCTCCTGTAGCAGTGGAAGACCGCCGCCTCTCCATCGCACCAAGACGCGCTCCTCCGTTCGTGGATCCAAATCGTGAGTGCTATGGTCAACATTCTCCTGTTATCTTCTCCACCATTGGAAAAACGAAGATAACCAGAGAAAGGCTTCCCGTTATCTTCTCCACTGTCGAAGCCCTTTCCTCTGCTCCGTGGAGTCCAACGAGTTCAGCCCTTGGTGTTTTGCGAGTTCAGCGAGTTGGTGTTCATTCCTTGGAGTCCAGCGACTCCAGCCCTTGGCGTTCATTCCTTGGAGTCCAGCGAGTTCATCCCTTGGTTTTTGCAGTGTCCAACCCTTTGTGTCTGTACTATCAGTCCAAGTCGTGTTGGATTTTTTTTTAAAAAACTATTTGGGCCCAGGAGTTATTTTGTAGGTGTTTAATGGGTCCAGACCCTTGGGTCCAACTGTTTTTAAAATGTGTTTGGGTCTGTACTTTCTGCCCAATTTTTTTATTTTTTTTAACCATAAATTCTAATCTGATTTGATAAATTGCTAAGGTAATAATATAGTAGGTACTGCCTTTGGATTTTATAATGTCAAGATGTTAACTTTTGATTACCGTATAAAAAAAATAATTTCTAAAAAATTATACAAACACTTTACCATGTACAATCCTTAGGATAAACCCCTAGTAGTACTACTCGAGGAGAAAGAGGCGGGTAGCAATGAGAGCTAGTGGCGGTGGAATTTATATTTAGAGAAATGCAACCCAAAACATTACCCAATAATGAGTATTGTCGCCGGACAGCTTATGGAATTTAATGTATACATTTTGTCTGTAAATGCGAATAAATAAAAGTCAAATAATGAATTTAGATATTCCAGCTGTCTTGATGTACTTCTGTTGAAGCTTTTGACAAAATGTTGCCGACAAAGGATTACATTAAAATTGAACATTTGTTGTCAAAAAAAGAAAAAGAACAGTTACTAGTACCTTTTAGTACTTCGGTTAAAAAATTTATTTAAAAATTAACTAGTATGTGACCCGAGGCACTATACAATTTTAATAAAAATAGTTTTATATTGAGACTTTTTTTACAATTGCTTAAATGTATCCGAATAATTGTTTTTAAATAATAAATACAAATAATAAATAAACAGATAAATATAATTTATTTTATTAATATTTGAATGCATCAGATTTAATTTAAAATCTTAATGAAACATATCAGTTGAGAGTCATGGATTTGAATTAGTCAGAATAAAACAAACTGTTGTATTGATCCAGTGTCTTAATGAACCAAATTCAAATCTCATTAACGACAAAGAAACATTCTTAAGACTTGTTAGTGTTATCTTGTATACAAAATTCATCTTTTAAACTTGAAAGTCATAAACTATGTCAAATAAGATTTCAAGTCATAAACTTGAAAAATAGTGAAATTCATAGAAAAGTAAACTTATCTATAACATCCATTTGATCAAATATGGACATCTAACAAAATATATTTTATGTTGACAAAATTAAAGACTCTAATCACCTTTGTTCTTTAGAATAGTCTAATTATCAAAATAACCTTTAGATCACAAAATTTTAGTTACAATTTTGCTATATCTCATAACAAAAAGGTTAATGGTGCAAATATACCCAAGGTATATATTTAAATACAACAAATAATAGGATAAATAATACAATTTATGAAAATACAAAATTACTCCTATATTATATAAAATGGCTAAATATACCATTGTTATTATGAAATAAGTATTAATCTAAGATATGGTTTTAGATACTTATTTTGTAAAATTTGACAGTACATAAATGTTCATCTTATTTTGTTTCTCTAAATGAGTTTTGTAAAAAATAAGTTGAAAAAATCCACAATTATAGAGACAAAATAAACATGATTTATTGAAAATATGGTCAAGACTGACCATATATTATATATAAACAATATTTTTAAAAGAGTTATCCAACGAGTCTTACTCCTCCTATAGACCTAATTACGCATCACATCTACTATTCTTACTAAAGACTACATATAAGATTTAGCACTAGATAGTCTTTTACCCATTATCAATTTTCCTTAAATATTTTATCACTACTATATATATTAAACCACAAATACAGGCCACACATAAACAATACATTTCTCATGGTACTCTCTCTCTCTCTCTCTCTCTCTCTCTCTCTCTCTCTCTCTCTCTCTCTCTCTCTCTCTCTCTCTTCCTACAAAAATTTCACAACCTCCATTAATGATTTGAAATAAAAAATCTCCCTTAATGTAGTTTTTTTCAGGTGACTTTTCATGAATAAAAAACCCTCCATTAAGCTACATGAAATGAAGCTCCACTAGCTCGAGTTCAGATTCATGACTTCCTTCTCCGGCAAAGAAATGACGAGTAAAAATGGCTCGTGAAGAAACTCAAGAAAGTACATTAGAGTTGATTTTTTAAAATGTTCCAAAATGATATCAATAAAAATATCTTATCGATAAATCTCATGTTCATGACCCACGCCATAATGTACTAAATGATACACTACTACACGCGTGATCTTTAGCGACGAAATCTTTCCCGACTATTTATTTGCAGTCGCTACAGATATATCATTAACGACTACATTTCAATTTCGACTACTTCCCATCTTTTTCGACTACAAAAGTCGTCGTTAATACGTTTACTTATTACCGACTACGCAATGTAGTCGTTAATGATTTATATGTAGTCGCTATTTGTTTTAATTATTTTGTTCACCGACATAAGTAGTCGCAAATGCCTTATTTCATTTTACGACGACTTATGTAGTCGCTAGTAGTTAGTAATAACGACTACTTGAATATATTTAGCGACTACTCATGTAGTCGCGAAAGCTCATAGCGTATTTATGACAGTGAGTTGCGAATTGAATTCATTAATACCTACTATTTTATATCTCTCCCACTTTTTTTCAAAACTCTTATAATTTTTTCCCACTAATCATTATCAAATACTATTTCAACACGTGTAAAAGATTTCTGGGGCCTACACAATTCTCACTTTCTCCAACCAAATTTGCCCAAAAGTAGGTATTTTTTCTTCATTAAAACTTTTAAAAATTTCTTTTCTTTGTTTACAATTGTGTATTTAATGTTATATAGTATAATTATGTTGTTAGAAAAATGTTTTATTGTTCTAATCTACATGTTATAGTATTGTATGAGAATAAAATGCTCAAATCAAATATTTATTTTGTATTCTTTTATATTCGTGTAGTTGATTATATTGGTAATAGACGATGACTTCGGGTATTGATAAAAGTTGGATTAATTTCGCTCATCGTGTTTCGCCTAAATATGTTAAGGGGATAGAAGAATTTCTCATATTTGCTAAAAAAAGAGGATTTTAATGAAACTTTGTTTTGTCCGTGTATTGATTGTTCGAATAATCGTCGGTTTAATGTGGACAAAGTTAGGTCACATCTTTTACAATTCGGGTTTTTGTCCACGTATGATATTTAGACAAAGAATGGTGAAAATTTAGAAATTCCCAAGACTCGATATGTAGAAAATGAAAACGTGTTTTCTGAAAAATAATTGGTTCGTGAAAATAATTGGTGTTTTCTGTTTTCATTTTCTATATTTTCCAAAATGCTACTGAAAACGTGTTTGGCTAAAGAAAATGAAAACAGTTTTTTGAAAAATAAAATGAAAACAGTACTATATTAGAGAACGTGAAATTGACGTTTTCTATATTTTCTAAAAATATTGAAACTGAAAACGAAAATCATTTTCTGAAAATGTATTCTGAAAACGAAAATAGAAAATGTTTTCATAAACCAAACAGTCCCTTAATGTCTATGAAGATTTGAGACCTAATTATTAGGGTGGTGGTCATTCAGGTGACACTGAGATGATAGATTCGATCAATTCGATACGTGGCAGTTTCGAAACTATGTTCGAGGAATTGGAGATTGGATTATACCCGGGTTGTACAGTAATGAGTTCATTAAATTTCATTGCGAAGCTAATGCACGTGAAGGTGAAGAACAAGTGGACTAACACATCTTTCACCGAGCTTCTTGAACTGTTGTGTCGCGTGTTGCCCAAACCTCATACCTTGCCCGAGTCTTACGAGGAGTGCAACAAAAAGTTAAATTTTTTAGGTATGGGGTACACTACTATCGATGTTTGCATGAACGACTGTGCTTTATTTTACAAGGAAAGTGAATTCTTCGACAAGTGTCCAGTATTTAGTGAATCCAGATGGGACCCGAAGAAGGGTCAGAAAGTAGCGCATAAGAAACTCCGATATTTTCCGATTACCCCGAGGTTGCAGCGACTTTATGCTTTGAGACACACTGCCAAAAATATGATTTGGCACCATACATGGAAGAGTACCGACCCAGATGTGTGACGTCATCCGGTTGATGGTGATAGTTGGAAGAGATTTGTACAGTTACATCTCGAGTTTGCTAGCGAACCTCATAATGTGTTCTTGGGTCTGGGTATGGATGGTTTTTGTTCGTTCTATATACAGAATAGCTCATACAATATGTGGTCGGTTATATTGACCGTCTACAACTTACCACCGTGGAATGCACGAAGGAGACCACATTTTAGCTTTGTTTGTTGATTCCGGGACCCCGTTCACCCGGTAAGGACATAGATGTCTTTCTTCGACCTGCATATTGAGTAACCCATAGATTATGCTTTAACTCAGCTCTTCTCAAAAAGTTTGCCTCAGGACCCGCTAATGGTAAACAATATGAACCAAGGACCAATCTTGTACCCAATTAACTCCAAGTTCCTTACCTACAAAATTATTTTTTAATTCTATTTAGGGAATCAAATCTGAACATAAATAAAGTACTTATGCTTCAATGACGGGCAGAAAAAGGATCACAAACACGCATTCCTTCTGGCTTGGATGTAAGTGTTAATATTAAGAAGAAGAAAGAGAATTTGTATTCGTGTTTCTTGTAGATTAATGTTACTCAATACATTGGGTTTATATAGAGTTTAGAGGAGTACAATTGCACAACTAATACATACACTAAACTTACAAAACTAATAACTAACTTTGTCTTGTAGTGTAACTTAATTTGATTCTATTCACTCATATTTTTTGTATATTTCTTATCATCCCCCCCTCAAGCTGAGCGCGTTAAGTAAGGGAAGATTGGAAGTAAGTAATGACTAGGTTGCAGAAGAAAAAACTTTTGTGAAGATGTCAGCAAGTTGTAGTTGAGAAGGAACATGAATCAAAGTTAGCAGCTTAGCAATGACTTGTACACGCACAAAATGGACATCAACATAAATGTGCCTTATTCTTGAGTGAAACACAGGCCTATGCTGTGGATCTCAGTTTTGGGAACTAGGCGGTCGACCGGGGCCTAGAGCCTAGACGGGATTACATGGGGCCTAGGCGAAATTATACTGTTTTAAATCCTGATGTATATTTAGTAATATATATGTAGTAATTATAGTATTTTTAACTATTTAAGTCATGAAATTCATGAAATTAATTCTTCTACTTCTAAAGCTCTTTGTTCTCTTCTTCTCTTGTTAGCAAGTCTGATCAACGATTCTGGATTACTAAGGATCGGAGGTGTTGGCTCTAGATCCTTGAATAGCCTTCTTCGCATACATCAAACCTAAAAAGCTGAGAAAGATAAACAAACAAAAAGCGTAAAACTGATAAAATAAAATAAATGCACTTATCACTAAAGGATAAACACCGTGGTCACACGCTACCGTCCCCGGCAGCGGCGCCAAAAACTTGGTGGTCCTTTGTGTGTTATAAATAAAAGTAATAAATAATCGAACCACAACCGCAAGTGTACGGTTGTCCCAAGTAGTATAACTGATAAAACAGATTCGTTCCAAGGACGGGATGGTTGACTACAATGCTTATCTATTAATGATTGAATGCACTTATGAAAGCAAATAAAGATAATATGTTTGTTTGGTTTTTTATATTAAAACTACTAAATGAAAGACAAATTGTAAAATGCAATTAAAAGCTAAGACGCAAGTAAAATGATGTAAAACGCAATATGAGAAGTAGCACTTGAGAACGCAAGGATCCTCCCAATCCTATTTCCTAACTTATGTTGTTTAAGGGCTAAATTGGTCAATTACAATGGTCGGGATTCTAAATTCCTTATACCCCCGTCAGGGTGGACTATAAGGCGATCCTAGAGTGTCACTAGTCCCGTCAGGGTAAATATGATCCACCTTCGGATGTTTAAGTTTTATTATCTCATTGGCCCTAGAATTAGCTAAGTTCGTCAGAATCAATAGCTTCTATCCTAGATTGAATAAATAGTTCTGTATCTAAACCCTCCGTCAGGATGATCCAATCGCCACTAATTGGAATAGCCTAAATACTAACACCTGTTCCTAGTTCATGACGCTAAAAACAGTAAATAATCTCAATTTATCGAAAAGAGTAAAAGGCACAATCTAGTTTAATTTAACAGAAACCCAAATTCAACATTCGTTATTCAATAAAATTGGGATTCACCCATTGTTTGTTCTCAAGCACTATGAAAAGCTTAGCTCATATTAAAAAGAAAAACTAAATTAAAATAAATGGAATTCATATTTGATTACAAAATTAAAAGATAAAAAGAACCTAATTTCCGGAATAGGAATGACTACGAACGGAGATATAGACCCTCTCCAACTCTTGTAGCTTCTTCTTTCTTCCTTCTGTTGCTTCTCTCTGGTGTTTTAATCTTGCAGAATGTGAATTGTTTGTAAAATAGAAGTCCAGACCTCCTTTTATAAGTGCAAATTCGGGCTTGGACCTAGGCTTTTAATTAAATGAAATATAAAAGGCCCAAGTCCACTAACTTAGCCCAAAATCCCGTAACTGCTGATATGCCTTCACTAAAACGGCTTTTCCCGATGCGTTATGACTCCGATTGACCTCATTCCAGTTGCTAAAGTTCCGTAACTCGATAAGGAATGTTTTGCTCTTCAAAGGTCAGCGGCTAAATCATCGCTTAAGTACCTCGAAATCAGAAATCTATGGCCTGGAAAATGGATTTTCAGCTCTAAAAATAATATCTTCGGGATTTATCTTCAAGTCTTGACTCTATCTCTTGATCTTTTGACTTTCTCCTCGGATTCCTCTTCTAGCTAACATCTAAAACCTATAAACTTTACACTAAAAATATCAATATTATGCGCAAAAGCTTAATAAACTAAAAATGCTAGAAATAAAAGAGGAAAATCTATTGCATATTTAGTCCAAAAGTCTATCAAATTGATTAAATAAACACAAAAAATGATGTCTCCTAAGGGTCGAAAATAAGAACAATTAGGGAGACATCACCATGCATTATTAATCCTCATCAAAGAAGAAAAAAACATCCCTATACTAAAAAGGTTTATCTTTTTTAAAACTTGGCATGAAAATGAAGAATGTATGAATATAATACATAAAAGCTGGATTGAAATGACTCTATTAAGAGGAAAGGGTATAGGCAGAATAAATAAAAAATTATTCTTACTGGCAAATAAACTTACTATTTGGGCAAAGAGAATGGCTAAAGAGAAAAAAAATGCACTTAGAAAAGATAATCTTGAACTGAAAAATATGATAAACTCAAATGAGCCCATTAATTGGGACACTTACAATACAATAGTGGCAAGAATGGAAAGTAGATGGAAAAATGAGGAAACCTACTGGAAAATGAAATCTAGAATAAAATGGCTAGCTTTGGGTGATAGAAACACTGCATATTTTCACTCTATAACAAAAAGTAGAAGGAAAAGAAATAAAATAATCAGACTGTTAAACGAAGATAACATATGGATGGAAAGTAAAAATGAAACAGAAGATGAATAAAAAAATACTTTAATACAATATTTAGCTCAAAAGGTCCAAGAGATTATTCATCAGTAATTCACACAATGGAAAAATATGTAACTGAAGAGATGAATAAGAACCTTATTAAACCTGTAAGCATGGATGAGGTGAAAGAAGCTTTGTGGGATATGGGAAATGATAAGTCCCCGTGGCCTGATGGTTTCCCAGTTCATTTCTATAAAAAATATTGGGAAATTCTTAAATTTGATATTCTTAGGTGCATATCTGACTACCTTTAGAACAATGGATACCTTTATCAAATAAATAAAACACTAATTACCTTAATCCCTAAGGTAGAAAAACCAGCAAAAATGGCTCACTATAGGCCAATAAGTTGCTCAAATGTAATTTACAAGATTTTTGCTAAAATCTTAGTTAAAAGACTACAAAATTACATTACTCTTATAATAAGTGATACACAGTGTGCTTTTATCCCCGGGAAAGAAATCATTAAAAATATTTTATTAGCACATGAAGTAAGTCACTTTTTAAAGAAAAAAAGAATAACAAACGACCACTATATGGCAGTTAAAGCAGATATTGCGAAAGCCTATGAGAATGTGGAATAGGATTTTTTGAAAGATTCTCTAAAAAAATGGGCTTTTGTGATATTTGGATAAAATGGATCATGGGATGTGTAACAACAGTCTCATATAATGTGTTGCTTAATGGTGAACAAATACAAATTAATAACTCAAATAAGGGTTTGAGGCAAAGGGACCCTTTGTCCCCTTTCCTATTTTGTATAATCACTCAAGCACTGACCTCCCTTATCAATGAAAAAATAAATAACAACTTGATTAGAGGGCTAAAAATGAACAAGAATTTCCCCACTTTAAGCCACATTTTATTCGCAGATGACAGTTTATTCTTTGTTAGAGCTGAAATAGAAGATGTGGAACAATTCAATATAATACTTAATAAATATAGCCATGCTACAGGCCAATCCATAAACCTAAATAAAAGTGGGATAGTATTTTGCAAAAACACCCCTCCTGAGAAAATGAAATGCATCCTTGATATATTAAGAATGAATAAACTCAACAATTTGAGTAAGTACCTTGGATTACCAGCTGATTGGGGTAGATCCAAGGTAAAGGCTTTAAACTGGATGATAGATAATATAACAACAAAAATAGAAAAATGGCATACTATATTTCTATCTGAAGCAGGTAAAGAAACACTGATAAAATCAGTTATTACAGCTATACCTGCTTATACTATGTCGGCTTTTCTACTACCAATAAGCATATGTGAAAAAATAGACTCACTAATAGCCAAATTTTGGTGGAATAATAAAAATATTAAAAAACAACATTGGATTAGATGGGATACTATGACCATCAGTAAGGATAAAGGTGGAATGGGTTTTAAAGGAATGAGGTTAAAAAATATAGCACTCCTTGCGAGAAATGCGTGGAAAATTTTAAATAACCCAAACTCTCTTTTAGCAAGAACTCTAAAAGGACTATACTTTAAAAAACCCATTTTATAGATGCAAATTTGGGATATTACCCATCATGGGGATGGAGAAGCTTAATTGAAGGCAAAAATAGTTTTAAAAATGAACTAAACTGGAAAATTAGAGATGGAAAAACTATAAATATATGGAATCATAGTTGGATTCCAGGCATTAAAAAAAATAAAATGCCCTGAGAATTGCCCCCTTATAAAAGTGTCAGATTTATTTCTTCCAGGATCAAATATATGGGATCATCAAATTTTATCACAGTGGTTTGATGAAGAAATAAAAGATAAAATCTTAAACATAATGACCCCTTATCAAATGGCAGATGATAATGCCTTCTGGAATAATTCCAGAACTGGTGAAATTACTGCTAAAGATATGTATGGTTATTTAAAGGATATTAAACATTAAAAGAGGAAAAATTAAAGAAAGAGGTACCTTCTAGCTCGCATATAACCCCAAATTCCATTTGGAAGGATTTATGGAGTCTAAAAGTACCCCCGAAATTAAGGAATTTTATGTGGAAATTGTGTAAAAGAAAAATTCCTACCGAGGAACTGAAATTTTCGAGAAAATGTGCTAAATCCCCTCTATGTAATGTGTGTGGAAAAGAGGTGGAAAATTTGGAACACATGGTATTTAACTGTCCTTGGACAAGAGCACTTTGGCTTATCTCACCTTTACAAATGCTATCTAATTCTATAATAACAGCTAGATTTGACAGCTGGTTTATAGAAATAAAAAAATTGAATACCAAAAGAGATTTAGCAGGAAGAAACTTATACGAATTGAGTATCATTATATTGTGGCATATTTGGAAAACAAGAAACAAATTTATATATGAAGGAAACACCTCTGATCCAGGATATGTATTACAACAATCACTAAATACCTATGATGAATTCTTATCTTCAAGAAAGAATAATTCTGAGGTAAAAGAATATTCACCAATTCAAGGTGAAAATCAAGTACAACAAATACATATAAATCAACAGGTAAATAGAAAAAATCCTAATAGTACACCTGCTCAAGGTAAAAAAGTAAAAAGTGATATATGGAATGAAAAAATGAGTAAGAACTCCTTGGTAATTATTTATGATGTCTGTTTTAAAGAGTATAAAGCCTCATCTGCTAGTATATTAATAGATGAAAATAATAAACTCATACATGGGCATGCTTGGTCTTTCTTATGTAACAACCCAGATGAAGCAGAGCTGATAGGAGTGCTGATGTCTCCTCATTTGTGATAGATTTATGTTAAGATGAGACATCATTTTTAGTGTTTTAGGAGTCAATAATGTCGATTTTCTTGAGTTTTAGTGCACTTTCCTATTTTGTGTCTTGATTTGTAGAAATAATATTTTTAGAGCATATTGGGTTTAATTGTTTATTTAGTGTGTAGCTTTAAAGATAATTATGGAGCTTAATTAGAGTCCAAGTCAAAGACAACAACTTATGGAAGGAGATATGCATGGTAATTGGAGATAAGGAAGGAATTGCTAAAAAGATGGAAAAGGAAAAGCTGCCTAAATCTGGGATTTTGCAAAGATAGGCGTTTTTACCTAATAAAGAGGCCGATTTTGGTAGATTACTCCAAAAGGGTCTAGATAATTCTGTTGCGATTCTTTTGGTATCTTGTGGAGCAAAATCGGACCAATAATAAAGAAGTTATGACCAAAACAACGCAGCAGTGTTTATCTTTATTTCCATACGAATTTGAGTTGGGCTAGAAGTCCATTACCTTAACTCTTCCTCAAGAAAACGAATTAGGTCTTCTAAACACCTATAAATACACCCTTATATCACTTGTAAATTATCCTTGCCTCATAGTAATTAGTTCTTAAGGTTTTATTCTTCCAGTTTATTGTAGAGAGCAAGATGATGTCTTTTATTATTTCTTTTAGTTTATTTCCTTCAGGTATGAACTAAACCTCACATAGCTTGGGTTTTGCATATGTATAATCTATGAATTCTAATTCTTCTATCTAAGTTTCTTTGGGAATTATATGTTTTAATTTGATATTAGCTTCTTACTTTATATTTGCTTATGTGTTTTGATTTAATGTCTTTCCTAGAATTGATCACTTTAGGATTGTTTTAAGAGTAGTTAGATGGTCACCTTGTAAGGGTGTTTAACTATTGAACCACCACATAATGTCTAGTGTCGATAGCAGTTCTGACAAAACATACTTCTAACTAGATAATCATTAAGGTTTGTTTTAACCACAGTATCACCAAGACTTGCAGTATTTGCTTAGGGCCTTAGTGGCGTTTGATAACCCTATTTTAAATCACTTCTTGGTTGTGACGTAGCCCCCTTAGTCGCTCTCAAGGTCTAAGGTAGTGGAATTTAGAATCCTGACTAAGTATTACCAAGAGCTAATATTCTCCCTTGTGAACTAGATTTATAGATAGAATTAGAAGGATTAGTGCATACTAGCAAAACCTAAGCTATACTTCTCATCTCATATTCTTAATCTTTTACTTTATTGTCTTTATTTTCCTAGTTTTAATTTAGTTTTAATTCATAAATTCGAAAACCAAATATTTAATTTTCTGTTTTCTAGTTATTTACTTTTACTCGTTAGCTGTTCCTACGCGTTTAACACACTTAAGTCCCTGAGAACGAACTCTACTTATCATTAAAACTTGCATACGTCCTGTAATACTTGCAGGTTTATTCTTTTTCAGGTTTTCACAGTGTTTAATTCTTGGCCTCCCTTACCGGAGCCTGAGAGGAGCTTCAGAGCTTATAACAAACGAATTCGTGAGGAAAGAACCTTGAGGAGAGTTATGGCAGAACAAGTTAATGATCCGGAGTTAATCTATTTTGCACCAGGAGGACCTCCAGCATACATTCCACCTGGTGTACAATTACCAGTAGGAGAAGGCAATGGGCAGAATAATCTCAATAATCAACAGAACCAAGTTGAACAAGATTTACCTGGCCTTAATGTACCATTCCATGTTCAACCCATCGGTTACCGCCCTCCTGAGATTCCGAATATCAAATTTAGACCCGATCCGGGTATGCTTAGTCAATTTCAAAGTTTCGGACTCTATGCTGGTACTGCAATTCAAGATCCGGTAAAAGCGATTCAGAAGTTCATGCAGATTTGTGATGCCTACATTACTCCGGGCATTACACGCGAGCAACTGTATTGTCATATGTTTTCGTTTTTCTTGACCGGAAGAGCTAGCGATTGGCTAGAGATACAACCACATGGAACCATTCATTCTTGGAGAGACCTTCAAGCCGCTTTCTTTAACCGATTTTATCCGAAGAGCATGAGACTTAAAGATCAGACCGAGCTTGCAAGATTTTGCCAAGAAGATGGAGAAACAGTGGGAGAAGCATGGACAAGGTTTCAACAAAAGTTAACAAGATGTCCACTCCATGGCTATACACCTGCTCTACAACTTGCTATATTCTATGAAGGTCTTACTGAGAGAGGTAGAGAGAAGGTGGATAACATTGGAAAGGGCAATTTTGTGTCCATGAATCACAATGAAGCTTCCGAGGTGCTAGAAAATATCATGGAACAAGAAAGAAGTTGGCCTTCAAGACGAGCTTCTACAACAAAGACCCGAGGAACGCTTCGTTTAGATGCAGAAACTGCGAATTCAGCTCAAATATCCGCTTTAGAAAATCAAATCAAGGAGCTGAAAATCGCGATGGAGAAGAATTTAGCTGCTACAAAGGTAGTTCAAGAAGCACAAGGTTGTCAACAATGTGGAGTTAACGATCATTCATGGGAAGAGTGCGAATCAAATCCGCAATCTGTTTACTTTATATTCAACCGATGGGGCAACCGCAACCATCCGGGTATGCAGTATTCAAATCCGCAAGGGGCCGCGAATCCTGGTCATTATCAACCGCGTCCTCAGAACAACTCTTACCAACAAAGAGGTCAGTATCAAAACCAATATCAGAATCGACCTACTCCTCCACAACAACCTGCTCAAGACACCTATACCAATACTTTAGATCAAAAAGCTTTACCTCAGTATCCGCAAGAAGGGTCTATGGACAATACACAGATAGTACAAGCTCTAGACCGTTTGAACACAACTGTAAACGCTCAAGAGGAAAAAGTCCGAGGACACGATGCCATACTTCAGATGCTAAGTACTCAATTAGACCAAATAAACAAGCATCTAAAAGAACAAAAGGAAGTGAAGGCAATCGAAGGAGGTGAAAACAATGTTGGGTTCGAAGCTTGCAAGGCTATATGCCTTGAAATCGAAAAAGAAAAAGAGGAAGCACCACATGCTGCCATTAGTTCCGTGGAAGTTCCCATTATTGAAGAAGAACCAACCGAGTCTAACCCCGAGGATTCTGACTGTTTAGAGGTTTGTCTGGAGAGCGATGAAGAGAGAGACGAGTTCATAGAGTTACTGAGAAAGGTGCAAGAGGAGATTCGTTCGATGGTAGAGTATGCAGCGGAGTTAGCTAAGGAGAAAGAGGAAGAAGCCTCAAAGGAGGAAGCGAAAGATGAAGTGGCACCTGCTGTGCTAGAGGAGAAAGAAGAAGAGAAGGTGGAATCGCCACCTAGTGTTCAACCAGTGTCATTAAATATTCCTGATACAAATCCTAAAAGTGACACTGTTCTCAAGACATTTGTAGAGGCGTACCAACCTGAAAATATCAACGCCCAAATGCTTGAGATTGCGAAGAAAGGACTTACACCGCAACAAGTTTTTACGCAGGTTAGTCCTGAAAAAGAGGCGAGTGTAGAGATCCCAAGAGAGAACCTGAGGGTTTCGAGAAGAAGTGAGAAAGAGCTACCTACTAAGCTTAAAGATTCGGGAAGTTTCAACCTTCCTATTCAATTGCATGGTAGGCTCAAAGTGAAAGCAATGTACGATGTGGGTTCTGGTGTGAATCTTATGCCTAAGTCCGTGTTCGAGAGACTTGGACTTCAAAAATCAGAGAAAACTCCAGTGAAGTTGCAGTTTGCTGACAACTCAGTGAAAAGGACATGGGGAACAGTGGAGGACGTCTTAGTCCGTGCAGGTAATATCGCCATCCCTACTGACTTTGTTATTCTTGAGTTTGATGCAGATAAGCAGGTTCCGATCATACTTGGACGGCCTTTCATGGCAACAAGTCAAAGTATGATCAACTTCCAAGATGGGACCATCACCCTTCATGCTAAAAATGTATCCGAGACCTTTTATGTCTTGGGTAAGAAACCAAGGAAGTTGGATCCCACCGTTCCTATCATCCACAGTCTTTCACATCACAAAGTCCCTCCTGAGGACATCCACTTAAAACCTGTGGACACTGAGCCAAACATTGAGTTTGGGGTTGGCCATGAAGTCCTATGGAAAGCCCACAAACGGGAGAACAGGCCACGAAGTTTCAAAGACTCGTGGATGGGACCATTCATCGTCACTAAGGTTGTTTCAGCCAAGGTGATAGAAATTCGCCCCAAAACTGGGGTCAAGCGCAGATTAGTTGACGTTCATAGCCTTACTCGTTGTTGGGGAGGCTATATTCGCAAATCTTGACAGAGGTAACACGTCTAACTTTGAAAGACGTTAAACAAAAGTGCTGTTCGGGAGACAACCCGAAGTTTTTTTTTTTATGTTTTCATGTCTTTTACATTCTTAGTTTAAGTTTATTTTAGTTGTTTTTAGTTGATAATGCATATTTGAGAAAGGTATTAGTATTTTTGGTGTGTAGGAATCGGAGAAATCAAGTTAGGGAACGCGAGGAAAATTTTTGGAGCGCAAGAAAGCACCCCGCGGACTACCCCCACGGACTACCCCATGGTCCGCAGGGATGGTCCGCGAGGTCAAAACCCGTACCACGGGTTGCTACCGCGGGTTTGATCCAGAAACAAGGAAAAATTCCACGGACTGCCCCACGGTGCACCGCGCCATGGTCCGCGCCCCAAAAACCCGTACCACGGGGTGAGTACCACGGGTATTTTGACGGAGTAGCAACAGAAGCCGCGGTGTACCCTCCGGTACACCGGACCCTAGTCCGCGAGCCAAAAACCCGTACCACGGGGTCCTACCACGGGTTTAGGTCAGTGAGCAAAATTTTTCGAGCATCAGATGTTGCGGACTACCCTGCGGTGCACCCCATGGTCCGCAGGGGTAGTCCGCAGCGCCGCCAGAGGAGAGAGAAAGTTACGGGATTGAGTTATAAAGGAGGTATTGAGCCTATTATTCCGAATTTATTAAACCTTAACCCTCTCTTTCTTCTCCACAACTCTCCTAACTCCATTGAAGCTCATCAAAACCTTCACCAATCACCAAAACACTACCCAATCATCAAGGAATACACATCAAACCTTCTCTCCACATCATTACAAGAGAGAATCAAGCTACCAATCATCACCAAATTCATTCAAATTGAAGAATCAAAGAGCCAAATTTCACAAATTCATCACACAATTTCTAAAATCCAAGCCTACCCATTACAAATCATCCTCACCCACATAGAGATTCATCACCAATTCACCCATCCTAGGCCAAATCAAGCTTGTTCATCCATGAATTTCAAGAGTTAAATTTCAAAGGTTGCTAAAGCTTTGAGTTGGGGGTTAATTGAAGATGACTAATAGAACAACAATCTTATCTAGCAAGAGGGAGGTGAAGAGTAACAAGGGATTGGATTTAAACAAGAAGAAATCAATTGACAAAGGTGATAGTTCTAAATCAAAGGGTAAAGATAAATTGAAGAGTGGGAAACCTTCGTATGATAGTAATGGTAAAAAGCTTTATTATTATGCAAAGGAAAGAACACAACCTCAACCAGATCCTATACCTATAGAGAAGGTGGATACTTCAAAGGCCTTGAAGATTTCTGCGGAGAAACAATTAAAAGAACTACCTTTTGCCTATGAGAAAGTATTCAAGGAGGAAATTAGAGATGGAGAATACAAGATATTCTTTGAGCTTGGTGAGAAGTTGGGTTGGTCTACGTTCATGGTAAGCCGTTCTGAATTATGTCTTGAATTAGTTTTGGAGTTCTATCTAGGCCTCTTTAGCCGAGATAGTGATTGTGTTCCGATTAGAGGAAAGTTAGTTCCTTTCACAGTTGAGGAGATTAGGAACCACTTCAAGTTTAAGAAACTGAAAGGTTTTTGCAAATTTGAGGAAGCAGTTGCCAAGCGAAAAATCTTTGATAAGGAATTACTTTTTGAGCATGTTTTAGACAAGGAGAAAGTGCAATTACATATGGGAGAATTGAAGGCACCTTGGCCTTACAAATATCTTCAAGCAGATGCTAGAATTTGGCACAATTTCCTTATCCCTAATGTCTTTGGAAACACACGAACTTTGGAGGTGACCATGAAGAACGCGCTACTGTTGGACTGTATTTTGAGAGGAGAAGAAGTTGATGTGGCACAGTTGATCTATGAGGAGGTGATACGATTCTCGGTCTCTCCTAAATCAGTTTATAATGTTAAATTTCCAACTATGATCACGTGTCTTGTGCGAAAAGCGAATATAGTATTGGGTGAAGAAGAGAAACTCGAGTTCAAAACAAGTTATATTGATAATGCTTGGATCAAAGAAAGTCTTCGAAGAGCGGGTTCTACTCAAGTCTCGAAGGAAGAAAAGGAGCAATCTTGGCGAGAGAAGATGGAGGAGCGTTTAACGAAATTAGAAGCAGCTCAAACTTCCTTAGTCAATGATGTGGCACAAATGAACGCTAATCAAGTGCACACCATGAAACTCCTTGACCAATTAACGAAAGGTCCAGCAATTCCAACCTTGGATATCAATGATGCGAGGCAATAGCCTCGAGAGTATGTTCTCTTTCTTCCTTACCATTTCTGTAAATATGCCTATCTGCTAATTTTAATTTCTGTTTCGAGTCTTTTTTTTTTTCGAGTCGTGGGGACACGGCTCATTTTTGAGTTGGGGGTGTGGGGATTCGTTGTCTCTCATCTCCATTTTTCTGTTTTTGAGTGAAATTAAAATTTTTGATGCATGGGATTTAGATGTAGAGTGTGTTTAATAGCTTGAAAGCATGAGCTCAGTAGATTAATGATAGTAAGTGATATGTTTATGAGCTATGTATGTGTATGCTTTGAGTATTTGCAGGAAGACACACATTGATAGTAAAGAAAAGATTAGTGAGCAATGCGATAGAAAGTATGTTCGATCTCAGGGAACCTTGAGAAGTGTGTAGGCCGTGAGATCCAAGCTAGTTGAAAAACCATTTGATGAAAGTGCTAAAGGTAAGAAATTTTCTGAATTACATAGTGTAGAAAGTGATCAAGGCGGTTCTTTCATATTTTTAAGCCTTTGAAGCCTTTTTATACCTTCTCACCTTGTGATTTTTGAGTTTAAAAGTTATATCCTTCTTAGCCCCTTCTAGCCTTTCTAAAGCCTTTTTATTGAAACACGTTATAAGCCATATCCTTTAGATTTTAATACTTTTCCATATGACCCGCACTCGAATCGCGATGCTTAGACAGTTGTTTTAGAGCTTGATTTTGGGGTGGTGGGTCCACCATTATGGGAGTTATTATGTTGGGATTTTTGAGCTTATTATTGTGCTTTGTGCTTTATATTGATGATGATTCACAGAATTGTATTGTAACCCTTTGCCGGGGTAATAGTGAATGAAAAAGAAGCTTCGAGCTAATTTTGCCAACAAGGGCATTAAAAGAAAAAATATATATATGAGAAAATTAGCGTGATATCTCAACATTAAAAGAGAGTCATAGCCATGGAGAATTGAATTGAAAAGAAAAGAAAAAATATATATTCGGACCGGCAAGGTGGATTTTTATGTGAACATCTTAAAGTTTAATTGGGTTATTGGGGATGCTAAATTGTGCATCAAGGAATTCATTGGGTTGAGTGAGAAACGTTTTATGAGAGTAACTCAAGCTCTAGGGCGATTCGTTGATGGCTAGTGAGGAGAGAGCCAAAAGCTCACTCCAAATTATCCAAATATATGATCATACCGTCCCTAAGCCTACATTACAACCTTAAAGACCTTGTGATTCTTTGTTATGTAATTAAGAAGTGATTGAGCCATTAGAGATTAGTTAAGTGGATTCTTGGATACTAGTGAGGTTTGATGAACAATCTATAGCTCTCAAGGGGAACTGAGTAAAGTCCCAATCCTTCTTACATTGCGAAACTAATCTGATCTTGAAATCAAGCCGTGTTGACTGTGGATATGAGAAGTGTACCGGTATGTAGTTTATGAATATAATTGCATGAAATTTTCTGAGTTATGTGCTTTAGGTTTATTCTATATATTCTGCTATGCTTTTTCCCTTGTGTTGAGAATTTTATAAGTGTGTATTTCTAGACTTCCCTATGTTTTTATCTTTTATTGTATCGGGACGATACAACTTTGAGTTGGGGGTCTTGATGTCTCCTCATTTGTGATAGATTTATATTAAGATGAGACATCAAGTGCGCAATGGACTTTGCTCAGCAATCAATTTTCATCGTCGTGATATAAGAGTACTTTGCGACAACAAGACGGTGGTGGAAATGCTCAAATCAAAAAAAGCTCCTCCAAATGCGCGCCTAAAAACTTTTCTTGCTGATATTCATAATTTTTGTTGTAATAGACTAGTGTCTTTCTTCTTTATTAGTAGAGTAGATAACGTATTTGCGGATTGGGCCGCAAGGCAAAACCTCTTGGGCATTTTACCTTGTGATTGGGCTAATAACCCCACCCACCAATTCGCCAAACTCCCAAATAACTCGCTGATACCTAGTGGTATTGGTTGAGGTGCTATCCTATCTGTACTGAACTTATATCTCGTTTTAATTTAATGCATTTTGACAAAAAAAACTACATAGAGCATTACAAAAAAAAACTTTCATTTATATATAAAGAGAGTTTTGAATTTTAAAGTACAAAATTAGCATAAGGGCTAATAATGCAAATTAGCTTATGACAAACTACTATATAGTAAATTGTTTTTTTAATTAAAACTATAAGGATATAATTTGATATTCACGTAATATAGGGACCTAAGGCAAATTAGATTATAAACTAGAATATAGTAAATTATTATTTTTAAAAAGATGATAATTTTCTCCCTCATGTTTAATGAGAACTTGGTATATAGTTACTTGAAGTCGAGGACCATGTTGTAGGTGAAAAGATAACACGGTCTTTAAAATCTTGCAATCCGGGAATCAAACACAAAATAATAATTGGAAATTTGTGAAAATATTGTTGTGTTTTATTTGTATAAACCAGTAAAACAATATAGAAACTAATGCAGAAATAAAATAAAAGTAAATAAATAAATAATTTTATTTGTCGAGACTCGGGTTGGATCCGATGTCTTTAAGGTATTTAGGCCACGTACAGGTGTCTTACGTTTGCTGGCTTCAACCTCCACGATACAACGACAAAACTATTCAAAATAAACTGACACACGAATTCTTAAGAATTTCAACGAACTTGATGATGCTGCTTCTTTCTCTCTTATAATTTTAATTCTTTGAAAAATGAATGAATAAAATAGTTTAGTTGGCCAACTATTTATAGAAAATGAAAAGGTGGCTTGCCAAAGGTTGTGATGTTTCATTTCGGAGTTATGTTGTATTAATATAACATACAACGTTTAATTAATAAAGACAAAACTTTAGGCTGGTTCACATGGTATAAACCTAAGGCCTAAATGCCCAACAAGGCTAATGTTCCAGTTTCATTCCCCACCAAGAAATAAAATAACATACATTGTTATTTTTTTTTCTTTTAATTTCTCCAAATTAAATGACTCAATTTCTCATTCAATTTCAAATGATTTTAACCAAGTTAATATATTACTTTAATCTTTACAACTTGAATAAACGTATTAATATCCGAATAATTTCATTAAATTGAGTCACCAACTATCATCGTAAACATGGTCAACACTTGGGTAGAATCCCATTTGTCCAACAATACCCACATGAATGGAAATTTACTAACCACCTTAAAAATTATGCAAAAGAATGCTAAACATTTGAGAGAGAGAGAGAGAGAGAGAGAGAGAGAGAGAGAGAGAGAGAGAGAGAGAGAGAGAGAAGCGTAGAAGAATACTACATCGAGAAAGGTAGCTTTTGGCCTTGAACCTTCTATAGTAAGAGCTATCATATTTACTTGCTAACTAGTGAACGTGATGCCTTGAACTATTCAGCTTTTGTGTAAACCAAGAAAATAGAAATTACATAGTATACTTCCAAAAATTATTTGGTTCTAACGGTTGTGTCCATTTACGACCCTGGACAACTCCTGGTATTTCATGAATAACCGTCGGAGAATTTCTCCCTTAAAAAATTCTCGTAGGGCGGCCCTACCCATGTTATTCATATAGGTGGTCTCTTGTCAAGAGTATTCTGCATTACTCTATCTTATGTTATCGAAGATACAAGAACCATTAAAAGTTTAACTTATCCTTCACTTTTACAACTAGCTCTGTTTAATTTTGTCCTAGGAATGGTTTGGGGAGGTCTTACCACAGTGTGTCGCACCAAGTTGCAGTTTCATGACTCAGTTTTCCCTTTGAACATAGATTGTGGGATCTCCACTCTGCTAGGTAGGGTTCCCATCATGGCAACTTAGCTTTCGTAGGCTTAAGACCCATTCCCCTTGACAACACTCACATTTTCTCTCTTTGTAGACCTTTGGTCAGTGGATCCTCTATATATCCTTTGATCAAACATAATCAATTGTGATAACTCCGTTTAAGAGCAGTTGTCTGACGGTATTGTGTCTACGACGTATATGTCTAGACTTACCATTATACATTTCGTTTAGTGCCCTACCAATGGCACCTTGACTATCACAATGTATGCAGATAGCTGACACAGGCTTTGGCCAGTTAGGAATATCCTCTAAGAAATTCTGAAGCCACTCGGCTTCCTCAGCATCTTTGTCTAAAGCTATAATCTCAGATTCCATAGTGGATCCTGATATGCACATATGCTTAGTGGATTTCCAAGACAAGACTGCTCCTCCTAACAAGTAGACAAATCCACTTGTGGATTTTGAGTCGGTGGAGTCTGATATCTAGTTTGAATCGATGTATCCTTCTAGTACAGTTGGATATCCCATGTACAACAACCCTTTGTTCATAGTGTATCTAAGATACCTAAGATTTCTTACAATAGCAGTCCAGTGGTTCTTCTCCGGATTATATGTAAACCTATTTAGCTTGCTTACTGCATGTGCTATATCTGGCCTAGTGCAGTTTGTAGGTACATGAGACTCCCAACAATCCGATAGTACTCCAACTGGTTGATCGTATCACCAGTGTTCTTATCAAGATGTAAATCTACATCAACAGGTGTCTTGGCGATATTTGTGTCGCCATTACTAAATTTGTTTAAAACTTTCTCAATATAGTGTGACTGAGATAGTATAATACTTCAGATGTTTGGAGAATCTTGATACCCAAAATAACATCTGTAAGGCCTATATCTTTCATGTCAAACTTACTTGAAAGCATCCTCTTGGTGAATGTAATCACATCATTGTTATTCCCAATGATTAACATATAAACTGACAATTATATGTCCTGTCTCATTTTGTTTTACATAAACGCATTTGTCACATTCATTGATCTTGAAATCATTCGAGGTCATGAATCTATCAAATTTGTCATGCCATTTCTTCGGTGCCTGTTTTAAACCATATAAAAAATTTAATAAGCTTACATACTTGCTTCTCCTTAGATAGAACTACGTAACCCTCAGGTTGTTCCATATATATCTCTTCATTTAGTTCTCCATATAGGGAAGCTGTTTTTTACATCCATCTGATAAATTTCGAGCTTTTATATTGAAGCTATAGCGATTAACATTTGAATGGATGATATTCTCGTACCGGAGAATAAGTATCAAAATAGTCAAGTCCTTCTCTTTGACTATAACCTTTTACAACAAGGCGAGCCTTGTATTTCTCGATAGACCCATCAGTCTTTAGTTTCTTCTTGAATATCAATTTGCATCCAAGTGGTTTATTCCCAGGAGGGAGATCCACTAGTTCCCACGTATGGTTTTGCATAATGGAATATATCTTGCTATTTACCGCTTCTTTCCAGTATGGGGAATCAGGGTTCGACTAGAATGTTCGCGGTTCGTCATCTAGCATGAAAGATAGAAAGTTAGGACCAAAAGACGTAGAGGTTCTCATCCGCTTACTTCTTCTTGGTTCTCCTTTATTTGGCAATGACTCTTGATCTTGCTTTTTGGTTGGAAATAATTATAGATCTTGCTCTTCTTGAATTGCATCATGTGTTCTTTTTAAGGAACCAGATTCTGGTGCCGTCTTGTATGGAAAGGTTGTTTCAAAGAAATGTGCATTTCTTGATTCAATCACCGTATTGACATGAATGTCAACATGACAAGATTTTTGTACCAGTAATCTATATGCAACACTGTTGTGAGCATATCCAATAAAGACGCAATCGAAGGTATTTGGTCCTATTTTGACCATTTTAGGAGCAGGAATCGCTACCTTTGCCAAGCATCCCCACACTTTTAAGTATATGAAGGAAGGTGGTTATCCCATAATTCGTAAGGAGTTTTATCTACCTTCTTGTTTGGTACCTTGTTGAGGATGTGGTTTGCGGTGAGCAAAGCCTCTACCCACAAGTTTTGTGGTAACTCTGAGTTAATCAGTAAGACATTCATTATTTCCTTCAACATGCGGTTCTTTCGTTCGGCAATCCCGTTTTGTTGAGGTGAGCAGGGGGCCGTGGTTTAATGGATGATTCCATGTTCAACGCAAAACTCCTCAAAAGGAGACAATATTCTCCTCCCATATATGTTCTAAGATTCTTAATCTTTTTATTTAGTTGATTCTCAACTTCAGTTTTTTATTGCATAAATGCTTCTAAGGCCTCATCCTTACTTCGAAGCAAGTATATTTGACAGTACCTTGTGCAATCGTCAATGAAAGTTATGAAATACTTTTCCCCAATTCTAGTTTGCACAAATTTCAAGTCACAGATGTCACCGTGTATTAACTCTAAAGGTACCGAAGTCCTTTCTATAGATTTAAACGAGGTTTTAGTTAATTTTGACTCAACACATACTTCACATTCCTTTTGAAAATTGAAATTTACATTAGCTAATAAACCGACGTTTACTAATTTATTTATTGAACCAAAATTAATATCTACTAATCTATCATGCCATAGATTAGGTGAGTCAAACACATATTACTTTATCTATTACATTTTTGGTAGGTACTACGGTCATTACATTTATCTTAAATAAACCGTCACATAGGTACCTTTTGCCCACAAATATCCCACCTTTAGTGAAAATAACTTTATCAAATTCAAATACTAGTTTGAAGCCATTCTTACTCAATAACGAACCTGGAACTAGATTCCTTCTAATTCAGGCACGTGGAAAACGTTAATGAGACTCAACTCTTTTCCAAAAGTCATTATTAGAATAATGATTCCAAATCCAACTACTTATGATATAGATAAATTTCTCATAAATAAAGTCTCTTCAGTAGTTGCAACTGTGTATGTCTTTAACATACATGTCGGGTGGCCCAGTATCCATCCACAAGTGTTTGGTATTGCCAACCAAATTTACTTCAGGACCCATTGCAGTAAAATCAATCTTATTAAGAACGTTGATCTTAGTCATGGTTGATTGGTCTTGTTTTCCTTTCATGGAATTGCCTTTACTCTTTCTATGTGATTTCGGCCATTTATTCCTTTACACAGATAGTCATTTCCATTTAACCTCTTAAACTCCTCAGCGAGTCTAAAGGACTCGGGATCATGTACCACAAATGCATTTTACATAAGTAAAATTGGCGATGGTATGTTGTTACCGATTCAATCATTTTTACACATATTTTTTATCTTGGTAGACATCATTTCAATCACCAAAGATTACACAATATTATAAATAATTCAAACAAATGAATTATTCAACCTTTCTCACTAAAAGATAACACAAAAGTTAATTATTTCTTATGATAAAATGATTAAATTAATTTTAGTTTCTCAAGTTTTTATATTCTTGTTAGTCCCCCAAGTTTTTATATTCTTGTTGTAGAGGCTCGAAGAAATTAAAGAGATAATCAATTCACGTAAAAGAGAATCTCAATCAATTAAGAATTTTTGAATCAGAAAATTTCAAACCACAAGGTTCGATAGGTATGCAGATATTAGCAAAATTAATATTAGTTGTTAAAAAATACACTAATATTACAACATAAAATTAAATGTTTTCACTTTGTTCACTAATTTTGCCCATGTCTAGTATGAGGCAGAAATATGACGTTAGTAAGCGAGTAATTTTCTAGTATGTATACACAAGCCTAGAAATCAGAATAAGAGAAAAGAAATAGAATGTAATATTTCTGTTCTGTATACACAGACCCATAAATTTTGCAAAAGTAAAATTTATAAAAATATAAAAGGAAATTTTTTTTTGGTTTATACAACGTGAATAATAAATACCTTAAATTGTTGTGTTTTATTTGTATAAACCAGTAAAACAATATAGAAACTAATGCAGAAATAAAATAAAAGTAAATAAATAAATTTACTTGTCGAGACTCGAATTGGATCCGATGTATTTAAGGTATTTAGGCCACATACGAGTGTCTTACGTTTGCTGGCTTCAACCTCCACGATACAACGACAAAACTATTCAAAAGAAACTGACATACGAATCCTTAAGAATTTCAACGAACTTAATAATGCTGTTTTTTTTTATCTCTCTCTTATAATTTTCATGCTTTGAAATATGAATGAATAAAATGGTTTAGTTGGCCAACTATTTATAGAATATGAAAAGGTGGCTTGCCAAAGGTTCTGATGTTTCATTTTGGAGTTACGTTGTTTTAATATAACATATAACGTTTACTTTATAAAGACAAAACTTTAGGCTGGTTTGGATGGTATGAACCTAAGGCCCAAAAGCCTAACAAGGCTAATGTTCTAGGTTCAATCCCCACTAGGCACTTGTTTTTTTTCTATTTCTTTCTTTTTATTACAAAAAGAAATAACATACATTGTTATTTTTTTCTTTTAATTTATCCAAATTAAATGACTCGATTTCTCATTCAATTTCAAATGATTTTAACCAAGTGAATATATTACGTTAATCTTTACAACTTGAATAAACGTATTAATATCCGAATTATTTCATTAAATTGAGTCACCGACTAACATCGTAAACATGGTCAACACTTGGGTAGAAAATCCCATTTGTCCAACAAATATATGATCCAGATCAAAACAAAAAAATTACCATGCAAGGTTTCCTTTTAGTAGTATGGTATCTGAGGCAAACTAGAGATGTTTTTTGCAACCCATCAACTCCATCAATAAAGAGGTAATCAGTAATTTTCTTTTACTAGACCAAAAACAAGATACAGAGTTTCAATATCTTTAAATGAAGAATATTTCTTTACCAAAGAAGTTCTTAACCGATCATTATCATATCAAGAATAAGAATAACCTAAAAAACACGACACTAGATCATGGACTAAGAACTCAGGTACCAATTACAGAAAACTGGACTCATACCTTCCTATATTCAGATCTAGTTATTTGTTCAAATGATTAATATTTTATAAAAAATCACTTACTGAATGCACTTAGTGCTAAGTGTTAACCATAATGACTATATCCTCCCAGTGTATCCAATAATACTAATGCTCTTTCAACTTCAAGTCTTACATATCCCCTAATCTAATAATTGTACTAGAGGACCTACTGAGATTTAAAGAGCACTAAAAACATCAAAGTTGGGAATAGAATCTAAAGTAATTCCTTCACTTCTTTGCTAACTGACTAGTGATCTTGTCTCAATTTATTAAAAACATAAGTGTATGATAAATCATTGACAAGCTTTGATATATAAAGTTTATGTAAGCATTATAAGAAAAGACTACATATACTTTGTTGCTTAAATTTTTCTAAAAAATACGATGAGTTTGAGCTTAAAGCGAACTGTTTGATTGCTCATTACTAAAATGTTACTACCAATCTCGTGCATTCCTTGCAACCAGGGGCAGATCCAGAAACTAAATTGAGAGGGGGCTTGAAATATATGAAAGCTTGGGAGTCAACGTTTCCAGAAATTTTTTAAGGTAAAAATATGACACGTGAACATATAACTAACAATGTTAAAAATCAAACATGAGAATTCAACGTCATTACATTTTTTGTTTATTTAATTGATGAATTTACCCGTTCCTAATTACCTCAAAAATATGTAAACCAACACCATTATATAAACTTAATTTATATAGTATCATTAGTATTACATTAATATACCTTATGTTATATTAATAATCTAATTTATAAAGATGAGAGATAACTTATTTATAAAAATTAAACACTAAAATTTTATTGGAGTAATACAAATAATAAATTACTAAGAAATATTATCATCTAACTCAAAATAGGTTTTATAAAAATTGACAAATGTAAAGTTCCTAAACCACTAAGCCATAATTACTTATGTGTTCTTAAAAGTATACACTGTTTATTTAATGTGGGCCTTGAAGGGATCCGCCCCTACCTGCAACAGATCAAACCAAAAAACAATAAGATAAACTAAATTATAGTCTACTCAGAAAAAATAATTAGTAAAACAAAAATAAAAAAATTAACTCACACAAGTTAATCCTTTTTAAAGCTGGTATGCCATTCACAAGTTTCCCATCTTCTTATTGTCTTCTCATTGTTTGGTGAAACACACCCAAAGTTCTGCTTAAAAGAAAGATCACTTAGTATTTATATTTTAAAAGAAACTATGACCTAAAAATTATCAATATATATAATAATCCAATTAAACTTATATCTAAAGTATAAATAAGAGGAAATCTTATTTATGAGACCTTTGTTATCCATGATTTTCCTCATACATGTGCAGTTAAGTTGGCCAAAAATGTCAAAATAAGAAAAAAGGGTGAGAGATGGGTGATTCCATAAATGAAATAGTAACAAACATAATAATAAATACAAAAAAACATAGATGAAAACACAAAAACTAATAGAATCAGAATCACCATCACAAAACACTCACAAACACAAAGACAAGCACAAAAAAATTAAAATCACAACAAACATAAGCAAAACTATAATCACAATAAAAAACACTAACAATGTCACAATTACAAAGACAAGCACGGGCAATAAAAAGCACAAACACAATCACAAACACGGGAACAAACATATCATCGACATACTCCTCGGTTAGGATCCTTTAGTCCACTTCCGTCTTGAGCAAGTATTAGCGTTAAATTTTGTCCTATCAACCCACCCTTATGCTTTCTCCAAATTCAGCTCAACTGTCGTGGAATGTTTACTTGATTTTCAAGACTTCATGAAAAATATGACGTTTTGTGAGGAATAAGGATAATGTCTTGAATACATCGTCCTGTAATAAATGTTGATTTTGTAAGATCCACAATATCATCTATATATATTAAGAGCCTAAAAGTTACTATCGTCGATATAATTTTTATGCAAAATTAGCACGCAAGTGGAGGTAGAGATGTGATAAAATAATGATAATAAAAGATAATAAATAAGAACACACACCTTATACTATCACGAGAAAGTCCTTAGAAGTGTACAATTCATTTGCAAGTTATAGTTAATAAGTAAGATCCTTTCTCAGGGATATCAGTTAGCTCAAAATCGTGTTTAAAAGGAAGAGTAGTAGATATTAATTGTCAAAACTAAAAGACAAATAAGAAGATAAATATTTATTGGGTTTTCTGAATAAAGATTTGCAAAACATAAACTAATGCAGTTGAATAAACAAAAAGTATAGAGATGAGAGTATAACTTAGGTCTGCTAATATTCACCTAACCTTTTAAATCATCTTCCAATTATAAGGGGGATTTAAGTTTTAAGCAAGTATAAATAGCCAGGATTCTATATTGCTCCTAACTCCCATCAAGGTAGACTTAGGTGGCAACCTCAACAGTAGCAAGGAACTTAGGTAAGGGGACCCTGCGCAATGATTGGTGGTTAAATTAAATCGTAATGACTATCTAGTTAGGAAAGCCCGTCAGGATCATTACCGCACGCTAGACGATTATATGGTGTTTTCAACAATTCAATCCCCCGCTAGGGTGACAATCCAACTACTAATAGGGTAACCCTATACTTGTGCACTAGCAAGAACTATAAACATTAAATCAAAGTACATAATACATATATGTAAATAAGAATCCCAATCAATTAAATATCACTTTCGCAAATAATAAAGAATATAAAAAATAGAATTTAAAGATTATACATATGCAAACGCAAGCTATGGGAAAATAAGTTCATACGAGAAGAGAATAAACTAAAGATAAAATACATACGGTCAACTTGCTTCTCTGGATGATCTATAAGTGTAATATTGGTTAATAACTAAGCAATGACCTGTTAACAAAGGTAGGTAGTCATATTATATAGGTGTATGGTCAAAAACTTGAGTGTTCTCCAAGTTATGGAGTCTAAATTCAACTCTAACTCGCTTTCCTTAATTATAGGACATAATAACCGTTTGAGTTTGAAATAATCATAACACCTTCTTTACAGCTTGAAATCCAGCGATCTGGTATCAAAACGAATAAAATTCAAAGTCCTTTCCAAATATATAATGGCTCCTTCAAATTCCTTGTCGATTTTGCGCAACATCAATAAAATTACTTGTTCTTACAACATGACAAAACTTTTGACAGCTTTTCCACTTTCCTAAATCAACTTTCTTTCCTTTTAACTCTCGATTTAGCCTTGTATTTTCTTTCCTTAACTCCTTGAAATTGAGTTCATATCTAATATATTCATTATACCTAAGAGTTTCACAATTAACACACAAATTATACCAAAAATGCTCTAAAAGTAATGATTCTCCGAATGAAGGCATGGATTAAGAAATTAAAAATTAATAGGAAAAATCCCTCAACTAAGAACATAATACACCTAAGATTGTGTCTCATGAATAGATTACTTCATCATAAATATGGAGTCATCACACGCGCAATTGGTTTAAAAACCAATTATTAGAGAATGATTATACCCATCATACACAATTTAAAGTATCAAAATTAAAAATATTTTTAATATATTATCTATGGAATAATAGTATAAAATTTTCCCACTCGTTCTCCTTGCTCTCTCTACCACACTCAATATCCAACCCCACTTTCATTCAAACCATAAACATCACTGTCCTCGAAGCTGGCCTTTTCTCTTCCATGTGGGCGACGACGACTTCCTTTCCCTATTTCCGTTACTTTATCTATCTTATTTTTAATGTATATACTTCTATACTTTTATTTTGGTCTTTTATTATTTTACTATGGAGTTTTTGTCTTCATCTCTTGAGAGGATTAGATTTGTCTAGTGTATCATACACTTTTTTTAGGCATGGTGGAGGTCACGTCTTCTCGGGCACTCTAGTGGTTGTCATATGTTGTTATCAGGTTTACTCAAGCGAGTTCTCTTCTTTGTGATTATCAGGGTATGTTGATGTCATTATTTTGTGTTTTTAGGGGAGTCGTTGTATTCATATCTTCTTTTTCTGGCAAGGCCAACCTCTCGTCTTTCATTGTATGAATATTTGGACTACTAGTGGGCTAGTAGTCAGCTTAGTTTCCTTAGGTAGTCGTGATTGAGTGTCTTCGTCTAGTTTAGGTCAAGATTTAAATATTTATGATTGTGACTATTCCAGGGGCAATGGAGAGTTACGACAATGATTAAGTATACTTTTTCTCTCAAATGTTGGTCAGAGTTAGTACTGTGGATTATTGCTTTTAACAGGGTGTTTTATGTTTTAGAAATTAGTCCTGACCATAGTGGAGCCGACAAGTATGAAGGCTAGTGGTTGTACATCAGTGTAGTAGTCTGGGAAGTTTGGTTTATATGATACAATATCATTTAGCTTGATAGGTATTGGTTTCTGGTCTCTTTCTTAAAGGTAGATTCCTTACATTGAGGGTCCCTTATTCCCATGTCACTAGGAGTTTCCATCACTACTCTTGAGGAGTCTGTTTCCCACGGAATTTGAACCCCAAATTGTTATTAAAGGTAGCCACTACAACTATACTCTTGGTATGTTACAATTTAGATATGGCTAGGGGCTTCTGGTCTCGTTCTTGGTATAGACGACTACTTCTAATTCATGTGCGCTCTTTTTTTACTGACTTTGTATGGTTTCTATGATGCTTATACCTTTTCAGTACCATTTCTAAGTGACACGTGCTTTGTTTTGTGTTTTCACATAGCTATAAGGAATATATTATTTAATATAAATTTTACTAATTGGCCCATTAGCTCAGTTGGTTAGAGCGTCGTGCTAATAACGCGAAGGTCGCAGGTTCGAAACCTGCATGGGCCAATTTTTTTATTTTTCTTATTCCTATTACTCATTCATTCTTTTCAATTTTTCAAAATTATTTTCTAATCTTTGAGTCGTGTTTGTTTTATAGGAACTTCTTCCTTATAGTTTGCAGAAAATGGGATATCTACTTCATTTTTATTAATGCAATTTGATATATATTAATGATCTTGATAAAAAAATTATATGTTACTTTTATATGTCTTCACTTCAAACGAGAGACATATTGTATCAATTCAGGTCTTTTTCTTTTAACGTTTACTTAGTGAACAACATTTTCAGTTCTAAAGGCTTCTAATAAAGAATATAAACTGAAAAATATCTAACATAACTTTTACTCGTAAATACAAATCAAAGAAGTTACCTTGCGAATTCCAAAGAAAGCTAATGCAAACAAAAGCGGACCTCCATGATGGATTGCAAGTTACATATATCGGAAGCAAAAACTTTTAACATGGCATTAAACTTGTCTTGATAGTCTTTTTCTTTTAGCGTTTACTTAGTGAACAACATTTTCAGTTCTAAAGACTTCTAATAAAGAATATGAACTGAAAAATATCTAACATAACTTTTAATATTTAAGTAAACACAAATCAAAGAAATCTAATACCTCGTGAGTTCCAAAGAATGCTAATGCAAACAAAAGCGGACCTCCATGATGTGTTGTAAGTTACATACTTCTCCCAGACGGTCCTGACATTTTAGGGGACCAAAGCAAATTTTAAAATCTGGGCCCTTAAAATTATTTTAGGTATATTACAAATAATTTTTTTGTTAGTTAATTTAAAAAAAATAAAAATATTAAAAAGATGGATTAGCATTTTTTATTTGAGTAGGGGTAAAATTGGGCCTTTTTTAATAAAAAAACAATTATACTATATATGAAACAAAAATTTGGGGCCCTAAAAGTGATAAGTATTGAGGGGGGCCCAAGGCGGTGGCCTCTTTGGCCTCCCCTCAGGACCGGCTTTACGTCTATAAATGTTTGTCATATTTTTTTTTCACACAAATTAAAAAAAACAATTAATTTTCTCTATTTTAACTAAAGTAACCTCAACCAATTAAGTAAATCGATTTAATGATGATAAGTTTTTGAACATTTAATAGGGATAAAATTGGTAAAAAAGGTAAAAAAGTTCATTAGTATTTTAAATGGATAACTTTTTACGAACATCTACTTTTAAAAATTATGACAAACATTTATGAACGGAGTAAGTATATCGGAAGTAAAAACTTTTTACATGGCATTAAACTTGTCTTGATGGTTTCAAGATGATAAACTAAACCTATTTTTACGAATATAATATTAGTAAATCTCATACATGTATTCTGTTTTAAATAAATTTTTATACTTTCTTTGAAACTGGACTAGTTAAGTACTACACATCATATATCAATTATGATCCTCACAACCGTTAGTATAAGCTAAGAATTGAATTTAAAATCTACTCATATTTACATGAGTGGTTAGTAAATTTTAAATCTATTTAAAGCGCGAATTTCTCAAAATTTTAAGAGTTTATTTGATATTTAATTTGCATGAATTTGCATGAATTGTAACCATTTGGGGTTAGCTTACTGGTCAAAACATTAATTCTCCTTTTAAACGGTACAAGTTCGAACTGAGTCAAGGACACTGAGTCTAAAATGGCTCTCCGATGTATTAATTTTTTTTGCATGAATTGTCAAATTAATTGTACATTATCAAAAAGTTTTTCCCCCTTTATACAACGCATCTTAATTACAAATAATATGAAAATATATTCATCGGTGTCTTATCTTGTACAATTCTAAAATAAATAAAAGTATAGGTACACTATGTTTAGCATAAAAATAACCTAATGAACGACACTCACAATTATTTATGCAAAAATAAATAAATTATGTTAATTACCATTTACCATTTCTTAAGATTTCCCAAAATTGCACAACAGAATGAATGAATGACAAAAATTTGAGAGTTATTATATGTGTTTTTCATTACTAGGGAGATCCTTCAAGGATCGTGAAATACACACAACAGAACAATAAGAAACTAATCTAGTACATCATACACTAAACCAGGACTATGAATCATTCTAGGAGTTTTCCAACCCAACCGATCACGCATGAGAATACCCCAAATACCATCCGGAGGATCATTGTATCTATGAAAATGCTCCGCTTGCGATACCTCCCAACTTTGCTAACCAATCCGCACATGTATTGCTCTCTCTAAAAAAACCCCGTACCTTAAACGATGCGTTCCTATTAAGGATTTGTTTAATCTGCTGAATCCAAAAAGCTGTCGGTCTTCCCCTGCAATCTTCTTGTCCAAGTATATCCAAATCCTCCCTGGAATCAATCTCTTCCTCCACTTCCGTCAAACCAAGAATCTTCGCCAAGCGTAGTCCTTGACTTAGCGCCATAAGTTCAACACTCACTATCAAGTCCCATCCAATCTTCATCGAAAATCCACATATCCAGTTGCCATCCCCATCTCGAATCACTCCACCGCCACCTCCGCTATTTCTCCACTTATTAAAACTGCCATCCGTATTAAGTTTGAAACCCTGCTTAGGTTTATCCCACCCTATAAAGCTAACTTGTTGTTTACCACAAACCACTTAACCCGGGCCATTACCCCAAACTCTCGAGTAGTTAACCGCAATAAACAGGGTTTTCCGAATCAGTGTTTTCGCTGGCGGAAAGACCCCATTCTTGAAAACAACCTCATTACGAGTCTTCCAGATTAAGTCTATCATAGTGCCGAAAAATACACTCCACGATATCCCTGAATACACACTTTTACTAGCTATATTTTTATTCCACCAAAAACTCCTTGATGTTACCTGATCAACCCTCGAATTTCCAAGAGCCTCCCCTGTCCGACCTATTATACCTGTCCCAATCGAGTCACCCCTTATGTCTCCTGAGGCAGGCTCCGATCTATGGCGAGATAGTACATGCTGCACCCGAGAATTAAAGACCCGATCCCTACGCGTTGATATACCTAAATTTTGTGCCTGCAGATCAGCTCTTGCCCCAGAAAAAGGCACCTGATTATGATCTGTTAGCTGCACATGTACCCGTCCAGCCAAAGACTCATGAATTGGACCTTCTACACTGACTCGCGATGAGTGACCCATATTTTTATTAGTTTCACCTAAAGCCCCTGCTGCAACACCGGAATTCTCGCCCAAAGCATTCACCCTCTTGGTATGCAAGTTTCTGTTGATTGCACTTGGAGTCCCTGCTACAACAGTAGCATCCAAATCTAAACTAAACCCCTCCGAAGATCCGCTAACTCCACTGTCCAAACTCTGGTGAACCTCTTCTTTAATCAATTTACATATATCACTAACCCCGAAACAGTCTCTAAAGACATGTAACACACTCTCTTCCTCTAATCCACAGCACAGACAGATCCCTGACTTAATAACCCCTCCTTTGCATAACTTTCCACAAGTCACTAGACGTTCATAAATAGCCCTCCAAATTAATACCCGTATTCGTTGAGGGCACTTTAGTTTCCAAATATACTCCCACTTGACTGTAGGTTGCATCTCATAGGTCTCGAACTCCCAAAAAGCCGATTTTGTAGTGTATATCCCATGAATCTCCCTAGTCCAAGATAGCCGATCTTTGTTATCCATATCACCTTGTAGATTAACACTCGTGATTTCTAAAAGCTTAGAGGCTGGTAAGAGATGCTGAAAACATCCCAATTCCAAGAGCCATCCTCTAATGTATATTCTCTAACTTTCCTAGTCCTCTCGCCCACCTCCACAACACCAACCGCAAAATCAATCAAAGGGCGACCCCTTAGCCAAATATCCAACCAAAAACACACATTCGTCCCATTACACAAGATCCATCGGGGTCCCCGTCTAACTACGACAATACATTCCACGATTACTCTACTAATCCTCGAATTCGTAGCTTTAGAACAATAATGTAAATGATTCGAATTAAAGTACTTATGCCTCATAACAATAGTCTAGATAGAACAATCATCATTTATTGCGTTCCATCCCAATTTACCTAGTAAAGCTCTGTTCATATCTTCCGCAAAACGAAACCCAAGCCCACCCATAGCTTTAGGCTTACATATGTCTTTCCACGCTATCCAGTTGATGTGCCTTAGTTCGTCCGTGATACCCAAGATGAATTCTCTTCTAGTCTTTTCAATATTTTCACATACATAGATAGGTAAATTTTCCACTTGCATGATGTACATTGGAGCCGCACTAAGGACAAATTGAGCTAACGTAACCGACCTACTATCGATAAAGCATTCCTTTTCTATTTGGCGAGTTTACTAGGAAGATCAGTAATGAACTCTCCATAAAAACCCCGAGGTCTTCTTGCCGAAAGTATAGGTACCCGAGATATTTACCCAGGCCATCACTCCTTTTATACCCGCTCATAGCTTCGATTGTGAGAGCAACCTCTTCCTCCACGTTCCCCGAAAAATATATTAAAGACTTCTCCTTGCTAATTGTTTGGCCCGCATCCTTGCAAAAAGTGTCCAGGGTATCCTGCAAAATATCAAAGTTACGTACATAAACTTCTGAAAACAAAATAAGATCATCTACGAAAAAAATGTGAGAGATAGGAAACCCCCCTGAAGAAAGTCTAATAGGTTTCCATTACCTTGTCTCAACCCGCCTCTGAATGAGACGCGACAATCGTTCCATGCATATAACGAATAGGTAAGGCGAGATGGGATCGCCTTGTCTGATTCCCCTCTCCGGTTTAAATGGTGCAAAGGGTTACCTCTACAAAGTACACTTATCGCTCATCCCTTGCAGGATAAGAGAGACCCACATATCCGAAATCCCTAACGATTCTAAGGAGTCTTGGATAAAGTCCCGACTCACTTTATCATAGGCTTTAGCCAAGTCTACCTAAATCGCCATGAAGCTTCTTTTCCCTTTAGCGTGTCGAAACAAGTGATCCATCTCACTAACCAAAACCACATTATCAATAGTGGATCTTTGCAGTAAAAAACTGCTTTGGAAAGGGCCAATGTTTGTTATTATATGTTATCACTTGTATTAGTAAATATTAGTACCTGTATTAATTGAAACATTTAGTAATGAACTATCTTTCTCCACATATATATGAGTAACGATATACAATATCTAAAATCATAACATCCAATATATTACCCATAACGTAGGGTGATTTTGTTAGAAGTAAATTATCAATTGTTTATTTTCTTAATTTAATGATGATTTATTTCCAAATAATTCACTCCACACCATAAATAGTATATTAAATGATATGTTTTTGGATGGTATAATATCCTAAATTGAGAAATATATTCTTTGAGAAATCATCAACTATTTTATGCTTAGGTAGAAATTATTATTTATTTCGTCCAAGATATCTTATCAGAATCTATAATTAATAACCATATTCAAACCAATATGAATTGTATCTCAAGGAAAAAAACCATATAAAAACAACCGGTTATTAGATATTAATAGTGATCACAATCTGATTCGTCTCGATTTTTTGCTAAAATCGATTTTAAGAGTGTTGCTACAGAAATAAACGGTTTTCACCGGTTCGTTAATTGGATAGTTCTGAATGATGTCTTCTTGAAACGTTTTATTATCTAACAAGTCGATATATCAAGTATCCGGATTTCACGTTGTTGACCGACGTAGGAAACATGTATTCTTGGAACTAAAGTATTATGTATAAAATTGTAAACATACATATCTTTAGATATATCGACTAATAACTTATGCATATTTTACACATTATGACCTTTTTTAATTTGTGAGTATTTTTCTTTTCAAAATTTACTCCATTTTCTATCCCCTTATCATCATCCTTTTTAAAAATATCAAGAAAAGTTAAAGGTGTCTTGAGTAAGGATAGAGGGAGGTTTTCAAAACTAAAAAAAATTGTGACATAAATTAATTTGTATTTTTTTGATTCGGGTTTGTATATAAAAATCGAACCGAAGATTATAGCTTGGCGGGGCAAATCCAACTGGCATTATTAATTATGCAATTGAGAATTTTCAGCCATGGCGTGCCTCCTATCTCATTTGCCTGATCATATTATTTCATATTTGAGCCTCAAATTTCATGAACTTAACTTAAAATTTGTTTTTGGAGAATATGTTTTTTAACTGTACTGTTTTGCTTCAAAATGTAATTTAGAGTGCCTGTTTATTCTTGAATTCATAAGTTTCTTGTTGATTATTCACCATTCTTCTAATCTTTCACAAACAAAAATTATGACTATTCACTACAAAGGATTAATAAAGGTTTTGGGTTCATTCAATTCACTATAGATGATTCATAAAAAGATTAATGATCCACTTGGTGATACACCTATACGATGAAGCATTATTAGGGGGCCCGGTTCATTGAGGTGGATGTATCAATTTGAAAGGTATTTGAAAAGGTTAAAAGAGTATATTCGAAACCCGGCTAGGTTAGAGGGTTCAATCGCAGAGGGTTATGTGGTGGAAGAGACGTCGACATTCATATCACGGTATCTTCGAGAAGAAAAAACAAAGTGCAATGATCCGAGTAGATACAACGAGGCACTGCCCAAACCGAAAGAGCTATCCGTTTTAAGAGTCAGTGTACTCCAGTTGGTAATAAAGTTTGGTCATTTACCATATTTGAGAAGGAACAACTCAACTCGTATATTCTGCATAATTGCGACGAGATCGAACCATACATGACATAAGTAAAAGTAATTTGCTTATAATTATTTATTTGTACATTGTGTTTTACTATTTTCTTAAAATGTTGTGAACACAAATCCACGTTATCGGGAATGGCTATAGCTATAGAGTAGATGCACCAACAAACGTTTAAAGGACAGTTTTTGGAAAAGGTATGTAACATGTATACTCCGAAAACTTTCCTATTTTGGCAACTTTCCTTATTTGGAAACTTTCTTTTTTGAAAACTTTCTTTATTTGAAAACTTTCCATTTTTGGAAACATTCCTTTTTGGGGACTTTCCCTAATATGAAACTTTCCTTATTTGGAAAGATACATAGTTATTTTCAAAGTTATAATTCTTATTATTTTTTATAGAGTCATGCAATGCACAAGGCTGGTGATGCATTAGCTACCCCCGAGATAATATACTTGGCGAGCATGTCTAATGGTCTGGTTCATACATACGATTCATGTGTTGTGAATGGTGTAAATGGATTACTAGAGAAAAAGGAGAAAAAGGAGAAAAAAGAGTGACTCAAGATTATGGTGTATCTACCATGTACAATGGGACACCTTTTTACGGTGAATTAGTGAAAATTGTAGAGGTTACATTCAATGGTGGTTGTTCAGTTGTGTTATTTGTTTGTAAGTTGTATAACACGACAAAGGTGAAGAAAGAACACGGGGTAACCTTTATCAACACATCTTCTTTTTGGTGGGTGGATGAAGCATCCATTTTAGCAACGCAAGCCAAAAAAGTGTATCAGAAAGCATTTATCAAAAGTGTGCCTAGTATAACCACAATGTGTGTATATTATCTTCTTTTTCTCAACATAATAGTTTGATCATTGTGCCTTTTTGACATAAAAAGCTTAAGTAGATGAAATATCAATGGAGTTTGTGAGTAAATGCTGACTTTCTTCATGAATTAACATGGCAACTACTGAGTTTATTTTGGGTAAAGGATCCATCAATAGAGTTTTACTTCGCAAAACTAAGTATGAATCATTCAATCCAATCAGAAATTTGATTACACTGTCATTTTATTGTCACTATATGAGAGTATCAAATAGCTTGCACATGCAGTGATTCATATGACTACATGAACATGTAGGCATAGGTTTAAAATTTGAATACTAATCACATAATCTTTTGACTTTTGCAAAAAAATTCAGAAATTGAGCTTGAGTTTTCTGCTATTGAGCTTAAAGATTTATCTAAACGGAAGACCCTTGTTCCATAACTTTTACAAAACCTAATTTTAATCTTATTATATAGGTTATAACCTGAATTGACATACAATAAGCTACCTCTTATTTATTTAGAAATTAAGTTAAGAAGCCAAGACAATACCAGGTTATTTGCACGATTCCAAGCTAAGAAGAGTGTTAAATCGGTTAATGATGGTTGACTGATTTCTCTATTGATGAATCTAAGTTTCTTTTCGTCCGCAAGTGATATTTCAATGGCTCTTTCCCACGACTAATAATTTTCACCTGTAAGAACTTCTGAAACAAGCGATGCACCTATGTTTTCACTCAGATGAAGGTAATAAGGACTCGAGAAATCTTCAATGATTGAAGTGTTATGCGCCATTGTTGATGCGAGAGAAGTGGTTTATATAGTAGATTTTATAGTGCGGAAGAAGATAAAATCTAATACCATGTAAAATATAATGATTAAGTGATACAAGAAGCCACAGAAGCAAAGAAGAAAAGAAGCAAGAAAATTGCAGAAAGCTAGATAAGAGAGAAAGAGAAGAAATGAATTCTATAAAAATTTCAGTGATAGATTGAAATGTATTTACAAAGCTATATATAGTTGTTTATTTAGCTTTTGAATTACATCTAGTAAAGTGTCTATATTTATTTTCACAATTAACTTCTAACAGAATTACAAAGTTGTTTGCAATTTAGTTCTAGCGCTTGTTTTATTTAGAAAGTATTGTATTTCTCTTTCTTCCAAAACTGGTGCTGCACTCCAAGAACAATTACCATTGAAACATGATGATATCTCAAGATCAAGAAGATAATTAAATAAAATTATCCCAATTGGATTGGGGTTACGGTGGGTTGAATGGGTTAGTGGGCAAATAACATCACTGGGAGGCTAAATAAGAGAGGAAAAAATGTTTATGTGTAATAGAAGAGAGGGAGATTAAAGGTAATATTATTATCTTATGTAATAAATAAAGGGTACAATTTGATTGGTTGATAAGAAAAGTTAAAAAAGTAGATGGAATTTTTTTAAGGAAATGATTCTTGTCCGAGAGAGATAGATAGAGTGAGAAATAGAAAGAAAGAGATATGTATGAAGTGGATGAAGGGGAAGATCAATGAAACAAACAACAAAAATTCCAAAAGTTTCAGGTGACTTAGTGGAAGATGATCATGACGATGAAGAAGAAAAGAAAAAGAAAGAACACTCAAGATTTAAAGGCTATAGTTATATAAGGTTTGTCAAATAATAATAAATTTCAATCATTTTCACCATATTGTATGGTTTAAATCTCTCTCTCTCTCTCCCTCTCCCTTTCCCTCTTCCTCTCTCTCATTGATCAAATTTATTATAAGATGTGACATTATCTGTAGGTGACAATCCTTTCTTCGCACGTGTATTGGAAAACTCATGGATATAAATTTAATCCTAACTTGTGACATTAATTTTTAGGCATCCAATTATTTTTTTATTAGTGTACTATATTTTTTTCAAATATAAACCATGTCACAGATACAAGATAACTAAAAAAACCACACAATTAATTGTATCATAATTATTGTGATGGGTGATGGCACTTTAGTTTTCTGGAGTTGATTATCAATCAAACCTACTTAGATCATTGATCAACATTGGCCACCTAAATCCGTCATGTAAAAGATTTTATATCTTTCTAATCGAGAAAAATCATATATATATTTTTAGGAACAAAATTAAAAAAACCAAAAAGTAATGGCTCAAACCGACATTCATGTATAAATAATATAAGAACAAAATATTAAGGTCATTTTCCATATGACAATCTAATAAAATATGCAAGAGAAATTGTTAACATGTATAAAAACCAAATCTTTTCTAATTTCCAATTTCGCCATTTAAATTTAATTAAAAAAGAACTTAGTTGTATCGGGTTGTCTCGACATGTATATATTAAAAGTGAAAATATATTAAATAAAACTCACAAGTAAAAAATACCTAGTGGGTGTATAATTTTCAAATAATTTGTACCTTAAATTTGACCCCATCAAATCTTTGAATCTCGAATGGGCCCGTACTTTCGTGAGCTTGTTGTTTTGACCTCTATACTGAGGTATTTTCAAATTTATGCAAATTTTGCAAAGTAGACACTAAAAAAAATTGAAATCTTCTATAGTTATTATCTAGATATTATCTTAAAATTAAATATTATAATATCCCGTCTTCTCTAGAAGATGATTACGATAAATAGAATTCGAAAATTTTAGGTATTCAGATAGAGTTTATTCGGATCATAAAATCTGATATAATAAATCATAAAAATAATATAGGACTCTGCACCCAACTGCAACTATCTACTCAATCCTGCTACCCTTTGGCGAGCACCCCTAGGCCGAACCACCTCCGCCGACGTCAGCCTTCTTGGACGAGCCTCCTTGGTTGATGTGCTCTAGTTTGGCGCCCAAATTTACATTTTGAAATCATTATCTAACATAAATCTAAGCAATGATCTTTATGGAGTTTACAAAAATCTTATAAAATATTTTGAGGATTTTAATGCTCAAAAAATAAATGGTTAAGAAACACGCCATGTGAAAATTACATAATTTTAAAAAAAATTAATTAAGAAAACATCACATGTCGTTCACCAGAATCGTGTATTATACACGAAAAGAGACATAATCCATGACAGATCACTAATCATATAAAGCTGAAATACAAATTGTTAAAATGCACAACTATTTATGCAAAAATAATTTATTATTAATTTTTTTGAAAAACCTTTTTCGCCATATTTTATAAAAAATGAAAATCCGTTAAACTAATTATATCTTCATTCTAAATCATTAGTCTAATGCTCTGTTGCCACTTTATAGTATCTAAGGGGCAATGTTCCGTGAATTCTATAAAAATTACAAATTATCTCATGCAAAAATCCATATTTTTAAGATAAGGAATGCGATTATATATATATATATATATATATATATATATATATATATATATATATATATATAATCATATATTAACACTCAGAATTACATTTGAAATAATTATGGCGGAAAGACGTACCTCGTGAAAATTATCTAATAATTGAGCATTTTAAGAATTGTATTTATCACAACTGAATTGATATCAGGGTGCCCTGGTATCAATTCCGTTGTCGATAAATACCATTCTCATGTGCAGATATAAGTATACCTTGTTTTTTGGTGATAAAATAAATAGGCCAATTCAGCATTATAAGTGGCAAGGTCATTGGACTTTCTGAAAACACCTGGCCTACGTTTTGAGAATTTTACATGTAGGTGATACTTGAAATGAAGGCCTTTATGCTTCTTACTCATTGATACGTCTTTCATTGAAAATATTATGGTCTGGAAGATATGGGTGTCCTTAAGGTTTATACTTGAGACGTATTTATAACGGTTTTTCCGAAATATAGAAAATACAAAAGTTGGTTAAAATTATAATTTTATTTACATAAAATCACATGGATTATATGTATCATTGCATATTGCAAAAAAATAGAGATATATCAATGGGGGTATTTTAAATTCCATTGATTATTAAAAATGATTTGTATACATATATGTACTTAAAATTAATACTAGGTATAAACTTTAAATTCCTTTATAATTATTAGTTTCATACATAATATAATGTATATGAATAATATTATGTAAATAGTAGTCCGAATTTTCTATGAAATAAAGTAGTGAAAAGTAATTATTTTGTTACTAGTATTATGGTTAAGTAAAAGCAAATAAATAAATTATTTTAATTTATTTTCAACATGTTTCTAAGAGTATAGTTGTTCGAAAATTATATTTTATAAATGACTTTCTTTATTCTGGTGTGAAATGAATGGGATAAGTGAGACACGTAATAAAATAATAGTGGTTATCTAAAAAAAGTAGAAATAGAAAGATGATAACGATGATGAATATATTTATCCACTATACATGCCATAACTTACGGTAGCCATGCTCACGGAGAAAGGAAAAATATACAATGACGACCTAATCTTTCCTTTCTTTGTGAACATGGCAACAATAAATTATGACATGTATATTGGATAAATATATTCATAATCGTTATCATCTTTCTATTTTTGTATTTTTAGATAACCACTATTATTTTATTTATATGTCTCGTTCAAACCATTTATTTTTCGACCAGAAGAAGGACAACCATTTATAAAATTGAATTCAGGACAGCTATACTTTTAGAAATTAAAGAAATTTAATTAGTATTATTTAATTTATTTGCTTTTGCCTAACCATAATACTAGTAAAAGAATAATTACCAATACTATTGTATTTCATAGAAAAGCCAGACTACTATATAATATTGTTCAAATACATTATGCAATGTATGTAATTAATACTCATAAAAATACTCTATACAGAGTATTAATATTAAGCACATCTAAACCTATATTAAAAATTATTTTTTTAAATGGTCCAAATCCTCTACATAAAAGAAGGTTGTGATCGTCTTTTGCCTCTTAATTTACTCATTCGTATTAATTGCATTAATTATTTTTTCCTAATAAAATAAAGGATTATTGCCCAAGAAACACCTCAAGTTAGAATTAATTCCCTCTCACCCCAACCATCATTTTTTTGCCCATAAAATGTCACATATATTTTGCTTTTTCTTTTTCTTTCCCATAAAAAGAGTTGTTTGAGTTATGGGAAGTTTCCCATTACTCGTTGTTCTTTATAAAAGACGGTGCCTTTTATGGGAAAGGATGTAAGGTGACAGGTGCCTATTGGGCATTAACCCTAAAATAAACTTAGCGTCTTTCATCCTACTCCATTAGACATATGAAGGTTTCATGTTCATGTTCGATCCAAGCTGACTGCAATCCTTTTATTTTTTACCGTACCAGCGGTTTCAATATCTGACTTTCACCTAAGAAACCTAGGTTCGATCCTGGTCAATGGAATAATTTTTTTAAGTACTCACCCAAGGGACCTAGTATCGATCCCCGTTGATGGAACAATCATTTTCCTATTTCCATGATCAATAAACCATGAACCTTGAATCTTATAGACATCTGAAATATCCGTGTTCGATCCACGCCGACCGCAGTCCATAATTTTTTTGAGTAAAGATATATATCGCCCTTTTTTGCATCACCTCTATATCACCTCCTATGTGGAGGTTTTAAAAAACCAATCAAATTGTTTCTCTTTATTAATTATTTATTTTCTCTCTCTTTTGTTTAATGTCACATACGGTGACACAAAGGAGGTGAAATAAGGGTGAAGCAAATAGGGGTGATATATAGCGATGCTCTAAATTTTTATCGTACCAGCGATTTGGATATCTGACTTTCATCCAAGAGACCTGGGTTCAAACCGGTCAATGTAACAATTTTTTTAAGTGTTAACCCAAGTGACCTGGGTTCGATTTTCATTAGTGGAATAGACTTTTTCCTTTTTAATGATCCATAAATCATGAACCCTGAATCTTGAACCACAAACCACAAACCATGAAATTTGAACTTTATACTTTTGACCATGAACTAATTCGTTTACAAAAATGCATGCATGCTAAATACAACAAAAATATTATAATCACAAAACAACATGTACAAGAAATTAAAGTCGTGAACTATAAAATATCCCATTGATCAAATTAATTATAAGTTGTGCCATTTATCTCTAGGTGACCAATCCTCTCTTCGCACACACATTATAAATTCATGGATATAAATAATCCTAACTTGTAAATTTAATTTCTAGGTGTGACATTAACTTCAAAACTACTATCAATACCCAAGTTATATTGGAAACTAACCTCGACTACTTCAAGTTCTTTACTCTCCTTCTTAGCTTGCTCGGAATTATGTGAAAAGTGCTCTTATTAAGCTTTCTCAAGTCAAACTTCAAAGCTCGTAACTTTTGCCATTATATAAATTGCTTCTTACCCAAAAAGTGACTTCTATTCCATCCATTTTTCACCATAACATTATAATCTGCATTCTCCGCCCACATGTTAAAGAATCTATAAAGATTAAATCTTTTAACATGTTGTAATAATAATGTAACCACACAAGGAGAGTGATTGAAAACGCTAGATTTCGAAATAAAATCCGCATGAACGTAATGATCTGAAGCTTCAAGTTTCTGATTACCTATGCACAATCAATCTTGTTAAGGGCATGATTATTGTCTCAAGTAAATAATTACTCAAAAAATTGTAAATACTCCAAACCAAGATTATTGCAAAAACCCTTAAATTCCACAAAGTCACCCAAGGTAACAATTTGCCCCTTAATCCTCTCAATATATGAGCAAGAATATTAATTAAGTCACACAAAAGAAGTCACAAATAATGAAAAAAAGGAGCATGATCAATAAGGTTCTTCCACAAATATCTTCTCAAATTTTTATCATTAAATACATAAATAAAATAAGTTAAAGGCTAATAAAAGTTACCTTATACACTACTTTTCAATGGTTTACTTGAGGTATCCTAGCAAGAATTTCCACCTCCGCTTTATCCGGATCCTACACAACTAGAATTCTCCCATGCTCCACAAGATCGAAATATCAACATATTTCCAACGTCCAAGTATTATTCTCAAAAAACATTTCACACACTTAGTATCACTCTTTGTCTCCAAAATATCAATATTTGTCTGCCGAATTAAATTTTTGCGTAGATTGAAACCCCTCGTATTCCATGTTGTAATAATTATTAACATGTTTTAGTGGGTTTCCCCATATTTGCTCTCCTAGAAATCGCTATTTTAGCTCTCCAAATCCCCTTTAGTCGGGTATACTCCCGTATAGCAAGAATAAGTTTCCTCTTGTATGCCTCTCATTTTTTTGTTTTTCTACTCACCGCAATTTGATAGGGTTCCTTCACCTCACCCTCCAACCCATAAACAACCATAGCACTCGACTTTGATGAAAATCCCTCTATTTAACCCACATGCTCCTTTTTCGGGCTCCTAATCCTCGTACTATTAACCATAACCCATTTATTATCGTCACCTAAGTCTTCCCCTTAACATAGCAACTCTACCTCATTAAAATGCTCTGCCACCTCAGCACGCAAGTCCAACACTGCAACAACATTTCTGTTGGAAACAACAGTTGTAATAAAAGCTGAGTCCCAAATTGCATCAACATTTTTGTTGTAAACAACAACTATTTTTGGTTTTGCTGCTGCAATAGTTTTAGCCCCTAGCACAAAATCTTTTCTTACGTTAATCTCTTGAGCTGCTAGGTCACAACCAGTAGTTAAACGACGTGTGATACTTCCTCCAGCTGCTCGATCAAACCCAACATTATCATTGCCTGCACTATTAAAATGTACCTCCTTATAGCTACCGTTAGTCAACTACGCACAATCCAAGTCTTGATCAAACCCAGCCTTTGTCGCCTGCACTGCAAAGATAATCGTGTGCCACTATATTTCTGGTAACCACTTGCTCGGTCAAACCCAATATAATACCTATCCCCACCTCGAAACTACACTGTTACAGCTTCTGCAGAATCTGAAACAACACTAGTAAAATTCTATAGTTTTCCAAAATTTTCAACTACATGTAAATTCGACCCTTTCATAACTCCTTGGTTCCCCGAATTCCCATAACCTAATACCCTCTCCTTAATACCAACCTCATAAAGCACTTAAATTCCAAATGCCCAAACACTTTAAACCTTTTACAACATGGAGGTAAGTTTTCATATTCGACTTTAATCTGATGTTTCTTCCCATAATGTGATCCAAACTCTATCACAGCTTTATGCTCCTTATGAGGTGCGTAGCACTAATAATTGATTCTAACCAAAATTGTACATGAAGTTTAGATTGAAACATCAAGGCTCTAGCTGTAGTTAAAAAATGTTGGAGTTTTTTTCAACTAAACCATGTTGTTGAGGCGTCTCAACACAACTAAGTTGATGTATAATGACATAAATAGAGTAAAAGTTAGGTATAATGAATTCTTATCCATTGTATGATCTAAGTTGTTTTTTTATCATTGAATTGAGTCAAGACTAAGTTATTAATGGTAAGTAAATGTGTATGAACTTCTGATTTATTTTTCATCATGTAAATCCATGTACATCTTGAATAATAATAATAATCTACTATAGTAAGAAAGTATCTATTTCATGAGTAAGAAACTTTTTTAAAAAGACCCCATATATCATAGTATATTAACTCAAAGCATGAAGTGGTATGTGTCTGAGATACTGGAAAAACTAATTTATTTTGTTTAGCAAAATGACAAGTTTCACAAGCACTAGAATGTAGAAAAGAAATAAAGGAATCTATGGCTTTAAAAGCTTGTAATTTGGATAATGAAGGATGTCCAGGTCTTGAGTGCCATAGATAAAATCTCAGAGTAGTAATTACAATGGAAGAAGGTGTTTGTATAGGGGCTTTTAGGTAGTATAAGCCATTCTTTTCATACTTAATCCCAATCATCTTCTTGGTCTTAAAGTCCTCTAATTCTGAATGAGAAGGAAAAAACAATTGATATAGTAGAAGTGACTTTAGATATTGAGAGAAAATTATATTTGAATATAGGTACACATTGAACATTTTTCAAACTTATTTCTTGATTTAAGTGTATAGTACCTTTGTGTGTAGCAGAAACATTATGACCATTTTGTAAGGTCACAGGAGTATCAACACTTGTATATCCAACCAATAGGATATTCATGTATCAGAAAGCATTTATCAAAAGTGTGCCCAGTATAACCACAATGTGTGTATATTATCTTTTTTTTCTCAACATAATAGTTTGATTATTGTGCCTTTTTGACATAAAAATCTTAAGTAGATGAAGAATCAATGGAGTTTGTGAGTAAATGCTTACTTTCTTCTTGAATTAACATGGAAAATACTGAGTTTATTTTGGGTAAAGGATCCATCAAAAGAGTTTGACTTCGTACAGCTAAGTATGAATCATTCAATCCAAATTTGATTACACTGTCATTTTATTGTCACTATATGAGAGTATCAAATAGCTTGCACATGCAGTTATTCATATGACTACATAAACAATTAGGAATAGGTCTAAAATGTGAATACTCATCCCATAATGTTTTGACTTTTGCAAAAGTATTCAGAAATTGAGCTTGAGTTTGTTGCTATTGAGCTTAAAGATTTCTCTAAACGGAACACCCTTGTTCCATAACTTTTACAAAACCTAATTTAAATCTTATTATATAGGTTAGAACCTGAATTGACATACAATAATCTACCTCTTATTTAATTAGAAATTTAATTTAAGAAGCCAAGACAATACCAGTTTATTTGCACGATTCCAAGCTAAGAAGAGTGTTAAAACGGTTAATGATGGTTGATTGATTTCTCCATTGATGAATCTAATTTTCTTTTCGGCCGCAAGCGAAATTTCAATGGCTCTTTCTCACAACTAATAATTTTCACCCGTAAGAACTTTTGAAACAAGCAATGCACCTGTGTTTTCACTCAGATGAAGGTAATAAGGACTCGAGAAATCTTCAACGATTGAAGTGTTATGCGCCATTGTTGATGCGAGAGAAGTGGTTTATATAGTAGATTTTATAGTGCAGAAGAAGATAAAATCTCATACCATGTAAAATATAATGATTAAGTGATACAAGAAGCCACGGAAGCAAAGAAGAAAAGAAGAAAGAAAATTGCAGAAAGCTAGAGAAGAGAGAAAGAGAAGAAATGAATTCTATAAAAATTTCAGTAATTGATTGAAATGTATTTACAAAGCTATATATGGTTGTTTATTTAGCTTTTGAATTACATCTAGTAAAGTGTCTATATTTATTTTCACAATTAACTTATAACCGAATTACAAAGTTGTTTGCAATTTAGTTCTAGCGCTTGTTTTATTTAGAAAGTATTGTATTTCTCTTTTTTCAAAACTGGTGCTGCACTCCAAGAACAATTACCATTGAAACATGATGATATATCAAGATCAATAAGATAATTAAATAAAATTATCCCAATTGGAAATGGGGTACGGTGGGTTGAATGGGTTAGTGGGAAAATAACATCACTGGGAGGCTAAATAAGAGAGGAAAAAAGTTTATGTGTAATAGAAGAGAGAGAGATTAAAGGTAATATTATTATCTTATGTAATAAATAAAGGGTACAATTTGATTGGTTGATAAGAAAAGTTAAAAAAGTAGATGGAGTTTTTTTTAAGGAAATGATTCTTGTCTGAGAGAGATAGATAGAGTGAGAAATAGAAAGAAAGAGATATGTATGAAGTGGATGAAGGGGAAGATCAATGAAACAGACAACAAAAATTCCAAAAGTTTCAGGTGACTAAGTGGAAGATGATCATGACGATGAAGAAGAAAAGAAAAAGTAAGAACACTCGAGATTTAAAGGCTATAGTTATATAAGGTTTGTCAACTAATCATAAATTTCAATCATTTTCACCATATTGTATGGTTTAAATCTCTCTATCTCCCTCTCTTTCTCCCTCTTCCTCTCTCTCATTGATCAAATTTATTATAAGATGTGACATTATCTGTAGGTGACAATCCATTATTCGCACGTGTATTGGAAAACTCATGGATATTAATTTAATCCTAACTTGTGACATTAATTTTTAGGCATCCAATTATTATTTTATTAGTGTACTATATTTTTTTCAAATATAAACCATGTCAAAGATACAAGATAACTAAAAAAACCACACAATTAATTGTATCATAATTATTGTGATGGGTGATGGCGTTTTAGTTTTCTGGAGTTGATTATCAATTAAACCCACTTAGATCATTGATCGACCTTGGCCACCTAAATCCGTCATGTAAAAGATTTTATATCTTTCTAATCGAGAAAAATCATATATATATTTTTAGGAACAAAATTAAAAAAACCAAAAAATAATGGCTCAAACCGACATTCATGTATAAATAATATAAGAACAAAATATCAAGGTCATTTTCCATATGACAATCTAATAAAATATGCAAGAGAAACTGTTAACATGTATAAAAACATAATCTTTTCTAATTTCCAATTTCACCATTTAAATTTAATTAAAAAAAGAACTTAGTTGTATCGGGTTGTCTCGAAATGTATATACTAAAAGTGAAAATATGTTAACTCAAAACTTACAAGTAAAACATACCTAGTGGGTGTATAATTTTCAAATAATTTGTATCTTAAATTTGACCCCATCAAATCTTTGAATCTCGAATGGGCCCGTACTTTCGTGAGCTTGTTGTTTTGACCTCTATACTGAGGTATTTTCAAATTTATGCAAATTTTGCAAAGTAGACACTAAAAATAATTGAAAACTTCTATAGTTATTATCTAGATATTATCTTAAAATTAAATATTATAATATCCCGTCTTCTCTAGAAGATGATTACGATAAATAGAATTCCAAAATTTTAGGTATTCAGATAGAGTTTATCCGGATCACAAAATCTGATATACTAAATCATAAAAATAATATAGGACTCTGCACCCAACTGCAACTATCTACTCAATCCTGCTACCCTTTGGCGAGCACCCCTAGGCCGAACCACCTCCTCCGACGTAAGCCTTCTTGGACGAGCCTCCTTGGTTGATGTGCTCTAGTTTGGCGCCCAAATTTACATTTTGAAATCATTATCTAACATAAATCTAACCAATGATCTTTATGGATTTTACAAAAATCCTATAAAATATTTTGAGGAATTTAATGCGAAAAAAATAAATGGCTAAAAAACACGCCATGTGAAAAATTACATAATTTAACAAAATTAATTAAGAAAACATCACATATGTCGTTCACCAGAATCGTGTATTATACACGAAAAGAGACATAATCCATGACAGATCACTAATCATATAAAGCTGAAATACAAATTGTTAAAATGCACAACTATTTATGCAAAAATAATTTATTATCTATTTTTCCGAAAAACCTTTTCGCCATATTTTTATAAAAATTGAAAATCCATTAAACTAATTATATCTTCATTCTAAATCATTAATCTAATGCTCTGTTGCCACTTTATAGTATCTAAGGGGCAATGTTCCGTGAATTCTATTAAAATTACAGATTATCTCATGCAAATATCCATATTTTTAAGATAAGGAATGCGATTATATATATATATATATATATATATATATATATATATATATATATTCATATATTAACACTCAGAATTACATTTGAAATAATTATGGCGGAAAGACGTACTTCGTGAAAATTATTTAATAATTGAGCATTTTAAGAATTGTATTTATCACAACTGAATTGATATCAGGGTGCCCTGGTATCAATTCAGTTGTCGATAAATACCATTCTCATGTGCAAATATAAGTATACCTTCTTCTGAAAACACCTGAATTTTACATGTAGGTGATACTTGAAATGAATGCCTTTATCCATCTTACTCATTGATACATCTTTCATTGAAAATATTACGGTTGTCCTTAAGGTTTAGACTTGAGACGTATTTATAGCGGTTTTTCTGAAATATTGAATTTACAAAAGTTGGTTAAAATTATAATTTTATTTACATAAAAGCACATGGATTATATGTATCTTTGCATATTGCAAAAAAAGTAGAGATATATCAATGGGGGTATTTTAAATTCCATTGATTATTAAAAATTATTTGTATACATATACGTTCTTAAAATTAATACTAGGTATAATCTTTAAATTCCTTTATAATTATTAGTTTCATACATAGTATAATGTATATGAATAATATTATGTAAATAGTAGTCCGAATTTTCTATGAAATAAAATAGTGAAAAGTAATTATTTTGTTACTAGTATTATGGTTAAGTAAAAGAAAACAAATAAATTATTTTAATTTATTTTCAACATGTTTCTAAGAGTATAGTTGTTCGGAAATTATATTTTATAAATGACTTTCTTTATTCAGGTGTGAAATGAATGGGATAAGTGAGACACGTAATAAAATAATAGTGGTTATCTAAAAAAAGTAGAAATAGAAAGATGATAACGATGATGAATATATTTATCCACTATACATTCCATAACTTACGGTAGCCATGCTCACGGAGAAAGGAAAAATATACAATGACGACCTAATCTTTCCTTTCTTTGTGAACATGGCAACAATAAATTATGACATGTATATTGGATAAATATATTCATAATCGTTATCATCTTTCTATTTTTGTATTTTTAGATAACCACTATTATTTTATTTATATGTCTCGTTCAAACCATTTATTTTCGACCAGAAGAAGGACAACCATATATAAAATTGAATTCAGGACATCTATACTTTTAGAAAATTAAAGAAATTTAATTAGTATTATTTAATTTATTTACTTTTGCCTAACCATAATACTAGTAAAAGAATAATTACCAATACTATTGTATTTCATAGAAAAGCCAGACTACTATATAATATTGTTCAAATGCATTATGCAATGTATGTAATTACTACTCATAAAAATATTCTATACAGAGTATTAATATTAAGCACATCTAAACCTATATTAAAAATTATTTTTTTAAATGGTCCAAATCCTCTACATAAAAGAAGGTTGTGATCGTCTTTTGCCTCTTAATTTACTCATTCGTATTAATTGCATTAATTATTTTTTCCTAATAAAATAAAGGATTATTGCCCAAGAAACACCTCAAGTTAGAATTAATTCCCTCTCACCCCAACCATCATTTTTTTTGCCCATAAAATGTCACATATATTTTGCTTTTTCTTTTTCTTTCCCATAAAAAGAGTCGTTTGAGTTATGGGAAGTTTCCCATTACTCGTTGTTCTTTATAAAAGACGGTGCCTTTTATGGGAAAGGATGTAAGGTGACAGGTGCCTATTGGGCATTAACCCTAAAATAAACTTAGCGTCTTTCATTCTACTCCATTAGACATATGAAGGTTTCATGTTCATGTTCGATCCACGCTGACTGCAATTCTTTAATTTTTTACCGTACCAGCGGTTTCAATATCTGACTTTCACCTAAGAAACCTAGGTTCGATCCTGGTCAATGGAATAATTTTTTTAAGTACTCACCCAAGGGACCTAGTATCGATCCCCGTTGATAGAACAATCATTTTCCTATTTCCATGATCAATAAACCATGAACCTTGAATCTTATAGACATCTTAAAGATCCGTGTTCGATCCACGCCGACCGCAGTCCATAATTTTTTTGAGTAAAGATATATATCGCCCTTTTTTGCATTACCTCTATATCACCTCCTATGTGGAGGTTTTAAAAAACCAATCAAATTGTTTCTCTTTATTAATTATTTATTTTCTCTCTCTTTTGTTTAATGTCACATACGGTGACACATACGGTGACACATAGGAGGTGAAATAAGGGTGAAGCAAATAGGGGTGATATATAGCAATGCTCTAAATTTTTATCGTACCAGCGATTTGGATATCTGACTTTCATCCAAGAGACCTGGGTTCAAACCGGTCAATGGAACAATTTTTTTAAATGTTAACCCAAGTGACCTGGGTTCGATTTTCATTAGTGGAATAGACTTTTTCCTTTTTAATGATCCATAAATCATGAACCCTGAATCTTGAACCACAAACCACAAACCATGAAATTTGAACTTGAGTAATGATATATGTCACCCCTTTTCATGTCACCCTTTTATCACCCTTCTATATATATGTTTTGATTTCCTTGAATAGAAGATAGAGAAAAATTAAATAGGATAGAGAAATCCATTCATTGGTACATGTAGGCATACACGTAGGAGGTGAAAAAAGGGTGATACAAAAAGGGTGACAAATATCATTACTCTTTGAACTTTATACTTTTGACCATGAACTAATTCGTTTACAAAAATGCATGCATGCTAAATACAACAAAAATATTATAATCACAAAACAACATCTACAAGAAATTAAAGACGTGAACTATAAAATATCCCATTGATCAAATTAATTATAAGTTGTGCCATTTATCTCTAGGTGACCAATCCTCTCTTCGCACACACATTATAAATTCATGGATATAAATAATCCTAACTTGTAAATTTAATTTCTAGGTGTGACATTAACTTCAAAACTACTATCAATACCCAAGTTATATTGGAAACTAACCTCGACTACTTCAAGTTCTTTCCTCTCCTTCTTAGCTTGCTCGGAATTATGTGAAAAGTGCTCTTATTAAGCTTTCTCAAGTCAAACTTCAAAGCTCGTAACTTTTGCCATTATATAAATTGCTTCTTACCCAAAAAGAGACTTCTATTCCATCCATTTTTCACCATAACATTATAATCTGCATTCTCCACCCACATATTAAAGAATCTATAAAGATTAAATCTTTTAACATGTTGTAATAATAATGTAACCACACAAGGAGAGTGATTGAAAACGCTAGATTTCGAAATAAAATCCGCATGATCTGAAGCTTCAAGTTTCTGATTACCTAATGCACAATCAATCTTGTTAAGGGCATGATTATTGTTTCAAGTAAAAAATTACTCAAAAAATTGTAAATACTCCAAACCAAGATTATTGCAACAACCCTTAAATTCCACAAAGTCACCCAAGGTAACAATTTTCCCCTTAATCCTCTCAATATATGAGCAAGAATATTAATTAAGTCACACAAAAGAAGTCACAAATAATCAAAAAATGGAGCATGATCAATAAGGTTCTTTCACAAATATCTTCTCAAATTTTTATCATTAAATCCATAAATAAAATAAGTTAAAGGCTAATAAAAGTTACCTTACACACTACTTTGCAATGGTTTACTTGCGGTATCCTAGCAAGAATTTCCACCTCCGCTTTATCCGGATCCTACACAACTAGAATTCTCCCATGCTCCACAAGATCGAAATATCAACATATTTCCAACGTCCAAGTATTATTCTCAAAAAACATTTCACACACTTAGTATCACTCTTTGTCTAAAAAATATCAATATTTTTCTGCCAAATTAAATTTGTGCGTAGATTGAAACCCCTCGTTTTCCATGTTGAAATAATCATTAAAATGTTTTAGCGGGTTTCCCCATATTTTCTCTCCTAGAAATCGCTATTTTAGCTCTCCAAATCCCCTTTAGTCGGGTATACTCCCGTATAGCAAGAATAAGTTTCCTCTTGTATGCCTCTCATTTTTTTGTTTTTCTACTCACCGCAATTTGATAGGGTTCCTTCACCTCACCCTCCAACCCATAAACAACCATAGCACCCGACTTTGATGAAAATCCCTCTATTTAACCCACATGCTCCTTTTTCGTACTCCCAATCCTCGTACTATTAACCATATCGTCACCTAAGTCTTCCCCTTAACATATCAACTCTACCTCATTAATATGCTCCGCCACCTCAGCACGCAAGTCCAACACTGCAACAACATTTTCGTTGGAAACAACCGTTGTAATAAAAGCTGAGTCCCAAATTGCAGCAACATTTTTGTTGTAAACAACAACTATTTTTGGTTTTGCTGCTGCAATAGTTTTAGCCCCTAGCACAAAATATTTTCTTATGTTAATCTCTTGAGCTGCTAGGTCACAACAAGTAGTTAAACGATGTGTGATACTTCCTCCAGCTGCTCGATCAAACCCAACATTCTCACTGCCTGCACTATTAAAATGTACCTCCTTATAGCTACCGTTAGTCAACTACGCACAATCCAAGTCTTGATCAAACCCAGCCTTTGTCGCCTGCACTGCAAAGATAATCGTGTGCCACTATTTTTCTGGTAACCACTTGCTCGGTCAAACCCAATATAATACCTATCCCCACCTCAAAACTACATTGTTACAGCTTCTGCAGAATCTGAAACAACACTAGTAAAATTCTTTAGTTTTCCAAAATTTTCAACTACATGTAAATTCGACCCTTTCATAACTCCTTGGTTCCCCGAATTCCCATAACCTAATACCCTCTCCTTAATACCAACCTCAAAAAGCACTTAAATTCCAAATGCCCAAACACTTACCTTTTACAATATGGGGGTAAGTTTTCATATTCGACTTTAATCTGATGTTTCTTCCCATAATGTGATCCAAACTCTATCACAGCTTTATGCTCCTTATGAGGTGCATAGCACTAATAATTGATTCTGACCAAAATTGTACATGAAGTTTAGATTGAAACATCAAGGCTCTAGCTGTAGTTAAAAAATGATGGTGTTTTTTTCAACTAAACCATTTTGTTGAGGCGTCTCAACACAACTAAGTTGATGTATAATGACATAAGTAGAGTAAAAGTTAGGTATAATGAATTCTTATTCATTGTATGATCTAAGTTGTTTTTTTATCATTGAATTCAGTCAAGACTAAGTTATTAATGTTAAGTAGGTGTGTATGAACTTCTGATTTATTTCTCATCATGTAAATCCATGTACATCTTGAATAATAATAATAATAATAATCTACTATAGTAAGAAAGTATATATTTCATGAGTAAGAAACTTTTTTAAAAAGACCCCATATATCATAGTATATTAACTCAAAGCATGAAGTGGTATGTGTCTGAGATACTGGAAAAACTAATTTATTTTGTTTAGCAAAATGACAAGTTTCACAAGCACTAGAATGTAAAAAAGAAATAAAGAAATCTATGGCTTTAAAAGCTTGTAATTTGGATAATGAAGGATGTCCAGGTCTTGAGTGCCATAGATAAAATCTCTGAGTAGTAATTACAATGGAAGAAGGTGTTTGTATAGGGGCTTTTAGGTAATATAAGCCATTCTTTTCATACTTAATCATCTTCTTGGTCTTAAAGTCCTCTAATTCTGAATGAGAAGGAAAAAAACAATTGATATAGTAGAAGTGACTTTAGATATTGAGAGAAAATTATATTTGAATATAGGTACACATTGAACATTTTTCAAACTTATTTCTTGATTTAAGTGTATAGTACCTTTGTGTGTAGCAGAAACATTATGACCATTTTGTAAGGTCACAGGAGTATCAACACTTGTATATCCAACCAATAGGATATTCATGTATCAGAAAGCATTTATCAAAAGTGTGCCCAGTATAACCACAATGTGTGTATATTATCTTTTTTTTCTCAACATAATAGTTTGATTATTGTGCCTTTTTGACATAAAAATCTTAAGTAGATGAAGAATCAATGGAGTTTGTGAGTAAATGCTGACTTTCTTCTTGAATTAACATGGAAAATACTGAGTTTATTTTGGGTAAAGGATCCATCAAAAGAGTTTGACTTCGTACAGCTAAGTATGAATCATTCAATCCAATCAGAAATTTGATTACACTGTCATTTTATTGTCAATATATGAGAGTATCAAATAGCTTGCACATGCAGTTATTCATATGACTACATGAACAATTAGGCATAGGTCTAAAATGTGAATACTCATCCCATAATGTTTTGACTTTTGCAAAAGAATTCAGAAATTGAGCTTGAGTTTGTTGCTATTGAGCTTAAAGATTTCTCTAAACGGAACACCCTTGTTCCATAACTTTTACAAAACCTAATTTAAATCTTATTATATAGGTTAGAACCTGAATTGACATACAATAATCTACCTCTTATTTAATTAGAAATTAAGTTAAGAAGCCAAGACAATACCAGTTTATTTGCACGATTCCAAGCTAAGAAGAGTGTTAAAACGGTTAATGATGGTTGATTGATTTATCCATTGATGAATCTAATTTTCTTTTCGGTTTCAATGGCCCTTTCTCACAACTAATAATTTTCACCCGTAAGAACTTTTGAAACAAGCAATGCACCTGTGTTTTCACTCAGATGAAGGTAATAAGGACTCGAGAAATCTTCAATGATTGAAGTGTTATGCGCCATTGTTGATGCGAGAGAAGTGGTTTATATAGTAGATTTTATAGTGCGGAAGAAGATAAAATCTCATACCATGTAAAATATAATGATTAAGTGATACAAGAAGCCACGGAAGCAAAGAAGAAAAGAAGAAAGAAAATTGCAGAAAGCTAGAGAAGAGAGAAAGAGAAGATATGAATTCTATAAAAATTTCAGTGATTGATTGAAATGTATTTACAAAGCTATATATGGTAGTTTATTTAGCTTTTGAATTACATCTAGTAAAGTGTCTATATTTATTTTCACAATTAACTTATAACCGAATTACAAAGTTGTTTGCAATTTAGTTCTAGCGCTTGTTTTATTTAGAAAGTATTGTATTTCTCTTTTTTCAAAACTGGTGCTACACTCCAAGAACAATTACCATTGAAACATGATGATATATCAAGATCAATAAGATAATTAAATAAAATTATCCCAATTGGAAATGGGGTACGGTGGGTTGAATGGGTTAGTGGGAAAATAACATCACTGGGAGGCTAAATAAGAGAGGAAAAAATGTTTATGTGTAATAGAAGAGAGAGAGATTAAAGGTAATATTATTATCTTATGTAATAAATAAAGGGTACAATTTGATTGGTTGATAAGAAAAGTTAAAAAAGTAGATGGAGTTTTTTTTAAGGAAATGATTCTTGTTTGAGAGAGATAGATAGAGTGAGAAATAGAAAGAAAGAGATATGTATGAAGTGGATGAAGGGGAAGATCAATGAAACAGACAACAAAAATTCCAAAAGTTTCAGGTGACGTAGTGGAAGATGATCATGACGATGAAGAAGAAAAGAAAAAGTAAGAACACTCGAGATTTAAAGGCTATAGTTATATAAGGTTTGTCAACTAATCATAAATTTCAATCATTTTCACCATATTGTATGGTTTAAAAATATCTCTATCTCCCTCTCCCTCTCCCTCTCCCTCCTCCTCTCTCTCATTGATCAAATTTATTATAAGATGTGACATTATCTGTAGGTGACAATCCTTTCTTCGCACGTGTATTGGAAAACTCATGGATATAAATTTAATCCTAACTTGTGACATTAATTTTTAGGCATCCAATTATTATTTTATTAGTGTACTATATTTTTTTCAAATATAAACCATGTCAAAGATACAAGATAACTAAAAAAACCACACAACCAATTGTATCATAATTATTGTGATGGGTGATGGCGTTTTAGTTTTCTGGAGTTGATTATCAATTAAACCCACTTAGATCATTGATCGACCTTGGCCACCTAAATCCGTCATGTAAAAGATTTTATATCTTTCTAATCGAGAAAAATCATATATATATATATATATATTTAGGAACAAAATTAAAAAAACCAAAAAGTAATGGATCAAACCGACATTCATGTATAAATAATATAAGAACAAAATATCAAGGTCATTTTCCATATGACAATCGAATAAAATATGCAAGAGAAATTGTTAACATGTATAAAAACCAAATCTTTTCTAATTTCCAATTTCAGCATTTAAATTTAATTAAAAAAAGAACTTAGTTGTATCGGGTTGTTTCGACATGTATATATTAAAAGTGAAAATATGTTAAGTCAAAACTCGCAAGTAAAACATACCTAGTGGGTGTATAATTTTCAAATAATTTGTATCTTAAATTTGACCCCATCAAATCTTTGAATCTCGAATGGGCCTGTACTTTCGTGAGCTTGTTGTTTTGACCTCTATACTGAGGTATTTTCAAATTTATGCAAATTTTGCAAAGTAGACACTAAAAAAAATTGAAAACTTCTATAGTTATTATCTAGATATTATCTTAAAATTAAATATTATAATATCCTGTCTTCTCTAGAAGATGATTACGATAAATAGAATTCCAAAATTTTAGGTATTCAGATAGAGTTTATTCGGATCACAAAATTTGATATACTAAATCATAAAAATAATATAGGACTGCAACTATCTACTCAATCCTGCTACCCTTTGGCGAGCACCCCTATGTCGAACCACCTCCGCCGACGTAAGCCTTCTTGGACGAGCCTCCTTGGTTGATGTGCTCTAGTTTGGTGCCCAAATTTACATTTTGAAATCATTATCTAACATAAATCTAACCAATGATCTTTATGGATTTTACAAAAATCCTATAAAATATTTTGAGGAATTTAATAAGAAAAGAATAACTGGCTAAAAAACACGCCATGTGAAAAATTACATAATTTAACAAAATTAATTAAGAAAACATCACATATGTCGTTCACCAGAATCGTGTATTATACACGAAAAAAGGCATAATCCATGACAGATCACTAATGATATAAAGCTGAAATACAAATTGTACTTAAAATGCACAACTATTTATGCAAAAATAATTTATTATCAATTTTTCCCAAAAATCTTTTTCGCCATATTTTATTAAAATTGAAAATCCATTAACTAATTATATCTTCATTCTAAATCATTAGTCTAATGCTCTGTTGCCACTTTATAGTATCTAAGGGGCAATGTTCCGTGAATTCTATTAAAATTACAGATTATCTCATGCAAAAATTCATATTTTTAAGATAAGGAATGCGATTATATATATATATATATAATCATATATTAATACTCAGAATTACATTTGAAATAATTATGGCGGAAAGACGTACCTCGTGAAAATTATTTAATAATTGAGCATTTTAAGAATTGTATTTATCACAACTGAATTGATATCAGGGTGCCCTGGTATCAATTCAGTTGTCGATAAATACCATTCTCATGTGCAGATATAAGTATACCTTGTTTTTTGGTGATAAAATAAATAGGCCAATTCAGCACTAAAAGTGGCAAGGTCATTGGACTTTCTGAAAACACCTGAATTTTACATGTAGGTGATACTTGAAATGAATGCCTTTATCCTTCTTACTCATTGATACATCTTTCATTGAAAATATTAGGTTTGGAAGATATGGGTGTCCTTAAGGTTTAGACTTGAGACGTATTTATAGCGGTTTTTCTGAAATATTGAATTTACAAAAGTTGGTTAAAATTATAATTTTATTTACATAAAATCACATGGATTATATGTATCTTTGCATATTGCAAAAAAATAGGGATATATCAATGGGGGTATTTTAAATTCCATTGATTATTAAAAGTGATTTATATACATATATGTACTTAAAATTAATACTAGGTATAAACTTTAAATTCCTTTATAATTATTAGTTTCGTACATAGTATAATGTATATGAATAATATTATGTAAATAGTAGTTCGAATTTTCTATGAAATAAAATAGTGAAAAGTAATTATTTTGTTACTAGTATTATGGTTAAGTAAAAGAAAACAAATAAATTATTTTAATTTATTTTCAACATGTTTCTAAGAGTATAGTTGTTCTGAAATTATATTATATAAATGACTTTCTTTATTCAGGTGTGAAATGAATGGGATAAGTGAGACACGTAATAAAATAATAGTGGTTATCTAAAAAAAGTAGAAATAGAAAGATGATAACGATGATGAATATATTTATCCACTATACATGCCATAACTTACGGTAGCCATGCTCACGGAGAAAGGAAAAATATACAATGACGACCTAATCTTTCCTTTCTTTGTGAACATGGCAACAATAAATTATGACATGTATATTGGATAAATATATTCATAATCGTTATCATCTTTCTGTTTTTGTACGTATTTTTAGATAACCACTATTATTTTATTTATATGTCTCGTTCAAACCATTTATTTTCGACCAGAAGAAGGACAACCATATATAAAATTGAATTCAGGACAGCTATACTTTTAGAAAAATAAAGAAATTTAATTAGTATTATTTAATTTATTTACTTTTGTCTAACCATAATACTAGTAAAAGAATAATTACCAATACTATTGTATTTCATAGAAAAGCCAGACTACTATATAATATTGTTCAAATGCATTATGCAATGTATGTAATTAATACTAATAAAAATATTCTATACAGAGTATTAATATTAAGCACATTTAAACCTATATTAAAAATTATTTTTTTAAATGGTCCAAATCCTCTACATAAAAGAAGGTTGTGATCGTCTTTTGCCTCTTAATTTACTCATTCGTATTAATTGCATTAATTATTTTTTCCTAATAAAATAAAGGATTATTGCCCAAGAAACACCTCAAGTTAGAATTAATTCCCTCTCACCCCAACCATCATTTTTTTGCCCATAAAATGTCACATATATTTTTCTTTTTCTTTTTCTTTCCCATAAAAAGAGTCGTTTGAGTTATGGGAAGTTTCCCATTACTCGTTGTTCTTTATAAAAGACGGTGTCTTTTATGGGCAAGGATGTTAGGTGACGGGTGCCTATTGGGCATTAACCCTAAAATAAACTTAGCGTCTTTCATCCTACTCCATTAGACATATGAAGGTTTCATGTTCATGTTCGATCCACGCTGACTGCAATCCCTTAATTTTTTACCGTACCAGCGGTTTCAATATCTAACTTTCACCTAAGAACCCTAGGTTCGATCCTGGTCAATGGAATAATTTTTTTAAGTACATACCCAAGGGACCTAGTATCGATCCCCGTTGATAGAACAATCATTTTCCTATTTCCATGATTAATAAACCATGAACCTTGAATCTTATAGACATCTGAAAGATCCGTGTTCGATCCACGCCGACCGCAGTCTATAATTTTTTTGAGTAAAGATATATATTGCCCTTTTTTGCATCACCTCTATATCACCTTCTATGTGGAGGTTCTAAAAAACCAATCAAATTGTTTCTCTTTATTAATTATTTATTTTCTATCTCTTTTGTTTAATGTCACATACGGTGACACATAGGAGGTGAAATAAGGGTGAAGCAAATAGGGGAGATATATAGCAATGCTCTAAATTTTTATCGTACCAGCGATTTGGATATCTGACTTTCATCCAAGAGACATGGGTTCAAACTGGTCAATGGAACAATTTTTTTAAGTGTTAACCCAAGTGATCTGGGTTCGATTTTCATTAGTGGAATAGACTTTTTCCTTTCTAATGATCCATAGATCATGAACCCTGAATCTTGAACCACAAACCACAAACCATGAAATTTGAACTTTATACTTTTGACCATGAACTAATTCGTTTAAAAAAATGCATGCATGCTAAATACAACACAAATATTATAATCACAAAACAACATGTACAAGAAATTATAGTCGTGAACTATAAAATATCCCATTGATCAAATTAATTATAAGTTGTGCCATTTATCTCGAGGTGACCAATCCTCTCTTCGCACACACATTATAAATTCATGGATATAAATAATCCTAACTTGTAAATTTAATTTCTAGGTGTGACATTAACTTCAAAACTACTATCAATACCCAAGTTATATTGGAAACTAACCTCGACTACTTCAAGTTCTTTCCTCTCCTTCTTAGCTTGCTCGGAAATATGTGAAAAGTGCTCTTATTAAGCTTTCTCAAGTCAAACTTCAAAGCTCGTAACTTTTGGCATTATATAAATTGCTTCTTACCCAAAAAGAGACTTCTATTCCATCCATTTTTCAGCATAACATTATAATCTGCATTCTCCACCCACATATTAAAGAATCTATAAAGATTAAATCTTTTAACATGTTGTAATAATAATGTAACCACACAAGGAAGAGTGATTGAAAACGCTAGATTTCGAAATAAAATCCGCATGATCTGAAGCTTCAAGTTTTTTATTACCTAATGCACAATCAATCTTGTTAAGGGCATGATTATTGTCTCAAGTAAAAAATTACTCAAAAAATTGTAAATACTCCAAACCAAGATTATTGCAACAACCCTTAAATTCCACAAAGTCACCCAAGGTAACAATTTTCCCCTTAATCCTCTCAATATATGAGCAAGAATATTAATTAAGTCACACAAAAGAAGTCACAAATAATCAAAAAAAGGAGCATGATCAATAAGGTTCTTCCACAAATATCTTCTCAAATTTTTATCATTAAATCCATAAATAAAATAAGTTAAAGGCTAATAAAAGTTACCTTACACACTACTTTGCAATGGTTTACTTGAGGTATCCTAGCAAGAATTTCCACCTCCGCTTTATCCGGATCCTACACAACTAGAATTCTCCCATGCTCCACAAGATCGAAATAACAACATATTTCCAACGTCCAAGTATTATTCTCAAAAAACATTTCACACACTTAGTATCACTCTTTGTCTCAAAAATATCAATATTTTTCTGCCAAATTAAATTTGTGCGTAGATTGAAACCCCTCGTATTCCATGTTGTAATAATCATTAAAATGTTTTAGCGGGTTTCCCTATATTTTCTCTCCTAGAAATCGCTATTTTAGCTCTCTAAATCCCCTTTAGTCGGGTATACTCCCGTATAGCAAGAATAAGTTTCCTCTTGTATGCCTCTCATTTTTTTGTTTTTCTACTCACCGCAATTTGATAGGGTTCCTTCACCTCACCCTCCAACCCATAAACAACCATAGCACCCGACTTTGATGAAAATCCCTCTATTTAACCCACATGCTCCTTTTTCGGACTCCTAATCCTCATACTATTAACCATAACCCATTTATTATCGTCACCTAAGTCTTCCCCTTAACATAGCAACTCTACCTCATTAAAATGTTCCGCCACCTCAGCACGCAAGTCCAACACTGCAACAACATTTTCGTTGGAAACAACAGTTGTAATAAAAGCTGAGTCCCAAATTGCAGCAACATTTTTGTTGTAAACAACAACTATTTTTGGTTTTGCTGCTGCAATAGATTTAGCCCCTAGCACAAAATATTTTCTTACGTTAATCTCTTGAGCTGCTAGGTCACAACCAGTAGTTAAACGACATGTGATACTTCCTCCAGCTGCTCGATCAAACCCAACATTATCACTGCCTGCACTATTAAAATGTACCTCCTTATAGCTACCGTTAGTCAACTACCCACAATCCAAGTCTTGTTCAAACCCAGCCTTTGTCGCCTGCACTGCAAAGATAATCGTGTGCCACTATTTTTCTGGTAACCACTTGCTCGGTCAAACCCAATATAATACCTATCCCCACCTCAAAACTACATTGTTACAGCTTCTGCAGAATCTGAAACAACACTAGTAAAATTCTTTAGTTTTCCAAAATTTTCAACTACATGTAAATTCGACCCTTTCATAACTCCTTGGTTCCCCGAATTCCCATAACCTAATACCCTCTCCTTAATACCAACCTCAAAAAGCACTTAAATTCCAAATGCCCAAACACTTTAAACCTTTTACAACATGGGGGTAAGTTTTCATATTCGACTTTAATCTGATGTTTCTTCCCATAATGTGATCCAAACTCTATCACAGCTTTATGCTCCTTATGAGGTGCGTAGCACTAATAATTGATTCTGACAAAAATTTTACATGAAGTTTAGATTGAAACATCAAGGCTCTAGCCGTAGTTAAAAAATGATGGTGTTGTTTTCAACTAAACCATTTTGTTGAGGCGTCTCAACACAACTAAGTTGATCTATAATGACATAAATAGAGTAAAAGTTAGGTATAATGAATTTTTATCCATTGTATGATCTAAGTTGTTTTTTATCATTGAATTGAGTCAAGAGTAAGTTATTAATGTTAAGTAGGTGTGTATGAACTTCTGATTTATTTCTCATCATGTAAATCCATGTACATCTTGAATAATAATAATAATCTACTATAGTAAGAAAGTATCTATGCCATGAGTAAGAAACTTTTTTAAAATGACCCCATATATCATAATATATTAACTCAAAGCATGAAGTGGTATGTGTCTGAGATACTGGAAAAACTAATTTATTTTGTTTAGCAAAATGACAAGTTTCACAAGCACTAGAATGTAGAAAAGAAATAAAGGAATCTATGGCTTTAAAAGCTTGTAATTTGGATAATGAAGGATGTCCAGGTTTTGAGTGCCATAGATAAAATCTCTTAGTAGTAATTACAATGGAAGAAGGTGTTTGTATAGGGGCTTTTAGGTAGTATAAGCCATTCTTTTCATACTTAATCATCTTCTTGGTCTTAAAGTCCTCTAATTCTGAATGAGAAGGAAAAAAACAATTGATATAGTAGAAGTGACTTAAGATATTGAGAGAAAATTATACTTGAATATAGGTACACATTGAACATTTTTCAAACTTATTTCTTGATTTAAGTGTATACTACCTTTGTGTGTAGCAGAAACATTATGACCATTTTGTAAGGTCACAGGAGTATCAACACTTGTATATCCAACCAATAGGATATTCATGTATCAGAAAGCATTTATCAAAAGTGTGCCCTGTATAACCACAATGTGTGTATATTATCTTCTTTTTCTCAATATAATAGTTTGATTATTGTGCCTTTTTGACATAAAAAGCTTAAGTAGATGAAGAATCAATGGATTTTGTGAGTAAATGCTGACTTTCTTCTTGAATTAACATGGAAAATACTGAGTTTATTTTGGGTAAAGGATCCATCAAAAGAGTTTGACTTCGTACAGCTAAGTATGAATCATTCAATCCAATCAGAAATTTGATTACACTGTCATTTTATTGTCACTATATGAGAGTATCAAATAGCTTGCACATGCAGTGATTCATATGACTACATGAACATTTAGGCATAGGTATAAAATGTGAATACTCATCCCATAATGTTTTGACTTTTGCAAAAAAATTCAGAAATTGAGCTTGAGTTTTTTGCTATTGAGCTTAAAGATTTCTCTAAACGGAAGACCCTTGTTCCATAACTTTTACAAAACCTAATTTTAATCTTATTATATAGGTCATAACCTGAATTGACATACAATAAGCTACCTCTTATTTAATTAGAAATTAAGTTAAGAAGCCAAGACAATACCAGGTTATTTACACGATTCCAAGCTAAGAAGAGTATTAAATCGGTTAATGATGGTTGATTGATTTCTCCATTGATGAATCTAAGTTTCTTTTCGGCCGCAAGCTATATTTCAATGGCTCTTTCACACAACTAATAATTTTTACCCGTAAGAACTTCTGAAACAAGCGATGCACTTGTGTTTTCACTCAGATGAAGGTAATAAGGACTCGAGAAATCTTCAATGATTGAAGTGTTATGCGCCATTGTTGATGCGAGAGAAGTGGTTTATGTAGTAGATTTTATAGTGCGGAAGAAGATAAAATCTGATACCATGTAAAATATAATGATTAAGTGATACAAGAAGCCACGGAAGCAAAGAAGAAAAGAAGAAAAGAAGCAAGAAAATTGCAGAAAGCTAGAGAAGAGAGAAAGAGAAGAAATGAATTCTATAAAAATTTCAGTGATTGATTGAAATGTATTTATAAAGCTATATATATTAGTTTATTTAGCTTTTGAATTACATCTAGTAAAGTGTCTATATTTATTTTCACAATTAACTTCTAACCGAATTACAAAGTTGTTTGCAATTTAGTCCTAGCGCTTGTTTTATTTAGAAAGTATTGTATTTCTCTTTTTTCCAAAACTGGTACATCACTCCAAGAACAATTACCATTGAAACATGATGATATCTCAAGATCAAGAAGATAATTAAATAAAATTATCCCAATTGGAAATGGGGTTACGGTGGGTTGAATGGGTTAGTGGGCAAATAACATCACTGGGAGGCTAAATAAGAGAGGAAAAAATGTTTATGTGTAATAGAAGAGAGAGAGAGAGATTAAAGGTAATATTATTAGCTTATGTAATAAATAAAGGTTACAATTTGATTGGTTGATAAGAAAAGTTAAAAAAGTAGATGGAATTTTTTTTAAAGAAATGATTCTTGTCCGAGAGAGATAGATAGAGTGAAAAATAGAAAGAAAGAGATATGTATCAAGTGGATGAAGGGGAAGATCAATGAAACAGACAACAAAAATTCCAGATGTTTCAGGTTACTTAGTGGAAGATGATCATGATGATGAAAAAGAAAAGAAAAAGAAAGAACACTCGAGATTTAAAGGCCATAGTTATATAAGGTTTGTCAACTAATCATAAATTTCAATCATTTTCACCATATTGTATGGTTTAAATCTCTCTCTCTCTCTCTCTCTCTCTCTCTCTCTCTCTCTCTCTCTCTCTCTCTCTCTCTCTCTCTCTCTCCCTCTCCCTCTCACTCATTGATCAAATTTATTATAAGATGTGACATTATATGTAGGTGACAATCATTTCTTCGCACGTGTATTGGAAAACTCATGGATATAAATTTAATCCTAACTTGTGACATTAATTTTTAGGCATCCAATTATTTTTTTATTAGTGTACTATATTTTTTTCAAATATAAACCATGTCAAAGAAACAAGATAACTAAAAAACCACACAATTAATTGTATCATAATTATTGTGATGGGTGATGGCGCTTTAGTTCTCTGGAGTTGATTATCAATAAAACCCACTTAGATCATTGAACGACCTTGGCCACCTAAATCCGTCATGTAAAAGATTTTATATCTTTCTAATCGAGAAAAATCATATATATATATTTTTAGGAACAAAATTACAAAAACCAAAAAGTAATGGCTCAAACCGACATTCATGTATAAATAATATAAGAACAAAATATCTAGGTCATTTTTCATATGACAATCTAATAAAATTTGCAAGAGAAATTGTTAACATGTATAAAAACCAAATCTTTTTTAATTTCCAATTTTGCCGTTTAAATTTGATTTAAAAAAGAACTTAGTTGTATCGGGTTGTCTCGACATGTATATATTAAAAGTGAAAGTATGTTAAATCAAAACTCACAAGTAAAACATACCTAGTGGGTGTATAATTTTCAAATAATTTGTATCTTAAATTTGACCCCATCAAATCTTTGAATCTCGAATGGGCCCGTACTTTCTTGAGCTTGTTGTTTTGACCTCTATACTGAGGTGTTTTCAAATTTATGCAAATTTTGCAAAGTAGACACACAAAAAAATTTGAAAACATCTATAGTTATTATCTAGATATTATCTTAAAATTAAATATTATAATATCCCATCTTCTCTAGAAGATGATTACGATAAATAAAATTCCAAAATTTTAGGTATTCAGATAGAGTTTATTCGGATCACAAAATCTGATCTACTAAATTATAAAAATAATATAGGACTCTGCACCCAACTGCAAGTACTATCTACTCAATCATGCTACCCTTTGGCGAGCACCCCTAGGCCGAACCACCTCCACCGACGTCAGTTTTCTTGGACGAGCCTCCTTGGTTGATGTGCTCTAGTTTGGCGCCCAAATTTACATTTTGAAATCATTATCTAACATAAATCTAAGAAATGATCTTTATGGAGTTTACAAAAATCTTATAAAATATTTTGAGGAATTTAATGCTCAAAAAATAAATGGCTAAAAGACACGCCAGGTGTAAATTACATAATTTAAAAAAAAATTAATTAAGAAAACATCACATGTCGTTCACCAGAATCGTGTATTATACACGAAAAGAGACATAATCCATGACAGTTCACTAATCATATAAAGCTGAAATACAAATTGTTAAAATGCACAACTATTTATGCAAAAATAATTTATTATTAATTTTTTTGAAAAACCTTTTTCGCCATATTTTATAAAAAATGAAAATCCATTAAACTAATTATATCTTCATTCTAAATCATTAGTCTAATGCTCGGTTGCCACTTTATAGTATCTAAGGGGCAATGTTCCGTGAATTCTATTAAAATTACAGATTATCTCATGCAAAAATCCATATTTTTAAGATAAGGAATGTGATTATATATATATATATATATATATATATATAATCATATATTAACACTCAGAATTACATTTGAAATATTTATGGCGGAAAGACGTACCTCGTGAAAATTATCTAATAATTGAGCATTTTAAGAATTGTATTTATCACAACTGAATTGATATCAGGGTGCCCTGGTATCAATTCCGTTGTCGATAAATACCATTCTCATGTGCAGATATAAGTATACCTTGTTTTGTGGTGATAATATAAATAGGCCAATTCAGCACTAAAAGTGGCAAGGTCATTGGACTTTTCGAAAACACCTGGCCTACGTTTTGAGAATTTTACATGTAGGTGATACTTGAAATGAAGGTCTTTATCCTTCTTACTCATTGATACATCTTTCATTGAAAATATTATGGTTTAGAAGATATGGGTGTCCTTAAGGTTTAGAGTTGAGACGTATTTATAGCAGTTTTCTTGAAATATTCATTCACAAAATTTGGTAAAATTATAATTTTATTTGCATAAAATCACATGGATTATATGTATCTTTGCATATTACAAAAAATAGAGATATATCATTGGTGGTATTTCAAATTCCATTGATTATTAAAAATGATTTGTATACATATATGTACTTAGAATTAATACTAGGTATAAACTTTAAATTCCTTTAGAATTATTAGTTTCATACATAGTATAATGTATATGAATAATATTATGTAAATAGTAGTCCGAATTTTCTATGAAATAAAATAGTGAAAAGTAATTATTTTGTTACTAGTATTATGGTTAAGTAAAAGCAAATAAATAAATTATTTTAATTTATTTTCAACATGTTTCTAAGAGTATAGTTGTCCAAGAATTATATTTTATAAATGACTTTCTTTATTCTGGTGTGAAATGAATGGGATAATTGAGACACGTAATAAAATAATAGTGGTTATCTAAAAAAAGTAGAAATAGAAAGATGATAACGATGATGAATATATTTATCCACTATACATGCCATAACTTACGGTAGCCATGCTCACGGAGAAAGGAAAAATATACAATGACGACCTAATCTTTCCTTTCTTCGTGAACATGGCAACAATAAATTATGACATGTATATTGGATAAATATATGTATAATTGTTATCATCTTTCTATTTTTTGTATTTTTAGATAACCACTATTATTTTATTTATATGTCTCACTCAAACTATTTATTTCCGACCAGAAGAAGAACAACCATTTATAAAATTGAATTCAGGACAACTATACTTTAGAAAATTAAAGAAATTTAATTAATATAATTTAATTTATTTGCTTTTGCTTAACCATAATACTAGTAAAAGAATAATTATCATCATTATTGTATTTCATAGAAAAGACAGACTACTATATAATATTGTTCAAATGCATTATGCAATGTATGTAATTAATACTTATAAAAAAATATTCTATACAGAGTATTAATATTAAGCATATCTAAACCTATATTAAATTTTTTTTTTAAATGGTCCAAATCCTCTACATAAAAGAAGGTTGTGATCGTCTTTTGCCTCTTAATTTACTCATTCGTGTTAATTGCATTAATTTTTTTTCCTAATAAAATAAAGGATTATTGCCCAAGAAACACTTCAAGTTAGAATTAATTCCCTCTCACCCCAACCATCATTTTTTTGTCCATAAAAGGTCACATATATTTTGCTTTTTCCTTTTATTTCCCATAAAAAGAGTCGATTCCCATTACTCAAACTTTGAGTAATGGGAAGCTTCCCATTACTCAAAATTTGAGTAATGGTGGTTCTTTTTTATAAAGACGGTGCCTTTTATGGGCAAGGATGTAAGGTGACAGGTGCCTATTGGGTATTAACCCTAAAATAAACTTAAGCGTCTTTCATCCTACTCCATTAGACATATGAAGGTTTCATGTTCATGTTCGATCCACGCTGACTGCAATCCTTTAATTTTTTATCGTACCAGTGATTTCAATATCTGACTTTCACCTAAGAAATCTAGGTTCAATCCTGGTCAATGAAATAATTTTTGTAAGTACTTACCCAAGGGACCTAGTATCGATCCCCGTTGATGGAACAATCATTTTCCTTTTTCCATGCCCAATAAACCATGAACCTTGAATCTTATAGACATCTGAAAGATCCGTGTTTGATCCACGCTGACCGCAACCCATTATTTTTTTATCGTACATGCGATTTGGATATCTGACTTTCATCCAAGAGACCTGGGTTCAAACCGGTCAATGGAAAAATATTTTTAAGTGTTAACCCAAGTGACCTGGGTACGATTTTCATTAGTGGAACAGTCTTTTTCCATGATCCATAAATCATGAACCTTGAATCTTGAACCATTAACCATGAAATTTGAACTTTATTCTTTTGACCATGAACTAACTCATTTAAAAAAATGCATTTATGCTAAATCCAACAAAAGTATTATAAGCACAAAACAACATGTACAGGACATTAAAAGTCATGAACTATAAAATATCCAATTCATCAAATTAAATCTAAGTTGTGACATTAATCTCTAGGTGTCCAATCCTCTCTTCGCAAAAACATTGAAAAACTCATGGATATAAATTTAATCCTAACTTGTGAATTTAATTTCTAGGTATGACATTAACTTCCAAATTACTATCAATACCCAAGTTATGTTGGAAACTAACCCCGACTACTTCAAGTTCTTCCCTCTCCTTCTTAGCATGCTCGGAAATATGTGAAAAGTGCTCCTTATTAAGCTTTCTCTAGTCAAACATTAAAGCTCGTAACCTTTGGCATTATACAAATTGCTTCTTAACCAAAAAAAGACTTCTATTCCATCCATTTTTCACCATAACATTATAATCTGCATGTTCCACCCACATGTTAAAGAATCTATAAAGATTAACTCTTTTAACATGTTGTAAGAATAATGTAACCACGCAAAAAGAGTGATCGAAAACGCTAGATTTCGGAAAATATTCCGCATGAACGTAATGATCTGAAGCTTCAAGTTTCTGATTACCTAACGCACGATCAATCTTACTCAGAAATTGTACATCCTCCAAACCAAGGTTATTGCAACAATCCACAAATTCCAAAAAGTCACCCAAGATAACATTTTGCCCCTTAATCCTCTCAATATGAGCAAGAATACTATTTAAGTCACCCAAAAGAAGTCACAAATTATCAAAAGAAGAAGCATGATCAATAAGGTTCTTCCACAAATATCTTCTCAAATTTTTATCATTAAATCTATAAATAAAAGAACTGTAAAGGCTAATAAAAGCTACCTTACAAGATACTCTGCAATGGATTACTTGAGGTATCCTAGCAAGAATTTCCACCTCCAGTTTATATGGGTCTTACACAACTAGATTTCTCCCATGCTCCACAAGATCAAAATTATCAACATATTTCCAACCTCCAAGTATTATTCTCAAAAAAATTTCCACATAATTAGTATCACTCTCCGTCTCTAAAATATCAATATTTTTTTTGCCTAATTAAATTTACAACACCTCACCTCTTATATGTAGAACGAAACCCCTCGTATTCCATGTTGTAATAATCATTAAAAGGTTTTAGCAGGTTACCCCATATTTGTTCTCCTAGAATTCGTGCTTTTAGCTCTCCAAATCCTCTTAAGTCGGGTATACTCTCGTATAGCAAGGATAAGTTTCCTCTTGTATGCCTCTCATTTTCTTGTTCTTCTACTCACAAAAATTTGATAGGGTTCGTTCACCTCACCTTCCAACCCATAAACAACCACAGCACCTGACTTTGATGAAAATCCCTCTATTTAACCCACATACTCCTTTCACGGGCTCCTATTCCTTGTAATATTATCCATAACCCATTTATTATCACCACCTAAGTCTGCCCTGCAACACAGCAACTCTATCTCACTATAATTTTCTGCCACCTCAGCACGCAAGTCCAACACTGCAACAACATTTTCGTTGGAAACAACAGTTGTAATCAAAGCCGAGTCCAAAATTGCAGCAACATTTTTGTTGTAAACAACAACTATTTTTGGTTTTGCTGCTGCAATAGTTTTAGCCCCTAGTAAAAAATCTTTTTTTACGTTAATTTCTTGAGTTGCTCGGTCACACCCAACAGTTAAACGATATGTGATACTCCCTCCAGCTGCTCGATCAAACCCAGCATTATCACTTCCTGCACTATAACAGTGATATCACAGTGAAAAAGAAAAAAAACAAAACAAAACACCCTAATAGGGTTACAGGAACAAATTCAGTTACCTCTCTCATACCAACTCTCTCCTCTTACCCTCTCACCCTCTCTCTATACAGATCTGGCGCCTCCCCACCTTCGAAGACCACCACCACCGACGCATTCTGATGTCTACCTAAATGTTCTAATTTTATGCCCTTGGGAGACATCATTTTTTGTGTTTATTCGACTATTTTGATAGACTTTTGGGCTAAATATGCAATAATCCGATTTTCCTCTTTAATTTCTAGTGTTTTTAATTTATTAAACTTTTGCGCGTAATATTGTGTATTTTGGTGAAAAGTTTGTAGGTTTTGAATATTAGCTAGGAGAGGAATCCGAGAACAAAGTCAACGATCGTGATATGGAGTCAAATCATGAAGACAAATCCCGAAAGAATTGATATATAAAGTTGTAAATCTAGAAAGCTGCCAAAGAGTGCTGATTTCGAGCCACCTAAGAGTAGATTTAGCCGCTGCCTTGTGAAGAGAAAACGTGCCCCATTGAGTTACGGAACTTTAGCAACTGGAATGAGGTCAATCCGAGTTGAAACGAGTCGGTTAGAGCTGTTTTAGTGGAGGTGGTGCAGCAGTTACGGGATTTTGGGCTAAGATAATGGACTTGGGCCTTTATTATTTCATTTAAACTTTAGCTTAAGATCAAAATCCGAATTTTGGAGTATAAATAAGGGTTTTGACTTCTATTTTACAGACAATTCACTTTTCACAAAAGAAAGCATCGGAGAGAAGTCAAGGCAAGGAAAAGGAGAAAGCTACAGAGCTGGAGACGGTCTATATCTCCAAATCACAGCTAATCTAATTCTGAAATTAGGTTTTTCTTTTATTTCTTTCTGTAAAACAATATGAATACTTTTATTTCTTTTAATTTCGTTTTTCGCATTAGCATGAGCTGATTTCATTAAGTGCTTGAGAACGCATAATGGGTTAATCCCAATTTGATTTCGTTTCATATGTTTGAATTTGGGATAATTATTATTTAAATCAAATTAGGTAAATTGTATTTTTCTTTAATTTGCATTTTATTTACTATTATTGACCTGATCAATTGATAATAGGACTTAGTATCTAGGCTATTCCAATTAGTGGCGATTGGATCACCTTGACGGGGGTCTGGGTACAGAACTAGTTAATGAATATAGGTTAGAAATTAGAGACTCTGACGAGCTTAATTAAACCTATGGCCTATTGGGTAAATTAGACTTAATCACTTGAGAGTGGACTATAATCACCCTGACGGGGTTTGTAGCACTTGAGAGTAGCTCCTTAGTCCACCCTGACGGGGGTAAGGAGAATTCTGAATCCCGACCAATACAAATTTACCAATTTTTCCCTTAAACAATGTATGAAATGAATGATAATTAGGTGAAATCCTTGCGTCTCTCAAGTACTGCCTTCTCATCTTGCGTAAACACTTTATTTTCTTGCGTCTAGTTAATTACTTGCATTAATTTAGTATTTCAATTTATTGTCTTAGCATTAGAAAACCAAACAAACAATCCCAAAAATCATTTACTTGCTTTCACGTGCAATTAACTACTATATGATAAGCATTAGAGTCAGTCATTCCGTCCCTGAGAACGAATCTGTTTTATCACTTATATTACTTGGGACAACCGTACACTTGCAGTTGTGGTTCTCTTATCCTTATTTACATTTTTCTAGAACACACAAAGGACCACCACCTTCCCACCATCGAAGACCAGCCCCACCGTCCTACCACCACTGCTCGATGCCCTCCTTCATCAGCTCTGGAGACCGACGAAGCCACCCACACTGTGACGAACATCCATGGCTGCAGAGCTGCAAAGCCTCTATGATATCGCCGCCCCAACGCCTCCACCACTGTGACGAAGCCACGCCTCCCCCTCCTCCTCCCTCTTCCCACCATTAAGCCACCTTCACCCTCCCTCTTCCTTGATCTGCTGAACCAGACGAACTCAGCCCCACCGCCCCAACGCCGCTGTTACGCACGTACCACCAACATCAACGCTCCTCGGTTGCGAAACTGCACCACCAACGCGACCTAAAACTGTGCCCCACCACCAGTGCGAATCTACAGCGAGAGAAACCCGTTGTGACGCAGCACCACCACCAATCCAATGAATATGTTGTCCAGATCTCCTCCTCTAGCGCTCTGATTTCGCCGCCTCAACGCCGCGACATCGTGTACCATTCTCCAGTCCAGTTTGTGGTTAGGTCAGATTTGTTTTTTTTGTTAAACGTGGTTGGGTCAGTTACAGACCTGGCGAAAAAGACAACGATTTCGGTATTGCGTTGTTGGTCCAGCCCTTTTTGGGCCGAGCAGCAGCAACACCTTTTTTTTTTAAACTGAGTTTGTCAAGGTTAGGTCTAGCCCTATAAGGCTTTCAATAACTAGTAGGTCTAGCCCGTCTAGCCCGTTATGTGATCTAGCTTGTTTTTAAAAAAAATTACTTTGTTAGTCTAGCCCAGCCCATTTTTATTATTTTAAAAAAAAACTTTCCTTGTCCCAACCAAGGTGTTTGGGTCCAGCCCATTAGGGCCGGCTTTTATTTGTTGTTTTTCTTGTAAAAACTTTGTTAAACCCATAGTGTTCTTTTTCTTTTAATTAAATTAAACCCATATGAAATATGTGTGAAAAAATATTTAAGGTACAAACATTAGTGTATAAAACCTATGGTCTAGCCCCTAGTGTCCAGACCATTATGCCAAAACTGTTTAGATCTATACATTAGATATTAGAGATTAGTGTGATTTTTTGTTTTAGTTTTAAAAATTATAAACTCTAATCTATTTTGTTACTTTTGCAGGTAAAAATTAAAAACTAATGAACCACTAATTCTAATTACAAATAATTGACATATTGACATGAACATGGACAAAAATCGGGCTTCGGTACAGCCCCTTGGACTTGGACAAAATCGAAACCTTGGATATATACAAAAAGGGTACAACCCCTAGTTTATTTGGACTATTATATGGACTAACACTATATAAAAAATCATTTTACTCAACTTAACCAACTTAAAACCTAACATAGGTCCGTACCCGTGGGTACGGACCCATCTGTTGAAAAGAACAAAAATATTAAAAATAAATTATTAAAAAAATAAGAAAAATGAATTTAAAAAATAGAAAAGGAGGAGAGAGAAACGGAGGGTATTATTAAACAAAGCTTTAGACAACATTTGTGTCGGCAGAAGTAGAAGAGAGAGGAGGAGAGACGGGAGAGGTACAATACTAAAGGTGTATATAGATATTATAAAAATATGCTTTATTTTGAACTATTATGGAAAGAGGCTTTATAACTTAAGAATTTTCAAAATTGGGGTTCAATAAGTAGTTTTCTCATATGTGTTAATGTTTCATCCCCTCTTTAATTCAACCTAATTGAATGGGTTTCACCATACATTTCACTAAATTAGAATTCAAGGCAATTATTTACTTATATCTAACACAATTAATTAAGCAACAATGGGTTCAAACCTACTTATCGAACATCAGTTTCATTTACTATTCCATATATTGTAACAATAACTCATTGATCGTAAACAACTTAGTAATACTTGAAATTGGAGGAAAATATCATCAAAGTACATATTATAGGTACTAAATAATGTACCCGGAAATCTACGAGTAGCGTTGTAAAACAGATTCAGAAAACAAAATAGCGAGATTCTTTCCAATTAAGTGAATTTGGGGTAGACCTCCCATCATCAAGAATATAATCACTAACTTCGTATCTTCTAAATATATACAAAGGAAAGATTTCTCAAATTTTTCAACATTCAAGTATTCGGTAAGTAGAATTCCCTATAATAGCAACCTTAAGATAAAAGGAAACACTTAAATTCGATGTTTAACAACTTATCACATCTTAAATTTGACTAGCACTTTTCGCTATGGTATTAGCTTGTACGTTTAAACGTCTAGGATGTGGTAAAAGTGCACGGGACCCTTTTTCCACCAAAATATTATCATCAAACTACTCGCATAGTTTTGTGACCGCTCGAGCTCCGCCCACGGTAGCTGAAGAACAGAATATAGAGTGTGAGTGTGAAAGTGATAAGATGAAGCTAACAACTAGAAGAATTACAGCTCATCAACAACAAGATGACAGCTGCTAAGTTTGTTAGTTTGTTAAACACAGTTAGTTACAATTGATATGTATGTATAGTGTATGTAATGATCTGTATATATATCACATGAATGTAACAATCAATCATCATCTAATAAAAATCTTCTCTTCACATCTCCCTCTCTCTACTCTTCTATATGGTATCAGAGCAAATGAAAGAACAAGCTCTCTTTTTCCGCCATTAATGGCGTCTTAAACAAAAAAAAATTCTAAATCATCTTGAGCTTTGCTATCTTTCACCTCTCGATCTTCCGCGCTTCTTTTCTTCTCAATGACTGAATCATCTTCTTCAACACCTCCTATCTCATCCAGTTCAAAAATACCAGCTGGATTACTTCTTCTTCGACAAAATTGGGCCTCGCTTGTTCAAATCAAGCTTGACTCTACAAATTATGTGGTTTGGAAGGCTCAGCTTGAAGCTGTGTTGGAAGCTCATGGATATCTTGATCATGTCACACGATCTGGAGCTCCACCTTCATCAACTCATCCGACATATTCGACTTGGATAATAGAGGATCATCAACTGAAGGTATCTCTTCTATCTTCAATGATTCCCTCTGTTGTTTCTCAAGTCGTAAGATCTTTTTCTGCACACGAAGTTTGGGTAAAACTTGAAGAATTGTTTGTTAATCAATGTCGTACACATGTTCATCAATTAAAAATGAAACTGTGCAACATTAAGAAAGGAGACAAATCAATGACTGAGTATTTAGCTAATATACAAGATATATGTGATGGATTGGATACTGCTGCAGCTTCATTACCTCTTGAAGATGTTATTATGTACACTTTGAAAGGCCTACCTTCTGAATACAATCAATTTAAGTCTAGTATTCGGATTACAAATGCTCAAACATCAACACTAAGCTTCCATTCACTTGGTAGCTTACTAGTTTCTGAGTAATTGCATATGAAGATGTCTGAATCAAATGACTCATCTGTGCATCACACTGCACTTTTCACCCCTTCTGCTATGAATTTCTCTTCAAATAATTCAACTCGTGGACGAGGACCTTCAAATCGTGGAAGAGGCTATGCTAATAGAGGCCGTGGTAGACATTTCTCACAACAAAATAACTCTGTTTTGGTAGCTCCTCCATCACATAACTCTGGTATGAATACAAATGCTCCAACATGTCAAATATGTACTCGTATAGGTCACATAGCTCTTGATTGTTGGTATAGATCAGACTTTGTGAATTATCCTTCACCTAAGGCTCAAAATCGAGTCATCTTAGCAGCACATTCTAATTACACACTTAATCAATCTACTCAACATCAAGCTTATGATCCTAAAATGTGGTATTTGGATAGTGGAGCCAACAGTCATGTTACTAATGATCCTCACTTAATTGAAAATTCTCAGCCTTATCATGGTGCTCATTCAGTCTCTGTTGGTAATGGTCAAAATCTTGATATTGCAAGTGTTGGTCATAGTAAGCTATATATCTCTAACTCTTCATTCTCTTTAAACTCAGTACTTCATGTCCCTTCCATTTCTTTTAATTTGTCATCCATTTCAAAATTCACTAAGGATAACAATTGTATTATCTCATTCAGCTCTAATTCAGTTTCTATACATGATTGTGTCTCACATAAGTTACTCTTTCAGGGCCCTTGTAGGGATGGCTTATATCCACTTTCATCCGGTACAAGCTCATCATCTGCACAGGCTAGTTTTTGTTCAAGTCAACCTTTAAAATGTCTATCTTCAAAAGTTAAAAAATTCCTCAGCTGTTTTATGGAATTTGCGCTTGGGTCATCCTTCTTCTCAAGCTTTAATTCCTCTAAGTTCTGTTTTGCATAGTAAACTAGACTATTATGGTGTTCAATGTAATTCTTGTGCAGTGTCTAAAGCACATAAACTTCCCTTTTCTTTGTCTATTACTAAATCAAATAATCCTTTTGATATTGTTCACTCAGATATGTGGGGTCCAGCTCCTATCTCTTCTTGCTCTTCATTTACATATTATGTCTTGTTTGTAGATGATTATAGCAGGTTCAGTTGGGTGTATCCTTTGAAGTTAAAATCAGAAGTTTGTGAAGTATTCACAGCATTCAACAATATGGTTCAAACTCAGTTTAATGCTCAAATCAAGTGTTTAAGATCAGACAATGGTGGGGAGTACACTAGTAACTCTTTCAAACTCTTTCTTCAATCATTGGGAATCATTCATCAAACTTCTTGTCCTCATACTCCTGAACAAAATGGAGTCTCTGAGCGCAAACACAGGCATTTAATTGAAACTACACTAGCATTACTCACTCATGCTTCTCTTCCAATGAAATTTTGGTGTGAGGCTCTAGCTGCTTCTGTGTATTTAGTGAACATTCTACCAAGTCCTTCACTTCACAACATAAGCCCTTATGAACTGTTATTTACAAAACCCCCAACCTACAATCATTTAAGAGTCTTTGGGTGCTTATGTTACCCTTGGACAAAACCATACAATCAACACAAATTTGCTCTCAAATCTGAACCTTGTGTGTTATTGGGATATTGCTCTTATTCAAAAGGTTACAAGTGCTTTTCTACAACCTCTTCTTGTATGTTTATTTCAAGACATGTTCAATTTAATGAAACCTCATTTCCTTTTGCAATTAAACCTTCAGAAACACCTTCATCTACTCCCACAAATTCTATATATACTGATCTATTTTCACAAATCAATCTATATTCTCTTTCTCAGCCGTTTTCTCCTTTGAATGTTTCTTCTCCTTCCCAACCTGTATCTCAATCTTCTACTTCTATTCATCATAATTCATCCTCTCAAACACCATCTCCTATTATACCTTCACAACAAAATCCTCCTCCTCCTCATCATCATATGGTGACTAGAAGACAAACAGGTTCTCTTAAACCTTCATACAAATGCCAAACTCTTATTCAAACACCAACATTACTTGAACCATCTTCATTCAAAGAAGCTGAGAAATCTCAATGTTGGCAAGAGGCAATGCAAGATGAATACAATGCATTGATTAGTCAAAACACTTGGACTCTTGTCCCTACACCACATGGACGAAATCCCATAACATGTCGATGGATATACAAAGTTAAACGACATGCTAATGGAACTATAGCTCGCTATAAAGCGAGACTTGTAGCTAGAGGCTTCTTACAAGAGTTTGGTTTGGACTATACTGAAACCTTCAGTCCTGTGGTCAAACACCAAACTATACGAGTTGTATTAGCTTTAGTTGTGTCGAATAATTGGGTTGTTAGACAATTGGATGTGTCTAATGCATTCCTCCATGGTGAACTTGATGAGGAGGTGTATATGACAAAACCACAAGGATTTGTGGCTCTACAAAACCCTCTCATGTATGCAAACTAAACAGGTCTCTCTATGGCTTAAAACAAGCTCCTCGAGCCTGGTACTCTTTACTGCAATCTTTTCTTGTTCTACAAGGTTTCAAAGTAAGTGCTGCGGATTCTTCTATGTTCGTCAAAGGAGTTTCATCATCCTTAACAATTATATTAGTTTATGTGGATGACATATTGGTAACTGGTGCAAATGCAGAAGATATATCAAATGTTATTAGTGCCTTAAAGAATATATTTCAGATGAAGGACTTAGGTACTCTAGCCTATTTCCTTGGGCTTGAAGTGTCCAAAACAAATGAAACTACAATTGTTTCTCAAGCTAATTATGCCCTCTCTATTCTAAAGAAGGCTGGCTTGAGTGAATGCAAACCTTCTACAACTCCTACACTCACCAAAAATGGTGTTATATCAAACTATCACAAAGAGTTATATAAATATCCCTTTATGTTTAGGAGTTTAAATGGTGCTTTGCAATACTTGACCATTACAAGACCTGACATTTCCTTTGCAGTTAATCAAGTGTGTCAAGCTATGCACAAACCAACAAATGCAGATTTTGAAGCTTTAAAGAAGATACTAAGGTATCTCAAAGGAAGTTATCATTACAGCTTACAATTCTCCTCTTTTCCTCCTACTCTTCATGCCTTTTCTGACTCGGATTGGGCTAGTAATATTCAAGATAGGAAGTCTACAACTGGCTACTGTATCTTCTTAGGTACAAACTTGGTTTCTTGGTGCTCAAAGAAGCAATATACAGTCTCAAGATCTTCAACTGAAGCTGAATATAGAGCTCTTGCTCATGTTTCAGCTGAGCTTAAGTGGTTCACATTCTTGCTTCAAAGTCTTCATATTCCTATTGTGACTCCAACCTTGTCTTGTGATAACATGTCAGCATTAGCTTTGGCAACTAATCCTGTATTCCATACCAGGACAAGACACATTGATGTGGATTTCCACTTTGTAAGGGAACTAGTTAAAGCTAAGGTCCTTAATCTCAGACATGTTCCATCATCAAACCAATTGGCTGATATTTTAACTAAAGGTCTTGGAGTTACTCAGTTCACATCTCTTCTTTCCAAGCTTCCCATGATCAACATGCTTAGCTTGAGGGGGATGATAAGATAAAGCTAACAACTAGAAGAATTACAGCTCATCAACAACAAGATGACAGCTGCTAAGTTTGTTAGTTTGTTAAACACAGTTAGTTACAATTGATATGTATGTATAGTGTATGTAATGATCTGTATATATATATCACATGAATGTAACAATCAATCATCATCTAATAAAAATCTTCTCTTCACATCTCCCTCTCTCTACTCTTCTATAGAAAGATGTACACTATTCGGTATTTCCTCAATTCCAATTCGTGTAGGCTCCCACTGGTTAGAAAAGGAAGTATTGCACACAAATGCAACATTCCTAAATCCTTCCAACTTTGACTCTTCCTGACATATCGGTTGTTCACGTCCTGAATCCTGCGGTGTGCTCCAATGGGTTCCGAAGAGTTTAGTCATTAATTGTTTAGGTGTAAAAGACCACTGTTTACACGTCAATGGTGACTTTTTCATGCTATGCCTTCATCTTAACCCTCCAGATATTTTATAACACGATTAGAAAATACGTTCTCACAACTCTCGCATTCCACCCTCCTTGCTCACAGGATTTGGTGATATTTGAAACCCAGTTCCCAAAACATTCTTGCATGTTACGATCAATCAGATTTTGAAGGGTCTGCCTAAATGAGTATGTTATTAGGACAAATAAAATCAAATGAGCCACAGTCTTAATATCCTCTGGACACCAAATACAGTTGTCATCCTTCACACAATGACGTTGTTTCAAGTTACACATTGTTGGGACTGCAGTTTTATAATACTTTCAGGCAAAAATAGAAACTGTGGTATGTACATCATATTTCCAAACAAGATTCCATACTTCCGTGCTGAAATCTTCATTGCCCCTTGACGGTTGTGGTGCACTCTCGCAAGCAAGGTAAGATAGCACGTGGTAGCTTGTCTTAGAATACTCCCATGTGGTAGAAAATCAGTCCTTCTACAAAATGCTAATCCGTAGAACTTGCCAAATCACAGGGTTCGGAAAAAGATCATCCAAAATTTCGTATTCCAAGAATCTTCATCACCCCTTGTAAGTTGTGACACCAATTGCACGTCGGAGTGCGGGAACTTGGTTAAAGAACATGGAACATCCGACCACGGTGGACTCCATACATAATAGTGTCACCGTTCCCAATTTGAGGAAATCTCGTCCTTCCAATCGCCCATGCCCATAAAATTTCATATTGCAATTTGACATGTATAAAAATAAATACCTTTCGAAAATCTGGCCGCCAAAGAGTTCGAGTTATGCATAATCCACCATATTGGGCCGCTAGTAATATCGTATTTATACATTTAGTCCCGAAAACCCAACTTTTTAGATTATTGAACCATTGAAAATTACAACTTAGTTCCTCTGTTCCACAAAATTTGTCCACTTACTTTTTCACACATATTAAAAAATATAAAAATTGCATCCACCATTACAAAAATACCTGATAAAGTATCTTGATATTTTAAATGTGAATTAGAAATATACATTTCAATAATTAAATAAAGGTAATAGTGGAAAAAGTAGAAAAAGAGTAGCTTGAAATCGTAAGTGAATAATATATTTGGAACATTACTTTTAGTAAGTAGATAAATTCTATTTAACGAAGGGAGTAATATGTATTACGACGTACAACACCATTTAGAACCGAACTAGTTCTGCCAGTTATAAGCGGTTCTTATAAAAAACAGTGTTATATAATATTTTGCATAAAATCAAAATATAGAGTTCAACACTATTCATAATCAACACCCAAAAAAACTAAGAGAATCATTTCATGAAAGAACACAAAACCGAGATAACAACCAAAAGAGTTCACTAGACTAAACGTGCACACACAATAACTACTTGGGACAGATTGTCAAGAGCAATCCAAAATGATCACTAGGCAACACAGGAAGCTCTAACTTCTTAACCTCATTCTTCACTTTCTTCTCTTTGGTATAGAATATACCCGGAATTTCATCCATCCCAATCATATCAATTCTACTCGTCTCAAAATCAGTCAACTTGCAAACAAATCGATCCAAACGTTTTTGCAAAGCGCGATTACCACTCAACATCTTGTTCAATTTAGTATCGTATGTATACCCAACTTCTTTAGGTCTAAGGTGTGACCATACATCAATCCACCCTTTAGGTAAAGGAAACTGACCATCCAATTTATCATTCCAATTCATATCTCCACAAAAGATCACATTTGCGTTCCTATCGAGAGTCTTTATAGCTTCATTTGCTTGTTCAACTCGTTCTTTACTAAACATTTGATCCCACTTTGGTGGGCCCGGGCAAGGACTTTCGAGATGACTTGTCGCCACAACTAATTTCATAGCTGCCGCAACCTTAACCTCCGCAACACAAAGTTCTCTTCCCATACACGAATTGTGAAAGTTGGTAGTATTAAAGGATATTACAGGTAGTTTAGTTAGCTGCAAGATAAGTTAAACTGTAAATTCAGTAAAATTAACATAACAGTTACAGCACAAGCACTCACTCAATCACTCACCTGCATGCAGAAATATGCTCTTGAATCTGCGATATTACTTGGAACTGAACAGCTATAACCTTTCCACCAGGTGGAGCGCTTAAAGATATCGTAAATATCTGGAGTAACTTCCTGAAGATGTAATATACATATAAGAAAAGGATATTATGGTAAATTTAATTGGGAAAAATATAAAACCTGAAAACATATAACATCAGGGGAATGTTGTCTAACAAGGTCACCAAGAGCTTTCATCCTCATGTGCAATTCTAGATCTTCCCTGAACCAAACATTGTAAGTCATAACCTTGAGAACTTCTGATTTTGCATCTTTGCGAGCTTCACTGGTTCCACACTCTACAAATGTAAGATTCAACATTTATCAGTTAATTTTGATCTGGGTATATATCTCCTTACCAAGCCACGTAAATAAAAGCTCAATTTCTTGACATAAAAGCTCAAGAACATCAAAATATTGGGTAAATAGCAGTACCTTTGGTCCTTATACCCCTATGTTTCATATAGTATTGAATACACCCTGTGTTATACCTCTCCAGAGGTTAATAAATAACACACGGGCATATTTGCAACTTCTGAACACTGGTTATATTTGGCTATTTTGCATAACACAGATCATTGTGTAGAGTTAACCCAAATGATATAATCACACATGTAAAAGAATAAAAATCTAGGAAAAATCCAAACTTAAACATACAACCAAAAGCTATAAAGATTAATCTTTTTAATTAATAGGCCCACTTTTATTCACGTAATATAAATCAAAGTAACTCATGAAAATACTAAATTTCGAGGGTAAAAATATACCCGATGGAGATTCTACAGGTGCTTTCTTCGCAGCCTTTTGACTTCTAAAGGCACCCAAATCGATCTCTTCAACATCACCACCGCTGCTCTCAGTAACCGATACAGCTTCTTCTCTGTTTTTCCTTTTAGCAACATTACAACGCTGCAAAGGCAAGAAAATATTGCCAACCGAAGAGCCCAACTCGTTATTTTCATCATTTTCATCATCAATTTCATTAATCTCGGTAGTTGATAATAGAGTTCTACAGATTTCACAGCTTCTGGTTTCATAAGGGTTCAGAAAAGTGCACGCTTTGCAAACCCATTTGGGCTTTGATGGTAAAGATAGTGATGAAGATGTTAAGCAGATTTTGCAGGTGGATTTTTGTGAAGGTGAGTTGATGAAAGTGCAGGTTGAACAGGTCCAAGAAGCCATGGTTAATTTCGAATTTTTGGGGAAAGAGAAAATAATACTTCTAGTAGAGTAGGAGTGCAACCATCGCATCGCAGCGCTAATACCATTTTGAATCCACAAGGCCGCTTTTATTGGGTTGCTTCGCATAAGATATCTTTTCTACCCTGATTAACGGAATCTCTAGGGTTAAAAGGCATAGAATTACCAAACTTAATAAACCTACTAAAATTTTATTTAACATCCATATTGTATATATTATTTTATTTTATTTTTAAATGTTTGTTTGGTCCAATTTTTTGTGATTATTTTTCATTTTAGCCGATATTTTCAAAGGGACGTAATAAGGGGTGTGCTTGGGTCTTGGATGAAAAATGTCCAACCCACAAACCACCCGTTGTTGTGTACAAATTTTGAAAATTGAGACACGCATCCGTCTAATACATTATATAAACCATTAAGTTTTAGTTAGAGCTAGTTGTAGATGGATATTACTAACAAAAATTGTAACAAAAAATATAGTTTATAATACTCATAAACAAAAAATATAATTTACAAAAAATTGAAACACTTCGGCCGAGATTGGGTTACAAGTGAACAAGGACAACTTACAAATACGGATAATGGAAATAATACAGATGGTGATATGGAGTTCCAAACAAATATAGCATTCACATATGATGCGTCTTTTGACCAGCCACACAGGGATAAGAGTAGTTCAGATTAATAAAAATACAGGATCTCGAATCGATTTCTCGACAACTATTAATTGTAATTCTTGTACGGAGGGGGAAGCGCAAGCGGTAATTCATACATTAGACATGAGGAGAGAGAAACCACAAGAGGAGAGAACCATCTTCTCTGATAACCTTGAAATAATTTAAGGTATAAAGCAGGTGTCGGCAGCTAGATGGAGGCTAAGACCAAAGATCAGACAAATTAAGAAGCTGGCAACAGAGGTTGGTCTGGTATTCTTTAAACATATCCCACGAAGATTCAATGGAAGAACGGACACTCTAGCAAAGGAAGCCAAACGCAAGGCATTACGGGAACAGGAACCTTTTGAAATTTGTTATGTCAATTCTCCAGGATAGGGATAGGTTAATTCTAGATGTATTTATCTGTAATTCTTAAACGTCCAAAAAGAAATACTCATAAACACTTCAAATAATCTCTAATTTAAAAAAATATAAAATAAAAATTTTAGAAAAATAAATTTATGTATTAAACAAAAAATTGAGATAATATCATAATTAAAATGAATGACAGATTCATTAGATAATATGTAATTAGAATATTGAGGGATTTACAAAAATTAATAGGGAAAGAATAATTATAAAATATTGAATGAGAAACATATGATCCCTACTATTTTTATTCGCATAAAAAGAGTAATACAAATTTTTCTAATTTTTTATATTACAGGAAAATCAGGTGTACGAGTTTGCGAATTTTAAATTTTAAATCCACAACCCGAAAAAAGAGTATATTTTTTCCAAAATGTAAATTGCAACCCACCCAATAAAAAACTATCTCGTATAATTTTGGGTTAGTGTAATCGAGTTGGTCGGGTTATGCATAATTTCTAACCCAATACATAGCCTTAGGACATATGTTCACAAATAATTAGGGTTGAGCAATTACCAGATTACTGATCTCTTACCTTAAAATTTTAAACCGATCTTTTTAGATATTGTATATAAAATATCCTACCATTTTAAAGTAAAGCTCTATCTACTCGGATTGGTTTGGTTCATGGGGATTTAGAATTGTGTTAGATCAAATATGCATATATGTAAAATGAGTAATGATATATACCACCTAAAATTATACCACCCAATTACTACACATGACATGTCGTGAATTGGTTGACAGTAAGTCATTAATCAGATCAAAAAAATAAATAAATTAACGATTTATAACCAACCAATTCACGCCACGTCATGGGTGGTATACTTGAGTGGTATGATTTTACATGGTATATATCATTACTCATGTAAAATATATATAGTAAATTACAATATAATCAACATATATATATTTATATCAACATTATCCATGTGAGAAAAAATACAAAATATACTTATAATATGACTAAGAAATTACATACAAGCTATGTTATAGATATCGCCGCCTAGGCGCCGTATAGGCGTCAACTCCCCCCTCAACCGCTTACGCCTAGTAAAAATTCTAGGCATTTTTTCCCAACGCCTTAGTCTCCGTGGAAGAGGCGCCTAGCCCGCCTAGGCACCGATTAATGGTAAAAACTTGCCGCCTAGGCCCTCCATTAAATTTATTTTACTCTCGGAAATTTTTGAATTGATATTATAACTCTAATTTTAGTATTTTTCCTATTCAATATAGTGGTGTTAGATGAATTTTATGACTTAAATAGATAAAATTATCATAATTATACACACGTATTACTGAATATATATAATTACATAGCAGGATTCAAAACCGCGTAATCCCGCCTAGGCCCCGCGTAGTCCCTCCTAGGCGCTAGGCCCCAGTCGACCGCCTAGGCCGCGGAACCGAGATCTACAACATAGCATACAAGTATAAAAAATTTGTATATAATTTTTCATAATCTATATATGGTTATTGCGAATTTCTTTTAAATCACTTACTAGGGAGAGTTCTTGTTTCATATAATAAAAATAAAAATTAGAATTTTACTGAGAACTAAGATATGGTATAGTAGTGCATTGTGAACCACTGGTGTCTGTTATTTGAATATCATAAAAGTTGAAGGTTAAGAAGAGAAAAAAGTGTGGACAACCTAAAGTTGTTGGAGAATAAAGTTGAGAAGAGAAGAAGCCTAGACCTCAAAAGAATGAGAAAGGCAAGAGTAGAAGCTAAGAAAAAGCAAAGAACGGACATTTGAAGTGAAGAAAGTCGGACAAGCTAAGAATATCATATGAGAACCAAGGAAGTCGAAAACCGGACAACGAGCTAGTAGTATCTGGTACCCTATTTGGCTAATATTTAGATTCAAAAACTTAATACCAAGCAAATAGACTATAACGATAAAGAATGGTATCCGAGAAGTGAAAGATAACGGCTGGAAGGACATAAAAGAGTCGTTGGTGTACTATTTGTCTGGCTAGAAGATTTTGGATTTTCGATAAGATGAACTTCTACCAACTAGAATTTGATATGTGGACAAATCCGTTGGGAGATTATGCCTATAAATTGAGTCATTAACACCTCCATAAGTGGCTCTTTTCTACCCTAGATTTGTAAGCTTCTCAAAGTTATCTTCAAAGAGAGTCCCAAGATAATCCATAGTCTATATATTTATATTACCTTATATTTCTAGTCCAAATGATTATATTTATCAATTAATTAAGGAGTATAGAGGCTAGGCTATGTAGATTAGACTTAATCGTAAAACCTAGGGTTTGCTCTTGATCTAGTGAAAAAGTGTGATCTTTTACAGACTAGACAAGAGTGCTTCGAGTTTGTGTGGTGTAGACACAAAGCTTGAAAGCTTCATAGAGTGCGAAGTGGTAGATTGTGAACGAATATTGTTCAATCTTGCTTGTGTGGTGATACACAAGTGAAAGGTTTCACAAGTTTGGGGAGTGGTATATCTTTAGTGGAGATTGTCCACTCTTTGACTTGTGTTGGTAATAGCAGTAGGGGCTACATTCGAAGGAGAAATCAAAAAGGTTTCAAGAGTTTGTTCTCTTACCTGTAAGAGATACAAGGAGACTCTAGTGGAGAGTTTGTGCTTTTTTTTTTTTGTCGCATGTTCAAACATTAATCTAAATAAAATTTTTTTGTTTATGTATTGTATTAGGTTGAGTAAATTTATATTTTTATGTAATGAGATGGTCAAAAAGTTGTAATTAGAAACTACCGTTAAACAACATTTTATTGAGTTGCAAGGGTTGTATAATTGGTTTAAATGGTTGATTAATCAAGTTGGGCGACCCGGTCTATTAACCAACTGATTCCTAGATGGGCTTTCAAACTACCCATTAGAGGGTTGTCTAGATAGAAGGTACCTTTGAACGTCTTGACGAACCATTTAGGAGGATTTTTTTATATCATTGGAAGTAAATACTCTTCAACTGAATCCAAACGCAAAATTTAGGCAAAAGCACCTCGATAATCTTTGATTTGGAGCCAAAAATGTATTTTAGAATTGATTCCAACTACCAAGTAGAGGTTGGTTGATTGTATTATTAGGATGCATGCTGAATTCTAATTGGAGAAAAAGTATCGAGATCTAATGCACCATTCTCAGTCGAGGTAGAAGTTTTATGAATGGTATATGCGTGAAAATTGCTGGAACACTACCCAAAAGAAAGTAGCAGCGTAGAGAATGACTATGCAAGTAGTATTATACAAGCCATCAATTACTCAAGGATTAAAGTCGATAAAAGAATTTGTAACAATATAAATGAGATAAATTATTTTTGAAAAAACTTAAAACATTTTTTTTTGCTTTTAATATTAGAAAGAAAAAGAAAAAAATATTGTGACAAAGCGACAAAACATAAGGTATACAATATTTTGTTTAACTAATGGATGCATTCTTCACCGTTAATTGCTAATCTGATAGGGATTGTCTAACTTTATATAGTTTCAAGCCTTTATGGCTTTTATATTTACTAGGTATTACCCGTGCCTTAAGGCACTTCAATGATTAAAAAAAGTTACGCAATAATAAGAAAGGTCGATGATTGAATTGAGCTAAAAAATTTACATATAAAACAAAAAATATTGACGATTCTCAAATCCTTAAGTGATATATGAAGAACATGAAAATTCTCTTTAACCACCGTATTTTACCTTTGATCCTACATTTTTTCAGATTTTATTTAAGAATCTTTTTTAAAAAATTCACGAATATATGTGACATTTTACAAAATGTATATAATTTGCTATTTTAAATAACATGAAATATGTCTAGAAGTACAGTAAAATTAGAAATTAAGAAGAAAAACCAAACAAATCAAAAGAGGACCTTTTTTGTGTTTTCACTAATGAGTTTTCACCCAATTCCACATTTAAAAAAAAAAGAATAACAACCACAAAATTTCCCATAGAGTTACGATGATTTAAAAAAAAAGGTGAAACATAAGTCATCCCTAACTTAATGAAACATTATAATTTTTTTATTGTGGAATGACCAACTGAAAAATATATCACTTATTCACTATGACCAACTGAAAAACCTAGCATTATTTTCAATTATGAATTCTCCATCTTATCTGGCACTTAACTGCTCCTCGGTTCACCTCATTCTTAATACAATACGATGAAACCGCAACCCCATTTTGGCTCCACTTGAACATCCGTTATCATCATAATGAAACCTGATTCTTCAAGTAGTGCTACATGAAACACTTATTCAATTTATGTTGGACCACTAATCCCTGTAGATTTTCCAATTTGAAAACGGAGACAGTTAAAACGGTTTATCACATTTCAACTATAAGAATATGAATACGGGGACCAACGATGCAATATATTTGGTCATTTCCTATAATACATGTACCAATGAAGCATTTCACCAAATATTAGAAAGAAATTATAAACACTGATCAATCAAACCCAAATCTTACATGCCACCTTCTTATACTAAAATCTCAACAACTTGAACTACACCTCAAACTGCACGCCAGTGTATTGTTTGACTTGTATGATCCGTTGCATTTGCATCTCCTCATTTCAGCAAATTATCACCATAATATTAACATTCAACTGATACTGTTTAGTGCAAATTCCAATTTTTATCTAGCTCTTTACAGTTGAGATGAACAATTCTTCCGCGTGTATAGTTGAATCAAAACTTTTGAGACATATATAATACAATTTTTTTAATTAAAAGCATTTTCCTCCCAAAGGCAATATTAAAGATTTACATGACATTCATATCATACACTTTGGCCTTTGTGGGATAAACTGCAGATATATGAAGTGATTTTATGAATTAATCACAATAACACTTCATATATCCTTGTGTACAAAAAACATATGAAGCTATTACAAAATCTGAAAAGATTTCTAGTTGTCTTTACTTCATATATCCTTGGTTACAAAAAACATATGAAGTGATTACAAAAAAGTAAAAGATCTTCGTCTGTCCTTACTTCATATATCCTTGGTTACAAAAAACATATGAAATTATTACAAAAAACTGAAAAGATATCCAACTATCCTATTCATCATAATTTCCTGTAACCATTAAGAGATTCTTATTTTAACATCACTCAAAAAATAAACATTTCTGATACAACGTTAAAAAGTAACTACCTAAGTTTAAAATAATACCTACTTTGCAGATTTACCAATTTTTTCCAACTCGTCAAGCTGTTTAAAACAAACAACAAAAACTATCATCCATGATCCATCACAATACAAAAGAAAAATATAGACCTTACAGACTTGAATGGATTAGGAGAATCTTCACGTAATTCAAGAATATAAGTAGCTCTCTTCACTTTAATACCCTTAAATCCTTTCAACTCTTCCATGTTGATTTCACGTTTAATTAGTGAGGAAAAAGACGAAAGCAAAAGAATTAAAAATGTACTAATACTCACTTGCTAGTAGAAGTGAGGAACTCGAGATATTCCTGAAAATAAGAGTTCTCCATGCCCGAGCTTTGCTAGCAAAATGATAATGGATTAAGGGTTCAGGTTAAGGTTTAGTTTAAGGTTAAGTTTAATGGTAAGGTTATGGTTAAGGTTAAAAGTTAAGGTTAATGTTAGTTTACGGTTTAAAAGTTAAAGTTTTAAGGTAAAGTTTAAGGTTAAATGTTAAGGTTAAGGTTAAGTTTAAGGTTTAAAGTTAAAGTTATAAGGTAAAGTTTAAGGTTAAGGTCATGGTTAAAGTTAAGGTCATGGTTAAAGTTAAAATTAAGGTTTAAGGTTTAAGGCTCAAGGTTAAGGTTAAGTCTTAACGTCAAGGTTAAGGTTATTTTTAAGGTTAAGGTTAAAGTTAAGATAAAGGTGAAGGTAAATGTAAAAGTTAAGGTTTTAGCTTTAAGGTTTAGGGTTTAAGGGTTAAGTTTAAAGTTAATGTTAAGTTGAAGATGAAGATTAAGGTTTAAGGTTTAATGTTTAAGATGTAAGCTTTAAGGATAAATGTTTAGGAGTTAAGATTAAATTTAAGGTTACAATGAAAATGAAGATTAGGGTTTAAGGCTTAAAGGTTTAAGGTATAAGACTTAAGGTTAAAGTTAAGGTTAAGGTTTAAGATTTAAGGTTTAAGGTTCAAGGTCATGGGTAAAGTTAAGGTTAAGGTTTAAGGTTTAAGGCTCAAGGTTAAGGTTAAGTATTAACGCCAAGGTTAAGTTTATGGTTAAGGTTAAGGTTAAAGTTAAGATAAAGGTGAAGGTAAAGGTTAAAGTTAAGGTTTTAGGATTAAGTTTTAGGTTTTAAGGGTTAAGGTTAAAGGTTTAAGGGTTAAGTTTAAAGTTAAGGTTAAGGTGAAGATGAAGATTAAGGTTTAAGATTTAATGTTTAAAATGCAAGGTTTAAGGATAAATGTTTAGGCGTTAAGATTAAATTTAAGGTTCCAATGAAGATGAAGATTAGGGTTTAAGGTGTAAGATTTAAGGTTAAAGTTAAGGTTAAGGTTTAAGATTTAAGGTTCAAGGTTAAAGGTTAAGGTTAAGTTTCAACATCAAGGTTAAGGTTATGCTTAAGGTTAAGTTTAAAGTTAAGATAAAGGTGAAGGTAAAGGTAAAAGTTAAGGTTTTAGGTTTAAGGTTTAAGGTTTAAAAGTTAAGGTTAAAGGTTTAAGGGTTGAGGGTTAAGTTTAAAGTCACGGTTAAGGTGAAGATGAAGATTTAGGTTTAAGGTTTAATGTTTAAGATGTAAGGTTTAAGGATATATGTTTAGGCGTTAAGATTAAATTAAAGGTTAAGATGAAGATGAAGATTAGGGTTTGAGGTTTAAGGTGTAAGGTTAAAGTTGAGGTTAAGATTAACGTTTAGGTTAAGATTAAGGTTAAGATTAAGGTTAAGGTTAAATTTAAGGTCAAGGTTAGGGTTAAGGTTAAAGAAATAATAGTTAAGAAGTTGAGGTCATGGTTAATAGGTTAAGGGTTAAGGTTCATTTTAATCCTATTCAACATTTGGTCCCTTAATCCTAAAAAATATATTATCAATTCAAGTCATGAATCAATATAGTAAGTAAATTATACAGGGAAGGCCCAGGCCTGGTCCCGAGGGTAGGTTGAAGAGGCGACCGCTTCGGGCCTCCAATTTTTTGATGTTTTTAGGGGTCTTCAATTTATAATATTTTTGCATAAAGGGGTCTCATTTTGTAAATTACACCCCTCGGGGGAAACATTTCTCAATCTTTTCTATTCATTTATTTTATTTTTTTAATGACTGTCTTTGTATTTTAATTATAATTTAAACTAATGCATGTAAAGGAAATATACCATTTACGTTAAAAAGTTTACCAAAAGGTGATAAGGCTTTATTTATCTGTGGTGATTAAGATATTCTATGTCACAAAAAAATTAATTGAAAAATTATTATTATTATTATTATTATTATTATAGGAGATAAAAAAGATATCACGGTCCCATTGTCATTATCTTAATGTTCATGTTTCAAATGAGATTAAAAATAAAGAAAATAAAAGAAATAAAAAATTATTTAAATATTGTAATGTAAAGTGATTTTTTTTAATTTTATATTATATCTAGTTGAACTTTTTTTATAATAAATTTTGAAAAAAATCTTAAATTTTTTAGTACTTTATAAATTTTTATAAAAAGGAATATATTTTATTTATATGAAAGTTAATTCGAATTTTTATAATTTTATTTATATGAAGGTTAAAAGGATTATATATTATTTGATAATTTCATGCGTATGTATATATAATAAATAAAAGAATGAGAAAAATAGAGAAATTATGAGATGAATGGGGGGATTATGAGCTAAATGGGGGGATTATGAGACTAACGGGGGAGTTTGAGGATAAATAGGGTAAATTAGTTTTGGTTCTGCTTTATTATATAGATGTCATTTTCCATTAAAAAAGACAAGCAAGCTAAAGCCTCTAGTAATCCAAGAAAAGGGGGGGAAAGTCTTTTATTCTTTCATAATTCAAGGATTGCACTGTTCCACAATCAAACAAAGGAACATTATACACAATCAACACCAAGTTAATAAAGCAAAAAGTGCAAAAAGTGCAAAAAGTGCTACTGCTAATGAGGCTGTGCTCCTATTTTAGAAAAAATTCAAATACAACATCATGTAAGTTGGGAGAACTCTCGATCCCATCTATCTCATCCCTGGATGGTTCAGTGTTAGTGTATAAGATAAAATTCTTCATTGAAGAGCTTTCACAAAGGCCATCAATGAGTCTAAATCTCTTTTTTCCGAAGGATATTTTATCCCTCGAGAAGAATGCTTAGGGAAGAAAAGTATGGTAGGGAAGCTCCCAAGCTGCAAAGATTTCTGAGCAAATTGTTTTTGATCACCATCTGCCCTAAATTTCCCAACTTTAACACCGGACCCACTTAACTTTTCCGCCAACTCAACATATGATCCTTCCATCGCTTGACAAAATTGGCACCACGGTGCGTATAAAACAACAATCCAAGCCTCTTTCCTGTTCTCTAGTTTTAACAAGTTGTCAATTCCATCTCTGTTCAAGTTCAAAACACCCGAGTTGTTGAATAGATCTTTACCTTGGTGGGACCCATTTACATTTCCATTAACTTGTTGTGATGTCTCCTTAACATTGCCTTTATGAAGACCACACTCCTTTGCTTTAGCATCTTCCCACCACCATCTCCCTTCTCTCTCATGTTGACCAGGTAAAACAGGTCTTGTACAAGGTTCACACCCGATTGAAATATAACCTAACGAATGTAATGTATTAACCGGAACATTCATTGCTCGGATAAACTTCCAAATCTCATTACTCTCCACATTTGCTACTGGGTTCCATTTCACTAAACTACCGGGCCCACCTTTAAGACCTTCAAACACAGGGTCAACTTGAACAACCGGGATTTCAGCACGAGTACCCGGGGATTGATCCTTTCGTTGACCTGTAATCCAGGCTTTTAACCCCTTAAGGGCCTTTCTTAAAGGACGAACCTTTCTCACTTTGCAACACTCTTGGTGACCTTCTTCGTAAAAGGAAAACAAGCCTTTGTTTCTCACTAAAGCTTGAACTTCAACTGCTTCAGGGAAAGTGTATTCGATGTGAATGTTGTAGTGTTTTTCTACTGTGTCGAAGAAACTATATGTCTCTGGGTTTAATCTGCCTGTGTCTAAACTGAAAACTCTGAAGGGACGACCAGTCAAACGCGCATATTCAATCAAAGCAATATCTTCTGCACCACTGCAAAAGTCAAACTTTATATTTACACAAGGTGACTTGAAAAATATATCACAATAGACTTACTCTATATGTGGTTTTAAGCAGGCAACACAAGTACCACATAAATTTGTGATACTTAATGATTAACGTTACATAATAAATTGAAAACAGATTAAAAAAGAATTATTATATGAATAAGAAATGACCTGAAGGCAATAGCTATATCGTTTCCATATTTTTCAAGAGCTTTATCCATGATCTGAAGAGGGGATGAATTTTCCAGCTCTTTAGCAAGTTTCTCAAAGTTATCATCATCAACCACCACCTCTGCATCTCCTAGTTTTCAGATTGTAAGGGCAAATCAGTTATTGTATACCATTAAATTTTAGGGATCGTAAACTAGATATGTGAGTATAAAAGAAATTTAGGGTATAGATGAAGCATTATCATACCAGAAGCAACAATCGTTGTTGCCGAGGGAACACTCGATTCATTTCTTTTAGATTCGGCATTCAATGGTCTCACTGCATTTCTCCTCCGAGGAAAATTTACGGCTGGTAATGCAATCTTTGGCTGATCAAACGGCTGAAAGGAATCGATTTTCGCACCTGCAAAACACAAAAAGATTTTAAAAAACAATTAAAATTAAATACATTATTCGGCATTAAATCTCATGATTTTTCAGAAAATTGCAGAAAAATTATGAATCTAAGCTTACATTTGGGTTGTTCATAGGAAGAAACGTGAACGGAAGGTGAGGATGAAATGAAAGACAAAGCCATAAATAATCAAATCAGCTCTTTTGTTTCTATCTCTTCTTCTCAGGTGTAATAGACGGAGGGAGTGAGAATCGTGTAAATATAACGAAGGCTAGGTATTCACAGGTACATTGAACCTGGACATATTTTTATAGAGTAATGCTGGGTATCACCCAAAAAGTGATCACCCAAATATCACCTTCTTAGATGGTCCAATTAAACTGTTTTATATAAGAGAGAAAAAAAAAGTAATCACGAAAAAGAAACCGTTTAATTGAACCACATAGGAAGGTAATATTTGGATGATCACTTTTTGGGTGATACCCAGCCTTACTTATTTTTATATGATTTGGCAGTAGAGTCCCTTTAGATTTGGAATTATTAACTTATTCGAATTTACATCATGGTCTTGATTAGTGACCTAATCCCAACTGAAACTCTAGATATTAATAACTTAATATTACAAAGTCCTTGAAACTATTAAATTCATGTTGAGTCATGTTGTTAAGAGTTGGCATTAAATTCTATTTCCAAAAATCAAAATTCTATATAAATAGTGGTTCATTAAAATATTATATATTAAAAAGAAAGAATGATTAACTTATAATTATTGTTGATAAATTAGTGATATATATAAAGTGGTTAGATTTTTCTTATAGAGACCATCATTAATTTTATGGATGCACTTAATGACCTCTTGATCTGGTTCATTAAATCATTGGATCAATAAGACTGATTGTTTTTTTGACCAATTCAGATCTGAATAGTGAATACCTCTTAACTGGTCTGTTTCATTAGGTGTCGTTTGTTTTTTTATGTAATAAGTGCTGAATGCTGAATGAACAGCTGAATAGAACTTATTTTGTCAAGAGGCAATGTCTGAATGATTCAGACTTAGTTTGAAATCTTAATGAAACAGACTAATTAAGAGGTATTCAGATCTGAATTGGCCAGGAAAAACAAACAGTCTGATTGATACAGTGTCTTAATGAATCAGATCAAGATCTCATTAAGTGCAAACAAACACCCCCAAGTCTGATTCATTCAGACACTGCCTCTTAACAGAATATGTCCTATTCAGCATTAAGTACTTATCACTTAAAAAAAATCAAACGACACCTAAATATTAAAAATGTTTAAATAAAATAAAAATACATAAAAATAAAAAACAAATAACATTAAGCATGAATAATTAAATTAGTGAATCATGAATATCAATATATCGAATATTTTCCGTAAGTTAATAACTTAGTATTATTACAAAGTCCAAAAACTTTACATCATGTTGAGTCATGTTGTTAAGGCTCAACATTAATTTCTATTCCAAAAAAAAGAAAATCTTTATGAATAATTGTTCATAGAAAATTACTTATTAAAAATGCAATTTCTTACCATCCTAAGTTTATGTATATATGAGCCAACAATCCAAAAAAAAGCCCATTAAAAGATTTATTAGTTATAAAAAATTCTATAAGAATTTACTTTATTTAAAACAATTTCATTCCAAAATACTTCCACAATTACAAAAAAAGCAAAAAAAAAACAATTGAACGGAGAAAAAAAACGTAACATTGCTTATTAACACGCACAAACACACGACAAAAAAAGAAGACGTCAGAAAGAAGAAACAAAAAGCCACGCAAAAAAACGAGCGAAGATAATAAAAACGAAAAGCAATTTTACATAATCAATCACCAAAAACACAATTGTACGACAACGCATATTCAAATTTTCAATGGGTCTTCTAAGTTTTTGGAGCTGATTTTAGATTCTATAATGTTTTTTTAATGATTCATGATTAAAATACGTACAAACTTGTATTGCATGATGTTTGTTTGACTTTTTACTATTTTTTGTTTGATTACTGATAATAATGAACGTGATGCTGATTTTAGTACTTTTTAGGGCCTATAATAGGGTTTTATGATGAATGTGAAATTATTGTTGTGATTAATATGATGAAAACGGTGATTATGGTAATTATTATGATTAATATGTAAATCAGGGACCTATAGTGCAATTTATTATATTATATGAAAGCATTAGTGCAAATGATTGATGATTAAGGATTTAGAGTGATTTTTTTTGTAAGTACAGTGCAAAATTCAAATACTGTAGGGACCTTACAGTTTTTTTTTTGAATAATATAGTGTATTTTGGCATAATAGAAGACTTAAACTGTAATTACAGTGCATTTTTTGCATACTTTAGGGACATTACAGAGTAATTTTAACTGTAACTTTGGGTATCCAGCAAAAATCACTGAATCCATGAATTCACTGAACCAAAAAATAAATTTCTTGTTTGGAATAGTGAATTCGATAATGTCAATTTAGAGTTTTAAACTACTTTTTGTGTTTGGATTTAGTGTAAATGCAAGAACAAAAATGGCACCAAAAAGAAAAAATAATGAAGAACAGAATGAAGAACTTAATACAATAGAAGAAGAAACTTAATGGTGTCAGATAGGGTGCGATAAAATAACGATAATGAAAGATGCGACTGACGCCCTACCCTAAACACGGTACTCACTGCAAGTATCACAGGTCGTACGCAAGTCTTAATGATAAGTAAAAAATCGTTCTCAGGAACTTAGTGTGTTATACGAATGGATTTAACAGAAAGCGTAGTAATGAATAGCTAATGAATTTAAAGACAGAAAAGTCAATAATAATGATTGGAGAGAATAATGATTAATTAAACTAAAAGACAATAAATTAAAAGATGTGAGAATAAGATGAGAAAGTATAGCTCAGGTTTTGCTAGTATGCACTAATCCTTTGATATCTTCTACTAGTTAATAAGGGTGATTAAAGCTCTTAGAGTAGTAGCCAGGATTCTATATTCCTCCTAACCCCCTTCCGGATGGACTTAAGAGGTGAACTAACAAATACCAGGGGACTTGGGTAAGGGGACCCTACACAATGATCGGTGATTAAATCTCAAACCCTAATGACTATCGAGTTAGACAAGCCCTTCTGGATCACTACCACACACTAGACTCTTATGTGATGTTTCAATAATTAAACACCCCCTCCGGGTGACCATCTAACTACTATTAAGACTATCCTAACGTGATCAAGATTAAAACATGCAATAAATCAAAGCACATAAAACAAATATATGGTTAAAAAGCTATAATCAATTTAAAAGAGTTTTCCCAAACAAACATAGATAGAAGAACCTAAAATTCAAAGATTATACATATGCAAAACCCAATCTATGGGAAAATTAGTTCATACTAGAAATAAATAAACTAAAATAAAGATACATACTGTCAACCTGCTTCTCATGAATGACTACTATGATGAATAATACTTAAGGATTAATTGTGGGGTGGCAAGGACTAAGCAAGGACAAGTTTAAAATGATTAAATGGTGTATTTATAGGTGTTTAGGAGACCCTAGGTCGAAATCTTGGAGTGGAAGGAAAGTAATTGAACTCCTTTTCCAAATCAAATTCGTTTCCCAAAATATAGGACATATGATAAACACTGATGTCTTGTTCTGATCATAACTCCTTTGTTATTGGTCCGATTTCCGTCTAATTTTTATCGAAACGACCGCGTCGAAAAGATATACACTTTTAGTTTAGACTGCTCCTACAAATTACCAGCCGATTTTAAGTTACCTTTACTTTAGTGGACCTGGATGCAAAATTTCAGATTTACTTGGCAGCTTTTCCTTTCCTATTTTATCTTTACTTCTTTTTATCTCCAATATCCATACATATCTTCTTTCCTTATCTCTTTAGAATTGATTTGGCATCTAATTAATTTCCCTATATCTTTAAAGCTTCTCACTAAACAAACAAATTAAATCCAATATGCTTTAAAAATAACACTTCATCAAATCAAGACAAGAAATAGGAATTTATCAAAATATGACTAAAAATATATAATTAAATACTCGAATACACCTAAATGATGTCTCCAACCTAGATTATTATATCACAAACAGGGAGACATTAAGACCCCCAACTCAAAGTTGTATCGTCCCAATACAATAAATATAAGAACAAAGGGAAGTCTCTAAATACACACCTAAGTCAATTAAGCATAGTGGGAAAAAAGATAGCACAATATATAAAATAAACTCAAAGCAACTACTCAGAAAATTTTATGTAATAATATTTACAAACTAGATTACCAGTACACTCGTCATACTCACGATCAACACGACTCAAATTCAACATCAGTTTAGCTTCGCAATGCAAGAAAGAGAGGTTCTTTACTCAGTTTACCAAGGAGGCTATAAATTGTTCATCGAAATTCACTAGTTTCCAAAGATCAATCTAACTACTCTCTAACGGCTCAATCACTTCTAGATTACATAGCAAATAACCAAAAGATCTTTAAGGTTGTAATGTTGGCTTAGAACGGTATGATAAGTATATTTGGATAATTTAGAGTGATCTTATGGCTTTCTCCTCACTAACCATCAAAGAATCGCCCTAGATCTTGAGTTACTCTCATAAAACGTTCTCACTCAACCCAATGATTTTGACGCACTAATTTAATTTCCCGAATAACCCAATACTAAAGCATAAGATGTTCACATAAAAACATTCCACTTTGGCAGTCCAATTATACTCAATCTTTTCATATTAATTTTTTTATTTTGTTATATAGCTATGATTATCTTTTTGATGTGAGTTATCATGCTACTTTTTTTCACATATATTCTTTTTTTTTCATAACTTTTTTCATTTACTTTTACCCCGAGAAAGGGTTACAATATAATAAACCTGTGAATTATCATCAAAATATAGAACAGAGCACAATAATAAGCTAAAAAATCCATACCCAATAATAATTCCCATAATGGTGGACCTACCAACCAAAACTCAAGCTCTAAACAATTGTCTATGCATCGCGATTCGAGTACGGGTCATATGGAAAAGTCCTAAAATCTAAAGGGATGTGGATTATAACATGGCTAATAAAAAGTCTTTAGAAAGGCTAGAAGGGGCTGAGAAGGATATAGATATAATAAATGGACAGCAAGCTAAAAGGCAACAAGGGGCTTATCAAAGAACCACCTTAATCACTTTCTAAACTATGCAATTTCGTCATTCTCTTACCTTTAGCACGTTCATCAAATGGGTTTATCAACTAGCTTGGATCTCAAAGCATACAAAATAAAACAACTCACAAACATACTACTTTCTATATATCATCAACTTACTAAGCTTATGGTTTCAAGCTATTAAACACACTCTACATCTAATTCCCATGTATCAAAAATTTTAATTTCTACCTAAAACAAAAAAATCACATAAAAAGGGAGATGAGAGGCAACGAATCCCCACACCCCCAACTCAAAAATGAGACGTGTCACCACGACTCGAATGAGACTATGAACAGAACAATAACATAATCAACTAATCAAATGCATAAGAAATATTCAATTATTAATCCAAATGAAATAAACTACAAATTCACCAGATTTGTTAAATGTAAAAATGCGTACTATCAATTCAATGACAAAAACTAAATAAAAAAGCAAATGAAATCACAAATAAGTCTTCTACAACTTTTTCGGGACAACACAAGAATCCACATGCGTGGTATGCGAACTAGTCATGGAATGCTCGATCTCTAATACAGTATCATCGGTAACACATAATTTCATTCTTTACAAACTAGACCTGCTAACCAATATAACCATATCCTGAAATTCATTATCATAGTTCAACAAACATTTAACATCCTCACCGATCATGTAGAACCAATATGTTGAAGTTAATTTAAAAATGAGGCAATCAGAGAGAACACAGTAAAAAACACAACGATGCCCAAAACGATCAAATGACCTCATCAAACATGTAGACCAAACCTAACAACAACCATTAGTATCTACATAACATGGAAATAAAAAAATTAAAAGCATATATAAAAGGTTGCATAAGTTAAGAAGCAAAACAACGTAGAGCTAGCTTAAAAAAACAAGACTAAACATAGAATTCCTTGTTTAGTCCATTATATAATAGTGAATTACATGTTTAGTTTAGTTTTAAAAATGCAGGAAACAAGAAATTCATTGTTTTAAACCTAGAATAAACAAGGAATTCCTTATTGATGTTGGTGAAATTTTTTAGCAACATTTTAACAAATATCAACCTAAAAACAATTAATCAATCAAACTTAAAGAAAAATAACAAATAAAAATCATAAAATACAAACACATTAAACAAAAACAAAGTAAGAATATGAACATCAAAGAAAATCATAAATTCAAACACTAAAATAGTTAGAAACGCAAAAAAAAAACAATCAAAACACATAAAAAAAAACAGTCAACACACATAAAAATCATCTAATTCAATAAAATAAGAATTACAGAAAAAATAAATCAAAACCACAAATAAAAAAACAAAAAAAAAACCTTAAGATTTAAAAATATGCGGTGATGATTGGAGATTATATGTTAAAGAAGAAATTGAGAAAAAAAAATAATCAGTTATGTAGATTGATTGGAGCTTTCATGTGTTTTTAATTTTATGAGAGCAGAGTAACTGTGCATGGAAATTAGAGATGTATAGATAATTAGGTCAACTAGTTGATTTAGTTAATGAAATAATGAGATAATTAATTGGTTAATACGGTTTAATTGAATAGATATAGGGAGTTTTGAGAATAGAAAAGAAGGCATGTACTTAATTCATAAATAAGTACATGAAGGTTATATTAGAGTAAAATTAAAATATAAACATAAACAAAAATGAAATTACATTACTTACCCATAATTTTAGTGGTCATTTTTTCTTTTTTTTTAAAGACAAACATAAACTAAAAAATATTAACCCCATTGAAAAATACTTATAACCTCTAGAATCTAATTATTCTTTTATGATTATCTCCTTTATTTTTGAAAAAAAATCTGTTGTTATTATTAGTGTATATACACTTTTTTCTTAAATATTTTAACACAAATAAAAAAATTATATGGATTCATCCACGAGTACACCAACATGAATATAAAAGAAATATTCTTTTGTTCCAAACTAGGTACCCGATTTGGAGATGCAATATTTCAAAAGAGTGTATCATTTTTTTAGAAGTAAAGGTTTTAAAATATATTGGTCCACGGTGTTCTGGAACACTTGCATCACACTTTAACATGCAATCATCTTCTATCTCGCACTAAACATGAGAATCAACACAAATTATCGAATCACCAACATGGAGTTAGATCTGATATGTATTCTTTGCAAAGAAGGGATACAGTCGGCGAAACATCTTTTCTTCAAATACACTTTCAGCGATAAGATATGGACAACTATATGGAGTTGGATATGTATAGCGAGAGCTATGTCTACTATATAAAGTGCGCACAAGTGGTTGAAAAAGATAAGGCGAGAGTAGTTTCGAAATCCAAGGCATGGAAGATAGTCTTTACAACAACCGTGTATATGATTTGGAAAGTTTGAAACAAATTTAGTACCGAGGGTGTGCTCCCCAACCTGAAGGCATAGCCAAAAATATTAAGATTCATATTTACCTTTTTTTTCATTGTATTCTCATCTCATATCTTCGAAAGATAGTAGACTTTTGTTTCTTCACATATAGACGCATTGCATAGTTTGGAGGGAGAGAAAGTATCTTAACTTTTTTATTAGTTTAGTCTTAGTATATAATCTGAGTGATTCTAATGGGTTAATTCCAAAAATGTTGTACATATTATAATTCCTGCATTTTTATATGTTCATCGACTAAAAAAAAATCTCTTATTTTGAATCCATTAATAACCTTTGTCATTTATACCTCTGTTGTAGTGAAAAAACATGTATAAATTTACGCATCAAAAAATAAAAATATGGATCCAGCCATTAGTACAACGAATTGTACAATAACATTTCTAATATAGATAACACAACATCCTGCATCAACTTCACTTCCCCCTCATGACTTGAAGAACGGAACTCCTACTCTTAACAAGTTGAGGAAAATATAGGCAAATCAAAACAAACACCATAAAGGCGAACAAGCTAAATACAACACAACAAAACAAGAAAATATTATGACATCTATGTGTTGAGACATTATTGTAAGTTCATATGAGCACCATACACGTTTCTCTTCTTATATATGTATCATGCAACGTATTAGGTACCCTTATACTGTGGAGAAATATTTTAGTTTTCTAGAAATAAAATATAGAGAACGACATCCAACACATTACTTACAAAACATTAGATATATATCGTACGATAAAAAAAGCATAGTCGAAGTTTTAAAGGTGTTTCAAAGCATTGTTAACCATCTAAAGCTTCTAAACCTTACATTATTTTCCATATCTATAAACTTTAACACTCACAGGAGATCATGTATAGTTTTATCCTTTTGATATCGTAATGCTGTGTATATGCTTTGTACTCAGACCAATTTTTGCAGTTTGTAACTTACATAACTTGAAAATCCCAAATTAAGTATAAATTATTAACGAGGGAAAAAAACTAGAATTAAATGCAGAAGAGCTTGAATCAGTATATGGTATTTATTACATAATCTCAACTTCGTTAACAAATCACGACAAATATTACAAACAAATTCATAATTGTATTTAGATAATGGAGACCCAACTATATACAAAAACCAAGTATAGTAAAAGCTAATCATGGAAGACAAAATTGAAATCACTTTTCTCGTTTCATAAGGGAAGTATGGTGGTTTCTAAGCTGCCCCTAGATTCTTCTAGGATCAGTTTAAGAGGGGACAGTGATCAAATTATGTCTATTGTCTCCTTGAAATTTTCATGTTAATTAATATACATGATTATGAATAATTAGTAAGTTTACAGGCTTAGATAATTATTAATAAAACCTCATATAAACCTTACCATGGCTACCAGTGAATGTTGATTTCTGAATGAAATGACATGACCAACGATCTTAAACATACCTGAATTGATCACTTTCTGTCACATTGTCCTACATTGAACAATAGGAAAATCAATCTTACTAGTCAGATTATTCAATTAGGGTATTAATAGATAAGGATGTGGTTTACCTTTACAAGTCTATAGAATAGGTTAGCATCCTCTTCTTTAGATATATGAAGAACACTATAAAATCTCCCCTAACAACCTACAAAATAACAATGATTAAGACAAAATACTCTTGTCATTATCATCTTTCCTATGTTATATAAAGCTTCACAAGCATAATAGTGATCTCGACTATATATTTTAGAAATATTACCCTAAGAAGAAGATAAAGCATAAAAACTTATAGACATGTAATATCAAAAAATTGCACTATCAAGCCCTATAATATCCAAAAAAAGAAACATACTTCAGTTAATTATATCTCCAGCTTCCACCATTTTAATGTGTGGTGTAGATCTTCTAGAATGAGTACTAGACCGCTTATGTGTTGTGGTGCATTTATCAATATTAGTCTATTAGTTTCTCATCCAATTACACAGGAAATTGAATAAAGCCGTCAAACTTGTAAATTTAAAGTAAACAGAAAATCTTACCATTAACGAGTAATGAGATTTTGCTAGTTGATTGAAATGACATGCCCAATGATCTAATTCTTATCCTTGACATAAAGTTAGATAGACTTGTGAGCAAGATCCATGAATATATATCAAACCTTTCCCTTACATACCTTATTAAATTTCCTATCAAGATTACATTTAATAGTGATTTAATTTTTATAACAGAATGAAAATCCTAAATTCAAATTATATCATAAATTTTCATAAATTTTATTTTTAAATAGATGCAAAAGAAAGGATAGTTACAACCGCTAAAGTATATAATAATTAATCGAAGTAAAATTACACAAAATTAACCACAAATACTTAAAAGATTAATACATACTTAGTCAAATTAATATTGTTCTTTCACTTTAAAAGTATTAACTATTATATACAAGGCAGATCTAACCCAGAGGCCTTTGCCCGGTGATAAAAATGGTCAAAAAATAGAGATAATTTCTAATTAAGTCCAAAACCCAACAAATCGTGTCTTAGTTCAGCCTAAAAGTTTGGATGAATAAGGTCCAAAATTATTTTTTAAGCTAATGATATACCTAATATAACCTTATACAATTATAATAAAAAAATTAAAAATAAATTAAAAATATACAACTTGAAACGTTGAAAAACAAATAAACATAAAACATTAAAAAAATATTAGGAATCTCTTCACTGCAATTCAAATTCAAACAAAAAAACAAATAAGAAACCCCTTACATCAAGCCGCTCACTTGCACAACGTAATTCAAATTCAAAGAAAAAATCAAATAAGAAATCTCTTCACCGCAATCTGAATTACAACAAAAAAACAAATAAGAAACCTCTTCCATCAAGCCGCCTGCACAACGCAATTCAACTTCAAATAAAAAATCAAATAAGAAATCTCTTCCACCACGCAACTCACCTGCACAAGGAACCGCTGTCATTCTCCACCATCTTCAACAATCGAGCCCAAGTCATTCTCCACCATATTCAACAGTTTTTCAGGTTACATAATGGCCATTTTATACTAGTTTGGAAGTAATTGTCATCGACAATCAATAATCCGAACACAGAGCCCACCAATACCGTACACTGAACACAGAGCCCACCAATACCGAACACTGAACACAGAGCCCATCAATACCGAACACAGAGCCCACCAATACCAAACACAGAGCCCATCAAACACCAACGTTGCTCCGTCGCCTCCACCGTCTGCAACAAAGGGCTTGGCCCACCAAAAAAACTCTCTTCCCATCAAGCGCTCACCGGCACAAGAAACCACCGCCTCACCACCATCTTCAACCTTCAACATAGAGCTTGATTGTGCCACCAAATATCCCAAACGTAGAGCCTACCATCTTCGTACGAGCTTAACTATGCCATCAATTAGAAACCACGAGCCCACCATTACTGTGATAACAGCCCATTACTATGATAACAACAGCCCATCACCAATTATAGCCCATCACTGTGATAACAACCCATCAATGTCCGACTCCGGCGAGTGAACATCTGTAACAGCCCATCATTGTTCTTCGGTAATTGGTGATGGTATTGTAAACCCAATGCCAATGAGAGTAGATAAGTGATTAAATTACTTGTAAAAGTTTCAGTTGTAAAAATTAATTTTGTTACCTTAATTTGGGTTTCAATTGTTGATGAATCTCGCTTAAAAAATTTGTTGCCGGTGATGCTGTAGAATGGTATGTGGCGGCGGTTTTATTGTGCAGGATAGAACGGCAGGCTTGAATGTTGAAGATGGTGAAGGGCTCTACTGTACGTGGCGGTGGTTTTAAAGAAATGGGTGTTGATATCAAATGTCGTGTTTTGGGTTTTATTTCTTGATCAACGCTTAATGGATTTTATAAATGGAGTGCCTTTATTTTTAATCACTAATTTTGTTATTACCAAGGTTAATATAGCCAACAAATATTACAGTAGTGGGCTGGACCTTATAGAGAAACTTATATTGGTGATGGACCTTTTGGATTAATACCCCTAAAAAATATTAGGAAAAATTCTTAATAAAATAGACTACCTGAGAAATTGCTTACATTCTAAATCCTCCTAAAAGAATATTCCGATCTTAAATCCCTAAAACAACTAATTTTATCCTGGAAATCCGTTCTAGATCTCCTTCCCATGTGAATATATATGAGCATACTTATAAGTGTGTGTTTTAACAGAAGAAAGTGACGAAAATAAACATACCGATTCAGATTCAGGTTTGAAGATAAATAAAGGTAGCCTGAGAGATGATATAGTATGCCTCGATATTCCACGAAGTTGAAGTTGATAGACAGAGTTAAAGAATGACATTTTCTTAGGATAAAAATAGGATCCTAGGATTTATAATGACTTGTATTGGTTGTCTAATTATTTGGGCTTGATATATGGGTTATGGGTCAAGAGGTTAGTTTTACGGGCTCGCCTTGTTGTTAGATACATTCTATATATTTACAATATTCTTTGGTTAAATCTTCTCAGTTGTACAAATATTGTTTCTTTTATTTTTTTAAAATATTTTTGTACAGGTGGTAGTTAGGTTTGTTGTTTGGATTTCTTTTATTTAGTTGATTATATTTTTTTGTTTTTTTGATATATTGTTTGGTTTTGGATTTCTTTAGTTTTGTCATTATTAAGGGCTTGTTGCAAGTTTGATTTGAAAACTCATTTTATTTGAGGAGTCCTTTTATCTTCTAAAGTTGATATTAATGTATTATCCGTTTTAAAAATAATTTCACTGTGTTGTTCGGTTAGTTACCTCGCGAGATCGTCTATTCATTTACACTTATGCGAGATTTCAAATAGTTTGAAAATGAGATTTTAGGATAAAGTAGAGTGGTATATCATTTTAAACAATGATATTCACAATGTTATAACAAACCATAATAAATAGATTCCAAGTTTGTAAAAAAAAAAAATTGGGTTAGAGTACTTGGCCCATTGACTCATTTACTATAAAAAAAAGTTTTACATTTGGCCAACTTAAGCAGCTAATAATCATAATCTTGTTTTTGACTGAGTTAAAAGGAATTTTATCGTCTGAAAATCTGAATGGGAGCGCTTTTCATTAATTTTGCAAATTAATTTGTTGCTCTATTATGAATGTAGCAAGAAATTTTTAGTAATCGACATTAGCGACGAAAAATTAGTTGCGACGACAAATATAGTTGCTTTATTGATTTTCAGTCTGGGTCGTAAAAAATTTGTTGAAAGATTAATTTGTTGCTCTATTATGATTTGTGTGTTTGATATGTGCATTTTACCGAAACATTTAAGCAAGTTTTTCACCAAACGATGAGGTAGAATATTTCCATGTAAACTAGAACTCTAAATATGTGTATAATCCCCCAGTTGGATTAAACAACGTATTTTCACTAGCACAAAGTTTCAACATAAAGACAACAAGAAAATATTAATTAAACAAGTTCGTTTGAAAAATTATACTTACATGTTGGATTAAAGTTATACAATTATTAATTTAAGAGTATAATCTATAATCCGATCATGTTCTTTTAGGACAAGTGGAAGAGACTTAGATTAATATAGAGGATTAGTAAGACTCTTCCCATTCCCTTTGAAAAATAGAAAAGACAACTTTTGTGAAGGATTTTGTCCCACATAGGAGGTGAGTAAGAAATTTTATCTATATAGAATAACTTACCTATCTAATCCTATCACAATAACTAGTCACTATGTAAGCTAAAAGGGAATAATAAAGCCCCACACGCGTGCACCACCACCACCACCACCCACCCGCCCGGCCCGGCCCGGCACCAGCGTGGGGATTTTGATTTTGCAGAGTTGGGGAGTCCAAAGATGAAAAATGAAAAATGAAAAATGAAATGGGTTTTCCTATCAGCTCTTATAGTGGTCGTTGACAATTCAAACTCAACTAGAAGATAAACGTAAAGATAAGTCTCCACCAATCACGCACGCGTTAAAGAGAATATTCCATCAGTTTTTACAAGAATATAGTCAACACGTGGGAATATCAAGTCAACTAGTTTTTTCAGAACATAAAAACGTGGTGATTAAGAGCCAATCAAAAACGTCAACCCAATCAAGTCAATTACGGTAGGTAATCAAGGGACTTAATGGGGACGTTTTTGCTGGCATAGGTTTGAATCCTCACCTCTCCCCTATATAAAGAGCTCCTAATCCACCAATACCAGCTACGAAATACACCAGAAAAGAATACCACTCTGCCTCACCTTCTCTCTAAAAACGCTAAGTTAGTTTCGTTTTTCCGTTAGAGATACCGGTACACCGGAATATCTTTTTAACAACCGTAGTTGTAATTGTTATTGTTTTCTTTCCGTGTAAGTGTATATCATTTTCTTGTAATCGTAATTCATTTTTCTGTAATAGTTAGTTTACATTAAAATCGAATTTTATTTCTTTCGTTTTTTGGGAAACCATTTCTTTTTTGTCAAAACTGGTGATTACTTTAATCACAATTTAAAAAGATATTCATTTTCTTTTCTCACCGGTTATTTCTGAGATGGCTCTTCCTATTTCGGCTGTTGGTTCTACTTTGAATGCAAAGCCATTTCTCGAGGTGAACAAGTTGGAACCCCTAATGGTTCTAACTACAAGCGTTGGACGCAAAAAATTATGATTTGTCTTGAACAGTATGAACTCGACTTTTCTATAGTCGAGGATTCTCCACTTTTGGAAATTGGAGCTCACACTGAACAAGAGATAGCTAGACATGCTGCCCTCGAATCCAGGTTCAAAAGAGCTAATACCATGGCTCGGGGCTGGATGTTGAACAACGTTACGAAGCCCATCTTTGATCTCCTTGCCAAAGAGAAATCGGCAAAGGTCATATGGGAAACTCTCGAGAAGAAATATGGTGCTGATGATTCTGGTAAGAAAAAGTACGTCACTGGGAATTGGTACAATTTTAGACTCACGGATCAGAAACCCATGACTGAACAACTTCATGTATACGAGAACCTATGCGCGGAGGTAATCGCCGAAGGCATGAAGATGTGCGAAATTCTTCAAGCCAACATTATGCTTGAGAAATTTCCCCCATCTTGGAGTGAATACCGCAACCACCTCAAACACAAAAAGAAAGAAATGACCCTCCAAGAACTCATTAGCAACATACAAGTCGAAGAAGCTAATCGACTCAAGGATAAGTCAATCTCTTTCCCTTCTCATTCCTCAAAAGCTAATCTCGCCGAAGATTCTGGCCAAGGTAACAAAGACAGTTTCAAAGGGAAGGGAAAGCAACAAGGCTCCAACAAACCTAAGTCTTGGGGGAAACAAGAACCGCGGCAACTCGAGCAAACAAGGTGGAGGATTCAAAACTTCTGGTAAGATTCAAAAACCTAAAGGGGCCTATTATTGTTGTGGTAAAGAAGGACATAGAGTTTTCGAATGTCCCCTTAGGGCAGGCCAGGGTCCCAAAGCTGCCGTTAATCTGACTAAGACTGAAGAAATAATTGCCGCGCTAATGGTTGAGGTAAACTTGGTAGAGAACAAGAGTTAGTGGATCCTTGAGTCTGTTCAAACGTGGCGTGGTATACTAGGTCATTTAAATGTTGCGTCTATTAAAAGGCTTAAAAATATTGGACTAATACCCCTTCACAATGTGGATGACTTTGAAAAATGTCAAATATGTGTAGAGTCCAAACTTGCGAAAAAACCTTTTAAATCCATTACCACGAGACAAACTAAATTGCTTGCATTAGTTCATTCGGACTTAGTTGATTTTAAAACTCCGCTAGTAGAGGAAGAAAACTTTATTACATAACCTTTGTAGATGAGTACTCTAGATTTACTAAAGTGTATCTTCTTAAAACTAAAGATGAGGCGGAAAATGCGTTTTTAAAATATAAAGCCGAAGTTGAAAACCAACTAGACTGTAAAATCAAACAACTTAGGTCCGATAGAGGAGGCGATTATAGTTCTAATTCCCTTAAAGAGTTTTGTGAAACCAATGGGATTATCCATGAACTTAGTGCCCCTTATACACCCCAATAAAACGACATAGCAGAAAGAAAGAATAGGTTCCTTAAAGAGACCATGAATGCCATGTTAATAAGTTCAGGTTTACCAAACAACATGTGGGGGGAAGCTGTCTTATCAGCCTGTTATGTACTTAATAGGGTACCACATAAATCCCTAGAAAATACCCCTTATGAGATGTGGAAGGGTTTTCCACCAAACCTGAAATTTTTAAAAGTGTGGGGGTGCCTAGCCAAAGTCAAACTACCTGATTTTAAAACTGTCATCGTTGGGCCCAAAACCGTTGACTCAATTTTCATAGGGTACACTCAGAATAGTGCAACATACAGATTCTTGTCCTTGGATGATAACTCTATTTGTGAATCTAGAGATGCTAAGTTCTTTGAACATGTTTTCCCTTTGAAAAATTTAAATACTATCAATGCTTCTTTACCTGTTGATAACTTATCTACTAACAATGTTTTACCTCTTTGTGATGTTTTTCCTAACCCCTCCACTTCCATGGAGCCTAGTAGTATTCCTGAGGAAGAACCTAGGAGAAGTTAGAGGCGTAGGATCGAGTCCAGCTTCGGCCCTGACTTTATAACAGCCTTTATGACCGAATATTTTCACATTGACCTATTAAACGAATAGGTAGTCAACTGCCTCGTCATGGAGGAAGACCTAAAAACTTATGACGATGCTTTAAAATCTATAGATACTAGTTTTTGGAAAGAGGCCATTAATAGTGAACTTGAGTCTATTAAAAGTAACCATACATGGGAATTAACCGACTTACCTAGGGGAAGCAAACCTATTAGTATCAAATGAATTTTTAAGAAAAAGTTGAGACCTGATGGCTCAATAGAAAAATTCAAAGCAAGACTTGTTATTATGAGATTCACCCAAAATAAAGGTTTAGACTACTTTGACCCTTACTCCCCAGTGACCAAAATTGCCACGATAAGAACCTTATTGCTCTAGCCGTCATTCACGAAGTTGTAATACATCAAATGGATGTCAAAACCGCGTTCCTGAACGGAGATCTAGATGAAGAGATCTACATGGCTCAACCTGAAGGGTGTGTGGTCCCTGGTCAAGGGGACAAAGTGTATAAGTTGAAAAAAATCCTTGTATGGTTTGAAACAGGCACAAAAAAAATGGTATGAAAAACTAGATAGTACTCTTATTTCAGATGGTTTTGTAGCTAACACTTCTGATTCCTGTGTTTACTCCAAGGTAACAAATTTAAAGTGTGTTATCATCTGCCTCTATGTAGATGACATGCTCATCTTTGGTACTACTACTATTCATATTGTAAATGAGACTAAACGCTTCTTGTTTTCTAGATTCGACATGAAAGATATGGGAGAAGCTGATGTAATACTTGGGGTAAAAATCATTAGGAGCAGTAATGGTATTACCCTGAATCAATCTCATTACGTAGAAAGGATGCTGAAGAAGTTCAATTCCTTTGAGGTAACGCCTGTAAATACTCCTTATGATTCCAGCATTCATTTATCCAAACACGTTAGGGATGATGTATCCCAAAATGAATATTCGAAGATCATAGGGAGTGTGATGTTCTTGATGAACTATAATCGACCCGATATTGCCTATGCCGTGAGTAGACTTAGTCGCTATACTCATAACCCGAGTAATGACCACTGGGTTGCACTTCTCCGTCTATTGAAGTACTTAAGGGGTACCATTGATCTAGGCTTGCACTATAACAAATTCCCTACAGTCCTTGAGGGATTTTGTGATGCAAAATGGATCTCTGACAATGACAAAGTAAACTCCACCAGTGGCTATGTGTTCTCCTTAGGGGGAGGTGCTGTATCGTGGAAGTCTTCCAAACAAACTTGTATAGCACGCTCCACCATGGAGTCTAAGTTCATAGCACTAGAGTTAGCTGGGCAAGAAGCTGAGTGGTTGAGATGTCTCCTATCAGATGTGCCACTTTGAGAAGGAAGTGCCACACCTGTGTATATCCACTGTGATTTATAATCAGCCATTGGAGTCGCTCATAATAGCGCCTATAATAGGAAGAAGAGACATATTCGCATCAAACATGGGTCAGTAAGACAGTTACTGAAAAGTTGTGTGATAGCCTTGGAATATGTACGACCAGAGAACAACCTAGCTGATCCATTTACCAAAGGCTTAACCAGGAGAGTAGTCATGTAGACATCGAGGGGGATGAGATTGAAACCCATTAATGGGGATCATGTGACCAATGAGTCAATGTGATTCTCTCCATCCCTATGGCTCAAAACAAAATCGTCTTAAAATTCATAGCCACTTGTGGTGGTCCTGTTGAGAAGGACTTGATGAATAAGACGTATTGAGTGTTTAAACTCATAGAGAATTCATATCCTAAATGATGGTCCTTTCGAGAAGGACTTGATGAATTCACGGGTAATCACGAGACCCAAACTTAATAATAGAATGTTAAAAGGAGACGTCCTTAAACAATCTTAAAATGAAGAAATCCACAAAAGTTCATAGCCCATAAAGGGTGGTCCTTAGAATATAAAAGATTAATACATACTTAGCCAAATTAATATTCAAACTATCATAACTACTAATTAATACACAGATATTTGAATATAAAAAATGTTTAGACGGCTAAAGGAACAAAAATCAAAAGAAAATGAATAAACATAGTTTAAACAAAAATAAAATCACATGGAACACAAAGAACAATTTATAAGAGAAATAAATAAATGGAAATATATATATGTTTAATATTGTCTTTTTATGCATGTATTTGATCCTCCTTATTCATTTACGCTCCTTCTTCATTTGTAGCTAGTTTTTCAGACTGAGATCATACCTTTTAACAACCCATTTGGGTACTTGTTTGATCAGCCTCTTTGATCCATTTCAATCATTTTTTTCACCGAGCTTACAAATTATTATGACCACCCTTTTGCAATGCGTTCATAGTGTAGGGGTCATTTTGGTTGAGGGAAAAGATGCAAGATTAGAATTGGAAGCCTTTATAAAACGGATTTTTTATCCTTTTAACTGGAATAAGACTAATATTCAATTTCCATATTTTTCAAAGGGAAATACCCAAAATGGAATTCAAACTATCTCGACCTCGTTTAAATTTTGTGATGATGATCTTAAGATCTTCAATCTTCTGTTTTAAAGAATCGGTACCGATCAAGATACTTTTTTATTTTTGAAATGATTTTGCCAGAGAACTTAGCTTCATTTTGAAAGTCAATTAATATTTTTGAAATTTCAAGATGCCTTTTTTCTCATCTTTCAATCTATTAACATGATTATTTTTTTATAATATGGAGAGAAATAAATCTTGATGTACTGAAAAGAAAGCATCTTAAATATATTCAAAATTTTCTAAAAATGAGAAAGTGTTAAAGGATATCTCGTCCAGTTTATCGATGACGTGAGCTTTAGAAGCGCAATCATGGCTTATTTGTCTTACATCTTCTTCCCCTTCTACTCTTCTCAAGTGACTACTTGAAGCAACACATTCTAGTGTCCTAAGTGAGTAGTCGCTTCATTGTGGACGCGGGTCATCTCCATCGTTGTTTTGCCAACGTTCTTCAAGTGATATACAAATCACCTCCATGAACCTTCTTCAAAGTTTATAATTATACCTACAGTTAATGATGGACTAGTAAAACACGTTCGATTCCAATTTGTTAGATTCCATGTCATAAAAAACTCTAGATGTTATTAAGCACAATAAAATATTAGGATAGAACCTGATACCAATTAAAAACCCAATAATATATCCTAGAGGAGGGTAATGCAAAATTATAAAATCTAACTCAAAATCGAGTCACTTGATTCAAATTAAAAATCTGAGAAGATAAATGTCGGAAAAGAGAAACAAAAATTGTTGAGAAGATGTTCCATTACTTGGAAAAATAAAAAAGATTTTGAAAATAAAAATCAATAAATTCTAACTCACATGAATCCTCTGATGGGAACCACGAAACATAAACTGTCGAGTATTTCTCTTAATGTATGCACATGATATCTATAATTATGGGAAAGTTTCTGAATGCAGTGCAGCAGTTACGAGCCAAAATTTATAATTTTTTTTATCGATTTCTAAACCTTAAGGATTAGATACGAAGCCACAAATGGTAGAACTGTTTAGATTACTATAAGACAAATGATAATTCCCTGTTTGAAAACTAGAAATTTCATGTTCAAAAAACATTCAATAACAAGAGACAATGATGCTATACATAGTTAAAACAACAACACAATAACAAAATCAATATATCAATTGCATAAGAAATATTCAATTATCAATCCAAATGAAACGAACTACAGTTTACCAAATTTGGTAAATGTAAAAATGCGTAACTATCAATTCAATGAAAAAAACTAAATAAAAAAGCAATGGAAATCAAAAAGAAGTCTTCTGCAACTTTTTCAGGACAACACAAGAATCGACATTAGATGCACTAGATGAGCCATATATGAGAGCTAAAATCAACCATTATTAATGCTATAAAAATTATCTGAAAAATGTTTATTCAGTTATTTTTTTAATCATTCCTCGATTTTATTATCATATATACATAACTCTACTGATGTTTACAAGGAGATTTTTTACTTCCAGGGATGGTGCCACAATACCTACAAGGATCAACACAATGTAAGACTTTGTATTTGAGTGACTTAATTATTCTATAGAGTTTTTACTCCTTCATTTTTGTTTGAGAGGAAAATGAAGGCATGTTTGTGTTCAGGGACTATATCTCTCAAATTTTGATTTGTCGCCTGCCAAGTCCAGCATAGATTGGGAATTTTTTATAGGATGAACATCATATATAAAAACCTGAGAATCTGTCCTCAATGGAATATATTTGGAGTTCCCAAGTAAACATAATAAGATTAGGGTCCTAGATTTCCTAGATTGAGCACCAGATGGCTTAATGTGTTGTTGTGAATTTATCAATATTACTCTACGAATTTCTCATCATACTACCCAAGAAATGGTAGATGGCACTCAAACTACTAATATTGCACATTGCCTTTAGAAAAAGTCTAACAATAGAAGGAAATTTAATCTAAACACCGGGTGATGATTAGAAAGGGCAGGTAACTCTTGGTAGTGATAGTAATTTTCCAATCAACAACTGAATCTAGTATTTCATCCCTTGATTCAGGCGAGTGGAACTCTTCAAAATGTGTTTACTTTAGAAAGCAGTGTAGGAGTCATCTCTAATATGGGTTGAGACGCGCTTGAAACTTCAATAAATGTTTATTAGAGAATGAAATACAAATAGAATAATTAGAATTTGTATGCCATGAATGAGGGCGAGGGCCTGAGCACTTAAAGATGGAATTTGGACACTTCTCCTTACCGGAAAAACTCGTTGATTCCATTCTTCTTTGGGATCTTACATTGTTCCGTGTCCGAGATCGGGGAACCGAGTTCGTTTGAAGACGCAAAGGGTAATGACAAATAAGAAAATCTTAATAATTACTGAGATTTTGTTGGTTCATTTAAATGGCATGTCTAATTCTTTTTTTATCTCATCCTTGACATGAACTAGATGGACATATGTGCAAAATCCATGAATATATATCAAATCTTCTCCATACATACATCATTCAATTTTACTATCAAACTTTAATCTAATAATGATTTGATTGAAGTAACTGAATGAACATCATAAATTATAATTATATCATGAATTTTATTTTTTTAATAGGCGTAAGAGAAAGGTTGATTGCAAAATGATAAAGTATATAATACTTTTTTTAATCATAATTAAATAAAAACACAACAATAAAATTAAAATGATAAAGTATATAATACTTTTTTTAATCATAATTAAAATGATGTTCGATAGTTTTTAAAATCAATGGAAATAATTGAGCCTGTCTTCCTAACTAAATTATCTGCCCATTCATTCATTCGTTGATGAGCACGGCGAATCATTATGCTTCCATAATGAACAATAAAATTCGCAACTTTCCTCATAATAGGTTTGATATTTCATATAGATCTAATAGATCATTCATACCACGAACAATTGTTTGTCACACTTTGTGGATAACCACATTTTGAAGGTTCGGTTCATCTTTTATTTTGCATTCTTCATAGGATAATTGTACTTCACCTTCAAGAGCCTCTATACACCAGTCATTCATTGGGATGACTCTAAAGAATATACCATCATTGGATTTATGGACAACGACAATGCTTGTAGGATCAAAAATGTTAGAAAAGGAAACATCACAAAAGAGATGATTTTTATCATGTTCCAAGTTTTGACTTGTGCTTTCATTTTATTGTTGGGTTACTTTTCGAGATATTATTTGTAGCAAGATATCTTATATAAGATATAAGCTTTCACCCAAGATATATGTACTATCCCAAGGTTTTTTCTCAAAAAATTTTGGAGTATGAGTTTTCCACATAAATCTAAAAGTACATAAGATATATGCAGTATAGATTTTTTTCTCAAATCTATTCTTTGAGTAAGAATCGATATTTTTCATGATCCACTCATCATTTATCACATCAATATGGATTTGAAGAGCTTATAATATTTGAAATAATGTGTAATAATACTTTTTGTGGTATTCGGGTAGAAACTACATGCACAATTATCCATATATTTAGTTTTGAATAAGTTGTCTTTAGACTAAATAGCTCACCGACAATATTTCCAGATAAATGCTCTAATTTTAGAAGGGATTTTGGCATGCCGTATTAGTTTCCAAAGGTTAGATTTGGCACTTTGAGGATTTTGTTGCCGAATTAGTTCTTTGTCTTCTTTCAGCATAATTGCATGATACCCTGTTTTAAAGTTATGAGTATTTATAGTGGGTTTGTTTCCCTACATCCACTATCTAAGGTATGAGCACCATTAGGTTATCAAGCTCCCCGTCCAGAACCCATTGTATCTCTTTAGGTGAGACCACAAACCTTTACACTCTCTTTTATATCATCCTTCGAAGGAACACTAGTGTTATCTCCAAACTTAATTTCTTCACAACTCTGATCTCCAATTTGTTTAGGCGTTTCGCCTAGTCTTTACCTTTGATGTCTGAATCTCCATCTCGTTTTATCTCCTTTATCTAACTTAGTTTGGCATTCCGGCTAGTTGGCCATTAAGAGGCGTGTCTCCTCAGTTTTGATCGTCCTCTTCTTTCTCTCAAGCTTCATCTCCATCTTCTTTATCTCCATTTATCTCTCAAGATTCTTCTTTTATGAACCCATACATCTCTATCTTCACTTTATCATTTCAAATCATCCATAGCCATTCAAGATTTCATTCTTTCAATTTTCTTGTAGATTTATAAATTGATCAGTCTATACATATATATTCTTCTCCTTGGTTTCTAGCTAATCATCTTCCTGTCTCTCTTGACGTAATTTCATTGTCTTCATGTTTCCTTGAACCTACATATAATAAACTATTATCCTTTACTTTCAATGTAAGATTAAGTATTTTAAAGTTACACTATTTTATCAATAGTCATCAAGCAAAACAATTCGTTAGCCTAACACTCTCCCCCATTTTGATGATAATAAAACAATGCATGGATTTCTCTAAAAGTTTGTATAAATAACAAATCTCCCCTTTTAGCATATGATTAGTCAATATAACCATAAACAATCTAAAGCATGGAGAGGCTAGTCTAATTATCCCCCAAAAAATATCACTCTCATATAGTGATTGCATGCATATTTTTCCCTTTTTGTCAATATCAAAATAAGGCATATAAAAGAGAAAAAAAGGTTAAGTTAAACATAATGGAAAAAAATTCATTGAGGAAAATGAAATGACATATAATCCATCAAAAGATATTTAGTTGACTATTACTAACCAAAGATATAGACACATGTTGCACTTTAAGTATCAAAGCCTAGGATTAAAGGTGGCGCGGTAAACGACTACGTTCATGAACAAAACTTGTTTCTGTGCTTTTTTCTTTCCAAGTGATCATTTATTCACTCAATTTGTTATCAAGTGTGATGAATTTGTCCTTCACATATGGTAGGATGTGTGTAGTGATGTGATTTACAGCTCCATCTATCATAGTGACATAAATGTAATGTTTTATACGAGAGGAGTTTTTTTTGCAAGAGTAGCTTTTCTTATGAGTTTTTGTCTCTGGTCCCTTGATTACTTTTCCTTTTCTAGTCTCTCTCTGGATGAGTCTTTGAGTAGACTTATCAATCTTATTAAATTCAACTTTCTTAATGTGATGCCCATTATAGAACCAAATGCCCATTTTACTAAACATTAAAATCTCAGTGCTTCCATTGATACAAGAATATTGATATGATATCATATACAAACTTATCTACTTGTAGGAGGCTACATATAAAACTTAGGGATATACCGAATGGAACTTAGATAGAGTAATTTTGTGCTTCCTCCATATGTGAAATGATCAAGTATAGCAATTTATTAGTCTTTTTGTAAAGAAGAAATATAGAAAATATGCTTCGATAGAATAGATGATCCTATTCTTATATTATTCTCAAAGAACTTCTTTAATGATAACTTGATAGGCAATGCATAATTTAATAGATAAATTTCTCACATAATAGAGAAGGGTGTTCACTTTACTCATTTGAGAAATCAAAGAATTCTTGATATTCCTGACTAATCCTCTTCATAAGGCACTATCCCATGTACCCATTAAATATATCTTTTCCCCTCGTTTTTATGAGAGAAGAGTTTTAATATATGAGGATCAAAAAATATATCAATTTTTTATATTTTAGGTGATGGAGTGGTTATCACTAATATAAGCCAAATTTTGATAAAATTATTGAATAAGGGGTATGTAATGAGAGCATTCAATATCAATAAATCTAATAAAATTGATGTTTGTACCTATGAGTGCACTCCCTACGATTCTTCTAATGGGTGTTGAATCAAAAGGTATCATTCTAGTATTGTACATTTATTCGATGAGGATTTATACTTCTACAAATATTTGAGTGTTGAGAGAAGTTTCATCAATTGGAATATATATATATATATATATATATATATATATATATATATATATATATATATATATATTAGGTTGAATTCTATCAACACTAGTTACAATATGAGCAAAGTTTACAAAAGAAGTTTTTATTGGGCATCCGCAAAAACCTTATTAAATTTAAGCAAAAAGAATGGCTAGTCTATACGGTTTCCATATTCTAACCTACTCAAATTCCTAAAATAAAATAGATAGGTGTAATTCTCACACGATATCTAAAAGCACATAAAATCCAAGAGAGCTCATAGAAGGAAAATTATGAACTTATAGATAGGATATCTGATTAGACAAAAAAGGGTATCCGATGGAACCTAAGGTGTGTAATACTAGGAGGTATCCTAACAATCATAACTACTAATTAATACACAGATATTTGAATATAAAAAAATGTCTAGACAGCTAAAGGAATGAAAATAATAAAAAATTGAAATAAACAATAGTTTAAAACAAAAATAAAAGCACACGGAACACAGAGAACAATTTTTAGGAGAAATAAATAAATTGAAATATATATGTCTTAATATTTCCTTTTTATGCATGGCTTGATCCTCCCTATTCATCTATGATCCTTCTTCATTTGTAGCTAGTTTTTCAGATTGAGATCATGCCTTTTAACAACCCATTTGGGTACTTGTTTGACCGGTCTTTTTTATTAGTTTTCAATCATTTTTTGCACCGAGCGTACAAATTATTATGACCACCCTTTTGCAATACGTGCATAGTGTAGGGGTCATTTTGGTTGAGGTAAAAGATGCAATATTAGAATTGCAAGCCTTTATAAAAACGGATTTTGAATCCTTTTAATTAGAATAAGACTAATATTCAGTTCCATATTTTTCAAATGGAATTTTTGCATACTCAAAATGTAATTCAAACTATCTAGGTCGCTTTTAAATTTTGAGATGATAATCTTAAGATATTCAATCTTCTGTTTTAAAGAATCGTTAGATATTTTTTTCATTTTCATTTAAAATGATTTTGCCAGAGATCTTAGCTTGATTTTGAAAGTCTAGTAATATTTTTGAAATTTCAAAAGGCCTCCTTTTCTCATCTTTCAGTCTATCAACATGATTATTTTTTGTAATATGGAGAGCAATAAATCTTAATGTACTGAAAATAAAGCATCTCGAATATATTCAAAATTGTCTAAAAATGAGCAAGTTTAAAAGGATATCTCGTCTAGTCTATCGATGACGTGAGCTTTAGAAGGATCTATAGTGACTTGGACGGGTTGTCTAATTACTTGGGCTTATAGATACATGGTTTATGGGTCAAGAGGTTAGTTTTATGGGCTCGTATTGATGTTAGACAAATTGTATCTGTTTATCATATTTTTTTATTAAATCTTCTCAATTAATTTATTGTACAGATTAACACTTCCATCCAATACTGGATGATCTTCATATGATTAGTATAAAAAAACACATGTCACTAGATTAACAAGTTAGTTACTTTTCTAAGGTTAAAACATGAGGTATCTGTATTAATATAATTGGTGTAGGATTATCCAATATTAGATGGAAGAATTTTTCTTGTTTCTTTTATTTTTAAAAAATATTTTTGTATGGGTGGTAGTTAGGTTTGTTGCTTGGATTTTTATTTACAAGTATTGTTTCTTCTATTTAGTTAATTATATTTTTTTTGTTATTTTAATATATTGTTTGGCTTTGGATTTCTTAAGTTTTGTCATTATTAAGGTATTTTTTGCAAGGTTGATCTGAAAACTCAATTATTTGAGGAGACCATTTATCTTCTAAAGTTGATATAAATGAATTATTTTTTTCTAAAATAATTTCACTGTGTTGGTCGATACGTTACCTCGCGAGATAGTTTATACATTTACACGTGAGAATTCAAATAGTCTAAAAATGTGATGTTAGGATTAAGTAGAGTAGTATATCATTTTAAACAATGATATTCACAATGTTATAACAAACCATAATAAATAGATTTCAAGTTTGTAAAATTAAAATCAGGTTAGAGAACTTGTCCCATTGACTCATTTACTATAAAAAATTGATAAGTTTTACTTTTGAACAACTTAAGAAGCTAATAATCCTAATCTTGTTTTTTACCGACTTAAAAGGAATTTTATCATTTAAAAAACTGAATGGGTATGCTTTTCATAAATTTTATGAATTAATATGATTGTAACGACGAAAATTATCGTCGCTAGCAATCGACATTAGCGACGAAAAATTAGTTGCGGTGAACAAAGTAGCCACTATATTAATTTTCAGTTTGGGTCGAAGAAAATTTGTAAAAAATAATTTGGTGATCTATTACGATTTGTGTGTTTGATATGTGCATTTTACCGAAACATTTCCATGTCAACTAGAACTCTAAATATGGGTATAATCCCCAGTTGGAATAAACAATGTGTTTTCAACCACTATAAACACTATAAAAAATTATCTGAAAAATGTTTGTTCAGTTATTTTTTTTAATCATCCCTCGATTTTCTTATCCTATATACAGAACTCTACTGATATTTACAAGGAGATTTTTTACTTCCAGGGATGGTGCCACAATACCTACAAGGATCAACACAATGTAAGACTTTGTATTTGAGTAACTTAATTATTCTATAGAGTTTTTACTCCTTCATTTTTGTTTGAGAGAAAAATGAAGGCATGTTTGTGTTCAGCGACTATATCTCTCAAATTTTGATTTGTCGCCTGCCAAGTCCAGCATAGATTGGGAATTTTTCATAGGATGAACATCATATATAAAGACCTGAAAATATGTCCTCAATGGAATACATTTGGAGTTCCCAAGTAAACGTAATAAGATTAGGGTCCTAGATTTCCTAGATTGAGCACCAGATGGCTTAATGTGTTGTGGTGCATTTATTAATATTACTCTACGAAAATCTCATCATACTACCCAAGAAATGGTAGATGGCACTCAAACTACTAATATTGCACATTGACTTTAGAAAAGGGCTAGCAATCAAAGGAAATTTAATCTAAACACCGGGTGATGATTAGAAAGGGCAGCTAACTCTTGGTAGTGATAGTAATTCTCCAATCAACAACTGAATCTAGTATTTCATCCCTTGATTCAGGCGAGTGGAACTCTTCAAAATGTGTTTACTTTAGAAAGCAGTGTGGGAGTCATCTCTAATATGGGTTGAGACGCGCTTGAAACTTTAATAAATGTTTATTAGAGAATGAAATACAAATAGAATAATTAGAATTTGTATGCCATGAATGAGGGCGAGGGCCTGAGCACTTAAAGATGGAATTTGGACACTTCTCCTTAACGGAAAAACTCGTTGATTCCATTCTTCTTTGGGATCTTACATTGTTCCGTGTCCGAGGTCGGGGAACCGAGTTCGTTTGAAGATGCAAAGGGTAATGACAATTAAGAAAATCTTAACAATTACTGAGATTTTGTTGGTTCATTTAAATGGCATGTCTAGTTCTTTTTTTATCTCATCCTTGACATGAACTAGATGGACATATGTGCAAAATCCATGAATATATATCAAATCTTCTCCATACATACATCATTCAATTTTACTATCAAACTTTAATCTAATAATGATTTGATTGAAGTAACTGAATGAACATCATAAATTATAATTATATCATGAATTTTATTTTTTAATAGGCGTAAGAGAATGTTTGATTGCAAAATGATAAAGTATATAATATTTTTTTAATCATAATTAAATAAAAACACAACAAACACTTAAAAGATTGATATGTAATTTTCCAAATTAATACTTTTATGTCGTTTTAAAAGTACTAATTATTATGTATGAGTATACTTAGATGGGTGTTTTCCTAGAAGAAAGTGACGAATAAACATATCAATTTAGATCCAGGTTTGTAGATAAGTAAAGGTAGTGTGAGAGAGGATAGAGTAGGCATGGATTATGGGTTATAGGGTTATGAAAATTAATAATCTGGGCCTTTTATTAGAAAAGACTATATGATCTAAACAACTAAACGTTAAGGTGGATTTGATGCCCTTGACCACGTTGTGGCTACGACTCTGGTTAAGGATAAACAACCTTGGTTTTTATTTATTTTTAACTTATGTGTCCATGTTAAAAATCTTGAAAGTAGGGGGTGTCCAATGGGGATTTCTTGTAAATTACCCTTGGTAGATCCTACTAGATTCATTTACACAACTAAGCAGACTTAAAAACTATTTAAGAATTTATATATGAGTGATGTAACTATATTCTAGATAGTTTGTGTCCCTTCATTTAAGTTTTCCTGTGAAAATAAAGGCATGTTTGTGTTGAGAGACCATGTTTCTCAAATCCTTTTTATGACGTGGTGGTCTAGTCAAATTTGCTCGCACCTCAACAAGTCCTATAGAGATTATGCATGTTTTTTTGCATACCCTTAAGTAAATCATAACTAGGTTGACAGTAGGGGATCGAACCTTGTACCCCCTTTCATACCGTGTATCTCAAACGTTAATTTATTACTGGGATACTCAATCACTGATAGTTCCATATTAAGGTTCTCATTATTCTTTATGTCAATAAAACTTGCATTGAAATTAAAGGAGTTACAAAATATAGTTACAATCAACCGACTCCAGTTCTATCTAGTAAACCCTTGACTAAGAAACTTAAGAGTGGTGGTCGAGCCCGTCTTCCTAACTAAATTATCTGCCCATTCATTCATTCGTTGATGAGCACGATGAATCATTACGCTTCCATTTTAAGCCCTTCTTTGTTTGCGTATACGATTCGGTCCAAGCCCTGCAATAAATTACTCACAATAGTAAGATAAAATCATCCCAGATGTAATAAAAGTGTGACACGCATAGAATATGTATGAGCTTACTGAAAATGACCGACACAATATAGCATCTTGATGATGATCAAGCTCCACCACTATTGAGTCATGATTGAAGGCGTTGCATCTCAAGAACTCAATTCCAAAAGTTGATCTGCATTAATGAAAACTTGTCTTTATGGGATTTTTAATGCTATAAGTTGGATTTCATTGAGCAGTTGAACTTACCTATAACAATAATAGATCACATACGCAAAGGAGATCCTATTAGAGAGTCCCCTTTCAGGCATTGATCCAAATGGAGTTGCTGGATTTGCTAGTATAGTCACTGTAGCCAAAACATGGCGCGTGTACCGTCAAGCCATTGTTGCAATCTCTTCCAGCTGATTACTTTTGTATGGAATCTGAAAACAAGCAATCATCACTGGGAATGATTTGCTTCGCTGACCAATCAGCTGTCCTATTACTCTGTAAATAACACAAATCAGACGTAGAACATTAGAAAAGTAAGTAAATGCAAAACATAAGCAAAACCCCTTCGAGCCTAAAGTATAAATAGGGCATCATGCCTAGCACTGAGAAGATTATTAAAATAAACTAAAAAACACTCATACAAACTCTTCAACCGCTTAACCTATAAGCAATAAATATAGAATAAGAACTATATTGCTTATGTGTTGTGGTGCATTAATCAATATTAGTCTATTAGTTTCTCATCCAATTAGACAAGAAATGGAATAAGGCCGTCAAACTTGTAATCAGACTCTATACCCACATTTTATTTAAATAGGACAACAGTTTAAGGAATTTAATTTAAACTAAATAGAAAATCTTACCATTAACTATTAATGAGATTTTGTTAGTTGATTGAAATTGCATGTCCAACGATCTAATTCTTATCCTTGACATGAGTTAGATGGACCTGTGCGCAAGATCCATGAATATATATCAAATCTTTTCCTTACGTACCTTATTAAATTTCCTCTCAATATTACATATAATAATGATTTGATTTTTATAACAGAAAGAAATACCTAAATTCAAATCATATCATAAAATTTATTTTTAAATTGATACAAAAGAAAGGATAACTAGGAATTGCTAAAGTATGCAATAATTAATCGGAGAAAAATTACACAAAAATAAACACAAATACTTAAAAGATTATACATACTTAGCCAAATAAATATTGTTCTTTCACTTTAAAAGTACTAATTATTATATACATGGCAGATCTAGAGATTGCCCGATGATAAAAATGGCCAAAAAAATATTAGGAAATTTTTTTAATAAAGTAAACTCCCAGCGAAATTGCCTCCATCCTAAAATTACCCACACAAATATTTTGATTCTGACACCCTAAACCAGCTACTTTTTGCAAGAAACCATTATAGATCCCCTCCCCGGGTGAATATATGTGACCATATTTAGAAGTGTGTGTTTTGACAGAAGAAAGTGACTAAATAAACATACCGATTCAGATTCAGGTTTGAAGATAAATAAAGGTAGCCTGAGAGATGATATGGTAGATCTCGACATTCCACTATGTTGATCGAACAAAGTTAAAGAATGGGATTTTCTTTGGAATAAAATAGGATCGAGGATTTATAGTGAATTGGATTGGTTGTCTAATGACTTGGGCTTATGGATATATGGTTTATGGGTCTAGAAGTTAGTTTTATGGGCTCGTTTGATTGTTAGACACATTGTATATATTTATCATATTCTTTCACTAAATCTTCTCAATTAATTTATTAAAAAAATATTGTTTCTTTTATTTTAAAAAAAATAATATTTGTATGGGTGGTAGTTAGGTTTATTGATTGGATTTTTATTTACAAGTATTGTTTCTTCTATTTAGTTGATTATGTTTTTTGTTATTTTAATATATTGTTTGGTTTTGGATTCCTTTAGTTTTGTTGTTATTAAGGTTTTGTTGTAAGGTTGATCTAAAAACTCAATTATTTGAATAGTTCTTTTATCTTCTAAAGTTGATATTAACGTATTATTTATTTATAAAATAATTTTACGGTGTTGGTTGATTAGTTATCTCGCGAGATTATCTATTCATTTACACTTGCGTGATATTGATCAGTTTAAACAATGATATTCACAATGTTATGACAAACCATAATAAATAGATTCCAAGTTTGTATAACTAAAATAGGGTTAGAGAACTTGGCCCATTGACTCATTTACTAAACAAAAAAGTTTTACCTTTGGCCAACTTAAGAAGCTAGTAATCCTAATCTTGTTTTTTACCGACTTAAAAAGAATTTTATCATCTCAAAATATGAATGGGAGTTATTTTCATAAAATTTGTGAATTAATTTGTTACTCTATTATGAATGTAGCGACGAATTTTTTAGCAACGATATAATTGTCGTCGCTAGTAATCGACATTAGCGACGAAAAATTAGTTGTACAAACAATGTAGTCGTTATATTGATTTTTAGTTTGAGTCAAAAAAAATTGTAGAAAAAATAATTTGGTGGTCTATTATGATTTGTGTGTTTGATATGTGCATTTTACCGAAACATATCCATGTCAACTTGAACCCAAATATGGGTATAATCCCCTAATTGGATTAAACAATGTGTTTTCACTAGCACAAAGTTTCAATGTATGAGTAATATCAACATAAAGACAACAAGAAAATATTAATTAAACAACTTCGTTCGGGAAATTATACTTATAAACCCCTTTAAAACAATTTTGATATTTTTCCAAATATTCAAAATAGTTGCTTCCATTTATAAGTTCTTTTATTTTCCAAAAAAATAACACCTTAATGATGAGTACTAATTATTGTTACCAACATATTTAACAGCATGGAAAAAATTGTTAAGTTTATTTACATGTAAAAAATTAATTTATTTACTCTAAAAAGAGTATTTTAAGGTTTGTGCCTGATATTCTAAAACTGTAGATGCAACAGAAGAGCCATATATGAGAGCTAAACCAACCGCTATAAACGCTATAAAAATTATCTGAAAAATGTTTCTTCAGTTTTTTTTTCCAATCATTCCTTGATTTCCTTATCCTATATTCGGATCATTACTGGTGTTTACAAGGAGGTTTTTTACTTCCAGGGATGGTTCCATAATACTTACAAGGATCAACACAAAGTAAGACTTTGTATTTGAGTGACTTAATAATTCTATAGAGTTTGTACTCCTTCATTTTTGTTTGAGAGGAAATTGAAGGCATGTTTGTGTTTAGAGACTATATCTCTCAATTTTTGATTTGTCGCCTGTTAAGTCAAGCATAGAATGGGAATTTTTCATACGATGAACATGAGAATCTGTCCTCAATGTAATCTATTTGGAGTTCCTAAGTAAACATAATAAGAATAGGGTCCTATATTTCCTAGATTCAGCACTGGATGGCTTAATGTGTTGTGGTGCATTTGTCAATATTACTCTACTAATTTCTCATCCAATTACCCAATAAATGGTATAAGGCACTCAAACTACTAATATTGCACATTGCCTTTAGAAAATTCTAACAATCTTAGGAAATTTAATCTAAAAAATTGGGTGAAGATTAAAGAGAGAAAAGGGATGGTAACTCTTAGTAATGATAGTAATTCTCCGATCAACAACTGAATCTAATATTTCATCCTTTGATTCATGCGAGTGGTACTCTTCAAAATGTGTTTACTTTAGAAAGCGGTGTAGGAGTCGTCTCTAATATGGGTTGAGACGCGCTTGAAACTTCAATAAATGATTATTAGAGAATGAAATCCAAATAGAATAAATATAATCGGTATGCCCAAACTGAGGGCATGAGCACTTGAAGATGGCATATGGACACCTCTCCATACCAAAAAACTCGTTAATTCAATTCTTCTTTGGGATCTTACTGTATTCCGTGTCCTAGATCGGGGACCCATGTTTGTTTGGAGACGCAAAGGGAAATGACGAACAAGAATATCTTAACTGAACAATTACTGAGATTTTGTTGGTTCATTGAAATGGCATGTCCAATTCTTCTTCTTTTTTTGATCTTATCCTTGACATGAGCTAGATGGACATGTGTGCAAAATCCATGAGTATATATTAAATATTCTCCATACATACCTCATTTAATTTTACTATCAAAATTTAATCTGATAATAGGCGTAAGAGAAAGGTTGATTTCAAAATGATAAACTATATAATAATTATTTTGAGTATATTAAATGAATATAACACACAAATACTTAAAATATTGATACGTAATTTTCCAAATTAATTATGTCGTTTTAAAAGTGCTAATTAATATATGTATGAGCATACTTAGATGTGTGTTTTGATAGACGAAAGTGACGAATAAACATATCGATTTAGATCCAGGTTTGACGATAATAAAGATAGTGTGAGAGAGGATAGAGTAGGCTTTGACATTCCATGGAGTTGATCGATACAATTAAAAATGGCATTTGTGTTGGGTTAGAAACAAACATGAGAGTTTATAATTACTTGGGTCGGTTTTAAAGACTTGGATTATGGGTTATGAGGTTAATAACCTGGGCCTTTTATTTAGAAAAGCCTATATGAGTAAAACAACCAAAAGTTAAGGTGGATTTAATGCCCTTGACCACATTGTGGCTACGAGTCTTGTTAAGGATAAACAACCTTGGTTTTTATATATTTTTTAGTTACGTGTCCAAGTTAAAAATCTTGAAAGTTAGGGGCGTACAATAGGGATTTCTTGTAATTTACCCTTGGTAGATTCTACCAGATTTCTTACACAACTAAGCACACTTCAAAACAATTTAAGAATTTATATACGAGTGATGTAATTATTCTAGATAGTTTGTGTCCCTTCATTTTAGATTTTTTTCGGGAAAATAAAGGCATGTTTGTGTTGAGAAATCATGTTTCTCAAATCCTTTTTATAACGTGGTGGTCTAGGAAAATTTGCTCGCATCTCAAATAGTCCTACAGAGATTATTTATGTTTTCATTGCATACCCTTAAGTAAATCAGAACTAGGTTGACAGTGTTCAGGATGGGCATCGAACCCTGTATCCCCTTTCATATCGTGTATCTCAAATGTTAATTTATTAACGGGATGTTCATTGCCTGATAGTTCCATACTAAGCTTTTCATTGTTCTTTGTGTCAATAAAAATTGCATTAAAATTAAAGGAGTTGCAAAATATAGTTACAATCAACCGACTCCAGTTCTATCTAGTAAACCGTTGACTAAGAAAGTTAAGTGTGATGTTCGATAGTTTTTAAAATCAATGGAAATAATTGAGCCTGTCTTCCTAACTAAATTATCTGCCCATTCATTAATTCGTTGATGAGCACGGCGAATCATTATGCTTCCATAATGAACAATAAAATTCGCAACTTTCCTCATAATAGGTTTGATATTTCATATAGATCTAATAGATCATTCATACCACGAACAATTGTTTGTCACACTTTGTGGATAACCACATTTTGAAGGTTCGGTTCATCTTTTATTTTGCATTCTTCATAGGATAATTGTACTTCACCTTCAAGAGCCTCTATACACCAGTCATTCATAGGGATGACTCTAAAGAATATACCTTCGTTGGATTTATGGACAACGACAATACTTGTAGGATCACAAATGTTAGAAAAGGAAACATGAGATGATTTTTATCATGTTCCAAGTTTTGACTTGTGCTTTCATTTTATTGTTGGGTTACTTTTCGAGATATTATTTGTAGCAAGATATCTTATATAAGATATAAGCTTTCACCCAAGATATATGTACTATCCCAAGGTTTTTTCTCAAAATTTTTTGGAGTATGAGTTTTCCACATAAATCTAAAAGTACATAAGATATATGCAGTATAGATTTTTTTCTCAAATCTATTATTTGAGTAAGAATCGATATTTTTCATGATCCACTCATCTTTCTCACATCAATATGGATTTGAAGAGCTTATAATATTTGAAATAATGTGTAATAATACTTTTTGTGGTATTCGGGTAGAAACTACATGCACAATTATCCATATATTTAGTTTTGAATAAGTTGTCTTTAGACTAAATAGCTCACCGACAATATTTCCAGATAAATGCTCTAATTTTAGAAGGGATTTTGGCATGCCGTATTAGTTTCCAAAGGTTATATTTGGCACTTTGAGTATTTATTGCCGAATTAGTTCGTTGTCTTCTTTCAGCATAATTGCATGATATCCTGTTTTAAAGTATACTTCCCGGATGTCAAAGGCCAAACAATAAATCTTCATTGTGAATATCGTTCAAAGGAATGCTCGAATTTCTTTGTCTTATTAACTGTGAATTAGTTTACTAACCTATTTTAGTTTACTTCCCTCATTGTTATGGATAACACCACGATATGGTAACCAAATGTCATTCCATATGTTGGTGTTTGTCAAATTTCTAATATAATTTATGCATCTCCATTAGAGAATATATGAAAACTAAATAATATGTGCTAAAGAATGTTAATAGTACAATGTAGAATCATGAAATCTAACTCAAAATCGGGCAACTTAATTCCAACTAAAGATCCAACCTTTTTAAATCTTTATTTAGATACGCTTAGATGATCACTTAGAGATATGATTAAAAGAGTGTACATACTGTATCAAACTCTATGTAATTATTTTATTGAGAATACAAGACTAATTTTAAGTGAAGAATATTAACAAACACCTAGCATGCAGGATTCTTTGTCTAACAATATATCAAAAGTGAAGGCTAAAATTGTATTTAAGGCATGCACAAATTGAAGGGTTAAGGTAGAGAGATAAAACACAAGATTAATAGTGGGTTTATTTCCCTACATCCACTATCTAAGGTATGAGCACCATTAGGTTATCAAGCTCCCCGTCCATAACCCATTGTATCTCTTTAGGTGAGACCACCAACCTTTACACTCTCTTTTATATCATCCTTCGAAGGAACACTAGTGTTATCTCCAAACTTAATTTCTTCACAACTCTGATCTCCAATTTGTTTAGGCGTTTCGCCTAGTCTTTACCTCTGATGTCTGAATCTCCATCTCGTTTTAGCTCCTTTATCTAACTTAGTTTGGCATTCCGGCTAGTTGGTCATTAAGAGGCGTGTCTCCTTAGTTTTGATCGTCCTCTTCTTTCTCTCAAGCTTCATCTCCATCTTCTTTATCTTCATTTCTCTCTGAAGATTCTTCTTTTATGAACCCATACGTCTCTATCTTCACTTTATCATTTCAAATCATCCATAGCCATTCAAGATTTCATTCTTTCAATTTTCTTGTACATTTATAGATTGATCAGTCTATACATATATATTCTTCTCCTTGTTTCTAGCTAATCATCTTCCTGTCTCTCTTGACGTAATTTCATTGTCTTCATGTTTCCTTGAACCTGCATATAACAAACTATTATCCTTTACTTTCAATGTAAGATTAAGTATTTTAAAGTTACACTATTTTATCAATAGTCATCAAGCAAAACAATTCGTTAGCCTAACACTCTCCCCCATTTTGATGATAATAAAACAATGCATGGATTTCTTTAAAAGTTTGTATAAATAACAAATCTCCCCTTTTAGCATATGATTAGTCAATATAACCATAAACAATCTAAAGCATGGAGATGCTAGTCTAATTATCCCCCATAAAATATCACTCTCATGTAGTGATTGCATGCATATTTTTCCCTTTTTGTCAATATCAAAATAAGGCATATAAAAGAGAAAAAAAAGGTTAAGTTAAACATAATGGAAAAAAATTCATTGAGGACAATGAAATGACATATAATCCATCAAAAGATATTTAGTTGACTATTACAAACCAAAGATATAGACACATGTTGCACTTTAAGTATCAAAGCCTAGGATTAAAGGTGTCGCGGTAAACGACTACGTTTATGAACAAAACTTGTTTGTTTGCTTTTTTCTTTCCAAGTGATCATTTATTGACTCAATTTGTTATCAAGTGTGATGAATTTGTCCTTCACATATGGTAGGAAGTGTGTAGTGATGTGATTTACAGCTCCATCTATCATAGTGACATAAATGTAATGTTTTATACGAGAGGAGTTTTTTTGCAAGAGTAGCTTTTCTTATGAGTTTTTGTCTGTGGTCCCTTGATTACTTTTCCTTTTCTAGCCGCTCTCTGGATGAGTCTTTGAGTAGACTTATCAATCTTATTAAATTCAACTTTCTTAATGTGATGCCCATTATAGAACCAAATGCCCATTTTACTAAACATTAAAATCTCAGTGCTTCCATTGATACAAGAATATTGTTATGATATCATATACAAACTTATCTACTTGTAGGAGGCTACATATAAAACTTAAGGATATACCGAATGGAACTTAGATAGAGTAATTTTGTGCTTCCTCCATATGTGAAATGATCAAGTATAGCAATTTATTAGTCTTTTTGTAAAGAAGAAATATAGAAAATATGCTTCGATAGAATAGATGATCCTATTCTTATATTATTCTCAAAGAACTTCTTTAATGATAACTTGATAGGCAATGCAGAATTTAATAGATAAATTTCTCACATAATAGAGAAGGGTGTTCACTTTACTCATTTGATAAATCATAGAATTCTTGATATTCCTGACTAATCCTCTTCATAGGGCACTATCCCATGTACCCATTAAATATATCTTTTCCCCTCGTTTTTATGAGAGAAGAATTTTAATATATGAGAGGATCAAAAAATATATCAATTTTTTATATTTTAGGTGATGGAGTGGTTATCACTAATATAAGCCAATTTTGATAAAATTATTGAATAAGGGGTATGTTATGAGAGCATTCAATATCAATAAATCTAATAAAATTGATGTTTGTACCTATGAGTGCACTCCCTACGATTCTTCTAATGGGTGTTGAATAAAAAGGTATCATTCTAGTATTGTACATTTATTCGATGAGGATTTATACTTCTACAACTATTTGAGTGTTGAGAGAAGTTTCATCAATTGGAATATATGTATGTATATATATATATATATATATATATTAGGTTAAATTCTATCAACACTAGTTACAATATGAGCAAAGTTTACAAAAGAAGTTTTTATTGGGCATCCGCAAAAATCTTTAGTAAATTTAAGCAAAAAGAATAGCTAGTCTATACGGTTTCCATATTCTAACCTACTCGAATTCCTAAACTAAAATAGATAGGTGTAATTCTCACACGATATCTAAAAGCACATAAAATCCAAGAGAGCTCATGGAAGGAAAATTATGAACTTATAGATAGGATATCTGATTAGACGGAAAAGGGTATCCGATGGAACCTAAGGTGTGTAATACTAGGAGGTATCCTAACAATCATAACTACTAATTAATACACAGATATTTGAATATAAAAAAATGTCTAGACAGCTAAAGGAATGAAAATAATAAAAATTTGAAATAAACAATAGTTTAAAACAAAAATAAAAGCACACGGAACACAGAGAACAATTTTTAGGAGAAATAAATAAATTGAAATATATATGTCTTAATATTTCCTTTTTATGCATGGCTTGATCCTCCCTATTCATCTATGATCCTTCTTCATTTGTAGCTAGTTTTTCAGATTGAGATCATGCCTTTTAACAACCCATTGGGGTACTTGTTTGATCGGTCTTTTTTATTATTTTTCAATCATTTTTTGCACCGAGCGTACAAATTATTATGACCACCCTTTTGCAATACGTGCATAGTGTAGGGGTCATTTTGGTTGAGGGAAAAGATGCAATATTAGAATTGCAAGCCTTTATAAAAACAAATTTTGAATCCTTTTAATTAGAATAAGACTAATATTCAGTTCCATATTTTTCAAATGGCATTTTTGCATACTCAAAATGTAATTCAAACTACCTAGGTCGCTTTTAAATTTTGAGATGATAATCTTAAGATATTCAATCTTCTGTTTTAAAGAATCGTTAGATATTTTTTTCATTTTCATTTAAAATGATTTTGCCAGAGAACTTAGCTTGATTTTGAAAGTCTAGTAATATTTTTGAAATTTCAAAAGGCCTCCTTTTCTCATCTTTCAGTCTATCAACATGATTATTTTTTGTAATATGGAGAGCAATAAATCTTAATGTACTGAAAATAAAGCATCTCGAATATATTCAAAATTGTCTAAAAATGAGCAAGTTTTAAAGGATATCTCGTCTAGTCTATCGATGACGTGAGCTTTAGAAGGATCTATAGTGACTTGGACGGGTTTTCTAATTACTTGGGCTTATAGATACATGGTTTATGGGTCAAGAGGTTAGTTTTATGGGCTCGTATTGATGTTAGACAAATTGTATCTGTTTATCATATTTTTTATTAAATCTTCTCAATTAATTTATTGTACAAATTAAGACTTCCATCCAATATTGGATGATCTTCATATGATTAGTATAAAAAAACACATGTCACTAGATTAACAAGTTAGTTACTTTTCTAAGGTTAAAACATGAGGTATCTGTATTAATATAATTGGTGTAGGATTATCCAATATTAGATGGAAGAATTTTCCTTGTTTCTTTTATTTTTAAAAATATTTTTGTATGGGTGGTAGTTATGTTTGTTGCTTGGATTTTTATTTACAAGTATTGTTTCTTCTATTTAGTTAATTATATTTTTTTGTTATTTTAATATATTGTTTGGCTTTGGATTTCTTAAGTTTTGTCATTATTAAGGTTTTTTTGCAAGGTTGATCTGAAAACTCAATTATTTGAGGAGACCATTTATCTTCTAAAGTTGATATAAATGAATTATTTTTTTCTAAAATAATTTCACTGTGTTGGTCGATACGTTACCTCGCGAGATAGTTTATACATTTACACGTGAGAATTCCAATAGTCTAAAAATGTGATGTTAGGATAAAGTAGAGTAGTATATCATTTTAAACAATGATATTCACAATGTTATAACAAACCATAATAAATAGATTTCAAGTTTGTAAAATTAAAATCAGGTTAGAGAACTTGTCCCATTGACTCATTTACTATAAAAAATTAATAAGTTTTACTTTTGAACAACTTAAGAAGCTAATAATCCTAATCTTGTTTTTTACCGACTTAAAAGGAATTTTATCATCTAAAAAACTGAATGGGTATGCTTTTCATAAATTTTATGAATTAATTTGTTACTCTATTATGATTGTAACGACGAAAATTATAGTCGCTAGCAATCGACATTAGCGACGAAAAATTAGTTGCGGTGAACAAAGTAGCCACTATATTAATTTTCAGTTTGGGTCGAAGAAAATTTGTAAAAAATAATTTGGTGATCTATTACGATTTGTGTGTTTGATATGTGCATTTTACCGAAACATTTCCATGTCAACTAGAACTCTAAATATGGGTATAATCCCCAGTTGGAATAAACAATGTGTTTTCAACCACTATAAACACTATAAAAAATTATCTGAAAAATGTTTGTTCAGTTATCTTTTTTAATCATTCCTCGATTTTCTTATCCTATATACAGAACTCTACTGATGTTTACAAGGAGATTTTTTACTTCCAGGGATGGTGCCACAATACCTACAAGGATCAACACAATGTAAGACTTTGTATTTGAGTAACTTAATTATTCTATAGAGTTTTTACTCCTTCATTTTTGTTTGAGAGAAAAATGAAGGCATATTTGTGTTCAGCGACTATATCTCTCAAATTTTGATTTGTCGCCTGCCAAGTCCAGCATAGATTGGGAATTTTTCATAGGATGAACATCATATATAAAGACCTGAAAATATGTCCTCAATGGAATACATTTGGAGTTCCCACGTAAACGTAATAAGATTAGGGTCCTAGATTTCCTAGATTGAGCACCAGATGGCTTAATGTGTTGTGGTGCATTTATTAATATTACTCTACGAATTTCTCATCATACTACCCAAGAAATGGTAGATGGCACTCAAACTACTAATATTGCACATTGACTTTATAAAAGGGCTAACAATCAAAGGAAATTTAATCTAAACACCGGGTGATGATTAGAAAAGGCAGGTAACTCTTGGTAGTGATAGTAATTCTCCAATCAACAACTGAATGTAGTATTTCATCCCTTGATTCAGGCGAGTGGAACTCTTCAAAATGTGTTTACTTTAGAAAGCAGTGTGGGAGTCATCTCTAATATGGGTTGAGACGCGCTTGAAACTTTAATAAATGTTTATTAGAGAATGAAATACAAATAGAATAATTAGAATTTGTATGCCATGAATGAGGGCGAGGGCCTGAGCACTTAAAGATGGAATTTGGACACTTCTCCTTAACGGAAAAACTCGTTGATTCCATTCTTCTTTGGGATCTTACATTGTTCCGTGTCCGAGGTCGGGGAACCGAGTTCGTTTGAAGACGCAAAGGGTAATGACAAATAAGAAAATCTTAACAATTACTGAGATTTTGTTGGTTCATTTAAATGGCATGTCTAGTTCTTTTTTTATCTCATCCTTGACATGAACTAGATGGACATATGTGCAAAATCCATGAATATATATCAAATCTTCTCCATACATACATCATTCAATTTTACTATCAAACTTTAATCTAATAATGATTTGATTGAAGTAACTGAATGAACATCATAAATTATAATTATATCATGAATTTTATTTTTTAATAGGCGTAAGAGAAAGTTTGATTGCAAAATGATAAAGTATATAATATTTTTTTAATCATAATTAAATAAAAACACAACAAATACTTAAAAGATTGATATGTAATTTTCCAAATTAATACTTTTATGTCGTTTTAAAAGTACTAATTCTTATGTATGAGTATACTTAGATGGGTGTTTTCCTAGAAGAAAGTGACGAATAAACATATCAATTTAGATCCAGGTTTGTAGATAAGTAAAGGTAGTGTGAGAGAGGATAGAGTAGGATTCGACATTCCACGGAGTTGATCGATAGAGTTAAAGCATGGCATTTGTGTTTTGTTAGAAAAGGGCGTGAGAATTTATAATTACTTGAATTGGTTTTAAAGACATGGATTATGGGTTATAGGGTTATGAAAATTAATAACCTGGGCCTTTTATTTAGAAAATACTATATGATCTAAACAACTAAACGTTAAGGTGGATTTGATGCCCTTGACCACATTGTGGCTACGACTCTGGTTAAGGATAAACAACCTTGGTTTTTATTTATTTTTAACTTATGTGTCCAAGTTAAAAATCTTGAAAGTAGGGGGTGTCCAATGGGGATTTCTTGTAAATTACCCTTGGTAGATCCTACTAGATTTATTTACACAACTAAGCAGACTTAAAAACTATTTAAGAATTTATATATGAGTGATGTAACTATATTCTAGATAGTTTGTGTCCGTTCATTTAAGTTTTCCTGGGAAAATAAAGGCATGTTTGTGTTGAGAGACCATGTTTCTCAAATCCTTTTTATGACGTGGTGGTCTAGTCAAATTTGCTCGCACCTCAACTAGTCCTATAGAGATTATGCATGTTTTTTTGCATACCCTTAAGTAAATCATAACTAGGTTGACAGTTTTCAGGAAGGGAATCGAACCTTGTACCCCCTTTCATACCGTGTATCTCAAACGTTAATTTATTACTGGGATACTCAATCACTGATAGTTCCATATTAAGGTTCTCATTATTCTTTATGTCAATAAAACTTGCATTGAAATTAAAGGAGTTACAAAATATAGTTACAATCAACCGACTCCAGTTCTATCTAGTAAACCCTTGACTAAGAAACTTAAGAGTGGTGGTCGAGACCGTCTTCCTAACTAAATTATCTGCCCATTCATTCATTCGTTGATGAGCACGATGAATCATTACGCTTCCATTTTAAGCCCTTCTTTGTTTGCGTATACGATTCGGTCCAAGCCCTGCAATAAATTACTCACAATAGTAAGATAAAAACATCCTAGATGTAATAAAAGTGTGACACACATAGAATATGTATGAGCTTACTGAAAATGACCGGCACAATATAGCATCTTGATGATGATCAAGCTCCACCACTACTGAGTCATGATTGAAGGCGTTGCATCTCAGGAACTCAATTCCAAAAGTTGATCTGCATCAATGAAAACTTGTCTTTATGGTATTTTTCATGCTATAAGTTGGATTTCATTGAGCAGTTGAACTTACCTATAACAATAATAGATCACATACGCAAAGAAGATCCTATTAAAGAGTCCCCTTTCAGGCATTGATCCAAATGGAGTTGCTGGATTTGCTAGTATAGTCACTGTAGCCAAAACATGGCGCGTGTACCGTCTAGCCATTGTTGCAATCTCTTCCAGCTGATTACTTTTGTATGGAATCTGAAAACAAGCAATCATCACTGGGAATGATTTGCTTCACTGACCAATCAGCTGTCCTATTACTCTGTAAATAACACAAATCAGACGTAGAACATTAGAAAAGTAAGTAAATGCAAAACATAAGCAAAACCCCTTCGAGCCTAAAGCATAAATAGGGATCATGCCTAGCACTGAGAAGATTATTAAAATAAACTAAAAAACACTCATACAAACTCTTCAACCGCTTAACCTATAAGCAATAAATATAGATTAAGAACTATATTGCTTATGTGTTGTGGTGCATTAATCAATATTAGTCTATTAGTTTCTCATCCAATTAGACAAGTAATGGAATAAGGCCGTCAAACTTGTAATCAGATTCTATACCCACATTTTATTTAAATAGGACAAAAGTTTAAGGAATTTAATTTAAACTAAATAGAAAATCTTACCATTAACAATTGATGAGATTTTGTTAGTTGATTGAAATAGCATGTCCAACGATCTAATTCTTATCCTTGACATGAGTTAGATGGACCTGTGCGCAAGATCCATGAATATATATATCAAATCTTTTCCTTACGTACCTTATTAAATTTCCTCTTAAGATTACATATAATAATGATTTGATTTTTATAACAGAAAGAAATACCTAAATTCAAATCATATCATAAACTTTATTTTTAAATTGATACAAAAGAAAGGATAACTAGGAATTGCTTAAGTATGCAATAATTAATCGGAGAAAAATTACACAAAAATAAACACAAATACTTAAAAGATTATACATACTTAGCCAAATAAATATTGTTCTTTCACTTTAAAACTACTAATTATTATATACATGGCAGATCTAGAGCAGCTGCCTTTGCCCGATGATAAAAATGGCCAAAAAAATATTAGGAAAATTTTTTAATAAAGTAAACTCCCAGCGAAATTGCCTCCATCCTAAAATTACCCACACAAATATTTTGATTCTGACACCCTAAACCAGCTACTTTTTGCAAGAAACCATTATAGATCCCCTCCCCGGGTGAATATATGTGACCATATTTAGAAGTGTGTGTTTTGACAGAAGAAAGTGACTAAATAAACATACCGATTCAGATTCAGGTTTGAAGATAAATAATGGTAGCCTGAGAGATGATATGGTAGATCTCGACATTCCACTATGTTGATAGAACAAAGTTAAAAAATGGGATTTTCTTTGGAATAAAATAGGATCGAGGATTTATAGTGAATTGGATTGGTTGTCTAATGACTTGGGCTTATGGATATATGGTTTATGGGTCTAGAAGTTAGTTTTATGGGCTCGTTTGGTTGTTAGACACATTATATATATTTATCATATTCTTTCACTAAATCTTCTCAATTAATTTATTAAACAAATATTGTTTCTTTTATTTAAAAAAAAAATATTTGTATGGGTGGTAGTTAGGTTTGTTGATTGGATTTTTATTTACAAGTATTGTTTCTTCTATTTAATTGATTATGTTTTTTGTTATTTTAATGTATTGTTTGGTTTTGGATTCCTTTAGTTTTGTTGTTATTAAGGTTTTGTTGTAAGGTTGATCTGAAAACTCAATTATTTGAATAGTCCTTTTATCTTCTAAAGTTGATATTAACGTATTATTTATTTATAAAATAATTTTTCGGTGTTGGTTGATTAGTTACCTCGCGAGATTATCTATTCATTTACACTTGCGTGATATAGATTATTTTAAACAATGATATTCACAATGTTATGACAAACCATAATAAATAGATTCCAAGTTTGTATAACTAAAATAGGGTTAGAGAACTTGTCCCATTGACTCATTTACTAAACAAAAACGTTTTACCTTTGGCCAACTTAAGAAGCTAGTAATCCTAATCTTGTTTTTTACCGACTTAAAAGGAATTTTATCATCTCAAAATATGAGTGGGAGTTATTTTCATAAAATTTGTGAATTAATTTGTTACTCTATTATGAATGTAGCGACGAATTTTTTAGCAACGATATAATTGTCGTCGCTAGTAATCGACATTAGCGACGAAAAATTAGTTGTACGAACAATGTAGTCGTTATATTGATTTTTAGTTTGAGTCAAAAAAATTAGTAGAAAAAATAATTTGGTGGTCTATTATGATTTGTGTGTTTGATATGTGCATTTTACCGAAACATATCCATGTCAACTTGAACCCAAATATGGGTATAATCCCCCAATTGGATTAAACAATGTGTTTTCACTAGCACAAAGTTTCAATGTATGAGTAATATCAACATAAAGACAAAAAGAAAATATTAATTAAACAACTTCGTTCGGGAAATTATACTTATAAACCCCTTTAAAACAATTTTGATATTTTTCCAAATATTCAAAATAGTTGCTTCCATTTATAAGTTCTTTTATTTTCCAAAAAAATAACACCTTAATGATGAGTACTAATTATTGTTACCAACATATTTAACAGCATGGAAAAATTTGTTAAGTTTATTTACATGTAGAAAATTAATTTATTTACTCTAAAAAGAGTATTTTAAGGTTTGTGCCTGATATTCTAAAACTGTAGATGCAACAGAAGAGCCATATATGGGAGCTAAACCAACCGCTATAAACGCTATAAAAATTATCTGAAAAATGTTTGTTCAGTTTTTTTTCCAATCATTCCTTGATTTACTTATCCTATATTCGGATCATTACTGGTGTTTACAAGGAGGTCTTTTACTTCGAGGGATGGTTCCACAATACTTACAAGGATCAACACAAAGTAAGACTTTGTATTTGAGTGACTTAATAATTCTATAGAGTTTGTACTCCTTCATTTTTGTTTGAGAGGAATTTGAAGGCATGTTTGTGTTTAGAGACTATATCTCTCAATTTTTGATTTGTCGCCTGTTAAGTCAAGCATAGAATGTGAATTTTTCAAAGTATGAACATGAGAATCTGTCCTCAATGTAATCTACTTGGAGTTCCTAAGTAAACATAATAAGAATAGGGTCCTAGATTTCCTAGATTCAACACCAGATGGCTTAATGTGTTGTGGTGCATTTGTCAATATTACTCTACTAATTTCTCATCAAATTACCCAATAAATGGTATAATGCACTCAAACTACTAATATTGCACATTGCCTTTAGAAAATTCTAACAATCCTAGGAAATTTAATCTAAAAAATTGGGTGAAGATTAAAGAGAGAAAAGGGATGGTAACTCTTAGTAATGATAGTAATTCTCCGATCAACAACTGAATCTAATATTTCATCCTTTGATTCATGCGAGTGGTACTCTTCAAAATGTGTTTACTTTAGAAAGCGGTGTAGGAGTCGTCTCTAATATGGGTTGAGACGCGCTTGAAACTTCAATAAATGATTATTAGAGAATGAAATCCAAATAGAATAAATATAATCTGTATGCCCAAACTGAGGGCATGAGCACTTGAAGATGGCATATGGACACCTCTCCATACCAAAAAAACTCGTTAATTCAATTCTTTTTTGGGATCTTACTGTATTTCGTGTCCTAGATCGGGGACCCAAGTTCGTTTGGAGACACAAAGGGAAATGACGAACAAGAATATCTTAACTGAACAATTACTGAGATTTTGTTGGTTCATTGAAATGGCATGTCCAATTCTTCTTCTTTTTTTGATCTTATCCTTGACATGAGCTAGATGGACATGTGTGCGAAATCCATGAGTATATATTAAATATTCTCCATACATACCTCATTTAATTTTACTATCAAAATTTAATCTGAAAATAGGCGTAAGAGAAAGGTTGATTTCAAAATGATAAACTATATAATAATTATTTTGAGTATATTAAATGAATATAACACACAAATACTTAAAAGATTGATACGTAATTTTCCAAATTAATTATGTCGTTTTAAAAGTGCTAATTAATATATGTATGAGCATACTTAGATGTGTGTTTTGATAGACGAAAGTGACGAATAAACATATCGATTTAGATCCGGGTTTGACGATAATAAAGATAGTGTGAGAGAGGATAGAGTAGGCTTGGACATTCCATGGAGTTGATCGATACAATTAAAAATGGCATTTGTGTTGGGTTAGAAACAAACATGAGAGTTTATAATTACTTGGGTCGGTTTTAAAGACTTGGATTATGGGTTATGAGGTTAATAACCTGGGCCTTTTATTTAGAAAAGCCTATAAGATTAAAAGAACCAAAAGTTAAGGTGGATTTAATGCCCTTGACCACATTTTGGCTACGAGTCTTGTTAAGGATAAACAACCTTGGTTTTTATATATTTTTTAGTTACGTGTCCAAGTTAAAAATCTTGAAAGTTAGGGGCGTACAATAGGGATTTCTTGTAATTTACCCTTGGTAGATCCTACCAGATTTCTTACACAACTAAGCACACTTCAAAACAATTTAAGAATTTATATACGAGCGATGTAATTATTCTAGATAGTTTGTGTCCCTTCATTTTAGATTTTTTCGGGAAAATAAAGGCATGTTTGTGTTGAGAGATCATGTTTCTCAAATCCTTTTTATAACGTGGTGGTCAAGGAAAATTTGTTCGCATCTCAACTAGTCCTACAGAGATTATGCATGTTTTCATTGCATAACCTTAATTAAAACAGAACTAGGTTGACAGTGTTCAGGATGGGCATCGAACCCTGTATCCCCTTTCATAACGTGTATCTCAAATGTTAATTTATTAACGGGATGCTCATTGCTTGATAGTTCCATACTAAGGTTTTCATTGTTCTTTGTTTCAATAAAAATTGCATTAAAATTAAAGGAGTTGCAAAATATAGTTACAATCAACCGACTCAAGTTCTATCTAGTAAATCCTTGACTAAGAAAGTTAAGTGTGATGTTCGATAGTTTTTAAAATCAATTGAAATAATTGAGCCTGGCTTCCTAACTAAATTATCTGCCCATTCATTCATTCGTTGATGAGCACGGCGAATCATTATGCTTCCATAATGAACAATAAAATTCGCAACTTTCCTCATAATAGGTTTGATATTTCATATAGATCTAATAGATCATTCATACCACGAACAATTGTTTGTCACACTTTGTGGATAACCAAATTTTGAAGGTTCGGTTCATCTTTTATTTTGCATTCTTCATAGGATAATTGTACTTCACCTTCAAGAGCCTCTATACACCAGTCATTCATTGGGATGACTCTAAAGAATATACCTTCGTTGGATTTATGGACAACGACAATACTTGTAGGATCACAAATGTTAGAAAAGGAAACATCACAAAAGAGATGATTTTTATCATGTTCCAAGTTTTGACTTGTGCTTTCATTTTATTGTTGGGTTACTTTTTGAGATATTATTTGTAGCAAGATATCTTATATAAGATATAAGCTTTCACCCAAGATATATGTACTATCCCAAGGTTTTTTCTCAAAAAATTTTGGAGTATGAGTTTTCCACATAAATCTGAAAGTACATAAGATATATGCAGTATAGATTTTTTTTCTCAAATCTATTCTTTGAGTAAGAATCGATATTTTTCATGATCCACTCATCTTTCTCACATCAATATGGATTTGAAGAGCTTATAATATTTGAAATAATGTGTAATAATACTTTTTGTGGTATTCGGGTAGAAACTACATGCACAATTATCCATATATTTAGTTTTGAATAAGTTGTCTTTAGACTAAATAGCTCACCGACAATATTTCCAGATAAATGCTCTAATTTTAGAAGGGATTTTGGCATGCCGTATTAGTTTCCAAAGGTTAGATTTTGCACTTTGAGTATTTATTGTCGAATTAGTTCTTTGTCTTCTTTCAGCATAATTGCATGATATCCTGTTTTAAAGTATACTTCTCGGATGTCAAAAGGCCAAACAATAAATCTTCATTGTGAATATCGTTTAAAGGAATGCTCGAATTTCTTTGTCTTATTAACTGTGAATTAGTTTACTAACCTATTTTAGTTTACTTCCCTCATTGTTATGGATAACACCACGATATGGTAACCAAATGTCATTCCATATGTTGGTGTTTGTCAAATTTCTAATATAATTTATGCATCTCCATTAGAGAATATATGAAAACTAAATAATATGTGCTAAAGAATGTTAATAGTACAATGTAGAATCATGAAATCTAACTCAAAATCGGGCAACTTAATTCCAACTAAAGATCCAACCTTTTTAAATCTTTATTTAGATACGCTTAGATGATCACTTAGAGATATGATTAAAAGAGTGTACATACTGTATCAAACTCTATGTAATTATTTTATTGAGAATACAAGTCTAATTTTAATTGAAGAATATTAACAAACACCTAGCATGCAGGATTCTTTGTCTAACAATATATCAAAAGTGAAGGCTAAAATTGTATTAAGGCATGCACAAATTGAAGGGTTAAGGTAGAGAGATAAAACACAAGATTTATAGTGGGTTTATTTCCCTACATCCACTATCTAAGGTATGAGCACCATTAGGTTATCAAGCTCCCCGTCCAGAACCCATTGTATCTCTTTAGGTGAGACCACAAACCTTTACACTCTCTTTTATATCATCCTTCGAAGGAACACTAGTGTTATCTCCAAACTTAATTTCTTCACAACTCTGATCTCCAATTTGTTTAGGCGTTTCGCCTAGTCTTTACCTCTGATGTCTGAATCTCCATCTCGTTTTAGCTCCTTTATCTAACTTAGTTTGGCATTCCGGCTAGTTGGTCATTAAGAGGCGTGTCTCCTCAGTTTTGATCGTCCTCTTCTTTCTCTCAAGCTTCATCTCCATCTTCTTTATCTTCATTTCTCTCTCAAGATTCTTCTTTTATGAACCCATACATCTCTATCTTCACTTTATCATTTCAAATCATCCATAGCCATTCAAGATTTCATTCTTTCAATTTTCTTGTAGATTTATAGATTGATCAGTATATACATATATATTCTTCTCCTTGTTTCTAGCTAATCATCTTCTTGTCTCTCTTGACGTAATTTCATTGTCTTCATGTTTCCTTGAACCTGCATATAACAAACTATTATCCTTTACTTTCAATGTAAGATTAAGTATTTTAAAGTTGCACTATTTTATCAATAGTCATCAAGCAAAACAACTCGTTAGCCTAACACTCTCTCCCATTTTGATGATAATAAAACAATGCATGGATTTCTCTAAAAGTTTGTATAAATAACAAATCTCCCCTTTTAGCATATGATTAGTCAATATAACCATAAACAATATAAAGCATGGAGAGGCTAGTCTAATTATCCCCCATAAAATATCACTCTCATGTAGTGATTGCATGCATATTTTTCCCTTTTTGTCAATATCGAAATAAGGCATATAAAAGAGAAAAAAAGGTTAAGTTAAACATAATGGAAAAAAATTCATTGAGGACAATGAAATGACATATAATCCATCAAAAGATATTTAGTTGACTATTACTAACCAAAGATATAGACACATGTTGCACTTTAAGTATCAAAGCCTAGGATTAAAGGTGTCGCGGTAAACGACTACGTTTATGAACAAAACTTGTTGTGTGCTTTTTTCTTTCCAAGTGATCATTTATTGAGTCAATTTGTTATCAAGTGTGATGAATTTGTCCTTCACATATGGTAGGAAGTGTGTAGTGATGTGATTTACAGCTCCATCTATCATAGTGACATAAATGTAATGTTTTATACGAGAGGAGTTTTTTTTGCAAGAGTAGCTTTTCTTATGAGTTTTTGTCTGTGGTCCCTTGATTACTTTTCCTTTTCTAGCCGCTCTCTGGATGAGTCTTTGAGTAGACTTATCAATCTTATTAAATTCAACTTTCTTAATGTGATGCCCATTATAGAACCAAATGCCCATTTTACTAAACATTAAAATCTCATTGCTTCCATTGATACAAGAATATTGATATGATATCATATACAAACTTATCTACTTGTAGGAGGCTTCATATAAAACTTAGGGATATACCGAATGGAACTTAGATAGAGTAATTTTGTGCTTCCTCCATATGTGAAATGATCAAGTATAGCAATTTATTAGTCTTTTTGTAAAGAAGAAATATAGAAAATATGCTTCGATAGAATAGATGATCCTATTCTTATATTATTCTCAAAGAACTTCTTTAATGATAACTTGATAGGCAATGCAGAATTTAATAGATAAATTTCTCACATAATAGAGAAGGGTGTTCACTTTACTCATTTGAGAAATCATAGAATTCTTGATATTCCTGACTAATCCTCTTCATAGGGCACTATCCCATGTACCCATTAAATATATCGTTTCCCCTCGTTTTTATGAGAGAAGAGTTTTAATATATGAGAGGATCAAAAAATATATCAATTTTTTATATTTTAGGTGACGGAGTGGTTATCATTAATATAAGCCAAATTTTGATAAAATTATTGAATAAGGGGTATGTAATGAGAGCATTCAATATCAATAAATCTAATAAAATTGATGTTTATACCTATGAGTGCACTCCCTACGATTCTTCTAATGGGTGTTGAATAAAAAGGTATCATTCTAGTATTGTACATTTATTCGATGAGGATTTATACTTCTACAACTATTTGAGTGTTGAGAGAAGTTTCATCAATTGGAATATATGTATGTGTATATATATATATATATATATATATATATATATATATATATATATATATATATATATATATATATATATATTAGGTTAAATTCTATCAACACTAGTTACAATATGAGCAAAGTTTACAAAAGAAGTTTTTATTGGGCATCCGCAAAAATCTTTAGTAAATTTAAGCAAAAAGAATGGCTAGTCTATACGGTTTCCATATTCTAACCTACTCGAATTCCTAAAATAAAATAGATAGGTGTAATTCTCACACGATATCTAAAACCACATAAAATCCAAGAGAGCTCATGGAAGGAAAATTATGAACTTATAGATAGGATATCTGATTAGATGGAAAAGGGTATCCGATGGAACCTAAGGTGTGTAATACTAGGAGGTATCCTAACAATCATAACTACTAATTAATACACAGATATTTGAATATAAAAAAATGTCTAGACAGCTAAAGGAATGAAAATAATAAAAAATTGAAATAAACAATAGTTTAAAACAAAAATAAAAGCACACGGAACACAGAGAACAATTTTTAGGAGAAATAAATAAATTGAAATATATATGTCTTAATATTTCCTTTTTATGCATGGCTTGATCCTCCCTATTCATCTATGATCCTTTTTCATTTGTAGCTAGTTTTTCAGATTGAGATCATGCCTTTTAACAACCCATTTGGGTACTTGTTTGATCGGTCTTTTTTATTAGTTTTCAATCATTTTTTGCAACGAGCGTACAAATTATTATGACCACCCTTTTGCAATACGTGCATAGTGTAGGGGTCATTTTGGTTGAGGGAAAAGATGCAATATTAGAATTGCAAGCCTTTATAAAAACGGATTTTGAATCCTTCTAATTAGAATAAGACTAATATTCAGTTCCATATTTTTCAAATGGCATTTTTGCATACTCAAAATGTAATTCAAACTATCTAGGTCGCTTTTAAATTTTGAGATGATAATCTTAAGATATTCAATCTTCTGTTTTAAAGAATCGTTAGATATTTTTTTCATTTTCATTTAAAATGATTTTGCCAGAGAACTTAGCTTGATTTTGAAAGTCTAGTAATATTTTTGAAATTTCAAAAGGCCTCCTTTTCTCATCTTTCAGTCTATCAACATGATTATTTTTTGTAATATGGAGAGCAATAAATCTTAATGTACTGAAAATAAAGCATCTCGAATATATTCAAAATTGTCTAAAAATGAGCAAGTTTTAAAGGATATCTCGTCTAGTCTATCGATGACGTGAGCTTTAGAAGGATCTATAGTGACTTGGACGGGTTTTCTAATTACTTGGGCTTATAGATACATGGTTTATGGGTCAAGAGGTTAGTTTTATGGGCTCGTATTGATGTTAGACAAATTGTATCTGTTTATCATATTTTTTATTAAATCTTCTCAATTAATTTATTGTACAAATTAAGACTTCCATCCAATATTGGATGATCTTCATATGATTAGTATTACAAAACACATGTCACTAGATTAACAAGTTAGTTACTTTTCTAAGGTTAAAACATGAGGTATCTGTATTAATATAATTGGTGTAGGATTATCCAATATTAGATGGAAGAATTTTCCTTGTTTCTTTTATTTTTAAAAATATTTTTGTATGGGTGGTAGTTATGTTTGTTGCTTGGATTTTTATTTACAAGTATTGTTTCTTCTATTTAGTTAATTATATTTTTTTGTTATTTTAATATATTGTTTGGCTTTGGATTTCTTAAGTTTTGTCATTATTAAGGTTTTTTTGCAAGGTTGATCTGAAAACTCAATTATTTGAGGAGACCATTTATCTTCTAAAGTTGATATAAATGAATTATTATTTTCTAAAATAATTTCACTGTGTTGGTCGATACGTTACCTCGCGAGATAGTTTATACATTTACACGTGAGAATTCAAATAGTCTAAAAATGTGATGTTAGGATAAAGTAGAGTAGTATATCATTTTAAACAATGATATTCACAATGTTATAACAAACCATAATAAATAGATTTCAAGTTTGTAAAATTAAAATCAGGTTAGAGAACTTGTCCCATTGACTCATTTACTATAAAAAATTAATAAGTTTTACTTTTGAACAACTTAAGAAGCTAATAATCCTAATCTTGTTTTTTACCGACTTAAAAGGAATTTTATCATCTAAAAAACTGAATGGGTATGCTTTTCATAAATTTTATGAATTAATTTGTTACTCTATTATGATTGTAACGACGAAAATTATCGTCGCTAGCAATCGACATTAGCGACGAAAAATTAGTTGCGATGAACAAAGTAGCCACTATATTAATTTTCAGTTTGGGTCGAAGAAAATTTGTAAAAAATAATTTGGTGATCTATTACGATTTGTGTGTTTGATATGTGCATTTTACCGAAACATTTCCATGTCAACTAGAACTCTAAATATGGGTATAATCCCCAGTTGGAATAAACAATGTGTTTTCAACCACTATAAACACTATAAAAAATTATCTGAAAAATATTTGTTCAGTTATTTTTTTTAATCATTCCTCGATTTTCTTATCCTATATACAGAACTCTACTGATGTTTACAAGGAGATTTTTTACTTCCAGGGATGGTGCCACAATACCTACAAGGATCAACACAATGTAAGACTTTGTATTTGAGTAACTTAATTATTCTATAGAGTTTTTACTCCTTCATTTTTGTTTGAGAGAAAAATGAAGGCATGTTTGTGTTCAGCGACTATATCTCTCAAATTTTGATTTGTCGCCTGCCAAGTCCAGCATAGATTGGGAATTTTTCATAGGATGAACATCATATATAAAGACCTGAAAATATGTCCTCAATGGAATACATTTGGAGTTCCCAAGTAAACGTAATAAGATTAGGGTCCTAGATTTCCTAGATTGAGCACCAGATGGCTTAATGTGTTGTGGTGCATTTATTAATATTACTCTACGAATTTCTCATCATACTACCCAAGAAATGGTAGATGGCACTCAAACTACTAATATTGCACATTGACTTTAGAAAAGGGCTAACAATAAAAGGAAATTTAATCTAAACACCGGGTGATGATTAGAAAAGGCAGGTAACTCTTGGTAGTGATAGTAATTCTCCAATCAACAACTGAATCTAGTATTTCATCCCTTGATTCAGGCGAGTGGAACTCTTCAAAATGTGTTTACTTTAGAAAGCAGTGTGGGAGTCATCTCTAATATGGGTTGAGACGCACTTGAAACTTTAATAAATGTTTATTAGAGAATGAAATACAAATAGAATAATTAGAATTTGTATGCCATGAATGAGGGCAAGGGCCTGAGCACTTAAAGATGGAATTTGGACACTTCTCCTTAACGGAAAAACTCGTTGATTCCATTCTTCTTTGGGATCTTACATTGTTCCGTGTCCGAGGTCGGGGAACCGAGTTCGTTTGAAGACGCAAAGGGTAATGACAAATAAGAAAATCTTAACAATTACTGAGATTTTGTTGGTTCATTTAAATGGCATGTCTAGTTCTTTTTTTATCTCATCCTTGACATGAACTAGATGGACATATGTGCAAAATCCATGAATATATATCAAATCTTCTCCATACATACATCATTCAATTTTACTATCAAACTTTAATCTAATAATGATTTGATTGAAGTAACTGAATGAACATCATAAATTATAATTATATCATGAATTTTATTTTTTAATAGGCGTAAGAGAAAGTTTGATTGCAAAATGATAAAGTATATAATATTTTTTTAATCATAATTAAATAAAAACACAACAAATACTTAAAATATTGATATGTAATTTTCCAAATTAATACTTTTATGTCGTTTTAAAAGTACTAATTCTTATGTATGAGTATACTTAGATGGGTGTTTTCCTAGAAGAAAGTGACGAATAAACATATCAATTTAGATCCAGGTTTGTAGATAAGTAAAGGTAGTGTGAGAGAGGATAGAGTAGGATTCGACATTCCACGGAGTTGATCGATAGAGTTAAAGCATGGCATTTGTGTTTTGTTAGAAAAGGGCGTGAGAATTTATAATTACTTGAATTGGTTTTAAAGACATGGATTATGGGTTATAGGGTTATGAAAATTAATAATCTGGGCCTTTTATTTAGAAAATACTATATGATCTAAACAACTAAACGTTAAGGTGGATTTGATGCCCTTGACCACATTGTGGCTACGACTCTGGTTAAGGATAAACAACCTTGGTTTTTATTTATTTTTAACTTATGTGTCCAAGTTAAAAATCTTGAAAGTAGGGGGTGTCCAATGGGGATTTCTTGTAAATTACCCTTGGTAGATCCTACTAGATTTATTTACACAACTAAGCAGACTTAAAAACTATTTAAGAATTTATATATAAGTGATGTAACTATATTCTAGATAGTTTGTGTCCCTTCATTTAAGTTTCCCTGGGAAAATAAAGGCATGTTTGTGTTGAGAGACCATGTTTCTCAAATCCTTTTATGACGTGGTGGTCTAGTCAAATTTGCTCGCACCTCAACTAGTCCTATAGAGATTATGCATGTTTTTTTGCATACCCTTAAGTAAATCATAACTAGGTTGACAGTTTTCAGGAAGGGAATCGAACCTTGTACCCCATTTCATACCGTGTATCTCAAACGTTAATTTATTACTGGGATACTCAATCACTGATAGTTCCATATTAAGGTTCTCATTATTCTTTATGTCAATAAAACTTGCATTGAAATTAAAGGAGTTACAAAATATAGTTACAATCAACCGACTCCAGTTCTATCTAGTAAACCCTTGACTAAGAAACTTAAGAGTTGTGTCGAGCCCGTCTTCCTAACTAAATTATCTGCCCATTCATTCATTCGTTGATGAGCACGATGAATCATTACGCTTCCATTTTAAGCCCTTCTTTGTTTGCGTATACGATTCGGTCCAAGCCCTGCAATAAATTACTCACAATAGTAAGATAAAATCATCCCAGATGTAATAAAAGTGTGACACACATAGAATATGTATGAGCTTACTGAAAATGACCGGCACAATATAGCATCTTGATGATGATCAAGCTCCACCACTACTGAGTCATGATTGAAGGCGTTGCATCTCAGGAACTCAATTCCAAAAGTTGATCTGCATTAATGAAAACTTGTCTTTATGGGATTTTTCATGCTATAAGTTGGATTTCATTGAGCAGTTGAACTTACCTATAACAATAATAGATCACATACGCAAAGGAGATCCTATTAGAGAGTCCCCTTTCAGGCATTGATCCAAATGGAGTTGCTGGATTTGCTAGTATAGTCACTGTAGCCAAAACATGGCGCGTGTACCGTCTAGCCATTGTTGCAATCTCTTCCAGCTGATTACTTTTGTATGGAATCTGAAAACAAGCAATCATCACTGGGAATGATTTGCTTCACTGACCAATCAGCTGTCCTATTACTCTGTAAATAACACAAATCAGACGTAGAACATTAGAAAAGTAAGTAAATGCAAAACATAAGCAAAACCCCTTCGAGCCTAAAGCATAAATAGGGAATCATGCCTAGCACTGAGAAGATTATTAAAATAAACTAAAAAACACTCATACAAACTCTTCAACCGCTTAACCTATGAGCAATAAATATAGAATAAGAACTATATTGCTTATGTGTTGTGGTGCATTAATCAATATTAGTCTATTAGTTTCTCATCCAATTAGACAAGAAATGGAATAAGGCCGTCAAACTTGTAATCAGACTCTATACCCACATTTTATTTAAATAGGACAACAGTTTAAGGAATTTAATTTGAACTAAATAGAAAATCTTACCATTAACAATTGATGAGATTTTGTTAGTTGATTGAAATAGCATGTCCAACGATCTAATTATTATCCTTGACATGAGTTAGATGGACCTGTGCGCAAGATCCATGAATATATATCAAATCTTTTCCTTACGTACCTTATTAAATTTCCTCTCAAGATTACATATAATAATGATTTGATTTTTATAACAGAAAGAAATACCTAAATTCAAATCATATCATAAACTTTATTTTTAAATTGATACAAAAGAAAGGATAACTAGGAATTGCTAAAGTATGCAATAATTAATCGGAGAAAAATTACACAAAAATAAACACAAATACTTAAAAGATTATACATACTTAGCCAAATAAATATTGTTCTTTCACTTTAAAACTACTAATTATTATATACATGGCAGATCTAGAGCAGCGGCCTTTGCCCGATGATAAAAATGGCCAAAAAAATATTAGGAAATTTTTTTAATAAAGTAAACTCCCAGCGAAATTGCCTCCATCCTAAAATTACCCACACAAATATTTTGATTCTGACACCCTAAACCAGCTACTTTTTGCAAGAAACCATTATAGATCCCCTCCCCGGGTGAATATATGTGACCATATTTAGAAGTGTGTGTTTTGACAGAAGAAAGTGACTAAATAAACATACCGATTCAGATTCAGGTTTGAAGATAAATAATGGTAGCCTGAGAGATGATATGGTAGATCTTGACATTCCACTATGCTGATCGAACAAAGTTAAAGAATGGGATTTTCTTTGGAATAAAATAGGATCGAGGATTTATAGTGAATTGGATTGGTTGTCTAATGACTTGGGCTTATGGATATATGGTTTATGGGTCTAGAAGTTAGTTTTATGGGCTCGTTTGGTTGTTAGACACATTGTATATATTTATCATATTCTTTCACAAAATCTTCTCAATTAATTTATTAAACAAATATTGTTTCTTTTATTTTAAAAAAAAATATTTGTATGGGTGGTAGTTAGGTTTGTTGGTTGGATTTTTATTTACAAGTATTGTTTCTTCTATTTAGTTGATTATGTTTTTTGTTATTTTAATATATGGTTTGGTTTTGGATTCCTTTAGTTTTGTTGTTATTAAGGTTTTGTTGTAAGGTTGATCTGAAAACTCAATTATTTGAATATTCTTTTTATCTTCTAAAGTTGATATTAACGTATTATTTATTTATAAAATAATTTTACGGTGTTGGTTGATTAGTTACCTCGCGAGATTATCTATTCATTTACACTTGCGTGATATTGATCATTTTAAACAATGATATTCACAATGTATGACAAACCATAATAAATATATTCCAAGTTTGTATAACTAAAATAGGGTTAGAGAACTTGGCCCATTGACTCATTTACTAAACAAAAAAGTTTTATCTTTGGCCAACTTAAGAAGCTAGTAATCCTAATCTTGTTTTTTACCGACTTAAAAGGAATTTTATCATCTCAAAATATGAATGGGAGTTATTTTCATAAAATTTGTGAATTAATTTGTTACTCTATTATGAATGTAGCGACGAATTTTTTAGCAACGATATAATTGTCGTCGCTAGTAATCGACATTAGCGACGAAAAATTAGTTGTACGAACAATGTAGTCGTTATATTGATTTTTAGTTTGAGTCAAAAAAATTTGTAGAAAAAATAATTTGGTGGTCTATTATGATTTGTGTGTTTGATATGTGCATTTTACCGAAACATATCCATGTCAACTTGAACCCAAATATGGGTATAATCCCCCAATTGGATTAAACAATGTGTTTTCACTAGCACAACGTTTCAATGTATGAGTAATATCAACATAAAGACAACAAGAAAATATTAATTAAACAACTTCGTTCGGGAAATTATACTTATAAACCCCTTTAAAACAATTTTGATATTTTTCCAAATATTCAAAATAGTTGCTTCCATTTATAAGTTCTTTTATTTTCCAAAAAAATATCACCTTAATGATGAGTACTAATTATTGTTACCAACATATTTAACAGCATGGAAAAAATTGTTAAGTTTATTTACATGTAGAAAATTAATTTATTTACTCTAAAAAGAGTATTTTAAGGTTTGTGCCTGATATTCTAAAACTGTAGATGCAACAGAAGAGCCATATATGAGAGCTAAACCAACCGCTATAAACGCTATAAAAATTATCTGAAAAATGTTTGTTCAGTTTTTTTTTCCAATCATTCCTTGATTTACTTATCCTATATTCGGATCATTACTGGTGTTTACAAGGAGGTCTTTTACTTCCAGGGATGGTTCCACAATACTTACAAGGATCAACACAAAGTAAGACTTTGTATTTGAGTGACTTAATAATTCTATAGAGTTTGTACTCCTTCATTTTTGTTTGAGAGGAAATTGAAGGCATGTTTGTGTTTAGAGACTATATCTCTCAATTTTTGATTTGTCGCCTGTTAAGTCAAGCATAGAATGTGAATTTTTCAAAGTATGAACATGAGAATCTGTCCTCAATGTAATCTATTTGGAGTTCCTAAGTAAACATAATAAGAATAGGGTCCTAGATTTCCTAGATTCAGCACTGGATGGCTTAATGTGTTGTGGTGCATTTGTCAATATTACTCTACTAATTTCTCATCCAATTACCCAATAAATGGTATAAGGCACTCAAACTACTAATATTGCACATTGCCTTTAGAAAATTCTAACAATCTTAGGAAATTTAATCTAAAAAATTGGGTGAAGATTAAAGAGAGAAAGGGGATGGTAACTCTTAGTAATGATAGTAATTCTCCGATCAACAACTGAATCTAATATTTCATCCTTTTATTCATGCGAGTGGTACTCTTCAAAATATGTTTACTTTAGAAAGCGGTGTAGGAGTCGTCTCTAATATGGGTTGAGACGCGCTTGAAACTTCAATAAATGATTATTAGAGAATGAAATCCAAATAGAATAAATATAATCTGTATGCCCAAACTGAGGGCATGAGCACTTGAAGATGGCATATGGACACCTCTCCATACCAAAAAACTCGTTAATTCAATTCTCTTTGGGATCTTACTGTATTCCGTGTCCTAGATCGGGGACCCAAGTTCGTTTGGAGACGCAAAGGGAAATGACGAACAAGAATATCTTAACTGAACAATTACTGAGATTTTGTTGGTTCATTGAAATGGCATGTCCAATTCTTCTTCTTTTTTTGATCTTATCCTTGACATGAGCTAGATGGACATGTGTGCGAAATCCATGAGTATATATTAAATATTCTCCATACATACCTCATTTAATTTTACTATCAAAATTTAATCAGATAATAGGCGTAAGAGAAAGGTTGATTTCAAAATGATAAACTATATAATAATTATTTTGAGTATATTAAATGAATATAACACACAAATACTTAAAAGATTGATACGTAATTTGCCAAATTAATTATGTCGTTTTAAAAGTGCTAATTAATATATGTATGAGCATACTTAGATGTGTGTTTTGATAGACGAAAGTGACGAATAAACATATCGATTTAGATCCAGGTTTGACGATAATAAAGATAGTGTGAGAGAGGATAGAGTAGGCTTCGACATTCCATGGAGTTGATCGATACAATTAAAAATGGCATTTGTGTTGGGTTAGAAACAAACATGAGAGTTTATAATTACTTGGGTCGGTTTTAAAGACTTGGATTATGGGTTATGAGGTTAATAACCTGGGCCTTTTATTTAGAAAAGCCTATATGCTTAAAAGAACCAAAAGTTAAGGTGGATTTAATGCCCTTGACCACATTGTGGCTACAAGTCTTGTTAAGGATAAACAACCTTGGTTTTTATATATTTTTTAGTTACGTGTCCAAGTTAAAAATCTTGAAAGTTAGGGGCGTACAATAGGGATTTCTTGTAATTTACCCTTGGTAGATCCTACCATATTTCTTACACAACTAAGCACACTTCAAAACAATTTAAGAATTTATATACGAGCGATGTAATTATTCTAGATAGTTTGTGTCCCTTCATTTTATATTTTTTCGGGAAAATAAAGGCATGTTTGTGTTGAGAGATCATGTTTCTCAAATCCTTTTTATAACGTGGTGGTCTAGGAAAATTTGTTCGCATCTCAACTAGTCCTACAGAGATTATGCATGTTTTCATTGCATACCCTTAAGTAAATCAGAACTAGGTTGACAGTGTTCAGGATGGGCATCGAACCTTGTATCCCCTTTCATATCGTGTATCTCAAATGTTAATTTATTAACGAGATGCTCATTGCCTGATAGTTCCATACTAAGGTTTTCATTGTTCTTTGTTTCAATAAAAATTGCATTAAAATTAAAGGAGTTGCAAAATATAGTTACAATCAACCGACTCAAGTTCTATCTAGTAAACCCTTGACTAAGAAAGTTAAGTGTGATGTTCGATAGTTTTTAAAATCAATGGAAATAATTGAGCCTGTCTTCCTAACTAAATTATCTGCCCATTCATTCATTCGTTGATGAGCACGGCGAATCATTATGCTTCCATAATGAACAATAAAATTCGCAACTTTCCTCATAATACGTTTGATATTTCATATAGATCTAATAGATCATTCATACCACGAACAATTGTTTGTCACACTTTGTGGATAACCACATTTTGAAGGTTCGGTTGATCTTTTATTTTGCATTCTTCATAGGATAATTGTACTTCACCTTTAAGAGCCTCTATACACCAGTCATTCATTGGGATGACTCTAAGAATATACCATCATTGGATTTATGGACAACGACAATACTTGTAGGATCACAAATGTTAGAAAAGGAAACATCACAAAAGAGATGATTTTTATCATGTTCCAAGTTTTGACTTGTGCTTTCATTTTATTGTTGGGTTACTTTTCGAGATATTATTTGTAGCAAGATATCTTATATAAGATATAAGCTTTCACCCAAGATATATGTACTATCCCAAGGTTTTTTCTCAAAAAAATTTGGAGTATGAGTTTTCCACATAAATCTGAAAGTACATAAGATATATGCAGTATAGATTTTTTTCTCAAATCTATTCTTTGAGTAAGAATCGATATTTTTCATGATCCACTCATCATTTCTCACATAAATATGGATTTGAAGAGCTTATAATATTTGAAATAATGTGTAATAATACTTTTTGTGGTATTCGGGTAGAAACTACATGCACAATTATCCATATATTTAGTTTTGAATAAGTTGTCTTTAGACTAAATAGCTCACCGACAATATTACCAGATAAATGCTCTAATTTTACAATGGATTTTGGCATGCCATATTAGTTTCCAAAGGTTAGATTTGGCACTTTGAGTATTTATTGCCGAAATAGTTCTTTGTCTTCTTTCAGCATAATTGCATGATATCATGTTTTAAAGTATACTTCCCGGATGTCAAAAGGCCAAACAACAAATCTTCATTGTGAATATCGTTTAAAGGAATGCTCGAATTTCTTTGTCTTATTAACTGTGAATTAGTTTACTAACCTATTTTAGTTTACTTCCCTCATTGTTATGGATAACACCACGATATGGTAACCAAATGTCATTCCATATGTTGGTGTTTGTCAAATTTCTAATATAATTTATGCATCTCCATTAGAGAATATATGAAAACTAAATAATATGTCCTAAAGAATGTTAACAGTACAATGTAGAATCATGAAATCTAACTCAAAATCGGGCAACTTAATTCCAACTAAAGATCCAACCTTTTTAAATCTTTATTTAGATACGCTTAGATGATCACTTAAAGATATGATTAAAAGAGTGTACATACTGTATCAAACTCTATGTAATTATTTTATTGAGAATACAAGTCTAATTTTAAGTGAAGAATATTAACAAACACCTAGCATGCAGGATTCTTTGTCTAACAATATATCAAAAGTGAAGGCTAAAATTGTATTAAGGCATGCACAAATTGAAGGGTTAAGGTAGAGAGATAAAACACAAGATTTATAGTGGGTTTATTTCCCTACATCCACTATCTAAGGTATGAGCACCATTAGGTTATCAAGCTCCCCGTCCAGAACCCATTGTATCTCTTTAGGTGAGACCACAAACCTTTACACTCTCTTTTATATCATCCTTCGAAGGAACACTAGTGTTATCTCCAAACTTAATTTCTTCACAACTCTGATCTCCAATTTGTTTAGGCGTTTCGCCTAGTCTTTACCTCTGATGTCTGAATCTCGATCTCGTTTTAGCTCCTTTATCTAACTTAGTTTGGCATTCCGGCTAGTTGGTCATTAAGAGGCGTGTCTCCTCATTTTTTATCGTCCTCTTCTTTCTCTCAAGCTTCATCTCCATCTTCTTTATCTCCATTTCTCTGTCAAGATTCTTCTTTTATGAACCCATACATCTCTATCTTCACTTTATCATTTCAAATCATCCATAGCCATTCAAGATTTCATTCTTTCAATTTTCTTGTAGATTTATATATTGATCAGTCTATACACATATATTCTTCTCCTTGGTTTCTAGCTAATCATCTTCCTGTCTCTCTTGACGTAATTTCATTGTCTTCATGTTTCCTTGAACCTGCATATAACAAACTATTATCCTTTACTTTCAATGTAAGATTAAGTATTTTAAAGTTACACTATTTTATCAATAGTCACCAAACAAAACAATTCGTTAGCCTAACACTCTCCCCCATTTTGATGATAATAAAACAATGCATGGATTTCTCTAAAAGTTTGTATAAATAACAAATCTCCCCTTTTAGCATATGATAAGTCATTATAACCATAAACAATCTAAAGCATGGAGAGGCTAGTCTAATTATCCCCCATAAAATATCACTCTCATGTAGTGATTGCATGCATATTTTTCCCTTTTTGTCAATATCAAAATAAGGCATATAAAAAAGAAAAAAAGGTTAAGTTAAACATAATGGAAAAAAATTCATTGAGGACAATGAAATGACATATAATACATCAAAAGATATTTAGTTGAGTATTACTAACCAAAGATATAGACACATGTTGCACTTTAAGTATCAAAGCCTAGGATTAAAGGTGTCGCGGTAAACGACTACGTTCATGAAAAAAACTTGTTTGTGTGCTTTTTTCTTTCCAAGTGATCATTTATTGACTCAATTTAATATCAAGTGTGATGAATTTGTCCTTCACATATGGTAGGATGTGTGTAGTGATGTGATTTACAGCTCCATCTATCATAGTGACATAAATGTAATGTTTTATACGAGAGGAGTTTTTTTTTGCAAGAGTAGCTTTTGTTATGAGTTTTTGTCTCTGGTCCCTTGATTACTTTTCCTTTTCTAGCCGCTCTCTGGATGAGTCTTTGACTAGACTTATCAATCTTATTAAATTCAACTTTCTTAATGTGATGCCCATTATAGAACCAAATGCCCATTTTACTAAACATTAAAATCTCAGTGCTTACATTGATACAAGAATATTGATATGATATCATATACAAACTTATCTACTTGTAGGAGGCTACATATAAAACTTAGGGATATACCGAATGGAACTTAGATAGAGTAATTTTGTGCTTCCTCCATATGTGAAATGATCAAGTATAGCAATTTATTAGTCTTTTTGTAAAGAAGAAATATAGAAAATATGGTTCGATAGAATAGATGATCCTATTCTTATATTATTCTCAAAGAACTTCTTTAATGATAACTTGATAGGCAATGCAGAATTTAATAGATAAATTTCTCACATAATAGAGAAGGGTGTTCACTTTACTCATTTGAGAAATCATAGAATTCTTGATATTCCTGACTAATCCTCTTCATAGGGCACTATCCCATGTACCCATTAGATATATCTTTTCCCCTCGTTTTTATGAGAGAAGAGTTTTAATATATGAGAGGATCAAAAAATATATCAATTTTTTATATTTTAGGTGATGGAGTGGTTATCACTAATATAAGCCAAATTTTGATAAAATTATTGAATAAGGGGTATGTAATGAGAGCATTCAATATCAATAAATCTAATAACATTGATGTTTGTACCTATGAGTGCACTCCCTACGATTCTTCTAATGGGTGTTGAATCAAAAGGTATCATTCTAGTATTGTACATTTATTCGATGAGGATTTGAATTCTACAACTATTTGAGTGTTGAGAGAAGTTTCATCAATTGGAATATATGTATATATATATATATATATATATATATATATATATATATATATATATATATATATATATATATATATATATTAGGTTGAATTCTATCTACACTAGTTACAATATGAGCAAAGTTTACAAAAGAAGTTTTTATTGGGCATCCGCAAAAATCTTTAGTAAATTTAAGCAAAAAGAATGGCTAGTCTATACGGTTTCCATATTCTAACCTACTCGAATTCCTAAAATAAAATAGATAGGTGTAATTCTCACACGATATCTAAAAGCACATAAAATCCAAGAGAGCTCATAGAAGGAAAATTATGAACTTATAGATAGGATATCTGATTAGACGGAAAAGGGTATCCGATGGAACCTAAGGTGTGTAATACTAGGAGGTTTCCTAACAATCATAACTACTAATTAATACACAGATATTTGAATATAAAAAAATGTCTAGACATCTAAAGGAACGAAAATCATAAAAAATTGAAATAAACAATAGTTTAAAACAAAAATAAAAGCACACGGAACACAGAGAACAATTTTTAAGATAAAAATAAATTGAAATATATATGTCTTAATATTTCCTTTTTATGCATGGCTTGATCCTCCCTATTCATCTATGATCCTTCTTCATTTGTAGCTAGTTTTTCAGATTGAGATCATGCCTTTTAACAACCCATTTGGGTACTTGTTTGATCGGTCTTTTTTATTAGTTTTCAATCATTTTTTGCACCGAGCGTACAAATTATTATGACCACCCTTTTGCAATACGTGCATAGTGTAGGGGTCATTTTGGTTGAGGGAAAAGATGCAATATTAGAATTGCAAGCCTTTATAAAAACGGATTTTGAATCCTTTTAATTAGAATAAGACTAATATTCAGTTCCATATTTTTCAAATGGCATTTTTGCATACTCAAAATGTAATTCAAACTACCTTGGTCGCTTTTAAATTTTGAGATGATAATCTTAAGATATTCAATCTTCTGTTTTAAAGAATCGTTAGATATTTTTTTCATTTTCATTTAAAATGATTTTGCCAGAGAACTTAGCTTGATTTTGAAAGTCTAGTAATATTTTTGAAATTTCAAAAGGCCTCCTTTTCTCATCTTTCAGTCTATCAACATGATTATTTTTTGTAATATGGAGAGCAATAAATCTTAATGTACTGAAAATAAAGCATCTCGAATATATTCAAAATTGTCTAAAAATGAGCAAGTTTTAAAGGATATCTCGTCTAGTCTATCGATGACGTGAGCTTTAGAAGGATCTATAGTGACTTGGACGGGTTTTCTAATTACTTGGGCTTATAGATACATGGTTTATGGGTCAAGAGGTTAGTTTTATGGGCTCGTATTGATGTTAGACAAATTGTATCTGTTTATCATATTTTTTATTAAATCTTCTCAATTAATTTATTGTACAAATTAAGACTTCCATCCAATATTGGATGATCTTCATATGATTAGTATTACAAAACACATGTCACTAGATTAACAAGTTAGTTACTTTTCTAAGGTTAAAACATGAGGTATCTGTATTAATATAATTGGTGTAGGATTATCCAATATTAGATGGAAGAATTTTCCTTGTTTCTTTTATTTTTAAAAATATTTTTGTATGGGTGGTAGTTATGTTTGTTGCTTGGATTTTTATTTACAAGTATTGTTTCTTCTATTTAGTTAATTATATTTTTTTGTTATTTTAATATATTGTTTGGCTTTGGATTTCTTAAGTTTTGTCATTATTAAGGTTTTTTTGCAAGGTTGATCTGAAAACTCAATTATTTGAGGAGACCATTTATCTTCTAAAGTTGATATAAATGAATTATTTTTTTCTAAAATAATTTCACTGTGTTGGTCGATACGTTACCTCGCGAGATAGTTTATACATTTACACGTGAGAATTCAAATAGTCTAAAAATGTGATGTTAGGATAAAGTAGAGTAGTATATCATTTTAAACAATGATATTCACAATGTTATAACAAACCATAATAAATAGATTTCAAGTTTGTAAAATTAAAATCAGGTTAGAGAACTTGTCCCATTGACTCATTTACTATAAAAAATTAATAAGTTTTACTTTTGAACAACTTAAGAAGCTAATAATCCTAATCTTGTTTTTTACCGACTTAAAAGGAATTTTATCATCTAAAAAACTGAATGGGTATGCTTTTCATAAATTTTATGAATTAATTTGTTACTCTATTATGATTGTAACGACGAAAATTATCGTCGCTAGCAATCGACATTAGCGACGAAAAATTAGTTGCGATGAACAAAGTAGCCACTATATTAATTTTCAGTTTGGGTCGAAGAAAATTTGTAAAAAATAATTTGGTGATCTATTACGATTTGTGTGTTTGATATGTGCATTTTACCGAAACATTTCCATGTCAACTAGAACTCTAAATATGGGTATAATCCCCAGTTGGAATAAACAATGTGTTTTCAACCACTATAAACACTATAAAAAATTATCTGAAAAATATTTGTTCAGTTATTTTTTTTAATCATTCCTCGATTTTCTTATCCTATATACAGAACTCTACTGATGTTTACAAGGAGATTTTTTACTTCCAGGGATGGTGCCACAATACCTACAAGGATCAACACAATGTAAGACTTTGTATTTGAGTAACTTAATTATTCTATAGAGTTTTTACTCCTTCATTTTTGTTTGAGAGAAAAATGAAGGCATGTTTGTGTTCAGCGACTATATCTCTCAAATTTTGATTTGTCGCCTGCCAAGTCCAGCATAGATTGGGAATTTTTCATAGGATGAACATCATATATAAAGACCTGAAAATATGTCCTCAATGGAATACATTTGGAGTTCCCAAGTAAACGTAATAAGATTAGGGTCCTAGATTTCCTAGATTGAGCACCAGATGGCTTAATGTGTTGTGGTGCATTTATTAATATTACTCTACGAATTTCTCATCATACTACCCAAGAAATGGTAGATGGCACTCAAACTACTAATATTGCACATTGACTTTAGAAAAGGGCTAACAATCAAAGGAAATTTAATCTAAACACCGGGTGATGATTAGAAAAGGCAGGTAACTCTTGGTAGTGATAGTAATTCTCCAATCAACAACTGAATCTAGTATTTCATCCCTTGATTCAGGTGAGTGGAACTCTTCAAAATGTGTTTACTTTAGAAAGCAGTGTAGGAGTCATCTCTAATATGGGTTGAGACGCGCTTGAAACTTTAATAAATGTTCATTAGAGAATGAAATACAAATAGAATAATTAGAATTTGTATGCCATGAATGAGGGCGAGGGCCTGAGCACTTAAAGATGGAATTTGGACACTTCTCCTTAACGGAAAAACTCGTTGATTCCATTCTTCTTTGGGATCTTACATTGTTCCGTGTCCGAGATCGGGGAACCGAGTTTGTTTGAAGACGCAAAGGGTAATGACAAATAAGAAAATCTTAACAATTACTGAGATTTTGTTGGTTCATTTAAATGGCATGTCTAGTTCTTTTTTTATCTCATCCTTGACATGAACTAGATGGACATATGTGCAAAATCCATGAATATATATCAAATCTTCTCCATACATACATCATTCAATTTTACTATCAAACTTTAATCTAATAATGATTTGATTGAAGTAACTGAATGAACATCATAAATTACAATTATATCATGAATTTTAGTTTTTAATAGGCGTAAGAGAAAGGTTGATTGCAAAATGATAAAGTATATAATTTTTTTTTTAATCATAATTAAATAAAAACACAACAAATACTTAAAAGATTGATATGTAATTTTCCAAATTAATACTTTTATGTCGTTTTAAAAGTACTAATTATTATGTATGAGCTTACTTAGATGGGTGTTTTCCTAGAAGAAAGTGACGAATAAACATATCAATTTAGATCCAGGTTTGTAGATAAGTAACTGTAGTGTGAGAGAGGATAGAGTAGGATTCGACATTCCACGGAGTTGATCGATAGAGTTAAAGCATGGCATTTGTGTTTTGTTAGAAAAGGGCGTGAGAATTTATAATTACTTGGATTGGTTTTAAAGACATGGATTATGGGTTATAAGGTTATGAAAATTAATAATCTGGGCCTTTTATTTAGAAAAGTCTATATGATCTAAACAACTAAACGTTAAGGTGGATTTGATGCCCTTGACCACGTTGTGGCTACGACTCTGGTTAAGGATAAACAACCTTGGTTTTTATTTATTTTTAACTTATGTGTCCAAGTTAAAAATCTTGAAAGTAGGTGGTGTCCAATGGGGATTTCTTGTAAATTACCCTTGGTAGATCCTACTAGATTTATTTACACGACTAAGCAGACATAAAAACTATTTAAGAATTTATATATGAGTGATGTAACTATATTCTAGATAGTTTGTGTCCCTTCATTTAAGTTTTCCTGGGAAAATAAAGGCATGTTTGTGTTGAGAGACCATGTTTCTCAAATCCTTTTTATGACGTGGTGGTCTAGTCAAATTTGCTCGCACCTCAACTAGTCCTATAGAGATTATGCATGTTTTTTTGCATACCCTTAAGTAAATCATAACTAGGTTGACAGTTTTCAGGAAGGGAATCGAACCTTGTACCCCCTTTCATACCGTGTATCTCAAACGTTAATTTATTACTGGGATACTCAATCACTGATAGTTCCATATTAAGGTTCTCATTATTCTTTATGTCAATATAACTTGCATTGAAATTAAAGGAGTTACAAAATATAGTTACAATCAACCGACTCCAGTTCTATCAAGTAAACCCTTGACTAAGAAACTTAAGAGTGGTGGTCGAGCCTGTCTTCCTAACTAAATTATCTGCCCATTTATTCATTCGTTGATGAGCACGATGAATCATTACGCTTCCATTTTAAGCCCTTCTTTGTTTGCGTATACGATTCGGTCCAAGCCCTGCAATAAATTACTCACAATAGTAAGATAAAATCATCCCAGATGTAATAATAGTGTGACACACATAGAATATGTATGAGCTTACTAAAAATGACCGGCACAATATAGCATCTTGATGATGATCAAGCTCCACCACTACTGAGTCATGATTGAAGGCGTTGCATCTCAGGAACTCAATTCCAAAAGTTGATCTGCATTAATGAAAACTTGTCTTTATGGGATTTTTCATGCTATAAGTTGGATTTCATTGAGCAGTTGAACTTACCTATAACAATAATAGATCACATACGCAGAGGAGATCCTATTAGAGAGTCCCCTTTCAGGCATTGATCCAAATGGAGTTGCTGGATTTGCTAGTATAGTCACTGTAGCCAAAACATGGCGCGTGTACCGTCTAGCCATTGTTGCAATCTCTTCCAGCTGATTACTTTTGTATGGAATCTGAAAACAAGCAATCATCACTGGGAATGATTTGCTTCACTGACCAATCAGCTGTCCTATTACTCTGTAAATAACACAAATCAGACGTAGAACATTAGAAAAGTAAGTAAATGCAAAACATAAGCAAAACCCCTTCCAGCCTAAAGCATAAATAGGGAATCATGCCTAGCACTGAGAAGATTATTAAAATAAACTAAAAAACACTCATACAAACTCTTCAACCGCTTAACCTATAAGCAATAAATATAGAATAAGAACTATATTGCTTATCTGTCGTGGTACATTAATCAATATTAGTCTATTAGTTTCTCATCCAATTAGACAAGAAATGGAATAAGGCCGTCAAACTTGTAATAACACTCTATACCCATATTTTATTTAAATAGGACAACAGTTTAAGGAATTTAATTTAAACTAAATAGAAAATCTTACCATTAACAATTGATGAGATTTTGTTAGTTGATTGAAATAGCATGTCCAACGATCTAATTCTTATCCTTGTCATGAGTTAGATGGACCTGTGCGCAAGATCCAAGAATATATATCAAATCTTTTCCTTACGTACCTTATTAAATTTCCTCTCAAGATTACATATAATAATGATTTGATTTTTATAACAGAAAGAAATACCTAAATTCAAATCATATCATAAACTTTATTTTCAAATTGATACAAAAGAAAGGATAACTAGGAATTTCTAAAGTATGCAATAATTAATCGGAGAAAAATTACACAAAAATAAACACAAAAACTTAAAAGATTATACATACTTAGCCAAATAAATATTGTTCTTTCACTTTAAAAGTACTAATTATTATATACATGGCAGATCTAGAGCAGCGGCCTTTGCCCGATGATAAAAATGGCCAAAAAAATATTAGGAAATTTTTTTAATAAAGTAAACTCCCAACGAAATTGCCTCCATCCTAAAATTACCCACACAAATATTTTGATTCTGACACCCTAAACCAGCTACTTTTTGCAAGAAACCATTATAGATCCCCTCCCCGGGTGAATATATGTGACCATATTTAGAAGTGTGTGTTTTGACAGAAGAAAGTGACTAAATAAACATACCGATTCAGATTCAGGTTTGAAGATAAATAAAGAATGGGATTTTCTTTGGAATAAAATAGGATCGAGGATTTATAGTGAATTGGATTGGTTGTCTAATGACTTGGGCTTATGGATATATGGTTTATGGGTCTAGAAGTTAGTTTTATGGGCTCGTTTGGTTGTTAGACACATTGTATATATTTATCGTATTCTTTCACTAAATCTTCTCAATTAATTTATTAAACAAATATTGTTTCTTTTATTTTAAAAAAAAATATTTGTATGGGTGGTAGTTAGGTTTGTTGATTGGATTTTTATTTACAAGTATTGTTTCTTCTATTTAGTTGATTATGTTTTTTGTTATTTTAATATATTATTTGGTTTTGGATTCCTTTAGTTTTGTTGTTATTAAGGTTTTGTTGTAAGGTTATCTGAAAACTCAATTATTTGAATAGTCCTTTTATCTTCTAAAGTTGATATTAACGTATTATTTATTTATAAAATAATTTTACGGTGTTGGTTGATTAGTTACCTCGCGAGATTATCTATTCATTTACACTTGCGTGATATTGATAATTTTAAACAATGATATTCACAATGTTATGACAAACCATAATAAATAGATTCCAAGTTTGTATAACTAAAATATGGTTAGAGAACTTGGCCCATTGACTCATTTACTAAACAAAAAAGTTTTACCTTTGGTCAACTTAAGAAGCTAGTAATTCTAGTCTTGTTTTTTACCGACTTAAAAGGTATTCTATCATCTCAAAATATGAATGGGAGTTATTTTCATAAAATTTGTGAATTAATTTGTTACTCTATTATGAATGTAGCGACGAATTTTTTAGCAACGATATAATTGTCGTCGCTAGTAATCGACATTAGCGACGAAAAATTAGTTGTACGAACAATGTAGTCGTTATATTGATTTTTAGTTTGAGTCAAAAAAAATTGTAGAAAAAATAATTTGGTGGTCTATTATGATTTGTGTGTTTGATATGTGCATTTTACCGAAACATATCCATGTCAACTTGAACCCAAATATGGGCATAATCCCCCAATTGGATTAAACAATGTGTTTTCACTAGCACAAAGTTTCAATGTATGAGTAATATCAACATAAAGACAACAAGAAAATATTAATTAAACAACTTCGTTCGGGAAATTATACTTATAAACCCCTTTAAAACAATTTTGATATTTTTCCAAATATTCAAAATAGTTGCTTCCATTTATAAGTTCTTTTATTTTCCAAAAAAATAACACCTTAATGATGAGTACTAATTATTGTTACCAACATATTTAACAGCATGGAAAAAATTGTTAAGTTTATTTACATGTAGAAAATTAATTTATTTACTCTAAAAAGAGTATTTTAAGGTTTGTGCCTGATATTCTAAAACTGTAGATGCAACAGAAGACCCATATATGAGAGCTAAACCAACCGCTATAAACGCTATAAAAATTATCTGAAAAATGTTTGTTCAGTTTTTTTTTCCAATCATTCCTTGATTTACTTATCCTATATTCGGATCATTACTGGTGTTTACAAGGAGGTTTTTTACTTCCAGGGATGGTTCCACAATACTTACAAGGATCAACACAAAGTAAGACTTTGTATTTGAGTGACTTAATAATTCTATAGAGTTTGTACTCCTTCATTTTTGTTTGAGAGGAAATTGAAGGCATGTTTGTGTTTAGAGACTATATCTCTCAATTTTTGATTTGTCGCCTATTAAGTCAAGCATAGAATGGGAATTTTTCATAGGATGAACATGAGAATCTGTCCTCAATGTGATCTATTTGGAGTTCCTAAGTAAACATAATAAGAATAGGGTCCTATATTTCCTAGATTCAGCACTGGATGGCTTAATGTGTTGTGGTGCATTTGTCAATATTACTCTATTAATTTCTCATCCAATTACCCAATAAATGGTATAAGGCACTCAAACTACTAATATTGCACATTGCCTTTAGAAAATTCTAACAATCTTAGGAAATTTAATCTAAAAAACTGGGTGAAGATTAAAGAGAGAAAAGGGATGGTAACTCTTAGTAATGATAGTAATTCTCCATTCAACAACTGAATCTAATATTTCATCCTTTGATTCATGCGAGTGGTACTCTTCAAAATGTGTTTACTTTAGAAAGCGGTGTAGGAGTCGTCTCTAATATGGGTTGAGACGCGCTTGAAACTTCAATAAATGATTATTAGAGAATGAAATCCAAATAGAATAAATATAATCTGTATGCCCAAACTGAGGGCATGAGCACTTGAAGATGGCATATGGACACCTCTCCATACCAAAAAACTCGTTAATTCAATTCTTCTTTGGGATCTTACTGTATTCCGTGTCCTAGATCGGGAACCTAAGTTCGTTTGGAGACGCAAAGGGAAATGACGAACAAGAATATCTTAACTGAACAATTACTGAGATTTTGTTGGTTCATTGAAATGGCATGTCCAATTCTTCTTCTTTTTTTGATCTTATCCTTGACATGAGCTAGATGGACATGTGTGTGAAATCCATGAGTATATATTAAATATTCTCCATACATACCTCATTTAATTTTACTATCAAAATTTAATCTGATAATAGGCGTAAGAGAAAGGTTGATTTCAAAATGATAAACTATATAATAATTATTTTGAGTATATTAAATGAATATAACACACAAATACTTGCAATATTGATACGTAATTTGCCAAATTAATTATGTCGTTTTAAAAGTGCTAATTAATATATGTATGAGCATACTTAGATGTGTGTTTTGATAGACGAAAGTGACGAATAAACATATCGATTTAGATCCAGGTTTGACAATAATAAAGATAGTGTGAGAGAGGATAGAGTAGGCTTCGACATTCCATGGAGTTGATCGATACAATTAAAAATGGCATTTGTGTTAGGTTAGAAACAAACATGAGAGTTTATAATTACTTGGGTCGGTTTTAAAGACTTGGATTATGGGTTATGAGGTTAATAACCTAGGCCTTTTATTTAGAAAAGCCTATATGATTAAAACAACCAAAAGTTAAGGTGGATTTAATGCCCTTGACCACATTGTGGCTACGAGTCTTGTTAAGGATAAACAACCTTGGTTTTTATATATTTTTTAGTTACGTGTCCAAGTTAAAAATCTTGAAAGTTAGGGGCGTACAATAGGGATTTCTTGTAATTTACCCTTGGTAGATCCTACCAGATTTCTTACACAACTAAGCACACTTCAAAACAATTTAAGAATTTATATACGAGTGATGTAATTATTCTAGATAGTTTGTGTCCCTTCATTTTAAATTTTTTCGGGAAAATAAAGGCATGTTTGTGTTGAGAGATCATGTTTCTCAAATCCTTTTTATAACGTGGTGGTCTAGGAAAATTTGCTCGCATCTCAACTAGTCCTACAGAGATTATGCATGTTTTCATTGCATACCCTTAAGTAAATCAGAACTAGGTTGACAGTGTTCAGGATGGGCATCGAACCCTGTATCCCCTTTCATATCGTGTATCTCAAATGTTAATTTATTAACGGGATGCTCATTGCCTGATAGTTCCATACTAAGGTTTTCATTGTTCTTTGTGTCAATAAAAATTGCATTAAAATTAAAGGAGTTGCAAAATATAGTTACAATCAACCGACTCAAGTTCTATCTAGTAAACCCTTGACTAAGAAAGTTAAGTGTGATGTTCGATAGTTTCTAAAATCAATGGAAATAATTGAGCCTGTCTTCCTAACTAAATTATCTGCCCATTCATTCATTCGTTGATGAGCACGGCGAATCATTATGCTTCCATAATGAACAATAAAATTCGCAACTTTCCTCATAATAGGTTTGATATTTCATATAGATCTAATAGATCATTCATACCACGAACAATTGTTTGTCACACTTTGTGGATAACCACATTTTGAAGGTTCGGTTCATCTTTTATTTTGCATTCTTCATAGGATAATTGTACTTCACCTTCAAGAGCCTCTATACACCAGTCATTCATTGGGATGACTCTAAAGAATATACCATCATTGGATTTATGGACAACGACAATACTTGTAGGATCACAAATGTTAGAAAAGGAAACATCACAAAAGAGATGATTTTTATCATGTTCCAAGTTTTGACTTGTGCTTTCATTTTATTGTTGGGTTACTTTTCGAGATATTATTTGTAGCAAGATATCTTATATAAGATATAAGCTTTCACCCAAGATATATGTACTATCCCAAGTTTTTTTCTCAAAAAATTTTGGAGTATGAGTTTTCCACATAAATCTGAAAGTACATAAGAAATATGCAGTATAGATTTTTTTCTCAAATTTATTCTTTGAGTAAGAATCGACATTTTTCATGATCCACTCATCATTTCTCAAATCAAGATGGATTTGACGAGCTTATAATATTTGAAATAATGTGTAATAATACTTTTTGTGGTATTCGGGTAGAAACTACATGCACAATTATCCATATATTTACTTTTGAATAAGTTGTCTTTAGACTAAATAGCTCACCGACAATATTTCCAGATAAATGCTCTAATTTTAGAAGGGATTTTGGCATGCCGTATTAGTTTCCAAAGGTTAGATTTGGCACTTTGAGTATTTATTTCCGAATTAGTTCTTTGTCTTCTTTCAGCATAATTGCATGATATCCTGTTTTAAAGTATACTTCCCGGATGTCAAAAGGCCAAACAATAAATCTTCATTGTGAATATCGTTTAAAGGAATGCTCGAATTTCTTTGTCTTATTAACTGTGAATTAGTTTACTAGCCTATTTTAGTTTACTTCCCTCTTTGTTATGGATAACACCACGATATGGTAACCAAATGTCATTCCATATGTTGGTGTTTGTCAAATTTATATATAATTTATGCATCTCCATTAGAGAATATATGAAAACTAAATAATATGTCCTAAAGAATGTTAATAGTACAATGTAGAATCATGAAATCTAACTCAAAATCGGGCAACTTAATTCCAACTAAAGATCCAACCTTTTTAAATCTTTATTTAGATACGCTTAGATGATCACTTAGAGATATGATTAAAAGAGTGTACATACTGTATCAAACTCTATGTAATTATTTTATTGAGAATACAAGTCTAATTTTATGTGAAGAATATTAACAAACACCTAGCATGAAGGATTATGCACAAATTGAAGGGTTAAGGTAGAGAGATAAAACACAAGATTTATAGTGGGTTTGTTTCCCTACATCCACTATCTAAGGTATGAGCACCATTAGTTATCAAGCTCCCCGTCCAGAACCCATTGTATCTCTTTAGGTGAGACCACAAACCTTTACACTCTCTTTTAAATCACCCTTCGAAGGTACACTAGTGTTATCTCCAAACTTAATTTCTTCACAACTCTGATCTCCAATTTGTTTAGGCATTTCGCCTAGTCTTTACCTCTGATGTCTGAATCTCCATCTCGTTTTAGCTCCTTTATCTAACTCAGTTTGGCATTACGGCTAGTTTGTCATTAAGAGGCGTGTCTCCTCAGTTTTGATCGTCTTCTTCTTTCTCTCAAGCTTCATCTCTATCTTCTTTATCTCCATTTCTCTCTCAACATTCTTCTTTTATGAACCCATACATCTCTATCTTCACTTTATCATTTCAAATCATCCATATCCATTCAAGCTTTCATTCTTTCAATTTTCTTGAAGATTTATAGATTGATCACTTTATACATATATATCCTTCTCCTTGGTCTCTAGCTAATCATCTTCCTGTCTCTCTTGACGTAATTTCATTGTCTTCATGTTTCCTTGAACCTGCATATAACAAACTATTATCCTTTACTTTTAATGTAATATTATGTATTTTAAAGTGGTGTCGCCTAGGGTGTGATAAAAATAAGATAAAATTAGGTCTAGAAAACTACGCACTCTCACCCTAGACAGACACAGTACTGCAAGTATTACAGGACGTATGCAAGTTTAAGTTAGTAAGTTGAGTTCGTTCTCAGGGACTTAAGTGTGTTAGTCACGTGAGTAGGAATAACGAGTAAAAGTAAATAATTAAAGATAGAAAATAAAAGCAAATAGAATTCGAAATTAAGAATTGAAACTAATTAAAACTAGGAAAATAAGGACAATAAAATAAAATACTAAGAATATGAGATGAGAGATATAGCTTAGGTTTTGCTAGTATGCAATAATCCTTCTAATTCTTTCTATTAGATCTAGTTTATAAGGGAGAATATTAGCTCTTGTATACTTAGTCAGGATTCTAAATTCACATACCTTAGACCTTGAGAGCGACTAAGGGGGCTAAGGCACAACCAAGACGCTGTTTAAAATAGGGTTATCAAACGCTACTAAGGCCCTAAGCAAACAATTCAATCAATTGGTGATATGGTGATTAAAACAAACCCTAATGACTATCTAGTTAGAATCAGTTTTGTCAGGACTAATATCGGACACTAGATGTTATGTGGTGGTTCAATAATTAGACACCCAGCTAAGGCGGTCATCTAACTACTATTAAGGTAATCCTAAACGTTGTGCACCGCAAGGAAAACATTCATTAAATCAAAACACATAAACAAATATAAGAGTAAGCAGCTAATATCAATTTAATACATGTAATTCCCAAAGAAACTTAGATAGAAGAATTAGAATTCATAGATTATACATGATGCAAAACCCAAGCTACGGGAGTTTAGTTCATACCTGATGGAAATAAACTAAAAGAAATTACAAAAGACATCATATTGCTCTCTAAATAAACTGGAAGAACAAAACCTTAAGAACTAATTACTATGAGGCAAGGATGATTTACAAGTGATATAAGGGTGTATTTATAGGTGTTTAGAAAACCTAATTCGTTTTCTTGAGGGAGAGGTTAAGTAGTGGACTCCAAGCCCAACTCAAATTCGTATGAAAATAAATATAAATTCTGTTGATTTGTTTTGATCATATATTCTTCGTTATTGGTCGGTTTTTGCTCCATAATACATCAAAAGAATACTCAGCAAATTATCTACGTCCCTATGAAAGGAATTTACCAAAATCGGCTTCTTTCTTGGAGTTGTCACCACTTCTTTAGGCGTGTGCTGCAGAATTTCAGATTTAGGCAGCTTTTCCTTTTCCATATTTTTAGCTTTTGTTTCCTTATCTCCAATTACTATGCCAATCTCTTTCCATAAGTTGTAGTCTTTGACTTGGAATCTAATTAATCTCCATAATTATCTTTAAAGATACACACTAAATAAACAATTAAACCCAATATGCTCTAAAAATAATAATTCACTAAATCAAGACTCAAAATAGGAAAGTGCACTATTTCTCAAGAAAATCGACTATTATGACTTCTAAATCACTAAAAATGATGTCTCGTCCTAATATAAATCTATCACAAATGAGGAGACATCATAAATTTACACTATTTTATCAATATTCATCAAGCAAAACAATTCGTTAGCCTAACACTCTCCCCCATTTTGATGATGATAAAACAATGCATGGATTTCTCTAAAAGTTTGTATAAATAACAAATCTCCCCTTTTAGCATATGATTAGTCAATATAACCATAAACAATCTAAAGCATGGAAAGGCAAGTCTAATTATCCCCCATAAAATATCACTCTCATGTAGTGATTCCACCTAACCCCCTTCTGAGTGGACTTAGGAGGCAACCTAACAATTACCAGGGGACTTGGGTAAGGGGACCCTACGCAAAGATCGGTGGTTAATCTCAAACCCTAGTGACTATCTAGTTAGGCAAGCCCGTTAGGATCACTATTGCACACTAGACGTTTATGTGGTGTTTCAATAATTAGATACCCCTTTCGGTTGACCATCCAACTACTATGGTAATACTATATGTTTGCAACCGCAAGAACTACAGACAATATATCGAATCACATAAAATCAGAGATAGCATTACTAATTTCAATTAAATGTATAAGGAATCCCAAATTAAAATAGATATAAAACAAGTCTTGGGTTCATACTCTGCATCTAATCGAAGCGTACCTTTGGTATTTGTAATAGGAGCTCGCGAAAGTTGCCCAACTCCAATCTGTTTCTATAATATGTTTCATACCTTCAGCGGCTTCTGTAGGATCCATGGACACAAATCCTCCTCTTGCAAGATTATCTACCCTCAATCTACTCTCGGCATTAATACCTTGATAAAACATCGCTAACTGTAAAGATGGGGTAATAACCTTGAAGCGGACATCTAGCTAACTTCTGTTGAAACCTTGTCCATGCGTCACCTACTTCTTCTCCATTCTCTTGGCAAAACTTGGCAAGCTCTATCTGATCTTTTAATCTCATACTCTTCTGATAAAAACGGTTAAAGAATGCGGCTTGAAGTTCTGCCCAAGTATTAAGTGTACCTGGTGGTTTTCTATCTATCCAATCACCAGCATGTGACAATACAGTTGGTCGCGTGTAATTCCTGGAGTAATGTAGGCATCACAAATCTGCATGGACTTCTGAATCTCTGTTACCGGATCTTGAATTGCTGCACCACGATAGAGTCCAAAGCTTGTAAATTGAAAGAGCGTACCCGGATCGGGCCTGAACTTTATGTTTTGGATCTCTGTAGGACGATAACCTAAAGGGTGAACTCGAAAAGGTGCTCCCAATCCTGGGAGATCTTGTTCTTGTCTAATATTATTCATGTTATCTCCTACTGGTGGTACTCAAGGAGCAAGTGGTGGTATACGAGGGCCTGGTGGTTGATGTCTCCTCATTTGTCATAGATTTATGTTAAGATGAGACATCATTTTTAGTGATTTAGAAGTCTTTCTTATCGTTTTTCTTAAGAAATGTTACACTTTCCTATTTTGAGTCTTGATTTAGTAAATTAATATTTTTAGAGCATATTGGGTTTAATTATTTATTTAGTGTGAAGTTTAAATATAATTATGGAGTTTAATTAGAGTCCAAGTCAAAGACTAAGAGGTATGGAAAGAGATAAGCATGGTAATTGGAGATAAGGAATGAAAAGCTAAAAACATGGAAAAGGAAAAGCTGGCGTAAATCTGAATTTCTACACCTACGACCACAAATCAGCTTATATCTCAAAATAGTTATGGAATTTGGAGAAACGGTCAAGAGCAAAGTTGAAGATCTTTCCGAGACGATGAATTTCGACCACTCATACGCGTCAAACGGATGAGTATTGAATCTTCTAGGACCAAAACAAAAACGGACCTGATTTCATGTTTTAGGGTTACAAATTTGAGTTGGGCTTGGAGTCCACTACTTACCTTCTCCTTCAAGAAAACGAATTAGGTCTTCTAAACACCTATAAATACACCCTTATATCACTTGTAAATCATTCTTGTCTCATAGTAATTAGTCCTTAGAGTTTTATTCATCAGAGTTATTGTAGAGAGCAAAATGAAGTCTTTTATTATTTCTTTTAGTTTACTTCCTTCAGGTATGAACTAAACTTCCCATAGCTTGGGTTTTGCATCATGTATAAAATATGAATTCTAATTTATTTCTATCTAAGTTTCTTTGGGAATTACATGTTTTAATCTGATATTAGCTGCTTACCTTTATATTTGTTTATGTGTTTTGATTAAATGACTGTTTTCCTTGCTAGTGCACGAGTATAGGATTACCTTAATAGTAGTTAGATGATCGCCTTAGTTGTGTGTCTAATTATTGAAACACCACATAACGTCTAGTGTCGATATTGGTCTTGACAACACTAATTCTAACTAGATAGTCATTAGGGTATAATTTAATCACTATCACCATGTATGGAAATTGATTGCTTAGGGCCTTGGTAGCGCTTGTAAACCCTATTTGAACCAGCCTTGTGGTGTGTCCATAGCCCCCTTAGTCTCTCTCAAGGTCTAAGGTATGGGAATTTAGAATCCTGAATAAGTATCTAAGAGCTGATTATCTAAGAGCTAATTATCTCCCTTATTAATTAGATTTGATATAAAAAATTAGAAGGATTAGTGCATACTAGCAAAACCTAAGCTATACTTCTCATCTCATATTTCTTCGTATTTAATTTACTGTCTTTATTTTCCTTAGTTTAATTAGTTATTTTCGAATTATTCTCTCTTTATTTTCCTGTCTTTTAATTAATTACTTCTTACTCGTTATTTCTACCCATTCGATTAACACACTAAGTCCCTGAGAACGAACTCAACTTATCATTAAAACTTGCATTCGTCCTGTAATACTTGTAGTACTGTGCCTGTCGAGGGTGAGTGTGCGTTGTTTTCTAACTTATTATTTATCTTATTTTAACACACCCTAGGCGACACCAAGTTTTTGGCGCCGCTGCCGGGGACTTGTGTCTCGTTAGCGTGTGGGTTATCTATTACGAGTAGTAGTTTTTAGTTAATTTTTATTTTTCAGTATTTAGTTTTTGTTTTTCCGGATTTACGCTTGCGGTTTGCTTTAGTCTTTTTCAGATTTCAAAGTGTTTAATTCTTGGACTCCGTTACCGGATCATGAGAGGAGCTTTAGATCTTATAATAAACGTGTTCGTGAGGAAAGAACCTTAAGAAGAGATATGGCAGGCGTACAAGATCAGTTAAATCCACCACTTGTGATCCCACCTGGAGGACAACCATTAGTTCCCCCAGGAGGACCACCACCACCACCTCCACCTGGAGGACAACAACAAGGACAACAACTACTAGGAAGAGGTAACGGGCAAAACAATGTTAATTAGAACCAAGTTGAACAAGACCTTCCTGGCCTCCGAGTGCCGTTTCATGTTCAACCGATAGGTTATCGTCCTCCGGAGATCCAAAATATCAAATTTAGACCCGATCCGGGTATGCTTAATCAGTTTCAAAGTTTTGGACTCTACAGTGGTACAGCAATTCAAGATCTGGTAAGAGCGATTCAGAAGTTTATGCAGATTTGTGATGCTTATGTTACTCCAGGCATTACACGCGACCAACTGTATTGTCATATGTTTTCGTTCTTTCTGACCGGTAGAGCTGGTGAATGGATAGATAGGCAACCACCAGGGACAATTAATTCATGGACAGAACTTCAAGCCGCTTTCTTTAACCGTTTTAATCCAAAGAGCATGAGACTCAAATACCAAAGCGAGCTTGCGAAGTTTTGTCAAGAAGATGGAGAAGCAGTAGGAGAAGCATGGACAAGGTTTCAACAGAAGTTAGCTAGATGTCCACTCCATGGTTATACCCCCTCTCTACAGTTAGCTATATTTTATGAAGGTATCAACGAAGCAGGTAGACTGAAGGTGGATAACATTGGGAAAGGGAATTTCGTGTCCATGGATCCTGCTGAAGTTACCGAAGTTTTGGAAAATATTATTGAACAAGAAAGGAGTTGGCCATCTTCGCGAGCTCCTGTTACAAAGACCCGAGGTACGCTTCGCTTAGACGCAGAAACTGCAAACTCAGCTCAAATATCCGCATTAGAGAATCAAATCAAAGAACTTAAGCTTGAGATACAGAAAAATTTAGTCGCAACGAATGTAGTGCAAGAAGCACAAGGTTATCAAAAATGTGGGGTTAATAATCATACTTGGGAAGAGTGCGAAGGAAATCCACAATCTGTTTATTTCATATCCAATCGAGGAGGTTATCAATTTGGTAACCGAAATCATCCGGGTATGCAATATTCAAATCCTCAGGGGGCCGCTAATCCTGGTCATTATCAACCGCGTCCCCAGAACAACTTTTTCCAACCAAGAGGTCAGTATCAAAATCAATATCAGAATAGACCTGCTCCCCCACAACAACCTGTTCAAGATGCCTATGCCAATTCATTAAATCATAAAGCTTTACCACAGTATCCTCAAGAGGGAACTATGGATAACCAACAATTAGAAAAAATCTTGGACCGTTTGACCACGAATATGAACGCTTAGGCGAAAAGTTACGAGGACAAGAAGCCGCAATTCAGATTTTAGGTACTCAAGTAAAACAAATGAACAAAGTTCTAACAAATATAATGGAACAAAAAGAATTGAAGGCTATCGAAGGAGGTGATGACAATGTTGGGTTCGAAGCTTGTAAGGCTATTTGCCTTGAAATTGAAGAAGAAAAGAAGGAAGTACCACATGCTTCCGTTAGTGCCGTGGAGGTTCCGAGTACCGAAGAAGAATCAACCAAGTCTAGCCCCGTGGAATCTAACTGTTCTGAGAGTGATGTGGAGGACGATTCATAAAAATCCGAATTTATACAGCTTCTGAGGGATATGCAAGACGATATTAGATCGATTATGGATTTTCAAGCTGAGCTGGCTAAAGAGAAAGAGGAAGAAGCCTCAAAGGAGGAACCAAGAGTTGAAGTTGAAGTTGCACATGTTGTGCAAGAAGATAAAGAGGAAGAGAAGGTGGACTCGCCACCTATTGTTCAAACAGTGTCACCAACTATTCCTGATACAAATCCAAGGGATGACACTGAACTCAAGACATTAGTAGAGGCGTACACTCCTGCAAATATCAACGCCCAAATGCTTGAGATTGCGAAGAAAGGGCTTACACCACAACAAGTTTTTACGCAAGTTATTCCTGAGAAAGAAGCAAGTGTAGAAGCCCCAAGAGAGAACCTGAGAGTCTCACGAAGAAGTGAAAGAGAGTTACCAATAAAGCTCAGAGATCCGGAAAGTTTTAACCTTCCTATTCAAATAAATGGTATGCTCAAGGTGAAAGCTATGTACGATGTGGGTTCTGGTGTAAATCTTATGCCTAAGTCCGTGTTCGAGAGACTTGGACTTCAGAAATCAGAGAAATCTCCAGTGAAGTTGCAGTTCGCTGACAACTCAGTTACCAAGACATGGGGAACAGTGGAGGACGTCTTAGTCCGAGCAGGTAGTATCGCCATCCCTACTGACTTTGTTATACTTGATTTTGATGCAGATAAGCAGGTTCCAATCATACTTGGACGGCCTTTTATGGACACAAGTGAAAGTGTCATCAACTTCCAAGAAGGGACCATTACCATTCATGCTAAGAACGTATCCGAGACCTTCTATGTCTTGGGTAAGAAACCGAGGAAGTTAGATCCCATCGTTCTTGTCATCCACAGCCTTTCACATCACAAAGTCCCTACTGAGAATATCCACTTAAAACCTGTGGATACTGAGCCAAACGTTGAGTTTGGGGTTGGCCATGAAGTACTATGGAAAGCTCACAAACGTGAAAATAGGCCACGAAGTTTCAAAGACTCGTGGATGGGACCATTCATTGTCACTAAGGTTTTTTCGGCCAAAGTGATAGAAATCCGACCCAAGAAGGGGATCAAGTGCAAATTAGTTGACGTTCAAAGCCTAACTCGTTGTTGGGGAGGCTATATTCGCAAATCTTGATAGAGGTAACGCGTCTAACTTTAAAAGACGTTAAATAAAAGTGTTGTACGGGAGACAACCCGCAATTTTTTATGTTTTTATGCTTTTTACGTTTTTAGTTTGAGTTTAGTTTTAGTTGTTTTTAGTTGTTATTTCATATTTGAGAAAGGTATTAGTGTTTTTTATGTTTAGGTGTTAAAGATCGGGAGGAAAAACGAAATTTTTGGATATATTCAAACCAGCTCTCCGGTACACGGACCATACCTGCGGTACACCGCAGAGCAGATACCAGTGCCCACGGGATAAAGACTCGGGTTTTAGGCCGAGAGGAAAAAAAATCAAGAGTTCCAAGTCCGGTACACCGGACCATACCTCCTGTACACCGCAAGACCAAAAACCCGTGACCACGGGGTGAGCACTCGGGTTTTTTGTCGTAACTCAAAAATTTTAAGAGCTTCAGGTCTGGTACACCGGACCACACCTCCGGTACACCGCACAGCGCCGCTGGATAGATAAATAAGCTTCATTTTAGGTTATAAAAGAAGGAGGATTGGTATTATTCCAAAATTATTAATCCTTAAGCCTCTCTTTCTACTCCAAACCTCTCCCAACTCCATTAAAGCTCATTCAAACCTTCCCCAAACATCAAAACACTACCCAATAATCATAAAAACACATCAAATCTTCTCTCCACATCATTACAAAGGAGATTCAAACACCCAATTCTCACCAAACACATTAGATTGAAGAATCAAAAACTTTAAATTTTCAAAATTCTTCTTACCCACATAGAGATTCTGATGTATCCTCATTTGTGATAGGTTTATATTAGGATGAGACATCATTTTTAGTGATTTAGAAGTCATAATAGTTGATTTTCTTGAGAAATAGTGCACTTTCTTATTTTGAGTCTTGATTTAGTAAAATAATATTTTTAGAGCATATTGGGTTTAATTATTTATTTAGTGTGAAGCTTTAAATATAATTATAGAGATTGATTAAAGTCCAAGTCAAATACTACAAGATATGGAAAGAGACAAGCATGGTAATTGAAGATAAAGGAAAGAAAAGCTAAAAACATGGAAAAAGAAAACCTGCCTTAATCCTGAATTTCTGCACCTACGACCACAAATCAGCTCATAACTCAAGAATGGTGTGGAATTTGGAGAAACGGTCAATATAAAAGTTGAAGAGCTTTCTGAGACGATCAATTTGGTATATTCATACGCGTCAATCGGATGAATGTTGAAGCTGCTAGAGCCAAAAAAAAATCGGGCCTGATTTCATATTTTTAGGGTTACGAATTTGAGTTGGGCTTGGAGTCCATTACTTAACCTCTCCTTCAAGAAAACGAATTAGGTCTTCTAAACACCTATAAATACACCCTTATATCACTTGTAAATCATCCTTGACTCATAGTAATTAGTTCTTAAGGTTTTATTCTTCCAGTTTATTGTAGAGAGCAAGATGATGTCTTTTGTAATTTCTTTTAGTTTATTTCTTTCAGGTATGAACTAAACTCCCCATAGCTTGGGTTTTGCATAATGTATAATCTATGAATTCTAATTCTTCTATCTAAGTTTATTTGGGAATTACATGTTTTAATTTGATATTAGCTACTTACCTTTATATTTGTTTATGTGTTTTGATTTATTGCCTGTCCTAGAACTGATCACTTTAGGCTTTCATAATAGTAGTTAGATGATCACCTTAGCTGGGTGTCTAATTATTGAAACACCACATAACGTCTAGTGTCGATATTAGTCCTGACAAAACTAATTCTAACTAGATAGTCGTTAGGGTATAATTTAATCACTATCACCATGTATGGAAATTGATTGCTTAGGGCCCTAGTGGCGTAGGATAACCCTATTTGAACCAGCCTCGTGGTGTGTCCGTAGCCCCCTTAGTCGCTCTCAAGGTCTAAGGAATGGGAATTTAGAATCCTGATAAGTATACAAGAGCTAATATTCTCCCTTATTAACTAGATCTAATAGAAAGAATTAGAAAGATTAGTGCATACTAGCAAAACCTAAGCTATACTTCTCATCTCATATTCTTCGTATTTTATTTTATTGTCTTTATTTTCTTAGTTTTAATTAGTTATTTTCGAATCCAATCTCTATTTATTTTCTGTCTTTAATTAATTATTGCTTACTCGTTATTGCTACCCATCCGACTAGCACACTTAAGTCCCTGAGAACGAACTCAACTTACTAACTAAAACTTGCATACGTCCTGTAATACTTGCAGTACTGTGCCTGTCTAGGGTGAGAGTGCGTAGTTTTCTAGACTTTATTTATCTTATTTTTATCACACCCTAGGCAACACCAAGTTTTTGGCGCCGCTGCCGGGGACTTGTGCCTCGTTAGCGTGTGGGCTATCTATTTCGAGTAGTAGTTTTTAATTAATTTATTTTTCAGTTTTTAGTTTTTGTTTTTCCGGATTTACGCTTGTGGTTTGCTTTAGTCTTTTTCAGGTTTCACAGTGTTTAATTCTTGGCCTCCGTTATCGGAGCCTGAGAGGAGCTCCAGACCTTATAACAGACGTGTTCGTGAGGAAAGAGCCTTGAGAAGAATTATGGCAGCCGTACAGGATCCGTTAAATCCACCACTTGGAGTCCCACCTGGAGGACTACCAAGAGGACCACCACCACCACCTATCCCACCTGGTGGCCAACAACAAGGACAACATCCACTAGGAGGAGGTAATGGGCAGAATAATATTAATCAAAACCGAATTGAACAAGACCTTCCTGGCCTCCATGTGCCGTTTCATGTTCAACCAATAGGTTACTGTCCTCCAGAGATCCAGAATATTAAATTTCGACCCGATCCGGGTATGCTCAGTCAATTTCAAAGTCATGGACTCTACAGTGGTACAGCAATTCAAGATCCGGTAAGATCGATTCAGAAGTTCATGCAGATTTGTGATGCTTATGTTACTCCAGGCATTACACGCGAGCAACTGTATTGTCATATGTTTTCGTTCTTCTTAACCGGTAGAGCTAGCGAATGGCTAGATAGACAACCACCTGGAACAATCAATTCATGGACAGAACTTCAAGCCGCATTCTTTAACCGTTTTTATCCGAAGAGTATGCGACATAAAGATCAAAGCGATCTTGCAAGGTTTTGTCAAGAAGATGGAAAAACAGTAGGAGAATCATGGACAAGGTTTCAACATAAATTAGCTAGATGTCCGCTCCATGTTATACCCCCGCTCTACAGCTTGCTATATTCTATGAAGGTCTTAATGATAAAGGTAAAGAGAAGATGGATAACATAGGAAAGGGTAATTTTGTGTCCATGAATCATAATGAAGCATCCGAGGTCTTGGAAAATATTATTGAACAAGAAAGGAGTTGGCCTTCAACGCGAGCTCCTATTGCAAAGACTTGAGGTACGCTTCGTTTAGATGCAGAAACTGCAAACTTAGCTCAAATATCCGCGTTAGAAAATCAAATCAAAGAGCTTAAGCTAGAGATGCAGAAAAGTTTAGCCGCAGCAAACGTAGTACAAGAAGCACAAGGTTGTCAACAATGTGGGGTTAATAATCATACATGGGAAGAGTGCGAAGGAAATCCACAATCTGTGTACTTCATATCCAATCGAGGAGGTTATCAATGGGGTAACCGAAACCATCCGGGTATGCAGTATTCAAATCCTCAAGGGGCCGTTAATCCTGGTCATTATCAACCGCGCCCCCAGAACAACTCTTTCCAACCAAGAGGTCAGTACCAAAATCAATATCAAAATAGACCTGCTCCCCCTCAACAACCTGTTCAAGATGCCTATACCGATGCGTTAGATCAGAAAGCTTTACCACAGTATCCTCAAGAAGGATCTATGGATAATCAACAGTTAGTAAAAGTCTTGGACCGTTTGACCACGAATATGAACACTCAGGAAGAGAAGTTACGAGGACAAGATGCCGCAATTCAGATTTTAGGTACTCAAGTAGAACGGTTGAACAAAGTTCTAACGAATTTAATGGAAAAAAAAGAATTGAAGGCTATCGAAGGAGGTGATGACAATGTTGGATTCGAAGCTTGTAAGGCTATTTGCCTTGAAATTGAAGAAAAAGAAGTACCACATGCTGCCGTTAGTGCCGTGGAAGTTCCGAGTACCGAAGAAGAACCAACCAAGTCTATCCCCGTGGAATCTGACTGTTCTGAGGTTTATGTGGAGGACGATTTAGAGAAAGCCGAATTTATACAGCTTCTGAAGGATATGCAAGAAGAGATTCGATCGGTGATGGATTATCAAGCTGAGCTGGCGAGAGAGAAAGAGAAAGAAGCCTCCAAGGAGGAATCAAAAGTTGAAGTTGAAGTTTCACCTGCTGTGCAAGAAGAAAAAGAAGAAGAGAAGGTGGAACCGCCACCTGTTGTTCAAACAGTGTCACCAACTATTCCTGATACAGATCCAAAGGATGGCACTGAACTCAAGACATTTGTAGAGGCCTATACACCTGAAAATATCAACGCCCAAATGCTTGAGATCGCGAAGAAAGGACTTACACCGCAACAAGTTTTTACGCAAGTTATTCCTGAGAAAGAAGCGAGTGTAGAGATCCCAAGAGAGAACCTGAGAGTCTCAAGAAGAAGTGAACGAGAGCTACCAACAAAGCTTAAGGATCCGGGAAGTTTTAACCTTCCTATTCAAATTAATGGTATGCTCAAGGTGAAAGCTATGTACGATGTGGGTTCTTGTGTGAATCTTATGCCTAAGTCCGTGTTCGAGAGACTTGGACTTCAGAAATTAGAGAAAACTCCAGTGAAGTTGCAATTCGCTGACAACTCAGTTACCAAGACATGGGGAACAGTGGAGGACGTCTTAGTCCGTGCAGGTAGTATCGCCATCCCTACTGACTTTGTTATACTTGAGTTTGATGCAGATAAGCAGGTTCCAATCATACTTGGACGCCCTTTCATGGCCACAAGTCAAAGTGTCATCAACTTCCAAGAAGGGACCAATACCCTTCATGCAAAGAATATATCTGAGACCTTCTATGTCTTGGGTAAGAAACAAAGGAAGCTAGATCCCACCGTTCTTGTCATCCACAGCCTTTCACATCACAATGTCCCGCCTGAGAAGATCCACTTAAAGCCTGTGGATACTGAGCCAAACATTGAGTTTGGGGTTGGCCATGAAGTTTTATGGAAAGCTCACAAACGCGAGAATAGGCCACGTAGTTTCAAAGACTCGTGGATGGGACCGTTCATTGTCACTAAGGTTGTTTCAGCCAAGGTGATAGAAATCCGACCCAAGAAGGGGATCAAGCGCAGATTAGTTGACGTTCATAGCCTAACTCGTTGTTGGAGAGGCTATATTCGCAATTCTTGATAGAGGTAATGCGTCTAACTTTGAAAGACGTTAAATAAAAGTGATGTACGGGAGACAACCCGCAATTTTTTTAAGTTTTTATGTCTTTTACGTGTTTAGTTTATGTTTAGTTTAGTTGTTTTTAGTTGATATTGCATATTTGAAAAAGGTATTAGTGTTTTTTATGCTTAGATATTGGAGAAATCGAGTTCGGGAGGAGAAAACAAAAAAAATTGGAAAACTCTGACTATCGGGCCGGTATACCGGACCTCATTCCCGGTATACCGCAGAGAAGAAAACACGTGTCACGGGTAGGTGCCTCAGGTTTTGTGCCGAGAAGAAAAAAAATCTGGACGATAGGTCCTATATACCGGACCATATACCCGGTATACTGCGGGATCAAAAACCCGTGCCACGGGTATGAGGCGCGTGTTTATTGACGAGACGAAAAAATTTGGAACAGCAGAAGTTCCGGTATACCGGAGGATATGCCCGGTATACTGCGCCGCGCCGCTGGAGAGAGAAAATTGCGGATTGGAGCTTATAAAAGAGGGATAATGCTTATTATTCCGAATTTACAAAACCTCAAGCCTCTCTTTCTTCTCCAAACCTCTCCCAACTCCATTGAAGCTCATAAAAACCTTCACCAATCATCAAAACACTACCCAATCATCAAGAAAAACACATCAGATCTTCTCTCCATCTCATTACAAAGGAGATTCAAGCAACCAATTCTCACCAAACACATTAAATTGAAGAATCAAGAGTTCAAATTTTAAAAATTCATCCTACAATTTCTTAAATCCAAGCCAATCCATCAAGAATCCACCTCACCCACATAGAGATTCATCATCCATTCATCTTTCCTAAGCCAAATCAAGCTTGTTCAACCAAAAATTCACAAGTTCAAATTTCAAGAGTTGTTAAAGCTTTGAGTTGGGAGTCAAGTGAAGATGACTAATAGAACAGAAATATTAGCTAACAAGAGGGAGGTGAAGAAAAGCAAGGTATTGGGTTCAATTGAGAAGAAACCAAATAACAAAGGTTCTAGTTCTAAGGAAAAGGGTAAAACCGATGTTGAAGATGGAGGTAAGCTAGCTTTGTTTGATCGTAATGGTAAAAGGCTTTACTTTTATTCAAAGGAGAAAACACAACTTCCACCCTTCAAAGGTCCTACACCCAAGGAAAAAGGGGAAGCTTCAAAGGCCTTAAAAGCTTCTGCAGAGAAACAATTAAAAGAGCTACCTTTTGCTTATGATAAAGTATTCAAGGAAGAAGTTGGTACAGGAGAGTACAAGAGATTCTTAGAGCTTGGTGAGAAATTGGGTTGGTCTACTTTCATGGTAAGACGTTCTGAATTATGTCATGAGTTAGTTTTGGAATTCTCTTTAGCCGAGATAGTAAAGGTTGTGTTCCGATTAGAGGAAAGTTAATTCCTTTCACAGTAAATGAGATTAGAAACCACTTCAAGTTTAAGAAATTGATTGGATATTGCAAGTATGATGAAGCGGTTTCTAAACGAAAAATCTTTGATGAGGAATTACTTTTTGAGCATGTTTTAGACAAGGATAAAGTGCAATCACATAAGGGAGAACTGAAGGCACCTTGGCCTTACAAATATCTTCAACCGGATGCGAGAGTTTGGCACAATTTCCTTATTCCTAATGTCTTTGGAAACACACGAACTTTGGATGTGACTAAAAAGAACGCTCTACTATTGGATTGTATTTTGAGAGGAGAAGAAGTGGATGTGGCACAGTTGATCTATGAGGAGGTGATGCGATTTTCGGTCTCTCCTAAATCAGTTTATAATGTTAAATTTCCAACTATGATCACGTGTCTTGTGCAAAAAGCGAATGTTACATTGGGTGAAGAAGAGAAACTCGAATTTAAGGAGACTTATATTGACAATGCTTGGATCAAAGATGTCATTCGAAAAGCGGGTGTTACGCAAGTCTCGAGAGAAAAAAAGGAGCAAAGTTGGCAAGAGAAGATGGAGGAGCGTTTAACCAAATTCGAACCAGCTCAAACTTCTTTAGCCAATGATGTGGCACAGATCAACGCTAATCAAGTGCACATCATGAAACTCCTTGAGCAATTAACGAAAGATCGAGCAAATCCTACCTTGGATGTCAATAATGCGAGGCAATAGCCTCGAGAGTATGTTCTCTTTCTTCCTTACCATTTCTGTAAATGCTTTTATATGTTAATTTTAATTTCTGTTTCGAGTCTTTTTTTCGAGTCGTGAGGACACGGCTCATTTTTGAGTTGGGGGTGTGGGGATTCGTTGTCTCTCATATCCATTTTTCTGTTTTTAGGTAGGAATTAAAAATTTTAATACATGGGAATTAGATGTAGAGTGTGTTTAATAGCTTGAAAGCATAAGCTCATTGAATTGATGATAGTAAGTAGTATGTTTATGAGCTATCTTATTTGTATGCTTTGAGTATTTGCAGGAAAACACACGTTGATAGTAAAGAAAAGATTAGTGAGCAATGCGATAGAAAGTATGTTCGATCTCAGGGAACCTTGAGAAGTGTGTAGGCCCTGAGATCCAAGCTAGTTGACAAACCCATTTGATGAAAGTTCTAAAGGTAAGAAAATAACGAAATTGCATAGTGTAGAAAGTGATTAAGGCGGTTCTTTCATGTTTGAAGCCACTTGAAGCCTTTTTATACCTTCTCACCTTGTTATTTGAATTTTATATGCTATATCCTTCTCAGACCCTTCTAGCCTTTCTAAAGCTTTTTATTGAAACACGTTATAAGCCATATCCCTTTAGATTATAGGACTTTTCCATATGGCCTGCACTCGAATCGCGATGCATAGACAGTTGTTTTAGAGCTTGAGTTTGGGGTGGTAGGTCCACCATTATGGGAATTGTTATTGGGATGGGATTTTTGAGCTTATTAATTGTGTTATGTTCTTTATATTGATGATGATTCACAAATTTTTATTGTAACCCTTTGCCGGGGTAATAGTGAATGAAAAAGAAGCTACGAGCTAAAATTTGCCAACAAGGGCATAAAAAGAAAATATATATATATATATGAGAAAATAGCGTGATATCTCATCATTAAAAAGAGAGTCATAGCTTAAGAAATTGATTTGAAAAGAAAAGAAAATATATATATTCGGACCGGCAAAGTGGATTTTTATGTGAACATCTTATGCTTTAATTGGGTTATTGGGGATGCTAAATTGTGCATCAAGGAATTCATTGGGTTGAGTGAAAAACGTTTTATCAGAGTAACTCAAGCTCTAGGGCGATTCGTTGATGGATAGTGAGGAGAGAGCCAAAAGCTCACTCTAAATTATCCAAATATACTATCATACCGTCCCTAAGCCTAAATTACAACCTTAAAGACCTTGTAATTCTTTGTTATATAATTAAGAAGTTATTGAGCCATTAGAGAGTAGTTAGGTGGATCTTTGAATACTAGTGAAGTTCGATGAACAATCTATAGATTTCTTGGGGAACTGAGTAATGTCCCAATCCTTCTTACATTGCGAAACTAATATGATCTTGAATTCAAGTCGTGTTGACTGTGGATATGAGAAGTGTATAGGTATGTAGTTTATGAATATTATTGCATGAAATTTTCTGAGTTGTTGCTTTATGTCTATTCTATATATTCTGCTATGTTCTTCCCATTGTATTGAAAATTCCATAAGTGTGTATTCATAGACTTCCCTTTATTTTTATCTTTATTGTATCGGGACGATACAACTTTGAGTTGGGGGTCTTGATGTCTCCTCATTTGTGATAGGTTTATATTAGGATGAGACATCATTTTTAGTGATTTAGAAGTCATAATAGTCTATTTTCTTGAGAAATATTGCACTTTCTTATTTTGAGTCTTGATTTAGTAAAATAATATTTTTAGAGCATATTGGGTTTAATTATTTATTTAGTGTGAAGCTTTAAAGATAATTATGGAGATTAATTAGAGTCCAAGTCAAAGACTACAAGATATGGAAAGAGATAAGCATGGTAATTGGAGATAAAGGAAAGAAAAGCTAAAAACATGGAAAAGGAAAACCTGCCTTAATCCTGAATTTCTGCACCTATGACCACAAATCAGCTCATAACTCAAGAATGGTGTGGAATTTAGAGAAACGGTCAAGATAAAAGTTGAAGAGCTTTCCGAGACGATCAGTTTGGTATATTCATACGCGTCAAACGGATGAATATTGAAGTTGCTAGAACCAAAAGAAAATTGGGCCTGATTTCATGTTTTTAGAGTTACGAATTTGAGTTGGGCTTGGAGTCCATTACTTAACCTCTCCTTCAAGAAAACGAATTAGGTTTTCTAAACACCTATAAATACACCCTTATATCACTTGTAAATCATCCTTGCCTCATAGTAATTAGTTCTTAAGGTTTTATTCTTCCAGTTTATTGTAGAGAGCAAGATGATGTCTTTTTCAATTTCTTTTAGTTTATTTCCTTCAGGTATGAACTAAACTCCCCATAGCTTGGGTTTTTCATCATGTATAATCTATGAATTCTAATTCTTCTATCTATGTTTCTTTGGGAATTACATATTTTAATTTGATATTAGCTACTTACCTTTATATTTGTTTATGTGTTTTGATTTATTGCCTGTCCTAGAACTGATCACTTTAGGCTTTCATAATAGTAGTTAGATGATCACCTTAGTTGGGTGTCTAATTATTGAAACACCACATAACGTCTAGTGTCGATATTAGTCCTAACAAAACTAATTCTAACTAGATAGTCATTAGGGTATAATTTAATCACTATCACCATGTATGGAAATTGATTGCTTAGGGCCCTAGGGGTATAGGATAACCCTATTTGAACCAGCCTCGTGGTCTGTCCGTAGCCCCCTTAGTCGCTCTCAAGGTCTAAGGAATGGGAATTTAGAATCCTGACTAAGTATACAAGAGCTAATATTCTCCCTTATTAACTAGATCTAATAGAAAGAATTAGAAGGATTAGTGCATACTAGCAAAACCTAAGCTATACTTCTTATCTCATATTCTTCGTATTTTATTTTATTGTCTTTATTTTCTTAGTTTTAATTAGTTATTTTCGAATCCAATCTCTATTTATTTTCTGTCTTTAATTAATTATTGCTTACTCGTTATTGCTACCCATCCGACTAGCACACTTAAGTCCCTGAGAACGAACTCAACTTACTAACTAAAACTTGCATACGTCCTGTAATACTTGCAGTACTGTGCCTGTCTAGGGTGAGAGTGCGTAGTTTTCTAAACTTTATTTATCTTATTTTTATCACACCCTAGGCGACACTAGATTCATCATCAGTTAACCCTTCCTAAACCAAATCAAGCTTGTTCGACCAATAATTTAAAAGTTCAAATTTCAAGAGTTGTTAAGGCTTTGAGGTGGGGGTCAATTGAGATGACTAAAAGAACAGAAGCATTATCTAACAAGAGGGAGATGAAGAAAAGCAAGGTATTGGGTTCAATTGAGAAGAAATCAAATAACAAAGGTTCTAGTTCCAAAGCTAAGGGTAAAATCGATGTTGAAGATGGAGGTAAGCTAGCTATGTTTGATTCAATGGGAAAAAGGCTTTACTTTTACTCAAAGGAGAAAACACAACCTCTTCCCTTCAAAGATCCTACACCCGAGGATAAATATAAAGCTTCAAAGGCCTTGATAGCTTCTGTAGAAAAACAATTAAAGGAACTACCTTTTGCTTATGAGAAAGTATTCGCTGAAGAAGTTGGTACAGGAGAATATAAGAGATTCTTGGAGCTTGGTGAAAAATTGGGTTGGTCTACGTTCATGGTAAGACGTTCTGAATTATGTCATGAGTTAGTTTTAGATTTCTATTTAGGCCTCTTTAGCCGAGATAGTAAAGGTTGTTTTTCGATTAGAGGAAAGTTAGTTCCTTTCACAGTTAATGAGATTAGAAACCACTTCAAGTTTAAGAAATTAATTGGACATTGCAAGTATAGTGAAGCGGTTGCTAAACGAAAAATATTTGATGAGGAATTACTTTTTGAGCATGTTTTAGACAAGGAGAAAGTGCAATCACATAAGGGAGAATTGAAGGCACCTTGTCCTTAAATATCTTCAACCGGATACAAGAGTTTGGCACAATTTTCTTATTCCTAATGTCTTTGGAAACACACGAACTTTGGATGTGACTAAGAAGAACGCTCTACTTTTGGATTGTATTTTGAGAGGAGAAGAAGTGGATGTGGCACAGTTGATCTTTGAGGAGGTGATGCGATTTTCGATCTCTCCTAAATCAGTCTATAATGTTAAATATCCTACTATGATCACGTGTCTTGTGCGAAAAACGAATGTTACATTGGGTGAAGAAGAGAAACTCGAATTTAAGAAGAGTTATATTGATAATGCTTGGATCATAAAAGTCTTGAGAGGAGCGGTTTATACGCAAGTCTTGAAAGAAGAAAGGAGCAAAGTTGGCAAGAGAAGATGGAGGAGCGTTTAAACAATTTCGAAGCAGCTCAAAATTCCTTAACCAATGATGTGGCACAAATCAAAGCCAATCAAGTGCACATCATGAAACTCCTTGAGCAATTAACGAAAGATCAAGCAAATCCTATCTTGGATGTCAATAATGCGAGGCAATAGCCTCGAGAATATGTTCTCTTTCTTCCTTACCATTTCTGTAAATGCTTTTATCTGCTAATTTTAATTTCTGTTTCGAGTCTTTTTCGAGTCGTTGGGACACGGCTCATTTTTGAGTTGGGGGTGTGGGGATTCGTTGTCTCTCATCTCCATTTTTCTGTTTTAGGTAGAAATTAAAATTTTTGATACATGGGAATTAGATGAAGAGTGTGTTTAATAGCTTGAAAGCATAAGCTCAGTGAATTGATGATAGTAAGTAGTATGTTTATGAGCTAGGTTATTTGTATGCTTTGAGTATTTGCAGGAAAACACACATTGATAGTAAAGAAAAGATTAGTGAGCAATGCGATAGAAAGTATGTTCGATCTCAGGGAACCTTGAGAAGTGTGTAGGCCGTGAGATCCAAGCTAGTTGACAAACCCATTTGATGAAAGTTCTAAAGGTAAGAAAATAACGAAATTACATGGTGTAGAAAGTAATTAAGGTAGTTCTTTCATATTGAAGCCACTTGAAGCCTTTTTATACCTTCTCACCTTGTTATTTGATTTTATAAGCTATATCCTTCTCAGCCCCTTCTAGCCTTTCTAAAGCTTTTTATTGAAACACATTATAAGCCATATCCCTTTAGATTATAGGACTTTTCCATATGACCCGCACTCGAATCGCGATGCATAGACAGTTGTTTTAGAGCTTGAGTTTGGGGTGGTGGGTCCACCATTATGGGAATTGTTATTGGGATGGGATTTTTGAGCTTAGTAATTGTGCTATGTTCTTTATATTGATGATGATGCACAGGATTATATTGTAACCCTTTGCCGGGGTAATAGTGAATGAAAGAGAAGCTACGAGCTAAATTTTGCCAACAAGGGCATTAAAAAAAAGAAAAATATATATATGAGAAAAATAGTGTGATATCTCAACATTAAAAAGGGATTCATAGCTATATAAAAGAAAAGAAAATTGATTTGAAAAGAAAATATATATATTCGGACCAGCAAAGTGGAATTTTTTGTGAACATCTTATGCTTTAATTGGGTTATTGGGGATGCTAAATTGTGCATCAAAGAATTCATTGGGTTGAGTGAGAAACGTTTTATGAGAGTAACTCAAGCTCTAGGGCGATTCGTTGATGGCTAGTGAGGAGAGAGCCAAAAGCTCACTCTAAATTATCCAAATATACATTATACCATCCCTAAGCCTAAATTACAACCTTAAAGACCTTTTGATTCTTTGTTATGTAATCGAGAATTGATTGAGCCATTAGAAAGTAGTTAAGTGGATCTTTGGATACTGGTGAAGTTCGATGAACAATCTATAGCTTCCTTGGTAAACTGAGTAAAGTCCCAATCCTTCTTACATTGCGAAACTAATCTGATCTTGAATTCAAAACCGTGTTGACTATGGATATGAGAAGTGTACAGGTATGTAGTTTATGAATATCACTGCATGAAATTTTCTGAGTAATTGCTTTATGTCTATTCTATATATTCTGATATGTTCTTCCCATTGTGTTAAAATTACCTAGGTGTGTATTTATAGACTTCCCTTTGTTTTTATCTTTATTGTATTGGGAAGATACAACTTTGAGTTGGGGGTCTTGATGTCTCCTCATTTGTGATAGATTTATGTTAAGATGAGACATCATTTTTAGTGATTTAGAAGTCTTTCTAATCGTTTTTCTTGAGAAATGTTACACTTTCCTATTTTGAGTCTTGATTTAGTAAATTAATATTTTTAGAGCATATAGGGTTTAATTATTTATTTAGTGTGAAGCTTTAAATATAATTATGGATATTAATTAGAGTCCAAGTCAAATACTAAGAGATATGGAAAGAGATAAGCATAGTAATTGGAGATAAGGAAAGAAAAGCTAAAAACATGGAAAAGGAAAAGATGCCAAAAATCTGAATTTTTGCACCTACGACCACAAATAAGCTTATATCCCAAAATTGGTGTGGAATTTGGAGAAACGGTCAAGAGAAAATTTGAATATCTTTCCGAGACGGTGAATTTCGACTACTCATACACGTCAAACGGATGAGTATTGAAGCTGCTAGGACCAAAACAAAAATGGGTCTGATTTCATGTTTTAGGGTTACGAATTTGAGTTGGTCTTGGAGTCCACTACTTACCTTCTCCTTCTAGAAAACGAATTAGGTATTCTAAACACCTATAAATACACCCTTATATCACTTGAATCATCTTTACCTCATAGTAATTAGTCCTTAGAGTTTTATGTATCAGAGTTATTGTAGAGAGCAAGATGAAGTCTTTTATTATTTCTTTTAGTTTACTTCCTTCAGGTATGAACTAAACTTCCCATAGCTTGGGTTTCGCATCATGTATAAACTATGAATTCTAATTTCTTTCTATCTAAGTTTCTTTGGGAATTACATGTTTTAATCTGATATTAGCTGCTTACCTTTATATTTGTTTATGTGTTTTGATTTAATGACTGTTTTCCTTGCTAGTGCACGAGTATTGAATTACCTTAATAGAAGTTAGATGATCGCCTTAGCTGGGTGTCTAATTATTGAAACACCACATAACGTCTAGTGTCGATATTGGTCTTGACAACACTAATTCTAACTAGATAGTCATTAGGGTATAATTTACTCACTATCACCATGTATGGAAATTGATTGCTTAGGGCCTTGGTAGCGCTTGTAAACCCTATTTGAACCAGCCTCGTGGTGTGTCCGTAGCCCCCTTAGTCGCTCTCAAGGTCTAAGGTATGGGAATCTAGAATCCTGACTAAGTATCTAAGAGCTAAGTATCTCCCTTATTAACTAGATTTGATAGAAAGAATTAGAAGGATTAGTGCATACTAGCAAAACCTAATCTCTACTTCTCATCTCATATTTCTTCGTATTTAATTTACTGTCTTTATTTTCCTTAGTTTAATTAGTTATTTTTGAATTATTCTCTCTTTATTTTCCTGTCTTTTAATTATTTACTTGTTACTCGTTATTTCTACCCATTCGATCAACACACTAAGTCCCTGAGAACGAACTAAACTTATCATTAAAACTTGCATTCGTCCTGTAATACTTGCAGTACTGTGCCTGTCTAGGGTGAGAGTGCGTTGTTTTCTGAATTATTATTTATCTTATTTTATCACACCCTAGGCGACACCAGTGGTTGACGTTGATCATCATTAATATTAATATTATCCTCTCGTGGTAGCACTTCTTCTCGTAAAGCCATTAAATTCTTTATTCTCGTTCTTCTCTCAAGCGTCTGTTGTAATCAATGGAACACCTTTCAGGATTCTCGAGCATACACTAGAAACCTGAAAGAGACAAAAAAAACCAAAAGCGTAAATCTGGAAAAAATAAAATAACTAAAAACTAGTACTACTAAAAATAAAAATAAACCCACACGCTAACGAGACACAAGTCCCCGGCAGCGGCGCCAAAAACTTGGTGTCGCCTAGTGTGTGATAAAAATAAGGTAATAAAATAGAATAAACGATGCACTAACACCCTAGACTAAACACGGTACTCATTGCAAGTATCACAGGTCGTACGTAAGTTTTATGATAAGTAAAGATTCGTTCTCAGGGACTTAGTTTGTTATACGAATGGATTTAAAAAGAAAGTGTAGTAATAAATAAGTATTGAATTCAAGACGAGAAAAGTCAATAATAATGATTGAGGGGGAGATAAGATCAAATTAAATAAACTAAAGACAATAAATAAAAAGATGTAAGAATGAGATGAGAAAGTATAGCTCAGTTTTTGCGAGTATGCACTAACCCTTCTATTTCTTCTACTAGTTAATAAGGGTGATTAAAGCTCTTAGATAAGTAGCCAGGATTATATATTCCTCCTAACCCCCTTCCGGGTGGACTTAAGAGGCGACCTAACAATTACCAGGGGAATTGGGTAAGGGGACCCTGCAATAATGATCGGTGATTAAATCTCAAACCCTAATGACTATCTAGTTAGGCAAGCCCTTCAGGATCACTACCGCACACTAGACGCTTATGTGATGTTTCAATAATTAGACACCCCTTCCCGGTGACCATCTAACTACTATTAGCACAGCCCTAATTTGATCAGGATTAAGACAGGCAATAAACCAAAGCACATAAAACAAATATATGGTTAAGAAGTTATAATCAATTTAAAATAGTTTTCCCAAACAAACTTAGATAGAAGAAAATAGAATTCAAATATTATACATATGCAAAACCCAAGTTATGAAAAAATTAGTTCATACTAGAAAGAAATAAACTAAAATAAAGATATATACTGTCAACTTGTTCTCTTGAATGACTTCTATGATGAATAAACTTAAGGATTAATTGTGGGAGGCAAAGACATGTCTACAATAGTTAAATGGTGTATTTATAGGTGTTTAGGAAGCCCTAGGTCGGATTTCTTGGAGTAGAAGGCAAGCAATATGACTCCTTTTCCAAATCAAATTCGAAAAGATATACACTTTTCCTTATGATAGCTCCTCCAAATTCCCAGCCGATTTTGAGTTATCTTCACTTTAGTGGACGTGGCTGCAGAATTTCAGATTTACTTGGCAACTTTTCCTTTCCTATTTTATCTCTACTTCCTTTTATCTCCAATTTTCATCGATATATTCTTTTCTTATCTCTTTAGAATTGGTTTGGAATCTAATTAATTTTTATATATCTTTAAAGCTTCATATTAACACACAAATTAAACCAAATATGTTTTAAATATAATAAATCATCAAATCATGACAAGAAATAGGAAAATATTGAAATATGACTAAAAATCAAATATTAATTTACCAAATACACCTAAAATGATTTCTCCAACCTAGATTATTATATCACAAATAGGGAGACATCACCCCACAAGTATGAATCATTGACAAGTAATAAAAGTATGTATAAAGATTTATCGTCTCCACAAGGACTAAGATTGTTAAGCTCGTGTTTTAGTTTATGTTTAAGATATTTGTTGAGGAAATATATACGAATGTAAATGATAATATTGGTTTTAAGTTTCCTAAGTACTTAAGATAAAAGATAAAATACAAGTATTGAAGTGAAATTATGAGAAGGTAGCTCAAGACGCGAGTGTTCACCAATAGTTATGACCTGAGATTATTTATGACTTAAGGGTGAAAGGGGGATATGTTGCTAATCGGGATTATAACTTTCTTCTAACTCCCACCAGGGTAGCTTAGAAGTTTTCCTTACTATTAGAAAGTCATCAAGTGAGATCATTCTACGCAAAAGCTCGGTGATACAAACTAACCTATATGATTATTCGGCTAGGCAAGCCCGTCGGGATCACTACCACCACCGGACGTTATAACATGTCTACTACCCAACCCCCCTTTAGGGTGACAATTAAATAACTATCATACTCAATTGCATGGCCACTACAATTGGGTTACACAATTATTACAAGATTTATGAACAACAGTACAATTATTCCTCAGTTCATTTAAATTAAATATAATCAAAATAATACACAATTCATAGTCTAGGGTTCATACAAAACATTTCAAGCTAAATGGAGTTTAGTTCATAAGAATCATATTAATAATTAACCTAAGAATCAAAAATATATAAGGTTTCACTCGAAAAGATGATAAATTGATCGAAGGGTATGAAAACCTTGCTCCTCCTCCTTCCCAGGCGATCTAGTCTCCAAGCGTGTCTTTTGACTTCTAATGATATATTTCTGAATAATAATGATCAAGGGCCCTTTTCTAATGATAAAACATGATATTTGTGTGTGTGTATATATATATATACACTCCAAAATGTTTTATGGGTTGTGGGATCTTTTTAAGTGGCCTAATCCAACCCAAACACGTTTTCCTAAAGGAGTGGATGAGTTTGAACCACGACAGCTGCAAGTTTAATAACTTCTTCAATTCAGCTTCAAGTCACAAAACGTCAGTTCCTATGTGCTCCTGACTCCAAGTATTATCTAGAAACCAAAGGGTTCCTCCAGATGCTTTGCCAATATTGTGTGGTAACTCAAACAAGTCAATTCCACGATTAGCCGACAACTTCTCTCACTTTCCAAAAGTGGTCGAATCGTCCTCTAACTCCTTGAATTGGGTTTGACCTTCCTTTCTCGACTTCTTATCCTTGTTTTAGTATCCAATATCATTCAAGTACCTAAGAGTTGTGCACTTAACACACAAATTATGCACAAATAGGTCTAAAAGTCACAATTCTCCATAAGTAGACAAGAAATAAGAAACAAGAAAATATCATAATATAGAGAATAATCCCTCAAATAAGCACAATATAACCCTACAGTGATGTCTCGTAACTATATTAATCTTTCACAATAAAGGAGACATCACTAATCTCGACAAAAGTCTCATTGTATCAGGTTGTTTTTTCACCGTTAAGAAAAATAATAAGTTAGATGAAAAGTCTAAAATTTTAAGGTGTAACCTTAGGTGGTGAACTAGGCCTTCAGTAGTTCGAACCACTTCAAAAAGATTATGTAACTATTATCGCTTATTGTTTACATATCGTTGCTTAGTTTATTTATTTAATTGTATTCATCACATTGCATGATCTTGTAAGTGTTTTATAAATTGTCTTTGTAGAAGTTTTTTAACAAATATTTCAATTGTTATTCTCTTTTTTATTTTTTTCTAAGTGCTTGCATCTTTTATTGGTCAAACTTGTCTTGAAGCTCATAGCATGATCATGTAAGATATTGATAAATTGACTTGATTAGATTGTCAATTAATAGTTTTTTTAATTAAAATTATAATTAGGCATAATTATTTAAGTGTCCTATTCAAACCCCCTCACCACCCCCACCCCCACCCCCTTGGTCCCGCACACTATAAGACTTCTAAAAAATATAATAATTTTTATGATTTATACTCTTTTATTACTTAGAACGACCCATCACTCGCACTTAGTAACTTTCTCTGGGTATAAATCGCCTCACACCCAAGGCGATACCAAATTCTCACCCACTAAATACTTTATGATGGCTTCTAATATCCTAGTTTCTCTGATTTTTTGGTCAAGATAAATGAGGACTTACGAGCTCTGGCCTTTGTGTCTTTGGTCAAAAATGAATTGGTAAAGTCATAGATGGAAGAAGGCGGCATGGAGGCCATATTGACGCTCACTTGGTACACCTTAGTTTCTAATGTGCTAAGCCCATACACAAAGATTTTCCTTAGCAAAATAGAAAATGTGGGAGTTAAACTCGTTTTCCCTAACTTTCCTTTTTTGAATTTAATTTTGAACAATATTGTATGGCATATAATATCTTGCAAAATGGGCTTTCAACAACCTTTTTTATTTTGTTGTTTGAATTCTATTAGGTAGTGGATGAGGGGTTAAGTGTAAAATTTTATTTTTGACAAGTTGTTAGTATTCTTATAAAATAATGTCAATGCTCCATTCTCGTCCTCGACTTTATCTAATTGAGAATATCCATCGTTTTGAGAAAAAAAAAAATTTGGACAGTATCATTTTGAAAAGTTGGATTGTGCAAGATTGAGAATATTCATCCTTTTGAGAAGTTGGATTGTGCAAGATGGTGGATTATAATTACTAAGTTTCTTCCATGATTGTTGTATTGGTTATGAATTGTTCGGTTAGGTTTTTTTTTGACAAAAAAAATTTGGTTAGGTATTAGTACTTGTTTTTTTTCTATGCGACTTTATCTAATTGAGAAATTTTGAGATTTTTTTTTTTTTTTTTTGACAGTATCATTTTGAGAAGTTGGATTGTGCAAGATGGTGGATTATAATTACTAAGTTTCTTCCACGATTGTTGTATTGGTTATGAATTGTTTGGTTAGGTTTTTTTTTTTTACAAAAAAATTGTTTGTTAGGTATTACTCTACTTTGTTTTTTTTTTATGTCATGGGTGTTCGGACCAACTTTTGCGTACCACAACTAATCCTATGGGAAATATACACACCTCTCATGCATATTCTCAGGTTAACCAGAACTAGGTTACACATATTCTATTCAGGAAGAAGGTCCCTATATCTCTTGCTTTACCAAGGGATAGAGAAATAGCAAGACTCTGACCTACACATATTCTATTCAGGAAGAAGGTTCAAACCCTATACCTCTTGATTTACCAAGGGATAGCAAGACTCTGACCTGTTGAGCTACCCCAACTGGTTATTAGTACTTGTTTTAATTATGGTTTTGTGTTTCTTATTTTTATATCCTTGTGAAAAGGATTGTATTTTGTAAGCCTTTTTTTATCTAAGGACTTTATTATTCCGACTCAATGAAACAAAAAAAAAACAATCATTTAAACAAAATAAAAGCTTTATTTATTACTCGGTTTGTCTACACTTTACTTTTCATAGAATATTTGGAAAACCTTGACAACAAGAGGCTATCAGCCAACTTAAAATACTTTCTAGCTGTGACTAATAAAGATCGTTTTAAAGAGTTTTAATAAGCAATCATGGTGTGGCAGAGAGTCTCTTCAACCTTAGACCATACACGAGAATTCAAAATATATTAAAATATATTTTACAAATTGATAATTAGCATAGCAGTGGCAGAAAATTTAATAAACATTTATCATCCAAAACAGCACATATATCGGTCAATAACCTTCATTATGTGTTGCATTAAACAGAAATGCTCTTCTGTTACAATAAGGGATACAGATTTTGAATATTTTTATCAACAACATAACATATAGCATTACAATATCTCAACAAAACTAGCTGGACCATCACTTCTAACTGGTCAAACTCACCACTACAATGACCTTGGACATGAAAGTTAATGTCCTAAGCAATTGTATTTCCTCTTCCCCATTTAATTTTATAACACTAAGATACATAAATATATATATACATACACAAAACTAGACCATATACGAAGCATCATCAATCCCCTCTTCATTTTCATGTTCATTCTGATGCCAAGTTGAGCCTGCTCTAAACTTACAAACTGGACATGTCCCTTGCTGTCGCAACCATGGGTCGATACAATTGGCATGAAACTACAATATAACAATTAATTAACATTCTTTTTTAATTAAAATTTCATTAAAAAATAAATACAAACCTGATGCAAACATGGTAAGCTACGGATAAGTTCACCCGCATTAACAACCTCTAAGCAAACACTACATGTCAATTCATCATCTGAGCTTTTCCCATTTTCTGTACCACTTTCTTCATCTTTCTTCTTCTGTTTAATCATTCATATTTTTAAAAAAAAAAATTGAAATAATGTAAAACAACAAAAGGTACCTCAATAGACACCGAAGAAGAAGCTTGTTGGCTTGATGTGCCAGAACTGTTAAGAGAGTTGGATAATGAATTAGTTAAAGATGAGTTGGATAATCTAAAAATATAACTTACTTTTGAATGGAGGAACCTTTATATTTATGAACAGGAAGAGCATTAATTTCTTCATCAGTCATTGAAAGAGCAGTAGGAGCATTATCAGCATCAAGTGCTCTTAAAGTTTCATAATCTGTAATACACCAATAAAATTAACTCAAATAATTTTAAAACTTAATTTAAAGAAAAGAAAAAATAAAAATAAAAAAACCTAAGTCATCAAATTCTCGATCAAGAAGAGCAAGCTGAAGTCTAAGACCTTGAAGACGTCCTCTAGTAGCAAGGGCTATAGAAGGAGGCATATGTAATCGTAGTTCAGTATGACCTAATAGTCCACTAGCTGCTGCTGCTGCATGTGCTTGTGCTTGTGCTTGAAGTTGTTGACATGTTGCATACATTCTTAAACTTGTTGCCATTAAAAATACTCCAAGTACTAGCCATAGCTATAAAACCAATTTACAAATTAGCCCTCGTATATCTTTCTATAATGGAGTTGAAGAAAACACTAACCATGAAATTTGGTGACATTTGATGCGAGTTCAGAATCATGAACAACAACAGAACTGTCACACGAATGAAGTAACTAACTATCAATCTCAAAACAGGGCTTATTGCATCATTGGTCCCGCAGGGACCAATGGTGCAATTTGAGGGATTTCGCCTCTAAACATAAGAAAAGGAAAAATACCCGTGACAATAAAAGCCAATGAGTTGGTATTAACTGGTCGAGCAGCATGAACACGCTGAAGAATGAAAAAGAAACTCCATTACTATAGTTTATCGTTAAAAACATCCATAGAATCTTAATAAATTACAAAATTACCACTGTTCTCCGATCAGGGACGAACCCTGGAAACCCGGTTTCAATATCTCCCCTGGTGCCACGAAAAACAAAACTCATCTTTAAAAGCTAAGTAAGACCCAAATGAATCAATCCTGTACAAAAAAATTAATATAAGCAAATCTCGAATAAAACAAAGGTGCAATTACGTGTTCAATTTAATAAAAGCAATCTATTATTATACATCATGACAAAAAAATGACATAATAAATGATAAACATTAGAAAAAGGCCAATTACTTACATAAATAGGAAGTTGTAGGAAGTTCTAGTTTCTATATTGTAAATAAGTAACAAGATATTACCACGTGACCTAGAAATATTCTCAAATTCAGAACTTGAAAGAAAGCTAATGATAAGCCTTACGATGACATCATCATCATTCATCACCGCTATACGAAATCAGATAATAAGCCTTTATATGTGAGGAAAAAAAATTACTTTTATCATCAAAAAATGCAATCTTGATCTATACCGTAAATGTTACTAACTAATTTACATTAAGACTTAGCAATTGACAAATTATAATACACTTATCAGATTTTCCAGCTAAAATGATTTACACAGATATGTAATTAAAATGCGTGTACAAATCCATGTACTTTAAGTAATTACAAGGCTTCCTACAAAATGAATACACATAATTGAAGATAAAACCCTAATATCTACGAGGCATGATATAAACAAATTGAAGAAAGTGTGTTAACCCTAATTGTATATAAAATGTACACATATATGGTAATCGATGATTACTTACGCTTAGTTAAAAAGAATGGATTGAATAGCAGTTCAAAAAATGATCTTTTGCTGTTCTGAGTCTAATGAGAACCAAACAGAGTTTTGAAGGAGAAAAGAAATGAGTTGACTCGGGCTGGGTGAGCTACTCTTTATTTATTTCAACCCCACTTTCCCCATTCAATTTCTTACACTTCCGAAGAAATATCTTACTAAATCGCTATGACGCTATGTTTTTTTTTTTCTTAGCACGGAGGACGGTTTGTTTTGCACTTGATCGGCTCAGATTTGGTAGGTTTGGTGGGTGATAAGTTAAAATAAAGTTGGGATACTAGATCAAGTACAAGAAGGTCGAAATAGTCATGACCGAAGACAAAACCACAAGGCTGAGCGTAGAGGAGTGTCAAACTCGTAGAGGAGTGTCAAACTCAAACACATAGGTCAGGTGAATGATTGCATGTATGAGTGACATCTGAGGACAAATATCTCAACACCAACAGTACGGGCGCGAAACAGCACAAACCCCTAACGCCTAAATTGTGCACTTACACCTACTTAAACTGTGTACCCACACGAGCGTCTCACGACATTTATAAATACCCTATTCTTCCAACGAAATAGGGATATTCTAACTCTCTCTTAAAATCTCAATGTGGTTATTATACAGTCTATAAATCTCCATAGTTCTCGATTCGTAAGAACTTGAGACTTGTTAAGGTAGTGTTTTAAGATCTTTCTTTATATTCTCTTCTTCTAGGACCAGTCTATAAATCTCCATGATTCTCGGATCATAACCTATCCTCGACCTCAACTTGAACTCTAGATGAGTGGTAGCTAAACTTGTGGTCTTCATTCCTCTTTAGGGTGTCCTCGAGTCATCAACACTTAGTTTGAGTAGATCTTTATAAAGCAGGTGTGGTGTTCTTTATTACCCATCCCGCATAGGTCGAGGCAGGTGGTATATTATCCAAATTACTGAACGTATGTTTGAAGGGACAAAGCGTGTGAGGAAATATGATAAAATGCATCAAGTAATGAAAGTTTGGAGAGAAATTTTAACATATATATATATATTACTCCTAAACCTCTATTGTTGTGAGTGTAACGGTAATCACTGAGGGAATGCGATTTATTTTCATCTTAATTAAGGGAAAATCTTGAATGTGGTGACAAACAAACCAGTAGTTTTATGCAATACCATTAAAGTTATTTTTTGTAAATTCTTAAACCAAAAGTTCATGTATTTATAGCAAAGTATGACAAAACTAATTTGAGATTTCAAAATCACAAGATGGGAAATCGTGGTATAAAATTAGGAATACATGGGTTACACGGTTACATGAGGTAAACATGGAAATCGTATGAACATTTATGCATATAATGTAGTACCACTTCCTCAAAATACACTTACGCGATAAATTTTAGTGAGAAAAAAAATGTTAGAAAAGCTATGAGATCAACGAAGATCACAAGAAGTCTTTACAAAAGAAACATATGCAACAAGTCTTACTAGACTACAAAAGTTTAGATGAAGTTACAAAAGAATTAATAAACTATGAGATGAGAATTAAGTAGTCCTTTCTTATAGATAAAGAAGAGAAGAATAATTTGTATATATTTCGTGTGTATTAAACTGATTCAAATGGTTTGTTTATATAGAAAGCTAAACACACTAATTGTGATGCATTACACACACTATACATACGTATGTGCTTGAGACTTGTGTAGTGTATGAACTTTAGTTAATCAATTGATGATTCTTAGTTTTTGGGATACTTTCAGTATATAAATAAATTGTAGCTAATTCTTGTTGATTATATATTTATGCTTGAAATCTATTCTTATCTTGATAAAGTATAGGATAGTAGTAGTTAGATTGTAGCCTCGGAGGAGGATTTAATTACGGATGTAGGATATAAGCGCTTGGTGTGCGTTATTGAGCCGAGAGGACTTGACTAACCTAGTATTCAATAGGGTAAGAACCAATTCCTCCAAAATTATTGTAGGATCACACATGAGGGGTCCATTCCTCAAGGGGCAACCAATCAAGGAAATTATCAACCAAGACCCCAAGGAAAAACTTACCAAGTTAGGCCTCAAAACCATTATCAAGGAGGTCCAACCATGGATTTCAAGCTCCTCAAAATTCCAGATATGACGCTTATGTAGATACTCTTGCTCAGAAGGCACACCCTTCCCGTCTTCAAGAATGTGGGATCACTGCAAATGAGGTAGCTATTACTTTAAACCAGTTTATGTTGGTATCTAGTGAAAAGTCAACCAAGATAGAGGATACTTTGAACTCTCATTCCGCCTCGTTGAAAATTATTGAGACTCAAGTTTCTAAAATTGCTAACTATGTGAACACGCGATCGCACGATCAACTTCCTAGCTATGATGTAGAACTCGGTTCTGCGGCCTAGGCGGTCGACCGGGGCCTAGCGCCTAGGCAGGATTACACGGGGCCTAGGCGGAAATATACGGTTTTGAATCTTGCTGTTTAAATTTGTATATTTAGTAATATATATAGTAATTATAGCAATTTCAATTATTTAAGTCATAAAATTCATCTAACAACATTAAATAAAATATAAAAAATTGAGTTATAATATCAATTAAAGAATTCTCGAGAACAAAAAAAACAGGAAGGTCTATGCAGGCATGTTTTGTCATTAATCGGCGCCTAGGCGGCCATTATTTGCCATTAATCGACGCCTAGACGGGCTAGGCGCCTATTCCACGGCGACTAAGACGCTAGGCAAAAACTCCTAGAATTTTAACTAGGCGTAAGCGGTTGAGGGAGAGTTGACGCCTAGGCGGCGCCTACACGCGCCTAGGCAGGGAGATCTACAGCATAACTTCCTAGCAATGTTGAGTATCCTCGAAATGTTGAAGATTGTAAAGTGGTTGAACTAAGGAGTGGGAAGCAACTACCCCTTACCTTAGTGGTTGAAAAGAAAAAAAAAGGTTGAGAAGGAGAACGATCTGAAAAATCTAATTGTGGAAGATATCATTATTGAAGATGTAGTTGATGATGTGAGTAAAGAAGTAGCAAAGGAGCCCAACAAGGCTACGAATAAACCGACAAAGAAAGATTTGGTTGTGAATGATAATTTCCCTCCTCTTTTTCCATCATGTGTCCAAAAGAAGGACAGTGACAAAGAGTGCATGAAGTTCATGGACATGGTGTTACGAATTAATTTTCCATTTGTGGAAGCCATACCAAATATGCTGAAGTATCTGAAATTCATGAAAGAAGTGTTTTACAAGAAACACAAATACTTTGAGGGAGAGATGGTTGGTTTACCGGAGGAGTGTAGCGCAATATGTTAAAGTAAGTTTTCTTCGAAGTTGAAAGATCCCGAGAGTTTCATTGTTCCTATATATATTGGTAAAGAGTGGATCGTGAGAGTTTTGTGTGACTTAGGTATAAGTATCAATCTCATGCCTGTGTTAGTTTATGAAAAGTTGAGGATTGAGGATGCAAGACCTACTTCCATGTTCTTACAAATGACGGATAGGTCTATCTCCCAACGTGAAGGAAAGATTGAGAACGTGCTCGTCAAGGCAGGTAACTTTATATTTCTTTATATTCTTTATATTCTTTATATTTCTTTATATTTCTTTATATTTCTATGTAATTTCATTATTCTTGACTACGACACGGATGTGCCTATTATCTTGGACGATCATTCTTAGCCACGGGGCGTACTTTGATTGATGTAAAGAATGGTGAATTGATTATGCGAGTGCAAGACGAGGAGGAGAAGTTTAACGTGTTAAAAGCGACGAAATTTCCTGATTCTCCGGGTGATTGTTTTCACAAACCCTAACACATAGTCCCACGTACTCCTACAAGTTTACCCATGTATTTTTCAAGTTACTCTCATTTATAAATTGCTTGTCCATTTAGGTAGTTAAAAAAATAACCAATTTTATTTTTAGAAATTCTTTTAAATATTATCCGTTGGATCAAAATCTATTAAAATTAAACGTATAGGAATATACAATAAATCAAACTTATTATATAAAACTAAGTCACAAGGATTGCCAGCGTGGCGATCTCCCACACCCAGGGCCGGTCATGGTTATTTAGTGGCCCTGGGCGAAACTTTAAATTAGGCCCTAGTGCGGTTAGTTTAAAAAATATTTGAAGATGCAAAATTTTCAAAGGAATCAACACTTTAAGTATTTAATAAATATATCATAATGAATATAAGATTTGAGCGAAATAGTTAAATATAGTGATGAACATTCAAATGTAAAAAATTATATTTTAAATATATAACAAATTTACAGTGTATCTCATAAAGACGGGGAGGGAGAATGTTAATCGTAACTCCTATTTTTCCTCTCTTTACTAGAAGCGGATCCAGAACTTAAATGTTAGAAAATCCATTAGGGTTCGGGCAGCGCCCCGAAAAAAAATTAGGACACTTTCTAGATTAGGGAGGGATTTGAGGGAGACGGGACTTAATTTTTTGTATGTTTTTTCCTAAAAAAATTCAGATAAAATTTGTATTGTGTCCCAGGACCGAGAATTAGCTTCTACTCTTAATTCAGTCAAGATTTTACCCTTATAATATTAAAATAAAAATTAAATTAAAAATAACAATAAATCAGAATATGACAACCTTATACTAGTGAACCATGGAAATGAAAAATTGGTTATAATTTATTTAAATATAAACCTAAAATGATACAAAGTTCATATATTCAAATCGATTTGAATAAATTTAACATATATAATAGAATATAAAATATATTAACTAATACCAAAATAAAACTTATATAAGAAATAAATAAATGTAATATTTATTAAGTAATAATTATAGTCTAATATTTTTATACATACCTACTGTAATTAATATAAGTAAAATATTAAAATATTTTATTTATTTAGTAGATATATATAATAATTTGAATTTGAGTAAAATAATGTTTTATATTACAATTAAAATATATAAATAAAAGTAATTTAAAAAATTTATGTTAATTTTTATAAAGAATCATCATCAATTTGTACTATTTATATTTTAAAATAATCTAATTTTAAGTTTTATTTTTGTATTAAGTTAACAAAAAGTAGATATAGAAAAAATAATTTTTTTTCTTAAATGGCAAAACGAAAAACAAAAAGTACAAGAAATATTGGTATATAAAAACATATGTTGTATGGGGGGCTCGAAACCAGATTGCCAAGACTAAATACCACCACTCTTACCGTCCAAGCCAAATCAAGATTACGTTAGATCAATGAAACGATTACTTTTATTCAAACACAATATATACATTTATATATACCTAAAAAATTAGGGGCCCCTACTAAACTCGGGGCCCTGGGCGGTCGCCCGGACCGCCCATGCCCTGGGCCGGGCCTGCCCACACCCTACTATTATTATAATACTTTCGATTCACATCATTTTATAGTACATTGTGAGAGATTGACATGCTGGCAATCCTTGTAACTTACTTATATATTTTTTTAATATATTATCCGTTGGATCAAAATTTGTCAAAATTAAACATGTAAAAGTATACAATAATCAAATCCATTGCATAAAACTAAGTCACCAGGATTGCCAACGTGTCTATATTCCACGCCCTACAATTAAACTACTATAAATTGATATGAACTCCGTGTCCATTCACATCAAAACTTTCACCACTTCCAAAACTTCTATAAACCATTTCTCTCATCTCCCTTCAACAATGGAAACGACAAAGCCAAGCAAAGGCGCCGGTGGAAGAAAAGGCGCCGGAGAAAGAAAGAAATCAGTTACAAAGTCAGTTAAAGCTGGCCTTCAATTCCCCGTCGGCCGTATCGCACGTTTCCTCAAGAAAGGTCGTTACGCTCAACGTACCGGTGGTGGTGCTCCGATCTACTTGGCTGCCGTTCTCGAGTACCTTGCTGCTGAGGTATATACATTCACACAAATGTATACATATATATCTTAAGGTTTTTGTTTAATTATTTGTAAAAACTGTATAGGTTTTGGAATTAGCTGGAAATGCGGCAAGGGATAACAAGAAAACAAGGATAAATCCAAGGCATGTGACTTTGGCAGTGAGAAATGACGATGAGTTGAAAAAATTGTTGAACGGTGTTACTATTGCTGGTGGTGGTGTTTTGCCCAACATAAACCCTGTTCTCTTGCCTATTAAGAAACCAGAAGCTACTCCTTCCACTCCTGATAAAAAGAAGAAGAAAGCTTAGATATATAGATTTCGATTCTGCTTTGGCTTTTTGCATAATTAGTTACATCATCAAGTTTGTAATCTTCATGATTATTTATGTAGTTTTTGCAAAAAAAATCAATGGTGCTCCCTTAATCTGATCCAGAAAACTTTTGCATTTGATTTTCTATTAAAAGGTTCATAATTAGCAAACGGCATTTGTATGTCATATTAGAAATTTGAAGACAGTAAAATAAAAAATATGTTGGTTCTCTCATTTGTCAGAGGTGTTAATTTGGGGCTATAGGTGTTTTCAATTTAGGGCAATTTCTTTGGTATATCCTAAAAGTATATTTAGCTTATTATTGTAGATTTAAGGTTTCCAGAGATAGTTTCAATAGCTTGGCATGGATTGGTAGAGAATCGGGAGTTGGATGGGTTCATATTCATCATTTGGTAATAATTATGGGCTTTGCTGCAATTATCAAATTCAAGCTCTTATTAAGAACCCCTGTTTTGGCTATTGATCTGTTAATCTATTTAAACATCTCATTGTTATTGTAATTTTTTGAATGGGTGGTTTGGGCATTGGATATTCAAATGGCAGATGCTGTATTGCCATCAGATTCCGACTAATTATAGCCGTTTTTTATTATTTATCATAACACAGAACTTATGGTATATACAGGGAAATTGAGCCCTTTTGTATGATTGAACCTATTCTCTGGTCATGGCTGCTTTCTGGATGATGGAAATGTATGCTATAAGGTAAATTCAGGTTTCTTATAGTTTGTTTATAAATAGTAGTTGGAGAATGCTATGCTTGGAGATAATCATATGATTGGATGATTTTTTATAGTATAATTCGTGTTAATGATCACAAGGATTATATATATTACAGTAGCGGTTGTTCGTAAAATAATGATACTGTAGTACTTTTATAACGTTGGCTAATATTCGTAAAATAATGATATTGCAGTACTTTTAAAATTTTAGCTAATAAGTTTAGTAAAAACATTTTATACAGAAATATTTTTTAATAGTGGCGTGGAGAATCAACCGCCTTAAGAACGATTTCTGGCACAATTAAGATATTTATCTGCTCCTTAAGGTATAACCACTACTATCTTTACTATTATCTTTACTCATGTTCAGTCAAGAAAAATGTATGGAATCTGTATTATATCGTTCAAGAAAGGAAGAGAAAGAGAATAAGAGTTTTGTAAGTTTGTGTAATCTGTGTGAAACTGCAATTGCAATTGCAATTCCACTGATTAAGGTTGTTACAAATGTGGGTTGACTGAATCAAAGTTGTTACATAAACGTGGGTAGAACATGTCAAACGTGGAGTTGAAACATTCAAATGTTCAGAAATACTCAATCAAATGTTGGATATTTTATCTGAAAACAATTGATTACTCTCTTCGTCCCAAAAATACTAATGTCTACTTTGCTTTTCACACAAATTAAGAAACATAATTATCATCTTCCCCATTATTAAAATACCTTTAATAAAGTGTTTTGATATTTTAAATATTAATTGGAAACATAAATTTAAATATTTTAATAAGGTTAATAGTGAAAAAAGGTGGAATGAAGTGTTTTGAAATTCTAAGTGGACATTACTTTTGAGACACCATTTTTAGTAAGGTGGACATTATTTTTGGGACGGAGGGAATAACTAGGTAACTAAAACTAGTTTTTTAAAATCTCCAAGACACATGACCTAGGATCCGGTCGGGTGGATAGTGGTGGTGGTGTGCGTGTCTAGGGATTAACTATACCTCATCTCATGCATAGGATGTTGTTGTTTGGACACTATAGAGACCACTAGCTAAATAAATAGGTAAGTTATACTTAAGTGTCAATATTTTGCGATTTGAATTGACACGTAGTAAAGTGAGGCAACAACTAAATGCAGTCAAGTAAACGTATTCTTGAACTTGACGTTGTTCAGCTGAGACCCTCACAACACATACTTTAACCCGTTAGATATATACAGATTTCACGATGTTATCATAAACGCCTTTTAGACCATGCACATACCTTGGTTTTCAAAGTCTTACAAGTACTCTAAAAAGTCATGTCTTTTAGAGAAAGTGCCCCCACCTTCACACTCATATAGACAATGTCAAGAATGTCTACCATCATAGACTACCCTTCAAGGGTCTTGAGATCATTAAGAACCCTAAAGCTCAAATTCATCATAAGTTGACGAATTTATCAAGTCTATCTCAATAGAACCACCATATAGGGATATGAACATCATATGAGTTTCAACCTCTTTATAAAGCAGTCATATGAGTTTCAAAACGTTCACAATAAATGACGTTATAAAGAGTCCACCATAAAGCCAAAACCGTTTCTCTATTCTTGGAAACTAGCATGAACCTGGACGCATTCTTTGACAAGGGGGAGAACGAAGTTGGTCAGCCTTTGTAACTCCTGAGCCATAAGTGCAGGAGTTAACGTTGGGAGCACTCATGTTATCATTTGTAATTTCTGAGCCATAAATATTGGAGTTACCAGTGGAGATGGAAGCAATCATGATGGTCTTTTAATGTTGGAGTTTCCGACTGTTGGGAATAAATGTCATGAAGATGACTGACAACTCTTCGGCGGGTATGAGACGACTTAATTCTGACTCGATAAATACCCACCTCCAAAATATGTTTTTTTCCCCTGAAACTTCCTAACACCCCCATGACCACGCCGCAACACTGCCTATTTACTGCGTAGAGCTTTTTGTTGGGTAGTAAACCAAAACTCATCCCCAAAATAATATACAAAGGGGTTTGAACCCTGGATGGTTGCATTTCACATGACCTATCTTTCCATCTAAGCTAGGATCTCCCAACACTTCCACGACCACGCCGCGCCACCACTCTTTTACTAGGTAGATCTTTTTGTTGGGTAGTAAAACAAAACACATCTCCAAAGTAATATTCAAAGGGGTTTGAACCCTGGATGGTTGAATTTGGCAAGATCTATCTTCCTATCTAAGCTAAGACCTTAATGTTTTAAGCCTTTGAAATGTATAGAAAGATTACATACTATAAACCAATATTTTTCTCATCTCCATTTCCGATGTTGGGACTTTTCAAGAAAAGGACTCTCAGTGTTATCTTTCTCCAAGAGTATGAAAACCCTTAAATTCCTTTTGATTTCCAACACCAAGTGTGGTTTGATCTGATAGATTCTATCTCACTGCTCGGTTCGAGAAAAGCTCCTACGAGCTCGGCTCGTGTATAAACAAGCTCAAACTCCAATTCAAACTCGTTAAGTAAACAAGCCCGCTCGAGCTCGTTCGTGAAAGTTTTGTTTATATTTGCGAATTGTAGATTAATATAATATTTACTTGTAAATATATTATTAAACATTAAATATCAACTTAGATATTTTTGATTTCTTTAGACTTTTACTTTTTCATTAATATTACGCTCCATACTTTCATACGACGTACTCCGTCCCATACGAACCGTTAATCAAAGTTTCACTTCAACTATAAAAAACCAAATTGTTCGTGAGCAATTCGAGTTCGACTCGAAAAGAACTCGTTTGATAAGTTAAACAAACAAGTTTTAACATCTATGACTTGGTTTGTTAAAATTTAAGCTCGGCTTGACTCGTTTGAATTGGAGCTCAACTCGGCTCAAGAAGTTAAACAAACAAGCTTGTACATCTAATATTGGTTTGTCTTGGCTTGTTTACAACCCTAATCAATGTCTATAGCATCTTTCCAGTATATGACTTCTATTGATCTCATAGCCTCATTAAAAGTCTTGGGATCTTCCTAAAAAAACAAGAGACTAGTTCTTCATATAACATATTATCGTCTCCCAAGGTTTGATAGAATAAGCTAACATATACACACCTCAAGAGAGATAACCAGCGAAAGTGTACTGATCGTTGTAAAGTAATAAAAGTAAGTATGTAAAAGAGTATCATCTCCACATGGAATAGAAAGGTTAATTCTTATGAAGTGTTCTTGTAAAGTAATACTAGAATGAATTGTTCAACTAAAAGATAAAGATAAATATTTATTTTGTTTTTGTTTTATAAACCAAGAAAGCAATAAAGATAAACTAACTGACGAATGAAAATAAACTACAGAGAAGATATGAGAGTATAATTCGAGATCTCGCAAGTAATCTCCACTAGTATTGATTTTACGTTTTATTAATTAAGGGCAAATTTTGTAAATATGCAATAATCGGTATTCTAGCTTCTTCCTAACTCCTGTCAGGGTAGCTTAGAAAGCTACTTCAAAACTACTAGGGGAATCAAGTGAGGTAACCCTACACAATGATTGGTGAATAAAAGTCTCTAACTGTATTAACTATCCAGGTAGGCAAGCATGTCAGGATCACTACCGCACACTAGACGATTATTTATCGTTTTCAGTAATCGAACCTCCTATTAATGTGACAATCCTAATTACTAAGGATATTCCAAATTTTGGCTAGATTAAGGGCTTTTGAATGTCAAATACATACGAAAGCATATAATTTGAACAACCTAAATAAATTATGTAAATCCAAGATCAATAGATGTAATAAATCATACTATGGTTCATACGTAAAAGCAATCCCAAGCTATGAGAATTTAGTTCATAATAAAATCAAAAGAAAAAGTACAAGAATTATGTTTAGGACAAAAACCTAATACTAAATTACCCTGGGATCAATGATGAAACAGTGTCGAATGGTGCAGTTAGGATCTGACTTCTTCTCCAATCGCGTCTTTTAACTTTTAATGATATATTTTTGAATAATAATGATCAAGGACACTTTTCTAATGATAAAACCTGATATACATAGTGTCCAAAATTTTTTATGGGGTGTAGGATATTTTTAAGTGACCTAATCCAACCCAAACACGTTTTCCTAAAGGCTATGTTGTAGATCTCCCTGCCTAGGCGTCAACTCCCCTCAGCCGCTTACGCCTAGTTAAAATTTTAGGCGTTTTCGTCTAGCGCCTTAGTCGCCGTGGAATAGGCACCTAACTCGTCTAGGCACCAATCAATGACAAAAAATGACTGTCTAGGCGCCGATTAATGGAAAAACATGCCCGCATAGAACTTTTTGTTGTATTTTTTATTCTCGAGAATTCTTTAGTTGATATTATAACTCAATTTTTAGTATTTTTATATTTACTATAGTGTTTCAAATGAATTTTATGACGTCAATAGTTAAAATTGCTATAATTAATACATATATTACTAAATATACAAAATTACAAATCGGGATTCAAAACCGTATAATTCCGCCTAGGCCCCGTGTAATCTCGCATAGGCGCGGGAGGGAGGGAGGGAGGGATCTCCATTGTTGAACCTCTAAACTTCTTCAAAACAACAGACTTCATCTCCCTCATCTAAACACTTCCCTTACCTTGACATAGACTATCAAAACCAAAAGCTAAACGACTCAATGTGTCCCTCCTCAAATGGGTTCCTAATACATCTCTTTATTCTCAAAGCATGAAGAAATATTAAAGACCCATAAATTTGGGACATCAATCTAAGTTCTAAAGCCTTAAAAGTGTTGATTTTTTTATTTTTTTACTTTTTTTATTTTTTTTCAATAAAAGTCCATTATAGAGGTCTGGTACAACCCGAATATAAGTTACTAATACAAGCATAAAATTCAACTAAATACCTAGTAGGGCAATTAGATATGTCTAGGTTAAGCCTAGTACATTTAGCTAGAATATCCGCTACACCATTATACTTCCTTCCAATATGGATAACCTTCTCTTCCGGGAATCTTTCAATCCACCTCCACGCCTCGGATATCATGGGGCGAATCCTCCAGTCAATTTCTCTGCGCCAATTAATACCTTGAAGTACCTCAAGGTTATCTGAGTAGAACGAGCTACTCTTAACTCCAAGATTTGCGGCCGACCTCATAACCAATAAGTTTAGTTAAAAGTGTTAACTAAACTTGATTTGGCTCATGCATGTATAGATCTATGGGTAAATATGAAGTTTAAAAGATTTTTATAATCTATCAGCTAATTTACTTATTGTTCTTCAAGTTGATTATGTTTTTTGTTTTCTGTTGCTGCTTCATTAATACTATCATGAAATTTTTGGTTTGTCATAGTTGCTACCTTTAACGATTTGTATTATATAGTCCAACAATATTATGTTTATCATAAGATTTCTCAGTACCTATATTCTACTTCTTCGATTGCCAACGATCATATGTTTGTCCAAAGTTTACATTTTTTACATCTACCTTTTGATTTATTTTTGGAAAATTTTAATATAATGATGAAGGATATTATGTAGAAAATATATGAGATGAAGTATTACATTTTTTATTGGACTCTTATTTACAGATATAATGATATTACTTTGGAGATTTATGATAAATATTGGATAATGAAAAGTTTTCTTTTTTCTTTTGCTAAGGTATTTGAAATATACTTGGATTCGTGCAACTGTTGTCTTTTTTGACCTTGTCGTTTCTCCTTCTACTCTTGATATAAGAAAAACATCATTACCTATAATGACATATGCACTCTTGATAACTTATTTCTTGGTCTTGTTCAGACATATTAAATAAGAAAGGATGACTTAAATGACCAGACTCCTCGGAAGACGAAGAGGTTCACATGCAACAACGAGTTTGAGGAACCAACTCGGTGTATGTACCCCTCCTTTATATACATCTTATTTACTTCATTAAGCAGACTATTCTTCTATCTTCATATTATTGCTCTCCTCTTAATTTTTTTTTTTTTTGTTTTAATGGTTTCATTACTATATCCACTTCTATTTTTAACCAATCTTATCTTTTCTTTTCTTCTTGAGGATTTTCTTTTAAATGTTTTATTTACCATGGCAACGCAGATTGCCTCGCTCTATCTATAGTTCCTTTGAACGAATACAACATGAGGAAACTTGATGTCATCAATAATGACATGGAAGGGAAGGGGTTGGATAATGTTTTGTTTTATGTGTTAGAAGATACGGAGGAGGATAATTCGGAACCCAGAAAAATCCAAAAGGAAAGCGGTCATACCCTTGAAATGGCCGCCAAGAAGAAATGAGTACACTGCTCGGGACCTGACAGGGGATCAGGGCCCCCCTGACAGTATCCAATAGTAGGCCGTGGCACGCTTTAGGCCAAGAGTGACAGTCTTTTGTGAAACTATGTTACGCGAGGTTGACTCTCATGACATAGTTTGTCTTTTTGGTTTTAAAAATAGTTTTATTGTCGATCCCACTGGAAGTGCGTTTCATTCCAGTGGTTTTCTCATTTTGTGGCACTCGTACACGCATCTTGAAATTTTGTTTAGTTCTTATTTTGTTGTCTTTCAAATTAATAAAATTTCTTTTTATTATCATATGATTTTTATTCATGCGCCTAATGATTTTGATGACAGGTTAAAGATATGGTATGATATTTTTAACTAGAGCAAAGACATATATGAACCATGGACAATTATTGGAGACTTCAGTGACGTTCTAAATATAAATGAAAAATGCAGCTCTATTCCGGTCAATACTAGCCATCTTAATAATGAATTCAAATTTTATACTATATCTAATTCTCTGAGTGAAATTAAATCCAATGGATGCTTCTATAGATGGTCAAATAGATGATCCGAGGATGATCTGGTAAAAATTAAACTTGATAGAGATTTTGCTACTTATAAATAGATGTCTTTGTTTCCCCGAACTCAAGTTTTTATTCCTCCGACCATTGGATCAGACAATTCATCTTTGATTTTACAATTTGATATTAATACGAGCCATAATGCCAAACAATTTAAATTTGAATCCTTTTGGTTTGATAATGTTGATGGCAGATTGATATTAAGTCACAAATAAAGTTTGAGTTCATCATTATAGTTAAAAATAGAAAACAATCTTAAGAAAGATCTCAGAGAATGGATATTGAATATAGTGAGAACCTATGCAGAAGAAGGATGAGAAAGTGAAAAAGTAATGGATTACATTATGATTTGTTTATGGAACATTTGGAAAACAAAATTGAAAACTTTACACAAAAATTCTTGTACTGAAGGGGATAGGCTTATCTATGTTACAAAGAAACTGATTAATGAAATATATGGTATAGATTGGAGGAAAGTTAATAACGCTACAAATATTATACAAGAAAAGAATCCAATGAAGGAAACTAATACGCTAGATACATGAACAAATATATCTTTTCAATGTGATGCATCTTCCAGTCAGAGATTTGAACCAACAGGGATCGGGATCTTACAAATACATAAAGTCAATAAGTGCATTGAAAAGATAAAGACAACAGTATATTGTGAATCGAGCGTACCAGGCGAATCTCGGGCAGTTCTAAAAGTAACTGAAAAATGAAAGGAGTTTCCTGAGGAGAGTAAAACAATTATTTCTGATAACCTTGAAGCGATTCAAGGTATTAGGCAAGTGTCAGTTGCGAGCTGGAATATCCAAAAGATCATTCAAATGATCAAACAAATAGTCGTTGCGGGCCCAATCTCCTTCAAGTTTATCCCAAGGAGGTTTAACGGACAAGCAGATAAACTCGCAAAAGAGGCTAGACACAAAGTCACAGAAGTTTATAGGAATAATAACAACATCAACAGGTTAATAGAACACTTCATAAGGGCCAAAATGGTTGAATTTTTTGTTTTTGCTTTCTTTGGTTCTCTTGGCACCTTTCCTTGTCCAATTCTTTTTTGAACAAACAAAAGATACTATTTTGTATTAACCATGGAAAGAGTTGCATCAATTTGTACTGTTAATAAAATTGAGTTTTATAAAGAACCTATCGATGCTCCAACCCAGTCTAAATAAATTGAGTTACTATTTTATTGCTATTTATTTTTTATATTTTTGTACTTTGTAGTAAATGGTAATGATAGCTCTTGATTACAGTTTTTTCTCTCCGATGTATACATTTTACTCACAAAAATATTTAAATAAGTTCAAGTATATTGTAGACTGAGAAATTTTGTCATTTCATGGATGGTGTCTTATATTTTAGTGTGCTTGCTTTGGAACTCTGCATTGTGTTTTTTGTAAAATGTTTTTTTCTCTCTCTAAAAATCATTCTCTCAAAAAATAGCTTAAGATCTATTCTCATGTTGCCATAAAAGAAATAGTCTACTCCTTAACTGAAGACTCAGATATTCAAGTCACCCTTGGTGAGAAATTTGAAAGTCCTAGAGGGGGGGTGAATAGGATTACTAATAAGATTAATGCCTAATTAAAAAATCTTTTGGACAATTATAAGTTTAAGATAAAACTTCTAAGTCAACTAATTAAATCAAACTCTTATAGGATCATGCAAAAGTAAGATAGAGGTTTGATATAAAAGTATAACAAGTAAATCTAATATCTTAACCTACTCTTAGAAGACTATATGTTAGATAACCTAGATAAACAAATCACAATACTCATGCTAGCATATTATCAACCATATAAAGTGCGGAAAGTAAATAGAGTAGGGATAGAAAGATACACATGATTTATAGTGGTTCGGTTTCCCTACATCCACTACCTAAGGAAGCCTCCTTAGGATTTCAAGCTTTTCACTAAGCTTCCGTGTCTCTCTTAACCGGGTCGAGAACACAATAACCTTTACAAACTCTTCGATAACACGAAGGACAAAACACTTGTGTAATCACAACACAAGGACACCAAGTATACTCCCTATACTTGAATTCTCTCTTAATCTATCTATAACAAGACCTAGACTTAAGAGGATAGCAACAAAGTGTTTAAAGGGTTGCTTATAAAAGCTTGTAACTAAACTCCTAAAAGAGTGGATATGACTATAAGCTTGATTACTCCTCTTGAATGGATAGAACCTTGTGGCTTAATTGATTAACTCCTTGAAAGGATTTATAAGCTCACTAAGATTGATTTTGACTATGTATAGCACTTGACACCTTCTTGAATGATAGCAATTAAGCCCCTTAGTGTTTGTAATTAGTTGGTGTAGTTGTAGCCTTCAAATAGCTTCAATTTATAGTAGAAAATGGCTTCCAACGGTCATAAGACTTGGATCCAACGGATCTATTAATCTCCCAACGGATATATTACTTATGACTTGTCTTTTGTGCAGAAAAACCTTCCTTGCGGTGTACCGCAAGATTTCGTGCGGTGTACCGCACCTCAACGGTTTGATTTTCTAACTTACTGACGGGCTAGCCTCTGCACCGCGCCCTGGTCCGCAATCTTGGTCTGGTGTACCGCGCCATTCGTCCGGTGTACCGCGCCAAGTAACTTTGAGAGATAATGACTTGGATCAATAAATCTTCTTCACGAAAGTTGTTGGAAACATCATTCTAAGAACCTTTGAAGTTGATCACTAAGGCTAATTCTCAATGTACACAAGGATAAGGTTAAACTTATTGTAAGAGAATTAGTTTCATAATAAATAACAATAAAGATATGATCAACATGATAAAGAAGAGCTTTTTGATGAAATAGAGTGCAATAAGGAATATGTATAACAAGAGTAAAAAGCACACTAAACATAAGAGGATTTGTCATATTAAAACAACCTATTAAGGGAGGCTATATGCCAACAAAATTCTATTCCCGCAGTAATGAAAAAAGCATTCCCTTACCTTCTTTGAAGGAATTAAGGCAGCCCAAACGAACCCACTGACCCACAAATCCGCACAACCTAACCTTAAAAAAACCAAACTTCCGAACACCCAATGGCCTGTTAGGGTCCAAAAATCTTTTTTTAGGGTTTGGGTCGGACCATGTGTTTGGTACAACCCATTTCTCGAGTACCCAACCCGATACGCATTATTGACTTTTTTTATATAAATTAATAAAATAATGAAAAATTCTGAAAGGCCAACTAACCTCTTGTCTTGACCCGTGGAATACCGTAAAGGCGTAATTCACATCTAGTGATTCCTTTCCCTTTTGTTTGGAACGCCTCATCTCTCTCTCTCTCTCTCTCTCTCTCTCTCTCTCTCTCTCTCTCTCTCTCTCTCTCTCTCTCTCTCTCTCTCTCTCTCTCTCTCTCTCTCTCTCTCTCTCTCTGGTTAAATAGAAACCCTAGCCTCTTCCCTAACTTGTCCAATCTTCCTGATTTTCAATGATAAAGAATGGATGTTTGCTCTGTAATACACCCTTCACCTAAATATATGGCTCAAATTTATTACTATTAGCCTAGCACTAACATGCGTGTAATCTAGTTGATGTGCTTACCATGGTTACGCGTTCTTAATACTTGGTTAATGGGTTCTAAAATGGCTATGACTACTCAGCTAGGGTTTCATAATCTGAAAACCTTTGCTTGCTATAGGTTGGACTTTGGAATGTGATGTTTGTCCAAGAGTTGTTGACTTGTTGAGAAAGGTTTGAGATATATCTACACCACTCAATGTTTTTGGTATCATGATCAACTGCATGTACCTCGGAATGAAGTATAATATGTTGAGCCGATGGAAGATATATAACAATTTATTACTAAATTTTAAGAAAAATTGCTTTTGCTACTAGGTTACATCTATATTGAACTTCCTATAAAGTGATATTATTACTTATATATGGAAATTTAATATTGAGTAGGCAACCTAATAAATTTTTGGTAATTTGGTATTTGAATGTTATCAATGTCCCTAGTCCCTATAGAGCCAATGAAGATAATTAATTAGAGACCTAGTTAATTTTAGTCAATGATGATATTAATAATCTGAAACTATTCCAAGAAATGTTAATAACTAATAGGTTGTGTTTGTTTTACTAAACAATCTCGTTCTCTAGGTTGAGTGCGCATTTGTAGAAATTGGACTGAACTGGAATGACTTTCCTCGATCATTTAAAGACGCAAACATAAGAAAATGCAACTAGCCTTGTAATTTTTTGTCAATGATCAAGTGTATATGTGTATACAAGACTGAATACACTTGTAATTGTAATATTATAATCTAAAATTTGGACATTACTTGTGACTTTAAGGTAGTTTGCAAGTTTTGGTTAGCCTATGAAGATAAATATATTTATCTCAAACGAATTATAGATTAAAAGAACTATATTTTTAAATTTTAACAAGATTGAGTCTGAACTTGTAATTCAGAATGTAATTTTGTATAATTATTATAATATGTAAAATGTAAATAGTGTAGATTTTCTACTTTTGTAATAAAAAAAGGATGTTGAAAAAGTTTGACCGAACCCAAACCCGACTCCAACCCATTCCAATCCGCACTAACCCAATATGAGCAGTTTCAACCTCTTAGGGTTGGGTTTAGGGTTAGAACCCTAGGATTGGGTAACCGACCCGCATGCACCCTTAGATGGAGTGATGTGTAGGGAACACCTTTCTAAGCAAGTTTCACAATTATATATGTCATATCCACACTTATTTTTTCAAGGTTAATTTACTTTTGTGCAGATTTGGGGGATTCTATCTTCACAAGGATAAGGCTATCACTTCTTTGCGCTAAAACCACACCACTTAGACTGTATTTACTTCGATAAGTTTAAGATAAACATCATTGTTTTTTTGTCAATTAAAACTGATAAAACGTAAAAGAGGTTACATAAGTAATATTTACAATTAACCTACTCCTGTCTTGTCAAGTAAATCCCTAATGAAGAGCGTAATTAGTGAAAAGGGATAATCATTAAGTTGAGGGAGTTTACTGAGAGACTAGTTTTCCTAGTTAGAATATTTGCTCATTCATTTATCGAGCGATGAACATATCAGACGACAACGTTCCTTTGTTCAAAGATCAAGTCGTCTGCCTTCCACATAATCACCTTGATAGTTAATTTAGAGTTGGTTAGGAGTTTCATACCAAGACCAATTTTTTGACAATGAGGGTGGATAACCATATTTTGAAGGTGTAGCTCTGAAATCATTTTAAAAGTTTTCAAAACTATGTATTGTGTCTCCGACTACAGTAGAACACCATACATTTATGGTTTGACTCTAAGGTAGGGCTGCAAACGAACCGAAACGAGCCAAAGTTTAGCTTTTTTGAGTTTGTTTGCTAATATTTTAGTGAGCTTGAGCTTGGTTTGAGTTTGAAATGAAACGATCCGAACCAAGCTTTAGCTTTCTTGAGCTTGGTTCGTTAACTAACGAGCCGAACTCAAACAAACCCTTGGCAAACTCAAACTCGAGTCCTTGGTGAGAGTATCGGTTCATTTGCAGCCCTAGATACTAGTAGTATATTTATTAGATGTAAAAAAAGTACTTATTAGATATAAAATATTTTAGTTATGATTAATTACATATACAAAAGTTTTATGTAGTTTTGACTTTTTGCATATATACATATATAACTTTTAATTAAATATATCTACCAAGCCTATTAACGAGCTTTTAAAGAACCCTTACCAAACTGTTCACGAGCTTAACGAGTCGAGCTTATATAGGTTTGAGTTTATCTCGTTTAGTAAACGAGCCTGAATTTAAAGTTTGAGCTTGGTTTGTTTAACTAACGAGTCAAACTCAAACAAACTTTTAGCGATCTCAAACTCAAACCCTTGGTGAGAGTGTCAGCTCATTTGCAGCCTACTCTAAGGCATGTTTCATGGAAAAAATTTCCATACACTAAAGGTGTATGTTATAAGAAAGTGATTTGATAGTTTTGCCACTAAAAAAATGACATGTGGCAAAAAGGTGTCCATTTTTTCTTATTTACGCTTTGCCATTTTAGTGTATTTACTATATTATCCTTTATCATTATTTAACATAGAATAATAATATATCGTATATATAATATATCGAAGAAAAAAAATATATAATATAAAGTTACGTAAATAAAAAAGGTTTGCACACACTTTCAAATATTTTTAAGATTAAATTGTAATTTTTTTAAATCTAAAAATTTATAATAAAATTAGAAATAAATAAAAAATTAAATTATTGTATAAAGATATAATAATTAATTAATTTAAAAATATTTAATATATCTTTATACCCCTAAGTTCAGAGCAGGAACGTGGGGATTGCCTAGGTAGCTCAATAATGACTTAGGAACTCTGGAGACTAAGCCGAAGCACGGATGAGTAGAATCAGTAGAATCATCAAACTACGCTACCTCAGACAAGGGGTCGGCCCAGAGAAGCAGAGAAACCTGCCTTAGTCCTAGGTCGCGCAAGGAGCGTATGTGCCCCTCGAACCGGTGAAGGGATAAAACCCCCAATTTCCTTAGCCCGATGAGTGGAATATGCAAATTTCCTCATTCGGATAATATTTTATAATTATTATTAAGATAATATCCACTTAATAATAATTTTAGATTTTGTATTATTAAGAAAATATCCACTTATTATTTTATAATTAAAATAATATTCACTTAATAATAATTTTAGATTTTTTATTCTTAATTAGTGTAAATGAGTTTTTTACTTCTTAATTAATTACAAATTAAAAAATATATTTCTTATTTAATACAAAAAGTTAAATATATACCACAATTATCTTTATTGTCATTTCAATTATAGATTTTTAATGTTTATTTTATAATATTCATAATATATTATTTTATTTTATTTTTATTTTAAAATTAGGCCACTGCCGCCGTCGCCTGCCACCACCACCGCTTCCTCCGGCATTCTCGGCTGACCACCATTGCCACCGCCGACATTCTCTGCCAACCATCGCCACCTTCGTCTATAACCACCACCGACTAGCTATAATACACAAATCCCTATTTGATTATTACTACATCTTATTTTTAGTTTCTTGCAAATTTTAGATTTATAAACTAAAAACTAAAGATAAAAACCTATATAGCAATTAATAGGAAAAAAAATACAAATTTCAAGACATAGAGAAATGCAATGGAAATAAATTAAATAAAAAAAAACTGATATAAGTATATAATGCATTTTTTTTATAATATAATAACTTATTTTATTATCGGCGTACCCAATCATACCATGCAAATTAGAGAAAAAAAAAGTGTATAAATGTAAAAAAGAAATTGAGATTAATTTGTATAAATGCAAAAAAGAACGTGTACAAGTGTATAATTTTTTTTTATTGAAATAAATGAAAATTGAAAATTAATTATAATAAAAATATGTTTCATTTGAAAATAAATTAAAAATTCATCAAAGAAAAATATATATTAAAAATTTCGTCCGTCAAAAAAAAGAAAAAGCCAACTTAACATGTAGTAGTAGTATGTCCAAAAAGAAAAAAAAGAAAAAAAACATGTAGTAGTAGTTTACTAGTATAAAATTAAGAAAAATTAAATAGTTATATTATAAGTGTTTTAAGTGACAGATTTGGCAGTTTTCTTATTTCATATATAAATGTTATATATCAAACCTTTACTTTATTATATTATACGTAAAAAAAAGGGTATTTTTGGATTTTATTAATTACATTAAAAATGATTAATATATGGAAGACTCTTCCATGTTTCAGTAGTAGATTTGTCTGTCTCTTCATCTGGTTTTGGAAAAGATGTGTTACATAGTTACAAAATAGATATACTTTGTCAGCTTCCATGACTTGACTTGTAATGTTTTTTGGTGTACCCGTTTTTCGAAAACCAATTATCTCCACATATATCCTCCATGAATTGCATTTCATATTCATTAATTTTATCACAATTATCACAATTTTACAAGTTTTTTCAAAGAACGCTTTCATACGAGATTTTTACATTATTCAAATACTGAAAAAAAAAAAAAAAGAGTCGTTAGGGAATTGATTTCCCAACTAATTTTAGAATATACATTAATAATTTTGAAAAGGTCAAAAGGTATCATTTAATATTTCTTCCATTTCGCAAAGAGATAATTTAATAATTTCCAATAAATTATGAGTGAAACTCTACCCGTGTCTCTTTTTCTACCTATAATTAAGGGGTAAGTCATAGATGAAATTTAATTGATAATTATTCCATACAAAAAATTAGTACATAAAAAAACAAAATAAATAATACCTTCAATGTGTCTCGAATCATTGTGAAAGAAGTGCTCTCTCCAAAAGAGGAACAATTTTAAAGTTAATGCATCAAAAGAGTAAAATTTTGCTTATAATACAAGAATTCATTTTCTCAGGACTAATTACAAATCAATCACTTGTTACACATCATTCTCAATCTGAGAATCCCTCCTAGTTAAAACTCTAAGTTTTAAGATCCAACAAGCCCCTTATAGCGAGCATATGAAACAATAAGTATGAAAATAACCGCACAAAGCAACCCGGATATGATCACAACCTACAAAATTAGATACTATTAGAGCAAGAAATCAAATAAATAACATTTTTTTTATCACAGGTTTAAATTCTCACCCATTTAAACATGTATCCATGATGATCATTCCAAGTATATGGTATATTCATCCCAAATATTCCAGCTATCAAAGAATAGATAGCTAAACATACTGTTCCAGAGCTAAGAAAAAGTTCCAACTTCACACACAACAAATTATATCTATCAATAAACAAACTGAAAAAACAAAAACAGAAACAGAAACAAAAGTACCTGAATGAGCTGATTTCTATGATTGTCAAGCTGAATATTAATGTAATCCTCTGTGTTATCAATATATTCACGAAGCTACACAATGAAAATATAAAAATTTGTTAATAGTAAAAACAAAAAGTGTCTTAAATAGATTAAGTAACAACTTACGGTGGTTAATTTATTCAATGTAGCATCAATTTGCATAAAATAAGCCTCGAGTAACATTTCAAGATCCTCAACATCATTATCATCTCCATGAACAGTAGCTATACTTGCTCTGCTAGCTCTTGATATCTTTGACCCTATTGTAGGTGAAGCATTAAACCAACCAGCAGCAGATATACTCATAGGAGAAGATGAACCGTTTAACTTTCTAGACAAGTAAAGATCCGCCATGTCATCATCATCGTCTAAAAGTTGTTCAAGTTCATCCCTCACTTTTTGTACACGTGCTGTTAATCTTGTCATTTGACTCTTCAATTTACGCACTCGATCCAAGTTTTTACTACTAATCTATAAATACAAATATTAGTTTTTTTTAATAATTAGTAAGAATAAAAAGTTTAATTAATTAAACCTTGGAGGTAAGCATATCTAAAGCAGGGTAAACAGCTGTTTCTAATTCTATAGTACGAGCAGCAAGGTAACTACAGATGGCTTCTAAAGCTACTTCTAATGCTCTGAATTCAAATGGAGATTCTGCATTGGAAAATATGATGAAGTTAAGGGGCGAAATTGTAAATAACAATGAATTTGAGTGTAAGTGTACCATCTTCTTCAGCTGTGTCAATGTCATGTTGTGCAAGGTCTTTTCCATCTCCTTGTTCTTCACCATTTGCATCATTTGGTTTAAGACGCCTTCTAAGTTCTTCAACTACTGGTGTAACATTATCATCTAGTGGATCTCTAAGTAAAACCTGTCATATGATTTAACCAATTTTTAATTATTTTTAATTATCAAAACTCTGACAAATAAATACTGATGCGTTGACCAAAAAGAGTCAAGTCAACAAAGGTAGGACAAAGCGTACCTCTTCAGCTGTAATAATGGCTTTGATATGCTGTCCTTGATCGTATCACCAAAGAAAAAACAAAAACAAAAAGACAACTGTGAGCAAAAATTACAAATAAAAAAGTAATATTCTTAATTTACAACTTGAACCAAATAGAATATATTCGTTTGATGAAAAAGCAAAGGTAATCCACCCAAAGTACATCATTTTTAATTCAATATCAATCTAGCTTAACACAAATCGTGATTCGCGGGCCGGTCGTGACCGAAACAATTAAGAAAAGCCCAATTAAAACTAAAATAATTAAAAAAAAATTAATATCATACCTCTAAATTGAGTACAATGGCGCGTTCACGTCCAAGAATGGTGGAAGGGTAAGAGAGGAGAGGGTCGAGTATACGAAGATCACGAGCGTGGATTTGCACGCGATGCATGATCGCGTACTTGTCCACATCCATAACAGTTTCTTGACCCGTACCATCCATTAAAATCCAGCTTCTCGATCCGCTTGTTTTCTTCTTCACTATAACCGTACCCGGATCCGCTGGAACAACGTACCCTCCTTCTCGAGCCATCATCACCAATCATATCCTTCACAAATATCCCCTTTCTAGCTTTACTCTATCGATTTCCAAAATTTATATAATATAGGTCTCTCTATATTACTTAATATATATACGTTTATGATATTATGTGTTTGGGTGTAAAGGAACCCTAACGGAATAGGGATTATTAGGGTTTTTCAAAAGTAGAGAGAATCCAGGGAGATTACATTATAAATAAATGTATATGTGTGTTTTATGTGTTTGTGTGTGTTTTAGGTATAGAGGTGTTTGTATACGTGCGTAAGAGAAAGAGAGAGAAAAGGACTTGCAACCGCTAGAGAATATGAAGGGAAAGATATTTGTTTTTAAAGTAGTTTTTCCTTTTTCCTTTTCTTTATCTCAATCTTCGTCATATTTCCCGTGCGTCACTGTGGGCCAATAATTAAATGGTGCAATTAAGTCCATACAAGTCAACAACAATTAACTACATAAATAATTTTGATGCAATAAATGTGGACTTGTACAGTTGTACAGCGAGAAATTAAAAATGATAAAACGGTCAAAATAAGAGTCTTTTCTTTTTGGTCAAACTCAAAATAAAAGTCAATTTTACTTAATCTTTTCTTTAAAATATGATTAATTTATTCAAAAATTTAAAAGGGTGTATTTAATAGGGACTTGGACTTTTTTGGATTTAAAAGTTTAGAAGTATTTAATCACGATATTTTAAAATCTATTGAAATTTTAAGATAGAAGTATTTTATCAGGATATTTTAAAATCTATTGAAATTTTAAGATATTCAGTTGAGATTTTAAAAACTTTTTTAAAATCTAGAGGTATTCAATCAAGATTTTTTTAAATCTATTAAAATTTTTAAGTATTCAAAAGTCATTCGATTTTCCAAGTCATTGGACTTTATAGGAGTTTAAGGTTTAAGTATAAATAAAAAAAGACTTCTACAAATGTTTCTGCAGAAGTAGAGATTTCATAAACTCCAAGCAAAACAACGACAAAAGTAAAAAAATTCATAAGCCATTCTATAATTATTCTAATATCTAATCGTCATGGTTGTGATTCTCTAAATGAACTGAAATTAGGCATAATGAATTTCATTGTTTTCTAATGAAGGTATTATCATGTTTCATTGTTTTCTTTTTCGAAATACTATTGTTCACTATTTCTTTCTGTCTGAAATTTTTCTTTTCGTTTTTTTCAAATGCGAGAATGAAGACATGGGTTCGAGGTCTTATCACGTTCCATTGGTTTCTTTTGCGAACATTGTACTACTGTTTATCTTATAATTTGAAAAAAAAATGTTTTTTTTTCCAATGCGATGGTGAAGAGATGTGTTTTAGGTTTTATCATGTTTCATTGATTTTTTCTTTTGCAAACATAAAAAAATGTCTTATTAACTTGTCTTTGTCTGAAATTTTTCAACATTTGCAAGTGAAGATCAAAATATTTTTAAACCCATTAAAATCCGTTAAAATCTTTACATAAGAATCCGTTAAATTCTGTATAGAATTAAAAGGAATCCTATAGACTCTATATGGAATTAAAACAATCTGTAGAGTTTGCAAAGTCTATAGATTTTAAAAATTCAAAATAATCTAACAAACTACCAGTTGAATACACCCCCTAAAATAGAATAGTAACACATAACATCTATTTTACATATGAAAATATAACCTCTATCCTTATCTTTTCTAAACAAAATTACCAATTTTTTTTAAAATTCAAAATTTCTCAAAATCCACCTGAAACTTATGGATTTTGGATTAATTTTTTTTTTCAAACTTATGGGTTAAAATAATAATTTAAAAATAATTTAAATTAATTAAAAATGATAAGAATATAATTTAATAATAACTAACAGGACTGGCACATAAATTTTGTACATGGGTAAACGAGCACAGTTTTAGAAAATATGGGTAATTTATCAAACGGGTCATAATGTAGGCAGTCTGAGTGTATTTACACTATACATGGATTCAACACAACTTATGGGTCAAAAGTGCCCTATAAAAGTCGTACTCTCCAATTTTGGGAATCATAGTAAGATAAGGATATTTTAGCAGAAAAGATCATATATGGCCCTCAAATTTAATAAGATTCCAGTGTTTTCTATCAGAGTAGTAGTATGGGAAAAAGGAAAGTGATATCTAAGGCTCCAATATACCGCGTTGAGTTCTTCCATAGTTGATTTGTTTGTTAGAGTTTTCTTCATATCATTTCCACCAAAGGGGATACACAATCAAGGATAGTTTCATAGTTTCTAGGGTTATTTGACAAGAAGGCATTAGAGAAGTAACAAGTAGATTACTAGACCATGATCCACCCTCCATAAGTAACCACAAAATTTTGTTCATGCTCCTCCTGCCCCTAGCAATAACATAAAAATAAGAAAAAAAATCCATCCTTCTTTCCAAGCAGGCGGCAAAAACCAGTTTAGGTAGCTCAATTGGCCAGAGCCTTAATATTTCTTCAACCCCTAAAGAGGGTAAAGCAAGAGTTACAGGGTTCGAATCCCCTCCCTGAACATGGGTAACCTAGTTCTGATTAAGTGGAAATATTCATGAGGAGGCGTGTATATTTCCTATGGGAATGGTCGTGGTGCGCGAAAGCTGGCCCGGACACCCATATAAAAAAAACATGAAAAATAAGAAGTGTTATTGTCACCTAGAGACTTCATTTAAGATGGGGCCTAGAAGCCCAATACCTTTTTACTTAGTCCAAATATCTTCCCGTTGTTTAACTTTAGCATTATACTCATCCTAATGTGTATTGAGATAGTCATATTAGACATAGTTTTAAATTCAAAGAGGAGAGTGTGGATAATATTTTTAGATTTAATTTCCTCAATTTCCCTTCATGCATAATATAATTAGTAATGTAAAAAAAATCTTGAATTTAGCAATACCAATATAAATAAGACCAGTTAGGTCAAACCAATAATCTATAATCACATTATTATAGACGAGGTTATCAAGCCATGCTTTTCCAAGATACCACATGGTCAAAGTTTAACACCTGAAGTGGTCAGAATCAATGGAAAGAGGATATAGATCCAATCATTAGGGAAAAGAGCGTTCCACCCATGATTAACTACCCCTTATCCATATTACTCTTAATATAGATAGTTCTTCCTCCTACAATTAGTTTCGGAGAATGAGCAACCACCAACAAGGATATCAATATCACATAAAAAAGAATTAAATATGAGCATGTTATTCACATTACCCTCAAAACCTCCCATAATCTATACAGATTAAGATCCTCAATAAGATGTTTGGTAATATTAATTCCGGGGCATTATTTAATAGATAACATAAACTTATTGCTCAAAGTATGGGGCGAGGAAATGTATACTAAGATAGCACACCGCTTATTTTTTTCTTAATCAATTATAGTGGTATGACTAAAATTTACACGTACTTTTTCAACCATATATTATAGTTAGGGTTAACTAAGAATGCTAAATCTCACGGTCAATCAATAAGCTCAACCGTTGTAATAATATTGGAAGTAAGAGATTCCGTGATGTTTGTTTGCACTTAATGAGATTATACTTTGGTTCATTAAAATTACCGGATTAATAAGATAGTTTGTTTACATTATATCATAACTAATTTGTTTCATTAAAATTTTAAACTAAGATGTCGTTTATTATTGTAAGTGATAAGTACTGAGTACTGAATAAACAACTGAATATAACTTATTCTGTTAAGAGAAAGTGTGTGAATGAATCAAACATAATTGAAATCTTAATGAAACAAACCAGTCAAGAGTCAATTAGATATGAATTGCTAAGAAAAAATAATTTTTCTTATTGATCCATCATTTTAATGAACCAGATTAAAATCTCATTAAGTGCAAACAAACAGTCTGATTCATTCAAACACAAATTTTTAACCAATTAAGTTTTATTAAACTGATTATTAAACATTCAGTAATGATCACTTAAAAATCAAATAACCGAATAAGTTTTATTCAATCGGTTATTAAACATTCAGTACTGATCACTTAAATAACAATCAACGCCTAAGTGAATACGTTTAGTAGCAACACGATATTTACTTTTAATCGCTAAAAAAAATAAGAAGCTGGGGATCGAACTTGGAGACAATGTCTCTCACATTTTTTTTGTCAAAAACGATAAATAAAATTGATAACTAATACACATTACATAAGAGGTGGTATTCCACACTCAAGACGATAAAATAAACAACAAACAAAGACAACAAAACCAAGAAATATGAATGTTGTGAAGTGCACCCAACTAGAGAAAATGCATGTTGTGAAGTCCACCCAACTAGAGAGAATGCAAACTCTTTACAGAATTTAAAACTAAGACCAACTAATCGACCACCATGAGAACCACAAGACTACAACGCAATTGACGAACCAGGGGAAACCCCGCAAGGATGATATAAAGTAACCATGTACCCAGTCATAATCATACTATGTAGATTGCATCCCTAACGAAACACTCGTGGGAGAAAAAGTCACCACACAAAAGGGTGAGAAGAGAGAAAAGGGAAAACTAAACCAGAAGCGTCGCGACAGAAAGCAAATTACAGTATTCCTTGGAGAGACAAGACACACGAAAACAAAACCAACAAACACCAAACGTTGTCCAACAACAAGACAAATAATCCATAAATAATCTGAAATTTCAGGGGCAAAGGGAAAAAGATAATGGGTGAACTACACACCCACTATACTCGCCTTTACACTAAAAAAATCAAAGAGTCTACTAAACACCATCTAAATCGTGGTCACGAAATGAGCGAGAAAACAAAAACAAACCAAGAACTAAACACCAGGCAAGCTAAAACAAACCTCGCCCAAATAACCACTGAATCACGTGATTTATGAATGAATGGCAAACACCCGAACTCACCAAAACAGTAATAAGCAAAGGTACATATATCGAAGAAAGGCAAAGAGGCTAAAACTGACCCAACCCAAGCATAAATGACAGACCACTGACCACCAAATTCTAATCACAAAATAAAAAAAGGAGGAAGCTACCTCACAGCGATGACCACCAATGCTTGAAAGCTGACTTGGAGAAAAAAAAAAGTCGAGTAGACTGCACACTCGCACAATAAAGTAACCAAACCACATATTAGCACAATCCAAATTGCTGACCCCACAAAAACCCACTCCTACTGCCTGCCTGCCAAACAAGGCCATCTCCCCCTCTTTCCAAGGCCATCCAACCAAAGAACCAAACATAGACGAACATAGTAACAACATAGATAACATAATGACAAGACTAGTAAAAATAAGTAACTCCATCCATTTCACAAGGCTGCATCACTTGTTTTCTCAGGCGTGTTGCGGTAGTAGATTGGCCTCCATGGAGGCCGCTGTCCAATCGGGCCTCTACGTGAGCTTCGCCTTCAACAGAAACGAACCCAAAATAAGGGCTGGAGAAACAATTATTCTGGCGGACCCAATAAGCCCATCTCAGCCTAAACAAGGCGAAACGTGCATTAACGAGGAAAGGAAAGAGGAGGGAGTAAACAATCAGAAAAACACAAAAAGAAAGATAAAAAGAAAGATAAAAAGAAAGTAAGAAAAAACTGAAGAGCAAGGGGAAGCCACTAGCGACGGTGGTCGGGATAGGGAGAATTTTCGAATTTGGGGAGAAGGTTTAGAGAAGGATTAATGCCCAATAGGCACCTGCCACCTTACACCCTTACCCATAAAAGACACCGTCTTTTTTAAAGAACAAGTAATGGGAAATTTCCCACTACTCAAAGTTTGAGTAATGGGAAACTTCCCACTACTCAAACTTTCAGTAATGGGAAGATTCCCATAACTCAAACGACTCTATTTATAGAAAAGAAAAGGAAACATAAAAATATATGTGGCTTTTTATGAGGAAAAAATGATGGTTGGGGTGAGAGAGAATTAATTCCAAAAAAGATTATTTCTTGGGCAATAATCCTTTAGAGAATCTTTTATATAAAAGATGAGTTTTAGAGAAAAGTATTATGTCACGATTTTTAGACAATGTCTCTCCATTAAGAATTGTCACGGGTGTACAGATGGTTAATTCCTCTTTCATATTTTTCCATAGAAATAAATAAATAAAGGTACAGAAAAAAGAGGAATCCTCCGACAAGTGATAGAGACCTTAAAAAAGTATTTAAATATTTATCACCAAGCAGGCCTAGAACAATTGCATTTTTCTTCAGAAATAAACTTTACACAAATAGGATAGTATGGTCAAGGGTAGATTAAATGTTACCATTTTCAAAAAAAAAAGGTTTTGCTTGGTCTGATAGAAGCATAGGATGTCTTCTAAATTTGTGAATATTTGTTTTACATGTTCACGCCAAGAGTTAGCTAAGACTTATGAACTAATTTAGTTAAATTGAACAGGTAAAGGCAATTAACTATACTATATATGATCAAAGTTGGAATAGATTAAGAAAGACTTCACATTACTACACACAAACCAAAACGAAGGATTACTCTTCAACCAAAAAAGAAAAAGAAGAACAATTAATCTAATCCTACATGTGTAGCAAAAGATACCTCCAATCCCCTTATCACTTCTTCTTTTTCAAATACAAAAAAGTCCCTAAATAATATACAATACAAACTCAACCTTGCACAGCCAATTCTTGCAAGTGTTGAATAAAAGCTTGAAGACTGACATCATCAGTAAATATAATGTCTGAACCATTAGTATAATTTGAGTTTTGAGTAGCAGATGGGTTTAGCTTTGCAAGTAAAAATCTCGCTTGACTACTATGTTGATCACATCTTATAAGTTTCGGTACAGGTACTCTTTCAGACAACAATTGTTCTGCATCAATCTCTGGTGCTTCTAATAACTTCCTAAAACTCTCATGGTTTGGATCTTTATCATAACTTAGCTTCTTCCATTGCGCAATCTTTGAACCATAATGAATAACCACATAAAAGTAAGAATCAAACAGTAAAATAACATCTGGAGAAATCGAACACACGTCTAATAAAACAGGAAACGGAGGACCATCGAAGCAATATTGAAAAAGTGTGGGCTGAACCATGATAAGCGAACCAACCACTCCTTCACGATTTAACATTAGTCGGTAAAAAGCTGTTTCATCTGGGGTACTATTAAACACATCTATAAACTGAGATCTTCGTAAATAATACATAAATTGTGGGTATAATGAGAAATTCGATGAAAGACGAAACGAAGTTGGATCTTCTTGAACATAATCACCGAATTTCGCTGCGAAATGAATCAACATTTTATCTAACCATCTTACAACATCTCGACTTAAATAGGTTTCACATCTATGAATAGCTAACTTAGCCATTACAGAAGCTGCCGCTTCTTGATCAAATCCGGCAGCTATTTCCGGTGAGTGTTTACCAACCCATCTTCTAGCTGAAGTAGTTACTCTTTTTCTAACACCCATGTTTCCGTATCTGTATCGTGTAATAAACTGGATGAAAAAAGCGGACCCGGGTTGGGCTTTTTGGTCATTTCCTACTTCGAAGAAGAAACTTATGCATGTTTTGTTAGTTAAAGTACCTAGCTTCCATATATAAGTACCACTTTGACCAACTTCTTTTTCACTAACGGAACTATTCTTTTGAAACATGGATACACATGGTCCAAGTGCTCCGCATATTTTTACGTCTTTAGTTGTAACTACTTCTATAGTTACGTCGAAATATAATTGAAGATTCCCTTCTTCATCGCAGATGAATATATGACTTAAGCATTTTCTGAATTGCTCTGAATCGAATGAATCGACTAATATCATAAACCCACCTGAGTTTTCGATAGGGGATTTAAGCTCGGCTGCTCCAACTTGATCTAACGAACAAGCGAAGAAATCAAGAACGGTTGAGGAATCTGATAGTCTTTGAGATATTTGTTTATAGAAATCAATTGATTTGTTGTGATAATCTGCATGTCCGTTACTAAGGTCACGGTGATTTCTAATGGAGGTAGTATAATCTGAGGTTACGATCATGCCTGGACCAATAGTAGCTGGTCCAGATGTGAATACCATGATACGAGAGCCTGTATTAATTGAACATCCTTCTAGAAGACCAGTAGCAATTGATATAGCTACCCCGGTAGCACGTAAAGGGCGATGACTAGGCATGAGTCTTGGTGAAGATTGGATATCTTCAATAGCTGTTGTGATACTGAACTCACATTCGGATACTGGTAAAAGATACCCCTGCTTTTGAACACCAAGTTGATGCTTTGTTTGTGGGATGCCCAGCATAATTTTTGTCTGAAAAACAAGTACAATCTAATATATTTTTGTCTGAAAAACATTCACTAGTTATTGACTTTGCTAGTAATAGATATAAGATTTTAAAAGAATATTTATTTACCTGCGTAGAAGACAGATCTCGCTCGCCATGGAAAAGCACAACCTTTAAACAATCTGAAAACCCAAGGTCGTATACTTTAACCATGGAATCAAAAACCACTAAACCCACCAAAGAATTCTCAGGCAAACGAGCAATCACATGCAACAACTCATTTTTCAACACCCTTAATTCATCATCTTCCATACACGCGTCCACCACAAACACAAAAGCTGGCCCAATTCCACCTCCACTGCCACTTCCACCACCAATCGCACTTCTCTCTGATCCTGCTAAGCTTGAAAACGATGAAACAGAGTTAAACGATCTCAAACTCCGGTTCAGACCCACACTCCCAAAACCCAAGGTGTTCTGGCTTTGAGCTAAATGCGCTGAATGGGCTAAACCCCTCTTGCCCAAATGATATTCAACCGTACTATAGGTTGGAAAAAGCTCAGCAGGGATATTATTCTCATTTACTTCGATATAATTCCTTGGAAAAGGGTTCTTTTTGTAGCAGAAGGGACACATCCAAAGCTTAGATTCATAATCAACTCGGGCGTAAGGATTCAAAACGGCACCGCATGAAGAACAAATTAAGGGATCGTAATTTAAGATCGGGAGCTCATTGAGCTGCTGTAAAGGAGTGGACATGACTGATAACGGGACTATTAGAGATGAAGCTTCGGGCTTTGATACGGGCCATGAGTTCCATGACCAACGAAGGCCTTCGATTGCCTCAAGCTCAACGAAATCCATTGATTACCAACGTTCAGAAATGCGTTGAATTTGAAGAAAAAATGGTTTGATTAGGTTTTTTCAATTTGGTTTCATCTGATTTAATTGGTATCGGATAAACCCTAACTTGAAACCATAACAAGTTCAAGTTAGGGTTTTTTCAGTGTTGCGAGATTTCAGAATTGGGGAATCGTTTACCTACTACTGCTGGAGATTGGAGTATTTGGATTAACGTTGAGTGTGGGGTGTTAGTTTAATTACATGATCTGGATCTTGCGGAGTACGTGGCACTACAATAAACTACGAAGAATTAACGTTCCAATCGCATTTTCTTTATTGTTGAATAAAATCAAGAGTTATATGCTAAAAAAGTTGCAAATATAACCTAGGTACAAGGTCAAACCGTGCCATCCAGAGTAGGGCTGCACACGGGTCGGTTAACCGACCCGTAGAGGTAAACCCAATACCCAAACTTATTATTCGGTTTTTAATATATTAAACCCAATATCCATTTTTTTAATTAAAATCTTCGGGTTGGGTGGTAACGGGTTGGGTTGGGTTAGGGTCGGTTTCGGGTAATAGAGGGACTTAAGTAAACCATCTGATATTGTTTAAAAAAAAATTCATTAACTTAAAACTTTCCATAAATGGCCTAAAATAATAAACTTTCTAAATATAGTAAGTTGCCCAAAATAGTAGGTTTTTTTGTAGTTTCCCATACATAATTCAGCTATTACATGATTTACATCTCATTGATTGAATTGAATTACATCACATTGAACTGAATTACAAAATTACATCTCATTGAACTGAATTACAAAATTATAAACCAAATAAGTAAATCAAAAATCATCACAGATTAACATTTTGTAACCATAACTTGTGCAAAATCAACAATTTGTACAACCTTGGGTGCAAATGTTGTTGTGAATCCAAATTCTGTCCAAAAACAATCCAAAAACCACCTTCCAACTTTAAAATAACCTGCAAATTTCCAAAAACTGGATAGAAGAATGAAGTTAGATTGTTTGAGCCTCAGAAGGAGTCTCATCATTGGCTACAATTATTGCCTCAGATTTTAAATCTTCATTGGCATTAAAACCTTAGGGACATGTTTAGGGACAAGGGACTTATCAAATAACTTACAAGAAACAAAAATCAAGTCACTTGTTGCCAACTCAACCAATTATTCAACTCATATTTACTCATTCATCAACCTTAACTTAATCATTGTAGTTAGGTCAAATTAATTGGGAGATGCATACAAAAGTGTGATGATTAACAATGTTAACTTGTAAGTTATAAGAATTCAGCTTTATACCTTAGGACTTAGGTTATTGGTTTCTAACTTGTTAAAGATGAATCTTGCGAGGACTCACTTAACTCGTCTAAGCCAAAATAACCTGCCAAATTTCACAAAACAACAAAAGATCAATTAGTAAATAACATTAACTAGTCAACAAAAGTCAAAAACCAAGTATAAATGTAGTTTTTACCTAACCCAGCCTCCAAATCTTCCACTAACATCTTAGATGATGTAAGATTAATAGGAAGAGATGTTTTCAACCAATGATTATCATTGATTTCATACAAGATGTATTTGATTATCATTTACACAACTCATGTATTACTTCATGAACTCTAAAACATTTATAAATTATAAGTGAAAGGAAAAAAAAGTTACAGAAATATGAATTAATACCTGTAAATTGTAAATGGAGAAACAAATCAAGCTTTGAACAATCAAATCTAGAAAAGGTCCATTAATGTTAACAACAATTGCGAATCATGCAAGAAAATCAAGGAACAATCTATTAGCCAATACTCATAACTCAAATGCAAAATAAGTACACAACATTAAAATGTAACCAAGAAAGCTTAGAAATTACCTTTAATTTGATTAACAAAGCAAGAACACGACAAACACCAACACCAATTGAAGTATTGAACAATAGCGAGACCATGAAAAACACAAAATAAACAATCTATTAGCCAATATCAATTATCGAATGAAAATCCTTTAATAAAACAATTATTTGTTTCTAAATCATAAGATTTACATAAACAATCGACTAAAATTCAATCGGAATTAGAGAAAAGCAAAATACGCACCTTAGGGTTTCGAAAGGGTATTTTAATGGACAATAAGCCCCCGACGTTCCCTATATAGCCGTCATCATCCTCCAACCCACGGTCTAGATCTCTAACCATGGTTAGATGATTAAACCCAGAATCCAAAGGACGAGCTTTATCAGAGCAATAAATGCAACCCATAAAAATAGGTGAGAAGGTATTAATGCGGTGTATAATATCGCTCAAAACACCGGCGAGATTAGACGGGGAAGGAGAAACGCAGGGCTAGGGGGTAGGGTTTTCGAGCGAAAGCAAGAGAGAAGAAGAGATAGGATGATGTGAGATGGGTGAGAGAAGAAAGAGATCAACTATTCGCGTAACGAAAGGGCAAAACCAAAGGTCGGACTCCAAAGGCGTATAGAATACGCCTCCCACTTCTGATTTTTTTTATATAATATGTATATTATATATAAATATAAAAAAAAATATGAACTACGGGTCGGGTTCGGTTAAGCGCGTGTTTGGCAAAGCCAAACCCACCAACCGGCCCAATACCCAAATAATTAATTTTTTTGGCCCAATGGGCTCGGGTGGGGCTCGGTTTGGGTTTTTTCGGGCCGATTTTGGGTCGGTTTTTTCGGTTGGGCGGGTTTGGGTCATCCTTGTGCAGTCCTAAAAAGAAGTGATGGGGAGATGATTAAAACCCTCATTGATAGAGGTTTTTGTAATGAAAAATGGGGATCACTTTTCCCTACTGCCCGGATTGCTCTATTACCTGCAGTAGGCTCTGATCACTCCCCTCAGGTACTGATTATGAAAGACAACCATATTAATAAAGATAGAAGATTTTATTTTGAAAACCATTGGACTGAGGAAATTGAATGCCTTGATATTATTAAAAGAGTTTGGAAAACAAAGAATTATAGATATGGCACTTATAGAAGTGCTCTTAACAATAAATTAAAAAAATGTGGTAGGTTATTATCTTACTGGAGTAAGAATAAATTTAATAATAATAGAAAAATTATTGATTTTAAAATGAATAAATTGGAAAAGATTTATAATGTACCCAATACTAATAATTGGGATGAATACTACTCTATTATAAAAGATATTGAAAATTTGTGGAAAAAAGAGGAAGATTTCTGGGCTAGGGTCTTTTGGCTTAAAAAGGGTGACAAAAATACCTCTTTCTTCCACGCAACTACGAAAAAGAGAAAAAAAAATTAATAAAATAGAGCGCATTACTAAAGACGATGGTACTTGGATAGATAATTATGCTGATATTCAAGATGAAATTAGTTTATACTTTAACAACATATTTAAAACTATAGGTAATAGAGACTTTAGCTTTATAGCCGAGCTTATAAATACGAGGGTGAATAATAATATGAATACTAGTTTGAATGCACCCCTTCGCATAGAGGAAATTACAAAAGCTATAGATGGATTGGGACTTAATAAAGCCCCAGGCCCCGATGGGTATCCAGGAATGTTTTATAAGAAATATTGGAAATTTTTAAAAGGAGATGTAATAAAACTTATTAATGAGTTTTGGTACAACGGAGGGAGTTTAGAAGAAATAAATCACACTTATATCTCCCTTATACCTAAAATTCCTATCTATTTAAACATTAAACATTTTTGCCCTATTAGTTGTTCCAATTTCATTTATAAAATAATAGCAAAAGTGCTTGTTAATATAATGCAACCGGTAATGGACGCTATTATTGACGAAAATCAATCGGCGTTCATACCAGGAAGGCATATACAAGATAATACGAGATGGTAGCGCATGAAGATATTACTTATATTAAGGAACAAAGAAAAACTAAAATCCATTACTTAACGGTTAAAGCAGATATTCAAAAGCCTTATGAGAATGTCAAATGGGAATTTTTAGAAGTAATGCACCGGACAACACAGGCGCAAGACTGTGGACAACAACATTGAATCACAAATGAAATCAAATAACATCTAAAAAGATCCTATTCACCATCAACAACCATTGCGTCACCATATTAACAACACCACGCCTGCTCCACCGTCCATCCAAAGCCGACATTGTAGCCGCCTGTCGATCTTCAATCATCAATGAACTACTCTCCCTTGGTTCAAATCAATCAACAACATCAGAAACTCCTTCCGAGACCAACAACCCAACGTCTTCAACACGCGGCTCACTCTCGTTCTTCACTCTAGATTGTAAAATTTTCCATCACATAAAAATTCCGCCGCCGAATCTCATCAAACTGCTCCGCCGTAGGAACCTGCTCGCGAATCCACAGCCTCCGTTACTCCGCCATTGCACGCCGCCTGCAACTCAACAACCGTACCAACACCTCCGCCTCCGACCCACATATGAACCATCAATACTAAAAATTCGTCGTCGAACACCGCTGCTACAGTCCAACTCCATCCTCCGCCATCACCACACAACATCACGTTACAACAACCCATCAACCCACCGTACCAACCACAGCCACCGCTGTTCGCCTCCCCGATTTAAATCAAAATCCCAAGCCATCTCCTCCAACTCTTCATTGAGAAACAAATATTGCGTTACTCTTTTTCTTTGTTCACATAGTCGTGGACTACTTTGATGTGGGCCATTTATCCATTTATCCAAGTACTGGATGCTTCTGATTGAAGAATTGGGTTGAACATTTCAAATCGTTCGGCACTTTAAATTTGGGTCACCCAACAAAGTTGGGCTTGAATTAAGCGTGGACTCATTTGTAATTTTGCGATTAGTGGAGCTTAGGATAGAAAACAAATTGTTTGGTTTGTGATAACATTTTCTAGTTCTAATATATTTTCAAAAAATGGTTTTTATTTTCTTTTTCAATAAATTCAGAAAATGTGAAAAACGTTGATTTCACGTTCTCCAGTATAGCCGTGTTTTCATTTAATTTTCCAGAAAACTATTTTCATTTTTTCTATCCAAACACGTTTTTATAAGTATCTTACACGTTTTTATAAGTATCTTGAAAAAGACTGAGAATGAAAACAGAATATGCCCATTAATTTCAGGAACCAAACAGGGCCAAATTTGTGTGAACAAAAACCAGATTTTGTGGCAAATTCAAGTGAAGTTTGGGGTTGTTTGTGTTTGTGTGGTGATTAGAGCATCTCCAGGGGTGCTAGTTTAAACACTTGTATCTGCATAAAATGCAGAAAAGCCACATGCAAAAAAAAATTGATTCTCCAACAATAAATATATAACTATCTGTAAAATAAAAATCACTCAAAATGCTACTGTAAATTTGTAAAGATACAAATGTACTGTTCACTTTGTAAATCAATTAAAGAATAAAAAAAAAAAAAAATCAAATTCATAACAAAACGGTAACATTTTGTACGGATTTTTATCGTTAAACAATCCAAAAATTACAACGTTTTTTTTTTCAACTCCTATATATACATACATCTTGTATCAATAAAATTATATGAATACACACAATTTGTTCAGTAAGATCAAATTATTCCAATCAATTTTTTTTTTGATTCAAGCAAAAGCAAAAAAAGAAGGTAATTTCTATTTTTCTAATATTGTTGTTGGTGCTGATGAATTAAGATAGAACTCTGTTGAATGGTGATAGTTGTTGTTATGGTGGAGCGCTTGTGGTGGCCGTGGCTATATTGGTGCAGTGGATAGATCCAATTATTTTTTGTCTGGTTGATTAAGAATGAATTGTGTCGAAGGTTTTTTCTTTATATACAACGTGTTAGTTTATTGGGTTTGGATTTGGGTTAAATAAATTAGTTGGTTGAATAAAGTTAGTGGATTTATTTTGTTGATTTGATTAACTTAGTGGATTTATTTAATAGGTTTAATAAATTAAAAAATAAGATTAAGGGTACATTTAGTAGTAAATAGGTAAGTTTATGAATTATATTTTTTTATTAATTAGAATGTATAATATTTTATGATTTTAATTTTTAAATTCTAATATATATATATATATATATATATATATATATATTTTGTACAGATATGGAATACGAATAGTGGATGACTACCAACAATCAATAACAAATTACTGTCGATAATAGAATTGGCGAAAGCATGCTGGTACCGAAAATCCTAGTCAAGTACCAAAAAGTCCTAGACCTCTACCCAAACACACAAATAAAAAGAAGCCTGAAGGCATTTCTAACTATTCAACCGCAATAGACAAATTATTTTGCAAAGCGTAGACCAAACACTCGAACGATCCAATCAATGGAAATGATCAAACAGGGGGAAAAATATTGGTCACGAATCGAGGATGAGTTTAAGTTAAATCCAGTTTCAGAGAAGGTGAGACTGGTTAAATCGCTTAATATATGGATGGGAGTGATAAACCTAACATTGGCAAAATGGAACGAGAGTTAAATGAGTGTTGTGAGATTAAATCAAAGTCGAAAAACAAAACAAAATCAGGTAATTATCTCTTGATTAACAAAATTATAATAATGTATATTTTACTTTGACTATATTTGTAGATTGACGAGGCTCAAAATATGTTTAAAGCCTAGAATAGAGCTGAATTTAAATGGTTTCATAGTTGGGAAATCTTGAAAGACGAGCCAAAATTTTCGACGTATATTGCAACACAACAATACAAGACAAAACAAGTTAAAGCCCGCAAAACACCAGGACCATGTATAGATTTAGGAGAATATGGAGACGATGATAATATAGAAACTGTGCCTAACCAGGTTAGACCACGTGGTAGAAAAGTAGAAAAAAATTTACGTGGTAAGGAAAAAGCCATTGACTTTGAAGACATTGGTTGGAAACAACAGTTTATTGATCTCAAGAATATGCACCATCAGGAGAGGTTAGCCCAGCAAGATCGAGATGGAGAGGAGAGAGAAAGGTACTGACAAGAGAATCTTATACGAGCAAATATGGTACACGAGGAAGCAATACGAGATCGAGAGGATCGTGAAAGGCACCGACAAGAGGATCACCATCGAGCAAAAATTGCACAAGAAGATGTGATTATGAGTAAGGATTTATCAGGGATGATGCCAGAGGTAGCACATTTCTGGATGATTAAACAACAAATTTTTTTGAATAAATATAACATTAAAATGTATTTAGATTTAAATTATTGTAGTTTTCATGCTATTCAATTGAATGTAGTCTAATTTCAATTATATTTTTATCCTTCTTTCATTTTTCAAAATCTTAAGTCAAAAAATACAAATTTTAAAATTAAAACGCTTGCATAAAATGAAAATGGGTTAACCAACACCCTTGAGGATACAAATAACATGACATGAATTACAACAATTAAATCTGCAAGCTACATCAACGTTAATCAACTCCATGTAAACTCCAGATGTGTGCAACAAGAACTTGTTGTCGATCGTGGTGAGCACCCTTATTTCGCATATTAAGTGTTCTATCAATGAATGCTGTAAGTACCTCTGTGTCACTCCTTTCAACGATTACAGGTGTACTCCCTTCAAGATGCTCATATTTATAGTATATGTTGTGTTTATCTCGCTCATTTTCAATGATCATATTATGCATTATAATGCACGTCTTCATGATCAAACGTAACGTTTTAACGTCCCACATACAAGCGGGTCCATGCACTATCGCAAAACGAGCTCGTAATACACCAAATGCACGCTCGATATCTTTTCGAACAACCTCTTGTTGTATGGCAAAGAGTTTGTTAGCACGACCGAGACAATTTTTTGCTGGTATAGTTTTGACAAACACTGTCCAATTGAGGTATATTCCATCTGCTAGGTAATAGCCCATAGACTAGTTATGTCCATTTATAGTAAAAGTCATCGGAGGAGCCCGATCTTTGGCTTGTGGTTAGAATATATCTGATACTTGCAAAACAAATAGATAATTATGTGAACCTAGCATTCCAAAAAATGCATGCTATATTCAAAGGTCTTGTGAAGCCACTACTTATAAAATAATAGATGGATCTGGGTGATGACCGGTATATTCCCCACGCCATGCAGTTGGGCAATATTTCCATTTCCAGTGCATACAATATATACTTCCCAACATGCCAAGGAAGCCTCTTTGTTCATTAATCTCTAAGAGACACGCGGTATCCTCCTCGTTTGGAGATCTCAAATATTTTTCAGAGAATATATCATTAATTGCCTTAACAAACCTTCTCAAACACAATATGGCAATGGATTCTCCAATACGTACATACTCGCCCACTGCATCAGCAACAACTCCATAACACAACATTTTGAAAACAACAGTCACCTTTTGTAACGTAGTTAAACCCCAAAATGAGTTAGAGAAATTTGAGAAGTGGTTTCAGTGATTTAGACTTACAATGCGAAAGTTACACTAGTTTTACTGGAGTGGTGTACATCAGAGACAGTTTGGGCCCTTAATCATTTTATTAAGCCCAAAGGTGAGCCTAATCCATTTTTCAGCTCTATATAAGGCTTTTTAGACCTCTTAATTCAGTACGCTTAATTTTATCACTTATTCTGAGAGAGAGAGAGAGAGAGAGAGAGAGAGAGAGAGAGAGAGAGAGAGAGAGAGAGAGAGAGAGAGAGAGAGAGAGAGAGAGAGAGAGAGAGAGAGAGAGAGAGAGAGAGAGAGAGAGGCAGAGCAAAAGCACTTGGAGGCAAAAGCTGGAGAAGCCCTCCAACAACAGCCCATCATTCCAACCTTTAGGTTCTTTTCAGTTTTAACTTAATTTAGGAATTATGTATTTCATTATTTTTATTTATTTATTGCATTTAATTATGAGCTAAATTCTTCATACTTGAGAACCGCAATATGGGATGAACCCTAAGTTATTTATTTAATGTAATTCGAATTTGGGATTATTTATGATTTAATTTAAGGTGGGTATTCATATTGACTATTATTTTGTATTTATTCACTATTAATATTTTGGCCAAATAGAGATAGATTTTAGTAATTAGGTTTTTCGCTCGTGGCGGCGATCATCCAGAAGGGGGGGGGGTTTAATTATAGAACTAAGCAATAGACGCATGGTATTCGTTATTGAGCCTGGTGACCTTGACTAACCGCGTAGCAGATTGGGGTTTATTCGCAATCATCTGAAAGTAGCTTATAGTCACCCTGACGGGGTATGTAATACCATAGGATTGCCTTCTAAGTTTACCCCGACGGGAGTTAGGAGGATGTTAGCGTCCCGACTAATACTGAAATACCAACTTTACCCTTAAACAAATGCATTAGATATACGACTTTAGGTGATTCCCTAGTGAGACTCAAGTATATCTCTCTCGTCTTAAGTAATCTTCATAATTTAGTTTTAGTTTAATTTCATTTTACCCAACATTCTTGTGTTTATTCTTTTTATATTAAAAAATAAAACAAATCTCTAATTTTATTTTGTATTGCAATTAATTCTACTTTTCATCTAAACACATTCATATTACCTCGCAATCCATGTGGAGACGATAATCCCGTTTTTACTCACTTATTACTTGGACGACCCGTACACTTGCGGTAGTTGCTTCTCTTCTTTAGTGTTGATTTTTACCACACTCTAGGAGAGACCAGTATACTGCAAGTGTGCTGCGATATAGCGCATCACTCATGCTAAAGCTCCCAACTTTATGATCATTCAAGCATGGAGGTATCGTGGAGACAATTTGGCGTCATGTGATGCACCATGAATGTGGTGCGGTATACCGCAAAATCATCAAATTTTTGTGACTCTTCGAATATAGACCAACCATCACGACACCATAAATTTTATTCTGAGAGCTCTGATCAGGGTGTAGTCTTCTCCATAAAATAGATCTCAAATATATGCGGTTTAGGCTCAAGAAAAAGTAAGTCTGACACCCGAGCGTAAAGTTATGGCTCTCAAAGTTTGCTCAGTGCTGTTTGTTAAGACATGCGGTACACCGTGAAAATCTGCTATTTTTCGACCGGTTCGTACTTGTGAGCACGATTTTTCTCATTTCTCAAACCTTTGAGTTGGGTTCTTTATATATCCTTTTTTGTTATAGATTAATATACTCACGAGACATCTTTTGAGGGTTTACAGGACCTAAGAGAGGGATTTTCTCCTAATATTTTCCATATATATACTTATCTACATTCTTTTAGATATTATGCTATTTATAGAGTTCTTGTGCTTTAGTTGTATATTAAGTGTGTAACTTTTAGGTAAACGGTTGACACTTGAGGTCAAGTAGATGAGGATAAGTCAAGAATTAAATTCAAAACCCAATCCAAGGCATAAAGAGAGCTTAAAGTCACTTTGACAGAAGTCAATTTGGGGTTGATATGAGAATGTTATGCTATTTTCGCAACCGTGACTTGAACGTGGACAACATTGGCAAAAAAAAGGTTGGACTATTTTCAAACTACCTAAGTGAGCCCATAAGGCCCCAAACATTTTTTTCCAAGTATATAAGCATATGAGAAGCTCCTATATCAGCATACTTCAACGTTTTATCAAATTTTTCAACAGAGGGAGAGCAAAAACGTCTAGAGAGAAGGGAAGGAGTGTTCCACCCAAATTCATCATTCTCCACCATTCCACAACCATCCCATTCTGTATTTTAGGTTAATTTCATTTTTAATCTTTCGAATATGATTTTTCTATTAGTTTTACTTTATTTTTATTTATTTGGCATGAACGAAACCTCTTTTGTCTGAGGCTTGCAATAGATATGAACCTAATGGATTATTTCTTATGTTACTTGGATTTGAGATATTTTATTATTGAAATGAATTGAAAATTTATTCATTTTCCATTGATTATATATATATGTGCTTGTTACCTATGCATGCCTTGATCACGTTTTGGATAGTATTAGACTTTTGGCTAGCACCCGAAGTAGGGGGTCGAATTTCGGACATAGTATATAAACGTCTAGTGTGCGGTAGTGATCCTGATGGGCTTGCCTAGTTAGATAGTCAATATGGTTTGATTTATTACACCGTCATTGTCTAGGGTGTTTTTACCCAGTCCCCTAGTTGTGTTGATGTTGCTCTCTAAGCTACCCTGACGGGAGTTAGAGAGATTATTGAATCCTGTCTAGCGTAAACAACCCAATTATCCCTTATGTCAAATAACGATTTAATAGTTAATTATGAAGTTTAACCACGAGAATCAAGCATACTCTCATCCATTTCTTGTTCTTTAGCTTTTTAATATTTGTCTTTTAGTTAATTATTTATCTTTATTACAAAATGAGTCACTTAAACAAAAACCCAACAAATATTATTTATTTTATTGTTATTTATCTTGCAACTTTACATTATATTACTTCCAAAACACATTTATCTCAACTTTTATAGTCAATGTGGAGACGATAAACCCACACTTATCAAACTATTACTTGTCAACGACTCGTACACTTGCGGGGAGTCACCCTCCGTAGGTTTTGATTTATTATCACGCCTTGGGAGCACACACTAAGGTATGAGAATTCTTAGGATTTAAAACTCCTCCACTAAAAATCCTAGTGTCTCTTGAAGTTGAGATCATAAAACTATACAACCTCTTCAAAATAGACATTTGAAGGAACACACTAGTGTTAACACCAACGCTAGGAAATCAATGGGACAATATCCACTTAAGATCTATAATTTTCTCTACCACTAGGAAATACCTATATTTTATAGAGACCAAAGATGAACACACTCCTTAGGTTTTTTCGATTACAATCTAACCTACTAGATTTGTACTCTTTGATGTGTAGATATGTGAAGTCCATGACCTAATAAAAAAATAATCTTTGAATGACTATAACAAAAGTTAGTTGATCAATGAACTCTCTCTCTCTCTCTCTCTCTCTCTCTCTCTCTCTCTCTCTCTCTCACACACACACACACACACACACACACACTCTCAATATGCTCTTGAAATACTTTTTAATATGATGTCGTGAGAGGTTAAATTTGTTTAGAGAGAGAGGGGTCTTGTATCTATATGACAATGTGAATAAAGTCTCTCTCTCTCTCATTGGTCTTCAGTCTAGATCCCAAATTTGTAGGTCAGATGCTCCACTGACTTGGATTAGATGTTCGATGTGTGTACTCTATATTCCAACAAATTGACAACGACTATAGAATAACTATATTATATCTCCATGGATATGCGTTTTATTCTTGTGTATCTTATATCCTTAACTCCAGAATCTTCCAAAATATTCATACCATAACCCTAGTTCATATTTGTTAGGGGTCCAAACCTAGTATTTTATCTTTTATTTGTCGGATATTCTCATCTTCAATCTCCAACGCTATCTGCAATTTTTACTCTTCATAAGTTTGTCCTATTTCTCTTCATGCTTCATCTACAACTGTTTTCTTAGGCAATCTGCTTCTCTATAGCTTTGGTGGTCCATCCATGTTTGTCATTTTTTCATTTTCAATTGGATTTCTTAGGCATTCCGCTCCTTTGTGGCCCGTGAGGTCTATCTCTATACATCTTTGATGGAGCTGCTAGTTTTTTCACATTGCCTTCTTGTATTATTTTGCACGATAAATGAAATAATTTATCATACATCAAACCAGTTCATAGCATGAACTTCCTATACTCTCACAAGGCCCAGATAAAACCAACGAGAAATAAAGTACATCATGTTGTTCTACTATCATATGTCAACAAATACGTACCCAATATTTATCATTTTAATGAGTAAAAGACATGCCGTACATCTCAACAAGATGCAATTTGCATACTAAGAACTTCAGTGTAAAATACTTAACACATATCAACTACCCTAACACATACAAAACCATCAACTAATCAAGGATTCAACACATAATAAGCTACTAGAAGTACACACTGTGCACCAATTAAATTTATCATACCCCAAAACCCATGTCATCAACACACTAGGCTACACATATATTCATTTTCAACGTGCAATATTAACAAAAACAGTTAAAACTACTAGATCAACACGCTCAACATCTCCCATATAAACTCTTTAGACACTATGTAAGCATAACACTGAGAAACTTTCCTCCTCACTACTTAGCATACTTTAATTAAACTAGGGTCTACATGCAATATTTTCACCTATTAAAGAACACAACACACAATTATCCGGGGATTACATATACAAAAATAGTCTATCACGTAATCCAAAGTAATCTTCATTTGACAGTCATATAAATAATATATGCATCTTCATCCTTATACATAAAATCATTTATAAAGATTCTTTAACTACCACACTATACATATAAACACACATAATCACCATCATTTCTGTGATAAATCACTACAATTAAAAAAGGTGTAACCCACAAAACATCAGCAATAAATGAGTCCTTAAATGCCATTTCTTGAGACAATTCGGAAGACCTCCTCCTCACCTATAAATACATGTCAATCTCATTTGAAAAATCACGAAACTAATTCTTTAGAAAAGAACACTCTACTCTCCTCCCACTTATATTATTTCTTATATTCGCAGACTAAAATACAAACTATGTTAGAGATACCGGCACGCCAGAATATATTTTTAACAAAATTGTATATACAGTGTAATAGTTCTTTTCTTGAATTTCTGTGTAAGGTTTGTTATTTTCAGTTTCTTGTAATAGTATAGTGTTCCTTTTAATTTAAATTATTTCTTTTGCTTTTTGGAATTCTATTTCTCTAGTTTTTAAAACCAGTATTTATTATTGTACCAACAAACTGGAGGCTGGAGCACTGGAATTCTTCTTTTAACAAATTTATCATATATATGGTCTATTATCGGGAGGTTATCGAGTAAAAAAATTAGAATCAAAAGGGTTTGAGTCTTGGTTTCCATAAGGTCTTACCAAGTTTAAATAGTCGAACCTACACACTGTGGGTTTATAAAGAACAAAAAGTTGTTTTTTGACTATTAGAACACCCTGTACTTTGGGGTGTCTCGACACCCCCCACATGTCCAAAAAAAAAAAAAAAAGACTATTAGAACACCCACCTAACACATAGAAAGAATGTTCAAACTTGCGTACAGAGATACCAAAGGCCACTATATTCTTCGTTTTATGAAGAATATTTTCCAAATCCACATTAATGTGTAAATCTAAGGAAGTTTCAGAGGTAAATTAGTTTTTTCACCTTTTTTTTTACTTTGCATAGCCATTTTTGTAAATAGTCATGATTTATTGATGGTTAAACAGGGTTTTCCCGTTTGTTTAAGTAGTATTTTATACGTAGATACCAATGTGTCATGAACCTGGACTCTTTGCTATCTTCTGTATCATTTTCGTTTTTACCAATTCTTGTAAAGTGAGCCTTGATTGGAGAATATTATGAGTTAATGGGTCTTTAATCTGTGGATGTTTTTTCTTCTGGTAGGAAGGTTAAGAGGTGCCAACGACTAGTATTAGCAACAACCATTCAACACTAGTATCACTCCAAAAGTCCATTTTATTTTCATTTTTTGACTCCCCAAACTCTCCAACTCTCCCACGACCCCACGCCGCCATCGTTGGTGCCTGAGTCGAATCAGGTCAGGCTGGGCGGCAGCGGTGGTGGTGTGCGCATGTGGGGCTTTGCTTATTCTCTTTTATCTTTCATAGCCTTTAATTTTGGAATGGATAGAGAGTTAAGCTCATATATACTTACTTAATATCTTCTCTATTTCCGATGTGGAACTTTTTAATCAATAAAAAGTTTTTTCAACATCCCCCAATAGGATGGAGAATTTGAGAAAGCTAACAATTTTAAATAAAGTATTTCCATTGGTTTTCTTTTCATCTTCTAATGTGGTACTATCCAATTCATTAATAAATTTTCCACTTCTCCCATAATATCATGATAAAATTTATTTCAAGAATCACTATTCAAGTGTTTAATTCCATCAATCCCCCACTCGGTTTATTTAGGAGAGAAGGTGAACATGTTCCCATAAATGCTAGTATTTGGGTGAATTGTACTTAAGTGGCAGTATCTTTCGATTTGAACTGACACGTAGTGAAGTGATGCAACGACCAAATTCTGTAAAGTGAATGTACTCTTGAACTTGATGGTTTTTTATCGAGACCCTCTCATCATATACTCTACCATGCTGATAGTTATAGTTCCCTCGAACATCACATGTTATTCACCAAGTCCTTCTCTAAGGACCTTCCCTTGTAGGTTATGAACTTTGTGGACTTATTCATATGGAATTATTAAAGACGTCTCCTTAATATTCTATCATAAATGTTGAGTCTTACCTTCAATGGTGAATTCATCAAGTCATTCTCAAAAGTACCACCATAAGTGGTTATAAGTTCATTAAGAGTTATGCAATCAACTTTGTGATATTTGAAGAGCGGTAGACCTTATAAGTGAATTCATCAATTCCTTCTCAACAGAACCACCACGACTGGCTATGAATTCATTAATACAATTGATATTGTGCCATAGGGATGGAGAGACATCAAATAGACTAATTAGTCACATGTTCCCTATTAACGGGTTTCATACCTACCCCCTTTACGTCTCTAAGACTATTCTCCTAGTCAGGCCTTTGGTGAAATACCATCTAGATTTCTCTCTAATCGTACATATTCCAAGTCCATCACACCATTCTTTAGCAACTATTTTACTGAACCATGTCTGATGCGAATGTTTCTCCTTTTTTCCATTGTAAGCTTACGAATTACATTGTATACACAATGGTGTGGCACTTCCTTCCCAAAGTGTCACATCAAATAGGAGACTCCTCAACCACTCAGCTTCTTTCCTAGCAAAATCTAGTGCTATGAACTAGGACTTTATGGTTAAACATGCTATACAATTCTGTTTCGAGCACTTCCACTATTCCACACCTTCTCCTGAGGAGAACACAAAGCCACTGGTGGATTTTACTTTGTCATTATCATAGATCCAGTTTGCATCACAATATCTTTCAAGAACTACATGAAATTTGTTATAGTGCAAGCCTATATCAATGGTACTCTCGAGTACTTCAATAGATGACGAAGTGAAACACAGTGGTCACTACTCGAGATGTGAGTATAGCGACTAAGTCTACTCATGGCATAGGCAATATCGGGTCGAGTTTAGTTCATCAAGAATATCACACTCCCTATAATTTTAGTATATTCATTCTGAAATACAACATCCCCATAGTTTCTAGACAAATGAATATTAGAATCATAAGGAGACTTTACAGGAGTTACCTCAAAGAATCAAACTTATTCAGCATCCTTTCTACATAATGAGACCGACTCATCGAAATTCCATTACTACCTCTAATGATTTTTACCCCGAGAATCACATACGCTTATCCCATGTCTTTCATATCAAACCTAGATGACATGAAGCGTTTAGTCTCATTTATGATATACATAGAAGCACCAAAGATGAGTATGTCATCCACATAAAGGCAGATGCTAACACAGTCTGAACCTATTTCTTTGGAGTAAACACACAAGTCATAAGTGTTAGTAACAAAGCCATCTTAAATAAGGGTACTATCTAGCTTTTCATGCCATTTTTTAGGTACCTGTTTAAACCAAACACCGATGTTTTTAGCTTACAAACTTTGTCCCCTTGACCCGGAACCACACACCCCTCAAGTTGCGCCATGTAGATCTCCATTAAAAAATACAGTTTTAACATCTATCTGATGTATAACTAGTTCGTGAATAACAGCTAAATCAATAAGGGTTCAAATTGTGGCTATTTTGGTCACGAGGGAGTAAGTATCAAAGTAATCTAAACCTTTATTTTGGGTGATACCCTTGATAACAATCCTAGATTTGAGTTTTTCCATTGAACCATCAAGTCTCAACTTCTTAAAAATCCATTTATTTTGAATAGGTTTGCTACCCCTAGGAAAGTTGGTTAATTCTTATATATTCTTTTACTAGATTCACGTTCACTATTACTGAACTCTTTCCAAAAACTAGCATCTACTAATTTTAAAGCATCGTTATAAGTTTTCTGGGTCTTACTCCGTGAGGAGGCAAGTGACTACCTCTTCGCTTATTGAGTCAATGTGAAAACCTCCAGTCATGAAGGTTGTGATAAAATTGGGTCCAAACTGGACTCGATCCTACACTTCTTGCTTTTCCTAGGATACTACTAGGCTCCATAGAAGTGAAGGGGTCAGGGGAAACATCACATATAGGTATATCAACAACATTGACAAGTAAGCTATCAACAGATATAGAAGCATCAATAGAATTCGTAATTTGAAAAGGAAAGATGATTTCAAAAAACTTAGCATCTCTAGATTCACAAATAGAATTATCGTCTAAGGACATGAATCTACATGCAACACTATTCTGAGCATACCCTATAAAAACCGAGTCTATGGTCTTAGGTCCAATAGTGACCTTTTTGAAATTGGGTAAGCCAACTTTGGCCAGACACCCCCGCACTTTTTAAAATTTCAGGTTTGGTGGAAAAAAAATTCACAACTTGTAAGGGGTCTTGTCTAGGGATTTATGGGGTACCCTACAAAGAACATGACAAGCCGATAAGACAACTTCCCCCCCCCCCCCCAACATGTTGGTTGGTAGACCTGAACAAATTAACATAGCATTCACAATCTCTTTAAGGAACATATTATTTCTATCAGTCATGCCATTTTGTTGGGGTGTGTAGGGGGTACTAAGTTCGTGGATGATCCCGTTAGTTTCCAAAACTCTTTAAGGAAATTAGAATTATATTCGCTGCCCCTATCGGACCTACGTCTTTTGTATTTGCAATCTAGTTGGATTTCAACCTTGGCCTTATATATTATAAAAGCATGCTCCGCCTCATATTTAGTTTTTAGGAGGTATTATCGTGAACCCATAGTCATCTACAAAGGTTATGTAATATAATTTTCCTCCTCTAATAGCAGTTTTTTTAAAATCAGATAAGTATGAATGCACTAATTCTAGTAGTTTGGTCTTTCTAGTGGTCACAGTTTTAAATGGTTTTTTTTGCGAGTTTGGACTCTACACATATTTGACATTTTACAAAGTCATCAACGTTGTGAAGGGGTATTAGTTCAAGAGATTTTAGCCTTTTAGTGGAAGAGACATTTAAATGTCCTAACCTACCATGCCACGTATCTAAAAATTCAACGATATAAGTAGAAACATTATAATTAAAGGTTACAATGGTTAAAACAAACAAACCCTTATTTAAATTCCATTTCCCCACAAACTCATCGTTTTTGGCAATTACTATTTCCCCCCTCAAAAAACTAGTTCGAGTCCCACTCTATTAAAAAGAGCTTCGGAATCCAAGGTCCTATGGAGTGAGGGGGAAAAGTGAACATCGTTTAACTAAAAAATCTTACCAGAAGTGAGTTCGAGGGGACCTCTCCTTTTCTGAGAACCGTAACAGTGGACGATTCACCCATACACACATTCACCATCAGTTACTTCCTCAAACTTTTTTAACAGTGATTTATTGCACAGAATTGTCGGGCAGCTCCGGTTTCAAGGATCCACTCGCTTTTTTTTCTCCGCCAAGTACGCCTCAACCATCACCGCGACGATGATTTCTTCGGTCTCGGTCAGATTTACGGTAACTTTTGGACATGATCCAGCTCTATGCGCATACTCCAAGCTTCATGTCCTTCTTTCCTACAACAATAATAAGTAGTTTTATATTTTCAAATCTTACCAGAATTTTTGAACCCTTTCCCTTGCTTGTTGGAGTTGCCTTGGTTCTTGTTTCCCCTAGATTTGTATTTGTCCGAGTCTTGTTGTTTTCCCTTCCATTTGAACATGTATTTGTTTTCTTGACCAGAATTTTCAACAAGTTTAGCCTTCGAGGAATGAAGAAGGAAAGAAAGTGACTTTTCCTTGAGTCGATTGGATTCTTCAACTTGCACGTGGGTGATGAGTTCTTAGAGGGTCATTTCCTTCTTTTTGTGTTTGAGATGGTTATGGTATTCTCTCAAAGACAAGGGGAATATATCAAGCAGAATATTAGCTTAAAAAACTCTGGACATCTTCATGCTTTTGGAGATTACCTCCGCGCGTCGGTTTTCATAAACATGAAGTTGTTCAGTCATAGGCTTTTGATCAGTGATTTTGCAGTTATACCAATTCCCGGTGACATATTTCTTTTTACTGGAATTATCAGCCCTATATCTTTCTAAGAGTTTCCAATATGATCTTTCCGATCTCTCTTTGGAAAGGAGATCAAAGATGGAATTTGCGACATTGTTCAACATCCAACCCCAAACCATAGTGTTTTATTTTTCGAACTTGGCTTCGAGGGCAAGATATCTAGCCTTCTCCTCTTCAATAGGAACTCTATTTTCTACCATAAGTGGGAAATTTTCGACTATAGCAAAGTCGAGTTCATACTGTTCAACACTGATCAAGATATTTTGTGTCCAATACTTGTCATTGGAACCGTTAAGGGGATCTAACTTATTCACGTCAGGAAAAACCTTTGCGTTCAATGATGAAAGAATTGCCGAGATAGGAAAATCCATATTTTAAAAACAACTAGTGATATAACACGAAATATCTTTTTAAATTGTTGGTAAAATAATAATAACTGGTTTTATAAACAAGAGAAATGGAATTCCAAAAAGCAAAAGAAACAATTTTCAATTAAGAGTAATAATACACTATTACAAGAAATTGAAAATAACGAAACTTACACGGAAATTCAAGAAAAGAATTGTTACACGGTATATAAAATTTTATTAAAAAGATATTTCGGTCGTGCCAGTATCTCTAACAGAGTTTCTACTCTAGTTTACGAATACCATAAATAGAGTAATTGGGAGGAGAGTGTAGTGCTCTTTTCTGAAGAATTAGTTTTGTACTTTTGCAAATGGAAAGGCTATGTGAGGAGGAGTCCTCCAGAATCGTCACAATAAATGACATTTAAGGACTCCTTTATTGCTGACGTTTTGCAGGTTACACCTTTTCAAATTGTATCATGAACCTAGACTCTTTGCTAGCTTCTAGTTCATTCCCGTTTCTTACTCCACACGACCTCACAATCTCAGTGCCAGGCCGGCTGGCCAGGCGGGGGTGGTAGTGGTGGTACACGCATAGGGCTTCGCTTATTTTCTTTTATTTTTCATAGCCTTTAATCCTTTTAGAATGGATAGAGAGGTAAGCTCATAATATACTTACTTAATCTCTTTTCCATTTCCGATGTGAGACTTTTAATCAATAAAAAGTTTTTTCCATATCTTCCAATAGAATAGAGAATTTAAATATGAAAATCGTTTTGAATAAAGTATTTCTAATAGTTTTCTTTTTATATTCTAATGTGGGACTATTCGATTTATGAATCACTGTTCAATTTTTTCAACACAATTTAACTTCTGGTGATATTGTAATTATATTGGTGGTGGCTCCCAGATTGTGATATAAATCAACACTAAATAGAAAGAGCAACTAACCGCAAGTGTACAGGTCGTTGCAAGTAATATATAAGATAATAATGGATATTCTCTCCATAGGGATTGCGAGATATGGAAATAGTGTTTAAAGGATAAGTAGAACTAATTGCAAATACGAAAATTAAAGATAAAATATATTTGTTTGGTTTTCAATTAATAAACTACTAAACGCGATGAAATAAATTAACTAAAATAACGACTAAAAGATTAGACGTAAATAAGAGATATACTTGAGTATCGCTAAGGAATAACCTAATTTAACCATCTAATGCCTTTATTTTAAGGGTAAAGCAGGTAATTAATATTAGTCGGGATTCTATAATCTCCTAACTCCTGTCAGGGTAGACTTAGGAGCTATCATACAGTATTACAAACCCCGTAAGGGCGATTATAAGCTACGTTCAAATGATTAAGCAAATTACCCAATTGGCTACGCAGTTAGTCAAGCTTGTCAGGATCATTGGCGAACGCCACACATTTCTATACTAGTTTTGTAATTAAACCCCCCTTCAAGGTGATCACCGCCACTAGTGAATATCCTAAATACTACTACATACCCTTGATTCGCGACGTCAATGATATTGAATAAATATAAAGATAGAAACAAAATGTAATTACACACTTAATTTAAATTAAACATAATACCAAATTAGAATGCCATTAAATTAGAAACTACGGTTCATCCCCAAAATACGAGTTTCAAGTAATTTAAGTTTAGCTCATAATTAAATACAAAAGGAAAATAAATTAGAATAAACATGTTAGGGGAAAAACATAAATAAAACCTAGATATAGGAATTGATTTGATATGTTGTTGAAGAAAGGTGTTTCTCCAACTTTTACTCTTGTCTCTGCCTCTTGCCCTTTCTCTAAAGATGATATAAAATTGAATATGTAAAAGTTGATGAATAATGAGGTCTAAAGGAGCTTATAGAGAGTTAAAACGGATTAGGTCTAATCTTGTGCTTAATTAAGTAATTAAGACCCAAGTCCAATTTATAATTCCCGCATATGGTGTACACACTCCAGTAAAATAGACGTAACTTTTGAGTCTTAATTCCAAATCACCTGATTTAACTCCTCAATTCGATCTAACTCAGGAACGCACCTTTTTCATTTGAACCACCAGGCTTGGGTCAGCACCGTTTGGGCTCAAAATTAGTTGGAAGTGACAACTTTACAGATTCTTATGCTCCTCTTAATCTCTTTGAGTGGTACCTTTTGCTCTTTTGACCTCTTCTTTTGATCTAAGACTTTAAACTTCACTTCTCTTCCCCATCTTGGTGCTTCATAACATCCATGTAATTAGAACTTCAAACTAAAACACACGAATTAACACACAAAAGCTCTAAAAATACAAATAATTCTGATGGAAGAAAGAGCAATATGACAAAATAAGCTCAAATATATTTAAAAAGTCCAATTTCTACCTAAAATAATATCTTTAAAAGGTATTTATATCTTATAAAAAGGAAGACATCGGTTATATACTTTTACAATATAGACCACTAAACTTTGATGCAATTAATTTATTGTAAACTTAATTTGGGACATGTATATAATTTTTTTTGGCCAATAATTTGGGAGACACTACTATCAATTAAAGAGGAGACATGTAATTTAATTCCAAATACGTTTTTTTTACCTAACGTGTTGTATTAATAATAAATGGTAGTTAGTTGGGAATATGTTGTGGGGGGTGGGGTTTTAGAAGAGTATAGAGGGGTCGTTGGGTGGGGAATAATTGTATAAGTAACACACGAACTATTTCAATATTATTTATCTATCTGAAGATATGATAGTGCAGCTAGAATGTTACAAACATTATTCATAATGGTCCCTTTGCCAGAATTGATACAAATGAATATGGATGTAAGGGTATCACAATACAACGCCCACGGATTTATACAATGATGGCCCCTACTATTCTGACTCATCTCAAAAAAATATGCTTATTTTTGTTGAAGAAATTTCGACTTAAGATTTATATCCAGGACCACGTATTAGTATTATATACCACCACATATTGGAATTATATTTATTACACAAACAAATAAGATTTTATTTTTTCAATTGAAAGATTTTCTATACGTACTAATTAGCGATGGAAAAGAAAGAAAATTTTTGGTGAAAAATTATCGAGTATTGTTGCAAATTTTTGGTGAAATGCTAAAAGTAAAAAAAGAATTCACTGAGTTAACTGGAAAAAATATCAAGATCAAAGAAAATTGGAGTTTTAGGTTTAGAGATTTTTATAAAATGAATTATGTAATGCTAGCAAATCAAGCTTGTAGACTTCTTAACAATCCGGATTCGTTTGCATATAAAATTCTCAAGTCTATATATTTTCCGAATTCTAATATGTGGGATGCTAAATTGGAAAAACGACGTTTTTGGAGTTGGGCTAGCATTTTTAATAAATTTCAATTTTTAAAGAAGCATTTGATATGGCAGATTGATAATGGAAAAAATATTAGTATTTGAAATCACTGCTGGCTTAGTAAAGGTATTTATCTTGAAAGGCCTAATAATTGTTCAGTTAATTTTGTGCATGAACTTTTTGATAACTCGGGGTATGGGGTGGAATAATGAATTGATTCATCGAATATTTTCAAAAGATGTTGGTCAATTTATCTCAAAAATTCCGAGATGTGTTATTGAGGATGATGATAAACTTATCTGGCCTTATAGTAAAAGTGGGGAGTATTTTACTAAATCGGGCTATCATATATTGGTTAATGAAGAATTGACTCAAGAAACCCAGACATCTCATATGGGAGAAAGTAAGGATGATAGTATTTGGGATATAATCTGGATAAATAATGTTTCGTCAAGGATTAAGAATTTTTGTTGCAGGGTTTGTAACAATGCTTTACCGGTTAAAAATAATCTGAAAAAGAGAAAATGTGTCAAAAATGAAATTTGTGAATGGTGTGAATTGGAAAATGAAGATATTATACACTTGTTCCTGAAATGCCCTTCTAGCATGGAAGTATGGGCTATGTTGCCACTGCAGATTAAGATTGATCAGAACTTTAAAGGTACGTTTTTATAATGGTTTAAAAAAATTATTAATGGATATAGTGGAAATGGGTGGGAGAAAAAACAAGTTACGACATATGTGATGATTATACTATGGAATTTATGGAAGGAAGGAATGAAATGTTTTCATGAAGGAACTAAGTAGAATAATGATAATATTTTAAATGAATCAAAGGAGTTAATCTATAGGCTTTTTGGGCTATGTATGGATTAGAGGAATAGTGCGAATAAAAAAAGGGATAATAATGATTTAAAGGAAAAGACTAATCCAATGGTAATGGATGAGGCTGAAATTATTTGGATTAGTGATGCATCATTTATTAATAACAAAAAATTTGCTGCTATTAGTGCTATTGGGGTGGATAGAGATGGAAATGTGGTGAAAAGGACAAGCATGAGATGTAAAATTAATAGTATTATGGAAGGAGAGGCGTGGGCCCTTCTTATGGCAATGAGATTGAGTAAAGATTTGTTGAGTCAAAGTGTTTCGTTTTACTCTGACAACCTTGAATTAGTTCAAGGAATTCTGGGTATGACCGGGCTCCATTGAAGTCTTAAACCTATCCTCTCAGAGGTAATGAAATGGTTAGGTCAAGGTTCAGATTGGAACATCGCCCATGTGGATAGGAGATATAATTCTACAGCAGATGCGCTTGCAAAGTGTACCAAAAGGAATATAGATCTGTCTGGATGGAAGGATTTTTCACTTATAGTTTAAATTACCACTTCGCCCTTATTCATAGAAATGTTAAATTAGCTAAATATAGGATTACTAGCATGACTCAAGCACCCTTCTTATCCATTTCACACCTCATATTTAGTTTAAATTGTAGTCCGCTTTTAGTATTTTATTTAGTTAATCATTTTAGTCTTTTTACTTAAAACCCAAATAAATATTTATTTATTTTTCGTATTATTTCCCATGCAACTAAACATTATTTTACTTCGGAACACAATTATTATAACATTGATAGTCCATGTGTTAACGACCTGTACACTTGTGAGAAGTCATTTTCCTTTTGGTGATTTATATTGCACTCTTGGGGACGATAGTAAGCCAGGTAAAAGAGCTCATCCTTGTATCGACGTAAATCTGTAAAAAGTAATGAATTCCTTTTGATCATATCCAAGCAAAGATATTCATCATACAAATTTGAAGGGGTAATGACATTCCAGAATATAACGCCGATACTTTCTCAAGATCGAAGGGGCATTAAGAATTTTATCTGGGGAGTATTCCTAGGATATGCATGTCTACCTGAGGGAGATGAGTGTCAAACTTTTCTCAAGTTAGATATCCCGAGTCGTCCAAGGGAAGGGAGCTCAATTCCACCCAAGTCCCTCACTTGAAATCTATGATTTCTTCTTTGACTTGTCGCGTGCCTACGCCCACGACCTATACTGTGCACCTTAGTAGCGCTCTGCGTGCACACTCGGTATCTATAAATACCCAGCTCTCTAGCAAAACCGAAATGGTCTGAGTACCCCATAGTTTCCTATCCTCTCTATTTAACTCTAAAAATAGTTGTGATTATTATAAAGTCATCTTAAACCTCAATATCACCCCGGGTACAATGATCACCGATAGTAACAACGCTAATGTTGAGCGTTAGAGTGCCATCAGAGGGCACCTCCCTTTGGTCCTGACATAGTGTCTGGTTTCAAGAAGGCTTGGAGAAGCAGAAGAAGCTGGCGAAGCCTTGGGAGAGTGAAGATAAACCTCCTTGGCAGTATTCAAGAGTAAGTTATGTAGTTATAAACACTTATCAATGTTCAATACTTACTTTGATCTCTCCTTCCAATCTGCCTACTCCCACTTCTCAATTGTTACGCTTGAGGCCTCGGGTTGAGTCTTCGGGCTAGGAGTGTTAATAGTGTGATATTTTTGTACTCTATTAGTATGCCTTCATCTTAGCATTACATATATTATAAAGCATAACAAGACACGCGTTGTGATAATATCGCATGCCATCCTACAAACATGTAAGAGTTTACAGTCCTAGCCATTCAATCACTAAACCTTCTTCTATGTGATCTTCGATTCAAATTTTAAGCATCGGTCCTTCCTAGATAAGGATACTAATTGGATGAGATAAAAGAAGATGATCAACCAAATCTATACTATTTGAACACTAGAAACTTTTGTCATTTTTTCCACATTTCAATTTTTGTAGGTTTAATACCATCGGAGTATCACTCTTACAATGTTTCATCCTAACATGTGAACTTTCATTGGCACATTAGATTGCCAAACGATTTTCCTAACATCTGGTTTGGCTATCTTGTTATGTGATGGAGTTTGTGTCATTGATGTAATTTTATGCTGTAGTAAGTACCAAATAATATGACTTTGTTGAATATTTACCCAACTTCGTATGAGGCCAAATAAACTTGTCACCCTGGCTATGCCGAAGAATGCACATCCTCGTAATTCCATTTCCCACATGTCTTGGAAAAAGACCATCTACTAGTTACGAGTTCCATTCATCTATATCTTCTCTCATCAATTGGGACACCTGTTGAATTTGTGTGTTCCCTGGTTGCTCCAACTAAAAGATCGAACAATTTATGCCCCCAAATTTTCGTTATGTTCCCATTCCCGATTTGTATAATTCCATGCTTGATTAGAAAATCATGTACTTAAATAATACTCGTGTGACCACGACATGCCATGTCCTAACTTAACATTCAAGATAGTAGTCTTTGGGATATAGACCCCTTTGAGAAGTTGTGAAGCCATGAAATCAATTGTTGAATAATTTGACATGCATGTCTAACAAGAGGGAAATGTTCATTTGTCTGAAAAATCTGAACCCTATTCCTCTAATGACTTTATTATTTGATAATTTTCCCCCACACCCCATTATATCATGTTCCACTCTGCTGAGGTCCATCTGAAATTCAGAATCATACTAAATATGTTTTTGCAAAACATCTTAGGAAACAAGAAAATTGACAGGGCATAGCACAAATTTTCTTGAAGCGCTTTCTTTGATGAAGATCTCCTTCCCCCTGTCTGGTAACAATTTTGATTTCCATTTGTGATCTTTCAAAAATATAATTTTTTCAATTCACATAAATGTCTCCATCGTGGACTTTTTGTGGCATAGAGGAATACCTAAACCAAGTCATCTTTCTTTTGACTCTGCAGTGGCGATGTCACATTTACCTTAACATTTTGTGATGTATACCAAATGAAATACATAGAAGACTTATTCAAACCAACCCTCTGTCATGAACTTTCATAATAAATGTCAAAAGTGAATCATATGCGAAAAGAAGATGTGAGAGAATCGGAAAATTATGAGTAATATGGATACCTTTTAATAACCTTTTTATTAATGCGGTCCTAAATAATTTGGATAAGTGACCCTGTCATTAAAGAGAAGAAACTGTGAAATAGGGCCACCCTGACTGATAAACTAAAATATGAAGTTGGTACCCAGAGGAGATCGAAGACACTTGGGATGACCAAACTGAGGAGATGAGCAAAGGGTTGAGAGTAAGGAACATCTTCCAAAGGTTAGAAGATTGTCAAACTCTTCCCATGACAGACATACCGAGTCACCTGAGACCACATCTGAGGGTAAACATCCAGGATAGGTCGAACTCCACGATAACTTATAATGCACATTCATCCTCACCTGATATTGTGCACCATGTTAGCACTTCGCACGCATCTACACACTATATAAATACCCCATTTTGCACTAGAAGATGGTATACTATTAATACCCCCATAAACTTCTCTCTATCTCTCTCTCTCTATGAAAAGGTTGTGGTTATTATACAATCGACACAAATCTCATTAACTCCTCAATTTAAGTTATCCCCGATTGTAACAATGCTAATGTTGAGTATCTGAGTGCAACCGAGAGCGCACCGCTATTTGACCCCAACATAGTGTGTTTTTAGGAAAGTCTTGGTGAAGCAACCAAATCCTTGGGAAGTGAAGATAAAGCTCCTCGATAGTGATCGAGAAAAAGGTTGTCGTTATTACTATGATTCATTATATAAATTTCCTCATTTGATTCCTCCATCTCTTCTGTCGCACTTTTACTTATCTAGTGTTGTGTTTGCGGTCTCGGACCGAGTCCATGTAAGGAGTACTTGATAGAGTGAATTTGTGTGCTCTATAATCTGTTGTCGTTTGTCAGAATCAATTTTTTGACCTCATTGAGATTTCATGATAGATGTCCAGAGCAGAAAAGATCTTGGTGGCAAAGCACGTGCCGGTGAAAAAGTTTATAGCCGTACGGATAGGAAGCATATACGACATTGTTAAAAAGACTTATTCGCCTATACTGCGGAAGTTTTGGTAGGAATATCGAAGCATCTCAGAACACTTTTTAAATTTTCACCTGGCCTCTAAGTCAATAGCGCAAAAAAAAACATTATAAAGTAGAAAAACTTAGTTATTAGGGCATAAGTTAGTTGACTTTTAGAAGCAGATCATATACCGGAAACTACTTACCCTGAATGGATTAAATTCCCGTACTTGTACTAAAACCTGACGATTACTGGAGAATTTGTATTTACTACACAAATCTTAATCAAGCTCGAATATAGACAAGTTAGTGGATGCTACGCCTATGTAGAAATTTCTATCTTTTATGGATGTGTTTGGAGGCTATAACCAAATCCTAATGGCCAAGCTAGACAAGGAAAATCTAACATTCATTACCAATCAAGATTTGTACCGTTATTAAGTCATGCTATTTGGATCAAAAAATGCAAGATAGACCTACCAACACATGGTAAACAAAGTGTTTGAGTATCAAATAAGAAGAAATATGTAAATATATGTGGATGATATGTTGGTATAAAATGCATCATTTGAGACACGTCTAGAAGATTTATCCGAGGCTTTCGAGATCATGCGAAAGGTTGGTATCTGACGTAACCCCGACAAATGTACCTTTAAAGTAGTCTCGGGAAAATTCCTAGGATTCACGGTCCGTCATCAAGGGATCGAATCAAATTTTGTTAAGATACAATCTATTCTTAGCATAAATCCACCTACCATATTAAAACAAGTACAAACACCGGCGGGCAATTTGGCGGCGTTAAGTCGATTCATGTCGAAACTGGCTGAGAAATGTGGGCCATGATTCAAATCATTAAAAAGCCGACTATTATTTATCCGTGAGTCACCTTGTATTTTTTTTTTCATGTTTTATACTTCCAATTTTAAACTTAAAAACTCGGTTTTTTTCTTTTTTGATCATCAACTACTGAAAAATAGAACCCATCAACTTGGTAAAAGACCTTCGGGAGTAAATGTGCAGCAGTATGTTAGGTAAACAAAATCTTGGCTTAAACCTAGCAGCACTGACATTGTTGGTTGCCACTCAAATAATGAGGCAAGTCATGTTCAAAATGTTGAACAATATTGTGGACAAGAAACAACAGGTAGACAATGTACATATCGTTGTTGCAAGTCGTTATCTTCCATGATGTTTCGTATCATGTAGATAACTCAAGCTACAACCACGTGTACATGAAGTTTATAGCTATGATTACCACTAATTTCCGCCCAGGACCGGCCCCGATGCAAGGGTTAAGAATCGATCACTTTAAACCTCATAAAAACCTCACTACATGATATTAGGATGTGCCACTAAAAAATGATACAACTTTTTTTTTTTTTCAAATGCATAATAATATAGATAATAATAAACGGTTACAAGGTTTAGCCTACCCCAGAGGGTTCGTTTTCATTACAAATAATAGTGACCAACTGGGGGGGAATACAGGTATCCCGATTACCAAACAAGGTGCTACGGAGCTCTTGTTTGGCAACCCAGTCAGCTGCCACATTTCTACCCTAGACACAAAAGAAAAGGAAGGGGAGGACAATTCAGCAAAATAATAAATATTAAAAATAACGTTTTTAATTGAATGACCCAACACGGGAAGTCCTGAAGAAAGAGGCTTCATGATAGTTGCTGAATCATTCTCTATAATAACGCTCCCAAAAGGAAAATTTGAAACCATCTCCGTAGCTTTCAAAATTCTCGTGGCCTCTGCCTCTAACACCGAATCTGCTCCAATTTTCCAACTATTACCTGATACAAATTCACTATTAGAGTTTCTTACTACACAAGCAATTGCAGCTCCCAAATTCGAGAAAGCTGCATCACAATTAATTTTAAATTTATTTGGAAGTGGTTTTTTCCATTTATCTTTAAATTTAGTATTTTGTTTAATATTTCCATTATTATTATTATTATTATCTAGTGTACTATTATTATTATCTCTAACTTTAATATCTAAAAAGTTGACATCGTTAGGGTTTGAAATTTTATAGTATTCTTTCCAAATTTTAATAGCTTTATTAATTGTGTTTAAGGGGTCACACTTTTTTCTATTATAGATAAAGTTATGCCACATTATAATACAGATAACTTCTAGAATCCTATCTTTATTATTAAAAAAATTTGCAATGTTTTGTACTTGATTTAACATCCATTGGTCTAACTTTACAGTTGAATCATTGTCTATTTGTAAATTAAGAGGACAAGTGAACCATACACTTTTAGCCCAGGGGCATCTAAAGAGCATATGTTCCACTGTTTCAATATTATTATCACATATTTTACAAATATTATTTTTACTACATTTTCGGTTAAAAAGATTTTCTTCAGTGGATAAGAGGTTTCTAACCGCTCTCCACATAAAGTTTCTAATCTTAGGTTGGGTTTCCATTCTCCAGATTAGTTTCCAAAGATTTTTATCCCTAGTACTAGAGGATGTAGGTTTATTTTTATCTTTATTGCTTTGAATTATAATTTCGTCTTCTTTCATTTTATGATAAGCTTCTTTAACTGTATATGTACCTTTTTTACAATAGTCAATACATATTTGATCTTCACATAATACTTTAGGTATTATCATTTTTTCTATTTTTTCTTTGATTTCCTTAGGGTAGATTTGATTGAGTAAATCAATATCCCAAGATTTATCATGTTTAATGAGTTGACTAACCCAAACAAGGTTAGACTTTTTTGGCTTAAGTGATTGCTTATCATTACATATCCAACTATGCTCATAGATATTGATATTAATACCATTGCCTACTTTCTATTTTATGTTATTTTTAAAAGTATCTCTACCTATGAGGATACTTCTCCAACCCCAAGATGGTGAGCTTCCTATTTTAGCTTCAATGAAACTACAATTTTTGAAATACTTTCCTTTTAAGAGTCTATAGAGAAGAGATTCTTTTTTATTTATTAGGTTCCAAGCTTGTTTTCCTAACAAAGCTTTATTCATTAGATGTAGGTCCCTAAATCCTAATCCACCTTCAAATTTTGATATAGTCAGTAGGTCCCATTTGACCCAATGTATTTTTTTTTTACCTTTATCAACCCACCAAAATTGGGCAATAATAGAATGGATTTTATTTATTATATTTTTTGGAAGAATAAAATTAGACATTAAATAGTTAGGCAAGCTTTCGATGATTGCCTTTATTAAGATTTCTTTTCCCCCTTCAGAAAGGAAAAGGGTTTTCCAATTTTCAAATTTATGTAGAATTCTATCAATTAAAAATTGGAGGTCTTTTGATTTTGTTCTACTCCATTCAGTTGGAAGTCCTAAGTAGTTACCTAGGTTGTTAGTTCTTCTCATATTTAATCTTTTAGCCATTACATTTTGGATAAAAGTTGGTGTATTAGGGCTAAAAATGACCCCACATTTATTAAGGATAAGACATAGGCCAGTGGCATTTTTATATTTGTTCATAATATCATTAAAAGATTGTATTTCAATGTTATCAGCATTAAGAAAGAAAAGACTGTCATCAGTAAATAGTAAGTGAGTGATATATGGACAGTTGTTTCCAATTTTAATTCCTTTGAGAAGATGATTCTCTTTTTTATCTCTAATTAAATCATTTAGAGTTTGTGATATTAGACAAAAGATTAAAGGTGAAAGTGGATCCCCTTGTCTTATTCCCCTGGTGGGTTTTTGTAGTTGGTGAATCTCACCATTAATTAGTATTGAGTAGGTTACAGAGGTAATACATACCATAAGTTTCCTTACCCAATCTTTATTGAAACCAATTTTAATTAGGAGATCTTGAAGAAAATCTCATTCTATATATTCATAAGCTTTTTTAATATCCGTTTTAACTGCAACCATATATTTTTTGGTCTTTTTACTTCTTTTAATATGGGTAATTAATTCATGTGCAATCATAGTATTTTCCTGTATCATTCTGTTAGGAATGAATGCACTTTGATTTTCTCCCACAAGGGAAGTCATATAAGTTGTAATCTATTAACCAATATTCTTGCTATAATTTTATAAATAAAATTAGAGCAACTAATTGGTCTATAGTGTTTAATATTAGTAGGTTTATTGATTTTTGGTATTAGAGTAATGAGTGTTTGATTGATATCAGAAAGATCACCCTTATTGTTCCAAAAATTATTTATTACTCTCATAAGATCAAGTTTAATAATGTCCCAGTAAGTTCTGAAGAAATTTCCATTATGACCATCAGGACCTGGTGCTTTATCAGGTCCCAGTTCCCATGTTGCTTTTTTAACTTCTTCTTCATTAATATGTATATTTAAATTATCTGCATTTTTTTTATCAATTTTACTAGTAATAAGATTAATAGTATTATTATATTCTCTTTTTCCTACAGTAGTAAAAATATTATTAAAATAGTTAACTATTTCAATATTTATTTCATTTTTATTATCAAGCCATTCACTATTTTCATTAGTGATGTTAAGAATTTTGTTTCTACTCCTTCTTTCTTTGGTACAAGCATAATAATATTTAGTATTTTTATCACCTTTTTTTAAGCCAAATATTTCTTGATCTTTCCTTCCAGAAACTTTCCTCCCTTTTCCAAGTTTCCTCCAGTTCTTTGGTTGTATAATTATATTCATCCCAGTTAAAATTGGGGTCATTAGAATTAGATATAGTTTCTAATTTTTTTTATAAGCTTTTCTATTTGGATTTTATTATTCCCAATTTTTTTCTTATTCCAGTCTCTTAAAGCTTGACTACATTTTTTAAGTTTGTGATTAATTACAGCATTAGGGTTACCCCTAAGTGAACTATAGTCATCCCATACTTTTTTAATAATATTTAAACAATCAATTTCAGTTGTCCAGAAATTTTCAAAATAAAATCTTCTTTTCTTTTTATTATCAATTTTATCATGATGAAGGACTAGGGGACAATGATCTGACCCAATAGCAGGTAAAACTGTTGTCCAAGCATTAGGAAATAGCTTATCCCATTCAGAGTTGTGTGGTGCTCTGTCTAGAATAGCCTTTATAAGTTTATTACTGGCTCTTTTATTTGTCCAGGTAAATCTACAACCATAAGAGGTTGTTTCCTCCAAATTGTGGAGGTTAATAAAGTTATTAAAATTCTTTATAGAATTTTTATGACATACAATACCACCTAATTTCTCCTTAAGAAATCTTATACAATTAAAATCCCCAATCAAAGACCAAGCAAAGTTATGGGGTTTTAATTCATTTAAGAAAGTTAGAGAAATTTCTTTATTAATATCATAAGGGTTCAAATAGATATAAGTATAAAATATTGGGGTCAAATCCTCACCCACAATTTCCGTATGTAAAAAGTTAGGAGAAGTTTTTAAAATCCTTATTTTTAATTCTTTTTTGACCATCAAAGCGAGGCCGCCTCTCGCTCTAACCGGCTCCACCGTGTTAATCAGATTCATATCTAAAATACTTGCTATGTTTTCAAGCTTATTAAATTGATTTTTAGTCTCAGAGAGAAAAAGTACCTCCGGGCGATGCTTAGCGCAGAGGTCACGGTCTGCCTGGACTGTCAAAGGATTGTCGACACCTTGACAGTTCCAGGCTATGTGAATCATTGAAAAGGATGGGGTTCATATGAAACAACCCCAGAAGACCTTTTTATCATTACTGAAAATTCCTTCATAACCTTATTAGACATATTCGTATGAGCTTTACAAAAAATATCATAATCAATCGTAAAAATTGAGACAATAAAAACAATACTAAACTGTTTTTCATCTATATCGGCTAATTTTGTGACATTAATCCCTATCACGTTTATAAAAATACCATAATCAATGTTAAACATTGTGAAAATAAAAACTTAGCCCAAATTTTTAATTTCATCAATTATATTTTTTTCTTCATATTCAAACCTTTTTCTCCTGATTTAGTTTGTTTTAGTTTTGAATTTCTCATAATTTTCTTAATAGTTGTGTTTTTAAAAACAAAATTAAACTGTTTTTTTACCAACAACATCTATTTTTGTTACTAAATAAACTATCACATTAATAAAATTGAACAATGTAAGAAAAGAACATACCTGCCATGCCGAAGAGGAAACTGATCGCGTTTTATGGTGGCCATGGTTCGTGCTGTTGCGTACGCACGAGAGGTGCAAAGGCATAGAAGGTGGGCCTATCTCATTCATTTTGTTAACAAAGGCCCATGAGGCCTGGATCTTGTTTATTGGCTGTTATCCTAGCAAGGTAGGGTCGATACAAAGCTGGAGAGGTCGAATCCAACGTTGCAGTAGTGCGATGGCCGCAGTGACTCGACCAAAACCCAGCAAAGCCCATAATGTCTGGATCTTGGGATAGGCGGTGGTGGTTCGGCGGTGTCGTGAGTAGAACGGTTTAGTACCTTGTAGTAGGTGGCGGCTTGGTAGGGTGGCGGAGGTGACGACCTGAAAAGAAGAAGACAACTGCTGCTTGGTAAAGTGGAGGAAAATGGAGGTGTGGAGATGGGTGGAGATGGTGGGAAGAGTTGGTGAGGAGGTCTTGTTGGTTGAGGGAAAGGGACGGCTGGATGGGGTGAACAGCCTACCGGAGGAGGCTGCTGTGGAGCTGGGTTAGGTTTTTTTGAAATTTGTGCCTGGGAGCACATTTGAAATGATACAACGCATCTGAAGCTTTTGTGATATTTCTAAAAAATTGTTACGAAACCCCATGGTGTTTTAAAGAGCAAATTTCATTTTTAATCCATTATTTATGGTTTAAAAATATTTTTACGCTAAATATTTCGAAACGTTCATTTTTAGGCCAAATGTAGTCAAAACGTCCATTTTTAGGTCATTTCACTAATTTTGTGAAATATTTCATAGATTTTAAAGATAATTTGGACATTTCAAATAAACTATATATGTTTATTTGGCCGCATCACAAACTAGTAGCTCTATTTAAAGTGTTCAAATTGTTCTTGAAATCCATGAAATATCTCACCAAATTAGTGAAATGGCTTAAAAATTGGCGTTTTGAATACGTTCGGCTTGAAAATAAACATTTTAAAACGTTTGGCCAAAAAGTGTTTTTAGGTCATAGGAAATGGCCTAAAAATAGGATTTGCTCTGTTTTAACCATCATCTTTGATTTTATTATTCCAGAGTTTTAACCTCCAAAAGAAGTGAAATAGTATTGTAATTAAATTTATTTTTAAAATACATTTTTGAAACTTCCATGAATTCCTAAAAACTCGGATCCCTAACTTTCCTTAGCAATAATAACAAAAACCTCGAAGTTGTCTCAATAAGAATGCTTTGTCTATAATAAGAAGCTACACACTCTCGAATTTGTGTTCAGGGTTTGCTATATAACCATATCCTTAATTCATTGTAGAAATGATGGAGAATTTCTAACTCGTGAGGTGGTATATGAACACCTGAGATAAGGAGTATTGCATTATTCTCTCTTTTAACTCTTCAAGTACCGTGTATAAATCCATAAACTTCAATGAGCTTCTATACTGGTCCAAGGGGAGAACTAGTGTAATGAGCTTTTGAGTGGTTATAATTCACAGCTAGTAGGGCAAATACACTTTAGGGCCATATATAAAGATTCGTTAACCCAAAGACTTAGACTAAGTGGAGAAAGGATAAAGGTCGCACCCAAAGGGGGATGTTAACACATTATGTCCAGGTGGCCTAATGGGCCTTGGACGATTATATAAACCTCGTACCAGAAAAGGGGTGATGTCTCTCTATTTGTGATAAATTCATCTAGGTTTGAGACATCATTTAGGTATATTTAGGAATTTAATTATATATTTTTATTCATATTTTTATATTTTCTTATTTCTTGTCTTGATTTGATGATTTATTATTTTTATAGCACATTTGGTTTAATTGTTTGTTAATTGTGAAGCTTTAAAGAGATATGGTAATTAATTAGATACCTAATCAATTCTAATAGATAAGGGAAAGAAGATAATAATAGGAATTGGAGATAAAGGAAGTAAAAGATAAATTAGGAAAGATAAATTGCCAAGTAAATTTGAATTTCAGCAGCTACGTCCATTAAATTGAACATAACTCAAGATGGGCTGGGAATTCGGAAGTATGGTCTGAAGCAAAAGTGTAGAGCTTTCCGAGACAATTAGTTTTGCTATAAAGAACTCAATTGAAGCAATATTGAATAAGTTACGGCCAGAACAAGACAGCGGCAATTTATCACCTTTCCTATATTTTAGGGTTACGAATTTGGTTTTGGAAAAGAGTCTTATTACTTGCCCTCTACTCCAAGAGTCTGAATTAGGGTTTAGAATAACATATAAATACACCATCTATTAAGTAGTAACACATCATTGGTCAATCCTTAAGCCAAGAAGAAGCCTACAACAAGAGAAGAAAAGTCTGGAAGGAGCTGAACATCACATTATGTCTTCACAAGCCTTCAAATTTGTAATTGTTTTCTTTTCTTTCTCTAGTATGAACTAATTCTATTTTATCTTGAGATTTAGCATATGGGTATGAACCCTAGACTTGTTTTACATCTATTTTAATTTGGGTTTTTAATTATTTAAATGAATGACTTTTTTATTCTCTGTTTTATGTGCTTTGACTTACTATCTGTTTTCCTTGCAACTGCACGCTTATAAGATTACCTTAATAGTAGTTAGATGGTCACCCAGAAGGGGTGTCTAATTATTGAAACACCACATAAACGTCTAGTGTGCGGTAGTGATCCTGACGGGCTTGCCTAACTAGATAACCATTAGGGTTTGATTTAACAATCGATCATCATTAGAAGGCCAGTCTCATCTAAGAACCTAGTGGCATAGGTACACCTTAGTTAAGTCCCCTTGTGATTGTGAGATCGCCACCTAAGTCTACCCGGAAGGGGGTTAGGAGGAATTTAGAATCCTGGTTATTGCAATTCTACATAATTTTCCCTTACATGATTAGAATAAACAAGGCTAGTGGGGATTACTTGCTATCTCTCGAGCTAAACTCTCATACTATCTTCTTCTCTTATTTACTTTTCTGTCTTTACTTTATTTAGTTTAATTTTCTATTTACAAAAACCAAACAAAGATTATTGTCTTTTATTTCTTGCGTATTATTATTCTAGCTTTCATATTTGCACTTGATATTTGCATAAGTTCTCTCTAACTTTTATAGTCTCTTAGGAACGAATTCTACTTCTCATTAAAACTTGCATACAATCTGTGATACTTGCAGTGAGTAACATGTTTAGGCTAGAGTGTTTATTTGCACTTATTTTATCTATTATATTTTCACGCCTTAGTCGACACCAAGTTTTTGGTGCCGCTGCTGGGAACTACATCGTTAGTCCTTGTGCATTTCTTTAGTGATTTTTATTTTAATTAGTTCAATTTAACGCTTTTGTTTTTAGTTTTGTCTTTACGGGTTTTACAGATGGCAAGCCCGAGGAAACTTGATCTTTGATGTCTCCTCTTTTTTTTCTATTTATATGCCCTTAGGAGACATCAAATTAGGTGATTTTTATGACTAATCCGATAGACTTTTAGTGATAATATGCTACATTTTATTTTCTCTCCTTAGATTTCAGTATTTTTGATTTATTAAATTTTTACGCGTAATATGGTTTGTTTTAGTGAAAAGTTTGTAGGTTTCTAATACTAGCAAGAAGAGGAATCAAGAATAGAAGTCTTAGATCGTGTAAAGAAGTCAAAAGCTACAAGAAATATCCCAAGGAATTGACAAATTTGAGCTAAAAATCTGGAAGACTGATGATAATTTCTGATTTAGAGCCACTTAAAGATAGATTCAGCCTCTTAGTTATGAAGAAGATTCGTGCCCTATCGAGTTACGAAGAATTAGCAAGTTGAATGAGTCAATTCGGAGTTATATTGAGAAAGTTATAGCCATTTTGGTGAAGGGTGTACAGCAATTACGGGATTTCGGGCTTGAAGAGTGGACTTGGGCCATTTAATATATTTGATTTTTCTTTTTAAATTAGCCCAAGTCCGAAAATCATAGTATAAATAGGCTTTTTGACTTTATTTTTACACACAATTCACTTTCCACAAAGTCAGAGCGTCAAAGAAAAAGGCAGAAGCAATGAAGAAGAAAAAAGCCAAGAGCTGGAGACTTAAACATCTCTAATTCAACAGCCAAATCCAACCTCCTAATTAGGCCTTTTAATTTTATTCTCTTTATGTTGAACATGAATTCCATTATTTTAATTTCTTCTTTCGTTTTAATTTCAATTATGAGCTAAGTTTTTATTGTACTTGAGAATCGCAACATGGGTTGAACCCTTTCTTTAATAATTAGTGTTTTTTCGATTTGGGATTAAATTAATTTAAATTGAGTTTTTATTTTACGCTGGCTTTTACTTTACGCTTATTTATTATCCTTAGAGTCATGAACTTGGAATAAGTTTCAGTACCTAGGCTATTCCATATAGTGGCGTATGGGTCACCTTGACGAGGGGTTTGGGTATATAACTAAGTATTTGCCGATGGTATCCGCCAATGTCCTTGACAGGCTTGACTAGCCATTAGCCAATGAGGTAAGAATTAATCATCTGAAAGTGGTTGTTAGTCACCCTGACGGGGTTTAGAAGACCGTAGGAGAGCTTTTAGGTCCACCCTGACGGGGGCTAAGAGATTTTAGAATTCCGGCTAGCGTAAGAATAATAACTCAACCCTTAAAAGGAAACATTAATTAGGAAAGTTTGCGGTGAAACCCTAGCTTGACTCAAGTACTACTTTTCTCTCGCGTCTACCTCATTTACTTGCGTTATTTTCATTCTAGTATAATTAATTCAGTATTTAATTTTGCATTTTAGATTGTTAATAAAAAACCCTAACAAACATTATATCTTTATTTTTCCGTTATTTGCAATTATTTCACTAATATATAACATTAGAGTCAACCAATCTGCCCTGAGAACGGACTTTTTTTATCACATATATTACTTGGGACAACTGTACACTTGCAGTTCGTGGTTCCTTTTCTTTATCCTCATCATTTTATAACACACAAGGACCCACCAATCTTCCCATCACATTCAGAGTGCAACCTAGAGGAACCCGCACTCCAGAAATCCAAGCTTCTAAATTCTGACCCGATCCAGGCATGATAGTGCAATTTGCGAGTCATGGTGAGTTTAGCGGTGCTGAATATCAAGATCCGGTTTGTTATGTCCAGAAATTCATGCATATTTGTGATCCCTATATCTTCAAAGGTGTTACACAGGAATAGATGTACTACGTTATGTTCTAATTATTTTTAACCGGAAGTGCAAGCGATTGGTACGATTTCCAACATCCTGAATCTATTCCAGACTAGGACAAACTCCAAGCCAAATTGCTAGACCGATTCTACCCGGTTAGTAGATGTTTAAAAGATATGTTGGAGTTTAAACAATTTATGCAAGAAGAAGGGGAAAGTGTTGGTGGAGCATGGTTACGTTTTAACGAGAAGAAAGCGAGGTATCCATTCCATGTCTCCTCGTCTGAATACCATTTAACCATGTTCTATGGAGGACACAATGACGAGTGCAAGGCAAAAACAGATTTGTTAGGAGATGAAGTTTCATATTATTAAATCCTGAAGAAGCTAATATTATTATGGAAATAGTGTTATATACCGAGAGAAGTTGGCCGCTTGAATCTAGAGAAGCAAGAAGATACTTTAGAATCTCTAAAGATCAAGGAATTAAACCAACAACTCAAGAAATTACAAGAACAAGCACAAACAATACCTCAGGTAAATCTAGTACATACTTTACCTTCATGTCCAGGGTGTGGAGCAAGAAATCATTCATGCGAGAGTTGTATGAATAATCCAGCTTCGACTTCCTTTGTATCTCAAAAGAAACTGTTATTCTAATGGTTATTATCAACCTCAAGGAAATTACGCGAATTATCACTCCCCACAGAATCAGAATTGGGTAAAAATCAACTGTATTATCAAACTCGACCTCAATCGTACTATCAATCTCAACCTATCTATTAAGAAGCGCCAATTTACGAAGAAACTTATCAAGAACCACCTCCGTATTCAACGCAACAAGCTACACAAGAAAAACCTTCAAGTTTGGATCCGAGTATAGCTAAACTTTTGGGACTAGTTGAAGAAAATATGAAGATAATTCAACGAAGACTTCAAACCCAATCGAAGGTAATCAAGAATCCCGAGCATTCCCTTTCACAGATGGCGAGTACACATCAAAACAGGCCAAAAGGGTAACTCCCAATTGATAAGAAGATGATGTTTGTCATACAGTTGATATAAGATGTGGAAAACAATTACCTCCGCCTAGAGTAGAAGAAACAAAACCAACCTTTATTCCTAAAAAAGTGGTTGAAGAAACAATAGAAGACAAGATCAAATAGGGAATTGAACCAACGAGTGTCCCAGAGAAGACACCAGAAAAGAAGAAGAGTTCAGTGGTGAAAAATACACGTCCACCTCCACCTCCACCTCCACCATACCCATCATGTGTCAAGAAAAAGAACAATGAAAAAGAATTCAATAAGTTCCTTGACATGGTGAGCAAGCTAGATACTAATATTCCGTTGGTAGAATCTTTCAAGAGAATGCCAATATATCTGACATTCATGAAGGACATTCTCTCTAACCAACGAAGTTTAGAAACCGGGGAGATGATTGGATTACCAGAGAAGTATAGTGCTATTTGTCAAAGCAAGTTGCCACCAAAACTACAAGATCCCAGAAGTTTTACAATTCCCATAGCTATTGATGAAAGTTGGACCGGGAAAGCATTATGTGATTTAGGTGCGAGTATCAATCTCATTCCAAATTCCCTGTTCGAGAAGCTCAACATAGGAGAGGTAGTACCTACTTCAATGGTATAACAGATGGCGGATCGCTCACTCTCCCAACCAGTAAGTAAAATTGAAGATGTTTTAGTTAAAGCTGGTAGTTTTATATTTCCTTGTGATTTTATTATTCTTGACTACGACGCGGATAAGAATGTCCCCACCATCTTGGATAGACCATTCTTAGCCACGGGGCGTACACTAATAGATGTTGAGAATGGTGAATTGGCCATGAGGGTCCAAGATGAACATGTACGCTTCAATGTGTTCAAGGCTATGAAATACCCAGATACGAAGGATGAATGCTTGAAAAAAAAGATGTCATCAACAAATTAACACAAGAAGTCTTTAATGAATCAAGCTATGATGACAATCTAACCGCAGCCTTGGCACTTGAATCTCCAGAAAATTACGATGTTATAGCTGACAAAGTTGCAATATTAGACTCAGTCGATGGTAGGCCTAGAGCCCTATGAGAACAACTTCGAGAATCATGAGACATTGAGTCAATGAAGAAACCATCTAATCATCTGTCCACTTGTTCTCGAAGAAAAACCACTTCCAGACCCTCTACGCTATGCATATTTAGGTATGAACAATACTTTGCCTGTTATTATTTCCACTAACCTTTCAGGTCCTCAAGATGATAAGCTACTCCGAGTGCTTCACGCTAACAAAGAAGCAATTGGGTGGACTATTGCCAATATCAAGGGAATTAGTCCTTCCATTTGCAAACATAAGATTATTCTTGAGAAAGAAGAAGGGTGATATATAGAGGGGAAAAGAAGGCTCATGTCAGTAATGAAAGAGGTGGTAAGGAAGGAGGTAATCATGTTATCAGAAGTGTGTATTATCTTTCCAATTGCAAGCAGTGATTGGGTTATTCCTGTGCAATGTGTTCCAGAGAAATAAGGTATCACTACCATCCTTAATGATCAAAATGAAGCCATTCCATCAAGAACAGTTGTGGGGTGGAGAGTATGCATGGATTACCGAAAGCTCAATAAAGTTACGAAGAAATATCACTTCCCTTTACCGTTCATTGACCAGATGCTAGACAAACTCGCAGGATGAGAGCATTATTGTTTCCTTGACGGTTATTCAAGCTATAATCAGATTTGTGTGGATCCTGCTGATCAACACAAAATAACTTTTACTTGTCTGTTTGGCACCTTTGCTTATAGGAGGATGCCTTTTGGTTTATGCAATGCACCTGCCACGTTCCAGAGGTGCATGATGACTATATTTTGGGACATGATTGATAAATATTTGGAGGTTTTTATGGATGGTTTTTCGGTTGTTGGAGATAGTTTTGATGAGTGCCTCAACCATCTTGAGAAGGTACTTGTGCGATGTATAGAAACAGATCGTGTGCTTAACTGGGAAAAATGCCACTGCGTGGTTCGAGAAGGGATTGTGTTGAGACATAAAGTTTCGAGTGCAGGGATGGAGGTTGATCGTGCTAAGATTGGAGTTATAAAAACCTTACCACCTCCGGTTTCTGTTAAAGGAGTGAGAAGTTTATTGGGTCACATAGGATTTTATCGAAGATTTATTAAAGATTTCTCCAAGATCGCAAAACCGCTTTGTTCTTTACTTGAAAAGGATACTCCTTTTAATTTTAATGTCGAATGCCTTAATGCGTTTTTGACGATTAAAGAGAAGTTCATCTCCACGCCGATTGTCATACCTTCAGATTGAAGTATAATAGGACAATGATCTGAGTATACTGCTGCAATCACTGCTAACCAAGCATTTGAAAACATTGTACTCCATTCAAGATTTATTAAAGCTCTATCCAAAACAGACTTTATTAATTCTTCACCCGCTATTCTATTAAACAAGTTGAATTCACATCCATGCCTTGGAGTTTCCTCGAATTGAAGATTATTAATCAGTTTATCAAAAAAATTATACTGGTTTTATTAATACTTTTTCCTCCCAACTTTTCTGAGATATTTCTTATTGAAACTCTTTCTTATTATATTGAAATCCCCAATCATAAGATATAGAATTTTTTTATCATAACACTTAAATATATTATTAAGAACTTGAATTTTATTAGTTTCAATAGATGAACCGTACACATAAATGTATTTTGTTTTATTATAATGTGAAACCATAGTATTTATAAAATTCTTATCAGAGTCAATTATCTCTATATTAATATTATCTTTAATAAAAAGAGGTAAACCTCCCCAGTCCAATACGGTCTACATAGTGAATAAGTTTCATTCTTAACACATCAACTAAATTATTAACAACTTTAAAATAATTCTTAATCTTAGATAAAAACAATACCTTAGAATTATGCTTAGAAGTAATTTATTCAGGATCTGTACTGTTAAAGGGTTGCCCAATTCTTAACAGTTACAAATTATTTGTATCATTAATGTTATAAAGATTGCAATGGGGCAATCCTGCAAACCCTTTCAGTATTTAGCAAATGAACTAGTATCTCAACAAAAGTGCTTTCTATCTCAACAAATTCATTATTTCCACTAAATTTTCACCTTGTTTGAATACATGAATTGACAGAAATCCACCCAACAGGCATTGGCCCCAACACCTATGACGAACCCAGATGTCAAGATGAATCCGGTCAAAAAGATTGACAGCATATCTATACAATAATGATAACAACTATTTAGTGTCAAGAGAAATAATTATAAAACTTTCAAATATATTTATCTATTCCACATGTCAATGCTGTGTCCATACCCAACCATCAACCATGTGGACCCTCAATATACATATCAAATTAAGACTCCTGGTTTTACTCCCACAGTTCCCAAAAACGCATCTGATTTTATCTTTGAATTAAATTTTGAATTTAGAATTTAAAATAGAAAAGTCGTCCATATGGGCGGCTGAGCTTGTCCAACTCTTGTCCCCTCAATAAAGGAGCACTTGCATCAATGGTGCTACTAATGCTACCGACAACCTTACCTTATCTTTGTCCAAAATTCATCCATTTAATTTAATTTGCTTATCTTTTTTATAATATACTCTCTATATAACAACTTTCTTTGCATTTCGGCCTAGGTAAAAGTCTTATCACTTCTTCATAAAGCTTTCTTGAATTTAAATACATTTGAATCTTGAAGCGGAGGTATTGTAAACTGAAGTTTGTTCAAGAAGAAGTTGCTTTTTGAGAAAAATGGAGAGCGTTATTGCACAAGAAAATTATCTGAATCTGAAGGCAACCGAGCTGAGATTAGGATTACCGGGTAGTGATGATTCTTGTATTTCTAAGCATAACAAGAGAGCCTTGCCTGATCATTCAGTTGAGAGAAGTGAAACAAATGAAAGTTTTGTTGCTAAAGAGACCGCACCACCTGCCAAGTAAGTACAACGAATAATCACTAACATTCTAAATAAGAGAGCCTTATTATAATTAGGGTTTGTTCAGAACATAAGCAAGAATTAATCTCATCTTCATTTTGACTAAAAAAATATACAAATCTCATCTTCGATCTTCAAGACTAATTTTGTTTAATTAATGGCAGAGCGCAAATAGTAGGGTGGCCACCAGTGAAATCATGTAGGAAACTTACCTTTCAAGCAAAGAAGACAGAATCTGAATCTGCTATGTATGTGAAAGTAAGCATGGATGGAGCTCCTTACCTTAGAAAGCTTGATCTCAAAGTTTATAAGGGCTATGCTGAGCTCCTTAAAGCTTTAGAAAATATGTTCAAATTCACCATAGGTAATAATTCGGAAACCCTAATTATATTTGTTTTTTTTTTTAAACGGGGCTTCAACTTAAAATTGGTTCTACTATAAGATTAATTATGTTGATGTTTTATTTTATTAGGTGATTATTCAGAGAGAGAAGGCTACAATGGATCAGAATATGCACCTGCATATGAAGACAAAGATGGTGATTTAATGCTTGTTGGTGATGTTCCATGGGAGTAAGTCTCATAGATCTCTCTCCCTCTCTCTTCAAAATATATGATTTTCTTTAACCGCATATACTAACTGGATTATGTTGTTTCTTTCAGTATGTTCATTACATCTTGCAAGAGATTGAGAATCATGAAAGGATCAGAAGCAAGAGGGCTGGGGTGTATTGTTTGAAGAAATATTAATCAAAGTAATAATAATGACATGTGGAATAGTATGAAAATCAGATTTCGAAGCTTGGGTTGTCGAAGAAGAAACAACCTAATTTTGCTATCATCTTGTGTGAAATGGTATACTATGACTTCAACGTGAAGATGTCATAGTAATTAATATAGTTTTAGTACTTTCTTAATATTGTATAAAACCAGGGTGGTTTGTTAAGATCTTGTTGTTGTTATAGTGTTGTTTGTGATTTTTCTACCAAAGCCAAAACATAGGCGAAGAAAGACATATTTGCTTTATTAAAAGCAGTTGTATAAAGAAAAATGTACTGTTGTTATCCAAGTTTTTGTTAATTATGTATTAATAAGATGTTATGAAGATACATGTTATCTATTTTACGTCTAAGATCGAAATCGGTAGAAGATCTATATGAATTTACAAGGTATAGGTTTACTACTTGTTTGCCACCCATCGGCTATCGTAGATTGATGAGAAATATATTATTGTAATAATTTTTTTATTAATATACAACAGTGGTTCTTTTTTGATTAATTATTTGTTCTGCAAATAATTTCAATCTGTGATCATTCGCGACCAAAGCATCCGCGAAAACACGTGTCCTGTCCAGTGTGAAGTGCCTGGTGACGAAAATATTTCGGGGATGATAAAAATCGTTGTCTCTATGTGATCTTTACTGGCGGCGAAAATATTAGTCGCAAGTGAGATATGTTGGCGACGATATTCGTATTGAAAAAAAAATTAAAATTAAACGAATAATCGTTGTTGATATATTTATCCGCGACGATTTTGATATCGTTGTGGTTGTTATGTACTCGCGACAACTATTGTATCACTGGCGACAACATATATTATCGTCAATCAGTGACGAGTATTTAGTTGCAGTGGGCAGAACATTATTAATGGTGTTTTATTCTGAAAATTTAAAACCCTACCCACATTAATTGATCCAAAAATCTCTAATCCACATCCCGTGGTCCGTCACGTCATTAATGAAACTTTCCAACACTATCTTACATATGTGGGTCCTAATTCTACTTCAAAAACTCCATTAAATTGTCCACTTAGGTATTTTTAAAAATCAAATTTTTTCGAATTCGTTTAATTAAATACATGTTTTCCTATATTTTGATTATGTGTATGAAATATGTATTATTGTAGTTATTTAGGGGTTATAAGACTAACTCCACCAGTAGTGATAGAAAAAAATATTGCATCTACATATTTTGTAGAAAATTGACCTTTGTAAAAAAAATCTTACTCCAGTAATATTTGTTACTACTTGTATAATACAATTCTTTGCATATTGGTATTATAAATATGTATCTTTGCAAAATTATTGTACATCTTGCATTGTTGATAGCTTTTACAAAGAAAAAATTAAATTGTACATCATAAAAATAAATCATATTAGTTATATGTACTTGAATTCTACTATTCATAAGCAACAAAACACATCGAATATACATGGGTTGATTTACAAATATATTAAGCAAATGTAAATCCAAATTATAAATTTAAAATTTGTTAAAAAGCCAAAGTCAAATGAATTAAAAAATATTACTGAAAACTCAACCAAAATCTTTACAAATGTAAGATTAAGGCACTGGCTTCACTGTCGATAATTGTAGAGATGAAAATAACTGTGAGTATGGTAACACGGGCTTATGTTTGCGTCATGAAGGAGGAACAGGTGTCGGTGGTTTCCAAATGATTTACTTTTGGTTTGGCTTTAGGGTGTGGAGAAGATGAGTTAGATAAAATCTACCTTTAGTTTGCCACTTTGTAGAATATTCATTCCGTAATACCATACCATTATAAATGCGTTAATATATATTTTTGATATAATTGTTATTTTTAAATTTGTCTTTTCAATTTTTATATGGTTATACTTATATGTTTATCTCAACTTAGATGATGGATCCGGTTATTGATAATAGTTGGATTAAATCAAATAATTTTGTTACGAAGGAATATTTTTTGGGTGTGAGGGAATTCAATATTTTTGCAAAAAACCACGTCGATAGTACGAATTTCATTTTTTGTCCATGTAATCATTGTTTCAATAATCAAAAATTTCATATTAACGAAGTTAGAGCATACATTTCTAGATATGGTTTTTTGTCAACTTATGAGGTTTGGACGAAATACTGTTAAAAAGAAAAAATTCTCGTGAGTAACTCAATCGTAGATGATAAAATTTTGAATTTGTATGATGATTTGAGATCCACTTTTTATATTGGGGTCACTCCGGTGACACCGAAATGGGTGGCGAGAATCATATTGGCCGGAGGCGTGGGTGTTTTGATGTGTTGTTCGAAGAAATGGAGACAGAGTTGTACCCCGGTTCTACTAGCTGGGTTCTTTGAATTTCATACCCAAGTAAATACATGTCAAAGTGATCAACAAGTGGACAAACACCTCTTTTACCAAACTTCAATTGTTGTGTCGTGTTTTGCCAGAAGGTCATACTTTACATTCTTCTTCTGAGATGTGCAACATAAAGCTAAAAAGTTTGGGTATGAGATATATCATAATCTATGTGTGTTTGAATTATTGTATTTTGTATTATAAATAAAATGAAAAACTGGATAAGTGTCTAGTATGTGGTGAATCTAGGTGAAGGTCACATTATAAGAAACTGAGTTATTCATTGTAATACCCACTTATAAGGATTCGTTAATTTATCTCATAATGTTCAATAAAACGCTAGCTAGTACTCTTTCTCTAGTTAGAAATGCATTTATGAGATTAGAGAAGCAGGTTATTGCTCTTTGAAGAAAAGAACGATTCGTATTATCAAAGTGGTTTAGCAGTTGAGATCGACCCTAGTAAAGTCTCGTTAGGTTTGTGACTAAACCTACAAAAGTCACGATTTATGTTTCGTAGTTGAGCCCATCAAAAATCATAGTTGAGGTTGTGGCTAAGCCCAACAAAAGTCTCATTGTAATCGGTTTGTATCTCACCCTTATGTGATGACAAGAGTTTAGTGGAGAAGTTTAAATCCTAAGGTTGAAAACCTTAGATGTGGATTAGGCCTTTAGGAATTTGAATCGCTCGAAATATATTGTGTACTATCTATCCTTAAACTCTTTACATATCGTTTTGTATTTTCTTACATCATGTATATATGTTATTGTAATTGACCCCATTGCATGATCTCTCTAGATTTTAAGGAATAGACTTGACTAGTTTACAACTAATAATTTTCTTAGTTAAGCTTGTTAATTAGGTATTATTTCTTAAGTGTCTTATTCACCACCACCATCCTTAGGACATACATACCTATTATATTTATTTTAGAAGAAGTTTGTTGAAACAATAATAATGGAAATGATGTCTCAGTATGGAATAATAACGGGATCTCTAAGAATAACTTCCCAATTACCTATATTACTATTTATATGATTAAATTTTAACGACATTTTTAGTGAAAATTCTTATTTATGAGAATATTTCAAGATGAAATCTTATTTATGAGATTTTATATTTTAAAATCTTTTCATTGTGTAAGGATGTTGCTTATTGTCTCCATGACAAAAGTAAAAACGGTTATCATTTCTCGAAAGATAAAAAGAATTACAAAAGTCACAAAGAAAAAGGTATGATAACTCGTGCTCTTAAGCTACGTCTAAGAGTACTCGCAAGTTATTTAAATAAACATATTTGCCCTAAAATCAAAATGTGTCTTGGCTACAGAAACTAACAATTTGTAATTGAAAGTGTTCCCGGCCTCAAGCACCATATGTAAAATCTAGGGATGGAAATGGTTCAAATATTAACTGTAACCGGTGGATATCCGATCCGATAAAAAAATCCGTTAGTGGAACCGATGGTGCATCTATGAGGGTTTGGTTATCTGGAAAATGTAACCGGTGGATTATCCGTTAGGATTTGGTTTTTTAAAATAATTCGACGGATGATCTGAAATCCGAATAAAATATAAAAAATAAAAAATAAAAATATATATACTATATATAAAGTTATTTTATATGTACAAATTCTATAAATAATATCGATCAAATAAATTTATTCCATACATAAAGTATATAACTGATTATTTTCTAGTTTATCACTATATTGCATAATACCTATTTATGGTCTCCCAATAATTCTGTAGCTATTTTAGAATTTTAAAAATATTTATTAGATTATTTTATTTAAAGTCTATTAAACGATTGCGGATGCGGATAAACCGCATCTGCCGCGGATTTGGTGAATAAATCTAAAATCCGATGGTTAATGGATGCGGATTTGGTTATCGTTATTCTTAATGGATGTGGATGTGGTTATGCTATTTTTCGCGGATATCTGATCTGTTGCCATCTCTAGTAAAATCTATGATAATGAAAGTTAAATTTCTGAACATAGTCTGTTTGCATGTTTTAGGTCAGGGCAACTTAGTATGCATCCCCAATGATTGATCCTACTCGTCGTATGTCTCCTTTTAGGTCTGACCTTTGGTTTAGTTCCCTATCTAAACTACCCTTTTCGGATGGTGGAAATTGGAGAAGTATTGTGGAGGTAGCCGTTACGGTAGCTTAAGATGTGTGAAAAAGTAGAAATGATTTTCTCCTTAATGGAGTTGTATTAGATATGATTCTTACATTAAATAATAATTATTAAATTTTATGATTAATTTAAATAGACTTTTGCCCATCATTCTACTGCTAATAAGCTATTAGACTTCCAACCTACTACTTCTCGTATTGAGAAGACTATGACTAGTTTGGTAAAATGTAAGACTACCAAGCCACTACACCTATATCTTGTATCTTTAAAGTATGTTTAAATTAAGGGTAAAGCCCACGTGTGGCCCTCTATCTATACCCAAAGTGCACGGGCCGCCCTTGATCTTCAAAATTACCCTTTTACGCCCCTTATCTTCACCTTTTGTGACACCGTTAGCCCTTTTTTCATTTTTCTGTTAGTTGACCGTTAGTCAACGCCACTTGGCGCCACGTTAGTGCCACCTCAGCACCACCTCACCGCCTCTGTCTTCGTCAGCATCGTCCTTGACTTAAAAAAAAAAACTTTGAAGGTTTGAAGGTTTGAATGCTTCAAACCTTCATCAATGGAGGAAACAAAAAGCTAAAAAAATCATAACATTAGATTTTCACAGAAATACAAACCAAGCTTTCTTGTTTCATCTTTAATGGCGGCCATAGCTTAAACATTCAAAAACAAGTCATAAAATGAAGAGAATAGAAGATGGAGAGAAAATTGAACCAAAACCAGAAAATTGAACAAAACCAAGCTGAAACTCATGAACCAGATGCAGAACCATCTTCTGGGTATACATTTAATGAAACCCAAACTCATCAAACTCTTCGTTTATGGCAGATTCCATGAGATTGTTTTTTTCTTGGAACTTCATTGATGAATTTCCAGAATTATTCTAATGAAGAAGAAAATCAACCCAAAACGAAGATCTTGGGCTTTCACTACATATAAATTCAGAACTTCGATTGTTGAACCTTCATTCAAATCAACTCGAAGGTTTCATTCAAATCATCTCGAAGGTTTTACAAATAGCTGTGAATTTGCGTACATCAAATACTCAAATCCTTGCATTTCTTGAACATTTCTCGAATACTTGTATCATCAAATCCTCTGTCCTTGAAGAACCACAGTACGCCACTTCCGTTGCTATCTATAGTTTTCATTTGGCCTGAAAACAATTTGGTGAAAAATTAGGAAAATCAGCAATTGGGTGTGTGAAAATGTCGTTCATATACAGAATTAACAATGCACTCCAACTAATAGCCGTAGAATCAAGCCCAATGAATCAATAAGAACTCCAAGGAGAATTTTAGCAAAATTAACATACTAAAGTTTGATACTTTTACAATTAAAACAAATAGATTACAGAATGTCATGGAAAATTAGTTCAATCGCATGACATTGAAGGTAATATTAATTACTACAGATAAATAATATAATGTTTAGCAATTAGATAAGACAGATTTAAAAGATTAAAAACACAGAGAAAGGGAAGGCTATAATTAGAAATGTGAATAACTAAAGAAATACAACTTAAACATATTAACATTTGGAGAAGATAAGGAGAAAACCTGTGAAGATTTGATATTTTTAGGTGGTGTGTTTCCACTTTCTTTCGCTATGGTTTCAATATTACTCATTATCGTTATCCTTACTGATTGGGCTTTAAATGGTCTGAAATCTATTGCCTATATGTTTTGGGCCTTTCTACAATTCTAATAAGATTTCGACCTAACGGCCTTACTGTGGCGGAGTGAAGAGGTTTGAGGAGGAAGAGAGAGGAGAAAGGGAAGGCTTTTGGGGTTTTTGGGGTTTTTGGCTTTCTAAGTGTTGCAGGCCGATTTATTGAGCATGGTTAGCAAATGAATAAACGGTTTGAGGTTTTGATGAAATGGGTCTTTAGATGGAGAAGGAGAAGAAGGTGTAGTGAATGGAAAGAAGGTAGTAAGATAATGTTTTTTTATTTTTTCTCCATTGTTGAAGGTTTGAAGCATTCAAACCTTCAAACCTTCAAACCTTCAAGGTATTTTTTTTAAGTTAGGGATGAAGCTGAGGAAGACGGGTGGCGGTGACGTGGCGGTGAGGTGTCAGTGACGTGGCGCCGTGTGGCGTTGACTAACAGTCAACTGACAGAAAAATGGAAAAAGGGCTAACGGTGTCATAAAAGGTGAAGATAAGGGGCGTAAAAGGGTAAAAATGAAGATCAGGGGCGGCCCGTGCACTTTGAGCATAGTTAAGGGGCCACACGAGGGCTTTACCCTTAAATTAACATGTGATTAGATTTATAATATTGATACTTACTAATACATTGGTCGTTGTGATTGCTAGAGACGAACAAGGTACCTTATTCCATGGCATGGATCTTTATAGTTGACTTGCGGAGGTAGAAGCAGTAGGTAGAGCCGGCCCAAACCAATATCAACGAAGGTGGTCGATTTGAGCCCCAAAATTTTGAGGGTCCAAAAAAAATTATTTATTGTATCAATATATGTATGGTTAAATGTAACATTTAACGTAAGTGTTACAGTTGGCTTAGCAAAGCGTGATTCTAAGGAAGGCGAGATATCTAGCAACTAAGTACACCAAAGCGTGGGGGCAACTACTGGGTATGGTAATGGCTCGTAGAGTCACGACTACACTAGTTGGTTGGAAGAAGCCGATTACGGGATTGAAACTAAATACGGATGGTAGCTATAGTAGTAGGAGAAGTGCAAGTGGAGGAGGTGGAGTTGTTCGTGACTGTAATGGGGAATGGGTAGTTGGCTTCAGCATGAAGATTAGGCATGATATTCCGGTATTTGCTAAATTAATTGCATTCGATGAGGGACTACAGATGGTAGAGAGGTTAGGAGCGAGAGAGGTGATAATAGAGACGGATTCTCGGAAATCGGTTGAAGCAATACAGAGTGTGGAGAGTGGTTGAGGTCCAAGGGCGTAGTGGATTCAACGGATTCGTCTAATCTTGGCAAGAAATACAGGTTTCTCCCTGAAAGTTGTGTATAGAGAGGCCAATTCATGCGCAGATTGGTTAGCTCAGGAGGATATGAAAGAGGATTGTGATGATTATACATATTTTGAGGACTCCCGGATGGCATTTGGAGACATATTACGCGAGATAGAATGGGTTGGAGGACACCTAGAGTGGTCTACAACTCAGACTTGCTAGCTGATGTACTAGATTAAGTTTAGTTGTTATTTTGGGATAGCCCAAGGATCCTTTTTTTTTTATCTCCACTGTAATTAAAAAAAAAAAGAGCTTGATGTCATTCACTTGAGTTCAATCCCCATTTGTTGCCTTCTTTTTAACCCTAGGCAGCCTCAAAACAAGCATCATAAATAAAAGTTTAATTATTTAAAAAACAACATCATAAATAAAAAACAAAAAAGCAACCACACCACCAAAGTACAATTATATTTAATATTTTTTATACGTAATTTATTGTAAAATTATATTATATTTTTTAAATATATTTATCACATGTTTAATTGAACCTAAACAAAACACAAAATAAAAAATTATTAGAGAGATCGGTAGATACATAAATTCAATTCTACTACTGTTTTATTACTTATCATGGTTTGCAAGGAAGATTCTATGCATAATAAAATATTAAAAAGAAAAGGAACTAATAAATTTATTAATACTCAAAAAAAAATCACAAATTTAATTTTAAACCCAAAAATTAGAGTGAAACATAAAAAATATTATGAAGATATCGATAGTGTTTATATTGATAGAGATAGTGAGCATATGAATCTTGATGTGCAATCTGATACAATATAATATCTCGATATTGTTTAATAAATGTTAATTTCATATATATATTTTTTGTTACATAGGAGAGCCACTTTGGAATGAAGTTATTGACTCGGTTCAAACATGCACTACTAAATTGAATGAACAATGCTCTGACCAGTGAACTAATCCCAACTGGTTAATTTTATAAATTTTAGTATGAAATTATTTATATAGCATTTGTTTTGTTAAAAAAGGTTAAACAATAGAAAAGCCTTATTTTCTTAATTTTTTTGCCTTAGGTATTCGAGACGTGCGGGGTAGTGGGCATCAAGAAATTTTTTAAGGTCTAAAACTCACATCAAGTATGTTATTTTAATGGCTAAAACTCACCCAAATATATAAATTATATTGGAGAAAAACTGTGAGAGTGTCTTGAAGGCCCGTGCACAAAAGAATGGTCTTATAGAAAATTATGTAATATTAATTAGACACTATCTTTTTGACGGATAATTATAATATAACTTTCACTTACATTTTGAGAAATATGAATAATTTTGCAGATGTATAGATTATAATATAACTTTCACTTACATTTTGAGAAATATGAATTAAATGGTTTGTTCCCTTCCTCAATTAGTTAAGTTATTTATGTATGATCGAATATCTGGTGAGATCGGTTCCACAAACATTAGTTAAATTTCCTTGCCTTATGTTTATAGTATGTCTAATTCATTCGATTAAAAAAGATAAAGTAATAAAAAAAATTAATTTCGCATGCAAACTCAGATTATTTTGTGCATCCATATTTCGGAAGGAACAAAATAAATGTATTCTTAATTCAAAGAATGAACTAAGTTAAAGAAAATCTCAGCTCTTCATCTGTAGTGCTTAAAAAGTATCCTGAAAATTTCATTTCTTCATTAAGAAGATCCAACATAAAGTAAATCCTATCTGAATCTACATGTGACAAATCTCCCATTACAAACTCTTTTATTACAGACTCCAACTCAATCCAACTTGAACCTCGATTCTTTTTAACTCTTTGTTCTCTAATCATTCCTCTAATATTTGACACTTCACTCCATCTTCCAGCCTCTGCATAAATATTTGATAAAAGAATATAATTTCCCGAATTTTCTGGCTCAATCTTAAATAACTCCATAGCTGCTATTTCAGCAAACTCAACATTCTTATGAAGTTTACAAGCTGATAATAAAGCACCCCAAACAACTGGTGTAGGTGTTATTTGCATTGACTTTATTAAATTATAAGCTTCTTTTAGTAATCCGGTTCGACCTAAAAGGTCAACCATACATGCGTAATGTTTTTCCGTAATTTCAATTTTAAGTTCTTTAACCATTTGGTTAAAATATCGTTTTCCTTCGTTAACTAAACCTGCATGATTACAAGCAGTTAAAACTGCTAAAAAAGTTACTCCATCAGGTGTAATATTCTCCCTTTGCATGTTATGAAATAAAGAGATTGCTTCTTTAACCAAACCATGATTAGCAAAAGCGGATATCATAGTACTATAACAAAGCATATCTTTATTTGTAGCTGTTTCAAACACTTGTAAAGCTTTCTCAATGCTTCCACATTTTGCATACATGTCTATTAAACTTGTGACAATACGTGGATTTGCGAAAATCGAGGATCCCATATAATCGTTTATAATTGTTTCGGCTGCATTAATAATACCTAATTGAGAACATGCGGAAATAATATCTAATATAAAAGTCTCGTCTGGTTTAATACCATGTTTTTTAAAGGATTCAAACAACTCCAAAGCAATACGAGGTTGTCCATTCTTTGAATAACCTTTAATCATTGTAGACCATGATACAAGGTTCTTCTCTGGCATATTATCAAATACTTGCCTAGCTTCATCTAAATTCCCACTTTTAACATAAGCATCTATCATTATAGTCCACGATACCACGTTTTTCTTGGGCATTCTGGTAAAGTAATCTTTCGCCATATCTAAGTTTCTTGCTTTAACTGTTCCGGATAACATTAAGTTCCATGTACCTACATCACGGATAGGCATTGCTTCGAACATAAAACTAGCTTTATCGAGATCTTCTATGTCTAAATACCCTGAAACCATTACATTTCCTACAGCAGAGTCTTTAACAGGCATGGCCTCAAAAAGTATCCGTGCCTCTTCCATATTAGCCTTCTTAACATACCCACAAATTAAACTGGTCCAAGAAACTACATTTCTTTGTGACATATTATCAAACAAAACTCGAGCTTCCTCTACTCTGTCATTATTTCCGTATCCTGATATCATTGTATTCCACGACACAACATCCTTTTCCTCCATCTGGTCAAACACCCTTTTTGCTAATTTAACTTGTCCACATTTCATGAACAAATCAATCATTGCATTTTCCACTAATACATCAAAACCAAGCCCACATTTCAAAACAAATCCGTAAAGCCCCTCTCCATCTCTCAACCTTCTTTCGCGCCCTAACCCCTTAAAAATCGATGAAATAGTGAAATTTATAGGTGGGACTGCTTCAAGACGCATGTGAGAAAATAGTGTAAATGCTTCATTGTATTGATAATCCTCGATGTACCCATGAATCATTGATGTCCAAAGAAACGGGTTTGGTTCAGGAATTTTGTCAAACAGAATTCGGGCATGGTTTATCGCATTAAACCGGCAATACAGGCGGAGGATTTTGTTGAGGACAAGGTCTGATGAGGCAATTGCTGCAGTGGTTATTAAATGGGAGTGAATTGATTTGAGGGTTTTGAGTGTTTTGCATGTCCGAAGAAGATCGAGTATGCTTTGGTTCATTTCGGCTCAGGTGCCAACGGAGACAAGTCAACAGTTTGATCATGAGTTTTTTGACATGGATGGACGGTCTTGGAACAAGTAGTAGTACTTAGATGTCATTCTCATTTATATACTTTCTAGTTTCTACTAATGATATTCCTTACACTATCGGTCAAATGATTATTCGTTGCTATAGTAGTGTAAGGTCCTCCTTTGTTGACCGTTGTGATTTGTATCTTACATAAATCTTAATTTTTTGAACGGTGATAGACTGAAAAAGTTTACATACTATTGTTAGTTTTATATAGGGATGGCAATTGTTACGGATAAAAATCGAAACCGATGATAACCGAATCGATTTAAATCCGAATTATATCACCGTGGTTAAAACCATTAGGTTATGGTTTTGGAAAGTGTAACCGATGTTAAAAACCGTTAGGTTATGGTTTTTATTGAAAATAAAACCGAAAAACCGAAAACCGTTTATTATCATATATATTTTAAAATTTATAATAATTTAGATTAAATTAGATATATTGAAATTCTAAAAGCAAAATCAAAATAGTAGATTTAACCAATTAAATAATAAATATGCAATTTAATCTAATACCAACATAATTTTTTATAAACCTTGGAGTTTTCTTTGATATGTGTGGTTTTATTTTATGAAATTTAATATATTTATTGAATTATCATTTGAATATGGTTAAAAACCGAAAAACCATTTAAAAAAACCGAAACCGAATAATACGGTTATGGTTTTGAAAAGTGTAACCGATGGTTAAAACCGTTACGATATGGTTCTTAAATATAAAAACGGTTATGGTTTTTAGAATTTTTGCAAAAAAACGATCTGTTGACATCCCTAGTTTTAAAGGTCCATCCCACCCAAAATGTCTAGATTGTCTTTTTGCTCAATTAATATTTTTGACTTATCAAAATTAATTTTCTAATTATAGGCAACAAATTAATTAATTACAAAATAAAAAAGGAAAACATTAAATTAAATTACAAAACAAAATGAATAAAACGAATAAAAATCAATGATTGTATATCTTTCTTTAATATTTGCGTAATAATTACAAATAAAATTGTACCAGTAATGACAAACCACTGATATTAACTAGCACACCACTAATATTCCACACGTAACCTAACAGTACAAACCATCGATATTAACTAGCACACCACTGATATTCCACACGTAACCCATAAGAAACATAAAACTGAATATTTCATGTGCAGTGTGTATACCCCTTTATTTTTTCCTGTTACACCATCAAAATTCATACAGTTTCAACTAAAAAAATAGACTTTTTAGGAAAAATCTCAAAAAAAAGAACTAGATTTAATCGTTTGAAGCTAAGATTCCATTAAAAAATAAAAAATAAAACATTTGATAATGAATTTTAGGGTTTCAATTGGAAAAAATTTGGATTTTTACCTTAAAAATTGTTTATTTTTGGAGAATATCTTCTAGTCGATGGTGCAGCAGTGTTGGACGGTGGTGGAGAATGTCCTCCAGTGACGGCGGTCTTGGTCTTGTGCTTCCTGGGGTCGAATAGGTTATTGGGCCAACCGATTTGATGATGGTGGAGAATGTCATCCAGTGGCGGCGGTCTTTTGTGCAGGAGAGAGGCTTGGTGGGGAGATAAGTGTGATTAATTTTGTGCAGGAGAGCGGCTTGGTGGGGAGATGGTGGAGAATGTCCCGCAGTGGCGGCGGTCTTTTTGTGCAGAAGAGCGGCTTTGTGTAAGAAAGATTTTTTTTATTTAAGATGCTATAATTAAAGGATTTATTAGATACACTATCTATATGGAATAAGTTACAAAAAGATAAATATGGTAAAAATCAAATAAGATTATTAAAACAGGGGTATGGATGGAAGAGATATTATAAAGATGGACCTTTTAAGGGAGGAATATGGTGTTGGACTTGATGGAAGTGGATTAATGGGTTTGTGGACTTAATTGGCAAATAACTTTTTTTTTGAAATTAATGGTCGTTGTCTTTACAGATATTTATGCTATCATCATATTCACGGCCTAAGTACATGGTCCAAAGTAAAAGATACAACAACAAATATGCGTATATATAGATAGAAGAGGAAAAAAGATCGAAGTAAATAATTGAATGATGAAAAGTATTAACAAACGCGTACCTTACTCTTAATTAATATCGAAGAGTTTTATCTTCATTCGTTTAAGGACTTGATCGAGGACTGGTCTGAGGACTCGACCGAGGACCTACTTGTTTCTCAGAACTTTCCTAAAACCAGACACTTAGTCAGGACCATAGAAAGATGTGCTCCTGATAGCACTCCAACGCTAAACATTAGCATTTTTTCTATCGGGAATTACTTAACTCAAGGATTTAAAGGAGACTTAACACGATTGTATAATGACCACAACCATGTCTAGAGAGAGAGTTTATGGGATACTCGAAGTGTATTGCATCTGTTGTGGAGAGGGGCATTTATAGTAAGAGGGCAAGTGAGATGACGGCGTTGGGCATTGAAGATGAATGTGCAGGATAAGCTCGAAGGGAAATATGTCACGTGAAAGGAATCTTCCTTGGCGCGACGTTTTAACCCTCGAACGACTCGGGATGTCCGCCCTAAAAAAGGGCTTGATACTCCTCATCCTTGGGCATTCATGCTTTATCCTCGAATTATAACTTTGTATTTTCGGCTTGGGTCTTCGACATGACTTCTTTGGGGAGGAACCAAGTATCGACGTCATATACTGGCTTAACTCTATGTGTTTTTGTTATTAATGAGATCCTAAGACCATAGCAAAAGAAAACTAGTATATCCCTTCACTCTCATTGATATCTGGGTTGTAAATATTCCTTAAATTTTTCCAACCGCAACTATCACACGTTATCAATCTATATATCATATGAATCAATGTACGTCAAACCCATAGGGGGCTAAAAATCCCCTTTATGTGCTAGTCATTCGGAATAAGCATTAGCATCCATATATATAACCTCAAAAGCAGTGTTACACGCTAGAATAGTCTGAATACCCGTTTATCGGTTATTTCTAGTCTTTGGATGTCTTTCTTCACTATGGTAGACATTGATTTGGTGATGGGTTACTAGAGTTGAGGTCGACCATGGTGGTGGTGGTGGGTGGATTATTTTGTGTGGTTTTACGCGTTTGATGAGTCGACTAGAGTTGTTCTTGAGTGTCTCCCAAGATCTTGTCTGTCCTCTTGCAATCTGATTTATTGAGTATCCCTCAGTTTTGATTCTGGTAAAAAGTACATTAGGTAGTGGGTTTTCTCGTTCACCTTCTCGTATGTGTATCCGGAGTAAGAGATGTTCATGAGTTGGTCGGGGTTTGTTCTTAATGGACAAGGTTTTTTTGGGAGAAACTTCTTTCGTGGGTTGTTTTTTTGCTACCTTTTGTTAGAGAGTTTTCTTTGTTTTGTCGTTATGATTCATTATGTTTTGCTACCCACTTCCTCGGCCCCAAAAATCACCTTTTATTGTGGTGATATATTTTGGAGGTTTGGATTAGCGATTGGCTTAACTCTTGATGAATTTTCCATCGTCATGGTATCAGTTGAAATATGTGTGAGTTTCGTTGGTTCTTGTGGGTTTTTGCTTCGGCTCTTGTAATCTCCTTCTCCAACTTCTTTTTCAAAATATCCTTTCGTGAACAAGTGGTAATCCGGGTAAATTTTCTTTGGCGGTAGCTAATAAGGCCTTAGAAGATTCGCTCATCTCGGGTAGAGGTATCTCTATTTGGAGAGGCTATGGTGTGTTCTCCTTGAAAGATGTAAATGCTTTACTCTTTGATTTCACAACTGCATGATGCTCACTAATGTCGTGACCCGATTTACCCTTTTCATTTATTCCCGAACTTGCACTCTTTTCAATTGATTTCTTCTTAAACTCACCCAATACCTTGCTTTGATTCCTTTTCATCTCCCTAATACTAGACAGTGTCTCTGTTCTTTTCATTATCTCAATTGACCCGCAACTCAAAGGTTTAAACACTCTTGAACTACCATTTGATTATTGATATATAAGTTGTTATTTGGGTTGGGAAAAGGTGTAAGGATGATCATTCTTTATGTGGGTATGATGAACTCTTACTTGGATGATATGGGTTTGAGAAATTTTTGGAAAAAGATTTGGAAATTTTGATTTTGATTCTTGGATTCTAGATGTTTTGGATTGATTTGAGTGGATAAGGCTTGTTTAGAGGAATGTAGGGAAGGATTGAATTTATGGTGATTTAGTATTGATTTTATTTGAGGTGAATGTTTTGTAAAGATTTAATGGAGTTTGGGTGGCTTAATGAAGAAAGAGGCTTAAGGTTTAGGAAGTGTATTGTGACCAAGCCTCTTTTTCTCTTTACTGTCGCGTGTCGTGCGGTGTACCGCAGGTGGAGATGCAATATACTGCAGCTGCCTTCTGTCCAGGACCGTGTCACGGTATATGCGAGTGACGATACAATTTTTCTTGTGCGGAGTACTGCAGTCTGCAGGTATGGCACAGTATACCGCACCTAACTGCGGTTACTCGCACAAAATTTAGTTTTTTCACCCCAAATTCTTTTTCATTGATACCTACATATCAAAAACACTAATACCTTTCTCATTAATGCAATATTTACTAAAAGTACTAATCTAAGACATAAACTAACACATAAAAAAAATACGAGTTGTCTCTTGAAAAGCACTTTTGTTTAACGTCTTTTAAAGTTTGACGCGTTACCTCTTCTATTTTATGAGTACGTAGCTTCCCCAGCTACGGCTGAGGCTATGAGCATCAACCAATCGACATTTTTAACCTTTCTTAGATCGTATTTCAATCACTTTTGCTAACACAACATGTGTGACAACACATGGTGCCACCCGCACGTTCTTATAACTCCAAGACCTATTTTTTAGTTTGAGGGCCTTACATGCAACTTCCTTGCCTAACCCAAACTCACCCATTGGTTTATTCTCCACAAGTTTTGTGTGGACTTCTTCTTGGAACTTTTTTTTGGCGCAATATGAATGAAAATGACTGTGGGGGATACCTTTCTTGGTTTATTACCCAAGGCATAGAATGTCTCGGATACATTACTTTCGCGGAGGGTCACTGTTCTCTCTTAAAAGTTTATGATGCTTTGACTTGTGGATAAGAACGGCCTTCCAAGTGTGATCGAAACCTGCTTATCTACATCATAGTCAAGTATAACAAAGTCAATAGGGATAGTCAAATCACCTGATTAGACAAGGACGTCCTTCACGATTACCTATGTCTTTGTTCTTGAGTTATCCGCAAATTGTAATTTTACGGAAGCCTTATCCACCTTATTGATGCCAAGCCTATCGAACATTAATTTGGCCATAAGGTTCACACTCAACTCACATCACACATTGCTTTCACCTTGAGCTTACAACTGATTTGAATAGGAAGGTTGAAAATTCCAAGATCTTGAAACTTAAGTGGTAGCTTCTTTTCAACTTTCTTCGTGACTCTCTCAGTATGAGCCACAGTCTCGACCTTGGCTTGTACACTCGCACCCTATTCGGAAATAGCTTGTGTGAATACTTGTTGCGGTGTATGCCCTTTTTCAACCATCTCAAGCACTTGGGCGTTGATTTTCTCTTCACTGTATGCTTCTACAAATGCTTTGAGGTCAATTTCACTAGGTGGCTCTTCTTCTTCTTCTTCTTCTTCTTCTTCTTCTTCTTCTTCTTCTTCTTCTTCTTCTTCTTCTTGCACTTTAGGTGTAACCTCTTCCTCTTTATTTTTAATTGAGGCTTATTCCTCTTGTTTGATAGTTTTGCTAACTTGTAAATTGCAAGTGTAATGAAAATTGAACCAATATTCCATGAAAAATGCTTCATTCAAGAAAATAAAAAGTTTGGTGAAAATTCGCATAGCAAGGTAACACTAACTGTTCAAGAATCCTTTCAAGTTGGTTACTTTTTGTATATAATTGATCAAGTTCTCGAGTCACTTAGGAATAGGTTTGAACAATTCAAGGTATAAGAAGAAAATCTTGGCTTCTTATTTAATTTAGAAAGACTTGTTTCTACAATAATGATAGTTTGAGGAGTCATTGCACAAAACTAGAAAGTGTTTTAAAACATGACATGCTTTCAAATATTGATAGAGACGACTTATATTTTGAATTGATTTTGTTGCGAGAAACGTTACCAAAAGTGACAAAAACACCAATTGAAGTGCTTAATTTTTTGCAAGCAATGGAAGGTTATTTTCCTAATATGTGGATTGCGTATAGAATATTGCCGATAGTACTGGTTACAGTCGAATTTGTAGAAAAAAGGTTTTCAAAATTAAAATTGATTAAACCATATCTCTGGTCAATAATATCAGAAGAAAGATTACGTGGATTGACTACCTTATCGATTGAAAAAGATATGTTAAGAAAACAGACTATTCAAAATAAAGTAGCGATTTTGCATCAAAAAGTGCAAGAAGAATAATATTCAAGTGATACATTTTCTATATTATTTATAAAATTTATTTAGTTATGTTTTATTATATATTGAATTTTTTTATTTATATTATCTAATTTGTAAAATAAAAATTATATAAAGAGGCCCAATTTTAAGTGTTTCCTTTGGGCCCCCAAAATATTAGGTTCGACCTAATTTTTTATATATATATATAAGAGAGAGAGAGAGAGAGAGAGAGAGAGAGAGAGAGAGAGAGAGAGAGAGAGAGAGAGAGAGAGAAGCAAAAACAACCGATCTTTCTTCTTCATCCCTTTTTTAAATTATCGTCTTCTGATGGAATTACACAAACTGTTTAGTCGTTTCTTCTCTTCTAATTACCGTTCTTCGACTAAATCATCCATGGTAGTTGATATCGCACGATTGATAAAAGTTCGCATACAAATCAAGGTAAACAAATCCATCTTTTTCCATTAAAACCTAAAATTAATTCTGATTTGTGTATAATGAATTTGTGTAAAATTTTTATTTAGTTTTGATCTGTGTGTATAATATTTGTGCACAAATCTCTCTGTCATAAAAAATATAGTAGTTAAAGTGTTTTACCATATAAAATAAATGTACTGTCATAGAAAATCGGTGAGATTTACGATTTATGTAGTATTAAATTAAACTATTTTTTTTATATCCTAAAATAAAATTTTGAAACAAGGGTAGGAAATAATCTTAAAAATCCTTACTCTTTTTCATCATTTTATTCTAATACCCAATAATTAGCTTATTTTTTAAGCTAACTCAACAATCAGTAATCAAAAATCTCTTTTCTTAAAAAAAATTAAAATTCTCACAAGATTTTCTAGCGTAGCTCACATTGGTCTTAAATTAACATATCAGGGCTAATTTACCTGTAATTTTTGAACAGTTTGTCCAAACAAATATGGATGTAAAGTACATTCCACTCTAATCCATCTGGTTAGTGTACTAACCCAATTATTGAGCTGATCCAACTGATCCCAAGATGTATTGTAATGAGAAGGTGTATGGATACCAAATGACAAAATTCAAATAGAACCGGACGCATCTCCAAACAATAGATCCAACGATGGAGCATAAGTCAAGCCCATATTCTTTTTTTGTTTTTCACGACATTTTTTCCTCCAAATTAGCCATCAATTCACATTAATTTTCAAAATCTTAAACCCTAGCCTCTCTTATAACTTTCTCAAAGCTCTGGATACGGAAATACTGTGTTTACTGAGGCGGCAACGGTGGTGGTTTGAAGAGCTCAATCGGAAAATTCATCAAAGTTGTTTTCCTCTTTAACTTTGGTTTCTTTCGTTTTTCATCTTCGTCAGATTCTTCAGATTCAGGATATTTAGGCATTTTATTAACATTAGCTTGCCGAGGTAATGTCATCCTCTGCCTTGTACCAACATCGGAATCGGGATCGGGATCATTCTTCCTCTCTGGTTCCTCTTCTACCTTCTTTTCAATCGCATCCTCCTGGTGAAAATCAACCATTTTCTCTTTATTTTTGCTTCTAGTGGTGAAGAAGCGAAAATAAAGAGAAAATTGTTGATTTTCTCCAGGAGGATGCGATTGAAAAGAGGGTAGAAGAGGAACCAGAGAGGAATAATGATCCCGATTCCGATCCCGGTGTTGGTACAAGGCAGAGGATGACATAACCTCGGCAGGCTAATGTTAATAAAATTCCTAAATATCCTAAATTTGAAGAATCTGGCGAATATAAAAAACAAAAGAAACCAAAGTTAAAGAGGAAAACAACTTTGATAAATTTTCCGATTAAGCTCTTCAAACCACCGTCGTTGCCGTCTTAGTAAACACAGTGTTGTCGTATCCGCAGGTTTGAGAAAGTTATAGGAGAGGCTAGGGTTTAAGATTTTGAAAATTATTGTGAATTGATGGTTAATTTGGAGGGAAAAATGTCGTGAAAAACAAAAGGAGAATATGGGCTTGACTTATGCTCCATCGTTGGATCTATTGTTTGGAGATGTGTGCGGTTCAAATTGAATTTTTTCATTTGGTTTCCGTACACCTCGTTACAATAAATCTTGGGATCAGTATAATTGGGTTAGTACACTAACCAGATAGATTAGAGTGGAATGTACTTTACATCCATGTTTGTTTGGACAAACTATTTAAAAATTACAGGTAAATTAGTTTTGATATGTTAATTTAAGAACAATGTGAGCTATGCTCTGAATTTTTCTTCGAAGAAGTCAAATGAGAGTCAACTCACTAAAAAATCCTCTCTAGCCATTCACACACTAATTTTTTATTCCATCTTTTTCCTCCACCCAACAACCAAATTTTAGCCTTTTTTCACTTTTTAGCTTCTTTTCTTTTCGGATTTGTTGTTAATCCCAAAATCTGGGATCTACAACTTATCCTTTTCCTCTTTTTCCACACATTCCACACCTTACATCATCATCCACTACCGCCTCTTTTAATTTTTCTTTTTCCTTTTAGCTTTTCTTTTCCTCTTCCAGTTGACTCAAAATGACTAAGTTTCTAAACTCATTTAAAATGGGTAAAGTGTCAACGAGTTCTGTTAAACAACCTAAAACGAAAACTAAATACAGAGATATAACGAAGGAAATGATGTCGCCGTGCTCAGATCTATTGGGTACTCCGGAATCATATAAGAATGAAGGTGAGAATGCAGAAGATTCGTTGCAGAGTGATAAGGATAAGGTTCAAATAGATGAATCAGCAACGGAGGGGATAGTTAATGAATCAATCAAAGCAACTTAAGAGACTTCGTGGTCAAAATTGTTCGATGGGTGTGCGAGCCGATCTATGAGACTTGAACATCATAAACCAGAAAACATTCAAGGGAAGAAAGTTATAAAACCTCCTCAGGAAGTATTAGATGAGGGTGCAGATCAATGGGAAAATTGTCTAATAGGTCAATTTATAGATTCTCCGCCGCCGTTCTTCGCTGTTGTAAACTTCGTTAAGTATCAGTGGAAAAATCTGGGTAAGGTTGAGGTTAAATCGAATCAAAAAGGGAGTGTCGTTTTTAAATTTGAAAATCAACAACACTATAGTAGAGCACTTGAACAAATATGGCAGATAAATGGTAAACCGTTACTTCTCAGGCCGTGGAAGCCAGGAATGCAATTTGACAAATTAGACATTACAAAGTTTCTGATCTGGGTGAAATTAATTAACGTTCCAATGAATTTGTGGACACAAAAAGGACTGGGTTATGTAGCAAGTGGAGTAGGGGTGCCTATTCAGATGGATTCGATTACTGAAGCTAAATCCAGACTTGGTTACGCCCGATTTTGTGTTGAGATAGATGTGAAGGATGAATTACCTGAAGAAGTCTATGTAGATATTTGATGTCTCCCGATTTGTTCTAATTATTAGCCCTTTGGAGACATCCTTTTAGGTGAATAAATGACTTGTTTGTTAGACTTTTAGGCCTATTTGATCATATTGCACTTTCTCCCCTTGGAAATTAACTATTTGCAGAATCTGAGCTTTTGTGCATAAATTTGACTGTTTTTAATGCAAAGTTAATAGGTTCTTGAAAGACCAATCCAAGGAGAAAAAGTGAGAATAAAGTCTTAATGTATTTTAGAGTGTTAGGAAATGATTTCTAGTCGAGTTTCTATTTTTAGAGTACACTTTCCTATTTTGATTTCTTGATTTATTGATTTATTCTTTTTAAGCATATGCGGTTTAATTATTTATTTAATGTGAAGCTTTAAAGAGATAAATGGTATTTACTTAGAGTCCAAGTCAAGATAAAGATGAAAGGAAAGAAGATTTACATGGAAATAAGAAGATTTGGTAAAGATTTATTTAAAGGAGGAAAAGATAAAGTTGCCTTTTGAAATCTGAAATCCAGCCACGTTTTAGGAATTAAATCATAATAAAAGATTGGCATGGATTCTGGACGAATGGTCTGCACCAATAGAAAGAGCTTTCCAAGACAAGCAGTTTCATATATTGGAACTTCTCAAACGGATAAGTATTGAAAAAGATATGATCAAATCAAATCAGCAGAATCTTACCTTCTAAAGAGCTACGAATCTGAGAGTCTTTGACTTGTCTTCCACTCCAAGCAAAATTCGACCTAGACTCCTCCAACACCTATAAATACACCCCTTAACCTCCTACTTTCAGACACTTCAGAGAATTAACAAGAGGCTTAAGGTTTTCAAGTCAGAGCACGAAGGAGAGAAGAAGCTAGAAGCTGGAAGAGTCCTGTTCTTCCATCCATAGTCATTCTACCCTTTAGGTTTTTCATTTATCTTTTGTATTTGAACATGAATTCCTTTTATTTAATGTTAGTTTTTAATTCCATCATGAGCTAAATTTCTTTATACTTGAGAATCGCATAAAAGGGATGAACCTTAATTAATGTTTTCTATGTTTTGAATTTGGGATTGTTAGATTTAAATTGAATTGAGTTTTAGGTATTGGATATTACTTTGTTTTCATTACTAATTCTTTTAGGAACAACTAGAATTAGCTGTTAGTATTTGGGCTATTCCATATAGCGGCGTATGGATCATCCGACAGGGGGGGTTTGAATACAGATCTAGGTAATACCCGTGTAATGTCCGTTATTGACCGACAGGCTTAACTAGTTACATAGCCAAAGAGGTAAAATCATATCATCCGAAGAGCCATATTTGACCATACAGGTGTTTATGATACTTTAGGATAGCTTCTAGGTCCACCCGACAGGGGGCTAGGAGATATTAGAGTCCCGACTAATATTATAATTCCAATTCTGCCCTTAAACATAGCATAGATTACATTGATTAGGTGGATTCCTTTGCGAGGATCAAGTATATCTCTCTTATCTGAAGTTAGTCTTTTATTTGCTTTATTTCTTTTCTGTTTAGTTAATCTTAGTCTTTACTTTATTTGCATCTTTTAATTTACAAAAACCAAACAAAAATTATTATCTTTTATTTTCTGTTTAGCAATTATCTCTACTATCTGATTAATATTTGGGTTGAACCTAATCCGTCCCTGAGAACGAACTTGTTTATCATATATTACTTGGGACAACCGTACACTTGCGGTTAAGTGGTTCCTCTATTTTGCACTTAATTTTATAACACCCCAGGACCCACCAAGTTTTTGGTGCCGCTGCCGGGGACGGTAGCGTGTGACCCCGGTGTTAATCTTTAGTAGTTTAACTGTTAGTTTAGTTTTATTTTTATTTTTCAGTTTTACGCTTTGGGTTGTTTTTCTTTCTCAGGTTTACAGGTTTTGGTTTATGCGTGAAGATATCGTGATTCTTGCAAATCCCGAAAACCTAGTTCGTGAAGCAAACAAAAGAAAGAGAGACGCTAAAGCAAAAGAGTTAGAGGAGCAATTAGCAAGAGAAACAATGGCTGGTCAACTCAACCCAGCTGCTCCCCGAAACAATGATCCATGGTTCGCCAATGGCCCTGCAGAAGCTCCGTTTCGAGCTCCTCCCCTCGGAATTGGCCCTGCAAATATTAATGTCGAGAGATTCAGACCCGATCCTGGTATGCTATCTCAGTTTCAAAGTTATGGCAATTACCGAGGTACACCCAGTGAAGATCCGATCCGTGCTGTACAGAAGTTCATGCAAATTTGCGATTCTTATATTACGCAAGGAGTAACTAAGGAGCAAATGTATTTTGCTAATTTTAGATTCTTCGTTATTGATGGAGCAAGTGAGTGGCATGATTCGCAAGAACCCGGAACAATTACAACATGGGACGCATTACAAACCGCGTTCTTCGATAGATACTACCCAACGAATATGAGATTAGACGCGCAAGTTGAACTAACCTCATTCAAGCAAGAGGAAGACGAGACTTTGGGTAGAAGTTGGAAGAGATTTCAGATTTGCCTACGAAGAGTCCCTGATCATGGCCTCACAGAAGTTCAACAGATGAAGATATTTTACCGAGGACTTGATGGCTCTTCAAGAAAGGATCTAGACTTGCTTTGTGGTGGTGGATTCCTACAGGTACAACCAGTTCATGCGAAGATTATTTTGAATAGAACTGTAACAAATGAACTTGGTTGGAACACTGTAAGAACACCTGTTCGAGGTGGAAATACTGCGTCAATTGAAGAAAAATTCACCGCCATGGAAAACAAACTCGAACAACAACTGAAACAGCTTACTCTAGCTGTTACAAAAGGTGCTACTGGTAGAAGAGCAGATGTTAATGTTACACAAGAAGTTTATGGATGTTCTAACTGCGGTACACAAGATCATGATTGGGAGACCTGTCAAAACAATCCAGAATCCGTAATGTTTGTATCCAACCGAGGAAATTACAATTCAAGTGGTCAAGGTTATCAACCGAATAGAAACCATCCTGGTTTCCAGTATTCAAATCCAAATGGGGCTGCTAATCCGACCTATGCATATCAACCACGCCCCCAAGGAAACAACTTTCAACCAAGACCTCAGAACAACTATCAAGGTGGACAAACATACGGATATCAAGCTCAGAGACAACCTCCTCAAGATTCTTATACTGAAACCATGAACCAAAAAGCTTTACCTGCTCAACCTCAAGAAGGTGCTCTAGATGTTCAACAAACCTTGACAACACTAATCAGCATTCAACAGTCTACCACGGCAACACTTAAGATGATGGAAACACAAATGGCTCAGATAAACAAGCAATTAAATCAACGTCAGCAAGGACAACTACCGAGTGATACTGAAGAACCTAAGCAGAGAGAAGAATGTAATGCAGTAACACTTCGAAGTGGTAAGAAGCTCGCTCCACCTCCTTTTCCCGTTATGAAAGAAAAAGAAACAACTGTGAAGGAGAAACCGGCAAAAGAGGTGGAAGAAAAAGAAGATGAACCCGAAATAGTGGAAGTGGAGAAGATTCCGGAGAAGCCAAAATCCAAAGATGTTACAGAAACCCGTCCTCCTCCACCTTTTCCCTCAAGAGTTCAGAAGAAAGGAGACATGGCCGAATATCAGAAGTTCTTGAATATGGTACGTGGTCTCAATATTAACGTTCCGTTCTTAGATGCTATACGCGATGTTCCGAAATACGTTAAATTCCTGAAAAGAGCCATTACCAACAAGAGACCATACCGTGAGAATGAGATGATAGGATTGCCAGAAGAATGCAGCGCTATATGCCAAAGTAAGTTGCCACCTAAACTACTTGATCCTGGGAGTTTCACGATTCCTATTTCTATTGGTAATGAGTGGCAAGGAAAAGCTTTGTGTGACTTGGGCGCAAGTATCAATTTGATGCCCAAGTCAATTTTCGAAAAATTGAAGATAGGAAACGCTAGACCAACTTCCATGATCCTACAGATGGCTGATAGATCCCTCGCTCATCCAGAGGGACGAATTGAAGATGTCCTCGTCAAGGCAGGTACGTTAATCTTTCCAGTTGATTTCGTTATTCTTGAATACGACGCGGATAGGAATGTCCCCATCATCTTGGGTCGACCATTCCTAGCCACGTGGCGTACTGTTATTGATGTAGAAAACGGCGAATTAACTATGCGAATCCAAGACGAGACGGTAAAATTCAACGTGTTTAAGGCCATGAAGTTTCCAGATATTCCTGAAGAGTGTTTCCGCATGGATATACTCGATTTAGCTACGCAAGAAACGTTCGACTGTATGAATTTTAATGATATCTTGCGAGCAGCCCTAACACTTGACTTACCGGAATTGATGGAAGAACTAACCGACACCGTAGCTGCTTTAAATTCCGGAACTATGAAACATAGGCATCTCGCCTACGAGCCATTCGGAGAACCTGGGGAGATAGTATCTAAAAAGAAACCATCTATCGAGTCTCCCCCACAACTAGAAGAAAAGCCGCTTCCATCACACCTGAGGTATGCGTATTTAGGTACTAACAACACTCTACCTGTTATTGTTTCAGCTACTTTAACAGGTTCTCAAGAAGATAAACTGTTGCGCATACTGAGAGCGAACAAAGAGGCAATTGGTTGGACTATTGCTGACATCAAAGGTATTAGTCCTTCCTATTGCCAACAAAAAATCATTCTAGACGATGAAAACGCGCGCTCAGTTGAAGGACAAAGAAGATTGATGCCAGCTATGAAGGAAGTAGTGAAGAAAGAGGTTATCAAGTTGCTAGATGCGGGAATCATCTATCCCATAGCTAGCAGCGAATGGGTGAGTCCAGTTCAATGTGTACCAAAGAAGGGTGGTATTACTACCATCTTGAACGAGTAGAATGAAGCCATTCCCTCAAGGACCGTCGTTGGTTGGAGAGTGTGTATGGATTATCGAAAGTTGAACAAGGCCACCAGAAAAGATCACTTCCCTCTTCCGTTTATTGATCAGATGTTAGACAAGCTAGCTGGTAGAGAATATTATTGCTTTTTGGATGGATATTCAGGATACAATCAGATTTATGTAGATCCAAAAGACAAACACAAGACAACCTTTACATGTCCTTTTGGTACCTTGCCTTCCGAAGGATGCCATTCGGATTATGTAATGCACCTGCTACTTTTCAAAGATGTATGATGGCAATCTTCTGGGATATGATTGATGATTTCCTTGAGGTATTTATGGATGACTTTTCTGTGTTTGGTGATAACTTTGAGGAGTGTTTACGAAACTTGGAGAAGGTATTGATTCGATGCAAGGAGACGGATTTAGTTTTGAACTGGGAAAAGTGTCATTTTATGGTTCGAGAGGGTATAGTGTTGGGTCACAAGGTTTCAAGTGCTGGTTTGGAAGTTGATCGTGCAAAAATTGAGGTAATCAAGACTCTTCCCCCTCCTATTTCTGTAAAAGGGGTAAGAAGCTTTTTAGGTCATGCTGGTTTCTACCGACGTTTTATCAAGGACTTTTCCAAAATCTCTAAGCCGTTGTGCAACTTACTCGAAAAGGACACCAAATTCCTTTTTGATGAAGCTTGCATAAAGGCATTCAACGAGATTAAGGAAAAGCTTATTGCTGCACCTATTGTATTACCGCCTGATTGGAAGATTCCGTTTGAAGTTATGTGTGATGCTAGTGATCTTGCGATGGGTGCTGTTCTGGGTCAACGAAAAGATAAGGTATTTCATTCCATCTACTACGCTAGTAAAGTCTTTAGAAGTGCTCAAGTGAATTATACCGTAACTGAGAAGGAGTTACTAGCTGTTGTCTATGCATTCGACAAGTTTCGCTCCTATCTTCTTGGAGCGAAAGTTGTTGTCTTTACTGACCATTCTGCGATTAAATACCTTATGGAGAAGAAAGATGCGAAGCCAAGGTTGATTAGATGGGTTTTACTGTTGCAAGAGTTTGATTTAGAGATTCGGGATCGAAAGGGTTGTGATAATCAGGTTGCTGATCATTTGTCACGTCTTGAAGGTTCTGAATCTAATGGAGGGCCTGAGTTGGTTAGAGAAGAGTTTCCTGACGAGAGTTTGTTTTCAGTTTATTCATTAGAAACTCCTTGGTATGCGGATATTGCAAATCTTGTTGTGAGTGGTTCTTTTCCTCAAGGAGCTACTTCACAAGAGAAAAAGAGACTAGCTCACCGTGCTAAACAGTTCTTTTGGGAGGATCCTTTCCTCTACAAAGTATGCAGTGATCAGATGGTGAGGAGATGCATCCCAGATAAAGATATTCTATCCATTATTATGGGTTGTCATGATTCACCATACGGAGGGCACTTCAAAGGAGACCGTACAGCTGCAAAGGTACTACAATCCGGTTTTTATTGGCCCACTTTACATAAGGATTGTCATGAGTATGTCAAGAAATGTCACAGATGCTAGTTTACTGGTAATATATCTAAGAGAGATGAGATGCCGCGTAATAATGTTCTTGAAGTTGAGATATTCGATGTATGGGGTATTGATTTCATGGGTCCTATTGTACCTTCTAACGGAAACCTGTACATCCTACTAGCTGTTGATTACGTGTCTAAATGGGTAGAGGCTGTAGCTCTACCAACTAATGATTCGCGAGTAGTGATTAAATTCTTGAAATCACACATCTTCACTAGACATGGAACACCTCGAGTTATTATCAGTGATGGAGGTTCACACTTTGTGAACAAATATCTGAAGAAAGTTCTAGAGAAGTATGGTGTGAGACATCGTGTATCTACCGCGTATCATCCACAAGCCAATGGTCAAGCTGAGGTCTCTAATCGAGAGATCAAATCCATTCTTGAGAAGACAGTTGGTTCCACACGCAAGGATTGGTCAATGAAATTAGATGATGCGTTATGGGCATATCGTACAGCGTTCAAGACGCCTGTGGGTGCATCTCCGTATCGTATTGTGTATGGTAAGGCTTGTCACTTACCTCTTGAGCTTGAAATGGGTGCCTATTGGGCAATTGCGGAGATGAACATGGATCCAACCTTAGTTGCTGAGAATCGTATGATGAAGTTGAATGAACTTGACGAGTTTCGATTTCATGCCTATGAGAATGCCAAGCTTTACAAAGAAAAAACGAAGAGATGGCATGACAATCGGATTCGTGAGAAGAAATTCAAAGTGGGACAGATGGTCCTCAAATATAACTCCAAGTTCAGCAACTATCCGGGCAAGTTGAGATCAAAGTGGTCTGGTCCGTTCGTGGTGACCAAAGTTACGCCTCATGGAGCGATAGAGATAGAGAATCCAGACGAGCAACGCACCTTCATGGTGAATGGGCATCGTCTAAAACTGTACCATGTAGGCGAGGATACCAATCGCAGAATTGATCCACATCCGGGGGAGGTCATGTACCTCCTTGAAGCTGAATAGATGCGAGAGGTAACCCGTCGAGCTTAACGACGTTAAACAAAAGCCATTTCATTGTATATTAGTTTATTGCTTTCAGTTTTTCAATTCCTAGTGTATAATTCTAAGTTAGTGTCAAGTTTTAGTGTCTACTTTTAAAGAAATGAGAAGGGTATTGTGTTAATGGTGCAGGAATCGAGTTTGGGAAGCTAGGAAAAATTTTGTGAAGAATTCAAGGCTGGCGCGGACTACCCCCGCGGTGTACCCCCTATACCGCAGGGATGTACCGCGCCCTAAAAACCCGTACCACGGGTTGCGCACCACGGGTTTTATCCAGAAGCAAGAAAAAAATGAAACTGATAGCCGCGGTGCACCGAGCCCTATACCGCACCTCAAAAACCCGTACCACGGGTTGTGTACCGCGGGTTTTTTGACGGAGATGGTGCGGACTACCCCATGCACCGCACCCATACACCGCAGGTCAAAAACCCGTACCACGGGGTGCTAGCACGGGGTCAAGACAGAAGCGAAAAAAATCAATAGCTGTTGCGCGCGGACTACCCCCTGCACCGCAGGGATGCACCGCGGACTGGCGGTTTGTGAAGAATTCGAAGCCCAGTCAACTTCTAACCTTAAGGAGATAAACCCTAGCCTCTTCCACACGAATTTTCCAGCTCCCAACCCTATAAAAACACCTTGAAGCTTGATTAAACCTCTACAACAAACACATTAACATCATCAAATCTCTCATCCATCCTCCATAAACATAACCTCTTCATCAAATTCATCACAAAACACCATTAAACACAATCAAGATCATCAAGCTTTCAAGAGTTCTTCCAAGATTCATCAAGAAAACAACTTCCTTCATCTAATCCAAGCAAGAAACTCAAGCTATACCAAGTTTTCTTAACTTTATTCTATCCTTGGTATAAACTTGAGTTTGGGGTCAATTCAACCATGACAAACAGAACAGATGCTTTGGATTATAAGAGGAGGTGTTGTATCCTAGGGAAGAACAAGAGTTTGCCTGGTTCCACAATTGAAAAGGCCATCAATCTTGATGAGCCTACTGAAGAAACACAAGAGAAGGCACCTGCACCACCACAACACGGGAAATTAACAGCAAGGATGAGGGTATCATCAAAGCCTACAGACAAGCTACAATTTCAAGTTCAAGGTTCTTCTTCTTCTCAAACTGATTCTGGAATTCCACCATGGGCTCACAATTTGCAACAAGAGTTCGAACTTTTACGATTAGACATCGGAGCACTTTGGAAGGAAATTACACAGATTAAGTCAACATTGGAAGAGGTAACTTTGTTCATGGATATTGATAATTATACTCCCCCTTTGGAGGAGGACACTATGGATCTTCATGGCCAGGTACCCCGTTCTAATTCTTCTTCTTCTTAATTGATGGTAGACACTAGTTAGGTAGTTTAGTTTAATTTTATTGCTTTATTGAGTCTTTTTTCGAGTCGTGGGGACACGACTCACTTTTGAGTTTGGGGTGGGGTTCGTTGCCTCATCCCAATTTTTTGTGATTTACATGCTTTCAATAAAATTAACCATAGGGTTGCATGACTGTAGAGAATTTTAAATACCCCCATCAAGCATGCTTTTTGTGAATTTATGATAGAAAATAGTTGACTTTAGGAGTTAATATGAAGCTGAATTTTAATTGCATGCAAGTATGAAGTAATTGATAGGAAGAATTAATGAACAATGCAAAAGAAGTAAACTTGTGCTTAAGGATAATAGGTGGTTTGTAGAACGTGAGATCTAAATGAGTAGAGAACCCACTTAGGTATGAACTAGAGACGAGTTGTGTAGATAGGAAAATGATAGAGGCAGTTCTTTGTTAGCCCTTTGAATCCTTTTTAGCTGTCTATCCCTGAATTAATTCTATCCTTCTTAGACAAATTTTTAGCCTTTAAGCCTTTCTTTTGTCGCCACAATATAAGCCAATTTCCCTTTAGATTATTAGGCATGACCATATGACCCGCACTTGAATCACGATCCTGAGACTTCCTGTCTTGAGCTTGAGTTTGGGGTGGTGGGTCCACTATATGGGAATTTACATTGGGTTGGGATTTTTGAGCTTATCAATGATGCTTTGTGCTTTACATGATGATGATTCACATGTTTATTGTATTGTAACCCTTTGCCGGGGTAATAGTGAATGGAAAAGAAGCTTCGAGCTCAAATTATGAATAGGCATAACTATGAAAAATAGCATGATATCTCAACATCATAAAGAGAGTCATAGCTATAAGAAAAGAAAAAAACGAATGATTTGAAAAGATTATATATTCGGACCGGCAAAGTGGAAATTTTTATGTGAGTCATCCTTAGTGCTTATTGGGTTAATTTGGGGACGCTAATTAATCGCATCAATTGGGTTGAGTGAGAACGTTATTCGAGTGTAAACTCAAGCTCTTGGACAGTTGTTGATGGTAAGTGAGGAGAGAGCCAAAAGCTCACTTCAAATTTACCAAATATACATACCATACCGTCCTTCAGCCTATGCTAAAACCATAAAGACCTCGTGATTCCTAGATGCACAGTGAGTTAATAGGGATTATTCTAAGTGGAACATTCAACACAAGTAAGGATCAAGGAACACCCTATAGCCACCATCTTGAGATAAGTAATAAGCGTAACCTTCTAGCATTGTGAAATTAATATTGAATTGATATTGTTTTGTATTTGATTTTGCATGATAAGTGTAGGTGTATATTAATTCTTAAGTTAGACTATATGAAATTTGTTTTAAGCTTTGCTTCGGGATTATTTTCTAGATTCTACCTTCTGCATTCACCTAAAAGATCCTTTGTTTTATTTTTATTTTGCTTTGTCGGGACGACAAAGGTTTAAGTTTGGGGTCTTGATGTCTCCCGATTTGTTCTAATTATTAGCCCTTTGGAGACATCCTTTTAGGTGAATAAATGACTTGTTTGTTAGACTTTTAGGCCTATTTGATCATATTGCACTTTCTCCCCTTGGAAATTAACTATTTGCAGAATCTGAGCTTTTGTGCATAAATTTGACTGTTTTTAATGCAAAGTTAATAGGTTCTTGAAAGACCAATCCAAGGAGAAAAAGTGAGAATAAAGTCTTAATGTATTTTAGAGTGTTAGGAAATGATTTCTAGTCGAGTTTCTATTTTTAGAGTACACTTTCCTATTTTGATTTCTTGATTTATTGATTTATTCTTTTTAAGCATATGCGGTTTAATTATTTATTTAATGTGAAGCTTTAAAGAGATAAATGGTAATTACTTAGAGACCAAGTCAAGATAAAGATGAAAGGAAAGAAGATTTACATGGAAATAAGAAGATTTGGTAAAGATTTATTTAAAGGAGGAAAAGATAAAGCTGCCTTTTGAAATCTGAAATCCAGCCACGTTTTAGGAATTAAATCATAATAAAAGATTGGCATGGATTCTGGACGAATGGTCTGCACCAATAGAAAGAGCTTTCCAAGACAAGCAGTTTCATATATTGGAACTTCTCAAACGGATAAGTATTGAAAAAGATATGATCAAATCAAATCAGCAGAATCTTACCTTCTAAAGAGCTACGAATCTGAGAGTCTTTGACTTGTCTTCCACTCCAAGCAAAATTCGACCTAGACTCCTCCAACACCTATAAATACACCCCTTAACCTCCTACTTTCAGACACTTCAGAGAATTAACAAGAGGCTTAAGGTTTTCAAGTCAGAGCACGAAGGAGAGAAGAAGCTAGAAGCTGGAAGAGTCCTGTTCTTCCATCCATAGTCATTCTACCCTTTAGGTTTTTCATTTATCTTTTGTATTTGAACATGAATTCCTTTTATTTAATGTTAGTTTTTAATTCCATCATGAGCTAAATTTCTTTATACTTGAGAATCGCATAAAAGGGATGAACCTTAATTAATGTTTTCTATGTTTTGAATTTGGGATTGTTAGATTTAAATTGAATTGAGTTTTAGGTATTGGATATTACTTTGTTTTCATTACTAATTCTTTTAGGAACAACTAGAATTAGCTGTTAGTATTTGGGCTATTCCATATAGTGGCGTATGGATCATCCGACAGGGGGGGTTTGAATACAGATCTAGGTAATACCCGTGTAATGTCCGTTATTGACCGACAGGCTTAACTAGTTACATAGCCAAAGAGGTAAAATCATATCATCCGAAGAGCCATATTTGACCATACAGGTGTTTATGATACTTTAGGATAGCTTCTAGGTCCACCCGACAGGGGGCTAGGAGATATTAGAGTCCCGACTAATATTATAATTCCAATTCTGCCCTTAAACATAGCATAGATTACATTGATTAGGTGGATTCCTTTGCGAGGATCAAGTATATCTCTCTTATCTGAAGTTAGTCTTTTATTTGCTTTATTTCTTTTCTGTTTAGTTAATCTTAGTCTTTACTTTATTTGCATCTTTTAATTTACAAAAACCAAACAAAAATTATTATCTTTTATTTTCTGTTTAGCAATTATCTCTACTATCTGATTAATATTTGGGTTGAACCTAATCCGTCCCTGAGAACGAACTTGTTTATCATATATTACTTGGGACAACCGTACACTTGCGGTTAAGTGGTTCCTCTATTTTGCACTTAATTTTATAACACCCCAGGACCCACCAATATTGGTTTGGATGATTTGCAGACTGTGGAAGTGGAATACGAATGGAGACCAACTGTGTGCAAAAATGTAGTAAAATTGGGCATGTGGAAGGGAAATGTATGAATATACAGAAAGTATGGGTTCCTAAAGCTAATGTGGAAACTGAGAAGAGTAATGATAAAGGTAAAATCAAAGTAGATGAATGGAATGTTGTTAGAAATGTGAGAAGTAATAACAAGAATTATCAAGTTTTTTCATCTTTGAATACTTCTAATAAGTTTGATGAACTTCAACTGATTGAGAGCAACACAATTGATAAGATGTTCTGCTTTTCATTGATCATAATGGTGGAGAGGAAATAACTCGCCCCCCAAATATATGATTATATCATCTTGGAATGTCAGAGGATTTAATAATCTCCTTAGACAACTTGATGTGAAGGAGTTTGTAATTAGTAATAAAGTCAAAGTGATTGGTCTACTTGAAACAAAAGTGAAAAGTAGCAATTACTCTGCAATAATTAGTGCATATTTCCCTTCTATGGAGATGTTACACAACTATAGTAATGATGATAATGGCAGGATTTGGATCATGTGGGACAAAGACTATGCTAACATTAGAGTGGTTTTTCAGACATCTCAGGCTATGCTTATTGAAGTAATTATAGAGGAAAGTAAGGAGAAAATTTATGTGATATTTGTGTATGCAAGAGGAACAGATAGTGAGAGAAGAATATTATGGAAAGATCTTGTTGAATGGTGTAAGAAGTTTGAAAATGAAAGGATGTGTATCTTAGGATATTTTAATGAAATCTTAAATATAAGAGATAGGTTAAATTGCTCAGGATTAGATAAGGGAGCTTTGGAGTTTAATGAATGTGTTGAGGACTCTAATATGTTTGAACACAACTATGGAGGTCTTTTCTATACATAGACAAACAAAAATAAAGGAGAGCTGATTAGGGCTAGCAAGATTGACAGGGTGTTTGTAAATACTAGGTGGCTTAACTATATAAATTCTAGTGTGAATATTCACCCACCTTCCTCATCAGACCATTGTGAAATTATTCTTAATCTGGGAGGATCAAAGAAATTCTATCCATCACAGTTTAAGTTCTTTAATCACTGGACAACTCATGAAAAATTCTTAGACACAGTGAGAGAAGCTTGGAATATTACTGTTGAGGGAAATGAAATGTTTAAACTATGTATGAGACAAAAGAACACCAAAGTGGCTCTCAAGAGGTTTAACAACTTATACTTCAGAAGGAATTCAAAAGAAATTGAAGAAAAGAGATCTCAGCTTCATAATATTCAGACAGAGATAATGAAGGGAAATATAGACAGTGTATTACTTAATGAAGAAAAGATATTAAATGAAGACTTAAATAAAGCTATATTAATTCAACACAATATCCTTAAGCAGAAGTCCAAATGTTTATTCATCAATGACATGGATGGAAATACAGCATATTTTTATAGGCTTATTAGTGGCAGATTAGCTAAGAATAATGTGTCCATGCTTATAAATGAGGAAGGTAATACAATAGTTGATCCTGAACAAATCAAGACTGATTTTGTAACATTTTATGAACAACTTCTTGGAGCTGAAGAGAATCAAAAAGAGGTGTGTTCCAGTCATGTAATCAAAAGAGTTATAAGAACTTATTTAAGTGATGAACAGAGTCAAGAGATGATTACACCTGTTACTGGTATAGAGGTTAAAGAAGCCCTGTTCTCTATAAGTGAGAGTAAGAGCCTAGGCCCAGATGGACTAAACTCAACCTTCTATAAAGCTTCTTGGATTATTATAGGCAATGACTTCACCAAAGCTATAAAGCAAAGCCTTCATAATGGGAAGATGCTGGCTCAAGTGAACACCACAAACATTGTTCTAATTCCTAAAGAAAAGAAACCACTAAGTGTTAAAAAATTCCGCCCTATCTCGTGCACTAATACAACCTATAAAACTATATCAAGGATTATTTGCAAGCGTTTACAGAAGGTAATGAACTCTATCATTTCATTAAATCAAGCTGCATATGTTGGTAATAGGTTCATTAGTGATAATATACTTGTTGCGCAAGAGGTTGTGTTGGGATATGATAAAATAAATGCTGAGCCAAGTTGTACTCTGAATTTGGACTTACAAAAAGCTTACGATAGTGTAAATTGGAGTTTTTTGATGAATACTCTAGTAGCCTTCAATTTCCCAAAGCATTTCTTAGAATGGATTAAAGTGTGTGTATTTACTCCTACTTATTCAGTTGTAATTAATGGCGAAGCTTGTGGTTTTTTTAAGGGGAAGAGAGGCTTGCGCCAGGGTGATCCTCTTTCACCTTATTTGTTTGCCTTATGTATGGAAGTATTTACAGGATTGTTTAATTGTATGGCAAAGAAGAACAATTTTGAATATCATCAAAGGTGTAAAGAATTGGAGCTTAATCACATAATTTTCGCCGACGATCTTCTTATATTTTTTAAGGCTAATATAAATTCTGCATCTGAAGTTAAACAAGGGCGTAATATATTCTCAAGAATGTCTGGACTCAATGTGAATTATGATAAGAGTGAACTTTACTTTGGAGGTACTGATTTCAAGATTAAGAAGGCTATATCTAAGTTATTTAATATTAAGATAGGGAAGTTGCCAGTTAGATATCTTGGAGTACCTTTAAACTCCAAGAAACTGAGTGTGGAAGAATGTAATAAATTGGTGGAAAAGATCAGGAGCAGCATTAATAATTGGAGCTCAAAACTTCTTTCATATGCTGGAAGATTAGAGCTTATCAAATGTGTATTGGTAAGTAAAATACTCTTCTGGTGTAGAGTCTTCTTGCTTCCAAAGCAAGTAATCTATAAATTAAATCAATTACTTGATAGCTTCCTTTGGAAAGGCAACACTGGAGGTGCTCAAGGTGCTAAAATATCTTGGAAAAATGTTTGTAAGAGTAAGCAGAAAGGTGGAGTAGGTATTCCTAAGTTGGAAGATATTAATCAAGTTTGTTTACTTTTTTCATTCTGGAGAATGTATGCTCAGAGTAATAACTTGTGGAGTAAATGGGTGAGAATTAATATAACTAAAAATAGGTGCATTTGGAGCATTGAAAGCAAGCAAACTCACTCATGGATTTGGAAAAAAATATTGGAGATTAGAGGTGTTGCTTATGAGTTTATATATCACAAGGTGAATAATGGAAATGATACTTTTATGATGTGGGATAGGTGGGTGAATGGCTTCAGGGTTAAAGAAATTCTCAAACTGGAACTTAGTACAGAAGATATTAATAATGACAAAAAAGTTAGTGAGTTTTATGGGAGAAATAGGTGGAGATTACCTCCTAAAATGGGTAATATGATCTCTGAGATAAATAAATACACGCTTAATACTAGATCAGATGTTAAGATATGGAAGGAGAATGTTAAAAGCAAATTCTCCTTTAAAAAGACACTATTGCAGATTAGTACAAGAGATGAAGCAGATGTGGTTTGGTATAAAATAGTTTGGGCAAAAAAGAATATTCCTAGATGTGCATTTATTGTGTGGCTGGCAATACAGGATAAATTGAATACTAAACAAAGAATGCTGAGCTGGGGTAATGCTATAGATCCTATGTGTTGTTTCTGCAGAGCAGAAACTGAAGAATATATACATCTGTTCTTCAAGTGCTCATTTGTTAGAGAAATACTTAAAGAAATCATGGTTAAAAGCAAGATTGAAAATATATCGAATGATTTTAAGGAGCTATGTGATGAGATTTTAGTTGGAAAGAGTGGAGATCAGGTGGTTGTGAGAAGTGTTATTTGTACTACTTATCTGTATCAAATTTGGTGGGTAAGGAATGATTTAATGCATGGTGGTCCGGGGCTAAATGAAGAACAAATTTGCAGTAAAATTGGTGGAGTAGTGAAGTCTAAATTGCTGAAGTGGAAAGTCAAGGATAGAATAGCTAATGAGTTAGCTGAAAATTTTACTTTATAAGCTTAAAATTGTAATAGTCTTTGTATACGGGCCATTTTTTGGTTTATTATCTTTGTTATTGGGCCGAGTAGTTAGTTTATGTAGTAATGTTTGGTTTTTCCTAGTCTAAGGCTTTATAGCCCATGTTGGGCATAATACTTAGAAAGGGACTAATGAGTTGTAAAGACATTGGATGTTGATTTTATTAATAAAAGTTTGATGATAAAAAAAAATGTGAGCTATGCTAGAAAATCTTGTGAGATTTTTAATTGTTTTTATTAAGCAAGGAGATTTTTAATTACTGATTGTTGGATAAATAAGCTAATTATTGGGAATTAGAATAAAATGATGAAAACGAGTAAGGATGTTTAAATTATTTCCTAACCTTGTTTCGAAATTTCATTTTAGGATATAAAAACAAATAGTTAAATTTAATACTACATAAATCGTAAAACTCACCAATTTACTATACATTTTACCTCAAACTTATGTTATTTCCAGTACATTAATTTTATATGGTAAAACACTTTAACTACTATATTTTTTGTGACAGAGAGATTCGTGCACAAATATTATACACACGGATCTAAACTAAATAAAAATCTTACACAAATTGATTATACACAAATAAAAATTAATTTTAGGTTTCAATGGAAAAAGATGGATTTGTTTACCTTAATATGTATGCGAACTTCTGTCAGTCGTGCGATATCAGCTACCATGGATGATTTAGTCGAAGAACAGTAATTAAAAGAGAATAAATGATTAAACAACTTGTGTAATTCCATCAAAAGAAGATAATTAAAAGAGGAGAAAATGAAGAAAGATAGGTTGTATTTGGTTTTACTTCTCTCTCTCTCTCTCTCTCTCTCTCTCTCTCTCTCTCTCTCTCTCTCTCTCTCTCTCTCTCTCTCTCTCTCTCTCTCTCTCTCTCTCTCTATATATATATATATATATATATAAAATAAGGTCGAACCTGATATTTTGGGGACCAAAGCAAACACTTAAAATTGGGCCTCTTTATATAATTTTTATTTTACAAATTAGATAATATAAATAAAAAAAATTCAATATATAATAAAACATAACTAACTAAGTTTTATAAATAATATAGAAAATGTATCACTTGAATATTATTCTTCTTGCACTTTTTGATGCAAAATCGCTACTTTATTTTGAATAGTCTGTTTTCTTAACATATCTTTTTCAATCGATAAGGTAGTCAATCCACGTAATCTTTCTTCTGATATTATTGACCAGAGATATGGTTTAATCAATTTTAATTTTGAAAACCTTTTTTCTACAAATTCGACTGTAACCAGTACTATCGGCAATATTCTATACGCAATCCACATATTAGGAAAATAACCTTCCATTGCTTGCAAAAAATTAAGCACTTCAATTGGTGTTTTTGTCACTTTTGGTAACGTTTCTCGCAACAAAATCAATTCAAAATATAAGTCGTCTCTATCAATATTTGAAAGCATGTCATGTTTTAAAACACTTTCTAGTTTTGTGCAATGACTCCTCAAACTATCATTATTGTAGAAACAAGTCTTTCAAAATTAAATAAGAAGCCAAGATTTTCTTCTTATACCTTGAATTGTTCAAACCTATTCCTAAGTGACTCGAGAGCGTGATCTATTATATACAAAAAGTAACCAACTCGAAAGGATTCTTGAACATATAGTGTTACCTTGCTATGCGGATTTTCACAAAACTTTTTATTTTATTGAATGAAGCATTTTTCATGGAATATCGGTTCAATTTTCATTACACTTACAATTTACAAGCTTACAAAACTATCGAACAACAAGAATAAGCCTCAATTAAAAATAAAGAGGAAGAGGTTACACCCGAAGAAGAAGAAGAAGAAGAAGAAGAAGAAGAAGAAGAAGAAGAAGAAGAAGATCCACCTAGTGAAATTGAGCTCAAAGCATTTGTAGAAGCATACAGTGAAGAGAAAATCAACGCCCAAGTGCTTGAGATTGTTGAAAAAGGGCTTACACCGTAACAAGTATTCACGCAAGCTATTTTAAAAAAGGGTGCGAATGTACAAGCCAAGGTCAAGACTATGGCTCATACTGAGAGAGTTTCGAAGAAAGTTGAAAAGAACCTACCATTTAAGTTTCAAGATCGTGGAAGTTTTAACCTTCCTACTCAAATCAGTTGTAAGCTCAAGGCGAAAGCAATGTGTGATGTGGGTTGAGTGTGAACCTTATGGCCAAGTAAATGTTCGACAGGCTTGGCATCAAGAACGTGGATAGAGCTTTCGTAAAATTATAATCTGCGATAACTAAATAACAAAGACATGGGGAATCGTGGAGGATATCCTTGTCAAATCAGGTGATTTGACTATCCCTACTGACTTTGTTATATTTGACTATGATGTAGATAAGTAAGTTCTGGTCACACTTGGAAGGTCGTTCTTATCCACAAGTCAAAGCATCATAAACTTCTAAGAGGGAACAGTGACCCTCCGCGCAAGTAATGTATCCGAGACATTCTATCTCTTGGGTAATAAACCAAGGAACGTATCTCCCACAGTCATTGTCATTCACATTGCGCCTAAGGAAAAGTTCCAAGAAGAAATCCACACAAAAATTGTGGAGAATAGACCAATGGGTGAGTTTGGGTTAGGCAATGAAGTTGCGTGTAAGGCCCTCAAACTCAAAAATAGGCCTTTGAGTTATAAGAACGTGTGGATGGGACCATGTGTTGTCACACAAGTTGTGTCAGCAAAAGTGATTGAAATACGATCTAAGAAAAGTAAAAACGCCGATTGGTTGATGTTCATAGACTCAGCCGCAACTAGGGAGGCTACATACTCATAAAATAAAAGAGGTAACGCGCCAAACTTTAAAAGACGTTAAACAAAAGTGCTTTTCTGAGAAACAACTCGCAATTTTTTTTATGTTTGTATGTGTTATTTTATGTCTTAAATTAGTCGTTTTAGTAAATATTGTATTAATGAGAAAGGTATTAGTGTTTTTGATATGTAGGTAACAATGAAAAAGAATTTGGGGTGAAAAAACAAAATTTTGTGCGAGTAACCGCAGTTAGGTGTGGTATATCGCGCCATACCTACAGTACTCCGCACGAGAAAAATTGTATCGTCACTCGCGATATACCGTGACACGGTCCTGGACAGAAGGCAGTTGTGGTATATTGCACCTCCACTTGCGGTACACCGCACGACACGCGACAGTAAAGTGAAAAGGAGGCTTAATCACAATAAACTTCCTATACCTTAAGCCTCTTTCTTCTCTAAGCCACCCAAACTCCATTAAATATTTACAAGACCTTCACCTCACATCAAATCAACAATAAATCACCATAAATTTATACCCAAATCCTTCCCTACATTCCTCTATAAACTTAGCGAGCGGTGCAGGGATTAATTAACGTACCAATCTTTGCAGGACTTTAAAAACTTAGCTAACTGAAACATCTAAGTAGCTAAATTAAGGGATATCAATCGAGACCCCGTTAGTAGCGGCGAGCAAGAGTGGATTGGAGGGTTGAAGAAAAACAAACACGAAGCTTCGTTCCTCAGCAAAGTGTTCATTTCTTTTATGTTAGGTTTCATTCAATTTGTTGTGGATTGGATGATGGAAAAACCAGCAAGCTACAACTACAAAGCTTACCTTATTATTATGAAAAGAAGACTTGGCTTTTTTGATATATTCAGAGGTTGAGTAGGGGGGCGGAGCTTGAAGAGCGAAGTGAGCCGCGCTTTCCTATTACGTTTTTCAAGAGCAAGCTACGGTCTAAGGACCCTGATGTCTCCCTATAATTTTATGCCCTTGGGAGACATCATTTTTTGTGTTTATTTGACTATTTAGATAGACTTTTGGTGTTAAAATGCAATAAATCGATTTTCCTCTTTTAATTCTAGTATTTTTCATTTATTAAACTTTTGCGCGTAATATGGTTTGTTTTGAGTGAAAAGTTATAGGTTTTGAATACTAGCTAGGAGAGGAAGCCAAGAATAAAGTCAAAGATCGTGTAATGAAGTCAAAGCAAGAAGAAATATCCCGAAAGAATTGATTATTTTAAGCTGCAAATCTAGAAAGTTGTCAAAGATTGCTGATTCCGAGCCATCTAAGAGTGGATTTAGCCTCTGACTTGTGAAGAGAAAACGTGCCCCATTGAGTTACGGAACTTTAGGAACTGGAATGAGGTCAATCCGAGTTGAAACGAGCCAGAGCTGTTTTATTGGAGGTGGTGCAGCAGTTACGGGATTTGAGCTTAATTAGTGGACTTGGGCTTTTCTAATTTTCACTTAAACCTAATGAAAAACCCTAATCCGATTTTAGCATTATAAATAGGCCTTTAGACCTCATTATTCAGCACCTCTCATTTTATTCTTCAATTTAAATCATCCTTAGAAGAGAGCGTCCAGAGAAGAAGCAGAAGCAAGGAAAAGAAGAAGCCGAGCTGGAGACTGTCTATATCTCCACTTCACAACCGAATCAACTTCTGGTGTCGCCTAGGGTGTGATAAAAATAAGATAAATAAAGTCTAGAAAACTACGCACTCTCACCCTAGACAGGCACAGTACTGCAAGTATTACAGGACGTATGCAAGTTTTAGTTGATAAGTTGAGTTCGTTCTCAGGGACTTAAGTGTGTTAATCACGTGGGTAGGAATAACGAGTGATAAGTAAATAATTAAAGACAGGAATTAAAGGCAATAGAAATTAGAGATTAAGAATTAAAACTAAGAAAATATAAGACAATAAAGTAAATACGAAGAATATGAGATGAGAAGTATAGCTTAGGTTTTGCTAGTATGCACTAATCCTTCTAATTCTTTCTATTAGATCTAGTTTATAAGGGAGAATATTAGCTCTTGTATACTTAGTCAGGATTCTAAATTCCCATACCTTAGACCTTGAGAGCGACTAAGGGGGCTACGGCACAACCAAGAAGCTGTTTCAAATAGGGTTATCAAACGCTACTAAGACCCTAAGCAAGCAATTCATTCATTGGTGATATGGTGATTAAAACAAACCCTAATGACTATCTAGTTAGAATTAGTGTTGTCAGGACTAATATCGGACACTAGATGTTATGTGGTGTTTCAATAATTAGACACCCATCTAAGGTGATCATCTAACTACTATTAAGGTAATCCTATACTCGTGCACTAGCAAGGAAAACAATCATTAAATCAAAACACATAATCAAATATAAGAGTAAGCAGCTAATATCAATTTAAAACATATAATTCCCAAAGAAACTTAGATAGAAGAATTAGAATTCATAGATTATACATGATGCAAAACCCAAGCTATGTGGAGTTTAGTTCATACCTAATGGAAATAAACTAAAAGAAATTACAAAAGACATCATCTTGCTCTCTACAATAAACTGGAAGAATAAAACCTTAAGAACTAATTACTATGAGGCAAGGATGATTTACAAGTGATATAAGGGTGTATTTATAGGTGTTTAGAAGACCTAATTCGTTTTCTTGAGGGAGAGGTAAAGTAGTGGACTCCAAGCCCAACTCAAATTCGTATGGAAATAAAGATAAATTCTGCTGAACTGTTTTGAGCATATCTTCTTCGTTAATGGTCGGTTTTTGCTCCATAATATACCAAAAGAATCCTCAGCGAATTATCTACGTCTCTATGAAAGGATTTTACCAAAATCGGCTTCTTTGTTGGAGTTATCACCACTTCTTTAGGCGTTGCTGCAGAAATTCAGATTTAGGCAGCTTTTCCTTTTCCATCTTTTTAGCCTTTGTTTCCTTATCTCCAATTACCTCTTTCCATATATTGTAGTCTTTGACTTGGACTCTAATTAATCGCCATAATTATCTTCAAAGTTACACACTAAATAAACAATTAAACCCAATATGCTCTAAAAATATTATTTTACTAAATCAAGACTCAAAATAGGAAAGTGCACTATTTCTCAAGAAAATCGACTATTATGACTTCTAAATCACTAGAAATGATGTCTCATCCTAATATAAATCTATCACAAATGAGGAGACATCAACTTCCTAATTAGGTTTCTTATTTCTATTTCTGTAAAACAATTATGAATTCTTTTACTTTTATTTTCTTAGTTTTTACGATTATGAGCTAATTCCATTTGGTACTTGAGCTAATTAACGAATGTAAAATAGAAATTACTTGACCTTGACATGCTTAATTAATCTTACGGCCAATTGGGCAGTTAGGTTTTAATCATTCGAAGGTGGAATATATTCACCCTGACGGGGTTTGTAGCACCTGAAAAGAGCTCCTTAGTCCACCCCGACGGGGGTAAGGAGATAATTAAAACCCGACCAATATTATTTACCGAATTCGTCCCTTAAATAATACATGGATTGGTTAGATTTAGGTGAGACCCTATCGTTGCTCGAGTACTAACTCTCATACCTTGCGTTTAGTCATTTTTACTTGCGTCTAGCTAATTTTATTTTTTTGTGTCTAGCTTAATCTTTCCATTATTTTCATTTAATTTTAGTATTTTAATTATTTGCATTAGTAATAGAAACCCAAACAAACAACTATAAAATCATTTACTTGCTTTTACTTGCAATTATCCACTATTTGATAAGCATTAGAGTCAAACCAATCTGTCCCTGCGAACGAATCTGTTATCACATATATTACTTGGGACAACTGTACACTTGTAGTTGTGGTTCTCTTTTCCTTATTGCATTTATTTTTAGAACACACAAGGGACCACCAAGTTTTTGGCGCCGCTGCCGGGGACGGTAGCGTGTGACCCGGTGTTTATCCTTTAGTGTTTAATTGCATTTTTATTTTCAGTTTTACGCTTTGTTTTTTTTGTTTTGTTTTCTTTTCAGGTTCTTTTAGTCAGGTAATGATCAAGAGATTTAATTAAAGATGTATAGAGAACATTACCCAAATCCTGGTCCATTTGACTATTGGGAAGACTCTCCGGGACAACAACAATGGGGTATTAATTCTTGCCAACAAGCTTATCAATACCCGCAAGAGTAAGGATGGAACAATCAATGGATCGAGAATATCCAACAACAAACACCATATCACTATCAACAAGAACAAGTATGGAACCACCATTGGGTTGAGAATAATCAACATTATCCATCTCATCACCATCAGCAAGAGCTAGGATGGAGCAACCAGTGGATTGAAGACAATCAACAACCTCCACCTTCAACATGAAGTTCCGAATTAAATAGATCACTTAAAGAACTCGAGCGCTTATATGAACAAGGACTGAAGTTACAAGAGAAAAATAATTCCAGCTTGAAAAGAATGCAAAATCAGCTAGATGAAATGCTTACTCAAATTGGAAAAACAGTTGAGGAGGAGGTGTTGAAAGAAGATATTATTGATAGTGATATGACCATCATGCAATTATAAATGGAGACCACCTTGTGGTTGAAAATCTTGTTAGCATGGTGGAAGAAGGAGTAGCAACGAAAACCTAGAAATTGAAACATAAATTGCTATTCCTATTGTGCGTGCACATGATCAAGGTATAGAACGAAAAAAGGAGGAAGAGGTGATCGATATTAGAGAGATTTCACAGAAAAAATATGATGAGGTAATAGTAGAAGAATGGGTTGAAAGCGAAGACGAATGTGAAATGGTTGGAGAATCAATTGAAGAATTAAAGGTTAAAGATAAAATAGAAATGGATTATCCGCCACAAAAAGTTCACCAATCATCATCTCCACCACGAATCATTATTATAGATGAAAAATCAGAATCACCTCTATCACTACAAATGGTCAACATGTGCTATATAAACAAGGTGCAACACCGTGAGAGTAAGGCGGCAAGGAGGAGCACCTACCCACCACATTTTAAATATGAATCCGAGATTGAAACAAGGAATAAAAATGATCTTATACCGTTGAGAACGGTTATCTACTCTAATGTGGTGGAAAATGAGTTTCGTCGTGAAAGTAAGAAGGCGAAACGAAGTACTTACCCACCCCCTTTCAGAGATCGATTAAATAATATTCTAAAGGGGAAGGTTCTAAATATTTCACATCAAGGAAGAGGCGAGTTTAAGCGGAGGAACACCGCAAGGGCCTCATTACCATCTTCATGGAAGCTATGCTGTAGATATCGGCTTTGCGGCCTAGGTGGTCGACTGGGGCCTAGCGCCTAGGCAGGATTACACGGGGCCTAGGCGGAATTATACGGTTTTGTATTTCGCTGCGTAATTTTATATATTTAGTAATATATATGTAGTAATTATAGCAATTTTAACTATTTAAGTCATAATTCATCTAACAACACTATAGTAAATATAAAAATACTAAAATTTGAGTTATAATATCAATTAAAGAATTCTCGAGAATAAGAAAAAAAACAAGAAGGTCTATGCGGGCATGTTTTGTCATTAATCGGCGCCTAGGCGGCCATTTTTTGCCATTGATCGGCGCCTACACGGGTTAGGCGCCTATTCAACGGCGACTAAGGCGCTAGTCTAAAACGCCTAGACTTTTAACTAGGCGTAAGCGGTTGAGGGGGGAGTTGACGCCTAGACGGCGCCTAGGCGCGCCTAGGCGGGGAGATCTACAGCATAGCATGGAAGGTAACACGTCGAACTTAAAGATGTAATAAACAAAAGTGGTTCTTGGGAGACAACCCATGTTTTAAAATGCTTTCATGTCTATAAATTCTTAGTATAATTAGAGTAATGGTTATTTATTTAGTGTTTATTTTTAAGAAATGAGAAAGGTTGGTGTTTTTAATGATTACAGGAGTGAAGGTCACGAGTTTGGGGTAGTTAGAACGGAAAAGAATGAAATTTTTGGGTTCCAATACAGTAGAAACCGGGAACCCGTTTTTGGTGATGTACACAGGTATCAAAACTTCAGAAGATCATAACTTGATGCTCGAAAGTCGGAATTAACTTTTTCTTGAGCCTAAACCACATAACTTTTCGAGCTATATCCAATGGTGAAGTCAAAAAGTTCGAATGAAGAGCTAAAAAGTTCTGATTAGTGCGTCAACTTTGACGCAAGGTTGGCTGCGTCCAGCCTCCAACACATGAAACACCATTGATAACGAACCAAGGCTCCAAAAAAACTCAAATTCCACCATCAAAACACCAAAATATCATCAAATCATCTCTCTAAACATCATCCAACACATAATCAATATCAAATCTTTCCAAAAACACCAAGAAATTCAAGTTTTAATCCAAATTTTTTTTCACCAAAGCTTAATTATATCCTTTAAACCTCTCCAACACCATAGATATTAAATACCCATCTCAAATAAATCACCAATCCCACTACTGTTCCACTTTCAACAATATTAAGAGACACAAATTTCATCAATAGCTTTGGTACTTTCAAAGTTGGAGATTGCAAGTGCAAGGTATCAAAGCATCATAAATTCCATGGCCAATCCGGTAAAATAACTAGAACTCTTCTTTTCTTTCTATTACCAGTTGGGAATTAAGATTTATTTTAGTTATTTAGCGGAGGAATTGTGAATTGTTTGAGCGTATTAATATTATATATTTTGCAAGTAATCTTTAAGTAGGTGAAAAATTGAGTTTGGGGTCATCAAAGATGACCATGAAGGTTGGAAAAGGTACGAAAAACATGATGAAGAAAGAGAATTGTGTATTGAGGGAAGATTTTAATAGAGGAGATGATGCTTAGAGAGCGAGGAATAGATTAAAACGTGGGAAATTTTGACGAAAAGTTCGAGGTGGTGAAGAACACTTTAAACGCAATCATTTATGAAGAAGAATTCAAAACCTCAACCTAGACACAACACTGATAACCAGCCTCGCGCTGGTTAAGATACGTTTTCTATCCCTTCTCATTTAGTGTAGATTAATTAATTTGCTTTGCGTCTTTTCGAGTCATAGGGACACGACTCATTTTTTAGTTTGGGGTGGGGTTTGTTGCCTCATCCCAATTTTTTATGTGTTAATTGTTTTTAATTGCTTTCAATAAAATAATTAGGCGTTGCGTGTGACTGTAGAAGATTTTAAATGTCCCTTTTAAGCATACTTTTGATGAATCTATGATAGTAAATAGTGGACTTTAGGGAATAACATAAAACGCGCTTTAATTGCATGCAAACATAGACAATGAATAGGAAAAATTAATGAACAATGCAAAAGAAGTAAGCTTGTACTTAAGGAAAATGTTTGGTTTGTAGAACGTGAGATCTAAATTAGTAGAGAACCCACTTAGATATGAACTAGAGACGAACCATGTAGTTAGGAAAATGATAGGGGCAGTTCTTTGTTAGCCATTTGAAGCCTTTTAGCTTGCTATCCCTTATATTAATTTTATCCGTCTTAGCCCAATTTTGAGCCTTAAGCCTTTCTTTTGTAGCCAAGATATAAACCCATTATCCTTTAGATTATTAGGCATGACCAAATGACCCGCACTTGAATCACGATCCTGAGACCTGTCTCGAGCTTGAGTTTGGGGTGGAGGGTCCACATTTGGGAAATTACATTGGGAAGGGATTATAGGTGTTTGTATTGAGGCACAAAAATAAAAGATGATATTATTATTTGTAACCCTTTGCCGGGATTTGAAAAAAAAAGGAGAAAAAGAAAAGAATTATAAGAGACATGACCTTTCACATCAAAAGGGTGGTCATGGGTATCTTGTACAAAAAAAAGAAGAAAAGAAATGAAAAAGAAAATTAAAAGAAAGAATAAAATAACCGGCAAAGTGGAATATTTTGAAAAACCATCTTAGATTAATTGGGTTGACATGGGGACGCAACATTAGCGCGTCAAATGTGTTGAGTGAGAACATTATATGAGTGTAAACTCAAGCTCCTGGACAGTTGTTGATGGTAAGTGAGGAGAGAGCCAAAAGCTCACTTCAAATTTACCAAGTATACATACCACACCGTCCCTAAGCCTACGCTAAAACCATAAAAAGTCCTCGTGATTCCTAGGTACATGGTAAGTTAATAGGGAGTATACTAAGTGGAGCGCTCAAAGCGAGTAAGGATCGAGGAACAACCTATAGCCATCATAATGAGATAAGTACAAGTGTAACATTTTAGCATTGCAAAGTTAATTTTATGATTGAAGTTATTTATGTTTGATGTTGCATGATTAGTGTATGTGTATGTTAGTTCATAATGTTTTCTATATGCGATTTATCTTTAGCATTGCTTTAGGGTGTATTTACTAGCTTATATTCTTTCTTGCATCTACTTCATCCCCCTTGTTTTTAGTTTTGCTTTGTCGGGACGACAAAGGTTTGAGTTGCGAGTCTTGATGTCTCCCTAAATGTTCTAATTTTATGCCCTTGGGAGACATCATTTTTTGTGTTTATTTGACTATTTAGATAGACTTTTGGTGTTAAAATGCAAGAAAGCGATTTTCCTCTTTAAATTCTAGAATTTTTCATTTATTAAAATTTTGCGCGTAATATGGTTTGTTTTGAGTGAAAAGTTATAGGTTTTGAATACTATATAGAAGAGGAAGCCAAGAATAAAGTCAAAGATCGTGTAACGAAGTCAAAGCAAGAAGAAATATCCCGAAAGAATTGATTATTTTAAGCTGCAAATTTGGAAAGTTGTCAAAGATTGCTGATTCCGAGCCATCTAAAGAGAAAACGTGCCCCATTGAGTTACGGAACTTTAGCAACTGGAATGAGGTCAATCCGAGTTGAAACGAGCCTGTTGGAGCTGTTTTAGTGGAGGTGGTGCAGCAGTTTCGGGATTTGGGCTTAATTAGTGGATTTGGGCTTTTCTAATATTCACTTAAACCTAATGAAAAACCGTAATCCAATTTTAGCATTATAAATAGGCCTTTAGAACTCATTATTCAGCACTGCTCATTTTATTCTTCAATTTAAATCATCCTTAGAAGAGAGAGTCCAGAGAAGAAGCAGAAGCAAGGAAAAGAAGAAGCCAAGAGCTGGAGACTGTCTATATCTCCACTTCACAGCCGAATCAACTTCCTAATTAGGTTTCTTATTTCTATTTCTGTAAAACAATTATGAATTCTATTATTTTTATTTTCTTATTTTTTACGATTACGAGCTAATTTCATTTGGTACTTGAGAACGCGTAATGGGTTGAACCCCAATCTTTTCCATTCTATGTCTTTGAATTTAGGATTATTTTAATTGAAATCGAATTGGGTATTTAATATTTTTCCTTAATTTACACTTATTGACTATTATTGAAGCAATTAATCAATATTAGGATTTAGTACTTAGGCTATTCCAATTAGTGGCGATTGGATCACCTTGACGGGGGGTCTAGGTACGGAATTAATTAACGAATGTAGGATAGAAATTACTTGACCTTGAAAGGCTTAATTAATCTTACGGCCAATTGGCAGTTAGGTTTTAATCATTCGAAGGTGGACTATATTCACCCTGACGGGGTTTGTAGCACCTGAGAAGAGCTCCTTAGTCCACCCTGGCGGGGGTAAGGAGATAATTGAATCCCGACCAGTATTATTTACCGAATTCGTCCCTTAAACAATACATGGAATGTTTAGATTTAGGTGAGACCCTAGTGTTGCTCGAGTACTACCTCTCATACCTTGCGTTTAGTCATTTTTACTTGCGTCTAGCTAATTTTATTTTCTTGCGTCTAGCTTAATATTTCCATTATTTTCATTTACTATTAGTATTTTAACTATTTGCATTAGTAATAGAAAACCAAACAAACAACTATAAAATCATTTACTTGCTTTTACTTGCAATTATCCACTATTTGATAAGCATTAGAGTCAAACCAATCTGTCCCTGCAAACAAATCTGTTATCACATATATTACTTGGGACAACTGTACACTTGCAGTTGTCGTTCTCTTTTCCTTATTGCATTTATCTTTAGAACACACAAGGGACCACCAGACCCCCTAACCTAGGTTGGGGCAAAAACTCCAAAACAAAGACGGGTAGGCGTCAGACGGTCATTCAACCAGATTCCCCTAAAAACCTTACGTGTGGGTCTCCCCGCATGCGGCTCACACCATTCGGGGTTTGTAAGAACATAAATCTCTGCTTATACGTTTTTACACTTCCTGGTTTCACAATAAACAATCCTCGCTGGACATCTTGTTGTTTCAGCCCACGTAAAAGAAGCCCCCACATTATAACCACACCAGTAACATAGTTGAAGCTTTTGGATCGCAAGAACATATCAGTAATTATGTAACACTCTATTGAGAATTCAAACTCCAACTTTGGATTATAAATTAGCCCAGAAAATAGAACCATAATTTCTTTACCATTTGGTCGAACACATGTGAATAGGTCTTGGGATGTTTGTGATCTCTATAACTGGAAATGATGACAGGGTGCTTGTGATATCTGCACCTGGAAATGATGACAATATCCCAAATTCTTTCATTCATATGGGAAAATAGTAAAGTTATTTGCTAATGATATTCAAATTTGAGTGTTGGTTTTTTAGTTTTTTTTTGGAAGCTTATATATAGTATGGATATATTTGGTAGCAATTTTTAAGCTTATATATAGTATGGGTACATAATATATATATTACTAGGTATACCTAGTGTTTTAAGGTAATCTGAAACATAAAAATACAATCCACTTTGAAAGGTATTAATCCAGACTATTGCTGATATCAAGGGTGACTATTGCTGATATCAAAGGTATTAGTCCAACCATTTATCAACATAAAATCATTATCGAATATGAGGGTGCACACTCAGTTGAAAGACAAAGAAGATTGATGCCATTAATGAAGGAGGTGGTAAAAAAGGTGATAAAATTACTAGATGTGGGGATCATTTTTCCAATATCTAGTATCGAATGGGTGAGCCCATTCCAATACGTACCAAAGAAGAGTGGTATCACCACTATCCTGAATGATCAGAAGGAAGCCATACCCTCGAGAAGCGTTGCTAGTTGAAGAGTGTGTATGGATTATCGTTTGTTGAGCAAGTCCGCCAAAAAAGATCATTTTCTTCTTTCGTTCATATATAAGATGTTGGACAAGCTATAATGAAGAGAATACTATTGCTTTCTCGATGGATACTCAGTTTATAATCAAATATGCGTAGATCCAGAGGACTAGCACAAAACCACTTTCAGATTTCCTTTTGGCACCTTTGCGTTGCGAAGGATGTCATTTGGATTATGTAACACCTGCTACTTTCCAACACTGCATGATGACAATATTTGGGGTTATTATTGATCAATTCCTTGAGGTATTTATGGATGACTTTGGTATTGGTGATAACTTTGATGATTGTTTGCAAAACCTAGAAAAGGTGTTAATTCGATGCAAGAAAACTGATTTGGTTTTGAATTGGGAGAATGTCACTTCATGGTTCGTGAGGGAATCGTATTGAGGCATAAGCTTGCGAGTACAGGTTTGGAGGTTGATAGTGCAAAGATAGAAGTGATTAAGACTCGTCCACCTCCTACTTCTGTTAAAGGTATGAGAAGTTTCTTGGGCCACGTTGGTTTTTACCGTCGCTTCGTAAAAGACTTCTTCAAGATTGCCAAGTCGTTGCGAAACTTACTCGAGAAGGACACCAAATTTATTTTTTATGAATCTTGTATGGCGGCATTTTTGAAAATTAAAGAGATCATCATCTCCGCACCTATTGTAGTTCCCCCTGATTGGAACATTCAGTTTGAGGTTATGTGTGATGCTAGTGATCTTGCTATGGGTGCAGTTTTGGGGCAGCACAAAGAGAAGGTATTTCATACCATTTATTATGTCAGTAAGACGTTAATAATTTCTCAAGTTAATTATAAAGTTTCCGAGAAAGAATTGTTAGTTGTTGTATATGTTTTAGACAAGTTCCGTTCCTACCTCCTTGGGGTGAAAATTGTTGTGTACATAGATCATTCTGCAATCAAATACCTGATGGAAAACAAGGAAGCAAAGTCGTTGTTTATTAGATGGGTATTGTTGTTTCAAGAGTTTCACTTAGAGATTCTAGACCGAAAGGGTGGTGAAATTCAGGTGGCAGATCGCGTCTTGAAGGTTATAGTGTTAACAGTGGACCGGAGTTGGTTAAGAAAGAAATTTTGGATGAGAAGTTGTCTATGATAAGCCCAACTGGTACTCCTTGGTATGCTGATATAGCAAATCTTATTGTGAGTGGAGCTTTCCCTGAAGGGTCTAACTCACAAGAGAGGAAGGGGTTACTTCATCCTGCTAAACAACTCTTTTGGGAAGATATTTCCTCTTCAAAGTGTGTAGTGGTCAGATGGTTAGAAGATGCACACCTGAAGGTGAACTCCATGTGGTAGTTGAAAGTTGTCATGATTCACCTTATGGAGGACACTTCCAAGGCGATCACACAACTGCAAAGGTACTTCAATCCTGTTTTTATTGTCCTACTTTACATAAAGATTTTCATGCATATGTCAAAGGGTGTCACAGATGCCAATTTACTGGTAACTTATTAAAGAGAAATAAGATTCCACGTAATAATATTCTTGAAGTTGAGATATTTGATATATAAATATTGATTTCATGGTTCCATTCGTGCCATCCAATGGAAATCTATACATCCTACTAGCAGTTAATTACGTGTACAAAAGGGTAGAGGCTGTAGCTCTGCCTTCAAACGATTCATGAGTGGCGATAAAGTTCTTGAAATCATACATCTTCACAAGACATGGGACGCCTCGAGTCATTATCAGTGATGGAGGAACATATTTCATTAACAGATACTTGAAGGCGATTTTAGAGAAGTATGGGGCGGGACATTGAGTATCTACCGCTTATCACCCACAAACAAATGGTCAAGGTGAGGTCTCTAATCAAGAGATCAAATCCGTTTTGGAGAAGAGCGTTGGACCAACACACAAGGTTTGGTCAATGAAGTTAAATGATGCATTATGGGCGTATCGCACTGCATTCAAAGTTCCCGTTGGTGCATCTCCGTATCGCATTAAGTATGGTAAGGCTTGTCACGTACCTTTAGAGCTTGAATTAAGTGCATATTGGGCGATAGTAGAGTTTAACTTAGATCCTACCTTGTCTGGAAAGAATCGACTAATAAAACTAAATGAACTTGATGAGTTTCGATTTCATGCCTATAAGAATGCTAAGCTGTATAAAGAAAAGACGAAGAAATGGCATGATAATCGAATTCATGAGAAAAGATTCGAAGTAGGACAGAAGGTCCTTAAATACAACTCCAAGTTCAAAAATTATCTGGGGAAGTTGAGATCGAAGTGGTCGGGACCTTATATTGTTACCAAAGTTATGCCTCATGGAGATATAGAGATTGAGCATCCAATCGAGAACCGCACATTTATGGTGAATGGGCATCGACTGAAGGTCTATCATGGAGGTGAGGATACCAATTGCAAGGAAGATCCACATCCTGGGGAGGTCATGTACCTCCTTGGACCTGCATAAGCGCGAGAGGTAACCCGTCGAGCGTAAAGACGTTAAACAAAAGCCAATTTAATTGTATAATAGTTTACCGATTTCAGTCTTTAAATTCGTAGTGTATAATGTAGTAATTTGATGTTTATTAGTATACATTTGTAAGAAATGAGAAGGGTTGGGATGTCTCTGATGATTACAGGTATTAAAATCTTTGAGATTGGGGTTAACAGGTGTGAGACGGAACAGAACACGCGTCTAAGTAGCCTTATGCAGATATACGGATCGGCATGCCGGTCAATGTCCCTGGAGTTGGCTACCTTAGGGGCGCATGAAAAATGCGTTGTCAAAAAATCAAAACTACGACCGGCATATATCGGTCAGATCACCTGCAATACTAGTGAGAAAATCAATCACAACGCCAAAGCCCCTGGAATGAAGACACGTATGCGCAGCTATAAAGTGTGTCAGCAAGAAAATTTAAAACGCGACCGCTAGCCGGCCAGAACGCCTAATAGAGCTATTAATATGTTTAATCAAGATCTGAATATTGGAGTGGGGAGTTGGCGCTTAAAAGTTTCTTCGGGGAAAGACGGGCACGCCAGATTTCATATCAAAACCGAAAAATGTATCGAAATGAACATATATCGAACCAAAAACCGACAAAACTGAATCGACAAAACCTGTTCGGTTTGGTACCGACCCTCTTAAAAAATGAACCACTCAGTTTTGGTTTTGGCCAAAAACTAAGTTGAATCAGACCGTGCTCACCCCTATAACATACCGACAAGACAGCTTCCCTCCACCTATTGTTGGTCAACCTAAACTAATTAATATCGCAATCATCATTTCCTTAAGGTGCTTACTCTTTCTATCGACTATGCCATTCGTTGGGGGTGTATAAGGAGCACTTAGTTCATGAAAAATTCTATTTTGGTCGCAAAAATCTCTAAGAGAACTAGAACTATGTTTAATACTCCTATTAGACCTAAGTCCTAAACCTCTTGATCTTTCTATCTAACTGGTTTTTGACCTCGATCTTATACTTAAAAAAATTGAATTCCACTTAAGGAATACTTTAGCATATCTCCTTATTGAGTGAGATACTAAGATTTTCAACAAGGCTATAAGATTTGTAGATGCTAGCTTTTGGAAAGAAGATATTAATAGTGAGCTAGAATCTATAAAATCAATACCTAGGATTTAATCGACTTACCTGTGGGTAGTAAACTAATTAGTAGCAACTGAATTTTAAATAAAAAATTAAGACATGATGATTGAATGGAAATTTCAAAACAAGACTTGGTATTTAAGGCCTCGCCCGAAAGAAAATGTTTAGGTTACTTTGGCACCTATTCACTAGTGATCAAGACATATATCATAAGAACTCTTCTTACACTACTCGTCATCCACAAACTAGTTATACATTAAGTAGATGTTAAAATTACATTTCTAAACGGAGACTTAGAAGAAGAGATTTATATGGTACAGTCCAAGGGATTTGTTGTATCTAGTCAAAAGGATAACGTATATAACCTTAAGAAGTCATTGTATAACTTCAAACAACCACTAAACAATTGTATAAGAAGTTGAATTTCTATCCTTAGTTGATAACACTATTAGTGAACCTAGAGTAGTCGTCTATAAAGGTCATATATTATAATTTGTCTCCTTTACTAGCGGTCGTTTTGAGGCATGATAGGTTGGAATACAATCATTTTAAGAAGTAGGCTACTTAATGGTCACAAATTTAAAAAGTTTTTTAAACATACTTAGCCTCTACTCACTTTGATATTTAACTAGCTCATCATAATTGTTAACGGAAATAAAGCTATGTATTTTAAGCTTTTTAATAGAAACAATATTTAAATACCCTAATCAAGCATGCCAAATATTGATAGACTAAGTAATATAAGAAGTATTCTCATTATAAATGATGTTCAATATAAACAAAAAAAAAAAAAACCTTCATTCAAGTAACCCTTCCCAACATAGTCACTATTTTTAGCAAGAATCGTTTTCCCCCATTAAAAATAAGTTTGATATCTATTTTGTTAAGAAGAGCCCTAAGGTAAGGTTTCTACTAAGAGTAGAGGTCTGTAATGATTTCTCACTATTCTTCCAATCCTTGGGTTTCTATAGAAAAATAATATACCGATTCAGAGTAGGGAAAGAAACAGTTCGCAGAGATGTCATTACATTGACCAATCAGCAAATCTGAATATGTTGCTTAGGATGATCCCAAAATATATACTTTTGTGTAATATTAAATTTGGGATTGCACCAGATAGTTATCGAAAGAGATTCAGCCCAAAACATAATGAACTTGTAGTTGTAGAATCAGATGGAACCGTGGATTAAACAAGTGTAAAAAAGTATAAACCAAGAATAAAGATAAATGTTTAACCCACATGACAGGATAACCAAAGATAAAGTGATATCATTATAATAAAACAAAATTGGCAGATTAAATGGCCCACACGTGTATGCTAAATTTTACGTTACACAGCAAGCATAAAATAATGGCCAAGTATTTCTACAATGTCACAAGGGATAAGTTACATAAACTACCATCGACCCAACAAAAACCTAGTGATATTACACCATCAGTATCAAAAACTTGCATCATTCCTGTACAGAAACAAAAAAAAAAATGAAGGTTTTATATTATTACTCGTGCATAATTTAAATTAATCAAGCTGATTTACCTGTTGCTTTTTCTTCTTAGGCCTCCTTTTTCTTTTAGGCTTATGTACATCAGAGTTGAAGCTTAAATTGTCACTATTGCTTGTGTGAAAATCTGCAGGTCCTCTCTTTCCGCTACTTGATGTATTGCTAAATGTGGAAACTTCAGCTTTGTGTACAAATGGTTTCTTACTTGATGTATTACTGTGTATAGAATTTTCAGTCCTCTGCACAAATGGTTTTTTACTAAAAGATCCTCCTCTCATTGATGTATTATTATTACTACTGTGTATGGATTTTTCAGGTCTCTGCTCGAACGGTTTCTTACTCCAGTTCCTTGGTTTGTCATTTCGTGATCCAAAAGCTTCTTTGCTTCTTGAACTAGGCCTCTGCATATACAAGATTTTATAAGTTGAGTTATATTATCTTAAATTATCATATAACATAAACACAACTTAACTAACCTGATTTCTATCATCACTAGACATCCCAGATTTTGGTGCTATGTCAAAGGTATTATATGCTGGTTCACTATAGCACATGGTATTCAAAAAGAAATTAGAAAAACAAGTAGTTTGTTTTCTTATACAAATGCAAAAAGTACCTTAATTTCTTATCTGTCAATTTATCATCTGCATTTTCTTCATCACTTGAGGTTCCATCTAAGAAAAAATCATCCTCGTCAGCATCTACAAGCCCATCATCTTCATTACCCGTCTCTATAAAAATGAAATTGAAGCTAAAATTAATCAAATCCCTTGATAAAACACTATGAAATAACAAAGGGTAAAATAGTACCTTCCAAATCCTTCCCACTTGCTGCTGCAGAAACTATGTTGTCTTTAATCTGTTTACGCAATTTATTTCTTTTTTCAATAATTTCCGGATTCTCTACTCCCATAAACAAAGGCATATATTTTTCGGTCTTAGGAAAAAACTGCACATCAAATCAAATTATTATTAAAAGAAAAAATAAGAGGTGTAGATTTAGAATGCACATCAAGGTTATGTTACTTACTCTAACATACTCAAGATCTTCCTTCAAATCAGCAATTTGCTTAGCAATCTCTGCTTGTTGATCCGGGTTAGTTGAACTCTGTTGCTGCTTTTCCAAATGTGCTATTTTTCGATCTATCTTTCTTCTTTCTAGCATGTCATATCAAACATGTGTATTACTTATAAACATTCTTAAAACATAATACATTATGCGCAAACAAAATGATACCAAAAAATCTTCTCTTTTTGTTTCGTGATAATATTTTGCGTTCCACAGCTAGACGATCTTGAAGGTCGTTTTGTTTCTTTAGCGCCTCTAACTTTTTCACTTGGGCCTCTTTCACTTCAATAGGCAGATCCTAAACCATTCAATTTAAATTATTTAAGGCTATATTGCAAGATTTAATAGTTGATCTAAACCACTCATTGACAATGCTTTGTCTTTTTATTAGTAACACATTACAAAAGATTCAATACAACCACATTGCCCACCTATTTCATATTCGAAACTCTATTTAAAGGCAGTACTTATTAAGAAAACACCGGTTTATTAACAGTAAATTGCTACAACTCTAAAGCTCATGAACCAAAACAATTATATTCTAAAGATACTAACATAGATAAATAAGTTACTTAGCTAAACCTCATGAATTAACATATATAGATAGATATTGAAGGAGAGAAATAAAGTACTTTGCGGAGCATACGCTCAGTAGAACGAATCTGATTTTTGAGAGAGACAGATTTGGGCTTGGCGTTGGGCTTGGTCTTAGCAATGAACTTTTTGTCGACGCCGAGAAATTTTTGCCGCTGATTACTTGCCGGCTTGTGGTCGGCCACACGGCGCTTGTTGGAGCCTCCGGGAGCCATTTTTGGGTAAGCTATAGAGAGATTATACCGCTATTACAGTATAGCATACACAGTTGTGGACTCTTTTTGTTATATGTGTACTTTACAGTGTAAGAAAACGATGGTTGAAAACACAGGTGAGAAGGGCGGGCTTTACTTTGGTTTGACTTCGGGCCGGACTACATGTCCAATGTCTCTATTGCCCTTCGATTATATAGTATATGGGCAGATTGCTAAACAATTTATTTTACTTCTTAAATAGGAAAAGAAAAATATTTGATATATGTTTATTTTTTTAAGTTGATTGATGATAAGTTATAGGGGGTATAAATTTGGATGTTATAATATTATTATTAGGGTGTTAAGAATTGTTAATACTTATACTAACGGTGGATGGAAAGAAGAGGTAACAATAGCTTATCTTTTGTTTATCGTCTGAAATATATGTAAAGCGAAAATGAGAAGTAGACATAATAATATGAGTTTAGAACCGAATGAGGTTATTCGGGTCACAAATCATGGAATGACAAAACATTTCGGATTTTGTTGGGCAAAACAGGACCAGCAGTCAACACGAGTAACGTACATCCCGAGTTTCAGACAGACATTGCGTATACATGTGATGCCTCGTTTGATAAACTGTATAATCCATCAGGGATAGGGGTCGTTCAGTTCATAAAGCAACCATATTACCAAAAGGAGTTTTCAAGCACGATAACATGTAACTCAAGTGGAGAAGGGTAGGCTCAAGCTATTATTACAGCGCTGGAACTAGGGAAAGTATATCAACGAGAGAGCAAGACCATTTTCTCGGATAACCTTAAGTTAATACAAGGTATTAAGCAAGTGTCGACCGCTAGGTGGAGGCTCAAGCCGTGGATAGCACAAATCAGTAGGTTGGCTGAAGAAAACGGTCCAGTTTATTTTAAACATATCCCACGGACATTGAATACGAGAGCTGACGCACTAGCAAAAAGGACCAAACACAGGGCAATGGACTACCAAAAACAGTTTTTGGATATGTAGTACAAGTTCACGAAGTTAGGAATAGGATAAATGTGTAACTGAATTATGTATAGCTAGGTTACGTGTAAGTTTATTTCCATCCAAAAAAAAAATTATTACTATTATTAGGAAAAAAATGTGTTTTAACAGAAAGTGGAACCAAGATCCACTTTATAAAAAAATGGGTTCTCCTGTTTCTAAAAACTAGCCCTAATAGCTTCATCAATAGAGTCACTCGTCATCTTCACATAGATCTAGTTGGTCTTTTTCTATTAGTTACTCGAATCCCTTTGTTATTGTTTCTTATCTCTTTTAATTCGTTTACAAACAGGTTATAGCTTCTAGTTTCCCTTGTTTGTATACAAATAGTGTGTTATCATTACTAAATCCTTTGAAAAGTTGCACCCAGTTATTCTTTCTTGATAACAAAGCTTCCCTATTATTACTAGCCCTTTCCTTTATTTGGTTTTAATTTCAAGATAAGTTTTCTCAGACTCTTTCATATAAATATTATCCCTTATCACTCTCTCATTTCACTTCATAACCCTTCATTTTCTCTTTAGTTATTTTCTATGCAAACACTCAATCTTCATCAATAGAGACTGGGGTTATCAAAACTATGAAGTTAAACCCAAAGTACCAAGATCACGAAATCTATACCTATAGAGATATGTTTATAGCAAAGATCATTTTGGTTACAAAAATCAACCCTTTATAGTTGAAACTACAATGAACGAATCATGAGAAGTTAAGGCAAACATACAGTAACAACGTTGGTCACAACAATTTTTTCTTAGTCTTTGACTCTAGAGATAACCTACCAACACGTGGTATTTCAGATCTTGGTCAGTGAACGGATTTATGTTGTTACTTCACGCATAGCACCCTGTAATAGTCATTGAAGAAGTTGACTTCTCTTCAGCCACCATGTGGCTCCAGCTCAAGGATCTTTCCCCTACTTTTGTCACTCCTGAAAATGACAGATATTAGCAAGAACCTTGATTGTCATATCCATGCTTACAACATTGAAGAACTTGCCTTTGGAAAATCTTTGGCCTTTGGACATCCACCTTATTATATTTATTCATAATAGTTTTCAACAAATAAGTTTTTTAAATGGTTGTATTTAATTAATGGCTCAAAAGAAAAACATAAAAAATAAAATTAGAATATATATATATATATATACCGGACGAATTGACATTTTTTTTTGAAATAATAATAACATATACATGCTCTTCTTCATTTTACAAAGGGGATTTTAGTTTTTAAGGCCCATGAGCTTTCTATTTTGTATTTTAAATCTCATTCCCAACTCCCCTCTAACTAGATGGTATAATGTACCAAAATACCCCCACCGCTGTACCTACAATAAAAAAAACCACCCCCAACCATTAATCAAACCGAACCCCCCACCCCCTCATTCTCTGTATCGCTCACTCTCTCCCCTCTCTGTCGCGTTCTCTCTCTGTGAAAGCCACCAATTGAAAGCCCCACCACCATCACCGGCCCCCACCTTCGTCCCCATGTCGAGCCCTAACCTTCATCACCATCACCGTTACTTCTCCCCCCAACAGATCTGGAACCGTGTTGCTGTTTCACCATCACATCTCCATTCTGTTTCACCATCGAAGCCAGCTAGCACCGTAGCGCCGCCGCCATTGACCCACCGATCTTCATCGGTTGTTTGTGGAGAAGAAAGTCGATGCAGTCCATCCTCGCCGCCTCACTGCAGCGTTGGAAGACCGTCGCCGCTGCAGTCCATCGATCGAAGCCTATCTGCATTCAACACAGATCGATTGTCGTTTGTCGAAAGGGAGATCAGATCCAGCGATGCCCCTCCCCTCCTTCTTCATCAGATCTAGCGACGCCCCTCCCCTCTGTCTTCATCATCACCCTGGCCTTCATCTTCATCACCAGTGTCGATCCAGTTGCTCGGTTTTTTTTATTGTTATGCGTAATAGGGCCAGCCCTAAATGGATGATATTTTCCTGCTGGGGCTAGGCCCATTCGGTTATTTGTGTATCATGGGCCAGCCCCATATAGGTGTAGTTGAAAATTTTGCTAATGTTTGATTTACTTCATTAATGGGCCTTAAAAAAAGAGTTTTTTGAACTAGGACTTTAATAAAAAAGATTATGAATTTGGGGGTGTAATTTGCAATTTCTTCTTTTACAAATTCCCTTCTCTCTCACAACACACTTACATCAGAGCTCTTAGTAAGGTTAATAGTAGCTCATGGTATGTTCTTCTCTTTTTAATTGGTACGTTATTCTTTCTCTCTTTAGCACTATGCATTAGGCCAATCCTAATTTTAGTAGCTATTTGTCAAACGATTATATAAAACGAACTATTTATTACATAATTAGTTATGCTATTTTAGGGGTAATTACTTTTTACAGCCCAACCCCCACCCCACTTCTTATTATAAGTCCCCAACCTAACCAGCCCCTAACTAGTCCAACTAGATGGGGGATTATACCAAAATACCCCCAAACCCTATCCCACACTGAGACACAAAAAACCCCACCCCAACCCATTAAGAACTGGATCCCCCTCCCCCATCCCATTCTACTCTCTCACTCTTTCTCTGCTCTTTCTCTGCTCTTTCTCTCTCCCTCTCTGTAAAATGGCCACCAAACCACCCCACCACCAAACCATTCTGATATACTATATGCGTCCTAGAAGGGGGGTTGAATAGGACAATAGAAATTAATCGGCTAATTTTATTTCAAGTAAATAAAATTAAAAGCTAATTTGAATCCTATTGTATTAGCAAACTAAATAGTATAAAACTAGATAATCCTAATAGACAATAATATCAAACTATTCAAGTAGGCATTTTATCAAGCATATAGAGTGCGGAAATATAAAGAGTGTAGAGATAGAATACGATACACAACGATGTATAGTGGTTCGGTTTCCCTACATCCACTACCTAAGGAAGCCTCCTTAGGATTTGCAAGATTCTCAACTAATCTTCGTAACTCTTAACCGGGTGAGATACAAACCCTTACAACCACTTCAAAAACCCTTTGAAGGAAATACACTTGTGTTATCACCAACACAAGGAACCAAGCATAAACCTATGCTCACACTACTCTCTTAATCTATTACAAGAACTAAGAGGAAAGGGAAAAAGTGTTTAGGGGTGCTTATAAAAGCTTTGTGACTAAACTCCTAAATGAGTAGATAGAACTAATTAGCTTCACAATAAATATGACTTGAATGCTCCTTTGAAACCTCCTTGAATGATAGAATTAATTGCTCTTGAGATTGGTAGATGGAAGGCTTAAGTTGTGTCTTGAATGAACTCCATTTTATAGCTGAAAAGATGATCCAACGGTCATAAGGCTTCTCTCCAACGGATCTATTTTATCTCTAACGGATATAAGCTTTGTCCTCTAGTAATAGTGCTGAAACCCTCTCGTGCGGTGTACCGCGGATATGGTCCGGTGCACCGCGTGACTGTTCGACTAACTTTTGAGCTTACTGGTCGGACTATGTAGTGTACCGCATCCCTGCTCCGTGTAGTGGTCCGGTGTACCGTGATAAAGGTCCGGTGTACCGTGCAGATTTCTGAGCTTACTGGTCGGGCCATCTAGTGCACCGTGCTTCTGGTCCGTGACCTACGGTGTACCGCGTCACTCGTCCGGTGTACCGCGGGGCTGCTATTTTGAATTTCAAGCTAAGTAACAATGAAGTAAACACAACTAATCTAATGAGGGGTTTTGGAAAACATTTTAAGTGATACCAAAATGAATTTTAGTTTAAATAATGATTTGTCGAATATTAAAACGGGAATAAAAACAAGGTGAGGCTAACAATCTCCCCCTTTTTGATGTTTGACAAATCATAAACTTTTGAAGATGCCTAAGATTAAGTTTTGATCAAAAACTCCCCCTCAACCTAATCACTAGAGTTTTTATAAAACTCCCCCTCACAAAATGCATTTGAAAAAGTTTAACTAAAATTTCTCCCCCTTTGTCAACAACAAAAAGAACAAATGATATGATTTTGAAAATTTTAAGGGGTCAAAACACATTTTGAGTAAAAACAAGGACCAAAGGAATAAATGGATAACAATTAGAAGCTTCAAGGACCCTAAAACATCAAGAGAATATTAGCCACACAAAAATATATACAAAAAGTACTAAACACTCATGGCATGAAATAAAAGCTAGAGAATTTGCATGCCAATTTCACACCGAATTTTCTCAAAAAGATCTTGGGGTAGAGGTTTGGTAAAGATATCGGCTAATTGATTTTCGGAGGTAACAAATTCAAGTACAATGTCCCCTTTTTTAGTGTGATCACGGATAAAATGATGGCGGATTTCTATGTGTTTTGTTCTAGAGTGTTGAATGGGATTTTTGGTAAGATTTATAGCACTAGTGTTATCACAACGAATGGGAACACGATCATACTCTAGGCCAAAATCTAGTAAGGTTTGTTTCATCCAAAGAATTTGAGTCACACAATTTCCGGCCGCAACATATTCGGCTTCGGCCGTGGATAAAGCAACACTATTTTGTTTTCTACTAGACCATGAGACAAGGGATTGACCTAAGAATTGGCAACTACCACTAGTGCTCTTCCTATCAAGTCTACAACCGGCATAATCGGCATCCGAATAACCTATTAGTTCAAAGGAGGTAAATTTTGGGTACCAAAGTCCTAGACTAAGGGTTCCTTTCAAATACCTAAAAATACGCTTAACGGCACTAAGATGGGTTTCTTTGGGAGAAGATTGAAATCTAGCACAAAGACACACGGGGAACATAATATCGGGTCTAGAAGCGGTTAGATAAAGTAAGCTACCAATCATACCTCGATATAGTTTCTCATCAACATCCTTACCATCTTCATCTTTGTCTAATTTTGTGGATGTGCTCATTGGAGTTCCAATTTCCTTTGCATCTTCAAGTCCAAATTTTTTGATCAATTCTCTTGTGTATTTGGCTTGATTGACAAAGATACCATCTTTCATTTGCTTGATTTGAAGTCCAAGAAAGTAATTTAATTCTCCCATCATGCTCATCTCAAATTCCTTATGCATGCTTTTAGAAAAATTCTCACAAAGATTTTCATTAGTAGCACCAAATATAATATCATCCACATAAATTTGAACAAGAAGGATATCTTTTGAAGACCTTTTTATAAATAAAGTGGAGTCAATTTTTCCTCTTTTAAAACCATCATCTAATAAAAATTTGCTTAATCGTTCATACCAAGCACGAGGAGCTTGTTTTAAACCATATAAAGCTTTTGAAAGTTTAAAAACATGATTTGGAAATTTTGGATCTTCAAAACCCGGAGGTTGTTTAACAAAAACTTCCTCGTCTATAAAACCATTTAAAAAAGCACTTTTGACATCCATTTGATAAAGTTTAAAATTCATATAGCAAGCAAAAGCAAGTAGCATACGAATAGATTCAAGTCTAGCTACGGGAGCAAAAGTTTCATCGAAATCAATACCTTCTTCTTGATTGTACCCTTGAGCAACTAACCTTGCTTTATTTCTAGTAATGATGCCGGTGTCATCTAACTTGTTGCGAAATATCCACTTAGTGCCAATAATAGTGGGGCCAATTGGTTTCTCCATTAATGTCCAAACTTTGCTACGCTCAAATTGATTTAATTCCTCATGCATAGCATTAATCCAATGATCATCTAACAAAGCTTCTTTAATATTCTTGGGCTCAATTTGAGATAAGAATGCTTGATGAGCACAAAGAGCAATAATACGGGAGCGAGTGGTAACACCTTCTTTTGGATCACCTAGAATTAATTCACTTGGGTGATCTTTGATATGTTTCCAACACCTTGGTAAATCCGTACTAGCTTCATTTAACACTTGATCATTTTCCTTAAGAGATTCTTCATGAGATTTGACTTCTTGAATAGGAGATTCTAAGGGTTGATCTAGTGGAGTACCTTCAACAACATCTACCACTTTCTTGATACAAAACGGATTAGTCTCATCAAAGTCAACATGCATAGATTCCTCAATGGTACGAGTACGTTTGTTGAAAATGCGATAGGCTTTTCCTTTAGTGGAATAACCAAGAAAAATGCCTTCATCCGATTTAGCATCAAATTTTCCCAAGTAGTCCCTAGTGTTTAGGATAAAACATTTGCACCCAAAAACACGAAAATAAGCAATGGTTGGTGGTCTACCATTCCAAAGCTCATAAGGGGTTTTCTTAATAAGGGGTCTAATAAGAACTCTATTTAACACATAACAAGCCGTATGAACGGCTTCACCCCAAAAGTATGTAGGCAAGCTATGTTCTTTTAGCATTGTTCTAGCCATTTCTTGTAGAGTTCGGTTTTTCCTTTCCACTACCCCATTTTGTTGGGGAGTTCTAGGGGCCGAAAAATTATGCTCAATCCCAAATTCATCACAAAAATGCACAAAAGGAGAATTCACGTATTCACTACCATTATCACTACGAATGCATGTAATAGAGTAGCCTTTCTCATTTTGCACCTTTCTACAAAGTTTTGCAAATTCATTGAAGGCATCACTTTTCAAAGCAAGGAACATCACCCATGTGAATCTAGTGTAATCATCAACAACAACAAAGACATATCTAGACCCTCCTAGACTAGTGACATCAACGGGACCAAAAAGGTCCATATGCAATAATTGAAGTGGCCTAACGGTGATGACCTTATTAATGGATTTAAAAGATGAACGATGTTGTTTACCAAGTTGACATGCATCACATAATTTATCTTTATCAAATTTGTAAATAGGCAAACCAACAACAAGATTTTTTCTAGATAATTTTGAAATTAAATCCATGCTAGCATGTCCTAAACGTCTATGCCAAAGCCAACTATCATTAACCACGGATAAGCATTTAATATTTTTGCACATAAGACTTTCAAGATCAACAACAAAAACATTATCCGATCTTTTTGCAATAAACATAGTATCTAACTCATCATTTTTGAAAACAACACATCTAGATGCTTCAAATTTAACACTAAAACCAACATCACAAAGTTGACTAATACTAAGCAAGTTAAAAGAGAGACCCTCAACAAGTAACACATTAGAGATAAGTAAAGAGTCCATATTACCAATGTTACCTTTACCCAAAACGCGTTTCTTAGTGTTGTCGGCAAAAGTAACTTTATCACCTTTAGTTTTATATAAATTTGTAAATAATGATGGATTTCCGGTCATGTGTCTTGAGCATCCACTATCAAGTAGCCATATATTTTGCTTCTTGATGCTCAACCCCTACAAACAAAAAGTAATTTAAGCTTTAGGTACCCAATTTGGATTGGGTCCATGAGGGTTAGTGGATTTTCTTTTTAAGACCCATTTAGGTCTTTTCCAAATTGGCACAAGAGATCCCAAATCTAATAATTTACGATAGTAACAATGAGATGCATCATGACCAAATTTTTCACAATAGGTGCAAGTGATAGAAGATTTTGAAGAGGATGGAATAGCATTTGAAATTTTTGATTTTACAAAGACATTTTTCAAAGGTTTTTGGTGAGTGAATGGATCATATCCAACACCACTTTTTTCACAAGCCATTCTTTGAGAACCTAAAATCAAATCCAAGTTTTCTTGCCCACTAGTAAATTTCAAAATAATAGCATTTTGATCCAAAATCTTTTTCTCTAATAAAGCTTTTTCTTCCAAAAGATTTTTCTCAATAAGATGAAGTTTTTCATTTTCATCTATACATTCATCACAAAGATTTTGACAATCTTCCAAAGCTTTCAAAACCTCTTTAGTTCTATTTTTCTCAAATTCTAAATCTTTTGTTAAAACTTTGTTTGTTTCAATAGAATTTAAAAAATCATTATAAAGAGAATCAAATGCCTCATGAATATCTTGTTCACTAGCATCATCATTAGTTAAAGAGAGTTTGGATTTAGGAGTTACCTCATCATGATTTGCCATAAAGGCAAAGTGAGTAGTACCGGTATCATCATCCGAAGAAGCATCTTCATCATTCTCAACTTTTCCCATAAAGGCAACAAGATTGACATTTTCATTATCACTTTCTTCTTCATCCGAATTTTGGGTATCCCAAGTGATATTGGCATGCATAGCTCTTTTCGGTTTATCCTTTTGAAGAAGAGGACAATAGGTTTTGATGTGACCAACCTTTTTGCAATGATAGCAAGTGGGTTCATCTTGTTTGATAGCTCTATCATTCTTCTTGTAAGGTGAGGAAGAACTTCCTTTCTTGGCAAAGCGTTTGTATCTCATGAATTTTTTCATATCTCTTGCCAACATAGCTACTCCTTCATCTTCACTAGTTTCTTCTTCATGTGAATTTTCTTCTTCACTATCCTTCCTTTCTTTTCGTTCTTTCAACTTGGTACTCATGGCATGGAAAGCAATAGATTTCTTAATCTTTTTCTCTTCATCATCTCTTATCTTTTCTTCTTCAAGCACAAGCTCTTCCGTCATGAGGTTGCAAATGAGTTCATGAACCGTCATTTTTGAAAGATCTTTAGTATCCCTTATAGAGTTGATTTTTGTCTTGTATTTCCTTGGAAGAGCAAATAAGATTTTTCGACATTGTTCCTTGTTGGTGTACTCTTGACCAAGAGTCTTCAAAGTGTTAACAATGTTAGAAAATCTTTGATGCATAGCATTCAAGGCTTCATCGGGCTCCATACGAAAAAGCTCATACTTAGTGATAAAGAGACCAATCTTGGTTTCCTTAATATCTTCCGTTCCTTGATATGATAGCTCCAAGAGTTGCCACATTTCATGAGCGGAATTGCATTCACTCACTCTAGCATATTCCGTGACACTTAATCCATTTATGAGGATGTTCATAGCTTTGTTGTTTTTGGTAAGTTTAGCTATGTCTTGATCATTGTAATCATCTTCATCTTTTACCTCTGTTGTACTTCCGGCAACGTAGGGAATATAAGGACCCTTTTTGATAGCCATCCATAAAAAGTAATCGATTCCTTTCACATGAATCTCCATCTTCTTTTTCCATCCAAAGTAGTCTTTTCCTACAAAAAGCGGAGGTCTAGTAGAACATGAACCTTCCGGTTGATTAGAATCCATATCGTATTAACTCTAGAAACGATTAAGTACAATAGAGCTAGGCTCTGATACCAATTGATATACTATATGCGTCCTAGAAGGGGGGTTGAATAGGACAATAGAAATTAATCGGCTAATTTTATTTCAAGTAAATAAAATTAAAAGCTAATTTGAATCCTATTGTATTAGCAAACTAAATAGTATAAAACTAGATAATCCTAATAGACAATAATATCAAACTATTCAAGTAGGCATTTTATCAAGCATATAGAGTGCGGAAATATAAAGAGTGTAGAGATAGAATACGATACACAACGATGTATAGTGGTTCGGTTTCCCTACATCCACTACCTAAGGAAGCCTCCTTAGGATTTGCAAGATTCTCAACTAATCTTCGTAACTCTTAACCGGGTGAGATACAAACCCTTACAACCACTTCAAAAACCCTTTGAAGGAAATACACTTGTGTTATCACCAACACAAGGAACCAAGCATAAACCTATGCTCACACTACTCTCTTAATCTATTACAAGAACTAAGAGGAAAGGGAAAAAGTGTTTAGGGGTGCTTATAAAAGCTTTGTGACTAAACTCCTAAATGAGTAGATAGAACTAATTAGCTTCACAATAAATATGACTTGAATGCTCCTTTGAAACCTCCTTGAATGATAGAATTAATTGCTCTTGAGATTGGTAGATGGAAGGCTTAAGTTGTGTCTTGAATGAACTCCATTTTATAGCTGAAAAGATGATCCAACGGTCATAAGGCTTCTCTCCAACGGATCTATTTTATCTCTAACGGATATAAGCTTTGTCCTCTAGTAATAGTGCTGAAACCCTCTCGTGCGGTGTACCGCGGATATGGTCCGGTGCACCGCGTGACTGTTCGACTAACTTTTGAGCTTACTGGTCGGACTATGTAGTGTACCGCATCCCTGCTCCGTGTAGTGGTCCGGTGTACCGTGACAAAGGTCCGGTGTACCGTGCAGATTTCTGAGCTTACTGGTCGGGCCATCTAGTGCACCGTGCTTCTGGTCCGTGACCTACGGTGTACCGCGTCACTCGTCCGGTGTACCGCGGGGCTGCTATTTTGAATTTCAAGCTAAGTAACAATGAAGTAAACACAACTAATCTAATGAGGGGTTTTGGAAAACATTTTAAGTGATACCAAAATGAATTTTAGTTTAAATAATGATTTGTCGAATATTAAAACGGGAATAAAAACAAGGTGAGGCTAACACATTCACCACCAACACCCTCCCCTCCATCATCACCGTCAACGAGCCCCCCACCATCATCACCACCGCTGAAGCATAAACGAAACCTTGTTGCTTCACCATCGAAGACCCTGCAGCTTCATCAGCGATGCGCACTAGTGACGCCCGATGGAGCCAGCCGCCTTGAAGGACCGCCGCCAGCGAGGAAGAAACTCTGAGATCCGCCTCCAGTGGTGATTGACTTCGTCTTCAGTCCCTGCTGCTTCACCATCGAAGACCCTACAACTTTACCATCACCAAGCAACGCTCCATCAAGTAGCCCTTCATTCGCACCACCATGGATCCATTATCGAAGCCTCTTTCCATCTTCATCATCACCCTCCGCTCGAGATCTGGCCTTCATCGTCATCATCATTGTCGGTGAAAACGGCGCCCACCTTCGGCGCCTCGCTGCCCTCTATTGTCACCGCCATCGAGTTCGTCATCAAAGTCTGCTTCTATTTAGGTTTTATTTATGTTATTCATATATGGGCCAGACCCATGTAGTTGTTTGTAGGTAATGGTGGCTGGGCTTTAATGTTGTTGTGTTTTTTGTATATAAGGGGTACAACCCATTTACATATATGATTAGTCCATTAAAATGAAATGGGTATAACCCTCTTTGTATTTCCTTGTTTTGTGTTCCTTATGGACTAGCCCCTTATTGTTTCTATTTATAATAGGGCCAGCCCATATAACCTTGTAAGAGTTAGTGCCCGTTTGGGATTGCTTTTTAAAATAATCACTTAAAGTGATTTTAGATCCATAGTAATATTTTAGACTCTAAAAATCACTTTTAGGAAAAGCACTAGATTAGTGATTATTAAAATAATCACTTAAAGTGATTTTAGATGTCAAAATATTTTTTAATATTTTTTACAAATATTTAAATTTTAATCAAAAAGCGCTTCTAGCTCCAAAATAATCAATCCCAAACGGGCTCTTAATAAAAGAAAAAAACAAGTTAACAAATTTAAAAAATGGTTTTGGTCTGTACCCAACAAGAATAGGGATAAAAATGTAAAAGACCACATTAGAAAATTGAAAATAGAACTTTAATAGAATTTTTTTTTTTAACTAGGATTCAAAAGAGAAAGTTGGGAAAAATTAGGATTTGGATTGTATCTTCCTCGCCTATTTTATCACGTACATTTTTTCCTAAATTAGGGTTAATTGCACAATTTGTCTCTGTTGTCGCTCATTTATTAAGCCTAGGCGCCAACCACTTTTTCTTTAAATTAACAGATTAATTAGTATCTCATTCAAAACCATTTTGACTGATTGATTTATGGATGGAGAAAGTGTTTTAGCATCAACGTAGAGCAGTCAGTACATATAGGAACATATATTGCAAATAACTAAAAAGTGGCTCCCCCAAAGCCCCTTTCTTAAAATGAGGGTGGTTCAGGCTTTATGGAATAATTCAGGGCATAGTTGCAACCTTTTTGTATAACACATGGACAAGGACTAATGGTGCAATGTACCCTTTTTAATTGTTTGTTTTATCAGGTGGAGTGGAGGATCTGAATGGGATCTAACAAACTAAAAGTGCACATGGACCGGATAAAAATCGCTATACTGGAGGAACTGAAAAAGAATTAAGTTAGCAAGAAGAAGAAGGAGAATGAGCCTCTTACTTCTGATAACTTATTGTTAAGTCTGGCCAAGTAAGTGTTATATTGAATGTCTCGCTCCAACTCTAGCTTCTGTTAAATTAAATGTCTCGCTCCAGGCTTCTGTTAAGTGTTCAATTGAAGCAGGTGATTGGCATGACGAGTCAACATGGTGATAAGTTAGAGAGGAATAGAAATAACCAGGATATAGCTGGTACTGAATCAGAATCGCAACAACATGTGAGGTTTTCAGCAAGCAGAAATTAATATTATTGTGTTGAATTTTTTGGTAAACTTCCAGCCTCGACATACAATTTTATCTGTGGAAAGACTTAAAGATCCTGATTTTAAGAGTAATATTTTGATATTTCGATAGCTCCTATATTAATTGTTGCGATCCCTCTGCTCTTTAAGATTTCCAACTGCCACGTGTTTTCCACTCCACATTGCATTTTTTACACTCTGCACTTAATTGTATAAAACAGTGTAGTCCTTACAGGCCCATATCTGATACTTTGTGTATCGTCATTTGGGATGGAGAAGATGGACTATCTGATTCATAAAACCAAAGACTTTTTTAACCAAGATATTACGAGACAGAAAAGTTTATTATATAAGTATGACATTACTTATCCAAAACAACTGATTGTGCTTTTTTTTTTTTTTTTTTTTTTTTTTTCAGAAGAAAATACTAAAATTATAAGCGTTTGTACACTGATTTCAGAAAAATATAAAAATCGTTCAAAGACCCATTTTTCCATTTCGACGTATCGATGTTCCTTCTTGCACTTCTCGCTGCGAGATCTGTGACGTTATTAAACTTCCTATTAACGAAGTTGATCTTCCAACTAGGAAACTTCGTTAACCAGATCTTCATTTCGGCGATAAAAGGTGATATTTGCCATCGAAGACCTGCTTTCCTTGAAATACCTTGAATCAGTTCAAGGTTATCGGAGTAAAAGGAGACACTCCGTAAGTTACAACTAGCGGCCCTTCTCATAGCAAGAAGGACTGCCCAACATTCTCCTTCAATAGAACTTCTGATAATAGCTCTTGATTCAATTCTATGGGTCACTTTACCTTTTTTGTCAATAGCAATTGCCGCCATTCCAGCAGGTTCATATTCTTTTTTGAAAGAGGCATCACTCATGAAGATGTATTCTGCATCATCTGATAGGATAGGGTTATTCTCAATCAACTCTTCCTCATTATTGCCAGCTCTTATTTCGTTGTTTCCTTTAAAGTTCTTCTTAGTAATCTCTTTATCCTTAAACATCTCATCCATTGTTGATTGAATTTTAAATACGATATCTTTGACTACCCATGGTGAATTTTCATGAAATCCTTTCATTTTCGCCTTCCATATGTTCCACAGCGTTAGTAGCATATAAGCTGTGACCTCATTCTGCTCCCAACCATTTTTAATATATTTTTTCCGTGTGTCAATTAGCCAATCTCCCAAATCATACTCTTTCTCTTTATCAACAAGTAATTGCAATCTTGATTTGGCCCAAATTTCCATACTAAGTGGACATTTAATGAAAAGGTGTTCTATATCTTCTTTACCCAACTCGCACCATTCACATGTATCGTCTTTGATAACTTTCCTTCTTTTAAGATTCCTTTTAGTGGGTATGGCTCCATTGCATATTTTCCAGCCGAATGCCCTGATCTTGTTCATAACATTTGATTTCCAAATGATCTCCCAAAGGTCATTATTCTCATGTTTGCCTTGAGAAGATGATTGACCTTCATTGTGGATTTCCAAGTCGACCATTCTATGATATCCTGATTTCGTACTGTAGGTACCGTCTTTTGCGAAAGGCCATATCATCTTATCATCTTCTTTACTAATTAAGCATGGTATTTTGCAAATATCACTTACTATATTCGGTGGAAATAACTGTCTAAGAAGTTCCATATTCCAGCTCGTCATGTCCTCATTTAAAAGTTGTGCTACATATTCCACTTTGCATCCGGCCGGTTTCTCTAGAGTTATTCTATTATTGATCCATTTATGTTCCCATATGTTGATATTCAAGCCATTTCCAATCCTCCAAATTGAATGTTGTTTTATAAATTGAATTCCTTTGTATATACTAGCCCAGCTCCACGATCTTTTATATCATATTTGATTATGTTAATAATTTGCCAAATCTTAAAGTTACGAATAAATTGTTATTTTAAGTGTGATAGCTTACGTTTTAAAATGAGTATCTTTTTTTTTTTTTGGACATTTGGAGGCGCCTAAGCACCAAAATAAACCTAATCTAAACCTATCATCCAATTCCTAATTTGCCAAACCTAGAAGTCAAGTCGAAAACACTAAGTGAATTTCGACGAAAAAAAGTTGCCCTGTGCCTAGCTTCCTTCGCAAGCTTGTCCGCCTTGCTGTTGAGCTTCCTGTTGATATGACGGAACGTGATCTGCCCGAACTCCTCAGCATTGTGGATAATCTTACGCAGGATGGGTTGGATATTCCAACGTGCTGCTGACACCTGCTTCGTACCTTGAATAACCTCAAGGTTATCAGAGTAAATAACAATTCTTTGCCTTGGAAAGTTTGCCCCCAATTGCGTAGCCTTAAGTACTGCGCTTGCTTCTCCTTCCAAGGCAGAATTACAGTCAAGGTTGTAGCTGTGCTCAAAAGATGTATTATTATTGTTGTTTACTCCAATTATTGCTGCCCCCGTAGGTTCCCATTTGTTGTTGAAAGACGCATCGCAGAAAATCGATAAGTCTTGGCTTTGCTCCTCTCTATTCGTGTCTGCGTTTTCTTCCTCCGATGTCTTGAAACCTTTGTAATTCTCTGCTGTCCAGTTGATTCCATGAATCTCTTGCATTAGCTTTTTTGATGTGATATTGATTCCTGTGCCACATACTGTAACCCCTTCATGCATAGCCTTCATTTTTGCTTTCCAAATGTTCCAAAGGTTTATCATAATAAAGTCTCGAACTACGTTTTCTTCCCATCCTCCCTTCGAAAACGATTGGATGATATTCAGGAACCAGCTCTCTATATTTCCTTCCCAATTTTCCTGGATTTTAATTTGAAAAATTGATCCTGCCCAGATGTCCTTGCACATGTTGCAGTGGAGTAGCAAGTGTTCTACATTTTCATTACTATAGTTACACCATAAACAGTTTGAATCATCCGCGCATTTCCTTTTATATAAATTGTCCCTTGTCGGTATTGCGTTATTAACTAATCTCCACATAAAAAGCTTGATTTTTTTTGGAATGTTAGAACTCCATATTGTTTTCCAAATTGGTGAGTCTTGCATTGCCTTTGTTCCCGTAGTTGTTGCATTGTTCATAATTTGCTCTTTTGTAATAACCTTGTAACCCGTTTTTGTATCAAAGTTGCCATCTTTTGAGAACGGCCAAATTAGCCTATCTTTTGAATCTATTTCTTTAATCTTTGTTTTTTGTATAAGATGAATGATAGGTTCAGGAAAAAGTTCATCCAATTTCTCTAAGTCCCATTCGTCTTTATCATCCTTCATTAGTTCGTTGACCTTCATGATTGCAATTCCTTCTGGTTTTTCTAATTTCCAATCCGTATCTATCCATTTTTCATCCCATATATTTGTATTCTTGCCATCTCCTATTATTTTTATTCCATGTTTTTTGATAAAGTCTCTGCCTTCTATAATACTTGCCCAACTCCATGTTCTGCTTTGTCTGAGTTTACAATTCATTAAGTTAGATTTGTTGAAATAAATACCTTTGAGCAGTTTTGCCGCTAGATTATTTGGGTTGTTCATTAGCCTCCAAGCTTGAGCTGCTAGCAGAACTGTATTCATCTTTTTGAAATCTTTGAAACCCAAGCCTCCAATTAATTTGCTTACTGCGATCTTTTCCCAAGCAACCCAATGTATCTTGTTTCTTTCACCTGAGCTCCACCAAAAGTTAGAAATGGCAGATACAAGCTTATTACAAAAAGTGATCGGAAAAGAGAAAATAGACATATAGTAGTTTGGTATGGCTTGAAGAATTGCTTTAATAAGCACTTCTTTCCCGCCTTCTGAGAGTAATTTCGCCTTCCAACCTTCCGTGTTCTTGAAGACCTTTTTTGCTATCCAGTCTAGGGATTCTACCTTTGATCTCTTATGGCATAGTGGAATCCCTAAATAGTATCCTAGATCCTCTGTTTCTGTGATATCCATTTTTGTAGTAATTTCATTTTTAATGTCCTCCGGTGTTTCTTTACTGAAAATAATAGCTGATTTATGTAAATTGATTTGTTGTCCCGACCCTTCACAATAGATATCCAAGCATTCTTTGAAATGTTCAATATTCATATCGTTTAATTCTAGAAAAAAGAGAGAGTCATCTGCAAAAAGAAGGTGAGATATCGATGGGCAATTTCTATTAACTTTAATACCTTTGATCATATTATTTTCTATATAATGGTCAATAATGCTGATTAGAGATTCTGTCATAATAGAGAAAAGAAAGGGTGACAGGGGGTCACCTTGCCTGAGACCCCTACCTGGCTTAAAGTTTTCGAGTCTTTCTCCATTTAAATTAATATAAAACGAGACTGAAGTGATACAATTTCTCATCCATTTAATCCACGTTTCACAGAAGCCCAGTTTATCAAGAACTTTAAAAAGGAAATCCCATCTTACCTGATCGTATGCCTTGGCCATATCGATTTTAATTGCTGCCATGTGTTTTTTGTTCTTCCGTTTCCTGCTCATAAAAAACGAGATTTCCTGCGCTATAATAATATTATCCTGAATGGCCCTGCCTTTGATGAAAGCCGATTGTGTAGGTGAAATTATATTATTCATAATTTCCCTCAAGCGGTTAGAGAGAATTTTAGTAATAATTTTATAAATAAAATTGACACAAGATATCGGTCTAAAGTCCCCTAAATTCTCTTGTGTAGTTCCTTTCGGGATTAAGGTAATAAGTGTATCATTTATCGTTTCTAGGGAACAATTGTTATTAAAAAAATCTTCAATAATTTTTAGGACATCCTCCTTAATAATGTCCCAAAATTCTTTGTAAAACTTACCATTAAGTCCATCGGGGCCTGGTGCTTTTGAGGCCGATAATTCTGTTACAGCTCTTTCTACTTCTTCCATTGTAGGTTTCTTTGTCAGTTCTTTATTCATGTCGTTGGTAATGCATGGTTTAATGTATTCAATTGCTTTCTTCATATTTTCCTCAGTACCAATATTCTCTTTAAATAGATTTTTATAGAAATTTTGGAAACAACCTTTAATATTTTCAGAATCATCCGTCCATTCACCTTCATTATTTTTTATCCTTGTGATTCGGTTCTGTTTTCTTCGCTTAATAGTGGCTAAGTGAAAAAATTTCGTGTTTTTATCCCCATATACTAGCCAATTCTGTCTAGCTCTATCGCACCAATATTTTTCTTCTTTATCGTATTCTATCTTTATTTGCTCTTTAATATCATTCTCTTCCTTAGTCGTATCTCTATCATTATTCGCGCTATTAATTTTTATAAGTCTATCTTGCAATTTTTTAATAGTTTTTTCATGATTCCTAAAGTTTTTAGCACTCCACTTAGTAAGTTCTTTTTTAGTATATTCTCTTTTCTTTATAAAATTTGGTACAGGGATCAAGTCGTGGGGAATTTTCCAGCTATTATCTATGACTTCTCTACAATTGTTATTATCTAGCCACCTAGTTTCGAATTTAAAGTGTTTAATTCCTATTTTCATGTTCAAATCAAAATGGAGTATAAGGGGGGAGTGATCCGACCCTATAGCAGGAGGTATAAAGATTTGTGATCTCGGGAATTTCTCCATCCATTCGTAAGTTGCCATTCCTCGATCAATCCTTGTCTTGACATTCTTCTCCCCTTCCATCCTGTTAGACCAAGTAAAGAAACAACCATTAGAATTTATTTCCGCTAGTGAATTACAATGAGTAAAATCTAAGAAAGCGTTAATATGATTAATATTGGCTTGGTTCTTGCTTTGTTTCTCCGTAATGTTTAGTATCTCGTTAAAATCTCCTAAAATCATCCATGGTTCATTAATTCCTTCACTCCACCTCGTAATTTCCTTCCATATCTCTATTCTTTGATTGAAATCATTAGGGGCATGTAAGAAGATCATATAATACGAAAAGGACAATTCATCAATTAAAGCAATAACATAAAAATTACAACTAAAGACGATACTAAGCTGCACATTAGAGTGCCACAAAACCAAGAACCCCCCCGAATGGAAAGAAGTTCCAGAGGGCTCGACAAAAAAGGACTTGCTGAAACCAAAACGCGCCACCACTTCACGAGAGTCCACCTTTCGCAACATTGTTTCACAAAACGCAACCACCCCAGGACGAAATTGAGCTATCATCGAGCTGATTCTTGACAATGTTAAGGGCGCTCGAATTCCCTGAACATTCCAAAATAGGGTTGTCATTTGAACTTCACGGCTTTTTTGGAGTTGCCGCCTCCATTTTTATCCTCAAATTTTTCCTCCTCCTCCTCCTCCTCCTCTGCATCAGCATATTGGAAGTTCATATCATGGTCTTCACCCCCTCCTTCATAGTTTTTCTCAAAGTAATTCTCGTTGTTCTCAGAGCTGCCTTCTTTCTTCTCCTCGGGCTCGAAGTAGAGTTCTCCCCCCTTAAAAGTAGTAGACTGATTGATCGACGTTGTGCAATAATGCTTATCTTCCTGTGTGCAGTCAACAACAAAATTAGATTCCAAGTGAGTAGCTACCCAACTCATAATTTTCTCCTTCTCATGACGAGAGAAGTTGAAGCGTCTTCTTGTGTCTAACTGTTGGACAAGCTTCCCATTATAAAGAGCATCTATAACACTTATCAACATATCAATACTCTTATTAACCCATAAAACGAAATCGTAATTTTTATTTATATAATTATAGTAGGAGATAGGTTTACTTATCGAGATACTTTGAGTATTATAGCTTTGATTTCTATATAGTTTGCTGTGAACGTTTAGTTCCTTGATGCCATAGAAGCTTCCTTCATCCTGATTATATCTAGGTTTTACTTCCCAAAAGACCTCAAATAACACTCTTGAGTGTTGAGAGTTTTCCTTGAATCTGTCTTCTTTATCCACAAATCTTAATTTCTTAAAACCTCCTGATAATATCTTTGTACTTATCATCTTATTCAAAAGATCGATGGCCAACTGAAAGCCCCAGTGTGCAATAATTGTCATCCTAAGATCGATGGCCGCATAGAGATACTGGAAAGTATCATAGAATCCTTTAACCTTAATCCCCCTTAGAGAAATGGAGCACACAAGCCCTCTATTAGCTTTCTTGAACCTCGTTGTTCTATCTTTAGCCTCTACTGGAGCACGTGTTCTTGGGCTCTGTCCCAGTTTCCTTAAGTAGTTGCTTGTTGTCCTCCTGTCATATTTATTCTCCAAAGTTCGACTAATCCAATCCATTGTATTAATTAGCCCGCTAACAAAATTCTCTTTACCAACTTCCTTATTCTTCTCAAACAGAAAATTATCATTTCTATCTATTATGCCTTTAATCCTTTTAGATACTGTACTAACCTTATCCCTTGTTGTGTGCTGAGATGAAAGATTCCTTCTTTCATTAATTTCATCCATCTTTTTTTCACCTCGTCTTGGCTGCTGAGCCTGTTTAATTAACTTCATCTGTAATAAAGAACTAGTAAATCTAAACTTCATATTCTTTGTAAGGTTATTATTGATCCACCTTGTCTTGATAGTTTCTTCCGTATTGTCAAACCCTAATTCCAAAAAGCACGCCTCTTTACGAATTTGGTTTGGTATGAAGCTTCCAACTGAAACCCTGAAATGTTCTTCGTTATTTAGCTGTGACCAAATCCGATCCCTTCTGTTGATATCGTGAATTTTGTAGTAAGTACTCATCCTTTGGTTATGAAGCTGCCTTATACCGGTAAAATCTGTGGTATTTTCTTTCATTCTAACCTTATGTTGTTGCTTCTTCTTCTTTCTGTCTGTGTTAGGCCTTATTTTGTGATGAATTCCGTCAGATGAATCGTTCATTTTTGGAACCCTAAAATTCGATTTTAAATTAAAAACGATTTCAAAATTAAATCGATCTGTAGTAGTAGCAGTTATGATAAATGGCAGTAACAGATCTTGATGTAGAACAAAGATTTTCAGATCAAAGCAACTGTAACCCTAAGAGAGAGAAAATAAAGGCCTAATTCTAGAGAGAGAAGAGAGAAATCGTAGGCCTTTTTTGAGATCTGATCAAAGCTAGCCGTAAGTGCTTTAGTTGCTAGTTTTTAGTATAGTTTTAATTTTTACTTTTCAGTTTTACGCTTTGGGTTGTTCTTAAATGAGTATCCTCTCTCTCTCTTTATATATATTATTTTTGATATATCAAAATAAATAGTCATTAATTAATAATCATTGTAGCTATTAATAATTACATAACTACGTAAATAAACGATATGATCAATAAACCATCCAAGTTTAGTGTTGTCTTCAGTAGCATCTCCTTCTCTAAAAGGAGCTTTCCATTTAGTCTTCTCGTCTAAATTCAAGCAAGTGCAGGTCTCAGAAGATTCAACCACATTCTTGAGATCACTTTTATTATAAGCCTCTTCTGCTTTTTGTAAGAGATCAAACACCCAATTCATACCTAACAAAGACTTCAAAACTAGTATTCCTTGACCACATCCACCTAAATCCTTGGGTGGGCATGGAATAGTACCATCTTCATTCAATTTCCATTCACAAGTTTCTTCTCCATTACTAGGTGGAAGACCACTTGAGCTGCTTTTAAGTTCAGGTGCACCTCCATGAACTTCTTTCTGATTTCCTTGGAGTAGACCATTTCTAAGCTCACGACAGCATGTGAGACAAAGGTCATATGAAGAACAACTGGCGCAGCTTCGGTGAAAATCAGCTATCGAGGTCTCGCAATTGTCACTGCATAAAGCATAACACATCACACACGGTGACTTTAACAAAAAACAAACAATACCAAAAATTAAATCTTACCAATATATTCTCTCATCTTTATCACATTTCGCTTCAGGTACCTCAATATCTGAAACTGACAAGCCTGCACATACATAAATTTTTAGTAAACAAAACACTTAGCTGAAACAAATAGAAGAAATACCTTTATGTATTGCTTCAAGTTTCATTTCCATCACTTGTTCGGCATTGAATTGCTTCAAAAAGGGTAGAAGCGTACACAAAATATACTCACAGTGATGAGCATTCTCTAGATGACTAAGTTCCACGTTTAAAATCTTCTTGCTCTGCATAAAGTCATTGTAAACACTGTATAAGTGACAAATATTATACAAGAATATAGATTTAAGTCAAGAAACTAACTTGCACTGGAACTTCCAATCGTAAACATGATTTACAATTGCAATTGTTACAACAAACAGGGCATTTCGTAGCAAAATCCTCCTCAGACATCAAAGGGTACCTGTTGAATTTAACAATATAGAAGAAACCATTCAAATAACAAAACAAAAAGATCAAAGAAGAAGATTTCACAGCTGAGTTACCCTTTTATTATCAATAATAAAATATTACAAGATCAAAACAAATCTCACCATCTGGTCAGGCAAGGAACGCAATAGCGTTTGGTCTTACATGTGCTGCACCTAACAGCTCTTCCTTTATCAGTTCTTTGACATTGATGACACATGTTCGACATTAGAAAACCCTGTAAAATTAAAAATAAAATGAGCACACATTGTTACGAGTAGAAAATTAAAAGTGGATAAATTACATCTCCGTCCTTTCTCATGTCCTTCCTGATGGGCTGTGAAGATGGAGGATTATTATCAGATGCTCTGGAAGAGGATTTTGAACTAGTTCTACGCACAACCTCTGCACCATCTCCTGTTGATGGTTTTGATGTCTTCCTCTTTAATTTTGGTTTCTTTCGTTTTTCATCATCTTCGTTAGATTCTTCCGAAACAGGATATTTAAGCATCTTATTGACCATAGCCTGCCGAGGTAATGTCATCCTCCGCCTTGTACCAACATCCAGAGGCGATAACTTAATAGGAGAAGAAGAAAAAGATAGGTTTGTTTTTGTTTGAGGATTCTACTAATTAGAGTCCGGAGGTTTTTAAAGCCTTAGTCACGTGTTTGGTTTGTTTTTTTTCTTCTACCTTTTTTTTTTTTAATTCGTTTTCCTTTTTTTTTTTTAATTTTTTTCTGAGCTTTTCTACTTTAACTTACCAGATAGTTTTTTACGGTACGTTCACGAAGGTACGTACCTATGTTTTTTATTGGTACAGAGTTATATGTTTTTTAACTTTTTTAAGGTGTGTTTGTTCCAATTCTTATTTTTCGTATACGTGTTCAATGTTTCGATTTTGTCCAAGTTCGTGTACCCAATGGTTTGTACACAAGTAATTTTTTGTCCATTTTTATGCCAACGTGTCCACCTAATACCTATTAACTTATTTTTTGTCCACTTATTTTTATATAGATTTCTCAAGCTTAGTGTTTAATTTTCACCTGCAAAAGTAACAAACTAGATTTGAGTTTAATTTTTTGTAAAACTAAAACAAAAAACTAATCTTTAATATCTAATGTATAGACCTAAAGGATTGACCATAATAGACTAGACCTAAAGGATTTTTTTTTTTTTGCATACATAGGAGGCATAGAAGCCGTTAAGAATAGTCGATTACAAGTAGAACTATCGTTCTTATTGATTTTCTAACACAACTCTATAGCAGTTGCGCGTTCACATCTATCTCTAGTTATTAAATTCCAAATAAACTCAGGAGGATCGTTAAAATCCATAGGTTGAGAAGTCAATTTCGCGCCCTCTTTTGCCAATTTATCCGCGCAAAAGTTTGTTTCCCTGAATATATGATTAACCTCTAGCATCGGATAACTATTTAACATAGAACGACATTCACTTATGATCGAAACATAGCGACTACCTAAGCTCCCACCGCCCTTCACTAGAGCATGGAGCTTCCCCGAGTCCCCCTCATTGTGAGTCCTTGAGCTCCCACCGCCCTTCACTAGCGCATGGAGCTCTTTCGAATCTGTTTCAGTACATAAGTTCTTGTAACCCCTATTAATAGCCCATCTAAGGCCAAAATGTAACGCAAAAATCTCTGATACAAGTGGAGAAACCGGAAACACGGAACAATAAATCCAGCGATGCAAGCTCCGTTCTTGTCTCTAACTATACCCCCTATTCCCGCAATTCTTTTATCTGAGGTAAAGCTTCCATCAATATTTAATTTAAGACCGTCAAGTGGCTTAACCCACCTAACATTACATTCTTTGCAAGCTTTACTAGACCTCCGTCAAGACTCTTTCCATAAGCTAGGATGAAATTACTAGCTAAAGAGATTATTTCTCTCTTGAGTTCTATCTTGTGCGGTAAGCTTTTGTCTTCGTTGAACAATAATTTATTACGCTTTGTCAATATTACCCAAATGGCGGCCGCGAAAATGTATGGCCATTCTATACCCGCAATGTATGCCTTCGATCTAAGATGAGCCTCAATCCAATTTTTTACAGAAAAATAATTGCAATTTGGTCCCTAATTTACTTCAGCATGTTGTGATACATTATTAGGTACTGAACCAGGTTCCAAATCACGGCTCAACATCCATCTGTTGTTAAAATCCAGGAGCACATCTCGATCTAAAAGAGAGTAAGAGACAGCCCCTGTAGCGCCCCTGATTCCCAAGTTCCTGCATTTGTACCAGGTCCACGAACATATGTAGTAGTACCACGGAATTCTGCAGCAGGTCCACTATCATTCCGCCAAGATTCCCAAGCTCCTGCATCTGTACCAGGTCCACGAACATCTGTAGCAGGTCCACGGAATTCTGCAACAGTCCCAGGTCCTCGGAATTCAGCACCATGTCCTTGGAAATCTGCAGCAAGGCCACGAATTCCAGCAGCACTCTCCATAGCATTCTGATCCAGCACTCCAGCACTCCAGCAGGTGGGACGCTTTCAACGGGTTCATTGACTCCAGTAGCAACTCCCATCCTCATGACAACCCCTCCATGTCTAATACCTGCATTAAGACCAAGTAAATCCCACACCAAAGAAGCAACTTTACATTTTAAAATAAGGTGATGAATGTCTTCCCTTACAGCCCCGCAAATTTCACAACTCCTCGAATCGACCACATTACGCTTGAATAAATTATCCCTCGTTGCAAGCCGATTTAACGCTACCCTCCAAAGGAGAAGGTGGATCTCTGTGAACACTTTAACTTCTAAATTAATTCCCATTTGAAAGTATCATCCACTTCGCTAACTCCCATGTTTTCATAGGCTGATTTGACCGAAAAAACTCCTGAATTCTCAAATTTCCATATTAATCTTTGCCCCAACTCATCATCTAATTCAATAACCCCATCACGAAGAATCTCTACCCCTGCTAGTATAGCCTTACAAGCACTAGATTCATTCCCCTTCACGCTGCGATTCATTATACCATCTCGAAAGTACTTATCCCTAAATATTTCCACCCACGCCACAACTTGTTCTTCTTGTAGGACTTTCCAACCAAGCTTTGCTAGCAAAGCCAGACTATACTTCTCCGCACTCCTAATTCCAAGGCTACCTTCCTTTTTTGATTTACAAATCTGGTCCCAGCTAACCCAATGAACTTTTCTCTCGGAACCATTGGATACCCATATAAAGTCTCTTACCACCTTATCTATTTCCTTACATACATATTTTGGTAATTTCGTTACTTGCATTTGATAGACCGGCTTAACACCGATTGTGCAAGTGTAGCGCGCCCCGCTAAAGATAGAGTTTTAGTCTTCCATGTAGATAGATTCTCCCTCATCTTTTCTATTATACCTTTGTAGAAACCCTTCGGGACCCTACCAGAATGGATAGGGACGCCTAAATATGTACCAAACGAATCACTATGACAGAAGTCACTCTTCAACGCTAATTCCTCTTGCAATGATTCAGGAACATTCTTAGAGAAATAAATTAATGACTTCTCCTCACTAATTGTTTGTCCGGCTTTTTTACAAAATACCCCCATCGTCTCCTGAATTAGTTGTACCTGCAATAAAGATGTTTCACCAAAAAGAATTAGATCATCGGCAAAGAAAAGATGAGATAATTTCGGACCCTGGCGACCAATTTTGATTTCTTGCCACTTCCCAGCAGCGCAAAGCTCTTGAATAAGTAGAGAAAGCCTCTCCATGCACATGACAAAGATGTACGGAGAGAGGGGTCTCCCTGCCTAATGCCACAGTGGGGTATAAATGAGGGTAAAGGTTCACCATTCCATAACACCCGCATTTCATTCTCTTTCATACTAGACATAATTAATGAGACCCAATTATCCGGCAACCCGAAGTATCTGATAGTTTCTTCAATGAACTCCCAACTAATTTTGTCATAAGCTTTCGCGAGATCGGTTTTGACCGCCATGATACTCTTTCTTCCTTGCTGATGACGCATCTTGTGGTCAACTTCTCGGACAAGAACAATGTTATCAATTGTTGAGCGACCTGGTAAGAAGCTACTTTGACAAGGACCAACTATGTTAGCAAGTATCGGCCTTAGTCTATCGACCATGGCCTTCATTATAAACTTAACTGGACAATTAATAAGGCTAATGGGGCGGAATAAACGTACCCGATTCGGGTCTGACACCTTTGGAATAAGATGGATAAGCGTACCGTTCAAACCCGAAGGCAATTGACCTGAGGCGATAGCTTCCCTAACCATCTTGCATACAGCCGGTCCAATAGTAGGCCAACACTTCTGGTAAAAAGCAACAGACATACCATTCGGACCAGGAGCTTTAGTCGGATTTGATTGGAATACAGCTCTTTTTATTTCCTCATCCAAAAAGGGTTGCGCAAGTTCAGATGTTATCTCAGACCCAATGGGACCTACAATCGGAAGTGTGAGTCCATCCATTTGTAAGCTCGGTTTTTCATATAGCTGCTCAAAAAAGCTTCTAACCAATTCTTTCAATTCCTCCTCGTCTTTTATCCAAACATCTTCGTCATTTAACAATCTAGTGCAAATGGCCTTTTTCTTTCTTATAGATGCTGCTAATTGGTAAAATTTAGTGTTCCTATCACCCTACTCAACCCACTTTTCCTTAGACTTCTGAAAATATATAGCCTCTTCTTGCTCAAGCACACTTTCATACTCTTTTGTTAACTTAGAACCCAATTGTCTTAATGAGGAATTATATGAAATCTGTAGTGACCTTTGAATTCCCCTTATCCTAGCAATTAACTTTCTTTTCCTTCGGTTTAAATCCTCAAAAACTTCCATCTTCCATTCAAGTAATCGCTTCTGAATTTGCTTGATTCCATCTCCAATACCAATACTATTACCCTCCCATTTGTTTTCTATAAATTCTTGAAAATCCTTGTGAAGACACCATGCTAGTTCAAGCCTAAACTTGCGAGGCTTCAGCTTTCTTGTCTGATCCGGACACACTTGTATTAAAATAGGCATATGATCTGATTGAATTCTGGGGAGGTGGATAACTCTTGCCTTTGGAAACATACTTTGCCATTCCACGTTGCCATAAGCCCGATCTAGACGTTCAAGAATACTTTGTCCGGTATTCCAGGAGTCACACCATGTATAGCGAGGTCCTTCAAATCCCAAACCAACCAAACCACAACTGTGCCTCCACTCCTCGAACTTTTCCATTCTTCTAGATACACCCGGAGTGCCACCCTTCTTATCAATTTCGAGCCCTACTTGGTTGAAATCCCCAGCCACAAGCCATGGTTTCCGGAGATTATGAAAAGCATGATGTAGCGCTTCCCAGAGTTTCTCCCTTTCTTTATAGTCTGGACTAGCGTAAATTGCCGAAAAAACCCATGATTCACAACCAACTTGACTTATTTTTACATTAATGACTTGACGACCCACAGAGAGAACTCTAACCACTACGTTAGAGTCATTCCAAATGAGCCAAATACCACCTCTATAACAATCAGAGTCTACCCTTACGGAGTTGTCTCTTTGTAACAAGTTGATTATATTGTTCTCGCATTAACCCCACTTACTCGGGGCTCAACTACAACGGTAAGCCAAACGTGATTTGTAGTCATCATTTCACGAATTACCTGCCGGAATCTTGATTTCGCGGCGCCATAACAATTCCAAATTAAAATATTAAGGGGGTGGGTTGGCTTCCCCCAAGCCTTATCTGAAACACTTGTACAATTCATTAGTAATAAATAAATTTGACTAGGTATACCTCAAGGCGCATTAGGCGCGAGACACCGATTTCGCCTCCTCCTCCATGTCGCTCACCTTCGGCTGTTCGGAAGAGGGGTGTTCCGCCGCGACTGAATCAGCCACTTGACTTTCCAACCACATTTCCTCGTCGCCATCTCCGGTTACTGCCACGTCACATAGCGGGTCAGGCGGCATCTCAGCAGGTAAACCTTTTGCCAAGGCCGATGTAACAACTACTGTATTATCTTCTCTCGCATGAGTAGATGAAGTAGCATTTAAGTCTTGGCTGTCCACTACTGATATAGCATTATTTTCAATAATTGCATTTAGGTCCCTTTCCTTTTGTTCACCACCTTGCACCCGTACTTCAACCAACTCTAAGTCCACCTCCCCTCCACTCGTTAAGCCCATTTTTTCATTCCCATTTGAGCGCCTGTTATCAGCTCCAGAAATATAGCCCATAGCCGAGCCTGACATGCTATTGAACCCATTCAAAACCCCTTGATTTGAACCTTTCGAACCTCTTTTTTTACATGTATCCTGATATACTATATGCGTCCTAGAAGGGGGGTTGAATAGGACAATAGAAATTAATCGGCTAATTTTATTTCAAGTAAATAAAATTAAAAGCTAATTTGAATCCTATTGTATTAGCAAACTAAATAGTATAAAACTAGATAATCCTAAAAGACAATATTATCAAACTATTCAAGTAGGCATTTTATCAAGCATATAGAGTGCGGAAAAGTAAAGAGTGTAGAGATAGAATACGATACACAACGATGTATAGTGGTTCGGTTTCCCTACATCCACTACCTAAGGAAGCCTCCTTAGGATTTGCAAGATTCAACTAATCTTCGTAACTCTTAACCGGGTGAGATACAAACCCTTACAACCACTTCAAAAACCCTTTGAAGGAAATACACTTGTGTTGTCACCAACACAAGGAACCAAGCATAAACCTATGCTCACACTACTCTCTTAATCTATTACAAGAACTAAGAGGAAAGGGGAAAAGTGTTTAGGGGTGCTTATAAAAGCTTTGTAACTAAACTCCTCAATGAGTAGATAAGAACTAAGTAGCTTCACAATAAATATGACTTGAATGCTCCTTTGAAACCTCCTTGAATGATAGAATTAATTGCTCTTAAGATTGGTAGATGGAAGGCTTGAGTTGTGTCTTGAATGAACTCCATTTTATAGCTGAAAATGTGGTCCAACGGTCATAAGGCTTCTATCTAACGGATCTATTTTATCTCCAACGGATATAAGCTTTGTCCTCTTGTAATAGTGCAGAAAACCCTCTTGTGCGGTGTACCGCGGATATGGTCCGGTGCACCGCGGAGCTGTTTGTCTTAACTTCGAGCTTACTGGTCGGACTCTCCTATGTACCGCAACCCTGGTCCGTGCCTTGGTCCGGTGTACCGCGCCTAGGTCCGGTGTACCGTGCAATTTTATGAGCATACTGACGGGCTATCCTGTGCACCGCGCTTCTGGTCCGTGACTCTGCGGTGTACCGCGTGATTCGTCCGGTGTACCGCGGAGCTGCTCTTTATCAAGCTAAATACAAGGAAGTAAATACAACTAATCTAATGAGGGGTTTTGGAAAACATCTTAAGTGATACCAAAATGAATTTTAGTTTAAATGATGATTTGTCGAATATTAAAACGGGAATAAAAACAAGGTGAGGCTAACATATCCTTAGTCCCTTTCTTCAATGCTTTAGCCGCGAAGTCCATCACCAATTCTTCATCTTCAAGAATTCTTCTTTGTTCAAAATTAGGCGATGCGACTACGCTATGACCTTTCGCACCCCCGCTCCTCTTGCTATTCCCATTAGCCCACGTTACACTCTTACCTTTATTACCATAAGATTTTGTACCCGAAGATTGACCCCTACTTAGTACCGGGTATTCACCAACACCCGAATCTTGCGCATTATCCATTGTTCTAAGGGCTTCGAATCTAGTTCCTAACCCACCATAGGACGGAGATTTCGCTGAATTATAGTTATTATTTCTCACATTACCCTTATTGCCGTGTCTAACCGTCATCCAATCCCCGTATTTTTCTTTCGGAACTAGCGATACCTCATTACCCTCTATCACTTTCTACTTACCTCTAGTGCTAGTAGTATCTTCTTCCATTCTTGTTGAAACGTTCAGAGGGCAATTATCCTTTCTGTGCCCAAATTTTCCACACCCAAAACATATGAGATGAAGTCCCTCATATTCCACCTTGCATACATCCGACCCAATTCTTACTTCCGGTTCCAACGGCTTATCCAAATCTAATTCAATGGCTAACCTTGCGTAGTTACCTCTTAGTCTAGCCTTCGTCATTGGATAGATTTTCACGGTACGACCAAGTTTATCACCAATTTTTCTCAAAATTCGAGTCGTATAGTTTTGCATCCCTACGTTTGTTACTCTTACCCAAGCAGTTGTTGTCGTTATTGAGTTAGACATCGCATTAAAGATCGGGGTCCACTCTCTAACAATGAGGTAATGATCAAGAACTATCCACGGTCCACTAGATAATGCAAAATCGAAATCCTCACGCTTCTCGAATTTTACCATGTAATATCCATGTCCTACATCAACAAGCTCAAAATGTCCATCCGGGTTCCAGATTTGTCTTAATTTTGACGCAAGGTAAGTAAATCCCACCTCTCTACCCAGTAGCCTAATAACAACAGTGTTCCGCCAAAGACGAATACCCTCATGTATTTCTTCTCTTGTTCTAATTACCGTGGGAATAGAGTCATCCCTTTCTACCTTGTCATCATCTTCAATTAAATCCTCTAGCTCATAAAATTCCTCCTCGTCCATAACTCTCTTATTCATAGATTCATGTGTATACTCAATAATAGGTATTACTACATTATTGCCCGTTACCATCCCTTTCCAGCCATTTAATTTTGGTCTAACGAAAGAGTTAGTGTTAGTACCTGAATTTGTATTATTTCTCGGAGTCTAGAACGAGTTCAGATTATTGTTTCGCCCCAAAAGGAATTTACCCGAATCAGCAGCTGAAGATTGTCCTTCTGTGCTGGCTCGTTGGCGTTTATCGGCACGACCTTCTTTTAATGCAGCAGATAGTTCAGGAAAATCGCCCATGGCGTGATCATTCAAAGAATCTTCGCGATGGCCCATTTCTGGCGGTATTGTAACCAATGTTTCCGCTGGTTTTTCAGGCAAGATCACCGGCGGGGAGGGTTCGCCCACCAGTGGTGGTGGCGGTGAAGCCATCTCAACGTTCGAATTAGTTTTTTGAGTTCCTAAAATTATGGATTTTTATTAATGTGCTTTAATTAACAAAAAAATAACTCTAACGGGGCTGGACACATACACATTTTTAAATAAGCACATCCCTTATGTCCAGACATTGATCTGTAAAGGAAAAAAAACTAATAAAAACGTAGCCCAACTTTGGGCTAGACCAGGAAAGGAAAATGACCGAGTTTTGCAAAAATCTGTACAACACACAAATGGGCTAGACCAGGAAAGACCTGGGGAACGAATGGACACATAACAAGCTGGACACATTAAAAAAAAAGAACTAAAACAGAACCCAAGAGGTCTAGACTAAGGGGGCTGGACCCAAGGTGGATTGGCCCAATAGGGTCTGTACCCCCATCGAACAAACAGATCTCAGAAACTTGGGAAGGGCCAGGCAAACGGATCTGATCCTGGAGGAGATGGCGGAATGATGAGCGTGGATCGGAGAAGAAGAAGGGATGGGCGTTGAACGGAGGAAGGCGGTGGGTTTTCTGTTGCAGTGAGTAGCGAACGGTTTGTTGCAGTGAGCGTGGTTCAAATATCCCAATGGAGAAGAAGACCACCACCAACGCAGTGTCGTCGGAGAAGAAGAACGGCGTGACGGAGAAACTTTGTTGCGGTGTCGTCGGTTTGTTGCAGTGAGCGTGGTTCACCAACATGAGCGTGGTTCTGTCTTCATCTTCACAGATCTGAGCAGCAGCGGGTTAGTGGTCTTCACATCGGCGATGGAGGTGGTCTTCATAGACCAGTGTTGCAGCAGCACGGCAAGGAGCAGGGGGAGGCTGTTCATCGCTGTTCGTGGTGGTCTTCGAAGCTGAGAAGGCGACTCCAGCGTGGTGGTGCTGTTACATGCGTGATGAAGAAGCTCGATCTGCAGTAGTGGTTCATAATAGTAGTGGTGCTATTATACAATGGGAGTAACTTTTCCACAAGAGCACCAATTTGAAAAGGTTATACCAGATTCATACCCTCAGCACTCAACTCCTGAATAATCAACTGGTACCTTTGTAATGAAGACCTTAATGGTCATGAATCCACCATTTTGAAATCAAAGAATCTACCTATCACAATTTTCTTTGTGCCAATATCTTCAGTCTTGTATTTCTTCTCAAGAGAATCCTATAGTTGCTTGGAAGCTGTCATGGTGTAGTAAACATTATATATAAAGAATTATCCAAACAGTTCAGAATGTAATTCTTACATAATAAATCAGCATGCTTTCAAGCATTTATTGTGTTGTATGTCTCATTGTCTACATTGGATCCCTTTCTGGTAGATCTTCTTTCATAAATTTTTCCAAACTTAGAATGGTCTTGCACAACAACATCTTTTGCTGCCACCTCTTAAAGTCAAAACCATTGAACTTTTCTGACCTATCGACTGGTCCAATGGGTGTTGGCGCGGGTACACGAACTTCTGTTCTTGAGTTGTTACCCGTCTCAGGTTGCTTTTCACTTTGTTCAGTATTTTTCTCCATATTCTGTAAGAAGCAGAAATTTAACGTTAATATACGAGTAATTTTCTAGTATGTATACACAAGTATAGAAATCAGAATAAGTAGAATGTAATATTCTTGTTCTATATACATCGACCCAGAAATTTTGCAAAATTAGATTATAAAAATTTAAAAAAAAATCTTTTTTTTGATTTATACAATGTGAATCATAAATACCTTATTTGTTGTGTTTTATTTGTATGGACCAGTAAAAGAAATAAAAAATAATGAAGAAATAAAATAAAACGTAAAAGAATATATAACTTTACTTGCCGAGTCTCGGATTAGATCCGATATTTGTAAGGTAGTTAGTCCATGTACCTGTGTCTTATGTTTGTTTGTTTCAACCTGTAGGATACAACGACAAAACTATTCAGAAAAAACTGACACATGAATTCTTCAGAATTTTAATGAATTAAAGTTGTTTCTTTTCTACTTTTTATGATTTTTTTTTAATGCTTAATGTTTTAAAAAATTGAATAAATAAAAAAATTTGTGTTAGTCAACTATTTATAGATTGTGAAAATGTAGTTTGGCAATCTGTAGGATCATTCTAATATTTTGATTGGATACATATTTGTTGGTATAATATACCATATTTAAGTAATAAAAACCAAAACATAGGTTAGTCCAGATAATATGGGCATAAGGACTCAAGTGTCAGCCCAAATGATTGTATATGGTTCAATTTCTTATTCTTTTTTTTTGTGTCATCATCAAAGTAAAAGTTACATTTTAATCCTAGAAATATAATTATAGAATTCCATAATGGAGGAGGATGGAGCGTCTGAAATGTTGATACCCTTGTTAGTGACCTTCGCTGATAAATCCGCAATTAGATTAAAATCCCTTTTGATATGTCTAACCTTCCACCTCGGGAATTTTTTCATCCACCCAAATGCTTCACAAATCGTCGGCTTGGTCTGCCAATTAGCGCACTTACCATTGGTAATTCCTTGAACTACTTCAAGGTTGTCAGAATAGTTAGAGCTATTCTGTGAATTGCATTCAGCGGCCGCCCTCATAGCAAGGAGGATTGCCCAACTTTCACCCACAGCCGCAGAGTTAACTCTAGCACGTTTAATGACCTTCTGCACTATTTTTCCGTCTCTATCCGCTCCAATGGCAACTATGCCTGACGGTTCCCAACTGTTATTAAAAGCCGCATCGCTCATCAATAGAACATGTTGGCTTATTGCCCCCATCGATTAGGTGTTTTAATGTGACAAATCCTCTATTGTTTAGTGTGCTAATTTCACTTTATTATCTTGCACTCTAAATCATCAAAAAGCACAATTGACATCATTTTGATCTAGGCTTAATTATCTTATCCTTAGTAGCTAATTCTCTTACCATTACTTTTAACCTTATCTTATGTGTACATTGAGAATTAGCTTTCATGATCAACAACAAAGTTTCTTAAAATGATGTTTACAACAACTCTCGTGAAGAAAACTTTTCCATCCGAGCAACGAATCAAAATATCATAAATCTCCAAGTCAGTAGAAACCGGGTACCCGCATTTGGGAAAACCGGGAACCCGGTTTGGTGAAGCTCAAGTCAACATCAAGTCTTTATAGCCGTTTTATAGCCGTTGCAATTGAAACCGGGTACCCGCATTTGGGAAACCGGGAACCCGGTTTGGAACAAAGTTCTCCATCAACTTTATATCCGTTGGGGACTTTCTTGTGCTATAAATATGGGCTCTTTGAAGGAGAAACCTACCTCTAACACTTCAACTATCATACATATCTTTCTCCTACAAAGTTAGAGGTCACAAGCAATCAAAGTTAATTATCCAAGCTTGATCAAGAGCTTAATCAAATAAGCTTCAAAGTTATTATCTACTCAAGAGGAGTTTACATGCTTATAGTCATATCTACTCTTTAGGAGATTATCTAGCAAAGTTGTTTGCACCCCTTTAAACACTTTGTATCTATCCTCTTAAGTCTAGGTCTTGTAATAGATAGATTAAGAGAGAATTCAAGTATAGGGAGTATACTTGGTATCCTTGTGTTGAGATAGCACAAGTGTTAGAGTATCGGGAGTATACTTGGTGTCCTTGTGTTGCGATAGCACAAGTGTTTGTCCTTCGTGTTATCGAAGAGGTTGTAAGGGTTATTGTGTTCTCGACCCGGTTAAGAGAGACACGGGAGCTTAGTGAAAAGCTTGAAATCCTAAGGAGGCTTCCTTAGGTAGTGGATGTAGGGAAACCGAACCACTATAAATCATGTGTATCTTTCTATCCCTACTCTATTTACTTTCCGCACATTATATGTTTGATTACTTGCTAGTATTTATATCGTAATAATTTTTATCTAGTTAATCAACCAATTGCCATCTAGAGTAGTAAGGAAATAGAAACTCGTTTTACATGTTAAACTTATATATCGAACCACTAGCTTATCCTATGCATGATCCCATTAGTGTTTGATATAGTAGTTGTCTTAGAAGTTTCTTTCATAAACTTATATTTATCCAAAAGATTTTTTAATTAGGCATTAATCTTATTAGTAATCCTATTCACCCCCCCCCCCTCTAGGACTTTCAATTGGTATCAGAGCCTAACTCTACGTGAATAGCTTAACCGTTAGTAGAGTAAACGATTTGGAATCTAATCTTTTGGAAAAGTCGTCTTCTACCCGACCTCCACTTTTTGTAGGAACTTACTATTTTAATTGGAGAACAAAAATGGAGAAATTTATCAAAGCCAAAGATCCCAACAAATGGAGAATCGTTATGAAAGGATCATTCGTTCCATATAAAGAGGAGTTAAATAAAGCGGGAGTTCTTAAGTCAAATCAAGAAGAAATAGATGAACTCACAAATGAGGAGCTCACTCAAAATGAAAAACCGACATGGATCGTGAAAAGTACTAATCGTATTCCCGGACCCATTCCACCTCGGTTACCATAGTAATTTTCATCAAAGGTGTTGAGCGTCAAGAAAATCGAATTTTATGCAAAAGGATGTTCAAACCTCGTAAAAGGAAAATACGGTGAATTCTCTCCTTTCTTCGTGTTTTATCTTTATGTTCTATTATGTGCTTATGTGTTTTATCCTCTATGTGCCTTATCTTGCTAGTATTGACCTTTTCATGCTTTAAATTGCTTAGTTTTCACTTTGGGTCTTTTTGTACTTTTTAGAAAATATAGGGGTCTTTATGCAATAAACCGTTTTCTCTTTTTTCGTGATTCCCTTTTCATATTTTTTCATAACAAAAATTATTTTGGGAGTTTTATAACATGTGTAAACTATTGGGGAGGTTTCGAACTAGTTTCGGGTGGTTTTTGAAAAATGTCTTTTTCCTTTCTTACCCTTCTTTGTCGAGGAAACCGGGTACCCGGTTTTGGTGAATGCGGGAACCCGGTTCCGGATCTGTGTAAAACCGACTTGGTCAAAACCCTTGGTCTCTCACTCATTTCCTCACTTCTCAAAACGTTTTTTTATCTCCTCTCTCTCTCTAAAACGAAAACCCCCCTTTCAAACCCTAACTCCTCCATTAAACCTTCATCTCCTTGGCCATGGCTTCATCTTCCAAAGCTTCTAGAGCTTCAAGGGCTTCCAAAAACAAGAGAATCATTGATGAAGAAGATGAAGATATTGAGTTAGACCCAATCTATGAAGATGAAGAAGATGATTTAGAGCTTGAAGAAGAACCCACAAGACAAAGAATGGTGAGGAAAAACATCAAGATCCTTTAGGGAAGATCAATTTCATCTCCTTCACTAAGTGCTTCCATCTCTTTGGTAAATGGCTCAAATTCTAATCTTTTCCATTTATTTCAATTCCAAGGATTAGATTTTTTCCTATCTCTTGAAAATAAGTCTTATGAATCCCTTGTTAATGATTTTTACAAAAATATCCATCCACTAGATTGTGATTCTTGCACTTTAAAATCAATGGTTTCAAACAAAAATCTTTCCATTACTCCAAAAACCATTGAAAAAGCTTTTAAACTTCAAAATAGTGGTTATGAGAATTTTATCGTTTCGGGTTGGAATAGAAGTAAAGAATTGATTGATATTCCTTTGAAAAACGAGGTTGAGGCTTTTATGTCATCGAAAATGTTTCAAACCCATACTCAACCTTGGCTATCGAGTTTATTTACTCCGGATATTCGTTTAGCACACAAAATTATCTTGTTTTGTCTTTTAGGAAAAGATAGGAAAGATGGTACAATTGCTCCTTATGAAGCAATCCTTCTATTTCATCTTTATTCGAAAAGGCCTATCAATTTTTGCAAAATTTTCATTCGTAACTTGGATTATCGTGCTCATTCGAATTCTACTCTACCATATGGTATTGCTCTTAGTTATATTTTAATCAATGTTAAGAAAATATCTCCCTCTCTTGACCCTCGTGATTTTGAACCAATTTGGAGGTTTGATATTCCTTTTTTGAAAACTATGAAAATTTTCGTTTACAATGGAGAATACATTGATAAGCATGTTTTTGATCATCTTCCCGAAAATCTTCGAAAAACTATCTTGAAAAATGTTGGTCAAAATATCACTTCCTCGGGTCCCACTATTGAGTCTCTTAACATTCCTTCCCGTGAGGTTTTGCCTATTAATCCTCCTCCGTCTTATACTACTTCCCGGTCAAAATCTTCCATTGGTTCTTCCTCAAATGTTGCTACTAAAGATGATCTTGATAAAGTTGAATCTACTTTGTTGAATGTTATTAAAGAGGGTTTTGCGGAAATTAAAGGTTGGTTTGAAAACATGAATAATCGTATTGAGGGGTTGAAGAATGAAGTTTCATGTCTTCGTGATGATGTTGGAAATGGAAGAAGGTCTAGGAGCCGCTCTCCTCGTGATAATCGCTAAATCGTTCTTGCTATGGTGTTTTTAGTTTAATCTTCATTTTACTTGGCTTTTATGTGTTTCTTAGTGTTTTGGACTAAGTTTGTTGTGTTTATGCTTTAATTGTTTATGGGTCCGTGTTTTGGACATCTAGGATATTGTTGCTACATGTTTTATTGATGTCTCCCTATTTGTTCTAATTATTAGCCCTCTGGAGACATCATTTTAGGTGAATTATTGACTTATTTGATAGACTTTTAGGCTTAATTGATCATATTACACTTTTCCCCCTTGGAATTTAACTATTTGCATTTTCTGAGCTTTTGTGCGTAAATTTGACTATTTTTGATGCAAAGTTAAATAGGTTCTTGAATTTCATGAAAGACCAATCCAAGGTGGGGAAGTGAGTATAAAGTCTTAGTGTATTTTAGAGTGTTAGGAAATGATTTTGAGTCGAGTTTCTATTTTGAGAGTACACTTTCCTATTTCGTTTTCTTGATTTATTGATTTATTCTTTTTAAGCATATGCGGTTTAATTATTTATTTAATGTGAAGCTTTAAAAGATAAATGGTAATTACTTAGAGGCCAAGTCAAGATAAAGATGAAAGGAAAGAAGATTTACATGGAAATAAGAAGATTTAGGAAAGATTTATTCAAAGGAGGAAAAGATAAAGCTGCCTTTTGAAATCTGAAAGAAATCCAGCCACGTTTTAGGAATTAAATCATAATAAAAGATTGGCCAAGATTCTGGACGAATGGTCTGCACCAATAGAAAGAGCTTTCCAAGACAAGCAGTTTCATATATTGGAACTTCTCAAACGGATAAGTATTGAAAAAGATATGACCAAATCAAATCAGCAGAATCTTATCTTTTAGAGCTACGAATTTGAGAGTCCTTGACTTGTCTTCCACTCCAAGCAAATTCGACCTAGGGTCTTCCAACACCTATAAATACACCCCTTAGCCTCCTCTTTTACAGACACTTCATATCATCATCAAAGAGGCTTAAGGATTCAAGTCAGAGCAAGCAGGAAGGAAGAACGCTGAGAGCTGGAGACTGTCTATATCTCCGATTCAAAGCCAAACCCAACCTCTTGATTAGGTTTTATTATTTTCTTTCTGTAAAACATTATGCCTTTTAATTTCATTGTTTTAGTTTTATTTTCCATTATGAGCTAAACTTCTTAAGTGCTTGAGAATCGCTATATAGGTTGAACCTTAATTTAGTTAATTGATGTTTTCTGATTTGGGATTTTTATAATTTAATTCGAATTGAGTAATTTAGTATTGTTTGTTATCGTAAGTTAATTTCACTATATTTAATTTGGCCAATTAGACATAGGTTTGAGTAATTAAGCTATTCCAATTAGTGGCGATTGGATCATCTTGACGGGGGGTTTAATTACTGACATAGATAATAAACGTAAGATAGAAATTATTGATCCTGACGGACTTAGTTAATCTTATAGCCAATTGGGTAGAGAACCTGACATTCGAAGGTGGATTATGATCGCCCTGACGGGGTATGTAACACCTGAGAATAGCTTCTAAGTCCACCCTGACGGGGGTTAGGAGAATCTAGAATCCCGACTACTACTAGTTACTAATTTGTCCCTTAGAAGAAGCATTGATTAAGTTTATTTTGGTGAAACCTAGCGTGACTCAAGTACTATTCTCTCATCCTTTTAGTCCATTCATATTTACTTTTTGCATTAGTTTAATTTTAGTTTAATATTTACTTTATTTGCACTTTAGTCCTTTAATCAAAAACCAAACAAAAATCTATTTCTTTTACTTTTAATTTTCATTCAAGCAACTAGTTCCATTTATTGCATAACACTTTGAATCATACCTAATCCGTCCCTCAGATCGAAATCCCGTTCACCGGATATTACTTGGACGACCCGTGCACTTGCGGTACGTGTCTTGCCTTTTTAGGTGTGTTTATTTAGAACACACTAGGAGACACCAAGTTTTTGGCGCCGCTGCCGGGGACGGTAGCGTGTGACCACGGTGTTATCCGTAAGTGTTTTAGTTGCTAGTTTTTAGTTTAGTTTTCATTTTTATCTTTCAGTTTTACGCTTTGGTTTGTTCTTGCTTTCTCAGATTTACAGGTTTGGTGCATGTACTCAAACCACGAGAGGTTAATTAGAGAGAAAAACAAAAGAGATAAAGAAGCAAGAAAACAAGCAAGGTTAGAAAAAGCAATGGCAGAAGATAATGCTCAAGATCCCGTGATTCAAGATCCTGTAATTCAGTTGGAAGACAACGGTCTCCCAATAGCTCCACCGGTAGGAGTTCAATTACCAATTCCACCGGTAGGAGTCCAATTACCAGCTCCTCCCGGAAATCAACAGCAAGTCAATAATAATGGTGGAGTACTTCTCAATCATGGACCGCAGATCTTCCAACCGAACAACCATGGACCTTTTCTTCTACCACCACTAGGACTCCGTCCTCCTGCAATTCAAGGAGTTCGATTCAGACCAGACGTAGGGATGATCAACCAGTTTACAACCGTGGGACAGTATAGTGGTGCAGCTCGCGAAGATCTTATTCGTGCTATGTACAAGTTTATGCAAATCTGTGATGCATATGTCACCCCTGGAGTAACCCAAGAACAAATGTACTTTCATATGTTTCCATTCTTCCTCACCGGAGGAGCAAGTGAATGGTATGATCAACAGCCACACAACGCGATTGTGACTTGGGATCAGCTTCAGACAGCCTTTTTTGATAGGTACTATCCTCAAAGTGTTCGACTCAGTGGGCAATTAGATATTGTTTATTTTCGCCAAGAGCCAGGAGAAACTGTAGGTGCTGCATGGACTCGTTTTCAAACATTATTACGCAAGTGCCCATTACATGGGTACTCTCTTGAATTACAACTTGGAATATTTTATCGAAGTTTAGGTGATGCTGCGAAAGATAAAATCGATACTATGTGCCAAGGTGGTCTCATGATGGTCACAACTGATCAAGCTCTGATTATCATGGACCGAATTGTGAAGAATGAAATGAGTTGGCAATCCTCAAAATCATCGGTTAGAGCTTCGGAAAGAGGTACTTTGAATTTGGATACAGAAACTGCATTGAACGCTAAGATTGCTGCACTTGAGAACAAGCTGAAACAATTATCTATGTCGAATAAAGCTGTGGTAAACGTTGTGAATGAACCAGAATTATGTTCTAGTTGTGGAGGAGATGATCATGGCTGGGAAGAATGTGCCAACAACCCAGAATCCGTATACTTTGTTAATCAGCGAGGTAATTATTCAGGTGGTCAAGGGTATGGAAATCAAAACAGAAATCATCCAGGCTTTCAGTATTCAAATCCACAAGGGGCAGCCAATCCTGGAACTTATCAACAAAGGCCTCAAGGGAACAACTATCAGTTTCGAACACAAAACCAATACCAAGGAAATCAACCTAGAACCGATCAAGACGCATATGCCGACACATTAGCTCAAAAAGCGCTCCCTTCTCGGCCTCAAGAAGGTGCAATTACCGCAAGTGAGTTAGCACTTACTGTAACAAAATACATGTCAGACGCAGAGAAGAGGTCAGAAAAAAACGGAAACCAGCTATCTCGATTCATGGAGGATACTCACACAAGAGAGAATAGGATAAATGAAACATTGAACTCACATTCCGCTTCGCTAAAAATCTTGGAGACTCAAATATCAAAGATCGCCAATAGTTTGAATGTTCGAGGTCAAGGCCAACTCCCAAGTGACACAGAATTTCCTAAACAAAAGGAGGATTGTAACGCGATCACTACCAGAAGCGGTAAGACAGTGCAACCACCACCCTTTCCGGTTATGAAAGAAAAAGAAGTTACTAGAAAAGAAAAACCGTTAGAAGAGGTTGAAGAGAAAAATGAAGAACCTGAAGTGGTAGAAGTGGAGAAGAGTCCGGAAGCGCCGAAAAAGAAAGATGTTACAGAACCCCGTCCTCCTCCACCTTTCCCTTCAAGAGTTCAGAAGAAAGGAGATATGGTCGAATATCAAAGATTCTTGAATAGAGTGAGAGGTCTCAATATTAACATTCCGTTGTTAGAAGCCATCAAAGACATACCAAAATACGTGAAGTTTTTAGAGAGAGCCCTCACCAACAAAAGACCATATTGCGATAATGAAATGGTAGGGTTACCTGAAGAGTGTAGTGCCATCTGTCAGAGCAAACTACCACCGAAGCTACTTGACCCAGGAAGTTTTACGCTTCCAATCTCGATTGGTAGCGAGTGGAAGGGGAAAGCGTTATGCGATTTAGGCGCGAGTATTAATCTCATGCCCAAGTCAATTTTTGATATGCTAAAGATTGGAGATATGCGACCTACCTCTATGGTCCTACAAATGGCAGACAGATCCCTCGTGCATCCTGAGGGACGAATCGAAGATGTCCTCGTCAAGGCAGGTACTCTAGTTTTCCTGTAGATTTTGTTATCCTTGAATACGACGCGGATAGGAATGTCCCCATCATCTTGGGAAGACCATTCCTAGCCACGGGGCGTACATTGATTGATGTAGAGAACGGCGAATTAACCATGAGAATCCAAGACGAGGAGGTCAAATTCAATGTGTTTCGAGCCATGAAATTCCCAGATGTTCCCGGAGATTGTTTCCGAATGGATATAGCAGAACACGCCGCACAAGAGGTATTTGATTGTTTTAATTATGATGACATCTTGCAGGCGGCGTTAACATTAGATATACCGGAGATGATGGAAGAGCTAGCCGACACAGTGGCAGCTCTTAACTCTGAGAATCCAAAATATAGGCGTCTAGCCTACGAACCATTGCGTGATGCAGGGGAGATTGAGCCTTGATGTCTCCCTATTTGTTCTAATTCTTAGCCCTTTGGAGACATCCTTTTAGGTGAATAAATGACTTGTTTGTTAGACTTTTAGGCCTATTTGATCATATTGCACTTTCTCCCCTTGGAAATTAACTATTTGCAGAATCTGAGCTTTTGTGCGTAAATTTGACTATTTTTAATGCAAAGTTAATAGGTTCTTGAATTATATGAAAGACCAATCCAAGGAGAGAAAGTAAGAATAAAGTCTTAGTGTATTTTAGAGTGTTAGGAAATGATTTCTAGTCGAGTTTCTATTTTTAGAGTACACTTTCCTATTTTGATTTCTTGATTTATTTATTTATTCTTTTTAAGCATATGCGGTTTAATTATTTATTTAATGTGAAGCTTTAAAGAGATAAATGGTAATTACTTAGAGGCTAAGTCAAGATAAAGATGAAAGGAAAGAAGATTTATATGGAAATAAGAAGATTTGGTAAAGATTTATTCAAAGGAGGAAAAGATAAAGCTGCCTTTTGAAATCTGAAATCCAGCCACGTTTTAGGAATTAAATCATAATAAAAGATTGGCTAGGATTCTGGACGAATGGTCTGCACCAATAGAAAGAGCTTTCCAAGACAAGCAGTTTCATATATTGGAACTTCTCAAACGGATAAGTATTGAAAAAGATATGACCAAATCAAATCAGCAGAATCTTATCTTTTAGAGCTACGAATTTAAGAGTCTTTGCCTTGTCTTCCACTCCAAGTAATTCGACCTAGGGCTTGTTAACACCTATAAATACACCCCTTAGACCTCATTATTCAGGACCTCTCACAATTTATTCAATATCCTTAGAGAGAGAGTCAAAGACCTCTCATAATTCATTCAATATATACATCCTTAGAGAGAGCGTCAAGAGGCGGAAGCAAGAGCAGAAGCTGGAGACTGTCTATATCTCCAACAACAGTTCAAGCCAATTCCTCTATCTAGGTTCTTAATTTATTTCTGTTATTAGGAACATGTATATTATTAATTTCTTTACTGTTTTTATTTTCAATATGAGCTAAACCTTAATTACTTGAGAATCGTAATGGGATGAACCCTAATTTGTTTAATTCATGTATTTCAATTTGGGATTAGTTTCTAGTTTAATTTGAATTAGGTATTTCATATTGTTTCTTATTTTATATTAATTTCACTATCAATGAATTAGCTAATCGGAGATAGGTCATAGTAATTAAGCTATTCACTTTGGTGGGGAAGTGATCGCCTTGACGGGGGGTTTAATTACTGAACTAGATAATAAACGTAAGGTAGAAATTATTGATCCTGACGGACTTAGTTAACCTTATAGCCAATTGGGTAAAATAGTATTCATTCGAAGGTGGATTATGATCGCCCTGACGGGGTTTGTAACATCTGAGAATAGCTCCTAGGTCCACCCTGACGGGGGCTAGGAGATTATAGAGTCCCGACTAATATAGAAATATCAGTTCTGCCCTTAAAGAAAGCATTAATTAGGTAAGTTTAGGTGATTCCCTAGCGAAACTCAAGTATAGTTCATATCTGCATCTTAGTCCTTTAGTATTTATTTTCAGTTATTTATTTTCTTGCATTCTTAGGATTAATATAAAAACCAAACAAATATCTTTTATCTTTTATTTTCTGTATTTGCAATTATTACTATTTATCCGTTGAACACTTGGGTTATACCAGTCCAATCCCTGAGAACGAATCCGACTTGTCGGAGTATTACTTGGACAACCGTACACTTGCGGTATTGTGGTTCCTTTTATTTCAGTACTTAATTTTATAACACACCAGGACCCATCAAGCCTCCAAAGAAACCATCCATTGAGTCTCCCCCGAAGCTAGAAGAGAAACCACTCCCGTCCCACTTGAGGTATGCGTATTTAGGTACTAACAACACTCTACCTGTTATTGTTTCAGCTACTTTAACAGGTCCTCAAGAAGACAAACTATTGCGTGTACTAAGAGCGAATAAAGAGGCGATAGGTTGGACTATTGCTGATATTAAAGGCATTAGCCCTTCCTATTGCCAACACAAGATCATTCTGGAGGACAACAATACACGTTCAGTTGAAGGACAGAGAAGATTGATGCCTGCGATGAAGGAAGTGGTAAAGAAAGAAGTGATTAAGCTACTAGATGCGGGGATTATCTACCCCATAGCTAGTAGCGATTGGGTGAGTCCAGTTCAATGCGTACCAAAGAAGGGTGGTATCACTACCATCATGAATGACAAGAATGAAGCCATACCCTCGAGGACCGTTGTTGGTTGGAGAGTTTGTATGGATTACCGGAAGTTGAACAAGGCTACTAGAAAAGACCATTTTCCACTCCCTTTCATTGATCAGATGTTGGACAAGCTAGCCGGTAGAGAGTATTATTGTTTCTTAGATGGGTATTCCGGCTACAATCAAATTTGCGTAGATCCTGATGACCAGCATAAGACCACATTCACGTGTCCCTTTGGTACTTTCGCATACCGAAGGATGCCTTTTGGACTATGTAATGCACCCGCTACTTTCCAACGTTGCATGATGGCAATCTTTGGTGATATGATTGATCGATTTCTTGAGGTATTCATGGATGACTTTTCTGTTTTTGGAAATAACTTTGATGATTGTTTGCAGAATCTAGAAAAAGTATTGATTAAATGTAAGGAAACCGATTTGGTGTTGAATTGGGAGAAGTGTCACTTTATGGTTCGTGAAGGAATAGTATTGGGACACAAAGTATCAAGCGCTGGGTTAGAGGTTGATCGTGCGAAGATTGAAGTTATCAAAACTCTTCCCCCTCCTGTTTCTGTAAAAGGGGTTAGGAGTTTTCTAGGCCATGCTGGGTTTTATCGCCGTTTTATCAAGGACTTTTCAAAGATTTCAAAACCTTTGTGCAACTTACTCGAGAAGGACACCAAATTCCTTTTTGATGAAACTTGCGTGAAGGCATTCCAAGAGCTTAAAGAGAAACTGATTACTGCGCCGATTGTGCTACCACCTGATTGGAAACTTCCCTTTGAAGTTATGTGTGATGCTAGTGATTCTGCTATGGGTGCGGTGTTGGGTCAAAGAAAAGATAAAGTGTTCCATTCGATTTATTATGCAAGCAAGACCTTCACCAGCGCTCAGATTAACTACACGGTAACTGAAAAGGAGCTTTTAGCGGTTGTTTATGCCTTTGACAAATTTCGTTCCTATCTCTTTGGGGCGAAAATTGTTGTATTCACCGACCATTCCGCTATTAAGTACTTGATGGAGAAGAAAGATGCGAAGCCGCGATTGATCAGATGGGTTTTGTTGTTACAAGAGTTTGATTTGGAGATTCGAGATAGAAAGGGGTGTGAAAATCAAGTGGCTGATCACTTGTCACGTCTTGAAGGGTCGGAGTCGAATAACAGTCCTGAGCTAGTTAATGAATCATTTCCCGATGAAGGCTTATTTGCAATTTATGATGTTACCCCATGGTACGCTGATATTGCAAATCTTATTGTAAGTGGTAACTTTCCCGAAGGAGCCAATTCACAAGACAAGAAGAGATTAATGAGCCGTGCTAAACAGTTCTTTTGGGAAGATCCCTTCCTTTACAAAGTGTGTGCTGATCAGATGGTGAGAAGATGTATACCTGAGAATGAAGTCTTAGGAGTAGTTGCGGGTTGTCACGATTCACCTTATGGAGGACATTTCAAGGGCGACCGCACAGCTGCTAAGGTACTACAATCCGGTTTTTATTGGCCTACATTACATAAGGATTGTCATGAGTATGTTAAGAAGTGTCATAGATGCCAGTTTACTGGTAATATATCCAAGAGGGATGAGATGCCGCGTAACAACGTTCTTGAAGTTGAAATATTTGATGTTTGGGGTATTGATTTCATGGGTCCCTTCGTACCATCTAACGGAAATCAATACATCCTATTAGCTGTTGATTACGTGTCCAAATGGGTAGAGGCTAAGGCTCTACCAACTAATGATTCGCGAGTGGTAATTAAATTCTTGAAATCTCATATTTTCACTAGACATGGTACACCCAGAGTTATTATCAGTGATGGAGGTTCACACTTTGTGAACAAATATCTGAAGACAGTGCTAGAGAAGAATGGGATAAGACATCGAGTTTCTACCGCGTATCATCCACAAGCCAACGGTCAAGCCGAGGTTTCAAATCGAGAGGTAAAATCTATCCTAGAGAAGACTGTTGGTCCTACAAGAAAAGATTGGTCAACAAAGTTAGAAGATGCTTTATGGGCCTATCGTACTGCATTCAAAACTCCCGTTGGTGCATCTCCGTATCGTATGGTTTATGGTAAGGCTTGTCACTTACCTCTTGAACTTGAATTGGGTGCATATTGGGCAATTGCGCAGTTGAACTTAGATCCTACTTTGGCCGGTGAGAATCGTATGATGAAATTGAATGAACTTGATGAGTTTCGGTTACATGCCTATGAAAATGCTAAACTCTATAAAGAGAACACTAAGAGGTGGCATGATAACCGTATACGCGTGAAAAAGTTTGAAGTTGGACAGAAGGTTCTGAAATACAACTCCAAGTTCAGTAACTATCCGGGAAAGTTGAGATCGAAGTGGTCTGGTCCTTACGTGGTGACCAAAATTACGCCTCATGGAGCTATAGAGATTGAACATCCAATCGAGCACCGCACCTTTATGGTGAATGGACATCGATTGAAAGTTTATCATGGAGGCGAGGATACTAATCGCATGGTGGATCCACATCCTGGGGAGGTCATGTACCTCCTTGAAGCCGAATAGTCGCGAGAGGTACCCGTCGAGCTTAACGACGTTAAACAAAAGCCATTTCATTGTATATTAGTTTATTGCTTTAAGTTTTTTAATTCCTAGTGTATAATTCTAAGTTAGTGTCGAGTTTTAGTGTCTACTTTTAAAGAAATGAGAAGGGTAGTGTGTTATTGTGCAGGAAACGAGTTTGGGTCGAAAGGAAAAATCTGGAGGAACTTCAAAGTCTGGCGCGGACTACCCCGCGGACTACCCCATGGTCCGCAGGGATGCACCGCGCCCCAAAAAACCCGTACCACGGGTTGGCTAGCTCGGGTTTTATCCAGAAAGTCAAAAAAAATTCGCGGGGCATGGCGCGGTACACCGGACCCTAGACCGCACGGTCAAAACCCGTGCCACGGGTTGGGTACCACGGGTTTTTTGACGGACATGCTGCGGACTACCCCCTGCACCGTACCCCTGGTCCGCAGGCACAAAACCCGTGCCACGGGGTGCTAGCTCGGGTATTATCCAGTGGGCAAAAATTTGGAGCAACAGAAGCTGCGGTACACCGCGGGTCTCGTCCGGTGCACCGCAAGGAGGCGGTTTGTGAAGGAATTCTTTTCCTAATTCTTACCTTAAGAGATAAACCCTAGCCTCTTCCATACGAATTTTCCAGCTCCCAACCTTATAAAAACACCTTGAAGCTTGATTAAACCTCCACAACAAACACATTAACATCATTAAATCTCTCCTCCATCCTCCATAAACATAACCTCTTCATCAAATTCGTCACAAAACACCACTAAACACAACCAAGATCATCAAGCTTTCAAGAGTTCTTCCAAGATTAATCAAGAAAACAACTTCCTTCATCCAATCCAAGCACGAAACTCAAGATATACCAAGTTTTCTTAACTTTATTCTCTCCTTGGTATAACTTGAGTTTGGGGTCAATTCAACCATGACGAACAGAACAGATGCTATGGATTACAAGAGGAAGTGTTATGTCCTAGGGAAGAACAAGAATTTGCCTGGTTCCACAATTGAAAAGGCCATCAATCTCGATGAGCCTACTGAAGAACAACAAGAAGAGGCACCTGCACCACCACAACACAAGAAATTCACAGCTAGAATGAAGGTACAATCAAAGCCTAAAGAAAAGACACCAATCCAAGATCAAGGTTCTTCTTCCTCTTCTCTGAATGATTCTTACACACCCCCATGGGCTATCAAACATCATCAACAAATCGATCATCTAAGAAAACAAGTCTTAGCACTTTGGGAGGAAATTGCCAAGATGAATTCAACAAGGAGTAAGGTAACTTTGAACATGGATATTGATAATAATTCTTCTTCTTCGGAGGAGGATATGATGGATCTTTATGGCCAGGTACCCCGTTCTAATTATTCTTCTTAATTGATGGTAGGCACTAGGTAGTTTAGTTTTTATTGCTTTATTGAGTCTTTTTCGAGTCGTGGGGACACGACTCACTTTTGAGTTTGGGGTGGGGTTCGTTGCCTCATCCCAATTTTGTGTTTTACATGCTTTTCAGAAAGAATTTTTTTTAGGGTTGTGTTTGACTGTAGAATGTTTTAAATGCCCCCATCAAGCATGCTTTTTTTTGAATTTATGATAGAAAATAGTTGACTTTAGGAGTTAGTATAAAACGCACTTTGATTGCATGCAAACATGAAATAATTGATAGGAAAAATTAATGAACAATGCAAAAGAAGTAAACTTGTGCTTAAGGATAATGGGTGGTTTGTAGAACGTGAGATCTAAATGAGTAGAGAACCCACTTAGGTATGAACTAGAGACAAATTGTGTAGATAGGAAGATGATAGAGGCAGTTCTTTGTTAGCCCTTTGAATCCTTTTTGGCCGTCTAACCCTGAATTAATTTTATCCTTCTTAGACAAATTTTTAGCCTTTAAGCCTTTCTTTTGTCGCCACATTATAAGCCAATTTCCCTTTAGATTGTTAGGCATGACCATATGACCCGCACTTGAATCACGATCCTGAGACTTCCTGTCTTGAGCTTGAGAGTGGGGTGGTGGGTCCACTATATGGGAATTTATCATTGGGTTGGGATTTTTGAGCTTATCAATGATGCTTTGTGCTTTATATGAAGATGATTCACAGGTTTATTATATTGTAACCCTTTGCCGGGGTAATAGTGAATGGAAAAGAAGCTTCGAGCTCAAGTTATGAATAGGCATAACTATGAAAAATAGCATGATATCTCAACATCAAAAAGGGAATCATGGCTATACAAAAAAGAAAAGAATTGAATAAATAATTTGAAAAGAATAAATATTCGGACCGGCAAAGTGGAAATTTTTAAGTGAATCATCCTTAGTGCTTATGGGATTAATTTGGGGACGCTAATTAAGCGCGTTAATTGGGTTGAGTGAGAACGTTATTCGAGTGTAAACTCAAGCTCTTGGACAGTTGTTGATGGTAAGTGAGGAGAGAGCCAAAATCTCACTTCAAATTTACCAAATATACATACCATACCGTCCTTCAGCCTATGCTAAAACCATAAAGTCCTCGTGATTCCTAGATGCACGGTGAGTTAATAGGGATTATTCTAAGTGGAACATTCAACACAAGTAAAGATCGAGGAACACCCTATAGCCACCATCTTGAGATAAGTAATAAGCGTAACCTTCTAGCATTGTGAAATTAATTTTGAATTGATATTGTTTTGTATTTGATTTTGCATGATAAGTGTAGGTGTATATTAATTCCTAGGTTAGACTATATGAAATTTGTTTTAAGCTTTGCTTTGGGAATATTTACTAGATTCTACCTTCTGCATTCACCTAAAAGGCCTTTGTTTCTATTTTACTTTGTCGGGACGACAAAGGTTTGAGTTTGGGGTCTTGATGTCTCCCTATTTGTTCTAATTATTAGCCCTCTGGAGACATCATTTTAGGTGAATTATTGACTTATTTGATAGACTTTTAGGCTTAATTGATCATATTACACTTTTCCCCCTTAGAATTTAACTATTTGCATTTTCTGAGCTTTTGTGCGTAAATTTGACTATTTTTGATGCAAAGTTAAATAGGTTCTTGAATTTCATGAAAGACCAATCCAAGGTGGGGAAGTGAGTATAAAGTCTTAGTGTATTTTAGAGTGTTAGGAAATGATTTTGAGTCGAGTTTCTATTTTGAGAGTACACTTTCCTATTTCGTTTTCTTGATTTATTGATTTATTCTTTTTAAGCATATGCGGTTTAATTATTTATTTAATGTGAAGCTTTAAAAGATAAATGGTAATTACTTAGAGGCCAAGTCAAGATAAAGATGAAAGGAAAGAAGATTTACATGGAAATAAGAAGATTTAGGAAAGATTTATTCAAAGGAGGAAAAGATAAAGCTGCCTTTTGAAATCTGAAATCCAGCCACGTTTTAGGAATTAAATCATAATAAAAGATTGGCTAAGATTCTGGACGAATGGTCTGCACCAATAGAAAGAGCTTTCCAAGACAAGCAGTTTCATATATTGGAACTTCTCAAACGGATAAGTATTGAAAAAGATATGACCAAATCAAATCAGCAGAATCTTATCTTTTAGAGCTACGAATTTGAGAGTCCTTGACTTGTCTTCCACTCCAAGCAAATTCGACCTAGGGTCTTCCAACACCTATAAATACACCCCTTAGCCTCCTCTTTTACAGACACTTCATATCATTATCAAAGAGGCTTAAGAATTCAAGTCAGAGCAAGCAGGAAGGAAGAACGCTGAGAGCTGGAGACTGTCTATATCTCCGATTCAAAACCAAACCCAACCTCTTGATTAGGTTTTATTATTTTCTTTCTGTAAAACATTATGCCTTTTAATTTCATTGTTTTAGTTTTATTTTCCATTATGAGCTAAACTTCTTAAGTGCTTGAGAATCGCTATATAGGCTGAACCTTAATTTAGTTAATTGATGTTTTCTGATTTGGGATTTTTATAATTTAATTCGAATTGAGTAATTTAGTATTGTTTGTTATCGTAAGTTAATTTCACTATATTTAATTTGGCCAATTAGACATAGGTTTGAGTAATTAAGCTATTCCAATTAGTGGCGATTGGATCATCTTGACGGGGGGTTTAATTACTGACATAGATAATAAACGTAAGATAGAAATTATTGATCCTGACGGACTTAGTTAATCTTATAGCCAATTGGGTAGAGAACCTGACATTCGAAGGTGGATTATGATCGCCCTGACGGGGTTTGTAACACCTGAGAATAGCTCCTAAGTCCACCCTGACGGGGGTTAGGAGAATCTAGAATCCCGACTACTACTAGTTACTAATTTGTCCCTTAGAAGAAGCATTGATTAAGTTTATTTTGGTGAAACCTAGCGTGACTCAAGTACTATTCTCTCATCCTTTTAGTCCATTCATATTTACTTTTTGCATTAGTTTAATTTTAGTTTAATATTTACTTTATTTGCACTTTAGTCCTTTAATCAAAAACCAAACAAAAATCTATTTCTTTTACTTTTAATTTTCATTCAAGCAACTAGTTCCATTTATTGCATAACACTTTGAATCATACCTAATCCGTCCCTGAGATCGAAATCCCGTTCACCGGATATTACTTGGACGACCCGTGCACTTGCGGTACGTGTCTTGCCTTTTTAGGTGTGTTTATTTAGAACACACTAGGAGACACCATTTATTTGGATAATGGTTTAGGATGCTTTATGTTTAACTTGGTTTGATTTGGATATTTGATCTAGTATGCTATGGTGTTTTATTTGGATATTTGTTTTAGTATGCTATGGTTTTATTTTGGAAATTAAATGTTTAGTTGCTTCAAGTTTATGCTTTGGTATTACTAACATTTTCCTTGATGATATAGGTACTATTGCTCTCTTATCCTTGATCTTATCCTATATTGCATTTTAGTCCCTATAGTTTGTTCAAATTTGTCTTAGTTCCCAAAATGATTGAAAATTGCATTTAGGTCCCTAAAAGATTTTTCAAATTGCTTTTGAGTCCTTAAAACTTTTGAAAAATATTTTTTATCACCCATGCTTTTCAAAAATTACATTTTACCCCCTAAAGTTTTTCAAAATAATTTCAAAATATTCTCCTTAGGGAAAAATTATAGATCAAAACTTTTTACAAATTGAAACAAACTCTATGCATTGTGTAAGGGGGAGTTTTTGTTAAATCATATTTAAAAACTCAAATGCTTAGTCTAATCTTTCATCTCATATATTGCAACTAATCGTTTGTGTCATTAGAAAGCATATGAAATGAAAATCTATCGATCAAGGAGTTGGTAAAAAGTCTCTATCTCTTAGCTCTTACAATTATCTATCTTTGTGCATCTCTTTCTTAAAATTGTTTTAAATCTCTATACTCTTGCACACTCTTAGCATCTTTGTGTAAAATCTATTCACTTGAGTTTTAGCTCTTCTTCCTTAGTTATGGTTTATACATTTATTTCGTCTTTTTGATGAAGACAAAGGGGGAGAAATATGTGCTCTAAAACTTTCAAAACTTGCACTTTACAAAACTCACAAATGCATGTCTTTTTCATAAAAATACACTTTGACTTAATGCTTTTTGTGAGGGGGAGTTTGACTCCATATGTGTTTTAGTGATTGATTTGTCATCATCAAAAAGGGGGAGATTGTTGGCTTATTGCCCCCATCGATTAGGTGTTTTAATGTGACAAATCCTCTATTGTTTAGTGTGCTAATTTCACTTTATTATCTTGCACTCTAAATCATCAAAAAGCACAATTGACATCATTTTGATCTAGGCTTAATTATCTTATCCTTAGTAGCTAATTCTCTTACCATTACTTTTAACCTTATCTTATGTGTACATTGAGAATTAGCTTTCATGATCAACAACAAAGTTTCTTAAAATGATGTTTACAACAACTCTCGTGAAGAAAACTTTTCCATCCGAGCAACGAATCAAAATATCATAAATCTCCAAGTCAGTAGAAACCGGGTACCCGCATTTGGGAAAACCGGGAACCCGGTTTGGTGAAGCTCAAGTCAACATCAAGTCTTTATAGCCGTTTTATAGCCGTTGCAATTGAAACCGGGTACCCGCATTTGGGAAACCGGGAACCCGGTTTGGAACAAAGTTCTCCATCAACTTTATATCCGTTGGGGACTTTCTTGTGCTATAAATATGGGCTCTTTGAAGGAGAAACCTACCTCTAACACTTCAACTATCATACATATCTTTCTCCTACAAAGTTAGAGGTCACAAGCAATCAAAGTTAATTATCCAAGCTTGATCAAGAGCTTAATCAAATAAGCTTCAAAGTTATTATCTACTCAAGAGGAGTTTACATGCTTATAGTCATATCTACTCTTTAGGAGATTATCTAGCAAAGTTGTTTGCACCCCTTTAAACACTTTGTATCTATCCTCTTAAGTCTAGGTCTTGTAATAGATAGATTAAGAGAGAATTCAAGTATAGGGAGTATACTTGGTATCCTTGTGTTGAGATAGCACAAGTGTTAGAGTATCGGGAGTATACTTGGTGTCCTTGTGTTGCGATAGCACAAGTGTTTGTCCTTCGTGTTATCGAAGAGGTTGTAAGGGTTATTGTGTTCTCGACCCGGTTAAGAGAGACACGGGAGCTTAGTGAAAAGCTTGAAATCCTAAGGAGGCTTCCTTAGGTAGTGGATGTAGGGAAACCGAACCACTATAAATCATGTGTATCTTTCTATCCCTACTCTATTTACTTTCCGCACATTATATATTTGATTACTTGCTAGTATTTATATCGTAATAATTTTTATCTAGTTAATCAACCAATTGCCATCTAGAGTAGTAAGGAAATAGAAACTCGTTTTACATGTTAAACTTATATATCGAACCACTAGCTTATCCTATGCATGATCCCATTAGTGTTTGATATAGTAGTTGTCTTAGAAGTTTCTTTCATAAACTTATATTTATCCAAAAGATTTTTTAATTAGGCATTAATCTTATTAGTAATCCTATTCACCCCCCCTCTAGGACTTTCAGAACATCGGCCTCGTCATCGCTAAACGGGTCGTCAATTTCCTCGTTTCTTTTAACTTCTCCACTTGTTATTCCTTTTTTATTATATTCCTCAGCGAAAAGAAATTTTAGGAGTTCCTTTGTTTTACCATTAATTTCCTTAATATTCCATCTTTTCTTCTCGAAATGTCCACTCATTCTTGCTTTCCAAATATTCCAAATTATAGCAAAGACAGTTGCCGAGACTTGTCTTTTATCTTATTCAAACTCAAATAATTTTAATCAAATAAATATATTACAATAATTTTTACAATTGATAAACCTATCAATATCCGAACCATTTATTTAAAATGAATCACCCATAATCCTTGTAAACATAATTAATACTTGGATAAAATTTTTATTGACCAACAGTTTTATCCAATCTCAATACTTCTACTTTTATTCTGATAAAATAATAATACTCCATAAAAATAGATGCACTTTTATATTATAAATATACAGACCAATTTTACAATGAGAGCCAAATGACATACTTTTGAATAAAAGTGGTTATGCTCTAAAATGCTTCTTGTCAAAAGAAGCAAATCCCAAACGGCAAGGGGCTTCAGTGAGTTTTAGAGACCTAACATATCCAAGTAAAGTGCTCGTGGATAAGTGAACCAAAGTTATCTATCTACCTAATACACGTACAGGTGATACTCTTTCCTCAGAGATATCAAATGAAAAATCATCACTCTTACACAAAGCGTACACAATATCCACCATGCTAGGTCTTCTTGAAGGATCTCTATGTAAACAAGCAATAGCAATAGTCACAACATTCATAACACTATCAATTGACAAACTCTCTTCTCCAAGACCAAGATAATCATCCATAAATTCTTTCAACCTTTTAATCTTTTCATCTTCTTCACCATTTAAAACTTTAACACCATCTTCCCATAAAACATTCCCTATTTCATCAATTGCTTCTCTACCTGATACAAGCTCAAGCAACACAACACCAAAAGCAAAAACATCTATTTTAGTAGAAACCACCCCATCGGACAAATATTCAGGTGCTATGTAACCGTGGGTCCCAACAATATGCATAGTTATTGCATTGCAACCTGATCTTGCTAACCCGAAATTCGCAATCTTGGCTCTCATATTTGTGTCTAGTAAAATATTGCTGGTTTTTATATCTTTATGAACAACTCTAGGTGTTGTATGTTCATGAATGTATTGAAGACCATTTGCTACATCAATTGCAATTCTTAATCTTGCTTTCCAGTTTAATTTTTCCTTCTTGTGTTGATGTAGCCATGAGTGTACTGAACCATTTTCAAGATACTCGTATACTAAATAACAATTTCCTTCTTCAGGTTCAATGCAAAACCCTTCAAGCTTCACCAAATTCCCATGGTTTACCTAGATAATATAAGATTTTATTCATTTATTAATCATATAGTCCGAGAACTCAAACTATTACAGTTTATGAATTTGGAAGTTTACCTTCTGTAAAATTTTGAGTTCTTCATAAGCATTCCAACTCATTTTCTTGACGGCAAACAAATCGCCATTAATTCGAGCTTTATAAACAGATCCTTCAATCACACGTTCTTCATCAAAACTATTAGTAGCTTCCTTCAATTCATCAATCTCGTAAACCTTATACTTATCCAAACAATCTGAAAGATCTGAAACATCTGCCATTAAACTAATTTCTTCATTCTTGAACAATCCTGGCCTACCTCCATTAAATCTCTTTAGTTTCTCTTCATCATCGTTGTATCTATTCTTTCTCACTCTATAAACCAATAAAACACTGACCAAAATTAACAACAACGCACAAACACCCAAACCAGTTCCTAGTCCTATAACAAGACCTTTTTTATCATCACCCGTTTCAGAATTCGATTCAATTACAGGAGAAACTTCCGGCTGTGTAAGCTGAGGTGGTCTTGAAACCGGGATGAAAACAGTGTCGAAAGGCTGAATATTATCACCATTAACATCAGATATAGATTGAGTAGTGGAGTTAAATTTTGAAGAAATTGAATCTAACGTATCTAAAGGTTGAAAAACATAGCTAATTAAATAACTAACTCCATTACTCAACTGGTTTGAAGTGGGACACTTACAAAAGAGAGGGAAAACAACATTAGCACCGATGCTGAGATTAGTTGGGACAAGATTGGGGTTAACAATTTCGACAGACTGATAAGTAGTAAGGTTATGGAAATGATGAGATGATACAAGATAGAAAGTATCACCTGGGGTGATGGTGTAGTTTATTGAAGCATACGAGATTATTACACTAGAGTTAATTCTATTGCAAGAACACTGAATAGGGATTAATAGAGACTGATCAGGGATGAGAGGGGAAGTTGGGGTTGAGATATTGCTTGATTTTGATATCGTTAACCGGGACATGGAGAAGAGGTCGGATATATTGGCTAGATCAAGAAAGTTTGGAGATTGTGCTGTGTAGAAGATGTAAGTTTGGCAAGGATATGTTGTTTGATTTGATGGGCATGTGTAGCCTGGTGTAAATGGTCGAATTGGATCTTCTTGAGCATCAATGGAGAAGAAGAAGAAGAAAACAAGTAGAGAGACGCCATTCATGTATTTAATTTTCATTTTCAGTTTGTTGTTGAATAAGTTGTATGAATTGTATATAATTGAACGGACAACTCCATTGAAGAAACGATAGTCAACAGACAACGGTACTTTAGACTTCTATCTTAGTTGGTTTATGACTTTAGTTGACAAAAAAAAAAAGTTGGTGACTTTCATCCAACAGACTTTTTTTTTGTTCAAAGATCCAACAGACCAATACTATATTGGATATACTTCAAGTCTTCAATAATTATATAATATTCATTAATAATAATAATGAAACACTTATATTAGATTAAATAAATAGTTATTATAATAATTTTAGAGTAATGATATATACACTTAAATTCATACAGCTCAATATACCACTTATGACATGGTATGATTTAAGTTATTTTTTTTTATTATAATTGACGATGTATTTTGACTCAAATCATGTCGTCATGGATGGTATATTGGGTAATATGAATATGGGTGATATATATAAGTTTAAAATATAGAGTAAGTGTCATAATATTTTTGGCTAACAACAATATTATTGCTTAAAAAAAACAACAATATTGATTCATTAACAAGTTAAGTTAGCTAAACTGTGCAAAGTCTTGCTATTTTTTTGAACTCTTAAAGGATGTGAAGTGCGTGGCACAGGGTTCAAATCTTCTCCTTGAATATGGGCAACCTAGTTCTATTTACCTAGGGATATGCATAGGAAGGCATGTTATCCCACAACTTTATCTTTCGCGCATAAACTGACCCGAGCTATCCACGTGTCAAAAATATAATAAAATAAAATTGGATCATTTAGTATTTAATGGAAGAATTTAATTTTCATTTTGGGATTGGGTGTTTATAATACTACAATTGAAAAAAAAAAATAGAAAAATAACCTATAAGGTACCTAACGATATGTTAACGAAACAAATGGGTTTGTATATCTTTAATTTGGACAACACGGTATCCAATATTTCATTTTTGTCACGTTAAGTGCCTAAGTGGCAAATTAAGAAAAAAATAAAAAGACAAGGGATACCTAAGAAATTCGGAAAAGGACAAATAGGTACCTATACTCTTGTCACGTCAACACTTAACAGCTGAATTAACAATGAGTACCAACAGTGGACCAAAGTTGAAATGTTGGGTATCTCGCTGTCCAAATTAAAACTATGAGTATCTATTTGTCAAATTTTAAAACACAAGGTATCGTGTGGGTATTTTTCAAAAAAAATAATTGAAAGATAAAGTACCTGTCAAGTGATAAGGATTTTAAATTTTTTAGTATAGAATCTAAACTTGTAGAATTTTACAATGGGTGAATATTTATGGGGTCATGGATACCATCTTCGTGTCTAATAGGGAATGTGTAGATATACTTTTTTCCAAAGGAGCCTTTAAAATTTTATGAGTCAAATGTACATCTTAGGACTTAGGGTATATATAAGTCAAATACATGTTTTTCTTTCTCATTTTCTCTCTATTCTAGTTTCTCTCTTCTTTCCTATCCCTTGTTCCAAACTAATTCCAGCAGTGAAGGTTCATCTATGGCTTACATTAGAGAAAAATGAAGGTTCATCATCATTCTTCCTCCTTTGATTAGCCATTATCTCTCTCCTCCGAGAAGTATAGGTTCACCCATGGCTTTCATCTTCAGTCACGACTTTCATCTTTGTTCGATCGCACATCTCTAAACATGGTTGAGTTCAATACACCTTGAAGACTATGACTCAGGTGAAGAAATATTCTCTCTCCTCTTTTTTCTCTAACAACACTCACATCGGAAAATCTATGGTAGAAGACGAAGATTCGTGGTTTTGCTAAAGACACTCAGGATTTTATGTAATACTCAGTGATTTGCATTACTACTCAGTGATTTTGCGTTAATACTCATTAATCAACTATAACTTTTTTTATTTCAAAATACCCAATGAATTTATGTTAAAACTCAATAATTTTGCGTTAATAATCAATGATTTTGTGTTAAATACTCATTAATTAATTAACTACTTAGGAACATCCATGGTGAAGAACAATACTCCTACTTAGTAAATCTACTAATTACTTAGTAAATTTACTAAATACTTAGTATATCCACTTAGTACTCAGTAAAATACACTAAGTACTTAGTAAATTCACTGAGTGCTCAGTAAAATCCACTAAGTAACCAGTAAATTCATTGAGTATTCATTAAAATCAATTTACTGAATCTACTGAGTACTTAGTAAATTCACTGAGTACTTAGTAATTAACTAAGTATCATTTAAATTTTCTAGAATATTAACACACAATCATTGAGTATAAAACACAATACACTAAGTATTACGCAAAATCAGTGAGTATTGTAAAATCACAAAAGTTACCGTTGTAAAAACAATTACACAATTTTACGAGTGCTAAATGCAAAATTATTGAGTATTACACAAAATTTACTGAGTATCAATACAAAAATGAAGCTTCCACTTTGTCTTCTTCATGGGCTCGAAGCTTTCCTACCACGAACTTGAATATTTAGTCACAAATGTGTTGGAGCTTCCATGGCCACGAATTTCCTACTACGGGTCTTCATTGGACGGGAAGAAAACGGATCTGCTGGGGTAGCCATGGGAGGAGGTTGAACGGAGAACAAAATGACAACAAGATTCTTCATCGAAGAAGTGAGAAAAAATAATATATATATATATACAACTTGCGTTATAATTGTTTGTGCTTCTCCTTCTAGTATGGAATTGCATGATATGCGCGAACTGTGAATAATGAGAGATTACATAGTTGTCGAATGGAATCTTAGTGCCCGTTTGAGATTGCTTTTCAAAATAATCACTTAAAGTGATTTTATATCCATAGCAATATTTTAGACTCTTAAAATCACTTTTTGGAAAAGCACTAGATTAGTGATTATTAAAATAATCACTTAAAGTGATTTTAGATGTCAAAATATTTTTAATATTTTTTACAAATAATTTAATTTTAATCAAAAAGCGCTTTTAGCTCCAAAATAATCAGTCCCAAACGGGTCCATGTGGATATTGAGAGATTCTTATTTAAAGTCATACCAAGAGTCTAGAATATAAATGTAAATGTTTTGTAATGTTTTATATATAGATATAGAGTTCAAAATTTTGATAAGATAACCAGTTAGGATTAGCTCATTGGTCAGGACCTTAGTCATCAAATTTAGTGGTGCAGATTCGAACCGAGTCAATGACTCCGAGTCCAAAGTGGCTCTCCTATGTGACAAAAAAAAGATCCAGATAAAAAATCCTAGATACAGGTACTCTAACGATATAAAAAAGTTAAGTTTGAAAGATAGATAACTGACATTGTTTTTGTTACACTAGAATAAAAAAAAGGTTTATAAGACAAACCTTATACGTAGCGGATTGGAATGAAGAGTCCAGAATTCAGCCTTCTTCTACTTGATTGAATTGAAATGAAGGAATCGCTTTGCTATCTGGTCGTAAGTTTAATTACTAAAACTAAACTCTTTGTTTTCACCACCTAAATGTCTCAGAAGTATTTATTGTGTATTATTGATTTGGAGAGAAAAGAATTGTACGCTTGTGAGTTGTTGATTGTGTTGTCTTTTGTGAGGAAGAGGGGCTCTATTTATAGAGGTGGAGAGTTGGTTTATTGTTTGTTAATAAACCACTCTCCCACTTTCTCCACTCCCTCCACCATCTAAGTGTGAAGTTATCAAAGATAACTTCACTGTACGCTCATGTCTTTCCCATCATGGGTGACATGGAATAAAAAATTAATTTTATTTCTTTCATCCTCCCACTCGCACATGATGGATTTCCACTCATTCCCTTTAGGTACATTCATTTCAATGCACCATACATCAATATTTCTCAAATCTTCTCATATACACATTTCTAGAATAATTCATAATACTTGACAAAATAGGTCGTGCGACCGACAAGCATACAAGCATACATTACTAATAACCTGTTAGGTTACATAGTTGCTCAAATGAAACCTCATTCCTTACGTATCTTGTAGTACCCCAGACTAATAATTTGTTGTATCATATTTCAGTAACTCTGACCCCTTTAAATTTATAATACATCGTTTATGCGATCAAAAAGAGTTCATTGACATAACATCATGTGTCTCACTATCATGTCATAGTCCAAATGGACGTACATGATCGGTACCTGCAAGCACACACTTTGATACAGAAATTTAGTCTTCCCTTTACACTTAGATCCTTTTACATTGATTAGGTTGCTTTCCCAAACATACCCCATTAGACCAAATCATTCATGATCATTGGTAGTATTTTTAATTCATCAATCCAGTACTTAGTAAATTCACTGCGTACTCAGTAAAATTCACTAAGTAGCCAGTAAAATCATTGAGTATTCATTAAAATCAATTTACTGAATCCACTGAGTACCTAGTAATTAACTGAGTATCATTAAAAAAATTAAGTATTAACACACAATCAATGAGTATAAAACACAAAACACTGAGTATTACGCAAAATCACTGAGTATTGTAAAATCACAAAAGTTACAGTTGTAAAAGTAATTACACAATTTTATGAGTGTTAAATGCAAAATTATTGAGTATTACACAAAATTTACTGAGTATTAATACAAAAACGAAGCTTCCACTTCGTCTTCTTCATGGGCTCGAAGCTCTCCTACCACGAATTTGAATATTTAGCCACAAAGGTGCTGGAGCTTCCATGGCCACGAATTTCCTCCTACGGGTCTTCATTGGACGGGAAGAAAACGGATCTGCTGGGGTAGCCATGGGAGGAGGTTGAACGGAGAACAAAATGACAACAAGATTCTTCATCGAAGAAGTGAGAAAAAATAATATATATATATATATATAGTATATAATTAATATTTAAGGGTATAATAGAGATTGGAAAATAGGCTTATTATAGTGTAAAAAATCTTTAATAGCCTTTAGTAAGAAAAGTGGATTGCGTAGGTGTTCTTGGGTCTATAGGAAGTGTTTGCGAGACTCGTTAGATAAAAATCTCTTTTAAAATATATATAGGTCAAACAATTTTTTAATGTATTTAAATTTTTATATTTAGGTTTACTTTATCAAAAAATATATAATAAAATACTAAAATAAATGTATATATATTTTTTGGACATATAAGGAAATTACATTATAAAGTCAAAAATTTAACTTATTCCCAGTTTAGCAAATTGACCTAAAACATTGCCCATCGATTGTCGAACCTCCGTTGCCCTATGTCTGGCTTGTTTTGCTAGTACATCCGCTCTGCCATTGAACCGACGTGGAATATGTTTGAAAAAATCACGGGCCCTACTTCCATAGCCAGTCTTTGAATATGTCGTATCCATGGCCTGAGCTTCTAACTAGTAGTCGACACTTGCTTGATACTTTGAACTACTTCAAGGTTGTCTGAGAAGACAGACTTCTCTTCGTTTGCGTATTGTCTCCCTAATTCCAATGTCGTTATAATTGCTTGTGCTTCTTCTTCTACTATGGAATTGCATGATATGCTCGAACTGTGACTATCGAGAGATTACGTACTTTTGGAATGGAATCTTAGTCCATGTGGATATTGAGAGATTCTTATTAAAAGTCATACCAAGAGTCTAGAATATAAATGTAAATGTTTTGTAATGTTTTATATATAGATAGAGTTCAAAATTCTGATAAGATAACCAGTTAGGATTAGTTCATTGGTCAGGACCTTAGTTATCTAATTTAGTGGTGCAGATTTGAACTGAGTCAATGACTCTGAGTCCAAAGTGGCTCTCCTATGTAACAAAAAAAAAGATCCAGATTAAAAATCCTAGATGCGGGTACTCGTTAGATATAAAAAAGTTAAGTTTAAAAGATAGATAACTGACATTGTTTTTTTTCTTGTTTGAAAATAGAAATTTTTCACTATAGTGGAAAGAAGAAATTACATTACTATTTTTACAATAGGACATGTCTCTCGTCCAAAAAAATAGGACATGTCTCATCGAAAGGAAACCACAACTGAATCATAAACTTTAGCCTCAATAAAAGTATGGAACCGAAAATAGACAAACTAGAGAGAAGATTATCGTATCACGTAACTCATGGTATCCTTTCTAGACTACTACTAACATTCTTTATGTTAGCTTCCTAATTATTCCCATGTCGACTAGGTCAAGTGTGAGAATAGAGTTTGAAAATATAATTGGGAAAAAATGTTGTTTTAGGCATGATAAGTCTCGTTGGATACCAACGACTTTCCACAGTAGAGACTGCTATGTACTTACCCAACCATCCGCTGCTATTATTCTTTTGACAACCCTAACAAAGTCATACAACATGAACTTTAACTAGGGCAAGTAGGTGATAATATGACTAACACAAATACGACATCTAAAAAATATTAGGGGCTTAGGGAAGGGGATATCACACGTTTTCTATTTCCAAAAAAATAAGGCTTGAACCGACGTGTGATTTTGTGCCAATGATCCCACTGTCATAGGAACTTCGTAATTAAGAACAAGTCGTCCCAAATAGTATGTCAATAAACAGTATAACGATATAGGAATATTCCACATCTTTGCAATAAGACCTCCAACTTGAATAAGTCTTAATATGATCATTATTACTTTATTTGGCATAGCTAGGTCGTTAAGTAGCTTCAACATTTATTTTAATATAGTCACCTACTAGATGGTCATTCTAGATAGGCCCCTAGTATTGTAGGGTAACTTCCTATTTACTCGGAAGGGATTGGAAGAGAACAGAATCCAGAATAACGCAAAATGACCTATTTACCCTTGCGTCTAGAAACATCAGAATTGATTAACTTAGGAAATGACTAGCAATATTCAAACATATACCTCTCTCATATTACGAACTCGTCTTAGTTAATTTCCAATTACCTTTTAATTTATTAATTTACTATTGTCTTAATCGTTCACCTTTTGAATTATTGCATTTAGTTTTATCTCAAGAAAACCCAACAAACATTTACCTCTTAATTATTGTACTCATAACTAAACCACAGTATTCATAAACGCATTAACAATAACTTTTATAATTCCCGAGAATAAAATCCTTTTACTTACCCTCCTAATTACTTATCAACGAACTCCGTACACTTGCAGGTAGTTAAGTCCTCTCAGTTGTGTTGATTATTTATCACGTGTTGGGAGATGACAGTGTTTCAGTATTTCACTATTTTTTTATTTTATGATATACTCGATATTTTCAATTAAACGTTTATACTTTCTTTTTCTATAAAAATCACTACCACAAAAGTCTTAATCAAGGGTTGTATAAGCAATAGTAACTTAAATTTATTGGTGTGAAAGAATCAAAACTGAGTTTTTTCTTTTTGAAGTAATAACCAATTGACTTTTCATGTAGTTTTATTCATTAAAGAATATAGTATGAGTTTTTTTAACTCAAGCAGATGTCTTATGTATAATTTTTTCATGTAAATTTTTAATTGAGATCTTACATGAAGAATACTAATAGCATGAATGAGTTTTTTAACTGAAACAATAGTCTTACGACTAATTTCTTCATGTAATTTTATTAAATGGGAGTCTCACATGAAAAATATAGGATGACTTATTTTTAATTGTCTTTTTCAATTTGTTAAAAGTTGGTCTAAAAAAGAAATCTATCAAAATCTCTAGTTAAAAGGATATATTTCAATATAAAAAAATTGTTCTTTAAAGTCCTATACTCCTATATAATCCAATAATTAGTAAAATCCCCAGACTTTTGAATAACACAAGATTTTTAAAAACTGTTTAAAATCCGGATTTTATATCAATAAGATTTTTAAAAATCCCGATTGAATACCATAACATTTTAAAAGACTTTTTAAAATCTCGATTGAATACCTCTAAACTTTTGAAATACAAAAAAAATCCAATAGACTCTATATTGAATACACCCTCCAAGGAGTCCTTCACGTTTTTGGTGTTGTAGGCTCCTTTTAAATGAACAAAGTCAACCAAAAAAATGTTTTAATGAAGGAGTGGACTTGTTCGAGCCACGATAGCTGCAACTTTTAAATCTCATCATCTTAACTTCAAATCATGAACCTTCAAGTCTCACGCGCTCTTGACTTCAAGTGTTATCCCGAAACCAAAGGGCTCTCTCAAAATTTTCGTCGCTTGCATGTGGTGACTCTTTTCAGTCAGTTTTCAAAGTTACACGGTATACACTCTAGCTTTCCAAAAGTGGCTTTTGGTCGTTTGACCTTCCTTTACGACTTATTATCCTCGTCACGGATCTCGTATGATCCAAGTACCTAAGATTTGCACACTTAACACACAAATAAATTTAAAAGTAATAACTATTCAAAATAGGAAAGAAATATGAAAATGTCTAAATATAGGGAATAACCCCTTAAATAAGTACAAATAATCCCTAAAAATTATCTCGTGAATATATTAATCTATCACATCAAAGGAGACATCAAAGTTTTGTCGTCCCGACAAAATAAGAACTAAAATAGGGACCTAAATCAAAGAAATATAGGAGAGAAGCATGTAAAGAATGATCTGAAAGCAATTACCTAACAAGTCTCATGCAATAAAAAATACAAATTAATCGCACATACAATCATCATACAAACAATCGATACGTTATAATTTCAAGATTAGATTAGTTTCGCAATGCAAGAAGGATAGACTTTTCACTTAGTCCGATATGGTGGCTATATGATGTTCCTCGATCCTAACATAGTATTCAATGGTACACCCAACTACTCTCTATTGGCTCAATCATTTCTTAACCCCGTAACTAAAAACTTTAAGTCTTCATGTTATAATTTAGGCTTAGGGACAGTATGATGAGTTTTTAGATAGTGTGAAGTGAACTTTTGGACCTCTCGTCACTAACCGTCAACTTATCGCCCTAGAGTTGACTTTAGATGTGTCCAATCAACCCATTTGATGCGCTTAATAATCATCCCTAATAATCCCAATACATTTCGCGATAGTTACATAACATTTCCCTTTGCCATATTTCTTTTATTTCAATTTTTTTAGTTAGACATGACACTCTTTTTTATGTGAGATGTTATGCTACTTACTTTTAAAAAAAAATCGACAGATCCCGATACAAGGTTATATCAAAACATATCAACATAGCACATATATACAAGTTCAACTCATTCAATGTGTTTTCTATAATTTGTTTGACTTTTCTTTATTTCTTTCTACTATCGTCCAAATAAAGAAAATTCAAACGAATTATCGAGAACACATTGAATGAGTTGAACTAGTTTCAGATTCGATCTTCCATCCAACCTTGCGTGAATACCATTTAGGATGCGAGTGTGACTCCTAAACACTCAATTGTAGTTTGGATGGCGTTATTGGGTCAATTAAGGACAAAGGATCGCCTAAATTTCATGGAATTAGATGATCCTTCTTGTCTGTTTCGTGGAGTTGATTTGAAGACCTCGAGTCACTTATTTTTTTTAGTGTAGATTCACCTTTGACATATGGTGAGATGTGAGACGTTGAATGGGTATTCCTAAAGAGACAAACACTATTTTGAGTTCACTCAAATGACTCAAGAAGACTAAGGCAAGTGCAAGTTGGAGAAGAAAAGCGTGGCATATGGGTTTTGCCGCTACGATTACTTCATGTGGACAACACCATCAGCACGGAATAAGCGAGTTCACGTGGGAGTGGTCACTACACATGACACCATTCTCAAGGGAATTCAGACTTGTTTATTTTGTTCTTTATTTGCCTTGTACCCTCATCTTCTATTTTCGGATTTTAGTGGGTTTATTTTAGATGCACATTGATCTTCAGGGCCGGCCCGAACTTATCGGGTACCTAAAGTGAAAAAAATAATAGGGCCTTATAGTTACATAAATATTTTTCCCGTATTTTAACCAAATAATGAAATTTATATGATTTATATAAAAAATACCTCGAATTATATTACCATATATAAAACTTATTTTTTAAAATATTATCTAAAAAATTTACTAACAATAATTTCTAGGTTCAGTTTTTGTTTTTCAAAATTCGTGTCTAATTTCGAGTAGAATCATTTCAATACGTGACAAAAATAATTTTACAAAAATACAACTTAATCTAAAATAAACATAAAAAATAAACATAAAAAATAAACAATAGCCAAATGAAATCCCAATTAAAATGCTAGTTAGCCAAGTCAATGAGAGTCAACTTAGCCAAAAAATACTCTCAAGCCATTCATCCATTAATTTTTATTCCATCCTAAAATTTTCACCTACCCACCACTTTTAGCCTTTTTTTTCATTTTTTTTTGCTTTTCTCTTTCCTGAATTAGTGTTTGACCTTGAATCTTTCTGGGATCTAGCACTTTTTCATAGCTTTCCTAACCACATCCACCTTCTTTCACATCACTTTTCCATTCCACCTTTTCTTTTTTTCCTCTTTATTTCTCTTTCCTAGTTGTTCTCTTTGCTATGGATAAAACGTTCAACTCAAATCGAGTCAACAAAGTAACAAATGTATCTGGTAGAGCTAACACAAACCCAAACCCAAAAACTAAAACCAAATACAGAGACATAACGAAAGAAATGTTATCTCCGAGCCCTAATCTTCTTAATACGTCGGAATCGTACAAAGGTGAAGATGAGAATCATGAATCGATAGAGGTTTCAGAGAAAGAGGCGATAAAAGTAGTTGAAGAAGTTGTATCAAAAGTAGATCGGGTTGAATCAGTTGAAGTAGAAGTAGTACCAGCTGCAACAAAAGGTGTACCGTGGTCTAATTTATTTAGTAGATGTGCGAGTGAATCGATAAGCTGGAACATCATACTCCATCGACTTTGAAGGGTAAGAAACTAATTAAGCCGCCTCAAGATGTTTTAAATGAAGGAGAAGAACAGTGGGCTAATAGCTTAGTGGGTCAATTCCTTGATAATCCTACTCCATTCTTTGCTATTGTAAATTTTGTGAAATTTCAGCGGGGTAAATTGGGGAAAATAGACATTAAATCAAGTTCGAAAGGTAATGTGGTGTTTATGTTTGAAAACTCACAGTATTACAATAAAGCGCTGGAACAGATATGGAATATTAACGGGAAACCATTATTACTCAGGCCATGGAAACCGGGAATGCAATTTGATAAGATTGATGTATCAAAGATTCCGATATGGGTTAAATTAGTTAATGTGCCGATGAATTTATGGACACAGAGAGGGTTAGGGTATGTAGCTAGTGGTATTGGGGTGCCTCTGCAAATGGACTCCATTACTGAGTCAAAAACCAGACTAGGGTATGCAAGAGATTGTGTTGAAGTCGACACAAAAGAAGAACTACCTGAAGAGTTACTGGTGGATATTGGATTAGAGGAAATGCAAACTGTTAGAGTAGAGTATGAGTGGAGACCTACAATATGTACGAAATGCAATAGGTTTGGACATATTGATAGTAAATGTAATAACATTCAGAAAGTTTGGAAGCCAAAACAAAATGTTTCATCAACTAAGAATGGTAATAAAGTAGATAAAGGAAAGAAAGTAGTGAAGGAATTGAATATTGTAGAAGCAATAGAAGAACTACTATAGATATGGGAGAATCTAGCTCAATAGTTAACACTAATCAGTTTGAAAAAATTCAAGAAGTAGGGGTGATTGATCATGATGTGATGGAATTCATTACAAATAACAATGGTGGTGATGAGATAACAAGACCTCCTAACATATGAATTGTGTAGTTTGGAATGTTAGGGGGTTTAATAATGTAATAAGGCAGCTTGATGTCAAAGATTTTATTATTGAAAATAAGATTAGAGTAGTTGGTTTGCTTGAAACTAAAGTGAGAGCTTACAACTACTCTGAGATTATAAGTAAGCATTTCTCTTATATGTAAATGCTACACAACTATAATAATGACCCTAGTGGCAGAATATGGTTACTTTGGGACAACAGGTATGTGGAAGTTGAGTTAATATCACAGTCTTCTCAGGCTATTCTATCTAAGTTAAAGGTTACTGAAAATAAGGAGGAAAATATATATTGCTATGGTCTATGCGAGTAGTGACAGTGGAGAAAGAAAGGAGCTATGGAAGGAAATGAAGGAATGGAGTAAGAGATTTGAAAAGGATAGATGGGAAATTTTAATGAGATTTTAAAGGTACAGGACAGACTTAATTGCACTGTTTTGGATAAAGGTGCTTTGGAATTCAGTGAATGCATAGAAGATACTGAGTTACTGGAGCATGGTTATGGTGGGAAATTCTATACATGGACAAATAAAAGTGATGCTCACAATATTAGGGCTAGCAAAATTGACAGAGTATTTATTAATACAAAGTGGTTGGACACAATTAATTCAAGTGTAATGATTCATTCACCTTCCACTTCTGATCATTGTCCCTTAAGGTTAAGTTTGGCTAGCAAAAAAAGAATAATAGCTAGTCAGTTTAATTTTTTGATGCCTGGACTACACATGAGAAGTTTGTTGATACAGTTAAACAAGCTTGGAGTGTAAATGTAGATGGGAATCATATGTTTTCACTATGTATGAAACAGAAACAAACTAAAGCTGCCCTAAAGAAGTTTAATAATACTTACTTCAGAAGAAATTCCTCAAATATAGAGTTTATTAAGACTCAACTGAATATAGTACAAATGAAGATTATGAGTGGTAGCTTTGATTCAAGTAACATAAATGAAAAAAGAATCTTGAGTGCAGAATTAGAAGAAGCTATGATGATACAACACAAGGTTCTGAGACAAAAAGCTAGAGTTATGTTTAATAATGAAATGGACAGTAATTCAGCTTATTATCATAGAATTATAAAAGGTAGAATAGCAAGAAACAATGTCTCTCTATTAATTACAGATGATGGGGATATTATTGAAGATCTAGAGTTAATTAAAGAAGAGTTTGTAAGATTCTACACACAATTATTAGGTAGTAAAGATGATAAGGAGGAGGTTTGTTCAAGCAACATTTTAAGACTTCTTCTGGGTAAACAATTAAGTGCAGAGCAGAAAGAAGAATTAATAGCTCCCATCACAAATAAGGAAGTTAAAGAAGCTCTATTCTCGATTAACTCAAAGAAAAGTCCGGGCCCAGATGGATTAAACTCAGCATTCTATAAAGAATCATGGGATATAGTGGGTGAAGACTTTACAAAAGCAATTAAACAGAGTTTTGATAATTGTATACTCCTCAAGCAAGTTAATGCGACAAATATAGTGCTAATACCCAAGGAGAAGAAGCCATCTAATGTCAAAAAGTTTAGGCCCATATCTTGTACTAATACAACATACAAGACACTATCAGAATCATGAGTAAAATATTAAAGAAAATCATGAGTTCTATTATATCTTTAAATCAGGCTGCGTATATTGAAGGAAGGTATATTGGAGATAATATATTAGTTGCGCAAGACATTATGTTGGGGTATGATAAAAGGAGTAACACATCTAATTGCACTATCAACCTGGACCTTCAAAAGGCCTATGATAGTGTAAATTGGGTTTTCTTACTTAACATATTGAAAGCTCTTGATTTCCAGTTAAATTCATCAAATGGATCAAGATGTGCGTGTGTACACCAACATACTCGGTTTGTGTGAATGGAGAAGCGTGTGGATTCTTTGAAGGTAAGAGAGGGTTGAGACAGGGTGACCCTCTCTCACCTTACTTATTCGCTTTGTGTATGGAGGTCTTTACAGGTTTGTTTACTCATCTAGCGAATAAATGTGAATTCAACTATCATAAAAAATGTGAAGTAATGAAGCTCAACCATATGATTTTCGCGGATGATTTGCTTGTTTTCTTCAAAGCAAAAACAGAATCAGCTAAAATAGTAAAGGAAGGCCTAAACTTGTTCTCAAGACTATCTGGATTACAGATAAATTATCAGAAAAGTGAAGTTTATATTAGTGGAGGAAATTCAGTGATTGAAGAGAAGATTTCTCGGATTCTAAATATCAAAATTGGTAAGTTACCAGTTAGATATTTAGGGGTCCCACTTCACTTGAAAAAACTAAGTGTTGAGGAGGGGAACAAATTAGTTGACAAAATCTATAGTACAATCAATCAATGGATCTCTAAAATGTTATCTTACTCAGGAAGAGTGGAGTTAATTAAAAGTATTATCATTAGTAAGATCCTCTACTGGTGTAGAGTATTTCTATTGCCTAAACAGGTTATTTACAAACTTAATCAGCTTATGAGTAGCTTCTTATGGAAGGGTAATATGGATAGTGCGCAAGGAGAAAAAATTGCCTGGGAAAAGTATGTAAAAGTAAAGAGAGAGGAGGTTTAGGCATTCCAAGTTTAGAGAATCTTAATTTGGTTTGTCTTTTATTCACATTCTGGAGAATGTACTCGCAAGAATATAACTTGTGGAGTATGTGGGTGAAGCACAATATATTAAAAGGTAAGTGTGTGTGGAGTATGGAAGAGAAACAAAGCCATACGTGGATTCGGAAGAAGTTAATGAAAATCAGGAAAATAGCATATGAATTTATCACACATACAGTATACAATGGAAAAAACACTTATCTTATATGGGATAGATGGCTAGATGGAAAGAATATACAGCAAATTTTGGGTATAGAGTTGGAAAAAGACAACTTGAATAGTAACAAGACAATTGATAAATTTTATGGTAAGGATAGGTGGAGAATACCACCATGTGTTGGTAAAATATTACCAAACTTAATGAAGATTAAATTAGTGGATAGAGAAGACAAGAAGGTATGGAGTGAATGTAATAAGAAAGGTTTTTCTTTTAAAAAAACCTTAATCAAAATTACTAGTAATACAGACACAGGAATAGTTAACTGGAATGACTTCATTTGGTCAAAAGCTAATATTCCCATGTGCTCTTTTATCTCGTGGCTAGCTATACAAAACAGGTTGAGCACAAAACAAAGAATGCTGGAGTGGGGAACTCAAATTGATCCTCTATGTGGCTTGTGTAGAGCTTAGGGCTGCACAAAGTAAACCCAAACCCGCCCAACCCGTCCAATCCGACCCAAACCGGCCCGAAAAAACCCACACCCGTCCACCCGCTGACCCTAATGGGCCAGAAATATATATTTTTTGGGTTTAGGGTCGGACCGTGGGTTTGGTCCAGTCCAAACCGCACAAACCCGCACCCGACCCGAGCTGGTCTTTTAATTTTTTTTTTCCTTTAGTCCAGACTCCAGCCCAATACTTTGTGAGTTTGTTCAGCCCATTATTGTTGCCCATCTTATTTACTAATGGAAGCCTCTTCATTATTTAACCCATTCTCTCAAGAAAACCTATCTTATATCCGCCGTTCTCTCAACCTCGCATATCTCATCCTTCTATTCTGAAATATCTTCTGAAATGGTTAGAAAAACCTTGTTTGTTTCAATAATCAATGATGTTTATATATTTTTTCAGCCTTGTTAATATGTGGTTGTTTGCTTGTTTTGTTGAGTACTTGATTCTTATCTCTGATGGGTATCAAAGCCGATGTGTTCATATCCATTTTAGGTAATTTTCCAAATAATTTCTTTTGAACTCCAATTAAATATCAGATTGTTCTATTGCTTATTTGAATGACATTAGATTTGATAGGTTACCATGGTTACTAGTTTTAATCCTTGCTTAATGTGTTCTAAATTGGCTATATAATCAACCATTAGAGTTTCATAATCTAAACACACATTTCCACCGATCTGGATAGTATATGTTGTCATCCCTTTGTTGTGTTTGTAGATAATCACTTTAATTAGTGAGGATGCTAGTAGGAGACAAGATTCTACAAATAGACTGTTAAAACTATTAAGTCCGATCAACTGATCTGAAAGTGGCCTTATTATTGGGACAAGACTGTTTCAGGAACAAAGAACTTCAAAAACAAGTCCATCTTTTTGTTCAATATGTGGCCTTATTATTGGGTACAATTGGTATATGTTTCTTTTTATTACTTTCAAGTTACAAGTTAAAACCTAGTTGTTTGCATCTCCCTTGTCCCAACTCCCATATGTTCTATGATTACAGTTATATTACTTATGAGGATTGAAAAGAAAAAGGTTGAGTTGGCAACATTCTATGGTAATTTGTAACTTGTAAGCTATAAATCAGTCCCTTGTCCCTAAGTTGTCCCTAACTGATAAAGCCGATGAAGATATAAAATCCGAGGCTAAAAGATATGCCAATGATGAAAAATAATCTGAGGCAAAGTAACTTAATTGTTTCTTCTCATTTGTTGTGAAAAATTGCAGGAATAATTTGGGATTGGAAGTCGCTTTTGGAATCAAACAAGGAGTTGGAACCATTTTTGTATAATTTCTATATTTTGCATAATAGAGGTTGCCTCATTTTGTAACTTTATCATTCTCGAGTTTTTGTAATAGTAAATTTTTAGAAAATTTTGTTCATTTTTTAGTCTTTATGGTGTTTGACTTTGTGTTGACCAGACCCGCACCCGAGCCAAACCACACCCAACCCGCGGGTACCCAACCCGTTCAGATTTAGAGAATTAAAATAGGGTTAGGGTCTCAAATTCCCAAACCCGCACACCTCGGATTGGGTGAAGGGTTTAGCACTTCGGGTCGGATAACCGACCCGTGTGCAGCCCTAGTAGAGCTGCAGGTGAAGACAATGTGCATATCTTCTTTTTATGTTCATTCTCTAAGATAATATTGCAGAGATTGCTAAAAATCTGTGATATTTTTTGGGTGCCGATTGATTTTGATGAACTGAATGAGAAAGTACTCGGTTTAACAAGTAAAGAGATGAGAATGCTTGTGAGTTTAGTGATTACATCATATATTTACATGATATGGTTGCAGAGAAACGAAATAGAGCATGGAGAACAAATTTTTGGGCGCATTTGTGAAATGTCGAAAATGAAGATAAAAGAGAGGAGCTTAAAAAATACAAATATTATTAGAATAGTTGAGAAGTTAGATTTTTAACTTGTTATACTAGAGTCCTTATTCTATTATGAGATTATTACCCAAGGGGTCTTGATCACACCACCCCGGGACCTAACAAGACCGGTTAGATTAACTCTTCTAACTAAAGGCCTCAACCATAATTTAACACTATATAGCTATTTACCCTATTACTAATATACCCTCTTTTACATTTTTTTCTCTATATATACTACTTTTTATCAAAAAAAAATAATTAAAACACACTCCCTCTCTCCTCTCTCCTCTCTCTTCTCTCCTCTCTCCTCTTATTTCCTTTCCGTCGAATCTTGCAGTGCTTCCATGGAGCTCAAAAGCATCTTGCAGTGCTTCCATGGAGCTCAAACTACTCTTCGAATTTTAGCCTTTATTTGGTCATTTACCAGTTTGATGGTTGTTGAAAACCCTAGCTCAAACGCAGCTCAAAAAATTAAAACCCTAGCTCCGGCGGTTCAAGATCTGTGCCGTAACAACTCCGGCGAGTACAAGTTTATGAGTCTACTCTTCGAATATCGCTCGATCTGTGGGTGAAAATGCGTCGGAGATGGCAGCGAAGCCATGGATCTAAGATGATGCTGCTGCCGGAGTTCGACAACTTCCCGGTGAAAAAGATGCGGCGTTCGATCTCGCCGGAGATGAAGCCGCGTTTGTTCTCGCTGTTAGATTTTGCTGGAGAAGACTGCAGATATATTTTTTTGTCCTGTTGGTTTTTGGTCGAAAGAATGACAAAAGTAAGTGATAATCATCCTACTGCATATACTTTGAGTATATGGACGTCAATATGGAGTCTCAATTTTATTTTATTTTAAATTCATATTGTAGTTGAAGTGGACAATTAGATAAGGTTGATTGTGCTCATCTTTCTACGTGCTCAACAATTTTTTATTAATCTTTTTTTCTCAAAGGAAATTAGTTGATTTTTCTTTTTCCCTTTTTTTTAGTGTTGTTTAGTTGTTTTTCTTTTAGGATTTTGTAATGTAAAGATATTCTGGAAATGCTTAGTAAAATTTCCATTGTAATAGTTTGACTTATAAATATTTTGTATATTAATTTGTGAATTTGATTGCAATTTACTGATTATATAAGAAATGCTCAGTAAATTTACTGATTATACGGAAAATGCTCAGCACTTTTACTGATTATACGAGAAATGCTCAGCATTTTTATTGATTAAACGAGTATGCTCAGTGTATTTACTCAATAAAAAAATTCGAATAATCAGCAAAATTTTCTATACTCAGTACTTTTTTCACGCTCAGTACTTTATGCTCAGTAATTTTCCATGCTCAGTACTTTATGCTCAGTACTTTTTTCATGCTCAGTACTTTATGCTCAGTACTTTTTCCATGCTCAGTACTTTATGCTCAGTACTTTATCCGGTGGTGGTCGGCGGTGGTCGGAGGTCGGAGCTGGAATTATTAATAGTTAATGACAGAGGAGAGAGAAAAATTAATAAAGGAGGAGAGAGATTAATGGTAATGGAGGAGAGAGAGTAATGGTAATGGAGGAGAGAGAAGAATCTATTTTTTTGTCTTATATACACTATAAGGGTAGTAAAGGTATTTGTCAATTTTGAGGCCTCTAAGTAGAACAGAGAATCCACTTGGTTCCTATATGACTCTAAAATGGTCTCCAAGACCCCTTGGGTAATTCACCCTTTTATTATTTGTAATAGTAATGTAGTGTAATGGGCCGAGTAGTATTTAAAGTTGAAATGTGTCTTTTTCCTTTAGAAAGTTAAATGGGCTTACAAGGTATATAACCCATGCTTGGGCCTAATGCTTGTAAGTTTCATATGTAATGAATTTGAAGTTGATTTATAATTAAAAAGTTTGATTTGTTGATCCAAAAAAGAAAAAATTATTTACAATTTTTTATAATTAATTTTTCTATTATTTATTTTTTTGTTCATGTTAGGAGTTTGAGTTCAGTTTTTATTTATGGAATAAAATAATTTTTTGAGACAGTGAACTGTTAGGGGTTTGAGGTTCTCAAATTTTAATTTTATATATACTAAATTATAGGCTAAAATAGTATTTGTATTAAAAAATGGCATTTGTTTTTTTTAAAAGTTAAATTAGTACATAAAGTAGTGGGAACTGATTGAATCCGTAATTTATTAAAATAAAAATATATGCTAAATAGTTTTTTAATTTTTTGTCTAAGTTAAATTAGTATACAAAGTAGTGGGAATTTAAGAAAAAAATTAGTATTTTTTATTGAAAAGAAATAAAAGAGGCTATTTGAGGCCGTAAGTTGCTGGAAATTGAACTAAAACCAATCAATTAAACAACAATCAACTTTCCACTAGAATATCACATACAATATATTTAAGAGGATTCTACAAAATAGAGCCTAACTTTTAACAAAAGATATTTTTAAAGCCTAGTTACTAAAACCTTCATTATAAGGTCTAGTTACATTTTTTGCTTGGATTTTTCCCATCTATACCCTTTTCAATTATTTTTTTCAGAAATTCGTTTTTATTCTTGTTCTTCTTTTCTTTAAACGAATGGATCCGTACCCATGGGTACGGACCTATATTAGGTGTGTACAAACCTATATATTATTGTGTACAGACCTATATATTTTTAACGTTTTTAAGGTGTGTTTGTTCCGATTTTTTTTTTGTATATGTTCATTTTCTCAGGCATGTCCAAGTACGTGTACCCAATGGTCCGTACACAAGTCATTTTTTGTCCATATTTATGCTAATGTGTCCATTAATATATTGGAAAGGCTGTAATTAGTGTCCATATTTATACAGATTCCTCAAGCTTAGTGTGTAATTAGTGTTTAGTTTTCACCTACAAAATTAACAAAATAGATTAGAGACCAATAAGACACAGTTTTAAAAAAAATAAAAATGTATTGGCTGAGCCCATCAGGTCTGGACACATTGTGTCATGGCCCAACAAGTCTGAACCCAAATCAAGTTATCTGGACCAAAAATGGAAAAAACAAAGAAAGGAAAAAACCTACAGCCCAAAAAGGGCTGGACACAAAGCCCTAAATGGCCAAAAAATGTTTTGACACGTTTTAAAAATAAGGAGATACAACACAAATGGCCCAGACACACTGGGCCTCTATTACGACACTCACACGAAAAAAAAACAAGAAATGAGTAACAAATGGCCTGGACCTAGGGCTGAACCTAGGGCTACACAGGCCTGGACCTGTCTTACCAAACTCACGCGACGAAGATTGGTTAACTCCGGAGCAGATCTGGTGGCGGTGAGAGTTCAATCTGCAGCAGAGATGGACGAGTTGGTGGTGCTGCAAGTGGAGTTCCAGTTTTGGCGGAGTTTCAACGGAGAAGAAGGAGGCTGGTGGTGGATCTCTTCTCGCAGCAAGGTTGGTGGCGCGTCACAACAAGGTTGGTGGCGCAAGGTTGATGCTGGTCATCAGCGGATCTGCTTGACGGCGTGGCTTGCTTTATTTCTCTCGAACGCGTGGCTGCCGGAGAAGGGTGTTCTTGCTGGAGCTGCTATGGACATCGGACCTTGCTGAAGCTGCCATGGACGCTGGACCTTGCTGGAAGATCTGAAGGCTGCTGTGGTGGCGTCGAAGATCTGAAGATCTGGAAATGGAGACGATGGTGGTGGCTCTGTTGTGGTTCTTGAAAGAGGCTGTTGTGGTGGAGATCTCCAGCGAAGGGTGGTGGAGGGATTCGGTGGTGGTGTGGCTTGCTCCGGCGGAAGGTATTCTCAATGGTGGAAGGTCGAAGCTTGTGGTGGAAGGTAGATCTCGGTGGAAGGTATTCTCGGTGGTGGAGATCTCCAGCAGTGTTGCAGGAGCAGTAAGGGAGGAGGGACGAGGGCATCGGTGGCTTTGTGGTGTGAAGGTGGTTCGGTGGTGGGAAGATGGCAGAGAGAGAGGGGGGGGGAGAGAGAGAGAAGCCGAAACCCCTATATGGGTTTTTGGTTTTTGTTTTTTGTTTCTCAGTGTAGGATTAGATTCTTGTATAGAAAGGGGAGGGGTTTTTGGTCTTTATTGGGTTTTTAGTTAGGATTGGATGAGTAGTTAGTGGGTGAAGATGGTTGGGCCGTACCATGAAGTATCGATGTATTGTAGGCTTTATTAAATAATTTACCCTATATTTAATCCGAAAAAATATATATATTTAATATTTTCTTTTGGTGGGCCCTCCAAAATTTTGAAGCCCAAAGCGACCGCCTTGGCTACTTTGGACCCGGGCCGGCTTCGTTGATCTTTATATTTGTAGGAGCTAGTATTGAATAAGACTATACTTAGCATTCTGTTAGGGTAGCATTTTTTATAAGATCTTTCGAATACATAGTTTATCGTCGTTTTTGACTTTCTTTTTAATATATTATTTAACCGCGTGGAAACAAAAGTTAGAATGTAAATTTGCACATGACTGTAATCAATATCTTCATTAGTTAACGTTTCCAACATGTTAGCATCCTCATCAAAATCTCCTAACATAAACCAAAGCTCAAGATGCGTCGTTTTCCCTTTACTCAAGTTCGCCAAGGTTAGCCGGTCATTATAATTCGTAAGGGTATGAATAAGCACAATATCCTACTCATAGCTTCGTGACACCATTATCTAGACATCTTTTCTCTTGAGATCGGACTTGCACTAAATAACAACGGGATGTAGAAATAACTCAGGAGTACTGAACACCCAAGAAAAAAAAAATCTCTTTTCATAGTCGAAATACAACCATTAGATCATAGAAAAACATATTCAAGCTGCAGGGGTGGTGCAAATCATTTCAATTGCCAATAAAGGGTTGATGATTTATATGAAAGGGAACATTATACACAAGCATAACAATTTTTTGAGACATATATATACAGAAACATGGAAAATATAAAATATATAAAATCTACAAAAACAAAAAATCATGTTCATTTGGTAAAAGTAGCATGATTATAAGCTAAGCTCCTTGAACATGCATTTCCATTTCGAGGAGGAAAGTGTAGAGCAATGTTCCGAATCTCACAAACGAATATTTGAGATTTTTGATACCTTCTTATCTCTTCATAATGTCCTCTTTGGCTACAGTTACAGTGAAATCCCATAAATCTCCGTATTTTTCATTGAAATCCCAAATGTCCATTGTGTTATAATCAGATATCAATTTATCACGAGCTCCTCGTTCCATATTGTATATCTGAGGCTCAAAGTTGTGTGGTTCACTTGGTTTATCCATCTCAATGATACAAAATACTATTGTAAATATAGCTGCTCCAATATATAAATACTCTCCCTGTACAGCAGACCAAACAATTTAGATTCAACGTGTCTATATATGCAAGTATATTTGTTTGTACCGGAGCATTGAAATACATCCCAGCAGCGATTGCAGGAAGAAACAACCATGAAATAATTCCTGAAAGAGGATCAGTTAAAAAAACTGTTGACAGGTGGCAAGAACTGAGATAATTAAAGGATATTCGTGGGGTGGTGTACCTTGGAATCCAGTAGGAGGTTCAACAGCTGCATAATCTTCTGCAACTGATCCCCAAAATGTTCCTGAATAGTATGTGTATTAGTATTATAAGTCCTGTAACGTTTACGAGTTGATTGAAGATTAAGATAAGAGAAAAGTATACCTTTGTCTACTTCTCCTTCAAAGTAAGTATGGTGTCCATCCCACTTTCCATATTCAAAGTCTTCCTGAAACCACACGCACCCACACACATTTCTCAACTATACAGTCTCCTTTACCACACTTATTAAGAATTGAAGAAAACTTACTTGCTCGACACCATTAGTTCTCCACCTATCATGTGGATCTTCATTCAAGTCAGGTTCAATTTCTGATAATCCAGCATACAATCTTGTTGACCTACTTCTATTATAATTTCCACATATTTTCCATGAAAGTCCATATTGTTTACTTGGACTATGTTTCACTTCACAAGGTACAAATTTGTTGTACACGATTTTGGGTGTAGAATTAGTTGAGACTGAGAGTACTGAAATTAGTGGTATCACTGAAGCAGCTGCAGCCATTTTTTTAGTTAACTCTGTTATTTCCTAAATTTTTGAGATTTTTATTATTGTTTTGAACTTATGATGATTGGTTGAATTGTATGAACACTGTTGTGTGTGAGAAGGTCCAATTATATTGCTCCACGTGTTTAGGTGTGGTCAATATTTTGTTTATTTTTTCTTGTTTTTAATTTCTGATTGAGTTGTGACCGATGGTAGAGAAACTGTTTGTTACTTTAGAGTTTAAATCATTGGATGGTGTGGGAAAATGGACGATGGGGAGTTCTTTCTGCATCTTATCCCTTTGTCAATTTAAGGAACACGAATATTTTATAGCAACAGTTGGATATATTTATCTGGAAAAATGCATATTGCCCCCTATGTTTTCTTTAAATTGCGTGATACTCCCTTGCAATTTAAGTTGAATTGCTCATTTTATTAAATACTTCTAGGACTTTGAACCAAAAAAAAAATACTTCTAGACTTATCACCAACCTTTAATTTAAAGACCCGGCCTTCACTAATCCTTTCACCACTCCTACAATTATCAGAAAACATGTCATAACGCTCTCTGAACAATCGAAATAAAACCATAAACTAACGAATCGAGCCTAAGCAAACAAAACCATAGCCACAAAGAAGGGATTCAACTAAACGAAATCAAGTGACTGAACAACTTTAATATAAAAGTGTAACGGATTGGTGGAGAGAGAGGGTAACACTCTAATAAGAGAGTTGGAAGATCTTACATTCAACAACAAAATAAGATTACAAACGAACAACAAAAACTCAACACTCAAAGTAATCAACTAGTAACCACCGTTTGGGCCTACTCATGCACATAAATTAACAAACAACCAATGAACTAAAAACGCCATTGTCGTCTCAATTGAGGACTAACAAGGCAAATTAACACGATACCAAGACAACAATAACTAACTAAAACACAAGAACACGACTAAAACATCACAAGTTTACTCCTCCTTTCACACCCCCAACATGTTTAACAACCAACTAATATTTGGACAAAGCAAGCTACGAGTGAACAACAAACATCCAAAGCAACCAAATTTGAATTCGATTGAAAAGGTAAGATACGTCAAATCACAAATGTTACCAATTCCGGCCACCAAACTATAGTCCACTACATCAGCGAATCAAACCTCATCAATAAGATAAATCAACCAACAAATACCTCGAAAAGATAATACATAAACACGATCACAACCACAATCAAAATCGAATGCTCTGTGACAGTAGCTTCGTCAAATGCTCGGTTTTCCTTCTTTTAGCAGTTCCTTTCCTTCAGTTGGGCATCTTTGCCAATCCAGTATGTGTGCTCCTTCAAGGTCCGAAAACTCTGTTTCATGTCATATTGATTGGTTCATTTGAGGATTTTGTTAACCACGTATTCAGTTCGGCTTTTGGCTAACACGATGGTAGAGTGGTATCATTCACCTGGGGATGCTCACGGTATTTAATAGTTTTTCAATGTTACCGCATCTTGCATTACTATCATCTTACTACATCTTGCTTTCGTTAGAGCTAAAACTGGATTACAAACATTGTTCAGACGGAATTGTATTCTGTCTTTTTTGCCCTAAGTCCTATTCAAACACTTTAATTACATACCACCTAAAAGTCAATAACCCTATATTATTCCTTTAAAATAAAATAAAAATAATTATATAACAAATTGAGGTATCAATATATACAAATTTTGGTAAACATGTTGTCAAAGGTAATAATTTTATGCAATAGTTACAAAACCAGCTGTATAACTCATTGTTGCAATGCCTTTTTATTACTTCAATCAGAGAGTTGCCACAAAAGGAAAATGTTTTAGTAGCAGCTCACCAACATAAGGCAAAAAAAGATGAGTTTCATTGTCTTTATCTGCAATACTTGTTGAACCACATCGCAACATTTACAAAGCTTTCAAAGTCAGTTTGTGGTCTGAAACAAAAAAACACGTTGTATAGATCATATACGAGACAAATTGGCATGTTAAAAGATAGGGTATGTCTCCCACTAGGTCCTTTATCTTAATATTTTGTGACAAATACACCTCAATCTTTAAAACATGGTCCTTTGATCTTTTTCTTAAGTTTTTCGACAAGACGAGTCCTTTTATCAAAAAGATAATTACCTGTCTAGTGCATGCGTATCATCGGGAAACATCATGATCTTAACCTCACCTCCTTTCTCCTTTAAGGCCCTTCCATACTTGAGATAGATGAAAAAAACAATTAATACATAGTTAATGGAGTTTGAATGATAATGTATTGAATGCCTTACTTGAAGTCCATTAGAAAACGGAACACGAAGATCCTTAGCACCTAAAAGCAAGAGTAAAGCAGTCTTGACCTGTAAAGATGATAAAATTATATTCCTCTCTAACAATAAAGAGATCCCTTGAGACACCATATGACAAACCTTATCTATTTGTGAAATTGGAGACTTGTTATGGAAGAAATTGAGATGTTCAAGTAATGGAGCTTCAGTGTATTTAGTTTTTCCTTCACTTCCAAAAGCTTCCACATAACACCAATCAGGAATATCAGATGTACCAACCATGGAAGCTATGTTACACAGGGGATTTCTCGTAGCTGATACAGCAAATCTGTGTGGTGCCTGATAATACACCACAAAAATCCTTTTTTATATATTTTTAAGTTACTGACCAAAGATAAAGAAGGGTAGTTTTATGAAGAGATATTGACCTGTCCAATCAAGTGTGTAGTCAAGAATCCACCATGTGATCCACCAAGCAAAGCTATTTTGGATGGATTAGCCAGTCCCATCTCGATGACATCATCTATAGCAGTGAGTACATCATTAACATCTTGTGACCCAATATTCCCTGGAAGAGACTGTAATGCTTCCTCACCAAATCCAAGTGAACCTCTTAAATAAAATTAAAAAAAATATGAATTTATCGTAAGTGTTTGTACTTTATAGCCCTTACCTATAGTTCACTATGAGCAAGGTGTAATCGAGCGAGGAGAGGAACGCTAATGACTTTGAAAAACTTGATAAGGAGGTCGTATGTGGGCCCCCATGAAGGAACACTATTAGTGGATCATTCTGCTTACCCTTAGAGGAGGACACAAGTATAGCTTCATACGCTTTTCTGGCACCTGAAAATAATATTCGTCAGACAAGTATATTAGACACTAAAATTTAAGACTCATAAAAGTTTTACAAGTTGCAGTAAAAGTACCTCTTGGGAGGTTCTCAGAAGAGAATCTCACTGGAATCTCAATTATACTAGATTGACGAGATGACAGCAAAGACGTAACCTGTGATTGAATTACAAAACTTAACTTGTAAATGTTAGAAAAATAGATATAATTGTTCATTCAAAAAGCTTAAACATGGTATACTCTTTTCACCAACCTTTTCCGAGCATTTGAATATTGGGCTAGAAATATGTTGCCAGTTCCACGTGGCATTTACAACAAGAGAACCATATTTAATTTGATGAACCTCAACTGGACTACTACATACTTCAAAACAAAGACATTACCTTAAAAAGAATCTTCAATTTGAATTACTGAAAATTTCAAGCTTTTACTCACCAGCAATAATATTATCACAATTTAGCGTCAGGACATCCCATGAAGAACTAGTGTCGCTAGGGTTAATTCGAGATACATTTCCACTGTAGATCAACATGGAATAAATGGTTAGCTTTAGAATTTTAGTCATTGGTAAATGAGTAATATTACCTCAACAAGTCTACTGAAAGTATTACTTGAGCACTATGCCATATAGATGTTAAAATCATAGTATGTCCATCAGAAAGCCATGGTTTGCTAAGAATATTGAAACAATAAAGCCCAGGGAACGAGCCTTCTTCGGAACACATTATTACAGGGACCTATATGAGACTAAATGAGATATAGAACTTAATTTATATATTATAATGGATAATAATATATATATATATATATATATATATATATATATATATATATATATATATATATATATATATATATATATACCACATCAACAATTTTTGTAGACACGGGTAGATTTCCGTCACTTGGCCAATCAATTCTTTGAAGAGAATTTGTTGCTGGGTGTGCTCCAGATTCTACACAACTTTTTGCAGATAAAAATGCCAAAAACTTCCCGTCTGGGCTGAAAAACATTGCTCAAACATAAACACTTACAGAATAAAAAAATCTTTCTTCCTAAGAAAAATGTTTATTAGCAAATCATAGCGGAAGTTACCTGAACCGTGGCGAGAACGCACTACTTATGCCTTGAGTCAGTTTAATCAAAGGTGTATCTTCAGTTGTAGCAGTCCTATAAAATAATTAAGGTATATCAAGAAATTTGACATTCATAAGAAAAGGATACTTAATTAAATAACATACTGGGATTGGTTGAGTTTTGATTTTGACAAGGGAGCTTTAACACCATATATAGCACATGCTCTATTATAACAGTATTTAATCCCAAGTTTTCTAGAATCTGATGGCCATCCAACAAAAACAAGGTTATGTTGTGGGGCCCATACAACTTGTCCAACACTTATTATCCTCTCTATTCCATTAACAGGACTTACTTCTCCACTGCACAAGAATTTCAGAATTAAATTTCTATTTGATATTTGAAAATTATTAATTTTAAAACCTGTTAATATCAATGACAAAAAGTGCAGGTTGTCTTTTCCCGGCATAAGTTTCACCCCAATCTTCTTCAAAATAACCTTGACCTTTCCAAGTGCTACAATCTTTCTCAGAAGTGACACCTGTCTTGTAACCATGGTTTGTGAAACTAGGCTTTAATGGAGCTGCCTCTTCAGCAACATAAGCTATTAAACTTTCATCTGAATTCCATGATATTCCCTCAAACCTGTGAGTGACACGTGTAAATTCACGAAAAAAGGATGATCTAACGAAAGGCTAAAAGGGTAAAGTTGAGTATAACTATACCATCCATCTGTATATACTGAACCATGGATTGATTGGTTAATCTGAAACTCCTTTTCCACTTGAGATTGACTCCATGTTTCAAAGCGAGTGGGTGAATCATTTTCAGGGTTTCGAATTATTAAAAGCTTTAAACCTGATGGGGATGGAACAATTGTGGATACACCTGTTATCTCAATAGGAAATGGAGACCATTGAAAGCTCACTGTATTATCACTTTTCGCTGAAATATGACTCGATATTATAGATTTTCTCGCCTTGTTGGCCAAAATGTTTGGTTGACTAATTAAGAACATGGATTGGGTACCTTCATAATAAGCAGCCGGAAAAAAGAAGAGGGTCATAACTCATAAGTGGAAAATGTGTTACTTTTAACAACTTAAAAAGATGAAGTTGAAGCATTTATATACCATTGTCAAATTTAAAAGTCCATGCCTTATCAATAGTGGTGATATTTGTAAATTCTTGGAGCAATTCCGAAACATAACTAAATTCATCTTCAGTAGATTTGTGTAGACCCCTATGCAATTCTTTGACTGGAAGGGTTCCAGAACTTTCCATTACCCAAAAAATAGATGAGCTTTTACAGTTCGAAACAATTAAAAGCTAAGTTAGAAACTACCCTCTGGTTTAAGATCCCATTAAATACTGATTCGCAGGAACATTATAAAAACTAAACAACTAGCAAATAATTGATAAAGCAACATGAGACTCGGACAATGAGACAAATGTAGCTTTAAGGACCTTTTATTACATCCTGAGTTTAAGATACTCTAGTGGAATCTAGAACCGACTCTTTGATCTTCAAAAACTATTTTACTAGCATATTTCTAGCTGTATTACTGATTTTTGGAGTTAGCTATGACATTCGATCAAAAGCTAAACTGATAATATCCCAAGATTTTTTATGTATATGTATGCTACTTTTTGAAACGTATAGCTACTCTTAATAAGAAGTTAATAGATAGCTAATAAAAGTAGTAACAGAGAGAATATTCTTTTGCAACTAGAAAGAGTATTATATGCATTAGTTAGAAGTTAGTTTAGCATATACATATATACTTGTATCAAAGCTAATCCTATATATATTGGAAAGCACAGACTGAGGCTGTTCTGGATGCTCATGGCTACATTGATAAGTTTAGTTCCTCTAATTCTACACATCTTTATCAAATTAAGTGAAACTCTGTACTATCACCAAAGGTTATAGATCAACGCAGTCCAATTTGGATGAAATTCAATAACTGTGCAACTATTGACACAGCTTCAGAGAGTTAAGTCACTTTGATCTCATTCCACATAACAGAGGGCTAAATGGTGCAAGTTACCCGCATATCATCAGCAGCATATTTGCTACTTTTCTAAACATATGGGTATATCTGGTTATTTTCGCATCACACAGGGGCTAAATGCTGCAATTCGTTACACATTTTATGCTAAATTTATGTATTAGATAGTTAAGTTTCACATAAAACGGATAGTAAATGGGGTTGCAGATATTTAACATCATAAAGTCATTCCAGTTATTTGTATCACTCATTAAACTTCTTATCTTCCAAATGATTTGTTTTTTGAAATCATGTTCATGATGTTTGAGATTTTTCAAATATGTCAAAACTATATGCTAGGTAACATCACCGCTATTGGGTTCAAAATAAAAAGAAATTATAGATAATAATAAATAGTTGGTTGTTGATCATTTGAATTAAAAATGAAACTGGTAGATTATTAATAAGCTTCATAACTTGATTATATCGCACACAAAAGTCAACCCAACTATAGAGAGAGAGAGAGAGAGAGTACTTGGAAAGACAGACGATCAGGTAGAGATTGAGCTATAGTAGGAAATGGAAGTATTTTTTTTTTTTTTTGAACAATAAATGGAAGTATTGCTTCTAGCCTTCTATGGTCAGTCTAATATCCTCCTAATTCAAAGAGAAAAAAAAAGTAAAATATATTATTTAAGAATCAATTCTCAATCAATTTTTTTTTTTTTTTTTGGTGAATGCTGCGAGATTTTTTTTTTAAGCAAAGGGACTGATAATATTAAAATAAGGTGAGGAGAGTTAACCAACTCCGGTCACCACAAAACCAGGAAAGTCATTACATAAAAAGGAATGTAAGTCAAAAGGAATATTACAAATCCATGAAGGACAAAGATTAGAAACAGAAAAAGCCTTAGCGAGCCAATCAGCGACTTTGTTGGCTGTTCTTCTTATACCACAGATGCGAAAGTTCGTGTGGTCCTTGGCCAAATTTTTGATATCCTCAAGGATAGCCCTGTCTTTCCAATGACAGTTCGTGCTCGGGGAATACAAGGCCTTCAAAACAGCTTCAGCATCAGATTCAACTCTATTGCATAGGGGAGCATGATCAATAGCAAATTGAACGCCACTTCGAATTGCTTTTGCTTCTGCTTCAAAACTAGAGGATGCAGTAATGTCCATGGCAAAACCATTAACAACTTCACCTTTCCAGTTGCGGATCACTGCTGCTGCTGTGGCTTTTCCGTTCTTAAATGTAGCATCCACATTCATCTTCAAGGATTGCTGGGGAGGGGGAGACCAAACAGGGATAATAGAGAGCCAATCATCAATGAGGTTATCAGTACTAGAAGAGGGATAGGACATGCTCGAATCATCAACATAAAAAACTTGCCTGCGAAAAATATCAATAAGATTATTACAAGAATCATAGTTAATGGGGGTAGCATTAAACACGAAATTATTTCTAGTCAACCAGCTAACCCAAAGACAAAGGATCACAGTGCACAGTAATTTCATTTTATCTTTCAAGTTACTCCCAGATTGTACAATGTTACCTATCCAAGTATTAATACCAAAGTCAAAGAAAGGGGGAATGTGACAGTGTAAGGGGGATAAGACCCAAAATTTCCTGGTCCATTCGCATCTAAGAAACAAATGCTCAAGGGATTCTTCTTCTTTAAGACAGATATGACAAAGATCAGTAGAGGAACATCTTCTATTAAATCTGTTTTGTTCAGTAGAAAGAGCATTCATAAAAATGCGCCAGAAGAAGAATTTAAACTTAGGGGGGGCATTTGAATTCCAGTTAAGTCTAAGAAGATCTGAATTGGGGAACAGGGAAGGGCTAGGGTGATGAGAAGGAGCAATTAACCCCAAAACTGCTGAATGATACCCAGATTTACAGGTATAGATACCATCTTTAGTGTAGGGCCAGATTAATTTAAGGTTCTGAGAAGTCCAAGGAATATTAAGCTTAGAGATAGTGGCAACATTCTCAGGGCTAAAAAGGGAATTCAACATATCTAGTTTCCAAGTTTTTGATGAGGAGTGAAATAGATCAGCCACAAACTTAGGAAAAGAGGGATCTTCAGAGTAAAAAATAGGCCTGCCAATAATGGAACCTGTCCAGTTGTCATCCCAAATGAGAGTAGAGTGCCCATCTCCAATGGGTTTAATCAGTTTGGGCTTAAGGAAGGATAACCCCTTGCGAATACTATTCCAAATCCATGAGCTACCCCGTACATCCTTAGTTTCCAACATATCATTATCAGGGAAGTAAATTCCTTTAAGGACACGATGGACTAACGAGGAGGGGCGATTCATAATTGACCAAGCCTGTTTAGCAAGGAGAGACAGATTAAAAGCTTCAAGATTCTTAATACCTAACCCCCCAGCTTCCTTAGGAGAGGCAATACGATTCCAATTAATCCAATGGATTCCTTGATCATCCTCATTGCCCCAGAGGAAGTGACAGGTCAAAGAATTAATCTTATTAATGACTCCTTTAGGGATAGCTAATAGGGACATGAAGTAAGTGGGGTAAGCATGGATGATAGAAGAAATAAGAACAGCTTTCCCAGCCATAGAAAGTAAAGATTTTTTCCACCCACTTAATTTAGAAGCAGTTTTGTCAATTAACGAGTCCATTGCTTTAGTCTTAGAATTTCCCCACAAAGTAGGTAGTCCCAGATATAAGCCAAGATCTTCAGTAAGAGGCATACGAAAGGAGTCAGAGATAAGCAATTTCATAGCAGGGGAACAATTGGGACTAACAAATATAGAAGATTTATTAAGGTTAATGGAAAGACCAGAAGCAAAGCAGAATCTATACAAAGTTTCCTTGAACGCATGAATCTCCAAATTTGAATTCCTAAGAAAGAAGATTGAATCATCAGCGAAAAGGAGATGATGTATATGGGGACCCTGTTTACTCAATTGGATACCTTTAATATCACCTTCCAAAAAATCTTTTTCAATAAGGATAGACAGGACATTAGAGGCAATGGTAAAAAGATAGGGTGAGAGAGGGTCTCCTTGACGAAGACCACGGGATGGAATAAAGCTTCCAACCTTATTACCATTGATAAGGACATTAAATTTAACCGACGTGACACATTCCTTGATGAGGGTTATCCAATTATCATGAAAACCAAGCTTTCGAAGGATAGAGAACAAGAAAGGCCATCTCACTCTATCATAGGCTTTATGAAGATCAGCCTTGATAATTGAGAAGCTATCTTTAGAGTTCTTTCGGAGATGTTTCAATTTATGGATAACTTCATGAACAATAACAATGTTATCTTGGATAAGCCTACCTTTAATAAAAGCGGATTGACTAGGGGATATGATTTGGGGAATAATACCCGAAAGTCTAAGAACAATGACTTTGGAAAAGATTTTGTATAGGAAATTAGTACAAGAGATTGGTCTATATTGTCCTATTTTTTGAGGATTTTTACATTTAGGGATGAGGACAATATTAGTTTCGCTTATGTGACCAAGTGGTATAGACCCTAATAGGACAGCATTACAGATAGCAAGGATATCATCTTTCAATAACTCCCAATATTTACGAAAAAAGGAACCAGGGAAGCCATCTGGTCCAGGTGCTTTAGAAGCACCTAGAAGCCAGGTAGCATTCTTTAGTTCTTCAGGAGTAATAGGGGACATCAGCAATACATTCTGGGAAGAGGAGATGATAGGGGATATATTGCTAATGATAGGATCAATCTGTCTGGATCCAGAATCGGCATAAAGATCTTGGAAGAACCCAATAACATGGTTATTTAGTTCAGCCCTCCCAGAGGTCCAAGTCTCATCATCTCTAAGAAGGGAAGTCATCTTATTGGAGGCTCTACGAAGACGGGTGGAGAGATGGAAAAATTTTGAATTACGGTCACCCAGTCTAAGCCAAAGAACCCTAGATCTAGTAGCCCAATATTTCTCTTCAAGGGACCAATAATATTCAATCTCTTTCGAGATTGAAGAGAATTGCTCTTTTAAGGATCCATTAAGGCCATTGGGGTTTGCTTGCATAAGGGCTTCGAGTCTCTTGGAGAGGACATTGATGATGGTAGCGTTATTCCTAAGATTGGATTTCTTCCAGCGTAGAATAGTTTTTTTACATCTAAACAATCTGTTAGGAAAGCGAGATGAAGGGGGGCCAGCAAACAACCGAGAAGAGCTAAGGCAATTCTCAATTGCAGCTGAACAAGAATCGATATCAAGCCAAGATGGATCAAGTTTAGATGCAGGTCTAGAAATGAGGATAGGGGGATCATCCCAATGCAGGACCAAGGGCGAATGATCAGAACCAATAGGAGGATAGTTGTGAATCCACGCATCAGGGAAAAGAGAAAACCAAGAGGCAGAGCCTAAGCCTCTATCCAATTTCTGAAGGATAAGGCTATTGTCACTACGATTATTCCTCCATGTAAAGGAACAGCCTTTAGACGGGATTTCATTAAGTTCATTAAGGGTAATATTATTATTAAAAAGTCTAATTTCCGAGGGATTCTTCCCCAAGCCCCCTACTTTTTCCTGGGTATTACAGATATCATTAAAATCGCCAATGAAAAGGTTAGGGGAAAGGGGGTCATCTTTAGAGATATTACTAATTAGGTCCCATAAGTCTTTTTTACTACCAGCATTGGGGAGAGTATAGATAAAATGAAGATACCATACAGAATCTAAACAAACAGGGATGGAAAGGGAAATATGGTTAAGAGAAGAAGATATTACCTCTGCATTCCAATCATCTACTACGAAGATAGCAAGGCCTCCAGATATACCCACCGGGTCAACACTCCAAAGCAATCGTAATTTTAATTTCTTCACAAAAACCAGTAACTTCTTCTTCTTGGTTTTAGTCTCTGATAGACCAATAACCCGGGGATTCTCCTTAGAAATCAAGTCTCTAAGGTTTTGGACTGTCAAGGGTGACCCCGAACCTTGACAGTTCCAGAAGATACCGATCATGGATTAGGTGGGGGTTGCTCAATGCAACCTCCCACTGAAGCAGGCTCAATCATAACCAAAGGAACAGCATCAACCGCCATATCAAGAAGAGGGACTTCAACCAAACCATCCTCACCTTCCTTAAAACCAACCAACTCAGTATGTGCTAGTTTGCGCTTCTTAGCGCTAGGACCACCTTTCTCTTTCTCTGGACGTTCAATCGAAATAGGGATATCAGTAAGGGCCAACGAGTTATCGTGAATAGGGGTATCTGGTACCAAATACGAGCTAGGAGACACCATAGGAGTAGATAAATTCGAATCAGGAGATTTAGGGTTATCAACTAGCTCCGGGGAGATAACATCAGTAGAATCAACCATAGTAGTATCCACCAACTGGGTGGAAGCTGTTTCTTCATTACCAACTGATGGGGAAGAAGGAATAAGGATAGGGATTGGTTTAGTAGGAGAGGGAGAAGGGGTAGGAGTACATGGTAGCGGGGTGTTAAAGGGGGTCGGAGGAGAGGTAGGTATAATGGGAGGAGGAGATGGAATGGGTGTCTTTTGAGTATTTGAATTGAACTCCGGGTTGACCCATTGACGACTTGTTTTCCCATGGGTAGGGTTAGATCTGGACCAGGTGCGAATGGACCACCGATTACCAAACACGGGTTTACCACTAACTGAACCTTCCTTTTTGATGGGCCAAGCAGGCCACTTACCACTAGAAGAATCACCACTAACTTTCCTCGTAGATCCAGACCAGTTAGGAGAAGATTTATGTTTGTATTGATGGGGGGTGGGCCTAGAATCTTGACTATTAACCACCGGGGATCTTTGACCAGAAGATTGAGCTGGATGTTGTTTTTTTTCAGTATTAAAAATATGGTCAACCCCTGTTGGATCCGAGGAAACATATTTCAATAACTCCTTAACAACCAAAGCATAAGCCTGTTCAGGCTCTGAGGAACAACCTTGTAGAAAAGGGGGAACATTCTCATCTTTAATAACACTGACATTCTTAGTGTCCTTAGTATTAACTGAGGGGGGACCAGCAATATGTCTGGGTTTAGATGTAACATCATCAGACGAGGGGAAATAAGAGTCATCACTCCCACTGATAATATGAGAGGGGTCATCAAGATCATCCACCACATGGATATATTTACCTCTACCTTTAACCGGAGTAATGCTCATCCAGTCCCCAAAAGTAAACGGAACTCGGCCACGTAATCTCTTCTGTTCGTCTTTATAGAGATCACAGTCACCAGCAGTATGGGATAGCAAACCACAATAGAAGCAAAATCTACTAACCTTATCAAATCTAACCTCCACTTCCAAAGAGGGGAGTGAAGGTCTTTCAATATTAAAGGAACGGACGAGGGGATTATCAACCTTCCAAAGAACACGAACACGTAGCAGTTTAGTGGTATCATTCACCACATTAATGTCATAAGCAAGGAGAGTACAGTCAAGATTTTTGCAAATGTCCTTAGCATTGTCTGGAGTAACAAACGCCGGAGGAAGATTCTGGAAGTGAACCCAGAAAGTAGCAGAAGAGAAGTCGGCTTCGCTCATTGACATTTCTGGATGCCAAGCTTGAAGAAGGAGGAGGTGGCCATTAATAGACCAAGGTCTAAAGTTCCAAATGTTGAGGAGGTCATCGCGTGATTCAAAGCTAAGGAAGAAGGTGTTGAAACCAGCAGAGGTGACATGCATACGAGATCTAAGACCCCAAGATCTATACGCAGCAGATTCAACCAAAGATGAGGATACTTCAGTTTTAGACAAAATCTTGGAAAGAAGCATGAACCGTCGTGAGAGGATTTCATCTTGTTTGAAGGATGGAGTAAGTTTCATGGAAATGGTCGGTATCTTAGCCATGGCAGTAGAATATTGAGAGAGAGTACGGATGAGAGAAGGTGAGATTAGGGAACCGGGAGAAGATGAAAAGGACCTTAAAAGGTATAAGGGATAAGAAGGAAATAGAAGCGTATGTAGTACGCCTAGGGATTGAGCAAAAATTAATAAAAAACTAAAATCACAGTAAACAAGGCCATATGCACTTCTCGAGTAAGACGAATGATTACCGCGTGAAGAAGAAGGGTTAAGAGTTAATGATAACGGAGTAAGCAATGGAGGGAGAGAAGGTGAACTCGGGAAAGAGGAAGACCAAGAGACAAGATAAAGTCGGATATTCATGAGGAGAGAGAAGGGGTTTTCTAGAGAGAAGGGAGAGCATCATGAAGAGGGATTTTTTTTATTGTTCTTTCCAATTGTATTGGTATTGATAGCTTGAATTTGGTGAACCATATCTATTATCTAGCATTCTCTCGTTCTTTATTTTTCTCGACAATGTTGCGAGATGGAGAAGAAGGATATTGAGCACATTTTTCTTAAATGTCCTCTCTCAATGGCAAATTAGGCAATTCAAGGATGCAAATTCGTATTGAAAAAGAAACTAAATATAATATGGGCACCTGGATTAAAAATACAAGTATAAACTTTGCAAATAATGGATGGAGTCCGAATAAAGTATAAATTTGGAAAGTTAGGATGAAAGGGTTTTATGAAAAATCTCAATAGGTATTTAAAGACATCTTATTCAGAATTGTAGTATGGATGAACTTTTTCAATCATTTGACGCTAAGTAAAAAGAAGGAAATCTTGAACTTCAAGTTAATTCTGCTATATATGACAATTCTCTCGTACAGGATGATTCTGATATAGTCGTTACGTGTGACGCCTCTTTTGTTAAGGAATGAGAACTAGTAGACATTTTTTTCTATAAAAATCAATAAAGAAGGCATTATTGAAAATAAATTTTCGGCTAGATGTATGGCTCAAAGTTCTTTGGAAGGTGAATGTTGGGCGGTTATCTCTACTATGGGAAAGGCTGCCTCTCGTAATTTCCGGAGTGTTTCTTTTTACTCCGATAACCTTGAACTAGTTCAACGTATTTAAAAAAGGTCAGGTCTCTGATGGCAAATCTACCCTCTTATTGCCGAAATGAGGAACTGACTAATTATAATTCCCTACTTGGAAAATCTATTTCATTGGTCGGAATTTAAATGGTGTGGCAGATCTACTCGTAAAATGCACTCGTCGTAGTATTAACTTGGAATCTTGGACGGATTATACTCTTCTAGGAGCTTTTAACTTTCTTAATGTTATGTATAAATAACTTTTTTTTGACAAAAAAAAAACTATTAAAGATAGATAGTTGGTCTATTGGTTAGACTACTCTCTAGAAATTTAGAGGTCCTAGGATCCAATCTTATTGGAGTCAAAATGATTTTGAGTCCAAAGTGACTCTCATATGTAATACTAGGGATGGAACAGATCAATTTTTTACAAAAATATCAATAATCATAAGCGTTTATTTTATTAAAAACACATCCTAACGGTTTTAACCATCGGTTACACATTTTAAAACCATGACCGCATTATTCGGTTTCGGTTTTTGTAAACGGTTTTGCGGGTTTTAAACATAATCAAATGATAATTTAATAAATATATTAATTTTCATAAAATCAAACCACACATATAAGAAAAATCTCTGAGATATATAAAATATTTTGTTGGTTTATTATTAAATTATATATTTATTATTTAGTTGGTTAAATCTAGTATTTGGATTTTGGTTTTAGAATTTTAATATATCTAATTTTAACTAGATTATTATAAATATGAAAATATATATGATAATAACCGTTTATTTGGTTATTCGGTTTTATTTTTATCTAAAACCATAACCTAACGGTTTTAACCATCGGTTACACTTTTCAAAACCATGACCTATTGGTTTTAACCACGATTATATAATTCGGTTTTTTATCGGTTTGGTTATTATCGGTTTCGGTTTTTAACCGTAACCATTGCCATCCCTATGTAATACCCTTATATAAACTTAAGGGTTACTTATTTAGGAGGATCATAACCCATCAAATCTGGCTTAAAGGTCCAATTCAAAATTTGGACACAAATACCCCCCCCCCAAGGCCACTCTCTTTAACTGACTCGTACATTTAATAAATCAAACATTTAGCACACGCGCCCCATTAAAACAGTTGACTTTTGTGTTATATGCATTTCGTCCAAATTTCAAAAGAACTTTTTTTGTACTCGCAATCACATCAAAAATACCGATACACGAAATTGGTGGGTTTTGGTAGAAGGAAACCATTGTTTGGCGGGCATAAGAAAAAGAAAGGCGGAAAAAAAAGCAACATATAATTGAGGAATCGACAAGTTAGGTATTTTTTTAATTAATCGAATCTTTAGTTATGAATGGCTTGAAAACATGATGTGGTTGTGTTCAATAATTAAATATAGTGTTCTGATGGTGTTTTATAGGTGGGTTTGTGTAGTAATCTAATATGGGACATACAATTCCACAAGAACAACGAAACAAGAATTCACATTAAAGATACGACGCAATGCGAAAATATTTTCCAGATGAAACAGATCAATCGGAGATATACCAGCGAGACCTCACTTTTTGGAACCACATGAGTGCGGAGATCTATCGGTGCGACCTCACTTTTGGAAGGTTTTAACAGAATAAGGATAGGCTAAATATTGGACAGTTGTAAATTCCTCTCCCGTCCAAAAAAAAACTTAATGGATACATCAAGGTTGTTCATTAGGACCGTCCCAGTTGGCTATGAATCCATTAAGAGTGTAACTCGTCCTTAAGTCAATAGTCAGCAAATTCATCAAGTTCGTTCTCACAAGGAATACCCACATATGATATAGTAATATTATTAAAACTCAACTTTAATATAATAATCATTGAATTCATCAGTCCAATCTCACAAGGACCACCCACATAGGCTATGAATTCATTAAGAGTGTAACTCAACCTTGATCAACATTACAATACACCATAGGGATGGGAATTTAGTGAACTAAGCCACTCTCATTCAATCAATTGGATTTAGCCCCATCCTTCTTGACCTATCAATGACCATTGTCCTTGGTAAACCTTTCTTTTGGGTGAAATCTCGAATTACGTAGTCTAACCTCAAATTTTTCTATTGAACCACCAAGTCTCAATGTTCCCTTTAAAGTAAACTTTCTACTAATTAGTTTACTACCCAGCGACAAATTCGTTAAAACCTAGAAAGGCTTCCATAAGAATGATTTGACATAGTAGATTTCTTTTCACTTTTAATGACTTCTTTCCAAAACTAGCAACTGATGTATAGCCCGTCTTAGGATATTTCTCGATAAGGTATCATGCTACTGCCTCTTCACTTAGCATATTTAGGGGGGAGTCCTTAGCATGAAGGAAGAGATAAAGTCTGGTCTAAAACTGGACTCTATTCTACGCATCTTACTCCTTATAAGTTAATTATCAATGATTATCTCAGAACTAAGGGATGACAAACTAGAAGGTGTATGATTAATAACATGCATATCAATGTTAGGAGGTAAGTTATTACCAGAAAAAAGGCCACATCTTTTAAAAGAAACATATTCTCAAATTCATCTCTAGATTCACTTATATAGTTTATCACATAAGGATATGAATCTACATGCATCACTTTCCAATAAATATAAAATCTACAGTTTTAGCCCCGATTTTGACTTTTTCAAAGTCAGGTAAGCCAACCTTGGCCAAACACCCCCACATTCTAATATTTTAGGTTAGGTAAAATACCTTCCCATAATTTATAGGTTTAGAAGGTTAATACTTTGAGCACCTCACCCAAGGCATACCATTGATAGTATCCCTCAAATTAAAAAATGGGATACTTGATAAGTCTAAATCGATCCTAGGGTAACTTTGGTAACCGAGTCGCTATTATATAACCTTGAATGTTCCTCGCTCATTATGCACTCGGTTAAGAAGACCCTCAGCCGAGAGATAGGGGCATCCATTAAGCAATCTAATCTTTCAACTGAAGTACTGTTTACTTTAAGTTTTAAAAACCCCTACAACTATTGTGGCCCACAAGAGAAAGCATATCAGAATAGATAACTGAAAAGCGAGATAAAAGGGTCCATTACATGGCAAAAATCTCAAATCAATCGAATATAACCAACAACAAGATTCAAGGAGTTACACATTACTCTTATTTAGTAACTATAAAAAGATTTTTAGAGGTAACTAACGGTTCATACTCCACTTATAAATATACAAAAAGATCATGTAAGTATATAATTTTCCCACATAAATTTCAGTCACATTTCATGGATGTTCCCTTTAAACACTAGGGGTAAAGAGAGTTTATCTCTTCAGCTAAATATCAACATGATTCTCGAAGTGTTATCGAAAGCCTATCTTTGTTGGACAATCTCAAAAGAAAATCATAGGACGAAGTTGAACAAAAGACTAAGTAGTTTGTCGTAAACTCGATTTATTAAGTTATACGACGCATATTTCTAGCACTATCACTCTCCTACTTGGAGGATTATAATTAATTTAAGAGGAATCTACAAAGTAAGGCCTAAATCCAAACTTTCTTAGGATTTAAAGCCTAGTTGCAAATTACTTCTTTTTAAGGCCTAACTCAAAAATCTGGTTTGGGATTTTACTTTCCTACCCTTTTTAATTTTTGTTTTATTCCTTTTTCGTTTTTTTATTAATTTTTTTTCTGAACCTTTACTAGTTGATATATTTTTCCGGTATATTCAAGGAGGTATGTACCAAAATTGTCCAGACCATTTCGTACATACCTGTCCTTATTAAACGTTTTTTTAGGTGTTTTAGGTCCAATTTATTTTTCTTTATATATCCAATTAGTCGGTATTCTCCAAGTTTTTGTCCAAGGAGGTGTACACAAGCCCGTTTTTGTCCATGTCAAGAGATAGGGAATACGTTTTTTGTCCGTGTCAAATTCCGTGAAACAAGTTATAGCCCATATTGTCTAGACAATAATGTCTATACCATATGGGCTGGACCATCTATACCATTCCCAACTCACGCACACAGAAAAAAAGAAAAAAAAATCTAAAAAAAAGGTGTGGGCTGGACAAGGATTAGCCCACATTGGGCTGAAATATGTTGTTTGTGTAAAAAAAATGGACACACGTTATGGGCTGGACCCTAATGGGATGGACACAACCGATGCTGAACCCAACAATGGGCAGACAGACACAACTCATAGCTGCAAAATCACGTTTTAAAAAAAAAAGAAAAAAAAGAGGCCCGCAGATATGGAACAGAAGTGGGCTGGACTAACACTGTCGGTGAAGAAGCAAGGGTTCGATGAGGCTGGTTCGATGATGCTGGTTCGTGGATCGATGGTTCGGTGCTGCAGGTTCGTGGTGGCCTTCTTCTTCTCCGGCGTCGTCACAGCGTCTCATGGTGTTGGGCTTCTTCCTCTCCGGCGTGGTGGCGCAGCATCTCGTGGAAGATCTGGAGGCGTCGGGGCGGCGAAATCAAGAGCTCTGCAGCGCTGGGGTGGCTTCGCTTCGATCTGCAGTGGTGGTGGGTGGTTCGCTTCGCTTTGCAGGTTCGTGGTGGCCTTCTTCGCTTCGATCTGCAGTGGTGGTGGGTGGTTCGCTTCGCTCTGCAGGTTCGTGGTGGCCTTCTTCGCTTCGATCTGCAGTGGTGGTGGGTGGTTCGCTTCGCTCTGCAGGTTCGTGGTGGCCTTCTTCGCTTCGATCTGCAGTGGTGGTGGGTGGTTCGCTTCACTTCACGGTGGTGGTGGCCAGATCTGCAGCGCTTCAATTCACGGTGGCGCAGTGCAGTGGTGGCTTCGATGCAGTGGCTTCGCGAATCTGCTGCAGTGGTTCATGGCGCTGCTGCTGCAGTGGTTCATGGCGCTGCTGCTGCAGTGGTTCATGGTGGCTTCGAGGTGGTTCACAGATCTTCCATCGAGGGGGCTTCGCATGGTGGCTTCGGTGGGAAGGCGAAGAGGGTGGTGGGGTGGCCATGGTGTGGGGTGAGGTGGGAATGGTGGTGCGGCATAGAGGGGGTGAGGAGAGAGAAGGAGGGCATCTAGGGTTTCCAGAAAAAAATCCCCTATTAGCTTTTTGTTTTTGATTTTTGTGGGTTTACAATAGGTATAGAGGGGAGGGGGCTTTTGGGTCTTTTTATTGGCTTCTAGTTAAGGTCCAACTACTAGTTAGAGGGGGAATTGGGTTGGGTTTTAGTTTGTAAACTTAGAAGTCATGGGGCTTTAGATTATAATTCCCCCTTAATTTAATTATCCTTTTTTAATTAGAGCATTTTATTATATTCGAACAAAAATCACATCTGATAGGCCGTTGAAGATTTATCGAATAAAGTGGGGGGTCATGCAAAACTGTCCATTTAGAGGAGAATCTGGATGACGAGATTAGGAGGAACATTATTATACTCCACTAAATCTTTTATAATTCCTACTACTACCTCCATTCTTAACTACTGCTCCTTCACACCACTTCCTCTCCACTCTCGCCTCCATAGCCCAATCTTTACCAGAACCTTTCGTCTTCCCAAGTAACATCTCTCTATCTCTTCTCTTTTTCTCTCTGTGTATATATATATTGTATGTATAATTCATATGCTTCGATTTTTACATTGCTTTGACTTTTTAGATTATGAAGAAAAGACCCCAAAAGTTTGATTTATTAGTGATACTTATCCGTACGTTCATATATACATATAGGTAGTTAATGGGTATTTTGTAGAGTGATGTTGTAAATTATGATTATATTTAGTTCTGACAAAAGCTGAAAAAAGAATATAATTTTGTACTTAAAAAAAAGATAGAATCAATTGCGTTGATCTTTTGACATCTTATCCGAATTGGGAGAGCCATTTTGATATGAAACTTTACTATCTAATTGCAATTAAGCATAGGTAAAGAATCATGCAAGTAATAACATGAGAATGTAATCTGATCGATAGATATTAAGATTTGCAGATGCTTGTGAATGTAATGTGTGATTCCTATTCTTCCCATTTGGATTGTTATTGACGATTCTTTCCGTTTAATTTCCTCTAACGCTTGTAAAAAATCTTAACGTAGAAGCTCATCTGTGTTATCAGCAATGGAAACTTCTGGAACCAGCCCAGTCAAAGAATTACCAAGGGGTTTTGATACTTCTACAGAAGAAGAATTTATTCATGTTTCAAATTTGCTCCAAGAATTCACAGATATCTCCACCATTGATAAGGCATGGACTTTTCCATCTGAAAATGGTAGTAGATTACTTACCCTTAAACCTTTCTTTACATTGACTCAAAAAATAGATTTTATGGAAACCCCTTCTCATTTTATGACCCTCTCTGTTTTCTGGTTGCTTGAAAAGGTTCTGGAGCAATGTTCTCAATTAGTCAACCAAACCTTTTGGCCAACAAGGCGAGAAAATCTATAATATCGAGTCATATTTCAGCGAATAGTGATAATACAGCGAGCTTTCAATGGTCTCCATTTCCTATTGAGATAACAGGTGTATCCTCAATAGTTCCATCTCCATCAGGTTTAAAGCTTTTGGTAATTCGAAACCCTGAAAATGATTCACCCACTCGCTTTGAAATATGGAGTCAATCTAAAGTCGAAAAGGAGTTTCAGATTAACCAATCAATCCATGGTTCAGTATATACAGATGGATGGTATAGTTATAGTCAACTTTACCCTTTTAACCTTTCGTTAGATCACAACTTGTTCTTGAATTTACACGTGTCACTCACAGGTTTGAGGGTATATCATGGAATTCAGATGAAAGTTTAATAGCTTATGTTGCTGAGGAGGCAGCTCCAGTAAAGCCTAGTTTCACAAGCCATGGTTACAAGACAGGTGTCACTTCTGAGAAAGATTGTAGTACTTGGAAAGGTCAAGGTTATTTTGAAGAAGATTGGGGTGAAACTTATGCTGGGAAAAGACAACCTGCACTTTTTGTCATTGATATTAACAGGTTTTAAAATTAATAATTTTTAAATATCAAATATGAAAGTCAATTTTGAAATTCTTGTGCAGTGGAGAAGTAAGTCCTGTAAATGGAATAGAGAGGTCAATAAGTGTTGGACAAGTTGTATGGGCCCCACAACATAACCTTGTTTTTGTTGGGTGGCCATCAGATTCTAGAAAACTTGGTATGAAATACTGTTATAATAGACCATGTGCTTTATATGGTGTTAAAGCTCCCTTGTCTAAATCAAAACTCAATCAATCCCAGTATGTTATTTAATTAAGTATTCTTTTCTTATGAATGTCAAATTTCTTGATATAACTTAATTATTTTATAGGACTGCTAAAACTGAAGATACACCTTTGATTAAACTAACTCAAGGCATAAGTAGTGCGTTCTCTCCACGGTTCAGGTACCTTCCACTATGAATTGGTAATAAACATTTTTTTTTAAGAAAAAAGATTATTCTATTTCTGAAATTGTTCATGTTTGGGCAATGTTTTTTCAGCCCAAATGGAAAGTTTTTGGCATTTTTATCTGCAAAAAGTTGTATTGATTCTGGAGCACACTCAGCAACAAATTCTCTTCACAGAATTGATTGGCCAAGTGATGGAAATTTACCTGTGTCTACAAAAATTGTTACTGTGGTATCTATATATATATATTATTTATCCACTATAGTATATAATTTAAGTTGTATATCTTATTTAAGTCTCATATAGGTCCCTGTAATAATGTGTGGTGAAGAAGGCTCATTCCCTGGGCTTTACTGTTTTAATATTCTTAAAAACCCATGGCTTCCAGATGGAATTTCTATGATTTTAACATCTATATGGCATAGCTCTCAAGCGATACTAGAAATTAGTATGTTTAGGTATTTAGTAGTCATATTATTCAATTTCTATTTAATTCCGATAGTTAATCATTTACTCATTTGAATTACAGTGGAAATGTATTCAGAATCAGCCCTAGCGACACTAATTCTTCATGGAGTGTACTTGCGCTAGATCGAGACAATATTATTGCTGGTAAGTAATTTCGAATTTCAAATTTCAAATTTCGAATTTTGAATTAATTTGTTTAAATTTATTTCCTGTTTTCAAGTATGTAGCAGTTTAACCGAAGTTCCTCAAATCAAATATGGTTACCGTACTGCATTTGGCACTGCATTTGGCACACGGAACTGGGAAGATATCTCTAGCTCAATATCTAAATGCTCCGAAAAGGTAACTAATCTTTATTTCTAGTAATCATACCATTTAAAATAATTACTCTTTTTTTTTTTAAAAAATATTTTCACAGGTTAGCTCTTTGCTATCGTCTCGTCAATTAAGTATAATCGATATTCCAGTCAAAGACTCTTCTGAGAATCTCACGGAAGGTATTATTAATTCTATTATTAACTTGGGGTTCAAGTAATATTTAACAAAATATGTTGATCAGGTGCTAAAAAGCCTTATGAAGCTATATTTGTGTCTTCCAAGTCTACAAAGAATGATCCATTAGTAGTGATACTTCATGGAGGTCCTCATTCAAGTTCATTAACAAGTTTTTCAAAGTCATTAGCTTTTCTTTCTTCACTCGGTTACAGTTTGCTCATCGTGAATTATAGGTAGTTTTAAAAAAACATTAACATTTATGAAAAGAATTTTGTTTAAATAAATATTTAAATTATATTATCAGAGGCTCACTTGGATTTGGTGAAGAAGCATTACAATCACTTCCAGGGAATATTGGGTCACAAGATGTTAATGATGTAATTACTGCTATAGATCAAGTCATTGAAATGGGTCTTGCAGATCCATCTAATATAGCTGTGCTTGGTGGGTCCCACGGGGGATTCTTGACTACACACTTGATTGGACAGGTGGAAAACCTTGTGTTTGTTTGTTATACGTTACTTTGAACGAATAATTGACGATTTTACCCTTTATACAGGCACCACAAAAATTTGCTGCAGCTGTAGCTAGAAATCCGGTGTGTAATTTATCTTCAATGGTTGCTACAACTGATATACCTGAATGGTGTTATGTGGAATCTTTTGGAAGTGAAGGAAAAAATAAATACACTGAAGCTCCATCACTTGAAGATCTCACTTTATTCCATAACAAGTCTCCAATTTCACATATTGATAAGGTTTTTTGTTTATGATTCTCTATTTATCAAAAAAATACAGAAAAATGTAATACTTTTTAGGTGTATCTTTGCAGGTGAAGGCTCCTTTACTCTTGCTTTTAGGTGCTAAGGATCTTCGTGTTCCTTTTTCAAATGGACTTCAAGTAAGGCATTTAGTACATTATCTTTTAAACTCTGTTGATTTATGTATTAATTGTTTTTTCTTTTCTTTTATCTGTTTTAAGTATGGAAGGGCTTTAAAGGAGAAAGGAGGTGAGGTTAAGATTATGATGTTTCCTGATGATACACATGGACTCGATAGGTAAAAACTGATGGTCTTTGGATTTTTGTTTTAGTATATAATATAAACATGTATCTGAATTTTTGTTACTTTGTTTCAGACCACAAACTGATTTCGAAAGCTTTGTTAATATTGGAGTGTGGTTCAGGAAGTATTGTAAATAGAGAGACGATCAAACTCTATTTATCTGTCTTCTGGTACTTGCTTGAATAAATAATTCCATCGCTCATTTGTTCTGTACTATTTGATGCGGGAAAGTAAAAGAATGGTGAATGTATGGTTAACTTATACTGTTGAAGATCATATGGTTGAGGCTCTTCTCTTAAAAATGTCAAAATGGTTACTGTTTGACCCATCATCAGTGCTTTATTTTAAGAATCTAACGGTTGTTGCTAACTTTAGGGGTAGATAATGTGCATTTCACATTAAGAATCTCTGAAAATTGTTAATTATTGTTTGAGAGAAAACAAAATAAAACAAATCTAAGGGACATTGGTAGAGGTACCGATGCTTGGTTCTTAATGGGTTCTTTTGTTTTCATCTTTTTAACATAGTGAGAAATTGGAAACATCACGATTGATTACTATTGTCATATGATCATAGACATAAGACTAGAGAAGAAAAATGTACGTTTGGAGTTGTAAACTTTAAAAAATTAGAATTTACGAAAATATTCTAACGTAGCAAGTTAAGTTGTCATTGGAAAATGAGTTTAAAAATCAAGACTCAAGAGAGACCTAGAAACGAGCCAAAGATGACAAGGCTCAAGAAAGTTTATTAAATGTGAAACTAGAAGACTGATTGATCAAGTAGGATAAATATGTTTTAGGATATTAAAAATTAAGACTCGAGTGAATTCGAAAATCTAAGTTTGACAATCATAGCAATGTGTGCATCAAGTATTATTAACGAAAATGGATCGGTTGTTAAGAGAGCCTTAGAAAAGGATAAAGCGTCAAGCGTAAAGGAAGCTCAAATGACAATCAACTCAGTCCAGGCCTCTAATAATCAAAATCGGTTCTCCGATAAGGGTAGTAGAAATCTAAACTGATCCTTCGAGGAAATTGTGGAACCCCATACATCACTTGTAGAAATCAAGATCGCCCCTTAAAAAGATATACTATTGGACAACCAAATAACCATCTGAGATAGTCAAGAGAAATCAACACAGCGAACCCCCGAGAGAAATAATAGCGGATAACTTACGAGTATCTAAAGATTTCTCCAATTCAAGATAAATCACTGAATTTCGAGCTGTAACGAAAGAGTTATGAATTTTACAAAGTCCAAAGGTAATCCTATCCTAAAATTAAGGAAAACGAGTTAGAGTCCAAGTTGGACTCTAAGACTTGGGGAACACTATAGGTTTCGACCATACACCTATAAATATGAATACATGCCTTTGTAAATATGTCATTGCTTGTACCTACACCCTTAGTATCAAGTTTTATTGTCTAGAGAAACAAGTTGACAGTATGTATTTTACCTTTAGTTTTATTTTTTTCCTAGTATGCATTAATTTTCCCATATCTTGGGGTTGCATATTGTATAATCCTTGAATTCTAATTCTATATTCTATGTTATTTGAAAAAGTGACAATTAATTAATTGAGCTTCTTATTTACATATCTGTATTTTGTGCTTGAATTAATGTTTATAGTCCTTAATAGTGCACGAGTATAGGGTTACCCCATTAGTAGTTGGATTGTCGCCATGATAGGTGGTTCAATTGCTGACAACATCACATAATCATCTAGTGTGTGGTAGTGATCTTGACGGTGTTGCCTAACTAGATAGTCATTAAGGTTTAATTTAACCACCGATCGTTGCACAGGGTCTCCTTACCTAAGATATGGTAAGTGATAAAATGAGTACCTATATTTTCAATGTGGACAATGCGATACCCAATATTTTATTTTTGGTCCAACCATTGGTACACGCCATTAATTCAGCCGTTAAGTACTGATGTGGCAAGAGTACAAGTACTTATTAATCCAATCCCAAGTTCTTTGGGCATTCTCTTGTCTGTTCCCTTGTTTTCTTAACCCGGCATGTATGCATGTGAAATAGACGACACCAAATTGAAAGTTTCAGTACCGCGTTGTCCAAATTGAAAGTATGAGACCTTATTTGTCAATTTTTGGAACACTGAATACTTGGCGGGGCATTTTGCCTAACAATAATTACCTAATTAATCTAATGTCATGTGTCTTATTATTGTGATTAATGATTATCATTTATTAACCAATATTAGATAGAAGTCCTACCCGTCGCGGCAAACTCTCGTGTTTGGATGTAAATTAGTTGGTTATTTTTTCGGCCAATGTTTGTACTCACTCTGTTCTAAAAATAATGTCAATATACTAAAAATGGTGTTCCAAAATACTCCCCTCGTCTCAGATAAAATGTCTACTTAGGGTTTCACACATTAAGAAACACAAACATTACATTCACCATTACTTAAATACCCTTAAGAAAGTGTCTTAATGTTTTAAATATTCATTGGAAAACATAAATTTAAATACTTTAATAAGGGTAATAATGTAAAAAATTAGGATAAAGCGTCTTGATATTTAAAATGGACAATATTTTCTGAACGCTATTAGTAAATAAACATTATTTATGGGACGAAGGGAATATTGTTCATTTAAGATTTCAATATATTTTTTTCAATATTTTTCACTATTATCCTTATTAAAATATTAACATTTATATTTCTAATACATATTTAATATATCAAGACACTTTTATGAAGGGTATTTTTGTAACGGTGAATACAATTATTATGTTTTTGGGAAAATTCCCTTATGGCTACCCAACGTTAAAGAATATAGACAAATTAGTGCCTAAGTTTTCAAAATGACAAATAGATACACAACTTTACATTTTTTTGTCTTTCATTAGTACCCATCGTTATTTTGACGTTAATTGGGAGATAATTTAATATTTTTTCTCTTTTTATTAGACAAACACGAGTGTTAATTTAGGCACTTATTTGTCAAAATCTGAAAACTTAGATACTAATGGAAGCGCCACACAATCGCCACGTAATAGTTAACGTTAAAATTAACAATGGGTATTAATGAAAGACATAAAATAAAAATTTAGTATTTATTTGTTATTTTTGAAAACTTGAATACTTATTTGTCAAATTTTGATATTTTTATTGTTTTTTATACGTGTGAAAAGTTAAGTAAATGAAAATTGAAGTAGAAGGATAAAGGGAGTATATTAGATGAACCTGAAAACGTGCCAACATTCAACGAGATCGCTTAGTCGGTAGAGAAGAGCACGAGTTTAGTTAATCTTTGCTGTCATTTGAACCAAAACAACAAAAGCCCTCCACGTTACAAATTTCCACACCGTCCTCATCTGGGGTTTTGGTTTTCTTTCCATTTCATTATTGAGAAGCAGTTAAACGATGTCGTCAGTGGGAACTGGGAAAGGCATATTGGAGATCGCCAAGTTCGCGGCATACGTCACCCTTCCGATTGGTTTAATGTACTTCTTCGCTTTCGACAATGAAAATATCCAAAAATTCATGGGCCGTGTATGCTCTAAATCTCTCTCAAATTCTTTATATATATTGATAGTGTGATTTTTATGAAATAATGATTCATTGTTAGGTTGAAATTTAAATATTGAACTCTGAATGTCAACATTATTTGAAAATTCAGCTCAAAATTGAAAGAGTGTTCCCATCCCCCAATAGCAATAACATGCCTGATTGGAAAATCATTCTTTGATATTAATGTATGACACTAGGATAGCGGTATTATCTGTTAAATTTATATAGTATTCATGGTTATTTTGCATAACACGAGGATCAATTGTGCAATTAACCCTCTAATAATGTAGAGAACATTGTATGCAACTGTTGTGTTTTTGTGCAATTACCATCCTAAAGTATTTGGTATTTTGTTTTTGAAGCGTCAATATGTTGTGTATCCACCTGAAGGACCAAGACCACATTCACCAGAGGAAATGAGAGAGATGGCTCGGGAATTAGCTCGTAAGAGAGATGCTCGTGCATGATGCTTGTATTGGTCTACTATATAAGAATCACGACTGTTTGTATTATGTAATCCATAAACAATTAACATAATACATCGACGAAATAATATGTTTCAATACTGCCCCAAATCTGCTCTGCAGCTATATACATATTTTTATATTTGACATTCTTTACCGTTGTTGAAGCGAGATGAATTTGGAGGAATAAGTTACTTGTATGGAATTAAAATTATGAATGTTTGAAAACATAACCAACCCTATGCGTGGTAAAGTGCATAATAATATCACTTTTGTAATATGAAATGGAGTTTTTACTTTATTTTGGAAGATGTGTCACACTTTACTCTTAATATCATGTATAGGGATGTAGAGTCCTCTGTTTTGACTAGCCACCTTGTCCATCTTTAATATAGTTGATAGTTTGTGCATCATTGAAGAGTTGGAGTAATTTTGAGTGGGATTATGAATTTGTGCTTGTTCTGAAACCACCTAAAAGTTGGGTTCAATATATGTTTGCAAATCTGTGATTATGTTGATCTGGAGATGCCTCTGTTTGATCCTTTTTTTTTTTTCCGGGTCGGGGCATTTTCTTCTTTTCTAGTATTAGTCATAGCAACCATATCAAGGTTGGTTGTAGGACTGTAGTAGATTATTATGCTTTAAATGAAAGGATTATTTTATAACTAAATTACTTTTATACCCTTAATAAAATATATTTTAAATAGAACATAAGGGTAATAAAGATATTTTACTATTAAAGCTAATCCTTTCCTTCTAATGACTCTAAATTGGAAGGATGGGATATAAAGGATTAGAAGGTATAATTCTAATCCTTTAATAACTTATCCCTTCAAAAATTTATAATACAAACAAAGGAAGGATAACTATTATCCTTTATAATCCTTTCACTCTCCTTCTAATCCCTCAATCCAAACGTACCCTTAAGCTTCAAATTTTTTATTTATTACAAACAATTCTTACTATTAAACCATTGGAATGGATGGAGCAGTTAAAGTTTCACGTGTATCTGATTAGAATAGCAATAAGGTACGAGTTGTTTTATAATAATGGAGGAAGTACAAAAGGCAAAGGCTGTTTAAAATATCAAGACACTTTATGAAAAGTACTCTTGTAATAGGGAGTGTAATAGTTACATTTTTTAATTTGTGTGAAAAACAAAGTGGACAAACATTTTGAAACGGAGGGAGTATTTTATTTCTTATTTCAAATTTAATATACCATCTTAATTACTCCCTTCGTCTAAAAAATAATGTTCACCTTAGTAAAAATGGTGTCCTAAAAATAATGTCCACTTAAAATTTCAAGACACTTTATTCCATCTTTTTTCACTATTACCCTTAATAGAATATTTAAATTTATGTTTTTAATGAATATTTAAAATATCAAGATACTTTATTTGGGGTATTTTAGTAATGAGGAAGATAACAATTGTGTTTCTTAATTTGTGTGAAAAGCAAAGTGGATATCATTTTTGAAACGGACAATAAAATTAAGCAAATTAATATCTCTATTTAAAATACCCATTTAAATATTAAAATAAATCATTAATAACTTAATTAACTAACATTTTAACTAATAACACATGTTTTATTTCTTTTAATAACACACCCTACTAATTATTTATTTAAATCACTTGATTTATGCATGGATTTCGAAACTGAAGTATTAATATAAACTAATAATCTAATTATCAACATAAACTAATAAATCTAACGATCTCAAAGAAATAAAAGCTAAAAACAAGATAATCATCTTGAATTATGCTTTTTTTTAAACACAGTTTGTTTTTGTTTTACGATTTTTGTCAAATTTTTTTTGAAATCTTGTTTTGGTGATTATGTCTATTAAATCAATGTTAATACTCTTGTGTAATTTTGAAATTAAATTTATATTTTTTTATTATTTCTTTTATTTTTCTACTGAAATTCATATATAATCATTATTTTTCGCGTTAACAGAATTTCTTCGCCTTGATTATAACTTATATGATCCTTGTGATTTTTGTTTTGTCTTGTATGGAATTCTGTTTATTGATTTTGTGTTAATTTTGTGCATTTTTTCTTTGAATATGTGATTTGATTTTATGTACATTGAGACACTTATAAATTTTAATATAGAGTTAGATTATTACATGTAGCTATGTGTAATGTATTGCTGTGATTATATTGTAGCTAGTAAATAAAATATATGTTGTAATTGCATTAAAGACTTCCAACAATATGCAACTACAATATTGTAGTTGCAGACTATTGTACAAGTTTCCTTATCAATATTTTCTAACTTTCTTACTTTATGTTTTCTTTTTTAACATTATCATTGTACTGTTATACACCTCAGATGAAATCTACTGGTACGATAATGGTTTTATTTAATTTTGAACGATAGAAGAAAAACGACGCAGATGGACCGAAAAGGATCGGATGTGGATGATATGGTCGTCCCGGCAATCATAACACGTTGATCTGGGTTCTTACATTGAACTAGTTTTTTTGTTTTTTTTGTTTTTTGTATCAAGAACTTACATAGAGTATTGATATTGGCATTCACGTGTACCAATTGATTGGTAAATTCTACATATTAATTGTTTCCTATACAATAAATTTTTAATTTTGCTCTGCAGTGTGTATCAGTTTTGTAGTTTATAGCGTCGACAAGTTTTTTGTTGCATGTTCACCAACTTCTGTACAACTATAATATTGTAGTTACGCAACTACAATATTATGGTTGTACCCTCAATTGTTATTTAGAGGGTAGTATTGTCATGATCCCTAAAAATTGGAATTATTAATAGCTGGCCTGTTTTTAGAAGATTGATATAACCTTATAGGCTTAAAAATAGAATTATCTCTATTATTAAGTGGGATGTATTTTAAATGGTACATGATTTTTTTAACACTAACATTTGCCTGGATAAATTTAATAAGACATGAATCACTTTAATTTCGAAAAGGAAAATACAAGAAGGTGTTGGTGGACTATAAACCTATCTCATGCGTGAATTTGTATACACAATTATTTCAAAATCTTGGCTATTAGATAGCAGAGTTTCATGGACGAAACTTTCTTCACCTACACAAACAACTTTTACAAAAGAACGAGTTATACAAGACAATAATTTAAATGGCTTGAAAGTGATACACAAATAGAGCTCCAAATGATTTAAAAATGAAGTTTGAAGGTGCTGCAAAAATGGAGTCCGAAATGCTACAAAAATGGAATTCGAAATGCTTCAAAAAAAATTTCAAAAATCTGAAAAAATGGCTTGACGAGAGAGAAAGAGATATCTGCAAAATTTGCTTGAAGAAAAGAGAAAGGAAAAAAGAAAAATCTGAAAAAAGAAATGAAATAAAATTGAATAAATGGTTGAATCTCTTATATATATTTCAAGACTATTTTTTAACCCATAATACCTTAAGAATCTCTTAACAGTGACAAATGCATGAATATATTTCAAGTAGGCTTGAAATACAAAGGAAAGTCAGGTATAAATACTCCTATTTTTGTATTATGGATAAATTTTATAAGAAAAAGTAAAAATACCAATGTATCTTTGATACAATATGAATATAGATATAATAAATTTAAAAAATATAATTGATTAAAAAATAAAAATAAAACAAAAAATTAAATGTCAAACAATATTTTATTCGGATCAATTCCAAGTTTTTACTTTTTTACTATAAACAATTCTAAATATTAAATTAGGAATTAAAAAAAATAAGAATTTAAAATAATTAACAAGATCAATAATTAATTGTTAAATTTATTAGAGTAAATACAGTGAATACCTCTCGTGCTATGAGCGAATCGACAACTTACCTCCACAATATTTTGATACAGGTTGCTCCCTACTATTTGTTTTCGTGACTCCTTACCCCTATTAATGGAAACCGTAAAAAATCTCCGTTAGTTGGTCACGTGCTGTTCATGTGGGAGAATTTTCGTGACATTTTACCTACTGTACTAAGATTTTCGTGACATTTTACCCTCTGTACTAAAGTTTCTGTGACATTTCATAGGAGGTAAAATGTCACAAAAACTTAATATCAAGGGTAAATTGTCACGAAAACCGCGCACATGACCAACACGTGACCAACTAACGACGATTTTTTACGGTTTCCGTTACCAGGGGGTAAGAAGTCACGAAAACAAATACTAGGGGGCAACCAGTATCAAATAAAATATTATGGAAGGTAAGTTTTCAATTCGTCTATAATACTGAGAGTATTGTATTTACTCAATTTATTATAATAATTTTAAGTTAGTAAAAAATTCTTTAAATTTGAAAGTGTGCTTGAGCTCAACTATTGTTAACGCGACTTTGCTACTGTTTCTTAGTAGAAAAATATAGAATCAAAATCTTTATAAAACGTAATTATCAAAATCCTATGAATTTGTTATAAACTAGAATAATATAAGTTAAACTAGAGGGATAAATATGGAGAGAGTAATAAGATTATAAACTAAAGAAGAAGAAGAAGAAGAAGATAAAGAGAGAATTATATTATTCTTGTATTCCAAAATCATGAACTCTATTACAATGAAAATGTCTTCTATTTATAGGGAAAGGAATGACCCTTCACTTGCCTTTGGAAAACCTTTGGCCTTTGGACATCCACCTTATTAAACAATTTATTCATAACACTCCCCCTTGGATGTCCATCCATTAGAAAATATGCCTCGTTAAAACCTTGCCAAGAAAAACCCTGTGGGATAAAAACTTGGTCGAAGGGAAAAGAGTACATATAGATAGAACTAATCATCTTGAAACGCTGCCTCGTTAAAACCTTGCCAAGAAAACCCTTTAGGACAAAACTTGGACGAAGGGAAAAGAGTACAGTCTTGTTTACACTCCCCCTGATGTTGGCAAGAGATCTCTGAGTTGTCGTATTTCAATATTGTGGACCTACTTCTGGAATATTATGGTTGACAATGATTTCATCAGGAAAATATTGCGTGATTGTGTTCGTCGAGTGTCAATATCCACATTCTTCTGTAACTCGTGTGTGTAGGAGACTTTGATGAAATATGTTTTGTTTTGTCTCCTTTGATGCAATTATTCTAATTATGTGTGGTACAAGCAATAATATCCTCATAAATACCATCACTATATTCTTGTTGAAGATAACCACACTTTCTTTTGGTATGTTGAATCATCCACTTAATAAATATTTCATACCACTCCCCCTTGGATATTCAATGAAATATATGTCTCATTAAAACCTTATCAAGAAAACCCATTGGGACAAAACTTGATGAAGGAAAAAGAGTACACGAATCCTTGGGGGTTATGACACGTATACAGTTTGTCTTGTTAAAACCTTACCAGGAAAACCCAATGGGAAAGACCGTGGTGAAGGAATAAAATAAACAATTTCAATATATTCTCCCCCTCATTACGACATTACATATTTCCTAATACATTTGTACCTTGATGTCGTCATTAATAAAACTTTAATTAGTAAATCTTCTGGATTTTTACTTGAGGGTATTTAGTGATAGTAATATCATTTTCTTGATCAATAAAAGAGTTTATACTTCCTATGACAATGAATATTTGCATGCCTCGTTAAAACCTTACTAGGAAAAACCCAGTGGGAAAAAACCTTAGTGAAGGAAAAAGAGTACAATACGCAAATATCACATTCTTTTCATTATGAGAACAATTACAGAGTATCCTTTCATAATTCATACACTTTTCTCTTTAGATTTAAATAAATTACGTTCTTCAAGAACTTTTATACTCTAGGAACTTTTAAATTTCAGGAACTTCTCAATATTCGATCATTTCATATTTAAACGCTCTAAGTACTTCAAGTAACTATCGTGCTTCAGGCACTTGTTGTGCTTTCAAACACCTTTCTTGTTTGGGCACATGTCATGCTTCTAGCACCTATTTTGTTTATCAAAAACTTTAATATTCATCTAATAATCACTACACTGTATCGATAACATAAGAATGAGGACGTCTCCTCATAGTTAAATCTAGGTTTCTGCAGGAACCTTCGTGATACAAGTAGTGTTTTAGATTTCAAAATTCACTATTACACTTTCTATTGTAGTCGACATATATTACCACTTTTTGGTTTAGGATCCTTATTATTTATTTTAAGCGCTATATTAAATGAAAATATATTAATCCCATAAACTATTCTAACAGATTCTACATAACTTTTCTCGTATTTAGGTACCTAGGTTCTTCAATGGCCATTACTTCCTTTAAGATCAATTCATGTGCCAACATTAGTTGACTTAATAATTCCTGTCGTGTCGCGTGGAGTGCACATAATATTTACCATTTTATCATTTACTCATGAGATTTTCTTCTTTGGGGCATGGTATACTTTAAATCGACAGGCTTACCACACTTCATGTGTTGGTTATATGCATTACAGGTTTAACACGCTTCATGCGTTGGTTTGATACATTCGCTGGAATATATATATATATTTTTTTTTATGTGTCTATATGAGACAGTAATCTATGTTGGAGCGTTTACAACATATTCTGGGATTTTGAATATATTCTACTTGCGAATGTATTAGGTATATTATTTGCAATACTTTTCAAATAGAGTTCCTTTTAACTTCAAGTTCCTATTCTTTAGTTGTGGATATAAATGATATAATAAATTGTATTCTACCATACATCATGCAACTTCAAGTTGCCTCGTCTATATGTTACGCAACTTCAGGTTGACTTGTCTCTCCCCCTAATAAGGGGGTAGTCACTTGGTAAAATGAATCTTCTGGTTCTTTTAAGTAGATACCAAGTAAGTAATCTATTATTCGACATATCATTACTGCACTAGGTTACCAAGTCAGTCTTGTAATAATACAAAGTTCTTTGGATTAAGACATCTTTTCTTTTGCACAATGAGCGTTTCAACTGCTTGAATCTGTATATATATATAACCCCAAAGAAATAACATATTTTATTTTCATACACACTTCTGGTGAGACTTTTAGTAAATAATGCAAAAGATATACATTGTTACGGACACTTGTGCCTTATACAAAATACTAATTTTGGATATTATCCTTTAAATTTAGTAAATTTCTTCGGGATTTACTTTTAACATAATTTTCCAATTTTGTACCACAAGGTAACATAACTTTTGAGCATCCAAAAACCTTTAATTAGATCAACAAAATGTCTTAGTATTCCATGAGTACGCAAACACTATATAATTCCACTTTATCGATAATATTCATGCTTACCATTTCATGATGGCTTATCGACCTTTTACTTTCAGGTTCCTTATTTATTCCACTTCTGGTGGTAAGGATTTTTTTTCTTACCTTAACCTCGTCAAGAGTTTGGGTCACCAAGATGTCTATTCCAGACACATTGAAAAACATTGCATTTTCTTCCAGAAACGCACTTCCATTCACTTCAATGAATGGTTTTTAGCTAGGAAAAAAAACAGTATTTAAATCACTCAATTATTTCCATTACCGGGAAAATGTAATATAAGCTGGAAATGATGAATTTGCTTCAGAGAATGTGATCATATTATCTTCTAGGAATAATTTCTAGTCAAGGAATACAACACTAACACACTTGTTTTGTCATCCATACGTCTATTTATTTAGATTATGAAAACGGTTACATTCACTTCAAGGAATACAACTCCATTCACTTCGAGGAATGAAATGTTATAGTTTACAAGAGAATGTAATGTTAAACCTTAATATTGGGATAAAACTCTACTTACGATATTACTACTTCAAGAGTATTTTCATGACATGAAATCTGTAAAAGGTCTTACCATTATCTTTTTTTTTTTTTAACAAAATACTTCTAGCTACAATAATATCTACTTCTGGAGAATAATTATGTAACCTTGAAGTATAGAAGTATAGCGACGATATCTTATTTTTCCTTTGCATTCTCATGAAATAATTAACCTCGTCCTTTTTTAGTATGTTTTGCATCTAATCCTTTTTTTTTCACGATAAATCTTGTTGTCCTTACCTCCTTTTTTTCTTAAACAGCCATTCTAATAAAAACAATCATATATATAAATTATATATACTTTAGGAAAACATATCAGCAAAGCAAACTCTAAAACACTATCATGATTTTCAACCTCAGGTGGAGTTATGATCACCACCATGCTGATTTCGATACACATTAAAAGACGTAGCATTTTCTTCAGGAAATGTAGTTTTATTCACTATAATGAATAATTTACAATATTTAATTGTATTTAACCCTACTAGTTATGTTTTCATATCCATTTTCAAAGATATTGAAAAATTCAACAATCGTTACAAGGAATGCAATTCCATCCACTACATGGAATTGTTTTGAGCCAGAGAATGTGATTTTGTTCAATCAAATTTTGTCACCACAATGTTTATTTTGATACGCATTTGGAAGTTATTGCATTCGTTTAGGGAATTTAATTCTAATCACTTCAGGGAATAGTATTATGTAAATGGAACACAAAATATGATTATATCAATAATTCATTACTTTGCTTCTTACGAGACAAACAATCTCATAATATTTTGTAAAACTTTTATTCGCGCTATAGCTACTTCAGGAGTATAAGCGTGATTTGATACAAGCAAACGTATATTTGTTCCACTCGATAATATTACATTTGCCCGTTTAAAATCCTCACTTAATTTAGTAGTACTTGAAATTGTACTAACATTTGTTTTTGTCCAATTTACTAACAAATTATTAAATTGTCCAAATGGTAACACTATAAACATTCATAAGGGAGGTTGCAGGTTCGAAACCTCTGTCATCTTCCCCCAATTTTATGTATTTCTTTTATGAATGAAATCATTGTGTTACATATAGCACAATACAATTCTTAAATATCCATATGAGTTTTTTTTTTTTTTTTTTTTTATCATATACAACCGTTTTACAATCGTTTTCCTTAAACCCATTAATTTGAATTAAGACTTCAAGTCTTTGCAATTCTTTTAGATTTCGAACCGCTGAAATTTAATCCTACAAACATTTAAAAATTGTTGTATGCTTCGTGCCTATATAGTTCCTCTTATACTTCCGGTTTATATTCAATAAAGTTCTCTTCATGAGATGAATGATCATTTTTTTTTCTTTAGAAGTTAAATTGCATTCCTCAATTCTTTTGTGCAAATTATAACAAAATTGATTAGGTTTCAAACCTTTAAAATTTGATCTAGGCTTCAAGCCTTTCAATGAATTTTTCTTTTATGCTTCATGCATATAAATTGTATTCAAGGCTTCAAGCCTATGAGATTTATTTTATTTTTCTGGCATATAAAACTTGTGATAGGTTTCCGGCATATAAAATTTGTTATATACTTTTGGCATATAAATAGAGTTCTAGGTTTCGGGCCTATAATTTTTGGTATATGCTTCCGATAATATAAATTTCTATTCAGGCTTCGGGCCTATAAATTGTAGAATGTGAATAATATATAACAAAATGTAGAATTGTAGAGTATTTTGTTCAAAAATTTCTGTTATAAGACAAAATAAATCTATAGCCTAGCGGTTATACCCAAATACTCTACTATCTAGAAGTCTCAAGTTCAAAACCCCCATACCTCTCAAAGTTATACCAATTCTATTTTCTTTTTTTAATTTTGAGATGATAAATAAATCTACATATAGCATCATCTATATTAATCGAAATTGAGACTTTTAGTCTACACCATTAATTTTTATGGTTTCGGGGTTTTGAATTTTATTAAGGGTTCGAGCCCTTTAAAATTAATAATTAGCCTTATGCTTTCTAAAAATACATATAGGCTTCAGGCCTTTAAATTTCAGTATATGCTTCTAGCATATAGAATTTTGTTTTAGGCTCCGTACCTATAAATTCCGGCCTTTATAGCGTTAGTTTTCAGATTTTTTTTTTATGCTTCGGGCATATAATTTATTTCCTGGGCTTCAGGCATATAATATAAAATTTAGGCTTCAGGCCTATACGATTATTTTTCCATGCTTCGGGCATTGTAGACTTCAATTCTAGAAATACATCTCATTTTATTTTCAAGCCATTCAAAAATTATATTTACATATAGGCTTCAGGCCTCTATTTTTTCTAAAGTGATAACCCAATTATCTGCTTGAATAGTATAATCGTATTGTATAGGATGCAATGGAAGTCCATGTCATATTTATCGGTTGCAATGGAAAGTCCTTATAATACACTCTCTTATTTTCTATGTGAAAAGAAATATATATAGTATATATAAAATAGAACAATATAAATCATACCTGGAAAAATTCTTCCTTGATTCGATCGGTAGAGACTCGTGCTGATAACGTGTTATAAACTAGAATAATATAAGTTAAACTAGAGGGATAAATATGGAGAGAGTAATAAGATTATAAACTAAAGAAGAAGAAGAAGAAGATAAAGAGAGAATTATATTATTCTTGTATTCCAAAATCATGAACTCTATTACAATGAAAATGTCTTCTATTTATAGGGAAAGGAATGACCCTTCACTTGCCTTTGGAAAACCTTTGGCCTTTGGACATCCACCTTATTAAACAATTTATTCATAACAGAATTATCCTATTTTTTTCCTTTCTTTTTATCAATGATTGGTTAATTACAAGTAGTTGCTATTGATTACACTTTTTTTCTTCCAAAGTTGGAATTGATTATACAACCTACACGGCTTTCACACGGTTGGAGTCTCATGAGGTCCTTGGAAGTCAAACGCTCTTTTTGTCAAAATCACTAGTATAAAGAAATTTGTCAAATATTTTAGTCATTCAGCCTCCACCACGCTCAAATGCTAAAGAATGACTTTTTTTTTCTTTTTGAGACAAAGGAAGGGTAAAGGAAATTAATGTACCTAGGAAAGGCACGGGTAAAAAAAAAGTTTAATCTTATTATTATAATAAAATCGTTTATATAAAAAGTAAAAGTGTCTCCTAATGGCAATAATGCACTCAAATTACAGTAAACATTTTCAAAGAAAATGTGGAAAGAAACATTACACATACTCTTATTTTCTATGCATGTGTGTTGACTTGCACAGGTCAATTAAATATGTGTCTTTTTGTACCACTTAAAAATACTTGGCAGTTCATTCATGTAACATATAAAGCTAATAATAGTTGGAGCTTGAAGAAGCTCACATCTTCCTTCCTTCAACTACCCAATTCTGCCTGGTAAGTTCTCTAATCTTTCCTTCTCTTTTCCTTCTTTCAATTCATTTCCTTCGAACTTGATGCTATAATCCAAGTTAACTATTGTGAATTCAGTTCATATATGGCAAAACATTATTTTTTTTCCACCTTAGGATATGTTTATGATTATACAAATGTACGTTGAAATGAAAGTATCATAGACATATATAATTAAGCAATTTGAGTGTTTTGTTGAATGTATGTATAGGTAATAAAATGGCAGAATTTGTACCTGTGGGTACCATTTTAGGTCTCCTCACAGACCAGATTATTAAAACAGCTCAAGCTGCTCAAGATGTTGTATTTCAGAAAGAAAGTTTCAAGGTCCTAGCTAAGCACCTTTCTGATATCAGCCCAGTGTTAAACGTTTTACAGCTGCAAAAGCTAAACGATTTACCAGCCACACGGAAAGCTCTGGAATCCCTTGAAACCGATGTTAAAAAAGCTAATAACTTAGTTGAAAAGTACAAACACCGAGCACGTTTTTATTTACTAGTCAAGTGTAGACACATCGTCAAAGAAGTACAAGATGTAACACGCGATATCGGGAAATCTTTACTAGCTTTATCTCTAGCGGATATCGAAGTTTCATCCGGAATTTCAGACGAAGTGAATCGGTTGCAAAGTGAAATGCAAAGAGCAGAATTCGAAGCTTCTCAATATCGTCTTCAAGTTGTTGATAAGTTAAATCAAGGTCTTAATGATCAAATACATGATCGGGAATTCGCAAATGATATGCTCAGGGAAATAGCACGAGCCGTTGGGGTATCGGATGAACCGGAAGAGATAAGCAAGGAGCTCGATAGTTTCAAACGAGAAATCGAAGAGGCTGCTTTTCGGAAAGAAAGAGCAGAAGTTCTGTTTCTTGAGCAAGTGATTGAGTTACTCTCACGCGCAGATGCTGCACGAGATTACGAGGAAGTTAGGAATCAATACTTTCAAAGACTTAAATTCGTGGAAGGATATGATACAAAATCAGGATACATACATCCGGTTAAAGCTTTCCTTTGTCCGTTAACCAGTACAGTGATGACTGATCCGGTTAGCTTATGCACCGGGACTGCATATGAGAGGGTGAATCTTGAAGCTTGGTTTGAGAGTGGTGAGAGAACCGATCCAGAAACAGGTGAAATTCTTGAAGATATATCGTATAGATCGAATCTTCAACTGAGACAGTCGATTCAGGAATGGGAAGAGCTTAACTATTGTGTTAAGATTAGATCTTGTAAGGCGAAATTACTGTCCGAGGATGATTCGTTACTTAACGAGGCTCTTGATCAGATGCAAAAACTTGTTCAAGATAATACCATTAATAAAGATTGGATTTCGATTGGTGGGCTCACTAAAATCGTGGTTTCCTTACTTGTTAACTCTCACAATGAAAATGTCATTTTAAAAATTATGACTACTTTAAACAATTTAATCGAAGGCCATTCAAGAAACAAGGTTAGTTTGTTTTTAACTGTTTTTTATATATCCGATTTGGGTTTTATTGGTCTGAAATGATGCACAGGAAATAATTGTTGAGAATGAGGGGGTTCATAACATTGTTTCATGCTTTGAAGTGAGTTCAAGTGTAGCAAAAGCAGGGGTGAAATTACTATATGAGGTTTTGGTAGAAAAGTCAGGATGGAATGTGGTTTATTTTAGGAAGCTATCTCAGGAATGTGATGCAATTCCTCATCTTGTAAAGATATTGAAATACCCTGATACCTTTTTCGCTGAAAAAGCACGAGAAATCTTGATGAAGCTTTGTGATGATGATGAGGAGAATATCATTCAGGTTGCTAAAGTTGGCTGGTATACACCGCTTGTCCAAACTGTTATTCAAGGTTAGTCAATAAATTCTGTTTTTAAATTGCAGAATTAGTCCTTTTAATATTTAATATTTTCGCTATTGGTCCTTGTCAGGACCTGAACCTGCAAAAATCAAGATGGTAAGAGCACTGATTGCGATAGATATGAAAGACGAGAATATAAAAAGCCTTGGAGAGGAAGGGTTGATTACTCCATTGCTTGAAATGACTTCTGGAAATATTGATTCAAAAGAATCGTCATTATCCGCACTTGTTAAACTATCAAGCTGCCATGAGAACAAAAAAACTATGGCTACAAAGGGTGTGGTACCTCGTATTTTGGAGCTCATATGCACTGTCCAAACACGCACGATTATTATCGCTAAATCTGCTGAAATTCTAGCAAATCTTTCGAAAGATGGTGATGGAATTAAATATTTCGTTGACCGAGATGGAAATCCGCTTAACTTAGAGCCCGTGATTACCAATTTATTGGCTTTCCAGCAGAATCTCAATTTATCCGAAATTGTGAAAAGGCCCTTATTGCACACGCTATTTCGAATCTTTCAATCTGAACCGGGGCTTGTTAAATCAGCAGTCCTCTCAGCTAGTGGCGTTTCGGTAGTTTTACCTCTTCTTGATGACCCGAGTCAAGAAATACAAGAACTTGCGATTAATATTCTCTTTCTCTTCTCTCACCATGAACCGGAAGGAGTTGTTGAGTATTTAACGAACCCCAGGAGGCTTGAGGCGTTAATATACTTTCTCGAGAATTATGAGAAAAGTGAAGTACAAATAGCTGCAGCAGGTTTATTAGCTAACCTTCCGAAATCTGAAATTTCACTAACGGAGAAGCTAATTGAACTAAATGGGCTTAAAGCGATTATAAACATCTTAAGATCCGGGACCATGGAAGCTAAAGAAAACGCTTTGAGTGCTCTATTTAGGTTTACCGATCCTACGAATCTCAAGTCACAGCGTGTAGCGGTGGAACTTGGTGTGATTCCTTTGCTTGTAAGCTTTCTCAGGGCTTCTTCGGTAATAGCTCAAGCTAGGGCAGCGGCTTTGTTAGGGGATCTCTCTATGCGAAGTCTTGAGCTCGGTAATGTTGCCGGAACAGGAACTTGCTGGTGTATTTCTAGACGAAACGTCTCGATCTGTCCGGCACATGGTGGTGTGTGTAGCGTTAACACAACTTTTTGTTTGTTGAAGGCAAATGCTTTACCTGATTTAGTTAGAATCTTGCAAGAAAAGGTTCATGCAGCGGCTTATGAAGCTATTCAAACCCTTTGTACTTTGGTGAGTGAAGAATCTCCTCAAGAGGGAGCGAACGTTCTACATGAAAACGATGGAGTTGTACCAATAATAGAAGTTCTTAACTGGGGTTCAGAGTCACTCAAGGCTGAGGCTTTGATCATATTAGAGAAGATATTTACAGCAAGGGAAATGGCAAACATTTATGGACCCACTGTAAGAATTCCTCTTGCTCGTTTAACTGGGCGAAGCATTCTTGGGGATGGTCAACTGCAAAGGAAAGCTGCTAGAGTGCTTCTACTCATTGAACGCTATTCAAGATCATCCACTTCTCTCGTTGCAGGTTTAAGCGGATGAACCTTTGGCTATCGTATATTGTAGAACCGATATGCTTCTAAAGTTTTAAAAGGAACTTCTTCTTGTGTTAAGTTTTGCAGAAAATGCACTTGTAATTTTCTTTTGTTCTGGTAAATAATGTGATTGACGTCTCTGTATTTGTGATATATTAATATAGGTCTGAGACATTATTTTAGGTGTATTTCTTTAATTGTTTAGGGATTTTTCACCATTATTAGATAATTTCTTAATTCATGTCTTGATTTGGAGATTTATTAATTTGTAGCGTTTTTGGTATAATTTGTGTGTTATTGTGAAACTCTTAAGTAAAAGGAAATAATTAGAGGTCAAATCAATATCAATGAGTTAAAGAATGAAGATATAAGGTGAAATCTAGAATTAAACGGAAACAAAGTAAATTAAGAAAGGAAAAGCTGCCAGTAAATTTGTCTTGCTGAAAAGTCGTTCAGTGTATTGAATAACGTAGAAATTATATTAGGAATTTGGATGAGATATTTTACCAACAGATAGATCTTTGAATTGCGATCGTTTTGATAGGCCGTAGACTAAATTGACCAAGTGACGAAGAAGATATGACCAAATCATTGAATCGGTGTTTATCCTATCCTATATTTGAATTGGAAAAGGACTCCAATAACTTGTCTTTCACTCCAATATTTCGACCTAGGTTTAGCTAACACCTATAAATACACCTACTTATCATTGTAAACATATCCTTACTCATTTATTAATCTGTATTACACTTAGAGATTCATAGAAGCAAGTTGACAAGTATGTATCCATCTTTTAGTTTATTTCTTTCTAGTATGAATTAATTCTCACATAACTTGAGTTTTGCACATGTATAATTTTTGAATTCTTTATCTTTATTTTATGTTATTTGGGATTAACCTTTAAATTGATTTGATCTTCTTTTTTTCATATTTGTTTTATGTGGTTTGATGCATTAATCGTAGGTCTTGCTAGCGCACGAGTATAGTCTACCCCATTAATAGAAGTTGGATAGTCACCCGGAAGGGGTGGTCAACTATTGAAACACCACACAAACGTGTAGTGTGCGGTAGGGATCTTGACGGGCTTTCCTAACTAGATAGTCACTAGGGTTTGAGATTATCCACCGATCACTGCACATGGTCCCCTTACCAAAGTCCCCTGTAATTGTTACGTTGCCACCTAAGTCTACCCAGAAACGGGTTAGGAGGAATATAGAATCCTGACTACTTTCTCTAAGTGCTTTAATCACCCTTATAATTGAAATATAGTATTAGAAGGATAAGTGCATACTAGCAAACCTAGGCTATCCTTCTCATCTCAATTCTCATTTGATTTATTTATTTGCTTTATTAGTTTTAATTATTATTCTCTCAATTATTTATCTCTTTAGTTATCTTTTAATTTTAGCAATTAATCTATACTATACTTTCTTTCCTAAACACAATTCTAAGCTAACACGCTTAATCCTTGCGAACGAATTCTACTTGTAGTGAGTTTTCGTGCTTGTTTATGGTGTTAGTTCTTTTAAATTATATCGTTATTTTATCACACCCTAAGCAACACCAAGTTTTTGGCGCCGCTGTCGGGGATTTTCTCGATAGTTATTGTGTTTAGTTTTTAGTTGTTTTCAGTTTTACGCTTTCTATTTGTTTTTGTCTTTTTCAGGTTCTTTAGATTCTGGTGTATTTACTCGAATCCCGGTGATTTAATAAGAGATTATAGAAAACGCTTAAGAGAAGAGAAGAAGGAAGCCATGTCTTTAGTAGATGATTTAAATCCACCATGTGGGGACAATCTTAATCAACATATTCCTATTCCCCCACCAGTAGCACCACACGGAGTGATTCCCCAGAATAATCAACGTCGCGAACAAGACCTCCCAGGTTTGGGAGTACCTTTTTGAGTTAAACTATCAGAGAGATCCGCCCTCCAGTGATCCAATCCACAAAATTCAGGCCAATCAGGGTATGCTAAGTCCATTTGCGAGCTATTGATACTACAGTGTTGCGGCAACTCAATATCCAGTAAGAGCGATTCAGAAGTTTATGCAGATTTGTGATGCCTACATTACTCAGGGCATTACACGCGAGCAACTCATGTTTTCCTTTTTCTTAACCAGAGGATTTGGTGAATGGTTTGAAAGACAAGCACCATATACACTTACTTTTTGGGATGAGCTGCAAGTTGTATTCCTTAACCGCTTTTATCCGAAGAGCATGAGATTAAAAGATCAGATGGAGCTTGCAAGTTTTCACCAATAGATTGACGAAGATGTCGGAGAGGCAACATAAATTATCAAGATGTCCACTTCATGGTTATACCCCTGCTTTATAGTTAGAGATGTTCAATTGAGGTATTGATGCAGAAAGTAGATTGAGGGTAGATAATCTTGTAAGAGGAGTATTATATCCATGGATCACGTGGAAGCTGCAGAAGGTATGTAGCGAATAATTGAAACAGAAAGGAGTTGGCCTCTATCGCGAGCTCCTGTCACAAATACCAAAGGCACGCTTTGATTAAGTACAGAATCTTCTATTAGCGCTAAACTTTCCACACTAGAAAATAAAATTAAACACAGATCAATCCAGCATTTTTCAAGGAATCAAGCTGAAATAAATGTAGTTTGAAAGGCACAAGGTTGTCCGCATTGCGAGGTGAATATTCATGAATGGGAAGAGTGTGAAGGCAATCCAGAATTTGTGTACTTTATATCAAAGCGTGGGAATTACCGATTTGGTAATCGTAATCATCCAGGTATGCAGTATTCTAATCCTCATGGGGCCGCAAATCCTAATAATACATATCAACCATGCCCTTAGAACATCACTTATGAGCGAAGATCTCAAGGTCCCTATCAAGGGAACCAAAATTGTAACAAACCAGTCCCTCCACCGCAACCAACTTATGATGCTTATGCTAATAATATAGCTCTAAAAACCTTGCCACGGCATCATCAGGAAGATGCTGGGTTGTAGAAAAAATGGAATATTTTATGACTGGGATACAAAATACTATGAAAGTATGTCTAGACATGATCAGTAATCAAGGAGCCGCAGTACAAGTCTCTCAAATAGTGAAGGTGTCCTTAGGAACAAACAAAGTGAAGGAAATAGAGAATGGTGACTGCAGTGTTGGGTTCCCAGCATGTAAGGGAATCTGTAGTGAAACAGATTAGAAAGAGGAATCGCCACCTACTGTAGAAATTACCATGGAGGTTCCAAAAGATAAAGAATAGCCAACCAAGTCTAGCCAGGAAGAAGTTGAGTTCGTACTTCTCCTCAAATACATGCAAGAAGAGATCAGAATAGTCATAGAGTTACGAACTAGCAGAGCTATAGAGAAAGAAGCTTCAAGTGAGAAAAACAAAATGAGGTTGCACCTGTTGTGCAAGAAAGAGAATAAGAAAATAAAGTGGACTCGCCACCAAATAGTTCATTACTGTCATCATCCACTCCTATGATACATCAAAAGTGTGACAGTGAAATAAAAGCATTTGTCGAGGTGTACAATGAAGAGAAAATCAACTCCCAAATGCTTGAGATTGTTGAGAAAGGGCTTACACCGCAACAAGTATTCACAAAAGTTAATCCAGAGAAAGATGCTAGTGTACAAGCTAGGGTGGAGACTGTGACTCGTACTGAGAGAGTCTCGAGAAGAATAGAGAAGGAGCTACTCTAAGCTTCAAGATCTGGGAAGTTTCAACCTTCAGATTCAAATTAGTTGTAAGCTCAAGGTGAAAGCCATGTGTGATGTAGGTTCGAGTGTGAATCTTATGCCTAAGTCCGTGTTCGATAGGCTTGGAATCAAGAAGGCAGAGAAATCTATTGTGAAACTATAATTCGCGGATAACTCAATATCAAATACATGAGGAACAATGGAGGACGTTCATATATAAGTAGGTAACATAACAATCCCTACTGACTTTGTTATTCTTGATTATGATGTAGATAAGCAGGTACTGATCATACTTGGAAGGCTGTTTCTGGCCACATGTCAAAGCATAGAGACGGTATGATAGTATATTTGGATAATTTAGAGTGAGGTTTTTGGCTCTCTCCTCATTAGCCATCAACGATTAGCCCTAGAGCTTGAGTTACTCTCATAAAAAGTTCTCACTCAACCAAATGATTTCCTTGATGCACTAATTTAGCATCCCCAATAACCCAATAAAGCATAATATGTTCACATAAAAATTCCACTTTGCCGGTCCAAATATTTATATTCTTTTCATATCAATTTTTTTCTTTTGTATAGCTATGACTCTATTTTTGATGTTGAGATATCATGATATTTCTTTTCTCATGTTTTTTTCTTTTCATAACTTTTTTCATTTACTTTTACCCCGGCAAAGGGTTACAATATAATAAATCTGTGAATCATCATCTATATATAGAACATAGCACAATTAATAATCTCAGCCAATAACAATTCCCATAATGGTGGACCCACCACCCCAAACTCAAGCTCTAAAACAATTGTCTATGCATCGCGATTTGAGTGTGGGGCATACGGAAAAGTCATAAAATCTAAAGGGATATGGCTTATAACGTGGATAATAAAAAGGCTTTAGAAAGGCTAGAAGGGTCTGAGAAGGATATAAAAAAAATCTAATAATTGGACAGCAAGCTAAAAGGCAACAAGGGGCTTATCAAAGAACCGCCTTAATTACTTTCTAAACTATGCAATTTCGTTATTCTCTTACCTTTAGCACGTTCATTAAATGGGTTTATCAACTAGCTTGGATCGCACAGCCTACACACCCCTCATGGCGCCTTAAAATCAAACATACTTCTATCGCATTGCTTACTAATCATTTCTTTACTATCAATGTGTGTTTCCTGCAAATACTCAAAGCATACAAAATAAAGCAGCTCATAAACATACTACTTTCTATCACCAACTTACTAAGATTATGCTTTCAAGCTATTAAACACACTCTACATCTAATCCTTCTCTCAAAAATTTTAATTTTTCCTGAAAAAACAATAAAACACATAAAAACGGAGATGAGGGACAACGAATCCCCACACCCCCAACTAAAAAATGAGTCGTGTCCCAATGACTCGAAAAGACTCTATAAAAATTAAAATTTAACAGATATTTCAAGCACATAAAGATGTTAGTGAATAACAAAAACATACTCTTCGAGGCTATCTACCTCGCCTGATCAATGCCTGGAATAGGGTGCAATGCTTTCCTTGTATGTAAACTTCATTAATCACCAATTTCGCTTTCCCTTACATCCTCTTATGCTCCATCTCAGTCAATCATACTCTAGAAATATCTTGCTTTTATTTTTCCAATCTTGTTCTCGAATACTCTCTCATGTGTAGGTGTTTGGTCCAGGAAGATGTTGTTGTGACAACAACTACTAGCGTCCCAGAAGCTTTGCTCATCTTTGGTATAGGATCTTGATATGAATAGGTTATGATGTTTTCTCCTTGAAAGATGTAACTATTTTGATCTTTGATTTGACCACTGGATGCTTTCCTCTACTTACTTGACCCAATTTACCTTGTAGTTTATTCCTGAACTAGTACCCATCTCCATTCATTTATTCTTGATCTTACCCAATACCTTGCTTTGATACTTCATCTCCCTTAAAACTTGATAATATCTCTATTCTTTCCATCATCTCTTTTGACCCCCAACTCAAAGGTTAAATACTCTTGAACTACCTTTTGATTATAGGTAGATGACGTCTTTCTATTTGTGATGATTTAATCTTAGTTGGAGATATCATTTTAGGTGTTTTAGGAAAGTCTTTACTCGATTTTTATATGATTTATTGTACTTTCCTATTTCTTGTCTTGATTTGATGATTTATTATTTTTAGAGCATATTTGGTTTAATTTATTTATTTAATGTGAAGCTTTAAAGATATATAGTAATTAATTAGATGCCAAATAAAATCCAAGAGATAAAGGAAAGAAGATATGGATGGAAATTGGAGATAAAAAAAAGAAAAGATAAGCATGGAAAGATAAAGTTGTCAAGTAAATCTGAATTCCAGCAGCTACGTCCATTAAAGTGATCATAACTAAATATTGGCTAGGAATTTGGAAAAGTGGTCTAAAGAACAGTTGTAGAGCCTTCCGAGACGATCTGTTTAGATATAAAGAACGCGTCAATCGATGTTGGAACGAAGAAGTTACGGCCAAAACAAAACAGCGGCAGTTTATTACCTTTTCAATATTTTAAGGTTACGAATCAGAGTTGGGCTAGAAGTCCAATTACTTGTCTTCCACTCCAAGAAAGAGTTTTAGGGCTTCCTATACCCCTATAAATACACCCTTAAACCTTTGTAAACACATCCTTGCCTCCTACAACTAGTTCTTAAGTTTTATTTATCACTAGAGTATTCAAGAGAGCAAGATGACAATCATGTATCTTTTTTTTAGTTTTTTTCCTTCAGCTATGAACTAATTTTCACATAGCCTGGGTTTTGCATTATGTATAATCTATGAATTCTATTTTCTTTCTATATAAGTTTCTTTGGGAATTATATGTTTTAAATTGATTCTAGCTGCTTAATCATATATTTGTTTTATGAGCTTTGATTTATTGTCTGTCTTAAACTTGATCAATTTAGGGATGTGCTAATAGTAGTTAGATGGTCACTCGGATGGGGTGTCTAATTATTAAAACACCACATAAACGTCTAGTGTACATAATTAATCCTGAGAAGATTTGCCTAACTAGATAGTCATTTGGGTTTATTTTAATCACCAATCATCATTAGTAGGCCAGTCTCATCTAGGAACCTAGTGATCCAGGAACACCCTATTTGAGTCCCCTCGTGATTTTGAGGTCGCCATCCTAGTTCGCTCTCTGGGGATAGGGGAAATTTAGAATCCTGACTACTTATGTAAGAACTATTATCTCCCTTATAAACTGAACTGATATAAAGACTAGAAGGATTAGTGCATACTAGCAAAACCTAAGTTATATTCTCTCATCTTATTTCTTTCATATTTAATTATTTGTCTTTTAATTTATTTAGTTGTTAATCTCATCTCTCAATTAGTCATATTTATTTCTTGTCTTTTAATTATTAATTGATGCTCTAATTTATTTACCCATCTGTTAACACATTTAAGTCCTTGAGGAACGAATCTTCTTATCATTAAAACTTGCATACGTCCTATAATACTTGCAATACCCTGTTAAGTCTAGGGTGATTTGTGCATTGTTTATCTATCTTTTATTTTATTATTTTATCACACCCGAGGCGAAACCAATAGATAAGGTGTTATTTGGGTTAGGAAAGGTGTAAGGATGATAATTCTCTATGTGGGTATGAGTGAATCAAGCTTTGATGATATTGGTTTAAGGAATTTTGGAAGAATATTTGGCAAATTTTGGTTTGATGCTTGGATTCTAGGTGTTTTGATATGATTTGGGTGGTTGAATCTTCTTTATAATGATGTAGGGAAGGATTTGGATGTATATTTATGGTGACTGGGTAGTGTTCTAATGTTTGGTGAAGGTTTGTTGAAACTTTAACGGAGTTGGGAGAGGTATGGAGAAGAAAGAGAGGCTTAAGGATTGAGAAATTATTGTAAAAACTAACCTCTTCTTCTTTTTAACCTAAAAAATAAAAAAATTCTTCTCTTTCCAGCGGCGGCCGCCGGCATACCGGTCATGTGGCCGGCATACCGGTCCCAGACCGTGTCGACACTTGCGCCCACGGTTTTTCCCAATTGCTCTCGACATTGTACCTGATTTCCCCTACCGTGCGACGATTTGTTGTTGTACCGAAATACCGGTCCTCTGAGCGGCATGCCGGTCCGGCTTTTTGAACTTTCTCTTTGTCTCGGCAATGAACTTGATTTTTGGAACCATGTGACGGTTTTGACCCACCGGCATACCGGTCATCTCACCGACTAGCCGGCGGGTGGGTTAGAATTGATCAATTTTTTTTTCTTTTGCTCCCTAACTAAATTTTCTTAGTACATGAACATAAAAAACACTAATACCTTCCTCATTACTGCAAAAGATTTACCTCCAAGATCTTTAAGCTTTGGCGGCAACTTTTGCTAAACTTGTGCTGATATCCCTTCATTGAGTATCACAGTCTTGGATCTTGTGAACCTTTCTTTATTGGAAAGTGCCTCCATAAAGAATATATTATAGTCTCTCTTTCCTTCCATAGCTTCGAGTAAAGCGACGTTGATTTTCATTTGTTTTAACGTCTCCATACACCTCTCTTGTTCCTCCTTTGGATAAGCGGATTTTACGGGATAATAGCAATGTAGGGGTGGTCGTCTACTTCAATTTTCTCGTCCATTCTTGGTGAATCAACCACTCTTGGCTTCTTAATCTCATCTTGTTCAACCTCTTCAACCCAATCTTCAACAATTATCTCATCTAAGTTCATCCTATCTACGTTTGACTTGGTTGGTGGAACCTCCACTTTACTCGATGGAGATGGTGGTGATTCTTTCATCTTTTGAGCTTGAAGACTAATAATCATAACCTTGTCATCAACGTATTGTATCTTCTTCATGTTAGAATGTGTATTGTGGGTCAATTGCAAGAGTTGACTTTGCATTTGTTCTATGACTGTAGTGAGCCGCATCACATTTTTCTCTAAAAGCTGATTATGTTGTTTCAGATCTTGATTCTATTGTTGCAGGGTTTTGCACTACTGATGCATCGATCTTTGATTCAAGTCTGCTCATATTGTCCTTTGAAAAGTTGATGAATGGACTAATAGTCTCTTTTAACTCAATGATATCTTCTTGAGGACGTGATGGATCTTGACTTCCATTGTATGCATTGTAGCTCGATGGTTGATTAGATCGATTTTCATAGGCTTGTTTTTGCAGGTAAAGCTGTTGAGGGGGCTCTTGAATGCTTTTCTCAACTGTTATAGCGAGTTGTTGTACTTGATCATGCAAGCTTGATAACTTTGCCTATGTATCAATTTTAGTGATAGGAGTTTGTGATTGTGGCCAACTCATGTTGGTCTCGATAATTCTTTCCATACCCCCCTTTGCTTCTTTCGGATCCATAGAGACAAAACTACCACGACCCATATCATCTATTCTCAGCCTTGACTCTTTATTGATTCCTTGAAAGATCATGGCTAATTGTAATTCTGGCGTGTATCCTTGTAGTGGACATCTTGCCAACTTCTTTTGAAATCTAGTCCATGCTTGGCCAACACTCTCTCCGGCTTCTTGTAAGAAATTCATAAGCTCCAACTGTTCCTTTACTCACATACTTGTAGGATAAAATTGATGAAGAAATCTTGCTTGAAGCTTGTCCCAATTTGTTATTAGCTCGGGAGGTCGATCATCTAACCAATCGCTTGCTTTCCCAGTCAAGAAAAATTGAAACATTAAATAATACATCTGTTCTTGCGTAACACCTTCAGCATTGTAGGAATCACATAATTACATGAATTTATAAACAGATCAAACCGGATCTTGATGTGTAGCACCATTATATTTTCCATAGCTCGCGAATTGATTAATCAAGTCAGGATCAGGCTTGAATCGATCGACTTGAATAGTTGGAGGGCGAATCCCAATGAGTTGCACTCGGAATGGACCAGGAAGACCTAGATCTAACTGTTGATTAGCCATCTAAAACCTGAAAGGGACAAAAACAAAAAGAAACGCGTAAAAATTGAAAACAAATAAAAACTTCTATACTAAATAAACACAAATAGACTAACTTAAAGATAAATCCCCGACAACGGTGTCAAAAACTTGGTGGTGGCAAAGGTGTGATAAATTAACAGATAAATAAAGATAATAATAAAGGACACACCCTTGACTACCACGAGAAACTCACTGCAAGTATTACAGATCGTTTGCAAGTTTAGTTGATAAGAAAAGTTCGTTAGTAGAGCTTTGATCCGTTATATCTACTTGTACTAAATTAGCGTAGACGAAATTAGATGTTTAGATAAAAGTAGGATAAGATGAATAATTATCTAACGCGAATAAATAAATGATGAAGACAAATAAATAAATATGAATGTACGTCAAATAAATTAGGGTGACTAATATAGGTCTAGCTTACTAAGTTGTTATTCTAACCTTAAAGGTGAATTGAGCATTATATATTAACCGAGATTCTAAATTCTACCTAACCCCCGTCAGGGTGGACTCGGGAGCAACCTCTCCACTACCAGGGGACTTGGATAAGGGGACCCTGCGTAATGATCGGTGGTTAAATCAAACCTTTTATGGCTATCTAGTTAGACAAGCCCGTCAGGAACACTACCGCACACTAGACGATTATGTGGTGTTGTCAATAATTGAATCCCCCTTCTGGGTGTTAACTCAATTACTAAGGATAGTCCTAAGATTGGCCAAATCTAGGGCTGGAACAATAAGTCAAAGCACACAATACCAATACACGTCAAGCTCAAATCAATTAAAATAACAAATAATATTATGGAACTTAAGACAAAATAATAATCCAAACAATTAAGAGTAAAACTTAATGAATAAAAGTTTAGCAATATGGTGAAGCCACAAATCTATAGCTAATTACCCTAAATATAGAGAAGGAAAGATGTAGAAGAGAAGTTTGTCACTCTCCAACTTCTTGCTTCTTGTCTTCCTCTACATGCCAGCTTGCTTCTTGGATGATAAACTTGATACTAAGAGTTAATATTTAAGCAAAGACTAATTTATGGCTTAGAACAAAGAAAGGACATGTTTACAATAGTTAAATGGTGTTTTTATAAGTGTATATGAAGCCCTAATTCAGATTTCTTGGAGTAGGAGACAAGCAATTCGGCTTCTTTTCCAAATCAAATTTGTAGCCCTAAAATATAGAAAAGGTAATAAACTGTTGTTCTCTTGTGTTGGCCGTAACTTCTTCAATATTGCTCCGATTGACGCGTTCTTTATATCGAAACCGATCGTCTTGGAAAGCTCTACACTTTTTCTTCAGACCATTCTTCCAAATTCCCTGCCAGTTATGATCACTTTAGTGGATGTGGCTGCTGAAATTTAGATTTATTTGACAACTTTTTTTTTTCCTATTTTATCTTTTTCTTCATTTATCTTCAATTTCCATCCATATCTTCTTTCCTTTATCTCTAATTTCCATCCATAACTTATTTCGTTTATCTTTTGGAATTGATTTAGCATCTAATTAATTTCCATATATCTTTAAAACTTCACAATTAACAAACAATTAAACCGAATATGCTCTAAAAATAATCAATCATCAAATCAAGATAAGAAATAAGAAAATATAATAATATGACTAAAAATCGAGTATTGACTATCCTAATACACCTAAAATGATGTCTCCAACCTAGATTATAGGGTGACATCAAGACCCCGGAACCTAATCTTGGCATCCGTATCCAACTAGAGAGCTATAATTTTTATATGTAGAATTATGGAGTTTATTCGTTATAAACTCTTTAAAATGTATATGTATATTTTCTGGTTATGAGTCTCAAGTGTAATTTATTGCCAGATAACTGGTTATCATTCCCTAATCAACTATTTGAGTAAAGTCTTGGTAAGTCTTGGTAACCACGTAGGTATCGGTTGAACTTTGTGTGTTCTTCTATTATTTTTTCATTTAAATGTTTATTGCAAAAAAAAAATGAAAACCAAACAAATATCATATCTACTAATTTTTTTCTGATAAATATAAAAAATTACTAATCAACTATTAGAAGCTTATGGTAAGATAAGTCTTTACTATGATTGGAAAGTATTTTGGCAAGATATTGTTAATTATGAGAAGATTTCGTATGATATTGATATATAGAGTTTTAAGTGCAGTTTGAGATTGATTATTTTGGAGCTAAAAGCGCTTTTTGATTAAAATTTAAATATTTGTAAAAAATATTAAAAAATATTTTGATATCTAAAATCAATTTAAGTGATTATTTTAATAATCACTAATTTAAGGCTTTTTCTAAAAGTGATTTTTAAAGTCTAAAATATTATAGGGCTTTTCCTAAAAGTGATTTTTAAAGTCTAAAATATTACTCTAGATCTAAAATCACTTTAAGTGATTATTTTAAAAAGCAATCTCAAACGGACACTTAATTTTTTAAATTGATTTAAGAGATATAGTAAGAGATGCGAAATTTTGGAAAAGAAAACTAAGAATTAAAAATAAATTATATTAGAAATAAATATAAGAATAACTATAAAAAATATATTTGGATTTAATTGGAATTAATTATGAAAATTAAAGAAAATTAAAGAAGGATTCAAATTCCACAATTATTAATTATAAATACTTAACCTTTTACTAATTCAAAATTTGAGAATAATAACTCTATTCCACAAGTATATAGAGTTTTTGTTTTAACAGTTACTGAGGTTTAATTGGAAAGATTTTCTACTTTTTTTGAACAAACGATGTATAGCTTTTTTTTCTTTTTTCTTTATTTTTTTTGTTTCAAGATGTATAGCCAAAAGACAACTCATAGGTTATCTTTTAGAGTTGTCTCCCACGTTCTTTAAATCTCCTTTAAATCCTCAACTCAACTCTTTACAAGACATCTCTCCCTCAATTCCCTTGTAATTTTCAAAGAAAAACAACCTCTTCTACATTTTGAACTTTCATTGTTATGCTATAATAGTACATTTTTAGATCTGCTCCGACCTCCGCCTCTACCTCTATAGTGTCTTTCAATGGCAACAATGGAGGATCCTCAAACGGGGAAGATTTCTGTTGAGGCAACACCTACAATTGAAAGTAAAAAGAGAGATCTCCCTAATTTTCTCATTTCTGTTAAACTCAAGTACGTGAAGCTCGGTTACCATTACTTCATCAGTAACGCTATGTACCTTCTTCTCGCTCCGCTTTTCGGTGTTGTTCTGATTCATCTATCTACTCTAATCAGCGCTGAAGATTTGGTGGAATTGTGGAATCATCTCAAGTTCAACCTGGTTACAGTGATTATATGTTCAACTTTTATGGTTTTGTTATTAAGCCTTTATATTATGACAAGACCTGGAAAAGTATATTTGGTTGATTTCGCATGTTACAAACCTGATCCAAGATTCATGTTGTCGTCAGAGTTATTTGTAGATTTATCAGCAAAAGCAGGGATATTTACTAAAGAGAATGTGGAATTTCAAAAGAAAATTGTGGAAAGGTCAGGGTTAGGTCAAAAAACATATGTTCCTGAAGCACTTTTAACAATTCCAGCTAATCCTTGTATGACTGAGACGAGAAAAGAAGCTGAAATGGTATTGTTCGGAGCAGTTGATGCTTTGTTAGCGAAAACAGGGATTAATCCAAGGGATATTGATATTCTAGTGGTTAATTGTAGTTTGTTTAATCCTACACCTTCTTTATCTGCCATGGTTGTTAATCATTACAAGCTTAGAGGAAATATTTTGAGTTATAATCTTGGTGGTATGGGTTGCAGTGCTGGACTCATCTCAATCGATCTTGCCAAACAACTTTTACAGGTTCTTCTCCTATCATCTATGCCTCGTTTGATACAATATTCTATCTTTGTTGTTTTTTTCCTATAAAGAGAAAAAGTCGTGCATTCACATGTGAGTCGTGACCCAATCTGAATCTGTTTGGGTCACACCATATTTTCGCATATAAATAGTACATTAGTTAATCTTTCTCTATCTTAACCATTTTATATTTATTGACAAAAAAAGCATTTTAAATTAATATCATTTAATTTTTTTTTAATATTCATTGAACTTTACCTATTATGTGTTACTCATTTTATGACGACCAGTAACAATAAGAAAGGATATAAAGTATTCCTTTCTTTTTTGGACAAGTGATATAAAGTATATCAAATGACATAATTATTGTTTAATAAGCTATTGTCAAGTTGTTTTATTTTCCGTAAAAATGTTTTGGGTAGGTAAGGAAAGGTCACCATATTTGATCGACAATTTGATTTAATTATTAACATCCTATTTTGGAGTAGAGCAAATTTTGAGTTGTTGAGCACATGGTCAGTCCAAATCATCACTTTCTTTTCTTAAATTTGAGGTAAAGTATAATTTTTTAAAAACAAATTATGCTATTGAATATTGACTAGGAAATACATGCACTAAGAACAAGCATGATCCGCCAACCTTTAGTACTTTATTGACCAACAAATCGGTCAATAATTTAATCATAATAATTTAATCATAATAATTTTTTTTTGCCCGAGTAATCATCTCATTGACTTAGGAGCTCCAAAAGCATATACCAAAGAAAAGTAGAGAATTTTTTTTTAGTTAAAGTTAATATTTATTTACAGATCCTACGAAATTTACATAAGTAGACAGAATTTAGTAATTATAATCAATATAATGTTGATAGTTTCTTGTTGAAAAAAGACTATAATTTTAATATTACTTAAGAGGTGGAGTGATTTGACACGGTGCTACAATGATCGATTTATTTTTAGCAAAAACTCATAATGATAAACATTATTGTCCTTTAAGTCTAAAATTCGTCCTCTTTTCCACATTTAAAAATTTGTCCCTAAGTTTAAAACTGTTCCAAAATAAATTGCGGATTAGTTTCCCTGAACTTGTTACTTTTTTGTTCCAAAATATTCGTCATGGATATGCCCCTACGTTACGCACTAAATATAGAATGTCACGCTATTGTGTCTTTATACATTCACTATATATAAATTGATTAGATTCCAAAGTCTTTGATGACATATTTACCCAACATGTATTTATAACTACATATTAATTTTCGATTTAAAATTATAAATAAGTAAAATATTCTTGTTATATATGATTATGAATTGCTGGAGCCTTACAAATGCTAGTAGTAACTTATAAAAGATGACTCCGAGTCCAAAGTGGCTCTCCTATGTAACAAAAAAAAACTTATAAAAGATGTCGTACTCGAGTTGGCATGCATGATTGATGTGCGTGTTATGAGAAACAGCCAAATAGATATTATTAGTGTATATTATTGGCTCAGTAGCATTAGTGGTCCTAAACTCCTAATGTTATACAAAAAGCCAATTATGCCTCAATAATTTAAACAGTAGCAAATGTACCCGCCTTATCTTCCAAATCTACCCTTGTACTGTACATAATTTTGTTGGATAAAGTAATGTTGGATAACATTATAAAATTCATCATATAAATATAGATTTTAAGATACATAATCATATAAGAAAGAAAAATATTAATCATAATTAAATATGTGGTGATATATTTGATGATGATTTTTATGTTATCAAATATACTATTTTGGGTTATATATATCAACTTTATTCCACAGTGTTATTAGAAATAATCATTTAATATTTGCTGACCAAAAAGCGTAATCTTTGAGTCAAACTGAGATAGCTATGCCTAGGGTTGAGCAGAATAGTGGTAAATGGTAAACCGACCCATTAGGGTAATAAAAACCGACCTAAAACAGGGTAAAAATTACCCTAGCCCATTTTATAACATACCTTACCCTTCAATTTTGGGCATGTTAATTTTTTTACCACGGATTTACCTTCTATACATTACCACACAGGTTGGACCCGTCCAACCCGTATACTAATCATTTAATATATATATATGTGTGTGTGTGTATATGGTCAAGACCTGGCCATTTGACACATTTGGCTACTTCGTTCACCGAAATCTTATCCTCGTCTCTTCTTTGAATTTTACCTAATATGTACTTTATTTTGAAGAACAAAAATTCTTTTTATTGAATAGTAGCATTTAAACTTTATTTGGTTTTATGTTTTTTATTGTGATTAAATTATGAATTTTACCAAGGGTAAAACCCGGGTAACCCGTTAGTTAACTCGTCTTAACCCGTGGTAATTTTTATTTTACCATTAACACGGGTATACCCTCCAACATTTACCACTTTCCAATATTACCCTACCTTTACCCTAGACCCCAACCCGGGTAAACCCGACCCGTGCTCACCCCTAGCTATGCCTATGTGCTTTCGCCAGTTAGCTCATTTATTTTGACCGAGAAAGCAACTTAGCTCATTTTTGCATGCACTATCCCCACCCCGCAAAAAGCGTAACTTCTCCGTAATTGATAATAAAATATTTGGTATTTTTTCTTTAATGCTTTGGCAAAATTAGTCTCTTATCTTGTATAGTTTTGTTTTTTTAATATTTTGTGTTGGGTAAACTATTAAACTATTTCATTAAAAAGAAAGTAAACCATAAAAGGGAATTATACTTAAACTCGAAAGTCTAATCTTAAGGATATACAATTAGATATCTATTATTATCCAGTATGATAAAGGTATAAAATGAATAAAATAGAAAAAAAATACACATTTGTTTTTAGAGTTTTATTCTTAAAGAGAGTTTCACTTTTCATAGTTAGGTTGTTTCTCATTTGCCAAGTATGATAAATAGTAGCGGCAAATACATTTATACTTTTCTCTTCCAACTCTTCTGTACTCTAAATTTTTTGAACTATTTAAGGGCGTTCAAAATAGTATTCATTTCCTTTCCAATACCCAACCATCTTTTTATCTCATTCAAAACACTTCTTGTAAATGCACATTTAGAAAATAGGTGTTTATTTGACTCAAAATTTTCACCACACAACTCACAAAGTGGATCGAACTCCATGTAAATCATCATATCCTTTGTACGTAGTCTCTCATGAATTGTCATCCATACTATGACTGTGTGTTTTGGGATAACACACGAGTCCCACACAATATTCACCAATTTTTTTTTGAAAAAAAACGTCGAAAAATATCCTAAGGTGCCTTATACAAGGAACGAAAATCACCACTACGAGACTCATTATCGATAAAGCAATCATTTTGGGGTGGATAGCCAATGGTGCGAGAGCTTTTCTCTTTCTTCATGTCCAACCGGAATATCAATTTCATCTTTCGATTTCCAACGTTGTTTGAAGAACGGTGAATCGGATTTTCTCACTTGGCACAACCAAAAACTCTTGTTTTTCAACTATTCTGCATCCACCAATTTAATCCAAAGTAGGTCTTTCTTGAGAACAATCTTCTACAACATTTTCATAAAGATTGTTTTGTTCCAAACACCAAGATCTTTGAGACCAAGTCCACCTTCTTCTTTAGGGGTGGCAATAGTTTTCTATTTGACTTGCAAAGATTTTCCATCCCAATATAAATTTCTACAAATACTCACAATTCTATCTCGTACATAAACCAAAACTAGAAAAATAAATAACAAAAAAGAAACAACCCCTTGAAGCATCGGATTAATGAGTTATTGTCGAAACGCATAAGAAAGAGAAGGAGCATTCCAAGATCTAACATAGTTTTTCAGCTCTCTTGAGAATAATATTGAAACTCCAAGTGGTACCCTGAATAACGAAACGACATAAATCAGTTTTCAAATTGAGTAGTCAATATTATCTCCAAAAATCCTCCAAGTTATCTCTGAGAAATTTCATCGAATTATGATCACATTTAGATAAGAGTATAAGATCATCGGCGAACGCTAGGTGCGTGATCTCGTTTTTATCTCGTATTTTGAATAATAGTTGAATCTAACATGTGTAATTCCGCTTCAAGAGTCTTGAAAGATATTCAAAACATAAGATAAAGAGGTATGGTGAGAGGGGACCACCTTGCCTTAACCAAATTTTTCCCTTGAAGAAACAATGAACTTTCCCATTAAAAGTAATCGAATACGAAAGTGTAAATTTTAAGCCTTTAAGTACCTCACGAATGAACTTCCAAGAGATTGAGTAATAGGCCTTGCACAAATCAATCTTAATAATACACTGTGGCGAGCTACTATTGTTATTATAGCCTATAAAAAGTTCTTGCATTAATTCGATATTCTCGGCCATCATTATTCTCGAGACAAAAGTATTTTGTGTTTTATCTATAATTTCTTCCAAAATCGGTTCCATATGATCCACAATAATCATTGTAATCTTTCACGAACAATGAACTATCTTTCTTCGGAATGAGAGTAATAATAGTAGTATTCAATTGTTTTAAAAAAACTAACAAGGTATTCACATACCGTTTGTATTACTTCATCACTGATAAACTCCCAATAATTCTTAAAGAAGATAAATGAATATACATCAAGTGTAGACACTTCCTCATTTGCTATACGGAGATCTGTCTTCTTTATTTTTTCATCGGAAACCTCTTTGCACAAATCCAAACCTTAATCATTCATCAATATATTACCCCAATCAAAACCCATCGATCAAAATTTACCGTCTCTACTCTCGAACCCAACAACCTTTTATAATAGACCAAAAAATCTTCTTTAACTTGAGTAATACAAGTCGCATCGTCACTATTTGAGAGTTGAAATTTTGCGATAAATTTTTCGATATGTTCACGGGGTCTTGGGTGGTCCTCTTACACCTAAATCAATCACATTCTTTGCTGTATAAGGAGTTTCATATGTGTGATCAATGGGATCCCTTGTACTCTTCAAAGAGCCATTTTCTCCCCATGAATATGTTTGGGAATGTATAACAAATACTTGGTGTGTATATAATTGATCTCATGCATTTGCCTAAAAATTACTTTATTTTCTCACCAAATCGATGGAGTACGTTTGATTTAGCTTTCATAGAATTGTTGTAATCCACTAATCCTACTCTCATCTTCATGATCCACCGACGAAGATGAGAGTTTGTCGGCCCGCCCTGGGTGGTGGGGCATTATAGCTGCTCCCGAGTTGTTTTTTCCTAAGGATAGAGACACTTCTTTTCCATTTAAGCCAAGACTTATCCCTTGACCTATCCATATTTAAACCTTGACTTATAGCCAAAGAGGAATCAAGAAAGCCAATTTTCAGTGCGTTATGAGGTAGTGTAAGACTTCTTATGCTTTTTGAGTTCCCTGCTATTTTCTTAATATTCTTTACATAAAAAGGATTAAATTCATGTGTTGCTGTTATAAAAAAACAAACTATCCTTAAAAATATTATTTTACGATAAGGCCAGAAGAAGATGATGACAAATCCTTACTTTCCAAAGGAAACAGAAATAGGGCGAACATCGTCACAACATTAATAGATAAAGGATAAAAAAAGTTATTTTATTAAAATAAGGGATTAAAATTAATCTTTATAAGATAAAGAACTAACCATTAAAAGATTATTACTAATATCACCCCAATGAAATCATCTAAATATATATCATTTTGCATCTTTGGTATTACATTTAGCCTAAGACTAAGTTCCGGAGTTCAATACATTTTAGTATCCCACTTTTTTCATCTTCGGTAGTTACTTGAATCATGAAAAATAATTAGTTAAATGTTAATTTTCAAGTATAAAATCTTTTGATTCCTTTTTCTTTTCCTTGTGGTACAAACAGGTGAATCCGAACTCGAATGCTTTGGTGGTAAGCATGGAAAACATGACTCAAAATTGGTATTTTGGCAACAATCGACCAATGCTTGTAACCAACTGCATCTTTCGCATGGGTGGAGCTGCCATTCTTTTATCAAACAGATCATCCGATCGTTCCCGTTCTAAGTATCAACTCATCCACACCGTACGTACTCACAAAGGCTCCGATGACAAGAGTTACGGTTGTGTTTTCCAAGAAGAAGACGACACTGGCAAAATTGGCGTTTCATTGTCAAAAGAATTAATGGCTGTCGCTGGAGAAGCCTTAAAGACAAACATCACAACACTTGGACCATTAGTTCTTCCAATGTCGGAACAACTCTTATTCTTCGCAACTTTAGTAGGGAAAAAGGTGTTTAAAATGAAAATCAAACCGTATATTCCGGATTTCAAGCTGGCGTTTGAGCATTTCTGCATTCACGCAGGTGGAAGAGCGGTTTTGGATGAGATTGAGAAGAACCTTGATCTTTCTGAATGGCATATGGAACCATCAAGAATGACTCTTTATAGATTTGGTAATACTTCAAGTAGTTCATTATGGTATGAATTAGCTTATACTGAAGCCAAGGGAAGGATAAAGAAAGGTGATAGAACATGGCAGATTGCATTTGGTTCTGGCTTCAAATGTAACAGTGCAGTGTGGCGTGCTGTAAGGACAATTAATCCAGAAAAAGAAATAAATCCATGGATGGATGAGATTGACGACTTTCCCGTTGAAGTTCCCAAAATCCAACCTGTCCGTGCGAATTCATCATAATAGTATCATTTTTTAGAAAGGACGTCTTAGATGGATTACTACTTTTCAACAATTTTCTTCATTGACACTCCATGTGTTTCATAATTATTTGGAAATAATTATTATTGTCTTTTTTGTTGTCTGGTTAGAAATCAAGGAATGTAATATTTCCCAACTTGATTATATTTATTTTAAAATTTATGTGATTATTAACTTTTAATATTTAGAATAAATAATTTTTTGTCTTTTACCTTGGAGTAGTACTTTTTAACGAACTTCTCCCTATCTTAGAAATCAACACTTTCTGTCTCTTTTCTTTGTGTTGTGTGACAATGTTGCCTTAAGCCTTAAAGTTATAAACAAATCGAGTCAAATATTAAATATACAAACTTGTATCTTTGACTTCTCGAACTGAGTTGAGTTTTAATTTAAATGAATCGAACTCAACTTTAAGCGAGTCAAGCTAAATATTTTAAAACTTGTTTATTTAACTTATTAAACGAGTTTTTTTTAGACAAACACGAGTTGCTCACGATCCATTTGTCTTTTTATGGTTGAAGCAGAACTTTCATGAAAGTATTATGGAGCGTAATATTAATGAAAAAATAAAAAACTAGAGAAATTAAAAAAATCTAACTTGATATTGAAGGTTTAATAATATATTTACAAGTAAATAATATATTAATCTACGATTCACAATATAAGCGAGTCTTTCACGAACAATCTCAAACAGGTTTGTTTATGTAAATATGTGTACCTCTCATAACTCTCCAAAACGAAATAGTATCTACATATATATACTTTTCAATCATAGGAAAATGAACAATAAGTATGCGGTTGAAATCACATCTAGCCAAGCGTCTTTTTTTATCCAATCAAGTTCAACAAGCTCCCATATGCCTACAAATATCACAATTAATCCAAACACAAAAATCAATTAGTTATGATTTTATTGAATATAAAATAAGTTTCTCATGTATGGTGACTTGAGTTTATAGAATTTTCATCGTTGTGTTACCGAATTATCACATTTTTTGTTCGAAGAAATCTATCTGCATGTGAATTTAAATTTGTGTTACAAAATTATTCAATACTAAATATCGTTGTATTTATAAGATAAAGTTGACTTATAGTCCTATTGAACTCATAGTTAGCATGTAAAAAGATAGTAATCTAGTAAATGAGTATAAAAATTACAAATAAAAGTGAATATGAAGGTTACTTACATCATGACTCCTAAAGATAGTCAACTTCAAAAAAAATTCAACCTGTTTATTTGAAATAAAGATATGAATTAATAAGATACTAACTATTATTTTATCATTCATATAGTACGCTGACCTTTTATATGTGGATTATAGAAGAAACTCGGATATACAATATTCGTCGTTTGATTATTATCAGAGGGAATGAGAAGACTTATGGTATCATAAGTCGTGCATCCCGATAATGCAACATATAATTGTCCATTACTAAATACAAGTGTTCATAATTCAACGCCAACAAATTTCATAGACTACCTTTGGGTTTCGTTGATGGTCATGGCAAAGGGCAATCGAATTGGAAATTGTCGTCTTGTCATTATAAATTGTGATGAGGAAGAAGATGATGATGTTCTTGGAATAAACACTAGATTCATATTTTTATCTCCATTTTGAATGCAAGCTTCAATAACACACATAAAAAACTTGACAACCACTAGACTTGTACCCGTACAAAGTCCATCCTTGGAGACGATATTCCTCAGCAACATAATAGGAACACCTACCTTGAGTTGTAGCCTAAATGGAGGTGTTCATATATTCATTTCGATAACACGATGTTATGGTTTGATCAACTTGATGCTCCTCACAGATTTTATCTACTATTAAATATGTCACCATTTAACCATAAAAAATATTCAACGATGCACGATTGATATCACTCACATATTCGTTATGTGCTGATATTCAATGAAATTGAAAATGTCAAATGTGTTGTTTGCTCTCCTTTAAACAACAACGATGCGATATCAGATGAACCAGTTGTGATAGCAATATACCCGAGGCTACGACATTTAGTTACAATCGTATCGTACAAATATATCTTCCCTCTTCCACCACCTCCATTCAGGAAAAAGGTCAATCCTTTATTTCAGTAAAAAGAGTCTATGACTTTATTATAGGCACGATCTTGTGCATTGTTAAGGCGATCAAGTTCACTTTGAACATCCATTTCTCGCGTCTCCGCCTGAAGTTGTATATATTATGATAATAATCTGTTACTTACATGTGAACTTCAATTACTTGTTGATTGTGGAATTGGAGGAAAGTCAATTAGAGTTTTTCTAATTTCTACCAATAGTGTATTAACAAGATACAAACCATAGTCTTCTATTTCTTCATTTGTAGGCTCAAGAATAATATATGATGCACAAATCTCGTGTTCAAGATCATCGCATATGTTCTTAGAAAATATTCTCCAAAGGTCATATGGATTAAGTGGATGGAATTATGTTAGTATCACCGAAAATAATCTTCTCAACTGATAACCAGTGTTCGTAATCGAGGCCTCTTTTAGTCATTGTACCCATTCGTCACCATTCTCTAGAAGGCTTAAGGAATCACACGCTAATTTGAATGAACCATACAACTTACCATTGAATGTACGCAAACACTGATTGAGGTCCATTTACATGACTAAAAAACAAACAGAGATAAAATCTCTCTTCACAATTAGGTTGGCAAAATGCATTCGTCGAATAGCAAATCTCCTTTGTATAGGTCTTGATGTCTCCATTTATGTGAAAGCATAATCTTGTCACGAGACATCATTTTAAGGGTATTTAGTATTTAATTTTGGTATTTTCCCCATTTAACCATTTTTTACACTTTCTTGTTTACTTTTAGGTATTTAGCTATTTTTAGTGCTTTTGCGCGCAACTTGTGTGTTATTTGTGTAACACTTAGTTATTTGGAAGCTATTAAACCTTAGGATAATGATAACAAGAAAACCCCTTAATCATGATGAAAAAGAAAATTTTGGATAGATTTGGAAAGTCAAAGAGAGATGTCCAGCTAGAAAAACGTCTAGTTTTTTTAATAGTGTAAAAAGTCGGCTAGGAATTTGGAGGGTTCCTTTGAGATTCAGAATGGTCTTTGAATTGCATTCGTTTCGATGGTGGATCACTTGATTTGGATAAGAAACAAAGGAGTTATGGTTGTTTCAATCTTCAAAGGTTATCCTGTCCTAAAATTTAGGAAAACGAATTTAAGTTGGATTTGAACTCTGTGACTTGGCCCACACTCTAGGTTTCGACCTAAAACCTATATATATATATATATCCACTTTTACCTTAAGAGAATAAGCCTTGGTCAGTAACTGATCATCAAAAGACCAAGAAAAAGCCTAGAACAAGAGAGAAGAAGAACCGAAGGAGCTGGGAAACTGTTCATGCCATTCCAACCCTTCTATTTAGTAATTGTTTATTTTTCCTTTCCTTAATATGAACAAATTCCTTTAGCTTGAGATTGCTTTATGTATGAACCCTAGCATTTGGGATTATGTTTTATTGAGTTTTGGGATTTTAATATTTAAATAAATTGATTAATTGCATTTATTATATGTTTTTGATATTGTACAACCCTTACGAAGGCCAAGTAGTGGGTTGGCTTTAGTAGGCTGGCTATCGCCTGGGAGGGGGCCAGTTTGTTGAAAATTGTATATAATTGTTCTGTGCGTTACTGAGCCGTGAGGCTTTAACTATTTGGATAGTCAATTAGGTTAGACTTAATTCATCCAAAATCATTTAGAGTCACCCGTGAGGGGTCACTAGGGGTGGAGGATAGCATCCTATTCACCCGAGAGGGGTTAGGAGGAGAACTGAATCCAGACTCCTGCTAAATTACCAATTTTCCCTTATACCAATTAACACATAAATCCATATTTAGTGGGGATTACTAGCGACTCTGGAGCCCTATTCCTATCTTCTCGTCTAATTCTCTTTATTTTCATTTTCATTCCCATAGTTTAGTTTATTTGCACTTTAGTTCCTCATAATTGGAAAACCAAATAAATAATTACTTTATTTTTGTTTCAGCAATTATTTCTACTTGTCATTTAAACACTTATTCTTAACCTCGTAATCCCTGTGCAGACGACGTCCCATTTTACTTATATATTACTTAGAATGACCCGTACACTTACGATTAGTTACTCCTCTTATTTTGTGTTGATTTATTACACACTCTAGGAGCAAACAAGTGTCCATTTTCACTTTGTACTGTTCCAAATGAAATGTTGTGGGACCTACGGGTATGTGTATTGATGGTCTATTTAATTTGTGGCACGATAATTAAAATACGATGTTAAAGTTGTTTTATGACGCTTAACACCCAAAATATTTGAATCGATTGATCACTTAGGATAAAAAACTAGTACTTGTTCTCCAGGTAAATAAATTTGTAATCGTAATACCGTAGGAACTTCTTGGTGTAAAGGATATTCTAATATACGTCAGGTTTCTTCATGGGGTCCAATATCTAGCATTGATATATTTTTGAATCTCGTCTCCACCCAACACTATTGTTTCTCGATCTTGACCTTTGTATATATATTTATGGATGTACTTCATACACCTATCCTTGCACAAACTTCAACATTTATATGAAAATTGAACATTTTTTTAAATATATGGATTGTATGGTACCATATCCCTATTATAAACATTGTGGTTCCTTGCAACGAAAGCACGACCATCAATGATAAATTAGATAGTCATCTTGATTCATTATTATGGTCTCCATAAACTGTTTAGGGCAATTCTTCGTATACCATAAACGTTGCATCATTATTTCAAGTGGCACATGAACCATGCAACTTTTCACGGTATCAAAGAAAACTGGATCATCAGATATGTTTGGATATTCGGTACACACTAAGTTATCTATTTGATTAGCAGATCAATTCTTGTTTGCCCCCTCCAAGAATATCAACATATGCACATGCGAAAGACCTTTTTTTTAAATTTGATTGTTTAGACACGTACTAAGGTACGTCCAAATACAATTATTGTCTCTATTTATTTAATCAAACAATCTTTCTTCACTTTGAATACATGTGCCACTAAATCTGGCCTATCAAAATAGGTTTGATGCAAAAGCAAGGTTGATTTCTGTCTAGTTCGGATTTGCTATCATGGTAAGGAATATATCTGGATGTTGGTTATAACGGGTAATTGACATTTAATCTTGAAAATTTCAAACATTTTTTTAGCACTTTCCGTGAATGACGATGGAAGAATAATTTTTTTATTTATCATGCCTAGTTCCCTGATACGACCTCTATTAATTTGTATCAAAGTCACATTCAGTTAGTTATAAAAAATGTTTACTTTAAAATGCTAGAAGTCATGGCTCGAAGGTTATGTGGTAAGAAAAAAAGGATATATTCAAACTCATTTGTTTTTTAATACTTAATTATTAAATTAATAATCCTTGTTTTGCATCATAATCATGGATGGTGGCTAGATAATTAGTTATGTTATGAGATGGTATTTCAATTATTTATTTATTTAGTTTTACAATTTTATCATATACTGATGTGTGCCATTTGTTTTCGTGATTTAATTTCCGATTGAAAAAAATTGTATATGAATATTTTCTTGTTTAGGAAAGTAGTAAAAATCCTTTTTCGGATTCTAGATTTAATTTTTGGTTAGGTAGTTTGTTAGCCAAAAAATTACCAAAAGGTAAAACAACTTGATGAACAAAACACGGAGGGACCAAACGAGCTTGGCCCAACACTAATAGGCAGTCTGGCTAGTCTTGACCCTGACATGGGGTTGAAATCTCCCTTGTTCAGCCCTGAGGAGTCCATTATTTCTGGTCTTGCAAAATTCAAAGAGTTTTGGGTGATGACAGTTTTCTTGATTTTAGGGATTCGGGTAATGACATTAGTAGTTTGAGTCCTACTCGAATTGTTTCTTAGTTTTATTTTATTTAAGTTACTTTAAAAATGAGTTTTAAAAAATTATAAGTCATTTATTGTAAATAATAGTAAAGTAGATGTCCTTTTGGATTCTTAGACCTCTTATATTCTCATCATTATGGAGACACTTATTATATAATAGGAAGTGTCATATTTATCCTATACATATGACCTTCATACCATTATCTTGTACACATTCTGTCCTCTATAATATTATCAACTTGTGACGACTTCGTGTAATCGCTTTATTGATGTTCGGGCGACAACATGTGTGTCGTCGTTAATTGAACACATTACCAACGACGAATTTTTGTCTCCTTTGTTCCGACGACTATGTCGTCGCTAATATGTTTTTTTAATCCGATTTTTAAATTTTTGTTTTAATATTAATACAAATATTTTGAATAAATAATTAAGAACATCAAATATTTAACAAAAAGCAATATTAAATAAAATAAAATCAAAATACACCGAAAAGTCAAAAAGTCAAAACACTCATCCAAAATAAAGTTAATACACACTAAAAAAAATCAAGGATCAGACAACCGATATGTATCTTCTTCTTCTTCTTCTTCTTCTTCTTCTTCTTCTTCTTCTTCTTCTTCTTCTTCTTCTTCTTCTTCTTCTTCTTCTTCTTCTTCTTCTTCTTCTTCTTCTTCTTCTCCTTCCTCCTCTTAATCTGCTCTTTCTTCTTCGGGGGAGATGAATGGGTCAAGATTAGCTCCGGCCCTTAGACTATTCAAAGCATCAATAACCGCGTCTATATGGGTCACCGAGTAACGATGGCGAGTCGTCTAGCCGTGAAGGTAGTCGCTGATATATTTGATGTAGGATCGAGAGGGGTGAGGCCTTGAGTTGCGCGAAACTTGTTCATAGGTGCCATCATCAGGTTGAGTCGATCCTCATTTCGTTTAACAGAAGAATCTGGCTCGGAAATGCATGCTTTTTTCGAAGGATTACCCATTTCGGGCGCCAAAATACGCGTAGATGGGCCCATACCTTCCTATATTGTTTTGTGTATTTCAAGAATACATAAATTCGAATTTTATGTGTTCCATGAATACACAAATTTGAGTTTTATGTGTTCCATGAATACACAAATCTGAGATTTGTGCGCTCCAAAAATACACAAATCTGAGATTTGTGTGTTCCGGGAATACACAGAATTGGAACAAACAAATTCAAGTTTTGTGTATTCTAGGAATACGTAAATTAGAGTTTTATGTGTTCCATGAATACACAAATTTGAGTTTTATGTAATCCATGAATACACAAATCTGAGATTTATGCGTTCCAAGAATACACAATCCCGAGTTTTGTACAAACAAAATCAAGTTTTGTGTATTCCAGTAGTACATAAATTCGAGTTTTATGTGTGAAATTCGAGTTTTATGTGTTCCATGAATACACCATTTCGAGTTTTATGTGTTCCATGAATACACAAATATGATATTTGTGCATTCTAAGAATACACAATTTTGAGATTTGTGTATTCCAGGAATACGAAGAATTGGAATAAACAAAATCAAGTTTTGTATGACCTGGAACACACAAAACCCTAAAACATAAACATACAAAAATAACAAAAGAGTGATGGACAAAAAGATAATATATCAAGATAATATATCAAGATAGTTAAAAACGAGTAAATATATGGTATATGCGATTAATAAAGAGAAAAAACAATTTTGTTAAAGAACATAATCCTTTAAATCGTTTTTATGATTCTGTGTGTTACAGGAATACATAAATCCATATTTGTGTGTTATAACAACACATAAATCGGAATTTCGATTTTAAAAAAAAAATATTAAACAAAAAAATACTAAATTTTTTTCAAAAAAAAAAATTAAAATAAAAAAAATTATATAAGGGCAATAATGGAAGGTAAATATGACAATGTGTTAAATTGTGAATTAAGTTTTTAATTAGTGAGTAAGTAGAAAGTAATTTGCTCCTACCTTTTTTTTGAAAATGAAACTTGTGGAATTGTAATTAATTGGGAATTATCTCTAAAAAAATTGCATTATTGGATAAAAGAAAATAATATTTACGTCTATGATTTTTTGATTATTTTGATTATTTTTGTTTTTTTACTTTTTTTTCTCAGACACGAAATTCACTGTTTGAAACAATTTTTTTCGCAAACATGAATTTATTGTTCAAAACATGAAATTCACTATTCAAAACATGAAATTCCGTATCTGTGATAAATAATTCAAAAAAATCCAAAAAAAACATAGATGTAAATATTAATTTGTTTTATCCAAATATGTAAACTTTTTATGTTTCTGATTTTTTTAGAATTAGTTATAACGATTTTAAAAAAAATTACGGATGCGCGCGTGCGTATTAGTTTTTTTTTCTTTTACTTTTCAATAACCATTTTGTTTTCTTAAGATTCTATTTTCTTTTTATTTTTAAATTATTTTTTGTAGGGGTATTTTAGGTTGGGCCTATTTTTATAAAGAGTCTTACTCTAGGGCATCTTTTTATTAATAGTATTTTTAATAGACATTTCTTAATTATTGGCTCAAAAAACTACTTATTAATTTGTTTTACAAAAATATTCTTCTAATTTTTTTAAATTACTAATTAGTCATTTCTTCTAAGTTATTATTAATATTATTTGTACCTAAGGTCCTCACATTTTACAAAAAATTCTAAAACTTTTCAGAAAATCTAAAAGATTTCCAATAGAATTAAAAAAATAAAATCAAGAATTTTTCCAAAAAATAAGAAATCATCTACAAGTGTTAATGTATCAAATAAACAACTAATTAAAACTACTAATTAAACACTAATCATAATCCCAAAAGCGGGAGGAAAAAACATTTCTAGTTTGCACATCACTTCAACCACTCACAACTTCCCGGATTCCAACTCTTTCATACTGAGATTCTTATTACAAATGACCCTGAACACGTTACCTAACCCAATAATCACATCGCTAATCGATTTATCGTCAATAAGTCTGTGGATACTAGCCACGAAAAGATACTGCATCATTACGTGACAGTCGTGAAATTTCGTTCCAATTATCTTTCACGTATCACTTTGAACATTATTCCTCAAACTGGACGCGAAACCATCGGGAAATTTCCGTGTCTTCAAATAGTCTAGAAATATTTTCCGCTTATCTGGTGTCAACGTATACTTTGCTCCCTTTAGTATCGTTGTACCTCCTCTTATGAACAACCACAAATATTTCATGATGCCCATATCTTTAAGATTCATTATCCCTTTCACGTTATCTTTGTTTATTTTCCCATCAAGGCCTACAACTGTACCAAGCAAACTATCACACATATTCTTCTCATAGTGCATAACATCGATGTTATGTTTTAACAAATGTGTCGACCAATAAGGTAAGGGACAAAAAATACACTTTTTCTTCCAATTAAAGTCATGATGTCCAGTTTCTTCGTTGTCTTGCCCCCAAAATCATTGTGTTTACCGGGAAACACAATGGACAACCCATCTAACTGTTTCTGAATATTGGGCGGACTATATTTTCTCGAGAGAAGGGCCCTCATGTCGGTACTCAGGTATGAAATTTTGTCTTTTATGAACCGATGTCTTATAGGTAATTACCGCATGTGATCAAAATAAACTACACCTTTCTTCACCTTCTTCAACGGAGTAGAATCCATTCATTCTGGGCACGCTAAGTAACCTTGATCCTGCCACCCTGACGTGTATGACCTAGCGGGGTAATTATTACCCATGGACAACAAACAATCCTTCATTGTAAGCTCTTGTTTCGTATGAGCATCATACATGAAGATACATGTTTTCCACAATATTTCCAAATCATCTATAACAGGGCGTAGAAAGACATCCATGTCCTTATCCGGTGAACACGGACCCGGAAACAAAGCTGAAATATGGTTCCTTCATGCATACACACGGTGGAAAGTTGTAGACAGTCAATAAACTGGCCACATGCTATATGAGTTGTTCTGCACAGAGAACGAAAAAAATCCATCAATACCCAAACCCAAATATACATTACGAGGTTCAATAGCAAACTCAAAATATAACTTTACGAATCTCTTCCAGCTATCACCATCAACAGGATGGCGTAACACATCTGGATCAGTACTCTTTCCGGTATGGTGCCAGATCATGTGTTCGACGGTGTGCTTTGAAGCGTTTAGTCACTGCAACCTCGGGGCAATCGGTAAATAACAAAGTTTTTTATGTGGTACTTTCTTACCCTTCTTCGGATCCCATCGATATTCACTACATACTGGACACTTGTCGAGGAATCTGTTATCCTTGAAATAAAGGACATAATCATTCAAGCAAAAATTCGTCGTAGTGTACCCCGTACCAATACTTTTCAAATTCTTGTTGCATTCCTCGTAAGACCCAGGAAAATATAAGTTTTGGGCAAAACATGACCAACCAATTCCAAAATCTCGGTGAAAGATGTGTTAGTCCACTTGTTCTTCACCTTTATGTGGATTAGCTTGAAAATGAAATTCAAGGAACTCATAACTGTAGATCCAGGGTATAATTTGGTCTCCAATCCCTCGAACAAAGTTTTGAAACTGCCACGTCTTGTTTGATGCGCGTCTCTCATCTCAGTATCACCCGAATGACCACCAACATCGTAAGTGGGTCTTAAATCGTCACACACATTCAACATTTCATTGTCTAAATTTGCCTCAGAAATTTATTTCGGAATTTCTAAATTTTCACCGTGTTTTGTTCAAACCTAATACGTGATATGTAGACATAAATCCGAACAGTAGAAGGTGACCCCTAACCTTTTGTGTGATAAATCGACGATTATTCGAACATTGATTACACGGGCAAAACATATAAAGTTCTTTAAACCATAAATATATTCCTCCATAACATAATCACACGTTTTAATCCAACTCCAATCAATACCCGAAACATCTTTTAATAAAAATTTGATATAACTAAACAACTACAAAAATATAAGAAAAAAATAAACGTATGTATATTTTACACCACACACATCAAAAAGACAATCATAAAACAAGTGTTTATTAAAATAATCAAATCATATAGCAAGTAATACACAATTATAATAAAAAATCAAATTTTAAAAAGTTTGAATTTTAGGAAAATACCTTGATTTGGTTGGAGAAATTGAAGACTGAGCAAGCCCCACGTTGATTATAGACCCGGGAATGGTGTAAATTGAAGTGGAGAAACAAGCGGTATATATTAGAGCAAATGGGAGTTAGGGTTTTAAGTAGGGCTGCACACGAAAACCACGAAACCGCAAAATCGCACAATACCGACCCAACCCAACCCGCACAAAACATGGTTTCTATTGGGCCCAAAATAAATTTTTGGTGGATTTGGTTTGGTTTTCAATTTGGGAAAAGCCCACCCACGGGTACCCAACCCGCAAATTGGGCCCTTATATATATTATATATATATATATATATGTATGTATGAAGAGGTGGATAAAAATATCCCACCTCATTTCACTCGTCTCTTACACAATTTTAATCCTCTCTCTCGTCTCTTACACGAAAAGGGCTAAAATCCCTAGCCTTTTCACCTTCTCTCTTCGCTACTCTCTGAAACTCGTCTCTTCACCCATCCATCACCGTCTCTCTATGGCTTTTTTTGTACTCTGTATTAATTATTTAGAGGGTTTACAACAATCTTTGAGGTCCGCATTTAATGTTTGTCTTCTCTCATGATGTTTATCATCTCCGATTTACGAGCTTACCATGGTTAATCGATTAAGTCATGGTTAATACTTTATGCTATGGTTAATGACTTAATGATATGTGGGGTTTTCTAGATTTGTATAAAAGGCCGAGTTAGGGTTTGTGTTCTTCAAAACCTCATTTTCCAGGTTTGAATCTTCACTCTCTTCTCTTACTCTTCTATTCTTCAATTCTTTTGTAATCTATTCGGTTATTGTAATTGATTTTCAAAAATACTTTGTTTGCCTTGAATTCTGGTTTTGGATGTATTATTCTGTAATTCAGACAACTTTGGTGATTTGGCTATGTAATATCTTAATCTGTTTGGTTTTGGTAGTTTGAAAAGTTGTAATTTGTAATTCAAACTTGTTTATTCTTGTATTTGGCAATTCAAGTAGTTGATAACTTGATATGAACTTGAAATGTATTTTGTAAGTCATGGTTATTCTGTTTTAAAGTGTCTTCAATTGTTTTTGTATTATTTCAAATTTACAGGGACCAAATTTTGAATAAGCAAAAGTGAACCCGAAACCAAACCAAAACCGAACCGACCCGCAAAAACCGTACCCACACCCGAATTTGAGAACCCGTGAAAAACCAACCCGCACCCATTTCACAATAGAGGATTGGTTTTCGGTTTTCAAAACCTTAAAACCGCATGTGCGGGTTGGTTCTTGACTAGGGGTCAATGGGTCGGGTACCCGTCCCGTGTGCACCCCTAGTTTTGAGAGAAAGTGGGAGAAAAAGTTTTTTGGATGGTATTTGCGATTATGAAATTAATACTGTTTGCAGTAAATATTTTACCTTATTAGCGATGACATTTCGCGACGACATTTTCAAACTTTATAAAAAAACAGAAAGTAATTAAATACATTAGCAACGAATTTTTATATGTTAGCGGCGAATTTTTAAAACTTAACGACGACATCACAGTGTCATTAAAGGAAAAGAGTATTATCGACGACACCATGGCGTCTCTGATACAATTCGTCGCTAATGACCAATACTAGAGAAGACATGCGTGTCGTCGCCAAAAATTTTGTCGCGAGAAATGCGCGTTGTAGTAGTAACAAAAAAATTAAAGTACACAAACATTAACCTGATGAGAGTTTTTTTTGTCGGGTCTGTCAGTACGTTTTATGTCAATAATCATCTTATCCCGATCTTATTGAAAACGTTTGTCAGTTGGGTAACTCCTGACATTCTTGTTGTAGTGGTTCCATGTCTTGTCGTTTTCGCAAGATTGTTCGCTTGGCCGTTCAAACTTGTGATATGTATTTGAAGTTGATTGGACCAAACTCATGGTTATTTGTTGAATTTTTCTGATAATCAATTGACATCCGATCCGTCATAACTTGTATAACTTCAAGATTGTTGGTAAGAATTATCTTTGTTCTATTTTAAAATTTTTGATATCTTTTTATTGATCTTATCACTGTTATAGCTTTCCTTTCTAAGATTAAGGTAAGATCAATGTCTTTTTCTAACGTAGTTGAAATAACCTCAACTTTAAAGCCCTTACGTCTCTATTGGTAAGGGTGTGTGTCATGTTCCCCTAAATTAGGGGCATTGCCACATTTTTTCATGGTCCGGTAGTGGAAAAAAATTCTTATTGTTAGTGAACATACAAGCACCAATTTGTTTATATTACTAAATATATTGCATGTGGGCAGTAGAATTGATTACACATGCACATAAGTATTTAACTTGCCACTGCCATGGGAGTTGAGGTTAGTAATTAAAATTTGGTAACCTGCCTAAGGTTGTTGTCTTGCAGTAAATGTTGACTATTTAGTACACAAACTTCCCTTTAAATCCTCAACACCCCCCTCAACTCATTGCAATATCTCTATCTCTCTCTCTCACATTAATTGTAATGTATATACAGACTTTTTACACTTGTGACCTTTTTGTACTTTTAATCTTCCATCTATAGTTGGTCACCTTTATTAGGCTAGCAAACTTATAGGTGGCAATAATGATGGATTTCAAGAGGTTAGCTACAAATAGTAGAAAGCTTTCAGCTGATCAATCAACAGCTGAACCAAAAATGAGTAATCTCCCAAACTTTCTCTTCAAATCTAGTGTTAACCTCAAGTATGTTAAGCTTGGCTACCATTATTTGCTCAACCGCGCCATCTACTTGTTGCTTGGACCGCTGTTAGCCGTCCTTCTGGGTAAGCTTTCGGCTCTTAGGAACAATGATTTGGTGCCGTTGTGGAACTTGTTGAAGTTCAATCTTGGTACAGTTGTTATATGTACAACCCTTCTGGTTTTGTTAGGGACTTTTTATGTTATGACAAGGCCTAAGAAGGTTTACTTGGTGGATTTTGCATGTTACAAGTCTTATGATCCAAATTTTATATGCACAAATGAATTGATTATGGAATTATCAAGAAAATTGGGGATTTTTGATGAAGAGAATTTGGCATTTCAAAAGAAAATAATGGAAAGATCAGGATTAGGTCGAAAGACTTTTGCTCCAGATGTATTATTGAAGTACCCACCAAACCCTAGTATGGGTGGGGCAATGATGGAAGCTGAGATGGTTATGTTTGGTGCTATAGATAGTTTAATAGCAAAAACTGGTTTGAACACAAAGGATATTGGTATTCTTGTAGTAAATTGTAGTTTGTTTAATCCAAATCCATCTATTTCTACTATGGTTGTTAATCGTTACAAGCTTAGAAGCAGCATTTTAAGCTATAATCTTAGTGGTATGGGTTGCAGTGCTGGACTACTCTCAATAGACCTTGCCAATAAACTCTTACAGGTTACAAATTTTCTTATAAACCGTATGCATCATCAATTTTAATTAGAAAATATCTTGATTTTTGTATTAATTAAAGTTACAATATTTTTAGAATGAGTTTTTTTTTTCTCATGCCCCCTGCAAAAATTCTATTTCCGGGTGGATCTAGCCGGGACTAGTTGGGGACTTCCATCCTAGTGACCTTAACTTTTAGATGTATCTTTTTTTTTTTTTTTTTTACATAGAAGAGCCACTTTGGACTTGGAGTAATTGACTCGGTTCGAACCTGCACCACTAGATTGGTAGTCCAAGGCCCTGTCCAGTGAGCTAATCCCATCTAGTTAGGTGTATCATTTTTTTGTCCATTAAATTAAAATTTATATTATTTTAGTATAAAAAAAAAATTTACTACTACAATATTAAACTATCAACCATTAATTTTTTCATATAATTTAATATTTATAACACAAAATAGTAGTAAATCTAATTTAATCTTTATTTTACAAAAAGTATTAAATTTTCCCATGAGTATTGAACTATTGCATATTAGTTGTTTTCTGTATTAAAATAATAAATTGTCTATGTTTTATTTGGTAAACATTATCGAGCATTAATTAAGGAGGATTAAAGCAGACAAGCAGTTACCTATGTAAATCTCGTATGATAATTAGGTAGGAATTATGATAGACAAAACATAATCAAAGAACTCAATGAATACTAATCGAGATTCTACAATAAACAACAAGTTCCAAACATAAATTACTCATATTCTTTTTAGTATATTATTGAGTGTCGTCTTAAACCATAAAAATCAACTATCAGATAATCTATTAATTTTGTCTAGCATATTAGATACATTGAGTGTAAATGTATGTCAAATAAACATAAATTCCAAGCTTCCTAGTCTATCCCATAGTATGTTAGTAATTAAGTAGGGACGGCTGTACAAGTACTGTATTTGTGTTTGCATTAAAAATAGTTCGAAAAAATGTTAGGCTCACTATAAATACATGACTTAGACCCCACAATATTTCTACATGACTTAGACCCTACAATGTTTCTGTCAAGTAACGTCAACACTCTATTTCTAAAATTTTCAAAGTTATTTTCTAATCGGTAATAACAAAATATTATTTTTTTGAATACATATTATTTTTAGATAAATAATACTCCCTCCATTTCATAATGTTTATCCACTTATTAAAAATATAGTTTCAAAATATTTGTCCACTTATGATATCAAGACACTTTTTCTCTCTTTTTTCCACGGTTACTTCATTAAAAAATTAAAATTTATGTTTCCAATACACATTTAAGATATCAAGTCACTTTATTAAGGTACTTTTGTAATAGGGAGTATAATAATTACATTTCTTAATTCGTGTGAAAAGCAAAATAGACAAATATTTTGAAAAGTAGGGAGTAACAAAATATCGTGTTATCATTTTTTTTTTGATAACAGGTACATCCCAACTCATATGCATTAGTAGTGAGCATGGAAAATACAACACAAAATTGGTATTTTGGGAACAATCGATCAATGCTTGTCACAAACTGCCTCTTCCGAATGGGAGGAGCTGCAATTCTCCTTTCAAACCGGTCATCCGAACGTTACCGTTCAAAATATCAACTCATTCATACAGTCCGTACCCACAAAGGTGCCGAGGATAAAAGTTACTCTTGTGTTTCCCAGAAAGAGGATGATCAAAGCTGTGTTGGTGTTGCATTGTCAAAAGATTTAATGGCAGTTGCAGGGGAAGCCTTGAAAACAAATATCACAACACTTGGACCATTAGTTCTTCCAATGTCTGAGCAATTCAAGTTTTTGGCAACCCTAATTGCCAAAAAAGTTCTTAAAATGAAGATCAAGCCGTATATTCCGGATTTCAAACTTGCATTTGAGCATTTCTGCATTCATGCAGGGGGAAGAGCCGTGCTGGACGAAATAGAGAAGAATCTGGAGCTTACGGAACAACATATGGAACCGTCAAGAATGACTCTTTATAGATTTGGTAACACTTCAAGTAGTTCATTATGGTATGAATTAGCTTATTCTGAAGCTAAGGGGAGAATCAAGAAAGGCGATAGGGCATGGCAAATAGCATTTGGTTCAGGCTTCAAGTGTAATAGTGCTGTCTGGCGCGCATTAAGGACCATTAATCCAGTAAGCGAAAAGAATCCATGGATGGATGAGATTCATGAATTCCCTGTTCACGTTCCAAAAATTACACCAATTAAGGATTAGCTTACGACATATTTCTTCTTCATTTGTCACTAAAGTTGTCATTTTTCTTGAAATACTTGGAAATTACGTGAACCCATATATAATTAGCCTTGTATGGCTGAAGAAATGTTTACTAAAGATTATTGCATGACTGAGAAATTTTCGATTACTGTACAATTAGACAGACAAGGGTGGATTCAGCCACTTTGCGGGGTAGGTTTAAAACCACCCTTAATTTATTTAAAAAAAAATTATTTATCAAAATTTACAATTTATTTCTTAGTTTATTAATTATACCTTAATAGATTTTTCTTTCTTTGTAATAAATATATTACGACCAATGAAAAAAAAATCTTTACAGCCAGTCCTAATATTTTTTCAGAATTTTTGTTTGACTCTCAATTTTTATATTACAGATTATTGTGGATAATATATCGATTTACAAAGTAATTAATTAAGAAATGTTTTTTCTTTGGATACGTGGATGATTCAGGACAGCTTACACGCACTACGACTAATCTCACGGGGATATACACGCCTCTTATGTATATTATCAGGTAAATCTGAACTAGGATACCAATGTTCAGGAAGGGGATTCAAACCATGTACCTCCCCTTTTAAGTGTTGAAGAAATAGAAATACTAAAGTTTAGAGTTACCTATTATCTATAAATAAAAATGTCTAATTAGTAATCATTATATTCTCTACCTCTTAATAAAATTATTATCTTTTTTTCTCATCTAGCATTTTTTACTTTACATTCAATTCATAACAAAATAATTATTAACAATGTTTATAATGCAATTTTTTGCTGAACATGGATATAGATAATTTAGTTTGTTTGCATAATATAAAGATTTATAGTGCAATTATCTCAAAATCATTTTAAGGCACCGTCTCCGAACCCATTTTTAATCGAAACCCACCCTCACTTTTGTTTCTGGTTTCGCTACTATTAAAATGTCAGTTTTTTTTACATGTCAGTTTATCCATTATAATGGATCACATACCTACTCTCAATTTTCGAGTTAAAATGCTTACATTGCATTTTCAATCACACTTTCAAAATAATAATTGTTTTTTAATTCTAGTACTCTTTGATTCCAAAATCTCAGTCTTATAGAATAATTATTTGAAAATAAGAGTATTATATGAGAAATTATAAAACTTTTTTATAAGAAAATCCAAATGTGAGGTATAAAAAAATTTAGAGCTTAACACAAGTATCATCTGCATCCAAAGCCCTACACTTAGTTCTACTTAAACATGTAGAGGATTAAAGAAAAAATATAAGAAATAGTGTTTTGTATAAATGAAAACGATTATATTAAAGTGAACTGCATAATAATGTTTATACTAGGGTTAAATTTAAAAAACAAAGAGTTTACACTAACTATGGTATATAATCTCTTTAACTAAGCTAATAATAAATCTGATATATATATATGTACATACATAATCTAACACAAACATACACATACTCACCAACCCCCCCCCCCCCCCCCCCCCTCAAACTCAAGATGGTGAGAATGACATTGATTTGAGATTGGAAATCAAATCCATACCACGACATCGAGGGTTAGCTTTGATGAAGATATTTGCTAAATGGTCGACGAAAGGTGTGTACTAAAATCTCGTAGTACTCTGAGCAATATGTTGACAAATAAAATGACAATCACACTCAATATGATAGTGCGCTCATGAAAACATCATTATATGCAATTTGGATAACACTTTTCTCATCACAATGAAGAATCGTAACAGGAGACTTAGGAGCACCCATATCTGAAGCCTCCAGCGAAGTCAAATCACCCTTAAGTAGCGTCCACAAGCGCACGATATTCGTCTTTGGTATTAGAACGAGTTTGCTTTTACTTTTCCATTAGAGGGGAGAATTGCCTTATTGAAAGTAGTACCCAGTTGACAAACAATAATCAATTAGATGACCGGCTCAGTTTGCATCTAAATAATCATGTAAACGAGTAAGACGCTCTAGGAGATAAACTTTTAAATAAGGTTTCCTCCATGTAATACGAAAGGCGAATGATGCTTGCATAATGAGTGGAGTGAGGAGCAGACATAAACTGACTAACTAAGTGGACAACGTAATCAAGATCATTTCAAGTGGCTGAGAGATATAAAAAAAGACTACCAACCAGATGACAAGGAAATAATTGAGAAACACAAGATCCTTCATCTCAAAGTGTTGACCAAGAAATTGCTTGAGATCAGAAATACCCTTTGAATTATCACATGTAATAACCATATCATACATACAATAATAACAGGATCATACAAGCGGAAGAGAGAAAAATAAAAAGTGCAGAGTCATACTTGCTTGAGATAATCCAAAAACATCAATGACATAACTAAATTTAGAGAACCAGACACGATGGGCTTGCTTAAGTCCATATATAGCACGCCAAAGTTTACACACTTTGTGAGGAGGAGGATGATAACCTGGAGGAGGTTTCATAAATACTTCTTTAGTAAGATCACTGTTAAGAAATGCATTCTTAACATCTATTTGAACTAATTTACATTGAAAAACACTCACAACAATATTAAGGCTCTGAACAAATGTGAGACGAGTAACTGAGGAATTTTTTTCATAGTCAATGCCATATTCTTGAGTAAACCCTTTTGCGACAAGATGAGATTTATATCAGTCGACCAAACCATCAGTGTGTTTTTATCTTGTAACCCTATCTGCATTCCATATCATGTTTCTTTAGATGGAATATCAACCAAGTCTAATGTATGTTTGTCTTCTAACGCACACAATTCTTCTGCCATAGCTTTCTTCCATTTATTTTTAGAACTAGCTTCATGATAACTTTTAGGCTCATGGAGAGATAGAATAGTAGCAAAACAGTGATAATCAAAAAAGTGTGCCAGAAGTTTTCTTACTCGAGGAGGAAAGTGATCTTGAGACTAAGAATCAAGTATAAGATCTTCAACTAAAGCAGATGCCTTGGGATGGGCCAAATTAACGGAGGACCTTAGGAGTACTGTGATAGGAGACGTGGGAGATCTTGAATATGAATTTACACCTATCTCACTATCATCACTAGGAAATAAACCCATGGTTGGTTATGTGAATAAACGTAAGATGGGGCATGAGGAAAGGATAATGATGGTAAGACTGAAAACATTTTATGTTCCCAGAAAATCACATGACAAGATATACACAAACTCTTTGGGAGTGAATCCCAAATCCTATAACCTTTATGTTCAATCCCATAACCTAGAAAAAACATAGATAAGCTCGAATTTCAATTTAAGTACGTTTATGAGGAGGAAACATGACAAAAAAGGAACAACCAAATACACGAAAGAGGTCATATATGGGTGGATTACCATGTAGACGTTCATATGGAATAAGATTATCAATAATGAGGGAGGGTAAACGGTTTATGTTAATTTATGACTTTCACCCAATTCTACCATTCTCAACCATCCAACATCTGATTCATGTCCCTCTTTAGGTTAATTTTATTATGTTATGGCTTTTGAACATGATTTTATCATTACTTTTAATGTATTTTCATTTATTTAGTATGATCTAAACATATTTTGCTTGCGATTTACAATGGATATGCACCCTAATTGATTATTACATTGTTTTTGAATATTTGGGATTTTATATTATTGAATAAAATTAAGGTCTTATTTATTTCATTGTTTTATATATTTTTATGCTTGTTTCCTATCCATGCTTTGATCACGTATTGTGTAGATTGAGACTTTTGGCAAATACCCGAAGTAGGGGGATCAGATTTCGGACATAGTATATAAACGCCTAGTGCGAGGTATTAAATCGGAAGGTCTTTGGTGTCGCCTAGGGTGTGATAAAATAAGATAACTAATAAGTCAGAAAACAACGCACTCTCACCCTAGACAGGCACAGTACTGCAAGTATTACAGGACGAATGCAAGTTTTAATGATAAGTTGAGTTCGTTCTTAGGGACTTAGTGTGTTAATCGAATGGGTAGAAATAACGAGTAAGAAGTAATTAATTAAAAGACAGAAAAATAAAAGAGAATAATTCGAAATAATGAAATTAAACTAAGGAAAATAAAGACAGTAAATTAAATACGAAGAAATATGAGATGAGAAGTATAGCTTAGGTTTTGCTAGTATGCATTAATCCTTCTAATTATTTCTATTAAATCTAGTTAATAAGGGAGATAATTAGCTCTTAAATACTTAGTCAGGATTCTAAATTCCCATACCTTAGACCTTGAGAGCGACTAAGGGGGCTACGGACACACCACGAGGCTGGTTCAAATAGGGTTTACAAGCGCTACCAAGGCCCTAAGCAATCAATTTCCATACATGATGATAGTGATTAAATTATACCCTAATGACTATCTAGTTAGAATCAGTGTTGTCAGGACCAATATCGACACTAGACGTTATGTGGTGTTTCAATAATTAGACACCCAGCTAAGGTGATCATCTAATTACTATTAAGAAAGCCTAAAGTGATCAGTTCTAGGACAGACAATAAATTAAAACACATAAACAAATATATAGGTAAGACGCTAGTATCAGATTAAAACATGTAATTCCCAAAGAAATTTAGATATAAAGAAATTAGAATTCGTAGATTATACATGATGCAAAACTCAAGCTATGGGAAGTGTAGTTCATACCTGAAGGAAATAAACTAAAAGAAATAATAAAAGGCATCATCTTTCTCTGTACAATAACTTGGAAGAATAAAACCTTAAGAACTAATTTCTATAAGCCAAGGATGATTTACAAGTGATATAAGGGTGTATTTATAGTTGTTTAGAAGACCTAATTCATTTTCTTGAAGGAGAAGGTAAGTAATGGACTCCAAGCCCAACTCAAATTCGTAACCCTAAAACATGAAATCAGGCCCGTTTTTGTTTTGGTCCTAGCAGCCTCAATACTCATCCGTTTGACGCGTATGAGTAGTAGAAATTTATCGTCTCGGAAATATCTTCAGCTTTGCTCTTAAACGTTTCTCCAAATTCCACACCGATCTTGAGATATAAGCTGATTTGTGGTCGTAGGTGCAGAAATTCAGGATTAAGGCAGTTTTTCCTTTTCCATGTTTTTAGCTTTTGTTTCCTTATCTCCAATTTCCATGCTTATCTCTTTCCATATCTTGTACTCTTTTACTTGGACTCTAATTAATCTCCATAATTATCTTTAAAGCTTCACACTAAATAAATAATTAAACCCAATATGCTCTGAAAATATTATTTTACTAAATCAAGAGTCAAAATAGGAAAGTGCACTATTTCTCAAGAAAACCAATTAGAAAGACTTCTAAATCACTAAAAATGATGTCGCATCCTAACATAAATCTATCACAAATGAGGATACATCAAGACTCCCAACTCAAAGTTGTATCGTCCCGATACAATAAAGATAAAACAAAGGGAAGTCTATAAATACACACCTAGGTAATTTTCAACACAATGGAAAAAACATAGCAGAATATATAGAATAGACATAAAGCAACTACTCAGAAAATTTCATGCAATAATTTTCATAAACTACATACATGTACACTTCTCATATCCATAGTCAACACGGTTTGAATTCAAGATCAGATTAGTTTCACAATGTAAGAAGGATTGGAACTTTACTCAGTTCTCCAAGGAAGCTATAGATTGTTCATCGAACTTTACTAGTATCCAAAGATCCACTTAACTACTCTCTAATGGCTCAATCACTTCTCAATTACATAGCAAAGAATCAAAAGGTCTTTAAGGTTGTAATTTAGGCTTAGGGACGGTATGATAATATATTTGGATAATTTAGAGTGAGCTTTTGGCTCTCTCCTCACTAGACATCAACGAATCGCCCTAGAGCTTGAGTTACTCTCATAAAACGTTTATCACTCAACCCAATAACTTCTTTGATGCATAATTTAGCATCCCCAATAACCCAATTAAAGCATAAGATGTTCACTTAAAAATTCCTCTTTGCCGGTCCGAATATATATATTTTCTTTCTTTTCAATTTTTTCTTTTGTATAGCTATGACTCACTTTTTAATGTTGAGATATCACGCTATTTTCCTCATATATATTTTCTTTTATTTTTATGCCCTTGTTGGCAAATTTAGCTCGTAACTTCTTTTTCATTCACTATTACCCCGACAAAAGGTTACAATAAAAATCTCTGAATCATCATCAATATAAAGAACGGAGCACAATTAATAAGCTCAACAATCCCATCCCACTAACAATTCCCATAATGGTGGACCCACGACCCCAAACTCAAGCTCTAAAACAACTGTTTATGCATCGCGATTCGAGTGCGGGTCATATGGAAAAGTCCGATAATCTAAAGGGATATGGCTTATAATGTGTTTCAATAAAAACCTTTAGAAAGGCTAGAAGGGGCTGAGAAGGATATAGCATATAAAATCAAATAACAAAGTGAGAAGGTATAAAAAGGCTTCAATTGGCTTCAATATGAAAGAGCTGCCTTAATCACTTTCTACACCATGTAATTTTGTTATTTTCTTACCTTTTAGCACTTTCATCAAATGGGTTTGTCAACTAGCTTGGATCTCACGGCCTACACACTTCTCAAGGTTCCCTGAGATCGAACATACTTTCTATTGCATTGCTCACTAATCTTTTCTTTACTATCAATGTGTGTTTTCCTGCAAATACTCCAAGCATACAAATAACATAGCTCATAAACATACTACTTACTATCATTAATTCACTGAGCTTATGCTTTCAAGCTATTAAACACACTCTACATCTAATTCCCATGTATCAAAAAATTTAATTTCTACCTAAAAACAGATAAATGGAGATGAGAGACAACGAATCCCCATACCCCCAACTAAAAAATGAGCCGTGTCCCCACGACTTGAAAAAGACTCGAAAAAGAAATTAAAATTAGCAGATAAAAGCATTTACAGAAATGGTAAGGAAGAAAGAGAACATACTCTCGAGGCTATTGCATCGCATTATTGACATCCAAGGTAGGATTTGCTTGATCCTTCGTTAATTTCTCAAGGAGTGACATGATGTGCACTTGATTAGCTTTGACCTGTGCCACATCATTGGCTAAGGAAGTTTGAGCTGCTTCGAAATTGTTTAAACGCTCCTCCATCTCCTCTTGCCAACTTTGCTCCTTTTCTTCTTTTGAGATTTGCGTAGAAACTGCTTCTCTCAAGACTTTTATGATCCAAGCATTATCAATATAACTCTTCTTAAATTCTAGTTTCTCTTCTTTACCCAATATAACATTCACTTTTTGCACAAGACACGTGATCATCGTAGGAAATTTAACATTATAAACTGATTTAGGAGAGACCGAAAATCGCATCACCTCCTCATAGATCAACTGTGCCACATCTACTTCTTCTCCTCTCAAAATACAATCCAAAAGTAGAGCGTTCTTCTTAGTCACATCCAAAGTTCGTGTGTTTCCAAAGACATTAGGAATAAGGAAATTGTGCCAAACTCTCGCATCCAGTTGAAGATATTTGTAAGGCCAAGGTGCCTTTAATTCTCCCTTATGTGATTGCACTTTCTCCTTGTCTAAAACATGCTCAAAAATCAATTCCTCATCAAAGATTTTTCTTTTCGCAACCGCTTCACTATACTTGCAATATCCAATTAATTTTTTAAACTTGAAGTGGTTTCTAATCTCATTAACTATGAAAGGAACTATGTTTCCTCTAATCGGAACACAACCTTTACTATCTCGGCTAAAGAGGCCTAAATAGAATTCTAAAACCAACTCATGACATAATTCAGAACGTCTTACCATGAACGTAGACCAACCCAATTTTTCACCAAGCTCCAAGAATCTCTTATAGTCTCCTGCACCAACTTCTTCATTGAATACTTTCTCATAAGCAAAAGGTAGTTCCTTTAATTATTTTTCTGTAGAAGCTTTCAAGGCCTTTGAAGCTTTCTATTTATCCATGGGTGTAGGACCTTTGAAGGGAAGAGATTGTGTTTTCTCCTTTGAGAAAAAGTAAAGTCTTTTTCCCATTGAATCAAACATAGCTAGCTTATCTCCTTCTTCAAAATCGATTTTACCCTTAGCTTTAGAACTGGAACCTTTGTTATTTGATTTCTTCTCAATTGAACCCAATACCTTGCTTTTCTTCATCTCCCTCTTGTTAGATAATGTTTCTGTTCTCTTAGTCATCTTCAATTATCCCCCAACTCAAAGCTTTAACAACTCTTGAAATTTGAACTTTTGAATTATTGGTTGAACAAGCTTGATTTGGTTTAGGAAAGGTGAATTGATGATGAATTTCTATGTGGGTACGATGAATTCTTGATGGATTGGTATGGATTTAAGAAATTGTAGGATGAATTTTTAAAATTTAAGCTTTTGATTCTTCAATTTCAATGTGTTTGGTGAGAATTGGGTTCTTAAATCTCCTTTGTAATGATGTGGAGAGAAGATTTGATGTGCTTTTCAGATGATTGGGTAGTGTTTTGATGTTTGGGGAAGGTTTGAATGAGCTTCAATGGAGTTGGGAGAGGTTTGGAGAAGAAAGAGAGGCTTAAGGATTTAATAATTCGGAATAATACCAATTCTCCTCCTTTTATAAGCTAAAACGAAAATTCTTTCTCTCTCCAGCGGCGCGGTGCGGTATACCGGAACTGAGGCGCGGTATACCGCAGCTTCTGTTCCTCGAAATTTTAATGTTCGGCAAAAAACACGTGGCCTCTACCCCGTGGTCACGGGTTTGGATCCTGCGGTGTACCGGGGCTAGGGTCCGGTATACCGGACCTGTGCTTCTGGTTTTTTTCTTCTCGGCCAAAAACACGAGTTCTAACCCCGTGGGCACGTGTTTTCTTCTCTGCGGTATACCGGAAGAATCGTCCAGTGTACCGGACTGCTGGTCTGATTTTTCCGTAAAATTTCTTTTCTCCTCCCAAACTCGATTTCTCCAATACCTAAGCATCAAAAACACTAATACCTTTCTCAAATATGCAATATCAACTAAAAACAACTAAACTAAACACAAACTAAAAACGTAAAAAGCATAAAAACTTAAAAAATTGCGGGTTGTCTCCCATACAGCACTTTTATTTAACGTCTTTTAAAGTTAGACGCGTTACCTCTATCAAGATTTGCGAATATAGCCTCCCCAACAACTAGTTAGGCTATGAACGTCAACTAATCTGCGCTTGATCCCCTTCTTGGGTCGGATTTCTATCACCTTAGATGAAACAACCTTAGTGACAATGAATGGTCCCATCCACGAGTCTTTGAAACTTCGTGGCCTATTTTCACGTTTGTGAGCTTTCCATAGTATTCATGGCCAACCCCAAAGTCAATGTTTGGCTCAGTATCCACAGATATTAAGTGGATCTTCGGTGGAAGGATTTTGTGATGTGAAAGGTTGTGGATGACATTGACAGGAACGGTGGGATCTAACTTACTTGGTTTCTTCCCCAAGACATAGAAGGTCTCAGATACATTCTTTGCATAAAGGGTAATGGTCCTTTCTTGGAAGTTGATGACACTTTGACTTGTGGACATGAAAGGTCGTCCAAGTATGATTGGAACCTGCTTATCTGCATCAAACTCAAGTATAACAAAGTCAGTAGGGATGGCGATACTACCTGCTCGGACAAGAACGTCCTCCACTGTTCCCCATGTCCTGGTAACTGAGTTGTCAGCGAACTGCAACTTCACTGGAGCTTTCTCTGATTTCTGAAGTCCAAGTCTCTCGAACACGGACTTAGGCATAAGATTCACACCAGAACCCACATTGTACATAGCTTTCACCTTGAGCATACTATTAATTTGAATAGGAAGGTTAAAAATTTCCCGGATCTTTGAGCTTCGTTGGTAACTCTCTTTCACTTCTTCTTGAGACTCTCAGGTTCTCTCTTGGTGCTTCTACACTCGCTTCTTTCTCAGGAATAACTTGTGTAAAAACTTGTTGCGGTGTAATCCCTTTCTTTGCAATCTCAAGCATTTGGGCGTTAATATTTTCAAGAGTGTACGCCTCTACAAATGTCTTGAGTTCAGTGTCGTCCCTCGGATTTGTATCAGGAATAGTTGATGACACCGTTTGAACAACAGGTGGCGATTCCACCTTCTCTTATTCTTTCTCTTCTTGCACAGCAGATGCAACTTCAACTTCAACTCTTGGTTCCTCCCTTGAGGCTTCTTCCTCTTTCTCTTTAGCCAGCTCAGCTTGAAAATCCATAACCGATCTAATCTCCTCTTGCATATCCTTCAGAAGCTGTATAAATTCGGATTTTTCTGAATCGTCCTCCACATGACTCTCAGAACAGTTAGATTCCACGGGGCTAGACTTGGTTGGTTCTTCTTCGGTACTCGGAACCTCCACGGCACTAACGGCAGCATGTGGTACTTCCTTCTTTTCTTCTTCAATTTCAAGGCAAATAGCCTTACAAGCTTCGAACCCAACATTGTCATCACCTCCTTCGATAGCCTTCAATTCTTTTTGTTCCATCATATTTGTTAGAACCTTGTTCATTTGTTCTATTTGAGTACCTAAAATCTGAATTGCGGCCTCTTGTCCTCGTAACTTTTCACCCTGAGTGTTCATATCCGTGGTCAAACGGTCCAAGACTTTTGCTAATTGGTAATTATCCATAGTTCCCTCTTGAGGATATTGTGTTAAAGCTTTCTGATCTAATGAATCGGCATAGGCATTTGGAACAGGTTGTTGTGGGGGAGCAGGTCTATTTTGATATTGATTTTGATACTGACCTCTTTATTAGAAAAAGTTGTTCTGGGGACGCGGTTGATAATGACCAGGATTAGCGGCCCCCTAAGGATTTGAATACTGCATACCCGGATGGTTTTGGTTACCAAATTGATAACCTCCTCGATTGGATATGAAATAAACAAATTGTGGATTTTCTTCGCACTCTTCCCAAGTATGATTATTAACCCCACATTGTTGACAACCTTGTGCTTCTTGCACTCCATTTGCTGCGGCTAAATTTCTCTGCATCTCTAGCTTAAGTTCTTTGATCTGATTCTCTAATGCGGATATTTGAGCTGAGTTTGCAGTTTCTGCGTCTAAACGAAGCGTACCTCGGGTCTTTGTAACAGAAGCTCGCGAAGATGGCCAACTTCTTTCTTGTTCAATAATATTTTCCAAAACCTCAGTAGCTTCAGTAGGGTCCATGGACACGAAATTCCCTTTCCCAATGTTATCCACCTTCAGTCTACTTGCGTCGTTAATACCTTCATAAAATATAGCTAACTGTAGAGAGGGGGTATAACCATGGAGCGGACATCTAGCTAACTTCTGTTGAAACCTTTTCCATGCTTCTCCTACTGCTTCTCCATCTTCTTGACAAAATTTTGCAAGCTCACTTTAGTCTTTGAGTCTCATACTCTTCGGATAAAATGGTTAAAGAAAGCGGCTTGAAGTTCTGTCCATGAATTAATTGTCCCTGGTGGTTGCCTATCTAGCCACTCACCAGCTCTACCGGTCAGAAAGAACAAAAACATATGACAATACAGCTGCTCGCGTGTAATGCCCGGAGTAACACAGGCATCACAAATCTGCATATACTTCTGAATCGCTCTTACCGGATCTTGAATTGTTGTACCACTATAGAGTCCAAAACTTTGAAACTGACTGAGCATACCCGGATCGAGTCGCAATTTGATGTTTTGGATCTCCGGAGGACGGTAACCTATCCGTTGAACATGAAACGACACTCCGAGGCCAGGTAGGTCTTGTTCAACTCAGTTCTGATTAACATTGTTTTGCCCGTTACCTCTTCCTAGTGGATGTTGTCCTTGTTGTTGTACACCAGGTGGGATAAATGGTGGTGGTCCTCCTGGTGCAAAGTATGGTAATCCTTCAGGTGGGATTACAAGTGGTGGATCTAACTGATCTTGTACGCCTGCCATAGCTCTTCTTAAGGCTCTTTCCTAAAAAAACACGTTTATTATAGGATCTGAAGCTCCTCTCAGGCTCCGGTAACGGAGGCCAAGAATTAAACACTGTGAAACCAGAAAAGACTAAAGCAAACCACAAGCGTAAATCCGGAAAAACAAAAACTAAATACTGAAAAATAAAAATTAATTAAAAACTACTACTCGAAATAGATAACCCACACGCTAACGAGACACAAGTCCCCGGCAGCGGCGCCAAAAACTTGGTGTCGCCTAGGGTGTGATAAAATAAGATAAATAATAAGTCAGAAAACAACGCACTCTCACCCTAGACAGGCACAGTACTGCAAGTATTACAGGACGAATGCAAGTTTTAATGATAAGTTGAGTTCGTTCTCAGGGACTTAGTGTGTTAATCGAATGGGTAGAAATAACGAGTAAGAAGTAATTAATTAAAAGACAGAAAATAAAAGAGAATAATTCGAAATTATGAAATTAAACTAAGGAAAAAAAAGACAGTAAATTAAATACGAAGAAATATGAGATGAGAAGTATGGCTTAGGTTTTGCTAGTATGCACTAATCCTTCTAATTCTTTCTATTAAATCTAGTTAATAAGGGAGATAATTAGCTCTTAAATACTTAGTCAGGATTCTAAATTCCCATACCTTAGACCTTGAGAGCGACTAAGGGGGCTACGGACACACCACGAGGCTGGTTCAAATAGGGTTTACAAGCGCTACCAAGGCCCTAAGCAATCAATTTCCATACATGATGATAGTGATTAAATTATACCCTTATGACTATCTAGTTAGAATCAGTGTTGTCAGGACCAATATGACACTAGACGTTATGTGGTGTTTTAATAATTAGACACCCAGCTAAGGTGATCATCTAATTACTATTAACAAAGCCTAAAGTGATCAGTTCTAGGACATGCAATAAATCAAAACACATAAACAAATATATAGGTAAGAAGCTAGTATCAGATTAAAACATGTAATTCCCAAAGAAACTTAGATAGAAAGAAATTAGAATTCATAGATTATACATGATGCAAAACCCAAGCTACGGGAAGTTTACTTCATACCTGAAGGAAATAAACTAAAAGAAATAATAAAAGACATCATCTTGCTCTCTACAATAACTTGGAAGAATAAAACCTTAAGAACTAATTATTATGAGGCAAGGATGATTTACAACTGATATAAGGGTGTATTTATAGTTGTTTAGAAGACCTAATTCGTTTTCTTGAAGGAGAAGGTAAGTAATGGACTCCAAGCCCAACTCAAATTCGTAACCCTAAAACATAAAATCAGGCCCGTTTTTATTTTGGTCCTAGCAGCTTCAATAATCATCCGTTTGGCGCGTATGAGTAGTCGAAATTCATCGTCTTGGAAAGATCTTCAACTTTTCTCTTGAACGTTTCTACAAATTTCACACCGATCTTGAGATATAAGCTGATTTGTGGTCGTAGGTGCAGAAATTCAGGATTAAGGCAGCTTTTCCTTTTCCATGTTTTTAGCTTTTGTTTCCTTATCTCCAATTTCCATGCTTATATCTTTCCATATCTTGTAGTCTTTGACTTGGACTCTAATTAATCTCCATAATTATCTTTAAAGCTTCACACTAAATAAATAATTAAACCCAATATGCTCTAAAAATATTATTTTACTAAATCAAGACTCAAAATAGGAAAGTGCACTATTTCTCAAGAAAACCAATTAGAAAGACTTCTAAATCACTAAAAATGATGTCTCGTCCTAACATAAATCTATCACAAATGAGGAGACGTCAGACTTTCACATTAGGTAGTCAATAGGGTAGGAGTTTAATTCATTCAAAACCCAATTTGGCGTGTAGGTTTGCACTCTATGGTACCATGACGGGAGTTAGAGAAACTTTTGAATCCCGGCTATTGAGAATCACCCAATTCACCCTTATATCAATTAACAAGATAATAATTGTTTAGGAGGATTGCCAACAAGAATCAAGAAATATCATCTCATCTTTTCTACTCTTTTTAACTTTTTGTCTTTTACTTAATTATATTATTTACTTTAATTGCAATTTAGTCCTTAACTGAAAATCCAACAGAAATCATTCATATTATTAGCATTATCGCAACTTTACATTCAAAACACAACTATATCAACCTTGGTAGTTCCTGAGGAAATGAAAGCCTTTAAGCTTATCAATTTGTTACTTGACGATGACTCATACGCTTGCGGAAAGTTACCGTTCTTTTGATGTCGATTTATTATCAAACCTGGGAACCCAACAGTTACTTCAAATGGCTATAAGAGGAAATAATGATATTTCTGGTTTTATTTTTTGGAAGATGAAGAGACTCACCCACAATTGCGCATTTGAGGCTTTGTCTCGTTTTGTGGTGTGCCTCTTTTTTATATGTCTTAACATCTCCTCATTCAGGTATCAATTTTATCTCCATCTTACTCTTTCTATACTCCGGTTCTCTTCTATTTTCTTGCCCAGGAATTATATCTCTTAATCTCCCCCCCCCCCATTTCTCTGTACTACGTCTCTTTTCCTTGTCTTTTTCTTTTATTCCCAGGGTCTGCTGTTTTGGTCATTTCCTTAATATAGAAACACATGACCACCATGCTCTTCCTATCATCCCTTTGAATGAATACAATGCCAGAAATCTTGATGTTATCAACATTGGTATCAAAACTCTTCTAGTTGAGGCCTTAAGGGAGGACAATGCTATCATCTTGAGTGAGACACTAAAGTCTTCACCATGGGGTTACATAATTTATTGCTGAAAAATAGGGGATTCAAGGTGTTTTTTTGCCTTACCGAGATCAAGAAGAACACTTTTAAGTTGGATGTTTTCGATGAAAGGGAGTTCAAACGGGTTTGGAAGATGAGACCGGGCATTTTCCTCAAAATGCACTTGAGTATGACTTTATGGCCACAAATGGTTCAATTCTTGGATATACATATGGAATTTTCTTCCATTTGGGTACAAGTCAAGGGGTTGTCTTTTATTCAAAATAACACTAATACCATCAGAGCTTTGGAAGTTTGTTTTATGAATATTATGGCCATCGATTTACCTGAGGTTCCTATTGAAGATGTGAAGATTCTCAGGATCTGGGTGAAAATTAACATTAATTAATCACTACCCCTTGGTACTTACCTTTGCGAAGAAGAGGGAGCGAGTTGGCTTATTTTTTAGTATGAGAACACTGTCTCCTTATGCTTTAATTGTGGTTGTATTGACATCAATATGGTGAACGTAAGGTTAAAGGTACCAGGAATATTGAGGACATTGATGAGAGAAGTAAAGTCTCATGAGCATCGACAACATTGCTAAGTTTCATCCCTTTAATTATATTTATGTTTTGCAAATAAAAATTGATGGTAAGTTCTTGTTTTTCAATCAAGATGGTAATCAAAATAAGGGAACTAGTGCTCGGAAAGATATGGACAATAGAAATGGTAGAAGTATTATCATAAGGGATAACCAATATTGATCTTGGAGGTTACAATTACATACAAAATACTAGATCTCGACAAGTGCTAGAAAGCAGAGACCAAAGATTTGATGATGCTGAAGATCATAACAATCTTATTAATTAGACTAGTACGGTGGATGAACTTAGCAGGGAAATCTGTAGCAGTGCTTGTAGGCTTGATGTGTTTAAAAAATAACTAGCACATAGGTTAACGAAGGGAGCATTAGTAGTAGAGTCAATATTTCCACTGGAAGAAAGAGTAAGGGAAAGGATTAATGGTTCCGGCAGAAGAACTATCCTCTTGTTGTAATAGCCTCACAAGAAACTAAAAATCCATTAAAAGGAGTCGTGAGTTCGAAGCTAAAGTGTATGGAGGGGTTAGTAGTAAAGGGACACTCAGTGAAACAAACTTTATGAAGCTTCATGTTATCAACGATAAGGATGATCTTAGCGATGATGATCAGTTGGAAAAAGCTAACAATAACCAGAAGGAGAAAGGTAGAGATAATAACCAGATGAGTGAAGAGGAGGAGAATGCTTCAAAAATTGTGCAAGACAAATTATGATTAGCAGGTTGAACCGAAAGAAAAAGAAAAAGAAGGTTGAGTTTGATGAGGAAGACGACGGTGAGGATCTGGATGGGAAGGAAGCAGACCATGAGATGTTTTATGTGTTTGGTAACACAGAGGAGGAATAATTCAAACCCGAGACAATCTAAAAGGGAAGTGGACACACCCTTGAAATGCCCGCTAAGACAAAATGAGCATACTTTTCTGGAACTTCCAGGGGATTCGGGCACCCCTGATAGTGTTCAATATTAGGTCTGTTTTGTTGCAATTCATTTCGGGAGTGGTGGTCTTTTGTGAAACTATATTAAAAGAGATCGACTCTCATGTCATTGTTCGTTTGTTTTTTTGGTCGACCCTACCGCAAGTTCTTTCCATTCCGGGGGTATTCTTATTTTGTGGCACTTTTATGTCCGTCTTGAAGTTTACTTTAGTTATTTTTAACCTTCGTATTAATAAAAATTTATTTTCATATTATATGATTTGTATACATGCGCCTAGAGATTTTGATGGCAGGTTAAACATATGGAAAGATATATCAAATTGGAGAAAATATATATCGGATCTTTGGATTATTATAGGCGATTTCAACGGCGTTCTCAATATTAATGAAAAATGTAGTTCTAAACCCGGTCAATACCAATCATGTTAATGAGTTTATAAATTTTACGATACATGATTCTATAATTGAAATTGAATCCAGTGGATGTATCTACACCTGGTCTAATTGAAGATCGGGAGATGGCCTGGTAAAAATAAAACTTGGTAGAGCTTTAGCTACTTACAAATGATGACTTTATATTCCCGAGCCCAGGTCTTTATACCCCCTTTTATTTGCTCTGACCATTCACCCTTAATTGTACAATTTGATCATACTATGAGAAATAGTGCTAAACAATTCAAATTCGAATCCTTTTGGCTCAATAATGTTGATTGCAGGTCTATTGTTGATAAAGCTTGAGGTACTTTAGGGGATTTACCCTTCATTTCCAAATTAAAAAAAAAAATCTTTAAGAGAAATAATAATATGCAGGATTTAAAGAAATGGATCAAAGAAGTGTTCAAAAATCATGTAACCCAAATAAAAATACTTCAAGAACGAATCACAGAGATTAGTAATTATGTACCTACTCCAGGTATACAACAAGAGGAATTGAAATTAAGGAACAAATAAAATTCAAATTCGAATGTGTAGAAAATTACTGGGTTCATAAATCACGGTAAAATTGGCTAACCAATGGTGATAAAAATTAAAAAACAAGAAAAATTATAAAAGAACAATTAGAATTAAAGATTAACAAGGTCTTTGGGAAGAAAACACGTTTGAAGTCAAAAGTTGTTTCCAAAATTATTATAAGTCTCTTTTTTATGAACATATGGCTTATGGAAAACAGATTGAAAGAGCATCTCAATTTATTAATCCTGAAATTACAAATAAAATGCATGAAATTTTGACCATACCTCCTAGCATGGAAGAAGTAGAGAAGGATGTGAAAGACTTATTTTCATCAAAAGCTCCATGACCAGACGGCTTGAATGGTAAACTATATAAGGAATCTTGGGATATTATAAAAATAGATGTTTTCCTTATGGTACAAGATATTTTTCTTAATAATATATCTCTCGATAACCTCAACGACACTCTTATTACTCTTATCCCCAAAGGGGATATACAGGAAAAATTAGGTGATTATAGACCCATATCCAGCTTTAAATTTTTTTATAAAATCATCGCAAAAATATTATCTAAATGATTGCAGGTCATCAGGAATTATATTGTCTCGCCCACCAATCAGCTTTGATTAAGGGCGGAGCAATTCAAGATAATATCCTAAATGCCCAGGAAATTTCTTTTTTCATGAGTCGAAAGAGGAAAAACCAAAAGCACATGGATGCAATTAAAACTGATGCGGCAAAGGCTTATAATCAGGTAAGATGGGAAATTTTATTACTTATTATGAAAAAATAGGTTTCCGTGACAAATGGATCCTTTGGATTAAAAATTGTATCACTACGGTCTCTTTTCAAAGTAATCTGAATGGAGAAATAATGGATAAATTTTACTCCCGCTATTGGAATCAGACAAGGTGACACTGTCTCAGTTTCTCTTTACTATTATGACAGAATCTCTTATTTTTCTTAGTGATAACTACATCCAGAATAATTGTATTCAAGGAATTCAAATTTAACATAAATTGTCCTAGTATCTCTCACTTACTTTTTGTAGATAACTCTCTATTCAATTTGACTATTGATGAGTCTGTCATCTAAGCTTTCAAGGATTGCCGCGAAGTTTATTGCAATGACTCGGGACAAAAAATAAATTTCGATAAATCAGCAATTATATTTAATAAAGAAAATCCTCAAGACATATAAGACTTTGTTATCGATGAAATTAATATTAAAGAAACAAATCATTTAGGAAACTATTTGGGGATACCTTTGTGCCATAAATTATCCAAAGTTGAATCCTTAGAATTGATAGCAAAAAAGTTATTTAAGAAAATTGACGGTTGGAAATCTAAACTACTCTCGAAGGGGGTAAAGAAGTTCTCATTAAAGAAATTCTCCAAGTTATTCCTAACTATACCATGTCTATATTTTCCTATCCTATCTCCTTTTTTAATAAACTAAAATCTACAATCTTCATTTTTTGGTGGAATTCTGGAAAACGAAACAAGATTCTAGAAACTTATTAGGGGGAATCGGCTTTAAATATTGTAAGAGAATGAACACAGCACTCCCTGCAGCTCAAGCCTGGATAATTATGTCTAATCCATCAACTCTAGAAGCTCGTAACAAAAACTTTATGGATGTTAAATTACGTCAAAATAGAACTTGGAGTTGGGAAAGCAGTATGTTAGGTAGATATTTTATTAAAAAAAACATGGGATTTACCAAACTGGGATGGGGGAATAATTAATATTTGGATGACAAATGGATCAATACAACTTGAAAAATAGAGAAGCCTCTTAATTGCAACTTTTAAATCAATCAACTCTGGAAACATGATTACCTTGAGGTTCTTGATAATACCTTTCCTAAACCTATTATACCATGCATTACTATAATTCTAATGATTAACATCTATTATAATGATAGGTTAATTTGGTTGTTTTCTTTTAATGGTCAATATGCTAAATCAGTTTATAAAGTATTTACAGCTGAACAAATTATCCAGGAACCTCAAACAATTAAGACTCCATAAAGATACAACTTAAATCTTTTGAAGAGTATATGGAAGTATATTATCCCAAAAAAATCAAGAGTTTTACTTGGAAAGCCTGCAACAACGCAACCCTAAAAAAACCCTATTCAAAAGAAAATGTGCCGACTCAAGTGAATGTTAATGGTGTTATGGTAACACGTAAACTGTAGAATATTTGCTCTTGAGTTGTAATGTTAGAAAAATATTTGGGTTGGCTCATCTCTACAATTAAATATTGAAAATTATCTGAATTTAGATCTTGGAAGCTGGATATTAGAAACCATCAATAACTACACTAAAGGAGTGTGGGATAAAAATAAAGTAATTGATTATATCATGATTTGTATATGAAATATTTGGAAATCAAAGATGAAAGTGTTACGTGAAGATTGCAATATTGATGGGGATAATTTAATTATTTCTACTAATAAGCTCATGATGGAATTATACGTATAGACTAGAGAAAGGACAATCACTCTACTTTTAATATGTAATAAGAGAATACCGAACAAGTTGATACGTCAAATAATAAATCAGGCATAATTTTCTTATGTGATGCTTCATTTAGCCAAATATATGAAGAAACATGGATCAGGATAATGCAACTACACAATAAGACTGGATGTAAAGTCTTCTCTAACGTTGCGGTCTTTTGTGATTCAATCCTGGAAGGAGAAGCACTAGCGGTCCTAAAAGCTACAAAAAAAATGTAAAGAGTTCCTTGGAGAGAGAAAAATAATCCTTTCCGATAACCTTGGACTTATCCAAGGTATTAGGCAGGTGTCAGTCGCAAGCTGGAAAATCAAACCGATCATCGGGAAGATCAATCCATTGGTCATTAAATTTGGTCCTATCACCTTTAGATACACTCCTAGAAGGTTCAACGGACAAGCGGATAAGCTCACAAAAGAGGCTAGGCACGGAGCGACTCGAATTTGCCTGAACAATAACAATATTTTCGACTTGATGGATAATTTTAGGAGGACGGGTATATGTTAATAGTTTTGGTTTCTGTTGTGCCGCTTGGGCACTTTTCTAATCCAAAAAAATAATTAAACCTTAAATTATCCCAAATAACATAAATAATCATAAAAAATTGTCAAGTTTCATACTAAAAGTAATAAAACCATAGAGTATAAGTATCAGAGTCGTGTTTAGAACAAACAAGAAATACGAATTACTCTTACGGTGAATGGATTCGGTGAAGGAATGATGGAGTAGTGCTCCAATTCTTCCTCTCCAGTCGTGTTGTCATCTATTCTCTTCTTCTCAAGCGTATATTATTCTCTAAAATTCTGTATATTGTTATGTAACCCTTTATAATTGATAATAGCTGATATATATTAGAGTCCAAATACATTTTTGGAGTTGTGGGTCTCTTTTAAATAGCCCAAGTCCACCCAAAAACGTTTTAAATGGGGAGTGAACTGGTTCGTACCATGATAACTGCAAACTGAATAACTCTTTCATTTAAACTCCAAACCACAAAATATAACCTCTCAAGTGTTCCAAACTTCAAGTGCTACCATGAAACAAAAGGGCTCGTTTGGAATCCTAGAAAATTGCACGTGGTGACTCTCTTAAATCGATTTCCAAGTTTTGCCGGTAAATGCTCTAGCTATCCAAAAGTAGCTTTTTAGTCTTTTAATTCCAATGACTTGAGGTTGGACTTGCTTCCTCAAATTCTTATCCTCGTCTCGGTGTCTCGTATTTTCCATGTGCTTAAGAGCTGCACACTTAATACACAATTAACGCACAAATAACTCTAAAAGAATAAATATCCAAAACGGGACAAGTAACTTCTTATTTGTTTTCAGTTTTACGCATGTTTTGTTTGTGTCTCTTTTCAGGTTCCTTAGGTATGGAGAAACCTAGTTAAGTTGATATTTTATCCATAGAGGAACCAGCCAAGGGAATCGAATGTTGAGACCTTGGTTGAAAAAGAGAGGGACCTACCACCATGAACCCGTCGAGAAGAGAGCTAAAAATGAGTTTGGGGTCGGCGACGAGGCCGTTTTGAAGGTCACCAAACAAGAAAATAGGACACGTGGTTTCAAGAATGTGTGGATGGGACCATTTTTTGTCACTCGAGTGGTGATGGAAAAATTGATAGAAATATGAACCAAAGGAGGTCAAAAGCTCTGACTGGTAGACGTGCATAGCCTCACCCGCTGCTTGGGAGGCTACATATTTAAGAAATAACGGAGGTAACGCGTCGAACTTTAAACAACGTTAAACAAAAGTGTTTCTTGGGAAACAACCCATTTTTTAATGCATTGGTAGTTTACCTATATGTTCTTAGTGTATATTATTAAGTTTATTTTGTGTTTTATTGTATACTATAGTTAATGGGAAAGGTAGAAAGTTATTTTTGATGTGTAGGTGAGTAGAAGATTGAGTTTGGAGTGTAAAAACTCAAAACTCCGTGGTCATAGCATGCCAAACCGTCACGACCCTAAGTCCATGGTCTAAAGTGTTAGAATCAGCAGTGCTCGTGCGGTGAATCGCATATCGTGGTGTACTGTATTCATCAGCGAACACCACTGAGCAAACTCTAAGAGGTCATAACTTTGCTCCCGGGTGTCAGAATTAATTTTTTTTAGATATATCCAATGGGGTAGATTACATCCTGATTTGATCTCTCAGAAAAACGTTATGACATCGTGACGGTAGGTCCACGGTAGAAATGAATAGAAAGTTTGTAGCATTTGCGGTACACCACACCTATCCATGGTGCACCGTGCAAAAATGAAAGAGCGGAACATTTGTCTAAACGGTATGTAAGGTCAAACGAGTTGGAAGGAATTCCTGGTACACCGCGCCCCACGGGTGGTGCACAACAAGGCGGAATAGCGTGGTGACGGTAAGTCCACGCTCCAATTGGTCAAAAGCCCACATGCCAGGCATGGTACACTAGGACTATTCACGAAACACCGCGTCGCAACGATATGAATAGTACATGGAAGCATTGTATTCTTCACTTGATTAAACCTTAAGCCTCTTTATTCTCCAAACACCCAAACTCCATTGTAGTTTCAACACCATCAAAATACCAAAATTTCATATCCAAATTCATCCTTACATTATACCAAACAACAATTAAACACCCAAATCACATTATTCCAAACAACAATTACACACCATAATCATTCCAAAACTCCTAGAAATCAAGATTCACTTCCAAAATTTCCCAAAACCTTTTTCTAAAATTCTTAAATCCTTCTCACCCAAATACAATCACATCACACTCACATAGAAAAACATCATACTTACACCTTTTCCACTCTAAATAATACCTTATCCACCCACACCAAGGGGTAATTCCAAAATATAATAGAGTTTTGAGTTGGAGGTCAAAGAAGATTATGCGAAGAAAGAAGACACTAGATAATGTGAGGAAGATGAGGAAGAATCAAGGCAAAGAATTGGGTAAGGACAAGAAGAAATTGAAAGGGTAAAGAGATTTCTAGAGTCGAGTGATTAGGATGGACCATATTAGGAGAAAAGCAAGGATTAATCATAGTGATACGAGAAGCGTAAATGCAAGTGAGATATTCACCAAACCTTGTCTTGGGTGTTGGCAATTCAAAGAAATAGCCTCGAAGAGTATGTTTTCTCACGTCTCTACCATTCATCTAGTTGTACAATATTTGTTCGTTTTTAATCTTTATCGAGTCTGTTGAGACATGGAGTCACGACTCACCTGTTGAGTTAAGGATGGGAATTCGTTGTCCCCATCCCCATTTTATTTGATGTACTGATTTTTAGGTAGAAATAATTTTTTAGATATGGAATTTGGTCTATAATGTGTATAATGGCCTAAAATCATAAGCTTTAGTGAGTTAATGATAGTAGTTATTTGTTTGTAAACTAGTTGTATTATATGCTTTGAAATATTAAACATGAAAACACATATTAATAGTAAAGAAAGGATTAGTAAGCCATGCAGGTAAAGCAAGTTTGATCTTAGGGAACCTTGAGTGATGTGTAGAACGTGAGATCCGAGCTAGTTGATAAACCCATTTAATAAACGTGCTAAATGTGGGAAAGTAAAGAAAATTCATAGTTAAGATAGCGATTAAAGTTGTTCTTTGATACGCCCCGTTGTGCCTTTTTAGCTTGTTGTCCATTTATTATTGTTATATTATCCATCTCAGCATTTCTAGCCTTTCTAAAGCATTAGCCACATTACAAGCCATATCCCTTATATTTTAGGACTTTTCCATATGACCCACACTCGAATTGTGATGCTTTGATACTCGTCTTAGAGCTTGAGTTTGCGGTGGTGGTTATGGGAAACATCATTGGGTGGGTTTTCATGTTATGTATTGTGCCTTTGATCACTTGTTATTATTGTAACCCTTTGCCAGAGTAAAATTTAAAAAAATTGAAAAGAAGAGAAAAATGCGAAGCATAGTATCATGACTTCTCATATAAAAAAGAGAGTCGTAGCTAACTTGCAAAATAAAAATATATATAAATTTGGACCGGCTAAGTGGACTTTTAGGTGATCATCATGGTTTTTAGTTTGGTTATTGGGGATGCGAATTAAGTGCATCTGAGTGAGAAATTTTTATGAGAGTAACTCAAGCTCTAGGGAGACTCGTTGAAGGCTAGTGAGGAGAAAGCCAAAAGCTCACTCTATATTATCTAAATATACGATCATACCTTCCCTAGGCCTACATTGCAACCGTAAAGAACTTAATTCTTGACTATGTGATTTAGGAGCGATTGAACCAATAGAGAGTAGTTAGATGGATCATTAGAGATTATGTTAGGATCGATGAACACTATATAGCCTCCATATCGAACTAAGAAAAACACCTATTTTTTCGTGCATTGCAAAACTAATCTACTCTTGAACATAAACCGTGTTGATTGTTTGTATGATAAGTGTACATACATTAATTAGTTTGTAAATATAATTACATGAAACTCGCTAGGTAGTTGCTTTAGGACTACTCTTTACATTTTCCTTCTCTGGTGCTTATTTGACTCAACTCATATTTTAGAGACTTCCCTATTGTTCTTTATTTTCATTTGCTGGGGGTCTTGATGTCTCCCTTTATGTGATAAATAAATTCCATTGTGAGACATCATTTTAGGTTCCTTCTGTGCTCAGATGAGGAATTTTTCTAATTATTTCATGTATTCCTGCTTCTTGCCTTGTTTTGGAGATGTGTCACTTTTAGAGTTATTTGTGCGTAGATTGTGTTTTAAATGTGAAGCTCTTAGGTACAATGCTGATATTAGATTCCAAAGCATGGATAGAAGTTGAGGAAAGGAGATCAAAGAAGGAAATCAAGAGTAAAGGGACAAAGAAACCATTTTTAGAAAGTGTAAGAGTTGCCGGCCAAAATTAGAAAGTGAATTATTTTCGATGCCACGTAAGATTGACATAGAATTTGGATGATCCCGTTTATATACAGATAGGATATGATTTAGGAACACGTAACCACTTACAGATTACGATTTAGATCTACTATGAAGAAGTTATGAATTTTGCAACTGACGTGACTCGAACTAGTCCCCTCTTGGAGGAAAAAGTTTTAGGATGGGCTAGGCCATTTAACCTGGCCCATGGAAACCCTAAAACGTTTTTCACCTATTTATATCAGCTCCTACCATTATAAATTCATCCCTTGGCTTCCAGAGCTTAATTTCCATCAATAATTTCACCATTGAAGCGATCTGGTTGATCTAGAGAAGGACGTATCAAGAGTTGGAGTTTTACCGCGTCAATTCTACACCTCTCCATGTCTATACTTTGAGTAATTAGAGTTAGATCATTTTGTCTTTAGTTTAATTTCACGCTATTTATCCTTAGTTTTTATTATGCATAATTCATCTTTTTTCTTAGGATTTGTAAATCATATGAACTGTTGAATATTGTTTCTCTGTTTAACTGCATTTGGGATTATAATATTTAATTAAATTGGAATTTAAAAATTTCCATTAACTATATATTTGTAAAAATACTACCTATGTTCTGGCCAAATATTGGGTAGCCCAAGTAATTAAGTTAACACCCAAAGTAGGGATGAGAGTATAGCTCGAGTTTGCTAGTATTCCCCTATCCTACTAAGTCGGAGATTTCAAATATAAGGGTGGGTCGTTACGCGAATCGGGATTCTAAGTTCCTTCTAACTCCCACTAGGGTAGCTTAGAAGGTTGTATAACTATTACTTGGGTGAGATTGTTCTACGCAAAAAATCAGCGCTACAAAGATTTTAACATATATGATTATCCGGCTAGGCAAGCCCGTCAGGATCACTACCGCACACCGGACGTAAATGAACTAGTTCTATTCCTAAACACCCCGCCAGGGTGACAGTTTAAGATATTAGGGTCTATCTATATTTGATCATGATATAGAAATTATAAGTTTATTCAATTCATAAACAACTAATAATTCCTAACCTAATTCAATTGAATTTTTTTTGTCCAAATAACATAAAAGCATCAAATAGTAATCAAGTTCATACATAATTGCAAACTCAATCTAAATTAAATTAGTTCATAATGAAAGCAATAAAACTAGATGGTAAAAATATTATAATAGTGTTTAAGACAAGAAACTAATACTAATTACCATAATGATAAAGGTGGAATAGTGTAGAAGTGGTGAAACTGGGCTCTAGCTTATGGTCTTTTTCTCCTCCAAGTGTTTCTCTTCACTCTGTTGAATAATATGACTTGTAACTGACTCAAGGCTCTTTTCTAATGATAAAGACAGATATATATATATATATAAGGGTCAATAATTCAAAAGGTCCACAGCCCATTGTTTTTGCCACTAAGAGTCCATTGAATAATTTGGATCTGATGAGACTAATATACCCTTATTTAGTAAACACCCACTTATAAGTTACCATTTTGATTGAAAACCAAACGTCTACTCATTAAAGCAAAGATATTAATTGTGCCCATTGGCTTTTCATTTTTCTCTCATATGACAAGCCAGAATAAGATGAAACAATGTTCAACAGTGAAGCCCATTACCATCTCCGCTGGTAAGACGTTGATAGCCCAGTTACCAGTATGTGGTAGCCCACCCAAATCACACTACGAACCCAACAAAACACGTCTTTTCCGTCGAATGTAGCCGGTAAGACGTTGATAGCCCAGTTACCAGTATGTGGTAGCCCGTCCAAATCACACTACGAGCCCAACAAACACGTCTTCTCCGTAGAATATAGCCAGTAAGATGTTGATAGCCCAGTTACCAGTATGTGGTAGCCCACCCAAATCACACTACGAGCCCAACAAACACGATGATCCCCAACCCTAAATGAATGAAAACCCTCTGGCGGCAATGGACGATGAATCACGCACTATGATGAATCACGCACTAGTTGGAAAAGTGTATGTGTATTTGAGAATAACTAATGATATGATATTGATATCCTTAATTGTCGCTATGATAAGAAAGAGATATAATTAGCATAATTAATCCCTTATATTAAGCAAATATGAAAGATATTATTCAGGGGTAAGAAAGGTATGATTGATTTGCTGACAATTTATTTGGCCCTTTTAAAGGTGTAGTATTTAGGTGGGCTTGTTAATATAGGATATGTTGGGTTTAGGTCTTTATTGGCTATTATCTCTATATATAAAGGTTCAATTACATTTTATGGGTTGTGGGCCCCCTTTAAGTGACCCAAGACAACCCAAAAATGTTTCTAAGAAGGAGTGGACTAGTTCAAATCACGACAGCTCCAACTTTAATAAATTATTTGTCTTAACTCCAAATCACAAACTGTCAAATCTCACATTCTCTTGACTCCAATTAATATCTATAACTTAAAGGACTCCTCCAGGTCCTTCATCAATTACACGTGGTGACTCTATCTTGTCAATTCCAAATCTAGCCGACAATTGCTCTCGCTTTCCAAAAGTGGTATTTTGGTCTTGTAACTCCTTGACATGGGTTTGATATTCCTTTCACAACTTCTTATCCTTATATTGATATATCCTATCATCTAAATACTTAAGAGCTGTATACTTAACACATAAATTATACACAAATAGCTCTAAAAGTAACACATATCCAAAACTAAACAAGAAATGAGAAACTATCAAAATATACAATAATCCCTCAAATATGCACAAGAGGAAATGCCCCGTTTACCCTCTGGAGTTTGGCCCGATTGACAACTTACCCCTCATTTTTTTAAATACGATTCGCTACCCCTAAATTTTTGTTTTCGTGACTCGTTGCCCTCTGTTAACGTTTTCCTTCCAAAAACACCGTTAAGTGTCACGTGTCTGGCACATGTCCGCGTTTTTAATGTTTCTTTATTCTTAATACGTTTTAAATAATTAATTAACTTACACCAAGTTTTTTAAAAGGGCAAAATAGATATTTAATAATAGTTTTAATATTATTAAATATAAATAATAAAATAAAACCCCCTAACCCCCCTACCCCCTATCCCCTCCCCCTTTTCTTCTTCGTCTTCCCTCAGATAAATATCATGAACGGGCCATGAAGAACTAAATCAATATAACCAATATTGCTAGTGCAGCATCAGAATTAGCTTGATGATGAAAAAAACTTCATCATATTTTCAGTTTAGAATTTATTTATTTTTGTCAATATTTCAGTTTAGAATTAATGTGGTACCAAAGCTCTAAAACCGTTGCACGTGAGTATTAATTTCTTTTATGTAAGGCGACGTCTGTGGAGTCCACACGATCACTAATGGGCCATACATAACCTTTTCATCAGTCAACATTTTATTGCCCCCATTAATGGGTCACCAAATTTTCCGCTGAAATTTTTATTATCCATAGTGACAAGTCTTCCTACCACTTTAGGAGAGTAGTAAGTTTGGCCACTTGATCTTAGGTTGTCAATTATGTGAAGCTTGAATTAATAACAGCCTACCTACCGTTAATAAACTCACAAGACTTTATCTCACAAGTCATTCAGCTTAGCAATAGAATGGAAATGTAAGCTCAAGCTAGAGCTGCAAATAAATCGATACTCTTGTCAAAGGTTTGGGTTTGAATTCACTAAAAGTTTGTTTGAGTTCGACTCGTTAGTTAAACAAACCAAGTTCAAACTTTAAATTCAAACTCGTTTACTAAACGAGACAAACTCAAACTTGTATAAGCTCGACTTGTTAAACTCGTAAACAGTTTGACAAGAGCTCGTTAAGAGTTTGTTAATAGGTTTGGTAGATATATTCAATTAAAAATGATCAATTATATATGTATGTGTATATATACATATATAAACTCAAAACTCCGTATAAATTTTGTATATCTAATTAATTATAACTAAAATATTCTATATCTAATAATTATATTTTTTTGTTCAAGTCAAATTATGCAATGTGTTGTATACTAGTTTTACTTAACTTCATTTTAAATCACAGTATGTCTCAAAAAAATATATATCATAGAAAAATAAACGAGACTTAAATGAGTCTAAAATGAACCAATCCAAGCCGAACTCAAGCTTGGAAAAAATAAGTTCGCTAAGGGTTTGTTTGAGTTCGGCTCGTCAGTTAACAAACCAAGCTCAAGAAAGATAAAGTTCGGCTCGACTCGGTTCAAACTCGAACCAAGCTCAAGTTCAAGCTCGCTAAAATATTAGCAAACAAACTCAAGAAAGCTAAAGTTCGGTTCGGTTCGGTTCGTTTGCATATGAGGAGTTAATAAAGAAGGATGCGAGTACAAGAGAGACAAACTCGTTTTTTTATACCAAGATTAATAAAGTCTACAACAGATGTTCTGGCTCTTTTTTTTCAACCGAAATAAGACAAGAAATTCACTTATACGTATTCCACATATTCACTAAAAATAAATTAGAAGCGATAAGAGAAAAATCCTTCCAGGTAGACAAATCTATAATCCTTCTGGTACACTTAGCTAATGCATCTACTGTTGAATTATATATTCTATCAACATGGGTGATACTCCAATATGAACCTTGACCTAACAATTTCCTTACTTCCGAAAGAATAGGTTTAAGACTCCAATGGAACTCGGTCATACCCAAAATTCCTTGAACTGGTTCAAGTTTGTCAGAGTAAAACGAAACACTCTGACTTTAGAAATATTTACTCAATCTCATGGCCATAAGAAGGGCCCAAGCCTCCGCTTCAACAACACGGTTGATTTTACACCTCATGCTTGCCTTTTTCACAATATTTCTATTTTTATCCACGCCAATTGTTGCAATTGCAGCAGGTTCTTTATTATTAATAAATGATGCATCGCTCATCTAAATAATTTCAGCCTCATCGGTTATCATTGGATTATTCTTTTCATTAAAATCATCATTATCCCTTTTTCTATTTGATCTATTCTTCCAATCCGTACACGGGCCAAACATCCTATAAATTACCTTCTTTGATTTATTAAAGATACCGTCGATACTCCAATTTGTTTCTTCATGAAAACATTTCATTCTTTCCTTCACTATATTCCATAATATAATCATAACATATGTCATAATTTGTTTTTTCTCCCATCCATTTCCAGCATATCCATTAATATTCTGCTTAAACCATTCTGAAAACGTACCCCTAAAGTTCTGATCAATCTTCACCTGTATTGGCGATAAAGCCCAAACTTCCATACTAGAAGGGCATTTAAGGAATAAGTGAACTATATCTTCATTTTCCAATTACACCATTCGCATATTTCATTATTGATGCGTTTTATCTTCTTCAGATTATCCTTAACCGGTAATGCATTATTATAAATCCTCCAACAAAAATTTTTAATACGCGACGGAAGATTATTTTTCCAAATTATATCCCAAACACTATTATCCTTAATTTCCCCGTACTAGATGTCTGAGTTTTTTGAGCTAATTCTTCATTTACCAATATATGGTATCCTGATTTAGTTTAATAATCCCCATTTTTTCTATATGGCCAAATTAGTTTATCGTCATCCTCAATTACACATCTCATAATATTTGAAATGTATTGACCAATATCTTTTGAGAAAAATCTACGAATCAATTCATTATTCCAACCCATACCCGAGTTATCAAAAAGTTCATAAACGAAATTAACTGAATAGTTATTAGGTTTTTCAAGATATATACCTTTACTAAGCCAACAATGATTCCAAATATTAATATTTCTCCCATTACCAATTTTTCATACCATATGCTTCTTTAAGAATTGAAGTCCTTTAAAAATGCTTGTCTTGCTCCAAGATCTTTTTTTTTTGCCAATTTAGCGTCCCACATATTAGAATTCGGAAAATATATAGACTTAAGAACTTTATATGCAAAAGAGTCTGAATTATTGATTAGTCTCCAAACTTGATTTGCTAACATTGCAAAATTCATTTTATAGAACTCTCTAAACCCTAAACCTCCAATTTTCTTAGATCTCAAGATTTTTTCCAGTTTACCCAGTGAATTCTTTTTAACTTCCAGCATCGCACCAAAATTTGCAACAATACGAGATCACTTTTTACATAAAGTCTTTGGAAATTCAAATATTGACATCGCATAATTTGGTATTGCCTATAATACTGATTTAATAAGAATTTCCTTACCTCCTTCAGATAAAAGAGATGAGACCCAGCTAGCTGATTTAGATAGTAATTTGTCCTTAATATAATTGATATTTTCACTTTTAGCTCATTTGAGTGTTAAAGGTAATCCTAAATATTTACCCAAATCATTAGTAATTTTGATATTAAGTGTACGCGATACCTCTTCTTTCATAGATTTTGGTGTATTCTTGCAAAAGAGAAGAGCTGACTTGTTAAGATTGACTCTTTGACCCGAAGCATTACAATATTCAGTAATCAGATTTCTAAAGACTTCAATTTCTGTGCAATTAAGATTAATAAAGAATAACACATCATCTGCAAATAATAAATGTGTCAAATTCGATATATTTCTGGTAATTTTGATGCCTTGAATTAAACCTTCTCTACAATGAAAATTAATCAAGCTAATCAAACTTTCTGTGAGAAGAGAGAATAACAAAGGAGAGAGGGTATCTCCCTATCTAAGACCTTGTTGCTGTTTGAATTTCTTCAACCGTTGTCCATTAATTTTAACTTGAAAAGAAATTGAAGATATACAATTCTGCACCCAACAAACCCATTTTTCACAGAAACCAAGTGCTCTTAATGTTTTACATAAAAAGTTCCAATTAACCTGGTCATACGTCTTTTCCATATCAATTTTAACTGCGCCATAATATTTCTTTGACTTCCTTTTTGTATTAAGAAAATAAGAAACTTCCTGAGCCACGATAATTTTATCTTGAATATTACAACCCTTAATAAAACAAATTGCGTTTGTGATATAATTTTATTCATAATAAGTTGTAATCTTGAGGCCTTAATTTTGCTGATGATCTTATAACAAAAATTTGTGCAAGATATAGGCCTATAATCCTTTACGGTTTCTTGAGATAAGCATTTAGGAACCAACGTAATTACCGAATCATTTATCTTGATAATATCCATATTTGAATCAAAAAAAATCTTTAACCACTTTAAAGATGTCAGCATTAATAATTTCCCAAAATTCATGATAAAAATTTCCCGGAAGACCGTCTGGACCCGGAGCCTTTCTCCCTGACATACTAAAAGCCGCACTTTAATTTCCTCCATACTTGGTGACATAATTAGGGCTTCATTCATTTCAAATATGGTTTTACAAGGAATGTGCTGGATAATATTGTTTGGATCTGATGTACCTTTATCTTTAATTAATTTAATATAATAATCTTGTATGATTTTATTTATTTCAGACGGGTCCTTAACCGACGTTCTGGCTAAGTATAAGAAAAAAATTGGATTTTTCTAAATAAAATAATTTCTCGCTTATTGTAACTAATAATTTACTTGTCAATCTTTATAATAATGGTACTATGTAAGAAGATTTTTTGGAAAAAAAAGTCTGTCTTAGAAAAAATTTGTAACTTTCAAAATGTAAACAAAATTAAAATTAAAAATTAATTATATTAAAAGATACCAATCCTAAAAAATATACAAAATATAGAAAAAAAAGAGTAATGATATATACCATCCAAAATTATACCATCTGATACCACCCATGACGTAGCATGAATTGGTTGGCAATACATCGTTAATTTATTTATTTTCTTGATCTGATTAACGATTAATTGCCAACCAATTCACGGCAAATCATGGGTAATAATTGGGTGGTATGATTTTGGGTGGTATATATCATTACTCGGAAGAAAACACCAACTCAAATCATAGTTAAGCTCGTTTTGCCACCCCAACCAACTCAATCAAAAGGTCTCCAAACATTTTCTAATGAATAATACAAAGAAGAACAAATTAGGCACTGACAAACAGATCAATAAACCACATAGTAATTGAAGAATAACAAAAATATAGTAAAGGAGGAAGCAAATAACTATTAGACTTTGCATATCTAATCCTTAATAGGGCAAAAAGATCAATCTTTCTGTTAGAATTAATAAATAATAGACAATTTCTTTTATTAATTCATTCATGCTCTTAGGAGAAGTGGAAATGATTTTGTGTACAATTAGTCACACATTATAATTGGGAAATAAAATCATTGGAATTATTTAATTTCAAATAATTCTTTATTGCTGATGAAGGTTTAATGGTTTTTTATATATTAGTTGTTATGTGAGTTACAAAAACTTGATAAAGAAAAAAAAAACGGCTAGCATTAATGAGCATTGAAGAGGCATTTATGTGACTTTTTTTTTTTCTTTGTCTCATCATTTTCTCTATAAATAGTGACTTTGTCACTTTCATTTTTGAGAGAAGAGAAAAAATGTAATTCTAGAGAGAATGGAAAAATTATTCTAGAGAGAATAGGAAAATAATTTTAGGGTGAAAGAATATTATTCTAGAGAGAAAGAAAATTATTCTGAAGAAATAGAATATTATTCTAGAAATTCAGGAAAATGAAACACTCCATTCTCAATGATTAGTCAAATCATTTTGACATAGAGATAAGAGTAGAAGAGGGATACGATTATTGGCGATACCGGTACTTCCGGAATATCTTTTTCAATGATGCACGTTTTGTGTATTCGTATCTAGAATATATTTTTTTTTGAATATTTCCATGTAAGTTCTTTTCCCATTTCTTGTAATAGTTGTTGTATAACGGTTTTTGGGACACCTTTATATTCAATTTTCCATTGTATTGTAATAGTTGTAGTATTACATTTTTACCAAATATTTTTATATGAAAACAATTTTTACTGTATCGGTGATATTGTTAGTTTTTACCAACAATTTGAAAAAGATATTTTCAATATCACCGATTGTAAAATTGTTTTTCTATTTCGGCGGTTGCTTCATCCTTGAACGCAAAAGTCATTCCCGACGTGATTATGTTGGATCCTTTCAATGGTTCCAACTACAAATGTTGGGCACAAAAGCCACTGATATTCCTTGAACCATGTGAACTAGATCTTGTTGTTCTCGAGGTACTCCATGCCATTGAGGGAAATGTGGAAATTACCAAAGAACACTATGATAAGATCCTAGCTCTTGATGTTGGGTTCAAGAAAGATAATTCAGTGGTTAGTGGATGGATCTTGGATAATGTGACGAACCCCAACTTTTATTTGTGTACCGTTGAGAAGTCAACAAAGACTATCTGTAAAACGATTTAGAAAAGGTACGAGGGTGATGATTCTGATGAGAAGAAATACATCACTTGGGAATGACCCTAAAATATCCAATCGGTCCCATACGAGTCAGAAAAGTAAATCGACTCAAGCATAAGTCCTTATTTTCCATGTTTATATAAGTTTAAGGACTACTTTTCCCCTTTCTATAACAACTATTTAACTCTTATTGCACTAAATATCATTCATAGACTATACACCAATTGGATGTTAACCCTATGTTTGAATGAAAATATAGATGAAGATATCTATATAGTGCAACTTGAAGGGTTGGTGATTTTTGGTCAAGGGGATAAAGTATGAAAACTTAGGAAAGTGTTTTGGGTTTTTGAACGGCCACCTTGCTAATGAAATAGTACCTTAATAAAATATGGATTAGTTTGTGTTGCACTTTTTATAATAGGTTTATGACATGATCCACTTTTGGTACTTTCATTCATGGGACTAACTTCTTTTATTTTTCTATTTGTGAATAAAAGAGGTGGGGGAAGCGGATCCTAAGGAAAAAAATCATTTGAATAAATAATGGAATTTACCTTAGTTAGTCTCACTTTGTTGGAAAAGTTTGACTCCGTTGATATAATGTTTGGTAAAAACTTCCTTATAATACTAGTATTTATGAACAAGAGAATTGTGGGGGTTGTACCCCTTAATGAATATGAAATAATTATAAGGAATATGATGTTCTTAATGAACTATACTCAACTTGGTATTGTCCATATTGTAAAGAAACTCAAGTGGTGACAATTGGGTTATTATTTGTCATTTAATAAAGTATGAGAGGGGTACTATTGATCTAAATTTTCATTTTAAAATAACTTATGTAGTTATTGAAAGATTTTTGCTACGCAAACTTGGTCACATATAAATGATGAAATAAATAGTTGATCTATTTACTAAAAAACTTAACCGGGAGAGTAATCCTAGAAATATTGAGTGATAGGACTAGAACCCATTAATGGGGAACCTATGACTAATAATTCTATATGATGCACTAAATTCCTATCTATATAGTGTAAATTGTGCTACATGAGAAATTAAAAACTTAATGAATTCATAGCTCTGGGTGGTGGTCCTATTGAGACGGACTTGATGAATTCACCATTGAGGTTGTTGAATATTTCTCATACTTAATGAATGTATAGCCATGTGTGGTGGTCCTATTGAGACGGACTTGATGAATTCACCGTTGAGGTTGTTGTATATTGATCACAATATGACCTCAAGGAGACGTCCTTGATTTTTCCAAGGGATGAGCTTTTAGACTCACCACAAATTCATAGCCCGTAAGGGTGGTCCTAAAGAGAAAGGACTTGATGAATTCACGAGACACGTGACGAGGTCGAGCTATATTGCTCTTAATGATCTTAAAATTCAAGAGAGGTCAGCTAATGTGGCTAGACACTCTTAGAGATCACCTATGTGTGAAGAAAGGGTGATGAAGGAATTTCTCTCCTCTCTCTCTCTCTCTCTCTCTCTCTCTCTCTCTCTCTCTCTCTCTCTCTCTCTCTCTCTTCTGAATGACTTTGAATGATTATGTTTATTAGTTGGTACTCGGAATAATCCCACACAAAAATCAAAAGGATAACAAGGTGTAAATATTCTTCCGAAGGGCCAACTAATTTTAAAAAAAAATATAAGTAAAAAACTCTTGTTAGTTCATCACTCAAATACCTTTATATATCACATTACAAATTTTAAATAATGAATCAGAATCTTACCTAAACCACTCACTCAAAATTAAACATAGTGAGAGAGGGAGATATAGTAAATGGTATAGCTAAAATTATAAAGCTCGAAAACAAAATTGATTAAGAGATTATATGGCCGAGAAGAAGAAGATGTTCGACGGTGCATAAAATAAGCTCTATTAATGGAGAGCTCAAAACAAACATTACAAATATGGTTGTTGATAGACTCAACCATGCAACAATGTCGGTTAAACCGCATCCTTGGACGATCGTAAGGATCAACTTGGAGGCTCAACAGGAGATAATTGATTATGAATCTAACCGAGGCAATAAACTAGCACCACAACCGCCGAGTATACATCCTCAAGAGCATTTTTCAAGGGGAATTCGACAAAATCTCAACCTGGTATATTGGGGGTTTTATTATCTATAAATAACATGAAATGCGTCTAAAAAGGTATCACTTATATTTTTATTGTTCATAAATACAGTTTGACCCATATGATCCTTTTGGTCATCGGTCTTAATAATGACTTGATCGTCGACGTGTCATCGGAAGGCACACCTCCTTGTGATCCTGACCTTTGTCTAATTTCAGGAAGACAGATCCAGCTCAAATACCACTAGTATCACCCACCGGATTTCTATTGTTCGTGTATCTTTATTGGTTAGGTAATTTATGCACTATTAGCGCGCCTTAGATATTCCTTCTTATCTCAGATTGTTCCGAGAAAGCTCAGACCGAACCTATGAAAATGAAATGAGGTCTAAGCTTCGTCAAGACATGTGGAGTTGCTTATGATTCGCTAAGCATGTGTGATTTGACATAGATCGAGTTAGTTAGTATTACATATAAGTTGTAGAGGATAGTGATGTCCGCAGAACTCACTCATGTGTTTTTTCTTTATTTACCTTTGAAATAAGAAGTTTGATCAATCTTTTCGTTGACTAATTGAAGTTAAATTTTATATTTATTAATAGTTACTAAATTCTTTTTTTACTCAGTGTTGAATTTGACTTTGTGTGAAATTTGCTTGGTATATTTTGCTAAGTATGCATTAACTAGGGATGTCAATGGGGTGCGGGTTTGCAGGTACCCGCCGCATCTCACTTTAAACGGGGCGGGTTTTAAGATACTAAATAGGGCTTGGGGCGGGTTGTGGGGATGGATCTTCAAAACCCGTACGAAGCGGGGCGGGTTGTGGGGATAAGTATTCCCCACCCCGCAAACCCTCCCCGCATGTATATAATATATAATTAATATATTTCATTTATAATATATATTTTAATTTCAATAATTATTCAAATCAAAGTTTGTGTGCGTCTATTACAACACACAAAGTTTAAATTATTCAAATGAAAGTGCAACTCCAAGGGCAAAATTTGTTTAAAAATCAAAATACAAATGCAAATTCTGTAGAATGGAATATTTGAGAGTTCAAAAAATAGTAAAATTTATAGTAATAAAAAAAATTGAACGATCAAATTGAAACCCGCGGGTAGAACCCACACCCCGCGGGAAATAAATAAACGGGGCGGGGCGGGGTGTGGGGAAGACAAGGCGGGGGCGGGGCGGGGCGTGGGGCTTCTATTTTTTTTGTGGGGCGGGGTGCTGGGATAGGTAAACCCGCCCCAAACCCGCCCCATTGACATCCCTATGCATAACTATATTGATTACTCCCTCCGTTTCATTAAATTTGTCCACTTAACTTTTCACATATATTTAGGAACATAATAAATACATTCACCATTACAAAAATACCCCTAGTAAAGTATCTTGATATCTTAAATGTGTATTGGAAATATAAATTTCAATATTCTAATAAAGATAATAGTGGAAAAAGTAGAAAAAAGGTGTCTTGAACTTCTAAGTGGACAATATATTTGGAATATTATTTTTAGTAAATGGACAATTTGAGTGGAACGGAGGGAGTAATAATTTTTGAGATCTTGCTCAGTGTTTTTTCCTCATTGGTAAATAAATATTGTTTAGTATTTATTTTCTTTCATGTTATACAAAATTACGAATATGTTCTGATCAGTTTGAATAATCATATTTATTAATAATTATTGAGAGGGCTGACAGAGTCGCGCGGAATGCTAGGCTTCGGCAGCATGATCAGCATCAGAATCTCACCTTGGTGCAGGACTTTGGTAGACTTGGCATCGGTTAAATGCAATATGGAATGTATTGTTGTATCCGGCTGACCAAAAAATAAATAAATAATAATAATTATTGAGATGTGTTCCGTTAGTATGAAACAAATATATTCAATATTAAACCTTCATTACTGTCAACACCGATCAATGTAGAGACCACTCTCTTATAAGCCTTTTTGGAAAGAATAATATCATTTAATAAGTATCCTCTTAGCTCAAATGACCCATACTTAAATGTGTCTCGATCCATAAACTTAAAATAAGCATATATTTTTTTTTTTGTCAAAAAAATAAGCATAAATAACTCGGTTAAATTACTACTATATTTAAGCTTTAAATAATATTCTAAGTGCATTTCCCAATTAAGGATTAATGTCCAATAAATCTTCAATTTTATATTTTATTCCTCCTGACCAGCGTCGTCATTTACTTTCTCGTAAAAGTTACCATACAATTGCTTGTTTCTTAAAACATACTGGAAGGGGAAGTTTGGGCTCTTCTTTTGGCTCTTAGGTCGGCTGGATCAAAAAGCATTCAAAGTAACTCGTTCTACTCTAACAACCTTGAACTTGTTCAAGGAATTAATAAACAGGTTAAGACTTTATTGGAGTCTTAACCCAATCGTGGATGAAATCAAAGGATGGTTAGACGACTTCCCGATGTGGAAAATCTCTTATATTAATCGAGAACATAACGTTATTGCCAATGCGATTGCAAAATACACAAGGAAGAACGTGGACTTATCAGATTGGAAAGACTTTTCTGTTATTAGTTCTTTTAATTTTCTTGTCAAGTATTGTAATGCTAAATCAATGTAATTTTCTTTTCCTGACAAAAAAAAATTAAAAATTGCTTGTTTCTTTTTTTATCCTTTTTTACTATAAATCTGCACTATCTTATGAATTATTGTTTGACAAATATGATAATGATATTTCTCTTTACTTCTCTGCTTGGTAATATTGGGTGATTTTATTACTTAATGTGTGAAAGAAATGCCCGAAATTTTATGAAAACCAAAACTTTCACATATGATATACAACTTATTTTTTATATTTTTTCACTTTCTTTTTAAATGAGTGTGTGAGTTTTGAAAAAAAATCATAACTTATGTTGTTCTTACTAGGTATTACTTGTGCCTTAAAGCACTATGAAAAATAAAAAAATTGCTATTATTTGCTAATCGTCCATAATCATGTTCGATATACAATTAAACATATATTTGCACAGAGGACTAAAAAGATGCATTAATATAATAATTAACATCAAAAAAATTAACAGGCTTAGCATTTTTTATATTATTCGTTAACCTAATTGAATAGCAAGATATTTTACATTGTTAAAGTAATCGATCGTAATATAGTAATATCCCAGACCATACTGAATACCATTTAAGAAACTTGATTTTAATTTATATTTTTATTATCGCCTTCATCAATGAATAATCTTAGAATTGATCGGGTCCACCCCGTGCAAGACTTACGCAAATTAAATAATAGACAATCACAAACATAAATAGTAATCTCCTTTCATTATAAAAAATATACTACTCGTCATTTAAGAGACAATAAAAAAACAATATAAATCACTGGTGGTCCTTTGTGTGTTCTAAAATAATGCAATAAATAATCGAACCACAACCGCAAGTGTACGGTTGTCCCAAGTAGTAATTCTGATAAATCAGATTCGTTCCAAGGACGGAATGGTTGATCACAATGTTTAGCAAGTAGTGATTGATGCACTTACGAAAATAAAAGACAATAATATATTTGTTTGGTTTTCGTTGTTAAAGCTAATGAATGAAAGACAAATATTAAATTGCAAGTAAAAGCTAAGACGCAAGTAAAATGATTTAAAACGCAATATGAGAAGTAGCACTTGAGAACGCAAGGATCCTCCCTATCCTATTTCTTAACTTATGTTGTTTAAGGGCTAAATTAGTCAATTACAATGGTCGGGATTCTAATATCCTTATACCCCCGTCAGGGTGGACTATAAGGCGATCCTAAAGTGTCACTAGTCCCGTCAGGGTAAATATGATCCACCGTTGGATGATTAAGTGTTATTACCTCATTGGCCCTAGGATTAGCTAAGCTCGTCAGAATCATTAACTTCTATCCTAGATTGAATAAATAGTTCCGTATTTAAACCCTCCGTCAGGATGATCCAATTGCCACTAATTGGAATAGCCTAAATACTATTACCTGTTCCTAGTTCATGACGCTAAAAACAGTAAATATTCATAATTTATCGAAAAGAGTAAAAGCCCTAATTTAGTTTAATTCAATAAAAACCCAAATTCAACATTCGTTAATTAATAAGAATTGGGATTCACCCGTTGTTTGTTCTCAAGCACTAAATAAAACTTAGCTCATATTAAAATGAAATACGAAATTAAAATTAAAGGAATTCATATTGTTTACAGAATTAAAAAGATAAAAGAACCTAATTTCCGGAATCGGAATGACTACGAACGGAGATATAGACCCTCTCCAGCTCTTGTAGCTTCTTCTCCTTCCTTCAGTTGCTTCTCTCTGGTGTTTTTAATCTTGCAGAATGTGAATTGTATGTAAAATAGAAGTCAAGGGCTGATTTTATAGTTAGAAATTCGGACTTGGGCCTAGGCTTTTAATTAAATGAAATATAAAAGGCCCAAGTCCACTAACTTAGCCCAAAATCCCGTAACTGCTGATATGCCTTCACTAAAACTGCTTTTCCCGATGCGTTACAACTCCGATTGACCTCATTCCAGTTGCTAAAGTTCCGTAACTCGATAAGGAATGATTTCTCTTCAAAGGTCAACAGCTAGATCCTCGCTTAAGCACCTCGAAATCAGCAATCTATGGCCTGGAAAATGGATTTTCAGCTCTAAAAATAATATCTTCGGGATTTCTTTTCAAGTCTTGACTCTATCTTTTGATCTTTGACTTTCTCCTTGGATTCCTCTTCTAGCTAACATCTAAAATCTGTAAAATATTCACTAAAAATACCAATATTACGCGCAAAAGCTTAATAAATGAAAAATGCTAGAAATAAAAGAGGAAAATCATATTATTGCATATTTAGTCCAAAAGTCTATCGAATTAATTAAATAAACACCAAAAATGATGTCTCCTAAGGGTCGAAAATAAGAACATTTAAGGAGACATCAATCACCTTGTTACAACAACAAATAAACTGATTAACACCAACGATAATATCGAGACTTTGAAATCCGAGTTTCAAACATATTGCTGGTGGTATATATGATGACTATATCCCATTGGTGGTCTTAGCTTGGTTATATTTTAAAAATAAAAAATTATAAATTTAAAATAGTTGTATTATCCAAATACAAAAAAGATAAACTTAGTTATCAAAATACAAAATTTATCTTAAACTTTTATTAATTATTATTACTGCTATTCATTTCTTTGGTTTCTCAAGAATTTAAAAAAGAAAAAAAATAGAAGCCTGCCTTAGATGAGTCTGGATTAGACTTTGCCAAAATCTGAGGTTTTGATCCCATGTACACCCTTACTTGGCGATACCAGGTTCACGCTCAGTTTTAAGCTTGTCAATAATCTATAACCAAACCCTTATATTGATAATGCGTAACTAAAAAGAAGAAAAAGTTTACTGACCTTCACATCACACAGCGAATAATATGGTGTGTACGAAAATAGTCGATTTCCATTAATAGTTGAATTAGCCATATACAAAATTTCTGATTATTATTAAAAATGAACAGAAAATGGAAAATGTTTTGAGTTTATATAAAACCATACATTAAAAAAAATATGGAATGATGACTAATCAATCAGCTGTTCCAAAAAATGAATATCACTTGTTTTCTTGATAGCAACAACCCTATGAAATGAAAGAAATATAATATTGAAGGGGTTAATATAGAAGAATCGCATGTGTCCTCTTTCACAATATCCTACGATAATACACATATAACAACCCTGAAATCAATAATAATGCAATTAATTTGTGAACAGAAAAAAGAAATAGTTTATATCGTTGGATTAATATAATACACTGTCATAAAATTCTGTTATATATACCTTACAAAGTATAGAGGATTAACCCTCAGTCAATGGAATTATAGAATAAGTTAAACTTACGATGACTATACTTATATGACTTGAACAAAATTCAATTAAAAATAATGTGAAGAGTTTGAATCTTTTACATTAAAAACAAAAACAAATAAAATGGTACTTAAGTAACATCGTTGGCGAGATATGATGGCAGTTGTTTAGGGTATGAATCAGGCAAGGGAACAACTGAGGACTATAGGTAATAGAAGGTTAACCCACGCCAAACGAATATTTACTGCAAAACAATTAAAAAAATGCAGTATAAGACCAAATTGCTCACTCCAACTGCCACGACAAATCACGGGACATGCGCATTTCTAAAACCACACACTGGATAAGAAATGGAAATCTTGTTAATTAAATAAACTTCCTCATACTGAATGAATAATAAATATATGTACTTGTCTAAAGAATTGAAGGGTCTCATGAGAACACCACATATAAAAAAATTCCTAAATAGACTGTAAAAATCAAATATTTTGATCAAATCAGCCAAAATATGATTCGCTACTATTACTCAAACTATTAAATTTCAGATTAAAGCTAAATTCAGTAAAAGCAATATAATCAAATTCAAAAGCAAAATTGTTTCTATTAATATCACAATCAATTTAATAATTAAAAAATATATAAATTAATTTAAAAAAATCTATAAGACACACTTGCCCCACGAATAAGTAGCCCTTCAGTCCATGATTTATGTTTAAGTAACCAGTCTACAAACGCAAAGGTCGGGGCCAAATCAAAATGGCAGCTGAGAAAAAGAAAACTCTCGAACCACCAATTCTTAAACCAGAGAAAATATATGTAGAGGTAAAAGCAATATCTATATGAAGTACATATTGAGGCTAAACCTTATTGATAACAATCTTGCACATCAACATTAAAAATATTTTAGATTACATAATTTATAAAAATAATAGATGTTTAATATGTAGAATTAGCTAAAGTAAAAAGTGGTAGGATAACAGTATATTGGTGGTTAAAATTTGAAGGTAGAATAAATAAAAATTTCGACTAACCATTCCAGGAAATTGGCGTATTATCTCGACAACCTCTCGATCAACCGCCTTATTTTATTCATATGAAAACAACTAAAGAGAAATTAACTAAATCAATTATAAAATGAAAATATAAAATATATGTATAATTTGATAATAAATGCAGAAAAAATGAATAAAACGACAAACCAGAAGAGGTGTCATCAGGGTCAGCAAAAAGCGAGGACGGAGAGAAGAGTGCACTCCCCATCCTATTTGCTTTGCTTTATTTTTTACATGTGAACGACTATGCAAATGGATGTATTTAAAAAGTATTAGAATTTTTTCTGAGGCCTTTCTATTGATAGACCAAAAAACTCAGACCCTGAAAGTTAGGCTAGTAGCGCTACCGAGGAAATGCATTGGACCATAAATGAATTCTTCGTAGGGTATATTAAGTTCACTTAAAAGGCAAGATGTCTCCACACATCTTCTACTAAGTGTGGCAAAATGGGAGCAACGATCCTCACAAATACAGAATAGTTGTCTGGCTGGCAATTCCCTGTATAACTTGTACCACCCTTGTAAATAAATACATCAGTTGATATTTTATACTTTGTTGAATAAAATTAATAGGACTCTCAATGCCGCAATATCAGAATATAATACAAAATTAATAATATCAAGTATTTCAAATTGCATATAATGGTATTTCAACATCATTTCATAAAGAAATAGGAGTCTCAATCAAATCAGATTGAAACTCTTCGTCCTTAGCAGAAATAGGAGTTATCTACACATGTTTAAAATGAGTCAAAATCATATATATGATTTGGCTTAAAAAATTCAAAATTTCATGTTTTATGAAAGTTGAAAATGCTCAAACATAATAATTTATCAAGTGATACCTGAAAAAGAGTATTAATTGACCCATCCATCCATGTATGCTAAATTGTTGCCTGTACATAGAAAAATTAAAAGGAAAAAAAATTAGCTCACTCCATAATGACACGGAAAAATTTAAAAGAGAAAACAAATAAAGAAAAAAATTATTATATGTTTGCTCTTCATACTTCACCAATATGATTATCTCTTTTTGATAAGGAAAAAAGCAGGGTCGGCCACTTAGACTACCGGGATCAATATTGTCTTCATACATATCAAAACATATTATCGATTACAAATAATTAAATAACAACCGATTATATGAAATAAATTTAATTGATGACCATTTTACAAAAAAAAAAAATCAAAATCAAAAGTTCCATACTTGAGAGTCTGAAGAGGTTTCATTGGAAATAAAGTGATGCACCAAATTGATATTTTACTGCAAAACATTTCAAAAGTGATGAGATTAGGTTAAAAATAATTCAATTTTATACCTTGGTTTCTTCACCATGCTGGAACAATCCAAAAAAAGCAGTATAATACCAAAATTCTCACTCCCAATAGAAAAAGGCTATTCTTAGTCCCCGAGTGGCGGCTGTGTTCTTGTACAAAAGCTTGTGGGAAGATGAGGATGAAGAGATTTCAATATATTTTTTGTTACAATAATTGCGAGTATGAAGAAAATCCTCCCCATATACGCTATTCTCAGCGCCTCACTTCTCATACGGTAACGCTTCCAACTGTCATAATAATGACCATTGTTAAAAATATAATAAATTATTGATAATTCTGAAAAATTGTAAAAGTGATGAGATGAGGTTAACATTAAATCAATAGAGTTTCAATGGTAAAAATGACTTTTTACCTTATTTAGGCTCTTCAGAAAATTATTTAAATTTTCTTTCTATAATTCAATTTTTTACGTTTTACGAATTTTCATTAACTCAACTAAACAACGGCATTCCAAACATAATTATTTTAGCCTTTGTTTCCTTATCTCCAATTTTCATGCTAATCTCTTTCCATAAGTTGTAGTCTTTGACTTGGACTCTAATTAATCTCCATAATTATCTTTAAAGCTTCACACTAAATAAACAATTGAACCCAATATGCTCTAAAAATAATAATTCTACAAATCAAGACTCAAAATACGAAAGTGCACTAAATTAAGCTAAGATCGACCTATAAACTAATAAATAAGCCTAAATGATGTCTCTGAAGTATATTATATTATCACAAATGAGGAGACATCACCTATTGTAATTGAAGGCCTGTTCATAAATCGTTAAGCTTCTTCATAGATCGCCGGAGTCGACGCTCGTTGGAGAACACATTGGTTCGAGTGGTGGAGGTTATCTTATGCAGGAGAGGGCTCGCCTGAGAAGAAGGTCGATTAGCTCACTGGAGGTGTTGCCATGGCTGTTGTAGAATCTGCTGCGAGAACTGACGATTTTGTTCATGACATTGGTTCGAGTCGTGGAGGTTTTCTTATGCAGGAGAGGGATTGCCTGAGAAGAAGGTCGGTCCTTCTCTTGCTCAGGTTGCGGGAGGTGTTGCCATGGCTGCATCGATGGAACAAAAAGATTAATTGTGGGATTTAACAAATACACGGTACATAAGGAAGCAATCACACAAAGATATTTATGTTTGTTATCTAACAAAATCATTGACTTAAAGGGTATAACTGGGATATGTCTAAAAATCTGGACCTTTTAGGGGGGTAATATTGCAGTGGACTCTATGGGGTGGGTTATTGGGTTTTTGGACTTAATTGGCTAATATCTCGTTTTAATCCTTGTGCACCAAAAAGGTGGACAAAAGTGGACGGAGGGAGTAGGGATATTTGAGATATGAACCTGGCTCTTATTTCATTTAGTGTTTGGTACATACTCAATAACACTGATTCTGTCTTAGCTATGGTGCTTAAATGATTTTACTTCCCAACACATTCATTCTGGAATGCCCCAAATAGAAAAATTAAATCAGTGACTCCCACCAACATTTTGGCAAGTAGGGATGTCCTGAAGTAAGGGATTTATTTTAACATATTGGAAATGTTCCTAATACTAAAATTTGAAATGACAAGTAGATAATGGCCCATATAGAGATCTCTAAACCCAACAACACTAGTATTTGATGGATCGGTGAATTCCTTTTTCATGGTAGATCATGTCAGAATTCCCATTTCATTCGTAACCTTTTTATCACGAGGTAGCTAAATACATCTTATACCAAAACCCTCTACTTAGGAACCTCTCATTATCTTTCTATACGGGAGACTATGTGGCATGCTAAGATCCGAAAAAAAGTCAATGATTTTATTTGGAAGTGCTGTAATGATGTTCCATGTGGAGTCACAAAAAAATTAGGGCTTTCATTTAGAGGTTCCATTTTGTAATCACTTAGAGGTATCGTTTAATCATGTCTTGTTGTCTTGCCCCAAAATTAAAGAGGTTTGAAACTATGATCTTTCATCAATTTTGAGTCGTGGATTATGAAGATTATAAAAGACGGGGTCAGCGGTCGTTGGTGTAAGAAATTTTACTCAGTACTCATTTTTAACACCAATTGGAATATTTGAATTGTTGGGATGAAATCTCTTTTTAATACACAAAATGGTATCTAAAAGTAATCCTCATTCTAATGAGGAATATTATGAATAATATCTTTGGAGAAGGATGTGAGGCTCATTCTAGAAATAATGCAGGCGTGAACATTATCTATGATGCTTCTTTTATCAGATATCACGTAGTTAAAGGCATCACGATCATTGGGTTCGATAACAACTTTGTGCGATAAAATCAAGGTTATGTGTATGTGAGTTATTAAAGACGAGGCTGTGACAATGCTAAGGGAATGTAAGTTTGATGTAAACTTCAAAGATGAGAATGTTACCATTATTCATACAGACTGCCTTGTTCCCAGGGGTTCAACTCAACATCCAACACTTACATGAAGATCCGACCACTAATTAGAGAAATCAGTATAATTAAATCTTATATCTTTGTCACGCATACATGCAAACTTTTGGATAGGAGAACTAGGTGCAACTTAATATGTGAGAATTGGTGATCGATTCATGTCCAAAGTGGGATTAATTTTGTAGGAGGATTTTTTTTCCAATCAAATCATTTCTAATTCAATCTTTTGATTTGATTAATTTAATTCTTGTGTTTTGACTGAACATTACATAGATAGGGTTATCAACAAACGAAAGGAGTTGTTTGAAGTCTTTTTGAGCCAATAGACAAATTAGGGTTTCTTCATCGGACATCCTACAAAGAAACAAAGGTCACGACAAAATGGAATCTCCGGGTCTAGTCATCCTTAGGGGAAGATTAGGCATAATGGGCACACGTATGAGAGGTAAGACAACGACACAGGCGTGGGATTGGTACTGCGATAAGGGAAGAAGAGGAGGCAAGTTTCACAACTGGGATGAAAATACAAAAGAGGTTATAGGACTAAGGGGTAAAAATGGTATTGTCTCTCAAAAGTCACGACACCACTTTTTTAACAACAAGAAGGAACACAATCAAAATCAACATAAACAATTTAATGGAAGAGTGTCTAACGACGAGCCTTTACTGAATTTCAAACTCATCTATCCCCTTTCCGTTAAGGGCTGGGAGAGATGGGATAATTATGTAATGGCTACCAACAAAGTTGATTTATTGAAGACCAAGTGTTTTGAGGAAAGTTTCAAAGCGAATAGAAAAGAAAGGATACAAAACATGATCAGTCAAAGAAGGTTAGTATAAAATACAGAGAGTACACATTCTTGGAACCTAGCTGATGAAGGAACTAGAGGTATAAATGCAATTTACAATATAGTTGAGATAAGGATAGAAGGTTTTGAAAGTGTTACACGGGTGATGAAATTTTGGATTAAGACGAGCATTAACACCTTATCTTCACCAAAACAGAGGCAAATTAATGAATTTTATACGTGGCTCGAGGAGACTATAGGTAAGATTACTAAGTCTTATCATTATTATTTGAGATGGCATTCATGCAGGTTACTAGGAGCACATGGAGGCGAAGGTGAAGAGTCTGGAAAGGTTTTAACCCAGGCGAGACGTTTCAACTCTCTTAGTGTGGACATGACATATTTTAAACTCTCTTTTAATTTCTAGACGTACATGTGGAAATCCTCTTTAGGCAACCAATCTGATCTTTAGAACACAAACTACACCACTATATATACCAGGTATTAGTTCAATTAATTCACTTCTCCTTTATTAAACTTAGCTCCTTTTACACTACTATTAAGTTGAACCTTAATTACAATAACATATTGCCTTTTCTTCACTTCACTAACAATGTTAGGGTTGTAGGTTTTTTCTTCTTTCGTTCTCCTCACTGGTACCTGTTAATATTCTCCAATATTCACATCGCCATGGCCTCTCACTCACGATATGCTCTCCTTCTTTTTATATCAACGAGGAAGATGATATACAGGTTGGGGTTGTTACTTTGGAAAGTAAGGCAAGGTTTGTAGATTGTCATTGATAAAATGTCTTCTCATCGTTAATGTTATCGGGGACAATAATGTTAACCGTACTGGGTTTCGTAAATTGGTATTCGACAGGTGGATGGTTAGAGGAAATGTTAAGGATTTAGAATTTAGACACAATATGTTCAAATTGGAAACTGAAGACAAACAAGAGTATGATAGGTTGTGGAGTCTTAGACCCAGTAATGTCCTAGGTTTGCATACGGGTTTCAACAAATGGGTCAATAGTGCCGATTTCAACTCAGTATACCCGAATTATTCTTCTGTGTGGGTGCACGTTAACAAGTTAGATTTTACGCTAAACGCCATAAATACTATAAAAGCTCTCAAGCGATATTTTGTGAACTTGGAGGTGATAGACATTCCAAAAATGAATATGGCGGTGGTAAGAACTCTTCATTTCAGGGTTAGATTTGGTGTCACATAACCTATTCCAGTGGGTGTCTATCTTAGACAAGAGGATGGAGCTTCTTGGGTATATATCCAGTATGATAGTTTAGGGCTATTTTGCTTCACATGTGGAAAGTTGGGGCATAAACGCGACAAGTGTGATGATCCGCCTAAGAAACAGGGTCTTAGCATAATAAAACAAAGGTATGTCACATAGAATATGGAAAATGTAGTCAGGGAACCCTTAGAGAGGCCTCTCTTTGGGGTGTGCAAGAGGATTCACGGTGAATTTAGTACGCACATGGAAAGCTTTTCCTGGACTAGACGGGACGATAGCCCATCTCCACCACTAGGGTGGGGTAGGGACGCGGAATTACAGACTAAACCCATGAATGATAACATGAAATAACAAGACAAGAACAATGAGAATGATGGAAGAGATGGAGACGATGATAATGGTATGGGTGGGAACAAACGTATAAACAAAGGATATTCGTTGAAGTCTATCATAAATGAGGCGGTTCAAATGAGAACATTTTCAAATCAAGCAGCGAGGACCATCATCTTTAGTGATGATGATAACGAGAAGGGTAACAACACTAGAGAGGTTGAAAAGCAGATGGTAAATTCTGAGACGGTGACCGATTCAAGATTTCATGGCCATAATCGTCAAGGAAAGGGAACTGATGTTCATAAGGAGGTGGTACAAAGGACTATAGTGGTCCGGTTAAGGGTTACACGGGGGAATTGCAGGTATGGATAAAAATAAAATGTTAAAGAGAAGACTTGAGTTCTTGGACTTTGACGAAAATTCTAATAAGATTCATAAGAGAAATCCATGGGTGCTTAGTGCACATGGTAATCAATTGAGGACGGAAGCAATGATGAAGGGTTATCGTTCTTCACCTTCACTTGAGGAAGATTAAGATTCTTTAAATATTGAACTTAGTAACAGTGATTTCACCGAGTTTATGAGGTTAATGAGGATGAGACTAAGTCTGAAGAAGAGGGAGAGGAAGATCATATCGAAGAGAAACCTGTTGAAGCAAAAACAAACAAAGGTGATGATGGAGGAGAAGATGGTAGTGACTCTGAATTTTATGGGAGTAAGGTCTTTGCGAGGGAATATAGATGTATTAAAGGGAAGATTGCTAGTAGAAGAGTTAGAGGAGGGTGAGGACACGGCTAACCGGTTTTGGCAGCGCGTGGGAAATGATGGCTCTGTTTTGGAACAGTCAGGGGATAAGGGCCCCCTTAACGGTTCAGGTTTTGAGAGCATTGGTGGGGGAATACAAACCCGCCTTGGCGTGTTTTTGTGATCCCATGCTTACCGAGCGGCATGCTTCGTTAGTGGTTAGACAGATGAATTTTGACTCTTGTTTTGTTGTTATCCCCCAGGGGAGTATAAATATCTCTAAGGGTTTTTTTACTTGTTTGGAATCATCCTATCACTTTGACTATTTTAAATATCCGCCCGCACTATGTTATTTCTAAGTTTAATGATGATGTAAATTTGTATTATATTGTGTTCTTGCATGCTCCTAATATTTACTGTGAAAGACAACAAATATACAAAGCACTAAAGGCTTGGAAAACAGAACACAACGATCCTAGGCTTCTTATCAGATGTTTCAGTGATATCCTTAACTCATAAGGAAGGCGTAGCCGGATCCCGTAAAATCCAAAATACATCCTCAACTTCATCACATTCATTTCAAATAACGCATTAACGGAAATTCAATCTTTTGGTAGCTTCTTCACATGGACTAACAAGCGAAACGACCAGAACTTAGTGAAATCAAAACTAGACAAAGACTTTGCGAGTACGGACTGGCGAGAAACATTCAAATGCTTAAGGTTTTACTACACCAGTAGTTGGATCTGATCACTCTCCATATATCCTCTATAAACAAGAGAAAGGAAGACATAATACTAGACACTTCAAATTTGAAACCAATTGGTTGGAACACCCAAAGTGCAAGAATGTGACTCAAAATGCTTGGGGTGACCCTAACGATGTTGGATCATTGCAGGTATTACTGGAAAAAAAACAACTGACAAGTGATTCCGTTTTACATGGAGTAGAAATTGCCCAACTCTATTGTAGACGACCCTTAACCTAGACTACGAGGAGATTACGGAATTTGAAGAATGCATTGATACATATTGTAATCGTTCCGGTCAAAGAGTGAACTTTGACAAATCATCTTTAGTAAACACATCCCCAACAGAGATTTTATACATAAAAGAAACTAATGATTAGGGAAATACCTTGGTATTTATATTCCAAAAATTTTTATTTTAATTTTTTTCTAATTAATTATTATTTTATTTTTGTCAAAATAAAACAACGGCATTCCAAACCTATCGTTTATGTTAGGGGACAGGACAACATTGGAGTAGTAAAAATTTAGACAGACACAGATATGGCTGCCGCGATAAAATATCTCGCCACTTGCGTTGTTGGAGGAGGTATACCTTCCCACTCTGTATTCCTCCATCTCTGTTACATGTGATTATATGTTGTAATTGTATGAGTTTGTTAGTCAATTTCTGCGATATGTTGGGTTAATTTTATTCGAATCAATTAGGGGTTTTTGTTAATAAAGTTGCAAATTCGAGAATAAGTATGTTTTAGGTCGTCAATTTGATTAATTAAGGTTTATTAGGGATGTTGTTTATTTTGTAATATAAGAATTACTAAGGTGTTTCTGTGTTGCAAGTAATCGAATGGACGAGGAGTCAAAAAAGAAGAATTCAAAAGTTAATATTGTTTTTATGCAGGCATTACGGGTTTAATTCTAAGTGAACTAAAGGTCTTAGATTTTTTTTTCAAGGGCAATAGCGATCCACACAAGGATCAACTAAAAACACAATTGATAATTGGAAGATCAAGTGGTTCAGATCACCAGGTATATCATACTCCTTTTTATTTTATTTTATTCACTTGATTTAAATTAATAATGTTATCTTTGCGTTTATGCAGAATGAAACAAAAACAAACTCTGGACATGGTAATCGTGCACAACGTATGGAGATTGAGATTGAGGTACTTAAACACGCAAAGCTATCTTTTATTACCATTTTGTTTCTGTATAATCTCTCGCCTCCTTCATCAAAGGTTAATGTTTTATTTGTCTCGGAAATAGATTAAAAATGCCTATAGTGCAATTTTTGCATAATATATATATTTTTTTTGTTTCTAAGGACTTATAGTGCAATTAATCTTTATTTAATTTTCTGATATCTCAGCGACTTGCGCGAATTCATAATCTCTCTGCTTCATCAGTCAAGGTACTACTAACTTCCATTTCTCTTTAATTTGCTCACTTACTCATATCCCGATCTTTGTTTCTGGTTATTTTTAGGAGTTAAAACTAATCTTACTTGAAGATGAAGAAGAAGGATCAAGTAAAATTAACCCTTACAGGTTTATGTGACAGTTTTTCAACCCTCTATTTAGCGCAACTGTTTTGTGTTTTTACAGCCAATGAGCTGGGCTCTTGTTAATTTTATTGTTTTGAATAGAGAATAATATAAGATATTCAAAAAACGCAAATTGTATTATTTAAAATGGACCCACCCACGTCTTAGGGTAAACCCTGAGCTCCCAACTTTTACGAGCCTCACTTTATTTATCGGACAGGGTTTCTTTTGGTCCGCCTAGTCTTCAAGGGTTAAGTATTATTCCAATTTCAAAGCAGTTTTCATTTCCAATTTCATCATCACAACATATGCCTTCGTTTTGTGTAATTTTATTCTTGTGAGAGCACTACTATAGTGAAATTTGATACATCCAAGGAGGCTTAAACAACATTCGTGTGAAGAGGTCATGATATCGATTTAATACCCTCCAAGTGTTTGATTTAGGGATGTGATTTTTAATAACCATTTGAGGAGGGATTTGTAAAATTGTGTGTTTAATGTAGTTAATGTCATGCTTTTCTAAGGGTTTCACATATGTTAAACATGAGCTGGCATCCCTACATGTAAAGTTCAAGGAATCAAAAGGCATGAGGGCGAATTTTAGGTTCAAGGTTCGTGATCTCAGGAAAGGAATGGAAAATCAATTGAAAAAAAAAGGGTGAATGCCCAATAAACACCTGCCACCTTAGCTACTTGCCCATAAAAGGCACTTAAGGTAAATATACCTTAATGCCCTTACTGCTGTCTACTACCGTCTGCTGTTGCTGCCAAGGGCGAGTAATGGGAATGTTTCCCAACACTCGTGCAAGTACACTTTTGTAAAGGTTGAGTAATGAGAATGTTTCCCAACACTCGTGCAAGTACATTTTTGTACTTGTGGGCTAATGTTGAGTAATGAGAATGTTTCTCAGCACTCGTGCAAGTACACTTTTGTACTTGTGGGCTAATGTTGAGTAGTGGGAATGTTTACCAACACTCGTGCACGTACACTTTTGTACTGTCTGCTGCTGCCAAGGGTGAGAGAGAGAGAGACAGAGGAGATATATATAACTAACTCAATGTATACGAACTAACAACTAATAAACGGACGACGGCTGGGGTGAGGGGGTAAAATAGGAAAGGAAAAAAAAGGAGTGCCTTTTATGGGCAAGAAGAATGCGGCGGGGGTGAGGGAGCATTAATTCTAATTTGAGGTGTTTCTTGGGTAATAATCTTTAAAAAAATAACCCACAACTTCTTTTGGCCTTTTAGGAAACTTGCTTCTCAATTGAGTGTAGATCAAGATTGGAGTTTATTGTTGTTTATACTAAAATTAAAAACCCTCTCTAACTTTGGTATGCATTGATGTGTCAATAGTCTAAAGAAACACATTGACTATCCCTTTAAGTCTAGTTTTTTTTCCTTTTTTTTTTAGTTTCCTTTCTTGTTAGGATAACGGTCGAATACTAGAGAGTAAGTGGCGGTAGCTTCCGCCTTTCCTGGCTACTGAGGGTGGCGGGAGAGGGCAATCATCCAAAAGCAATAGAATTGGCACCGCTTCGTCGGCCCGAAACACACCCAAAGCTCCAATTGACAAAACAAAGGAGAGTGCACAAAGTATTAGGCGCTTATCTACCAAAAGAATCAAGAATTACGAAAAGAAGGAAATTCTGGCGTTGGGAATAAAGTGACACCGACGAAATCAGCAAGTGGAATGCTTGAAGAGACAACCGGGCCTCCGAAGCGTGCATCGGAGTTTACCGATCGAGATGATCTTTCCCCAGTTGAGAAGGCAAGGCCAAAAGGAACGACGAAACAAATGGTGGGCGGATTTCAGCCCGAAGTGGACGAGCATCTGTTAGTTCCCTTGACCCCAGACAACTCTAGCATCTGTCTTTTGGAGTGTGATAAAATCAATACTCCAAAAAGAGACACTAACTGCAAGTGTACGTGTCGTTCCAAGTAATAGATTAGGGGATAAGAGATTTGGTCTCCATAGAGACTTCTAGGTATGACGATAGTGTTTAAAAAATAAGTAGAGATATTCCAAATAATAAAATGAAAGTAAAATAGATATTTGTTTGGTTTTTCAAATTATAAGCTAAAAGATGCAATAATAAGTTAACTAAAAGCTAAACTGAAAGTAAATAATGAAAGCTAAAGATGTAGACGCAAAGATGAGAGGTGTACTTGAGTCTCGCAAGGGATCCACCTAAATTCATACACTTAATGCTTCCGTTTAAGGGCTAAGTCGGTATTTGTGTACTAGTCGGGACTCTAATATCTCCTAACCCCCATCAGGGTGGACTTATGAGCTATTTTACGGTATTACAAACCCCATCAGGGTGAGTATACCTACTTTCGGATGGTGAAGTATTTTACTCAATTGGCTCCGTGGTTAGTCAAGCCCGTCAGGATCATTAACGAATGCCACGCGTCTATTGCCTAGGTCTTTAATTAAACCCCCCCCATTAAGGTGATCACCGCCACTAGTGAATAGCCTAATTACTGAACCTTATTTCTAATTTATTAGAATAAAAATAGTAAATAATGTCTCGAAATTGTCAATACAAAATACCCAACTTATATTAAATTAGACAATCCCAAATTTAGAAAAACATTAATTATATAGAGTAAGGCTTAACCCATTATTGTGATTCTCAAGCACTAAATGTTTAACTCATGTTCTAATTAAGAACAATAAATAAATAAAAAGCATTCATGTTTCTAAGTTACAGAAATAAGATAAAGAACCTAATTAAAGGAATGGTTTAAGTTGTTGTTGGAGGAAAGTGATTTTTTCAGCTCTTCCTTTCTCTTCTGCCTTTTTGCTCTCTTATGGAATTTGGAAAATAATAAGGTGTACAAAAAATGAGGTCTAAAGAGCTATTTATACTATTTAAATTTGGAGTGGGCCCTAATCTTACTTAATGAAATAATTAAGAGCGCAATTCCAATTGTTAATTCTCACATCTGCTATATAAACTTAAGTAAAACAGGTGTTTGCTTCGTAAGTTCTAATAACCTGATTTTTCTTCTCAAATTTTACTGACTCAAAGGCGCAACTTTCTCATTTGAATCACCACACCTGGATCTCCACCGTTTGGGCTTGAAATGTGCTGGAAGTGACGACTTTTCAGATTCCTATGCTCCTCTTCGTCTCTCTAAGTGGTACTCTTTTCTCTTTTGACACCTCCTCTTGATCTAAGACTTTAAAATCATTTTCGTCTCCTCATCTTGGTGCTCCCTAGCAACCATGTACCTAAGAACTTCATGCTAAAACAAACGAATTAACGCACAAAAGCTCCAAAAACACAAATAATATATTTATGAGGGAAGAAAGTGGAATATGACTATTTAATCTCAAAAGTCTATCTAATAGGTTCAACTCATACCTAAAATGATGTCTCATAAGGGCATATATTTATCACAAAAAAGGATACATTAAGACCCCCAACTCAAACCTTTGTCGTCTCGACATAATAAAAAAAAAGGTCTTAGGTTAAAGGCAAAATGCAGAGTCTAATAAACAATACCCAAAGCAAAACTGAAAATAAATATCATATAGTATAACCTAAGAATTAATGCATACATACACCTATCATACAAAATCTAACATAAATAACATCAATCCAAAGTTAACTTCACAATGCTAGAAGGTTACACTTGATACTTAGCTTGCGATGGTGGCTATTGGGTGTTCCTGATCTATACTTGATTTGAACACTTTACTTAGCTTACTCCCTATTAGCTGAATTATCAATTCACTATGTACCTAGGAATCACGAGGACTTTACGGTTTTAGTGTAGGCTTAGGGACGGTATGATATGTATATTTGGTAAATTTGAAGTGAGTTTTTGACTCTCTCTTCACTTACCATCAACAAACTGTCCTAGACCTTGAGTTTACACTCGACTACGTTCTCACTCAGCCCATTTGACACACTAATTTAGCATCCCCAAATTAACCGAGTAAGCTTCTATAGATGATCTCCAAAACTTTCACTTTGTCAGTTAATTTATTTTTATTTATTATTCATTTTTTTTGTATGATACCCATGACTATCATTTTGATGTGAATGGTCACGTCTCTTATTTTTTTTTTCAAAGACCCCGACAAAGGGTTACTAATAATATATCATCATAATTGCGTACAGAATACAAAACACGTAAAAGTTCCCTCCCAATGTAATTTCCCATTATGAAACCCACCACCCTAAACTCAAGCTCAAGACAGGAAGTTTCAGGAATATGACTGAAGTGCGTGTCATATGGAAGTGCCTATAAATTAAGGGGATATGGCTTATATCGTGGAAACAAAAGAAAGGCTTAAAGGCTAAAAAATGGGGCTAAGAAGGATATAATTAAATCATGGGTTAGAATGCTAAAAAGTTTCCAGTGGCTAACTAAGAACTGCCTCTATCATTTTCCTAGTTACATAGTTTACCTCTAGTTTATAACTAGGTGGGTTCTCTACTCATTTATATCTCACGTTCTACACACCACTCATCACTAAATATCAAGCATACTGCTTTTGCATTGTTCAATTTTTCCCATCAATTATCTAAAGTTTGCATGCATTTCAAAGTGAGTTTTACATTACCTCTAAGGTCTACTGTTTTCTATCATTAATTCATTAAAAAGTATGCTTATGGGGACATTTAAAATACTCTAAAATCACAACATTGCCTAATTAATTATATTCTAAAGCAATAAAACAGATAACATATGAAATTGGGATGATGCAACGAACCCCACCCCAAACTCAAAACCGAGTCGTGTACCCATGACTCGAAAAGACTATAGAAAACAATTAAACTAATTTACACTATTAATGAGAAAAGGATAGGGAAACATATCTCATTCGAAACTAGGCCGAGTATGTGTTGTATCAGGTTGAGGTGATGAATTCTTCTTCATAAAGGCATATAAATCATGCATAGTTGCTGATCTTGAACAAAGAGTCGTTCATCTCCTCGAACTCGTCAAGGGCTTCGTCAAGGCGAAACACCGTCCTTTAAACCAAGACAAGGGCTTCGTAAAGGCGATCCATTGTCACCACTGCTGTTCGCTTTACTTACGAAATCTCTTATCACTCTTATTGAACAAAAGGTTACGGATGGCAGGATACTGATGTCTCCCTAATTGTTCTTATTTTCGACCCTTGGGAGACATCATTTTTGGTGTTTATTTAATTAATTTGATAGACTTTTGGACTAAATATGCAATAATCTGGAATTCCCTTTTTAATTCTAGCATTTTTAATTTATTAAACTTTTGCGCGTAATATTGGTATTTTTAGTGAAAAGTTTACAGGTTTTAGATGTTAGCTAGGAGAGGAATCCGAGGAGAAAGTCAAAGATCGTGAATTAGAGTCAAAGACTTGAAGATAAATCCCGAAGATATTATTTTTAGAGCTGAAAATCCATTTTCCAGGCCATAGATTGCTGATTTCAAGGAGCTTGAGCGATGATTTAGCCGCTGACCTTTGAAGAGAAAACATTCCTTATCGAGATACGGAACTTTAGCAACTGGAATGAGGTCAATCGGAGTCATAACGCATCGGGAAAAGCCGTTTTAGTGAAGGTGTATCAGCAGTTACGGGATTTTGGGCTTAGAAATTGGGCTTGGACATTTAATTAGTGTTTTATTTTCTGGTCCAAGCCCTAGTCCGAATTTATGCTTATAAAAGGAGGTCTGGACTTCTATTTTTCACACAATTCACATTCCACAAGATTAAACACCAGAGAGAAGCAACAGAAGGAAGAAAGAAGAAGCTACAAGAGCTGGAGTGGGTCTATAGCTCCGTTCGTAGTCATTCCAATTCCGGAAATTAGGTTCTTTTTATATTTTAATTTTGTAAACAATATGAATTCAATTTTTTTTAATTTAGTTTTTAATTTTAATATGAGCTAAGCTTTTCATAGTGCTTGAGAACAAACAATGGGTGAATCCCAATTTTATGAAATAACGAATGTTGGATTTGGGGTTATGTTAAATTAAATTAGATTAGGTCTATTACTCTTTTCGATAATTGGTGATTATTTACTGTTTTCAGAGTCGCGAACTAAGAACAGGTATTAGTATCTAAGCTATTCCACATATGTGGCGTGTGGATCATCCTGACGGAGGGTTTAGGTATAGAATTAATTATTCAATCTAGGATAAAAGCTATTGATTCTGACGAACTTAGCTAATTCTAGGGCCAATGAGGTAAAACACTTAATCATCCAACGGTGGATCATATTTACCCTGACGGGACTAGTGATACTTTAGGATCGCCTTATAAGTCCACCCTGACGGGGGTATAAGGAATTTAGAATCCCGACCATTGTAATTGACCGATTTAGCCCTTAAACAGCATAAGTTAGGAAATAAGATTGGGAGGATCCTTGCGTTCTCAAGTACTACCTCTCATATTGCGTTTTCAGTCATTTTACTTGCGTTTTAGCTTTTACTTGCATTTTAATATTTGTCTTTCATTTATTTAGTCTTAATACGAAAACCAAACAACATTTTATTATCTTTTATTTTCATAAGTGCATCAATCACTATTTGCTAGACATTGTGATCAACCATTCCGTCCTTGGAACGAATCTGTATTATCCTTATTACTACTTGGGACAACCGTACACTTGCGGTTGTGGTTCGATTAGCATTTGCATTTATCTTTAGAACACACAAAGGACCACCAAGTTTTTGGTGTGACCACGGTGTTTATCCTTTAGTGATAGTGCATTTATTTTATTTTATCAGTTTTACGCTTTTTGTTTGTTAGCTTTTTCAGGTTTTTAGGTTTGGTGTATGCGAAGAAGGCTATTCAAGGATCTAGAGCCAACACCTCCGATCCTTAGTAATCCAGAATCGTTGATCAGACTTGCGAACAGAAGAAGAAGAGAACGAGAAGCTTTAGAAGTAGAAGAATTAAGTAACAAAAATAGTTGGCCTAGTGGTTAGGCTATTCCGCAGAGACCGAGAGGTCCTGGGATCGAATCTTATCGGAGTCAAAATGATTCCCGAGTCCAAAGTGGCTCTCATATGTATTCAAAAAAAAGAATGGAGAATATCAATCTTCAAGGTCAACAGAATAATGGACAAGGCCAGCTAGATGCAAATGGCCAGCCTTTAGCTCCAGGCGTTATTCCTCCAGTTCCACCAGTGATTCCTAATCCTCAAGTTCAGATAGTGATGAATCAAGATCCGTGGTTTACTAATGGTCCTCCAGAAGTTCCATTCCGCGCTCCTACTATAGGAGTAGGTGCTCCAGATATAGATGTTCTGAGATTCCGTCCAGATTCGGGTATATTAGCTCAATTCCAAAATTTTGGGAATTTTCGTGGTAGACCATCAGAAGATCCTCTTAGAGCAGTACAGAAGTTTAAACAAATATGTGATTCTTATATCACACAAGGAGTTTCAAGAGAACAGATATATTTTGCTGCGTTTAAATTTTTTGTGATTGAGGGAGCGAGTGAATGGCACGATACGCAAGATCCTACGAAGATAACCAACTGGGACCAATTAGAGATTGCTTTCTTTGACAGGTATTACCCAAGTAACATGAGATTAGATGCTGAATTAGAATTGACGCATTTCCGTCAAGAATATGATGAAACTGTGGGTAAGAGTTGGACAAGATTTCAGATGTGTTTGCGTAGAGTTCCCAATCATGGCTTTTCAGAACAACAACAATTAAAGATCTTTTATAGAGGCCTTGATGGAACTTCGAGAGAGAAATTGGATACGCTATGTGGAGCAGGTTTTCTTCAAGTTCAACCCGCTCATGCTAAAATTATTTTAGAGAGAACAGTCAAGAACGAAGTGGGGTGGAATTCAGTAAGAACACCAGTTAAGGGAGTGAATAATGTTGATATGGAAGAGAAATTTGCTACGCTTGAGAATAAGATTCAGAATACCATAGAGCAACAATTGAAGCAACTTACTCTAGCTGTAAAAGAAGGGTTTTTGGGTAAGAAGGTAGCTGTGCATGCTGCACAAGAGGTGTATATGTGTTCGATTTGTAAGGTAGATGATCATGATGAGGAAAGTTGTCCGAATAATCAAGAGTCCGTGATGTTTATGTCCAATAGAGATAATTTCAATTCAAGTGGTAATGGATATCAGCCTAACAGAAACCATCCTGGGTTTCAATACTCAAATCCTAATGGGGCAGCCAATCCTACCTATGCGTATCAGCCGCGTTCCCAAGGTAACAACTATAATCCAAGACCACAAAACAATTATCAAGGAGGACAGAATCAAAACAATTATGTACAAAGACAAGCTCCTCAGAATACTTATGATGAAAATCTGAACCAGAAAGCCTTACCTGCCCATCCACAAGAAGGAGTAGTTACCCTTTAGAAAACGGTTGAAAGTTTAATTGCTCTTCAGACACAAGCTATGGAACGTCAAAATACAGCCGAAGAAAATATGAAGTTGTTTCAGAATCAACTAAGTCAAATTAATAAACAACTGAATCAACGTCCGCAAGGACAACTTCCTAGCGATACTGAGAATCCAATACAACGTGAAGATTGCAAGGCTGTTACATTAAGAAGTGGTAAGAACCTTCTCCCACCTCCTTTTCCCGTTATGAAAGAGAAAGAAGTTCCAAGAAAAGAAAAGGAAGTAGGTGAGAAAGAGAAAGAGAATGAGAAAGATAGTGAGGTTGAAGAAATCGAAAGACCAAGAGAAGTTCCGAAAAAGAGAGATGATATTGTGATCAATCGCCCTCCACCACCGTTTCCATCTCGAGTTCAGAAGAAGGGTGATTTGGGTGATTTTCAGAAATTCTTTAATAGAGTGAAAGGTTTAAGTATTAATATTCCGCTACTTGAGGCGATTCGAGATATTCCCAAGTATACGAAGTTTTTGAAGAGGGCCCTCACTAACAAAAGGCCTTATTGTGATAATGAGATGATTGGCCTTCCTGAAGAGTGTAGTGCGATTTGCCAGAGTAAATTACCTCCGAAGCTAGTTGATCCGGGGAGTTTCACGATTCCGATATCGATTGGAGAAGAGTGGAAAGGAAAGGCGTTATGTGATTTGGGGGCAAGCATCAATTTGATGCCCAAGTCAATCTTTGATAAGCTTAAAATTGGAAACGCAAGACCTACTTCTATGGTCTTGCAAATGGCGGACAGGTCTCTTGCTCATCCTGAAGGCCGTATTGAGGATGTCCTTGTCAAGGCAGGTACACTTATATTTCCTGTTGATTTCGTAATACTTGAGTACAATGCAGATAGAAATGTCCCCATTATTTTGGGTAGACCATTCCTAGCTACAGGGCGAACACTGATCGATGTAGAGAATGACGAATTAACAATGAGGATACAAGATGAGGAAGTCAAATTCAATGTATTTCGAGCTATGAAATTCCCAGATTCTCAGGAAGATTGCTTCAGAATGGATGTGGTAGAGCAAGCATCGCAAGAGGTATTTAATTGCTTAAATTTTGATGATATCTTGCAGGCTGCTTTGACATTAGATTCACCTGAGATGATGGAGAAGCTTACCGAAACAGTGGCAGCTCTCAATTCTGAAAATCCGAAGTATAGGCGTCTTGCCTATGAACCTGTGAGAGAACCGGGGGAGATTATTCCTAAAAAGAAGCCTTCAATTGAATCTCCTCCGGAGTTGGAAGAAAAACCATTGCCAGCACACTTGAGGTATGCATATTTGGGTACTAATGAAACTTTACCTGTTATTGTTTCAGCTAATCTAACAGGTCCTCAAGAAGATAAACTGTTGTGTGTGTTAAGAGCCAACAAAGAAGCAATAGGTTGGACAATTGCTGACATCAAAGGCATTAGTCCATCCTATTGTCAACACAAAATCATACTTGAAGACGTTAACGCACGCTCAGTTGAAGGTCAGAGAAGATTAATGCCAGCTATGAAGGATGTGGTGAAGAAAGAGGTGATTAAGCTTTTAGATGCGGGGATTATTTATCCCATTTCGAGTAGTGAATGGGTGAGTCCGGTTCAGTGTGTACCAAAGAAAGAAGGAATGACAACAGTTTTGAATGATAAAAATGAAGCGATTCCTTCAAGAACGGTAGTTGGATGGAGAGTTTGCATGGATTATAGAAAGTTGAACAAGGCCACCAGAAAAGATCACTTCCCTTTGCCCTTCATCGACAAATGTTAGATAAATTAGCCGGAAGAGAGTACTATTGTTTCTTGGATGGTTACTCCGGGTACAATCAGATTTACGTAGCTCCAGAAGATCAACATAAGACTACCTTTACATGCCCATTTGGCACTTTTGCATATCGCAGAATGCCATTTGGGTTGTGTAACGCTCCCGCTACTTTTCAAAGGTGTATGATGGCCATCTTCTGGGACATGATAGATAATTTCCTTGAAGTGTTTATGGATGATTTCTCCGTGTTTGGTGATGATTTTGATATATGTTTAGATAACTTGGAGAAAGTGTTAGTGAGATGCAAGGAAACAGATTTGGTGCTCAACTGGGAGAAGTGTCACTTCATGGTTCGCGAAGGTATTGTTCTGGGTCACAAAGTTTGAGTGCTGGTTTAAAGGTTGATAGAGCAAAGATAGAGGTAATTAAAACTCTCCCCCCTCCTGTTTCTATTAAAGGGGTAAGGAGTTTTCTTGGCCATGCTGGCTTTTATAGGCGTTTTATTAAGGATTTTTCTAAGATTGCTAAACCGTTATGCAACTTACTCGAAAAGGATTGCAAATTCCTTTTTGATAAAGCTTGTTTAGCGGCTTTCCAAGCAATTAAGGAAAAGCTTATTTCTGCTCCTATAGTGTTACCTCCAGATTGGAATTTACCATTTGAAGTTATGTGTGATGCGAGTGATTTGTGTATGGGAGCTGTATTGGGACAGAGAAAAGAGAAGGTTTTTCATTCGATTTACTATGCTAGTAAAACTTTCAGTGGTGCTCAGATTAATTACACAGTTACAGAAAAGGAGTTGCTAGCAGTTGTCTATTCGTTTGATAAATTTCGCTCCTATCTTCTTGAAGCGAAAGTTATTGTTTATACAGATCATTCCGCGATCAGATTTCTTATGGAGAAGAAAGATGCGAAACCAAGGTTAATCAGATGGGTGTTATTGCTTCAAGAGTTCGATTTAGAGATCAAAGATAGAAAGGGTTGTGAGAATCAGGTTGCAGATCATCTATCGCGATTAGAGGGGTCAGAGATGAATAGTGGTACTGAAGCAGTTAGAGAAGAGTTTCCTGATGAGAGTTTATTCGTTGTTTGAGATTATGAGGCTCCGTGGTATGCAGATATTGCGAATTTAGTGGTGAGTGGTGTCTTTCCTGAAGGTTCTACTTATCAAGAAAGAAAGAGGTTAGCTCATCGTGCTAGACAGTTCTTTTGGGAGGATCCGTTCCTCTACAAAGTTTGTGCTGACCAAATGATACGAAGATGTGTAGCAAGAGAAGAGACTGCCGCCATTATAGCTGGATGCCATGATTCATTATATGGCGGACATTTCAAAGGAGATAGAACTGCTGCGAAGGTATTTCAATCAGGTTTTTACTGGCCTTCTCTTATTAAAGATTGTCATGAATATGTTAAGAAATGTACGAGATGCCAGTTTACCGGAAACATATCTAAGAGGGATGAGATGCCGCGTAATAATGTGTTAGAGGTTGAAATATTCGATGTGTGGGGCATAGACTTTATGGGTCCTTTCGTTCCTTCAAATGGTAACCTCTATATCTTATTAGCTGTTGATTATGTGTCTAAGTGGGTAGAAGCGGTGGCTTTACCTACTAATGATTCACGCGTGGTGATCAAGTTCTTGAAATCACATATTTTCACTAGACATGCACACCTAGAGTGATTATTAGCGATGGAGGATCTCATTTCGTTAATAAATATCTGAAGACTGTTCTAGAGAAGTATGGAGTTAGACACCGTGTATCTACTGCATATCATCCACAATCCAATGGTCAAGTTGAAGTTTCGAATCGTGAAGTCAAGTCAATCCTAGAGAAAACCGTTGGTCCTACAAGAAAAGATTGGTCAATAAAGTTAGATGATGCGTTGTGGGCCTATCGTACTGCGTTTAAGACTCCCGTAGGTGCATCTCACTATCGTATGGTGTATGGTAAGGCTTGTCACTTACCTTTAGAGCTTGAAATGGGTGCCTATTGGGCAATTGCGCAGTTGAACTTAGATCCTATCTTAGCCGGAAAGAATCGTATGATGAAGCTTAATGAACTTGATGAATTCCGATTGCATGCTTATGAAAATGCCAAACTTTACAAAGAAAACACAAAGAAATGGCATGACAATCGGATTCGTCCAAAGAACTTTGAAGTGGGGCAAAGAGTATTGAAGTATAACTCAAAGTTCAGCAATTATCCGGGTAAGTTAAGATCTAAGTGGTCAGGTCCATACATTGTGACCAAAGTTACACCTCATGGGGCGATAGAAATAGAACATCCGCTAGAGAACCGTACCTTTATGGTTAACGGTCACAGATTAAAGATATACCATGGAGGTGAAGATACCAATCGCTCGGAAGATCCACATCCCGGGGAGGTCATGTATCTCCTCGAGACTCCTTAGAAGCGTGAGGTAACCCGTCGAGCTTAACGACGTTAAACAAAAGCCAATTCATTGTATATTAGCTGAGTTTTTAATTTTTGCATTTTAGAATAGTTTGATTTTCGTAATTTTAGTGTTTATTATTAAGAAATGAGGAAGGGTAGTTGTTTTTGATGATTTCAGGGGTAAAAAGGTCATGAGTTTGGGGTCTATTTGGCGAAAAAAGGAGAAAAAGAGGTTGGATGTCCAGGAGAAACCGGGAACCCGGTTTCGCAAAAACCGGGAACCCGGTTTTGGAGCTGGTACCATCCTTTTCAACGCAACACTTGGCGTCTTGGTTCACGACACAGCGTCGGAACCGGGTACCCGGATTTTCGAAACCGGGAACCCGGTTTTGGTGCTGTAGTTTCTGAAAAGTTCTGACCCAGCGTTTTGGTGGCCCGCGTTTCGCTGCGTTTTGGTTCGCGCCATCGACACAAACCGGGAACCCGCATTTGCAGAACCGGGTACCCGGTTTCGGAGCTGTAAAAATCCAAAAGTTCTGACCCAGCGTTTTGGGTCCTGCGTTTTGGCGCGTCTTGACTCGCGCCATCAAGAAAATCCGGGTACCCGCATTCCACAGAACCGGGAACCCGGTTTCGGCGAGGAAAATCTCTGACCCAGCGTCTTGGGGTCCAGCGTTTTGGTGCGTTTTGAAAAAAAAAATTCAATAATTGTTTTTCCGCGCCGTCACAGCGACGCGGAACTGGGAACCCGGTTTGCCAAAACTGGGAACCCGGTTTTGAAGCTGTGATGTCGGTTTTTGGGGCCTTAACCTAGTTTTCTTAGCCTCTTCTGCAAGTTTTTACCTAAAACGCACCAATAGCCTCCCCACCTCCGAAAATCATCAACCAAAACACTATATATCATCAAATCCTACCCTCTTTCACCACAAAAACACAAAATCAACTCACCTCTTCTCCAAAATAACATCAAATCCTTAGTTTTTCCCAAGATTCTTCTTCATCAAATCCTTACATTAAACCCAATTCTGTCTTCTCCCATCCAAATTAAACAAGACCCATATCATATTCACCCTAGTTCTTCAATTCCTAAGCCTCAAAACATCAAAAATTCTAAACTTTTTCTCTAAGTTTTTAATTATTTGAAGTTTTGAGTTTGGGGTGAAAAGAGATGACTAACAGAACCGGTGATTTTCGAATAACTTCTCCTAGAAGAAAGACCACCATAGGTGGTTCTCAAGATCAAGCTATTGAGATTCCTGATTCACGTCCTAAACGAAAAATTGACGAAGTTAAGCTTGATTCTAACAGAAAAGAAATCACAGGTCAAAAGAGAAGATTGATTGATGAGATTGAAAGTGAGAAGGAACCAGAAGAGGAAATTGCGAAGAACATTGAGAAGGAAATTGAACAAGAGATTCCGGAAGCACCAGTTCAACAGATTCCTCCGCGTATGAAGATGTGGGCCCACAAGCCTAAGAGGGTTTATACTTGTTGGAATACTCAGGTTCGTGAAAGAATTGAATTTTTGAAATTTGGTGAGGAGACGAATTTTCCTAAGGGTATTATGAGTAGTGAACACAAGGAATATGCTGTGACATGTGCTAAGTTTGGTTCGAAAGAGTTGCAAGAAAGGAAGCTTGAGTTTATTCCTACCTTGGTGCGAGAATTTTATGAAGGTTTAGCCACCTCCCGTGATGCCATTGATATCCGCAAAAAGGTAGTTCCTTTCTCTATTGAACGTATTCAGAAATCATTAAAATTACCCAACTTCTCTGGAACATGCCCTTTCCAAGAAACTCTTAATGACCCTTCTTTTGATTTTGAATCCCTTTGGGGGACCGTGCTTGTTAATGGGACTAGCCCAAATCCTGAAGGTGAAAGATATCCTGGACAGTTTTACAGCAGTAGTTTGACACCTCGTGCTAAGGTTTGGTCTCATTTCGTAATACCCACTTTCTTTGGTATTAAACACACTTCCGAGTTGAAGAAAGAGCACATATTTGTTATTAAGTGTATTTTGGAGGAGAAACCATTTGATGTTGCTAAGATCATTTATGATACAATCATGGAGTTCGCGAAATCACCAATGAAACAACAAAATCTGAAGTTTCCTTGTACTATTACTCAGTTGTGTCTAGACGCAAAGATTCCGCGTAAGAACGCAGATATTGACATTGTTTCAGTTGGTGTGAGTATAGCTTTGAGCACAATCAAGAATATCCATGAAGAATAAACACGAGCTACCAAAAGTCCTAGAACTCCTCAATCAAAGAGAGCGAAGACTGTTCCTGAGTTGGAATCGAAGATTCAGGTGTTGGAAGAGAATCAGGAGAAGATGATTGCTACCTTGGGAAACGTTACAAAAGAATTGGACTTATTGCGAAATTTAATCCTAGGCGTAAATACACTTCAAAACGCGATTTATGATGCTGTTACGCGAAATAAAGGTCCAGAACGCAACACCGATAACCAGCCTCGCGCTGGTTAAGATACGTTTTCTAAACTTTCCTCTTAGTGTAGATTAGTTTAAATGCTTTGTTGAGTCTTTTCGAGTCGTGGGGACACGACTCATTTTTGAGTTTGGGGTGGGGTTCGTTGCCTCATCCCAGTTTTTATGTGTTATTTGCTTTATTTGCTTTCAATAAAAGAATTTTCGGAGTTGCGTTTGACTGTAGAAATTTTTAAATATCCCTTTAAGCATACTCTTGATGAATCTATGATAGTAAATAGTGGATTTTAGGGATCGATATAAAACGCATTTAGAATTGCGTGCAAACATAGGTAATTAATAGGAAAAATTAATGAACAATGCAAATGAAGTAAGCTTGTACTCAAGGAATATGTTTGGTGTGTAGAACGTGAAATCCTAATTAGTAGAGAACCCACCTAGATATGAACTAAAGACAAGCTATGTACTTAGGAAAATGATAGGGGCAGTTCTTTGTTAGCCATTTGTGCCTTTTTAGCCTTCTATCCCTTGTATTAATTATTATCCGTCTCAGCCCACTTTGAGCCTTTAGCCTTTTTCTTTGTAGCCACGATATAAGCCATTACCCCTTAGATTATTAGGCATGACCATATGACCCGCACTTGAATCACAATCCGGAGACATGTCTCGAGCTTGAGTTTGGGGTGGTGGGACCACTTATGGGAAATTAAATGGGTAGGGATTGATGTGCTTTGTATTGTAGCACAATTGCAGATGATATATACTTGTAACCCTTTGCCGGGAATGGAAAAAAAAATGAAAAAATGAAAAAGTTGAAAATTCATACAGTAGGAACCGGGAACCCGGATTCATCAAAACCGGGAACCCGGTTTGCTTCTGTACAAAAAAAAAGAAGAAAAAGAGAAAAGAAAAGAAAAAGAAAGATATGAATGAATAAAACATCCGACAAAGTGGAATTTTTCTGAAAATCATCTTGTTTATAGTGGGTAGACATGAGACGCTAAATTGTTGCGTATATGGGTGAGTGAGAACATATTTTGAGCGTTAACTCAAGCTCGAGGACATTGTTGATGGTAAGTGAGGAGAGAGCCAAAAGCTCACTTCAAATTTACCAAATATACATCCACACCCGTCCTTAAGCCAATATTATAACCATAAAGACCTCGTGATTCCTAAGTGCATAGTGAATTTATGATTCTGTTGATAGGGAATACACTAGGTGGAGCGTTCAAAGCGAGTTAGGATTAATGACCACCCTATAGCCATCATACAGAGATGAGTACAAGTGTAACCTTCAAGCATTGCAACTTTAATTTTATGATTGAGATTATTTATGTTTGATGTTGCACTCTAGATGTATGTGTATATTAGTCTTTAAAGTTTGCTATATGAGATTTATTTTGAGAATTGCTTTAGGGTTTATTTGCTAGCTTCTACTTGTTTATACGCTTACTCCTACCCCTTTGTTTTGTTTTACTTTGTCGGGACGACAAAGGTTTGAGTTGGGGGTCTTGATGTCTCCCTAATTGTTCTTATTTTCGACCCTTGGGAGACATCATTTTTTGTGTTTATTTAATTAATTTGATAGACTTTTGGACTAAATATGCAATAATCCGGAATTCCCTTTTTAATTCTAGCATTTTTAATTTATTAAACTTTTGCGCGTAATATTGGTATTTTTAGTGAAAAGTTTACAGGTTTTAGATGTTAGCTAGGAGAGGAATCCGAGGAGAAAGTCAAAGATCGTGAATTAGAGTCAAAGACTTGAAGATAAATCCCGAAGATATTATTTTTAGAGCTGAAAATCCATTTTCTAGGTCATAGATTGCTGATTTCAAGGTGCTTGAGCGATGATTTAGCCGCTGACCTTTGAAGAGAAAACATTCCTTATCGAGATACGGAACTTTAGCAACTGGAATGAGGTCAATCGGAGTCATAACGCATCGAGAAAAGCCGTTTTAGTGAAGGTGTATCAGTAGTTACGGGATTTTGGGCTTAGAATTTGGGCTTGGACATTTAATTAGTATTTTATTTTCTGGTCCAAGCCCTAGTCCGAATTTATGCTTATAAAAGGAGGTCTGGACTTCTATTTTTCACACAATTCACATTCCACCAATCAAATCCTACCAAAGAAACACCCCACCTCTGCAGATATGGAGTCAAGACTTGAAGATAAATCCCGAAAGAATTTCATTTTAGAGCTGCAAATCTGGAAAACAGGCCAAAGATTGCTGATTTCTAGGCACTTAAGAGATGATTTAGCCACTGACCTTTGAAGAGAATATGTTCCTTATCGAGTTACGGAAATTTAGCAAGTGATTTCAGGTCAATCAGAATTATAACGAATCGGCTAGAGCCGTTTTAGTGGAGGTGGTGCAGCAGTTACGGGATTTTGGGCTAAGTTAATGGACTTGGGCCTTCAATATTTCATTTAATTAAAAGGCTAGGTCCAAGTCCGAATTTGAGCTTATAAAAGGAGCTCTAGACTTCTATTTTTCACACAACTCACTTTTTACAATTAAAAACATCAAGAGAGAAGAAGCAGAAGGAAGAAAGAAGAAGCTGTGAGCTGGAGAGAGTCTATATCTCCATTCTCAGCCAAATCCAATTCCGGAAATTAGGTCTTTCTTATTTTTAATTCTGTAATACAACATGAATTCCATTTCTTTTAATTTAGTTTTCTTTTTAATTAGTATGAGCTAATTTCCTTTAAGTACTTGAGAATGCTTTATGGGTGAATCCCAATTCTATTGAATTTCTATGTTTGAATTTGGGTTTCTGTTAAATTAAATTAAATTGGGTCTTTTACTCTTTTCGATAATTTGAGATTGTTTACTGTTTTTAGAGTCATGAACTAAGAACAGGTATTAGTACCTAGGCTATTCCACATATGTGGCGTGTGGATCATCCTGACGGAGGGTTTAGGTACGGACTTAGTTATTCAATCTAAAATAGAAGCTATTGATTCTGACGAACTTAGCTAATTTTAGGTCCAATGTGGTAAAATACTTAATCATCTAAAAGTGGATCATATTTACCCTGACGGGACTAGTGACACTCTAGGATAGCCTTATAGTCCACCCTGACGGGGGTATAAGGAATTTAGAATCCCGACCATTGTAATTGACCGATTTAACCCTTAAACAGCATAGGTTATAAAATAGAATTTGGAGGATCCCTTGCGTTCTCAAGTGCTGCCTTCTCATATTTGCGTCTTACATTCATTTCCTTGCGTTTTAGTATTTAATTGCATTTCCTTTATAGTCTTTCATTACTTAGAATTAATACAAAAACCAAATTAGTCATTATATCTTTACTTGCTTTCATAAGTGCAACCATTCATTATTTGATAAGCATTGTAGTTAACCAAACCGTCACTACGAACGATCCTAGAATCATTATTACTACTTGGAACAACCGTACACTTGCGGTTGTGGTTCAATTACTTTTGCATTTATTTTAGAACACACAAAGGACAACCAAGTTTTTGGCGCCGCTGCCGGGGACGGTAGCGTGTGACCACGGTGTTTATCCTTTAGTGATAGTTGCATTTATTTTATTTTTATCAGTTTTACGCTTTTTGTTTGTTCATCTTTTTCAGGTTTTTAGGTTTGATGTATGCGAAGGAGACTCTTTAAGGATCTAGAGCCATCACCTCCGATCCTTAATAATCCGGAATTATTAATCAGACTTGCTAACAAGAGAAGGAAAGAACAAGAAGCTAGAGAGGTAGAAGAGTTAATAAACAGAATGGAGAACATTAATCTTCAAAATCAACAAAACAATAACAGACAAGTTCAGCTGGATGCTAATGGCCAACCAATAGCGCCACAAGGTGTTAATCCTCAGGTTTCGCCAGTCAATCCTAATCCTCCATCTCAAGTCCAAATAGATCCATGGTTTGTTAATGGACCAGAAGAGGTTTCATTCCGTGCTACTGCTCTAGGGGTAGGTGCTCCAAATATAGATGTTCCGAGGTTTCGTCCGGATTCGGGTATGTTAGCTCAATTCCAAAATTTTGGAAATTTTCGTGGTAAAGCTGGAGAAGATCCCATCCGAGCAGTACAGAAATTCAAGCAGATATGTGATTCTTATATCACACAAGGAGTTTCAAAAGAACAAATCTATTTTGCTGCTTTTCAATTTTTTGTTATTGATGGAGCTAGTGAATGGCACGATACGCAAGAACCTACGAAGATAACAAACTGGGACCAATTAGAAACTGCTTTCTTTGACAGGTATTACCCAAGTAACATGAGGTTAGATGATCAACTTGAATTAACGCATTTCCGCCAAGAATATGATGAAACTTTGGGTAAAAGCTAGACAAGATTTCAGATGTGTTTACGTAGAGTTCCCGATCATGGCTTTTCAGAACAACAACTAAAAATCTTTTACAAAGGCCTTGATGGGACTTCAAGAGAAAAATTGGATTTTCTATGTGGTGTGGGATCCCTTCAAGTTCAACCCGTTCATGCAAAAATCATCTTGGAAAGAACAGTAAAGAATGAAGTTGGGTGGACTTCAGTAAGAACCCCAGTTAGAGAAGTGAATAAGGTTAATATCGAAGAAAAATTCGCTACGCTTGAGAACAAGATTCAAACCACCATAGAGCAACAACTGAAACAACTCACTTTAGTTGTAAAAGAAGGATTTTCGGGTAAGAAGGTAGTTGTGCAAGCTGCACAAGAAGTTTATATGTGTTCGATTTGTAGGGTAGATGATCATGATGAGGAAAGTTGTCCGAATAATCAAGAGCCTGTGATGTTTGTCTCCAACAGAGGTAACTTTAATTCAAGTGGTAATGGATATCAGCCTAACTAACAGAAATCATCCTGGGTTTCAATACTCAAATCCTAATGGGGCAGCCAATCCTACATATGCGTATCAACCGCGTCCCCAAGGTAACAACTACAATCCAAGACCACACAATAATTATCAAGGAGGACAGAATCAAGGAAATTATGTGCAAAGACAAGCTCCACAAGACACTTACAATGAAACCATGAACCAAAAAGCCTTACCTGCCCATCCACAAGAAGGTGTAGTTACCCTTCAGAAAACCGTTGAAAGCCTAATTGCTCTCCAGACGCAAGCCATGCAAAATCAACAAGCATCTGACGCAAATATCAAACTACTTCAGACCCAAATGGAACAATTCACAAAACAGCTCAATCAGCGTCCACAAGGGCAACTCCTTAGTGACACAGAAAATCCGAGACAACATGAAGATTGCAAAGCTGTTACGTTGAGAAGTGGTAAGAATCTCCCTCCACCTCCTTTTCCAGTTATGAAAGAGAAAGAAGTTCTGAGAAAAGAAAAGGATGTGGGTGAGAAAGAGAAAGATGTTGAGGTTGAAGAAATAGAGAGGCCAAGTGAGATTCCGAAGAAAAGAGATGATGTTATGATTAATCACCCTCCTCCACCATTTCAATCTCGAGTTCAGAAAAAGGGTGATTTGGCCGATTTTCAGAAGTTCTTTAATAGAGTGAAGGGCCTTAGTATCAACATTCCGTTGTTGGAAGCTATCCGAGATATTCCTAAGTACACGAAATTTTTGAAGAGAGCCCTCACTAACAAAAGGCCATACTCTGATAATGAGATGATTGGTCATCCTGAAGAATATAGTGCTATTTGTCAGAGTAAGTTACCTCCAAAGTTAGTTGATCCTGGGAGTTTCACAATTCCGATATCGATTGGAGAAGAATGGAAAGGTAAATCACTATGCGATTTGGGTGCCAGCATCAATCTGATGCCCAAATCAATCTTTGATAAGCTAAAAATTGGAGAAGCAAGACCTACTTCTATGGTCTTGCAAATGGCAGACAGATCTCTTGCACATTGATGTCTCCCTTTTTGGTCTAAATATAATCCCTTAGGAGACATCATTTTGGGTTGAAAATGGTCTTTTCATACTGACTTTAGTGCTTAAATTGCAATATTACACTTTCTCCCTTGGAATTAGACTATTTGCATTTATAGAGCTTTTGTGCGTTAATTTACTTATTTTTAATGCAAAGTTAGTAGGTTTATGAATTTCATGAGAAACCAATTCAAGGAGGAGAAGTGAAAATTAAAGTCTTAGAATATTTCTAGTGTGTTAGTCGAGTTTCCTGAATTTAAATTGCACTTTCTTATTTCTAGTCTTGATTTAATGATTTATTATTTTCAAAGCATATGCGGTTTAATTATTTATTTAATGTGAAGCTTTAGAGATAATATGGAAATAAATTAGATGCTAAATCAATTCAAAGGAGATAAGGAAAGAAGATCTTGAAGAAATCTGGAGATAGAAGGAAGTAGAGTTCGATTAGGAAAAGATAAAGCTGCCTTGTGAATCTGAAATTCCAGCCACGTTTTAAAGATAATTCCATAACTAAAGATTGGCATGGATTCTGGACGAATGGTCTGCACCAATGGAAAGCTCTTTCCGAGACAAGCAGTTTCATATATTGGAACTCCTCAAACGGATAAGTATTGAAAAAGATATGACCAAATCAAATCAGCTTACCTTTCCTAGATTTTAGGGTTACGAATTAAAGAGTCCTTGACTTGTCTTCCACTCCAAGTAATTCGACCTAGCACCTATAAATACCAGCTCTAAACCTTAGAAAATTATCCCTTGGCTGCATAAGCTTAATATCTATATAATAAAGCAGAATGAAACATAACTTTCCCTATTTATCCTCAAATTTCCCCATTTGTCTCATAATTCCCCCATTTATCTCATAATTCCCCCGTTCTTCTCATTCATTCATTCATTATATACACCTACGCATGAAAACATTAAATAATATATAATTCATTTAACCTTCATATAAATAAAATTATAAGAATTTAGATTAACTTTCATATAAATAAAATTTATTCCTTTTTATTAAAATTTACAAAGTATTAAAAAATTTAAGAAATTTTTCAAAATTTATTGTAAAAAAAGTTCAACTAGATATAATATAAAATTTTAAAAAAAATCACTTTACATTACAATAATTAAATAATTTTTTATTTCTTTTATTTGCTTTGTCAAAACATGTATAATTTTGAAAGAAATCATTTCAACTTTATAAAAATAAATTTTTCAAGACAAGAAATATATTGATTCATCCAATAAAAAATTATAGAATATTATAAAGTCAAGATGAAATTCATAGGATAATATATATATGTATATATATGTGTGTGTGTTTATCATATAAAAATTTAAAATTAATAAACACTTAAAAGATAATTAATAATTAAAATAATCTGATAATTGACCATTAACATTCATTATTCATTATATCTCTATATCTATATAATAAAGTACTTTTTTAAACGGGTAGGACCCTCTACAAAAAAGACGAGCATGATCGTCTTTGGTCCCTTAATTGATTTCTTCACATTAATTGCATTAATTGCATTAATTTTTTTTCTAATAAAAACTTAATTGTCCCTTATCCCACTCCATTAGACATCTAAAAGTTCCGTATTTGATCCACGCTGACCGCAAACCTCTAACCTTAACCTAAATTCTTAACCGTAACCTAAACCTTAACTTTAACCTTAACCTCAAAGTCAACCTCAACCTTTAAATTAAACTTAACATCAATTTCTAACTTAAATTTAACCTTAACCTAAAACTCAAATTCAACCTCAACCTTGAATTAAACTTAACATCAACCTTTAACTTAAATTTAACCTTAACATTAACCTTAAACTTGACTTTAACCTTCTCCTTAACCCTAGCCCTGGCCCTATCCCTGGCCCTAGCCCTCGACCTAGCCTTAGTCTTAGCGTTAGCCTTAGTCTTAGCCTTAGCCTTGGCCTTACCCTTAGCCTTAGCCTTAGTCTTAGCCGTAGCCTTAGCCTTAGCCTTAGTCTTAGTCGTAGCCTTAGCCTTAACCTTAGCCTTAGCCTTAGCCTTAGCATTAAACTTATCCCTAGCCTTAGTCGTAGCCTTAGTCTTAGCCTTAGCCTTAACCATAACCATAAACTTAACCCTTAACCCCTTAACCCCTTAACCCCTTAACCTTAACCTTAACCTTAACCCCAACCTCAACTTTTTAAATAATAACATTAACCTTAACCTAACATTAACCTTAACCTTAAACTTAAACTTAAACTTAAACTTAAACATAAACTTCAATTTACACTTAAATTTAAACTTAAACATAATCTTAAACTTAAACTTAACCTTATTGTTAACTTTAACCTTACCCTCACCCTTACCCTTAACCTTAACAATAATATTAACCTCATCTTTAACCTTAAACTTAACCATAACCTTAGATATTACACCTTAAACCTAAACCTTAAACTTTAAACCATAAACCTAATCTTCATCTTCACCTTCACCTTAACCTCAACCTTAACTTTAAACTTAAAGCTTAAAAATTTACATTAAAATTAACCTTAACCTTAAACCTTAAACCTTGAACCTTGAACCTCAAACCTTAACCTTTACCTTAACCTTAACCCTTATACCTTAAATTTAACTTTCACCTTCACCTTCACCTTTACTTTTTTAACCTTTATCTTAACCTTAAAGTTAAAACTTAACTTTAACCTTAATTATAAAATTAATCTTAACTTGAACCATGAACCTTAAAGCTTAAAGCTTAAAGCTTAAACCTTAAACCTTAACCTTAATACTTAAAAACCCCTTATTCTTCTCATAATTAATTAATATAAAATAAAAATATATATATACTTACGTTTTATCTCATATTTTACTCAAGTAAGTAACAAATTTATTTCCTTCAATCTCGGATTTTATAGTATTCAAAAAATAGTGTCGTTTTAATTATAAATATATCTAGATATAAACTCATATATGTAGCAAACATACAGATAAATCAGATTGAAAGATGATTACTCATGAAAGACACGTTTAAGCATTCTATTTTTAATAAAGTTTGTGTCATTCTATAGTCAACGTAGCTATATACGTTATATAATATCTATCATGTATAAATTAGAAAAACAATTTTTGCTATTAAAAGACCAAGTTTTGCATTTTATATTTGAATCATAAAAAAATTAATACTTATTTAATTTTCAAATTTACCTTAACCAAAATAAGATATCTATATAAAATAGGATACACCTAACTTTTAAATTTTTATCAATATCAAAATATGACCAAATGAGCATCACAACTTAATTGTATATTTTCTTATTTATTCTTATTACAAGATCGTTTATATTATATGAACTAATCAAACATTTTTTTTTAAAATTAATATTATATATTGGAATACTAACGTTTACCTTAAATTTATAATATAAAACCTTTTCTTACAAAACTTCCCAAATTTCTCAACCTTAAAATTAACCGTAACCTTAACCTCAACCTTAACCTTAACCTTACCTTACCCTTGACCAAAAGCTTGATTTTAACCCTTAACCCATAAACTTAAACCTTAACCTTAATATTAACCTTAACTCTTACCTTAACCTTAGTATTAACCTTAACTCTTACCTTAACCTTAACCTCAACCTCAACCTCAACCTTAAACTTAACCTTAACTTGAAATTTAACCATAGCCTTAGCCTTCACTGTATCCTTAGTCGTAGTCTTAGCCAAAGCCTTAACCTTAACCTTAACCTTAACATTAACCTTATCCTTAACCTTAAAATTAAAATAACCTTTACTTTAACTTTAACCTTAACATTAACATTAACCTTAATTCTAACCTTACCCCTTAACTTAACCTTAACCCCTTAACTATTAACCCTAACCATATCCTTAACCTTATCATTAACCTTAACGTAACATTAAACTTAACCTTAACCTTAACTTTAATCTTAACCTTAATCTTAACCTTAATCTTAACCTTGACCTTAACCTTAAACCTAACCTTAACCTTAACCTTAATTTGTCTCAATTTTTATGTTTTGAAGTGCCTTAAGGCACGGGCTATACCTACTTTTACATGCTTCTTTTGAGTTTAATCTAATATCATCGTCATCAGAATTCACATTAACAGCCTCCTCATCAGAATTTACTCTAAAAGCATCAGTAAAAAAGCTCAAATCCGCATTTTTCATCACCGTTTTCAGATTTTTGAGCTGTTTTCCAGGTGTGTAGGTTCATACTAACTAGAGAGGTCACTATCCAATTTGTGAAGAGAGGAGTCGGAGTACCATGAAGTATCAAGTTCATCATCTTCTCGCTGCTGTAGAGGCGATTTAGAGCTCGAACTTTCATCATCGTGCTGATCGATCTTGGACTCTTGCTTCGCAGCAATAGTACAGTCCATAGGCGATGAGTTATGAGGCCCAATAGAGGACCCATTTGTTAGCTTCTTCGCTTCTTCATTAAGACCGTTACTATTCATCATAAATAACTTCCTTTTTTAGATATACTATAGTGGACACCCTTTTCTTTCAATATCAATTAGCGATTTATGCAATCAGAAAGTAAAGAAAAATTTGATCGATATTGATTGAAATCTTCCTAAAAAGGGTGAATTTAACTTCAATACAAGTGATCTATGGAATAAATTAACTAATATTACAGCTATTTCTTGTGTGATTAAAGATTTTGCAGGTAACTTAGTAGGTGGAGTAGTTATTCTGATAAAAACAAAGACCGCTATAGAAGCTGAAATTAAGGAAAAATGCTTTGCAACAAGGATGGTTAGGAAATACAACTTAAAGATAGTAAACATAAAAAAATTTGTGTGAAAGCAATAAATTTTTTGAAAAACTCTAAAACTTGTAAAAATATAATTATGTAATATAGCAAAGATTTTAGACTATTTACAAGAGGTTATTAATTAATCTCGTCTATAATTTTAGGAGATTGAATTACGTATTTGATTAGGTTGCGAAATCATAGAAAACATTTTGTTATTTTTTGATTTGTTGTTAATTAGTTATCTTGATTGCTAAGGTAAATGCGATATAAATAATATTGGATGATATATATTCTCCATTGCCACCTTTGACATCCAAAGTTTCTTTTTATGGTGTGCTAAAATTTCACCTCACTACCAAAATTGCTAAGATGGCAATTTTCATCTCACTTTCTACGAAATTTCTTGGCATCACAATGCTTTAGAAATTTTCCATAATTCTCATAATAATCGAAATAACCCCCACGGTTTTAACGCGGAACACATCCCAAACCCAAAACAAAACAAAGAAAAATTGGTAAAAGAATTTCTAGACTTGCTCTGAATCTAGAAGACTCACAAGCAATACATGTTTTTTTTTTTTTTGTCAAGACAAGCAATACATGTACGACTTACATATTTGACATATCACATAAGTCAATAACAAACTAATATAAGTACTAAGTAGCATAGAGACAGATAAAGGAGATATTATATTTCAACTTATAAGATATCGAAACTCCATGTCTGGGGTTTTGAGAATGAGCTTCGATGGAGTAGAGCTAGCTCCTATTCTCAATGCAGCCCAGAAGAGATGGCGTAGAGCTTACACAACTGTTTACAGCACCAGGGCTTTGCTCTCTCTAGCCAATCCACAAAATGAGTTATTACAGCCTCTTTTATCCTCTTCGTCTTTCACAGTCATAGATATAGAACCGCCAGTTTTGCCCATCACCATAACTACCCTCAAAGAGCTCGTTCAATCCAAGAATCTGAAACTACTTCATCAACACGGAGGGGTTGAAAACGTGGCCTTAGCTCTTAAATCTAATCTAGACACAGGAATTCAATGTCATACTCAAGAATTAGTCGAACGATCACAAGCCTACGGTCCAAATATATTCCAAAGACCACCACAAAGGATATGGAAAATTGTGTTAGCGTCATTGAAGGACCCCATCGTTGTTATGTTGCTTGTATGTGGTTCGCTTTCTCTTGGATTCGGAATTACCAAGCACGAGCCAGAAGGATGGTCTGATGGGTCAAGCATATTTGTGGCCGTCTCTTTAGTTATCATCGTCACTACTTTCAGTCACATTTGGCCAAAACGACAATTTGACAAGCTTTCGAAAGCTTGTGATGATATCTTAATTGAGGTCATAAGAAACGGACAGAAGGAGCAAATTTCGATATTCAATGCAGTAGTTGGAGATGTTGTTTGCTTAGAAGTTGGAAATCAAGTCCCTGCAGATGGACTTTACATTGATGGACATTGCTTAAAAGTCGATGAATCAAACATTACCTCGGAAATCACACATGTGGAGGTCAATCTCACCGTTAATCCATTCTTGCTTTCTGGTACTGTGGTGTCTAATGGATCCGCTCGAATGCTTGTCACAGCTGTAGGAATGAACACGAAATGGGGTGAGATGACAAGTCTGAAACGACATGATCAAACTGAGAAAACTCCTTTACAAGTGAAGCTACATACACTCACGTTTATCCTTACTATAGCTGGTCTTGTAGCGGCTTTTTTAGTTCTTGTCGTATTATTTACACTTTATTTCGTAGGTTATCTGCAAGATGAGAATGGAAAGTCGGTATTTATTCCAGGGGAGACGAAGATTCGTGAAGTGTGGAAGGCTATAACCGGAATTTTAGTCATCCCAGTTACAGTTGCATCGGCTGCTATACCTGAAGGTTTGTTACTAGCGATTACGATAAGTATCGGATATTCAACCAAGATGATGGCTAGAGAACACGCATTGGTTAGAAATCTTTTGGCATGTGAAGCTATTGGGGCCGTAACTGTAATTTGCACAAATGAAAGGGTGACTCTGAAATTAAACAAATTGAAGGTATGTGAATCTTGGTTAGGGACAAAGTTGATTGGAGAAGAAGATCTACGTGTTTCCTCTATTGCGTCACAAGTTCTTGAATTACTCTCTCAAGGAATCGTATGTAACAAATCGACGGAAAATCAAGCGGAAAAGGTGATTTACGAGTGGTGTGTTCGAGAAATGGATATAGATGTTAAACAAATGACAGATAGTTATGCGTTTCTCGAGGATGAAATCTCGGGGGGTGATATGTTGGATGGTAGTATTTTGATAAAGAGAAAATGTGACGAAAGTGTCCATTTCCACATAAGGGGATCCCCGCGGAAGATACTCGCTATGTGTTCGCATCACTATAAGGAAAATGGGACGATCGAGCTTATCAACGATGGCACACGAGCTAAAATAGAGGAGATAATTCAAGAAATCGAAACGAATTGCACACACTACATTGCTTTTGCGCATAAAGTGTTGTCACGCACAGACAATAATGAAGATGAGAAAACCATCAACCTTAACGAAGAGTGTTTCAACTTATTAGCATTCGTAGGTTTAAAAACCCCGTGTGAACCCGAGGTAATAAAAGCTTTGATGGATTGCCGACTAGCAGGAGTGGAAATCAAGATGATTACAAAGGACAACCTATCCAAAGCGAGAGCATCGGCTATGGAATGTGGTATAATAAACCGAAATGAAGATTTTTCAACAGGAGAAATAGTCGAAGGGGAAGAATTTAGAAATTACGAAGAAAATGAAAGACTCGAGAAGGTTGATAAAATCCATGTGTTTGCCCGAGCCACCACTCTTGACCGATGCCTAGTGGTGAAAACCTTGAGAGAGAAACACCACGTGGTGGCGGTGATCGGAGACAGAATCGAGGATGCTTCGGCACTCCGGGAAGCCGACATAGGGATTGCTTTGGGCACTGATACAACGGACATTGTGAAAGAGAATTCAGATATTATCATCAAAGATAATAGTTTTGCTTCTGTGGTACGAGTTTTGAGATGGGGACGAGGTATCTATAATAATATTCAAATATTCACACAATTTCAGCTCACTGCTAGTATTGCATTGCTAGTGACAGACATTGTCACAGCGCTTTCTTCTCGTAAACCTCCAACTATCAAAATTGTTTCCGCTATTTCATCGGGAAAAGTTCCATTTGCGGCAGTTCAACTACTATGGGCAAAGATGATAGTTGGTACATTAGCGGCAATGGCTTTAACGGTAGAGAACCCATCAGAGGAGCTCATGCAACAGTCTCCCGTAAATTGGAACGAATCGTTTATAACGAATGTAATGTGGAAGAATATAGTGATACAAGCTTTTTATCAGATTCTAATTTTGTTAACCATACAGTTCAAGGGTGAAGACATTTTTAAGTTAAATTCAAGAGAGACGGACACCATGGTATTTAATATATCTGTTCTCTGTCAGATCTTTATCATATTTAATACCAGAAAGACTGAGAAGAATATATTCAAGGGGCTGCGGAGAAACAAATTGTTTTGGGGTATTATTGGTGTAATAATTCTGCTTCAAGTTGTGATGATTGAATTGTTGAAGAAATTTGCACAAACAGAGAGGTTGAACTGGCAACAATGGGGTATTTGTATAGTGATTGGTGTTTTATCTTGCCCTTTCGGTTGGCTAATTAAGAGCATTCCACTTCCTCAACCCTTTCTTCAGCAACTGAAACAACATTTTTATAATAAATACTCCATCTTAGTCAGTACCTGATCGTGCAGTAGTATTTTTAATGTAGTAAAAGGATTCAATTCGTTGTAGTATATTATATATTATAATTCTATTCTAATGATCCTAAACTTAATTTCTGTCAACAATTCGGAACCCACAAACGAAGATGCGTCCCTATTAACAATTCTCCAACCACAAGTTTAGTAAGCAATTTTAGTATCTATTTCTAGTTTCTTGTTGAAGCTGAACAAATACATATCAAAAGTAAAATGTAAATTATATACAATGCTAACAAAGGCTATTTCACTTGTTACATGAGAGTCAACTGTACTCCTCCTTCTCTCTAGGTTACATTAGTTTCTCTATCTAGGTTCTTTGAATTTTCTTTTTCCGGCAGTTTTTTTACACTAATCTCTTCGCTTCTTCTCTTCTTCTCCGCTCTTGCTCATCGGAATCTTACATTGAGATTTGCGGTGAGGAGGGCCTTCTCTTTTTATTTCTTTGCCGCGTTCTCTTCTCTTCTCCACACTCTATTCTTCACCTAAACACAAAACCAAACACTTAATCCTCATCAGTTTACCTCACGAAACTGATAAAATGCCACCCAAAAAAGAAAACAAGAAGAAACAACTAGACCTGGAGGAGTATGCAGTTACACCTACTAAAAGTGTAACAATCATTCAAAGTAACAAATCTGTGGGTGAAAAGGGTAGATCTACAAATTCTCAACAGAATATAACTAAGATTATCCCTGGAAACCCTAAGATAGCTGATAATACCAAACAAGGGAGTGTACAAACCAATAAATCCACCACTCCTATTGAAATTGAGGCTTTCCCCTCTTTACACACACAAAGTACATTGGGGAAAAACTCACAAGTCAAAACAGCCGAGTTAAACCTAGATCCTGGCTCAGATCTGGTTGGAAAACACTCATCACAGCCAGGAGAGACTCATGACCCGGTGACTGCAGTAACTGATCTCCAAAGAGGTCATGGTCCACTTTGTTTGATGGTAACATAAGGGAAGACTTTAAACTGGACTTTGTTCAACATGAAACACATAAAGGGAGAATCAGAGTTACACCATCAACAGAAATCAAAGATGAGGGGTGTAAGAAATGGCAAACTAGTATAGTGGGTCAATTCCTTGATAAACCACCACCTTTTTATATGGTTAAATACATGGTAGAAACTCAGTGGAAACAATTTGGTAAAGTGCAAATAAGCACCTCTGAACAGGGTTAGTTTGTTTTTAAAATGGAATCAGAAGAGGCCTGTTTCAAGGTGCTTGGTGAGCTATGGCATGTAAACAACCGCCCTCTTATACTTAGAAGGTGGAAACCAAATACCCACTTTGAAAAATTTAAGATAGACAAGGTTCCTGTATGGGTAAAGTTAAGAAAAGTACTAGGGGAGTTGTGGACTCAAAAAGGATTGAGTGTAGTAGCTAGTGCAGTAGGGAAGCCACTACAAATGGATGAGATAACTGCTAATCATACCAAGTTAAGCTATGCAAGGGTCTGTGTTGAAATGGATATAAATGCAGAGATTGTTGAATCCTTTGATATAGATATGGGGGATGAACAAATTGAAACAGTAGAAGTGGAATACACTTGGAGGCCAACTGTTTGCAAAACCTGCAAAATATTGGGCCATAGTGAGAAAACTTGTAGGAATACTAAACAAATATGGGTTGAAAAAAAGAAAACAACTATGGAAGAGAAAGGGAAAGAAATACCTGAGCCAAACAAGCAGCCCAAAGATAAAGAGGTTGCTCAAGGAGAAATGTGGTCACAAGTGGTAAGAAAAAGAAACACCTTGTCTCCAGCTCAAACTGAGGGAAACAATAATGCATCTACCTCAAATAGCTTTGAAATATTGGAAAAGGAGAGTGATACAGTGGAAAACCTCATAAATCAGCTGATTACTGTAAACACTAATGGAGGAGTGCAAGAGATACTTCCTGACCCCAACTTTAAATGATCATAACCTGGAATGTTAGGGGTATAAATAAAAAGCTTAAGCAAATAAATTGCTTGAAGCAAGTTAATAAGAACAATGTTCATCTATTCAGTTTTATTGAAACTAAGGTTAAGCAGCCTAAAGCAAGCAATATTTGGAGCTCTACTTTCAACAAGTGGCAAGTTGTAAATAATTATAATCACCATGCCTTGGGAAGAATATGGACCTTCTGGGATAACAATATATATAATCTCTCAGTTATGGATAACACTAGCCAAGCAATACTATGCAAGGTAGTGCATATTCCAACTGGTACTGAATTTTACTATACTCATATATATGCCCTGAACAGACCTGAAGAGTGAACTGCTCTGTGTGATACACTTAGGAAATGGGAGCAAATGGTAAACAAAGGGGCTTAGACAATTCAAGGAGACTTTAATGAAGTGATGCACTTTGAGGAGAGACTTAATGCCACTGATCAAACTGAAGGATCTAAAGATATGGTACAGTGTGTAAATGATCTTGAGTTAACTGATTTAAAGTATACAGGACCAAAATATACCTGGACTAACAAATCTCCTGAAGGTGATATGAAGGAAAGTAGAATTGATAGGACCTTAGTAAATGATGAGTGGCTTAAAAATTTCCCAAATACATCACTTCACCTTACAAGCCCCATACTATCAGACCATTGTTGCCAAATTCTGAGTTTTATGAAGAAACAAATTGGAAGAAAACCTCCATTCAAGTTTTATAATATCTGGACAAGCCACCCTGAATTCTTACCTTTAGTAGAAGAGGTTTGGAAAACTGATATCCGAGGGACAGCTATGTTTAAGATTACAAGAAAACTCAAACTATTGAAGGACAAACTTAAAAAAATTTAATGAAAATATTTCAAATACTCACAAGTAAATATCATAGACATTCAAGAAAAACTGAGTGCTACACAAGAAGCTAGGCTTCAAGGCAACTACTCAGTTGATCTGTTAATGAAGGAAAATGAACTTATCAATGAGTTAAATGATGAGTTAATCAAAGAGGAGGCTATTGCTAAACAAAAATCTAGAGATCAGTGGGTTGAGGAAGGTGATTTAAACACTACTTATTTCCAAAAAATTATGAGAGGTAGAAATACACAAAATAAATTTCATTCTATCAAAGATAATAATGGTAAGTTCACCACAGATGAGAGTGAGATTGCTAAAATCTTTGTCAATCATTTCACTCAAATCTTGGGAACTAGGGACCTACAAGTGGAAAAAGTCAGTGTTAGTCAAATTCAAAACATTTGTGATAAGAAAATAAGTAATGAAGAAAAGAAAGAGCTTACTGAGCCCATAACTGATACTGATAGTGAAGTGAAAAAAGCCTTGTGGTCTATTGGTAGTACAAAGAGCCCAGGCCCTGATGGATTCTCAGCTGGGTTTTTCAAAGCATCATGGGAGATCATTAAAGAGGATCTATGTAATGCAGTTAAAAGTTCTTTTGCAGATGACCAGATCTTGAAGGAAATTAACTCTGCAAATATCTCACTAATACCAAAGGTGAAAAACCCAAATCTCACTAAAGAGTATAGACCCATTGCTTGTTGCAATGTAATCTATAAGATTATATCAAAAATTATAGCTAATAGGTTGAAAGGGACATTACAAGGTATAATTTCACAAAATCAATCAGCTTTTATACCAGGCAGATTAATTGGGGAAAATATTCTCATTGCCCAAGACATTGTTAGAGGCTACTCAAGACAAAATATCACTAAAAGATGTTCTTTAAAGTTAGACTTAATGAAAGCCTATGATTCAGTGGATTGGGAGTTTATTTTAAAAACTTTGAAAGCTTTTGAATATCTAGAAAAGTTCATCAGATGGGTGAGTATGTGTCTTACCAGTACTACATACTCTATTATGATTAATGGTAGCCCTCAGGGTTTTTTTAAAGGTGAAAGAGGCCTCAGACAGGGGGACCCACTGTCACCCTATTTATTTGTTATTGGAATGGAAGTCTTATCACAAATTTTTAAACATATTGGAAATAATAAGGATTTTCAGTGGCACCCAAATTGTGGTAAAATTAAGCTCAACAATTTAATGTTTGCAGATGATCTACTTGTGTTCTTTATATATTCTAAAGAATCAGCTGTACTAGTTAAAAAAGGACTTACTCTGTTTGGTAAGATGTCAGGACTATATATCAGTGAGAGCAAGAGTAATATCTTCTATGGAGGGTGTAATGATCAAGATAAACAGAATATGGAGGATATACTTAATGTACCAGAGGGCTTCCTCCCTATGAAATACTTGGGGGTTCCCCTCATAACTGGTAGGTTAAGTTTAACTGATTGTTACCCTCTAGTTGAAAAAATGTCTACCAGAATTGATCACTGGGCCTCAAAGCACCTCACTTATGCTGGTAGGATTCAACTGATTAAATCTGTATTAACTGGTATAGCTAGCCATTGGTGTAATGTATATACACTACCTAAAAGGGTGGTTAAGCAACTTCAGAGCAAGATTATGGCCTTTCTGTGGAGTGGTAAAAGCAATTATGAAGGTGGTGCTAAAGTAGCTTGGGATCAGGTATGTAAACCCATAGAGGAGGGTGGTTTAGGCATAAAAAATCTCTATTTTCAAAATCAGGTGGCTACACTTAAACTTTTGTGGGGGTGTTGTATCCCTAAAAATAGCATATGGTCTAAGTGGATTAATATAAATCATCTCAAGGGGAAGTCTTTCTGGCAGGTGAATATTCCTATGGATTGTTCATGGGGTTGGAGTAAAATATTAAAGTGTAGAGATACAGCTAAATTTTTTATTAAATATAGTGTGGGTAATGGTAAAAACATCTCTATTTTTTTTTTTAGATGTATGGGTGTCCGGGCCAGCTTATGCGCACCACGACTATTCCCATAGGAAATATACACGCCTCCTCATGCATACTCCCATTTAATCAGAACAGGTTACCCATGTTCAGGGAGGGGACTCGAACCTTGTACCTCTTGCATCTCTATTTGGTGGGACTACTGGTTACCAAATAACACAAACCTGTTTGAGGTGAAGAACATCAGTTTTGCATCAGGATATTATGACAACAGTAAACTTTCCCAATTTTACTGTAATGGTAGATGGAAATGGCCGCCGATGCTAAGCTTTATGAAGGATTGGGTAAAAGATATTACTATTACAGAAGCTGAGGATACAATAAAATGTACCTGTACAAAAAAAGGAAAATTTGTTACAGCTGAGGTTTATAACCATATTAGACAGAAAGGAACAGTAAATAACTGGTCTAAAATTATTTGGAAGAACTAAAGTTTACCCAAATATAAAGTTATTTACTGGCTTGCTCATATTGATAAAATTTCTACAAAACAAAGACTAATGAATTGGGGACTTATCTCGAGTACTATATGTGAATTTTGTGGATTGATGAATGAGGATAAGAATCATCTTTTCTGGAACTGTTCATTCACGGCTCGCATTTGGAAGAAATGTCGTGTTAAAGCTGGGATTAAATGTACCTCAGCCAATTGGAATACTATTATCAAAGATCTATCTCAATATAAGATGAAACCCCTAAAAGATGAAATTGCTAGAATGATTTTACCAATAGCTGTACACTCGATCTGGATAGAAAGAAACAACAGATTGTTTAACAAAATCTATTTGAGCGAAGAAGAAATTCATGAGAAGATTGTGGGTTACCTGATTGAAAATCTTGTAAAACTCAAGTCGTATGGTAAAGATAAGGTAGCAGATGAGGCTGTTCGATGGAGACGATGAAGTGAAGAGAGAGAAATTAGGGCGTAGTAGATTTACATTGTACTTGTTGTTAGTTGAAAGTAGTGTTATAGTATATTTTGTCTTATTATGTTCTGGTCCGTTAGTATTGTAATGTTGGGCCCTCTATAATGGGCTTTGTAATGGATGGTTTGTTTTGGATAATATAAAAAAATTGGCTGGGCTTGCTGAACAAAATATATCTATATAATAAAGCAGAATGAAACCTAACTCTCCCTATTTATCCTCAAACTTCCCTATTTGTCTCATAATTCCCCTATTTAGCTCATAATTCCCCCATTCATCTCATTCTCTCAATTATTATATACACATACACATGACTAAAATATATATACATTATTATATACGCATGAAAATAATTAATAATATATATTCCTTTTTATTAAAATTTACAAAGTACTAAAAAATTCAAAAAAAAAATTCAAAATTTATTATACTGAAAATTTAACTAGATACAATATAAAAAAAATCACTTTACATTACAATATATAATTAATTTGTTTTCTTTTATTTTTGATTGTCAAACATGTATAATTTTTACAGAAATCATTTAAACTTTATAAAAATATATTTTCAAGACAAGAAATATATTGATTCAGCCAATAAAAATTATAGAATACTATAAAGTCAAGATGGAATTCATAGAATAATAAATATATATGTCTATCATATAAAAAATTAAAATTTATAAACACTTAAAGGATAATTAAGAATTAAAATTATTTGATAATTGACTATAATCTATATAATAAAATACTTTTTTAAATGGGTTGGACCCTTAACAAAAAAGACGAGCATGATCGTCTTTGGTCCTTAATTTATTTCTTCACATTATTTGCATCAATTTTTTCTAATAAAAACTTAATTGTCCCTTATCCCACTCCATTAGACATCTAAAAGTTCTGTATTTGGTCCACGCTGACCGCAAACTTCTAACCTTAACCCAAATTCTTCTCTGTTCTCATTCCCCATGATATTCAACCCCGCACCATAACCTAAACCTTAACCTCAACCTTTGAATTAAACTTAACATCAACCTCTAACTTAAATTTAACCTTAACATTAACCTTAAACTTAACCTTAACCTTCTCCTTAACCCTAGCCCTAGATCTATCCTTAGACTTAGCGTAAGCCTGAGTCTTAGTCTTAACCTTAGCCTTGGCCTTACCTTTAGCCTTAGCCTTATCCTTAGCATTAGCCATACTCTTAGTCTTAGCCTTATCCTTAGTCTTAGCCTTAGCCTTAGCCTTAGACTTAGCCTTAGACTTAACCTTAGCCTTAACCTTAGCCTTAGCATTAAACTTATACCTAGCCTTAGTCGTAGCCTTAGTCTTAGTCTTAGACTTAACCATAACCATAAACATAACATTAACCTTAAACTTAACCCTTAACTCCTTAACCCCTTAACCTTAACCTCAACCTCAACTTTTTAACTAATAACCTTAACCATATCCTTAACCCTAACCTAACATTAACGTTGAACTTAACCTTAAACTTAAACTTAAACTTAAACATAAACTTCAACTTACACTTAAACTTAAACTTAAACTTAAACTTAAACTTAAACTTAAACTTAAACTTAAACTTAAACTTAAACATAAACTTAAACTTAACCTTATTGTTAACGCTAACCTTACCCTCACCCTTGCCCTTAACCTTAACAATAATATTAATCTCAACTTTAACCTTAAACTTAAACATAACCTTAGATATTACACCTTAAACCTACACCTTAAACTTTAAACCATAAACCTTAATCTTCACCTTCACCTTAACCTTACCCTTAACTTTAAATTTAAACCTTAAAAATTTACTTTAAAATTAACCTTAACCTTAAACCTTAAACCTTGAACCTCAAACCTTTACCTTAACCTTAAACCTTAAATCTTAAATTTAACTTTCACCTTCACCTTCATCATTACTTTTTTACCTTTAATTTAACCTTAAAGTTACAACTTAACTTTAACCTTAATTATAAAATTAATCTTAAATTGAACCATGAACCTTAAAGCATAAACCTTAAACCTTAAAGCTTAAACCTTAAACCTTAACCTTAACTTTAACCATAACCATAATATTTAACGTTAAACCTTACACCTTAAACCTTAAATCTTAAAATTTAAGCCTTAACTTCAACCTTAACCTTAACCTTAAATAATAACTATAACATTCACCTTCACCTTTATCTTAAATTTTATAACCACTATCTTAACTTTAAAGTTAAAACTTAACCTTAACCTAAATGTTAAAACTTAACTTTTACCTTGAACCTTAGACCTTAAACCTTAAACCTAAACCTTAACCTTAACTTTAACCATAAACTTAACCTTAACATATAACCTTAAACACTACCTTAAATTTTACCTTTAACCTTAACCTTAACCTTTATCTTAACCTTAACCAAATAAATATTTATAGCGTTAATATTCGACCTTAAACCTTATATCCTATTAAACCTTAACCTTGAACCTTACAATTTACATCTTAAACCTTAACTCTAACCATAACATTATAATTAACCTTGACCTTGACCTAAACCTTAACCTTAATCATAACCTTAACCATAACCTTAACCTTATTCTTAAACTTAACCTTAACCTTAATCTTAACCTTGAATTTCACCCATCAAACCTGGGTTCGATTCCCGTCAATGGAAAAATATTCTTGAGTTCTTCAGATATATGTATGTTGACACAATGATACTTTGTAGAGTTATGAGATTTATGCACGTATATTAAAAACTCGAGATTATATGATTCACACATTTAGATTATGATACTCTTTGATTATTTTCGTATTTTAATCTATTTAATAGTTGTTTAAATTGTACATGGATTTATGGTGCATTTGAATTTAATAACCAATTTTTTTATCTCACTTTCGTATTCATTCTATCTATTGTTTCGGTTTTTACATATTCAAGACAAAATATTATCATATCTTTTAAACATTTTGTATGTTAAAACTGAAAGTAGACAAGTAAATCAATTTTTATGTTTTGAAGTGCCTTAAGGCACGGGCACATTGGACGATATGTGTATATTGATACGACGACATTTCTTAAAGTTATGAGATCTATAGACGCAGATTAAAAACTCAATTTTATACGATCCGCACATTTCGATTCTGTTACTTTTTAGTTATTTTTGTATTTTAACTTATTTATTAGTTGATTGATAAATTATACACATATTTATGGTTTATTTGAATTTTATAACCAATTTTTCATATTGTTTCCGTATATACTTTATCTATAATTTTAGATTTACATATTAAAAAAAACAATCTAACTTTTAAGCATTTGCTATGTAAAAACAGAAAATGAACAATTAATTGGAATTTTATTTTTCGAAGTGCCTTCAGGCACGGGCTATACCTAGTATATATATAAAATAAAGTAGAATGAAACCTAACTCTCCCTATTCGTCTCATAATTCCCCCATTTGGCTCATAATTCCCTCATTCATCTCATTCTCTCATTTATCATATTTATTACATACACATACGCATGAAAATATTAAATAATATAAAATCCATTTAATCTTCATATAAATAAAATTATAAGAATTTAAATTAAGTTTCATATAAATAAAATTTATTCCTTTTTATTAAAATTTATAACATACTAAAAAAATTAAAAAAAGAATTCAAAATGTATTATAAAAAAGTTCAACTAGATATAATATAAAATTAAAATAAATCATTTCACTTTACAATATTAAAATAATTTTTTATTTCTTTTATTTTCTTTGTCAAAACATGTATAATTTTGAAAGAAATCATTTCAACTTTATAATAATAATTTTTCAAGACAAGAAATATATTGAGATGAAATTCATAGGATAGGAAAGTTTAAAATTAATAAACACTTAAAGGATAATTAATAATTAAAATAATCTGATAATTGACCATTAAATTCATTATATCTCTATATCTATATAATAAAGTACTTTTTTAAATGGGTTGGACCCTCTACAAAAAAGACGAGCATGATCGCCTTTGGTCCCTTAATTATTTTCTATACAATAATTTCATTAATTTTTTTTCTAATAAAAACTTAATTGTCCCTTATCCCAATCCATTAGACATCTAAAAGTTCTGTATTTGATCTACACTGACCGCAAACCTCTAACCTTAACCTAAATTCTTAACTGTAACCTAAACCTTAACTTTAACCTTAACCTCAAAGTCAGCCTCAACCTCAACCTCAACCTTTGAATTAAACTTAACATCAACCTCAACCTTTGAATTAAACTTAACATCAACCTCTAACTTAAATTTAACCTTAACTTTAACCTTAACCTCAAACTCAGCCTTGAATTAAACTTAACATCTACCTCTACCTCTAACTTAAATTTAACCTTAACATTAACCTTAAACTTGACCTTAACCTTCTCCTTAACCCTAGCCCTGGCCCTAGCCCTCGACCTAGCCTTAACCTTAGCGTTAGCCTTAGTCTTAGCCTTAGCCTTAGCCTTGGCCTTACCCTTAGCCTTAGCCTTAACCTTAGTCTTAGCCGTAGCCTTAGCCTTAGCCTTAGTCTTAGCTGTAGCCTTAGCCTTATACTTAGCCTTAGCCTTAGACTTAACCTTAGCCTTAGCATTAAACTTATCCCTAGCCTTAGTCGTAGCCTTAGTCTTAGCCTTAGCCTTAACCATAACCATAAACTTAACATTAACCTTAAACTTAACCCATAACCCCTTAACCCCTTAACTCCTTAACCTTAACCTTAACCTTAACCTCAACCTCAACTTTTTAACTAGTAATTTTAACCATATCCTTAACCCTAACCTAACATTAACCTTAATCCTAACCTTAAACTTAAACTTAAACGTAAACTTAAACATAAACTTAAACTTACACTTACACTTACACTTACACTTAAACTTAAACTTAAACTTAAACTTAAACTTAAACTTAAACTTAACCTTATTGTTAACGTTAACCTTACCCTCACCCTTACCCTCACCCTTGCCCTTACCCTTAACCTTAACATTAATATTAACCTCAACTTTAACCTTAAACTTAACCATAACCTAGATATTACACCTTAAACCTAAACCTTAAACTTTAAACCATAAACCTAATCTTCATCTTCACCTTAACCTCAACCTTCACTTTAAACTTAAAGCTTAAAAATTTACCTTAAAATTAACCTTAAACCTTAAACCTTGAACCTCAAACCTTAACCTTTACCTTAACCTTAAACCTTAAACCTTAAATTTAACTTTCACCTTCACCTTCATCTTTACTTTTTAACCTCTATCTTAACCTTAAAGTTAAAACTTAACTTTAACATTAATTATAAAATTAATCTTAACTTGAACCATGAACCTTAATGCTTAAACCTTAAATCTTAAACCTCAAACCTTAACCTTAACCTTAATACTTAAATACCCCTTATTCTTCTCATAATTTCCATATTCTTCTCATAATTAATTAATATAAAATAAAAACATATATATATATATATATACTTACGTTTTACCTCATATTTTACTCAAGTAAGTAACAAATTTATTTCCTTCAATCTCGGATTTTATAGTATTAAAAAAATAGTGTCGTTTTAATAATAAATATATCTAAATATAAACTCATATACGTAGCAAACATATGGATAAATCAAATTGAAAGATGATTACTTAGGAAGACACGTTTAAGCATTCTATTTTAATAAAGTATGTGTCATTCTATACTCAACGTAGCTATATATGTTATATAATATCTATCATGTATAAATTAGAAAAACAATTTTTGCTATAAAAAGACCAAGTTTTGCATTTTATATTTGAATCATAAAAAAAAATTAATACTTATTTAATTTTCAAATTTACCTTAACCAAAATAAGATATCTATATAAAATAGGATACACCTAACTTTTAAATTTTAATCAATATTAAAATATAAATAAATGATCATCACAACTTAATTGCATATTTTCTTATTTATTTTTATTACAAGATCGTTTATATTATATGAACTAATCAAACATTTTTTTTTTAAATTAATTTATATCGGAATACTAACGTTTACTTTAAATTTATAATATAAATCCATTCCTTACAAAACATCCCAAATTTGTCAACCTTAAAATTAACCTTATCCTTAACCTTAACCTTAACCTTACCTTACCCTTGACCTAAAGCTTGATTTTAACCCTTAACCCATAAACTTAAACCTTAACCTTAATATTAACCTTAACTCTTACCTTAACCTCAACCTCAACCTCTGCCTTAAACTTAACCTTAACCTTAACTTGAAATTTAACCATAGCCTTAGCCTTCACTGTATTCTTAGTCGTAGCTTTAGCCAAAGCCTTAACCTTAACCTTAACCTTAACATTAACCTTACCCTTAAAATTAAAATAACATTTACCTTAACTTTAACCTTAACATTAACATTAACCTTAATTCTAACCTTACCCCTTAACTTAACCTCAACCCCTTAATTATTAACCTTAACCATATCCTTAACCTTATCCTTAACCTTAACCTAAAATTAAACTTAACCTTAACCTTAACTTTAATCTTAACCTTAACCTTGACCTTAAACTTAACCTTAACTTAACCTTAACTTAACCTTAAACTTAATCTTAAACCTAACCTTAAACCTAACCTTAACCTTAACCTTAATTTGTCTTAATTTTTATGTTTTGAAGTGCCTTAAGGCACGGGCTATACCTAGTCTATATAATAAAGCAGAATGAAACCTAACTTTCCCTATTTATCCTCTAACTTCCCCATTCATCTCATAATTCCCCCATTTGTCTCATAATTCCCCTATTCTTCTCATTCTTTCATTTATTATATACACATCTGCATGAAAATATTAAACAATATGAAATCTATTTAACCTTTATATAAATAAAATTATAATTATTCAAATTAACTTTCATATAAATAAAATTTATTCTTTTTTATTAAAATTTACAAAGTACTTAAAAATTTAAGAATTTTTTTAAAATTTATTATAAGAAAAGTTCAACTAGATATAATATAAAATTTTAAAAAAAATCACTTTACATTACAGAATAAAAATAATTTTTTTTCTTTTATTTTCTTTGTCAAAACATGTATAATTTTGAAAGAAATCATTTCAATTTTATAAAAATAAACTTTTCAAGACAAGAAATATATTGATTCATCCAATAAAAAATTATAGAATATTATAAAAGTCAAGATGAAATTCATAAGATAATAAATATATATGTGTGTTTATCATATAAAAATTTAAAATTAATAAACACTTAAAGGATAATTAATAATTAAAATAATTTGATAATTGACCATTAACATTTATTATTCATTATATCTCTATATCTATATAATAAAGTACTTTTTTAAACGGGCTGGACCCTCTACAAAAAAGACGAGCATGATCGTCTTTGGTCTCTTAATTGATTTCTTCACATTAATTGCATTAATTTTTTTCCTAATAAAAACTTAATTTTCCCTTATCCCACTCCATTAGACATCTAAAAGTTCCGTATTTGATCCACGCTGACCGCAAACCTCTAACCTTAACCTAAATTCTTAATCGTAACCTAAACCTTAACTTTAACCTTAACCTCAAAGTCAACCTCAACCTCAACCTCAACCTTTGAATTAAACTTAACATCAACCTCTAACTTAAATTTAACCTTAACTTTAACCTTAACCTAAAACTCAACCTCAACCTTGAATTAAACTTAACATCAACCTCTAACTTAAATTTAACCTTAACATTAACCTTAAACTTGACTTTAACCTTCTCCTTAACCCTAGCCCTGGCCCTAGCCCTCGACCTAGCCTTAGCCTTAGCGTTAGCCTTAGTCTTAGTCTTAGCCTTCGCCTTGGCCTTACCCTTAGCCTTAGCCTTAGTCTTAGCCGTAGCCTTAGCCTTAGCCTTAGTCTTAGTCGTGTCCTTAGCCTTAGCCTTAGCCTTAGCCTTAGCATAAACTTATCCCTAGCCTTAGTCGTAGTCTTAGTCTTAGCCTTAGCCTTAACCATAACCATAAACTTAACATTAACTTTAAACTTAACCCTTAACCCCTTAACCCCTTAACCTTAACCTTAACCTTAACCTTAACCCCAACCTCAACTTTTTAAATAATAACCTTAAGCCTAACCTAACATTAACCTTAACCTTAAACTTAAACTTAAACTTAAACTTAAACATAAACTTCAACTTACACTTAAATTTAAAGTTAAACATAAACTTAAACTTAAACTTAACCTTATTGTTAACGTTAGCCTTACCCTCACCCTTACCCTCACCCTTACCCTTACCCTCACCCTTACCCTTAACCTTAACAATAATATTAACCTCAACTTTAACCTTAAACTTAACCATAACCTTAGATATTACACCTTAAACTTTAAACCATAAACCTAATCTTCATCTTCACCTTCACCTTAACCTCAACCATAACTTTAAACTCAAAGCTTAAAAATTTACATTAAAATTAACCTTAACCTTAAACCTTGAACCTTGAACCTCAAACCTTAACCTTTACCTTAACCTTAAACCTTAAACGTTAAATTTAACTTTCACCTTCACCTTCACCTTCACCTTTACTTTTTTAACCTTTATCTTAACCTTAAAGTTAAAACTTAACTTTAACCTTAATTATAAAATTAATCTTAACTTGAACCATGAACCTTAAAGCTTAAACCTTAAACCTTGACTTTAATACTTAGAAACCCCTTATTCTTCTCATAATTTCCATATTCTTCTCATAATTATTTGATATAAAATAAAACATATATATACTTACGATTTACCTCATATTTTACTCAAGTAAGTAACAAATTTATTTCCTTCAATCTCGGATTTTATAGTATTCAAAAAATAGTGTCGTTTTAATAATAAATATATCCAGATATAAACTCATATATGTAGCAAACATACGGATAAATCAAATTGAAAGATGATTACTCATGAAAGACACGTTTAAGCATTCTATTTTTAATAAAGTTTGTGTCATTCTATACTCAACGTAGCTATATATGTTATATAATATCTATCATGTATAAATTAGAAAAACAATTTTTGCTATTAAAAGACCAAGTTTTGCATTTTATATTTGAATCATAAAAAAAATTAATACTTATTTAATTTTCAAATTTACCTTAACCAAAATAAGATATCTATATAAAATAGGATACACCTAACTTTTAAATTTTTATCAATATTAAAATATGACCAAAGGAGCATCACAACTTAATTGTATATTTTCTTATTTATTTTTATTACAAGATCGTTTATATTATATGAACTAATCAAACATTTTTTTTTAAATTAATATTATATATCGGAATACTAACGTTTACCTTAAATTTATAATATAAAACCATTTCTTACAAAACTTCCCAAATTTCTCAACCTTAAAATTAACCGTAACCTTAACCTTAACCTTAACCTTACCGTACCCTTGACCAAAAGCTTGATTTTAACCCTTAACCCATAAACTTAAACCTTAACCTTAATATTAACCTTAACTCTTACCTTAACCTTAACCTTAACTTGAAATTTAACCATAGCCTTAGCCTTCACTGTGTCCTTAGTCGTAGACTTAGCCAAAGCCTTAACCTTAACCTTAACCTTAACCTTAACCTTAACCTTAACCTTAACATTAACCTTATCCTTAACCTTAAAATTAAAATAACCTTTACTTTAACTTTAACCTTAACATTAACATTAACCTTAATTCTAACCTTACCTCTTAACTTAACCTTAACCCCTTAAATATCAACCTTAACCATATCCTTAACCTTATCATTAACCTTAACCTAACATTAAACTTAACCTTAACCTTAACTTTAATCTTACCCTTAATCTTAACCTTGACCTTAACCTTAACTTTAACTTAACCTTCAACTTAACCTTAAACCTAACCTTAACCTTAAACCTAACCTTAACCTTAACCTTAAATTGTCTCAATTTTTATGTTTTGAAGTGCCTTAAGGCACGGGCTATACCTAGTACACATATAAATCGTCATAGAAGCAATCAAGAGGATCTAGAGGAGGAAGAAGCAAGAGCTAGAGCTTAATTTCATCAATTCAACACTTCTCCATCTCTATTCGTTGGGTAATTTAGTATTAGATCTATTTTGTCTATGAGGTATTTCTAAGCTATTTATTCAAGAAGTTTTATTATGCATAATTTCTCTTTAGGATTGTAATTATATGAACCTTTGATTATTGTTTTTCTGTTTTAATTTGAATCTGGGATTTTAGTATTTAATTGAATTGGTTCTTAATTTCCATTGAATATATTCTTGTGCTTGTTCACTATCATTGAAGTCATGAATCAAGGGTAGGTTTTAGTAATTAGGCTATTCACTTAGTGGCGAGTGATCATCCGACAGGGGGGTTTAATTACAGACATAGAATATAGACGCGTGGTGTCCGTTATTTGACCGACAGGCTTGACTAACCACGTAGCCAAAGAGGTAAAAGAGTATTCATCCGAAGAGGCATATTCGCCCATATAGGGGTTTATAGTACTTTAGGATAGCTCCTAGGTCCACCCGACAGGGGGCTAGGAGATATTTGATTCCCGACTATTGTGAGATTTCCCATTCACCCTTATTCTTAGTAATCATAGATTCAATAGGATAGATTCATACTTGCATATCCTTATCTTTATTGCATAATTATTAATTGTTTAATTTATTGTCTATTTTATTTAATTAATTAGAAAACAAACTCCCTTGTTATTTATCTTTTTATTTAAATCAATAAAAACTATCTATTCTGATCTTGAACACGAATTTAGAATAACTACTTAAATCCCTGTGGAGACGATAATCTCGATTTTACTTATCTATTACTTGGTACGACCCGTACACTTGCGGTCTGTGGATCCTTTATTCCTTTGCTTTTATTTCATTATTTTATAACACACAAGGACCCACCAAGTTTTTGGCGCCGCTGCCGGGGATTTATAGCGGTTATTTTATTTTGTGTTTAAGTTAGGTTGGTAGTTTTAGTTGTTTTTAGTTTTACGTTTGTTTTGTTTTAGTCTCTTTTCAGGTTTTTCCTTAGGTATGGAGGTTTTCCCCTATCAAGAGCAAGTTCCAATACAGACCTGTTATATACCAGTACAACAATTCATGGATCTAACACGCGGAAGCTTGACAAATCATTATAATAGGCTCAGGAAGTTTGAGGACTCCCTCAGTTGTTTCATGAAGGCCACAGAGGATAATATAATAAAGAGTAATGCGAAAATCGATGCTATCATATCATTAGTGCAAGTCATGCAACAAATCCATCAATTAATGGAGCAACGATTGACGCAACTCACAGAAACAATTGAGAAATTACAACAAGTACCATCTATGCAAATTGGTCAAGGTACAAATTTTGATGATGAGGCCATTCAAATTGATAGCGATGTTTGGTTCGATGTAGCTGCAGAGTTTAGCCTTCAAGAAAAGGAGGAAGTGGAATCGCCACAAGTTGCACCTAGTGAACTAGAGATTCCAACAATAGAAGAGTCAACCACGCTAAGCATAGATGAGTCAATTGTTGGTAATGGAGTCAAAATTGAAATTAAATCTTGTGAAGGGAAGATGATACCCATGAAAAACCCAGCCAAACTGCATTTAGAGGAAGTAAATATTGAGGTCTTGGTTAGAAAAGAGATAGAAGAAGAAGATACTAGGATGGATTCACCACCTAGCACTCCATTGATGTCACCTCCCAATCCAATAACGACGAATCATTCAAACGGTGATATCGATAAAGCATTTGTAGAGGTGTGTAAAGACAAAACCTACACCCAAATGCTTGAAGTTGATACAAAAGAACTCACACCGCAACAAGTATTCATAGAACCTATTCCAGAAACACAGGAGAATGCGAGTGTAGAGATCGAGGTTGAAGACATGGCCCTCATAATAAAAGCAAGTTCTGAAACATCCCTTGTTTTAGACAAAATTCTAGAGGAGGAGCCACTTGAGTTCCCCATTATTCCAGAAGTATCTAAAGAGGTTAAAGAGAAGGACCACCACCATGAACCTGTGAAGAAGAGAGCTAAAGATGAGTTTGGGGTCGGAACCATGGTTGCTTGGAAGGCCTCCAAACAAGAGAATAGGCCACGAGGTTTCAAAAATGAGTGGATGGGACCATTTGTTGTTACTCGAGTAGTAACACCAATATTAATAGAGATACAACCTCCAAGAGGTCAAAAGCTGCGAATTGTAGACATACATAACCTCACTCACTGCTGGGGAGGTTACATACTCAAGGGATAATGGAGGTAACCCGTCAAACTTTAAATGACGTTAAATAAAAGTGCTCCTGGGAGACACCCCAAACTTTGATTGCTTTCTTAGTTTAGTTTTTAGTGTATATTATTTAGTTTACGTATTTTTTTTTTAGTTGACAGTGCATTATTGAGGAAGGTGTTAGTGTTTTTGATGCTCATGTATTGGAGAAATTGAGTTAGGGAAGCGAGCAAAATTTCTCGGAACGGAGAAACTTCGGCAAGTCATATCTTTGCGCTCGGATGTCGAAATCAGGTGATCTTTGAGCCTAAACTGCATAACTTTTCGAGATCTAGCTGTTGGGGAGGTTTTTGCCGAGTGCGGTACACCGGACCTCAGCCGCGGTGCACCGCAGAGGAGAAACCTGTGCCACGGGGTAGAGCCACGTGTTTTATCCAGAGACGAAAAAAATTGGAGCTGTTGGCTGCAGTACACCGGACCCTAGTCCGTGCCCTGCACCGCAAGCCAAAAACACGTGCCACGGGGTTGCTGCCACGGGTATTTTGACGAAGGATGCTACAGAGCCGCGGGGTACCCCTGCGGACTACCCCCTAGTCCGCACCATGGTCCGCACGAAGCCGCTGGAGAGAGAAAAAGTTGCGTTTTGAGCTTATAAAGGGAGGAAATTAGGTATTATTCCGAAATTACAAATCCTTAAGCCTCTTTTTCTTCTCCAAACCTCTCCCAACTCCATTAAAGCTCATTCAAACCTTCACCAACCATCAAAACACAACCAAATCACCATGAATTCAAATCTAAATCCTTCCCTACATCACTACAAAGAAGTTTTAATCACCCAAATCATATCAAACACCTAGAACCCAAGAATCAAGATCTCTAAAGTGTTATTGATTGGGATGGAGCACAAGAGGATGTAAGGGAAAGCGAAATTGGTGATACATGGAGTTTACATACAAGGAAATCACTGCACCCTATCTTGGGTATTAAGCACGCGAGGCAATTGCCTCGAAGAGTATGTTTTCTTTCTTCCTTACCATTTCTCTATATGCACTATTTGATATTTTTACTTTATTGAGTCTTTTCGAGTCATGGGGACACGACTCATTTTTGAGTTGGGGGTGGGGATTCGTTGTCCCTCATCTCCATTTTTATGTAATTTACTGTTTTTTAGAGAGATTTGAAAAATCTGAAATTTTTAAGAGATGGATTAGATGTGGAATGTGTTTAATAGCTTGAAAGCATAAGCTTAGTAAGTTGATGATAGAAAGTAGTATGTTTATGAGCTACTTTATTTTGTATGCTTTGAGTATTTGCAGGAAAACACATTGATAGTAAAGAAAGGATTAGTTAGCAATGCGATAGAAAGTATGTTCGATCTCAGGGAGCCACGAGTGGTGTGTAGGCCGTGAGATCCAAGCTAGTTGACAAACCCATTTGATGAACGTGCTAAAGGTAAGAGAATGACGAAATTGCATAGTTTAGAAAGTGATTAAGGCGGTTCTTTCATAAGTCCCTTGTTGCCTTTTAGCTTGCTGTCCATTTTATTATTATATATCCTTCTCAGCCCCTTCTAGCCTTTCTAAAGCCTTTTTATTAGCCACATTATAAGCCATATCCCTTTAGTTTATTAGGCATTTCCATATGACCCGCACACGAATCGCGATGCATAGACAATTGTTTTAGAGCTTGAGTTTGGGGTGGTGGGTCCACCATTATGGGAAATATTATTGGGTTGGGATTTTTGAGCTTATTAAGTGTGCTTTGTTCTATAATTGATGATGATTCACAGGTTTATTTGTAACCCTTTCCCGGGGTAATAGTAAATGAAAAAGAAGCTAAAAAGCTAAAGTTATGAAAAGGCATAATTTATTAAAAGTAGCGTGATATCTCAACATCAAAAAGAGAATCATAGCTATACAAAAGAAAAAAAATGGAAATGAAAAGAAATATTTGGACCGGCAAAGAGGAATTTTTATGTGAACATCTTATTGCTTTGATTGGGTTATTTGGGAAGCTAATTTGTGCATCAAGGAAGTCATTGGGTTGAGTGAGAACGTTTTATGAGAGTAACTCAAGCTCTAGGGAGATTCGTTGATGGCTAGTGAGGAGAGAGCCAAAAGCTCACTCTAAATTATCCAAATATACTTATCATACCGTCCTAAGCCAACATTACAACCCTAAAGACCTTTTGATTCTTTGCTATGTAATCTAGAAGTGATTGAGCCGTTAGAGATTAGTTAAGTGGATCTTTTGATACTAGTGAAGTTCGATGAACAATCTATAGCCTCCATGGTAAACTGAGTAAAGATCCTCTCCTTCTTACATTGCGAAACTATTCCAATCTTGAATTCAAGCTGTGTTGATTGTAGATATGACAAGTGTGCAGGTATGTAGTTCGTAAATATTATTACATGAAATTTTCTAAGTAGTTGCTTGAGTTTATTCTATATATTCTGCTATCTTCTTCTCCCCTGTGCTTCATTGATATAGCTGATATTTTCGAGACTTCCCTATGTTTTTGTTTTTATTGTATCGGGACGATACAAGTTTGAGTTGGGGGTCTTGATGTCTCCCTTTTTGGTCTAAATATAATCCCTTAGGAGACATCATTTTGGGTTGAAAATGGTCTTTTCATACTGACTTTAGTGCTTAAATTGCAATATTACACTTTCTCCCTTGGAATTAGACTATTTGCATTTATAGAGCTTTTGTGCGTTAATTTACTTATTTTTAATGCAAAGTTAGTAGGTTTATGAATTTCATGAGAAACCAATCCAAGGAGGAGAAGTGAAAATTAAAGTCTTAGAATATTTCTAGTGTGTTAGTCGAGTTTCCTGAATTTAAATTGCACTTTCTTATTTCTAGTCTTGATTTAATGATTTATTATTTTCAAAGCATATGCGGTTTAATTATTTATTTAATGTGAAGCTTTAGAGATAATATGGAAATAAACTAGATGCTAAATCAATTCTAAGGAGATAAGGAAAGAAGATCTTGAAGAAATCTGGAGATAGAAGGAAGTAGAGTTCAATTAGGAAAAGATAAAGCTGCCTTGTGAATCTGAAATTCCAGCCACGTTTTAAAGATAATTCCATAACTAAAGATTGGCATGGATTCTGGACGAATGGTCTGCACCAATGGAAAGCTCTTTACGAGACAAGCAGTTTCATATATTGGAACTCCTCAAACGGATAAGTATTGAAAAAGATAGGACCAAATCAAATAAGCTTACCTTTCCTAGATTTTAGGGTTACGAATTAAAGAGTCCTTGACTTGTCTTCCACTCCAAGTAATTCGACCTAGCACCTATAAATACCAGCTCTAAACCTTAGAAAATTATCCCTTGGCTGCATAAGCTTAATATACACATATAAATCATCATAGAAGCAATCAAGAGGATCTAGAGGAGGAAGAAACAAGAGCTAGAGCTTAATTTCATCAATTCAACACTTCTCCATCTCTATTCGTTGGGTAATTTAGTATTAGATCTATTTTGTCTATGAGGTATTTCTAAGCTATTTATTCAAGAAGTTTTATTATGCATAATTTCTCTTTAGGATTGTAATTATATGAACCTTTGATTATTGTTTTTCTGTTTTAATTTGAATCTGGGATTTTAGTATTTAATTGAATTGGTTCTTAATTTCCATTGAATATATTCTTGTGCTTGTTCACTATCATTGAAGTCATGAATCAAGGGTAGGTTATAGTAATTAGGCTATTCACTTAGTGGCGAGTGATCATCCGACATGGGGGTTTAATTACAGACATAGAATATAGACGCGTGGTGTCCGTTATTTGACCGACAGGCTTGACTAATCACGTAGCCAAAGAGGTAAAAGAGTATTCATCCGAAGAGGCATATTCGCCCATATAGGGGTTTATAGTACTTTAGGATAGCTCCTAGGTCCACCCGACAGGGGGCTAGGAGATATTTGATTCCCGACTATTGTGAGATTTCCCATTCACCCTTATTCTTAGTAATCATAGATTCAATAGGATAGATTCATACTTGCATATCCTTATCTTTATTGCATAATTATTAATTGTTTAATTTATCGTCTATTTTATTTAATTAATTAGAAAACAAACTCCCTTGTTATTTATCTTTTTATTTAAATCAATAAAAACTATCTATTCTGATCTTGAACACAAATTTAGAATAACTACTTAAATCCCTGTGGAGACGATAATCTCGATTTTACTTATCTATTACTTGGTACGACCCGTACACTTGCGGTCTGTGGATCCTTTATTCCTTTGCTTTTATTTCATTATTTTATAACACACAAGGACCCACCAAGTTTTTGGCGCCGCTGCCGGGGATTTATAGCGGTTATTTTATTTTGTGTTTAAGTTAGGTTGGTAGTTTTAGTTGTTTTTAGTTTTACGTTTGTTTTGTTTTAGTCTCTTTTCAGGTTTTTCCTTAGGTATGGAGGTTTTCCCCTATCAAGAGCAAGTTCCAATACAGACCTGTTATATACCAGTACAACAATTCATGGATCTAACACGCGGAAGCTTGACAGATCATTATAATAGGCTCAGGAAGTTGGAGGACTCCCTCAGTTGTTTCATGAAGGCCACAGAGGATAATATAATAAAGAGTAATGCGAAAATCGATGCTATCATATCATTAGTGCAAGTCATGCAACAAATCCATCAATTAATGGAGCAACGATTGACGCAACTCACAGAAACAATTGAGAAATTACAACAAGTACCATCTATGCAAATTGGTCAAGGTACAAATTTTGATGATGAGGCCATTCAAATTGATAGCGATGTTTGGTTCGATGTAGCTGCAGAGTTTAGCCTTCAAGAAAAGGAGGAAGTGGAATCGCCACAAGTTGCACCTAGTGAACTAGAGATTCCAACAATAGAAGAGTCAACCACGCTAAGCATAGATGAGTCAATTGTTGGTAATGGAGTCAAAATTGAAATTAAATCTTGTGAAGGGAAGATGATACCCATGAAAAACCCAGCCAAACTGCATTTAGAGGAAGTAAATATTGAGGTCTTGGTTAGAAAAGAGATAGAAGAAGAAGATACTAGGATGGATTCACCACCTAGCACTCCATTGATGTCACCTCCCAATCCAATAACGACGAATCATTCAAACGGTGATATCGATAAAGCATTTGTAGAGGTGTGTAAAGACAAAACCTACACCCAAATGCTTGAAGTTGATACAAAAGAACTCACACCGCAACAAGTATTCATAGAACCTATTCCAGAAACACAGGAGAATGCGAGTGTAGAGATCGAGGTTGAAGACATGGCCCTCATAATAAAAGCAAGTTCTGAAACATCCCTTGTTTTAGACAAAATTCTAGAGGAGGAGCCACTTGAGTTCCCCATTATTCCAGAAGTATCTAAAGAGGTTAAAGAGAAGGACCACCACCATGAACCTGTGAAGAAGAGAGCTAAAGATGAGTTTGGGGTCGGAACCATGGTTGCTTGGAAGGCCTCCAAACAAGAGAATAGGCCACGAGGTTTCAAAAATGAGTGGATGGGACCATTTGTTGTTACTCGAGTAGTAACACCAATATTAATAGAGATACAACCTCCAAGAGGTCAAAAGCTGCGAATTGTAGACATACATAACCTCACTCACTGCTGGGGAGGTTACATACTCAAGGGATAATGGAGGTAACCCGTCAAACTTTAAATGACGTTAAATAAAAGTGCTCGTGGGAGACACCCCAAACTTTGATTGCTTTCTTAGTTTAGTTTTTAGTGTATATTATTTAGTTTACGTATTTTTTTTAGTTGATAGTGCATTATTGAGGAAGGTGTTAGTGTTTTTGATGCTCATGTATTGGAGAAATTGAGTTAGGGAAGCGAGCAAAATTTCTCGGAACGGAGAAACTTCGGCAAGTCATATCTTTGCGCTCGGATGTCGAAATCAGGTGATCTTTGAGCCTAAACTGCATAACTTTTCGAGATCTAGCTGTTGGGGAGGTTTTTGCCGAGTGCGGTACACCGGACCTCAGCCGCGGTGCACCGCAGAGGAGAAACCTGTGCCACGGGGTAGAGCCACGTGTTTTATCCAGAGACGAAAAAAATTGGAGCTGTTGGTTGCAGTACACCGGACCCTAGTCCGTGCCCTGCACCGCAAGCCAAAAACACGTGCCACGGGGTTGCTGCCACGGGTATTTTGACGAAGGATGCTACAGAGCCGCGGGGTACCCCTGCGGACTACCCCCTAGTCCGCACCATGGTCCGCACGAAGCCGCTGGAGAGAGAAAAAGTTGCGTTTTGAGCTTATAAAGGGAGGAAATTAGGTATTATTCCGAAATTACAAATCCTTAAGCCTCTTTTTCTTCTCCAAACCTCTCCCAACTCCATTAAAGCTCATTCAAACCTTCACCAACCATCAAAACACAACCAAATCACCATGAATTCAAATCTAAATCCTTCCCTACATCACTACAAAGAAGTTTTAATCACCCAAATCATATCAAACACCTAGAACCCAAGAATCAAGATCTCTAAAGTGTTATTGATTGGGATGGAGCACAAGAGGATGTAAGCGAAAGCGAAATTGGTGATACATGGAGTTTACATACAAGGAAATCACTGCACCCTATCTTGGGTATTAAGCACGCGAGGCAATTGCCTCGAAGAGTATGTTTTCTTTCTTCCTTACCATTTCTCTAATTCTGAGAATCCGAAGTATAGGCGTCTTGCCTATGAACCTGTTAGAGAACCGGGGAAGATTATTCCTAAAAAGAAGCCTTCAATTGAATCTCCTCCGGACTTGGAAGAAAAGCCATTACCAGCACACTTGAGGTATGCGTATTTAGGTACTAATGAAACTCTACCTGTTATTGTTTCAGCAAATTTAACAGGTCCTCAAGAAGATAAATTGTTGCGTGTGTTAAGAGCCAATAAAGAGGCGATAGGATGGACAATTGCAGACACCAAAGGCATTAGTCCCTCCTATTGTCAACAAAAAATCATACTTGAAGATGATAACACACGCTCAGTTGAAGGTCAAAGGAGATTAATGCCCGTTATGAAGGATGTAGTGAAGAAAGAGGTGATCAAGCTTTTAGACGCGGGGATTATTTATCCCATTTCGAGTAGTGAATGGGTGTGTCCGGTTCAGTGTGTACCAAAGAAAGGAGGAACGACAACAATTCTTAATGATAAAAATGAAGCGATTCCTTCAAGAACGGTAGTTGGTTGGAGACTTTGCATGGATTACAAAAAATTGAACAAGGCTACCAGAAAAGATCACTTCCCTCTTCCCTTCATTGATCAAATGTTAGATAAATTAGGTGGAAGAGAATACTACTGTATCTTAGATGGTTACTCCGGGTATAATAAGATTTACGTGGCTCCAGAAGATCAACATAAGACAACATTTACATGCCCCTTTGGTACTTTTGCATATCGCAGAATGCCATTTGGGTTGTCTAATGCACCTGCTACCTTTCAAAGATGTATGATGGCCATCTTCTGGGATATGATCGATAATTTTCTTGAAGTTTTTATGGACGATTTCTCCGTGTTTGGTGATGATTTTGATAAATGTTTAGATAATTTGGAGAAAGTGTTAATCAGATGCAAGCTATGTTGTAGATCTCGATTCCGCGGTCTAGGCGGTCGACTGGGGCCTAGCGCCTAGGAGGGACTACGCGGGGCCTAGGCGGGATTACGCGGTTTTGAATCCTGCTATGTAGTTTTATATATTTAGTTCTACATGTGTAATAACTATAATCATTTTATCTATTTAAGTCATAAAATTCACCTAACACCATTATATTAAATATGAAAATAAAAAATTTAGAGTTATCATATCAATTCAAGAATTTTCGAGAGTAAAAAAAATTAAAAAAGGGACTAGACGGCCATTTTTTGCCATTAATCGGTGCCTAGGCGGGCTAGGCGCCTCTTCTACGGCGACTAAGGCGCTAGGAAAAAACGCCTTGCAATTTTACTAAGCGTAAGCGGCTGAGGGGGGAGTTGACGCCTAGGCGGCGCCTAGACGCGCCTAGGCGGCGATATCTACAGCATAGGATGCAAGGAAACAGATTTGGTCTTAAACTGGGAAAAGTGTCATTTCATGGTTCGAGAAGGTATAGTTCTGGGTCACAAGATTTCGAGTGCTGGACTGGAGGTTGATAGAGCAAAGATAGAGGTAATCAAAACTCTTCCCCCTTCTGTTTCTGTTAAAGGGGTAAGGAGTTTTCTGGGCCATGCTGGCTTTTATAGGGTTTCATTAAAGACTTTTCTAAGATTGCTAAACCGTTATGCAACTTACTCGAAAAGGATTCCAAATTCCTTTTTGATGAAGCTTGTTTAGCGGCCTTCCAAGCAATCAAAGAAAAATTTATTTCTGCTCCTATAGTATTACCTCCAGATTGGAGTTTACCGTTTGAGGTTATGTGTGATGCGAGTGATTTGTGTATGGGAGCTGTATTGGGACAGAGAAAAGATAAGATATTTCATTTGATTTACTATGCTAATAAAACTTTTAATGGTGCTCAAGTCATTTATACAGTTACAGAAAAAGAATTACTAGCAGTTGTGTATTCCTTTGATAAATTTCGCTCTTATCTTCTTGGAGCGAAAGTTATTGTTTATACAGATCATTCAGCGATTAGATATCTTATGGAAAAGAAGGATGCAAAGCCACGGTTAATCTAATGGGTTTTATTGCTTCAAGAATTCAATTTAGAGATTAAGGATAGAAAGGGTTGTGAGAATCAGGTTGCGGATCATCTATCGCGTCTTGAAGGTTCAGAGATGAATGGTGGTACTGAAAGAGTTAGAGAAGAGTTTCCTGATGAGAATTTGTTTGTGTTTCGTGATTATGAAGCCCCTTGGTATGCAGATATTGCGAATTTAGTGGTGAGTGGTTCTTTTCCTGAATGATCACCACTTATCAAGAAAGAAAGAGGTTGGCTCATCGTGCTAGACAGTTCTTTTGGGAGGATCCTTTCCTCTACAAAGTTTGTGCTGACCAAATGGTAAGAAGGTGTGTAGCAAGGGAGGAAACTGAAGCCATTATAGCTGGATGTCATGACTCACTCTATGGAGGACATTTAAAGGGAGATAGAACTGCTGCTAAGGTATTCCAATCAAGTTTTTACTGGCCTACTCATGTTAAAGATTGTCATGAATATGTTAAGAGATGTAGTAGATGCCAGTTTACCGGAAACATATCCAAGAGGGATGAGATGCCACGTAACAATGTGTTAGAAGTTGAAATATTTGATGTTTGGGGTATAGACTTTATGGGTCCTTTCGTTCCTTCAAATGGTAACCTCTACATCTTATTAGCTGTTGATTACGTGTCCAAATGGGTAGAAGCTGTGGCTCTACCAACCAATGACTCACGAGTGGTGATTAAGTTCTTAAAGTCACATATTTTTACTAGACATGGTACACCTAGAGTGATTATTAGCGATGGAGGATCTCATTTCGTTAATAAATATTTGAAGACTGTTCTAGAGAAGTATGGAGTAAGAAACCGTGTATCTACCGCATATCATCCACAATCTAATGGTCAAGCTAAAGTTTCGAATCGTGAAGTTAAGTCAATCCTAGAGAAAACTGTTGGTCCTACTAGAAAAGATTGGTCAATGAAGTTAGATGATGCGTTGTGGGCCTATCGTACTGCATTTAAGACTCCAATTGGTGCACCTCCGTATCGAATGGTGTATGGTAAGGCTTGTCACTTACCTCTTGAGTTAGAAATGGGTGCCTATTGGGCAATTGCGCAGTTGAACTTAGATCCTACCTTAGCCGGAGAGAATCGTATGATGAAGCTTAACGAACTTGACGAATTCCGATTGAATGCCTATGAAAGTGCTAAACTTTACAAAGAAAACACGAAGAAATGGCATGACAATCAGATCCGTACAAAGAACTTTGAGTGGGACAAAGAGCATTGAAGTATAATTCAAAGTTAAGCAATTATCCAGGTAAGTTAAGGTCTAAGTGGTCGGGTCCATACATTGTGACCAAAGTTACACCTCATGGGGCGATAGAAATAGAACATCCACTAGAGAACCGTACCTTTATGGTGAACGGTCATCGTTTAGAGATATACCATGGAGGTGAAGATACCAACCGCTTGGAAGATCCACATCCCGGGGAGGTCATGTATCTCCCCGAGACTCCTTAAAAGCGTGAGGTAACCCGTCGAGCTTAACGACGTTAAACAAAAGCCAATTCTTTGTATATTAGTTTGAGTTTTTTAATTTTCGCAATGTAAAATAGTTTGATTTTCATAATTTTAGTGTTTATTATTAAGAAATGAGGAAGGGTAGTTGTTTTTGATGATTTCAGGGGTAAAAAGGTCAAGAGTTTGGGGTCGAAAAGACGAAATTAGAAAAAAAATAGGTTGGTTGTCCAGGAGAAACCAGGTACCCAGTTTCTCAAAAACCGGGAACCCGGTTTTGGAGCTGGTACCAACCTCCCACACGCAAGAAGGCGCGTCTTGGTTCACGACACAGCGTCGGAACCGGGTACCCGGATGTCTCAAAACCGGGAACCCGGTTTTGGTGCTGTGATTTTTGAGGAGTTCTGACCCAGCGTCTTGGAGGCTTGCCATTTGTCGCGTTTTCATTTGCGGTCTCGACGGAAACCGGGTACCCGGATTTCTCAAAACCGGGAACCCGGTTTTGGTGCTGTACATCTCGATTTTTCTGACCCAGCGTTCTGGGTCCCGTCGTTTGCTGCGTCATCGCTTGCGTGTCAACCCACATCAGCGTGGCAAACCGGGTACCCGGTTTCGAAGGGTGAAGCTCTGACCCAGCGTCTTCGGGTCCAGTCATTGCTTGCGTTTTGAGGTATGAATTAAAAAAAAAAATCATTAAGTATTTGTTTTCGCGCCGACACAGCGACGCGAAACCGGGTACCCGGATTTTCGAAACCGGGAACCCGGTTTGCATCTGTGAGAGGCGGTTTTGGTTTCTTTAGCCTAGTTTCTTTAGCCTTTTCTGCAAGTTTTTACCTAAAACGCACCAATAGCCTCCCCACCTCCGAAAATCATCATTGAAACCTATAAATACCATCTTATTCTACCCTTTTTCATCACAAAAACACATAACCAACTCACATCTTCTCCAAAATATCATCAAATCCTTATTTTTTTTCCCCAGGATTTTTTTTCACCCAATCCTTAAATTAAACCCAATTGTTCCTTCTCCCATACAAATTAACCATTACCCACTTCATATTCCACCTTACTCTTCAATTCCTAAGCCTCAAAACATCAAAGTTCTAAACTTTTCTCTAGTTTCTCACTATTTGAAGTTTTGAGTTTGGGGTGGAAAGAGATGACTAACAGAACTAGCGATTTCCGAAGAACTGCTCCTAGAAATAAAACCACCATTGGTGGTACTCAAGAACAAGCTATTGAGATTCCTAATTCTCGTCCTAAACAAAAAATTGATGAAGTTAAGCTTGTTCCCAAGAGAAAAGAAATCACAGGTCAAAAGAGAAGATTAATTGATGAACCAGAAAGTGAAGAGGAACATGAAGATGAGATTGCGAAGATTGAGGTTGAAAAAAGAACAAGAAGTTCTGGAAGTACCAGCTCAACATAAACCCCCGAGAACAAAGATGTGGGCTCATAAGCCTAAGAGGGTTAATACTTCTTGGAATGACCAGGTTCGTGAGAGAATTGAATTTTTAAAGTTTGGTGAAGAGACGGATTTTCCTAAGGGTATTATGAGTAGTGCTCACAAAGAATATGCTGTGGCTTGTGACAAGTTTGGTTGGAAAGAATTGAGAGAAAGGAAGCTTGAGTTTATTCCTACTTTTGTGCAAGAATTTTATGAAGGATTAGCTATTTCCCGTGAAGCAACTGAAATTCGCAAAAAGGTAGTTCCTTTCTCTATTGAACTTATTCGGAAATCTTTGAAATTACCCAACTTTTCTGGTTCATGTCCGTTCCAAGACACCCTTAGTAACCCTTCTTTCAATTATGAATCCCTTTGGGGTACTGTGCTTGTTAATGGGGCTCGCCCAATTCCTGAAGGTGAAAGGTATCCTGGACAGTTTTACAGCAGTAGTTTGACACCTCGTGCGAAGGTTTGGTCTCGTTTCATAATCCCTACTTTCTTTGGAATTAAACACACATCCGAATTGAAGAAGGAGCATATAATTTTTATCAAGTGTATTATTGAGGAGAAACAGATGAATGTTGCTAAGATTATTTATGACACAATAATGGAATTCGCGAGAGCTCCAACGAAACAACAAAATCTCAAGTTTCCTTGTACTATCACTACTTTGTGCCTAGACGCAAAGATTCCGCGTAGGAACGCATATATTGACGGTGTTTCAGTTGGAGTGAGCATGGCATTGACTACAATTCAGAATATCCATGATGAAGCAACACGAGCTAGGAAGACTCCTAGAGCTCCTCTACCAAAGAAAGCGAAGAATGCTCCTGAGTTGGAATCGAAAATAAAGGTGTTGGAAGAGAATCAAGAAAAGATGATTGCTACCTTGGGAAACGTTACAAGAGAATTGGACCTCCTTCGAACTCTGATCTTAGCCACGCGCTGGTTAAGATACGTTTTCTAATCCTTCCTTTTAGTGTAGATTAGTTTAATTGCTTTATTGAGTCTTTTCGAGTCGTGGGGACACGGCTCATTTTTGAGTTTGGGGTGGGGTTAGTTGCCTCATCCCAGTTTTTATGTGCTATTTGTTATAATTGCTTTCAATAAAAGAATTTTCGGAGTTGCGTTTGACTGTAGAAAAATTTAAATATCCCTTTAAGCATACTTTTGATGAATCTATGATAGTAAATAGTGGACTTTAGGGATTAATATAAAACGCATTTAGAATTTCATGCAAACATAGGTAATTGATAGGAAAAATTAATGAACAATGCAAATGAAGTAAGCTTGTACTTAAGAAATATGTTTAGTGTGTAGAACGTGAAATCCTAATTAGTAGAGAACCCACCTAGATATGAACTAAAGACAAGCTATGTACTTAGGAAAATGATAGGGGCAGGTCTTTGTTAGCCATTTGTAACCTTTTAGCATTCTATCCCTTGTATTAATTATTATCCGTCTTAGCCCACTTTGAGCCTTTAGCCTTTTCTTTGTAGCCACGATATAAGCCATTATCCCTTAGATTATTAGGCATGACCATATGACCCGCACTTGAATCACAACCCTGAGACATGTCTCGAGCTTGAGTTTGGGGTGGTGGGTCCACGTATGGGGAACTTATTGGGTTGGGATGGATGTGCTTTGTATTCCAGCACAATGGCAGATGATATATACTTGTAACCCTTTGCCAGGAATGAAAAAAAATGAAAAAGAAAGAAAAAATGAAAAAATTTGAATAATCATACAGTAGAAACCGGGTACCCGGATTTCACAAAACCGGGAACCCGGTTTGCGTCTGTACAAAAAAAAAGAGAAAAGAAAAGAAAAAGAAAAATATGAATGAATAAAACATCCGGCAAAGTGGAATTTTTCTGAAAAATCATCTTGTTTATAGTGGGTAGACATGGGACGCTAAATTGTTGCGTAAATGGGTGAGTGAGAACATTTCTGAGCGTTAACTCAAGCTCGAGGACATTGTTGATGGTAAGTGAGGAGAGAGCCAAAAGCTCACTTCAAATTTACCAAATATACATCCACACCGTCCTTAAGCCATTATTGAAACCATAAAGACCTCGTGATTCTTAAGTACATAGTAAATTTATGATTCTGTTGATAGGGAGTATACTAGGTGGAGCGTTCAAAGCGAGTTAGGATTGATGACCACCCTATAGCCATCATACAGAGATGAGTGCAAGAGTAACCTTCAAGCATTGCGGCTTTAATTTTATGATTGAGATTATTTATGTTTGATTTTGCATTTTAGATGTATGTGTATATTAGTTTCTAAAGTTTGTTATATGAGATTTATCTTAAGACTTGCTTTAGGTGTATTTGCTAGCTTCTACTTGTTCTTACGTTTACTTCTACCCCTTTGTTTTGTTTTACTTTGTCGGGACAACAAAGGTTTGAGTTGGGGGTATTGATGTCTCCCTAATTGTTCTTATTTTCGACCCTTGGGAGACATCATTTTTTATGTTTATTTGAATATTTTGATAGACTTTTGAGTTAAAAATGCAATAATCCGAAATTCCTATTTTATTTCTAGTATTTTTGATTTATTAAACTTTTGCGTGTAATCTTGTGTATTTTAGTGAAAATTTTGTAGGTTTTGAATATTAGCTACGAGAGGAATCCGAGAAGAAAGTCAAAGATCGTGATATGGAGTCAAGACTTGAAGATAAATCTCGAAAGAATTTCATTTTAAAGCTGCAAATCTGGAAAACAGGCCAAAGATTGCTGATTTCGAGGCACTTAAGAGATGATTTAGCCGCTGACCTTTGAAGAGAATATGTTCCTTATCGAGTTACGAAAATTTAGCAAGTGATTTCAGGTCAATCGGAGTTATAACGAATCGGCTAGAGCCGTTTTAGTGGAGGTGGTGCAGCAGTTACGGGATTTTGGGCTAAGTTAATGGACTTGGGCCTTCAATATTTCATTTAATTAAAAGGCTAGGTCCAAGTCCGAATTTGAGCTTATAAAGGAGATCTTGACTTCTATTTTTCACACAATTCACTTTTTACAATTAAAAACATCAAGAGAGAAGAAGCAGAAGGAAGAAAGAAGAAGCTGTAGAGCTGGAGAGAGACTATATCTCCATTCTCAGCCAAATCCAATTCCGGAAATTAAGTCTTTCTTATTTTTAATTCTATAATACAACATGAATTCCATTTCTTTTAATTTAGTTTTATTTTTAATTAGTATGAGCTAATTTCCTTTAAGTACTTGAGAATGCTTTATGGGTGAATCCCAATTCTATTGAATTTCTATGTTTGAATTTGGGTTTCTGTTAAATTAAATTAAATTGGGTCTTTTACTCTTTTCGATAATTTGAGATTATTTACTTTTTTTGGAGTCATGAACTAAGAACAGGTATTTGTACATAGGCTATTCCAAATATGTGGCGTGTGGATCATCATGACGGAGGGTTTAGGTACGGACTTAATTCAATCTAAAATAGAAGCTATTGATGTCGACGAACTTAGCTAATTTTAGGGACAATGTGGTAAAATACTTAATCATCTAAAAGTGGATCATATTTACCCTGACGGGACTAGTGACACTCTAGGATAGCCTTATAGTCCACCCTGACGGGGGTATAAGGAATTTAGAATCCCGACCATTTTAATTGACCGATTTAACCCTTAAACAACATAGGTTATAAAATAGAATTTGGAGGATCCCTTGCGTTCTCAAGTGCTGCCTTCTCATATTTACGTCTTACATTCATTTCCTTGCGTTTTAGTATTTAATTGCATTTCCTTTATAGTCTTTCATTACTTAGAATTAATACAAAAACCAAATCAATCATTATATCTTTAGTTGCTTTCATAAGTGCAACCATTCATTATTTGATAAGCATTTTAGTTAACCAAACCGTCCCTGCGAACGATCCTAGAATCATTATTACTACTTGGGACAACCGTACACTTGCGGTTGTGGTTCAATTACTTTTGCATTTATTTTAGAACACACAAAGGACCACCATGTGTCAGAGTAATAATAGTTGGTCAGTAGGGGATATGGACGGGTTACATGTATGTATGACATAAAGTGTGGTTTTGGATTAAAAGATTCATACCTTGATATCGATTTGAGGTGGTTATTCGTTTTATTTTGATGGTGCGCCTATTTTAATTGAAGGCTTGTTCATAAATCGTAAAGCTTCTTCACAGATCGCCGGAGTCGACGCTCGTTGGAGAACACATTGGTTCGAGTGGTGGAGGTTTTCTTATGCAGGAGAGGGCTCGCCTGAGAAGAAGGTCGATCAGCTCGGTGGAGGTATTTCCATGGCTGTTGTTGAATCTGCTGCGAGAACTGACGATTTGTTCATGACATTGGTTCGAGTGGTGGAGGTTTTCTTATGCAGGAGAGGGCTCGCCTGAGAAGAATGTCGGTCCTTCTCTTGCTCAGGTTGCGGGAGGAGTTGCCATGGCTGGATCGATGGAACAAAAAGATTAATTGTGGGATTTAACAAATACACGGTATATAAGGAAGCTATCACAAAAAGATATTTATGTTTGTTATCTAATAAAATCATTGACTTAAAGGGTATAACTGAGATATGTCTAAAAATCTGGACCTTTTAGGGGGGGTAATATTGCAGTGGACTCTATGGGGTGGGTTATTGAGTTTTTTGACTTAAGTGGCTAATATCTCGTTTTAATCCTTGTGCACCAAAAAGGTGGACAAAAGTGGACGGTACATACTCAATAACACTGATTCTGTCTTAGCTATGGTGCTTAAATGATTTTACTTCCCAACACATTCATTCTGGAATGCCCCAAATAGAAAAATTAAATCAGTGACTCCCACCAACATTTTGGCAAGTAGGGATATCTTGAAGTAAGGGATTTATTGAACATATTGGAAATGTTCCTAATACTAAAATTTGAAATGACAAGTAGATAATGGCCCATATAGAGATCTCTAAACCCAACAACACTTGTATTTGATGGATCGGTGAATTCCTTTTTCATGGTAGATCATGTCAGAATTCCCATTTCAATCGTAACCTTTTTATCACGAGGTAGCTAAATACATCTTATACCAAAACCCGCTACTTAGGAACCTCTCGTTATCCTTCTATACGGATGACTATGTGGCATGCTAAGATCCGAAAAAAAGTCTAAGGATTTTATTTGGAAGTGCTGTAATGATGTTCCATGTGGAGTTACAAAAAAATTAGGGCTTTCATTTAGAGGTTCCATTTTGTAATCACTTAGAGGTATCGTTGAATCATGTCTTGTTGTCTTGCCCCAAAATTAAAGAGGTTTGAAACTATGATCTTTCATCAATTTTGAGTCGTGGTTTTTGAAGATTATAAAAGACAGGGTCAGCGGTCGTTGGTGTAAGAAATTTTACTCAGTACTCATTTTTATCACCAATTGGAATATTTGAATTGTTGGGATGAAATCTCTTTTTAATACACAAAATGGTATCTAAAAGTAATCCTCATTCTAATGAGGAATATTATGAATAATATCTTTGGAGAAGGATGTGAGGCTCATTCTAGTAATAATGCAGGCTTGAACATTATCTATGATGCTTCTTTTATCAGATATCACGTAGTTAAAGGCATCACGATCATTGGGTTTGATAACAACTTTGTGCGATAAAATCAAGGTTATGTGTATGTCAGTTATTAACGACGAGGTCGTGACAATGCTAAGGGTATGTAAGTTTGATGTAAACTTCAAAGATGAGAATGTTACCATTATTCATACAGACTGCCTTGTTCCCAGGGGTTCAACTCAACATCCAACACTAACATGAAGATCCGACCACTAATTAGAGAAATCAGTATAATTAAATCTTATATCTTTGTCACGCATACATGCAAACTTTTGGAAAGGAGAACTAGGTGCAACTTAATATGTGAGAATTGGTGATCGATTCATGTCCAAAGTGGGATTAATTTTGTAGGAGAATTTTTTTCCAATCAAATCATTTCTAATTCAATCTTTTGATTTGATTAATTTAATTCTTGTGTTTTGACTGAACATCACATAGATATGGTTATCAACAAACGAAAGGAGTTGTTTGAAATCTTTTTTAGCCAAGAGACAAATTAGGGTTTCTTCATCGGACATCCTACGAAGAAACAAAGGTCACGACAGAATGGAATCTCCGGGTCTAGTCATCCTTAGGGGAAGATTAGGCATAATCGGCACACGTATGAGAGGTAAGACAACGACACAGGCGTGGGATTGGTACTGCGATAAGGGAAGAAGAGGAGGCAAGTTTCACAACTGGGATGAAAATACAAAATAGGTTATAGGACTATGGGGTAAAAATGGTATTGTCTCTCAAAAGTCACGACACCGCTTTTTTAACAACAAGAAGGAACACAATCAAAATCAACATAAACAATTTAATGGAAGAGTGTCTAACGACGAGCCTCTACATAATTTCAAACTCATCTATCCCCTTTCCGTTAAGGGCTGTGAGAGATGGGATAATTATGTAATGGCTACCACCAAAGTTGATTTATTGAAGACCAAGTGTTTTGAGGAAAGTTTCAAAGCGAATAGAAAAGAAAGGATACGAAACATGATCAGTCAGAGAAGGTTAGTATAAAATACAGAGAGTACACATTCTTGGAACCTAGCTGATGAAGGAACTAGAGGTATAAATGCAATTTAAAATATAGTTGAGATAAGGATGGAAGGTTTTGAAAGTGTTACACGGGTGATGAACTTTTGGGTTAAGACGAGCATTAACACCTTATCTTCACCAAAACAGAGGCAAATTAATGAATTTCATACGTGGCTCGAGGAGACTATAGGTAAGATTACTAAGTCTTATCATTATTATTTGAGATGGCATGCATGCAGGTTACTAGGAGCACATGGAGGCGAAGGTGAAGAGTCTGGAAAGGTTTTAACCCAGGCGAGACGTTTCAACTCTCTTAGTGTGGACATGACATATTTTAAACTCTCTTTTAATTTCTAGACGTACATGTGGAAATCCTCTTTAGGCAACCAATACGATCTTTAGAACACAAACTACACCACTATATATACCAGGTATTAGTTCAATTAATTTACCTCTCCTTTATTCAACTTAGCTCCTTTTACACTACTATTAAGTCGAACCTTAATTACAATAACATATTGCCTTTTCTTCACTTCACTAAAAATGTTAGGGTTGTAGGTTTTTTCTTCTTTTGTTCTACTCACTGGTACCTGTTAATATTCTCCAATATTCACATCGCCATGGCCTCTCACTCACGATATGCTCTCCTCCTTTTTATATCAACGAGGAAGATGATATAGAGGTTGGGGTTGTTACTTTGGAAAGTAAGGTGGTGTTTCTTTGTGTGTTCTAAAAATAATGCAATAAGTAATTGAACAACAACCGCAAGTGTACGGTTGTCCCAAGTAGTAATAAGTGATCTAGAATCGTTCACATGGACGGTTTGGTTAATCACAATGCTTATCCACTAATGAATTATTGCACTTATGAAAACAAATAAAGATAAAATTATTGATTGATTTTTGTATTAATCCTAAGTAATAAAAGACTAAACAGAAAATGCAATTAAAAGCTAAGACGCAAGTAAAATGATGTAAAACGCAAATATGAGAAGATAGCACTTGAGAACGCAAGGGGTCTTCCTAATCCTATTTCGCAACCTATGTTGTTTAAGGGTTAAATTGGTCAATTACAATGGTCGGTATTCTAAATTCCTTATACCCCCGTCAGGGTGGACTATAAGGCTATCCTAGAGTGTCACTAGTCCCGTCAGGGTAAATATGATCCACTTTTGGATGTTTAAGTTAATCACCTCATTGGCCCTAGAATTAGCTAAGTTCATCAGAATCAATAGCTTCTATTCTAGATTGAATAAATAATTCTGTATTTAAACCCTCCGTCAGGATGATCCAATTGCCACTAATTGGAATAGCCTAGATACTAACACCTGTTCCTAGTTCATGACTCGAAAAACAGTAAATATTCTCAATTTATCGAAAAGAGTAAAAGACACAATCTAATTTAATTTAACAGAAACCCAAATTCAACATATGAAATTCAATAAGATTTGGAATTACCCATAAAGCATTCTCAAGCACTAAAATGTGTTTAGCTCATACTAATTAAAAATAAAACTAAATTAAATAAAATGGAATTCATATTGTTTTACAAAATTAAAGATAAAAGAACCTAATTTCCGGAATAGGAATGACTGAGAACGGAGATATAGACCCTCTCCAGCTCTTGCAGCTTCTTCTTTCTTCCTTCTGTTGCTTCTCTCTGATGTTTAATCTTGTAAAATGTGAATTGTTGTGAAAATAGAAGTCAAAGGCTCCTTTTATAAGTGGAAAAACGGATTAGGGCTTGGACCTAAGAATAAAACACTAATTAAATGTCCAAGCCCAAATTCTAAGCCCAAAATCCCGTAACTGCTGATACACCTTCACTAAAACGGCTTTTCCCGTTTCGTTGTGACTCCGATTGACTTGATTCCAGTTGCTAAAGTTCCGTAACTCGATGAGGAATGTTTTCTCTTCAAAGGTCAGCGGCTAAATCATCTCTTAAGCGCCTTGAAATCAGCAATCTATGGCCTGGAAAACAGATTTTTAGCTCTAAAAATATTTTCTTTCGGGATTTATCTTTAAGTCTTGACTCTATATCACGATCTTTGACTCTCTTCTCGGATTCCATTCCTAGCTAATATTCAAAACCTACAAACTTTCCACTAAAATACACAAGATTACGCGCAAAAGTTTAATAAATTAAAAATACTAGAAATAAAATAGAAATTCCGGATTATTGCATCTTTAACTCAAAAGTCTATCAAATTAATCAAATAAACACCAAAAATGATGTCTCCTAAGGGTCGATAATAAGAACAATTAAGGAGACATCAAGACCCCCGACTCAAACCTTTGTCGTCCCGACAAAGCAAAACAAACCAAACAAGGGGTAGAAGTAAACGCAAGAACAAATAGAAGCTAGCAATTACACCTAAAGCAATTCTTAAAATAAATCTCATATAGCAAAACCTTAGGAGCTAATATACACATACAATTATCATGCAAAATCGAACATATATAATGTCAATCATAAAATTAAAGTTGCAATGCTTGAAGGTTACACTTGTACTCATATCTGTATGATGGCTATAGGGTGGTCATTAATCCTAACTCGCTTTGAACGCTCCACCTAGTATATTCCCTATCAACAGAATCATAATTTCACTATGCACTTAGGAATCACGAGGTCTTTACGGTTTTAATAATGGCTTAAGGACGGTATGGATGTATATTTGGTAAATTTGAAGTGAGCTTTTGGCTCTCTCCTCACTTACCATCAACAATGTCCTCGAGCTTGAGTTTACGCACAAAAATGTTCTCACTCACCCATTTGACGCATTAATGTTGCGTCCCCAATGTCAACCCAAATAAATCTAAGATGATTTTCTAAACATATTCCACTTTTCCGGTTTATTTTATTCTTTCTTTCTTTTCATTTTCTTTTTCATTTCTTTTCTCTTTTTTTTATACAAGATACCCATGACCATCATTTTGATGTGAAAGGTCATGTCTCTTATAGACTTTTTTTTTTCAAACCCCGGCAAAGGGTTACAAATAATAATATCATCTTTTATTTTTGTGCCTCAATACAAACACATATAATCCCTTCCCAATGTAAATTCCCAAATGTGGACCCTCCACCCCAAACTCAAGCTCGTGACAAGTCTCAGGGTTGTGATTCAAGTGCGGGTCATTTGGTCATGCCTAATAATCTAAAGGATAATGGGCTTATATCGTGGCTACAAAAAAAGGCTTAAGGCTCAAAATTGGGCTAAGACGGATAATTAGGATTTCACGTTCTACACACAAAACATATTCCTTAAGTACAAGCTTACTTCATTTGCATTGTTCATTAACTTTTCCTATCAACTACCTATGTTCGCATGCAATTCTAAATGTGTTTTATTTTATTCCCTAAAGTCCACTATTTACTATCATTGATTCATTCAAAGTATGCTTAAAGGGGCATTTAAAATCTTCTATAGTCAAACGCAACTCCGAAAATTATTTTATTGAAAGCAAGTAAAACACATAACACATAAAAACTGGGATGAGTCAACGAACCCCACCCCAAAATTAAAAATGAGTCGTGTCCCCACGACTCGAAAAGACTCAACGCAATAAAATAAACTAAACTAACTAAAATGCGAAAGGGATAGAAAAAGTATCTTAACCAGCGCGTGGCTGGTTATCGGTGTTGCGTCCATGAACTTTCTCCTGCGTAAGTAGACCATAGGTGGCGTGTTGAATTGTGCTCACCCCCATTAACATGTTTCGGAGAAGTTCTAACTCTTTCGTAACGTTTCCCAAAGATGCAATCATCTTCACTTGATTCTCTTCTAACACCTTCACATTCGCTTCCAACTCATTAGTGGTATGCATCTTCTTCTTTGGAGGAGCTCTAGGAGTTCTCACTGCTCTTAACACTTCATCATGAATATTCTGAACCAAAGCTATACCCATGCTTTCACCAACTACAACACGATCAATCTCTGCGTCTTTACGCGGAACTTTTGCGTCTAAGCACAAAGTAGTGATGGTACAAGGAAATTTGAGATTTTGTTGTGAAGTAGGAATTCTAGCAAATTCCATGATGGTATCATATATAACACGAGCAACACCCATAGGTTTCTCCTCAATAATACATTTAATGAACAAAAGATGCTCCTTCTTCACTTCTGATATATGTTTATTTCCGAAGAAGGTAGGGATTAAGAAACGGGCCCATACCTTAGCACATGGTAACAAATTACTACTATACATCTGTCCAGGATATCTCTCTCCTTCGGAAATCGGGCGGGCCCCATCAACAAGTACTTTTCCCCAAAGGGACTCATAATCAAAAGAAGGTTCATTAAGAGATTCTTTGAAAGGACATATTCCAGAAAATTCGGGTAATTTCAACGATTTACGAATAATCTCAACGGAGAAAGGAACTACCTTTTTGCGAATAACAACTGCTTCTTTTGAGAAGGCGATTCCTTCATAAAAATCTCGCACCAAGGTAGGAATATACTCAAGCTTCCTTTATCTCAATTCTTTACAACCCAATTTGTCACAAGTAATACCATAATCTTTATAAGCACTAGTCATAATACCCTTAGGAAGATTCATCTCCTCACCAAACTTCAAAAAGTGAATTCTATCACGAACCTGAGTATCCCACAGAATGAAGACTCTCTTAGGCTTTTGAGCCCATGTTTTCCTACGCGAAGGTTTCTGTTGTTGCACGGGTTCTTCGGGAACTTCTTGTTCTGTTTCTTCCTCAATCTCTTCTTCCAACTCTTCTTCACTCTCTTCATCACTTTCATCAATTAACCTACTCTTTTTCGGATTAGCCTTACTTGGATTTTCCTTTCTTTTCGGAGCAATTGGGATTTGTACAGTCTTTTTGGATCGCGAATCCGGAATCTCAATTGCTTGGTCTGGGCTAGCTCCAACATTGTTCCTGTTTCTTGGTATGTTTCTTCGATAGTTACACATGGAATCAGTTCTGTTAGTCATCTCTTTTCACCCCAAACTCAAAACTTCAAATAGAGAAAAAGCTAGAGAAAAGCTTTGAAATTTGATGTTTTGAGGCTTAAAACTTGAAGAAATAGGTGGAATATGAGATGGGTTAAGGTTATTTGAGAGGAATTGTGAAAGAATTGGGTTTAATTTCAAGGTTAGGAAGAGGGAATTTATAAAGAAAAGATGAATTTTGGTGGTGTTTTGGAGAAGCTATGATTTGATTGTGTGTTTTTGTGATGAAAGAAGGCTTGATTTGATGATTTTATAGCTGTTTGTTGATGATTTTCGGAATAGGTGGAGGCAAGGATTCGGAATATGAGGTTGGCTTGGAAAAGGAGGCAAAAAACTAGGTTTACTAAGCTCAAAACCGCCTCTCGCAACAGCGCACCGGCTAGCCGGCGGATTCGCCGGCATGCCGGTCGCGAGGGCGGCGAAAAAAAAATTACTAAATTCGATTTTTTTTTACCTCAGACGCAAGCATCTTGCGTCATTGCTGACGCAGTGATCAGAGACTTCAACTTCTTTGGCCGGCTAGCCGGTCATCTGACCGGCATGCCGGCGGCATGTCGATGGCGCAACTCAAGACGCAACGACCTTGCGTCGTTGCTGACGCAAGGACCAGAACCTTCACCTTCTTTGGCCGGCTAGCCGGTCAGATGACCGGCATGCCGGCGGAATCTCGCTGGCGCAAATCGTGACGCAGCAACGCTGCGTCATTGCCTACGCAGTGGTCAGAGAGTTGGGGTCCTTCAGCTTTTTTGGCCGATATGCCGGCCAGCTCGCCGGCTAGCCGGTCAAACCTGCTGTGGACTCCAAATTTTTTTCATTTTCTCATCGTTTTGACCCCAAACTCATGACCATTATACCCCTGAAATCATCAAAAACAAACACCCTTCCTCATTTCTTACAAATAAACACTAAATTCAACGAAAATTCAACTAATCTACACTACGGAAATTGAAATACTTAAACTAATATACAAGAAATTGGCTTTTGTTTAACGTCGTTAAGCTCGACGGGTTACCTCGTGCTTCTAAGGAGCTTCGAGGAGGTACATGACCTCTCCGGGATGTGGGTCTTTTGCACGATCGGTATCTTCACCTCCATGATATATCTTTAAACGATGACCGTTCACCATGAATATACGGTTTTCAAGTGGATGTTCAATCTCTATAGCTCCATGAGGTGTAACATTGGTTACGATGTAAGGTCCTGAGCACTTCGATCTTAATTTCCCCGGATAATTACTGAACTTTGAATTATATTTCAACACTCTTTGTCCCACTACAAAGTTCTTCTCTCGAATCCGATTATCATGCCATCTCTTGGTATTTTCTTTGTAAAGTTTAGCGTTTTCATAAGCATGTAATCGAAATTCATCAAGCTCATTAAGTTTCATCATTCGATTCTGACCCGCTAGAGTAGGATCTAAGTTTAGCTTCGCAATAGCCCAATATGCACCCATCTCAAGCTCAAGAGGCAAATGACAAGCCTTACCATATACCATTCGATACGGAGAAGCACCTACTGGAGTTTTGAACGTAGTACGATAAGCCCATAGTGCATCATCCAATTTCATTGACCAATCTTTTCTAGTAGGACCAACGGTTTTCTCTAAGATAGATTTTACCTCACGATTTGAGACTTCGGCTTGACCATTGGCTTGTGGATGATAAGCAGTAGATACACGATGTCTCACCCCATATTTCTCTAAGACTGTCTTCAAATACTTATTAACGAAATGAGTACCTCCATCGCTAATAATTACCCTTGGAGTGCCATGTCTAGTGAAAATATGCGATTTCAAGAACTTAATCACCACTCGTGAATAATTAGTTGGTAAAGCCACAACTTCTACCCACTTAGACACATAATCAACAACTAATAAAATGTAGAGGTTACAATTTGAAGGAACGAACGGACCCATAAAGTCTATACCCCAAACATCGAATATTTCAACTTCTAACACATTATTACGTGGCATCTCATCCCTCTTGGATATGTTTCCAGTAAATTGACATCTTTCACATCTCTTAGCATATTCATGACAATCTTTTATAATAGAAGGCCAATAAAAACCAGATTGTAATACCTTAGCAGCAGTTCGATCTCCTTTAAAATGTCCACCATAAGGTGAATCGTGACACCCAGCTATAATCGACTCAATTTCTTCCTTGGCTACACATCTTCTTACCATTTGATCAGCACACACTTTGTAGAGGAAAGGATCCTCCCAAAAGAATTGTCTTGCACGGTGAGCTAATCTTTTTCTCTCTTGATAAGTTGAACCTTCAGGAAAGGAACCACTTACCACTAAATTCTCAATATCCGCATAACAAGGAGCTTCATAATCACGAACAACGAATAAACTCTCATCAGGAAATTCTTCTCTAACTGCTTCAGTACCACTATTCATCTCTGAACCTTCTAACCGCGATAGGTGATCTGCAACCTGATTCTCACACCCTTTTCTATCCTTAATCTCTAAATCGAACTCTTGAAGCAATAAAACCCATCTGATTAACCTTGGTTTAGCATCCTTCTTCTCCATAAGATATCGAATCGCTGAATGATCTGTATAAACAATAACTTTCGCTCCAAGAAGATAAGAGCGAAATTTATCGAATGAATACACAACCACTAGCAACTCCTTTTCTGTAACTGTATAATTAACTTGAGCACCATTAAAAGTTTTACTAGCATAATAAATCGAATGAAAAACTTTCTCTTTTCTTTGTCCTAATACAGCTCCCATACACAAATCACTCGCATCACACATAACCTCAAACGGTAAATTCCAATCTGGAGGTAATACTATAGGAGCAAAAATAAGCTTTTCTTTGATTGCATTGAAGTCCGCTAAACAAGCTTCATCAAAAAGGAATTTGGAATCCTTTTCGAGTAAGTTGCATAACGGTTTAGCAATCTTAGAAAAGTCTTTAATAAATCGCCTATAAAAACCAGCATGGCCAAAAAAACTTCTTACCCCTTTAACAGAATCAGGAGGGGGAAGAGTTTTAATTACCTCTATCTTCGCTCTATCGACCTCTAATCCAACACTCGAAACTTTGTGACCCAGAACAATACCTTCGCGAACCATGAAATGACACTTCTCCCAGTTTAAAACCAAATCTGTTTCTTTGCATCTGATTAGCACTTTCTCCAAATTATCTAAACATTTATCAAAATCATCACCAAATACAGAGAAATCGTCCATAAACACTTCAAGAAAGTTATCGATCATATCCCAGAAGATGGCCATCATACATCTTTGAAAGGTAGCAGGAGCATTACACAACCCAAATGGCATTTTGCGATATGCAAAAGTACCAAAGGGGCATGTAAATGTTGTTTTATGTTGATCTTTCGGAGCCACGTAAATTTGATTATACCCAGAGTAACCATCCAAGAAACAGTAATATTCTCTTCAGGCTAATTTATCTAACATTTGATCAATGAAGGGCAAAGGGAAGTGATCTTTTCTGGTGGCTTTGTTCAGCTTTCTGTAATCCATGCAAACTCTCCAACCAACTACCGTTCTTGAAGGAATCGCTTCATTTTTATCGTTAAGAACTGTTGTCATTCCTCCTTTCTTTGATACACACTGAACTGGACTCACCCATTCACTACTCGAGCTGGGATAAATAATCCCCGCATCTAAAAGCTTGATCACCTCTTTCTTCACTACATCCTTCATAACGGGCATTAATCTTCTTTGACCTTCAACTGCACGTGCGTTAACATCTTCCGGTATAATTTTGTGTTGACAATAGGATGGACTAATGCCTTTGATGTCAGCAATTGTCCAACCTATCGCCTCTTTGTTGGCTCTCAACACACGCAACAGTTTATCTTCTTGAGGACCTGTTAAATTAGCTGAAACAATAACAGGTAGAGTTTCATTAGTACCTAAATACGCATACCTCAAGTGTACTGGTAACGGTTTTTCTTACAATTCCGGAGGAGATTCAATTGAAGGCTTCTTTTTAGGAATAATCTCCCCCGGTTCTCTCACAGGTTCATAGGCAAGACGCCTATACTTTGGATTTTCAGAATTGAGAGCTGCCACTGTTTCGGCAAGCTCTTCCATCATCTCAGGTGAATCTAATGTCAAAGCGGCCTGCAAGATATCATCAAAATTTAAGCAATTAAATACCTCTTGCGATGCCTGTTCAACTATATCCATTCTAAAGCAATCTTCCTGAGAATCTGGAAATTTCATAGCTCGAAATACATTGAATTTAACCTCCTCGTCTTGTATCCTCATCGTTAATTCGCCATTCTCTACATCAATCAAAGTACGCCCCGTGGCTAGAAATGGTCTACCCAAAATAATGGGGACATTTCTATCCGCGTCGTATTCAAGTATAACGAAATCAACGGGAAATATAAGTGTACCTGCCTTAACGAGGACATCTTCAATTCGGCCTTCAGGATGTGCAAGAGACCTGTCCGCCATTTGCAAGACCATAGAGGTAGGTCTTGCTTCTCCAATTTTTAGCTTATCAAAGATCGATTTGGGCATCAAATTGATGCTCGCACCCAAATCGCATAGTTCTTTTCCTTTCCATTCTTCGCCAATCGATATCGGAATAGTGAAACTCCCCGGATCAACTAACTTTGGAGGTAATTTACTTTGACAAATCGCACTACACTCTTCAGGAAGACCAATCATCTCATTATCACAATAAGGCCTTTTATTAGTGAGGGCCCTCTTCAAAAACTTCGTATACTTAGGAATATCTCGAATAGCCTCTAGTAACGGAATATTAATACTTAGGCCCTTCACTCTATTAAAGAATATTGAAAAATCGGCCAAATCACCCTTTTTCTGAACTCGAGATGGAAACGGTGGTGGGGGGCGATTACTAACAATATCATCTTTCTTCTTTGGAATCTCACTTGGCCTCACTATTTCTTCAACCTCACTATCTTTATCGTTCTCTTTCTCTTTCTCTTTCCCACCCACTTCCTTTTCTTTTCTTGGAACTTCTTTCTCTTTCATAACGGGAAAAGGAGGTGGAGGAAGGTTCTTACCACTTCTTAGTGTAACAGCTTTACAATCTTCATGTTGTCTCGGATTTTCGGTGTCACTAGGGAGTTGTCCTTGTGGACGCTGATTAAGTTGTTTTGCAAATTGCTCCATTTGATTCTGTATTAACTTCATATTTGCTTCAGACGCTTGTTGACGTTCCATAGCTTGTGTCTGAAGAGCAATTAAACTTTCAACGATTTTCTGAAGGGTAACTACTCCTTCTTGTGGATGGGCAGGTAAGGCTTTTTGGTTCATGGTTTCATCGTAAGTATTTTGAGGAGCTTGTCTTTGTACATAATTACCCTGATTCTGTCCTCCTTGATAATTGTTGTGTGGTATTAGATTGTAGTTGTTACCTTGGGGACGCGGCTGACACGCATATGTAGGATTGGCGGCCCCATTAGGATTTGAGTATTGAAACCCAGGATGGTTTCTGTTAGGCTGATATCCATTACCAATTGAATTAAAGTTACCTCTATTAGAAACAAACATCACAGGCTCTTGGTTATTTGGACAATTTTCCTCATCATGATCATCTACCCTACAAATCAAGCACATAAAAACCTCTTGTGTAGCTTGCACAGCTACCTTCTTACCCGAAAATCCCTCTTTTACAGCTAGTGTAAGCTGTTTCAATTGTTGCTCTATAGTATTTTGAATCTTATTCTCAAGCGTAGCAAATTTTTCTTCGATATTAACATTATTCACTCCTTTAACCGGTGTTCTTACTGAAGTCCACCCAACTTCATTCTTGACTGTTCTTTCCAAAATGATTTTAGCATGAACGGGTTGAACTTGAAGAAATCCCGCACCACATAACAAATCCAACTTCTCTCTTGAAGTCCCATCAAGGCCTTTGTAAAATATTTTTAGTTGTTGTTGTTCTGTAAAGCCATGATCGGGAACCCTTCGTAAACACATCTGAAATCTTGTCCAACTCTTACCCAAAGTTTCATCATACTCTTGACGGAAATGTGTTAACTCAAGTTGATCATCTAACCTCATGTTACTTGGGTAAAACCTGTCAAAGAAAGCAGTTTCTAATTGGTCACAGTTTGTTATCTTCGTAGGATCTTGTGTATCGTGCCATTCACTTGCTCCATCAATGACAAAAAATCGAAACGCAGCGTAATATAGTTGTTCTCTTGAAACCCCTTGTGTGATGTAAGAATCACATATCTGCTTGAAATTCTGTACAGCTCGGATAGGATCTTCTCCTGGTCTACCACGAAAATTTCCAAAATTTTGGAATTGAGCTAACATACCCGAATCTGGACGAAATCTTGGAACATTGATATCTGGAGCACCCGCTCCTAGAGCAGGAGCACGAAATGGAGCTTCTGGTGGACCATTAACAAACCATGGATCTTGATTCATCACTATCTGAACTTGAGGATTAGGATTTAGTGGTTGAACTTGAGGAATAATGCCTGGTGGCGCTAAAGGTTGGCCATTTGCGTCTAGCTGGCCTTGTCCGTTGTTTTGTTGAATGTTAATCTCTTCCATTTTGTTAATTAATTCTTCTACCTCTAAGGCTTCTTGTTCTCTCCTTCTCTTGTTAGCAAGTCTGATTAATGATTCTGGATTACTAAGGATCGGAGGTGTTGGCTCTAGATCCTTAAAGAGTCTCCTTCGCATACACCAAACCTAAAAACCTGAAAAAGATGAACAAACAAAAAGCGTAAAACTGAAATAAAAATAAATGCAACTATCACTAAAGGAATAAACACCGTGGTCACACGCTACCGTCCCCGGCAGCGGCGCCAAAAACTTGGTGGTCCTTTGTGTGTTCCAAAAATAATGCAATAAGTAATTGAACCACAACCGCAAGTGTACGGTTGTCCCAAGTAGTAATAAGTGATCTAGGATCGTTCGCAAGGACGGTTTGGTTAATCACAATGCTTATCCACTAATGAATGATTGCACTTATGAAAACAAATAAAGATAAAATGATTGATTGATTTTTGTATTAATCCTAAGTAATAAAAGACTAAATGGAAAATACAATTAAAAGCTAAGACGCAAGTAAAATGATGTAAAACGCAAATATGAGAAGATAGCACTTGAGAACGCAAGGGGTCTTCCTAATCCTATTTCGTAACCTATGCTGTTTAAGGGTTAAATTGGTCAATTACAATGGTCGGGATTCTAAATTCCTTATACCCCCGTCAGGGTGGACTATAAGGCTATCCTAGAGGCACTAGTCCCGTCAGGGTAAATATGATCCACTTTTGGATGTTTAAGTTAATCACCTCATTGGCCCTAGAATTAGCTAAGTTCGTCAGAATCAATAGCTTCTATTCTAGATAGAATAAATAATTCTGTATCTAAACCCTCCGTCAGGATGATCCAATTGCCACTAATTGGAATAGCCTAGATACTAACACCTGTTCCTAGTTCATGACTCTAAAAACAGTAAATATTCTCAATTTATCGAAAAGAGTAAAAGACACAATCTAATTTAATTTAACAGAAACCCAAATTCAACATATGAAATTCAATAAGATTTGGAATTACCCATAAAGCATTCTCAAGCACTAAAATGTGTTTAGCTCATACTAATTAAAAAGAAAACTAAATTAAATAAAATGGAATTCATATTGTTTTACAAAATTAAAGATAAAATAACCTAATTTCCGGAATAGGAATGACTGAGAACGGAGATATAGACCCTCTCCAGCTCTTGCAGCTTCTTCTTTCTTCCTTCTGTTGCTTCTCTCTAATGTTTAATCTTGTAGAATGTGAATTGTTGTGAAAATAGAAGTCAAAGGCTCCTTTTATAAGTGGAAAAACGGATTAGGGCTTGGACCTAAGAATAAAACACTAATTAAATGTCCAAGCCCAAATTCTAAGCCCAAAATCCCGTAACTGCTGATACACCTTCACTAAAACGGCTATTCCCGCTTCGTTATGACTCCGATTGACTTGATTCCAGTTGCTAAAGTTCCGTAACTCGATGAGGAATGTTTTCTCTTCAAAGGTCAGCGGCTAAATCATCTCTTAAACGCCTTGAAATCAGCAATCTATGGCCTGGAAAACAGATTTTTAGCTCTAAAAATAATTTCTTTCGGGATTTATCTTTAAGTCTTGACTCTATATCACGATCTTTGACTCTCTTCTCGGATTCCATTCCTAGCTAATATTCAAAACCTACAAACTTTCCACTAAAATACACAAGATTACGCGCAAAAGTTTAATAAATTAAAAATACTAGAAATAAAATAGAAATTCCGGATTATTGCATTTTTAACTCAAAAGTCTATCAAATTAATCAAATAAACACCAAAAATGATGTCTCCTAAGGGTCGATAATAAGAACAATTAAGGAGACATCATAAGGCTAGGTGTGTGGATTGTCATTAATAAAATGTCTTCTCATCGTTAATGTTATCTGGGACAATAAGGTTAACCGTACTGGGTTTCGTAAATTGGTATTCGACAGGTGGATGGTTAGAGGAAATGTTAAGGATTCAGAATTTAGACACAATATGTTCAAATTGGAAACTGAAGACAAACAGGAGTATGATAGGTTGTGGAGTCTTGGACCCGGTAATGTCCTAGGTTTGCATACGGGTTTCAACAAATGGGTCAATAGTGCCGATTTCAACTCAGTATACCCGAATTATTCTTCTGTGTGGGTGCACGTTAACAAGTTAGATTTTACGCTAAATGCCATAAATACTATAAAAGCTCTCAAGCGAGATTTTGTGGACTTGGAGGAGATAGACTTTCCAAAAATGAATATGGCGGTGGTAAGAACACTTCATTTCAGGGTTAGATTTGGTGTCACATAACCTATTCCAGTGGGTGTCTATCTTAGACAAGAGGATGGAGCTTCTTGGGTATATATCCAGTATGAAAGTTTAGGGCTATTTTTCTTCGCATGTGGAAAGTTGCGGCATAAACGCGACAAGTGTGATGATCCGCCTAGGAAACAGGGTCTTAGCATAATAAAACAAAGGTATGTCACATAGAATATGGAAAATGTAGTCAGGGAACCCTTAGAGAGGCCTCTCTTTGGGGTGTGCAAGAGGATTCGCGGTGAATTTATTACGCACATGGAAAGCTTTTCCTGGACTAGACGGGACGATAGCCCATCTCCACCACTAGGGTGGGGTAAGGTCGCGGAATTACAGACTAAACCCATGAATGATAATATGAAAGAGCAAGACAAGAACAATGAGAATGATGGAAGAGATAGAGATGATGACAATGATATGGGTGGGAACAAACGTATAAACAAAGGACATTCGTTGAAGTCTATCATAAATGAGGCGGTTCAAATGAGAACATTTTCACATCAAGCAGCGAGGACCATCATCTTTAGTGATGATGATAACGAGAAGGGTAACAACACTAGAGAGGTTGAAAAGCAGATGGTTAATTCTGAGACGGTGACCGATTCAAGATTTCATGGCCATAATCGTCAAGGAAAGGGAACTGATGTTCAACAAGGAGGTGGTACGAAGGACAATAGTGGTTCGGTTAAGGGTTACACAGGGGGAATTGCAGGTATGGATAAAACTAAAATGTTAAAGAGAAGACTTGAGTTCTTGGACCTTAATGAAAATTATAATAATATTCGTAAGAGAAATCCAAAGGTGTTTAGTGCACATGGTAATCAATTGAGGAGGGAAGCAATGATGAAGGGTCATCGTTCTTCGCCTTCACTTGAGGAAGACTAAGATTCTTCAAATATTGAACTTAGTCACAGTGATTTCACCGAGTTTATGAGGTTGATGAGGATGAGCCTGAGTCTGAAGAAGAGGGAGAGGAAGATCTTGTTGAAGAGAAACCTGTTGAAGCAAAAACAAACAAAGGTGATGATGGAGGAGAGGATGGTAGTGTCTCTGAATTTTATGGGAGGAACGTCTTTGCGAGGGAATATAGATGTATTAAAGGGAAGGTTGCTAGTAAAGGAGGGCGAGGAGGGAGAGGACACGGCTACCCGGTTTTTGCAGCGAGGGGGAAATGATAGCTCTGTTTTGGAACTGTCAGGGGATAAGTTCCCCCTTAACAGTTCGGGTTTTGAGAGCCTTGGTGGGGGAATACAAACCCACCTTGGTGTGTTTTTGTGAAACCATGCTAACTGAGCGAGATGCTCTATTAGTGGTTAGACAGATGAATTTTGACTCTTGTTTTGTTGTTATCCCCCATGGGAGTATCAATGTCTCTAAGGGTTTTTTACTTGTTTGGAATCATCCTAACACTTTGACTATTTTCAATATCCACCCGCACTATGTTATTTCTAAGTTTAATGATGAAGTAACTTTGTATTATATTGTGTCTTGCAAGCTCCTAATATTAACAGTGAAAGACAACACATATACAAAGCACTAAAGGCTTTGAAAACAAAACACAACGATCCTTGGCTTCTTATTAGAGATTTCAATGACATCCTTAACTCACAAGAAAGGCGTAGCCGGATCCCGTAAAATCCACAATACATCCTCAACTTCAACACATTCATTTCAAATAACGCATTAACGGAAATTCAATCTTTTGGTAGCTTCTTCACATGGACTAACAAGCACAGCGACCAGAACTTAGTGAAATCAAAACTAGACAAAGACTTTGCGAGTCCGGAATGGTGAGAAACATCCAAATGCTTTAGGTTTCACTCCACCAGCAGTGGGATCTGATCACTCTCTATATATCCTCTATACGCAAGGGAAAGGAAGACATAATACTAGACACTTCAAATTTGAAACCAATTGGTTGGAACACCTGGAGTGCAAGAATGTGATTCAAAATGCTTGGGGTGACCCTAACGATATTGGATCATTGCACGTATTACTGGAAAAAAACAACTGACAAGTGATTCCCTTGTTAAATGGAGTAGACATACCTTCCTTAACAACAAGAAGAGAATTAAAGAACTAGAACATGGATTGATTGCAATCACAAATGGTTCTTACTCTCAACGAGTGCATGATGAAGAAATTATAATCCAATAACAACTAAACTTCTTCTAGGCACATGAGGAAATTTGTTGGGCTGATAGATCTAAATAACAATGTATACAATACATAGACAAGAACACAAAATATTTTTTCGCTCTTACTTCCAAGCGTAGAAATCTAAACAAAATTGTAGGCATTCAATGCAGTCTCGGAGAACGGACATGACCAAAGCTGAAATACAGGAACAATTTAATAACGTTTACAAAGACATGCTGACAGATCCCGGTGGATCAGACCTAGACGAAGCACTTAGATGTATCAACATTAGGGTCACACCTGAAATGAACACCATCCTCACCAAGATTCCAAACAGGGAAGAAGTTAAAAAAAAAATAGTTTTTGACATGGGATCGGGGAAAGCGCCAGGGTCTGATGGCTTAAACGGGATAATATTACCAAGAATACTGGGAGAATATGGGCGAGGACATTTATGGGATTGTTACTGGCTTTTTTATGCACAATATCTCTCTGGACAGATTAAATTAGACTCTTATTACTTTAATCCCTAAAGGAGATCGAAAAGGGGGTCGGTGATTCCAGACCGAGATCGTGTGTTAATTTCGGATACAAAATAATCTCAAAAATTATGGCTAACCGTTTACAAGGCCTGATGAACGAGCTCACTTCCCCCATGCAAACAACTTTTATCAAAGGAAGGTCAATTTAAGACAACATCATTAACGCTCAGGAAGTCTTTATTTTATGAAACAAAAAATTAAACGAGACTCCAATATAGCCGCACTAAAACTGGACATGGCAAAGGCGTATGTGGTGGAACCTGGTGTGTTCTAAAAATATGTGATAAATAAAAGGAACCACAATACCGCAAATGCACGGTTGTCCAAGTAATATCCGATAAATCGGGTTTCGTTCTCAAGGACGGATTAGGTTCAACTCAAGTATTAATCAGATAGTAGAAATAATTGCTTGACAGAAAAGTAAAATAAATATGATTTTTGTTTGGTTTTTAAAAAAACTAAAGATGCAAATAAATAAAGACTAAAACTAAATAACTGAAAGAAATAAATGCAAATAAAAGAACTAACTTTAGAGATGAGAGATACTTGAGTCTTGCAAGGGATCCACTTAATCTACGTACTATATGTTATAATGGTAGAATTGGTATTATAATATTAATCGGGACTCTAATGTCTCCTAGCCCCCTTTTCGGGTGGACCTAGGAGTTATCCTAAAGTACTATAAATCCCTATATGGGCGAATATGCCTCTTCGGATGATATGTATTTACCTCTTTGGCTATGTAATTAGTTAAGCCTGTCGGTCAATAACAGACATTACACGGGTATTACCTAAGTAACCCCCCCTGTCGGATGATCACTTTTGCCACTAAAGTGAATAACACAAATACTAAAAGCTATTTCTAGTTGTTCCTAAAAGAAATAGTAATGGAAACAAAGTAATATCCAATATATAACACTCAGTTAAATTTAAATCATAACAATCCCAAATTCAAAACAAAGAATAAATTAATTAAGATTCACCCTTTTATTGCGATTCTCAAATATATGAAAGTTTAGCTCATGATAAAATTAAAGAATAAAATTAAATAAATAAAAGACATCATGTTCAATTACAAAAAAGAAAATAGATAACCTAAAGGTTGGTTGGATGTTGTTGGAAGAACAAAATTCCTCAAACTCTAGCTTTTCCGCTGCCTTCTTGCTCTGACTTGAAAATATGAAGCCTCTGATGTAATTCTCTGAAGTGTGTGTGAAAAAGAGGCTAAAGGGTCTATTTATAATAGAAAAAACATTTTTGGGCTTAGGTTAAGAGGATTAGGTTAAATTATAAAAAGTCCAAGCCCATCTTCTACTTTAATTCCCGTAACTGGTGTGCAGTCCTTCGTAAAATGGCTGTAACTTTTGCATAACAACTCCAAATGGGATGATTCAACTTGTAGAATCTTCCTAACTCAATAGGGCATCAAACCATTACTCACGGCCCAAAGCTAAATTTACTCCTAAGTGGCCCAAAAACAACAATCTTTAACAGTCTTTCAGATCTGCAACTTCTTTAATTAAGTTCTTGGAAATTCTTTTCTTGCCTTTAGCTCCTCCACTCGATCTAAGACTTTAATTCTCACTTCTCTTCCTTGTAGTGGTTCTCCATAGAATCATGAACCTACTAACTTTGCACTCAAAACAAACAAATTAACGCACAAAAACTCTAAAAATGCAAATAGTTTGATCCCAAGGGTGAAAGTGTAATATGACGAAATGAGCACAAAAGTCTATCTAATAAGTCAAATATTCACCTAAAATGATGTATCCTAAGGGCTAATATTTAGAACAAATAGAGAGACATCAGTATGATCAGGTAAGATGAGATTTTATCCGTAGTATTTTAAATAAAATGGGATTTGACCAAATTAGGGTTGATTAGATTTGGAATTGCATATATACTGTTTCACTTCAAACTAACATTAATGGGGAACGTCAACCTCCTTTCAAACCAGGCTGTGGTTTGAGATAGGGGGGCCCTTTTCTCCATTTCTCTTTTCTCTTATGACAAAATCGCTTATCTGTCTTATTGAGAACAAGGTTGATGAAGGAAGAATCATAGAGTTTCGCATTACAAGAAATTGCCCAACTCTATCACACTTTTTATTTGTAGACGACTCTTTTTTTCCTTTACCTAGATTAAGAGAAGATTACAGAATTTCAAGAATGCATTGATACATATTGCAAATGTTCCGGTCAAAGAGCCTGGAGGAAGGATACCTTCTCGAACAATAAAAAAATGATTAAAGACTTGGAACAAAAACTTTTTACGGTCACAAATCGCTCTCTTACGGAGGATACACAACGCGAGGAGGAGATCATTAGAGAACAAATAAAAGGATCATGAAAAGGGAAGAGATTTACTGGTCCAATAGGGCGTGTCAACAATGGATCCACTTCGGGGACAAGAACACTAAATATTTATTTGCTCTTACAGCTCAACGGAGGAATTTTAACAGAATCTCAGCTATTCAAATGGCTAGCGGAGAATAGACTCAAAATGACAGCGAGATCAAGGCTCAATTTAATAATTTCTATGACAACCTACTGAAAGAGCAAGACGGGGCTGAACTGGAGGAAGCACTTTGATGCATTACAACAAAAGTGTCTACGCAAATGAATGACAGACTCACAACTATCCCGGATAAAAAGGAGGTGAAAGAGGCAGTTTTTTACATGAATCCTGGGAAAGCCTCAGGACCAGATGGAATCAATGGGAAATACTTTTAGGATTGTTAGGACATTATTGGAGAAGATGTCTTTGGGATGGTGGAAGACTTATTTATTAATAATACCTCTTTGGAAACCCTGAATGAAACACTGTTCACTCTTATACCTAAGGGAGACTCTAAGGTTGGGGTGGGGTATTATAGACCTATCTCATGTGTGAATTTATTTACAAAATTATTTCAAATTTTTTGGAAAACAGACTACAAGAGATTATGAATGAGATAAATTCTCCAACACAGGCGGCTTTAATCAAAGGTAGAGCGATACAGGATAATATTATTATTGCGCAGGAAATGTCTTTTTTTATGAAACAGAAACTGAAAAAGAAGCTTACTTTGCGGCTATTAAATTAGATATTGCTAAAGCTTATGACCAAGTAAGTTTGAATTTTTTTAGACTACTTTTGGAACGAATAGGTTTTGCTAAGAAATGGATTAGTTGGATAGGAAACTGTATTACAACGGAATCCTTTCAAATCAATATTAATGGAGAAAGACAGCCGTCCTTTAAACCAAGACAAGGTCTTCGTCAAGGCGACCCGTTGTCACCACTGCTATTCTCTTTACTTACGGAATCTATGATCACTCTTATTGAACAAAAGGTTACGGATGGCAGGAAACAAGGTATATGTATTACTCGTAATTGTTCGACTATTTCTCATCTTCTTTTTGCAGACGACTCCCTCTTCTTTACCTCGCTCGAAGGACAAGATATTGAGAAATTTCAGGAATGTATTGAGACATATTGCAAATGTTCAGGACAAAAAGTCAATTTCAACAAATTGGCTATTTGCTTTAGTAAACAGACGCCAGAGCCGATTAGGAAGCAAGTGACTGATACACTTCTGATTACAAAGGTGGAGGATTTGGGTGAATATTTAGGGATACCGTTATGTCACAAGCGGTCGAAGTGGACAATTTATAATGGATTGTGGACAAAGTTTTCAACAAAGCGAAAAGGTGGATCACAAAATTACTTTCGGAAAGGGGCAAAGAAGTGCTTATTAAAGCGGTGCCAGGCTATTCCTACATACGCAATGTCAATTTTCTCCTTTCCAATTGGTTTTTGCAAGAATCTGGCCTCTATTATCGCACGATTTTGGTGGGACTCCCTTGATAAAAGGAATATACATTGGTTGGAGTGGGAAAAAATGACAACAACCAAAATAATTGGAGGTATGGGCTTTAGAAACTTGAAAAGGGCTAATACGACTTTTCTTGCGAGACAAGCTTGGCATATCCTCCAACACCCAGAAACACTTGCCGCCAGAGTCCTGAAAGGGATTTACTTCCCAAATAAGGATTTCTTGAAATTTAAAACCGAGACAGAGTAGATCCTGGTCCTGGGCAACTATTCTAGAGGGACGAGATTTGTTGCTGGAGCAGGGTCTGGTTCAAATTGGAAATGGGAATCCATGCGGATTTGGGATCACAGATAGCTACACTCCGGATTGATCAAAGAAAAACCTGGCAATGTGACAATCGAGACAGTGGATCAGCTTATGAAACAACACACAGATGAATGGATTGAGAGGTGATTGATGCGGCTATTCCTTGTCCAGTCAAAGGGGAGATCAACAGGATTCCACTTCTCAATCGAGATGACCAGGATACATTTACATGGCAACACACATATTCGGGCGAGTACACTACGAAGTTAGGTTACAACATACTTACACGACAAGCTCAGTCAAAAGACCAACAGTCGTCGGTACAAGCACAAATTCAGAACCCAATACTTTGGAATAAGATTTGGAAATCGAATGTACAAAACAAGGTTCAAATGCTATTTACAATATAGTTGAGATAAGGATAGAAGGTTTCGAAAGTGTTACACGTGTGATGAACTTTTGGATTAAGACGAGCATTAAAACCTCATCTTCACCAAAATAGAGGCAAATTAATGAATTTAATACGTGGATAGAGGAGGATATAGGTAAGATTACTAAGTGTTATTATTATTATTTGAGATGGAATGCATGCAGGTTACTAGGAGCACATGGAGGCGAAAGAGAAGAGTCTGGAAAGGTTTTGACCCAGGCGAGACGTTTCAATCTCATAGTGTGGACATGACATATTTTAAATTCACTTTTAATTTCTAGACGTACATGTGGAAATCCACTTTAGGCAACAAATCCGATCTTTAGAACACAAACTACACCACTATATATACAAGGTATCAGTTCAATTAATTCGCTTCTCCTTTATTCAACTTAGCTCATTTTACACTACTATTAAGTTGAACCTTAATTACAATAGCATATTACCCTTTCTTCACTTCACTAACAATGTTAGGGTTGTAGGTATTTTCTTCTTTTGTTATCCTCACTGGTACATGTTAATATTCTTTAATATTCACATCGCTATGGCCACTCACTCACGATATGCTCTCCTCCTTTTTGATATCAACGAGAAAGATGATATAGAGGTTGGAGTTGTTACTTTGGAAAGTAAGGCTAGGTGTGTGGATTGTCATCGATATAATGTCTTCTCATCGTCAATGTTCTGGGTTTTGTAAATTGGTACTCGACGGCTGGATGGTTAGAGGAAATGTTAAGGATTCAGAAGTTAGACACAATATGTTCAAATTGGAAATTGAAGACAAACAAGAGTATGATAGGTTGTGGAGTCTTAGCCCGGTAATGTCCTAGGTCTGCATGCGGGTTTCAACAAATGGGTCAATAGTGTCGATTTCAACTCAGTATACCCGCGTTATTCTTCTGTGTGGGTGCAAGTTAACAAGTTATATTTTATGCAGGAAGCCATAAATACTATAAAAGCTCTCAAGTGAGATTTTGTGGACTTGGAGGAGATAGAATTTCCAAAAATGAATATGGCGGTGGTAAGAACTCTTCATTTCAGGGTTAGATTTGGTGTCACATAACCTATTCTAGTGGGTGTCTATCTTCGACAAGAGGATGGAGCTTCTTGGGTATTCCAGTATGAAAGTTTAGGGCTATTTTGCTTCGCATGTGGAAAATTGGGGCATAAATGCGACAAGTGTGATGATCCGGGGTCTTAGCATATTAAAACTAAGGTATGTCACATAGAATATGGATAATATAGTCGGGGAACCCCTAGAGAGGCCTCTGTTTGGGGTGTGCAAGAGGATTCTCGGTGAATTTAGTACGCACATGGAAAGCTTTTCCTGGACTAGACGGGACGATAGCCCATCTCCACCACTAGGGTGGGGTAGGGACGCGGAATTACAGACTAAACCCATGAATGATAACACGAAAGAGCAAGACAAGAACACTGAGAATGATGAAAGAGATGGAGATGATGACAATGATATGGGTTGGAACAAACGTAGAAACAAAGGACATTCGTTGAAGTCTATCATAAATTAGGCGGTTCAGATGAGAACACTTTCACATCAAGTAGCGAGGACCATCATCTTTAGTGATGATGACAACGAGAAGGGTAACAACATTAGAGAGGTTGAGAAGCAGATGGTAAATTCTGAGACGGTGACCGATCTAAGATTTCATGGCCATAATCATCAAGGAAAGGGATCTGGTGTTCAACAAGGAGGTGGTATGAAGGACAATAGTGGTCCGGTTAAGGGTTACACGGGGGAATTGCAGGTATGGATAAAAATAAAATGTTAAAGAGAAGACTTGAGTTCTTGGACTTTGACGAAAATTCTAATAAGATTCATAAGAGAAATCCATGGGTGTTTAGTGCACATGGTAATCAATTGAGGAGGGAAGCAATGATGAAGGGTTATCGTTCTTCACCTTCACTTGAGGAAGATTAAGATTCTTTAAATATTGAACTTAGTAACAGTGATTTCACCAATTTTATGAGGTTAATGAGGATGAGACTAAGTCTGAAGAAGAGGGAGAGGAAGATCTTGTCGAAGAGAAACTTGTTGAAGCAAAAACAAACAAAGGTGATGATGGAGGAGAAGATGGTAGTGTCTCTGAATTTTATAGGAGGAAGGTCTTTGCGAGAGAATATAGATGTATTAAAGGGAAGGTTGCTAGTAGAAGAGTTAGAGGAGGGTGAGGACACGGCTAACCGGTTTTGGCAGCGGGTGGGAAATGATGGCTCTGTTTTGGAACTGTTAGGGGATAAAGGCCCCCTTAACGGTTCAGGTTTTGAGAGCATTGGTGGGGGAATACAAACCCGCCTTGGCGTGTTTTTGTGAACCCATGCTAACCGAGCAGCATGCTTCGTTAGTGGTTAGACAGATGAATTTTGACTCTTGTTTTGTTGTTATCCCCCAGGGGAGTATAAATATCTCTAAGGGTTTTTTTACTTGTTTAAAATCATCCTATCACTTTGACTATTTTAAATATCCGCCTGCACTATGTTATTTCTAAGTTTAATGATGATGTAAATTTGTATTATATTGTGTTCTTGCATGCTCCTAATATTTACTGTGAAAGACAACAAATATACAAAGCACTAAAGGCTTGGAAAACAGAACACAACGATCCTAGGCTTCTTATCAGATATTTCAATGACATCCTTAACTCATAAGGAAGGCGTAGCCGGATCCCGTAAAATCCAAAATACATCCTCAACTTCATCACATTCATTTCAAATAACGCATTAACGGAAATTCAATCTTTTGGTAGCTTCTTCACATGGACTAACAAGCGAAACGACCAGAACTTGGTGAAATCAAAACTAGACAAAGACTTTGCGAGTACGGACTGGCGAGAAACATTCAAATGCTTAAGGTTTTACTACACCAGTAGTTGGATCTGATCACTATCCATATATCCTCTATAAACAAGAGAAAGGAAGACATAATACTAGACACTTCAAATTTGAAACCAATTGGTTGGAACACCCAAAGTGCAAGAATGTGACTCAAAATGCTTGGGGTGACCCTAACGATGTTGGATCATTGCACGTATTACTGGAAAAAAACAACTGACAAGTGATTCTCATTTAAATGGAGTAGACATACCTTCCTTAACAACAAGAAGAGAATTAAATAACTAGAACAAGAATTGATTGCAATCACAAATGGTTCTTACTCTCAACGAGTGCATGATGAAGAAATTATAATCCGAGAACAACTAAACTTCTCCTAGACACAGGAGGAAATTTATTAGGCTGACAGATCTAGACAACAATGGATAAAATACGGAGACAAGAACACAAAAAAAAAATCGCTCTTACTTCCAAGCGTAGAAACCTAAACAAAATTGTAGGCATTCAAAGCAGTCTCAGAGAACGGACATAACCGAAGATGAAATACAGGAACAATTTAATAACGTTTACAAAGACATGCTGACAGAGCCCGGTGGATCAGACCTGGACGAAGCACTTAAATGTATCAACATTAGGGTCACACCTGATATAAACACCATCCTCACCAAGATTCCAAACAGGGAAGAAGTTAAAAAAATAGTTTTTGACACGGGATCAGGGAAAGCGCCGGGTCAGATGGCTTAAACGGGAAAATATTACCAAGAATACTGGGAGAAGTTAAAATATTATCTGTCTTATTGAGAACAAGGTTGATGAAGGAAGAATCAAAGAGTTTCGCATTACTAGAAATTGCCCAACTCTATTGTAGACGACCCTTAACCTAGACTACGAGGAGGAACAAGGTTGATGAAGGAAGAATCAAAGAGTTTCGCATTACTAGAAATTGCCCAACTCTATTGTAGACGACCCTTAACCTAGACTAGACTACGAGGAGATTACACAATTTCAAGCAAGAATGCATTGATACATATTGTAATCGTTCCGGTCAAAGAGTGAACTTTGACAAATCATCTTTAGTAAACACATCCCCAACAGAGATTTTATACATAAAAGAAACTAATGATTAGGGAAATACCTTGGTATAATCCAAATTTTTTCTATTTTTTTCTAATATTTTTAACTGTAACGGTATATTTTGTTCTGATGCATATCGTTTTATTGTTTTGTACATGCTGCCATTTGTATTAATCTAACACAAGATTTCTTAAAGACAAGTAAAAAAAAACCATACCTTTTAAAAAATAATACATAAGACTGTGGAGGTTTACTGGACCTTCACCCTTTAATTAAATGTGAGAAAATATCCAATAGGTGTATAAGTAGTATGGACCAATGTTGACAAAAACAAAATAGTATGGACCAATTTTGAAAAAACAAAGTATGGACCAATAATGGTGTAGACATCTCGGCAAAGGTATTCGAAATACCTTGCTATCTCACGTTTGCTGAATATTATCTCTAAACAATGAAACTAAAGTCAAATATAAGACACGTCACAAATTACACCAATTACACCAACACTTGCAAATCACAATAAATACAACTTCAGAAGCTTGAACCCCTAGTTCAGCTAAGCTAAGCTACATAACACATACCCATACAAACAAAAAGTCTTAACTATTTTTCTGGGCAACAACAAATAAACTTAACTAGACTTACATATCAAAAGTAAAGTTAGTGTTTTACATTCCCCAAATACCACGAGCAGCTGCTACTCTATTACCAGGTCTCGATGTTAATTCATATAATATCCTCGCAAATGTATCCGAATATCTTCCATCAGCAAAAAGTAACTCCGCAAATGCATTTTCATACGGTAAAAGCATTGGTTTATTTTGTGGCTCCGATACTAAATTTTCCAATATCATTGCTGCTTTTCTACAAACTTCTGGTACTGGATGTGGTGTTTTAACCACTTTTAATAGCCTATCAACTGCCCTGTAGTTTGTTATATTGTTAAAAAGTCAGTTTTACCCCCGTAATAAGAAGAAAAACGTAACTCACCATCTTTCACTAGCTAATTTTAAGCGACAATCCATATTAATCTCCGCTAGATTATATAACGCCCCTACAGCTGATGCTTGTGCATCAGTTGCTGAGAAGCTCATAAGATCAACTAATCTCTTATAAATCTGTTATAATTAAATATATTAAACAAACTAAATACAAATAAAATTAAATGAATAAACACACCTGTGGAGCAAAAGGAAGAAGAAAAGGTTCGTTATCTGGATTAATTATCAACCGTCCGATTAACTCAGCTGCAGCACAATGCCAAGCTTTAACAGAAGAACCAAGCATACCCATAATAGCTTCAACGGCTCGTTTTTCAGTTATTTTAACAAAGGAAGGTTTTGAAGAGTTGAAGATACGAAGATCAACTAAATGAGCTAAATTAACAATAGTTTCGAGTGCGTTAGTAACAAGCTCTTCATCATGTGTAAGATGATCTTCAATACATTGAAAAATAGTTTCTAAACAATGCCTTTGTTGAGCCATAATAAGTTCATTATCAGGCATGAATGAAAAGTTACGAATAATATTAGAAGCAGCTACAGCTACTAATTGTTTTTCAGCTCTTCCTTCATCATCTATATTGAATAATCCATCTTCTTCAAACCACCAACCTAAAGAAGGAGCTTTATTTGAAGAAGAACCTGATTCATTGCTTTGTTGATGAGAATCATATTCATTTCCAAATCCAGTAACTGTTGAATTAGCACCAAGTGATCTTAGTCTTGGTGTTTTTACATGTACTCGAGGAAGTGATATATCGCGCCAATCATCAATCTGGTTGTTTAATTTATAAATAGTATAATTAAAAGGATTGAATAATTAAAGGAAATGAAATGAAGGACTTACAACTTGAAGTAGTGCATCAAGTAGGCCAGGTATTTTAGCTAATGGAGTTGCATCTTTACGAATTTCATCTTTTTCCTTGAATGAGAGTAATGTGAGAGTGTTTAATGCCCATGTTAATTCACTCTTTAATCCACTTTGGAGAGCTAATACTATCCTTTTGTTATTCAGCTCTGTAATTACAACACAAAATTGTGTGATACTCTTTAATCAAGTTCAATCATATAACTAGTTACTAATCTAAACTAAATGTACTTACACAACACACAAATTTACTCAAATTTTCTCGTATCTGTTATCTATTTTTCATTTTTATAACTCCTCAGTTTTCCATTAACAAGCACATACCGATCCGTATCAATGAATTCTTAAATCATTTGATATTCTAATTAATCATGGATATATGTACGGTGCCAAAATAAAAAATCAATTTAAGGATATAAAGTTGAAGTTCCATTAATCTGGAGGGGAATTTACTTTAGAACAAAAAAAAGAGGCGAATTTACTGGTCTATAAGATTAATACGTGTGTAATATAATAATACTTTATATGTACAAAAAACTAGGGTTTTAATGTGGACGGACCGGCAAAACCAGAGTGAACTTGGAGGGAAGGGCCGAATAGAGTGTTTGGCGCTGCAATGTCAGCTCCTAAGGCGGCGGCAGCAGCGGCGGCGGCGGCATGATTGCCTCCGCTGCCAAATGGACGGCCTCTCTTCGCTGACGGAGTAGCGGAGCCACCCGATCCTCCGCTTTGCTTGTTATGCTCTCTTTTCTGCATCTTCTCTTCTCTTCTCTCAGAGCTAATGTTTGAGTAATTTGAACAAAAATAAATAAATCGTTTTTTCCTCAGAAGTGAACAAGAATAATATTATAGAAGTATATTGGGCTCAATTTTATTAGACAGACCGATTGGGCAAATAGAGCTTACGGGCCGATAAATTTTCAAATATAGAGATGATCATGAAATTTATTAATTTTTCAAGATCTACTTTATATATATGAAAAGTAAAGTAAGGTTACATATAATTAGCTATTATACTAATATCTATATGTATATCGGTTAGAATTGTCGTCTAGTCATTTTGACTAAATGATCAGGCATATTGTTTGTCGTTCTCGGAATATGTCGAAAGGTAATATGACGTCCCACTCCCGCCATTTCCTTGATCGACTAGATTGTTTGGCATGCCTGCCAGGACACCCTTGATAACCCATTAATCCATTGGATTAATCCAAAGTTATCAGAACTGATACCCGTACGCCTATCACTGTTTGTCATTACCTTATGAGTCGTTTTAAGAATTGTCATGGCTTCCCCTATTTAGCGGTTTGGCAATAAATAGGTTCTTTGAAATGCATCTCGCTACCACAGACATTAACCTTCTGCATGATAGATATCCATGTCGGTTCGTATCCGCTAATAAAGAAAGTATCACACAGAAACTCAACTTCTGCATCTGTGTTCGGAACCTGGTTGCATCTGCATTACTTGCCCTCAAATCGTTATCTTGTTAATTGATTTGAATGTCTCAGTCTTCTTCGAACAATTATGTCATTTGATACTCTACTGTTCTAAGAATCTAATCAACATCAAACTTTTTTCCTTCGTGGTATCGTGTCGTTTTTTATTTCCATATATTCCATTGTAAACATAATATAAGATGTTTTCCCATCCCACCTTTTTTTTCTATGAATACATAGTTTTTAACATCCGTTCTGTAATTTTGACCTTTAGCTTACTATGTGTGTCAGTTTCCATTTTTTATCTGTGTATCATTATTCGTGATTTACCCGGCAATTCATTATTTATTTTATTGGTTACGGTAAATTCATGTTTATTTTTTGGTCTTTTGGTCAATTCGTATTTTATCAACTCTTTTATTTTAATCAGTGGCATTCTTGCTGCCCAGACCATTTTACTTTCATAATAAGCTAACAACATATATTCTACTGTTTCTTTTGCTTTGTCAAAAATATTACAATATGGTGATTTAATACACTTCCTCTGTTAGAGATTATTTGTTGTTGGAATGGCATCGTAGCAAGCTTTCCACATGAAATGTTGATTCTTCGTATGTACATTATTATTTCATATAAGCTTCCAGATTTCATGATCAATATTATGTCATGTTGATGATTTCTGGGCCTTTTTATCCAGTCTGTTTGACACATGTGTGTAATATCCCGACTTTATTGTGTAGGCCCTATTCCTTGTAGCTGACCAGATAAACTTATCATTTTCTTAAGGTTGCAAGATCTTGATTTTGTTAACAACAACCTTGAGTGATTCTAGAAAAATTTCATCCAATAGATCTTGATTCCACCTGTCACCTTCCAATAGTATTGACAAAAATGGGTTTTGATCCAGTTTGGATTCAGTGGGTGTGGAAGTGCATGTCAACAATGTCTTTTCAAATTAACATTAATGGCGAACAATTACTAGTTTTCAAATCAGAAAGAGGATTAAAGGAGATCTCCTTTCTGCACTCTTGTCCTCTCTTATGATTAAATCACTCATTACTCTCATTTAAAATAAAGTTGAAAATTATAGTATCAAGGGATTCCAGGTTACTCAAAATTGTCTGGTGATTTCACATCTTTTATTTGCTGCTGATTCGTTTTTTTCTTACGCTCGAGGGTGTAGAAGTGGAGGGGTTTCAAGATTGTAACACCAGATAACATCAAGAAAGAAATTATGAATTTTCTGCATATCAAGGAAACTAACAACCCAAATAAATATTTGGGTATACCTCTATGTCATAAATGATCTAATATAAAAACACTTATGCGGATTGCCAACGTAGTTTTCTCCAAAGCACAAGGATGGATTTCTAAACTTCTCTATGAGAGGGGTAAAGAAATACAGATTAAAGAGATATTACAGGCTATATCAGTTTCGCAATATCTACTTTCTCTCTCCCTGATACTTTTTGTAGGAAAATAACCACTATCATTACAAACTTTTGGTGGAATTCACTTGAAAAGCGAAAGATTCATTGGCTTGCATGGGAAAATATGACACTTGCAAAGACCATTAGAGGAATGGGATTTAAGGACTTAAAGAGAATGAACACATCTTTACTTGCAACACAAGCGTGGCGATTGCTATAAAATCCCAATTCATTGGCAGTCAGGGTTTTAAAAGGAAACTATTATCCAAACGGGGACTTGTTGGAAGTAAAACTAAGACAAAGTAGATCTTGGTCATGGGCAAGTATTATTCAAGGGAGGAATCTTTTCATTTAAGAAGGATTGATTCAACTTGGAAACTGTGAGAATACAAATATATAGAGTCACAAATGGTTGAAGTCTGGTTAATGGATACAGAATTTTGGACAGTGGATCAATTAGTGATGGAAGATCGAGATGAATGGAACCAAGAAGTTTTAGATTCCATTATACCAGAACCAACAAGCATCGAGATTGAACGTATGCCAATACTTAGACGAGATGAACATGATACCTTCACATGGACCCATATGCGTTCTGGAGAATATACTACCAAATCTGGATACCATGCTCTTACAAGAATACTTATTAATCAATTAACACAATCATCAACATATGCGGAGCAAAATGATTCTAAAGTTAAGAATCTGGTTTGGAAAGCTAATGTTCCTTATAAAGTGAGAACTTTTACGTGGAAAGCTTGCACAAACATTTTGCCTACTACGAAAAACTTGAAACTGAGACATAGTGTTACCTGGTGTGATAAACAGATTGAAGATATTAATTGTTTACTACTTTCTTATGTAGTTTGTAAACAAATATGGGTAGGATCAGCACTGCAACTCAGGATACCTGAAGACATAGAAGACAATCTAGAGGACTGGATGAGAATCATAGACGGAGCTGGAAACACTACATGAGATACGAGAACGGTGACAACATATATATTACTTCTGTTATGGAATATTTGGGAACAAAAAGTGAAGGCTATACATGAAAACACTCAATTGGAACTGCATAGTATTTTTAAGTCAGTTCTCCAAGGAATGAAGGACCTTTTTGGAGTAGAATGGAGTGAAGAAAAGCAAGCCCACCAATAAGAACAAATCAATAAACAACATCTATTTGGACAGAAGAAGAATTGGCGTGAACATCTAATATTGTTAAATGTGATGTGTCATTTGTCATTTAAGCTCAACCTAGTGTAGTTGGAACAGTGTAAATAGATACTAGATTAGGGAGGCGACGTCTTTTTTCTAAGGCCATTTGGACTGATACGGTTGTGGAGGGAGAAGTAACAAAACTTTTTTTATGATCAACCTTGGAATAAGACGTTAATTTGCTCAGACAACCTTAATATTATTCAAGGTATTAGGTCACCGCCAGTATCATGGTGAAAGCTTATACTTTTTCTTTTGCTGACACGGGAGGTTGCTGAATTGTATGGTAACATGCATTTCAAACATATTCCGCCACGCATAAACGGACTAGCTAATCATTGTGCGTGTAATGTCAGGCGAAGGGCCGTTGCAGAAGAAAGGTATATGCCTTATTGGTGTCCATGATGGCCGGGTGTTGATATTCTGGTTTTACTTTCGGTAATATATAGTCCAAAAAAAGAAAATCTGATTTTCTATTTTTAATATATATGTAATGTTTTTTTTTTGTCGATATATATATATATATAATATGTTACTTCCAATAATGGTTAGTATATTTTTTTTCTATATATACATCATCATGTTTGACCTAAAATCACATGCTATTTTAAGGGGCAATTATAAAAAAGAGCCTCTACAACATAAGGTTTATAAAAAAAGTCCTCACCCCTAACTAACCCTTCCCTATCTAACTAAACACCAGAAAACCCAATAATACCCCTCCCTCTATATCTATACCTGTATCAAGAAACCCATTATCCTTCCTATTAGGTTCCGAATCTGAAACCCACCCCCCACCCCCCTCTCTTCTCTCTCCTGTAAAACTATATACTCTCCCTCTTCTCTCTCCTAAAACCACCCCCAGCAGCACACCTTCCCCACCATACCTCACGCTCACCATAGCACCACCATATATCAGTGCTCATCCTTCTTCTGCGCAGCAGCAACCCGGAGCAGCAGCAACAGCGACCCGGAGCAGCAGCAACAGCAACCCGGAGCAGCAGCAGCAGCAGTCGGAGCAACATCAACCTCCCAGATCTGGCGCCATTCTACATCTGCAACCGGAGCAACACCACCAACGCGCGACCCCTACATTTGCAGAACCAGATCGAAGGCCACCTCAGCTGTGACGAGCACCACCACCAAATCCAGATCTCACCACCACACCCTCGCTGCTCCACCACAGCCTCGCCGCCCCACCTTCGCCATCATCACCTCCCCACAGTGACCTGCGTACCTTCAACCATTGCCGCCGCTCCTGGCCTCCGAGACGCCGGAGCGAACAGATCCCCCACCATGGCTGCAGTTTTTGTTGCAGTTTTTCATTTGATTGTTCTTTGTTGCAGTTTGTATTTGTCATTTGTTTTCTTTTGCAGGTAGATGGGTACAGCCCCTTGACTGCTGCAGCAAATCTGGATCCAGATCCAGATCTGTTAGGTGATGCATTTATGTTTTGTTTTATTTTTTATTTTTGAATGTGCTTTTTAATTTAATATATTTGTTGTCTTTCGCAGAATCGTTGAACCCCCGCTGGGCACAGCCCCTTCACAGTCTAAAAAATCGCATTTGTGTACAGCCCCATCTAGACCGGTCAATGTGCACGTTCCCATGAGCGCCTTAGAAATCCTTTGTTGTTGCTTCTGTGCACGTACCCTTCACCGTATGTCGCAATGTGCACGTTCCCGTGAGACTGAATTTCCTATTGTACACGTTCCCATGAGACTGAATTTCCTATTGTACACGTTGCCATGATATCGTATTTCCTATTGTACGCGTTCCCATGATATCGTATTTCCTATTGTACGCGCTCCCATGTTACCGTATTTCCGATTTGTACACGTACCCATCTAGTTGTTGTATAGACTTTTACATGGACAGTCCATTGAAGGACTTAATAAAATTTAATACACTAAAAGAAATTAAAGAAAACACACACATCTGAATGAAAAAAAGTTACGCGTAAAATGGGTCTGTACCCAGTTAAAACCCGATGTGCGCGTACCCATGACGAAAGTAACTATCCTTAGGGGTAAAAAGGTAATGTTAAGTAACTAAAAATCCAACTAAGGACTTTATAAGAAGTCCTAACTAAGTAGAACTTTAAAAATAAGTTTTGTATGATTTGGGATCCAATTTGTAATTTCCTCCTATTTTAATGTTTGTAAACTTAAATCCGTAAACAGAAGTAATTTCACACGCAAGCTTAATTATTTCAGTGGAAAAGGAAGTAGGTGGAAGGTTGTTTTCATTGACGTATTATTATCAAAATTTTGGGATATTTGCTTTTATTATTTGCATCGTACATCAAAAGGCCGCACCTCTACTACATCTAAGAAGAAAAAACCTAAAAAGTGGCCCTACATAGAAAAATAAAATAAAAAGTGGCCCTAGATGTCTATTTTAGTATTGAGAACTTCTGATAAAAGAAATGTTCCGAGAACTTGACCCTACCAAATATGTATTTTAGTTTTTTCAATTTATGTATTTGTAGCCGAACTGTTGAGTGAGAAATTATCTCTTAACTGCATTTTTTTTTTGATTTCTTTGGTGTAAATATCCATTTTTCAAATTCAAGGGTTGGAGTTGTAAAGTTTGTTAGTTTTGGTGGGGTTGTGGTCGATGATAGAAATCTTATGAATTTTGTGTATTTTTAATGTGTAAGTGTGGAGCTGTTTGAAGGGAAAAAAAAAAAACTTTGGGTGGATTAATTTAAATTTTTGTAAATTTATAAATTTGTTTGAAAATATAAGAATAAAAAGTAGACGTTAATTTTAATTTTCAAACTAACGGATTAAAATAGAGATTATTACCCAAATGGTCTAAATAGAGATTATTACCCAAATGGTCTGAAGACACCACCTCGTGATCTAACAAGACCGTCTCTATAGCCTCTTTTTACTAAAGGTCACAAACTAATTTTTACACTATAAGTCAAAAAACCAATTACCTTCTTACCCTCTTTTGTTTTTTATTTACCTATATATACTATATTTTATCAAATAAAAATGAAAACCCAAAACACACTCAATCTCTCCTCTCTCCTCTCTCCTCTCTCCTCTCTCCTCTCTTTCTCTCTCTTTGAAGCTCAACCCTCTCCTCCGAAAATCCATGGAGCTCGAAATTAGAGTTTGAGTTCCGGCAATGAAGCCGGATTTGTGACGAAGTTCCGGCAATAGAAGTGAAACAACTGCTTATTGAAGAACAACACCCATATGGGTCTTCTAAATTAGATGCGCCTAAGGTTTTAGAAGCGTTGAATGTTAGCGAAGATGAGTTTCTTTTAGTGATGCTGATGTAGAAGCTAACTCCAAATCACAGCCCATAAGTCCAAATCGTGATGAAGATGCTGGTTCTTTTCAAGCCCTAAAACTGCAGCTCCTAAATCATAACCGTGAGGAAGAATTGAAGGCTACAAACTTTGTTATTGAAGGTAATAATAGCTTGATTGCACATCTTCATTAGATGAATGTTTTGGAAACAATTTATTAGTTAATTTTCCTAGTGTCAGCTGTTGCTCTTTTGAATTCTGGTATTTAGCTGTTGCGCTCAGAACTTTTGCGCACAGAATTGTTGGCGATTACAAATCTGGCGATGGAACTTTTGCGCTCAGGACTTTTGCGCTCAGGACTTTCTAGAAGGCTGCGCTCAGAAGTTTCCACATCGTTAAGCTAGATTAGATTACTTTTTTTTCAGAAATGTAATAGATTTGTGTTAGGTTAGATTACTTTTTTTTCAGAAATGTCGTGAAATGCTCAAAAGTTTTATGAAATGCTCAGAAGTTTTGTGGTGATGTTGATTTTTTATGTTGAATCAAAAAAATATTTAAACTCAATAACTTTTGTATAAATGCTCAGCAGTTTACTGATTATACGAGAAATGCTCAGGAAGTTTACTGATTATACGAGAAACGCCCAATACCCCATGCTCCGAACTATTTTCTACGCTCAGAACTATTTTTCACGCTCAACACTATTTTTCAGACTCAGAACTTTTTTCCAGACTCAAAACTATTTTCTAGACTCAGAACTATTTTCCAGACTCAGAACTTTTTTCCACGCTCAGAACTTTTTCCGGCGGTGGCCAGCGGTGATCGGTGGTTGTGGTCGGAGCTGGAAATTATTTGATAATTAATGAAGAAGGAGAGAGAAAAATGATAAAGGAGGAGAGAGATTAATGGTAATGGAGGAGAGAGTGTAATGGTAGTGGAGGAGAGAGAAATCTATTTTTTTGTCTTATATACACTATAAGGGTAGTTATGACATTGAACATCTTATTGGCCTCTAAGTAGGAGAGAGGAATCACTTGGTTCCTATATGGCACATTGATTCTCCTCAAGTCTCCTTAGGTAATTGACCCAAATAACAACTTAACAAAATTTATATCAATCAAAAATAATTTAATAAAGCGTTAATGAAAATAATGAACGGGATACGTCTATAAAGGGCAACATGCAATTTTTTTCTTAACGACCATGAAGTAATAATTTCCTAAAAAACTATTGACTAACTAAGTGTGCACGAGGCACGACCCAGTCATAACGATCTCCAATTAACTACTGTCATAGATCTTCCGGAAGGTCCCTACGGTATTGGTCCTACTGAACAAGACACGCCAAATTTAGCCAGCCAATCCGTGCAATTGTTAGCTTCGCGATAGTTCCAAGTTAGCTCAAAACGCTCCTTAGAAGCCAAAATTTCACGTCAAGCTTCTAGCACATTGTTCGAAATTCCCCTTCAGTTCGCACCGCCCTTCACTAACGCGCGCAATCTACTCGAGACAATTTCGATGATTAGCGAGGTGTAACCCCGACACACCGCCAACTGCAACCCAAAGTGTACTGTAGAGAGAGTAATTTTACTTCGAAAGGCGTGCGCGCAACGCAATTCCTCGCAAAGCCTCCCGAAAAATCGCCATTGTTATTGCGAAAAAGTTCTCCCACCCCGACTCGAGCTTTAGCCTCATTAAACGAACCATCTAAATTTAATTTAATCCAAACTTTCGACTTAATCCATTTTACAAAAACATTATTAGGTGAAATAAACAAGCCTATAACCTGCTCCACACCCCATGCGCGTATGTAATCGCTCGCCGCATTAAAATGATAGCTATTAGTTCGTCGTTAGATTTTCTTCCTTATTGAGTGATCAAATAACCTCCCATTTTGATCTACAAAACCTACCAAATATAAGCGACAATGATGCAACTTACCTCTATCACTTGCACCAGCGTTTTGTTCAATAATAAGCCCGCCCACCAACCATTCGGATCTACCTAATGCAGCTGATCCGAGTTGCTCATTCCAGACACTGATTCGACAGCGGGCCCCTACTGTAGCGGCGGTTCCATCTTGGAAAAAAACAGCTGATGTCGCGAGTTGAGTGACCAGCCCCTCACTCTTTCCTGCCTTCCCTCCATCGCCTTATCCGGTGGTCTCAACTGTCAATCCCTACGAACTAGAACAACCCCAGAAATTGCAGCAGAAGGGTCATCGCCTGCCAAACCAAGAGCATTTCCGGCCTGCTCCCCTTGTCTCACATTGGAGCCCAATGTACATACTTCAAAAACTCTCATGTACTCATTACATTGCTGAACTAGGTGATTAGAAGACTCCACATTCCCACCACAGGCTTGGCAACACGAATTTCCAGTCACCCCTCGGATCTCAAGATTTCCGGTCGTGGGTAAACGGTCCCAAACCGCCTGCCATAGAAGAACTTTAACTTTTTGCGGACATTTAAGGGACCATATGAAGTCCCACTTGAAATTCGGTTCGCCCTCCACCGGTAACATCCTCTTATATGCCGATTTAACCGAGAAATTACCCGAAGCTTCGAATGACCATTTGTAATTTTTTTCGCTCGCGTTCATTATCTCAACAGCACCATCTTTTAATACTTCTCGACCCATTATAATATTTTTACACATTCTAGAATCCGCCGGTTTGACAATCTGAGCCATGAAGTTCTCTTTAAAATATTGATGTTTAAACACCTTAACCCACAACGCAGAGTCATATTGAAGTATATTCCGCCCCAACTTGGCTAAAAGTGATTTATTAAAACTACACGCTCTCCTCAACCTTAATCTACCATACTTCTTAGGTTGACAAAGAGTCTCCCATGATAGCCAATGTATTTCTCTCCTACTCCTACTATTCCAATGAACTTGGACCTACTAACCTTTGGTGAGCAAAGAGGACATCAAGGAATACCAACCGAATATCGAAATTATTCAAAATAATCCAGATCAACCTGTTGAGCAACCACTAAGATGTGGTTCTAGAATCCGAAGGTAGACTACGAGAAATCCAGGAAACGAGTAAATGACGTTGACTGATTAGGGGAACCCTAGTTCTTCGAGGAAGCTATGTCAGAACCACAAAGTCAAGAGTGGTTGAAAGTCAAGCAAGAATAGACTAGTTCGTTGCACGAGAACCACACATTTGAGTTAGTTCCTCTTCTAGAAAAGAAATGTTGAGTTGAATAACAAACGGGTTTATAGGATGAATACTGAAGAATGAAATCCATAACCAAGGTATAAGGTGAGACTACTTGTGATGGGATTGAGTCTGAATAAGGGTATAGATTTTGATGAAATCTTTTATCCAGTGGTATAAAATTCTTCTATCCAATTTATCCTTGATTTAGCTTCTAGCGTGGACTTAGAGATCAAACAACTCGATGTCAAGACTACTTTCTTACATGGAGACCTTGAGGAGGAGATTTACATGGATCGACCTAAGGGATTTCAGTCTAACGGTAAGGAAGTCTTGGTATGTCGACTGAAGAAAAGCCTATATGGATTGAAGCAAGCACCTCAACTGTGGACTGTGGTACACGAAGTTCAAGTATTTCATGACAAATCACGGGATTAACAAGATTATGACAGGTCACAACCTTTTCATAGATAGGCATGTAAATAATGATTGCATCATTCTACTCCTTTATGTTGATGATATGTTGATAGTAGGCCTTGACACAAGAAAGATAGTTGTTTTTAAGAATGCCTTGAACAAAAGTCTTTCTATGAAAGATTAGGGATCAACTAGACATATGTTGGGTATGAGCATAAAAATAAGAGGTACGCTGAGAAAGTATTGCAGAGTTTCAACATAGATAAGGCAAACCATCTAGCTCTCCTCTTGCAAGACACTTAAAATTGAGTGCAACGCAATGACCTACCATCAAATAAGATCAAGTAGAGATGATTAATGTTCCGTATACATCTTCCGTCAATAGCTTGATGTATGTGATGGTATGTATGAGACCTGGTATTGCATATGTCATGGGAATTTTAAGTCATTGCATATCAAATCCAAGCAAATCACATTGGGTTGCGGTTAAATGGGTTCTCATGTATATTTTAGGCACGTTAAATATGTGTTTATGTTTTTACTCTGAGGAACATTTGTTAGATGGAAACACAGATGATGATATGGACGGTGACGAGAATTATCATAAATCAACATTAAAATACATGATGACTTTTGTAGGGGGAGCCACATCGTGGTAATCAAAATCTACATAAATGTTTTGCTTAATCAAATACTGAGGATGAGTATGTCTCTGCAACCAAAACTTGCAAAGACTTACTATAGATGGATTTTTTTTTAAAGAATTGAGTTCTACACAAGAAGGCTTCATCCTTTATTGTGACAATCAGAGCGGAATTCACTAAGACAAGAATCCATCTTATCATTCTTAGACCAAGCACTTTAATGTAAGGTATCACTAGATGCGAGGCTAGCTAGATTTTAAGTTGTTATAACTAGAGAAGTACCATACCAATGATATTGGGTCGAATATGATGATGAAGAACCTTCAGTTGAAGAAGTTCGAGACGTGTTGTTCGAAGGTCGGGTTAGTCATTCCTCCCAGCTGATTCAAAAAAGGGAGATTTGTCGGGTTAGTTCCTCGTCTTTGTAGGACAACTCATGCCTTGGTAATTGGAGAGCTTATTGGAAACAATGAAAGTCAAACTTTGGAATTGTGAAAGAGTGTATTGGAAAATACACAAGTTTGCTTCAATATTTTCACGCCATTAATTTTAGTGTTGAATGAAATTCCACTTCCCTTTCTCGTGTGATACATTTCAATAGTGAATTAGAGAGCACAAAAGAGTAAAATCCGTAGAAAAGTATCCAATAAATCCCTCAATAACAAAATATTGAGAGCTCGGTTGGATGGTCAAATCAAACTTGTTTGAGAGAAAATATTGACACGGTGTTCCTGAAACATCAAAATTCAGATCCAGCGATATGATTGTTGTTCTAACAGATAAAACCGAAGCTATAGCCTCATTTAATGCTTTCTGAGTCTGTTTCAGATTTTTGTATTCCATTAGTTGATGTGTTCGGTAATCCTCTAATGTTATCTTGAGAGAACCTCACGTCAAGTATTTATCTACAACAACAGTGGTATTGAATTATTTTGTATTCTTGTTTTTTTCATGGTATTATTTAGTTTGTATCTCTAATTACCTTTTAATTATCTATATTACTAGAATTTGAGAAAGAAAATCATTTAATTATTTCAAAACACAGTTTAATTATGTCTGATAAAATGGCCCGCTTGGCTTGTTAGGTTCACTTGATCCGCCACAATCTGGCCTATACATCTCGTTCCTCGGGGTTTGGATCTATATCGGGCCTTAGTTTTAGCGAAATCCCAAGTTTGGGCCTATACAATACTTTTATATTGGAAAAACCCGCTCGATCCAGCCTGACCTTCCATTCATATAAATATATTCATTTTTATGATATATATTATGTAATCTTTAGTTGTTTAAAGGGATTCCTTGGATTTTCAAAGTATTTCAATGATGTAAGATTTGCATAACTAAAAATAGTCTCACTAATAATATTTTTTATATAAGTGTTCCACTTTCATCATAAGTTTATAGCTAGATTAATACGTGCCTTGGCACCATTTCATTCTTACTCTCTATTAATAGAGACATAGCTACTGTTTCCAAGGGCAAAAGGAGGCTCAGGTAGGGTGATCCTATCTTCCCCTACCTTTTTTTATTTGTATGCATGCTTCTCCTCCATTATGGATCATGTAGCTGCTTATGAAGACTTCTTGTTTTTATCCTAGATGCTACAGAGTCAAGATTAATCATCTCATTTTTGCAGATGATTGTCTTCTTATCTTTAATAGTTATCACTCCTCAGCTTCTCAAATTAAGTTAGTCTTGGAGTAATTTTCAAGACTTGCAGGACTCAAAATGAGCTATGAGAAGAACAAATTATACACTAGTGGCCTAAATGCTTCTAAGCAAGATGAGCTTTGTTATATTCTTACTGTCAAGCTGCAACATTTTCCTGTGAGATATTTGGGCACCCTTCTAAACACTAAATGCCTGAATGCGGTTGTATGTGAGATTCTAGTTCAAAATGGATGCATAACTTCCCCTCCTTTGCTAAAAGGCTTAATTTAATCAAACGTGTGTTACAAAACAAGGCTAGGTTTGGGTACAATGTTATGATTTTTCCCATAAAGTTTGTTAAAACCATTGAAAGATATCTTTCTAGATTTCTGTTGAAAGGAAATATCATTGACTATAGGGGTGCTAAAATTGCTTGAAAAACTGTCTGTATGAAGAATATCATGGGTGGAATTAATGTTACTAGGATCAAGCATATTAATGATGCAGTTATTTTCATAATATTTGAGAGATTTTATGGTTATGATCATAATAGTATTGTCTGAGAATATTGGGTGCACTTCAACTGGACAATTGGTCAAATGTGTATGGAGTTTTTTCTTTAATAATATAATTCACATCACAACCATTTGGGCGGGATCGTTTCTGCAAATTAAGATACAAGAAAAAATGAAAGACAATCTAGAAGACTGGTTCCTCAAAACTGTAAAATCATTCAAAAAGGGAGGTTGGGATGAGAAGGTGGTTCGAGACTTTATAATGATCAACCTGTGGAATATCTGGAAAGCCAAAATGAAAGGAGTTCACGAAGGTACTGCAGCAAATGGAACTGTGATAAATATAGCATCAACAAAGCTAATGCAAGAAATACACGGAATTAACTGGATTAAAGAGGGTTATAAGGGCTTTAATAAATTAGAAGAACAAAGTGGAGAAATGGATACAGATCAGGAGGAAGAAATAAAAATATACTGCGACGCATCTTTCTCGAACAAGTGGGAACCAACGGGAATAGCAATTGTTTGTGATCAAAGGGGAAATAATTCAAAGTCTAAACATAGCATGAGTATTGATTGCAACTCGGTAGCAGAAGGAGAAGCAATTGCAGTTTTGGAAGCAACGAAAATTGGAGAAAAATTTCCCGATAAAAAAGTCACTATCCATTCAGACAACCTTGAAGTGATTCAAGGTATAAAGCAGGTGTCAGCAGCACGTTGGAATATCCTACCCGTCCTACGAAAAATTATCCACAGAACTAAGGAGCTCGGACTGGTTTCCTTTAAACACATCAATAGGAAGCTCAACAGGGATGCGGATAAGTTAGCGAAGGAGGCTAGGCACGCAGCTACTTTTGTAAATCGGAATACGCTCAGTATCTTCGATTTATCCGCGGCTTTTAGTAGATTAGGCATAGGATGATGTTCTTTTGTACTTTCGCAGGGTGCTTAGGCACCCTTTCATGTCCAAAAAAAAAAAAAAACCATTTTTTTATATCACTTTAAAATTTCTTCTTTATTTATTTAAAACTTTAGAATGTAACGTAAATTAAGAAAAGAACTTCAAATTTCATAAAAAAGGGTCAATTACCCAAGGAGACTTGAGAAACATCAATGTGCCACTTAGGAGCTAGTCAATTCCTCTCTCCTTCTTAGAGGCCAATAAAATGTCCAATGTCATAACTACCCTTCTAGTGCATATAAGACAAAAAAATAGATTATTTCTCTCTCCTCCACTACCATTACTCTCTCTCCTCCATTACCATTAATCTCTCTCCTCCTTTATCATTTTTTCTCTCTCCTCTTTCATTAATTATCAAATATTTTCCAGCTCCGACCACAACCACCGATCACCGCCGGCCGCCTCCGGCCACCGCCGGAAAAAGTTCTGAGCATGGAAAAAAGTTCTGAGTCTGGAAAATAGTTCTGAGTCTGGAAAAAAAGTTCTGAGTCTGAAAAAATAGTTCTGAGCATGGAAAAAAGTTCTGAGTCTGAAAAAATAGTTCTGAGTCTGAAAAAATAGTTCTGAGTCTGAAAAAATAGTTCTGAGCATGGGGTATTGGACATGGAAAAAGTACTGAGCATGGGCTACTGAGCATGAAAAAAGTTGTTGAGTATCGTAAAAAAGTACTGAGTATCGGAAAAAGTGCTGAGTATTGGAAAAATTTGTTGATTATTCGAATTTTTTGTTGAGCCGCTTTACTGAGCATGCTTGTTTGCTCAGTAACTTTACTGAGTTTGCGAAAAAAATTGTTGAGTTTTATTGATTCAAATTTATTTATATAGAAAAAACATCTCAAATATTACAAATTGCTAAAAAAGAAAAAAAATTAGAAAGTATTACATTATAATTACATAAAAAATAGAAGCGAAAGTAGCTAATGAAACTAATCCTTCTTTCTTAACTAATTTAATTGAAATGGAGCATGAAATCCTCGTCACACAGCACCACCACCAACATGTTTAACTCTTTTCCCCATTCTTCATTTATTATCAGATCCAATCATTTGTATAAAAAATCTTATGATCGAAATCAGTTATTACAAGAATATGCTTCGTCTTCGTCTTCTGCAGCAAGCGGGTCTGCAACAAGAAAAAGATTAAAAAAGTACCCAAAAACAAAAAAAAATAGAAAACCAAAATAAAACGAAGTAGATCTGCTCCGGCGCCAGATCTGAGGCTTCGTCTTCATCCCAACGAACGGCCAGATGCTTCACGACTTCGTCTTCTCCGTTGAAGCTTCCCTTCCATGGCTTCACGGCTGCTACTCAGGCCAAACCTCCCTCCCTTCCATGGCTTCACGGCGGCCGGAGCTCTACCTGCTGTTGTTGATAATGGAGGCTGGTGTTCTGGTGTTCTTGTGAAGCCGTTTTAAAGCCGGAGCAGTGGAGCAACTCGTTCGCCGGAGAGAGAGAGAGAGCGCGCATTAGAAAGTAAAGAGAGAGAGGAATAATAATTAGTGTTTTTAAAATATTATGATATATATAAATATATATAGTAATAAAAAAACAAAAAAAGGGTAGTAATGTAATTGGATTTTTAGGATATAGTGTTAATTTTTTGTTGTGGCCTTTAGTAAGAAGATGTTTTAGAGCCGGTCTTGTTAGGTATCGAGGTGGTGTCTTCAAGACCCTTTAGGTAATAATCTCAAAAAAAATCTTTAAAAAGAGGAAGTGGATTTTTTTTAAAATTGTTGAAGGAAACAAATTTTTATTTTTTTAGATTATAAATGGTTGAAAAAACTAACTTTTATTTTTAAATATATAATTAAAAAAATTCAATACAAACTTAAAAAATAAAATTAATCAATTACAGTAGAAAAAGTATTTTTTTTGTTTCATTCGAATTTTTTGTAGAAGATTATATTTTACATATTATCATTATAAATTATTTGCTTGAGAATATTTTCATCACAAAATTAAAAATTAATTTAATATTAATTTCATAGATTTTTCAAAATAAAAATTAAATATTTATAAATAAAACAGTTAATTGAAATATTAAAATATAAATAAATTAGATAAAATAGAAAAATTATTTTAATAAAAATTGAATAGAAATTCTAAAAATTAGAAAGTGTCGGTGCAATTTTGTTTTTAGAAGTTAACTTGAAGGTGAATGAGATATAGGGTTTTAAAGACAAATTTTATTCTTTATAAGGAGAGGAGTAAATCTTAATTCTTTCAAGGGACCCCAAGGATGACCAAATACTAAAATACCCTTACTAACACTAAAAGACAAAAAAAATTATGTCATTGTTCATCTCTCCACTATCTACCTACCTCCGACCACTGACCTCCGACCCCCGACCCCCGACCACCACCTTCGACCACCGACCACCGACTTCTGACCACCGAAAAAATTGATGAGTACACCATCAAATATGATGAGCACTCCATCAAATTTGATGGGTATTCCATCAAATTTGATGAGTACTCTATAAAAAGTGTAGAGTACTCAATAAATAGTGCCGATTACTCTATAAAAGTGTAGAGTACTCAATAAAAAGAGTAAAGTATTTTATAAAAAGTGTAGAGTACTATTAAAAATCAAAGAGTTGATAGCCAAATTAATAATTTATTCACTTTTAAACAACTTATTTACACAATTTCAAATTAATTACAAGATAAATAACAAAACAAACTAATAAAAAAACTAACTACATTTGTGTTTGACCAGATCAGGAAAAAAAATCTACTTCTATGCGTACAGTGTATGCGAATCAACCTAAAAAAACAAAGCAGTTGGTGTCGTCTAGGGTGTGATAAGAATAAGATAAAATACGCTAGAAAACAATGCACTAATCACCCTAGACAGGCACGATACTGCAAGTATTACAGGACGTATGCAAGTTTTAATGATAAGAAGAATTCGTTCTCAGAGACTTAGTGTGTTACACGAATGAGCAAATAATTAGAGTAGCAATTAATAATGAAAAGAAACATGAAATAAAGATGATTGATTGAGAGATTAATAATTAAACTAAATAAATTAAAAGACAATAAAATAAATATGAGAGAATATATGATGAGAGAGTATAGCTTAGGTTTTGCTAGTATGCACTAATCCTTCTAATCTTTCTATCAGTTTTAGTTATTAAGGGAGATAATAGCTCTTAGATACTTAGTCAGGATTCTAAATTCCTACATATACCCGGAGAGCGTATAGGTAGGTTACGACACAACCACGAGCTATTTTAAAATAGGGTTATCCTACGCTACTAGGTTCCTAAGCAAACTTTTTCTTCAATTGGTGATATGGTGATTAAAACAAACCCTAATGACTATCTAGTTAGACTGGTGTTGTCATGACCAATTCCTTATTCTAGACGTTTATGTGGTGTTTCAATAATTAGACACCCCTTCCGGGCGACCATCTAACTACTATTAGCACATCCCTTAATTGATCAGGTTTAAGACAGACAATAAATAAAAACACATAAATCAAATATATGGTTAAGTATCTGGAATCAGATTAAAACATATAATTCCTAAAGAAATTTAGATAGAAAGAAAATAGAATTCATAGATTATACATGATGCAAAACCCAAGCTATGGGAAAATTAGTTCATACCTGAAAGAAATAAACTAAAGGATTGATACAAAGAATTCATCTTACTCTCTTCAATAACTCTAATGACATAAAACCTAAGGACTAATTAATGGGAGACAATGATTAAACCTATGCCTTGGATTTGAGCAAGGATGATTTTACAAAGGTTTAAGGGTGTATTTATAGGTGTTTAGAAGACCTAATTCGTTTTCTTGGAGTGGAAGACAAGTAACTTGGACTCCAAGCCCAACTCTTATTCATAACCCTAAAATATAGAAAAGGTAATAATCTGCCGCTGTTTTGTTTTGGTCGTAACTCCTTCAATACTTATCTGTTTGATGCGTTCCAATAGTCGAAACTGATCGTCTAAGAAATCTCTATAACTTTGATTCAAACCATTCTTCCAAATTCCTAGCCAATCTTGAGTTATGATCACTTCTATGGTCATAGGTGCTGGAATTCAGCTTTATTTGACAACTTTATCTTTCCATATCTTAACTTTTTTTCCTTATCTTCAATTTCCTTGCATATCTTCTTTCCTTTATCTCTTAGAATTGATTTGACATCTAATTAATCACCATATATATCTTTAAAGCTTCACAATTAACAAACAGTTAAACCAGATATGCTCTAAAAATAATAAATTATTAAATCAAGACAAGAAATAGGAAAGTCTACTAATACATAGGAAAATCGGGTATTTAGACTTCTAAAACACTAAAAATGATGTCTCCAGCTAATATTAAATCATCACAAATAAGGAGACATCAGCAGTCCAGCGATGGTGCACAAGCGACGGCGCGGGGATGCACAGGAGAGGGCGTGGAGGTGCACAGGCGACGACGACGGTGTCCTTTCTTAGTGGTCTGAGATCCGACATCCACGAGCAGAGAAAACAGCAGCACCAGCTCCTACGAGAAGATCCAACTTCGTCTTCTGCATCTCGAACCGCGACTATAACTCTGGCAATGGCTCTGCATCTCGAACCGCCACTGTAACTCCAGCCATGGCTCTACATCTCGAACCGCTAGAAGATGGAGGGGGCTGCTGGAGTGCTCGCCTGAGGTTGTTGTTGGTGAGCTGGTGGTGTGGGCGAGCTGGTGGCGATTTCACATCCATTTTTGGGAGCTGATCTCGGATCTCGGCGAGTTCAAGACTCCTTCAACGGAGCTTCCCTAACGAATCTGCTTGGAGTTGAGCGAAGTCCGTTCGAGCGGGGAGCAGATCTGACTGGGTTTCTTTGGGTGGTCTTCACTTGCTTGATGCAGCAATGGAAAACGGGAGTCACAAGCCATTGTTGGTGTGGTGGTAGGTTGGTGGTGGAAATAGAGAGTAGAGAGAGTAGAGAGAGGAGAGATGTATTTAGAGAGAGAAATAATAAATAATTTATGATAAGAAAATATATATAGAGAGAGAAATAAAATAAAAGGGGTATAAATGTAATTGGTTTTTTGAATTTTAATGTAAGATTTGATTTAAGGTTTTTAGTAAAAAGATAAAAAAAATGGGATTAAGATTGAAAATTGGTAGATGTATTCAAAACTCCTTTTTTTTTTTGTTCTAAAAGCTTTCAGTATTCAAAACTCCTTAAGTATAGCTAAGAAAATAGAAAACTATTAATCTTAATAATAATATTTAAAAAATCCACATAACAGAATTAATATATTTTTCTTACGGTGCTTTTCATTTCTGATAAACAGTAGTTTTTTTTTCCTCAGGTAAACTCTTTACTTTTAATTGGAACAAATAAGAAAAAAACCAAATTGACAAGTACATTGGTTTTTCTTTTGTAGATCGTGGGTACTTATTACCTTTTTCCAATATGTGAAATTCTAATGATAAAAGAAAAAGTTAAGGTGTTTTAACACTCCTCCATTACATTCTCTAAGGACAATCATCATCGTTTATATTCCTTTTAGAGTAATGTTTCTTTTTTCTTATCACGGTTCCTTTTAGAGTAAGGTTAAATATTACTCTAACTGAAAATTACATTATCATTTTTATATAATCTTTCAAGAAAATATTAAGTGAACTAATTATAGTAAAAGTAACAACAAATCAAGAAATATAATTATAATAATTAATAGTTTAAAAGATTTAAAAATGTAATAACTTACTTTCAAAGAGTTTATGATTTTCTTTACCTCTTAAAACGTCCAAATAAAAAATATTATGTCTTATTTCCCCTTAATAAATTTTGTCTAGTAAACATTTTTTTATTATATCCTTTTACAATATAGTATAATTTCAAGTAACAATACAACGCAAATTCATATCATTTTTAATATATGCTACAAAAATTAAAATTCTAAAATCATAGAAAAATAAAATTGCATCTTTTTTTTTATTAGTCTCTTTCTAATTCTATTAAAAAATATCTTGGTTAGGTTCAAATCTTCATAAAAAAAACAAAACGAAAGATACAATTCAATTAATTTCGGTATATTCAATTCATCGTATAATTACTTTTTTCTCTTTTCTAATTACTTTTTTTTCTCTCTTTGATATAATGCCACATAAGAGGTGATATAAAGGTGAACCAAAAAATGGTGTCAAATATCATTACTCCCAAAAAAAATCACATATATACAACAAGATCGAAAACGAAAAGTATAAGAGAACTTATTAACCTAATAGCAATTAAGTCAATACTTAAATGTAAAAAAAATATAATTTAATCATAACACAAAACACGAAAAATGATTAAATGACAAAAGAACACAAAAAATGGTTGCAAATTCTGAAAAAATGGATTAAAACATAACTTTTGATTAAAAAGAAAGAGTAATGATATTTGTCACCCCTTTTTACTTCACTCTTATATCACCTCCTACGTGGAAGTTTTAAACACCAATCAGAGTGTTTCTCTTTCCTAATTACTTTTTTCTCTCTCTTTGATATAATGCCACATAAAGGTGACACATAAGAGGTGATATAAAGGTGAACCAAAAAAGGGTGACAAATATCATTACTCTTTCTTTTTAATCAAAAGTTATGTTTTAATCCATTTTTTCAGAATTTGCAACCATTTTTTGTGTTCTTTTGTCATTTAATCATTTTTCGTGTTTTGTGTTATGATTAAATTATATTTTTTTTACATTTAAGTATTGACTTAATTGCTATTAGGTTAATAAGTTCTCTTATACTTTTCGTTTTCGATCTTGTTGTATATATGTGATTTTTTTTGGACATATGAAGGTGCCTAGGCACTAAAGAAAAAGACAAAAAAAAAAAAAGATATAACAACAAAGAAAAGACGATTGGAAGAGAGTGAATCTATCCAATCCCACATCTGCAAAAGTTTACAGCAAACTCGAACAAAATGCTTGACGTCACAAACACATTGGTTGTCACGAGCCTAACTTCTTTAGCGAGCTTATTTGCTTGATTGTTGAAATTTCTTTTGATGAAGTGGAAGAAAATAAGACCAAATTCAACAACTTTTTGTTTGATCTTTTCAATAATCAGTCGGATTTTCCGATTCGTAGCTGATACCTACTTAATACATTGGACGATCTCAAGGTTATCTGAAAGAATAAGCTTCCTGACTTCTGGGTAATCGTTAAAATATCTATATGATTGTGTGGTGAAATTGTTAAGATATGATGATTAAGCACATGTTTTGCTTAGTTACGTCCAAAATCATTGTTACACATCATTGTCCGGGAGTTTGATTAACTTTACACAGAATTAGCCTAACACCTCACTAATTTTACACCACTAACCCATTAGTTGACAAAATAAACTAATATTTATGAACATATAACCTATTGTTTTTTAACGACAATCCATAGTGATGAATTGGTAACCCAGTATTTTTTAATTGTCAACCCATTGATATGTCTATGCAACTTACTATTTTGTACCACTAACACAATATTTTTTATACTATCAACCTACTACTTTTTGCTTATGTTTTTAGTATCTTGCTATCTAACTGTTTTGTTTTTTGTTTCTTTCATAAACAAGTATTTTGTTAATTTTGCGATCCTAGGAGTGGTTTTATTTTTCTTGATGGAATAGGAAATATTATGCACTATTTTAGATGTAATATATTGTATTTATAGATTGTTTAGCTATAAAATATTATAATTATAATATATTTTAGTTATAAAATATTTTAATTACAAAAATAAATTTTAGTTACAAGATATTTTATATTAGTTAAGGAGACAAAAGGTATATTAGTTATTTTATTGGGTTAATTTTTTTGGCCAAAATTAATGAATCATGGATTTTATAAATAATTCACCCTTAAAAGTGATTTGAAATAATATAAGGGTGAATGGCATATAGGGCTTTCGAGACAAGATTTTTGTCATATATGAACTAGTTAAATTCTTATTTTTCTAGGAGACCTCTATTATGATCAAATACTAAGATAGACTTATGTAATATAAATAAACTAAAACATAATATAAATTATTGAGTACTGGCACTGTTCATCTCCGACCACCACTTACGGACCTCCGGACATCACCACCGACCACTGACCACCGGTCACCACCCACCGGCCACCACCCACCACCCACCGACCACCGGCCAAAATATTATAGATTATCGGAGAAAAATATAGAGTCTCGGAAAAAATACATAGTAACTGAAAAAAATATAGAGTATCGGAAAAAACTAGAGAGTATCAGAATTATATGGTCTAACAGAAAGAAGGGAGATGAGTGCGTGAAAGAAAAATTAGACCGAGCCTTTTCTACAGTTGACAGCATTAGTCTATTCCTTGAAACTGCGGTTAGAGTTTAACCAGCCATCGGATCAGACCATTTTCCTCTAATTTTTTTCGAATGAAAGAGAGCTAATAAAGGTAATAAATTCTTTATGTTTGAAACTAGATGGGTGGAAAATAAAGAATGTAGAGAAATCATTGATAACCAGTGGTCGAGAGAATACAAACTTAACTATTTAGTTGAATTTTGTGCAAAATAAGACGCAACGTGCCTAGTTTTAACTGGATGGAACAGAAGAGAGTTCTTGAATAGTAGGAAACTTATTGATAAATATCAAAAGATTTTGGGTAACTTACAAGACCAATCGGCAAGTGAATCTAACATAAAATTGGAAAAATTCCATCTTAGAAGATCTTCGGCCTAAAGAGGAAGCTTTTTGGGCTGATAAAGCAAGAAACTTATGGATTCAGAAGGGGATAAGATACAACCTTCTTTCATGCATCGAGAATTTTGCAAAGAAATGTTAATAGAATTGCTAAACTTAAACATGAAGATGATATATGGGTGGAAGATCCGCATGATATTCAAATGATGGTAATGGACTACAATAAAAAAATTATCTGAAAAAACCGAAGTTAGCAACATTGAAGACGTGTCAAACCATACACAGTGTAAAATAACTGAGAAAATAAATTGGGAACTTACCAAAATACCTGATAAGGATGAAATCAAAAATGTTGTCTTTGCTATGTCTGGTTCAAAAGCTCCAAGGCCAGATGGTCTGCTAGGTAAATTTTATCAAGAATATAGGGATTTTATCCAAGAAGATATATATAGAATTGTGGGAAATTTATTTGATAATAATATGTCACTTGAGAAGATTAATTATACTGTTATTACCTTAGTACCTAAAGGGACGTCACAGGAAAAGGTCAAGGACTTTAGGCCAATTTCTTGTGTTAACTTCCGGTACAAGATTATTGCAAAAATATTGACTCTTAGATTACAACCAATAACGAATTCGATTATATATCCTACTCAATCAACTTTCATCAAAGTGAGGAGTATTCAAGATAATATTCTAATTGCTCAAGAGATGTCATACTTCCATAACACCAACAAGAAAGCAAGGAAATATTATGCAGCAGTCAAATTGGACATGGAAAATGCGTATGATAAGGTGAATTGGGAATTATTGGTCAAAATCCTTGAAAAACTAGATTTTTGCCAGAAGTGGAGAGACTGGATTATAAACTGTATCTCCTTGGTTTCTTTCCAAATCAAAATTAATGGTAGTCGTCTTCGAAAACTCACACCTTTGCAAGGTATTTGACAAGGGGACCCGCTCTCTCCTCTATTATTCTCATTAATAACTGAAGGTCTTATTGGTTTAATCAACGCTAAGTGTAGAGAAGGAAGTATTAAAGGAATCTCAATTACTAGAAGATATCCACGTCTCACTCATCTGTTATTTTTTGACGACGCTTTTTTCTTTATAAATGTCAATAAAAGTGAAATTGAAGCTTTAAAGAATACGATCCAAAGATACTGTGAAGCATTAGGATAGAAAGTTAATCTACATAAATCGATAATTTGGTTTGGCAAAGGAACACATGGTGATGTAATGAATGAAGTTTCGACACGTTTAGGTATGGAGAAATCTAATTCGTTCAAGAGATACTTGGGTATCCCTTTAACACTTAAAAGAGCTAAAAGTGATAACCTAAACTAAATAAAGGATAAACTCTTGGCCATATCAACAAGATGGATTTCAAAGTTGCTGTCTGTAGGTGGAAAAGAGGTTCTGATCAAAGAAGTACTTCATGCGATACCAAATTATGCTATGTCAATATTTGAATTTCCCGAAGTACTATATAAAGAACTAGCTAGTTGTGTTGCGAATTTCTGGTGGGATTCACAGCATGAAAAAAATTCATTGGATGGCCTGGAAGAAGATGGCCAAATCAAAGAAAATTGGAGGAATTGGATTTAGAGATTTTCATAAGATGAAAATTGCCTTGTTAGCTAACCAAGCTTGGAGATTGATTAATTAACCAGATTCCTGATTCGCGAAAGTAATCAAATGTATTTATCATCTAAATTCCTCTCTATGTGAAGAAAATTTAAAGAAGACAAGGTCATGGAGTTGGGCGAGCATCTTTAAGGGTCTTCGACTCCTTAAGAAATAGTATGTTTGGAAGATTGGGAATGGATTAACAACAACCGAAAAATTGTAATGTGGAGGTGGTGGCGCAACTATTTCACAAATATATGTCGGGCTGGAATGTAGATATCCTTAAAAAAATTGTGCCTAGAAATTATGCTAATGATATTCTACTAATTCTGATCCTTAATTTGGATAAAGAAGACCAAGTTATATGGCCTCACACTAAATATGGAAATTACTCGACTAAATTTAGGTACCATTCTTTAATCAAGGAAGAACGTGATAAAGAAGACCAAAATTTGGCTGCTGGGGAAGTTGATAATAGGAAAACTTGTAATACTATTTGGCACTCGAATGTACCAGCTAAGATCAGATTCATTTAATGGAAAGACCTCAATAAAGCATTACTAACTAAGGTAAATCTGAAGATAATGAAATATATAGACACTCGCTCTTGCGAATAGTGTGAAATGGACGAAGAAACAATTAAACATCTCTTTCTAAAATGTCCATTTAGTTGTGTGGTATGGACAACATCAAAATTACTACTTATAATTGATAGAGAGAATATGGGGTCAATTAATGAATGGTTTGTTAGGACTATTGGTACAACATCCCAAAATGGATTAGATTAAAAAAATGCTTTGTAGCTTTCATAATGATCACTATTTGGTATATTTGGAAGGCTAGAACGGAAGGTTTTTATGAGAAAAAAGATGGGACGCGGATGAAATTAATTGGAAAGCCAATACTCTTATAAATGAAATGTTCGATGAAACTTCAAAAGACAAAGTAGGCAGAAATGAAGATGAAAAAGAAGAACATAATGATACCGGTATGAATATCCATAATGATGATGCAGAACTTACATGGTAATGATGCTTCTTTCACTTGAGACTGGAAATCGGCTGGTGTGGCATCGGTGGAAATTAATAAATATGGGTTCATTGACAAAAAAATTAAAAAGAGGAAGAGTTAAATCTATAGAGGAAGCGAAAACTTGGGTGACCCTCTTCAGTACGAGGGAAGCAGGAAGAGTCGTTCTTGCAAGTAGTTCTTTCTACTCGGACAACCTTGAGGATATTCAAGGAATTCATCACCATCATGGAAATTTTTGGAAGGTCCTCCCAAACGTTTTTTAGATTGGAAATGGATGAAACGGTTCACAAGTTGGAAAGTCTATCACATCAATCGCGAAATGAATAGAATTGCATATTTTGCTACTAAATGCGCAAGATTTGATATTGATGATTATCGATAGTTTTAATTTTCTTAAAATTATTTGTAAAAATACGTAAATAAAATAGACTCTCATTATTTATTTTATTGTTTATTATTATGACAAAAAAAGTAGCGTGAATTATATATAGGGTCTTGGAAAACATCTTTCTTCTCTATAGAGTAGTTTCAAAAATGCTATTCTTCTTATGGGCCTCATTTTTTACAATAGTCTTTTCTGCCCTTACTACCACTAAAAGACAAAAAAGTGTGATGTCACTATTTCTCTCTCCTCTACCTACCACTACCCACCTACCTTCAACCTCCGACCACCTACCACCGACCTCCGACCACCGACCACCGACCACCAGTCACTGGTCGCCGGGAAAAACATAGAGTATCGGAAAAAAACATAGAGTACTCTATATATTTGCTGAGTACTCTATAAATTTGCGGAGTACTCTCTAAATTTTTTCGAGTGTATTAATAAAATTACGGAGTACTCTACGAAAAACTCGGAGTACTCTAAGAAAAATCTCGGAGTACTCTAAGAAAATATTGGAGTATTTAAAAACTGGTGAGTATTCTATTAATTCGATGAGTATTATTAGAGAACAAAGAAAACATAGTTAAAAAAATCAATATTTACTACACAAATTTGAATACAATTTAATATACAATTAAAAATATTAAAATAATTAACCTAACTACTTTGACCAGATCTGGTCAAACCAGATATGAAAAAAAAACTCAAACTGCAGCTCCGACGAAGCAATCCGCCACCACCACCACCACCAGCTTCCTCTTCTCCATCGAAGTTCGCCTGAGTTTCTCTCCAGCTGCAGCGCCGAGCAACACCACTCGAGATCTCCGGCGAACCACCACCTCATCTTCTCGTCTTCACAAGGAAACCAGAACTCCCATCGAGCAGATCGAAGGTTATTCAAGTTGCTTTCGCGAATGGTGTTGCAGCTTCCTTTCTCCTGCGCAGAGCTCCGGCGAGGCTAGGGTTTCGCTGGAAACCTGTCGCTGCTGGATCGAAGAAGAGCAGCGAGGATCGAGCTCCCTCTTTTGCTGCCATGGTTATTCAAGGTGCTTTCGCGTTCCAAGGGTGTTGCAGCTCCGACGAGGCTAGGGTTTCGCCGGAAACCTGTCGCTGCTGGATCGAAGAAGAGCAGCGAGGATCGAGCATCACCATGGCCATTACCTTTTCGCTGCTTCACCATGGCTCGAACAACACTGCTGGAGCTCGAACAAAACTGCTGGATCTCGGATCTCGGAGGTGATGGTGGCTGATGGCGGTAGTCGGAGGTCCATGGCAGCAAAAGAGGGAGAAGAAGAGGCAGTTTCCATGGCTGCTTGTTGGAGAAGAAGAAAGAGCCATGGCTGCATTTTCGGTGGTGGTGGTTGTGTTATGGTGGTAATGGTGGCGGTTTGGGAGCTGGAGGAGGAGAGAGATGTGAGAGAAGAGAGAGAATAATGTGCTTGGAATAGTGAAATGATATTTTTAGTATATATAGGGGAAAAAATAAAAAAGAGGGTATTAAGGTAATTGAGGTTTTGGGTTTCATGTGTTAAAAAGATTCTGAGGTCTTTAGTAAGAAGAGACTCTAGGCGGGGTCCCCATCTTGAAGAGGGGGGTGTGTTCAAGACCCTAAGTGGCATTTACTCAAAAAAGTATAACATAGCAATAGTTAAAAAAATTGTTCAAGTGATATACGCACACATTTGAAGAATTTAGCATTTGGAGATTTAAAGTCCAACTCTTCAGACATGCTCTATTGAAGATCCTCTAAGATCCATTAGGTTATTTGACGAGCACTGGTTTTACTATCTACTCGGGGTAATGAGCCTCTAAGATATGTCAGGCTTTTAGCGACCGTTTGATCTTCTCTTGAATCACCGCATTCTTTTCATTAGATAAGTTTCTTTTCTATTGAATTATCAAGTTTATTATCGAATTAACTGATGTCTCCTTAAATGTTCTTATTTTAGACCCTTAGGAGACATCATTTTTGGTGTTTATTTAATCAATTTGATAGACTTTTGGACTAAATATGCAATAATATGATTTTCCTCTTTTATTTCTAGCATTTGTGATTTATTAAGCTTTTGCGCGTAATATTGGTATTTTTAGTGAAGATTTTACAGGTTTTAGGTGTTAGCTAGAAGAGGAATCCGAGGAGAAAGTCAAAGATCAAGAGATAGAGTCAAAACTCGAAGATAAATCCCGAAGATATTATTTTTAGAGCTGAAAATCCATTTTCCAGGCCATAGATTGCTGATTTCGAGGTGCTTAAGCGATGATTTAGCTGTTGACCTTTGAAGAGAAATCATTCCTTATCGAGTTACGGAACTTTAGCAACTGGAATGAGGTCAATCGGAGTTATAACGCATCGGGAAAATCCGTTTTAGTGAAGGTGTATCAGCAGTTACGGGATTTTGGGCTTAGAAATTGGGCTTGGACATTTAATTAGTGTTTTATTATTAGGTCCAAGCCCTAATCCGTTTTTAACCTTATAAGAGGAGATTTTGACCTCATTATTTCTTACCTCTCATATTTTCTTCAATTTACAAATCCTTAGAAGAGAGTGTCAACACAATTCACATTCTGCAAGATTAAACACCAGAGAGAAGTCAACGGAAGGAAGAAAAAAGAAGCTACAAGAGCTGGAGAGGGTCTATATCTCCGTTCGTAGTCATTCCTATTCCGGAAATTAGGTTTTTCTTATCTTTAATTTTGTAATCAAATATGAATTCCTTTATTTTTAATTTCGTATTTCGTTTTAATATGAGCTAAACAATTCATAGTGCTTGAGAACAAACAATGGGTGAATCCCAATTTTATTAATTAACGAATGTTGAATTTGGGTTTTTATTGAATTAAACTAAATTAGGGCTTTTACTCTTTTCAATAAATTGAGTTTATTTTACTGTTTTTGGAGTAGCTAACTAAGAACAGGTGTTAGTATCTAGGCTATTCCAATTAGTGGCGATTGGATCATCCTGACGGAGGGTTTAGGTACGGAAATATTTATTGAATCTAGGATAGAAGTTAATGATTCTGACGAGCTTAGCTAATCCTAGGGCCAATGAGGTAATAACACTTAAACATCCAACGGTGGATCATATTTACCCTGACGGGACTAGTGACACTTTAGGATCGCCTTATAGTCCACCCTGACGGGGGTATAAGGAATTTAGAATCCCGACCATTGTAATTGACTAATTTAGCCCTTAAACAACATAAGTTAAGAAATAGGATAGAGAGGATCCTTGCGTTCTCAAGTGCTACATCTCATATCGCGTTTTACATCATTTTACTTGCGTCTTAGCTTTTACTCGCATTTAATAATTGTCTTTCATTTATTTAGTTTTAATAAACAAAACCAAACAAACATTTTATTATCTTTTACTTTCATAAGTGCATCAATCATTAATAGATAAGCATTGTAGTCAACCATCCCGTCCTTGGAACGAATCTGATTTATCAGAAATACTACTTGGGACAACCGTACACTTGCGGTTGTGGTTCGATTATTTATTGCATTATTTTTAGAACACACAAAGGACCACCATTAACATTTTGAGAAAAGTTATTTTGCTCTATTTCTACCATATCCTTAGTATAAAAAAAATGACCGAGTATGAGATTTCATTGGGCATACTCATCAAATCTCTAAGTATACTCAGTTATATTTTGAGAATGCTTAGTGAATTCTCAGAGTAATATTTATAATCACTTAATATTAACACAAAAATAATAAAAATCACAAAAATCTCAATTACAAAATCACTACGCATAATAAAAAGTATGTCATGGAGGAGTGGAAGGAATCACGATAGATCACGAACAATTCTTCTTAGATCTTGAACGAAGGTTCCAAGGGGCTGTTGGATCTTTACCAGAGTTGTGAAAATCATCTACTTCACCTGAGCTGCCATGGATCTTGGCCAGAAAACCTTCGAAGCTAACATACCCATTAACCTTCGAAGCTTCTTAGATTTCAACAAAGTTTCTTAGATCTCAACTTAGAATCTTATATCTGGAATGAAACTTCTTCTGGAACAAAGCTTCATGGCTAAAAAATGAATTCCATGGAGTAATTTATAAGCAATCACCATGGCAGATCTCGAATGAAAATCACGAACGAAACTTGATATCTGCTATGTAATGGAGATAACATCATATCTTGAACCGTTTGGCCAACGTGAAACACTATTTTCGGTGGTTGGGGTGTGGAGTGAGGAGAAAGAGAGTATAAAGAGTGATTTAGGTTTGTAAGCGGAAAATATAAATATTTATTTGTGATTTAGTATATAGTGAATACAAATATATATAATGAGTATTAAAAAATAATTCTATAATTTAACTTTTGTATTAAATACTAATAAGAAAAAGGGATTAGAGTGAATAGTTTTATAATGAACAGTGATTTTAAAAATCAGCTGAATAAAAAACTTCAAATAAAAATCCATAATTAGGTACAAACTCAAGAAAGTCAATATTCTTTGCTTGGGACATCACCTCAATTATACCCTATCCCTAGTGCATAGCTGACACGTGTAAAAACTCAAAATATATCGTCTTCATTAGCCCCACTCTAACATGTCACAATCAAAACAAAAAGCTTACCAAAAGAAATAAAAAGGCAAACATCTCATAATAAGAAAAAGCATCAAAAGCAATGTGATTGGTTCGAACTTTAAAATAAAGCATAACGGGTACTCTATTGCTAATCAGTAGTAGTATCACTCTTCACTGTTTCATGGAATTTTGCAGAAGTATTATATCTTTGTTAGGCACTAGCCCAACAAAATTAGATTCAAAAAATTGCCTAGATCCTTTCATAGGAATAAACCTACTTGAAAAAATGGTTAAATACGGAGAGAAAATAAACATTAAAATTAATTTATTAGAATATGGTTTAAAAAATTTAAAATCAGATATTTTAGAGAAAAAAGTATGGTAAATTGCTTGTATACCTACTGTTTATTTATTTAGTGAAAAAACAAATCATGAGAGATACAATATTTTTGGAATTAACGATTTTAAAAAAAAAACAAAATTTTCTATTTCATTCATGTTATAGCTTTGATTATATACGGGAGAATTATAATACAAGGCCCCATAACTTTTGGATGAACAAAATAAAACCTAAATCCCATCAACCACTATCTAGGCATTCAAACCCGACTAAAAACCAAAAAAAGACTAAAACACCCATCCTTCCTTCTTATACCCATAATGAAAAAAATATACCGAAACAAAAAACCTATTAGGTTTTGGGAATTAGAAACCACCCCCCTACTCTCTGTTCTCTCTCCTCTCAACCTTTCTCTCTCACCTAACCCTAACCCGTCGTACATCACCAGCCCACCATCCCACCTCCATAAAAAAACCACCACTCTCTTACACCACATTCCCCTCTTGCACAACCTTCCCCTTCCTCTGGTGTTACCTTACCGGCGCACATGTCTCTCTTAGCCGCCTCTCTCCAAGAGAAGAAAACTGCCGCCATGTAGCAAGCCGTTCGCCGCCATCGTAGCACCTCCATCGTAGCCGCCCTCTACACAAGAAATTCCTTTATCGTTTGCCACCTCCAGGTCTGTCGTGAGCTTGCTCCAGGTCCGGCTTGACCTTCTTCCCTGACCACCATCTCCATTATCTTAACGCCGCCAGATCAGATCTGGCACACACCATCACCATCTTCACGCCATCTTCTGAACAAGAGACAGGCCTGAGATCTGTTCAAACCACACCATCACCATCTTCACACCATGTTCGCCGACGTGGACCTCTCAAATCTGTTCAAAGGTATTTTTTTGGTCACCGAGAGTACAGCCTTTAGATTTTTTAAAAAAAAATTACCATCTCCGATCTGTTTGTTTCGTTTATTTGCAGGTAAATCCAGCCCTTGGGTCCAGCCCTTTGGGTCCAATCCTTTGTTTAATTGTTTATCAGCCTTGTGAAGGTGCATTGGTCCTTTTGTTTGGGTACAACCCTTTGGGTCCAGCCATTAGCGAGATTCTTTTGTTTCCTATTCCATTTTTGGCCCAATAGATTTGATTGTCTTTTTTATCCTGAAATTAATTTGATGGGGTACAACCCATTGGGACCTATTTTTTTTGTTTTGGTTGGATTTTGTTTCTATGCGTGTGTGAGATGCGTGTTTGAGGCTTGTATTGTGTTTGGGTACAAACTCTAGGGTACAGACCCTAGGGTTTAGCTAATGAATTCCTAATAATTTGTTTTCTGAAATTTTGACACGGACAAAAACCGGACCTCCTATACCTTGAAGTAGACAAAACTCAAAAAGTATGAGAACTTCTAATGCAATTAAATAAAAAAATCACTTCACAAAACTTAAAAAAACTTAAAAAATAACATAGGTCCGTACCCATGTATACGGATTTATCAGATTAAAAAATTAAAAAAAATTAAAAAAAATTAAAAAAATATAGAAGGAAAATATTCAAATAAAAAATAAAACTAAGTCTTATTTAAAAAGTTTTTCTAACTAGACTTTATATAAGTTGGATGGAATTTAGATCATTATTTGTAGATTCTTTCATTTCATATTTATACCATCATTTACCCAACCCCTAAAAAAAACCTACTCATAGATTTTTTATTTGTGATAAAATGTGTGACCACCATATCAAACACAAAAATAATAAACTAATCAAATGCTCATGGAAGTAAATACTAGTGGTTATCACGAGCTAGATATCAAAATAGCCCAACGAACTCAAAGGAATAATTGGTTTCACGAGCTATGAATTTGACTACCTAAAAGAGTCACCCAATGCCAAGTTTGATAACACCAAGAAGAAAAATAAAATAAAAAAATTGGTAGGAGTAACACTTTATTTTGTTCAAAGCAGGAGTAACACAAACTAAGAGAATATCACGTTTTACAAATGACACACACAAAGACCACCCCATCTCTTCACCCCATCTCTCTTCACATTTCACAGCATACGAGACAGCACGAATCTGCCGTCATCTCACCACTCCCATGTCCATTTTTTATATTTTACACTTCCCTATAAATTACTACCGACATTTTAGTAAAAAAAAAAATTCCACAATATATATCACTTTTAAAGTTCTAAATCAAAATAAATAATGTCTTTTTTATTTCTATTCTATTCTTTTAAAATATTTTATCAACTAAATATTCAATTTTCTTTCTCTTATAATTAAAGATATATTAGTCATTTTAAACTAAATTTTACCTACTTTTTAGGTTTCTAAAGAGTCAATTATTATGAAATGAAGGTAGTACATAAAAATGGGATATTATGATTCTAGTATTTTTTTCAATAAACGACTATATTAAAGAGAAAATAATACAAAGGGTATAACCTAAACGTGTCCGATTTCGAGAGTTCCCACTATTTTAGTTAGGTCATTGATAAAAAACGACGATCAATTATCTAGTAGTAAGTTATACCTGGATCTACTAGTTAGGAGATCTGTCTATTCATTCATATTCCTAGAAACATAAGTATATTTACAAATAAACTCTCTAATTCTAACAAATAAGAGGTCTAACTTTTCAGTCAAATACAAATGTTAAAGCTAGGTCTTGGAAAATGCCAAGATAATCCGTGTAAATCATAACCGTTCTATCATTTTAAAAGTTCGCCGCCATGCAAACTTTTGGCACCGTTGCTGCCTCTCCTTCCATAAGATTATTAATCTAAAGAGTTGTTGGTAAAAATCTAAGAATATCACTGATAGACTAAAAAAATATTTTTCATATAAATATATTTGAAAAAGTGTAATACAACACTTATTACACGAAAGAGGAATAACAAAAATATAAATGTATCCAAATCATGTAATGTTACAATTATTACAAGAAAATGGACAATCGGAACTTATACGGAAATTCAGAGAAATAAAAATATATCCAAATACACGGAAAAAAGTATAGCGTTAAAATAAGATATTCAGGGAGTACCAGGATCTCTAACAATCGTATTGGTCTTATTACTTTAATCTCTATGTCAAAAATGTTAATCATGGAGAAGAGAGCTTTCTATTTTTCTGAATACTTAGGGGGTGTATTCAATTGGGAGTCTGTTGGATTTTTTGGATTTTAAAAATTCATAGGCTTTGCAGACTCCATAAATTCTTTTAATTCCATATAGAGGTTGACGGGTCTTTATTTAATTCTATGTAGAGTTTGAGGGATTCATATGTCAAGATTTTAATGGATTTTAACAAATTTTAATGGACTTTAAAAAGAATTTGTACATTCATTCTTATACTTGAACGTTACACCAGAAAAAAAAAATTCTCTTCTTCTTTCATGTCTTCTCTATCCATTTGTATGACTTAAAATACTTCCCTGCAAAAGTTATGAAACAAATTCATCAATTATCTTAATCCACTTTACTATTTAATTACTTTAACATATATTTTATTCAAGAAAAAAATATGAATCCTTAACAAATATAGAAATTAATAAAATAAAGTATGGATAACAAATTTATGTTTTTTGAAAAAGAGGAGATGTAATTAAAAAAATAATAAATAAAATTATTCAAAATATACCGTAAATAAGCAACTTTATTCACTCAAGAAACAAAAAATGGGACCTACAAATAATTTACGCTATTTTCTTTCTCACTTACTCTATTTCCATTGCATTTGTTTGACACGACAAAAAAAATCTAATAGTATAAAAACATTATACCCAACTCAAATTGAACAAAAAAATATCTGATAAATCAGGAAAAATATAAGAAAAATCTAAAAAATTAAATTGTGGATTAAAGAGTTTGAAAATAAAATTAGTTTTTTAATCTTTTTTTAAAATTAATCTGTGTATTTATTTTAAGGTTGTAATTGCAAATTTGATTATTTTACCTTGATTTGCCAAGATTATTATTTGTTGTGATCTTCAAAGAACGGAAAAGTATAGAAGCGGCGACCAAATTCAAGGTTTAATTTTTCTTTTTTTTATGAGAAAAATAAGAATTGGGTAGGTTTATGATTTTTTTTACTTCAGCAGTCGCTGTTTTTGCTTTGAGTTCTAAAATCTCTGCTTTCGTAAAAGAATTTGTAGAAGACTTGTTTATTTATACTGAAACCTTAAACTCTTACAAAGTCCAATGACTTGGAACGTCCAATAATTTTTGAATACCCTAAAATTTTAATGGACTTAAAAGAATCTTAATCGAATACATGTATATTTTAAAAGATTTTTTAAAATCCAAATTGAATACCTCAATATTTTAATAGACTTTTTAAAAACGTGATAGAATACCCCTGGACTTTTAAAGTCTAAAAAAATCCAATAAACTTCCAGTTGAATACACCCCCTTAGTTCTATATTCTCTCTAAAATCAGAAGATGATATATGACACTATTTATAGGAGAAATTGCAAGACAAAATATGTCACATCAATAGTTGGTGTTCAAAGATCATCAATGCAGATGTGTTTCTTGACCAAACTATTGTAACTCCCGTAAAAGCTGAATTAAATGGTATTGATGATGTAATATTTTGAATTAATTCCGAGTTAATGAGCCATCAAGTCTTGGTCATCTTATCTGTTACTTTCTTCTCCATTTTCTATGTGGGATTCTTAACACATAAGCAGTTTTTCCTACTTCTCCAAAAGAGAATGAAAGAATTAATAAAATTAAACTATTTAATTTTAGTAATTCCAGTCACTTTCTTCTCAACTTTCAATGTGAGACTATTAACAAATGAATAGTATTTTCCACTTCTACCAAGAGTATGAAAGAATTAATTAAAGAAAACCCATTTTAATTCACTAATTCCAACAAGAGCATCTCAATCTCCGAAGATAGGGACCCCCACTCGTCTTTTACAATAATTGCAATACTAGTGGTCTCATTACCCGACAAAAAGAAAGCATCACAAAAGACATTGAGGTCCACAGGGAAAAAAAAAGACGCGTTAGGAGGGAAAATATCCCCTTGTTCTAATGTATTTATCAAGCAGATTGGCTTTCCGAAATATTTTCTAATCATTTTTAGTGTTTTCTTTCATCGAGTTATCCAACTCATGCCAATAGAAGCAGATTCAAGGGGTGAACATTCTCATCTGCCTTTCTGACATGCCTGCATACTTAGTAATCTAGAAGAATGATCGCTTTAGTATTCCAGTCGGTTCCTTCGAATAAGCACTTTATTCTAGCAATTTAAATGTTCTAGGAGAGAATTAAGATCCACACAACCAAACTTCTAATGTTCAAATTCAGCGTCCCCCCAAGGACTTACATAACCCAGTCTTCAACCTTGCACGATACTGATCTGAGTATATTTGTGTCCTTGAAAAATACATTACACAATACAACACTATTAGGGCATTGTTGAAATATATGTTCAACCGTTCCCACTAAAGCATTACAAAATTTGCATCGAGGAGATGGAACACATTTTCTTTTTAATAAAGTATCTTCACAAGGGATGGCATTATTCACACATTTCCAGATGAAAGCCCTGAACTTTATTGGAGTTTTAGCATGCTAGATTGTTTTCCAAATGCACGAGTCTTTGTAAGAGTTCGGAGACAATGCTGCTTTGGACCTTTGGGCTTTTTGTGAGAGGATAGCATGGTAAACTGATTTGATCGTGTATTTCCCTTTAACCTCGCACAACCAAATAACTATGTTTTCTCATCCAGATCATGGAGCTTAAGACGGTTGATTGCTTCCTCGGCCATCGGATGGAATAACTCAGCTATCAAGTTCGAGTTCCGAATTCCAAGCTATGTTGTAGAAATCGCTACCTAGGCGTCAACTCACCCCTTAGGCACATATGCCTTGTAAAAATGATAGACGTTTTTTCCAAACCCCTTAGTCGCCATGGAGGAGGCACCTGCCCACCGATTAATGGAATAAAATGGCCGTTTAGGCCCTCCTTTTATTTTTCTTACTCTCAAGAATTCTCGAATTGATATTATAACTCTAATTCTAGTATTATTATACATATTATAGTGTTTTTAGATGAACTTTATGACTTGAGTAGTTGAAAGTATTATAATTATACACATATATATATAATTAATTAAATAGAGGGATTCAAAACCGCGTAATCCCTCCTAGGCCCCGCGTAATCCTACCTTGGCGATAGGAGCTGGTTAACAGCCTAGGCCGCGAACTGAGATCTACAGTATAACTTCAAGGAGCTTAATTTTTAACACATGAGTTCCTTGACTTTTGATGGGGCCTCCCTCTTTGGTTTAACCAACACAAATTAGGGTGGAAACCACTCATCTTCCCAGACACCGTGTTGTTCTCATTTCCAATTTGCAGGATGCAACCTCTGATGGGGATGTTCGTGCCTTCCATAATTCTTACTCACACCCAAAACCTAACATTTTTGTACGAGTATACCAAAATGATTGAGTTGGGAAGTAGATCCCTTTCAGGAGTTGGAAGACCAGTGAGTCTAGATAGTTAACCAGTCTCCAAGTTGTAGCTGCCGCTAAGGAAAAGTTTATAGCTTCAAAGTCACAAAACCCCCAATTCCCCTTTATCTTTATCCCTCACAATCTTATCCTAGGTCTTCCAATGAATTCACTTCCTTCCTCCAAATCTCCAAGAAAACCTTGCCACCATCCGAGACAACTCTTTACTAAGGTTTTTGGGAATTTGAGGTCCGACATAGCGTAGTTAGGCAGAGACAGACGTAATGACTTAGTCAACACCTCTTCCCCCTCCCCTCCCCGTCCGAGACGTATTTCCTTCCAATCTGTTCGCAAGTGTAAGAGTCGTCCCAAGTAATAAAGTAGTTAGATTTTTTAGTCGTTCTCCACAGGGACTATAGAGCTAATTTTGTACTTTATTAGTGTATGGGGGTGTTAGTTTAATAAAACTAAATATAAAAGATGATTTTGGGTGTAAATTCTTTATGTTATAAATACTAGAGAGGGACTAGAATGCAAAAAGTAAAACTTCGGATTAAAACTAACTCGGATTATAAGGCTTAAAAATTAAAGGAGATGATAACTTATGCAAATGTCAGAGAGATAGCTTGAGATGTTTTGATTTCACCACTATTTATGACTTGTAATTGTTTGTTGTTCAAGGGAGAATTGAAAGGGAATATACTAATCGGGATTCTAGCATCTACCTAAGTCTCTCCCGAGTAAATAGGTGCTACCCTCTAGCATTAGGAACCTTTCCCGAGTGACTCTATCCTATTATCAAGTGTTTAAGCTTTTACCTTTAGTGTGATTAGCCGCATATATCTGGCCTCCCAGTTCTAAACTAAACGAACATTCATATACTAGTTTTGTAACTGAAAGCCCTTCCGAATGTAATTCAACTACTAACAAATTCAAAAACCTAGAATATTACACAAGCATAAACATTCTTCAGTTCATTTAAACAAACATTATCCCAATTCATACGAACAATCACATAATCATTAAATAGGGTTCTTTCCCTTAATCTCAAGCTATAATGTAGATTAGTTCGTAATATAAAACTGAATTACAACGTTTATAAGAGACATATTAATGATAGGAATGAAAAAGGATTAAGAATTACACTAAAAACGGAATGAATTGATGGTATGAATTGATGGAATAATGATGTTGACTTGTGTTCTTTCTTTTTTCTCAATGCTCCAAGCGTTCTTGGTTTTTAAAATTCTGAAGTGTAACTACTTTGATCTTCCAAAACTCGAGTATAAAGTGTTAAAAACGTTTTTGGGCATGTGGGCCCACTTAGGTGGGTCAAATGTGGCCTAATAATGTTTTACTAATTCTGGACAGACTTGGGTCACTTCGGAAAAACTCACATAACTCTTTCGTCTTAACCCCGATTCACGAACCGCTTCAACTCGCGCGTTCCAGACTCGTAGGACTTCATGACCACAAAGGGTTTTCTCAAAATATTCATACAATGTGCATGGTGAATCTATAAAGTTGACTTTCATATTTTTCCGGAAACTGCATTTGACTCCTAAGTTGATTTTTAGCTAATCAACCGTCTTTATTTGGGGTCGACCTTGGAATTTTGACTTTTCCGCATCATCTCGGGATCTTGTATAGTCTATGTAGTTAGGGGATACACACTTAACACACAATTAATGCACAAAAGTGCCAAAAGTACTTAAATATTCGAGAGTAGCAAATAAATCAACATTAGTCAATTAATAGGGATAAATACTTAAAGATACACTACCCCCCCCCCCCCCCACAAAATGATGTCTCTTGACCCTATAAACATATCACAAAGCACAAAACATCACCTATCATCCAATTGGTTAGTCTATCATTGACCTAGTGGTGCGTCGTTTCTTGATTCTTTCATGATTTACAGAGTCCCGGGATATCTTCCAATATAATTTGACCTACTAATGTCAAGAAAAGAAGAAACCCACTCCATAGCACCTGAGGGATACCATTCCTGAAGAAAATACTAGATTTGCAGAGGTTGGGTTTCCTTCTAGATATCTCAAAGTAAGTTTCAAAGGCTCTGCTGAAAGCCACAATCTAATTATCCTTGATAGAGGGAAAAAAATTGAATCATCCGCAAAGAGAAAGTGAGTAGGAGTTGGGCATCCTCTTGTAATTCTGATCCCTGCTATGTTAGCTTCTCTAATTTCAAAATTGATCAAGCTCACCAGGGCTTCTGTAATGAGGCGTAAGAGAAAGATGGAGATAGGATCTCCCTGGCTGATACCGTTAAGAGGGGTGATCGTACTCAAGAACTCCCCATTAAAGGTCAATTGATAACTAACTGTAGTGACACAACTCATAATCCCACCAAACCACACCTCCTCGAATCTTAGTTTGCGGAGAACTGTTTCCAAAAATCCCAATTAACATTTGCATAAGCTTTTTCCGTATCATTTTTACCGCGACATAATGTTTGTTAGACTTATAATTTTTCCTAAAGTTGAAGGCAACCTCATGAGCGAGTATAATATTATTCTGAAAAACCCTTCCTTTAACAAAACCTTTCTGTGTTGGAGAAATGATCTCATCAAGTATTGTCTTTAATCTTTCTGCCAAAACTGACGAGATTACTTTGTTATCGAAGTTCGCACCAGAGATTGGTCTAAAGTCTATTTTTTCTTGGAATTCTCCTTTAAAGACAAGCGTGATATTTGTCTTGTTAAGGGTACAAATATCCAACTTATCTAGTGGTAATAAAAAAAGGTAATGCTGGATATCACCCCAAATCATATCACATTTTTATCATCTTTTAGGTGGATTTTAAATGAATCAATCATATGATTATTATCCTGCTTTATCGTTTGAGTAATGATAAACGTCACCCTTATTCATGTCACCCTTTTATCACCCTTCGATATATGCACTTTGATTTCCTTAAATAGAAGATAGTGAAAAATTAATTAGGACAGAAAAATCAATTAATTGGTATATGTAGGCATACATCTCAAAGGTGATAAAACTGTGACGTTTATCATTACTCTTATCATTTGTACTTTTTTTTTTGCATACATGAGAGGCTGTAATAGCCGATATAACAATGGATTACATATTGAACAAAAGTTCTTATTGACTAAACTAGGACAACTCTAGCAGTTGCGTAACCACTCTGTCTCTTGTAATCAACTTTCAAAGATAATCTGGTGGATCATTAAATATCACAGGTTGACTAGCCATTCTCGCACCTTCCTATGCTAGCTTATCAGCACAAAGACTGCTTCACGAAAAACATGATTAAGTTCAAAATTCGGAAACTTACTCAACAATGTGTAACATTCTTTAATGATTTAAACATAGCGACTACCTAAGCTCCCACCGCCCTTCACTAGCGCGTGGAGCTTCCCCGAGTCCATCTCATATTGAGTAGAGCTCCAACCGCCCTTCACTAGCGCGTGGATCTCCTCCGAATCTGTTTCAATTATCAAATCAGTAAAGCCATTGTTACAAGCCCATCTAAGACCAAAATGTAGTGCTAAAAATTACGAAATAAAAGGTGATACAAACAAGCAAGCACCCAAAAAACCGGAAATACATGTACCGTACTTATCTCTTATTATACCACCAATACCAGCCAACTTTTTCGCACTAACGAAGCTTCCATTTATATTTAATTTGAGACCCGTGGTAGGCTTTATCCATTTGACCATTACATTACTGGCCAATTTGATCAATCCACCGCCAATCGACTTACCCCAAGCTGAAATAAAACTAGTAGCTAAAGCAAGTATATCCCTTTTAAGTTGTGACACGTGAGGTATCGTAGCCTCTTCATTAAATACAATCAAGTTTCTTTTGATCCAAATTGTCCAAAGTGCAGCCACATAAACGTAAGGCCACTCTAGTTCGTTAATTCTTGCCTTGGATCGAAGATGTCCTTCAACCCATGCTTTAACACCTATCGAATCATCCGCCACTGAAATTTCAGCAGCAGAAATGCTGTTTTGTTGCTGCAGAAAAACACGATCAACAGCTATTTCCCTTGCTGCACCAGGTTCCTCTCTCCTACGAATCTGCCGCTCTAGCTGCACATTCCTGTCCTTAGCAGCTCTCCTCGGCAAGGTGTCTCGGCTGGACAACCAGCGGCTATTCAGCTGCTGCAGCACCTCCAAGTCACAGCTTCGCAGCGCCTCCTGGTCATCACACAGTCCCGCGGCAGGTTCCAGCTCCGGACAGTCCACCAAGCTCCTGCCTCCAGGTCCACAAACCGAGCCAACAACAGCTCCTCCAATACACGAGGCGCCTAAAACAACACCCAATAAGTCCCAAACCAGTGCGACAATTTTACATTTTAAAACAACATGAATTAAATCTTCCCTTTCGGCACCACATATTACACATGCTCTCGATTCTATAATATTCCGTTTGTACAAATTTTCCGTTGTAGAGACCCGGTTTAAAACGACTCTCCACAAGAACACCCGTATATTTTGGGAACATTTTAGTTTCCATATCAAGTCCCATTTAAACGATACATCCTCTTCATCTTCAAACAAGCTCATAAATGCCGACTTCACTGAAAAGGAGCCTGAGTTTTCCCACTTCCATTTTATTTTCGTCCCTTCTTCATCACTATGACCAATAAACCCATCCCAAAATGCTTCCACACCCGCTAGAATTGCCTTACAGACATTTGATTCATTCCCATTTCGGATTCGACTCAATAATCCATTTCTGAAATATTTGTTTTTAAAAATATTTACCCACGCTACCGATTGTTCGTCTTGTAGAATCTTCCAACCCAACTTGTCTAGTAAGGCTAGATTATAACTCTCGGATCACCTTATTCCAAGACCACCATTAGCTTTAGCTTTACACACTTGATTACATGCCACCCAATGTATTTTCCTTTATGAGCCTGACAAACCCCAGATAAAATCCCTAATAACTCTATCAATGTCACTGCATACATATTTCGGTAATTTCAATACTTGCATTTGATAGACGGGCAACGCGTTCAGCACCGATTGCGCTAGCGTGACACGACCAGCCAGTGATAACGTTTTTGTCTTCCATGTTGCTAGTCTGCATCTCATCTTCTCCACTATACTTTTATAGAAACCTTTAGGTAATCTATCCGAGTGAATAGGAACTCCAAGGTAGGTACCAAAGGAATTACTATGGCAAAAACCACTCGCCAAGGCTAAGTCCTTCTGTAAATGGCGAGGTACATTTGAAGAGAAATATATTAGGGATTTCTCAACACTAATTGTCTGCCCAGCTTCTTTACAAAACCTGTCCATCACTTCTTGTATGGTCTGTACCTGCAAAAAAGAGGCCTCACCAAACAAAATTAGATCATCCGCAAAAAATAAATGCGATAACTTAGGGCCTTGACGCCCAATCTGAATTTCTTTCCATTTCCCCGAAACACAAAACTCTTGAATCAACAAGGACAGTCTCTCCATACACAGGACAAAGATATACGCGAGAGCGGGTCCCCTTGGCGGATTCCACGATGAGGAGAAAAGGGAGCTAACGGTTCACCATTCCAAAGGACACGCATTTCATTCTCTTTCGTACTAGACATTATGAGTTTTATCCAATCCTCCGGAAGACTAAAGAATTTAACCGTTTCCTCAATGAATTCCCATCTAATCTTATCATACGCCTTCGCAAGGTAAATTTTAACAGCCATGACACCATTCCTCCCTTGAAGGTGTCGCATCTTGTGATCCACCTCGCGGACTAGCACCACATTATCCACCGTTGATCTACCTGGTAAGAAACTACTTTGGCAAGGGCCAATAATGTTAGATAATATAGGCCTTAGTCTATTGACCATTGCCTTCATAATAAATTAACCGGAGAATTTATAAGACTAATATGACGGAGTAAACGTACCCGGTTCGGGTCTGGTACTTTTGGAATAAGGTGTATAAGTGTACCATTCAGACCCGAAGGAATATGACCCGTACTAATTGCATCTCAGACCATTTTACAAACTGCTGGGCCCACTGAGCTCCAACACTTTTGATAGAATGCTGCTGACATACCATCCAGACTAGGAGCTTTGGTCGGATTAGACTGAAAGACCACTATATGAATCTCTTCATCGGAAAAGGGTTGTGCAAGCTCTCGTGTAATATCCTCTTCAAGTGGACCAACTGGCGGTAAAGTACCCCCCCCCCCATTTGATCTTCCGGTTCTGCGTAAAGGGATTCAAAGTACGAGCGAACCAATTGTTTCAAGCTCTCCTCCTCTTCAACCCAAACATCTAAGTCATTTAACAATCTAGTACAGTTAGCCTTTTTCTTCCGTATAGTCGCTGCAATTTGGTAGAACCGAGTGTTCCTATCTCCAGATTCGACCCACTTATCTCTCGACTTCTGGAAATACATCATTTCTTCTTGCGCAAGAACACTTCATATTCCTTTGTCTAAGCGAAGAATTATAGGAAACTTGTAACGACTTCTGAATTCCTCTAATTTTTACTTTCTTTTATGATTGGTTCATATAAGATGTGATACAAAAATGATATGATTTAAGATGATATTCAGTATTATTCAATAAATAAATACTATATTCCATAATATTACGGTAAAAAGAACATTTTAGAAAGAGAATATCTAGAATAAATGTCCATTTATATTATTTAAAAAAATATTATTCACTATCTTTTATTTTAGACATTTTAATTTTATATCTTTTAATTTTGAAACAATATACTTGTGATGTAACAAACGATAATGGTAAAACTTTTCAAAAATAACAAAAATGAAAAATATCTTTATCCATGGATGATTATTCTTTATTTTTCTCAATAAAGTTTAGAGTCATTTATCCTTCATGTTTTAATAAAACAATATTTTTATTCTCTTTTTTGATAAATGATTTACTCGTTTTTAGAAAGATAATTAAAATAAGATAGAATATAACAATTTACTATTACTTTAAAGTTTACTTCCTCTTTTTATCATTATTTGTCCATTTCCGTTAATACACATTACTTATAAGTATATCTTTCATAAAGTTAAAGAACGTAATTGAATAATTTATTATAAATGGACCAATAATAGTAGTTGATACTTATCTTAAAAAAGAAAGGTACGCCAAATAATAGTGGATAAGATGAATATTAAATTGATAGTGTCTCTAGATTTACAAAATCCAAATATCGAAAATAAAGGCAAGAAAAGAAAGAGAAACAGACGATAGATCTGATAGTGTACATATAAAGGTTTTTTTTTTTTTTTAATGATAAAGACCGAGAACAAAAAAAAGTTAGAAAATCCAAAAATGAATTTTGGAGTTAGGATTTCTCCATGAGAAGAGAAGCTAATCCAGTGACGATAGCTTTATTTGTTTTCACACAACTCGACACAGCTGGTGGTTGCCATTCTATCTTCACTGTAAAATCAAGCTTTTCTTCCTCGCCAAAAACTTGTTTTGACGGAACATTAGAATTGTTATTATTAGATGACGTCACTTTCTCTTTCTCTTTGTCACCAAAAATCAATTTTAATTCTCCTTCATCTTCTTCAATAACTCCGTCATTTTGAGATGGTGATGGTGTTGTGCGAGTGAAGGAGCTAAGCCATTTGGATTTCACGTACTCAGCTTTGCGCCAAGGTGCCACGTGCATATCTTTTTTCTTTAAGCTTCTTCTAGCTGCTTCAGAAACAATTGTAATAATCTGCAAAATTCGATCAGCTTTTCCTACAAATATGAACGGTACTAATTGCAGAATTGTCTTATAGCTGCTTGTTGATCTTGCTACCTCAAACTCAGAACGAAAATCTACATCTATTAGTATCCTTTCCTCTTCAAAAATCACATCTATGTACTCATATTCACCTAAAACGTTACATACTCATTAAATTTATGACTTAATATGAATTAAAGAATATTTGTGATTTTGTATACCAGCTGGAATAGAGGAAGATTTTTCCCATTTAGATTTGCATATGGAGGCGTTGTAGTTGAGAGCTATGAGACCATCAGTGACGATTTTGCATAAATCCTTTTTGCACTTGCAAGCTTTGTTTTTCTCCACAATATTTGAAGTGTCTGCTAAAAGATTTCTCTCTGTTCTGCTTACACAAGGTATTAAACTCTGCAAAAAAAGACAAATTAAGCAGAGTTATTACCAATTGTTTATAAGATTAAGTAAAATTACCCTGATTATGGATGGATTTTGGAATTGGAGTAAGAATTTGTGAAAGAATATGTTATTAGACCTTGAGTGAATCGGAAGTGTCATCGGAGAAGTCAACTTCATCGGTGGAGCTGTCATTGTTGTTGCCGTTAAAGCAGCTGCAGCGGCTACGGCCACACTTGATCGACGATGATGGCTTCTCGTTGTTTTCTTCGATGAAATTCTGGACCATTTTATCCAAGCAAACTGAGCTAGGCTCGATATAGTCTACATCTCTACCGTACTGGAATTCTCCACCGACTACTCCGGTAACTCCGGCGACTCCGACGACGGCGTTTACAGTTGAGCCACTAGTCTTCTCTGCTGACCAAGGTTTGCGCAAAACACTAGTTAACGGCCGATCGAAGAGCCTTTTCAGCCGTGATTTCAACATCGGCTTTCCTATGACGACGTCATTTCGAATCGTTGATTCTTCAAGCATCTGAGAATCAATCGGTTGAATCTTCATCGGAAAAGGATAGTTTCTCTTTCTAGATTCTTATCCCTATATACTCTCTTAACACTTCTACTGTATCTACTCTCTACGAATTTTTCCAATATTTATCAAAAGCTTTTGCTAAAGCTTCCTACCGAAGCTGAGCGTTAAAAATGTCAAAAACAAAAAACAAAAATGATCTCTATATAACTTTTCTAATTCTTAGTCGTCATACACAAAGAGATAAAGTCAATTAAAAATCATCTTGATCGCTGTTATGCGTCACTAGAATCAGATCAGAATGGATCAAAATCTCGAAAAATTAAAGTTCTGGTAATATTTACTCACAAAAAAAAAGTTTTATAACTTTTTCTGTTACAGAGTAGTTGGAAAGGTGTTAGGGCTTTTCATGGAAAACGTGACGGTGATGAAGTGAGGCAAATACATTACGTTTCTCATCGGAGAAGTCTGCCGGAAAACTCATTTTCCGGCGATGAGGTACGATTGAAAGGAGTGGTTGGTGGTGGTTAAGCTTTTTTTGAACTTTTCTTCAAACAGATTTTTTTTTTTGGTTTTTGTTTTGTGAAACTGAAGTTAAATTATGTTTTGTGGGATGAGAGGGTGTTTATATAATTCAGAAAGAGAGAGGGGGTTAAATATGTTACGTGGCAGACGATGTGTAGTTATTAATTTGAGATGTGGGTTTTTAATAAACGGATTGGGGTTTCATAAATTTCAGCCCACTCATGGCTTACAAAAGTTGCCACGTCTAATCGGGGTAAGGGTACCCTAAAAATGTCCAGAAAATGTCTTAAAAATGTTTTTAGAGTATACATAAACTTAAAAATAGACTTTACTTTTTTTATGAAAATAAAGGAATATATTAGGAAAATTAAAGATTATCCTATACCATCATGAATATCATAAATAATAGTATTCATTTATTAATTATGGTGGTCCCTAAACTCCCTGTAACTTTGAAAATCAATAAAAACTTGTTCACATCCATATAGATTGAAATCTCAAAAAAATTATCCAATCCTATTATCAAATATTAAGAGAGCGGTATTGATATTTTTTTTTATCAAATTCAAATACGAGAATGTTGAACAAGAGTGTGATGCCTACGACTTGTTTGACTATGAAGAAAAAAAATGTAGAAACGAGAAAGTATCCCCAAAATTAGGTAGTTGATAAAGTTTTCTATTAGGGTCCATCACAATCTTCTTTGTTGTTCAAAGCGAAGCTGGAAAATCGAGAGGGTAAATTCCTCAACCCATGGAAGGAACAAGCCTTCAAACCGAGTTACCTAACTCAGTCTTTCAAAAGCAACTAGCTAGGTGATAGAGAATGATAATCACACTACCATCACCCTCTCACGAGCTACACACTTTTCACAAATTACGCACAAATATCTCTAAAAGTAACAAATATCCAAAACTAGACAAGAAATATAAACATGTCTAAATATGGGGAATAATCCCTCAAAAATAACACATATAACCCCTAAAAAATGTCTTGTGACTAAATTAATCTATCAAATAAAAAAAGACTTCATGCCTCCTAGTCGCGGTGTACCGCATGTCTCTTACCATTATTACACTATTCAATTTATCTGCATTACGGTTTTGAGTGTGAGGCCAAGCCACCGGTCCGCGATGCACAAAACTTAGGTGCAGTATACTGCGCGACCATATCAGCATCGCACCGTATCGAGGACCCTATGTACCGCGTTATTATTTTGAAAGGGATGGTCGAGGTATACCATGCCCTTCCCTGTGGTGTACTGCTCCCACGCGTTGCAGAAGAAATAAAGATGCCATCTGAAGTCAAAAGACACAAACCTTATTCTTGACCTTTTCCAACTCTACAAAAATTCCATTAAAGCCCCCAAACTCCATTAAAACGTCATCGAAGCTTGATTAAACCTTCACCAACACTCCAAATACCACCACAAGTCATATACACACACACACACCATAAACACATAAACTCCATCAATTCCATTCACAACACCATAAAACACCGAAATCACCCAAGCTTTAATCTTTTCTTACACCTCACAAAAAAGTTCAACCCCTTCCTACAAAATACATACAAAACCATCGGTGCCATAAAAAATCCCCCGATCACACAACAACTCAAAGAAACACCTACGAAACCCAAATCATAAAAAAAGTAATATGTGATGCATCTTTAAGTTATGGGTTAGTTGAGATGACGAGACTTATAGATGCGTTGACAAGAATATGTATGAGACAAGCAGCGTAGAACTGTCGGGGCATTGGTGTAGCTCTAGTAGTTTAGACCTTTATTGATCTTTTCACCAAACATCAACCACATCTATTCTTTATTTGAAACAGAAAAAAATCGATTAATGTCTTAAATAGAGTAGAAAAATCTATAAAATGTCACTAGCAACCATTGTGGGGCCTATTTGTACCAGTGGAGAGCTTGCACTATTTATTATAGAAAAATTCAATGTTGAAATCATTGAAAAATATGAATCTCATTTCATCGTCACTTTAAAAATCATAAAATCAACATATATGTAAGGTATAAAATACCATACGAGCCTTGAAGATAATTTACTGTAACCTTGTACACTCAACGAGTGACAAGCTCTCCTAGAAAATCCAGAAGATTGCGAAAGACCTTGGGAAATCTCGAGGCAAGAAGAAAAGGGTCATACACAGAAAGACGCACGACTTATTTCGCCACACTACTCGTGGCTAACAGTTTAGGATGATCCACATTCTACCAAAGCCATTTCCAAACGTATCCCACTAAATAGACACGAGATCCACAAGGTAGTAAACGGTACAGAAAAATCGGCAAATCAGTTCAAATATAGTGTAGATTTTGGGATAAATATAAGAAAATGTGTAGTCGAAGAGACATTAGTATAAATAGAGTTATTTTAATATATTTCGATCATGTGATCACATGACAAAATTTAAGCTAAATCATTGATAGAGTATATATTTTCTCTCATTGCTTTACCTATTTTTCAAATCATGTTTTTCATTTGTGATCAAACACTTCACTTAAGCATAATAATTCCCTTACATCAAACACTTTTACTTCGATAAATTCTAACCGGGAGAATCTGTCTTATCTATCTTAGGTGTGTGCTTTCTTATCCTTTATTTATCATACCTTTGCCACCACCAAGTTTTTGGCGCCGCTGACATAGTTGTTCTAGTTAGTTATTGTGTTTAGTTTTAGGCGTAGTAGTTTTTATTTGTTCTAATTTTACACTTGTTTTTGTCTCTTTCAGGCTTTTTAGGTATTGGTATATGCTCTCGGATCCCGAGAAATTATTTCGAGCTAAAAAAGGAACAAAGCGATGTCTGGAGTGGTACATCTGTCAGTCATAGAAGATGATGGGTGAGTAACCCATGAGTAGAAGATGAGGTACCACTTGGGGATGATAACAATCAACAAATTCTAGTTCCCCATGTAGTACTACCTCAAGGCGTCCCACAAGGATGTAATTCACTGAATAACCAACGGTACAAACAAACTCTTCCTGGACAGGGAACACCTTTACGAGTACAACCGTTAGGGATTCTCCCTCAACATATCCAAGATGTGAGATTCGAGTTTGATCAAGGTATGAGGAGTCAATTCATGAGGTTTGGGAACTACAATGGTGCATCACAACAGGATCCAGTGAGGTCGATTTAGAAGTTTATGCAGATTTGTGATGCATATATTACTCAAGGCATTACACGTGGTCAACTGTATTACTTCATGTTTATGTTTTTCTTGACCAGAGGTGCTAGTGAATGGTTATATAGTAAACCATCAATATCGATTACATCATGGGACGAGTTGCAAGTCAAGTTCTTTGATCGATATTATACATATAGCATGAGAATGAAGGATCAAATGGCATTTGCAAGTTTTCGCCAAGACACTGGCGAAAGTGTAAGAGAGGCGTAGAAGAGATTCCAACTGAACTTATCCAAATTTACACTCCATGGTTATATCCTATCACTTCAATTAGTGATGTTCGTCAGGGCATCAATGCCGAATTAAGACTGAGGGTAGATAACCTTGGAAGAGGAGGTTTTGTGTCGATGGATTCTATAGATGCTATAGTTGGTATGGCAAGAATAGTTGAAACCAAGAGGAGTTGACAACAGTCGCGAGCTCTTATTACAAATACCAAAGGTATGCTGCGTTTAGATAGTGAAACTGCTATATACGCTAAATTCTCTGCGATGAAGAATCAACTGAAGCAGTTGACACTTATAATAGAGAAAAGTGTCCATGGGAAATTATCTAAGAAGAAAGTAATGCAATAAAGATTAGGATTGTCCGTGTTGTGGGGTCAATGATCATGTATGGGACGAGTGTGAAGGAAATCCAGAATTAGTATGTTTGTGTCAAATCGTGGTAATCATCACTAGGCTAATATTAGGTTTTAGAAAGGGAATCGCTATCATCTGTGCGTTCAATGGTCTAATCCGTATAGGGTTGTGAATTAAGGTAATTCCTACCAACCACGACCTCAAAACAACACTTACCATCATAGGTTTATCAAGGGTACAAGGTTACGTCAACCTAGCACCACCAACACAACCAACCTATGATGTTTATGCCGTGAACCTATCACATAAAGCTTTGCCGCAACATCCATAGGAAGGATCCGAGATCAACAAAATAGTGCAAGATTTTTGGACTTTGACACAAGACAATATGAGGATTAACAGCGAGAGATTCAATGAGCACACTTTTGTGTTGAAGATAATGGGGACGCAAGTCACCCAAATAGCCGATGCTTTTGAGAAATTTTGACAAACTTTTCCACAATTGGATTAAGGTACGAAAAATGACGTGAAGGCCATAGAGAATAGCGATGGTAGTATTGGGTTCGAATCATTTAAGGCTATTAGCCTTCAAGCTGAAAAAGTAATAGAATCGCCACCTACAGTAAAGATTGCCCTGGAGATTCTAGAATTAGTTGAAGAACCAACCGAGCCAAGCTTCAAAGAGAAGAATGTTGAGCTTCTAGACAACTGTATTGTGAAAGATATCAAGGAGGTACTCGAACAAGAATTCGAAAAGGTCGATAAAAAAGTTGAAGCCTCAGCCAAGAAAGAGAAAGAAGTCGTTGCACCCAAGGTGCAAGAAGAAGAAGAAGAGAGGAAAATGTATTTGCCACCTAGTATTCCATTGATGTCACCACCCGCTCCTATGAATATGACATATCAAAATGTGATATCGAACTCAAGGCATGTGTAGAGGCATATAGTCCCCGGCAGCGGCGCCAAAAACTTGGTGGTGGCAAAGGTGTGATAAAATAGCGATACAAATAAAAGAATAAACACCTTATATCACTACGATAAACTCTCTGCAAGTGAACCGGTTGTTTGCAAGTAATGTGTAAGTAAAAAAATATTGATCTCAGGGACTACGAAAGTAAGTTTGTAAATAGTGTTATTACTGAGTGAACTAGGAATAGTTTATAAAATAATACGCAAATACACTAAAATATTTATTGGGTTCTTATGACTCTAAACAATTAAACTAAGAATTAAATTAAAGAAAAGAAAATAAAATAGGATAAAGAGGAAATTATGACAGTTTAGCTCGAGAACTAGCAAGTAATCTCCACTAGCCTTGTTCTATATTTATTATCAAAAGGAGAATTGTGTGATACATACGCAAATTCTTCCTAACTCCCGTTAGGGTAGATTAGTGATGTATCCCTATTTTTAATATATTAATCTAGGTTGGAGACATTATTTTAGGTGTAATTGATTAATTGTTAAGGTATTTTTCCCCGATATTAGATAATTTCTTAATTCGTGTCTTGATTTGATTATTTATTACTTTTCGAGCATATCTGGTTTTATTTGTGTGTTAATGTGAAGCTCGTAAGGTGTATGGAATATAATTAGATATCAAATAAATTATAAGGAGTTAAGGAAAGAAGATTCAGGATAAATCACGAGATAAAAGAAAACAAAGTTGAATTAGGAAAGGAAAAACTGCCAAACAAATCTGCCAAATCTGTAGCTTCGATTAATGTAAAGATAACTCCAAATAGGATGTGATTTTGGACTAGACTTTAAAGGGATAGATAGATCTTTTCGATTCGTCCGTTTTGATATAAAGTGGGCAAAAATCGGCCCAATAACGAAGAAGATATAACCAAAACATTGAGCAGTGTTTATCCTCTCCCATATTTTAGGAAATGAATTTGAATTGGAAAAGGATTCCAATTACTTGTCTTCTACTCCAATATTTCGACCTAGGGTCAGATAAACACATATAAATACACCCTCTTATAATTGTAAATATGTCCTTGCTCAATTATTCTTCAATATTACACTTAGAGATTATCCACAAAAGCAAGCTGACATGTAGAGGAAGACAAGAAGCAAGAAGCTGGAGAGCGACAAACTCCTCTTCTGTATCTCTCCTTCTCTATACTTAGGGTATTAGCTATAGATTTGTGGGTTAACCATATTTCTAAGATTTTATTCCGTAAGTTTTATTATTAATTGTTTAGGTTATTATTTTTTTTAAATCATAAGAATACTATTTGTTATTTTAATTTATTTGAGCTTGGCGTAATCTGTATTATGTGCTTTGACTTATTGTTTCCAGCCCTAGATTTGGCCAATATTAGGTTTATCATTAATGATTGAGTTAACACCCGGAAGAGGGATTCAATTATTGACAACACCACATAATCGTCTAGTGTGTGGTAGTGATCCTGACGGACTTGCCTAGCTAGATGGCCATAAAGGTTTGATATAACCACCAATCATATAGTATGTGGTAGTGCCCGTGACGGGCTTGCCTAGCTAGATAGCCATAAAAGTTTGATTTAACCACCGACCTTTACGTAGGGTCCCCCTACCCAAGTCCACTGGTAATGGAGAGGTTGCTCCTACTCCTAAGTCCACCGTGATGGGGGTTAGGAAGAATTTAAAATCCTGGTAAATATATAATGCTAAATTCACCCTTAAGATTAGAATAACAACTTAGTAAGATATGCTCATATTAGTAACCCTAATTTATCTGTCTTACATTCATATTTATCAGTATTCTTATTTATTTATTCACATTAGATATTTATTCATCTTATCTCTGTTTTAATCTAAACATCTAAATTCGACTACGCTTATTGAATACAAGTAGATCTAACAGATTAAATCCCCGCGAACGAACTTTATTTACTAACTAAACTTGCAAACGATCTGTAATACATGCAGTGAGTTTCTCGTGGTAGTCAAGGTTGTGTGTCCTTTATTATTATCTTATTTATATATTTATCTATCACACCTTTTCCCGACCACTTAGTTAGTAACTTCTACACTACCAGGGGAATTTTATTAAGGTAAATATATATATATATATATATATATATATATATATATATATATATATATAGGTTTTAGGTCAAAACCTAGAGTGTGGGCCAAGTCACAGAATCCAAATCCAATTTAATTTTGTTTTCCTAAATTATAGGACATGATAACCTCTGAAGATTGAAATAATCATAACTCATTCGTTACTTGTCAAAATACAGTGATCTACCCATTAAAACGACCGTAATTCAAAGATCTTTCTGAATCTCAAAGGGCATCTCCAAATCGCTAGCCTATTTTCTGCAGTTTTACAAATACTAGACGTTTTTATAGCCACACAACTCACTGACTTTCCAAATCTATCCACAGTTTCCTTTTTCATCATAACTAAGGGGTTTCCTTGCTTTTAATTTGTTCTTATCATTATCCCAAGGTGCGGTAGCTTCCAAATACCTCAGTACTACACAAAAACACACAAATTACGCGCAAAAGCACTAAAAATAGCAAAACACCTAAAATTAGACAAGAAAGTGTAAAACATGAATAAATGGGGGTGGGGGGGGGGGGATCCAAAAATTAAGTATTATATACCCCTAAAATGATGTCTCCTAACTAGATTATTCTATTACATAACGGTCAACTAACAGAAAATGGAAAAAAGGGCTAACGGTGACAATTTTTTTTTAATAAAGGGCTTTTTGTGTAAAAAACAAAGATAAAGGGCGGATACAACATTTTGTCCAAACATAAAGGGTTTCACGTGTGCTTTACCCTATCTAAATTAAAGACTTAATTTGAAGACCCGTTGTTAAACTTAGGTCTTTAAATTGATACATCAATGGTAATTTAAATTTTAAGTTTTTATATGATAATTACATATATTATTTTTATGTATATTTATAAATTTATTTAATATTAATAAATTTTTACTTGAATGATAATATATTCTTTAATTAATATTTTGATATAAAAATCAAATTTAAATAATAAAAAAATTTGTATTTGAAAATGAATTGAATAAATATTTATATTATTTGACTTTTTAATTTTAAGTTTTTATATGATAATCTCATATATTATTTTAATTTATATTAATAAATTAATTTAATATTATTCTTTTATTAATATTTTAATATAAAAATTAAATTTGAATAATAAATTTGTTTCATATTTAAATAAATTGAATAATTAAAATTTATATATTTGATTTTTTAGTATATATAAATATATGTAGTAATATTGTAATTTTTTTAAAATAATATTATGCAATTTTTAATTTTTATAACAAAAAGTTAAATAGGTACATATGTATTCAAATTTCAAAATTTATAGAGATATCTCTATATTTGACTCTTTACAAATATTATTAGTCTTGCTTATTAAACTAATTTTACTTTTGGGTCTTCAAATATAATATTTTGAAGACTTTCATTGGTCATGGGGTCTCTCATTTCCCCAAATCTATCCCCGTCAATAACCATCGTCTCCTCGATACGAAAGTCGGGTCAAACGGCTTGACTTGGTAATCATCGATTTGGGGATTAGGTATATCCTCTGTGTTCCTGAGTATTCAATAGTGTACGTATAAAAAATAATTGAGCATTGCTATATATCACTTTTTTTTGCTTCACCCAATTATCATCTTCTATGTGTCATTTGATGTGGCATTAAATAAAGGAAAAAGAAAATAATCATTTAAAGAGAAAATTATTTTTATTGGTGTTTAAAACCTTTATATAGGAAGTAAAATAAAAAAGGGTGATATATATCTTTACTCAAAATAATTTGCTAAGAGTATATTTTTGGTTTGCTGAATTGGACCCGATGCTTGACCACTTGGAAGTATATTCCGGAAGATATATGAAATGCAAATTTAAGAAGATTATTACGAAGGCTACGAAGTGGGCCATGGGGAGTCGGACTTTAAATAAACATTCATAATGCAGTTGGCCCATCCTTACACATTATTTCTACTTCCCCAAAACTATCTGCGGAAAAACTTCTGAAGTGACTAAGAAACCATCCACATTCACTAATTATTCTATAGGTTTTATGTGGAACATCATGTTCCACCAATTGATGTTTCACCCATATTAGCAAGGTGACCAAGAGTTTAATAAAGCTTTTTCATCTCTTACGATATTCCAGATTCTGCGAGAAAAGAAGTCTCACGTTGGAACAACAGGAAAATCTCAAACGACCAAAGAACAATTAAAATGAGAAAAACACAAAATACCACATCAATATTTACCTTGACCCCTCTTTGCTTTCTCCTACCCGCTTCACCAGAAAATCCATATAGTTACGACAAAAAAAAAACCATTAATATTTATTTTTCACACTTTCGAAATACAAACATCCTCACATTCCTTATACGGCTATATCGGTTAAGAATTTAGTATAAAAAAGCTAATATAAAAAGTTAAGATATCTAAAGAATAATTGTATTCTTTTTCTCAAGGTGTGTAAAAAACAATAGTATGAATATCATATATTTATTAAAGATATATAATTTATCATATTATATAATAAATGTCTACATAAAAATAAGAATGGAAGAGGTGTAAGAATCCAAAAAAATATCCACTTTATTATTTATAATACTTTCTTTATATATCTGTTCCTTATAAAATATGTCTCACGAAAATTTTATCAGAAAAAACCTTTAGAAAAAATTTGGTCGAAAGAAATAAATACATATATATAAAACTAATTATCTTGAAATATTATCTCGTTTATACCCCATCAAGAGAAATCTAGTGGGATGAAAATTTAGATGAAATATAAAAAGTACAACGTTTTGTTCATACTTCCCCTGATAATGGCAAGAGATCTTTGAGTTATCACATTCTAAAATTGTGGATCAACTTTTTGAATGTTGTGGTTGGCAATGATTTTCTCAATAAATCTGTAAAATTGTTACATGATTGTATCTGTCGGAAGCCAATATCCCCATTCTTATGTTACTCGTGTGTGTAGAAATTTTTTGGTGAAATATATTTCATTTTGTGGCATTTGATGTATCCATTTTGAATTTGTGTAATACATACATCATTATCCTCATACAATACATTCTGTATATTTCTTATTGAGGACCACTCAAATGTCTCTCGGATATGTTGAACTAGAGATCTTAACCATATATTCTCGACTTGTTTCATGTAGTGTCAATATTTCAGAGTGATTAGATGAAGTGGCAACTAAGGTTATTTCACAAATCTCCATGATATCCGGATATGGGTGGAAAAAATAGAGATATGGCCACCATACAAAGTGCCCTAAAATGGTTGAATAAATACAAGACGATAGTGTCTTGGCAGGAAAAGACATGGAAGATCGAATTTGCTTCGACTATGTATTTGATGTGGCATGTCCGATAAAAAACATAGTATGAAGGGTGTTATCCCCAACTTGTTGAGCATAGTTAAAAACATTTAGATACAAGTTTACCATTATCTTTTTACGATGTATTCTTGTCTCAGCTCTTTAGGAGATAGTGGACTTTTGTTTCTTCCGACCTAGATTCCTTGCATATGTTTAGGTGGGAGAAAGTAGTTTTAGCTTCTTGGTAGCTCATTGTTAACATTTATTTAAAGTGATTGTTGGCCAGGTTTACTCGACTATGTTGTACAATTTTAATATAACACTCATTTAAATATATTTATTTACCCGATTAAAAGAGATTCTACCAGAAACATACTAGTTAATTTTTTCCAATCTTTTTTAACCACGTTTCACCTTGATCATCCAGATATCATGTCAGCTAAATGGTTAAGGAATAATACAATCCCCGCTGTAATCTGATAAGTAAGCAATAGGTTTGATTTTCCATCTAGCCTTAGGCGAGTTGTTTATGCCTGGTCAATTTAAAGGAAATGTGTGAAAATGATCTAAGATTTGGTATCCCTCCTACCAGCTATCTTATATGCTTTCATAACGACCATATATTCTCTTTCGAACAATGAATTACACCCTGATGTTTTTATATTTATGTCAATAACTATATTTTATATACTAGACAAACTGCAAAAGTACCCAATTTTTCAAGAATGAAAAAGAACAAGACATCATAGAAACTAAGAAATATTTATTTATGTTTTCACATTAAAGTTGGATGTTGCGACTGATTTCTTCAGAGAGGTTATCTTATTCCTAAAATGCTTCCCAAAGATTTCAATCATAATGGTGTTTGTTGAGAAAATACACCCGCCTTATTCCATGCAATATTTTTCTAATCCGCCTTCTCATTATAAGCTTCCAGATATGCCTTAAATATATAATAATGTAAGTTATACTTATCTCTTTTTTCCATCCTCCTTTATAAAATTTGTCAATAACTTGAATGATACATTTACCCAAGGGATTGACGTTTTCTCTCTCATACATATTTTCATAAAATAAGGGTCATGGTAATAACATAAGTTCCACACTTTCATTCTATAGCCACGCACTCTACAAGATGATGTCTGGGTGTATTTCCTTTTATGAAGCTTTTATTATGTAGTTACCGCATTTTGGCACTATTTCCACATAAAAACACACATATTTTATACATGATGTCTCCTCATTTGTGATAATTAAATATACTTCAGAGACATCATTTTAGGCTTATTTATTAGTTTATAGGTCGATCTTAGCTTAATTTAGTGCACTTTTCTATTTTGAGTCTTGATTTGTTGAATTATTATTTTTAGAGCATATTGGATTTAATTGTTTAATTTAGTGTGAAGATTTAAAGATAATTATGGAGATTAATTAGAATCCAAGTCAAAGACTACAACTTATGGAAAGAGATTAGCATGGTAATTGGAGATAAGGAAACAAAAGCTAAAAAGATGGAAAAGGAAAAGCTGCCTAAATCTGAATTCTGCAGTACGCGCCTAAAGAAGTGGTTATTTACCTAAGAAATAGGCCGATTTTGGTAATTTCCTTTCAAAGGGACATAGATAATTCTGTTACGATTCTTTTGGTATATTATGGAGCTCAAACCGACCAATAACGAAGAAGATATGCTCAAAACGGTCCAACAGTGTTTATCATTATTTCCTTACGAATTTGAGTTGGGCTAGGAGTCCATTACTTAACTTATCTCTAAAGAAACGAATTAGGTCAACCTATACACTATAAATACAGCCTCTTAACACTCTTAAATCATCCTTGGCCAGACCTTAAGGCCAAGAGGAAGCTGCAACACAAGAGAAGAAGTCTGGAAGGAGCAGAACATCATATGTCTTCTTCAACCTCTTATTTTGTAATTCTTTTCTCTTCTCTTCTTAGTATGAATTAATTCTTTTTACCTTGAGTTTTTAGCATATATGTATGAACCCTAGCTTTGATTGACATCTATCTAATTTGGGAACTTAATGTTTTAAATTGAATTATAGTTTTTATTCTCTGTTTATGTGTTTGGATTTATATTCTGTGTTCTTGTGGAAGTGCACCCATATAGAATTACCATCTAGTAATTAGGTCACCATTGACAACGGTGTTTAATTGCATGTTTAGCACATAACGTCTAGTATTAGGTCTGATCTGACAACCCAACCTAGCTAGATAATCACTATGGTTTAGTTCTTGTGACTATTTACCAATTACAGGAAAAGTTTGCTTAGGAAGCCTTATTGACACAGGTAAATCCTATTTGAAACTACCGATAGCGAATTGGGACCGATTAGGGAAATACTACATAATTCACCCTTACATGTTTAGAACGGCAAAACTAGTGGGGATTGCATGCTATTTACTCAAGCTAACTTTCATACTATCTTCTTTTCTTTTCTGTTATTTAATTTTCTGTCTTTTAAATTATTAGTTTAGCTTTCTTTATTTAAAAACAAAATAAAAATCTATTTTTCTTTCTTTCTCTTGCGTATTATCCTTTCTATCTTTAATAATTGCACTTGAATAATTTGCATAAGTTCTTATTAACCTTCGTAGTCCCTGAGGAACGAAACTTACTTATTCATTAAAACGTGCATACGATCTGTATACTTGCAGAACCGTGTTAGCTTAGGGTGTTTATTTGCACTTATTTTATACATCTTTTTATCACACCTTAGGCCACACCAAGTTTTTGGCGCCGCTGCCGGGGACTACATCGTTAGTCCTTGTGCAATTATCTTGTGCTTTTATTTTATTTAGTTCTATTTTACGCTTTTCTTTTTAGTTTTTGTTTTACAGATTTTTTTAGGCGAAAGCAGATTTATTGGGAGATAAAGGTTTCGTGTATTAGATCCCGAAGAAGCTAATACATGATGGAATCTCTAAAGTTCAAGGAGATAAACCAACAACTTGAGGAATTACGAGAACAATCGCGAAAACTAGCTAAGAGGAATCTAGTACATACCTTACCTTCATGTCCTAGTTGTGGAGCAAATGATCACTCGTGGGAATATTGCATGAATATTCCAGCCTCAATTTCCTTCATGCCTTATCAAAGAGACCATTATTATGATGGTTATTATCAATCCCAAGGAAATTACGCTAATTATCAGCCCCCACAGAATTACAATTGGGTCGGAGATCAACAGACTTATTATCATAATAACCATTATCATGATGATTATTATCAACCACGACCACAATCTTACTATCCTCCACAACCTATCTATCAAGAAGCGCCAATTTATAATGAAGCTTTTCAAGAACCACCTCCTTATTCAATGCAACAAACCGTACAAGAACAACCTTCGAGTTCGAATTCAACCATGGCTAAGATAATGAACCTAATTGAAGATATGGAAATTAGCCAGCAAGAATTCCAAAACTCACAGAACGCGCTTAAGAAGATGGAGCAGACAGTGTCACAAATGGTGAATAAACTTCAAACCTTTGCAGAAGGGCAACTCCGAAGTGATACTAGTGCTCCAGAACAAAGTTTGTCATGCAGTTGAATTACGAAGTGGAAAACAACTACCTCCACCAAGACCAGAACCAGAACCAGTCCCTATTCCAGAAACGAGGGGAGAAGAAACAACAGAATATAAGGTCGAAGAGGTAGTTGAACAAAAAAGTGTCCAAGAGAAGACACCAGAAAAGAAAGAGAGCCCAGTGGTAACCAACACATGTCCTCCTCCACCATTCCCTTCACGTGTCAGAAAGGACAATGACCTGGAATTCAAAAAGTTCGTTGACATGGTGAGCAAGTTAGAAATTAAAATACCGTTTGTAGAAGCTCTCAAGAGAATGCCGACATATATAAAATTCATGAAGGACATTCTTTCTAACAAACGAAGATTCGAAACTGAGGATATGAGTGGATCACCGGAGGAGTGTAATCCTATCGAGTTACCACCAGAAACACCACGTCCCACGAAGTCTTGGATGACACCATCCATGATTATAAAAAATCGAGCTGAAAAGTTCGTGGGAATTAGAGGCAAAGGGTGGAAATTTCGTCATCCTTAATCGAGGTAACACGTCTAACTTTGAAAGACGTTAAATAAAAGTGCTATACGGGAGACAACCCGCAATTTTTAAGTTTTTATGTCTTTTACGTTTTTAATTTATGTTTAGCTTAGTTAATTTTAGTTGATATTGCATATTTGAGAAAGGTATTAGTGTTTTTTTGATGCTTAGGTATTGGAGAAATCGAGTTAGGGAATGAAGAACAAAATTTTTCGGAAAATTCTTACCATAGGTGCGGTATACCGGACCTCAGCCGCGGTATACCGCAGGTGAAGAAAACCCGTACCACGGGTGGATGCCACGTGTTTTATGCCGAGGAGAAAAAAAATCTGATCGATGAGTCCGGTATACCGGACCATAAGCGCGGTATACCGCGGGAGCAAAAACCCGTGTCACGGGTATGTGGCATGCGTTTATTGACGAGACGAAAATTTTTGGAGCATCAGATGTTGCGGTATACCGGACACTATGCGCGGTATACCGCCCACACTCGCTGTGTCGAAAAAAAAAAAAAAACCTGGACACAATCTGAGAAAACTTCGGCATGTCATATCTTTACGCTCGGATGTCGAAATCAGGTGATCTATGAGCCTAAACTGCATAACTTTTCAAGATCTAGCTGTTGGGGAGGTTTTTGCCGAGAGAAGTTGCGGTACACCGGATCATAACCGCGGTACACCGCACCGCGCTGCTGGAGAGAGAGAAAAAATCACGTTTTTCAGATTATAAGGGTGAGGAGGTTGATCTATTACGAATTTTTCAATCCTTAAGCTTCTCCTTCTTCCCCAAAACTCTCCCAACTCCATTAAAGCTTCATAAAACTTTCCCTAATCATCAAAACACTACCCAATCACCATAAAAACACATCCAATTCATTCTCCACATCATTACAAAGAAGATTCAACCACCCATATCATACCAAAACACCTTGAATCCAAGAATCAAAAGCTTAAATTTCAGAAATTCATCCTACAATTTCTTAAATCCATACCAATCCATGAAGAATCCATCTTACCCACATAGAGAATCATCATCTAATCACCTCTCCTAACCCAATAAAGCTTGTACAACCAATAATCAAGAGTTTCAAATTTCAAGAGTGGTTAAAGCTTTGAGTTGGGGGTCAATTGGGATGATTAAGAGAACATGAACATTATCTACTGAAAGGGAGGTGAAGAGAATCAAGGTATTGGATTTAATTGAGAAGAAATCAAGTGAGAAAAGTCCTAGTTCCAATTCAAAGGGTAAAAAAAGTCAAGAGAAGAGAGGTTAGCATGCTGTGTGGATCCAATGAGCAAAAAGATTCCAACTTTAGTGAAGAAGACAACACAACCTCTACAAATCAACGACCCTACACCCGAAGAAAAAGAGAAAGCTTCAATGGCCATGATAGCTTATCCGAAGTAACAATTAAAGGAACTACCTTTTTCTTATAAGTAGTATTTGAAGAAGAAGTTGAAGGAGAATACATGAAGGTTCATGGAGATTTGGAATGCTTGGGTTGTTTGTGAATTGTATTTTGTGAGGAGAAGAAGAAGATGTGGCACAGTTGATCTATGAGGAGGTGATACGAATTTTCAATCTCTCCCATGACGTTATATAATGCAATATCCTATTATGATCACGTGTCCTGAACGAAAAGCGAATAAGAAGTTGGGTGAAGAAGATACATTAGATTTAATCAGAGTATCGATAAGGCGAGGTGATAGCCTCGAAGAGTATGTTTTCTTTCTTCCCTACCATTTCTTTATGTGCAATATGTATGCTAATTTTAAATTTTATTTCTTTATTGAGTCTTTTTCGAGTTGTGGGGACACGGTTCATTTTTGAGTTGGGGGTGGGGATTCGTTGTCCTCATCTTCCTTTTTGTTTGTTTTTTTCGTAAAATTTAAATTTTTTTGGTTGAATTAGGCATAGAATATGTTGAATTTACCTATGTGACCATGATTTAATTAAGTTAATGATAGTAGGTAGTATGTTTTTGAAAGATCTCATAAGTTTGTTTAGATGCATGTATGAAAACAGGAAATAAAGGATAGAAAAGTTAATGAGCAATGCTAAGAAGTACGTTGAAACTTAGGGATAGTTATTTGGTGTGTAGAACGTGAGGTTTAAAATTAGTTGAAAACCCGCTTATCTATGAACTATTAGTGAAAAAGTAACAAAATCCGGTAGTTAGAAAAATGAATAAGGCAGTTCTTTTATGATTAAAACACTTGAAGCCTTTTATACCTTCTCACCCTTTTATTTGATTATTGTTATTATTTATCCGTCTTAGCCCCTCTGAGCATTTCTAAAGCCTTTTTTGAAACACATTATAATCCATACCCTTAGTTTGTAGGACTTATCTATATGACCCGCACTCGAATCGCAAAACCTAAGACAACTCATTTTAGAGCTTGAGTTTGGGGTGGTGGGTTTCATCATTTGGGAATATTGGGATTTGGAATTGTAATTGTGATTTTATTGTTATTATTGTAACCCTTTGCCGGGGTAATAGTGAATGGAAAAGAAGCTACGAGCTAAATTTGCCAACAAGGGCATAAAAAGAATATACATGAAAAATAGCATGATATCTCGAACATCAACAAGAGAATCATAGCTATACAAAAAAATTGATTTGAAATGAAAATATATATTCGGACCGGCAAAGTGGATTGTGTATATCATCATAAAAGGTTTTATTGGGATTTATTGGGGATGCAAATCAAAAACATCAATAAAATGGGTTGAGTGAGAACATCTTAGAGTGGAAACTCAAGCTCTAGGACGATTCGTTGATGGCTAGTGAGGAGAGAGCCAAAAGCTCACTTTTCATTATCCAAATATATCATACCGTCCCTAAGCCAAGTTATAACCCAAGACCTTAGGAGTTCTAACTGCTTGGTGGAGAAACATTTGAGCTATTAGGTAGTAGGTAAGTGGACCATTTGATGCTATTAGGACCTATGAACAGCCTATAGCCATTAACATGAACTAAGTTATCATCCTCTCCTTCTGGCATTGCGAAATTAATCTGGAATTGAATTTATGGATTGTCGATTACATGTATATTAAGCATACTTGTGCATTATTTCTTAAGCATTACTACATGAGACCTTTTAGATATTTTGCTCTAGGATCATTCATTGTGTTCTGTTCTTATTCTCCTCCTACTTCTTCTTCTTGTTTATATGACTACCCTACTGTTCTTTACTTTTATTGTATCGGGACGATACAACTTTTAGTTGGGGGTCTTGATGTCTCCTCATTTGTGATAATTAAATATACTTCAGAGACATCATTTTAGGCTTATTTATTAATTTATAGGCCGATCTTAGCTTAATTTAGTGCACTTTCCTATTTTGAGTCTTGATTTGTTGAATTATTATTTTTAGAGCATATTGGGTTTAATTGTTTAATTTAGTGTGAAGCTTTAAAGATAATTATGGAGATTAATTAGAATCCAAGTCAAAGACTACAACTTATGGAAAGAGATTAGCATGGTAATTGGAGATAAGGAAACAAAAGCTAAAAAGATGGAAAAGGAAAAGCTGCCTAAATCTGAATTCTGCAGTACACGCCTAAAGAAGTGGTTATTTACCTAAGAAATAGGCCGATTTTGGTAATTTCCTTTCAAAGGGACATAGATAATTCTGTTACGATTCTTTTGGTATATTATGGAGCTCAAACCGACCAATAACGAAGAAGATATGCTCAAAACGGTCCAGCAGTGTTTATCATTATTTCCTTACGAATTTGAGTTGGGCTAGGAGTCCATTACTTAACTTATCTCTAAAGAAACGAATTAGGTCAACCTATACACTATAAATACAGCCTCTTAACACTCTTAAATCATCCTTGGCCAGACCTTAAGGCCAAGAGGAAGCTGCAACACAAGAGAAGAAGTCTGGAAGGAGCAGAACATCATATGTCTTCTTCAACCTCTTATTTTGTAATTCTTTTCTCTTCTCTTCTTAGTATGAATTAATTCTTTTTAACTTGAGTTTTTGGCATATATGTATGAACCCTAGCTTTGATTGACATCTATCTAATTTGGGAACTTAATGTTTTAAATTGAATTATAGTTTTTATTCTCTGTTTATGTGTTTGGATTTATATTCTGTGTTCTTGTGGAAGTGCACCCATATAGAATTACCATCTAGTAATTAGGTCACCATTGACAACGGTGTTTAATTGCATGTTTAGCACATAACGTCTAGTATTAGGTCTGATCTGACAACCCAACCTAGCTAGATAATCACTATGGTTTAGTTCTTGTGACTATTTACCAATTACAGGAAAAGTTTGCTTAGGAAGCCTTATTGACACAGGTAAATCCTATTTAAAACTACCGATAGCGAATTGGGACCGATTAGGGAAATACTACATAATTCACCCTTACATGTTTAGAACGGCAAAACTAGTGGGGATTGCATGCTATTTACTCAAGCTAACTTTCATACTATCTTCTTTTCTTTTCTGTTATTTAATTTTCTGTCTTTTAAATTATTAGTTTAGCTTTCTTTATTTAAAAACAAAATAAAATTCTATTTTTCTTTCTGTCTCTTGCGTATTATCCTTTCTATCTTTAATAATTGCACTTGAATAATTTGCATAAGTTCTTCTTAACCTTCGTAGTCCCTGAGGAACGAATCTTACTTATTCATTAAAACTTGCATACGATCTGTATACTTGCAGAACCGTGTTAGCTTAGGGTGTTTATTTGCACTTATTTTATACATCTTTTTATCACACCTTAGGCCACACCAATACAATAATAGAATTCCTAATTAGGTTTAGAGGGATTTTATACTAATACCATGTTTAATAGAATGTTGAGCTCTAGCTTCCATGTCTCTTTCTACCAGTGCATGATAACACAATTTTGTTAAAAGATCTCAATAGGATGCGAATGGCCAAATAAAAATGGGTAAGACTTCCATCCAATATTGGATGGTCTAATATTAATATCACAGCCATGGATTATTTTAGCAAAACACATGTAACTAGATTAATATGTTAGTTACTTTTGCAAGTTTAAAACATGGGGTATGTGTATTAATATTATTGGTGTAGGATCATCCAATATTGGATGGAAGAATTTTCCAATAAAAATATATTCATTATTTATGCTAAACTGATTTATTTTCAAAATTAAAATTTGTCGCTGGTTCTGCAAAGAGATTTCATTCTAGTTAAGATTATTACTAATCAGTTGAGTTGTCCATCTAACCTTGCATTTAGCCCGTTTTTCAATTACCATACCCTTTGGTAACCACTAGTGCTTGAAGATTCTAATAGAGTGACATTTACCAACCTAATAGACACTTTCCCATTTTAACACAACTTTGACTTTGATCGAACTCGACCAGACTCATGAGTTATTAATTTTCCTAACCAAAACATCCATGAGGGAGGATTTTGAGTGGTATATTCCTTTTATGACCTTCTCTGCCAATGAATAGGGATTTTTAATAAACTTCAATGCTTTTAGCTAGAAATGAAATTGATTTTTCAGAAGTCTCTACATCCAAGCCCTTCAATTTTTTTTGATATATTAATTTCTTTTATGTTATCTATCAATTTTTCTTTTCAATACTTTTTTGAATAAAAAGACAAAGATAGTTTAGTTGGGGATAGCCTGCAAGAGTGTCTTGATAATGACCTCTTTACCATTATTGGTTGTCCGGCGTTATTATGAAAACAGGTGATGGTAAGATGTGGTAAAGGATGAGATATATTTATGATTATCTAAAGAAATGTTTAAGTATACACGACAGTCAAGTAATGTATCTCAGCTAGACCGATTATCGTTCCACGTGTAATAAGAATGCTATAATAACTTATGTATTTATAAAAAGTCGTTTGAATAGAGTTGTTGCGATAACTAGGGAAAATAAGATTTGGAATAGTTAAAAAGGCAACAAACAAAGGATTGCAATAATTGAATGACAAAAAGTAAAAACTAAGTAGAGAAACAAATGTGATTAGGTCTTACTTGGAACGCTTAAGATCACCAAATTAATATACTTGTGTTTTACAAATGACTAAGGGGGAACCAGGTTACGACAATGCTAACCAGGGTTCTAATAATTAACTAAGTAGAGAAACAAATGTGATTAGGTCTTACTTGGAACGCTTAAGATCACCAAATTAATATACTTGTGTTTTACAAATGACTAAGGGGGAACCAGGTTACGACAATGCTAACCAGGGTTCTAATAATTTTCTAGGTCATTTCCACACTCGCGATAATGCCACAATTCTAACCTAGGCCTCTCATGGTCTCAAATACTAAACTCACAAAGTCGCAAATGAGAAACACAATATCCTACTAAGCTATACTAATACCGAAGAACAATTAATTATCTAATCTTGATCCTTCGATTATACCCCTCTTACATGTGTATATATATGTATATATGTGGACTATATTAATCTAATTATCTCGCTTTCGATTGGCATGGGTCTTACCATACATGAGATATATAATCAACGCGTAGACATACAAATTCAATTAAACTTCTCTGTAAAATGTATCTAAGATTCCCTAACCCACATGATTGCACACACATACAAGATAGATCACAAGTTCATCATTACAAGCTAAGATAAGTTTAACTCATATTTAAACAATAAATAATCACTAATAAACCTTCCGTCTTCAAATTTTAGTCCACATTTCTAAAAATAGTTTTTCTCAAATACTTGTCTATTTAGAAAAACAAGACACTTTTGAATTATTTATATCCACTTTACCCCTATTAAAATATTAACATTTATGTTCTCAATAAAAATTTAAAATATCAAAATACTTCATTAAGGGTATTATATTAATAAATATATTGGATCTATATGGAGAAAACACACCGCATCTATCAAAATTTCTCCCAAAAATTAACCGAACCCTAGAATTTTTTTTTTTGCTAAATTATCATTAATTTATTTAATAAAATCCTTTGTTCCCCACCCTTTATTAATCCAATATACTTTGTGATCCTTTTCCAAACATGGAGCCAGAGTCTAGTGGCAGAAGAGTTTCTATTTGTCTTCCGAAAAAATTTGGAGGATAACAATGTCGAACTAAGAAAATTAAAGCTTGTACAAGACGATGGTCCAAGAAATCAGGAAAGGTTATGGAGTTGGAGTCTGGTTTTCATCATGCTAGAAGATTTGGTTGTAGAAAGCCTCGAGAAAAGGGGTTTTTTGTTTCCTCGGTCTCGCACGCAAGATGCTTGGGATAATAACATTAGATTTCTTTTCTCTTTTCTCGGTTTTGCACCTATAATGATTGTCTACTCTGCATGTTTTTTTCCACAACATCAACTTAAACAAGTGGAAATGATGAGTACTTTTTGCAAGAACGAGGAGTATCCTGACCTTTCCTTACATGATACGCTGTTTTATGTGAACCTTGAATGGTTTAATGCTTCTTTTTTTCAAATTTCTTGAGCAGAGAATTTAATAGATATCATTATTAAGATATAATGTGATAAATTTCTACTTCAGAAACTTAATCTTTGGGTTTTATTTGTTGCATACATCCTTAGGAAAACCAATGGGATGGAGAGAAGCCTGACAAAGCGTGGAGAGTTGGAACGCCATTTAAAGTTACAAGATACAATTATCACAGGAACTGCAAGTCTGAAGTAGTATACAAGTATCACTTTGATCTACTGAGGTATCTCACCTCACCACCATTTCCCAAAAAGTCTCTTACTTTCTTCTTCATCGAGTAAAAAACCTTTCTCTCTCTTGTGGTCTTGTTTTCTTTTACTGAAACTCATCTCTTTGTGTCTTCTTCAAAAACTTGCTCTTTACTATGGATGCGAGCGCAACCATGCCTTGCCTCTTATACCATAGGAGAATTACAACATTCCTAAGTTAGGAGTACTTAGAATTGGATCTAAAGCGAAGGTGGTGGATAATCTTTGAGATGAAAGTGCTCGTTACCTCCATGTTCTGGGCAAAACTAAGTTCTTTACTATGGGATTTAGGAAACATATTGCTGATAATTGGGGAGTTCAAGGTAATTTTAGAATTACAGAGGAGAAACGTAAAGAGTTGAAATTAGATGTCTATGAAGATAAGGAGTTCAAACGGCTATGGGAACTCAGACTAGGAGCTTTTCTAAAAATGCATGTCAGCATGACACAATGGCCCCAACTACCTCTTCCTCATCAAGTGGGGACAGACTATTCTTCCATTTGGGTTCATTGGTGGTCCTTTGTGTGTTCTAAAATAAATGCAAAAGATAATCGAACCACAACCGCAAGTGTACGGTTGTCCCAAGTAGTATAATTGATAAAACAGATTCGTTCCAAGGACGGAATGGTTTACTACAATGCTTATCTATTAATGATTGATGCACTTATGAAAGCAAATAAAAGTAATATGTTTGTTTGATTTTGTATTAATGCTAAATAAATGAAAGACAATTATTAAAATGCAAATAAAAGCTAAGACGCAAGTAAAATGATATAAAACGCAATATGAGAAGTAGCACTTGAGAACACAAGGATCCTCCCAATCCTATTTTCTAACTTATGTTGGTTAAGGGCTAAATTGGTCAATTACAATGGTCGGGATTCTAAATTCCCTATACCCCCGTCAGGGTGGACTATAAGGCGATCCTAGAGTGTCACTAGTCCCGTCAGGGTAAATATGATCCACCTTTGGATGTTTAAGTTTTATTACCTCATTGGCCCTAGGATTAGCTAATTTCGTCAGAATCAATAGCTTCTATCCTAGATTGAATAAATAGTTCTGTATCTAAACCCTCCGTCAGGATGATCCAATCGCCACTAATTGGAATAGCCTAAATACTAACACCTGTTCCTAGTTCATGACGCTAAAAACAGTAAATATTCTCAATTTATCGAAAAGAGTAAAAGACACAATCTAGTTTAATTTAACAGAAACCCAAATTCAACATTCGTTATTCAATACGATTGGGATTCACCCATTAATTGTTCTCAAGCACTATGAAAAGCTTAGCTCATATTAAAAAGAAAAACTAAATTAAATGTAAAGGAATTCATATTGATTACAAAATTAAAAGATAAAAGAACCTAATTTCCGGAATAGGAATGACTACGAACGGAGATATAGACCCTCTCCAGCTCTTGTAGCTTCTTCTTTCTTCCTTCTGTTGCTTCTCTCTGGTGTTTTAATCTTGCAGAATGTGAATTGTGTGAAAAATAGAAGTCCAGACCTCCTTTTATAAGTACAAATTCGGACTTGGACCTAGGCTTTTAATTAATGAAATATAAAAGGCCCAAGTCCACTAACTTAGCCCAAAATCCCGTAACCGCTGATATGCCTTCACTAAAACGGCTTTTCCCGACTCGTTATGACTCCGATTGACCTCATTCCAGTTGCTAAAGTTCTGTAACTCGATAAGGAATGTTTTCTCTTCAAAAGTCAGCGGCTAAATCATCGCTTAAGCACCTCGAAATCAGCAATATATGGCCTGGAAAATGGATTTTCAGCTCTAAAAATAATATCTTCGGGATTTATCTTCAAGTCTTGACTCTATCTCTTGATCTTTGACTTTCTCCTTGGATTCCTCTTCTAGCTAACATCTAAAACCTGTAAACTTTACATTAAAAATACCAATATTACGCGCAAAAGCTTAATAAATTAAAAATGCTAGAAATAAAAGAGGAAAATCATATTATTTCATATTTAGTCCAAAAGTCTATCAAATTGATTAAATAAACACCAAAAATGATGTCTCCTAAGGGTCGAAAATAAGAACAATTAAGGAGACATTATTCATGCAAAAGGACTTGAGTTTGTTTAGATCAATCTCAACACAATTCTTCCTTTGTAAACATGTTTTATGGAAATTGAAGATGTAGACTTTCCTGTAGATGCTAAAGAAGATGTGAAGATCCTCTATTTTTGAATCAAATTTGACATCAATGAACCACTCCCTCCTGGAACATACATTTGGTAAGAAGATGGGATTGCGTGGATTGTCTTCCAATATGAGAATGCGAGAGTTCTTTGTTTAATTGCGGATGCATCGAGCATAAGTCGGGGAATGTATTGTTCAGGTTATTCGAGATAATTAGGATCTCAATCTGGGAAGAAAAGTAAATAGGAATGTCGAAAACATAACTAAGTTTCCCCCTTCAAAACCAATTAATGGGGTTAGAAGAAGAACAACTAGTGGGTTTGCAGGCTTTTGTGAACAGTTTTACTAGAGAATACAAGAGGTGGTAGTCTCTGGCTATGGTAACTGGAGAAACAATACAACGTATCAGGTTAGAAGTCAAGTCAAAATTATAAAGGGTCTTACTAATACTCTAGAATTATAAAGTAATAGAATGTTGATGGAAAGGGATAAGCGTTTTCATAACAGGGATGATAAAGGTACTCAAGAAGCAAACTGGAACTGAGATAAAGTCATTCAAGGCCTTAGGAAGAGTAACAATGATAAAGGGAAGTTGATCAAACAATTGAAAGAAATTGGTAGTAGCAGTAGAACCTAGAATTTAGTGTATTGAATAATATCCTTGAAGACTTTGAAGATAATATACAGGAAAAGGAGAAGGAACTTGAAGATCTTATCAAGGCTAGTGAAGGGGGTGCATTTAAATTCCGAAGCTCAGGAAAGAGAATTGCTACTTCAGAAGATGGAGAAGGAGTTAGTAGAAATCACGTAGTTGAGAAAGGCGTAATGGCTAAGAGAAGGAGGGACTATATCCAAAGTGTTTGGTAATAGAGGAACTGGAGAAAACTCAAAGGAACTGGATAAGTTTAAAAAACATAGAGTCGCAGAGGAAATCCAAGAGTATTCGAATGAGTTTATTGTCAATACTGACACTACTGGTAACAATCAAGGTGGATATATTTTTCAAAGAAGACATCGAGGAAGGAGATGAAAAATTTAGTGGAAAGTTTAGTGATGCTGAGTTTGACGATCAAAAGACTAGCAATGAAGTGAAAGAAGTGTTTGAAATCAGTTATGATACTAATGACAAGAAGGAGAGTAAGATGCAGATGGATGAAGATATGTTTGATGGTGAATGCTCCAATGCTTAGTATGAACAACCCATCCCACCAATCCAAAAGGGTAGCGGACATCCCTCTATGATGTCCGCCATGATCAAAAGAGTGTCTTGTTCAGGAATTGTCAAGGTATAAGAGAGCCCTTGACAATTTCCAGTTTGAAAGGGGTTCTTGCGCGCTTTAAGCCTAGTATTGCAGTTGTTTGTGAAACCATACTTCGTGAGGTGGATTCACAAGAAACTATTTCACCAGTTTCATTTTGACAAATATTTTGTTTATTACCCCTTTGGATTTGCCTTTCATTCCAGGGGGTTTTTGGTTTTATGGCACTTATGTGTCGATCTTTTGGTTTTGTTTTGTTCCGCGTCTTTTGTTGTTCTGAAAATTAATGAAGCTTGATTTTCTTATTACCTTGTTTACATACACAGTCGTAATGGTTTTAATGACAGGATCAAAGTCTTTGACAAAATTAAAGATTGGAGCAAAACTATTAACGAACCTTGGTTAATTATAGGAGATTTTAACAGTGTGCTTAATATCAATGAGAAACAAAGCAGGATTCCTCCTAACTATAATCATATTAACTAATTAAAAAAATTTATGATTAACAATGGCTTATATGATATAGATTCTTATGGTTGCTTCTTTACGTGGTCTAATAGACATGAAGGAGATAAACTTGCCAATACAAAGATTGATAGAGGACTTTAAACTTATAATTGGAGCAATAAATTTCCTTTCGCAAAATTTTGTATTTCACATGCTATAGGATTAGACCACTCACCCCTTATACTTCAACTTGATAATAACAATATTCAGGTCTTTAAATATTTCAAATTTGAGTCTTTTTGGCTTGAAAACTCACATGTTAAGGATGTAGTGGGAGAAGCTTGGAGTTCGGATGGATTTAGTCCTGCTACTCATGAATTTATTTTCAGACGTAATAACACTATCAAAAAGTTGAAGAATGGAGCAAAGTTACTTTCAAAAACCATCAAATTCAAGTGAAAAAACTTCAAGACAGATTGATTGAGATTAATAAATTGGATAACACCCAAGATTTAGATAGGGAAGAAGCAAGGATCCGTGAAGAAATAAAATTTGAAATAAATTGTGAAGAATTTTTTTGGGTAGATCGGGCTAGACAAAATTGGCTTACTTTTGGTGACAAATTTTTCCATTTATCTACTATCCAGAGAATAAGTATTAATAGAATTGCAAAAATAAAAGATAGTAATAATCAATGGATTGAAGATGTTTCAGAAGTTAAAACTTGTTTTCAAAGTTATTACTCACAATTGTGTTCTGAACAGGGAACAGAAAAACACGACATGGAAGTAGCGGCACAATTTATCACAAAAAAAGTGAGTGATGAAATGAGTGAAGAACTTACAAAAATTTAAACTTTGGAAGATGTAGAAAGAGCTGTTCGGTAACTTTCATCAACTAAAGCACCAGACCCAGATGGTTTAAATGGTAAGTTTTATAAGGAGTTTTGGTGCACGATTAAAGATGATGTTTTTAATATGGTTTTGGATTTATTTGAGAATTATATTTCTCCGGAAACTATTAATGACACCCTTATTACCCTTATTCCTAAAGGTTATACACAAGAAAAATTAGGTGATTTTAGACTTATTTCTTGTGTAAACTTTGGATATAACTTATTGCTAAGATTTTGGATAATAGATTTCAGAAATTTATGGATGTGATTGTTTCCCATCTCAATCTACTTTCATTAAAGGTAGGGCCATCCGGGACAATATTATTATTGCAGAAGAAATTTCCTTTTTTATGAGCAGAAAAGGAAAAATAAAAGTCACATGGTTACTATAGAATTCGACATGGAAATAGCCTATGATCAGGTAAATTGGGATTTCCTTTTAAATGTTCTTAAGAAATTGGGTTTCAGTGACATATGGATTGGCTAGATAAAAATTGTATTACTACTGTTTCTTTTCAAATCAACCTTAACGGTGAAAGACTCGAGAAATTCAAATCCAGCAGAGGTTTGCGACAAGTAGACCCTCTATCTACCTTTCTTTTTACTATTTTGATTGAAGCCCTTAATAATATTACTGAACAATTTCTCAGGAAGGTTCCATTGCAGGTATAAAAATCAATAGAAATTGCCCTACTATTTCTCACCTTTTGTTTGTAGATGATTCACTCTTTTTTTTCTTGACATCAACAAGACTAATATCCAAACTTTCAAAGATTGTCTTCAATTTTTTTTTTCAAGAGATCAGGTGAAAGAATTAATTTTGATAAATCAACTGTCCTTTTCAGCAGAGGAACCCTAGTAGAGGTCTGAAAACATATTTCAGGGGATATCAATACCAATGAAGCTAATGACTTAGGGAATTACTGGGTATTCCTTTATGTCATAAGAGATATAAAGTGGAGTCCTTGGAATGGATAGCAAAAAAAACTCATCAAAAGGACGGAAGGATGGAAAGCGAAACTCTTATTGGATGGGGGCAAAGAAATTTTTATAAAAGCAGTGTTACAGGTTATTCCAAACTATGCTATGTCCATGTTAGACAATCGATTCTCCTAAAAGCTTAAGCTGTCAGGAGGAATTATCTTATACATTATATTTTGAGTATTACATGCTCAATAGTCCAAAATACTTTTTCAATTTCATTTTGTAATAAAATTATCTCTGCTATTTCAAATTTCTGGTGGAACTCATGTGAAAAAAATTGGACTCATTGGTTGGCCTGGGAAAAGGTGGCAATGGGTAAACATCTTGGAGGAATTGGCTTGAGAGATTTTATGAGGATGAACACAACTTTACTTGCTAACCAAGCTTGGAAAATTATCAACAATCCAAATAGCTTATCATCAAGGCTCTTTAAAGGTATCTATTATTCAAAATCTAATTATCTTAATATTAAACTTAGACAAAGTCGTACATTGAGTTGGGCTTGTTTACTTGAAGGTAAAGATTTCATCAAAAAACACCTTATTTTTCAAATTGAAAATGGTAAAGATATAAATATATGGAACGACAGGTGGATTGATACCAATTGGAAACTTGAGAAACCTCAAGATTGTAGTCTTAAGAAATATCCCATATTTTTAAACATAATGCGTTTGAATGGGATTGTGAAGTTCTTGACAACACTTTTCCCAGTATTATCATACCACATATAAAAAGAATCACTTTACTCTATACTGGCTCCAAAGACAAAATTGTGTAGCCTTATAGTAAAGAAAGTATTTATACGACAAAAACTGGGTACAAATTTTAACAGATAAAGTTTTTTTATAAAACCTCTCAAAATGTAAATGCTAGGAACAATATTCGTTGTGATATTTTAAAATCTGTTTGGAATTCTAATATTCCTAAAAAGATTCGTGTTTATATGTGGAGATCATGTAAAAATGGAACCTCGACGAAAATAATCTCTATAAGAGGAACCATGCTGATTCAAATTTTTCCCTTGGTGCCAAGGCGAAGTTGATATGGCAGAACATCTTCGTATCTATTGTAAAATTTGTCAAATCATTTGGGCAGGATATTCATTTCAAATAAGAACTGGTCATAATAATGGTGATAATGTTGGAGATTGGTTTCTTAAAGTTGTCAAAAAAAAAATCTGAAATTGGCTAGGATAAAAGAATTATTATTGATTATGTTATGATCATGATTTGGAACATTTGGAAAGGAAAGATGAAAGCTGTACACGGAACTAATTCTATCAACTGTGATCATATTATTTTACCCACTGATAAACTTATGCAGGAATTACATGGAAATGATTGGAGAAATATGAATCATTTGAATAATTCAACAACGTCTAACATTTAAGAACCAAGAGAGAATACTATTGCGCAAGAAACTGATATTGTTTGCTTATGTGAGGCTTCTTTTAATATTTCTTATGCACCAACATGCATTAGAATCTCGATTATAGACAAGAAACATAGGGTATAAAGAATAATTCAAATTTACCACTATTTGTAACTCAAGTATTGAAGGTGAAGCTATTGCAGTCTTACAAGCAACTCAAAAATGTAAAGATTTCCTAGGAAAAAGTAAACAGATAATCTCAGATAACCTTGAAGTTATTCAGGGTATCAAGCGGATGTCAGCGGAAAGTTGGAAGATTCACCCAATAATCAAGAAGATTCATCAGATTGAGGTTGAGGTTGGCCCAATTTCATTTACACGTCTTCATAGAAAGGTACATTAGAAGAGTCAATCAACTTGCGAAGAACGCTAGACATGGAGCAACTTATCAAGCAACATAAATGAATTTCTCTCTCCTTTATACCACTTTTTGTAAACTTGGAATTGTGTGATCTTTTGTTTCTTTCTTTCGAGGTTTTCTTAACCCTTTTTTTCAACAAAAAAAATCAATATATTAATAAATGATTTTTCTTACTCTATGTGAAAAATAAAAGTGGACAAAAATTTATCACAAGGAAGTATTAAACTAGTTTAATAATTGAGAAGTAATATCGTAAGGGTCAACAACCTAGACCTTGTTCAACAATGGTGAAAATCTTGGTCCGAATTGCATAAAGAAGACAATAAAGGAGATATAAAGTAGATATATGATTTATTTTCTCTTGAAGCTAAGCTAAAAACTATGATGATGTGGTATTAAAGTTCAATTGTGTGCTAGATACCTACAAAGTGTGTAAAACACAATATATAGTTATCCAAACGCGGGTCAAACTTGTAGAGTGAAATGAGTCTTGACCATATCAAAAATTGGTTGCTCCAAATATATCTTGAAAACTGATCCTTATAGCGTTAAGGTAACACCCTTATCGTGGTAAGGACAAATTTAGTGTCCCTTGATGAATTCTCAATCATTGTGCTATTGGGGATAATCACTTAGAAGTTCTTAATAACAATTCACAGTAATCGCGATTCGATATACAAAACACGGTTCGATCTACAAAACAAGCCGAGAAAAATTAACGGACGAAGAAAGTTCTGAGTGGGAAGATCCTACATGGCTGAAATTCATTACTTCCTCAATCTTGCCAGCACATATCATAAGAATTCAATAAAAACGTCATACGCATTCTTTGTGATCTTAGAAAAGTGAACTATATCGGTGTAGGATTTCTCATCTACTTTGGTTACGATGCTATTAATAAGACAAAGCCCTACCTTATATTTCCAAGTCCGGTCGCGTGTTTATGTGCATAAGACAGAACAGATCTTAGCAACAAGGAGGATGATGTGACGGGCAATTATTACATCAACTGATATAGACCAATTAAGTAAACCCTTAATGAAAATAATTAAAAGATCAGGATGAGAGACTCCTAATTTGGGGATAACAAATTCTAACTAAAATATCATAACTTACAAGCTTCCACTACGGCCACTGCTTCTACTTCTAGTGGTTCCTTAAAGCTCATTACACCTTATATTTCTAGTATGAGCTTTATAATATCATTCATATCTTATCAAACAAAAAATAAGCTTCACAAAATGTTGTGTTTTATTTGTATAAACCAGTAAAACAACATAAAAACTAATGAAAAAATAAATCAAAAGTAAATAAATAAACAACTTTACTTGTCAAGACTTTTGGATCTGATGTCTGTAAGCTATTTAGGCCACATACCGATATCTTACGTTTGTTGGCTTCAACCTCCAGGATACAACGACAAAACTTTTCAAAAGAAACTAACACATTCTTAAGAATTCCAACAAACTTAATGCTTTAAAAAACAGAATGAAGAAAATGTTTGAGTTGACCAACTATTTATTGAAAATGAATAGGTGGCTAGGCATCCAGTAGAAAGGGTTGTGATTTTAAAATTTGGAGTTATGTCTTTTAAATAAAAGATAAGGTACATAGTAAAAGATCCTTAGTACTTATTATAATTTTACTATTGGGTCAGACTCAATGTTTTTTTAATACTAAGACTTCCACGTGAAAAAAATCAACAACTATTGGGCTTGTCCCAATACTAAAAAATTAATTTTTTTTCTTCTTTCACCTTTCCTATATATGAATATATAAATAAATAAAAACTATTTATTTATTTTTTCTCCAAGAATCTTATGAATTCAACTTCAAATAATTTTAACCAAGTGAATATATTACATTAGTTTTTACAATTAGATAAACGTATTAATCAAATTATCGTCAACCCGGTCAACACTTGGAAAATATCTCATTTGCCCAACACAAATAACGTGACTATGGTCTTGATCAGATGTCATGGTAAGTTCAGATTTTTAGAGAACCAACTATCTCCCAAAATCTCATCCATAAATGAGTTATATCGAGATTTTTGTAAAAAATGTAAAAAATAAATATTAATTAAGCATAAAACACACACACACACACATATATATAGATAGATAGAGAGAATACGGGAGGAGAGATGACACCTTATTTTAAAAAGTGAGCTAGCAGGTATTAGTATATGAACAAAAATTAAAAACTTAAACGCCTCTTCCTATCTATTTTTCCTTCTCATCCTTCTTCGCCTCCTGTGTCGAGCGCATTTGCAAGGACTAAATTATTGTTAATGATTAATAATTACTTGACCGAAAAAAATTAATAATTTAAATTTACTTTTTTTTTTGGACAAAGTAAAAAGTACGCTATAATCTAGTGACCGTTAGCCGATCCCGAGCCGAGAGAACTGGGGCACCAACAGCTGATGCCCCTCTTCGAAAGTGGTCCTGCCTAGCTGAACACGCAGTACGGTCCTCCATCCCGTTAAATATTCGCGATAAATTCTTGAAAAAAATGTTTACATGTTCTTCAGTAATCCATCTGATTCGCTTGATGGACGGCTTGACTTTCTACCACGCAGTTGGCAGCGACCTGATACCTTGAATAATATCAAGGTTTTATTTTAAGTTTCCTGTAGACTAATTTTGGCAGCTTCAAGTACCGCCATCGCTTCCCCTTCGGTAGCTTGATCTGCCCATACTGTTTTCGAAAATATGATCCTATTGCCCGATTGAGTGTCCCGTTTGACGATTCCGATTCCATTATACTCCGCCTTGGTCTTAAATGATGTGTCGCAAGTAAAAATTGTTTGGGTGCTAATTAACTCATTGGGTGTCCATGGATTTGACGTGTTTCTAGTTTGTGACCGTCGTGTAAGAGTTCTGTCCCATTCGTTTCCAAAAAGGTCATTCATACCTGCATGAACATCCATATGAACGGAGTGTTCATCCAGGTTAGAGTTCCCGTGTATAGCTTTCATTTTATGTTTCCAAATGTTCCACCGTGTTAACATAATATAAGCAATGACTATCATTCTGTCCTATTGCTCAGGTTCCGCCCCTTCATAAATCTTTGTAAGCCACTCACTAATGATATCTGGTAGGTCCTCTGGGATTCAAATTTGAAGGGTCGAGCCTGCCCAATCATGTTTACTATAATGACATGATAAGAAAAGATGTGTAGTTGTTTTCGTTTCACCCTCACAAAAGTAACACTCTTTCTCATTGCTACAGTGTCGTGTAAATAAGTTTTTCTTTGTATGAAGTATATTCCTACAAGCTTTCCAAGTAAAAAAATCTAACTTATAGGTACATTAGATTTCCAAATCCTGTTCCACAACGCCGAGTCCCAAAATTGTGCTTGTGCTGATGACTGTGCTTGTCGATGTTCTGCAAGAATGGAAAGTGTTCAATATCCAGATTTTGTCTTGTATTCTTTGGAATGAGAGTGTGGCCATGTAAACGTATCATGTTCTTGTCTGGTGAGAATCGGGATTCGACTTATCTCACCTTTGACTGGTACTGGTATGACTGAGTCAATGATATCCCAGTTCTATTCGTCCATATTCGTATTCATAAGTTGGTCAACCGTTTCCAGATTGGTGTCAGTTGGTTTGTCTTTGATAATACCCGACTGTAGCCATTTGTGTGTCCATATATTCATATTTTCCCATTTCTAATTTGAATGATTCATTGTTGTATGAGCAGGTCCCGACCCTCTATAATGTTGGCCCATGACCATGATCTACTCTGTCGTAATTTAATGTCAAGGAAAGTTTTATTCGTGAAGTAGATATCTTTTAGAACTTTGGCTACCATTGAATCTGGGTTTTGCAGAATGCGCCATGCTTGATCTGTTAGTAAAGCGGTATTCATATGTTGTAAGTCTCTGAAACCCATTCTCCCCACTACCTTAGTCGCAATCATCTTTTCCTTGATCTTGCAATATTTTTTCAACAATTTTAAATTATTATTAATGAAAAATCAACTACATCCATCCTCACATATCCTATTAGAAAATGGACCTCGAATTTCGCTATTGGGACTAGAAGATTAGTAACAGCTGCTGGTGCTGGTGTGAGTTAAGTTGAAGGAAGGGGAGTTGTACCACCACCTGGTACCAGTACTAATAGAGTAAGGGACGCTTTTGAGCTGGAAAGCCTGGTAAGATCAAAACCAACATAATGTACATTATCAAGAAGTTACTACCCACGCTAGAGGAAGGAATAGTATAACTCAGCAACTTGAGGGAATTCCGCAACCTACAATTCAGTCTGCAATTTTGAATTGGAATATGCTTGAAGACAAAGAGTGGTGGCGTCAAATACTTGCGTCTAGTAAAGTGTATAATGGGACTGAGGTACGCACGACGTTTTGTTGGCACATATGGATGGACCTTAATGCACACTATTTCGAGCATAATGCGTGAAAAAAATCGTCTACCGAGTTACAAGTCATCATACACAATATGGCACGCGATTATAATCGAACTTGAGATAATGAGCAAGATGGTGGACTAGCGTCTTGGCTAAGGTACACTTGTCAAATGGGTGAAACCGAGTACTAGGATCAAATTGAACATAAATGGATGGTATAATGTTAACCAATTCAAGACGGGAGTTGGAGAGGTATATTTCATGATGTGAATGGGAGTTACTTGGTTGGGTGGTTTTGAAGGGACATGCGAGGTTAGATTACCTTTCCGATCAGAGTGTTACGTGTTACACTTTGGTCTACATTTGGCGATATATCGAGAATATAAAATATTTTATGCCGAGACGGACTCGCCACGGACTCTAGTAAAGGAAAATGGGAACTACTCGAGTCATGTAGAGAAATCATGCTAAGGGATGACTAAGGTGGGCGCAACAAAGATGGAGGATCCAATTCTATATACAGATGGACCCTGGAGACTCATAATGTATACACATAACCCGGGATCGTAGTGGTGGTTGAACTACACCTATGCACTCCTCCTAGGGGGTTTAGTAGGAGTCTTATACTAGCCAGTAGGCCTTAGATGTAACAAACAAAAAGAAAAAAAAATTACAAGTAAGATTGACAACATAAACGAGTGCATTACCATATTATATAGAAACTCGATAAAACAAGTCTCACTTATTAAAATCGATCAAGAAAAATACATATAACAACATTGTTTAGCATAAGTTAAAAGTAGATAAACTCGGAATAAAGGCAGCGATTTTACGATAATACCCTTAAAACAAGAACAATTCTGAAGGCTACTAACGTCTAAGGTTGGTAATTAAAGTCTCAAAAACGTAAAATTCTCTCTAAGGAACATTCATGACTTGAATAGATTGCAACATATCTGAGACAGCGATTACTAAGTCACCTGATTTAACCATTCCCCTAGCCTTAAGCAATGCAAATGTTTTATGAAGATTATTCTCCATATCATCTGAGAATCCCAATCGAAATGGTATTAAACCCCACTGTAGATTCAATCGTCTACGTACAGCTGTCGAGGTTGTAAACGCAAATATCGGACAATCAGGACGACAACGTGACAAAAGTGACGCCATGTGTCCCGTCTTTGTATAAACAAATATCGCATCAACCTCCAAATTATTCGCTACAAAATCGATCATTAATCATTATGATACAATACAAACAATACAAAAGACACAAAATATATTAACTTACCCAACTTAGCAGCAGAGCTACAAATCTCTTCAGATATACTATCGGAATACGATGAAGCAATATTTGGTAAATTAACACTTTCGCGATGTTTCTCTTCTCTCCACCATCTTTCAATTCTTAAACTAACACTTCTAAGAACACTCAATGCCTTATCAGGAAATTGCCCCATAGCTGTTTCACCTGAAAGCATTAACGCGTCTGCTCTTTGTCTCACCGCTTCAGAAACATCAGCTACTTCTGCTCTAGTAGGTGTTGGATATTCAATCATAGACTCGAGTAATTGAGATGCAACTATAACAGGTCTATCTAATTCTCTACACACTTTTACTATCCTATGTTGTTCTGATGGGACTTGTTCTAATGGAATCTGAGCACCTAAATCACCCCTCGCTACCATAGCTCCATCTGCTGCTAAAATAATCTCTTCTAAATTCTTTAACGAGTCGATGCTTTCTATTTTCGCAATCACAGCTATATCACTGTTCAACCACAATAAATTAAAAAAAAAATGCAATTACAGATATGTAAAGAGGGAGAACATGTTTACCCTTCACGTGCACGTGCTTTTATGTAGCTTTTAAGATGGTAAATGACTTCAGCAGACTTTACAAATGATACAGCGATGAAATCAACACCTTCTGCGATTCCGAAATCAATATCTAACCAATCCTGTTATAAAATATGTTTTTTTAATTTTTTTTACTGTTGGATAAATTTGATACTTGTTACACAAACCTTTGATGATATAGTGGGAAGCATTGCGTTACGCTCTCTGACTAATTTTCCATCGCGCCAAAAAGTGAGATTAGCCCTAGGTAAAAGAAGTCCAGGATCTGTGCATTTGCATTTCACATCAGGACCAACTTTTCCAATTACTTCAAATCTCACCATTCCACCATCTACTAGGAGTTCATCTCCCACTTTTACATCTGTCATATCAAAATTGTGTAACATTCTTAAAGCTTCGATTATTTTGATTAGAGATATTTCATACCTTCGGCAAAACCATCATAGTTCACGCTAATGGTGCGCTCTGGAAGAGATGATTCGTAACCACGAACAGTGAAAATCCATTCTTCTCCATCCTGAAAATAGCCACGTGTCACTTCTGAATCTATACGATAGTGTGGGGCTAAATGTTTTGTTTCTCTTAAGTTATCCTTTGCTGCCTCACACTAGATGTTTAATGTATTGGCTTCTTGTTTAAGGTAATATGGTTAATGTAATTTAATTCGGTTCTAATCTAGTTTTAAAAGAAAAAACAAAGGACAAATGAAAAAGATCCCCAATTCACATGCCGAGTTGAATCAGCGTCAATGAAATTGAATGTGACTGAGTACACCATAAATTCACTTTCTCGTGTTGAAACAGTTCCAATCCATTTTCCCCCACTTTAGATAAGCATACACATCAATGTAAACTTCAGGTATGGAAATATCATAAATGTACTATAAACAAATTTATGTCTTAATCACTATGCACATCGATAATCATATGCATATCATTATTCCAAAATATTCATGCTTTTCACTAACACAATCATACATAATTATGTGAAAAGATTCAGCCTGAAAAGTATACCTCAGTTTTGGCAGATGGAGCACCACCAAGATCACCCATGTGAATCTCACTACCTTCTGTATCCATCATAATAGCCACTGCAAATCCTTTTTCCTCATTAAGCTTCCTCACCCTCTCAATCACCCTACGGTGCCACTCCAGTGTTCCGTGGCACATGTTGATCCTAGCTACGTTCATTCCACCAACTGCTAATGCTTCTAATTGCTCCGAGCCACATGTCATCGGCCCTATCGTGCAAATCAGCTTCGTCCTCCGTGTACTCCTGAACCCGTTCTCCTTTAACTCTACTTCTGTAACAGCGTCCACATCAATTGAAGAGGTATCTGATGGAGTACTTTTGGCTACCTCAGCATCAGTTGAACCGGATAATTTCCCTGTCAAGCCATTAGCGGTGGCCGTCAAAAGCGATGGATCGAGATCGGACGAAGCGGAAGCTGAAGATGATGAAGACGCTTTGATAATTAAGGGAGTAGCTAACCGGTTAGTTTTCAGTGGTAACCGGAAATTTCCGGTAACAGATGGTTTGGAGATTGTGAAGGTCCTCGGTGAGGATAGGAACAAGTTGAGAGCTTGTGACGACATTGTCGTATCCAGAAATTAAAGACGAAGGAAATTATTCAGAACTCCGTAACCTGAATTAGCACCTACGGAAATGAATTTGAGGATTTTGTCGTCAGAAAATGAGTGTGGGTGATAGATATATAAGAGAGGCAGATGTGTGTATGTATGTAATTAATTATGTATGTATGGGGGCGGAGTTAGCAAAGTGAAGGTGGAGAGCATAGGAATTGTCGGAACTGGGGTTTAACAGCCACGTAGGATTTAGTGTCATCTTATTCTTTTTTTAGTTACAATAAAAATACTTCATTAAAGAACGCCCAAAAAGTAAATTTATCAACAATTTCCTTTAATTAAATCCAGTTAAATACTATAGTAATTTGTTTAGTTCTTGATTCATCTACTTTCTCTCCTTCTCATGGAGGAGGATTCAAATGGGAAAACCAAAAAAAGGGGTTTAGATTTGGGAAGGTCTATGACTCTTGAAGGTTACAAAAGAAGCACTTTACGTCTAAGATTGGTGATATCATAGGGGTTAGAAAGCTTTGTCAGAACAATTTAGAGGGTACCGAGATGAATATTTTTTTTTTTATTACAACGGAGACCCAATGGATCATGTTACATCGAAAACTTATTCTATAACTAGTCCATTACATGAGCTACCAAATCAGGATTATAAATCACTCTGGGCGTTTTATACCCCATTCTATCCTTTGTGAGAAGACTCCAAATGCCATCTGGGGGGTCCGCAAGAAACTCGAAATCTTCACTACTTTTCCTTCCTTGTTTTGCCAGCCAATCCGCACAAACATTCGCCTCTCTGTAGATGCTTCTCAAGCGATAGTCCTTATTTGAATCTAAAAATGCCCGAATATGTCTAATCCAAAATGCTCCAGGTCCTCGCCCATCCACCGAATTACGAACAAGCTCGATTGCCTTCCATGAATCTACCTCAACCGTAACCTCATGGAAACCCAATCTACTTACCATCTTCAAACCTTCCCAAAGTGCGATTAATTCTACTATAGCCGGCGAATTATGACAAATCCGTATACTAAAGCCACCTAGCCATTCACCTTCGTTATTTCTTACGATTCCTCCCCCTCCTCCTATTCTTCTCCCTCTATACCATCCGTGTTGAGTTTTACTCCCCTAGTAGGTTTAGACCACCCCACTAGAGATATCATATTTCTCTTGGATATAGATAAGCCAGGCAGACGTCCCCAAGATCGCGAAATCCTACTGGCTATGAATTTCGCTTTCCGGACTAAGGCATATTCATTGAGAGGGGCCGACCCGTTGAACACCACCTCATTGCGTTGCTTCCATATAGTGTCTAGGAGTGTGCCAAAGAAAACGCTCCATGTGATGCCAGCGAAGAGCATATTATTAGATAGATTTTTCGCCCACCATTGCCAATCATCCACTGTCAAATTTGAACCCTCTACTGGAATGTTGGACTCGCCTGAGCTGCTCATCGGACCAGTTGAAAGGCCCTGTCGCACCTGCTAGTTTGATCCCAACTGTCCTGCCGCCGCTCCGCTCGGTTCACTGGAGTTGCTCGTTATCCCGCCGCAGCTGCTGTCTTCACCTTGTAACCGGAGCTGCTCACTGTCCTGCTGGTTTAATCCCTCATTCGCCGAGCCTTCCAGGGACCTGTGGTGCAATAAAAACTTATCAGTTTGCAAGCCCACCCCCCTGCCCCCACAGTCCCTAAATGAATCCGACAAACTGAAAGAGAGTCCCTGTACCTCCAAGCTTCTATCCACAGTGTGATCACAATGTTCACCTAGAAGTATATCTTCCTCCCCATGTTTCAAAATATCATTCCGAACAAGTGTCCAGACCTTTTCTACCTTAGCGCATTTCCGAAATAAATGAACAGCACTCTCACTCTCCACACCACACATCGGACACGCTTCCGGTACATCTAACCCCCTCTTCACAAGATTCCCTCTAGTGGCAATTCTCTCCCGAACCGCACGCCACAAGAAAACTCGAGTTCTCTGAGTCGACTTCAATTTCCAAATACTCCTCCACAGGTGCTCCATTGCATCAGAAACCTCATTCTCCTTTCCCACGGTCCGTACAGAGAATTCTCCGTTTGCTTCGAAATGCCAAGATACAAAGTCCCTCTTTTCCCCTCCAACATCAACCTTGAAACCAGCTATCTCCACTAATTTGGATGGGGGAAGAAACCTATGGAAGGCTTCCCAATCCCACGCACCATCCGAACGGATATAATCGCAAACTTTACGAGACAACTCGATTACATCAAAGACCCCTATTACATGATCAATAAGGGGTGATTCCCCTATCCATATATCACACCAAAATGCCACCATATCTCCTTTGTGCACAACCCATCTCGAACCTCTTCTAATTACCTCCAAACCTATCCCAATTGCACGACTTATACTCGAATCCGTTTGCTTACCCAAATATTGCATTGGTGGTCCTTTGAAATTTTTTCTTTCATTACAACCGGCCACAAGGTTACTTCATCATGAATTAATTTCCATCCAAGCTTACCCAAGAGCGCTTTATTCATATCTTCCGCTACCTTGAAGCCTAGCCCACCAGCTTCTTTCGGCTTACACATATCCTTCCAAGCGACCCAATTAATTCCCTTTTGATTCTCCGACGAACCCCAAATGAATTCCCTCCTGATTCTATCAATTTCCTCACACACATAACCCGGAAGCTTTTCCACTTGCATGAGATACATAGGTGAGGCACTAAGAACCGAGTGTGCTAACGTAATGCGCCCTGCTAGAGAAAGTGTATTCCCCTTCCATTTCGCCAACTTACCTCTAAGGTCATTTAAAAACTCTCCAAAGAAACCCTTCGGACGCCTCCCAGAAAGAATATGAACCCCTAAATATTTACCAATCCCATCACTCCGTTTATACCCACTTCGCAATGCAATATCAGACGCCACATCCTCTTCAACATTTCTCGAGAAATAGATGATCGATTTATCCTTGCTGATTGTCTGACCCGCGTTTCTACAAAATATATCCAGAGAATCCTGTAATAACATAAAACTATCAATAGTGATTGGGTTAATTGGTTTTTTTCTAAAGAGCGGCAAAATGATGATAAATTTTTCAATTTTCCATGAATTATTTATTGTGATTTTGAGGTTTTCTATTTTCTTCATTTTAATTCTGATGTTGTTTTCATTATGCTTCTAGTAATTATGATGGCAGGGGAGTTTTACGAGGCACACTTTTGGAGTCCCTTCGCTTGTCTGCAGAATGGAAAAAGCCAGCATTGGCCAAAAGAACCTCGTAAGCAGCAAAGAATGAGTTGTCTTTGGAACAAAGGTGGAATCATTAAGGAGCAGAGTAAGGAGCCTTTTCAACTTAAACAAACTATTATTAAGAATCTCGAGAATTTCAACTGCGGGAGTTCAGGTAAGGTAACGTGTATCTTATTCATGACAGAGGTCTGGGAGTTTCACTCTCCCTTGTTTGGCACAATCATCATTGCTAGCAAGGTCTCATTAGTATTTATAACAGTCTCGTGTCTCATTTTGTTCATTGTCCTATTTTTGAGTCTCTTCAGTTCCTCTTACATTGCTTTACTCGCTGTTGTGTTCCGAAAATTGAGTTAGTCAAAATTCTTTTCTCTCAAAGCCCTCTTTAGTCCTTTTTTCCTTGTTTCCTGTTTTGAAAAATCAATTGAATAGTATGGAGATGGGGGATAGACATGTGTTACCCTTAATCCCTTATGATGGGAGCACGTGCAAAAACTTGGAGTATTAACATTGGGACTAAGGCTCGGGTAACTGATGATCTAATAGATGAATTTGGTTTTATACTGAGGATATTTGGGGAAGATAAAGTGTTTGTGATGGGTTTTACGAAGCACATTGTAGAAAATTGAGGAGTGCAAGGGGTGTTTAGGCTCATTGAGGCTAAGAAGAATATCTTTAAGTTGGAGGTACAAGAGGACAAAGAGTATGGAGAATTCTGGAACTAAGGCCTAGTTTCTTTCTAAAGATGCATGTTAGCTTCACAGAGTGGCCTCAACTTCTCCAAGATCACGAGGTGGATGATAGCTACTCATACATTTGGTTACAGGCTAAGGGTTTAGATTTCGTGCAGAACAACATTAACACTGTCTTAGCTTTTGAAACATGCTTTATTGAAATGGCGGTGATTGATTTCCCTGAAGTGGTGCGTGAAGATGTGAAGACTCTTCGCTTTAAAGTTAAGTTTGATGTGGATCTGCCTCTCCCCCTAGGGTCTATATTTGGCAAGAGGACGATATAGCTTGGGCAACGTTCCAATATGAGAACGCGGGAACACTTGGTTTCAACTGTGGGTGCATTGGGAACAAATATGGGGAGTGCACTATTCAAGTCATCAGGGACACAGGTGACTTCAACCTTAGAAGAAAGACTAACTGGAGCATCGACAACATTGCACGCTTCCCACCTTTTAAAGTCATTTATGGGGTGCTTAATAGATTAGTTGGGGGTTTTGCGAGTTTTGGATAGCAGTACAGCTGGACTCGTGAAGGATTGACTGAAACGAATAGGAGATCAACAAAAGAACTTAGAATTACAACCAGGATAGGGACGTCGGAGGTATTGATCAGGGAAGTGGAAACCGTGAAAATAGAATTTTTTAGGAAAAGACCAAAGGTTGATAGCAAGGGAGGTAATATTGATGATAAGGAGAAATGGATAAAAGGAGTCAGGAAGAATAGTTGAAACAAGAAGATAAGTGGTGGTAAAGGGAGTTATAGGCACGAAAGAAGATAACGGAAACAATAATGTGGGATTGAGCAACATGTTCATCTAGCTTGCGGTGCTCGAAGAGGAGAACAACCTTGAAGAGAATATTCTGGTTAAGGAGAAGGAATTAGCGAACCTGGTTGAAACTGAGGAAGAAAACAGTTTTACTATATGAAGTAAGAGAAAGGCAACAAGGCAAGGGAAGGAAGAATGAGATAGACTCGAAAGAAATACTCAAGAAAAAAAATCTCAAGCGCAGGAAGGAATACATAGACAAAGTGTGTGGTAATGAGGGTACAAGGGTGGCTACAAGAGAAGTTGAACAAATGAATAATTTGGAATTCATAGAAAAGAGAACTCGGCCTCAAAGAGTATGACGTGTGAGGACGCTGAAGGTAATAGTAAAGGTTATCTGTTCGAAGAGGAGAAGGAGGAAGAAGATGGGGTTCTAGAGGGCAAATACAGTGATGTTAAGTTTGATGAATTGGGAGAATCGGAGAATGAAGTGGATTATGTGGAGATAAGTGATGATACCAGTAAAACTACGTGGAATAGGGTAGAAGAAGACACAGCCATGGAGGAGGATACAGATGGTATGGCAGCTGCGCTGTTTGGTCCCACGAGAATCCAAAAGGGTAACGGTCATCCCTCTTTGTTGTCCGTCAATGCTATATGAGTCTTTTGTTCTGGAACTGTCAAGGCATACGAGCCCCTTTAACAGGTTCTTTTTTAATATCTATTGTTGCTCGTTTTAAACCATGTATTGTTGTTTTATGTGAGACCACGCTTAGAGAGGTGGACACATAGAAACTGTTCGTAGGTTGCGTTTTGATAACTCGTTTATTTTATACCCCTCCGGTTATGCTTTCCATTTCATAGTTTTTTTGGTATTTTGGCACTTTAATGTGCGTCTTTTGGTTTCATTTTGTTACTCGTCTTTTGTGATTTTAAGCATTAATAAAGTTTCTTTTTCGTATTTCATTGTTTGTATTCATGAACCTAGTGATTTTGATGATAAGATGAAAGTGTAGGATGATATAGGCAAGAAGGGGATAAGTTGGTTTAAACAAGGATCGACAGAGGGCTTGCAACCTATGAATGGAACAACAAATTTCCAAAAGCAAACATTTTCATAGTATTTTATTTCATTGCATCTTTAGTTTAATCTTTATATTAATTGCATTTTAGTCCCTTAACTAAAAAAACCAAATAAAAATCATTCATATTATATTATTTTACTACACTAAACATTTGATTACATCTTAAACATGATTATTACATGTTCGTAGTCCTTTTGGAACGATAACCTTGAGCTTATCACATTTTTACTTGGAGATAACCCGTACGCTTGCAAGGAGTCCTAGTTTCATTGGTGTCAAATTATCATTATACTTATATCACACCTGGAACACCAACACTATATATCTTGTAGGTGTATAGGTGTACTCGTTCTCGCTGCATCATATGGAATCGCCTTGGTTATGGTGATGGACATGTTCTGATGTGGTGATCGTCATGACTGCTGCTCCAAACTTGTCGTAGCAATCGCTATAAATGATAGGAAACTCTTAGGAGGAGTATATTGATATTTGTAAACAAATAATTAGGGGGGGGGATGGGTGTTGCTCGGCACTAACAGGATTTTTAAAGTCATCTCTTTGGGGGATTCCATTCTTGGCTATTGAGAGTGATTTCATCTCAGTATGTGGTATGACAAGCAGTGGTGCATCCGTTTGTGCTTGCCCTGGTAAATCTCATTCAGATATGGTTTTCACTAGTGATATCCCAATAGATTTGGAAATTTTGATTTCCACAGATGATGTCTCCTCATTTGTGATAATAAAATCTATTTCTGAGACATCATTTTAGTTGTATTTATTAGAGTATAGGTTGATTTTCTCATGATTTAGTCCACTTTCCTATTTTATGTCTTGAATTAATTATTTATTATTTTTAGAGCATATTGGGTTTAATTATTTATTTAGTGTGAAGTTTTAGAGATATATGGTAATTAATTAGAGTCCAATTTGGTTCCAAGAGCTAAAGGAAAGAAGATAAACATGAGAATTGAAGATTAGGAAGTAAAAGCTAAAAATATGGAAAAAGAAAAGCTGCCATAAATCTGAATTTCACCACACACGACCACAAATCAGATCATATCTCAAAATCGGTGAGGAATTTGGAGAAAAGGTCAAGAGAAAAGTTAGATATCTTTCTGAGACAATGAATTTCGACTACTCATTCACGTCAAACGGATAAGTATTAAAGCTGTTAGGACCAAAACAAAAACGGGGATGCCCATGTTTTTGGGCTACGAATTTGAGTTGGGCTAGGAGTCCAATATTTACCTTCTCCTTCAAGAAAACGATTAGGTCTTCCTATACACTATAAATTCAACCTATTATCATTAGAAAAATCATCCTTGGACAAACCTTAAGGTCAGGAAGAAGCTATGCAACAAGAAGAGAAGTCTGGAAGGAGCTGTGCATCAATCATGTCTCCTTCAACCTTTAATTCTGTAATTCTTTTCTTTTCTTTTCTCAGTATGAACTAAATTCTATTTAGCTTGAGTTTTAGCATATATGTATGAACCCTAGTTTTGGTTGACATCTATCTAATTTGATTAAATTTATGTTTTGATTTCTCTGTTTATGTGTTGGATTTATATTCTGTGTTCTTTATGGTTGCAAACATATAGGATTACCATCATAGTAGTTAGATAACCGGTATATTTGACTATAGAATTAGCACATAACGTCTAAAATAAGGTTTGATCTGACAATTCAGCCTAACTAGATAGTCAATGGTTTAGTGTATTGCTATTTAATCAATTGCAGGAACAGTTTGCTTAGATTCTTATTGACACAGGTAAACCCTATTTGAAACTACCTAGCGCAATTGAAACCAAACTATTGAAATACTACATGATTCATACCTTACATGTTTAGAACGGCAAAAGTAGTGGAGATTACTTGCTAATTACTCAAGCTAAACTTTCATACTATCTTCTTTTATTTTATTTAATTTTCTGTCTTTTAATTTATTAGTTTAGTTTTCTTATTTAAAAACCAAATAAATATATATATCTCTTCTTTCTACTTGCGTATTATTTGTTCTAACTCCTAATATCTGCACTCGAATATTTGCATAAGTTATTCTTAACCTTCGTAGTCCCTGAGGAACGAATTCTACTTATTCATTAAAACTTGCACACGATCTGTATACTTGCAGAACGTGCTCAACTTAGGGTGTTTATTTGCACTTATTTTATACATCTTTTTATCACACCTTAGGCGACACCAACAGATGAAACCAATTGATAGAGCGTTAAATGCCTGACCAATATGAAACTTCAGTTCTTCTTTTTAATGATGCTTGAACTTGATCTATCGTTAGCGGGGCTTATTTTTCCTTAAGTCAGACAAAGGCTAGGAACCCAAAGAGGTGTTCCACCTGATGGAACTCTAATACACAAGTCGGTATTGAGACAGATAACAGAGGAGAAAAAATATTTATATGGACTCTGTTGAACTATGATATGAAAAAGTAATAATATAGGTGTTACATATGTAAGTACCTAGCATGCGTATTTATAGACAGGGTAATCCTAATACAAATGGTTTGTCTTTTGTTGTGTTTAAATGTGCTGTTCGGAAGATAACTTCCTCAGGGAGAGTAGTATCGGGAGGATACTTTGACAAGCAACTTGACGGTAACCTTGTAAATCATGTCTAGTCTTTGGTGCTAGACCATATTTGTTTGCCAAGGATATGGTTACCGACGTATAAGTGTATCTTTACCCTTTAGGTATTCCAACGATCTCGTGTAGTTCCAAGGTTAATGCTCTCAAATGGATAGAAGATAGGTTCTATAGTTTTACAAAAGCTTGGAAATAGATCTTGCTTTGGGAAGGAGCGAAAGAGGTAGTAATCAAATTTGTATTACAAGCTATGCTAAACTATGCCATGTTTATGCTTTCGTTCCATAAATTGCAAAACTCTTACTTTCAATGTCTCAAATTTTTGGTGGGGATCAAATGGGAAAACCCGCATCCACTGGCTTGCTTGGGAAAATATTACGATTGTCAAAAAAATTGGTGGAATCTGATTTCAGGATTTCGAGAATATGAAAATTGCCCTCCTTGGTAGCCAGGCTTAGAGATTATTCCAAAACTTGAATCTTATGGTTGCTAAAATACTGAAAGGTATATACTGTTGGCATATAGCCTCCCTTAATAGGTTGTTTTAATGTGACAAATCCTCTTGTGTTTTAGTGTGCTAACTACTATTGTTTTATACTTTCTATCTTGCACTCTAATTCATCTTATAGCACTTCTTTATCATTTAGATCAAAGCTTTATTGTTATATCTTATGAAACTAATTCTCATTCAAATACTATTAACCTTACCCTTGTGTACATTGAGAATTAGCTTAAGTGATCAACTACAAAGTTTATGAGAATGATGTTCTCTACAACTCTCGTGAAGAAGGTTTTCGAATCCGAGCATCATAGTAAAAGATATACTCACTAGAAGGTGTTTTAAACCTTTGGTGCGGTACACCGGAAGAAAGATGCGGTACACCGCAGAGTCACGGACCAGAGGCGCGGTGCACAGGCTAGCCCGACCAGTAAGCTAAGAAATGTGCGGTACACCGGACTGAGGCGCGGTACACCGGACTAAGGCACGGACCAGGGACACGGTGCATAGGATAGTCCGACCAGTAAGCTTGAAGTTAAGACGAACGTCTTCGCGGTGCACCGGACCATACCCGCGGTACACCGCAAAGAAGGTTTTCCTGCAGCAAAATAAAGACAAAAGCAATAGATCCGTTGGAGATATTAATATATCCGTTGGAGACAAATCATATGACCGTTGGGAGCATTTTGCAGCTATATATTGAAGATCTTTCAAGGCTACAACTACACCTTCAACCCATATACACTTAGGGGCTTAATTGTTATCATCCAAGAAGGTGTCAAGAGCTTCATAGTTCATATCCACTCAATTAAGGAGTTAATCCAAGGAGCTATCAAAGTTAATCATCCAAGCTTGATCAAGAGCTTAAACCAATAAGCTTCAAAGTTATTATCAACTCAAGAGAAGTTTTAAGCTTATAGTTATATCATCTCTTTAGGAGTTTAGTTACAAAGCTTTTATAAGCACCCCTAAACACTTTTCCTTTCCTCTTAGTTCTTGTAATAGATTAAGAGAGTAGTGTGAGCATAGGTTGTATGCTTGGTTCCTTGTGTTGGTGATAACACAAGTGTATTTCCTTCGTGGTTTCGAAGAGATTGTCCTTCGTGTTATCGAAGAGGTTGTAAGGGTTATTGTGTTCTCGACCCGGTTAAGAGAGACACGGGAGCTTAGTGAAAAGCTTGAAATCCTAAGGAGGCTTCCTTAGGTAGTGGATGTAGGGAAACCGAACCACTATAAATCACGTGTATCTTTCTATCCCTACTCTATTTACTTTCCGCACTTTATATGTTTGATAATATGCTAGCATGAATATTGTGATATTGATTATCTAGTTTATCTAACATGTTTATCATCTAGAGTAGTAAGAGATTAGAAACTCGTTTTTACTTGTATCACTTATATATCGAACCCCTTAGCTTATCCATTGTATGATCCCTTAAGAGTTTGATATACTAAGTTGACTTAGAAGTTTCTTTCTTAAACTTATAATTGTCCAAAAGATTTTTAATTAGGCATTAGTCTTATTAGTAATCCTATTCACCCCCCTCTAGGACTTTCAATTGGTATCAGAGCCTAACTCTACGTGAATAGCTTAACCGTTAGTAGAGTAAACGATTTGGAATTTAATCTTTTGGAAGTGTTGTTTTCTACACAACCTCCATTTTCTTGTAGGTGATCGTTACTTTGCTTGGAGGAAACAAATGGAAGAATTAAATATACGAAAGAACGCTCAAATCTCGAAAAAGGAAAATCCGGTGATTTCTTTTCTTTATCTCGTATATAATATTGCGTTTCCTCCTTATGGCTTGCGTTTTTAATTATGTTTTGGGTTGTGATTTGATTAGTTGTGTTTGTTGTTATCATGTTTTATCTTTGGATATTATCTTGTGATTCTAATCATTGTTTTAATGTTATTAGTGTTATTGCATCTAATTCTCATGAATGATGTTTTTGCACTTTAGCTCTTAGAATTTTGGTAATTGCATTTTAGTCCCCAAAATTTTCAAAATTGCACTTTGACCCCTCATAGTTATTAAATTCTCCAAAGTGTCATAGTTTGGACTTCATAATCTTTCACTTGTAAAATTTGCCATTTTAGTTCATATCTTTGAAAAATTGCATTTTTAGTCCCTACTATGTGAAATTGCTTTTTAGTCCCTCAACGATTATAAATTGCACTTTTTATTCTTACAAGTTTTTATATCTTTTTAAAAGTGCCTATTGATTGATAAAAGGGAAAAAGATCAAAGATATTAGTTTACACTTTCAAATCTTAATTTATCCTTGATCACAAATTTGCATTTTCATATGGGTGAGTTTTTTAAAGAAATTGTTTTTCAAAAATATTTTTCCGATAATCGTTTGCTTTTTCCATAGCATTTCAAAAATGTTTTATGCATAGTATTATGGGAATTCTATCCATTATTGGTCATTAACTCATTTGCATGAATTTGCTTTGCTTACTATCTTTATGATGTGCTTCATTATGTGCTTATATGGTTTATTCCCTATTGTGCTAATATCTTGTATAACTTGACCTTTTCATGCTTAAAATTGCTTAGTTTTTACATTGGGTCTCTTTGTACTTTTTAGAAAATATAGGGGTATTTATGAAATAAACTGCTTTATGTGTTTTCGGGATTTCCACGTTGAATCTTTTCAAAACAAAAGCGTTTTTAGTTGTTTTAAAATATCTCTATACTATTGGGGAGTTTTCGTATTAACTTCGGGTGTTTATGCAAATTGCCTATTTTCAAAATCTCTCTTCTTACTCCTTTTGGTCGTGCTTTAGTGCGGTGCACCGCAACAATGGTCCGGTACACCGCAATTCGGGGTTTATTGTTCTATCTTGCGTTGTGATCCCTATAGGTTGAAAAATATTGATTTTAGATCCCTATAGTTTGAACAAGTTGCATTTAGCTTTCTTATGCTTGAAAATTAGACCTAGGTCCCTATTGTCTTGAGAAAGTTATACTTAGGTCCTTGAAGGTTTTCAAAATTGCATTTAGTCCCTAAACATTTGAAAAATGCATTTTGACCCCCATACTTTTCAAAGTTTAAATTTTACCCCTAGATTTCTTAGAATCGGTTTCAAATTATTCTTATTGGGTGTTTTTAATCTTCATATTATCCTACTTGGTCATTATTGTGGTTGTTTTGGTTTTTTAGTTGTTTATGCTTTGAATGCTTATGAATCCATGTTTTGGATATTTAGGATTTCATTGCTACTTGGTTAAATTTGGATGATTGGTTTAAGATGCTATGTGTTTAACTTGGATAATTGGTTATGTATGTATTGTTGAATGTTAGTTGCTTAAATTTTATGCTTCGGATATTATTTAAATGTGTTAATGTTGCTAACATTTTCCTTGATGATATAGGTACTATTGCATCATTCATCCTTGATCTTATTCTATATTGTTTTATAGTCCCTCTAGTTTGTTCAAATTAATCTTAGTTCTTCAAATGGTTGAAAATTGCATTTAGGTCCATTGAAGTTTTTCAAAATTGCGTTTAGTCCCTAAACTTTTGGAAAATACATCTTGACCCCTTTGCTTTTCAAAAATGTCAATTTACCCCATGATTTCTTAAAATTAATTCAAATATTCTTATTGGTAAAAAGGGGAGAAATTATTGGTCAAACTTTTCAAAATTGAAACAAACACTCTATGCATTTCGGGAGGGGGAGTTTTTAGTAAATTATCTTTAAAAACTAAAATGCTTGATTAATTGTTTGCACTAATCGTTTATCTTATAATTGCACTAATCGTTGCGTTGTTAGAAAGCTTATAAGATGAAAACCTATCGATCAAGAAGTTGGTAAAATGTCTCCATCCCTTATCCTTTTCATGCTTTGCAATTGTTGATCTTTGTGCATCTCAAATTAAAATGTTTTAATTGCTCTTAAACCCTTGATCTCTCTATGTTATTTTTCAAAATCTATTCACTTGAGTTTTTAGCTCTTCTATGATTATTTGTTTGATCTTATTTTATTATCCCGTCTTTTTGATGAAGACAAAGGGGGAGAAATATGTGCACTAAAACTTTCAAAATTGCACTTCTTAATACTCACAAATGCATTTCATATCTTATATTCATTTTTACTTAAATGCTTATTGTGAGGGGGAGCTAAATTTGATAAGAGCTTATACTTTCATATCATTCCTAAGGTGTTTTAGTGAAGGATTTGTCATCATCAAAAAGGGGGAGATTGTTGGCATATAGCCTCCCTTAATAGGTTGTTTTAATGTGACAAATCCTCTTGTGTTTTAGTGTGCTAACTACTATTGTTTTATACTTTCTATCTTGCACTCTAATTCATCTTATAGCACTTCTTTATCATTTAGATCAAAGCTTTATTGTTATATCTTATGAAACTAATTCTCATTCAAATACTATTAACCTTACCCTTGTGTACATTGAGAATTAGCTTAAGTGATCAACTACAAAGTTTATGAGAATGATGTTCTCTACAACTCTCGTGAAGAAGGTTTTCGAATCCGAGCATCATAGTAAAAGATATACTCACTAGAAGGTGTTTTAAACCTTTGGTGCGGTACACCGGAAGAAAGATGCGGTACACCGCAGAGTCACGGACCAGAGGCGCGGTGCACAGGCTAGCCCGACCAGTAAGCTAAGAAATGTGCGGTACACCGGACTGAGGCGCGGTACACCGGACTAAGGCACGGACCAGGGACACGGTGCATAGGATAGTCCGACCAGTAAGCTTGAAGTTAAGACGAACGTCTTCGCGGTGCACCGGACCATACCCGCGGTACACCGCAAAGAAGGTTTTCCTGCAGCAAAATAAAGACAAAAGCAATAGATCCGTTGGAGATATTAATATATCCGTTGGAGACAAATCATATGACCGTTGGGAGCATTTTGCAGCTATATATTGAAGATCTTTCAAGGCTACAACTACACCTTCAACCCATATACACTTAGGGGCTTAATTGTTATCATCCAAGAAGGTGTCAAGAGCTTCATAGTTCATATCCACTCAATTAAGGAGTTAATCCAAGGAGCTATCAAAGTTAATCATCCAAGCTTGATCAAGAGCTTAAACCAATAAGCTTCAAAGTTATTATCAACTCAAGAGAAGTTTTAAGCTTATAGTTATATCATCTCTTTAGGAGTTTAGTTACAAAGCTTTTATAAGCACCCCTAAACACTTTTCCTTTCCTCTTAGTTCTTGTAATAGATTAAGAGAGTAGTGTGAGCATAGGTTGTATGCTTGGTTCCTTGTGTTGGTGATAACACAAGTGTATTTCCTTCGTGGTTTCGAAGAGATTGTCCTTCGTGTTATCGAAGAGGTTGTAAGGGTTATTGTGTTCTCGACCCGGTTAAGAGAGACACGGGAGCTTAGTGAAAAGCTTGAAATCCTAAGGAGGCTTCCTTAGGTAGTGGATGTAGGGAAACCGAACCACTATAAATCACGTGTATCTTTCTATCCCTACTCTATTTACTTTCCGCACTTTATATGTTTGATAATATGCTAGCATGAATATTGTGATATTGATTATCTAGTTTATCTAACATGTTTATCATCTAGAGTAGTAAGAGATTAGAAACTCGTTTTTACTTGTATCACTTATATATCGAACCCCTTAGCTTATCCATTGTATGATCCCTTAAGAGTTTGATATACTAAGTTGACTTAGAAGTTTCTTTCTTAAACTTATAATTGTCCAAAAGATTTTTAATTAGGCATTAGTCTTATTAGTAATCCTATTCACCCCCCTCTAGGACTTTCATATACTATCCAAGATGCAAATCTGGGAGGAAAGGAAAAACAGTGGGTAGCCATGGGATTTGTCTAGTATTCTTTTGAAGGATTTCATCAAAAGTGAATGTGTGTTCCATATTACCAACATAAGAAGATTTGGTTGCCAGAGGATTTGGAATATGACTTGGAAGGCACGTGTCTCCATGAAAACCGTGTTCTCGTCTAAAAATTATGTTGGAATGCTCTACCGTCAAGGGTTATCCTATGTAAAAGAAAATGTCACAAATGACTTTTTTTTTTTTTTTTGTGGTTGTGTGTTGAACTCATGCATACAATATGACAGGTTTGGCAAGCAAAGATGAAATATGTATATGAAAGTTTTCCATGGGAATTAGAAGTGATCTGCCACGTGTTAACTTGTCCATGATTGAATGGTTTGGGATCAACGGGTTCGAAAGAAGTTTAGAATGTGAATATAATAGTTTTGGAACAACATTTGGTTATGTATTGACCAACATGGAAAACTATATAATCATTATGTTGTCGTACAAAAGTTATTTTAAAAGAGATTGAATAGTGGCTAGACTCTACATTCGAGTTTATATTGATAAACATTGTACAAGAATGTTAAACAAGTTAGTATACAAATGTGATTGTTGTTAATGGATGGGAAATAGTTTGAATTGAAATGAAATAATACTCTTTTTATCTAAGTATTTTTTTTTTTTTTGTTCGGTTTTTATCTAAGTATTTTAGAGGTTGAATTGTGATACTACAAAAATTGGATATTTATAATAATGATAAAACGTTTTGAAAGGTCACCTAGACATGAATTTGGTAGGGCCATAAAAGTTTCAGATGAGCTATAAAATATATCTTCATGAAATTTTCAGATTCTTTTTTCCAATTCTTTCATTTTGTTTTGCAGAATATTTGACCAAAAAGAAATTCCCCTACAAAATTTAGTTAAACTTTGAGAATCGTCAAGTAAACCCCATCTTCTTTGTCAAACCAATTCGCTTTAGTTCTCAATCCATAGGTCTGATCATGATTCACCCTTTTATTTTTCTACAATCCTTCTACCATTATCATATGATAAAATAATGTTTTAAATGGCGTTATGGTAAATACAGGTGAAATATGGGGGCACTATTGTCTAAATTCTGGTTCATGATGTTTTCTGCAAAGGATTACAAAATTGTGGTAGTAGGATTGGACAACGCAGGCAAAACGACGACGCTTTACAAGTTGCATTTAGGCGAGGTCGTCACTACGCACCCTACCGTAGGGAGCAACGTAGAGGAACTTGTCTACAAAAATATACGGTTTGAGGTAAAATTGTTAATTTTTGTTATGATTTTTTATTTTTGGATTGATTTTTTTTCAATTATATTATTGTTTTTGTGCCAGAATCAGATTTTAAATTAATCTAAATTTACAGAACTTAATAAAAGATTTTAAAATTACATAGAAATTGATTTATGCTAATACGTGTATATAATATATAATCAGCTTAATTATCAGATTATTCACAATCACATCATCTAAAATTTGAAGTTTTTCTTTAATTATGAATGCTTAAAGGTAAAATTGATGTGTTATCCATTTCATACTGTGTTTTAAGTCTCTCTGTTTGAACACCATGTGATGGGGTGCTTGACCTTTTGTGGTAATATTAAATCAGGTTTGGGACCTTGGTGGTCAAGAAAGACTGAGAACATCATGGACAACATATTATCGAGGAACCCATGCAGTAATAGCAGTAATAGATAGTACAGATAGAGCCAGGATTTCGATAATGAAGGATGAATTATTCAAGCTTCTTCCACATGAAGATCTAGAACACGCAGTTGTGCTTATATTTGCAAATAAACAAGATCTTAAAGATGCCATGTCACCATCAGAGATAACAGATGCATTATCTCTTCACACTATTAAAAATCACGATTGGCATATTCAAGCTTGTTGTGCTCTTACAGGTGAAGGATTATATGATGGTTTAGGGTGGATTGCACAAAGAGTTACCGGAAAAACAACCTAAGATTTAAATAGAAACCCCATTGTGTATTATTATCTATCATTAGCTTGCAAATACACTCCTGTTGTTTAATTGTTTCAGTGTAATTAAGATTTATGTATTTTAGTTGTTTCATATTTTGTTCATTGTATGCTTCAGTAAATGGGATATTTGCGTTAAAGCTTAACCTGGCAAATCTTACTTTGTAGGTAAATGATCGTAATTCATTATTGATATATCTTTTGTGAAGTTTGTTTCTCGTTAAATAATAAATGAAACTCAACCAAAGCTATTAAAGATTGGAACTCTGGGATTTCCAGTCCTGAACGAATTTCTTCTCCTATGAGGTTCAGCGTGTCGTCCTATTGCAGCTTTGATAGATAATGAAGAACAGTTACACGCTCAAAAAAAAAAAAAAAAAATGTCTAACTTTGTTTTCTCCAAATCTCCCCTGCTTTCATGTGTTGGAAACACTGTCCTTGCCTACTCCGATACTCTATTAGGACCTAAGGGTTTGTTTGGATGGAGGGATTGGGATGGATGAGATTGTATTAAAGGATAATAACAATCTCATCCTTTGTTTGTTTTAAAAATAGGTAGAAAGTATAGTTTATTAAAGAATACTTGCAATCCTTTCCAAACCCATATATTCAATCCCTCCAATTTGGTGGGATTGGAAGGAAGGATTCTTTTATTACGTTATAATGTCTAAATGTCTAAATTACCTTTATTCTTTCTTTATAAAATATTTTAATAGGGGTATATGAGTCATTTAGTTATAAAAAGAATCACTTCCTTCCATTATTCTCTAATCCAAACACCGGATACATACAATCCTTTAATAAAATCTTCCTTTCTCTTTTTATTCAATCCAAACAAGATTTAATACTCTCCTTTCCATTCCTTTATAATACCCTCCCTTCCTATTTTACTAAAAGAATCCATCCTTATCCAAGATTTAGATGGAGAAAAAAAAGGCAACTGGATAAAATATGTTTTGTTTGAGACCCAACAGAAAGCTTTCCATTTCGTTTTTTTTTTTCCTTTTTGTTTTGTTTCAATTTGTACTTATAAAAGACTTGTCGATTCCCAATTTTATGAAGACATTTATCTTTGAGAAGAGTCGGACCATAAAAAATCCTGATCTAACACCAAGACCGTTTAACATTGAGTTTAGAATTCTAGAGAGGATTTTGGGAAATACAATCCTTTGGTAATTCTTGTCACTAAAGAATCAGGGTTTTGGAGAAGATGCCATGCTTGATTGGTTAGAAGAGAAATATTCATCTTATGAAAATCCCTAAAGCCATCACCACCAATTGTCTTAATGACTGTTATCTTTTTTCATGCTATACAATATTTTTTTCCTATGTTGCGTATCCCAACAAATTGTGATGTTGGAGGACCAACCCGGTAAAAGAGGTATAGTTAAGGGACTATTTGAGAAATTTCCCTTACTAAAAATATGCAACAATTTTGACAAAGAAATAAAATCTGTAGACCTATTTCCCAATGCTTAATAAATTAGTAAATCCGGTTATCAAGTAATAAGGAGCCTACCAGGTTTCATCTCCGAAGATTCCAGATCATGAAACATTTTGTCACATTAGCTAAATCTGTTTTCTGGGTAAATAATACTCTTCTCGGAATATATTACAAGCTCATATTAAAGTTTGCAATTTAACAAAATGAAGCAAGAAAAGATGAAAGTTTTAAACATGAATTTCTAGCTTATAATAAATGGTTAATTTCTGCACAAGTGGAGCATTTAATGAACACCTCCAAAACTAGAATAGAAACAATAAGAAGAACAATAACAATAATGTACCTATACTCTTATAACGTTTTAAAACTTAAACAACTCTCTAAAATCTCTTCTTCAAATGATAATATACCATCAAAGTATCCAACACCTACATCCCGATGAATCTTGTGGTCTTTCAAACCATTGATCCCATGATGGATTTAATGGACCATTTGTTCTACAACAAAACATAAAAATCAATACAGTATAAAATCAACATATTATATAAAGTTAAAAGCTAAAAAGAAGACATGTATTATTACACTGGGAGTAATGGATCCGGTCTTCTTTCCACATTATTCACCATTCTATACATTCAAGTAAAAAAATATTTGTGTGTAAGAAAAAATAGTGACTCATCACCATTAATATGTTAAGTAATCTACTTACTCTGTGCAAGCAGCTGATGCATTTTCTAATTTCTCAAGCTGCTCCATTTCCTCCTACACAAATATTTATAGTGAGTGCTCCATTAATGTTCTTGGGGCAAAAAAATTAAACTCCATTGTTCACTCCTTACATAATAAAAGCTAATCTTTAATCTTGTTTTTATCACTCTTTCTCATAACTACATAGTATTACACATTAATAATTGTCAATCTTTGGATGTTCTCTTGTAGATGAGTATAATAAAGCCTTTTCTTACTTTTTGAAATAGCATTAAAAAAGTGTTAAATCTAATAAAACTCATCTCACAAAAACCTCAATTGGATTACTATTCGATTTAATCGCCTTCAAGATCTTCAAATAATTAACAAAAAAAATATAGAAATTAATCCCTTTCAACATTTACAGAAATAACAAAATTTATTAAGAAATTTCATGCCATTTCTTCAGAATTTCGACTTCAAGTAATATATTTCCACAAGAACAATCAAGGAAGTAATAACAGTAACCAAATAGAAAAACAAAAACTAAAAAATTTGGAGATGTAGTAATAGTCAAAGTCAAAGAGTAAGTACAAAGAAAAAATCACCTCCAAAAAGCGTGTTTCTTGCTCAAGCCTCTTCAATTCAGCTGAAATCCGATGCTTTCCCCTTGTATCTGTTGCCGTTGCTGCTACAACCGATCGGACCTGCTCTTCTGATTGCATCTCTTTTTAATTCTTCCTTCTTTCTTGGTCTTTATTGACAGGTATCTACATATATACCCCAAAAGAAAAGCAAAATGATTGTAAAGATCAAAAATTGAATGGGTAGAGAGAACCAAATGATCGGCTTTTTTGGTAGAAACTGGAAAAAATTGTATCAATTATACTCTTCCGAGTAAAGCCAAAAAAGGATTGTTAAGCTAGAAGGAGTATTTTTTTTTTTAAATTTTCTGAAAAGTGGTTTTATAAAGGTAAAAGGTTTTTGTTTTATCGGGATTTTTGTGGGGTTTGTACTCGAATCATAAGAGGGTTATAGTGCTGCCGAAGAAAAAGGTGGAGTTATTTTGTAGGACTTTTCATGAAATGTTTTATAGTAGTAGGTGTCTTTTTTGTTTCAGTAGCATTGATTTGGTTTTTACCGACCAAAAAAAGAAATGAATGATTTGGTTCAAACTTTTGGTCTCACGCTTGGTCTAGTACTAGTACGTTCATTTAGATTTTCTTTTTCCTTATTTTCTTTTGGTGTAAAGTCTTTAGGTTAGGTTGATAATTATCTTTTACTATAGGGAGAATTATGATTTAAAGTCCCAATAAGTTGAGATTTTTATTTTAAAGGCTCAATCTTAACTAAGTCCCAACTATTTATTAGAACTCAACTAAAAAAGAGTAAAAATGACCAAAAAACCACGCTCAATTCTCTTATACACTAAAAACATTTTATCCAAAACAAGAATCCCATATAGAATTTGGATCAATCCAAGTCTTCTTTCTCTCTGTGACCCCCCCTGTGCACAATACTCACGCCGCCCTTCCCCCTCTCTCTTCCTCTTCCTTCTTCACCCCACCCCATCTGGCCTTCCACCTCCACCTCGACCGCTCCTTCTCTCCTCTAAAAAACAGCAAAACCTTCCCACCATTTCCCTGTGGCATTCTCCACCATCACCTACATCAGATCTGTTCCGCCCAAGAAAACCCTCGCCGCCGCGAACTGCAGAGAAGTCATCGCTCACCTGATCTGCAACCACAATGAGAAGAAGAAGACCACCTTCGTTCCGTTCGTGAAGAAGACCAGGACCTCCGTTCGTGAAGAAGACCATGACTTCCGTTCGTGGACCTCTGTTCGTGAAGAAGAGCAGGACCCCGCGCTCACCACCCTGCCCACCGACATGAGAAGAAGAAGACCACGCCATTCCATAGATTTAGAGAAGAAGACCACCAAACCCCATGGCTCTGCATCACGAGATCTTGTCTCCCAGATCTCGACACCGACACACCAACAGACCACCACCTCTGCGCGTGAACTCTCGCCGCCATTCTCGCCGCCCCACCACCATCACCATCCTTTAGATTCATCTGGTTTCGTATTGTTCGCATGAGTTTTTTTTCACCGATTGTGTTCGCCGTATTTTGGGCCCAGGTCTTTGCTGGGTCCAGCCCTTTTAAAATAAAGGTTAACCTATGTTTTTCAATGTTTTTTACCAGTTATTGTTTTTTCAGGTACAAACTATCCTTTGGGATATCCCCTTGGGTCCAGCCCCTCCTATAATTAGATTGATGTCGTTTTTTTTTGTTCCTATGCGATTAAAGGGTACAACCCCTAAGGTATACGAACTTCTTTGGACATACATTTAGACAAAACCGGGGCTTGGGTACAACCCTTAGGGTACATCATTTGACACGATTGACACAATAGACATAGATATATACAAAAAACGGGATTTGGGTATAGCCCTTCGTGTATTTGGACTGTATAAAAAAATTTCACACAACTTAAAAAAACAAAAAGCCAATATAGGTCCGTACCCATGGGTACGGATCTATCCGCTTAATGGAAAGAATATAAATAATAAAAAACGAATTACTGAAAAAGAAGGAAAAGGGTAAAATTGGAAAAAAATCCAACCAAAAATTGAAAGTAGGCTTTATTTAGAACTATTTTCTAACTAGCCTTTTAAAAATAATATAGTTTGGTTTTGGGCTCTTATTTGTAGTTTCCTCTTTACTATATTATATTCATTCTATAAATAATAATTATGTAATTTTTCAAATATATTAAAATATCTAATATTTATGTTTATCATTACAATATTATTTTTCATAAAATATTTTGATTTTTTGAATTTGTATTAGAAATATAAATTTTAATTTTGTAATAGAAGCAATTTTGTAATCACCTGCCTGCACCTCCTCCCCTCCCCCCAACAACCCTATTATACTACCTAGGCTCGCTACTAGTCATGAACTTGCCTCTGATGGTTTCAACAAGTGGTTCTTTGAACCGGGAATACTTAGATCTACTCTTGATATTAACAGTAACATACAGATTCACGAAAATAGTTTCTTGTTTACTCTTAAAATTAAACTATTAGGCTTTACATAAGTTGATATTTATAAGAGTTTTAGATCTTGCTGGCTTTGGTTTATGTCAGAGTATTACGTTAATCAAATAAGTTTAATGATGATAAAAAGTGATGATAGTGATAAAACTACATGTTATTACCTATTATCTATCTTGTTGGGTTTGTCCGTTGTTTGAGTTTGGTTTTTATAATTTCTGCATCGAAACTATTTATAAAAGTAGCCAATATGAATAGATGAAAATTGTGTCATTTGGCTTCTCCAGCATGGATCAAATTTTATATCTCTGAAGAACAAACTAATGATGAAATTGTTTTGTTTTTTATCTTGCAGTTTTAATGCTATCATTACCTCGCCTTGGGAAGGGAAGTTTTTCAGAATAAAAATATACTTTAATAGATGTTTTAGCCTAACTTTTTGTTTCCTTCAGTTAATCGACGTGAGTAATAATGTTTCTTACTACTAAAATCCTCGAGAGATGAAGAGACTCTTCCAACATCACACGCTTCAGGTTCTCTTTATCATACTTCAGCTCATCCTTATATTGTTTATACGATATTAAAGTCACTGAATATACATAATCCTAGTCCTAACCTTCATAACGCCTCAGTTTACCACCCTTTCATTCTCACACATTGTTCTTCACCCATAATCTCTCTTTACTCACTCACTTTCATTGGTCTTTCCTCTCTACTTTAAATTTCTTCTTTGCCAGTTGTGATTTGGTCTCATGGCTACTCAGGATCGTCACGCACTCCGTGTTATCCCTATCAATGAACATAAATTAGAAAGCTAGGTGTTATCAACATTGGGTTGAAAGCTCGGTTAGTCGATGCACTCAGGGAGGATAAATCTAAAATGCTTTGTATCATTGGAGATTTGAAGGTTTTACAGTTGGGTTATAGAAAGGTATTGCCGATAATTTGGGAGTACAAAGTGCATTTTGCTTAACCGAAATCAAGAAAAATACCTTCAAACTGGATATTTTTTATGAGAAAGAATTTAAATGAGTGTTGGATATGAGGCCAGGTATCTTTTTGAAAATGCACATGAGTTTGACCTTGTGGCCTCAAATGCTGCAATTTCAGGGCATCCCTACAAAGTTCTCTTCTATCTGGGTCCAAGCAAAATGCTTGGCCTTTATTCAGAATAACACCAAAACTATGATGGAGCTAGAAGTGTGTTTTTTGGCTATCGAGGCGATTGACTTCTCTGAGGTTTTAGTGGAAGATGTGAAGTACCTAAAGGTTTTGCATGAGGTTTAGTATCAATTAACCCCCTTCCCTGGAACTTATCTCCTTCATGAAGAAGGTGCATGTTGAATTGTATTCCAGTACGAGAATACGAGCTCACTTTGTTTTGAATGTGGTCGTATTCTAGGAACAATATTGCTTACCTCCTCAATATCGTAAGCGGGGATATGGCAGTCGATATACTTACAGATATCCTTAGCATTGTCGGGAGTAACAAACGCCGGAGAAAGGTCAAGAATCGTAACCATGTAGGCTCTATGGAGAAATCTACCTCTTCAATCGACATCTTCAGGTGCCAAGCGTGGAGAACGAGCATAAAACCATTATCCGACCACATGGCCGGAACTGCCATGTGTTCATTAGATCATCCCTCGAGTCAAAAGAAAGGAAAACGTATTGAAACCCGCTGAGAGCATATGCATGTGGAATCTACGACCCCAAGACTTGTTCACCGCCGTTTCCATAGTAAAAGGGTTAATTTCTGGGACGGTGAAGATCTTAGCCATCAACATATTTTTGTGGTATATATTTCATGGTCTTGGTATTTGGGAGTGATCTTCATAGATTTGACTAAGAAAGATTCCATTAGAGAGAGAGAGAGAGAGAGAGAGAGAGAGAGAGAGAGAGAGAGAGAGAGAGAGAGAGAGAGAGAGAGAGAGAGTAAAAACAAAAAAGTAGGATCGAAAGATTAAGGAGAAGGGAGAGAGAAAAAGGTTGTAGATTCTCTTTAAGGGAGAAGAGGAATAGATGTAATAGTTCAGAGAAATGATAGAATAAGAACTAATAAGGATATATGTGGGAAACATGAAAAGAGGAAGAGGGAACTTGGTAATAACAAAGTGTAAGTAACTAGGGTTGTAAACGAGTCGAGTCCAATTCGAATAGTAGATGTGCATGCTTGTTTATTTATTTATAGATGTAAACGAGTCGAGCTCGATATCGAGACGAGTTTTGAAGTTAGTGTTTGAGCTCACCTCGTGAGAATATAACAAAGCTCGAGCTCGAAAACTCGTTTAAAAGTGGTTCGAGCTCCAGCTCAAAAGCTCGTTAAATCTATTTCAAGCTCGAAATTTTTTTTATCTCTAATTATTTGGATTAATTATAAGTTAGATTGTTGCAAACCTTTTAATTATATACATTTCCAATTAGAGCATAATTGACTATAGTAAATTATCATTAAATACATCACATACTCTATATTTGGAATGTTGAATTTTGAATGGTATTTTATAATTAGGTAGGTAAAGGGGGAAAGTGACATATAATTATTGGGATATGATAGGCTTTTTGAATATAGTAATTAGTCTTAGATTTTTGAATCGTCAATATTGAAAATAAAATATTTCATAGATATTTATAATTTAATTATATCTTTTTACAAGTTTTCATGAAAAACTTACGAGCAGATTTGGCTCGCCTCGTTTAACAAACAAGTTCGTTTTTTGTTTTCGAATTCGGCTCATTTAGTTTAACGAACGATTTCGAGCTAAATTTTTTCGAGCGGAGCTCAAACTGCTCGTGAGCGGCTTGGTTCATTTACACTCTCATAAGTAAAGAAGGAAGATTCCTTACATGGATAGTAATGATCAAAAATAGATAAAACGAAGAATTAGCGTAGGAAGAAATAAAAAATAAAATAAACTAGAGAAAAGGAGCCATGAATTAAGAATTAGATAAGCGAAAAAGAGGAAGACACTATTGTTGCAGGAGATATTTTAGAAAAATAAAGAGCATAATTTATCGAGATGGTTTTCTTCTATCCAAACGGTTACATTCTAATAATAGTCCTACTATTGTTGCTTTATTCCGTGAAAATAATTTCTGTAGAAAAGTAGGGGTAATCTTACACATGACAACAAACAAGCTTATTGTTGAAGCTCAATCTACTCGAGGAAGCTCAAGAAGGTGTCTTACTTCGTTTAAATTTGTTCGAGTCTTATTATCTATGCTATCTTATCTTCAAAAGAAATAAAAAATTGGGCCTCATAGAGTGAAGATAACCTAAGTTCTTCAGCTGTTCAATCAAAATTATGGCTCATGTGAATATTCTAAGTGAGATTAGATCTTTCTTGATTTGAACTAAAACTCTTTATGAAATTCAGAGAAATTTAAATAATTGCATCATTTTTACAGCATTGTTGATTACCGGGGTCCGAATCCGGATTACTCCAGTTAATTTGTCACAATCTGCTCCTTGCATATATATTAAACAAACATATAATCGAATTACAATATCCTAAGCTCCCTGTAATAACCATCGTGGATAAATCAACCCTAACAATGGAAATGAAAAGAAAATGGCAGAGCAATGTAAGCAGATTTAGCTGCTACAGTTTGCAAATATCATTTGCAAGCTGGTAATGGAGCACCGCATAAGCATTTGTTATGGAGATACACAGTATTCTCAAATTCCTGCAATTTTCCACCTTTTGGAATCTGACCGCAAAGCCTATTATAACTCACATTCAAGAACTGCAGATCCAATTTTGCTAGTTCAGCAGGAAGGCTCCCAAAGATCGCATTATGACTCAAATCTAAATATCCTAAGCTCCCTGGAATAACCATCGTGGATAAATCGAACTTCAACAAATTCCTCGAAAAATCAACATGATATATGGTCTTGTTGGTACTAAACAAGAATGATATATCACCAACTAGCTTGTTACGTGAAAAGTCAAGAGTCTCGAGATCTAAATTACCCAAAGATCTTGGAAGTGTACCTGACAGCTGGTTATGTGAAAGATGTAGTGCTATATTACTTACTCTGAACTTTCCGAATGACTCCGGGATGTTTCCAGTGAGTTTATTCCGGTCTAAGGCAAGGAACACTAGTTTTTGTAGCATGGAAGGAGAAGGAGGAATTGAACCGGTAAAATTATTGAATGATAAATCAAGTTGACTTAAGTTCTTGAGCTGGCTAAGGAAAGAAGGTATAGGTCCAGAAATATTAGTCGAGCTTATATCAAGCCTTTTAAGATTAGTAAGCTTGGTAATGGTTGATGGAATTTGGCCGATGATGTTAGGGGTGTGATGAAACATTAAGTTTTCGAGATAAGGTAAATCCCCAACAGATGCTGGAATTTGTCCGGAGATGTTAGAGGCAAATATGGCAAGTGAAATAATGCGATTAGTAAACGGATCACACTTAATTGTGTACCAATGGCAACAATCAGTTTCGGGGTTATATGAAGCTAAATGATAAGGGTTGTTTAAGTCTTTCTTGATCTGCAATAAAGCTTTTTTGTCGTTTGGATGGCATCTTTCTGAGAAAGAAGTTGATGGCAAAGAGAGAAGAATGAAGAAAGATAGGTAAAAGGAAACAAGGATTAAACTTTTCATGGTTTATTGTGTGGTTTTGAGATGCTGAGTGTTATTTAATATTTAAAGAGTTATGGCTTTCTCAAGTAGTTCTTGTATCAAGGACCGCTATATTGCTATTGGAGCCACACTAAATAATGCAACAGCACTAGTAGATACTTTTTTTTTATGAATAATGCAATATATCACCACTTTTTGGCTTCCCTCTGGTAGGTCAACTATTGCTGCGCAAGTCCAAGATTCAGCTACAGCCATAGCATGTCACCCCTTACATGTGCAAGTCAATAACTCAATAATAGAATACAAGAGAAGAGAGAATATTTTCTTTATTTATTAATTGATAGTTTTACGGTTTGTACTGTGATATATATATAGAATACAATGCACACACTAATTCTCACCACACTTTAACTAATTCTGTTACAAAGTTTGTTATCTAGACTAAGTAGTTATATTGTGTGATGCGGATGCATTGCTCGAGCTGTGTATCTTATCATCCCCCTCAAGCTAAGCATGTTAATCAGGAAAGTTTGGCAAGAAAAGAGGTAAACACAGAAACTCCAAGTCTTTTAGTTAGTATATCAACAAGTTAATTTGAAGAAGGCACATGTCGAAGAAGTAGAAGTTTTGATTTGACTTGTTCTCTGATGAAATGAAAATCTGATGTCTTCTCTTTTGTTCTATTTATATGCCTTAGGAGACATTAAATTAGATGATTATTTGACTAATTCGATAGATTTTAATATGCTATATTTTATTTTCTCTTCTTAGATTTTAGTATTTTTGATTTATTAAGCTTTTGCGCGCAATATGGGTTGTTTTAGTGAAAAGTTTGTAGGTTTCTAATACTAAAAATGAGAGGAATCAAGAATAGAAGTCTTAGATCGTGTAAAGAAGTAAAAAGCTACAGGAAATATCCCGAGAAGTTGACAGATTTGAGCTGAAAATCTGGAAGGCTGATGGTAATTGCTGATTTCAAGCCACTTAAAAATGGATTCAACCTCTAAGTTATAAAGAAGATTCGTGCCTTATCGAGTTATGAAGAATTATCAAGTTGAATGAGTCAATTCGGAGTTATATTAAGAAAGTTAAAGCCGTTTTCGTGAAGGGTGTACAACAGTTACAGGATTTTGGGCTTGAAGAGTGGACTTGGCCATTTAATATTTGATTTTTCTTTTAATTTAGCCCAAGTCCGAAAATCATAGTATATATAGGCTTTTAGACTTTCTTTTTAGACACAATTCACTTTCCACAAAGTCATAGAGGGAAAAAGGCAGAAGCAAAGAAGAAGCCAAGAGCTGGAGACTTCAACATTTCCAATTCAACAGCCAAATCCGACCTCCTAATTAGGTCTTTAATTTTATTCTCTTTCTGTTGAACATGAATTCCATTATTTTAATTTCTTCTTTCGTTTTAATTTCAATTATGAGCTAAGTTTCTATTGTACTTGAGAATCGCAACATGGGTTGAACCCTTTCTTTAATAATTAGTGTTTTTCCGATTTGGGATTGAATTAATTTAAATTGAGTTTTTATTTTACGTTGGCTTTTACTTTACGCTTATTTATTATTCTTAGAGTCATGAACTATGAATAAGTCTCAGTACCTAGGCTATTCCATATAGTGGCGTATGGATCACCTTGACGGCGGGTTTAGGTATAGAACTAAGTATTTGTCGATGGTATACGCCAATGTCCTTGACAGGCTTGACTAGCCATTAGCCAATGAGGTAAGAATTAATCATCCGAAAGTGGTTTTAATCACCCTGACGGGGTTTAAAAGACCGTAGGAGAGCTTTTAGGTCCACCCTGACGGGGGCTAAGAGATTTTAGAATCCCGACTAGCGTAAGGATAATAACTCAACCCTTAAAAGGAAACGTTAATTAGGAATGTTTGCGGTGAAACCCTAGCGTGACTCAAGTACTACTTTTCTCTCGCGTTTACCTCATTTACTTGTGTTATTTCTATTCTAGTATAATTACTTTAGCATTTAATTTACTTTTGCACTTTAGTTGTTAATCAAAAACCCCAACAAACATCATATCTTTTATTTTTTTCGTATTTGCAATTAGTCCACTATTTGATAACATTAGAGTCAACCTATTCCGTCCCTGAGAACGAACTTGATTATGATATATGACTTGGGACAATTGTACACTTGCAGTTAGTGGTTCCTCTACTTTATCCGCATTATTTTATTACACACAAGGACCTACCAAAATCAACATCAATATGCCTTGTATGTTTGTGAAACACCGGATTGGTAGCCAAGGCGATATCTGAGAGATTGTCACAATCAAGAGAAGGAGTGACAACAGGTAGATGTAAACTCTTCAATAAGAAAGTGAACCACTTAAGTTCTGTAGATACATGAGCTAAAGCGTGATACTCAACTTCAGTAGAGGATCGAGGAACTGTAGTTTGTTTCTTATAACCCCATGACACAAGATTACCACCCAAAAATATACAGTCTTCAGTTGTAAAGCGACGATCACGAGTATTACTTGCCCAATTCGAGTCAGAAAACACATGAAGTGAGGAGGATGAAGGAGAGAAGTTTAAGCTATAGTGTATTGTACCTTTAAAATACCAAAGCATATTATTCAACGATTCAAAATCATTATTAGTTGGTTTTTGCATTGCCAGTCATATTTGATTCATAGGGCCTAGTAATTGTTAAATACTGAAGGCTTTAGTGAAACTTCTGAAAAGAAAAGGATCTTCAGATATTTTTGCTCCATGATCAGTAAGAACACCATACTTGTTCATGGTTGGAGTAGGTGACGCTTTGCAGTCACTTAGACCAGCTTTCTTGAGAATCGAGAGAGCATAGTTAGCTTGAGAGACAATTAAATTGTTATGAGAATGAGTTATTTCCAAACCAAGAATTTATGCTAAGGATCCCAAATCCTTCATTTGAAAATGTTTCTTCAAGGCAGTAATACTAGATGAAATTGAGTCAGTATTTGCACCTGTAACTAAATTATCATCGACATATACTAGAATAATAGTCAAAGTGGAAGAAGCCCTTTCACAAACATTGAAGAATCTGTTGTACTCACAACAAAACCTTGAGCTAATAAGAATGAGTATAGGAATGATACCAAGCTCGGGAAGTCTGCTTCAAACAATTAAGGAGTGATTAAGTTTACACACATAATTCGAGTTTATGGAATCAACAAACCCAGGAGGTTGTGACATATAATACTCTTCATCCAATTCGCCATGTAAGAAAGCATTAGATACATCAAGTTGACGAATACTCTAGTTATTTGAAACAACCAAAGCAAGAATAACTCGAATTGTTTGGTGTTTAACCACATGACTAAATGTCTCTAAATAATCCAAGCCATACTCCTGTAAGAATCCACGAGACATGAGACGAGCTTTATAGCGAGCTAGTGTACCATCAACGTGACGTTTAACTTTATATATCCATTTACACGAGATAGGTGTCCTACCATGTGGAGGAGGAACAAGAGTCCACGTATTTTGACTAATCAAGGCATGCATAGCCCCTTGCCAACATTGAAACTAGAAGCCTCTTTAAAAGACACGGGTTCTAGAAGTTCATGCAAATATGTGATGCCTATATCACTGATGGCGTCACAAGGGAACAAATGTACTACTTTGTGTTCCAGTTTTTCTTGACCGGAGGAGTTAGTGAGTGGTTAGGCAGACAACCATCTGAGACTATCCCTAACTGGGATTCACTTCAAGCATAGTTTTTCGATAGATTCTATCCATAGAGTATGAGGATGAAACAACAAGTTGAGCTTTCCAATTTTATGAAATATGATGATGAGACTTAGGGGACACGTTGACTCGATTTCATCATCCATTGACGAAGTGCCCTTTTCACGGGTACACTCCCCTAATGCATCTCTCTACATTCTATAAAGGTTTGGATGGGAGCTCAAGACTGAGAGTGGATGATCTCGGTGGTGGTGGTTTTGTTTTGATGGATCCTAATCAGGCCGTTCAAGCTATGCAAAAGATTATTAATCTTGAGAGAAGTTGGCATATACCGCGAGCACATAGAGGAGTCTTACATGTTGGTAGTGAGATCATGCTAGAGTGTAAACTCTCCACTTTGGAGAATCAAATGAAGCAATTGGCTATGGTCGTGAAAGAAGGGTTCCTAAATCGACAAAAATAAGTAAAGTTGTTCAAGAAACTATTGGGTGTTCTAATTGTGGTGCAAATGATCATGCTTTAGAAGAATTCCAAGGTAATCCTGAATCCCTTGCGTTAGTATCTAACTGTGGTAATCATTACGTAGGTGGGCATTCATACATGCAACCTAACCGCAACCATCCTAGGTTCAGTTGGTCAAATCCTAACGGGGGGGGGGGGGGGGGGGGGGAGATCCTGGAAATTATCAACAATACCTCAAGGACAAAATTATCATCAAAAACCTCAGAATCAATACCAAGGAGGCCAAAGGCCCGTTCCAATGCTTATTCATAGAGTCTTGCTCGAAAGGCACTCCCAAATATCCGCAAGTAGGTGCTTCAAACTCTGTAGTCCAAACTTTAAGCTCATTAATGACTATGACTCAAGATAAGTTGAAGTCCAACCAAGAGTTGTGGAAGTTCAATAATGAGAGAATGAATGAACACTCCTTGACACTAAAAATGCTAGAGAATCAGGTTTCTCAAATTGCTAATAATTTTAACATGAGACCACATGGTCAATTACCAAGCAACATTGAGAACCCACAGAATAACGAGGAGTGTAATGCTATTGCTTTGAGAAGTTGGAAGCAATTACCCCCATCTTTTTCAAGCATGAAAAATAAAGAGTCAACATTGAAGCCTAAAGTGGTAGACAAATAGTTGAAAAGGTTGAAGAAGAGGTAGTTGAGCCGGTGATCCTTAAAGAAAATATCGAAAAGGTACCGTTGTCTCAAGAGAAGAAGAAAAAAGAAAGTGTTAGTGAGAATTGTCCTCCACCTCCATTTCCTTCACGTGTCTATGATAAGGATAATGATGAAGATTACAAGAAGTTCATAAACATGATGAATAGGTTGCACAATAATTTTCCTTTTTTGGAAACCATCCTTGGTATGCCTAAGTACTTGAAGTTCATGAAGGATGTGTTGTCCAATAAGCGCAATTTATTTGAGGGAGAGATGATTGGATTACCGGAGGAACGTAGTGCCATATGTCAAAGTAAGTTACCTCTGAAGTTGAAAGATCCTGGTAGTTTTATGGTGTCGTCTAGGGTGTGATACAAATAAGATAAATAATAAGTAAAAAAACAACGCACTCTCACCCTAGACAGGCACAGTACTGCAAGTATTACAGTACGTATGCAAGTTTTAATGATAAGTTGAGTTCGTTCTCAAGGACTTAGTGTGTTAATCAAATGGGTAGAAATAACGAGTAAGAAGTAATTAATTAAAAGACAAGAAAATAAAAAAAGAATAATTCGGAATAATAAATTAAACTACGGAAAATGAAGACAGTAAATTAAATACGAAGAAATATGAGATGAGAAGTATAGCTTAGGGTTTGCTAGTATGCACTAATCCTTCTAGTTATTTGTATCAAATCTAGTTAATAAGAGAGATAATTAGCTCTTAGATATTTAGTCAGGATTCTAAATTCCCATACCTTAGACCTTGAGAGCGACTAAGGGGGCTACGGACACACCACGAGGCTGGTTCAAATAGGGTTTACAAGCGCAACCAAGGCCCTAAGCAATCAATTTCCATACATGGTGATACTGATTAAATTATACCCTAATGACTATCTAGTTAGAATTAGTGTTGTCAGGACCAATATCGACACTAGACGTTATGTGGTGTTTCGATAATTAGACACCCAGCTAAGGTGATCATTTAACTACTATTAAGGTAATCCTATACTCGTGCACTAGCAAGGAAAACAGTCATTAAATCAAAACACATAAACAAATATAAAGGTAATCAGCTAATATCAGATTAAAACATGAAATTCCCAAAGAAACTTGGATAGAAAGAAATTAGAATTCATAGATTATACATGATGCAAAACCCAAGCTATGGGAGGTTTAGTTCATACCTGAAGGAAATAAACTAAAAGAAATAATAAAAGACATCATCTTGCTCTCTACAATAACTTGGAAGAATAAAACCTTAAAAACTAGTTACTATGAGGCAAGGATGATTTACAAGTGATATAAGGGTGTATTTATAGGTGTTTAGAAGACCTAATTCGTTTTCTTGAAGGAGAAGGTAAGTAGTGGACTCCAAGCCCAACTCAAAATCGTAACCCTAAAACATGAAATCAGGTCCGTTTTTGTTTGGTCCTAGCAGCTTCAATACTCACCCGTTTGATGCGTATGAGTAGTCTAAATTCATCGTCTAGGAAAGATATTCAACTTTGCTCTTGACCGTTTCTCCAAATTCCACACTGATTTTGAGATATAAGCTGATTTTTGGTCGTAGGTGCAGAAATTCAGATTTAAGGCAGCTTTTCCTTTTCCATGTTTTTAGCTTTTGTTTCCTTATCTCCAATTTACATGCTTATCTCTTTCCATATCTTATAGTCTTTGACTTGGACTCTAATTAATCTCCATAATTATCTTTAAAGCTTCACACTAAATAAATAATTAAACTCAATATGCTCTAAAAATATTATTTTTCTAAATCAAGACTCAAAATAGGAAAGTGCACTATTTCTCAAGAAAAACGATTAGAAAGACTTCTAAATCACTAAAAATTATGTCTCATATTAACATAAATCTATCACAAATGAGGAGACATCATTTTAGCATTCCGATTTCGATTGGTCAAGAGTGGACCAGGAAAGCCTTGTGCTATTTAGATGCGAGTATCAATCTCATGCCTAAATCATTGTTTGAGAAGTTAAGGATTGGGAATTTGAGTCCTACAACTACTACATTGCACTTTGTAGATAGGACATTGACACATCCTGAAGGGAGAGTAGAATATGTACTCATCAAGGCAGATAATCTTATTATTCCTTATGATTTTCTTATTCTTGACTAAAACGCGGATAAGAGTGTTCCAATCATTTTAGGGCTGCCATTCCTAGCCACGAGGCGTACATTTATCGATGTAGAGGATGGAGAACTAAGAATGAGAGTGCAAGGCGAGGAAGAGAAGTTTAGTGTGTTCAAGGGTATGAAGTTCCCTAATTTATCGGAAGATTTTTGCCGCCTGGACACACTAATCCATGAAGTAAAGAGTCCAATCAATGGTGGTGACACCTTGAGGTTGTAGGAGAAAAAACAAAAGAAACGAAAATCTAAAGCTCCTCCCAACCTTAAAGGCGATCCATTCATTGACCATCTGAAGAAGACTAAGAAGAGCGCGAGGAAGGTTCCAAGGGAGCCTAAACGAAAGTGGAAAGATGGTGTGTTTTTGGTGGGAGAAACCGTAGCAATCAAATATCCTAACCCACCAAATTCACCACAAAAGTGCAAGTGTATGAGTTCGTGGAGTGGTCCTTACAAGGTCACTCGAATTATTTCCAAAAGGTTAGTTGAGCTGAACATCAAGGAGAGCGGTAAGCATCACTTGATGGAGATTAATTGCCTCATCGACTGCTGGGAGGCTACTTGAATAAGAAATAACTATGAGGTAATACGTCGAACTTCAACGACGTTAAACAAAAGTGCTTCTTGGGAAACAAACCATGTTTTAATGCTTTAGTAGTTTGATGTTTATGATCTTAGTGTGTATTAGTAAATTTATTTGATGTATATTGCGTTATGAGAAAGGTGTTTGTCGTCTTTGATGTCCAAGTGAGCAACCCATTGAGTTTGGGGTGAAATCTGTGGAATTTTAGTGTGCATCAGCCATTTGATGTGGCTTACTGCGCCTCTGTGTGGTGTACCACAACATCGAGTTTTATGCGCACTAAGCTCCATGAATGAAATTCCAGGGAATTTTGGCGCTGTCAGACGTGTTCTACGGTGTACCGCATGGCGAGATGAGTCCACGGTTCAAATTGCGAGATGATGAACATGAGATTCTTGCGGTATACCACACTCCTTTTGCGGTGTATCGCACAAAGCTTCACGTACGCACTAAGGTCCACGGTTGACATTCCATGGATTATTGTGAAGAGATGCGAGGTGCGGTGTGCCGTGCCACGACGTAAAGAAAAGTAAAAAACAGGTCTGAACTTGTACCAAACCTGAACCTTGAAGATTCTTCTTCCCCACACCTTCCACCACCATTAGAGCTTCGACCCAAGCTTCACCGAACATCAAAATACACCCAATTCACCTACTTTTCATACCCAAAATAATCCTTCAACCATTCCTAACAATATTATCCATCCAAAATTATTCCAACAACACAAGAAACCAAGAATCAAACCAAAAAAATTCTAAAAACCTTTTTCCTAAATCTTTAATTCCTTCTCAACACACCACAGATCCTTCATACCTACATAGCAAAACACATTCCCCACACCTATTCACCTCCAAATATTACCTCAATCATACATTCAAGGGAAAATTTCAAGCTTTGTTAAAATTTTGAGTTAAGGGTAGAGGAAGATGACAAGAAGAACTGAGACACCTTCTAATGTGAGAGATACAAAGAGGAAACCGAATACGGATTTGGGTGAGAGCAAGGGGGACCAAGTTTAAAAGTGTGAGTAAAGAAAAGAATCAAAAGGTTAATTTAAGTTCTTTGGCTAAAGAGAAACCGATAGTTGTGGAATCGAGAATGATCGAGTATCCGAAGAAGAAAGCTCCACGGCCTCTTCAAGCCAAGGCACCTTCATTCAACAACAACAATCATTCTAATGTGGCGATTTTCCTCTTTTGGTTCTCATGTGGCTAATTAGCTCTTGGATTTTCATGTCTTTTTTCTTATGTTTGAGGTGGTTGTGGTAGTCAATCCAGGATGGTGGGAATTTCTCAAGTAACACATTAGCTTGTAAGATTTCACACATTTTCATTCCTTCGGATACAATTTCAGCACAAAAGGTTTTCGTAAATATGAACTTGTTCCATGATTGGTTTTTGATCGGTGATTGAGAATTTGAGCCAGTTTCCGACCATATATTTTTTCTTACCGGAGTCGTCACCTCCGTATTTAGTGTGTAAACGGTTCCAAATAGTTTTTGAAGATTTTTCGTTTACAAATAAATCAAACAAGGGGTTCGACATATGGTTTAAAAGATGACCCCTCGTTAGTTTATTTGCCTTGTCGTATTTTATAATCTTAGCAATATAGTAGCATCCGTATTATCAGTTGAAATAGGGGGGGTTTTCAAGTAGTACAAAATCGACTTCTAATTGTTCAATGAAAATAAGAAGATTTTGGGACCAGCGTTTATAATTAGAAACATCTAAAGGTTCGAGTTTCGACATATCAGGTAAGGTTTTCAAAGTTGTAGTTAAAGCCGAAGACGAGGCCATTACAGTTTTGGTATAAAGATTCGTTCTTAAATTGTTGGTAAAAATAATATTGTACTGTAATGGTATTTAAAAAATTTAAATGCAAAAGTAGACTTTAACTAATTTACGAAATTAAAAGTTTAAAAAGCAGTAAAGAGAAACGAACCCGATTATAGAAGACGAAGATCAAATTGTAGCGTCGTGGAGGAGCCACTGCCTTAAGAACGAATTCCGGGTCAGCCGATATGCTACACTGTTTTTCTGAACTTTCCCAAAGGTTTAAACACTACTACCTATTCTCGTGTGCACTCACAAGCGAAGGTTTGGAAGAAGAATATTTTGCTGCTGGATTATTTCGTAAAGCTGTAAAAGATTATGTTAAATGAGCTGCGGAATTGTCCTATTTATAGACAAGAAAAACTAGCCAGTAACTAGCCGGTGTGGCTCAGTCAAAGCTGTTAGTCATAACTGATAAATATGAACAGTTACAACGTTACAAACGTGGGTAAAGAAGAATATTTTGCTGCTGGATTATTTCGTAAAGCTATAAAAGATGATGATAAATGAGATGCGAAATTGTCCTATTTATAGACAAGAAAAACTAGTCAGTAACTAGCCGTTATGGCTCAGTCAAGGCGGTTAGTCATGACTGATAAATAGGAATAGTTACAACGTTACAAACGTGGGTAAAAATTTAGACTGATAAATAGAAATAGTTAAATTTTCTATCCCTCAAACCCGGACACGGGCTAGGAGGGTGGTGGTGGTGGTGCGCGCGAGTGGGCTTACCCATTATCTTTTCTTGTGCATGGGTGTTAGTTGTTTGGAAGATAATGATACCACAAAGTACACCATTTGTTCCATTAAACCCACCGATGTGGAAAGTGAGAAAGTCATTACGTGACTTCTCCACTTCCCCACTACACAACCAACTAACTATTTGACCAAGAGCTATTCCCACATGCTAAAAAGACTTGTGGACAATAAATGAGTCCAAAATATTTTGGTACAACCCCTGTGCTAAACTGTTTATCGGTCGTTTCCTATGATTTTACTATTACTCCCTCAGATGTGTACACTCACCTAAAAGAGAATGAAATCCATTTATAGTTAGAATAACTTTAAAGATATGAAGTGAGGGGAAACATATTTTACTATGATAGCTTTCGTTTTCTGGCGTGCTCAAAGTAAGTGTTGAAAAGGTTGGTTTCGTCGAGTTTATTTAATTATACATCTCCAGCTGTGCCCTCCACTAAAATGGATTTTAGTAAAGATGATGATATGGAAACTTGGTTATATTATCTTGTAAATGATAATCTCGAACAAGATTATTGTCCTAACCTTGGTTAAATTATCATTCGCAGAATTAAAAGACACTGTGAAACAGATTATAAAAGAGCAAGGAGCCGATGAAATGAGAAACATAGTATAGCAAGAGAAATTTTTTTAGTGTTTTGTGAGAAAAAATTATTGTGTTTGTTTTATTTTCCGTGATTTTTAAAGGATAATATAGTGTTTCGTTATCGAAATTAAATTATTAAATTTATAAAAAAAATTAGTTCTTGAATTGTATACAGAATTATTTGGTTGAGTTTTTTTACAAGAAAATAATAGTTTTCCACGAGAAAAATACATGTAATCAAACGCACAAATAAGAAAAAGTTGTTGAAAAAGTTTGATTTTCCAAAAAAGAAATATCAAATAAGCCATATGGTATTTCTATTGAGAAGATTTTATGGATTTGTTTGTTTAAGAAATTCACCTATTTTTCATGGTGCTATCAAAACACGTACACCTTAACAATTTATATCTTGGTTGGTTGAGAAGGATAGGCACGCAATTCTTCTATTAAAATGCTTAAATCATTGTGAGATGAACCCCCTTCTTTGACAGCCTTCCACGCCATCTCTTTAAGTGCCTTTGATCGACTTCTCATTTCAAGAGCTTCTTCCCCTTCCATAATCTGTTTAACAGCGTCTCTTAACTCTTCCCTTTTCACACCACTTATAGCTTTATTCGACAATGGAGAACCAACAGGGATACCAACTTTTAATACTTGTGTCAACTGCTTTTCATTAAAAGGTTGTTCTGCAAATATAGGCCATGTCACCATTGGTACACCAGCAGATATAGCTTCGAGTGTTGAATTCCATCCACAATGAGTTACAAATCCACCTGTTGATTCATGTTCTAAGATGATGAGTTGAGGTGCCCAACCTCTTATGATCAACCCCTTATCTTTTGTTCTCTCTTCAAATCCTTCAGGTAACCATTTTCCATCATCTTCTTTGTCTTTGCTTTTCTTGACAACCCAAATGAATTGCTTTCCCGAATCTTCAAGACCTAAAGCAATCTCATGTAATTGAGAATCACTTATGGGAGCTACACTTCCAAAACAGACGTATATTACTGAGTTTGGTTTCTTTGAATCAAGCCATCTCAAACATTCGTGTTCATCGATTGATGATTTCTTTCCTCTTTCACCTTTATCTTCACCTTCCAAATTGGATAATAGTGATAAAGGACCAATAAGCCAAGCTTTTCTTCCCCAAACATTTCTATAATAATCAACATAATCTTTTTCAAGTTCATTAAAGCTATTAATAATTATCCCATAACTTCTAACCTCTGATTCTTTAACTTGTAATAGAAACTTCATAGAGTCTGGTGGGCCTTCACCAAGTTCAAATTCAGGTACTTGAAGTTTGGTGAACTCGATCTCATGTGGGAAATGAGACAGGAAAAATGGTTCAGAGTCAGATGATACATTCTTGAATGGCTTGTAAAATCTGAAATTCTCAGAAGCACAGAGCGTAAAAAGACTCACACCATGAAAAACCAATCTTGGGATATCGAATTTAGCAGCAACATCAGTAGCCCATGGAAAGAACATGTCAGCAACAAGACAATCAGGAGACAACTCTCGTAGGATTTTCTCAAGTGGATCCTGCAATAAAAAGAGAGCCTTGAAAAAATTGGGAAGCATATCATTTGATTTTATTTGATCTATACTCTGACAATCTTCAGGCAAGCCAGCCTCCACAGCAGGAAATTTGATGAGATTAATGCCAATTTGATATCCAAGATGTTTAGTTGTTTCTATGGTTTTGGTAACGACGGGTGCGTAAAATGGAGTTGTGACTACGGTGGTCTTGACACCACGAGAAGAAAATAGCTTGGCCATTTCCAGGGTAGGTATTATGTGTCCCTGAGCTATGAAAGGAAAAAAGACAATATGGAGCTGTTCCATCGATTGAGTAAAAGGAAAACAGTGAGCTTGATCTGAGTTTTGCAGTAAAGTATAGAAATGCTGAGTTCAAATGAGTCATGAACTACTGAGTTGCCATTTATAAGAACATATGTGCATCTGTCAATTATTAAATTTCTATGTGGGTTATATTGAAAACTATTGATAGAATATGAATGAGTACTTCTTTTTAGCAGTACTTTCTTGAATAGCTTTATTCAATAGGTAGGTTTTAGCCGTCCTTTCTTGACTTAAAGGTATAGAGACTCACCTCTTGAATATTAAATAAATTAAGTAAGAAGGAATTTGTATTTTTATTTTAGAAAGAAATTAGTAGATTTGTAATTAGAGATTTACATAATCTATGTAAAAACTAGTTAAATTTACATAATTTTGTAAATTTAAAACATAAGACATGTATACTACTATAATTTGATATTCCATTTTTTTGGGTCGACTTTTTTTGGGGGAATTATAATAAACAGCCCCACGACCTTGTTTCTTACAAACAAAAACCCTAACTCAATTACCCACTAACTAGTAATCCTACCCCAACTATAACCCAGTAAAAAGACCCAATAGCCCCCTTCCCCTCTCTGTTATACAGTGAACAACAATCAAAAGCCAAAACAAAACACCCATATTAGATCGATGCCCTCCTTCCCCCCCCCCCCCCTCTCTCTCTGCTCACTGTGCTTCCCCTTCTTTCTCACTGTGCTTCCCCCTCTTTCACCCTGCACCGAGCCTTCCACCACCATACCTTCCCCTGCTGCTGTAACACCTCCACCACTGCACTGCACCACCACCTCGCGCCAGCAACCACCGTCGAAGCTTTGAAGGTTGCTGCTGCAAATCTAGCAAAACGCGACCCAGCAAGCAAAAGAGTCTTCCTTCAGCAAGCCACGACGCCACCATCAGCGATAGATCTACGTCATCACCACCACCAGCGAGCTTCGACGCCACCAGCAGCGACAACATCAAGGCCAGATCCACCACCAACACCTCCATTTCCACCACCATCTCCTCCATTTCAAATCTAAAGCCACGTCTCCCACCACTCTCGCCATCCTAATCCTAAAGCCCCAGCCCCAGCCCCATGTGGGCTAATCCTTGTTTGTTTTTTTCTGTTTATCTAATCCTAATCCTAGACAAACAAATGGTCTAGTAGTCCTTTTGGAACGTGTCCAGCCCATATGGGCTATAACTTGTTTTTCAAATAGTAGTCCAGCACATTAGGGTCATTTAATATTTGTTTTCATACGATTATTTTACTGTGTCCATCATATTAGGGCTAGACATTATGGTCTAGACACTTGTTTCTTGGAAGTTTGACACGGATAAAAACGGATAAAAAACGTATTCCCTATCTCTTGACATGGACAAACCCTGAAAAGTATGTGGACAGATCTGAAAAAATAGAATTGGAACAGACACACCGTACAAACGTTAAAAAACATATAGGTCTGTACAAATAGGTACATACCTCCTTGAATATACCGGAAAAATATAGAAAAAAAAAATTAAGAAAAAACGAAAAAGGAATAAAAAAAATTAAAAAAGGTAAAAAAGTAAAATCCCAAACCAAATTTTTGAGTTAAGTCTTAAAAAAAAAATTATAACTAGAGCTTATAACATTAAAAAGTAATAATTAAAGCTTTAAAAAGTACTTTTCTTTTTTTCGTTTTTCTGTCGTGTATCAAGGGTACCTTCACGGTTTTTTTTTTTTTTTTTTCCAACCTTCACGGCTTCACGCGCACCCTTTCCTCCAAACATTGGAAATATCAATATAGCATCAAAACTTTCCTTCAAGTTCAAGAAAAATCTTCGGATCTCTCAAAAAGATAAATAAAGTAAAAGCAACAATTATTTCATTAGTACTATCAGGAATTAAAATTTTGACCATTTAACTTACCAGGGCTATTTTGATCTAAAAGAAGAAAACTTACAACGGCTATTAGGCTAAATATAATTGGCTTTAAATTGTAGTTGGGAGTTGACCACTTTAGTTTTGTATTCCAATAGACATAGCATAATAAGGAATTCCATTTACAAATCCCAATTTCCACCTTCTCCTTAGCTATATCTGGCTATTGAAAAAAGTTAGCTACATATTTTTTTTCTTTTCTTTTTTTATTTTTAATTGATTTTGCTTACGTTTCTATCACCTATATTTGTTTCCCCTTTCTTTTTAATTCTTTTTGCGTACTCACCTAGTTTTGTTATGCATTTATTTTTTTTTATAATTTTTAGCAAGCATTATTTAATATATTTTTAAAAATATAAAAACAAAATGATCAATTTTAATATGTTCAAAAATATAATTAATATATTTATGAAAACTACAAAAATTGGAAGAAATCATTATAATTGTAATTTAATTATCATTTTTTAACATATATAAATTATAAATAATGAAAATTTATAAAAATTTAAAATCTTAATAATTTAAATTAAAACTAGAATAACTATTAAAATAAAGTTAATATATATTTTTAAAATTAAAAATTAACAATTGGGAATAAAAATTAACAATTGGGAAGCTGTTGGAGCAAATCTATTATAGGAGGTTAAAATTTGAGAAAAAATGGATGTTGACTTTCAATTGTAGCTATCTAATTGGATAGCTGTTGGACTTAGCCTTAGGTAGGTATAAAAAAAGAATTCACTAATTCGTCCACACTGGAGTATTATTTTTTCAATTGAAATATCATATTAAAATGGTTACAGGAATACTTGTCATGTAAACCCTTAATAAACAAATAAGATAATTCATATATAATTGATTGAGAGAGGACAATCCTTCAAAATAGGAAGGTTTATAGAAAATCTAATATTCAAGCTAAAATCTTTGTCTATTTATTAATTAAACGATGTACATATCAGATAACAATCTAGAACTTAAATTTGTTGTCTTTCTTATTATCGACTTGACATGTCGTATATAATTGGCTGATTTTGTCATATCAAGAACAATATCTTGACAATTATAATGAATTACTATATTTTGAAAGTTAAAATCTGTAATTAATTTGTATTATTCCATAATTACTAGTACTTTATCCTCGACTGGTGTTGAACACCTCAATTTTTTTTGACAAATTTTTGTATATTTTTGGACAATTGCAATTCCAATCAGTTTGTCTGATCCCAAAAAAAAATATGTCGCAAAAAAGATGATTTTTGATGACTTCTGAGTGTTATTGACTCTGGCTTGACTTGGTTGATTATTACCATAACTCGTATTCGTCTAGTAGTCACCACATAAATTTTCCACGAGTTGCATCGTCTATTCTTTGATCTTTCTTGCAATTTCACTTAATTTTTCTAAGAATTCTTTTATTCGAGATTTCACATGCTCCAAGTGATACACAAAATAAATATTGTCAAAAACTTAAGTTCTCAGCCATTTTAAGAGTATACGTAAATAAGTTAGGCCCATTAACTTAGTGTTTATGAGTTTATTTTCACAGATTGATCTTTAAGAATTCTTATGACTACCATATCCAAATTGTTCATAATTCGCCATACTTATCCAGCTAAAAGAGTCTTGTTCATTTGGAGAAAATCTTTGAACCTTAATCTACCGTTATTCTTTGCGGTAGTCATTATATTCCATATTATCCTATAAATTCTTTTTGAGATTATTCTCTACGAGTCTTGAAGACATCCCCTATTTCCATTTACAACCTTACTTTCCTTCTCTTCTTACTAAAGACTTCAAATTAAATCTTACACTATAATTCAAAAATCCGATTACAATTATACCATTTTTTTTTCTATATATACTAAATATATTATTTCTAATCCATAAAAAACATTTCCACTTTCCGTCGACATAGTTCTCTCTTATCCCACTCACCTAATTTTAAATTTCATCTTCTTCTAACCAAAATACTAGCATTCGCCATGGGTACAAGCTCACCCGCCCTTCGAAACTTACCACCAGCTAACCTCCGCCGCCAGCTTTCCCTTCCCGCTTCCAGCTCGCCGTTCCTCCGCTTCCAGCTCGCCGTTCGAGAAGAACAACTCCAGTTTCATCCACCGTTCGAGCTGAGAAGTCTCGTTCGAGCATAGAGATGTTCGAACCATGGAGTGCTGCAGATTCAACTGAAAATTCGCCGAGAAATAGAGCCGCACAAATGTGAGCTTTGTTGCCATCGCTGGTTCTTCTCTTCGCCGACCGCTGCCAAACCAGAACCGTTCGAATCTTCTCCGGCGAGCTCAGGTCACCATCCAGCAAGGAAATTTGTTCGTCTTCTTCTTATTGAATCTGGCTTTCAGCTGAAGCTCAGCCGGATTTGCAGAGAAGGGCTTCACAAAGATGAGCTGAGTTCGTGAGGAGTGAAGATTTGCTGAGTTGCTTCGAAGCTAGATCTCGCCGCCTTGAAGACGAAGGTTACTCCGTCGAGCTATGGAGCTCTCCTGCATTTTACTCCGGCGAGATATGGATCTATCCTGTGTTTTACTCCGGCGACTTGCTGTTTTTTTTTTGTTACACGCACTTGCGCTTCGAAGTACTCCACTATTTTTTTCCGAATGCGTACCGTGTACGCGTAGATTAGGTAGAAATTAAAATAGGTTTCCTTTTGTTGACAAAATCTGGTCAACAATACCTAGTTAGTTTTTAGTTTTTTTCCTTTTTTTAAGTTGTATTTGTTTTTTTTGTAATTAGTTTGAAATATAATAAAATACTCATTTATTTTATGGAATACTCATTGAAATTTATAGAATACTCATTGATTTGTTTAGAGTACTCAACAATTTTTATAGAGTACTCATCAATTTTTATTGAGTACTCATCAATTTTTCCGATGGTTGGAGGTTGGTGGTCGGAGATCGAAAGTCGGAGATCGGAGGTAGGTAGTTAGTAGAAAGAGATGAACAGTGACATCATTCATTTTATCTTTTAGTATTAGTAAGAATATTTTAGTATTTGGTCATCCTTGAAGTTCTTTGAAAAGACTAAGAGGGTGTATTCAAATGAGAGTTTGTAAAATTTTTTTGAACTTTTAAAATCCACAAACTTTTCAAACTCCACGGATTCTTATAATTGTATATAGAATCTATAAGATTCTCCTCAATTCTATTTAGAGTTTAACGGAGTCTAATGTCAAGATTTTAATGGATTTAAAATATACATTCATTTATATACCTAAAAAATAAAATAGAAATACATCTTTCAATATAACAAATACATTTTTGTAATAAATTTCAATGTACGACAGTAAAAGATACCATAAAATGAATTCGTAAATCCGTACTTCACTAACAATCACTAATCTGTTTCACATTATTGTATTGGTTAAATGTCCTGAATGACAACATAAAGCTCGCTAGAATACATAATTATGGCGTATTGTACTTTGATTGGTGAATCGTGCTGTATTTTCAATCATTATGAGGAAGGTCATCGTGTTTTTCGTCTTCCTCCAGTAATAATTAGGTTGCTGATCCAATATTGGAGACATATAGTAGAATCATTCTGTATATATCAAGCTTAAATTGCCGTTTTAAATCTAAGGTAGTTAATAAGAATTTGCACGTTGTTTCATATATCATTTTCTAATATCATGTGGAGTTTTGATGACTCGTATAGTGTGTTTATATTTGATATGTTCGAATCATAGGCTTTTGCAGAGACATTACTTTTTTTTTGTCCAGCAGAGACATTACTGGAGTTGCAAATATCTATCCTTTGACTATTATGCTATCTTCATAGACTTGAGTAGTTGATCATTACATAATTCCTTTAAAAAAATGAACAACCATAGACGGAAAATAATTTGAATAATATAAAATAGTTTATAATTTTTTTTATTTGTTATTTTTGTTTTGTTTGAAGTTTATAAAATCTCTATTTCTAAAAAAAAGGTTTGTAGAAGTCTAGTTTACTTATATTTAAACCTTAAAGTTTTACAAAGTCCAATAATTTGAAGAGTCTAATAACTTTTGAATACATTAAAATTTTAAAAAATTTACAAGAATCTTAATTAAATACACTAAAATTTTAAAATTTTTTTTAAAATTTGAATTAAATACACCTGCATTTTAAAAATCTTAAATGAATACCCCTAAACTTTTTTAAAAAGAACTTCAACAAACTTCTGGTTAAAAACACTTCTCTAAAATTTATTTCTCTCTTTATAGAGAATAAATTCTGTCTTTTAAGATCCTATCTCTCATTTATCTTTTTTTTTTTTGTTCGGAATACCACCAAAATGTAGTAAAAATTGGATTCACGGTCATTCGGAAAAAAACAGAAAAGCAAATTAAGTGACTGAAATAAATGTTTTGTTTAGTCGATATTCTATATTTTTTTGGACGGATGTTTAGTCGATCAGATAGCCTGATACCAATTACTAAAACTACTATCACATGACTCCCGTTGACATAGGATAGCGTTTTTGTCGTAATTATTCGTAAATTTTTTTATCAAAAATATAAGCTTTCCGAATTTTATTTTATTTTTTGGGCTGAAAGCTTAACGATTACTAAGTTAAAAAGTATTTTTTGGTATAAGTTAAAAAGTCTAGCAGTTATATTAAAACCACCAAGTATTTTTTTTTTACAAACGCATATAAAACCACCGAGTACACTCCACCTCAAACACAAGCTTCCAAGTTTTCAAAATTCTGAACTGAAAAAGAAAAAGAAAAAGAGAAAGGGAGTATTCAAAATCACCGCCACTCCTCATTTCGCTCTCCACCCAAGATGGCCACTCATTTCAATACCATCTCTTCACGCGCCACCATCCCACCACTTAACACCACCAAACTCAAACACCATTTTCCCATTTTTACGAAAGAACCACTACTATATCGTCAAATATCCTCCACAAAACTTTCAAGAATCATCATCAAGGCCACAAATGAAGGTGGAGATGGCTCATACTTGGACATGTGGAAGAAAGCAATGGATCGGGAGAAAAAGTCGATTGAGTTTCAAAAAATTGCTGAGAATTCAGTTGACGAAGAAATTGACCATGAGTTGGAGAAGAAAACAGCTGAATTTCAGAAAATTCTTGAGGTGCCGAGTGAGGAAAGAGATAGGGTACAAAAAATGCAGGTGATTGATCGAGCAGCGGCTGCTATTGCTGCGGCGAACTCACTTTTGAAGGAGGATTTGCTGCCACAGACGGAGGATGACGGTGAGCTTAAGGCTGAGAGTGGTGGAGTTGTAAAGGATCGGCCAAAAGGTAGCTTACTCCTTGTGTTCTTAAATCATTTTAGTACCTTATTTTCCAATTTTATAACAAATATCAAGAATTCTCCATATCTTGATAATTCTTGATAATGTGTTTATCAATTGAGTAGAAATGGTTGGCATATAATCAATATTATTTGTGACAAATTGATTATAAGAAATTGGCTACAAAATCTATAAGAAAGGAGTTGTAACATTTAAACTGGATCAGGTATACTCGGGTCTAAGATCAGGCCATTCAGCGAAGTCACTCCTGGGCCAAGTTTCTGGACTTGGACACCACCACCTTCAAGTGACGTAACTCCGGTGAAATCAACCGGAAAAGCTCTTCCATCTACAGCTCAAAATCTTCCGGTAATGGAAAAGGAGCGAAGTATCGATAGTTTGTCAATACCATTCGAGAGTACAATAACCCACCCTCTTCTTCCACCTATTCAACCAAAACCCAAGGTTAAAGAATCAGAGGTTACTAGCCCCATTCTTGAAGTTGAACCGGGTCCGGGTCTGGGAGTTCAATTTTCAACACATGCAGCTAAAGCGGTTCAAGCTCTTGACGAAACTAATGAATCGTCACCAATGGAAGGTGTATATCCAGATGGAACAATATGGTGGAAGGAAACTGGAATAGAAAAACGACCCGATGGTGTAATTTGTAAATGGACACTTACTAGAGGCGTCACTGTTGATAAAGAATGGGAAGAGAAATATTGGGAAGCTGCTGATGAATTTGGATATAAAGAACTTGGATCTGAGAAATCTGGTCGTAATGCTTTAGGTAGTGTTTGGCGTGAACAATGGAGAGAATCTATGTGTCAGGTTAGTAACCGTTTATAATTTTTTAATTTTTTTTAAATTTTTAATAATGAATTATTTTTGCAGATCGAAGGACTGGTTCATTTCGAGAAAACAGCGGATAAATGGGGGAAAAACTTAAACGGAGAAGAATGGGAGGAGAAATGGTGGGAGCATTACGATGCATCTGGAAAAGCTGAGAAATGGGCGGATAAATGGTGTAGTATTGACGAGAATACCCCTCTTGAAGATGGTCATGCTCATGTTTGGCATGAAAAGTGGGGAGAGAAATATGATGGAATAGGTGGAAGTGTAAAATACACTGATAAATGGGCTGAGAGATTTGAGAAAGATGGATGGTCAAAATGGGGTGATAAATGGGATGAGAGATTTGATTCAGATAGTAAAGGTGTGAAACAAGGAGAGACATGGTGGAAAGGTAAACATGGTGAGATGTGGAATCGTACATGGGGAGAAGGTCATAATGGATCTGGATGGGTTCATAAGTATGGGAAAAGTAGTAGTGGTGAACATTGGGATACTCATGAAGAACAAGAAACGTGGTATGAGAAATTTCCACATTTTGGCTTTTTTCATTGTTATGATAACTCGGTTCAGTTACGTGAGGTCAAGAGACCATCTGAGTGGTCATGAATTGTACTATGATAATGTGTGATACTAAATAAGACTAGACTAGTGACAAGTCTTGCAATGAGCAATGACTTATAAGCAATAATACATTGTTGTTTGGTTTGTAGTTTACACTCAAACGTCTGTGAAGACTGAAGAGTAATGGAGATAAACTTGATGTAAGAAACAGATAAAGTTTGCGGGATATTAACACTATGAGAATGAACATAAACATGATTACAAATACTATTTTTTTTCCTAAGCTTCTAGTGTTATACACTAAAAATTCACTATCATTTACTAGGGGCAGGCATATCGAGAATGTAACACAAATAATATGTGAATGTACAAACTTTCACTTTCTCGAGAATGCCATATCGTGATAATGTAATATCTTCCATATAAACTTATTCCTCTTTATCTAAATGAGATAACCCACTATTGCGTTTGTTCTCCAAATTTTTCTCATCTTTTAAATTCTTGCGCATTTTAAAAGAGGTCAAGATAGTGTTCATCTATTTGATGATACCCAACCGATTTTCCACATATTGTCAAATATCATTTAAAAAGTATATTCTAAAAAGAGGTAGTTATTTATCTCAAAATCATTACCACAAAACCTGAAATCCGAATCCAATTTTTAAAAACCATCCTATCTGTAGTCTATAATCTTTTTTGTAGCGTCATCTAAACAATGACCATATGTTTGGGTACTACACATGGATCTCATACAATATTTGCCCAAGGTCTTGAGAAAAATCGGCGACAAAAGACGTTATAAGACTTTTTATATGAAACAAAATACTCATTATTAGAAAGACCGACGACAAAAAAAAACCACTTCGATATGATTTTATTACCTTCCACAACCCTATAAGAAGCCATTTTTATTCCATCGTTCAACTTCCAAACCTCTTTCAATAAGGAGGATTCATTCTAACCATTTTTTATATCCAAAACACTTTCATCTTTTAAGAGAGCAAATACCAAACATAGACCATTATCTATGGATTATAATACATTTAGGCTTTATATTTAAAAATGTCATTTTTGGGTCATATATTTTCAAAAGTGTCTATTTTAGGCCATTTCACTAATTTTGTTATATATTTAATAGATTTTAAGGTCAATTTAACCATTCTAAATAAAATTTCTAATTTGTGATAAAAATATAGTTTGTTTGAAACACCCAATTTACCTTTAAAATCTATTAAATATTTTATTGAATTAGTGAAATGATCTAAAAATGCAATAATTGAAAATGTATGACCTAAAAAAGGCACCTTTTAAAGATGTGATGTAAAATTGAATATATCCAATAGGTAATGATATGTTTTTGGTATTTGTTTTATTTTTAAAATATTTTTCATGTATCCATTTGATCCAAATTTAATCTATTTTGTTTAATGGATATAAATCACAACGCCACAGATGCAAATTTGGTACACAAATTTAAAGTCTGGTGGTTAATAGATATAAATTTTCTTAATGGATGTAGATGTGGTGATTTTGTTTATCTGAAATATCCGATCCACCGCCATCCCTAAGAAAGAGGGGGATACTAAAAGTAACAATTCTGGTGATTGTGAATTATAAATTTTGTTTATCTGTGATGCATCAACTGCAAATCCTAGGGACTAAACTAGGATTTTTGTTATCAAGATTAATGCAGATAATGTTATTTATGGAAAAAGGGCTTTATAGTTTAATGTGATTCAGTGGTTAAATGGCGAGTCTAGCAATTCTTCAATAGACACAGCTGATAAGGAATTATCATGGCAAGAGTAATGCAATTTACTCAGACAACTTTAAAGTTATTTAAAGCATTATTTGTCTATTTCTATGGGATCAATCAGTCAAATTTACTCAAGAATTGCAAGGAGATCGAGTTTGATCAACATATAAGATTTTATCATGACGTAATAATATTTAATAAAGTTGTTGACGATCTAGCTAAAAGGTAAAAGTAGATGATTAACCCAATAAACACGGTTAGTCGATTACAATGTTGTTTCTTCACCTACATGTCTTTTAATCATCACGCATATGTTTCGTTTTGTTTTTATTTTTGGCAGCAGTAATGGAGTATATGCTTTTTGGGTGATTGACCTATGTATACTTGAAGACCAACTTTATGGCCTATATAGATCATGTGGCTAGATTCTTCTTTAAAGAGGTCAATATCCAATCTTATGGGTGACCAAATACTAAAGTACTCTCAAGTAAAACAAAAACCACACACAAACGAAAAATAAGTGGCAATGATCATGGATCATTAACTGAATAATTCATTAAATAAGTCATTGATTATCGGTACTATTCAGCTACGACCACCACAAATCACTGAACGGGTCATTAAATGGCAACAATAACTCAATATTTAACAAAAATAACAAGCCAATAAATTCTCCTCCTCTCAACAAATTTTCCTCCTCCGCGAACCATCAGATCTCGCAGGAGTTTCTAACCAGCTCAACAGATATAACTTCTTCTTAACGAATCATTTTGAACCTCCATTCATGAAGGTGCAGCTCACGGGAGAACTCACGAACAATCTTCGAGATATTCTTTAATCGCCATCTTCTTTGACAGAGCTTCTCTTAATGAGAAGACCACATACGACGAAACTTTAACGGCTCTCCTTCTCGTTGGAAAAGTCACTAAGAAGATGAAGATAGGAAGGGGGAAGACTGATGGGTTGTAGGTCACTAATCACCATGGTTGGAACCGTCTGTAGATCACGAGAGATAAGGAGAAAAATTGTTGGATTTGGATGGGGAGAGAAGAGAGGGGAAAGAGTTTTTAGGAGAATGTGATAGTGAAAAAAAAAATGGAAATATAATGGATAGTGAAAAATATGTATAATATTAAATATTTTAATTAACTATTGTTAAGAAAAATATATTAGTGAGGTTTAATTATATTCAGATTTTTTTAAGTAAAGTTCTCATATATTTTTTTTATACATATGAGAGCCATTTTGGATTCGCAATTTTTATGACTTCAATAAAATTCGATCATAGGACCTCTTGGTCTCTGTAGTTGTCTTTTTTTTTTTTAAATGTAAAGTAGTCTAACCACTAGATTAACTATCGATCTTAAGTTCTTATATTTTTATCTATAATGTAAGGAGTAGGTACTATTGTAATTATTTCACTTATATATGTATTATATATAGTATAATAATTCCTTTGGAAAAGAAAAAGAGTAATGTAAATTGGGCCTATAACTTTTATTACTTAATAGTTAATAATGGAAGATGTGTTGGAAAATAAAAAAATAAATAATGGAAGATAGACTAAAATAGATATATAAAATGTATATAAGCTCTTGTCCAAAAAAAAAAATGTATATAAGCTTAGTCTTTTTCTTTTGGGTGAATTATCTATAGGGTCTTAGGAGGACTATTTTTTCTCTATAGAGTAGTGTCTTGAAAGTTGTTATTCTTAGGGACCTCATTTTTGACAATAGTCTTTCCTACCCTTACTAACACTAAAAGACAAACAAGTATGATGTCACTGTTTCTCTCTCCTCTACCACTACCCACCTACCACCTACCAACCTACCACCCATCTCCGACCTCCGGCCACCGGCCACCGACCACCACCACCACCTACGACCGCCGATCTCCGACCACGGACCTCCGGCCACCAGTCACCGGTCACCGGAAAAAAACAGAGAGTACTCTGAGAAAAACATAGAGTACTCTATATTTTTTCTGAGTACTCTCTAATTTTTTTGAATGCAATAATAAAAATCTCGGAGTACTCTAAGAAAAACTCGGAGTACTCTAAGAAAAACTCGGAGTACTCTAAGAAAAATCTCGGAGTACTCTAAGAAAATCTCGGAGTACTCATAAAAATGATGAGTATTTTATTCATTTGGTGAGTATTATTAAAAAAACAAGACATAAAATAGTCAAAACAATCTTTATTGATATTTTATTACACAATAATGAATAATTACATAATTATAACACAATATACAATTAAAATAATAAAAAAAACTTAACTAATTTTTTGTTTGACCAGATCTGGTCAAACCAGATCTAGATCTGGAAAAAAAAAAAAAAAAAACTCAAAAAATCCGATCGGGTTTTCATCTTCTCCATCGAGCCTTCACTCCGTCTTCACTCCAGCGCCGATCACCACCACTCGCGAGGATCAAGAAGAAGCCGCAGCAACACCCAGCAGCAGATGAAGGCAACCAAGACTCAGATCGATCCAGAAGCCACCACCATCCGCGAGTCTTCACCACAGAGAACACCACAACACCACCAGTTTGCAGCCTTCTAACTCGTCACTGCAACTCCGGCGAAACGCCATCACCATCGTCTCGCTTCTTCTCCGGCGCTGGTGTGGCCGACGTCGACAAGGCTCACGCCTCACTGATGAAGCTGCAACGAGTCACGAGCTCGCGAGAACAGGAGCATATCGCCGGCGAGCTAGGGTTTCGCTGGAACGAAGAACAGGTCCGCCTGTTGCTGCTGGATCGAGGAAGAGGTCCGCCTGTTGCTGGAGGAGGGAGATGGTGGCGAAGGAAGCGGGAGGAGGGGATGGTGGTGCTATGGTGGAGGTTTATTAGGGAGGTGGTGGTGTAGATCGGCGGTGGTGGTGGCCATTTAGGTGGTGTCGGTGGTGGGAGAGAAGAGAGAGGAGAGAGGAGAGAGGAGAGAGGAGAGAGAAGCTGAGGTGAGGTATTGGTTTTAGAACGTGAATGAAAATTAGAATTGGACATTAGTATATATAGGTATAGAAAAAACAAAAGAGGGGTAGTCTAGTAATTGGGGTTTTGGGGTTCATGTGTTAAAAAGTTGCTGAGGTCTTTAGTAAGAAGAGGCTCTAGGTGGGGGTGTTAACTCGAAGAGGGGGTGTGGTCAAGACCCTAGGGGTAATTATCTCTTTTCTTTTTCCATATAAAAATTAGGAAGCAAAATTGGTTCGGGAACCGACCCTATTCCCTAATCCATTACAAAGTCAAAGTGTCTTGATTGACAAGTTATTCACCTACCTATAATAACCCCTCTTTCCTAAAATACCCACGAACACAACCTTAGACGAAGAACAAAGATTCAAGATCGAAATTTATTTTCTTATATGGTAATTAATCTAATCTCAATCTTATATGAACTGTGATGGATTTCTTTTGCTGCTTTTTTTCCTTGAGTTTTACATATAATCATTTTTATGTTTTTCTTTTTACAAATTTAGGCGACACCTTTGATTGTTGGAGCTAGTGTTGGTTCGGCTGCTTTGGGAGCTAGATATCTTATAGCAGCATGGCAAGCTTTTAAAGCTGCTCCTAGAATTCGTAAATTTTATCCCGGTGGTTTTGACCCTGCCATGACCAGACGCGAAGCAGCACTCGTTCTTGGAGTCAGGTATTTGTAGGAGTATATGGTTAACATAAGGAATTTAAGTATTGGAAAACAAATTAACCAGAAAGTTTAGTTTTTAAAACTATGTAGTTTGTTCGTTTCTTACTTGATATATAAATGTTATTTGCTCCCAGAGAAAGTGCTGTGCTGCAGAAGATTAGAGAAGCTCACAGGAGAGTAATGGTAGCAAACCACCCTGATGCTGGTGGTAGCCACTATCTTGCTTCCAAGATTAACGAAGCCAAGGAAGTTTTGTTGGGGAGTGCCAAGAATTCTACTTCTGCATTTTAGTTCATTCAATCTCTACAACTGTAAAAAAGAAAAAGATAAACGCGCGGTCATTTATTCATCAAACGCGATACATTTTTTTTAATTTTTTTTTTTATGTGTTATGAATATGAACATCTATTGTTTGTTTACAAACTTTAAGTGGAAATCAAACCATCTTAACACCCCCTAATACATGGTCCATTATTTCTGCTGGGCTAGCTAATGATTTTTTTTTTTTTTACAAATGAGGTATCCAATAATTGAGAACTTCCTATAAATTATTGATTAACTAAACAAGTTCGTGGTACGCCTCAACCATATCAATCCTTTGTTAATAGTCTCCATAACTCATATGGTTGATCTCTATATAGGATGGGTCTCTCCACTAGTCCTATCAAATTTAGGCATTGGTGGTCCTTTGTGTGTTCTAAAAATTAAATGTAAATGCTAATCGAACCACAACCGCAAGTGTACGGTTGTCCCAAGTAGTATGTATGATAATACAGATTCGTTCCAAGGACGGATGGTTGATCACAATGTTTAGCAAGTAGTGATTGATGCACTTATGAAAATAAAAGATAATAAAATATTTGTTTGGTTTTGTTGATTAAAGCTAATGAATAAAAGATAAGTAATTAAATGCAAGTAGAAGCTAAGACGCAAGTAAAATAAGTGAAAACGCAATATGAGATGTAGTACTTGAGAACGCAAGGATCCTCCTAATTTTACTTTCTAACTTATGTTGTTTAAGGGCTAAATCAGTCAATTACAATGGTCGGGATTCTAAATTCCTTATACCCCCGTCAGGGTGGACTATAAGGCAATCCTAAAGTGTCACTAGTCCCGTCAGGGTAAATATGATCCACCGTTGGATGATTAAGATTTATTACCACTTTGGCCCTAGGATTAACTAAGTTCGTCAGAATCAATAGTTTTTATCCCAGATTGAACAATTAATTCTGTACCTAAACCACCCGTCAAGATGATCCACACGCCACATATGTGGAATAGCTTAGATACTAATACCTAATTTTAGTTCGCGACTCTAAAATCAGTAAATAATCATAAATTGTCGAAAAGAGTAAAAGACCTGATTTAATTTAATTTAACAGAAACCCAAATTCAACATTCGTTATAAAATAAAACTAGGATTCACCCATTGTTTGTTCTCAAGCACTAATGAAAGCTTAGCTCATATTAAAATTAAAAACTAAATAAAAAGAAAGGGAATTCATATTGTTTACAAAATTAAAATACGAAAAGAACCTAATTTCCGGAATTGGAATGACTACGAACGGAGCTATAGACCCACTCTAGCTCTTGTAGCTTCTTCTTTCTTCCTTCTGTTGCTTCTCTCTGGTGTTTAATCTTGTGGAATGTGAATTGTGTGAAAAATAGAAGTCCAGACCTCCTTTTATAAGTAAAAATTCGGACTAGGGCTTGGACCAGAAAATAAAAGCCTAATTAAATGTCCAAGCCCACTTTCTAAGCCCAAAATCCCGTAACTGATGATAGGCCTTCACTAAAACAGCTTTTCCCGATGCGTTACAACTCCGATTGACCTCATTCCAGTTGCTAAAGTTCCGTAACTCGATAAGGAATGATTTCTCTTCAAAGGTCAGCGGCTAAATCATCGCTTAAGCACCTCGAAATCAGCAATCTATGGCCTGGAAAGTGGATTTTCAGCTCTAAAAATAATATCTTCGGGATTTGTCTTCAAGTCTTGACTCTAATTCACGATCTTTGACTTTCTCCTCGGATTCCTCTCCTAGCTAACATCTAAAACCTGTAAACTTTACACTAAAAATACCAATATTACGCGCAAAAGTTTAATAAATTAAAAATGTTAGAAATAAAAAGGTAATTCCGGATTATTGCAAATTTAGTCCAAAAGTCTATCATATTAATCAAATAAACACCAAAAATGATGTCTCCCAAGGGTCTAAAATAAGAACAATTAGGGAGACATCAAGACCCCCAACTCAAACCTTTGTCGTCCCGACAAAGTAAAACAAAACAAAGGGGTAGAAGTAAACGTATAAACACATAGAAGCTAGCAAATAAACCCTAAAGCAATTCTCAAAATAAATCTCATATAGCAAACTCTAGAAACTAATATACACATACACTAATCATGCAACATCAAACATAAATAATCTCAATCATAAAATTAAAGTCGCAATGCTTGAAGGTTACACTTGTACTCATCTCTGTATGATGGCTATAGGGTGGTCATTAATCCTAACTCGCTTTGAACGCTCCACCTAGTGTATTCCCTATCCACTGAATTATAAATTCACTATGCACTTAGGAATCACGAGGTCTTTACGGTTATAATATTGGCTTAAGGACGGGTGTGGATGTATATTTGGTAAATTTGAAGTGAGCTTTTGGCTCTCTCCTCACTTGCCATCAACAATGTCCTCGAGCTTGAGTTAACGCTCAAAAGATGTTCTCACTCACCAATATACGCAACAATTTAGCGTCCCATGTCTACCCACTATAAACACGATGATTTTCAGAAAAATTCCACTTTGCCGGATGTTTTATTCATTCATATTTTTTCTTTTTCTTCTTTTTTTTTTTTTTTTTTTTTTTTTTTTTTTTTTTTTTTTTTTTGTACAGGAGCAAACCGGGTTCCCGGTTTTGACGAATCCGGGTTCCCGGTTCCTTCTGTATGGTTTTTCAAAATTTTTCATTTTTTTTTCTTTCTTTTTCATTTTTCTTCATTCCCGGCAAAGGGTTACAAGTATATATCATCTGCAATTGTGCTACAATACAAAGCACATCGATCCCTACCCACTTAATTCCCCATATGTGGTCCCACCACCCCAAACTCAAGCTCGAGACATGTCTCAGGATTGTGATTCAAGTGCGGGTCATATGGTCATGCCTAATAATCTAAGGGATAATGGCTTATATCGTGGCTACAAAGAAAAGGCTAAAGGCTCAAAGTGGGCTAAGACGGATAATAATTAATACAAGGGATAGAAGGCTAAAAAGGCACAAATGGCTAACAAAGAACTGCCCCTATCATTTTCCTAAGTACATAGCTTGTCTTTAGTTCATATCTAGGTGGGTTCTCTACTAATTAGGATTTCACGTTCTACACACTACATATTCCTTGAGTACCAGCTTACTTCATTTGCATTGTTCATTAATTTTTCCTATCAATTACCTATGTTCGCATGCAATTGTAAGTGCGTTTTATATCAATCCCTAAAGTCCACTACTTACTATCATAGATTTATCAAAAGTATGCTTAAAGGGATATTTAAAAATTTCTATAGTCAAACGCAACTCCGAAAATTCTTTTATTGAAAGCAAATAAAGCAAATAACACATAAAAAACTGGGATGAGGCAACGAACCCCACCCCAAACTCAAAAATGAGTCGTGTCCCCACGACTCGAAAAGACTCAATAAAGCATTTAAACTAATATACACTAAGAGGAAAGTTTAGAAAACGTATCTTAACCAGCGCGAGGCTGGTTATCGGTGTTGCGTTCTGGACCTTTATCTCGCGTAACAGCATCATAAATCGCGTTTTGAAGTGTATTTACGCCTAGAATTAAATTTCGAAGTAGGTCCAATTCTTTTGTAACGTTTCCCAAGGTAGCAATCATCCTCTCCTGATTCTCTTCCAACACCTGAATCTTCGCTTCCAACTCAGGTACAGTTTTCGCTTTCTTGATTGAGGAGTTCTGGGACTTCTTGTAGCTCGTGTTGCCTCTTCATGGATGTTCTTGATTGTGCTCAAAGCTATACTCACACCAACTGAAACAATGTCTATATCTGCGTTCTTACGCGGAATCTTTGCGTCTAGACACAACTGAGTAATAGTACAAGGAAACTTCAGATTTTGTTGTTTCATTGGTGATTTCGCGAACTCCATGATTGTATCATAAATGATCTTGGCAACATCAAATGGTTTCTCCTCCAGAATACACTTAATAACAAATATGTGCTCTTTCTTCAACTCGGAAGTGTGTTTAATACCAAAGAAAGTGGGTATTATGAAACGAGACCACACCTTAGCACGAGGTGTCAAACTACTGCTGTAAAACTGTCCAGGATACCTTTCACCTTCAGGAATTGGGCTAGTCCCAAATTAACAAGCACGGTCCCCCAAAGGGATTCAAAATCAAAAGAAGGGTCATTAAGAATTTCTTGGAAAGGGCATGTTCCAGAAAAGTTGGGTAGTTTCAATGATTTCCGAATACGTTCAATAGAGAAAGGAACTACCTTTTTGCGGATATCAATGGCATCATGTGAGGTAGCTAAACCTTCGTAAAATTCTCGCACAAAAGTAGGAATAAACTCAAGCTTCCTTTCTTGTAACTCTTTCCAACCAAACTTAGCACATGTCACAGCATATTCCTTGTAATCACTACTCATAATACCCTTAGGAAAATTCGTCTCCTCACCAAATTTCAAAAATTCAATTCTTTCACGAACCTGAGTATTCCAACAAGTGTAAACCCTCTTAGGCTTGTGGGCCCACATCTTCATACGCGGAGGTTTTTGAACGGGTGCTTCCGGAATCTCTTGTTCAGTTTCCTTCTCAATGTTCTTCGCAATTTCCTCTTCTGGTTCCTTCTCACTTTCAATCTCATCAATCAATCTTCTCTTTAGACCTGTGATTTCTTTTCTGTTAGAACCAAGCTTAACTTCGTCAATTTTTCGTTTAGGACGCGAATCAGGAATCTCAATAGCCTGTTCTTGAGAACCACCAATGGTGGTCTTTCTTCTAGGAGCAGTTCTTCGGAAATCACCGGTTCTGTTAGTCATCTCTTTTCACCCCAAACTCAAAACTTCAAATAATGAGAAACTTAGAGAAAAAGTTTAGAATTTTGATGTTTTGAGGTTTAAGAATTTAAGAACTAGGTGAAATATGAGATGGGTCTTGGTTAATTTGTATGGGAGGAGAAAAAATTGGGTTTAATTTAAGGAATTGGGTGAAGAAGAATCTTGGGAAAAACTAAGGATTTGATGATATTTAGGAGAGGAGGTGAGTTGATCTTATGTTTTTGTGGTGAAAGAGGGTAGGATTTGATCATATATAGTGTTTTGGTAGATGAATTTCGGAGGTGGGGAGGCTATTGGTGCGTTTTAGGTAAATACTTGCAAAAGAGGCTAAGAAAACTAGGTTAAAATACCCAAAACCGCCTCTCACAGCTTTCAAACCGGGTTCCCGGTTTTGGCGAACCGGGTTCCCGGTTTTGGCAAACCGGGTTCCCGGTTCCGCGTCGCTCTGACGGCGCGGAAAAATAATTGTGGACTCTTTTTTTTTTTTTTCAAAACGCACCAAAACGCTGGACCCCAAGACGCGGGGTCAGGGATTTTCTTCGCCGAAACCGGGTGCCCGGTTCTGTAGAATGCGGGTTCCCGGATTTTCTCGCTGGCGCGAATCAAGACGCGCCAAAACGCAGCAACTCAAGACGCCGGGTCAGAACTTTTGGGTGTTTACAGCTCCGAAACCGGGTACCCGGTTCTGCCAAATGCGGGTACCCAGATTTGTGTCGATGGCGCGAACTAAAACGCACGAAAACGCAAGCCACCAAGACGCTGGGTCAGAACTTTCAGAAATCACAGCACCAAAACCGGATACCCGGTTTTTGCCAAATGCGGGTTCCCGGTTCCGACGCTGTGATATTACCCAAAAACGCCAAGTGTTGCGTTAAAATGGTTGGTACCAGCTCCAAAACCGGGTTCCCGGTTTCTCCTGGACATCCAACCAACTTTTCTTCTGTTTTCGCTAAATCGACCCCAAACTCAAGTCCTTTTTACCCCTGAAATCATCAAAACAACTACCCTTCCTCATTTCTTAATAAAAACAATAAAATTATGAAAATTAAACTAATCTAAATTGCAAAAATGTAAAAATCAGCTAATATACAAGTAATTGGCTTTTGTTTAACGTCGTTAAGCTCGACGGGTTACCTCACGCTTCTAAGGAGTCTCGAGGAGATACATGACCTCCCCGGGATGTGGATCTTCCGAGCGATTGGTATTTTCACCTCCATGGTATATCTTCAATCTGTGACCGTTAACCATAAAGGTACGACTCTCTAGCGGATGTTCTATTTCTATCGCCCCATGAGATGTAACTTTGGTCACTATGTATGGACCGGACCACTTAGATCTTAACTTACCCGGAAAATTGCTGAACTTTGAATTATACTTTAATACTTTTTGCCCCACTTCAAAGTTCTTTGGACGAATCCGATTGTCATGCCATTTCTTTGTATTTTCTTTGTAAAGTTTAGCATTTTCATAAGCATGCAATCTGAATTCGTCAAGTTCATTAAGCTTCATCATACGATTCTTTCCGGCTAAGATAGGATCTAAGTTTAACTGCGCAATCGCCCAATAGGCACCCATTTCAAGCTCTAAAGGTAAGTGACAAGCCTTACCATACACCATACGATAGGGAGATGCACCAACTGGAGTTTTGAACGCAGTACGATAGGCCCACAACGCATCATCTAACTTCGTTGACCAATCTTTTCTTGTAGGACCAACGGTTTTCTCTAGGATTGACTTGACTTCACGGTTCGATACCTCAGCTTGACCATTGGATTGTGGATGGTATGCAGTAGATACACGGTGTCTGACTCCATATTTCTCTAGAATAGTCTTCAGATATTTATTAACGAAATGAGATCCTCCATCGCTAATAATCACTCTAGGTGTGCCATGTCTAGTGAAAATATGTGACTTCAAGAACTTAATCACCACTCGTGAATCATTAGTAGGTAAAGCCACCGCTTCTACCCACTTAGACACATAATCAACAGCCAATAAGATATAGAGGTTACCATTTGAAGGAACGAAAGGACCCATAAAGTCTATGCCCCACACATCGAATATCTCAACCTCTAACACATTATTACGCGGCATCTCATCCCTCTTAGATATGTTTCCGGTAAACTGGCATCTCGTACATTTCTTAACATATTCATGACAATCTTTTATAAGAGAAGGCCAGTAAAAACCTGATTGAAATACCTTTGCAGCAGTTCTGTCTCCTTTGAAATGTCCTCCATATAATGAATCATGGCATCCAGCTATAATGGCTTGAGTCTCTTCCCTTGCTACACATCTTCGTATCATTTGGTCAGCACAAACTTTATAGAGGAACGGATCCTCCCAAAAGAACTGTCTAGCACGATGAGCTAACCTCTTTCTTTCTTGATAAGTAGAACCTTCAGGAAAAACACCACTCACCACTAAATTCGCAATATCTGCATACCACGGAGCCTCATAATCTCGAACAACGAATAAACTCTCATCAGGAAACTCTTCTCTAACTGCTTCAGTACCACTATTCATCTCTGAACCCTCTAAACGCGATAGATGATCTGCAACCTGATTCTCACAACCCTTTCTATCTTTGATCTCTAAATCGAACTCTTGAAGCAATAACACCCATCTGATTAACCTTGGTTTCGCATCTTTCTTCTCCATAAGAAATCTGATCGCGGAATGATCTGTATAAACAATAACTTTCGCTCCAAGAAGATAAGAGCGAAATTTATCAAACGAATAGACAACTGCTAGCAACTCCTTTTCTGTAACTGTGTAATTGATCTGAGCACCACTAAAAGTTTTACTAGCATATTAAATCGAATGAAAGACCTTCTCTTTCCTTTGTCCTAATACAGCTCCCATACACAAATCACTTGCATCACACATAACCTCAAACGGTAAATTCCAATCTGGAGGTAACACTATAGGAGCAGAAATAAGCTTTTCTTTGATTGCTTTGAAGGCCGTTAAACAAGCTTCATCAAAAAGGAATTTGCAATCCTTTTCGAGTAAGTTGCATAACGGTTTAGCAATCTTAGAAAAATCTTTAATAAAACGCCTATAAAAGCCAGCATGGCCAAGAAAACTCCTTACCCCTTTAACAGAAACAGGAGGGGGAAGAGTTTTAATTACCTCTATCTTTGCTCTATCAACCTCTAAACCAACACTCGAAACTTTGTGACCCAGAACAATACCTTCGCGAACCATGAAGTGACACTTCTCCCAGTTGAGCACCAAATCTGTTTCCTTGCATCTCACTAACACTTTCTCCAAGTTATCCAAACATATATCAAAATCATCACCAAACACGGAGAAATCATCCATGAACACTTCAAGGAAATTGTCTATCATGTCCCAGAAGATGGCCATCATACACCTTTGAAAAGTAGCGGGAGCGTTACACAACCCAAATGGCATTCTGCGATATGCAAAAGTACCAAATGGGCATGTAAAGGTAGTCTTATGTTGATATTCTGGAGCCACGTAAATCTGATTGTACCCGGAGTAACCATCCAAGAAGCAATAGTACTCTCTTCCGGCTAATTTATCTAACATTTGATCGATGAAGGGTAAAGGGAAATGATCTTTTCTGGTGGCCTTGTTCAGCTTTCTGTAATCCATGCAAACTCTCCATCCAACTACCGTTCTTGAAGGAATCGCCTCATTTTTATCGTTAAGAATTGTTGTTATTCCTCCCTTCTTCGGTACACACTGAACTGGGCTCACCCATTCACTACTCGAAATGGGATAGATAATCCCCGCATCTAAAAGCTTAATCACCTCCTTCTTCACCACATCCTTCATCACTGGCATCAATCTCCTTTGACCTTCAACTGAGCGTGCGTTAACATCTTCAAGTATGATTTTGTGTTGACAATAGGATGGACTAATGCCTTTGATGTCAGCAATTGTCCAACCTATTGCTTCTTTGTTGGCTCTTAACACACGCAACAGTTTATCTTCTTGAGGACCTGTTAAATTAGCTGAAACAATAACAGGTAGAGTTTCATTAGTACCCAAATAAGCATACCTCAAGTGTGCTGGCAATGGTTTTTCTTCCAACTCCGGAGGATATTCAATTGAAGGTTTCTTTTTAGGAATAATCTCCCCCGGTTCTCTCACAGGTTCATAGGCAAGACGCCTATATTTCGGATTTTCAGAATTGAGAGCTGCCACTGTTTCTGTAAGCTCCTCCATCATCTCAGGTGAGTCTAATGTCAAAGCAGCCTGCAAGATATCATCAAAATTTAAACAATTAAATACCTCTTGCGATGCTTGCTCTACTACATCCATTCTGAAGCAATCTTCCTGAGAATCTGGGAATTTCATGGCTCGAAATACATTGAATTTCACTTCCTCATCTTGTATCCTCATCGTTAATTCGCCATTCTCTACATCGATCAATGTCCTCCCTGTAGCTAGGAAGGGTCTACCCAAAATAATGGGGACATTTCTATCTGCATTGTATTCAAGAATTACGAAATCAACAGGAAATATAAGTGTACCTGCCTTAACAAGGACATCCTCAATACGGCCTTCAGGATGAGCAAGAGACCTGTCCGCCATTTGCAAGACCATAGAGGTAGGTCTTGCGTTTCCAATTTTAAGCTTATCAAAGACTGACTTGGGCATCAAGTTGATGCTTGCCCCTAAATCGCATAGCGCCTTTCCTTTCCATTCTTCTCCAATCGATATGGGAATCGTGAAACTCCCCGGATCAACTAACTTCGGAGGTAACTTACTCTGGCAAATCGCACTACACTCTTCAGGAAGGCCAATCATTTCATTATCACAGTAGGGCCTTTTATTAGTGAGGGCCCTCTTCAAAAACTTCGTATACTTAGGAATGTCTCGAATTGCCTCAAGTAACGGAATATTAATACTCAAACCCCTCACTCTATTGAAGAATTTCTGAAAATCACCCATATCACCCTTTTTCTGAACTCGCGATGGAAACGGTGGTGGAGGGCGATTGCTTACAGTTTCATCTCTCTTTTTCGGAATTTCTCTTGGTCTTTCTATCTCTTCAACCTCACTATCTTTCTCATTCTCTTTCTCTTTCTCACCCACTTCCTTTTCTTTTCTTGGAACTTCTTTCTCTTTCATAACGGGAAAAGGAGGTGGAGGAAGGTTCTTACCACTTCTTAATGTAACAGCCTTGCAATCTTCACGTTGTGTTGGATTTTCCGTATCGCTAGGAAGTTGCCCTTGTGGACGCTGATTCAGCTGTTTATTAATTTGACTCAGCTGATTCTGGAAAATCTTCATATTTGCTTCAACTGCGTTTTGACGTTCCAACGCTTGTGTTTGAAGAGCAATCAAATTTTCAACGGTTTTCTGAAGGGTAATTACTCCTTCTTGTGGATGGGCAGGTAGAGCTTTCTGGTTTAAATTCTCATCGTAGGTATTCTGAGGAGCTTGTCTTTGCACATAATTGTTTTGATTCTGTCCTCCTTGATGATTGTTATGTGGTCTTGGATTATAGTTGTTGCCTTGAGGACGTGGCTGATACGCGTAAGTAGGATTGGCTGCCCCATTAGGATTTGAGTATTGAAACCCAGGATGGTTTCTGTTAGGCTGATATCCATTACCACTTGAATTGAAATTACCTCTATTGGACATAAAATTCACTGATTCTTGGTTATTCGGACAACTTTCCTCATCATGATCATCTACCTTACAAATTGAACACATATAAACCTCTTGTGCAGCATGCACAGCTACCTTCTTACCCGAAAATCCTTCTTTCACAGCTAGACTAAGCTGCTTCAATTGTTGCTCTATGGTATTCTGGATCTTATTCTCAAACGTAGCAAATTTCTCTTCCATGTCAACATTATTTACTCCCTTGACTGGTGTTCTTACTGAGCTCCACCCAACTTCATTCTTGACTGTTCTCTCTAAAATGATCTTGGCATGAGCGGGTTGAACTTGAAGAAAACCTGCTCCACATAGCGTATCCAATTTCTCTCTTGAAATTCCATCAAGGCCTCTATAAAAGATCTTTAACTGTTGTTGTTCTGAAAAGCCATGATTAGGAACTTTACGCAAACACATCTGAAATCTTGTCCAACTCCTACCCACAGTTTCGTCATACTCTTGACGGAATTGTGTCAATTCTAGTTCAGCATCTAACCTCATGTTACTTGGGTAATACCTGTCAAAGAAAGCAATTTCTAATTGGTCCCAATTAGTAATCCTCGTAGGATCTTGCGTATCGTGCCATTCACTTGCTCCATCAATGACAAAGAATTTGAAAGCAGCAAAATACATCTGTTCTCTTGAAACCCCTTGTGTGATATAAGAATCACATATCTGTTTGAATTTCTGTACCGCTCTAAGAGGATCTTCCGATGGTATTCCGCGAAAATTTCCAAAGTTTTGGAACTGAGCTAGCATACCCGAATCTGGACGGAATCTCGGAACATCAATATCTGGAGCACCTACTCCTATAGCTGGAGCGCGGAATGGAACTTTTGGAGGGCCATTAGTGAACCACGGATCATGATTCATCACTATCTGGACTGGAGGATTAGGATTTAGTGGTTGAACTTGAGGAATAACGCCTGGAGCTAAAGGTTGGCCATTTGCATCTAACTGGCCTTGTCCATTCTGTTGACCTTGAATAGTGATATTCTCCATTCTGTTACTTAATTCTTCTACTTCTAAAGCTTCTCGTTCTCTTCTTCTTCTGTTCGCAAGTCTGATCAACGATTCTGGATTACTAAGGATCGGAGGTGCTGGCTCTAGATCCTTGAATAGCCTTCTTCGCATACACCAAACCTAAAAACCTGAAAAAGCTAACAAACAAAAAGCGTAAAACTGATAAAATAAAATAAATGCACTTATCACTAAAGGATAAACACCGTGGTCACACGCTACCGTCCCCGGCAGCGGCGCCAAAAACTTGGTGGTCCTTTGTGTGTTCTAAAAATTAAATGTAAATGTTAATCGAACCACAACCGCAAGTGTACGGTTGTCCCAAGTAGTATGTATGATAATACAGATTCGTTCCAAGGACGGATGGTTGATCACAATGTTTAGCAAGTAGTGATTGATACACTTATGAAAATAAAAGATAATAAAATATTTGTTTGGTTTTGTTGATTAAAGCTAATGAATAAAAGATAAGTAATTAAATGCAAGTAGAAGCTAAGACGCAAGTAAAATAAGTGAAAACGCAATATGAGATGTAGTACTTGAGAACGCAAGGATCCTCCTAATTTTACTTTCTAACTTATGTTGTTTAAGGGCTAAATCAGTCAATTACAATGGTCGGGATTCTAAATTCCTTATACCCCCGTCAGGGTGGACTATAAGGCAATCCTAAAGTGTCACTAGTCCCGTCAGGGTAAATATGATCCACCGTTGGATGATTAAGATTTATTACCACTTTGGCCCTAGGATTAACTAAGTTCGTCAGAATCAATAGTTTTTATCCCAGATTGAACAATTAATTCTGTACCTAAACCCCCCGTCAAGATGATCCACACGCCACATATGTGGAATAGCTTAGATACTAATACCTAATTTTAGTTCGCGACTCTAAAATCAGTAAATAATCATAAATTGTCGAAAAGAGTAAAAGACCTGATTTAATTTAATTTAACAGAAACCCAAATTCAACATTCGTTATAAAATAAAACTAGGATTCACCCATTGTTTGTTCTCAAGCACTAATGAAAGCTTAGCTCATATTAAAATTAAAAACTAAATAAAAAGAAAGGGAATTCATATTGTTTACAAAATTAAAATACGAAAAGAACCTAATTTCCGGAATTGGAATGACTACGAACGGAGCTATAGACCCACTCCAGCTCTTGTAGCTTCTTCTTTCTTCCTTCTGTTGCTTCTCTCTAGTGTTTAATCTTGTGGAATGTGAATTGTGTGAAAAATAGAAGTCCAGACCTCCTTTTATAAGTAAAAATTCGGACTAGGGCTTGGACCAGAAAATAAAAGCCTAATTAAATGTCCAAGCCCACTTTCTAAGCCCAAAATCCCGTAACTGATGATAGGCCTTCACTAAAACAGCTTTTCCCGATGCGTTACAACTCCGATTGGCCTCATTCCAGTTGCTAAAGTTCCGTAACTCGATAAGGAATGATTTCTCTTCAAAGGTCAGCGGCTAAATCATCGCTTAAGCACCTCGAAATCAGCAATCTATGGCCTGGAAATTGGATTTTCAGCTCTAAAAATAATATCTTCGGGATTTGTCTTCAAGTCTTGACTCTAATTCACGATCTTTGACTTTCTCCTCGGATTCCTCTCCTAGCTAACATCTAAAACCTGTAAACTTTACACTAAAAATACCAATATTACGCGCAAAAGTTTAATAAATTAAAAATGCTAGAAATAAAAAGGTAATTCCGGATTATTGCAAATTTAGTCCAAAACTCTATCATATTAATCAAATAAACACCAAAAATGATGTCTCCCAAGGGTCTAAAATAAGAACAATTAGGGAGACATCAGGCATCCAATCCGCGTATTTATTTGCCTCACGATAGTTCCAAATCAACTCAAAACGCTCCTTACATGTCAAAAATATCATGATATGCACCTATTATACTATTTAAAAATCCACTTGAATTTGCACCGCCATTCACTAGCGCGTACAATTCACTCGAGTCAATTTCGATAGTAAGAGATGTATACCCCTACATATCGCCATATTCAATCCGAAATGAAGAGCAAGGAGTTCCGCTTTAAACGGTGTCCTCGCAACACAATTCTCCGCAAAGCCTTCTAAATAATCCCCGTTACTATTACGAAAAAGCCCACCTATATCAGCTATTGATTTACTCTCGTCAAAAGATCCATCCACATTAAGTTTGACCCCTTTTTCCGATTTGTCTTATTTAACAAGAATATTTCTAGCCGACGTACTTAACCCACTATCTTTTTCACCTCCCCACACACGCACATAGTCATTAGCTGCATTGCATATAATATCTCTCAATTCGCTAGGTGATTTCTTCCTCGCCGAATTATCAAATAGCCTAGTATTCATATCAACCCATATATGCAAACACACGCCGCTACAAGGCGCCTCCTCTCAAAACCATTTACTAAGCGCATGTTGGATAACATCTTGGCCCACCAACAACCTGCATTACCATACTTATACATAAAAAAAAAAATGAGACTTCAAAATTATAAGAATTGGAAAGAGGGCCTACGGCCATGATCTTGGCCCCTTTTTAGAACCGACCCTTTGTGTATTAGCTTTACTTTTAGATTTAAGTTTTTTTCTGCAAAAAGAGAAACATGGTTTTATGCAGTGTCTAAAACAAGGCCGCCTAACCGACTAGGCGCTCCGCCTAGGAGTTCCAAAGTACGATCCGTCTAGAATTTCTTTTGAAGGTGGGTCGAATGTTCGTCTACACATAATCTAATTAATAAACTACTCAATCAGATTAATTGGTTGCCTAACATGATTACTACCTAGCATGCTGGCCCATAAATAACTAATTCAATCTAATTCAACCCAACACATTAAAAAAAAAAACTACTTAGGTTAGAGTCTGAGTGCGCGAGAAAATAAAAAAAAATAGGATTTTTTCAAATTCCAAGTCTAGATTTCTTGGATTGGACATTTTTAGGTTAATAATAATGAATTATTATTATTTTATAATAAAATATTAAAATGATTTACTTTAAATATATTAGGATGTAAATATTATTCAAATCATTATATTAGTCATATATATTTAATGCAAAATAATATAAAGACCGTCTAATTCCGATTAATTAGGCCGCCTAACTATTTAGGCGTTCGAAGGTGGTCGACCGCCCTATTATCGCCTAACACCTTTTAGAACCATGGTTTTATGTAAGGTATATATTATCTCTTTATTTTTAACCCTGTAATCCTTTAATGTACTTATATTTTCTCATTTTATTAAATATACTATACAGTCCGTACTTATTAGAGCGGAAAATAAAACACACCGTTCAACATTAACTAATTGAACACTTTTTAAAACTTCTCTATTGTAAGAGAAAGGTTGAGAATCTCCCGGAGTGTGCTACCTGGGACAAGAAATGTAAAGTTTTAATCCACCATTGAAGTGTTGGATTTGAGCTCAAAATTTGCAGAGAAAGTATGAAGACGAAGAAGAAGAGAAGAGAGAAAGAAAATAGAGCATCTAGGTCGATATTATTAGATAGTAAATGAGTTACACGATTTTAGTATATATACAATGTTAAGATCATGAATACTAAACATGATCAAGTCTAAATTCACTTCACAGCTGAATAACAGCTTTGTAACTAACTTTTATTCTTTATTCAATATTTACATTTTGGTCCCTGTGGTTATATTCTTGACTTCTTGATTCTCTATTGCTTTTATTGTATTCCAAGAGCCCCCCACAAGCTGAGCATGGATGTTGAGAATGTTCAGCTTGGACAAAATGTGATGAAACATTAATGAACCAAGAGATTTAGTAAAAATATCAGCAAGTTGTAAATTTGAGGGAATATAGAACAATTTGATTATCCCAGCCGATATTTTCTCCCGAGTAATCTTACAATCAATGTCCACATGTTTAGTCCTTTCATGTTGGACTGGATTAGAAGACATAGCAATAGCCGATTTGCTATCTGAGAAGACTAGAGCAGGATGATCATGAGAGAAGCCATAATCATGAAGTGCATATAGAATCCACTGAATTTCACAAGTTGTTGCAGCTAGAGCCCTGTACTCAGCTTCAACAGATGATTTGCTTATGGTGATTTGTTTCAAATCCAACACTTCAATGGTGGATTAAAACTTTACATGGTATCAGACGAAATCTTCCTTCCGCATAACTCATAATCCTCTATACTTCTCTACTCTTTAATCTACAATGCCTCAAAACTCCTCAATCCTTGAAGACTTCACTAGCCCCTACTATCTTCATCCAAGTGAGAATACAGGCGCATCTCTTGTTGCTGAGGTTCTCAATGGAGATAACTACCTCTCATGGTCTCGCGCCATTGAAATTGCTCTAGCAGTAAAAAATAAGCTCGTTTTCGTCAATGGAGAAATCACTCAACCTTCTCTAACTGACCTTGCTCTGTTCAATGCTTGGACTCGCGCTAATAACTTGGTTCTATCATGGTTACTCAATTCTATTTCCAAAGAAATTAGAGGTAGCCTCTTATATGTTAACTCTGCTTTTGATTTGTACAACGAGATCAAAATCCGATTCTCAAAAAGCAATGGTACTCGCGTTTTCAACTTGAAAAGGCTTTGAGTTCCATATCTCAGAATTCGTCTTCAATCTCTGAGTTTTTTGCTCAATTCAAGTCTCTATGGGATGAACATCTCCACTTTAGGCCTCTACCTTCATGTTCTTGTGGAATCATGGCTCAATGTACCTGCAAATTATTTGACACACTTGTTGAATGTTCAGCTTGGACAAAATATGATGAAACATTAATGAACCAAGAGATTTAGTAAAAATATCAGCAAGTTGTAAATTTGAGGGAATATAGAACAATTCGATTATCCCAGCCGATATTTTCTCCCGAGTAATCTTACAATCAATGTCCACATGTTTAGTCCTTTCATGTTGGAATGGAGTAGAAGACATAGCAATAGCCGATTTGCTATCTGAGAAGACTAGTGATAGCAAACACAGAGTTAATGTGAGGCATTGGATCCATAAGCAAGATTTGACTCCTAACAGCTGAGTAAGAATCATTCAATCCGATTAGAAATTTGATCACAAAATCATGTTGTTGTCTCTCAACAAGTGTGTCAAATAATTTGCAGGTACATTGAGCCATGATTCCACAAGAACATGAAGGTAGAGGCCTAAAGTGGAGATGTTCATCCCATAGAGACTTGAATTGAGCAAAAAACTCAGAGATTGAAGACGAATTCTGAGATATGGAACTCAAAGCCTTTTCAAGTTGAAAAACGCGAGTACCATTGCTTTTTGAGAATCGGATTTTGATCTCGTTGTACAAATCAAAAGCAGAGTTAACATATAAGAGGCTACCTCTAATTTCTTTGGAAATAGAATTGAGTAACCATGATAGAACCAAGTTATTAGCGCGAGTCCAAGCATTGAACAGAGCAAGGTCAGTTAGAGAAGGTTGAGTGATTTCTCCATTAACGAAACCGAGCTTATTTTTTACTGCTAGAGCAATTTCAATGGCGCGAGACCATGAGAGGTAGTTATCGCCATTGAGAACCTCAGCAACAAGAGATGCGCCTGTATTCTCACTTGGATGAAGATAGTAGGGGCTAGTGAAGTCTTCAAGGATTGAGGAGTTTTGAGGCATTGTAGATTAAAGAGTAGAGAAGTATAGAGGATTATGAGTTATGCGGAAGGAAGATTTCGTCTGATACCATGTAAAGTTTTGAATACAATAAAAGCAATAGAGAATCAAGAAGTCAAGAATATAACCACAGGGACCAAAATGTAAATATTGAATAAAGAATAAAAGTTAGTTACAAAGCTGTTATACAGCTGTGAAGTGAATTTAGACTTGATCATGTTTAGTATTCATGATCTTAACATTGTATATATACTAAAATCGTGTAACTCATTTACTATCTAATAATCTCGACCTAGATGCTCTGTTTTCTTTCTCTCTTCTCTTCATCTTCGTCTTCATACTTTCTCTGCAACTTTTGAGCTCAAATCCAACACTTCAATGGTGGATTAAAACTTTACATGGTATCAGACGAAATCTTCCTTCCGCATAACTCATAATCCTCTATACTTCTCTACTCTTTAATCTACAATGCCTCAAAACTCCTCAATCCTTGAAGACTTCACTAGCCCCTACTATCTTCATCCAAGTGAGAATACAGGCGCATCTCTTGTTGTTGAGGTTCTCAATGGCGATAACTACCTCTCATGGTCTCGCGCCATTGAAATTGCTCTAGCAGTAAAAAATAAGCTCGGTTTCGTCAATGGAGAAATCACTCAACCTTTTCTAACTGACCTTGCTCTGTTCAATGCTTGGACTCGCGCTAATAACTTGGTTCTATCATGGTTACTCAATTCTATTTCCAAAGAAATTAGAGGTAGCCTCTTATATGTTAACTCTGCTTTTGATTTGTACAACGAGATCAAAATCCGATTCTCAAAAAGCAATGGTACTCGCGTTTTTCAACTTGAAAAGGCTTTGAGTTCCATATCTCAGAATTCGTCTTCAATCTCTGAGTTTTTTGCTCAATTCAAGTCTCTATGGGATGAACATCTCTACTTTAGGCCTCTACCTTCATGTTCTTGTGGAATCATGGCTCAATGTACCTGCAAATTATTTGACACACTTGTTGAGAGACAACAACATGATTTTGTGATCAAATTTCTAATCGGATTGAATGATTCTTACTCAGCTGTTAGGAGTCAAATCTTGCTTATGGATCCAATGCCTCACATTAACTCTGTGTTTGCTATGCTCATCCAAGAAGAAAGCCAAAGATCCATTACTAACTCCACACAACAGTCTTATAATCAAGCCTTCTATGTGAAGAATAATTCCAAACCGGCTTATTACTCTGAAAAGAAGAAGGTTGTGTGTACTCATTGTGGATATACATGACACACAGTAGATAAATGCTTCCAAATTCATGGATATCCTGTTGGATGGAGTGGTCCTAAAGGTAAAAGAAACTTCAACATCTCTCAATCAAAGGCTCACTGTGTTATAAATGATGAAGTTCAATCTGAGGGCAAACCATTGAATCTTTATGAGTTCACACCTGAAGAAGTGAGTAAACTGATGGCTCTTGCTCATGGTGCCTCTTCTCAAACACCAGCTGTTCATCAAGTATCACTTCAAGAAGGTAATTCTTCTTCCTCTTATTGGATTCTAGACACAGGAGCAACTGATCATTTAATGTACTCTTCATCCTACTATACTAATAATATATATAAAGTGCAAATCCCTGTTACTCTCCCTAATGGACAAATAGTATATGCTACACACAAGGGAAATATAACAATTAATGATCAAATCACTCTTCAGAATGTGTTATGTGTGCCTATTTTTAGGCACAACTTATTATCCATCTCCAAACTAACTAAGGAATAAAATGTGTTGGTTGTTTTCTTTCCATCTTACTGCACTTTACAGGATGCATCAACAAAGAGCATGATTGGGATTGCTTATGAAAAAGATGGTTTATACTACTTGAAGTCTAAATGTCAAGTTCACTCAGCTTCTACAACCTCAACTGAGAAGTTTGATATATGGGCATTCAAGGCTAGGCCATCCTTCTGCAGCTAAGTTGAAGGCTTTAAAAACTATTGATTCTACTATTAGTTTTATTCCTCATAATGTGTGTGATGTATGTCATTATGCTAAACAAAAACGGCTTACATTTCCCAACTCTCTTTCATCATCTTCACATTGTTTTGATTTAATCCATTGTGTTATTTGGGGACCTTTTAAACATGCTTCTCATAATGGTTTTAGATACTTCCTCACTATTGTGGATGATTATACTAGATGCACTTGGCTCTACTTGATGACACACAAATCTGAAACTCAAACACACCTTACTACATTCTATAATCTAATACTAACTCAGTTTGACACAAAACTAAAGGTGCTTAGATCAGATAATGGAGGTGAATTTCTTCTCTCTGAGTTTTACAAAGATAGTGGCATCATACATCAAGTCAGTTGTGTTGAGACTCCTCAACAGAATGGTTTGGTGGAGAGGAAACATCAACATCTCCTCAACACTGCAAGATCACTTATGTTTCAAGCTAATCTACCTATTATATATTGGTCTGAAGCAGTTCTTACTGCAACTCATATTATCAATAGACTACCAACTCCTCTACTACATAATCTTTCACCATATGAACTTCTATATAACACACCACCTAAACTTAACCACCTACGAGTATTTGGTTCCCTATGTTATGCCTCTACACTATCCCAAAATAGAACCAAATTTGACCCCAGAGCAAGAAAATGTATCTTCATAGGATATCCATCTGCCACTAAAGGCTATAAGCTACTTGACATAAACACTTCTCAAGTATTTGTCTCAAGAAATGTGATATTTCATGAAACTATCTTCCCCTTTTCCCAAACACCTCCTCCAACCAACTTACATACATTTTTATTCCCACCCTCCTCAACTATCTTCACAGAACACTTAAACAAAAATTCATCAAACACCTCTTCTGAGCCTATTCCTACCACAAATCTTCCTTCTACAACCACAATTGTTTCTACTCAGCCTACCAAACCAAAAAGAAACCGAAATCCTCCTTCTTACCTCAAAGATTACATAACACCTCACACCTCTCTTTGTATCTCATCACCATCTACATCTCTTTATCCCATCACATATTTTATAAGTTCAAACCAACTCTCTCCCTCCTACTTTCATTTTGTAGCTGCTATTTCTTCTCTAACTGAGCAAGCTTCTACTAATCATGATTGGATGATTGCTATTCAAATTGCCAACTCAACCAAAAGTCCGAACTGTTAGGAGAAGGCATTCTATTAATGAGATTTTATATCTCCAACACGCCCCCTCACGTGCAAGCTCTCAAGAAGCACGTGCAAATATTAAGTGGGTGGCGGTGGAGAGATTTGAACCTGTGACCTCTCCAACACGCCCCCTCACGTGCAAGCTCTCAAGAAGCACGTGCAAATTTTAAATGGGTGGCGGTGGAGAGACTCGAACCATGACCATAGTCTACCGTGGAGCTCTGATACCATGTTAAATTGCCAACTCAACCAAAAGTCCGAACCGTTAGGAGAAGGCATTCTATTAATGAGATTTTATATCTCCAACACGCCCCCTCACGTGCAAGCTCTCAAGAAGCACGTGCAAATATTAAGTGGGTGGCGGTGGAGAGATTTGAACTCGTGACCTCTCCAACACGCCCCCTCACGTGCAAGCTCTCAAGAAGCACGTGCAGATTTTTTAAGTGGGTGGCGGTGGAGAGACTCGAACCCGTGACCACGGTCTACCGTGGAGCTCTGATACCATGTAAAGTTTTAATCCACCATTGAAGTGTTGGATTTGAGCTCAAAAGTTGCAGAGAAAGTATGAAGACGAAGAAGAAGAGAAGAGAGAAAGAAAACAGAGCATCCAGGTCGATATTATTAGATAGTAAATGAGTTACACTATTTTAGTATATATACAATGTTAAGATCATGAATACTAAACATGATCAAGTCTAAATTCACTTCACAGCTGTATAACAGCTTTGTAACTAACTTTTATTCTTTATTCAATATTTACATTTTGGTTCCTGTGGTTATATTCTTGACTTCTTGATTCTCTATTGCTTTTATTGTATTCCAAGAAGAAAAACATTTAAAAGAATTTTTGGCCGGAGAGAAATGAACCTCTGGTATCATGAACCTGACCACCCCATGACCTACCAGAGGATAAACTAACAAAAAGACGTTTTTCTTGTGTTGTGTAACAAATCCATTATGTTAAAAAACGATTTATCAACCAACCCCTCTTTTTTGGACGAAGTAGTAGATTTATCAACCAACCTAACGCATAGTTAAAATCAATCAATCTCGTATAGCAAGTTCCCGGAAATGCCAAGTAAAATAGGTTAGCTAACTTAATTTATGTCTAGTTACAGAATGCAACTACTCTTTTCTACCCTTTTAAGATTTTATATGATTTTTTAGTGACTTTGCAATCTTCTGTTCTTTTCGTTTAAGACTTTGCAATCTCAAAATCATGTGAAGAAACAATTAATGTTGTACCAAAGTTTTTTTTTTTGGTCAATCACTTTGTACCAAATCATTTCCATGCAACTGCTAATATATTTCAGTATTTCGTAGTTGGTTAACGTCAAGATTCATCACCTCAGTTTCACGCAAGAATATAGCGTTATAGCAGCATTTAAATTTTTTTTTGGTCGAAATAGCAAAATGTAATCAAGAAGCATTTGAACATGTAACTTCTCATAGTAATTAGGTCGTTATTTTCTCCAACTAATGTAGAATTAGTCAACTTTCAATCTGGTCTTGTCTACATAATTTGTCAATATTTATTAAATTAAGAAAAACAATTATCCTATTTTCTAAAGACATGATCTATCATGTGAAATAATCTTTTCTTTTTTTTTTAATCGAAAGAAACATATATTAAGAATTTTCAAGATACAATTCAGCCCATCCCTATGGCAATGGACCGGAGCAACGTAAGAAGAGTAAGGGGCCCATGGCCCCCCGTTAAATAATTTTTTTTTAAATAAAAAAAATAGTTATGTGTTATTTTGTCCTTAAATTTTAAAAATATTTGGCTCTTTTAAATTTTAAATCATTAATTTGGACCTCTTAAATTTTCAGAATTTTCATTTAATCTTCTGATTTTTTAAATTTTATTTTATTAGACTTATAATTATATTATTTTTTCAATAAATTATATGTTGTTTTGTATTAAATAAAAAATAATCAATTAAGAAAATTATATTAGAACTTATAATGCAGTTTTATATAATATAAAGCTTTATTTTATAATTTTTTTAATAATATAGGGACCTATAGTGCAAATAAGTCCAAAAAAAAAAATTCGGGGGCGTTCCCCCGATCCCCTTTGGCCCCCCTTACTAAAAGATCCTAGCTCCACCCCTGTCCTATTGGATGGAAATCTCTAGCAAGTAGACTATGTGACATAATCTAGCTAGGACTCTCTCTCTTTCATTCATATTTCAAAACCCTACACCCAACCCCTTCCTGTAGCCGGCGCCGATGGGTTTCTTCCCTCATGGTGTCGGCGATCCCCTCCTCCTTCTGTCCTTCGTTTCAAACCTTTCTTTTATATTTTCTTTTGGTGCTTTCTCCTCCACACCAAGACCCTTGGCTTTCTAGCTCCGGTTCTTTGCTCTCCAGTGTGGAGATGTTGAGCCTCTCCCAGTCATCTTCTATCACTCACTATCAATGTTCCTAGCAACCTTTCCTTTCCCAGTGAAATGGATAGTCTCCTTTTTCCCAGGCAACAACAATAAATAGTTGGCAAATCTGAATCTTGGTCTAAGGGGCCGTGTTGAGGTTTCAATGCTTTTTTATGAGTGACCATGGTTTTTTCTTTGCCCGGTGGGTTACTAGCTTCTCTCCTTTGTTGGTGGTTGAGTGGTGGTTATTTCGCCTTTTGTTCGGGTTTGTTGTAGGATGTTTTGGTGTTTGTCCCATTGTATACTGTGTTTGTAGTTTTGTTTTAGGCTCTGCGCTTTGGCTTTGATTTGCTTTACTCGGCTGCTTCTGTTCCAAGTCATCTTTCAAGCGTTGGGTGGCCGTCCGCTTGGAGGTAGCTTCCCCCCTTCTTTCCTTAGTGGTTGAAATTTGGTGGTCGCTGGTCTTTCCTTTATGTTTGGCTTGGGTCAGTACTAGTCTCTGCCCTTCTTTTCCAATCACATGCCTTTTTTACTGATTACTATTTAGGTGAGTTCAAGTGTTTGTCCCATCATTTATATGTCACGTGATCCGGTGGTTGGTTGGGCTATGTTTGTTTTGGTTTGCGCGGTGTTGGGTTTCATTGTGTTGTTTGGTTCTTTGTTTGTTGTTGTTTTTCCCGGTTGTTTTGTGTCTGCAATATATATGGTGTTTCATAGAATCTTTGATTTTTAAATGTAAGGGTGAGAATAGTGGGTGCTTGTCGTTCACCCATAATTCTATGCCCTTTGCCCTTGAAAATTTAGAGATTTTATGGTTTATTAGTCTTATTGTTGGACTATGGTTGATGTTTGTTGGGATTGTTTTCGTGTGTCTTGTCTCTCCAAGGAATATTGTGATTATCTCCTTCCGCGTCGCTTCTGGTTTAGTCTCCCACTTCCATACTTCTCATCCTCTTGTGTGGTGACTTTTTCACCCTCGAGTTTTTCATTGGTGATGCAATCTACATAGTATGGTTGGGTATAGAGTCACATCATATTATCTTTTTGGGGATTTCCATGGTTTATCAATTGCGTTGTGGTCTTATGGTTCTCATGGTGTTTGGTTAGTTGGTATTGGTTTTTATTTTTGGAAAGAGTTTAGATTCCCTCCAGTTGGGTGGACTTCATAGTATACGTATTTTTTGGTGTTGTTGTCATTGTCGGTTGTTTCTTAAACTTCATGAGCGTGTATACCACCTCTTCTTATGCAATGTGTGTTTAGTAATCCATTTTGTTTATCGTTTTTTGACAAAAAAAAGATCTACTATATGACTTCGACTTTTGAAAACAAATAATTATAGTTACTGAAATCTACTAATAGAGAGATGAGCGTCTTGAGAACTTTTTACGCGCGAGAGCATTATCTTTCCATTCTTTTCCTTTTTACGTGCTTCCAAAACAACTTTTTTTTTCTTTTCGATCGTTTCGATTTACATATTTTTTATAACTTTTAGGTTTTTCCTTTTTAATTATAAATTTAAAGATCACACCATAATCATTTCTCTCAAATTTCAAATTGTATATAATATTTCTTTGACTGAAAACGTATTAAGCCACAATCCTACCCCAAACATCGAGATACAGTTGTCTAGTACTCAAAGAATAGGTCGTCAAAAGGTCAAACACAAACGGGATAAAAGGTTACCTTATATCCATATCAAAACAATACAAGTACATTCCATCTCACCCCTATAACTGTCAGATGCTCATTCTGACGCCTTAGTAACCCTAATTTCTACTCCTGGAGATACATCTTCATAAGATAAAAGGAGATTCACCTTTTGAGGTGTTAAAGAGCATTTTATTTGGTTCACTCCAAAACTAAGATGAATATTTTGGTTTACACTATCTTGGAGCTTAAACAAAAGAGGGTACTATTCCCCAGAATTAGGACCTTGACCTTCTACAATGAGTGGTCATTACATAAGTTTGAGAATAAAAAATTGTTGGAAGCAATAGCTGCGAGTGGGGCTTCTAGGGGAAAGGAATCAACATGTGTGATAGAAGGTTCATCTACGTTAATACTACCCACTTAAGCTATGGTCTCGTGCATGGAAAGACCACAAAATGAATAAGAAAAAACTAATGAAGATGAAGACATAATGCTAAAATAATAAAAAGGAGCGAAGTTTTACCTCTGAAAAGCAGAGAAGTCTATAGGAGTCAACAAAGAAGTTTTTCTCAAGAAATCCCAAAAAACGAATGAAGAAGAAAGAAAAGTAGGTTTTTGTACTCATCGAAAATTGATCTACACGTAGATGAAGTAAAGCATGTGGAATTGGAAACGTCAATCGCAATCCAAAATCTTAGACTATGTTATTTTAGGTGATGATTACGCTACTCCCATCATGGGAAGACTTATCGGGTATCCGACAAAGTGACGTGACGGTTATCCCCTAGATAGACATTATTGTGACTCGTGGTATCAAGCATTGATTTAATTGACGAATAAAAATGACCTACCAAGTAAGGGATAAGGTGAGGCCAACCAAAACCTTTATAACCAATGTTTCATGGCTTAAAGAGGTACTTGATAGGGAAAAAATATCACCAACCTCAGAAAGTCAAAGCTATGACCAGAAAAAAATTATAAATACAAGAACATTGAAGCTACCAGCTCAAGAAACCCTCAAGAAGGACTTCCTTACTCGAGGACAACATGGAAACTAACACTCCCTTTGCTTAGAAGTTATCCGCCAGGGGCCAGATTCAAATTGAGGATGAGTACATGGACTAAAAATAACTTCCCTACTAACCATCATCTATTCGATTAAGTAATAGTGGTAGCAATATAACTGCTCCAAGAAACTCTATAAATAGGAGCAGAAATGTAAAGAAAATCTAACCAATGTATTCTAGGATTTATACCTTAATAAATTGCAATAAAGGTCGATAAGATTCTTTTGCATTTATGTTCTCACTTGTGCTCATATGATTTATACTTGTCTTTTATACAATCATACTTCATCTATATTTCGATTACACCTAAATCAACTGTTAATCTAAAGCGAACATTCCTACTCAATTATAATCCACCAATCCAAATCACACCAAACTCTATCTAAAAAAACATGTTCTATCAACGATGGTGTGACATTTTTAAGTTGATAATTTAAGAAAAAAATATGGATCGTAATGGAAATACATGCTCGTATGGAGAAAATCCTGGAAGCTGGAATAAAATTGAATGTGGATAGGTATTTCGGTCGTACCTCTTGAGCAGGTATTGGTGGACTATGACATGACGCTTTATGGTGTACTTATTTGGCTTTGCAGGGTTTGTGATGGTTAATTCAGATCTTATGGCAGAACTCAAGGCTCTACATTATGGGTAACGCGTGGCAGATGCAAGGATTATATCTTTATTATTGTTGTGGACCTATTCTTCTTAATAAAAAGAGCTTATAGAGTAGATCAATGTAGACATAGACTACTGGGGAATTTGTAGCATGTAATAGTGGTGGTACTTTGTGTGTTCTAAAAATAAAGTAATAAGTAAGAAGAACCACAACCGCAAGTGTACGGTTGTCCCAAGTAATATAAGTGGTAAACAGATTCGTTCTCAGGGACGGATTGGTTGACTCTAATGCTTATCAAGTAGTGTTTAATTGCACGTAAAAGCAGATAAATGATTTTAAGTTTGTTTTGTTGGTTATCTAATAACTAAGACAAATAATGAAAAGACTAATTAATGCAAGTAAATAACTAGACGCAAGAAATTAAAGTGTTTACGCAAGATGAGAAAGCAGTACTTGAGATACGCAAGGATTTCATCTAACTCTTATTTATTCAATGTTTCGTTTAAGGGACAAATTGGTAAAAAGTAATGGTCGGGATTCTAAGGTCATCCTTACCCCCGTCAGGGTGGACTAAGGAGCTACTCTTAAATGCTACAAACCCCGTCAGGGTGATTATAGTCCATTCTTAAGTGATTAAGTTTATTTTACCCAATTGGCCATAGGATTAATTACGCTCGTCAGAGTCAAATAATTTCTATCCTACATTCATTAATTATTTCTGTACCTAAACCCCCCGTCAAGGTGATCCAATCGCCACTAATTGGAATAACCTAGATACTAAGACCTATGATTGGTTAATTACGTCAATTATAGTTATTAAGAACAAATTAATGAAAAATACCTAATACCCAATTTGATTTCAATTGTAAAAATCCCAAATACAAAAGCATAGAATAAAATAGAATCAAAATCAATCCATAATGCGATCTCAAGCACTAATTAAAATTAGCTCATAATTCGAAAAACTAAGAAAATAAATAAAAAGGAATTCATAATTTTTTTACAGAAAGGAAAATAAGAAACCTAATTAGGAAGATGAATCGGCTGCAAAGTGGAGATATAGACAGTCTCCAACTCCAAGTTTCTTTTCTTCTTGACACTCTCTTCTAATGATGATTTAATTTGAAGAATAAAATGAGAGGTAAGAAATAATAAGGTCTAAATGCCTATTTATACTAGTAAATTCGGACTAGGTTTTTATTTTAAATAAAAAGTCATTTTAGAAAAACCCAAGTCCATAATTAAGCCCAACATCCCGTAACTGCTGCACCACCTCCACTAAAACAGCTCTAGCCGATTCGTTATAACTCCGATTGACGTCAAATCACATGCTAAATTTCCATAACTCGATAAGAAACATAATCTCTTCAAAGGTCAGCGGCTAAATCAACTCGTAAGTGCCTCGAAATCAGCAATCTTTGGCATGATTTCCAGATTTGCAGCTTCAAAATATAATTCTTTTCGGGATTTATCTTCAAGCTTTGACTCCATATCACGATCTTTGACTTTATTCTCGTGTTCCTCTCCTAGCTAATATTTAAAACCTACAAACTTTTCACTAAAATACACAAGATTACGCGCAAAAGTTTAATAAATCAAAAATACTAGAAATAAAAGAGGAAATTCGGATTATTGCATATTTAGCCCAAAAGTCTATCAAATTAATCAAATAAACACAAAAAATTATGTCTCCCAAGGGCATAAAATTAGAACATTTAGGGAGACATCAAATAGCTTATGCAGTTTTCTCCGATAAGGGAGCTGCAATAGCTTGTTTAGTTAGAAACTCTAATGGGGAATTTGTAGCAGGTAATAGTTGGAAAATTGCGGCAGATTCGGTGTTAGAGGCAGAGGCCACGAGAATCTTGAAAGCTACGGAGATGGCTTCAAATTATCCTTTTGGAAGCGTGATTATAGAGAATGACACAGCCACTATTATGAAGTCTCTTTCGTCAGGATTACCGGTGTTGAGTCATTCTATTAAAAACTTAGTTTGTAATATTTATTATTTTGCTGAATTATCATCTCCTTCTTTTTCCTTTGTATCTAGAAGTAGAAATGGGACAGCTGGCTGGATTGCCAAACCGGAGCTTCTTAGCACTTTGTTTGGTAATTGGGGTGTTTGTATCCCACCCCAGTTAGCCACTTTGATTTGTAGTGAAGCCGAGCCCTTCGGGGTGGGCTAAACCTTGTAACCTTTTTCTACTATCTATATTATTATGCATTCGAACAAAAAAAAATGTAGACATAGACACATATAAGAGTTGGTTCACAATGTTGGGACATCCTCAGACAAAAATGGTACTATTTAAATCACATGTGTCGCGGGATAATAATTCAGATAGATTGGTTGGCCAAGTATGGTGCATCTAAGTCTAGTGAGCCTTTAGATAATTTTTCGAGTCTGATCTTGAAATATTGCAGTCGGTGGACTATTCCTATGGTAGTATTAACATTTCTATTAAATAACATGTAGGATTTTTCTTTTACTATAGGCTACTATAAAAATAAAGATAATAAATCAAAATATAGAAAAATACAATCTCATATTATTCCAAATTTCCAAGATTTGGATTGGTTACAAAATAATACAAATATCGAAATATATATAGAAAAACATAAGTGCGCAACTACTAGGTTAAGCTTATGTGAGGCTCAAGCAGCTGCACAGCTGCGCAGTTGCTTGCTTCATCATATGTTGTTGCATATTGTTTTTACACATTGTGACTTTATCGGGTAAATTGTTGGTATATATCCATGTCGTCTCCCATGGTGTGATAAAAATAAGCTAAAAAATCAACACCTCGAGAGATCAGTCCCTACAAGTGCACGAGTTGTTTACAAGTAGTAAGTAAGTAATAATATCGTTCTCCACAGGGACTAAGAGTTTACTCTTAAACTTGTGTATTTAAGAAGCCTAGATAGATTTAGTTGCTACTACTAAAAAGACTGAAATTAAAATAGAATATTTGGTTTTATTTAAAGACTAAGATGCAAATAATTAAATTAAATCACGAAATAAACTACTAAAGTAAATAACTAAATAACTAAGAAAGACAAGTATGAGAGGATAACTCAAGCTTACTAGTATTTCCGTATCCTACTGAGACGACGATTTTAGTTATATGGTGAATAAGTCATTATGCTAATCGGGATTCTAACTGCCTTCTAATTCCCGTCAGGGTGGCTTAAAAGGTTGCCTAACTATTACTAGAGTACTTGGACGAGGATGTTATATGCAAAAGCTTGACGCTGCGAATAATTAACCTATGTGATTATCCGGCTAGTCAAGGTCGTTAGGATCAATAACACACACTGGGCGTAAATGAATTACTTTTGTTCCCAAACCCCCACCAGGGTGACAGTTTAAGATACTAGGGTAAATCTATATTTGATATGATAAGTATATTAAAGATAATTAACTCACTTCATACAAAACTAATAACACTTTCCCAGTTTAATTCAACATTTAATGGTCCTAAATAGCCTAAAAATCATCAAAATAGTATTCAAGGTTCATAAATAATTGCAAACTCAATATAATTAAACTTAGTTCATAATAAAAACAATAAAACTAGATGGTCAAAGTACAAACATCATGTTTGAGACAAGAAACTAATACTAATTACCCTAATACTGAAGGTGGAATGGTGTAGAAGTGGTGTAGCAGGGCTCCAGCTTATATTCTTCTTCTCCTCCGAGCGTTTATCTCTTCTCCGCCGAATTCTATGACTTCTAATTGACTTAGGGCTCTTCTATAATAATAAAAACTGATATGTAAAGGTCAAATTACGTTTTAGGTGTTGTAGGCCCCCTTTAAATGGCCCAAGTCAACCCAAAAACGTTTTCAAGGAAGAGTGGGATGCTTCGAGTCATGAAAACTGCAACTTCAGTAACTTCTTCATCTTAACTCAAAATCACAAACGATCAACGCTCACGCTCGCTGACTCCTAGTCTATTTAAAAACCAAAGGGATCCTCCAGAATCTTCATAAATTGCACGTGGTGTGGCTCTATCTTATTGATTTCCAAAGTGAGCCTCTAAATGCTCTCTCTTTCCAGAAGGTGTCTTTTTAGTCCTTTAATGTCTTGACATGTGTTTGAACTTTCTTTCTAAACTTCTTATCCTCGTCTTGGGATCTCATGTCATCCAAGTACATATGAGTTGTACTCTTAGCACACAAATTACGCACAAATAACTCTAAAAGTAACAAATCTCCAAAACTAGACAAGAAATGAGAAACTACTTAAATATAGGGAATAATTCCTCAAATAATTACAAATAAACCCTAAAAAGATGTATCGTGACTAGGTTAATCTATCACATAAAAGGAGACATCAAGACCCCCAACTCAAGTATTCTCATCCCGACAAAATAAGAACTAAACTAGGGAATCTAAATCAATTAAGTATGGAAGAGAAGAATGTAAAGAATGATCCCAAAGAAACTACTTAACAAGTTTCATGTAATAGTATATACAAAATAAATCACACATATACTTATCATAAACACGATCAACACGGTATAATTTCAAGACTAGATTAGCTCTAGAATGCAAGAAGAATTGGATTTTCGCTTAGTCTGATATGGTGGCTATAAATTGTTCCTCGATCCTAACATAGTATCCAATGATTTACTCAACGACACTCTATAAGCTCAATTATTTCTAGATCACGTAACTAAGAATCATAAGGTCATTGTTTAATGTTAATATTTGGATAGTCTAAAGTGAGCTTTTGGCGCCCTCCTCACTAGTCATCAACGAATTGCCCTAGAGCTTGATTTTACACTGATAAATATTCTCAATCAACCCGCTTAATTCTACTAGTAATCATCCCCAATAATCCCAATAGCAATTAACGATGATTACACAACAATTCCACTTTGCCAGTTATTCTATTTCAATTTCTTTTTCACTTCTTTCTCTTTTGTAAGATAGTTATGCCACTCATTTTATGTGAGATGTAATATGATGTCTCCCTTTTCGTGAGAGAAGAATAACCTTAGTGGACATCATTTTAGGTTGAAATTGGACTTAGTTCGTTGATTTATTGTCATAATCTGATATAATGCACATTCCTCCTTTAAATTTAGATCTTTTGTGCGTTAATTTGTGTGTTCAGTGTAACTTGCTTAGGTATATGGATGCTAGGAGGCATCAAGATTAAGAGAATAAGTGAATATTCGGGTCCAATTACAAGAAAAAGCGTTAAAGGAGAAAAAGAAAGTACTTTAGTGAAGGCAGAGGAATTTCATTTGAGTCAAGTCGTCACTTGTAGCCCTTCTTCAGCCCTAAAAGTTAGGATTTTGACTTGGTGGTTCAAATGAAAAAGATGTTCCATTAAGTTATAGAAATTTGATAATTGAATTCGGTGGATTTGGACTTACAATGCGAAAGTTACAACCTTTTAACTGAAGTGGTGTATAACAGTACGTATTAATTAAAAACGGATTTACACCCCTTAAATACTTACTTAATCCCATGTGGTACTAATCTATTTTTAATCAATATAAAAGGCTTATTAGACCTCGTGAATCGGCCCACTTCATTATATTACTTATTTTTAAGAGAAAGGAAGCGCTTAAAGCAGGGATCATAACAAAAGAAGATGGGTCTTTGGCCAATCCTCAACAATTCAACACCAAATCATGTATTTCTTTATTTCTGTTATTTGCCTTAGTCTAATTATGAAATAAATTAATTATACTTGAGAATCGCAATTAAGGGATGAAACCTTGTTTTTTATTTTAGTGTTTATTTAATTTGGGATTGTTTTAATTTAAATTAAATAGTACTATTTTCCATTGAATATATTCTTTCTTTAAAGACTATATCTTCTCTGATCAATTAGGTATATCATTTAGTAATTAGGCTATTCGTTAGTGGCGACGTTCATACAGAAGGGGGGGGGGGTCTAATTACATAACTAGATGATAGATATGTGGTGTCCGTTATAGAGCATGGCGGCCTTAACTAACCACGTAGCCGATTGAGTAAAATCTTAATCATTCGAGTGTATCTTTATTGTCACCCTGACGGGGTTAGTAATACCGTAGGATAGATTCCAAAGTCTACCCTGACGGGAGTTAGGAAGATATTAGAGTCCCGACTAATGCAAAATACCAATTTTAACCTTAGGCAATACATTTTGGATTAATGAATTTTGGTGATTCCCTAGCGAGACTTAAGTATACCTCTCAAATCTGCGCAATATCTTAGTAGTTAATTTACTGTCAGCTTTCACATTTCTATTATTAGTGCAATTACTTCTACTATGCATATTAAACACTTAATCCTAACCTAGTAATCCTTATGGAGACGAACACCCGTATTTACCTAACTATTACTTGGAAAGACCCATACACATGCGGTTAGTTGATTCTCTTCTTTTGTGTTGAATTTATATCACACTCTAGGAGCCACCAAGTTTTTGGCACCGCTGCCGGGGATTACAACGTTAAGTTTTTGTGTTTATTTCATCTAGTAGAGTTAATTGTTTTTATTTTACGCTTATTTTGTTTTACTCTCTTTTTAGGATTTTCTTTAGGTATTGTGAATTCTCTTGCACCATTGAATCTAAATGACATATATGGTCATTCTAAAAACCATCTTGATTAACTGCGACAACCCATACAAACTTTTATAAATTTGACAGAAGGGAGATTTAGAGATCATGAAGAAAGGCTCAACAAGTTGGAAGACTCACTCAACCGTTTCATCAACACTTCAATGGTCAATATTAGAAATAATGAGGTGAAAATCAATGCTACCACATCATTAAAGCAAGACATGCAACAACAATATCAAATTATGGTGCGGCGATTGGTGCAACTCACAAAAACAATTGAGAGGTTACAACAATTACTATCTTTGCAAGCTGGCCAAGGTACAAATTTTGTTGATGAGGCCATTAAAAGTAATAGAGATGTTTGGTTCGATGTGTTTGAAGAGTTTAGCCCTCAAGATGAGAGGGGAGTGGAACCGCCACAAGTTGCATCTAGTGAACTGGAGATTCAGACGATAGAGGAACCAACCACGCTAAGTATAGATGAGACACTTGTTGAAAATCGAGTTGGAGATGAAGTTGAACCCAGTAGGGTTGAGTTTCAAGCCACATAAGACCCAGCCAAGTCGCGTTTAGAGGAATCAAATGTTGAGTCCTTGGTGGAAAAAGAGACAGAAGAAAAAGAAGAGATTAGGATGGATATTCCACCTAATACTCCATTGTTATTACCTCAAAATACGATAAAGATATACATGTTAAATGGTGATACAGTATATGAAGCATTTGTAGAGGCGTTTAGAAAAGCTATAATCAATGCCAAGTGCTTGAGATGGTTGAAAAGGGACTCATAAATAAGTATTCACGAAAGCTATCTCAGAAACGAGTGAGAATGCGAGTGTAGAGATCAAGGAAGAACAAGTGGCCTCAATGATTGAAGAGAAGTCTGAAACATCACTTGTCTTGGACAAAAAGTTTGAGGAGGTACCACTTGAGTTCCCCATTGTTCCAGAAGTGCCTAAGGAGGTTAAAGAGAAGGTCCACCGCCATGAACCTGTGAATAAGAGAGCTAAAGATAACTTTGGGGTTGGAACCAAGGTTGTTTGTAAGGCCTTTAAACAAGATAATAGGCCACGAGGTTTCAAGAATGCTTGGATGGGGCCATTTGTTGTTACTCGAGTGGTGAAGACAAAATTAATAGAGATAAGACCTTTGAGAGGTCAAAGGATCTGAATTGTATATGTTAATATCCCCACCCACTACGAGGGAGACTACATACTCAAGGGATAATGGAGGTAGCACGTCGAGCTTAACGACGTTAAACAAAATCCATTTTAATGGTATATTAGTTTAATGCCACATGTCTTTTATTTCGTAGTCTATAATAGAGTATTTTGATGTGTAGTAGTGTGAATTTTTAAGAAATGAGAGGGTTGGAGTGTTTTTTATGTTTGCAGTTGTTAAAGTTTGAGTTGAGGGGATAGATGCGAGAGATAGAGCAAGTTGCATGTCTAAGTAGCCCTTAAGCAAAAGCTCAAACCGAACGGGTAAGCGGTTTGTTTTGGAAAAGTTACCAGATGATGAAGGCTTACACGCAACTCATAATGGCGTCATCAGAAAAACAAGACGTGCAACCAGGCGCCCGTTTACTACAAAACGGGTATCCGATTTTGTGGCGCAAAAGTCAAACCGGTCTGATAGCCAACTGGGAACCCAGTTCTGTGCAAAATGGAAACCAAGTTTTTGAAGAAAGTTTCTAATCAACACACCCTTACGTGAGATTCAATGTTGTGTCATCAATAAATGGATTCACGAACACAAGCAAAACGAGAACCCGGTTTGTGCAAAACGGGAACCCGGTTCCTTCGGCGGAAGATTGACCTACTCCTTATAGAAACTTCTTTCTCCTTTTCTCTTACCTCTCACACAAAATACTCCATTTCTAACGAACCCAAGCTTCAAAAATACCTACAATCCACCATCAAAACACCAAAATATAATCAAATCTTCCCTCTAAACAACATCTATACACATAATCATATCATAAATCCTTTCAAAACACCAAGAATTTCTAACTTTAGTCCAAAAAATTTCTCCACCAAAGCTGAAAGTTTATCCATTAAAGCCTCTCTAATACTTTAGATATTGGTTACCCAACTCATAAAACCTTATAATTCTTATCCATACGCCTTCAAGAACACCAAAAGTCACAAATTTCATCCAAAACTATTGGGAATTTTTGAAGCTTTGAGTTTGTGGTCATTCGAGACGACATAAAGGTTGGAGAGGTTAAGAAGAACACGAAGAGAAAAGTTAGTTTGGTGTTGAGGAAGGATTTCCAAGGATGATGTGATAATTTAGGGGAGAAACATGAGAGAATGATTAGCTATGGGAAATATGAGTTCGAGTTGATGAAATATACTTTAACGAAGATGAATTCAGCGGTGTAAGATCTATAAATCGTGACTAAGAAGACTTCACAACCTCGATGCGATATTGAAAGCGATCGGCCTAGTGCTGATTGAGATATGTTTCCTTAACCCTCTTCTCATTATTAGTGTATCTGGTTAGATTTATTGCTTTTGAGAGTCTTTTTCGAGTCGTGGGGACATGAATCATATTTTAGTCTGCGGTGGGGTACTCGTTATCCTCATTCCCAGTTTATGAGTTACATGTTTTACTGCTTTTGAAAAAATTGAAAATCAAATAAAAATTAGTATAAGGAATGATTTAACTGTAGAGTGTGTTGAATGTCCCCATAAGCAAACATTTTGTACACTAATGATAGAAAATAGTAGACCTTAGAGTTAGTTCATAACGCCCTTGAATGCATGCAAACACTAGATTGTAGATAGAAAAAACTAATGAACAATGCAAAATAAGTAAGACTTTACTTAGTAGGAATGAGTAGTGTGTAGAAAGCAAGATCTACATGAGTTGGGAACCCACTTAATTATGAACTAGAGGTGAAAATGGAACAAAATATGTAACTAGGAAAGTGATAGAGGCAGTTCTTTAATAGCCACTTGAGACCTTTTCATCTTTCTAACCCGTTTTTAATTTATATCCTTCTTAGCCCCATTTTAATCCTTAAAGTCTTTATTTTGAAGCCACATTATAAGCTTATCCTTTATATGTTAAGACTATACCATATGACCCGCACTTGAATACCGATGCTTTAGACTAGTTGTCCTTGAGCTTGAGTTTGGGGTGAGGGAACATGTTATTACATTTGTTGGGTAGAATTGTGATGTTCTTAAATGATTATGCACTTTATTGTAAATTCCTTTGCCGGTTTCTAAAAGAAAATAAAAGAAGAAATATATATATATATATATATATATTTGTCAGCATGACACTTCACATAAAAAAGAATGTAATGTCTAACTTACGGAAAAGAGAATGAATAAATGTGGATATAAAAGAGACGGCAAAAGGAATATTTTTATAATCATATCGATATGTTTGGGTTTATTAGTAAGTCAAGTGGGGCGAGATCATATATGAGTGTAAATTTAAGCTCAAGGACAGTTTGTTGAAGGCTAGTGCAGAGGGAGCCAAAAACTCACATTTCATTATCCCAATGTACCATACCGTTCCTAAGCCTACGCTAAAATCGTAAAGACCTCATGATTCCTAGGTACATAGTGTAGTAACAGTTTTGTTTATAGGGAGTAAGATAAGCGGAGCGTTCAAAGCAAGTAAGGATCGATGAATACCCTGTAGCCACCATCTCGAGCTAAGTATTAAGAGTAACGTTCTAGCATTGTGAGATTAATTTGGAATTGAAATTATCTATGTGTTTGATTTTGTAGGATAGGTGTATGTGTGAATTAATTCTTAGGTTGTACTATATAAGATTTATTTTAAGTTTTGATTTGGTATCATTCTTTAGATTTTGCATGTGCTTCTTACCTTAGACCTCTACTTTTGTTCTTACTTTGTCGGGACGACAAAGGTTTGAGTTGAGGGTCTTGATGTCTTCCTTTTTGTGAGATAAAAACACCATATGATACATTATTTTAGGTTGAAATTGGACTTATCTAGTTGATTTATTTTCATAATTTGATATGACACACTTACTTCCTTCCGATTTGAATTATTTGTACTTTTAGAACTTTTGTGCGTTAATTAGTGTGTTTAGTGTGAAGTTATTAGGTATATGGATGCTAGAAGACATAAATATGAAGATAAGAAGTGACGATTTGAGTCCAATTACAAGAAAATGCGTTAAAGGGGCATAAGAAAGCACTTTAGTGAAGGCGGATGAATTTCAAACGAGTCATTACCTGTATCCCTTACCGAGCCCAAACGGTTAGAATTCAGACTTGGTGATTCAAATGGAAAAGATGGGTCATTTAGTTAGAAATTTTTTAGAATTAGAATTAGTGGATTTGAACTTACGATGCGAGAGTTACAGCCTTTTTACTAAAGTGGTGTACAACCGTGCAAATTAATAAAAAACGGATTTGGGCACCTTAATTACTTACTTAAGTCCATGTGGGACTAATCCATTTTTAATCATTATAAAAGACCCGTTAGATCTCATTAATCAGTACACTTCATTATATTACGTATCTTTAAGAGAGGGAGCGTTTGAAGCAGGGAGCAGAACAGAAGAAGATTGGTCATTGGCCAAACTTCAACAATTCATCACCACATCATGTATTTATTTATTTCTGTTATTCCCTTAGTTTAATTATGAGATAAATAATTTATACTTGAGAGTCGAAATTAAGGGAGGAACCCTAGTTTTTATTTCAGAGTTTATTTAATTAGGGATTGTTTTAATTTAAATTAAATCGTACTATTTTCTATTGACTATATTCTTGCTTTAAATACTATATCTTCTCTGATCAATTAGGTAGCCCTTAGTAATTAGGCTATTCGTTAGTGGCTACGATCATCCGGAAGGGGGGTCTAATTACATAACTAGATTTTAGACGTGTGGTGTCTGTTATTGAGCCTGGCGGCCGTAACTAACCACGTAGCCAATTGGCTAAAATCTTAATCATTCGAAAGTATCTCTATTGTCACCCTAACAGGGTTAATAATACCGTAGGATAGCTTCCTAAATCTACCCTTACGGGAGTTAGGAATATATTAGAGTACCGACTAATGCAAAATAACGATTTTACCCTTAAGAAATAAATTGTGAATTAATGATTTGGTGATTACCTAGCGAGACACAAGTATACCTTTCATATCTGCGTAATATATTAGTAGTTAATTTAGTGTCACCTTGCGTATTTTTGTTATTTGTGCAATTACTTCCACTTTGCGTATTAAACACTTAATCCTCTGTGGAGACGAATACTCTTATTTAATTATCTATTGCTTGGAACAACCTGTACACCTGGGGTTAGTTGTTTCTCTTCTTTTGTGTTGAATTTGTATCACACTCTAGGAGCGACCATCATGCTACTTATTTTCTCATATTTCTTATTTTTCTCTTTCTCTATATTTATTTCAATATGCCCCAACGAAGGGTAATCATAAAAGGTGCATCATCAATATAGTGCACACATTTAAGGAAAAACCCACCCAATGTGTTTCCCATAATAGTACCCACCACCCCAAACTCAAGATCAAAAGACAATTGTCTTAGCATTGTGATTCGAGTATGGGTCATATTAAGAAGTCTTAAAAGCTAAGGGGTATGGCTTATTATGTTTCTACAAATAAAGAGATACGGGCTAGAAGGGTCTAAGAATGATATAACAATTAATATTTGGTTAGCAATCTAAAATAAAATAAGGGGATTATCAAAGAATTGCCTAAATTATTTTCCTAAATACGTCATTTTGTTACTTTCTCATGCCTAGAACATTCATTAAATGGATCTTCAACTAGCTCGGATCTCACATTCAACACACAACTCATTCTCCCTAAGTTCAAACTTACTTCTACTGTATTACTTACTAATCCTTTCTATATTTTTATGGTTTGTTTTTATGTCCATACTTTAAGCACGTATTGACCGGCTTACAAACATATAACTTAACTAACATTAATTCGCTAAGATTATGCTTTTAGAAGACATTTTACACATTCTACACCTAATTCATTAGAATACACAATATTTTTTTTTTTAATTTTTCACATATGAGGGACAATGAATCCCAACACCCCAACACCTCAACTCAAAAGCGAGTTGTGTCCCCAACACTCAAAAAGCAATCTCGATGAGAAATAAAATTTTAAAAATGCACAACTAAATACATAAGATACAAATAATGATATGAAAGGGGGAGAAGAGAACGTACTTTGGAGGCTTATTGCCTCTCTTGATCGACATCCAAGGTAGGGTGAAGTGGATTCTTAGCGATATCGCGATGAATTTTCTTTAGGAGTGTAATAGTATGCGCTTTCTTTGCTTAAATTAGCGCCACATTGTGCCAAGAAAGTTTGAGCCGCTTCCACTTGGTCAAATTGCTCGCTCATCCTTTCTTGCCACGAAAGATCGTCCTCTCTCGAACTTGTTTCCTTCTCAATTATGTGTGTTGAACCCATATCATATGGTACTTTGCTTCTGGGATCCATAGGACCCCACTCCACTCGAGATGTCTGTACAATTGGAGGATTATTTGTGATTTCTCGTCTAAGAATCGTCTTGATCCACTCGTCATCAATATTGTTACTTGACTTTTACATAAGTGCTTCACTCCCACAACGATCATTGTATGGTCCTTTAGATTAAACACCGACTGTGGTGAATTTGCGAAACGCATTTGCGAATCAAATATCACTTGCGCTACAGCTGTCTCCTCCTTTCACAAAACAGAATTTAATAAAATGGAAAACTTCTTACTTACATCTGTAGTTCAAACATTCTTAAAGACTATTATGGTAAGTAAGTGGTTTTATATTCATGCATCGGGTTTAAGGTACTTGTAAGTCCAAGGTCCCTTCAACCCCCTTTTGTTTTTCCTGAACTGACTGATTGCACAACACATGCGTGTATAGAGAATTTCAATCGAAATCATTCATATTCCTCACCGCTTCTTGATACTTGCATGGCCTAATTAGTTCTTTGAACTTGAAGGGGTCAATTCCAGCATCTTTGCTTGTATGATAGCTAATAAGCGCTTAGAATCTTTGCTCATCATGGATACTGAAATATCTACTTGTAGCGGTTGTGGCATTCTCAGTTCTGAAAACATAGTTGCTCGTTTGTGAATACTTGTTCTAACCAAAACTTGTTCTTTCCTTATAGATGGACTCGAATTACCCTATCTCTTTTTCCCAAAATTCACACGATTCTCTTTGATTTTCCCCGTTTCCAACCGTTCTTTATCTCAATTATTTTCCATCTCCTGAGAACTAACTAGTGTCTTTGGCTACTTGTCATCTCAATTGACCTCCAACTCAAAATTGCACCACTCTTAAAAGTATTACTTGATTTTGGGTGGTTTTGGGTGTTATTTGAGTTTTGTATGGAATTGAGATGATTTTTAGTGATATGGGTATGATGGAATCTCAATTGGGTGAAAAGGAATTTAAGAAATTTGCAAAAAGGAATTGGATTTTTTCTGGAAAAATCTTGGATTTCTACGGGGTATAGAATGATATTTATGGTGGAATTTTTTTACATAATGGAAAGATGATTTTGGATGTGATTCAATGGTTTTTTGGTGTATTTTGGGTGTGTGGTGAAGTTTGGTTGAAGCTTAATGGAGTTTTGGTGTTTTAAAAGAAAAAGGCTTAAATATTTGGAACTTGGATATAAACTCTATCTATGCTCGTAGCTGTCGAGCGGTGTCATGCGGTGTATCACATGGGATGGCATGTTATACCGCGTCCTTGATCTTAATTATACCGTGGAACGGTATATATCTTCTTGCGATATTGTAGTCACTGATACAGTCCTGCGATATACCAAGGTATGGCGTGGTAATCCGCGCCCAATTCTTGCTCTCGGCCTAAAACTGTATTCTCCATAAATCACGCACTGTGGTGACGGTATGCTTCATGTGGTGAACTGCGAGTGTGATGTGGTGTACCGTAAAAACCTAGGGTGGTAAACAAGCCGAGCCGAGCCGAATACAAGATGTACAAGCTTGTCTATTTAATTTATCGAGTCGAGCCAAGCCGAGCTCAATTTCAAACGGGCCGAGCTGAGCTCAAATTCAAGCGGGCAGAGCCTAGCCGAGCTCAAATTTAAACGAGCCGAGCCCAAGCTTTTAGTGATCCAAATCAGAGATGTTATAACTTGTTTGTTTAACTTATAGAACAATCTTTTTTAGAGCCGAATTTTAGTTGCGCATGAACAATTTATTTCTTTATGGTTGAAGTGGGACTTTCATGAACGGTTGGTATTTGATGGAGTGTGTGGTATTGGTGGTCCTTTGTGTGTTCTAAATAAATGCAATAAATAATCGAACCACAACCGCAAGTGTACGGTTGTCCCAAGTAGTATGTATGATAAAACAGATTCGTTCCAAGGACGGGATGGTTGACTACAATGCTTATCTATTAATGATTGATGCACTTATGAAAGAAAATAAAGATAATATGTTTGTTTGGTTTTGTATTAATGCTAAGTAAATGAAAGTCAATTATTAAAATGCAAATAAAAACTAAGACGCAAATAAAATGATGTAAAACGCAATATGAGCAGTAGCACTTGAGAACGCAAGGATCCTCCCAATCTTACTTCCTAACTTATGTTGTTTAAGGGCTAAATTGGTCAATTACAATGGTCGGGATTCTAAATTCCTTATACCCCCGTCAGGGTGGACTATAAGGCGATCCTAGAGTGTCACTAGTCCCGTCAGGGTAAATATGATCCACCGTTGGATGTTTAAGATTTATTACCTCATTGGCCCTAGAATTAGCTAAGTTCGTCGAAATCAATAGCTTCTATCCTAGATTGAATAAAGAGTAATGATATATGTCACCCCTTTTCATGTCACCCATTTATCACCCTTCTATATATATATTTTGATTACCTTGAATATAAGCTGATTTGTGGTCGTAGGTGCTGGAATTCAGATTTATGGCAGCTTTTCCTTTTCCATATTTTTAGCTTTTACTTCCTTATCTTCAATTTCCATGTTTATCTTTTTTCCTTTAGCTATTAGAACGAACTTGGACTCCAATTAATTACCATATATCTCTAAAGCTTCACACTAAATAAATAATTAAACCCAATATGTTCTAAAAATAATAAATAATTAATTCAAGACACAAAATAGGAAAGTGTACTAAATCATGATAAAATCAACCTATATTCTAATAAATACACCTAAAATGATGTCTCCAACTACTAATAAATCATCACAAATGGGGAGACATCATCTGGTACGATCCATTTAGAAGTTCATGCAAATTTGTGATGTCTACATTACTCAAGGTGTCACTCGCGAGCAAATGTATTACTTCATGTTCCAGGTTTCTTTACCTAAGGTGCAAGTGATTGGTTGGATCGTCAACCACTAGAATCAAGTACTTCATGGGACGAACTTCAAGTACAATTCAAAACTCATTACCACCCACAGAGCGTGAGAATGAAGGATCAATGGAATTTACTAAATTCTGCCAAGACGATGGAGAAAGTTTAGGAGAGACATGAACAAGATTCCAACAAACACTGGTTAATCTCCATTTCATGGTTATACCCCTGAGCTTCAGTTAGCGATGTTTTCCAAAGAACTTGATGAGAGTTCATGATTGAGGGTATATAATCTTGGAGGTGGTGATTTTGTGTTCATGGATACAAATAAAATGTCGAAATGGAGAAGATTGTAGAGACTATGAGGATCTGGCCACATTTGTGAGCTCTAATTCCTAATGCTACACGAGGTAGGTTACGACTCGATAATGACACTGCTATGGATGAAAGCAATTCCTATTTAGAGAATTGATTGAAGCAGTGGCACTAGTTGTTAAATAAGGTCTCCAAGAGAGACAACTCAAAGTAACTATAGTCAGTGGATAATCTAGGATCACAAACTAGGGTGGGCTTATGACTGTCAGGGTTCGGGGGCAACACCCCCGAATTTTTGTTTGTTATGTTTAACCAAAAAAACACATAAAACAAGAAGTATATATAAATTAAATAATTAATAATAAAATATAATATAGTTTAATGCAATATAATAAATAGTACCATATAGAATTTCGAAAAAAAGAATTACAATTAGTAATTCAATAATATCTTTACATTATTAATTACTAATTCTTATAATAAATAACATAAAATAAATAATTTTTTTTGTTTTAGAAACGAAAGAACAAAAAAAAAACAAAAAAAACTGAAACAAATTTAGCAATTAGCAAACTATTATGAAACAAAAAAAAAACATGCTTACCTACTGCATGCGGCTACAAACCTACAATTACAGAAATAAAATAAAAAAGATGAGCAATTTATTTTATAAAAAAAGACAAAGAAATAATTTCAAAATAATTATTAATAATTTTTTACATTTAATTATATAAATATCAGTAATTTTTTTCCAAATAATATATTAACAGTAATAGTAATAATTTTTAAAAATAAGCAAGTCAATCTAATTAATAATAATAAATAGTTTACTTTTTTAGTTAATATAATGATTAGATTATTTTAATCAATAATTTCAATGAAGAACAAATTAAATAAACAATAATACTATTCCTAATTTTATTCTTTATAATTTTTACTAAAAAATTCACTGATACAAGAATTATACAAACTTAAGTTATATACAGAAATTGAAATAAATAAATTACTCGAATTGAAGAAAAAGCCACCCAAAAATTGATAATTATTAAGTAAATCTTATTTTACTTTAAGTTAAAGTATATTTAACAAGAAAATGTTTTTTGTATATATAATACACTATGTCGGTTAATTAAGTTTAGTTTTTAAAAATACTATTTTTTTTTTTTAAAAGTTGAGGGTGGGCTCAGGCCCACCTAGCCCAAATGCACATCTGCCATTGACTATAGTTCAAGAGACACAAGGTTGTTCTCGTTATGGAGTTAATGATCATATTTAAGAAAAGTGCCAAGGTAATCCAGAGTCGGTGTTTTTAGTGTCGGATCGTGGGAACAACCACTCGGGTAGTAATAGGTATCAACATGGGAATTGCAATAAACTGGTCTACAATGGACTAATCCGAATGGGTCCGTGAATCAAGGTATCACTTATAAAGGTAATTCGTACCAGCCACGACCAAAAGGGAATAATTTTCAGCCTAGATCCAAAAAAATTAGTATGAAGGGGGACAAGCTACGTTAATCAAGTTTCACCACAACCCATGTATGATGTATATGTCAATAGTCTTTCTCAAAAAGAACTTACTGCTCATCCACAAGAAGGCTCCACTAATGAGCTACAACAAACTTTGAAATTATTCATAGCGATGATGTAAGAAAAGATGCGAGCAATCAACGACAGGTTCAACGAGCATTTTGCTTCGTTGAAGATATTAAAGAATCAAGTCTCTCAGGTTTCCAACCATCTTAAGAATTGTCAACAAGGTCCACCTATGCAAATTGGACAAGGTATGAATACTGCAGATAAGGCCATTCAAAATGGTGATAATAATGTTGGGGTCGAGTCGTGTAATGCTATAAACTTTCAAAATGAAAAGTTTGTGGAATTGTCACCATTTATATCTAGTGTAGTGGAGATTACAAAAGAAAGAAATCCAACCAAGCATAATTTAGATGAGGCAACCATTAAAGATTGAGTTGAAGAAGAAGAAGATGTCGTTGAGAAACTGAGAGACTTAGTTGATGCACCGAGGTTGCAAGAGAAATTGAGGGCGGAGTCGCCCACATGTCCGCTTATCACTGCCATATCCATTACGAATCACTTATCCTAGCGGTGACACTAAGTACAAGAAGTTCGTAGAGACATCGAGCCAAGTAAATATCAACACCCCAGTACTCGAAATCATCGATAAAGAGCCGAAACATCAACAATTCTTCATGGAGACATTCTCCAAGAATATGAGACTTTGGCTCTAACTAAAGGGGTATCGATGCGAGTTTAGCGGAATTTAGCCGAAACATCAACAATTCTTAATGGAGACATTCTCCAATAATATGAGACTTTGGCTCTAACTGAAGGGGTATCGACGCGAGTTTAGTGGAAGCTACCACCAAAGCTTCAATATCCTAGAGGTTTTAACCTCCCATTCAAAATAGGTGGTACATTTGAAGGAAATGTGATATATGACTTGGTTTTGAGTGTCAATCTCATGCCTAAGAGTGTTTTGAAGAAGTTGGGCACTGGAGACTCCAAGCCAACACCGTCATCTTGCAATTGGCGGATCGATCCACAACAAATCTGAGGGGAATCATCGGGGGCATGCTCGTCCACATAGGTAATCTAGAATTTCCCATTACTTTTGTAATTCTAAATTATGATGCTGATAAGGAATGTCTCGTTCATACTTGGGTGTCCATTTCTGGCCATCGCACGATAATCAATGTAAACGAGGAACTGTGACCCTCAGCATTGAAGATGAATCCCAAACATTCTATGTTTTGGGAAAGAAATACAAGAAGGAGTTACGAAAGTTCCTAACAATTCAAATTGTGAAAAAAGGAGGCAAAAGCTAAGATCCCACAAGAAGTCGTGAGAAAAATAAGAAGATGAGTTTGGGTTGGGAGATGATGTAGCGTGGAAAGTTCAAAAACCCGAGAATAGATCACACAAGTATAAGGATTCTTGGATGAAGTCATTCGTTGTCACTCGCGCAGTTTCGACAAAAGCGGTCGGGGTTCAAGCAAAGAAGAGTGTCAAATTTGGAGTGGTAGATGTGAATACTCTCACCCGATATTGGAGACGCTATATAAAAATTAGTTGTGAGGTAACAATGTCAAATTTTGAACAACGTAAAATAAAAGTACCTGTGGGAGACAACCCATAATTTATAAAAAAAATCATGCAAATTTCTTTTTAGTAGTGTGAATTAGTTAATTTTTAAGTGTTTAGTGTATATTATGTTTCATGAGAAAGGTATTAGTTGTTTTTGATGTGTAGGTATCCAAGATTTTATTTTCGGGTGAAAAAGAGGAGAAAAAGAATTTCTACAGATGCTAGTTGCGGTACACCACACCATACACGTGGTGCACCGCAGCCAGATTGTGGTGATAGTGGAGTATTTTAATTGAATTGATGGGTGCAAGTCAAGAGGTTTTACTAGAGATATAAATGAACAAAGCCGCTCGCGAGCAGCTCGAGCTTGGCTCGGAGAAAAATTCATTCGATATCAGCTCGAATATAAACAAGCTCATCCTCAATCTTTAGTTTAAGCTCGATAAGTAAACAAGCCCGCTCGAGCTCATTTGTGAAAGGCTCGTTTATATTATGAATTATAAATTAATATATTATCTACTTACAAATATATTATTAAACATTTAATATCAACTTAAATATTTTTAATTTCTTTAGACATTTCTTTTTTTCATTAATAGTATGCTTCATATATTCATACCTGATGTCTCCCTAATTGTTCTTATTTTCGACCCTTGGGAGACATCATTTTTGGTGTTTATTTAATTAATTTGATAGACTTTTGGACTAAATATGCAATAATATGATTTTCCTCTTTTATTTCTAGCATTTTTAATTTATTAAACTTTTGCGCGTAATATTGGTATTTTTAGTGTAAAGTTTACAGGTTTTAGATGTTAGCTAGGAGAGGAATCCGAGGAGAAAGTCAAAGATCAAAAGATAGAGTCAAGATTTGAAGAGAAATCCCGAAGATATTATTTTTAGAGTTGAAAATCCATTTTTCATGCCATAGATTGCTGATTTCGAGGTGCTTAAGCGATGATTTAGCCGCTTACCTTTGAAGAGAAAACATTCCTTATTGAGTTACGGAACTTTAGCAACTGGAATGAGGTCAATCGGAGTCATAACGCATCGGGAAAAGCCGTTTTAGTGAAGGTGTATCAGCAGTTACGGGATTTTGGGCTTAGAATTTGGGCTTGGACATTTAATTAATATTTTATTCTTAGGTCCAAGCCCTAATCCGAATTTTCACTTATAAAAGGAGGTCTGGACTTCTATTTTTCATACAATTCATTCTTTACAATTAAAAACATCAGAGAGAAGCAACAGAAGGAAGGAAGAAGAAGCTGCTAGAGCTGGAGTGGGTCTATAGCTCCGTTCTCAGTCATTCCAATTCCGGAAATTAGGTTTCTTTTATCTTTTATTTGTAATCAAATATGAATTCCATTTATTTTAAATTAGTTTTTAATTTTAATATGAGCTAAGCTTTTCATAGTGCTTGAGAACAAACAATGGGTGAATCCCAATCTTAATTAATAACGAATGTTGAATTTGGGTTTTTATTGAATTAAACTAAATTAGGGCTTTACTTTTTTCAATAAATTGAGCTTATTTTACTGTTTTTAGCGTCATGAACTAGGAACAGGTGTTAGTATTTAGGCTATTCCAATTAGTGGCGATTGGATCATCCTGACGGAGGGTTTAAATACAGAACCATTTATTCAAGAGTAATGATATTTGTCACCCTTTATTTATCACCATTTTATCACCTCCTACGTGTATACCTATATGTACCAATGAATTGATTTCTCTATCCTAATTAATTTTTCTCTATCTTCTATTCAAGGTAATCAAAATATATATAGAAGGGTGATAAATGGGTGACATGAAAAGGGGTGACATATATCATTACTCTATCTCAAAATCGGTGAGGAATTTGGAGAAACGGTCAAGATCAAAATTAAATTATCTTTCCGAGACTATGAATTTCGACTACGCATACACGTCAAACGGATAAGTATTGAAGCTGTTAGGACCAAAACAAAAACGGGGCTGATTCCATATTTTAGGGTTACGAATTTGAGTTGGGCTTGGAGTCCAATACTTACCTTCTCCTTCAAAAAAACGAATTAGGTATTCCTATACCCTATAAATACAACCTCTTATCATTAGAAAATCATCCTTGGCCAAACCTTAAGGTCAGAAAGAAGCTATAACACAAGAAGAGAAGTCTGGAAGGAGTTGTGCATCAATCATGTCTTCTTCAACCTTTAATTCTGTAATTCTTTTCTTTTCTTTTCTTAGTATGAATTAAATAAATTTAGCTTGAGTTTTAGCATATATGTATGAACCCTAGTTTTGATTGACATCTATCTAATTTGGAAATTATATGTTTTAAATTGAATTCATGTTTTATTTCTCTGTCTATGTGTTTGATTTATAATCTGTTTTCTTTGCGGATTTCAACCGTATAAGATTACCTTCATAGTAGTTAGACAAGTCATTAGCTAAGGCATATTTAATTATGGGAACAACACATAGTATCTAGAACAAGGTTTAGACCTGACAAATCAACCTAACTAGATTGTCACTATGGTTTAGTGTATTGCTATTTAATCAATTGCAGGAAAAGATTACTTAGGTCCTTATTGACACAGGTAAACCCTAAAATTATCTACCTAGCGCAATTTAAACCGAACATTGAAATACTACATGATTCACCCTTACATGTTTAGAACGGCAAAACTAGTGGGGATTACTTGCTAATTACTCAAGCTAAACTCTCATACTATCCTCTTTTCTTTTATTTATTTTCTGTCTTTAGTTTATTAGTTTAATTTTCTTATTTAAAATCAAATAAAGATCTATCTTTCTCTTCTTTACTCTTGCGTATTATTATTCTAGCTTAATTATCTGTACTTGATAATTTGCACAAGTTCTCTCTAACTTTCGTAGTCTCTGAGGAACGAATCTTCTTATCATTAAAACTTGCATACGTCCTGTAATACTTGCAGAACCGTGCTCAGCCTAGGGTGTTTATTTGCACTTATTTTACACATTATTTTATCACACCTTAGGCGACACCACCAGATCTTGATGTTCGGTCTCTCTATATTTACCATAACTCATGAATTGTTTCAACATACCTGAATCGCGCTTGAATTGAGCAACTTGAATAACTATAGGGTGAATTCCTAACGGTTGAACTTTGAATTGGCCTCCTAATCCAAGAAGACCTTTCTCTCACGTGAGTTGTTTTGATCGCTAGGTGGAACTCCTCTACCTACAACTGGTGGTTGACGGGGAAATTGTTTTGGATTGCTTTGATTTAGCCCCGGTGGTGGTATAACCTCTACTCTTGGGATTAGATTCGCAAGAGTAGAGAGAATACACCAAACCTAAAGACCTATGAAAGAGATAAAAACAAAAACAAGTGTAAAACAAAAAACAACTAACTCTAATACACTAAACAAAAGCACAATAATTAACGAAATAGATCACGACATCGGTGCCAAAAACTTGTCATCTCACAAGGTATGATAAAAATAAGCTAACAAATCAGGACCTCGAGAGATCACTCACCGCAACTGCACGGGTCATTTGCAAGGAATAAGTAAGTTATAATATCGTTATCCATAGGAACTAAGAGGTTAACTTTAAACTCGTGTTTATAAGAAATGTAGATGGATTTAGTTGTTACTACTAAAAAGACTAAAATTAAAATAGAATACTTGTTTGGTTTTCTTTAAAGACTAAGATGCAAATAATTAATCTGGATTACGTATTAAACTACAAAAGTAAATAACTAAATAATGATGAGAGACAAGTATTAGAGTATATATCGAGTTTGCTAGTATTTCCTATCTTACGGAGTCGATGATTCTAGTTATAAGGGTGAATTGGGTCGCTATACTAATCGAGATTCTAACTTCCTTCTAACTCCCGCTAGGATAGTTTAGAAGGTTGTCTAACTAATACTAGAGTACTCGGGTGAGGTTGTTATACACAAAAGTTTGATGCTACAAAGAATTAATCTATGTGATTGTCTAGTTAGTCAAACCTGTTTGGATCACTAACGCACACCAGATGAAAATGAATTGGTTATTGTTCCCAAATACCCCGACAGGGTGATAGTTTAAGATACTAAGGGCGATATATATTTGGGGGTTTTACAATAAATCTTTATTAGAGAATATTAAATATACGAGTACGTCGTTTTAACTTATTATTTATAATTTATAAAGGCTATGTTGTAGTAAAAAAATTGTATGTTGCATTATGAACTAGTGAAAAGAACAACTTAAAAAGAAGGTGAATCTTCTTTACTGTTGGAAGAAAAAGACTAGAAATTTTTATGGAAAACTAATGTGATGCCAAAGGTCAAAATTTTTATTTAGAAATGTTGCAATAATGGACTAGCAACTAATGAGAATGGGTATAGAAGGAAATCAATTAATTCACTTTATAGGGGAACAAGATGAATCAATTGAACACATTCTATTCCATTGCTCATGGGCACGTGCTGTTTGGTTAGCAAGTCCTATTTCTTTTAATTCATTGACTGAACCATCTTCAAATGTGAAGAAATAGATTCAATTTGTTAGAATGAGTAAGATAAATATATATAAACATTCAAATGAAATGGGAGAATTGGATTTTTTATAGCTTGGCATATTTGGAAGGGTAGAAATGAATTCATATTTAAAGATATCAACCCTGACCTTTTGAGTACGGTTCAAAAATATTTATTGGTCTATGATGAGTTTTACTTAGCCAATAAGCAAACTACTGAGGCTAAAAACAAAAACAAAAATATAGCACTGAATTTATATCAAGATGGAAATCTGAATACTGATAATCAAGAAAGTCTTGATGGGAATGAAAGGCAAGGACAAATTGCGAATAGTGCACAAATGAAAGGGAGGATGGGGGAATCTAATTGGAAACCGCCACCCCATAGACAATTTAAAATTAATTGTGATACCTCGATTAATTTAGAAACTAATTCAGCTGCTTATGCTTGTGTATTACGGGATTCAACGGGTACACTTTTGGAAGGGATAGCTGAAAGTAAAAAGGTTAATTCTATAGCTGAAACTGAAACAAGAGGAATACTGGCGGCTTGTGAGATGGCTAACAATAAACCCACAGGGTTTGTTGAAGTGGAGAATGATTGTCTTAGTATTATTAACCACATTAATTCGACTACTTAATATTTATAGTAGTACTAAATTGTTAGTTAAAAATATTATATTTTGTAAAAACAGGGATAAGATTAAAATCTCCTTTGTTAATAGAATAAACAATAAAAGTGCAAATTGAGTAACCAAATAAAAGTTAAAAGACAATTTGTTTGGTTTTTGGAGTATTATTCCTCTATCCCAATTATCAAATTTTAGTAAGAATCATTTTGATAGTTTAGAAGTAGGTTAACTAATCTCTAAAAATGTAGAGAGAGAAATGCTGGTTCTCTCTTCTCTCTCTATTTCTTTTTTCTTTTTTCAGTTTTAATTTTCCTTCTCAAATCGTTAGATTTTTGGCACTCTTTTTGGACAACACATATCGATGGATTTGTTTTGTGATCTGGGATTGAAGAAACTGTTAACAAGTCTTATTGGATTACTCTTCTTATTTGGGGTTATAGAACCCGTTAGGGTTTGGGTTGAGATGATGAAGACGAACGACGGGAAGGAGACAGAGAGGGCTAATCGGCCTTTGAGTATCGACTGGGCTCTGCTTCGCGGGCCTAGCCCAACTGGAGATTCACGCCTCTATAAAACGGTTCGACTTCGACTTCGTATCACAAGGGTTAATACGGTAAGTCTGATTTTGCAACAGTTCGAATACAGAAATTGTTTGCTTGTTACAATCGTTCTTAGATCGATTAGATTACTATATACTTCAAAAATTTGGATGACTTTGGAAACTAGGAGATTTATCTATGGTGACTATGTGGTGATTATTTATACAAGTTTCATATCTCAAATTGGAAGAATTAAGATCTTTATCAGTTTACTTAGACTACAGTTCCCTGGGTATTATCGGTTTTGTCCCAGTAGTGTGTACACTTTACAACTTTGGAAGAATTTGGAATTTAGGAACTTCATCTTTGGTGGCTGGAATCAGTTGAAAAAACACCCTTTTCATTTTCGTTTCTCCGAGGTAACCCATATTCTGGGTATTTGGGGGGAATTGTGGTGTTTTACACTGCTGCAGGTCACGGTTGTTGAGTTAACCGTGATTAGGTACCTCCCGTCCGTTTGGTGTTCGAGTGTTTGGTGTTTTTTCAACGTGAGAGTGCTAAACCGAAGGGTCTATCAGCTTACTGGTTATTTGACATTGAAGACATTTCTGTTCTACAGACTGCTGCAAGAAGAGGATGGATGTGTGTTGGTTTTCCTTTATATTATGTAAATAGGGTGTTGTACTCTCTTTTTTAATAGAATAAAATGTTACCTTCGAACAAAAAAAAAAAAAGTAGGTTAACTTGTACCAAATGAACAATTAAATTTTTTATTGATTTTTTCTCGCCCCTTTTTTTTTTTTTTTTGTTGTCAACGTAAGACAGTAAAGAGATCGAAAAACCATAAGATCCTCGGCCGATTTTTTCTCGCCGTTGAACACAAAATATTGTACGTCTCACTCTCTTGTTATTTATTTTGTGTATACACACGGCCGACCTCATAATGTGTATATGTCCAATGCTTTTCTCACACGTAGCCTACTTATAATTGTTCGTTTTCCCACTCCAACCGACTAAAAGTAAAGCTGACATTATTATTTCAAGAATTTTTTTTATTGTTTTTCTTTTGTTTCTTTCTTTAGTCGAAATATTTTATTAATACTAAGTGGTTACAAAATAGACTACCAAATACCAATATTATTGTTACGCGCCCAAAAAAAAAAAAAAAAAAAATACCAATATTATTGTACTTACAAGCAAGTTCTTTTAAGGGAGAATATTTATATAAAACCCTGCAACTTCTAAACTTCCAAAATAAAGCTCCCATTACTTATTAGTTATATCCCAACCAAAACCTAACTAAATACCCTTACTACACTGATAGAAACCAAAAAGCAAAACAAAGAACCCATTAGGGTTCGTGACTCTCTCTCTCTCTCTCTCTCTCTCTCTCTCTCTCTCTCTCTCTCTCTCTCTCTCTCTCTCTCTCTCTCTCTCTCTCTCTCTCTCTCTCTCTGTGCTAAAAAACTAACGCAGCCCCCCACCCCCTTCCATCTCCACCTTCCACCGAGAGCCACCCCCACCTTCTACCGAGAGCCACCCCCAACGAGAGCCACCCCCACCGCCCTCTCGATGCCCACCTTCGCATCACCATCCCTCGCCTTCCCACCAGTATTGCGCTGCTGCTGCACCCAATGAAACACCACCACCAAGCTTTCGCCCTGCTGCTGCGAACTCCGATCTGCTGCTTCGAACTCCAATCTGGAAACAAAAACCTGCTCCGCCGTCGCTGCAACAAGGCCACCACCACCACGCGTCAGCATCCTCTCCTCTTCCCCACACCGTCACCCAGGTTCGTGGACCTTCGTTCGTGGAGAAGAGCAGTAACAAGACCACCGCGAGGCCATGGCTGCACAGCAAGAATACCATGGCTGCAACAGCAAGAACCCCATCGAGTGGCCAATCTCTTCCCTCCTTCCCCATTCCTGCACATCGAGCTCTGCGGAAAACCCACCATCCCCGATCTGCGGAAACCCACCAGCGACAGCAGCAGAGCCTCCATCCAACCCCACCATCCCCGAGATCCAACCCCACCATCACCTCTCTGCAGCGCTTCAACTACAGCGCCTCCCTCCTTCTCCGCTTCCCACAACCTCCACCCCGTTCTGCTTCCCCGTTCGCGATCTCTTCCCCGTTCGCGAGCCCATATCTGTTTTTTTTATCTGGGTGGTGTGTCCAGACATAATGGGCTCAAAGGTCCCTTCGTTTTTTTCCAAATGACTTGCTTTTGGTTCAGACTTGTTGGGCCAGGACACAATGTGTCCAAACCTTTTATCTTTGTATGGATCCAGATTTTTTTCTTTTTCCAAATGATTTACTGTTTTTTAAATCTAAAAGTCCTTTTTTTGTGTTAAAATGTTTTAAAATTTGTCCTTTCTAGTCTATTATTGGCTAGTCTATTATGGTCTAGATATCATGGTCTAGACAGTATGTTTTTTTGTTTTAGATTAAAAAAATTAAACTGTAATAATTAGATACTACTATACAAAAATTAAAAACTTGAGTAAAAAGATATTAGATACATCCTTTACGGTAAATTATTGGACATTGGCATGAATATGGACAAAAAAGGACTTGTGTACAGACCATTGTGTACACGAACTTGGTACAAGAACTGGATAAACAATAAGACTTGGAACAAAAAATGACATGGATAAACCCCGAGCTTGGGTACAGCCCCTTGGGTATAATATTGAACACTTTGAAAATGGACATGGACAAAAAAATGGCTTAGGTACAGCCCCATGGACACAGATTTTGACTTGGAAAAAATCCAGTTACAACATAGACAAACAATGCACGAATAAAAAATATGGCTCAGGTACAGCCCCATGTACACGGATTTGTCACTCAGCTCATGTGTATTCGGGAAAGTGAGAGAGAGAAATGAATTAGTTAACTTGTTTGATTTGGTTAGGCTTTATATAGAACAATTCTTAACTTAGGCTTTAAAATAGGGTGGGGATGGGATTAGGCTGTTTTTTGAAGTTTCCTCTTTTTTTAATTGGAGCGATTGTAAATACAAATAAAAAATAAATAATTTACTTCTATATCCCTGATTAGCTACCCAATTTTTTACTACATTCTTTCTCATAAACAGTAAAAAAGAATTTAAGATTACATAACAAACTACTAATTATAATATAATTAACCAAAAGAAAATATTGTGAAGAAGTTTGATTTTATTAAATAAAAGAGGTTTTTCGTAAAATAGAGTAGTCATTCTCAACCCTGACAATTTAATTTAAGAAAGAAAATGTTAGATTACAAGTTTAAAAGATCTCTATAACCGCAGTCTTCAATGGTAATAAATCTTTCACAAAAGTCGCAGTCTTATCCAAAAATATTAAGGTTTTGGTCCCTAACAATAAAAGCAACACAAGAGTAAGAATTGTAAACATCAAAGTTGCATCAGAGTTAATTTTAACTTTACCAATTCTAGGAGGTACCTATCATGTATTTGATACGTAAAAGCTTGAGCATAAATGAAAACCGCCTATAATATTTTCTTGGTCAATCCCATCAACTTGTACTTAGGGATGTCAACAGACCAGATTTCCTCAAAAAATAGCACAACCATACTCACATCCGTTAAGAAAAATGATAACCAAATTCGCATCCATTAACCATTGGATTTTAGAATTATTTCCCGAATCCGCATCCACAACGAATTCGGATTATCCGCGATTAATCCGCATCCGTAATTGTTAAATAGGATTTTAAAAAAAAATCTTATAAAATATTTTTAAAACTATAAAATTAGCTACTTAAATTATTTGGTGACTATAAATAGGTATTAGGGAATATAGTAATAAACTAGATAAAATCAATTAGGTGCTTTATGTATTGAATAATTTTATTTGATCGATATTATGTATGATTTTTGTATATATAGAATATATTTATATATAATACAAATATTTTATTTTTATTTCTTATATTTTATTCGGATTTTGGATTATCCATCAGATTAATGTAAAAAAACAAATCCTAACGGATTATCCACCGGATTACCTTTTATGAGAACTAAACCCTCATGGATGCACCATCAATTCCACTAACGGATTTTTTATCGAATCGGATATCCATCGGTTACGGTTAATTTTTAACCATTGCCATCCCAACTTGTACTGAATGTATAAGCTCAAATACTTTGCCATTGGCAAATAAATAAGCATAATTGGTTTTAATAGCATTTTTCATGGTCAAAGTAGGGTCAGGGGGTACTTTTTTGAAAATATAATCGTTCATGACCTTCCAGATATAACAATCAAGGTAGCAGCTAATTATCCACTAAAGTAATCTAATTATGACCTATTATTAAGATATTTCATGAGATGTTCCACCCATAAGGTCATCTTACTAGTAGGTCCACTAAATGAAAATAAAGTTTAATAAAGATGCAAGCCACACATCCTTGGCCCAATCATATTGAAAAATAATATGCTCAATATATTCAGGAGTTGAACCATAGATATCAAAACATAAATTGGTAGTCAATTTACTCTTAAACTTGTTTTCATTTGTTACAATCCTATTCTTACAAGATTTCCATAGAAAAATTCTAATCTTAGGAGCTACTTTCAAGTTTCATAAGAATATCCAAACTGACTTACGAGTAGCATGAGATGATTCACCTTTATCTACCACTTTATTCATCTCCTCGCTCAATAGATCATGAATATGAGCATAAGCCTCCTTAACAGTCACACTTCCTAAAGGAGAAGAATCCACATAGGACAGTCTAACTGATTAGATACAATATGTATACTCAAAATGGTTGCAACTATTGACAAAGTGAATAAATAATCTTATGTAACCATATTCCAACTAGTACCTTCATAATTCATCAACTCGTTGACTTTCAAAGGGTAACGAGCATTCGGTTTTGTAATACCTTTATTGCCTGGGATCCAATATGAATCCCATATGTTAATTTTATTTTGCCAATATTCCAGAAAATATATTTACCAAAAATATCCCTACCAAAGATAATACTTCTCTACCCTAGGGAACAATTATTACCTAATTTATCATCTAAAAATTCAATGTTAGGGAAGAACTTACCCTTCAACATTTTAAAAACAACAAATTTTGGTTCAATAAAAAATTCCAAGCATTAGAAGCCAAAAGAGACAAATTATTAACATTGAAATCCTTAAACCCCAAACTCACATCTGGCGTATGTTTGATGAGGGTTACCCACTTAATCCAATGTGTCCTGTTTTAACCTTTGTTTTCCCAAATGATATCACCCACCAATGAGGATATATGGTTAGTCGCCTTCTTAGGGATAAGGATTAGGTATAGCATTTATAATTGCCTTAATAAGGGCACCACTTGAAGGTAGTAATTTAGTGTCTAGAGCCTCCGTTTTGCCTAATATAGAGTCCATGAGACACTTAAGACATTTCACTTTGGATCTACCCCAGGAGTTAGGGACCCTACATACTTCCCAAGGTCTACTAGTTCACTCATCATGAGCAAACTTATGATCTCAGACCTTACTTCTAAGGTGGTATTGTGACTAAATAATATGCCACTTTTACTTAAATTGACCTTCTGCCCTGAATCATAACTATATTTATGTAATATATTGTGAAATATAAATTTATACTCTCCAAACTTGGTTCCAAAAAAACAAGTTGTCTTTAGCAAGTATACAATGAGTAATACTAGGTAAGTGCCCTTAAGATTGTATTTTTCCTCTGCATCCTTAAGTAACACAGAATAAAGTGTGTGTAACCAAACTAAAAATAAAAGGAGACAAGGGATCCCCCTGCCTTAGCCACTTTGAAGGCTTATCAATGTTAAAAAGTTTGCCATGAATTGGACTTTATAAGACACTGAAGTAACACAGTCTTTGACCCAATCGATCCAAATTGTACAAAAACCTTGTTTTAAAAGAAAATCAAATAGAAAGTAACACTTAACATGCTCATAAGCCTTAGCAATATCAGCTTTAATATCAAGTGAGATTGAATTAGAGGACCTTTTATTTTTCAAAAAGTGACTCACGTCATGAGCAATTAAAATGTTGTAAAAAATAGACCCACCAGGTATAAAAGCGTTTTATGATTCATCCACCCATGTTTTATATAAGACTTCATTATAATAACAAAAGTTTGCATATTATATTATATATAAAATTGGAACGGCTAATAGGCGTATAAGAGACTATAAAGTTTGGGCTTAAGCACTTCAGAATCAAAGCAATAATATTACTATTGATTGAATTAAGATCAATATGTTTACCTAATAGATCAGATACGACCCTCAACACATTATGCAATCAAAGCAATAATACTACTCCCTCCGTCCACAAATGTTTGTCATACCTTTTTCTTCACATAGATTAAGAAAAGTAATTAATGCCTTCTATTTTTACTAAATTACCCTCAACTAACTATTTAATGATTAAGTAAAGCAATTAATGTCTTCTACTTTTTGAAAATTAAATAAGGGTAAACTTGGTAGAACATGTAAAAAAGTTTCTTGATATTTTAAAATGACAACCTTTTGTGGACATCCATTTTTAGAAATTGTGACAAACATTTGTGGACGGAGGGAGTACTATTAATAGAAGTAAGATCACTATTGTTACAAAATTAATCAGGTACAAACCTCAACACACTTTAATGTTATTCGGAATAGGAGCAATGACTCTTACTCCCACAGACTGGAAAACACTAGAGAAATATTCTACAATCTATGATGATATATCATCATAGTTCTCAATCCATTCCCCATCAGCTTTTTTGTTAATAGTTATGTTTACCGCAAGAATTCACGTCAGTAAAATATTTTTATTATTGAAGACTGGAAAGATTTTTTTATCAAGGACGTAATATATAAAAGTCTCGAGTGATCAAAAGAATTTAGTTGATTGATAGAGCAAAAATAATATTCCTACCAAACTTATAAACCGACATATCAATATATAGTAACAATAGAGAGAGAAGAAAACCACTGGGACTAGCTCAATGGCCAGGACCCTGTCTCTCAACTAGGAGGTACAGGGTTCGAATCCCCTCAGCCGTGTTATTTCTTGAGCCCTTAAAGGGGGTAAGCAAGGGGTGCATGGTTCGAGTCTCCTCCCTGAACATGGGTAACCTAGTTCTGATTAAGTGGAAGTATGCATGAGGAGGCGTGTATATTTCCTATGGGATTAGTCGTGGTGCGCGTAAGCTGGCCCGGACACCCATACATCGAAACACCTGAAACCAGAATTATGTCTAACCTGATATTCTATATGCGTCCTAGAAGGGGGGTTGAATAGGACTACGGAAATTAATCGGCTAATTAAATTCTAAGTAAATAAAATTAAAAGGTAATTTAAATCCTATTCTCTTTCTAAACTAGATGGACATGAGTTTGATAAATGAGCAATAGATAATAATCACCTAGATATTCATACAAGCATATTATCAAACAAATAGAATGCGGAAGTAAATAGTTTAGGGAAAGAGAATACTCAAGCATGTATAGTGGTTCGGTTTCCCTACTCCACTACCTAAGGTAGCCACCTTAGGATTTTCAAGCTTCTTTACTAAGCTCCGTGTCTCTCTTAACCGGGGCGAGAACACAATACCCGTTTACAACCTCTTCGATAACACGAAGGACAACCTCTTGTGTAATCCCAACACAAGGACAACCTCTTGTGTAATCACAACACAAGGACACCAAGTATAATCCCTATACTCACACACTCTCTTAATCTAACTATTACAAAGACTAGACTAAGAGGAAAAATCAAGTGTTTGAATGGTTTTACAATAGTGATGAACTCCTAAAGAGTGGATATGACTTTATAGCATAAAGAGAATGATTTTGACTATGATTAGCTTCTTGACACCTTCATGAATGATCACAATTAAGCCCCTCAATGTTGGTAGATGAATGGTGTAAGTTGTGTCTTCAAAGAGCTTTAATTTATAGCTGAAATAAGCTTCCAACGGTCAAAAGGCTTCTATCTAACGGATCTATTTTAACTCCAACGGATATAAGCTTTGTCTTGTTCTAATAATGCAGAAAACCCTTTCTCGCGGTGTACCGCGGATATGGTGCGGTGTACCGCACTACTCAACGTGTTGATTTCATAGCATACTGACGGGCTACCCCATGCACCGCATTCTTGGTCCGCACCCTTGGTCCGGTGTACCGCGCCTCAGTCCGGTGTACCGCGCATTATCTTGCTTTCTGTTCGGACTAGCTGTGCTCCGCGCCTTTGGTCCGTGGTACTGCGGTGTACCGCAGGTGTTGTCCGGTGTACCGCGCTACTGTACTAATGAAGCTCAAGTTCAAGGATGTGATGTACTATTTGGGAATAGTTTAAAACACGATTTGGCAAATATTAAAACAAGATTAAAAGGACGTTAGGCCAACAATCTCCCCCTTTTTGATGTTTGACAAATCGAAAACTTTTGAAGTGATTAGTACTACATTTTTAATAAAAAACCCCCCTCAACCTAGGCATGAGGTTTTAAAAGATAAGTAATTTAAAAATCTCCCCCTTACGAAATGCATAGAGTTTTTGTATTCAACGAAAAAGTTTAACTTAAATTTCTCCCCCTTTGTCAACAACAAAAAGAAACGATCACTAAGTAAAAGGGACCAAATGTAATTTTGTAAAAACTATAGGGACCTAAAAGCAATTTGTTTAAAATTTTAAAAACACTAAATTTTGCAAGAGGGTTCCTAGATAATAGAGACATCTAAAAAAAATTACGAAAATTAGCACCAATGCAAGTAATATCACACTTTATTCCATTTGCATCTTGATGCTTGATTCCTATAAAAGAAAATTAAGCTTTAGGTACCCAACTTGGTTTGGGTCCATGAGTGTTAGGGAATTTTCTTTTTATGATCCATAAAGGCTTTTTCCAAGATGGTACAAGAGATCCTAAATCCAACAATTTACGATAATAACAATGAGATGCATTATGACCAAGTTTTTCACAATAAGTGCAAGTGATAAAAGATTTTGAAGAAGATGAAGTATGATTTGAAATCGTTGATTTAACAAGGACATTTTTCAAGAATTTTTGTTTGATTGAAGGATCATATCCAACATCACTTTTTTCAAAAACCAATTTTTGAGAATCTAAAATCAAATCCAAGTTTTCTTGCCCATTTGTAAATTTTAAAATAATAGCATTTTGATCCTTAATCTTTTTCTCTAACAATGCTTTTTCTTCCAAAAGACTTTTCTCAACAAGATGAAGTTTCTTATTTTCATCTAAACATTCATCACTAAGATTTTGACAATTTTCAAAAGCTTTTAAAATCTCTTTATTTTTATTTCTTTCAACCTCTAAATCTTTTGTTAAAACTTTGTTTGTTTCAATAGAGTTTAAAAAATCATTGTAAAGAGAATCAAATGCCTCATGAATATCTTGCTCACTAGCATCATCATTAGATAAATAAGAGCTAAATTTTGAAGTTACCTCATTGTTTTTTATCCCAAATAGCACGTTCATCTTCTTTGTGATTCACCATGAATGCAACTAGATTCACATCCTCGTTATCACTTTCTTCTTGATCGGAATTTAGAGCATCCCAAGTGATGTTGGTGACCAAAGCTTTCTTTGATTTTCCTTTGTGAAGATATGGACAAAAGGTTTTGATATGCCCTATTTTCTTGCAATGGTAGCAAGTAGGTCCTTCTTGCCTAATGACCCTTATATTTATTGAAGAGCTCCCTTTTTTGGCAAAACGTTTGTATTTCATAATTTTCTTAAGCAAAGCCATTTCTTCATCTTCACTAGTTTCTTCATCATAGGAATCTTCTTCCTCTTCACTTTCCTTCATTTCTTTTTGTTCTTTTATCTTGCTACTCAATGCATGGAAGGCAATGGATTTCTTAATCTTCTTATCCTCATCATCTCTTATCTTTTCTTCTTCAAGCACAAGCTCTTCCGTCATGAGGTTACAAATGAGTTCATGAACCGTCATTTTTGAGAGATCTTTAGTATCTCTTATAGAGTTGATCTTTAATTTGTATTTCTTTGGAAGAGCAAATAATATTTTTCGGCATTGTTCTTTGTTAGTGTACTCTTGACCAAGAGTCTTCAAGGTGTTGACAATGTTGGAAAATCTTTGATGCATAGCATTTAAAGCTTCATCGGGCTCCATTCGAAATAACTCATACTTGGTGATAAAAAGACCAATCTTAGTTTCCTTGACATCTTCCGTTCCTTGATATGATAGCTCCAAGAGTTGCCACATTTCATGAGCCGAATTGCATTCACTAACTCTAGCAAATTCCGTGACACTTAACCCATTTATGAGTATGTTCATAGCTTTGTTGTTTTTGGTGAGTTTAGCTATGTCTTGAGCATTGTAATTATCTTCATCTTTCTCAACCGTTTGACTACCATCAACATAAGGAATGTAAGGACCCTTCTTGATAGCAAGCCACAAAAAGTAATCGATTCCTTTGACATGAATCTCCATTTTCTTTTTCCATCCAAAGTAATCTTTTCCTACAAAAAGCGGAGGTCTAGTAGAACATGAACCTTCCGGTTGATTAGAGTCCATATCGTATTAACTCTAGAAACGATTAAGTACAATAGAGCTAGGCTCTGATACCAATTGATATTCTATATGCGTCCTAGAAGGGGGGTTGAATAGGACTACGGAAATTAATCGGCTAATTAAATTCATAGTAAATAAAATTAAAAGCTAATTTAAATCCTATTCTCTTTCTAAACTAGATGGACATGAGTTTGATAAATGAGCAATAGATAATAATCACCTAGATATTCATACAAGTATATTATCAAACAAATAGAGTGCGGAAGTAAATAGTTTAGGGAAAGAGAATACTCAAGCATGTATAGTGGTTCGGTTTCCCTACTCCACTACCTAAGGTAGCCACCTTAGGATTTTCAAGCTTCTTTACTAAGCTCCGTGTCTCTCTTAACCGGGGCGAGAACACAATACCCGTTTACAACCTCTTCGATAACACGAAGGACAACCTCTTGTGTAATCCCAACACAAGGACAACCTCTTGTGTAATCACAACACAAGGACACCAAGTATAATCCCTATACTCACACACTCTCTTAATCTAACTATTACAAAGACTAGACTAAGAGGAAGAATCAAGTGTTTGAATGGTTTTACAATAGTGATGAACTCCTAAAGAGTGGATATGACTTTATAGCATAAAGAGAATGATTTTGACTATGATTAGCTTCTTGACACCTTCATGAATGATCACAATTAAGCCCCTCAATGTTGGTAGATGAATGGTGTAAGGTGTGTCTTCAAAGAGCTTTAATTTATAGCTGAAATAAGCTTCCAACGGTCAAAAGGCTTCTATCTAACGGATCTATTTTAACTCCAACGGATATAAGCTTTGTCTTGTTCTAATAATGCAGAAAACCCTTTCTCGCGGTGTACCGCGGATATGGTGCGGTGTACCGCACTACTCAACGTGTTGATTTCATAGCATACTGACGGGCTACCCCATGCACCGCATTCTTGGTCCGCACCCTTGGTCCGGTGTACCGCGCCTCAGTCCGGTGTACCGCGCATTATCTTGCTTTCTGTTCGGACTAGCTGTGCTCCGCGCCTTTGGTCCGTGGTACTGCGGTGTACCGCAGGTGTTGTCCGGTGTACCGCGCTACTGTACTAATGAAGCTCAAGTTCAAGGATGTGATGTACTATTTGGGAATAGTTTAAAACACGATTTGGAAAATATTAAAACAAGATTAAAAGGACGTTAGGCCAACATAACCACGTGGAATTTTTCTTCCGATGGCACTCGGATCTCAAGTTACTGTTATGACCGAGTGTATACTTATCACCCTAGAGAGTTATGGATTTTTATATTGAATGTTTGTATAGAGCGTCATTTAGAGAGAAGTCCAATGTACACGTCTTGGAGATATGTATGGAATATTTATAGGCTCATTTAGGCATGTATATGGGGCTTTCGATGTGCCCATGTTGCATACTTACCTGTCAAGGATGTGGATAAATAACTATTGGTTGTCGACCATGCGCGTGAATATTACCTCAGCTAGGCCATGACAAAGTTTTATGTGATGCGAATCTTGATGACAACCTTTTGCTTTCAGCTATAATCCTCGGCCAAGAGGTCTTGACTCCGTCCTTAGCCTTAACATTTCACGGGTAATGTCGGAGCTTCATTCTGACTTATCAATACCCTTTTGAATTTGTATATGATCGATATCGCCTTGCTAGATATGAGCGACAAAAATTTATTCACCCTGTTTTGTGGGGTGCTTATATGAGAAGAGACCTTGGATGTCTGGGATACCTTTTTAATAATATTTTGACACACTAACTTAAAAGCTGATCCTTTTGTGACACAAATGTAAGAATTGTTTCAAAAGCAATTACTTGAAATGCCAAATCTGGAGCGGTTCTTTTGGATAATTTTTTGGCATGTCGATACTGGAGTCGACCTTTCAAGTGATTTCTTAATATGCCAACACTAGAGTTGGTGATGTTTCCCGTTTTGTGATAAATATATGCCCTTAGGATACATCATTTTAGGTGGAAATTAGACTTATTTGATAGACTTTTATGCTTATTTTAATATATTGCACTTTCTCCCTTCGGAATTATGATATTTGCATTTTTTCGAGCTTTTATGCGTTAATTTGTTTGATTTTAGTATAAAGTTCTTAGGTACATGGATGCTATGAAGCACCTAGATGAGGAGGATAAGTAAAGTTTAAAGTCTTAGATCAATCGGGGAGGTCAAAAGAGAGAAAGCACCACTCAAAGAGTTGACAAAAGATATGAATATATAGATAGCTGTTACTTCTTGCTGATTTCGAGCCAAAACGTTACTACTTTAGGTCAGGAGATTCAAAGGAGAAAGTTGCGCCTCTAAGTTAGCGCAGATTGAGGAATGGAATCAGGTTATTTGGACGTGAGACGCAAAAGTTACGGTTTTTTACTAGAGGGTGTACAACCGTTGCAGGATTTGCTAAATTGGACTTGGGCTTTTATCCATTAATGAAATAAAATAAAATAAAAAGCCCAATCTGATTTAGTAAGTATAAATGGCCTTTTAGACCTCATTTTTTAGCACGCTTCGTTATTTTCTAAATTCCAGAAGAGAGCAAAAGGCAGAGGAGAGAGCAAGAGCTAGAGAATTCAATTCCTTTTAACACCAGCTCATTCCATTCCTCCAATTAGGTTCTATCTTATTTCTGTTTTTAGGAAACATGTATTCTTTTAATTTCTTTATTGTTTTTACATTGAATATGAGCTAAACATTCAGTACTTTAGAATCGCAATAATGGGATTGCTCCAATTTATATAATTGATATTTTTCCGAAGTTGTGATTATTTCATTCAGTTCAAATTGGATATTTTATATTGACTATTATCGCATGCTTATTTACTATTTTTATTCTGGCCAATTAGAGTAATTAGGCTATTCACTACGTGGCAAGTGATCATCCGACGTGGGATTTTAATTACGGAACTAGGTAATAGACGCGTGGTATTCGTCAATGACCGACAGACTTGACTACCCACGTAGCCAATTGGGTAAAAGACTTCAACATTTGAAATTAGATATAATCACCTGGGAGGGGTTTGTAATACCATAGGATAGTTTCTAAGTCCACCCGGGAGGGGGTTAGGAGATTGTAGAGTCCTGACTAGTACACAAATACCGATTTGAACCTTAAATGGAAACGTTAGTTGTATGAATTTAGGTGAATCCCTTGTGAGACTCAAGTACATCTCTCATCTTTGTGTTTACATCTCTTAGTTCTCAATTCGCTTACTTTCTGTTAATCCTTAGTTGTTTATTTATTTGCTTCTAATATTTTAATCTTCAAAATAAAATAAAAAATCTCTTATATTTTATTCTCTGTAATTACAATTACTACTACTTATCTGTTAAACACTTGAGTTATACCAGTTCAATCTTTAAGAATGAAATCCTTAATATATATATTACTTGAAACGATCTGTACACTTGCAGTTAGTAGGTACTCTTAATTATTTTAATTTTATCACACCCTAATACCCACCCGTTGGTCTTTTGGATTACCTTTTAGTACTGTTGATGATGCATTTGGGCTTTCAAACTGAACTGTGGAAGCTTGATTTGATCAAAACGATGAGGTAATTATTTATGTGGCTAGATAGGGGTGGCACCATGTCATCCTGATTTTCACGATCTCCTTCACCATACCATGTGGCCATGTCGTATTAGATATTGATGGGTTTTTTTGGCATCTTGTGAAGCTCAAAAGGCGTTACATAAAATATGGGCGTTTTTTCAAGCAATTATGACCTTGGGAAGCTGAAGTATCGTTTCTAAACATCATACATTTCTTTTGCTTTTTTATTTTCACCATACTTTCATTAACCTCCTTGGATCATACTCATATATTGAAAATGGTCAGTCTTTATTTAAACGTTTCTTTCTTTGGCCAAGGATTCTTTGAAGCCAATGGGAGAGGACGGGCCTTGTGCTCCCCGAATTGAAAGGAGAAGATCTCTTTTTCCATACTCTCCAGCTTATACATGAGGAACTGGGGTAAAACCAATACATTCTCCTTTATTGGGACACGTATATATTTATGAGTAATGATATATAATTACCTCATCGTTTTGATCAAATCAAGCTTACCTGATCATACGCCTTGGCCATATCAATTTTTATAGCTGTCATGTATTTTTTGTTTTTCCTCTTTCTGCTTATAAAGAACGATATCTCCTGTGCTATAATAATGTTATCTTGAATTGCCTAACCTTTAATGAAAGCTGATTGTGTTGAAGATATTATAACATTCATAATTTCTTTAAGTCGATTAGAGAGGATTTTTGTAATAATTTTATAGATGAAATTGACACAGGAAATAGGTCTAAAGTCTCCTAAGTTTTCTTGTGTCGTTCCCGTCAGGATCAAAGTTATTAGAATATTATTATCGTTTCCACTGAACAATTATTTTCGAATAAATCTTCTATAATTTTTAAAACATCCTCCTTAATAATATCCTAGAATTCTTTATAAAACTTACCATTTAGTCTGTCGGGTCCTGGTGCTTTTGAGGCTGATAACTCTGTTATAGCTCTTTCTATTTCTTCCATGGTAGGTTTCTTTGTCAGTTCTTCATTCATGTTATCGCTCACTCGTGGTTTTATGTATTCGATAGCTTTCTGCATATTTTCTTCTATACCACTATTTTCTTTAAAAAGGTCTTTATAGAATTTTCGAAAGCAATTTTTAATATCTTCTGAATCATCAGTCCATTCACCATCCTTATTTTTAATCCTAGTGATTAGATTTTATTTTCTACGCTTAATAGTAGCTAAGTGGAATTTTTTTGTGTTTTTATCCCCATAAACGAGTCAATACTGCCTCGCTCTATCGCTTCAATATTTTTCTTCTTTGTCATATTCTATTTTAATTTGTTCTTTAATATCATTTTCTTCTTTAGAGGTGTCTCTATCATTTTTAGTGCTATTAATTTTTATAAGTCTATCTTGTAGGTTTTTAATAGTTTTTCGTGATTCTTAAAAATTTTCGAGCTCCACTTAGTAAGTTCTCTCTTAGTATATTCCCTTATTTTAATAAATTTTGGTAAGGGGATCAAGTCATGAGCAATTTTCCAACTATTATCAATGACTTCTCTGCAATTATTATTATCTAACCACCTAGTTTTGAATTTAAAATGTTTTATCCCTATTTTCATATTCATGTCAAAATGGAGTATAAGGGGGGAGTGATCCGACCCTATAGCAGGAGGTATGAAGATTTGTGATCTCGGGAACTTTTCCATCCATTCGTAGGTTGCCATCCCTCGATCAATCCTTGTTTTGACATTCTTTTCCGCTTCCATCCTGTTGGACCAAGTAAATAAACAACCGTTAGAATTAATTTCCGCTAAGAGTTAGTATGTGTAAAGTCTAAGAATGCATTAATATAATTGATGTTAGCTTGATTTTTGCTCTGTTTTTCGGTGATGTTCAATATCTCGTTAAAATCTCCTATAATCGTCCATGGTTCGTTGATTCCTTCACTCCATCTTGTTATATCATTCCACATCTCTACTCTTTGATTAAAATCATTAGGGGCATGTACGAAAACCATATAATACGAAAAGGACAATTCATTAATTAAAGCAACTACAAAGAAATTACAACTAAAGACAATTTTAAGCTGCATATTAGAGTGCCACAATACCAAGAACCCCCCAGAGTGGAAAGAAGCTCCAAAGGTTTCGACAAAAAAGGAGTTGTTGTAACCAAAACGCGCCACCACCTCACGAGAGTCCACCTCTCTCAGCATTGTTTCACAAAACGCAACCACACCAGGACGAAATTGAGTTATCATCGAGCTGATTCTAGATAATGTTAAGGGCGCTCGAATTCCCTGAACATTCCAAAATAAGGTCGTCATTTGAACTTCACGGCTTTTTTGGAGTTGCCGCCGCCATTATTTTCCTCAAAGTGCTCTTTTTCTTCCTCCTCCACATCTGCATACTGAAAATTCATATCGTGATCCTCCCACCACCTTCATAATCTTTTTCAAAATAGTTCTCGCTGTTTTCGAAACTCCCTTCTTTCTCTTCTTCTGGCTCAAACTGTGAGTCATAATCATCCACCATTTTCGACACGTTATCAGAATCATTCCTAACCTCTTTTACAAACACAACACTATCCTCGCCTTCTCTCTCATTCTCTAAGATACTAAACTTATTTTTGTTTACAAATTTTTCGATTGAATTAATAGAGTCTATCACCCTAAGTTTTTTAAAACTACCCGCTATTTTTTAGTTTACAATCATGTTTCCAAATTCAGCCCCACCAGCTCTTCCTTCTCTCCTTCTTATTATGTTTTGCTGGAGATTTGATGATGTCTCCATGTTGGGGTCAGTAGTATCACTTTTATTTTCCACCTGCTTACCCTTGATTTTCCTCATTTCTTCCTCAAATGCCATCGGCGCTGCACAAATATTCCCTTCATTGCTCTCCTCTCCTTCATCAGTTATGCCATGTGTTCTTTTGAAGGCTTCAATTTTCTAGGTAGATTCATGTAATTCATTTCTAAGGTCGTGCATCTGTTTGTTCCAAAATTCCCACTCTTATTCCTCCTTCTCCTTATCTTCTTGTGTGGTTTTCTGTTTCACCATCCTGCTAGTACTTTCTTTTGTGGTGTAATTGAATCTGCTCAGGCTATTATTGCCCCCTTCATTGATTTGGACCCCACTATTTATGACAACACCCTTATAGCTTTGACCTGCACTCTTAGCAATTTTTTCATTATATTGATAAATAACAAACTCTACATTAACTTTTAAGTGTAATCCATATATAGGGTTGAAAGGAGGAAATTTAGCCACATTATCTATACTCCATGATACCTTCCCGCGTTCATCAATATCCTCTACCTATTTTATATGTTTAATTGGGAAATTACCGTATTGGTGCCCAATATTACCACATCTGAAACAAAGGGAACCTGTGTTCTCATATTGAAAAACTACCCATGCTGCTCCTTCTTCTTGATACAGGTATGTCCCAGGGGGAAGTGGGAATTTGGTGTTGATCTTTGCTCGGGATCTGAGGATTCTGATGTCGCAATTTAAGTTGGCTGGAAAATCCACTGCTTCAATTTTAATAAAGCATTCTTCCAAGGCCTTGACTGTGATTATGTTATTCTGTTTGAAAGCTAATCCTCTTATCTGCACCCAAATTGAAGAATAATCTGTTGATAAGTCTTTGAACTCCACCACCTGTGGCCATATTGTCATGCTTAGGTCCATCTTTTGAAATAAGCTCGGCCTCATTTCCCAAACCCGCTTAAACTCTCTATCATTGAAAATCTCGAGCTTAAACATGTTGTTCTTGACCTCTGAGAGTCTATAGTGGCCCTATATTCCCCAGCGTTCTTCTATGAATTTCCTCAGTTGTACAGCGTATACAGTTGAGTCCCCCACAATGCTGAGCAGAATTGCCTTCTCTTCTTTCATGCTCTCCGCTAGTCTGGCTTTCATTCCTATATCGATGACCCCAAGCTTACAAGCCTTGTGATCATTAAGTGGAACAATTGGTAAAGCGTGAAAATCCCTAGTCGCCATTGTGTATTCTGCACAGTGACTAAAAGCAACAAAACCTCTAAAGAGGTATAGATTAGTAGCAGGAAGATTTGTTGAAACAAGAGAACACCAGAGAGGTAGGGAAGAAAGTGGAAAAGGCGAGAGGATTTGAGAGAGGGTAGAAAAGATGAAGTTGAGTAACAAAATTTCCTTAACCTTTAGGCTTATATATAGGTGATCTTCCTTGGATTTATTGTTGTTCTTCTTGGATACGCAAGACTTCAAACAAGGTGTCTTCTGAGCTTCTTGAGGGTTGTAATGTGTTGTAGCGCAGTCAATTACTCCATTCCCAACAGTGTCATTATTACCAATCCAATTAATTAAACATAAAATCTCTCATTTGTAATCATTATTCTTGCAGCACCAACTAAGGCGTGCCCTTTTTTGCAAGCCTCTTCGCATCCCCGATGTAAGAGTTTAGGGATTAACAGACCTTTCTTGTAAGACAAAGAGAAACAAACCAAGTGAAGAGAAAGCAATAATGGATAATACCTTGATAACCACGATAGGAGTTTCTGACTTAGGGTTTGATTTGGGAAAACCAAAAAAGGCTTCAAATCTATCTGAAAGTTATCATCATTAGCCTTGGGCTTCCCATTCAAGCTGCCGATCAACCTCTGTGTTCTTAATAGCCATCGATTTGTATTTATTGCGTTTTCCCCCAAAAAAAGTAGCTCGAACCCTAGGTCGCAGTCTAACTGCCCATCGGTTGAGATACCCATCCCTAAGGGTTGAGATAGGTATCGTGTGTATTTCGATCTCGCGTGAGCCTCCACCACAGTTGTGATGGAGAAGACGAAGGGATTAGCAAGAAAGAACGAGAAAATCGTGTCCTAGGAAGAGAGAGATTCCGATGAACTTAATTAAAATATGTAACAATTAATAAAAGCTACAAGAGCCAAGAAGTTGAAAAAAACAAAACATGTTGAAGAGTTACTAGATGAGGTAAATAGCTTTGTAGAAGAGGGTGACAAAGAAACCGATGAGGGGTCTAAAAGAAATAATTTAGTTTATCTTGGGGCTATAGACAAATTTGCAAGACAAATAGATCTAAAAAGTGAAAATTTAAGCCAAGGACAATAGTCAGTTCTAAATGTTTCTCAAAAGGATAACCAAATTAATCTACATATGTATATATCTTAATGGATGCATCAAACAACCCTTCTTCTTAATTCAATAGAAAACAAAGCCTTCGCTGCAATGGTAGAAGCATTTGGTCAATTTGGTCCCTATTTGTAACTTCCTAGTCAATATGAGATCAAGTATCCCTTCTTACAGTTAGAAGTACATGATACAAAGCTTTTACTAGAGGATCAAGAAGAAGAATGGGGTAGGACCGGTTGTTCCATTATGACGGATTGTTGGACCGATCGGAAAAGGAGAAGTGTCATGAATTTTGTAGTGAATTGTAAGTTTCAAACCACTTTTATTCTTCGAAAGAAGCTTATGGTGATGCCCATACATGTGAATATATATTTGAATACACTGACAAGTGCATTGAATTATTGGGCCCGAGAAAGTGATTCAAGTAGTGACAAAGATCCTATTAGTTCCTAGCAGATAACAAAGTTCTTCTTATTTCTTGAATACTATTACTTTCACAAAGTTTGTAGCATAGGAGATGATCTATTTATGAATGATGCTTTACTTACTTAGCTGGAAATGTTCTTTCCTAAGGATACGAATGTGGAAAAGCTTTCATTTGTGTCAAATACGGAAATGAGGAATTATATGTTTAAAGAGGATATGTTTGCAAGGAAAATGGCACTATTAGGATGTTCCGTGCACAATGACATCTATGATCCAAGTAATTAATATTATTCATAATATATATATTATTTTAATGTTTAAGTTCATGATGATGACTCGATTATTTAAATACATGCTTGCCTACATATGGTGGTGGGGTACCAAATTTGCAAATATTAGCCACAAACCTTAGTATTTACCTCTAACTCTTTGTGATATGAGGAATATTGGAGTACCCTTAAAATGGTAATCACGAATACTCCATTATTATCTACTAGAGGTATTGAGGTTGAATAATATTTCAATATTTTTTAATCTAGTCTTGATGTTATTATATTGCAATGGACAAAGAATATCATGTTACAATAGTTTTTTAATATAAAATATTATCATAGTTTTCTATTTAAAAAGTCATTGTTTTGAGAATAGAGCGAGGAGTTTTTTTTGCCTTTGGCTTTCGTTTTCAAAGTAATTGGCAATTAAGCACGCTTTGAAAAATATTTACAAGTTTAGCACCTGGGCGGAGGTCAAATTTCCGCCCCTATAATAAGGGCGGAGTCAATAAATCAGCCCTTAGTTAAAATCCGGATTAAGAAAGGGGCGGACTCCCGTTATCCGCCCCTAGTATAAATTTTTAAAAAAAATAATTTTAAGTAGGGGCGGCATATTGACTTGCGCCCCTAGTGCATTTAGCTGCCGCCACGAGGGCGGTAAGAAACTATCCGCCCTTAGCACAAAAAATATAAAATAAGGGGGCGGATATCGGGTTTCCGCCCCTACTGTTTATATCATTAACCGAGCATCTGATATAACCCATTTCGAAAAATCATCAACCCCTCTCCTCCTCCGCCCTCCTCCGCCCTCCTGCGCTGCCGCCGAACCGCTGCCGCCGCCATCCAATAGTGGAAGCATCTCCACCATCTCTACATCTCTATCTATCATTGAAATATCCTAAAATCAAAGGTTAGGTTTTCTAATTTTTTCTTTTGGGTTTTTTTTAAAATTTTGCTGAATATAAGGACCTATAGTGCAATTTTTCCAATATAATCCATAGTGTAATTCGGTTTATAGAATGACCTATTGTAAAATTAATTTAAGTTAGGGTCCTATTGTTTAATTATCTAAATTTAGGGGGTTTTATTGCATGTTGTTTAAACTATAGGGACCATAGTGCAATTGGTTAATATAGGGACATTTTTTGCAATTTTACTTGTGTAGTGGCATATAATGCAATTTGCTAAATTTAGGGACTTATAGTGCAATTTGTGATTAATTAGGGACCTATAGTGCAAATTGTGTACAAATTATGGACCAATTGTACAATTTACTTTCAAAATAGGGACCCATAATGCAATTTTATTTATATAGGGACCTAAAGTTCAATTTGTTTACAATAAGGGACAAATAGGTTAATTTGCTTAAAATAGGGACCCATAATGCAATTTTATTTATATAGGGACCTAAAGTGCAATTTTCATAATATAGGGGTTAATGGCTTCTTCTTCGAGTAACCGGGCCGAGCTTTTATGGAGACAGACGAGACATCGCCATAAAAGTCAAGCGGTGTGGTATGATCCAAGTGTAAGTTTGGTTTTGTAAACATATAATTTATTTTAACCTTTGTTGTTAATAGTTATTTAACTTTATGATTGTAGGGGCGAAATTCAGGTGCCGCTATAAGACCCATGACCACTTTTCCGTGGAAATTGGACCACCGGGTGGTACCTTTTGTAGAAACAGCCAGGTTTGGGGAGATTAGGAAAATCGATCGGATTGTGTTGGACCACAATTTAATATCCGCGATGGTTGAAAGGTGGAGACGCGAGACGCATACCTTTCATATGCCCGTAGGTGAGATGACCATCACATTACGAGACGTGGCTTTGATTTTGGGTCTTCCGATTCGAGGTTTTGCGGTTACGGATTCATCAAACTTTGACTTTGACACAACTTGTACAACTGTATTTGGGGTCGTTCCACCACCTGAAGCAAGTGGGCGTCAAGTGATCAGTACCGTATGGTTAAGGGATACTTTTGGCAAAGCTCTTCCAGAAAACCCAACTGACGATGATTTTTGACATTACGCGTGTGGTTATATTATTCGTCCTTTCCGTTTTACACTCCTTGTGATTTTTTAGGTGCCACCTACTAACATCCAACAATAGAGCACGCCTAGAAACGTATCGCTCACCCAACGTAAGATTAAGTCCTTTCACCATGGAAGATGGTTGACTCTTTTCCCAATCATGACATTCAACATTTCCGCTCATATCAAGAGGACCAAAATTGTATTTTGTTGGATTAGAACAATCTTCATCTTCATCGTCATCGTCGTCTTTACCACTTTGCTCATTCTCATCGCTAGAAATATGATAACCCTCTTCATCGGATGCCTCCGATTCGGTCTCACTATCGCTTCCACTTTCACCATCATATCCGCGAATTGTCTCGCGAATCGACTCAAGAGGTGTGGATGTATTACCGCGCTCATAAGTTTTCTTTTGAAGCTTCTCACGAGAAGTGGACGCTTGAGATTTACGAATTTCTTTAATGTCGACATAAATCTCGATAGCATGGTATTGCCCGTTCTTCGCCCCACCTATCATCGCATTTATCGTGTCCTCCCCTACTACTAAAGCATGAAACCGTGGAGGGTTTGACGAAATCGGACATCGCCATATCAAATCGAATATAACCTCGTTTTCGTTCCACTTGCATTTCGCACAAACGGATTTTTTTAAACCAAGTAGACCAATATCACCCCCGGTCATAAAAGCATTACAATCTCCCCCATTATACTCAACAACGCCATTTCCACTTCGAACAATATCTCCACCATTAAAACATAACCACATGAAATTCATTTTTACCTAAAAACCCAATAAACATCACATAATCAATACAAAATCATACACAATAAATAATAGTAAATCTAAATTACTCAATTTAAGTAGCAAACTCCTATAATTAATTACTCTTATATAAATCAAAAACCTAATTTTTTTAACTAATAATACATGTAAATAATAATGAAAAAAGGATAGAATCATTACCTCTAATATGAGATGTTCAACTCTTTGATGAAATACTTTAAGAATTTGTGATGGTTGTGATTGTAGAAGATCAATGGAGGGGGTGGGTGGGTTGAAAATTTCAGAAATGGGTATTTGGTTAGGGTTGGGGAAGATAAAGGGGGATAAAAGGGGGTAAAATAATTTCAGTTTTTTTTGTGCTTAGGGCGGATAGTTTCTTACCGCCCTCGTGGCGGCAGCTAAATGCACTAGGGGCGCAAGTCAATATGCCGCCCCTACTTAAAATTAATTTTTTTTTAAAATTTATACTAGGGGCGGATAACGGGAGTCCGCCCCTTTCTTAATCCGAATTTTAACTAAGGGCTGATTTATTGACTCCGCTCTTATTATAGGGGCGGAAAGTTAACCTCCGTCCAGGTGCTAAACTTGTAAATATTTTTTAAAGCGTGCTTAATTGCCAATTACTTTGAAAACAAAAGCCAAAGACAAAAAAAACTCTAGAGCAAGCCTATTAAACCTCTTTTTTTCTAAATATTCTGGCCCAGTCCTTTTCAGCCCCTGTTCAGCCTTATTTTCTGAAAATCTATCATACAGCTGAATCTTTTTGTTGTCTATGAAACAAAATATAACCTTTATTTTTTTTTTTCATACATGTACATATAAATAAAAGAATAGATTAGATGTAATAAGGTTAAATAATATAGTCAATGTCCAATTCAATGTTAATATCATGAATAGGAGGAAAAACTTGATGGAGAAAAAAGTTTATACATTGCTTACTATTGGAAGTAGACAACCTACGAGGTTGGATGTTAGAGACGAAAATAATAATGATGATGATATTGATATTGATGGTGGTGATGAACTGATGATGATGATATTGAGTCAGTGTTTCTTTACAGTGAGGCTTTAGAAACATTGAAAGTCAATGACATTTTGTAACCAAAAAAAATGATGAAAATAATTATGAATAAGGTTAGTCTGATTGAGATAAGAGTAATGATATTTGTCACTCTTTTTGTATCACTCTTTTATCACTTTTTACGTGTATATCTACATGTACCAATGAATGAATTTCTCTATCCTATTTAATTTTTCTCTATCTTCTATTCAAGGAAATCAATACATATATATAGAAGGGTGATAAAAGGGTGATATGAAAAGGGGTGACATATATCATTACTCTTGAGATAATGAGATAGAGAGTGTTATGAAAAGTTGAAGGATTAACAAGAAGGTAGACAAGAACATTTTGTTTATATTGAAATTATATATATATATATATATATATATATATATATATATATATATATGGAATTTTGTGTAGCTGTATTTTTGTTTTCATTTTTTATGAATTTTTTTAGTTGTGTTCTTTTTGGTTTATGTCTATTATTATAAAATGAGAACTATTATTACACGTTCTTTAAACATGTAAAAAATTATAGTTGAATTGTGTTATCATGTTAATGATAAGATTAGATATTTTACAGGTTCGAATCGAGTCAATGATTCTGAGTCCAAAATGACTCTCCAATGTATTAAAAAACAGATGAGATCTTTAAATTGTTTTTACTTACCAAATAATATGTTTTGAAATTTGGATTTAAGTATATTTCTCATATATTCAAAAAAATATATATAAATATTAATATTCAATATATAAATAATATATATTTTTATTAAACATAAAATTAAAACTGACTAGGAAAAAACTGTCTAGAATCCGATTATTGGGCTGCTTTCCTGATCAATCTCTCGAAGGTGCTAGGCCGACCTACTAGCGACTAGTGTTTTTTAAAACACTGGTCTTGGGTGATCTAATTATTTAAGAAAGCGAAAGAGTAAAGTAACCAATAAAGAGAAATAATATAACTGGATTACCCAAAATACATCATGGTGATATTTGGGTGATTCTATTTGGATAATACATAACATTACTCTTATAAATATTTGATTATGTAAAAAGATTTAAAGAAAAAAATATGTGAATAGGCTAATTTATCTTTAAAGATTTGATTTTATAAATGACTATTTTTTAAGAGGCAATTACTAATACCACCCTAGGGGGAAGTGATATTGCCCATAAAAGTCATGTCTAATTAGGGCTGTAAACGAACTAAGCCGCTCGAGCTCGGCTCGGTGAAAAGCTCGATCGAACTCGTTCGTTTATATAAACGGGAAAAAAAGTTCGTTCGAACTCGTTCGTTAAAAAACGCGTTCGTCCGAACTCGTTCGTTAACTCGTTAAAAAATTATAATCTGTAAATTAATGGTTTGGTTATCAATAAATATATTGTTAAAACTATAAAAAAAAATTATTCGTTAATAACTCGAGATCGGCTCGAAAAAAGCTCGTTCGATATGTTATCAAGCCTTAAAATTTGAGCTCGGCTCGACTCGTTAAAATTTGAGCTCGACTCGGCTCGACTCGTAAATCTTATCAAACAAGCTTGCACATCTAGTATTCGACTCGACTCAGTTCGTTTACAGCCCTATGTCTAATATAAAAAACATAATTAGACAATAATACCCTTGACTAAATATTCCCATCAAACTAAATTTTCCAACCAAACTAAATTTTTCCTGCCAAAAAAATTCCGACCAACTTTTCCGGCCAAATTTTTTTCCTGCCAGTTTTTTCAGGCCAAAGTTTTTTGTTATTTGGTGGGAAAAATCCCACCAAGTTATATGTGGGGTTTATGTTGTTTAATAGATAAATTTCAGAATTGGATAACGAGTTAAACCTCTTATTCTAACATATATATGAACTAGGTAAAACCCTTGTCTGAAGACACTAAAGCAAAAATTAATTATGTTGACGGGAATCGAACCCAGGTTCCCTGGGTGAAGGGGCCATAATCAATCCTGGCCACCACTTATGATTAGCCAGATTAAATCCTGGCCACCACTTATGTTTGGCCAGATTTAATCCTAGCCACCACTTATATGGGTAAATCTGGACCGTAGAAAAAACTCCGAAATATAATATAGACTAGGTAAAACCCGTGTCTGAAGACACTGAAGAAAAAATTTGTTGCGCTAACGGAAATCAAATACGGGTTCTAAGGGTGAAGGTCAAGTTTAAAGTTAGGGTTAAGGTTGTTCTTTTTTTTCTCATAAAGAATAAGGTTAGGTTATAGTTAAGGTTAATGTTAAGGTTAAGGTTAGGGTTAAGGTTTAGGTCAACGTTAAGGATACGGTTAATTTTAAGGTTAAAGTTAAGGTTAAAGTTTAAGTCAAGGTTAAGGTTAAATTTAATTTTAAGATTAAGTTAGAGTTAAGGTTAAGATCAAACATTTAAGGCTTAACAAAATTCCAGGGTTAAGGCCGAATATTAGCGCGATGATTCTTCATCTGTTTAAGGTTAAGGTTAAGGTTACAGTTAAGATGAAAGTTAAGGTTAAGGTTACAGTTAAGACGAAAGTTAAAGTTAAGGTTAAGGTTTAAAGTTAAAGGTTAAGGTAAATTTAAAGGATAAATGTCAAGGTTAGGGTTAGAATTAAAGTTAAGGTTAAGGTTAAGATTAAGGTTAAGGTATAAAGTTTAAGGTTCAAAGTTCAAGGTTTAAGGTTCAAGGTTAATTTTTAACTTCAAGGTTAAGATTATGGTTAAGGTTTAAATTAAAGTTAATATAAAGGTGAAGGTAAAGGTTAAGGCTTGAGATTTAAGGGTAAAGGTTAAGGGTTTAAGGGTTAAGAGTTACGGTTAAAGTTAAGGTTAAGTGAAGATGATGATAAGGCTTTAAGGTTTAAGGTTCAAGGTCAAGGTTTAAGGTTAAGGTTAAGGTTAGGGTTACGGTTAAGGTTAAGTTTAAGGTTAATGTTAAGGTTAAGGTTTAGGTTAAGGTTAAGGTTAAGGTTAAGGTTAAGGTTAAGGTTAAGTTTAAGGTTAAGGTTAAGTTTAAGGTTAAGGTTAAGGTTAAGGTTAAGGTTAAGGTTAAGGTTAAGGTTAAGGTTAAGGTTAAGGTTAAGGTTAAGGTTAAGGTTAAGGTTAAGGTTAAGGTTAAGGTTAAGGTTAAGGTTAAGGTTAAGGTTAAGGTTAAGGTTAAGGTTAAGGTTAAGGTTAAGGTTAAGGTTAAGGTTAAGGTTAAGGTTAAGGTTAAGGTTAAGGTTAAGGTTAAGGTTAAGGTTAAGGTTAAGGTTAAGGTTAAGGTTAAGGTTAAGGTTAAGGTTAAGGTTAAGGTTAAGGTTAAGGTTAAGGTTAAGGTTAAGGTTAAGGTTAAGGTTAAGGTTGAGGTTGAGGTTAAGGTTGAGGTTAAGGTTGAGGTTAAGGTTGAGGTTAAAGTTTGGGTTTGGTTTCGGGATGTGTTAAGGTTAAGGTTAAGGTTAAGGTTTGGGTTTGGGTTTGGGTTAAGGTTAAGGTTAAGGTTAAGGTTAAGGTTAATGTTAAGGTTAATGTTAAGTTTAAGTTTAAGTTTAAGGTTAAGGTTAAGGTTAAGGTTAAAGGTAAAGTTAAGGTTAAGGTTAAGGTTGATAGTTAAGGGTCTAAGGTTATGGATATGAGAGAAATTAGAGTTTTTTGAGTAGTAATATATGAAGTTAGGTCCATTCTGATTTATTATATAAATATTATAAATTTATATTAAATGTAAAGAGTGATCTAAGGTTCTTTTTAAATTTTTTTATTAAGTAAATAAGAATTAATTAATGGTATTATAAAGGTCCGAATCGGATTTACCCAATTGTTCTTAAGTATTTCAAGATATTATTATTATTATTATCATTATTGTTATTTTTAACTCCACCATATATTTCAATATTATTTTCCTTCATTGACTTTTCGAAAAATCGTGTAGGTTAATACATTGCTCCCATATTTCCAATTTGAAATTTTTTCTTTTAAAAGATCAATATGGTTTTTATATAAATATAATAATTGAGAAAATAAAAAATAAAATTTTTATAGATATTTATAAGAAGAATAAAAGAATTATGAAAGAAATTAGAGGTTTTTGAGTAGTAATATGAGAAGTTAGGTACATTCTGCTTTATTATATAAATATTATAAATTAAATGTAAAGAGTGATTTAAGGTTTTTTGTTTTATATTTTTTTATTAGGTAATTAATAACTAATTAATGGTATTAATGATAGGTGGGGCCAGAAACGATCTTGACCACCACTTATGTTTGGCCAGAATCAATCCTGGCCACCACTTATCAAAAAACCTTGTAATATAATAAGGTTTTTTGTTTTTTGTTTTTTTATTAGGTAATTAATAACTAATTAATAGTATTAATGATAGGTGGGGCCGGAAACGATCTTGGCCACCATTTATGTTTGGCCAGAATCAATCATGGCCACTACTTATAAAAAACCTTGTAATATAATATAGATAGTCAAAAAAATTCTAATAGATTACGTTGATTTATATATTTTTGGTGAATGAATCCCACCAAACTAGTTTTAATTTATGTTGTTATTTGTTAGGAAAAATCCCACCAAACTAGGGGAGGTTCAGGACTTGCTTTTAAAATCATCAAAATCAATTTAATTAGAGCTAGAGCGCATTTCTTAACTTCATTGCAAATATTAAATAATCTCACAATCTATAATCAAGCCTACATGCTACATACATAACACTCAATACTAATTATTAACTTTAACAAAACGAAAAATAGTAGCTAAACGGTACAAGGTTACATCACTATAAATACAGTAATATGTCTTTTTTTGTTCAAATAATACAATAATATGTCCATTTGACAAGAAAAACAGTAGCTAAACATGAGACCCGATTCTCTTGATTCATTTGGCGATTGTGAATTTAACCGACCCAAACCCCTATTCATTTGGAAAAATCCCACCAAATAACATCTACATCAGATGAAGTAGTAGTGAGCCGAGATTTTATCAACTGAAACACCTTCTTTGATCAGACTATGAATTTCCCATCGTAAAGCATATACTTCAGTTTTGCTTTTAATTAGCCCTTCTTGTAATATAATAACTCCATGGTATTTGTCTGAACAAGAAGACAACATGGTTAATTAGTTAGTATTCAATAACAGTAACTTCTCGTTTTGCCTCAATTACAACAGTTTTGTGACGGTTAAACGTTGATCGATCGGGTCGTTCGATTAGGTAACTTGGTAAAACATGTGAGTGAATTAATGTCTAATACTATGATACTTATGTATTTTATGTATGTATGTATGTATTAACCCTTCTAACCTGCTTAACCCATAGGCGATGAACAACTTCATTCTGTCGGTTTTGTGCATAATCATAAGCTGCTGAAGCGTCCTCCTTGGACATTATGAATTCTTTGTTATGCAAAAATTAATAACTCAACATTCAGTTCAAAAACTCTACTTAATGCAATATCAAACGGATTTACGTAAAAGAAAATATTAGTAGCGTGTTCACGAAGGTATATAATGAACCTAATCGAAGATCCTCTTGCCAATTAAATGCAAGCGTATCCAACTAAATTAACTCGCTATTACGTAGACATGGATACTATTAATCAATAGTCTATTAATTGTTTCACAGGTAAAAAGTAGTATATGATCAGATTCACTCCTGTACTGTTGAGAATTACTTTGTTCGACATAAAAAGTAACACGAAAAACGACAAATATTCCATTACGCATCAAAAACAAAAAGCAATCATTGCGGATTTACTTACCATAAATACCCATATATATAAAAAGCAGAAAACAACTTTGGGTATCAATTTAAGTCTTTATTCTTGCAATAATTACTCGTTTCTTGTATCCACGATTTTCAGTTATACACAGTGATAAAACGTATAACGAAATAAAACTAGAAGATAAATATGGAGAAAATAAACAAACCTTGTCATATAATTCTCTTCTTAAACCCTGCAAATTCACATAAGCTTCTTGTCTAACACTATCAACAGCTTTAAACTGATCCTGCAACTCCTTAAACTTTTTGCTTTCTGCATCGTATTTTCAACGCGCATTAGTTGCAACCTCTTCAACTTTCACCACATTAGTTTTTGAATTTCCAAATCCTTCTTCAACACCTATACACAAATAATCCATTATATGAATAGAAATCCAACTTATAGATAAAAAAAGGTTAAAAATGGAAGGTAAATAATTACCTTCATACGAGCATCGATTTGGTCTTTTTGGTCAACAACTTGTTGAACTTCATCTCCACTTCCCATATTAGATGAGAGTTGTTCACGAAGCTGCTTCAATTGCTTCATTTCACGAATATATTCTTTTTCATCCTTCAAAGGTATATTTTCATGTTGCATAACAAATTCTATATTTATTACTGCATACATATTGAAAATATATGCATTAGATGATGATAAACACAAGATTAAATATTTTGAGAGAATTATTACTTACCCGAGCATTAATGTCATCTATTGTAATTGCGTTCTTCGCTCTATTAATCAAATCCTGAAGAGAATCTATTTCGATTCGTTTTCTCTTGACTAATCTCTGGGCATCTCGGTCTTCTCGTATAGTTACTTCAAAGTCAGCACCACAAGAGTCAAGAATTACCTATTTGTAACGAAACATCATATTAAATATATGTAACTAAATAAACCTAATACTTTTGGTATTAAAACTTACTTTCTATTTTTGGATCTCAAGACGAAAAACGTCACGTGGCTTAGTCTTCTCCTCAACTTGAAGCTGAGCATTTCTCACACGTTCTTGAATTTTCTCATCATCGGGTCTCGGAATTCTGATCAGATAAGTGAATGGCTTGGTTGTTACTCCGATCATCAATTCCGCTCCTCTTCAGCGATGGGATTTTGCTCAGGCGTGGGTCCCACGTCTGAAGCAACAACATCTATCAACATCAAATATATCAACAAGCAATGTTCCTATTTCAATCGAACCATTATCATGAGTAGAAGAATTCTCAACTTGAGAGTCAGATTCTTTCACATCATTAGATAATTCAACATCTCCATGTTTATCTAGAGCTTTAGGGTCCAGATCATTACTTTGCACCTTCTCTCATGTATCAATACTCTTGAGAGGAGCATCAGATTGCAACACTTGATTGTTCTCAACAATGGTTTCTGATTCTAGAGTGTCAAGATTAGCTTTGTTAACAGGAGAATGCGGAGCATCTTCAATGCATTTATTAGCATCGGAATATGTAGCGAGTTGAACTGTTGGAACAGTTGGAACAACTATGGAATCTGAAGGGAGGTTTTGGTCATATTATAAGGGTATTTGGTATTTTAATGAAATTAATGGGTTGAGTTTTAGTGATGATAGGAGTTTGTCTAACCCTTCAGAAGCAAAATCCTTCTTCCAGAGAATTTCTCCATCGACACTTGATATACCATGAAGAGAATCCCACCAAATGCAACAAGGAATATCAGCTCATGTATCAGCGGCTCTCATTACCTGAGATATGTAACAATAAACTAAGCACACTCTTATGAAAGAAGATAAAAATAAATCAGAAGGTTATGAAAAAGTAAACCTCTTCAACAGTGGCAAAAATATATGTAATCATAATTTAAAGTCTTATTGGATGATCACTACCACTAGCTACATTTCCCACCATTACTTTGCAAGTTTTTCTCCTCATGGTTTTGTGTATTGACTCACAATACTTTTTCCTAGGAACTGAGATGTAAAAATTATATCATAGAAATTAAACACATAAGTAAAGGGTTAACAAAAAATCAAAGAATTTCTAATTCGAAGGAACAAAAATATACCTAACAATGGACCCCCTTCTGATGCAGCCTGAAGTTCAATTGCTTCCTGACCAGGGTTCTGATTTCGGATCAAAGAAACCTTGGTTCTACGAAACTTAATCCTCTGCAAATCAGAAACCTTTGTTGGCATATTGCCCCCATCGATTAGGTGTTTTAATGTGACAAATCCTCTATTGTTTAGTGTGCTAATTTTACTTTATTATCTTGCACTCTAATTCATCAAAAAGCACAATCTTTATCATTTAGATCAAAGCTTTGTCATCATATCCTAAGTAGCTAATTTTCATACCATTACTTTTAACCTTATCTTATGTGTACATTGAGAATTAGCTTTCATGATCAACAACAAAGTTTCTTAAAATGATGTTTACTACAACTCTCTTGAAGATAACTTTTCCATCTGAGCAACGAATCAAAATATCAAATATTCCAAGTCAGTAAGAACCGGGTACCCGCATTTGGTAAAACCGGGAACCCGGTTTGGTGAAGCTCAAGTCAACATCAAGTCTTTATAGCCGTTATGTAGCCGTTGCAATTGAAACCGGGTACCCGCATTTGGGAAACCGGGAACCCGGTTTGGCACAAAGTATACCACCAACTTTATATCCGTTGGGGACTTTCTTGTGCTATAAATATGGCCTCTTTGAAGGAGAAACTCACCTCTCACACTTCAACTATTATACATATCATTCTCCTACAAAATTAGAGGCCGCAAGCTATCAAAGTTAATCATCCAAGCTTGATCAAGAGCTTAAACCAATAAGCTTCAAAGTTATTATCTACTCAAGAGGAGTTTACATGCTTATAGTTATATCTACTCTTTAGGAGATTATTTAGCAAAGTTGTTTCACCCTTTAAACACTTTGTATTTATCCTCTTAAGTCTAGGTCTTGTAATAGATAGATTAAGAGAGAATTCAAGTATAGGGAGTATACTTGGTGTCCTTGTGTTGTGATTACACAAGAGGTTGTCCTTCGTGTTATCGAAGAGGTTGTAAGGGTTATTGTGTTCTCGACCCGGTTAAGAGAGACACGGGAGCTTAGTGAAAAGCTTGAAATCCTAAGGAGGCTTCCTTAGGTAGTGGATGTAGGGAAACCGAACCACTATACATCGTTGTGTACTTTCTACCCCTACTCTATTTACTTTCCGCACTTTATATGTTTGATTACTTGCTAGCATAAATATCGTAATAATGTTTATCTAGTTAATCAACCTATTGCCATCTAGAGTAGTAAGAGAATAGAAACTCGTTTTACTTGTTAAACTTATATATCGAACCTCTAACTTATCCTTTGCATGATCCCATAAGTGTTTGATATATTAGTTAACTTAGAAGTTTCTTTCTTAAACTTATAATTGTCCAAAAGATTTTTAATTAGACATTAATCTTATTAGTAATCCTATTCACCCCCCCCCCCCCCCTCTAGGACTTTCAACCTTAACAAAAACCATTCAATTCGTGAAACCCAAACCATATTCTCTGCTTTTTAGGAATGAAGCTGAAGCTGGAACAGCTCCAATTGCCATTTCAACTACCGAGCGTGGTGGCGATTTAATTGCTCTTACCGGAGAAGAAAATCAAAGGAGCATGGTGTAGATAGCGGCTTCGATGGCGGTGTCAACGGTGAGAAGCGAAGATTGTGAGCTTTTTTTTTTTTTTCTTTGTACGGATTACTTATTATATTAAATCAAAACAGGGGTATATTTGGAAAGTATTTTTTAGGATTTTTATAGACAGTTTAAATTAGAAGATGAGAGAGGGCTAATATTTTTAGTTTTGTGACTTAAATGGTAATTTTCTCATTTTTTTAATACATCAAAGATCCACTTTGAAATTAGAATTATTGATTCGCTTTAAACATACACCGCTTAAAAAGAGAATTTGCGTTCTGGCCTGTTCTCCACTGGTTATAAATGACAATTTTTAACGGTAAGCGAAACGAATAAATAATTATCTTTATTTTTTTTATACAAAAAATAATTCAGATTTGAAAATAAGAAAGTATCTTTAACAGTAAAAAAAAAAGAGAAAGAGTATCGAGAAAAATGAGACTAGAAAAGGATCCAATTCCATTCGGGTACTTTATTTCCAAAGGCCTAAAGCCATATAACTTTATAAAAAAAAGCCTTGTGTAACTAAACCCATTACAACCCAACTAATAGCCCAAATGTACCTAAACTACCCTCCCATCCTTCTACCCATATAGAAAAACTGAAAACCTAAAATCCATTACCCTATTAACCATCGAACCCTCCCCTCTCCTCCATTCTCTCCATTCTCTCTCTCTCTCTCTCTCTCTCTCTCTCTCTCTCTCTCTCTCTCTCTCTCTCTCTCTCTCTCTCTCTCTCTCTCTCTCTCTCTCTCTCTCTCGGAGCATTACCTAAACCGCCGCCCCCCACCACCAACATCACCATGGCCACCGAAATCACCTTCATCACCATCCCTTCTCTCTCTCACTGCCGGCGAACCACCACCCACCTCCACCTTCACCATGAAAACAGTCACAGCAACCCCAACCCCCCTCCATCTTCATCACCGAACCACCCCCACCCCCACCCCCCACCACCGGCGAACCAGTTCCATCCAACCCCACCCCACCTAACAACCCATCTCCATCACCTTCCCACCTTCTAACCACCATCACCACCGAAGTCCCCCAGCAAGCCACCATCCCAAGACCTTCAGCAAAAAGTTGACCACCAGAACCACCCCACCTTCGTCTCCCGCCACAGAAACACCACCACCGCCGAACTGGACCACCAAATCCACCATCTCTGCTGCAGAAGAAACAACAACACCACCGCCGAACTGGACCACACATCAACGGGCTTCCCTCTTCTTCGTCAGATCTGACGCCACCACGAGTCAGAACCGCCACCACGAGTCAGAACCGCCACCACGAGTCAGATCTGTCGTGTATTGGAGTCGCAACACCACTTCGCCGTAAGGTCCACCACCACCCCATCGAGCACCTCTGCAGATCCATCATCCCGTTCACTACTGCAGAAGAAGGCTGCCGAACCCAATAAACCCTCGCCACCACCACCAGTAAACCCTCCACCGTGGAGCTGCATCAGATCTCCTTTCGTAGACCTCTGTTTGTGAAGAAGATTGGAACATCCTGCTGCTGCAGAAGATTAGAAGCACCACTGAAGGGGCCAACCCAGCGCAGAAGATTCGTTCAGTTTTCGTGTGTAAATGGGTCCAGCACTTGAAGGGGTAAATGTGCTGATGGGCCAGCCCATTTCTTTTTGTGTAATGGGGCCAGCCCATTAAGGGTGTGAACTTGCTGATGGGGCCAGCCCAGGGTAGAGTTTGGTTGTGATGGGGCTGGCCCATGTAAGTTTTTTTTTTTTTTTTTAAATGGGTACATCCCAGTTTATGTTTATTATATTTGTAAAATGGTTGTCTATAAGGGTACAACCCATATTTGTTAAATTATTCTATTTTGTTCATTATGGGGCCAGCCCTCTTTTTTGTATTTTTTCTTAATAATAAAGAAAGACTACTGAAAAACATAGTAACCTGTAAAGCCATGGGGCTATACCTAGAACGGTTATTTCTTTTTTAAATGTGTGAAAGTAGTCTTCGTGGGTACAGCCCGTATATTAAAAAACCCAAAAATGTTTGAAAGTAGTCTTCGTGGGTACAACCCATATATTAAAAAACCCAAAAAACTTAACAAATAGTAACGAGTTAATCAGAAAAAGAAAAAAAACGCCACGGGTCTGTACCACCGACGAATTACTTTTGTTCAGCTGTACAAAGGGTAAAAATGTCAAAAACCTAACTAGACAATTGGAATTTGGCCTTATAAAGTTTTTTTTTTCCTGGTTTGGCTTTTATTTATAAAGTAGCTAAAAAGTAGGCTCTTAAAAGTATTTTCCTCTTTCCAATATGATGTCTTTTTTTTTATTAGGACTCCTTCAAAAAATGCCGGAAAAATTGCAAGTTTAATTTTAATATTAAAATATAGCCTAGTGTTTATTTTCTAACACTATCATCATATTTCTAAAGTCTACCACAAGAAACGTGCACCATAAGTAATGTGGGTCTGTAATGATACTGGATGAAAACTATAAAAATTTGAAAAAAAAAAAAAAGGATGAAAACTATAAAACATAGCATTAACAAGGTTTATAGCAAATATAAAATAAATCTATTATATTAAAACTTAATTTTTTTTTGGACGGATATTAAAAATTAATTAGGCATGAATACATTGACATATACATCACATACTTTATTTCTTATTTTAAAATGAAAGGCACCTTTTTTTTTTCCTTAACAACCATAGAAAAATACTATAAAAATAGGGAAAATGACCCAAAAAATCAAAATAATATTATTTTCAGCCCAATAACATCAATGACAAAATTTCTTCCCAATAACATCATTAACTAAATTTTGTCCTTGATGGGAATCGTCCTTGACGGGAATCGTCCTTGACGGGAATCGTCCTTGACGGGAATCGTCCTTGACGGGAATCGTCGTTGATGGGAATCGTCCTTGACGGGAATCGTCCTTGACGGGTAAACATGTAATCTTATAATAGTAAGTTAATGGATGATTCTTTGGGGCAAGTATAATATTATTTTGATTTTTTGGGTCATTGACCCATAAAAATATCTTAAATATACTAATTTAGAATAAAAATATTTAAAAAAATCCTTAATAAAAATATTTTAATAACCGTTTACCATATCTCAATATTTTTAGTAAAACATTTAAAAAACGACAATGAAACATTTTAATATACGACATCGTAATCACATATATATATTTTTTTTTTTATCGGTATAATGAAACATCTAGGAAACACATCACATATATATATCTTTAAAGTAAAATAATATTTTTTAATAAGATATCTAGGAAAAAGTCAATAATGAAACTTCTAGGAAATACATCATAGGTGATATTTTCAATGAAACGTCTAGGCCACACATCATAAAATATAAAGAAAAAAGAAAAAAAATATAATAACACTTTAAGAAAAATACGATTAATATTCTTTTTAACGTGTAAACTCTATTTAGTATCTATATAATATTAGTCTAACGAGGTTAAAAAAAATTCTAAAATTTTCTTTATTTTGTTCCAATCTTTTTCTAAATGAAAAACAATGAAACTTCACATATTGGGTTTTAGAATGAAAGTTCTTGGAAACTTCCACAATACACATCTATATATATATATTCTCATCTACCTGACAATCAGAAAAAAGTTCTACCAATTCATCCTTTTGATTATCTCACATTTAATCAATTGATTTGAAGATTAAGGCATGGCATCATTACTCGATACGCAATGCATGGATTTGGTCATCAACAACATGCCGACTGGCAAAAAACGATGGCGTTTGGCACTTACAAGCTTCTTTTGTGAACGAGCTTTTCTTTCTCTCTTCCAAAAAGTTGCCCTTAATAAACCAAGGATTACGGGGAGTGTTAGTAACGCAACAAGGTATGCACCTCTTCAATCTGCTGATAGTGTTATCTCCATTGATGCTCCTCGAGATTTATCGGATCTTAACCCCTCAAGCCTCGCAAAACTTGTAAAGGAAAAAAACCTAACGAAAATTAACCAAGACGGAGGCATTGAAGCTATAGTGAATAGCTTACAAAGTGATGTGAATCGTGGAATTGTTGGTGATTTACCGGATGTTCAACGAAGAAAAGAGGCGTTTGGAACAAATACTTATCGTAAACCACCAATGAAAGGCTTCTTTCACTTTGTTTACGAAGCATTCAAAGATCCGACTATTATTATTCTCATGGTTTGTGCTGCATTTTCACTTGGATTCGGGATTAAACAGCATGGACCTAAAGAAGGATGGTATGATGGTGGGAGCATCTTTGTTGCCGTGTTTCTCGTCATTTTTGTTTCTGCTGTTAGCAATTTTAGACAAAATTTACAATTCGATAAGCTTTCACAAGTCAGTAATAACATTCAAGTGGAAGTATTAAGGAATAATAGGCGTCAACCCATTTCGATCTTCGAAATAGTTGTTGGAGATGTCATTTGTTTGAAGATAGGTGATCAAGTACCTGCTGATGGGTTGTTTTTAGAAGGGCATTCATTACAAGTTGATGAATCAAGCATGACAGGTGAAAGCGATCATGTTGAAGTAAATTCAAATCATAATCCATTCTTATCTTCTGGAACAAAGATCGCTGATGGGTACGCTAATATGATTGTGACATCAGTTGGAATGAACACTACCTGGGGAGAGATGATGAGCATGATTAGCAACGATACAAGCGAAGAAACTCCTCTTCAATCACGTCTAAATAAGCTAACTTCAGCAATTGGTAAGATTGGTTTAACAGTTGCTTTCATGGTGCTTGCTGTATTGTTTGTGCGATACTTCACAGGGAACAGTAAAGATGAAAATGGAAATCAAGCTTATATCGGAAAGAAAACGAAATCCGATGATATCATAAACGCAGTAATTGATATCATAGCTGCCGCTGTAACAATCGTAGTTGTTGCGATTCCCGAAGGGCTACCTTTAGCTGTCACTCTTACGCTTGCTTATTCGATGAAGCGTATGATGGCTGATCAAGCTATGGTTAGAAAACTCTCCGCTTGTGAGACTATGGGTTCCGCGACCATTATATGTACCGATAAAACAGGTACTCTAACATTAAATCAAATGAAGGTCACCAAGTTTTGGCTTGGTCAAGACGATATAGAACAAGTACAAACTATTAACAATTCGGTAATTCAATTGCTTCACGAGGGGGTTAGTTTAAATACAACCGGGAGCGTTTATAAATCGTTATCAAACTGGGAGTTCTCGGGTAGTCCAACGGAAAAGGCAATCCTTCAATGGGCGGTTCTTGATTTAAAAATGGATATGGAAATGGTAAAACAAAACAATGCGATTATACACGTGGAAGCATTTAATTCAGTTAAAAAGAGAAGCGGCGTTTTAATGAAGAAAAGTATAGACAACAGTGTCCACGCACATTGGAAAGGTGCTGCTGAAATGATATTAACTATATGCACACATTATTACAATCAAGATGGAGATATAAATGCGATAGATGATCACGCGAGAGAGATATTCGATAAAATCATTCAAGGTATGGCAGCTAGTAGTCTCCGATGCATTGCATTTGCGCATAAACAAGTTATTCATGAAGATTCAGACGAAAAGATTCCCGACAACAACTTGACCCTTTTGGGGATTGTGGGCCTTAAAGATCCGTGTCGCCCTGGTGTGAAGAAAGCTGTTGAAGATTGTCAAAACGCGGGCGTAAATATAAAGATGATTACTGGTGACAATGTTTTTACAGCACAAGCCATAGCATTTGAATGTGGGATTCTTCAAGCTAATCATGATATAAACGGAGCAGTTATCGAAGGTGTAGAGTTTCGCAACTACACTGACGAGGAAAGAATGGAGAAAGTCGAAAGAATACGCGTAATGGCAAGATCATCTCCGTTTGATAAACTTTTAATGGTTCAATGTTTGAAAAAGAAAGGACATGTAGTTGCAGTGACAGGTGATGGTACGAACGATGCACCGGCGCTAAAAGAAGCGGATATAGGACTATCAATGGGTATTCAAGGGACTGAAGTAGCGAAAGAGAGTTCAGATATCGTTATTCTAGACGACAATTTCGCTTCGGTTGCGACAGTTGTGAGATGGGGAAGATGTGTTTATAATAACATTCAGAAATTCATTCAGTTTCAGCTAACTGTGAATGTAGCAGCGTTAACAATTAATTTTGTAGCCGCAGTATCAGCAGGCGAGGTACCATTAACGGCCGTTCAATTATTGTGGGTGAATTTAATTATGGATACATTAGGTGCTTTGGCTCTTGCGACCGAGAAACCGACAAAAGAGCTTATGGAAAAGCCACCTGTGGGTAGAACTGCCCCACTTATCACGAATATCATGTGGAGGAATTTATCAGCTCAAGCGTTATATCAGATAACGATTCTTTTGACGTTACAATTTAAAGGGAAGGAGATCTTTGGGGTTGGTAAGAAGGTAAACGATACGTTAATATTTAATACGTTTGTTCTTTGTCAAATATTTAATGAATTTAACGCGCGAAAGCTGGAGAAGAGGAACGTGTTTGAGGGGATACATAAGAACAAGTTATTCATGGGGATAATTGGAGTTACTTTGATTCTTCAAGTGGTGATGGTGGAATTTTTGAAGAAATTTGCAGATACAGTTAGGTTGAATTGGGGTCAATGGGGAGTCTGTATTGGAATTGCTATCATGTCTTGGCCAATTGGATGGATTGTCAAGTTTATTCCTGTTCCAGAGAAACCAATATTTAGTTATATTACAAGGAACAAGAATCTCAAGTCTATGTAAATTTCCGTCCAAAAACACAAAAAAAAAAGTCTATGTAAATTGGTTGATCGTTAGTTTGGTTTTTGAATAGTGTTTTCGTATTCAGATTGTAGTTTACTTGGTCTTTTTTATTTTTCAAATCATGGTAGTTAAAATATAAAATATTGAATTTCGTGTTATTTAAATTTAGCCGTTTTCCTCCTTGCATCATCTACCTTCTTTTCCCCAAATGCTTCCTTAATATAGAATAAAAGTTGCTTCATACTTAATCAATACCTGAACTAGTTAGCCTATTTAGGATCCTGTTAAGACACGTGCTAAACATGTTGCCTGCAAGTTTATGTTTAGCTACCAAATCGGTTATTCTACTACTATCGCTACTACATCAAATAAAGATACGGTTACATTATTCTAAAACCAAATAAATACTACTTATAATATTACAAATTGCGCGATTAGAAAATTGTAAATGATTCTCAAGAAGTTGCATAACTAGAAGACTATCACTCTCCCCTATTATTTCACTCGCATTTGAATCACAAGCTATTAGACAAGCCTTTAGTACTCCCAGTGTCTTAGCTTCTAGCTTCTAAAGGAGAATCTGCAGAGTTATCCCATGTATTGCAACTCATCAAAATTCCAAAACAGTCCCTAGATACAAGCAGTTGAGACTTTGTTATTTTTAATAACCTGTATTACAGTCTATTTTTATCATATTACTAGGAGGGGGTTTCCAGTTTTTGTTATTTATAGAAATATTTATCTCATCCTTCTTACTGGTATTAGAAATCTCATTCAAAGGGGCATTGTTTTGGGACTTCATACCCTTCAGTTTATTTAATAACATTTTTAGGGTAATTCATATTTTTATATTCATTCCAATCCTTAGTAGCTCTCTCAATAGTGTGTAAAAGGTCAAGAGCTTTACAGTTAAACTTATTATTATTCATATCCTTCTAAACTTACCAAGCAAGTGTACAGATTGTTCCAGTATAAAATTCTCATCATTTTTATCAATTTTTGCTAAGTCCGTTATACTTGCCATCAAAGAGTCCATCTTACTAGACATCTGGTTGCTACTATAAAGGCTAAAAGGTGAAGCAAACTATATAGCTCGTTTTTTTTTTTACTTTTATACCAAATATCAAAACTATTAGCACAAATGTACCACGCTAAAAACTATTTTCATTTCTATACCATTTCGGCAACTGAAGTTCCGAAATAGGATTTCAAAGCATTTTCTTTTTTTTGTTGGACAAAATCCATCCCATTTTAGCAGGTTAATTTTTTTAAAATATTTCTTTTTATATATTAGATATATAAGATAGTATTTTAATTATATTTAAGAATAAGTTATATTTTATTTTAGATTTGTTGTATTAAATTAAATTGACCTTTTATTTTTTTTAAATGTTTCAAATATCTTTCTTCCGCATCCCCTTTCTAGTCGTTAAGGTAATGACTTCAGGCTTGGTTGACTCCCATAGTGTGACGTGCGGTGCGTGCAAGGCCCGGAACGAATTCACCGCTGTACGGCTGACTGACGAATACTAGCGATTCCGGTTTCATGCATACAAGTTGCAGGCTGCAAGCCGAACTGAGGACAGGGTTTTGGGGTTAGCTTATCCTCACGGGATCATGACCCTTTGTCCCAATAAATCTAGCTCGTGTGTCACCCAGGGCGTAGGGGATATGATGACATCATCCTTACCTTCATCCGGCTTATCCCGACTTATCACGATGACAACTAAACACGAGAGTTTCACTCGTTACGGCACTGAGACAAACTTTAAAATATGGGTCCCTAAAAAAATAAAATTACAAATTACATAAAAAAATAAAATATTTACCAATTTTTTTATCATAAATTTAATTATTTAAAAAATATAAAATGATTGAATAAAATCAGTTAATATAAAAATTTATAAAATAATACCATAATAAATTAAAAAAATTAGAAAAGAAAAAAATACACAAATATATAAAAAAATAGTAGATTTTTTTTGAAAAAAAAAGTCTAATATTTCTTTGAAATTGAATTGAGTCAAAACTAAGTCTTTTTAAATATTTTTTATATTTATATGTATACAAAAATATGTGCCCCAAGATTATAAGAATTAGGAGGTGTTGTGGCCTCCTCTGAGGACCGGCCCTAGATGAGCTAACCCCAAAAACTCCGTCCTCAGTTCGGATAGCAGCCTGCAACTTGTATGCATGAAGCCGGAATCGCTAGTAATCGCCAGTCAGCCGTACGACGGTGAATTCGTTCCCGGGCTTTGCACGCACCGCATGTCACACTATGGGAGTCAACCATGCCTGAAGTCGTTACCTTAGGGTATGTTTGGATTAAGAAGGGATTCTTTATTAAAGGATAGGGAGGGAGAGTATAACAAGGGAATGGAAAGGAGAGTATTTAATCTTGTTTGGATTGAATAAAAAGAGAGGGAGAGATGTTATTAAAGGATTATATGTATCCGGTGTTTGGATTAGAAGAATAATGGGAGGAAGTGATTCTTTTTATAACTAAATGACTTATATACCCTTATTAAAACATTTTATAAAGAAATAGTAAGGGTAACTTAGACATTACAACGTAATAAAAGAATCCTTCCTTGCCAATCCCACCGAATTGGAGGGATTGAATATATGGGTTCGTAAGGGATTGTACGTATCCTTTACTAAACTATCCCCTCTACTTATTTCTAAAACAAACAAGGGATGGGATTGTCACTATCCTTTAATACAATCCCATTCCTCCCAATCCCTTCATCCAAACATACCCTTAAAGACTACAAAGGGGATGCGGAAGACAAATATTTGAAACATTTTAAAAAGATAGAAAGTCAATTTTAATTTAATACAACAATTCTAAAATAAAATATAATTTATTCTTAAATATAATTAAAATACTATATAATATATTGAATATATACAAGAAATATTTTTAAAAAAATTAACCTACTAAAATGGGGTGGATTTTGTCCAACAAAAGGAAAATGTTTTGAAATCATATTTCGGAATTTCAGTTGCCGAAATGGTATAGAAATGGAAATAGTTTTTAGTGTGGTACATTTGTGCTAATAGTTTTAATATTTGGTATAGAAGTAAAAAAAACTCCTAATTAGGGATGTCAATGGGGCGCGGGTTTGTGGGTACCCGCCCCACCTCACTTTAAACGGGGCGTGTTTTAAGGTACTTAATAGAGATTGGGGCGGGTTGTGGGGATGGATTTTCAAAACCCGCACGAGACGGGGCGGGTTGTGGGGATAAGTAATTCCCACCCCGCAAACCCTCCCCGCAGGTATATAATATATAATTAATATATTTCATTTATAATTTATATTATTTTAATTTCAATAATTATTCAAATCAAAGTTTGTGTGTGTCTATTACAACACACAAAGTTTAAATTGTTCAAATCAAAGTGCAACTCCAAGGGCAGAATTTGTTTAAAAATCAAAATACAAATGCAAATTCTTAAGAATGAAATATTTGAGAGTTTAAAATAATAAAATTTGTAGTAATAAAAAAAATTTGAACAATCAATTTGAAACCCGCGGGTAGAACCAACACCCCGCGGGGAGTAAATGAACGGGGCGGGGCGGGGTGTGGGGAAGAACAACGCGGGGGCGGGGCGGGGAGGGGCGGGGCGGGGCGGGGCAGCGTGGGGCTTCTATATTTTTGTGGGGCGGGGTGCGGGGATAGGTAAACCCGCCCCAAACCCACCCCATTGACATCCCTACTCCTAAGTCCTAACTCATTCACATTCAAGTAACAAATGTTCAGCATTCTCGACTGACTTATTACAAATATCCCATATCGGTGATTTAATCACCTTTATTTTACTTACATTCTCATTAGTGGATAACATGGTTTTAAATACTCTTCACATGAAGTTTTTAATCTTGGGGGCAAATGTAAGATTCCATAACATCTTCCATACTCTTGGATCAATAGTGTGTGAAGTTTGGGATGGCTTGGATCACCGACTTGATTAAGAATTCCTTACCTCCATTTGAAATAAGCTTTTCCTTCCATTAGGGTTGAGAAAAAAAACAAAACACCGAACTGATCCTAAAAACCGAAAAAACCTAACCGAAAAAACCCAAAACCGAGAAAACCGTTTGGTTCGGTATAAACTTTTTTTAAAACCGAAATAGTTCGGTTTGGTACGGGTTTCTATGCTAAACCAAACCGAAAAAACCGACCCAAAAAATACAAAAATAAATTATATCGCTAAAAATGTCAATAACATGAAAATGGATTAATCTCCCTTTATCCGTAATTAAGACATTCTTGAATTTCTTTTATATTTTCGAAGAGATTATGATAAGAGGGTAGCAAAGGTGTAAATATTGAAAACAAAAATTTTATATATGGCATGAAACTTCCCTAAAAATGTCATAATATGCAACATATTTTTGCTTAAATCCTTAATCGATATATATCTTGAAGGTAAAGCATGCACATTAAATTATACAAATTTCCTTATATAATAATTTGTTTACATTTAATGCATATTATTTAAGTTTCAAAAATAAATTTTTCCTACATTGGTCAATAACATGAAAATCAAACACGATATATATAAATACGTTAGAAAATAAAATGTCTCAAGATGAGGCCCTTGAAATATATCGAACTATCAAATCAAACACATAGCAAAATCAAACAAAATACTGAACCAAACATATACCGAACCGAAATCCGACAAAACCAAACCGATAAAAACGTACGGTTCGGTATCGATCTTCCTAAAAACTGAACCATTCGGTTTCGGTTTCGATTTTGGCAAAAAACCGAGCCAAACCGAACCGTGCTCACCCCTACTTTCCGTCACGAAGTATTATTGGCAAGCCTATATTTAAGTCAATGGAGTGTTTGAATTTTACTTCGGTTATGGCTCATATGAATTCCAAAATATCTTCCAATATAATCTGATCTCTGGATTCGAAGAGAGTTAACAGCATGATTGATCAATTCAGTATTCCTTGGCTTAGGCAGATATACAATTTTTTATATTTTCTCTTTGACCAGAATCTACACAATATGAGAGACCTAGAAGGTAAATTCCTTTGAAGATGATTAAAGATAGAGTGTGAAGCATCTTTAAATAGACACCAAGGAAAACCTAATGGTTTGTCAAAGGAAGGATAATATAATGGGAACACCTATTATAATTTGTCGTGTATAAGGGATAGAAATTAATGATAAGGTATCACATATTGGTGCTAAAGGAAAGGTTCTACAGAATTCGATAAGAGAAGTCCAACAAGTCTTTCGTGAAAGCAAGGCTAAAACAAAAGGATCCGACCAAAATAAAGTAAAGAAGTACTCGAGGAAGTTAGTCATCGGCTACAATATAATCCATGGTATACCAATAGAAAAGTTCATATCAACATCATCTCAAGTAAGGCACTCCAGAGAGGCCAAGTCAAAACAAAATGAAAGACGAAGCAGAAAGAAAGAAGATAATGGAGAAGCATCATATATTCATTCATGAAGGCAACTTACGAAATAAATCTAAGTAAAAAAGGCATCTGAGTAAAAAAGGCTCAATTGGCCAGAGCCTTGCTGTTTCTTCAGCACTTAAAGGGGAGGTCCATGGTTCGAATCCCCTCCCTAACAGGTGTAAAGGGAGAGGTACAATTTATAGGGAAGGAGATCTTTGGGGTTGGTAAGAAGGTAAACGATACGTTAATATTTAATACGTTTGTTTGTCAAATATTTAATGAATTTAACGCGCGAAAGCTGGAGAAGAGGAACGTGTTTGAGGGGATACATAAGAACAAGTTATTCATGGGGATAATTGGAGTTACTTTGATTCTTGAAGTGGTGATGGTTGAATTTTTGAAGAAATTTGCAGATACAGTGAGCTTAAATTGGGGTAAATGGGGAGTGTGTATTGGAATTGCTATCATGTCTTGGCCAATTGGATGGATTGTCAAGTTTATTCCTGTTCCAGAGAAACCAATATTTAGTTATATTACAAGGAACAAGAATCTCAAGTCTATGTAAATTTCCGTCCAAAAACACAAAAAAAAAAATCTATGTAAATTGGTTGATTGTTAGTTTGGTTTTTGAATAGTGTTTTCGTATTTTCGACTTGTCATCTAGGTTTAGTAAATTAGGAATTGGGGTATACCGTGTAGGCATATTTTTTATATGATGAAAGTTGAAGGGGTGAGGGAGATCCCTAAGACTTGTATTAGGTTCCGGTGGACCCCATATAGCAGTTTGACTCACCGGGACAAGTGCTTATCGAAATTCAACTCAACTGAAAGGGCGACTGCCAGGATGGGATTTTTAAACGCTGAGTGGATAGATATGCGGTACCATGCCGCTAGGAGCGAGAAAGGATATAACGATACTCTAGAGGCCATAACCAATGTTGTGGCCCGTACCAGTAACTACCCGAATGATGATGGAAGCGTGTTGGCTGTACCATCACAAGTCGTAACCAACGTAGAGGATCCCGAGGTTGCCCGACCGAAGGGGAAGACCACCAAAGGACCTCAACGTTGTAGTATATGTCGATCAGTTGGACACCAAAAGAACAACTGTCCGGTACCCAAGCAGCGCACTCTAGTCGACGAAGAGGTTGTACCACAATCTCAAGGCGAGCTGCATTTGTTTTAAATTAATACGTTGGTCTACGTGTAATGGCTTAAAAAGTTAATGCTTATGCCTAAAAATAGTTATATTTCTTACTTAATAACTATATATGTATTTATATAGTTATATTTGTCTTTATTACTTATATACATTTTTATATTTTGTTACTTATATTTATATATATATTTCTATATTTATTACTTATATTATACGTATGAAATGTAGTGTATATATTAATATAAATGCCTTAAATTACTAGTTTATTAGAGAATAAATTTATTATGTCTAATTATTATGTTGAATTAATAAACTAATGGATAAGTTCTTAATTAAATGCCTAAACTTTTTAATATATATATATAAAATTTAGTAGTATATATTTTAACTAAATTTTCGAAATATACACTAAGAATACATTTATAAATGTATAGTATATATATTTTTCCTTAATATAAAATTAAATACACACATCTAATATATTTGCTATAATTTCTATATATAAATTATATATATATTTGCTATTATTGAGGCTTGTACACATATTAAGTGTTCTTTGGCTTAATTTCTTAAAAAAAAAAATTAAATTTTGAAATTTATTCATAAATAAAATTTATATGTATATATTTAAACAATATTTCCTAAGTAAATAGTAACTATATATATATATATATATATATATTTTATGTATGTATTTATTTTGATATATTTATTTATTTTATTTTGATTAAGTGAAAGAAGTATAGATGTGTATTGGAAGACCTTAGCAACTCAATATAGCTAACTTTACCATATTAAGGTGTGTTGTTACATAATATACAAGTGTTGCATGTATGCATATAACCCAAGGTCAAATAAGTAGCCACAAGAAAACGTTTAACAAGAACAATGCAATCTTGCAATGCATGGCAAGATCTTTGCACTTGAATGATGATTAGATTGAAAAGGTTGGGCTTTATTTCTTGAACAACCATCTTTTACACCATTAAGGATTGAGTAAAGGAGAAGGAAAGGTCTTGTAAAGGTGATGGGTATTAAATTGGTGGCCAAATTACTACTATAAATAAGGGAAGTTGGCATGCAATATACTACACAAGTTTCATTTGTATTCAAGCAAGTAAGAGAAGCAAGAAATCCTCCTACCACCTTCACATTTTCGTGAGTTTGAAGTTGAGGTAATTTTTTTCGAGCTTATTATATTTAAAATGTAAGAAAATATCTATCTAGTAATAATTTATTACATATAATTTAAAGAAATAAACATGAAAGTTGTACTTCACCGTTAAACTAACGTATTATTATAATCCTTACAAATAGGTGATGTCGGAATCATCGGGGAATGTGGTGTGCTTGGGTGTCTTCAACGACACTAACAATGTGTCTCGACGACTTCGATTCGAGGAAGTGTTTTGCGGAGAGTGCGGGCTACCTTGTAGAATTCGTCCTTACCCGTTTAACATTTCCAATAAGAAAGACAAGCTATACAACGAGTGTGTTTATCACGGGATTGTTAGTTGGTCAGATCCAATATCCTCCGTTATGGGTACCATTCCCTCCGAACAAAGTGTGGCTAGTTATGAAGGCGAGGATGGGGGAATGATTCATAACGAGCCGGTGGACAAGGTGGTTGTACACAAATTTGACCGTTACGGGTCTAATGCGATCACAATGTTTTTGTTGTCCATGATCGTTGTGTTGATTGGTTTATTGGTTATGTCTCGTTACTTCAATTAAGAACCAACATTAATTAAGTAGATGCTTATCGGATTTATATTTACATTAGGAGCCTAGTTGGCTAATTTTTCCTTCCCTAGTGTAACAACCTATCCTATCTTATATATGGTAACAATTAGGAGCCTAGTAGGCTAATTTTCCCTATCCTAATGTAATAGTTACCTTTGAATTATTAGTATTAATGACATTTTTGTCGTGAAAATGTTTTCTTATGGCTATTAAATATCAATGTAATTCTTTTTCTTGTTACATAACCCTAACATGTCCAATATGTCTCGCATGAACTTACTCCCCTCCCCTCCATCTACTTCCCCGTTTATTTATGTTTCCTATTAAAAAAAAATCACATCACCTTTTCTAGACTAGCATGCAATAGTCACTTCTAGGAGTTTTTATTTTACGAGGCATAAGCCTCCATTTCTCTCTCACGCTATTTCCCTCTATCTCTCTCACTCTCTCTCCATCCATCCATACCTCCTTCCTCCTTCCTTTCACCCATTTCCAAATAGCAAGAACACATCTCCTCCATGGAACCTTCAAGCGATTTGGTAGAATGCAACAAGAATGTTAGTGAATTTTCGATGGTGGTAAAAAAGGAAAAAAGGGTTAGAGTAAAGAAGGTTGCAAATCGAAAAAAAAAGGAAGATTGTTCATCCCCAACCACTTGCCATGATCTTGCCAAACAACCCAAATACAATTCTTTACAACAACTACTACACTAGAGTGGATTCACAAGAAGAAGGAGTTGATTTAGCACAAGATTTTTATGTAGGTTTAACACAAGCAAACCTTGACAAAATATAAGGTAAGTTTAAAAAGGAATAGGTTACATAACTAAACCCATTTCATATTTTCAATGGTGTTTTGGGTGTGGGTTTTGGATGTTCTAGGGAAAAAATTGACTATGGCCGAATATACTAAGGTTTTTTGTTGGTTTTTTGGTGCAAGGAATTAAAAAGCTAGATTGTGTAAGTTGTTTAGGGTTTATGTATACTATTATATGATTATGTTACTTGTGTTACTTGGGTGTAATTCCTTGAATTCAATGTGTAAAATTAAGATGCAATATATAAAATATTATGATTATTATTTTTTGATAAGTTTCAAAAACTTTTTCTTAAAAATGGAGGTTTTCATTTTGGTTTTTACACTTCTACGTTGAGGAGAAACACATAGGGAATTTTTGTTTTAAAAGTTAACTTGATAAAGAAACATCATAAAGATTACGAATACTTGTTCATAAAGATTACAATATTTAGAATATAACTCAAAGTACTAAACTTTGTTGAAGGAATAAGAAAAATTACTTCTTAATTGCAACAATGGCTATTAAACCAACCATTAAAAAACAAAATAAATACATCAACATTATTACTTCTTCTAGTGGGTTTGATTCTCGCCTAACATCAGGATGTTCGTGTGTGGTTTGGTTAGTTGTCGATGACTCCCCGATATATGTAGAATCGTCATCCTCTAATGGAGTGCACCACCTCCAAATCTTGCATTTTCCCTCACATGAATAATAAAGAGCCCCGTAGTTATTATCATTTCCCCGAGTTACTCTAGGTTGTAATGCAATCGGAGTTGGACAATTGCACCACAAAGGTTTTATTTTTACTTTCTTACTCAACTTGGTGGGGGTTTTGGGAAGCATTTTTTTTGTTATGGTTTGGAATGAAAGAAAAAAAGATGGAACGAGTGAAATATCAATATCTCACCCCTATTTATATTACTCAAAATAACCAGCCGTTTGTGATATATGAATTTGAATTCAATTAATGTAGTCACATGGCCTTTATAAAAGTTGGTGGCTAATATAAATGCCAATATATCCGTTAGGGGTGTTGTGTATATATAAATATGAGTGGGTGTTTCTCCTTTACATGTTTTTCCTTTTCATTATATTGTTTACCCATAAAATGAAGAAAACCCCAATTTATGCAGGTACCTTCTCTCCCAGATTTCTAAGACAAAGCAAGACTTCATACTCATCTTTTCCAAAATCCAGTCCAATCCAAAATCATTTCTCCATTTAACAAATATTCCATACAACTACAACGCGTCTCCTTCATATAAACCACGATTTATACCTATGAAATGCAACAAAGAATCAAGAAGAAATCTCAAGATGAGACAAATCAAAAACCGACAACCACATCTTGGCAAAAATTAACAAAATCGTCTATCAAAAGAAAGCACACTGATTTTTGTCAAGAATCAAGCTTTGAATCAATGCCTTCAACATATCCGTACCCCACGATGCGTAAAGAGTTTGTACCTTGGAAAACATTAACCGAATTACTTGAGAGCAATAAACGCATCGAGACAAGTTTGAAGAACATCAATGGGCGTCTAGACAACTTGGAAGATTTTTTTTACTACTAAAGGGATGGATTCTTCTTAATGATGTGCAATATTTCAATATTACCAAATGATATAAGCAAATGATAGTGTAATTTGTTGATTTTATGTGTTAAATTTTTAGTCCCTAATGTAGTGATTTACTAATTTATAATTTTCCTTTGAATAATCTTGCTTATCATTGAGTACTATATATTATGTGTAGCTTACAAAGAAGAAACAAAATGCAACAGAAGGTTTAATATAAGTTAAAAGTCATAAACATAAGGTATAATATAAGTCATAACTCATAATATAACATCAAACAAAAACTAAAAATATAACATCAACCACATCAAAGTTACATACTTAAAATTCAAAATCCAAAAAGATAACATCATCCAAATCAAAGTTTCATACACAACTGATGGGGGATTATACCAAACATATAACATCAACCACATCAAACTTCCATACACAACTGATGGGGGATTAAAGTGGGGGGATTAAAGTTCAACTTAAACTAAACCATCCAAAAAGAAACAAAATAACTCCCCAACTCCAAAACAAAAACAAAAGTACCATTACTACAACACATCAACATGCAACCTGGTTAATAAAATATTTCAACTCATTACACTCTTCACGAAATAGTTCTTTGGCCAAGTCAAAGCGTCTTTTTCCCGATTCCGAATTACACCACTCGGTAATTGACCCTTATACTTCATCATTAAACAAACGTGTATTGCGCAATCATTCATTTGACCTTGTTGAGGGACCCAATCGGGGAACTTTAGAGAGAAATTGGAGAGTCGGGGTTGGACTTTGTTCTCCGAGAGATAATCTATCCAAAGTTGTAGTCTCTCCATCTATATCAAATTAAAATTTCGATTAGTACCTAAACCTAACCACATCACCAAGACAATCAATAAAAAATCAAATGAGAATAACTCACCACTTTATGAAACTGAGATAAGTACCCGGGACTCGGATCCCCACGTGGTTTTGTTGTGTCGCAAAAACAGATTTTGCTTTTTACAAAGTCAAACACTAACCAATACCAATGACCGTGCTCCGTATTAATAGGAATAAAAATCTACAAATCCAAATAAACCAAATATAAGATTGCAAAAAAACCAGACAAATATAACCCACAAAAAGATAAAGAGTAAACCTATACCTGCTGGACATCATAAATGCTCCCCGTGTACCTTTCTGGTCCATAGTACAGATTTTCAAGTCACGTACCTTCTTGTTATTACCAGTCAAGTGTGTCTACAACATAGGCACCGATTAAGATACTTATTGCTTATACACGTGAAAGATTAGGAAATGTAAATAAAAAGATTACACGACGATAATTACCGCAAAATAAGTTGGGAATACCAACGCCCGCATCGATGATCAACGAAACCTAACTTGTGACACTGAGACTCTGCCCAAAGGTCAATTACCTACAACACAACACCAATAAATACATCACCAACTCGCAAAACCCAAAGAAGGAAAAAAAACTTACGTCAGCTGATACGAAAGCCCCTGGTTCCAAAAGCTTTCTCGTCTCGTACCGGTCTAGATTAAAATTCTGGAATTTTATAATTACCTCACTAACAACAATTCAAAGAAAAACAATTAGTACGTAAAAAACCAACTAAAAACTCATTTTATAAAGAATTACCTAGTGGGAGGAAACGGGTCACTCAAATACTCGAATAGCAACTCATCATCAACCATTAGTCTCCTTGAAAAATCTGTCCAATAACCACCACTTTCCCTTCCAATTTCATATCTCCTAGTAGGCGGGTTTGGAATATCAGTAATTTCACTATTAACAGCCACATACTCATTTTCATCCATCGGGTCTAGTCTACCACTGCTAGGTTCCCCAAAATCCAACCGAGTCGCCACAACCTTACCTCCTAAATTATCTTGCTTGCTTGTTCCCGTGCTCGGGCTACCCATATAAGTGTCTTTCGCTCTCCAAGAAGAACCCTCCGAAGGCCGAACAGCTTTGCTAGTTTCCATGTCAAAGGGTCCACAAACTTTATCGTGCATCGCCTTCATAAGACTCCTCATCTCATCAAACTCCCTTCTACACACGTAACCCTTACCCTTTTTAGTTGATTTTCGAAAATGTTGAAGATAACATCCCTTCTCATATTGCTCGACCTCCTCCTCCTCCTCCCCCTCGTCTACCTCTAACGGAATGAAGCGGCATCTAATGAAATTGTAACCCCTGAGACGTCTAAGAAGCCTAATCTTCCTCGAAGAGTTGTTCGTATCCCAATTCCTTACGTAGGGTAAACCGGTTGGTACAGGTATAGTTCGATGTAGTCTTTGCATGTGTTGGAAGAAAAGAACCTGTATCACAAAGTATAACACGAATTACTAGTAACCAATTATTAAAATAAATCCAAAAATACAAAATAAAAGTTTTACCTAGAGGATATAAAGACAACCATTGAAATACTTTGACTTCACGGGTTCGCGGCACGTTTGAAATTCCACAATACCTCTAACTACGAGGTCATAAACGAAAAATGACCAACTAAATGTGGGAATCAAACGAACATCCCGAATCGCATAAAAGTAACATTCGTCAACCCCGTGTACATTTGTGGCGGCCAAGAAGAAACCAATTATATACATCATAAATAGCTGCTTAAACTCTACCCCACTAGCGCCACAAGAAAACAAACACTCCTCCACATGACATAACTTAACAAACCTGAAATTCACCCATTCACCCGCAAACCGCATCTGCAAGTCTCGAACCCTCGGTCAATCTACCCCGTCAACTGGTAGGACAGGCCCGTGCCTCGGTGTGCCAAGAACCCTATGCACGTCTAAGTACGAGAAAGGAAGTTCAGAACCCATAAGCTTTAAAGAACTAGTCGACACATCGAACACCTCCACCATGAATCGACAAACATCTCATTGAATAATAGCCTTCAGAAAGTCTAACATTCCCCCAAATCCTAAGTCTATTATAGCCTGTCTCAGCCTATGCTGTAGATATCGCCGCCTAGGCGCCGTCTAGGCGTCAACTCCCCCCTCAACCGCTTGCGCCTAGTAAAAATGCTAGGCATTTTTGCCCAACGCCTTAGTCGCCGTGGAAGAGGCGCCTAGCCCGCCTAGGCACCGATTAATGGTAAAAACTTTTCGCCTAGGCCCTCCATTAAATTTATTTTACTCTCGGAAATTCTTGAATTGATATTATAACTCTAATTTTAGTATACTTCATATTCAATATAGTGGTGTTAGATGAATTTTATGACTTAAATAGATAAAATTATCATAATTATACACGCGCATTACTAAATATATAAAATTACATAGCAGGATTTAAAACCGCGTAATCCCGCCTAGGCCCCGCGTAGTCCCTCCTTGGCGCTAGGCCCCAGTCGACTGCCTAGGCCGCGGAACCGAGATCTACAGCATAGGTCTCAGCTCGGGTGAAAAACGTCCATTCATAGGAAACATTTGGGTAGCGAAAGCTTCGTTACAAGTTTTATCTACAAAACATAAACAAAAACAATTATAAACTAATACAGTAACATTATTTACAAACAGAAGAAGATAAAAACAGCAATTTATCGGTTGGTGCTCGTCCTCTTCTTCATCGCTACCACAAATATCATCATCCTCCTCGATCACCGCCTCCTCCACCACGGCTTGTTGTGCTTCTTCTTGACTTAGTTGAAATTGGGCCTCGTACAAGGCCCTTTAAGCGGGGGGAGGGAGCCAAACCTTCTCCTAATAGCTTCAACATCGACTTTTAAGTCGGGAAAATTCGAACGATATTCATCTACCAATAGACGCCTAAGTACTCAGGCAAAAAAAATAATAACCACAAGTTAATTACATTGAAATGTTACATTATTAATGGTATAGAAAAAAGACTAGAGTGCTAAATAATCTTATAAACTTTCAAGAGTTACTATTATATTAAATGAAATTTAATAATTTTCATAAGTTACATAAAGCTAATTACTATTTTCAAAATTAAATCTGATTTGCAAGTTAGACCCTGCAATTTATATCACATCTATATATACCAAATAAAAATAAAAGTTTTACAAAACTTTTTAACATTTTACATTATATACTAGATGTATAGTATAGGTTACCTATTTCAACTTTACAAAATATACTTCAACTTCGAAAATTAATCTAAAAATATTAGACAGTAGAGTTCACTACCCACATAACACATCACACATATATAAAAGCAAATATGACAAATATATTGAACCCTAAAAGCAAAAAACAAATATAACAAATACAAACGAAATTTTATCCAAAACTTACGCATAATAATCCGCGGCGGTGGCGGGTATGAACGATGAACATGTTCCTCGGCTACACCTGCGAATGATACAAATACAGTAAACTTTATTACCATTTGCAACCTAATATAGGAAACAAAAAATCGACTAGTATATCAATCACTCCAATATATTAATAACTCGAAAACAAAGCCAAATCTAAACTTATACATACGATAAATATGGTACTTATGATGTATAAAGAATCCTACGTAATTACAATAACTCCAACATACTCCAATTCGACCATCATCTTTAGATCATACAATATACTCCAACTCAAGTCTCATCATTAAAAAAAACATTCTTTTCATTATCCTATGCTCAAACTTAAACTTCACATAATATACTCTTTTGATTTATAGTAATTACAATAACTCACGCAATAAACACCAATCCAAGTTTAATCTATCCAAAATCAAAACTTTACCATTTTTATAATTCAAAGATCTACAAACTAAAGAATCTTTCCATAAAAAACTTTTCCATATACACAATACAAACATCTATCTATACACTAAATAATCTTTCCATAAATATAACCTTTTCATATTCACAATACAAACATCTACAACCTAAACAAAACTAAATGCATTCTTATAAAACATATTAATAACAAAATTACGTCTTAAATAATTACACTTTTAAACCTCAAGGAACAAGGAACCATTTCGACACTTAATAAATTTCCTTCTACATGAAATTACTTCTAAATAAAATTTGAAACAATTAAGACAAATAAACCACAACGAACAAGGAACAATCACACAATTTCGAAACTAGTTGCTTGAAAAATAAAGGAAAAAAAAATTATCCGAAAAAAAGATAAAAAAACATCTAATCTAGAAATTTGATGATCTTAAACACATGCAAGCCATTAAACTTCTTAATAAAAAAAATTACCCCACAGTTGTCGAGTCCTTCCTAGCCCGAGATTGAGACATCCTATGTCGAAAAACCAGAAAAACCTTCAAGCAGAAAACCCACCTTCAAGCCTTCGACGCCTAGAACCTTTTAAGCTTTTGGATGTTAGAACTTCAACAATGGAGTTAGTATTTTATAGAGATATTTTTCAACGAAGAAATTTAAGACTATATGGTGGGAAAACTAAATGTTAGAGATTCAACATTTTTTTTTATCCATGGGCTCTAAAGCTTCGTCCGCCATTCAAGAATGAAGAAGGTTTGAAGGCTTACGTTTTCGAAGTGGGAAAAGAGAGAGAAAGAGTGAAGTGAAGTGAGGGGGGAGAGAGGAGAGAGGGGGTGGCGTGTGAAGTTAAACATACAACTTGGTTTTTTTTTTATTCAAAAAAATCATTTGCGTTATATAAATTAAATCAAAATTATAGGGTGTTGACATGTGTCAAATGAGGGAGAAAAACTTCTATTTCTACATTTGAAATTTTCTAAAAATATTTAAAAAAATCCTTAATAGAAATATTTTAATAACCATTTACCATATCTCAATGTTTTTAGTAAAACATTTAAAAAACGACAATGAAACATTTTAATATACGACAACGTAATCACGATATTATATTTTTTCTATTTCTTTTACCGATATTAGGTATAATGAAACATCTAGGAAACACATCACATATATTATATATATCTTAAAAAGTAAAATAATACTTTTAATAAGATATCTAGGAAAAAGTCAATAATGAAACTTCTAGGAAACACATCATAAATGATATTTTTAATGAAACGTCTAGGTAACACATCATGAAATATAAAAAAAACAAAAAAACAAATATACAATAAGATTTTTAGAAAAATACCATTAATATTCTTTTAACGCGTAAACTCTATTTAGTATCTATATAATATTAGTCTAACGAGGTTAAAATTTTTTCTAAAATTTTCTTTATTTTGTTCCAATCTTTTTCTAAATGAAAAACAATGAAACTTCACATATTGGGTTTTAGAATGAAAGTTCTTGGAAACTTCCACAGTACACATCTATATATATATTCTCATCTACCTGACAATCAGAAAAAAGTTCTACCAATTCATCCTTTTGATTATCTCACATTTAATCAATTGATTTGAAGATTAAGGCATGGCATCATTACTCGATACGCAATGCATGGATTTGGTCATCAACTTGCCAACTAACAGAAAACGATGGCGTTTGGCACTTACAAGCTTCTTTTGTGAACGAGCTTTTCTTTCTCTCTTCCAAAAAGTTGCCCTTAATAAACCAAAGATTACGGGGAGTGTTAGTAACGCAACAAGGTATGCACCTCTTCAATCTGCTGATAGTGTTACTGCTGATAGTGTTATCTCTATTGATGTTCCTCGAGATTTATCGGATCTTAACCCCTCAAGCCTCGCAAAACTTGTAAAGGAAAAAAACCTAACGAAAATTAACCAAGACGGAGGCATTGAAGCTATAGTGAATAGCTTACAAAGTGATGTGAATCGTGGAATTGTTGGTGATTTACCCGATGTTCAACGAAGAAAAGAGGCGTTTGGAACAAATACTTATCGTAAACCACCAATGAAAGGCTTCTTTCACTTTGTTTACGAAGCATTCAAAGATCCGACTATTATTATTCTCATGGTTTGTGCTGCATTTTCACTTGGATTCGGGATTAAACAGCATGGACCTAAAGAAGGATGGTATGATGGTGGGAGCATCTTTGTTGCCGTGTTTCTTGTCATTTTTGTTTCTGCTGTTAGCAATTTTAGACAAAATTTACAATTCGATAAGCTTTCACAAGTCAGTAATAACATTCAAGTGGAAGTATTAAGGAATAATAGGCGTCAACCCATTTCGATCTTCGAAATAGTTGTTGGAGATGTCATTTGTTTGAAGATAGGTGATCAAGTACCTGCTGATGGGTTGTTCTTAGAAGGGCATTCATTACAAGTTGATGAATCAAGCATGACAGGTGAAAGCGATCATGTTGAAGTAAATTCAAATCATAATCCATTCTTATCTTCTGGAACAAAGATCGCTGATGGGTACGCTAATATGATTGTGACATCAGTTGGAATGAACACTACCTGGGGAGAGATGATGAGCATGATTAGCAACGATACAAGCGAAGAAACTCCTCTTCAATCACGTCTAAATAAGCTAACTTCAGCAATTGGTAAGATTGGTTTAACAGTTGCTTTCATGGTGCTTGCTGTATTGTTTGTGCGATACTTCACAGGGAACAGTAAAGATGAAAATGGAAATCAAGCTTATATCGGAAAGAAAACGAAATCCGATGATATCATAAACGCAGTAATTGATATCATAGCTGCCGCTGTAACAATCGTAGTTGTTGCGATTCCCGAAGGGCTACCTTTAGCTGTCACTCTTACGCTTGCTTATTCGATGAAGCGTATGATGGCTGATCAAGCTATGGTTAGAAAACTCTCCGCTTGTGAGACTATGGGTTCCGCGACCATTATATGTACCGATAAAACAGGTACTCTAACATTAAATCAAATGAAGGTCACCAAGTTTTGGCTTGGTCAAGACGATATAGAACAAGTACAAACTATTAACAATTCGGTAATTCAATTGCTTCACGAGGGGGTTAGTTTAAATACAACCGGGAGCGTTTATAAATCGTTATCAAACTGGGAGTTCTCGGGTAGTCCAACGGAAAAGGCAATCCTTCAATGGGCGGTTCTTGATTTAAAAATGGATATGGAAATGGTAAAACAAAACAATGCGATTATACACGTGGAAGCATTTAATTCAGTTAAAAAGAGAAGCGGCGTTTTAATGAAGAAAAGTATAGACAACAGTGTCCACGCACATTGGAAAGGTGCTGCTGAAATGATATTAACTATATGCACACATTATTACAATCAAGATGGAGATATAAAAGCGATAGATGATCACGCGAGAGAGATATTCGATAAAATCATTCAAGGTATGGCAGCTAGTAGTCTCCGATGCATCGCATTCGCACATAAACAAGTTACTCATGAAGAAACAGACGAAAAGATTCCCGACAACAACTTGACTCTTTTGGGTATTGTGGGCCTTAAAGATCCGTGTCGCCCTGGTGTGAAGAAAGCTGTCGAAGATTGTCAAAATGCGGGAGTAAATATTAAAATGATTACCGGCGACAATGTTTTCACCGCACAAGCCATAGCATTTGAATGTGGGATTCTTCAAGCTAATCATGAGGTGGACGGAGCTGTTGTCGAAGGGGTAGAGTTTCGCAACTATACAGACGAGGAAAGAATGGAAAAAGTCGAAAGAATACGCGTAATGGCAAGATCATCTCCGTTTGATAAGCTTTTAATGGTTCAATGTTTAAAAAAGAAAGGACATGTAGTTGCAGTGACAGGTGATGGTACGAACGATGCACCGGCGCTAAAAGAAGCGGATATAGGACTATCAATGGGTATTCAAGGGACTGAAGTAGCGAAAGAGAGTTCAGATATCGTTATTCTAGACGACAATTTCGCTTCGGTTGCGACAGTTGTGAGATGGGGAAGATGTGTTTATAATAACATTCAGAAATTCATTCAGTTTCAGCTAACTGTGAATGTAGCAGCGTTAACAATTAATTTTGTAGCCGCAGTATCAGCAGGCGAGGTACCATTAACGGCCGTTCAATTATTGTGGGTGAATTTAATTATGGATACATTAGGTGCTTTGGCTCTTGCGACCGAGAAACCGACAAAAGAGCTTATGGAAAAGCCACCTGTGGGTAGAACTGCCCCACTTATCACGAATATCATGTGGAGGAATTTATCAGCTCAAGCGTTATATCAGATAACGATTCTTTTGACGTTACAATTTAAAGGGAAGGAGATCTTTGGGGTTGGTAAGAAGGTAAACGATACGTTAATATTTAATACGTTTGTTCTTTGTCAAATATTTAATGAATTTAACGCCCGAAAGCTGGAGAAGAGGAACGTGTTTGAGGGGATACATAAGAACAAGTTATTCATGGGGATAATTGGAGTTACTTTGATTCTTCAAGTGGTGATGGTGGAATTTTTGAAGAAATTTGCAGATACAGTGAGGTTGAATTGGGGTCAATGGGGAGTCTGTATTGGGATTGCAATCATGTCTTGGCCAATTGGATGGATTGTCAAGTTTATTCCTGTTCCAGAGAAACAAATATTTAGTTATATTACAAGGAACAAAAATCTCAAGTCTATGTAAATTTCCGTTCAAAAACACAAAAAAAAGTCTATGTAAATTGGTTGATCGTTAGTTTGGTTTTTGAATAGTGTTTTCGTATTCAGATTGTAGTTTACTTGGTCTTTTTTATTTTTCAAATCATGGTAGTTAAAATATAAAATATTGAATTTCGTGTTATTTAAATTTAGCCGTTTTCCTCCTTGCATCATCTACCTTCTTTTCCCCAAATGCTTCCTTAATATAGAATAAAAGTTGCTACATACTTAATCAATACCTGAACTAGTTAGCCTATTTAGGATCCTGTTAAGACACGTGCTAAACATGTTGCCTGCAAGCTTATGTTTAGCTACCAAATCGGTTATTCTACTACTATCGCTACTACATCAAATAAAGATACGGTTACATTATTCTAAAACCAAATAAATACTACTTATAATATTACAAATTGCGCGATTAGAAAATTGTAAATGATTCTCAAGAAGTTGCATAACTAGAAGACTATCACTCTCCCCTATTATTTCACTCGCATTTGAATCACGAGCTATTAGACAAGCCTTTAGTACTCCCAGTGTCTTAGCTTCTAGCTTCTAAAGGAGAATCTGCAGAGTTATCCCATGTATTGCAACTCATCAAAATTCCAAAACAGTCCCTAGATACAAGCAGTTGAGACTTTGTTATTTTTTATAACCTGTATTACAGTCTATTTTTATCATATTACTAGGAGGGGGTTTCCAGTTTTTGTTATTTATAGAAATATTTATCTCATCCTTCTTACTGGTATTAGAAATCTCATTCAAAGGGGCATTGTTTTGGGACTTCATACCCTTCAGTTTATTTAATAACATTTTTAGGGTAATTCATATTTTTATATTCATTCCAATCCTTAGTAGCTCTCTCAATAGTGTGTAAAAGGTCAAGAGCTTTACAGTTAAACTTATTATTATTCATATCCTTCTAAACTTACCAAGCAAGTGTACAGATTGTTCCAGTATAAAATTCTCATCATTTTTATCAATTTTTGCTAAGTCCGTTATACTTGCCATCAAAGTGTCCATCTTACTAGACATCTGGTTGCTACTATAAAGGCTAAAAGGTGAAGCAAACTATATAGCTCGTTTTTTTTTACTTTTATACCAAATATCAAAACTATTAGCACAAATGTACCACGCTAAAAACTATTTTCATTTCTATACCATTTCGGCAACTGAAGTTCCGAAATAGGATTTCAAAGCATTTTCTTTTTTTTGTTGGACAAAATCCATCCCATTTTAGCAGGTTAATTTTTTTAAAATATTTCTTTTTATATATTAGATATATAAGATAGTATTTTAATTATATTTAAGAATAAGTTATATTTTATTTTAGATTTGTTGTATTAAATTAAATTGACCTTTTATTTTTTTTAAATGTTTCAAATATCTTTCTTCCGCATCCCCTTTCTAGTCGTTAAGGTAATGACTTCAGGCTTGGTTGACTCCCATAGTGTGACGTGCGGTGCGTGCAAGGCCCGGAACGAATTCACCGCTGTACGGCTGACTGACGAATACTAGCGATTCCGGTTTCATGCATACAAGTTGCAGGCTGCAAGCCGAACTGAGGACAGGGTTTTGGGGTTAGCTTATCCTCACGGGATCATGACCCTTTGTCCCAATAAATCTAGCTCGTGTGTCACCCAGGGCGTAGGGGATATGATGACATCATCCTTACCTTCATCCGGCTTATCCCGACTTATCACGATGACAACTAAACACGAGAGTTTCACTCGTTACGGCACTGAGACAAACTTTAAAATATGGGTCCCTAAAAAAATAAAATTACAAATTACATAAAAAAATAAAATATTTACCAATTTTTTTATCATAAATTTAATTATTTAAAAAATATAAAATGATTGAATAAAATCAGTTAATATAAAAATTTATAAAATAATACCATAATAAATTGAAAAAATTAGAAAAGAAAAAAAATACACAAATATATAAAAAAAATAGTAGATTTTTTTTGAAAAAAAAAAGTCTAATATTTGTTTGAAATTGAATTGAGTCAAAACTAAGTCTTTTTAAATATTTTTTATATTTATATGTATACAAAAATATGTGCCCCAAGATTATAAGAATTAGGAGGTGCTGTGGCCTCCTCTGAGGACCGGCCCTAGATGAGCTAACCCCAAAAACTCCGTCCTCAGTTCGGATAGCAGCCTGCAACTTGTATGCATGAAGCCGGAATCGCTAGTAATCGCCAGTCAGCCGTACGACGGTGAATTCGTTCCCGGACTTTGCACGCACCGCATGTCACACTATGGGAGTCAACCATGCCTGAAGTCGTTACCTTAGGGTATGTTTGGATTAAGAAGGGATTCTTTATTAAAGGATAGGGAGGGAGAGTATAACAAGGGAATGGAAAGGAGAGTATTTAATCTTGTTTGGATTGAATAAAAAGAGAGGGAGAGATGTTATTAAAGGATTATATGTATCCGGTGTTTGGATTAGAAGAATAATGGGAGGAAGTGATTCTTTTTATAACTAAATGACTTATATACCCTTATTAAAACATTTTATAAAGAAAGAGTAAGGGTAACTTAGACATTACAACGTAATAAAAGAATCCTTCCTTGCCAATCCCACCGAATTGGAGGGATTGAATATATGGGTTCGTAAGGGATTGTACGTATCCTTTACAAAACTATCCCCTCTACTTATTTCTAAAACAAACAAGGGATGGGATTGTCACTATCCTTTAATACAATCCCATTCCTCCCAATCCCTTCATCCAAACATACCCTTAAAGACTACAAAGGGGATGCGGAAGACAAATATTTGAAACATTTTAAAAAGATAGAAAGTCAATTTTAATTTAATACAACAATTCTAAAATAAAATATAATTTATTCTTAAATATAATTAAAATACTATATAATATATTGAATATATACAAGAAATATTTTTAAAAAAATTAACCTACTAAAATGGGGTGGATTTTGTCCAACAAAAGGAAAATGTTTTGAAATCATATTTCGGAATTTCAGTTGCCGAAATGGTATAGAAATGGAAATAGTTTTTAGTGTGGTACATTTGTGCTAATAGTTTTAATATTTGGTATAGAAGTAAAAAAACTCCTAATTAGGGATGTCAATGGGGCGCGGGTTTGTGGGTACCCGCCCCACCTCACTTTAAACGGGGCGGGTTTTAAGGTACTTAATAGAGATTGGGGCGGGTTGTGGGGATGGATTTTCAAAACCCGCACGAGACGGGGCGGGTTGTGGGGATAAGTAATTCCCACCCCGCAAACCCTCCCCGCAGGTATACAATATATAATTAATATATTTCATTTATAATTTATATTATTTTAATTTCAATAATTATTCAAATCAAAGTTTGTGTGTGTCTATTACAACACACAAAGTTTAAATTGTTCAAATCAAAGTGCAACTCCAAGGGCAGAATTTGTTTAAAAATCAAAATACAAATGCAAATTCTTAAGAATGAAATATTTGAGAGTTTAAAATAATAAAATTTGTAGTAATAAAAAAAATTTGAACAATCAATTTGAAACCCGCGGGTAGAACCAACACCCCGCGGGGAGTAAATGAACGGAGCGGGGCGGGGAGTGGGGAAGAACAACGCGGGGGCGGGGCGGGGAGGGGCGGGGCGGGGCGGGGCGGCGTGGGGCTTCTATATTTTTGTGGGGCGGGGTGCGGGGATAGGTAAACCCGCCCCAAACCCACCCCATTGACATCCCTACTCCTAAGTCCTAACTCATTCACATTCAAGTAACAAATGTTCAGCATTCTCGACTGACTTATTACAAATATCCCATATCGGTGATTTAATCACCTTTATTTTACTTACATTCTCATTAGTGGATAACATGGTTTTAAATACTCTTCACATGAAGTTTTTAATCTTGGGGGCAAATGTAAGATTCCATAACATCTTCCATACTCTTGGATCAATAGTGTGTGAAGTTTGGGATGGCTTGGATCACCGACTTGATTAAGAATTCCTTACCTCCATTTGAAATAAGCTTTTCCTTCCATTAGGGTTGAGAAAAAAAACGAAACACCGAACTGATCCTAAAAACCGAAAAAACCTAACCGAAAAAACCCAAAACCGAGAAAACCGTTTGGTTCGGTATAAACTTTTTTTAAAACCGAAATAGTTCGGTTTGGTACGGGTTTCTATGCTAAACCAAACCGAAAAAACCGACCCAAAAAATACAAAAATAAATTATATCGCTAAAAATGTCAATAACATGAAAATGGATTAATCTCCCTTTATCTGTAATTAAGACATTCTTGAATTTCTTTTATATTTTCGAAGAGATTATGATAAGAGGGTAGCAAAGGTGTAAATATTGAAAACAAAATTTTTATATATGGCATGAAACTTCCCTAAAAATGTCATAATATGCAACATATTTTTGCTTAAATCCTTAATCGATATATATCTTGAAGGTAAAGCATGCACATTAAATTATACAAATTTCCTTATATAATAATTTGTTTACATTTAATGCATATTATTTAAGTTTCAAAAATAAATTTTTCCTACATTGGTCAATAACATGAAAATCAAACACGATATATATAAATACGTTAGAAAATAAAATGTCTCAAGATGAGGCCCTTGAAATATATCGAACTATCAAATCAAACACATAGCAAAATCAAACAAAATACTGAACCAAACATATACCGAACCGAAATCCGACAAAACCAAACCGATAAAAACCGTACGGTTCGGTATCGATCTTCCTAAAAACTGAACCATTCGGTTTCGGTTTCGATTTTGGCAAAAAACCGAGCCAAACCGAACCGTGCTCACCCCTACTATCCATCACGAAGTATTATTGGCAAGCCTATATTTAAGTCAATGGAGTGTTTGAATTTTACTTCGGTTATGGCTCATATGAATTCCAAAATATCTTCCAATATAATCTGATCTCTGGATTCGAAGAGAGTTAACAGCATGATTGATCAATTCAGTATTCCTTGGCTTAGGCAGATATACAATTTTTTATATTTTCTCTTTGACCAGAATCTACACAATATGAGAGACCTAGAAGGTAAATTCCTTTGAAGATGATTAAAGATAGAGTGTGAAGCATCTTTAAATAGACACCAAGGAAAACCTAATGGTTTGTCAAAGGAAGGATAATATAATGGGAACACCTATTATAATTTGTCGTGTATAAGGGATAGAAATTAATGATAAGGTATCACATATTGGTGCTAAAGGAAAGGTTCTACAGAATTCGATAAGAGAAGTCCAACAAGTCTTTCGTGAAAGCAAGGCTAAAACAAAAGGATCCGACCAAAATAAAGTAAAAAAGTACTCGAGGAAGTTAGTCATCGGCTACAATATAATCCATGGTATACCAATAGAAAAGTTCATATCAACATCATCTCAAGTAAGGCACTCCAGAGAGGCCAAGTCAAAACAAAATGAAAGACGAAGCAGAAAGAAAGAAGATAATGGAGAAGCATCATATATTCATTCATGAAGGCAACTTACGAAATAAATCTAAGTAAAAAAGGCATCTGAGTAAAAAAGGCTCAATTGGCCAGAGCCTTGCTGTTTCTTCAGCACTTAAAGGGGAGGTCCATGGTTCGAATCCCCTCCCTAACAGGTGTAAAGGGAGAGGTACAATTTAAAGGGAAGGAGATCTTTGGGGTTGGTAAGAAGGTAAACGATACGTTAATATTTAATACGTTTGTTTGTCAAATATTTAATGAATTTAACGCGCGAAAGCTGGAGAAGAGGAACGTGTTTGAGGGGATACATAAGAACAAGTTATTCATGGGGATAATTGGAGTTACTTTGATTCTTGAAGTGGTGATGGCTGAATTTTTGAAGAAATTTGCAGATACAGTGAGCTTAAATTGGGGTAAATGGGGAGTGTGTATTGGAATTGCTATCATGTCTTGGCCAATTGGATGGATTGTCAAGTTTATTCCTGTTCCAGAGAAACCAATATTTAGTTATATTACAAGGAACAAGAATCTCAAGTCTATGTAAATTTCCGTCCAAAAACACAAAAAAAAATCTATGTAAATTGGTTGATTGTTAGTTTGGTTTTTGAATAGTGTTTTCGTATTTTCGACTTTTCATCTAGGTTTAGTAAATTAGGAATTGGGGTATACCGTGTAGGCATATTTTTTATATGATGAAAGTTGAAGGGGTGAGGGAGATCCCTAAGACTTGTATTAGGTTCCGGTGGACCCCATATAGCAGTTTGACTCACCGGGACAAGTGCTTATCGAAATTCAACTCAACTGAAAGGGCGACTGCCAGGATGGGATTTTTAAACGCTGAGTGGATAGATATGCGGTACCATGCCGCTAGGAGCGAGAAAGGATATAACGATACTCTAGAGGCCATAACCAGTGTTGTGGCCCGTACCAGTAACTACCCGAATGATGATGGAAGCGTGTTGGCTGTACCATCACAAGTCGTAACCAACGTAGAGGATCCCGAGGTTGCCCGACCGAAGGGGAAGACCACCAAAGGACCTCGACGTTGTAGTATATGTCGATCAGTTGGACACCAAAAGAACAACTGTCCGGTACCCAAGCAGCGCACTCTAGTCGACGAAGAGGTTGTACCACAATCTCAAGGCGAGCTGCATTTGTTTTAAATTAATACGTTGGTCTACGTGTAATGGCTTAAAAAGTTAATGCTTATGCCTAAAAATAGTTATATTTCTTACTTAATAACTATATATGTATTTATATAGTTATATTTGTCTTTATTACTTATATACATTTTTATATTTTGTTACTTATATTTATATATATATTTCTATATTTATTACTTATATTATACGTATGAAATGTAGTGTATATATTAATATAAATGCCTTAAATTACTAGTTTATTAGAGAATAAATTTATTATGTCTAATTATTATGTTGAATTAATAAACTAATGGATAAGTTCTTAATTAAATGCCTAAACTTTTTAATATATATATATATATATATATATATATAAAATTTAGTAGTATATATTTTAACTAAATTTTCGAAATATACACTAAGAATACATTTATAAATGTATAGTATATATATTTTTCCTTAATATAAAATTAAATACACACATCTAATATATTTGCTATAATTTCTATATATAAATTATATATATATTTGCTATTATTGAGGCTTGTACACATATTAAGTGTTCTTTGGCTTAATTTCTTAAAAAAAAAATAATTAAATTTTGAAATTTATTCATAAATAAAATTTATATGTATATATTTAAACAATATTTCCTAAGTAAATAGTAACAATATATATATATATATATATATATATATTATGTATGTATTTATTTTGATATATTTATTTATTTTATTTTGATTAAGTGAAAGAAGTATAGATGTGTATTGGAAGACCTTAGCAACTCAATATAGCTAACTTTACCATATTAAGGTGTGTTGTTACATAATATACAAGTGTTGTATGTATGCATATAACCCAAGGTCAAATAAGTAGCCACAAGAAAACGTTTAACAAGAACAATGCAATCTTGCAATGCATGGCAAGATCTTTGCACTTGAATGATGATTAGATTGAAAAGGTTGGGCTTTATTTCTTGAACAACCATCTTTTACACCATTAAGGATTGAGTAAAGGAGAAGGAAAGGTATTGTAAAGGTGATGGGTATTAAATTGGTGGCCAAATTACTACTATAAATAAGGGAAGTTGGCATGCAATATACTACACAAGTTTCATTTGTATTCAAGCAAGTAAGAGAAGCAAGAAATCCTCCTACCACCTTCACATTTTCGTGAGTTTGAAGTTGAGGTAATTTTTTTCGAGCTTATTATATTTAAAATGTAAGAAAATATCTATCTAGTAATAATTTATTACATATAATTTAAAGAAATAAACATGAAAGTTGTACTTCACCGTTAAACTAACGTATTATTATAATCCTTACAAATAGGTGATGTCGGAATCATCGGGGAATGTGGTGTGCTTGGGTGTCTTCAACGACACTAACAATGTGTCTCGACGACTTCGATTCGAGGAAGTGTTTTGCGGAGAGTGCGGGCTACCTTGTAGAATTCGTCCTTACCCGTTTAACATTTCCAATAAGAAAGACAAGCTATACAACGAGTGTGTTTATCACGGGATTGTTAGTTGGTCAGATCCAATATCCTCCGTTATGGGTACCATTCCCTCCGAACAAAGTGTGGCTAGTTATGAAGGCGAGGATGGGGGAATGATTCATAACGAGCCGGTGGACAAGGTGGTTGTACACAAATTTGACCGTTACGGGTCTAATGCGATCACAATGTTTTTGTTGTCCATGATCGTTGTGTTGATTGGTTTATTGGTTATGTCTCGTTACTTCAATTAAGAACCAACATTAATTAAGTAGATGCTTATCGGATTTATATTTACATTAGGAGCCTAGTTGGCTAATTTTTCCTTCCCTAGTGTAACAACCTATCCTATCTTATATATGGTAACAATTAGGAGCCTAGTAGGCTAATTTTCCCTATCCTAATGTAATAGTTACCTTTGAATTATTAGTATTAATGACATTTTTGTCGTGAAAATGTTTTCTTATGGCTATTAAATATCAATGTAATTCTTTTTCTTGTTACATAACCCTAACATGTCCAATATGTCTCGCATGAACTTACTCCCCTCCCCTCCATCTACTTCCCCGTTTATTTATGTTTCCTATTAAAAAAAAATCACATCACCTTTTCTAGACTAGCATGCAATAGTCACTTCTAGGAGTTTTTATTTTACGAGGCATAAGCCTCCATTTCTCTCTCACGCTATTTCCCTCTATCTCTCTCACTCTCTCTCCATCCATCCATACCTCCTTCCTCCTTCCTTTCACCCATTTCCAAATAGCAAGAACACATCTCCTCCATGGAACCTTCAAGCGATTTGGTAGAATGCAACAAGAATGTTAGTGAATTTTCGATGGTGGTAAAAAAGGAAAAAAGGGTTAGAGTAAAGAAGGTTGCAAATCGAAAAAAAAAGGAAGATTGTTCATCCCCAACCACTTGCCATGATCTTGCCAAACAACCCAAATACAATTCTTTACAACAACTACTACACTAGAGTGGATTCACAAGAAGAAGGAGTTGATTTAGCACAAGATTTTTATGTAGGTTTAACACAAGCAAACCTTGACAAAATATAAGGTAAGTTTAAAAAGGAATAGGTTACATAACTAAACCCATTTCATATTTTCAATGGTGTTTTGGGTGTGGGTTTTGGATGTTCTAGGGAAAAAATTGACTATGGCCGAATATACTAAGGTTTTTTGTTGGTTTTTTGGTGCAAGGAATTAAAAAGCTAGATTGTGTAAGTTGTTTAGGGTTTATGTATACTATTATATGATTATGTTACTTGTGTTACTTGGGTGTAATTCCTTGAATTCAATGTGTAAAATTAAGATGCAATATATAAAATATTATGATTATTATTTGTTGATAAGTTTCAAAAACTTTTTCTTAAAAATGGAGGTTTTCATTTTGGTTTTTACACTTCTACGTTGAGGAGAAACACATAGGGAATTTTTGTTTTAAAAGTTAACTTGATAAAGAAACATCATAAAGATTACGAATACTTGTTCATAAAGATTACAATATTTAGAATATAACTCAAAGTACTAAACTTTGTTGAAGGAATAAGAAAAATTACTTCTTAATTGCAACAATGGCTATTAAACCAACCATTAAAAAACAAAATAAATACATCAACATTATTACTTCTTCTAGTGGGTTTGATTCTCGCCTAACATCAGGATGTTCGTGTGTGGTTTGGTTAGTTGTCGATGACTCCCCGATATATGTAGAATCGTCATCCTCTAATGGAGTGCACCACCTCCAAATCTTGCATTTTCCCTCACATGAATAATAAAGAGCCCCGTAGTTGTTATTATCATTTCCCCGAGTTACTCTAGGTTGTAATGCAATCGGAGTTGGACAATTGCACCACAAAGGTTTTATTTTTACTTTCTTACTCAACTTGGTGGGGGTTTTGGGAAGCATTTTTTTTGTTATGGTTTGGAATGAAAGAAAAAAAGATGGAACGAGTGAAATATCAATATCTCACCCCTATTTATATTACTCAAAATAACCAGCCGTTTGTGATATATGAATTTGAATTCAATTAATGTAGTCACATGGCCTTTATAAAAGTTGGTGGCTAATATAAATGCCAATATAGCCGTTAGGGGTGTTGTGTATATATAAATATGAGTGGGTGTTTCTCCTTTACATGTTTTTCCTTTTCATTATATTGTTTACCCATAAAATGAAGAAAACCCCAATTTATGCAGGTACCTTCTCTCCCAGATTTCTAAGACAAAGCAAGACTTCATACTCATGTTTTCCAAAATCCAGTCCAATCCAAAATCATTTCTCCATTTAACAAATATTCCATACAGCTACAACGCGTCTCCTTCATATAAACCACGATTTATACCTATGAAATGCAACAAAGAATCAAGAAGAAATCTCAAGATGAGACAAATCAAAAACCGACAACCACATCTTGGCAAAAATTAACAAAATCGTCTATCAAAAGAAAGCACACTGATTTTTGTCAAGAATCAAGCTTTGAATCAATGCCTTCAACATATCCGTACCCCACGATGCGTAAAGAGTTTGTACCTTGGAAAACATTAACCGAATTACTTGAGAGCAATAAACGCATCGAGACAAGTTTGAAGAACATCAATGGGCGTCTAGACAACTTGGAAGATTTTTTTTACTACTAAAGGGATGGATTCTTCTTAATGATGTGCAATATTTCAATATTACCAAATGATATAAGCAAAATGATAGTGTAATTTGTTGATTTTATGTGTTAAATTTTTAGTCCCTAATGTAGTGATTTACTAATTTATAATTTTCCTTTGAATAATCTTGCTTATCATTGAGTACTATATATTATGTGTAGCTTACAAAGAAGAAACAAAATGCAACAGAAGGTTTAATATAAGTTAAAAGTCATAAACATAAGGTATAATATAAGTCATAACTCATAATATAACATCAAACAAAAACTAAAAATATAACATCAACCACATCAAAGTTACATACTTAAAATTCAAAATCTAAAAAGATAACATCATCCAAATCAAAGTTTCATACACAACTGATGGGGGATTATACCAAACATATAACATCAACCACATCAAACTTCCATACACAACTGATGGGGGATTAAAGTGGGGGGATTAAAGTTCAACTTAAACTAAACCATCCAAAAAGAAACAAAATAACTCCCCAACTCCAAAACAAAAACAAAAGTACCATTACTACAACACATCAACATGCAACCTGGTTAATAAAATATTTCAACTCATTACACTCTTCACGAAATAGTTCTTTGGCCAAGTCAAAGCGTCTTTTTCCCGATTCCGAATTACACCACTCGGTAATTGACCCTTATACTTCATCATTAAACAAACGTGTATTGCGCAATCATTCATTTGACCTTGTTGAGGGACCCAATCGGGGAACTTTAGAGAGAAATTGGAGAGTCGGGGTTGGACTTTGTTCTCCGAGAGATAATCTATCCAAAGTTGTAGTCTCTCCATCTATATCAAATTAAAATTTCGATTAGTACCTAAACCTAACCACATCACCAAGACAATCAATAAAAAATCAAATGAGAATAACTCACCACTTTATGAAACTGAGATAAGTACCCGGGACTCTGATCCCCACGTGGTTTTGTTGTGTCGCAAAAACAGATTTTGCTTTTTACAAAGTCAAACACTAACCAATACCAATGACCGTGCTCCGTATTAATAGGAATAAAAATCTACAAATCCAAATAAACCAAATATAAGATTGCAAAGAAACCAGACAAATATAACCCACGAAAAGATAAAGAGTAAACCTATACCTGCTGGACATCATAAATGCTCCCCGTGTACCTTTCTGGTCCATAGTACAGATTTTCAAGTCACGTACCTTCTTGTTATTACCAGTCAAGTGTGTCTACAACATAGGCACCGATTAAGATACTTATTGCTTATACACGTGAAAGATTAGGAAATGTAAATAAAAAGATTACACGACGATAATTACCGCAAAATAAGTTGGGAATACCAACGCCCGCATCGATGATCAACGAAACCTAACTTGTGACACTGAGACTCTGCCCAAAGGTCAATTACCTACAACACAACACCAATAAATACATCACCAACTCGCAAAACCCAAAGAAGGAAAAAAAAACTTACGTCAGCTGATACGAAAGCCCCTGGTTCCAAAAGCTTTCTCGTCTCGTACCGGTCTAGATTAAAATTCTGGAATATTATAATTACCTCACTAACAACAATTCAAAGAAAAACAATTAGTACGTAAAAAACCAACTAAAAACTCATTTTATAAAGAATTACCTAGTGGGAGGAAACGGGTCACTCAAATACTCGAATAGCAACTCATCATCAACCATTAGTCTCCTTGAAAAATCTGTCCAATAACCACCACTTTCCCTTCCAATTTCATATCTCCTAGTAGGCGGGTTTGGAATATCAGTAATTTCACTATTAACAGCCACATACTCATTTTCATCCATCGGGTCTAGTCTACCACTGCTAGGTTCCCCAAAATCCAACCGAGTCGCCACAACCTTACCTCCTAAATTATCTTGCTTGCTTGTTCCCGTGCTCGGGCTACCCATATAAGTGTCTTTCGCTCTCCAAGAAGAACCCTCCGAAGGCCGAACAGCTTTGCTAGTTTCCATGTCAAAGGGTCCACAAACTTTATCGTGCATCACCTTCATAAGACTCCTCATCTCATCAAACTCCCTTCTACACACGTAACCCTTACCCTTTTTAGTTGATTTTCGAAAATGTTGAAGATAACATCCCTTCTCATATTGCTCGACCTCCTCCTCCTCCTCCCCCTCGTCTACCTCTAACGGAATGAAGCGGCATCTAATGAAATTGTAACCCCTGAGACGTCTAAGAAGCCTAATCTTCCTCGAAGAGTTGTTCGTATCCCAATTCCTTACGTAGGGTAAACCGGTTGGTACATGTATAGTTCGATGTAGTCTTTGCATGTGTTGGAAGAAAAGAACCTGTATCACAAAGTATAACACGAATTACTAGTAACCAATTATTAAAATAAATCCAAAAATACAAAAAAAAAGTTTTACCTAGAGGATATAAAGACAACCATTGAAATACTTTGACTTCACGGGTTCGCGGCACGTTTGAAATTCCACAATACCTCTAACTACGAGGTCATAAACGGAAAATGACCAACTAAATGTGGGAATCAAACGAACATCCCGAATCGCATAAAAGTAACATTCGTCAACCCCGTGTACATTTGTGGCGGCCAAGAAGAAACCAATTATATACATCATAAATAGCTGCTTAAACTCTACCCCACTAGCGCCACAAGAAAACAAACACTCCTCTACATGACATAACTTAACAAACCTGAAATTCACCCATTCACCCGCAAACCGCATCTGCAAGTCTCGAACCCTCGGTCAATCTACCCCGTCAACTGGTAGGACAGGCCCGTGCCTCGGTGTGCCAAGAACCCTATGCACGTCTAAGTACGAGAAAGGAAGTTCAGAACCCATAAGCTTTAAAGAACTAGTCGACACATCGAACACCTCCACCATGAATCGACAAACATCTCATTGAATAATAGCCTTCGGAAAGTCTAACATTCCCCCAAATCCTAAGTCTATTATAGCCTGTCTCAGCCTATGCTGTAGATATCGCCGCCTAGGCGCCGTCTAGGCGTCAACTCCCCCCTCAACCGCTTGCGCCTAGTAAAAATGCTAGGCATTTTTGCCCAACGCCTTAGTCGCCGTGGAAGAGGCGCCTAACCCGCCTAGGCACCGATTAATGGTAAAAACTTTTCGCCTAGGCCCTCCATTAAATTTATTTTACTCTCGGAAATTCTTGAATTGATATTATAACTCTAATTTTAGTATACTTCATATTCAATATAGTGGTGTTAGATGAATTTTATGACTTAAATAGATAAAATTATCATAATTATACACGCGCATTACTAAATATATAAAATTACATAGCAGGATTTAAAACCGCGTAATCCCGCCTAGGCCCCGCGTAGTCCCTCCTTGGCGCTAGGCCCCAGTCGACCGCCTAGGCCGCGGAACCGAGATCTACAGCATAGGTCTCAGCTCGGGTGAAAAACGTCCATTCATAGGAAACATTTGGGTAGCGAAAGCTTCGTTACAAGTTTTATCTACAAAACATAAACAAAAACAATTATAAACTAATACAGTAACATTATTTACAAACAGAAGAAGATAAAAACAGCAATTTATCGGTTGGTGCTCGTCCTCTTCTTCATCGCTACCGCAAATATCATCATCCTCCTCGATCACCGCCTCCTCCACCACGGCTTGTTGTGCTTCTTCTTGACTTAGTTGAAATTGGGCCTCGTACAAGGCCCTTTAAGCGGGGGGAGGGAGCCAAACCTTCTCCTAATAGCTTCAACATCGACTTTTAAGTCGGGAAAATTCGAACGATATTCATCTACCAATAGACGCCTAAGTACTCAGGCAAAAAAAATAATAACCACAAGTTAATTACATTGAAATGTTACATTATTAATGGTATAGAAAAAAGACTAGAGTGCTAAATAATCTTATAAACTTTCAAGAGTTACTATTATATTAAATGAAATTTAATAATTTTCATAAGTTACATAAAGCTAATTACTATTTTCAAAATTAAATCTGATTTGCAAGTTAGACCCTGCAATTTATATCACATCTATATATACCAAATAAAAATAAAAGTTTTACAAAACTTTTTAACATTTTACATTATATACTAGATGTATAGTATAGGTTACCTATTTCAACTTTACAAAATATACTTCAACTTCGAAAATTAATCTAAAAATATTAGACAGTAGAGTTCACTACCCACATAACACATCACACATATATAAAAGCAAATATGACAAATATATTGAACCCTAAAAGCAAAAAACAAATATAACAAATACAAACGAAATTTTATCCAAAACTTACGCATAATAATCCGCGGCGGTGGCGGGTATGAACGATGAACATGTTCCTCGGCTACACCTGCAAATGATACAAATACAGTAAACTTTATTACCATTTGCAACCTAAGATAGGAAACAAAAAATCGACTAGTATATCAATCACTCCAATATATTAATAACTCGAAAACAAAGCCAAATCTAAACTTATACATACGATAAATATGGTACTTATGATGTATAAAGAATCCTACGTAATTACAATAACTCCAACATACTCCAATTCGACCATCATCTTTAGATCATACAATATACTCCAACTCAAGTCTCATCATTAAAAAAAACATTCTTTTCATTATCCTATGCTCAAACTTAAACTTCACATAATATACTGTTTTGATTTATAGTAATTACAATAACTCACGCAATAAACACCAATCCAAGTTTAATCTATCCAAAATCAAAACTTTACCATTTTTATAATTCAAAGATCTACAAACTAAAGAATCTTTCCATAAAAAACTTTTCCATATACACAATACAAACATCTATCTATACACTAAATAATCTTTCCATAAATATAACTTTTTCATATTCACAATACAAACATCTACAACCTAAACAAAACTAAATGCATTCTTATAAAACACATTAATAGGGGTGGAAATCGGCCGGATCGGATCGGAAAATGTATTGTTCGGAAATTTCCAATTTTTTTTCGGAAGAGCAAAATCTGATCCAATTCCAATCCAAAAAAAATCGGAATTCAAAATTTCGTTCCAATTTCGGAACACCCGGAAATTTTCGCAATTTCGGAAGTTTCGGAACTTCTCTTTTATTTATTTTTAAGATACAAAAATAAAAAAGAATATCATTTTTTGCAAAAGTGAAAAGACAAGGCTTGCACTCCTTTACCATGCATTGAGTTAGCAACTATCATTTTATTCCAAGCAATTGTATCCTTTCTTTTTTATTAAAACGAAAACTTTACAAGATTTACCCAAATCACCACATTTCGCATACATGAACATCGAAGAAGTAAGGGCGGTTATGTCTTCCAAGAATAAATTCCTAAAAACATACCCGTGAATCTCTTTTCCACCCTTTAAACTTTAAATTCGTACAAGCGGGTAGAAGATTTGAAAAAAAGAAGAAGTGAAAAGACAAGTTTTGCTTTTAGTCCATATCACTAGTGGCACCCTTACCTTTTCTGCTGATGGAGTGGAATGCTGATGGCGTGGAATGATGATGGCGTCATTGCGTGTGATAATATGTGTCTTATATAAGAAGGGGTCGCCGCCGATAGAGTTTTTTGTATGGGCCCAAAAAAACTTGGGGTTTAGGTTTACCTAGGATTATAGTTATCTATTTTAAAATTTACATATATATATATATATATATTATATATTAATATATATAAATATTTCAAAATATAAATATTATTTAGGAAAATATTCGGAAAAATAATTGGAAAAAACCGGAAAAAAAACCGGAAATAGAAATCGGATCGGATTTCGGAAATTCCAAATTTTCAAGATGTAATTCCAATTCCAATCCAAAAAATGTCGGAAAAATCGGAATTCGGAAATTCGGAAATCGGAAGGTAAGAAAACAATTCCAAATACGGAATTTTCGGATCGGAATCGGTCGGAAATCGGAAATTTCCGTTCCAATTCCACCCCTACACATTAATAACAAAATTACGTCTAAAATAATTACACTTTTAAACCTCAAGGAACAAGGAACCATTTCGACACTTAATAAATTTCCTTCTACATGAAATTACTTCTACATAAAATTTGAAACAATTAAGACAAATAAACCACAAGGAACAAGGAACAATCACACAATTTCGAAACTAATTGCTTGAAAAATAAAGGAAAAAAAATATATGACAACGTAATCACGATTTTATATTTTTTCTATTTTTTTTATGGGTATAATGAAACATCTAGGAAACACATCACATATATATCTTAAAAAGTAATACTTTTAATAAGATATTTAGGAAAAAGTCAATAATGAAACTTCTAGGAAATGCATCATAGATGATATTTATAATGAAACGTCTAGGTAACACATCATGAAATATAAAGAAAAAAAAAACAAATATATAATAACACTTTTAGAAAAATACCATTAATATTCTTTTAACGCGTAAACTCTAAATATTTTTTTTTTTTAAAAAGTCTAACGAGTTTAAAATATTTCTAAAATTTTCTTTATTTTGTTCCAATCTTTATCTAAATGAAAAACAATGAAACTTCACATATTGGGTTTTAGAATGAAAGTTCTTGGAAACTTCCACAGTACACGTCTATATATATTATATTCTCATCTACCTGAAATCAGAAAACAGTTCTATCAATTCATCCTTTTGACTATCTCACATTTAATCAATTGATTTGAAGATTAAGGCATGGCATCATTACTCGATACGCAATGCATGGATTTGGTCATCAACATGCCGACTGGCAAAAAACGATGGCGTTTGGCACTTACAAGCTTCTTTTGTGAACGAGCTTTTCTTTCTCTCTTCCAAAAAGTTGCCCTTAATAAACCAAGGATTACGGGGAGTGTTAGTAACGCAACAAGGTATGCACCTCTTCAATCTGCTGATAGTGTTATCTCCATTGATGCTCCTGGAGATTTATCGGATCTTAACCCCTCAAGCCTCGCAAAACTTGTAAAGGAAAAAAACCTAACGAAAATTAACCAAGACGGAGGCATTGAAGCTATAGTGAATAGCTTACAAAGTGATGTGAATCGTGGAATTGTTGGTGATTTACCCGATGTTCAACGAAGAAAAGAGGCGTTTGGAACAAATACTTATCGTAAACCACCAATGAAAGGCTTCTTTCACTTTGTTTACGAAGCATTCAAAGATCCGACTATTATTATTCTCATGGTTTGTGCTGCATTTTCACTTGGATTCGGGATTAAACAGCATGGACCTAAAGAAGGATGGTATGATGGTGGGAGCATCTTTGTTGCCGTGTTTCTTGTCATTTTTGTTTCTGCTGTTAGCAATTTTAGACAAAATTTACAATTCGATAAGCTTTCACAAGTCAGTAATAACATTCAAGTGGAAGTATTAAGGAATAATAGGCGTCAACCCATTTCGATCTTCGAAATAGTTGTTGGAGATGTCATTTGTTTGAAGATAGGTGATCAAGTACCTGCTGATGGGTTGTTCTTAGAAGGGCATTCATTACAAGTTGATGAATCAAGCATGACAGGTGAAAGCGATCATGTTGAAGTAAATTCAAATCATAATCCATTCTTATCTTCTGGAACAAAGATCGCTGATGGGTACGCTAATATGATTGTGACATCAGTTGGAATGAACACTACCTGGGGAGAGATGATGAGCATGATTAGCAACGATACAAGCGAAGAAACTCCTCTTCAATCACGTCTAAATAAGCTAACTTCAGCAATTGGTAAGATTGGTTTAACAGTTGCTTTCATGGTGCTTGCTGTATTGTTTGTGCGATACTTCACAGGGAACAGTAAAGATGAAAATGGAAATCAAGCTTATATCGGAAAGAAAACGAAATCCGATGATATCATAAACGCAGTAATTGATATCATAGCTGCCGCTGTAACAATCGTAGTTGTTGCGATTCCCGAAGGGCTACCTTTAGCTGTCACTCTTACGCTTGCTTATTCGATGAAGCGTATGATGGCTGATCAAGCTATGGTTAGAAAACTCTCCGCTTGTGAGACTATGGGTTCCGCGACCATTATATGTACCGATAAAACAGGTACTCTAACATTAAATCAAATGAAGGTCACCAAGTTTTGGCTTGGTCAAGACGATATAGAACAAGTACAAACTATTAACAATTCGGTAATTCAATTGCTTCACGAGGGGGTTAGTTTAAATACAACCGGGAGCGTTTATAAATCGTTATCAAACTGGGAGTTCTCGGGTAGTCCAACGGAAAAGGCAATCCTTCAATGGGCGGTTCTTGATTTAAAAATGGATATGGAAATGGTAAAACAAAACAATGCGATTATACACGTGGAAGCATTTAATTCAGTTAAAAAGAGAAGCGGCGTTTTAATGAAGAAAAGTATAGACAACAGTGTCCACGCACATTGGAAAGGTGCTGCTGAAATGATATTAACTATATGCACACATTATTACAATCAAGATGGAGATATAAAAGCGATAGATGATCACGCGAGAGAGATATTCGATAAAATCATTCAAGGTATGGCAGCTAGTAGTCTCCGATGCATCGCATTCGCACATAAACAAGTTACTCATGAAGAAACAGACGAAAAGATTCCCGACAACAACTTGACTCTTTTGGGTATTGTGGGCCTTAAAGATCCGTGTCGCCCTGGTGTGAAGAAAGCTGTCGAAGATTGTCAAAATGCGGGAGTAAATATTAAAATGATTACCGGCGACAATGTTTTCACCGCACAAGCCATAGCATTTGAATGTGGGATTCTTCAAGCTAATCATGAGGTGGACGGAGCTGTTGTCGAAGGGGTAGAGTTTCGCAACTATACAGACGAGGAAAGAATGGAAAAAGTCGAAAGAATACGCGTAATGGCAAGATCATCTCCGTTTGATAAGCTTTTAATGGTTCAATGTTTAAAAAAGAAAGGACATGTAGTTGCAGTGACAGGTGATGGTACGAACGATGCACCGGCGCTAAAAGAAGCGGATATAGGACTATCAATGGGTATTCAAGGGACTGAAGTAGCGAAAGAGAGTTCAGATATCGTTATTCTAGACGACAATTTCGCTTCGGTTGCGACAGTTGTGAGATGGGGAAGATGTGTTTATAATAACATTCAGAAATTCATTCAGTTTCAGCTAACTGTGAATGTAGCAGCGTTAACAATTAATTTTGTAGCCGCAGTATCAGCAGGCGAGGTACCATTAACGGCCGTTCAATTATTGTGGGTGAATTTAATTATGGATACATTAGGTGCTTTGGCTCTTGCGACCGAGAAACCGACAAAAGAGCTTATGGAAAAGCCACCTGTGGGTAGAACTGCCCCACTTATCACGAATATCATGTGGAGGAATTTATCAGCTCAAGCGTTATATCAGATAACGATTCTTTTGACGTTACAATTTAAAGGGAAGGAGATCTTTGGGGTTGGTAAGAAGGTAAACGATACGTTAATATTTAATACGTTTGTTCTTTGTCAAATATTTAATGAATTTAACGCCCGAAAGCTGGAGAAGAGGAACGTGTTTGAGGGGATACATAAGAACAAGTTATTCATGGGGATAATTGGAGTTACTTTGATTCTTCAAGTGGTGATGGTGGAATTTTTGAAGAAATTTGCAGATACAGTGAGGTTGAATTGGGGTCAATGGGGAGTGTGTATTGGAATTGCTATCATGTCTTGGCCAATTGGATGGATTGTCAAGTTTATTCCTGTTCCAGAGAAACCAATATTTAGTTATATTACAAGGAACAAGAATCTCAAGTCTATGTAAATTTCCGTCCAAAAACAAAAGAAAAGTCTATGTAAACTGGTTGATCGTTAGTTTGGTTTTTGAATAGTGTTTTCGTATTCAGATTGTAGTTTACTTGGTCTTTTTTATTTTTCAAATCATGGTAGTTAAAATATAAAATATTGAATACTTAGATCAATGGCCTTAGTTGGTTTTGTTTCTTTTCTCAGTGACCCAGATATACACATATATATATATGCAAACCGAAGCTAATCAATATAATTGAACCTCACCTCACATGGAGAATTACAGTGTAACTCCTTCAAGAAAAAGGAAAGAGTATGATGGTTCATTTGAACCAGAAACTTTGAGTCATAAAAATTTTTATAAGCAGAATAATGACTTTGAAGAATCTTCAGCGCCAGGTGGCAATTTACCCCAGAAATTCCCAACTGATCCTCGAAGATCTTTCCAACTGTTGCAGTGTGATGCAGCCAATTCTGAAAACAAAGGAGCTCATAGTGTAAGTGAGTTTAAACAAAACGAAGCTTCTAAGGAATTAACACACAAAGATGATAAAGTGAAGCAGATTTTTGGAAAATTAAATGGAAAGAGTAAAATCACATCTAGTTCTAGTTCTGCTATAAAGCTTTGGGAAGGTTCTCTTCATCTGAATGCATCTAAGGAATAAAAGCTTAGGAGTATAGTTAAGTCAGAGATATAGCTAATTACCCTAATCATAGAGAAAGAGAGTTGTATAATTTATGTTGTGATACGTTAGCTTTATTGTTTTTTCTCTAGGTCTACTTGCTTTTTCTAAGATAGTAATTTGAAGGCTATGAAGGCAAAGACTAGTTGCTAAGGTCTCATATTGATATCATTTATGTGTTGAATGAAATATCTAAGTCATTGGCTAGGTTTTGGAGACCTAATTCAACTAAAATTCGTTTTCCTTAATAATGACTAATTGACCTATCGAGTTTGTAAATATTATAACTCCTTCGTTACACCTCCAAATCCAGTGATCTTGGAACCGAAACGACCGCAATTCAAAGAACTATCTAAGTGTAAAAGGGATCCTTCAAATCCTTATCAATTTTATGCAAAATTGAAAATACTACACGTCTTTACAGTTGGACAACAACTTTTGGCAGGTTTTGCACGTTCCTAAAACCAATTTCTTTCCTTTTAACTCTTGATTTCGTCTTGGATATTCTTTCTTCAAATCCTTAACTTTATTTTCATCTAATATAATCATTTTACCTAAGAGCTTCACATTTAACACTCATATTATACCAAAATGCTCTAAAAGTAACAAACCTTCAAAACAAGGCAAGATCTGAGAAACTAACAATAAATAGGGAAAAACCCCTCAACTAAGCACCTAATACACTTATAATGATGTTTAATGAATATATTTATTTCATCACAAATATAATGACATCATTAATATATATATATATATATATATATATATATATATATATATATATATATATATATATATATATATATATCAAAGAGTTTCTTTTTTTGTGAAAAATAATTGGGAGGTGTGAGAGGTGCAGTAGTGCAGGTGTGGGAGGCGTAAGAGGCTTGAATCAAAATTATGGTAAATATGTATGTTATAGGGTTATAAGTTAAGGGTAGAATAGTCCATTAAAAATGGAATCTCATTCCTAATGTAGTAGGAATGGGCTGATAGCCTAATACCATGGGATAAGGGTGGAATAAATATTACCATATTTATGGGATTATATTTTCAATGGTAATGAGAGTCCCGTATGATTTAACTGTTACCAAATATAGAAATAGATGAGGTATTCCATTCCCAAAATTATTATTTAGTACTAATGGAACCATAAAAGTAATTGTAGTAAAAAGTTAATTTTTTACACTAAATGAATTTTATTTTTTTTACTTATAATTAAGTAAGAAGTACAAACCCCATTCTTACTAATTAGGAACAAAAAATATGAATAATTTATTATGGAGTAATTTATTTTTTGACCAAACGTTTCAAATGTATTATATTTTTGTCAAATATATTCAAAATTAACATTTTTGGATTAAATGTATGTAAAATTACCATTTTAAGACCATTTCACTAATTTTTTGAAATACTTCAAAAAATTTAAAAGCAATTGAACAATTCAAATAGAGTGTTAGGGTGTGATGTGGTCAAAGATATAGTTTATTTGATTTTCAAATTATCCTTCAAATTTATAAAATATCTTATAAATATAGTGAAATAGTATAAAAATAATAATATATTTAGTTTAAAAATAATATTTTAAAAATATTTAGCTTAAAATATTATTAAGCCATAAATAACAGGCAACTGCTTATAATAATAACGTGGCCTAAAATGGAATTTGCTCTTAATTATGAATCAAAATAGTAATAATTTATGGTTAGTAATTGATCTTTCAGTAAAAATATTACTATAAAACTTTTAAATTCATTTCCAATCGGTAATTACAGATGGTTGCCAGCATTTTCCTTTTTTTTTTTTTTTGGTCAGAAAAAATCCTTAAAAATAATTACAGGAATGAAAATAAAAAAGCATCTGTCCAGCTTAGGACAAAAAAAGCATTGGTCAGTAACGTCTGTGACACGTATGCGTTAAATGTTAATGCTGACGTGTGCCAATGCAAGAACGACACCGTACGACTGCATTGAGAAAACACACGACCAAAGTCCGAAGACATTCCCATTTCTCTGAATTCTTTCTTCTATTTTATTTTTGTCATAAATTTTCTGAAATCTCTCAAAATAATCGAATATAAAGAAAAAAAAATGGAGAGAGGGATAAGGTGCCGGAATGTGCAGGCATGGAGGATGTTAGCTTTGCTTGCGGTGCTAAGCAGCTTCACTAGGGTGGCGCCGCTGTCTTTCACGGTAATTAGAGAGGAGTGCGTTTACGAGTATGTATTTCATGGGGCCGACACCGTTTTTGGCAACTTCGTCGCTGGCTTCTTGCATGACGGTCACTCCGGCATTGACTTTACAGTACACCCTCTCTTTATTATTGTTTAATTTTGTGTTTCTTATTATTTTTGAAATCGAAGTAAAATTTGGTTTTTGAGGAATGAATTAATATATGAAATAATTAATGCAAGAAAATAAGGATATGTGGAAAATCCTTTGATTTGCTAAATAGAGGCTTCAAGTACCGTATATTGTATACTAGATAACTAATCTACTCTAAAATTGAATTATTTGTTCTTATAAATGCAGATAACAGCTCCTGGAGCACATGTGATACAATCACTCAAGAACACTCCACACAATAAGTTTGAATTTAAGGCTACAAAATCTGGCCTGTATAAATTCTGTTTCCATACTTCTCATCCAGTAACAGTCTTTTTCTACGTACATGTTGGTCACATGGCCACTGAACATGACATTGCAAAAGATGGTTGGTTCTATTCTTCATGATACTCACCATATAATAATAAACCCTGTTTTCTATTATATTCTCAACATAATATTTTGTTGCAGTACATTTGGAACCTGTAGCCATGAAATTTATATCATTGCGTCGAGCTTTGGAATCTGTTAAATCGGAGCAGATTTTTTTGAAGGCACGGGAGGCTCGACATCGTCATAGTAAGCCTACTTATCCTTTTTTTGTGATTATGGAATTGTATAAAAGATGATTTTTTAGAGATTTAACTTATTCTTGTGAAATGCAGCTAATGAGAGCACGGAGAAGAGAGTAATATTCTACACAGTTGGGGAGTACATTTTGCTTGCACTTGTAAGTGCACTCCAAGTCGTGTATATTCGAAGGTTGTTTAGCAAGTCAGTTGGGTAGACAAACTTGATGAATTTATAAACACAGACTTGTAAATGGACTGAAGTACCAAGAGCTCCACTTCGATAGTTGCAACTATTAATATTTTATACTTTTGAGTGTAGATTGATTTTTTCCCCTCCTAGGAACTAAGGGGTGAATACTAAACAGAGGTTTATACTTTATAGCGTTAATACTATTATCATAAAGGAAAATATAATTCTCTTCCAATTTTCAAGAATTTACATAAAAAAAAAAAAAAAACAGGAAAAAAAACTCAACCTCTATTTATAGCCATGTGCATCTATTCGAACCAGTAATTTATGTGGAAAGTGAAATGATGAATATCATCCCTTGGGCTCAGTCCTTTTTCTTTTTTTGACGGAAAAGAAATCCTAATTATCTATCTATCCAATTAATACTATTATGTGATTTCTAACTTATCAAATTCTTGAATGATATTTACTTTAACTGTGTAAAGTTATGTGAAGTTGCACTTTCGAGTTGTTCTTGCTGGGATGATCTCATAAGCTTCTTGTTAGCTATAACTGATAACAATTTCATGGAAGCTATATATTTTATTTGATTCATGGCCTATAATTATACGATTTGGAGGAACCGCAATGCTTATATACACCATGGAAGAAGGATGAATGAGAAGGATATTATGCAAGAAATTCAATACTCAAAACTGGGAAGATTAATAATAGCTAACAACGGGAGGCTGCAGAATATATTCAAAAGTTAATCAATTGTGTAAACCGTTTTAGAGTAGATTAGTTAGTAGGTTATGAGTTGTAATCTTACTTACAATCTATTCTAGAGGTTCCTTTTTGGGACTCTTGAAGTTGTAAAACACAAGTTTGTTATGCGTTAATAAAATGGTTAAATGATAAAAAAAAATAGTAGTTACGTCTTGCGTTTTTTGCTAGCTTATCTGTCCGGGTATTGCGTTATCGAGAAATATGTTAAAAGATGATTTCTCCTTCCTCTTCCACCATAAATTTAATTTTCTTCAACTTTGGCTTGATCCTCCATCTAGCTGTCGACACTTGCTTAATACCCTAAATAAGTTCAAGGTTATCTCAAAAGATTGTCGTCTTTTGGTGTTGAGATCTTTGCACGACCCAAGTGTTTCGATAACGACTTGTGTTTCGCCTTCACTAATTGTATCACAAAATCTGTCTTGAATGTTCAATCCGTAGACCATTGTTCTTGATAATTTCTACAATACCGATGCATGTAGGGTTATATGAATGATCAAAAGACGTTATATGAAAATCCATACAACTCAGTAGAGGCCTCAGAATTGGAAAATCATATGACGTTATAAGACCCCTTGAACTTTGATTTCCCTATAGGGTTAGAAGTTTCAGTCACTAAGATGGATAGGTTCTACACTATCTTATACGAAGCTAAAAAAAGATTAACAAAATGAGTGAATTTGAGGGTTTTCTTGCAATAAGCATAAAAATTAGAGATTCTACCCCATGCATTGGGAGATAATTGACAAGGACTCAAAAAGTAAAACCCTAAAAGGTTATATATGAAGGTTCGAAAGGGTTATCTCATCCCCATGTAAAAGCATCGAGGTATACAACTATTTCACCTTCGAACCCCTTATAAGCTCGCGCTGACTCATCAGGATTCATAATTCTACTCCTTGGGCAATATCTCCCAAAGTAATTAAAAGGTTTATGGTGTTGTCGGTGAGATAACACTTATCTAGCTTGCCCCAAACTTAAGGTTAGACTTAGAATTACTTTCGTCTTGTCCGTTTGAAGAATGAGAGCTAGTATCTATAAAAACAAACACCTCTACCAGTTTCAAGTAGGGGTCTTTACCACATCTAGTTAGAATGACGTATAGGAATTCCAAGTAATAATAGGAATTTATGTGGTTGAACAATCATTTCAAAGAAGATGTTACTTCATCGTTTATGAAATGCCTTATCGTAACTAGGAAAGGATCATGACTCAAGGTATGAGTAAAGGTAGAAGAACCTTCTAAAGATGCAAATATCTTAGAAATTTAATATAAAGAGACAACAATAAAAATTACCTCTGAAATGAAAAGGCACAGAAGTTTACAGGGTAAATTCTCTTCAAAAGAGTATAAGACCTAAAGAAGAAGTAAAAGAGGTTTTATGATTTATCACAAAGAAAGGCACAAGTATATAAGGGTATGTATATGGAAGGCGAAGGGTCTATACCGTAAAAAAAGATCTTGGGATTCATAAATAAGTAGTGATGATTATCCTACCGCCATCATGAGATAATATCTCAAAAAACCTAACAAAATGAAGAGATGTGATTGCAAATGCTTGGGTAATCCCGTCGGTCACCAAAATGTACGGCGTAGTCCTATCAGATTTGTTTGAATTTTAAATACATCTAAAGTTAGAAGGGTCGATATAACAAAACACCCACAAAGAGAAGCATTCCTCTATAAACCCTAATATGTTAAAAAGAACGTATTTAGATTTTAAAGGGTATTTTATAAGAAGAGATGTCATTAACCTCGTATTTCTAAGAATTGAGTGTCTTGACTTAACAAAACTAGAGAAATTTAGCGAAAACATCAATTGTGGGAAGTTTAGTAACGCTTCAAAGACACAAGGGTAACTAGAACCGCCTGATCTTATTCTTTGGAATACCTGACATCATATGTGGTGTCATCAACCCTAACCTCAGTCTAAAGCCTTACCAAGCAGTCATAAAGATAGATGTTAATCTATAGATTGACACAAAGAATGTAGTTGTAATTGTCCAATGGACTTATAAGTGAAATCATTTTGTAAATGACAGTCAGCCTGGCTATCGGCCGTACCGGTCCGTGTTCGGACCGGTCTTTATCGTGTAACGCCCTTATCGGACCGGACCGGTCTATCGGACTCCCACTATCGGTCCCGGTCCGGACCGGTTCTTCGGTCCTATATTTTGAGAAACCGACTGATAACAGGGACCGGTTTATCGGTCCCGGTTTCGGTCCCGGACCGGTCCCATACCGGTCCTTATCGGTTTAATAAAAAAATACCGGAATGAATCAATATAAGTTGAGATTGTCGCTTTGCCAAAAACTCTGGTTCATGGATACGCTGAGCTCCTGAAATAATTTCCTCTCCTGAAAAACGAGACTTTATTATTCCATTTATAAATTCAGAATGAAAAAACAAAGTATCAAATCAAACCTCGAATGAAGACATCGAAAGAGTTACTGTAAAGTGGGTTATCATAACAAGGCATTGTATAGAATGGACGAATTGCCAAAGGATAACGATGAAGAATGTAGAAGTCTGTTCCATATCTATATTTCAAATATCAACAAATTTAATTCAGTTATGTCAGAAAAATAATGCAACAAATAAATACAACAAATAGGAAAAAATGTAAATGTACTTCTTCGAAACAAGTTCTCCAAGCTTTCTTTCGGTTTCAGTGTTTAGATCCCCGAGCGGATCAATTTTAGTGCTAGGATCAGCATCCTATATAAACGACTCATTAATAAAAGCAAATAATACTCATCAAATTTATCTATCAATATTTATTTACCTTTAGCATTTGAACACCTTCTTCAAATGTAAGTCGCAAGGTCTTACGCATATACTGCATTTTCAACCCAAAAAAACACATGAAAATCAATATCACAAAAGCAAAACTATTAAGTAATGAACATACCTTGAGAGGCTCAAGTATGCCAAATATGCTAAAAAAGCCCAAGTATGCAATTTACATCACGTTTCATATCGGAAACATAATAACACTTTTTTTACTTCAATAAACAATAAGTTACAAAGACCAACAATGCAATTGATATCAAATACATGGATCAATTAAAAAATATGCGAAATATGCCCAATATGCTAAGTTTTCGAATCTAAGGGACCAATTATGCAATTTTTCCATATTTTTGAGAATTCACAGGGATCAAAAACAAAATTATTTTCGAACCGTCAAGAAATTCTTTTCATATGGACCCAATATGCTATTTTTCTTAATATTCAAGATAGTTGAAGGGATATGATATATAGGGATCAGTTACACAATATACCAACTATGCATAATATGCCTAATATGCAAATTTTTCATTCACGAGGATCAGTTATGCAATTTTTTGAGTTTACAGGGGTCAATTATGTTAAATATTTTAGAAACAAGATACAATTACTTACACAAGGACCAATATGCTATTTTTTGCATCCAATAAGAAAATACAGGGACCCAACTTGCAAAACTCTTTTGTAAATCAATTTTTCAAAACAAAGGGTCAAAATATAAAATTATGTGAGCACTGTAAAGTAACAAATAATTAAAACACTTATTAACCAATCATTCGAACACTAATAACCAATAATCTGCATTAATTCACAATTTTTCGTATATGCATTAATCAAAAGGAGCCTTAGACATTTAAAAAAATATGCAGATTCATATAAAAAGCAATAATGAATTGAACTAACCACCGAAAGCATAAACATATAAACTGAATCAAGCAGATTAATTAACAATGATTAACCAACACTTGATCAACCGAAAAAACACCAATAACCACCAAACTTTAATTTCCACAAAGATAAGGGCCTAGAAAAACATTACCCAACCAAATTCATATCATTGACCATCAATCTTCAAGCCAAATTCGCATTCCAACACCAGAAATAAACAATTCATCCTTGCATAATATAATAAATCATAAGAACCGCATATTTATAAATGAAATTGGATATAAATTTCAACAACAGTGAGTTTAATCTTACCAAATAATGAAAAACCAGATAAAATACAACACCAGAAACCAATACTTCATCTAATAATCCGATAAACCCAAAACAATCTTCACGCTATTGTATTATTGATGGGTATTATTGGGTTAAATTAATGGGGTGGGGAATGTTGGGCTACAGAATCGGGGTAGGGAATGGGCTAACTAATTGGGCTTTTATAAAAAAAAAAAAAAAAAAAAGGTAACGGACCGTTACCGGTCCGTATCAGTCACGGACCGGTTCGGTCCATGAAAAAACACAGAAAAGTCAGGCGCCGCATGATAGGCGGCAAACCGGTTCGTGCCGTTCCGGTCAACACCCCCAAGCCGGTCTCGTTCCGGCGAACCGGTAAGCCGGGTCGATAGCCAGGCTGAAATGACAGATCGCCAATTTTCTCTCTCTAGAAACACTCCCAATTCAAAGTTTGTTAGCGTCTTTTGTTTTCAGTGTTAATAACATCTTTTTGCTTTTCTCTTTTTTCCTGAAATTCCTCTTTTTCTAGCTTTCTTGCTCCCTTCACACAGTTTCGGTTGTTATTTCATTTCCATTTTGAATTAACACTTTTCAGTTCTTCTTTTTTCCTTCTTTTATTCAAATCTTCATCCACTCTCCTTCTTTCCTTCTTTTTTTTTGACTCTTTCTTCTCCGCTTCCTTCACCTTCTCAATCCTACTTCTTGTTACTGGATATTTGATGGGTCCTAGAAAGTTGGCTACACGTGATATTACTAAACAAGTGTTCAATGAAGATCCAGAGGCTTTGGCTGAATGTAGGAATAATCAAGTTAGAATTGCTTCAAAATCTATCCTTCAGAGTCTTGATAGAGCGATTTCTTTACCGAGTCAAAGTCATACGGTGAGTCATGATGTTGTTCATAATGAGGTGCCTCAAAACAAAAATGTCTAATGTATTTGTGAGTGGGGGTAAGTAAGTCATGGAAGAACTGTTTCGACGTTCAAATTAAGCCAAAACTTAAGCTTAATTTTCACGAGCCGGTCAAAATTAAAGGGAAAACTGTCATTAAGCCTCATTTTTAGGTGTTTGATAATGGTGCAAAGTTATGGGTAAATTGTTTGGTGGGTAAATTCATTGATTCCAATCAGCTATTTTATATGGTAATTAATTTTGTGAAAAATCAATGGAAGGATTTGAGCAAGGTCGAGGTCAAGTCCAATAGCGGTATGTTTGTGTTTAAGTTCAGTGAGGAAAAATTATGCATCAAAGCTCTTGAACAACTCATGCACATCAATGGGAAACCACTCATGCTCAGACCTTGGAAATTGGTTATGCAATTCGAAAACATGTACTGTATGAAGATTCCTTTATGGGTGAAACTTAAGAATATTTCATGGATTTATGGACTAAGGAGGGTCTTAGTTGTGTTGCTAGTGGCATTGGTGGTCCCCTGCAGATGGATACTATTACTGTAACTAAGTCTAGGCTTGGATATGCTAGGCTTTGTGTAGAAGTAAATATGCATGATGAACTTCCTGAGAAGCTTTATGTTTATGTTGGTAATGAGAATTTTCATGAAGTTTGGGTGATGTATGAATGGAGACCTTTAGTGTGTGAATCTTGTCATGGGTATAGGCACAATATATCAAAGTGTCAGAAGAATGTTAAGGCTAAAGATAAGAAAATTTGGGTACCTAAAGTGCATGAGAGTAATGTAAATGGTCCTCGTGAATGAGTTAAGTACTGCTCAACGTAAAAATAACTGGGTTTTGTAACTCATAATAAAATAGTTGTTAAGTGGCTTTAAAGTTATTTAATAAGAAGTTCTTTAGTAGAGAATCTAACAATGTTAATGATCTCGGGAAGGATTTGGAAAGAACTCAGTAAAGTATTATGAATGGTAATTTTTATTTTATCGGTTTAATTGAGGAAAAGGTCATTTAGCGAAGCTTGAAAAAGCAATTGAGATTGAAACTCATATCTGAAAAAAAAAAAAAGATAAGGCTCTTATGTTCAACCTATCTGATTTGTAGTTCTTCTTATTACTACAAGCTTGTCAAAGGGAGGATTGGTAGAAATAAAGTGTCCACCCTTGTCAATGAGAGTGGATTAATTATAACTGATGAAATGAATTTCTTGAGCTTTATAGGAACCTTCTTGGAGCTCAGGATAACACTCAGGACTTTTGTTATGTGGAGAGCATTAAATCACTTCAAAATAAATGCTTGGCTAAGGATCAAAGAAATATTCTATCTGCTCCAGTAACTAATCAAGAGACCAAAGAGTCTTTGTTCTCAATTGTAAGAGTCCTGGCCCTGATGGTTTTACATCAAAGTTTTATAAAATCTCTTGGAGTATAGTTGGCGAAGAGTTTTGTAAAGCTGTTAGAGATACTTTGGTTAAAGGCTATATTCTTCATATGATTAATTCTATAAACATAGTTCTCATCCCCAGAGTTTAAGGCCCTACTAGTGTCAAACAATTCAGGACCATCTCTTGTGTCAACACTACATACAAGTCAAACTCTAGGCTGATTGCTAACAGGCTCAAAAAGGTTCTTTCTTCTATCATATTTTTGAATCAATCTGCATATGTATCAAATAGATTTATTTGTGACAATGTTTTGGTAGCTCAAGATATTGTTAATAGTTATGCACCATAAATATAGACATTTAGAAGGCCTATGATAGCATAAATTGGGATTTTCTATTCTAAGTCTTGCAAGCTTTCAACTTCCCTAATCAGTTTATCTCTTGGATTATGATGTGTGTATCTTCTTCCTCTTATTCACTATGCCTTAATAAGGAGAAGGTGGAATTTTTTTTTTTTTTTTTTTTCGATGTATGGGTGTCCGGGCCAGCTTACGCGAACCACGACTAATCCCATAGGAAATATACACGCCTCCTCATGCATACTCCGACTTAATCAGAACTAGGTTACCCATGTTCAGGGAGGAGACTCGAACCATGCACCCTTGCTTACCCCCTTTAAGGGCTCAAGAAATAACACGGCTGAGGGGATTCGAACCCTGTACCTCCTAGTTGAGAGACAGAGTCCTGGCCACTGAGCTAGTCCCAGTGGTTAGAGAAGGTGGAATTTGTTAAGGGTAAGAGGGGTTTGAGACAAAGTGACCCCTTGTCTCCTTACCTATTTGTGTTGTGCATGGAGGTGTTAACTGTAGTGTTCAACAATGTGGGAAACAATGCTCAATTCACCTTTCAACCTAAATGTGAGATGATGAGATTGAATCATATTATTTTTGCTGGCGATTTACTTTTGTTCATTAAATCTAATAGAGAGTCTACTCAGTGTGTCAAGGATGCTTTGAATCTCTTCTCCAGAATTTCTGGATTTCAAATTAATATGAGTAAGAGTGAAGTTTACTATTGAGAAGTTAGTAATACAATAAAAGTTGATATTGAAGATGTGCTTCAAATTAAAGAGGGCAGTCTTCCTATGAGGTACTTAGGTATACCACTTACCTCAAAAAAACTTAGTGTCACCGTGTGGAGTAATAAATTTTTATCACATGCTGGGATAATTGAGCTGATTTGTGTTGTTTTAGTTAGTAAAATTCTCTATTGGTGTAGGGTTTTCCTTTTGCCAAAAAAATATTATCTATAAAATTAATAAATTTATGACTAACTTCTTGTGGAAAGGCAATCTTGATGGAGCACAGGGGGCAAAGGTTGCTTGGGATATGTGTTGTAGGGACAAGAAGGAAGGTGGATTCAACATTCCATTTATTGGCCTTATGAACAAAACTTGTATAATGGGTGTGTTTTGGAGGATGTATGTCAAGAACAATAGTTTGTGGAGCTCTTGGGTTATTCAAATATACTGAAAGATGAATGTATATGTTCTATAAAGCCTAGGCAGAGTGATACTTGGATTTGGAAAAAAATGATTAAGCTCAGACCGTTTGTTCATGAATTCATCACACATAAAGTAGGTAATGGAAATAATACTTACTTTATGTGTGATGATTGGATAAACTCTGAAGTTAAGATTGTGCAGCTATGGGAGATTAAAACTGTGGTTTCATGTTTTCATAGGAATAGATGGAATTTCCCTCCTGGGGTTAGAAATCTCACTAGTGTGATGTATCTTTTTCGTACTTTAAATGATAGAGATTATACAATTAGCTAGAAATACTATGTCAAGAACAAATTAAAAATACTTTGAATAGTATTAAAAATAGCTACCCTCTGTTAAATAAATAGACTAATATTGTATAGTACAAGTCAAATGTGCCTAGGTGCATCTTTATTGCATGGTTAGCTTGCCTAAATAGGTTGGCTACTTGAGATAGAATGCAGGAGTAAGGGTTAATCAGTGATGTGAATTGCAAGATTTGTTCTAATGGCATGGAAACAAGAGATCACTTGTTTATATCTTGTTCTTTTAGTCATGGAATCCTGAAGCTTTGTTTTGATGATTTTGACATTCAGATTGATACTAGTTTGAGCTGTTGTAGTTTTATTGATCTTCTGCTTAGTTTTTTTTAGAGTGAATTTAAGAAAGTTGTAAATGCAGGGTATTTCTCTACATATATTTGTTATAGATGGTAGAAGAGGAATGCTATTATTCATAGAGGACATGTGAAAACTGAGGAGCAAATAGTGTCTACTATTCAAGACATGGTGAGAATTAAGATAAATCAGTCTAGAAAGTTCAAATCATCTCATGAGAATATGGTGATTTTTTTTTTTTTGTTCTAAGAGAATATGGTGATTTCTCAGAAATAGAAGTTAGCGAAAGTGTTTAAAGACTACCCATTATTTCAGTTTTTTTTTTTAAGTTTTTAGTTATTGCAGTTTCTTTTATTGTAATAGTTAGTAAAGTTAGGGCATATGTTCTGTCTAACTAAGTGAACTATGTACTAGTTATGTTTGAGTTAATAAAATTGTTACTTGATAAAAGAAAATACGTTTTTACATTTATTTTATTTTATTTTATTTTATTAATTCTTTTTTTTAATTGTCCAATATATAATTAAAGATGGGTGCCAAGTAAAAACCCAAATGAAAAATAAAGGAAATGAAGAGTTTTTTTTATTTTTAATATCATTTTATTAAATAATTGCATGATAAACGTCAAAGGAAAAGTAATTGCGGAGCTAACGTATAGGTGCTCCCCCAGGAAGCGTCTCCATTTTAATTTTTTTAATAACGAACTAGCGAGGCGCCTCTCTTAATAATTTTAGACGGGTTATGAGGTGCTCTCCGGGAGAGCGCCTATATATCAATATATATACCCCCACCGGAAATTAAACCATAACTCCTCTCTTCTACCATTTTCTTTCCTTCGTTTTCTCCAAAATCCCAAAAATCAAACCAAATAATCAACCAACTCACTACATTCACCTTAATCTTCTAAAAAGGTAATCATTTTATCTATTACAACTACTATTTATTTCAATTCTAATATATGTTAATGTTTTTTTTGTTTAAATGTGATATAATTAGTTGCTTGTTTATCAATTGTTGTATATCTTATGCATGTTGGTATAACTAATAAATTTGAGCATTTTGTTTTTGAAGTTTAAATTGTTTGGAATAATAGTTATTATTTTTTTTTTGAAAATTATGATTAATTATTGAATTAAATTTTTTATATTAGGTTGGATAATATGGAATTTAATTGGTTATATCACTATGGTGGAAGATTTTTGAATAGTAGTAATGGTGCAGGAGATTATATCGGTGGAGAAAGTGGTATGTTTACGACAAAGGAAAATACAACTCTTCGGGAACTTAAACCTAAGATATGCGCAAATTGTAATTGGATCGAAAGAGAGGTTAGTTTTAATATACTTTGGCGTTGTCTTATTTCCTCGAATCCTCCACGTTATCATGTTTTAGTTATAAAAGATGAGATGCTTAATTCCATGATTAATGGTGTAAAGAACGGGCACTATTATTGTGTTGAGGTTTATGTCGATGGTAAAGAGAAAAAATGTTTCGGATGCTTATCGATGCGAAAAGGGTAAAAAACGTGCGACTGAGTCAACTTTTGCATCTACCGCTTACTTGACTATGCGTGATACGGTTCGTGATAGTGTCAGTGACAGTGACAATGACAGATATAGTGATCGTGATAGTGATTCTTTTCTACACGATGAAGAAGAAGAAGGATCATATCATAGTGGTACTAGCTCGGACGATGATAATTTAATTATAGATTTTGGTATGCGGCATTTTGGAGATATTGATACGGTTCATATGGCAAAATCCACCGATTGCTCAACAAGTCAACCAAATTCATTCGGGGTAGAAGAGGAGCTTATGTTAAATGCGTTGTATGCATCGAAAGAAGAGCTTTTGATGGATGTGGATATGTGGCGTATTAAGAAGGGTAAACAATATAAGACTGATCGAACCACAAGTACATTGGTGACACGTAAATGTGCATATGCTGAAGATGGGTGTAAGTGGCATCTTCGTGGGGCATTCATTTCAAGTAGTAAAATGTGGGAGAGTAGAAAGTTAGGGATACATACTTGTCTAGTCGTAATTCTTATAAAAAATCACCGTCAACTCACTTCCACTTTCGTGTCAAGACGTGCATACACTATGGTGTTTAGTGACATAGACACCAAAATTGCATCGATTCAATCGTTGATACATTCAGAAACTGGACACCATATTTCGTATGGGAAGACGTGGCGTGCTAAGCAGAAAATTATTGAAGAATTATCTGGAACCCATGAGGCCGCTTTTACCTCATTACCGAGACTTTTGGGTGCGTTGGTTAACAAAAACCCGGGTTCCATTGTCGAGTTTTAATACAAGTCAATAATCGACAACAAAGCAACTTTCAATATGGTATTTTGGGTATTTAGGGCTTCCATAGTAGGGTTCCAATATGTGATGCCCGTTGTTAGTATTTGATATACTATATGCGTCCTAGAAGGGGGGTTGAATAGGACAATAGAAATTAATCGGCTAATTTTATTTCAAGTAAATAAAAATAAAAGCTAATTTGAATCCTATTGAATTAGCAAACTAAATAGTGTAAAACTAGATAATCCTAATAGACAATAATATCAAACTATTCATGTAGACATTTTATCAAGCATATAGAGTGCGGAAATATAAAGAGTGTAGAGATAGAATACGATACACAACGATGTATAGTGGTTCGGTTTCCCTACATCCACTACCTAAGGAAGCCTCCTTAGGATTTGCAAGATTCTCAACTAATCTTCGTAACTCTTAACCGGGTGAGATACAAACCCTTACAACCACTTCAAAAACCCTTTGAAGGAAAATACTCTTGTGTTATCACCAACACAAGGAACCAAGCATAAACCTATGCTTACACTACTCTCTTAATCTATTACAAGAACTAAGAGGAAAAGGGGAAAAGTGTTTAGGGGTGCTTGTTAAAGCTTTGTAACTAAACTCCTAAATGAGTAGATAGAACTAATTAGCTTCACAATTAATATGACTTGAATGCTCCTTTGAAACCTCCTTGAATGATAGAATTAATTGCTCTTAAGATTGGTAGATGGAAGGCTTGAGTTGTGTCTTGAATGAGCTCCATTTTATAGCTGAAAAGATGGTCCAACGGTCATAAAGCTTCTCTCTAACGGATCTATTAATCTTCTAACGGATATAAGCTTTGTCCTCTAGTAATAGTGCTGAAACCCTCTCGTGCGGTGTACCGCGGGTAGGGTCCGGTGCACCGCGTGACTGTTCGACTGACTTTTGAGCTTACTGGTCGGACTATGTACTGTACCGCATGCCTGCTCCGTGTAGTGGTTCGGTGTACCGTGACAAAGGTCCGGTGTACCGTGCAGTTTTTCTGAGCTTACTGGTCGGGCCATCTAGTGCACCGTGGGACTGGTCCGGGATGCTGCGGTGTACCGCGTATTACATCCGGTGCACCGCGGAGCTGCTCTTTTGAATATTAATCTAAGTATAATGAAATGAGCACAACTAATCTAATGAGGGGTTTTGGAAAACATCTAAAGTGATATAAAAATGAATTTTAGTTTAAAGGATGATTTGTCGAATATTAAAACGGGAATAAAAACAAGGTGAGGCTAACAATCTCCCCCTTTTTGATGTTTGACAAATCATAAACTTTTAAAGATGCCTAAGATTTAGTTTTGAACAAAAAACTCCCCCTCAACCTAATCACTAGAGTTTTTATAAAAACTCCCCCTCACAAAATGCATTTTAAAAAGTTCAACTAAAATTTCTCCCCCTTTGTCAACAACAAAAAGAACAAATGATACAATTTTGAAAATTTTAAGGGGTCAAAAACACATTTTGAGTAAAAACAAGGACTAAAGGAATAAATGGATAACAATTAGAAGCTTCAAGGAACCTATAACATCAAGAAAAGATTAGCAACAAGATTATATACACAAAAAGCTTTAAACGAAAACATGACATGAAAGAAGGGTTAGAGAATTTGCATGCCAATCTCACACCGAATTTTCTCAAAAAGATCTTGGGGTAGAGGTTTCGTAAAGATATCGGCTAGTTGATTTTCGGAAGTGACAAATTCAAGAACAATGTCCCCTTTTTGAGTGTGATCACGGATAAAATGATGACGGATTTCTATGTGTTTTGTTCTAGAGTGTTGAATAGGATTTTTGGTAAGATTAATAGCACTAGTGTTATCACAACGAATGGGAACACGATCATACTCTAGGCCAAAATCTAGTAAGGTTTGTTTCATCCAAAGAACTTGAGTCACACAATTTCCGGCCGCAACATATTCGGCTTCGGCCGTGGATAAAGCAACACTATTTTGTTTTCTACTAGACCAAGAAACAAGGGATTGACCTAAGAATTGGCAACTTCCACTAGTACTCTTCCTATCAAGTCTACAACCGGCATAATCGGCATCCGAATAACCTATTAGCTCAAAGGAGGTAAATCTTGGGTACCAAAGTCCTAGACTAAGGGTTCCTTTCAAATACCTAAAAATACGCTTAACGGCACTAAGATGGGTTTCTTTAGGAGAAGATTGAAATCTTGCACAAAGGCAAACCGGGAACATAATATCGGGTCTAGAAGCGGTTAAATAAAGTAAGCTACCAATCATACCTCGATATAGTTTCTCATCAACATCTTTACCATCTTCATCTTTGTCTAATTTTGTGGATGTGCTCATTGGAGTTCCAATTTCCTTTGCATCTTCAAGTCCAAATTTTTTGATCAATTCTTTTGTGTATTTGGCTTGATTGACAAAGATACCATCTTTCATTTGCTTGATTTGAAGTCCAAGAAAGTAATTCAATTCTCCCATCATGCTCATCTCAAATTCCTTATGCATGTTTTTAGAAAAATTCTCACAAAGATTTTCATTAGTAGCACCAAATATAATATCATCCACATAAATTTGAACAAGAAGGATATCTTTTGAAGACCTTTTTATAAACAAAGTGGAGTCAATTTTTCCTCTTTTAAAACCATCATCTAATAAAAATTTGCTTAATCGTTCATACCAAGCACGAGGTGCTTGTTTTAAACCATATAAAGCCTTTGAAAGTTTAAAAACATGGTTTGGAAATTTTGGATCCTCAAAACCCGGAGGTTGTTTAACAAAAACTTCCTCGTCTATAAAACCATTTAAAAAAGCACTTTTGACATCCATTTGGTAAAGTTTAAAATTCATATAGCAAGCAAAAGCAAGTAGCATACGAATAGATTCAAGTCTAGCTACGGGAGCAAAAGTTTCATCGAAATCAATACCTTCTTCTTGATTGTACCCTTGAGCAACTAACCTTGCTTTATTTCTAGTAATGATGCCGGTGTCATCTAGCTTGTTTCGAAATATCCACTTAGTGCCAATAATAGTGGGGCCAATTGGTTTCTCCATTAATGTCCAAACTTTGCTACGCTCAAATTGATTTAATTCCTCATGCATAGCATTAATCCAATGATCATCTAACAAAGCTTCTTTAATATTCTTGGGCTCAATTTGAGATAAGAAAGCTTAATGAGCACAAAGAGCAATAATACGGGAGCGAGTGGTAACACCTTCTTTTGGATCACCTAGAATTAAGTCACTTGGGTGATCTTTGATATGTTTCCAACACCTTGGTAAATCCGTACTAGCTTCATTTAACACTTGATCATTTTCCTTAAGAGATTCTTCATGAGATTTGACTTCTTGAATAGGAGATTCTAAGGGTTGATCTAGTGGAGTATCTTCAACAACATCTACCACTTTCTTGATACAAAACGGATTAGTCTCATCGAAGTCAACATGCATAGATTCCTCAATGGTACGAGTACGTTTGTTGAAAATGCGATAGGCTTTTCCTTTAGTGGAATAACCAAGAAAAATGCCTTCATCCGATTTAGCATCAAATTTTCCCAAATAGTCCCTAGTGTTAAGGATAAAACATTTGCACCCAAAAACACGAAAATAAGCAATAGTTGGTGGTCTACCATTCCAAAGCTCATAAGGGGTTTTCTTAATAAGGGGTCTAATAAGAACTCTATTTAACACATAACAAGCCGTATGAACGGCTTCACCCCAAAAGTATGTAGGCAAGCTATGTTCTTTTAGCATTGTTCTAGCCATTTCTTGTAGAGTTCGGTTTTTCCTTTCCACTACCCCATTTTGTTGGGGAGTTCTAGGGGCCGAAAAATTATGCTCAATCCCAAATTCATCACAAAAATGCACAAAAGGAGAATTCACGTATTCACTACCATTATCACTACGAATGCATGTAATAGAGTAGCCTTTCTCATTTTGCACCTTTCTACAAAGTTTTGCAAATTCATTGAAGGCATCACTTTTCAAAGCAAGGAACATCACCCATGTGAATCTAGTGTAATCATCAACAACAACAAAGACATATCTAGACCCTCCTAGACTAGTGACATCAACGGGACCAAATAGGTCCATATGCAATAATTGAAGTGGCCTAACGGTGATGACCTTATTAATGGATTTAAAAGATGAACGATGTTGTTTACCAAGTTGACATGCATCACATAATTTATCTTTATCAAATTTGTAAATAGGCAAACCAACAACAAGATTTTTTCTAGATAATTTTGAAATCAAATCCATGCTAGCATGTCCTAAACGTCTATGCCAAAGCCAACTATCATTAACCACGGATAAGCATTTAATATTTTTGCACATAAGACTCTCAAGATCAACAACAAAAACATTATCCGATCTTTTTGCAATAAACATAGTATCTAACTCATCATTTTTGAAAACAACACATCTAGATGCTTCAAATTTAACACTAAAACCAACATCACAAAGTTGACTTATACTAAGCAAGTTAAAAGAGAGACCCTCAACAAGTAACACATTAGAGATAAGTAAAGAGTCCATATTACCAATGTTACCTTTACCCAAAACGCGTTTCTTAGTGTTGTCGGCAAAAGTAACTTTATCACCTTTAGTTTTATATAAATTTGTAAATAATGATGGATTTCCGGTCATGTGTCTTGAGCATCCACTATCAAGTAGCCATATATTTTGCTTCTTGATGCTCAACCCCTACAAACAAACGATAATTTAAGCTTTAGGTACCCAATTAGGATTGGGTCCATGAGGGTTAGTGGATTTTCTTTTTAAGACCCATTTAGGTCTTTTCCAAATTGGCACAAGAGATCCCAAATCTAACAATTTACGATAGTAACAATGAGATGCATCATGACCAAGTTTTTCACAATAGGTGCAAGTGATAGAAGATTTTGAAGAGGATGGGGTTTCATTTGAAATTTTTGATTTTACAAAGACATTTTTCAAAGGTTTTTGGTGAGTGAATGGATCATATCCAACACCACTTTTTTCATTAGCCATTCTTTGAGAACCTAAAATCAAATCCAAGTTTTCTTGCCCACTAGTAAATTTTAAAATAATGGCATTTTGATCAACAATCTTTTTCTCTAACAAAGCTTTTTCTTCCAAAAGATTTTTCTCAATAAGATGAAGTTTCTCATTATCATCTATACATTCATCACAAAGATTTTGACAATCTTCCAAAGCTTTTAAAACCTCTTTAGTTCTATTTTTCTCAAATTCTAAATCTTTTGTTAAAACTTTGTTTGTTTCAATAGAATTTAAAAAATCATTATAAAGAGAATCAAATGCCTCATGAATATCTTGTTCACTAGCATCATCATTAGTTAAAGAGAGTTTGGATTTAGGAGTTACCTCATCATGATTTGCCATAAAGGCAAAGTGAGTAGTACCGGTATCATCATCCGAAGAAGCATCTTCATCATTTTCAACTTTTCCCATAAAGGCAACAAGATTGACATTTTCATTATCACTTTCTTCTTCATCCGAATTTTGAGTATCCCAAGTGATATTAGCATGCATAGCTCTTTTCGGTTTCTCCTTTTGAAGAAGAGGACAATAGGTTTTGATATGACCAACCTTCTTGCAATGATAGCAAGTGGGTTCATCTTGTTTGATAGCTCTATCATTCTTCTTGTAGGGTGTGGAAGAGCTTCCTTTCTTGGCAAAGCGTTTATATCTCATGAATTTTTTCATGTCTCTTGCTAGCATAGCTACTCCTTCATCTTCACTAGTTTCTTCTTCATGAGAGTTTTCTTCTTCACTTTCTTTCCTTTCTTTTCGTTCTTTCAACTTAGAACTCATGGCATGGAAAGCAATAGATTTCTTAATTTTCTTCTCCTCATCATCTCTTATCTTTTCTTCTTCAAGCACAAGTTCTTCCGTCATGAGGTTGCAAATGAGTTCATGAACCGTCATCTTTGAAAGATCTTTAGTGTCTCTTATAGAGTTGATCTTTGTCTTGTATTTCCTTGGAAGAGCAAATAAGATTTTTCGGCATTGTTCCTTGTTGGTGTACTCTTGACCAAGAGTCTTCAAAGTGTTAACAATGTTAGAAAATCTTTGATGCATAGCATTCAAGGCTTCATCGGGCTCCATACGAAAGAGCTCATACTTTGTGATAAAGAGACCAATTTTGGTTTCTTTTATATCCTCCGTTCCTTGATAAGATAGCTCCAAGAGTTGCCACATTTCATGAGCGGAATTGCATTCACTCACTCTAGCATATTCCGTGACACTTAATCCATTGATGAGGATGTTCATAGCTTTGTTGTTTTTGGTAAGTTTAGCTATGTCTTGATCATTGTAGTCATCTTCATCTTTCACCACCGTTGTACTTCCGGTAACGTAAGGAATATAAGGACCCTTTTTGATAGCCATCCATAAAAAGTAATCGATTCCTTTCACATGAATCTCCATCTTCTTTTTCCAACCAAAGTAGTCTTTTCCTACAAAAAGCGGAGGTCTAGTAGAACATGAACCTTCCGGTTGATTAGAATCCATATCGTATTAACTCTAGAAACGATTAAGTACAATAGAGCTAGGCTCTGATACCAATTGATATACTATATGCGTCCTAGAAGGGGGGTTGAATAGGACAATAGAAATTAATCGGCTAATTTTATTTCAAGTAAATAAAAATAAAAGCTAATTTGAATCCTATTGAATTAGCAAACTAAATAGTGTAAAACTAGATAATCCTAATAGACAATAATATCAAACTATTCATGTAGACATTTTATCAAGCATATAGAGTGCGGAAATATAAAGAGTGTAGAGATAGAATACGATACACAACGATGTATAGTGGTTCGGTTTCCCTACATCCACTACCTAAGGAAGCCTCCTTAGGATTTGCAAGATTCTCAACTAATCTTCGTAACTCTTAACCGGGTGAGATACAAACCCTTACAACCACTTCAAAAACCCTTTGAAGGAAAATACTCTTGTGTTATCACCAACACAAGGAACCAAGCATAAACCTATGCTTACACTACTCTCTTAATCTATTACAAGAACTAAGAGGAAAAGGGGAAAAGTGTTTAGGGGTGCTTGTTAAAGCTTTGTAACTAAACTCCTAAATGAGTAGATAGAACTAATTAGCTTCACAATTAATATGACTTGAATGCTCCTTTGAAACCTCCTTGAATGATAGAATTAATTGCTCTTAAGATTGGTAGATGGAAGGCTTGAGTTGTGTCTTGAATGAGCTCCATTTTATAGCTGAAAAGATGGTCCAACGGTCATAAAGCTTCTCTCTAACGGATCTATTAATCTTCTAACGGATATAAGCTTTGTCCTCTAGTAATAGTGCTGAAACCCTCTCGTGCGGTGTACCGCGGGTAGGGTCCGGTGCACCGCGTGACTGTTCGACTGACTTTTGAGCTTACTGGTCGGACTATGTACTGTACCGCATGCCTGCTCCGTGTAGTGGTTCGGTGTACCGTGACAAAGGTCCGGTGTACCGTGCAGTTTTTCTGAGCTTACTGGTCGGGCCATCTAGTGCACCGTGGGACTGGTCCGGGATGCTGCGGTGTACCGCGTATTACATCCGGTGCACCGCGGAGCTGCTCTTTTGAATATTAATCTAAGTATAATGAAATGAGCACAACTAATCTAATGAGGGGTTTTGGAAAACATCTAAAGTGATATAAAAATGAATTTTAGTTTAAAGGATGATTTGTCGAATATTAAAACGGGAATAAAAACAAGGTGAGGCTAACAGTATTGACGTGACCCATTTATACGGTAAGTATGATAGAAGGTTACTTATTGCGGTTGCGTATGATGGGAACAATCAGTTATTTCCGTTATGTTATGCCTTGGCCGACAGTGAACCCACACGTTCTTGGACTTTTTATCTTGAACGTCTAAAGATATATGTTACGATACAACGTGAAGTATGTATACTCTCTGGCCAACATCCAGGTATCTTGGCAGCAGTTGCAGCTGTATATCCAGAGCCTATTGGAGTCCGTCGATGGTGCGTTCGTCACTTGGCGAGTAATCTAAATCACAAGTTCAAAGACGCTCGTGCAACAAAAATGCTCAAAAAAATCGCATACAAGGCTAATAAGGGTGAGTTTGATTTTCATTATGAACAATTTTGTGCTATGAAAAAGGGTAAATATAGAGTGTGGTACGAAAGTAAACCCTTGGAAAAATGGGCCCTTGCATATGATGGAGGGTATGGGTATGGTAACATGACCACTAATTTATCGAAGATATACAATTACGTGTTAAAAGGGGTGAGAGGGTTGCCTGTAACGGCCGTTGTGGAGTTAACATTTAGTAGAACAACTCAATATTTCGAGGATAGGTGAACACGAGTAGTAGCTAAGGAATTAGCTTCTAACAGTTTATGGCCACCAGAAGTGACGATCCTTATACACGTCACTGAAACATAAGCTAAACCTATGCTTGTTGTGTTTATGATAGAGCGGATGGTATATGGTACGTTCAATATATACGTGGAAGGATGTCCCAAAGTAATAGAGTAACTTTTATAGTAAATTTGGTGGAGCAAACATGTACGTGCGGGAAATGGCAAGTGTTTCATCGTCCTTGTGAACACTTAATTTGTGTTACACAATATGATGATAAACCGTATGCACCCTATGTGTCACCGTATTTAACTCTCACAAATTACATGCCATCGTATGCCGGAAAGTTTAGACCACTAATGGATAAGCTAGACTATCCGATATATGACGTTGTACGAGTTGTGGCATGCAAAAAAAGAATTATTACAAGGAGTGGACGGAGAAGATCATCACGCATACACAACGAGATGGATGCTAGAGAAATTCGTAGTAAAAACAAATATGGTAAATGTCATCAATATGGGCACAATCGCAAAACTTGTAAGCCGTGACTCAAAAGGTGTAGTTTTATCTAACTTGTAAACACAATCGTAAACAATGAATGATTTTAATTAATTTGTAATGAATATCAAACTTAAATGTTGTTTTTAATTTTTACCATATTGTTTAATTAGTGTGTTATTTTATATAGTGGATTGTTTTTTAAATAAACAGGTTATGCATGTAAAAAAAGGTAAGAAAATGTCTTGTTAGGGAGGCGATCCTTGGAGTAGCGCCTCCACGTGAGGCTCTCCTTGGAGAAGCGTCTTGCTCTCTTAGTGGCTCTCGGCAAAACATAGGCGCTTCTTGAAGAAGCGCCTCTCATACTATGCATTTTTTTTTGAAAAAATTGAATTATATGATCTTTTTTTGAAAAATACATATATATTGTTTAGAGTACCTTATTTTATTTGCGAAATAAATGATATATTGTATTTGAGGATTAAAAAAACTACTTTAGATTAAAAAAAACAAGAGTAATTCTGGATATCACCCCAAATTGTAATACTTTTTTATCGCCTCCTAGGTGGACCAATCATAAAAGAGAGAGAAAATAATAAATCAGGAAAGAGAAATCATATGATTAGTCAAATTAAAATCCACATAGGAGGCGATAAATGGGTGATGCAATTTGGGGTGATATCCAGAATTACTCAGAAAACAATGTATACTAATTACATAGAGTAATGATATATACCACCCAAATACCACCCAATGAAGTGGCGTGAATTGGTTGGTTACAAATCGGAATGTATTTATTTATTTGATTTGATTAAAGATTTGTAACCAACCAATTCACGCCACGTCATTGGGTGGTATTTGGGTGGTACTAATTTGGGTGGTATATATCATTACTCAATTACATATTATATCTTACTCAAAACAATAAAAGTCATGCAAACCCACTAGCTAATACTATTCACAACCGAATGTCTATTACAATCATTCAATTCACTAGCTATTTTTCCAAGACTTAGGCCCGTTCCAACTACAACCAAATCATTCATTACTATAATTGTAAAACAAGTGACTGATAACAATAAAAAATATACTTTTACGTACAATGCAGACACGGGGGCATTCACAAGCAACAACAGGTCATTACTTCTAATTGTTGGTTGCAAATGTAAATGATCCCAACACCAAATCTGTTCCAAAATATTAATAATTAGGGCCTAAAAACTCGGCAACCAAAAAATTAGTTAAAAAAAGAAATACATTTAGGAGTGGGACACATCCCGATAAATATGTACTGCTTGCATGTTCGGCACAATGACACAACGCACTACACAAATGCACCAGAGCATCCGAACCCCAACTATAAGTACTCGTAACATTAAAATTTTCTAGAAAACGAAGATATATGGCAGACACCTCAGTCTTCTTTGCAGTTGGGAGGAGATAACCGCCAATGACAAACAAAATGTAATCCCTAGTAAACTGCCGCAATGTCTCGGGATCGGCATTTACAGGCGGGCGTGCAAAAGTGAAAAAAAACAATAAAAATAATAAAATATATGAAAAACATATTTAAATTTAAAGAAAACTTACCATCGCCAAAACAAGTCTTAAGCCACCCCAACGGCAATACATTTTTCGTCCCACGCTGCACTGGGTTTTCATCCACTATAGGTACATGACTTCTGCCAAGTAGTCGCATACACTCCGTATGTAGGTCCATAAAATCGTCATTGCATATAACAAGTTTGCCATCAATGCGTAACCCTAGAATCATGGCGACATCCTGTAATGACACCGTCATCTCACCGACCGGCAAGTGAAATGTGTGAGTCTCTCGCCTCCATCTTTCTACCAAAGCGGTGCATAAAGCTCGATCAGTAACAAATTTGGGTATTTTTGGAATACACCCAAAACTGGCTCCTTCGAGAAATGGCAGGATTTGCGCATCGGGCTTCCATAAAGCCGATAGGATAGTTCAAACTTCGAAATTGTCCTATGCACAACCAAATATCGGTTTAATTGTAAATTTCAAACAAATAAAACATTGAAAAAAAATTTGACGTATAAATTACATCGCCTTTCCAAATTTTCCGCTTCGGTGCCATCTTTGACGACCAAGGACGTCAGATGAGAAAGACAGGTCGTAGTCTATTTGGCTTAGTCCGGCCATTGTTTCGTCCTGTAACATAATTTAAAGGACCAATCATACAATAAAATAATTTTAAGGTTATAAAGTACAATAAAATAATTTTAGGAATTTATAGAACAATATAATCATGAAAGGGACTTATAGTGCAATATAATCATTAATGGGGCCTATTCAACAATTTTCTTAATTTAAAAGGGCCTTTAGTGCAATTGTTTAAATTTAACGGATATATGGTGCAATTTACTACATTAAAAGGACATATACGAAAATTTTATAAATTTAGGGTCGTAAGTTGCAATAAAATTGTTTAAGGGGCCAATAGTGCAATTTTTGAAATTAAAGATACCTAAATTCTAATATAAAAGTAATTAATGGACTGATAATGCAACTTTATAGAATTAAGGTACCTAGAGTGTGTTAGATCCAAAAAAAAGTACCTAGAGTGCAATTTCTAATAGTTTAAAGGACTTCTATTGCAATATAAAGTTAATGGTCATATAACATCATATAATACTATTTTAGTAGGGACCTATAGTGCAATTCATGAATTTCATAACCCTAAAGTGCAATTTCAAAAATTAATTGGACCTATAATGCAATTTTTCCAACTATACACAAAATTCATATCTAGATATCAAGAAGACCAAAACAACTACTAATTCTACACAATTTAACACTTAAAATAAACATATAAACAAGATTCTATAAGCTTTAATATATATATATATATATATATATATGATTATATTAAATAAAAAGAGGATAAAAATTACCTAGATTATAGCAATATAGAAGATGTGAGGATGGTTAGTGGGAGGCGGCGGCAGCAGGCGGTGAAGGAGGGGAGCGAAGCTGTTTTTTTTATCTCTTTTTGTTAAATGACGAAACAAAAGGTTTAGTTGTATTTTAGCAGAAGAGAGGCGCTCGTCGAGGGAGCGCCTCAATACCCGTATATGTTTTAAGTAAAGACGCTCCTTCGGGGAACACCTCTATCTAATTACTGACTAATCTTTGACCGACAACATAATTAATAAAATGGGAGAGACGCTTCTCCTATACGTTAGTTCCGCAATTATTTTTCTTTTTATGTTTATCATGCAATTATTTAATAAAATAATGTTAGAAATAAAAAAAAAACTCGGAAATGAAAATGAAAAAGCATGTGCTCAATTAGGAAAAAGGAAAAATGGGCCAATAAGGCAATCTGTGACACATATGCATTAATTGTCACAATGAGTAGCAACGACACCGTTTGACTGCATTAAGAAAACACACGACCAAAATATAACGCACGACTGGACCAGAGGAAACACATATCTCTGTTTCTCCCAAAAGCAATCGAAAATCTAAGAACAATCGAAGAAGACAAAATTACAGATAAAGAAAAAAACTGAGAGAGGGATGAGGTGCGGGAAGGTGCTGACATGGAGGATGTTTGCTTTGCTGGTGGTACTCAGCAGCAGCTTCACTACTGTGGCGCCGTTGTCTATCACGGTAAGCAAAGAGGAGTGCGTTTACGAGTACGTATATCGTGAAGGCGACACTGTTTCTGGCAACTTCGTCAGTAACATCTGGCATAGCGATCACGCCGGCATCGACTTTACAGTACACCTTCTCTCTCTCTTATATTTTTTAATGGGTTTTTGTGTTTCGATTCTATCTTATTTTTTCTGACAATCCTTTGGAACTTGAAAGAAAATGGTGGGTATATTTGTATAATGTAAAAAAATGGTGACATTGGGTTTTTATTTAAATTTAAATTTGGTTTGTGAGGAACGAATTAATATATTTTAATTGCTAAATAGCTTAACCGGCTTTAAGTAACGTATATTTGATGTTTCAATATTCACTCCATTCTTCTCTCTGTTTAATATTTTTAATGTAATTTTAAATTATGTAGATAACAGCTCCTGGAGCAAATGTGGTACAAACTTTCAAGGAACAAACGGAATCCAAGTTTGAATTTAAGGCTCCAAAAGGCGGAATGTACAAATTCTGTTTCTACACTTCTATACCCGTATCAGTCTCGTTCTACATACATGTTGGCCATATACCCACTGAACAAGACATTGCAAAAGATGGTTAGTTCTATTATTCACGATCGTTTTTCTATTATATATCTTAACATAATGTTTTGTTGCAGAACATTTTGAACCTTTAGCTGTTCAAATCTATTTATTGAGTGAGGCTTTGGAATCTGTTAAATCGGAGCAGATTTATCTGAAGGCACAGGATGCTCGTCATCGTCATAGTAAGCTTACTTATCCTTTTTTGTGATTATGGAATTGTATAAATGTTGTTTCTTAGATATTTAACTTATTCTTGTGAAATGTAGCTAATGAGAGCACAGGGAAGCGAGTAATATTCTGCACGGTTGGGGAGTACATTTTGCTTGCACTTATAAGTGTACTCCAAGTTGTGTATATTCGAAGTTTGTTTAGCAAGTCGGTTGGGTACAATAGATTCTAAACTAGATGTCTTCGTTTCTAAGAGTCAAACAACACAAACGTGTGAATGGAGTACCAAAAGCTCTACTTTGATAGTTTCAACAAATAAAAAATTTATACTTTTGTGCGGGGTCTTCTTGATTTCTTGATTGATCGATTGAGCTTGTGTATATTATTCTTTTTCCTCTCTTATAAGGGGTGAACTATAAATCAGAGGTTTACAGAGTTAATACTTTTATCATATATGGATGGAAAAATAATGATTCCTTTGCAATTTTCAAGAAAAAAAAATAGCAGGAAAAGACTCTTAACTTCAAGAGGATTCTACAAAGTAGAGCTCAAATCCCATACTTCTTAGATTTTAAAGCCTAGTTAAAAAATTATTCTAAATAAAGCCTAATTTTAACTTTTGGTTGGATTTTTCCCAATTCTATCCTTTTTTTTTTTCCAGTAATTCGTTTTTTATTATTTCTATTTAGCGGATAGATTTGTACCCATAGGTACGGACTTTTATTGGTTTTTTGTTTTTTAAAGGGTTTTGAATCTTTTTTATATAGTCCAAATACACTTAGGGCTGTACCTAAATTTCGTTTTTTGTATAAATCCATGTCTATCATGTCAAATGATGTACACTAGGGCTGTACCCAAACCCGTTTTGGCTAAATGCATGTCCAATGAAATCAAAGGTTGTCCAAGTATGTGTCCCTAGTGCTGTATCCAAGCCGTTTTGTCTAAAATGCATATCCAATGAAGTCAAGGATTGTCCAGGTCTGTACCACTAGGGCTGTACCCAAGCCCAATTTTATTCTACTCTCACACACTCAATGTTCTAGGGCTATACCCAAGCCCAATTTATTCACCCTCACACACTCAATGTTCATCTACACCCAAGCTTAGTCCAACTACAACCAACGATTACTGGACCCAAGAGACACAGAAAACAAGTTTATTGTTATGGCCCAAAAATGTTTGACATAGTTATGTTTTTAAAAAAAAAAAAAAAAGGAACCAGCCCATTATGTGCTGGACCAAAGACAAGGGCTGGACACAATATGTTATGGACCCAACAAGATATCAAACCAGCCACATCTCCATCGAATTAGAAAAAGAAAAAAGAAACCAGCGAACAACCCAACTGGATTTGGATGTAACTGGATCTTGGTCCCGTTTCTAGCTGGTGGTGGAGAGGCGAAGGGTGTGAGATCTCGAGTTTCTCGCTGGTGGTGGAGAAGCGAAGGGATGATGTTATTACTAGTGGACCCTGATGGGCTGGATCACGGTGGGCTAGACCATGGTGGCTCGACCCTGATAAGATGTGCAAAGCGGTGGTTGCAGATCTGCTGTTGTGGTGGGGCGGCGGGAACATAGTGTCGAGATCTGGTCCTCGTCACTGGTGAAGAACATAGTGGTGGTGGCGCGACACTGGTGGGAAGGTGGTGGTCCTCGTCACAGTGTCGAGATCTGGTCTCCGGTGAATCGCGAACGGTGGTGTGCTGGTGTCTTGTTGTGGAGGAGCACTGCAATGGGGGTTTTCTTCTGCTTCTTCTTATGGTGGCGAATCTGTTGCAGGGGCGGAGCAGATCTGGTGGAGCTATTGTACAGCAGCATCAGCGGTGGAGGTATTGTACATCAGCAGCATCGGTGGCTTCGATGGTGGAGCTCTGCAGCGCTGAAGGGAGGTCGGTGCTGGAGCAGTGTTGCCGGAGCAGTGAGGGAGGAGGGCATCGAGCAGTGGGGGTGGGATGGTGGGGCTGGGAAGAGGGAGGAGAAGGGGGAGGAGGGCATCGAGGAGTGGGGGTGGGATGGTGGGGATGGTGTCGGTAGAGAGAAGCTAGTAGAGGGAGGGGCTGTGTTCTTGTGCATAGTGAAAGCACAGAGGGAGGGAGGTTTGGATTGAGCAAACCCTATATGGGTGTTTTGTTTTAGATAAAATGTTTTCACAGTGTATAAGAGGGTTGGGGTGGGTTTTTGGTCTTTTTCTCCTCTTTAGTTAGCTTCTGATGGTATAATAAGGGGTTAGTTAGGTTTGGGCTTTAATTTGAAACTTTGTATGTTGTGGGGCTTTAATAAATAATTCCCCCTAACTTTAATCTATATTATATATTATAAATCACAAAAGAAAAAATTAATAATAGTCTAGATTTTCCTAAACAAAGAATTTAGGTGACGAGGTACCTTCGTCGCTCTGATTATTCCACGTGTTGTTCAACTAAAAAAAGAATTTTCCATTCTAACATCACTATACTGTATACACTATCTCTTTTAAATACAATAAAACTATTTGCACTTTTTTTTCCAAACTAAAACTATTTGCACTTTCAACTCTTTCTACACTGACAAAAAAAACACTCTTTCTACACAATCGTTAATTATTAGAAAAAAACGAATTATTGGTTGATAAATGATGATCAAATAAAATAAGAAGTTACATACAAGAAGAGCACTACACCCTATCTTAGGAATTTATCATGCAAGGCAATATTTTGAGAGTATGTTTTATTTCTTTCTTATCATATTTAGTATTTGTGTTATATGTGTTAGTTTTTAATTTATTTTTATCGAGTCTGTTCCGAGTGGTGGAGATATGGCTCATTTTTAAGTTTGGGGTGTGAGAATTTGTTGTCTCTTATCTCCATTTTTTGTGTTTTATTTATTTTTAGGTAAAATTAATTTTTTAAGAGATGGAATTAGATGTAGGATGTGTTTAATGGCCTAAAACCATAAAAAAAATTGACAGGTAAATGTATATTTTATTGTAACTATCATCACTTTACAAGCCTTAATAAAGATTGACTCAAGTCAACTTTCTCGGCCTAAAATGCTAACTAGAACACAAAATAAAAACTAGAAAGTAATGTGGAAAAAAAACCATTTTTAAACATTTAGGTACTAAACTGTAAACATTTGAAAACACAGCTGAGAGGTAGAGAGATCAGTTCTTCGAGCCGAATAAGAAGAAAATATTAGACAAACTTTAGCTTTAATGAAGCAAACCTTCAAGACCCCATCTTCTTGTGGTGATTTGATTTCTTATTGACGCTTTAAAGGAATGGTTGAACCACAACTTAGATTGGACGTCCTTTCGTATTTCATGGAAATAACATCATGTTTTTTCAGGTAATTTTGATGAAGCTTCTTGTTTCTTGAGTTCCAAATGTGGTAAAGATAACTTCGAAAGCTTATAGTAAATACCAAGTCTTTGAGGTTGTTTCTCTTGCTTCCGAGGATGATTCAGTTGATTTTAGAAGACCAGTTGGTAGATTTGTCTTGACAGCCATGGTACTTGAAACATTCCAACCATATTTTTTTTGAATAAGAGCAATCCATAGATGATCACGGGATTCATTTGCAGAGTTACATAATACACAAATCGTATCAGTGTTAATTCCTGGATGTTCAATTCAATCTCGGGTGTGTAGCTTATTACGAAAGACCAACCAAACGAGAAATCTATGTTTACTTAAACTCTGTCAATTTTGCTCGAAATAAATTATTTAGTTCTCTTATTTGTCCAAGTGTGGAAGCACCCAGAAATTTGGTGTTCATACACCTCATTATCTTCTAATCATGGGTCAGGAGGCCTAACCACACCACCCTCCAATGTAAGGTGTGTGATATCTCCTCTAATGATTACATATACCTTGCTTTCATATATTCTAGTAATGATGTTAGAGACAGGGTTTTACTTTGGGAAGATATCTCCAAGTGGAGTAGTTTATACCATGGTGACAAGTTTGGGTGTATAGGGGATTTCAATGAAATTACCCACATCTCTGATAAGCTGAATTGCACCGTGCTTGATAGTGGTGCTTTAGACTTCATTAAGTGTTTAGATAATGATAGCTTATATGAGCATCAAGTAGGGGGCAATCATTACATTGGAGTAATAGAAGTCAACGTGACTTGAGAGCTAGCAAAATAGACAGGCTGGTTATTAATGGTAAGTGGCTTTATAATTTTCATTCTAATGTAATTTGTATCTCTCCTTCCACCTCAGATCATTGTGGCTTGAAAGTCATTATTGGAAATGCTCTTGCTATATTTCCCAGTTCATTCAAATTCTTTAGCATTTGGGCCAATGACCTTAATTTCTTAGACCTTGTGGAGAAGGCTTGGATGACTAAGGTTGAGGGTCCCTTATGTTTCAGTTTATTCAGAAGCAAAAAGTTGTTAAGGCGACTTTAAAGTTATTTAATAAAAAGTTCTTTAGTAGAAAAGCTAACAATGTTATTGAGTTCCAGAAGGATTTGGAAAGAACTAAGTGTAGTATTATGAATAGTAATTTTTCTTTTATTAATTTAATTGAGGAAAAAGTCATTTTAGTTAAGCTTGAAAAAGAAATTGATATTGCAACTCATATTCTAAAACAAAAAGCTAATGCTCTCAAGTTCAACCTATTTGATTGTAGTTCTTCTTATTACTACAAGCTTGTCAACATGGGGATTTCTAGAAGTAAAGTGTCCACCCTTGTCAATGAGAGTGGAGTAATTATAACTGATACACCTCTTATACATAATAAATTTCTTAAGTTTGTTAGGAACCTTGTTGGAGCTACTGAGCAACACTTAGGAATTATTTTCTGTGGAGAGCATTAAATCACTTCTAAATAAAATTCTTGACTTAGGATAAAATAAATATTCTATCGGCTCCAGTAACTAATCAAGAGATCAAAGAAGCTGTGTTCTCAATTGAGTGAGAATAAGAGTCTTGGCCATGATGGTTTTACATCAAAGTTTAATAAAACCTCTTCGAGTATAGTTGGTGAAGAGTTTTGTAAAGTTGTTAGAGGTACTTTGGTCAAAGGCTATATTCCTCATGAGATTAATTCTACAAACATAGTTCTTATCCCCAAATTTCAAAGCCCTACTAGTTTCAAGCAATTCATGCACATCTCTTGTGTCAACACTATATATAAAAAAAGTTCTTTCTTTTATCAAATATGTGAATCAATCTGCATATGTATCAAATAGATTCATTTGTGACAATGTTTTGGTAGCTCAAGACATTGTTAATAGTTATGATAAAAGTAATATTTCTGCTAGATGCACAATAATATATACATCCAGAAGGCTTATGATAGCATAAATTGAGATTTTTTATTCAAATTCTTGCAAGCTTTCAACTCCCCTAATCAGTTTCTCTCTTGGATTGTTATGTGTGTATCTTCTCCCTCTTATTCTCCATGCATTAATGGGGGATAAAGTGGGATTATTGAAGGGTAAGAGGGGTTTGAGACAAAGTGATTCCTTGTCTTCTTACCTCTTTGTGTTATGCATGGAGGTGTTTACTGTAGTGTTCAACAATGTGGGAAACAATTCTCAGTTCACCTTTCACCCTAAATGTGAGATGAGATTGAATCACTTTATTTTTTCTGACAATTTACTTCTCTTTCTTAAAGCTAATAGAGAGTCTGCTTAGTGTGTTAAGGATGCTTTGAATCTCTTCTCCTGAATTCTTGGAATTCTAATTAATATGAATAAGAGTGAAGTTTAATATAGAGGATTTAGTAATACAATAAAAGTTAATATTGAAGATGTGCTTCAGATTAAAGAGGGCAATCTTCTAGTGAGGTACTTAGGTATACCACTTAACTCAAGAAAGCTTAGTGTGAATGATGTTGATAAGCTAGTTGATGGTATTTTCTCTTGTATCCCCCTGTAGTCTGTAGAGTAATAATTTTTTATCATATGCTGGGAGAATTGACCTGATTCGTGTTGTTTTAGTTAGTAAAATCTCTATTGGTGCAGGGTTTTCTTTTTGCCAAAAAATGTTATCTATAAACTTAATAAATTTATGGATAGCTTCTTGTGAAAAGGCAATGTTGATGGAGCACAGGGGAAAATGTTGCTTGGGTTATGTATTGTAGAGACAAGAAGGAAGGTCGGCTCAACATTCATGATATTGGCCTTGTGGACAAAACTTGTCTAATGGGTGTGTTTTGGAAGATTTATGTCAAGAATAATAGTTTGTGGAGCTCTTGGGTTCATTTAAAAATACTGAAAGATGAATGTGTATGGTCTATCAAGCCTAGGCAGAATGACACTTGTATTTGGAAAAAATTGCTCAAGCTCAGACCTTTTGTTCATGAATTTATCACACATACAGTAGGTAATGGAAAGAATACTTACTTTATGTGGGATAATTGGATAAATAAGCAAAGTGTCAGTAGTGTACTAAAATATGAAGTTAAGATTGTGCATCTATGGGAGAACAAAACTGTGGCTTCATGTTTTCATAGGAATAGATGTTATTTTGCTCTTGAGTTTAGAGATCTCACTAATGTGATGCATCGTTTTCCTACTTTAAATCTGGGATGATACAATTAGATGGAAATTCCGTGTCAAGAACAAATGCTCTTTTAAAAATTGTTTGAATAGTATTAAAACTAGCTACCCTGTGTTTAGATGGACTAATTGGTACAAGTCAAATGTGCCTTGGTGTAGCGTTATTGCATAATTAGCTTGCCTAAATAGGTTAGCTACTCGAGATAGAATGCAGCAGTGGGGGTTAATCAGTGATGTGAATTGAAAGCTTTGTTCTAATGGCATGGAAACAAGAGATCACTTGTTTATATCTTGTTCTTTTAGTCACAGAATTCTGAAGCTTTGTTTTGATGATTGTGACATTTAAATTGATATTAGCCTGAGCTGTTGTAGTTTTATTGATCTTCTGCTTAGTTTTTTTTGGGTAAATCGAAAAAAGTTGTAATTGCAGGGTGTTTCTCTACATATATTTACTATATATGGCAGGAGAGGAATGTTATTATTCATGGAGGACATGTGAAAACTGAGGAGCAAATAGTGTCTGCTACTCAAGACATGGTGAGACTTAAGCTAAATCAGTCTAGGAAGTTCAAATCATCCCATGAGAATATGGTGATTGCTCAGAAATGAATGTTGGAGAATGTGTCTAAAGGCTAGCCATTGTTTAAGTCTTTTTTAAGTTTTTACTTATTGCAGTTATTCTAATTACATTTTTACCCCCATTTGATTTTTATTTCCTATATATACTATTTATTGCATTCTCTCTCCTCACATTCCCTTTTTCCGTAAACCCTATTTCTCAATCCATTCTAAATCTCTCTCCCCACTCGTTTCTCTCCTCTCTATTTAAAATTTCTCTTCCATTTTTTATTTTGTTTCACCAGCAAAACCAAATCGACGCACTTACGGCGAGGCATGGGCGTGAAGACTGCTCGTGAGCAGAGAAGAAGACGAAGCCAAGTCGCCCTCCTTCGCTCCGACAGCATTCGTTTGCTCGAATGAGCACCGCCACACCGCCAATTCGCTCTCATTCGCAGCCATGGCAGTGAAGACGAAGACAAGCACGTCTCGAAATCGTCTGCTTGAACGAGCTGAGTTTCCAGCCTATATCTCTCCTCCAACCGATTTTTCGTGGTAATGAAGCTTTAAATCGAGGAAAACCAAGCCGGTAGTCAGGTGTCTTCGTTGTTGTAGCCATGGTGAAATGAATTTTATTGTGAAGTTGTTCGCATAGTTGTCTTCGTCGAGCTCCAGCACATATCGATCTCCAGCAGCAGCAGTCAAATCCAGGTGGTGCTCTGGCGATGATCGAGCTCCAGCATGATGAAGAGGCAAGATTTTTTTATTATGTTCTCCGGAGATGGCGCTCCGCCTGAGTGTGTTGTTTATTTAATTTTTTTGTTCACAAGATCTGGTTTGACCAGATCTGCTTTTTTTTTTTTTTTTTTACGAATAGAGTACTCTAAGATATAATTAGTTAGGTTTTATATTTTGACAAACGTGTAGGTAAGATGTAATTAGTTAGTTTTTTTTTCATTTTTCATAAAATTAGTTAGTTTTTTTTGTTGTAAATAGTTTGAAATTGTAATAAAATATAATGTTAAGGTTATTACTCTATTTTTTTAACACTACTCATTTGTTTTATCATATACTCACGGTTTTTTATTGAGTACTCATTGTTTTTTATAGAGTACTCACTGTTTATTATGGAGTACTCATCAAATTTAAGATACTTCATTTTTTTCTGATACTAACTGTTTTAGTTCTAATACTCTCCGATACTCTATACTTTTTCTGGCGAGAGGTTGGTGGTCGGTGGTCGGTGGTCGGTGGTCGGTGGTCGGTGAGCGGTTGCCGCAAATGAACAGTGAATAGTGCCAACACGTAACAGTTTGTTTTTTATCTTTTAGTGTTTTTTGTATTATATAAATGTGTTTTAATATTTGGTCACTTTTTAGATTTGTTTAAAGATATAAGGTTTCCATCTTTTCTTTCAAGACGAAAATCTTATATCCAGAACTTTATATCTCTTTCACATGTTTTTTCATTTGAAAAAAAAAAATCACTTGTTTTTTTCTAGTTTGTAATAATCTTGTAAATTTTATATACGTTATTAAATTTGTTTTTTTAATTGTCCAATCGACAGTTAAAGTTTTTTTTGTTAAATCGACAATTAAATCTTTTTTTTTTTGAATACATGGGAGAGCTACTTTGGACTCTGAGTCATTTTGACAATTAAATCTTGGTAACAAGTAAAAACCCAAAACGATTGAAAAAAAAAAAAAGTAAAAACCCAAAAGAAAATTAAAGGTAGAAAATGAAAAAGCATATAGGAAAAAGGAAAAATGGGCCAATAAGACAATCTGTGACACGTATGCATTAATTGTCATACAATGAGTAGGAACGACACCGTTTGACTGCATTAAGAAAACACACAACCAAAATATAACGCACGACTCGACCAGAGGAGACACATGTCTCTGTATCTCCCAAAAGTAACCGAAAATCTAAGAACTATCAAAGAAGGCGAATTACAAATAAAGAAAGAAATGGAGAGAGGGATGAAGTGCGGGAAGGTGCTGACATGGAGGATGTTAGCTTTGCTGGTGGTACTCAGCAGCAGCTTCACTATTGTGGCGCCGTTGACTATCACGTTACGCAAAGAGGAGTGCGTTTACGAGTACGTATATCGTGAAGGCGACACTGTTTCTGGCAACTTCGTTAGTGACATCTGGCATAGCGATCATGTCGGCATTGACTTTACAGTACACCCTCTCTCTCATATTTTTTAATGGGTTTTTGCAATTCAATTATATCTTAATTTTTCTAACAATCCTTTAGAACTTGAAAGAAAATGGTGGGTATATTTGTATAATGTAAAAAGATGGTGACATTGATACGGGTTTTTATTTAAATTTAAATTTGGTTTGTGAGGAATGAATTAATATATTTTAATTGCTAAATAGCTTTGTCGGCTTCAAGTACCGTATATTTGATGTTTCAATATTCACTCCATTCTTCTCTCTGTTTGATATTTTTAATGTAATTTTAATTTATGTAGATAACAGCTCCTGGAGCAAATGTGGTGCAAACTTTCAAGGAACAATCAGAATCCAAGTTTGAATTTAAGGCTCCAAAAGGCGGCATGTACAAATTCTGTTTCTACACTTCTAAACTCGTATCAGTCTCGTTCCACATACATGTTGGCCACATACCCACTGAACAAGACATTGCGAAAGATGGTTGGTTTTATTTTAATTAACCCTGTTCTCTACTATATATCTTAACATAATGTTTTATTGCAGAACATTTTGAACCTTTAGCTGTTCAAATCTATTTACTGAGTGAGGCTTTGGAATCTGTTAAATCCGAGCAGATTTATTTGAAGGCACAGGATGCTCGTCATCGTCATAGTAAGCCTACTTATCCTTTTTTGTGATTATGGAACTGTATAAATGATCTTTCTTAGAGATTTAACTATTCTTGTGAAATGCAGCTAATGAGAGCACAGGGAAGCGAGTAATGTTCTACACGGTTGGGGAGTATATTTTGCTTGCACTTATAAGTGCACTCCAAGTTGTGTATATCCGACGGTTGTTTAGCAAGTCAGTTGGGTACAATAGATTCTAAACTAGATAGGTTCCTTTCAAGAATGGAGTACCAAAAGCTCCACTTTGATAGTTTCAACAATTAAAATTTTATACTTTTGTGCTGGGTCTTAATTGCTGCTCTAACTTTTATCTATATTATATATTATAAATCACAAATTGTCTAGATTATCATAATTCTTTATGATACCTTCGTCGCTCATGATTATTCCACGTGTTGTACAACTTAAAATAGAAATTTTCATTCTAACAACACCACTTTACACTATCTCTTTTAAATACAATAAAACTAGTTGTACTTTCAACTCTTTCAACACAATCGTTATTTATTCAATAAAAAAAAAAAGGATTACTGGTCGATAAAATGATGATCACAATAAAATAAGGAGTTTACATACAAGAAGAGCACTACATCCTATCTTGGGTATTTATCATGCGAGGCAATAGCCTCGAAAGTATGCTTTCTTTCTTCCTTATCATCTTTCAGTATTTGTGATATATGTGTTAGTTTTTTATTTATTTTATCGAGTTTGTTTCGAGTCGTGGGAACATGACTAATTTTTAAGTCGGAGGTGTGGGAATTTGTTGTCCCTCATCTCTATTTTTTGTATTTTATTGCTTTTTAGGTAATTTTTTTTAAGAGATGCAATTAGATATAGAATGTGTTTAATGGCCTAAGAGCATAAACCTTTTATAGGTAAGTGCATATTTTATTGCTCAAACTATTATCACTTTACAAGCCTTAAATAAAGATTGACTCAAGACAACTTTCTCGGCCTAAAATACTAACTAAAAAACAAAATAAAAACTAGAAAGTAATGTGGCAAAAAAAAGCATTTTTAAACATTTAGGACTAAACTGTAAACATTTGAAAACTCGGCTGAGAGGTAGAGCTATCAGTTCTTCGAGCCGAATAAGAATCAAATATTAGACAATCATTAGCTTTGGTGAAGCACGCCTTGAAGATCCCATCTTGTAATGATTTGATTTCTTATTGACGCTTTAAAGGAATGGTTGAACCACAACTTAGATTAGACGTCTTTTCGTATTTCATGGAGAATAACATCATGTTTTTTCAGGTGATTTTGATGAAGCTTCCTGTTTCTTGAGTTTCAAATGTGGTAAAGATAACTTTAGAAGCTTATAGTAAATACCAAGTCTTTGAGGTTGTTTCTCTTGCTTCTGACGATGATCATGTTGATTTTAGAAGACCGATTGGTATATTTGTCTTGACAGCCATGGTACTTGCAACATTCCAACCATTTTTTTTGAATAAGAGCAATCCATAGATTTTCACGAGTGTCATTTGCAGAGTTACATAGTACACAAATCATATCAATGTTGATTCCCAGTTGTTCAATTCAATCTCGGGTAGGTAGCCTATTAAGAAAGACCAACCAGGTGAGAAATCTATGTTTACTAAAACTCTGTCAATTTTGCTTGAAATAAATCCTTCAATCCTCTTATTTGTCCAAGTGTAGAAGCACCCAATACCTTGGTGTTCATACACCTCATTATTTACAATGCATTCTTCAAAATCACTTGATCTAGCAAGGAGAATAGTGCAATTTCTTCTTTCACTACAACTTAGAATTTCATTGAAGTCACAACTCCATATCCAGGCCTTATGGTTGATATGAATTCCACATCTGGTAAGATAACTCCATAAAAATTTTCTAATGTCCTTGTCATTATCTATGTAAATAACAACCATATAGGTATGAAGATTATTAGCTAAGAATGTGCATCAACAAAGAATAGCTTGCTCAGTAATCTCTATTATGTTGACTGAAATATTGAGAGGATTCCAAAGAATACAAATAATTTCTCTTGAGTCTTTATCCATGTGAATATTTATGATGGAATTCTAGTTAGAAAAATTGTCTTTCTTGAATTTGTCAAATTTGTCTGAGAGAAGTTTAGTGTCTATCAAACCAATTAAGTCGATTTTGTTAACCCGTATAAAATTAACCACTTCATGTTGTTTTTTAGGCTGATTAATACCTCTCACATTCCATTTGTGATTAACGTAAGTTTGGAGGGATTTCTTTAGCTAACCCTTCCTTTATTCCCAGAAATTGAGACACTATTTCTTCAAGGTTGTCCTCATTGTTAGCCATAGCAATAAATCCATTTGAGTTTCTCTCTATTTTCTGAGATGAACATCCATAGTCAGCATGTTTGGGTAGTGGGCTAAGATCTCTTACAACTTTATTTGTTTTGACCTGAGTCCACTCCTCATTACTTACATGAGTTTAAGCTTAAATTTTCTTTCCCTTATCTACAGCTTTAGGTCTCCAAAATTGTTTTGCGGTTGCTTCTGAACTTTTTTTGGTACATTGAATTACAATATGATTAAAAGCCTTACATAGATCACATTTTTGTGGATTCCACTCATAAGACACCTCTATAGTATGGATTCCATCTTCTTCGAGATCCACAAAAATTTCTTTGAGCATTTCTTGTGTAGTATATACTTAAATACAAACACGAGCGTAATTAACCCAATTTCTCATGTTTGTTATTGAGCCCATTTGAATAGGAATACCAATTGCGCTGCTAATATTTCCAAGTCCATCCTGAGTCCATAATAGAATAGGTATTATCATGAGTCTGACAGAAAGAGGCATTTTGCTAACCTCCAATTCATCTAGTTTCATGTAGGGTGTCCATTTTTTAGAACCATAATGCGACCACCCACATGCCACATTTGTTGAAGAGCTTTCTCACGATCCAACTTTGTTTGAAACTTGAATATAAACACATCTGAGTCAGCTGATATAATGTCTACTTTACCCATGTGCTTCTATTGGAAGTTAACCATGTTTTGAATCATGTAGAATGATGGATATTCACCAAAAAGTTGACCCCTTAAGCAGTTTTTTCATGTGTTTTCTTCATCTTTTGCCACTTATTTTGGTGGTTTCACCATTAGTTTGCCATTCATCATTTCAACTTTGAAATAAGGGAGCTTCATATTCTTTAACTGAGTGAGCAAAGAAGTCATCCCATATTGGTTTTTCTTTGTTGGGTCTCTCTTGTTTTTCATTTGATCTTCCATAACATGAAGAGTAGCAGGTTCAAGAGCAGTTTCAGGAACAATTTCAATCTCTGGATCAATTTCTGCACCTACAGGGTTAGATGCTCTATTTTCAATCTATTTCATTGAGATGGAGTCTGGAGTTTCAGTGGCACAACTAAGGACACATTTACCCATCTTATTAATATTTGAACCGTTGTTTTGTTCCTTGTTATGAACAAATTTGTTACTCACAACGATGGTGGGAGAGGTAGGGATGTATTTAACCACATCATGCTCAGGTTCTTCCACTTTCTTGTTTCGAGAAGCACTCTTATGACCCTTGGGAGTCATTGTATTTAAAATTACTGGGAGAAGAGCAAGCCAACGGAAAAAAAATCAATCGGAAAAGGTTGAGAGGTGACTGAGAGAGAGAGAGAGAGAGAGAGAGAGAGAGAGAGAGAGAGTGAGAAGCTGGAAAAAGGAAAATGTACAACAGGAAAGAGTTTCATTATGATTCACAGAAGTCAATGCACAAGATCCAATGTTGATACCACCATTAAAGCTTATAGCGACTCTGAAAAGGCAAAGTAAGGAAAAAGGAAAATAAAATTTGAAAACTATGAAAAAAAGATACACGGGGAAATAGTGGAGGGAAAGCTGAGAGAAGGTTGGGAAATTTGGAGGTAGTGGTGGGGAGGTCGGGTGACGACGGTGGAGCTAAAGCCTTATGAGGTATTGCCATGAAGGCAAAACCCTAGAGAGAGAAAGATAGAGAGAAGGGAGAGCATTAGGGACGAAACTATTAATAAAGGATTATGATATAGAAGTAATTTGTTGATGAACTATTTGTTTTGTATGCTTTGAGTATGAACATGAAAACACACCTAAAAAGTAAAGAAATGATTAATAAGCAATACAGTAGAAGTAAGTGTTATCTTAGGGCGCCTTAAGGGGTGTGTAGTCTGTGAGATTCGAGCTAATTGATAAACCCATTTAATGAACGTGCTATAGATGAGAAAGTAATGATTTTGAATAGTTTAGAAAGTGATTAAGGCGGTTATTTGATAAGCCTTTGCTGCCTTTTAGCTTTCTGTCCAAACTTAATTGATATATTATCCGTCTAACCCCTTATAGTCTTTCCAAAACCTTTTTATAGAACAATTACAATCCATAACCCTTAGGTTATAAAAAAATCTTCTCCATCTCCTTAACACTAGATAGTGTTTCTGTTCCTTTCATCAACTCTGTTTGACCTCCACCTCAAAGTTGCACCACTCTTGTAATTACCCCTTGATTATAGGCGAATAGGGTGTTATTTGGGTTATGAAAGGTGTAAGGGTGATATTTATTTATGTGTTTATGATGGAATCTTGCATGATTGAGAAAGGTTTAAGAAAATTTGGGAAAAGGTTTTGGAAAATTCTGGATTTTGATTATTGATTCTAGGTGTTTTAGAATGATTTGGGTGGGTAAATATTGTTTATTGGAGTGTAAGGATGGATTTGGATATGAAATTGCAGGGATTTGGTATTGTTTTGATATGTGGTAGAGGTTTGGTGAATCTTTCATGGAGTTTGAGTGTTTGTAGAAGAAGGAGGCTTAAGGTTTTATGAATAGGGTTGTTTTTTACCTCTTCTTTTATGTTGGTCGCGGTTCGCTGCGGTGCACCACAGAATGGCATGGTGTACAGCATGGTACTTTTGTTTCGAGACTGTATCGCAGTGTGTCCCAAATGATGAGACGGTCTTGAGTTTTGGTGCACCGCGAAAAGTAGTGTCTTCTCGCACTCGCGCCTGATTTTGCATTTTTGTCAAGACGATTCTTCGAGGTGCGGTATACCTCAAGGTTGCTGGTGTACCGCATGAATATTCTTAGTCTCTCATATGCACTTAATTTCGCATACTGTCGCGGCGGTTTGGTATCTTGCGGTAATACCGCATCTGGCTGCGGTGCACCGTGCGTATGTACCAGGTGTTGTGATGAATTTTTTCTACAACTAAAAACCAGTCGTAACTTTTTTTTATCATATCTCCAGTCAAGGTGTTCTCTGCTCTATTGAATAGATCTTGAAATAATATGTGCTCTAGACTCGAGAAAAATTGAATTCCGATACTCAAGGGAGATGTTATGTCCATTCGAAGTCTAGTCAATTTCCGTCGCTGATGGGTGCGGTATAGCGCGAAAACCTACGGTGTACCAAAAATTCTCTTTCCCCAACACTTCTTTACTTTGAATTTTTTCCTATTTTTCACCTCACACTTGAATTTTTGCATACCTACATATCAAAAACACTCATACCTTCTTCATTACTGCAATATACTGTAAAAACACATAAACTAACTAATCTAAACGAGGAGAAACATATAAAAAATTTAAAATAATACATCTTGTCTCCCGAAATCACTTTTGTTTAACGTCGTTTAAAGTTTGACGTGTTACCTCGATTATCTCTTGATTATATAGCCTCCCAAGCAGAGGGTGAAGCTATGCACATCTACTATCCGAAGCTTGTGATCTCTCTTAGCTTAAATTTCAATTTGTTTTGCCAAAACAACTCTCGTCACAAAAAACGTACCCATCCACGAATTCTTGAATTCGCGTGACCTATTCTTTTGCTTGGGGGCTTTCCAAGCGACCTCGTCACCAATCCCAAACTCATTTTCAACTATTTTTTTCACGGTCTTATGGTGGACTTTCTTTTAACCTCTTTGGTCACAACTCGGAGTGTTGGGACCTCACGTGATCCCTCATGCTTTATATCCACAAAGTGGAATGTTTCGGATTCTTTTGTCCAAGTATCAATGGGACCTGTTGGACCACAACAAAATCAAGAACAACAAAATCAGTAGGTATAGCTAATGTACCTACATGGACAAGCACGTCTTCAATGATTCCCCATTGCTTTATCTTTGAGTGACACGGGAATTAAAAGTTGACAGCTTCTCTCTTGGCATTTCCAATGCCTAATTTCTCAAACATATTCTTGGGCATGATATTTCTACCCAAATCCAAGTCACACATTGCTTTAGTTTTGAAGTTACCACCAATATTGATTTGGAGGTAGAAACTCCTGGATCTTGCATCTTTGGTGGTAGCTTCGTTGGAACTTCTGCCAAGCTTTCTTTAGTAAGATTGGTGGAGTTATAGGTGTGATAAAATAAAGATAGTAAAAGATAAACAAATAAGCACATACACCTACTACAACCACTAGAAACTCACCGCAAGTGCACGAATGGTTGGCAAGTTATAGACGATAAGTAAAGTTCGTTCGCAAGGATTTAGTTTGCTACATTTAATTGTGTTCAAGGTAAAAGTGTAGAAGAACTTAACTGTTAAAACTAAAAGACAAATAATAAAAGGGATAAATATTTATTTGGTTTTCTAAGAGCATATTTGGTTTAATTTGTGTGTTAATGTGAAGCTCTTAAGGTTTATGGAATATATTTAGATGTCAAATCAATTCTAATAAGTTAAAGAAAGAAGATATGGAAGGAATCAAGAGATAAAAGGAAGTAAAGTTGAATTAGAAAAGGAAAAGCTGCCAAATAAATCTGGAAATTCTGCAGCTACTCCCACCAAACTGAAGATAACTTCAAATAAGCTGCGAATTTGGATGAGATTTTAATTATATAGATAGATATTTCTGTTGCGGTCGTTTTGATATAAAGTAGGCAAAAATCGGCTGAATAACGAAGGAGATATAACCAAACAAGTGAGCGGTGTTGATCCTGTCCTATATTTTAGGAAACAAATTTGAGTTGGACTTGGACTCAAATTACTTGCCTTCTACTCCAAGATTTCGACCTAGGGTCTTCTAAACACCTATAAATACACCCTCTTATCATTGTAAACATGTCCTTGCTTAATTATTAGTCCTTAGTCTTGAGAAATATCATCAGAAGAAGCAAGTTGACAATATGTATCATTATTTTAGTTTATTTCTTGTTAGCATGAACTAAATTTTCGATAGCCTGGGTTTTGCATATGTATAATCTTTGAGTTCTATTTTCTTCTATCTGAGTTTGTTTGGTAAAAACTTTTTTAAATAGATTGAGCTTCTTAACCTTTATATTTGTTTTATGTACTTTGATGTATTGACAATAGTTCTTCCTAGTGCACTAGTATAGACTACCCCATTAATAGCAGTTGGATGGTCACCCAGAAGAGGTGTCTATTTGTTGAAACACCATATAAACATCTAGTGTGCGGTAGTGATCTGGGAGGGCTTGCTTAACTAGATAGTCATTAGGTTTTGAGATTAACCACCGATCATTGCGTAGGGTCCCCTTACCAAAGTCCCCTGGTAATTGTTAGGTCGCCACCTAATTCCACCTGGAAGGGGGTTAGGAGGAATGCAGAATCCTGGCTACTTACTTTAAGAGCTTTAATCACCCTTATAACTAGTAGAAGAAATAGAAGTATAAGTGCATACAAGCAAACCTAAGCTATATTTCTCATCTTATTCTTACATCTTTATTTCATTGCATTAGCTTAGTTAATCATTATTCTCTCCCCAATTATTCATATTTACTTTTCTTGCCTTTAATTAATTGAACTAATTCTTACTACGCTTTCTTCTAATCCATTCGTATAAGACTAAGTCCCTGAGAACGAATCTAACTTATCATTCAAACTTGTATACGACCTGGGATACTTGTAGTGAGTAACGTGCTTGGTTAGGATGATCGTTCGCATCTTATTTACATTATTTTTATCACACCCTACCATCCACGACCTACTAAATCTTGTCTAGTTATAAGCGTGATTTGAGCTCTTGGGTATACGTAGTCAGGATTCTATATTCCTCCTAACCCCCGTTAGAGTGCACTTAGGTGGCAACCTAACAATTACCAGGGTACTTGAGTAAGGGGACCCTGTATAATGATCAGTGGTTAAGTCAAACCTTAGTGACTATCGAGTTAGTCAAGTCTGCAGGATCACTATTGACACTAGACGTTAATGTGGTGTTTCAATAATTGAATCCCCCGTCAAAGTGACAATCCAACTATAAAAGACAGTCCTAACCTGATCAAGATTAGGACTGGAATAAATCTAAGCACATAAACAGATATGTAAAATAAATAAGAATCTTAATCAATTCAAATTCACTTTCACAAAAAACATAGAATAAAAAAATAAAACTCAAATATATTACATATGCAAATCCAAGCTATGGGAAAATTAGTTCATACTAGCTAGAAGTATTAAAACTAAAGAATAAAGAGATTAAAAACATAGTTAAACTAAATAATCTAATACAAATTACCTTAATGATACAAGAATAGGATGGAGAAGAGGAGTTTGTCACTCTCCAGCTTCTTATCTTCCTTTACAAGTCAGCTTGTTTCTATGGCTGATAAAAATTGATACTAAGGACTAATCTTCAAGCAAGGACAATGTTTACAAAGGTAAATAGGTGTATTTATAGGTGCTAGGTCGAAATCTTGGAGTATGGGCCAAGTTATTTGAGTCCTAATCCAACTCAAATTCGTATCCCTAAATTGTAGGACATGATAAACACTGAAGATTGATTTGAGCATATCTCCTTCATTACTGGGCCAATTCAGTGTACCACCTATCAGACCGACCTCAATTTATCTGACCCTAAAAAGGCTTCTTCAAATTCGTAACCTATTTTTTAGCAGTCTTCAAAACACTGAACGTTTCTATAGCTTGGCAGATTTTTTTGACAGCTTTTCCTTTCCTAAATCTATTTTGTTTACTTTTAACTCTAGATTTCGCCTTAGGTCTTCTGTCCTTAATTCCTTGCAATTGATTTGGCATCTTATTATATTTCCTTTACCTAAGAGTTTCACATTAACACAAAAATTATATAAAAATGCTCTAAAGGTAATAAATCTCCAAATTAAGACATGAATTAAGAAATTATCAACAAAAAGGGAAAATCCCAAAACAATTAATAAAATGCACCTAAAATGATGTCTCATGAATAGATTAATTCATCAAAAATATGGAGACATCAAAGATCCACAGTCTCGATCTCAACCTCTACACTGTTACTCTTCTCGGAAGGAATCTCTTTGAAGACCTTTGGTGTTGTAGGTTCATTCTCAATTACCTCGAGTACTGCAATGTTAATATTTTCTTGGCTTGACTTCTTACCAATGTTTCAGATTTGGTATCACCACTAGGATATGTAATTCTTAGTAGATATGGTGGTGATACAAGCAGATGTGTAGGTGGCATCTCTGTCTTATTGTCCTCTTTTCCAACCTCTTTAACCCCATCTTTGATTTATCCATTGTCTAAGTTAAGCTTTGTGGTTCTTCTATTGTTGGAATTTCTACTATACTCATTCGTTTTCAACACATCCTCACCAACCCGATCTTCGATTGTTACCTCAATTAAGTTCGACTCGGTTGGTTCTATCTCTTTCAAAATCTTGACTTCTTGGGTGTTGATTCTTGCTTCGCTCAAAACCTCTATAAACCTCTTGTATTTGAGATAGTCCACCTTCATTGGTGGTGGTGGTGGTGATAGATGTGTAGGTTGTGGCTCCACCTTACTTTCTTCTTCTTACACCTTTGGTGCAATTGTCTCTTCTTTGTAATTTTTTTTTTTCAATTTCTCCCACCAAAAGATTGAACTCTTTTTCACCCTCTTTCTCCACCTTTTTCTCATCTTGATGTTCAACAATTACCTCGTCTAATCTTGGTTGGTTCCTCTATGGTACGAACCTCGAACCCCACATTGATATCGCTATTTCGAATGACCTCATCAGTAGTATTGGTAGCTTGTCCTACTTTGAGATAAATATTGTTGTAATTGTGGAATGACTGTAGTGAGTTGCGTAAATCTTTGCTCTATATTTTGTTGTATGTTCTGCACCAATGATGCAATCTCACCGATCTTTGCTTCAGTTTTGGTAATAAATCACTCAAAAATCTCTTTCAACTCATTAACACCTTCTTGTGGATGAGATGGAAGTGCTTTCGGAGCTTGATCCTCCTCGAGACACTTTTGAATATGTTTAGGAAGTTGGGCAAGTTGTTAAACAATTTAGGCGAGTTGATTCCCCAAAATTGCCAACAAATCAGAGTTCTCGTTAAGCTTCTTGTAATGGGATTTCATTCTCTCTGTGTGAATGTGGTGAGAGCTTCATATTGATTATATGCTGGTAATGATGGTAACAACCTTGAAAGAACAGTTGTTTTCCCATTTCGTAATGCTAACATGAAGACCTTGAAATGTGAAAGGCCTAATGAAAAGTAATCTCTCTGCTTTGTCTTGGCCGAAAAGTGTAATCTTGAAAATATTTGTACCTAATTCTTCAAACACATTTCTTCCTAGTATACCCCAAGCTTCAAACACGACTTTGCAAAAAGTTCCAAATAGAATATATCAATCTGACACCACCTTAGCCACACACACGAATTCTGGAACATCTGGTTTAGCAAAATGAACTTTGGTGGATAAAGAGAGTGTTTCAAGCTTTTTCATTGTCTCGTTTTTAGTACAGGCAAGAGAAAGTAGATGTTTATTGATATTAGCCATTGAGTAGGAGAAAAGTTGCAGATGTGGAGAATGTTTGTTTAAGGTGAATAAGGTTAGAAATCTATAGCTTATATAGAGATCAAAGTTGCGTACGTGAAGACGAAGAGTAAGAAAGTATAATTTAGATAAAATAAGCTGCACGAATGCCACCTGTCTACCACTCGATAAACGCCCAAAGCGAAGCGTGAGACAATCAACAGAAACCTCCTGGGAACCAGTGAAACAAACGCCCAACCTAGTTGGCGTGATCTGATATATAGGCTTAATAGCTATCGGCAAAACACCATTTTCCAATAAAACTGGAGTGGGAAAGATCCAGCCATTACCAATATCACTTTGTTGGACCCACATTAGATCATTTTTAAAGTCACGCTCATAAATTCCATATTAATTATTAATAATACGTTATTTAAAGCGAGCAAGATAAATGCTCAATCTGAATATAAATTTGTCCTCGGAATGTTGTCCACCCCAGCCATGAAAACTATGATTGACCACTTCATAAATAATTCCATTAACATTAGAAGAGTCTAGACCAATAAAACCTTTACTATCACCAATAACTTTAGTATCACCAAAATATAATTTAAACTCACTAAAAAGGAACAAGAACCTAAACCATTTGTTGAACATCAGATGCCACGAAACCCCAAAGAGTGGAAAAAGACAAGTATCCTAGGAATGGCAGACTAGGATAGTGAAATCCTTCCAAAATCATTCCTTTACGTTTGTGAGATATCACATCCCCAATCACTACTAATGCATGTATAAGCCAGCTACATCTTCGAAGCAAATTATACCAATCAACACACATGCAGCTGATTTTATAAACCTTCCAAACTCCCAGTAAAGATATTCGAAAATTTTCATCAAATAAAACCATCCAAGCCATTTCAATCAAGGCATGTACTTGAAAGATGGAAATAAGACAATAGTCAGGGCATTTGAGGGTCCCTTAACCCTTAGTCCTACCACGACTAAAATCAAAGACAACTGCATGTCAACCCATCTAAGATATCTGTTTATTAGGTTCGTTAATTTAGCAGAATAGTTAATTGAATATTGTTGATCAGGTTTAGGGTCGAAACCACCCTAATCCATAAAACTTTTATCCATTATCACTAAACTAAAGTTTGATGAAAATGAGATATTAATGAATGGCTTTGTTCATATTCAATATTATGGTTAGAAGACACTTAAAACTACAAATTAGAAATCTGATGGAATAACTCTTAATGCAGTGAACGAACTAAGAAATTTGAAAGATTTGAGTGAAGATTGAAACACTAATTGATTTTAGAGTAATGATATATACCACCCAATTACCACCCATGACGTGGCGTGAATTGGTTGGAAGTAAATCGTTAATCAAATCAAGAAAATAAATAGATTAATGATTTTTAACTAACCAATTCACGCCACGTCATGGGTGATACTTAGTTGGTATGATTTTGGGTGGTATATAGCATTATCCTTGATTTTAATAGTAAAAATAAAAGATAAACCCTAAAAAAGAAGAGAAAACTTATTTTTGAGAAAGAAAAAGTCTTTAGGGTGTCACTATCACACATCCTAACATTCTATTGTTTATGAAGGTTTTTGACCTTTACAAAGTTTATGATGTATTTTAAACAAAAAAATAATTAGAAAGATAAAAGTTTACAAAGTCTAGCAATAACGTTTCAAGAATGTCCGAAGACATTCCCATTTCTCTAAATCTTCTCTTCTTTTTTATTTTTGTCAAAATTTCTCTGAAATCTCTTAAAAGTAATCGAATATAAAGAAGAAAAAAATGGAGAGAGGGATAAGGTGCCGGAATGTGCAGGCATGGAGGATGTTAACTTTGCTTGTGGTGCTAAGCAGCAGCTTCACTAGGGTGGCGCCGCTGTCTTTCAAAGTAATGAAAGAGGAGTGCGTTTACGAATACGTATTTCATGGTGGCGACACCGTTTCTGGTAACTTCGTCGCTAGCTTCTCGCGCAGCGGTCACTCCGGCATTGACTTCACAGTACACCCCCTCTCTCTCTCTCTCTCTTATTTTTTGATGGGTTTTTGTGTTTCTATTCTATCTTATTTTTTCTGACAATCCTTTGGAACTTGAAAATGATGGTGGGCATATATGTATAATGTAAATAGAAGTTATGGTTTTTTTAAATTAAAGTAAAATTTGGTTTGTGAGGAATGAATTAATATATGAGATAATTGGAGCAAGAAAATGAGGATTTCATATGTTAAATAGAGGCTTGAAGTGTAGATTTGATATGAGATAGCTAAGCTACTCTAAAATTGATTTGTTTGTTATTATAAATGTGCAGGTAACAGCTCCTGGAGCACATGGGGTGCTAACACTCAATGGAACTTCATACGATAAGTTTGAATTTATGGCTCAAAAAGCAGGCGCGTATAAATTCTGTTTCCACACTTCTCATCCCGTAACAGTCTTTTTCCACATACATGTCCACATACCCACTGAACAAGATATTGGAAGAGATGGTTGGTTCTATTCTTCATGATACTCACCATATAAACCCCGTTTCCTATATTCTCAACATAATGTTTTGTTGCAGTACATTTGGAACCTGTAGCTATGAAAATTATATCATTGCATTGGGCTTTGGAATCTGTTAAATCGGAGCAGATTTTTCTGAAAGCACGGGAGGCTAGCAATCGTCATAGTAAGCCTACTTATCCTTTTTTGAGATTATGGAACTGTATAAATGATGTTTCTTAGAGACTTAACTTATTCTTGTGAAATGCAGCTAATGAGAGCACGGAGAAGCGGGTAATATTCTACACGGTTGGGGAGTACATTTTGCTTGCGCTTGTAAGTTTGCTTGTGCTTGTAAGTGCACTCCAAGTTGTGTATATCCGAAGGTTATTTAGCAAGTCAGTTGGGTACACACAAACTTGATGAATTTAGAAACACAAACTTGTAAATCGAATACCAAGAGCTCCACTTCGATAGTTGCAACTATTAAAATTTTATACTTTTGTGTTGGATCTTCCTTATCTCTTTATTGATCGGATCGAGCTTGTGTAGATTGATTTTTTCCCCTCCTAGCATAAATACTTTTATCATAAAGGGAAATATAATTTTCTTCCAATTTTTAAAAAATTACAAGTAAAAGAAACGAAACTTAGAGAACCTCCACTAAAAGCCTATGTGCATATGTTCGAACAAGTAATTTATGTGGAAAGTTCAATGATGAATATATTATCCCTTAACCAGTTGGGATTAGCTCACTGGACAGGCTTTAGTCATCCAATCTAGTAATACATGTTCGAACCAAGTCAATGCTTCCGAACCCAAAGTTGCTCTCCTATATAAAAAAAAAAAAGGATATATCACAATTTGCGGTTGGTCCTCGTTTTTTTTTACGAAAATTTAATCCTAATTATCTACCTATTCAACATTACTTAATGATATTCACTTTAATTGAAGTAGTTGATGTCATGTGTCTTGTGTTATTTGCTAACTTATTTATTTGGGTATTGAGTTATCAAGAAATGTGTTTGAAAATGATTTCTCATTTTTCATCACTAATTTAATTTTCTTTAACATTGGCTTGATCCTTCACCCAGCTGAATAACACTTGCTTAATACCCTGAATAAGTTCAAAGTTATCCGAAAAGATTGTCGTCTTTCTGTGTTTGAAATCTCTGCACAATTCAAGTGTTTCGATAACGGCGTGTGCTTCACTTTCAATTATATTAATGCTTGTACGGTTATATGAATGCTCAAAGACGCATCACACGTGAATGTGATGTCAGTTTGAAGATCCCTACAACTCATTAGAGGCCTCGGTATTGAATTGTTGTTCGAGGAATCAGAACTAGAAGTATTCCAGTTTGTACCAAATAACTCTTTGATATTAATGTTTGTTACTCTGATGACATTATCTGTGTTTACCTCTAATTGGTTGTGTCTACTCTTCATCTTTGTTTTCCAGATATTCCAAATCATTAACAACACGTAAGCAGTTGTAACTCTTGGTTGCCAACCCCCTTCCACGTAAATTGAATAATATGTAGAATCTATTGTCCCAAAAATTCCAACAAGTCTTGTTATATCCTAATTTGCAAAGTTAATCTGACCCAAATTTGTTGACACATCCCATAAGTCAAAAGTAAACGGACAAATGTTTCTTCTTCTGAATGACACTACTCGTATTTGGCCAGTACTTCACATATTCTTTTTTTTTTTTTCACATGTTTGTCAATTGGAATTGCGTTATTACATGTTTTCCTAATGAATTTCGTTGGTATATTCGTTTTCCATATTGCCTTCAAGAAATTTGTTTAGGCTTCACACATTTATTTCTATCATGACCCATCACTTTACATATACTACATTTCACAGACAACCATTTGTAAGATACTTCAACTTCTTTTATACCTTTTTTCACCCAAGTCAAAATCGATCTTTTGAGTTTACTCTTTAGATATGTACACCTCAACACAAACTCTTGACAAGCTCAATATATTTCTAGCAACAATAATATGGCCCATTTGAATAGTAATACCCGCAACACTATTAATATAGTTGTGAAGTATTCTTTCTCAATTTAATCCACAAAGACAGTTTTTTAGCATCCAGCTTTTTTAAAAATCATATTAGGCTCCCACTTCCTAAGTAGCATGATTCTACCACCACATGTCACGCTTGTTCTAAGACTTTGTTACAAAATTGTTCACTTTGAAACTAAAAGAAGAACACATTCAAATCAGTTGAATTTATGTCAATTTTTTCCCATGTTCTTCCATTGAATGTTGACCATGTAGAAAGTTGTAGATATCTGTCCAACTAGGCAGTGCTTCTATAACTTTGCACCCTCCTCAATCACTTCGTTTGGAGGTCTAATTAAAACTTTGACCCTAACTATATTAAATGGAAAATAGTTCAATTTTGGGTCTTCCTTAATATTGTTTGCAAAAGGTTTACACATAATCCTTTCTACTTCTTCCTTAAATTGAGAATAATTTTCAGCATACACTTGAACATTATCAATTCCAACATTACACTCTTTACTCAAAAGTGTGAATTCTCCTAAAAAGGCACTTTCATCTAGTATAAATGAGCTTTGACTAGTCTCCCATGTCTTAGAGTGACTACTCAAAAAATTATTGAAAATATATATGTGTATAATCCTTTTTACGAGGATTAAAAGTATACATGCCCCTTGAACTTTGATTTTCCCTAAAGGGTTAAAAGTTTCAGTCACTAAGGAGGATAGAGTCTTCACTATGTTAAACAAAGCTTGAAAAAGATTAACAAAATGAGTGAATTTGAGGATTTTCTTGCAATAAGCATAAATATTAGAGATTCTACCTCATGCATTGAGAGATAATTGACCAGAACACAATAATAAAAACCCTAAAAAATTATATATGAAGTTCTAAAAGGTTATCTCATCCCCATGTAAAAGCATTGAGGTATACAACTATTTTACCTTTGAACCCCTCATAAGCTCGTGCTGACTCACCAAGAATTTTTAATTCTACTCCTTGTAAAATATCTCCCAAAGTAAGTAAAAGGTTTATGGTTTTGTCAGTTAGAGAACATTTATCTGGCTTGCCCAAAACTTAAGGTTAGGAGTAGAATTAATTTTATCTTGTCCTTTTGAAGAATAGGAGATATTATTCATGAAAACAAACACCTCTACCGATTTCAAGTAAGGGTCATCACCACATCTGGTTCGAATGAAGTATGGGAATTCCAAGTAATAATAGGATATGTCCATGGTTAAACAATCATTTTTCAAAGAAGATGCTATGTCGTCTTTTAGGAAATACCCTGTCGTAACTAGGGAAGGCTCATGCATCAAGGTATCGTGAGTAAAGGTAGAAGAAACTTCTAAAGATGCAGATATCTCAAAAATTTAATATAAAAAGACAACAATAAAAATTACCTCTGAAATGAAGAGGCCCATAAGTTTAGTAAGACCTAAAAAGAAGAAGAAGTGATGAAGAAGAAGAAGTAAAAGAGGTTTTACACAACTATATAAAGGTATGTATCTGGAAGACGAAGTGTCTGTATTGGAAAGAAAGATCTTAGGATTCATAGATAAGTAGTGATGATTATCCTGCCGCTATCATTAAATAATATCTCAAAAACGTAACGAAATGAAGAAACGTGACTGTAAATGCTTGGGAAATCCCGTCAGCCGCCAAAATGTACGACATTAGTCCTATCAGAGTTGTTTGAATTTGACATACATATAAAGTAAGAAGGGTCGATATATCGAAACACCCATAAATAGAGGCATTCTTCTATAAACCCTAATATGTTCAAAAGAACGTATCTAGATTTAAAAGGGTATTTGACAAGAAGAAATGTCATTAACCTCGTACTTCCCAGAATTGGGTGTCCCGACTTAGCAAAACTAGACAAATAAATCGAAAACATCAATTGTGGAAAGTTCAATAACGCTCCAACGACACAAAGGTAACTAAAATCGCCTGATCTTATCTTTTGAATAACTAACATCATATGTGGTGTCATCAGCAGTAACCTTGAGTTTGTGGCATTGCCAAACAGTTATAAAGACTATAGATTAACACGAAGAATCTAGTTGTAATTGTTCAGTTGACGTATAAATAGAATCATATTGTAAAGGACCGATAGTCAATTTTCGTTTTACCAGATTTAGATATTAATATATTGCAATAAACATGTGTTTACATTTTATTTGTTTTATTTATCTGATAAATTTTGTTCTATAGGTTTGTTTCTAACTTGTAATAATCTTGTAAACTTTATTTATGTTATTAATTAATTTATTTTTAAATTGTCTAATCGACAATTAAAGCTGGGTGCCACGTAGGAACCCAAAAGAAAAAATGAAATGAAAATTAAAAAGCATATGCCTAATTAGGAAAAAAGGAAAAATGGGCCAATAAGGCTATCTATGACACGTGTGCATTAATTATCAATACAATGAGCAGGAACGACAACGTTTGACTGCATTAAGAAAACACACTACCAACATATAACGCACGATTCGACCAAAGGAGACACATATCTCTGTTTCTCGCAAAAGTAATCGAAAATCTTCAAACAATCGTAGAAGATAAATTACAAATAAAGAAAAAAATGGAGAGAGGGATGAAGTGCGGGAAGGTGCAGACATGGAGGATGTTAGCTTTGCTGGTGGTGCTCAGCAGCAGCTTCACTACTGTAACGCCGTTGACTATTTGGGTACTCAAAGAGGAGTGTGTTTACGAGTACGTAGTTTATGAGGGCGACACTGTTTCTGGCAACTTCGTCAGTGACATCTGGCACAGCGATCACGCAGGACCCGACTTTACAGTACACCCTCTCTCTCTTATATATGAAATTTTAGATTTGTTTAATGGGTTTTTCTGATTCGATTCTATCTTAATTTTTCTGACAATCCTTTGGAACTTGAAAGAAAATGGTGGGGTGGGTATATATTTTTATGAAATTGATATGGGTTTTATTTAAATTTAAATTTGGTTTGTGAGGAATGAATTATTATATTTTAATTGCTAAATAGCTTAGCCGGCTTCAAGTACCGTAAATTTGATATTTCAATATTTGTTTAATATTTTTAATGTAATTTCACATTTATGTAGATAACAGGTCCGGGAGCAATTGTGGTGCAAACACTTAACGAACGAACAGAATCCAAGTTTGAATTTAAGGCTCCAAAAGCCGGCATGTACAAATTCTGTTTCCACACTTCTCATCCCGTATCAGTCTCGTTCTACATACATATTGGCCACATACCCACTGAACAAGACATTGCAAAAAATGGTTGGTTCTATTCTTCACGATCGTTTTTCTATTAAATTTCTTAACATAATGTTTTGTTGCAGAACATTTTGAACCTTTAGCTGTTCAAATCTATATATTGAGTGAGGCTTTGGAATCTGTTAAATCGGAGCAGATTTATCTGAAGGCACAGGATACTCGTCACCGTCATAGTAAGCCTACTTATCCTTTTTTGTGATTATGGAACTGTATAAATGATCTTTCTTAGAGATTTAACTAATTTTTGTGAAATGCAGCTAATGAGAGCACAGGGAAGCGAGTAATATACTGCACGGTTGGGGAGTACATTTTGCTTGCACTTATAAGTGTACTCCAAGTTGTGTATATTCGAAGGTTGTTTAGCAAGTCAGTTGGGTACAATAGATTCTAAACTAGATAGATTCCTTTCACTAATGGAGTAACAAAAGCTCCACTTTGATAGTTTCAACAATAAAATTTTATACTTTTGTGCTGGGTCTTCCTGATTTCTTTATTGATCGATTGAGTTTGTGTAGATGATTTGTATTCCTCTCTTGCAAGTGGTGAACTATAAATCAGAGGTTTACAGCGTTAATACTATTCTCATGGAGGGAAAATTAAGAATTCCTTGCAATTTTCAAGAAAATAAATACCAGAAAAAAAGACAGAGAACCTCTATCTATATTATAAACCACGAATAAAAAAATAGAGATAACTATCTAAATTACTCTTGATTATTCCACGTACCATACAACTGAAAAAGAAAAATTCATAACCACTGGGACTAGCTCAGTGGCCAGGACCCTGTCTCTCATCTTGGAGAAGCAAGGGGTGCATGGTTCGAGTCTCCTCCCTGAACATGGGTAGCTGGCCCGGACACGCATACATCGGAAAAAAAAAAAAAAAATTCATTCTAACAGCATAACTATACACAATCTCTTTCAAAAAAAAATTTAAAAAAAAAAAACTATCACCACTTTCAACTCTTCCTACATAATGGTTATCTATAGGTAAAAAAGAACAAATTGGCTGAAAATTTCATTCCGTGATTGAAAATTTCATTCCGTGATTTAAAATTTATTTAAATCATGGAATGAAATTTTCAACAAGCCAAAAGTTGTTTTATTTTTATTTTTTAAGCCACGTCTCGCCGGAGGCGGGTTGGGTGGGTGGGTTGTGGCGGTGCACGTTTGTAAGGTAATTTCGATACTCTTCTCTTCATCTCTATATTGTTAGATTATTTGAAAAGTATATAATGTAGAAAAAATATAAACTACTAGATTATTTCTTCAAAAAACGATGTGGTAAAATGAATTAAGACTTTTGGTCTTCTTTCTCCAAGTGTATGAAAACTAATATAAACTTTTGGTTTTTTTTTTAAAAATTTCCAACAATCATCCACTCAAGCACGGAGAGGGTAAATGAATTTCTTTGCAATCAAGTGATAGAACACGGATAATAAAACTAACCAATCGATCAGCCCCCCGGATCGATCCGAGTCTATGGGCGTAATACCAAAGAAGTAGAAGTATCGACAGAAAGGGAGAAGTGCTTAAATTAGGTATTAAGATGATAACTCAAGATAATAACTGTGTACCTTACTCTTGATCGTCGTTGATGAGCACTCTTTTGACCTTCCCAAGACTTTAGTTGTATTGTCGAGGTTTCCACTAAGCCAGGTCTAAAGGGAAGTGCGCTCCCGATGACACTCCAACACTCAATAAGAATATTGTTGCTAGCTGGTATTCTTATGACTCCAGGAGCTATGAAGATTTATGTCGACTGTATAATAACCACAACCATATTTAGAGAAAGATAGAGTGTATCGAATTCTGCTAAGGATGGGGAACTTATAAGCAACAAAGATGTGTGTGGAGAAGGGGTGTGGTGCACAACTTTAGGAAGGAATAAGTGCATAGTTTAGGCCATTGGAGGGCCAAACCATAACAACCTCTCTCTAAGTAGCGATCGGTTACCCACAGATAGAACCCCAAACAAATACTTTACGCAAATGTTTACCCCCGGGAGAGTTTGGCCTTATGTTCATGAATTATGTATCTTATTCCACGATGTAATTATCATAAAGTGTCACTTTTGGTTTCCCTTCCTTTTTGAATTTACAAATATACTGAGTGCATCTTCAAGATTTTCACTTCCCATACCAAGAGAACTACATGCATTTGAATGAACAGTTGATTGCAAATATGGAGATGAAGCCCCTTTTTATGCAACTTACCTATCAATCTTTTTTGGAGGAGAGAAAACTTTTACCAGATTCTTAGGCTGAACAATAACCCACGCTCTTATTTGATTTTTCTGGTCAATTTTTTTAATTTTCCAAATTAACTTAGTTTTCTCTTTAAATTTGTTTAGGCTTCACACATTTATTTCTATCATGACCCATCACTATACATATACTATATATCACATGAAATCATTCATGATACTTCAACTTCTTGTATATCTTCTTCACCCAAGTCAATAGGGATATTCTGAGTCAATTCTTTAGATATGTTCACCTCAACACAAACTCTTGCAAAACTCAGTAAGTTTCTAGTAATAATTAGAAGGTCCACTTGAATATTAATACCCACTACACTACTAACATAACTAAACCTTCATTAGTCCAAAGTTGTAAAGGATTTTTCTCAATTTAGTCCACATAGACAGTTATTTGTATCCAAATTTTCCAAAATCATATTAGGCTCCGACTTCCTAAGTAGCATGATTATACCATACACATGACACACTTGTTCTAAGACTTTGTTACAAAATTCTTCACTTTGAAACTAGAACAAGAACATGTTCAATTCAGTTGACTTGATCTCATTTTTTGCCCATATTCTTCCATTCAATGTTGACCATGCTTGTAACCATGTAAAAAAGTAGAGATTCCCCAAAAAATTATCCAACTAGGAAATGCTTCTATAATTTTGCTTCCTCCTCAATCACTTTTTTGTATTCTAATCATAACTTTCCCATAACCATCTCAGGTGGATAATAGTTCAATTTCAGGTCTTCCTTATTATTGTTTGCAAAAGGTTTACCCATATATCTTTCTCCTTTTCCCTTGAGAACAATTTTTAGCATACACTTGAACATTATCACTTCCAACATTACAATCTTTACTCAAAAGTGTGAATTCTCCTAAATAGGTACTTTCAGCTGGTAGAGAAAAGCTTTCACTAGTCTCTCCTGTCCCAGCGTGGCTACTCATAAAGTTATTTAAAATAAATATGTGTGTATGAGCCTTTTTATAAGGATAAAAAGTATACCATAAAATATAATTTTCCCTAAATACTTAGAAGGTTCAGACACTAAGATAGCTAGGTTCTTCACTATTTTATAAAAGCTAAAAATAGAGTAACATAATGAGTGATTTTGAGGTTTTTCTTACAATGAGCATAAAAATTAGAGATTCTACCCCATGCATTTGGGAGATAATTGACTAGGACTCATAAAGTTAAAAACCCTAAAAGGTTATATATGAAGGTTCCAAAGGGTTATTTCATCCACACGTACAATCATCAAGCTATACAACACCTTCGAACCCCTAATAAGCTCGTGCTGACTCACCAGGAATCCTAACTTCTACTCCTTGGAAAATATATCTTAAAGTAAGTAAAAGGTTTATGGTTTTGTTAGTTAGATAACAAATTATCTAGCTTGCCCAAAACTTAAGGTTAGAATTAGAATTAATTATATCTTGTCTTTTTGAAGAACGAGATATATTATCTATGAAAACAAACACCTCTACCAGTTTCAAGTAGGGGTCATCACCACATCGAATTAGAATGAAGTATGAGAATCCAAAGTAATAATCGGAATTTCCGTGGTTGAACAATCATTTGTCGAATAAGATGTTACTTCATCTTTTATGAAGTGCTCTGTCGTAAGTAGGGAAGACTCATGCATCAAGGTATCATGAGTAAAGGTAGAAGAAACTTCTAAAGATGCAAATCTCAAAAAATTAATATAAAGAGACAACTATAAGAATTTACCTTTGAAATAAAAAGGCTCAGAAGCTTAATGGGTAAATTCTCTCAAAACGATTGTAAGACCTAAAGAAGAAGTGATGAAGAAGAAGTAAAAGAGTTTCTATGATTTATCACAAAGATATATGCATGTATGTATATGGAAGGCGAAGGATCTATACCGGAGAAAGGATCTTGGGATTCATAAATAAGCAGTGACGATTTTATCCTACACCATTATGACAGAATATCTCGAAAACATAACAAAATGAAGAGACGTGACTGCAAATACTTGGGTAATCCCATCGGCCTCCGAAATGTACGACACTACTTCTATCGGAGTTGTTTGAATTTTAAATACATCTAAAGTAAGAAGGGTCTACAATGAAACACCCACAAATAGTGGCATTCTTTTATAAACCCTACTTTGTTCAAAAACTTATCTAGATTATATTTGATAAGGAGAAATGTCATTGACCTTGTACTTTCGAAGAAGAGTAACTAAAACCGTCTGATCTTATCATTTGAATAACTAACACTATTTGTGGCGTCATCAGCAACAATCTCGAGTATGTGGCCTTGCCAAGCAGATATAAAGACAGATGTCGAACTATAAATCAACATAGAAAATTTACCAGTAATGGTCTAATTGACCTATAAATGTAACTATTTTATAAATGACAGATCCCCAATTTCGTTTAACCATATTTATACATCAATATATTGCAATAAATACACTTTTGCATTTTTATTTATTTGATAATTTTTGTTCTATAGATGTTTTTTGTGTTTAGCTTGTAATAATCTTGTAAACTTTATTTACGTTATAAATGTTTTTTCTAAAAAAAATTGTCCAATCGACAAGGTGGATGTCAAAGTAAAAACCCAAAATAAAAAGGAAAATGAAAATGAAAGCATATGCCCAATTAGAAAAATGGAAAAATGGGCTAATAAGGCATTCTGTGACACGTATGCATTAATTGTCATTGCTAACATCCCGATACGTAGGAACGACTCCGTTTGACTGCATTAAGGAAACACACGACCAATATATAACGCACGACTCAAGAGGACATGTCTCTGTTTCTCCCAAAAGTAATCGAAAATTTAGTACAATCTAAGAAGATAAATTACAAATAAAGAAAGAAATGGAGAGAGGGATGAAGTTCGGGAAGGTGCAGACATGGAGGATGTTAGCTCTGCTGGTGGTGCTCAGCAGCAGCTTCACTACTGTAACGCCGTTGACTATCACGGTACGCAAAGAGGAGTGCGTTTACGAGTACGTATATCGTGAGGGCGACACTGTTTCTGGCAACTTCGTCAGTGACTTCTGGAATAACGAGGAAGTCCGCATTGACTTTACAGTACACCCTCTCTCTCTGTCTCTCTCTTATTTCTTAATCGGTTTTTGTAATTCAATTCTATCTTTATTTTTCTGACAATCCTTTGGAACTTGAAAGAAAAATGGTGGGTATATTTGTATAATGTAAAAAGATGGTGACATCGATATGGGCATTTATTTAAATTTAAATTTGGTTTGTGAGGAATGGATTAATATATTTTAATTGCTAGATAGCTTAGCAGGCTTTAAGTACCGTATAATTGATATGAGATACTGGAGAAAATAGTTTGATGTTCCAATATTCACTCCATTCTTCTCTCTAAGCTGCTTTAAATTTGTTTGATATTTTTATGTAATTTCAATTTATGTAGATAACAGCTCCTGGAGCAAAAGTGGTGCAAACTTTCAAGGAACAAACAGATTCCAAGTTTGAATTTAAGGCTCCAAAAGCCGGCATGTACAAATTCTGTTTCTACACTTCTAAACCCGTATCAGTCTCGTTTTACATACATGTTGGCCATATACCCACTGAACAAGACATTGCAAAAGATGGTTGGTTCTATTCTAATTAAGCCTGTTTTCTATTATATATCTTTACATAATGTTTTGCTGCAGATCATTTGGAAACTTTAGCTGTTCATATCTATTTATTGACTGAGGCTTTGGAATCTGTTAAATCGGAGCAGATTTATTTGAAGGCAAAGGATGTGCGTCATCGTCATAGTAAGCCTACTTATCCTTTTTTGTAATTATAGAACTGTATAAATAATCTTTCTTAGAGATTTAACTATTCTTGTGAAATGCAGCTAATGAGAGCACAGTGAAGCGAGTAATATTCTACACGGGTGGGGAGTATATTTTGCTTGCACTTATAAGTGTACTCCAAGTTGTGTATATCCGACGGTTGTTTAGTAAGTCAGTTGGGTACAATAGATTGTAAATTAGATGGATTCTTTTCAAGGAGTCAAACAACACAAACTTGTGAAGGGAGTACCAAAAGCTCCACTTCAATAATTTCAACAATTAAAATTTTATACTTTTGTGTGCTGGGTCTTCCTGATTTTTTATCTTTATCTATTGAGCTTGTATAGATGATTTTCTTTTTTCTCTCTCAAAAGGAGTGAATTATAAATCATACGTTTACAGCGTTAATACTTCTAGTCTTCTATCATGGAGGAAAAATTAATACTTCCTTGAAATTTTCAGAAAAAAAAGCAGAAAATAAGTCAGATAACCTCTACCTATATTATTAATAACAGATAAAAAGGTAGATAACGATCTAAATTATCTAGTCACTTTTTGATTATTCCACGTGTCATACAACTTAAAAATTTAATTTCCACTCTAACCGCATCACCATACGCGATCTCTCTCAAATTAGAAAAAAACTATCTGCACTTTTAACTCTTCCTTGATAAATGATTGGTTGATAAATGACTGTCACAATTAAAATTATATAAATTTCAGAATGAAATTTATATCCCGTCTAGTACACTTACCAAGTGTATCAGCAGTGTTAAAAGATCGATTTATATGAATGACCCTCCAATTCGGGAAACGGGCCAACCAGTTCTTCATTTCGGCGACAATTGGTGAAATCTGCCAACGAAGACCTGAATCTTTACTGATACCTTGAACAACTTCAAGGTTGTCGGAGTAAAATGATGAACTCCGAAGATTAAGACTGCTGCAAGCCTCATGGCCAGAAGGACAGCCCAACATTCTCCCTCCAAAACACTTTTGACCATACCTTTCCTAGCTATCTTATGCTGTATAAGGCCTTCCTTATTGACTCCAAGACTAACAATACCCGATGGTTCCCAATCCTTATTGAAAGACGCATCACAAAGCCATGTAAATTCCGAGTAATCATCAAGGAGGGGGTTATCATATTTATCCTTTGGAGCGACTAATTTTCTTACTTTAATGTGTAATGGACATTAGAACTTTTATGTAACCGACAAAAAAAAAGTATTACAATTACTAATCTAGTTTATAACAAAAACTCTTTAGAGAGTAGAATAGTCAGAGCTTTGTTTTGATGTTATGTTATAATATTTTGATGTTTTATAAGGTTGTCAGACTCCTTTTCGAACAACCAAAAAAACTTCTCCTTCCATAATACTACGAGAGGAGACAAATGACTTTTTCAAACGTGACCAATAGGCGTTGATAAGTACATGCTTTCAAAAGTTGTTTTATAATTATTTTTTAAGCCACACCATATCTCGTTGAGTGGGAGGGTTGTGGTTAGGGGTGGAAATCGGATCCGAAATTTCCGATCCGAGAATTCTGATTTCGAAACAGGTTTCTATGGTTCCCGAAGTTCCGAAATTTCGATTTTCGATTTTTCCAAAAAAATAGGATCGGAATTAAACTACATGTAAATTTCTGAATTTTCCGGCTAGTCTGGTCCGGTTTTTATGCCAATTTTTATTTCCTCATAAATAATAGAATAATAAGGTATAGAAAAAAAGTATACAACCGGATAAGTTGAAAAATTCCAATACAAAAAAAGATAAGAAAAAGTAAACATTGAAAAACAATGGAACATTTTCATTATGTTCGAAAAAGAAAAACAATGAAACATGATAAAACCTAAAAGGCTAGCCACCAAGCTGCTAACCTGCACAAGAAACCGTCGCCACTCTTGAACCTGGCTTGACTACGCCATCAACAATTAAAGAAATTAGTAATTTACTTTGTATTAATTTGTTCAAATAACCTTGAAATAATTCAAGGTATTGAGTTGTTGTCAATGGCGGGATGGAGAATTAAACCAATTATTACACGAATTCGGGATATTACTAACCAATGTCATTTTATTCGGCTCAAGTATATCCCGTGTCGTGGTAATAAATTGGCTAATCACATGGCACATATTGCTAGACGAAGGGCAGGCAGTAATGATGAGAACTCTCTAGAGACCTTATTCAATAGATTAATATTTTTGTAATGTTGGTCCTACTATATATGTAACTATGTCCAAAAAAATTACAAATATCATAATCAGTTAATAAATTATATGATATATATTAGTCATAAGAGAAATCAATATTCACACATAGCTAACACATACCTATCTGAATAAATTCTTAACATATGTTCCATGTAAATTTTTAATTCCATTTAAGTTTTTAACTAATGTTTCGATTTCCAACCCTTAGTTTCGCAATTTCCGAACCAAAGTTCTGAACTTCCGAACTAAAAGTTCTGAAATTTTCGTGCCGAATTTTCCGAATTTCCTATCGACTATCGTGACAATGATTGATTCTAGTTATAAGGGTGAATTTGGACAATTCTTGTTAATCGGGATTCTAACTTTTTTCTAATTCCCGCCAAGGTAGCTAAGAAGGCTACCTCACAATTACTAGAGTACTCAGGTGAGGTGGTTCCATGGAAAAACTCGGTGCTAGAAAGTACTTAACCTTTATGATTATCCGGCTAGTCAATCCAGTCAAAAACATCTAGGAGACGCTTCAGAAGAAGTATGGGGTTGATGATTCTGGTAAGAAAGATATACGTCACTGGTAATTGGTATAACTTTAAGCTTACATACATGAAATCGTTAACGGGGCAACTACATGTGCACAAGGACCTATGCGCGGAAGTAATCATCGAAGGTATGAAAATATATGAAGTTTTTCAAGCAAATATCATTCTTGATAAATTCCCCCCCCCCCCCCTTCTTGGAGCAAATACCATAATCATCTCAAGTACAAAAAGAAGGAAATGACCCTTCAAGAGCTCATTAGCCACATGCAAGCCAAATAAGTAAATCAACTTTAGAGTAAGTCTTTATCTCCCCCATCTAATTATTTCAAGGACAACCTTGTTGTAAGTTCTAGAAAGAATTTAATTAAAAGGATAATTACAATTTGTATAAATTATGGAGATAAAGATAGGTGGATGTAGAGTTTTATGGTGATGGTAAGAAAAATAAGACAAACCAGTGAGAAATGGCATAGGAGGGAATATGAGATGTCTATGGTTATATTATGGAGATGGAGATCAGTGGCTATAGAGTTTTAGTTTTTTGTTTAATTGAGCTAATATTATAGAGATAGGGATCAGAGTAGTGAGGAAGTTGAGTTTGGTTTTTTATTTTTTTAATTGAGGTTAAAAAGGAAGAATATAAATTCGAAGTAAAAGTAATCCAACTCACCAACCTGACGTGGAAAAATTGTTGACATGGTGCTGACGTGACGCCCATGTGGCATCAACTAACAATCAACTAACAGAAAATAGAAAAAAATGACCAATGGTGTCACAAAAACTGAAAAATAAAGGTCATTTGGGGTCTTTCGAAAGATCGGGGTCCATGAGAGTCAAATGCCTTAAAATAAAGGGTCATAACGGGTGTTTACCCTAACGAAAATATAGCATATAATTATATGTATCTTATTTGAAAATATAAACATGACCTATAAAAAAACAAAAAAATTATCCCAATAATTTGGATATTAGATCGTCTGTTTTTTTTTTCATGAAATGATCAAGGGTAAATGAGTGTCTAGAAAAGTTATTTAATTAAATCACGACGAATTAACATTGCTCATAATAACTACTCTTCATTGGTCAAGGACCAAAACTTCATTTCATCAAAATATTGATTACGCAATTTATATTACAATTTTTTTGTCAACAACTTCTATTACAATTTCTCCACAACTATGCACAAAAATAGAATGTAAGAACAAGTTATATATGGTATTCTCAAGATTAAAGGGAGAATAAAAATACTTGAATAAAATAATGCAGTAACTATGTTGATCCTCGCACAAATATTCAAATAATTGACAATTATTACAAAGGTGTTGTGACTAAGTTACAATAACTGACTATCAAGTCTCATGCTTAAATTGTCTGATGAGTAAAATCTAATAAAAGGAGACTATTGTACACTTAAAGTGCAATAAATCTATTTTTTTTACGAGGGTTCCCGGGCTTACACCCGACTAGTCCCCCGGGAGATATGACTGCCTCCCCAACCATACCTCCAGGCAATCAGAACTAGGTTGCCCATGCCCATGTTCAGGGGAGGGTTCCGGACCTTGGAAACTTTCCAAACATAATAACTTTCTTCCACCTGCGGGATTCGAACCCTGTACCTTGGAAACTTTAATAACTTTCTTCCGCCTGCGAGATTCGAACCATGTACCTCTCACTTGAGAGAACTTTCCAAACTTTAATAACTTTCTGCCGCCTGCGGGATTCGAACCCTGTACCCGTCACTTAAGAGACAGAGCCCTGGCCAGATGAGCTAGCTCACCTGATTCAATAAATCTATTTGGGTTAGCTCAACTGGCCAGAGCCTTGCTATTTCTTCAGCACTTAAAGGGGAGGTCCAAGGTTCGAATCCCTTTCCTAACGGGTGTAAAGTGAGAGGTACAAGGCTCGAACCCCTCCCTGAACATGGGCCACCTAATTCTGATTTACCATGAGAATATATATGGGGAGGCATGTATATCTCCGTGTGATTAGTCGGGTGCGCGTAAGCTAGCCCGGAACCCATGTAACAAAAAAAAAGGTAGAAAAAAGGAGTAACAATATGAGTAAGTTGCTAAAATTATGAGAAGTAGTAAATATAATTAAGAATTAAACTCTTTTTACTGAGTATCAGACACTTGATTAATATATTAAGATCTCAGTAAGTATACTTATAAATTATTTGAACCAAACTAAAAATTAATAATGATCGAATATTGTCATATGTGATATCTATTGCTATAATAATGAAAGTGAGATTTTTTTCTACTAAAATTTCATATTAACTCGACTAGCATCAATGGAAATATATAAACAAGGCAATTTTTTTAATTCACTTGTAAAATGTGATATTTTCACAATTGTGAATAAATGTGCTATAAGAGGGAGTTATATATAAGATAGCACATAATTTGTTAACTAATAAGATATAATCTCTGGTGGTGGACATATTTTAATTTGCCTGGAAATTTTATGTATAAGTCTTATAAATGTATATTATCGAGCACTTTTATTCATTTTATACGAATGAAGTGTCGGTTATTTTATATGTCTTACTATTTATTACTTCTATTAAATGTCTCATGTTATACACCATTGTGTTATATTTACATCAAGGGGACATATATGTAATGCACTCAAGCGTATTAAAGAATTTTATCTATTTTTCGGTAACTACGGTTTTGTCTTATTGAGTTTTTCTTAAAAAAATTTCAGTGAGATGTATTTATCAAAATTGAATATTCAAGGAAAATGCAATCTTTCAACAAAAATCAGAACTCTTGTATCGCTCAAGTCAAAGGAGGCCACATCAAAGGTGATTGTATCAAACATATCTAATCAAAAAAAAAAAAACTTTACATATGAACTCAAAGAAAAAGTGAAATATATAATCATCAAATTTGATCAAGTGACAATTTGATCAATTTATTCACAAAAACATTACTTTCCTCTACTTTTAAGAAATTGATTTACAAGATTCGTACGTGACAATTTTGAGATTTTTCTTGAGATACTAACAAGAGTAGCTGGGTAGGAGATAAATACACATTACATTTTTTTTTCTTCATCAAGATTTTGTCCAAATAAATTTTCCTGTTATAGGTTTTTTGATAAGATAGTTTTAAAAGTGTATAAAAAAATTATACTCTTTTTATTAAATCTTTATTTATTAGTTTATTTAAGAAAGTTTTAACAAACATGATTAATATCGATAGTTGGTCTACTGGTTAGACTATTCCGCGAGATCAAGAGATTCTGAAATTAAATTTTATTAGAATCAAAATAATTCTGAGTTCAAAACGACTCTCATATGTATTAAGAAAACATGATTGAATATTCAAAAGATATATTAACTTGCCATTTTATTCATTACATATTTCTTATAAGGGGTTACTGTTGATAACATCCCAATTAAGCTCTCTAATTATTGTTGTAAGCTTTCAATAATTTATTTTATAAAAAAATACCTAATAAAGTAATTATTTATAGAAAACATCCCATTTATATTTTTCATACCTTTACTACCCTTATAATTAAATATATTATTTTATTTTAATACAATATTAATTTTTAAATATTAAACAAATAATAGGGTACTTCCACCACCACCATGTATTTAATCACCATTACAACCACCACAACTACCACCATAACAAGCACCACCACCACAACAACCACCACCACCACCACCACCACCACCACCACCACCACCTACTAATACTACTACTACTACTACTACTACTAATTCCATTACACACGCGCGCGTCCGTAATTTTTTTTAAAATCGTCATAACTAATTCAAAAAAAAATCAGAAAAATAAAAAAATTGCATTTTTAGATAAAGCAAATTAATATTTATGTCTATGAATTTTTTGATTTTTTTGAATTTTTTGATTTTTTTTGGAACTTTTTTAAATTTTTTTCACAGACATGGAATTCCATGCGAAAAAATTTAAAAAAGTTTCAAAAGATGCAAAAAATTTGGAAAAATTCCAAAAAAATTCATAGACGCAAATATTAATTTGATTTATCCAAATATATAATACTACGAGACGAGACAAATGACTTTTTCAAACGTGACCAATAGGCATTGATAAGTACATGCTTTCAAAAGTTGTTTTATAATTATTTTTTAAGCCACACCATATCTCGTTGAGTGGGAGGGTTGTGGTTAGGGGTGGAAATCGGATCTGAGAATTCTGATTTCGAAACAGGTTTCTATGGTTCCCGAAGTTCCGAAATTCCGATTTTCGATTTTTCCAAAAAATAGGATCGGAATTAAACTACATGTAAATTTCTAAATTTTCCGGCTTTTCTGGCCCGGTTTTTATTCCGGTTTTTAATTCCTGATAAATAATAGAATATTAAGATAAAGAAAAAAAGTATACAACCGGATACGTTGAAAAATTTCAATACAAAAAAAAAAAGAAAAAGTAAACGTTGAAAAACAATGAAACATTTTCATTATGTTCGAAAAAGAAAAAGAAAAACAATGAAACATGATAAAACCTAAAAGGCTAGCCACCAAGCTGCTAACCTGCACAAGAAACCGTCGCCACTCTTGAACCTGGCTTGGCTACGCCATCAACAATCAAAGAAATTAGTAATTTACTTTGTATTAATTTGTTCAAATAACCTTGAAATAGTTTAAGGTATTGAGTTGCTGTCAATGGCGGGATGGAGAATTAAGCCAATTATTACACGAATTCGGGATATTACTAACTAATGTTATTTTATTTGGCTCAAGTATATCCTGTGTCGTGGAAATAAATTGGCTAATCACATGGCGCATATTGCTAGACGAAGGACAGACAGTAATGATGAGAACTCTCTAGAGACCTTACTCAATATATTAATATTTTTGTAATGTTGGTCCTACTATATATGTAACTATGTCCAAAAAAATTACAAATATCATAATCAGTTAATAAATTATATGATATATAATAGTCATAAGAGAAATCAATATTCACACATAGCTAACACATACCTATCTGAATAAATTCTTAACATATGTTCCATATAAATTTTTTAATTACATGTAAGTTTTTAACTAATGTTTCGATTTCCAACCCTTAGTTTCGCAATTTCCGAACAAAAGTTCTGAACTTCCGAACTAATAGTTCTGAAATTTTCGTGCCGAATTTTCTGAATTTCCTACCGACTAACGTGACAATGATTGTTTCTAGTTATAAGGGTGAATTTGGACAATTCTGGTTAATCGGGATTCTAACTTTTTTCTAATTCCCGCCAAGGTAGCTAAGAAGGCTACCTCACAATTACTAGAGTACTCAGGTGAGGTGGTTCCATGGAAAAACTCGGCGCTAGAAAGTACTTAACCTTTATGATTATCCGGCTAGTCAATCCAGTCAAAAACATCTAGGAGACGCTTCAGAAGAAGTATGGGGTTGATGATTCTGGTAAGAAGATATACGTCACTGGTAATTGGTATAACTTTAAGCTTACATACCTGAAATCGTTAACGGGGCAACTACATGTTCACAAGGACCTATGCGCGGAAGTAATCATCGAAGGTATGAAAATATATGAAGTTTTTCAAGCAAATATCATTCTTGATAAATCCCCCCCTCCCCCCCTCCCCCCCTTCTTGGAGCAAATACCATAATCATCTCACGTACAACAAGAAGGAAATAACCCTTCAAGAGCTCATTAGCCACATGCAAGCCAAAGAAGTAAATCAACTTTAGAGTAAGTCTTTATCTCCCCCTTCTAATTATTTCAAGGACAACCTTGTTGAAAGTTCTATAAAGAATTTAATTACAAGGATAATTACAATTTGTATAAATTATGGAGATAAAGATAGGTGGATGTAGAATTTTATGGTGATGGTAAAAAAAAAATAAGACAAACCAGGGAGAAATGGCATAGTAGGGAATATGAGATGTCTATGGTTATATTATGGAGATGGAGGTCAGTGGCTATAGAGTTTTAGTTTTTTGTTTAATTGAGCTTATATTATAGAGATAGGGATCAGAGTAGTGAGGAAATTGAGTTTGGTTTTTTATTTTTTTAATTGAGGTTAAAAAGGAAGAATATAAATTCGAAGTAAAAGTAATCCAACTCACCAACCTGACGTGGAAAAATTGTTGACATGGTGCTCACGTGACGCCCATGTGGCATCAACTAACAATCAACTAACAGAAAATTGAAAAAATGACCAATTGTGTCACAAAAACGGAAAAATAAAGGTCATTTGGGGTCTTTTGAAAGATCGGGGTCCATGAGGGTCAAATGCCTTAAAATAAAGGGCCATAACGGGTGTTTACCCTAACGAAAATATAGCATATAATTATATGTATCTTATGTGAATATATAAACATGACCTATAAAAAAACAAAATAATTATCCCAATAATTTTGATATTAGATCGTCTTTTTTTTTTCATGAAATGATCAAGGGTAAATGAGTGTCTAGAAAAGTTATTAATTAAATCATGACGAATTAACATTGCTCATAATAACTACTCTTTATTGGTCAAGGACCAAAACTTTATTTCATCAAAAAATTGATTATGCAATTTATATTACAATTTTTTTGTCAACAACTTATATTACAATTTCTCCACCACCGTGCACAAAAATAGAATCTAAGAACAAGTTATATATGGTATTCTCAAAATTAAAGGGAGAATAAAAATACTTGAATAAAATAATGCATTAACTATGTTGATCCTCGCACAAATATTCAAATAATTGACAATTATTACAAAGGTGTTGTGACTAAGTTACAATAACCGGCTATCAAGTCTCATGCTTAAATTGTCTGATGAGTAAAATCTAATAAAAGGAGACTATTGTACACTTAAAGTGCAATAGATCTATTTGGTTCCAAAGGTAAAAAAAAGGAGTAACAATATGAGTAAGTGTCTGTTTGGAAGTGCTTTTTTGGAGAAGCACTTAAAAGTGCTTTTAGCATTTTAAAAGTTATTTTGACTTTGAAAAGCACTTTTATGAGAAGCACCAAATAGGTGCTTTTTTGAAAAAGCACTTAAAATAATTTTAGATTTTAAAATTATTTTCAATAATTTTTTAAAATTTTGAATTTTATTCTAAAAGCGCTTTTTTACTATAAAATAAGCACTTCCAAACGGGCTCTAAGTTGCTAAAATTAGGAGAAGTAGTAAATATAATTAAGGATTAAACTACTTTTACTGAGTATCAGACACTTGATTAATATATTAAGATCTCAGTAAGTTATATTAATACTTTTAAATTATTTGAACCAAACTAAAAATTAATAATGACCGAATATTGTCATATGTGATATCTATTGCTATAATAATGAAAGTGAGATTTTTTTTTCTACTAAAATTTCATATTAACTCGACTGGCATCAATGAAAATATATAAACAAGGCATTTTTTTTAGTTTCATTTGTAAAATGGGATATTTTCACAATTGTGAATAAATATGTTATAAGAGGGAGTTATATATAAGATAGCACATAATTTGTTAACTAATAAGATATAATCTCTGGTGGTGGACATATTTTAATTTGCCTGGAAATTTTATGTATAAGTCTTATAAATGTAAATTATCGAGCACTTTTATTCATTTTATACGAATGAAGTGTCGGTTATTTTATATATCTTACTATTTATTACTTCTATTAAATGTCTCATGTTATACACCATTGTGTTATATTTACATCAAGGGGACATATACGTAATGCACTCAAGCGTATTAAAGAATTTTATCTATTTTTCGGTAACTACGATTTTGTCTTATTGAGTTTTTCTTAAAAAGTTTTTAATGAGATGTATTTATCAAAATTGAATATTTAAGGAAAATGCAGTCTTTCAACAAAAATCAGAACTCTTGTATCGCTCAAGTCAAAGAAGGCCACATCAAAGGTGATTGTATCAAACATATCTAATCAAAAAAAAAAAAAAATCTTTACATATGAACTCAAAGAAAAAGTGAAATATATGTTCATCAAATTTGATCAAGTGACAATTTGATCAATTTATTTAAAAAAACATTACTTTCCTCTACTTTTAAGAAATTGATTTACAAGATTCGTATGTGACAATTTTGAGATTTTTCTCGAGATACTAACAAGAGTAGCTGAGTAGGAGATAAATACACATTACATTTTTTTTCTTCATCAAGATTTTGTCCAAATAAATTTTCCTGTTAAAGGTTTTTTGATAAGCTGTAAAAATGTATAAAAAAAATTATGCTTTTTCTATGAATTTTGTTTATTAGTTTATTTAAGAAAGTTTTAACAAACATGATTAAGATCGATAGTTGGTGTACTGGTTAGACTACTCCGCGAGTCCAAGAGATTCTGGAATCAAATTTTATTGAAATCAGAATGATTTTGATTCTAAAGTGACTCTTATATAAAATTAAAAAAACACGATTGAATATTCAAGAGATAGTATTATAAACTTTTATATGAATATTCATTCCATTTTATTAACTTGCCATTTTATTCATTAAATATTCCTTATAAACAAGGAAATCTATTATGTAATTTATAATTTCTTTTATTATTAATAAATTTTATGTACAAGTCTTATAAATGTATATTATCGAGCACTTTTATTCATTTTATACGAATAAAGTATCGGTTATTTTTTATGTCTTACTATTTATTACATTCTATTAAATGTCTCATGTTATACACCATTGTGTTATACTTACATGAAAGGGACATATACGCAATACACTCAAGCATATTAAAGATTCTTTTTTCCAATAACTACAATTTTGTCCTATTGAGTTTTCCAAAAGAGTTTTTAATGAGATGTATATATCAAAATTGAATATCTAAGAAGAATGCAACCTTTCAACAAAAATCAGAGTTTAACAATATTATATGAATATAATGTTGTTTGTATCGCTCAAGTCAAAGGAGGCCACATCAAAGATGATCATATCAAACATATCTCATCAAAAAAAAATTCTTTACATATGAACTAAAAAAAGTGAAATATATGTTCATGATCAGTGACAATTTGAGCAATTTATTCACAAAAATATTACTTTCCTCTACTTTTAAGAAATTGATATACAAGATTCTTATGTGACAATTTTGAGATTTTTCTTCAGATACTAACAAGAGCGGGAGATAAATATACATTACATTTTCTTTCTTCATCAAGATTTTGTCCAAATAAATTTTCCCGTTAAAGGTTTTTTGATAAGATAGTTTTTAAAAGTGTATAAAAAAATTATACTCTTTTTATGAATTCTTTTTTTATTAGTTTATTTAAGAAAGTTTTAACAAACATGATTAAGATCGATAGTTGGTCTACTGGTTAGACTATTCCGCGAGATCAAGAGATTCTGAAATTAAATTTTATTAGAATCAAAATAATTCTGAGTTCAAAACGACTCTCATATGTATTAAGAAAACATGATTGAATATTCAAAAGATATATTAACTTGCCATTTTATTCATTACATGTTTCTTATAAGGGGTTACTGTTGATAACATCCCAATTAAGCTCTCTAATTATTGTTGTAAGCTTTCAATAATTTATTTTATAAAAAAATGCCTAATAAAGTAATTATTTATAGAAAACATCCCATTTATATTTTTCATACCTTTACTACCCTTATAATTAAATATATTATTTTATTTTAATACAATATTAATTTTTAAATATTAAACAAATAATAGGGTACTTCCACCACCACCATGTATTTAATCACCATTACAACCACCACAACTACCACCATAACAAGCACCACCACCACAACAACCACCACCACCGCCACCACCACCACCACCACCACCTACTAATACTACTACTACTACTACTACTACTACTACTACTACTACTAATTCCATTACACACGCGCGCGTCCGTAATTTTTTTTAAAATCGTCATAACTAATTCAAAAAAAAATCAGAAAAATAAAAAAATTGCATTTTTAGATAAAGCAAATTAATATTTATGTCTATGAATTTTTTGATTTTTTTAGATTTTTTTGAATTTTTTGATTTTTTTTGGAACTTTTTTAAATTTTTTTCACAGACATGGAATTCCATGCGAAAAAAATTTAAAAAAGTTTCAAAAGATGCAAAAAATTTGGAAAAATTCCAAAAAAATTCATAGACGCAAATATTAATTTGATTTATCCAAATATATAATACTACGAGACGAGACAAATGACTTTTTCAAACGTGACCAATAGGCATTGATAAGTACATGCTTTCAAAAGTTGTTTTATAATTATTTTTTAAGCCACACCATATCTCGTTGAGTGGGAGGGTTGTGGTTAGGGGTGGAAATCGGATCTGAGAATTCTGATTTCGAAACAGGTTTCTATGGTTCCCGAAGTTCCGAAATTCCGATTTTCGATTTTTCCAAAAAATAGGATCGGAATTAAACTACATGTAAATTTCTAAATTTTCCGGCTTTTCTGGCCCGGTTTTTATTCCGGTTTTTAATTCCTGATAAATAATAGAATATTAAGATAAAGAAAAAAAGTATACAACCGGATACGTTGAAAAATTTCAATACAAAAAAAAAAAGAAAAAGTAAACGTTGAAAAACAATGAAACATTTTCATTATGTTCGAAAAAGAAAAAGAAAAACAATGAAACATGATAAAACCTAAAAGGCTAGCCACCAAGCTGCTAACCTGCACAAGAAACCGTCGCCACTCTTGAACCTGGCTTGGCTACGCCATCAACAATCAAAGAAATTAGTAATTTACTTTGTATTAATTTGTTCAAATAACCTTGAAATAGTTTAAGGTATTGAGTTGCTGTCAATGGCGGGATGGAGAATTAAGCCAATTATTACACGAATTCGGGATATTACTAACTAATGTTATTTTATTTGGCTCAAGTATATCCTGTGTCGTGGAAATAAATTGGCTAATCACATGGCGCATATTGCTAGACGAAGGACAGACAGTAATGATGAGAACTCTCTAGAGACCTTACTCAATATATTAATATTTTTGTAATGTTGGTCCTACTATATATGTAACTATGTCCAAAAAAATTACAAATATCATAATCAGTTAATAAATTATATGATATATAATAGTCATAAGAGAAATCAATATTCACACATAGCTAACACATACCTATCTGAATAAATTCTTAACATATGTTCCATATAAATTTTTTAATTACATGTAAGTTTTTAACTAATGTTTCGATTTCCAACCCTTAGTTTCGCAATTTCCGAACAAAAGTTCTGAACTTCCGAACTAATAGTTCTGAAATTTTCGTGCCGAATTTTCTGAATTTCCTACCGACTAACGTGACAATGATTGTTTCTAGTTATAAGGGTGAATTTGGACAATTCTGGTTAATCGGGATTCTAACTTTTTTCTAATTCCCGCCAAGGTAGCTAAGAAGGCTACCTCACAATTACTAGAGTACTCAGGTGAGGTGGTTCCATGGAAAAACTCGGCGCTAGAAAGTACTTAACCTTTATGATTATCCGGCTAGTCAATCCAGTCAAAAACATCTAGGAGACGCTTCAGAAGAAGTATGGGGTTGATGATTCTGGTAAGAAGATATACGTCACTGGTAATTGGTATAACTTTAAGCTTACATACCTGAAATCGTTAACGGGGCAACTACATACCTTAAATTTTATTAGAATCAAAATAATTTTGAGTTCAAAACGACTCTCATATGTATTAAGAAAACATGATTGAATATTCAAAAGATATATTAACTTGCCATTTTATTCATTACATATTTCTTATAAGGAGTTACTATTGATAACATCCTCATTAAACTCTTTAATTATTGTTGTAAGCTTTCAGTAATTTATTTTATAAAAAAATGCCTAATGAAGTAATTATTTATAGAAAACACCCCTTTTATATTTTTCATACCTTTACTACCCTTATAATTAAATATATTATTTTATTTTAATACAATATTAATTTTTAAATATTAAACAAATAATAGGGTACTTCCACCACCACCACCGCCATGTATATAATCACCATTACAACCACCACAACTACCACCATAACAAGCACCACCACCACAATAACAAGCACCACCACCACCACCTACTAATACTACTACTACTACTAATTCCATTACACACGCGCGCGTCCGTAATTTTTTTTTAAAATCGTCATAACTAAAAAAAAAATCAGAACCAGTTGAGCTAGCTCATCTGGCCAGGGCTCTGTCTCTCAAGTGAGAGGTACAGGGTTCGAAGCCCGTAGGCGGCAGAAAGTTATTGAAGTTGGAAAGGTTCTCTCAAGTGAGAGGTACATGGTTCGAATCCCGCAGGCGGCAGAAAGTTATTGAAGTTGGAAAAAGTTCTCTCAAGTGAGAGGTACATGGTTCGAATCCCGCAGGCGGCAGAATGTTATCGAATCTCGCAAGCGGAAGAAAGTTATTATGTTTGGAAAGTTTCCAACCTAGTTCTGATTGCCTGGAGGTATGGTTGGGGAGGCAGTCATATCTCCCGGGGGACTAGTCGGGTGTAAGACCGGGAACCCTCGTCATCAAAAAAAAAAAAAAAAAAATTACATTTTTGGATAAAGCAAATTAATATTTATGTCTATGATTTTTTAAATTTTTTTTAAGATTTTTTGAATTTTTTGATTTTTTTTTTGGAATTTTTTTAATTTTTTTTTCTCAGACATGGAATTCCATGTTTTAAACATGAAATTCACTGTTTTGAAATAGTGATTTTTTTTCACTGTCACGGAATTCCATGTTTAAAACATGGATTTTCGTGTCTGCGAAAAAAATTTAAAAAAGTTTCAAAAAAATTCAAAAAATTTGACAAAATTCCAAAAAAATTCATAGACGCAAATATTAATTTGATTTATCCAAATATATAAATTTTTATTTTATTTTTATTTTTTTAGAATTAGTTATAACGATTTAAAAAAAAATTAACGGGCGCCCGTGTGTTTATTAGTTTTTGTTTTGTTTTTTTTTTTTTAATTTTTTCTTTTAATTATTAATTATAGAAGTAGTTGGGGATGTGGTTGTTTTTTATAAAGTATCTTATACCTTTTTCTAAATAAGTTTTTTAAATAGACATTAATCAACCATTGTCTTTTCTTATAAACAAGGATCTATTATGTAATTTATAATTTCTTTTATTAAAATTGTATACTCTAATAAGATATTTTTATCCGATTATTTTTATCCGATTCTAATATTTTTGTATCACCCAAAGAAGGAAAAGTGAAGATCACTTTCAGAAGGATGAAAAGATATTTCTGTTTAATATTCTATATAGTAATGGACACAACATAGCTGTTTGCCACGTAACCTTTATTCGTTATGGATAAGTTCCACTAACCTAATTCGTCAAAGCTTTTGTACTAAAGCACGAGCAGATGTCTAATCACGTAAATACCCTAAATTATCGTTAAGCATTTGTTTTTTTTTTTTTTTTTTTTTGTTACATAGGAGAGCCAATTTAGACTCGGAGTCATTGACTCGGTTCGAACCTGCACCACTAGATTGGTAGACCAAGGCCCTGGCCAGTGAGCTAATCCCATCTGGTTAGCATTTGTTTATTAGACAACAAAAAAAGAAATTGTTAAGTATTTTGGAATAAATTTTATTTTTATGGATCAATAGCATTTTGTGATAATTATATAACGCAATCAATTTTCGAAAAAAAAAAAACCTCATTCAATGTATTTTCCAAAAATCATGAGGGAAGTTTCATTTCCAAAAATAAAATAAAAAAAAGAAATTTCATTTGAAAAAGAAATAGAAAAACTAAAAGGGTAGCTTTGGAAATCTATATATCCTTATCTGTAATATTTTACCCAAACCTTGATCGGCTCCATTTTCTCTCTACATAAACAAAGAAATCAATAATCCGTGATCATTCTCATCACCCAAAAGAAAAGAAAGCACAAACATGTTGGCTGTGTTTGATAAATCAGTTGCAAAAAGCCCAGAGGCTTTACAGAGTGGTAGTTCATCCGTGAATGCACTTAAAGATGCATTCTTGGCTCAGCAATTTGCATCAGTCCACAGTGGTTCAGTTACCATCAACTTGGGCTCTGGTGGTGGTTTCTTGGCCTATTCTAATTCCAAGCAAAACCCTCTTCTCCCAAGGTTCATTTTAGTCTTTCTCTTTTCAATATTTTTTATTATTTGATCTGATCTCGTACGTTGACTTTTTATTCTGATCAAAAGATATAGATCTTGGGTTTTATTGCTCTTGATCTATTATGTCGATTCAGTTTGTATATATATATGAAATGTTTATGGATGCTTTAAGTAGTTGTTGTTTTTATATTTTTTGAAGAGGCGGGTTTTGGCTGTGAATTTGTTCTGTTGAATTAATATATGTTTAACATCAATTGCAAGAGTGGTCCCTGTGTTATGCAAAATTATTAACCATTAATGTTATTTGCAAGAGTTTGATTTCACAAAACCCCTTTTTCTAATAAGTAATATTGTTTTTGTAACAGATTGTTTGGTGTAGTAGACGATATATTCTGCTTATTCGAAGGACACATTGAAAATGTTGCACATCTAAAGCAACAATACGGATTAAACAAGACTGTGAATGAAATTCTGATCGTGATCGAAGCTTACAGAACATTGAGAGATAGAGGCCCTTATCCCCCAGAGCAAGTTGTTAGAGATCTTCAAGGAAAATTTGCATTTATTCTCTATGACAGCGTTGCTAAAACCATCTTTTTAGCTTCCGTAAGTTTTTTTTTTTAAACATATTTTTTACAAATATATTCTCATTAACATGGATAAATAAATCCTTTTATTTAGGATACTGATGGGAGTGTACCGTTTTTCTGGGGAAACGACTCTGAAGGAAACCTTGTACTCTCTGATGATTCAAATATTGTGAAACAAGGTTGTGGAAAATCCTTTGCACCTTTTCCTAAAGGTATATTAATTTTATTTATTTTTAATTTAACTTTTTATTTTACAATTGTACAATAATGTTGGTAAATGAATAATCCAGGATGTTTTTTCACGTCATCTGGAGGTTTAAGGAGCTATGAGCATCCACATAATGAATTAAAGGCAGTACCAAGGGTGGATAGTTCAGGAGAAATGTCTGGTGCAACTTTTAAAGTGGATTTATTGGCTAAGAAAGGCCCATCTGGAATGCCTAGAGTTGGAAGTGCTGCAAATTGGTCTCAGAACATTTGAAAAACATCTTATTATTATTATTATCTAACTTTTCATTCTGGTTTGGCTTTGTTATTTCTTTGCCTTCCATTTTCAGTCATTAAGCTTTATATGGTTATATACCCTATATTACATTTTATAAAGAGCTGATGTGGCTGTAAATGTATCTTGCTTACTGCTTTTTCCAACTCTACTTTTATATGAAATTGAGACTCATTTGAATTACTTATGGCTTGGAACTATTCTTTTACGTTTTTACTAACTCTCAATTCAGTTATACTAGTGTACTTTCGTGGTAGTTTGTACTTCTCTTTCAGTAACTGTGACGTACAAATCCGTTTTTTGATGTTTCACTCTTACCTTATTGTGTTTATGAATCTTCACAATACCTATACTTGTATATAGGAGGATGATTTAGCATCTGCAATCCCCTTGTTACTACCCTTTATATTATATTGGATAAAAACAACAAAAATTACTCCTAGCCAAGGTATATTAAACGATTAAGGATAGATTTTTGTTCGGGTTTAGCTTATAGATGTGATAATATTACTCATTCTTGTCCAGTATTATCTCTTTCAGGAGTGTTATGCAAGCGATTTTTTTGTTAATTTTTAATTTGGGGAGGGTAAAAAAAGTGCTAATATTTAAATTTGGGAACGAATCTCTAATTTTACTATTTCCTTTGAAAAGAATTGGACAGATTTACCTCCCTTTAAGTAAGGAAGGAATAGCAAGGTTTGTTCAGTTAAGCTAATCTAACTGTCAGCTTATCTTGGCCATCAACCTAGTTCGAACATGTTAATCTGGCTAATATGATGGCTAAATCGGTTATTATATCTAAGTTTAAGCATTGTTTGAATTTAGTTGGTATTTACCACTTGAATTAAACCCTTTTAGAAATTTAAGGATGAGAAAGAGAAATTTTAAAATTGATGTATTATACTTCTTTGATTATGAGAGGAAGGAGGGGGGGGGGGGGGGGGGGGGGGGGGGGGGGGAGTGGGGGTGTGGGGTTTAATTTTTTTAAAGTTATGGTTAAATTAATTATTTTATTGAATATTATTATTTTTAAATTATAAATAATTTTGAATTGTGAAATATTGATTTTACGTTTATCACTCTACGAAAAGATATTTGTGTACACATATTTTTTTTTTGGTTACATGGGTGATTCGGGTTAGCTTGCGCGCACCCGACTAATCCCAAGGAGATATACATGCCTCCCCATATATATTCTTATGATAAATCAGAACTAGGTTACCCATGTTCAGGGAGGGGTTCGAGCCTTGTACTTTTTACTTTACACCCGTTAGGGAGGGGATTCGAACCATAGACCTCCCGTTGAATGTACACATATTTTACCTAACGTTTTAATTTGGTGCAACCATTAGTATGTGTCGTCTATTTTACGACAAGAATTTAGGTTACAATATTTTCTGATTAAGAAACAAAAGAAAGAAAGATAAATAGGTACTCAAAGAATTTGAAAAAGAAAAAACAGGCACCAATATCTTTGTTTGTTAATACTTAACGGTTAAATTAATATCAGGACCAACTGTTAGACCAAATCAAAACATTAGGAATGTAGAAGTTCTTTTTTTAGTATGGACTATGGATATTCAAATTTTCTTTAGTTAATTCTTGAATACCTCGATATCTTTTTTTTATTCTTTAAAATACCGACAGGTATCACTACTTGGACAAAATAAAAACTTTTGTTTGTGACCTTTTAAATATTACTAGTAGTATTTAGTTGTCCACCAACCAATTCGCTAGTACCTGAACTTGTCCCTCAATTTATTTTAAAAATACTTTTAGATGCGATAATCTTCGTTGAAGGTATCATATAGGCTTGTTGACTTCTGGAAATTACAACCTCGTCTTCCTGCAAATTGCATCGTGCTGGCCATTAGTATAATTTATTAGAGAAGACGCCGAAGGTTTATTGATCTATATATACATTATAGCTTCCAGCAAGCAGAACTGAAAAGTCAAAACAATTCAGAAATGGCAACTTCCTCATCTACACCACCACAAACGTTCGAAGTATTTCTGAGTTTCCGAGGAGAAGACACTCGTAACACCTTTATTAGTTATCTTCGTACGGCTCTTAAACATAGAGGAATCACATCTTTCATGGATGAGGAGGATCTAATGAAAGGTGAATCAATTAAGCCGGAGTTATTGAGAGTCATTGAAGACGCAAAGCTTGCTATCATCGTCTTTTCCAAGGATTATGCTTCATCAACGTGGTGCTTGGATGAACTTGTAAAAATCATGGAATGCAGGTCCGAGTATCACCTCACTGTTATACCCATCTTCTACCACATAGATCCCTCAGATATACGCAACCAAAAGAATAGCTTTGCTAAATGTTTTGCCGAACATGAGAGGAACTTCAAGGATGAGATGGAGAAAGTGCAGACCTGGAAAAAAAATCTGAGAGAAGCAGCAAATATATCAGGGTACGACTTCAGGTATATATTACTACTCATTTCCTTGATCACAAACATTAGACTGATGACGTTTGCCATTCTTATTTATTTTGTGTTATTTTAACTTAGTAATGATATATACCACTCAAAACTATACCACCCAAAGCCGTGTTATGAATTGGTTGGTAACAAATCGTTAATTAGATAAAGAAAATAAATAGATTAACGATTTGCAGCCAACCAATTGGGTGGTTTGATTTTGGGTGGTATATTTCATTACTCTAACTTATTTGCTTCTGATTGTGCACCGTTCTTCAAGTGCATAACTAGATAATAAACAATTTAAAATGTGTACTCTAAGATGTTGTCGGGATAATAATTATTAGATTTTTGATGATCTTAGTTTATCTTATTGTTATTATTTGTATACTGTAATTTTAGGAACAACATTCAGGAAGCTCCGCTCGTAAGCAAAATAGTTGAACAGGTTTTTAGTAAGTTACTCCTAATAGCTTCCCATAACGATCTTGTTGGAATTGAACATCGCTTGAAAGAATTATGTCCACTGTTAGCTAGACAGCCAAATGCTGTTTGTTTTCTTGGAATATGGGGTATGGGAGGAATTGGGAAAACAATTACAGCAAGAGCTATTTTCAATGAACTCATTAATAGATTTGAAGGAGGTTGCTTTCTTCAAGATGTGTGTAAAAAAGATATTGTGGATTTGCAAAAAGTTCTCCTTTTAAAAGTCTTGAGAACACACATAAATATATATGACAAATCTGAAGGAAGCAACATGATAAGGACACGTCTTTGTTCCAAAAGAGTGTTACTGGTTCTCGATGATGTGAATCATATAAATCAATTGGAATCATTAGCAGGATCGAGCAAGTGGTTTGGAAGTGGTAGTAGAATCATTATAACAACAAGAGATAAATATTTGCTGAATAATGTAAACGAGCTCTACAAAATAGATACATTGTCTGACATTGAATTTCTTCAACTCTTTCGCTCGTATCCTTTCAGGAGGATTGTTCAATACAAGTGAAGGAATATTTTTAATATGTAAAGATCTTTCAAACTCTCTTCACGCCACATCAATCTATCTGTTTTTCTTTTTGTGTCCATCAATTTCTTAGACATTTGGAAATCCTTTTTTCTTTCCTTTCTAAATAGCGAGATTCTTAGTTATTTATTATAATAATGCTTGTTGTGTTTACAGGGGAACGAAAAAGTTGAAGCCTTGGTACTCGGGTTCAGTTTCGACAAAATCCAGCCTTTGGAAACATGAACAACCTAAGGCTACTGGATCTTAGCAGAAGCAACATTGTGAGATCCCCTAATTATCTTCCCAATTAATTGTTCTGTCTTTGGTGGTGCTATTATCCAGGCAAATCATTACGGAAAATTTCCAACCACTAAACCTTGTGAGCCTTTAACTTGTCTTGGAGTCGAACTCTATCAACATTTCCAGACATTTCATGTATGCCAAAACTTGGAGTTTTTAACTCTTTCTCTCTGCAAAAAATGGTTGGAGGTTCCTCTATCTTCTGCAGTTCACAAGAAGCTGGTATGTTTGGATTTGAGTTCTTGTAAAAAACTCAACAAGTTTCAAAGAATAGAGATGGAATCTCTTGAAACTCTCAATTTTAAAGGTTGCTTAGAGTTACGCAAGTCTTCCTAAATTTCACACCAACATGGTTCGTTTAAGGACTCTTCGTTTGGATTTGGTGAATCTAGATGAACTTCCGTGGTCAGTTGGACGTCTCACAGGCCTTCAAGAGATTACCATGAAAGGGTGCCCAGATGATACACAACACAACCATATGATCCTTCTAAGATGTTGACTCTTTTAAAGAGTCCACTCTGGTTAAAGAAAGTTCACATGCTAAATTGCAACATATCAGAGATAATACTTCCTGAGAGCATTGAATATTTAACTTCATTACAAGAGTTAGATCTGAGAGATAATATTTTAATCGCTTTACCAAAAAGCATCAAAAGCATCAAAAGCATCTCTTCTCTTCAATCCCTTTGTTTACGAAATTCCAAAATTAAAAAGTTGTCAAATCTTCCATCGAGTATAATGGAGCTTGATCTAGATCATTGTACGTAATTGATAATGATTCCAAATCTAGTAGATTTACTCGACAAATATGAAAATTTGCGTATCTTGTCACTTGCTGATTGTATAACATTTGCCACTGAGTTTCTCTTGGGACTTTGGATTGGGTAATTCATTCTCCCTATTTCTCTATATTGTTATTGTTATACATTAAACGAAAACTTACAATAGTATATTGATTTGTTTTTATGTAAATAAGGGATCATTGACAAAAGTCTTATGTAGGAGGCAGGAAGTACTGCACGTTCTTCTTCCACGACCTATTGAAATTTTCAATTCGTTATATGAGAGAACGTGGTCTGGACTCTGGAGCAACATTAACCCTATCTCCATCTTGGTATAATAAAGCATTTCGAGGATTTGTGATAGCAGTTCTGTCTTAAATTGCGTGGCATATATAGTCTCGTGACAATAATGCCCAGCGATTATAATTCTTGGACATATAATGATGAACATACTGCATTTGTTTATATACCAATTGATAAAATTACAAATCGCAAAAATTGGAGTGAGCAAAAAGATTGTTGTCTAATTGAAGTAACCAATTGTACACCCATAAAAAAGCGGGGACTCCATTTAGTGTACGATGATGATGATTTCAGTAATATCTTTGATCGCATTAATGTAACAATGAGATGACCAATGTCCTTGCATTGCTCATTGAAGGTTTGTGTTGCCCCAAGGAACCATATACAGTGACATAGTCACTATGTAAACAACCCCACACATTTGGTCATGTTATTCTAATTTATATCTTTTAATTATAAATGAGATAATTAAAACATTTGGTCATATATATATACATTGGAATGTAATGCCCGTCTATTCATATCTCACGTGAATCCTCGTTCAGTGATTCTAAAAGGCTAGGATTACTTCTTGTTGTTTGGTAATTATCAACTTGTTTACATAGTTAATTTCCGTCATTAAATTATTATCAATTTGTCACGACTTGCGCAAAAGGTCATCATCTCATGGAATGCAAGAGCATGTTCTAGCTACAATGAGCTTTCTTTCTTGTAACTATTGAAGGATCCGTTTTTGCTTCATCAGATGCAAAAGGTTGTGCGGGATTTCAAAATGGAAGTGTGTTGTAGATCCAGAAGAATATAAACATGGCAAGCATACAATAATTAAGGGAAAAAAAATCTCTTTTTGGTCTAAGTATATAGGCTAGTTTTAGAGTAATGGTACTCAAACTTTTGAAATTATTTTTTAAAATATTTGTTATATCACTCTTAACCATTGTTCTAAAAAACGCTAGGTACTACTAGGACGGTTGACCATCTTCAAACACCTAAATAGCTAGGCGATCCATGAATCAAAATTTAAGCGGTTTTTACTACTACCGCACTTTGAAACGCCTAGGCGGAGCGCCTAGGCGGCCTTATTTTTAAAACATTGCTTTTTTAACTAACGGAATTTTGGTGGAGCCCTAACGGGAGATAAAAACAACGTTAAGAGGACCAACTGGGTAACTTTAAAAGTTCGAGTATCATTTGCGAAACTGGCATATACTTGGAGTAGCAAAACAAATCTCTCTTTCTAAAAATATCGATTATGTAGTGATTTCTGTAAATGATTGGGTGATTGACCTATAGGGTCTTGGAGACTAGTTTTTTGGCCTAAAGGAACTAGTAGAAATCTTACTTCTTTAAAGGGGCCTCAAAGATTACCAAATACTAAAATACCCTTACTAATACTAAAAGACAAAAAGAGTAATGTCACTGTTCATTTCTCTTTACTATCCACCTACCTCCGACCTTTGATCACCGGCGACCGACCTCCGACCACCGACCTCCGACCTCCGACGCCGGAAAAAAATGGTGAGTTTAAAAAAAATACTGAGTTTCCTACAAATAATGATGAGTTTCTACAAAAAATTATGAGTATTCAATAAGAAAAAAAGATGAGTATCATTTAAAAAAAAAAGATGAGTATCACTAAAAAACGATGAGTATCACTAAAATAAGATGAGTATTACTAAAAAAATGAATATCATTAAAAAGAGATGAATATCAGGATTACAGCACATTATTACATCAAAAAAAAAATAACTAACTAATTGCACCAACAAAAAGAAAAAAGCTAATTAATAACAAACAAAAAAAAAGCTAACTAAATTCGTCTGACCAGATCTGATCAAACAAATATCTAGAAAAGAAAATAAATAATGTCCTATGCGTATAGAGTACGTGAATAAAAAAATGCATTCTTCTTCTTCGACGAAAATGGAGCTCCTCTCCTCGCAGCAGGGGACTGGAAAACTCACGCCGGTGGAGAAAATCTTCTTCGCAGCAGGTGGATCTGTGTTCGTGAGCTTCTTCGCAGCAGTGGACTGGAAAACTCACACCGGGGACTGCAAAACTAAGAAATTCTGCTGCACGCCGGATCTGCAGTTTTTGAAGCTTTAATAGTCCGAGATCTGAAAAGCTTCGACGAAGCTTCACAGAGCTGCGGAGATATGCTTCACCCTTCACTAGCCGGAGCTGAGTAGGATTGGTGGTGGAGATGAGCTGGAACAGTGAGTGGTGGTGGAGATGAGCTAGAACAACGTTTTTTTGCTCGCCGGAAGGAGAAGTAGCACTGAGGCATCGTGGATCTCGAACAAGGAGGTCAGCTCCGCGCCGTGGATCTCGCACAAGGAGCTCCTCTCCTTAACTTGCTGCAACAATGGTGTACAGATCGGGATTCGGATCTCGAAACAGTGCTTCAATGGAGACGGAGTGGGTGCTGCCGGAGTAGTGGTTGTCTTCTCCAGTTTTGTGCTCGCCGGAGAGAGGCGCGGTTGGGTGGTGGTGTCCATAGAAAGAGGAGAGAGGAGATAGGGTTGTGGTTACGGGAAAAAGAGCAGCAGGAGAGAGAATGGGTTTTAGGGTTTTATGAAAATTCTAGAATATAATAGTATATATAGTGGGAAAAAAACAAAAAGGGGTAGAAATGTAAATGGGATTTTAGCCTATAGTGTTAAAATCTTATTGAGGTCCCTAATAAGAAGAACAAAAGAAGGGGGTTGGGTTAGGACTAGAGGGTGGGTGTTCAAGACCCCTTGGTCATAATCTCTAAATGATTTCGTTATAATAACACCTTTTCATGAGGATTTCTCTGAGGATAAACATAATGCAATTTTGTATATATTACTTGGTAATATAACAAGTGAAATTATAGAAGAGATAGGAATGTACAAAAGAGTTATGGTCTACTTAAAATAATTATCATAGAATGGGGAATTTATTTAGTGTATGACGGTGACAATGCTCTTTTAAATCACTGATAAAAAGTTGGTTCCTGTTACTCTGCCCACCTTTTGGTGGTTGCATCTTTAAATACAAAATCATTTCCCGACATGTCTATGTTGGCACCTTGAATGGATCCCTTGAACGGATGCAACTACCAACTTTGGGCAAATAATCTTTTGGTTTTTCTAAAATAGCTAAATGTTGATTAAGTTTTGTTTACCGACCCTCCCACCGTGGATTTGTCAGCAACTAATGAGGCATTATTAGGTTTCCGCGATCATGAGCCTAAGTTCAAAAAATATAATTATGTGGCTAAAAGATGGTTGTTTAACTACATGACCAGTGCCATGTTTGAATTTTTCTCCAAAGAGAAATCAGGCAAACCGATTTGGAAGACCTTTCGAAAGATGTTTGATATAAACAATTCATAAAAGAGCAAAGATTTGGTCAACACCGCGGTCAACTGCATGAAAGCTGAAGAGGCAAACCGTATTGAGGATAAGTTTAACCCTTACAAAAGGAAGGTTAATGATGTTGAAGGTGACTACTAAACAACTAAGGCAAGGATCAAATGATAGATTGTGATCAAGAACAAGTGGGTCATGGGGTTTAAGAAACAGTTTCTAGAAACTATGGCTGCATGGGAAACTCATCCACGACATACATCCTTATAGAGGGAAAGGTTCACCTCAAACTAACCTATGGTAAAAATTTAGTTTTATATAAAATATAGATTTATATAACAGAACCTTTGCACACGTTAATCATTGTGCATCTAGTGGCCAAGAATGGACGCCCAATATGAGAGAAACATTCTTATCTGCATTGTAATTGAGGATAACTAAGTCAGTAGTTATAATGAAGTTACATACTTTTTCACCAACACGTTCTCGATCATACCCCCACAGATACGTCTCTATACGACCCGCTAGTTACGTTATGACAAAGGTCGTCTTTGATTCTCCAATTCTCAGCTCATCGAAGACACTCTTAGGTATAAGTATCACACTTTATTGATGACTTCAAGTAGGGGAATGTTGATCTTGAGCTGAATCAACATCTCAATAAATTTATTTTACTCGGAGTCATCGTTCTTCTTGGCAACCCTTGATGGAAACAAAGGTGGTAGTCGTGCATCTTGTGGTGGTAGTTTTACTCTCGACTTATCTTTAACCTTTTTATCATTCTGCTAGTTGTAAATTCTAAAAATTTATTTATGTTCTTCTTCAAATCACTCACCCCATCTTGTGGATATGCTGGAAGTGACTTTTAGGCCAGATTATTCGCATATGATTTGAAATCTGGTGGTTGTGGAGCGTGATTCCCATAAGCTTAAAGACTCTAATATTGATTTTGAGTCCTCGCTTGATAATTGATTGCTTTTGGATAAGGTTGATACGAATTTCTTTGATAAGTTGCCCCATGATAATTTCCATGGTTTCCCATGAAAAAGACTAATTCAGGGTTGCTTGGACATTCTTTTCAACTATGATTTTGAACCCCACTGCACGAACACCCATACGAATCTTGCATTATGTTTACCTCTGGTTTATTACTTCAAAGGCCTTCTTTGACAGTTTAGGCAAGCTGTTTCAACTTGTTCTCTATTGTAGAAAATTTGGCATCCATACAAGTACCGTTATCTAAACATAGCATACACCGTGTCAGATTTGGAACTAGGGCTTGCGATGTTGGAAAACTTCTAGTTCTACACGATATTCTCCATGAAAATAATCATTTTATTCGAATCCATTGATACAAAAACACCACCACCAAGATTATCGATCCTCAGTCTTGATCTATTGTGAAGTCTTCTATAGGACATTGCTAGTTGTAACATAGGATTGTACCCACAAAGTGGGCACTTTGTCAAATGTTGTCGAAATCTCGCCCATGTCTCTCCTACGTTAGCACCAACTTCTTGTCTACAATTTGTGAGCTCCATTTGATATTTTATCTTCATACTCTATGGATAAACTTGTCAATAAATTTTGTTTGAAGCTCTTCATGTGTCTTTTTAGCTAGGGTGGCTGAATATCGAGCCATTCACTCGCACCTTCGGTAAAAAAAAAATTGGAACATGAAATAGTACATTTGGTCTCGTGTAACACCTTGAGTAATATAGTCGACACATATCTACATGTATTTCTGAACACCTTGTACCAGATCATATTGTGTGACTCGACCATAGTTCCTTTGTTTAAGAATTGGTTCAACATACCCAAAGGGCATACAATGCACAACTTGAATGGCTAAAGGGTGAATTCTTATGGGTTGCACTAGAAATTGGCCTCCTTATCCTAGAAGAACTTTCTCTCTGTGTTGAATGTTGGGATGAGACACCACTTGTGGAATTTGGTGTCCTCCTCCACCTACTTGTTGCTCGATTATAATGTAAGGGTCTTGATTGTTCGTGTTCAATTTCTCACGTCTAGCTGGCAAGACCAACACTTATGGTATGATTTGGTTGACTTGCTCGTCAAACTCTAGAAAGTGTGCCATTTCTTATTGCTTCTTCCTTTCACACTCTTGCTTTCAATACTGAGTATGCTTTCAGGACCATTGATCATGCACTAGAAGGTGATACCTGGGAAAGATCAAAGCAAGAACAAGCATAAAAACTAACAATGAAAACTAAAAATAAACTACGAGACAATTGGCTACTAATTCTCGGAAATGATGCCAAAAACTTGTTTTCAGCATAATATAAAATCAATACTCAGAGAATGGAAAACTCGCACGTGTATGAGTCATCCCAAGTAGTAAAAGTAAGTATTGTTTTATCGCTCTTCATGGGATTTAAATTAGTTAAATGTAAAAATGTTCTAGTTTTAATTATTTGTTGGGGGAAAACACTACATAAAGTTAAATATATTCATTTGGTTTTCAATTAAGTACTACTAAATTAATGATTTAAACTAATGTTTATATGAAATGAAAATTAACTAAGAGAGTTGTGAGAATGAGGAGAGACACGTAACTCGAGACACTTGTAAACCCTAATAACTATAGTTTGGACTTACTTCCCATTATTAGGGCAAAATGGGTCATTGTTTCTAATAGGGATTCTAAAGTTTCCTTAACTTCCTCCCGGATAAGTAGGGGGTTGATATCTAACCCTATAAACCTCTTCCGAGTATATCCTACGCATGTCATCTAGATGCCTAAAGTTTAAACCCTATGTGATTACCTAGTTAGTTTAGCTCTTTCGAGTCTTTAATACCAAGAGTCATAATTATTCTAAATCTACTACCAAACCCTCCTTCTAGGTGTAATTTAATAACTAACAAATCCTAAATATGTGGTCACCATACAAGAATTTAAGAACAAATACAAGTATAATTACAACAACAATCCATGCTTTATTTAAATATGAAATCTCAGTTATGCAATAAAGCCCTGAATCACAAGTTAGGGTCCATACCCAAGAATCTCAAACTCCTAAGAGATTTAGTTCATAATGGAAATAAAGACAAGAATAAAAGATAAAATTTGGAGTTCAAAAGTAGAAGAATTACAAAAGATGTTGCTTTCCTTGCTCTCCTTGGTTTTCTCTTGCTCCACAAGCTAATGAAAGTTAAAGTGTGTCTAAAAAGATAAAAAACCTACTAATATATACTAGGTTATTCAGAGGTTTAAGTCATTGGGCCTAGAAAATAAGTCAAAAGTGGTGTGTGGACTTCTTTGTTAAATTTGGACTTCTCAACGCAAATTTCCAAAACGTTCATAACTTTCTTGCCTCAACTCAAAATTTGTACCCATTTCTTCTTACACGTTTTAGACCCAAGCATATCTTTTGAGAAAAAAAATTATGGTTAAATTCGATGTCAATTATAATTTAATATCGTTGCAATTTGACTGATCTGTTTTTCTCTAGTTCTTTGACTTCTACTGATCTTCTTGACATATTGGCTTGTCTCTACCTTGTTTTCATGCATCTTGAGTGTTTCCTTAACTTCTTGAATCCTTAATCCTTGGAAGCTACGCAATAAAGCACAAAACTAGCTCAAATTGCTCTAAAACACAAATATAATCTCGTATAATATCTAAGAATTTATAATATGTTAAATCAACGGATAAAAATCATATTTTAATCACTGAGCAAACCAAAATGATATCTCAAAAGTATTAACATGTATCACAAACGAGAAGACATCATATGGTTAAAGAAAGATGGGCCAAGGGGTTATGTTTTGTATTGTTCGGTTAAGACTGTTTACAAAAAGGATTGGCCGTTGGGTTGAGCTATGTTTTGGGCTGGGCTTCTTTTTGCTCACCCTTAATATGTTATACTACATTCTTGGGGTGGGGACTTCAGCCTTCCCGCCTCACATAAATAGGTTCCATGCATAGTTCACGAAACGTGAATTGAAATATTTATTTTTTCGTATTGAATCACGTATAGATTACGATATTAATTTTATAAATATAATATAATTAAAGATTTCATAATTAATATCAAAATGAACTTTTTAATAAGATTATATTAGTTTGAATAATGTCTAAATTAAATACTGAAAATATATTATTTTATTATTATAATATTAATTTATTATATTAAAATAAATAATAACCTCAACCGATCTCATAACTTATTAATTATTAACCGTGACGAATCTAGGAATTTAAGGTAGAAGAGTTAATAATTAAAACACCTTGTGGGATTCAGGGCGGCATGACTGATTTTTATTTTTTTTGATATTTTTTTGTTTGGGAAGGATTTAAAAACTAATATTTTGAAAAAAAAGACTAATTTTTAAGTTAAGTGGACTAAAGTTTAGGTTGTAGGTCTGTAATCTATTTTTGCTAATGTTTTTTTATTTAAAAAAATACAGACATATTTTTAACTATATCGACGAGGAAGGGCATGAGGGGGAGGGGGAGGGGGAGGCAACTTCCTCTAGCCCCTTTGTACATCCAACCGTGAATATTACTTTTGTATACCCATATTAAAATAAAGGTTTAATAAATAAATTCTGGAAAAATAATTTTTTAATTGGATTTAACGGAAAAAATGGACGGAATTTGGTAAAAAGAACTAACGAGTCACAAAAACAAAAATTAAAGGCGTCGCACAAATTTCTTTAAGGGACAATCTGTCAAAACGTGTATAGTTCAGGAATTAAACGGAACATTTACTCTATATACTTGTATAAAATAAAAAGTTAAACGAAAACATATGATACATAATTATTTGAAGAGACAAAGATAATGAAGAAAATGAAAAATATAATCTCGGGCAAATTTATTATTTGTAACTTAATTTTTCTTTGAAAACTTCCTGTTTTGAGTTTGAATCGCTATGATTTTTCAACACGATATGAATCGAAGAGATTCAGACCAATTCCATGTGAGTTAAAATCGGTTTTTGAGGCAATTAAATTTAAAACATGATACGGATTGAAATGTTGGTGATACAAATTTGTAATATTTCTATCATTACCGTGAACTGGTCCCGGAGTAAAACAATACATGGACATGTTTTTATTGTTTTATTGTTTTTATTGTCTTTATTGTTTAAATGGATAGTTAAGATGTATAACAATTCCATTAGCAATTACTGCCTATATGATAAATTGTTGTCACCATATATTGTAAATATGGTCGTGCCGTGCAGAGGATAGATACCTGCATGTTGTATATATTTGTGCATAAGGCAGACAGAGACAGAGAGTAATGTTACCTCACAGCTATACAAAGTAGCTTAAAAGAGAGAGGAGACAACAACTCTACTCTACTCGTCTATCAACATTCATCACCTTCTATAACTTCAACCCCTTTTCTGCCATCTTTTATCAATCGAATATAAGGGACCACAATAATCTCTAGGTCAGACTTAGGGCCTTCTGTAGGGAGTCCCATAGGCATCACCAGGCCTCCACTGCAACAAAGGTGGAACTTGAATGAACAATTAATTATTTATCGGCCAAATTCGTTAAAACCGGCCAGGATCACATGGCTGCAACATTAACAAACATCTCTGAGAAAGTATGTATGGGTTGTTTTATTTTTATACTAAAAAATTGATTAATTCATTGAATCTTTCATTTGAAACAGACATAAAGAACCTAGCTAGGATGTTTGTACGAGATAATTATAAATTTCAAAAGAGAATGTTGTGTTTTGTAACCTAATCTTATGTTGTCTTACTATTTTTTTTTTACATAGAAGAAGAGTCACTTTGGATTCGGAGTCATTGACTCAGTTAGAACCTACACTACTAGATTGGATGACTAAGACCCTGACGAGTGAGCTAATCCCACTGGTTAATGATTTGACGACGTCGTGGATTGAACTGAGTGTTATAAACTATTTTATAAATAGAAAAATATTATAAACCCGTTATTAAAAAAAGAAAATAATTAATTTCACTTGACGAGTATTGGATTGATTTTGATATCTTTAAGATATTTATGCCACGTAAATATCTTATGTTTGTTGGCTTCAACTTTCGAAATAAAAAACGAAAAAATTATATAAAAACAGCGGATACATAAATTATACAGAAAATTTAACGAACTTGATAATTGTGTTTCTTTTCTATCTCTCTCTAATAATTTTAATGTTTAATACTTTAATAATTGAATGAATCAAATGTTTGAGTTGACCAACTATTTATAGAAAATGAATAGGTGGTATTAGAAAAAGTTGTAAATTTAAAAATTTAGAATTTTATCTAAAAGATACGTTAGTTAGTAAAAGACATAACTATTGGGTCCGGGAACTGCACATAGGGTCCGAGAAAAGTCCTTGGATTTAAATTCCGTCCCGGAATTAGATAGTAGTTGTGAGGTCTGTGCTTTCCGAGTAGGTTCAAATTCTCGCTCCGATGGTATGGTCGTATTCTCGGAACTCGAAAAGACTAAACACATACAAAACCCTGAAAAAGAGATAGAAGGGGTTAAAGAGTGTCCTTTTGAGATGGTTGTTAGTAAGAAAACAAAAACATGCGAGGAAGTTATAAGAAGCTCACGCTTGCTAGACGAGAGTACGCGTGACAAAAGAAACAATATTGGAAGGCAAGAAGCGCAAAACTTAAATGCGCAAATAAGGAGTAACCCTCCGAGTGTTCTCAATGATTATTACAACTTGGAATACAAGAGGGTTCAGCTCAACCCATAAGAGGCGAGGAGTAGTTCATCTTATAAGACGTAAAAATATTGATATTCTCGGTATTTTGGAGAAAAAAAGTAACACGGTTCGAGTGAATTACTTTATGAATAGTATGCTTAGAGGATGGAAAAGTATAAATAACTTTGATCGTGTTGAACATGGGAGAATTCTTGTCGCTTGGGACCCGCATAAGGTGCAAGTGGAAATTATTGAGAGGACACCACAAGCCATTCATTGTAAATTGTGTGCAAGGTAACTTTTGTAAGCCTTTACACCTCATTTATATATCGCTTGAATGATAAAGATTTGTGTAAAAGTTGTTGAAAAAACCTTGGAGATTTTGCCACTACTTTTAATGATTCGTGGCTTCTTTTGGGTGATTTTAATAACATTTTAGCTTCGAATGAAAGAATTGGAGGGAGAAGAGTAACGGTTGGTGATTTTGAGGAATTAGCAGATTATTGCAATTGTTTGGGTCTTGAAGATATTCAATATACCAGACAATTATTTACTTGGGATAATAATCATGTCCTAAGCAAGATAGACCAGGATTCGGGTAATTGAAAATTGGATTAATCCAATCACTATATTCAAGCGGAATTCTTACCTAAATCGAGCGTGTCCAATCACTCGCCTTGTGTGGTAAATATTTTCTTACGACATGTTAATAGAGTAGTTCTGTTCCGATTTTTTAACATGTAGGTGGAGCATGATAATTATAATATAACGGTGGAAAATGGATGGAATAGGACCGTTGTTTCGGGTACTTAACAATACATGCTTTGCCCAAGACTCAAGGCTTTGAAATTTGATTTGCGGAAGCTCAATAAAGAGCACTTTACTCATATTTCCGCAAGAGATAAGAAAGCTAAGGAGGATCTTGAAAAGGCCGAGGTAACTTACCAACAAAACGTAACTAATGATTGCAGCTTTGATGTTTTAGTTGGGCTTCGAAATAAGGCGAGACTTTTTGAGAAAGCCGAGATTAGTTTTCTTCAACAAAAAGCTATGCTTGGCTATACTCTTAAAGTGATAGATGTTTGAAAATGTTTCATGGTCTTATGAAAAGTAAACAAAGACGGAGGTTCATTCCTAATATTATTTGTGCTAATGTGGAATTGTCAAATTCAAGTAACCAAGTGTATGAAGAGTTTACTAATCGTTTTCAAGCTTTATTAGGAACAAAGGATACAACATCACATATTGAATCCGATGTTTTTAATTGGGGGAGTGTACTTTCTCAAGAGCAAGGTGTTGAGTTGTGTAGAGATATTACCGAGAGTGAGATAAATGAGGTTATTTTTAGAATAGCATTTGATAAACTCCCAGACTTGATGGGTATTTGTCTCTCTTCTTCAAGCGTTTGTGGAGTATTATTGGAGAAGATGCTTTATTAGCGGTACGTGAATTCTTCATTTCTGGATTTTCACTTTGTCAATTAAATACTACGATAATCGCTTTAATTCCCAAGATTGATGATCCAACGTGTGTAGATCAGTTTCGACCCATTTCTTGTTGTAACGTGGTTTATAAGGCGATTACCATTATCATGGCGGATCGGCTTAAACCTATGCTTAATAATTTAATAGATTAATCTCAAAATGCTTTTGTGGAGGGAAGATCAATGATTGAGAATATACACCTAATGCAAGAGCTTTTAAGGGGGTACAACAATAATATTAGCTCCTCTAGATGCAATATAAAGATTGGTTTTTGAAAGACGTATGATTCGATCTCTTGGAAATTCCTTCATGAGTACTAAAGGGCATAAATTTTCTAGATAAATTTGTGAATTGGATTATGGCTTGTGTTTCATATCCTTACTATTCGGTGGCTATAAAAGGAGAAATTCATGGATTCTTTAAAGGCGAAAAATGATTAAGACAAGGTGACCCTATTTCCCCTTATCTTTTTATTCTTTGTCTTGAATACTTCTCTAGACTTCTAAAGAAAAATACGAGTATTGATTTCAAATATAATCCTAAATGTGAGAAGCAAAATATTACACAGTTAGACTTTGCAGATATTTTAATGCTAGTTTCAAAAGGAGATAAAAAGTCGCTAAAAATTCTTATGGATAGCTTAAATACCTTTGGAGATTGTTCGAGACTTCGATTATATGTTGAAAAGTATAATATTTATTATATTCGCGTATCAAATGATGACATAGAAAATGGTTTGACACCTACACTCTTATGGATAGCTTATTTTTAGAATAGCATTTGATAAAGCTCCCAGAACTGATGGGTATTTGTCTCTCTTCTTCAAGCGTTTGTGGAATATTATTGGAGAAGATGCTTTATTAGCGGTACGTGAATTCTTCACTTCCAGATTTTTGTTTTGACAATTAAATACTACGATAATCGCTTTAATCCCAAGATTTATGATCCAACATGTGTAGATCATTTTCAACCCATTTCTTGTTGTAAACTGGTTTATAAGGCGATTACCATTATCATGGCGGATCGGCTTAAACCGATGCTTAATAATTTAATAGATAAATCTCAAAATTCTTTTGTGGAGGGAATATCAATGATTGAGAATATACACCTAATGCAAGATCTTTTAAGGGGGTACAACAATAATAGTAGCTACTCGAGATGCAATAGAAAGATTGATTTTTGAAAGGCGAATGATTTGATCTCTTGGAAATTCCTCCATGAGGTACTAAAGGGATTAAATTTTCTAGATAAATTTGTGTTAGATTATGGCTTGTGTTTCATCTCCTTACTATTTGGTGGCTATAAATGAAGAAATTCATGGATTCATTAAAGGCGGAAAATGATTAAGACAAGGTGACCCTATTTCCCCTTATCTATTTATTCTTTGTCTTGAATACTTCTCTAGACTTCTAAAGAAAAATACGAGTATTGATTTCAAATATCATCCTAAATGTGAGAAGAAAAAGATTACACATTTAGACTTAGCGGATAATTTAATGCTAATTTCAAAAGGAGATAAAAAGTCGATATAAATTCTTATGGATAGCTTAAATACCTTTGGAGATTGTTCGAGACTTCGATTAAATGTTGAAAAGTCTAATATTTATTATATTCGGGTATCAATGATGGCATAGAAAATGTTTTGAAACCTACACTCTTGGAAAAAGGTGTCATGCCTTTTCTTTATCTTGCGGTCCTAGTTGGCTCTTCCGTTTTGCTTTCAAGAGATTATAAACCTCTTTTTGACAATTTGGAAGGTTATGTGAGATATTGAATAGATTATTCTCTTTCTTTTTGCAGGGAGATTGGAACTAATTTGATTGGTCCTCCAAGGGGTTATTTGTTTTTGGTTTAGTATATTTCTGGTTCCGATTGGTGTTCGAGATCGTGTGATTAGTTTATTCTAGAATTTTTATTGGGAGAATAAACCTCCTCAAGTTAGTTTGAGCAATATTTGTGTACCAAAAGATGACGTTGGACTTGGGTTAAAAGATTTAGAAGCATGGAACAAAGAATTTCTTTTAAAAATGCTTTGAAATATTGTGGATAAAAAGGGTTCACTTTCACTTTGGATTAGATGGATTCAAGGAGAATATTTTCAAGCTTGTGGATTATGGGAATGGAAACCGAAAAAGGGTGATTCTCCTTTATTGAAGAATATTTGGGAGCTAAAGGATATTATTTGTGGGTCCTTAGGAGTAGAAAGTTGAGAGAGTATTTTGGATTTGTGGGTTTCCTCGGGAAATGCGCGTCACATTACATATGGGATATCAAGTAAGGAATTTATTCTTTATATAAAAAACCTTATAATTTATTTCGTTGGAAAAACTTTATTAAACCTTGGGCAAATATTATTTGGGACGCGTGTGTATTTACTAAACATGCTATTGTTGGATAAACGGTTTTGAGGGAGAGGCTTAAAACTAAGGATCGCATGACTTATTTGGAGTTGGATCCTCTTTGTAATTTATGTGGGGAAGATTTTGAGTCAAATAAGCACCTTTTTTTCGATTTTGCTTATTAGAGGGCTACTTGGGTTAAGATAAAGTCTTGGCTAGGATTGGATAAGGAGATGAACATGCTTCTAAGTGCTTTGAAATGGCTTAAAAAGTTTAAAGCTAGAGAAAATTGGAGGAGAAAAGCATGGAGGATTGGATTTGAAGCTATCGTGCATTGTATTTGGAAAGAGAGAAATCACCTAGCTATGAGAGGCGAATCTTCATCTAGAGAAACGTAACCAAGGAAATTAAGTGGTGCAATTATTCTATTTTATTTTCCTTGTTCCCTCATCATTCGTTTATGGATGATAGTGGGATATTAGCTTGTATTAGTGTTAGTATGAGGAACTCGATTTAACTTCATTGTTGCTATTAGCCTTTTGGCTTAGGTAGGTAACTCTCTTGTATAGTGTACAATTATTTTTATTAATGCAACCATTTACCTAACCCATAAAAAAAAAGACATAACTACTGGGTCCGATCCAATGGTTATGTTAAAGACTTGCACATAAAAATTAAAATTAAACAACTATTGGATCTGACCCAAAAATTAAAAAACAAATTTTTCATTTTTTTCTTTTACATTTACTATATATATATATAATTATTTATTTATTTTATCCAAAATTCATGACTAAATTTCTCATCCAATTTCACATTATTTTTAACCAAGTGGATATATTACGTTAGTCTTTACAACTAGATAAACGTATTAATCAAGTTTTTGTCAACTCGGTCAACGTATTAATTAAGTCATCGTCAACCCGGTCAACACTTGGGTAAACCCCATTTGACCAACAATTCCCATATGAATGAAATTGACTAACCAACTACAAAATATGCAAGAGAATGCTAAATCAAGAGGGAGTGAGAGAGAGAAGTGTAGTAGAATACTATCTCGAGAGAGTTAGCTTTTGGCCTTGAACATACTCTAATAAGGATTATCAGATATACTTGTTAACTAGTGAACGTGATGTCTTGGATTGTTCGTCTTTTTTGTAAACCAAGTCAATAGATCTTACATAGTATCCTTCCAAATATTATTTGGATCTCAGCGTTGTGTCCATTTACGACCCTAGACAACTCTTTGCCTAAAAAGTATCTCGTAGGACAGCCCAACCTATGATATTCAAATAGGTGATCTCTTGTCGAGAGCATTATGCATTGCTCTGTCTTATGTTATCTAAGATATAAGAACCATTAAAATTATAACTTATCATTCATTGTAATAGGTAGTACTATCTACTTTGTACTAGGAGTGGTTTGGGGAGGTCTCCCATAGTTCGACGCACCAAGTTCTAATTTCATGATTCAGTTTTCCCTCTGAACCTAGATTGTGCTCCACTCTACTAGGTAGGGTTCCCATCATGGGAATTCAGAGTTTATAGGCTTAAGACCCATTACCCTTGATAGCGCTTGTACTTTCTCTCTTTGTAGACCTTTGGTCAATGGATCCGCTATTGTTATCCTTTAACTGAACGTAGTCAATCATGTTAAATCTGTTTGAGAGCATTTGTCTAGCGGTATTGTGTCTACGACGTATTTGTCTAGACTTATTGCTATACATCTCATTTATTACCATAGCAATGGCACTTTGACTGTCACAGTGTATGAAGATATTTGGCACAGGTTTTGGCCAATTTGGAATATCATATATGAAGTTTCGAACCAATGTTGTCGCTAGAAAAGGATATTAACGACAACAACAACCTAGTCGCGAGATACCGTAATACTGGGGACGACACATTTTCGTCGCTAGTAATATAGAAGTCTAACGAAGACAAACCAAAAGTAGTCATTGTTAACATTCTCTAACGACAAATTAATCGCGACTAAATATCAGCGAAGATATTGTCGTCACCAAAGATGAATCAAGTTTTAGCGTTGATTTTTTTGTGAACACCATCACGAAAAAAGTCGTTGTCAGTAAAGTAAAACGTAGCAATGTAAATACTAAATACTAATTAAATTGGGAAAATAAAAAAAATTAACAATTTATTTTAGTCACATCTACCATAGGTAAAATAGATTTTAATGGTATATATCATTACTCTTCAAATTAATATATATCATTACCCTCAATCAACAACATTCATGACAAAGTGTTGCGTAGCCATGTGATGCTTCCGTGTTCATGTATGTATTTTGATAGAAAATTGATTCTTATGTTGTTGCCCTAAGTTTTGTAATTCTACTGGTGAAACCCGACCACTAAAAGTTAGTAATGTTTAACCAATCCCAAGTATATTTTGAGTGGTAATATACATGTTAGAGCAAATTCAATTTTTAGGTCATTATTTGTGGCCTAAAAACGTATCAAATATCATATTTTAGATCAAACGTATTTGAAACGCCTATTTTTAGGTCATTTCACTAATTTCGTGAGATATTTAATTGATTCTAAGGACATTTTAGGCATTTCAAATAAAATATATGTTTAGTTGGCCGCATCATAGACTATGAACTCTATCTAAAATGTCCAAATTTTCTTTAGAATATATGAAATATCTTACACAAATTAGTGAAATGGTCTAAAAATAAATGTTTTAAATATGTTTGGCCTAAACATATGACTTTGAAACGTTTGGCCTATAAGTTTTTTAGACTATAGATAATGATCTAAAAATGAGATTTTCTCTACAATACCTTATCTACTAACATTCACTACTGGAATTCGCATGTTTACCGACGACACGTGTCGTCGGTAAACCCCCGTAATTCGTCGCTAAACATGATTCGCGACGACAAGTCGTCGCTAAAACGTCGTTCTTAGAAACTGGTCGGTAAATTGAGTCTTACCGGCGAACGAGGCCCTGTTCGTCGGTAATCTTACCGACGAAACGACGTCGTCGTTGATTGTTGAAGTTACTGACGACACGTCTCGCTTGTAATAGGTTAATTAGTTTTTCTTTTTTTTCGTGGCCGATAATTGAATTACATTAATCTTTTTTTTAATTCATTTTACCGACAACATTTACCGACGAATTGTTGTCGTTAATTGTTTTTTTATTTCTTAAATCCTAATTAAATATTTATTTTTTATACGTATTAGCGACGACATTCAAATGATGAATGTCGTCGCTAATACTTTGAATGTCGTCGGCAATTATTTTTTCAAAAAAAAAAAAATTTAAAATACAATTTTTTTTTTGTTTTGATTTGATTTTTGTTTTTATTATAAATATAATACGAATAAAATTGATATATATGAAATAAAAATTCAATAATTAATAGAAAAAACCGAATCATAATTAAAACCGTAAAAAAAGTCTTACATAAAGTCAAAAGAAGTCAACATAATTCAAACACACCAAACAAAAGTCTATAAAAACCGAATCATAATCAACATAAGTCTAAAAAAACCAATTAAAAGTCAAATTAATACAAACCAACTCCAACTTAAATAAAAACCAACTCAAACATCATCATCCTCTTCATCTTCTCTTTCCTCGGGACTCCTTCTCGGGGGGGGGGGGGGGGGCATCGACCGGGGCTAGTCCTTGAGCTATTCTCATACCATTTAACGTATCAAAGAGCGTGTCCATTAAGCTCGGTGGCTGACTCAACTGGCTCGAAGAAGCAGTGGGCCTGGTCGATGTGGAGGATGGATCTGGTATAGGATTAAGTCCTTGAGCCACTCGAAGCTCGTTCATGCCTGCGAACATCGCCTTCAGTAGCTCCTCGCTCGCAGCGTCCGGCTGTGTAGGAGTTCGTACTCTCTTCCTTACCGGTCCATTGGTAGACACCCAATGTCTTGACTTCGGTGGGGCCATGACCTTTATAATGGTCTCTAAAATCGCATCCATCTGCTCCTCCGCAGTAACTTCGGTGCCCTCGGCTGCAGCCTCCACAACCTTCTTTTGCATCTTCCCCCGTAAAACACCCTGTAATTAGACTTTAAAAAAAAAATTAGATTAATATCAAAGTAAAGTTAAAAATAAAAATATTAAGTAATGAAAAAAAAACTTACACTAGCTTTTTCTAATCGCTCGTCCCGAGAGTTGTCAGTAGCCGAATCATAGGAAAGGTGATCGAAGTAGCCGCTCAAAGAAGGAAGCTCCATCTCCTCTTGGGTCTATCGTCGGTGAAAGTCATCGGCTCCTTCGTCACGGTCTTAAGTGTCCCCTATACAATTTTCAATACCAAATATTAAATAACTAAACATAAATAAATTATTAAAATACTAAATTATATTTTTATTAAATGTAATTTTACCTCCATAATAACCTCCCTAGTCTGGGATAGGTTCCGAGACCCCGCCCTGCTCGAACTAGTCTGCTGCTCCCGGTTTTTCCGATTAATTTCCGCCTGGGCCTACATATAATTAAAAAAAGAGTTATAAATCTAATAAATAACGATTTATAAATTTAATAAATATAATCTGGTTTTTGTACCTTAACATTTTCATTATCCCAATTCTTCTTAGCAATAGCCCAATACTCGGGTTTAACATCTGGGGGATCGAGACCGTTGTTGTAGTAGTCCGACTTCAAGTCGGATTTCCATCTCCGATAGCAGGCCGAGGACATACTGTTCAACTTATCCTCAATGTCCTCCCAGTCATCTCTTCTCCTCCACCCCTCCAGGTCGAAAAATTCTTGAAGACGTCTGTAAATACCATCTCTCCGATTATCGGGAACGTCTAACCATTGTTTGTACATGGGGGGGGGGACGTATTCTCCAACCGCGTGCCCGATCACCTGACCCACGTGTTTATAGTATGGGCCCACTATATTCCAAGTCTTGTCAGTGACGGAGAATTTGATCGGTATGGGCCACCCAACTCTTTTTAGCGTCTCTTGGGGGTTCTGATCGAGGTGGTGCTTCGGGGTTTCCGAAGTCTTCTCTTCGGATTTCCTGTTAAATTGAGTAAAATTTATTAATTATTTATTAAAAAAATTAAATTTATGAAATTGAAATTGAAGTCTTTTTTACCTGAAGGTTGGTCGCAGTCTTGGAGTCCCCGATTAGGACCCCTCGGGGGATCGCTTCCGAATCCATCACCATCGTGACTACGTCCCATCACATCAGCCATCTACAATTTTATATATAAATATATAAATATAAATATAAATAAGGGTGATTTCCTTATAGAGTCCACAAGTAATCAGTGATTGCCCATCAGGTCCAGCCCACCGCAAATGACAGACTTGCCCTTAGTTACCCATTAATTGGAGATTTGTTACCAAAACTAAAACACTAAAATCATGCAATCAGTTAAAAATTAAAACAAAGAAATTAAAACAAACAAAAATCGCTAAAATCATGCAATCAATCAAATCAATAACCCAGAAAAATTACAATCAGTAACTAATAAAATTCAAATGCAGCAACTGATGAAAAACTTGAAACTTTTGTTCAAATGGACGATGGTGGGTTGTCCACTAAAATCGATGGGTAATGCTTTGTAATATCGATGGTGTGAATGTTGAAGTCGTTGGGTTAGCAAAAACTGGTGCAGACTATGAAGGTGGGAATGAAGATGATGGGTAATGCTTTGTAATATCGATGGTTTGAATGTTGAGTTCGGTGGGTTAGCCTTTAGTGATGTCGTCTATTGGTAGTGGGTTATGTGTATGATATTGATGGGTTGCATTTTAAAACTAATGGGTTGCGGTGGGTCGGATGTCAGGCGTTGATGGTCGGAGTTTGGATCAAGAGGGGCGGCGTGAATGGAGTTTGGTAGTGGTCGGTGTTGAAGGAAGAACGATGGTGCGTGGGTCGGCTTCGATGGAGGAGAACGGGAGGTTGGGTGCTGCTTGTTGTTGTCGCTGTGTATCTTCTCGGCGGTGGCTGATGGTCGGAGTTTGGATCAAGAGGGGCGGCGTGAATGGAGTTTGGTGGTGGTCGGCGTGAATGGAGTTTGGTGGTGGTCGTGGTTTGTGTATGAGAATAGATTTGTTAAATCATTAATTGAGTTTCCTGTAATAAAAAGCAATATTTAAGGGATTTAAATAAATTAGCTAATAATATGGAGTTGGTTACATGCGAGAATCAAGGGAATCTTAGATATGATCTGATATAGTCAGGGGCATCGATGGTATAGAATAATATCAGCTGGACCTGGATGGGTAAAAATGATGGGTTGGACCTGTTAGGGGTGGATAGTTGGGTTGGTGGACTTAATTGGCTAAAAACTCTATAAATAACAACGTTACTTACGTCCTAAATGTCTCGATTTTGTCGCAATTATTCAAAATATAATAGATGACGTGCTCCTTATCCTTATACGCTAAAGCACCAGATACTTACTTGCCAACTGGAGTACACTGGGACTTGAAAACGGATAACTCTCTATGCACTGGCGGTGGTTCGTTGTATCTGCCTGGATCGTTGAACTTTGTTTTTTCTTCACTAAGGTACCTGGATATGAAATTCAACGTCTCTTCCGCCATGTAACCCTCGGCTATTGAACCCTCTGGTCTAGCTGGGTTTCGAATATACTCTTTCAACTTTTTTAAATACCTTTCAAATGGGTTCATCCACCGCATTTGAACCGGGCCCCCTAGCAATGCTTCATCGTACAAGTGTCTCACCAAGTGGATCATTGTGTCAAAAAATGCAGGAAACATGATCGTTTCTAGTTTGCACATCACTTCAGCCACTTTTGCCTTACCGGTTAACAACTGTTTCCTACTCAAATTCTTGCTACAAACGACTCTAAACACGTTCGCTAACCCAATAACCGCTTCGCTAATCGGCTTATCCTTTAAAAGACCGGGTAGACAACAAACAAAGAGATACTGCATCATAACGTGACAATCATGCGATTTCATTCCAATAATCTTTCCCGTATCAACTTGAACATTATTCCTCAAACTAGACGCGGAACCATCTGGAAACCTTTGTGCCTGTAACCACTCAAGAAAAATCTTCCTCTTCTCCGCTGATAACGTATACTTTCCTCGCTTTAGTATCGTCTTACTACCTACGGATGAGACCCACAACTCCTTACACATTCCCAAATCCTGAAGATCCATTCGCGCCTTCACGTTATCTTTGTTTATTTTCCTATCAAGTCCTATAACCGTACCAAGCAAACTGTCACACACATTCTTCTCGCAATGCAATACATCGATGTTATGTTTAACAAATTTTCTGACCAATACGGTAAACGATAAAAAATACTCTTTTTTTCCAATTGGACTCACGAGGACCTGTTTTTTTCGTCACCTTGCCCCCAAAATCCTTGTGTTTACCGGGAAACACAATCGAAAGCCCATCAAGCTGTGTCTGAATACTAGCATGACTATGTTTCCTCGGTGGGGCCCGTTTATCGGTTTCCTTGTACGAAACCCTATCTTCTCTGAGATTATGTTTGATAGGTAACCAACGTCTATGATCAAAGTAAACAACCCCTTTCCTCACCTTCATCGAAGGAGTGGAATCCATGCATTCTGGGCAAGCCATGTAACCTTGACCCGACCATCCTGAAGCGTATGACCGAGCGGGGTAATCATTGGTCGTGGACAACACACAAACCTTCATTAAAAACATTTGCTTCGTGTGGGCGTCATACGTATGGATACCTGTTTTCCACAACATGTCCAACTCGTCTATAACAGGGCGGAGAAAGACATCCATGTCCTTTCCGGGTGAGCGGGGACCCGGAATCAACAAACAAAGCTGAAATATGGTCTCCTTCATGCATGTCCACGGTGGAAAGTTGTAGACGGTCAATATGACATGCCACATACTGTACGAGTTATTCTGCATGGAGAACGGACAAAACCCATCGAGCCCCAGGCCCAAATACACATTCCGAGGTTCACTGGCAAACTCAGGATGTAGCGCTGCAAATCTCTTCCAACTATCACCATCAACCGGATGACACAACACATCTGGATCAGAACTTTTTTCCGGTATGGTGCCAAATCATTTATTCAGTGGTGTGTTTCAATGCGTATAGTCGCTGCAATCTCGGAGCAATCGGGAAAGTAACGAAGCTTCTTATGCGGTACTTTGTTACCCTTTTTCGGGTCATATCTTGATTCACCACATACTGGACAATTATCGAGTTTTTCATTCTCCTTGTAAAAAGTTGCACAATCATTGATAGTAATATACCCCATACCCAAACTTTTCAGTTTCTTGTTGCATGCTTCGTAAGAATCGGGCAAGTTGTGAGGTTTCGGTAAAACACGACCAACCAACTCTAACAGCTCGGTGAATGATGTGTTACTCCACTTGTTCTTTACTTTTATGTGCATAAGCTTGACAATGAAATTCAATGAACTCATCGCTATACAATCAGAATATAATTCTGTCTCCAATTCCTCGAACAGCGAGTCAAAACTGTTTTGACTAGGAAGATGTGCGTCTCTCATCTCAATATCTCCCGGGTGTCCACCAACATAGTAACTCTGTCTCACATCCTCATAAACACGTTGCATTTCGTTATCTCTATTTGGTACTTGAATTGTCTCTGGAATTACCACCTCGTTCTCACCGTGTTTTGTCCAAACAAGATATGATTTGTTGAAACCGTGTTTTAGAAGGTGGGCCCTAACTTCGTCGATGGGTTTTCGAGAGTAATTATTACACTTCGTACACGGACAATACATGAAACCAGTGGTACAATCTTCACTTTTCTCTGCATATTCGATAAAACGAAGAACCCCAGATACATATGCTTTCGTATAATAATTAGTTGTATCGATCCAACTCTTAATTAAATCCGGATTCATCTCTTGGCAACAATTTTATACAACTAGACAAATGAAATATATAATTATTACAACCCAATTAAAAAGAAGATTAAAAATTACAACACATAAAATGACATAATAAAAATTACAAACCATTGAATGAAAAAATATTACAAACCATTGAATGAATAAAATTACAAACCATTGAATAAATAAAATTACAACACAATATATAGATTATAAATTTCATATAATTAATAAAACAAATAAAAATATATGAACACAAGACATTAAATACAAACAAACATGCATACTACACAACATAATAATAAAAAAATAAACCAAAACACATGTAATTCATCAACCTAATCATGTCTAATTATATCAATTAACATATATTCATTAACACAAAAATTAAAAAAGCATGAAATTTCTTGAAAATACCTTGAATTGGATGGTTAAGAAGAGGATTGATGACCACAACCCACCTAGACAATGTACTAATTCACCTAATCACATCATATATCAACAATTAAACACAATTAGAAAATAAAAAATAAATTTTAAAAACATGAATTTTCATGAATTTACCTTAAATTTTGTGATGAAAATGGATATTGATAATGCCCCACCTTGATTATGGACCCGGGAATGGAGCAAGACGAATTAGAGAATCAATTAGGGGGAAAAGAAAAAAATTCTGGGATTTTTTGGGAGAAATTCGGAGGTGTTTTAGGGTGTGTGTGGATGTTTAATGAGATAAAATACCTGCTGTCCTAAAAATATACACAAATTTATTACCGACGACACGTAATTCGCCGGTAAATTCACATATTCGTCGCTAATTACCGGCGAAAAACGTCGTCGTAATTATTAGCGACGACATTTTCACGATTAAAAAAATAAAAATAAATATCAATAGATTGCCGACGAAGTTCATACTATTATCGACGAACTTTTGTCGGCAATATTTAGCGACAAAGCCGTCGTCGTTAATCTTGAATGATCACCGACGACCCGTAACTCGTCGGTGATCTGTCGTCGGTAAACAAGCGATTTCTAGTAATGATTGTCCTTTAAATTTGAATATTAATTAGTAGTAGGTTTATTTTATTTTATTTTATTTTTGTTAAGGATTTATTCAAACACCCACTAGACATTCAGATGGTAGTACCAATATAATAGTCTGAAAAAGAAAATTGCATTAAGTGCTCATTAGCTCCTGCAGAAGCCGTTTTAACACAAAAGCATACTTTCAAGGAATTCTAGATATCAGGCTACATCATACCAATTAAAGTAAAGTAAAAGCATCCAGCTTCTACCATGAAAGCTCTGTCTCATAATTAAACCGTAAGCTATCACAATGGAACTAGGCTAAGCACGTTATGAATAATTATGATATGATTAGGCTTTAATTTTGAAGTGTTATTTTTTAAATTATACACCGGTAACAGACAAAATCAAATCCGCCTGTACAAAAGTTTATCTCAATTAACTCTTCATTTGCAAGGTACTGTTAAAAAAATGTTGCTACTTCTTTCAAGCTAATTAATAAGACTTACTCTATCATCATCCTTGTACAACATTGTTCTTCAAGTTTAGAAAATGACACTGTGGTGAAAAATTATCTAATCTCTCAAAGATCTGTCTTTTTAAAGAATTATCGTTTGAATGTGATTGGAAATTGGGTGTTATACTATTTATTGTCCAAAATAATATTAAACCGATAATATAATAAGATTATTAAAGATATTATTAAGTTAGTCCCTAATTAAAAAAGATGGCATGCCATTAGCTTAAGTTCAAGAGTCTCAATTTTATTTTATTTTGATATCGTGAGTGGTTCGGATCAATTTGTGCGTGTCTTGATTAGTCCCATAAAATATATACATACCACATATGCATGCTTTCGAGATAAATTACAGCTATAAATTTGAACCATTTACAAAACTTATATACATTCATAAAAGACCGAAAACATTCTAAGGTTTTGGTCGGCTAAACTAATTAATTGGTTTCTTGATAATTTTGTTAGAATCAAATATTAAACTTTATACCAAAGCCAAAGTTCAGTAAAAAAAATTCTCACTACACCTCTATCGAGGTGCTCAAGCTAATTTTAAGCGTGGATAGTTCATTTTTATCTCTAGTCTCCGTAAATTTTTGGTGGATCTACATGTTGAATCGGTCCCTCTATAAACAACGTTCCATCTTAATCATTAAATTCGTACATAGCATTTACTTTATTTTATAATCTCTTTACAAGACATCTTTTCTTAAATAATATATAAATATTTTTTTATTTGGTGTCTTCCAATTTCAAATTTTTTTAATTCAAACTTACCATAATATTTTTCCTATTTTATTAATAAAAACTTTATTTATATATTTACTTTAATTTATTTACAAAAATTAAAATTAGCATAAATAAATTATATATTAACATTTTGTTTATTACAATTGAAATTGTAATTATTCTTATTATTATTGTTTACCTAGTGCAAAATATATGTATAAATTAACATAAACCTTAATTCTAAATTTCTACCCATGAAATAACTAAGATCATGTGATAAATAATATATATATAGAAGAAAATTATTTTGTCATCCAACTATAGGCTAGCTGGACAAATGAGTGTTTATATTTTTAATTTGTAATGCGATACACAATATATCATATTTATCCAAATATTAGATTAAGAAAAAAAGAAAAATAAAAGGATACCCAAGAAATTTGGATAAGTAAAAATAGGTACTTATACCATTGTCATGTCATTAATTAACAGATGAATTAATGATGGGTACTAATGGTTGAATCAAAGTTGCAATGTTAAGTAACCACTGGGACTAGCTCAGTGGCCAGGACTCTGTCTCTCATCTAGGAGGTATACAGGGTTCGAATCCCCTCAGCCGTGTTATTTCTTGAACCCTTAAAGAGGGTAAGCAAGGGGTGCATGGTTCGAGTCTCCTCCCTAAACATGGGTAACCTAGTTCTGATTAAGTGGGAGTATGCATGAGGAGGCGTGTATATTTCCTATGGGATTAGTCGTGGTGCGCGTAAGCTGGCCCGGACACCCATACATCGAAAAAAAAAAGTTGCAATGTTAAGTACCTTGTTATCCAAATTAAAATTATGAGTACGTATTTGTCAAATTTTAAAACGTTAGATCGTGGGTGAATCTTTTTTTAAGCAATATAATTTCAAGAACAAAATAAAAGAATATATTATCTAACCATATCGAGTTACAAAAGACTATTAATAAGGTGATCTAAAACTGTACAAAATTATTGAAGGTAAAAATTTGGTAATTATAAGTTTTAGATTTTTGGTGAACTGAAATTTAGCTAGTTATTGGAATTTGGATAAAAAATTTAAAGCTAAAAGCTACTAAAATGAGAATTCCATAGGTAAGATAAGAAATTTGATATTAAATGTATTAATACAATTGTGGATTTTTGTATTGATCAAGCAATTTCCTCTCTAAACAATTGCCGATAATATTTAAAGTGAGCAATAAGAAAGAATAGGAGTATAGTTCTAATTGATAGAATATAATCAAATGAATATAGTACACAAGTAAATAATTGACACAAGATTTAAGTGGAAACCAAGAAAGAAAAAACCCACTAGAAAATGAGAGAGTTTCACTATAATGAAAAAGAGATTACAAGAAGAATTATATTATAAAAGGGGTATAATGATGATACACACTACATGTGTATTTACAAGAAAGTTAGGGAATTAGGGTTATTATTTTAATGGGTCAGACCTTACAAATAAATTTGTGTCATAAGTCTAACAATCTCCACCTTGATACAAATTTGGTAAACGAGGCCCAAAAAACCTAACGATATCTCTACCTCAAAAACATATCTCCACCTTGAAAAATTATCTCCATCTTGACAAAAAATCCGCTAAGGAGTCAAGAAAACAAATCACTGATCTTCAAATATCTCTCCTCTTTCGAAAACCCCGAAGGGCTTAATTCAAACGGTAAATACAAACTAAGTCCGTGCAAAGCTCAAACTTATAAATCGGGACCGATTTAGCGTTCATAACCCCTGGATTAATGAGTGCTAATTAGAGTATAAGCAACCAAATCGGCTGCAGTAAATCTCTAAGAGGGATTAATATTTCTCCTTGGTCTATTTGTTGCTATTGAATATTGTAGTGGTTGTGGTGGGGGGGATATCGCCACCATCATGCATATCAAGATCATTTGGAGATGTAATTTCTGGTATAGGTTGTGATTCCATTGGAAAATTAACCTCTGTGTTTAATTTCTTCTAGTTCTTATCACAATTTTCAGTAGAGCGTAAATTAGGAAGCATAACACTTTCATAAAAAATAATATTTTGGCTAATTACTATTTTTCTGGTTTCTGGACATCACAACTTATAGACTTTAACACCAAATTTATAACCAATAAAAATACACTTTCTTGATCTGGGTTCTAATTTACCATTATCAATATATGCATATGCTCGACAACCAAAAAGTTTAGCATCTGAATATTTTGGAGCAGTTTTTTACCATACCTCTTGCAGACTTTTGTTGTCAATGTCAGTTGATGGAGAATATTGATAAGATAATTAATTGTATAAGCGGTTTCGACCAAAAACATAAGCTAGAGTTAGAAAGCATTGAACATACTTTATCCATAACCGTTCTATTCATACGCTCTGCTACACCATTTTACTGAGTTGTACCTAGAATAAATTGAGTGTCTAATAATAACTTTGAACTTATAAAGAGCATTAAATTCATTAGGAAAAAAATTCTAAACCACTATCAGTATGAAGGTGTTTCATTTGCTTTCATGTTTGTTTCTAGATCATGATTTTCCATTCTATAAAAGCTGACAATGCATCATTATTCTGTTTCAAGAAGAACACCCAAGCTATTCTAGAGAAGTCATCAATTATAGTCAACATGTAATAAGAACCTCACATAGAAGACACTCTAGAGGGCCCCTAAGATATGAATAAAGATATTCAAGTGTACCTTTAGTGTTGTGAATTTTTTTCCCGAGTCGAACTCTCTTATTGTTTCCAAAGACACAATGTTCACAATCCTGAAGTTTACCTATACTCTGTCCACCGAGTCCTCTTCTATTTAGTTTAGTCATACTATTTTTGCTCATATTCCCTAGACGCATATGCCAAATTCAGTGGCATCTTCTTTGGAAAATGAAGTAGAGACAACAACTACATTACCAATAGCAGTGGAACCCTGTAAAACATATAATTCTGATGTCCTCTTTTATGCTTTCAGCACAACACAACTTCCTTTGCAAGTCTTTAAAACTCCACCTTCTCCAATGTATGTGTCCATTTTTTAGTCCAGACTACTCAAAGATATAATATTCCTCTGCAAATCTAGAACATGTCTCACATTACCAAGTGTTCTTACAACCCCATCAAACATCTTAATTTTGATTGTACCGATGTCATTAACTTTGCATGAGGCATTATTCTCCCATTGAAATGGCACTTTTCGATACTATTTTATATGAAGAAAACCAATCTCTATTAGGACACATATGAAAAGTGCAGCTAGAATCCATAATCCATTCTTCTCTTGAGTTAAGTTCACTATCACATGTAGCTAAAATTTCTTCATCGCTATCATTTGTAAGACACGAGCTTCACAAATATATCTAGGTATCAGTTGAGATTTAGAGTAGAAATCTTGTTCTTGTTCTACAATATGCGACATTTAGATATTATATGCCCTTTTTTTTGAAATAGTTGCAGAACTTGTTCGTCTTCCATTCATCACCTCCAGATTTCCACTCATGTGATTATTTTTGTACAAACAAGCCTTCTGCATGAGGATCTGTTGTACCCAACAAGTTTTCATCCTTTCCTTAGAGTATAAGGCTTCATATACTTCATCCACATATAAGGTTTCATGATTTTATAATATTATATCTTTAAAATTTGAATACGAAGAAGGTAACGAACACAATAAAATTAACGCCAAATCTTCATCTTCATACTTGACTTCTAAAACTTATAAATCCGATACAATTTCCTTAAGAACAGATATATGGTCTTCTAAAGACGTACCTCCAATCAAACGATGAGAATAAAGCCATTGCTTGAGAACTAACTTACTAGTAAGACTTTTTGTCATACATAATTTCTCTAATTTCAACCATAAAGTAGCGGAAGTATTTTCTTTCAAAACGTCTTATATCTGATTTGAGAGATGGAGTTGAATCTATGATAATGCCTTAAAATCCCTACGTTTTTTTCTGCGTCGGCCATAGTTGGAGACATTTTATCAAGTCCCAATAGCGCTTCATCCAAATCCACTTGAGCGAGCACAACTCGCATCTTAACTTGCCATAATGGAAATCTTGTATTGCAGTCCAATATCGGGATTTCGAATTTTAAAGTTGTCATAATCACGAACTAACAAATAAATTTAAGAAAGTAGAAAAAATACTCAAAATTTTGAGAAACTGGTCTCCAAAGCGGATCCGGAACGTCAAAAACCCATCAAGCCAAAAAGTCAACAGTGAACAACTAGGTCAAATCCCCTCTTATATATATAAAAGGAATCCTATTCTAAAGGGTGCAATAAACACCACACTATATGTGTATTTATAGGGAAGTTAGGGAATTAGCATTATTACTTGAACTAGACAGACCTTACAAAGAAGTTTGGGTCATAAGTCTAACAATAATAACGAAGACAAAAAAACCTAATAATCATATTATTTGATTATTTTTTTCTAAATAATTAATATAATTATTGTTTAATAGTTAGAAATGTATATAGCTTTCATATCTATAATAATATTTAATTTAAATGATTTTTTTATGATTTAAATGAAAATTATTCTGTTAATTAATGAATATAGTTATTAATAATAATTAGAAATGTGTTGGTAAATTTTACATTTGATTTAAATGAAATGTTGATGTTTTTTATAATTTTAGGTAGGTATTGTCCTTATAATAAAAAATTCTCGTGACTTCATATTTTTAAAGTTTGAAAAATAATTTTTAAGCCATACAAGCAAATTTTATTTTATTTTATTTATTAGACCACTATTCATTAGGATGATGATTGATATGATATGATTTAAAATAAAATGGTATATATAATTTCTTGGGTGAATTATCTATAGGGTCCTGGAGACCATCTTAGTGTCACAAAAGTAATATTCTATTCTTCTTTTCTCCAAAAACGTCTCTAAAATGTCCAATGTCATTACTACTCTTATAGTGTATATAAGACAAAAAAAAGTTCTTCTCTCTCTTTTTTATTACCATTTCTCTCTCCCCTTCTTTATCACTTTTTCTCTCTCCTTCTTTATCATTTTTTTCTCTCCTCCTTCATTAAGTATCAATAATTTCCAGCTCCAACCACAAACACCGACCATCATATTTGGTGTTAAATAAACTTGATATTTCATAATAAGTTTGTAAATATTATATTTTGCAATATATATATAAAGGTTAATGACCAAAAAATCAAACTAAACTTACAGTTAACATAAAAAATAATTTAAAATATTTCGGATCAACTTTACTATTCTACCCCTAAAGTTCTGCAACGATAAAAAAAGAAAAGAAAAAAACAAAAAAAAAATCCCATTTTGTCGAAAATCATAACAAAACTTGGGGAACGGACCTGCACATTTTTTCTCCAAACAATGAAACGCTAAATGCTCTCTGTAAAATGGATAAAATTCTTTCTTTAAAACTAATAATCTAGTTTCAAATACAATCAATTTTCATAGAAATTACAGAAGAAATACTGAGTACTAGAAGATCTGAATGCGCTTTGTATTTTCTTTTAATCAAAGGTAAAAATTGTGAATGTAATATTAGATTATTACATTCCACCGGCTTAATAAATAGTTAGCATTCATAATTAGGTTTTTTCGTTTACGTACATGATTTTTAGAGGTTTTGTTTTATACTAATTCAAAATTGCAATTTGCTATGATATTGTTTGTATGTTGTTAGAATGTAATGTACGATCTTAACATGTAATATGTGTTCAATTTGATATTAAAATGGGACTTTGTCGCAATGATGGGATGAATCCGATTGTTATATTGAGTGTTTACAATTATTAATCTTTGATGCAGTAGAGATGTATTATGATCTTATATATTGTACGATGTAATTAGTTGGATTTTAGTGTTAACAGTGATGTTAATTAGGATGTGATGGGTTTAGTCCCATCAAACATGCATAATGTGTATAAGTATAGAGTTATATAATGACAAATAATAGTATGTATCGCTTTGATACAATCTTACACCTTTTCCGCATGGGTTGTTGAAATCACTCACATTCTCTCCCACTATAAAATGAACCCAATATAGTAAATGATATCATTGCAATACAATGGCATCTAATCATAAAATTAGACACCCTATTTTTCTCTAATTCCATATTTCTCGTCTGCTTGTGACGAAAGCAAACCAAAACTAGTACATCTACCCTTATGAGATTCGTTGCTAGACTTAAAATCTCAGGTGGATGGCCTAGTAAATAACTGACATTACATGAGAGTATTGGATTCTAGGTGAGTATCTCAAAGGGTGTTGGTAAGCTTGGAATACCAAAGTATGAGTGGTGGTCTGAAGCCTTACATGGAGTTTAATATTATGGCCATGTCACAAACTTTAACTGCGTGATTGGTGATGCTACTAGCTTCACTCAAGTCATTCTTATAGCAATTTATTTCAATGAAACATTAAATCCATCAGAAAGGTAAACACTTCATTAAGATATGGTTATGCCTTCAAATATGTAATCATGCAAAAAATTATTTGTGATGGTTGTTTCGACAGAGGCTAAAGCTATGCACAACATCGGTTTAGCTGGATCGACATTTTGATCCTCGAATATAAACATATTTAAGGATCCTCAATGGGGTAGAGGGCCGGAAAACTCTAGTTGAAGATCAAACACTATCCTATAAAAATGTTGTAACATATGTAAAGCCCATACCCAAGGGGTTGGACAATTACCTTTCAGTGCTGAGGTAATTTTTCACGAGCATTATATACATATAATTTTAATATGTCCTTCTCCGACTGCTTAACTTGTACAAAACAAAAGTAATGTAACAATGTGGATGGTGATAGAAGTTGATTAGGTACAGGTTTGATGGGATTAATCCAATCACATTATTAGATGAGATCAATTCCATCAAATAGATGTTGCTGAGATACTACATATGCCTTCTATATTTAAGTAAAAAACAAAAGGCATTAGTTCCCTTTGGGAAATGTACAAATCTTAGAGATAGTATTGTCACCTATCTTTGACTATATCAGTGAAAGGCACGTGATTAAAGAAAGTGAATTCTTACTCTAGATTATAATAGGGACGTGATGAATACATATATTCCTCCACCTAATTGTTGATGCCACCTAGAAGTTGATGGGATACAAGTAAATGGGACGAATCCAGACACATTATTAGATAGGATCAATCCCATCAAATAAATATTGATGGGACGAATCCCATCACATTATTATGAGAGATGCTGGTGGTGCCACTAATAGAGTTTTTAATCAACTACTTATGGAAATGGACATAATGACTTATAAAAAGGCGTTGTTTATCTTCGGTTCTACGAGCAATCATGAAATTATTGTTTTTCACTTTTACACCTTGGTTGACTCAATTAGTTGATCCATATTCCTTCTTCCTGATGAATCTTGGTGTGTTTATGAAGATTGTGGAGGATTTAGGGACGCAAGCTGATATATGTATCAAGGACATTCGAAAGGCAAGAACTGTTATTCTTCAAAGAATTATCAAATACCCTACTAATTAATGTAGGGACATATGAGGCAACTATGCGGAATAAGAGGTGTTGAAGTTATTAAGTATGTTTTATTTTATGTTATTATCTTCTTACGACATTGTAACGTTATTTTATGTATTTATAGTTTCAAATGTTTATGTTCTACCGTAATAAATATTGAAGTTTGTTGGTATATCTTTTTACTCTTTTTATTTGCAGTCATTAGACTTGGTGGATATAATAAATAACTTGTTTTGTCCTTCTTCTTTGCCAATTCTGATAATTTAGTCCTATATCTTGCAAACATAATGTTTTAGTCTCATGTCTTTTATTTGTGACAGAGTCAGTCTTTTTGCGTATAAGTGCTAAATTCATGGGTCACTGATTTATTAGTGTGCTAAAAAACTAAACTACCTTCGAAAGAGTTGTTTCTTGTTGTGACAATATTACTGTATAACTGGAAGTTGAAAAAGATTCAATCAAATTATACTATAATTTAAAGAAAAATTATTAAATCAAAATGTTATGTTTCTACTTGGAAAAGGATGTAAATGTGTTGTAGGAACGAAATATTAATATATAAACCTAGTAATAAGAAGATTTTGTACAACAAATTTCTGAATATTACATAAAGAAAAATGAACAAATAAAATTAGAAGAGTTAGGTTAAGCCATAGATAAAACTTTGATGGAGTAATATAGGCTTTGCTTTAAAAATAGTTTCAGTCTCTGTGTATATTTGTTTTTCTTTCCAACAATATTTAACAATGAGAAACACTATTAAGTGTTTACATTTAGTGAATTTCCATTAAGTGTATAACCTACTTTTTAAGTTGCATGACAAGTACATTACTGGTGTAATAGGATTGATCCCATCAAACAAATAAAATCTCATTTTATGAACTGAAACAACTCAAAATCAATCAAAACAAAATGAGCTCTTGCAAAAAACTCCATGCCAACCGAAACAAAACATATTTGCAAACACCTCAGACAAATTTATTTCGCTTTCTTCCACTAATCTCGATCCATTGTAACTTAGTTGTTTTATAAAGGAATTGAAATGATATTCTAATATAAAATTTCATACACTTCAATTATTATCCATCATAATTAGTAAAAAACACCGACTTACAAGTTGTTAGAAAACAAATCAAGTTCATCATTGAATAATATCATGGGGTATAGAGAAGAAGAATTTCTCTTCCAAAGTAGAGAAACATAAGCTTGTAACAAAAAAAAATTACCCCAAAAAACAAAAAAAAAAATGCTCCATGAATACCAAAAATAAGGAAAAAAACAAAACAAGAATTAGCCACAGAAAACATCCGTGAGGCTCATCACATTTATGAGTTATCCAACTATTTCTAATACATCATAAGGTTCGAAAATTAGTTTCACATCACCATATTCGGTAATAAGCGCTAAAGAATCACTTTCATGTCCGAAATGCCGCCTCTGTAAATTCAACAAAACCAAATGAACCGAATTTTTGTAATTATTAGTTTCATTACTTTTTTTCCAGCTATAACTTTGATTCGCTTGATTTCTTTGAACCATATTTTACCATATAATCGCTGAATATCCATCTAAACTCACTCTATGGACCGCCACATATAAAAAATTGATGCATATCCATATTCAATAACCAAGCTACTGGTCTAACCTGTAAAAGAGTTGCAAATTATGTTTAGTAAAAAAATTATGACTAAAAAATATAATCTGAAATAAATGTTAAGAAATAAAAAAAATTCCATTGGGAAAAAGAAGCCCTGAACACTTACCACACCCCGTGCAACCTCAGTGGCATTATGAACAACATAACTTTTTGGAGTAATTTATGTGAGAAGCAATGTAGCAACCTCGACTTGAGTAATATAACATGTTAATGGCACAATTGTCCCTATATTATACGAAATAGCCAGATACACCCACATGTTTTAAAAATAAGCAAAAGTAGACTCGATGTCATTACTGTAGTAGCTACACTCACACCAGTTTCACCAAATATTGCAATTGCAGCCTTGACAACCAATGTTCACTACTGGAAATGCGGTGTTTACCCACGAGAAATTCGCGACGACCCGTAATTCGTCGTTAAACGAACTAAATTAGCGACGACAGGAAATTAGCGACACAATTTTACTGTGTCGCTAATTAACGACAACGAATTTGTCGTTATATTTTAGTTTTTCGTCGCTAATTGTTTTTTATTTCTTATTGAATTTTTTTTCCTTGTCGAACTACCGTCGCTATTTTAGCGACTATGTTTGTCGTCGCTATTTTGAAGATTAACGACGACTAAATTAGTTTACCCACGACCCGTGTTGTCGTCGCTAAACGTCGATCCTATTTAATGCTGCAGCAGGTTTTTTAACCCACATAACACACACAACACCCATAATAATCCTCCGATTTTCTCCCAAAAAATCAACAAAATTCCATTTTTTTTTTTTTGCAATTCCTTCTCCACTTCATCTTGCATCATTCTTGGTTCAATAATCAAAGTGGGGCTCCATTAATATCATCTTTCATCAAAGAATTTAAGGTATAATTGCATGAAATTCAATTTTTTTTTTGAATGCTAATTGTGTTTCATTCTTCCTATATGCTTTGATTAGGTGAATTAATACAACTCTCTTGGTAGGGAATTAACATCACTCTTCAATTTATCCATCCAATTCAAGGTATTTCTATTAAATTTCATGTTTTTTAAGCTTTGTATTTAATTGATTATATTAGCAAGTTGATATACCATATGATTAGGTTAATGAATTAAATATTTGTTTGTTGATTATGCATGTGTTGTGTGAATTTATATTTTGTGCTCATATATTTTTACTTGTTTATTTAATTATTTGTTTTTTTTTATATATTCATTCATTAATTTAATGGTTTGTAATATTTATTCATTTAATGGTTTGTAATTTTTATTCATTCAATGGTTTGTAATATTTATTCATTCAATGAGTTTGTAATTTTTTTTATTTTGTTTATTGTGTTGTAATTTTATTCATTTTATTCATTAGGTTGTAATAATTATGTATTTTTTTTTTTTATTAATGTAGTCGCATAGTTTACTCAAATTGTTGTTAAGTGATGGCATCGAGTTCGGGCATGAGTATCGATAAGAGTTGGATCGAATCGACGAATGTGTTAGATGCTGAATATATTTTTGGGGTTTATAAATTTATCGATTTTGCTAAGAAAAGTAGAGGTTATACCGGTTACTTGTCTTGTCCGTGTAAGAAGTGTAATAATTTTTGCCGATTAAAAACCAATGATGTTATGGCCCACCTTCTAAGAGAGGGGTTTAACCATGATTATAAGGTTTGGACAAAACACGGTGAGGAAGAGATACAAACACATACACCCCCTGCAAGTAAAGATCCAGTTATAGTAAATGAAATCCAGCATGTTTATGACGATGTGAGACAGAGTTACGATGTTGGTGGACATCCGGGAGACACCGAGATGAGAGATGCACATATTCCAAGTCGAAGCAGTTTTGACACGTTGTTCGAAGAACTGGAGACAGAATTATTTCCTGGTTGTGAATCGATGGGTTCGTTGAATTTTATTGCCAAGCTAATGCACGTAAAAGTAAAGAACAAATGGACTAACACCTCATTCACCGAGCTACTGGAGTTGTTGGGTCGTATTTTGCCTAAACCTCACAATTTGCCCGAATCTTATGAAGCATGCAACAAGAAGTTGAAAAGTTTGGGTATGGGGTATGTTACCATCGACGTTTGTTTGAACGATTGTGTTATTTATTACAAAGAAAACAAAGACCTTGACAAGTGTCCAGTTTGTAACGAGTCTAGATGGGACCCAAAGAAGGGTATCAAAGTACCGCATAAGAAGCTTCGATATTTTCCGATTGCTCCTAGATTACAGCAACTATTCGCTTCAACGCACACCGCTGAAGACATGATTTGGCACCATACCGGTAACAGTGCAGATCCGGATGTGTTGCGTCATCCGGTTGATGGTGATAGTTGGAAGAGATTTGCAGCGCTACACCCTGAGTTTGCTAGTGAACCTCGTAACGTATATCTGGGTCTTGGAATCGATGGGTTTTGTCCTTTCTCTATGCAAAACAACTCGTATAGCATGTGGCCAGTCATATTAACCGTATATAACTTTCCCCCGTGGGTATGCATGAAGGAAACCACATTCCAGCTTTGTTTGTTGATTCCGGGACCCCGTTCACCCGGTAAGGACATGGATGTCTTTCTTCGTCCTGTTATAGATGAGTTGGAAGAGTTGTGGGATAAAGGGATCGTTACGTATGATGCCCACAAGAAAGAAGAGTTTACGATGAAGGTTTGTTTGTTGTCTACCACTAATGATTTCCCCGCTAGGTCATACACTTCGGGATGGTCGGGTCAAGGTTACAAAGCTTGTCCCGAATGCATGGATCATACTCCGTCATTGAGTGTGAACAAAGGGATTGTTTACTTTGACCATAGACGTTGGTTACCTGCCGGACATCCATTTAGAAGCGAACGTGTTTTGTACAAGGAACCCGATGATAGGCGCCCACCGAAGAAATATAGTCCTGCAAGTATTCAGACACAGTTAGATGGGCTTCCAATTGTGTTTCCCGGTAAACACAAGGATTTTGGGGGAAAGATCGTGAAGCAAGATGTTAACCGGCGATTCAATTGGAAGAAAAAGAGTATTTTTTATCGTTTACCTTATTGGTCTGAAAACCTGTTGAAACATAACATTGACGTTATGCATTGCGAGAAAAACGTGTGTGATGCTCTCCTCGGTACAGTTATAGGTCTTGATGGGAAAGTTAACAAAGATAACGTGAAAGCGAGAGTGGATCTTGAGAAATTGGAGATTAGAAAAGAATTGTGGTTGACTGAGAAAAATGGTAAAAAAATATTGAAACGGGGAAAGTACACTCTAACACCGGAAAAGCAGACTATTTTTCTTGACTGGCTGAAGGCACAGAAGTTTCCCGACGGTTTTGCATCTAGTATGAGAAACAATGTTCAAAGTGATACGGGTAAGATTATCGGCATGAAATCTCACGACTGTCACGTGATGATGCAATATCTTTTCGTGGCTAGTCTCCCCGGGCTTATTGAAGACAAAGCGATTAGTGATGTGTTTATTGGGTTAGCGAACGTGTTTAGAGTCGTTTGCAATAAAAATCTAAGCAGGAAACAGTTAGTATCGGGAAAGAAGAAGGTGGTTGAACTTATGTGTAGGCTAGAAATGATTTTACCTCCCGCGTTTTTTGATATAATGATCCACTTGGTGATACACTTATACGATGAAGCATTGCTTGGTGGCCCGGTCCAAATGCGGTGGATGTACCCATTTGAAAGGTATTTGAAAAAGTTGAAAGAGTATATCCGAAATCCGGCTAGACCAGAGGGTTCAATAGCCGAGGGGTACATTGCGGAAGAGACGTTGAATTTCATATCAAGATATCTTAGTGAAGAAAAAACAAGGTTCAACGATCCAGGCAGATACAACGAAGCACCGCTGGTCCCAAAAGAGCTATCCGTTTTCAATTCCCAATGCACTCCAGTTGGCAAGATAGAGTATGTTTCTTTACCGTATAAGGAGAAGGAGCACATAAGTTGGTATATTTTGCATAACTGCGACGAACTGGAAACATACATGACGTAAGTAAATATTATTATCTTATATAAATATATATTATATAAATATATATTTTTATATATATATATTATATATTTATATATTTATATTTATATATTTATATATAAATATATAATATATATATATTATATATTTATATATTTATATTTATATATTTATATATAAATATATAATATATATATATTTTTATATAAATATATAAATATATATATATATATTTTTATATATATATATATATATAAATATATATAAATATATTTTTATATATATATATATATAAATATATATAAATATATTATATATTATATATATTATATATTTATATATAAATGTATATTATATATTATATATTTATATATATTATATATATTATATATTTATATATTTATATATATTATATATTATATATTTATATATTTATATATATTATATATTATATATTTATATATTTATATATATATTATATATTATATATTTATATATTTATATACATTTATATATATTATATATTTATATTAGTTTATTTATACTCATTTACAATTATAGTGAACACAAATCAACACTTACGGGAACGAGTGGTGAAATAGATATTACGCATCGTCGAACATTTAAGGAATGGTTTTTGGAAAAGGTATGTAATTTTAGGCATTGGTTTATAACTTATATATTTATTATCAAAGTACTAACTATTATTGTTGTATATTAGATTCATGGAATGCATTCACGTGGAGATCCATTAGCTACCCCCGAGATGGTGTCCTTGGCAAACATGTCTTATGGTTCGGTGCATAAATATGATTCATGTGTTGTGAACGGTGTCAAGTGGGTAACTAAGTCCAAAGGAGAGAAAAGAGTGACGCAGGATTACGGAATGTGTACCATTTACAATGAAGAACCCTATTATGGGGAATTAATCAAAATCTTGGAGGTTATGTACACTGGAGGGTGCTCGGTTGTGTTACTTGTCTGTAAGTGGTATAAAAAGTCTGGATCGAGGCAAGAACATGGGGTAACATTTATCAACACAACAAACTTTGAGTGGGCTGACGAACCATACATTTTAGCATCGCAGGCCAAGAAAGTGTTTTACATCGACGAGATTAGTTCAAAGAAATCAATGAAAGGGTGGAAAGCCGTTTGGGGAATAAACGATCGTCACGGATGGAGTCCTGAGTTATGGGGTTCGGAATCACTCCCTACTGGAAATGAGAGCATCAGCATACCATTGGATAGCACGGGGAACGAGAACATCAGCATGCCACTGGCATCCACCGAGGAGATCGAGATTGATCCTGCTCATTTCTTTATTGATTTGTCTTTTGATACGGTTATTGATGAGAATGAGGAAATTCATGATGACACCTTGGATGAATACGGTGATGAAGAAGAACCTATAGAGGTTGATAGCGATGATGAACCCATAGTTATTAGTGGATATGATAGTGATTAGGTTTTATTTTGGTTTATTTGTATTAACACATTTTGATGGTTTTTTAACACTTAACTTTGACTCTAAACACTTAACTTTGACTCTAAACACTTAACTTTGACTCTAAACACTCAACTTTGACTCTAAACACTCAACTTTGACTCTAAACACTTAACTTTGACCACAAACACTCAACTTTGACTCTAAACACTCAACTTTGACCATAAACACTCAACTTTGACCACAAACACTTAACTTTGACCATAAACACTCAACTTTGACTCTAAACACTCAACTTTGACCATAAACACTCAACTTTGACCATAAACACTCAACTTTGACTCTAAACACTTAACTTTGACCATAAACACTCAACTTTGACCACAAACACTTAACTTTGACCATAAACACTCAACTTTGACCACAAACACTTAACTTTGACCATAAACACTCAACTTTGACTCTAAACACTCAACTTTGACCATAAACACTCAACTTTGACCACAAACACTCAACTTTGACTCTAAACACTTAACGTTGACTATAAACACTTAACTTTGACCATAAACACTCAACTTTGACTCTAAACACTCAACTTTGACTCTAAACACTCAACTTTGACTCTAAACACTCAACTTTGACCATAAACACTCAACTTTGACTCTAAACACTCAACTTTGACTCTAAACACTTAACTTTGACTCTAAACACTTAACTTTGACTCTAAACACTCAACTTTGACCATAAACACTCAACTTTGACTCTAAACACTCAACTTTGACTCTAAACACTCAACTTTGACTCTAAACACTCAACTTTGACTCTAAACACTTAACTTTGACCACAAACACTCAACTTTGACTCTAAACACTCAACTTTGACCATAAACACTCAACTTTGACCACAAACACTTAACTTTGACCATAAACACTCAACTTTGACCACAAACACTTAACTTTGACCATAAACACTCAACTTTGACTCTAAACACTCAACTTTGACCATAAACACTCAACTTTGACCACAAACACTTAACTTTGACCATAAACACTCAACTTTGACCACAAACACTTAACTTTGACCATAAACACTCAACTTTGACTCTAAACACTCAACTTTGACCATAAACACTCAACTTTGACCACAAACACTTAACTTTGACCATAAACACTCAACTTTGACCACAAACACTTAACTTTGACCATAAACACTCAACTTTGACTCTAAACACTCAACTTTGACTCTAAACACTTGACTAAACACCCGAACACCCAAGTTTGACCATAAACACTTGACTAAACACCCGAACACCCAAGTTTGACCATAAACACTTGACTAAACACCCCGAATACCCAAGTTTGACCATAAACACTTGACTAAACACCCCGAATACCCAAGTTTGACCATAAACACTTGACTAAACACCCGAACACCCAATTAAGAATGTGAAAAGGAACAAAAAAAAACACAAAAAAAAATACAAGAAAGGGTAAGCATCTTTAACCCCCAAAATTTTTTTAAAAAAAAAAAAAAAAAAAAAAATAGCGACGACATTCAAATGGATTAGCGACGACATTCAACCTTTGAATGTCGTTGCTAATTATTCGCGACGACATTCAAAGGGATAGTCGTCGCTAAACAATAATAAAAACTTTGATTGGTCTTCGTGGGCGGTCAACTTTCCCGCCCACGAAAATTAGCGACGACAAGGCACGCAAGGGGCGTGTGTACGTGGGGCGACACGTGTCCCCGATTCGCGACGAAACTTCAGGATTCGCGACGACCTGCGTGTCGTCGCTAATCTTTTATTCTATAAAGCCCTAACCGAGCTCATTTCTGCCATAACAAACACTCAAAAACTCACACAAAACCTCCATTTCCGCCATAGCCAAGCAGCTCCGAGCAATAACAACACCAAATCCGACATCAAGGTAATGATTCCAATCCAATAACACATTTTAATCACTACTTTTTTAATTTTTTCATTTTCAATTTCTAATATTTTTTCTTGTGTTTATTTTGTATGATTCCTTCTTCTTGGCATGGATTCATGGACGAAATCTACACCATTTCTACGTATCAGGTTCCAATTTCCGGATCAAACTTGCATTTTTTTTATTTTTAATTTTTTTTTGTTTGTAAAAATCTATGAATGTTTGTGTCATTTGAGTAATTCCGAGAATTATGTGTATGTTTATGGGTTGTTTGGTAATTTTTTGGTGTTAAATAACAACATTTAATTGGTATTTGGTAAAAATTAGGGTTTTGGTATGATTTTTGTAATTTTAATGTAATAATTAGAGTGTTATTGATCTTTGATTGTGTTTTAAGATATAGGGACCTATTTGCAATATGTTTGATTTGTATGTTTAAGGACTAAAATGCAGTTTTATACTTTTTTTGGACTAAAATGCAATTTTATACCTTTTAAGGACTAAAATGCAATTTTTAAAAAATTAGGACTAAATAGCATATTTTATAAAAAATTTGGACTAAAATCATTTTTTAGGACTCGATTGCAAATTTTAAAAGAAAAGGGACTTATTTGCAAATTTTACAAAAATAGGACTTGATTGCAAATTTTAAAAGAAAATGGGACTAAAATGCAATTTTTTTAAAAAATAGGACTTATTTGAAATTTTAAAAAAATAGGACTTGATTGCAAATTTTAAAAAAAGTAGGACTTATTTGAAATTTTAAAAAAATAGGACTTGATTGCAAATTTTAAAAAAAGTAGGACTTATTTGAAATTTTAAAAAAATAGGACTTATTTGCAAATTTTAAAAAATTTGGAATTATTTGCAAATTTTAAAAAATTTGGACTTAAATGCAAATTTTAAAAAAAATTGGACTTATTTGCAAATTTTAAAAAAATTTAGGACTTAAATGTAATTTTATGAAATTTTATAGATGGCTGCTGTCATGGGTAGGAGTCACGATGGAGATGGGAGGGGTAACGATCCCCCGAGGGGTCCACCACGTTCGAATGCTGATTGTAACCAACCATCGGGTAATAAAAAATTCAATTAATGTTTATTTATCACTTAAAAAATATGTAGTGTCTAAATATTTTTCACTAAAACAGGTGAACGTAAAAAAAGGAGACCGAAAGCTGCCACCTCTATCCGGACAGCTCAGGAGACCCTGAAGAGAGTCGGCTGGCCCATTCCAGTTGACTTTTCTGTCATAGACGGCACCTGGAACTTCGTCGGCCCATATAGCAAACACGTGGGTCAGGTGGCTGGTAATGCTGTTCGAGAAGCTATTCCCCCTTGCTACAAAGAATGGAAAGAGGTCCCCGACCATAACAAAGGGGTAGTTTTGCAGCGACTTCATCAATTTTTTGATTTAGAGGAGTGGAGGAGGCGAAGCGATTGGGAAGAGATCACTAGGAGATTGACTGCGATGACATCCGGAGCCTACAGGCGATACAAGTCGGATTTGAAGAACGACTACTACTACACGGGTGAAAATCCACCAGATGTTGACCCGGTGATTTGGGAGGCGACGAAGAAGATGTTTGATGACTTGGCGAAACAGGTAGAAAAAAATAATTTATTAATTATTTTATACATTTTTTTAAATTAATTTTATAACTACTTCTTTTTTATTTGTAACAGAGTCAGGCTGATATAAACAAGAAGAATCGAGAGCAGCAGTCAGTTCCGAGCAAGGCGGGGTCAAGGAACTGGTCACAGACCCGGGAGGTGATTATTGAGGTATAAGTTTTAAAAATTAAAATATAATTTAGTATTTAATTTAATTTAATTGTTAACTTATTAAAATTTGTTATTGTATACTGTCCAGGGGAAGCTGAAGACGGTGACGAAAGAGCCGTTAACATTTACAGATGACGAGACCCAGGAGGAGATGGATCTTCCTCCTTTATGCGGCTATTTCGACCACCTTTCATATGATGCGGCTACGGATAGCTAGCGTGACCAGCGTTTGGAGAGAGCTAGTGTAAGTCTTTTTAAAAAAAAAATTGATTTAATTTTTTTTTATTTTAATTTTTTTTTTTACTTAATCTAATTTATTTTTAAATTGAAATCTAATTGCAGGGTGTTCTTCGGGAGAAGATGAAGAAGAAGGTTGTGCAGGCCGGAACGGAGGGTACTGAAGTTAGCATCCAGGAGCAGATGGATGCCATGCTCGAGACGATCATGGAGGTCCTACACCCACCCAAGACTAAACACTGGGTGCCTACCATTGGTCCGGTCCGGAAACGAGCCAGGACTCCTACACAGCCGGACAGGGAGAACGATGAGCTGCTTAAGGCGGTTCTGGATGGGATGAACGAGCTTCGCGCGGCTCAAAATCTTCCACCGATACCGGATCCATCCTCCGCATCACCCGGGCCCACAGCTTCTTCTAGTCGGCCGAGTCAACCCCCGAGCATGGCAGAGACTCTTTTCGAGGCATTAAACGGGATGAGAATCGCTAATGGAATGCAGCCGATCAGCAAACCCGGGCCCACTAGACGAGATGAAGAGAGAGAAGATGAGGAGAGAAGAGGAGATGGAGAAGATCCCAATTTGAATGATGATTAAGTTATTTTTTTTTAATTTGGTTGGTTTGTGTGTTTAAGACTTTATTTATTTCGGAATGTTTGACTTTGACTAGAGTCGTTTGACGTTGACTTTATTTCAAGTTTAGTATTTGAATCGAATTATCGTATTTTATATGTATTTTTGGATTTTTATTTATTTATAATTTTGCATTATATTTAAAATCAAAATAATAATAAAAACTAAAATTTAAATAATAAAGAAAAATAAAAAAGTAAAAAAAAAATAAAAAAAAAACAAAAAAAAAAACGAATAGCGACGACCCTTGTCGTCGCTAAACTATTCAATAAAATAAATAAATAATGATTTTCGATAAAATGTAAAAAAAAATAAAAAAAAATTATTATTATTAGCGACGACATCTCCGTCGCTAAACTTTGTCGCTATTTAATTAAAAAAGAAAGAAAATTGAAATCGATAAAAAATTAATTAAAAACTAATTAATCAATTAGCGACGACATGTCGTCGCTAATATGTCGTAGCTAATTCGTTAAATCCGCGACGCCCATCCTCGTGGGTAAATTCCTAAGGAACTAATCACGAAATCACAATTATTCGTCGCTAATCTCAAATTAGCGACGCCAGGATAGAGACGACAGTTTAGCGACGACATTTCGTCGCTAAACGAAATTAGCGACGATTTATCCCGGATTCGCGACGACGCGTGTCGTCGCGAAATCACGCGAATCCAGTAGTGGTTGTAGCTCTAATATTATCCACCACGAGAAAATAAATAAAATTAACAATAATAATATATATTTACATTAAAAAATTTAACACATAAATTAGCTATAGTTGCATCTAAAAGAAAAGTTTATGTGTTGTGTCAATAAGTATAGTTCTCAAGAATCTCGTACCATCTTCCAGAGCATATTGAAGACACCATCACCAGTCTCTTTTTAGCCAACTCAGCACCTATCGATTACCATGACATTACAAATAAATGATTTAGTTAAAAAGAAAATATGCTAGGACACGGCAAAAAGAAATTAAATTTATTAAAAAAACATTGTAAATGTGTTAAACCGATAAAAAAAGAGCATAACACGGTACTCAAAATCCCTAATTATCATCAATAATACCCTAAATGAGGCAAATAATTATCAAACCTATCAAGTACTTAATTACTTTAACATATATCAAAATCAATGTTAATTAAGTATGCACAACAGTATTTAAGCATTTGTAGTACACAACAGTATTTAAGCATTTGTAATACCTTTGACGGCCAAAGAGTCATGATAGAAGTCTCAACCATGGAAAAAAATGCTGAGATCCCCAAAGTGCTGCCAATATTAAACCTTGATCCTTAAAAACCTTAAGAACTAGCAAAAACTTTGGCAAGGGGCTTCTCAATGCCATTAAATTCCACTCTAAAAAGTCAAAACCAACATTCACTACTCCTTCCAATTCCACCGCTCTCCGGTTCCCCAAAACCATCACTTCGCAAATAACCGGCTCTAGTACCACCACACTTTCCCTCACTGGAACCTCTGCAAACCCTAACTCATGGTGGTGACTGGTTTTTTGACCCGCAAAGAAAGAGAGTTGGTGGCGCCGCTGGTGATGCGGCGTGGCTAAGGGTGATGTTTTTTTTGGAGTGGTTTATAGTTACGTAAGGAGAGTTACGAAGGTGTGTGTTAAATGTCATGTTTTAATTTAAAGACCATTAAAGATATAATTGTCAAAACGTTACTTAAAGTATTAGTTAAATAAGGTTTATGATCAAAATAATATAGAATGATGTTTTAAACTCTAAATTTAAGTTAAATGATTTTTTTCTTCATTTCCCATATCTATATTTTACTCAAATATTATGGGATTTTCATTACAAGTATCATAGTAAAAATATTTGATTATTATAAACAAACTTCAATAATGTACTTTATTAAAATACTCTCATTAAATTAGATAATGGTAAAAAATATATGTATCTTTAATATACCTAAACAAATGTATCTGTCACCACCACATCCAACCATCACTGACACAACCTCCAACTTCGAAGTTCTTTTTTCTATTTCGCAAACATAAAATTTACTTTTCGAAACAAGGAATTCATTGTTTGAGACAGTGAATTTCATGTTTGATTTTTCCATGTTTCGAACAATGAATTGCTTGTTTCGAACAACGAACAAATTTCATGTTCGGTATATGAAATTTCATGTTCTACGAGTAGTTAGTCGGAGTTCTGATCAAGAAAAAACTGGATAGGGTGTTGGCAGCGATAGGGATGATTAGAGGTCTTCCAGATAAAATTTTAAAAATTAATCTGAGATGGTAGTGGTAGCCAAATTTAGTTAAATTTTTTTTGTTGGAGATGGTGGTGGTCGTTTTATTTTTGTAAAAAAATTAAAAAAGAAATTGATCAGAGGTAATAGTTGTAATGGTGGTGGTTGTAGCGGTGGGCGGTGGTGGACGGTGGTTATAACAGATGGTTGTGATGGTGGTGATGGTAATCAAAAGTTATAGTAAGGATGATTAATTTTAATTTTTTATATGAATGAATTGCTAATAAAGCAATTATATATATCAAATAATGGTATTTTTTCAATGATCGTTTATAATAAAAGTGTTGTGAACGGTAGAGAAATGAAGAGAAGTGTTATGTTTATTATCAGAGTGTGTAAAGATTACATACTGGGAGCTCCTATTTATAGGTAATATGTAACCCTAAACCCTAGTGTTCATGGGCTTGATTACTAGCCCATGGGCTGGAATGAATATCTACTAAGATGGGTATAACACTCCCCCTTGGATATTCAGTCCCTAAGAATATGCCTCGTTAAAACATTCCTAGAAAAAACCTAGTAGGAAAAAAAATCTAGTGAAAGAAAAGAGTACATTTCTTTATACGCTAACTAAAACTACCTCATTAAAAACCTTTATCAGGAAAACCTATTAGGACAAAACCGTGATGAAGGAAAAGAGTGTAGTGCGTATTTGTATCCCCCTCTTGTCAGCTCCTTAAGAAAGATCTTGAAGTCGCTGCATGCTAATCTTGTGTATTAATTTCTTGAACGTAGATGTAGGTAATGCCTTTGTAAATAAATCGTCCGAATTGTCACTTGAGCGAATTGGTTGAACATCCACTTCACATTTCTTCAAGAGTTAATGTCTAAAGGATAGCTTTGGAGATATGTTTGGTTCGACCATCTTTGATGTAGCCTCCTATGTCTCGAGTGATACAAGTGGCATATTGTTCAACTTTGTTTACTTGTCGAAAGATTGCATTCCGCTTAAATATTTAATTTTGAGAATATACCTCATTAAAACCTTTCTAAGAAAAAACCAATAGGACAAAATCATAGTAAAGGAAAAAGAGTATAGTATTCTTCAACACGTTTATATATAAATTGCCTCATTAAAAACCTTGCAAGGAAAACCTAGTGGGAAAAAACCTATGCTAAGGGAAAAAGAGTGCATTGCGTAAATGTCTCCCCTTGATGTAAGTATAACACAATGGTGTATAACTTGAGACATTTAATATGAGTAATAAATAATACGACATAAATTGGATCGACGCTTCATTCATATATAATGATTTGAGGTGCTCGACATACGACTTATATTAAGTCTTTCTTAAGAAATAATAGCAAATAAAAGTGCATCCACCACCGGAGTCTATATCTCTTTAATAAATATATTACGTGTGCTACAACATACTATCTTATATAGTGACCCCCCCTTGTAGCACATTCGTTTCAAAATTGTGAAAATTTCACGTCGTACAAGTGAAATAAAATATTTGTTTTATTTATGTCTTTCTACTGATGGCCAGTCAGTTTATTTAGACATTTTAATTAAAAAAAATCCTCGATTTTATTCGTATATTAATAGTTATTGCGCGCATATATAAATATTCGATCATGATCAATTTTTAGTTAGGTTCCAATAATTTAAAGTAGTAAAATAACTGATTGAGATCTCAATATATAATTAGGTACCTGATACTCAATAAGAGTATTTTAATTCTCACTTATATACACTACTTGACATTTATATGATGTCAAAAGTCTCATAATTAACAACTTGCTCATGTTGCTGCTCCTTTATGCTATCTTTGAAACTAAATAGATCTATTTCTATTTAAGCATCAATAGTATAATTTTATTAGATAACTCTTCTGAGACATAAGTTTAATTAGTAGCATTGATAACGAGTTATTGTGACTTAGTCACTACACCTTTACAACATTTTCAATCATTATACGAGGATCAGTATAAATGGTGTATTCTTATATTCCAGTTTATTGAAATCTCTCCCCCTAATTCTGTAATATTTCAAACAATATTTATTCTCATATTTTATCTTGTTGCACGGTGGTGGAGCAATTGTAATGTAAATTGTGCAATCAATTTTTTTATGGAATAAATATCTGGTCTTTGACCAGTAGGGAGTATTTATTATGAGCAATGGTCTTAGCAATTTGTTATAAACGATTTAATAAATAACGTTGCTAGACTCGTATATATCACTTTGAATTTGTCTTGAAACAAAAAACGAAATATCAAAATTATTTGGATTGTGCATAACCAATTTGCTAATATTCATTTGATAATATCAGTCTTTAATATCATCACTTGTGAATATTTTAGTAGAATTTATATCGTCAAATATACATATGGTAATGTTGACAAAATATAACATACAATTATATTTTCCAAATATAAGTGATAGGATCACAAAGTAAATCTTGGAAGCACAATACAAATTTTTTCAAATTCTTCTATTATGTCGGATGTACCAGCTATGATATTGACATTTACTTTAGAAGTTTGAAAATCAGAGAAATATATTTAATTTCTTAAGTTATGCGAATAAAAAACGAACAAATTGATAATTTATGCTATATATGCGCATAAAATATATCTTTAATCATCCTATATTTTGTTTCATTTGTTAACCGAAATATAAATTATCCGATAAAAAATATGGATTATTTCATATTATGAGCTCGTGGAGGATAATTCCAGTCATATGCAGAAACTTGGTATTTTCAATATAGGTTATACTATATCAGCGGGTATATATAAAAATTTGTGTATTTTTCCTATTTCAGTTTATATGTTATGTTATATCCGTGGATATAAATATAAAATATATATAGTATATATTTCATATATATTAATACCACTTAAATTGGTATATATATTATTTCAATAAAAAAACTGAAATAAGTAAATAAATAGCTTTCATGCGTCCAAAAAAAGATAAAAAATAGACAACTTTCATGAACCAATAAAATAACGAAATTGTTATATAATCAATATTAAAAAAATTCATTGGCATAAATAGATAAATTGATTTCCATAAATACTAAAAGACGTATCATGTCTATAAATATGCAATAGATCAGATGATTTCTTTTTATTTTGAGCGAGTGATCAAAAGATCAATATTCCATTACAAAACAAAAATTAATGTAATGGGGTTTTTCTTTATACATGTCAAAAAAAAGGCAATGATAAGCAATTCAATTAGATGTTGAATACAATTTACATATGTAAATTTGCTTTTATTTTGACCATATTCTATGGCAGGTTTCTTTGACTTTTTATTTATTTATTTATAATTTCAATTCATTATGATGATACTGAATATATTTAACAATTTATAAAGAAATTGTTTTTCTTAAATCAGTAAAATAGTATTATACTTGTTTAATTCTTGAGGCAATCAAAGTAGCTTAAGTGTATAATCACTGAAATAGTAATATTTTTTTTTGATAATTATATTAATGACACATGCCTACTTTTACTTTTTCTAGTCAAATAGAATTTGCTAAAAACACTAACATAGGAGTGCCATGTTCTTTTCTTCTTTTTCGTTACATTAGTAAATGAACAAAAAAAAAAAATTATACATATATATTCTTCTTCATAAAGAGGCACTGTTTGAGCATGTGCACACTTTGATAACAAATAAATTCTCCTCTCATGGAACTCTTTTACACTTCTGATAGCAAATCTATCCCTCAAATTATCTAATATATCCAATAGACAAAATCTATGATAATATTCAGGAAACACACTCTTTACAGAGTTAACTATACTTTGGTTTTAATTGGAGATGAATGTTATTTTACGAGGTAATAAATGAGGTTTTAAACAATTTAAAAACCATCCCCAATTTTCAATATCCTCTGATTGTACTATAGCAAAGGCTATAGGAAAAAATCCTTGATTTCCATTGTTCAATAGAGGTAAATTTAGTATTAAAAAATAGCTGTCAATTTGGTAATAAAAAACCCATCATAAATAGATTAGAAAGATCAAATAGATAAATAGATCTTTTATTATTATTGTTATCGAATAGATCAAAAGATCAGTATTCATTCCATTATTTAAGGAAGAAAAAAATTTCATCAAAATATATGTGATGATTATATAACGTGTATATCAAAATCAAATACTATCGTTCGTTAGAATTTCTTTAGATCAGAGGATCTAATTATTTGTCTTGTATAAAATGTAAACATAAGACAAGACGATTTGATATATTATAAGATTTAAAAAAATCAATTACCTCTTAAATGGTAGAGGCTATAGTGCTGATAACGTGTTGTGAACGGTAGAGAAATGAAGAGAAGCGTTCTGTTTATTATCAGAGTGTGTAAAGATTACATAGTGAGAGCTCCTATTTATAGGTAATATGTAACCCTAAACCCTAGTGTTTATGGACTTGATTACTAGCCCATGGGCTGGAATGAATATCCACTAAGATGAGTTTATAACAAAAAAAAAATTATTGGTTGGTTTTTTTTCTTTTTGGACATCTATTGGTTGGTTTAATGACCATATTAATATAAGAAGGAAAAATAACTGTACATTGTACAAAATACTACCTACGTGAGTTTGAAAAGTTAAGATAGTAACTATAATTTTGGTAAAAGAAATGAAACGAGAGATACATAGTTTACACTAGACCGAATCATTTACGTTGAAAAAACTTAGAGTTTTTTTTTTTCAAAAATCTATTTTGGTTAGCATTCATCCACGACAATGTAACTAGTCTCTAAATTTTTTCCTAATTTCTCTTATTTTAGTTATTCATAATTTATATGGTTGGTCTTAAAACTATCGATTATTGGTCTAGTTGTTAGACTATTCTGCAGAGACCAAAGGGTTTTAAGATCAACTTTTATTAAAGTCAAAATGATTCCGAACCTAAAATAGATCTTGTATCTATGAAAAGGAAAAACTATTCATAATTACCCACGGATTACTATGGGAAGAAATTGATAACAAATCAATATCGGTTACTAGTAGAAGTCGTTTTCGTCATTGTCTACATATATCAGATATGTTTTCTTTTTTTCTAAACGAGACATTTCGCAGCTGGAACAAATTAAATGAGATAACTAACTATCCAATAAATGGCAAATTTAGAAGAAAATGGCATCAACATTAAACTAATAAAGATGCCAATATGGAATGCACTTAAATGCAAAATCAGTACTCTTTCTTAATCAAAGAGAAATAAGAGAGATGCACATAATATTGTTTGGTTGAGATACTTTTTTCATTACTTCATTGTGAAAACGAATATGCAGAGATATGGTCCCCTCTAAAAAACTATGGTTTCAATACGCCTCTTCTTTTGTGGTTTGCTTAAGCTATTTTCCAAATGCATTACATAATATAGGAAATCGAATGGGAAAGGAGCCAAAATAGGTCGTCTCATCTCTAAAGTTGATAAGTGGTATACCAATATATAGAAACTCCCATCTATTTTTTTTGTTCAAATAAACTCCCATCTCTAAAGATGATAAGTGGTGTTCCACTATATAGAAACTCCCATTAGCTACGTAAATGTTTAAGGGCCCGTTTGTAAATGCTTATTTTAGAGTAAAAAAGCGCTTTTAGAATAAAATTTAAAATTTAAAAAAATTATTAAAAATAAATTTGAAATCTAAAATTATTTTAAGTGCTTTTTTTAAGAAGCACCTATTTGGTGCTTCTCAAAAAAGTGTTTTTCAAAGTCAAAAAAATTCTTAAAATGCTAAAAGCACTTTTAAGTGCTTCTCCAAAAAAGCACTTCCAAACGGACACTAAATCTGCTCCTGTAGTTACGAAAACTAACAATTATTCATGAGATTTCAAACTTAATTTTATTTAAATCATCTTAGTCTTTGGTAGAATTTAAGGAAAAAAAAAAAGAGTTTCCTTCAATTATTGATGGAGTAAAAAAATTCACTTTAAATATTACATTGAGATACAACCATGTTATGTCTACATAAATCTTTTTTCATCTACCAAAATTTTAATTCAAACTTATACAAACAAATAAGTGACTTAGTGTCCGGATTGGAGTACTTTTTTTAAAAAGTACTTAAAACATTTCTACATGTTTAAAGTTTTTTTAGACCCGTTAGCATTTTTAGTAAAATCACCAAGATGCTTCTTAAAAAATACACTTAAAGTGATTTTAGATATACACATTATTTTTATTGATTTTTTCAAATTTTTTATTTTATTCTAACAACGTTTTTTTACTCTAAAATAAGTACTTCCAAACGGACCCTTAGTATCTTCCAGGATAAAGCACTTAATGGTACTTCGACGTTCAATTCACGTTTGATGGAATTCTCGCCAATACAAAATTGTGTGAATAAAATTGTAAAAAAAAATGAGAGATTGCAATAGAAAACACATGCGCACACACACACACACACACACACACACATATATATAAACCAATCACCTCAATTGTTTTCCGAAAGATCTTATAGTCAAAAAATATCATGAAACAACATGATAGTTTATAACACGTATATCTAATCAAAACAGTTAACTTGCATACTAGTTTAAGTAATGGCCTAATCGACGTCGTGTACGTGTCTTTGAACATGGCATAAGATAATCGAGATCTTAGGACTAAGATATCCTGATGGGAGCAGTTGGAACATGAAAGCTACTTCCCATGAACCAAATTGTTTGCCCGAGACTTATATGACATATCAGCATATTAGAAGAGTGTTATGCTCAAAGTTAATGCTTGAATGGTCGAGGGGTGTGATCGATAGGTCTATCAATTACCATTTAGATTCACGGATGAGTTACCCAAGATGAGAAGTCTTATATCAGTTACTATCTCACACATTGGTCTTAGTACCTATTTATGAACTCTTGGGCATTTTAGTCTTACATGGTGAAATGTGGTGTATTGACGAGTGAGTCATAATGATAGTACTTTTGTATTCTCAAGAAGATAGAATGCGTATGACTCATTTATCTATTTTTGATGACTTTTGTGAGATATATGATTGATAAGCTTGAAATGAAAGGGGACACATACAAAGTTTCACCTTCGGGATGAATAAGAGCCACCTAAAAATGGGTACCACTTAACGCGTAAGACCACCCTCGGGAGCAGATTAAAAGATATATCTGTCAAGAATACTTAGAAGGGTTGATGAGTTTACGCATTTAGTCATCTTATAGAGCATGTCATATAAACATATGAACAACACATAAAGTTTCAAAGAACTACCCTACTCATTTTAAAAGCTATATGATAGTATTAACTCATTCACGTCAAAATGACAAAAAAAGTAGATTTTCCATTAGGTTAGATCTCATCACACACCTACTCAGTTCTCACTTATCTTCTAGGCCCTTATATGCATTGTTCACTAATCCTCTTTCTACATTAAGATTATTCTTATACGTGCATTCGAGTACAAATATAGATAATTCAAAAAGTAAGTACTTGATTACTATCATCGATTAGTTTATACATGCTTTCAAGGGACGTTACTTAGTTCAATACCTATTTCCTAAACTATTTTTTAGGTTATTTATAAAGCCTTAAAACACATAGACGGGGATGAGAACAACAAGTACCCCACCCCCGACTCAAAGATGAGGCGTGTCCCCATGACTCACAAAAGACTCTAAAAGTAGTAAATTTAAGAGTATACACTTTACCATATTATATACAGAGCGAACAAGAGGGTAAAGAGAACTTACCTTAGTGAAAATTGCTCAATTCTCAAGTTAGGGGTTGATGTTCTCGATCCTTATCGCTCTATTATTGTGTTTTGTGGCGTTATGAATTGATTCAGAGCAGAATGGACATGCAAAGTTGAGAAAACTCTGTTACGCGTCACATCTTGCCATTCTAATTTTAACTTTTTTATTTGACATCCAAATGAGGAGTGTTTACGTAATTGAAAACTAGTCCTCTCTGCTTCCTAACGGTGTAAAGATCTCCCCAAAATTCACATCCAGTCATATGCAATTCATCTCCAAAGTTGGGCGTATTGTGCATAATCTCAATTATTTGGATGTAGATTTCTAATCAGATCTCTTATTCATATATGGTCTTTTCCATTATATAAATCTCAAAAATTTGCGATATAGGCTCGAGAAAAGGTGGAGTCTTACACCTAATAAAAAAGCTTTGAACATTCCAGGTTTTGCCAAAAAACGACACATAGAGTTATGCCTAACCGAAATCACATCGCGCCTATGATTTGCATCGATTGCATGCTACCAATATTTCCAAAAGCATCTGAGGCACGTCTGTTATTTTTTGGGGCACGAATTTCCAAGGAGCCAAGAAACTAGGGCATGCCTGTTTCTAGATTTTTTTTCTTTAAATAATTCCTGAAACCCTTGAAATTTATTGAATTTTTTTCCCTTTTAACTCGATATGATGTTACTGATGCACTAGTGCTCTTTTATTTATCAACGGAGGTTCCAATTTTCATGAAATTCATCGTTCTCTGTTTTAACCTTTGTTTTCGACCTCGAACCTCACCTATTGTGACTTGTGCATCAAATAAACTCCACTACCCTTCTCGTTATGCAAATATACACTAATTAAACTCGAAACTACTGGAAACATTATACAATAACTTAAGAAAAGCGATAAAAGTGTGGGGTTTACCCTTTTTTACCTTAGTTTCTTGCCCAAGAAGCACTTTTTATTTATCACGTCGTTGAACTCGACATGAGAACTTTCTAAAATCTTGTCTTGAAGCCCTTGCACTACTCCTCCACTAAATAGTGGAATAGGGAATCACACACCTTTCATTTTGCTTGAATGATGTTTATATGGAGTTGTGTAGTTCCCCCGTTTCGCCGCCTTGTTCTCACGGCGATACAAATTTCTCACACGGTGATATTTGATGATCGTCTTGGACGGTACACACTTTTATGATCTTCAATTACATATTCGTATTTGTAAGGAGGTAGGTATTCCCCCCTCTTTTTTCCCTTGCATTCGCGGTGTAACCTCTTGCTCCCAAATAATTTGTTAACCATCTTTGATGGTGAAGGTGGTTTTGGTTCTTTTAATACTCCTTAATGTTCAATGAGTTTTTTTTCTTACTTCCTTCATAAATCTTTATGGGAATGGTGGTGGGCAACCTTCTTGTGGTAAAGGCTCTGCTTCTTTTTTTCTCTTGAATCTTCGATTCTTCTACCAATTTCTCAACAACTTTGTCTTTATCTCCGTCTTCGTCATCAACCTAGTCTTCCACTATCACATTATCCAAATTTGTCTTAGAAAGCTCTTTCCCATCGCTAACAACTTATTTAAACTCAACTTTTCTCTCATGATTATATGCAAACTCCATGGGGATATCATGTAAGTCTTTGGCTTCTAAGATATGTTTCGCTACCCGTTTCTCTAATATTCTAACAAGAGGCTCAACCATATATTGGAATTCAACCATATCCTACAAAATCTTCACATCACCTACGCAATTTTTTGCGATAACGGACGATTGATATTGGAAGTTCATGAATTTTAATTTCAATGCAGTACAATGAGTCCAACTCTATATATTATGACCTATAGGTTACGCTAGTACAACAAGTCAACTGCAAGTTGAGGTTTAACTAATAATTAAACAATCGTTCAATGCCTTCTAATAATATGACTCTCTAGGTCACTATGACAGAACTTAAGAACATTGTGAGCATGAATCCCTTATTGTATGAAAAAGGTGTGTAAAGTCTCACGATAAAGAAAGCATTCAATATTAACACGTGATAAATATACACAAATACATAAATAAGTTACTCAAAAGAAATAAAATAAGATACCCATTTATATCATGCCAAGATATGTCATGTTTAGCTACTCATACTGAATACAAAAGATTACATATTCATGAAGAAAGTCATGCCATAGGAACTAAGTATATGCCAATTATTTCTTCAATTTCAATACTGATTATCTTACAATGTAACGCTTGTCTTCTAACCGATAACAATACTATGATACATATAATAATATAATTATACTAATTTATAATTATTTTAGGTTTATCATAAATTGTACATATTGATCTTTATCTTAAAGAGGTAAAGTTTCTCCAAGTATGCTTATTTACCTTCTCTTATTTTCTTTGATTTTATCTAGTCTCTTAGAACGTGTTCTGCAAATCATACCTTAGTAAGGTACAAAATGCTCAGCTTCTGCACCTAACTTTGTTGATCCAAGTGGTTATTTTGTGCACTGATGCAAGACTCAACTTCATTTTTTCTCTTTTAATAGCCACTAAAATTTCTGTTTTTCTAATTTAGTTCATAATCTCCATTACACTGTCATTTACTCTCTAAGGGTAGAATTATTCATTTGCTTACACATAAGAAATAACATCAAGTAACAGTTTAATAACCAATTTTATCCTAAATAATAGGTAAACATACCATATTATTATGACAAATCAGTGTTACAATCTAGCACTTAACCGCTCGATTATGCTACTTGGTATTTTGCTATTTTTCTTATTTTCTTATTTTCTTAAATTCTAATCTTTGAATCTAATATTTCATCCCAATTCCTACTTTTCCCTTTTACGTTTTCGACTCACACAATAATTCTTTATTTTTTACAACGGTAAAGTCTCTCCTTATGGTACAATACTCTGAATTCTGATCTTGTTAACTTATTACGAACGTGTTATACTTGCACACTTATGTTTTAAAAATATTGCACTTCAGATCTCCAACAAAGACATGGCTTGATAGCATTACAAACCATGTTATAAATAAATATTGTTTTCTCCTCATATTCTCGAGCCATAGGGATTTGGTTGAATCCTTAAAACCATCCATAAAGGTAAGGATAGCCACGGTGGAATTGACTAATATCTTAGTAAATGGGAGACAATATTTTGGGAACATTTGGTGGTGTCTCATCTTTTATGATAGATTTAAAGACTCACGATATATGGTTTGGGGAGGGGGGTGATAATTAATGTGGGATTTATCCCCTTATTTTGTACTATTTGAATTATCAGCTATTCTTGGATTTATACTTGTTTTCGGAGCAATTTGAGATGATTTGTGTGTTAAGTGTGAAACTCTTAGGAAATTGGATGATATGAGACCCCTAGATAAATCTATAAAGTAAAAAAGTCAAGGGAACCCCCAAGTCAAATCCTAAAAGGAACCAAAAGTTTCATGAGAAGCTCAAAAGAATTGCCGGTAAGCAAATTCAACTTTAGAAATTATCGATAAACAGTTGGTGAGGATTATGATCATGATATTTAGCCATAAGATAACTATTGGAGTCTAGATAACCTGAGAAGAAACGGTTCGCAAATCAGAGTTGAACTGAAGAAATTATGGCGAATACCTAAGTTGTCCGAAACTTGTAAAAAATCAATTAGGCTATTTTTTACTCACTTAAACTGGCCCAACTGAAAAAAAAAAGTGTTTGAGGAGTATATATATCAGCTTGTATCCTAAAAAAAATCACTTATAATCCTATAAAGCTAAAAAAATGTGTGGATCATTAGGGTAGGAGCAAGGAGTTCAACTACAACCCTTATATATCACTTTCTTTCCGTAATTCATAGTGTAATTCTTCCTTTTTTTCAATTCTTGGTATAATTATGTCTCTTTTATAGTTTGTTTTCCTTTATTCAACCATGAACTAATTTTATTAATAGCCTGAGATGCTAAGGTATGAACCTTGATTTATGACTTTGGATTTAATTCTACGAATGAACTATTTTACATATAATAAATCGTGGAAATGTTGTATGTTTATATTCTTGCTTTGATTGTTGAAATGGAATATTGTGGCTACATATTTCGGGTTTGTTAGCTATTCAACTACACCTTGGAGGGGTTTTCGTAGTAGAACTAGGATATTAGATATTTTATGTATTTTAGAACCCGGAGGTCAAAGATTCATAGGATAATCAAGAGAGGGTAATAATCTTAATTGTTAGATAATATAGTAAGATCACTTGGAAGAGGTTTCTAGTATTGAATAGCAACCTCTATTTACATGGAAGAGACATAGGTTGTACCTTAGAATTCAGATTAGCAGCAACGTCTCTTTTCCCCATAAGTTGCATTTAAGTCCAAGTCATAGTTAGTCATGAGTACAAGTATCCAAAGCTATATATGCCTTTTCTACATACCTTCACATCATACGTTTAGTTGTTTTTTTAGTTAATATTTAATCCTTGCTTTCATAGTTTAGTAGTTCTATTATACCAAAAATAAAGCAAATATCTCTTTAATTTTAGTTTTACCTCAACGAGTATCTAGACTTGAGCTAAAAATACATTGATAACTTTTTATTCCCTGTGGAGGGCGATCTTTTCTTACTACTGTTCTTATGACGACATGTACACTTGAGATTTATCCTTCTTCGAGAGTTTATTTATATCACACCTTAGGGGACAACAAGTTTTTGGCACCGTTTTTGGGGAATATTTTGTTAATTGTATTTTTAGTTTTATTTTGGATATTCGTTGTTAGATTTTAAACTTATTTTTTGATTTTTTCTTATTATATCTAGGTACAATCTCACCACCCAAGTGGTGAGTACAGTCACCAACCACTTAGGAGGATTGGTTTGGAAAATGTATGGAAGCTATTATTTAGATTCCAGCCAATTCAATTATGTGGATGACTTTTTGGGTTATCAACAATGGAGTAGTGAATACTACCAACTTATCAATACATACAACATAAATGGTGGTGCAATTAATGGGTTGGTAACATTCAACAATCTCTAAAGATACCTCAAGTTTCTTGATTGGAAGAATCTTTTGCAAAACCCTACAAACCATTGGATAATTACTCAAGCAAGTAGTGCTTTATCACCAAGTGAGCACAAGATTTCTCGAATGCTCGAAGTGTATTATGCTTAGATTTTATGCTCGAATGCTTGAGAGTGATAAATAAATTTATCAACCGTAGAGCTAATAAATGGTATTCAAGATACACTTTAACTAATTATCAAAAGGTTTGAATATCTGATCTAATTGTTGGAAATATTATTTGGTGTTCATAAAATTTTAAAAAATCAAATCTTATGAAATTATTGGACTCTCTAATATAATTGAAGACCCTAAAGTTAATAAAAGGTATTCCAACATCTGGAAGTGAATTTGGAGGTCCCCTTCCCTCGTGAGTTTAAGTATTAGTCTCAAGTATTGTTTGTTTTTTAAGTGATAAGTATTTAATGATGAATAAATAACTGAATGAAACTTTTTTTGTTTAGAGGCGCTGTCTGAATATATCAAAGTTTGAAATCTTAATAAAACATACCTGTGAACGGTTCTTCAGATATGACTTTGTCAGGAAAAACAAATTATCTTATTGATAGAATATTTTAATAAACTATATCAAAATCTCATTAAATACAAACAAACACTCTTTTAAATTAAATATAAGAGTTTTAGCTCCCCAAACAAACTAGAGATACCCAAAGTAAAATAAATGTTAGATTGAATCTTATTAATTATTCTAATTTTTTTTAAAAAAAATTAGATCCTTCTCTCTCGCAACATCTAAAGATTTTGACTAGTCAACAAAATGTAAAAATTAAAATTTAGTAGTCAATTTTTTTTTTATGACTATGAAAATATTCATAAACGAACATCTCGAAATCACTCACACCTTTTTTTGGAAAAAAAATATTAAAAATAATAATCATCTCAACCCTAAGGAAATGTGTGTGCAGTTGCATGGCGTGACAATAATAAATTACATCACTAGGGACCACCTTACCTCTTTACAAATTTGTTTTTATTATTTGAGCTTATTTGAATCACCGATTCTCTATCTTTTATCCAATAAAATATATTTAAATCGTGTTTTAATCCCTTAACTTCAATCTGTGTATCTATTTATACCCACTTGTCTCTCTTTATTTTCTCCGTGAGCCTTTTGCAACTCTCTCCCTCTCCCATTAGCTTTGTTACCGTGCATCTATATCAGTTAAAGCTGCCAGCATGATCTAAACCTTTCTCCTTTGTTGAGGAAAGATAAGATCATGGTGGTAGCTTCACCTGTTATCCGTGAACGAAAAACCCTAATTTCATAACAACCCTAATAATATATTCTATTGTAGAGTTTCTTTGTTAGGCAGAGACAAAGTATGAATATGTTTTAGTTTTCATCTATCTTTCATTATGATTTGTTTCACTAATTTTATAGCCTTGTTGTTGTAATTTTAGCAAAAAAACGGAAATTTGTTTTAACAGAGGGTGGGGCTGTACGAGATTGAATTCTTCAGAATATTTCATGGATCGATCTTAGTTGTCTGAGATTTTTCATCTTTTAAGATCCTATTTGGACATAATAATAATAGCTGGATTTTCATACTGGCATTTTGTTGATTAACAGTGAATTGTCAGGTAGGTAGGTATATGAACAGATGTCAACCTTTCATGTCTTTTAATTTCACTTCTCTTATTTGAAGGAAGAAGATACTGTAGTAGGCAATCTTTTTTTGATTTCTATTTTTATGTTATTAGTTTTAATTTTGGACTTTATTTATTTTGGGTTGGGTTTCTTCTTCTCTCTTTCTTCATAAGTTGGCTAATCAAAGTACTAGATTATTGGAAACGATAACTAGATCTTAATTTCCACGTGTATCAAGAACAAATCCCAAATACGTACAATTTAAGTGATTTTGAGATGCTGAGACTGAATTTTGTGAAGCACAATGGGATATTCAAACACTTTACGAGACTTTCAGATGTAATTTTTATAAGCTTAGAAGCTGATTTAGTAGCTACTAGCTAGATCGAGTACTCATTCATAAATGTGAGACTTTGTTTTTTACAAGTGTGAGTCTTGATTAGCAGAAAAAGAGAAATAATTGTAAAGGAAATTAAGTACTAGTTGTACCTACTTGTAATTCTAGATGTATGTCTTCTATAAGTAAGCATTAAATTAAATAGACAGAATGTACTGTATATTTGGGTTCTGAATGTTCTGGTAATTATGTGTATCGTTTGATCATCACTCCCATCTAACTTTTTCTTATTTTGTCCTTCATTACTTAAAGATAACAGCGTCCTTTCATGCTTGCATATTAAATATGATATATGTTACATATGTTACATATAGTTGAGGTTGATATATGAGATCATGGAATCAATAAATGATTTTTTAATAAATCAATAAAAAAAAGGCATCATAGACAAAATAGTCATTAAACAAATGGAATAATAGTTGGAGCTAGGATTACATCACAATTAAAAGTATATGATATGTATATGTCACTCAATTTCTTAGCTTTGAAGATTTCTAAGTTGAAGCACAACTAAGGACTCCATAGCATTCAATAATATATATAATTTATCCCAAATGATACTTTAGTAGGCATTTCTTTATTCAACCACCTCTCTTGCGTTGTCTACTTTTTTATTTAATTCCTACTCAGTTTTCAGTCCACATGGTATATAATTAGACAAATTTATTTGAATTACTGAATAACCTTAGCGATAATTTACTTTTAACGCAGTTGCCTTTGCTTGTTTTTGAGTTGGAAGCTTTAATAATTTTGGGGCAAGATTCTATGTACCTTTCGTATCCCTGAGCTAGTACACGATATTTGTGAAACGTCATTGATTCTCTCAATTATTTCCAAGGACCCCCTAATTTGTCTCTCTCGTTCTCTCTCACTCCATTCGGAAGTAAGAAGAAGAGATCAGTTGTTAAGGTTTTGTATGTTGTATACCATTTTAAGAAATGGTCCCTGAAGTGACTTCCAGCGAGATGTATTTGCACCGAGTAATAACTAGTTTCATTTTTTATCCCAGAGAATTTTCTTTCATCATTTATGTTGTAGAAGAAATATTTAATTTTTTATTTCTTACTTATACATTTATGTTTTTTTTTTTGGACAAGATTTACATTTATGTTAGTATTTAAACTTTTAAATATGAAAAATATTTTTATTCAAAATTAAGTAGTCCAATATCAATGAGAAAAAGACTTTGTGGGTACCTATGGATTTCGAAAAAAGACTTTTGAGTACTAATAATATAACATAGGACTTTTAGGTACCCAACTTTTTCTTTTTATCCAACCGTTAGTGTTTTCCGTTATCTCACACATTAAATACGACGTGGAGCCTATGTGGACTTGGTTTCCTTTTATTTTGAAAGGTATACTTAATGTGTGAGATAACGAAAAACACTGACGGTTGGACAAAAAGAAAAAGTTGGGTACCTAAAAGTCCTATTTTATAGTATGGGAACTCAAAAGACTCTTTTCGAATTCCATGGATACTCACAGAGTCTATTTCTCAAAAATTAATTATGACAATTACCTAATTAATCTTATATAGGTTTTAGAGAAAAAGACTATGTGGGTACCCATGTAATTCGAAAAGGGACTTCTGAGTACTCATACTATAAAATAGGATTTTTAGGTACCCAACGTTTTCTTTTTATCCAACTGTTAGTGTTTTCCGTTATCTCACACATAAAGTATGATGTAGAGCCTATGTGGACTTGATTTCCTTTTATTTTGAAAGGTATACTTAATGTGTGAGATAACGGAAAACACTAACGGTTGGACAAAAAAGAAAACGTTGGGTACCTAAAAGTCCTATTTTATAGTATGGGTACTCAGAAGTCCCTTTTCGAATTCCATGGATACCTACGGAGTCTTTTTCTCTATGTTTTATCAATATGTTTGATAGTTATAATGTTAAAATTGGACTATCCAATATAAAATGGAATTCTTACTCTTTAAATATAACTTTTAAATTTTTTTATTAATATTGGTCTTTCATTATTAAAGAAAAAATTGGAAACTCAAAATTCCATTATAAATTCCAAACACTTGAAAAAATTTGAATTTTGAAATTTTAAAATTTATTTTGTTTTAAATTATTTTCAGAATTCTTGTATGGAAAGGGATTCACAATATTCAGAATTTCATATTCTTTTTCATATATGAAAAATAATTTATTTTTCTTATAAATTTTTATATCATATTAACGAGAAAAATTCAGACTTCAAAACTCAATTATATATTTATAATTCAAAACATAACATGAAAACAATAAATACCAAGTTTACATTATTCATCCATAAGATTCAACCTCCATTTTTTAAACTTAAATAAAAACAAAGTGAATTGAAAAGATTCAAGTGAAAAAAATTACAATAATATAGTTATTGTTATAAAATTGACGGTGATAACTCAAAAAATAGAGAAGTATATTCTCATATTATAACTCTGTGGAATTTAGAATTGGTTTCAAGCTGATATGAATATCATACTACATATAGAAAAATGTAAGTAGCTGCGCAGCTACTAACTTAAGTTGCTGCGAGGCTCAAGCAGTTGCGCAGATGCACTGCAAGTCATTTATACACGTTACTATTTTATCCGGAAATATCTACTAATAATAACGCTTCATCTTGGATATTCAAGGAAGGATATGCCTCATTAAAACCTTGTCAAGAAAACTGGTGGGTCCTGGTGTGTTATAAAATAAAGCAATAAAAGTAATAGAATAAAGGATCCACAGACCGAAAGTGTACGAGTCGTTCCAAGTAATAGATAAGTAAAGTCGGGGTAATCGTCTCCACAGGGATTTAAGTAGTTATTCTAACTTCGTGTTCAATATTAGAATAGATAGTTTTAATTGTCTTAATTACAAAGATAAGCGGCAAAGGAGTTTGTTTTCTAATTAACTAAATAATAAAGTAAATAATTAATAACAAATAATCATGCAAAAAAGATAAGGAGATGCACCTATGAATTTATCATATTGAATTTATGATTCCTAAGAATAAGGGTGAATGAAAAATCTCACAATAGTCGGGACTCTATAATCTCCTAGCCCCTTGTCGGGTGGACCTAGGAGCTATCCTAAAGTACTATAAACCCATATATGGGAGAATATGCCTCTTCGGATATGAAGTTCTTTTACCTCTTTGGCTACGTGGTTAGTCGAGCCTGTCGGCCAATAACAGACACTACGCGTCTATATTATAGTCTCTGTAATTAAACCCCTTTTGTCCGATGATCACTCGCTACTAAGTGAATAGCCTAATTACTAAAACCTACCATTGGTTCATGATGTCAATGATAGTAAACAAGCAAAATAATATAGTCAATGGAAATTAAGAACCAATTCAATTAAATACTAAAATCCCAGATTCAAATTAAAACAAAAATACAATAATCAATGATTCATATAATTACAATCCTAGAGAGAAATTATGCATAATAAAACTCTTGAATAATTAGTTTAGAAATACCTCATAGACGAAATAGATATAATACTAATTTGCCCAAAGAATAGATATGGAGAAGTGTTGAATTGATTTAGTTAAGCTCTACCTCTTGCTTCTTCCTCCTCTAAATCCTCCTGATTGCTTCTATAAAGAATTATGTATGTATATTAAGCTTATGCAGCCAAGGGATGATTTTCTAAGTTTTAGAAATGATATATGTAGGTGTTAGGTCGAAATCTTGGAGTAGGGGTCAAGTAAAGTCCAAGCCCAACTCAAATTCGTAACCCTAAAATATAGAAAAGGTAGGAAATTGTTGTTGTTTTGTTTTGACCGTAACATCTTTGTTTAAACTTCGATTGGCGCGTTCTTTATATCAAAACTGATCGTATATGAAAACTCTACAACTTTGCTCAGACCATTTTTCCAAATTCCCATCCAATCTTGAGTTATGATCACTTTTGTGGACGTCGCTGGTGAAATTCAGATTTATTTGGCAACTTTTTCGTTCTTAGTTTATCTTTTCCTTCTTCTATCTCCTGATTTCTTCAAGATGTTCTTTCCTTATCTTCTTAGATTTGATTTGGAATCTAATTATTTCTATATATTTTTAAAGCTTCACATTAACACACAAATTAAACCAAATATGCTCTAAAAATAATACTTCATCAAATTAAGACAAGAAATAAGAATATTACGAATTAAGCACAAAAGTCAATATAAAAAGACCATTTTCTACCTAAAATGATGTCTCCTAAGGGCATATATTTAGAATAATTAGGGAGACAACAAAAAACCATTGGACAAAACTTGATGAAGGAAAAAGATCATTTCTTGGAGGGTGTAACATCAGTTCGGTCTTCCTCGTTAAAACCTTTCGATAAAAACCCCTTGGAAAAACCAAGGTAAAAGAAAAAGACACTGGATGTTGATTTATTCTCCCTCTCATTGCGGAGACAAATATTTTTGATAATGCCTACTTTACTAGCCGGCTTGTAGCTCAAATATCGTTTTCGTAAAGATTTAGCAAATAAATCTGCTAGATTTCACTTAATCATGTTCGTTTAATGTTAATAAATAGTGGATTGACATAGGGAGGAGTATATTGTTCTCTTTATGATATTAGATATTTGGCAAGCCTCGTTAAAACCTTACTAGGAAAAACCCTGTGGGGAAAAACCTTAGTGAAGGAAAAAGAGTACACCGCTTAAGTATCTTCTCCCTCTCATTTTTACACGCATTATTACAACGATTATATTGAATCACATAATATATTTTTGAGCCCACAGATTAACATAGTATACAATATAACTTTATTTGATGAATCTGATGGGTTCTCACCTGGACGAATTTGTTGATTACATCCGAAAAACTTTGATGAAATATACTTCGACATCTCACGAACTGGTCTTCTATTTCTTGAATCTCCTACTTGAATTTTCAGGATGAGACAATATCATCATAAGATAATATCGTAATCCATTCTAATTGCTTCATGTTATGTAACTAAAATATTGTGCTTCATGCACTTTGTATTCTTCAAGAATCGTATATGCTTCAGGCAACTATTGTTCTTCAAGGATTTAATATTTTCATCCGCTCTAATTGCTTCGGGCACAATTCGTGCTTCAAGCACGTATGTTCATCAAGAAAATTAATATCAATCATGAAATTTATCTTGGTGATTTCCTTATAATAGTAAACTCTTCAAGAGTTTCCAAAAAGTATAACCTAAACGTTACTGTATCCACAACGTAAGAATGAGAACATTTCCCCATAATTAATATTAGGTTTCTGCATGATCTTTTCTGATACAAGTTGGGTTATCGATTCAACAATCTCTTATGGTCATTTACTCATTTATCGATATTTTTCACAACTTCATGGTCTAGGATCCTTATAATTTATTTGAAGAGTTGTAACAAAAAGAAATATATCAATCCCATAAACCGTCTCACGTTTTCATATATTATAGTAGATAGATAATCTACAAGGGGTTTCTTTATTTAGGTACCTCGGTCATTTTAGGGACCATTACAAACTTTAGAAATAATGCATGTGCCAACATTAGTTGACTTAACAATTCTTGTCGTATTACATGGACGTGCATATTCCAAGATTTTAACCATTTCATCATTTAATCATGAGATTTATTTCTTCGAGGCTGGTATATTTTAAATCGATAATATTATCACGCTTCATGCGTTGGTTATATGCATTACAGGTCTACCACGGTTCATGCATTGGTTAGATACATCGCATGTTTACCACGCTTCATGCGTTGGTTAGATGAATTATAGATTCTCCATGCTTCATACTTTGGTTAATATATTTTAAGTTCACTACGCTTCATGCGTTGGTTTGATGCATTCACTACATTTTTGTTATATGTCCTTTTAGGACAGTAATATATATTGGATCATTAACGGTAGATTTATGGGATTTTACAACATTCTTTGTGTTTTTGAATGCATTTGGCATTTTATTTACAATACTTCACAAATGAATCATCTTTTGAACTCCAAAGTCTGATACTTTAGTTCGTGGATAGAGATGAGATAATAAATTATACTCCACGATATGTCACACAATACTTCAGGTTGCGCTGTCTCTCCCCCTAACAAGGGATGTATTATTTCATCAAAATAACACTATGCAAGACGTGTTTTAAAGATATCACCTTTCAGGTGTTCAAGATATCGAATAATAGAACTACAATTAAAACCATCATAAAAATCTCAACTACTGATTGAGATAGTCTCATAGTTAATTTAACTAGAAAAAATTAAACATATGGGTTGTGACTTGGTAAACGAAACTTCTGGTTCTTTTAAGTCGAGTCAAGGTGAATTCTCTATTATTCGACACATTGTCCCTGGATGACCAAGTCAATCATTTCATCACATAAAATTCTTTGGATCATGATATCTTTGTTTTTTCACAATGTGCGTTTCAACGGCTCGGATATGTATATAATGCAACCCAAAAAACTAGTCGGATATTTTCTAGTACACACTTCTAGTGTGACTTTCAGTAATAATGCAAAGATATAACTTGTTACGGACACATGTGGTTTATACAAAATATTCATTTCAGCAAATATCTTCAAACTTAGTAACTTTCTTCAGGATTTACTTAAACCATAATCCACCGGTAATGTCAATTTTATACCACATGGTAAGTCCTATGCTATAGATCTCCCCTCCTAGGCGCGTCTAGGCGCCGCCTAGGCGTCAAGTCCCCCATCAGCCGCTTACGCCTAGTTAATATTCTAGGCGTTATTGCCTAACGCCTTAGTCGCCGTGGAATAGGCTCCTAGCCCGTCTAGGCACCGATTAATGGCAAAAAATAGCCGCCTAGGCGCCACTTTATGGCAAAACATGCCCGCATATGCCTTCTTGTTATTTTTCTTATTCTCGAGAATTCTTTAATTGATATTATAACTCAATTTTTAGTATTTTTATATTTACTATAGTGTTGTTAGATGAATTTTATGACTTAAAAAGTTAAAATTGCTATAATTACTACATATATATTACTAAATATACAAAATTACACAACATGATTCAAAACCGTATGATTCCGCCTAGGCCCCGTGTAACCCGCCTAGGCGCTAGGCCCCGGTCGACCGCCTAGCGCTCAAAACCGAGATCTACAGCATAGATTGGTAACATAACTTTTGGGCATCCAAACTTTTATTTAGATCGACGAAATGTTTTAGCATACAACAGGTATGTGACCAGTATATAGTTCCACTATATCGATAACATTCATGGTTATCATTCGTGATAACTTATTTTCCGTGATTTTCAACTGCGTGATATTACTTTTTATTCCACGTCTTGTGGTAAAAAAATTATTTTTTATAGTATTCAGACTACTAATAATCAAGAATTAATTCTTTAATGATCGTAATCTCGACTGGAGTTTGAACCATCAAAATGTCAATTTTAGACAAATTGAAAAATATTGTTTTTTTCTTTGAAAAAAACACACACTTTTATTCACTTCAGGGAATAAAATACCATTTACTTCAGGGAATGAAATTTAGTCAAAAATATAAAGTATAACCTTATTACAATACCAAAACAGAATATAAACTGATTACTTTACCGTATATAAATCATAAATTAATTACAACACCAAATCGAGGTATAAAATTAAATTTTTGCTTTCTTCTCTTATATATTTGAAGACGTTTTCTTCCAGAAATACAACTTAATTTACTTCAGGAAATAGATTTTCAATCCGAGAATACAACGTGAAATCCACTCGATTTTTTAATCACCACCACAACCATTTTCATAGATATAAAAAATTGCTATATTCACTTCAAGGAATATAACTCATTCGATGCAGGGAATAAAAATTAGTCAATTTACTTTAAAGAATACAACACATTCCCTTCAGGGAATAAAAAGTAGTTAGTGGAACGTGAATCGTGATTTTAAATCAGCAATTCATTATTTTTCTTATTTACGAGAAAATATAATATTAACCTATAATATTTCGTAAAATCGTGTATCACGATATATTTAATTCAAGAATATAATCGTGGTTTGAAACGTTAGGATAGAAATTTTCATGTTTATCTGGATTACTTATTCAATATAAATTATAATCAAAATATTATTTGATACATAGATTATAAATGATGAATCAATTCATATATAGGGGAAATTACCGTAAGGACAATTACTATAACCACCCTATAAGAAGGTGATAATGCATGTATAAGTCATGCTTAATAGAAAAGACATAATAGAAAATAATGCCCTTGAATTGTGTCCATCTCACTAAATTTTTCCACGAAAAAATTTCTAGCTAAATTTTTCCGCCAAAAAAAATTTCCGACCAAATTTTTTCCCACCAAATATATTCACTTCAAAATTTTATGTTGTTATTTGATGGAGAAAATCCCACCAAACAAGATTGATATATTCAGGAGCCCACCCGAAGTATTAACTTATTATTCTGCTTATTATAATTTAATAACAAGATATAAAATAGCATTTGGATGCCTGAGTTATAGATTTTCTTTCACTTAAAAAAAATCTCTTATGTATGCTAATTAAAACCATATAGTTGCTAGCTGATTTTTTATTATTACTTTATTCCATGTTGACTACTGCTTTTTTATAATCATTTAGGGGTATGTGTAATTCTAATTTGTATTCATACAAAAATTGACAAAAACAAATTTACAACATAGATTATAGTCATGCATTCCGCACCAGAAAATATGTAGAATCGAACAATACAATGTCTCTATGTTAGCATTTCCTGCCATAGATAAGTAATAAAAGTGGGGGGTTTATATTTCTTTTGTGGATAAATTCCTTACAAAAGTTGTTTGGTGGGACAAATCCCACCAAAAGTTGTTTGGTGGGACAAATCCCACCAAACTATATTTGGGTTTATTTATGTTCATATGGTTATTTTGTGAATCAAATTTTATTAAATTTTTTGTCCTTATATTTTTTTACAAACGTTCCCTATTTATCCTCTTTGATCTTTGTAGCCCTATTATCTACTATACAATTACAAATCATGTCAAGTTCATGTTTAGATTATTCCGTTTCAAAACCTAAATCTAACTTACTCCAGCTCGAACAAGGTTGTCCAGTGATAGAGGATCAATCCCCTTCTGATTAATAATAACAAAGTTCTTATAAGTACCTTCACATAACTACGATAACCACAAGAATAATCCATAAATAGAGCCTTGTAAGAGTCCAATGAAACCATATAAGTGAATAAATATCAGTACCTTGATGATTAGATTAATAATCTTTAGATAAAAATAATTTTTAATATCTAGTTGGGTAAGCCGTTGAATCTTCCCTCTCTTACAGTACTATCCTTTTCTACCTTGCATGTCATCTTGTTTCCTTCATGTTGCTAGCTAATCAAAGGATAACTGGCTTGAAAGGATGAGCAAGTCCAAACTTGTATCTAGCTCTTCATCAACGAAATAACCAAAATTCTATGTATATTAGAGCACTGAATATTTACTACAGATTGAGGTATAGTAAGAAAGAATTGAATATGAAATTAATGGGGTTAGGGTTGTAATAACAAACAATTAGACAAAATATGTGTTAAAGGAATGTTAGCTAATGAATCAATGAAAATGATGAAATGAAGAAGTGAAAAAAATAATCATATTTATCTATTTACCAGATGGGCTTATCGCTATACATACACTTATTCTTGAGTTTCGATAAGTGAGTCTGAGATACCATTGCTTGGGAGGCATTGATGTTGTCGGAATGGTAATGGAGAGGAAAAGCGGCTTTGCTGACCTAGAAGAAGACTAGTTGGATTTAAGAGTTTGAAATGATGATTCATTAAAATTAAAAGAGAGGCATAGTTGGTATAAAAAATTTAAAATTTTTATGGATAATATAATAAGTAAAGATGGAAGAAGACTATCAATCTAGTTTAAAGATGTTTTTGGTAATTTTTCATATATATATATTTAATGAGATACATAAGAATAGCATTCTCCATAATTATTCTTTTTAATTAATAACAATGTGTCAGTGTTTATCAAGTAATACTTATGCACAAAGTAAACTTTGCATAACAAAATACAAGTGTCAAGCTACTAGTACTAGGGCTGCACAAACGAATCCAAAAACCCGTCCACTCGACCAACCCGACCCCACCCGAACCCTACCACCCGATCACCCAATAGGGTTTAAAATATATTTTTTTTAAAATTTTGGGTCGGTTTACGGGTTGGGGTCAGCCCAAACCGTGGGTACCCAACCCGATCCGATTTTGGGCTATATAATTTTTTTATATTATACATGTATTAAAAGAAAAGGGAAAACCCTTTGGAAATCCAAAAGGGAAACTTATTAGCGTGATAGTTACACGCCTCACTCTCTCTACTCAATCTCACACACTTTCTCTCAATACCCGTCTTCTCTGGCACGACACTCTCTTTCTCACTAAAACCCTAAGAAAAAGCCCGTTGCGCCTGTCTCTTCTTCTCCGTTTCCGTCAAATCGCACTGGTAAAAATAGGGGTAAAGTACACCGCATTAAACACTCTCTGCCAAAATTAATGGGTCACATTAATTACTTGAATGATGTCCTACTTTTGCTACCCCGGTTGGTTCATCTTACCATGGTTAAGGTGTAAGAGTGTTTATATGCTTGGTTACTTGAGGATAATGGGTTAGAAGAAGCTTATAAAAGCCTTAAAGGCACATTTTTGGTTATCTTAAATCAAAAGCCCTTTTGTTCACGTATTATGTGCTTAACCCTAATCTCTGTGAATATTTAATCTGATGTGTTGTTAATCAACTGCTTGAGTAGTGGTGTTGGATTTGAAATGATAACCCCTAATCCCTTTTATTTGCGTTTAATTTTAAGAAATTAAAAAGGAAAGAATGTGGTTTGAAAAGGAATTGAGTTTTAAAACCCGTATCAGTGGATTTTAAATTTTTTCTGGGTTGTTTGATACTTTGATATACTTATAGTTTCTGATTCGTCAAAATCAAATGCAAATATCATTTCTCAAACACTGGTTTTGTTTGTGCATTTATAATACAATTGTGTTATGTGTATTGGATAATGGATAATGATTTCTAATGTCTCTGTATTTGCTAATTGCATGTATACGCAAATATGAGTTCAAAGTGGGTTGGCTTTGGTTGCTTAATTCTTTGTTTCTTATTCCAATTTCAGGTAATACTCCTCCACTCACTAGTTTTGTTTGTGCATTTTTTAGTTTTTCAAAAATACATTTTTTTCAAACATACATGTTTTTCAAACATCCAGTAGGTTTTTGTATTGATTAGCTAATGTAGATTACTGGGTTTGAATCATTTAGTATATAATTTGCATTTATTTCAGAGTTGTAATTGATATGAGAAGTGTTTTAACACTTAAACAATATTATATGATTGTTCAAGTGTTTGATAACTAACAAATCAAATTACACTAAAATTAACACAAATTAACATAATTTAGATTTATAGATATGTATTAAGACACATAACTCTTATAAGAAACTGATTGAAGATTTGGAGCCTCAATTAGGTAAATTCAGTGTTTGTTACTTATTTCCTTTGTTTTTTAGATTCTGACTTACTTAATATGTGTTATTTCTTCATTTCTTGTCCACTTTAACACATTTGTAACCAATGACCTAAGGTATAAATAAATGAATCTTTTCAAAACTTACAAGTTACTTTAGTTTTCAACTAAATTTGATTTTCATCTCCCTAATTTCCATCTCGTGATTACACTTGAATACATGTATGATCCTATGAAGAATACAAGGTTGAGTTGTAAACATATTAGTTGGGATTTTAGTAACTTGTAAGTTTCAAAAGATGTCCCTTGTCCCTAAGTGGTCCTTAATCTTGCCAATGATTAAATATGAATCTGAGGCAAACTTGTAACCTTTCCCTTGTACATTGTATTGAAAAATTGCACGTCAGTTGAAGAAATTTGAGTATTTTGAAGGAACGAAGAAATGCACCCAATCTTTTACAATCTATTTAATTTGCACAACAGAGGTTGCATTTTATGTATTTTGAATGAAATGTTGTATATTTTTGTAATTGTAAGTTGTATTGTATGTGGAGAACTAATTAAAACCATGGGTTGTAAACTTGTAATATGATTTCAGCAACTTACTACTTTTGGAAACTTACGATATGCCGAATACGCTAAGGTAATAGGAAGTGTGATGTTCTTAATGAACTACACTCGACCTGATATCGCCTATGCCGTAAGTAGACTTAGTCGCTATAACCATAACCCTAGTAGTGAACATTGGGCTTCTCTTCGAAGATTACTGAAATATCTTAGAGGTACTATGGATATAGGCATACACTATAGTAGATTCCCTGCTGTCTTGGAAGGCTACTGTGACGTGAATTGGATATCAGATAATGATGAAGTGAGCTCTACTAGTGGTTATGTATTTTCCTTGGGTGGAGGAGCTATATCCTGGAAGTCGTCTAAACAAACTTGTATAGCACGATCAACCATGGAATCTGAGTTCATAGCACTAGAGTTGGCAGGACAAGAAGCCGAATGGTTGAGGAGTCTCCTAGCAGATATACCATTATGGAAAGATAAAGCTGTACCAGTTTCTCTTCATTGTGACTCGCAAGCGGCTATCAACGTTGCTCACAACAGCTCCTATAATGGAAAACGGAGACATATTCGAATCAGACACAACTCAGTAATATCTCAAACTGAATACGTTATGACTCTAGTATTCATTTGACTAAGAACAAGGGAAGTGCAATATCTCAAACTGAATACGTTAAGGTAATAGGAAGTGTGATGTTCTTAATGAACTACACTCGACCTGATCTCGCCTATGCCATAAGTAGACTTAGTCGCTATACCCATAACCCTAGTAGTGAACATTGGGCTGCTCTTCGAAGATTACTGAAATATCTTAGAGGTATTATGGATATAGGCATACACTATAGTAGATTCCCTACTGTCTTGGAAGGCTACTGTGATGCGAATTGGATATCAGATAATGATGAAGTGAGCTCTACTAGTGGTTATGTATTTTCCTTGGGTGGAGGAGCTATATCCTGGAAATAAGAAAGGAAATAAATTGTCTTTTACACCGAATTCATGTCAAGGGTCACCTATTAGAAACTGAGATTATTAGAAAAACTTTTGTTCTCACTAGGCTTCCACGGTGGCAGCACCCCTAGCTAAAAACTTTCCTTTTACTCTTATTTTATTTCCTTGATTAATCTTTGACTTACCTTCTTTAGAGACTAACAGATCTTTTGTATGGCAGGGAGAGGGAGGCCGCCACCGCCCAAGGCCGCCGGAATCTTCCAATCAGCATCCTAGCCATCACAAGGAGGGTCCTGGACGCTCTTCTTCACTCCCAGCAACACAAGCCCCCAAGAATCATTCACCCAATCCCAACAGTGTGAGGAAGCTCTCCTCGAAGAGATTAAAATTGTTCTCCAATCCTCCGTCTCAATCTTCTAGGAGGAGCCCAGGTGAGGGTGGCGTGCTTGATGATGTGGAGAGGGCACAACGGGGTTCTGAGAGAGCACTATGTTATCCAGATCGTGATGATTTATCTCCAATTATTAACAATACGCCGGAGTCTTTGGAGGCAGATCATCCAGCGCCGAGGAATAACAATGGCAGTAGTATGGACATCGTGGTCTCAGATGCAGGGCGTGAACCAACTTATCACCTATCGAATATTATCCAAAATCCCACATTCTTGCTGTGTGGTGAGAAGCATAATGGGGTTTCGGCGGACTCATCACATGAATCAGACAATTTAAAGGAGGATTTCCCAGCCCTCATGGACAAGGATTCGATAGGTAAACAAGAACTTTTGGAGAAGGACCTAACTGTTGTTTTGTCGTGTGCTGCAGGTACAGATTCTCGGACTCCCGCATCTGATGATCAGAATTTCCATAAACCAGCAGCACCAACTGAGATTGTATCTCCAAGCAACTATAAGGCAGCATCTCTTAATGTTCGAAAAGATGGAGACTCGCTCAAGGAATTTCTGGATAGTGACTCTGGGACTCAAAGTAATATAATGAATTCGCATGAAATGGAAGAGGATTTCGATTTTTACGGGATGATAGATGATGTACCCTCCAGTAATACCTCGTTTCCGCAACTAATCCGAACTGCTAAACAGAAAGCTAATGGGTGTAAGGTATGGCATAGATCACTTATTATTCGTCTACTGGGTTATAACATTGGTTTCAAATACTTGTTGAATAAATTGACGTAAATTTGGTCCCCGGAAACCCATATGGACCTAGTGGAGGTTGGTTTTGGGTATTTTATGGTTAATTTCACGAATTTGGAAGATTACAATAAGGCTTTTGGGGGGCGGACCATGGATAATATTGGATAGATATTTAATTGTTCGTGCCTGGGATCCATATTTTATGCCTCATGATGCGCCAGTAATTAAAACTACAGTATGGGTCAGATTCCCATGGCTACCTCTCATGAATTATACAGAAGAGATTTTAACAGCTCTAGGGAATATAGTAGGTAGAATGGTGAGGGTAGACCCGGTTACAAGAGCTAGAACACGGGGTAATTTCGCGAGAATAGCTGTGGAGGTTGAATTGGATAAGCCTCTAGTTTCGATTATCTGGATTGGTGAACATTTACAGAAAGTGGAATATGAGGGTCTACACCTGATTTGTTTTAGCTGTGGTAAATTTGGACACGTCAAGGATAATTGCCCAAGTCTTGGGGGGCAATGTGAGAAACTGGTCCAAGAAGTAGGTCTCCCCTCCCTAGACGAACAACGAGATAATTCTAGTAGTAACCCTCCCCCTCTCTATGGGGAGTGGATGACCGTGGAAAGGGGAAGGGGTAGGCCTCGACAAAGTAACAATAATCAGAACATGCGTGGGAATAACAAGGGTACAAACGTTGGTGCGAATAAGACTAGTGCTACACCGAATAAGCGAACAACAGCATCCACCGCAGGGAAACATATGGGGACTAGATATGAGGTACTAATAGACTTGGAAGAAGGGGATAGTAGTGGTGTTGATCCTTCAAGTACGGAGTTAATTCCAACTCTTGGGAAGGTTCGTGAAAATGTTTCGAAAGGAAAAGAAGTAAGTAGAGCGGAACTGAACAAGCATAATGTTCTCGATTCAGTTGGAGATAAATTGAAAGGGGTTTCTTTAACGGTGAAGGAACGAGAATGATCGATGGCGAAAAGGTGGGACCTGCTCCTACACATAAGGATAAAAAGAAGGGCAGTACTAGTTCTAAACAGGGGGTAACAATGGTGCTAAGGTTGATAAGAATGAGGCTGGTACAGGTGTTATTATTGTGGGGCGAGTAGAGGTGGGGCTTTGAGTGATTTGTCTTCTCTTAATGTTGTGGGTAATCGTAATGCTACAGGGGCTGCATCGAAAGGGACCTCCAAGGACCCTTCTTTAAATTTCGAAACTTCAAGGGCCAAGGATTTCGGGTCAGGTCCCTCATCCAGTAGCTTACCTATTCCGAGCAACTCTTCTATCGAGCAGGAAGCTTCGCAACTGTCTTCTCGCAATAGTGACCGACCTGATGCAACATGTTCAGCATCGGATTCGCGTCTCCTAGAAGCCGTGGCGGATCTTGTAACACCCGAACCAACTCAGGTACTATTTCCTTTAACTACTAATGTTTCCCAACAGCTGCAACAGGCTAGTGTAGCTAAGGAAACGCCGCGGGATGGAAGGACGGAGAGAGAGCGCTCAAGGAGTTTTTCGCGGATAAACCAAATGCACCCGATTACAAAGATTTTTTCCTCGATGATTCCGACTCAGAAGCACCTCTCTTGGACAAGAATGCGCAACAGGAGGTTCCTACCTCGGAAGTAGGAGATGTGAACATGGAAGAGGGAGAGGCGCTCCGTTTCGCCTAATCGGTTTTGTTTCTTTTCGCCTTTTTCTTATGTCTTTTACACCTAATATTTGTAATGGTAACTGGGCTTCGGCTAGTTACCCTATTAATGTGTTATTTTGGAACTGTAGAGGATCTAATAGTGCAGAGTTTCGGCGAGCTTTTAATGACTTGCGGCAACGTCATAAACCACTACTTGCAATTGTGGTTGAGACAAAGGCAGCGGGTTCGGAAGCCACAAATATTAGAGTCGAAGCGGTGGGATTTTCGGGTGGAATTTGGATTCTATGGAATGATGCGGATATCAAAGTCCAAGTTTTATCGGCTTGTAAACAGGTAATTAATGTGCGTATTTATAAGGTCTCATGTATTTCTTGAATTCTGTCTGCAGTTTATGCGAGTCTGAAAGCATGGATTAGAGAGTATCTCTGGGATGCTTTGGAGGAGGCAGCAGATTTTATTCGAGAACCGTGGTTAATAATAGGTGATTTCAATCAAGTGGGATTAACGGAAGATATTAACGGCGATAATGATGGCATGACTAGGTATATGGTCAAATTTGAGAGGTGGAGGGATAAGTGTGGCTTAACAGATTTGGGTTTCGAGGGACCAAGGTTCACATGGAGTGACTCTTGGAATACAGGGATGAGATTAATGAAGAGATTAGAGAGGGCTTACGGTAACCAGAAATGGTTTGACACTTTTGGGATTACTCAAGCTAGGCACCTCCCGCGTATTCATTTGGACCATGCTCCTATATTAGTTCATCTTGATAAGGGGGTGCCTTATTGCTCTTGACCGCGCCGGTTTAGTTTTGAATCTGCCTGGATGCATCATAAGGGGTTTACGGAAATGATAGAAAAAAATTGGAGGCTAGAAGAGACACCCCTATGCGATAATATCAACAAGATTAAGGAGGCTATTCAGATTTGGAAGGTTGAGTGCTTTGGGGACATATTTCAGAAAAAGAAGAGACTACTTTCTCGTCTTACAGGGATTCAAAAGGCATTACAAGTGAAATTTAATTCGTCATTAATCGAGTTAGAAAAGAGACTTCGAGGTGAATATGAGAGTGTACTGAATCAAGAGGAGGAGCTATGGTTTCAACGTTCACATACAGAATGGGTTAATTCGGGTGAAAGGAACAAGGCTTATTATCATAGGATGGCGCAAGTTGGACTCGAAGGAATGAGGAATTGCGTATTCGAGATAGTAATCAGAATTGGATTGATGATATAGATGTGGAGATTAATTTGGTTCGTGATTTTTTCCGTGATCTCTTTTCCCTTGAGGACAACGCTCCGCGTCAATTTGGGTTACCTCATCTTCAACCTTTTTCTTCATGGGATATTCAGCGTCTTAGTGAATATATTTTGGAAGAAGAAGTTAGAGTGGCGGTCTTTCAGATGAATCCGAATAAGGCTCCGGGACCGGATGGTTTAACGGCGGGTTTTTATCAAAAGTGTTGGAATATTGTGGGTGAGTCCGTCACTAGTATGATTAGAAATGCTTGTATGGAGGGGCGCTTCCCGAAGGAAGTGTTAGGGACCTTGGTTCATCTTATCCCCAAGACTTGTAGTCCAGATTTTATTAATCAATTTAGACCTATCATCTTGATAAATGTTTGTTATAAGATATGCATGAAAGTACTCGTGAATCGTTCGAGGCCTTTACTTGCGGCCCACATTGGTCCTTTTCAAAGTAGCTTTTTGCCTCAAAGGTCCACCATTGATGATGTGTTTTTAGTGAGCGAGATGGACCATTTATTTAGGCATGCTAAGGGGAAGAGAAGTTATATGGCAATAAAGGTAGATTTGACGAAAGCATACGATAAAGTAAGGTGGTACTTCATTCAAGACTCTCTAGACTCGCTAGGAATTCTGAAAATGTGGGTGACACTTATTCTCCAGGGGATGAGCGATAATGAACTTAGTGTGTTATGGCGTGGTGCTCCTCTGGCGCCATTTAAACCGGAGAGGGGAATACGGCAAGGTGATCCTATATCGCCTTATTTGTTCGTCATTTGTATGGAACGATTATCGATACTCATTCAGAAGTGTGTTACAGAGGGTGATTGGCGACCAGTCAGACTTTCCCCAGGGGGGTTTCCTATCTCTCATATTTTTTTCACTGATGATCTTATTCTTTTTTCGGAAGCTACTATGCATAATTTTGTTGTTTTACAGGAGACTCTGGATATGTTTTGTAAGGATGCGGGCCAAACAATCATTAAAGAGAAGTCAATGGTGTATTTTTCAGAAAATGTCAACGAGGAGTTAGCAAGTAATATAGAAGCAAGGAGTGGGTACAAGCGTTGCAAGAGTTTGGGGAAGTATCTAGGAGTGCCAATACATTCAGCTGGGCGACCGCGAGATTTTTATGGGGAGATTATCACAAGTCTTCGGGGCATGCTTGCTAAGTGGAAAGGTAATGTTTTATCACTTGCTGATCGCATTACTTTAGCTTAATCGGTGCTTAGCGCGGCCCCCATGTATATCATGCAAGTGGAAAAATTACCTGTTTATGTTTGTCAAGAAATTGATAAGATTAGGAGGGAATTTATTTGGGGTATCACGGAAGAGAAGAAACATATTAGCTGGATAGCGTGGAAAGATGTGTGTAAACCTAAGTCTATGGGTGGTCTTGGTTTTCGATTCGCGGAAGATATGAATAGAGTTTTACTTGGCAAATTGGGTTGGAAAGCTATTGTTGATGATAGTACGATTTGGACTATTGTTATGAAGCAAAAGTATTTCAACTCGTCTCATTTGCATTATATCTCGAAAGCTACGGATTCGAAAATAAGTAGAGCCATCGTGGAAGGTATTGCCGTAGTTAGACGGGGATCCCGATGGCTCTTGAATAATGGTAAGGAGGTAAGTTTTTAGCTAGATATTTGGATTGGGGATTGTGCATTAATAGAGGTGGCTATTGGTCATGTGGAGGCGAGTGAGCTAATAAGAAAGTTGCGAGAGTATGTGTTAGAAGATGGGTCTTGGAATTGGGATGCTTTTCAACACTTTCTACCAAATTCGAAATTATTAGAACTTACAGGCTTGTTGTTACAAGGGAACATAGACATTAAGGATCAATTATCTTGGTCAAGGGAGATACATGGTATATATACAACGAAATCGGCATATTTTGAAGATGAAGTCGAGGATACACAACCTTCGATGAAGTGGGACAAAATATGGAAGTTAAAGTGCCCCCAAAGAGTTCGGGTTCTAATTTGGAGGGCCGTGCATGAAAGACTTGCTACACGCGATAATTTGCTTCGAAGAGGGGTCGTGGACTCGGATTTGTGTCCTTGTTGTGGATTGGTCGAAGAGAGCGCTCTCCACATCTTCAAGGAGTGTAGTAGCGTTCGCGGGATATGAGATGGTACTCGTTTGGAATACCGGCGTTTCTCGGGTCAGAATGGTCATGTAACAAAAGCTAGCTGGGATTTGAATCGTAATTTTACAACAGGGACCTTGAGTGCAATTTTGGAAAACCAGAATACAGGCGAACCACAGGGACCTGTTTTGCCTTGGTTTTTGTCTGATATTGCAGGTACTCATAGGAATTTCGCTGGAGCTGCTTACCTAGCGCCTGGACCGGCTATTGGAAGATTGCAGCAGTCGAGTAGTAGCAGCGCTGGACTGGTTTTCCGCGACAGAAGAGAACAGCAGGCCCGAGGAAATCATGGGACAGATCAGCGTGCTGAAGGTTCGGAAATTGTACAGAGAGTTCCTGAAATGGTTTGCCAGGTTCAAATAACAAATGAAACACCAGATGAAGGACTCAGACTAGCACGATAGAGTGGTGGAATACGAATATAACAAGTAAAGGGCTATACAAGGGAGTATTGTGGAATGTGTTTTTTAGTGCGTTGATAGATGTTATATGGAAAGCACGGAATGATATTGTTTTCAATGGAGAAGTTTTCCCTATCGCACAAGTAGTAATTCGGAAAGCATTTTTTATTGGTGCTAGTTACTCAAGGGTGTGGGGTATGATCCCGGGTAGTGTGGTCAAGACTAAGCAAAGTGTCAATTTTGTGGGTTGGACCAAGCCGAGAAGAGGTTTCAAGTTGAATACAGATGGGAGTTACAATAAGTGGACAAAATGTGGAGGTGGAGGTGGAGTTCTTAGGGATGCGGAAGGGAATTGGGTGAGTGGTTTTTCGATGCGAGTTGAATGGGATATGATCACAGGTTTAGAGATTATAGCGCTTTACCAAGGGCTTAGGCTTGCGGAGGAACTGCAACTTGTTGATGTGGAGGTAGAGGTGGACTCTCGGGAAGCGATATACACGATTGATCAGAGGGACTATAGGAGAAGTCCGACTGCTCCATGGATTCATCAAGTCCGTCAGATACTTCATAGAAATCCTTCTTTCCGGATTCAGCATATATTTAGGGAGAGCAATTGTTGTGCGGATTGGCTAGCAAAGCGGGGTTCATCTCAAATGGAGCATTTCATGAGACTTGATCACCCCCCTGAAAGCATTTGTGGTATTATTACCCGAGATCGTGTAGAGTGGAAGACTCCGCGAATGATTTTCAGTCCTGGATTATCTTCTACTGTGCTAAAATAGTTCTGTTTTCGTTTTGATTTGTATTTCATGATCTTTTAGGATCTCCCTGGTAATGGGAAAAAAAATAAGAAAGAAAATGGATTTGAACTTGACATGAGTAAAAATACGATGTTTTAAAATTTTTAATAGTTTTTTTTATTTTGGGCGGGAAAATGGAGAAAATTCCTAAAACGGAATCGTTTTGACATTTCAGATTTAAAATAAATCTACAATTTTTTGTAACTATTGTATTTATAACCACAGTACTTGGTCAAAGGAAGAATACAAAACTATCTTAATGTTGCATTGATTTATATTGATGTTAGTGTGGCGTGGATGGCATACTTCAACTTAAAACAGGTTTGAAAAGAAAACGTCGATTGATCGTGGTTCCAAACTGTGATCAACTAGAAATTTTAACTTTGAACGAAGAACCGCTAGGCTATGTCAACTATTGATCATAGCATTACAATGCCTGATTAATTATTTTTTATCGGTTCTCTAGTGATGGCAATTTATTGCATGATGTTTGTATTAAAATTAGAGCAGTGAATGGAGATGATGAGAAAGCGTTTAAAGAAGTGCAGGCTATGGAAACTTGGTTATCAAGAGAGAGGTACAGGGTAAATGATCTCGGGTCTAAGCCGAATACGTGAGGATCAAGGATACTATCATTAAATGATATTTTTCACCGTTGAAAGGATAATAGTGACGCTACACAAGATGGTCCAAGGTCTGAACGAGAAGACTCTGATTTTGGGGAAAAGCTTGAATTAGATTTCGAAACATCAGTACTTAGTGTTGAATATCAAAAATCAAACCAAATATGTTCCATGGAAATGTTAATTTGAAAATCCATACACGAGGCGGTTCAAATTCTGAAACAGGACGACTAAACATCACCACTCTCGCTAACGTGTTCTACCCTATTTTATCATTACATTTTAGTCAAATTTTAGCTAAATACTTTGTTTTCAATCTATTTTTGTTTCTTTATCTCATTAATTCTTTGTTTTTTCTTGGTATTTATATCTTTCTCTTATTCTCTTCTTTTCATCTTACTCTAATATATATCTATATCCTCCTGAGTAGCTAGATCCATGGCAAGGTGAAAAGCTAGCAAAATTCAAAATATTGATTTGAGGCCTTTAAATGAACAAAAACACATGGTTAATACCAAATCCGGGGTACAATCAAAGAGCCCAGCTGTTATAATAATAGTTTGAGCGTAAAACAATTAAAACTGAAGTGAATTTAAGATCTGCGAGTATCTCAACATTTGTTATGAATACTCAAGCATCTAGTAGAAGATCTATTTCAAATTCAAGTAAGGCAACAAATCAAGCTAACTTCCCACCTCTTTCTATTGTGTCTATGTTTATTGCTCAAAATATCTTAAGTCCAGCTAGGTAATCCTGTAGTTAGGGCAAATACTCAAAGAGTTTCACCAGCTAAATCATGGAGTTCCATGTTTGATGGCAAAATCAAAGAATAGCTTAAGCTTAAATATGTTGCTCCCACTATTATAAATGGGAGAATATCTGTTAAACTATCTCAGATGATTATAGATGAGTGTTGTAAAGCTTGGGCCAACTGTATTGCGGGTCAATTCTTAGAGACACCCCAACATTTCGACATGGTAAGAAACCTGGTAAATATACAGTTGAAGAGATTTGGTACCATCATATTAAGTACATAAGATCAGGGGTTGTACATGTTCAAGTTTGAAGCTGAGGAAGCATGTTCTGAAGTCTGGGTGAACTCTGACATGTTAGTAACATGCCACTTTTACTAAAAAAAAAATGAACCCCAAATACAAACTTTGAGAAAATAAAATTGGACAAAGTCCTTGTATGGGTGAAGTTAAGAAAGGTACCAGGAGAGATGTGGTAAATTGATGGTTTATGTGTTGTAACAAGTGCATTAGGTAAACCAATTCAGATGGATGAAATAAAAATCACTCATACAAGATTAAGTTATGCTAGGGTATGTGTGGAGATAGATTAAACAAATAATTGATTGAGAATTTCCACTTTGATATGTGTGAAGTCAAGATAGATATTGTTATAGTGAAATACAATTGGAAGCCCATCTTGTGCCAAAAGTATAAACTACTAGGTCTGAAACCACTTGTAGAAACACAAAAGAGATATAGGTCCTAAAGAAAGTGCTTGAACCAGTAGGAGGGGGAAATAGACATGAGGTGCAGGCGTGTTATGACCCTCAAGATTCACAATGGATAACTATCCTTGCTAAAAAGTTTGACTCACCTACTCAAAATAAACATTATGATACAACTTTAGTCAACAAAACTTTAAATGATTTTAATGATGAGCCTTTGGTGGACATTTTTACCAAGTTAATAGATGCAAATGAAGAGGTGGATACTTTAAAGCCTCCTAACCCCCAATATGTGAGGGGAATGAATAATAATCTTAAAGAAGTGGATTGTTTAAAGAAAGTAGTAGATAAATAAGTCTGGGTTTTAAGCTTTTCGGAGACCAAGATCAAGTAGCACAAATCTAGCATAGTGTTGCAGTCTACTTATAATAAATGGAAAGTAGTTACAAATTAAATTATGACAATCATGGGAGAATTTGGATGTTGGGACCCTAACAAAGTCAATGTTACAGTATTGGAGATGGCTGGTCAGGCTATAGTCTGTAAGGTACAACATATTGAATCCAATTCTATATTTTACTATTCCCATATGTATGCCATGAATGACGTAAATATTAGACACATTCTACATGATACTCTTAGGGTAATGGGACAATATTACTAAAGATAAAGCATGGGTTATACAAGGAGATTTTATTACTAAAGATTAACATTGGGTAATACAAGGAGATTTTAATGAAATTACATACATAAATGAAAGATCAAACTATGATGCACTAACTGAAGGGTCAAATGATATGATAAAGTGCATTAAGGATGTAGATATTACCGATCTCAATGACAATGGGCCGAGGTATACTTGGACTAACAGGGAAGTAGGAGATGGTATCAGGGCCAATAAAATTGATTGAACACTTGTCAATATAGCTTGGCTCAATAAGTTTGATCAAATTTCTTTGATCTTAAAACCCCCTGGTGTATCTGACCATTGTATTCAACTTCTCCGGGTAGTTCAAGATAGAAGGAGAGTCAATGTACCCTTCAAATTCTATAATATATGGATGGATCATGCATGTTTATACCTCTGGTGGTAGATTCATGGAATATCCAAGTCAATGGCACTCATATGTTCATCCTGGCCAAGAAGCTTAAGAACCTGAAAAAGAAATTAAAAGATTTCAACAACATATTTTTCAAGAATATATCTAATAATATTAGTCATATACAAAATTAGATTGATGGATATTCAGAATTTAAGACTTCAAGGAGATAAATCAAAAGATATTTAGGAGGAAAAAATAAAGTTTGGGACTTACATGAAGAGAGAATCAAAGAGGAATTCATAGTCATACAAAGAACTAGGGCCACATGGGTTGATGTGGGAGATTTAAATACAGCTTATTTTTTCAAATGGGTCAATGGCAGGTGATGTCTCCTCATTTGTGATAGATTTATATTAGGATGAGACATCATTTTTAGTGATTTAGGAAGTCTTTGAGTCGATTTTCTTGAGAAATATTGCACTTTCCTATTTTGAGTCTTGATTTAGTAAAATAATATTTTTAGAGCATATTGGGTTTAATTATTTATTTAGTGTGAAGCTTTAAAGATAATTATGGAGATTAATTAGATTCCAAGTCAAAGACTACAAGATATGGAAAGAGATAGACATGGTAATTGGAGATAAGGAAATAAAAGCTAAAAATATGGAAAAGGAAAAGCTGCCTTAATCCTGAATTTCTGCACCTACGACCACAAATCAGCTTATATCTCAAGAACGGTGTGGAATTTGGAGAAACGGTCAAGATCAAAGTTGAAGAGCTTTCCGAGACGATCAATTTGGTATATTCATACGCGTCAAACGGATGAATATTGAGGCTGTTAGAGCCAAAAGAAGATCGGACCTGATTTCATGTTTTTAGGGTTACGAATTTGAGTTGGGCTTGGAGTCCACTACTTACTTCTCCTTCAAGAAAACGAATTAGGGCTTCCAAGACACCTATAAATACACCCTTATATCATTGTAAACATGTCCTTGCTCAGTTCTAAACATTAGCTTAAATTATAAACAATAGCTTAGTCATTTACATTAATATTCATCCTTAGAATCAAGCTATTTATTCAAGGAGCAAGCTGACCTATAGAAGAAGACAAGAAGAAGAAGATTGGAGACTGACAAACTCCTCTTCTACATCTCACCTTCTCTATATTTAGAGTAATTAGCTATAGATCTATTCTCAACCATATTTCTAAGCTTTTATTCTGTAAGTTTACTTTCAATTGTTGGATTATTATTTTGTCTACATTCATAAATACTATTTGTTATTTTAATTGATTGAGCTTGGCGTATATTGTTATTATGTGTTTTGACTTATTGTTACACCTTAGATTTGGCCAATCTTAGGATTATTCTTAGTTATTGACAACACCACATAATCGTCTAGTTTTGATACCTTGCCTAACTAGATAGCCATCAAGGTTTGATTTAATCACCAATCATTACTTAGGAATCCCTAGTAGTGGAGAGGTTGCTCCTAAGCCTAGAAGGCTAGGTAGAATTTAGAATCCTGGTTAATATATAATGCTTAATCTGTGACAGGTTAGAATAACGATTTAGTAATAGACTCATATTAGTAATCCTAATCTATTAGACTTACATTCATATTTAGTTATCTGCATTCATATTTGTTTATTTCATATCAGATATTTATTTCTAGTTTTATATTTTATTCTAAAACATATAAATTCATCTACGCTTGTTAAACATAATTAGATCTAACGGATACAATCCCTGTGAACGAACTTGACTTATCATTAAAACTTGCAAACGATCTGTGATACTTGCAGTGAGTTCCGTGGTTCTCAAGGGTGTGTGACCTTTATTATTATCTTTATTTATCTATTATTTTATCACACCTTTGCCCCCACCAAGTTTTTGGCGCCGCTGCCGGGGATTTATCTTTAAGTTAAATCTATTTTGTGTTTATTTAGTGTAGAAGTTTTTATTTGTTTTCAGTTTTACGCTTTCTTTTTGTTTTAGTCTTTCTCAGGATTTTAGATGGATAATCAACGGTTAGAGCTAGGTTTACCTAGTAAATTTCGAGTTCAATGCATTGGGATTCGCGTCCCAACTATCCAAGCCGTTAGATTCAAGCCTGATCCTGATTTAATTAATCAATTCGCGAGCTATGGGAAATTTAATGGTGATACAAATCAAGATCCGGTCAGATCTGTTCAAAAATTCATGCAATTTTGTGATGCCTACATTAATGAAGGTGTTACGCAAGAACAGATGTATTATTTAATGTTTCAATTTTTCTTGACCGGGAAAGCAAGCGATTGGTTCGATGATCAACCTCCCGAGCTAATAACCGATTGGGACAAGCTTCAAGAAAGATTCCTTGATAAATTTTATCCTACAAGTATACGAGTAAAGGAACTATTGGAGCCTACAAATTTCTTACAAGAAGCCGGAGAGAGTGTTGGTGAAGCATGGACGAGATTTCAAAAGATGTTGGCAAAATGTCCACTACATGGATACACGCCACAATTACAATTATCCATGTTCTATAATGGACTCGATAGAGAGTCAAGGCTGAGGGCAGATAATATGGGTCGTGGAAATTTTGTCTCTATGGATCCAAAAGAAGCAAAAAGTGGTATGGAAACAATCATTGAGAACAACATGAGTTGGCCACAAGGAAAAACTCCTACCACTAACGAAGAAGAAGATGCGAGGATTTCACGCTTGCAAGATCAAATACAACAACTCGCTATAACTGTTAAGGAAAGCATCCCAAAGCCACCTCAACAGTTATACCTACAAGAGCAAGCCTATGAAAATCAAGCTGATCAACCACCGAGCTGCCATGTGCATAATGTTAGTCAAGCTCAATCACGTCCTCAAGAAGAGATTACTGAGTTAAAAGAGACTATTAGTCAATTCATCAACTTCTCAAAGGAAAATATGAGCAGACTTGAATCAAAAATTGATGCATCAGTAGTGCAAAGCCTGCAACAACAGAACCAAGATCTTAAACAACATAATCAACTTTTAGAGAAGAATGTGATGCGGCTCACTACAATCATAGAACAAATGCAAAGTCAACTCCTACAATTGACCCAAAATACAACTACTAACATGAAGAAGATCCAATACGTTGACGACAAGGTTAAGACTATTAGTCTTCAAGCTCAAAAGATTAAAGAACACGGTGAGATAATCACCGAAGCGCTACCATCTCCCTCAAAAGGGGATGTTCTACCAAACAAGTCAAACGTAAGTCGGATGAACTTAGATGAGATAATTGTTGAGGATTGGGTTGAAGAAGTTGAACATGATGAGATTAAGAAGCCTAGAGTGGTTGATGGACCAAGAATTGAAGAGAGAAGTAGAGCTAGACAAACACCCATACATTGCCACTATCCCACGGAGCAACATCAGAAGTGTATAGAGGCGTTAAAACAAGTGAAAATTAACGTCCCTCTACTTGAAGCTATGGAAGGAAGGAGAAACTATGATCGATTCTTTCTGGAGGCACTCTCCAATAAGAAAAGATTCACAAGAGCCAAGTCTGTAGCAATCAACGAAGGGGTATCAGCACGAGTTCAACAAAGATTACCACCGAAGCGTAAAGATCCGGGAAGTTTCAATCTCCCAATCAAAATAGGTGGTATATTTCATGGAAAAACCATGTGTGATTTAGGGGCAAGTGTGAATATCATGCCCAAAAGTGTATTCAAGAAGATTGGTATTAGTGAAGCAAAACCGACATCCGTAATCTTACAACTTGCGGATCAATCTACTGTTAAGCCGTGGGGAGTAATAGAGGATGTACTCGTTCAAGTAGGTAACCTTGTTATTCCAACGGACTTTATTATTCTTGACTACAAAGCAGATAAGAACGTCTCATTCATTCTTGGGCGTCCATTCCTAGCCACCAGCGATACTATAGTGAATGTGAATGAAGGAACCGTGACCCTTAGTATTGGAGATAACGCTGAAACATTCTATGTTTCGGGAAAGAAGAGGAAAAAGAAGTCAAAAGAACCATATCCAATCAGAACAGTAACCAAGAAGCCAGAACCTGAAAGTCTCCAAGAAACCATAGAGAAAAAGATTGAGTTTGGGGTAGGAGACGAGGTGGCATGGAAACCTCACATCTCCAAACAGAGCAGTTCTTGGAAGGGACCTTATGTTATCACGCAAATTATCTCAAAAGGAGTGGTCGAAATCAAGACTATCAAAGGTTGCAAGCTCGATTTGGTAAGTGTTAATCATCTCACTCACTGCTGGGGAGGCTATAAAAAGAAATAACCAAGGTAACTCGTCTAACTTTGAAAGACGTTAAACAAAAGTGCCTTTTGGGAGACATCCCATAATAATTTTTATGTTTTTATGTTTTTAGTTTTAGTTTAGATTAGTTAATTTTAGTTGATATTGCATATTTGAGGAAGGTATTAGTGTTTTTGATGATTAGGTATTGGAGAAATCGAGTTAGGGAAGCGAGCAAAATTTTTCGGAACGAAGAAACTTCGGCAAGTCATATCTTTGCGCTCGGATATCGGAATCAGGTGATTTTTGAGCCTAAACTGCATAACTTTTCGAGATCTAGCTGCTGGGGAGGTTTTTGCCACGTGCGGTACACCGGACCCCAGCCGCGGTGCACCGCATGGTCAAAAACCCGTACTACGGGTTGCTACCGCGGGTTTTATCCAGAAACGAAAAAAAAAAATAGCTGATGGGTCCGGTATACCGGACCCTATACCGCGCCATGCACCGCACAAACCCGTACTACGGGGTCCTACCACGGGTTTTTTGACGTAGGAGGCACGGAGCACCCCCGCGGTACACCGGACCATGGTCCGCAGCTCAAAAACCCGTACCACGGGGTCCTACCACGGGTTTTATCCAGAAGCTAAAAAAATTTTGATCATCAGATGTTCCGGTATACCGGAGAATATGCCCGGTATACCGCGCCACGCCGCCAGAGAGAGAAAGTTACGGATTGAGCTTATAAAAGAGATATAGAGCTATTAATTCCGAATTTCATAAACCTCGAGCCTCTTTCTCTTCTCCAAAACTCTCCTAACTCCATTAAAGCTCATAAAAACCTTCACCTAACATCCAAACACTACCAAATCACCATCCAAAGCCTTCCCTACATCATTACAAAGAAGATTCAAGCACCCGAATCATATCAAAACACCTAGAAACGGAGAATCGAAGCCATGAATTTCAAAATCTTTTCCCAAAATTCCTTAAACCCATATCACCAAAGCTTGGTTCAATCATACCCACATGGAGAATTGTCATCCTAACACCTTTCCTAACCAAAATAAAGCTTGTTCCACCTATGATCATAAAGTACAAATTTCAAGAGTGTTCAAAGCTTTGAGTTGGGGGTCAAAAGAGATGATGAAGAGAATAAAGAAATTATCAAGTGTTACGGGATATGAAGAATCAAAGCAAGGTATTGGGTAAGATCTAGAAGATTTCAATTGAGATGGGTACTAGTTTGGGAATAAATTACAAGGTAAATCGGATCAAGAGAATAGAGGAAAGCTAGCTGTGGTAAATTCAAAGAACAAAAAGGTTTTAACTTTCATAAGGAAGACACCACAACCTCTACAATCAATATCCATCTACCCAAGATGAACAAAAGCTTCTGGGGCGCTAGTAGCTATGTTCAAAACATATTCTCGGATGAACAACTGTCACATGAGAGATTATTCAAGAACAAAGTTGGAAGAAGATAAACAAGAGATTTCTAGAGTGTGATTGATTGGGATGGAGCATAAGAAGGGAATGCGAAATTGGTGATGCATAGAAGTTTTCATACATGGAAAGCACTGCACCCTATTCCGGGTATTGATCAGGCGAGGTAAATAGCCTCGAAGAGTATGTTTTCTTTCTTCCTTACCAACTCTTTAATGTGCAATATGTGCTAAAATTTTAATTTTCTTTTCTTTTATTTTCGAGTCATTTCGAGTCGTGGGGACACGGCTCATTTTTGAGTTGGGGGTGTGGGGATTCGTTGTCTCTCATCTCCATTTTTCTGTTTTTTTAGGTAAAATTAAAATTTTTGAAGGTTTAGATGTATGTAGAGTGTGTTTAATAGCTTAAAAGCATAAGATCAGTGAATTGATGATAGTAAGTAGTATGTTTATGAGCTATTTTATTTTGTATGCTTTGAGTATTTGCAGGAAAACACACGTTGATAGTAAAGAAAAGATTAGTTAGCAATGCGATAGAAAGTATGTTCGATCTCAGGGAACCTTGAGAAGTGTGTAGGACGTGAGATCCAAGCTAGTTGACAAACCCATTTGATGAAAGTGCTAAAGGTAAGAAAATAACGAAATTACATAGTGTAGAAAGTGATTAAGGCGGTTCTTTCATATTTGAAGCCTTTGAAGCCTTTTTATACCTTCTCACCTTGTTATTTTTGATTTTATATGTTATATCCTTCTCAGCCCCTTCTAGCCTTTCTAAAGCCTTTTATTTAAACACATTATAAGCCATATCCCTTTAGATTATAGGACTTGTCCATATGACCCGCACTCGAATCGCGATGCATAGACAGTTGTTTTAGAGCTTGAGTTTGGGGTGGTGGGTCCACCATTATGGGAAATATTATTGGGATGGGATTTTTGAGCTTATTAATTGTGCTCTGTTATTTATATTGATGATGATTCATAGATTGTTATTGTAACCCTTTTCCGGGGTAATAGTGAATGAAAAAGAAGCTACGAGCTAAATTTGCCAATAAGGGCATAAAAATATATATATGAGAAAATAGCGTGATATCTCATCATTAAAAAGAGAGTCATGGCTATACAAAAGAAAAATTTATTTGAAAAGAAAATATATATATTCGGACCGGTAAAGTGGAATTTTTATGTGACATCTTATGCTTTTATTGGGTTATTGGGGATGCTACTTTGTGCATCAAAGAATTCATTGGGTTGAGTGAGAAACGTTTTATGAGAGTAACTCAAGCTCTAGGGCGATTCGTTGATGGCTAGTGAGGAGAGAGCCAAAAGCTCACTCTAAATTATCCAAATATACTTATCATACCGTCCCTAAGCCTACATTACTACCTTAAAGACCTTTTGATTCTTTGCTATGTAATTGAGAAGTGATTAAGCCAATAGATAGTAGTTAAATAGATCTTTGGATACTAGTGAGGTTCGATGAACAATCTATAGCTTCCTTGGTGAACTGAGTAAAGTTCCTCTCCTTCTTACATTGCGAAACTAATCTGATCTTGAATTTAAACCGTGTTGACTGTGGATATGAGAAGTGTACAGGTATGTAGTTTTTAAATATTATTACATGAAATTTTCTGAGTAGTTGCTTTGAGTCTATTCTCCATATTCTTCTATCTTCTGACTTCTGTGCTTAAATTGACCTAGGTGTGTATTTAGAGACTTCCCTTTGTTTTTATCTTTATTGTATCGGGACGATACAACTTTGAGTTGGGGGTCTTGATGTCTCCTCATTTGTGATAGATTTATATTAGGATGAGACATCATTTTTAGTGATTTAGGAAGTCTTTGAGTCGATTTTCTTGAGAAATATTGCACTTTCCTATTTTGAGTCTTGATTTAGTAAAATAATATTTTTAGAGCATATTGGGTTTAATTATTTTTTTAGTGTGAAGCTTTAAAGATAATTATGGAGATTAATTAGATTCCAAGTCAAAGACTACAAGATATGGAAAGAGATAGACATGGTAATTGGAGATAAGGAAATAAAAGCTAAAAATATGGAAAAGGAAAAGCTGCCTTAATCCTGAATTTCTGCACCTACGACCACAAATCAGCTTATATCTCAAGAACAGTGTGGAATTTGGAGAAACGGTCAAGAGCAAAGTTGAAGAGCTTTCCGAGACGATCAATTTGGTATATTCATACGCGTCAAACGGATGAATATTGAGGCTGTTAGAGCCAAAAGAAGATCGGACCTGATTTCATGTTTTTAGGGTTACGAATTTGAGTTGGGCTTGGAGTCCACTACTTACTTCTCCTTCAAGAAAACGAATTAGGGCTTCCAAGACACCTATAAATACACCCTTATATCATTGTAAACATGTCCTTGCTCAGTTCTAAACATTAGCTTAAATTATAAACAATAGCTTAGTCCTTTACATTAATATTCATCCTTAGAATCAAGCTATTTATTCAAGGAGCAAGCTGACCTATAGAAGAAGACAAGAAGAAGAAGATTGGAGACTGACAAACTCCTCTTCTACATCTCACCTTCTCTATATTTAGAGTAATTAGCTATAGATCTATTCTCAACCATATTTCTAAGCTTTTATTCTGTAAGTTTACTTTCAATTGTTGGATTATTATTTTGTCTACATTCATAAATACTATTTGTTATTTTAATTGATTGAGCTTGGCGTATATTGTTATTATGTGTTTTGACTTATTGTTACACCTTAGATTTGGCCAATCTTAGGATTATTCTTAGTTATTGACAACACCACATAATCGTCTAGTTTTGATACCTTGCCTAACTAGATAGCCATCAAGGTTTGATTTAATCACCAATCATTACTTAGGAATCCCTAGTAGTGGAGAGGTTGCTCCTAAGCCTAGAAGGCTAGGTAGAATTTAGAATCCTGGTTAATATATAATGCTTAATCTGTGACAGGTTAGAATAACGATTTAGTAATAGACTCATATTAGTAATCCTAATCTATTAGACTTACATTCATATTTAGTTATCTGCATTCATATTTGTTTATTTCATATCAGATATTTATTTCTAGTTTTATATTTTATAATAAAACATATAAATTCATCTACGCTTGTTAAACATAATTAGATCTAACGGATACAATCCCTGTGAACGAACTTGACTTATCATTAAAACTTGCAAACGATCTGTGATACTTGCAGTGAGTTCCGTGGTTCTCAAGGGTGTGTGACCTTTATTATTATCTTTATTTATCTATTATTTTATCACACCTTTGCCCCCACCAGCAGGAAGACTCAAAATAGCATAACAAATTTGACTAATGAAGATGGGACTAAAATTACAAACGAATCGAATATTGCCTTGGAATTTGTCAATTATTACAAAAACGTATTAGGGTCAAAGAGAGATGATCAAGAACAATATGATATAAAACTTATCAAAGATATATGTAATAAACAGATTGATCAAGAATACATCTCAAAATTAAGTTTACCTGTAAAAGATGAGGTAATCAAGTTAGTTAATTTCTCCATTGATGTTTCTAAACGTCCAAGTGTTGATGGGTACACTACTGTCCTTTTTAAGAAGACGTGGCACGTCTCTGGACATGACATTTGTAAGGCTATTAAGAGTACCATGAATGATAGTCAGATACTTAAAGAGATGAATGCTGACAATATTACTTTGGTGCCCAAGATGCAAAATCCTATCTCAGTCAAAAGTTACAAGCCTATTTCATGATGTAATATTATATACAAAGGAATCTCAAAAGTTCTTGCAAATAGGCACAAGAAAACACTACAAGGGATTATATCTAATAACCAGTCAACCTTTATTCAGAACAGGAATATAGGAGAAAGTATACATATAGCTCAAGAATTAGTGAGAGGGTATTCAAGAGCTAGAATCTCTAAAAGATGTGTTTTAAAACTAGATTCAATGAAAGCATATGATTCCGTTAAATGTCACTTTATTCTCAAGACTTTGAAGGCTTTTGGTTACACTGATAAGTTTATATCATGGGCTGAAATGTGCTTAAAAACAACATATAGTATCATGATCAATGGTTCCCCAAGAGGATATTTCAGTGGAGCCAGGGGATTGAGACAGGGATATCCCATATATCCATATCTTTTTGTGATATGCATGGAGGTTTTAACACAAATTATGAAAATAACTGCTGGGGGGGGGGAAGATTTTGAATGGCACCTAAAATGTAAAAGTCTCAAACAAAACAATTTAATGTTTGCAGATGATCTGATGGTGTTTTTTAAACCAACAAGGCAATCAACTGTACTCATTAAGCAAGGATTACACTTGTTTAAAAGAATGTTTGGTTTACAAATCATAGTAAAATCAACATTTTTATAGAGGGTGTAACTCAGACACAAAAAGAGAGATTTGGGACATTTTACACATTCCTGAAGTGCATCTTTCAATGAAATGCCCTGGTGTACCTCTTATTTCAGGAAGACTTAGCATAGAGGATTTGAAACCTCTTATTGCTAAGATGGGTGCTAAAATTGATCACTGAATTGCTAAATATTTATCTTTTGCAGGTAGATTGTAATTAATCAAGTAAGTACTTAACAATATTGCTAGTTACTGCTTTGGCATATTTGATATACCCAAAAAGATTACTAAAGATTTACAGAGTAAAATGATGGATTATCTTTAGAAAGGATCAAGCTATTCCAAAGGTGGTGAAAAATTCTCGTGGAAAACGTATATTTACCTACTTAAGAAGGTGGATTTGGAGTAAAAACTTCTGCTATAAAATTGATTTGGAATTGCTTCTACCTATAAATACTTCTTGGTCAAACTGGGTGCAAAAAATCTTTTGAAAGATAAATCATTTTGGCAAGTGAATATACCTCAGGATACCTCTTTGGGTTGTAAAAGATTTTAAACATGAGACAGGTGGCCAAAAATTCATCTTATATCATATTGGCAATCAAAATAACACTTCTCTTTGGTAGGACTAATGGATTCCGGATAATAATTGTTTTCATGATATTCAAGGTAGCAGTTTGGTCTCTGATTACTTCATAGATAGTAAATTGTGTAGATTTAATCATGAAGATCACTGGAGAAGGCTTGCAATTTCAGATTCATGGAAAATATTACTAGAAGCATTATATTGATGTTGAACAAGAAGATAGAGTTGAATGGAGGTTTACTAAGAAAGATTATATCTTCAAAGATACGTACGAACAACTCAAATTCAAGAAGCTGGAGAATGAATGGTACAATATGTTTGGAAGTCAAACAGCTTACCGAAATACAAATTCAATTTCTGGTTAGTTCATCTGGATAGCATAGCTACGAAGCAAAGGTTCACATCTTGGCGTTTACTCTCAAACTCAATGTGTGACTTTTGCAGTCTGATGAATGAAGATCGTAACCATCTTGTTTGGGAATGTTCCTTCACAAAACGGATTTGGATATGATGCCTCAATAAACGTGGGGTTAGGATTAAGATCACTACTTGGACATCTCTTACGGAGTGGTATACCAAGCATCACGACGGAAAAATCACTAAAAGTGATGTTATGCGGGTTCTTCTTTCAATTGTTGTGTATATCATTTGTATTGAAAGAAACAACAGAGTTTTTAAAAGAGAATATAGCTCGGAGGATGATATTTTTTAGGGTATTTCTATGGCTCTCTGTGATATCTTGGCTAAATTCAAGAGAGATAGAGAGATTGTAGGAGATAGATCTGATTAGGGTTAAGTGGGAGAAAGAAAATGTCGTTTAGGGTATTTGTTGTACTTAGACAATAGGATATGTTTTGTCCTTTGGTTGCCTTGTTGTCGATTTAGTAGTCAAAGTCTGGTCCAAGTTGGACCGGACTAAGTTGTAAGGTTTTCTTAACTATTGGGTATATTCTAATAGGTCTATGTAACACTTGATATGTTTAATGATATAAAATATGGTCAATTACCGAAGAGGTCTTGAGGAGCATTTTAGTGCCATAGAGGAACCAAGTGATTCCTCTCTCCTACTTAGAGGTCTCATAGCTGACAAATGTCATTACTACCCTTCTAGTGCATATAAAACAAAAAAATAGATTCTTCTCTCTCCTCCATTGGCATTACTCTCTCTCCTCCATTACCATTAATCTCTCTCCTCCTTCATCATTTTTCTCTTTCCTCCTTCATTAACTATCAATAATTTCCAGCTCCGACCACCGCTAGAAAAAGTTCTGAGCATAAAGTACTGAGCATGGAAAAAGTTTTGAGCATTAAGTACTGAGCATAAAGAACTGAGCATAGAAAAAGTTATGAGCATAAAGTACTGAGCATGGAAAAAGTTCTAAGCATCAAACCAACGTGCTGAGTATTCGAATTTTTTTGCTGAGTCGCTTTACTGAGCATGCTCATTTGCTCAGTAACTTTACTGAGCATGCTCGTATGCTCAGTACCTTACATACACAAAATTATTTACACCAATTACATACAAAAAAAAAGTTCTGAGCATTTCACAAAACTTCTTAGCACAAAATTAAAACTTATGAGCATTTCATAAAACTTTTGAACATTTAACAAAAATTCTGACCAAAACACAAATCCGGCATTTCACAACTTTTCTGGAAAAAAAAAGTAATCTAATCTAACACAAATCTATTACATTTCTGGAAAAAAAAAATCTAATCTAGCTTTACGATGTGGAAACTTCTGAGCGCAGCCTTCCAGAAACTTCTGAGTGCAAAACTTCTGAGCGCAGCCTTCCAGAAACTTCTGAACGCAAAACTTCTAAGCGCAAAACTTCTGAGCGCAAAACTTCTAAGCGCAAAACTTCTGAGTGCAAAACTTCTGAGTGTAAAACATCAGAGCGCAAAAACTTCTGAGTGCAAAACTGGCGGATCTGAGCATCTTCATGTCCCAGTTCAGCAACTCCATTGACGCCAGATTTAAGATCTCGAACGCTCATCTTCTTCACACCTTCAAATTTTCATGAAACTATTTTCTTCACGAATCTTCTACGATGGCCATGGCTTCTTCACAGATCTGATGCGGTAGCCATGACTTCTTCACGGATCTGCCTCAAGTATGGACGCCTGAGCTTTGCGAACGGAAAACTACGCTTGGTTCTGGTGGTGGTCTTCATCTTCTTCACCATGTCCGTTGCGCAGGAGAAAGAGAGAGCAGACAAAAGAGAGGAAAGAGAAGAGAGGAGGGAGAATGTACTTTAAGATTTTGAAATATTTTCTGAATAAAACTAGTATATATAGGAAATTAACAAAAAGGAGTAAAATTTAATTGGATTTTTGGCCCACAGTGTTAATTCTGGTTTGTGGCCTTTAGTAAGAACAGTTAATTCACCCGATCTTGTTGGGTCTTGGAGGTAGTGTTTTCAAGACCTTTTGGGTAATATTCTTTATAAAATAACTACTCTAATAGGTCTTTTTTTAACAAAAAACTTTAAGAGGGATTTATAAAATAAGGCCCCAAGCACATCAAGTTAATATAGTAAGGCCTCTCAGTTTATGGACTAGTTAGACCGTATGCGGAAAGGGTGGAAAGACCAAATACCCCTTGTGAGAGACACTCTCTCTCCAGTCACGTGGGTGGTGGGGCAGGGATGGCTTTTGACACATGCTGGGAACTGAAAAGACTTTTGGCCAAACAAAAACACAATATAGTACTTTTTTTTGTCAGAATCATCAGCCTCTCTCTACTCCCTTTCTCTCTCTCTCTGTGTTTCCTCACTGTGCACAAGAACAAACGCCGCTCACCCTCTTCCTTCTTCACCCTTCTACCAGCTCTCAACCCTCAAGCCCACCAGATCTACGCCACCATCACCGTTCAACAAGCACGAAGCTTCTGACCTTAAACAAAGACAAAGCCTCCTGACGCGGACGCTGTGACGCAGTCGGCTGGAAACTGCCGTTGTGACGCAGGGAACTGCCTCTGTGACGCAGGAAACTGCCGCCAGATCAACACCACCATCATCTTCCCTGTTTCAGATCTGCTCAATACATTCCCCCCATTTCAGATCTGGTCTACACCAACGAGGACCATGGAACCCGCTGCTTCTTAGATCCACCGCCATCGCCGCTGTTACGCACCAGAGAGCCGCCGTGAAGATGAAGACAGCCTCTCTTCTCCCTTCTCCTGTCACAAAGCTTCTGTACCGCCCCCGTTTCTCTAGCGCACAAATCTACGCCATCGCACAGCTCAGGTCTCGTGGCCATTCGTGGCTTCTACTCCATCGACGTGTTCTGGCTCTTAAAGCCTGTCATGTTGGGTCCTGCCCTTAGGGTCTAGCACACAGATTTACGCCATCGCATAGCTATGGAGGTTTGTTAAACTTTAATTGCATAATTGACCCCTGTGTTATGTAAAATAACCATATATACCCTAGCAGTTTTTAGAAAAATAGCGTTTACAGTCCCTATAGAGGGGGTATACCTGCTATATTTTGGAAAAACGCTAGGTATATTTGCTATTTTTTGAAAGACACGGTATATTTGGCAATTTCACATAAAACAGAGATCAATTGTGCAATTAACGAAACTTCATCTCATTATTAATTTTGACTATCTGCTAACATTTTCATTTTGCCAACAGACTCTTCCTATATTTTTGGACAAGCTTGTTCCTCCATGGGCAGCAATTTTAATATCTGTTACTCTCATCCTCATGGTCCAGGCCTTAGGGTCTGGCCTGTTGGGTCCATCAAGTATAAGGATGTTATCCAAATTTTGTTTAGTTTTTTTAACAATAAATCCTAATCTGATTTGAGAAATCCTAACCTTTTGTGAAGATGTTAAAAATTTGATTACGGTATAAAATAATTAATTTCCAAAAAAAATATGCAAACACTTTTACCATGGTACAATCTTTATTGGACAATTTCGACCCCTTGTGCATGGACATAAACAAAAATGAGGCTCGGGTACAGCCCTTCGGCTATTTGGACAATCACATGGACAAAAAACGATTAGGACAATAGACAACTCTAAATGCAATTATATAAAAAAACTAATTCACATAGCTTTAAAAACATAAAACCGAGTATAGGTCAGTACTTGCGGGTACAGATCTATCGGATCAGTGGAAAGAACAAAACGAATACAAAACTAATTACTAAAAAGAAAAAAAAAGGGTAAGATTGTTGAAGAATATATTTGACAAATGGAAGAGAGAGGAGAAGACTATGTCAGCAAAAGTATGAGAGAGATAGGTAATGTGTTATAAGGTGAATTGAGGGTATAAGAGTAATAGGACATGTAAATCTGGTATGGTTATTGGGCTTAAAAAAATCTCTAAGTTGAGATTTGGGAGAGTATTTGTAGATTTCTTAAACTTTAATAGATCCATGTTACACTTGACATGTTTGATGATATAAAATAACTACTTAGTCGAGGAAAAAAAAGAAAATGATGATTGAAGGTGGTTTAAAGAAAAAAGAAAACTGGTAGATTGATGAAGATCCTTTAGGAGTTGAAATGTTGTAAATTGCGTACGATGTCATCCATTCGATTACGTTGTTGCTACAAATGGGATTGATAACACCATAAATAGTTATTCTCCAACTACTTTGGTACCCGAGACTTCAAACGTGTTGAATGTCATATAAGGAAATCAGTGTTGATTGTACAATTTTTTTAACATACATAAAGAAGCTCTGTACTTTGCTATAACTGCCCAATCTTTAGCTCCATCTGAAGCCAAGGTCATAGAAAAAGTGGAAAACATAACAGATTAGTGCAGCTGAAGCTGGAAAAAGTAACAAGGGAAAATATAGAGAAGGGAAAAATAAGCAATTTGCAGTATGATCGATGCACATGAAAAGTTGTCTGTAGTATGTTGTTTCACTCCACCACCAAGCCCAACCCAGTGACACGGTCAAGCAATTTGCTCGACAAAAGGAAAACAATTTCAAAGGAGAAGCTAGGGACATGGGGATTAAATGTAGTATAAATATGAACACAATTAAATCCATACTCTTCTATTGGATTCATAATAACTCGAAACACCCACCACTCCATAGACAAAATTCCAATATTTCACTACTAAAGTTCTTTCATAATAACCTTCTAATATCCATACAAGCCAAATCCCAAATTCATTTCAACTTCAGCTTTGATTACAATTTTGGAATCGAATGAGCATGTAGTTGAATGGAAACACTTCTACACACTTGTTACCAGTAAAATGGCTTGAAAAACTCCATTTTAAATTTCAAATTTTGAAAATAATTATCTTGAGCATTGTTGAGCATATTGTTGGTATTATTTGTGTGTAATAGATTTAGTTTCAGTTTTCTCAATTGTTTTTGCAGCCAATTTAAAGCTGAAGTTGAACAAGTTAAGATAGACAAAATAAAATCTCATATAAATCAAACTAGTACTGCTGCTAGAGAGCTATATTATAAAATAGTCATGTTCGAAGGAAACAGACTAAAGCCGCTATTTTACACTAATAATAATCTAAAGTTACATACCCTTTTTTACCTAAAGAAACTAGATACACAAATTTGTTAACAATAAAACATAACTCTCTTCACATTTTCCTTGAGAGCAGGCAATGGGCGAACACCAGATTCTTCAGCTACTCGTGTGTTCTTATTACCATTCTCTTGCATTTCTGGCTCCATGTAAAATCTCGCTCTAAATGCAGCTAGATGTGCATAATAAGCTGGAGGAACTGCACATACATACAAACTTTTAACAACTTTACTAAAAAGAGCCTTATCTCATTTAATTTAATCCATTAACTTACCAACAGAGACTGAACGAGTGCATCTTGCATATGTATAGCACAGATTATTTGTCAATGACTGAATTCCATCTGCAGTAAAATTATTTTCATCCCATAAAACATGGTAATGAGCTGGTCTACTTGTTCCCTGAAAATAATACAAAAATATATATTATTACTACTTCACTATTAAAAATAAAAAATAAAAAATAAAAAATTTACCTGAATACCAGCATGGCTACAAAGATAGAAGTCAAATTCTGTAGGATGACATATCTTAGTATCAACCACAGTACCTGAAAAAAACAATATAAGTAAAACACATAACACAAATGTGAAACAAATTTAATATGATTAATAATTAATAATTACCGGGCAATATGTTTCCACTTTTGTCAGTACTACTACGATCCTTATGATTATTAGGAAACAATCTAGTATGATGTCGTTTTTGTACCACAATAAAAGTCACCGGTGGTTGATAATTTGGTTCTAAAGAGGCACAGGCCTGTAAATAAATAAAGTAGAGAATTAATTGAATTATTTTTTTAGAAAAAAAATAAAGAATTAAATGGAATTATTATATAAGTACCTTACGAATTGCATCTAACTCAAAGAGTAAAACTTGATAAAACTGTCCTTCACTCACTCCATCTCTATAAAAAATAATCCTTTGTGGCTTTTGACCAGTTGACTTTCTAAATGAAATTAAAAGATCACGAATCATTCCTCCACTAACTTGTCCACGTACAGGATCATGCCATGTTTTATAAAGATCTTGTATAAGTTCTTGTCTATGAGCTTGTGCAGATACTAATCCTGCGTATTGTGTCACTTCAGGCCAATCTTGAGATGCTACAACCTATATAATAAACATGATTAAATAAACTTAAATTGTTGAAATAAATTAATATTATATTAATATTATATAACGTACAGCAGCTATAGAGGGACTAGTATCTTCTCCATTCTCAGGATGAGTCACATCTGCTCCAAATATAATAGTAGGTATGTCACTCACTAATGGTATTTTACAGCTTATAGCATCCATAAGAACTGTGTTTCGACCACCCATCTATTATAATAAGACAAATGATTATTAACTATATAATTTCACAAGAAAAAATAATCAATAATACCTTAACGTTAATCTTCAATGAAACATTTGCTAGATACTGTTTGTTAATCTTGAACACGTGTTTTGTAAGACAACATTGTGTCATTAAACCAAGATCAGTTTCACATATGCGTTTGATATCCCCTATTCATTTAAATAAATTAGTTAACATTCAAATATATTAAGTCATATATAAGTTATAACATACCATATAAGGAGCCGTTTGTATCGGGTAAAATAGCTAATACAAGATCCAATTCTTTTCCTTTAAGTTTATTAGTACATGCATGAAAAACATGCTTTAATGCCTTCTCAACTTGCTCAGGTCTTGCTGAGTATATTGGAATTATAGGTTCAGGGTTAAATTCCATTCCAGAGACTTGACACATTTGTGCTAACTCACTACAAAAACCACGTGCAACATTTTCTTGTACACTTCTTGAAAAGTTTATACATGCCCATCGCTTTACACTCATTCCATTTATAACTTTCTGTAAAATAAATATAATTAATAAATAAACTAAGAGAAAACAAAGAAAAAAAACTAACTCAACTCACCTTGTTTACCATATTCCATTGTCCAACTTGAGGTAAACAATCCTTTTCTTTCCCAGTTTCGTGATATTTCAACTGATATTAATTTAATAAGTGTGTTAGAAAGTAAAGAGTAAAGACTATAATATAATTATGTAAAATAAAAAATGCTTACCCAAGGAGCAGGTAAAATCCTTGCTTCAACAAATGCAAGTTTCTCACTGATTTTAATTCCAAATTCTTTAGCGTACTGATCTTGATCATATGCATTATGTTGAACCGTCTATATTCAAAACACAAAAATCATTTCGTATTCATAATACAATTTAAAGTTAGAATGAAAAAGTATTAACAAAAGTACCTGGATAATGTCATTTTCGCGATCCCTTGGTCTTTGACAAGTAACCTTTAAAAGATTAGTAATTTGCTTTTCGCTCAACCTTTTCGTATATCTTTGCCCCTCCACAATTTTACACGCCTATTCAAACAAATATAATTAGAATAATAAATCTTTGTTCAATCTCGAGATTATAAATTCTCAATTCTCACCTCCATTGGTAAATAATTAGCTTTCTTCTGATTTCCAACTTGAAGGCAAGGAAGATGAGTATACTGAATTTTGTATTCATACGTTTCTTTAAAGTAATCCACAACAGATTTCATGGTAGATTTATCATCCACAGGGAATCTAAACAAATTTAAAAAATAAATAAAATATTCTCTAACTCAAAAAAATTAATAAAAATTCATACACTAATTCACTTGTTGGTTGAGATGTAAGTCCAGTAACTCGATACTTTCTTCGTACACTACCCCTATGTGTTACCTCCACTTTAATCCCTCTTAATGATTTCTTGATCTAAAACACAATATAACATATTTAATATAAACATCTAAAGTAAAAAAAAGAAAAATGCTTAGAAAAACGCACCTTCACACGATCTGAATCAGATATTGGCCTTGACGAAACATCTTTACCAAGAAGTTGTGCAACAAATTCTATTACAGGGAGAGCTTCAATAAAAGCAGTTGAAGCCATATCTGCAATTTTACAAATTATTTCAAAGGTTATTTATCGAATAAAAACAATGAGATGGAATAAATTGGGAGACTAATAATGTATATATACCAATATTAAGGGATAAGCCCATTTGTGTAGGTCTTATACTCTGATAAAAACCAGTCCATGCTTCTAAACCATCACCTAAGCGTTGTGGTTTACGAATTTCAGGTGAAAAGAAGGATCTTCCAACAGGGCAATATCTTTTAACTGAAAGCTCTCTTAACACAATATCCATTATTTTCAAAGCTTCTTGAGGGCAATCTCGTCTTTTTCCACCAAGAAATTGTCCTAAATGATGTAAATTCGCACGCGCTACAAATTTAAGCGCAACTTTATATTCCCATTCTCTCCTGAAATGCATTAATATTATTTCGTAAATGGGTCCCACAATATCTAATAACAAAAAATTACTTACTTAGGACCGTTAATTACATCTTCTTCATCCAATATTTTTACAGTAAAGTCCTTAAAAGCAAAGGGAAGTTCACCAGCTGTGTAAAGACTTTTTCTACCATCATAAGCAGGTAATCTCATACCTAAATCAGATTCTCTGTAAAGTTTCACAAGTTCTGCTATAATTGCTCTGTTTACGATTTTTGATGCCACTTCAGGAGTTATTGTAACCTGTAAAGAGTACAGAAGGGTAAAATTGGAAGTTAAAAAATATCTCAGCAGACAATAAGAACAATACTAATGGTTGAAATTTAAGTACTCATAAATGCTTATCAATAAAAGGACAAGAATAGATCAGAAGCTAATTAATTTATTACTGTAAGTAAACAGTAGATATAAACAGAAAATAACTTCATAAATACTTCAAATGTCAGTCTTTAAGGACAAACATTGTTATGGGAAAAAAAATTAAAAAAAGAAAAAAACTTACGTCATATTGATGTAAGTCCTTGTTTGGTAAAGCTGCTAAGAAATGGTTAGCCTTAACAATACATTTTGTACCCAATTGTCCATAACCGGGCCTAGAAGCAAAGGTAATATTTTTACTAGAAGTAGGAAAGCCCGTATTAATTACTTCTTCACCCTTTGGCACGGAAACCAAATCGGGCTTATTTATCGATATAACAGTACAAGGCCTGGAACTTGGTCGCATAAAGGTGACGTCACTTTGATCGGATTTCCGACCACCTCTTCCTCTTCTCCTCCCTCTATTTTTCGCCGGAGGAGAGTTTTGGTTCTGGAATTTACTATTCTGAGGCGATTCGTGGGTCCCATTTACAACATTTTTTGGGGTTTTTTCAACTCGACCCATGGTGGGTTTAATTACTATATGCTGCTCTGAGCTCTCTTTTTGCCTTATCGGCATGTTAGTTTGATATTTCTTTTCTTGATAAAAATAAAAACAAAATTTTCTTCACTTCTTCTAGATTTCACTCATTACCCTTCAAAGATACTGTAAATACAGGAAAATAGAGGTGAGGAAGATGAACAAAAATGAAGAAAACATACACGAAAAAATTAAGTATTAATTTCTCAACATTTGACACGCAAAAGTAATAGAGTACCAATTTTTTTTTTTTAAAAATACCAACCAAAACCAAAACTACACATAAAAATAATTACACAAACAGTAAAATTATTATTATTAAAATGAAAGTTGCCACAAAATTTCTTTTCAGTCTAGTCATGGCAGAACCATAAATGCAAAGAGTAAAAATGATCATAAAATACTATTAATTTTGAAAGAAGTTTTCGTACCTTTTACAAGGTGAGGTACGACTATATAGCCAATGCTTAGATTTTTATAAGTATGTAATGTAATGCATAAAGCCTTTTGCTGGGGAATTTATATTATAAAAAACAGTAGGTTTATTCTACATATAGAAAGAAAGAAAAAAAATTGGAAATAATATAGTTATATGTATATGTAAAAGAACAGACAAGTGTGCAAATATATTTTGATTAAACAGTTGAAATACCCAGAAAATAAACGGCTTATTGAATTTGTCCCTTTTGTACACAGAGAATAGAAGAAGAGCAAAATCCAAGTAAATAAAGACAGAATGATGGAATGTACAAATATAGTTTTTATGTTATTTGCAAACAACTACATAAATAAAAATGTGACTGCTCAAGAAACTGAATAAATACACTTAGAAACCAACAAAAAACATCACCAGAATTAAAATAAGTATTGTCGAGTGACATTAAATACCTAGAATTAAACCTTGCAAATTAAACTTTTAGATTTAACAAAAATGGTAAGGTATATTAATGAAAAGGTTGAAAGCAAATCACCACATCTGAGAATAACACTTTTAATTTCTTTATACAAAACATACGGAAATGAAGTTGAAAAAGCTTAAAGATTCCATCTTTGACCACCCCATCATTTCAATCTATATATGATAAAAGATTCGAACTTTGAGGACTTACATATCAATCAAACGATAAAGAGTAAAACTTCGAACTTTAAAGAAATGAATTGATTGGTTTTATGATGCAGAAGAAAGAGGGTTGGTTTAAAAGTGAAGATAAAAAGATGGGTTTTATGAGTAGAGGTGGTGGGGTGGGGAAGTGTGGTATGGGGTTCAGTTTACAATTTAGAGAGAGAGAGAGAGAGAGTTTGAAGGGTTTTTTGTTGTGTGAAAGGGAAAGAGAGATGATGATGATGATGAATCTTTTATACACGCATGCAAGTGTGCTGCTTTTTTGGTTTTTGCTTTCCTTATCACGTGTTAAAGCCTTGTCAAGGCCCCTCCGTTTTTTTTTTCTATCACTATCTCTTTATTAGTACTCTACTCTCTTATTTCTTTACAAAAACACTTCTTTTTAAAAAAATCATTATTAGGAGTTACTTTTACTAAGATAGTGATAAATGAAGTAATGTTAAGTGATGCATATTTTGTAACAGAGAGCACTTAGTATAATATGAAAGGTAACGGTGACTTGTTACAGACTTGTCACTTGTCATTGTAGTGCATTGTAGTGCTGAGATATCTCTCTCTCTCTCTCCTTCTCTCTCTCTATAGATAGATGGTAGCTTTGCTTATTCATATGTAATCCATTTTCACTTTCGACTTTAAAGAAAAATGTAATCCATGTCCCAAAAAACCTTTGTCTTGGAAGCAGTCGAGCTTTGGTAAGCTGTAACGGTCGGTTTAATCTCAAAGGTTTTCAACAGGGGCCACCTTTTGGGTCCACAACATGTCTGCCTTTATATACTTTTTGGATTTATGGAATCATTAGTTTTTCCCTGGACCAGTTAACACTTTTACGCCATCTTCACGTAAACCACAAATATATTTTTTGCTTTTATCATCATCTTATTTTTGGTAATGCTTCTCTTTAGACCCCATAATCTATATCATTATACAACTTGCCTTCAAAATAATATAAATAAAAAGGAATGTGTATACTTACTAAATAAGACATTGAGTATTATTTAATTAGAGGAGCTACAAATATTTGTTCTGTATAATAACCACAACCATATTAGAGAGAGAAATTATAGGGTATTTTGAGTGTACTACAAAATAGGGCATTTATAGAATTCGTAGATGCACGTGGAGTGCTAGCATTGTAACAGTATTAGTCGGACTTACGGATATATCTTCGTGGCAACCTTCCGGTTGGAATTTGAATAGTATTGTTGAGACTACGTCGGACGTACGAATATATCCCTTTAGTCAGACTTTGAATGAAATTGCTAAGACTATGTTGGACTTCTGAATATATCTTCATGCCGACCCTTTGGTCGGACTTCGAATGAGATTATCGAAACTACGTCAAACTTACAAATATATCCTCATATCGACCTTTTGGTTGGACATTGAATGAGATTATCGAGACTACATCGGACTTACAAAATATGTATTTGTGCCGACCTTTTGGTCGGACTTACGAATATATCTTTGTGTCGACCATTTGGTCTGACTTTGAATGAGATCGCCAAGACTACATTGGACTTACTGATATATCTTCGTTCTAGCCATGCCGTCGGACAGGGGCGGAGCCAGGATTTTTTGTTAGGGGGGGCTAAGGGGGTTCGGGGTAACGCCCCCGAAAAAAATTATTTTGCCGTATTTGCACGATAAGTCTACATATTATGCAAAAATTGCTAGATAGATCCTTATATAATGCTAAAATGCACTATAAATCCCTATATTGTGTAAAGATTGCAATATAAGTCTGAATTTTTTTTTTAAAAATTAATCATTCGAAATTTTTTTTTTTTATTCAAAATAACATACATTTTGTTGTAAAAAAACAAAAAGTCCTATAAATAAAATTATTTAAAGTCTAATAAAATGAATTTTAAAATTTAGGGGGCCCAAATGAAATTTTTTTAAACATTTAAGAGTTAATTACAAAAAAATCATGAAAAAAAAATTAAAACGAACCTAGAAATTGAATATTTAATGGTATTTACGTTTCAATTTCGTTAATAAATTTTATTATTTGATAGAATTAATCTCTAAATTTTAAGTTAGGGAGGGCTAATTTTATGCTACAATTTTTTTTAATATATTTTTATATATTATTTTTTTTAAAAAGTAGGTTAAATTATAGTGGGCTGGGTAAGTTGGGGTGGGCTGCAGCCCACCTCAGCCCACCCCTACATCCGCCCCTGCCGTCGGACTTTAAATGAATTGTCAATACTATGTCGAACTTACATATATATCTTCATGACGATCTCTCAAATGAATTTTGAATGAGACTACCGAGACTACGTCGACTTGTGAATATATCTTGTGCTGACCTTTCGGACTTCGACTGAGATTTATTAGATTACGTCCGACTTACGAATGTATTTTTCTGGCAATGCTACGTAGGTCTGATGGATGTCTTTCCTAGCCGAAGCTACGTCGGTCTTATGTATGTCGTTTCCACTCAAAGCTATTTCGGTCTTATGGATGTTTTTGCCTTCTGAATCAACGTTGGTCTTATGGATAACTTGTAGATTTTAAAAATATTACAACTCTATGAACTTTTTCCAAAAGAATACTTTCAACTGATCGACCGATGTTGGTGGTGATGTGTATCTTTGTTGGTCGACCCCTTATCCGCTTAAGCATGGTCAGTTTGCCAGAGGAACTAGTCTTTTTTGCCATAAGTGTTGGTCTTCTCTTTTTGAAGCCAATGTGGAATTGGCCTTATGAAAACTTTTTTACATTCTATTACATTTTTCAGGTCAGGAATCATCGGTTGGCCCCCTAATCAATTATCTTAGGGAACCGTGAAAGGTTTTTACATTCTATCTCCTTTTTAGGTCGGGAGTCCATTAGTCGACTCCCTAGTCGATGATCTTAGGGAACCAGGAGAAGTTTATTACATTCTATCGACTTTCTTAGGTTGGGAATCCATTAGCCGACCCCCTAGCCGATGATCATAAGGAAATTGGAAAAGTTTATTACACTTGATTGACTTTTTCAGGTTGTAAATTCATTGGTCGGCCCCTAGTGAAGGCTGAGAAAAGTTTTTTACATTCTATCAACGTTTTAGGTCAGGAATCCATTTGTCAACCCCCTAGTGGAGGTTGGGAAAATTTTTGTACCTTCCATCAATTTTTTCAAGTCGAGAATTTTCCTTTTCACCTATTATATGGTGTTCCTGCTTCACACGAACACCAAGACAAACCTTTAAAAATAAAAGGTAATTTACTCAGGATTTCAAATTTGACATGTGGTGTTAGACTGGGTTTGCCATTTAGTTGTGTGACATTCTCGTATCCTTCCTTAGTTGTCTCTTACTGTTATTTCTTATTATTTTTCAAGTTTTGATCCTTCCATCGGTGTTAAAGTCTAATTCTCCACTTATGTATTTACTTGTCTCAAAACACTTTTTGCGGTTCGTGTTAAAACCTTATGGAATCTCAATAGACTTCAAAACTCGATTCCACATACGGCGCCAAATTATAGAGAATAAAAACCATCAACCTGGGGACCATGCTTGGCCCAGTGATACGAACAAAACCAAAATGCAACAACATATATGCATATGTGTTGGCAGAAGGGGAGGAGAGCTAGGAATATCAAATTGTGCACAAAAAAAAGTAGATAATGTGGTACCTTACTCCCGACAATCGAGTGAGGAGTTTATTTGTAGTTTTTATATGGATATTGATGGAGGTATGTGGATCTGTTAGCTTCACACATCCTTCCAAAAACCAGACACTAATTCCGGTTCAAAGGGAGGTGCGGCCCCGATGGAACTTCGACGCTCAATATTAGCATTTTTTCTATCGGAGAATACTTAACCCGGGGAACTATGGAGACTTAAGATGATTGTATATTAACCACAACCATGTTAGAGAGAGAAAGTGTGTGTTTTTATAGAGAGCAACCAGAGTTCACATATCTGTTGGAGCATGAGGTATTTATAGATGTTGATATATTCGCGAAAGGCTACATAGGAGTAGTTTAAGCATAAGACGGGTGTGCAACATAAGCATGGGTGAAGTTACCATGTTTCTAAGTATATAGACTGATGAGGCTCGCACACGTAACTCATCCTAAGGAGATTGGATCAAGAATGAGATCTGACTGCTCTCTTCCTCGAGCGTCTATGTATCAATCCCTCAGCATAGATTAATTACTCGGCTTTAAGTGTGTCGAGATTCCTTTGTGTAAGGCCGAGTATTAGTGTTATATTTGGCTTATCAGAAGAGGAGTTAATAAATGAGATTTAACTTTTCATGGACGATATGTATACCACTTTTTGCACGACTAAGGTGAAGTCTTTTGGTGAAATGAGGGATAAGGAGATCAGCTTCAAAGGGAAAGGAATAGTGATTGAGCAGGAAGAGTGACGTTCCTATTGTGATTAATTGTGCATGTCACACAATGGGTGACGAAAGTAGAGAGAGTAGTACTGAAGATGATGCAAAACTCATCATATTTTGACGAAAAAATAGGGTAGAGTGTTTCATCTTACGGATGACGTTCAATCATTCAAAGTGACCAAGGTTGATGGATAATTTATTTTTGTGGAATAGACAAGAAGCGGCTAAGGCACCCTTGAATTGCAAGGCATTTAAGTCCCTCGTTTTAAATATGATGTTGCTATTATATGATTGTTTGGGTGTAGAACGTTAAGGAACGATGTTAGATCGTCTAATCAATTTAAGAGTTTTAATAATTCCTTTGTAGTTAAACCCGAGGGAAGAGATTTTAGGACAAGGGGTATACGACTCTTGTGTAAGAGTCGTGTTAAGTTAAGAATAGTTAGATATTGTACTCATTTGTAATTATGAAAATATATGAATCCAGATACTCTTCGTGGTATGAGGTCTTTGTCCATGCTCCTACATATATTAATAAATATGTGAATATATAGGACCAGCTAACTTCATGGAGATCAAATATTTATATCATGGTCATGTTTGCGGGTGATTTTGAGGTCATTTCAAAAATTTCAAAAAATTGGAAAATAGGATAATATCCTTGACAGATGCCTTTGGATTAATTAATTTATCAATATCAACGATCTTATCGATATCCTTCCGAAAGAATGTTTCTTCACTTGGACTAATAAAGACTCAAACGAGCTTTATCTAGCAGCAAATGAATGAATTTATTTCCTAATGTTATTGTAAAATTTTGCCATCAATCGGGTCATACCACTCTCCTCTTATCATCCAAAATAAAAAAGAAAATGGTAAAAAATCCTTCATGTTTGAAATCTAAATGGTTGGAAAATCAACAATATCTGGGCATCGTCAAATTTTCTTGGGATAATCAATATCGTGATTCTTCAATTCATGAATTCTGTCATGAAAAGGATGACACGTGTTTGGCTCTCACCGAATAGAGTAATATAACTTTTTGTAACAGCATGAATATCATTTCAATTATCAAAAGTTAAACACATGGATCCAAAACAGTACTCAATTTGTCCAAAATTAGAATTTGGCTTTTGATGTCACACGAGAATTGGATAACCTTGTAGCAAGGAGGAGACTTTCTTGGCAGACAGAGCAAGGAACTTGTGGATAAAAAAGGGGACAAACTACTATATTTGTTTAAGAAATGACTCCCATGAGAACAAGTATTAATTGCATTTGCAAACTCAAGGACTCGAATGGTGTGGGGGGCCAAAAACTCAAAGAATCTCTAAGATTTATTCATCAGATTTCATGAAGATTTATTCTCTGGAAAACCTATAGTGGATTCGGAATATATTTCCAATCTCTCACCTTTTAAAGTCACAAATGTTATTGTTGGCGAAAATACTTTTCTAAACTAGCCTCAAAATATTTTGACGTGACAAATTACTCTCTCCCTATTTTAAATCATCCTTAAATGCATCAATCCTTTAAAAACAATTGCGCTAAGTCACTTTTTTTTTCTTACTTAAATCTTTCTCTAGATTATTCATGTCTAATATCTACTGTAGAAAGAGTGTTTCTCCAAGAAAATGAGTTATTTGTTAAGGATATGTGTTATATAAAACAAATCAACAACCTTGCACAATCAAAACGGCATTTCAGAACAAAACGCTTATCTGTTTGCTTAGTTAATACCTTATACCATTTTTAGTTAAATTCTTTAAGAAGTCAGAATCTATTAGCAACCTTGTCACATACCGGGAATCCACCCCAAAATGGGTATCCATTTTTAAGTGAAAAATGTTACACGGTTTCTAGTAAAGTAGACATTTGATTTTTTGGTTGTTGTATAATTTAATTCTCAACATGCATATTGTACCATCCAACTAAAATGGGTATCTGTTTTAGAACAAAATGTTAAACCGTTTTATGGTAAAAAGAAATCAGAATCTAAAACAAATAGGAGATATTCATTGGCTATTTAAATCCCCTTCAAGAGAGCTTCAACTACCTCTTCACCCATGTGTCTTGTCTTTTGTGATGAATCAATATAGTATCGAGATATCATTTATAGGGGTTTAGTACATAATTGTGGGATTTATCCCTTATATTTGATATATTTTGATTTAATGGTCTAATCTTGGATTTATATATATTTGGAGCATGTTTAGGTTAATTGTATGTTAAGTGTGAAACTACTAGGTAAATGGATTATATTAGAACACAAGACGGATCCAAGAGGTTTAAACATGAAGAATTAACCCAAGTCAAGTCACAAAAGAAACCAAGAAATCCAGTTAAAGCTCACCAAGAAGTCTTAGCAAACTTTTGTCGACTTGCAAAAATCATAACAAGTAATTGGTATTGAATTAGTTGATGTTATTTACACACAAGGTATTTAGAGTAGTCTAGTACACGTGGTTAAAAGGGTGTCCTATTCCGAGTTATGAAGTGAAAGTTATGTCAGATTTACTAAAGAAACCTAAATTAGTATATATTTTGAAGTTCCTTGGGCTACTTAAGACTCACTTAAGTTGGCCCGTAAGCTAAAATGTTTAATGGAGCCCATATATACTCATTTATACTGGCAAAACAAACAACTTATCAGATTAGAGAGTTAAGGGAGACTTGGAGTAAGGGCAAGAGACAAGGAGTTCAAGAACAACACTTATTTCCTTAATTAGTGTAATTCTTTCTTAAAATATGTGTTTTCTTTATTTTGCTTTCTATTCTTCCATTATGACTTGAATTTCTAGTAGCTTGAGATACTTGGGTATTAACCCTAACTATTAATTAGGGCTTACTGATATATTTGGGATTTTCTATTTAAATAAAATAGGGATCGTTGTTGTAATTATATTTGTGCTTCATGATAAATCATTGTAAGATGTACAGAGATGCACACATATCTAGGGTTGTTAGGTATTAAATTACACCAGATGGGTATTTGATAGTGGAACTAGGTTAATTACGTACTTTGGAGTTGAAGACTCGGAAGAGCTAAACTAACTAGGTAATCACAAAGGGTGAGAACCTTGAGGTGTCTAGGTAACATGTGTAGGATTCACTCATAATAGGTTCGTAAGGGTAGATAGAACCCGCTACTTATCTGTAAGGAACTTAGGGAGACTTTAGAATCCCTATTAGAAACAATGTACTATTTTTCCCTTATAATTATAGTTAATTTAAGCTATAGTTAGTGGGAGTCACGAGTATAACGAGCTATGCTTCCCTTCCCCCGTTCACAACTTCAGTTTAAATTCCTTATTCAATTTGGTAGTTATCTAGTATCTTAGTTGTCAACTTAACAAAAACCAAACAAAAGTCTGATATTTGTGTCTTTTTATTAATAACAAATAACTAATCCTTAATTAGGTTGTCAATTAACACGTAAATACTTGTGGAGATAATAATTTACTTACTTTTATATTACTTGGTGACCCGTACAATTGTGGGACGCAACTCCCTTAGTGTTGATTAATTATCACGCTTCGAGAGACAACATCAACGTCAATATTTACTACACTTTGAAGCATGCATTACAAGCTTACTTTATCACTTCATTATCACCTTTTTATCATTATTGAAGACTTGATTCTATGATTGATTTATTAGCTCATTAAGGATTGGAATTTTCTTTGTAACCATATTTAAACATCCAAGGGTTTGTACTATTCTTCTATATTAGAAAATAGCAATAGGTTCTAGAGTTTATAGAACAAGGAGAAAAACTTCCCAGGTCGAAAGGGATTACTTGTGTGTAAATTGAACAAGGGGGTTTAGATTTATTATCAAATATAGCTTGTGGTTTAGACCGGAAAACCCACGGTATAAAGGTTTATTATCAACCCGTTAAGAGATACAAAAGCGTAGTGGTATAGAAGTCTTGAAAATCCTACGGGCGACCCTAGGTAGTGAATTAGGCCCTCGAAAGTTCGAACAACTGTATATGCTCGAGTAATCTCTAACACTCTTTTTACTTTACATTGCTTGAGTTGTGTATGTGATCATATGTTTCATTTCTTACCCTTCATCTTTATTGTGTATCTAGAATTTCAAGTGTTTGACAAATTGCTTCAAACAACTAATATTATATTGTTAAAACATTTAAATTAGTAGAATATTTGTTTTAAAACATACACACCCCTCAAGGTTTATCATTTATGAATGATATTCTTACAAGTGTCAAAGTAATAAAGGGCCATTTTTAGTACATCAATATCAAAATCGCTGAGCCCAGATGGGATTCATAGAAATTTCTATCCGGAATTTGGGATATCTTGAAATAAGATCTATTCACATGGGTCCTCAATTTCTTCAATCGTAACATTCCTCTCCTGATAATTAATGATATTCTTATCACCTTCATCCCTAAAGGCAACATTCCAAAAGAAGTACAAGATTTTCAGCCAATGTCGTATGTAAACTTCTGCTACAAAATCATCAAAAATATCCTAGATATTAGGCTACAACTGTTCATAAATGATATTATATCACCTACCAAATCAAGATTCATCAAAGAAATATGCATCTAGGATATACCATCATCGCAAAAGAAGTCTCAAACTTTTTGAAACACAAAAATAAGTCAAAAAAATATTATGCATATGTCGAACTCGATATGACAAAAGCACACGACCAGGTTAATTGGAACTTCTTCATTTCAATTCTTATGAAGTTAGGTTTCGGCAAGAAATGGACTAACTGGAAATTTAAATGTATCACGGCAATTTTATTTCAAATTAAATTCAGGGAAGAAAGTCTCAGAAAATTCTGTCCGTAACCAGGAATCAGACAAGGCGATCCTCTTTCGCCGCTCCTTTTTTCTCGCATGGCGGAAGGTCTAATCGGATTACTGAATGAACAATACAGAGAAGGAAAAATGAAATGTTTCTAGTTGGCTAGAGCATGCCCAAACCTTACTCATCTCTTATTTGTGGATAACACTATGTTTTTCATTCCTTTCAACGATAACGAGATTAGTGCTTTCAAAGATACGATTCAACAATATTGTGAAGCATCATAACAGAAAAACAAACTTGTAAAATTGACAATATGTTTCAACAAAGGTACTCCTAATTATATTATGAATCAAGTCTTTACGTATCTTGATATTAAGAGAACAAAAATACCTTGGAAATTTTTTGGGTATACCACTCGACTTAAAGCAATAAAAAACAGAAAGCCTTAATTATGTCAAGGATCGTCTCCTTGCAAAAAACTCAAGATTGATCTGAACGTTGTTATTTGATGTAGTAGATGAGGTCCTAATCAAATTCGTTCTTCAAACTATTCCAAATTATGCAATGTCAATTTTTTGAATTTCCTAAAACACTCTGCAACAAAAAAATGGCCAGTCTTGTGGAATTTTTTTTGTGGGATACCCAACCTAAGAAGAAAGTCTAATGGATTGTGATATCTCTCCTTTTATGATGAATTAATATACTCTTGAGACATCATTTGATAAGGGTTTAGTGTATAATTGTGGGATTTATCCCTTATATTTGTTATGTTTCGATTTAATGGTCTAGTTTGGGATTTATATATATTTTGAATATTGTTTAGGTAATTTGTGTGTTAAGTGTGAAACTTCTATGTACGTGAATGATATTAGAACCCAAGATGATGCTAAGAACTCAAAAAGTGAAGAAGGAACCATGTTAGTCATAAAAGTCCAAGAAATCCAGTTAAAACTCAACATGAATTGTTAAGAGAATGCTTCTATTGACTTAGTACACGTGGTGAAAAGGGTGCTCAATTTTGAGTTGGGATATGAAAGTTTTTCAAATTTTACAGAAGAGAGGAGACCCAAAGTTGCCCAGATTTTGAAGAGTCTATTGGGCCACTTTTAGGTTAGTTAGGTAAGTCCAGCTTGTGCCACATGTTTCTATACAGGTTTTCAGCAGCTAAACCTACAACTTATCATAATAGAGTGAGCTAAGAAAAGGCTTGGATCAAGGGTAAGAGGCAAGGAGTTCAAGAATAACACTTATTTCATTGGCGGGTGTAATTCTTCCTTAAATTATGTCTTTTCTTTATTTTGCTTTCTTTACTTCCATTATGATTTAAATTTCTAGTAGCTTGAGATACTTAGGTATGAAACCCTAACTATTAATTAGGGTTTATTTATATGAATTTGGGACTTTCTATTTTAATAAAATAGGCATTGTTGTTGTTATAATTATATGTGTGCTTCATGATAAATATGTTTATGAAGTACACATATTTAGGGTTGTTAGATATTAAATTATGCCCATGATCGGGATATGGTAGTGGAACTAGGTTAATTATGCCTTTTAGATTTGAAAACTCGAAAGAGCTATACTAACTATGTAATCACATAGGGTTTGGACTTTAGGCGTCTAGATAATATGCATAAGATTCACACAGAAAAGGTTCCTACGGTTAGATATCAACCCCCTACTTACCCGGAAGGAACTTAGAGAGACTTTAGAATTTTGATTAACAACAGTATCCTGTTTTCCCTTATAATTGAAAATAGGTCCAAGTTATGGTTAGTGGTGATTACGAGTGTCTCGAGCTACACTTTCTCTCCTTATCTACATATCGTAGTTAATTAGCTTTAGTTAACTAGTAGTATTTTGATATTCTTAGTTTAAATTGTGTCTTTAAATCACAAAAACCAAGCAAACATATTTACTTTTCTATCTTTTATGTTACCAATGAATAACTAATTCTTGAACGAATTTACGTATTCACTAATCTAGTCCCTCTAAAAATTGATAAAATAATACTTATTTTTATTACTTGTACGAGTTATCATACTCTGAGAGTTGATTATTTAGCACACCTTGGAGGACAACCAATCGCATGGAAAAAGTTGGTAGTTTCAAACCTATTTTCGATATTGGATCATGTTATTTTTAAAAGATGAATATGGCACTGCTGGCAAATCAAGTATGGAGAATTCTCAATAATCCATATCTCTCGTGGAAAAAAATTCTCAAAGTAATCTATCATCCGAAGTTAATATTTTGGGATGCAAAACTCAAAAATAAATGATCATGGAGTTGGGATAGTATTTTCATTGGCCTTCAATTTCTAAAAGTTAATGTGTGGTTCAAATTGGGAACGACCACAACATAAAATTTTGTGTGTACAACTAGATTAACAAGGATTTTAAACTCGAAAAACCAGAAGAAATTGCCTCTTCATTTCGTACAACTTTTTAATCAGGAATTTACCAACTGAAATGCAAATTTAATCCGACAAATTTCCCAACACCGGTCATTAACCAGATTCTCAGTATGCCCCTTCACAATTAGATCAAGACGACAAAATTATCTAGCCACCTACAAATAACAACGAGTATGTTACTAAGTTGGGATATCATTCTATGGTAAAGAATGAGAATCATATGAAGGCACACTCATCAAAGAGCCAATCCTTAACTAACCCTGAAATTCAGAATATCGTTTAGAAATCTAACGTTCCATCAAAAGTGAGGATATTTGGATGGAAATAGTGCAAATGAGCCTTACCAAGAAAAAATTCTCTTCAACAAAAAATATGCAAAGAATAAGAAGTGTGGATTGTGTGATCATGTGGCCTAATCAATGAAACATCTTCTCTTGTATTTTCCTTTCAGTTGAACAATTTGTACTTCATCAACAATGCAAATCAAGATCGATCCAAAATAGCAAAGGACAATGGATGAATAAATTATAAAGATAGTCTAAGGGTACTCAAAGAATAGATGAGAATAAAAAATAAATTTTGCTTTCATCGTTTGCATAATCAGGAGTATTTGGAAGGCGAATATGCAATCTATATTTAATAAGGGAACATAGAATCTGAAGATTATTAATCTCGGAGCTAATAAGATAATCGTCAAACTCTTCGAAAAACTTGATCTTGCAGAGCCACATGCTAATAACCAAATGATAATTGTCTCAACATCGCAATCTAATCAAGAAAAAATTATTTCGGATGATGATGACATGTTAGCTTAATGATGCTTCTTTCATAAATTCTTGAAAAAATTCTGGTATTGTATTAGTCAGCGTCGATAAACAATGAAGTATCATCCAGAATACGACAAATCACATTCGGTTAAATTTGTTGCAGAAGGGGCATGTGCCCTCTTGGGTGCCATTAGATTGGCAGGAAATTGAAATATTTGTTCGGTTATTGTAAGATTGGAAGATGGTTGTTAAAATTTTCCTTATATTTTGACAAAATATATCAGGTGAAACCTTGATATATATGGTTGGTTGGATAATTCATTGAAACACAATATTTGGTTCTTTATAATATTATATAAATATAATGATATAAAATAAGTTGGTCGTTGAACCTTTTTCTTTTTACTAATGAAAATCTCATTGAAAAGAAAAAGTTTATATGATTGGCGTAGCAATAGTATGGGTCCAAGATGAGTATTATTGGAACTAAGAACATCGTGGTTTTGCTATTTTGGAGAAGTACATGATGGCATTGGTACCTAAGAGATTTTGGACTTTGGAGTGTGGATGGGAGAGCAAGGACCGAATCAGAGTAGTGATTGCATATCATGACTTCGTGGACTTAGTGGCGAATGGGTGTTAATGGTGAATAGCCCCTTTTCCAATTGTAGCCATATCGCTCCACCACTTCTTTCTTTTCAAGTACAAAAGATTAAAAGTTCGGGGGATTACAATGATAATAAAGAAATTCATAAGAACCAATTAACAAAATATTACACCATCCGGAAAGATCAATGTTTCTTACGAGTACATTTTGCCAAAACGTTAGCAGTATTATTAAATTTCCTATTGCTTAATCCAGGATTTTCCAATGAGAAAATCGACCTAGCTATTTTTCAATGCTGGCTAGAATTAAGACTCCAATAAAAACTAGTCTTATTGTTATTGTTTCAAGATTGTTACAGTAGAAAAAAACACTTTGAAGTTGAGATCAACTAATGACCTCAAAACAAGGAGAAGAACCAAACTTCTTCTTCAATGATATTCATAATGTAACATCTTCGGTTAACTTTATGCTCAACATTACCATATTTATTAGAAATTATTACCCAAGGGGTCTTGACCCAGGGACCTAACAACACAGATTCTATAGTCTCTTCTTATTAAAGGCCATAAACTAAATTTAACACTAGAGTCCAAAATTTCAATTACTTTCTTACATTTTCTTTGTTTTTCTCCTATATATATATATTAATTTGTTCAAAAATATTTTAAAACCCTAAACCTCCTCTATCTTTTCTCTCTCTTCTCTTTGTAAAACTCACGTTGCTTTTTCTTCCACCACATTCCAGCCATGACAGGTCCACCATAAAACCAAATCTTAGATCTCTTTTCTCTTTCCTCCTCTCTCTCTCTCTCACACCGGATCTGCTATGGCAGCCATGGCAGCTCTCTCAATAGTGACCAGCGAAGCTCTTCTTAGATCTCGTGGTGGTTCGAGGTGGTGCATCGTAGGTGACGAAGCTTGGTTTGCAGGTTTTCAAGCTTCGTGAAGTTGGAGCTCAGATTTGCCATGGATTTGGTTTCGTTCATGTTCAAGCTTCGAAGGTGGACAGATTCCTATTTGCAGGTAGTGGTGGTGCGAGGTGGCGTTTCTCGGAGCTGTTCTTCACTCCAGCGCCAGAATCTTCATGTCTTCAAACTATAATCAGCAAGTTCGAACCATGCTCAGCGAATTCAAACCATGCTCGGTAAGTTTGAACCATGCTCAGCAAGTTCAAACCATACTCAGTAAGTTTACGCTCAGAAGTTTCCGGAAGGTTGCCTTCTCCGATGTCATTCGTCTCCACATCCCAAAGTTAGATTAAATTACTTTTTTTCCAGAAATGTAGTAGATTTGTGTTAGATTAGGTTACTTTTTCCAGAAAAGTTGTGAATGCCGGTTTTGTGATTTGCTCAGATTTTTTGTTTAATGCTCAGAAATTTTTGTGAAATGCTCAGAAGTTTTAATTTTGTACTCAAAAGTTTTTTGAAATGCTCAGAAGTTTTGGGAAATGAGCATACGAGCATGCTCTATAAAGTTACTGAGCATACGAGCATGCTCAGTACTTTATGCTCATAACTTTTTCCGAAGGTGGTCCGTGGTGGTCTGCGGTGGTCGGTGGTTGTGGTCGGAGCTGGAAATTATTGATTGTTAATGAAAGAGTAGAGAGAAAAAATGATAAAGGAGGTGAAAGATTAATGGTAATGGAGAAAGGAGAATAATGGTAATAGATGAGAGGGAATAATCTATTTTTTTGTCTTATATACACTATAAGGATAGTAATAACATTTGTCTATTTTGAGGCATCTAAGTAGGAGAGAAGAATCACTTGGTTCCCATGTGGCACTAAGATACTCCCCAAGACCTCTTGGGTAATTGATCATATTTATTAACACAAATAGACGCTCCATCCGAGCAATAAGTAGGTTCAAGGTAAAATTTAGGGCGAAGGGCTTATTTTAAAATATAAAATATTTTTAAAATTAAATTAAATAATATTCAAAATCACTTTACATTATTCTTTTAAGAATCATATATTTAATATTTAATATTTCTCTTAAAAATATTTTTCAAGGTCTCTAAAAATATTTTTACATGTTTTTCCAAAAATATATTCCAACTAGACACTTAATCATCTTCTTAATTTTTCTGCGAAACCTTTTAGATTTGATATTAGTTATAATCAGATTCTATTAGTTTTGATTTTAATTTTGTTCTCCCGTGATAAACATTTGAACCTAGAACCCATTTTCGAGTGTTAGCTATTACGTTAAAGATCCACTTCACTTTGATTTTCTATTAAGTTTTCTCTCTTTTTATTTTGATTATTAATTCTGTAAATTTATTTAGTATATTTATTAAAGTGTTAAATTTTTGTAAATAAAATCGATAATTAGTGTGGTGGTCGAGATCAAACCTTATATGAATTCAAATAGAATATATCTTTATTTTTGTAATTGTAAAATAAATAAAAAATTTAAACAAAAAATTATATAATATTACCATCAAAACTTTAAAAGTGAAGTCTTCAAAGCAGGTTAACTTCTAAGGCAAGTCGAAAGGGTGCTCCCACGTTGTTGCATGAGGGACCTGGCATCAACATCGCTCCTCCTCCTTCTCTCATCCCTTGTTTCTCTCTCTAGATTTTTTCATCCCCAACAATGGAGGTGTGTAAGTCTCAATATCTTGAGCCTCTACACCATCATCCCCATTAGTGTTTACCTCCATCCCTCTTTATTTCTCTTTGTCATTCCCTAGTCTAATCATTAAGTGCTTGTATTTTTCCCTTCTTTGACTATTGATCTTGATCTTTTGTTATTAATTCATTTCTTCATTATACCGAAGTACTTTGCTTAATAAATCTGTTGGCTTATTCCTTATCCTTTATGCTCTCTCAACTCACTTTACCTTTCGTCTCTCACTCTCTCTTCTTCGATACGCTTCGTCTCTCAAAACCCTTCTCCTATATCTGAACTTTGATGGCTTCCTCATCCATGAAATTGATGAAGCTTCAACTGGAGTTCAAGGATCATGACTTCTATACTCACAAAAACTTACTTCTTTCTAAGATCCTATCTCAGAAAGAGATAACTCGTTAGCTGTCGAACTTGCTGCCAACAGTTCTTGAGGTCTCAAGGCTCGGATGCATGTGACGAGTGCTGGAACTAACACTTTCCTCCTGGCTTTTGACTCCAGAGACGATTTACTTATTACTTGGCAATTCCGAAACTAGTCTATTAATGGGTTCATGCTTATCCTCCATGCATGGCACCCTAAAATGCCCCTTGGGGAAGCTGACTTCTCCAGAGCAACAATCTGGTTACAATTCCTCAATCTCCCTCCAGCTTTTGCTACACCGGATAACACTCATACTATTAGCAAGAATATGGAATGTGTTCTCCTTGATTATGATATTGAAGAGATTAGCGATACTGTTAAGAATCTGAGGATTCGTGTACTTTGGAAAACAGCTAATCCCCTTATTACTTCATTCGAAATGAAGAGACCGTCTATACCCCCTTTGGTCATTTAAGCCCATTATGAAAAGTTGAGCGAATTCTGATTTTACTGTGGTTTCTTGGATCATATTGCAAACGAGTGTAAGATTTATAAACTCGAGACTAAGATGGCTCATGGGTCTCAAGTGAAACCGTTGTACGGTGATTGGCTTAGTGTTCCCCCTGTCAAAGGAAGAGGCAGACAAGTTCACGTTGTGGATAATCTTGATGACCCTTCTCACCTTTTCAGTGATTTGGAAGAATCTTTTGGCCCCTCTGGTGATTTAGTCTCTAACCCCTTACGTATTACTGGCGATCCCTCGTCGGGAAGTGTAGAAAGAATAGAAGATGGAAGCTGCTCTAGTCAAATAAGAAGAAGGATTTCGTTGCTGTCTAGCCCCCCTTTAGGTAGCAAAGAAGGCATTGTTATGGTCCCCAATCCCCCATCTGTTCAGAACGTGAAGAACGTGGAAAATACGGTCAGTCTTAGTCAACGTTCTAGCAAGTCTGGTCCTAATTAGGCCCAGTTTCAAAACCCCCCCTAATCCTCATCACAAGGAATCTCATCCCAAGCCCAATTCTAGGGCCTTTGGGTAAAAAAGAAAGAACTCTTCTAAAGAATGTCATGCTTGGTCTACGAAAGGCCAACCCCCTCATCAGTTTAGGCCAGTTCATGGGAACATATGGTCTCGATCTAACCCTAACCAAGGAAGATTAAATTACAATGGTTAAAATCTAAATCCCCCTCTCCCAAGCCTAAACCGACCTCATCTACTACCCAATCAGTTACCCCTCCAACAACACCTTCTACTAGTAATCTTCAACCTAACATGCCTCCTCCTCCACCACCCAATAACCCAGAACATACCACCACCCAACATGAAGTCCCTACCCCGATGGTTGAATCTCCTCCTATTACTAATACTACCCCTCTATCTACCGATGGTAATATTCCCTCCAACATGTCTTCTCCCTCGGTGTCCCCTAGTACTTATCTTAATCATGATACTCCGATTTCTGAACAACCTCTTCATTCACAGAAATACCTGTTAATATGGAGCGCCCCGTGAATGATGATGAAGGTCCTAGCTCGAAAAAAATGAAGTTGTTCCACAACAAGATGGTTGGTTTTGCTGAGGTTGATGATACGTTGGTTGAAGTTCCTCTTTTGGATATCCCTATTAATGTCGCGCCCTTGGATGTTATGTCCCCTGTTGATGTGGGAGGCTACTCTAAGCGGCCCCAACCCCAACAATGATCGGGTTTTTTTGGAACTGTCAAGGGACGGGATCCCCCTTCACAGTCCAAAACCTTAGGGAACTCATATCTAAGGAAAAACCCCAGGTCACTGGGTTATCTGAAACCAAGACCATAAAGCGGAAGTTGTTACCTTTTGCGAAGAAGCTTAAGATTAAGCTGCTGTGGAGTGTCAACCTTGTAGGCTTGTCAGGCGGACTTGCTATTTTTGGCGTGGAAAACTAGGATTGCGAGGTAATTTCATCTTCTAATTTTCATATATCCCTCTCTACCCCTTATATTGATGGTTCACTGTGGTTCATTCATTTCGTTTACACCTTCCCTAATAAAGATAGTAAAATTGTGTTTTGGGATTTTATTGATAAAACTATTCATGAGACCCCTAATGTCCCTAATCTCTTCATCCGTGACTTTAATGATATTCGTAATGCTCAGGAAAAGATTTGGGGTAATGGTAAAACTCTTTTTGACATGCGCATTTTTAACAATAATATCACCAGAAATGAAATGAATGAAATCCCCTCAAAAGGATCTAGGTTTACTTGGAGAAATAACCGTAATGATGATGGTTTATTTGTTGAAAAATTAGACAAGAGTCTTGCTTCTCCTACCTGGTCTACTTTAATCCCTGATGCTTTGATTCACAATACCCCTCCCATTGGCTCTGACCATTCCCATATGATCTTGCACCTGTCTAAACAACTTAATAATAGTGGCATTCATCCACCGTTTAAATTAGACCCTGCTTGGCTTGAAATTGATTTCTGGAATGAAACTATCTTTAGATGTCTTGCTGTGTCTAGGAATTTCTCTGGTCCCCCTGCTGTTAGATTCGTTAAAAGAATTCTTAGATGCAAAAAATCTATTCTTAGATGAAAAAAGGCCAATCTTAGGAACAATGCCACCATTATCAACATCCTCAATAAAAAACTGGAAGCCCTTATGCAATTTAATCCTCAGGGTCTGTGTGAGTCATATTCTTCACTTTTCTCCTTAATTTCGAAAGAAATTGAATCTTACTTGTCGATGGAAGAAAAGTATTGGGCCACTCGGTCTCGTGTCCTTTGGCTGAGATTGGGTGACCGTAATACTAAATTCTTCAAACTCTTTACGAGAATTAGGAGAGCTTCCAATAGGATTAAATCACTCCAAAGGGAAGATGATTCTTGGACAGTTGGAACGGGTGAGCTCTCATCCCTAGTCCCTAAGTTCTTTCAAGATCTTTATAAAGATCCAGGGGAGAGTGCTATTGAACCCATTCTTGGGGATATTAACCCTATTGTAAATAAGGATGATAACTCTTCTCTTATGGGTCCTATTAGTATGGCATAAATAAAAAAGTACACCTGGGTGTTAGGATCAAATAAGGATCCTAGCCCTGATGGTAATCTAGGGAGTTTTTATAAAAAATATCGCGATTTCCTTAACGATGATATCCTTGCTATTTATAATGGTATCCTTTTGGGACTATCCCTTTGGGGAGTATTAATGACACCAACATTGTCCTCATCCCTAAATGCTAAAAATACTTAGAAGATTGGCCAATTCAGACCGATTTCTTGCACTAATTTTCTTTATAAAATCATTTCCAAAGTTATGGTCCTTCGCCTTACCTCCATTATCTGCCTTCATTAAGGGAAGACTTATCCAGGATAATATTATTATTGTCCACGAATTCTTACACAAACTGAAACACCTTAGGAAAAATGTGAAGGATAGCTTCTCCATTATTAAATCCATATACATAAAGTTTGTGATAAAGTCAGATTGTCCTTCTTTTTCAAGGTTCTTCATAAAATTGGGTTTGCTGAGAATTGGGTTCGTTTTATCAAGTCTTGTGTATCCTCTGTTCACTATAATATTATTCTTAATGGTAATCCCTCTATCTCCTTTAATCATACTCGTGGCCTTAGACAGGGTGACCCACTTTCTCCTTATCTCTTTACGTTGGCTTCTATTATTCTGTCTATCTTGATTGAGAAGGATTTTAGGGAGATGATATTCATGCTATTAAACTGAACAGATCTGGTCCTCTTATTCACCGTCTTTTATTTTCTGATGATTCCATATTTTTCTTCGTAATACAGTGCTTGAAATTCACGCTTTCTCTGAAATTATCTATAAGTTATGTTTTGCCTCTGGCCACTTAACTTGAATAAATCCTCTATCTTTCTTAGCCCTAATACCACGGATAATATGAAATACTTATTATCCAATGTGTTTCGTATGCATGTGGTTGAGGATCTAGGTCTATACCTAGGTCTTCCTACGGAGTGGAGTAATTCAAAGATCAAATCCATGGATGGTCTTCTCTCGAAGGAAGCATCTAAAATGTATGGTTGGGAAAAATCCCTTCTTTCTATGACTGATAAAGCTACTCTTATTTCTTCTATCATCCATGCTTTCCCTACCTATTTTATTAGCCTCTTAGCCATACCCAAAGGAACTATAAAAAATTGAACTCCCTTACCTGCCACTTCATTTGGGGTAATGAAGAAGATAAAGGGATACACTAGGTAAATTGGAATCGTATTACAACCCCTAAATCTCAGGGTGGACTTGGTATTAAAAACCTTGAAGCTTTTAACCTTGCTCTCCTGGCTGAACAAGTGTGGTCAATTATGAATGCCCCTGAATCCGTTGTCCACCAGACCCTTAAAGGCATCTATTTTTTCAATGGTTTCCCTCAAGATTCCACCAGTATTCGCGGTGCCTCTTGGATTTGGAACAACACTCGTAAAGGGATTACCTTCATTATGTTACATGCTATCAAGCTTATTGGAGATGGTCATGGAGGGTAATTGTTTAGGATCCCCTATTGATAAACCTGCCCATTATAGCGAAGACCCCAATTTTCCAAAGTTCATAGCACTAATAGCAGTTCTCTTCTATTCTGCTACTAAAACTTGGAAGTTGGATGTTTTTAACCTCCTTTGCAATCCTAAGACGATAAGAAGAATCTTAGAGTTGGATATCCCTTGGACTAATCAACCTGAGAATCTTCTTTGACCTTACACACCCCATGGAGGTTAAACTTCAAAGTCTGGGTACTCTTATGCTATATCAAGGCTTACGAACCCCCTTCCAATCCCAGTCCTTCTATCTTCCTTGATCATGATATTCTTAAACTCAACTAGTCTACTGATAGTCCTCCAAAATACCAGTTTTCCTGTGGCGAGTGTTATCGAATGTTCTTTCCACAGAGCATAACATGTATATCATAAGATTCTCTAGCTCAGACCTCTGTAACCTTTGTCTTAAGGAAGCAGAAACAGTTGAGCATCTCTTTCTGAAGTGTGAATAGACTAATAAATTTTGGTGTTTATCCACAATCCATGTCAATACTGACCCATTCTTCAGTCTCTGGGTATTAACTATTGGATCAATCTCATCCTCGATCAAGTACAAACCGAATGTGAAAAATCTTATTTGCTTAAAACTTTAACTATATGCTTTTGGGTCATTTGGATAACGCACAGTCAAATTATTTTTAATAGTATCCTTGTTAATTATGATACATGTTTAATCCTTATTTCGAAATTTTACAGTGATATTTATCTTAATCCAGGTAAACTGATCAATCTGATCATACCCCCAATACTATTCATTATCCCTGGTTATCCACTTCAAACACTTAGTCAATCCCTCTACAACATTCTTATAAGTTGAACCTGGATGCATTACTGAAATAAGGAAAAGCTACCCCTGCTGCTTCCATTTGCAACTGGGAAGATGATATCGTCGCTGGCTTTGCCATGGAGATAAAAGCTAATTCCAGTCTTGAAGCTGAAGCAAATGCATTGAGAAACTCCATCCTCTTCGTCATTAATAAAGCTCCCTTTTGCACCAAAATTGAAACTGATGCCGAAGCAGTCCTGAAAGCCATTTATTCTCCGAGCACGAACTGCACATGGAAGGTCAGAACTATCCTTGAGGATATTAAAAATTTGGTGAAGACTCACAGATCCTTGCAAGTATGTGGAATTCGAAGGACAGCTAACTCCGTGGCAGATTGGGTAGCGAAAGATTTTTCTAATTTATCTTTACCTTGTAATTGGTTTTGTAATCATCTCCCAGATTTGTTGAAACTTTTGTGTACTACTTTCATGGGCTTAGTCCCTCTGTTATTGGGTAATGCCCATGCCGCTTTTTGGTTTATTAATATAAGTACTATATTTTGTCTAAAAAAGAAGTCTTCAAAGCATTAGATTGAAAAATTTCGATAATTTTTAACTCTGATCATTTTTTTTAACAATAATAGTACCACTTGGAAAAATGATTACTTGTTTGTGAAATGCATCTGAACTTATAAAAGAAAACATAGTTCACTTTATCAATATTAATATATGTATTTCGTAAAATTTCTAAATATAACCAATGTTGTTTTTTTATCGGCATAACCAATGTTATTTGATTCAAGTTGAAAATAAAAAATAGCTATTTCTTTACTTGATAAAAAATAATTAGTAAGGAAAGATAATCTGAGCGCCACTGAGACTATCCCAACTCAGCTAGTCTCTAACTTGACTAGTGGGGAAGACGTTGGGAGGAAGGATGATATTCAGGGAACAGGTAAACCTATTGGTTTAGGTAAGAAAGGATATTACACATGAGTTGACAAGAAAAGTATGTCAAATAGAAGGATCAATTTCTTGAATTTTGAATGATACCACAAATAGGTTACAAAGTAGAAGTAACAAGGGTTTTAGTGTCAAGGCTAGGCGTAGTGAAATGAAAGAGATGGATGAGGATTATGTGAATTCACCATCGATGGAGGGGTATGATGAGTAGCGACATCGACTTTGTGGATCTTTATGAAGTCGGTACTTATATTTTGGAGGAAAGTTCTGAAGAAGACCCTAATGAAGAAAAGTCTGAGGGCGTGCACACTAAGGAAGAGAAGGACGGTGAAGGGAGTGATCCGGAGTTAGTGGGAACAACAAATATAGGAGGGAATACCGTAGAATCACAGGTAAGATGGTGGGGTATGGAATAGGGTGAGGTAGAGGTAGCCGCCACCCAGTGTTGGCCACAAAAATGAAATGATAGTGACATTTTGGATACGTTAGGGGATTCAGACCCCTTTGACAATTCAAGTTTTGCGAGCCTACTATTGCTTGTTTTTGTGAAACCATACTAACCGAGCACGACGCTCTGTTAGTTGTTAAAAAATTGAACTATGAATTTTAATTTGTGGTCAAACCCTCGGGTACGACTATGCACTCGGGGGGTTTCTTACTTTTGTTGAATGACCCTTGTAGTTTATCTATTATGCATGTATGCCCCTACTTTAATATTTCCGAGTTCAATGGTAATGTATTTTCATACTATATTGTATTTGTGCACGCTTCTAATGAATAAAAAGACAAATTAGAGATTTACAATGACTTGAGCAACTGAAAATCTAATCACGATGAACCATAGATTATAATCAGAGATTTCAATGACATTCTCAACTCTAGGGAGAGACTTAGTCGTATTCCCCCTAACCCTCAATATATGTTAAAATTTAATTTTGTCATATCAATTAACTCTCTTACAAAAATCAATTCTTTTGGCAACTACTATACGTGGTCAAACCAACGCACAAGACACAACATAGTCAAGTCTAAATTGGACAGAGCCTTTGCAAGCATAGAATGGTATGACTAACACTCAGACTCTACGATATTCGTAACACCAGCAGTAGGATCAGACCATTCTCCCATTATCATGTACACCGAAGGAGACGTGAAATGAAACTTTAGACATTTTGAATTTGAGACAAATGGATTGAGCACCACGAATATGAGGATGCCATGATACAAGCTTGGGGGAACCCTGAGGAGGAAGAGTCACTACAAGTGGTAGTGGAAAAGAAACGGGGCTGATTCCATGTTTTTGGTCTAAGAATTTGAGTTGGGCTAGGAGTCCAATGTTTACCTTTTCCTTCAATAAAACGATTAGGTCAACCTATACACTATAAATATGGCCTCTTAACATTAGAAAATCATCCTTGGTGAAACCTTAAGCAAAGAGGAAGCTTACAACACAAGAAAAGAAGTCTAGAAGGAGCTGTTCATCAACAATGTCATCTTCAACCTTTGAATTTGTAATTTCTTTCTTTTCTTCCATTAGTATGAACTAAATTTCTATTAGCTTGAGTTTTAGCATATATGTATGAACCCTAGTTTTGGTTGACATCTATCTAATTTGGGAATTCTATGTTTTAAATTGAATTATAGTTTTTATTCTATGTTTATGTGTTTGGATTTATATTCTGTGTTCTTGTGGATCGCGACCATATAGAATTACCATCTAGTAGTTAGGTCACCATTGACAACGGTGTTTAATTACATGTTTAGCACATAACGTCTAGTGTACGGTTTAGATTTGACAAATCAACCTAACTAGATAATCACCATGGTTTAGTGTATTGCTAGAACAGTTTGCTTAGGACTCCTTATTGACACAGGTAAACCCTATTTAAAACTACCTAGCGCAATTGGAACTGATTATTGAAATACTACATAATTCACCCTTACATGTTTAGAACGGCAAAACTAGTGGGGATTACATGCTATTTACTCAAGCTAAACTCTCATACTACTTCTTCTCTTGCATTTAATTTTCTATCTTTACTTTATTAGTTTAATTTAGTTAATTGAAAATCAAATAGAAATCTATTTGTCTTTACTTTTTCTGCGTTTTATTTGTTCTAGCTTTTAAATATCTGCACGTGATTATTGCATAAGATTCCCCTAACCTTCGTAGTCTCTGCGGAACGAATCTTACTTATTTATTGAAACTTGCATACTATCTGTATACTTGCAGAACCGTGCTAGACTAGGGTGATTATTTGCACGTTGTTTATATCATATTTTATCACACCCCAGGCTCCACCAAGTTTCATGGGACCTTTCATCACTTCCCATGGAAATCTTTATATTTTGCTTGCGGTAGATTATGTATCAAAATGGGTAGAAGCAGTGGCAACACCAAAGAACGATGAGCAAACAGTAGTTAAATTCCTAAAAACAAATATCTTTTCAAGACATGGTACGCCACGTGTTCTCATCAGTGATAAAGGTACCCATTTTATCAATGCTCAACTAAGAAACCTTCTTCGTAAGTTTGGAGTGAGACACCGCATTTCAACCGGTTATCACCCTCAAACTAACGGTCAAGCTGAAGTTTCCAACCGGGAAATAAAATCTATTCTTGAGAAGACCGTGAACAAAACAAGGAAAGATTGGTCATTAAAGCTAGATTATGCTCTCTGGGCTTATAGAACAACATTTAAAACACCGCTTGGGGCATCTCCTTATCGCATGGTCTACGACAAAGCGTGTCATATACCTATTGAACTTGAAGCTCGAGCCTTATGGGCTATTAAAACTCTAAATCTAGATCCAGAACTGGCCAGGAAACAAAGGTTGATGCAGTTGAACGAGTTGGAGGAGTTTCGCTATCTTGCTTACAAAATTCAGGCCTCTACAAGAAGAAAACAAAGATATGGCATGACAGACGACTCCGTCCAAAGCATTTCGAGAGAGAACAAAAGGTACTATTATACAACTCTCGATTTTCAAACTACCTAGGAAAGCTTAAATCCCGTTGGAAGGACCTTACATTGTTACGAAAGTCACACCTCATGGAGTGATTGAAATTGAACATCCAACCGAGTAAAGGACATTCATGGTGAATGGCCAGCGTTTGAAAAGATACCATGATAGTGAAGAATTTGGACGAGAGGAGACAATCCATCTCGTAGAAAACGCTTAGCCTGAGGTACACGTCTATCTCAAAGACGTTAAACAAAAGTGCTCTTGGGAGACACCCCTTGTTTTTAATTGCTTTTTAGATTAGTTTATAGCTTTGTAGTGTATAATATTAAGTTAGTGTAGATTTTTAATTGTGTTTACAAGCTAATAGGAGAGAAAGGTAGTGTTTTATTGTGCAGGAAATGAGTTTGGGGTCAAAAGGAATCACTTGGAAAAATTTGAGGTTATGTCCGGTATACCGCGCTTCATGTCCGGTGTACCGCAGGAGGAAAAACCCGTGACCACGGGTTAATAACTTGGGTTTTCTGTCGAGAGTTCGAAAAACGATGGACCATAGTTCCGGTATACCGCGCTTCATGTCCGGTGTACCGCAGGAAGAAAAACCCGTGACCACGGGTAGGAGACTCGGGGTTTTTTACGAGAGTTGAAAAAATAGCAGCATGACCAGTCCGGTACACCGCGCCATAGTTTCAGTACACCGGACTAGGTCGGTTTTGAAGAATTTTATTCCTATTCAAACTCTTACCTTATCAAACTTAACCCTAGCCCCTCCCACAAAAAATTTTCAGACCCAAACACTATAAATACACCTTGAAGCTTGTACAAACCTCCACAATTAAGACAACAACATCAATAATTCTCTCCTCCATCCTCCATAAACACAATTTCTTCATCAAATTCATCACACTACACCATTAAACACCATCAAGAACATCAAGCTTTCAAGATTTCTTCCAAGATTCATCAAGAAACCTTTCTCTTTCATTAATTCCAAGCAACAACCTCAAGTTACACCAATTTCTCTTAAACTTTTAATTCATCCTTGGTATAACTTGAGTTGTGGGTAAATCAAACATGACTATTAGATCTGATGATATGGAATACAAGAGAAAGTGTACCATCCTAGGGAAGAATAAGAAATTGCCTGGACCCACCATTGAAAAGCCTATCAAACTTGATGAGGCTACTGAAGAATCAAAATAAAAGGCACCAGCACAACCACTACCAAAGAAATTAACTGCTAGAATGTCTATACCAGCAAGGCCTATGAAAAAGAAGAAGATTCATGATCAAGGTTCTTCTACTTCTTCCTCTAAGGATTATTCTGATATTCCCCCATGGGATCTTAAATTACAACATGAAGTTGAACGTTTACAAGAAGAAAACATAGAACTTTGGGTGGAAATTACACAGATTAATTCACAGTTGGAAGATATAACCATGAACAGGGATATTGACAATTATTCTTCTCCATCTTCTTCAGAGGAGGAGGATATAATGGATCTCTATGGCCAGCCGGGTACGCCACTCTAACTCTCTTTCTTAATAGCTTGTATGCATTAGGTAGTTTAGTTTTATTGATTTCTTGAGTCTTTTTCGAGTCGTGGGGACACGACTCGTTTTTGAGTTGGGGGTGGGGATTCGTTGTCCTCATCTTCCTTTTTGTTTTTGCATAAAATTTAAAATTTTTAGGTTGAATTAGGCATAGAATATTTTGAATGTACCTATTTGAGCATGATTTTATTAGGTCAATAATAGTAAGTAGTATGTTTTTGAAAGATGTTACAAATATGTTTAGCATGCATGTATGAAAACGGGAAATAAAAGATAGAAAAGTTAATGAGCAATGCTAAGAAGTATGTTAAACTTAGGGAGAGATATTTGGTGTGTAGAACGTGAGGTTTGAAATTAGTTGAAAACCCGCTTATCTATGAACTAATAATGAAAAAGTAACGAAATCCGGTAGTTAGAAAAATGAATAAGGCAGTTCTTTCATATTGAAGCCACTTGAAGCCTTTTATACCTTCTCACCCTTTTTAATTAATATTGTTATTATTTATCTGTCTTAGCCCCTCTGAGCCTTTCTAAAGCCTTTTATTGAACCACATTATAATCCATACCCTTAGTTTGTAGGACTTATCGATATGACCCGCACTCGAATCGCAAAACCTGAAGCAAGTCGTTTTTAGAGCTTGAGTTTGGGGTGGTAGGTTTCATCATTAGGGAACATTGGGTTTTGGAATTGTAATTGTGATTTTATTGATGATGAAAAAGTTAATATTGTAACCCTTTGCCGAGGTAATAGTGAATGAAAAAGAAGCTACGAGCTAAAATTGCCAACAAGGGCATAAAAAGAAAATATATATATATATATATATATAAAAGAAATATAGCGTGATATCTCAACATTAAAAAGAGAGTCATAGCTATACAAGAGAAAAAAATTGATATGAAAAGAATATATATATTCGGACCGGCAAAGTGGAATTTGTATATCATCATGAAAGGTTTATTTGGGATTATTGGGGATGCACATCAAAAGCATCAATAAATTGGGTTGAGTGAGAACATCTTCGAGTGAAAACTCAAGCTCTAGGGCGATTCGTTGATGGAATGTGAGGAGAGAGCCAAAAGCTCACTTTTCATTATCCAAATATACCACACCGTCCCTAAGACAAGTTATAACCAAAGACCTTAGGATTTCTAACTACTTGGTGGAGAAACAATTGAGCTATTAGGTAGTAGGTAAGTGGACCATTGGATGCTGCATTAGGACCTATGAACAACCTATAGCCATTAACATGAACTAAGTTATCAACCTCTCCTTCTGGTATTGCGAAATTAATCTGGACTTGAATTTATGGATTGTTGATTAGGTGCATATTAAACATATGTGTGCATTATTTCTTGAGCATTACTACATGAGGCTTATTAGATACTATGCTCTAGGATCATTCATTATGTTCTGTTCTTATTCTCCTCCGACTTCTTCTTCTTGTTTATTTGACTACCCTACTGTTCTTTACTTTTATTGTATCGGGACGATACAACTTTGAGTTGGGGGTCTTAATGTCTACTCATTTGTGATAATAAAATCTATTTCCGAGACATCATTTTAGGCGTATTTATTAGTTTATAGGTCGATTTTCACATGATTTAGTACACTTTCCTATATTGGGTCTTGAATCAATTAATTATTATTTTTAGAGCATATTGGGTTTAATTATTTATTTAGTTTGAAGCTTTAGAGATATATGGTAATTAATTAGAGTCCAAGTTGGTTCAAAGAGTTAAAGGAAAGAAGATAAACATGGAAATTGAAGATAAGGAAGTAAAAGCTTAAAACATGGAAAAGGAAAAGCTGCCTAAAATCTGAATTTCTGCACCTATGACCACAAATCAGCTTATATCTTAAAATCGGTGAGGAATATGGAGAAACGGTCAAGAGTAAAGTTAAAGATCTTTCCGAGACAATGAATTTCGACTACTAATACGCGTCAAATGGATGAGTATTGAAGCTGCTAGGACCAAAACAAAAACGGGGCTGATTCCATGTTTTTGGGCTTCGAATTTGAGTTGGGCTAGGAGTCCAATGTTTACCTTTTCCTTCAAGAAAACGATTATTGGAACCGATTATTGAAATACTACATAATTCACCCTTACATGTTTAGAACGACAAAACTAGTGGGGATTACATGCTATTTACTCAAGCTAAACTCTCATACTACTTCTTCTCTTGCATTTAATTTTCTGTCTTTACTTTATTAGTTTAATTTAGTTAATTGAAAATCAAATAGAAATCTATTTGTCTTAACTTTATCTGTGTTTTATTTGTTCTAACTTTTAAATATCTGCACCTGATTATTGCATAAGATTCCCCTAACCTTCGTAGTCTCTGCGGAACGAATCTTACTTATTTATTAAAACTTGCATACGATCTGTATACTTGCAGAACCGTGCTAGATTAGGGTGATTATTTGCACGTTATTTATATCATATTTTATCACACCCTAGGCTCCACCACCCACCAAGCTGAAAACCGCCACCCCATAACAGATGTCACAGTTCAGATCTGGCACACCACTCTGTTCAGGTCTCACCATCCTCGCCGCCATGGTGGCCTCTTCTCCACTAACAAGCCCCAGATCTCACCATCCCACCTCACCTTCCCTTTGCCACCCCTGATCTCACCATCACCATCCTTCACCACCATCACACCGCCGTTCAGATTCGGCATACCACCATCCCACCACCATCACCATTCTTCACCAGTATCATCTTCACGCTGCCGTTTAGATCCGGCACACCACTTCGTTTAGATCCGGTACACCACTTCATCTTCTGCATAATACTCCAGATCCGGCACACTACACTCCACTTCTGACAACCGTTCGTGGACCCAGTCTCCACCTTCATTTCTTCGCCCAATCTCATGGCTGACGTAGACCAGGTACCGTAGACCCAGTCTCCACCTTTATTTCTTTGCACAATCTCGTGGCTGACGTGGACCAGTGAACAGATCTCAGATCTTTTGAAAGGTATTTTTTTGTCACCAAGGGGGTGAATAATGGGTTTGTTCTTGTGATTATTTGCAGGTAAACAAGGGCCTTGGAGTTCATCCCTTTGGGTCCAACCCTTTAGGTCCAACCTTTTGGGTCCAACCCTTTCGGTCTAGCCCTTTGGATTCAATCATCCTTTAGCTTGTGATAATAGTATTGTAGTAAAAAAATCCATTTTTTGATCCTATGAAATCCTTTTTGTTTTTGTGTTCTTATGCAGTGGTGAAGAGATCCATTTTGTTTTTCCTTTCCTATGCTAGAGTGGTGGAGACCGAAAATGACATGAACATGGGTACAACCCCTAAGGTACAGCGACTGGTCATGGAGTGTGATGGTTAAGTGATAAATGGGCTAGGGGGTATAGGTACATACATTAGACATTTGAGTTTGAGTTTGAGTGTGAAAAGATAACTGGCTTGTATAGCCCTAAGGTACAGCCACCGTGGACCTTGACAAACGAATTTATTTCCCAACCTTTGACATAGACAATTATATAAAAAAATACATTATAAAATTAAGAAACCGGCATAGGTACGTACCCTCATGAGTACGTACCCTCGTGAACCCATCATATTAATTAAAAGAATTAAAAAAAGGTACAAATGTATTAAAAAATAAATTATAAAAGAGTATAATAGGAAAAAGTTCAACCAGAAATTCAAAATAAACCTTAAATAGAACAAAAATTTAGTTAGGCCTTATAAAACAATCCAGTTAGGATTTGGGCTGTTTTTTGTAAATTTTATATATATATATATACATAATATTAACATATAAATACGGGGATGATGTGGGATAGGAATGCTTATTCCCACAACCTTCCCCTCCCTATACGGGTTTGGAAATCAAACCTTCCAACTCGTCTAAACCGTTACTCCATCCGTCTATATTGTTTGTCTAACTTTCTAAATTAGGGTGTCCAATATTGTTTGTCTTTTTTTCAATATCAATATATTTTTTCCCTATTTTTTCCAATATTATCTCTAATTAAATAGTAGAAAAATTATTGAAATATATATATATATATATATATATATATATATATATATATATATATATATATTCATATATATTAATTAAAGTATTTGTATAATAGAGAAAAGAATTAAATACTTATTTTAATCTTTTGCATCAAAAAATTAGACAAACAAAAAGGGAGTTCTTTTTAATCTTTTGTGCATTAAAAAATTGGACAAAACAAAAGTAGACCGAAGGAGTATTTAATATCTAAAATAGGGGTGAGCAAAACTAAACCGAAAAACCGAACCGTTCCAAAAAACCGAAAAAACCGAAAACCGACAAAACCGTTCGGTTAGGTGTAAGCTTTTTAAAAAACCGAAAAAGTTCGGTTCGGCACGGTTTTACTTTGCTAAACCGAACCGAAAAACCGAACCGAAAAAAAATACAAAAATTAAGACATTCTTAATTTAATTTATATTCTTGAAGATATTATGACAATGGGATAAAATATGGAGTAAATTTTGAAAACAAAAATATTCATATATGACATGCACCGCCTCCAAAAATGTTATAATGTGCAACATATATGAATATTTTTACATAATTCATTAGTATATATATATATATATATATATATATATATATATATATATATATATATATATATATATATATATATATATATATATATATATATATATATATATATATATATATATATATATATATATATATATATATATATATATATATATATATATATATATATATATATATATATATGGGTGATTAACTCAGGAAGTCCACAGACTATTGTCAGTTGCCCATCAGGTCCAACCCACATAAAAATACCGAAATACCCTTACTAAACAATTTCCCTGATTCAATGCTAATCAAATTAAATTAATTAAAAAACTAAACAATTCCACACTTTTCTGATTCAATGCTAATTAAATTCATAAAATCATTACACAAATCATCGTCTCCTTCCATAGGAAAATACAAAAAAAACTACATGAATAACCCGTTGATATAAACTATCACACTTCCATAATAAAGCGAATAACCCACCCTTCCGACCTGTCAGTCAACCAAACCAAATGAATAACCCACCAGATTAAACTAACATACCATCGTAACGAAGCCAATAACCCACCCATCAATTCAACACAGACCTGATACGTTGATGAAGACTATAAAGAACAGTGGCTGACCAAATGAACAACCCACCAGATTAAATTAACACACCATCGTAACGAAGCCAATAACCCACCCATCAATTCAACACAGACCTGATACGTTGATGAAGAATATAAAGAACAGTGGCTGACCAAATGAATAACCCACCAGATTAAATTAACACACCATCATAACAAAGCCAATAACCCACCCATCAATTCAACACAAACCATCATAACAGTGTTGTGATTGATGTGGCCGGAGTTGGGTGTGTTGATCGGGGTCACGGACTAGCAGAGGGGCGGCTGAGAGCGGCGTCGGGATGGTGGCCTTCTTTGATGTTCGTGGTTTGAAGAGGAGGAGTGAGATGAGTGGGGTCTGCTGCTTGGAGGTCGTTGTAGATGGCCGGAAATGGCGGTGGTGGATCAGAGTTCTTGTTCGAAGCATCTGGTGGTGGCAGAGGATTTTTTAATGGTGGTATGTGTGAAGGATTTGAGATGGTGAAACGTTTAGCAATTTACCATAACAAAGTTGCTAAAATGAAGGAATTAAATATTCTTGCTATCTTAAAGGATTCAGTTACCAGCGGATATAATGGGATGATATGATATGCTAATATAACGAGTGAGGGTAATGCAAGAATATAAAAAAAAGGTTGGACGTGTATGGTCAAAAAACAGGGGTGAGACTTGATGAGGGTGTATAGTTATGTTCTAGGAATATATTGGCATTTATCTCATATATATATATATATATATATATATATATATATATATATTAAAAAAATCCTTCGTTTATTAATATTTGTTGAAGATAAAGCATACACATTAAATTTTATAAATATTCCTTTAAAATTATTTGTTTACGACTAATATATAATATCTGAGTTCCGAAAATACAATTTCCTACATGAGTCAATAACGTGAATATTCCTTTGAAATTATTTGTTTACGACTAATATAAATATTCTTTTGAAATAATTTGTTACGACTAATATATAATATTTGAGTTCCAAAAATGCAAATTCCTACATGGGTTAATAATATAAAAATCAAACACTTCATATAAGGATTTTTTTAGAAAATAAAATGTCTCATGTAAACACTTTTTAAATAACAATCGAATGAAACACGTACCAAAACCGAAAAAACCCGAACCGAACATATAGAAAACCGAAAACCGATAAAACCGAACCGATAAAAACCGTTCGGTTCGGTATCGACATCTTTAAAAACCGAATCTTTCGGTTTCGGTTATGGCCAAAAACCGAGACGAACCGAACCATGCTTACCCCTAATCTAAAATCTTTTCTTGCTGTGGGATGAGGTGGTACACAAATCCGCACTCGTCTCCATTGACATTCTTATACATAATGTATATTATGGACAAAAATTATTTGTTTAGATATTTGAATTATTTTTAACTTAAAACAAATTATCCAAATTCATTTATGCTATGTATTTTTTTCCAACAATACGTATCATGTTGGCCCATTATTATGAAATCCTTTTAGTATCACGATAAATGCTTATCATCACAGTTACAAGACACGAAAAAAATGCTAGTATTTAAACAAGCATAATAATAAAGTGATAATAGAACTTTTGGTCAAAAGTAATAATAGGAAATAGATAAAATGGGTTATGGGTGTATTTTGTTTGGAAGTAGAGTAGTAAAGATTGAGATATATTATAATGGGGCGACGGGAAGAGGAGTATTGAATACTAGTATATTAGAACAAAATAGATGGGCAACGCTTGTTTTCTTATGAACTAGGGAGTCGTTTAAATATAGGACTAGGTAGTGGTGAGGTTGACGACAAAGGAAAAGGATATTTGAGAGAAGTGATGACTAGATAGTGGTATTGAGGATGGATTTCCTAAGTACAGGGTTCTCATCGTAGGAGAACAGTGCGTCTTGTGGAGCCCATCACCCACAACACAAATCGCATGTGTTTTCTTTATTGTGGGTGCAAGGGACGAGGGACATGAATTATTTTTTGGCATATAAAGATCGACTTAACTCTTAATTAATGAACGAAAGAGAAATAGATTACTTTTAATGTATATATATATATATATATATATATATATATATATATATATATATATATATATATATATATATATATATATATATATATATATATCACCTTATATGTTAAGATAATTAATTTTTGATACGGTAATATAAAAATACAAAAAAAATTCTCTCTCAGACACGTTTCCTTGAACAACTGAGATTTTGAACATCGTCACCACCACTTTAATCCTTAACCACCCATACACCGCCACACTAAACACTCTCCTTGCTTATACACCTTATTCTACATGAATATCTACTATGTCTTTTGAAGTTATCTTTGTTCAAATAGCTAAGTTAAATTTCATATATTTGCGTTCTCTTGTTTTTTCAACTCTTATCTTTTAATTTCTTCACTAAATTTGAATTGTTCCCTACTGGTTGCTTCTGCAAATAGGTTATACATGAATTTATACTCCTCGAAACATCTTCTTGTTAAAGAAGGAAATTTAGTTATAACACCTGAAAGTAACTCAAAATACAAACTGGTAAATGAGTATAAACTGCTGGGTGAATTGATGTTCAAGGAAAATGTTAACCACTTGCACATCAAAAACCATATTAACAAACATTGGGCACTTGAAGAGAAGATAGAAACAGAGAAGATTGGACAGAATGAAGTCACTATCAAGTTAAAAAATGAGCAAGACAAACAAAAAGTTTAGAATCAACAGCCATGGACCATCATGGGAAAAATATTTGGCTATTAATCAACAACAACAATGGTATAAATGTGATTGATCACACAACCTTCTGGGTAAACTTATTGGTACTCCTATTTCTCTCATTTCACATAACTGTATCGAGAAATTAATGACATACTTTGGAACTGTACATCAAATTGAGCTTCCTGAATCATCGATTTTTGATGATAAATCAGTCACTAGAGTTCAATTAGATTGGGGTCTAAACAACCCAATAACTGCTGGAATAAACTATTAGGAAGATGAAAAATCCCAATATTGGATAATTTTCAAATACAAAAATATAGGTCAAGTTTGATATGATTGTGGTATTCTAGACCACGAAGCTCAGGGGTGTAAAAATCCAGCTACTAGCCCTGAATTTGGGAATTGGGTCAAATTATCAACTAGAGGGCCATCAAAATCTACCATTAATTTTAAAGGAAAAAAGGATTTCGCCACCGAATACTTTTTGGTAATATGAAGAAAACATTCACACCGAGTTGGAACTCAAAAGCTTCAAAACCAAACTTAGGACCAAACTCAGTAGTCAACATCCTGTCAAAAAATCCGTTAGCTAACAGCAAAGGACAGAGTACTACTAACGTCGATAGTATAGCGAGGTATGAGGTTACTGAGACAAGGATTTTTTTTTTGAATTTTCCGTGTGTAAAGGAAGTGGTAAAGTGATGTCTCCCCATTTGTGATGATTTAATCTTAGTTGGAGACATCATTTTTAGGAATTATTAGGAAGTTAAACTCGAATTTTATTAGAATTATCGTATTTTCTTATTTCTTGTCATGATTTGATGATTTACTATTTTTAGAGCATATTTGGTTTAATTGTTTGATAATTGTGAAGCTTTAAAGATATATGGTAATTAATTAGATGCCAAATCAGTTCCAAGAGATAAAGAAAAGAAGATAATGATGGAAATTGGAGATAAAGGAAGGAAATGATAAAATAGAAAAAGAAAAGTTGTCAAGTAAATTTGAATTTCAGCAGTTACGTCCATTAAAGTGATCATAACTCCAGATTGGCTAGGAATTTGGAATAATGGTCTGAAGCAAAAATGTAGAGCTTTCCGAGATGATTAGTTTTGATACAAAGAACGCGTCAATCAGAGCAATATTGAAGAAGTTATGGCCAAAACAAGACAACAAGAGTTTATTACATTTTCTAAATTTAAGGGCTACGAATTTGAGTAGAGCTAGAAGTCCAATTACTTGTCTTCCAATCTAAGAATCCGAATTAGGGGTTCCTAGACTCCTATAAATACACCCTTTAACTATTGTAAACATGTCCTTGCTTGTCCTTGCTCAGTTTAAACCTTATTCCAATCCTTAGTCTATCAAGAGAAGCAAGTTGACAGTATATATCTTTCTTTTAGTTTATTTCTTTCTAGTATGAACTAATTTTCCCATAGCTTGGGTTTTGCATATGTATAATCTATGAATTCTATTTTCTTCTATTTATGTTTCTTTGGGAGAACTATCTTAAATTGATTCTAGCTACTTAACCATATATTTGTTTTATGTGCTTTTTGATTTATTGTCTGTCTTAAACCTAGGGATGTCAACGGGGCACAGGTTTTCGGGTACCCGCCCCACCTCACTTTAAACGGGGCGGGTTTGAAGGTACTATATGGGGCTTGGGGCGGGTTGTAGGGATGGATTTTCAAAACCCGCACGAGGCAGGGCGGGTTGTGGGGATAAGTAATCCCCACCTTGCAAACCCCCCTATGTATATAATATATAATTAATATATTTCATTTATAATATGTACTATATATTTTAATTTCAATAATTATTCAAATCAAAGTTTATGTGTGTCTATTACAAAACACAAAGTTTAAATTATTCAAACCAAACTGCAACTCCAAGTGGAGAATTTGTTTAAAAATCAAAATACAAATGCAAATTTTGAAGAATGAAATATTTGAGAGTTTAAAAATAATAAAATCTGTAGTAAAAAAAATTTGAACGATCAAACTGAAACCCGCGGGGAATAAAAGAACGGGGCATGGCGGGGTGTGGGGAAGAACAACGTTGGGGCGGGGCGTGGGGCTTCTATTTTTTGTGGGGCGGGTTACATGTTAGGTAAACCCGCCCCAAACCCGCCCCAAACCCTCCCCATTGACATCCCTACTTAAACTTGATCAATTTAGGGTTGTGATAATAGTAGTTAGATGGTCACCCGAAAGGGGTGTCTAATTATTGAAACACCACATAAACGTCTAGTGTGTGGTAGTGATCCGGAAGGGCTTGCCTAACTAGATAGTCATTAGGGTTTAATTTAATCACCAATCATCATTAGAAGGTCAGTCTCATCTAAGAACCTAATGGTGTAGGAGCACCTTAGTTAAGTCCACTTGTGATTGTGAGATCGCCACCCTAGTCCACCCGGAAGGGGGTAGGGAGGAATTTAGAATCCTGACTACTTATCTAAGAGATATTATCACCCTTATTAACTGATAAAAGAAATAGAAGAATTAGTGCATACGAGCAAAACCTGAGCTATATTTTCTCATCTCATTCTCACGTATTTTATTTTATTGTCTTTTATTTTATTTAGTTATTAGTCTGATCTCCTCAATCAATCCTATTTATTTGATTTCTGTTTTTAATTATTAATTGCTACTCTATTTTGTATACCCATTCGTTTAACACACTAAGTCCCTGAGAATGAATTTGACTTATCATTTAAAACTTGCATACGTCTTGTAATACTTGCATTAACGTGTTCAGTCTAGGGTGTTTATTTGCATTATTTATTCTATTATTTTATCACACGATTCATACCTTAGGCGACATCAAGTTTTTGGCGCCGCTGCCGGGGACTGGTGTCTCGTTAGCGTGTGGGTTATTTATTTTTAATAGTAGTTTTTAGTTATTTTTATTTTTCCAGTTTTACGCTTTTTGGCTTGTTCTTGTCTTTTTCAAGTTTTTAACAGTGAATCCTTGGCCTCATCTTGCGGAGCCCGAGTGGAGCTTCAGAGCTTATAACAAACGAGTGAAAGAAGACAAAGCACGAAGAAGAGCGATGGCAGAAGAACAACACGCAAAAGATCCGCCACTTGGTCCTTTAGGACATTTACCACCACCACCACGAGAAGATAACAGAAATCTTAACAGACAATAACAAGATCTCCCAAGCTTGGGAGCCCTTTTTCGAGTTCAACCATTAGGTTATCGTCCTCCAGAGATCCAAATTATCAAATTCAGACCCGATTCGGATATGCTCAGTCAATTTTCGAATTTTGAACTCTACAGTGGTACAACAATTGAAGATCCGATAAGAGCGATTCAGAAGTTCATACAGATTTGTGATTCCTACATTAAACGCGAGCAACTGCATTGTCACTTGTTTTCGTTTTTCCTGACCGGAAAAGCTGGTGAGTGGCTAGATAGACAACCACCAGGTACAATTAATACTTGGGAAGAACTTTAAGCTGCATTCTTGAACCATTTTTATCCGAAGAGTATGAGACTCAAAGATCAGAGTGAGTTTGGTATGTTTCGTCAAGAAAATGAAGAAGAAGTAGGAGACGCATTGACAAGGTTTCAACTGAAGTTAGCTAGATGTCCACTTCATGGTTATACCCCATCATTACAGTTAGCAATGTTTTATCAAGGTATTAATGCCGAGAGTAGATTGAGGGTAGATAATCTTAGAAGATGAGGTTTTGTGTCCATGGTATCCTGCAGAAGCCGCCGAAGGTATGGAACGTATTATAGAAACGGAAAGGAGTTGGCCACTTTCGTTAGCTCCTGTTACAAACACTAGAGGTACGCTTCGATTAGACGCAGAGACTGCAAACTCATCTCAATTAACCGCATTAGAGAATCAAATCAAAGAAATTAAGCTTGAGATGCAGAAGAATTTAGCCACAACAAATGTAGTTTAAGAGGCACAAGGTTGTCCGAAGTGTGAGGTACCAAATCATACATGGGAAGGGTGCGAAGGAAATCCAGCATCTGTTTATTTCATAACCAACCGAGCAAATTATCAATTTGGTAACAAGTTTCATCCAGGTATGCAGTATTTAAATCCACAGGGGGCCGCAAATCCAGTTAACTATCAACCTCGCCCCAGAATAACTCGTACTAACCAAGAGGTCAAGTCCCGTTTCAGGGAAATCAGAATTATAATCGACCTGCATCTCCACAATAACTTGTCAATGACACATATACTGATACTTTAGCTCAGAAGACTTTACCTCAATATCCTCAAGAGGTAATTGTGGGAGATAAACAATTGAAATTTTTTATGGATCTTATTACAACTAATATGCATTCACAGAACGAGAAGTTAAGTGAACAAGAAGCTTCAATTTAGATTTTAGGTACGTAATGAATAAAGTTCTTACTAATATTATGGAAGCAAAAAAATTGAAAGCTATCGAAGGAGGTGATGCCAATTTTGGGTTCGAAGCTTGTAAGGCTATCTGCCTTGAAATTGAAGGGAATAAGGAATTACCGCCTGCTGCAGAAATTATCGTGGAAGTTCCAGAAACTAAAGAAGAACCAACCAAGTCTAGCCCCGAAGACACTAACTGTTCCGAGGATGAAGATTCATCCGAGAGATTCGACTTTATAAACCTTTTAAGAGATATGCAAGAAGAAATTAGATCGGTTATTGAGTTACAGGCTGCTAGAGCTAAAGAGAAAGAGGAAGAAGCCTCAAAAGAGATGAAAGATGAAGTTGCTCCTGCTGTGCAAGAAAAGAAAGAAGAAAAGAAGGTGGATTCGCCACCGGTTGCTCAAACAATGTCACCAACTATTCCTGATATAAATCCGAAGGTAAACATTGAACTCAAGCCATTTGTAGAGGCGTATACTCTAGAATATATCAACGCCCAGATGATTGAGATTGCGAAGAAAGGGCTTACACCGCAACAAGTATTCACGCAAGTTATTCCAGAAAAAGAAGCGAGTGTAGTAGCCAGGAAAGAGACTATGGCTCATGCTGAGAGAGTCTCGAGTAGAGTATAAAAGAAAGAGTTACCATTAAAGCTCAAAGATCCAGGAAACTTTAATCTTCCTATTCAAATAAATGGTATGCTTAAGATGAAAGCTATGTGCGATGTGGGTTCAGGTGTGAATCTTATGCCAAAGTCTGTGTTGGATAGACTTGGACTTCAGAAAGCAGAGAAAGCTCTAGAGAAGTTGCAGTTTGCTGACAATTCAGTTACCAAGACATGGGGAACAGTGGAAGACATACACGTCCAAACAAATAATATCACCATCCCTACTGACTTTGTTATACTTGATTTCTATGCAGATAAGCAGGTTCCAATTATAATTGGAATGCCCTTCATGGCCACAAGTCAGAGCATTATCAACTTCCAAGAAGGAACAATTACCCTTCATGCTAAAAACGTATCCGAGACATTCCATGTCTGGGTAAGAAACCAAGGAAGTTAGATCCCACAGTTCCTATCATCCACAGCCTTTCACATCATCGTGTCCCAGAAGAAATCCACACAAAACCTGTGGATACTGAGCCAAAGATTGAGTTTGGGGTCGGCCATGAAGTTGTATGGAAAGCCCACAAACCATAGAATAGGCCACGAAGTCAGAAAGACTCGTGGATGGGACCATTTGTAGTCAATGAGGTTTGTTTCAGCTAAGGTGATAGAGATCAGGCCCAAGAGGGGCATTCAACGAAGGTTAGTAGACATTCATAGCCTTGCTCGTTTCTAAGGAGGCTACATTCGCAAATCATGATAGAGGTAACGCGTCTAACTTTGAAAGACGTTAAATGAAACTGTTGTACGGGACACAACCCGCAATTTTTTATGTTTTTATGTTTTTAATTCATGTTTAGTTTAGTTGTCTTTAGTTGATATTGCATATTTGAGAAAGGTATTAGTGTTTTTGATGTTCAGGTACTAAGAAAATCGAGTTAGGGAGGAAAAAGAAATTTTTGAGCATATTCTGACCTTGACGGCGGCTAGCTGGTGAGCTGACCCAATATGCCGGTGGGTCAAAAAACCGTGACACAGTTCCCAAAATCAGGTTCCTTGCCAAGAGCACGAAAATAAAAAATTGGCGGACCTGTAAGCCGCTATGCTGATATGCCGGTGGGTCAAAAACCGTGGAACAGTATGGGAAATCAGGTACATTGCCGAGAGCATGTGTTAAAATCTGTGGGCGCAAGTGTCGACTTGGTCTGCGACCGGCTAGCCAGCCACACGACCGGTATGCCAGTGCGCGCCGCTGGAAAGAGGAAAAATTTCGTTTTTAGGGTATAAAGAAGAGGAGGTTAGTTCTATTCCGATTTTTTCAATCCTTTAAGCCTCCTTTCTTCTCCAAACCTCTCCCAACTCCATTAAAGCTTCAACAAACCTTCCCCAAACATCAAAACACTACCCAATCACCATAAAAACACATCCAATCCTTTCCTTATATCATTATAAATAAAATTCAACCACCTAAATCATATCAAAACACTTTGAATCCAAGAATCAAAAGCCTAAATTTTCCAATTTCACCCAAATATTTCTTTGATCCATACGAATCAAAGAAGAATTCATCCTACCCATATAGAGAATCATCATCATAACACCTTTCCTAACCTAAATAAAGATTGTACAACCTATAATTAAGATTTTCGAATTTTAAGAGTGGTTAAAGCTATGGGTTGGAGGTTAGTTGAGATGACGAAAGAACAAAAACATTATCTACTGTTAGGGAGATGAAGAAAAGTAAGGTATTGGGTTCTAGTGAAATGAAATCAATTGAGAAAAGTTCAAGTTCCAACACAAAGGGTAAACCAGGTCATGAGAAGAGAGGACGACTAGCTATGGTAAATTCAGTGGGCAAAAAGGTTCCAGCTTTCGTAAAAAAGACACCACAACCTCTTCAGATCGAGAATCCTACACCCAAGGAAAAATAGGAAGCTTCAAAGGCCTTGATAGCTTCAGCTAAGAAACATCTACAAGGACTACCTTTTGCTTATGAGAGATTATTTCAAGAAGAAGTTGGTAAAGGTGAATACAGAGATTCATGGAGATAGGTGAAAGATTGGGTTGGTCTACGTTCATGGTAAGACGTTCAACTTTATGCCATGAGTTAGTTTCCGAATTCTATTTAGGCCTCTTTAGCTGAGATAGTAAAGGTTGTATTCCAGTTAGAGGCAAGTTAGTTCCTTTTACAGTTGAAGAAATTCGAAACCACTTCCAGTTTAAGAAATTGGTCGGACCATGTAAGTATAGAGAAGTGGTGGAAAATATCAAGACTTTTGATTGGAATCTACTTTTTGAGCATGTCTTAGACAAGGAGAAAGTGCAATCACATAAGGGAGAATTGAAGGCACCTTGTCCTTACAAATATCTCCAACCAAATACAAGAGTTTGGCACTATATCCTTTCAGCTAATGTCTTTGGAAACATGAGAAATTCGGATGTACCTAAGAAGAACGCAATCTTTCTGAATTGTATTTTAAGGGGAGAAGAAGTGGATGTGGCACAAGTGATCTTTGAGGAGGTGATGCAATTTTCGATCTCTCCTACTTCGTTATTTAATGTGAAATATCCTACTATGAACACGTGCCTTGTTCGAAAAGCGAGTGTGATTCCGGGTGAAGAAGAGAAACTAGAGTATAAGTTGAATAACAATATTGACAATGCTTGGATGAAGACAATTTTGAGAGGAGCGGGTATCACACAACTTTCAAAAGAAGAAAAAGATCGTGTTTGGCGAGAAAAGATGGAGGAGAGAATGAATAAATTCGAAGCAGCTCAAGCTTTCTTGGCCGAAGATGTGGCACAAATCAAAGCTAATAAAGTGCACATCATGACACTCCTTGAGCAATTAAATAAAGATCCAGTAAATCCTATCTTGGATGTCGATAATGCGAGGCAATAGCCTCGGGAGTATGTTTACTTTCTTCCTTACCATTTTTTGTATATGCTTTATCTCTTATTTTAATTTCTTTTTAGAGTCTTTTTCGAGTCGTGGGGACACGCCTCATTTTTTATTTGGGGTGTGGGTATTCGTTGTCTCTCATCTCCATTTTTATGTGATTTTTCTATTTTTAGGTAGAAATTAATTTTTTTGATACATGGGATTTAGATGTAGAGTGTGTTGATAAGTTAATGATAGAAACTAGTATGTTTATGAGCTGCTTTAAGTTGTATGATGTGAGTATTTGCAGGAAACACACATTGTTTGTAAAGAAAAGATTAGTAAGCAATGCGATAGAAAGTATGTTCGACCTCAGGGAGCCATGAGTGGTGTGTAGGCCGTGAGATCCAAGCTAGTTGATAAACTCATTTGATGAACGTTCTAAAGGTAAGAGAATGGCGAAATTGCATAGTTTAGGAAGTGATTAAGGCGGTTCTTTCATAAGCCCTGTGTTTCCTTTTAGCTTGTTGTCCAAATTATTATATTATATCCTTCTCAGCCCCTTCTAGCCTTTCTAAAGCCTTTTTATTTAGCCATATTATAAGCCATACCCCTTTAGATTTTAGAACTTTTCCATATGACCCGCACTCGAATCGCGATGCAGAGACAATTGTTTTAGAGCTTAAGTTCGGGGTGGTGGGTCCACCATTATGGGAATTTTTATTGGGTTGGAATTTTTGAGCTTATTAATTGTGCTCTGTTATATATTGATGATGATTCACAGGTTTATTATATTGTAACCCTTTGTCGCGGTAAGAGTAAATGAAAAAAGTTATGAAAAGAAAATTATGAGAAAAAGAAGTAACATGATATCTCACATGAAAAAGAGAGTCATAGCTATACAAAAGAAAAAAAATTGATATGAAAAGAATATATATTTGGACCGGAAAAGTGGAATTTTTATGTGAACATCTTTATGCTTTAGTCTGGGTTATTGGGGATGATACTTTGTGCATCAAGGAAATCATCGGGTTGAGTAAGAACGTTTTATGAGAGTAACTCAAACTCTAGGGAGATTCATTGATGGCTAGTGCGGAGAGAGCCAAAATCTCACTCTAAATTATCCAAATATACTATCATACCACCTCTAAGCCAAACATTACAACCTTAAAGAGCTTATGATTCTTTGTTATGTGATCTAGAAGTGATTGAGCCAATAAAGAATATTTAATTGGATCTTTGGATACTAGTGAAGTTCGATGAACAATCTATAGCCTCCTTGGGTAACCTGAGTAAAGAACTCTCCTTCTTACATTAATCTAATCTTGAATTCAAGTCGTGATGATCGTAGATATGCCGAGTGTACAGGTAATCTAGTTTGTAAATATTATTACATAAAATTTTCTGAGTAGTTGCTTTGAGTCTATTCTATATATTTAGCTATCTTCTTTCCACTGTGCTTAACTGACTTAGGTGTGTCTTTAGAGATTTCCCTTTGTTTTTATCTTTATTATATCGGGACGATACAACTTTGAGTTGGGGGTATTGATGTCTTCCTATTTGTGATGAATTAATCTAGGTTGGAGATATCCTTTTAGGTGTTTATGGTCAATTTATAGTGGATTTTTATTTATATTTTAGTATTTTCCCGTTTCTTGTCTTGATTTGATGAATTATTATTTTTAGAGCATATTTGGTTTAATTTGTTTGTTAATGTATAGTTTTAAAGATATATAGAAATTAATTAGATGTCAAATCCATTTTAAAGAGATAAGGAAAGAAGATATGGATAGAAATTGGAGATAAAAGGAAGTAGAGATAAAATAGGAAAGGACAAGTTGTCAAGTAAATCTGAATTTCACCAGCCATGTCCACTAAAATGATTATAACTCAAAATCCTCTGGGAATTTGGAGGAATTATCTAAAGGATAAGTGTAGATCTTTTAGACGCGGTCGTTTCAATACAAAGTAGGCGAACATTGGAGCAATATTGAAAAAGTTATGTTCGAAACCAGACAGCAGCAGGTTTTTGCCTTCTCCTATATTTTAGGAAACGAATTTGATTTGGAAAAGAAGTTCAATTGCTTGCCTTATACTCCAAGAAATCCGAACTAGGTCTCCTAAACACCTATAAATACACCCTTTAACTATTGTAAACATGTCATTGCATCCCACAATTAGTCCTTAAGTTTATTCATCATTCAAGAGAAGCAAGTTGACAATTAGTATCTCTATTTTAGTTTATTTATTTCTAGTATGAACTAGTTTTCCCATAGCTTGGATTTTGCATATGTATAATCTTTGAATTATATTTTCTTTTATCTAAGTTTGTTTGGGAGAACTATTTTATATTGATTATAGCTTCTTAACCATATATTTGTTTTATATGCTTTGATTTATTGTCTGTCTTAATCTTGATCACATTAGGGTTGTGCTAAAAGTAGTTAGATGGTCACCCGGAAGGGGTGTTTAATTATTGAAACACCACATAAGCGTCTAGTGTGCGGTAGTGATCCGTAAGGGCTTGCCTAGCTATATAGTCATTAGGGTTTGTTATTTCACCACCCATCATTGCGCAGGCTAGTCTCATCTAAGAACCTAGTGGTATAGGAGCACCTTAGATAAGTCCCCTTGTAATTGTTTGGTCTCCTCTTAAGTCCATCCTTAAGGGGGTTTGGAGGAATTTAGAATCCTGGCTACTTATCAAAGAGTTATAGTCACCCTTATTAACTAGTAGAAGAAATAGAAGGATTAGTGCATACTAGCAAAACCTGAGCTATATTTTCTCATCTTATTCTTTCGTATTTAATATATTTGTCTTTAATTTTATTTAGTTAATTATTAATATTTTCATCAATCATCTTTATTTACTTTTCATGTCTTTAACTATTATCTGCTATGTTATTTTGTTTACCCATTCGTATAACACACTAAGTCTCTGAGGAACGAATCTTACTTACTAGTAAAACTTGCATACGATCGGCGATACTTGCAGTGAGTACCGTTTTTAGGCTAAGGTGTTAGTGCATCGTTTATCCATATTTTATTATCTTCTTTTTATCACACCCTAGGCGACACCAGGTAGCTAGAGGGTAACTTAGGAAGACATATTTGATTGCTCTAGTGTCAAATTTTGTTTCTCCTTGTTGAAGTGTTGAGGCAAAACAAAGAGAACCAAAGACCCTTAGATGGTTTAGTGTAGGTGGTTTATTGTATAGCTTTTTGTATGTAGATAAATTGTTTAATAATGGAGTGGGTAACCGGTTTATGATGTAGGCAGCAGTTATGATTGCTTCATCCCAAAATTGTAAAGGTAGTTTGGATTGAAACATTAGAGCTCTAGCAGTTGTAAGAAGGTGTTGGTGTTTTCTCTCTACAAGACCATTTTGTTGAGGAGTCTCAACACAACTTAGTTGATGAATAATGCCATGAGTGGAATAAAAATAGTGAGAAGGAATTCCATGCCATTATTTGATCTTAACTGTTCGATTTTGACTTTAAACTGAGTTAAAATGAGATTGTAAAAGTGTTGAATGTGAGTTTGCACTTCAGATTTGTTACTCATTAGGTATATCCAAGTACATCTTGAATAATCATCCACTATAGTTAAGAAAAAACAATTTCCTGAATAATAAATTTCTTTAAAAGGACCCCATATATCACAATGAATTAAGTCAAAACAAGAAGAAGATTTTGAATGTGATACTGGAAAAAACAAGCTTCTTTTATTTAGCATAATGACAAGTGTGACAAACATTTAGATGTAAAAAAGAAATAGTAGGATCTATAATTCTAAGAGCATGAATTTTAGCTAGAGAAGCGTGACCAAGTCTTGAGTGCCAAAGATCAAACTTCTGTGTAGAAACTGAGAAGGAATAAGGTGTTTGCATAGGTGTTTGAAGGTAATATAAGCCATTCTTCTCATATGCCCCAATCATCCTCTTGGTCTTTGTGTCTTGTAATTCACAATGAGATAAAGAGAAAGAAACTGTTATATTAGCTGCTTTAGTCAACTGTGAAATAGAAAGTAAATTGTGTTTGAACAAGGGAACACAACGAACATTCTTCAAGGTGATGAACTGATTGAGTTTAATACTTCCTATACGAGTTGTAGAGATGATGTTACCATTAGGAAGAGATACATGAATGTTCATACTAATATATCCATTAGTGTAAAGTTTAGTTAAAAAAATCAAATGATCTGTAGTACATGTATCAAGAATTGAAGATGACAAGTTAGTAGAATTGCCTTATTGAATAAAAACTTGATGAACATCTAGATTAACTTCTGAAGAAGAATGTGCTAGAGCCATTAGTTTTCCAATCTCTTCAGGAGTGAATTCATATGAATTGAGAGTCTTAGGCTCATGAACATACTCCTCAGCTACTACTGCATAATTTGCTTTTGGATGATGATTATTGAGAAAACGCTTACCTTTTGGACCAGTCCATCCAATGGGGTAACCATGGATATGAAAACACTTGTCAATAGTATGTCATGTGTAAATGAGTACAAATAACCTTCTTCTTATCACCATAGTAACTTGGTTTTACCACATTCTTTGTATAAAACGCATGAGTTGATAAATCATCAAGATTATTGGTAAGTAACCTCAGACTTTCTTCTTGAAGCAACATAGAAAACACAAAGTTAATTTTTGGTAAAGGATTCATGAGTAAGATCTGACTTCTTACTACAGAGTAAGATTCATTCAAGCCAATCAAAAACTTGATCACAAAATCATATTGTTGTCTTTCACTGAGAATATCAAGTATTTTGCAAGCACATTGGGCCATATGACCACAATTACACACAGGCATGGGGCGAAAATGAGCATATTCATCCCAGACGGACTTAAATTTAGCAAAGTATTCGGATATACAAGTAGAATTCTGAGTGATTGACTTAAGGATTTTTTAAGGTGAAACACACGAGTTCCATTACTTTTTAAAAAACGAGTTTTGATCTCGTTGTAGAGATCATAAGTGATTTTAACATAGAGTAAACTTCCTTTAATTTCTTTAGAAATGGAATTAAGAAGTCAAGAGATTACCAAATTGTTGGCTCGATTCCAAGCAGAGAAGAGAGAGATTTGTTAATGAAGTATGATGAATGTCGCCATTGATGAAATTTAATTTGTTCTTGACTATGAGTAGGGATGTCAATGGTTACGGTTAAAAACCGAAACCGATGATAACCGAACCGATTAAAAACCGAATTATATAACCGTGGTTAAAACTATTAGGTTATGGTTTTGAAAAGTGTAACCGATGGTCAAAACCGTTAGGTTATGGTTTTTGATAAAAATAAAACCGAAAAACCGAAAACCGTTTATTATCATATATATGCAATTTAATCAAAATACCAAAAACAAAATCAAAATACTAGATTTAACCAATTAAATAATAAATATGCAATTTAATCAAATACCAACACAATATTTTATAAACGTTGGAATTTTCTTTTATACGTGTGGTTTTATTTTATGAAATTTAATATATTTATTAAATTATCATTTGAATATGGTTAAAAACCGCAAAACCGTTTAAAAAACCGAAACCGAATAATACGGTTATGGTTTTGAAAAGTGTCACCGATGGTTAAAACCGTTAGGATATGGTTTTTAATTATAAAAACGGTTATGGTTATGGTTTTTGGAATTTTTGCAAAAAACCGATCCGTTGCCATCCCTAACTATGAGTCAAATCTCAATTGCTCTTGCTCAAGAAAGGTAATTATCACCGGTTAATACTTCAGAAACCAAAGAAGTTTCTGTGTTTTCACTCGGATGTATGTAGTATGGATTTGAAAAATCGTCTGTAATGGATGTGTTTTGCGTCATTGTCGTGTAGAGAAGTGAGCTCGAAAAACAAAATTGTGCAGAATTAAGTCTCGCTTCGATACCATGTAAAGAATCATATTGATTCTTTTCTAGGAGTCATTAATAGAGTAAAGAAAAATAGAGTAGCTAAAGAAGAAGATGAAAAGAAAGAATGAGTTATATTTATTAGAGCAAATTCCATTTTCGGGCCATTACCTATGGCCTAAAAACATTTTTAGGCCAAACGTTTCAAAAGTTACATTTTTAGGCCAAACGTATTCAAAACGCCCATTTTTAGGCCATTTCACTAATTTCATAAGATATTTTATTGATTCTAAGGACAATTTAGGCATTTTAAATAAACTATATGTTTATTTGGCCGCATCACAAACTAGAAACTCGGTCTAAAGTGTCCAAATTGTCCTTAAAATCAATGAAATATCTCATGAAATTAGTGAAATGGCCTAAAAATGGGCGTTTTGAATACGTTTGGCCTAAAAATGTGACATTTGAAACGTTTGGCCTAAAAATGTTTTTAGGCCGTAGGTAATGGCCTAAAAATGGGATTTCCTCTATTTATTAATTCATCAAGAGATGTTTACATATGTATATATACACGAAAAACATCTAAGTTGTTGATTATATAGCTAATTACAGTTCATTCTTGTAACAACTTTTTTAGCTATACATAATGGTTTTTGTAGTATTTTCTTTACTCATTTAACCGATATGAGTTCTAGTTTCTTATTTTTTATTACTTTAGCTATATGTCAAGAATAATTGTTCTCGTTCTGTTGGATTTGAGCTTGGGTAAATTGCTGAGAAAATTCTAATCTTTAGTCCTTGTTCAAGTAATTATTAATATACTGAAATCATTGATTATTAAAGATAGACAGTAAAAAAATGATTATTAGAGATAGAAATAGTTACGTTACATCTAAGAATATTTTGATCATCCATGAGTTTTTTGTAAGATTTTTTCTGGAGGCATGAACGAGACTTCATTTTGCAGCGTTTGTCTGTACAAAATTTAAAAAGTTGCTGGACAAAACTGTTAACTTTAGACATTACTTCCAATATTGCTACGTGGTCTACAATGAAAGACTATAAGTCTTATAAATCATAATTCACTTTAAAAGTGTCGACCCGAAAAAAAAAATCCACTTTAAAAGTAAAACGGCCCAGCCTTCAAAAAATAATACCAGACACTTTAACGACCCCTTTAATCATAAATCACAAACTTACACTTTTTTCCTGAAAAGCACTAACATTATTTTTGGTCCCCAAAATATTATTTACCAAATTCTTTTTTTTAATCCAAAATGCAGAGATAAAAACATTCAAGGCAACAAACAAATACAAAGGTTCCTTAACCTTAAAATTTTGACGTTAAAAGACAAAAGATTTGACGTTAAAAGACAAAAGATAAGCTAATTAAAATAGGGGAGAATAGATCTATTAACTAAACAAAAAATGATATAAATCGTCAACTAATCTGCTACTTAACCGTTTCCTCTAGAAGGAAAGACAAAGAAAATATTACATAAATACCTATAGTAATCAATTTCAACTAAACTATTACATAATCATGTTATGTCGTATTTAAAACTTGGGTCCATAACGATTTGAACAACGTTGTTGTACTCATTTTCCACGGTGATGGTTCCTTTTGGATAATATATCTAGGCACTTTACATGCAAAGACTACTCATATGGCCTCCGCTTCCACCTGTGAATGTGCGCTAAAACTCCAAGTTTTACCATCTATCAGAGGTCCACATATACTCCTTACAATACAACCACCAGTTGCTAAACCATTAGTCGTATTCCACACCGCATCATAATTAGTTTTAAGACAATTAGTTTAGGATCGGTCCAAACGGGTCTGCGAACCTCTTTACCACTCCCCTATACATAATATTTTTAGTTAAACCAACATTTCATGTACCCAAGGGGTCGTTCCCGATTTCATTCCCCCCCACAAGACATAGTATGATTAATAGTTGACCTCCTTAAGCGGTTTAGGTTATCACTACTCGCTGCAGGATAAACCACTAGGGAAATAATGTTTTTATCCTTAATATTAATACAATACGTAAAACCTATCAATACTTTGGAGGAATTCAAAAGGTAGGGATCTTTCAAGCTCTCATAGTTAGGATTGATAAGCTTACGATTATATCTATTGAAAATAACATTTGAGTCCTTGGGTGGAGAGGTCGAGGCCTTGACGAACTCGTCATAGGACCGTGATGCATTATTAACCGAAGTAATCAGATCAGGTTCCGCATTACAAAAAATAACATTATTCCTCGTGAGCCAAATACGCCACACAAGAAAAGCTACACATGACATCGACTTAAGGCCTTTCTTGGTTCCATGAAAGGCTTTGGCATACTCATATGCTCGCGATATCCATTCATCAAAGTTTGAAATAGCTTCGTTAAGGGTAAGAAGATTAAGAGGGCTAGTCATCCATGCTGCTCTAGCATGGTGGCAATGGAGGAGTAAGTGCTCCACATTCTCGTTCTCTTTATTGTACACTTCGTATATAGCTATGGTCGTTATTTTTCTCTTTACCCGATTAACATTCGTTGGTAACGCTTTATAAGTCGCCTTCCATAGAAAAATCTTAACTTTAGGGATAATATATAGACCCCAAATAAGATTCTAGAGGCCTTTGGGAATGATTTTAGAACTTTCTACTCTATTATTTAATTGGCTTCTTTTATCGACTTCCTTCTTTAAAATTAGAAACTTGCATACTCTCCTAACTGTAACTTGAACCAAAATTGATCTAGTCCAGATTGGGTTATAAGTTCTCCAAGGAGAGGTAAGTGAATAAGTGTAATACTTTTGACATGAGAAGGTGTTAGAATTCAAAGCAGGAATTCCGAATTCCACACCTTTTCGTTTAAGTTAATTAGTTCGGGTACAGAGATTAATTCACTATTAGAAGAATTTACGATTTTCTTTCCACTAGGTGACTAGGGGTTCATATATCCTCCCAAATACGAATGGAGTAACCTTCTCCGACCTCCCATCTAATATCATTATTAACACATCTCTTCTGGTTAGAAGACTTCACCACCCCTAAGAAGCATTATTACAGATGTTTGCCTCTAGGAAAATGGAGTTATGAAAGTATTTGCCTCTCAATACTCTAAAGAGTATGGACTCTTGGTGATGGAAAATATTCCATGCATTAGAAGTGACCAACGCTATATATATGAAATGAAAGTCCTTAAGACCTAGACCTCCAATTTATTTGGGTTTAGAGAGGACATCCCAAGATGACTAATGAATTTTTTAATTATCTTTTATATCTTAAAACAAGTTAGCTACCAGGGAAACCAAGTGGTTAGCTACTTGAGGCGTGATTTGAAAAACCATAAGTAGGTTGTTCAGAATAGCGTTGATAACCGACTTTAATAGAACTTTCTTTCAACTCTCGTAGAGGAACAAATTATGCTAAGTCCCAATCCGTTTCCTCACCTTTTTGACTAACCTATATAAGGCCTTAACTTTTGATCTTCCCCAATCAGAGGGTATGCCTAAGTACTTTCCTAGATCTACCAAGTTAAGCATATTCAAGACATAAAAAAGGGAGGTTCAAATGTGAGTCACAATATTTTTACTAAAATAGACCCCGTTCTTAGATATATGAATAACTTGACCCGAGGCCAAGCCATACTAATAAAGTATATTGTTGAACATAGTCAAATTGTTCTCGTCCGCTTTCAGAAAGAAAATACTATCATCAACAAATAGCACATGAGAGACTATAGGATAGTTTCTAGCAATGTGAAAACCATTAAGAGGCCCGCTTTCTTCCTCTTCTTGGATGATGGAGGAAAGAGCATGTGTTACGAAACAAAACAGATAAGAAGAGAGTGGATCACCTTGGATTAGTCCTCTAGTTAGTTTTGCAATGGGGCAGACAACCCCATTAACCAAAACTTTATAGGAAATACTACTAACACGATTCATAATCCACCTTGCCCACTTTCCATGGAAAACCATTTTAAGAAGCAAAGCTTCAAGGAAATCCCATTCCATCCTCTCATAGGATTTAGAAATATCCTCTTTGATAGCCACATAATAAAGGTTAGAAGTCCTTTTAGTATTGGGGCAGTGATCCACCTCATGGGCTAAAAGGATATTATCATGAATAGAGTGCCCCATGATGAAGGCAGATTGAGCTTCATGGACGCAAAGATTTATCATAGGTTTAAGTCTAGACAAAATAATCACATCTATAACCTTATAGATGAAGTTTACGCAATTTATAGGTCTTAACTGACCAATATTCTTGGGGGTTTCCACTTCATGGATCAATATAATAATTGTAAGGTTTATAAGGCTTAAATAGTTGTTAACCATTATTAGGTCTTGGACGACCCTTAAAACGTCAAATTTGATCATTTCTCATTTATTTCGAAAGAATAATCCTGCAATGTTATCCGCTCTTGAGGCTTTACCAGGGTTTATCTTCCAAAGCGCTTTTTAACTTCTTCCATATTTACCAGTTTTAGGAGATTTGAATTCATCTTGTCGTTAACCTTGGCATGAACGTAACTAAGAATGTGTTGTAAAGTCTCGATCCCCTACTGTTTGAAATATATTGGAATTGTGATCCACAATTTCTTTACGGAATTATACGAGGTTATCTTATATAATTTAAGACAACTAATATTATTCCAGATATGGCTAGCTTTAATTACCGCTTGAAAATATTTCGAATTGCGATATCCTAATAGTAACCAATTGTTTTCTCTCTCTTAGCCCAATAGATTTCTTCCTTGAGCCAAAAATCATTTAGCTTCTTAGAGTAGACAGAGAGCTTATCCCAAGTATCTGGAATAAGGTAGGTTAGATAGGTTTTTAAAGAATATCCATAATTTTGTTGATATATATTTTGTTATTTAATGTTCTCTTTCGGGTCCAGGAAGTGAGAGCACACGTAAGATTTTTAATCTTTAAGGAAAATCTGGTGATCCCTTTTCCTATAATCCTAGAACAACCTAACCGAGTTTCGGTTATAATAGACTTACAGGTAGGGTCCTCCATCCATTTTTTGTCAAAAGGACAGGGGTCGAATGATCCAACCCTAGGGGAAACCAGGTGTTTGGAAATTTGGAGAGCCATTAAAATTTACGAGCGTTCTATCCAGGATTTCTTTGATTTAGTCACTCCCTTGTTTCCTATTTGACCAGGAAAGTTGCACCTTTTGGAGGGAATATAAGAAAGACTATTGTTGTTAATGAAGTCGTTAAACAACGTCATATTATAAAAATTTGTGGTCCCTCCCCAATAATTCCTCAAACGTGAACCTATATATATATATATATTAAAATCGCCTATAATACACCAAGGTTTGTACAAATTAGGTTGACCAGCCGATAATTTATTGATAATAATTATTTTGTCCTTGTTTTTGGGTGGTTTTGAAGAGAAAGGTTAGTCCTACTACGAACTTTTTAATTTTTAAGCCTCCCTTTCTTCCCCAAAGCTTCCTAACCTCCATTAAACCTTCTACAAACCTTCACCATACATCAAACCACTACAGAATCACCATAAATTCACATCCGAATCCTTTCCCACAATATTATAAAGAAGATTCAACCACCCATATCATATCAAACCACCTAGAATCCAAGAATCAAAACTCAAAATTTCCAAATCTTATCCAACAATTTCTTAAATCCATACTATTCAAGAAAGATTTTATCCTACCCACATAGAGATTCATCATCCTTACACCTTTTCTAACCCAAACATCAATTGTTCAACCTAAAATCAAGGGTTACAAATTTCAATAGTGTTCAAAGCTTTGAGTTGGAGGTCAGTTGAGATGACAAAAAGAATAGAAACATTATCTACTGTTAGGGAGATGAAGAAGAATAAAAATAAGGTATTGGGTTCTATTGAAAAGAATTCAATTGAGAAAGGTTCAAGTTCTAGTATGAAGAAAAAGGGTAAAACGGGTCAAGAAAGTAGAGTAAAGTCGGTTGTGGTGAATTCAAATAACAAAAAGGTTACAACTTTCAAGGAGAAGACACCACAACCTCTACAAATCAAGAGTCCTAAACTCAAGATGAATGAAACTTCAAAGGACTTGTTAGCTTCCACAAAAAAACACTTACCGGAACTACCCTTTGCTCATGAAAGAGTATTCGAAAACGAAGCTGGAGAGGGTGATTACAAGAGATTCTTAGAGTTGGGAGATATATTGGGTTGGTCTACATTCATGATGAGAAGTTCAAATTTATGTATGGAGTTAGTTTTCGAGTTCTATTTAGGCCTCTTTAGCCGAGTGATGTTTCCTCATTTGTGATAGATTTATATTAAGATGAGACATCATTTTTAGTGATTTAGAAGTCTTTCTAATTGTTTTTCTTGAGATATAGTGCACTTTCCTATTTTGAGTCATGATTTAGTAAAATAATATTTTTAGAGCATATTGGGTTTAATTATTTATTTAGTGTGAAGCTTTAAAGATAATTATGGAGATTAATTAGGTTCCAAGTCAAAGACTAAGAGATATGGAAAGAGATAAGTATGGTAATTGGAGATAAGGAAAGAAAAGTTAAAAACATGGAAAAGGAAAATCTGCCTTAAATCTGAATTTTTGCACCTACGACCACAAATCAGCTTATATCTCAAGATCGGTGTGGAATTTGGAGAAACGGTCAAGATAAAAGTTGAAGATCTTTCCGAGACGATGAATTTCGACTACTCATACGCGTCAAACGGATGAGTATTGAAACTGCTAGAACCAAAACAAAAACAGGCCTGATTTCATGTTTTAGGGTTACGAATTTGAGTTGGGCTTGGAGTCCACTACTTACCTTCTCCTTCAAGAAAACGAATTAGGTCTTCTGAACACCTATAAATACATCCTTATATCACTTGTAAATCATCCTTGCCTCATAGTAATTAGTCCTTAAAGTTTTATTCATCAGAGTTATTGTAGAGAGCAAGATGATGTCTTTTATTATTTCCTTTAGTTTATTTCCTTCAGGTATGAACTAAACTTCCCATAGCTTGGGTATTGCATCATGTATAATCTATGAAATCTAATTTCTTTCTAAATAAGTTTCTTTGGGAATTACATGTTTTAATCTGATATTAGCTGCTTACCTTTATATTTGTTTATGTGTTTTGATTTAATGACTGTTTTCCTTGCGGTGCGCAACGTTTAGGATTACCTTAATAGTAGTTAGATGATCACCTTAGCTGGGTGTCTAATTATTGAAACACCACATAACATCTAGTGTCGATATTGGTCCTGACAACACTAATTCTAACTAGATAGTCATTAGGGTATAATTTAACCACTATCCCCATGTATGGAAATTGATTGCTTAGGGCCTTGGTAACGCTTGAAAACCCTATTTGAACCAGCCTCGTGGTGTGTCCGTAGCCCTCTTAGTCGCTCTCAAGGTCTAAGGTATGGGAATTTAGAATCTTGACTAAATATCTAAGAGCTAATTATCTTCCTTATTAACTAAATTTAATAGAAATAATTAGAAGGATTAGTGCATACTAGCAAAACCTAAGCTATACTTCTCACCTCATATTTCATCGTATTTATTTTACTGTCTTTATTTTCCTTAGTTTAATTTAGTAATCTCGAATTATTCTCGCTTTATTTTCCTGTTTTTAATTAATTGCTTCTTACTCGTTATTTCTACCCATTCGAGTAACACACTAAGTCCCTGAGAACGAACTCAACTTATCAGTAAAACTTGCATACGTCCTGCAATACTTGCAGTACTGTGCCTGTCTAGGGTGAGAGTGCGTTGTTTTCTGACTTATTATTTATCTTATTTTATCACACCCTAGGCGACACCACCGAGATAGTGAAGGTCATGTTCCAGTTAGAGGAAAGTTAGTTTCTTTTACGTTTGAAGAGATTAGAAACCACTTCCAGTTCAAGAAATTGGTTGGACCACGTAAGTTTAGAGAAGCGGTTGAAAATATCAAGACTTTTGATTGGAATCAACTTTTTGAGCATGTATTAGATGAAGAGAAAGTGCAACCACATAAGGTAGAATTGAAGGTACCTTGGCCTTACAAATATCTTCAAGCAGATACTAGAGTTTGGCACAATTTTCTTACACCAAACGCCTTTGGAAACATGCTAACTTCAGATGTAACTAAGGGAAACGCCATCTTTTTGAACTGTGTTTTAAGAGGGGTAGAAGTAGATGTGGAACAGTTGATCTTTGAAGAGGTGATGTGATTTTCTGTCTCTCTATTTACGTTATTTAATGTGAAATATCCTACTATGATCACGTGCCTCGTACGAAAAGAGGATGTGATTCCGGGTGAATGAGGGAACTAATGTATAAAATGAGAAATAATATCAATCAACAATACTTGGATCAAGACAATTTTGAGAGGAGCAGGAGTTACGAAACCTCTACAAGATAAATCAAAAGAAGAGGATCGTATTCGGCGAGAAAAAGCAGAGGAGCGATTGAATATAGTTGAAGCAGCTCAAACTTTCTTGGCCGAAGATGTGGCACAAATCAAAGCTAATCAGGTGTACATCATGACACTCCTTGAGAAATTAAAGCGCGATTTTAGCGAAAGATCCAGTAAATCCTATCTTGGATGTCGATAAAGCGATGTAATAGCCTTGAGAGTATGTTCTCTTTCTTATTTACCATTTTATATATGCTTTATTTGCTTGTTTTAAATTTCTTTTTAGAGTCTTTTTCGAGTCGTGGGGACACGCCTCATGTTTGAGTTAGGGGTGTGGGGATTCGTTGTCTCTCATCTCCATTTTTATGTGATTTTACTGTTTTTGGAAAAAAATAAAAATTTTGATACATGGGATTTAGATGTAGAGTGTGTTTAATAGCTTGAAAACATAATATTAGTAAGTTAATGGTAGAAAGTAATATGTTTATGAGCTGTTTTATTTTGTATGCTTTGAGTATTTACAGGAAGCACACATCGATAGTAAAGAAAAGATTATTGAGCAATGCGGTAGAAGTATGTTTGATCTAAGGGCGCCTTGAGGGATGTGTAGGCCGTGAGATCCGAGCTAGTTGATAAACCCATTTGATGAACGTGCTAAGTTAAGAGAATAACGAAATTGCATAGTTTAGAAAGTGATTAAGGTGGATCTTTGATAAGCCTCTTGTTGCCTTTTAGCTTGTTGTCCATTTATTATATTTATATCCTTCTCAGCCCCTTCTAGCCTTTCTAAATCCTTTTTATTTAGCCAGATTATAAGCCATATCCCTTTAGATTTTAGGACTTCTCCATATGACCCGCACTCAGATCGCGATGCATAGACAATTGTTTTAGAGCTTGAGTTTGGGTGGTGGATTCACCATTATGGAAAATAATATTGGGTTGGGAATTTTTGAGCTTATGTAATAGTGCTCTGTTCTATATATTGGTGATGATTCACAGGTTCATTATTGTAACCCTTTGCCGAGGTAAAAGTAAATGAAAAAAGTTATGAAAAGAGAGAAGAATGTGAAAAAATAGCATGACGTCTCACATCAAAAAGAGAATCATGGCTATATCACAAAAAAAATTGATATGAAAAGATTGAATATATTTGGACCAGCAAAGTAGAATTTTTATGTGATCATCTGTATGCTTTAGTATTGGGTTATTTGGGATGCTAATTAGTGCATCAATTCATTGGGTTGAGTGAGAATATTTCATGAGAGTAACTCAAGCTCTAGGGTGATTCATTGATGGCTAGTGTGGAGAAAGCCAAACGCTCACCCTAAATTATCCAAATATACTATCATACCGTCCCTAAGACAGCATTACAACCCTAAAGGTCTTTTGATTATTTGCTATGTAATCTAGAAGTGATTGAGCTGTTAGAGAGTAGTTAGATGGATCTTTGGATACTAGTGAATTTCGATGAACAATCTATAGCCTCCTTGGTAAACTAAGTGAAAAACCTCTCCTTCATGCATTGCAAAGCTAATATGATCTTGAATTTGAGCCGTGTTGATCGTGAGTATGACAAGTGTACTGGTAAATTGGTTTGTAAAATACCATTTTCTAAGTAGTTGTTTTGAGTTTATTTTATATATTCAGTTATCTTCTTTCCACTGTGCTTAATTAACTTAGGTGTGTATTTAGAGTCTTCCCTTTATTCTTATCTTTATTGTATTAGGACGATACAACTTTGAGTTAGGGCTCTTGATGTCTACCTATTTTTGATATAATAATCTAAGTTGGAGACATCATTTTAGGTGTTTATGATTAATTAATATATATTTTTATTCGTATGTTGATAAATTCTTATTTCTTGTCTTGATTTGATGAATTATTATTTTTAGGGCATTTTTGGTTTAATTTTTGTGTTAATGTGAAGCTTTAAAGATATATGGAATATAATTAGATGTCAAATCAATTCTAAAGAGATAAGGAAAGAAGATATGAAATGAATTTAGAGATAAAAGGAAGTAATGATAAAATAGGAAAGGAAAAGTTGTCAAGTAAATCTGAAATTCTGCAACTACGTCCACTAAAGTGAATATAACTTCAAATCGGCTGGGAATTTGGATGAGCAGTCAAAAGAAAAACGTAGATCTTTTTGCTGCGGTCGTTTCGATATAAAGTATGCGAAAATCGGACCAATAACGAAGGAGATACGACCAAAACAAGACATAAGTGTTTATCCTTTCTCCTATATTTTAGGAAACGAATTTGAGTTAGAGTTGGACTCAAATTCTTACCTTTTACTCACCAATTTTTACCTTGGGTCTTCCTAACACCTATAAATACACCTTCTTATCATTGTAAACATGTCCTTACCTCTCCTTAACTAGCCCTTAATATTATTTTTCATAGAAGTCATTCAAGAGAAGTTAGTAAACAACATATATCTTTATTTTAGTTTAATTCTTGTTAACATGAACTAATTTTCTCATAACTTGGGTCTTGCATATGTATAATTTTTGAATTCTGTTTTCTTCGATCTAAATTTGTTTGGGAAAACCTTTTTAAATTGATTCTAGCTTCTTAACCATATATTTATTTTATGTGCTTTGATTTAATTCCAGACTTAATCTTGATCACGTTAGGATTGTCTTAATAGTAGTTAGATGGTCACCCGTAAGATTTTCTAATTTTTGAAACATTAGATAAGCGTCTAGTGTGCGGACTAGTGATCCAGAAGGGCTTGTCTAACTAGATAGTCATTAGGGTTTGAGATTTAATCACCGATCATTGCGTAGGGTCCCCTTACCCAAGTCCCCTTATAATTGTTAGGTCGCCACTTAAGTCCACCCGAAAAGGGGTTAGGAGGAATATAGAATCTTGACTACTTATCTAAGAGCTTTAATCACCCTTATTAACTAGTAGAAAAAATAGAAAGATTAATGCATACTAGCAAAACTTGAGCTATATTTTCTCATTTTATTCTCTCCTCTTTTATTTATTGTTTTGTCTTTAGTTTAATTAAATCAATATTTCTCGAATCAATCATTCATATTTATTGTTCTTTGTCTTTAAATTCATTGAATTATTTATTACTACGTGTTTCTATTAATCCATTCGTATAACACACTAAGTCTCTGAGAACGAATCTGTACTTATCATTAAATTTGTGTACGACATGTGATACTTGCAGTGAGTACCGTGTTTAGATTAGAGTGTTAGTCGCATCTTATTTTATCGTTATTATATCACACCGTAGTCGATACCAATCATGCACAAACAACGCAATTCCTCCTGATTTAACACAAAGACTATCGTATGCAATTAATTTCATTTTCAATTCAACATACAAAGACAATAACAAAGTAGAATATTGGTTAGTTTTAAAAAGAAAAATTATATCATAATTAAAGCAGGCAACCGATATCCATGTGACTTACTTGTGTCAAAGATATACCAAACCTTGACAATTCCAACTATTTGTAATCATTTACCTCCATATGGGATTGTTCGGGGACAATCCCACAAACCACTTCCATTTCATTTAATGTCATCTTCCAAAGACCACTCACAAGGGTCTTCAGTATTATGGCAAGAAACGGAAACCACAAATCTCAATTTTGTCAAGGGTGTAATATAATATGAAGTGATGTTACTGCTATTTGAAATATCACTCATTAAATTATAATTTTTAACAGTACATATCAAGATAAATCCTCCAGATGATGGTGAAACCATACTTTTCCAAGACCATATTTTGATCCAACATTAAGGATTGTAAAATGGTCAGATAACACTTCTCTACAAAGGCATGTATCTGCTTACATTTATCAACAATAAATTTTGCAAAAATCGCCCAAGGATTGAGAGTAACAACAAAATCAATAAATCAACAAGTAACAATCTTCAACAAATTATATTACTTTTAGATAATACATGTACTATCATATATCTCCAACTCCAAACAACTGCTACAGAATAGCAAATGTAGGGAACATAAAATACACAAATATTACAGTAATGAAAATGAAAAATAAACCATTTAACTAAAATTGAGACACTAAATTCAGTTTATAGCCCTCCCAAGGACCCTTAAGGTTGAATTGTTCTGCAAAAACCTCGCTTAGACTAGAGAAATAACTTGTGCAGTGTAATAATTCAGGAATTATAGCCCTAATTTAATACAACTAGGATACGTGTTGTATTAAATAAATCTATATAGTACTGAAATTCAATACTAGGCCAGCAATGATAGGATAAATTATTCATAATTTTTCTGCCATTTGGATGATCAATCCATACTAATCCAAAAGGATATAATCAGAGCAATCATACATCAAAGTCAAAAAATCGAAATTATGAAATTCTTATAAAGCCAATAAGTAAAATAAAAAAGGGAAAATCGAATCCAAATGAAATTGCTCAGGAGGCCCATCCGGGGATAATTTTTGCGACAGTCTTGATGGTGCATCACCCAGTCTTAGTTCAAGAGTAAGATGAAGTCATATCTGCTCAACTTCTCCTACAGCAGTATCATAAACGATAAGAGCTGCTACATTCTTGGCCTTAAGCATTATCGAAATAATCAAGTAACAAGAAATAAACAACATAATGTCATAACAGGGCTTAACGCAACCCACTGTGTTCTTACACCATGTTGTGTATCCTTTAACAAACTTATTGATGACACAAAGAACATACGTAACATCATTAAAATCAAATAACGATAGAATTAAATAAAAGGACAGTTTGAAATTCGAAAAGGATTTTGGAAGAACCAAGGCAGTAACAAAAAGAGAAATGAACGAAGATACCTTTCTTCTGCATACCAGGGTGTTGATTCGAGGGAAGGAGAAGACACGAAAAAAACGAGCAGACTTGAATCCAAATTCTGGTGCTGCAGCCTTGGTTGTAGCTGATGTATTCTATTAGTAATACCAACAGCCTGTTGCGAAATGAGCTGCTGATTTCTTCCTTCATGCAGCTCGGGCAGACTCCTCTCACGCAGCAGCTGCCTCCCTCCATTTCCGTCCGCAGCACAATTCCTTATTTTACTCTACATCTATTAATAAATAACCGGAAGGTCCTGACATATTTGGAACCAAGAGCGAATTTCAGGCCCTATATATTTACATTAAAAATATTTATAAAAAAATCAATAAATTTTTGTATAATAAAATTATTTTAGTACGAGACTCGAGTCTTGAATCTCTTATAAAAAAATAATTCATTTTATTAATGAGATAACTTATGATTTATGCTATTTAATGAATTCAAATACATAGCTATATATTTTTACTTTTATTTTTTTTGTCAAAGGAAAACATAAAAAAAAGGAAAAATGACCTAAAAAATCAAAATAATATTATTTTCATCCCAATAACCTCAATGACAAAATTTTTGCCCAATAAAATCATCAATTGAATTATTTTATACATTATTTGACTAAACTATCCCTACTTATTTTCTATATTACAAACTATTTGATATATATACCAATTTTTTTTCTTCTTCTCGTTCAAAGCCCAAAATCAACACCACCATAATATATATCTCACTCCAAACCCCCAAATCGAAAAGCTCTGATCATCAAATCAAATGGAAATAAAACCAGAAATCGATTCAACCGGCGAAAGTAACGGCGTCAACACTCCGTCATGGAGCTTCGACACGAATTGGAATATCACTAACGGATCTCTCCAATCTTCCGTAACCTTAGAAACATCCGATGATACTATCATCAATGAAGAAGAAAACATTGAAAAAGAGATGTTTTGTGGAAGCAGTGCTGGTGTATATGAGATACATTATTCACCTTCCTTAAATGCCCCTGATGAATATCTCTGTACAATTCGATGTACTCCTGCTATAAGAGATGGAGAAACGCTTCAACTGAGTCATATAACCAGTGAGTCAACCAGTTGCACCAGTGAAGATGATTGGGTAGATGTTAAAGCCCCTGAAAAAACTAATATTATCAAGCTCGATTCACTAACTTTTGCAAAGTGTTTCCTCTATTTAATCTATTTTTCTCAATTCGATTATTTGTAATTTTATTCTTTAGTTTTTTTTATATAACAGAATGGATTGTCGATGGATGAGAATTGTTTAGCACAAGCTACCGAATTGTTGGGTAAAATCGCGTCTCTTTTTTTGGCGGATTCATCTTCTATCAGTTCCATCATGGTATGCACTTATCGATTTCAATACTTTTCAGCTTCGATAATTATAATCTAATAATAAAATCGAAATTAACTTTCATAGTTGATGTGTTGTGGTTTGTATACAGCCAGAAGAGGCAGAGAAGTATTGGTTTGCCAATTTTTTAATGTTATCTGACTCATGATTATGCTTTATTGGATGCAGTTTTCATAACTCAACATGGGTAAAGAGAAGTTTCATATCAATGTTGTGGTTATTGGACATGTCGACTCTGGAAAATCGACCACTACTGGTCACTTGATCTACAAGCTTGGAGGTATTGACAAGCGTGTGATTGAAAGGTTCGAGAAAGAAGCTGCTGAGATGAACAAAAGGTCATTCAAGTACACATGGGTTCTTGACAAGCTTAAGGCTGAACGTGAACGTGGTATCACCATTGATATTGCTTTGTGGAAGTTTGAAACCGCAAAGTACTACTGCACTGTTATTGATGCTCCTGGACATCGTGATTTCATTAAGTACATGATTACTGGTATTTCTCAAGCTGATTTTGCTGTCCTTATCATTGATTCCACTACTGGTGGTTTTGAAGCTGGTATTTCCAAGGATGATCAGACTCGTGAGCATGCTTTACTTGCTTTCACCCTTGGTGTGAAACAGATGATTTGTTGTTGTAACAAGGTGAGAATGAGGGAATGTGCTATGTTCTTTTTTCTTACTGTTTGTTAATTGTTGCTTATTGTGTGTGTTCTTGTGTAGATGGATGCTACTACTCCTAAGTACTCAAAGGCTAGGTATGAAGAAATTGTGAAGGAAGTTTCTTCTTACTTGAAGAAAGTTGGATACAACCCAGACAAAATCCCATTCGTACCCATCTCTGGAAATGCCATATTGTTAATGACTGTGAACTGAGAAAAGTTTATTTAGTTGATGGGATTTATATGCGTCATGCGATTTTATACATTAGTTGATGGGATATAGTTGTATTGGTGGGATTTTTTTTTGTCAATATATTGGTGGAATTCAATAAAACTAGTGATGGGATTTATATGCGTCATGGGATTTTATACGTTAGTTGATGAGATATAGTTGTATTGGTGGGATTTTTTTTTTCAAAATATTGGTGGAATTCAATACAACTAGTGATGGGATTTATATGCGTAATGACGGGAATCGTCGGTGACGGGAATCGTCCGTGACGGGAATCGCCCGTGACGGGAATCGTCCGTGACGGGAATCGTCTGTGATGGGAATAGTTCTTATGATGTAAGGGTAAACATGTAATCTTATAATAGTAAGTTAATGGATGATTCTTTGGGGCAAGTATAATATTATTTTGATTTTTTGGGTCATTGACCCAAGAAAGAAACTACATCCTAAAATTAGCTAAACTATTGTAGAATTTGGTAATAGAATTTGACGGGTGGCGAGACACGTCAATTCCCCGCCTAGTTGCTCTAACGACTAAATATGCAATCTGATTCAGATCTCTCTTAATATGAAAAATCTTCCAATTCGGGAATCTTCTCATCCATCCGAGTGCTTCATTAATCATTGGACGAATCTTCCAACTAATGCACCCACCCTTAGCGATACTTCGTAATTTCAATGTTGTCAGAGTAGAAAGAGCTACTCTGTAAATGAAGGTCTGTTGCAGACCTCCTGGCCTGAAGGACGGCCCAACTCTCACCTTCGAGTGCTGAATTAATTCTCGCGCGTTTAAAAAGTTTATGAGTAACCCTACCTTCTTTATTTACTCCAATCGAAACAATGCCTGCCGGTTCTCAACTAAAACTGAAAGATGCATCATATATAGCCATATATACATATAAATACTCCCTCCGTTTCACAATGTTTGTCGACTTACTAAAAATGTAGTCTCAAAATGTTTGTCCACTTAGAATATCAAGACACTTTTTACCTCTTTTTTCCACTATTACCTCCATTAAAAAATTAAAATATGTTTTCAATACACATTTAAGATATCAAGACACTTTTGTAATAATTACATTTCTTAATTTGTGTGAAAAACAAAGTGGACAAACATTTTGAAACAGAGGGAGTATTTAATTTTCTGAAAAATGGGCCCTTAAAAAACCAATTTTTAGGGGCCCAAGGCTGTTGCCTCCTAAGCCTATGCCCAGGACCGGTCCGGTCTATTATTCATTATAATATTCAATTATATATTTATAAAAACAAAATTAATATAATAATATTATAATATATCAATTTATTTGACTTAAATATCATTAGTATTTTTATTTTTATTATATAATTATACACAATATTATTTTATTTAATATTCAAAATTATGTTTAATATTTAAAATTTTAAGTAATACTCTAATTAAAAATACAATATATTTAATATTATATGTTACATGGGAGAGCTATTTGGATTCGGTGTCTTTGACACGGTTCGAACCTGTACCGCCCTAAATAGATAACTAAGGCTCAAGCCAGTTGAGCTAACCCTAACTGGTTATATTTTACTTTTATCCTACAACAAAAAATAATAAAGGCTATGAATAAAAAAAGGTGATTACTCAAGTTCCACAACTCAACAAACGTTTCACTAACAATTCTGGTCGTATACCCTTTACTGGACTGCACGACACAGTTCACTGGGCTGTGTGCGACACAATTCATTGAGTTGTGCTACACAATTTAGGTTGTGCGACACAATTCACTGGGTTGTGTAACCGTCTTCACCAGTCTCGTCAAATGAATATTTATTGCAAAACAATTCAACAAATGCAGTATAACCAAGCGTTCAAAAATTGGTGGAGTATGGTCCACGAGTCTGGGGAGCCCAGTTGGCGTTAAAGACAACGTGCGTCGAGCCCATTAACCAAATGACGAGCCCATTAACCGAACCCGATAAAAACCCAGTAAAGACAGCACGCGAAGACGTAGAAGAAACGATTAGACTATTCTCAACGCGTCACTTCTCATACAATAAAAGGCTTCCAACGGTCATAAAATGGTCATGAAATGGCCATTGTAGGATTTGTATAAAAAAATGAACAACACACTGTAATTATACTTAAATCAGATAATTTTGAAGAATTGTAAAAGTGATGAGATCAGGTCAATAATTAAATTATTTTTTCAAAGTTCAATGGTAAAATTGATTTTTTTACCTTAATTTGGGTTCCTCGATTGTTGATGATAATTGTGGAGAATGGTCCCTGGCGACAATTTTCTTGTACATGAGACTAGGTGGGAAGGTAAGTATGAAGAGATTTCTTTTTTTTTCTTGGTTCAAATGCTATGAAGAGATGATTTTTAGATTTCATGCTTTTTTTTTTCCAAATGTTTCATTGTTATTCAACCTTCACTTTTTATTTTTATGAGATTATTATCTATTGGGCTTTGAATACACCCCTTATGCCATTTCCCAACCCAACTTACCTTCTATTCTTATTAAAGACCTTACATAAAATTTTGCACTATAATCCAAAAAAGTAATACCCGCTTTTGTTTTTTTATTTCCTATATATACTAATTATTTTATTTCTTAAACCCTAAAAATTCTGTTAATTCTCTCATCTCTCCCATTTTCCGTCAACATATTTTCTCTTTCTTCTCATTCACCTAACTTTCCTCTCTTGTCATTCCATTTTCAAGTCACGAAATGGAAGCCACCACCATAGCCATGGACGAAACTTGATTTTTTTCTAGCTTATTGGAGATGTAATAATGGTGGATAGAGGAGCCATGGATGCCGCCGTGAGAAGTCATGGACCGGAGATGGCGAACCGCCGCCAAATGAACCTAGGGTTCCGCTGAGCTCGAGATCAAGTTCACAAGGTCTTTGAGGTGCAGCGTCGTCGTGACTCCCCGTCCGTTCGAGCTCTCAGGCAATTGGAGAAGCAGCTCGTTTGTTTGGGAACTCGTGCAGCAGTCGCCAGATCTTATCCATGGTGCATCAGACCTCGCTCTACTATATGCTGGTCTGTCGGCGTTGGTGCGCAGAATCTCCGGCGTGTGACGGGTCAGAGAGGCGGATCTGGTGGGATTCTGGCCAGAGACGGATCTAGCCTATTAAAGGGTGGGCTCAAGCCCACCCTCAAATTTTAATAATAAAAAAATAGTTTAGCCTATTATCATTTACTTCTATTATAATTTTTAACCTATTACTAAGCATTACTTGTTAGAAAATTATTCATTTATACAATTAAAATTATCCCTTAATTGATTGAACTGGACCAGTTTCATTTGAAGAATAGGATACTGTCGACAACTATAATATTTTTTTTATCTTGATATGATTTTATTAATTCATTAAATTTATTTGTTTCATGTAACTTTAATTAAATACCAACAAACAAAAATTTATGGGGCGTTGCCCCCGAACACCATTACTATTCAAGCCTATCCTAATTTATATATCTAGATTCACCACTAATATTGGCGCCGGTTTTCTGTGGTTTTAAAACTTCGATTCAAGCTCGGGCTTGTTTTCGTCATGGTGTTGGGCCATGGTTGAATATAGGTTTCGAATTGTTGTTGATGTTGTACTGGGGTCATGAAGAAGAAGCAGAGAACAAACTCCAGGCTGCTTTTTTTTTTTTGGTTCGTAGGCTAGTCAAACTTGTTTTGATAAATGTGTAGGTGCATGTATTTAGTTAGTTTTTTATTTCTCTGTTGTAATTAGTTTTTTTTTGTAATTAGTTTGAAACTGTAAAAAAGTATAATGTTAAGGTTACTACTTTGTATTTTTTTATCGCTACTCATTAATTTTATCGAACACTCAATGTTTTATATATAGTACTCACTGTTTTCATGGAGTACTCTATTTTCCCCCCGATACTCTATATTTTTTTTCCCGATACTCTATATGTTGGCATATAGCCTCCCTTAATAGGTTGTTTTAATGTGACAAATCCTCTTGTGTTTAGTGTGCTAATTACCTTTGTTATATACATTCTATCTTGCACTCTAATTCATCAAAAAGAGCATCTTTATCATTTAGATCAAAGCTTTATTGTTTTATCTTAAGAAACTAATTCTCATACAAATGCTATTAACTTTATCTTTGTGTACATTGAGAATTAGCTTTAGTGATCAACTACAAAGTGTATAAGAATGATGTCCTCTACAACTCTCGTGAAGAAAGCTTTCTAATCCGAGCATCATAGAAAAAGATATACTCACTAGAAGGTGTTTTAAACCTTTGGTGCGGTACACCGGAGTACACCTACGGTACACCGCAATACCACGGACCAAAGCACGGTGCATAGACCAGTCCGACCAGAGAGCTAAGTTTCTACGCGGTACACCGGACGGAAACGCGGTACACCGCAGCATCCCGGACCAGTCCCACGGTGCACTAGATGGCCCGACCAGTAAGCTCAGAAAAACTGCACGGTACACCGGACCTTTGTCACGGTACACCGGACCACTACACGGAGCAGGCATGCGGTACAGTACATAGTCCGACCAGTAAGCTCAAAAGTCAGTCGAACAGTCACGCGGTGCACCGGACCCTACCCGCGGTACACCGCACGACAGGGTTTCAGCTCTATTACTAGAGGACAAAGCTTATATCCGTTGGAGAGAAAATAGATCCGTTAGATAGAAGCTTATATGACCGTTGGGAGCATTTTGCAGCTATATATTGAAGGTCTTTCAAGGCTACAACTACACCTTCAACCCATATACACTAAGGGGCTTAATTGTTATCATCCAAGAAGGTGTCAAGAGCTTCATAGTTCATATCCACTCAATTAAGGAGTTAATCCAAGGAGCTATCAAAGTTATTATCTACTCAAAGAGGAGTTTACAAGCTTATAGTCATATCTACTCTTTAGGAGATTATCTAGCAAAGTTGTTTGCACCCCTTTAAACACTTTGTATCTATCCTCTTAAGTCTAGGTCTTGTAATAGATAGATTAAGAGAGAATTCAAGTATAGGGAGTATACTTGGTATCCTTGTGTTGAGATAGCATAAGTGTTTGAGTATCGGGAGTATACTTGGTGTCCTTGTGTTGCGATAGCACAAGTGTTTGTCCTTCGTGTTATCGAAGAGGTTGTAAGGGTTATTGTGTTCTCGACCCGGTTAAGAGAGACACGGGAGCTTAGTGAAAAGCTTGAAATCCTAAAGAGGCTTCCTTAGGTAGTGGATGTAGGGAAACCGAACCACTATAAATCGTGTGTATCTTTCTATCCCTACTCTATTTACTTTCCGCACTTTATATGTTTGATAATATGCTAGTATGAATATTGTGATATTAATTATCTAGTTTATCTAACATATTGCCATCTAGAGTAGTTAGAGATTAGAAACTCGTTTTACTTGTATCAATTATATATCAAACCTCTTAGCTTATCCATTGCATGATCCCTTAAGAGTTTGATATATTAGTTGACTTAGAAGTTTCTTTCTTAAACTTATAATTGTCCAAAAGATTTTTAATTAGGCATTAATCTTATTAGTAATCCTATTCACCCCCCCTCTAGGACTATCAATTGGTATCAGAGCCTAACTCTACGTGAATAGCTTAACCGTTAGTAGAGTAAACGATTTGGAATCTAATCTTTTGGAAGAGTTGTTTTCTACACAACCTCCATTTTCTTGTAGGTAATCGTTACTTTGCTTGGAGGAAACAAATGGAAGAATTAATATACGAAAGAACGCTCAAATCTCGAAAAAGGAAAATCCGGTGATTTCTTTTCTTTATCTCGTATATTATATTGCGTTTCCTCCTTATGGCTTGCGTTTTTAATTATGTTTTGGGTTGTGATTTGATTAGTTGTGTTTGTTGTTATCATGTTTTATCTTTGGATATTATCTTGTGATTCTAATCATTGTTTTAATGTTATTAGTGTTATTACATCTAATTCTCATGAATGATGTTTTTGCACTTTAGCTCTTAGAATTTTGGTAATTGCATTTTAGTCCCCAAAATTTTCAAAATTGCACTTTGACCCCTCATAGTTATTAAATTCTCCAAAGTGTCATAGTTTGGACTTCATAATCTTTCACATGTAAAATTTGCCATTTTAATTCATATTTTTGAAAAATTGCATTTTTAGTCCCTACTATGTGAAATTGCCTTTTTAGTCCCTCAACGATTATAAATTGCACTTTTTATTCTTACAAGTTTTTATATCTTTTTAAAAGTGACTATTGATTGATAAAAGGGAAAAAGATCAAAGATATTGTTTACACTTTCAAATCTTAATTTATCTTTGATCACAAATTTGCATTTTCATATGGGTGAGTTTTTAAAGAAATTGTTTTTCAAAAATATTTCTCCGATAATCGTTTGCATTTTCCATAGCATTTCAAAAATGTTTTATGCATAGTATTATGGGAATTCTATCCATTATTGGTCATTAACTCATTTGCATGAATTTGCTTTGCTTACTATCTTTATGATGTGCTTCATTATGTGCTTATATGGTTTATTCCCTATTGTGCTAATATCTTGTATAACTTGACCTTTTCATGCTTAAAATTGCTTAGTTTTTACATTGGGTCTCTTTGTACTTTTTAGAAAATATAGGGGTATTTATGAAATAAACTGCTTTATGTGTTTTCGGGATTTCCACGTTGAATCTTTTCAAAACAAAAGCGTTTTTAGTTGTTTTAAAATATCTCTATACTATTGGGGTGTTTTCGTATTAACTTCGGGTGTTTATGCAAATTGCCTATTTTCAATCTTCATATTATCCTACTTGGTCATTATTGTGGTTGTTTTGGATATTTAGGATTTTATTGCTACTTGGCTATATTTGGATAATTGGTTTAGGATGCTATGTGTCTAACTTGGTTTATTGGATATGTATGTTATATGTTAGATGCTTATTCTTTATGTTTCGGATATTTATTTAAATGTGTTAATGGTGCTAACATTTTCTTTGATGATATAGGTACTATTGCATCATTCATCCTTGATCTTATTCTATATTGTTTTATAGTCCCTTTAGTTTGTTCAATTAGTCTTAGTTCTTCATATGGTTGAAAATTGCATTTAGGTCCTTTGAAGTTTTTCAAAATTGCGTTTAGTCCCTAAAACTTTTGGAAAATTCATCTTGACCCTTTTGCTTTTCAAAAATGACAATTTACCCCATGATTTCTTAAAATTGATTCAAATATTCTTATTGGTAAAAAGGGGAGAAATTATTGGTCAAACTTTTCAAAATTGAAACAAACACTCTATGCATTTCGTGAGGGGGAGTTTTTAGTAAATTATCTTTAAAAACTAAAATGCTAGATTAATCGTTTGCACTAATCGTTTATCTTATAATTGCACTAATCGTTTGCATTGTTAGAAAGCTTATAAGATGAAAACCTATCGATCAAGAAGTTGGTAAAATGTCTCCATCCCTTATCTTTTTTATGCTTTGCAATTGTTGATCTTTGTGCATCTCAAATTAAAATGTTTTAATTGCTCTTTAACCTTTGATCTCTCTATGTTGTTTTTCAAAAATCTATTCACTTGAGTTTTTAGCTCTTCTATGATTATTTGCTTGATCTTATTATCCCGTCTTTTTGATGAAGACAAAGGGGGAGAAATATGTGCACTAAAACTTTCAATATTGCACTTTTAAATACTCACAAATGCATTTCACATCTTATATTCATGTTTACTTAAATGCTTTTTGTGAGGGGGAGCTATATTTGATAAGAGCTTATTCTTTCATATCATTCCTAAGGTGTTTTAGTGAAGGATTTGTCATCATCAAAAAGGGGGAGATTGTTGGCATATAGCCTCCCTTAATAGGTTGTTTTAATGTGACAAATCCTCTTGTGTTTAGTGTGCTAATTACCTTTGTTATATACATTCTATCTTGCACTCTAATTCATCAAAAAGAGCATCTTTATCATTTAGATCAAAGCTTTATTGTTTTATCTTAAGAAACTAATTCTCATACAAATGCTATTAACTTTATCTTTGTGTACATTGAGAATTAGCTTTAGTGATCAACTACAAAGTGTATAAGAATGATGTCCTCTACAACTCTCGTGAAGAAAGCTTTCTAATCCGAGCATCATAGAAAAAGATATACTCACTAGAAGGTGTTTTAAACCTTTGGTGCGGTACACCGGAGTACACCTACGGTACACCGCAATACCACGGACCAAAGCACGGTGCATAGACCAGTCCGACCAGAGAGCTAAGTTTCTACGCGGTACACCGGACGGAAACGCGGTACACCGCAGCATCCCGGACCAGTCCCACGGTGCACTAGATGGCCCGACCAGTAAGCTCAGAAAAACTGCACGGTACACCGGACCTTTGTCACGGTACACCGGACCACTACACGGAGCAGGCATGCGGTACAGTACATAGTCCGACCAGTAAGCTCAAAAGTCAGTCGAACAGTCACGCGGTGCACCGGACCCTACCCGCGGTACACCGCACGACAGGGTTTCAGCTCTATTACTAGAGGACAAAGCTTATATCCGTTGGAGAGAAAATAGATCCGTTAGATAGAAGCTTATATGACCGTTGGGAGCATTTTGCAGCTATATATTGAAGGTCTTTCAAGGCTACAACTACACCTTCAACCCATATACACTAAGGGGCTTAATTGTTATCATCCAAGAAGGTGTCAAGAGCTTCATAGTTCATATCCACTCAATTAAGGAGTTAATCCAAGGAGCTATCAAAGTTATTATCTACTCAAAGAGGAGTTTACAAGCTTATAGTCATATCTACTCTTTAGGAGATTATCTAGCAAAGTTGTTTGCACCCCTTTAAACACTTTGTATCTATCCTCTTAAGTCTAGGTCTTGTAATAGATAGATTAAGAGAGAATTCAAGTATAGGGAGTATACTTGGTATCCTTGTGTTGAGATAGCATAAGTGTTTGAGTATCGGGAGTATACTTGGTGTCCTTGTGTTGCGATAGCACAAGTGTTTGTCCTTCGTGTTATCGAAGAGGTTGTAAGGGTTATTGTGTTCTCGACCCGGTTAAGAGAGACACGGGAGCTTAGTGAAAAGCTTGAAATCCTAAGGAGGCTTCCTTAGGTAGTGGATGTAGGGAAACCGAACCACTATAAATCGTGTGTATCTTTCTATCCCTACTCTATTTACTTTCCGCACTTTATATGTTTGATAATATGCTAGTATGAATATTGTGATATTAATTATCTAGTTTATCTAACATATTGCCATCTAGAGTAGTTAGAGATTAGAAACTCGTTTTACTTGTATCAATTATATATCAAACCTCTTAGCTTATCCATTGCATGATCCCTTAAGAGTTTGATATATTAGTTGACTTAGAAGTTTCTTTCTTAAACTTATAATTGTCCAAAAGATTTTTAATTAGGCATTAATCTTATTAGTAATCCTATTCACCCCCCCTCTAGGACTATCACTATACTTTTTTCCGGCGGTGGGTGTTGGTCGGTGGCCGGAGTCCGGAGATGAATAGTGTCAACACTTTACAACTCTTTTCTTGTCTTTTAGTATTTTTTTGTATTATATAAGGGTATTTTAGTATTTGGTCATCATTGAGATCCCTTCAAAAAATTAAGATTCCTCCTACTTTCTATAGCACAAAAATCTAGTTTCCAAAACCCTATGTATCATTCACCTTATTTTCATTATTTGTTTTGAATTTTTTTTACGTTTTCGGTTGTATTTTTTGTTAGTTTATTATTTTATTTTGTAATGTTATTTTAGGTATATCATAAGTCTAAAATAATATTTTGGACTATATTCATCTAAATTTTTAGTTGAATTTGTTAAAACATGGGATATGTGTTGATATAATTGGTGTAAGATTAGGGTTGTAAACGAGTCGAGCCGAGCAGAATACTACATGTACAGCTTTGTTTGTTTAATTTCTCGAGCCGAGCCGAGCCGAGCCGAGCCGAGCTCAAATTTAAACGAGCCGAGCCCGAGTTTCCAATGATCCAAATTGGATATTTTATAACCTGTTTGTTTAACTTATAGACCAATCTCTTTTAGTTGTTTTTTATGGTTGAAATTAAACTTTTATGAACGGTTGATATTTGACGTAGTGTATGGTATGAAAATATGAAACATAACATTAATGAAAAAAAAGTTTAAAGAAATAAAAAATATCCAGTTTGATATTGAAGGTTTAATAATATATTTATAAATAGATAATATATTAATTTATAATTCATAATTTTAAACGAGCTCACGAGCCGAACTCGAGCAGACTCGTTTACTTATCGAGTTTAAAATGAAACTTGAGTTTGAACTTGTTTATATTCGAGCCGAACAAACTTTTTTCCGAGCCGAGCTCGAACTGCTTGCGAATGGCTTGGTTCATTTATAGCCCTGTGTAGGATCATCCAATATTGGATAGAAGAATGTCCTTAACAATTATGAGAAAAAAAGTATAAAAGAGTAAAAAACTTCAAAATTTTCGGAACAAAAAAAGAAGAAAAATAAACGTTGAAAAACAACGAAACATAGAACCTATCTCTTCAAACTCGCATTCAGACACAAAAAACAACAAGAAATCTCTTCACACTCGCATTTAGATACAAAAAACAACAAGAAATCTCTTCACACTCACCTTCCCACCAAGCCGGCTCTCCTGCACAAGAAAACTGCAGCCACTCGGGGAACATTCTCAACTATTGATCAACCCGGCTTAACTACGCGCAATCAACCGTCGAAGAACTCAAATTAAGGTAAAAAATTGATTTAATTTTAACCTAATCTCATCACTTTTACAAATTTTCAGAATTCTCTGATTTAAGGATAATTATAATATATTTTAACACAAATCCCACAATGGCCATTATTATGACCGTATGATAAGTGATGCGCTGAGAATAGTGGAGTTTTGTGGAGTGAGCAATTTGGTGTTATACTGCATTTTTTTTAATTGAATTATTTTGCAGTAAATATCCATTTTGCGCAACTTCTGGAGATATATTTCTTTGTTTGAAAATTTTAATGGAAACTTACCTTGAACGATTATCTTCACTTTCCTATCTATTTCAGTTTTTTCTACAAATTATAGTTTACCGTCCATTTGACCCAAAACTTGATAGTTTGAATATTTTTGCAGTTGTGATTGATGCGTGATATGGTGATTTTGTTGGAGATAGTCTAATTTACCCAAAGGTAAACCTCAAGCTTTATTCACTTAATTCAACATGTTCGTCCTTTCTTATCTATATTCCAAACCTTTAAACTTTCCGAAGATTCGTTAGTTATTTGTGATTGAATCGATTATTTATATTTTGCCAAGATTGAATAATCGAATTTGTGTAAAATAAGGAAGTAGCTAAGCTTAGCTGCTTAGATTAGGGTGGAGTGCAAATTTGCTGGTGGTTTGGGTCTACATTTTCTATTTTGAGTTAATTGCACTATAGGTCCCTATATCAGTCGCACTATAAGTCCCTATATTATTTCATATTAATTGCATTTTATGCCCCTATATTAATTAAAACAAGTTCAACTGATTTTTTACTTAAGATATCTTTGAAGTGAAGATTCTCCAATCCCAGTCATATAAAAAAACACTTGTTATTGGAGATGGAAGATCCTTGTTCAGTAAACAGTCCAAGAAGGGTTTTAAGTTTCTCAAGGAACAAGAGGGCAAAAGTGTCATTTCTAGATTCAAATGAAAACAAAGCTTTAGAGTTTGGTGTTTCTGGAGAGAATGGTCTTAAACCTTCTGAAGTTTATGGATTTGTTGGTTCCATTACTACAGTTGTTGCTGCAGGTTTAAATTATTTATTTATTTATTAATTTTACACCAAAAAATAAACATTATATATTTTGAACAGTTGTTTACATGATATGGGCATATGTGCCAGAATATTGGTTACATTCAATTGGGATGCATTATTATCCAAGCAAGTATTGGGCTTTAGCTGTGCCTGCGTATTTAATGATTACAATATTATTAGCACTTGTCTTTTACATTGGCCTTAATTTCATGTCTACTCCTCCTCCAACTTCTTTCGATACAATTTTTGGTAAATATTATATATTTTATTTTTTCTTTATAACTTTAATAACAAGATTTTTTAGTCAAATTTATGAGTGTATGGTGTTTCTGCAGATGAATACTCTAGGGAACCTTTGACCCATGTACCTTCCATTGATGGTGATGAACAACCTATTGAGCCTATATCTGATTTAGGTATTGACCAAATCAACAATGTTATGTTTGACACCCTCAAATGAACTTTCTTCCCTTAATGCAAGTCATGGAATCTATTTGATGATATGAGCTAAAATCTGTAGAGTAAATCTGGAAAATGATAGATTGTTTGCACAATAGGAGTAGATCTATTATCTTAATCTGCCAAAGTAGTACTATCATCAATTTAATTACACAATGTCTGCTTGTTGTTATGAACAACCTTGTGATATGAGTAATTGTTGCTTATGAATCTTCAAGTTAACAGAATAACTTTTATTAGATTAAAGGAAACAAGAGAGGAAAACTTTTATATGGCATGTCATATATATAGTAGATATTGCCTTAAGGACTCTTATCTCCCACTGTGCATTCAAAGGATTCTTGTGTTGTGTCTGATAGTGCACACAATATATTTTCCAAATTTTGTTAGATGGAAGCTTCAGTTTATGAAGTTTGAAAGATTTTTTGTTCTTTTTCATTTCTTGTAAATGTCACAAGATAGAACATTCGAGAGGACTCTTAATGGTTCTTTGACGTCCCATTCTATAAGAGTGTTATGACAAAGCCCCTTAGGGCTGACTTTAAAGAGAAAACCTCATGTTATGACAAAAGCCCACCTTAAGGATAAAACTAAAGAGACATAAAACCCTATATAAAGTGCAAAATAAACCAGAGAAGCTAAAATTAATACTTTTATAGAGTAAACATGGTTATCTAGTTATAGTGTACTAAATAGATTTGAATGATAATATATGTTGTACATACCTAGCAAAATATGAGGCAATTAGAAGGGGATGACACTTTATAGACATTTTATGGATAACTAGCGAACATGTATCATTTGACGGAAGGTCAAGGTGATTGATTAAAGTTCGCCTTTTGGTGTCTTATGCCCAAAGATATCGATAAGTCGCTGATAAGGGAAAAAATTCCATGCAAACTTTGGGGTCGCTTCGGGTACCCGAAAGCAAAGAAGACTCATATAACCTCGAAAAGTGACGAGGCGAGAAGACCATAGCCGTACACAATTAAGCTCGATAATTACCAACACTCTGTCTCAATAACCCCGAATCAAAGTTGCCCATTACCTTACACTGCCATTCGTAAGATGTGGGTCGCCTCAATAACCCCAAATCAAAGTTGCCCATTACCTTACATTGCCATTCGTAAGATGTGGGTTGCGAAAAAAGCATGAAACCCAATATACAAATGATGGGTCCAGATAAATAACCAAGTAATTTAGAGAAGTGAGAATAACGGGTTGACATAGTGGAGCAAATAGTATAAATAAATCCAATGTAAAAGTATAAGAACAATGTAATCACTTGATAATCTTAAAGTCACATCATTGATATAGTTAATTTTTTTTCTTTAACTTAGTTTTTTATCTTTCCATTCAAATCGATACTTGAAACATATTTTTTTGTCTAAACATCTCAAATTCACACCAAATTCCATTAAATTCACAAAAAAATCTAATTGGTAAAATTTATCATATATGTTTGATACCGTCTGTAGGAAGCGATAAAACTTTTCACCATTTAATTTATCACGAAAATGGGTAAAATTAGCACCAACAACAAGACATGGTCATAAGAGAATGATAAGCTAGAAGGAAGTACAATTTTCCACTTTGACATATCACACAACACGGAGTATTCGGAAGACAATGGGAGCACCACCCCCGTCACTCGACCACAAGCTTGAAGAAATACACCCACTAAATTGGTGATTTCGTCCAGTATAGAGAAAGTTTTTGCACCGGTAACCATAGACATAACAAGGCCTTTAGAACCAACTGTCTAGGTTGAAGTGCGTCAACCCCGGTAAAAGCCCAATCCTAAATTAACCCTTGTATAATAGAACACCGACTACAAGCCTTACACCATCCAATGCCTGGTAGCATCGACCCTCCTGATGATACTCCAAGTACCACTAAATTCCCGGGATACCTCAATTGCGAGAAGTTTCTTGAAGAACTACCCAAAATGGAGCAGACATGTGTATAAAGAGTAATCAAGATAACCATTTTTCATGGGAAATCTTGGATAAGACTTTACCAAACTAGTTCAAACCATCTCACCTATCGACTTAAGATGGGTCGTTGGATCTGGAACAAAGTCTCAATATGTACAAAAGGTATATGGAGTAAATCACTAACTTCGATGTCATTTTTTTCCGCGCTTTCCCACCACCTTGGTAGGAAAAGCACAACAATGTTATTTTAGGTTGGAGCCTAAAACAATAGCCTCTTTTGAACAACAAGGTCGGAGGATAAGAACATGCTTCGTAGGAGCAAGGAGACGCGTTGAGACTCGTCCTCGCTACTAGAACTCTATCAATATAGGGGAGTGACGCAAAGGGACTACACAACGAGTTTCAGTGGTATTACATATGATACCGAAAATTTTGACAATACCATAACACGTCTGACCTTTATTAGGGGGATACGAAACAAGGAGTTCCATATCAAACTAGCCAGGGAGCCCAAAATAACCCTCGTCGAGATATTAGAAGAGGCCAAACCCTAAATCAAGGTAGAAAATGTGTTGATCAGCGCCCAAGATAGAATGAGATCCTGAGACGATGAGGAAGGCCGGAAGAAGGATAAAACCTAATCAAAGTCCTAGGAAAATTAAGACAGATAAGCAAAGATATTGAGGATCAACCTCGTACACACCAGGTCAAATACCTAAGGAGATACTAGCACTCGTTAAAAATGACCCTAACGTAATTTGGTCGGGGAAGATGATAAGCAATGCGTAAAAAATTACCAAAATCAGTATTTTCAGTTCCACAAGAATGTAGTGCACAACACCGAAGATTATTTCTTACAGAGATAGAGAGACTTCAGAAAAAAGGAAAATTTCACACACTCCGCTTGTGACAAATACCCGACCAGCAATCAAAGAACGATGACTCCTAATGCAGGCCGAAACCGATCAGTCAAGCCGGTAGGTCCATCCGGTGGATGAGGAAGAAGGATCAGAATCTCAAGAGGTTGAGGATGGAATAGCTGCAACGGAAGAGCCTTAAAAATGGACATAAATAAATATCCAAGGCATTCCCACCATATACTCACATTCTGTTCGCACAAGGTATGCCAAACAAGCTCGTGCGCCGCTACCCAGGAAGTGCCTTGTCGCGACGAAAACATCAACTTCAGTAGTGAAGACGTTGAGGGGATACTATACCCTCACAATAATTCCTTGGTGATTGCTATTTTAATAGGAAACACTCTTGCTAGACAGGTGTTAGTCAACACATAAAGCTCAGTCGACTGTTGTTCGTCGACACCTTCGACAAAATGAAGATTCCCCATGAATGCATGCTACCGTTTCCCTACACCTTCCAAGGGTTCAATGGGAAAACATTGACGCCTTTAGGATACGTCAAGCTACCACTACAAATAGGAATTTCATATAACCATCTCACCGTTCAAACAAATTTTATGGTCGTGGAATGCTGATTCGCCTACCAAATCATAACGGGAAGAAACACCCTCAATAAATATGCATATACTAAGTAACTATTATGTATTTTGATCAGTTTTTACATGATATGGGCATATGTTCCCGAGTATTGGTTACATTTCATTGGGATCAACTATTATTTAAGGAACTACTGGGCTTTGGCTGTGTCGATGTATCAGATGATGACAATATTATTGGCACTTGTGTTTTATATAGGCCTTAATTTCATGTCCACTCCCCCTCTAGCTTCTTTTAATACAATATTTGGTAAATTTTATATATTTTATCCTTCTCGATAACTTAAATAAATAGCCTTGCTTAAATCAAATGAGCTAGTGGATTCAGTTACATACCGTGGGTTACAAGAATTCTAGTCAAATTGACGAGTCTATGGTGTTAAATGCAGATGAATTCTCCAGATAACCTTTTATCCATGCACCCTCAATTGATGGTGATGAACAACCTATTGAGCCTATATCTGATTTGCAAAGAAGCTAGCCCAAATAGTCCCATCTTTACTGGGCTCTTCATCATTTACCATATTTATATCATTAAAAATCCAAGGTTTTCATTTTTATAGCCTTTTCATTTATCGAAAAATGTAGCATCTTCAATAAAGGCACTTTCAACTAGTGGAGAGGTGCTCCTTCCCTTCACTACAATTGGAGATACTCTCCTGAATTTCTCCATCTTCAAGAGCTCTCTTGAGCGAGTTCAGAACCCTAACATAGTCATTTCCTCCCTCCACTACTTCAAAACTAGTAGCGGTGCCTCAATGACTTTAAATTCATAGCATACTACGCTTCTATTGCTATATATGATCTTTTTGCTACAAGTCAAGTCATCAGATGGAATTGTAGAAATTGCACTATTGAGCACACACTTACCTAAAATATGATCCTTCGTAGAGTTTTGAGGATCAACATTTTTCAAAAAATTATCGCTAACAACAATTTCAGGTGAAGCAGATAGGCATTTAATTAAACCAGTCTGCGCTTCATCACTTTTCTTTGCGTTGATTGTGCTTTTTCCCCCTAGGCGACATGGTAATCAAAAGAAAGAGTCTAAAAAAGAGAAATAAAGGAAAAAGAATGAGCAAAAAAGGTTTTGAATCGAGAAAAAGGGCAAAAAGGGGAAGCGATAAAAGAAGGGGCAAAAAACAAAGCAGGTTTGTTGTAGAATCAAAGAGAAATCCAAAAACCAATGAGCAGTAAAAGAAAGGAAAAGGAGAAAAGCAAATGCAGTCCCACATCAAGGCAGATTTGCCATTAATTAGGCGCACTAACAAGTTGGAAAAAATGATCAAAATAGAAAAAGCTAAAAAAGAAAGCGAGAATTTTTTTTATAGAAAAGGAAAGGAAAAGATAGACCGCAAAAAAGGGAGAAGGGCGTCAATGGGTGAGGGTGGCCAAATGAGGGGTGGTGAAACTAAAATCTCATGGAATTTCTTTGATAATCGTTTATCTAGATGAAGAATCACCTCTTATAGGTAGATGATTTCTCGCTTTCCGAATACAATACACGGTAGCTCCAAAACAATCCTGTATACTTTTCTCCTCCAATTTTCTCTAGCTTTAACCTTTTGAAGCCATTTCAAAGCACTTAGGAGCGTGTTTATCTCCTTATCCAAACCTAGCCAAGACTTTATCTCAAACTAAATAGACCTTGAATAAGCACAATCGAAAAAGAGATATTTGTTTGACTCAAAATATTCTCCACATAAATTATAAAGAGGATCCAACTTCAAATAAGTAATACGATCTTTAGTTTTAAACCTTTTTTGCAAATCCATCTACACAATAATTTTATATTTAGGAAATACACACGAGTCTCAAATTTTTGGTACGGAAAGAATATGGATTTTACCTTCTTAATACGGTGGTCCCCATCACTTCACATTCGGAGTAAATGTAGTTTTACGATATCTAATGACTTCTAATTTTCGAACATAAAAAAAACTTAAATGGTGCTGGATTGCGTAGTTGCTCAGGTAATGATGACCTTTGACTGCCATCGTCGGCCAATTCAAACAATAATCTAATGAAACATCATGGTCCTCTCCTCCTTACTTACTAGATTCGTGTTGTCTTAACCTGGTCAATTGAAAAAGGCGACTTCGTATTATATTAAGAAATCAACAACTGTTATTGCGCACTCAAGAGGAAAATATTGTTTTTCCTACCACTTTTACAAGAAAGTGATTTATTACTATAGGATGAATAATCCTGTAAAAAACCTGTTTCCCGATAACCACGACACAAATATTTCCCCCATTAAATCTCAAATACTAACATATTAACAGAATAACTTTATTTTGTGACCGACATTTAAGTAGGAAGTCTAAGTATAAAATCTTTATTTGTGAATAAGATAATATAATATTACGTTTTTTACATAAATGATTAAAATATTATGCAATAAAAGACTAACCCACTTATAAATATAAAGTTGAATCTAGCTAATATTATTGGGAAGATTCAGTTGGAGAAGCACATGTGTTAAACATAAAATTATGAGAGTGGCTTAATCACTTTATCCAAAATAAATACTGTTTTCATTAATGCTTCTTTAGAGAAGATTCTTGGACATGACTCCATTGATAATCTCGAGTTATCAAAATTTTATATTATCAATATATTTATTTAAAGGATTAATGCTCACTAACCTTTTATGTTATTTTTTATTTTCCGGACCATAGCCATTATTTACTTTTCATAAAAACGCCATACATTTGCTTCTTTCATTTTTTTATCCTTTTTTACTACACCCGTCATCAATAGATCAACCTTTATTTTTTCAACAAAACCATCCGCCTTTTGACATCATCACCTTAAACTCTGATTCTTTCATCCTATTCATAATAACATAATTATTCCAACCGTCCTAAAAATGATGTCTATTTACGTTTTCACACAAATTAAAAAATACTATTATATTCACCATACAAAAATACCCCTCATAAAGTGTCTTGATATTTTAAATACTCATTGAAAATATAATTTTAAATATTTTAATAAGGTTAAAAGTGGAAAAATATGAGATAAAGTGTCTTGTAATTCTAAGTGGACAATAGTTTTGGGACACTATTTTTAGTAAGTGGACATTATTTTTGGATGGTGAGTGTAATACACATTTCTAATAGTGCACAAAAATCAGACTCGGGAGTTTCCATTGATCTCATTGCTTCAATTGTAAGCACCTCTCATCTGTGGATCCCTCCCAATGCCCTTGACTCATCTCCACAAGTGTCTCCGAGGACTGTATCTCATCCTCTGAAAAATTCATCTCTTTCATTTTAAAATGCAATGTCTTAAGCTCCCATGAACTCACTCACATACTTTTATTTATAATCAAGTGAATTGGTGCCACCTCTACAAGTTAGATACCACAATCTTAGAGTTTCTTCTTTTCGTCATAACATGTATAGTTTCATATGTTACAAAAACTGTATCCCACTTCACCGTAATTATAGCCTTAGATTCATAGCATGTTTATCGCAAATGATTATTTTCATTACTAACCCTCTTAATTATTTCATATAAGTTACCTTTTGGTTAAGTATTATTTTCAGATTAATATATTTAACTTCAAAAATGAAACTCTTATTTATTAGTAAAGATAAACAATGTAAGATTGAATAGATGTTTACTCACTTTAGTTAAAAAAGACTCAGAATTTCATATCAGCTTTCCACCTATCAATAAATGTAAGAATTTGATTTTTAGTCCCCGGTGAAAGTATTGCCAATTAACTTACACAAAACTTATTGAACTCTTTGTCTTTTTTGTACCGAAAGTTTTTGTAAAGTTGTTCTCTTTTTTTTCATTGATAACTATCTTAGATTCAAGACATTTATTAACAAAATAAACTCAGTTTTCTGAGTTTCAGAAATATTCTCGAAACTCAACTTTTGAATTTTGGGATTTTTTTTAAGAAAAAAACTTCTTTTTCTAATGCATAGTTGTATGGAACTAACATTATATTTGTAATTTTTCCGTAACTTAATTTTTTGACTTTTCTTTCTATAACTCAATTTTTTGAGTTTTGAGAATTTTCTTGCAACTCAACTTTTTGAATTTCAGGAATTTTCCCGTAACACAAAAGCAGTTTTTTTTTAAAAAAAAAAATTCTTTTTTAGGTGTGTATTTGTTCGGAAGTAACATTGTGGTTTTTCCATAGCTCAAATTTTTTAGTTTTCATAATTTTCTCAAACTCAACTTTTTGAGTTTTGAGAATTTTCTCTTACCTCAAACCGTTTTTTTGAAAAAAATATACTTCTTTGTCTGATGCATATCATTTCATTGTTTTGTATTTAAATTAATTAATGATTCGTTTTTTATGATATTTTTGTACAATTTCTTGATGTATCCATTCAAATTTATTGTCGTCAACGCGAAACGAATATAAGATCTCTTAATGAGGGTAAAAAAATCATATTTTTAAGAGATAGTACACAAGGCTGGGGGTTTATTGAGCATTGATATTTATTTTAATTCTAATTCAATTAATTTACCTAAATTCTCAAGTGATTCCTCCAAACCTGGGGCACCCCAAGCATTTTGAACCACCTCTGATTGGTCTGATAAAGGACCGGGTAGCAAGTAAGTGCATCAAAGCCGAAAATTTCCCTACCTTATCACACTTACTCTTTACAGATGACTATCTGTTTTTATAAATGCTGGAAAGGCGAGAGATTCAAGGATTTCAAGAATGCATAAAAATCCATTACTCTATGTCAAGACAACGGGTAAATGTTGGGAAATCTTTGATTTGTTTAAGCAAATATAATCCGGAGAATGTCAAGATGGTATGGAATTTCTACCGACCCGAGAGACCCAAGATCTTGGCGAATACTTGGGAATTCTACTTTTCAGCAAACAGATAAAGTTTTCTCAAAATCTCAAGGGTGGAAAGCCAAATTATTATCGAAAGGAGGTAAAGAAGTTTTAATTAAAGTTATGATGCAAGAAATTCTAACATATGCAACGTCTAACTTTTCAATTATATCTACTTTTGTAAGAAATTGTCGTCGATCATTACAAAATTTTGGTGGAATTTAGCTGAAAAGCGGAAGATCCATTGGGCGGCATGTGAGAAAAATACTGTTCCAAATATTCTGGATGGCCTGGGATTCAGGGACTTCAAAACAATGAACAGGACTTACTGGCAGCTCAAGCGTGTAAAATTTTTCAGAATCCTAATTCTCTCGAGGCATGTGTTTTAAAAGTTTTAATTTTGCAAATTTTGACTTTCGCAATGCTAAACTCCGACAGAGCATATCTTGGTCATGGTAAGGTATCCTCAAAGGTAGGGATTTAATAGAACAAGAAGAAATAATGCAAATTGGGAATGGAACATCGACAAAGATTTGGAATTGTAGATGGCTCACGACTGCGTGGAAACTGGAGAAACCAGAGAACACTAGTTTAGATAAGGTATCTCAACTTATGCAGGCAAACACGAATACTTGGGATTCAAAAATTGTGGATAATATAGTTCCCGCTCCGATCATATATGAAATTTCTCGAATTCCATTTTTTCAAAGAAATGAGTTAGACTGATTGATCTGGCCACATATAAAGTCTAGACAATACATAACTAAATTAGGATATACGGTTCTCACTGATAAGATGATTAAATACACACCAGAAACGTCAAACGATGCAAAAGTACACAAAGGCAAATATTTGGTCAAAGATTTGGAAGTCTGACGTTCCATAAACAGATAAAAAGATTCATGTGTAAAGGATGCAGGTGTTGCCCACTAGGATGAATTTGAAAAAGAGAAAATGTGCAAAGGATGACGACTGCTACTGGTTCCAAGATTCATCATAACCCTTCACTCGTTTACTCCTTACCTGCCTAGTGTGTTTGCAGATTTGGCTGGTTCAACGCTACAAATTTGGGTTGACCCAGGTTTGATTGGCTTCCTTAGGAAGTGGATAGTAAAGATTATAGATGCTTATGAGAGAGGGGGATGACTACAAAAAATTAACACGGCGTATGTTATTATAATGTTATGGAATATATGAAAATAAAAATGAAGGTCTTCAATGAGAACGATAGGATTAAGGTAAATACGACGATATGGGTAACAAAGAAGTTATGACGAGCTTTTTGTTAACAACTGGTCAGATTCTCCAAGGATGGAGGCTGGGAATTCAATGACGGATAATAATGACTTCCATAATATGATGGCTGGACAAGAGTGCGATATCCTTATTACTCGTGATGCATCTTTTTTACTAGGTGGGAACCGACATGCATCAGGATTGTACGATGGGAAAAAGACAGGGGACATGACCACTCATTATCATTTCTTCTACGACTCTTCCGCAACTGAGAGCGAAACACGTGTGGTGTTGAAAGTTTTGGATGTGTGCAAAGAATACCCGCAGGCTATGAAGGTTAATTTTCTAAATAACTTTGAGGTTATACAATCAACAATAAGTTGGTTTGTGTGGCCGATGGTGAAAAAAATAATGGAGATGGGTGAATAGGTGGAACTTGTGTCTTCCACTACTTTCCTAGACTATTTAACACACAAACATATCATATTTCTTGTAATGCTACGCGTGTGGCTGATTCTAAGACAGTGCAGTTGAAAGTGGACACACTTTTCTTGAAAATAGAAAGTGATAATTCTCGTTTGTTTTTTTATATCTTTATGTCAAAATAAAAAAAGAATAGTTGATATGTTTATTAAATGTTATTGGTATGATTTAATATCCTTACTTTTTGGATGAAAGTTTAGACTTCTTATAAAAGTTGAGTAATTGCATAATATCAAGGTGTTAGTACAATTGTCCCAAAAAAAAAAAGAAAAAATGTTAGTACATTAGTCAAAAATGAGGTACTCAAATACATATGATAACACTTGCCCAAAAGAAGAAGAAAGAAGAAAAAATCCATATGATAATTAAGATTTTATAACACCATACATGACCTAATTGTGTCCAGGTTCATCCTCCCAAAATTGAAATATCCTATAAAGTTCAGACGAAACCATCCAAAAAAATCTGTGTCAGAATCCATTTTCGTTTCTTCTTTCTTTCTTGATAAACATCAACCCACCATTATCTCCCCATCAAACCAAAAAAGATCAGGATTTGTTACTAAATCATATTACCTAAATTCCCAAATTACCCCGCATCACCATAATAATATTATAACACCCCACTTCAGGTAAAATCATTTGTTTATTATAACTTTTAATTATAGAGTATTAAAATATAGTTTTGCTATTTTGTCCTTTAATAGGTCTCCCTCCAATATTATAACTCTCAAACTACCACCTTCCAACCCAACCCGACACCTCCACACATACCCCTAAACCCCATCAAAGAAAGAAGAAAGACTATCAATGGCAACAACAACAATGGCTTCTCTATGCATCAAGACTCCATCTTTCTCCAAAACCCAAAAAACCCGTTTCACCTTACCCATCACCCTACCAATCACAACCCTCAAAACCCGAACAGTCGCCGTCCGGCCAGCCCGTTTAGTCACCTCAGCGGCTTTGATCGAACCGGACGGCGGAAAACTTGTCGACCTTGTAATTCCAGAGGCTCAAAAGGCCCGGAAAATTGATCAGGCCTCAGGCCTACCAAGAATTAGGCTCTCGAAAATTGATCTCCAATGGGTGCATGTCCTATCTGAAGGATGGGCTAGCCCGTTGAAGGGATTCATGAGAGAGTCCGAGTTCCTCCAAACTCTTCATTTCAACTGCCTCCGACTCGCTGACGGCTCCCTCGTCAACATGTCGGTGCCGATCGTGCTCGCTCTTGACGATAGTCAAAAGGAGAGCATCGGTCAGTCGAGCAGTGTGGCTCTAGTAGATCATCAAGATCGCCCCATCGCTATATTGAACGAGTAAGCCCATTTTAATCTCTCAATCCCACATTTAATATCGTTTTTATTTAATTTTTTATCTTGCTTTACTCATTTTATTGATGTCCATACTATCGTATTGCAAATTTGAAATGATGATTTAGTAATATAATATGCTAATTAAATTTTTTAATCTTGTGATTTTGCAATGCTATTTAGTTGATAGAGATAGTGGGCGGGATGAAGCCAGGAATTTTAATTTTATTTTATATCATAAAAAGAATTTAGTTCTCGGAGGTCAATTTTGGACGACTAAGGGCATATTAGTCAGATTACTAAGTTGATGTTTGAATTTTGATATTCTCTATTTCCAATGGGTATGTGTTAATTGAACAATTGTATTATTGTGAATTACAGTATTGAAATTTATAAGCACAACAAGGAAGAAAGAATAGCACGAACCTGGGGTACAACAGCTCCTGGTCTACCTTACGTTGAGCAAGCTATAACCAATGCAGGAAATTGGTTAATAGGTGGCGATCTAGAAGTTCTCGAGCCAATCAAGTACCATGATGGTCTTGATAGGTTTCGTCTTTCTCCAACACAATTACGAGAAGAATTCACAAAGCGAAAGGCTGATGCTGTATTTGCTTTCCAGCTTAGAAACCCAGTTCATAATGGTCATGCTTTATTAATGACAGATACAAGACGTAGATTACTTGATATGGGTTATGAAAATCCTATTCTTTTGCTTCATCCTTTGGGAGGTTACACTAAGGCAGATGATGTTCCATTAAGTTATCGTATGAAACAACATGAGAAGGTTCTAGAAGATGGTGTTCTTGATCCAGAAACTACTGTCGTTTCTATATTCCCATCTCCTATGCATTATGCTGGTCCAACTGAAGTACAATGGCATGCTAAAGCTCGTATTAATGCTGGGGCTAATTTTTACATTGTTGGTCGTGATCCCGCTGGAATGAGTCATCCCATTGATAAACGTGATCTTTATGATGCTGATCATGGTAAAAAAGTATTGAGTATGGCTCCTGGACTTGAGAGATTGAACATTTTACCTTTTAAGGTATACTTCTTTCTATTCACTAATTTCATTGTATATGTATCATTTAGATGATAATATTCAATTGCAATTGCTATTGACAGGTGGCAGCGTATGACAAGACTCAGAGTAAAATGGCCTTCTTTGATCCGTCCCGGCCTCAAGATTTTGTCTTTATCTCAGGCACTAAGGTACCGTATTTTCGCTTCTCTATTTTTTCTTAAAAATCAAGAATGTGGTTACTGATTTTTGGATTTTTTGATTTTTTAGATGCGAACACTTGCAAAGAACAAAGAGAACCCTCCAGATGGATTTATGTGCCCAGGGGGATGGAAAGTGTTGGTGGATTACTATGATAGTTTGGCTCCGGCTGAGAATGGGCGATTACCTGAAGCTGTCCCTGTTTGAGATTGTGTGAACACGTATTGTGATATGTTTGGGAGAAACTTGGATACATGTCTCCTTTTTATTATAAGATTTGGTGGTTTGAATATTTAATTATGTAATGCTCCATCTATCTGTAAAATACTTTAGAAAGATGGAATCTTGATATTGTTATGCATAATATAATGTAATTTGTGTGAGGATGATGATTACTCTTTGTAAGATATTATGAAAATGGGTTGTGCAAGAACGTAATCATGTTATATTTTGAATGCATTATGTATTTAAAGTAATTATTGATCGTTATTGTCCACAATCTTGATATATTAAAGTGATTTGGATTTAATCCAATTGTTTATTCATATATATATATATATATATATATATATATATATATACTCTTTCCCCTGAAGAGTTTTAGAATGAGTTTTTATTTTTTAGCTTCGTCAAGCAGGGTGATTTTGTATTAGGATTTAGGTCCTCTTTTTTCAAGTGACAAGGCTTTAATTACGTGTGCACGGGTTACATCTAGAAAGCGCAAGAGTGTTATTAGTTTATTAGATTAGAAGGAAAAGAAAAGATCTCTTTCATAGCGTTTTCCTTCCAACACAATTGTCACCTCTGTCTAAGATTTTGAATGAATTTAGGGATGTACTTTTTAGGGCAATGCATTCGAATCAGAGGAGTTCCATGATTTTTGGTAGGAATAAAATGGCTTACTTCGTTAGGTCGGAGATAAAAAGGTCACACTCGACTGAGTAAATTTAGGGCAATGCATTCGAAATGGAGGAGTTCCATGACTTTTGGTAGGAATAAAATGGCTTACTTCGTTAGGTCGAGGATAAAAAGGTCACATGGCCGAGTAAGGGTAATACTACGAGAAATCATTCGAAACAAATACAATAAAAAGAGTTCGGGCCACACAACTTTGGGCTCACATGGACATCGTGGATTATAACCTCAAGCCAAGCCACGGTCTGAAGACGAGAATATGGAACTAACACAAGTTCGTGGTCCATGAAGTCCACTAATCATTTTATGAAGATAAAATGTGATAATCTTACATAGTGATTGAATTATAGGAATAAATAAACAATCCATTATCATGGGAGTCCTATAAAAGTCAAGATCTCTTTTGGAGTAGGAAACAAACTCTTTTCCTCACATAGTTTACTTCCAAAATAAGATCTAGATGGGTGGTTAAGAAGCGTTATTTAAAAAATCCTTCTTTTAAATGTAACCACCCGACTCCTTAATGTTATACATATTAAATAGAAATAAGTTTACTCTTTTTCGAAATTTATTTTCTCATAATGTTATTTGCTTATCCAAACTTAATCAAATCATACACTTTTATTCACCCAACTTAATTTATTTAGTTTGATTATCTCTATCTAGTAGAACCTGTACAATTAGATGGTCACCGTCAGTAGAAAGTGACTAGCTTTTCACCCATTGAGATACCACAATAATGAAAAAAAACTCGAGCCAGTGACATACCACAATTATGAAACGAAGAACAAAGAGATTGAACTACAACCTCTAATTTTGTTGAGTCACACAACACAGACTCTCCGGAGGTGCAAGGAGATGATCTTCCCCAGGTCACATTAACACCAAAAATGGAAACTGGTATGCTCAATGGAGTAGAAAAACAGCCTAGTTGGAGCCAGGAATATTAGGGATCCCAATAAACGTAGATGAAGCCTCTCTCATGGTTCAACCAAACACCAGTCGTCCTGGGCCAAACATCAGCATGCTAATATGTCAACTACCACCTAAAATCCAGCTGAATCTCCGGACGTGCAACAACAAATGGTCCCATCCATGAGTCTTTGTAACCTCGTGGCCTATTCTCGGATTTGAGGGTCTTCCATGCAACTTCATTACCTACCCCAAACTCACTTATTGGTCTTGTATCCACAGTTTTGTGTGGATTTCTTCTTAGTCCGTGTTCTTAGTCATAATGTGGATGACAGGGACTGTGGGGGATAACTTCCTTGGTTTGGTACCCAATACATAGAATGTATCAGATACATTTCTAGCTCGGAGACTCATTGTTCTCTCTTGGAAGTTTATGATGCTCTAACTCGTGGCCAAGAACGACCTTCCAAGTATGATCAGGCACTGCTTCTGCATCATAATCAAGAATAACAAAGTCACTAGGGATGGTTAAGTTACATGCTTGGAAATGGACGCCCTCCACTGCTCCCCATGTCTTGGTTATTGAGTTATCCGCGAATTGTAATTTCACGGGAGCTTTATCTATCAAACACTGACTTGGGCATGAGGTTCACACTAGAACCTACGTCACACATCGCTTTCACCTTGAGCTTACCACTGATTTGAAAATAAAGGTTAAACACTTCCCGGATCTTGAAGCTTAAGTGGTAGCTCCTTTTTAACTTTCTTCGAGACTCTCTCAATATGAGCCACAGTCTCGCTCCTGGCTTGCACACTCGCATCTTTTTCAGGAATAACTTGCGCAAATACCTGTTGCGGTGTATTCCCTTTCTCAAAATTCTCAAGCACTTGGGCATTAATTTTTTTCACTATATTCCTCTACAAATCTTTGAGTGCGATGTCACCCTCTTGATTTGTCATAGGAATGGGTGGTGACATCAATGGAACACTAGGTGGCGATTCCACCCTCTTCTTCTTCTCTTCTTGTACAGCCGCTGCAACAACCTCTTCCTTCTTCTCTTCTTACACAACAGGTACGATAACTTCTTCTTTCTTTTCCTCAATCTAGGCTTCTTCCTCTTTCTCGCTAGTATTGCTTGCTTGTAACTCAAGAACACCTCTGATCTCTTCTTGCATCTCCTTGAGTAGAAGTACACAATCCGATTCCTCCTAGCTAGTCTGTGTTGGTTCGTCAATATATTATGGAACCTCCACGGCAATTTCTGCAGCAGGTGGTGATTCCACAACTTCTTCAGGTGTAAGGAAAATAGCCTTACATGATTCGAACCCAACATTGACATCACCATTCTCTAGTGCATGTACTTCATTTGCTCCTAAGGCAAATTGCGAAAGATACTACGTATCTTCTTGTCATGATTAGCCACTTGCGTAACTTGTGTTATTAAGATTCTTTTTGTGGCATTTTGTTCGTTGAATTTCTCTTAAACATCCACATGCTGTCTTGAGTTAGAGTCCAGAAATCTTGCATTTTTTTTTCTAGTAATCAATTCCAGCTCCTTCTTGTGGATGACGTGTCAAGGCTTTCTGAGCTAAACTATTCGCATAAGCATCATAGATTGGTTGCGGTGGAGGTATGGACTTGTTGTAATTTTGGCCCCTTGATAAGGACCTTGAGATCTCTACTGGAATTTGTTGTTTTGAGGGCGTAGTTTGGTAAGAATTACCTTAATTCACGACCCCATTCTGATTAGACCATTGCATACCTAAATGATTGCGATTACCGAATTGGTAATTCCCTTGATTTGATATATAATAGACTGATTCTGGATTTCCTTCACACTCTTCACATACGTGATCATTAACCCCACAACGTGGACAACCTTGTGCTTCTTGCACTACTTTCATCTTCATGGGCTTCTGTTGGAGATTCTGCTCTATAGTGAGTGACATCTGCTTTATTTGATTCTCCAATATGGACATTTTAGCGTTCAACGCAGTCTTAACTCCTAGTTTTAGCGTGCCTATGGTATTTGTGATAGGAGCTCGTGATATAGGACAACTCTTTTCTGTTTCAATTATGCGTTCCATACCTTCTGCAACTTCTGTAGGATCCATGGACACGAACCCTCATCTTCCAAGATTACCTACCCTCAATCTTCCTTTTGGCATCGATGCCTTGATAGAACATAGCTAATTGAAGTGCTGGGGTGTAACCATGAAGTGGACATCTTGATAAACTTTTTTGGAAACGTTGTCCATGCCTCTCATACGATTTCATCATACTCTTGGTGAAAACTTGCAAGTTCCATTTGATCTTTCATATTCATACTCTTCGGATAATAGTAGCTAAAGATTGCAACTTGCAGCTCGTCCCAAGATGTAACTGTTCCTGGTGGTTGACTATCCAACCAATCACTAGCACCTCCGGTCATGGAAAAAAGAAATATGAAGAAATACAGCTGCTCGCGTGTAATGCCATGAGTAATGTAGGCATCACAAATCTGCATAAACTTCTAAATTACTTGTACTGGATCTTGTTGTGCTGCACCACTGTAGTTTCCATAGCTCAAGAACTAACTAAGCCTACCCTGATCGGGCATGAATTTTGTGGCTTGGATCACTAGAGGGCAAATTCCTGCTGGCTGTACTCGAATCCCAAACCTGGACGATCTTGTTTTCGACGTTGATTATTAGGGGGATCCACTACTTGTGGTGATACTACCTAGGGGATAGGAACTTGTTGATCACTAATATTGATGTTGATCCCTCCCAGGTGGATCTACTTTATCTACTACTACTCCAAGCGCCCTCGTCACCCACCCAAACTCATTTTTAGCTATTTTCTTCAAGGTTTTATGTTGGACTTTCTTATTAACCTATTTGGTCACAACTTGGAGTGTTGGGACCTCACGTGACTCCTCATGCTTTTCTTCCACAAAATGGAACGTTTTGGATTATTCTTCAGTTCGGAGAGTCACGATTCCCTCACGATCATCAATTATGCTATGACTTGTCGCCAAGAATGGATGTCCAAGTATCAATAGGATGTGTTGGCCCGCAATACAATCAAGAATAACAAAATATGTAGGTATAGCCAAAGTACCTACATGGTACAAGGACGTCTTCAATGACTCCCCATGGATTTATCGTGTAGTTATCAAAGAGCAGTAAAGTGACGTCTTTTCTTTTAGAATCTCCTATTCCTAACTTCGCAAACATATTATTAGGAATGATATTTATACCTTAACCCAAGTCACACATCGCTTTAGCTTTTAAATTACCACCTATATTGATTTGGAGGTAGAAAGCTCCCGGATCTTGCATCTTTGGTGTTAGATTCTTTGGAACTTATGTCAAGCTTTCTTTAGTAGTATCCACAGTCTCGTTTTCGACCTCTACACTCATACTTTTCTCGAAATAATTTCTTTGAAGACTTTTGGTGTTGTAGGTTCTTTCTCAGTTACCTAGAGTACTGGGATGTTGATTTCTTCTTGGCTTGACCTCTCTATTACTGTATATTTTTCAAATTTTTCCTCAACTCCTATAACACAAGGCTTGAACTATTTCTCAACCTCCTTTTGATTTTCAACGATTACCTCATCTTGATTCTCAACAATTACCTCATTTAAGCTTATCTTGGTTTGTTCTTCTATGGTTGGAACCTCGAACCCAACATTTCTATCGTTGGTTTGAATGTCTTTATCGTTAGTATTTGTAGCTTGGCCCAATTTCAAAGAACGATCGTGCTGTAATTGTTGAATGATCGTACTGAGTTATGTTAATCTCAACTCCATAGCTTGATTATGTTGGTGCATGAGTTGCACTATTGATATAGTAGCATTGATCTTCGCTTCACTTTTGCTCATGTTATCAGTTGAAATCTTGATGAATTGCACAAGAGCATCTTTCGAATCAATTACTTGGATAACTTCCGTCTCCAATGGCTCAAATTCTGCGGATTTCTCTTTTACTTTTTCATTCATGAGTTGCATGGTGTCTAGTGTTAATTTTATGTAATCTTGCATAATTAGGAAAACCTCATTGTTAGAGCCTTCTTGCGAATTATACATGGACTGTGGTAGAGCTTGAACTTGGTAGCTCAAACTTTCTTGATAGAAATTTTGATTTCTGGCCCCATGCATATCCATTGGTGCATAATAATTCTCCTACCTAAGGAACCTAAAAAGAGACTAAAAAAATGCATGCAAATAAAAACTTCTACATTAAACTAACACAATAACTAACTATAAAATCCCCAGCAGCGCCGCCAAAAACTTGGTGGAGTCAAAAGTGTGATAAATAAACGAATAATAAAAAAACACACACACACACACACCTATGGAATTCCATGAGAAACTCTCCGCAAGTGCACAAATTGTTCACAAGTAAAAGTAAATAAGTAAGAGTTCGTTCTCGGGGATTTAGGTACTTAGCTTAAGCTTGTGTTTAATAATAGTGTAGATGATTGTAGATGTTTATATTTAAAAACAAAACCAAGATAAATAATTATCTAACGTGAATAATTAAATATGAATGCAAATAAGATGATAATTAGGGTTACTAGTATGAGCCTATCTTACTAAGTTGCTATTCTAATGATAAGGGTGAATTGAGAAATTATACATAGCCATGATTCTATATTCCTTCGAACCCCTGTTAGGGTGGACCTAGATGGCAACCTAACAACTACTAGAGGACTTGGGTAAGGGGACTTACGCAATGATCGGGGGTTAAATCAAACCTTAGCGATTATCTAGTTAGGCAAGCCCGTCAGGACACTAGACGATTATGTGGTGTTGCCAACAATTGAATCCCTCGTTAGGGCGATAATGCAACTACTAATAGGATAAACCTATACTCGTGCAATAGTAAGGACTAAAACATCAATTCAAAGCACATAACACATATATGTATATAAGAAGCTCAATCAATTTAAATAACAAGATAATGTTCTAGGATTTAGACTGAATGATAACCTAGTTGAATTGATAAATAAATCTAAAGAATAAAATCTTAGATATATGGTTAATCCATAGATCTATTGCTAATTACCCTATTGATAGAGAAGGACTATGTTGTGATGCTTCAATCTTTTGCTGTTTCTTCTCTAGGTCTTCTTTCTCTCTCTAAAATGATAATATGAATGCTATGACGAAATGACATGTTTACAAAGGAAGGTAGGTATATTTATAGGTGCTAGGTCGAAATATTGGAGTGTGGGCCAAGTAATTGGAGTACAAATCCAACTCAAATTCGTTTTCCTAACTTGTAAGACTAGTTGATCTCTTTAGTTTGTAAAATTCATAACTCCATCGTTACTAGGACAAATCCAGTGATCCACCCATCAAAATGACTATATTTCAGAGACCAATCTGAATATCAAAGGGCACGTCCAAATTCCTAGCCTATTTTCTATAGCATTTAAAATCTTGGAGGTCTTTATAGCTGGACAGATTATTTTGGAATTTTTTTTATACTTTCCTAAATTATCTTTCCTTCCTTTTAACTCTTTATTTCGCCTTGGATCTTCTTTCCTTAACTTCTTAACATTTATTTGGCATCTAATTAAATCAATTTACCTAAGAGCTTCACAATTAACACACACCTTATACCAAAAACACTCTAAAAGTAATAAATCTCCAAGTCTAGGCAAGAATTAAGAAAATATAAATTAATAGGAAAAAATCAATTAAAAAATAATATAATGCACCTAAAATGATGTCTCATGAATATATTAATTCATCACAAATATGGAGATATCACCAATCCAGAGAAAAAGAACAATAGTGTGTTTTGAACAACTAAGTCGGAGGATGGATGTGCACTTTGCCGGAAGTAAGGATATAGGTCGAGAATAATCATCACTGTTGAAGCTCTATTAGTAGAAGGGAGAAGCATTATGAGACTACACCAAGTAGTTCATACGAGATAAAAAACTTTGAAAACACAATATCATGGGTTACCTTCACATTCATGATTCGAAAAGAGTTCCAGATAAAATTTGCTATCGAGCCTATTATGACCCACGCCGAGATCATTGAGGAAGCCAAACCCTACATCAAGGTTGAAAATATGTTGATCAAGACCAGGTTCCAAGTGAGAACGCGTGATGATGAGGAAACCCAAAAGAAGGACAAGATACGAGAAAGAGGACACACCTTGTACCTATCAGGACAAAGTCCCAGGAAATACTTAAACTAGTTATGAAAGACCCTAAAAAATGATAAGCAATACCGATAAACGAGACCAAAATCGATACCATCCGTTTCACATATATGTGGGCAACGATACTAACGAGTGTAAATTGTTTCTCACTAAGATAAAATGGATTGAGAAAAGTTATTGAAGTTGGAAAGGTTCTCTCAAGTGAGAGGTACATGGTTCGAATCCCGCAGGCGGCAGAATGTTATTGAAGTTGGAAAAAGTTCTCTCAAGTGAGAGGTACATGGATCGAATCCTGCAGGCGGAAGAAAGTTATTATGTTTGGAAAGTTTCCAAGGTGCGAAACCCTCCCCAGAACATGGGCAACCTAGTTCTGATTGCCTGGAGGTATGGTTGGGGAGGCAGTCATATCTCCCGGGGGACTAGTCGGGTGTAAGCCCGGGAACCCTCGTCATCAAAAAAAAAAAAAAAGGATTGAGAAAATGAGAAAATTTACCACCCTTAGCTGACGAGGCTAAACCAACAATCCACTGAGAGAGGAAGAGCACCCACCGTGTACCAATGCATGTCCAGCGATCCAGTCAGTCCAACTAGAGGTAGAAAGAGAAGAACTAAAGCACCACGAGGCACAAGGAAAATATGTACTTATTGGAAGCTGCTTTGAGATTGAAAGTAATAGCATTGTTGGTGTTTTTGTCGTCGTGGCTTTGCGATATGGAATGAATCGGCATGCCAAGTAATCATATGTACCACCCAAGGAGGGATCTCTAGATAACGACATTAATAAACACGTTGAGGGGTTGATGTTCTCTCATTATGACCCCTGGTTGTCCCATCGGTTATAGGAAGCGCCCTCGCTAGGTGAGTGCTTGTCGGAAAATTAAAGATTCCTTAAGGCAGAGTACTTCCATTCCCGTATATCGTTTGAGAGTTCAACGATCAAAGTATGATGCCCCTAGGTTATGTCGAGCTACCATTACAGACCTCAGATAACCCCTTCATCATTTGAAAAAGTTTGTGGCCGTGGATTGTAGGGTCGCATACCATTCCATCATAGGAAGAATCACTCCCAATAAATTCAGAGTTATAGTATCCATGCACCACCTCATGATGAAGTTCCCCGAGAAAGAAGGGTTAGTGTACAATTCAACCAAGACCAAGCTAGCGAGTGCTATTTTGACTCCTTCGCGGGACCAAGCATTTTTGTAATAAAGATACAAGAGGATCAAGGTCCGGTCCTTAGCATGATCATTAAAAATTTAGAATAAAGTGGTAGGTGATCCTATCCATTCTATCAAAATCCATAATCGAGATCCTTCTAATCTTCCAAAGCAAGGTACATGCGAGCTGAGGAGGTTTCACCTAGTCCAGGGCGTAAAGGAGATGGATTTCACATAGCATAATTAGTAAAATCCGCATATGTCTGACTATATTACACTATTTTTGCTCACTATGAGGTTTGAAAAGAGGTAATAGATGTCCCAAAACATTACATCTAGTGTAAAAACGTAATAGGAAAGCATTAAGACAACATATATGCATTTACCTATCTCCGACTAAGTGTAGCTATAAAAGAAATAATTTACCTTCATATTAATTAAGTCTTATTATTTTCTTATCTTGCATGCTTGCTATTTGTACTAAAGAACATCCTAATTCATTCCCTTAGACGGGTTATCGAGCCTAGAGGACTAGGCCTAAGGGTTCACCACAGGCAAATCTTGTTCAAAACTCATACATGGAGGCGAGTCCAGGAAATCAAGAATCAAACGACCGCCCTTGTAAAACCTCAAATTTACCCATTCCGCAGGGAATTGAGTCCAAGGGATATGACTAAGGCGTCAACATGGTAAAATCTCAATTATATCCTCCAAGCGGGTTATTGAGTATATGGGTCTCTATGGTAAAAACGCGATTAGATCCTCAGGTTATTGAGTCCATTAATGGGTCTAAGTGGTCACTCTGGTAAAACCTTTATTAAATACTTCGTAGGGGTTACTAATTCCAGTGATAGGCCTAGGAGGTGGTAAAACCCCGGTTAAATCCTCTAGACAGGTCCTTGAGTCCAGTGATAGACGTAAAGGGTCTCTTTGGCGAAACCTCGACCCAATCCTCTAGACTGGTTATCGAGTCCAACGACAGGATTAAGGGGTCACTTTGGGAAAACCCCGATTCAATCCCTCAAATGGGTTATCAAGTATGAAATAAGTCTATCAACATAAAACTTCTACTACAAGAATTTGACTATTAAGCAACACTTTTATTTAAACCGTTACCAGAGTAATAGTTTTTGTATGTGTTGCTTAAAGTTAATATTTTTTGTAACACTTTTAAGTTGTTGCAGTATGTAGTACGTACGCTATTTTGTAAAAAAAATCTTAGTTCGTTTTCCGCAATGGTTATTAATAATGTGTTATTTGCACCACGTTTTATAACGTTGCTTAAAATTTTTTGTAATAATTTTTTCTGGTTAGTTTGCAACGCGTTATAAACCGTTGCTTAAATTTCTTGCAATGGTTTTTAATAACAGTATTTGGTATAACTATTTATTTACAAGTAAATGTCATTATAATAAATTTAGTTTAGTGGTCATGAGTAATAACTAGTATTAAACCAATTCAAGTTCATACCATACAAGTATAATATGAAACAATTTTTATTTTAACAAACAATAAAAATATTGTTACATATAATAGAACCATTAATATAGAGAATTAAATGTGTTGTAATAATTAAAAAAACCATTACAAAAAATATAACAAAAGTACAACAAACTGTTACACATAATAATATTCATATAAGATAATTTGAAAATAACCCACTGCAAAAAATATCGAGTGCAATGGATTATTAACTATAGCAATAATTTTATGAAAAATAATTGATTAAATATCAAGCAACGGGTAGCAAATTCAATGATCATAAAACCATTGCATAAAGTCACGTGCAACAGTTTGTTGTTATTTTATAATAGTTTTTAAATGTTCCAAGATAATCAAAATGTTGTACTGTTAGACCTAAACCCTATTAAGGTTAACACGATTCTTATTTGAGTTGGGGGTGGGGTATTAGCTGTCCTCAGCCCCATTTTATGTGTTTACATACTTTAAGAAAAAACAAAAGTAAAAAAAATAGATTAGTAAATTAGGTTTTGAACTAGTAATGTCCCTTTGTAAAGCATGTATATACGAGTCAAGGATAGAAAAAAAGTACTTGCCTTTTGAGATTGTCCATATTTTGTACTTGAATATGCATATGAAAACATGTCAGTTTAGAAAGATAATTAGTGAACAATTGTATAAAAGAACTTATAAATTAAGCAAGAGTAATGATATATGTCACCCCTTTTCATGTCACCCTTTTATCACCTTTCTATATATATGTTTTGATTTCCTTGAATAGAATATAGAGAAAAATTAAATAGGATAGAGAAATTAGTTCATTGGTACATGTAGGTATACACGTAGGAGGTGATAAAAGGGTGATACAAAAAGAGTGACATATATCATTACTCATTAAGCAAATACTGAGTGGGTATGTAGAATGTTATATCTAACCTAGTTGAAAATCAACTTACTTTGCATTTTTAACGTGAACGAATAAAGATCACATAACTAGAAAATTGACTAGGACATTTCTTTTTAACCACTTGTTCCTTTTAACTTTATGCCAAATGAAAATGAATTATCCGTCTTAACCCTTTTGAACCTGAAACCTTTTCTTTCTTAATTCTTGCTTTAAGCCGACACCTCTTAATATGTAGAATTTTTTCATATGGCCCGTTTTCGAATCACAGTTTTGTGATTAGTAGATTTAAACTTGAATTTGAAATAGTAGATATTCATAATGTGATAAAAATGAATTTAAATAACAAAATTTATAATATCTTGAGTCATGCCTTAACTGTGGGCTTAGTTAAACATAATACTCTCGCCTGGCCCAATATTGTTTCCACTTGCCAACCTAGTAAAATCGAGGCATGCTATCACTTGAGGGTAGTGGTTCTAGGACATGCTTCAATTAACCTACTTCTAGATCTTTCCTGGACACTCTACTCAATTTTGTTTTTGTGGTTGATATGCAACCACTTCATCATGCTATTCATATGTGTGGCCACATGAGTCCACGTTCCAAAGTGTTATAGCGACCTACGTGGACCCTAAATATCCACCACCTTTTTCTACTTGTATAACACTATAAATACCGCTACATCCTTCCTCAATTATTACAACAACCACCACCACCATTAACATTAAAATTCATATATAGCTACGCTCAGATCCATTTCTTAAACCCCCTAACTAATCCTCTTGTACGTGTACATCAATGGCTGCTTCAACTACCATGCAATCCATGTTCTCTTCGCCTACTCTCAATACTAGATTTGCACCTTCAGTAAAATACGTTGTATCATGTATCCCAAATAGGGGTAACTTTAGAATCAGAAGCATGTCTGAGGTAAGGGTTATACTTTGATTCACAGATCTTACTTATAAGTAATGAATTATGGTTGATATTTGTGTTAGGATTTTACTTAGCCTAACTTTTTTTTTTTTGGTCGAACACCTAGTTTAACATAACATAGTAATTTAAATGGGGTTTGCTATTTGTTGTTTTGCAGGGTGAGGAGAAAGATATATCATCATCATCAGGCCTTGATGCCAATAAGGCAACTCAGGTGCCAATTAACTCCACCACCCCTATTCCTTCCCCGATAAAGCAGGCCAAGACTAAGAATACAGGGTTTACAGACATCTTTGCTTTCAGTGGACCTGGCCCTGAGAGGATCAACGGGAGGCTTGCAATGATAGGCTTTGTTACAGCCATTGGTGTTGAATTAGCCAACGGTCAGGATATATTTTCACAGGTGGCTAATGGTGGGGTTACGGTATTCTTGGGAACTAGTGTTTTGCTAACACTAGCATCATTGGTTCCATTGTTGAAAGGAGTTAGTGTTGAATCAAAATCAAATGGTTTGATGACATCTGACGCTGAAATTTGGAATGGAAGATTTGCTATGTTGGGTTTGGTTGGATTAGCTTTCACTGAATTTGTCAAAGGTAGTGCTTTGATATAGACTATAGAGGTCTAAGCAGGTTGTGATCATTCTTGTATTGTACACAATTTTGTAAAAAAAGAAAAAAGAAGCATTTTAGACAACAAGATCGTTACTTGTCACAAGTCACAACAAATCTCTCTCACATAACTAATTTACACGCTAACGAAATAAAGTGTATCATTTAGTTGTGAGGTAATTTATGAGCTCGTTTGGGATTTGATTATTTTGAAACTAAAAACGTTTTTTTGATTAAAATTAAATTATTTGTAAAAAAATTAAAAAATATTTTAACATCTAAAATTAATTTAAGTGTTTATTTTAATAATTATTAATCTAGTGTTTTTACTACAAGTGATTTTAAGAGTCTAAAATATTGCTATGAATATAAAATCATTTAAGTGATTATTTTAAAAAACAATTCCAAACGGGTACATATATCTTCGTAAGTGTATCTAAGCTCTACTCTAAAAATTAGCCTACGGTAAATCTATACATTAGAAGGAAGTGTATTTTCTAGAATTAGCTCGGCCGATACTACTCTAAAAATTAGCCTACGGCAAATCTAGATATTAGAAGGAAGTGTATTTTCTAGAATTAGCTCCGATAGATTTAGACGGCTTCTAGAGAAACCAAGGCGGTCGTTTAAAGTCTAAAGACTAACTAAAAACAATAATAAAAAAAATTTAATTAAAAAAGTTGAAAATTCTATTTTTACCCAAAAAATTATATAATCTATTTTCAAAATTATAAATATATTCAAATATTAATTATTAATTACTTAAACTGTATAACTTATATATATATATATAAAATATAATTTTGTGAATATTTTTCAAATGTTTTTTTAATATACTATGTGTATTTAAAAAAAAACACTAGTAATATAAAATATTCATAAATAAAGATTAAATCCGCCTAACAAGAAAATACATAACCGCGCGTCTAATCCATTAAGCGCTCGAATGTAGTCGATCGTCCGTCTAACACTTAACACTTTTTAGAATACTAACGACAAGTATATAGGTAGATCCAAGTTGTAAAAATATTGAGCACAACTTGTGATAATTTTGTGATAATTTTGTGAAATCATGTTTAGTTAAATGTTATTGATAAGTTGTGAAATAAAAGAAAATAATCTTAAAAGGGGAAACATAGGATTTTTGCACGCATAATAACTAATTATCACAAAATTAAACAATAAGTCATAAAATCTAAACAAAGTAAAAAAAAAGTAAATAATAGGAAGTTTTAATAAGGAAAAGTTAACTTGGACGATTTTTTTTAGACATTGAAAGGTGCCTAAAACACCAAAATAAAAAGGAAAGAGATTATCCTATCTCAACCTTATTAAAATAAAGCGCACGTTCGAACATGCTGCAAGTATTACTTCGTTGGTAAGTGTCTCTGTGTCTAACTTCTTTTGAAAGTTTATTCGCTGTCCCGTTGAACTTCCTATGGATATGGCAAAAGGAGATACATCCGAAATCAACGTTCTTTTGGGTAACCTTTTTTAGGATCGGTTGGATTTTCCAACTCTCAACTGACACCTGCCAAATACCTTGGATAATCCCAAAGTTGTCTGAAAAGGTGACTTTCCTTTCCTCAGGGAACTCTTTGCACTTCTCAACAGCTTGGAGGACTTCCATTGCATCGCCTTCTAATATCGAGTCGCAATCCACGGTGCTTTTTGAGGTTTCTGTGAGTTCTTTTGACGATTTCTATTCCCGTAGGCTCCAGTTTGCTGTTGAAAGAAGCATCACAGGAGAATACAATGTCGTCCTCGTTGTTTTGAAGGACACTATATTCTTTTTCAATTATGTTGTGTGACAATTTGGAGGTGCTTTGAAACTTTTTCCATTCGATTCCATGAAATCCTGACATGAGTTTTTTGGTAGCTTTTATGATGTTATCCCCTTCAATCTTTATGTCTCCGTGTAATTCTTTTATTTTTGCTATTCAAACGTTTCATATACAAATCATGATGTAATTTATTGTTATGTTTTTCTCCAAATCGTCTTTTTTATATGCTTCAATTGTTTATCTTATAATCCATGTTTCCAGATTGTTCTCCATAATTTTCTTAAGTTTTAGTTGTAGATATATACCTGCCCAGATTTTTTTGCTAACATTACACTTAAGTAATAAATGTTTGATGGTCTCATTATTATTATGACACCATAAGAAATCGGGAGAGTCCGCACGTTTCCTTTTAAAAATATTTCTTTTTGTGGGGTTGCATTTCTACACGCTTTCCAAGTAAAATTCTAATTTTTTTGGAATGTTAGAGTTCCATATAATCTTCCAAATGGGTGAATTATAATTTACCTGACCCTTGGTAGATCAAGGTTTCATTGAAACTTGTTCTTTCGTGATTATTGTGTAACATGTATTAGTATTATAATTTCCATCAACTAAGAAGGGCCAAACTAATTTATCCATAGAGGTTATATATATTATATGTATTCTTGTAATATATGGAATAATGGGTTTGGGAAAGAGGTTATCCAAAATCTCAGATTTTCATGTCTGTGATCCCTTATTCAAAAGTTGGCTTACTTTTGTGATATTGTAATTTGTCGGTTTCTCCAAATTCCTGTTCGTGTCTATCCATTTATCCTTCCAAATGTCGGTTTTCTCTCCATTCCCTATTTGGTGTATCCTGTAATTTTTTATAAAATCCCTGCCCTCCATAATGCTAGCCCAGCTTCCCTTCTACTCCGCCTTAATTTTACATCCAAAAATTTTGATTGTGGAAATAAGCCTTGCCGAGAGGGCATCAAATTATTCATTATTCTCCATACTTGTGATGCGAGTAATGTTGTATTCATCCTTTTAAAGTCTTTAAAGTCCAGACCTCCTATGAGTTTTCCAACTGCTACTTTTTTCCAAGCTATCTAGTGGATCCTGTTTCTTTCTCCGGAGTTCCACCAGAAGTTAGAAATAGCGAAAATAAGTTTATTACAAAAAGAAATACGAAAAGAGAAAATAGTCATGTAGTAATTTGGAATGGCTTGCAGAATAGCTTTATTAAGTACTTCTTTTCCTCCTTATGATAATAGTTTTGCTTTTCATCCTTCTGTGTGTTTGAAAACCTTTTTTGCTATTCATTCTAGTGATTGCACTTTGGATCTTTTATGGCACAGTCGAATTCCTAGATAGTTTCCGAGATCCGCTGTTTCTTTTATATTAATTGCTTCTGAAACATAATTCCTCTTATCTTGTGGAGTTTCTTTGCTAAAACTTATTGTGATTTTGTCAAAAAAAAAATTTCCTTGACCCTGTACGGTAAGTAGTAAGGTATTCCTTGAAAGCATTTATATGAAGAAAAGTGAGGCATCTGTAATAAGAAGATGTGAATATTAGGGAAAATTCTGTTAATTTGAATGCCTTGGATGGATCCTTCTAGAACATTAGAGTCAATGATAATAATGAGAGATTATGTGACAACTTTTTGATCCATAATATCTATTTATCTCAAAAACCGAGTTTCTCTAAACTAAGAGTAAAAAGTCACAGCGTACCCGATCGTAAGCTTTGGCCATGTTTCTCTTAATTGCTGCTATATGTTTATTGTTTTTTCTTTTACTGTTCATAAAGAAAGAGATTTCTTGCGCTATAATAATATTAAGACCCCTTTGTTGGGCATCATATATAATCTAGTGTAATATAATGGGAACTTACGCTAGCCTGCAATGGAACTAATAGCTACGCCTAAAGAATCCTTTCAAAATTTCTTTAATAAGCTATGAAGGTGATGTTCAAGTCCCAAAAATGACTATATTTTTATTCTACTCTTATCAATTGAAACAACTCATACAAATCAATTGAAACAACTCATACAAATGATGATACACAATTAAGCTTTTCTTTCCTAAATAATTTAATTTCTAAAGGACCTTAATATACAAGACCATGCACTAGGAAGCACAATGATTATAAAATATCACTAAATATAAGGATCCCAAATTTGCATGAAATCAAAAAAAAAAAAAAAATCCACCATGGTTCTCAAAGTTACGCCAAGTTAATAGGTTTAGTTACACATACTAATAATATAAATCTTTTCATGTTTCATGAGCCATCAGAAGGATTCTTCAATTAATTTCCTCTTTTTTTGTTTATATCGTGAGTAATTTCAAGATTGTTAGTATAAAAGGAACAGTTGAAGAGGTTATTCTCTGTTGCTGTTCTCATTGTCATAAGAATGACCCAAAACTCATCCTCAAGATTAGATTAACCATACATTAATTTGTAATTTTTTTGTGGATTTACACCTTGATGGCTAACTGCTATTGACGCCAATCCAATAGGTTCCCAACTTTTTATGAAGGAGGATTTATTTAGCCAAATAATCCCAACTTCATCTTTAAAGATATCATCACCCGACACGTTAATATTCACTATCTTGCAACTTGGTACTTGGGTATTTGGCACCGGACAATCTCCAAACAGATCATTAATAATATTTTTTTGACTTATCATCAGTTTACCAAATATTCAAGTTTTTCTTTTCAAAAAGGCCCCTCATCCTTACTTTCCAAATATTCTAGATAATACAAAGGATATATGAAGTGATTATTCTTTTGTCCTAACCATTTTCTAAATGAGTAATGATATATACCACCCAAATTCATACCACCCGAATACCACCCAATGACGTGGCGTGAATTGGTTGGTTACAAATCGTTAATGTATTTATTTTCTTGATTTGATTAAAGATTTGTAACCAACCAATTCATGCCACATCATTGGGTGGTATTTGGGTGGTATTAATCATTACTCTTTCTAAATAATCAACAATTGTTTTGCGGATCCATTCTGAAATTGTACCAATGTAATTTTCATTAATTCTAAATTTAACTGGAGACTCTGCCCATAGTGCCCAGCTAAAAGGACATTGATCAAAAGGTGTTCCGTTGATTCAAATTCTATTTCACACCATTCAGAAATGTCATCTTGTAAACACTTTCTCGTCATAAGTCCCTTCTTTGTTGGAATGGCGTCGGTAATGATTTTCCATCGAAAATTCTTAATTTTTTTACGAAACATTGAAATTCCAAATCAAATTCAAAGCCGCCTTATATTCTCCTCACCCTCTTTCGATGATTGACAAACTTTGTCAGTTTCTCTTCAAACCAGACAATGATAACCTGATTTTGTAGAGAATTTTCCATCTTTCGTATACGGCCATATAACCTTATCCTCCTTATCTAGTTGAAGTATCATTTTTTTACAATATTTTCATAATTCCCTTTTTGTGCCAATTCTCTTAATTATATTCATGTCCTAACCTGTCATGTTATAATTAAAGCATTCAACTACCTTATTTGAATTACACCCAACTGGTTTTTCCAATTTAATTCATTTCTCAACCCAACAATGTTCCCAAATATTAGTTGTTAACCCAATTCTGATTTTCCAAATACTTTCTTCTTCAATAAGTTGAAACCCTTTATAGACACTCGTCCAAGTCCAGGATCTTTTATCCTTAAGCTTTGTTTCCCAAATATTGGTGTTTGGAGAATAAATCTCTTTAAAGACTTATGCGACTAGAGAATCAGGATTCTTCAAGATTCCCCATGCTTGATTGGCAAGCAGTGCGATACTCATTTTATAAAAAATATCTGAATCTGATCCCACCAGTTGAATTTTCCCTAGTAATTGTTTTCCATGCTTTCCAATGAATTCTTTTTTTGAATACCGAGTCCCACCAAAAGTTTGCAATCAGACTACTCAATTTTTTGCGTACGATTTCTAAAATACAAAAATTGATATTGCGTAATTCAGTATAACTTGTAAAACTACTTTAATTAAGACTTTCTTCCCTCTATCCGACAGTATATTAGCAATCCAACTGGCTAATTTAGATATTAATTTATCCTTGATATAAATGAGGTTTTTACTCTTAGTTTTTTTAGGGAAAAAGGAATCCCCAGATATTTATCGAAAGATTTGGAATGACTAACATTGAGTAATTTTGTAATATAGCACTTAAGTCATCCAAAATACCTTTACTAAACATGATGGCTAATTTATTACGGTTCATACGCTGACTAGAAGCTTGACAGTAATTCATAACGATATTTTTAAACTTTTCACATTCATTCATATTAGCTTCAACAAAGAAAAGAGCATCATCCACACACAGATGTTGCGTAAGTTTTGGACAGTTCCTTACCAATGATATACCTTTAATGTACATTCTTTGCAATTAAAACTGATAAGCCCTATAAGACCTTCCGTCATCATTGAGAATAAAAGAGGGATAATGGATCACCTTGTCTTATTCTTTTGGCTTGGTTTAAACTTTTTTGTTCTCTCCCCATTGACTTTAATTTGGAACAAAACCGAAAGAATACAATTGAAAATAAGATCTCTCTATTTCTTGTAAAAGACAAGTTTTTAAATTTCCATAAGGAATTTCCAATTAACTTGATCACATGCTTTAACCATATCGATTTAAATTGCCACGTAGTGCTTCTTAGATTTCCTTTTTGTCTTAAGAAAGTAAGAAATTTCTTGAGCAATTAAAATGTTGTATTGTATACTTCTGCCTTTTATAATATTTGACTGAGTCGGTGCAATAATTTCATCCATGACCGATTGTAGCCTCAGAGCAAGAACATTTGCAATGATCTTATAGCTGAAATTGGTCGAAGATCATAAACAAATTCTTGTATTTCACCTTTCGGGATTATAGTAATCAATGTATCATTAATAGGACTGATGTCTCCCTTTTTGTGAGATATAAATACCCTAAGGAGACATCATTTTAGGTAGAAATTGGACTTAATTAGTTGATTTATTGGCTTAATATGAAATAATACACTTTCTTTCTTCGAAATTATAATATTATTACTTTTAGAGCTTTTGTACGTTAATTTGTTTGTTTAGTGTGAAGTTCTTAGGTACGTGGTTGCAAAGAGGCACCAAGATGAAAAGAAAAAGTGAAGTTGGGAATGAGACTGCTTAGGTTTTTACATAATGATTTTGGAAATTCAAAAATAGACATCACGTAGTTAGGATGGCTTGCATAACCTCTTCAATCAACACTTCTCTCCCTCCATCAGAAAGTAGCTTTGTAACCCAATGAATAGACACCGCGTACTAGTTAAGCTTTTTCCGACACCTATTATTCCTAATACTTTGAAACTAACAATCCTACAACCAAAGAGGGAATACACACTTATATGACCACTATCTAAAAATGGTGAACATGCGACAAAAACAGGATATAAACTTCTAACAGATTTAAACATCATTAAATAACCTCAAGCAACGACTAGATTTGAATGAAGTAAGCCAAAATTATGGAAATAATATTTGGCAAGCTAATATTCCATCAAAGGCCAGATTTTTTTCCTGGAAAGCGTGCAACAGAGCAATACTAACTAATGAATCCCTATGTATAAGAAATTGTTCGAATACAACCAATTGTAGTGGTGCCAGAATGATAAAAGTCGGTGAAGCATCTCCTATTTAGTTGTCGGGTTAGTCAAATTATTCAGGCGGGAACACCGTTTCAGATTAAAATTCAAGAAAACCAAGACAATGATTTAAGCCCATGGATATTAATGATCATTAAATCTTATACTAATGGAGACTGGCTGAAAAGAGCCATCACTGCATTGTCATGTCTACAAATACAAAATATATGAAAAACTAAGATAAAGTTTATGCATGGAAATAAGAATTGAAGTTGATAGTGCGATTAAGCCAACAAATATAGCAATGACTGGGATTTTTAGAAGCAAGGGGAAGAATCAAGATAATGCAACAATAACGTGGATTTAGCCGTCGGACCAACATATCACCCAAGAGAAAATAATCTTTACGGACCAACAGATCACCCAAGAGGAAATAACCTTTATAGACATAGATTTCATGTGTGATGTGTTGTTTACCCATTCATATGAACCAACATGGTTAGGTAATGTAAAAATACATAAGCGGATTCAAAAAACGAGACAACTGTCGGTAACAAATTAAAAAGTCAGCAAAAATTAGCATATCCAGCAAGTATTGAGCAAGATTTGGAGATTAGGAGAGCAGTTGGCACATATTAAACACATTAACAAAAAAACATATTAAACACACAAATAAAATAAATTAATGAAATAATTATTTATAATAATTTATTATTTTTGTCCTCTAATCTTTATTAAATGTGCATATAAAAAATATTTTCTGTATCTTACATTGAAAATGATTTTTTTTAATTGATCAATTACCTAGAGAGTCTTGAGAACAAATTTTATCCTTCAAAATTATCTGGTTATTAAGCAGTTTTTAAAGATATCTTGTCAAATATTCCTTCGCACGTAGATAAAACAAAAGTCAATTTCAGAATACAAAATTCTAAAAAACTGAGTTACCGTCGGTTACCGTTACACAACACATTTAGCAACTTTTCAACCCTGATGTAGTGGAGTTATCAATGTCAGTCGTCGTCGAAGACACAGTTCAATATGCTCACTGAGCAAGTTTTTGACACTAAGCACGTGAAGTCACCTAACTGTCGTCGTCACTGGATAACTTAGTGCGGTGGGTGCACAGTCTTCTTTTACATTGATAAAGGAGTGAACTAAGATGGATACAGTTTTACATTGGTTAATTTTTCACGGGTGTCGCATACATGTTTTGCGCATGATTGATGGGCCATTTGTTATCTCCTCTCAAGTGCAACACGTTTTTTATGTGCAAGATCCTTTGAATACGAAATGTCAAGCTGTGATAAAAACTGTTCTAGAGACTTGTTTGATCTTGGTGAGGACATTGGATTAGATCTTGAAGACGATGATGATGATGACTATGTGGCGGCAAGAAGTCGGCTTTATGTCCGCCAAGATTTGGAAGAGGTTGATTGGTTACGACACGATGTGAATGATAATTTTTTAAATGATTTTGTGCACCAAACTTTTTGATATAGGCTAAAAACAAATTTGTGATGTCCATTTATATAGAGAAATCGCTAGTAGTTTTATTTTTACAAGTTCGTTTTTCTCAAACAATATTTTAGGTAATCAGTTAACAAAATTATAAACTTGGATTGCGATTTAATTCTCAGTTGCATCACAAGATTGTCACATTTTATTCTCAAATTTATTGAAGTTGAAACATTTTCAAATGTTATTTTTTCGAAAAAAATAATATATTTTTTTGGTTAATTACGTTACTTTACTAATACTAATATTTGTGGTTAATTGTACTAACATCTGATAATTTTTTTTAGTTGTACTTTGTTCTTTACCAACACATTGTTACATACGTCTCTAATTTATTTATCAATATTGTCGACGCATTTATAGGAGTTACTAACATTACCGATGCTACTCTACAAGCGACCCCTATGTGCTAAGTATAACCGACACTCAGTAGTTCCGTCTCTAATTAGGTTGAAAATATTGACGCGCAACTAGAAGCGTCCCCTATGGGATATCAGTATAACTGACACTTATGTAGTTGCATCCCTAATTAGTTATGTAGTTGCGTCCCTAATTAGTGTGTCAATACCGACGCTCATGCAACTTTGTCCCTATTTAGTGTGTAAACATTGAAACTTATATTGTTGCGTCCCTAATTAACGCGTCAACAATGACTCTTATGTAGTTGCGTCCCTAATTAAAGTGTGAATCACGACGCTTATGTATATTGCGTCTTGTAAAACTGAAAAACGTCCCTAAAACAAATTAAATGGCGACGTTATAATAGTTACGTCCCCTAGTAATGGGATTTAAGGACGCGTAAAAATGGTGTCGCCATACATAAATTTAAGATTTTTTTCATTTTTGCGTCAGTATTTATAATTTTTTAAGGACGTACCTCGGTACGTAGCTGAAAAACCATCGCTAAACGATCATTTAGTTGTAGCATGGGCACTTCAACACAATGAGTATACTCAACAACCTTTTTGGTAGAATATGAATAGAATGAGGAGTTTTTATTTTTTTCTAACATCTTTTAACAAAATAATTGCATGATAAACGTAAAAGAAAAAATAATTGCGAAACTAACGCACAGGCGCTCTCCCGAGGAGCGCCTCTCCTATTTTATTAGTTAATTATGTTGTCGGTCAAAGATTAGTCTGTAATTAGATATAGGCGCTCCCCGAAGGAGCGCCTTTACTTAAAACATGGATATGGGTATTGAGGCGCTCCCTCGAGGAGCGCCTCTCTTCTAATATAATTTCTCCAACCCTTCTGTTTCGACATTTAACAAAAGGAGATAAAAAAAAAGCTTGGCTCCCCCTCCTTCACCGCCGCTGCCTGCCGGTGCCTCCCACTAATCATCCTCACATCTTCTATATTGCTATTATATGGGTAATTTTTATCCTATTTTTATTTAATATAATCATATATATATATATATACATTAAATCTTGTTTATATATGTATTTTAGGTGTAAAATTGTGTAGAATTAGTTTTTGTTATGGTGTTCTTGATATCTAGATATGAATTTTGTGTATAGTTTTGAAAATTGCATTATAGGTCCTATTAATTTTCGAAATTGGACTTTAGGGTTATGAAATTAATCAAATTGCGCTATAGGTCCCTGCCTAAATAGTATTATATGATGTTATATGACCATTAATTTTATATTGCAATAGAGGTCCTTTAAAATATTAGAAATTGAACTCTAGGTACCTTAATTATATAAAATTGTATTATTAGTCCATTAGTTACTTTTATATTGGAATTTAGGTATCTTTAATTTAGAAATTTGCACTATTGGTCCCTTAAACAATTTTATTGCAACTTTCGACCCTAAAATTATAAAATTTTTGTATTTGTCCTTTTAATGTAGTAAATTGCACCATATATCTCTTAAATTTAAATAATTGCACTAAAGGCCTTTTTAAATTAAGAATATTGTTAAATACTTTAATTATGATTGTGTCTTTAAATTATGTTATAGGACGAAACAATGTCCAGACTAAGCCAAATAAACTACGATCTTGCTTTCTCATCTAAGGTCCTTCGTCGTCAAAGATGGCACCAGAGCGAAAAAATTTGGAAAGGCGATGTAAGTTATACGTCAAATTTTTTCAATGTTTTATTTGTTTGAAATTTACAATTAAGATGGCATAGGACAATTTCGAAGTTGGGACTGTCCTTTCGACTTTATGGAAGCCCGATGCGCAACTCCTTCCATTTCTCGAAGAAGCCGGTTTTGGGTGTATTCCAAAAATACCCAAAGTTGTTACTGATCGAGCCTTATGCACCGCTTTGGTAGAAAGATAGAGACGAGAGACCCACACATTTCACTTGTCGGTCGGTGAGATGACAGTGACATTACAGTGTGTCGCCATGATTCTAGGGTTACGCATTGATGGCGAACCTGTTATATGCAATGACGATTTTATGGACCTACATATGGAGTGTATGCGACTACTTGGCAGAAGTCCTGTACCTATAGTGGATGGAAACCCAGTGCAGCGTGGGACGAAAAATGTTTTGCCGTTGTCGTGGCTTAGAGAGTGTTTTGGCGATGGTAGGTTTTTTTTTTAAATTTAAAGTATGTTTTTCATATATTTTATTATTTTTATTGTTTTTTTCGCTTTAGCACGTCCGCTTGTAAATGCCGATCCCGAGACATTGCGACAGTTTACTAGGGGTTACATTTTGTTTGTCATTGGCGGTTATCTCCTCCCAACTGCAAAGAATTCTGAGGTGTCTGCCATATATCTCCGTTTTCTTGAAAATTTTAATGTTACGAGTACTTATAGTTGGGGTTCGGCTGTTCTGGCGCATTTTTATAGTGCGTTGTGTCATTGTGCCGAAACTGCAAGCAGTACATATTTTTCGGAATGTGTCCACTCCTACAGGTATTTCTTTTATTACTATTGTTTTGGTTGCCGAGTTTTTAGGCCCTAATCATTAATATTTTGAAACAGATTTGGTGTTGGGAGCATTTACATTTGCGACCAACCGTTAGAAGTATTGATCCGTTGTTGCTTATGAATGCCCCCGTGTCTGCGTTGTAAGTAAAAGTATATTTTTTTATTGTTATCAGTCATTTATTTTACAATTATAGTAATGAATGATTTGGTTGTAGTTGGAACGGGCCTAAGTCTTGAAAAAATATATCTGTAAATGTTCTTCCATTCTTATGGGATGAGTTGGATCAATTGGAATAGAGACATGTAACTGTATTCAATATGTTCACTTTCACCAATTTAGTTCAAAAAATGGTAATACTAAGGCTTCATATAATTTAGAGTAAATACCAATTTTGCTCCTGGGTTTATACCCGATTGACAGGTTGCCCCCTAAGTCTTAAAATGCGCCTTCTTGCCCCCTAAGATTTACTCTTGTGCCCCGTTACCCCCTGGTCGTGTTTTCCGTCCATTTTTTCCGTTAAATCTGGCGTGGCATTTACATGTCACCTTTTTTCCTTTTTTTAATCCTAATTCTAATTAATCATTTAATTAAGTTAACCTAATGGTAAAATAGAAATTTGATAATTGATGTCTCCTCATTTGTGATAGATTTATGTTAAGATGAGACATCATTTTTAGTGTTTTAGAAGTCAATAATGTCGATTTTCTTGAGTTTTAGTGCACTTTCCTATTTTGTGTCTTGATTTGTAGAAATAATGTTTTTAGAGCATATTGGGTTTAATTGTTTATTTAGTGTGTAGCTTTAAAGATAATTATGGAGCTTAATTAGAGTCCAAGTCAAAGACAACAACTTATGGAAGGAGATTTGCATGGTAATTGGAGATAAGGAAGGAATTGCTAAAAAGATGGAAAAGGAAAAGCTGCCTAAATCTGGGATTCTGCAAAGATAGGCGTTTTTACCTAATAAAGAGGCCGAATTTGGTAGATTACTCCTAAAGGGCGTAGGAAATTCTGTTGCGATTCTTTTGGTATCTTGTGGAGCAAAATCGGACCAATAATAAAGAAGTTATGACCAAAACAACGCAGCAGTGTTTATCTTTATTTCCATACGAATTTGAGTTGGGCTAGAAGTCCATTACCTTAACTCTTCCTCAAGAAAACGAATTAGGTCTTCTAAACACCTATAAATACACCCTTATATCACTTGTAAATCATCCTTGCCTCATAGTAATTAGTTCTTAAGGTTTTATTCTTCCAGTTTATTGTAGAGAGCAAGATGATGTCTTTTATTATTTCTTTTAGTTTATTTCCTTCAGGTATGAACTAAACTCCCCATAGCTTGGGTTTTGCATATGTATAATCTATGAATTCTAATTCTTCTATCTAAGTTTCTTTGGGAATTATATGTTTTAATTTGATATTAGCTTCTTACTTTATATTTGCTTATGTGTTTTGATTTAATGTCTTTCCTAGAACTGATCACTTTAGGATTGTTTTAAGAGTAGTTAGATGGTCTCCTTGTAAGGGTGTTTAACTATTGAACCACCACATAATGTCTAGTGTCGATAGCAGTTCTGACAAAACATACTTCTAACTAGATAGTCATTAAGGTTTGTTTTAACCACAGTATCACCAAGACTTGCAGTATTTGCTTAGGGCCTTAGTGGCGTTTGATAACCCTATTTTAAATCACTTCTTGGTTGTGACGTAGCCCCCTTAGTCGCTCTCAAGGTCTAAGGTAGTGGAATTTAGAATCCTGACTAAGTATTACCAAGAGCTAATATTCTCCCTTATGAACTAGATCTATAGATAGAATTAGAAGGATTAGTGCATACTAGCAAAACCTAAGCTATACTTCTCATCTCATATTCTTAATCTTTTACTTTATTGTCTTTATTTTCTTAGTTTTAATTTAGTTTTAATTTATAAATTCGAAAAACCAAATATTTAATTTTCTGTTTTCTAGTTATTTACTTTTACTCGTTATCTGTTCCTACGCGTTTAACACACTTAAGTCCCTGAGAACGAACTCTACTTATCATTAAAACTTGCATACGTCCTGTAATACTTGCAGTACTGTGCCTGTCTAGGGTGAGAGTGCATAGTTTTCCATACTTAAATTGATCTTATTTTTATCACACCCTAGGCGACACCAAGTTTTTGGCGCCGCTGCCGGGGACTTGTGTCTCGTTAGCGTGTGGGTTATCTATTTCGAGTTTTAGTTTTTAATTAGTTTTTACTTTTCAGTTTTTAGTTTAGTTTTAGTTTTTATTTTTCCAGATTTACGCTTGTGGTTTGCTTTAGTCTTTTTCAGGTTTCACAGTGTTTAATTCTTGGCCTCCCTTACCGGAGCCTGAGAGGAGCTTCAGAGCTTATAACAAAAGAATTCGTAAGGAAAGAGCCTCGAGAAGAACTATGGCAGACATTCAAGACAATGATCCGGAGTTAGTTTACTTTGCACCAGGAGGACCTCCTGCGTTTGTTCCACCTGGTGTACAACTGCCAGTAGGAGAAGGTAATGGGCAGAATAATCAACAAAACCGAGTTGAACAAGATCTACCTGGCCTTAACATACCATTCCATGTTCAACCCATCGGTTACCGCCCTCCTGAGATTCCGAATATCAAATTTAGACCCGATCCGGGTATGCTTAGTCAATTTCAAAGTTTCGGACTCTATACTGGTACTGCAATTCAAGATCCGGTAAAAGCGATTCAGAAGTTTATGCAGATTTGTGATGCCTACATTACTCCTGGCATTACACGCGAGCAACTGTATTGTCATATGTTTTCGTTTTTCTTGACCGGAAGAGCTAGCGATTGGCTAGAAAGACAACCACATGGAACCATTCACTCTTGGAGAGAGCTTCAAGCCGCGTTCTTTAACCGATTTTATCCAAAGAGCATGAGACTTAAAGATCAAACCGAGCTTGCAAGATTTTCTCAAGAAGATGGAGAAACAGTGGGAGAAGCATGGACAAGGTTTCAACAAAAATTAGCTAGATGCCCGCTCCATGGTTATACACCTGCTCTACAACTTGCTATATTCTATGAAGGTCTTGATGACAAGGGTAGAGACAAGGTGGATAACATTGGAAAGGGTAATTTTGTGTCCATGAATCACAATGAAGCTTCCGAGGTGTTAGAAAATATTATGGAACAAGAAAGAAGTTGGCCTTCAACGCGAGCTTCTGCAGCAAAGACCCGAGGAACGCTTCGTTTAGATGCAGAAACTGCGAACTCAGCTCAAATATCCTCGTTAGAAAATCAAATCAAGGAGCTGAGAATCGCGATGGAGAAGAATTTAGCTGCTACAAAGGTAGTTCAAGAGGCACAAGGTTGTCAACAATGTGGAGTTAACGATCATTCATGGGAAGAGTGCGAAACAAATCCGCAATCTGTTTACTTTATATCTAACCGATGGGGCAACCGCAACCATCCGGGTATGCAGTATTCAAATTCACAAGGGGCCGCTAATCCTGGTCAATATCAATCGCGACCCCAGAACAACTCTTACCAACAGAGAGGTCAGTACCAAAACCAATATCAGAATCGACCTACTCCTCCACAACAACCTGCTCAAGACGCCTATACCGATACTTTAGACCAAAAAGCTTTACCTCAGTATCCGCAAGAAGGATCTATGGACAATACACAGATAGTACAAGCTCTAGAACGTTTGAACACCACTGTAAACGCTCAAGAAGAAAAGGTCAGAGGACACGATGCCATACTTCAGATGCTAAATACTCAATTAGCCCAAATAAACAAGCATCTAACAGAACAAAAGGAAGTAAAGGCAATCGAAGGAGGTGAAAACAATGTTGTGTTCGAAGCTTGCAAGGCTATATGCCTTGAAATCGAAAAAGAAAAGGAGGAAGCACCACATGCTGCCATTAGTGCCGTGGAAGTTCCCAGTATTGAAGAAGAACCAACCGAGTCTAACCCCGAGGAGTCCGACTGTCTAGAAGTTTATCATCTGGAAAGCGATGAAGAGAGAGACGAGTTCATAGAGCTACTGAAAAAGGTGCAAGAGGAGATGCGATCGATGGTAGAGTATGCAGCGGAGTTAGCAAGAGAGAAAGAGGAAGAAGCCTCAAAAGAAGAATCGAAAGAAGATGAAGTGGAACCTGCTGTGCTAGAGGAGAAAGAAGAAGAGAAGGTGGAATCGCCACCTAGTGTTCAACCAGTGTCATCAACTATTCCTGATACAAATCCTAAAGATGACACTATTCTCAAGACATTTGTAGAGGCGTACCAACCTGAAAATATCAACGCCCAAATGCTTGAGATTGCGAAGAGAGGACTTACACCGCAACAAGTTTTTACGCAAGTTATTCCTGAAAAAGAGGCGAGTGTAGAGATCCCAAGAGAGAACCTGAGGGTTTCGAGAAGAAGTGAGAAAGAGCTACCTACTAAGCTTAAAGATCCGGGAAGTTTCAACCTTCCTATTCAATTGCATGGTAGGCTCAAAGTGAAAGCAATGTACGATGTGGGGTCTGGTGTGAATCTTATGCCTAAGTCCGTGTTCGAGAGACTTGGACTTCAAAAATCAGAGAAAACTCCAGTGAAGTTGCAGTTTGCTGACAACTCAGTGAAGAGGACATGGGGAACAGTGGAGGACGTCTTAGTCCGTGCAGGTAATATCGCCATCCCTACTGACTTTGTTATTCTTGAGTTTGATGCAGATAAGCAGGTTCCGATCATACTTGGACGGCCTTTCATGGCCACAAGTCAAAGTGTGATCAACTTCCAAGATGGGACCATCACCCTTCATGCAAAGAATGTATCCGAGACCTTCTATGTCTTGGGTAAGAAACCGAGGAAGTTGGATCCCACCGTGCCTATCATCCACAACCTTTCACATCACAAAGTTCAACCTGAAGAAATCCACTTAAAACCTGTGGATACTGAGCCAAACATTGAGTTTGGGGTTGGCCATGAAGTCCTATGGAAAGCCCACAAACGCGAGAACAGGCCACGAAGTTTCAAAGATTCGTGGATGGGACCATTCATCGTCACTAAGGTTGTTTCAGCCAAGGTGATAGAAATTCGCCCCAAAACAGGGGTCAAGCGCAGATTAGTTGACGTTCATAGCCTTACTCGTTGTTGGGGAGGCTATATTCGCAAATCTTGACAGAGGTAACACGTCTAACTTTGAAAGACGTTAAACAAAAGTGCTGTTCGGGAGACAACCCGAAGTTTTTTTTATGTTTTCATGTCTTTTACATTCTTAGTTTAAGTTTATTTTAGTTGTTTTTAGTTGATAATGCATATTTGAGAAAGGTATTAGTGTTTTTGGTGTGTAGGAATCGGAGAAATCAAGTTAGGGAACGCGAGGAAAATTTTTGGAGCGCAAGAAAGCACCCCGCGGACTACCCTCACGGACTACCCCATGGTCCGCAGGGATGGTCCGCGAGGTCAAAACCCGTACCACGGGTTGTTACCGCGGGTTTAGGTCAGAAACACGAAAAAATTCCACGGACCACCCCGCGGTGCACCGCGCCATGGTCCGCGCCCCAAAAACCCGTACCACGGGGTGAGTACCACGGGTATTTTGACGGAGTCTACAGCAAGCCGCGGTGTACCCTCCGGTACACCGGACCCTGGTCCGCAAGCCAAAAAACCCGTGCCACGGGGTCCTACCACGGGTTTAAGTCAGTGAGCAAAAATTTTCGAGCATCAGATGTCACGGACTACCCTGCGGTGCACCCCATGGTCCGCAGGGGTAGTCCGCAGCGCCGCCAGAGGAGAGAGAAAGTTACGGGATTGAGTTATAAAGGAGGTATTAAAGCTATTATTCCGAATTTATTAAACCTTAACCCTCTCTTTCTTCTCCACAACTCTCCTAACTCCATTGAAGCTCATCAAAACCTTCACCAATCACCAAAACACTACCCAATCATCAAGGAAAACACATCCAACCTTCTCTCCACATCATTACAAGAGAGAATCAAGCTACCAATCATCACCAAATTCATTCAAATTGAAGAATCAAAGAGCCAAATTTCACAAATTCATCACACAATTTCTAAAAATCCTAGCCTACCCATTACAAATCATCTTCACCCACATAGAGATTCATCACCAATTCACCCATCCTAGGACAAATAAAGCTTGTTCATCCATTAATTCAAAAGTTAAAATTTAAAGGGTTGCTAAAGCTTTGAGTTGGGGGTTAATTGGAGATGACTAATAGAACATCAATCTTATCTAGCAAGAGGGAGGTGAAGAGTAATAAGGGAGTGGATTTAAACAAGAAGAAATCAATTGACAAAGGAGCTAGTTCTAAATCAAAGGGTAAAGATAAATTGAAGAGTGGGAAACCTTCGTATGATAGTAATGGTAAAAAGCTTTATTTTTATGCAAAGGAAAGAACACAACCTCAACAAAATCCTATACCTATAGAGAGAGTGGATACTTCAAATTCCTTGAAGATTTCTGCAGAGAAACAATTAGAAGAACTACCTTTTGCCTATGAGAAAGTATTCAAGGAGGAAATTAGAGATGGAGATTACAAGAGATTCTTTGAGCTTGGTGAGAAATTGGGTTGGTCTACGTTCATGGTAAGCCGTTCTGAATTATGTCATGAATTAGTTTTGGAGTTCTATCTAGGCCTCTTTAGCCGAGATAGTGATTGTGTTCCGATTAGAGGAAAGTTAGTTCCTTTCACAGTTGAGGAGATTAGGAACCACTTCAAGTTTCAGAAACTGAAAAGTTTTTGCAAATTTGAGGAAGCAGTTGCTAAACGAAAAATCTTTGATAAGGAATTACTTTTTGAGCATGTTTTAGACAAGGAGAAAGTGCAATTACATACGGGAGAATTGAAGGCACCTTGGCCTTACAAATATCTTCAAACAGATGCTAGAATTTGGCATAATTTCCTTATCCCTAATGTCTTTGGAAACACACGAACTTTGGAGGTGACCATGAAGTACGCGCTACTGTTGGACTGTATTTTGAGAGGAGAAGAAGTTGATGTGGCACAGTTGATCTATGAGGAGGTGATACGATTCTCGGTCTCTCCTAAATCGGTTTATAACGTTAAATTTCCAACTATGATCACGTGTCTTGTGCGAAAAGCGAATGTAATATTGGGTGAAGAAGAGAAACTCGAATTTAAAGCAAGTTATATTGATAATGCTTGGATCAAAGAAAGTCTTCGAAGAGCGGGTTCTACTCAAGTCTCGAAGGAAGAAAAGGAGCAATCTTGGCAAGAGAAGATGGAGGAGCGTTTAACGAAATTTGAAGCAGCTCAAACTTCCTTAGTCAATGATGTGGCACAAATCAATGCAAATCAAGTGCACATCATGAAACTCCTTGAGCAATTAACGAAAGGTCCAGCAATTCCAATCTTGGATGTCAATGATGCGAGGCAATAGCCTCGAGAGTATGTTCTCTTTCTTCCTTACCATTTCTGTAAATATGTCTATCTGCTAATTTTAATTTCTGTTTTCGAGTCTTTTTCGAGTCGTGGGGACACGGCTCATTTTTGAGTTGGGGGTGTGGGGATTCGTTGTCTCTCATCTCCATTTTTCTGTTTTTGAGTGAAATTAAAATTTTTGATGCATGGGAATTAGATGTAGAGTGTGTTTAATAACTTGAAAGCATAAGCTCAGTAGATTAATGATAGTAAGTGATATGTTTATGAGCTATGTATTTGTATGCTTTGAGTATTTGCAGGAAAACACACGTTGATAGTAAAGAAAAGATTAGTGAGCAATGCGATAGAAAGTATGTTCGATCTCAGGGAACCTTGAGAAGTGTGTAGGCTGTGAGATCCAAGCTAGTTGAAAAACCATTTGATGAAAGTGCTAAAGGTAAGAAAATTTCTGAATTACATAGTGTAGAAAGTGATCAAGGCGGTTCTTTCATATTTTTAAGCCTTTGAAGCCTTTTTATACCTTCTCACCTTGTGATTTTTGAGTTTAAAAGTTATATCCTTCTTAGCCCCTTCTAGCCTTTCTAAATCCTTTTTATTGAAACACATTATAAGCCATATCCTTTAGATTTTAGGACTTTTCCATATGACCCGCACTCGAATCGCGATGCTTAGACAGTTGTTTTAGAGCTTGAGTTTGGGGTGGTGGGTCCACCATTATGGGAGTTATTATGTTGGGATTTTTGAGCTTATTATTGTGCTTTGTGCTTTATATTGAGGATGCTTTACAACATTGTATTGTAACCCTTTGCCGGGGTAATAGTGAATGAAAAAGAAGCTTCGAGCTAATTTTGCCAACAAGGGCATTAAAAGAAAAAATATATATATGAGAAAATTAGCGTGATATCTCAACATTAAAAGAGAGTCATAGCTATAGAAAAGAGATTGATGTGAAAAGAAAAGAAAATATATATATTCGGACCGGCAAAGTGGATTTATATGTGAACATCTTAAAGCTTAATTGGGTTATTGGGGATGCTAAATTGTGCATCAAGGAATTCATTGGGTTGAGTGAGAAACGTTTTATGAGAGTAACTCAAGCTCTAGGGCGATTCGTTGATGGCTAGTGAGGAGAGAGCCAAAAGCTCACTCCAAATTATCCAAATATACTATCACACCGTCCCTAAGCCTACATTACAACCTTAAAGACCTTGTGATTCTTTGTTATGTAATTGAGAAGTGATTGAGCCATTAGAGATTAGTTAAGTGGATTCTTGGATACTAGTAAGGTTTGATGAACAATCTATAGCTCTCAAGGGGAACTGAGTAAAGTCCCAATCCTTCTTACATTGCGAAACTAATCTGATCTTGAAATCAAGCCGTGTTGACTGTGGATATGAGAAGTATACAGGTATGTAGTTTATGAATATTATTGCATGAAATTTTCTGAGTTATGTGCTTTAGGTTTATTCTATATATTCTGCTATGCTTTTCCCCTGTGTTGAGAATTTTATAAGTGTGTATTTCTAGACTTCCCTATGTTTTTATCTTTTATTGTATCGGGACGATACAACTTTGAGTTGGGGGTCTTGATGTCTCCTCATTTGTGATAGATTTATGTTAAGATGAGACATCATTTTTAGTGTTTTAGAAGTCAATAATGTCGATTTTCTTGAGTTTTAGTGCACTTTCCTATTTTGTGTCTTGATTTGTAGAAATAATGTTTTTAGAGCATATTGGGTTTAATTGTTTATTTAGTGTGTAGCTTTAAAGATAATTATGGAGCTTAATTAGAGTCCAAGTCAAAGACAACAACTTATGGAAGGAGATTTGCATGGTAATTGGAGATAAGGAAGGAATTGCTAAAAAGATGGAAAAGGAAAAGCTGCCTAAATCTGGGATTCTGCAAAGATAGGCGTTTTTACCTAATAAAGAGGCCGAATTTGGTAGATTACTCCTAAAGGGCGTAGGAAATTCTGTTGCGATTCTTTTGGTATCTTGTGGAGCAAAATCGGACCAATAATAAAGAAGTTATGACCAAAACAACGCAGCAGTGTTTATCTTTATTTCCATACGAATTTGAGTTGGGCTAGAAGTCCATTACCTTAACTCTTCCTCAAGAAAACGAATTAGGTCTTCTAAACACCTATAAATACACCCTTATATCACTTGTAAATCATCCTTGCCTCATAGTAATTAGTTCTTAAGGTTTTATTCTTCCAGTTTATTGTAGAGAGCAAGATGATGTCTTTTATTATTTCTTTTAGTTTATTTCCTTCAGGTATGAACTAAACTCCCCATAGCTTGGGTTTTGCATATGTATAATCTATGAATTCTAATTCTTCTATCTAAGTTTCTTTGGGAATTATATGTTTTAATTTGATATTAGCTTCTTACTTTATATTTGCTTATGTGTTTTGATTTAATGTCTTTCCTAGAACTGATCACTTTAGGATTGTTTTAAGAGTAGTTAGATGGTCTCCTTGTAAGGGTGTTTAACTATTGAACCACCACATAATGTCTAGTGTCGATAGCAGTTCTGACAAAACATACTTCTAACTAGATAGTCATTAAGGTTTGTTTTAACCACAGTATCACCAAGACTTGCAGTATTTGCTTAGGGCCTTAGTGGCGTTTGATAACCCTATTTTAAATCACTTCTTGGTTGTGACGTAGCCCCCTTAGTCGCTCTCAAGGTCTAAGGTAGTGGAATTTAGAATCCTGACTAAGTATTACCAAGAGCTAATATTCTCCCTTATGAACTAGATCTATAGATAGAATTAGAAGGATTAGTGCATACTAGCAAAACCTAAGCTATACTTCTCATCTCATATTCTTAATCTTTTACTTTATTGTCTTTATTTTCTTAGTTTTAATTTAGTTTTAATTTATAAATTCGAAAAACCAAATATTTAATTTTCTGTTTTCTAGTTATTTACTTTTACTCGTTATCTGTTCCTACGCGTTTAACACACTTAAGTCCCTGAGAACGAACTCTACTTATCATTAAAACTTGCATACGTCCTGTAATACTTGCAGTACTGTGCCTGTCTAGGGTGAGAGTGCATAGTTTTCCATACTTAAATTGATCTTATTTTTATCACACCCTAGGCGACACCAATAATACTTTTAATATTATTAATAAAGATAATAAAAAAAAACCCCACCCCCACCAAGACCCCCTACCCCCCTCCCCCCTCTTTTCCCCTTCTTCTTCTTCCCCGTTCATCATCTTCTTCTTCCCGACCTGGTTCTTCTAAAAAAATATCAAGCAAAATTCCATTGAAGTTTGACTTCATAGCTTGATCTAGACATCAAACTAATTCAGAGCTTAGTGAAAAGATTAAGGTTTTGGAGGGTGAGAAAATGAAAATGTCAGAAAATTTGGGGAAGTTTATTGAAGAATTAAATGGTGAAAAAAAGAGTGTTGAGGAGAAGAATCAAATGCTTATAATGTTAGAGACGGAAAAAGAAACATTATATTGAATTTCAATTTCATATAATTGTTAATTTTCTAATGGTGGTTTTGAACTCCAGCTTGAGCTTAAATTACTTAATAATCCACTTGAATGATACACAGTCTCTGCAATAAACGAATATATTTCCAATTAAATTTATAAAAAACTAAATTGAGATAACGTTTTGATTGAAACTGACTCTTCAATTGACTAAAGCTCCGATCAATTTGCACCCGACCAGTTTCTAACATCTCGGAAACTTGTTGACCTCCGGTAGAAGCTTTATCAAAGTATTCTTTAATGGCCGCCACTATTTCAACCAGATCTTTATGTCTAACCACCATTCTCCGGTCAGAATTCACCTCTGTATCTCCTCCTTTATTCCCATAACCCCAACTCATTGTCGATGATTCTCCATCATCAGATAACTTATCCAACTTACTTGTTGTTGAATGCTTTACACCGAAATTCACATTTGACATTGAAGAAGCTCGAGAATTGCCCTTTCCGTTCCCGTTCATATTTCCTATAGCTTCACTGAAATTTGATCTGGTACCTATATCCGATCTAGACCTCAAATCATCCTCATCGTCATAACCTTCTATGTTAGATGAACTTGTAGTACTGTAATGATCTTCCCACTCACCTCATTGATCTTCTTCCCTCTCTCCCTCTTCGCTTTCCCAATGATCTGCTGGCGGTGGATGAGTTTCGATACGACCCTTCTAATCTCTGACGTTAGTGCTTAGTTTATTATGTGAGTACCTTGAGTATGAGGTGTAATTTACGGACTTATCATCAAATGTATCAGCTTTTTCGACTTTATCGAGGTAGTTATGGGAATTATTGTTATCGTTGTTTGATTTTTTTGTTTGGAGTTGTTCAAAGTATTCGGAATGAGGAGGAGAAGGAGGGTAGAAGTGTTCCCAATTTTCTGACATTTTCATTTTCTCACCCTCCAAAACCTTAATATTTTCACTAAGCTCTGAAATAGTTTAATGTCTAGATCAAGCTATGGAGTCAAACTTCAATGGGAGTTTGCTTGATTTTTTTAGAAGAACCAGTTTGGGAAGAAGAAGAAGAAGGGGAAGAGAGGGGGGGGGAGGGGTAGGGGATCTCGGTGGGGGGGTAGGGGGTGGGTTTTATTATTTTTATTTTTATTAATAATATTAAAAGTATTATAAAATTTCTATTTTACCCTTAGGTTAACTTAATTAAATGATTAATTAGAATTAAGATTAAAAAAAAAGAAAAAAGCTGACATGAAAATGCCACGTCAGAGTTAACGGAAAAAATGGACGGAAAATATGACCAGGGGGTAACGGGGCACAAGAGTAAAACTTAGGGGGCAAGAAGGCGCATTTTAAGACTTAGGGGGCAACCTGTCAATCGGGTCAAATCCCAGGGGGTAAAATTGCTATTTACTCTATAATTTATTTTCATTTAATTTACTTTTACTAATTTAAAATTTTATTGATAGATTGACGGTACGGTTAGAGGATGTGAGCTAGCATTCAGTGATGATGCAACAACCGAAGGTTGGAAAAATTATATGGTGGAAATGATGGGGCATGCCGGTCAATCTCAATTGTGCGAGAGCATTCAGAGTACTTATATATCTAATATGTCACCAGGGTATACTCCACCAAATGATACCCAGCCTGAGACATCTAACCGTCAACAAAGAAGAAGGAGAAGAAGAAATTGAATGATTGTAATCGACATTCGGTTGTGAACATTATTAGCTAGTGAATTTGCACGATTTTTATTGTTTTGAGTAAGATGTAATATACAGTGTTTTTTAATCTAAAGTAGTTTTTTTAATCCTCAAATACAATATGTTAATTCAATTTTTCCAAAAAAACAAATAGTATGAGAGGCACTTCTCCAAGAAGCGCTTCTTTTTGCCGAGAGCAACTAAGGAAGCGAGGCGCTTCTCCAAGGAGAGCCTCATGTGGAGGTGCTTCTCCAAGGAGCGCCTCCCTTTCACAACCGATTATTTCCTACATTTTTAACATGCATAGCCTGTATATTTATAAAACAATCCACTATATAAAATAACACACTAATTACACAATATGGTAAAAATTGAAAACGTCATTTAAGTTTAATACTCATTGTTTACGATTGTGCTTACAAGTTTGATAAAATTACACCTTTCGAATCACGGCTTACAAGTTTTGTGATTGTGCCCATATTGATGACATTTACCATATTTGTTTTTACGACAGATTTCTCTAGCATCCATCTCGTTGTGTATGCGTGATGATCTTCTCCGTCCACTCCTTGTAATAATTCTTTTTTTGCACGCCACAACTTGTACACCGTCATATATCAGATATTCTAGCTTATCCATTAGTGGTCTAAACTTTCCGGCATACGATAACATGTAATTTGTGAGAGTTAAATACGGTGACACATAGGGTGCATGCGATTTATCATCATATTGTGTAACACAAATTATGTGTTCACAAGGACGATGAAACATTTGCCATTTCCCGCACGTACATGTTTGCTCCACCAAATTTACTATAAAAGTTACTCTATTATTTTGGGACATCCTTCCATGTATATATTGAACGTGCCATATACCATCCCTTTATCATAAACACAATAAGCATAGTTTTTAGCTTTTGTTTCAGTGACGAGTATAAGGAGCGTCACTTATGGTGGCCATAAACTGTTAGAAGCTAATTCCTTAGCTACTTTACGTGTTCTCCTATCCTCAAAATATTCAGCTGTTCTACTAAATGTTAACTCCACAACGGCCGCTACAGGCAACCCTCTCACCTCTTTTAACTCTGAATTGTATATCTCCGATAAATTAGTGGTCATGTTACCATACCGATACCCTCCATCATATGCAAGGGCCCATTTTTCCAAGGGTTTACTTCCGATCCACTCTCTATATTTACCCTTTTTTCATAGCACAAAATTGTTCATAATGAAAATCAAACTCACCCTTGTTAGCCTTGTATGCGATTTTTTTGAGCATTTTTTTGCACGTCTGTCTTTGAACTTGTGATTTAGATTACTCTCCAAGTGACGAACGCACCATCGATGGGCTCCAATAGGCTCTGGATATACAGCTGCAACTGCTGCCAAGATACCTGCATGTCGGTCAGAGAGTATACATACTTCACGTCGCATTGTAACATATTTCTTTAGACGTTCAAGAAAAAAAGTCCAAGAATGTGTGGATTCACTATCGGCCAAGGCATAACATAACGGAAATAACTGATTGTTCCCATCATACGCAACCGCAATAAGTAACCTTCCATCATACTTACTGTATAAATGGGTCGCGTCAATACTAACAATGGGCATCACATATTGGAACCCTACTATGGAAGCCCTAAATACCCAAAATACCATATTGAAAGTTTCTTTGTTGTCGATTATTGACTTGTATTCAAACTCGACAATGGAACCCGGGTTTTTGTTAACCAACGCACCAAAAAGTCTCGGTAATGCGGTAAAAGCGGCCTCATGGGCTCTAAATAATTCTTCAAGAATTTTCTGCTTAGCACGCCATGCCTTCCCATACGAAATATGGGGTCCAGTATCCGAATGTATCAACGATTGAATCGATGCAATTTTGGTGTCTATGTCACTAAACACCATAGTGTATGCACGTCTTGACACGAAAGTGGAAGTGAGTTGACGGTGATTTTTTATAAGAATTCCGAGTAGACAAGTATGTATCCCTAGCTTTCTAATCTCCCATATTTTACTACCTGAAACGAATGCCACATGAAGGTGCCACTTACACCCATCTTCAACATATGCATATTTACGTGTCACCAATGTACTTGTGGTTCGATCAGTCTTATATTCTTTACCCTTCTTAATATGCCACATATCCACATCCATCAAAAGCTCTTCTTTCAATGCATACAACACATTTAACGTAAGATCCTTTTCTACCCCAAATGATTTTTGTTGTCTTGTTGACCAATCAGTGGATTTTGCCATAAGATCCGTATTAATATCTCCAAAATGTCGCATACCAAAATCTCCATTTAAATTATCATCGTCCGAGCTAGTACCACTATGATATGAGCCTTCTTCTTCTTCTTCATCGTCTAGAAAAGAATCACTATCACAATCACTATATCTGTCATTGTCACTGTCATCGTCACTGTCACTACCACTATCACGAACGTATCACGCATACTCAAATGAGTGGTAGATGCAAAAGTTGAATCAGTCGCACGTTGTTTACCCTTTTCGCGTCGATAAGCATCTGAAACTTTTATTTTCTCTTTACCATCGACATAAACCTCAACACAATAGTAGTGCCCGTTCTTTACACTATTAATCATGGAATTAAGCATATCATCTTTTATAACTAAAACTTGATAACGTGGAGGATTCGAGGAAATAAGACAACGCCAAAGTATATTAAAACTAACCTCTCTTTCGATCCAATTAAAATTTGCGCATATCTTATGTTTAAGTTCCCGAAGAGTTGTATTTTCCTTCGTCGTAAACATACCACTTTCTCCACCGATATAATCTCCCGCACCATTACTACCATTTGAAAATCTTCCACCATAATGATATAACCAATTAAATTCCATATTATCCAACCTAAAATAAAAAATTTACTTCAATAATTAACCATAATTTTAAAAAAAAATTATTATACCAAACAATTTAAGCTTCAATAACAAAATGCTCACATTTATTAGTTATACCAACATGCATTAGATATACAACAATTGATAAACAAGCAACTAATTATATCACATTTAAACACAAAAAAAATAAAAAAAATAAATGTATATTAGAATTGAAATAACTAATAGTTGTAATAGATAAAATGATTACCTTTTTAGAAGATTAAGGTGAATGTAGTGAGTTGGTTGATTATTTGGTTTGATTTTTAAGATTTTTGGAGAAAAAGAAGGAAAGAAAATGGTGGAAGAAAGGGGTTAGGGTTTAATTTTCAGGTAGGGGTATATATACTGATACACAGGCGCTCTCCCGGGGAGCGCCTCATAACCCGTCTAAATTATTAAGGGAGGCAACTCGCTAATTCGTCATTAACAAAATTAAGGGAGAGGCGCTCCTCGAGAGAGCGCATGTGCGTTAGTTCCGCAATTATTTTTTCTTTTACGTTTATTATGCAATTATTTAGTTAAAAGATGTTAGAAATAAATAAAACTCTAGAATGAGGAAGTAGGTTCTCTCTTGTTATTTGTTTTCTTCCGACCAAAAAAAAAAAGAAAAAATTGATCGAGTTTGTTAAGGCCATTGCAGAACTACTTTTCGCATATTATCTTTAATCCTCACCCCACATTTTGCACCAAAATCCGTACACTGTTGTTATCGATAATACATAAAACTATAAAAGCAAGAATGTGTTTGACCATTGGTTTTCAATGGCGACTATGATGACCAAATGATATATTGCTTGCAGTTAGAGAGGTTGCTCTTCGCACTAACAATAAAGTAACATAATCCTAGTATGTATCTCTTCAGTTCTAAACTCGTATGTTTATTTTCGATTTAGATTTTGTTGTTTCTTGTGTATGTAATTTATATTTCACTTTTGATATGTATTTGTTCAGCTTCAATAGGAAACTAGAAATAGATACTAAAATTGCTTACTAAACTTGTGGTTGGAGATTGTTAATAGGGACGCATCTTCGTTTGTGGGTTCCGAATTGTTGATAAAAATTAAGTTTAGGATCATTAGAATAGAATTATAATATACTATAACAAATTGAATCCTTTTACTAATAAATTAAAAATACTACTGCACGATCAGGTAAAGACTAAGATGGAGTATTTATTATAAAAATGTTGTTTAAGTTGCTGAAGAAAGGGTTGAGGAAGTGGAATGCTCTTAATTAGCCAACCAAAAGGGCAAGATAAAACACCAATCACTATACAAATACCCCATTGTTGCCAGTTCAACCTCTCTGTTTGTGCAAATTTCTTCAACAATTCAATCATCACAACTTGAAGCAGAATTATCCCACCAATAATACCCAAAAACAATTTGTTTCTCCGCAGCCCCTTGAATATATTCTTGTCAAACTTTCTGGTATTAAATATGATAAAGATCTGACAGAGAACAGATATATTAAATACCATGGTGTCCGTCTCTCTTGAATTTAACTTAAAGATGTGTTTACCCTTGAACTGTATGGTTAACAACATTAGAATCTGATAAAAAGCTTGTATCACTATATTCTTCCACATTAAATTCGTTATAAACGGGTCTTTCCAATTTACAGGCGACTGTTGCATGAGCTCCTCTGATGGATTCTCTATAGTTAAAGCCATTGTCGCTAATGTACCAACTATCATCTTTGTCCATAGTACTTGAACTGCCGCAAATGGAACTTTGCCTGATGAAATAGAGGCAACAATATTGATATTTGGAGGTTTACTAGAAGAAACCGTTGTGACAAAGTCTGTCACTAGCGTGGCAATACTAGCAGTGAGCTGAAATTGTGTAAATATTTGAATATTATAATAGATTCCTCTTCCCCATCTCAGAACTCGTACTACAGAAGCAAAACTATTATCTTTTATGATAATATCTGAATTCTCTTTCACAATGTCCGTTGTATCAGTGCCCAAAGCAATCCCTATGTCGGCTTCCCGGAGTGCCGAAGCATCCTCGATTCTGTCTCCGGTCACCGCCACCACGTGGTTTTTCTCTCTCAAGGTTTTCACCACTAGGCATCGGTCAAAAGTGTTGGCTCGGGCAACCACATGGATTTTATCAACCTTCTCGAGTCTTTCGTTGTCTTCGTAATTTCTAAATTCTTCCCCTTCGACTATTTCTCCTGTTGAAAAATCTTCATTTCGATTTATTATACCACATTCCATAGCCGATGCTCTCGCTATGGATAGGCTGTCCTTTGTAATCATCTTGATTTCCACTCCTGCTAGTCGGCAATCCATCAAAGCTTTTATTACCTCGGGTTCACACGGGGTTTTTAAACCTACGAATGCTAATAAGTTGAAACACTCTTCGTTAAGGTTGATGGTTTTCTGATTTTCATTATTGTCTGTTCGTGACAACACTTTATGCGCAAAAGCAATGTAGTGTGTGCAATTAGTTTCGATTTCTTGAATTATCTTCTCCATTCTAGCTCGTGTGCCATCGTTGATAAGTTCAATCGTCCCATTTTCCTTATAATGATGCGAGCACATAGCGAGTATCTTCCTCGGTGACCCCCTTATGTGTAAATGGACATTTTCGTCACATTTACTCTTTATCAACATACTACCATCCAACGTATCCCCACCACCCGAGATTTCATCCTTGAGAAACGCATAACTATCCGTCATTTGTTTAACATCTATATCCAGTTCTTGAACACACCACTCGTAAATCACCTTTTCCGCTTCATTTTCCGACGATTTGTTACATACGATTCCTTCAGAGAGTAAGTCAAGAACTTGTGACGCAATAGAGGAAACACGTAGATCTTCTTCTCCAATCAACTTTGTACCTAACCAAGATTCACTTACCTTCAATTTGTTTAATTTCAGAGTACCCCTTTCATTTGTGCAAATTACAGTTACGGCCCCAATAGCTTCACATGCCGAAAGATTTCTAACCAATGCGTGTTCTCTAGCCATCATCTTGGTTGAATATCCAATACTTATCGTAATCGCTAGTAACAAACCTTCAGGTATAGCAGCCGATGCAACTGTAATTGGGATGACTAAAATTCCGGTTATAGCCTTCCACACTTCACGAATCTTCGTCTCCCCTGGAATAAATACGAACTTTCCATTCTCATCTTGCAGATTACCTACGAAATAACGTGTAAATAATACGACAAGAACTAAAAAAGCCGCTACAAGACCAGCTATAGTAAGGATAAACGTGAGTGTATGTAGCTTCACTTGTAAAGGAGTTTTCTCAGTTTGATCATGTCGTTTCAGACTTGTCATCTCACCCCATTTCGTGTTCATTCCTACAGCTGTGACAAGCATTCTAGCGTCTCCATTAGACACTACAGTACCAGAAAGCAAGAACGGATTAACGGTGAGATTGACCTCCACATGTGTGATATCCGAGGTAATGTTTGATTCATCAACTTTTAAGCAATGTCCGTCAATGTAAAGTCCATCTGCAGGGACTTGACTTCCAACTTTTAAGCAAACAACATCTCCAACTACTGCATTGAATATCGAAATTTGCTCCTTCTGTCCGTTTCTTATGACCTCAATTGGGATATCATCACAGGCTTTCGAAAGCTTGTCAAATTGTCGTTTTGGCCAAATGTGACTGAAAGTAGTGACGATGATAACTAAAGAGACGGCCACAAATATGCTTGACCCATCAGACCATCCTTCTGGCTCGTGCTTGGTAATTCCGAATCCAAGAGAAAGCGAACCACATACAAGCAATATAACGATCATTGGGTCCTTCAATGATGCTAACACAATTTTCCATATCCTTGGTGGTGGTCTTTGGTATATATTTGGACCGTAGGCTTGTGATCGTTCGACTAATTCTTGAGTATGACATTGAATTCCTGTGTCTAGATTAGATTTAAGTGCTAAGGCCACCTTTTCAACCCCTCCGTGTTGATGAAGTTGTTCCAAATTCTTGGTTTGAACGAGCTCTTTGAGGGTAGTTGGGGTGATGGGCAAAACTGGTGGTTCGATATCTATGACTGTGAAAGGCGGAGAGGGTAAAAGAGTCTGTAACTCAATTTGTGTATTGGATTGAGAGAGCAAAGCCCTGGTGCTGAAAACAGTTGCGTAAACTCTACGCCATCTCTTCTGGGTAGCGTTGAGAATAGTAGCTAACTCTACTCCCACTCTCAAAAACCCAGACATTTCGATATCTTATAAGTTGAAATGTAATATCCCTCTATGTCTCTCTATGCTACTTAAATCAGTTTGTCTTGACTTAAGTGATATGTCAAATATGTAAGTGGGACTGAGAGTCGTACATGTATTGCTTGTGAGTTGTCAAGATTCAGAGCAAGTCTAGAAATTCTATTACCCATTTTTCTTTGTTTTGTTTTGGGTTTCGGATGTGTTCCGCGTTAAAACCGTGGGGGTTATTTCGATTATTTTGAGAATTATGGAAAATTTCTAAAGCATTGTGATGCCAAGAAATTTCGTAGAAAGTGAGGTGAAATTTGTCATCTTAGCAATTTTGGTAGTGAGGTGAAATTTTAGCACACCATAAAAAGAAACTTTGGATGTCAAAGGTGGCAATGGAGAATATATATCATCCAATATTATTTATATCGCATTTACCTTAGCAATCAAGATAACTAATTAACAACAAATCAAAAAATAACAAAATGTTTTCTATGATTTCGCAACCTAATCAAATACGTAAAACAATCTCCTAAAATTATTGGCGAGATTAATTAATAACCTCTTGTAAATAGTCTAAAATCTTTGCTATATTACATAATTATAATTTTACAAGTTCTAGAGTTTTTCAAAAAATTTATTACATTCACACAATTTTTTTTTATGTTTACTATCTTTAAGTTGTATTTCTTAACCATCCTTGTTGCAAAGCATTTTTCCTTAATTTCAGCTTCTATAGCGGTCTTTGTTTTTATCAGAATAACTACTCCACCTACTAAGTTACCTGCAAAATCTTTAACCACACAAGAAATAGCTGTAATATTAGTTAATTCATTCCATAGATCACTTGTATTGAAGTTAAATTCACCTTTTTTTAGGAAGATTTCAATCAATATCGATCAAATTTTTCTTTACTCCCTGATTGCATAAATCGCTTATAGAGATACTTTGAGTATGATTATGATTCATATTATGATTTAAAGGAACCTTGCATTAAGAGAAATAAAACCATCATAGGGATTTTCTACATTTTTTGCTATATACATAGAGTCAGGTATCACTCCATTAAACACAAAATTATATTTTCTTTTTCAAATTGACCATAACAAATATGTTGTTGTTCCTCTTATCGGAAGAGAATCAACTTTAATAGTTTTTTAGGTTTCATTAATTGCTCAATCCACCTTATGACATTTATAGAGAATTTTTTTTTTTGGGATTGAAACTATAATTAGTTACAGAACTAGATTGCTTTACCCCAAGAGAAATGATACAAAATATGTTCAATTATTTCTATTTCTGAACCACAAATCTTACAAAAGGCTTCATTGATGATCTTTCTTTGTTTCATGTTTTTATTATAGGTCATAACATTGTTAGAATACTTCCATAAGAATTTTTGAACTTTTCGAGATACACTTAATCCCTATATGAATTTTCAAATATAAGCTTGTTTAATGTCCATGAAACTGCTAGCAGTAGAAGCAACCTATTTTTTTACTCATATATGACTTTATAGCTTTCTTTAACTGATCTTGTTCCTTCCTTGGAAATATTCCAAAAGGGTAAATCTTCCAGAGGGATGGATGGAATAGATGGAATATGAATATCAGTGATATGCTTAACAATCTCAGCTGGGAATATGTCTATGAGAACCTTAAGGTTCAAGTAACTCTTGTCTTCATTGAGTAACTCACTAGCCATCTCTACGCTAACATTTAGTGGTTTAGATAACCTAGGGGAACCCAGTAGCCACTGGTCCTCCAAAATGTTAATGAAGTTTCCATTACCAAATGACCAAGAGATATCATTTTTAAAGAAAGCCTTTACTTTTTAGAAGACTCTTAAAACCCCAAGAGGGTAAAGCACCTTCTGCGGCCTCAAGGAAATTTCTCAAAGGGAAATATCTCCCTTTAAAAAAATATATGAACAATAAAATATGGTTTAATATATACTTTCCAATCATTAGATGCTACTAGTGCAATATTCATACGACAGTATTTAAAGAAACTCACCATTAGATTTGGATTTTAGAAGAGTATCCCAATTCACTCAAAGTGATTAGTTTTTTTAGGAATAAGAAAGGAAGTCATAAGAAATGAAACAAGGTGATTAGTTTTTTTAAGGAATAAGAAAGGAAGTCATAACAAAAGAAACAAGGTGATTAGTTTTTTAGGAATAAGAAAGGAAGTCATAATGTTATTTGGGATAACATTGACTATGTATTTTATGAGAACTTTTTTCCCACTAGAAGACAAGAGTTTATTATTCCACATATCCATGTTATTTTTGCTAAATAGGACTCCACTTTTATTTAAATTAATAATCTACCCAAAAAGCTATATTATATTTATTAAATGATTCCAGAAAGACATGAACATTATCATTTGCAGCTTCTAAGAAGAACAAATAGTTATCTACAAATAAGACATGTGAAATATTAGGAGCATTTTTTAGCTATTTATATGACTTTTAAAATATTATTATCCATGCTCTCATTAATTATAACATGTAAAGCTTGAGTTATAATACATAAAAGAAAGGGGGACAAGGGACCCCTGTCTCAATCCTCTAGTAGGTTTTTCCAACCTATGAGCCTCCCTATTAATTTTAACACAATATATTACACTAGTCACATAGTTCATAATCCGTTGGACCTTTTTTTTGTATTAAAATCCATCTTTAAGAGTAATGCTTCCTGGAAAATATCATTCTATGTGCTCATATGCTTTACAAATGTCAGCATTGATTGCACACTGATAAGATTTAGAAGCTCTTTTGTTTTTAAGAAAGTGACAAACCTCATGAGTAAAAAGGATATTTTCAAATATTGACCTACCTGACACAAAGTCTGTTTGATTAGCCTCAATCAGTGTATCCATATGAGGTTGGATCCTTAAGATAATGATTTTAGAAATTATTTTCTATAAGAAGTCTGCACAATTGATAGGTCAAAATGATCCTATATTATCATGAGTTTTGACTTTAGAAATAAGATAAATAAGGGTGCCACTGATACCTTCAAGAATGCTATTATTCACAAGAAAGTCTGAAACCATTCTTAATAGGTCAAGATGGATAATATTCCTAAATTTTATAGAGAAGAAACATGCATAACCATTAGGTCCTGCGGAGTTATATGCATTAAGACTCCATACTGCCTCCTTAAGTTCTCTTAAAGAATCTGAGTTGCATGGTGAGTCATTAATATTCTCGTTCACACAAGGCTTAATGCTATGAAGAATATGATCAAAATTTCTTTGTCCAACAGTTCAAAAAATAGAGGAAAAATAATAAGGAATATCTCACACTATTTCCTTAGAATCTTCATAGATCCTTTTAGCCTTAGTAGTATCTTGGAAATAATGGTGTTTCTGTCTCTTATTCTTATCCAGTTCTTTTTAAATCAAACTACTCAATACAATTTTTCTTTTAACCAATGTTCCTCTAAATTTTTAACATGAAAAGCAAAGAGATCATTGTTAAACTCATATAATGAAAGATTAGAGATTTCCTCCAATTTTATCATAATCTTCGCAATAAGAATTCCCTGCTTTAGGATTTTTATTCTTCTCCAAAAGGAAAGTTTTCTAGTAACTTTCTTAAGTTAATTATAACATCTAACAATTCCATTACCTTTAAAGCCAACTAAATCTTTCCAAGAGTCTATCACTAAATTGCAACACGATATATCACCAAGCCAATTTTTTTCCTAAAAAAACCTCATCTGACTATTCCTATTCTCATTCCCCACATGGATGGTAAGTGAAATCTGATATGAACCTATAGGTGGCAAAACAGACAACCAACGATATGAGTATACAGAATTCCAAGTTTTATTAACAAGAGATCTATCTAATATCTCCTTAACTATATTTGTTTCATTTCTCCTATTAGCCCAAGTAAAAGCACAACCCTGGGGCTGGGAATGATCTTCTACCAATTATAATTTACTAATAAAGTTGTTCAAATAATTCATAATATTTTTACAAGGCAAGTACCCCCCAAGTTTATCAGACGTATCTCGCATTAAATTAAAATCACCAATAAGACACCAAGGTTCATTACTATTTACCTTAATTTTTTAGCTCAATAAGAAAATTAACCCTTTGTTTATCAATAGGAGGGTCATATACAAAGGTGTACCAAAGCCCACAAGTCTTCATGGTTAAGAAATGCATATGAATTATGTTTTTGTTGTTCTTAATGATATCTAATTTAAAATTAGTTTAGAAAGAACAATAAGACCACCAGATAGACCCACGGTTCCTAAAAGGCAACTAGTTCAAAATCAATATCCTTAGCAAAATTAATCAAGAAATCAGTTTTTTTTCTTAGTTTCAGAGAGATATATTACATTGATTTTATACTTCCCCATGACATCTCTTATTGTCAATATCGCCAAGGGAGTGCCTAACACTTGAAAGTTCCTGTAGAATTCTGTATAAATAACTAGTTTTAAAAATATTAATTGATGTATAATTATAAAATTATTAACTAAAATATTTAATTAATTTATTCTAATTAAGTTTGTAAGTAGAATTCATAAACTAAATTATTTTCATAAAACCATTAAACAGATAATCTAATTTAAATGTCTTTAAATTAATTAAATTTACATCATATTGCTTATGTAAAATTATATAGAATATCAAAACCTTTATGCATATTCACCTTTAACTATTAGAACTTTGTATATCTCTTTTTACTGGCCATTTGATTTCTTGTACACCAATAACTAAATTACATTACTTAAGGACTACGCTTAAAAAGATAAAGATTAGAAAGACAAACAAATCTTCTTGGCAAATTTGTATTAAGCCACGTTCTTCCATAAGTTGACTAAGCAATCCATTTCCAAAGTATAAAATAGACAAAACATCAAGTTAAAATAAATATATAAAAAGTAGGAAGAAACAAATAAATATTACTATTTAAGCTATTCTTGAAAAGAAATCTAAATACATAGAGATAATCTTAACAGTAAATAGCGTGATACCTTTAGAGATGGGGAGATATGGCGATCCCAGTTAGGAGGCTGTCCACTTAATAAATTAACCGCTAATAGCCTATTTTTCAGGTAATAGTTTAAATAATATTTAATATGTTTATCTTTAACCCTATTTTAAATTATACGGTAACATATTTAATACAATGATTTTGGACTCTATGAGTTATTATTTATCTGACTTATATTGTCTCGTTATTATTAGATTAATTTTATTATTTTGTTATCATTGTATAATTAGGATAGCACGAACTACTTCGCCGTATATCTATTAATTGTTAATTGCTATCGTTGTTGAATCGACCTATGTAGTCGTTTCATATTTGATATTTGATATCAATATTGATCGGTCGTGTGAAATGATACAATCGTGTTGCATTGGGTGGCAGCGAGCTTGTCAGTGTTAATACGACTATCATGATCTATTCCCACATGGCGCATGTGACACAGAGTTCCTTGGCAAGTGGGTCGTAGGTTTGGTTAACCGAGGGTATTACCAATGAGAGTGATAAGGGATCGAGAGTTGTGGAGGGAGTCATAAGGACAAGACCACAATATCCTTTGCAACATGTTTATTACTTGCTAGTGTATATAGTCTGCTAGGTAGTATGGATTGCCTAGTTTGATATGTACACGTATCTGATTTTTTTATCGCTTAATGAATGTTCAGTTTATATTTTTGACCTATATTAGTTCAATGACATCGTCTTAAATATAATTACTACCCTAGGTCAAAGTTTACATATGACCATTATTTATTTTCTCACCTAGCCAGTGGTAGCTCACCCCCATTTTCCTTATCCTTTCAGGTTAAAATAACTTAAGGACTTGGGTAATGGTCAGTAGCACATAATCAGTTGCAGAGAAAGAATAGAGTTTTGTAATTATTAGTTGTATTTATTTCATTTTGATCAGTTAATGTAATAAAGAGTTATTTATTTTATTAGAATGTACTTTTATTACTTAAATTAGATTAAGTAGTCGCATTTTTTAGGGCGTGACAAGTTGGTATCAGAGCTTAGAGTAGTCTCGAAGCATAACCGGGGATAGGATTCTCAGACTATTGTATCAGAGCTTAAAGTTCTAGTCTAAACACAATACTCACTGAAAGTATCACAGGTCGTACGCAAGTTTCAATGATAAGTAAGATTTGTTCCTCAGAGACTACGAAAGTTAGAGAGAACTTATGTAATATCAAGTGCAATTAAGAAAGTTAGAAGAATAATACACTGTAAATAAAAGACTATTGGGATATTTGTTTGGTTTTTGAATCAGAACAATTAACTAAATAAAATAAAGACAGGAAAATAAAATAACGAGAAAAAGATATTATAAGAGTTTAGCTCGAGATACAACAAGTAATCCCCACTAGCCTTGTTTATTCTAATTATGTAAGGGAGAATTGTGTGATATGCAATAGCCAGGATTCTATATTCCTCCTAACCCCCTTCCGGGTGGACATAAGAGGCGGCCTAACAATTACCAGGGGACTTGGGTAATGGGACCTTGCATAATGATCGGTGATTAAATATCAAACCCTAATGACTATCTAGTTAGGAAAACCCTTCCGAATCACTACTGCACGCTAGACATTTATGTGGTGTTTCAATAAATAGACACCCCTTCCGGGTGACCATCTAACTACTATTGTAATCCTATACGTTGTCCACCGTAAGAACTACAAACAATAAATCAAAGCACATAGAACAGAGAATAAAACACTAATATCAATTTAAATGCGAACATCCCAAATTTAAATAGATGTAAAACAAGTCTAGATTTCATACCCATATATGATAATATCAAGCTAAAATAAAATTAGTTCATACTAAAGAAAGAAAAGAAAACAATTACAAATTTGAAGGGTTGGAAGGCATGATTTGTAGTGCAACTCCTTCTGATCTTCTCTTCTCGTGATGTAAGCTTTCTCTTGGCTTAAAGGCTGGCCAATGATGTGTTTCTAATGACAAAAGGGTGTATTTATAGGGTTTTACAAACCCTAGGTCAAAATTTTGGAGTAGAAGGCAAGTAATTGGACTCTTTTCCAAATCAAATTCGTTTGCTAAACTATAGGAGAAGGGAAAAACTACTGCCGTCTTGGTCGTATTCCACTTGTTATTGCTCCGATTCTCACCTACTTTATATCGAAACGACCGCGTCGAAAAGATATACACTTTATATTTTGATTTATACTCAAATTACCAGCCTATTTTATGTTATCTTCACTTTAGTGGACGTAGCTGCAGAATTTCAAATTTACTTGGCAACTTTTCATTTTCTTATTTTATCTCTACTTCCTTTTATCTCCAATTTTCATCCATATCTTCTTTCTTTTATATCTTAGAATTGATTTGGCATCTAATTAATTTCCATCTATTTCTAAAGCTTCACACTAAACAAACAAATTAAACTTAATATGTTCCAAAAATAATAAATCATCAAATCAAGACAAGAAATAAGAAAATACTAAAATATGAATAAAAATATATAATTAAATAAATAAATACACCTAAAATGATTTATCCAACCTAGATTATTATATCACAAATAGGGAGACATCACGGGTTAACTAATAACCTATACAATACAATGTATTTATAGGTAAAGGGAGATACTAGGGTTAATAACTAAATGGACCAGACCTTACAAAGAAGAATTTTGGTCAAACATTCTCCCCCTTGACACAAATTTGGTAAGTATTGCTTGGACTTTATTGATCGTTGAATTTGATATCTAGTTCAAGTATTGTTTGGACTTGGCGTTCGCTGTATTAAATTAAGCCCTTCAGGGATTTTTAGTTATGATATTTAGGTCAAGTGTTCCTTGGACCTAGTTAGCATGCCATTTGTATTCAGCCCTTCGAGGTTTTTTGGAAGAGGAAGAGAGATAGCGGATTCTTTGTCAAGATTGCCCTTCGAGTCTTATTCTGCTTTTCGAGGATTATTAGCCCTTCAAGCCATATTCAGTCTTTCAAGACTTATTTAGCCCTTCGAGACTTATTTAGCCATTTGAGACTTATTCAGTCCTTCATGACTTATTCGGTCTTTCGTGACTTATTTAGTCCTTCATGACTTATTCAGCCCTTCGAGGCTTATTTAGTCCCTCGAGATTTTTTGAAGACTAGTGACTTTTTTCTTGACTCCCTAGCGGATTCTTTGTCAAAATTTCCGTTCAAGGATTATTCTTTTTATCGAGGCTCATTCAGTCCTTCGAGACTTATTTAGCCCTTCGAGACTTATTTTGTCATTCGAGATTTATTTAGCCCTTCGAGGCTTATTCTGTCCTAAGAGGCTTATCATCCCTTCGAGGCTTATCAGTCTTTCCAGACTTTTTGGAAAAGGAGGTGAGATATTTGAAGATTGGAGATTTGTTTCTTGACTCCCTAGCGGATTCTTTGTCAAGATTGCCCTTCGAGGCTTATTCTGCCCTTTGAGGCTTATTCAGAACTTCGATGCTTATTATGCCCTTCGAGGCTTATTCAGTCCTTCGAGACTTATTCAGTCTTTCATGGCTTATTTAGTCCTTCGTGACTTATTCAGCCATTCGAGACTTATTCAGTCCTTCGAAACTTTTTGAATTTTTTTTGATATATTTCCTGACTCTCTAGCGAATTCTTCGTTAAGATTTACCATCAAGGCTTATTCTGCCTTTCAAGGCTTATTCAGCTCTTCGAGACTTATTCAGCCCTTCGAGGCGTTTTGGAAGAGGAGGATAGATATATGAAGATTGGTGATTTATATCTTGACACCCTAGCGGGTTCTTCGTCAAGATGGAGAGATTTTGTTCGAGTTGGAGATATTTTCAGGTTTTTTGGGCCTCGATTGCCAAATTGTGTCTTGGCTCCCTACGGATATTTCGTCAAGATGGAGATATTTTTTCGAGGTGGAGATATTTGCAGTTTCATTGGCTTTACTTACCGAATTTGTGTCAAGGTGGAGATTGTTAGATATTTGACCCAAATTCTTCTTTGTAAGGTCTGGCCCATTTAGTTATTAACCCGAGTATCTCCCTTTACCTTTAAACACATTGTATTGTATAGGTTATTCGTTAAACCATTTAATTGGCAGCAACCATTAGATTCTTCTTTGTAATCAATCCTCTATAATAATATATTCTCCTCTTCCTGTGATTTTTCCCTATTTGAGTTTCCACTTATATCGGTGTTCCGTTCGTTTCTTGTTTCTTATATTATATTTTAATTCGCGATCCTAATTCTAGGAATATTAAGTCTATGATTGTCCCACCTTGGTTGCTTTGTACTTTTTCTCAGTGTTCTAAAAAGCGCTAGGCAAGCAGTTGACCACCTTCGAGCATCTAGGGGACTAGGCGGTTATGAATTTTATATATGAATATTATATATTATTAGGTTATTTATTTTTAAATCCACACAATATAATAGAAAAAATAAGGAAACATATTTGAAAAAACTCACAAAATTACATATTATTTCTTATATACATACTTTCTATGATTTAGGTAATGATAACGATTATATTTGAATATTTTTTAGGTATATTGTAATTTTTAAAATAGTTTTATATAATCTTTTGTTTTAAAAAAAATGGAATTTTCAATTTTTTGTGTAAAACAAATGGTTTTTTTTAGCCTCCTGACCGCCAAGGTCTGTTAAGGCCCGCCTAAGCCCTATTAGAGACTGCCTGGGACATTTCTAGAAGGTAGTCTACCTTCAAGCGCCTACGCGTCACCTAGGCGTTCGTCTAGGCCGATTTTTAGAACAAAGCTTCTTCTACAAATTTGATTCAGGCTTCTCCTACTAACCTTACCAAACTCCCATTTTTTTCCAGCTTTGTGATATTCCTTCGACTCCTCTTTTTTCTCTTATCAGCTTTATACCTCTTCTAGTAATTTTTTTGTGAATTTGGACCATTGTTTGACATCTTTTCCTCAACTTTGAAAACCATAATTTCAAAATTCGTTGCAATGTTCAAAACGTCATAGTTATTTCCATCAATTTAATCCAACTTCCCCGCTTGATTTCTAGTTAATTTGGGTTATCACAGTTCTTCCCCTCGTGCGTGAGAAGCCCACATTCCTAACAAAACTTATACATTTTCTTGAACTTGAATGAAATCCAAACCCGTTCCCTGTTAATTTGGTTGAAATGAATCCTAGCCGTAAGAGGTTTGATTGTGTTCCAGTTGATTCGAGCTTTGACATACGATATGTTTTGATTGCATTTTTTGGGGTTAGGAAAGGTGATTGTTTCAATCTCACCCAGCAACCAAGAAATCTTTATAACATTATCTTGTTATAGGAATAAATGCAGAATACCTCTGATTCTCACCAGACAAATGTGTGCATTAAGATGTTATGTGTTTACCATATACGTGATATGGACGATTATCGCATACATAATCACTGTCTTCCTTCTTCTAAAATTGTAAGATGTATACATAGAATTATCTAGTTTCCGGATTCACGCTCCCTTTGATTCCCCACGTTTTGGAGATAATGTCGTTCAAACGAGTGGAACTCATAGCTTCCTGTAATATGATTCCACGTAATTGTTTCTCTTTCTCAAATTTAGCATACTATGTGTTTTCATCTAGTAATAACAACAATTCTTCCTTATCTCCTCCATCTGGGTGGTTTGCAGCATAGAGTTCCATAACTAGATATGATTTTTGATGTGCAAATTAATGAGAAGTGAAAATATCAACTTACAGTTAAAAAAAAGCTCGGAATGAGGTCAAAATAATAAAAAGGAAAGGGGGAGAAACTAGAGTGAAAGGGTGGGTTAAATTTGGGTAATGGTGCTTAAAATATAGTGGTGGTTTAGTCTAGGATCTAGTGGTTTGTAGCGGTGGTTTAGATTGCCTTGGTTAAAGTTCTAGATAGCATTTTACCCAAATCAATTAGCCTTTGCAAATTCCTATCTAGTTTACACCATGTCTTTTTTATTACTAAGTTTTAAACATCATAACCAAAATATAATTACATTGTCTATTTTTCAAAGGATATGAGATGTGATACTTCTTAGACCCTGGTTGTTTTTTGTTTAAGAATTATATCTAGTGTAACGTTTAACAATTTGAAAAAGCAAAAGACTAAATTTAAGATATCAACAAAGGTAAAAAAAAATCAGTTTGGAATGTCTATGTTTACTAAATCAAAACATGTGAATTGCGAATAATTACATTAAATTGTATTCCAAATCCCCCTAAATCTTTCCCAAGTTATTGTGGACTACCTTTTAAACCGAGAAACCTCTTTGAGTAATTATACGAGTTATAAAATGATTAAGACAAAAAACTAGGTTGGCTATATGAAATATCTTGATCTTCCTGATTCTAAAACAGTTTATACGAGTTTTATCTAGTTTTACCTAGCGACCCCTACATATGTGTAGTTCATAAGGTAAGATAAATAAACAATGTGGCAATCATAAAGAAAATCCCTTCAAAACAAGACAATAATCTGAAAATACCCAGTTTAGTTTAAATATAGAAATCCCAATAATCATATCATAATCAACGGGGTTCACAAAAAGACATCCCAAAGTAAAGAAGGATGTATCTCATAATCAATTACATGATAAGAATGTTCATGATTACATATAGAAAATATAATTTAAAAGGAAGGGAATTTATTACGATGATGGTGTCATAAACTTGTTCCAATAACTAAACTATCTTGCCTTTTGCTAATAAAAGTAAAAGGGTGTATTTGGAACAAAAAGAAAAGTAAACGGGTGTAAAGTTGTGGGTTTCTAATGTATAACACGTACTTTATAAGTTCAAAAGTTGTAGTTTAACTCATTGTCCAAGGTAAGTGATTAAATTTGGTAACAATTAGTCCATAAGAAATTTGCAGAAATTTGTCCACGTTGCGCCATCTTACAAAATTTATCATAACTTTCTCCTCCGGATTCGGAATTGCTCTCGGTTGGAAACCACAAAATATTCTTCAAGGGATTTTTAATGGTTATGTATCAGTATCTAGTTCCGATCGAATTATCCCCAAAAACTCTTCATAGTCAGTGGAAAATTCATATGAAAACTTTTGTGATCTTTAAGGGTTTCTCGTGACTTTCTCGACCACTTATTGCTTCATTCCAAGCTTTCCATGTATACCTTCTAGTCTTTACATCACTTGTAGATCTCCTCTGATCTTCCATACTTAACGTTCTTGTGTTATCTAATCTTGCACAATTATAAAAACACCTCAAGATGCTCCAGGACACGCAACTCACACTATATAGCTAAGAATGTGAAAATACGTCAAATTAGGGGATAAATCTTTACTTTTTGCTCTAGACACTCACTAAATGATGTCTTGTACATATGCCAAAATATATCAAAATAGTGAGAAATCAAGACCCCCAACTTAAGTCGTGGTCTTCACGACAACATAATTACAAAATCGAGGATCGAAATGAAAATATCTCAACAATGCAACACATAATAAATAATATATGTGTATATAAAACTTCTCAATAAATTTTTTATCGACTTAACCCACAAGAATGAAAGTCATGCATGTAATAATATACATAAAGACACAGAACATGTTAACTTTGCAATGCAACTGGTAATTATTATTGGGCTTAAGGAGGCGCTGATAGGATGAACATAGAACTTGACATATTATTTAATGGACAACTTACTTCCTTCATATCAACTAATAACAACATACTGTTAAGCTTGAGTGAAGCACGATAAATATTTGGATAATGTAAGTAAGCTTTTTATGCTTTCCTCACTTAACTTAGCGACTGACCTACTAAAAGTTTGAGTTTCTCTCTTGATGTTGTTATTCCTAGGATTACAAGGCTTTTCAGAGCTGCATTTTTTTTTACTTTTGTTTATTTTTAATTTTGATAAGTTGATCTCGTACTGTATTTCATCTTCTTTTCCAAATGTTTAGAAGTTCAAAAGTCACCCATTATATTGTGAAGAATAAAATAGAATATTTAGTTTTAATATTAATTCTAAATAAATTAACCCTATGATAGTGAGAAATCTTAGGTTTATCCATACATGCTTGCCACCACCTCCCGCTCAACTCCGGCGATGGTAACGACGAATCGTGAAGAGTTGGAAGAAATACAAATAAACTTGTTTTGGTCATACGTTTTCTTAGGAGCCAATCTTTTAAATATTGATAACTCCTAAGAGGTTCCTTCAGCCACAGAATAAAAATATTTTATTAATTTCCCTAATCTCTCTTCCTTTCTTAAACCCATGTTTTCATCTCTCTGCAAAATGTGTGTAATTGTTTCACTAAATTCCTGACAATCTCCTGGTTTATGGCTACAAATAACAACACATTTATAACAGTATTTGGTATAACTATTTATTTACAAGTAAATATCATTATAAGAAATTTGATCTAGTGATCATGAGTAATGAATAGTACTAAACCAATACTAGTTCAAACCATACAAGTATAATATGAAACAATTTTTATTTTCACAAACAATAAAAATGTTTCTAAATATAATAAAACCATTGATATAGGAAATGTGTTGCAATAATTAAAAAAACTGTTACTAAAAGTACAACAAGTCGTCGCACATAAAAAATCTCATATAACGTAACTTAAAAATAACCCACTGCAGAAAGTATCAAATGCAATGGATTTTTGACTATTGCAATAATTTTATGAAAAGTGATTACTTAGAGATTAAGCAACGAGTAGCAAATTCAACTATCATAAAACCATTGCTTAAAGTCACGTGCTATGTTGTAAAAGTTTATAAATGTTGCAAGATAATCAAAATGTTGTAGCGTTTGACCTAAAATCTATGAAGATCTACAAGACTCATCTTTGAGTTGGGGTGGGGTAATAGTTATTCGCGTCCTCGTTTTATGTGTTTACTTACTCTAAGAAAAACTAAAAATCCAAAAAAAATTAGATTAAAAAATTAAGTGTTGAACTAGTAATGTCCCTTTGTAAAACATGTATAGACGAGTCAATGATAGAGGAAAGGTATTTTCTTTTTGGAATTGCCCATATTTTGTACTTGAATACGCATATGAAAACATGTTAGTGTAGAAATATAATTAATTAACAGTGTATATAAGAACCTACAAACTAAGCAATAGCTGAGTGGATGTGTAGTACGTGAGATCCAATCTAGTTGAAAATCAACTTACTTTGCAACTTTAATGTGAACGAGAAATGAGATCACATAGCTAGGAAAAATTTTAAGACAATTTTTTGTTAGCCACGTGTTCCTTTTAACTTTATGCTTAATGAAAATAAATTTGCCGTCTTAACCCTTTTGAGCTAAAAACTTTTTCTTTGTTAGTTCTTGCTATAAGCCGATACACTTAATATGTATAAATTTTCATATGATCCGCTCTTGAGTCACCCTTTATTATGATTATAAAACTTAAACTTAAGCTTGAAGTGGTGGGTGTTCGTGGTTATGTAATAAAAATAAATTTAAATAACAAAATTTTAAAATATCATGGTCATGCCTTAACAGAGGGCTTACTTAAACATAATACTCTCGTAAAGGCCAAATCTGGCCCAATAGTATTTCCACTTGCCAACCTAGTAAAATCGTGGCATGCTATCACTTGAAGATAGTGGTTCTAGCACATGCTTTAATTTTAGGCAGAGCAGAATTTTAACAAAATCGAAAATACCGTGTTAATTTTAACCAAACCGACCTATATTAATTTTACCTGGGTCAACCTTACCCATCGGGTTACTTTATTATTTTTGGGGTCCATGTATTTTACCCATATATTTACCCAAACTATTGGGTTACCTATTCGGAAACCTGTGTAATGAAAAGAAATACAAAACATGCATATCACAGAAGTCATTTCATTTGACTTCTCGGATATTCCAAACATTTATAATTCATTTTGAATTATTCAAATGTTGTCAGTTTATCCATTTTATCATGAATAAAAAAAAGATTAACTAATGTTGACTAATGAGGTAAATCGAAGGCGGACTGAGTAACCGGAATTAACTCGAGAGTAAATTTGTTTTAACATTATACTTGGGTTATCTTAACAATCTCTTAAACTGAAATATATTATCTTTAGTTTACCCTATCCTAAAAACCCAGGTAAAATAGACCCATGCTTTTCCCTACTTTAACTAACCTACTTCTAGATCTTTCCTGATCACTCTACTAGTCTACTTGTTTTCGTGATTGATATTTGACCACTTCATCATGCTTATTCATATGTGTGGCCACATGAGTCCACGTTACAAAGTGCTATAGCAATATACGTGGACCCTAAAATATCCACCACTTTGTCTACTTGTATACACTATAAATACCGCCACATCCTTCCTCAATTAATACAACAACCACCACCACCATTAAAATTCACATATAGCTACTCTCTGATCCATTTCTAAACCCCCCCAACCGATCCTCTTGTACGTACATCAATGGCTGCTTCAGCTACCATGCAATCCATGTTGTCATCGCCTACTCTTAATACTAGATATGCACCTTCAGTAAAATACGTTGTATCATGTATCCCAAATAGGGGTAACTTTAGAATTAGAAGCATGTCTGAGGTAAGAGTTATACTTTGATTTACAGATTCCACTTATAAGTAATGAATTATGGTTGATATTTGAAAAAAAATGTTAGGATTTCACTTAGTCTACCTTTTTATTTTGGTCGAACACCTAATCTAACACAACATAGTAATTTAAATGGGGTTTTGCTATTTGTTGTTTTGCAGGATAAGGAGAAAGAGATATCATCATCATCAGGCCTTGATGCAAATAAGGCAACTCAGGTGCCAATTAACTCCACCACCCCTATTAATTCCCCGATAAAGCAGGCCAAGACTAAGAATACAGGGTTTACAGACATCTTTGCTTTTAGTGGACCTGGACCTGAGAGGATCAACGGGAGGCTTGCAATGATAGGCTTTGTTACAGCCATTGGTGTTGAATTAGCCAACGGTCAGGATATATTTTCACAGGTGGCTAATGGTGGGGTTACGGTATTCTTGGGAACTAGTGTTTTGCTAACACTAGCATCATTGGTTCCATTGTTGAAAGGAGTTAGTGTTGAATCAAAATCAAATGGTTTGATGACATCTGACGCTGAAATTTTGAATGGAAGATTTGCTATGTTGGGTTTGGTTGGATTAGCTTTCACTGAGTTTGTCAAAGGTAGTGCTTTGATATAAAGGTCTAATCATTCTGGTATTGTATATTGTATACAACTTCGTCCAAATTGATGTAGATTGAAAAGTTTTGCTTTGAAAAAAAGTATAGTACAGTATTATCTTACATTATCGATAATTGGAAGCATTATGTCACTAAATTGGTAAAGGGAGTAACTACTTTTCTTCTTCTTTGGATTGGGTAAACTCTTGTACTAATCAGAAAATAAAAACGGTGCAATAAGTATCTATACACTATACTCCTATCTAAATTCGAAAGTTTAAGATAGCAACAAAAAAAATGAAATAAAAAAATACGGCACTTTGATAATCGATTCCTAAGTTGTTATTTCATTTTTCATAATAATATAATTTATTGCCTTTCATACACAATACGTGGTGGCTCCAAAAGATAATCTTCAAGCCATTTTCTTTCAATTTTTACAAATCTTAAACTTCTCAAACCATTTCAAATCACTTAGAAGAGTATTCCTTTCTATGTCAATACCCCATCATTTCGCATAAGCACATTTTAAAAAAAGATACTTGTTTGACTCAAAGTTTTCATCACATAAAACACAAAGTCTCTCTATTAATGTCATCCAAATGACAATTGGGAGATTTCATCACATAAAACACAAAGTCTCTCCATTAATGTCATCCAAATGACAATAGCATGTTTGGGAGTGAAGCAAGAATCCCAAACAATATTGGCCTAAGACCTCACTGAAAATCGACGCCTAAAAATATCGTAAGGTTTTTTTATATAAAGTATAAAAGTTTCGCTACATAGATCATTAACGATGGGATGATCACTAGCCAAGTAGAACCACCGAGCTAAAATGCGTTCTTTACCCTAATCACCAACCAAATCTCGAATCACCTCTTTAAGTTCCCAGATATTTTTTAAAACTAGAGAATCTATTTTTTTCGGTTTCCAACTCTAAAAACTTATATTTTGATAATACTCTCCATGTATCAATTTGATCCAAAGAGAGTCTATTTTAGAAACAATCTTTCAAAGTATTTTAATGAGTGATTTATTTCAGGCCTCTAAATCTTTCAATCCAATTCCACCTTTTTTTTTTCGGAACACAAATTTTATTCCAACTAACTTGTGGCAATTTTTATCCTAATAAAAGTTTCAACAAATATTAACAATAAATTCTCGAACACCTATCAAAACCGGAAAAATAGTGAACCAAAAGTAAATCACCCCTTGAGAGACCGGATCTAATTAATTTCAATCTACCCCCAAAAGACAAAAAGAGGTATTATAAGATCTTACAAACCCCTTCAATTTATGGAAGAAGTGTTTGTAATCTCTTAAAAGTAGCACAGAAGAGCCAAGTGGTAGACCTAAATATCGAAAAAGGTATCCCACCTTTATCCAAACGAGTAGTAGCCAAAATATTTGCAAGTTCAACATTATTTACTCCCAAATCATAAATATTTTACTTGTTAATATTTATATGAAGATCCGAACAATAACCAAACTATTTAAGACTATATATACGAATTTTAACGGATGCATTATCACCTTTCACAAGAAGCATTAAATCATCCGCGAAAGAATGATGTGTTATTTTTTCTTTTTCAACTTCGGATGATAATGAATGTCATGTTCCGTATTTTTTTTTGCTAAAGAAGACTCTACTTTTGTTCAAATTAATAATCTAATCAAAATCTATACTACTCCCTCCGTCCATCAATGTTTGTCATGTTTTTTTTCAAACAGATTAAGAAATCAATTAATCCCTTATGTTATTATTAAACTACCCTCAACTAACTAAATCAATTCTTAATGATAAGTCATTACTCAACCGACATTGTTAATCGTGTTAGTGAAATCAACCTTTATCTTAATTTAAGGAGGGAAAATTCCTTTTCTATTTAAACATGAATTCTCAACTTTCTAGTTTTTGAATAGAAATATTTCTTGAACAAAAAAATCTAATCTACTGAAAAATTCAACGAAGTAAGTGAATCTAAATTTAAGAAGGGAAAATTCCCTCTCTTTTATCTAATACTCTAAGGGAGGTGTATTCAATTAAGAATTTGTTAGGTTTTTTGGGACTTTAAAAGTCTAGGGGTATTCAATAAGATTTTAAAAAGGCTTTTAAAATCTCGGTGTATTCAATTGAGATTCTTTTGAATCCTTTAAAATTTTGAGGTATTAAAAAGTCATTGGACTCTCCAAGTCATTGGATTTCGCAGGAGTTTAGCATTTGAGTATAACTAAACAAAGTCATTTACAAATCCCTCTGCAAAAGCAGAGACTTCATAAATTCCAAAAAAAATCAGCAATCGAGCAAAGCAACATAGCACAGAATTTTTTTATTTTTAATTGACAAGGGTATCAACCACTCATGTACCAATAATAACAGATGAATTGGAACAATGTACCCCAAATACCAATTTTCTGGTGGGAGAATTATATTTGTATAATCATTGTTTCTGACACACCAACAATTCTTAGCACATTCACAACAATTACTTCACCCACCTCAAGATTATTCTGAACAACTGTGGGACTAAAAAAGTGAGCTATCATGATTATCTGTGTTTATCTCCTCATACATTCTTTTAAATTGTACAATATTAAGAAATATATCTTTAGCTAAGTATGTAGATAATGAACTAACAATTCCAAATATCCATTCTTCTCTACAGCTGTAACCAGATGACATTGCTTAACCAATAAAAGGTTGTTGGTGTGGCCTAAGGTGTGATAAAAAGATGTATAAAATAAGTGCAAATAAACACCCTAAGCTAACACGGTTGTGCAAGTATACAGATCGTATGCAAGTTTTAATGAATAAGTAAGATTCGTTCCTCAGGGACTGATGAAAGTTAGAGAGAACTTATGCAAATTATCAAGTGTAGATATTACAGATAGAAAAGATAATACGCTAGTAGGAAGAAGAGAAAGACAAATATTTATTTGGTTTTTTAAATAAGAAAACTAAACTACTAAACTAAAGACAGAAAATAAATAAAAGAAAAGAAAAGAAGATAGTATGAAAGTTATAACTTAGGTTTTACTAGTATGCACTAATCCTTCTAATTCTATCTATTAGATCTAATTTATAAGGGAGAATATTAGCTCTTGGTATACTTAGTCAGGATTCTAAATTCCTATACCTTAGACCTTGAGAGCGACTAAGGGGGCTACGGCACAACCAAGAAGTGATGAAGAATAGGGTTATCAAACGTCACTAAGGCCCTAAACAAATACTGCAATCCTGGTGATATGGTGATTAAAACAAACCCTAATGACTATCTAGTTAGAATCATGTTTTGTCAGAACTGATATCGACACTAGACGTTATGTGGTGGTTCAATAGTTAAACACCTAGTTACGGTGACCATCTAACTACTATTAAGGTAATCCTATACTCGTGCACTAGCAAGGAAAACAATCATTAAATCAAAACACATAATAAAATATAAAGGTAAGTAGCTAATATCAGATTAAAACATATAATTCCCAAAGAAACTTAGATAGAAGAATTATAACTCATAGTTTATACATTATGCAAAACCTAAGCTAATAGAATTAGTTCATACAAAGAAAAGAAGATAAAAGAATTACAAAACAAGAGGTTGAAGGAGACATAATTGTTGCACAGCTCCTTCCAGACTTCTTCTCTTGTGTTGCAGCTTCCTCTTGGCCTTAAGGTCTGGCCAAGGATGATTTAAGAGTGTTAAGATGCTGTATTTATAGGGTATAGGAAGACCTAATTCGTTTTCTTGAAGGAGAAGGAAAGTAATGGACTCCTAGTCCAACTCAAATTCGTAAGGAAATAAAGATAAACACTGCTGGACCGTTTTGAGCATATCTTCTTCGTTATTGGTCGGTTTGAGCTCCATAAGATACCAAAAGAATCGCAACAGAATTATCTCTGCACCTATGAAAGGAAATTACCAAAATCGGCCTATTTCTTAGGTAAATAACCACTTCTTTAGACGTGTACTGCAGAAATTCAGATTTAGGCAGCTTTTCCTTTTCCTAATTGAACTCAGTTTCCTTCTATCTCCAATTTCCATGCTAATCTCTTTCCATATCTTGTAGTCTTTGACTTGTACTCTAATTAATCTCCATAATTATCTTTAAAGCTTCACACTAAATAAACAATTAAACCCAATATGCTCTAAAATATTATGTTACTAAATCAAGACTCAAAATAGGAAAGTGCACTAAATTAAGCTAAGATCGACCTATAAACTAATAAATACGCCTAAAATGATGTCTCTGAAGTATATTTAATTATCACAAATGAGGAGACATCAGTTGTAATAACTCATCCTATGAATCCAGATAATTTTATACACAAGTACAATATAAGCTCAGGTTTATTGATCCATTTCATGAAATGCTTTTGAGAAGCGATGGATAAAGGGTTAAGAAGCTCTTCGATAGGCCAAAGCGGCTCAGAAACGATGACGATTATACTCATGAAGTTGATTATATTTTCTTCGTCTTTGGATTTCTTGTAAACTGCATAACGAAAGAAAGCTATCAAAGTATTGACATTTAAGTTCTCCTTGTACTGTTAGAAGAGGATTCGAAACATCATTTGAAGTGCTCGATGATCTTCAATAGCTTGAGATCTTAAATTGGCTAAAGACCTATCAATTACATGATCAACGGCTGATACGATTCGTGTCCACTAGGGATGAGATTTTCTGATGGAAGAAAGAATATTCTTGGTTTCTTTTAAGGTTTTTCCTTGCGAAATACGCATTTTCTGTAAATATAGAAAGATTAGAAGCTAAAATTGTTTTATCGAATAAATGGGTAAAACTTACCTCTATGTTAAGAATGTCACATTAATGTCTTGTTTACAGTTGCAGATACACATCTTCAATATCTCCTACTAATTTGTCCAACTTTATTCCATTTTCTGAAATTTTGATTGAGAAATTCAAATTTATCTATGTCGCCACCTATTAGAATTGCTTGCTCAGCTCTCATCTTTGTAGTTGCTATTGCAGCTGGATATGTGATTGTGTCTCGATTTGGTGGCTCTCAAAATGCTGCCTTGGGCGGGGCAGTAGCTCTAGGTGCAACGGGAGCTGGTGCTGCTTACGCTATGAGTTCTTGTGTTCCCGAGGTTGCGTCTGTGAATTTGCATAATTATGTAGCCGGTTTTGATGATTCTGAGACTTTAAAAAAGGAAGATATAGAAGCCATTGCAACTAAGTTAGTTATATTCCACCAAAACTTATTTGTAATTTGTACACATGTTTGATTTATTCAGCTGCAACCTGCATGAAACTTCAAGTCAATTTTGTTCGATATTTGCAAAATGATAATTTGTTGTCTTATTATTAAGTTGTACTACATTCATTTGGATATGATAAATAAAATTATTATGTATTTTTATAAAACCTTGTTTGAAGGTAAGCAACTTTGATTTTTTTTTTTTTGTCAACATCAGCTTTAGCTCTAAGTCCATCAGCAACTTTGGTACAGAAGTTACAATTATGTAAAGGGTTGGATCATTAATAATTGTCGGCAAGATGAAGGTTTGCGAAGTATGAATATAATATGGCGAGAATCATTAATTCATAAGTATAAATTATATAAATTTAGAAAAATAAAATAGTTTCATATATTTATTGGATCCATTAGAATCCGCTTAAAAGTCTGTCAAATTCTACGTAGAATCAAACAAAATCATTTAAATTCTATATAGAGTTAAAACAATCAATAGAGTTTTTAAAGTCTATATATTATATAAACTCTTACAAAGTCTTTTTAAATCTTAATTATATACACCCTTCTAAATTTATATTTTAAAATAGGAAAAATCAATCTTATTTATAGAAGATTTGTCTCTTAATATTTATCTATTTTTTAACAAAGAAACATCTTTATTTATGGTTTTTTAAATTTGATAGCCAATCAAAATTTTATAAGAATTTATCTTCTACGTTTACACCAATTGAAAGATTATTATGAGTAAATTTTAAGAACGACTTCAATTTTAGAGAATCAGTTTATATTTGATCTAAATGAAGAACTAAGGTTTTTATTTGATTTAAATGAGGAACCAAGGTTTCAGGACAATCTATATAGGGAGATTTCTCAATCACCACATCAAGATCCATCTTCTTATGCATGTATGTAAATTTTTGGTCATTTCATTGCAGTAACCGTACATATTCTTATATTTTTGCATTACTATCCTTTTGGCTTGTTCATACATGAACAGAGGAATTATTTAGTGAACAATAACAACCATCAAATGTATCAAAAATGTATCTAACGAAAGATGATCGTAGGTTACTTTACAATATGTTGTTAGCAAAAAGTATTGATGGAAAACTAAAGATTAGAGTGCTAAGAGAGATTGCATCACAATTTAATGTATCTGTTAGAACTGTCCAGCGCATTTGGAAATTAGGTGTTTCTCAAAATACAAAAAATTGAGGATGTAAGAGAATTGAGGTAGATTTAAATCTCATTTGTAATGTTCCTTTACAACGAAGAACTAGTCTTCGAGATCGATAGTTGGCCTAGTGGTTAGGTTACTCCGCAGAGACTAAGAGGTCCTAGGATCGAATCTCATTGGAGCCATTTACTCCGAGTCCAAAGTGGCTCTCTCATGTATTCCAAAAAAAAAAGAACTAGTCTTCGATCTTTATCAGAAGAGTTACACGTATCAAAAAGCACATTATTCAATCGTTTACAGGCGAGAGAAATTAAGCGACATTCAAACCCTATGAAACCTACGCTAAAGGAAGAAAACAAGAAATCCTTATTGAAATGGTGTATATCGATGCTTGATAGTCATAGCTTACCACATGATCCTACTTTTGATGGAATGTATAACGTTGTTCATATTGATGAGAAATGATTTTTCTAGAGCAAAAAAACTCAAAATTATTATTTACTACCTGAAGAAGATGGTCCTCTATGCACTTGTACAAGTAATAATAAGGTTTAAAAGGCCATGTTCTTAGTTGCTTTAGCTCGTCCAAGGTCTGATGAACAAGGAAATGAGACTTTTTCGGGGAAAATTGATGTATTTCCCTTCGTTACAAGAGAGTCGGCCAAAAGAACTAGTGCTAATTGAGTTGCAACAACATTAGAGACAAAAGCTATAACTTCAGTGAAAAAGGATATTGTAAGGTCTTTCTTAATCGACAAAGTCCTTCCCACAATCAATGAAAAATGATCAGCCAAAAACGCAAGCTATCCGATATATATATATATATATATATATATATTATATATATATATATATATATATATATATATATATATTCAACAAGACAATGCAAGAACACACATTGGTTGTGATGATTCGAAATTTTGTGAAACGGCTACTCGAGATGCATTTGATATTCGTTTAAGGTTTCAACCTCCAAACTCTCTGAATTTAAATGTTCTTGATCTTGGATTTTTTTAATTCTATTCAATCCCTACAATATAAAGAAGCGCCTTAAACTATTGACAATCTCGTTAGTTTTGTTATTAAGTCATATGAAGATATTACGCTGATGAAGTCCAATCGTATATTTGTAACGCTACAAATGTGTATGAAAGAGATTATGCATAAGAAGGGATCCAATGATTATAAAATTCCTCATTTGAAAAAAGAAATGTTGGAAATAGAAAATAATCGTCCAACACAAACAAAGTGTGGTAGAGGATTATTTCATGAAGTTCTTAAATTTTTAGAATGAATAGATCAAGAATTTTGCAGTTGGTTATGTTATCTTGAATGGAAATTATTGAAAAAATAGGATGAACATGACTTTGATTTTGACTATGTAATTTGTGTTAAATTTTTAAACCGATTAGTATGTTTTGCTTAAATGAATTTCTGATCATGGTTGAATTTGCTGTATTTAGTTCATATATAGTTCTACAGATTTTTTCCTTTATTGTAAACAATGTTGCATAATCCTATTATCAAGTTGCAGAATCATATTATCAAAAAAAATATTACAGAATCATCTAATCTATGTTCTCAGGCTATATAGAGTAATATAGGTATTTTAGTGCTGTAAAGATTTAACTGTTTGATGTTCCGAATTGTAGTTTTATATACTTGAGTAGTTAATTGCATCATTAGTCCTTGTATGAAATAGGTAAATAGGGATATTTTTGCTATTTGGAATAGTACATGGACCAATAGTGTTATTCTTAGGTATGATAGTTTTGTTAAAAGAGGTTGTGTTTATGTAATATTGCTTCAAGAGAGATTAAATGAGTTTCATCATGTTTTCATATATATAAATATTAATTGCATCATTAGTCCCTATGTTATGTGAAATATAGTAATATACACGTGTTCAAACGGTTCCTTTTATCCTATATAGGTTAGTAAATAATGTAGCTACTCAATTTTTTAATATGGTTTATAACTTTATGCAAACCTTCAATATGGCTTAAGGGGTTAATTGCATATTCAATAAAAAGCTAAATATACTAAAATTTATGTGAAATTACAGAAAAAGAGATTGAAAGAGTAAGCAGAAGTTAGGAGAATAAAACAAGAACTATGACAACCACAAAAACAACAAGATTCTATTGCATAAGTTTGTTAAATTGCTAAATGATCTTTTAATGAAACTGTTTTATTTCGATAGGTATTTTAAGAAAAAATGTTACCGAATCATTTTTTTGTCAAATTTGCTGAATCAATTTTTATACATTTTGATTTGTTTATATTTGTTCTCAAGCTGTAATAGTATAGGTATTTTAAGATTATGAAAAAAAATATACTCATATATTAAGATCGATGGCCGTTGTCCAAAAAAAAGAAAAAAAAATATACTCCTATATTAAGATCGATGGCTTTGATAACTTTTTTTTTCAATCAATGAATTGCGGTTGTTCCTAGGTTTGTCTAGGTATTTAGGTATGAAAGAGTCAGCGTTATCCAAAAAAGAAAAAAAAAGATCGATGACGTATAAGACCAATTCGTTTTTTGTTTGTATGTTTAAAGTTAAGATCGATGGCCGTTGTCGAGAAAAGGAAAAATAAAGATTGATAGCGTATAAGACTAATATTTTTGTTTGTATAAATGCTTAAAATTTGTGTCTAATAAATGATTTTTTCAAATGTATTGATAGTAAATTTTTGAAAATAAAAAAAAAATCGGTAGAAAGTGTAAAAAAGTTTTTTAGTATTCTAAATACACAATCTTTTATGGATATTTATTTTTAAAAATTGTCTGAACAAAAAAAGTATGTTTAAGACACGTTATGGTCGATAATATATAGTTAATCTATTTTTTTTTACCAATCAATTCTTTCATGGTAATTGATTGGTATATATTACTCTAACTAACCTACTTCTAGATCTTTCCATGACACTCTACTCAATTTTGTTTTAGTGGTTGATGTGGATCTTTCCATGACACTCTACTCAGTTTTTGTTTTCGTGATTGATATTTGACCACTTCATCATGCTTATACATATGTGTGGCCACATGAGTCCACGTTACAAAGTGCTATAGCGATATACGTGGACCCTAAAATATCCACCACTTTGTCTACTTGTATACACTATAAATACCGCCACATCCTTCCTCAATTAATACAACAACCACCACCACCATTAAAATTCATATATAGCTACTCTCTGATCATTTCTAAACCCCCCCTAACCGATCCTCTTGTACGTACATCAATGGCTGCTTCAGCTACCATGCAATCCATGTTGTCATCGCCTACTCTTAATACTAGATTTGCACCTTCAGTAAAATACGTTGTATCATGTATCCCAAATAGGGGTAACTTTAGAATCAGAAGCATGTCTGAGGTAAGAGTTATACTTTGATTTACAGATTCCACTTATAAGTAATGAATTATGGTTGATATTTGAAAAAAAATGTTAGGATTTCACTTAGTCTACCTTTTTATTTTGGTCGAACACCTAATCTAACACAACATAGTAATTTAAATGGGGTTTTGCTATTTGTTGTTTTGCAGGATAAGGAGAAAGAGATATCATCATCATCAGGCCTTGATGCAAATAAGGCAACTCAGGTGCCAATTAACTCCACCACCCCTATTAATTCCCCGATAAAGCAGGCCAAGACTAAGAATACAGGGTTTACAGACATCTTTGCTTTTAGTGGACCTGGACCTGAGAGGATCAACGGGAGGCTTGCAATGATAGGCTTTGTTACAGCCATTGGTGTTGAATTAGCCAACGGTCAGGATATATTTTCACAGGTGGCTAATGGTGGGGTTACGGTATTCTTGGGAACTAGTGTTTTGCTAACACTAGCATCATTGGTTCCATTGTTGAAAGGAGTTAGTGTTGAATCAAAATCAAATGGTTTGATGACATCTGACGCTGAAATTTTGAATGGAAGATTTGCTATGTTGGGTTTGGTTGGATTAGCTTTCACTGAGTTTGTCAAAGGTAGTGCTTTGATATAAAGGTCTAATCATTCTGGTATTGTATATTGTATACAACTTCGTCCAAATTGATGTAGATTGAAAAGTTTTGCTTTGAAAAAAAGTATAGTACAGTATTATCTTACATTATCGATAATTGGAAGCATTAGGTCACTAAATTGGTAAAGGGAGTAAATTTTTTTTTCTTTGGATTGGGTAAACTCTAATATTAATTATCAGAAAATAAAAACGGTGGAATATACAATAAGTCACCTATCTAGATTGCTATCTATATTCGAAAGTTTAAAATATGAAGAAAAAAAAAAACAATTATATATCTTATACGATCACATATTCTTTACTATTATCATTTAACTTCTTTCATAATCTTTTCCAAAACTGTTATTTCAAGTTTCATAATAAATGATGGTTCTAAAAGATATTTTTCAAATCATTCTTTTTCAATTTTCATAAGTCTTAAACTTCTCAAGCTTTTTAAATCACTTACCAGAGTATTTATTTCTTTGTCAATACCTTACCATTTATGAATCTCATTTCCTGTATCTTTCGTATACGCATATAAAAAAAAAAGATACTTATTGGACTCAAAGTTTATCACATAAAATACAAAGTTGATCTAATTCTAAATAGGTCATTTGATATTTGTTTGAAGTCTCTCCATTAATGTCATACAAATAACAATAGCATGTTTGGGAGTGATCTATTTTCTTCGATTTCCAACTCTAAAAACTTATATTTTGATTATACTCCCCATGGATAAATTTGATCCAGAGAGAGGCTGTTTTAGTAACAATCTTCCAAAGTTTTTTCATGAGAAGTGATTCCAAGCCTCCAAATCTTTCAATCCAATCCCACCTTTTTTTTCCGGAACACAAATTTTATTCCAACTAACATGTGGGGCTGCTTCTTATCTTAATAAAAGTTTCAACAAATACTAACAATACGATCTCTAACACCTATCAAAACCAGAAAAATAGTGAACCAAAAGCAAATCACCCCTTGAGCGACCGATATAATTAATTCCAATCTACCCCAAAAGAAAGAGAAAAGGTATTCCAAGATCTTACATACCCCTCCAATTTATCGAAGAGGAGTTTGTAATCTCTTGAAAGTAGCACAGAAGAGCCAAGTGGTACACCTAAATATCAAAAAAGGTATCCCACTTTTATCCAAACGAGTAGTAGCCAAAATATTTGCAAGTTCAACATTATTTACACCAACATAATAAATATTTGACTTGGTAATATTTATAAGAAGACCCGAACAATAACCAAACTCTACAAGACTATCTATAAGAATTTTAACGGATGCATTATCACCTTTCACAAGAAGCATTAAATCATCCGCGAAAGTAAGATGAGTTTTTTTCCTTTTCAACTTCAGATGATAATGAAAGTCATGTTCCATTTTTTTTTTCTAAAAAAGACTCCGCTTCTGTTCAAATTAATAATCTAACCAAAAGCTATACTATTCCCTCCGTCCATCAATGTTTGTCATGTTTTTTGTCACACAAATTAAGAAAAACAATTAATCCCTTCTATTTTTACAAAACTATCCTCAAGTAACTAAATAAATTCTTAATGATAAGCCATTACTCAACCAAAATTGTTAATCGTGTTAGTGAAATCTACCTTTATCTTAATTTAAGGAGCGAAAAATTCCCTCTTCTATTTAGACATAAATTCTCAGTTTTTTAGTTTTTGAATGAAAATATTTCTTGAAAAAAAAAATTCTAATCCACTGAAAAATTCAATGAAGTAAGTGAATCTAAATTTGAAGGAGGGAAAATTCCCTCTCTTTTATCTACTACTCTAAGGGAGATGTATTCAATTAAGAATCTGTTGGGTTTTTTTGAACTTTAAAAGTTTAGGGGTATTCAATTAAGATTTTAAAAAGTCTTTTAAAATCTGGGTGTATTCAATTGAGATTTTAAAAAGTCTTTTAAAATCTCGGTGTATTCAATCAAGATTCTTTTAAATACTTTAAAATTTTGAGGTATTAAAGTCATTGGACTCTCCAAGTCATTGGATTTCATAGGAGTTTAGCATTTAAGTATAACTAAACAAAGTCATTTACAAATCCCTCTACAAAACCAGAGATTTCATAAATTCCACAAAATACAATCAACGATCGAGCAAAGCAACATAGGAGGTAATTTTTTTCTTTTTCTTTTACAAGGGTAGTATCCACTCTTGTACCAATAATAACAGATGAATTGGAACAATGTATCACACTTACCAATTTTATGGTGGGAGCATTATATTTGTATAATCATTGTTGCTAACACACCAACAATTCTTAGCACATCCACAACAATTACTTCACCCAACTCAAGATTTTTCTGAACAACTATGAGACTAAAAAAGTGAGCTATCATGATTATCTGTGTTTATCTCCTCATAAATTATTTTCAATTGGACAATATTAGGAAATATATCTTTAGCTAAGTATATAGATAATGAATAACCATTCCGGATATCCATTCTTCTCTACAGCTGTAACCAGATAACATTGCTTAATCGATAAAAGGTTGTAATAACCCATCCTATATGAACTATGTTGTAGATCTCTCCGCCTAGGCGTCAACTCCCCCTCTCAACCGCTTACGCCTAGTTATAATTCTAGGCGTTTATGCCTAGCACCTTATTCACCTGGAATAGGCGCCTAGCCCACCTAGGCGCCAATTAATGGCAAAAAATAGTTGCCTAGGCACCAATTAATGTTAAAAAATGACCGCATAGACTTTCTTTTTATTTTTCTTAGTCTCTAGAATTAATGAATTAATATTATAACTCAAAATTTAGTATATTATATATTTACTGTAGTGTTGTTATATGAATTTATGACTTAAATAGTTAAAATTGTTATAATTACTACATATATATTACTAAATACACAAAATTACACAGCGAGATTCAAAACCGTCTAATCCCGCCTAAGCCCCGTGTAATCCCGCGTAGGCGCTAGGCCCCAGTCGACCACCTAGGCCGCAAAACCGAGATCTACAGCATAGCCTATGAGTCCAAGTAATTTTATACACAACTACGAATATAAACTCAGGTTTATTGATCCATTTTGATGAAATGTTTTTGAGAAGCGATAGATAAAGGGTTACCAAGCTTTTTGATAGGCCAAAGCGGCTCGGAAACGGTGACGATTATACCCATGAAGTTGATTATATTTTCTCTGTCTTTGGATTTCTTGTAAACTGCATAACAAAAGAAAGCTATCAAAGTATTGATGTTTAAGTTCTTCTTGTACTATTAGAAGAGTATCCCAGACATCATTTGAAGTGCTCGATGATCTTCAATAGCTTGAGGTCTTAAAATGGCTAAAGATCGATCGATTACGTGATCAACAACTGATACAAGTCGTGTCCACTGGGGCTGAGGTTTTGTGATGGAAAAAAAATATTCTAGGTTTCTTTTAAGGTTTTACCTTGCGAAAATACACATTTCCTATAAATAGAAGAAGATTAGAAGCTAAAATTGTTTTATCGAATAAATGGGTAAAATTTACTTCTATGTTAAGAATGTCACATTAATGTCTTGTTTACAGTTGAAGATATACATCTTCAATATCTCCTACTAATTTGTCCAGCTTTAATCCATTCTCTAACATTATGATCGAGAAATTCAAATTTATCTATGTCGTCACCTATCAGAATTGCTTGCTCAACTCTCATCTTTGCAGTTGCTATTGTAGTTGGATATGTGATTGGGTCTCGATTTGGTATCTCTCAAAATGCAGCTTTGGGCGGGCAGTAGCTCTAGGTGTTACGGGAGCTGTTGCTGCTTACGCTATGAGTTCATGTGTTCCCGAGGTTGCGTCTGTGAATTTGCATAATTATGTAGCAGGTTTTGATGATTCTGGGAATTTAAAGAAGGAAGATATGGAAGCTATTGCAACTAAGTTAGTTAGATTCCACCAAAACTTATTTGTAATTTGTACACATGTTTTGATTTATTCAGCTACATCCTGCATGAAGCTTCAAATCAATTTTGTTTGATATTTGCAAAATGATAATTTGTTATCTTGTTATTAAGTTGTACTACATTTATTTGGATATGATAAACAAAATTATTATATAATTTTATAAAACCTTGTTTGAAGGTAAGCAACTTTGGTTTTTTTGGTCAACATCAGCTTTAGCTCTAAGTCCATCAGCAACTTCGGTACAGAAGTTACAATTATGTAAAGGGTTGGATCATTAATAATTGTCGCCAAGATGAAGCTTTGACAAGTATGAATATAATATGGAGAGCATCATTAATTCATACGTATAAATTATATAAATTTAGAAAAATAAAATAGTTTCATATATTTATTAAATTCATTAGAATCCGCTTAAAAGTCTGTCAAATTCTTCGTAGAATCAAACAAAATCATTTACATTCTGTATAGAGTTAAAACAATCAATAGAGTTTTTAAAGTCTATAGATTATATAAACTCTTACAAAGTCTTTTAAAATCTTAATTGAATACACCCTCCTAAATTTAAAATTTCAAATTGGAAAAATCAATCTTATTTATAAAAGATTTGTCTCTTAATCTTATCCATTTTTTAACAGAGAAACATTATTATTATTGAGATTTTTAATTTGATAGCCAATCAAAATTTTATAAGAATTTATCTTCTACGTTTACACTAGCTGAAAGATTATTATGGGTAAATTTTAAGAAGGACTTTAGTTTTAGAGAATCTTTTATATCGGTTTAATTTGTACACATGTTTTGATTTATTCAGCTACATCCTGCATGAAGCTTCAAATCAATTTTGTTTGATATTTGCAAAATGATAATTTGTTATCTTGTTATTAAGTTGTACTACATTTATTTGGATATGATAAACAAAATTATTATATAATTTTATAAAACCTTGTTTGAAGGTAAGCAACTTTGGTTTTTTTGGTCAACATCAGCTTTAGCTCTAAGTCCATCAGCAACTTCGGTACAGAAGTTACAATTATGTAAAGGGTTGGATCATTAATAATTGTCGCCAAGATGAAGCTTTGACAAGTATGAATATAATATGGAGAGTATCATTAATTCATACGTATAAATTATATAAATTTAGAAAAATAAAATAGTTTCATATATTTATTAAATTCATTAGAATACGCTTAAAAGTCTGTCAAATTCTACGTAGAATCAAACAAAATCATTTACATTCTGTATAGAGTTAAAACAATCAATAGAGTTTTTAAAGTCTATAGATTATATAAACTCTTACAAAGTCTTTTAAAATCTTAATTGAATACACCCTCCTAAATTTAAAATTTCAAATTGGAAAAATCAAACTTATTTATAAAAGATTTGTCTCTTAATCTTATCCATTTTTTAACAGAGAAACATCATTATTATTGAGTTTTTTAATTTGATAGCCAATCAAAATTTTATAAAAATTTATCTTCTACGTTTACACTAGCTGAAAGATTATTATGAGTAAATTTTAAGAACGACTTTAGTTTTAGAGAATCGGTTTATATTTGATCTAAATGAAGAACCAAGGTTTTTATTTGATTTAAATGAGGAACCAAGGTTTCAAGACAATTCATATAGGGGGATTTCTCAATCACCACATCAAGATCCATCTTCTTATACATGTATGTAAATTTTTGGTCATTTTATTATATTAACCGTACATATTCTTATAATTTTGCATTACTATCCTTTTGGCTTGTTCATACTTGAACAAAGGAATTATTTAGTGAACAATCACAACCATCAAATGTATCAAAAATGTTTCTAATGAATAGATGATCGTAGATCAGTTTACAATATGTTGTTAGCAAAAAGTATTGATGGAAAACGAAAGATTGGAGTGCTAAGAGAGATTGCATCACAATTTTCCGTATATGTGAGAACTATCCAGCGTATTTCGAAGTCACGTGTTTCTCAAAATACAAATAATTGCGGCCATAAGAGAATTGAGGTAGATTTAAATCTCATTCGTAATGTTCCTTTACAATAAAGAACTAGTCTTCGATCTTTATCAGAAGAGTTCTATGTATCAAAAATCACATTATTCAATCGTTTAAAGGCAAGAGAAATTAAGCGGCATTCAAACCCTATGAAACCTACGCTATAGGAAGAAAACAAGAAATCCCTATTGAAATGGTGTTTATCGATGCTTGATAGTCATAGCTTACCACATTATCCTACTTTTGATGGAATGTATAACGTTGTTCATATTGATGAGAAATGGTTTTTCCTGAGCAAAAAAACTCAAAATTATTATTTACTACCTAAAGAAGATGGTCCTTTACGCACTTGTACAAGTAAGAATAACATTCAAAAGGCCATGGTCTTAGTTGATTTAGCTCGTCCAAGGTTTGATAAACAAGGAAATGAGACTTTTTCGGGGGGGTGTGTTTTCCTTCGTTACAAGAGAGTCGACCAAAAGAACTAGTGTTAATCAAGTTGCAGCAACATTAGGGACAAAAGCTATAATTCAGTGACAAACAATATTGTAAGGTCTTTCTTGATTGACAAGTCCTTCCCGCAATCAAATAAAAATGGCCAGCCGAAGATGCAAGCTATCCGATATATATTCAACAAAACAATGCAAGAACACACATTGGTTATGATGATCCTAAATTTTGTGAAGCGGCTACTCGATATGGATTTGATATTCGTTTAAGGTTTCAACCTCCAAACTCTCTGGATTTAAATGTTCTTGATCTTGGATTTTTTAGTGCTATTCAATCCCTACAATACAAAGAAGCGCCTTAAACCATTGACGATCTCGTTAGTGTTGTTATTAAGTCTTAGGAAGATTTTGCGCCAGTGAAGTCCAATCGTATATTTGTAACGCTACAAACGTGTATGAAAGAGATTATGCATAAGAAGGGTTCTAATGATTATAAATTCCTCATTTGAAAAAAGAAATTTTGAAAAGAGAAAATAATCTTCCAACACGAACAAAGACATGTGGTTTTGTTTCCCCGATGAAAAATGACATGTCCTGATTACATAAAGAATATACGATATTGCATAGTGGCGTAAAACCTTTGTAGTCGCGTCTACCGGAGGAAGATCCTTACCAAATCTAGACTTTAACCACGTGGTCTTAATAATCTTTCGTCTGTTTTTAGCATTACCCCCTCCTACTCCTCCTCCTCCTGAGCCTAAGCTTGTCCCTGAGCCTGAGGCTGACGTCTGCGAATAGGTTGGGGTTGGGGAGGTATCTCTCCAAATAAATGAAGTCATATCTCATCGTAGTCAAAGTAAGCGGGCTCGAGGATCGGTCACTACACGACCTCAGATCGGTAGACCCAAAATCATCGAAACGTCATGCAAGGTGACGGTCATCTCACCAACGGGCATGTGAAAAGTATGAGTCTACCAGTCTCTACATTTCGACCATCGCAAACAGTAAAGCGTGGTCCAAAACGATTCTTTCTATTTTGGGTATCTCGCCGAACCCAGATTGTTCAACTAATGGAATCACCTTTGGGTCCAATTGCCACGGTGTAGCAGAAATGGGTTTGACCAGCATACTGCTTATCGGTTTCATAACGAAATAAGAAAATACGTAGTAACACATAATTAAAAGTAAATTATTTATTTACAAAAAACTTACATTATCCCACACCTATTCACTTTTATGTCGAAACCTTGTTTGTCTCCATAAAAGCTTGTTTGCATCGCTACTCGACGAAGGCATAATATACTAGCAAGTGATAAAGACTGAAAGTGAAATTAGATAAAACTAAAAGGACTAACTTTTCAATTAAATAGATACAAACGGTACTCTAAAAAGTCTAATAACATACAATTAAAGGGGCTAAAAGTGCGATTAAATATAACCACAAGGACCAAAAGTGAAATTATATAAAGTTACAAGGACTAATTGTGCAATTAATTAAAAACATAAATTACTCTCAAATTCCAATTACATATACTTAAAAGGGTCTAATATTGCAATTACATATAACCTATGTTGTAGATCTCGGTTTTTAGGCCTAGGCGGTCGACCCGGGCCTAGCGCCTAGGCGGGATTACACGGGGCCTAGGCGGAATTATACGGTTTTGAACCCCGCTGTGTAATTTTGTATATTTAATAACATATATGTAGTAACTATATCAATTTTAACTATTTAAGTCATAAAATTCATCTAACAACACTATAGTATATATAAAATTACTAAAAATTGAGTTATAATATCAATTAAAATATTCTCGAGAATCAAAAAAATAACAAGAAGGCCTATGCGGACATATTTTGCCACTAATCGGCGCCTAGGCGGTTATTTTTTGCCATTAATCGGTGTCTAGACGGGTTAGGCGCCTATTCCACGGCGACTAAGGCGCTAGGCAAAAACGCCTAGAGTTTTAACTAGGCGTAAGCGCCTGAAGGGGGAGTTGACGCCTAGGCGGCGCCTAGACGCGCCTAGGCGGGGAGATCTACAACATAGCATATAACTAAAACGACTAATAGTGCAATCATATAAATTAAAAGGACCAACTATGCAATTAAATAAAAACATATTACTTTGAAAATGCTATTACATACAATTAAAAGGGCTAATATTGTGATTACATATAACTAAAAAGACTAATATTGTAATTATATAAAATAAAAATGATCAATTGTGCAATTAACTAAAAATACAAAAAACAATTAAGTGTTTCAACAATATAACACATAATACACTAATATTACATGCAATTATAATCATGTAACTTATATAATATTTGAAATTAAAAAAATAAAATTAAAAAGCAATTTGAATCTCTAACCTTAATTTTTAGGGTGAATAAAGGAAATTGATGATGTGGGCTTGAGGGAAGCTTGAATCGGCTGGAAGAATGACAATCGGAGGCGTAATGGTGGCGGGACGGCGAAACCCTTCCTGGAGACTTTTTTTACTTTACTTCCGAAACGGTTTTATGAACTGCGGTATAACAGTTTATCTCAGCAAAAGACGGTGTTTCAAACACTGCCTTTCCTGAAACCCGAAAAATACACTAAAAGCGGTGTTTTGAACAATGAGTGCAAGACGTGTTAATTTTACATAAAAGACGGTAATTTGAATAAATCTTCATTAACGAAAGACGTTCGTTTGACTAACGCCTTTCAGAAAAGACGGCAATCGAACCACCGCCAGGGTGCTGGTCCAGGAATTACTTTCTACCTAATGCCTAATTGTCAATTATTTTTTAAAAAAACGTTAAAAAAAAAAAATCTTTACTTAACCAGTTGAGATTAGCTCACTGGCCAGAGTCTTGGTCATCCAACCAGAGCCTTGGTCATCCAATCTAGTGGTGCAGGTTCGAACCGAGTCAATGACTCAGACTCAAAATGGCTTTTCTATGCAAAAAAAAAAAAAAAAAAAAAACTCGTAAAAAAGGCCACCTCTGGCCTAATAGTTTTTCCACTTGCAAACCTAGTAAACTCGTGGCATGCTATAACTCTACTCAATTTTGTTTTCGTGATTGATATGCAACCACTACATCATGCTTATTCATAATGTGGCCACATGAGTCCACGTTACAAAGTGCTATAGTAGCGATATACGTGGACCCTAAATATCCACCACCTTTGTCTACTTGTATACACTATAAATACCGCCACACCCTTCCTCAATTAATACAACAACCACCAACACCATTAAAATTCATATATAGCTACTCTCTGATCCATTTCTAAACCCCCCCTAACCGATCCTCTTGTACGTACATCAATGGCTGCTTCAGCTACCATGCAATCCATGTTGTCATCGCCTACTCTTAATACTAGATTTGCACCTTCAGTAAAATACGTTGTATCATGTATCCCAAATAGGGGTAACTTTAGAATCAGAAGCATGTCTGAGGTAAGAGTTATACTTTGATTTACAGATTCCACTTATAAGTAATGAATTATGGTTGATATTTGAAAAAAAATGTTAGGATTTCACTTAGTCTACCTTTTTATTTTGGTCGAACACCTAATCTAACACAACATAGTAATTTAAATGGGGTTTTGCTATTTGTTGTTTTGCAGGATAAGGAGAAAGAGATATCATCATCATCAGGCCTTGATGCAAATAAGGCAACTCAGGTGCCAATTAACTCCACCACCCCTATTAATTCCCCGATAAAGCAGGCCAAGACTAAGAATACAGGGTTTACAGACATCTTTGCTTTTAGTGGACCTGGACCTGAGAGGATCAACGGGAGGCTTGCAATGATAGGCTTTGTTACAGCCATTGGTGTTGAATTAGCCAACGGTCAGGATATATTTTCACAGGTGGCTAATGGTGGGGTTACGGTATTCTTGGGAACTAGTGTTTTGCTAACACTAGCATCATTGGTTCCATTGTTGAAAGGAGTTAGTGTTGAATCAAAATCAAATGGTTTGATGACATCTGATGCTGAAATTTTGAATGGAAGATTTGCTATGTTGGGTTTGGTTGGATTAGCTTTCACTGAGTTTGTCAAAGGTAGTGCTTTGATATAAAGGTCTAATCATTCTGGTATTGTATATTGTACACAACTTCGTCCAAATTGATGTAGATTGAAAAGTTTTGCTTTAAAAAAATATAGTACAGTATTATCTTACATTGTCGATAATTGGAAGCATTATGTCACTAAATTCAGGGCCGGTCCTGACGTTTTGGGGGCCCGAAGCAAACTTTAAAATATGGGCTCCTAAAAAAATCTTAGGTGAATTACAATTTTTTTTACTAGCATTTTTGTTATAAGTTGGGCTAAAATTGGGTTTTTTTAAATAAGAAAAGATTATATTAAAAAAGTATTTGAGGCCCTAAAAGTATTAAAAATTGAGGGAGGCCCAAGGCCATGGCCTCCTTGGCCTCCCCTCAGGACCGGCTTTGACTAAATTGGTAAAGGGAGTAACTACTTTTCTTCTTCTTTGGATTGGGTAAACTCTTGTATTAATGAGAAAATAAAAACGGTGCAATATACAAGGATTCACCTATCTAGATTCCTATCTAAATTCGAAAGTTTAAAGTAGCAAAAAAAAAAACAATTATATATCTCATACGATTACATATTAATTCTCGAACTACCCAAATACTAACCAATGACGTGGCGTGAATTGGTTGGTTACAAATAGTAAATGTATTTATTTTCTTGATTTGATTAAAGATTTGTAACCAACCAATTCACGCCACGTCATTGGATGGTATTTGGGTGGTATATATCATTACTCTTAATTCTCTACTATCATCTATAAAAAAAAACGATGAACGAACGAGGAAAATGCAATAAAAAAAATACACCATTTAACTTCTTTGATAATCTATTCTAAAGCTGTTATTTCAGTTTTCATAATAAATGATGGCTCTAAAAGATATTCTTCAAGCCATTCTTTTCCAATTTTACACGAGTCTTAAACTTCTCAAACTTTTTCAAATCACTTAGCAGAGTATTTATTACTTTGTCAATATACCTTACCATTTACGAATCTCATTTCCTATATCTTTCGTAAGCACATCAAAGAAAAGATACTTATTTGACTCAAAGTTTATCACATAAAACACAAAGTTGATCCAATTCTAAATAGGTCATTTGGTATTTTTTTTTAAGTCTCTCCATTAATGACATCCAAATAACAACATGTTTGGGAGTGATGCAAGAATTCCAAACGACCGACGCCTAAAAGATCGTAAGGTTTCTTATATAAAGTATAAAAAATTCGCTTAGATACCACATTAACGATGAGATGATCACTAGTCAAGTAGAACCACCGAGCTAAAATACCTCACCAACCAAATCTTGAATCACCTTTTTAAGTTCTCAAATATTTTTTAAATATGGAGAATCTATTTTCTTCGGTTTCCAACTCTAAAAACTTATATTTTGATTATACTCTCCGTGGATTAGTTTGATTTCAAAGAGTGTCTGTTTTAGTAACAATCTTCCAAAGTATTTTCATGAGAAGTGATTTATTCCAAGCCTCCAAATCTTTCAATCCAATCCTACCTTTTTTTTTCGGAATACAATTTTATTCCAACTAACTTGTGGCGGCTTCTTATCCCAATGAAAGTTTCAACGAATACTAACAATACGATCTCTAACACCTATCAAAACCAGAAAAATAGTGAACCAAAAGCAAATCACCCCTTGAGCGACTGATATAATTAATTCCAATCTACCCCCAAAAGAAAGAGAAAAGGTATTCCAAGATCTTACATACCCCTCCAATTTATCGAAGAGGGGTTTGTAATCTCTTGAAAGTAGCACAGAAGAGCCAAGTGGTACACCTAAATATCAAAAAAGGTATCCCACCTTTATCCAAACGAGTAGTAGCCTAAATATTTGCAAGTTTAACATTATTTACACCCACATAATATATATTTGACTTGGTAATATTTATATGAAGACCCAATCAATAACCAAACTCTACAAGACTATCTATAAGAATTTTAACGGATGCATTATCACCTTTCGCAAGAAGCATTAAATCATCCTCGAAAGCAAGATGGTTTATTTTTTCCTTTTCAACTTCAGATGATAATGAAAGTCATGTTCCATTATTTTTTGCTAAAAAAGACTCCACTTTTGTTAAAATTAATAATCTAACCAAAAGCTATACTACTCCCTCTGTCCATCAATGTTTGTCATTTTTTTTCTCATTAATTAAGAAAAACAATTAATCCCTTCTATTTTTACTAAACTACCCTCAACTAACTAAATAAATTTTTAATGATAAGCCATTACTCAACCAACTTTGTTAATTCGTGTTAGTGAAATCTACCTTTATCTTAATTTAAGGAGGGAAAAATTCCATCTTCTATTTAGACATAAATTCTCAACTTTTTAGTTTTGAATGGAAATATTTCTTGAACAAAAAAAAATTCTAATCCTTTGAAAAATTCAACGAAGTAAGTGAATCTAAATTTAAAGAGGGAAAAGTCCCTCTTTTTTATCTACTACTCTAAGATAGGTGTATTCAATTGAGAATCTGTTGGGTTTTTTTGGATTTTAAAAGTCTAGGGGTATTCAATTAAGATTTTAAAAAATCTTTTAAAATCTGGGTGTATTCAATTGAGATTTTAAAAAGTCTTTTAAAATCTCAGTGTATTCAATCAAGATTCTTTTAAATCCTTTAAAATTTTGAGGAATTAAAAAGTCATTGGACTCTCCAAGTCATTGGATTTCGTAGGAATTTAGCATTTGAGTATAACTAAAGAAAGTCATTTACAAATCTCTCTGCAAAAGCAGAGATTTCATAAAATCTAAAAAATAAAATCAAAGATTGAGCAAAGCAACATAGGAGGTAATTTTTTTCTTTTTCTTTGACAAGGGTATCATCCACTCTTGTACCAATAATAACAGATGAATGGGAACAACGTATCCCACTTACCAATTTTCTGGTAGGAGCATTATATTTGTATAATCATTGTTGCTAACACACCAACAATTTTTAACACATCCACAACAATTACTTCACCCACCTCAAGATTCTTCTGAACAACCGTGAGACTATAAAAGTGAGCTATCATGATTATATGTGTTTATCTCCTCATATATTCTTTTCAATTGGACAATATTAGGAAATATATCTTTAGCTAAGTATGTAGATAATGAAATAACCATTCCGGATATCCATCCTTTTCTACAGCTGTAACCAGATAACATTGCTTAATCGATAAAAGGTTGTAATAACCCACCCTATATGAACTACGTTGTAGATCGTCTTGCCTAGGCGTCAACTCCCTCCTCAACCGCTTACGCCTAGTTATAATTCTAGGCGTTTATGCCTAGCACCTTAGTCACCGTGTAAGAGGCGCCTAGCCCGCCTAAGCGCCGATTAATGGCAACAAATAGTTGCTTAGGCACCAATTAATAGCAAAAAAATGACCGCATAGGCTTTCTTTTTATTTTACTTAGTCTCTAGAATTCATGAATTGATATTATAACTCAAATTTTAGTATATTATATATTTATTGTAGTGTTGTTAGATGAATTTTATGACTTAAATAGTTAAAATTGTTATAATTACTACATATATATTACTAAATACACAAAATTACACAGCGAGATTCAAAACCGTCTAATCCCGCCTAAGCCCTGTGTAATCCCGCGTAGGCGCTAGGCCCCAGTCGACCACCTAGGCCGCAAAACCGAGATCTACAGCATAGCCTATGAGTCCAAGTAATTTTATACACAACTACGAATATAAACTCAGGTTTATTGATCCATTTTGATGAAATGTTTTTGAGAAGCGATAGATAAAGGGTTACCAAGCTCTTTGACAGGCCAAAGCGGCTCGGAAACGGTGACGATTATACCCATGAAGTTGATTATATTTTCTGTCTTTGGATTTCTTGTAAACTGCATAACAAAAGAAAGCTATCAAAGTATTTATGTTTAAGTTCTTCTTGTACTATTAGAAGAGGATCCCAGACATCATTTGAAGTGCTCGATGATCTTCAATAACTTGAGGTCTTAAAATGGCTAAAGATCGATCGATTACGTGATCAACAGCTGATACGAGTCGTGTCCACTGGGGATGAGTTTTTGTGATGGAAGAAAGAATATTGTAGGTTTATTTTAAGGTTTTACCTTGCGAAAATACGCATTTCTTGTAAATAGAAGAAGATTAGAAGCTAGAAAATATTTTATCGAATAAATGGGTAAAACTTACTTTTATGTTAAGAATGTCACATTAATGTCTTGTTTACAGTTGAAGATACACATCTTCAATATCTCCTACTAATTTGTCCAGCTTTAATCCATTCTCTGAAATTATGATCGAGAAATTCAAATTTATCTATGTCGCCACCTATTAGAATTGCTTGCTCAACTCTCATCTTTGCAGTTGCTATTGTAGCTGGACATGTGATTGGGTCTCGATTTGGTGTCTCTCAAACTGCACCCTTGGGCGGGGCAGTAGCTCTAGGTGCAACGGGAGCTGGTGCTGCTTACGCTATGAGTTCTTGTGTTCCCGAGGTTGCGTCTGTGAATTTGCATAATTATGTAGCAGGTTTTGATGATTCTGGGACTTTAAAGAACGAAGATATAGAAGCTATTGCAACTAAGTTAGTTAGATTCCACCAAAACTTATTTGTAATTTGTACACATGTTTTGATTTATTGAGCTGCATCCTGCATGAAACTTCAAGTCAAATTTGTTGATATTTACAAAATGATAATTTTTTATCTTGTTATTAAGTTGTACTACATTTATATGGATATGATAAACAAAATTATTATATATTTTTATAAAACCTTGTTTGAAGGTAAGCAACTTTGGTTTTTTGGTCAACCTCAGCTTTAGCTCTAAGTCCATCATCAACTTTGGTACAGAAGTTACAATGATGTAAAGGGTTGTATCATTAATAATTGAATTCTGCATAGAGTTAAAACAATTAATAGAGTTTTGAATTCTATAGATTATATAAACTCTTACAAAGTCTTTAAATACTTAATTGAATACACCCTCCTAAATTTAAATTTTCGAATAGGAAAAATCAATCTTATTTATAGAAGATTTGTCTCTTAATATTTATCCATTTTTTAACAGAGAAACATCTTTATTTTTGGTTTTTTTAATTTGATAGCCAATCAAAATTTTATAAGAATTTATCTTCTACGTTTACACTAACTGAAAGATTATTATGAGTAAATTTTAAGAACGACTTCAGTTTTAGAGAATCGGTTTATATTTGATCTAAGTGAAGAACCAAGGTTTTTATTTGATTTAAATGAGGAACCAAGGTTTCAGGACGATCCATATAGAGAGATTTCTCAATCACCGCATCAAGATCCATATTATTGTACTTGTATGTAAATTTTTGGTCATTTCATTGTATTAACCATACATATTCTTATAATTTTGCATTACTATCCTTTTGGCTTGTTCATACATGAACAAAGGAATTATTTAGTGAACAATCACAACCATCAAATGTATCAAAAATGTATCTAACGAAAGATGATCGTATATTACTTTACAATATGTTGTTAACAAAAAGTATTGATGGAAAACGAAAGATTGGAGTGCTAAGAGAGACTGCATCACAATTTTCCGTATATGTGAGAACTGTCCGGCGCATTTGGAAATCAGGTGTTTCTCAAAATACAAAAAATTGCGGCCATAAGAGAATTGAGGTAGATTTAAATCTCATTCGTAATGTTTATTTACAATGAAAAACTATTCTTCGATCTTTATCAGATGAGTTCCACGTATCAAAAAGCACATTATTCAATCGTTTAAAGGCGAGAGAAATTAAGCGGCATTCAAACCCTATGAAACCTACGCTATAGGAAGAAAACAAGAAAAATCCCTAATGGTGTATATCGATGCTTGATAGTCATAACTTACCACATAATCCTACTTTTGATGGAATGTATAACGTTGTTCATATTGATGAGAAATGGTTTAACCTGAGCAAAAAAACTCAAAATTATTATTTAATACCTGAAGAAGATGGTCCTTTACGCACTTGTACAAGTAAGAATAACATTCAAAAGGCCATGTTCTTAGTTGATTTAGCTCGTCCAAGGATTGATTAACAAGGAAATGAGACTTTTTTGGGGGTGTATTTTCCTTCATTATAAGAGAGTCGGCCAAAAGAACTAGTGCTAATCAAGTTGCAGTAATATTAGGGACAAAAGCTATAATTCAGTGACAAAGGACATTGTAAGGTCTTTCTTGATTGACAAAGTACTTCCCTCAATCAAAGAAAAATGGGCAGCCAAAGATGCAAGCTGTCCGATATATATTCAACAAAACAATGCAAGAACACACATTGGTTTGATGATCCGAAATTTTGTGAAGCGTCTACTCGAGATGGATTTGATATTCGTTTAAGGTTTCAACCTCCAAACTATCCGGATTTAAATGTTCTTGATCTTGGATTTTTTTATTGCTATTCAATCCCTACAATACAAAGAATCGCCTTAAACTATTGACGGTCTCGATAGTGTGGTTATTAAATCTTATGAAAACTTTACGCCAGTGAAGTACAATCGTATATTTGTAACGCTACAAACGTGTATGAACGAGATTATGCATAAGAAGGGCTCTAATGATTATAAACTTCCTCATTTGAAAAAAGAAATGTTGAAAAGAGAAACTAATCTTCCAACACAAACAAAGTGTGGTAGAGGATTATTTCAAGAAGTTCTTAATTATTTAGATTGAATAGATCAAGAATTTTGCAATTGGTTTTGTTATTTTGATAGAAATTATGAAAAAATAGGATGAACATGACTTTGATTTTGTTAGTGCTGTTTTGACTATGTAATCCGTGTTAAATTTTTAAACCGATTAGTATGTTTTGCTTAAGTGAATTTCTGATCATGGTTGAATTTGTTGTATTTATTTCATATATAGTTTTGCAGAATTTTTGTAAATTGTAAACAATGTTGTATAATCATATTATCAAAAAAATGTTGCAAAATTATAATATCAAAAAAATATTGTAGAATCATTTTATCTGTGTTCTGAGGCTATATAGAGTAATATAGGTACTTTAGTGTTGTAAAGATTTAACTATTTGATGTTTCGAATTGTAGTTTCATATACTTGAGTAGTTAATTGCATCATTAGTCCTTGTATGAAATAGGTAAATAGGGATATTTTTGCTATTTGGAATAGTATAGGGACCAATAGTGCTAATTATATTTTATCAGTGTTATTCTCGGGTAGGATAGTTTTGTTAAAAGAGGTTGTGTTTATGTAATATTGCTTCAAGAGAGATTAAAGGAGTTTCAACATGTTTTCATATATGTCAATATTAATTGCATCATTAGTCCCCGTGTTATGTGAGATTAGTAAATATACACGTGTTCAAACGGTTTTATTTATCCTATATAGGTCAGTAAATAATGTAGCTAATCAATTTTTTGATATGGTTTATGACTTTATGCAAACCTTCAATATGGCTTAAGAGGTTAATTGCATAATTAGTCCCTCTTGTTCAATAAAATAGTTAAATATACCCAAATTGATATGAGATTACGGTAAGAAAGATTGAAAGAGAAAGTTGAAATTAGGAGAATAAGACAAAAACTATGACAACCACAAAAATAACAAGATTCTCTTGCATAAGTTTGTTAAATTCCTTTAATGAAACTGTTTTATTTCGATAGGTATTTTAAAAGAAAATATTACTTAATCATTTTTTTTTTGTCAAATTTGCTAAATCAGTTTTTTATATTTTGATTTGTTTATATTTGTTCTCAAGCTGTAATAGTATATGTATTTTAAGATTATGAAAAAAAATATACTCTTATCTTAAGATCGATGCCCGTTGTCCAAAAAAAGGAGAAAAAAAGATCGATGGGGGTATAAGACCAGTTTTTTTTTGTTTCTATAAATGCTTAAAGTTAAGATCGGTGACCTTTGTCAAAAAAAAAAAAAATCAATGGCGCATATAAGACCAATTCTTTTTTGTTTGTATTCTTAAAGTTAAGACCGTTGTCTTTGACAAAAAAAAAAGACCGTTGTCCAAAAAAATAAAAAATCGATGGCATACCAGTTTTTTTTTTTTGTATAAATGCTTAAAGTTTGTGTCTAATAAATAATTTTTTAAATGTATTGATAGTATAAACTTTTAAAATTAAATAAGGATAACATTGATAAAAAATATAAAAAGGTTTGCTAGTATTCTAAATAAGCAACTTTTTGTGGACATGTACTTTTAGATTTTGTAATAAACATTGATAGACATAGGGAGTATATTAAGCCACGTTATGGTTGACAATAAATCGTTAATCTATTTATTTTTTGATCTTATTAACGATTTAATACCAACAATTTCAAGCTACTTCTAGATCTTTCCAGAGTAATGCATGATATCATCCCAAATCGCATCACCCGATTATCGTCTCCTAACTAGATTCTTAATGGACCAATTATATCATTTCTTTTTCCTGATTTATTATTTTTTTTTTTTTTATAATTGATCCACCTAGAAGATGATAAAAAAATAATGCGATTTAGGTCGATAAATAGCATTACTCAATGACACTCTACTCAATTTTGTTTTAGGGGTTGATATGGATCTTTGCATGACACTCTACTCAATTGTGTTTTAGTGGTTGATATTTGACCACTTCATCATGCTTATACATATGTGTGGCCACATGAGTCCACGTTACAAAGTGCTATAGCGATATACGTGGACCCTAAAATATCCACCACTTTGTCTACTTGTATACACTATAAATACCGCCACATCCTTCCTCAATTAATACAACAACCACCACCACCATTAAAATTCATATATAGCTACATTCCGACCCATTTCTAAAACCGATCCTCTTGTACGTACATCAATGGCTGCTTCCGCTACCATGCAATCCATGTTGTCATCGCCTACTCTTAATACTAGATTTGCACCTTCAGTAAAATACGTTGTATCATGTATCCCAAATAGGGGTAACTTTAGAATAAGAAGCATGTCTGAGGTAAGGGTTATACTTCAATTCAATGATTTCACTTATAAGTAATGAATTATGGTTGATATTTGAAAAAAAAAATGTTAGGATTTCACTTAGTCTACCTTTTTATTTTGGTCGAACACCTAATCTAACACAACATAGTAATTTAAATGGGGTTTTGCTATTTGTTGTTTGGCAGGATAAGGAGAAAGAGATATCATCATCATCAGGCCTTGATGCAAATAAGGCAACTCAGTTGCCAATTAACTCCACCACCCCTATTAATTCCCCGATAAAGCAGGCCAAGACTAAGAATACAGGGTTTAAAGACATCTTTGCTTTCAGTGGACCTGGACCTGAGAGGATCAACGGGAGGCTTGCAATGATAGGATTTGTTACAGCAATTGGTGTTGAATTAGCCAACGGTCAGGATATATTTTCGCAGGTGTCCAATGGTGGGGTTTCCTTGTTCTTGGGGACTAGTGCTTTACTAACACTAGCATCATTGGTTCCATTGTTAAAAGGAGTTAGTGTTGAATCAAAATCAAATGGTTTGATGACATCTGACGCTGAAATTTGGAATGGAAGATTTGCTATGTTGGGTTTGGTTGGATTAGCTTTCACTGAGTTTGTCAAAGGTAGTGCTTTGATATAAAGGTCTATCCCGGTTGTGATCATTCTAGTATTGTATATTGTACACAACTTCGTCCAAATTGATGTAGATTGAAAAGTTTTGCTTTGAAAAAAGTATAGTACAGTATTATCTTACATTATCGATAATTGGAAGCATTATGTCACTAAATTGGTAAAGGGAGTAAATTTTTTTTTTCTTTTTGATTGGGTAAACTCTTATACTAATTATCAGAAAATAAAAACGGTGCAATACACAATAAGTCACCTATCTAGATTCAAAAGTTTAAAGTAGAAAAAAAACAATTATATATCTTATAGGATTACATATTCTCTACTATTATCAAAAAGAAAAAAGGAAAGGAACAAGGAAAATGCAATAAAAAAAGGGATAATGACCCAAAAAATCAAACTAATAATTTTTAATGCCCCAAAGAATCAACACAAAAAAATCTGCCCAATAAAATCATGAACTTAATTATTTAATAGCCTATATGACTATAATACCCTTACTTAACTTTTATACTACAATTACTTAATATATATACCCTAATTATTATAAAATCTTATTTCATTTCCTTTTTTCTTTCTCTCTCTTCCTCTGTCTCTCTCTATCTACACGATAGAGCTTTCTCTCTCTTCCTCTGTTTCTTCTCTATTGATCACGCACTAAGATTGTTGTTCTCTCTCTATCAATCACGAACGATAAAACAAAGAAAAAGTTCAATTCTCAATAGCGATGAACACTCTAGGGTGACACCAGGCATTGAAGTGACAACAGCTCATGGTATTTTCTTGATGGAGGTCGATATATACCAATAAATGATGATACTCACCACAATATTACTTGTTGTTTTAGTATGCTTTGATTTTTTTTCTCGAAAGTCTTTTACAAACTAAACCAGTGAAGATACGAGCGATGAAGGGCTATCTGGATACCGCTGATTCTGGCTGAAAGTATCATTTTGAGTGATTGATATCCCCAAATGTGTCATTTTTCAAGAAGGATAACAAAGAATGATTTTTTTTTGGGGGGGTTATTACGTAATTCTCTTATTTTCTTTCTAGCTAGTTTAGGTCTTCCAATTTCTATCTCTTTGCAAACCTATACATGGGAAGGTAGTAGGATATTCTGGGGAATTTATATGGGGAAGTGGCCCCTCAGTTGACATGATCAAAGGCCATGTTTATGCTGGAACTAGAAATCCTTACATAACTCCATCTGAAGTGCGGAAATGTCAAGGGGCACAAAATAATCTGACGAGACCAAGTGATTCTGATAAATGAATCCGATCTAGTTATCACTTTGATTTGATTATCACATTCAATAAAAACTTTATTTTATTTCTGTATATTTAGTTTCTGAAATTACCTTAAATCCCACAGCTTGCAGGACAAGGAAGCACAGCAGGAGGAGATACATCTGGAGCATGGGTAGCCATGGATGCCAACATTAATGGAGATATTCTTTGGACTGTGTACTGCTAATCAAGCAATGAGACAACTCCAGTGCAAATCAATTTAGTCAATGGAGTTTTTTTCGCAGGTTCTGTAGCTTCTAATGGTTCACTATATGCAATGGATGCAACTACGGAAATATTATGTGTGTTTATATATATATTAAAGAACCTCGTTAATTGGTATACCTTATGACAAAATAAAGAAATGAACAACTGAAACTGTCAACTTCAAAGAGAAATAACTGATACAACAGTATTTAATTTATCAGGTGTAATTACACGAAGTACAGTCATTGTGAAAAATTAAGAGGGAGCAATATAAAGAATAGAGCGTGATTTGGCCAAAGGTCTCCAATGAATTCTTGAACTTAACTACTTTTTATCATATATATGTAATTGACGGGATTCATACGTTAGTTGACGGGATTTAGATATTTTCCTGAAGTTTATACATTTATATTGTTTGTCAATTGGATTGATCTGATAGGCATGTTGTAAAGAAGGGGGCTTCAGATTTATGCAAGGCAACCTTTAGGCTTTAGCTGATGTTAATTTAGCTGATGGGATTCATCCCAATGACTCATTGATGGGATAATATGTTTTGGTGTTGAAATTTTATGCAGTTTTATGGAGCCGTTAAAAAACCTGAAAATTCCTGAACAGGTTAAAGGCGAAGAAGAGATAAGATGTAAATTACGGTTGCTGTCAGTTCTCGCGAGTGAGATCGTAGAATTAGGCCTGTCACAAGAAGTTTTTGTGCACAATTGCTTGCTAATGCACAAGCAGCAGCAGATAACAATGTTAGTTTCTTTAAAATTAATTCAACTTTACTAATTTATATTGAATTTTTATTAATTTTTTCTTGTTTCAAATACGTTTAGGAGTTAACGTTATCGTGGATGCTGATGGAGCGGGTAAAGTGAGGAAACCTCAACCTTTGAAGAAGAAAGCTGCAATAAGACTAAAGCCCACCGTCGCACCAAAGAAGCCCGAACCCGAGACCGAGAAGGTGACTGTAGAAGAAATCAAGAAGGAGAAGCCAATCGCGAAAAGAGTTTCAGCCAAAAAGCAAGGCCCAACACTTACTGCTACTCTAACTGCTAGAAGCAAGGTAAATCTTGATCTATCTAAAAAACACAATCATGATAAAAGATAGTTTTGTAATTTACCCCTTTCTAATCTATAAATGTTGTATATAAATAGGCTGCGAGTGGTTTAACTAAGAAACCAAAAGCCCAGATATTCGAAGCAGGTGATGGGATTGTAGCTGAACTTAACGGAGAGGTTTGTTACATTTGTGCTGAGAAACAGAGTAGTAATTAAGCCTTGACGGGATTCGTTGAGTTGACGGGTTTCTTCGATGACGGGATTCTTCGAGGTGACGGGATTTTTGTTCTCCCATCTGAAGTTGCTAAGCTGCTTCCAAAGAATCGTCTCCTAACTGAAGTAATTATTTCCCCCCTTTTCTATTGAATTTTTTTTCGATCTTATTAGTTTTCTGAGGAATTTAGAAACAAAACATGTCAATTCTATTAATTATGATCTTGTTGCGTTCTATTTCCTATTAATATTACTTCAAAGTAACTGTAGGATCGATTTTATAGCTTATTAGTTTGAGGAAATAGCTGTGATGAAATGTCTTGTTCGCTTAGTTTTCAATCAAAACTTGATTTAAATGTTTTTTTCATAGTGTCTTGTTAACTTAGTATTGGTGTACAATTCTAAAGCAGCTATAATGCGAAGGATTCAGAAGCTAACAAACTAATTTTGACCTTGTGATTAGATGAATCCCATTGACCCTGATGGGATTTAATAGGTAAAAGACTATATTTTGAATAATTGAGATGAAGCATATGGTTGTTGATATACGATATAATTTTAAGGGATGGGTAATTATTTCTCATTTTGTACTAGAGAGTAGAATAGTTTTTGGTAAATAATAATTATTTTTGTGTATAGCTGCAGACAAAACAAGGCTCTTAATAATTTTCAGGAGGTTGAGGAGGAGATTGATTACTGAGTTAAAAAATTTAACAAGTATAGGAATTCGCGTGACGGGATTTATCGCCGTGACGGGATTATAAGTGTAGGAAAATGTTTGAGCGAAGTGACCCGGTGATGAGATTCATTCCATCTTGGTCTTCTCCTTTGAATTTTTTTACACAACAATCATTCCATCTTGGTCTTGAAGAAAAGAGAGAAAAGATTAATCGACTTGAGCAGCTGACAGATTCAAAAGTTTTACTCAGTTAAGACTAATATAACAAAGCAAGAAAAAATGGGAAGAGCTCCATGCTGCGATAAAGCAAACGTGAAGAAGGGTCCATGGTCTCCGGAAGAAGATGCTAAGCTTAAGGAATATATTGAGAAGCATGGAACTGGTAACAATTGGATTGCTCTACCCCAAAAAATTGGTATGCATGATCTCTTTTTTTTTTTTTTTGGGTTTTTGCTCAAAATTAATATCGATTGCATTAGACTAACTTGATTGTGTTTGTTTATTAGGGCTTAAGAGATGTGGAAAAAGTTGTAGATTAAGATGGTTGAACTATTTGAGGCCTAATATCAAGCATGGTGGATTTACGGATGAAGAGGACAATATTATCTGCAGTCTGTAAATCAGTATTGGCAGCAGGTCTCTCTCTCTCTCTCTCTCTCTCTCTCTCTCTCTCTCTCTCTATAACGTAATCAAGACACACAGAAAAGAACATAAGAGAATAAGTTCCCATCAAATTCAACAAATATGCTTGTCCTATTGCAGTTGTCAACCATGTTTTTGTTTCAAGAATCATTCTCGATCCCCAAGATCCAAATTTTTTTAGGGTTCTTTTGTCTTTCTCTCTTTTGATCATGATACTAATATACTTTTCTTATATGGTATCCTTAGGTGGTCCATAATTGCAGCTCAACTCCCTGGAAGAACGGATAATGATATCAAGAATTACTGGAATACTCGATTGAAGAAAAAATTACTTGGAAAGCGCAAACAAACACTAATCACTCGACTGTCCATAACCGATCATGAGCAAAACGATGGTAATGGCGGTGAAGATAATCTATATGGGCAAAATTTGAGCAACTCAGCTCTTGAAAGGCTTCAACTCCATATGCAACTTCAAAGCACCTTTTCTTTCTATAATAATCCTGCCCTTTGGCCTAAATTGAACCCTTCACAAGAAAAGATGATCCAAAGCCTACAATCAATGAACAATGACGATCAAAATAGTTTGATGCAACAATTCCCACATAGTCCTCAATCTGGTGCTGCTTCTGATGGAATTGAACAAGATTATTCGAGCAATGTAAACACACATAAATTGGAGAATTCTATGCATAGTATTCCCTCTTCAGATAGCGGCTCAATCGGGTTTGTAAACTCTGCAACCTGCAATATTTTGGCAAATTCAACTATGAAAGAAAATGTTTTGCAAGAACCAAGTGGAGGTGTTCATCAAACATTTACTCGAGGCGAACTTGATGACCTTCTCAACAACAAAGTAAATGGCTTTCTACCATCAGCTGGTCAAAATATAGCTGAAATGGATTGGTTAAAAGAGATGGAGAGCTCAAAGGATGGTCCTTCATGGTGGTCCAATGATTTTGATAATCATGCTAACAATCAAGAGCCATTGAACTCGTGGAATTCATCTTCTACATCCTATCAGGGCGGAGAAATGTATCAAAATCAGGCACTAGAATACAATATGCTTTGATCATGTGAGCTGTCAAATCAATTGTAGGATTATTTGTTACTCCCATAAAAAATTACTGGATAAGAAATTGGTAACACTATGATGTAAATTATGTTAATAATGTTATGTACTCTTTTACCAATCTTTTCATTTCCCAGAAGTGTTTTGTTTTTACATTAAATATATCTTTGGTAATTCTTGAAATTTCTGTTTCATATGAACTCAAGAAGCATATGTACAAATATTTCAGCAGAAAAAAACTAATAATTGCTTTGATCATAAGAGAAGTTGGTCCTCAAGGCCTTCCAAAAATATATACTACTTAAACAGCAATTACACAAATATTTAGACAATTAGTACTTAAATAATTCTACAACCTGTAGTTGAAGTTGTGTAAAATTGCAAAAGAAAAATCCATGTGTTTTAAACGGTAGCAACTATACCCTTCCCTTCCCATCCCATCAGTCCCATTTAATATATTTGGTTATTTTGGCATTACACCAAATCACCAATGGTGCAATTATTCCACAACATAAAACAGATAACTTATATAATTCTATAGAGTCCCATCAGCACGATAGAGTCCCATCAGCACGATTGAGTCCCATCAGTGCGATGAAATCTCATAAACGTGATTGATTCCCATCAGCGTGATGAAATCCCATCAACGTGATTGATTCCCATCAGCGCGATAGAGTCCCATCAGCGCGATTGATTCCCATCAGCGCGATTGATTCCCATCAACGCGATTGATTCCCATCAGCGCGATAGAGTCCCATCAGCGCGATTAAGTCCCATCAGCGCGATTGATTCCCATCAACGCGATTGATTCCCATCAGCGCGATTGAGTCCCATCAGCGCGATTGATTCCCATCAGCGCCATTGATTCCCATCAGCGCGATAAAGTCCCATCAGCGCGATAAAGTCCCATCAGCGCGATAGAGTCCCATCAACGCGATTGATTCTCATCAGCGCAATGAGTCCCATCAACGCGATTGAGTCCCATAAGCGCGATAGAGTCCCATCAGCGCGATAGATTCCCATCAGCGCGATAGAGTCCCATCAGCGCGATAGATTCCCATCAGCGCGATAGATTCCCATCAGCGCGATAGATTCCCATCAGCGCGATAGAGTCCCATCAGCGCGATAGATTCCCATCAGCGCGATAGAGTCCCATCAGCGCGATAGATTCCCATCAGCGCGATAGAGTCCCATCAGCGCGATAGAGTCCCATTGATTACATTTTCAGGTTTATCTGTTGTTTAAAGGTTTCCTTGGAGTTGTTATGTGTATATATACTAAGCTCAACAACAAAACATTCTTGTTCTTCAACAACTTTTCCTAGATGGGACAATTAACATGGAATATGTAATATGACTAATTGAAGAGAAAGTACATTTTCCTTCATAGTGAGTCTCGGAACTGCATAGCTACTCGTGTACCAAATAGGAACACAAGAAGCATGTTCTAGCATAACACGTTATAACCAGAATTGCTCAAAACAAACAAACTACTACCATTTCTTGATCAAATTTCCTAGTGTTACACATAACCAATATAGAGCATGAAATAAAAAACAACAAATTCGACAGCTAAAAGGGTGTTGAATAAAGAACAAAAATAAACAAAAGGTATAGAATGTACACAAGAACCGAATACAAAAGTTATAAATAGAGTTATATGACAGGACTAATATCGCGGTGACGGGACTCGTCGCGGTAACGGGACTAATATCGCGGTGACGGGACTCGTCGCGGTAACGGGATTAATATCGCGGTGACAGGACTTTTACTTGCTACGGTGGGACCTTTTTTTATTAGATCTAATCATATGGCTATTCCCGCCATTTTTTAATCGTTTCTTCGATTTTTCTTGGATAATATCTGTAAAATACATGAATTCATATAATTAAACAAGAAAATAAGCATGTAATTTGGAAGTAAATTGCAAAAATAGACCCCATAATATGATTAACTAATACATAAGATCCTACATGTAAAAGAATTCTGGATAAATTGCACCATCGGTCCGTGTAATACGAAATACCCTAATATACCTGTGTTTCAGAAATTAGAAAATATACCCGAGCTTTATTTTCAAAAGGTATAAATACTTGGCTATTTTACATAACCAATAATGCAAATGACACTCAACGTCCCTGAACAGTAACTAATATATATGACCTAATCTGTAATCAATTACGCGTAACAAAGCTATAAATTCATATCGATTGTTCGCAGCCAATAAAAATCAGTGGCATACACACTTATCGTTAACTAAAACTAGTGAAACCTAACTTATATTATATTTCAATTTTATGCTAATTATTAAATAACAAATAAAGTTAATATTTTTATACGAAATCTCAAATTAAAGTAAATTTATGTAATGAATTATAATTTAATCAGATACTATAACCCAAAAAATTAATACCTATAAACAATTTATACAATCCCGTCACCCGATGAATCCAGTCACCGCGATAAATCCCGTCACCGCGATAAATCCCATCAGCAATTTGGTATTCAATAGCTTCAACCGGGAGCTGATCTTGTAACAAGGTTTGTCCCATTATTAGTAAAGCTCTTACATTTACATTCTCAGGGTCCTTTTCAATAGCAAGTCTGACATTTATAAACCAAATTAAAACCAATAACAATTATGCGTTATAAATTATGCGAAAATAGAGTGTTTGTTATTACTTTAGTAAAATAGAGTGTTTGTTATTACTTTAGTAATGGACGTGCTCTATCTTTTTTTCCTTCTGATAAGTATTTAACTGAAAGTTGTTACATAGTGAAAGAAAGTAGTCAAAAACAAGACATCGCTTTAATCATGGTTGAAATTATGTTACCTTGACCAGGTCTGAAGGTGAAAGATCTAACGTTGAAACCTTATTTCCTTGATTTTTTGATTCATTAGATTCTGATATTACAAGTTTAGTCTCACTTTGATTTGTGAAGCTACTTTAATAGCTCCATGTCAGGTAAACCTAATTCTTTGCGTATACTCAGATTGTTTAGAACTAATTGCTACAAAATTTGACTCGAAAGAATTAAGATATGTAGCATAAAGTGGACCCTTCGGTCAATGAAAAGAATTACTAACCTGAAGGAGAGTTAATGAACTATTCGTGAGCCAAAAACAGAAGTCCCCTGCAAAATTGGATAAAGAAATTTGAGCTCAAATCTACTGAAACAATAGAAAGGGTTTATAAAGGAACATACTTGGGGAACAAAGAATGTAATGAACATAATAGGTAGTGTCAAGATTTCCAAGTAATATCTGTATTACTGTCAATAAAGAAGAATGATACAGTAAAACAGAAATTAAAAGTAAGTGAATATAAGAAGAAAAAAATGAAATCACCTTAAGAGTTGCACATCCTTTTCATTTAGGAAACAAGGAATTAAAGATGCAGACTAAACCGTGAATCTAAACAGACAATATAACCATATCATCAATGAATATATAAAGAGTTAGTATAAATACAACAAAGAAAATTACTTAAGTTTCTCTTAACATTAGTTGCTATTTCAGTTGTAGAAACGGATGCAACACCCTTTTGCAAGCACTCAACCAATTTATTAAGGAACAAATCCTTCTCCTCTGAAAACAGAACACAAAATTCACACAAAATGGTTAAAAAAGATATAAAAAAAACTAAGGCTTGAGACAGACACATTACCTTTACGCATATGGGGAAGATAACAATGAAGATTTGCTATAATTTTAGCGAGCAAAGCTGTTCTCTCATATGCATAAGATGACTTAGAAAGATTCCTGAACAACATTTGATTATACTCTAATATTGCATCTTCTTCACAAATCGGAACACCAGATGAACACCATCTTGATACAAACTCCCCATGTGGAAGCAGAAATGTTGCACTCAATATTTCAGTCTGTAACATTTATTTCACAAATTTTTAATTAAAAAAAACAAAGATTACCTTAGCCACTAGAGGATTGCACAAAGAGCTTACCAAGTGTTTTGTAATGAAGGCTCGAAAATTTGAATCATCAGAGAAAATGTCTGTTAGACGCATAACATTGAGTTGTAATTGACCTCTAGGATCCACTTCCTCAGAGGTATCACTTGACTGATTTAAATCACTATCAAACATTTTCCTCAGTAATTCAACAACCTATACATTTTATTTAAATCACTATCAGGCTTTGATACTAATCCCATCAATCAGAATTGATCTCAAATTCAACTCAAGAATTGAAACCCAAATTTGCGTCTACTCTTTTGATTTTTTGGGTCATTTTCCCTATAAAAAATACTAAATCCAATTATTACTAAAAAAACCAGACTAAAAATCCCATCATCATACTTCATCCCATCAACAATGTTTAATCCCATAAAAAATTTGTTAATCCCATCATGGAGGAAACACTAATATCACTGAAGTAATCCTATCCACTACGTTTTTAGACTAATTATCAGTGAACAAACACGTAATCATTAAAATCCCATCAATATACATAATGTTTAATCGCATAATTTAACAAAAAATATGATAAAAATCGATGGGATTATGCAGTAAACATAACACGCTAGCTGTTAGAAGATTTTTAGGATTATGCAGTAAACATAAACCCTAAAAAAGTAAATGTTAACAAAAATTGAAAAAATTAACTTCAAAAATATTAATTTGAATCAGTCTAATCACTTCGATGAGTACAATTAAAACTCTATAAACAAGAATGTGAAAAAAAACAGAAGAAATCAAATTAACAAGAATGTGAAAAAACAGAAGAAATCAAATTAATTGATACCGTTAAATTGTAAATTAAAAACGAAACACATCAAAAGATTCAGATTTCTTACCTTTTATGATTCCGATTTTGTTTGATGGGATGAAATTGATGAAGCTTTTATAATTGTTCATCTTTGTGTGATTTTTTGTGATTCCACATCGATCCATAACATATGTGACTTTCTTGTAAAAATGTAACATATGTGAGCAACAATTTTATGATTTTCTGCGATTTGACCAACATTTTTATGATTTTCGTGAGTATCAAAGAGAGATAGAGATAGAAGAGAGAGAAGCGATAGAGAGAGAAGAGATATAGAGAGAGAGAGAGAGAGAGAGAGAGAGAGAGAGAGAGAGAGAGAGAATTGTGTGAAAAATGTGTAGTGTGTGTAAAATAAGTAATCTGATTGAAATGTTATGTTTTATTTTTTGTTTTTCTTTTGTTAATTGTACTTTAAGGGTAAATAGGTAATCTAGTTCTAATTAATTAAATGATGATTCTTTGGGACAAGAATAATATTAGTTTGATTTTTTGAGGCATTGACCCATAAAAAAATACGTCATTTAATTTCTTTGATAATCTATTCCAAAGCTTTTATTTCAAGTTTCATAATAAATAATGGCTCTAAAAGATATTTTTCATGTCATTCTTTTTCAATTTTCATGAGTCTTAAATATCTCAAACTTTTTCAAATCACTTAGCAGAGTATTTAGTTCTTTATCAATACCTTACCATTTATGAATTTCATTTCCTATATTTTTCGTATAAACATATCAAAGAAAAGATACTTATTTGACTCAAAGTTTATCACATAAAATACAAAGTTGATCCAATTCTAAATAGGTTATTTGATATTTGTTTTAAGTCTCTCCATTAATGTCATATAGATAACAGTGATGCAAGAATTCCAAAACATCGACGCCTAAAAGATCGTAAGGTTTCTTATATATAGTATAACAAATCACCCCTTGAGCGACCGATATAATTAATTTCAATCTACCCCCAAAAGAAAGAGAAAAGGTATTCCTAGATCTTACATACCCCTCCAATTTATAGAAGAGGGGTTTGTAATCTCTTGAAAGTAGCACAAAAGAGCCAAGTGGTACACCTAAATATCAAAAAAGGTATCCCACTTTTATCCAAACGAGTAGTAGCAAAAATATTTGCAAGTTCAACATTATTTACACCAACATAATAAATATTTGACTTGGTAATATTTATATGAAGACCCGAACAATAACCAAACTCTACAAGACTATCTATAAGAATTTTAACGGATGCATTATCGCCTTTTCGCAACAAGCGTTAAATCATCTGCGAAAGCAAGATGAGTTTTTTACCTTTTCAACTTCGGATGATAATGAAAGTCATGTTCCATTTTTTTTTTTGCTAAAAAAGACTCCACTTTTGTTCAAATTAATAATCTAACCAAAAGCTATACTACTCCCTCCGTCCATCAATGTTTGTCATGTTTTTTTCATACAAATTAAGAAAAACAATTAATCCCTTCTATTTTTACTAAACTATCCTCAAGTAACTAAATAAATTCTTAGTGATAAGCCATTACTCAACCAACATTGTTAATTGTGTTAGTGAAATCTACCATTATCTTAATTTAAGGAGGGGAAAATTCCCTTTTCTATTTAGACATAAATTCTCAGCTGTTTAGTTTTTGAATGGAAATATTTCTTGAACAAAAAAAAAATCTAATCCACTGAAAAATTCAACGAAGTAAGTGAATCTAAATTTGAAGGAGGGAAAATTCCCTCTCTTTTATCTACTACTCTAAGGGAGGTGTATTCAATTAAAAATCTGTTGGGTTTTTTTGAATTCTAAAAGTCTAGGGGTGTTCAATTAAGATTTTAAAAAATATTTTAAAATCTGGGTGTATTCAATTGAGATTTTAAAAAGTCTTTTAAAATCTCGGTGTATTCAATCAAGATTCTTTTAAATACTTTAAAATTTTGAGGTATTAAAAAGTCATTGGACTCTCCAAATCATTGGATTTCATAGGAGTTTAGCATTTGAGTATAACTAAACAAAGTCATTTAAAAATCCCTCTACAAAACCAGAGATTTCATAAATTCCAAAAAATACAATCAACGATCGAGCAAAGCAACATAGGAGGTAATTTTTTTCTTTTTCTTTAACAAGGGTATCATCCACTCTTGTACCAATAATAACAGATGAATTGGAACAATGTATCCCACTTACCAATTTTATGGTGGGAGCATTATATTTGTATAATAATTGTTGCTAACACACCAACTATTCTTAGCACATCCACAACAATTACTTCACCCACCTCAAGATTTTTCTGAACAACTATGAGACTAAAAAAGTGAGCTATCATGATTATCTGTGTTTATCTCCTCATATATTATTTTCAATTGGACAATATTAGGAAATATATCTTTAGCTAAGTATATAGATTTCATTCTTCTCTACAGCTGTAACCAGATAACATTGCTTAATCGATAAAAGGTTGTAATAACCTATCCTATATGAACTATGTTGTAGATCTCTCCGCCTAGGCGTCAACTCTCCCCTCAACCGCTTACGCCTAGTTATAATTCTAGGCGTTTATGCCTAGCACCTTATTCACCTGGAATAGGCGCCTAGCCCACCAAATTGCCAATTAATGGCAAAAAATAGTTGCCTAGGCACCAATTGATTGCAAAAAATGACCGCATAGGCTTTCTTTTTATTTTTCTTAGTCTCTAGAATTCATGAATTGATATTATAACTCAAATTTTAGTATATTATATATTTACTGTAGTGTTGTTAGATGAATTTTATGACTTAAATAGTTAAAATTGTTATAATTACCACGTATAAATTACTAAATACACAAAATTACATAGCGAGATTCAAAACCGTCCAATCCCGTCTAGGCCCTGTGTAATCCCGCCTAGGCGCTAGGCCCCAGTCGACCACCTAGGCCGCGAAACCGAGATCTACATCATAGCCTATGAATCTAGGTAATTTTATACACAACTACGAATATAAACTCAGGTTTATTGATCCATTTTGATGAAATTCTTTTGAGAAGCGATGAATAAAGGGTTACTAAGCTCTTCGATAGGCCAAAGCGGCTCGGAAACGGTGACGATTATACCCATGAAGTTGATTATATTTTCTCTGTCTTTGGATTTCTTGTAAACTGCATAACGAAAGAAAGCTATCAAAGTATTGATGTTTAAGTTCTTCTTGTACTATTAGAAGAGGATCCCAGACATCATTTGAAGTTCTCGATGATCTTCAATAGCTTGAGATCTTAAAATGGCTAAAGATCGATCGATTACGTGATCAACAGCTGCTACAAGTCGTTTCCACTAGGGATGAGTTTTTGTGATGGAAGAAAAATATTCTTGGTTTCTTTTAAGGTTTTACCTTGCGAAAATACACATTTCCTATAAATAGAAGAAGATTAGAAGTTAAAATTGTTTTATCGAATAAATGGGTAAAATTTACTTCTATGTTAAGAATGTCACAATAATGTCTTGTTTACAGTTGAAGATACACATCTTCAATATCTCCTACTAATTTGTCCAGCTTTAATCCATTCTCTAAAATTATGATCGAGAAATTCAATTTTATCTATGTCGCCACCTATCAGAATTGCTTGCTCAACTCTCATCTTTGCAGTTGCTATTGTAGCTGGATATGTGATTGGGTCTCGATTTGGTATCTCTCAAAATGCAGCCTTGGGCGGGCAGTAGCCCTAGGTGCAACGGGAGCTGTTGCTGCTTACGCTATGAGTTCTTGTGTTCCCGAGGTTGCGTCTGTGAATTTGCATAATTATGTAGTAGGTTTTGATGATTCTGGGACTTTAAAGAAGGAAGATGTAGAAGCTATTGCAACTAAGTTAGTTAGATTCCACCAAAAATTATTTGTAATTTGTACACATGTTTTGATTTATTCAGCTACATCCTGCATAAAACTTCAAATCAAATTTGTTTGATATTTGCAAAATGATAATTTGTTATCTTGTTATTAAGTAGTACTACATTTATTTGGATATGATAAACAAAATTATTATATATTTTTATAAAACCTTGTTTGAAGGTAAGCAACTTTGGTTTTTTTGGTCAACATCAGCTTTAGCTCTAAGTCCATCAGCAACTTTGGTACAAAAGTTACAATTATGTAAAGGGTTGGATCATTAATAATTGTCACCAAGATGAAGCTTTGACAAGTATGAATATAATATGGCGAGTATCATTAATTTATAAGTATAAATTATATAAATTTAGAAAAATAAAATAGTTTCATATATTTATTGAATTAATTAGAATCCGCTTAAAAGTCTGTCAAATTCTACGCAGAATCAAACAAAATCATTTAAATTATGTATAGAGTTAAAACAATCAATAGAGTTTTTAAAGTCTATAGATTATATAAACTCTTACAAAGTCTTTTAAAATCTTAATTGAATACACCCTCCTAAATTTAAAATTTTAAATTGGAAAAATCAATCTTATTTATAGAAGATTTGTCTCTTAACATTTATCCATTTTTTAACAGAGAAACATCATTATTTTTTAGTTTTTAAATTTGATAGCCAATCAAAATTTTATAAAAATTTATCTTCTACGTTTACACTAGCTGAAAGATTATTATGAGTAAATTTTAAGAACGACTTTAGTTTTAGAGAATCGGTTTATATTTGATCTAAATGAAGAACCAAGGTTTTTATTTGATTTAATGAGGAACCAAGGTTTCAGGACAATCCATATAGGGGGATTTCTCAATCACTACATCATGATCCATCTTCTTATACATGTATGTAAATTTTTGGTCATTTTATTGTATTAACCGTACATATTCTTATAATTTTGCATTACTATCCTTTTGGCTTGTTCATACTTGAACAAAGGAATTATTTAGTGAACAATCACAACCATCAAATGTATCAAAAATGTTTCTAACGAATAGATGATCGTAGATCACTTTACAATATGTTGTTAACAAAAAGTATTGATGCAAAACGAAAGATTGGAGTGATAAGAGAGATTGCATCACAATTTTCCGTATATGTGAGAACTGTCCGGCGCATTTGGAAATCAGGTGTTTCTCAAAATACAAAAAAATTGCGGCCATAAGAGAATTGAGGTAGATTTAAATCTCATTCGTAATGTTTATTTACAATGAAGAACTATTCTTCGATCTTTATCAGATGAGTTCCACGTATCAAAAAGCACATTATTCAATCGTTTAAAGGCAAGAGAAATTAAGCGGCATTCAAACCCTATGAAACCTACGCTATAGGAAGAAAACAAGAAATCCCTATTGAAATGGTGTATGTCGATGCTTGATTGTCATAGCTTACCACATTATCCTACTTTTGATGGAATGTATAACGTTGTTCATATTGATGAGAAATGGTTTTTCCTGAGCAAAAAAACTCAAAATTATTATTAACTACCTGAAGGAGATGGTCCTTTACGCACTTGTACAAGTAAGAATAACATTCAAAAGGCCATGGTCTTAGTTGATTTAGCTCGTCCAAGGTTTGATAATCAAGGAAATGAGACTTTTTCGGGGGTGTATTTTCCTTCGTTACAAGAGAGTCGGCCAAAAGAACTAGTGTTAATCAAGTTGCAGCAACATTAGGGACAAAAGCTATAATTCAGTGACAAACGATATTGTAAGGTCTTTCTTTATTGACAAGTCCTTCCCGCAATCAAAGAAAAATGGCCAGCCGAAGATGCAAGCTATCCGATATATATTCAACAAAACAATGCAAGAACACACATTGGTTGTGATGATCCTAAATTTTGTGAAGCGGCTACTTGAGATGGATTTGATATTCGTTTAAGGTTTCAACCTCCAAACTCTCCGGATTTAAATGTTCTTGATCTTGGATTTTTTTAGTGTTATTCAATCCCTACAATACAAAGAACCGCCTTAAACCATTGCCGATCTCGTTAGTCTTGTTATTAAGTCTTAGGAAGATTTTACGCCAGTGAAGTCCAATCGTATATTTGTAACGCTACAAACGTGTATGAAAGAGATTATGCATAAGAAGGGCTCTAATGATTATAAATTCCTCATTTGAAAATAGAAATTTTGATAAGAGAAAATAATCTTCCAACACAAACAAAGACATGTGGTTTTTTTCCCCGATGGGAAATGAAATGTCCCGATTACATAAAGAATATACGATATTGCATAGTGGCGTAAAACCTTTGTAGTCGCGTCTACTGGAGGAAGATCCTTGCCAAATCTAGACTTTAACCACGTGGTCTTAATAATCTTTCGTCCGTCTTTAGCATTACCCCCTCCTACTCCTCCTCCTCCTGAGCCTAAGCTTGTCCCTGAGCCTGAGGCTGACGTCTACAAATATGTTGGGGTTGGGGAGGTATCTCTCCAAATAAATGAAGTCATATCTCATCGTAGTCAAAGTAGGCGGGCTCGAGATCGGTCACTACACGACCTCAGATCGGTAGACCCAAAATCATCGAAATGTCACGCAAGGTGACGGTCATCTCACCAACGGGCATGTGAAAAGTATGAGTCTCCCAGTCTCTACATTTCGACCATCGCAAACAGTAAAGCGTGGTCCAAAACGATTCTTTCTATTTTGGGTATCTCGCCGAACCTAGATTGTTCAACTAATGGAATCACCCTTGGGTCCAATTGCCACGGTGTAGCAGAAACGGGTTTGACCAGCATACCTTCTTATCGGTTCTATAACGAAAAAAGAAAATACGTAGTAACACATAATTAAAAGTAAATTATTTATTTACAAAAAACTTACATTATCCCACACCATTTCACTTTTATGTCGAAACCTTGTTTGTCTCCATAAAAGCTTGTTTGCATTGCTACTCGACGAAGCCATAATATACTAGCAAGTGATAAAGACTAAAATTGAAATTAGATAAAATTAAAAAGACTAACTTTTCAATTAAATAGATACAAACGTTAATTTTGAAAAGTCTAATTACATACAATGAAGGGGCTAAACGTGCGATTAAATATAACCACAAGGACTAAAAGTGAAATTATATAAAGTTACAAGGACTAATTGTGCAATTAATTAAAAACATAAATTACTCTCAAACTCCAATTACATATACTTAAAAGGGTCTAATATTGCAATTACATATAACTAAAACGACTAATAGTGCAATCATATAAAATAAAAGAACCAACTATGCAATTAAATAAAAACATATTACTTTGAAAATGCTATTACATACAATCAAAGGGGCTAATATTGTGATTACATATAACTAAAAAGACTAATATTGTAATTATATAAAATAAAAAGGATCAATTGTGCAATTAACTAAAAATACGAAAAACAATTAAGTGTTTCAACAATATAACACATAATACACTAATCTTACATGCAATTATAATCATGTAACTTATATGATATTCGAAATTAAAAAAATAAAATTAAAAAGCAATTTGAAACTCTAACCTTAATTTTTAGGGTGAATAAAGGAAATTGACGATGTGGGCTTGAGGGAAGCTTGAATCGGCTGGAAGAATAACAATCGGAGGCGTAATGGTGGCGGGACGGCGAAACCCTTCCTGGAGACTTTTTTTACTTTACTTCCGAAATGGTTTTATGAACTGCGGTATAACAGTTTATCTCAGCGAAAGACAGTGTTTCAAACACTGCCTTTCCTAAAACCCGAAAAATACACTAAAAGCGGTGTTCTGAACAATGAGTGCAAGACGTGTTAATTTTACATAAAAGACGGTAATTTGACCACCGCCTTTACTTAAGTGTCTATAAATCTTCATTAACGAAAGACGTTTGTTTGACTAACGCCTTTCAGAAGAGACGGCAATCGAACCACCGCCAGAGTGCTGGTCCAGGAATCACTTTCTACCTAATGCCTAATTGTCAATTATTTTAAAAAAAAAACGTTAAAAAAAACTTTACTTAACCAGTTGAGATTAGCTCACTGGCCAGAGTCTTGGTCATCCAATCTAGTGGTGCAGGTTCGAACCGAGTCAATGACTCATAGCTCAAAGTTGGCTTTCCTAAGCAGCCAAAAAAAAAAAACTCGTAAAATAGGCCACCTCTCTGGCCCAATAGTTTTTCCACTTGCAAACCTAGTAAACTCGTGGCATGCTATAACTCTACTCAATTTTGTTTTCGTGATTGATATGCAACCACTACATCATGCTTATTCATAATGTGGCCATAGTGCGATATACGTGGACCCTAAAAATCCACCACCTTTGTCTACTTGTATACACTATAAATACCGCCACATCCTTCCTCAATTAATACAACAACCACCACCACCATTAAAATTCATATATAGCTACACTCCGATCCATTTCTAAACCCACCCACCCCTAACCGATCCTCTTGTACGTACATCAATGGCTGCTTCAGCTACCATGCAATCCATGTTGTCATCGCCTACTCTTAATACTAGATTTGCACCTTCAGTAAAATACGTTGTATCATGTATCCCAAATAGGGGTAACTTTAGAATAAGAAGCATGTCTGAGGTAAGGGTTATACTTCAATTCAATGATTTCACTTATAAGTAATGAATTATGGTTGATATTTGAAAAAAAAAATGTTAGGATTTCACTTGGTCTACCTTTTTATTTTGGTCGAACACCTAATCTAACACAACATAGTGTTTTAAATGGGGTTTTGCTATTTGTTGTTTTGCAGGATAAGGAGAAAGAAATATCATCATCATCAGGCCTTGATGCAAATAAGGCAACTCAGGTGCCAATTAACTCCACCACCCCTATTCCTTCCTCGATAAAGCAGGCCAAGACTAAGAATACAGGGTTTACAGACATCTTTGCTTTCAGTGGACCTGGACCTGAGAGGATCAACGGGAGACTTGCAATGATAGGCTTTGTTACAGCCATTGGTGTTGAATTAGCCAACGGTCAGGATATATTTTCGCAGGTGTCCAATGGTGGGGTTTCCTTGTTCTTGGGGACTAGTGCTTTACTAACACTAGCATCATTGGTTCCATTGTTAAAAGGAGTTAGTGTTGAATCAAAATCAAATGGTTTGATGACATCTGATGCTGAAATTTGGAATGGAAGATTTGCTATGTTGGGTTTGGTTGGATTAGCTTTCACTGAGTTTGTCAAAGGTAGTGCTTTGATATAAAGGTCTATCCCGGTTGTGATCATTCTAGTATTGTATATTGTACACAACTTCGTCCAAATTAATGTAGATTGAAAAGTTTTGCTTTGAAAAAAGTATAGTACAGTATTATCTTACATTATCGATAATTGGAAGCATTATGTCACTAAATTGGTAAAGGGAGTAACTACTTTTCTTCTTCTTTGGATTGGGTAAACTCTTGTATTAATCAGAAAATAAAAACGGTGCAATATACAAGGATTCACCTATCTAGATTCCTATCTAAATTCGAAAGTTTAAAATAGCAAAAAAAAAAAAAACAATTATATATCTCATACGATTACATATTAATTCTCTACTATCATCTATAAAAAAAAAACGATGAATGAACGAGGAAAATGCAATAGAAAAAATACACCATTTAACTTCTTTGATAATCTATTCTAAAGCTGTTATTTCAGTTTTCATAATAAATGGTGGCTCTAAAAGATATTCTTCAAGCCATTCTTTTCCAATTTTACACGAGTCTTAAACTTCTCAAACTTTTTCAAATCACTTTTTCAAATCACTTAGCAGAGTATTTATTACTTTGTCAATATACCTTACCATTTACGAATCTCATTTCCTATATCTTTCGTAAGCACATCAAAGAAAAGATACTTATTTGACTCAAAGTTCATCACATAAAACACAAAGTTGATCCAATTCTAAATAGGTCATTTGGTATTTTGTTTTAAGTCTCTCCATTAATGACATCCAAATAACAACATGTTTGGGAGTGATGCCAGAATTCCAAAAGATCGACGCCTAAAAGATCGTAAGGTTTCTTATATAAAGTATAAAAAATTCGCTAGATACCACATTAACGATGGGATGACCACTAGTCAAGTAGAACCACCGAGCTAAAATACCTCACCAACCAAATCTTGAATCACCTTTTTAAGTTCTCAAATATTTTTTAAATTTGGAGAATCTATTTTCTTCGGTTTCCAACTCTAAAAACTTATATTTTGATTATACTCTCCCTAGATTAGTTTGATTCAAAGAGTGTCTGTTTTAGTAACAATCTCTCAAAGTATTTTCATGAGAAGTGATTTATTCCAAGCCTCCAAATCTTTCAATCCAATCCCACCTTTTTTTTTTGGAACACAATTTTATTCCATTTAACTTGTGGCGGCTTCTTATCCCAATGAAAGTTTCACGAATACTAACAATACGATCTCTAACACCTATCAAAACCAGAAAAATAGTGAACCAAAAGCAAATCACCCCTTGAGCGACCGATATAATTAATTCCAATCTACCCCCAAAAGAAAGAGAAGAGGTATTCCAAGATCTTACATACCCCTCCAATTTATCGAAGAAGGGTTTGTAATCTCTTGAAAGTAGCACAGAAGAGCCAAGTGGTACACCTAAATATCAAAAAAGGTATCCCACCTTTATCCAAACGAGTAGTAGCCTAAATATTTGCAAGTTCAACATTATTTACACCCACATAATAAATATTTGACTTGGTAATATTTATATAAAGACCCAATCAATAACCAAACTCTACAAGACTATCTATAAGAATTTTAACGGATGCATTATCACCTTTCGCAAGAAGCATTAAATCATCCTCGAAAGCAAGATGGTTTATTTTTTCCTTTTCAACTTCAGATGATAATGAAAGTCATGTTCCATTTTTTTTTTTGCTAAAAAAGACTCCACTTTTGTTAAAATTAATAATCTAATCAAAAGCTATACTACTCCCTCCGTCCATCAATGTTTGTCATTTTTTTCTCACAGATTAAGAAAAACAATTAATCCCTTCTATTTTTACTAAACTACCCTCAACTAACTAAATAATTTTTTAATGATAAGCCATTACTCAACCAACTTTGTTAATTCGTGTTTGTGAAATCTACCTTTATCTTAATTTAAGGAGGGAAAAATTCCATCTTCTATTTAGACATAAATTCTCAACTTTTTAGTTTTTGAATGGAAATATTTCTTGAGCAAAAAAAAAAATCTAATCCACTGAAAAATTCAACGAAGTAAGTGAATCTAAATTTGAAGGAGGGAAAATTCCCTAGCTTTTATCTACTACTTTAAGGGAGGTGTATTCAATTAAGAATCTGTTGGGTTTTTTTGAACTTTAAAAGTCTAGGGGTATTCAATTAAGATTTTAAAAAGTCTTTTAAAATCTGGGTGTATTCAATTGAGATTTTAAAAAGTCTTTTAAAATTTCGGTGTATTCAATCAAGATTCTTTTAAATACTTTAAAATTTTCAGGTATTAAAAAGTCATTGGACACTCCAAGTCATTGGATTTCATAGGAGTTTAGCATTTGAGTATAACTAAACAAAGTCATTTACAAATCCCTCTACAAAACCAGAGATTTCATAAATTCCAAAAAATACAATCAACGATCGAGCAAAGCAACATAGGAGGTAATTTTTTTCTTTTTCTTTGACAAGGGTATCACTCTTGTAATAATAATAACAGATGAATTGGAACAATGTATCCCACTTACCAATTTTATGGTGGGAGCATTATATTTGTATAATCATTGTTGCTAACACACCAACAATTCTTAGCACATCCACAACAATTACTTCACCCACCTCAAGATTTTTCTGAACAACTATGAGACTAAAAAAGTGAGCTTTCATGATTATCTGTGTTTATCTCCTCATATATTATTTTCAATTGGACAATATTAGGAAATATATCTTTAGCTAAGTATATAGATAATGAAATAACCATTCCGGATATCCATTCTTCTCTACATCTGTAACCAGATAACATTGCTTAATCGATAAAAGGTTGTAATAACCCATCCTATATGGACTATGTTGTAGATCTCTCCGCCTAGGCGTCAACTCCCCCTCAACCGCTTACGCCTAGTTATAATTCTAGGTGTTTATGCCTAGCACCTTAGTCACCGTGGAATAGGCGCCTAGCCCACCTAGGCGCCAATTAATGGCAAAAAATATTTTAGCTAGGCACCAATTAATTGCAAAGAATGACCACATAGGCTTTCTTTTTATTTTTCTTAGTCTCTAGAATTCACGAATTGATATTATAACTCAAATTTTAGTATATTATATATTTACTGTAGTGTTGTTAGATGAATTTTATGACTTAAATAGTTAAAATTGTTATAATTACCACGTATATATTACTAAATACGCAAAATTACATAGCGAGATTCAAAACCGTCTAATCCCACCTAGGCCCCGTGTAATCCGGCGTAGGCGCTAGGCTCCAGTCGACCGCCTAGGCCGCGAATTCGATATCTACAACTTAGCCTATGAATCCAGGTAATTTTATACACAAGTACGAATATTAACTCAGGTTTATTGATCCATTTTGATGAAATGATTTTGAGAAGCGATGGATAAAGGGTTAACAAGCTCTTCGATAGGCCAAACTGGTTCAGAAACGGTTACGAATTATACCCATGAAGTTGATTATATTTTCTCCGTCTTTGGATTTCTTGTAAACTGCATAACGGAAGAAAGCTATCAAAGTATTGATGTTTAAGTTCTTCTTGTACTATTAGAAGAGGATCCCAGACATCATTTGATGTACTCGATGATCTTCAATAGCTTGAGGTCTTAAAATGGCTAAAGATCGATCGATTACGTGATCAACAGCTGATACAAGTCGTGTCCACTAGGGCTGAGTTTTTGTGATGGAAGAAAAATATTCTAGGTTTCTTTTAAGGTTTTACCTTGCGAAAATACACATTTCCTATAAATAGAAGAAGATTAGAAGCTAAAATTGTTTTATCGAATAAATGGGTAAATTTTACTTCTATGTTAAGAATGTCACATTAATGTCTTGTTTACAGTTGAAGATACACATTTCAATATCTCCTACTAATTTGTCCAGCTTTAATCCATTCTCAGAAATTATGATCGAGAAATTCAAATTTATCTATGTCACCACCTATCAGAATTGCTTGCTCCACTCTCATCTTTGCAGTTGCTATTGTAGCTAAACATGTGATTGGGTCTCGATTTGGTATCTCTCAAAATGCAGCTTTGGGCGGGCAGTAGCTCTAGGTGCAACGGGAGCTGGTGCTGCTTACGCTATGAGTTCTTGTGTTTTCGAGGTTGCGTCTGTGAATTTGCATAATTATGTAGCGGGTTTTGATGATTCTGGGACTTTAAAGAAGGAAGATATAGAAGCTATTGCAACTAATTAAGTTAGATTCCACCAAAACTTATCTGTAATTTGTACGCATGTTTTGATTTATTCAGCTACATCCTGCATGAAACTTCAAATCAAATTTGTTTGATATTTGCAAAATGATAATTTGTTATCTTGTTATTAAGTTGTACTACATTTATTTGGATATGATAAACAAAATTATTATATATTTTTATAAAACCTTGTTTGAAGGTAAGCAACTTTGATTTTTTTGGTCAACATCAGCTTTAGCTCTAAGTCCATCAGCAACTTTGGTACGGAAGTTACAATTATGTAAAGGGTTGGATCATTAATAATTGTCGCCAAGATGAAGCTTTGACAAGTATGAATATAATATGGCGAGTATCATTAATTCATAAGTATAAATTATATAAATTTAGAAAAATAAAATAGTTTCATATATTTATTGAATTCATTAGAATCCGTTTTAAAAGTCTGTCAAATTCTACGTAGAATCAAACAAAATCATTTAAATTATGTATAAAGTTAAAACAACCAATAAAGTTTTTAAAGTCTATAGATTATACAAACTCTTACAAAGTCTTTTAAAATCTTAATTGAATAAACCTTCCTAAATTTAAAATTTCAAATTGGAAAAATCAATCTTATTTATAGAATATTGTCTCTTAATATTTATCCATTTTTTAACAGAGAAACATCATTATTTTTGAGTTTTTTAATTTGATAGCCAATCAAAATTTTATAAGAATTTATCTTCTACGTATAGACTAGCTGAAAGATTATTATGAGTAAATTTTAAGAACGGCTTTAGTTTTAGAGAATCGGTTTATATTTGATCTAAATGAAGAACCAAGGTTTTTATTTGATTTAATGAGGAACCAAGGTTTCAGGACAATCCATATAGGGGGATTTCTCAATCACCACATCAAGATCCATATTATTATACTTGTATGTAAATTTTTGGTCATTTCATTGTATTAATCGTACATATTCTTATAATTTTGCATTACTATCCTTTTGGCTTGTTCATACATGAACAAAGGAATTATTTAGTGAACAATCACAACCATCAAATGTATAAAAAATGTATCTAACGAAAGATGATCGTATATCACTTTACAATATGTTGTTAACAAAAAGTATTGATGGAAAACGAAAGATTGGAGTGCTAAGAGAGATTGCATCACAATTTTCCGTATATGTGAGAACTGTCCAGCGCATTTGGAAATCAGGTGTTTCTCAAAACAAAAAAAAATTGCGGCCATAAGAGAATTGAGGTAGATTTAAATCTCATTCGTAATGTTTCTTTACAATGAAGAACTAGTCTTCGATCTTTATCAGATGAGTTCCACGTATCAAAAAGCACATTATTCAATCGTTTAAAGGCGAGAGAAATTAAGCGGCGCTCAAACCCTATGAAACCTACGCTATAGGAAGAAAACAAGAAATCCCTAATGGTGTATATCGATGCAAGATAGTCATAGCTTACCACATAATTCTACTTTTGATGGAATGTATAACGTTGTTCATATTGATGAGAAATGGTTTTTCCTGTGCAAAAAAAACTCAAAATATTATTTAATACCTTAAGAAGATGGTCCTTTACGCACTTGTACAAGTAAGAATAACATTCAAAGGGCCATGTTCTTAGTTGATTTAGCTCGTCCAAGGATTAATTAACAAGGAAATGAGATTTTTTTGGGGGTGTATTTCCCTTCGTTACAAGAGAGTCGGCCAAAAGAACTAGTGCTAATCAAGTCGCAACAATATTAGGGACAAAAGCTATAATTCAGTGACAATGGATATTGCAAGGTCTTTCTTGATTGACAAAGTACTTCCATGAATCAAAGAAAAATGGCCAGCCAAAGATGCAAGCTGTCCGATATATATTCAACAAAACAATGCAAGAAAACACATTGGTTGTGATGATCCGAAATTTTGTGAAGCGTCTACTCGAGATGGATTTGATATGCGTTTAAGGTTTCAACCTCCAAACTCTCCGGAATTAAATGTTCTTGATCTTGGATTTTTTTAGTGCTATTCAATCCCTACAATACAAAGAATCGCCTTAAACTATTGACGGTCTCGTTAGTGTGGTTATTAAGTCTTATGAAGATTTTACGCCAATAAAGTCCAATCGTATATTTGTAACGCTACAAATGTGTATGAAAGAAATTATGCATTAGAAGGGCTCTAATGATTATAAAATTCCTCATTTGAAAAAAGAAATGTTGAAAAGAGAAAATAATCTTCCAACACAAACAAAGTGTGGTAGAGGATTACTTCAAGAAGTTCTTAATTATTTTGATTGAATAGATCAAGAATTTTGCAATTGGTTTTGTTATTTTAATAGAAATTATTGAAAAAATAGGATGAACATGACTTTGATTTTGTTAGTGCTAATTTGACTATGTAATCTGTGTTAAATTTTTAAACCGATTAGTATGTTTTGCTTAAGTGAATTTCTGATCATGGTTGAACTTGTTGTATTTATTTCATATATAGTTCTGCAGAATTTTTGTTAATTGTAAACAATGTTGCATAATCATATTATCAAAAAAATGTTGCAAAATCATAATATCAAAAAAAATGTTGCAGAATCATTTTATCTGTGTTCTGAGGCTATATAGAGTAATATAGGTACTTTAGTGTTGTAAAGATTTAACTGTTTGATTTTTCGAATTGTAGTTTCATATACTTGAGTAGTTAATTGCATCATTAGTCCTTGTATGAAATAGGTAAATAGGGGTATTTTTGCTATTTGGAATAGTATAGGGACCAATAGTGCTAATTATATTTTATCAGTGTTATTCTCGGGTATGATAGTTTTGTTAAAAGAGGTTGTGTTTATGTAATATTGCTTCAAGAGAGATTAAAGGAGTTTCAACATGTTTTCATATATGTCAATATTAATTGCATCATTAGTCCCCGTGTTATGTGAGATTAGTAAATATACACGTGTTCAAACGGCTTTATTTATCCTATATAGGTCAGTAAATAATGTAGCTAATCAATTTTTTGATATGGTTTATGACTTTATCCAAACCTTCAATATGGCTTAAGAGGTTAATTGCATAATTAGTCCCTCTTGTTCAATAAAATAGTTAAATATACCCAAATTTATATGAGATTACAGCAAGAGAGATTGAAAGAGAAAGTTGAAATTAGGAGAATAAAACAATAACTGTGACAACCACAAAAACAACAAGATTCTCTTGCATAAGTTTGTTAAATTTCTTTAATGAAACTGTTTTATTTTGATAGGTATTTTAAAAGAAAATATTACTGAATCATTTTTTTTGTCAAATTTGCTGAATCAGTTTTTTATATTTTGATTTGTTTATATTTGTTCTCAAGCTGTAATAGTATAGGTATTTTAAGATTATGAAAAAAAAATATACTCTTATCTTAAGATCGATGGCCGTTGTCCAAAAAAAGAAAAAAAAAATATCAATGGGGTATAAGACCAGTTTTTTTTTGTTTCTATAAATGCTTAAAGTTAAGATCGGTGACCGTTGTCCCAAAAAAAAAAAAAAATCGATGGCGCATATAAGACCAATTCTTTTTTGTTTGTATTCTTAAAGTTAAGACCGTTGTCTTTGACAAAAAAAAAAAAAAGATTGTTGTCCAAATAAAAAGAAATCGATGGCATACCAGTTTTTTTTGTTTGTATAAATGCTTAAAGTTTGTGTCCAATAAATAATTTTTTAAATGTATTGATAGTATAAACTTTTAAAATTAAATAAGGATAAAATTGGTAAAATGTGTAAAAAGGTTTTTTAGTATTCTAAATAAGCAACTTTTTGTGGACATGTATTTTTAGATTTTGTAATAAACATTGATAGACATATGGAGTATATTAAGCCACGTTATGGTTGATAATAAATCGTTAATATATTAATTTTTTGATTTTATTAACGATTTAATACCAACAATTTCAAGCTACTTCTAGATCTTTCCAGAGTAATGCAGGATATCATACCAAATTGCATCATCCGATTATCGTCTCCTAACTAGATTCTTAATGGACCAATTATATAATTTTTTTTCCCTGATTTATTGTTTTTTCTCTCTTTTATAATTAGTCCACCTAAAAGACGATAAAAAGATGATGCGATTTTGGTCGATAAATAGCATTACTCAACGCACTCTACTCAATTTTGTTTTAGTGGTTGATGTGGATCTTTCCATAACACTCTACTCAGTTTTTGTTTTCGTGATTGATATGCAACCACTTCATAATGCTTATTCTTATGTGTGGCCACATGTGGCCACGTTACAAAGTGCTATAGCGATATACGTGGACCCTAAAATATCCACCACTTTGTCTACTTGTATACACTATAAATTAGGGCTGAGCAAAATTTTACTAAAACCGAAAAACCGAGTTAATTTTAACCAAACCGATCCAAAATATATGTTAATTTTACCCGAACCAACCTTACCCATCGGGTTACCTTATAATTTTTCGGGTCCATGTAATTTACCTATATATTACCCAAACTATTGGGTTAAGGTTACCCAAACCGAAAAACCGTGTAATAAAAAAATATACAAAACATCCATATTAGAGAAGTCTTTTCATTTGATTTCTCGAATATTCTAAAGGTCACTGCCAAGTCCCCAATCAAATGGAAACTATTCGATTCACGACTTCTTGATTTGTAATGTTAAAATTGTAATTTTAATCTTTAGAAGTATAATTATATTAGTTTTTTAGATTTTGTCACTTTTTCATGTGTTAAAAAAAGTTTGACTAATGTTGACTAACGCGGGTAAACCGAAGGTAACCGAATGGTAACCCGGATTAAACCGAGGGTAATTTTTTTTTACCCTACCCTTGGGTTACCCAAACAATTCCTTAAACCGAAATATATTACCCTTGGTTTACCCTAGCCTTTAAACCGGGTAAAACCGACCCGTGCTCTCCCCTACTATAAATACCGCCACATCCTTCCTCAATTAATACAACAACCACCACCACCACCATTAAAATTCATATATAGCTTCGTTCCGACCCATTTCTAAAACCGATCCTCTTGTACGTACATCAATGGCTGCTTCAGCTACCATGCAATCCATGTTGTCATCGCCTACTCTTAATACTAGATTTGCACCTTCAGTAAAATACGTTGTATCATGTATCCCAAATAGGGGTAACTTTATACTTTGATTTACAGATTCCACTTATAAGTAATGAATTATGGTTGATATTTGAAAAAAAATCTTAGGATTTCACTTAGTCTACCTTTTTATTTTGGTCGAACACCTAATCTAACACAACATAGTAATTTAAATTGGGGTTTTGCTATTTGTTGTTTTGCAGGATAAGGAGAAAGAAATATCATCATCATCAGGCCTTGATGCAAATAAGGCAACTCAGGTGCCAATTAACTCCACCACCCCTATTCCTTCCCCGATAAAGCAGGCCAAGACTAAGAATACAGGGTTTAAAGACATCTTTGCTTTCAGTGGACCTGGACCTGAGAGGATCAACGGGAGGCTTGCAATGATAGGATTTGTTACAGCAATTGGTGTTGAATTAGCCAACGGTCAGGATATATTTTCGCAGGTGTCCAATGGTGGGGTTTCCTTGTTCTTGGGGACTAGTGCTTTACTAACACTAGCATCATTGGTTCCATTGTTAAAAGGAGTTAGTGTTGAATCAAAATCAAATGGTTTGATGACATCTGACGCTGAAATTTGGAATGGAAGATTTGCTATGTTGGGTTTGGTTGGATTAGCTTTCACTGAGTTTGTCAAAGGTAGTGCTTTGATATAAAGGTCTATCCCGGTTGTGATCATTCTAGTATTGTATATTGTACACAACTTCGTCCAAATTGATGTAGATTGAAAAGTTTTGCTTTGAAAAAAAGTATAGAATTTTTTTTTTGTCAACGGAAAAAGTATAGTACAGTATCATCTTACATTATCGATAATTGGAAGCATTAGAGCATCCCATCCGATTGAACTTGTTTATGTGCAAATGCGATACATCTGAAACTACTAGCTGCCATACCTTGAATGATCCGATCGAATATCCCCCTTGCGTGATCATTTATTGCTTTTATATCTCCATCTTGATTGTAATAATAGGTGCAAATAGCCAAGATCATTTCAGGAGCTCCTTTCCAATGTGCATGGATAGTGTTGTCTATATTTTATTTCATCAAAACGCCGCTCCTCTTTTTCAATGAATCGAACACTTCCATGTGCAAAATCGCATGGTTCGGTTTTACGGTTTCCACATCCATTTGTAAATCAACCACACCCCATTGAAGTATTGCCTTTTCCGTTGGACTACCCGAGAACTCCCAATCAACGGAATATTTATAAACACTTCCCGTGGTGTTGAGACTAACCCCTTGAAGAAGCAATTCAACAACATTTTCTGAAATTGAAGTGGAGATTTCTTCTTCTATGGGCTCTTGACCAAGCCAAAACTTGGTTACCTTCATTTGGTTTAATGTGAGAGTGCCTGTTTTATGAGTACACATGGTGGTGGCATATCCCAAAGTCTCACAAGCAGTGAGATTTCGCACCATATCCTTATCTTCCATCATACGCTTCATCAAAGAAGTAAGCGTAAGAGTCAACGCTAAATCTAACCCTTGTGGAATTACAACTACGATTGCTCCTACATTAGAAACAATTTTCTGAACGTCATCCAGTACATAACCAATGCCTTTTCTCTTACTTTCATTATATTTAATATACCCATCTTCATCTTTTGTTTTCCCTGTGAAGTATTGAACCAACAATATTACAAGAACTACGTGACCAACTGATAAACCAATCGTACGAAATATTGAAGTTAGCTTATCTAGCCTCAGTTGGAGAGGCGTTTCTTCACTTGAATCTCGAGTCATCATGCTCATCATCTCTCCCCAAGTTGTGTTCGTCCCAACAGATGTGACAATCATATTAGCATATCCATCAGCTATCTTTGTTCCAGATAACAAGAATGGATTTTTATCAGAATTAACCTCAACAGGATCACTTTCACCGCTCATACTTGATTCATTAACTAGTAGTGAATGCCCTCTTAAAAATAACCCATCTGCAGGAACCTGATCACCGATTTTTAAGCAAACAACATCTCCAACCACAACTTCAAATATCGAAATTTTCTGAAGCCTTCCGCTCCTCAAAACATTCACTTGAATGTCATCTCTAACTTCAGAAAGCTTCTCAAAGTGTCTAATTTGCCTCAAGTTGCATACAACAGAAACAGAAATGTAAAGAAAACCAAAAAAAAAGTGTGATGAAACCATCGTACCATCCCTGTTCAGGTCCATCATATTTTATGCCAAATCCAAGAGAAAGTCCTGCAGAAATTATAAGATAAATCGTTACCGGATCTTTCAATTCTTTCCACACCAAGTGTAATAAACTTTTGGCGGGTGATTTTGGATAGGTGTTTACTCCAAAAGATTCTTTTCTACGCAAAACATCTTTTGTATCACCAACTATCCCATTATTAACATCAGTTTCCAAGGAATAAGCTATAGCTTTGATTCCCCCAAGCTGGTCAATTTGATCAAGACTTTTCTCCTTAACAAGCGTGACAAGGCTTGAGGGACGGAAATATTTGGTTGTCTTTTTTCTGACAACTTGTTTGAAGAGAGAAAGCAATGCTAAGTTTGCACGAGCCAAAAGCCATCCTTTTGATTTTGATGCCATTCAAATAGAGAAAAATGGAAATTTAAGGCTTTGAATTTCAGAAAGTTAACGGTGTTGAAAAATAATTTCGTTCAAGACCATGTTGGGTTTAAACTCATTAATGGAACGATTACTTGATATGTGATGTGTTACAGCGAAATTCTTCAAAATTGTGCTTGATTTAGTCCATTTCCGTGTTATCAAATGGAAATTTAAGTTTTGAATATCAGAAAGTTTATGAACTCAGTGAATGGTTCCAAGTAGGTTCATTGTATTATGATAAACGTCAGTATCGGATGGAAGACTTTTCCCTCTATACTTAGCTCTCAGTTATCACTCATAAATGCGCCCCTATATGTACCTAAACGTGTTGAAAAATAATCTCGTTCAAGACCCTGTTGGAGGCATGATTACTTGACATGTGTTAAAGAAAAAAAAAATTCAAAGCAACATATTTCCTTTTTTGTCCTCCAACTATAGGCCATCCATCCTAGAGTATCACTAGTCCACACAAAATTATGGAGTTTCTTTCTTCAATTAAATAAAACTGATTTTCTTTTCAGTTGAATTATTAGTGGTAAAAGTACATAGAAATAAGACAAATTAACTTATAACAGTTCTGCCAAACAGTCCCATGTAGAACAAGGTTAGTATCCATGAGAGGTAATCTTTAAATCTAAGGTAACTGCAGATTTCTGAAACTGCCGAACTAGAATATTGTCCATTCAATTATCGAGCGATAAACATGCTTGAAAGCAATTATTCTACGTGATTGACTAATGGCATCTGTTTTTTGTATAATAGGTCTGATGTTTGATCTTGAGCCGGTAAGCATACCACTGACTATATCCTAACAGTCACTGTGAATTATCACGTTGTGAAGGTTATGCTCTTTTATGTAATTACAAGGTTGAAAGCGTTTCTTACTTAAACAAATGTTTACTTTGTTAAGGTTAATATTGTATCCACAACATTTGATGTAAAGGCCAAGACATCCTTGAAAAAGCCCCTAATTCTTTTCCGATAGGAAATAAAGAAAAGATAACCAGTCGTAAATATCAAATAAGTGAGGGTCGGGCATTAATACATTATTTCACACTTTTATGTGGTTATATTTTTCATATATTTATAGGAATATTTTACAAATGAATAACAACATCCTAATTTTTATCTATAAATTATTTAAAATTAAAATGCATAATTGTCAAGTCTTTTTAGTATCTTGTTAATTTAACACCATCCCGCAAATTGATGGGAGTGTAATGATTTACAATTTGTCATGAAACATCTCAAATCGTGATAAATATAACAATTTGATATAATATCAAATTTTTCTGTTTCAGTGATTGATGTTTTGGAATTTAAAGATTTTGTCACTGATTTTCTATTGAATAAAATGAATACAGGTTTCAATAGTTCACTTTGCTGATAAATAATTAGTTTAGTTGCCATGTATATGGAACTAATATTGTCGCAAAATATTGTCATAGGTTCTCCTTGATATATGTTGAGTTGACCCACGATATAATTATAGGGGGGAGGGAGGAGGAGAGGTGAATAGGGACTATGCAAAATATAAATTTATTTAAGAGTAAATAACACTTTTGTCCCTTGCGTTTGTACCCGATTGACAGGTTGCCCCCTAACCTTTAAAATGAGACTCTTTGCCCCCTACATTTTGAATTTCGTGACCCGTTACCCCCTGACTGTGTGTTCCGTCCATTTTGGCCGTTAAAAGTGACGTGGCATTACCATGTCACTTTTTTTTTTAATCCAGGTGTTAATTAATCAATTAATTAAGATTAAAGGAGGGCAAAAAAGGTTTTTTATAAATGGTTTTTATATTATTAAATATAAATAATAAAATAAACCCCCCCCCACCCCCCACCGCACCCCCTACCCCCCCCCCCCCCCCCCCCCCTCCCCTTCTTCTTCTTCCCCTTCTTCTTCCCCGATGACCTGCAACTTTAAAAAAAAAAAAAAAATCAACAAAAGAAACCAAACAAAATCAATCTCAAAATCACCATGGATGATTCTTTAAAGCTAATGTTATCAGTACCACCATGGATGACTCTTGTTTCGAGCTTCTTCTCCGATCCAGATAACTGTTCCTTCGCCGGAGCTATGGCTTCTCCGATCCAGGTTTTAGGGTTTTGTACAAATGATTAAGCAATTATTGGGAAAGCTTCCTCGTAAGCCTTCTTCGAAATCATCATCATCACCTAATAACAAGAACGAGTCTTATTCATCTGTTAATTCTATGAATTTGAATTCAATGAGCCATGTTGATGCTATAATTAATCATTACTCGAAAGGAACAGGCAATTTTATCAGTGATGGTAATGGAATGAACTCCACTGTTGGTGCGTACGAGTTATTGCAGAGTTTTAGGGATACTCCAAGCTCAGAAAAGGAGTTTCTTTTAATCGCAAAGTTAAGAATGTGTTGTATCATGTTTGATTTTACTGATCCTGTGAAGAATATAAAGGAAAAAGATGTGAAAAGGCAAACATTATTGGATTTAGTGGATTATATCTCTTCGATTAATTCAAAGTTTAGCGAAATCACTATGCATGAAATCACTAACATGGCAGCAATTAATTTATTTCGCGCTTTACCTCCAAGTAATCATGATTTAAGTAACTTACCCACGGATATATTTGACCCAGAAGATGATGAACCTTCAATGGAACCTTCATGGCCACATCTTCAAGTTGTGTACGAGTTACTTTTACGATTCATAAATTCACCCGAAACAGAGGCAAAGCTAGCTAAACGTTACATCGATCATTCATTCGTGTTAAAACTCCTTGATCTTCTCGATTCCGAGGATCAAAGAGAACGTGAGTATTTAAAAACGATAATTCATCGTATTTACGGTAAATTCATGGTACATAGACCATTTATAAGGAAAGCAATTAACAATATATTCCATCAATTTGTTTACGAAACGGAAAAACATAACGGAATAGGTGATTTTGTTTGGTTTCTTTTGTTGATTTTTTTTTTTAAGTTGCAGGTCATCGGGGAAGAAGAAGGGGAAGAAGAAGAAGGGGGGGTGTAGGGGGTGCGGTGGGGTGGGGGGTTTTATTTTATTATTTATATTTAATAATATAAATACCATTTATAAAAAACCTTTTTTACCCCTCCTTTAATCTTAATTAAATAATTAATCAACACCTGGATTAAAAAAAAAAGGTGACATGGTAATGCCACGTCACTTTTAACGGCCAAAATGGACGGAACACGCAGTCAGGGGGTAACGGGTCACGAAATTCAAAATGTAGGGGGCAAAGAGTCTCATTTTAAAGGTTAGGGGGCAACCTGTCAATCGGGTACAAACGCAGGGGGCAAAAGTGTTATTTACTCTTTATTTAATCAACTCAAATTGATTCTATATATATATATATATATATGAAGATTCAATCTTGAATAATTTCTAGATAGAAAGACTAGATGCATAAAATATGCTAAGAGATATGGATGAGACACTATAACGAACACTTAGCATAACATGCACAGTTTGTAATAATAACTAGCCAACAATGAGATGACAGATACTCAAACACCTAACATGCAAATCCCAAGCCAATGATAACAATAATATAAAGAATAGATCGAGCATTTGGCATGCAAGAAACAAATAAGTAAGGAAAGAGAAGAAATAGACACGATTTATAGTGGTTCGTCACCCAAAATTTTAGTCTACTACCTAAGGTCTATTTAACCCGTAAGATTTTGCAAGACCATCCACTATAATTTTCCCTGTCTCTTGAACAAGTTGAAATCACAAACCTTTACAACCATTTCAAAAAACCATTAGAAGAAAACCCTTATGTTATCACCAACACAAGTAAAAAAAAGTATTCAAACAATACTCATGATGCTACTTCGCAAGCCCGTGAAGCTTTCACTGGTGTATCATGGTGTTCCCTCGAGGTGTGATATAAAATAAAATCTTACAGAAGGATAACTCGCAAGTGTACAAGTCATCACAACTAGTAAAAAAACCATAATTTATCGTCTCCACAGGGAATAAGAAGTTAAACGTGTAATTTTAGTATAATCTAGACATCAATTGCAAAAGTTTTTATTTGATTTTTCAAGATATTAAATATAAACGTTGAAATAAAGATAAAAATTAACCAAAAAGAAATTAAAATAAGGTATGATGATATGCAGAGAAGGTGTAGTTCGAGACACTTGACCTCACCACTATGACTTGGATTTTATTGTAGTTTAAGGGAAAAACTAGACATTAATTGCTAATTGAGATTCTAAATTCACTCTAAAACTCTTTTGAGTAATCAAGGGATACTATATAGTACTAGGAACCACTCTCAAGTGATCCTACAATCCTATCAAACGATTAAGATTATTACCCTCTTGTGATTGTCCTACAAATTTGGACCTCTTGGTTCTAATATTCGTAGAATATTTAATATTCTAATATCACTACTAATCCCTTATTTAGGGTGTAGTTTAATAGCTAATTAACTCAATATATAGTGCGTGTGTATAAACAACAACACTAGTTCCATGATTTATTTAAATGTAACATCCTAAAACCATACAATTAAATCCAAATCATAAATTAGGATTCATACCCAAGCATCTCAAACTACTAATGAAAGTAGTTCACGGTGGAATAAATGAATAATTAATCTAATGATTAATAAGAAGCAAGAATTACACTAAAGTTAAATAAGGTGTTGTGCTTGAATACTCTTTAAGATCCCCCTTTAATCCATATGATTTTTGCTTCTTAGAATGATAAGTGCCTAATTTTCTCAATTCAACTCCTATTTGTGATCTTTTTCTTCTCACGAGATATAGATTCGAAGAGCTATCTTGTGTGTAAGTATCATTATTAGAATTCTGACCAATTATTTGTTGTGAATTTTTAAATTGATGGAGACGTTTTGCCGATAATTTTTCTTGAGGTTCTCATGAAACTTTTGGCTCCTTTTTTACTTGACTTAGAAATATACTTGACTTTTTATATTTTCTAGCTTCATTTCAGGGTTTCGTATCATTCATACTCCTAGAAGTTGCACACTTACCACACAAATCATCTCAAATGACTCCAAAAATACATTTATATCCAAAATTAGCTAACAACTCAAAACATGTCAAAATACGAATAAATCACACATTAAATATAAAAAATACACTTAAATGATGTCTCATATATCTCAAAATCCATCACAAAAGGAGAGATATCAAGACCCCCAACTCAAGGTTTTGTCATCCCGATAAAATAAGCACAAAATAGGGTCCCAAATACAAAAATTCCACAAGGGAGAAGCATGTAATGGTCCTAAAAGCAATGTAAAACAAGTCTAATAATATTCTACTAAAAAACTAATACACAAAATATACCCTTCATACACATAATCAACACATTAAAATTCCAAGAACGGTTAGTTTAGCAATGCAAAAAGAAGGACTAAATTACTTAACTTGAAGTGGAGGCTATAGGGTAATCCTCAATCCTACCACAACATTCAATGCCCTATTTAATTACTTCCTTTCCTTCCATTTGTCATTCAATCTTATAGCTAAGAATATTAGGGTCTTTTCGGTTATATCGTAGTCTTAAAGTAAGTTATGATATATATATATATATATATATATATATATATATATATATATATATATATATATGTGGATAATATAGATGATGAAGCAAGACATAGGTACTTATGCTTGAAGAAGAAAAATTAAGAGATGATGAAGCTAAGAAAGTTAAGAATTCCATTGCCCTTCATGCTTCAAGTAGCAAGAAGAAGGAAAGAAAAGAAAAGAAGGAAAGTGAAGAGGGAGAATATTCCTATGAAGAAAAAACTAGTTAAGATGAAGTAATGGCTATGTTGGAAAGAGATATGAAAAGATTTATGAGATATAAACGATCTGCCAAGAAAGGAATTTCTCCCACACCTTCCAAAAAGACCTGTTAGAGCCATCAAGCAAGAGGAACCTACTTGTTGACTGATGTATCCCTATTTGTGATATATTAATCTATACTTGAGACATCATTTTAGGGGTATTTAGTATTTAATTTCGGGATTTTCCCATTTATTCATACTTTACACTTTCTTGTCTAGTTTTAGGTGTTTTGCTATTTTGTGAGCTTTTGCGGGAAATTGTGTAGCACTTAGGTATATGGAAGCTATTACACCTATGGAAACCGATTTGAAGTGGAAAAATAAAGGAAGTCACATAGTCAAAGTATAAAAAGGAAGAGTTTGGATATATTTGGAAAGTAAAGAAGCTGCCAAAACTGAAGATACGTCCGCTAATTAAATTACTACAGAAATTCGGTCATGAATTAGGAGGAGCCTTTTATGAGAGCAGGCAGATATTTCAAGTGAGGTAGTTTCCATATAATGAACATTAAATTCTGATAAGTAACGAAGGAGATATGACCAAATCAATATCTGCAAAGGTTTATCGTGTCCTAAAATTTAGTGATACGAATTTTGGTAAGATTAGGACTCCTTAACTTGGGGATTACTCCATATTTCGACCAAGGGCCTGTATATATCCATTCCTACCTTAGAGAAATCATCTTTGGTCAGTTCCTAATCATCTAAAGACCAAGAGTAAGCTTACATTAAGAGAAGAGAAGACAAGATAAGCTTACATTAAGAGAAGAGAAGACAAGAAGAAGTTGGATACTCTTCCTGCCATTCCAATCCTTCACCTTTGTAAAAAAAAATTTCCTTTCTCTAGTATGGACTAATTCTATTTACCTTTAGGTTAGCATAAGGGTATGAACCCTAGACTTTTTTCATATCTATTTTAATTTGGGATGTCCTTATACATTTAATTGAAATTAGTTGTGATATCTCTGTTATTATGTGCTTTGATGTATTGTATGTAGTTCTTGCGATGGAAGACATATAGGATTACCATAGTAGTTCAAATGGTCATCCAGAAGGGGTATCTAATCATTGAAACACCACATAAACGTCTAGTGTGTGGTGGTGATCATGACGGGCTTGCCTAAATAGATAGTCACTAGGGTTTGAGGTTAAACACCGATCATTGTGCAGGGCCCCCTTACCCAAGTCCCCTGGTAATTGTTCGGTCGCCACCTAAGTACGCTGGGAAAGGGGTTAGGAGAAATATAGAATTCTGGTTATTGCATATCACACAATTCTCCCTTACAAAAATAGGTCATAACACAAGGCTAGTGGGGATTACGTGCTATATCTCGAGCTAAACTCCCATACTACTTTTTCTCTTTCTATTTATTTTCATGTCCTTATATTATTTAGTTAATTGTTACTAGTCTTAAAAACCAAACAAATATTTCAGAGTCTTTATAGCGTATCATTCTTTTAACTTCTTTACTTTCACTTTAAGTTTGCATTAGTCCTAGCTAACTTTCATATTCCCTGCAAACGAATTTTACTTATTAATTAAATTTGCATACGATCTGTGATTCTTGCAGTGAGTAACGTGATTGGTAGGGTGATAGTTCTTATCTTTATTTATCATTATTTTATCACACCCTACCAGCCACCACTACCATTGCAAGAAAATAGGACACATCAACACTTATTGTTCACTTCTATGCAAGGAGAAATCTAAGAAGGCTATGCATGAAAGTTTCACTTGAGATGATCAAAATTCAAATGAAGAAGAAAGTGAAAGTGAGCATGTAAACCTAGTTGCATTCATAGAAGATATTGCAAGAGATGAAGATGCTAGTTAGGGTGATAACAATCCAATCCAAGAGACGAGATATGCTGATTCAACTCACTATGCACTCATGGAAAAAATAATGATTAGATAACTCCTAAATCAAGTCTTTTTTTATAAATGATGATGGTAGTGATGAAGACATATATGATGCATTTGATTCCTTTTATATGATTTCTTGAACTCTATTGAAACAAACAAAGTTTTAACAAAATATTTAGAAATTGAAAGAAAAAGAAGTATATTGAATATCAACTTCCTTGATATTTTCATGAGGTTACAAATATCTTCTCGGTGGGAAAATATCAGATCTATGTTTCTTGTATTCTCTTACTAACGTAGTATATGGGCTTCTATTTCTTCTCCTCTTCTCCATACTGGACAAATGTCACAACTTCGAAACTGGCCGATATATATTTAATTAAATGGTCTCCCTCAGCTGGCTTGTCTAGTGTTGGGCCATTTGGTAGATACGTTTTCAGTCCTTCAAACAATCCTGGAACTCCTTCATCCATACAAAATCATTTTACTGGCATAGTGTTTTGAAAAAGGGTGCACACTTTTCTGCCAATTTGACATGAACTGGCTCAACGATGCTACCTTTCACATTAGCGATTGTACTTTCTTGATGGTATGAAGTGGAGCCATATCTAGGTTGCCTTGTACCTTATGCAGACTAGTATTGATTCATATATAGCTTATCATAAAGCCTAAGAAATCTCGTGACACAACTCTAAGGCATATTTGTCTAGGTTTAGCCTGATCGTGATTCATCGAATGACTCTGAAAGCTTCGTTCAAGCTCTTGATTTGTTCTTCAAATCTTTGGATATTAACGAGCATACAATTGACATAGATCTTCAGATTTTTTCAGACCTGATGTTCTAAAACATTTTTCACCATCCTTTGGAAGGTTGAAAGACATGACTCGATAACAATACAGTTCTTTCCCAATCATAAAAGTTGGGGGCATTAATCTAGGTGTACCCTTTAAAATCATCCATGAACATTTGGAAATGGTACCCTTGTCGTAGCATCTACTAACTTGTCCACTTTTGGAAAGGAAAACAGTTCTTTGCACATACCTAATTTAGGTTGGTGTTTTCCACACACATCCTCAAACTATTGTTAGGGTTTAATGCCAATACGAGATTTGAAATCCAATCGAGATAATTAATTTCTCAAATGCGTGTAACATGTATCGATTCATCTACTTCTTATTTAAAAAGCAGTGTTTACTTAGGAGAACATTCTTCTCTTTTGTTGGTTCGGCTTGTCCTCTGACTTGACCTTCAACAGGTGGATGAACACGTGATGATTATTCTTACCATGTCTTCAGTTTTCCAATTGAATGGGTCTTTATTGTCTTCAAACATCTAGCATATCTGAGCCCCCTGGAATAAGGTGAGGACTTCGGGTATTTTTGCTATGCAGATAACCGAGTCCAAGGGTACCTCAATCAGAGATTTGGCTAGCGAAACCCGATCTTGTTAGAATCTTCCTAGATCGTCTACCCCATTAGCGAGATCTTGTTTCGGACTTATGTTTATCTTAGTGGTATCTCAATGGGAGAAAAAACTAGTCCCTTCCTATAAATATACAATACATTTTACGATTATTTTATATGATCTAAAATATTTGAATATAATGTATAAGCGTGGTTGATTTATAGTTGAGTTAGGGTAAGCAATAAATTTGAGAAAAGATTACCTAATGAAAGAGTAAAAAACTCTATATTAATATTAATGGCATTAATAAGCCTTATAATTACATGAATTTTATGTTACATCTTGCCTATTTAATCTAGGATTCCAGGATCTTGGGTAGCAGCGGTTTCTTCTCCCATGATCGTCACGTTTTAGTTAAACTACCTTCCCTTATTTAGTGCTCATGTCAATTTAAACTGGCTCTCATTGGTAAGATTAGTTACAAGTTGTTTGTGGGAATATTTACAACGTTATTTAGGACGAGGTTAGGAAGCTCGATTGATAATTTTTATTCATGGTACGTGTTTAAATTGTTTTGCATGGCGATGTTGCCCGAGGTTCCATATGATTCCGAGGTCAAGGTTAATTTTCCATTATCATTAATGTCCTTCTTTATTGGCATGTCGTAAGTGAGCACACTAAACACAAAGGGAATATTGGTTTTTAATTGCAAGGGCTCATGTAACTGATGTTGAGGGCTAAGAAGTCATCAAGGGTGATCGGCAACATCTGAATGGATAGATTTATAAGATGGAGGGGGAGAATTGCACGTATTAATGTAGTGGAATCGAGTTCCCAATCAAGATAATTTTTTTCCTATTAAATGTCCTCTTTAATGTTAAAGATGACCAGAGGGCGATGTTGGTCCATAGGAATATTACATACGTCCACCCCTACTCCTTTAATTACTCGTTCGCGTGGGCTTAGGAGTTATACTGAGTACTTCTCACATAAAGTTTGTTGTTATCCATGAAATTAACCCTTAACTAGCGCATAAGTACATCGTAACTATTAAAAATGAGAGATCGTCCATCTAGAAGTATGATACCAATTATTGTGGCACAAACAAGGATAATCGAGACACACCGAGGAACAAATAAATGTATAAAGTTTGATACAACAACACATGAAAGGAAAATTCAAGTTTCATTAACATGTGATTTCATATCTATTTTATCACATATGTATGCCACTAGAATGAAGTAAAAATAATAAAATATGAAATTTGGAGTTGGAGTTGTAAATTACTTTTCAAAGTAAAGATGAAATACCCTTTTTTGTATTTGTTTAAAGTCAATTTAATGACATCTTAAGATAACACTCACTCATTCTTTTTACTAGCTTACCCTAGTGCATCTACCTATAAATTTATTTAAAGGACGAGTTATCATCGACATATCACCTTCAACTTTCTTCTCTTATTTCCATATTGTGTAGACATTCATTCTTATTTGAATTATCATCATTTTCTTGTGCAAAGCAGACTTTAATTTAGGGGCTCAAATCCTCTTCATGACGAGATATTAACATGCTAGAACTCATCAGGCTCATCAAACACAAAGAGAGTGTAGAACAATGTTAGTCACTTTCTCTAGAGGCTACCTCGTGAATGAATAAGATATCTTCATCTGCCTCTACTCAAAGAACAAAACAATCAACACCTCGACCACTCTTTAGTAGATCTTTCCAGTTGTCTTCCATTTTCTATTACTGATTGTACGTAAAAGGCATAGAACCATATCGTGCTTCTTGTTGACAGGACTGGAGAAATACCATTTTAGTCTCTTATCTTCAAAGGCAAAAATGCTACAATCAATTATTAAATATAGAAATTTGTCAGTACAACACTTTGTAGTGTATTGGAATAATATAGCAACCTATTTTTCAGTCTCACAATAGCAAAAATAACTTTTAATATCTAAGAGGTCACAATTAAAGATAAAATATCAATTGAATATAAAGCCATTTGATCATTTTATAGAATTACATCATATAAGATCAATTTCTTAGCAAATAGATTATATAATATATATATATAGATAAATAGGAGATATATTAAATGACAAATATGTATAAAATAAGTTAAAGAATTACAATAACAATGAGATCGGCAACGTGGATTAGAGTCTACATTTCTTTGTAAATGAAATTTTGAATTTTAGAATAAAAATATAGCATAGAATGAAAGACATATATACATTTAGATAAGCTACAAAAACATACACTTGAGAGACATTGGCAAAGTAGATATTTTGGTATGCGAGTCAAGGGGGGTTTAGGGGCAACATCCCCATTTTATTTTGAGTTAATTGCACAACATGTCCATATATTATGAGAAATGTGAGTTTGTTTGCAGTGTTTACAACATCCACAAGATATTGCAAACTAGCTATTGCACTATAAATATAAGTTTCTTTGCAATGTTTTTCATTATTGAAGTTAATAAAAGAAAATTACCTATTAATAAAAAAATATTCTTAGGTTAGATGACATCAAACTTGTTGAGAAAAAAATAACCCACATAAGAAACATGGCCGGCAACTTATGATTTAGAGACTTTTTAATTATGTAAGTTCATTTTAAGAAAAATATGAATCAAATACATAACACGATTCTATTATGTGATTACATCATACTATTATATGTTTATCATCCAAAATTAAAGTTGTCATCTTTCCTTTGACTAATTAGTACTCTTTTTGTTTGGTATTGCCTTCTCATTTGACCTAGTATCCCTTCTCTATACTTATTGTTAGTCTAGACTTACTGCACATAGGGTCCCACAGTAGTGTATCTTGATAACGTGGTGAATACCCAACTTTACCAAACAGCATTAGGATATTTTACACTCTATATGTGTCCATTTGTGGAATTTTTTCTATAAGAGATAGTTTTGAGTTACTGTACAAAATATTGGTTATTTTTAAGATATTCACTATTCAAAGTAATCAGAAAAATAGAAGATTTAGCAACTACAAGAATTTGAAATAGATTTGCGATTTAGCTAAGATATATAAAACTTTATAGCTTCAATTTTGAAATTCTTAGAGATGAATTAGGACTTATCTTTTGGTAAAGATTTAAGGGATGTATTCAATCTAGATTATAAAGGATTATGGTGGAATTTATATAATCTATGGATTTTGCTAATTTTGTAGACTCTTTTGATTTTAAAAAATTATAAATGAATTTTATTGAATTATGACAGATTATAGATTTTATTAGATTTTATCGAATTTTATAATCCATAGACTTTTTAATAATGTAAGATTTTAAAAGACTTTTCAAAATGTCGATTGAATAACACATGAATTTAAAAGACTTATTTTACATCATTATTGAATACCACAAGATTTTAAAGATTTTTTGAAATTCAAATTGAATACTAGAACTTTTGAAATAAAAACTCCCCTTATCTAGTAAAAGCTTTAGGATTTTATGTCGATCTTTTAATTATCCTTTTATTTCATTATTTATAAGATAAGAAACTTATTAGACTATTATTTAGTTTAGTTTTATTTTGTTTTAGGCAAGGTTAAAGAAGAAAAGTGAAGAAGACGAAGTACAACTATTTTATGTATTGTATTTTTTTCTCTTTTATTCGCTCCCGAACGGAAATGAGTAGATAAATTCCCATAACTTAGGGTGTTATATGGTTTTGTTATTAACTACTTTTTAAAGATTTTTATTTAACGATATTTTATCATATCATTGTGTGGTTGGATTGATCTTATGATTGAATCACTGGTCTACAACTTATGTATTTGTAGTCAATTCTTTTATATATTAGGATTCATACATAAATTGTCTAATAAACTATTGGATTCAGATTTGTGATATCTAATTGTAATATCATATATTATACCATGCTAGGGTTAAATGTGAGTTGAAATAGTAACGTTCAAATTAGAAGTGGTTATGGCTTGCACTTTGAGATAGTCCATTGTATTTCCATATAATATGCCATTAGGGAGCCATATTAGTGAAAAGATAAAGTAAGGTAGTAGTCTGTAGTATGTGTTAATTGTTTGTGATCGTCGTAGGAAAATCTAGGTAAAAGTTAGTAATATAATGAACAATCTCATCAGCATCCCTAGTTATTCTTAAACTCATTATCAACTCATTATTATTTTTATTACACACTCTTTTTTGTAGTATTTTACTTCACATTAGTTTAGTTAATATACACACAAACTAAATCACACATTACCTTTATATCATTTGACATAGATAATCATATTCATTGATAGATCGATCATTAGCATAACTTCATAGTAGAAATTTGATAATTGAGCATAATTGGAAGATTTAACCACCTTTATATTGATCAAAACGAGACTTGGTTCAAATTTAGCCTCTAAATTAACTTTCAAAATAAAAAGGGAAATTAACTTTGTTCATTTGTTTATTTATTCATTTTCACTGACAAGGCTTCCCAACATGTATAAGTAAGCCTAATCCTTGTTTGTGTTATATAGGGACCATGTCCACAAGGCTCTTCAAGTGAGTTTCAAATTCCTGGAATTTCCAGTAACATATGCCCACATATAATGTTTTTACCATCTAAAATTAATTAAGACTATCGTATCAACTGGAAATAATTAACCAATACTAGTTTTTTAGCATGTAAAGAGACACGACTCTATGTTTTTACATCATCTATAACTGAAAGTAGTGAATCTTACCAGGCTAATTAATAATGAATATGAGACTCCAATTGAAATGTCATGATCAATGATCTTATATAGGATACTAAAAGGATTACTCGATTTATAGGTTACCTGCAAATAAGTTAAGCTACAATTATTATTTACATTCACTCATAATTTTCAACGTCAATTCATATTTCTAGTTATTTTACAAAAGAAAATCATTAATCTAGATATATCCATAAGTAGATCATTAAATGATAAATAATACCACAAAATTAGTTATAGTCATTGACATATATATAACATCCTTAATTGACGAAATCAAAATTTATAGTATTTTTTATCAATCTGTTACATAAACCTAATTATAGGTGGGAAAGTGCAATACACACCTTCAAATAAATAATAGATTAATAAAAGAATTAATTTAGTGATCCTTGAGCTATGGTATGGTACCTCTTTCAGATTGTTAAATATGTTGTGAATTGAAATAAATGAACTAATGATGAATAATGAAAATAGTTACTCAAAATCGAATTCATCTTTGAAAAAATCATCCCAATAAAAGTAAAATTATTGTTAAAATGCATACCATATAGATCTCTTCAAAAGGCTTCAGATCCATCACCAAATAAAAGTTCAACACATAAGTAGAAATAAAGCTTCAATCAACGGTGGTGGTTTCGGTTGTGCTGTTGGGTCTTTGATTTAGTGAATTAGGGGATATGGAGGTCAATATTTCCAAAATGGGTAAGGATGCTTAATAGCGAATAAAATTATGAAATAATGGAAGATAAGGATGATATAATATGAGTAACTTTTAGAGATAAAATATAAATGGGTTCCTTGTTTGGGGAGAAGCGAGAAGAATAGGATTGAAAAGTGATAACGTGAATTTAGAGGAAGAAGTGTGTATGTTTAATGTTGATAATATATATATATATATATATATATATATATATATATATATATATATATATATATATAAAAAAATTGGTACTTTTTTTTCGAAGAACCGAGAAGAATAGGATTGATTGGTAAAAGAAATGATAAGGTTGATTTAGAGGTGAACGCGTGTATGTTTAGTGTTGATAGGCGAACGCGTGTATGTTTAGTGTTGATAGGCGAACGCGTGTATTTTTATATATATAAACTAATTTAATTCCTAAATTTTGTATTGTATCTAAGTGCATTTAACTTTTGAATCGATTTTATATACCAAAATAATTCAAATATTGCTTATTTTTAGTTCTATATAAAGTTTTCTATTGTAGAGACCAAATACAATAGATGGTGTTTAATATTTAATTGCATCAATTATCATTATCTTTTTTTTATACCATGGGTGTTTGGGCCAACGCACCACGACTAATTCTATAGGGAATGTACACGCCTCCTCATGTATATTTCCATGTTAATCAGAACTAGGTTACCTATGTTCAGGGAGGGGATTCGAACCTTGCACCTCTTGTTTTACCTTCTTTAAGAGCTCAAAAAATAACAAAGATGAAAGTCACGCCATTGAGTCTTTCTCTAAGGACCACCCCTTGCGGGCTATGAACTATGTGGACTTATTCATATCATGTCATTTAAGGACGTCCCCTTAATTTCTATCATGAATGTTGAGTCTAACTTTTGACCGTGAATTCATCAAGTCCTTCTCTAAAGGACCACCATATATTGGCTATGAATTCAGTATGAGTTGAACACTCATCCTCGTGTTCTTCCTAGAATGATACGCCTTATAAGTGAATTCATCAAGTCCTTCACAATAGGACCACCACGAGTGGCTATGAATTCATTAAGACGGGTTATACATTTGTGTCATATTGCATGACTATTGAGTCTATTGTATTTGGTCCAACAGTGACCGTTTTAGAACTCGGGTTACCTTTGCTAATCACCCCCCACATTTGAGTTAGTGTGCCAGAACCGATTATCATAGCCATCAGGTATGGCATCACGTAGGGGTGTGTAAGGCACTAACTTCGTCGATAATTCCGTTAGAGATATTATAAGGAATTTATAACAACATTCATACCCTAAGTCTTTTAATTTAGCAAATTAGTTGGGTTTCAACCTCAGACTTATAATTATAAACACATGTTCCGTTTCACTTTTAGTATTAGGAGGTATACTCTCATACACCTGACATAGTCCCCTGTTAAGGTTAAAAAGTATCGGATTTCTCCTTTACTAGCGGAATTTATAAAGTATTTAGGTCCAAATGTACTAATTCTGTTATTTTAGAATCCTCGAGGTTTTCATATTAAAGGGTCGTATTCCCACAAGTTTGGACTCTACACATATCATATAAAATATAAAGTCATTGACCTTATTAGTCCAAGGTATTTTTTAGCCTTTTAATAGAAGAGAAAGGAAGATAGCCAAATCTACCGTTCCACACATTTAAGCATTCAAGTAGATAAACAGAATTAAAAAGTCCTTATTAGAGGTTACAAGGTTCAATAACACAAACCCTTATTTGGAAAAGAAAAACCCCTTCCCCACATACTCATCACTTTGGTACTAGTCATGGGTTACAGTATTTAAGACAAACAAACCATTATGTAAATACCCTTTTCCCACAAACTCATCTTTTTTGGTAATAATTATTTCCCCCCCTCAAAAACTAGTTTGAGTCCCACTTTATTAAGAAGAGCTCCGGAAACCAAGTTCCTATGGAGCAAGGGGACAAAGAGAACATCGTTTAACTCAAAGATCTTACCAGAAGTGAGTTTGAGGGTAACTTGTCCTTTTCCGAGGACTGTAGCAGTGGATAAGTCACCCAGGTACATGCATTCACCATTGGTTGATTCCTCAAACTTTTTGAACAGGGATTTTTTTGCACAGAAGTGTCGTGAAGCCCCAGTGTCAAGGATCCACTCGCTTTTGTTCTCCACCAAGTAAACCTCAACCATTACCGCGGCGATAATCTCTTCGGTTTCAGTTAGGTTTGCAGCAGGTTTTGGATCGGGAATAACTCTAAGAGGACATTCAAAAGCCCTATGTCCTTCTTTACCACAAAAATAACAAGCACCCTTAGGTTTCTGAATCTTACCAGAGGTTTTAAACCTTCCGGTTTGTTTGTTGGAGTTGTTGCGGTTCTTATTCCCCACAGATTTGGAGTTGTTAGCGCCTTGCTGTTTTTCATTACCTTCGAACCTGCCCTTGTTTCCATGTCCAGAACTATTGACAAGGTTAGCCTTCGAGGAATGAGGAGGGAAAGAAAGAGACTTATCCTTGAGTCGATTGGCTTCTTCGACTTGCATGTGGTTGATGAGCTCTTGGAGGGTCATTTCCTTCTTTTTGTGTTTGAGGTGGTTACGGTATTCACTCCATGATGGGGGAAATTTTTCAAGCAAGATGTTGGCTTGGAAAACTTCGCACATCTTCATGCCTTCGGCGGTCACCTCCGCGCATAGGTTTTCATACACATGGAGTTGTTCAGTCATAGGTTTCCGATCAGTCAAGGTAAAGTTGTACCAATTACCGGTGACGTATTTCTTTTTACTGGAATCATCAGCCCCGTACTTCTTCTCAAGAGTTTCCCATATGACCTTTGCCGATTTTTCTTTAGCAAGAAGATCAAAAATGGGATTCAATACATTGTTCGGCATCCAACCCCAAGCCATGGTATTAGCTCTTTTGAACTTGTCTTCGAGGGCGAGATGTCTAGACTGTTCTTGTTCAGTAGGAGATCCATTGTCCACCATAAGTGGAGGAGCCTCGACTATAGAAAAGTCGAGATCATACTGTTCAAGACAGATCATAATCTTTTGAGCCCAACGCTTGTAGTTGGAACCATTAAGGGGACCAACTTATTCACATCGAGAACTGGCTTTGCGTTCGAATTAGAACCAACAGCCGAAAGAGGAAGATCCATTTCAGAAAATAACCGGTGAGAAAAGAAAATGAATATCTTTTTAAATTGTGATTAAAATAATCACCGGTTTTGACAAAGAAATGGTTTCCCAAAAAACAAAAGAAATACAATTCGATTTTAATGTAAACTGACTATTACAGAAAAATGAATTACGATTACAAGTAAATGAATTACGATTATACGGAAAAGAAATACACTTACACGGAAAAGAAAACAACAACTATTATCACCAACGGATGTTAAAAAGATATTCCGGCGTACCGGTATCTCTAACGGAAAAAACTAAACTAGTGTTTTTAGAGAGAAGGTGAGACAGAGTAGAGTGTTGATCTTTCTAGTGTATTTCATAGCTGGTATTGATAGAGTGGGAGTTCTTTATATAGGGGAGAGGTGAGGAGTCAAACCAATTCAGAAACGTCCCCATTAAGTCCCTTGATTACCTCCTGTAATTGACTTGATTGGGTTGACAGTTTTGATTGGCTCTTAATCACCATGTTTTATATTATGTAACAGCTGGTTGACCCACGTGTTTGACTATCTTCTTGTAACAGCTGATGGAATATTCTTCGCGTGCGTGATTGGTGGAGACTTGTCTTTACGTTTATCTTCTGGTTGAGTTTGAAGTGTCAACGACCACTATAAGAGCTGATAGGAAAATCCATTTTGTTTTTAATTTTCTGACTCCCCAAACTCCCCAACTCCCCCACGTCCCACGCCCCACACCCTACGCCGGTGCCGGGCCGGGCCGGGCGGGTGGGTGGTTTTGGTGGTGGTGGTGCGCGCGTGTTGGGCCTTTCTTGTTCCCTTTTAGCTTCCATAGTGACTAGCTATTATGATAGGAATACATAAGTGAGTTAATTTAAATAGATAAATTTTATTACTCACCTCCTATATGGTACAAAATTCTTCACAAAAGTTGTCTTTTCCACTTCTCAAAGGGAATGAGAAGAGTCTTAGTTAATCATCTATACTAATCTAAGTCTCTTCCTCTTCTCCTAAAAGAACATGATCGGATTAACGATTATACACTTAAGTAATTAAATATATACTCATTAATCCAACAGGAAGTATTATAATTGAATAAAAAGTTAAAAGAGTAAATACATCAAATACCCCCTAAACTTTGCATATTTTGACAGTTTACCTCCTAATAAATTTTTTGATACTGGATGCCTCTTAAACTTCATTTTCGTGACTCATTGCCCCTTTTTAACGGATAAGGTAACTGTGAACATGGATATTGATAATAATTCTTCTTCTGGAGGAGGAGGACATGATGGATCTTTATGGCCAGGTACCCCGTTCTAATTCTTCTTCTTAATTGATGGTAGGCACTAGTTAGGTAGTTTAGTTTAATTTTATTGCTTTATTGAGTCTTTTTCGAGTCGTGGGGACACGCCTCACTTTTGAGTTTGGGGTGGGGTTCGTTGCCTCATCCCAATCTTTTGTGATTTACATGCTTTCAATAAAATTAATCTTAGTGTTGCGTTGACTATAGAGATTTTAAATTCCCCCATCAAGCATGCTTTTTATGAATTAATGATAGAAAATAGTTGACTTTAGGAGTTAGTGTAAACTGTACTTTGATTGCATGCAAATATGAGATAATTGATAGGAAGAATTAATGAACAATGCAAAAGAAGTAAACTTGTACTTAAGGATAATGGGTGGTTTGTAGAACGTGAGATCTAAATGAGTAGAGAACCCACTTAGGTATGAAGTAGAGGCAAGTTGTGTAGATAGGAAGATGATAGAGGCAGTTCTTTGTTAGCCCTTTGAATCCTTTTTGGCCGTCTATACCTGAATTAATTATATCCTTCTTAGACAAATTTTTAGCCTTTAAGCCTTTCTTTTGTCGCCACATTATAAGCCAATATCCCTTTAGATTTTTAGGCATGACCATATGACCCGCACTTGAATCACGATCCTGAGACTTCCTGTCTTGAGCTTGAGTTTGGGGTGGTGGGTCCACTATATGGGAATTTACATTGGGTTGGGATTTTTGAGCTTATCAATTGTGCTTTGTGCTATACATGATGATGATTCACAGGTTTATTATATTGTAACCCTTTGCCGGGGTAATAGTGAACGGAAAAGAAGCTTCGAGCTCAAGTTATGAATAGGCATAACTATGAAAAATAGCATGATATCTCAACATTAAAAAGAGAATCATAGCTATACAAAAGAAAAAGAAAAAAATGAATGATTTGAAAAGATTATATATTCGGACAGGCAAAGTGGAAATTTTTAAGTGAATCATCCTTAGTGCTTATTGGTTTAATTTGGGGACGCTAATTAAGCGTGTCAAATGGGTTGAGTGAGAACGTTATTCGAGTGTAAACTCAAGCTCTTGGACAGTTTGTTGATGGTAAGTGAGGAGAGAGCCAAAAGTTCACTTCAAATTTACCAAATATACATACCATACCATCCTTCAGCCTATGCTAAAACCGTAAAGACCTCGTGATTTCTAGATGCACAGTGAGTTAATAGGGAGTATGCTAAGTGAGCGTTCAAAGCAAGTAAAGATCGAGGAACACCCTATAGCCACCATCTTGAGATAAGTAATAAGCGTAACCTTCTAGCATTGTGAAATTAATTTTGGATTGATATTATTTTGTGTTTGATTTTGTATGATAAGTATAGGTGTACAGTAATTCCTAGATTATACTATATGAGATTTGTTTTAAGTGTTGCTTTGGGAATTTTCTAGATTCTACCTTCTGCGTTCACCTAAAAGATCCTTTGTTTTTATTTTACTTTGTCGGGACGACAAAGGTTTGAGTTTGGGGTCTTCATGTCTCCCTATTTGTTCTAATTATTAGCCTTTTGGAGACATCCTTTTAGGTGAATAAATGACTTAAATGATAGACTTTTAGGATTATTTGATCATATTGCACTTTCTCCCCTTGGAAATTAACTATTTGCAGAATCTGAGCTTTTGTGCGTAAATTTGATTATTTTTAATGCAAAATTAATTGGTTCTTGAATTTCTTGAAAGACCAATCCAAGGAGAAGAAGTTAGAATAAAGTATTAGTGTATTTTAGAGTGTTAGGAAATGATTTTTACCCGAGTTTCTATTTTTTAGAGTACACTTTCCTATTTCTATTTCTTGATTTATTGATTTATTCTTTTTACGCATATGCGGTTTAATTATTTATTTAATGTGAAGTTTTAAAAGATAAATGGTAATTACTTAGAGACCAAGTCAAGATAAAGAAGTAAAGGAAAGAATATTTACATGGAAATAAGAAGATTTAGGAAAGATATATGCAAAGAAGGAAAAGATAAAGCTGCCTTATGAATCTGAAATTCTAGCCACGTTTTAAAGATCAGTCCATAACTCACGATTGGCTAGGAATCTGGACAAGTGGTCTGCACCAATAGAAAGCTATTTTCAAGACAAGCAGTTTCATATATTGGAACTTCTCAAACGGATAAGTATTGAAAAAGATATGACCAAATCAAATCAGCAGAAGAATCTTACCTTTCCTAGAATTTAGTGCTACGAATTTGAGAGTTCTTAACTTGTCTTCCACTCCAAGTAAATTCGACCTAGGGTTCCCTAACACCTATAAATACACCCCTTAACCTCCTCTTTTCACACACTTCAGAGAATAAAACAAGAGGCTTAAGGTTTTCAAGTCAGAGCAAGAAGGCAAGGAGAAGCTAGTGCTGGAGGAATCCTGTTCTTCCATCAGCAGTCATCCTACTCTTTAGGTTTTTAATTTATCTTTTGTAATTGAATATGAATTCCTTTTATTTTATGTGAGTCTTTAATTTTCTTATGAGCTAAATTTCTTTATACTTGAGAATCGCATTAAAGGGATGAACCTTAATTAATGAATCTATGTTTTGAATTTGGGATTGTTTAGATTTAAATAGGATTGAGTTTTATATATTGGATATTACTTTGTTTTCATTACTAATTCTTTTCCGCGCAACTAGAATTAGCTGTTAGTATTTGGGTTATTCACTTTAGTAGCTAAGTGATCATCCGACAGGGGGATTTGATACAGATCTAGGTAATAGCCATGTAATGTCCGTTATTGACCGACAGACTTAACTAGTTACATAGCCAAAGAGGTAAATTCTTATCATCTGAAGAGGCATATTCGACCATACAGGTTTTTATGATACTTTAGGATAGCTTCTAGGTCCACCCGACAGGGGGCTAGGAGATATTAGAGTCCCGACTAATATTATAATTCCAATTCTACCCTTAAACATAGCATAGATTATATTGATTAAGTGGATTCCTTGCGAGACTCAAGTATCTCTCTTATCTGAAGTTAGTCGTTTCTTTGCTTTATTTCCTTTCTGTTAATTTAATTTTAGTCTTTACTTTATTTGCATCTTTCTATTTACAAAAAACCAAACAAAAATTCTTATCTTTTATTTTCTGTTTAGCAATTATTCCTACTACTTGATTAATATTTGGGTTGAACCTAATCCGTCCCTGAGAACGAACTTGATTATCATATATTACTTGGGACAACCGTACACTTGCGGTTAAGTGGTTCCTTTATTTTTGCACTTAATTTTATAACACCCTAGGACCCACCAAGAACTTATGAAAATATCAAGTGCAAATATGAAAGCTAGAAGAAATAATACCCAAGAATAAAGAAAGGACAAATAGATTTTTATTTGGTTTTGAGAATAAAAGATTATACTAAATAAATTAAAGACGGAAAATTAAATAAGAAAAGAAGATAGTATGAGAGATTAACTCGAGAGATAGCAAGTAATCCCCACTAGCGTTGTTTATTCTAATCATGTAAGGGCGAATTATGTAGAATTACAATAACCATGATTCTAAGTTCCTCCCTACTACCGAAAGGGTGGACTAGGGTGGCGACCTCACAATCACGAGGGGACTTAATAGGGTGCTCCTACACCACTAGGTTCCTAAATGAGACTAGCCTTCTAATGATGATCGGTGGTTAAGTCATACCCTAATGGTTATCTAGTTAGGCAAGCTCGTCAAGATCACTACCGCACACTAGACGTTTATGTGGTTTTTCAATAATTAGACACCACTTCCGGGTGACCATCTAACTACTATTAAGGTAATCCTATACGTAGGTCTCCGCAAGGAACACAGACAATAAATTAAAGCACATAAAACAGAGAATAAAACATGAATTCAATTTAAATACAATGGTATCCCAAATTAAAATAGATGTAAAATAAGTCTATGATTCATAACCATATGCTAAATCTCAAGCTAAAGTAAATAAGTTCATACAAGAGAAAGAAAATAAAACAATTACAAAATTTAAAGCTTGAGGAGGCATGATTTGGTGTTCAACTCCTTCCAAACTTCTCTTCTCTTGATGTAGGCTTCTTCTTGGCTTAAGGATTAGCCAAGGATATGTTTCTACTGATTAGAGGGTGTATTTATAGGGTATAGGAAACCCTAAAACGTTTTCTTGGAGTGGAAATCAAGTATTGGACTTCTAGCCCAACTCAAATTCGTTACCCTAAAAATATAGAAAAAGTAATAAATTGTTGTTGTTTTTTTTTTCCTTAACTTCTTCAATATTACTTTGATTGACGCGTTCTTTATATCGAAACTGATCGTCTCGGAAAGCTCTATAACTTTACTTCAGACCATTCTTCCAAATTCCCAATTAATCTTGAGTTATGATCAATTTAATGGATGTAGCTGCTGAAATTCAGATTTATTTGGCAACTTTATCTTTTATTTTTTTATATTTCCTTCCTTTATCTCCAACTTTCATCATTATCTTCTTCCCCTATCTCTTAGAATTGATTTGGAATCTAATTAATTACCATATATCTTTAAAGCTTCACAATTAACAAACAATTAAACCCAATATGCTCTAAAAATAATAATTAATTAAATCAAGACAAGAAATAGGAAAATACAATAATATGAATATAATATATAATTAAATTCTCAAATATACCTAAAATGATATCTCCAACTAAGATTAAATCATCACAAATCGGGAGGCATCAACAACACTTTGGAGTGCATTGGAATAATACATCAACCTACTTTTATAGTCTCAAAATATCAAAAAAAAAAATATTTAAGAGGTGACAGTTAAAGATAACACATCAACTGAATATATAAGCCATTTGATCATTCTGTACAATTATCTCTTATAAGATCAACAGTTTTGCGAAAAGATTATATAATATATATGTATAAATTAGAAATAAATTAAATGACAAATTCTTACAAAATAGGTTACAAAATTACAATAGAAATGAGAAACAACTAAAGTGAACTAGACTCTACAATTTGTTGTAAGTATAATTTTGAGTTTTAGACTTAAAAATGGAGCATAAAATGAAAGACATGTATAAATTTAAATATTTGTCCTGGTAATAAAATAAATATCTTGACTTAGTTTTGAAAGTTACATTTTATGAAGTACCATACTTTTATGCTTTCATCTTTTCAATAAGAAAATGTTACAAATAAGATCAAATTCAAGATACTCAAATCGAACCATCTTTTGTCATGTTATACTTCCCATGCCATATTATCCCCATAAAATGTATCTTTTGCCTGATTAATATGCATTCAAAATATATTTTACCCAAGTAAAAGCGCTACTTGTCATCATTTTACTATTCTTTTAAAACAAATTCTACTATCTCCAATGACCAATTCGGTGTGTTTTTTTTTAGCACATATCATAATTTATTATCAAAGTAATAATCATGGTAAGATATACCCTTACAGGCCCTAACAACAAGGTTTTTTGGATTTAGGTGAATCATCCATACATGAGATACTAGAATTGATATTCATCTTTCTGAAAATCTCTACATCGAAACACTCTATCTTGAGTTTGTGACTTTTAATCTTAGCAAACCTCATACAAGCCAAACAACATGAAAAATTACTTATTTTAAAATTACTTTAACTAACCCTCCTATAATTTTAGATAACATTTATCTATTTTTAGTAATCCACTTTTTTAGCTATAAAATGAAATTCTATCAGAAAAAAATATGTCATCCAATATTGATTGATCAATTAATCGTCCAATATTAATATCAGCCAATCATACTATGATACCATTCCTACGTTTTAAACTTAAATAAACTAATTATAATAACTAACTAACTAATATATTGATATGTATACTATTGGACAATCAGATATTGGATGAGACTGTTACCCCATCTACTAACTACCCAAATCCTTCAACATTCACCAATACACTATGATGTGAGAATACTTTAAAAAACATGGTTATTATTAATAGAATATTACTACAATATTTTAGAAATCAACATAATAGTTCCACTAAAGTTGGATTTTTATATAATATAATTGTGTAACCAATTTAATATATTATGATAAATATTTACATCTCTAAAACATAAATAAAAAATTTAAAGTACGGTCAACTTCATTAATTCCAAAGAACACACATCATAATATATAAATTGATATATGTCTTGAAATCCTAAAAAGGTACAACGCTTAGCACTTCTAAGTCTTTAATTTTCTCCAATGTCACTTCATCGACGAATGATTTAACCTCATGAATAATCCTCCGTACCTCTTTCCTCTATCGATAATTAAAACAATATACACATAAAAATATATTTTTTTATTCATAAATAGAATATAAAATATAAGTTTATTTGATATAACACTTACCAGATACTCCACTTTTCTCTTTAGCATTTCAAATTCACTTGTGGAAGTTTCAGTCTATAACCATAAAATAAATTATTTAGTTTATTTAATATAAAGTTCATGTAGTGAACCTTTTTTTTAACAAAAATATATATTAAATGTTTTAAATATTTGAAAATACAAAATAGTTGTAAATGTCAAACCAAGTGAAGATTTTGATACTGTATACACAAATAATATGACTTTTATTATTTATGAATGAATTGATTTGAATTTAACAAAATATTATATTCTTGCATTTACTAACAAAAAACATAAACTTGAGATACATTAACGAAGCAGATATTTTGGTATGGGACTCAAGGGGGTTCAAGGGTAACATTTCTAAATTTGTGAGTTAATTGAACTATAGGTCCATATATTATGGAAAATGTGAGTTTGTTTGCAATGTTTGCAACATCTACAAGTTATTGCAAACTGGCTATTGCACTATAAATGTGAGTTTGTTTGTAATGTTTTTCATTATTGAAACGAATAAAAGAAAACTACTTATTAAAAAAAATTATTCTCGGATTAGATAACATCATACTTGGTGAGAAAAGAATAACTCAGATACGTAGGATTTAAAGTCTTTTTTATTCTATAAATTCAGTTTAAGAAAAATATGCACAACATAAATAAAGGGAGTTGGAGAATTTTTTTTCTTCAGAAAATTAAAATTTAAGATAGGGGAAGATCCATTATTAATCATCGAGGTCTAAATTTTACTAAAAGAAGAAATATTGTATTCCAAGGGGGCTAAGTTGTTTAGCCAATGGAAAACAATATTCATTTCTACACACAACTTTTCTAAATTATAAAAAATGGAAAATATTCGCAATCCCCCCTTCCCCGGAGCCTCCCCTTGTATGGGAGGATTTATGAATTCCTACGTGAAATTGCATCGAGTATAATATATACATGTGAAGCAAGAAAAGTTAATTTTTTTCAAAGCAAGGTTGGTGGTTTTTTTAAACTTAATTGAAACAGTTAAACATGGTTTAACATCATGCATGTTTGTTAACTCCTTACTATAATCGAGACAACTTTTAACTTTATACCCCTAACTCATGTCTATATATGGTGGGTTTTTTAGGAAACTCGTCATGTGATCCATGTATTTGGTAATTACTATTATGTTACCATAAGTTTTTTTGACGTCACCTATAGCTGAAAATAGTGAATCTTACCAGGCAAATTGATGATGATTTTGCATCTCCAATTGAAATATCATGATCAACGATCTTATAGTATAATTAAAGTATTATTTGGTTTATAAGTTACCTGCAAATAGGATAAGATTATAGTTATTAATCAACATTCACTCATAATTTTAAACGTCAATCCCTATTTCTAGTTATTGTACTAAAATAAAAATAAAATTGATCTAGATCTATACATAAATAGATATTATTAAATGAGAAACAATACCAAAAAATTATACATAGCTATCGACATATATTAAATTCTTAATTGATGAAATCAAAATTTATTTACTTTTATCAATTTATTATACATAAAGATATTTGTAGGTAGGCAAATGGAGACACACAACTTGAAAGAAATAACAAAATCTATCAATATATTAATGAAATAACTAATTGTTAAATATGTTGTGACTTCAGATAAATGAATCAAGGATGAATAATGGGAACAATTACTCAAAATCAAATTCATCTTTGAAAAAAATCATCTCAATCAAAGTAATTTTTCAATTTAAATTCATACCATCTAGATCTCTTCAAAGGCTTTAGATCCATCAAAAAGAATGAAAAATTATAATCTAATGGCACACAGAATTAAATAAAAGTTCAACGCATCAATAAGAATAAAGTTTCAATCAACAATGGTGGTTTCGCTTGTGTTGTTGGATCTTTGATTTATTAGTGAATTAGGGGGATATGGAGAACAATCTCTCCAAAATGGGTAAGGGTTCTTGATCGAGATTAAAGTTTTGAGATGATGGAATAGAAGAATTATATAATATAGGTAACCTTAAGAGGTAAATTAGAAATTGATACTTTTTTTGGACAGAACAAACAATAATAGGATTGGTCGGTAGAAGAAAAGTGATAATGTAAATTTAGAGGCGGAAGTGTGTATGATTAGTTTTGGAAATATATACATACATACATACATATATATATATATATATATATATATATATATATATATATATATATATATATATATATATATATATATATATATATATATATATATATATATATATCAAAAAGAATTTAGCTAAAAATATATCATGATGAAGGGTTCAGATCTATCTATTACTAAGAAGTTTACAACTTTTCTAAAATACCTTTAATAATATAGGCTAATAAAAAAAAATTCCTAAAATAACACCTCACACCACTCACTTTCGCTCATTCAACACACCCATACTCTCTCTCTCTCTCTCTCTCTCTCTCTCTCTCTCTCTCTCTCTCTCTCTCTCTCTCTCTCTCTCTCTCTCTCTCTCTCTCTCTCTCTCTCTCTCTCTCTCTCTCTCTCTCTCTCTCTCTTTTATTTTTCTTTTGTTTGTTCACAACACATTCAGTATTCAGTATTCACAAAGAAATTTCACCTTCACCCTAACATATTTTCCCTCCTCTCTGCCTCACCACCAACCCGCTTGTAGAATTAGTGAATAACACATCGACGGTTTCGGGATAAATAAGCTCGGTTAAATTGGAGTACTACAATTTAGCAAGGAGATTAGAGCTTCTAACCCCAATTTTTGAAGATATTCGAGACAACAAACAGTTCGTTCACAATACTCTCTAGAAGCCATATTTTCTCTTTTTATCGTTCTCCATTCCGTTAAGGACTTGCTCAGATTCGACTCCCAAGCTAACCAAATTTATCTTGTATATTCTTCTTTATAAATTTCCCTAACATCTTTTTTCTTTAAATGACCATATCACGTAAATATGAAATGTAGCACGATGCATATTTCATCGTTAAGTGAGCAACATTTGGGAGGTAGTTTTAGGGGATAGGTTTAACAGTTTGTCTATTTCTTCTACCCTCAATGGGTTGTGGAGACGAGGTTGTACTCGTTTTGACAAAGTCGTGGTGTCAAATCCTTATGTTTCTTAAGTATATATGCATAATCAATTTCCGCACGAGGTAGATGTTATTTCTCCTTATCAACACTAAAATATATTCCCACCATATTTTGAGTCTTCAGTTTTCCAAGCAAATAGATATTTATTGTCCTCGAGTACTTGAATCAATATGACTCTTTTATTGGGCAAAAAAACCTCGTGTATTTTAACTTTATGATATATCGAGTCAACCAAAACTTCTAGCAACGGTTTAGTAGGTGAAGCTCTAGTTTGGTAATGTTTCTCCAGAGTCTCTATCCTTTCACCTTCCTCTGCTTTTACTCTTACTTGCGCCATTTTGGTATCTCAATGGGTGAATGGATCTTTTCAATTCCCACAGATGACGCTAATATGATAAAATAGATTTTACCATATTCATAAAATAATAAGAAATAAATCGTTAATGGTGAATTTAATGTCTAAATGTTGTTATATAAACTTTTGGGATCCTAATTTTGTACATCATCCATATGCTTATATGGGACACTCGTAGTTATTATCAATTTTATCAAGTTGTCAATTGGCCGACAGTTGTATTCGTACCTACTTTAAATTAGTATGATTTAAATATCGTTGTTAAGAATTCCACGTTGGACAGGTGATTTACAGGTGATAAGATCTAGTGGTGTATGGTTTTATTGTCTCTTCTATCCTCGCTGAATTCCTAGGCTTTCATGTCCTCGTCGAATTATGAGATGAGGTCTTACTCGTTTTTACGAAGTCCTGGCGTCATGTCCTTGTGTATCCTCGTTATAATCGTGCAAACAAGTTTCATAAAAGGTAGAGGCACGTTCCTCCTTATCATCTTTCATATTAGATCCATACATGATTCCACTTATTATCGAGAGAACATATACTTGGCTTGGCTTTCACACTTTTTCATTTTTTGATTTAGTAGTTAAAGGAGATCATTATCAACTTCAGTTGGCCAATTAGAATACTTAAATATTGAGTACTCCTTCTTACCCATTACTTTATTTTCTTTATTATGAAATATATTTTGTTTATATATTAAAAAAATAGTATAAGTTAATCTCTTTCTAACTTGGATTTACTTGTGAGTTATACTTAGTATTTGTTTCACTAGATTTTTTATTTGGCGATTTATTTTTTAATTTTTTATGATAATTATCCCTTGTAACTTGATATATTATCATTTTCTCTACTTAGATACAAGCTAACTCTAGGAATTGCCTTAGTGCTATAGCTACATCCAGAAAGAGGGTTGGAAGACAGATTGCTCGTGGAGTGTTTATTTGTATTAGGGCTACATATTTCATTCGATATTACTAAAATCACTTGCTAGTTGCTTAGATTTACTAGAAATCAAATTCTACAATTAGGATGGAGTCATTACTTACACAAAAGGGACTTAGTAGATATTTGAATCAAGAAATACAGTTCTTAGATCTTGTCCTCCCTTATGTTCCCTTATGAATATGAAAGTGCATTGCATATTAGTATAATAAACTTGTATAGTCCAAGTTACTTCCTCATTTGATTTACAAACGCTTTCACTTTTAGTCTATTGTTGCTTGATGGTGTCGGCTAAGGTGTGATAATATAATAGATAAAATAGATGCAAATAAACACCCTAGCCTAGCACGTTACTCACTGCAAGTATCACAGATTGTATGCAAGTTTTAATGATAAATAAGATGCATTTCTCAGAGACTACGAAAGTTAGAGAGAACTTATGAAAATATCAAGTGCAAATAAGAAAGCTAGAATAATACGCTGTAAATAAAAGACAAATAGAATTTTTGTTTGGTTTTTTAATAGAAAAAATAACTAAATAAAGTAAAGACAGAAAAGTAAATAAGAGAAACAGGTAGTATGAGAGTATAGCTCGAGATATAGTAAGTAATCCCACTAGTCTTGTTTATTCTAATCATGTAAGGGAGAATTGTGTAGAATTGCAATAACCAGGATTCTAAATTCCTTCTAACCCCTTTCCGGGTGGACTTAGGTGGCGACCTCACAATTACCAGGGGACTTAACTAAGGTGCTCCTATGCCACTAGGTTCTTAGATGAGACTGGCCTGCAATAATGATTAGTGGTTAAACAAACCCTAATGGCTATCTAGTTAGGCAAGCCCTTCCAGATCACTACCGCACACTAGACGTTTATGTGGTATTTCAATATTTAGACACCCCTTATAGGCGACCATCTAAGTACTATTAAGGTAATCCTTATACATTGTACACCGCAAGAACTACAAGAAATAAATCAAAGCACATAAAACAGCGAATAAAACACTAATTCATTTAAATACTAATCATCCCAAATTAAAATAGATGTAAAACAAGTCTAGGGTTCATACCCATGTGCTAAATCTCAAGCTAAAATAGAATTAGTTCATACTAGAGAAAGAAAAGAATACAGTTACAAATTTGAAGACTTGTGAAGGCATGTTTTGATGTCCAACTCCTTCTGATCTTCTCTCCTCTTGATGTAAGCTTCTTCTTGGCTTAAGGACTGACCAAGGATGATTTTCTAATGATAAGAGAGTGTATTTATAGGGTTTTCCAAACCCTAGGTCGGATACTTGGAGTAGAGGGTAAGTAATAGGACTCTGATCCAAATTAAATTCGTTTTCTAAAATATAGAAGGGAAAAACTGCTGCTGTCTTGTTTTGGTCGTATCTCACTCAATATTTCTCCGATTTTCGCCCACTTTATATCGAAATGGTTGTGTCTCAGCCGATTTTAAGTTATATTCATTTTAGTGAACGTGGCTGCAGAATTTCAGATTTACTTGGCAACTTTTCCTTTCCTATTTTATCTCTACTTCCTTTTATCTTCAATTTCCATCCATATCTTCTTTACTTATCTCTTTGGAATTAACTTGGCATCTAATTAATTACCATATATCTTTAAAGCTTCACATTTAACAAACAATTAAACCGAATATACTCTAAAAATAATAAATTATCAAATCAAGCCAAGAAATAGGAAAATATAAAAATATGAATAAAAATATATAATTAAATGTTCAAATACACCTAAAATGATGTCTCCAACATAGATTAATTCATCACAAATAGGGAGACATCACTTGCTTATCTTGATGCTTACCGTAACTCTTAATTTATCTTCATTGCTTACCATAACTCTTAAGTAATCCACCATTACTTTCCGTTTATCACACAAGTTAAACTTACTCCCGAACTAGCTCACGTCATTTACATAGGTTATGTGAAATCGATCTTGGCTATTCGATTAGTCTTGCACTACTTGAATTTTGACAGATATCTCGCGGGATCAAAAAGACTAGGGTGTATAATTCACCTCACAATTGTAAGTCCATCAGTAATAGGTGGGTTAATAAAGATATTCCTCACACCCTCAAAGCTCATCAATAATATGTAGATTGATAAAGATATTCATAGTCAGGTATAATAAAAGTATGCTAGAAAATAAGTGTCTTCCAATCACTTGACTTGGAATAAAACTAGAGACAACCATGATGAAGTAATATGGTGCAACTTACTTTGGAAGTAAGGGTGAAAATTAGCCGAATTGAATCGGAATAAGGGTTGTCTAGAAAAAATTCAATTTTTCTAGAATATGTTGCAACTTACTTTGGAAGTAAGGGTGAAAAATTAGGAGAATTGAATCGGAACAAGGGTTGTTTAGAAAAAATTCAATTTTCTAGAACAGAAAAATGCAATCTAACTTAAATTAAAAGAAATCAGAATTAAAAAATTAATTCCGATTTCAAAACACTCGAAAATGTTTGGAATTCCTTCATTGTCAGAATTTTTTTTGAAATATTAATTTTCGTAAATTTTGAAATAATATATTGTTTTTTAAAAATTTAGAAATATTATATAATTACAAATCAAATCATATCACGAAAAGAGCCATTTACCAATACCACCCTAGAAGGAGGTGGTATTGCCCATAAAAGTCATGTCTAATATAAAAAGCATAATTAGACAATAATACCCTTAACTAAAATTCCCACCAAACTAAATTTTCCCGCCAAAAAAATTCCGACCAACTTTTCCAGCTAAATTTTTTCCCGCAAATTTTCGGCCAAATTTTTTTCCCGCCAAATTTTCCGGCCTAACTTTTTTTCCCACCAAACTATTTTGGGCAATTATTTTTCCTACCAAATTTTTATGTTGTTATTTGGTGGGAAAAATCCCACCAAAAAATTGTCAAATGTTTCCCACCAAATTACATTAGTTTATATTGTTTTGGTGAACAAATCCCACCAAACTAGTTTTGATTTATGTTGTTATTTGGTGGGAAAAATCCCACTAAACTAGTTTTGATATATGTTGTCTTTCCAAGTCTTTGTTTTAAGAAGTTGTGCTCTTTTTTTTTGGCTCATCTGGAAGCTGTTATTAGTTGTTTTCCGTTTCATTTGTGTACTTCATTGTCACAAAGACCATGGCTTTGCTGGTTTTATGTTTTGTTGGTTTTTCTCAATGAAATTACGTAATGAACAAAAGCATTTACACTTGACTTGACTTTTTCAAAAATTTTTAGTAAAACTAGTATTTATTGTATGGATATCTCATTAACATATCTCTTGTACTTAATCTAAGTTCAGCACCAAATTATTTAATACATGCTCAACAAATAAGTTCCGAGCTGATAAATAAGACAGGACCCATGTAATTTCATAATATGATAACATAACAAGAGGATACAAGAAAACTTGAAATGCATATTTTATAATAAAATACTAGATAAAAACGAAATCACAAAGACTGAAATGTCAACACCAACACCACCAGATATGGACGAATATTAATTATCACTGCCATCCTTATCTAATTTCACTACTGTGCTAAAAAATGTCATCCTCTGGGTTTTAAGATACAGTTTCACTACTGTGCGTGCTACTAAACCGAGAGCCATAGCGATATTCCAAGCATTGTGATAAGTTTGGTGTGGTCTGCAATACTATTATTGTTGAACCTTGAGCACAGGAAAAGCAATAACATCATGTATACTGGGAGAGTTTGTTAATAGCATTACTAGTCTGTCAATACCAAGTCCCTGAAATAATAATGAAATAAAAAACAAACATGGCAGGAGGCATCCCATATTCCAATGCTGTAAGAAAATCTTCATCAAGAGTTACTTCATATGACTCATCATTATCCACACTTTTAATTATGGATTTCTTTTCATTATGTTGTCTCACTTGCTCTTCTAATCTCCTCCTCTGTAACCATTTTAATTTAACATTTCATAACATTCATAAACTTTTCAAAAATTACGAAACATCTCATGAGTACCTCATCCAAAGGATCCGTCAATTCAAAGAAAGCATTTGCTAGCTCACGACCACAAACAAATAGTTCAAATCTCTCAGTTAATCCAGTACAGCTAAAAACAGTGAAGACAAAAAAAAACATTAATGTTTAGTTAACTGTTAAAAAACTTGTTTTTTTAAAATATTTAATCTATTTTAAATCTCTAACCTTCTATGTGGTTTGGCCAGTGGAGAGATTTCTATAGGATAGTCCAATACAAATGTGGGTTGTATTAGCTTCGGTTCTACAACCATCTCAAAAACCTGGCCAATTTAACAAAAAAATTATAAGATGAAGAAACTCAAGCCTTGACGAATCTGGAAGTATAACAGGTCTAAATGATAAAGAATGTGGACAAATTGGAGTAAAAAGCATACAAGGCACATTCGGATGAACCTGTATTTAATAAAAACAAATTTTATAATTAAATAAACTTTAATATTTGAGATAATTACACCTAGGGTCTTGACTACACCCCCTATTTCAAGATGGGGACCCGGCCTAGAGCCTCTTCTTACTAAAGACCTCAGGAAGTTTTTAACACATGAAGCCAAAAACCCCAATTACTAGAATACCCCTTTTTGTTTTTTTTATTCCTATATATACTAAATTAGAAAATTATACTTTTCCATTCACGTTATTATCTCTTCTCTCATTTCTCTCTCCCCCACTTCCTCTCTCATACCCCACCTCCCTCTCAAACCGCCACCACCACCACCATAACACAACCATCGAAAATGCAAAAAACCACCAAACCCATCCCCTACCTCTCTCTCCAACAAGCAGCCATGAAAACCCTAAGTGCAGCACCGGAGAAGAGGACCCTATCGTGACCGGAGGTGTTGCATTGCCCTTCGCCGGAGGAGATTACTGGAGCGAAACCCTAGCCTGGTTGGTGGTGTTGGTTCGTCCTCTTCATCTCGTTTGCCCAGATCTGGTGAGAGAGCTGTTCGTGGATGGTGAAGCTCGGAGCTCGGAGGTGAGGTTTCGCCGGTGGGTTTCGCGACTTCAGGTGAGAGATCTGTTCGTGGATGGTGAAGCTCGGAGCTCGGAGGTGAGGGCTCGCCGGTGGTTTTCGCGACTTCAAGCTCGATCTATGCGCTGCATTGTTTCTGTTCGTGGCTGCTCCGATCTATTCGCGGTGGTTTTTGTGGTGTTATGGTGGTGTTATGGTGGTGGTGGTGTTCGTGTTATGGTGGCGGCGGTGTTCGTGTTATGGTGGTGGCCATTGGAGCTTCGGAGCTTGGTAGTGGTTGTGGTGTTTTGGTGGTGCTGCTGCTCCGTTCAAGAGCTCGGCTGATTTTTTTTTATTTATTTATTTTTTCAGATCTGGTTTGACCAGATCTGGTCAAACTCAAATATAGGTATTTTTTTTATTCGTTTTAATTGCTTTTTGTATGTGTAATTCATTGAAATTGTATTAAAAAGTTTGAAAAGTAAATAAATTAATTTTCAGGATTTATTATTTATTTATTTTTGTAAAATACTCATCAAATATGCAGAGTACTCATCAAAATTACGGAGTACTCATCAAAATTACGGAGTACTCATTAAAATTCATAGAGTAACTCATTAAAATTATCTAAAATACTCATTAAAATTATTCGGAGCACTCAATAAATATATAGAGTACTCATTAAAATTCTCGGAGTACTCTATGTTTTTCTCGGAGTACTCTATCTTTTTCTCTGAGTACTCTATCTTTTTTTCCGGTGACCGTGACTGGTGGTCGGAGGTCGGTGGTCGGAGGTCGGTGGTCGGAGGTCGGTGGTCGGTGGTCGGTGGTCGGAGGTCGGAGGTCGGTGGTAGGTTGTGGGAGGTTGGAGGTAGGTGGGTAGTGGTAGGTAGAGGAGAGAGAAACAGTGACATCACACTTTTTGTCTTTTAGTGATAGTAAGGGTAGGAAAGACTATTGTCAAAATTGAGGTCCCTAAGAAGAATGCCATTTAAAAAACTACTCTATAGAGAAGACAATTTGTCTCCAAGACCCTATATATAATTCACCCTTAATATTTTATAATCGAGGAAACTGACTAACCATAGATCCACCAGCAGCTGTAGAATAAGCGGTACTCCCAGTTAGAGTAGCTACTATTACTCCATCACCTTGTACCTACAAAAACAAACATTTATTATATTTTATTAATATTAATGATCTTATGTGAGAAAAGTATATACCTTAGTTATGAGGCGATCATGTTCATAACTTTTCTCTTCATGTTCATATGGTTGTACAGAAGTTGAAGCTTCTGAGATTCCATTAACAATTAAACGCTGCTGCAAACTTAACAAAGATTAATTGCTCTCTCTGTACTTCCAGTTTTAATGCACGCCCCTGTAAGTAACCATATAACAACTGCAAAACCAACCACATTTAGATGAAATTACAAATACAATCAAATCAATAAAATATCAAATCAATAAACCATCCAGTTGTGGTCCTCCATTCATCTCCCTCTAAAGCTGGATGCACAATTTTAAGAGGCATTTCACCAATTATTTATGTCCATCGCTCCTCAATTAAGTCCATAATTGTTGTAGCTTGAGTTGGTGTTGCTAAAGAACATTCTTTGTCCATCGCTCCACAATACAATGTCTTGGGGAATTTATCAAACACTTATTATGCATTATGCAGTACATGTGCTATCATTCGATGGAGCCCCAACAGGTATCGACGGACATGAACGGTCAAGGTGAGGAGCCGGAGATGGACGGTGAAGTGTACACCTGGCGTGACAAATCGATCCTTTACCTCTCACAGAGACGAACAAACTTTCTATGTGGACGATTTGGAAGCCATGCTTTATTGTTGTTGAAGCTTGATTTCATCACGTATCCGCTAATTGAAGCTTGTTTCTCTTCGATTTAACACAGGTGCCGAGTATTGGTGAGACTGAGATTCTAATTTTGGTGGTGGTGAGATGGTGGAGGTGAGATTTTGAGGTGACGCTGTGGAAGCGAAGTGGTGGAGGTGAGGAGGTGAGGAGGTGATGTGGTGGAGGTACGTGTGAATTGGATTGAAAGTTTAAACAAAGAAAAATAAGTTATAATATTAAAATAGGGGTATATTTGGTACACATATATTTTGTTAGGACTGACAATCTGAAACAAAAGATGCTACAGGGCTATTAATATTAGTTTCATGACTTATATAATAATTTATTTTCACGAAAACAACAATATTAATTCAACATATCATCCATAAAATTGAACATCAATCTGCTTTTTAAAGTAAAATAAAGAAAAATTAAAACGTAAGAAAATATGGTTATGAATTAATATTATATATATTACAAAGAAGAGGTATACTATTACAAGAAGTATATAAAGTGTGTATATATATATATAAATTTTATTTATCAATTTTGGATATATCCAGAATAAGAAATAATAAGAAAAACTCGCAAAAATTGGAAATAGTAATCAAAATGGGATATGTAATTTCAGTTTCCACCCTTATTTGAAAATATCCACAACATTCGTTGAGTTTTTGGGATAGAAATGTGACAGCTGACTGGGTTGCCAAACAGGAGCTCCTTAGCACCTTGTTTGGTAATTGGGATACCTGTATTCCCCCCCAGTTGGTCACTATTATTTGTAATGAAGCCGAACCCTCTGGGATGGGCTAAACCTTGTATCCGTTTATTACTATCTATATTATTATGCATTTGAAAAAAAAAAAAAAAAATATGTGAAGGTGATCCTTGATAGATTGCCTAATAGAATAAAAAACTCAACGAATGAATTGATAGTTTGGCTATGTAGGAAGTCTAAAGGTAGACATCTACAAACTAATGTTATGGCATTGATTTTTACAAGTAATGTATTAGATATGGAGGGCTGGGAGCTCAAGAATACAAATAGGTGTGATTATGTCTGAATATGCAAAAAAATGCACAGATAATTAGTGATGTTAAAGCTGATAAAAATGGGAAATTGATTAATGTCTAGTTAGCTAGCCAATTGTTTCTTTAGAGATTTTTTTTTTTTTTTTGTCAAACTTATAGAGAATATCAAAGTTGCAAAGGATGTATTTTAATGTTGTGGAATATCACAGGACTTACCTGACTTGTATTTCGTTTATACAGTTTTTCTTTTTTCAAGTTTATACAGTTGGATAATATTGAGAACACTTTGCTAATTTAGCAACAAACAAACAAAAAACTTGTTAGAATTTAATCATCAGAAGTTTTAATGTGAAGATAATAATCAATAAGGCAGGCAAAAATGCAAATGTAATTGTGCGATGGTGTATGTATATGTATATACAGATACATCTTAACAACGTTATAACAACACAAAGACTCCAAAAAAAAAAAAAAGATAATCTTATTAAGGAGCTAGCTATATTTACCTGATCACACCTTATTTTATTCATTACATTCATCAAATCTCAGGAAATTTCACTAGTCATTTAGGATTATACCCCACTCACTAGACAAATAAACAAAAATGAGACTACTATTTCCATATTGTATATATATATATATTATATACACACATATATAAGTGAGACTAAGTCTGTCACACTAATGCCTCCGCTTCATTATGTCCATATTCCTTGAAAACTTTATCAGACCCCTCTTCAGTTCCTTCTTCATCATAACTATCCTGTTTTACAATATTATAAATTAATATCAATAAATTAATTAAATAAATAAAAATAAAATAATAATAATAATAATAATACCGTTGAAGATTCAACGGGTAGATCCACTGGAAACAAATTAATACTGGTGGGATTATAACTGAGACCACTGCACAACAAAATAACATTAGTGAAAAAAAAAAAAAAAAAAAGATGATCTAAAATATACCTGCGAGACATAACTAACTGCCAAACATATGGTATAAAAAACTCCTCGGGGTGACTTTCTTGTTCATAGGTGAAACGCAATTGCGTAAACATCTATTATTATTATAATTACACAAACAATTAGAATTAGTTATAACTTATAGTGATGTAATAAAAATCGAAAAAACTTGAATTTTAATTTACCTTAATACCTTCACCTCTCCAAGATCGCATATTAATTATTATAATCTCAAGTACTTTCTCTACAGACCATTCACCATCGATTTTATGTGCATCCATTCGTGTATTAAAGAAATCCAATACCTACACAAAATTGGAAAGTAAATAAAACCAAATAATATTTTGAAAATACAATTTAATTTAATTACTTACTGTGAAAATATTCTCAAGTAACTCATTAAAACGTGGATGAGTCTTAAAAGGCTGAAAAACTTCTTGTCTATGCATTATCGCATAAACAACCTCAGGGTTTCTCGGGAGAGCGTAAGTTAAAATTGCGTTTAATATTTCCAAAACTATCCTCAAAAAGTCCGTATAAATATGCAATTCTGTTGACTAAAGATAACATAAAAGTATAATATTAGAGTCTAATCAATAATAATAATAAATAATATAATAATAATAACTTACAGCTACAGCCTCTTCCGCAATACTATCTCCATTAACAGCCATATTCATTTTATCATTTTTCATTACTGCTAATTTATTGTACCTAAAATAGTAAATCTTTATTATTTAAAAGATATTTTTAACTCGAAAATAGAAAAAAAAAAAGGCGAACATACTTGCGTGAAAGCATATCGAAGAGGCTAACTAATCTTTGTGATGCGTAAGCACTTAAACGATGTACATGAGGTGCCATGTTAGCTAATGTTGCAAGACAATTTGTGTGAAGATAAACATCCTATTAAATATCATAAACCATTATTATAATGTAATAAATTAATTATTCAAAAATGTAAATAAAATTATGTATATATATACCCTGAGTTTTGATAGGTTATATTTGACAGTTCTAATGAGAAGTATAACCATGAGTGACCCAAGAGATGTTTGATGAAGAAGACGTTCTTGATACCATGGGACATTCGTTAGCATCTGTTCATTTAATTTTAAACTTTATTATTATTTTTATTAATTAATTAATTAATGAGTTTAATTTTACTTTACTTACCATTTTGTGTATACTCGCATTGAAAGATGAATCTTGACTAAGGATAAGAAGGATAATTAGTACCATGTATATATGATTTGAGCTTCTACTTGATGCGTTGTACAGTGTTTCCAATAATGGCATTAGCTGTTAATTCATTTTTATTTTATTATATAACTCTAATATTATTAATTTCATTCATTTTTGTTTTTATTTACTTACCAGTGTATCTAAATCTGTGCGTACCAAAACATACTCTAGAAAATCCGAATTTCCATGTACGAGTGAGTAAAGTACGAGAACAGATGTTTCATTTGATAAATTCCTGACATAACAAAATTAAAAAAAAACTTGTAATTTATTATTTTAAGTAAAAAAAATAAAAATAAAAACTTACATGCCAAGAGTATCGAATAACAAAGCGAAAGATAATCTAACAACTGGACCATTATGTGCATTTCCTTCTATATCAACTCGATCAACTGTACTCAAATAATTAATTAATCAAATTTGATGATTAAAAAAAATGAAAAGATAAAAACTTACGTTCAATATCTCGGGAATTTTCCAAGGCTTTACAAAAAGGGTTTTCTGAAAAACATATTTGTTCATTTGATTCTCCGTTATAACCACTTTTATCCTTCATATAATCCACAATAACACATTTTCGATAATGAATAAGAATAAGTAATATATTAAGACTTATTTCCGCTAAAGGACTTGTTGAGCCTTCACCATTTGATCCCACAAGGAAATTTAACGGTACCAGAACAAAATTTGCTGCAACATGTTATAAACATACAATAAGCGCGATAAATTAATAAAATTAATAAAAAATAAATAAAAATAATTATACCAGCTACTGAGCCAACTCTTTGTAAAACACCAGGTTTAGTTTCATCGGAAAATATCGTATAAGATAAGCTATTTACGGGGAAACGAGGGCGATTAATGTAATTATGAAGAAGTTTTTTAGTAACTAAACCGATACATGAATTTTCCTGCGATAAATTAAGAAATAATAATAAGAAATAATTATTAATTAATTAGTGAAATGGTGTATTTTACCTGAGCCATTATTGCATCAGTAAAAGGATGAAAATCGCTTGGGCCTGGTGAAGGCCCAGAACGTAACTGAGTTGACATGGTAATAAGCATGAAATTGAGCAACTCGTAATGTAGAAGATATGTATTTGCACTGTAACAATAAATACCATATCATTTTTTATTTTATTTTTTTATTTAGGAAACTTTAAAAGAACATACCTTACTTCTACTTTCCCGATAAAGGTCAGCACATTGTGCATAACAAAATTTTGAATATCTTCATCTGCTTCAACAATGTATATTTGTAATTAATATAATATCGGAGGCATTTTTAAAAGTCTTTAAGAGTAAATAGAATTCATTAAAACTGAAAATACACGCGTGTATTTGGAGTGATATATAAGGAAAGTGAATTTCACCTGTAGAGAAATCGTTTGGTACTTGCTCGGTTTCATTTAGTGAAAGATATAATTCTTCAAAGTTATCACTCTTTCCATATTCAATTAAGAATTTGAGGAAAACAGATGAAATATATAAAGCATTTAAAGCTTTTGTATAGGCTGTGATTGGGACTCCTGAACTTGATATACACTCTTGTAAACACCAACTTAAGTGAACTAGAATCTTCGCAAGGTGCCTTGTGTTACAGTTATTCTGTTCTGTACGTTATAGATCAAAGCGAAATAAGTATAAACTCGATAATTAATCTGATAGAAAAATTAGTATTATCTTTTATTAAAAGGAAAAGGCTTTTAGGATTAACATCTAAGTGATAATCTAGCTCTTCGGATCGAAATTTCACTATTAAACTTGTAAACCCTATCTCATATGCAATTAATATTCTATCATCAAAGTATATGCACTATTTCCGTTAAACCCTAACAATGCGTAGGTGATCTTCACGATTTTAGCTAAATATCACAATTGTTAAGAGTAATGATCTATCTAAACCATGCGAAAAAATACTACGGTGAGAGTAAATTTGAACTAATATTGTGGAAACTATAACGTAAAAGTATTCAAGGACTGTTATTAGGCTAATCAATCAATATACATCGGATTTCAGAGTTAAGGAGTTTGGAGGAAAATTCAATTGAATTACGAAGATTTATAAGGAAAAATTGTATAATTTCTTTAGAACTGAACTTAATCCATCAGGCAGATAAGAAAAAGTGAACTAACCAAAAACTTCACAAGCGTAACGAACGCGATGAGGAGCCCAATGAAGGTTAAGTGGAAGCTCTAAAAGCTTCTGCCAGTAATCTGAGCCAAGGGGATACGATTTATCTCCGATGAACGCTCCGATTAGGTACTCCGCCGTGTCCTGTGGACGCGCACTTCGTGGCGTAGATGGCACTCCGCCCATTTCACTTTAATCACACACAGAACACACACTAGATGAATTTATGTATGTAAGTAAGTCTATGTATAGGTATTAAATGGAAATGTTGTAAATTTGTGAGCGGAAATGTCTGAAAGCGTGTTGGTGGATCTGAGAGAGCTTAGAGACGAAGGTTTTAAAGAAAGAGTAGAAGTTTCTGCTTTTTTAATTTTTATTTAATTCACTTTGTTTTATTAGGATTATGAATTAGGATGACGATGATCTTATTGACAATATTGACATTTATGGTCTTGTATTGACGGAAACACCCTTTCGTTACTTTCTTCAATTTTGGAAAATTCTTTAAGAGGGTAGTTGATCAGTTGATTGAAAATTTACCAAAAGACCCAATTGATAAAAAATTTATTGCAAATTTATTTTAGCAAAAAAAATGAATTTGGTCAAATTTCAATAAAATCTGAATTCCTGATCTTCTACAAAAATCAACTTACTATTTCCAGTATAAAAATATGGGTCAATGACCCAAAAAATCAAAATAATATTATACTTGCCCCAAAGAATCATCCATTAACTTACTATTATAAGATTACATGTTTACCCGTCAAGGACGATTCCCGTCAAGACGATTCCCATCAAGGACGATTCCCGTCAAGGACGATTCCCATCAAGGACGATTCCCGTCAAGGACGATTCCCGTCAAGGACGATTCCCATCAAGGACAAAATTTAGTTAATGATGTTATTGGGAAGAAATTTTGTCATTGATGTTATTGGGCTGAAAATAATATTATTTTGATTTTTTGGGTCATTTTCCCTAAAAATAAATTTTATTATAGGTAAAAGTTTTGCTTCAAATGAGTATGAATAAAATAAGACAAGTAAAAGTAGGGATGACAATGGTTATGGTTAAAAATTGAAACCGGTGATAACCAAACCGATTGAAAACCGAATTATATAACCGTGGTTAAAACCATTGGATTATGGTTAAAAAGTGTAACTGATGGTTAAAACCGTTAGGTTATGGTTTTTGATAAAAATAAAACCGAAAACCGTTTATTATCATATATATTTTCAAATTTTATAATAATTTAGGTTAAACTAGATATATTTGAAATTCTAAAAGCAAAATCAAAATACTAGATTTAACCAATTAAATAATAAATATGCAATTTAATCAAATACCAAATCAATTTTTTAAAAACCTTGTAGTTTTCTTTTATATGTGTGTTTTTTTTTATAATCAAAAAACGATATTAAGCTCAAACATTGTTCTTACATTTTCACAGCTCTTTCACTAGCAAAATACATTAAACTATTCTATTACATTCATATTACATTAATAAACAAAAAATACACACAAAATCTCTACCCTTTAAAACAATTTTGCAGCTGCCAGTTCTGCGCAACCTCTGCTCTGTTCCTCTTCTCTTTATATCTTCTGGAATTTCCCAATTTTGCACTTAGAAAGAACTGCATTCTATTGAATATTTGATCTTCATTCAAAGTTCTGCTTTCATGGATCAGCGTATTCCTGTCAGTCCATATAATATATATATAAAGTAAACCATCCTGATATAACATCCTCCTGGAAATCATCCTCAGTATTAGCAAGGATAAACTCTATAAGAGGATCCCACTCACTAATCACAGGCATATTAATCCCACATTTCAGAAAACAGATCTTCAATATTCTTCTCGAGAAGGAGCAATTGATGAACAAGTGATCCATATCTTCAACACCATTCTTGCATACCTCGCAATTAACTTTACCTTGTATTCCCCAACCACTCATCCTCTGTCTTGTAGGGAGACTATCAAAGCAAGTCAGCCAAGCAATAAAGCTACACTTTGGCACATTTTTCTTATTCCAAATTATTTTTGTCCATTCCAATGTTTGATTACAATTTCTGATCTGATTATATGTTTTTTTGAAAGAGAATTTACCCTTAATAGCAGCACTCCATATCATCTTATCTTTTCCTTCTCTGTTATGTACTGGTATAATTTCACTCAATCCATGTAGTGTGCTAGGAAAACGCCACCTTCCTCTCACAAAACATTCATGTACAGTTTTATTAGCCCAGATTTCACTCACTTGTACCTCCCTACTCAAAATACTCTGTACATTATTACCATTAATCCAATTATCCCAAAATACGAACGTATCAGCACCATTACCCACCTTGTGCGAAATAAATTGATAGGCCAAATCCCTTATTTTCAAGATTTTCCTCCATGTCCAGGTCATGTTCTGATTAAGCTTCATATTCCATCTACATTTTCCTTGAATAAAATTCGTGTGAGCCCAAGCACTAAGTAGATTACTGTCCTTCTTGTATAATCTCCAAAACACCCCTAATAAGCATGTATGATTAAGCTCCTCTAAATTAGGAATATTTAATCCACCCTCAAACTTTGGCTTACAAACATTCTCCCAAGCTACTTTTGCCCCTTTAGCACCTTCTAAATTCCCCTTCCACAGGAAACTAGATAACATTTGGTTAAGTTTATATATCACAAATTTAGGTAGCATAAATACCCTACACCAGTAGAGTATTTTACTAACTAGAACCACCCTTATCAATATATGTGTGTTTTTATTTTATGAAATTTAATATATTTATTAAATTATCATTTGAATATGGTTAAAAACCACAAAACCGTTTAAAAACCGAAACCGAATAATACGGTTATGGTTTTGAAAAATGTAACCGATGGTTAAAACCGTTAGGATATGGTTTTTAATTATAAAAACGGTTATGGTTATGGTTTTTGAATTTTTTGCAAAAAATCGATCCGTTGCCATCCCTAAGTAAAAGAAGTTTAGAAAATATTTTTTAAGTGTTTTTACTTTTTATAAGGAAAAAGTGATTATAACCTATTGGAGTGATTGTAACTTGTTCCTTTTTTTTTTCAAAGTTTACTAAATAGGTAGAAAGTTATTACCATTTAACCAATTTTGGAATTGATGGTTTAAGTTTTGATTATTTCAGTTAGTCTATTTGGGTACGTGTTTAGACAAAAGCCAATCATATTGCCAAATAGCTTATGTTTGGCTACCACATCAGCTAAGCTATTCCTATTTTGATTTATCCATCTAAAAATATGATTATAAGTTTTGATTATTTCAGCTAGCCTACTTGGATACGTTTCTAGACACGAGTCAATCATGTTGTCAAATAGCTTATGTTTAGCTACCCCCATCAGTTAAGCTATTCCTATCTCGATTTATTCATCTAAAAATAGGATTACAAGTTTCTGATATAAAATAAATACTCTTAGCAATATTACAAGTTATGGGATTAAAAATTTGTTGTCTCATCTCCAAAGGTTGCATCACTTTTAGGCAATCACTTTCAGTTATCACTTTTGATTCTGACATATCTCGATTAAGAATGCAAGCTTTGAGGATACCTAAAGCTCCTGCTTCTAGTGGAGACTCAGCTGCAACATCTCATGCTTTGCAATCTTTAACAATACCTAGATAATCCCTAGAAACACAAGCAATAGAATTGCGTTTATTACTCATTGCAGCATCGCAATTAATTTTAATAATGTTAACTAGAGGTGGTATCCTTTTATTATTTCTTACCAATACCTCATTTGTATCCTTTGTTTTTGTATCAGATAAGTCGTTAACTTTAATAGTAGGGCTTAACTTATCCTTCAGTAAATTATTAACATCATTAGGATAGTTTGTATATTCATATTCTTTACAATCGTGTACAACCTTCTCAACAGTATGTGTTGGATCAAGTTTAGTATAGTTAAACTTATTTCCATTTCTGTCTTTCCAAATATACCACGTCAAGGTACATATCTGTTCTAAAATAAAACTTCCATGGGGCATTATTCTCTTAGCATTTTCTACTATACTTACCATCCAAGTATCCATTTTGGTGGTAAACTGGTTGCAAGTAAGTAAACTAAATGGAGAGGCAAACCATACAGCTCATACACATTCACATTCAAGCAACATATGTTCAGTATTTTCAACAGCCTTATGCCATATATCACAAATTGGGGTTTCAATAATTTTACTTTTATATATATTTTCATTTGTAGGTAATAAATTCTTTATGACTCTCCAAATGAAATTCCTTATTCTGGGGGCAACTTTAAGGCACCAAATCATTCTCCATGTCTCAGGCAGGATGTTATGAGAAGATTTAGCCTTGTTATTACTCTTCAAATTTAGCCTTATTATTACTTTAGCTCCTTAAAAATTACCTTTTGAATGGAAGCTTGACATATATTGATTGAGTTTATATATCACATTATTAGGCAATAGAAAAACCTGCACTACTAAAGTATTTTGCTTAATAGAACCACCTTTATAAGTTCTACTATTCCAGCATATGATATAAGCTAATCACTCTATTGTGATATACTTGCACAAATATTGTCAATCAACTTATTAACATCTAAATTACCCAATTTTCTTGAGTTTAAAGGTACTCTTAGATACCTAGCTAGTAGATGACCCTCCTTGATCTGAAGATTATTTGTAAAATCAGCTTTGACTAAGTCAGAAACACCTGCAAAATACACTTCACCTTTGTGACTGTAAATTTGAAGACCATATCATCATGAGAAAAGACTTAAACCTTCTTTAATAAGAGAAATAGGAGAAGAATCAATATTGACAAAGAGAAATAAGTCGTCTTTACATATAATATGATTCAACTTCATTTGCTTGCACCTTGGATGAAAAGGGTACACGCTATTGTTCCCCTACTCTTCTAAATATTGCAATAAAAACCTGCATACAAAGGACAAAGAGTTAAGGCATAAATGATATCCTTGTCTCAGACCTCTTTGCCCTTTGAAATGTCCAACTAATTCACCATTAACATTCAAAGTATATAAAAATAGACACACACATCATGATACACTTGATTTATTATTGAGAAAAACTAAAAGCTTGCAATACCTTAAATAGATATTTCTCAGTTCACACTACCATAAGCTTTTTACGGGTCTATGTTGATTGTGCATCGATATAGACTTATTTTTATATATATTTACTATATTCTAAGCAATAGGGATGTTATAACATATGTATCTACCTCTAAAATTCTCGTAGCCCCTATTTCATATCCCATAAACCTCAGTCCCTTGTTTCGGTGTAAGGTTTCTTACCCTCTCTCTCTCTCTCTCTCTCTCTCTCTCTCTCTCTCTCTCTCTCTCTCTCTCTCTCTCTCTCCCTATTCTTTATATTCTAAATGAGTAGCCTTCCCAATTGAGTTCTTTAAATGAAGAACCAAACAAGAGTTTTATGTTTAATCATTGACTGAACCATCGTCAAACTTCCACCAACATTGGATGATAATTTGTTGGTTGAGATGATATAATTGAGCACTTTCTTCAAGTTATTTGCAATAAATTTAGATAAAGACTTAAAAGTAGTATTGACACAAGATATAGGTTTGAACTGTTTCACACTTGTAGGATTGTTGATTTTTGAAATAAGAGCAACATTAGTTGCATTGATCTCATTCAAAATAAGACATGTTTCAAGTGTTTGTTTAATAGCTTTACAAAAGTATTCTCTCACAATATTCCATGAAGATTTGTAGAAGCAAGATGTAAAACCATTTGGTAAGGGAAATTTAGTATTATCAATAAAGAAGAAAGCATCATTAATTTGTTCATTAGCAAAGGAAACACATAATATATTAATATCTTGAGCATATAGTTGCTTATCCAAAAGCTCACTAATAGTAGTGACTAAGTAAGTTTCTAAATTAACATCTGATTAGGGATGACAATGGTTATGGTTTAAAACCGAAACCGATTAAAATCAGATTATGCAACCATGGATAAAACTGTTAGGTTATGGTTTTGAAGAGTGTAACTGATGGTTAAATCTGTTAGGTTATGGTTTTAGATAAAAATAAAACTGAAGAACCAAAAATCCGTTTATTATTATCTATTTTTATATATTTTGTAATAATATAGATAAAAAGTATTTTCATATCTCAAAACTAAAATCTAAATATTAAATTTAACAATAACAAGTATGTTATTCAATTAATGATCAACATAATATTGTATATATTTTTAAGTTTTTTCTTGTATTTTTTTATCTTGTTTTAAGAATTTTTAATATAATTATAGAGTTATAGTTTGGTTATGGTAAAATCCAAAAAACTGTTTAAAAAACCAAATTCGAATTATTTGATTATGATTTTGGAAAGTAAGTCTGATGGTTAAATCTGTTAGGATTTGGTTTTTCATAAATTAAATGGTTATGGACATGATTTTGTATTTTTTTTGCAATACTTTGATCCATTGCCATCCTTACATGTGATGTATCAAAAACTGATAGAAATTTAATAACTGTTTTTTGATTTGAAGAAGTTAACACCCTTCCATCATCTACAAGTTGACTAAGAACTTTATTCTTGTCAAACTTTCCTTAACAAATTTATAATAGTATGCACTACTACAATCATTTTCTTTAGCCCAGGTAATTTTAGCTTTTTGTGTTAATACTTCGTGTTCAATGTGAATATCATCATCAAGATTGGTTAGTATGACTTTTTGTTCAGCAAGATTTTTTTTTTGTCTATAGCAAGATCAATATTACTAAGTTTCCCATTCATGATAAGCTCCTGAGTGATGAACAATCTGAGGGAAAGCTTGGATAATTAAAATTATCGAGAGCTATTCAAAGAGTGGATGGGATCAAAGAGAGGTGACCGCAATTGTTTTACTCACTTTATGGAATATTTGGAAGGCTGAGATGAAATGTTTTATCGAAAAGAAAAAAATGGGTAATTCATAATATTATTGAAAAAATGAAATTTACCATGAAACATCTTTTTGGAGAAACAGAGTTGGGAATTCAAAAGAAGCCAAGTATACAAGTGGAGGAAGTCAAGTTTGAGGATAATGACAATCTGATCCTAACTGATGAAGCGGAAAATATTTGGTTATGCGATTCTTCTCACATTAATAGCTGGGGACCAACCAGTATGGTTTCCATTGCAATTAATAAAGAGGGTGAAGTTAAGAAATTAATTACAAAAAGAGCAAAAATAAATAACAGTCTGGAAGGAGAAACGTGGCCTGTTCGGCTAGTCATGAGATCGGCAGCGGAACTAGGGATCAAGAGTAGTTCTTTCTACTTTGATAACCTTGAGGTAGTTTAAGGTATTAATCGTGGTGTTGGGATCGAATTGAGGATTCGCCCCATGATTTCGGAAGCATGGAGGTGGATAGGACGATTCCCAGATTGGAAGATCACCCACGTTAAAAAGAAATTTAACGGTATTGTTGACATCCTTGCTAAGTGTGCTAGGAATAATTTGGACATATCTAATTGCCCTCGTAGTTCTTTAGTGGGGTTTTATACTAGTATTAGTAGGATTCATTCGAAATGTACCCATTAAGATTTAGATCTTTGTTTCTGACAAAAAAAAAAAAAAGGTCCTAAGCGATTTCAAATTTTTTTTTCAAATAAAAAATACCATAAACTTCTCTACTAAAATATTTTTCATAAAATATCTTTGTTGCATGTTGTTTATCCTTTTTTTTCCATAGAATGTCTTGTTAGCATGTTGTTTATCCTTTTTTTTTTTTTTGCTACATGGATAATCCGGAAAAGGTTTGAACCTTATACCTCTCACTTTACAACCCGTTAGGCGGGGATTCGAACCATGGACCTCACCTTTAAATGAGAAAGAAATAGCAAGACTCTACTCAACTGGTTTTGTTTATCCTTCTTCCTAACAAAGAAACCCGTCATCTTTGAGCAAAGCTCATTCTTTTTGTCCATGAAGTTGTCAAAGTATCACATACATTTAGTTGCCATCTAATCATACCTGGAGCATATTTTAAGTATGAGCTATTAATTTGAGTCTCCTTTGTTTTGTATCGTAAATCTTCCATATTACTCTACACCTAATCAGAAAATTCATAGGTTGCTGCTTAACCCTATATAGTTCTAGGAAATTACTTTAATTAAGATCAAACATATAATTTGAAACTACATAGCATAGCAAGCAGTATGTCATAACTCATACAACATCAATACATGCTATAATTGGTAAACTCAAGCAAGCCACATAAGTATATAATATATCCATAATCCATAATCCATACACCAGTAATTACGTTTTATGTTAATAATAGTAGCTTCTTGTACACAACCATAGATACTTTATTCAAATTAAAAGCCATAACATTTTAAGTTGTAGATGTGTCTTTTAAGCTGCGGCATTAACTGCTTGCCCAGTAGCACCTTCTTTCTGCTCAAAACTTTCCAAATATTGCTTCCTAAACAAACAAATCCATAATATTTTCAAAATTAATAAATATTATAATTAGTAATTCGTAAGTAAAAAATAACAAACCTTGCAGGTAAATGATCATGAGGACGATTATAAGGTGTCCAAACCGGTTCACCAACAAAGAGTCGCATTGCCTAAAGATTAACACACAGAATTTAATTTAATTAATGTTTGATTAATTCAAAGCTTATGTATTTCAACAAATAAATACCTTGATATAGTTACTTGAATCAAGAGTAAAACGATGGTACATTCCAGCTGGCAAAACAATCATTGCACCTTTCTTTACCCATATACGAATCCAAGCTTCATCATGGTCACGAACATCAAAATACCCTACACAAAACATAAATATTACAAAACTAGAATTACCTTAAAGAAAGCTAAAACTTACCACTTCCTGCAACACAATAACGGATTTCTTCATCAGTATGAAGATGTTCTTCGTAGAAGTTTTTTATTTTCTCTTCATAATTCGGAAGCTTTTCTGGTGAAACCTCACAAAAGTCCTGAACATAACTTTATTAGTCAATTAAAAAAGAATAGTTAACTAATTAGTTTCGTTTAAACTATTATAATTACCACGTATGTGTAGCCACGATCTTCACGGATTTTCTTCAACTCTTCATCTGTTTCGTATATATCAGCATCTAATCGCCAGCTAAGCACACCAAGCTCTATAAATTCAAAAGATTTCATTATAAACTCAGTTTAAAATTTATCAAACTTATAAGAAGTTGGGATAAAATAGAGACCAGCAAGTTTATCGAGAGAGACAAATTGTGGAGGATTACGATGATGAGGGAGTCTTTGATCTTCATCACTCTCATCCATGTACCATGCTTGTATTAATTCTTCACGAGGATCCTGTACCCAAATAAGTGTCAAATTGTTTCATATGCTCACTATATTTTATAGTGACACAGCAAATTGTTTACTAAATATACAAATTTCGGTAAAAAGAACATAAATAAAACTATCTCTTCCCCCATACATACAAACATTCATATTCCGATCTAACTATATAGGTAGGAGCTCAAATTCACTATGTTCGACTAATTAAGCGCGTCTATTCAATTAGAACAAAATTAAGTCCAATAAACTTTCAATATACGACATGAAATTCGAGGACAGGTGAAGCTTAGTTTTTATTATGAACCTAATTTAAACAATTAAGATTTAAAAAGAATTAGGGAAAAACTATATAGATATATATACAAAGAGAATAAGAGTTGCATATAAACAATTAATTACCCATATAATTCAACAAAATCTAGTTATAATGAAATTAAAATAGCGAATATAATTATAATCGAACAACACATATAATTATACTGATAATACATGGATATTTGTGTTTAATAAAATAATACCTGGATGATAGAACCCATTTTGTTTGTCGTGAAAGGGATTTTTTATTTGTTCTAAAGTCGTGAAGGGATAAGCTATGCAGAGGAATGAAGAAATTAATGGCCCCTTTTTTCGATTTAAAAGAATGGCCCTTTTAAAATTTATAAAGTTGGAAGATATTCATTTTTTACTGAAATATCTGATGCTAAAGACTATTATGCCCTTCTAGGTTTGATGCGGCTTTGTCCAGGTTAAATGTATCTTCTTTATTTGGGCGAGGAAAGGATTAGGGTATCTTTGTCTTTCGAAATGTGAAAGGGTGGGAAAGAAGGAATCAGATTCCGCCTCCACAAGTCTTTCAACGTATGTGACATCGAAGATGAAAGAATTTGACCAAAAAGAAAACTTAAAACAGAAAAGACTTTTTTTTTCCCTAAATTAAAAGCTTGAATTAAAATCAAATCATAACCCGATATAAAGATGTATGTTCTAATTATTTTGCTATTTCTTCAATATTTAAAGCGTGTATAGGAAGAAGAACAAGGTTTAAATACTTTTCTTGAACATAGGTAAATCTATTTCTGATTTACTTGAAAATATATATGGAAAGAAGTACATATTCCCTGATAGATTAGTCGTGGTGCGCGTAAAATGTCCCGAACCATCCACGTATCAACAAAAAAATGCATGTTCATAGATATGGGATCTATCCTTAGCAGGCTGAGACCGCCAAAGGTCGAAGAACCATGCTCTTTAAGAAAGACTAACTCAAGTCTTAGATCAAAGGGGAGAAAGTCGATCATCATTTTAATGATTGAGGAAAAATCATTGCCACAAATAAATATGAGCTAAAGAAGTATTTGGTTGAGGAAATTGAGTTTGAATCTGATAGTTTTTTATGTCTTTCAATGGTGGAAGGATAATAGCGGGAGGTATATGTATTTATCTAAATTGGAAATGGGGTCATCTGGTAATCCTGGTGTTGACAGTATCTTATAAAACATCATTTAGCAATAGTTGTCAGGGGCTTTATCTATTCTGCAGTTCGTTGAACCCAAATACTTGTTGAAGCAATTGTGTGTACACGTAATTGGTTTTGGGAGTCCACCGATATTAACCTTATTAAATCCATGTATACCATCGGTGAAATAGAAGAAGAATTCGGTAAATTACCAATTGGGGGTGTTTGTTTGCACTTAATGAGCTCTTAATCTAATTCATTAAGTCACTGGATCAATAAGTCATTGCTGAATTTAACAATAATTCCATTTGGAATACCATATGGAAGTCAAATGTCCCTTCCAAGGTCAGGAACTTTTGTTGGAGAGTTTGTAATGATGCCATTCCAACAAAAAAGAATTTAAAGAAAAGGAAATGTGCGGATGAAGATACGTGTGAATAGTGTGAACTTAATGTAGAAAATATTGAACATCTCTTGCTTAAATGTCATTTCAGTATGGAAGTCTGGGCATCTTCACCGATGCAAATTAAAATTGATAAGGACGCCGATATTAAATTTACAGATTGGCTCAACTCCACTATTAATAGTTTCGCAAATAATGCGTGGGACAGAAGACTTATCACGTCTTTCATCCTCGTTACTATTTGGCACATCTGGAAAGAAAGAATGAAATGCTTTCATGAAAACAAGGAATGGTCCATCTATAATGTGATTAATAATTCTAAAGATCTTATTTTCAGGTTATTTGGTAATGCCGACTTGTACGATTGGAGTGAATTCTCTTTGATTGATGTATCAATTTTCCTTAATCGTCTTTGTAATAGTACTATTATGTAATATCTTTGTTGTATTATTGATAAAAAAAAGACTAGTTCAGGACTGAATACATCTTAACTGGTCTGTTTCAATAAGATTTCAAACCAAGTCTTATGCATTCAGACACTACCTCTTAACAGATAAAGTCCTATTCAGTTGGTATTCAACATTAAGTACTTATCACGTGAAAAAATCAAACGACACCTAAATTTCACTTATTATTTGTTGGTAATTGTAACTTATTATTATTTGTTTTGTTTTCTTCATGTGAATGTGGTCTTGATATGGATAATGAGAAGATTGATCAAACATCGTCTCAATCTATCGTTAATATTATTGATAACTTAACTTCAAAATTGTGTTTTGTTATGCTTCATTTCATTGTTTGGTTTTTTCTTCTAACCCAGTTCAGTTTCTTAGTATACTTGCCTTAAATTATATTATTCATGGCAAAGCCTTAGTTGCAGTTTAGCTCGAATTGGTTGCATCTCCATTGTTTTTCAACTGAATGTAATGTCGAGTTGATAGACTCGTCGTTAAAATCGCAATTGTGGATTGTAACTGTCAATGCATTGAATTTTGAAAATATGTCCTTAACGTGTCCTTATCGAGTAAATGATGATGTTAATCCGGAAGCTTTTATATCAACTTGTGATGATAATATAGTTTGGTGCTTTACAAAACCTGACATTTTTTCATTGTTTTTGTCTTTGATTTTATTATTAAAATCTAATATGTTTTTACTAACTTTATACATGTGGTTTTCCGATCGACGTCTTCTAGAATCATGTTATTATTTTTTTCCGTGTAACGTCTTCTCAACTTCTGATATTTTTGTGAATGCTGTACTTAATTTGTCATATTTAACTATGAGGCTTAAATTTACAATTTTTGTAAGTTTTACTTATTTTTGGTAGTGTATAAGTTTAGAATTTTTTTTATATTTTTTTTAGAATTGATTTAACAGTAAAACTTAAAATATATAACGTTATGACCAAACCCGCCCTGAAACCCGACAAAAACCCTACACTACTCGAACTACAACCCACCCTCCCTGAGCCCCCCATCCCCGATGACCATAGGGGAGAGTCCATCTCATTTGTATTAGAACGGTCCCTTGTAGGGGAGAGCACGAGTCGATTTTACCCGGTTTTGAGATTTGGGTAAACCAAAGGTAATATATTCCAGTTCAAGAAATTGCTTGGGTAACACAAGGGTTGGGTAAATAAAAAGTAACCCTTGGGTTAATTCGGGTTACCTTCAGTTTACCGACGTTAGTCAACATTAGTCAAACTTTTTTAACGCGTGAAAAAAGTTTAAAAAAATGACAAAATCTGAAAAAACCAGTATTATTATACCTCTAAAGATCAAAGTTACAATTTTGACATTACAAACAAAGAGGTCGTGAATCGACTACTTCAAAATAAGCTATGCATGTTTGGAATATCCAAAAAGTCAAACGAAAATATTTCTCCAATATATATGTTTTGAATTTTTTTATATTACACGGTTTTTTAGTTTGGGTAAACCCAACCCAATAGCTGAGTAATATATAGGTAAAATACATGGACCCGAAAAATCATTGGATAAGATTGACCGTGGTAAAATTAACATATATTTTGGATCGATTTAGTAAAATTGCCTCGGTTTTTTAGGTTTGTTAATATTCTGCTCTGTCGTAGTTCTTTTATAAAACAAATTGGTTTCTCTTCTAAGTACTAAGAAGAGTAATTTGATTGAATACAGAGGTTTGACCAAAATAAAAAAATTCATAATTACAAATGAGCATATATTAAGGACATGGAATAAAGTTTTAGTATATATATTGGTAAGAACATCTATGACAAAAAAAAAAAAAAGGTAAGAACATGATGATATGAACATATCATTCCAACCAAATCGTACAGGACTTTATTATGGACAAGGCAGTTTGATGTTTTAAATCTTATTGACTTAACTTACATTTAATGTCCTTCTAACACAATGATGAGTAAGATCAACCAACTATACTATACAAGATAAAAAGTCCTGTAGAAGGAGAGAAGCACAACAATGACGGCCATGTGAAAGACTGATTGCATAATTATTTTTGTGAGAGAAAACTCCATTAGTAGCAACCGAACTCTCCACTTTTGGGTCTTCCTAGATTCAAACCCCTTTCTCCTTTAGGGTTGCAATTAGGAAATACTGTATATGTTAGGCAATAATAGTTGAGCCTGAAGGAAAAAGGACACATAATAGCAACAAAATTGACACTGTAAGCTCACATCTTGCAGAAGAAGAAAACAACTACAAAAATATTAACATAGATTCTATCATTTTGAGAATGGATGTCAAAATGTACAACATTTTATGAAGCTATGGGTTCACATTTTGTAGGAAAAGCTTGGAAACAAAACATGTGACTTTTGACCTTGTTAATAAATGTGGAGTGATCGATGTTATATATATCCCAACTATGAGTGTTGCAAACTATGAGTGTAGCAGGAACCATTCTTTGCTTGATTTTGCATGTTTGTAGTTGTTCCAACTATGATTTAAGTTTGGAATTTTAAAAACAAAAAAACTATGATTCAAGTTTAAAAATGATGGTAAAATTATTTGTATAATATTTTACTATCAAAGATCAAAAAAATCAGATTATAATTTTCGTTTCAACGATTTGATCTTATTTTCGATCGTAATCATCTTATGTAATTGTTTTGCGTTCCATCACTATGTTCTCATTCTTTACAAAGAGAATCAAAAAGCCGACTCTATGTTAATTTGCACATATGTTGTCTATTTATCGTATATACCGGATTAAGCAAAAATAAAGGTGTAAAGCATTGAATACATATTGCTGGTTTCGGCTTTGGTAGGTTGAAACTTTAAACGTTATAGAGAGTACTGTGCATGTCATTCCAAACCAGTGTACACATGACAATACACTCATGGATCATAGGCGGTCCGCAATCTGATTCAATCAAGCATTTAATGATATCTGAACAACCTGAGCTGAATACATCGACTACAGAGCTGAATGACCCAACAACCAAACTACTAGTACTAGCTAGGCCCGCACTCACACATTAATTACCAATAATTCATCAGGGTGTTCATTTAATTCCCTCACTCACATTGTTTTACACTTTTACAAAGGAAATATGATCGGCTAGGAATTCAACGACAGGCTAGTTAGGATAAGTCTAACCGCTACCTGTTCGAAAGCTAAAATTAAGAGTCAAACTGAGATTTTCTTTCGAATAGCAATCTTTAAATTAACTTTGCTCCAACAGTTTCTCAATTTCATCCTTACAATCTTATATAAATTTATCTAAATAACTTTTCTATTTTAATTAATTCAGAATTTTTTAATGTATATGTTCTTTTTTAATTTGTATATTTTGAAATTAATATAAAAGTATTTAATACTAATTTTTTTTATAAAATATTATATTATTAAGAGTAATTAAATAGAGTTATAATTTATTATAAGGATTAATGCCCAAGAAACACCTCAAATTCAATTTAATGCCCCCTCACCCCTGCCGTTCTCCTTTTGCCCATAAAAGGCACCTCTTTTAATTTTTATCCTATTCTACCCTTTTCTACCGCCGCCGCTCTCTCTCTCTCTCTCTCTCCACGAGTTCATAAACAAATAACTATGATAGCCGCTCTCTCTCTTTCGTTTAAATTATCAGCATATACACAAACACTGTGAATTATGAGAGCACCCATTAATGACGAATTTAGCAAGAAAAATAAAGAAACAGAGAGAAGAATAAGAAGAAGAATGAATAAGAGAGGAAGAAGAGATGTTTTATTTCTTGTTACAGTTACAATGTACAAAACTAGTTTATATACAATCATGTCTAACTAGATATAGCTGTAATCTAACTAATTTTTATGTAGAAGAAACAATTTGCATTTTGGTCCCTGCATTATTTCTTTTTATCCAATTCATTTGCTGTATTCAAAGATAGATTGACATCTCCACTGAAACATGATATTTGAGTATTGGGAAAGTAAGAAATTATGATTGAATTGTGCGAAAGTTTGTATAGAATAAGTTGATTGATTAACGTTGAAAAACTAGAAGAAAAAAACAATTCAAATGAGTAATGGGAATCTCTCCCAAAACTCAATATTTAGTCCGCAAGTACAAAAATGTACTTGCTTAGCGTTTTCTGAGTTCTGGGAATATATCCCAGTACTCAACATTTGCCACAAGTCCAAAAGTGCACTTGCACAAGTACAAAAGTGGGCTTGCACAAGTACAATCCGAGTTCTGAGTAATGGGAATCTATCCCAGAACTCAACATTTAGTCCACAAGTACAAAAGTGAACTTGCTTAGCCTTTTCCGAGTTCTGAGTAATGGGAATCTATCCCAGAACTCAACATTTAGTCCACAAGTACAAAAATGTACTTGCACGAGTTGTGGGAAACACTCCCATTACTCAACATTAGTCCATACAGTACAAAAGTGTACTTGCACGAGTTGTGGGAAACACTCCCATTACTCAACATTAGCCCATACAGTACAAAAATGTATTTGCACGAGTTGTGGGAAACACTCCCATTACTCGCCCTTGACAAAAATTGTACTTGCACAAGTCCACTACTCGCCCTTGGCAGCAGCAGTCGACAGCAGTAAGCATTAAGGTATATTTACCTTAAGTGCCTTTTATGGGCAAGTGGCTAAGGTGGTAGGTGGTTATTGGGCTAAGGGCATTAAGGTATATTTACCTTAAGTGCCTTTTATGGGCAAGTGACTAAGGTGGCAGGTGGTTAATGGGCATTCACCCTTATTATAATTAATTTTTAATATTTATATCTTCAAAAATATATTATTTATTATTTAAAATATTTAAATTTATTACTTTTTTTTTTAAAAATCTTAAATATTTTAAAAAGAATGAGAGTTGGTTAAATTTTAAAAAGGAAATGTACAATTAAAGTATCAAAATGTTTGAAAAAAATAACAACAGCAAAGCATTATCATAGACAAAATTAATTAAAAAATAAAAGAAAAGAACGTAGCTACAAATTTGTATCGCCACATGTAGCTGGAAAAGTAGCAAATATTGAATTGTAGAATTGGGAGCCCCTATTTCATGGATGCTGTTGGAGCTTAATTATTAGTTATTCAACCCCCAATTCTAGCTAAAAGCTAGAATTGGGGATGGGTTGGACTTAGCCTTAGACAGATAAATACTTAAAAATTTTGGTTCACCCGTTGATAGCATTTCAGCTGTTTTTAGTTAGATGAAGCAAATAAATAAATTAAAGATTTGTAACCAACCAATTCACGTCATGTTATTAGATGGTATTTGGGTGGTATATATAGTTACTCTTAAATAATGATATGACAAAAATATTGATATTTATTTATTATTCTCAAATTTCTTGGGTACTCTTTGTTTTTTGTTTTTTTAAATTTCTTTCATGTATCATCTATGATAGCCATAGATATCAGGGTCGGCCCGAGCGTCTCGGTTACCTAAAACGAGAAACGAAAATGGGGCCTTTTATAGTTTAATTAAAAAAATATATTAACAAAACAAATTAATATAAATAGTTTCATATTAAAGTTTAGGAAATTAATATTTTATTAATATTTTATTAAAATTTATTAAAATAAATTATTGTATCATAGTATTATACATAAGTTTTGTTTTGTTTTTTATTTTATCAATGTGATATTTTTTTTAGATGTTTTTATTTAAAATAATGATACTTTTTTAATTAATTGGAGTGGTGTAACTTTTTATTTTATTCCAAATTGGAGTTGGGTAACATCTAAACCTTTTCATATTGCTGGAGTTATAAAAAGAAAAATAAAAAAGAAATAGAAAAAAACAGTTTTGTTTTTTATATCCATCAAGGTCTCCGCTACGTAATGTTTCACTTTAATTGGCTATTACCGCTAAACATATACATATCATACCGAAACTCTTTTTTTTTGGGGCCTCAAAATTCCGGGGCCCAAAGCGACCGCATTGGCTGCTTTGGGCCCGGGCCGGCTCTGATAGATATAAACGATTAAACAAAAACAAACTATTAATATCTTATTGTTCAAATTGAAAATATAGAATCTTTATTATTAATTTTAGAATAGTAAATACATGACAAGTCATATTTCTATCATAAAGTAATACACAATTCGTTTGGGGTGTTTGTAAAGAAGGATGTTATTGTAAAAATGGGGATTTATAAAGAGAAATGGTGTTTTTGTTGGACGAAGAAGATGGACGACAAAGAAGGCAAGTAGATGGGCCTGTTTAATTAGATCCTTATTTGCGTAATCAAAGAGAGGGGCTCTCTTGAAGAACACCTAGGTACTTATTTTGTTATTATTTTTTGTCTTAGGTTTATCTTACCATAATTTTTTTAAGATGTTAACATTAAATACAAATTTTAGGGTGCCTGTGAGAGGACGAAGGTATGGACATGAAAGGAATACGGTTTACGAGTTACTCGAGGGTAGTCGATAGTATGGATTTGAGGTAAACACGATTATTCGAAAGCCTTAGAGTGGTCACTCGAGAAATGAACAAAAGCAATACGTGTGAGCAACACACATAAGACAACACTATGGTAGCCCTTCACACAGTGATGATTGTTGGTTCTAGTGTGTTAAAACATGTAAACAAATAAATTTAACTAAATATAAATGCAGGAATTAAGAAATATAATTAATAAACTTACAGTACAAAATGCAAAAAAAAATTCTGAGGCTTGAACTTGGTTCAATGTCCTTAAGATCTATTCGCCCTGCTATGGTGCTTACAATTGATAGCGATGATCTCCCAGGATACAACAGACTCAAGTCAATCGATATAAACACTACATAAAGATTGACAACGACGAACTAAAAATGTATTGTCTTTCTCTCTCGAAAATTTTATAATATGAATATGCAAAAAACCCTAGTAAATTTTTTAGATTTTAATTCTCTGATACTTCTTTTAAAAATAGTGGGAGGCCTCCCTGTTTATAGAAATGAATAAGAGGCAATGCAACACCATTCAATGGGCACATGATTGTTCAAATTAGGAGACATTTAACTATTGACCTGGATGAAGCATGACATGAAACAACACGTTGCTTCAGTGACAACAGGTTTTAGTTTACACGTGCGCATATGTTAGATAACGGTCACAACATAGAATTTCGGTAACGTTTTCTTTAGGGTTTTATTTACACACGTGAACAAAACACATCTTATTTCTGAACTTGTGACACGTCCCGTGTTCAAAACTCAGGATATGCAAATATATTTCTAAGCTTCTTTCTTTTTGTTCTCCAAATTTTTATACTCAATTTCTCATTCACTTTTCAATGGTTTTAACCAAGCGAATATCTCACAATTGAGTCAACGCCGTTAGTCCACACTTGGAAAAATCCAATTGACTAACAATCCCCCACATGAATGGAAATTGACTAACTAACAAAAAAAATGCAAAAAACACGAGAGAGATATTGCATAGAGAAAGGTAGCCAATGACCTTGAACCTTGCCCTAGTGAGATCTACCGGATATACTCGCCAATCAGTGAAAGCGATGTCTTAAAAGTTAGGCTTTTTGTGTATACCAAGACAATAGAAATCACACAACACCCCTCGGTTCATTCTTGAAGTTCTCATTGTTGTGTTCATTTTGGCCCTGAACAACTCCTGGTTTCATGAGTACTCTCGGAAAATTCAACCTTAAAAATTCTCGTAGGAGCGGCCCACTCCTTACTCAGATAGGTGGTTGACTTGTTAAGAGTATCTTGTACTACACGACTTGAATTTATCAAGCTACAAGAACCATTAAAAGCATAACTTAACCTTAACATTTTACAGGTGACACTGTCTTCTTGTCATAGGAATAGGTAGGAGGTTTACAAAACCTCTACAGTGTATAACTAGTTGCAATTTACATACCAATCGTCTCCTTGAACCTAGATCATGGGATCTCCAGTCAACTAGGTAGAGTTTCCGCATGGAAACTTTCAAGATATAGGTTTAAGACCCATTCCCCTTGATGAATTATAAACTAACTCTCTAGTAGCCCTTTGGTAAGCGGATCCGCGATATTATCTTTTGACCTCACATAGTCAATTGAGATAACTCCATTAAAGAGTAGTTATTTTATGGTATTATGTCTACGGCGAATATGTCTAGACTTACCATTGTAAATGCTACTTTGTGCCCTTCCAATCGCAGATTGACTATCGCAATGAATACAAATAGATGGCACAGGCTTAGTCCAACACGGTATATCTTCTTAAAAATTAGAAGCCACTCTACTTCTTCTCCAGCTTTATCCAAAGCAATGAACTCAGATTCCATTGTGGATCGAGCTATTCATGTTTGCTTAGAATATTTCCAAGATACGTCTGCACCTCCCAAAGTGAATACATAACCACTAGTAGATTTTGTTTCACTTGAATCTGATATCCAATTCGCATCGCTGTATCCCTCTAGAACAGTTGGATATTTTGTATAATGCAACTCATAGTTCTTAATATATCTCAAATATCTAAGAACTCTTACAATATCTATCGAATGGTTTGCCCTGGATCGCTAGTATATCTACTCAACTTACTGACGACATATGCAATATCGGGTCTTGTACAATTCATTAAGTACATTAGACTACCAATAATGCGCGAATACTCCAACTGAGCTATTCCTTCGCCAATATTCTTAGTTAGATGTAAATTTAAATCTATAGGAGTCTTCACTGGACTTGAGTCATATTTCTTGAATTTATCAAGAATATTTTCAATGTAATGAGATTGAGATAGGATAAGTCCATCGTATGATTTAATAATTTTCATTCCCAAAATGACATCTTCCACTCCTAAATCTTTCATGTCGAACCTCGTATTCAACATCTTCTTTGTCGCTTTGATGATATCTAAATTACTTTCCGTGATTAACATATCATCCACATAAAGATAAACAATGACATAATCGTGATTCGTGCCTTTTACATACACACATTTATTACATTTATTAATTCTAAATCCATTTGACAACATGACTTGATCGAATTTCTTATGCCATTGTTTAGGAGCTTGTTTCAAACCATATAATGATTTGATAAGCTTACACACCTTATTCTCTTGGCCGGGAACCACAAACCCCTCAGGTTGTTCCATATAGATCTCTTCATCTAAATCGCCATTTAAGAAGGTTGTCTTTACATCCATTTGATGTATCTCAAGAATGTTAATCATAGCAATCGCCATTAACATACGAATGGATGTTATACAACTAACTGGTGAACATGTATCAAAATAATCAAGGCCTTCTTTTTGCCTATAACCCTTGTCTACAAGCCTAGCCTTGTACTTATCAATTGTTCCATTGGCCTTCATCTTCCTTTTGAAAATCCATTTGCACCCTAAGGGTTTATTTCCAGGAGGAAGATCCACCAGTTGTCATGTATGATTTTGCATGATGGACTCAATTTCGCTGTTTACAACTTCTCTCCAATTAGGAGCTTCGGGAGTCGACATTGCCTCCTAAAAAGTTTTGGGCTCATTTTCTAACAAATAAGTTATAAAATCTGGACCAAGGATTTGACCGTTCTAGCCCTTAAGGTTTATATCATTAGAGTTATTGTAGAGAGCAAGATGAAGTCTTTTACTCAAACTTTTAGTTTATTTCCTTTAGGTATGAACTGATTTTTCCATAGCTTGGGTTTTGCATTATGTATATTCTATGAATTCTATTTTATTTCTATCTAAGTTTCTTTGGGAATTATATGTTTTAATCTGATATTAGCTACTTACCCATATATGTGTTTATGTGTTTTGAATTATTGACTATCCTAAACCTGATCACTTTAGGTTTTCTTAATAGTAGTTATATGGTCGCCCGGAAGGGGTGTCTAATTATTGAAACACCACATAACGTCTAGTGTCCGATATTGGTCCTGATAACACCGATTCTTACTAGATAGTCATTAGGGTGTGTTTTAATCACCATAGCACCAATTGAAGGAATCGTATTGCTTAGAGCCTTGGTAGCGCTTGATAACCCTAAGTTTAGACTGCCTCGTGGTTCTGACGTAGCCCCCTTAGTCGCTCTCAAGGTCTAAGGTATGGGAATATAGAATCCTGACTAAGTATTTAAGAGCTATTATCTCCCTTATTAACTAGAATTTGATAGAAAGAATTAAGAATATGTGCATACTAGCAAAACCTAAGCTATATCTCTCATCTCATATTTCTCCGTATTTATTTCATTGTCTTTATTTTCATTAGTTTAATTAATTATCTCTCAATTATCCATCTATATATTCTGTCTTTTAATTAATTACTTGCTACTCGTAACTATTTGCTCATTCGTATAACACACTAAGTTCCTAAGAACGAATTCAACTTATCATTAAAACTTGCATACGTCCTGTAATACTTGCAGTACCGTGCTAGTCTAGGGTGAATTGTGCACCGTTTTTCTATCTTTTATTATATTATTTTATCACACCCTAGGCAACACCAAACCTCTCCAACGAAGTTATCAGCGCTTATTTGATGGGTCGTCTTCTTCTTCTTCTGAAACTTATTTTTTCTGCCATCATCGGCGGTCTCCGTCGCCTTTGTCGTCTTCACACCACTCATATTGTCCTTGTCTTGAAAGCTATGCCTACTCGTCGCCAGGTTGCTGTTTACCAATCTCTCTTCACTATCTCCTTGTCTCTAGTGTAGAGTTTCTCCAAAGTGGGATGTAATGAAAAAGATGGGTCGCGGTTTCTAAAAAAAAATTGGCGCTTCAAATTACACTATTCCAATTTTTGACTAATTGCATGGAATCAGGGAAATTTGTTTTGGTAACTAAATTCTAATTAATGGGTTACTAAGGGCTAGACAGTCATTTGAGGTGGTTTTGACCTGATGGGCAATCAACCATCCTTCGTGGACTCTCCAAGTCAATAACCATATATTATTAAATTCTATAATAATCTAGATTAAACTAGATATATTGAAATTCTAAAACCAAAATTTAAATAATAAATTTGCAATTTTATCAACCAACACAATATTTTATATACTTTGAGAATTTTTCTTCTAAATATGATTTAATTTTATAAAAATAAATATATATATATATATATATTAAATTATTATTTGGTTATGGTTAAAAACCATACGACCGTTTAAAAACCAAAACGAATGATGTGGTTATGGTTTTGAAAAGTGTAACTGATAATTAAAACCGTTATGTTATGGTTTATAATAAAATAAACAGTTATGATTATGGATTTTGGTATTTTTGCAAAAAAATCAAACTGTTGTCATCCCTAGATAAGGTGTACGTGTTTTTGGAATGGTTACTTTGAACAAAATAAATCATAGGTAATTTTCTCTAAAATTAGTACTTCATCTATTTCAAAATCTTTGTTACTTATAAGAACCATATTTTGGATTCAGAAGAGACGATTCGCCCAACGAATAAAGGGATGTGTGATTTATTGGGACTGAGTGGAACATTACGGTAATCCGGCCTTTTCATAGGTGAGGAAATACATAAATGTCCATATAGAATGACTTCGATGTTAAGAATGCGCAAATAGTGATCATGTGCGACGCGTCTTTAATATCCTTTGCCGAACCTGCAAGCAATGGTATAGTAAGGATTGACATAAGATCCCGGAGGTGGAGGATTATAGTTAAGACTTGCTTGGTGAATTCTGCTACGTAGGGAGAGGCACGGGCAATACTGGATGCAACAGAAAAGTATGGGGATCTTTCGGGAATTAAGACCATCATTTTTCCTGACAACCTTAAAACCATTCAAGGTATTTGGTCACCGTCAGTTGCTCGGTGGTCAGTCTGCCACCCATATTGTACCAGGATAGGCGATACAGCGGGAGAGAAAGGCAATCTATCCTTCTGTCATTTCCCAGACGGTACAATGAGATGACTGATAAAATGTGTGTTCCACTAAACGGAGGGCCAAGAGTGTTGTGGGCCACATCCAGTAGGGGGTCGAATGCTTTAGACTAGGTATTGGTGGCCTCTGGGCGATTTTCATGTTGTCTCTATTTCTCTAACAAAATGTTACTTATAAAAAATATAATTTTAAAATTTTTGTTCAATTAAAATTTCAAGATATTTTTTTTATTATTTTATTATTAAAATATTAGAATTTATGTTTAAATAAAAATTTAAGATATTAAGGAATTTCAGTAAGGGGTATATGCTAAAGGAAGCCTTATAAAATTACCTAATTTTTAATTGAAACCCTCAATAATTAATTTTATAAAAAAAACTTAATAAAATAATTATTTATAAAAAACATCCGCTCTATCTTTTTATATTAATTAAATATTATTTTTATTTTTAATATGATATTTATTTGTAATATTAAACAAATAATAGGATACTTCCACCACTACCACCCCTATATATTTAACCACCACTACAGCCACCACAACCACCACCATCACCACCACCACCACCACCTATTACTAGCCCCACCACACGCACGCGCGTCCGTGAATATTTTTTTTAAATCATCATAACTAATTCTAAAAAAATCAGAAAAATAAAAAAAATTGCATTTTTATATAAAGCGAATTAATATTTATGTCTATGATTCTTTTTAATATATTTTTTCGCTAACATGAAATTCACTGTTTAAATCATGAAATTTATTGTTCGAAATAATGATTATTTTTTTTTGCAAACATGAAATTCACTGTTTAAAACAATAAATTTCGTGTCTGCGAAAAAAATTTAAAAATACTCATAGACGTAAATATTAATTTGCTTTATCGAAAAACGATTTTTATTTTTTTTATTTTTCTGATCTTTTTACTGGTTATGACTATATCTAAAAAAATCGCAGACGCTCGCGTGTGATGGATTAGTAGTAGTAGGTGATTGTTGTTGTTGTTGTTGTGGTGGTGGTGGTGGTGCTTGTGGTGGTGGTTGAGGTAGTAGTGATGGTGGTAGTAATAGGGTGGTGGTGGTTGTGGGGGTGGAGTGGTGGTGGTGGTTGTGGGGGTGGGGTAGTGGGGTAGTGGTGGTCAGAAGTTGTAATAGGCTGATATAGTTTAAATGATAAATAATGGAGTAATTAAAATGATTATATAAATGTATTTTTGTCGAGTAATGTTTTTAATAAATAATTTTATTCGGAGGTATTTTTAGCAAATAAGTTTTTTAATAGGTATTAATGGATAAATAACTCTAATAGTAATAAAAAGATAATTATTATATTTTATCATTTGTGTTAAAAATAAATTTTACATATAATTTAAACAAATTAAATTAATAAAAGAGTTCGAACTCATTTGTTAGTAATCATTGTTTATAACGGGAAGTAATTTAGAGAAATTTGAGTACCAACCTAGTGGTTATCGGTACTCCATATTTTGCCTAAAAGAATCGGTACTCCATATAGGTAACTTTATCTAACCTACTATAATTTTAGATATGTTACACGCACGCACACGCATATATAAATAGAGAGCGAGAGAAGGTCAATAATGTCAGATCTTCTCCATATGCTTGACTCAGATGTTGGTTGGTTTCGTACGAGACAATTACCCTCATTTCTCCCCACACGTACATTACTATCACACGTGTCTATGATGTCGTATAGCTTTGCTTTACCTAAACAACCCTTTTAGGTTTTACTATATTACATTTCTGATCCTTGTAGTTTTACCATATTCAATCATTCATCCTCGGATCATTCTTTCATTCAATTTTCTTATTCCACTCTCATCAAAGTAGAGTACATAAAGTATGGAACCCTATCGGAGCTATGAGCATCATGAAAGGACCGTCCCTGCACTCTAGAACGATCAATCAATCCAATTTTGGGGCCCCTGCTTGCATTTTTTCACCAATATATAGATTCAAACAAAATGTTCAATTTCATCTCCTCTTTGTGGTACATTTAGCCAATATGTTTTCCTTTGTTGGGCCTATTTGGAAGAACTCATAGCCTATCATGAGTTCTTAATATAATACTTTTATATATTTGGTGTAATTTTGTTACCGAGATAGGTAGATTAGGTAAAAATGAACGTAGATATTATATACTATATTATTCAACATTAATTATAAAAAGAATAATAACATATATTTAATATATTATTCATGATATGACAACAAATTTATAATAAAATTTAGGTAGATATATTTTAGTTTTTTTTTCTTTTACTTTTATGATATCTTGATATTCCTAATAGGATGGTGAACTTGTTGATGGCAAGGTTTTCGAAGATACAATCTGGGTGGTGGACGTGGTCGAGGAGGCGGACATGAAGCTAGATTTAAGCTTTTTGCGTTTTTGTTCTTGCATTTTTCATCTTATCGTGTGATTCTTTAATGGTCCTTCTGAGACCGACAGAGTTTTACAATCTTTCTTCCTTCTCAGCTTTTTTTGGGATGATTGTGTTATTAGAAATAACCACCAGTTGTACAAAAGAAAATGGTTTCCGAAAAACAAATGAAAAGAAAAATGTTTTGAAACAAACTAACTATTACAATAAACCGAAATGCGATTACAACAATCGAATAACAATTACACGGAAATACGATTACAAAAATCGAATTAAAAATTACACGGAAATAACAAATGAAGATACACTTACACGGAAAAGAAAAACAAAGTCGTCACCGTTGTTAAAAAGATATTCCGACGTGACCGGTATCTCTAACAGAACTATATAGAGAGAAGGTGGTGAGGCTTAATTGGGTTGACGTTTTTGATTGCCTTGTAACCCCCATATTCTGGGGGAGTTAATGCACCGATTTGACTCCTTTGATATTCCCACGTTAAGAGCTGGTACAAAATCCATTTCATTTTTCATTTTTTGACTTCCCACGCCTTACGCCGTCGTCGGTGCCGGGCCGGGCGGTGGTGCGCGCGTGGGCTAAATCAATGCCTTGCCATGTACATGGTTATTGGCTCTTTGGACTTAGTTGAAATCACAAAGTATAAAAGTAGTTATAAATTCTTATAACCCACCGATGTGGGAAAAGAATAAAAACCACTTTTGACTATCAAATGTTCCAATAGAGATAGCATATATCCAACAGGTTGGTTAGGACATCCTTTGGATAATGACTCGGGAATTTTCCCCTTTCTTTTAACCTTTCTCTTTTGATTGTTCTACTTGTCGAATATTTTTCACTCGACCATTGTATGCACAAGTCGTGTTGTGTTTTTCCCTGTGTTTTTTCTTTATTGATAGTTGGTTAATTCAGGTTCTTCTATGTTTTTGAGTAGTGTGCTTAGAAGTGTATTTTGGTTAGAAGTGATATTTATAGACTTTACTCTTGTACCGAATGCGCTCGAAAGCGTCTTTTGTGGCGCTGCTTTGCGAGTGTCTTTAATTTGCTCGGGAGCATCTCTGTAACTTTGGCCCATTATGCCTTTTTAGATCTTATAGATTTCTTGTATTAACTGAATGGATGCTTGCTCCCTTATTCTCTTTGATATGTAATTAAATTATATTTTAGTTTTAAAAGCCTTTCTTACCTTCTCTTACGTACTTTTTGTACTCTCTTATGTTTCTTGATGCATTATCTTTGCTTGTCATACTCCATATACCCATTTGCCCCAAAAAATATAAAGTAACATGCATGTGCCTTTTATACATCTTTGTAGATAATTGTTAGCTTACTCTAATCTTGTTATGATATATCTATAAAGATGAGCTTGTAAGCTCTCTAATTGAAATACTCGACCCCTGGCTTACGAACCGAGGGTACTTAGTATGTTATAAAATTTGGTATTACAACTTACTAATCTTTTCATTTCAAGGCTACTTTTATACCTATATATGGTATCTTTTATTCGCCAATGCTTCATTGGTCTTTGTTTGCCAACGGGATTGGTCTTTGTTGTAATGATTTCCGGTAAAGTTTCTTTACTAACGATACCGTCGGGTTACTATCCACAAATGATATTGTTAGCTATTTTCTGGTAATATAGTAATCCTTCTTACTTTCTTGTCGACGATATAGTTGGGCTTTTTCGCTAAATATTTAGTTGGTCTTTGATATTTATTGATGCTACACCGATCTCTTACCGACGGTACATACGATATTTTCTTGCTAACAATACAATTTGTCTTTTCTCGTAGATAATACAGTCATTATTCACTTTAATGAGTCCAAGTTGGTCTATTGCAGACGTTACATTTAAACTTTCTTCACTGGCGGTATAGTCGGGGTTTTCTCACCGACGATACAATTTGATTTTCCTTGCCGACAATATAGTTTGATTTTTCTATTTGACAATACAATCATACCTTTCTCGCTGAAAATATATTCAGACTTTTCTCGCCAAAAATACAGCCGACCTTATTCTTTTTGTTATGCCTTTAGCCGGCCCCTTAGCCTGATTAGGGATTTGAGGTCGGGTTTCCAGAGGAGCCGGTCTTTTGGATGCTATATGAGTTGGTCTTGTACTTCTAGAAGAGCTTGTCTTTCTTATGGCAGAGGATCTAGTCTTTTAGTATAAAAGAAATTGGTATGTTTAGTGCCAACGGAGCTGGTCTTGTAGTACCGGAGTATCTGGTCTTTTTGGTGCTTGATTAGCTAGTCTTTTAGTATCGGAAGAGTCTATCATTCTGATTACATAGGATATTTTCTTGTATTGTCAGAAGTGATGGTCTTTTGATTTAGGCCAATTCAAAATGGGGGTTTTTCCAGAGTTGCTGGTCTTTTAATTATGAGGTCAATTCAAAATTGGTTTTATGAAAAATATTATAATATATCAATATTTTCATGTTGGAAATTTTTGTTGATCAATAATTGAAGCTTTTAACAATCTTTATTATAGTATGTTATCTTTCTACATTTTCTGTTTTATTACAAAAGACACAATAAGAGGGAAAAAGATTGTGCAGGATACCGTTGCGGGTAAACTCGCATGTTTGTTAATCATAGTAATCAATTTTGAAAGAAAAAGGTAAAACCGTTGCCATAGTTTTGACCATTTATTTTGAACCTCATCCTCGGTCAATGTTGGTCCACTGAGAGAACTGAAATAACACCCTCTTATACGTTGTTGATCCTCACGTGTGACAACCCCACCATATTGGGTGGGGAATTCAACATTAAGTGATAGGTTGAGAGTACATCCCAAAGTTTATTGAGAGTGGTGTTCCCAGTGATGGCATGATACACCAAATTGTAGTTTTCTACCATATAACACACAAGAATATTCTTTGAGAGTTCCTTTAATCTGATGCTCATCGACAATACAATATAACTTGTCGGGTGAAAGCTCTACCACACGAACACTTTTATCGAATTTGTATATGGCTTGATAACCTCCTGGTCTATTTTAAACTGGTTAAACCCTCCCATGTATAACAGATCAACTAAATTTACGGTGTCAATTAGTACCTGAGCATCAACCCATTTTCGATAACGTCAGATATTACTAACGTATCGCCATGAGGGAAAACTAGCATACTGGCATCGTTATTGGTAAATTGCATTTCATCTCCATTTGAAGGACTGACATACTATTGTCTTGAGATGCCAGTGTTGGCCCCCAAATAATCGTGTTTACCTCGAACTCATATCGTCTGATCTCCTCGGGTAACATTGGTATAATATTTATTTCATAAAACCTTCGGCCCCTCTTGGGTTTCCCTGAAATGATATTCACCTCAAACTCATATCTCTGAAAAACTTGATTAAGCTGATGATTCACTACTTTTCTTCTAGGACTAACATCTCAACGACTGATGTTTCTTCTTTTAGGCGTCCTCACCGATGGACGGATCTTATTTTATCCACGTCTTTTTTAGTCCTCCAGTTACTATCGAATAGATAGGGTAATTTACCAAAACCTTTTAACCTTTCAATCTCTCAGTTCAAATTTTTGCAACGATTTTTGTCGTGTCCATGATCCTTATGGAAGCAAAAATAATTTGTTAAATCTCTCATTGTCGCGTCGACGTACATGTTTTTTTGACCAATGCACATCCTCACCTTTTACTTAATTTTCTATTACCATTAGGATCCCATAAGGAGTAAGGATGACAGCATGTCGAGTTTTTGAAAAAATATCAAAAACAATTGATATCTCAATATTTGTGATATATAAATCTGGGTTGACATCATTTTAAGTGTATTTGATTAATTGTTAAGGGAATATTTCTCGTTATTAGATAATTTCTTAGTTCATGTCTTGATTTAGAGATTTATTACTTTTGTAGAGTTTTTGGTATAATTTGTGTGTTAATACGAATCTCTTAAGTAAAAGGAAATATTTAGAGACCAAATCAATGTCAAGGAGTTAAGGAAATAATATCCAAGGTGAAATCATGAGATAAAAGGAAACAAAGTTGAATTAGGAAATGAAAAGCTGTCAATTAAATCTTCCATGCTGAAAAGTCGTCCAGTGTTTGAAGATTACAGAAAATATATTATGAATTTGGATTAGATATATTAACAGCAGATATATATTTGAATTGTAGTCGTTTTGACTGGTCGTACACTCATTTTGACCAAGTAACGAGGAAAATATGGCCAAATCATTGAAGCAGTGTTTATCGTGTCCTTATTTAAGAAAGCGAATTTGAATTGGACTTGGACTCCAATTACTTGCCTTCCACTCCAAGATTTCGACCAAGAGTAAGAAACACCTATAAATACACTTCCCTCTTATCATTTAAAACATGTCCAAATTGACAAACAAAATAAATTTTAGATTAGAGTAGATAAGGAAAATAGGTGTTGAAATAGTAATGTCTTTGAAAACATGTATATATGAGTAAATGATAGATAAAAAGTCTTGATTTTTTGATACTCCGTATTTGTTCTTGAAATGAGTATATGAAAATGTGTTAGTGTGGAAAGAGTATTAGCGATAATGCATATAAGGGCCTAGGAACTAAGCGAGATCTGAGTAGGTGTGTAGAACATGAGATCTATCCTACTTGTTACTTGTATGTAAATAAATTAACACGATTACATAGCCAGTAAAACGACCAATTTGGTCCTTTCATAAGACACTTGCTCCCTTTAGCTTTATGTACAAATAACATTTATATCATTCTTAGCCCCTCGGAGCCTTTAAGCCTATTTGTTTGATAGAAAATATTATAAGAACATTACCTTAGTGTGAAGTACTTTATCATATGATCCGCCCTCGAGTAACAATGCCTTAGGACTAGTCATCTTCGAGCTTGAGTTTGGGGTGGTGGGTGTTCGTGGTCATAGGATATACATTGGGTGGTTTCTTGTTGCTTGTATAGTGCTATATTTTGATGCACTTGATTATGATCATCGTTGGGATTCAATAAAAGAAAAAGTTTGAAAAAAGAAATAAATAGATTAAATGAAAATAAGTCGACATGAGTTCTTACATAGAAAACAAGACTCATTTTTTGAATTGCAAAGAGAAATAAAAAAGTTGAAATAAAGAATACGATAAGTAAATTTGATGAATAGAAAAAATAAGATGGTTTTGGGGGAAATTGGGGATGTTAAGATTAATGCTTCAAAAGGGGATGATTAAGAACATCTATGTGCATAAAATCAAACTCTTAGGCAGTTAGTTACTAGGTTAAGTGAGGAGAGAGCCAAAAGCTTACTCTAAAGTTATCCAAATTATATATCGACCCTAATACACGCTACGAAAAAAAACTTGAGATTATTTGCTATGTGACTAAGTGATGAATGAGAGGAATTGAAGTGAGACAATAGATCCTTAGACGTCATGTGAAGATCGATAATCACCCTATAGCCACCACTTCGAGCGAGGTAATTTAGTGTCCCTTTGTGCATTTCTAAGCTAACATTTCTTGGAAATTTAACATGTTGATTATGTGTATAAATATTATATGTATGAATTATTTGTTAGGTTAGACTTTATAAGACTTGTTGTACATTGTTTTTCTAGGATTATTACTTGCATGCTCCTATGGAGTTTTTAAGGACTTGAGGCCTTATGTTAGTGCTTATTGATGTCTCCATATTTGTGATTAATTAATCTACTCATGAGACATCATTTTAGATCATTATGTTAGTTGTTAGGGATGATAACCTGTTATTAGATAATGAGAAAATGACACTTAGGGTCTTGACCATACCCCCCTCTTCGAGTTAGCACCCCCACCTAGAGCCTCTTCTTACTAAAGACCTAATAAACTTTTTAGCATATGAACCCAAAACCCCAATTACTAGACTACCCTCTTTTGTTTTTTATATACCTATATATACTAATTATTCTCATTTCTATTTTCAGCTCATTATAATCTCACCTCCCCTCCTCCCCTATTTCTCTCTCCTCCCCCATCTCCCAAACCGCCACCACCACCTCCATCAACCACCACCTCCATCAACCACCACCGGCATGAGAACAGAAGCACCGGAGTTCAGATCTATAAAGCTAGATAAGAAATACAACGGCTATGGAGCTTCAGGAACGAAAACCGCCATTGCTCGACTGAAAACCTCAATTGCGAAGCCTGAAAACCGCCATTACTCGACTGAAAACCGCCATTGCGAAGGCAACCACCACCGTGCGCCTTCTGGTGGTTGAAGATCCGGAGTTGTTGAGCTTCATTTCGTGATTTCTGGAGTTGTTGAGCTTCATTTCGTGATTTCCATGGTTTGCTGCTGCTGCTTCTTCGTCGATCTAGATCCGAGCCATGGCGGCGCTGTGGAGTCAGACGAAGACAGATGAAGATCGGGTTTGCTTGTTGAGGTTTGCTTCCATTTCGTGATGCAGATCTGGTTCGCTGATGAAGACAGATGAAGAGCCTCGCCGGAGCTCTGCTTCCATTTCGTGATGCAGATCTGGTTCGCTGATGAAGACAGATCGAGCCCCCTTTTTTTGTTTCTTTGTAAATGGTTGACCAGATCTAGATCTGGTCAAACCAGTTAGGTTTTTTTTTACCTTGTAATAAAATGTGTAAATGTGTTTTTTTTTAAATAATACTCAATTATTTTATTTTTTTAGCATTTCCGATTATACTCTTTGTGTGTTTTAATAGTACCCCCAAATTTTAAGAGTACTCAGAGAATTTCTTAGAGTACTCTGAGAATTTCTTAGAGTACTCCGAGTTTTTCTTAGAGTACTCCGAGTTTTTCTTAGAGTACTCTACATTTTTATACAGTACTCTGCATTTTTCTGGAAGCCGGAGGTAGGTGGTCGGATTTTTAGAATATTCATTAAAATATATAGAGTACTCTATGTTTTTCTCAGAGTACTCTATGTTTTTTTCCGGTGACCGGTGACTGGTGGTTGGAGGTCGGTGGTCGGTGGTCGATGGTCGGAGGTCGGAGGTCGGTGGCCGGAGGTCGGAGATAGGTGGCAGGTGGGTAGGTGGTAGGTGGGTAGTGGTAGAGGAGAGAGAAACAGTGACATCATACTTTTTTGTCTTATAGTGTTAGTAAGGGTAGGAAAGACTATTGTAAAAAATGAGGTCCCTAAGAATAACAACTTTCAAGACACTACTCTATAGAGAAAAAATAGTGTCTCTAAGACCCTATATATAATTCACCCTTAGATAATTTTTCAATTCATGCCTTGATTTGGAGATTTATTACTTTTATAACGTTTTTTGTATACTTTGTGTATTAAATGTGAAGCTCTTAAGTAAAAGAAAATAATTAGATTCCAAATAAATGTCAAGGAGTTAAGGAAAGAAGATCCAAGGTGAAATCTAGAGTTAAAAGAAAACAAGGTTGAATTAGGAAAGGAAAAGTTGCCAAATAAATCTGACATGCTGAAAAGTCGTCCATTGTTTGGAAGACTTCAGAAATTATATTTTGAATATGTATGAGCCCTTTTATGAGCAAATAGATAATTGAATTGCGGTCGTTTCCATAAATAGTGCATGAAAATCCGATAAGTAGCGAAGGAGATATGACCAAATCATTGAGCATTGTTTAGCTGTCTTATATTTTAGGAAAAGAATTCGAATTGGAAAAGGAATCCAACAACTTGTCTTCCACTCCAAGATTTCGACCTTGGGTTAGCTAGCACCTATAAATACATCTAGTTATCATTGTAAACATGTCCTTGCTCAGTTATTCATCAATATTACACTTAGATATCCATAGAAGCAAGTTGACAAGTATGTATCTATCTTTTAGTTTATTTCTTTCTAGTATGAACCAATTCTCCCATAGCTTGGGTTTTGCATATGTAAAATCTTTAAATACGATCTCTTTATTTTATGTTATTTGGTATTAACCTTTAAATTGATTAAGCTTCTTATCTATTTCATATATTTGTTTTATGTGTTTTGATTTAATAACTGTAGTCCTTGCTAGTCCACGAGTATAGGATTACCCCATTAGAAGTTGGTGGTCACCAGGAAGGGGTATTCAATCTTAGAAACACCACATAAAATTCTAGTGTGCGGTAGTGATTCTGACGGGCTTGCCTAACTAGATATTCACGAGTTTTTGAGATTAACCACAGATCATTGTGAAGGGTCCCCTCATCCCAAGTCCTCTGTCCACCGGGAAGGGGGTTAAGAGGCATATAGAATCCTGACTACTTCTCTTTAAGAGCTTAAACCACCCTTATAAGTGGAATATAGATTTAGAAAGATAATTGCATACTAGCAAACCTAAGCTATATCTCTCATCTCCATTCTATTTACTTTTCTTTATGTTGCATTAGTAATTGATAATTATCTCTCCAAAATTAATCTCTTACAATTATTTGTCTTTTAATTTATAAATTAAACTCTACTACGCTTTCTTCCTAAACTCGATTCTATGCTAACAGTCTTAATCCCTGCAAATGAATCTTACATACTAACTAAACTTTTAAACGATCTATAATACTTGTAGTGAGTTTCTCGTGGTAGTTAAGGGTGTGTGTACTTATTATTTATCATTATTTTATCACACCTTTATCCCCACCATCAAGTCACAAATAGGGCCAAAAAGTCTAGTCAAAGCTTACCAAGAAGTCTCGGTAGAATACTTCAGCCTACTTGCAAAAATTATAAAACGTAATTGGTAGTGAATTAACTAATGAAACACAAGTTAAATCTTGGGTTCTAGAACAAGTTTTTAAAAGAGAGTCCAATTCCGAGTTGTAACGTGAACTTTATGACAATTTTACTGAAGAAACCAAACTGTGTAGTTTTAGAAGAGTCCAATGGACCACTTAAAACTCACTTAAGTTGGACCGTATGAGTTAAAACGATTCATGTAGCCTATATATACTTATTTTAAATATAAAAATATGTCACTTATCATATTTTGAATCTAGAAACTTGGAGAGAAAGGCAAGGAGCAAGGAGTACATCACCTTATTTTTTACGTATGTCATCATCATTAGTGTAATTTTCCCTTATTTTCACTTATGTCTTAAATCATGAATCTCTTATATTTTATTTTATTTTAATTTATTTTAGCATGAACTAATTTATTAGTATCTTTAGATACTATATATTATGAACCCTAGTATTTGATTTGGATAATCTTGTATGAATTTGGGATATTCAATTTAAATAAGATAGGGGTTATTGTTAATGTAATTATGCTTGCATTTATTTCTAATTATTGTATGGTGGCCACATACATAGGGGTAATTAGATATTAGGTTACACCTGAAAGGGGGATTTAGTAGTTGAACTAGCATACTTATGCCTTATGGATTTGAAGACTTGGAAGAGTTAAACTAATTAGGCAATCGTGTGAGGGTAGAATAGTGTTAATTGTTAGTTAATATTGTAGGTTCATGTAGAAGAAGCTCCTAGTATTAAGTAGCAGCCCCTAATTCCTCAGAAGAGAATCAGGGTGTACAATTAAATCCCGATTAGCAACAATTACCTATCTTTCTCTTTGGATTACAACCAAGTCCATGTCTAGATTAGTGGCGACTAAAAGTGTCTCGAGCTACGTGTCTCTTCCCTGTTCACAACCTTAATTTATAATTTTGCTTAGTTAATCTAGTTTTGAATTCTTAATTCTTAGGTTAGTAGCATCTTAAGCAAAAACCTAATAAAAATATTTTCAATCTTTTCTTTAGTCTTTTTATAACCCAACGATCTACTACTTCTAAACTAAAATACTAAATTAATTCGTAAATCCCTAAGGAGACAATAATTCACTTATCTTTCATATTACTTAGCATCATGTACACTTACGAAAAGCAATTCCCTTAGTGTTGATATATTATCATGCTTCGGGAGATAACAATATGTTTGAGACAGACTGTGTTTAGAGTTATAATGTTTCGTTTCCGACCAAAAAATATACATATGCTACATAACCATTCATATTTAGGGAAATGAATTATAAAAAAAAAAAAAAACAAGGATACACATATGATGTATTATAATGGTACCATAAAATGGTATTATGATGTTTGTATTATGAAGACTTTTCCTATTTGAGGTTGTGTGGTGTTTTCTTCCTACCAAATTTGATTAAACATAAACAGCCAGTTAGAAATAATATGGACTAAATTGGATGATTTTAGTTGAGTGTCTAACCATGTAGGTTTGCATTGGATTAACACAAAGTAGAGTGTCTAATCGTGAAAAACATGAATAATAAGAATGCATAAATTTGGTATGAATTTCATAAAACATAATTAAGAATAGAATGCAAAAGAATGTATGATTTTTATTGCAAATAATCAATGTGTAAAATCCTACATTACGTTGGTTGATTTTCTATACATTTTAACTCATATTTATAAAGTTTGTTCAGTCAGTTACTTCATAACTATCCCCACGATGCCTGGATAACTATTTACATAGAATTAAACTTTGGACCATGAACTTGAGCTTATGTTAATAGCAACTCATGTTTCCTTCGATTGATAACTTCTAGACAAATAGGGTTGAACAATTTCCATGTTTTCTTCGTGTTATCGAGGTTATCCCAAAAAGAACTTTTTGTTAATAGTCTAGTATTCTAGCTCAACCCCTTCTAATTCCTTGTTTGGTTGTACAATTTATATTAGTCGAATAAATTAAAGTGGTACATCAATTTATTACCACGAGCATCTAGAAGATAACTATATCACCTTTTCAAGGGGTGCCAGATAAATTCACTCATTATGGGGTAGTTGGTGTCCCACAAATTGTATATACAAATCAACACCCTTGAGAACACTTCTCGCAAGTGTACGAGTTGTATTAAGTAATACAATGATAAGTCTTATAGTCCAAATAGGGCGGAAAATGTTTTTCCAAGAGCGTTGTTCCTAAACCCCCTTGGGCCCCCTAACAAAATTTTCTGGCTTCGCCCCTGAACATGACGTCCCTAATTGCAAAAAAAAAAATCATTGTTAGTCGCCAATGTTATATCTTTAACGATTAACTTTCATCTATAACTGTTAATGGTATATTTTTAACGAATAACCTTCATATGTGGCGAATGATCTTGTCGCTAAAAGCAAGCCATGTAATAGTGTTTTTTTATACCTAGAAATAGAATACTCTTTAATAGAACAATTATTCGCCATAATTACTTTAAGAATATATATATGTATTTTTGTTGTAATTTGTTGTGTAAACAATTGAAATGCAGCCTTATTACTTAAATCAACTTTCACTATCGAGACATAAAATTTCATCTCTCTCTCATCTTTTAATGCAGCTTTGTCTTTGACTTGGACTCTGCAGTCTTGCTCACACGCAACACACTTGCAATAATACCATCACACACACAAACTGGATCCCTCATAAAATCTTCTTCTTCTTTCCTTCTTAATGCTTCTCCTTTTTGCTCTATAATTTATTGCTCTCGTAAACATTCTTCACCACACCACCATATATATATATATATATATATATATATATATATATATATATTAAATACGAGACTCAAAATCTAACACAGCAGAATCTCATCTATGGCCGAATATACCCAGTTTCCTCGACAATTTAAGCTCTCATTTACCACCATAACAACCTTAGCTTTTCTCTTACTGGCTTCGATATCAGCAGGTTTTAGCCTCAACCCAACTCGTCAATTCAGTAAGTATACTTAATTAATTATCTCTACATAAATTACAGCAAGCAAGAAACCCCATCCCTAAAGAACCTCGTTCTTGATGTTTGAATATGCATGTTTAAGTTTTAAGCTAATCTAATTTCACTAACTTGGTTACATATTAATTTTTGTAGGTTTAGGGAAGTATAATATGAAAGAAGAGATAAATGAAAGATCAAGATTGGGTGGTCCAGGATCATCACCACCAAGATGTAGATCCAAGTGTAATGGATGCTCACCATGTAAACCGGTTCATGTACCAATTCAACCAGGTTTTAGCATACCATTAGAGTATTATCCAGAAGCTTGGCGTTGCAAGTGTGGCAACACATTCTTCATGCCCTAATAATTTATATATTAATTAAGCTTAGAGATTGAAATGTAGTATTTTACCACTGTAGCATAATAAATAATTAATATAATATTACAACAAACTTTTTTCTTAACTGTTTTTGTCTGAATTTTTACCCATTAATTGTTTGTTTATTTGATGTATCAATTCTCTTTTTCATGTCACTTTGAATAATGACACAAAATTTACCTTATTTTTCTCTGTCAATTACAATAACATTAACAGTTGGAAATGTAAGTTTGTAGGTGAGATTTTCGAGAGGGATACCCTTTGCCCCTTCTCCCTTCCCCTTGTGTCTTACAGTAGTTTTTTTTGTCAACCTTGTGTCTTAGTTACAATCTGCTTCAACCCACGTATTCCATTTTTATTGGCCTTTTTATAAGAATTTATTGTATTCAGTAAATTTTGAATAAATGTATTAGTAAAATATTATATTATAAACTTATTTGTTACGTGAATTATTTTCCAGTCTTACAAATGTTACATTTTCTTTTCTATTCCTTCTTCTAATAGCTTTTAACAATTTCTTTTTAAGTTGACAAAAAATAACAATTCTTTTTTAGGTTTGACTTAGCATTAGTGCAAGTGGTATCACATGTTGAAAGAAAGTAACGACTTAAATTATATGTTGTTCTGATAAAGATTTTTTTATGAAAATTCTTTTTAAGTAATTAACATGATCAAATCATGTATATTTACCATTTTTTATGTGTAGTTTCAGAGTTGCAGAAAAATAGAGTAAAATAATGTGTTTGTTAAGGCAACTAATGAAGTTCTATTATATGCGAGACAAGATGGCATGTGATATGGAGGTGTCTGAATTTTCCACAGAAAAAATTGAGGTTTTCATGTGACTCAAACATGGGTTCCCATTCTAACAGTAACTATATGTGGAGTTTATACATATATTCTATCTTCTACAAGTAGGTTAATATAGACGGTTAATTTTAAAAATTGTGGTAAAAAATAGATTTTTATTTTATTTTGTGTATTAAAAAAAAAAATTAATTTTTATTAGTCTCCATACCGCTTAGGAGGCTGTTTGGGTCCACCTAGGCCCGCCTGGGATCTACTAGAACTGTTTGGAGGCCGCCTAAATCATTTTTGAAATTTACACTATCTTTTTAACGTCTAGGTTTCGCTTAGGCGGCCTACGACGATTTATAGGCATTGTGGTTAATTAATATTGCAATTGATTTAAAAAATTCAAAAATATAAGCTCGTAATAAACATTCAGTTATTATTCGTCATAAGCAACTGGGCACTCATATAGGGATGGACGATAAAAAATCCATTAGTGGATCCGATAGTGCATCCATGAGGGTTTGGTTCTCACAAAAGGTAACCCGTGGATAATTCGTTAGGATGGTTTCTTAGAATAATCCAACGGATAATCCGAAATCCAAATAAAGTATGAGAAATAAAAAGTAAAAATATATATAAAGATATTCTATATATACAAATATCAACCATAAAATTATTAAAGCACCTAATTGAATTTATCTAGCTTATTACTATATTTCCTAATACCTATTTATGGTCACCTTATAATTTGTTGGACAAATGGGATTCTATCCAAGTGTTGACCATGTTTACGATGTTAGTCGGTGACTCAATTTAATAAAATGATTCGGATAATTCGTTAGGATTTGGTTTCTTAGAATAATCCAACGGATAATCCGAAATCCGAATAAAGTATGAGAAATAAAAAGTAAAAATACATATAAAGATATTTTTATATATACAAATATCAACCAAATAAAATTATTAAAGCACCTAATTGAATTTATCTAGCTTATTACTATATTTCCTAATACCTATTTATGGTCACCTAATAATTTGTTGGACAAATGAGATCCAAGTGTTGATCATGTTTACGATGTTAGTCGGTGACTCAATTTAGAGCCCGTTTGGAAGTGCTTATTTTAGAGTAGAAAAGCGCTTTTAGAATAAAATTCAAAATTTAAAAAAATTATTAAAAATAATTTTGAAATCTAAAATTATTTTAAGTGCTTTTTTTTAAGAAGCACCTATTTGGTGCTTCTCAAAAAAGTGCTTTTCAAAGTCAAAAAAACTTTTAAAATGCTAAAAGCACTTTTAAGTGCTTCTCCAAAAAAGCACTTCCAAACGGACACTTAATGAAATGATTCGGATATTAATTACGTTTATTTTTTTTTGTTACATAGGAGAGCCACTTTGGACTCGGAGTCATTGACTCGGTTCGAACCTGCACAACTAGATTGGTAGACCAAGGCCCTGGCCAGTGAGCTAATCCCATCTGGTTAATTACGTTTATTCAAGTTGTATAGATTAACGAAAAAGGGCATGTTGGGGTTTGAACCTGGACAACTAGTTTTGTTGGACTTTTGGGTTTTAAGGTCATACCATCTGGACCAACCTAAACTTTTATTTTTATCAAGTAAACGTTGTATGTTATATTAATACAATGTGTCTTCAAATGAAACATCACAACCTTTGGCAAACCACCTTTATATTTTCTATAAATGGTTGGTCAACTCAAACATTTTAAAAATTCATTTTTTAAAAGTATCAAGCATTAAAACTATAAGAGAGAGATAGAAAGAATCAACTTTATTAAGTTCGTTGAAATTCTTAAGAATTCCTGTGTCAGTTTCTTTTAAATAGTTTTGTCGTTGTATCTTGAAGTTGGATCCAATCCGAGTCTCGACAAGTAAAGTTATTCATTTATTTACTTTTATTTTATTCTATTTCTGCAATAGTTTTTATATTGTTTTACTGGTTTATACAAATAAAACACAACAATTTAAGATATTTATGATTCACGTTGTGTAAACCAGAAAACGTTTTCTTTTCGTTTTATAAACTTTACTTTTGCAATAATATTTGGGTTTGTGTGTACAGAACATGATTGTTACATTCTATTTCCTTTCTTTTATTATGATTTCTAGGCTTGTGTATACATACTAGATAATTACTCACTAGTAACGTCAGATTTTTGTTTCATATAGAATATGGAGAAAAATACTGAACAAAGTGAAAACATTTAATTTTATGTTGTAAATATTAGTGTATTTTTTAACAACTAATATTAATTTTGCTAATATCTGCATACTTGTCGAACTTAGTGGTTTGAAAATTTTCCGCTTGAAAAGGTCTTAATTGATTGAGATTTTCTTTTACGTGAATTGATTATCTCTTTAATTTCTTCGATCCTCTACAACAAGAATATAAAAACTTGGGGAACTAACAAGAATATGAAAACTTGAGAAATTAAAATTAATCATTTCGTCGAAAGAAATTATTAATTTTTGTGTATGTTGGAAAATTTCAGACCTAGTTTTTTTTGTGTTTCTCTTAGTGAGAAAGGTTGAATAATTCATTTGTTTAGATTATTTATAATATTGTGTAATCCTTGGTGATTGAAATGTCTACCAAGATAAACAATATATCCAGAAATAATGAAATCGGTAACAACATACCATCGGCAATTTCACTTATGAAAAATACATTTGTGGGACATGATCCCGACTCCTTTAGACCCGTTGAGGAGTCTAAGAAGTTAAATGGAATTGACTATCTGTGTAAAGGAATAGATGGCCGAAATAAAAAAGAAAACGGCAAAGGCAATTCCATGAAAGGAAAACAAGGCCAAACAACCATGACTAAGATTAAATAAGTTTGATTTTACTACAGTAGTTTCTGAAGTAAATTTGGTTGGCAATACCAAACATTAGAGGGTAGATACTGGGGCCGCCTAACATGCATGTTCAAGACATACAAAGTTGCAACTACTGAAGAGACTATATGTATAGTAAATTTCACTACATCAAAAGTAGTTGGATCTGGAATCGTAATTCTAATAATGACTTGTGGAAAAGATTTGAGTCTCAATAACGTTCTCCATGTGCCTGACATTAGAAGGAATCTAGTTCCAGGTTCGTTATTTAGTAAGAATGGCTTCAAACTAGTATTTGAGTCTGATAAATTTATTCTCACTAAAGGTGGGATATTTGTGGGCAAAGGGTACCTATGTGATATTTTATTTAAGATGAATGCAATGACCGTAGTAGCTACCAAAAATGTAACCGAGAAAGTAATATATTCTTGACTCACCTAATTTATGGCACGATAGATTAGGAGATGTTAATTTTGGTTCATTAAATAAGTTAGTAAACGTCGGGTTATTATCTAATGTGAACTTCAATTCTCAAAAGGTATTGTCAAATATACTTTATTCGAAGTAAGGATGAGGCCTTGGAAGCATTTATGCAATACAAATCTGAAGTTGAGAATCAACTAAATAAAAAAGATTAAGAATCTTAGAACAAATAACGGAGGAGAATATGTGTCTCCTGTTGAGGGTTTTGTGCTGAAAATGGAATCATCCATCAAACCACGCCCCCCTGCTCGCTTCAACGAAATAGTATTGCTGAACAAAAGAAGCGCACCTTGAAGGAAATGATGAATGCCTTGCTGATTAATTCAGGGTTACCACAGAACTTATGGGGAGAGGCTTTGCTCACTACAAACCACATCCTCAACAAGGTACCACACAAGAAGGTAGATAAAACTCCTTACTAATTATGGAAAGGAAAACCACCTTCCTTCAAATACTTAAAAGTGTGGGGATGCTTGGCAAAGGTAGCAATTCCTGCTCCTAAAATAGTCAAAATAGGACCAAAGACCATCACTTGCGTCTTTATTGGATATGCTCACAACAGTGTTGCATATAGATTCCTGGTACACAAATCTTGTCATGTTGACATTTTACGTTAATACGGTGATTGAATAAAGAAATGCACATTTCTTTGAAACAACATTTCTGTACAAGCCAGCACCAGAATCTGGTTCCTTTAAAAGAATACATGATGCAATTCAAGAAGAGCAAGATCAAGAATCATTTCCAACCGAAAAGCAAGATCCAGAATCATTGCTAAATGAAGGAGAACCAAGAAGAAGTAAGCATATGAGAACCTCTACGTCTTTTGGTCCTGACTTTCTATCTTACATGCTAGATGATGAACCGCGAACATTCAAGGAGACCATGTCAAACCCTGACACCCCATACTAGAAATAAGCGGTAAATAGTGAGATAGATTCCATTATGCAAAACAATACATGGGAACTAGTGGATATCCCTCCTAGGAATAAACCACTTGGATGCAAATGGATATTCAAGAAGAAACCAAAGACTAGTGGGTCTAATTGAAAAATACAAGGCTTGCCTTGTTGTAAAAGGTTATAGTCAAAAGAAGGACTCGACTATTTTGATAATTATTCTCCAGTCACGAGAATATCATCCATTCAGATGTTAATCGCTATAGCTTCAATATACAAGCTCGAAATACATCAAATGGATGTAAAACCAGCCTTCCTAAATGGAGAACTAAATGAAGAAATATATATGGAACAACCTGAGGGTTACGTAGGTCCAGGTAAGGAGAAGAAATTATGTAAGCTTGTTAAATATTTATATGGTTTAAAACAGGCACTGAAGCAATGGCATGACAAATTTGATAGATTCATGATCTCGAATAATTTTAATATCAATGAATGTGACAAATGTGTTTATGTAAAATGAAATGAAATGAGACAGGATATGTCATTGTCTAATTATATGTGGATGATATGTTAATCATTGGAAGTAACAATAATGTGATTACATTCACCAAAAGGATGCTTTCAGTTAAGTTTGACATGAAAGATCTAAGTCTTGCGGATGTTATTTTGGGTATCAAGATTCTCCGAACATCTGAAGGTATTATACTATCTCAGTCACACTATATTGATAAAGTATTAGACAAATTTAGTAATGGCGACACAAATATCACCAAGACACCTGTTGATGTAAATTTACATCTTGCTAAGAACACTGGTGATACGATCAACCAGTTGGAGTACTCTCGGATTATTGGGAGTCTCATGTACCTAACAAACTACACTAGGCCAGATATAGCACATGCAGTGAGCAAGCTAAATAGGTTTACACATAATCAGGGGAAGAACCACATGATTGCTATTATAAGAGTTCTAAGGTATCTTAGATACACAATGAACGAAGGGTTGTTGTACATGAGATATCAAACTGTACTAGAAGAATACAGTGATGCAAACTGGATATCAGACTCCACCAACTCAAAATCTACAAGTGGATTTGTCTACATGTTAGGAGGAGGAGCCGTGTCTTGGAAATACACTAAGCAAACGTGCATAGTCAGATTCACTATGGAATATGAGATTATAGCTTTAGACAAAGCTGCTGAGAAAGCCGAGTGGCTTCGAAATTTATTAGAGGATATTCCTAATTGGCCTAAGCTTGTGTCAGTTATTTGCATACATTGCGATACTCAAAGTGTCATTGGTAGGGCATTAACCTAAATGTATAACGGTAAGTTTAGACACATACGTCGTAGACACAATACTGTTAGACAACTGCTCTCAAACAGAGTTATTACAATTGATTACTTTCAATCAAACGATAACATATCAGATCCACTGACCAAAGGTCTACAAAGAGAGAAAGTGCGAGTATTGTCAAGGGGAATGGGTCTTAAGCCTACGAAAGCTGAGTTGCCATGATGGGAACCCTACCTAGCAGAGTGGAGATCCCACAATCTAGGTTCAAAGGGAAAACTGAATCATGAAACTGCAACTTGGTATGACGCACTGTGGGGAGACCTCCCCAAACCATTCCTAGGACAAAATTAAACAGTGCTAGTTGTAAAAGTGAAGGATAAGTTAAACTTTTAATGGTTCTTGTATCTTCGATAACGTAAGATAGAGTAATGCATAATTCTCTCGACAAGAGACCACATATATGAATAACATGGGTAGGCCGCCCTACGAGAAGTTTTTAAAGGCGAGGAGTTGTCCAGGGCCCTAAATGGACACAACCGTGAGAACCAAATAATTTTTGGAAGTATACTATGTAATTTCTATTGGCTTGGTTTACACGAAAGCTGAATAGTTCAAGACATTACGTTCACTAGTTAGCGTAAATCTGATAGCTCTTACTACAAAAGGTTCAAGGCCAAAAGCTACATTTTTCGATGTAGTATTCTTCTACGCTTATTTCTCGCTCTCTCTCAAGTGTTTAGCATTCTTTTGCATACTTTTTTAAGGTGGTTAGTCAATTTCCATTCATGTGGGGATTGTTGGACAAACGAGATTCTACCACAGTGTTGACCATGTTTACGATGTTAGTCGTTGACTCAATTTAATGAAATGATTCGGATATTAATACGTTTATACAAGTTGTAAAGATTAACGTAATATATTCACTTGGTTAAAATCATTTGAAATTGAATGAGAAATTGAGTCATGTTATCTGGAGAAATTAAAAGAAAAAAAAATAATATATGTTATTTTATTTCTTTTTGTTATAAAGCAAAGCAAAGAAAGGAAAAGGAAAAGGAAAAAAAGGGCCTGGTGGGGATTAAACCTGGACCATTAGCTTTGATGGGCTTTTGGGCCTTAGTTTCATACCATCTGAACCAGCTTAAACTTTTGTCTTTATTAAGTAAACATTGAATGTTATATTAATACAACGTATCTTCAAATGAAACATCACAACCTTTGGCTAGCCACCGTTATATTTTTTTATAAATAGTTGGCCAACTAAAACATTTTAAACATTCATTTTTTAAAAGTATTAAACATTAAAATTATAAGAGAAAGAGATAGAAAGAAGCAACTTTATTAAGTTCGTTGAAATTCTTAAGAATTCGTGTGTCGGTTTCTTTTGAATAGTTTTGTCATTGTATCCTGGAGGTTGAAGTCAGCAAACGTAAGACACATGTACGTGGCCTAAATACCTTAAAGACATCGGATCCAATCTGAGTCTCGACAAGTAAAGTTATTTATTTACTTTTATTTTATTTTATTTTATTTCTGCAATAGTTATTATTTTATTTTACTGGTTTATACAAATAAAACAAAACACAACATAATTAAGTAGCTAATCTTATAGTTTTAAAATTATTTCATAAGATTTTTTTATTTAAATCCTATTGAACAATTACAGATCCAGATTAACCGCTGATAATTCGCATCCGTCGTGAATGCGGATTTCTAAAATACGATGGTTAATGGATGTGGATTTGGTTATCGTTTTTCTTAATGGATGTGGATGTGGTTGCACCATTTTTTGAGGATATCTGATCCATTGTCATCCCTACACTCATATGAAAATGAGTAAGCCTCATTAAAGGGTTGAAAAATTAAAGGCCCGTTGGAAATAATTATTTTAAAGTAAAAAAAATATTTTTAGAATAAAATTTAAAATTTAAAAAATTATTAAAAATAATTTTAAAATCTAAAATTACTTTAAGTAATTTTTTTTGTCAAAGGAAAGAAAACGAAGCGATTACATCTTAACCCTAACTAAACTATTATAGAAATCGGTAATAGAACTTGAAGGGATGCCAGACACGTCGTATCCCCGCCTGGTTGCTTTAACGGCTAGGTCAGCAATCTGGTTCAAGTCTCTCTTTATATGAAACATCTTCCAATTCGGGAATCTTTCCATCCATCCGAGTGCTTCATTAATCATTGGCCGAATCTGCCAACTAACACACCCGCCTTTAGCGATACCTTGTACGATTTCAAGGTTGTCAGAATAGAACGAACTATTCTGTAAATGAAGGTCTGCAACAGACCTCATGGCCAGAAGGACGACACAACTTTTTCCTTCTAATGCTGAATTAACTCTTGCACGTTTGACGATTTTATGTTCTACTCTACCTTCTTTATTTGCTCCAATCGAAACAATACCAGCCGGTTCCCAGCTATGACTGAAAGATGCATCATTCATCCCGAGTGTATCCGCCTCGTCCTCTAAAAACGGGTTTGAGACATCCTCTTCATTTGATTCAATTATGTATTTTTTTTAAATACATATTTGATACTTGCTCATAAAAAAAAATTAGAGTCTAAAATATTTTAAAAATTCTAAAAACATTTTTAAATACATGTTTCAAAAAGGCACTTTCAAACGGCACTAAGTTTTTTAACCGTGTGAAAAGAAAATGGCATGAGCTATTTATTGATGTTTATAATTTTATTCCACAACTGCGTCCACAACTAAAGTTTTTTTTTTTTTTGGTCTGCACAACTAAAGCTTCAGGTTGTTTGTTTTTTACATGTAATATTTATTTTTGAACAAACCGAAAGTACGTGTAATATTAATAAAATATCTTTTAGCTGTTAGAAGATAATCAAGATATAGTGCATTCATTTCTCTACCCGGGCAGCTTTTGTGGTTCGAAAGTGTTGAAGTCCTGAAAGCTGTCCACTGATTTATTTCCAATAATATCTCTCCTAAATCGTTAACTTATCCCAAATAAATTATCTTGTCAGAGATGTGTAAAGAAAAATCCTCGTGTAGTGAAAGAGGAAAAAGGAGTAGGGTGGCCAGGTTGAGGGATGCCAGGAGGTATAAGGCTAAGTCCAATAGGACCCCAATTGTAGCAAAAAGCTACAATTGGGAGTTGAATAATGAAAAATCAGTTCCAACAGGTTTTCAATTCTGGCTAAAGCCAGAATTAGGAACCCGATTCTTAAGAAATGTTAGCTACATGTGGCTAACCCCAATCTCATCCCCAATTTGATTTTTTAATATTTTATATCATTTTCATTAACCAAAACAACATATTTCCAACAATCTATTTTATTAATTTCACACACACTTTTAATAAAACCTCATAATTAATCTACTTATATTATTAATTCATTTTATTATTTGAATATTAATGGTTTCGATTATATTCTTTGAATAAAATTTGAAAAACTAATACTTTTAAAATTCTCGTATAGAAATAAATAATAGACATATTATTATAAAAATATTACGATAAATAATAACTATATTTATTTTTAGTAATATATAATAAAAAAATTAATATTAAATTTTAATTTTAATTTCAAATATTTATGCTTAAATTAAAAATAAACATATACATAAAAAATTTAAATTATTATAAATTATTTAAAAATAGAAAAATTGTTGAAATAAATTTTAAATAAGATTGGGAGGTTGAAATTGGGAAGCTGTTGGAGTTAAACTGTTTTTAAAGTTGCTATTTGAAAGAAATACCCTGTTTGACTCTCAATTCTGGCTTTTTAATTGGGTAGCGGTTGGACTTAGCCTAACATAGCTCTCTTGGCAAAATTGGATAGAAAATATTGCAAAAGATAAGGGAATGTGGGTTGAGGTGTTCAAACAAAAATATTTTAAGAATGGCTTAATGTATTATGATTTTTTTTTTCAATCGAAAAATACAAGAAATTTATTTATACGTATTACACAAATTTACTAGAAATAAATTAGAAGCTATAAGTGAGAAATCCTTCTATCCCGACAGATCTATCTTCCTTTTGGTACACTTTGCAAGCGCATCAGCTGTAGAGTTATATTTCCTATCAACATGGGCGATGTTCCAATATAAACCTTGACCTAACCATTTCCTTACTCCCGATAGGATAGGTTTAAGACTCCAATGGAGACCGGTCATACCCAAAATTCCTTGAACTAATTTAAGGTTGTCAAAATAAAATGAAACACTCCGACTCAACAAATCTTTACTCAATCTCATTGTCATAAGAAGGGCTCACGCCTCTCCTTCAATAATACTATTGATTTTACACCTCATACTTGCCCTTTTCACAACATTTCCATCTTTATCCACCCCAATAGCAGCAATAGCAGCGGGTTCCTTGTTATTAATAAATGATGCATCACTTATCCAAATAATTTCAGCCTCATCCATTACCATTGGGTTATTCTTTCCATTTAAATCATTATTATCCCTTTTTCTTCGCACTGTTCTTCCAATCCATACACGAACTAAAAAGCCTATAGATTAACTCCTTTGATTTATTTAAAATATTATCAGTATTCCACTTAGTTCCTTCATGAAAACATTCCATTCTTTCCTTACATAAATTCCATAGTATAATCATCACATATGCCGTAACCTTATTTTTCTCCCACCCATTTCCACTATATCCATTAATAATTTGTTTAAACCATTATGAAAACGTACCTTTAAAGTTCTGATCAATCTAAATCTGCAGTGGAGATATAGCCCAAACTTCCATACTAAAAGGGCATTTCAGGAATAAGTGTATAATATCTTCATTTTCCAATTCACACCATTCACAAATTTCATTCTTGACACATTTTCTCTTTTTCAGATTATTTTTAACTGGTAAAGCGTTGTTACAAACCCTCCAACAAATTTTTTTAATCCTCGACGGAACATTATTTTTTCATATTATATCCCAAATACTATTATCCATACTTTCTCCCATATTAGATGTCCGTGCTTCTTGAGTCAATTCTTCATTAACCAATATATAATACCCTGATTTAGTAGAATATTCCCCACTTTTGCTATATGGCCAGATTAGTTTATCGTCATTATCTATAACACATCTTGGAATTTTTGAGATAAATTGACCAACATCTTTTGAAAATATTCTATGAATCAACTCATTATTCCACCCCATACCCGAGTTATCAAAAAGTTCATGCACAAAGTTAATTGAACAATAGTCAGGCTTTTCAAGATAAATACCTTTACTAATCCAGCAATGATTCCAAATACTAATATTTCTTCCATTACCAATCTGCCATATTATATGCTTCTTTAAAATTTGAAGTCCTTTAAAAATATTAGCCCAACTCCAAGAACGTCGTTTTGCCAATTTAGCATATAACATACTAGAATTCAGAAAATATATAGACTTAAGAATTTTATATGCAAACGAATCTGGATTGTTAAGAAGTCTCCAAGCTTGATTTGCTAACATTGCATTATTCATTTCATAAAACCTGTAAACCCTAAACCTCCAATTTTCTTTGATCTCAAAATTTTTTTCCAGTTAACCCAGTGAATTCTTTTTTTACTTCCAGCATCCCACCAAAAATTTGCAACAATACTCGATAATTTTGTACATAAAATCTTTGGAAATTCAAACATTGACATCACATAATTTGGTATAGCTTGTAATACGGCTTTAACAAGAATTTCCTTACCTCCCTCAGACAAGAGAGTTGAAACCCAGCTAGCTGATTTAGATAGCAATCTGTCCTTAATATAATTGAGATTTTCACTTTTAGCGCGTTTGAGTGTAAGTGGTAAGCCTAAATATTTACCCAAATCATTAGTACTTCTGATATTAAGTGTACGCGAAACCTCTTCTTTCATAGATTCTGGTGTATTTTTGCAAAAGAGAATTGCTGAGTTGTTAAGATTAACTTTTTGAACCGAAGCATTGCAATATTCAGTAATCAGATTTTTAAAAACTTCAATTTCTGTGTGATTAAGATTAATAAAAATAACGCATCATCCGCAAATAGCAACTGCGTCAATTTAGGGCAATTTCTCGTAATTTGGATGCCTTGGATTAATCCTTCTCTACAGTGAAAATTAATCAAGCTAATCAGACTTTCAGTGAGAAGAGAAAATAATAATGGTGAAAGCGGATCTCCTTGTCTAAGACCTTGTTCCGGTTTGAATTTCTTCAACCGTTGACCATTGACTTTGACTTGAAAAGAGACTGAAGATATACAACTTTGCACCCAACAAACCCATTTTTCACAGAAACCAAGAGCATTTAATGTTTTACAAAGAAAATTCCAGTTAACCTGATCATAAGCCTTTTCCATATCAATTTTAACCGCTCCATAATATTTCTTTGATTTCATTTTTGTGTTAAGAAAATAAGAAACTTCCTGAGCCACAATAATGTTATCTTGAATATTACGACCCTTAATGAATGCCGATTGCGTTGGTGATATAATTTTATCAATAATAAGTTGTAATCTTGAAGCCATAATTTTGCTGATGATCTTATAACAAAAATTAGCACATGAAATAGGCATATAATCCTTTACATATTCTTGAGAAACCCCTTTAGGTACCAACGTAATTACCGAATCATTTATCTTGCTAATATCCATATTAGAATCAAAAAAATCCTTAACCACTTTAACTATATCATCACAAATTATATCCCAAAATTCGTGATAAAACTTTCCTGGAAGCCCATCTGGCCCCGGAGCCTTTCTCCCAGACATACTAAATGCTGCGCTTTTAATTTCCTCCAAACTTGGTGACATAACAAGTGCTTCATTAATTTCAAATGTGATTTTACAAGGAATGTACTGAGTAATATTGTTTGGATCAGAAGTACCTTTATCTTTAAATAGGTTGATATAATAATCTTGTATGACTTCATTTATTTCAGATGGTTCATCAACCCAATTCTCATCTTTATTTTTAATAGCACAAATTCTATTCACTTTCCTCCTTTTCATTGTTTTCGCAAAAAAATACCTTGTATTTTTATCTCCCTTAGTAATAGAAAGATCCCGAGCCCTATCCTCCCAATACATTTCTTCAATGCGCCATAATTCTTCAATACTTTCTTTAATACATCTTTCTTTAACTTAGTTTTCCTCAGAAATTTGATCATTAACAGTCAAAGTAAGTTCTTGTTGTAATTCTTTAATTCTTCTTCTATTATTAAAGAAATTTTTCTTACTCCATCCTTTAAGTGCAAGATAAGTAGCATCTCTTTTCTCACAAAAACTGGATACACTATCACATAAACTTTCCAATATAACTTCCTTACATTGATCATGTTCAAGCCATCTTGTCTCGAAAATAAAATATTTATTAACTTTATCCTTCTTAATATCTCTGCAGAGAATTAATGGAGAATGATCCAATCCTATTGCCGGTGGAATTCTTATTAACGCATCAGGAAAGTTTGCACACCAATCCATCGAAGCAAGGGCCTTATCTAATCTTTCTTTGACATTATCTTCAACCTTCCGATTATTAGACCAAGTAAAGAAACAACCTTTACTTGGAAGATCAACTAAATGGTTCTTGTTAATAAATTCATTAAATTTACGAATACGATCAATATTAGCCGATTTACGCACAAAATATTAATTAACTTTACCCTTTTAATATATTTATGTATTCATGTAACACACAAAATAATACAATCAATCTAAAGCATTCCCTTGTTTAACGAAATCATTATTTTTTCTCTTTATGAATCGCATATACCCTATTTTTAATCGTTTTTAACTATCTTGATGTATTAACTTTTTGTCCAGCCCTTCTTTGTTATTTTGTGTGTTGTTGTAATACACAAAACAATCATTTGTGTATTACAGTAACACACAAATTCACTTTTTCTCTTCCAGTCAAGCCTCCACCTGTCTGTGATTTTGTGTATCACATGAACACACAAACCGACTGTTTTGTGTAATGATTTAATATACAAAAATAAAAGAGAGTGTGTAGATATTAGATTATATGTATTTTTAATTTTTTGAATTCATGTAACACACCAAATGACTCGTCATTTTAGTCTTTTTCTTTAATATGTGATTTTCCGTGTTACAAGTATACACAATAATTAGGTTTGTGTAGTACTGTAACACACAAAATGGCATGCCACATCACACTGGTCCTTTATCTCTTCTCTGTGATTTTTTATGTTACAAGAATACACAAAACTCGGTTTGTGCATTCTTGTAACACACAAAACTCAAAATTGTGTGTACCAGTTTTGTGTGTTCTTGGAACACACAAAATAACAAACGTTATCATATTAGTCATTTTCTCCTTTTAGTATTTAGGTTTTCGATTTTTTAGGGTTTATGGTTTTAGTGATTAGGTTTAATAGGATTAGTGTTTTTGGGTTCAGGGTTTAAGATTTAGGTTTTTAGGTGTTGGTTTCATTAAGGTTAAGGGTTATGTATTTAAGGTTTATGAACTAGGGTTTCTGGTTTTCCAGTTTTATACTTTCATAAAAATAATTTTAGTTTATTCTCGTTACCTTTTTACCATCTTTAGGGTTAGGGTTTAGGGTTTTTAGATTTAGGGTTAGCGTTTTAGGGTTTTAGTAATACTCAAAAGTCAGTTTTGTGTAGCACTGAAACACACAAAATGATAGACCTCATCATACTAGTCTTTTTTCTCATTTTCTGCGATTTTGTCTGTTTCACGAACACACAAAACTCAGTTTTTTTATTCCCAGAACACATAAAATCACAGACCCCATCGTATTAGTCTTTTTTCTTCTTTTAGAATTTAGGCTCTATGGTTTTCAGGTTTTGGGTTATTTTTTTTTCGATTAAGGTTTAGGGTTTTAGGGTTTAGGTTTAAGATTTTTAATTTAGGGTTTAGATTTGAGGTTTGGGGTTAGGGTTAATGTTTTTAGGTTTATGGCTAGGGATTAGGGGCTAGGGTTTAGATTTTTTATGTTTAGAATTTATTGATTTTAGGTTGTATGGTGGCTAGTTTTGAAATTTTATGATTTTTAGTGTTTAGGGTCTCCGACGTTTAGGTAATAGACTCTGGTTTTTTTCTTCTATGTATTACACATAACGACCGGGTTGTGTGTTCGTTTGATACACAAAATCACATATTGAAAAGGGTATGACTAAAAGGGAATCATGATTTTATGTGTTGTTGTAATACACAAATGACTATTTTCTGTACTAAATCAACAAACAAAATAACAAAAAGAGGTTGGACAAACAGATAATACATCAAGATTGTAAAAACGAGTAAAAATAAGGCATATGCAATTAATGAAGAGAAAAAATGATTTTGTTAAATAAATGAATGATTTAGATTGATTTTAAGATTTTGTGTGTTACATGAATACATAAATATATATTTGTGTATTGTAGGAACACATAAAACTGAATTTTGAAATTTAAAAATAAAAAGATCAAAAAAATTTACTGATGTAGATAGATATGAATCAAAAAAATGAATTTTTTTAATTTTTAAGATTTTTTTGGAATTAATTATGATTTTTTATAGTAAATAAAATCAAGGACACGCGCACTTGGTGGACTTTGGAAAATCTTTTTTTGTGTGTTATAGCAACACATAAAACGGATTATCGAAATTAAAAAATTAATAATAAATAATAAATCAAAAAATATTAAAAAAATTTAAGAAAATAAAAAAAAATCATAGATGTAAATATTAATTTGTCTCGTCTAAAAATGCTAATTTTTTATTTTTACGATTTTCTTAGAATTAGTTATGAATTATTTTTCTAGAAATTCACGGACGCGCGCGTGTAATGGAATTAGTTGGTGGTGATAGTCGGTGGTGGTTATGAGCGAAGGGGGTGGTTGGCGAAGAATAATGGTGGTGGTGGGGGTGGTAAGTGGAGGTGGTGGTAGGAGTGGGGTGGGGGTGGTTGTTGTGGAGTGGGGTTGGTGGTTGTGGGGGTGGGTAGTAGTGGTTGGGGTGGATGGATGTTGTGGGTGGTGGGGGTGGTGGGTGGTGTGAGTGGGTTGTATTGGTTAGGGTGGTGGTGGGTGTAAAGTTGGTGGTCGGTGGTTGGTATAGTGGTGGGGGTGGTTTTGGTGGCGTAGTGGGTGGTGGGTGTGGTGGTGGTGATGGGGGTGATGGTGGTGGTGGTAGAGGGTGGTGGTGGTGGTGGTGGTGAAAACAAAATATTATATAATAAATGATGAAGATAATAAAAAATTAATTGATATATATATATATATATATAATTAAGGTAATAATTAATAGGTTAATAAGTTTATGAGTATTTTTGTAATGTTTTATTTTTTTGTTACTAATTTAAAATTAACTTGAAGTTATAATTAATTAAGAATAATTTTATTTTTTGTATAATTAATTAAGTGTTATTCTTTTTTTTTCGAAAATTAAGTGTTATCCCATTAAGATATATACATTGATAAAAAAAATTATAAGACTAGATCCTATTATAAATCATTGTAAAAAAAAAAGGTCTTATTATAAATCCTATATTAAACAAATTATAAGTTTTAATGGTCCTCAAAATACAATTATTAGAACGGGACTCTCCTTGAGGTAATTCAAGGTATTAATCAAGGTATAGGGATCGACTGGAGAATCCGCCCCATGGTATCCGAGACATGGAAGTGGATTGGAAGATTCTCATAATAGAAAATAGAGTAATGATATTTGTCACCCTTTTCGTATCACCCTTTTATCACCTCCTACGTGTATGCCTACATGTACCAATGAATTGATTTCTCTATCCTATTTAATTTTTCTCTATCTTCTATTCAAGGAAATAAGAACATATGTATAGAAGGGTGATAAAAGGGTGACATGAAAAGGGGTGACATATATCATTACTCTAGAAAATAAACCATGTCAGAAGAAAATTTAATGGAGTGACAGATATCCTCGCGAAAAGCGTCAGAATTAATTTAGATATACCTAATTGTCCTAGTAGGTTTTTAGTAGAATTTTATGCTAGTATCAACAACTTATATACGAAATGTACCAGACATCGGTGTTAATTTTTAATATCTGAAAAAAAAAAAAAACGGGACTCTCCTGTGTTGGAACAATTCACATAGGATTTACCTTCTTATGATGTATCTTTTGAAACGACTCTCTTTTATGAAAAATTGTTCAAATTTTATGACAAAGATCTAATTATAGCGTCTCTCATATAATGGATAATAAACTCTCACTATCTATAATTTAATCTCGCTCTGTGAATTAGATTCTATATTTTGAAAAAGGACTCGTAAGCGTGCTCTAGACTTGTAGTGGGTCTATTCTACAAAATCTGACTTGTAGTCGATTTATGGGTTTATGGGTTGGGAGGGCCATGGCCTTCCCTATTTCTTTTTATCATTAAAAATAGTTTAATTATAAACTATTTATCTCCAATTTTTTTAATATTTATTTTAACCCTTTTTTATAAAAATCTGTATATTAAATTTATAATTATTATATACATCTTTTTTTTTTTATTATAAAAGAAATATTATTTCTTATAATAATTTCTACTATAATTAACTTTACAAAAATGAGTATGGTAACTTATGTTAGAGCAGATTCTTACAGATCTCGTTAGTTCAGATTCTTACAAATCGTTGATTCAAATTCTTACATATCGTTGATTCAGATTCATAAAGATGTGAAACAATACAATAAAATAATTCAGAAAAACTTACAAGAATTATTAAAATTTAAATTATCGAGGCCTAATCGTGATCAGTTTTCTTAAGTATTTATTGCCCAGCATTGGTGCTCACGGTTCACGACAACAGCCTCCCAGGATACAACATTAGGATCTTCTCTGTAGAAGCACTTCAAACGGAGAAAAACAGACAACCCAAACAAACCTCTTGAACTCTCTAGCTTTTAGAATGCATAGATATGATTTTGTATGTGCAAAATTCTATATGGAAAGTGATGCAGGCATGCACTATTTATAGGGTTTGAAAAGGTGGATAGACAAACTTTCAAGGAGGAATGTGACTTTTCAACATAGGAGACGTTCTGACTCTGGTGAAGTTTTAACACCAAACGATGAGCCGCTTCAATGGTAATTGTTCTTTGAACACGCATATTAGGGTTCGACTTTTGTGAACCGTTGCAACTTTTATTTTGAGCTATTTATTTATTTATTTTTCTCCATATTTTAACACTCAATTTCTCATTCACTTATTAATGGTTTTAACTAAGTGAATATATCACGTTAATCACCACAAATAGACTAACGCCTGAGTCAAAGTCGTATATACAAAACATGTTCTTCACTTGGGCTAAAACCCCAATTGACCAACAATTCCCCACATGAATGTAAATTGAATAACCAACAAAACATGCAAAAAAAAAGAATGCTAACACGAGAGAGTTCAAATAGAGAGACATTACATAAGGATAGGTAGCTTTTGGGCTTTGAACCTTCCATAGTGAAAACTATCGGATTTACTTGCCAACCAATGAACGCGATGTCTTGAACTGTTTAGCGTTTTGTGTAAACCAAGATAATAGATTTCACATAATATCTCTCTGAAGTCATTTGGTTCTTAGTTGTGTTCATTTTGGCCCTGAACAACTCCTGGTATTCATGAGTACTCTCGATGAATTTAGCCTTTGGGAATTCTCGATGGAGCGGCCACATTCCTAACTCATATAGGTGATTGCTTATTAAGAGTATCCTGTAATACCCCATTTGGAATCTCCAAGCTATAAGAATCATTAAAAGCTATGCTTATCCTAAATCTCCTTCAGGTGCATTGTCTACTTGTCATAGGAATAGGTAAGGGAATAACCCCCACAGTGTCGTTCAAGTTGCGCTTTACATAATTTAGTTTTCCCTTTGAACCTAGTTCTTGGGATCTCCAATCATATAGGTAGGTTTCCACTATGTGGTGGTAACTCATTTATTATAGGCTTTTAAACTCATTCCCCTCGACGAATTTGCAACTTTCTCTCTAGCTAAACCTTTTGTAAGCGGATCCGCGGTGTTATCTTGCGACCCTACATAGTCGATTGTGATAACTCCATTGGAGAGAAGTTGTTTGACGGTATTATGTCTGCGACGTATATTTCTAGACTTACCATTATACATACTACTTTGTGCCCTTTCGATTTCCGATTGTCTATCACAATGAATACATATAGCCGGTACAGGTTTTGACCAACTTGGAATATCCTCGAGGAACTGACGGAGCCATTCTGCTTCCTCTCCAGCCTTGTCCAATACTATGAACTCATATTCCATAGTGGATCCAGCTATACACGTGTGCTTAGTGGATTTCCAAGACACGACTGTACCTCCAAGAGTAAAGACATATCCACTAGTGGACTTTGTGTCTTTAGAGTCCGATATCCAATTCGCATCAATGTAACCTTCCAATACAGGTGTATATCCAGAATAATGCAAGCCATAGTTCAAATTGTATCTCAAATACCTTATAACTCGTATAATATCTTTCCAGTGGTTGTGCCATGGATTGCTTGTATATCTACCCAGTCTACTTACTGAGTATGCAATATCGGGTCTTATACAATTCATGATGTACATGAGACTACCGATAATCCGAGAATATTCTAATTGAGATATTCCTTCACCAGTATTCTTTGTTAAAGGTATAGTAATGTCCATAGGAGTTTTCACTTGATCTTTATCATCTTTGAGGAATCGATCATGTATTTCTCAATATAATGTGAATGAGATAATATTATATCTTTAGATGTCCTGGTCACCTTTATACCCAAAATGACATCTACAAGACCTAAGTCTTTCATGTCAAACTTACTAGTCAACATCTTTTTCGTGATATTTATGACATCATCATTGCTCCCAATAATTAGCATGACATCCACATATAAACATACAATGACATATTCTTTTTTAGTGCCTTTTACGTAGACACATTTATCATATTCATTTATTCTAAAGCCACCTTCCAACATGACTTTGTAAAATTTCATATGCCATTGTTTTGGTGCTTGTTTAAGTCCATATAATGACTTTACAAGCTTACAAACCTTCTTTTATTTCCCAAGAACGACAAACCCTTCGGGTTGTTCCATGCAGATTTCTTCTTCTAAATCTCCATTTAAGAAGGCCGTCTTAACATCCATTTGATGTATCTCGAGAATATTTATAGCTGCTATGGCTATTAACATTCTAATGGATGTTATTCTCATTACTGGTGAATATGTGTCAAAATAGTCAAGGCCTAGACTACCAGTCTTGCCTTGTACTTATCGATTGATCCATCAACTTTCATCTTTTTCTTGAAAATCCATCTGCACCCTAAGGGTTTATTTCTAGGAGGAAGATCAACCATTCCCATGTATGATTTTGCATAATGGATTCAATCTCGCTATTTACAGCCTCTTTCCAATATTGGGCTTCAGGAGTTGACACATCATCCTTGTATGTACGAGGCTCATTTTCTAACAAATAAGTTTGACAATCTGTTCCAAAAGACTTAGCCGTTCTAGCTCTTTTGCTACGTCTCGGCTCGTCTTTATTTATAGACTCCTGGTCTATTCTTCTTTCGTCTTCACGACTGCTACTAGTCTCATGAGACCTCTTCAAATTATTTTCCTCTTGTCTATCTGTACAAGGAAAAATCTCTTCAAAGAATACGACATTCCTTGACTCCAATATTGTATTGACGTTTATATCGTCAATCTCGGACTTGTGTACAAGGAATCGATATGATGAAATATTGTTAGCATAGCCAATAAAGATACCATCAACATATTTAGGTCCAATCTTGACCATTTTAGGTGGTGGTACCGCCACCTTTGTTAGACACCCCCACACTATGAGGTATTTCAGAGTCGGCGGACGACCCCTCCACAATTCATATGGTGTCTTTCCTAGTTTCTTGTGGGGTAATTAATTTAGAATATAATTGGCTGTTAAAATAGCCTCCCTCCACAAGTTCTGTGGTAACCCTGAGTTTTCCAACAAGGCATTCATCATCTCTTTAAGAGTTCAGTTCTTGCGCTCGGCAATACCATTTTGTTGAGGTGAATATGGAGCAGTGGTTTGATGAGCAATACCATGTTCCTTATAGTATTCCTCAAATGGAAATACATATTATCCTCCTCTATCACTTCCTAATGCCTTGATTTTCTTATTAAGTTGATTCTCAAACTTCAATCTTATATTGCTTAAATACATCCAAAGTTTCATCTCGGCTTCGAAGTAAGTAAACATAGGAATATCTTGTGCAATCATCAATAAAATTAATAAAATACTTTTTACCACCTCTGGTTTGCATGAATTTCAAATCACATATGTCAGTATGAAGTAGATCCAGAGTTCCATAACTTCTTTGAACCGAAGTACAAGAATTTGTAGCCATCTTGGCTTCCACATACACTTCACACTTACTTTGTGAATTAAAATTTAACTTGGGTAATAACCCAAAATGGCAAGTTTATGCAACGAATTAAAATTCACATGCCCTAATCTATTGTGCCATAAATTAGACGACTTGAGTATGTAAGTAGATGAAGATTGTTCATTTTTGGATACCACGGTTATTATACTCATTTTAAATAGCCCGTTATAAAGGTATCCTTTGCCAACAAACATCCCACCCTAGGCGAGAACAAGTTTGTACGTTTAAAATACCAACTTGAAACCATTTTTAATAACAATGATCTAGATATGAGATTTATACGAATGTCCGGGACAAACAACACATTGTTGAGAGTGAGTTCTTTTCCAGAAGATAAATTTAGGATCACTCTACCAACTCCTTCCACCTTCGACGTCAAAAATTTTCCCATAAATAAAGTTTAATTGGTTGTCTAGTATGTAATAAACATACTCCTATCCGAACACACATGTCGGGTAGCCCCAGTATCAACCCACCAATGTTTGGAGTTTTCTCCTACCATGTTCACTTCCGACATTACAACACATATGTTAGATAAGTTATTATTAAGGTCTTCCACCTTAATCACTTGAGGATTATCCTCACCAATCTGAGATCTTTCACCAAGTCTCAAGGACTAAAACTGTGTCCCACAAATGCATTTTTTGATAATGCATTATTATCGGATTCATCCTTTTCAAACAAATGATTTTTCATTTTATCTTTCTCCATTGAATAATTCTAACACAACTGAAATTAAATCTTTAATGTTGAACACAAATCCACTTATATCTTTGTCTTAAAAGTCAAGCACACACAATCGTTTCACTATCGTTTTTCTCCCGTTACCCAAGATTTATGTCTTGTTAGGTAACAAAACTTCAAGAGATTATTCTTGCTTATAAAGCTTACGAAACGATTCTGAATTTCCCAAGATTTCAGATCTTGTTAGGAAAAACTCAGTCCCAAGATTTTAGATCTTGTTATAGAACACTAAGAAACGAAAGTATATTTCTCAAAAATTTAAGAATTATTCTCAATAAATTCTTTAACATAAATGAGCAATCGATAAAAGAGAACTGAAAAATTTATACGAAAGAATCAAACTCGGTTTAAAGAAATTTAACACAACTTAATTATTTAGTGACAACAAGTTACAAAAATAAATTAAACACCAAAACATAAAATACACTAAAATGTATGTCAGACAAAAGTTATTGCATAATTTGAACACTTTATCTCTTTAATGTTTATCTTAAAAGAAATCTCCTAACATATACAGTATCTTATAAACTTGCAAAAACAAATACAAATATCTATATAAGCAATCACCTTATATAAAGATATTATATATGAATATACTCAGAGTAAATAATCTCTTACGTAAATATCTACTCTATAACAAGACCATCAAAGATTTAAACAATCCAAACTTCTACTCATAACAAAAAGTAAGAGAACAAATAAATTCTAATGGTTACTGCATAAAAAAGTAATAAAATAAACTTATACTTATTTAATTATGGCCTTATGCATCTGAAGACAAAAACTAACATACAATTCAGCAAGTTTGTATAGCAGGTAGCGAATAAATAGCATAAAGCCAAAAGTTTGCAGAATTTCTATCATATACAAAACAAACTATGAACGGATTTAAAGAGAAAATAAACCCGAATCACAAAATAAGAATCTAAAACTTAAACAGATAATAGAACAAAATAAAGTCTTAAGATTATTGGAGCAGATTTTTACAGATCGTTGGTTCAGATTCTTACATATCGTTGATTCAGATTCATAAAGATGTGAAACAACACAATAAAATAATTCATAAAAACTTACAAGAATTGTTAACATTTAAATTACCGAGGCCTGATCGTGATCAGTTTCCTTAAGACTTTATTGCCCCCCACTGGTGCTCACGGTTCACGGCAACAGCCTCCCAAGATACAACGGTAGGATCTTCTCTGTAGAAACACTTCAAACAGAGAAGAACAAACGACCCAAATAAACCTCTTGAACTCTCTAGCTTTTAGAATGCATAGATATGATTTTGTATGTGTAAAATTCTATATGGAAAGTGATGTAGGACTGCACTATTTATAGGGTTTGAAAATATGGATAGACAACCTTTAAAGGAGGAATGTGACTTTTCAATATAGGAGACGTTCTGACTCTGGTGAAGCTTTAACACCAAATGATGCGCCGATCTAATGGTAACTGTTCTTTGAACACGCATATCAGGGTTCAACTTTTTTGAACCGTTGCAACTTTTATTTTGAGCTTTTTATTTATTTATTTTTCTTCATGTTTTAACACTCAATTTCTCATTCACTTATTAATGGTTTTAACCAAGTGAATATATCACGTTAATCACCACAAATAGACTAACGCCTGAGTCAAAGTTGTATATACAAAACATAGTCTTCACTTGGTCTAAAAACCCAATTGACCAACAACTTATAGAGCAATTTTGTATAATATAAGGACCTATTGTGCATAATATGTGGACCTATAGTGAAAATATGTTTGAATTTTTTTAGAGGTCGTTATCTCGAACCCTGTTGCCCCCCTAACAAAAATTTCTAACTCCACCCATGTAACTCACCTATCATAAAATAGCCAATTACTCAAAGTATGTTGTGCTTTAAGTGACTAGACTAACCTTGTTGATTGTGCATCGAAAATAGAAAAGATAAGTCTTCTTTTTTCTTCCGAAAAACAGGAATATATATAGACACGGAAAACGATAAAAATACAAGTGGTGCATAAACACTAACCGATGGGGAAACCCCATACCCTATTCGCGTATACTTACATCTTTCAAAATTTATTAATTAGTTGAATTAGAGATGGTATGCGACCTAATGTTAAGACTCCTACGAACGTGACAAAACGTACGCATCATCTTGCCACATCCCCAATTATTCGAAGAATATTGGGATCCTCCAATTGGATGTTGATGACTACTTTATGCCTTTAATCACTTAAAGGTTATCCGAATAAATAATTTTACTATTCCCCTAATAGGCTAATATTGCTGACATAACTCTTTAACTTGTAAACTGCTAGTACCTCACCTTCCACTATATCACCCTACTGTGAATGATAGAGTTTTGTTTCTCCTTGTGGATCTCTACAATGGCCATTTTGGTATGTCCAAAACTATGTTTGAATGAGGCATCACACAAAAGTGATATATATTCATGCGGTTGTAAGTTGTGTATAGCGTTATTCGTATTGTTTTTATGTTTTGGGTCCTGTTTATGCGCACTTTTTGCCTACTAATCGCTAAATAATTATATCTTTAACATTTCCATCGCTCTTATAGCTGTGTTATTATCTGATGAACTAGTTTCTTGATATACCTTTATTTTATCTTTTCCAATATTCCATAACATGAGTAAAACATAAGAACGCACAATCCTCTTGTCCCATCCTCCCTTTTCGCAAGCCTTCACTAGCTTGACTAGGCATTCCTCTAGTGAGTAGTTATATTTAGTACCGATCTGTACATGCAGAGATGACCCTACCCAGACTTTAAATCTAATAGGACAATACAATAGTAAATTTTCAATAGACTATGTAGCGTATGTGCACCAATAACATTTATTAATTTTTCCGCTTTTTTTTTTCAAGATTACCTTCGTTGAGATGGTGTTTCTACAATATTTAAAATTTAACAGGAACAAGCGTATTCCAAGCGATCTTTCAAAGTGCTGAATCCAGATTCTTTTTTTGTGTTGTTGATTGAGGTGATTAGGATAACTCTTCTTTTAATAATGCCAAATAACCCAACTTTGATAGCATAGAAGTATGCCTAGATATTTGCCTTGATTATCTTTGACATGTACTTGTAAGACCAAAGTTGTGTCTTCCATAAGATTTTACGTTGTTCCTCGACTGAAACAAATAGATGACTTGTTGAAGTTGGCCCTCTGTTCCGAAAAACTTGCAGTATATGTCAATAACTTCCTTAAGATATTTCACTTCTTGTCTTTCCTACGAAATTAAAAATAAGGAATTGTCAACTAACAAAATATGCGATAGTACTGGGCAGATCTTGTAGTTTTCACTCCCTTGATAACTTGTCATTGAACGCGGTCCTTGATTTGACTGATAAGTAAATAAGTTAAAAAACAGCGAGAAATGATCCCCTTGACATATACCTTGGTCTGATGTGAACCTAAGTAGATACTCCTCGTTGAAAGTAAGATTGAATAAAATAGTCCAAATGCAATTTTAAACCATTCTAACTATACCCCGCATTTCCCCATAATTTGAAGTACCAATAATAAAAAATTTCATCTCACATGATAGTAAGCCTTTTCCATATCCAGTTTAACGAGTGCAAAGTGTTTTAAGTTCTTTCACTTTCCTATATAAAAACGATACATCTCGCACAATCAGAATATTATCTTGAAAATATTATCTTTTTATAAACGTCGATTAAGTTGGTGAAACAAGCTCTTCAATTACTTCTTGTAGCCTTGTAGTCTATAATTTTGAAATATTATTGTACCCAAAATTGACATAAGAGATAAGTGTATAATCGCCTACCCCTTCCCGACACCCCCCTCTTGGTATTGACGTAATCAAAAGCTCATGCAGCATTTCCAACAAAAAATTATTTTTTATGGAAACCGTAAATCATAAGGAACACATCCAATTTAATAATATTCCAAAACTTTTGTTAAAATTTATCGCTTATCCTATTTGGACCAGGTGATTTCGGTGTAGACAACTCAAAGACTACCTCCATAACCTTTTCCATGGTTTGTTCTCTAGTTAATCTGTATAGTAAACTGTAGTTTGATGAATTTTTTTGCTTCTCCATACTCTCTTGTATTAACTTCTTTGAACAAATACCAATGGAATTATGTAAATAGATTCTTAACCAATGTTGAGGTCTTGTTCCATGTTCCCGCGACAAATTTAACACAACCGATTTGTTATAATTTATTAGTTGAACTATCATTGCATAAAGTAAACTTTGTAATCATATCCCCCTAATGTAAACATTGTTTTCGTGCCTTGTCTCCCAAATACATTTTTGTTTTTCCCATAGTGTTTCAAGTTCTGCCTTACTTGGTCAATCTGCTTCCTACAAGCTATCTGTAACTAGCCCATTATGTAGTATTGTAAGCTCATAATCTAATATAAAGTTGCACTTGCGGTTGTTCGGGAACATTTTGTCTACTCCAAGTGAAGAGAACTTGTGTGATAACCTGTGTTGTTCCAGAATGTTGTTCTTTGGAAAAAAATTATTGCGTCCTCATGTTTAATTTGACAACAGATATACATGAAACTTTTCATTGATTTCCCAAATACCAGGTGCGCAATAATATTAGAGGTTAGTGTTTTTCTCCTTGTTGCATGCACATGTGTGTTAGTTAATGGTGGTAAGTGAGTTGAAAATTTGTGCAAACATCAGATTTTTTGTACAGATTATGCAGCACCGTGGGGAAATACTTCTTCTCCACTTCAACTTTGTAAGCCAGTGAAATTACATGAACAACACTCCTTAGTAAGATCAAAAGATGTTGAACTTTTTCAATTCCGTTAATTTCCTACAAATAGACTCACTTGCATTACACGGAAATTAGGTTTCAAGATGGTATTTTTTCATTTTGGCGTAGATTCTGAACTGTCACCAACTTTAGGCGACAATTTCTGAATTGTCACTACTACCAAAATACTGCCACCCTCGTGCAATATATGGTGTCAGTTCTATAAATGTCTCCTACACGACGAGTCAATTAGTGTCACCTAATGCATGGGCGACAGTCTTATAACCAACGCTTAAAGCATTGGCGACAATTTTGACTAATGTCCCATAAAAGGTTGGGGACATGTTATCAAATGTCGCCAAATATATTGGGGACAAGTTCTTAAATATCCCCCAATACGTTGGGGACATGATATTAAATGTCAACGGATAGATACTCTACAAAAAATCATAACTACACTTTTCAGTTGTTTGCTATATCATAATACAAATATTAACAAAGAAAACTCTTCTTTTTCATCTTCTTTTGTCAAGTATGTCAGACTTGAGTTTTCCAATTGCAAATTGAGAAGTACTATAAGCTTCTATAATCAAGAAGGCACTACACATCAAAATAAAACACATAAATAAAGTGTTGGTTAATGGTGATAAGTGACTTGGGAATTTGTGTAAACATCATATTTTTCATACAGAATATGCAGGGGCGGAGCCATGGGTATGTTAGGGGGGTCCATGGCCCCCCCTGATTTTTTGAATAAAAAGAATTATAACTATCTCCAAAAAAAAATTATAAGTAAATAACCCCTAAATTATTAAGAAATCTTCATTTGGCCCTCCCTAACTTTTAAAAGTTTATTTTATTAAGCTTTAAATTATTTTATTTATAAGATTTTTTTTAATTTTTATAACAAAATATATGTTATTTTATATTAAAAAAAGAAATTTATAACAAAATTAATTAGAAAATTAATTAGAAAAATCAATATCGAGACTTATATTGTAATATTTATACAATATAGGGACTTTAGAGCAATTTCTTCTAATATAGGGACCTATTTTACGATTTTTGTATGATATTTAGACTTATAGTGCAAATATTGGCGGAAATTCCTGGCTCCGCCCCTGAGATTATGCATCACCGTGGGGAATTACTTCTTCACCACCTTAACTTTTCTAAGCTAATGAAATTGCATGAACAACACTCTCCAGAAAGATCAAAGGATCCTGAAACTTTTTCCCTTTTGGTTAATTTTCCTATAAATAGTTTCACTTGCAGTACAAGAAAACTGGATTTGGGGACAGTAGTTTTTGCATTTTGGAAACAGTTACTTTACAATTACCAACTTTAGGCGATTTTTTTTAATTGTCACTGAAACTAAAAAAATGTCCCTATTCTCAATGTCTCCATCATTCAACGACTTTTTCGAAAACCTGTCATGCAAAATATACCTCACAAAATATGGCGATAGTTTTAAAAATGTCGCATATCTGACCTCAGGTAGTCTTTGAGTTTAGATCGCGTGAGAAGAAATGTTCACTATTTGGAGTTGAATTGAAGAAGTTATGGACGTTTTACTGACAAGACCCAAAGTTGTCCATATATAGAAGAGTCCATTGGGTCACTTTTGACTCACTTAAGTTGGCTCAATTTACCTAAAATATTTTATGGGGCTATAAATACAGGTTTTAATCAGAAAAACACTACCACTTAACATTATTATAAGAAAAAACATAGAGCGCAAGAAGGCAAGGGTTGGAGTTCAAGAGTAATACTTTTTATTTCCTTAACTAGTGTAATTATTCTATCTTTTAAATTATTGTTTTAATCATGACATTTATTGCTTTTATTCTTATTTTTTCAATTATACAATAATCTTATATAACTTGAGAATTGTAAAACTATAAACCTTAGATAATGATTTGTATGATTTCCTTTTAATTTGGAATTTTAAATTAAAATGAATTTGTGTTATTTTTGTTTAATATAAATTTGTTAATTATGTGGCATATTTATCTGATCAGTTAGTAGGTTAGTATTGTAACTTGACTATAGTTCGACAGGGGGGTTGGTTTATGGAGCATAGTTTATATTCGTTTGATATGTGATAGTGAACCGAGAGGTCTTGAATAATCAAATAGCCAACAATGGTAGAGTTTATCCGTCTTAATACTTGGTAATGTAACTCAACATAGGTCGTTAAAGCACCAAAGGCTGCCCCTTATATACCCTACAAGGATTTAAGAGGATAGTCGAATCCCGATTAGCGGTTGATTACCAAATTCCCCCTTAAAATAAGAAAAGCTTAAATTGTGTCTAGTGGATATTACTTGCAATTATCGAGTTACTCTCTCCATTCTTTCCATTCTTAAAACTCTTTTACTTTAACTTTCTTTTAGTTAATCCTAGTTTTATATTATACTTGTCGTAGCTTCTTAACAAGAAACCCAGTGTATTCTTTTTACTCTTTTTGGATTTTGTTTAACAACATTTAACCAAACCTAAAACTAATTTATATATATATATAATTTAGTCCATGTGGAGACGGTTTACTTACTCGTAATATTACTTGGGGACCCGTACACTCGTGGGGCACAACTTCCTTGGTGGTGATTTTGGATCACACTTCGGAAGACGACATGTAGAAACATTTTGGCTTCTAAGTTTGTCAAATCACGATTGAATAGAAGTACTCATTAACCTTCTTTTGTTAACTTTGAAGCTCATAGTATGTTAAAAAATTATTTTTGGATGAGAATTATTACCAACATAAATGTACACCCACTTGGATCATTACTTACAATCTCTACATTTGGAAGATGTTATAATTTGTATAATTTTGCAAACTACAAAAGAAAAAATACGTATATTAGTCTTATTATGAGAAGACAAAACTTATGATTTAAGAAGTTAAGGTGTTAAATAAGGAAGACTTGCCTCAAGAACACCTCATGCGGAATGCTTTAAAGACACGTAGAAAAGCTTTAGTTTGTTTACCTTTAGATATTGCTGCACAAATCAGATGTAGAAATTAAGGTTAAATACGTATATTGGTCCCTTAATTATCGACCTAAGGATAAATAATCCCTTAAGTTTCCAGATGTGACTTTTAGCCTTTTTTTATTAACGGAGGATTCTTAGTCTAGAGCGCATTTTACATAATCTACATTTTAAAAGGTTGCTCTGAACATATAAAATCCATATACTGTATAATGTTAGAATATTATGCGGCTGATTCATTGGTAAGTCGACCATAATTCGTCAGATCTCAATGAGTTAATAGAAGAACTTTAATAAAGTAAAATAACTTTGAATAAATTAATATCATATACCTTTAAGAAACTTCAGACCAAGGATATAACTGCATAGAACAAGAGGAAGACCTACATCGAAATAAGACAGACAGCTACTCCAAATTTTTTTATGCAAATGAATAACTAACTATGTGAACTTAATTGGCTTATAAATTTTACAGTCGAAATTACAAACAAGATATATTCAATTAAACAAATACAACTATATTTTACTATTTTCTGTCTTCACGAGTAACAATTTTTTTAAACTTTGAAGATAACAAATGATTAATGAGAACGAAGCTGGTGTAACTCGTACATAAGAAATACTCAAACTCGTAGTCTATCAAGCAGTTATAAAGTTAATTCATCAATGAAAAATTTTATCACATAAAAAAAGAATGGAAGGTACAACAACATATCTTGCAATTACTCAAACTTGTAGTCTATCAAAGTTATTTGAAATTTTATATCCCAAAAATCACTTTATGTAAGCTAAATCTACAGTTAAGTTTCCTGCTAATTAAAGCAACATATTAGAAACTCTATTATATGTAAGTGCACTTGATAACACGCTCATCAATCAAGAAATAATAACATCATAAATTAGATGTCTTTCTCTTTTAAAACCCATATACATGAAGACCAATATTGAAAAAGAAAGCGTACCTTTTTCCTACTTGCACAAGTTAATTGCTCCTCCCGAATTTGAAATTCAAGCTTGCACACTTAATTTAGTATCAGAGATGACAATTTTTTTCCGATTATCTTCCTGTTAGAATAAATGAAAAAATTTCATGAGATAACTTGTAATTCCAAAATAGTATTAAGTAAAATATCCATTATAATCTCAATGTTGGCACAAAAAGAACCAAAATCTGGTAAAATTATTATACATAAACAACCATACAATACTTATTTTGCCTTACATCACACAAAAATCCCAAGCAATATATGAATTTTTCAATTTCCAACCTAAAGACATTTCAAATATTATTTATTAGTATATACCAACCCACATGTAAAGCAAGATAAAGATCAAATATAACTTAAGCCACATAAAGAAAAAATTTGCAACATGGGATGTACATACATATGCATAAAGAAATGATAATTTAGAAGATGTAAAGAACAAACCTCACATGTTTCCTATGCATGCACATTGAATTCTTTAAAAAACATCATTCTTCCTACATTTTTCACAAGAAAAAGCATGAACATACAACTGCATAATTAAGAATGAACAATTACAAGACAAACCTGACTTCTAATGCATATGAAGCGTCTACCTTGATTAAGAAAGGAGAATTTAAAAATATATTCAATTCAATTCATATATAAAAGAGGAGACTCAGCTTCATGAATAATTTATATTCATTAATCTTAGTAAGTCTAAAACAAGAAAATCTCAAGGAAAGAGGATTTGATTAGTTACCCCCTAAAGATTGATATATCTCTCAAATTCAAAGGTATACACATCAACAACTACCCATATTGAATTTGATGGTTTTCTCTGGAACCAAAATACTATCAATGAATTTATTCATTAATATAAAAAATATCAAGGTAACTACTCACTATCATTAATCAAAGGATGCAAGCATGAAATCCGACCGCATTGCTACCTCGCCACCAAACGGTATTTTCTCACATCTATCTAGCCTAATCATCATATTACCAGGCACAAGTTTTTCCCTTCCCCATAAAAAATAATAAACCAATCTAAAAAGCTGCAATAAATTTAAATAATTTGAATTAAACTTGACATTAATCTTTTGATGCTTGAATTCTTGCACATCATTCTCCCCTAAGAATATATAATTAAAAATTAGATAGTTATGAGCTTATCTTAAGCTCAAATTAAGAAAATTGTTGAGGCGGAGATTCCTATAATAGTTAGTAGTGTAGTGTGTGCATGATATAGATGTGAGATGTGATTAAACACTAGTTGCAAAGAGTAACCAAAAAACAAGAAACATCTAATAAACCCTAACTACGGTATGTATGATAGACAGACGTTGAAAAAGAGCTTTGAGAAACTAGATGCCGAAGAAGAGTTTTGAGAAGCAAGATGCCAAAGAAGAGACATGGGAACAATGGAGAGAAGCATAGAAGAAAAGGTTGTTGTGTGGTGGTGAACGGTCTTCGAGGATAAAAGAGATATGATGGAGAAGAAAGTCGCAGAAATGGTGGAAAGATGTTAGAGAAGAAGGTCTGAAATGACAAAGAGAGGTTGGGAAAGAGAGGTTGATGCACCATGAAGATTACCTGGGAGAGACAGAGAGAAGTGAAACTTTGTTTTAGAGTTTTTATTTTTTCTTTATCTGAACGAAAATGACTTCTATCGAATAATTTGGAAGATTTTTTTGCTTACAAGAGTTTATTTTATCTATTTAGATTCAATATATCACAAGAGTTCTTGTTGACTTTTTTTTTACTACAGTCTACAGACCCATAAACTTTTAAGGGGTGTATTGAATTCGAATTTCAGAAGATTTGTTAGAGTTTTTGAAATTCATAGATTTTGTATACTTCACGATTTTTGTAATTCTACATAGCTTTTAAGAGATTCTTTTTCATTTTGGTAGAGTTTGATGGATTCTTAATAACAGTATTTTAATGGATATAAATCTTTCAATCTTAAGTTCATTTTAATATAATTATGATTATTTTTGATTACCTATAGGTTTTTTGGGAACATAAGTGGCAAGAAAGACAACATGCTCACAATAATTTTATAAATTTTTCGTGTAGAAGCATATGTAAAGTACACCCTCCCTAGTATAATCCAATATTAAGTAAAATATATTTGGAGAGAATAGATCTACTTCATATCTGTGCAATTTTACCATTAATCAACACCATGAGAAGATACAACGTGAAAATAATGATCTAGATCTACAATTTTTGCCGTGGAGGCGATGTAGTGAGATATTTTTGTTTGGTTGAGAAGTCTATTATCACTCTTATATAAATACGTAATTTAAAGTTCTTGCAGCTAATGATATGTAATGCGATCATTTAAGATTGATATGTCAAGTAGACACGATATTCTGAATAATTATATTTAAGAACTTACGGCGTTATCTTTATTATAGAGTTTGATGATTAATTGTAATCCAAATATCAAAATGGGAAACTTATTATATCATCCAAAAATTTATCCCATAGAATAAGCATTTTCCAGGAGGGGAAATGTAGTGGAAAATTCGCCCTTAACTCATCCAAGGGGGTGAAGGAGAAGAAATTGTTAATATGGACTCGGGAGCAAGGTTATCAATTGTAATCCAAAATATCACAATGGGAAACTTATTATATCATCCAAAAATTTATCCCTTAGAATAAGCATCTTCCAAGAGGGAAAATATAGTGGAAAATACGCCCTTGACTCATCCAAGGGGCTGACTGAGAAGCAATTGTTGATATGAAGTCGACGCCACAAATGAAATTAAGAAAGATGGTCTAAATCGATCTTGAGCTAAAGTTCTTGTAAGTTTACTTGAATCAATACATATTAGTATTTTCAGTACTTTATTTAACTTTTTGATGTAAATTTAATATGATATAACAAGAACTTTACAACGATTTTGAAAACCGAATATGACCGATGTTATTTTAGCAAATGAGTTAGGAGTAACATTTTCAGATATTGGGCCTAGGATAAAACAAAAGAATTACTTAAGGAGTTGGTTATGATTCTGCTTCAATGACCAGACCTCTTTAAAGGCAGACTTAACGAGTTTATATTTATGTCAACCATCACATCAAAATGGTTTGACGAATATGAAATAACTTTCCAAGCTCTTTTCACACTTGCGACATGGATAAGGTTGAAATCACTCTTGAACAACAAACAAGAAATGTAATAATTACAATCTGTATTACAAAATTACACTTCATAAAGTATCTTGATATCGTAAATATGTATTAGAAATATAAATTTAAATTTTCTAATAGGGGTAGTAATGGAAAGATTGGGAAAAGGTGTCTTGAAATACTAAGTGGACAAACATTTTGAAACAACAATTTTAATAGATGGACAAACATTTTAAAATGGAGGAATTATTAGTTATTTTATTTACTAATTTGGTCATTTAGCATAGTAGGAAATATCCTATGGAGATAGCTAATTTTGGCCTATTATATTTATAAAAATCCATCAATTTAATGTACTTGAAATAAATAAAAAGAAAACCACATGTAAAAATAATAATAATATTGGGGTTCTTTAATTTTCAAAAGGCCTAACTAGTTGATTTCTGATTTTTATGATAAATTTATTTAATAATTCAATTATATAAATATTAATTCTATAAACAAATTTATTTTTGGCTGACAAAGAAAATGATCTGAAATAATATCTTTTAATCGTAATTTTACATGAAATTTTCTTAATTAATAATGTGATGAAAGTCATAAAAACTCCATCTATACATTTACAAAGTTTAATAGCACTTTGTTCTTCAATTTTTATTTTTAAATATTTTTTATAACATCATTGAATAGTCTCATTTTTCAAGATTTTTAATTCATTTATAGTGTTTAATAAAAAATAATTTAAATTAGTAAAGATTTGTTAAGTTGTTTAATACGATTTTACATGTAAAATAAGTTAAAAAATTTGGAAATTTAAAGAAATTGTTATGAAACATTATATGGACATTCACTCCAGCCCAACGACTTGTCCAACCCACGAATACTAAGATTTAGGGTTTACATATTCCCTATAGATAGGGCATCTATACATTGTAATCTATACTTCTATTATATCAATAAAATTATTCTCTCCCTTCTTATTCTTTATCTCTTGTTACTCTCAATACTTTCATAACACGTTATCAGCACGATAGCCTCTACTATTCAATTCCCATGTAACTCATTATTTTTCTTAATCTTTTTAAAAAAAATTCTTTCTCAGCTAGTGTTCATCGAACACACAATATTTGAATAAATACCATTTTAACAATCATTCGAATAAACTTCACTACTGTGAACAAAAAAAAAAAGAAACAAAGCATAAAACTTTCATTGTTTCACCACAGTGAACGGAAGAAAAAAAAAAGTATAGCTTTGACAAGAAAAATGAATAAAAAAAAACCCATGTATTTTGCTTTAAATTTGGTCGTTTCAGCATTGTGAACGTAAAGCAAATAACGTGAATACATAATTCAAAGAGGAATCTTTTACGCATCCTAACTAAATCATTATGTATCCTATTTTTCGACCATATTCTTGATCCTTAATTATGTCCTTAAACGCGTGCATATCCGTCACTGATCGGATAATTCTATAATATAAGAATTAAATATTAGAGAGATGAGAATTTTCTATCCATATCAAGTTTCCATAAAACTGGTTCTTAGAAAATAAAAATTGATGAAATATTGTTCTTTTTGTTTATCTTTACCTTTTCTCATGTATATATTTTTCTTATATATCGAAAATTCCATGTTAAGACCTTTCGTGTATTAATGTTCCACTTATATAATTCTAAGATAAGATATCTGTATAACATTTTTTTAATCATGTATATCGTTTAATACAATATTTGATATCTTTAATACAATATTTTCTTAATCTTATATATAGTATATACATATCATATATGTATTTAATGTGAATATCTTTCGAGATCGCATAACTTTTTGAAAAATAATATATATAGGGCATATACACGAGATGTATATGTATTCTATATATTATATCTTCTGATATTATCACAACCTATGAAATATTTTATATAAAGGGCATATAATTATATGTATTTTATACAAATTTTATTTATTAAGGCATAATTTATTAAAAGGAAAAAATTATATATGGTATATACATAAAAATATATATATATATTTATGTAGATATCCTTTTGCAGTGAAATATTTATAGGGGTAATTGGAGAAAAATGCCTCCTTAATGAGGCTACTAATTTTTTTAAGCCTCTAACTTTTTTATTTAGAGATAAATGTCTTCTTAATTAAGTAATTAGAGAAAAACTCCCCTTAATTATTTCTTTTCCCTTTTTACCCAATATAAATACTACTTATTATAAACTAGGTAATTAATTCCCCAATTATTATCACACACTCACACATAGATTCTCTCTACCTATTTCTCTCTCTCTCACTTTCTCTCTCCTCTAACCGATTCTGCATCTCCATTGCTAAGCTAAGAAGCTCACCAAGCTCACGCATCTCAATCACACTCACGAATCTTCTTCTCTAAAGGTAAACTAACATCTCCTCTACCTCTCATGCTCTCTATCTCTCTCAGCTCTGATTTTTCTTACTTTTTTTTTGAATTTTTGATTTCCTTTTGTTGTTTTGCTGATTTGCAGGTTTTAGTTTATATATATATGTATACATGTGTATGTATTCTCTATTTTGAAAGCATTTTGATTCACATTTTCATCCTACTTTACAACTTGTAGCGGTTCTACTGTTTTGAAGATTTTTATCATCTAATTGCTTGTTTTGTTATGATTTTGTGTTTATATTCTTAGTTTTTGTTCATATTTTGCTTTGATATTAGCAAAATTTTTTGTTTAAACTCTTTTTGATATGATAATGTGTTTACATTCTTCATTCCTTCATATTTTGCTTAATTTTTCTGTAAATTCTGTGTTACATTCTTCATTTTGTTCATATTTTGCTTCTTTACTGCTAGATTCTGTGTTTAAACTGTTTTACTCGCACTATATTGTGTGTTTGAGCTGTAATTCTGTGAAGAGGATTGTGCAGTTGCAGAATTCCATGTTTTAAACATGGAATTCCATGTTTTATACAGTACGAAACTGTATGAAACATGGAATTCCATGTTTAAAACATGGAATTCTGTGAAGAGGTTTGTGCAGTTAAAGAATTCCATGCTTTAAACATGGAATTCCATGTTTTATACAGTATGAAACTGTATGAAACATGGAATTCCATGATTAAAACATGGAATTCTGCGCCTGCACAGAATTTTTTCCCTTTTCTACTTCTTCCTTTGTTTGTGTTATTGTATTCTAGTACTTATGTCATGACTTGTTTTCTGCAGATGGTTATGGTTGTAGTAAAGTTCGGTTCTCAACGTTATATGCGTTCGTTTGATCTTTTCCGACTCTCGATTCTGTTTTCGATTACGTGTTTCCACGATCCCAAGTAGAATACATTTGGTAGTCACAAAGATTTGGTTCTGAAAAGAAACCGTTGGAGTCAACTAATCAGTCACGTCGGTCAATGCAGTCAAGTTGCTCTATGATTATTTTTTATGATCATTATATTCTTGTAACAGTTGTTTAATATTCACCGGTTTAACAATTTTTATAGTTTCTATTGTTATGTTTTGGATCCTTTTTATTTTTATATTGTGTTGTGATTCATTCCTTTATAATTATTATCTTTCTGTATAGGTTTCGATTCGAGTAGCTTAAGTTGTTAGTGTGCAGGGTAGTAATTTTTCATGTTCAAACATGGAATTCCATGTTTCAAACATGAAATTTCATGTTTTCAAACATGGAATTCCATGTTTCAATCATGGAATTTACAAGTCATTTTTATGTGTTGCGGATTTTGCCTGCCTTTTTGAGTTTTTTGTTGGTATCAAAATTGTTCTAATCAAATCCTTCACAATATGAAATACTAATCAATTTCCATTTCTAATCAAATTCTTCATAATACTTAATAAACTAACAAGTCATTTTAAATATTACAATCTAAAACATTCCAAAATAAGTACAATTAAATACGAAATACTCTTTTCAATAGAATAATAAAAGCGTCAACACATTCATCAATATTCTTTTAGATAACTGATTCTTTGATCTTTGTTTTCGCTGAACTGCATATACGCTCTTCAATGAACATAATCCACTAAGGGGATGCTCATCACTTAGAAAAGCTAGTAGTTCTTCCTTTTCACTGCTTGTATCTTATCATCTTCTTGTTCATCAGTAAATCTTCTTCTTGGAGGCATTTTTACTTGTATTTACAAAAACTCCAACCACAAGAAACAAATTAGTAGTCTTGACTTGATAACTTTTCTTCTTGGTGCCATTTTCACCTATTTTTACACAAACTCCAAGCACAAGAAAATATATTAGTAGCCTGAATTGAGTTAATTCCATGTTTAATACAGTTATCAAAACATGGAATTTCATGTTTAATACAATTATCAAAATATAGAATTTCATGTTTTGATAAATGTATTAAACATGGAATTCCATGTTTGATACAGTTACTAACAACATTCTGCAGAATTCTATATTATACAGTAATTACACTATAAGGTCCCTAAACTACACATTCTATCTTAATACAGTTATCAACACATGGAATTTAATGATTTGATAACTGTATTAAACATGGAATTCCATGTTTAATACAATTATCAAATCATTAAATTCCATATTATGTAGTAATTACACTATAAGGTCCCTAAACTACACATTATGTCTATAATACAGTTTTCAAAACATGTAATTTCATGATTTGATAACTGTATTAAACATGGAATTCCATGTTTAATACAGTTACGAAAAACATTGTGCAGAATTCTGCATTATGCAGTAATTGCATTTTAGGTCCCTAAACTACACATTCTGTCTATAATATGCATAATATTTACCAAAATTTCAGTCCCATACCCTGTTTTATGTTTATTTTACTCTTTTACCTCAAATATTTTGAAAATAATTGCACTATAGGTCCCTGTTTCAAATGTTTACAAAGTTAAGTTACCTCTATGATACTCTGCAAATATCTTTGCTGCTTCATCACATTGTTGATCATAACCTTCTAATATAACTTGCTTGTGCTTGTATTTTAAGTGTTAGAATTAACAATTTGACATACAATCATGATCAATAACTGAAAAGATAATTAATAAAGTTTTTTTTCAAGCTCTAACCTGTAATTGGATCTCTCATTAAGGATTCTCTTCCTTTCAGTTTCTTCTGTAGAAACTTCCAATATTTCCGCCTTCAATTCTTTACGTTGACGCCTCACTATCTGCCTCAATTTCTCCACCTCCTTCTCCGCCACTTCTCTTTCATTCAAAGCATTCTCTCGACTATTGAAGCGGCGGACTTTGCTTGTGGACCTAACGGCCGATAGCCCATTTGCTTGTGTGTGTTTTTTGTGTGATATGTGTGTGTTGCGTGTCTGCGCTTTGGTTTCTTTTCTTTTTCCTTTTCTTTTTAATTTGACAAGATAATTGTTATCTTTTTCTTTTTTTTTAATTGGTAAATGTAAGGGGTAGTTTTGGGAGAGGCTGTTTTCTCTAAAATGTTTTATTGGAGGCACCTTTTTTTAAATAACTTCTTTAATAGGCATTTACCTCTAATTGGCTCATATTTATAGTATATGTATCTTATACAAATATTTTTTAATATTACATTACCTATCATATGATGAGATTCATCACAAAGCTAAACCTTTTAGCATTTTTTTTTATCAATTTACAATTGATTCAGAAAAAAGTTTTTATTATCATTATTGAACATTTTATATCCATGAAAAAATATATTTTGTATTTTACACGATATCTTTATTCACTTTTCGTATAATTCATCTTGAAATCTGGACAATTATTTTTTATATACATGTATTGTTCTCCCTTGTCTTGCTCTTCGATGAAAAGGCATCAATATGACCAGGTGACCCAAATTATCACATTAAGTGATTGGCATATATAAATTCATCAGTATGAATATCAATATGATTGTCGTATCATATATTAGTGTGATATTGGTCATAAATTACTCAATGAGTATAAAATTGTATGAACGTGGATGATGCTAAAAAGATTATTTTTAAGTGAATTTTGATATTTTGGCTATATCTTAAAAGAATATAACTCGAATACCTCTCAATATTTGAAGTCAATTGATAAATTCAGGGGAGGACATGTATGATCTAGCAAAATATGTGTTTTCTCATATGTAGAGAATTGCTAGACAATCAATTGTGAGTTTATCTTATATGACTTGCATACTTGCAATTTTATATAAATGTAACATTATAATAAAGTCCAACTATAAACATGAATACCCTCACTGGTCAAATACCAATAGTATTCCATTTGTGTATTATTTCTTGTGATATATACTATAATTGTTCTACTGCAATACACAAAGATAAATCATAATTAAATATGGAAAATATTGTTGATCTTTAGTAATTTATGTGCAACTTCGACTTGCAAACTTGGAGAAAGTTAATAAACAGAAGTAATTATAAAGTAAAATTCTCATGACAAGAAGGATAGTTGAATATTATTTATAAAATGCATCATAATCCTCGCTAATGACTATGAGCTCAATATTCAAAAGAAATGCATTCATGAAGTGACTAAGTCACGTTTCAACTTTAAAGGCTCCTGCTCCCATTGATGAAAAATCTATTTCAACTCATATAGCGTGATCGACCTTTCGATTCTAAATTTATAAAGTTGAGCAGCATGAGCAAGTTGGCACTTCTACAAGGTTAACATCATATTTATATTATGATGAAATAAAGTAGATAATATAACTGGAAAAAAATAATACTCCTTTCAAAGCATCGGGTACCAAAACATTTTCTTCTTATTTTGATATTGAGATTTAAGAACTCTATCAATTATACTACTACAAAAATATAGAATAAAAAAGTAGATCGATTATGATCAAGTAATAACACAAATGATTATATAAATATGAAAATCGAGGATCTTGAATTTAAGTCCATTTAAAATGCCGACAAGAAAATTTTGGCCAAATATAGAAAGACGCTTCAGGTAGATTCATACCCATATAATAAATATGAATGTATGATCTTTTATAGCCTAGATTTTTATAAAGGACTTCATGTGCGTCTAAGGTAAAAAAAATTACCAATATGTTTTATGAGCTATACACATTCACATGAAAGTCTTCAAAGGACTAAAAGCGCTTAAATATATATCCTGCAATATATAAATTAAAGTGTCATTATCTATTAATTATCTTAGATATTGCCATGTAATGTATCATATATATTTATGTAATATTTTGTAAATAGAATGTGTGTTCATATATGATTGTGCATGAATACTTGTTATTGTATGTGAACGCAATTGCTTCTTACGTTTTATGTACATGTGTTTGTGTTTTGCATAATTTCAGCGGTGTGTACTAATATGACTAAATATATTGCCTAATTTATGGTTACACTTATGATATTGTTTGAGATCTTGGAGATCGAGAGTAGATGACAAATTGAAGATCATCCTTGCTATACTTACATAAGGGGGATATAAATACGCACTGCACTCTTTTTCCATTCATCAAGATTTTGTCTCACAAGGGTTTTTCTAAGAAGGTTTTTAACGAGGCAGATTTGAAGTGTAAGGATATCGTACTCTTTTTCCTTCATTGGATTTTGTCCCAAATGGTTTTTCCAGGAAGGTTTTAATGAGGCATATTCTTGAGGATTGAATATCCAAGGGGGTGTTATGAAACATTATATGGACATTCAATCTAGCCCAATGACTTATAGTCCAACCCATGAATACAAAAGTTTAAGGTTTACATATTTCCTATAAATAAGGCATCTATACATTATAATCTACACTCCTATTCTATCAATAATATTGTTTTCTCCCTTCTTATTCTTTATCTCTTGTTACTCTCAATACTTTCATAACAAGAACATAATTTTATAACGTTATTTTGCTAAAAAAATTAAAACTATTAGAAATTTAAATTTGTGAAATAAGTGTCAATATATATAAAATGTAAAAGTAAACTTGAATACTGTGATATTGGTTCAAGTCTTACCAAACACGTATAGACTTATATTTAAATAAGCGACAATTTTGAGAAAGTGCCGGCATATTAAGACAATGGTTTAGTAACCGTCGCAAAAGTACTATAGGCGATAGGTTTCCAAAATATCGCAAAAGACTGTCACTAATAAGTTGTTTTTTTGTAGTGTTGAAACCTTTAGTTTCTACTTCTTCATGTTTCATTTATTAGCCATACTTCTATATATATATAATAGCCATGGCATTTAAGTACCATCATGTCTTATCACTTCTAAATATGCATGAGCTAAACACTAAACACCTAACGGTTCTAAACGTAAATGTCAGATTTCCTAAGGTCTTACAATTACCAAAATATCATAATATGGTGAAGGTTATTTCGTGTAGAAAAATTTGGGAAGGAGGCTTTTAATAGAGCCATTAATTATATGCGGATTTTTGTTTGTAGAATAGATCATATTCAATATGTTCAAACTAGGGGTGAGCAAAACAAAACCGAAAAACCAAACCGAACCAAAAAACCCGAACCGAAAAACCAAAAACCGACAAAACCGTTCGCTTCGGTATAAACTTTTTTTTAAACCGAAAAGTTCGGTTCGGTACGGTTTTTCTACCGAACCGAAAAAAATATAAAAACCAAAACATTCTTGAATTTAATTTATATTATGTAAAAGATTATGACAATGGGATAGGAAATGGAGTAACTTTTTAAAACAAAAATGTTCATATATGACATGAATCGCCCCTAAAAATGTTATAATATGCAACATATTTTTACATAAGTCATAAGTCGATATAATTTAAAAAATCCTTCGCTTGTTAATATTTGTTGAAGGTAAAGCATAAACATCAAATTTTATAAATATTTCTATGATATTATTATTCGTTTACGACTTATATAATATTTGAGTTCCAAAAATATAATTTCTTACATGAAACATGAAAATCAAACACTTCATATATGGATTTTCTAGAAAATAAAATGTCTCGAATAAAATATATCCAACTATCGAATAAAACATGTACCAAAACCGAAAAAAAGCGAACCGAACAAATAGAGAACCGGAAACCGATGAAACCGAACCGATGAAAACCGTTCGGTACGGTACCGACCCCTTTAAAAACCGAATGATTCAGTTTCGGTTTCGGTTACGGCAAAAAACCGAGCCGAACCGAACCATGATCACCCCTAGTTCAAACTCATTTTAGACGGGGAAAATGACCAACTTCATATATGGGTAAATCATCACAAAAGCTCATGAAAGGAGAGTTCACAAATTTAGCACTGTTGACACTATGGATGCAAATGATAGAATTCACTTTTTCATTTTGGACGTGTTTACAAAGTTTTTAAAAAGTGTTGAATGCATGATTTTTCTTGGCTAATACAAGAACCTCTATATATCTAGTAAATTCATCAACAATTACAAACACATATTTGGATCCTCTGACACTAGTCACGTCTACTAGACCAAAGAGATCCATGTGTAAAATTTGAAGAGCTCTAATGGTAACAACTTATTTAATATGTTTGAAAGAGGTTTTGTGTTGTTTACAAAATTGACATGCATCATATAATTTATCCTTATTAAATTTGAGTTGAGGTAAGCCAAATATAATATCATTTCTAGATAGATTTGCAATCAAATCCGTGGTATCATGATCAAGACACCTATGCCATCACAAAGGACTATCTTTTAAAACCGTAAGGCAGGTAATTTTTTGACACAAAAGGTTTTTGAAAAGTGCAAGGAGGAGGAAGATGTTTCATTTGGTGTACTAATACAATTAGTTTTAGAGGATGATTGTTTGGTTAAAGGATCGAAGCCTAAAACCTCATTTTTAAGACTAGTAACTTGGCTTCGTATAATCATAGTTGTTTTGGCCTTCAATTTCTTCAAGATATTGGAAAATTTTCTAAAATAAAGGCATTTTCATTTGGAATAAGGGACTTCCCATCTTTAAGTTCATCGTGATTTTCCAAAGAAGATTGTAAAGAATTTTCAAACTCATCACTTTATTTTTGAAGCTTTGGAAATCCTTTAGTCAAACACTTGTTTTTAAGAGTTTTCTTGTAGAAGTTACCTCATCGTCTTCTTCTTCTCCTATGGTCATGAAAGAAACATAGTTAGCCACATGATCATCCTCTTCAACTTGATTTGAAACTTCATCATCCCAAGTAGCATTTAATGCTTTTATCGGTTTGGGTTTATGATGATTTAGACAATTAGGTTTGATGTGTCTATTTTGGTGGAAATGATAGTACTTTGGTTCGTCCTTTTTATAATACTTTCCATAATTATTCATGTATTTTATAGAGCCTCCTTGATATTTGTATACTTTATGCATCATAAGTTTCTTAGAATACATGGAAATTGTTTCAGCATCGTCAATTGGATTTTCCCCTTTGTATTCAACAATAACAACGTTTTTCTTTCTTTCGAGCTTGGGCGTGAAAAACGAGATTATTCTTGTATGTTTGTTTTTCCTCTTTGTCTCTCATTTGATTTATTAAGAGAAATCTGTTTTATCATTAGGTTGCAAATAAACCCGTGAGTGGTCATTGTAGATAGATTTTTTTGCTTCAATAATGGCAACCACCTTAGGCGTGTATTCTATTGGAAGAGCAACCCAATAATTTTCAAAAAGATCTTGGTTGAGATAGGTTTTCCCAAGAGGGCCAAGTGTGTTGACAATAGAGGTAAATCGTTGATGCATAAAATTAAGATTCTCTCCAACCTTCATTTTGAATATTTTGTCTTGTGTGATGTACAATCCGACCTTCGATTTTTTCCACCTCAGTAGTTCTTTCATATTAAAGATTAAGGCTTCCCAATTTTAGATGTTGAGTCACATTCACTTACTCGGTTATATTTTGCCTCAAATAATCCGCAAATCAATGTATTCAAAGCTCTATCATTTTTGGAGAGTTGAGTTTGTCATCCTTTGTAAGTTCTTCTTTGGTTTTGATGGTGTTTGTGATCACAATCTTTCCTTCATCATTTGTGGGTTCCTTGGAAGGAATAAAGGTCCCATCATTTGTGATTTACCAAAGATCATATTCAAATATTTGGAGAGGGTATAATCGTAGCAGTACCTTCCCCATGGTTAGCTTCCATGTCATTTACTCAATTACAGTTAAGTAATAAAGTAGAGTTAGGCTCTGATACCACTTGATAAACCTAGAGGGTGGGGGAGTAAATAGATTATAAATAAGAATTACTACTCTTTTAAAAATAAATGGAGATAATATAAGTTTTGAAAAATGGTTTAGGAAATTTTTTAAACACTTACGAGACAATAAACATAACTAGTGAAAGGAGAAAGACCTTACTACTAAATACCACAAACACAACTCAAGCAATATTAAGTAAATAGAGGGTTAGAGATTACTCGAGCATATATTGTGGTTCAAACTCTCGAAGTACTAATTCACTACATATGATCTTCCCCTTAGTATTTTAAAAACTACTATTCCACTAAGATTTTCTATCTCCTAAAGGTGAGATATGAACCCAATACAACAAGAATTTTTTGTTTTGTCACAACCTGTACTTGAAAATCAAGCTACACACAAGTGATCCCTATCAAACAAGGAAGTATTTCTCCCTTTTCTTCTAAACTCTAGCTAACGAAGTGGTCGCTCCTAGAGTGTGATAAAAATTAACATTAAAGAAGAGAAGTGACAACCGCAAGTGCATGGGTCGTCCAAGCAATAAATAAGTAAAAACGGGATAATCGTCTCCACATGGATTGCGAGGTAAGAGGAATGCGTTTAGATGAAAAGTAGAATTAATTGCAATACGAAAATAAAAAGAGATATTTGTTTTGTTTTAAATATGAAAAGACTAAACGCAAGAATATTGAGTAAATGAAATTAATTTATAACTAAATTACGAAGATTACTGAAGATGAGAAAGATATACTTGAGTCTGGCTAGGGAATCACCTAAAGCCGTATATTTAATGCATTCGTTTAAGGTTAAAGTTTGTATTTCAGTATTAGTCGGGACTATAATATCCTCCTAACTCCCGTCATGGTAGACTTAGGAGGCAACCCTACAATATTACAGACCCCGTCAGGGCGACTATAAGCTACTTTTAGATGAATATGAATAAAACCCAATTGTCTACACGTTTAGTCAAAGCCGCCAGACTCAACAAGGAATACTACACGTACACTGCTTTGTTTAGTAATTAAACCCCCCCCCCCCCTTTCCGGGTGATCACCGCCACTAGTGAATAGTTTAATTACTAAAACCTATCTCTATTTGGCCAAAATATTAATATTAAATAAACTCAAAATAATAGTAAGTATGAAATACACAACTTAAATTAAATCATAAAAATCCCAAATTCAAAATATATATATTAAAATAACTTAGGATTCATCCCATATTGCAATTCTCAAGTATGACGAATTTAGATCATAATTAAATGCTGAAAAGAAATAAAACTAATAAAATACAGAATTCCTAAATTAAGTTAAAACTGAAAAGAACCTAAGGGTTTAAATAATTGGTTGTTGTTGGAGGAAGAAAATCTTCTCCAGCTTCTGCCTTTTTGCTTCCAAGTGCTTCTACTCTGCCTCTCTCTCAAAATAAGTTATATAATCAAACGTACTGAATTATGAGATCTAAGGAGCCTTTTATAGTGCTTAAAAATGTATTAGGCCCACCTTGGGCTTAATTGAATGATTAAAGGCCCAAATACGTTTTATATTCCCGCATCTGTTGTACACACTTCAGTAAAATAGATGTAACTTTCACATTGTAAGTCCAAATCACCTGAAACTACTTCTAAAATTTTGTTAACTCAGAGGCGTATCTTTTTCATTTCAACCACCAAGTCAGATTCCGCACCATTTAGGCTCATGAAGGGATAGAAGTGATGACTTTCTAGTTTTTCATGCCCATCCACCTTCACTAAAGTGATGTCTTTTGCTTCTTTAACACTTCCTTTTGATCTTGGACTTTAAACTTCATTTCTTCTCTTCATCTTGGTGCCTCCTAGCATCCGTGTATCTAAGAACTGCACATAACAAGCAAATTAACGCAAAAAAGCTCTAAAAGTAACAATATTTCAATTTCAAAGAGAGAAAGTGCAATATAAAAAAGTATGCTTATAAATCTATCAAGTAAGTCCAATTTCTACCTAAAAAGATGTATCCTAATGGGATTTATCTATCACAAACAGGGAGACATTACGAAACTATGTTATAATCTAGAAGAAAAGTATTTATAATTAGAGTTTTTATAGGGGTTATAAAGATGATTCCACTCCTTAGAAAGCTAATAAATCAATGCTAAAATTACGCCTCAATGATGATGATAATATGATATTCTCGAATAGTTGAGAAGTGACTAAATGATCTTGAATTGAATGCTTCAAAATGTAGTAGATATGAAAGTTGATGATCTAATTAAAGCTCTCATGAAAGGGTGTTTATATAGCCTTGAATGATGCCCCTTAAGTTGAAAATCCAAATTTCACTTTATTGTAAAATGGTATAACGTTTTGCTTAGAAAACGAGGTACCATTTTAGTTGGATGTACTATTTTTCTGTTTTGCATTCAGTGATCCAACAATAGGAAATTAAACGTGTATATTACCAAATTTGGTATAACATTCTTGACAAAAAATGGATACCCGTTTTAAGTCGAAATCCCGACATATGTGTTGACAAGGTTGGCGATTTTCGCTAACTATTTTCAGCAATTCACTAAAAATAGTATAACGATTTGGAAGAAAAAACGCATTACCGTCTTGTTTCCATATACTCTTTTTACTTTGAAAGAGTACCAGTTTTCCCTTTATAGTAACTAACCTCATGTATCGATCTTTTGCTTGGGGAAACCTACTTTCTACAAAATATTTGTTAGAAACAAGCAAAATTTCGAATAATAAATAAATCAACACTATACCGATGGAAATGAAGGATCTTGGTACAAGTATTTTATATAGAAAGATATTCTAAAGATGATTTTAAAAAATTAGAAAGTAATTTGTCCCATTAAAATATTGAAATATTTAGACTTTTTATTTTGTTCGAAAAAATTATTAGACGCTTAATTGAAAAAAAATCGAATAGGTTGTAACTATTAAACATGAATTTTGTGTTAAAACATCTTCAAGGTATCTCAATCGTTTTGGGTTTAGGATTACAAAGACATTTATTGTTCATGCTTCTTCTCATCTGTCTCTGGTCTATTTTTCTTCTCCAATCTGTTCGATTAATAGAAACTGGTAGTCCTGAAAGAATGGACTAGGTTTCCATGGTTAAGCAGATTTACAAGTCGGGGGTTAAATATAAATCTCAGGTGTATCCTATAAATCACACCGTTTTATGTAAAATTCCATCTATTGTTGGTATTCTATACTGTTTGAATTAATATTCAGAATGTTTCTAGTGTGTTTGTCATGATTTATGTTGCACGGATTCTTCAAAAATGTGAAGAATCGCGAACCGGATACGGAAACGGAAGCGACTCTTCTCGGATTCGCTCGGATTCGCGAATCCTTGAGTCAACTATTTCGGAAGCGTTGACCATTTTCGGAAGCGGCACGGAAGCGTTAGGATTCTTTTCGAAAACGCCAACTAATAATTTTTTATTTTTGTAAGGTCTAATTTATAAACTTACAAAGTTTAAGGGGTTAAATTAAATATTTAAAAGTTTATATTAACTAAACCCTTATTGAAATTATCATTTATGTTTGTAGAAAAACAAAAAAAATAATGCTATGTTATGTTAGAAATTATTTTAACGTATTTTATTTTATAATATTGCATCTTTATAATCGTAGAATTTGGAATAGGTTATTGGAATTTTTTATTTATTTGAAAATACAATATGATGTGATATAAGAATTTTATTTTATAATTTTCTAGTTTTCCTGAATCCGAGCTTTTTTAGAGATGCTGAATCCCCGAATCGCATCGCATCGCATCGCTTCCTCGTACCCGCACCCACTCCCGTGCAACCTAGGTTATGATTAGGGCTGCAAATGAAACGATACTCTCACCAAGGGCTCGAGTTTGAGTTCGTTAAGGGTTTGTTTGAGTTCGGCTCGTTAGTTAAACAAGCCAAGCTCAAGCTTTAAATTCAGGCTCGTTTACTAAACGAGACAAACTCAAACCTATATAAGCTCGGTTCGTTAAGCTCGTGAACAGTTTGGTAAGGGTTCTTTAAGAGCTCGTTAATAGGCTTGGTAGATATATTCAATTAAAAATTATATATGTATACATGTCAAAAGTCAAAACTACGTAAAGTTTTTGTATTATGTAATTAATCATAACTAAAATATTTTATATCTAATAGATAAACTTTTTTATATCTAATAAATATACTACTAGTATCTAGGCTACAAATGAACCGATACTCTCACCAAGCGCTCGAGTTTGAGTTCGCTAAGGGCTTGTTTGAGTTCGGCTCGTTAGTTAACAAACCAAGCTCAAGAAAGTTAAAGCTTGGTTCGGCTCGTTTCGTTTCAAACTCAAACCAAGCTCAAGCTCACTAAAATATTATCAAACAAACTCAAGAAAGCTAAAGTTTGGCTCGGTTCGGTTCGTTTGCAGCCCTAGTTATGATTGTGTGTTATGCCTTGAGAAATTGGTGTTGAGAAAGTGTAGAAAGCTTTTGGAGATCCCTACGTGTTGTGCAGACATAACAACCTTACAGATAATTGAGGTGCAACAGTGTTGCACAATTCAGATGTGTCTTTAGCCATGTATATCCTTGATGTCTTCAAGCACATACCGTTTCTTGTTTAAAGGTGGATCAGAAGGAAAATACATACTTTCATAAGTAGTAGGAAAGTTTCTTGTTTAAAGGTGGATCAGAAGGAAAATACATACTTTCATAAGTAGAAGGACAGTTAGATTGTTTCATTAGAGAATTCTTCCAAGTATTAATGTATTTTAGTGTTTCATTCTATGTCAAAGTCTAAATAAAAATACTAATAACTTTTTTGATCGGCCATTTACACTTAGCTAATGTAATATTTGCATTCGGAGTTTTTAATTTGCTCGTCAATTAGTATTTCTTTTTAGTTTTTCTGTACGTGAAAGATTATTTTGTTACTGTTTGCTTAAATTTCTTGATATAATAGATAATCTAAAGTATGTGATTAAGAAATAAAATTGATTATCAGGATTATATTTATTAGATCCATTGTTTAGAACTTTACTTAAGAGAGAGTACAAATTTTATCAATCTCTGAATATATTCGAGAGCGCTAGTGATTGAACATTTTTAAATACATATTTGAAAGTTGAGAAAACATCCAATAAATAATTGATAGACGATTATTTTCTATGACATGCCTCTTTATTGGGTCTATCTTGTTTTACTTTTTGCAGTACCTTATTGTTGGACTTGATTTTTTTGGTTACAACTAATCCATGTCCATGATTTTTGAAGTATGGAGGTGGATAGGACGATTTCCGAATTAGAAAATTACTCACATAAAAAAATATAATAGAGTTGCTGACATGCTAACAAAATGTGTCATAAATAACATAGACATATCTGATTGTCCGTGTAATTTGCTTGTTGAGTTTTTTAATAGTATTAGTAAGGGTAAAGCACTCGTGTGGCCCTCTAACTATGGCTAAAGTGCACGGGCCGCCCCTGATCTTCAAAATTACCCTTTTACGCCCCATATCTTCACCTTTTGTGACACCGTTAGCCCTTTTTTCATTTTTCTGTTAGTTGACCGTTAGTCAACGCCACATGGCGCCACCTCAGCGCCACCTCAGCGCCACCTCACAGCCTCTGTCTTCGTCAGCATCATCCTTAAAAAAAAAAAAAAAACCTTTGAAGGTTTGAATGCTTCAAACCTTCATTAATGGAGGAAAAATCAAAAAATTCAAATCAATTACCTTCCTTGCCTCATCATCTCATTCCAATTAAATTCAATCACTGTTTTATCAAATGAATCCACGCGTATACACTTTGTTGCTGACCATTTTTCACCTTCAATCACTAGACATCCTAGCGTGAAGACTTGCTGGGTCTGTATAGCATTTGGAAATAAACTAAAGAAGAGTAATGCATCCTCTTTCTTAGGCTTCACTGCACAATTTCCAATAAAATGAAACATTAATAGTAATATGAATATGATGATAAATACCCACCCTTACCTGCAATTTCGTCTTTCCCATAATCTGATAAATCTTCAACAGCTTCCATAGATCTGATAAATCTTCAACAGCTTCCATAGATCTACGATGAGCTTCCATAGTTTGTTGACCGGAGCTAGTTTGTTAGCCAATGGAGAAGACCTCGCCCCGTTTGTTCGTAAGGCCTTCGCCGCCGGCAAACCTGAACCGCTTCTCCACCATCTCCGTCATTTTTCTCGCCGCCGGCAAACCTGAACCACTTCTCCACCATCTCCGTCATTTTTCTCGATCCAAAGAATCCGAAATCGAGGACGTATGTAGGTCTCACTATGAAGACTTTATCACAGCTGTTGATGATCTCCGATCGCTTCTCTCCGATGTCGATTCACTCAAATCCCCACTCTCTAATTCTAATACGCGTCTCCAATACTATCTTCACCATTGCAGATACAAAGACAAAACCTTCACCATTGCAGATACAAAGACAAAACCTTCACCATTGCAATGTATCTCAAGGCGATGACTATCTTCATTGGAATATCGATGCCTTCCCGCAAAAAAATCGTACTTAACAAGCACATTTCGCAATGGGGTACCCCTCAGCGTTGTATTGAAACAAAGTAATTATTTTAATTAATTAGTTAAGGAACAGATCAGTAATAACTTTTATAGATTTTATAAGAACGAAGGCCATCATACTTCTATCTGGAAAGTTTCTTTTCAAAGACGGTGGTTTTGAATGGATGTAATAAGAAACTGTATTGGAAGAGAAGTATAGGAAGTGAAAATACTATTTTACATGAAACTAACACTGAGATTATTATACATGATATAACACAATCAGATTGTAAATTGTGTTAAATCAATTGTGGAAGATTTAAAGCTTTTTTCGGTATTTCCTCCATTTTCAAACCTTCAAACCTTTAAAGTTTTTTTTTTTTTTTTAAAAAGTTAGGGACGATGCTGACGAAGACAGAGGCGGTGAGTTGGCGCTGATGTGGCACTGACGTGGCGCCATGTGGCGTTGACTAACGGTCAACTGACAGAAAAATGAAAAAAGGGCTAACGGTGTCACAAAAGGTGAAGATATGGGGCGTAAAAGGGTAATTTTGAAGATCAGGGGCGGCCCGTGCACTTTGGGTATAGTTAAGGAGCCATACGAGGGCTTTACCCTATTAGTAATAAGCTTTATCTTTCCTGTACTAGTAAGTAATTTTCGTTATGTACGGACAAAAAAAAAAACTAATACATGTCCATGCTTTTAATAACTTGTAACATGCTCTTAATTTCTTTGTTGGACTTAATTTTTTTTATTTAGTTACTTTTACTCAAGCTTTTTTCTTTCTCTACACATTACTCCCTCTGTTTATTTTATTTGTCCATCTTTATAGTGTACAAAGATTAAAAAAAACATTTCATACTTTTCTTCTTTACACAATTGCCCTTAATTTAATACACATAGAATTATTTATACTTTTTCTATAATTTAATTAAAGATAATAGTAGAAAAGGTATAGAAAAAGTAAATTAATATTGTAAAAGGGAGAACTAATATTAAACACCTTCTTTTAAAAAGTTGAACAAATAATTTACCTTCTTTTGTAATTATATGTACAATTGGGGAACATTGTGGATTATGAACAGAGGGAGAAGATATCAATGTCGCTTTACAAGAATACGTTTTTCACCGGTTGATGACGAAGAGCCTCCATTAAATTATGATGACAACATTTTATTTTATTGATCCATTTGAGCTTGAATGATACAGAAGATTATGTAGTTTATACATAAGGTTTTATGACCATAAAATATTTTTAATTGAATTGTAGAGAAATCTTTAACATCTCTTGAGGTTGTACTGAGAAATATAGATTCTTATTAGCCTAGATTCTGTCAGATCCTAATTCTTTTAGTTTTGTATTTTCACACAAAAGAGAAGTGTTTTTCATGTCACAATACTTGAGCATTGAGTTGCACAAGGATTTGTCTGGTTAAAAGTAGAATAAATTAAGAGCGAATTACGAAAAATTAGTAAGTTTTCCGAACAATGATGTCAAATAGAATTTTAAAGAATTGGGTGGAGAAAATGTTCTAGTTTTGTAGTTGTTAATCATCTTTTTTCTCATCAATTTGTTTTGCATCATCATTCTCCTCCTCCTTTTCCTCCACCTCAGCAAGTGCTTCATCAACCTCCATCTGATCTGGAGGAGCCGGTAAAACCTCCAACACCATTTCCACCAACTCTACCAATTCTTCCGTTTCTTCTCCAAATCGTTTACTACATTCTTCTATTATCTGCCATAATTAATCAATTAAATTAAACTACATATTATTTCTTCACAAATATAATTACTTTAAAAGAAATTACCACATCCATTTCAACTGGTACAGATGGCCTAATATTAATTATATTGAGAATCTCAGCTTTCGCAAGTTTATACTTGTTACACTTGTCCATACATTCCTTGATAATCTCTTTTGTTTGATTACAAGCTGGTGTTTTCTCCAGATAATCATAAACCTATCATCATCATTATCATCAACTTTTTATTACATAATAATTAAAACATAAAAACACACACAAACCTTGAATTCAGATGGTGATACACTAGCTAAGATTCTACTAGGATCCTTTCCAGCCCCTCGTGATCTTAAATAGTCAAGCACTTCAAAATTCGTAAGCGCACCTACATTAGCTGCAAGGCTAAAAAACCCCCCAAAAAATAAAATTTAATAAATTAACTTGAAATTGGAAAATATGAGTGTAGATTAAATATATAATTGCTTACATCTTCATCACTATGTCACAAGCTGTTGAAAACAAGCACCCTCAAAACTATTTGTTACACTAACTTATCTGCAAATATCAAATGTCAGAAATTTAGTTTATCCTAAAAACAATCATTACAAAATAATGGAAAACTTAAATATGAATCCAACATAGTATAATTTCTGCCAAAAAACTATAGTCTCTTATTGCTTAATAATTAATATACAAATTGAAACCACTCTATGATTACTAATTACATATCACCCAAAAACTATGATTGAAAGTTTGTAATAATAACAAATTAATTAAAAGCTACCAAATACAAAACTAAATGAAATTGCCATAAAAATCTGACAAGAAGTAGAAATGGGTCGAAGAATAGACAAGATTAACCTTGAATGAAAAGAAGTAACCTGGTGAATGAAGTGAATTAAGCTTGAGGTTAACTTTTGGGTACGTTAGAGCATCCCAACACAATATCTTCTTGTTGTTGGTGGTGGAAAATGATCTCTGTGAAGGGAGATGGTCTTGGACAGTGGCCACGGGGTGGGTATGTTGAATTTTATATATTCAGTATCTCCAACTATTTCTGCAAAAAATTCAAAATTTGACGTATAAGACCAAATGACCTACGCTATTCTTCTCAGTGCATCAGAATCACACGACAGAACTCTCAACGGTCATATTTGGGGCGGAGATTAGACTAGTACACTTATAGAAAATTGTAGAAAAAACAGGAAAATTTCAGTATTTCTAGGGTTTTAATTAGAATTTTTTTACCTTAGACTTGGTTGATGTGCGGGTTGTTGGAGGTGGAGGATGATCTCCCGTCCGTCGGCGGCAATGGTTGCGGGTGATTAGACAGCGGCTGTGCGTGGTATATGTGAAGGAGAGGAGGGGTTTCTGGACAAAAGAAAAAAGGTGGGATTTCATACGAGAATCCTTTTCTTTTTACAAAACCGACCCTTTTTTCTTTCAACATCTCACTCAATCCTTTTTTTTTATTACATAGGAGGTCCAGGGACCATTCTGCAAAAAACCCAAAAATAACAAACTAGTCTAAGACATCATTGATCGATTATAGACTATTTGTGGCGTCCTCCACCTCATTCGATCATTCGTTATAACACTCCACACACTATCCGGAGGATCCTCCAACAATGTATACTCGTCATTTCCTTTTAGCCCAACTCGCGCCACCCAATCCGCATAAAAGTTAGCTTTTCTATATATTTTTTTCATCACGAACCCGAATTTCGCGCCAAAACCAGACGAACATGTTGAATCCACTACGCTCCCGACCCTCTCCCATTATCCACTTTATTTATAGCATCAAAAGCTTCCCATGAATCTAGCTCAACCACCACTTCCGGCGTCCCCAAGCATTTAGCTAACCAAAGCCCCTCACATAAGGAAATCAGCTCCACTATTATCGGAACTTCATGCTTAATCTTCATACTGAAACCTATAACCCTCTCTCCATTGCTATGCCCAATTAATCCGGCTCCTTCTCTTTCCCTACGCCTCCTATCACAACTACCATCCGTGTTCAATTTTATCCCAGTCATAGGTTTTTTCCACGCTCACTAACATTACTACTGGTTTCTGACTACACATCGTACCTAGTAATTGTCCCCACGCTCTATAGTATTTATTTGCTAGAAACTTCACCAACCTAATTATCACCAAACCAATCGGAAATCTTCCACCATTAAACACCACTTGATTACGTTCTTTCCAAATAGTATCTACTAGAGCCCCAAAAGACACAGCCCAAGGAACTCCAGCAAATAGCTTAATACTTGATAAATTACTGATCCACTACTCCCTCCCCACTCTTGAAGTGTTGTTTCTGTTCACCGGCAGTTGCAGCCCCTCCATAACCGCAGCAAATTCCATCCCCTACCGGACCTGAAGTTGATCATGTACCTGCCGCGAGTTGGATCCAAATCGCAGCTGGCCTGCTATATTCCAGTCTTGATGTAGGTCTGTTCCGGGTCCCTGCTAAAGGCTGTTAGCCCCACCATTCTGCAGAAGCTCACGGTTCAGCTGCTCCCCTCCGCCAGCCGTTGAAAATGACCCTTCTCTCCTTCCATCAAGCCCTTCAACCCCACTCACTTCACTTCCCAACATAACAACCTCTTATTAGATCAAATCCCACACCTCCCTAATCTTTAAACAATCTCTGGAAAGGTGTGAAGCAGTCTCATCTTCCACCCCACAAATTGCGCAACCAAATTACCATTGTTGCTATACGATCTCTTACCGCTCTCCACAAGAAGACTCGTGTCTTTTGTGGCCCCTTCCATTTCCAAACTTTCTCCCAGTTAATGTCTCTATCTTCCTCCCTAGGTGATTCCTCCCAACGGGCCGATTTTACGGAATAAGTCCCATGAAGCTCAAATTGCCACGATATACTATCCCTAACCTCATTCCCTCCAATTTCAATACGAGTGAATTCAAGTAACAAGGTGGCGAGAGAATATGTTGAAATTTCTCCCATTCCCAAGTTCCACCGAGTCTCACATATTCATGAACACTTTTTTGAATTTCCTCATTCTCCACCTCTCCCCTAACCTAATCAACAAGAGGGGAGTCTCCTATCCAGCAGTTCAACAAAAAAGCTACATCCCTTCCATTCTCTAGGAGTCATCAGGATCCCCGTCTCAAAACGGCAATACCTTCCACAATGGCCCTACAAATTCGCGAATCATTCTGTTTTACAACATACTTAAGCGGTGTCCTCTTGACATACTTCTGTCTCATTACCAAAGGCCATAAACTAGTCCCATTATGAATTAATTTCCACCCCAACTTACCCAAAAGTGACTTGTTCATATCCTCTGCAAAACGGAACCCCAAACCTCCTAAATACTTGGGTTTTCATACCTCTTTCCACGCAACCCAATTAATACGCTTCTGTCCATCCAAAGTTTCCCAAATGAATTATCTCTATATCCCAGTAATTTCTCCACTTGCATTATGTCATCAGCGTCGCGCTAAGAACCGACTGGGCCATTGTTATACGACCCGCGAGTGATAGGGTGTTACCTTTCCATTTAGATAGCTTTCCACGCAAGTCATAAATAAGTTCTCCAAAGAATCCCCGCGGTCTCCTTCCAGACAATATGTGAACACCCAAATACTTACCAATCTCGTCACTCCTCTGATAACCACTCCTCAACGCAACGCTAGAAGCCAAAACCTCATCCACGTTCTATGAAAAATAAATAATCGATGTCTCCTTACTAATTGTCTGGCCCGCATCATGACAAAATATCTCCAAGGTTTCCTGTCACAACACAATATTATCAATGGAATCTTCCGCAAATAAAATTAAGTCATCAACAAATAATATATGAGAGATAGGAGTCCCCCCTGGATTAAGACGAATAGGCTTCCACAAGCCTTCCTCCACGCGACTCTGAATCAGCAAGGAAAGACTCTTTATACATATCACGAACAGGTAAGGTGACATAGGGTCACCCTGACGTATACCCCTTCTCGGCTTAATCGGAGGTAACAGATAACCCCTCCAAAGTACACTTAACTCATTATCCACTAATCCTGACAAAATCACCGAAATCCACATGTCTGGCACTCCAAGAAGCTCCAAAGATTGTCGAATAAACTCCCACCTAAGCTTATCATATGCTTTGGAGAGATCTACCTTGACCGCCATATAGCTCTTTCTCCCTTTCACATGCCTCATGACGTGATCCACCTCATTAACTAATACAATGTTATCAATAGTAGATCTGCAAGGTAGGAAACTATTCTAGAAAGGTCCAATATATTCTGCCAGCATCGGTCTTATTCTGTGAACCAATACCATTGTTACCAATTCCACCTTCAACTCTGTGTTGCAAGTTAGCAGTAGGAGGTTGTTGAAATTCGGGGGTACTTGGTTCATTGGCAGATTTAAATTTCTACCCCAGGGTTAAAATTGATTAGATTGTCATTACCATCCAAATTGGCGTTTGCATATGCATTCGTAGCCATCTCTTTTTGCTTCTTCTTCTTTTCCTCTCCCATTTTCTTTATTGTCGAAACAACCCTTGCAGTCCGAGAGCATGCACCACAAATTAAGACTTGTGAGATTAAAGCTAAGAACTAAAAGTACAATTTAACCACTAATATACCAACTATAACTAAAAATACAAATTAACAAAATAGTTCCCGCCAACGACGTCAAAAACTTAGTATCCCCAAAACGTGATGTAAAACTATATTTGCGAAATACTTCTTGCAAGTGTATCCATCAGACTCAAGTAATAAAGTGATATTTTCAAAAACAAATATATATATATATATATATATATATATGTGTGTGTGTGTGTGATACTCCCAATCTAATCTTTGATGGTTTTAATTTTAATGACCATACGTTAGTATGATAGGTAATTATATAGATCTTGTTCTATGACAAAAGTGATTTTTTTATTATCTTACAAGATTATTAGGATTTGGTCATATGTTGGAATAATCCATCAATGTAAAGAACTCGTAGCCAACTGTAACATCAGTATTAGCTAGTCAGCCGAATTTTGTTGATGGCTAAAAATATATGATTATGAGATTTTGAAGCTCCAGTAGAAACAAATAAAGGATATCTGAAGAGAATATATAAAGAACATAAAATACACGTCATGTCTTTATCTCCCTTAACTCTTTTCTCTTCTTTTTGACCGTTAGTCCAACATATTCAAGTATGAAAAACAAAGACTTTATCACATGGTGTTTTCCCCTTTATTTCACTTTGCTTTAAACACTTCAACATCAAAAACGAGAAAAGACCAAATCATTTTTCTTTTCTTTTATAGAATACAAAATCATTTTAACCAAAACCTGATAGAAAACAAAAAATCGGAAATATCCTAAAACTTACACTCCACAAACAAACTTAACTTACATTTACTTTTTCATTTTACAATCTAAACATCAAAAACGATCACAAATTATCAATATATGATATATCCACATATATATATTGAGTGCAAAGATTTTAAGGGAAAATACATTATCCTAGTGGTACCATATTATCCATCCATCTAGATCCAGTAAAAAAATATTTAATTCCTATACATATTATTCTTTTCTGCAGCAATAGATAGAAGCCTCGAGACACCTTGAGTCCAGATATCATATTCTTTCTGGTTCCTACACTCGAATTCCACAACACCTCTACAAATAGTCTTGAGGGCAAAGTATCTTCTCTGCTCACCACCACTTTCAAGCAAGTGTCTTCCGGGCCAAGCTGGAATATCTTTTAAAACCTCCAATACTACATCTTTAAATTCAAAAAACAAAGTAGATTAATTCAACACTTTACTTTTATCATGACATTCAGACTAAAGCTTCCTTGTGCTTTCCCTAATCCCAAAACAGAAGGGCCATACACTTCCATTTATGTTCACTATAATTAGTGAAAGACAAAAGCAAAAACAACTTACTCTTTTTCTTTTTTGTAATGGTCCCAGCTACATGACTGCTTTTCATCTTTAGTATCACCTGTTATCATAAACATCTTTATTATCGTATTATCTAAACTGTTAATTATCAAGTAATTATGTGAATAAATGAATCTCACCTGACCCAAACCGTTGATTTTAACTGAAACAATTTTCCAATGAAGTTCTCCTGGAAAATGGAAGTAATAATTCTTTTAACAAACATTCATAATTAGACACCAAAAAATAAAAAATTACCTTGGCGTGTGCGTTTTAAGAGCTCAAAACCTCTAGCTAGCAATTCTTCATAAGGAAGCTCATTACTCAAACAATCATTAATCCCTTTATCTACCGGGATAACTGATGCAATATTCATAACTTCCTTTAATGTCCTCGCTTTTAAAGTTGCTGCTCCTCTTAAAGCAGTAGCTGCACCCGCAGTTAAAGTCATAATATCCCCGGCAGAACGTACATTAACGGCCGAACTAACAATGGAAGCTAAATGTTCACGTTCAGCACCCATAGCTTCGGCAGCTTCAACACACTGTGCCGCCACTAAAGTGGCGGCAGAAGCTACCGCCATATTAGTTTTCGCTATCTGCTCGTCTTTTCCTTGAACAGACGATGCAGCCGTGGCGGAAGCAATTGCAGCAACAGCTGAAGCTACTGCCGCCACGGAAACAGCGGCATGAAGTTGTGCGTTTTGGGTTCGTAACTCTTCCTTTTTTTTCTCCTTCCTATCTTTTAACCATCTTCCCATGGTTTTTCCTCCACCACCCACGGTGGTTCCATTAGTGGCTCCGCCTCTGTATTGGCTGTTAAGGCGACAATACTGCTGACACGTAATCGTATTAATTATAGCATGCACATTCTAAAAATAAACTGTTACCAAACAAGACTGGGAAAATTAATGCAATGAAACAGACAAATTTTGAAGTATATTGCTACCCAACTAATGAATTACATTTATGACTATGTCAAGACACACCCCACTACTAATTGAACCATTATTACCAGACTTGTGACAACTCAAGATTCATTATTTTCTTGTTTCTTGTCTCTGTATAGTTAAAATTAATTGCACTGATTGGTCCATGTATTATGCAAAATACCCAAATATGCTGATGTGATAAAATTTATGAAATAACCCCTGAATTATACATTTTAAGTCACAAATTCACCCATTTTCTATTTTTTGTATATAACACAACGGTATTGTTGGCTACTTTTAGAAACACGAAAACATACTTGGATATTTCTCATAACACCTAAAGCCTAACGGGTTGTCTAGATAAGCAATGTTGAGGGCAATTAAGTAATATAGATACCCAAGTCATAACAAAAATATGTTTGTACTCTAAAATTATAGGTACAAGTTCCAAAACAAATTAGCATTAATTTAGGAAATTAAATAATTAGAAAAATTGTACTAGAAAAAGAAAAAGCATGTAAGGAGGTAGTACTACACAGTACACACGAAACTAAACTAAAGTGGTGTATGTATCGTTGATAAAAGATAAAGCTGAGATACGTTTGTCTCTCTGACAAGTAATGAAACTATCAGAAGTTGCAGGGCTCGTGCTTTGTACCAAAAAACAGAAAAAAAAGAAAATTATTCGAAAAATGGTTTGGAGTTTGTACCTTGAAATCATCCATTTCACAAGGGGAAAGAGGAGGGCTATCAGAAAGAGAACCACCACCTCCACCACCACCACCACCACCTCCACCTCCACCACCGTTAAGCGGCCCACTGCTATGTGAAAACCTTCCCGACGTTCTTGGTGATACCTCTTGCTGTATTTCACAATAATAAATAAATTACTCATCATTCAAATATTGCAGGCCACGTATCATATAAAAAAACATCGGCAAATCCTTGCACTTTGTGTAATGGAATTCTAGGTTACATTAATATATCATTAAACAAACAACTTTATTGTTGTGATGTGTTAAAATACTGTTTACATGATTATTTCTAACAGGAAGAAATGCTTAAAAATTTAAGCATGAAAAACCAGAAAAGATATCAATTATATATAAGTATAAAACTTGTAAACTTTTAAAATCTCTGTTTAGTGAGAAAAACTAAAATCCAGAATCAAGTATGACCCCATAAGAGTAAAAGATAATCCGTAAAACAAAACAGAAAATTCCAAAAAAAGAAAAGAAAAAGTGTTTCAAAGAAATTTGAGATAAAACTTGTTTAGCTAGGAGTGGGCATATAGACAAAGTAAAACAATTTATTTTGTTGTGGAAAGATGTCATAAATTCCATTATAATAATTAAGAAAGAGGAAAAAAGTTGAAGTTTTGGTCATGGTGTGTGCTTACAGAGTGAGACATAATGCGATCCATGACTAGTTGAGAAGTTTCAGATGAAGCAAAAGAAAAAGGGTGGCCGGAAACAGGTTCTTCTACTTCGCCGGAAAAAATTTCCGGGATGGTTCCTCCACCACGACCAGCTAATACTTGAGATGGATGAGCTAAAGCTTTTGAGATTTCTAAAGCTGAAATGCTCCAAGTACGAGATAGAAACTCCATTGGCTCTTTTGGTGTCTCTGGTGGCATAACCATTGTCTGTATTGCATGATGATGCTCCATTTTTCTTTCTTTATGAGTGTTTAATGTTAATGTTAAGTGGAATTGGTTATATATACTCGTATTGTGTGCTTTTTTGTTTCGGATACTAGAATTGACACCAGTAAAAGAAAACCTTCCTTCATTCTATATATCAATCTCTTGTTTCATTTTTTTTTTTTTCATATCCTTTTGTTTTTCTTTGTATTAATCTTTCCTAATTTTTTTCTTGAAAAAATACTATAAGATCTATTGCTCTACCGAACCATTAGTCTATTCAATTGGAATTGAGACCTATATATTTTTTTTGGACAACAATTGGGACCTTATATCTGAAAACATATATGTTATTCTTTACTACTTTTTTTTTTTCAAACATTTTCTTTTTAGAAAGATATTTAATAATTTTTCTTTTAACAAAATTATCATTATTTAATAATATAAAGTTATTTGAGTCAAAAAAGTAATATAATAATAGATTTAATCCAAAAAATCATTTATCGACTTTATAATCTATGTTACAATTTTATCATGAGTCAATTAGAGATTAATGTCTATTAAAAAACTTATTTAAAAAAAATGTGTCTATAATAAGATTTTTTATAGAAAACAGTCTCATCCCAAACTACCCTTATAATTAACAATTAAAAAAAGAAATTAGAAAAAAAATAAAACAAAAACTAATAAACACACGCTAGCCAGTGTGTTATATTCCTCTCTCCTAGGCTCCACTAAAAGTTTGAAATCGGACATTGTTGGTGAAATATTCACCGTTCGAAAGAAAAGAAAATAAAGGCAATTCAAAACAGGAAATAGAAAAATTGATTTAAAGTGTCAACAAGCGGAAAAACGATTACACGGAAATAAGTCTAGCGTTTAAAAGATATTCCGGCGTGCCGGTATCTTCAAACGGAAAAGACTAGAGGACTACAATGGTTTATCTCTGAGTAGGTAGGGAGAGCGTTTTTGCTTTTGCTTTGTGATTTTCGTAGTTGATACTGCTGAGGAGTGAACTCCATTTATAGGGGGAGGGGGAGTTTGAAACCTTTGACCAAAGTAACGGACCAATTAATTCCACGATTCCCTCCTACTAATTGATTGACCGTTACTGATTTGATTCTCTTAATCCCACGTTTTAGTTGACTCCTCTAATCCACACGTTTTGGATTCATGTGTAACTGCTAGTTGACTTGGCCAGCTGATGGATTAACCTTTAACGCACGCGTGATTTGTGGAATCTTTGATTTTACGTTTTACCTTTGTTTGATTGCTAACGACCCTATAATAGCTGGTGGTAAAACTTGATTCATTTTTCATTTTTTGACTCCCCAAACTCCCCACGAACCACGAACCACGAACCACGAACCACGACTCACGACTCACGCCCACGCCGCCGCCGCCGCCGGTGCCGGTGCCGGGCCGGGCCGGGCGGGTGGGTGGTGGTGGTGGTGGTGCGCGCGTGTGGCCTTCTCCATTGCTTTTCCATGTTCATGGTGTTGGGCTCTTTGGAAGCTAATGCCATCACATTTGTTAAAAAGCCTTTTTTCCTCTTACTCACTACCGATGTGGGAAAATTCCCATTTTCACTTTAAATGGTCCAACAATCCCCCACACATTTGAAGTGTCAACAGAGGTTTGGAGAGAAAGTGATCAGGTTTCCACGACTTTCAGCGTTTGGGTGAATTGTACTTAAGTGCCAATATCTTTCGATTTGAATTGTCACGTAGTGAAGTGAGGCAACCACCGAATTCCGTTTAAAGTTAACCTAGTCTTGAACTTTAACGGTTTCCGATAGAGGCCCTCACAGCACATACTCTACCCTGCTGAAAGTTATGGTCTCCTCGAACCTCACCTTTCAGTTTAGTTCATCAAGTCCTTCTCTAAGAACCACCCTTGTGGGCTATGAACTTTGTGGATACCTTTATTTACATTTGTTCAAGGACGTCTCCTTGACATTTTGTTTATAAAGGTTTGGGGTTTTGCTACTACCCTTGAATTCATCAAGTCCTTCTCAAAAGGACCACCATATAGGCTATGAATTCTGATTCATCAAGTCCTTCTCGTAAGGACCACCACAAGTGGCTATGAATCCATATTTCTTTAGTTTTATGCCATAGGGATGAATGGAGATCATCTTGACTCAAGAGTCACATGTTCCCCATTAATGGGTCTCAACCCCATCCCCCTCGACGTATCCAGAACTACTCTCCTGGGTAGGCCTTTGGTAAAAGGATCAGCGAGATTTTCTTCTGATCGTACATACTCCAAGGCTATCACACCATTCTTCAGTAACTGTTTTACTGAGCCATGTCTGATGCGTATATGTCTCTTCTTTCCATTGTAAGCACTTTGATGAGCAACTGCAATGGCTGCTTGTGAATCACAATGGATACACACAGGTGTGGCCTTACCTTCCCAAAGGGGCACATCTGCTAAGAGACTTCTCAACCACTCAGCTTCTTGTCCAGCCATCTCTAGTGCTATAAACTCAGACTCCATGGTGGAGCGTGCTATACAAGTTTGTTTAGAGGACTTCCACGATATAGCACCTCCTCCTAAGGAGAAAACATAACCACTGGTGGAGTTAACTTCGTCATTGTCAGAGATCCAGTTTGCATCACAGAATCCCTCAAGAACTGCAGGGAAAGAGCTGTAATGCAGTCCTAGGTCCATAGTACCTCGCATGTACTTTAGAAGACGACGAAGTGCAACCCAGTGGTCATTACTCGGGTTATGAGTATAGCGACTAAGTCTACTGACGGCGTAGGCAATATCGGGTCGAGTGTAGTTCATTAAGAACATCACACTGCCTATGATTTTGGCATATTCATTTTGGGATACAGCATCTCCAGAATTTTTAGATAAATGAATACTAGAATCATAGGGAGTATTTACAGGTGTCACCTCAAAGGAGTCGAATTTCTTCAACATCCTTTCTACGTAATGAGACTGACTCAGGGAAATACCATTACTGCTCCTAATGATTTTTACCCCAAGAATTACATCTGCTTCTCCCATGTCTTTCATGTCAAACTTAGAAGACAAGAAGCGTTTGGTCTCATTTATGGTATGAAGAGAAGTGCCGAAGATGAGCATGTCATCTACATACAGGCAGATGATAGTACACTCTGATCCTCTTACTTTGGAGTAAACACATGAGTCAGAAGTGTTGACCACAAACCCATCGGAGATAAGGGTACTATCGAGTTTTTCATACCATTTTTTGGGTGCCTGTTTTAAGCCATACAAAGACTTCTTTAACTTGCACACCTTATCCCTTTGACCAGGAACCACACACCCTTCAGGCTGGGCCATATAGATCTCTTCATCTAGGTCCCCATTCAGAAACGCAGTCTTAACATCCATCTGATGTATGACAAGTTTGTGAATGACCGCAAGAGCGATGAGGGTCCTAATGGTGGCGATTTTGGTCACAGGGGAATAAGTGTCGAAGTAATCAAGGCCTTTCTTTTGGGTGAAACCCTTAATGACAAGCCTAGCTTTGAATTTTTCTATTGAGCCATCAGGTCTCAACTTTTTCTTAAAAATCCATTTGCTGTTTATGGGTTTGCTGCCTTTGGGTAAGTCAGTTAATTCCCACGTATGATTACTTCTAATAGACTCAAGTTCGCTATTGATAGCTTCTTTCCAAAAACTAGCATCTACCGATCTCAAAGCATCGGTATAAGTTTTTGGGTCTTCCTCCATGAGGAGACAGGTGACAACCTGTTCACTTATCAGGTCAATGTGAAAACCTTCGGTTAAGAAGGCTGTGATAAAATCAGGTCCGAAACTGGTCTCGGTCCTATGCCTCTTACTCCTCCTAAGTTCTTCCTCAGGAATACTACTAGGCACACAGGAGGTAGAGGGGCCAGGGGCACTATCACATAAAGGAACATTAACCTCATCAGATAAGTTACTAGAAGACAAAGGAGCATCAACACTATGCAAAGTTTTCAAAGGGAAGATGTTTTCAAAAAATTCAGCATCTCTAGATTCAAAAACGGAGTTATCATCTAATGATAGGAATCTATAGGCTGCACTATTCTGAGCATACCCTATGAAAACGGAGTCTATTGTTTTGGGTCCAACGGTGACTGTTTTAAAATCGGGTAGTTTGACTTTAGCCAGACACCCCCACACTTTTAAAAATTTCAGGTTAGGTGGAAACCCTTTCCACATCTCGTAGGGGGTCTTATCTAGGGATTTATGGGGTACCCTATTAAGGACATAACATGCTGATAGAACAGCTTCCCCCCACATGTTGGTTGGTAAACCTGAACTTATTAACATAGCATTCATAGTCTCTTTAAGGGATCTATTTTTCCTCTCAGCTATGCCATTTTGTTGGGGTGTATAGGGGGCACTAAGTTCGTGGATTATCCCATTTATTTCACAAAACTCTTTAAGTGAATTAGAACTATATTCGCCTCCTCTATCTGACCTAAGTCTTTTGATTTTACAGTCTAGTTGATTTTCTACTTCAGCTTTGTATTTTAAAAACGCGTTTTCCGCCTCGTCTTTAGTTTTAAGAAGATACACTTTAGTGAACCTAGAGGAGTCATCTACAAAGGTTATATAGTAAAGTTTTCCTCCTCTACTAGCGGAGTTTTTAAAATCAGCTAAGTCAGAATGCACTAATTCAAGGAGACTAGTCTTTCTAGTGGTCACGGGCTTAAAGGGCTTTTTCGCAAGTTTGGACTCAACACAAATTTGACATTTGGAAAAGTCATCTATTTTATTGAGGGGTATTAGTCCAAGTTCTTTAAGCCTTTTAATAGAAGAGATATTAAGGTGACCTAGTCTACCATGCCAAGTGTCAAGAGATTCAACAACATAAGCAAAATCAGAGGCATTCTCATTCATTGGTACAGTATTTAAAACAAACAAACCACCATTCATGTACCCTTTCCCCACAAATTCATCATTTTTGGTAATAACCATTTCCCCCCCTTCAAATACAAGTTTAAGGCCTACTTTATTAAGAAGAGCTCCGGAAACTAGGTTCCTACGGAGACAGGGGACGAAGAGAACATCATGCAACTCTAGGGTTTTACCAGAAGTGAGTTTGAGAGAAACCTGTCCTTTACCGAAGACCATGGCGGTTGAGGAGTCACCCATGTAAACAAATTCATCATTTGTTGCTTCTTCGAATTTCTTGAACATGGATCTTGTTGAGCAGAAATGACGAGAGGCTCCAGTGTCAAGAATCCACTCGGTTTTGTTCTCAATTAAGTTTACCTCAACCATCACTGCAGCAATAACTTCTTCGGTCTCGACCAGATTTACGGCAGGTTTAGGACCTTGATCGGCTCTAAGGTTGCATTCGAAAGCCCTATGTCCTTCCTTCCCACAAACGTAGCAAGCTCCTTTGGGTTTCTGAATCTTACCAGATGTTTTGAACCCACCACCTTTGGAGTTGCCGCGGTTCTTGTTTCCCCCAGATTTGGATTTGTTGTGGCCTTGTTGTTTACCCTTTCCTTTGAACCTGCCTTTGTTACCTTCACCAGAACTTTCAACAAGATTAGCTTTGGAGGATTGAGTAGGAAAAGAGATAGACCTGTCTTTGAGTCGATTAGCCTCTTCGACTTGAATGTGGCTAATCAGCTCTTGTAGTGTCATTTCCTTCTTCTTGTGCTTAAGTTGATTGCGGTATTCGCTCCAGGAAGGTGGAAATTTTTCTAACAAGATATTGGCTTGGAGAACTTCACACATTTTCATACCTTCAGCAATCACATCCGCGCAAAGGTTCTCATAGATATGGAGTTGTTCGGTCATGGGTTTTTGATCGTTGAGGCGAAAGTTGTACCAGGCCCCAGTGACATATTTCTTCTTACCCGAATCCTCAGCCCCATATTTTTTCTCAAGTGTCTCCCATATGATCTTTGCCGATTTTTCTTTGGCAAGAAGATCAAAAATGAGGTTTGAGACATTGTTCAACATCCACCCTCGAGCCATGGTATTAGCTCGTTTAAACCTGGCTTCCAGAGCAAGATGCCTAGTCTGTTCTTCTTCAGTGGGAACCCCATTGTCCACTAATTGTGGAGGATCCTCGTATAAAACGAAGTCCAGTTCGTACTGTTCAAGACAGATAAGGATCTTTTGTGCCCAACGTTTGTAGTTGGAACCATTAAGGGATTCCACCTGATTCACGTTGGGAAAAGCCTTTGCATTCAATGATGAAGCAACTGCCGTGTTTTGAAAAGCCATTTCAGAAAACAGGAGAACGGTGAAAAACAAAAACCGGGATATCTTTTAAAATTGTTGGTGAAATATTCACCGTTCGAAAGAAAAGAAAATAAAGGCAATTCAAAACAGGAAATAGAAAAATTGATTTAAAGTGTCAACAAGCGGAAAAACGATTACACGGAAATAAGTCTAGCGTTTAAAAGATATTCCGGCGTGCCGGTATCTTCAAACGGAAAAGACTAGAGGACTACAATGGTTTATCTCTGAGTAGGTAGGGAGAGCGTTTTTGCTTTTGCTTTGTGATTTTCGTAGTTGATACTGCTGAGGAGTGAACTCTATTTATAGGGGGAGGGGGAGTTTGAAACCTTTGACCAAAGTAACGGACCAATTAATTCCACGATTCCCTCCTACTAATTGATTGACCGTTACTGATTTGATTCTCTTAATCCCACGTTTTAGTTGACTCCTCTAATCCACACGTTTTGGATTCATGTGTAACTGCTAGTTGACTTGGCCAGCTGATGGATTAACCTTTAACGCACGCGTGATTTGTGGAATCTTTGATTTTACGTTTTACCTTTGTTTGATTGCTTCATTTTTCATTTTTTGACTCCCCAAACTCCCCACGAACCACGAACCACGACTCACGCCCACGCCGCCGCCGGTGCCGGTGCCGGGCCGGGCCGGGCGGGTGGGTGGTGGTGGTGGTGCGCGCGTGTGGCCTTCTCCATTGCTTTTCCATGTTCATGGTGTTGGGCTCTTTGGAAGCTAATGCCATCACATTTGTTAAAAAGCCTTTTTTCCTCTTACTCACTACCGATGTGGGAAAATTCCCATTTTCACTTCAAATGGTCCAACAGACATCAGCTTCTTGCAAAAATAAATGGGACAGAAAAAGATAGACATTGTGTATGCCGGTATTTGGAAAAGAAAAGTGAGTCATTCCCAAAAACAAGGTGGATGAGAACTGGGTGGTTCCTAGTGATTTGGACACCACAGATCCTGCCATCGAAGATGTGATTTTCAATGAAGCTAAAAAGAGATTTGGTCATTAAGGTGAACAGAATAGGGGATAATGGATCGACTTGTCGAAGACCCCTCCCAAGGTTGAATTTCTTCATCATGTCTAATATCATAATGTTATATTTTAAAGGGATTATAGATAAAGAGAAGCGTGTTCCATATTTTCTGAAGGCCTAATATCATAATGTATCGAAGATATCAAGGTACAATGAGTCAAAGCAGAAAAAACTGAAAACGAAGTAATGCCAATCTATTGAGGGCATGGGAATAAGGAAAATTGTTACAAAACTACTCAACCCTGTTCATATGAAATATATGGCACCCTCTTCTTTTATGTAGGGATCACTTCAATAGTTATAGGCACAAGTGTCCACTTATTGCTAGCCTAGTGATAACTATGATAAATGTTGATACTCCTATAAATTTGTACAAAATCTGAATCTGAATATTTGCTAATAAGTATATGTGCTTTAGATTATGTCATTTTTTAAATTATTTTAGAAACAATTCTATCACATACGAGTTCTATTAGAATTAGACGCTTGTTATAGTTTATCCTAGATTCTAATATTCCTTGACCGTTTATCTCTGTACTCATTTGATCTGAGGGGCATCTGAATGTGTGGTTTCTTTGTCTCGGGTTGCATCCTTTGCAATTTATATTGCATTCTCAACTGCATAGTCGGTAGGGGTGAGATCCCCTCATTATTTAAATTAACTCGGTATGATATAAGGTGTATTTATATAAGTGTTTGTATCGGTGAGACCGAGGTTTGCTCTGGATGAGTGATCGAATTGACTGGTTATTGTGTTCTTCAAATATAGCCAGACTTCTGGAGTTTTTTACACTTTCATACTACTTTTTAAAACAATTTATACATTTATACCAAAAAAAAACTTATTTGTAGAAGTATACCATTTCGGAAGCTCAGCTTCCGAAATGAGAAATGAGCCACTTTTTGTCCCCATTTTCGTTCCACTTTCAAAGTCAAAGCATGAGCTTGGTTTTTTTTTTTTTTTTTATAATTATTTTGCTTATATATCATATATATATTGATGAGTTGTTTTTATTTTAATTATAATTAAAACTAGATTAAATTATATTTTGTATTGTTATATTAAATTAAAATTTATATTATATTAAATATATTAATTTAGAATTTAGGTTTTGTCTAGATTAATTAAAATTATTAAAAAGATAAATTAAATAAAGATATTAATCATTTATATTATAATTATAGTCCAAATAAAAATAATTTCTGTTAATTATTTTTTATCAATGTGGTAGTGTTGATAAATTACAATAATTATAATATATTAGTTTATAATTTAGGTTGTATTTACAAAAATAGTATTTTTGTTACTCTAAATATAATAAAAATCGTAAATAATTTTCTTTTATTATTCACACTAATACATAAATTGGCAGATATGTTCGTCTTCGAAGATCAGCGACAATGGTAATTATCAATGTATTCACACTAATAAAAGAACATATCTGCCAATTTATGTATTAGTGTGAATAATAAAAGAAAATTATTTACGATTTTTATTATATTTAGAGTAACAAAAATACTATTTTTGTAAATACAACCTAAATTATAAACTAATATATTATAATTATTGTAATTAATCAACACTACCACATTGATAAAAAATAATTAACAGAAATTATTTTTATTTGGACTATAATTATAATATAAATGATTAATATCTTTATTTAATTTATCTTTTTAATAATTTTAATTAATCTAGACAAAACCTAAATTCTAAATTAATATATTTAATATAATATAAATTTTAATTTAATATAACAATACAAAATATAATTTAATCTAGTTTTAATTATAATTAAAATAAAAACAACTCATCAATATATATATGATATATAAGCAAAATAATTATAAAAAAAAAAAAACCAAGCTCATGCTTTGACTTTGAAAGTGGAACGAAAATGGGGACAAAAAGTGGGTCATTTCTCATTTCGGAAGCTCAGCTTCCGAAATGGTATACTTCTACAAATAAGTTTTTTTTTGGTATAAATGTATAAATTGTTTTAAAAAGTAGTATGAAAGTGTAAAAAACTCAGACTTCTGCCTTTCATGTTGGCTGAGTGATTACTGACATTTGTTGAGTGATGACAAGTTAGTAGGTAAAATTCTAATTTTGGTACTTGACTTTTGGGACAATTTTTCCTTATCGAAAAAAAAAAATGAGGTAATCATTACTTCCCTTTTTTTTTTTTTTTGGACGGGTCATTACTTCCCTTTTTAAGTACAATTTTTTGACATATTGAAATTAGTTTGCAATATTTAAAGATTATTGTAGATTGAGCTTATATATTCTCGAATTGCTTAAAAATTTGATTTACAATAGGTCCGTCCAAAAAAAAAAAAAAAAGGAAAAAGTTTGAATGATAAGAAAAATTTATTATATATTATTTTTTTGTCAAAGAAGACTCAATAAAGAACAGTAAAAAAACCAGGAATACAACAAACCAAGTCGGGTTCACCCAATACCTCTACATTTATACTGATTTGATAAGAAATTTAAACCACGAGAAATTAAATGATCATTCCAAGAGGATAACACAACTTTTTTCTTGACACATCTTACAAGAATATCATCAATTCCATCAAAAGATCTATTGACGCAGAAGGCTTTCCATTACAGGTTTTTCCACATCTATCTCCGGATCTCATGAATGACAGCATGAATTATCCAATTAGTACATGAACTATTTTGGATACCTTGTATGCTTTCAAGGTTGTCAGAGTAAAAAAAATTACTCGAAATATTCCTTTCCACGTGTGCTTTCATAACATTCAGGGGTGCTCATGCTTCTCCTTCAGTGGTTGATTTGGATCTGATTAATTCTGCTTCTTTATGTATAATGTTTCCACTGTTATTAATTGTGATAGATTCTATATATGTGTAATCCCATCCATTTGAAAATGAAACATCATACCTCCATAATACTACTACATTATCTAGGAATATCTGCTCGTTGAGAGAATTTGATCTTGATGGATTTGACTCTCATTCGTTGTTTGTCCAATCGTTAGGTCAATATTGTTATATCTATCTTTGATGAGCATATTTTTCTTAAGATTAATTTTCTCCGGGTTCCATTTTATTTTGTTAAAAAGACTATGCATTCTTTCTTTCCATATATTTTTAGAGCATACATCGTATGAAAGTTGTGATGATTTTGCGATCCCATCAGTTTTTTGTATAGCTTTGAATAATATTCAAAATCATTCATCCATTCTTAGTAGCTGCTTAATATAAATTTTAATGTGTGTAGCTGATGTGGCCCAGAAAGTCGCGTTGAATAGGAAGGAGAAGGATTTCAATAGATTAGGTCTCATGATCACACCATTCATACTTTGTGTTCTCTACGCATTTTCTTTCAAAGAGTGTCTATTTTGTTGACATTTCATCGTTACATCATTTCCATCTAAAAAAATCTAATTTTTGTTGGTACATTCGCATGCCGAATGGTATTCCAAATCTTTGGGTTATGTTTCTTTGCTTTCTTTGATGATTGACTTTTCTTCTTTAACTCGCCATTCCTAAGTTATTGAGAATGCCTCATTCTTCGAATGTGGCCAGATGATCTAGTCATTTTGGTCGACTTGTAAGAGTGGAATTTTAAAAATTTCATTTCTAAATGGTGTTGGGAATGTCTGGTTCACAAGATTTGTATTCCAACCTGAATGTCATCGTTGAGGAGTTGAGCCACATATTTGACATTACATCCTTCTAGTTTTTCCAAGGGGAAGTTTGTTTAATCCATGAGTGTTCCCAAATGTTTTTACACACTCAATTTCTTATATGTATAACATATTCTTTATTTAGTAATTGGACACCTTTATAAATGCTCGTCCAACTCCATGATTTTTTCTTTTTGAGTTTTGCATCCCAGAGAAATGAATTAGTTAAATAAATTACTTTACTAAATTTTACCACTAATAAGTGTGGATTGTGGACGATTCTCCAAACTTGATTAGCAAGTAACGTCAAGTTCATTTTTTGGAAATACCGAAAGTCGATTCCTCAACTAGACATGTATTTTCTCCGACACAATCCAGTGAATTCTCTTTGTATATTTTTTATCCCACCTAATATTTGCAGTAAAACTTGCAAGTTTCTTGCATAAAACTTTTGGAAATTCAAAAATTGACATAGTATATTTATGAATAGATTGAAGAACCACTGTGATTACGACTTCTTTTCCTTCTTCTGACAGGAGGGAAGAATCCCAATTTGTTTTTTTTGTGAGAATGCGATTGTTAATGTAATTCAAATTCTCCGTTTTGGAGCTTTTGAGATTTAGAAGTATATTTTTTTCCTAGAGAGACTGTCATGTTGATATTAAGATCATTTGTTACTTGTAAGATGGGATTGTACGACGTGCCTTTGCTGAAACAAACAGATTATTTCTTGAAGTAAATTCTTTGACCAGATGCATTGTAGTAGCTCTATATTGTTACTTTGAAGGCGTCAATTTCCTTGTTATTGATTTCAATAAAGAAGAGTGCATCATCGACAAAGAAAAAATGAGTAAGTTTAGTACAAGCCCTTGACAATCAGATACATTTATTATTTACTTCCATACCCTATTGATTTATTGTGTTAATAAGTCCTTATGTCATATGCGAGAAAAGCAGTTACGGAAAATGATCTTATTGTATGTACTTTGTTGTGGTCGGAACTTCTTAAGCATTTCTATGTAAAACTTGATTTGAAAAGAGACTAGTAAAACGCAATTACGGATCCAGCCAGTCAATTTCTTGTAGAACCCAACTTCAGATAAAATTGAGATGAAGAAATCCCAATTGACTTGATTATAGGTTTTCTTCGTCTCATTTTTTTACCGCCGCATATCATTTTTTTTTGTTTCAAGAAATTTGTGACTTCTTGCCCGATAAGAGTATTGTCATGAATACACCTCCCCTTTTTTTAGCAGTTTGGTTCGGGGCTTAATTTTGTTCATTAAGGATTGCAACTCGGGAGGAAGAATTTTGGCGATAATTTTGTAGCAGAAATTAACATATGAGATTTGCCTGAAATCTTTGACACCTTCTTGGATCCCCCCTTAGAAATAAGAGTAGCTAGATTATCACTAATCTTTCAAAAAGAAATATTATTTTCAAATGAGTCGAGGACCAGTTTGAAAATATCTACTTTATGAAAATTCTAAAATTTCTGACTGAAATTGCCTGGTAACCCGTCGAGTCCCATGACCTTCATGCCAAACATGTTAAAAACTATATTTCTTAAAACCGTCATACTTGGGGTTCTTGTAAATATTTCATTTCTCATTAGAAATTTCACAATTTGATTTAGGGTGAAGCACACTTATAGCCCTCTATGTTTGGGCGGAATGCAGAAACCACCCTTTATGTTTTTTTTTTACGATCAAAGCCCTTTATGAACCTTTTTTTGTCACCGTTAGACCTTTCTTCCATTTTCTGTCAGTTGACCGTTAGTCAACGCCACCTGGCTCCACGTACGCACCACGTCACTGCCATGTGTGCTCCACCTCATCATTAGCTGAACATTTTTTTCGACGTGGCAGGGGTAAATTCGTAATTACATATCAATGTTTTACCTTTTACCCTTTACCGAACCCTAAATCCATCCCATTAACCCGATCCCCAATCCCGTCTTCTTCTCCACTCCCTCGTCACCTCTTCTTGTTCGATTGGTAATTCCGATGGCTGGTTCCAGTTACACGACGGCTTCGTCTCCGATGGCCGACCCAGGGAAGGAACACTGTGTTTGCTACTGTGGTCTTAGATGCAAGGTGAGCACCTCATGGACGGAGATGAACCTTGGACGGCGTTTCATCGGATGTTCGAAGTATCAATCGCCGGAGAAAAAGTGTTTGTTTTTCAGCTGGTTAGATCCTCCTATTTCTAATAGAAGCAGGGTTGTGATTTTCGGTCTACTTAGTTCAATGTCAAGGAAGGATGAGGAAATCGAAGATTTGAAATCCCGTGAAGGTAATTACTTGAAGATATGGCATCTTTGTCTAATGTTTTTGTTAGGTTTTGTTGTCGGTAAGTTGGATTAGGTCTTGGATTTTTTGATTATTCGTGTTTGTTGTTGTTCTTCGTGTATTCGATTATCGATTGTGTCGGTGTAATGCTTGTAACCTGGAAATTAGACATATTTTGATGGTCTGTGTTAGTGTTAATGGTTTTTTTGTTAAGTGTTGTTCAATCTCTTGGTTATTTCTTAGGTTCGCTTACAGTTTTGAGATGGTGAAGTTTTGGCCCCGTATCTTATTGGGCTGTATAGGTGTGGCCCTATATTTATTTTTAAATATTTGTTTTGGCCCAATAAGTTATTCAAGTCTACGCGGTTTGGCCCTTAATTTTTATTGAGTTACATATTTTGTCCAAGGCCCACTCAGTATAAGACGTTACTATTTTTTAATTAAGTTTTAAGTGTAAAGTGCTTATTTAAATTCGGTTTATAGTTTCAAGTCTAGAATGCGAAACGGTTTTTCTGGGAAAAACAAAAGTGCATTGTGAATACAAAAAAGATTAAAAGTTTTATGATTACGGTTAATCCCCTAGTATATATACACTACTCAATAGGCATTTTCCTTATCACTATTATATTACATTCGAGAGCATAACACTCGTACAGAAGAATTTCGAAATGGCTGGCCCAGTAGGACAACAAGACAAGGGAAAACAGAGTAAGTGTCCTATTATGTTCTGATCAGTAAGTTTTTTTTTCATAGTGTAGGACATTTGGCTGTTTTTGTCGGTTTAGCCGATTTATTTTATTAAAATTCTTTTTTAATTTACTCTCATCTGATTGTTTTCTATTTATTTCGTTTCAGAGGTCTCGTGTGGGTCTTCTTCCGCTCCGATGGTGAACCGTCCAAAGCCTAAAAATATTTAACAAAAAAATCTGCTTTATCCTTATTTGTTGATGAAACGATTTGTCGAGTTTTTTTGTCTTTGGCTTTTGATATCAAACTAATCGGTAATTTGGCACACGTTTAAAAGTATTCGCGAGTCTGGCACTTGGGCGGAAGTCAAATTTCCGCCCCTCTAAGATGGGCGGAGTCAATATTACCGCCCTTAGTTAATTTAAGGATTAGGAAGAGGGACGGACTCCTGTTATCCGCCCCTAGTACAAATTAAAAAAAATTAATTTTAAGTAGGGGCGGCATGTTGACTTCCGCCCCTAGTTCATTTAGCTGCCGCCAGGAGGGCGGTAACGCGTTCTCCGCCCTTAGTACAAAAATTCTAAAATAAAGGGGCGGATTTCGGGTTTCCGCCCCTATTCTTTATATCTTCCCTGCTGCAACAGTTAGACCCATTTCGGAAATTAATTAAACCCTCTCCTCCTCCGCCCTCCACCGCTGCCGCCAAACCGCTGCCGCCGTCGCCGTATAGTGGAAGCATCTCTACCATCTCTAGCATCTCTATCTATCATCAAAAAATCCTAAATTCAAAGGTTAGGTTTTCCAATTTTATTTTATTTTTTAAAATTTTGCTGAATATAAGGACCTATAGTGCAATTTTTCCAATGTAATCTATAGTGCAATTTGGATTTTATAAGGACCTATTGGAAAATTTATTTAATTTAGGGACCTATAGTTTAATTATCTAAACTTAGGGAGTTGTATTGCATTTTGTTTAAATTATAGGGACCGTAGTGCAATTGGTTAATATAGGGACATTTTTTGCAATTTTATTTGTGTAGGGGCATATAATGCAATTTGCTAAATTTAGGGACTTATAGTGCAATTTGCGAATAATTAGGGACCTATAGTGCAAATTGCTTACAAATTAGGGACCAATTGTACAATTTACTTTAAAAATAGGAACCTATGATGCAATTTGCGTAATGTAGTACCTAAAGTTCAATTTGTTTAAAATAAGGGACAAATAGTGCAATTTGCTTAAAATAGGGACCCATAATGCAATTTTATTTATATAGGGACCTAAAGTGCAATTTTCATAATATAGGGGGTAATGGCTTCTGCTTCGACTAACCGGCACGAGCTTTTATGGAGACAAACGAGACATCGCCATAAAAGTCAAGTGGTGTGGGATGATCCAAGTGTAAGTTTGGTTTTGTAATCATATAATTTATTTTAATTTTGTTGTTAATATTTATTTAACTTTATGATTGTAGGGGCGAAATTCAGGTGCCGCTATAAGACCCATGACCACTTTTCCGTGGAAATTGGACCCCCGTGTGGTTCCTTTTGTAGAAAGAGCCGGGTTTGGGGAGATTAGGAAAATCGATCGGATTGTGTTGGACCAAAATTTAATATCCGCGTTGGTCGAAAGGTGGAGACGCGAGACACATACCTTTCATATGCCCGTAGGTGAGATGACCATCACATTACGAGATGTGTCTTTGATTTTGGGTCTTCCGATTCGAGGTTTTGCGGTTACGGATCCATCTCCCGCAAACTATGACTTCGACGCGACTTGTATGACTGTATTTGGGGTCGTTCCACCACCTGAACCAAGTGGGCGTCAAGTAATCGGTACGGTATGGTCAAGGGATACCTTTGGCAAAACTCTTCCAGAAAACCCAACTGACGATGATTTTCGACACTACGCGTGTGGATATATTATGTACGTAATAGGGACTTTTCTTTTTCCATATGGGAAACAAAATACCGTGCCACGTATCTATCTCCCACTGATGACTGATTTGGCGGTGACTGGGTGATATAGTTGGGGTTCGGCCACACTTTCATATTTATACAGTGGTCTTTGTCATGCTTGTGAGGGAGATTTTGGAACACTTAAGGGGTGTGGTCTACTTTTACATGTATTTATTTTTATTTTAATTCTCATAATGTTTTATATTATTAATTTACTTTTTATTCATTAAATAGATATGGTGCTGGGATTACTTACATTGTAGACCTCGACTAAGTCACTATCCTATACTTGACGGATACGGGCCCACTACGAGACAGTAAGTTACTTGTTTATAGTTATTGTTAATTTTAATGTGTTACTAAATGTTTTTTTTGGTAGTTGGAACGGAGCTAAATCGTGGGCGAATAGTTGCGGTAGGACTTTGAGAATTTACCGAGACGAATTGGACACTCAAGAACCAAACAGGTTGGTATTTTGGTATTAGTTGGATAGCTACACATGTATAATAATTATGTTTAATTCGATTAGGTTTATTGGAGGCCCTACGAGGGTGTTCGTAAGGATTTTGTTACCGAAAGCTGTCTAGAATGGTGCGAGGAGTACTTATGTGTTGTGCCTCTGATCCATTTTAACAACATTGAGTGGTACCGGCCCGATCGAGTCTTGAGGCAATTCGGGTATGTTCAAGGTATTCCCGAACCTATCGATCAAGATCAAGATAAGTATCATACGACAATGGATCGAACAGGGAGATCGGGCGAGAATTAGAGACTTAAGTACGAGACGGAAAATCGACTATGGACTAACAGGCTACAGTTTAGGCTTCAAGATTTAGTCGAGGGAGTTGCGTGTAGTCCGGATTACGAAGGATGGTATCGTGAACATAGTCGAATATATATTGCCCCTCCTGTAGCTCGAAACTTAGCCGGTGAAGAAGGAGAGTACCATCCTCGGGGATCGCAGTTTAACAAACTGGTAAAAATCTTAAAATATTTGTTTGTAATTGGTTTTATTGTATGTATTGATTTGTTGGTATAATGACAGCGTCAAGCTACTATTAACGGGGCATATCTTGTCGCCGAGCCAGGAGTCACTCTTAACGATATGAGAGCACACATGTCACTTATGCTTGAATATGCAGGGGAGCAAGAATTGATTAGACAAATACCTGGCTTGCAAATTCAACCCGAACCAGAACCAGAACCTCAAGATCGTACCACGAGGCGACCATCTAGAAGGAGACGTGAGAATAATCGTGATTAGTTATTTCTGTGTTATTACGCTATTTCCGTGTTATTACGCTATTTCCGTGTTATTACGCTATTTCCGTGTTATTACGCTATTTCCGTGTTATTACGCTATTTCCGTGTTATTACGTTATTTCCGTGTTATTACGCTATTTCCTTAAATTGCACTTTAGGTCCTTAAATTACTAAAATTGCACTTTAGGTCCTTATATTACTAAAAAAGTTCACTTTAGGCCCTTAAATTACTAAAATTGCACTTTAGGTCCCTATAAAATTGCACTTTAGTTCACTAAAGAGGCTTTAATCCAGGTTTTCATAAGGGAAAAACATTACTGACTTTAAGGGCGGCAATAAGAAATCCGCCCTTAACTTAAGGGCGGATTCGCGTTTGCCGCCCCCATTTGTCGAGAGCTAAAATAAAAATGTTGACTTTAGGGGCGGAAACAAGAAGTCCGCCCTTAATTGATGTTATTTTGTTTTTAAAATTATTATATACACTCTAAACATTAACCACAATAACTCAAACAAACCTAAATTAAAAATTAACCACAATAACTCAAACAAACCCAAATTAAAAATTAACCACAATAACTCAAACAAACCTAAATTAAAATCGAATTACACTCGTTTTGTTTGATTAGACAATAAACACGTATAATTCAACAATATTACAAAAAATTAGTAAATAAAACATGAAAGACACTACTTTTTATTTTTTCGGGGCCTACCGCAAGTCTTTTTGTTGTGTCCATATTGTTTGCAAGTACCGCACCGATTTGTTGTTCGATCTTCTCTAGCATCCATTTCGTTGTGAATTCGGGAAGATCTCCTTCCTCCACTCCTCGTGATTATACGCAACTTACATGCCACAACCTCATATCCGTCGTAAGGTGGGTAGTCGAGGACATCCATAAGGGGACGGAACTTTCCTACATAGAATCCATGTACTTCGAAAGCGATAAATACTCGTCGACGTACGCATAGTATGATTTATTTACATCGTGCTTTTGAGTAACACAAATAAAATGGCCACATGGACGGTGCAACATTTGCCACCTCCCACATGTACATCGTTGTTCGTTTATGTTTACGATGAAAGTTGTTCTATCGCTATCTGATCTCCTACGATCCTTTGCGATAACTAACCAAAGATCGTCATCTGCGTCGTAAAGATCAGCATCATAACCAGTCGCATACTCCTCACTTTTATGTAATTCAACGGTGACCTTTTGTGGGAATACCAATCCGTCTGACAATGCATCTCTACCTAGTTGTTTCCTTTTCACAAAGTAACCGACACTTTTTGAGAATGTCAACAGTACAATAACCATTACAGGCAACCCCCTAACTCCCTTTAAGACATTGTTAAAAATATCTAACAAGTTTGTTGTCATATTACCATATCAGTACCCCCGTCGTGTGCAATAGACCATATTTCTTTAGGGATTTTTTCAACCCAATCCTTATATGTCCCGTCATCTAACTCAATAAATTCTTTGTAATACTTATCGAATTCATGAACATCCGCCATGTAAGAAAGCTCCATGAAACTCTTTTTTGCCAAGCAATTTTTGAATCTGTGGTTCAAATTGCTAGCTAAGTGACGTGCACAAAATCGATGGACTCCTTCGGGTTCCGGAAATACATCGTGTATGCTACGCAATATACCTTTATTTCGATCCGACAACAGACATATTTTTCTACTTTTTGTAACATACCTTTTTAAACACGTCAAAAAAATGACCACGACTCGATCGTCTCTTCATTCGCTCACGCGTAAGCTAACGGAAATAGTTGATTGTCGCATCGTACCCAACCGCAATAAGTAGTTTACCGTTATACTTCCCATATAAATGGGTGACATCAATGCTAACCACGGGCATCATATGTTTGAAACCTTCGATATTAGCTCCATATGCCCAAAAAACCATATTGAACGTAGCTCGGTTACCGACCACACTTTAATAATCAAACTCGTATATTGTTCCTCGGTTAGTGGTTCGTAAAGCATTCAAAAGTTTCGGCAAATCCGTGAACGCATGTTCATGTGTTCCGAATAATTTTTCAAGTACTTTTTGTTTACCTCGCTATGCCTTACCATACGAAATGAAGTGACCATAGTCCTTATGAATTTGAGTTTGTTCAATCCAATCTTCATAGCTATGTCCGTATTCACCATTGCGAATATTTCATCTCTAACAAAATCCGAAGTCAATTGTCGGTGATTTTTCACGAGTATTCCGTGATGACACTTATGCTCTTCTAACCTAGTAATTGTCCACTCATTACTACTACGACTAAAACTACCTCGAATATAAAATCCCCACCCATCTTTAGCATGTACACAAACGCGTGTAACGTATTTATTATTCTTCCTTTCCGTTTTACACTCCTTGTGATTTTTTAGGTGCCACCTACTAACATCCAACAATAGAGCACGCCTAGAAACGTATCGCTCACCCAACGTAAGATTAAGTCCTTTCACCATGGAAGATGGTTGACTCTTTTCCCAATCATGACATTCAACATTTTTGCTCATATCAAGAGGACCAAAATTGTATTTTGTTGGATTAGAACAATCTTCATCTTCATCGTCATCGTCATCGTCGTCTGTACCACTTTGCTCATTCTCATCGCTATTAATATGATAACCCTCTTCATCGGATGCCTCCGATTCGGTTTCACTATCGCTTCCATTTTCCTATCATATCCGCGAATTGTCTCGCGAATCGGCTCAAGAGGTGTGGATGTATTACCGCGATCATAAGTTTTCTTCTTACCCTTCTCACGAGAAGTGGACGCTTGAGTTTTAGGAATTTCTTTAATGTCGACATAAATCTCGATAGCATGGTATTGCCCGTTCTTCGCCCTACCAATCATCGCATTTATCGTGTCCTCCCCTACTACTATAGCATGAAACCGTGGAGGGTTTGACGAAATCGGACATCGCCATATCAAATCAAATATAACCTCGTTTTCGTTCCAATTGCATTTCGTACAAACGGCTTTTTTTAAACCAAGTAGACCAATATCACCTCCGGTCATAAAAGCTTTACAATCTCCCCCGTTATACTCAACAACGCCATTTCCACTTCGAACAATATCTCCACCATTAAAACATAACCACATGAAATTCATTTTTACCTAAAAACCCAATAAACATCACCTGATCAATACAAAATCATACACAATAAATAATAGCAAATCTAAATTACTCAATTTAAGTAGTAAACTCCTATAACTAATTACTCTTATATAAATCAAAAATCTAATTTTTTAACTAATACAAAATTTAAATAATAATGAAAAAAGGATAGAATAATTACCTCTAAAATGAGATGTTCAATCTTTTGATGAAATACTTTAGGAATTTGTGATGGTTGTGATTGTAGAAGATCAATGGAGGGGTGGGTAGGTTGAAAATTTCAGAAATGGGTATTTGGTTAGGGTTGGGGAAGATAAGGGGGGATAAAACAGGGGAAACATTTTTCAGTTATTTTTTGTACTAAGGGCGGAGAACGCGTTACCGCCCTCCTGGCGGCAGCTAAATGAACTAGGGGCGGAAGTCAACATGCCGCCCCTGCTTAAAATTATTATTTTTTTAATTTGTACTAGGGGCGGATAACGGGAGTCCGCCCCTCTTCCTAATCCTTAAATTAACTAAGGGCGGTAATATTGACTCCACCCATTTTAGAGGGGCGGGAATTTGACTTCCACCCAGGTGCCAGACTCGCGAATACTTTCAAACGTGTGCCAAATTATCGATTAGTTTGATATCAAAAGCCAAAGGTAAAAAAACTCTGATTTGTCCTTTTATTACACTTTTGCTTTGATAAAAAATTAGGTGTAATAGCTACATGTTATTTGATTAGTAATTTATGTTCTATTTTAACAAAAGAAAAAATAATTTGATTACTGTGTCTTCATAAACTATATTTAACTATATAGCTAAAGTGTAGCAAATCAAGATTATCATTAAAAAAAAAATCTAAGGGAAAGAATTATTAATCTATCACAGCCTTATCAAATTACTTATAGTTTCTAAGAATTGAAATAGCCTTTTAAGAGTTGTTGTGCTATTGAACAAAACACATATCAAAACCGAAAAATATACCGAACTAAACATATACTTAACCGAAAAACGATAAACCAAACTGATAAAATCCGTTCAGTTCGGTAGCAACACTTTTAAAAACCGAACCATTCGATTTTGGTTTTGGCCAAAAATCGAGTTGAACTGGACCATGCTCACCCTTTGCTGATTAATTTTTCTTTTTTAGATCTTTTCAGTTTGTAAGATATTCTCGTTTGACAAAAAAAATGTAAGATATTCTCTACCAAACAATTTTTTTTTTTCTGAATGATTAATATTTTGAGTATATATTTCAATTATATCAAACAAAGTATAATTAAAAAGGAACAACTTTTATATTATTTAGAACAAATTTCATTTTTAGATCATTATCTATGTTTATTATATTTAGACTAAAAGTATTAAAAATATATTATTTTTAGACTATTTTATCAATTTCATAAGTTTCAAAAGTAATTTAGATATTTTAACTTAAATTATTAATTTATATGTGGTTAAATAAAAATATAATTTATTTTTATCTTTAAAATTTATAAAATATTTTGAGAAGGTTAGAAGTTAGGAATAAGGCCGTAAGTGTAAGGCCTCGCTGTATATAAGCGTTTTGGAAAAAAGAAAAGAAAAAGTAAGGCCTCATTGTAGAGAAAAGGAAAGTTTTCCCAATAAACAGAAAGAACCAATAAATAAAAAGGAAAGTTAGCAATAATTGTATAAGAAATTCAAGGCAGGGCTATGAAAAGATGTTTAAGTCTACTGCAGGAAACAAAAGTCTACGAGCATTGTGTCAAATAGGTTGTCATCACGTGTTTCTTTCTCTAATGAGAGTGTTGAGTTTTTTTTATTTCTGACATAATTTTAATAAAAAATTGCATGATAAACGTAAAAAAAAAAATAATTGCAAAACTATCACATAGGCGCTCTCCCGAGGAGCGCCTCTCCTATTAAATTAATATATTATTTTGTCGGTCAAGAATTAGTGACTAATTATAGATAATTAGACATAGGCGCTCCCCGAAGGAGCGCCTTTACTTAAAAAACGGATACGGATACTGAGGCGCTTCCCCGAGGAGCGCCTCTCCTTCTGCTAAAATCCCAAACCCTCCTGTATCCCGTCATTTTAATAAAACAGAAAAAAAAAAGTGCTCGGCGCCCCTTTCCTTCACCGCCGCCGCTGCCACCGCCTACTGCTTGCCGCCGCTGCCACCTCCTCCTTTTCATCATCCTCACATCTAGGTAATTTCTATCCTATTTTTATTTAATATAATCATATATATATATATATGTTAAAGCTTATTACTTTAGATGCAAAATTAGTTATATATTGATTTTAGGTGTAAAATTGTGTATAAATTAGTTGTTATTTTGGTATTCTTGATATCTAGATATGAATTTTGGGTATAGTTGGAAAAATTGCATTATAGGTTGACTTGTTGACCAATCGGTGGATTTTGCCATAAGATTCGTATCAATATCTCCAAAATGTCGCATACCAAAATCTCCTTTTAAATTATCATCGTCCGAGCTAGTAGCACTATGATATGAGCCTTCTTGTTCTTCATCTTCATCGTTTAGAAAAGAATCACTATCACGATCACTATATCTCTCATTCTCACTGTTATCGTCACTGTCATCGTCACTATCACTACCACTATCACGAACCGTATCACGCATAGTCAAATGAGCGGTAGATGCAAAGTTTGAATCAGTCGCACGTTGTTTACCCTTTTCGCGTCGATAAGCATCCGGAACTTTTGTTTTCTCTTTACCATCGACAAAAACCTCAACACAATAGTAGTGCCCGTTCTTTACACCATTAATCATGGAATTAAGCATATCATCTTTTATAACTAAAACATGATAACGTGGAGGATTCGAGGAAATAAGACAACGCCAAAGTATATTAAAACTAACCTCTCTTTCATTCCAATTACAATTTGCGCATATCTTACGTTTAAGTTCCCGAAGAGTTGTATTTTCCTTCGTCGTAAACATACCACTTTCTCCACCGATATAATCTCCCGCACCGTTACTACCATCCGAAAATCTTCCACCGTAATGATATATCCAATTATATTCCATATTATCCAACCTAAAATATAAAATTTACTTCAATAATTAACCATAATTTAACAAAAAATTATTATTCCAAACAATTTAAGCTTCACAATGCTCACATTTATTAGTTATACCAACATGAATTAGATATACAACAATTGATAAAAAACAACTAATTATATCACATTTAAACAAAAAAGAAATAAAAAAAATTAAACTTATATTAGAATTGAAATAACTAATAGTTGTAATAGATAAAATTAGTACCTTATTAGAACATTAAGGTGAATGTAGTGGTTTGGTTGATTATTTGGTTTGATTATTGAGATTTTTGGAGAAAAAATAGGAAAGAAAATGGTGGAATAGAGGGGTTAGGGTTTGGAGAAGAGGGGTTTGGGTTAAATTTCCGGGTGGGGGAACATATACTGATGGAGAGGCGCTCTCCCGGGAAACGCCTCATGACCCATTTAAATTATTAGGAGAGGCGCTCCTTCGGGAAGCGCCTCCTTAATCCGTCATTAAAAAATTTAAGGGAAAGGCGCTCATCGGGAGAGCGCCTATGTGATAGTTTTGCAATTTTTTTTTTACGTTTATCATGCAATTATTTTTAAAAAAAATGTCAGAAATAAAAAAAACTCGAGAGTGTTAATCTAACGTCACAGGCTGTCCGTACGCCGCCGATATAGACGTGCGCCGCACCATTTGGTGTCTTTTCTTGTATGGAATAGACTGATACATTAGTTAGATCTTGTGAAGCACGATGTGTAGTTTCTTTGCAGAATAGCTTTAGGGCCCGTTTGGAAATGCTTATTTTAGAGTAAAAAAACGCTTTTAGAATAAAATTCAAAATTCAAAAAAATTATTAAAAATTATTTTGAAATCTAAAATTATTTTAAGTGTTTTTTTGAGAAGCACCTATTTGGTGCTTTTCATAAAAGTGTTTTTGAAAATCAAAAAAACTCTTAAAATACTAAAAGCACTTTTAAGTGCTTCTCCAAAAAAGCACTTCCAAACGGGCACTTAATGCATGAGATAAAATTGAGGAAATATTTGCATAAAACAGTAGTACATTACTGCAATAAGCCATAGGTTGAGTTAGAGGTGGCCAATGGGAAGAGTCGTATGCCGGCCACTCTTGGCCCAGACAGTCTTGACCCGTGGCACGGCTTAATCGTTCATTAATTTCGCAATGAACTATCAAATCTTAATCTTTTCTTAAAGATTTAGTTGTTCTACTTGATTTACATCCTATTGGTATGAAAAATTATTCGGTACAATAAAAGTCTTATTATTAGGTTAATTTTTATGAAAAGATGCCATGATGTAATTGACTTTATTAAAAGATATACCCATGATGTGATTGATTTTATAAAAAGATATACCCATGATGTGATTGATTTTATTGATGTGACACTATCTTTAGTGTACCAAATACTCTTTCCATTGGTATGCCACTTAAGTTTTATATATATTTTAAACTAATAGATTTTTATCTTAATATTTAATGCCTATTTTTAGAAAGATATTGATTGTATGACTTTGTTAAAAGTCTTGGGATCTTCTTTAACAAGAAAACATGTGATTAGTTTTCCACACAACATATTTATATAAAGAGTAATGATATTTGTCACCCCTTTTCATGTCACCCTTTTATCACCCTTCTATATATATGTTCTGATTTCCATGAATAGAATATAGAGAAAAATTAAACAAGATAGAGAAATTTATTCATTGGTACATGTAGGCATACATGTAGGAGGTGATAAAATGGTGATACAAAAAGGGTGACAAATATCATTACTCATATAAAAATCCTTAGTTATAAAGGTGGTGATAAAGTCGGATTTGGATCCTCTCCTAACTAGCTTCAATACTAACTATCCTAACAACCAATTATATCATTGCTGTTAAGATTATAAACAATAAAATTTGAAAATATATTATAAATGGTAGGTAAATCAATTAAAAGATTATAATAGAAGTTTTATAATAGATGTAAATTGTGTAGTATTTTAAGAATTAAAAAATTAATTATAGATAAATATAATAAAATATAATTTTCTTAATTATGATTGGTTGTTAGGATAGTTAGTATAGAAGCTAGTTAAGAGAGGATCCAAATCCGATAAAGTCTTGTTTAGAACTAGACTCAATTCTACATCTTTTTTTTTTCGGATTTGGATCCTCTCCTAGCTAGCTTCTATACTAACTATCCTAACAACCAATTATATCATTGCTGTTAAGATTATAAACAATAAGATTTGAAAATATATTATAAATAGTTGGTAAATCAATTAAAAGATTATAATAGGAGTTTTATAATAGATGTAAATTGTGTAGTATTTTAGGAATTAAAAAATTAATTATAGATAAATATAATAAAATATAATTTTTTTAATTATGATTGGTTGTTAGGATAGTTAGTATAGAAGCTAGTTAGGAGAGGATCCAAATCCTTGTTTTCTCCTAATTTCACTATCAGGATTCATTCATAAACTCGAAAAATGTAAAGAAGTAGACCGATTATCACTAACATAATTCTTCAATGCAATAAACGGACAAAATCTGATAAAGGAGCTAAGCCACATGACGTATAAAACAGATAGGAGGATGCCACATGGTGTATTTTTTGTATTTGCCATTTAATCCTTTGGTTGATATCAGTGTTATTAAAAGCTCTTAGAGCGAGGGCCTAAGCGTAAAAGCAAAGGCCCATCGTCTTGCCTTGACTTGGAGCGAAACGCCCAAAATGGCCAAGCAATGGATTTTTTTAGTTATTTTAACGCCTAATTGAACAGTTCGAGCACTCGCTTTTCATGGCTTTGTATTGATGATTGATTTAGCCTAATTGATTGTATTTTTAGACGTTTAACCTAATTGAGACAAATTTGATTATATTTTCAGAAGTTCTATATTAATTTCCAGAATTTGATACTGAAACTCTAGTTTTCTAACGGTAAAAAACCCTAGGCCCAAATTGCAAAAAAAATAATCCTAACTAATCTCTATAGATTATACGTAAATTTGTCTGCTAAGTCATAATAGAGTAAGAACACACCATCACATCACTATTTATCAATATCAGACATCATCAACGGCGACTGTATTTACACTAAATAGGTATTCTTCAAGGATTTATTAATTAATGGTTTTTGAAAAAATAGGCCAATGAGAGTCAGATCCTAAAATATTCTCTCTACTCACTCATCGTCATTAATTTTATTCCACCTTTTTCTTTTTGATTTTTAGCTTTTTTTTCGCTTTTTAGCTTTTTTTTTTCATTTTGATTTGGTGTTAATCCCGAAACTTCTAGGATCTAGCGCGAAATCTACTTTTCTCATTCTTTTTTTTTTTGGGTTAGGTAAACGGTTGTATTAATAAAAAACTGTACACTATACAAGAAAGTTACCTATCTAAGCCAAAAGGCTAAAGATAGCAACTAAGAAGCTAAAAACGACTACCTCATACTAAAATTAATACAAGCTAATCGCCCACCATCATCTAAAAATGAATGATGAGGGAACAAGGAAAATAAAATGGAAAAGATACACCACTTAATTTCCTTGATAACCGTTTCTCCAGATGAAGAATCACCTCTTATAGCTAGGTGATTTCTCGCCTTCCAAATACAATACACGGTAGCTCCAAAACCAATCCTCCATGCTTTTCTCCTCCAATTTTCTCTAGCTTTAAGTTTTTTGAGCCATTTCAAAGCACTTAGTAGCGTGTTCATCTCTTTTTCCAATCCTAGCCAAGACTTTATCTCCAACCAAATAGCCCTCGAATAAGCACAATAAAAAAAGAGATGCTTGTTTGACTCAAAATCTTCTCCACATAAATTACAAAGAGGATCCAACTCTAAATAAGTAATACGGTCCTTAGTTTTAAGCCTCTCTCGCAAAGCCATCCATACAATAATTGCATGTTTAGGAAATACACACGAGTCCCAAATAATATTCGCCCAAGGTTTAATATAATATTTTCGACGGAATAAATCATAAGGTTTTTTATATAAAGAATAAAATTCCTTACTCGATATCCCAAGTGTAATGTGACTCGCATTTCTCGAGGAAAACCACAAAGCCAAAATACTCTCCCGATCTTCCACTCCTAAGGACCCACAAATAACATCCTTTAACTCCCAAATATTTTTCAATAAAGGAGAATCACCCTTTCTAGGTTTCCAATCCCAAAACCCACAAGCTTGAAAATATTCTCCATGTATCCATTTGATCCAAAGTGAATCCTTTTTTTCTACAATTTTCCAAAGCATTTTTAATAGTAATGCTTTGTTCCATGCTTCTAAATTTTTTAACCCAAGTCCACCTTCCTCTTTTGGTATACAAATATTACTCCAACTAACTTGAGGAGATTTATTTTCCCAATAAAAATTCCGGCATATGCTAATCACACGATCTCGAACACCAATCGGAATCGGAAAAATACAAAACCAAAAACAAATAACTCCTTGGAGAACCGATCTAATTAATTCCAATCTCCCCGCGAAAGAAAGAGATGAAGCTCTCCAAGACCTCACATAACCTTCCAACTTATCAAAAAGAGGTTTATAATCTCTTGAAAGCAACACGGAGGAGCCAAGCGGGACCCCAAGATAACGAAAAGGCATGACACCTCTTTCTAAGAGTGTAGGTGTCACACCATTTTCAATATCATCATTCGATACCCCAAAATAATAAATATTAGACTTTTCAACATTTAATCGAAGTCCCGAACAATCTCCAAAATTATTTAAGCTATCCATAAGAATTTTTATCGACTCCTTGTCTCCTTTTGAAAGTAGCATTAAATCATCCGCAAAGGCTAGATGTGTGATCTTTTGTTTATCACATTTAGGATGATACTTAAAATTAATACTCGTATTTTTCTTTAAAAGCCTAGAGAAGTATTCAAGACAAAGGATAAAAAGATAAGGGGAAATAGGGCCACCTTGTCTTAATCCTTTTTCGCCTTTAAAAAATCCATGAATTTCTCCATTTATAGCTACCGAATAGAAAGGAGATGAAACACAAGCCATTATCCAATTCACAAATTTTTCCGGAAAATTTAATCCCTTTAATACTTCATGAAGGAATTCCCAAGAGATCGAATCATACGCCTTTCGAAAATCGATCTTAATAGTGCATCTCGAGGAGCTACTTTGATTGTTGTACCCCCTTAAAAGTTCTTGCATGAGATGTATATTTTCGATCATAGATCTTCCCTCCACAAAAGCATTTTGGGATTTATCAATTAAATTATTAAGCATCGGTTTAAGCCGATCCGCCATTATCATGGTAATCGCCATATACACCACGTTACAACAAGAAATAGGTCGAAAATCATCTACACATGTCGGATCATCTATCTTGGGAATTAAAGCAATTATTGTAGTATTTAATTGACGAAGTAAAAATCCGGAAGTGAAGAATTCACGTACCGCTAATAGAACATCTTCTCCAATAATATCCCACGAACGCTTAAAGAAAAGTGACGAGTATCCATCGGGCCCAGGAGCTTTATCATTTGATATTCTAAAAATAGTCTCCTTTATCTCACTATCGGTAATATCTCTACACAACTCAACACCTTGCTCTTGTGAAAGTACACTCCCCCAATTAAAAACATCGGATTCAATATGAGATGTTGTATCCTTTGTACCCAATAAAGCTTGAAAACGATTAATGAACTCTTCATACACTTGGGTACTTGAATTTGATAATTCCCCGTTAGCACAAATAATATTAGGAATAAATCTCCTCCTTTGTTTACTTTTCATAATCCCATGAAATAATTTCGAACATCGATCACTTTTAAGAGTATAGCCAAGCTTAGCTTTTTGTTGAAGAAAGCTAATCTCGGCTTTTTCAAGAAGTTTTGCACTCTTCTGAAGCTCAACTAAAACATCAAAGCTACAATCATTATTTAAATTTTGTTGGAAAGTTACCTCGGCCTTTTCAAGATCCTCCTTAGCTTTCTTGGCTCTTGCGGAAATATGAGAAAAGTGTTCTTTATTAAGTTTCCGCAAATCAAATTTCAAAGCCTTGAGTTTTTGGCAAAGAACGTATTGTTTAGTACCCGAGACAACGGTCTTATTCCATCCATTTTCCACCGTTATATTATAATTATCATGCTCCACCCACATATTAAAAAACCGGAACGGAACTACTCTATTCACATTTCGTAAGAAAATATTTACCACACAAGGCGAATGGTCGGACACACTTGATTTGGGTAAGAACTCCGCTTGAATAAAGTGATCGGATTCATCTAATTTCCAATTACACAAAGCCCGATCTATCTTGCTCAAGACATGATTATTATCCCAAGTAACGAATTGGCCGGTATATTGAATATCTTCATGCCCTAACAAATTACAACAATCCGCAAATTCCTCGAAATCACCAACCGTTACATTTCTTCCTCTAATTTTTTCATTCGAAGCTAAAATATTATTAAAATCACCCAAAAGAAGCCACGAATCATCAAAAGTAGTGGCAAAATCTTTAAGGTTTTTCCACAAATCTCTACGCAACACTTTCTCATTTAAACCATATATAAAAGAGGTGTAAAGGCTTAAAGAAGTTACCTTGCACTCAATTTTACAATGAATGGCTTGTGGTGTCCTCTCAATAATCTCCACTTGCACCTTATCCGGGTCCCAAACTACAAGAATTCTCCCATGTTCAACAAGATCAAAGTTATTTACACACTTCCATCCTCTAAGCATACTATTCATGAAATAATCCACTCGAACCGTGTTACTTTTTGTCTCCAAAATACCAAGAATATCAATATTTTTACGCCTTATAAGATCAACTACTCCTCGCCTCTTATGGGTTGAGCCGAAACCCCTAGTATTCCAAGTTGTAATGATCATTAAAAAGTCTCGGAGGGTTTTCCCTTATTTGCGCATTTAAGTTTCGCGCTTCTTGCCTTCCAATATTGTTTCTTTTGCCATGCGTATTCTCATCTAGCAAGCGTAAGCTTCTTATAACTTGCTTCGCGTTCTTCTTTGTTTCCGCACTTCACTCACTCCTTACCACTTATACACTCTCCTCCGCCTCGCGCACTTCAGATTCATCTTTTTTTCTTCCTTTTTTTGTTTTCTTCTTATTTTGCTTCATGACGAAGATGTCGAGTTCAACCAAGGTCAACTCATCGACCAACGTTGGTCAATCGGTTCCAAAAAGTAGACAGAAATTCAAAGACATCACTAAAATGATGTTATCTTCAGATTTAAACGTTCACAACATCACCACTCCTATTGCTAACCTCCGATCTGAAGTGGTGAGTACTGGTGATGAAGAAACTAGTAGTAATCTGTTATAAAAAACTAAGAGGTTGAACCTGAAGCTACAAATGTTAGAAACGGGGTTGAGAACAAGTGTAAGCCTCATGTTTGGTCAAAATTGTTTGAGAGATGTGTAAAACAATCTCTGAAACTTGAGTATCACGAAGTTATACGTCATAAGGGGAAGAAAATTATAAAATCCCCACCACAAGTGTTAGAAGAGGGAGCCAAACTATGGGAAAATTTCCTAATTGGCAATTCTTAGATAACCCGTCTCCTTTTCATGATATCGTTAACTTTGTAAGGTTTGAATGGAGTAAATTGGGTAAGATCGATGTTAAATTAAGTAATCAAGGTATTTTTATCTCCAAATTTGAAAATTCTCTGTATTATAATAGAGCTATGGAGCAGATGCGACATGATAGTGGAAACCACTATTACTGAGACCATGGAAGTAAGGAATGAAATTTGAAAAAGTTGATCTAACTAAAATTCCCATATGGTTGAATCTGCATAATATTCCAATGGTGTTGTGGACAAGAACAGGGGTCAGCTGTATTGCAGGTGGTATAGGCTTCCCTCTACAGATGGACTCGATGACTAAAACAAAATCTTGTTTAGGTTATTAGAGAATTTGTGTGGAAATCAATACAAAAGAATAAATTCCTGATAAGGTGTATGTGTATGTTGGTCAAGGTGAATTGCAAGAGTTAGGAGTTGAATATGATTAGAAGCCAATCATTTATTTCAAATGCGATCATTTTGGTCATTCTGGTAAAAGGTGGAATAATGTTCAAAAGGTGTGGGTTCCGAAAGCCATTGTCAGTCCAAAACCTAAGGAGAATATTATGGTTGAAGAATGACACGTAGTGGCTCAAACTGCAAGTAAAATTCAACAGAGCAATTCAAGCTCCGTTTTATGTGTGAACTCTTTGAACAATTGCATGAAACTAATTCTAACACCATTGACAATTATGTTCTTGAGTTTATAAAGAATAATGGTGATCATAAGATCACCCGACCTCCAAATTTATGATCATGGCTGCTTGGATCTAAGAGGTTTTAATAAACTTCTTAAACAACTAGACGTAAAGGATTTTATAATTAGTAATAAAGTCAAACTTATTGGACTCTTGAAAACACAGGTTAAGTTTGATAGAAGATTAAATATAATAAATACTCACTTTTCTAATTTGAAGATGATACATAATTACAGCAAAGATGACTCGGGGAGGATATGGATTCTTTGGGACAATGATTATATTGAGGTTACACTTATCCATGAAACGTTTCAGTCCATAGTTGTTGAATGAAACCAAAAAAGTTGATAATCAATTATTTTATGTCTACTATGTGTATGCGAGTAATAATGATGATGAGAGGAAGCTACTTTGTAGTGATATTATCCGATGGAGTAATAAGTGTAAACACAAAAAAAAAGGTTGTATTGGGTGATTTCAATGAAATTCATAAGGTTGAGGATCGTTTGAATTGTGATGTTTTGCTTAAAGGGTCTAGTGATTTTGCTAATTGTGTAGATGCTACACGTGGACAAACAAGAATGAGATGGGTCACTTGAGAGCGAGTAAAATAGATCGGGTATTCATTAATGATGAATGGATGAACAAATTTCAATCTAATGTTATAATTATGCCACCATCCACATCAGATCATTGTGTGTTAAAGGTAATGCTTGGTAAATCTACATTAATTTTTCCTAGTGCTTTCAGATTCTACAATATATGGACCCCAAATGAGGATTACTTAAGAATTGTGAAGGAAGCCTGGAACACTCCTATTACTGGGAATTATATGTTTCAAGTGTGTATGAAACAAAAGTTAGTTAAAAGAGATCTTAAGAATTTCAATAACAAATATTTTACAAGGAATTTTACACAAATTAATGAGATTAAAAAATAGCTTAGCATTATTTAAATGCAAATTATGAGTGACTCTAGTGATATTTCAATCCAATATGAGGAGAAAATTCTTCTTAAATCTCCTGAAGAAGCTACAATCATTCAGCAAGAAGTATAAACAAAAATCAAGAGCAATTTTTACTAATGATTGTTATACATGTTCACTATATTTTTACAAGATGATAAGTGGGAGACTAGCTAAAAACAACATCTCAACTCTTATCAATGATGTTGGAGACACTATCACTAATCCCGCACTCATAAAGAAAGAGTTCATATCCTATTATATGGACTTACGTGGGTCTGAAGAAAGTGGTCAAGAAGTATGCTCAGTAAATACAATTAAAAGGTTGATAAACTGTAAAGTTCCTGAGGAGTTTTTGGATTATTTAATTGCCCCTATTACTAGTGTAGAAATCAAGGAAGCTCTCTTCTCAATTGATGACAATAAATGTCCTAAGCCTGATGTTCTAAATGCTTGGTTCTACAAGTCTTCATGGAGCATCATTCAAAATGACTTCTGTAATGCAATTAAACAATGCCTTAGTTCAGGACAGTTGCTCAGTCAAGTGAATGCTACCAATATTGTTTTGATTCCTAATGAGAAGAATTCATCTAATGTAAGGAAATTCAGGCCAATATATTGTGTCAGTATCACATATAAGGTCTTATCCAAGGTAATTTCCAATAGGCTTAAAAAGATCCTTATCAGTTAACCAGGTTGCTTATGTCAAAGGAAAGTTCATAAGTGACAATATTCTCGTGGCTCTAGACATTGTCCTTGGTTATGAAAAGAAGGTAATATCACCTAGATGTAATATTAATCTAGATCTCTAAAAATCCTATGATAGTGTGAATTGGATCTTTTTACTTAATGCACTTCAAGCTTTTGGTTTTCCTAGTAAGTTTGTTCAATGGATAAAGATATGTGTGTACTATAACCTATTCTATCTGCATTAATGGGCAAGTTTGTGGCTATTTCAAGGGAAAGAGAGGGCTTAGACAAGGGAACTCTCTCTCCCCCTATTTGTTTTCCATTTTTATAGAAATATTTATTGGAATGTTCTATCATGTACCAAGGAAGAACCAGTTCAGTTTTCATCCAAAATGTAGAGAATTACAATTAGATCACATCATCTTTACAAATGATTTACTCATTTTTATGAAAGCTGATTAAAGCTCAGCTAAGGTTATTAGGAAAGCTCTTACCTTAATCACTAGACTTACATGTCTTGTTATTAATTTTTCCAAATGTGAATGTTATTTTGGAGGCACTGAATATGATAAACAAATGAATATTTTTTGAGCTATAACATATCAAAGTAGGGGCCATGACTATAAGGCATCTTGGGGTTCTCTAAATTCTAAAAAACTAAGTATCTCTAATGGAAATCTACTTGTTGAGAAACTTTGTGACTCTATTAATTAGTGGAGTTCTAGATTTCTATCCTATGCAAGAAGATTTGAGCTTATGAAGATTGTACTGATAAATAAGATATTGTTTTGGTGTAGAGTATTTATGTTTCCAAATATGGTTATCTATAAATTAAATCAAAAGATGGCCAGCTTCTTATGGAAATGAGATCTTAGTGGGGCACAAGTGTAAAAATTGCATGGTAAGATGTTCGCACAAGTAAGGAAGCTAGAGGTTTAGGTATTCCCAGTATTGAAATCATTAACAAAGTATGTCTCTTATACACTTTTTGGAGAATGTATTCTAGATGGAAGAATTTGTGGAGTAATTGGGTGTATAGCAACATCATCAAAGAAAAATATGTTTGGAGTTTAGATTACAAACAACCACATACTTGGATTTGGAAACAACTTATGAAGATTAGAAATATAGCTTTTCAATTCATACATCAAAAAGTTAAGGATAGTAATTACACATACATTCTCTTGGATAATTGGATAAACAAAAGAAATGTAGCTACTATTCTTAACATATAAATTGATAAATCTAATCTTTCTTCCAATAAAACAGTTGCTTAATGATATGGAACAACCGTTGGAGATTTCCGCCTTGTATAGGTAATATTCTTCCTCTGCTAAGCTCAATGTCCTTAAATAATGGAGAAGATCAAATATATTGGAGTGAGAGCATAAAAGGTAGATTTTTGTTTAAGAAAACTCTACGGAAAATTACTGAAGACAAGTATGCAGTTAAGTGGTGCAACACTATTTGGCCAAAAAGCTGTATTCCGCGATACTCATTAATAGCTTGGCTTGCAGTTCACAATTGATTGCCTACAAAGCAGAGAATGATTGAATATGGATTACAAATTAACCCACTTTGTGTATTTTGTAGTCATTGTACTGAGGATATAGAACACTCACTCATTAGTTGCTCTTTGGCGAGAAGAATCCTAACTCGAATAATTAGCAAATGCAGCATCAATTCCTTGCCCAATGAGTTGCATGATCTAGTTGTTGATACGATTAATTAGTGCCCAAATAGCAAGATTTATCTCCTGGTTAGTGTATGAATCACTACGTATATTTACTATATTTGGGGAGAAAGAAATGTTAGGGTTCATGGAGAAGCTGAGAAGAGCGAAGAGGTAATTTATAATCGAATTGAAGCTCTTGTCATGATCAAGGTAAAGAGAAGAAAGTTTAAAAGTAGAATTGTTGTATAGTTAAACCTCTATAAATAATACTCTTGGGACCAGAAAAAATATTCGCTTAACGCGATTATTTATTTATCGATAAAGAAATATATTATTCATTTATCGATAATTGAATTTTTATTCATTTAGATAGTATTTTTGCACATTTTTAGAAGAAGATATCAAAGGATTAACTTATGTCATTTCTAAGTTACACTATAGAAATGTGATAGATGTTGAACATCTTTTGAACTATCCTAACGAGAATGATGTCGTAACGGAATTGACTATCGACGGTGAAATTATTAAATCCGTACTGAATGATAGGAATGATCTAAAACCAGATGATAGTAGCTTCACACTAAATGTGTCATCAAAAAAAGCATATCAAGCAGTAATCACCTTACATATCTACTTTCGACAACACGAGAAGAAAATTCTTGAAGTTTTGTTTGCGTTAGGAAAAATCAAGGATGAGATGATTTTTGGTGGAAAAAAAGTAAAAAACGATAGACTCATTTTTTCGTAAAAGAATGACTTATTGTATGAACATTGTTGATTGAAAAAATCCCTTTATATATATGTATATATATATATATATATATATATATATATATATATATATATATATATATATATATATATATATATGTGTGTGTGTGTGTGTGTGTGTGTGTGTGTGTGTGTGTGTATGTGTATATATATATAATAAATTGTGATGATTATTCATATATATTTACATAGGGTCTTTAAGGATTTTAAGAAAATTATTTAACAATGCATTTAGAGAGGTTATTCATTTAGCCCCTTAGCCCATGTCGGGACTGGATAAAATTATTCATTTGTCGAGGTTATTCATTTTTATCGAACATTCATTTATCGAGGTTTAAATGTAGCTCTTATTGACAGTTTCCGTATTTGAGGTTGAGGGTGTAAACTTTTTTATTGTTTGCTTAACCCAAATGTTTAAGGGTATAAAGTTTTTTAAATTGAGTTTCAACCCGAATTTTTAGGTGGTTTGTAATGTTTAGGTGCTAGACGTTTATTGCAGATCCTCACCCAGGTATTAAATGTTTATAATGAATTATGGTATTGAGCTTCATTATAAATAAAAGTTTGATTTGCTGATAAAAAAGACTTTGTTAATTAGTTTGTGTATGATTTGCTTTTAAATTTTAATCTTGTTATACTTATATTATACTTTTACATGTTTTTACACTAATTTGTGAGCCAACGTCTTTATCTGAGTAAAAGAAACAGTAGAATTAGTCTAAGAAAAATAACAGTAACTATTAGTGTTGCATGCCCAGGGCCGGCCCGAGCAACTCGGGTACCTAAGGCGGAAGAAGAAAATGGGGCCTTTTACAATATAATAAATTTTTTTATCCTAATAAATCATAATCCTTATCTTGAGTGATCCTTATAGGGCCTTTTTCGACTAATAAATCTCGTAATGGTTGATCAATTTTTTTCCAATTTCCCGGATCATAAATGGCATCATCAAGTGTCGCATTAACATTCATATTCCTGCAATCTTGATGATCATCAAAATTCACATTTTCAACTATCTGATCATCATTTATCTTTTCAAATTGCATATCAACATTCACATATTCGGTATCTCTATCAACATACATATTATCAATATCTTCATTAATATTTTCTATATTCGAATGCTTCGTCTCTTTAGGTTTAAGGAATTTGTGAAAAGCTCCTTTTTGAGAACTAATAAATTCATCTACCTTTTTCTTTTTTAACTTTTTAGAATGACCAGATTCTTGCTTACGAATCATGATAATAAAGTAATTATAGAACAATTAAACCTGGTTTTTTTGACGACCTTCTTCCTAGTAATTTTTCGTTTCGAATTTTGTTTTAAAAATCTGTTTATATATTCTGGTAGATTTTATTGAACCTGTGACATATATATAAAAATAATTTAATTTAATCTTAAATTATATGAAAGAATTAAATATATTTACTTAACTATATAAAAATAAAAATTAAAAAAAACTTACGTGTATTTGTTTTGTATGGTTGTTTTTTCTGCTTGGAGAACTTTTTTCTTGCTTCTGCTTTGGATGGAGGACTGCTTTTTTCTTTTGTTTCTGCTTTGGATGGAGGACTGTTTTTTTCTTTTGCTTCTGCTTTGGATTTGGACGGATGTTTTTTTTTTTTTTTTGCTTCTGCTTTGGACAAAGACTTATTTATAGGCAATATAAGGGTTGTTCTAACTTGTAGTTCTGTGTTAAGCTGATACGAATTACGAACTATATCTATATATATATACTACATATTTTTTTTTTGGGGCCCTAAAAAATTTGGGGCCCGAGGCGACCGCCTTGGTTGCCTTGGGCCCGGGCCGTCCCTGTGCATGCCCCTGCCTTTTCTTTTAATAAAAATCATAACTTGTTTAATATTTTTAACTTTGTGTACTTCATATTCTGTAGTTAAATCCTAAGAAAGATATCAGTAGCCATAAGAAAAGTATAGTTTGCAATGCAATTTTTTTATACTACTATACCTGTAGATATCATAATGGTTAAAAGATATCAGTAGCATAATCTTTTCTTTTTGCAATGTTTGTATGCATGCCCTTGTTTAATTTTTTTTTTAGTAAAATCCATAGCCTGTTGCATGTTCTATTGATTTAATATGAAGTGACGGTATATTGTTTAGAATTATTGCACAAGAAATACCTCAAATTAAAATTAATGTCTCCTCATCCCTGCCGTTTTTTTCTTGCCCATAAAAGGCACTTTTTTTCCCCTATTTTACCCCACCCCAGCCGCCGTCTCCAAATTTTCCCTCCTTGTAAAACTAAACATATCATTCTCTTCACCTAATTCTTTCACTTCCCCCACAATATTTATTTTCTCTCTCTAAAACACCCATTAATTATACATACATAATTATGGTAATCAACATATATCATATAATTATTATTTAATATAATTCAAAATTAATTATTATTTTACTTTTCTGGTAATTTGTTTGAAATTGGATTTTAAATGTTCAAATACTGATAATCGTGTTTTTTGGTAATTATTCCTTAATTCATTTTTGCAGATGTTGAAGACAATACAAAAGTGTGCTTGCACGAGTGGTGGGAAACATTCCCATTACTCAACATTAGCCCACAAGTACAAAAGTGTACTTGCACGAGTTGTGGGAAACATTCCCATTACTCAATATTAGCCCACAAGTAGAAAAGTGTACTTTCACGAGTGGTGGGAAACATTCTCATTACTCAACATTAGCCCACAAGTACAAAAGTGTACTTGCACGAGTTGTGGGAAACATTTCCATTACTCAACATTAGCCCACAAGTACAAAAGTGTACTTGCACGAGTTGTGGGAAACATTCCCACTACTCACCCTTGGCGGCAGCAGCAGTAAGGTAGTAGACAGCAGTAAGGGCATTAAGGTATATTTACATTAAGTGCCTTTTATGGGCAAATGGCTAAGGTAGCAGGTGTTTATTGGGCATTCACCCTATTGTTTAATATAAAATAATATGTATTGAATTTGAGTTATTTTCTTTGAGTTTACGTCATCACTTATTTTAATTTTTCCAAGATTATTAATTTGTTTATCTTTCCTAATATTCTGTTGTTACTTATGTACTTAGAAAAATGGGTGAAAAGTCGAATAGGTCAAAGGATATCTGATGGAAATAACACATGAAAAGCACAACTAATAACAATATCGTCATTTGTAATTTTTGTGGGCACAAAACAACCGGGGTTATATACCGAGCCAAGTAACACCAAATGTGTAATTCTTCAAATACATAAATATGTCACAAAGTCCCCCATAAGTTAAAGAAGAGTTGATTCTGAACATAAATGAGAAAAAAATAAAAACATTAATCAATTTTTTTAAGAGGATTACAAGGATGTTGAGCAATATGGAGATGATGATGAACTTATGATTGTTGAAAAAAATACAAGGGTCCGAGCATTAAGAGGAAGAGAGAGGGGACCAGGGTCTTCAAGTAAGAAAAGGTTCCTATGGATGTGTTCATGATGAAACACGACAAATGTATCTATCATGGAATGATAGGGAAACTATTGGAAGCGAAGAGAAAAGGTATTTTTTAGACTCCACGTGTAGCTCATTGCTTGGATCTAATGTTGGAAGATATCGAGAAGATCTCTCTCGTGAAGAAAACTATAAAAACGGTATATTTCGTGTTTGTTATATTTATAACCATCTTGGAGTACTTAATATGATGAAAACCTTCACCGATAACAAGAATTTGGTTTGACATAGAGTAACAAGATTTGCGATACCATTTCTAATGTTGAGTAGTATTCATAAGCAAAGACAACCTCTTTTAACTATGTTCACAAGTAAAGGATGGGGGAAAGATTAAGTGCAAGGAGGCGAAAGGAAAAAGAGAGCAAGAAGTGGTGATGCTGACATATTTTTGGAATAACGTGTATAATATCTTGAAAATCATGGGGCCACTAGTAAAAGTTCTTTGACTTGTTGATAATGAGAAAAAACCATCAATGAGTTACATTTATGAGGACATGGATAGAGCTAAAGAAGCAATTTCCAATTCTTTACTGATAAAAAAATATGAACAACTTTTCAAGATAATTGATGAGCGATGGGAGTGCCAACTTCATCATCTATTACAGGCAGCCACACATTACTTAAACCTAGGTGTTTTTTAATCCAAATATTGAGAAAAATTATGAATTAGTATAGGGTTAATGGATGTCATCGAGAAAACGATTCCCTCGTTTGTAGATCAAGATACAATTGGAAAAGAATTATCAAAGTACAAGGTTGTTGCTGGACTCTTTGGTACTGGTATGGAATCAAAGGCTAAAAAAAAAGTCTCTTGCTGCTTGGTGGAGTTCGTATGGTGTTGAAGTACCCAAATTACAAGAGTTGGCCATAAGGATATTATCACTAACATGTAGTGCAACTGGTTGCGAACGTAACTAGAGTGTGTTTAAGCAGGAAAAAAATTATTTAATTTTTATTACACTTTTAATCTTATGAAAAATATTTAATATTGAAATTTGAATCTCTAATACAATTATTTATATGTTACATATTCACTTGAATAAAAAGAAACAAACTTTCTCATCAAATACTACAAGCATAGTGTACATTAAATATAATCAAACTCTTATTGATCGCCATAATCTGAAAGATAACAATGGTCCAAATTCATTGCAAGATATGTATGATTGCAACCAATAATTAGTTGGACAAATGAGAGCTTACATTTATGTTGCAGAATAATTAGTTATTAATGAGAGTAGTTTAAATTGGGGTATTATGGAAACAACCATGGGAGCTCGAGAACCAACAAGAGTTTCTAGAGGTTCACAATAATCAAGATCAAGGTTAAGTTTAGTAGATGAGGAAGATGATGATGAAAAAGAAATATTGATAGGGAGTATAATACTAATAACGAGGAGGGAAAAGATGAAGTTGATGATTTTCAAGGGAGTATAGGGCGCCTTAAACGCCTAGGCTAGTGCTTTGCGCCTCGAATTATGTGGAGGTTCATCATTTTTTCTTGCTTTTTCGCTTTAACAACACTTGTTGATATTACTTTATTACCCCTAGCATATATGTAAGTTATCATAAAGTGACTGATAGTCCATTTAGGGATTGCCACATGGTAGTGGGGTCAGAACCTTTTTTTTTTAAATATCCAATAGAACGTTGATAAATGACTATTTGCTACTCGTCAAAATTTATATTTCATATTTAATTGCATAATGTATTATTGATTCCCATGATTAATTTCCGATTTATTTTAAATAATAGAAAAATAATTGCATTTTTTAATTTTAATTGTTTGAATTTAATATATTAAATGTAAAAATCTCAAATAAATGATTTGTATTAAATTAGGGTCAATTACCCATGGGCTCTTAGAGATTATTGTAGTGGCACAATGGAACTAGTCGATTCCTCTCTCCTTCTTAGAGGCCAATAAAATGTTCATTGTCATTATTATTCTTCTAATGCATATAAGACAAAAAATAGATTCTTCTCTCTCATCCTTTACCATTATTCTCTCTCCTCCTTTATCATTTTCTCTCTCTCCTCCTTCATTAACTATCAATAATTTTCAGCTCCGACCACAACCACCGACCACCGACCACCGACCACCGACAGAAACATTCTGAGCCTGGAAAAACTTCTGAGCTTGGAAAAAGTTACTGAGCCTGGAAAAAAGTTACCGAGCCTGAAAAAAGTTACTGGGCATAGGGTACTGAGCATGGAAAAAGTTACTGAGCATGGAAACTGATGTCTCCCCATTTGTCATGATTTAATATTAGTTGGAGACATCATTTTTAGTGTTTTAGAAGTCTAAATACTCGATTTTCCTATATAATAGTGCACTTTCCTATTTCTTGTCTTGATTTCATGAATTATCATTTTTAGAGCATATTGGGTTCAATGTATTTATTGAGTGTGAAACTTTTAAGATATATACAAATTAATTAGAGATAAAGATGCCAAATCAAGTTTAAAGATATTAATGAAAGAAGATTTGCATGGAAATTAGAGATTAAGGAAGGAAAAGATAAAATATGGAAATAAAAAGTTGCCAAGTAAATCTGAATTCCAGCACCTACGACCATAGAAAAGATCATAACTCAAGATTGGCTAGGAATTTGGAATAATGGTCTGAATAAAGTTATAGATATTTCCGAGATGATCAGTTTCGATTATTGGAACGCGTCAAACGGATAAGTATTGAAGTAGTTACTGCCAATACAAAACATGGGCTGATTATTACCTTTTTTATATTTTAGGGTTACGAATTTGAGTTGGGCTAGAATTCCATTACTTGACTTCCACTCCAAGAAAACGAATTAGGTCTTCTAAACACCTATAAATACACCCTTATATCCCTTGTAAATCATCCTTTCCTCCCATTAATTAGTCCTTAGGTTTATTATCATTAGAGTTATTGTAGAGAGCAAGATGAAGTCTTTTATTCAATCTTTTAGTTTATTTCCTACAGGTATGAACTAATTTTCTCATAGCTTGGGTTTTGCATTATGTATAATCTATGAATTCTATTTTCTTTCTATCTAAGTTTCTTTGGGAATTATATGTTTTAATTTGATATTAGCTTCTTACTCATATATTTGTTTATGTGTTTTGAATTATTGCCTGTCCTAAACCTGATCACTTTAGGCTTTCTTAATAGTAGTTAGATGGTCACACGAAAGGGGTGTCTAATTATTGAAATACCACATAACATCTAGTGTCGGATATTGGTCTCGACAACACCGATTCTAACTAGATATTCATTATGGTATATTTGAAAAACTATCACCATGTTTGGAATTGAATTTCTTAGGGCCTTGGTGGCGCTTGATAACCCTAAGTTTAGGCTGGCTCGTGGTTGTGCCGTAGCCCCCTTAGTCGCTCTCAAGGTCTAAGGTATGGGACTTTAGAATCCTGACTAAGTATTTAAGAGCTATTATCTCCCTTATAAACTATAATTTAATAGAAAGAATTAGAAGGATTAGTGCATACTAGCATACCTAAGCTATATTTCTCACCTCATATTCTTCGTATTTATTTATTGTCTTTTATTTTAATTAGTTTAATTAATTATCTCTCAATTATTCATCTTTATTTTCTGTCTTTTAATTAATTACTTGCTACTTGAATTTATTTGCTCATTCGTATAACACACTAAGTCCCTGAGAACGAACTTTCTTATCATTAAAACTTGCATACGTCATGTAATACTTGCAGTACTGTGCTTATCTAGGGTGATTAGTTCATCGTTTTCATATCTTTTATTATATTATTTTATCACACCCTAGGGAACACCAAGTACTGAGCATGGAAAAAGTTGCTGAGTATCGGAAAAAGTGTTGAGTGTCGGAAAAAGTTTCTGAGTATTCGATTTTTTTTTGAGTCGCTTTACTGAGCATGCTCGTATGCTCAGTTACTTTACTGAGCATGCTTGTAGGTTCAGTTCACAATTTAAATAAGTTTGTTTATGACCTTATATTTCATTTGTAGATGGTAGACTATCCGAGTTACACAATTTCTGGGATTTGTTTGTGGTGGGGGCAAAGGTGTGGTAAAATAATAGATAAATAAAGATAATAATAAAGAGCACACCCCCTTGAGAACCACGGAACTCACTGCAAGTATCACAGATCGTATATAAGTTTTAATGATAAGTTAAGTTCGTTCGCAGGGATTTAATCCGTTAGATCTACTTATATTTAACAAGCGTAGATGAATTTAGATGTTTTAGATAAAAATATAAAAATATGAATAAATATCTGATATGAAATAAACAAATATGAATGCAGATAATAAATATGAATGTAAGTTAACTAAATTAGGATTAATATTATGAGTCTATTTTACTAACTTGTCACAGATTAAGCATTATATATTAACCAGGATTCTAAATTCTACCTAGCCTCTATTAGGCTTAGGAGCAACCTCTCCACTACCAAGGATTCCTGAGTAATGATTGGTGATTAAATCAAACCTTTATGGCTATCTAGTTAGGCAAATGATCAAAACTAGACGATTATGTGGTGTTGTCAATAACTAAGAATAATCCTAAGATTGGCCAAATCTAAGGTTGTAACAATAAGTCAAAACACATAATAACAATATACGCCAAGCTCAATCAATTAAAATAACAAATAGTATTATGGAATTTAAGACAAAATAATAACCCAACAATTAAAAGTAAAACTTACAGAATAAAAGCTTAGAAATATGGTTGAGCATAGATCTGTAGCTAAATACCCTAAATATAGAGAAGGTGAGATGTAGAAGAGGAGTTTGTCACTCTCCAACTTCTTATTCTTGTCTTCCTCTATAGGTCAGCTTGCTTCTTGGATGAATAGATTGATTCAAAGGATGAATATTAATTTAAAGGACTAAGCTATTATTTAAAAGTGAGAAAATACAAGTAAGGACTAAGCCTAAGCTTGAAACTGAGCAAGGACATGTTTACAATGGTATAAGGGTGTATTTATAGGTGTTTAGGAAGACCTAATTCGTTTTCTTGAAGGAGAAGTAAGTAGTGGACTCCAAGCCCAACTCAAATTCGTAACCCTCAAAACATGCAATCAGGCCTGTTTTTCTTTTGGTCCTAGCACCTTCGATTTTCATCCGTTTGATGCGTATGAATATACCAAATTCATCGTATCGAAAAGATCTTCAACTTTGCTCTCGACCGTTTCTCCAAATTCCACACCGTTCTTGAGATATATGCTGATTTGTGGTCGTAGGTGCAGAAATTCAGGATTAAGGCAACTTTTCCTTTTCCATGTTTTTAGCTTTTATTTCCTTATCTCCAATTACCATGCTTATCTCTTTCCATATCTTTTAGCCTTTGACTTGGACTCTAATTAATCTCCATAATTATCTTTAAAGCTTCACACTAAATAAATAATTAAACCCAATATGCTCTAAAAATATTATTTTACTAAATCAAGACTCAAAATAGGAAAGTGCACAATTTCTCAAGAAAATCGACTCAAAGACTTCCTAAATCACTAAAAATGATGTCTCATCCTAATAAAAATCTATCACAAATGAGGAGACATCAGTTTGTATGTTTTTGGTGGGTCCTGGGGTGTTATAAAATTAATGCGATAAATAAAAGGAACCACAATACCGCAAGTGCAAGTTGAAAAAAGTAATATCCGATAAATCGGGTTTCGTTCTCAGGGACGGATTAGTTCAGCTCAAGTATTAATCAAGTAGTAAGAATAATTGTTTAACAGAAAAGTAAAATAATATGATTTTTATTTGGTTTTATAAAATTAAAAGATGCAAATAAATATGACTGAAAATAAATAACTGAAAAGAAATAATAAAGTAAAAGGACTAACTTCAGAGATGAGAGATACTTGAGTCTCGTAAGAAATCCACCTAATTAACGTAACCTAAGTTTTGTTTAAGGGCAGGATTGGTATTATAATATTAGTCAGGACTCTAATGTATCCTATCCCCCGCCAAGGTGGACCTAGGAGCTATCTTAAAGTGCTATAAACCCCTATATGGGCGAATATGCCTCTTTGGATGATATTCAATTACTTCTTTGGCTATGTAATTAGTTAAGCATGTCGGTCAATAACGGACATTACACGGGTATTACCTAAGTTTGTATTCAAACCCCCTGTCGGATGATCATTTCACCACTAAAATGAATAGCTCAGATACTAAAAGCTATTTCTAATTGTACCAAAAAGAAATAGTGCTTAAGAACAAAGTAATATCCAATATATAAGACTCAAAATAATTTAAATCATAAAAATCTCAAATTCAAAACATAAAATTAATTAATTAGGGTTCATCCCTTTATTGCGATTCTCAAGTATATTAAAGTTTAGCTCATAATCAAATTAGATACTGAAATTAAATAAATAGAAGTCATAATTCAATTACAGAAAAGAAATAGATAACCTAAAGGTTTGGTTTACTGTTGTTGGAAGAACAAAATTCCTCCAGCTCTATCTTCTCCTCTGCCTTCTTGCTCTGACTTGAAAATATGAAGCCTCTGATGTAATTCTATGAAGTGTGTGTAAAAAGGAGGCTAAAGGGTCTATTTATACTAGTAAAAACGGATTAGGGCTTAGGTTAATAGGATTAGGTCAAATTGTAAAAAGCCCAAGCCCATCTTTTCTTTTAATTCCCGTAACTGGTGTGCAGCCTTTAGTAAACCGGCTGTAACTTTCGCATAACAACTCCAAATGGTTTAAACTTGGAAAATCTTTGTAACTCAATAAGCTATCAAACCATGTTTCACGGCCCAAAGCTAAATCCACTCCTAAGTAGCCCAAAAACAGCAATCTTTAACAGCCTTTCAGATCTGCAACTTCTTTAATTAAGTTCTTGGAAATTGTTTTCTTGCCTTTAACTCCTCCACTTGATCTAAGACTTTAATTATCACTTCTCCTCCTTGTAGTGGTTATTCATGAATTCATAAATCTACTAACTTTGCACTAAAAACAAACAAATTAATGCACAAAAGCTCTAAAAATGTAAATAGTCTAATTCCAAGGGGAGAAAGTGCAATATGACAATATAAGTACAAAAGTCTATCAAATAAGTCAAATATTCACCTAAAATGATGTCTCCTAAGGGCTAATATTTAGAACAAATAGGGAGACATCAAGACCCCAAACTCAAACCTTTGTCGTCCCAACAAAGTAAAATAAAAACAAAGGCGTTTTAGGTGAACGCACAAGGCAAAATCTAGTAAATATACACAAAGCACAACTTAAAACAATTCTCATATAGTATGATCTAGGAATTAATATAAACATACACATGTAATGCAAAATCAAACACAAAATAATATCAATCCAATATCAATTTCACAATGCTAGAAGGTTACGCTTATACTTATCTCAAGATGGTGGCTATAGGGTGTTCATCGATCCTTACTTGCTTTGAACGCTCCACTTAGCATACTTCCTATTAGCTGAATCACAGACTCACTGTGTATCTAGGAATCACGAGGTCTTTGCGGTTTTAATATAGGCTTAGGGACGGTATGGTATGTATATTTGATAAATTTGAAGTGAGCTTTTGGCTCTCTCCTCACTTACCATCAACAAACTGTCCAAGAGCTTGAATTTACACTCGAATATGTCTTCACTCAACCCATTTGATGCGCTAATTTAGTGTCCCCAGATTAACCCAATAAGCACTAAAGATGAACACATAAAAAATTTCCTCTTTGCCGGTTCAAATATATATTCTTTTCATATGAAATTTCTTTTTCTTTTGTATAGCTATGACTCTCTTTTTGATGTTGAGATATCATGCTATTTTTTTCATAACAATTTTTTTTCTTTTCATAACTTTTCATATATTTTTTTTATTTACTCTTACCTTGGCAAAAGGTTTCAATATAATCATTGTGAATCATCATCAAAATAGAAGAGAGCACAATTGATAAGCTCCAACAATCCCAACCCAATGTAAATTCCCATAATAGTGGACCCACCACCCCAAACTCAAGCTCAAGACAGGAAGTCTTAGGATCGTGATTCAAGTGCAGGTCATATGGAAATTCATAATAAACTAAAGGGAAATTTTCTTATAATGTGGCGACAAAAGAGAGGCTTAAAGGCTAAAAATGGGGTTAAGAAGAATATAATTAAATTCAGGGATAGAAGGCAAAAAAGGATTCAAATGGCTAACAAAGAATTGCCTCTATCATTTTTCTATTTACACAGTTTGCCTCTAGTTCATATCTAAGTGGGTTCTCTACTCATTCAGATCTCACGTTCTACAAACCACTCATTTTCCTTAAGCACAAGTTTACTTCTTTTGCATTGTTCATTAATTCTTCCTATCAATTACCTCATATTTGCATGCAATCAAAGTTTGTTTTACACTAACTCCTAAAGTCAACTATTTTCTATCATAAATTCATAAAAAGCATGCTTGATGGGTACATTTAAAATACTCTACAGTCAAACGCAACCCTTAGATTAATTTTATTGAAAGCAAATAACACATGAAATTGGGATGAGGCAACGAACCCCACCCCAAACTCAAAAATGAGTCATGTCCCCACGACTCGAAAAAGACTCAATAAAGCTAATAAACTAATAAAAAAAATGAGCAAATGATAGGAAAACGTATCTGAACCAGCACAAAGCTGGTTTCCATGGTTGCGTGTAGGTGGAGCTCCTCTTGTTGCGTAGGTGGCATGGTGAATCATTGCTCACTCCACGTAATATGTTTTGCATAGGCTCTAACTCTTTTGTGACTTTTCCTACGGTAGTCAACACCTCATCACGTATATCCTCCAAAATTTTCATTCTTTCAACTACATCTCTCTCAATACCAAAAGTAATAACTGGATCTTCAATTTCTTTTATCTTGCCTCCTCATAGTGTTCTTGACTTTCCAATCTTCGTCATCTCCATGAAGCCCAAACTCAAAACTTCAAATATTCAAAAACTAGAAAAGAGTTATGAATTTTGATGTTTTGAGGATTTAGAATGAAGGATTAAGGTGTTATATGAGATGGGTAATGATTATAAACTGGATTTGGGAAATTTTAATGAATAGGATTAAAGCTTTGATGAAGAGGCTTAAGGTTGAACGAGAAGATTTCTTTGTGTTCTTGAAGGCTTGTGATGTTAGATGTGTGTTTGGAATGGAATATAAGGAAGGATTGAATGTTTATAGGTGTTTTAGTGGTATGGTGCAGGTATATAAAGGATTGGGGGTCGTTCATAATGAATACTTGCAGGAGAGGCTAGGTTAAAAATGAGGAAACTAGGGTTTTAATAGGGTTTTGGTAAAAATCCCGCTGGTCGGCCCGGCATACCGGTCAGATGACCGGCTCCTTTCAGCAAAAAAACTACTTCGAAAAACCGTGGCGTGGGTTTTTTTTTCAGGCCGGTATACCGGATAAGCGGGCGGTATACCGGTGCATGACGTCACAAACCGTGTCCTCACTTGCGACCACGGTTTCTCCCACCTGCTCTCGTAATAGAACCTGCTCCAAAAACCCACACACGGTTTTTCTCCACCGGCTAAACGCTCCTCTGACCGGTATACTGGTCAGGCTTTTTAATTTTTTCTTTTCGTCTCGGCAATAAACCGTGTTTGAAAACCCACATACGATTTTTCTCCCACCGGTATACCGGCCATTTCGGCGTGACACAGGTTAGCTCTGCAGATTTTTTCTTTTTCGTTCCTTAGCACCCCAAACTCAATTCCTGCACCATTTAACATACTACCTTTCTTATTTATTTAAAAATAGACACTAAGACACGACAATTGCTTATGATTATACACTAGGAATTGAAAAACATAAACCAATAAACAAATATACAATTGAAATGACTTTTGCTTAACGTCGTCAAGCTCGACTGCTTACCTTATGAATCACTATTTAACATAACCTCCCCAGCAGTGAGTGAGGTTATCAACCTTTGCTACACGGAATTTGCATCCCTTAGGTTTTATTATAACCAATTGATTCGAGATAACCTTTGTGACCATGAAAGGTCCTAGCCAAGAACTCTTGGCTTCACGTGCTTTTGGAGGAGGGTCAGACTTTTTTATTGCGACTTCTTCGCCCACTCTGAACTCCTTCTTCTTTCTTTCTTTCTTAGGTTCTTAAGGAACCTTCATAGAACGTGCCTTTTTTTCTTCTTAGCATGGGTAAGGTGTGGATTTTCCTTAGGATATGGAGGATCTTTGTTAGGTGGTTTCTTTCTTACCTCTCTTTCCTCCATTCATAAGGTTTCCCCAACCTTAGTTGGCTCTTTTTCGTCTTGTTCAATTACATCTATCCGGAAGCAATCCTCCTTGGAATCCGGAAACTTCATTGGCTTAAACACGTTGAATTTTACCTCCTCGTCTTGGATACGCATAATCATTTCACCATTCTCTACATCAATCAAAGTACGCCACGTGGCTAGGAATGGTCTTCCCAAAATAATAGGGACATTCCTATCCGCGTCGTAATCAAGTATAACAAAATCAACATAAAAATTTAACGTACCTGCCTTGACGAGGACATCTTCTAGTCTTCCCTCTGGATGTACGAGGGATCTGTCATCCATTTGCAAAACCATAGAGGTTGGTTTTGCGTTTCCTATCTTCAACTTTTCAAAAACTGATTTGGGCATGAGATTAATACTTGCTCCCAAATCGCATAAATCTTTTCCTTGCCACTTAGCACCAATGGAAATCAGAATCGTAAAACTTCCAGGATCAAGTAATTTAGTTGGCAACTTACTCTGGCAAAATGGCACTACACTCTTCTGGCAAACCTACCATTTCATTCTCAAGATTGAATAGAATAGTCTATAATGCCATACTAATTTGCTACCATTTGAAAAACTAATGTATATCTAGCTTACAACGTAACACAAGGACCAATCAAAAAATTAACGATATTAAACTATGTAAATCTTGAACTTGTATTAGCATAAGCTACCTGATTTGACTAAGCTACATTCTGCATAAAGAGATATAGAGTGATCAAAACTTCGTAGGTGCCTTGAATATCTGCAGTTAATCAAAAAAACATTATCCAAAAAATCGAAATTAGAAACAATAATCAATATATTAAATTTCCTTACAAATCTGTAAATCTGTAAATTTGCAACGTAATAAGCTTTCACAATTTTATTTGGGTTCATCATTTTTCTATGATGAATAAATAAATAAATAATAAATTATCAAATATATTAAGGTATAAATGAGAAATCAAATATTACCTTGTGTTGGTTATACGCACCGATGGAAAACTTAGTTATCTCCATAATGGTGAAATCCCAAACAAAAAAAAAAGACAGAAGAGAAATATTGTATTCTTTAAAAAATAAATAGATTAGAGAGGCTAGATTTATTTTGAGATGAGAGAGGGGAGAGGAATGAGGATAAAATTAAGAACAAGAGTAATTAGATATTGGACGAGAGATTTGGGGAGAGTTATATATATATATATATATATATATATATATATATATATATATATATATATATATATATATATATATATTTTGAGGGTTTCGAGTTGAACCCGAGAATTAACTTCTTTTTTTACCTGAAGGCCAAATCTTTGGGCTAGTTTTTTTTAATTTTAGTCTGGATTATTAATTAAATTCTAGACAGATTGAAATTTGTAGGGTTAGACAAGACCGGGTTGGATTTTTATATGGTCTTTGCTCAACCCTAGTTTTGGGTATCAACCAACATTACTTTTAGTTAAGTGTGTTAAAAAAATATTTGAATTGTTTGATTAGAAATAATGTTTTTTAAAAAGAAAACTACTGTGGGCTCAAGCCCACTTTAACTATTGTTTAATGTCTCTCACTATATATACATCATAATAAACATGAAACCTTACACAATACTCAATATAGGGTTTCGATTTGTTTTAATTTCTTGATTAGGGTTTTGAAACAATAGAGGATAGCAGACAGAGCCGGATCCTGGGCAAGTGCAACAAGGGCGACTGCACATGACCCTTTCAATGTGAAAAAAAAAATCTTTTCCAATTCTTAATATAATTTGTTTGTTTTCTCTTAATTTACTAAATCGATTATCATTATCATTATTAACAAAAAATAGTATACCTATATTTCAAAATGGTATATTTCAAATATTACACGATTCATCAAATCTTCAAGGTTCAGGTAATTTCAATTTTAAAAATTATATATTTAATTTAGTTTATTTTATATGATTAAGTATAACAAATATATTAATTTTGTAATTTGTTAATGATTTAAATTATAATGATAATTTTTGCATTAGATGGCGGAAAATTTATTTTTGTTGTTTGTACTAATTTTTTTTCAAGTTGCAAATACTGTTGTTGCGGACAATCATTAAGTTGTAAGTTGCGGTACTCTTTATTATTTTCTCCAAATTATACAAGTTGCAATACAGATCTTACAAATTACATATGCTTGTAACAATTTTTGGGGAAAAAATGATTACAATTTAAAAATTGTCAGAATAAATTGTAATTTTTAAATTGTAAACATTTGTTTCCCAAAAATTGTTACAAGCATATGTAACTTGTAAGATCTGTATTGCAACTTGTATAATTTGGAGAAAAGAATAAAGAGTACCGCAACTTACAACTTAATGATTGTCCGCAACAACAGTATTTGCAACTTAAAAAAAATTTACTGCAGACAACAAAAATAAATTTTCCGCCATCTAATGCAAAAATTATAATTATAATTTAAATCATTAACAAATTATAAAATTAATATATTTATTATACTTAATCATATAAAATAAACTAAATTAAATATATAATTTTTAAAACTGAAATTACCTAAACCTTGAAGATTTGATGAATCGTGTAATATTTAAAATATACCATGTTGATATATAGGTATACTATTTTTTGTTTATAATGATAATGATGATGGATTTAGTAAATTAAGAGAAAACAAACAAATTATATTAAGAATTGGAAAAGGTTTTTTTTCACATTGAAAGGGTCAGGTGCAGTCGCCCTTGTTGCACTTGCCCAGGACAAGGCTCTGTCTGCTATTTTCTATTGTTTCAAAACCCTAATCAAGAAACTAAATGATGTCTCCTCATTTGTGATAGATTTATATTAGGATGAGACATCATTTTTAGTGATTTAGAAGTCTTTCTAATCGATTTTCTTGAGAATTAGTGCACTTTCCTTTTGAGTCTTGATTTAATGAATTAATATTTTTAGAGCATATTGGATTTAATTGTTTAGTGTGAAGCTTTTAAGATAATTATGGAGATTAATTAGAGTCCAAGTCAAAGACTACAATATATGGAAAGAGATTAGCATGGTAATTGGAGATAAGGAAACAAAGGCTAAAAATATGGAAAAAGAAAAGCTGCCTAAATCTGAATTTCTGCAGCACACGCCTAAAGAAGTGGTGATAACTCCAACAAGGAAGCCGATTTTGGTAAAATCCTTTCATAGGGACGTAGATAATTCGCTGAGGATTCCTTTGGTATATTATGGAGCAAAAACCGACCAATAACGAAGAAGATATGCTCAAAACGGTCCAGCAGTGTTTATCTTTATTTCCATACGAATTTGAGTTGGGCTTGGTGTCCACTACTTTACCTCTCCCTCAAGAAAACGAATTAGGTCTTCTAAACACCTATAAATACACCCTTATATCACTTGTAAAAGCACCCTAGCAATCCTTGCCTCATAGTAATTAGTTCTTAAGGTTTTATTCTTCCAGTTTATTGTAGAGAGCAAAATGATGTCTTTTGTAATTTCTTTTAGTTTATTTCCTTCAGGTATGAACTGAACTCCCCATAGCTTGGGTTTTGCATCATGTATAATCTATGAATTCTAATTCTCCCTTATAAGCTAGACCTAATAGAAAGAATTAGAAGGATTAGTGCATACTAGTAAAACCTAAGCTATATTTCTCATCTCATATTCTTCGTATTTATTTTATTGTCTTTTATTTTCCTAGTTTTGAATTAGTTATTTTCGAATTACTCTCTTTTATTTTCTAGTCTTTTAATTATTTACTCCTTACTCGTTATTGCTACCCACGTGATTAACACACTTAAGTCCCTGAGAACGAACTCAACTTATCAACTAAAACTTGCATACGTCCTGTAATACTTGCAGTACTGTGCCTGTCTAGGTTGAGAGTGCGTAGTTTTCTAGACCTTATTTGTATTAATTTTATCACACCCTAGGCGACACCACTAAAACAAATCGAAACCCTAGATTGAGTATTGAGTAAGGTTTCCTGTTTACTATTATGTATATATAGTGAGAGACATTAAACAATAGTTAAAGTGGGCTTGAGCCCACAATAGATTTTTTTTTTCAAAAACATTATTTCTAATCAAACAATTTAAATATTTTTAACACACTTAGCTAAGAGTAATGTTGGTTGATACCCAAAACTAGGGCTGAGCAAAGACCATATAAAAATCCAACCCGGTCTTGTCTAACCCTACAAATTTCAGTCCGTCTAGAATTTAATTAATAATCCGGACTAAAACTAAAAAAACTAGCCCAAAGATTTGGCCTTCAGGTAAAAAATAAGTTAATTCTCAGGTTCAACCCGAAACGCTCAAAATATATATATAAAACTCTCCCCAAATCTATCGTCCAATATCTAATTACTCTTGTTCTTAATTTTATCCTCATTCCCCTCCCCTATCTCATCTCAAAATAAATCTAACCTCTCCAATCTATTTATTTTTTAAAGAATACAATATTTCTCTTCTGTCTTTTTTTTATGTTTGGAATTTCACCATTATGGAGATAACTAAGTTTTCCATCGGTGCGTATAACCAACACAAGGTAATATTTGATTTATCTATTTATACCTTAATATATTTGACAATATATTATTTATTTATTTATTCATAATAGAAAAATGATGAACCCAAATAAAATTGTGAAAGCTTATTAGGTTGCAAATTTACAGATTTACAAATTTGTAAGGAAATTCAATATATTGATTATTGTTTCTAACTTTGAGTTTTTGGAAAATTTAATGTTTTTTAATTAATTGCAGATATTTTAGGTACCTACGAAGTTTTGATCACACTATATCTCTTTAAGTAGAATGTAGCTTATTCTTTTTTTTTTTGGAAAATGAAAGGTGCCAAGGCACCAACGAAAGAAAACAAGTCATCCAACTCCTAATTTACTAAACCTAGTAGATAAGTCGAAACAAGAAATGGTATTCCGACGCAAAAAAATTGCCCCGTGCCTAGCTTCCTTTGCCATCTTATCAGCTTTGCTGTTGAACTTCCTATTGATATATTGGAAGGAAATTTGCCCAAGTTCTTCAGCATTGTTGATAATCTTGCGCAGAATAGGTTGGATATTCCAACGTGCTGCTGACACCTGCTTTGTACCTTGAATAACCTCAAGGTTATCTAAGTAAACCACGATATTTTCCCCTGGGTAGTTTGCACTAATTTGCGTGGCTTTAAGAACCGCGTTAGCTTCTCCTTCAAGCGCTAAATTGCAATCTAGGCTGCAGCTGTACTCAAAGGATGAACTCGTGTTATTTCGTACACCGTAGATTGCAATTCCCGTTGGGTCCCATTTGTTGGAGAAAGAAGCATCACAGAACAGGAATAAGTCTTGGTTGTCTTGATCTCTTATTACCTCATTGTCAACTTCCCTTTCCCTATTAAGCCCTTTGTAGTTCTCCGCAACTGATGTCTCCTTAAATGTTCTTATTTTCGACCCTTAGGAGACATCATTTTTGGTGTTTATTTAATCATTTCGATAGACTTTTGGACTAAATATGCAATAATATGATTTTCCTCTTTTAATTCTAGCATTTTTGATTTATTAAGCTTTTGCGCGTAATATTGGTATTTTTAGTGAGTATTTTACAGGTTTTAGATGTTAGCTAGAAGAGGAATCCGAGGAGAAAGTCAAAGATCAAAAGATAGAGTCAAGACTTGAAAAGAAATCCCGAAGATATTATTTTTAGAGCTAAAAATCCATTTTCCAGGCCATAGATTGCTGATTTCGAGGTGCTTAAGCGATGATCTAGCTGTTGACCTTTGAAGAGAAATCATTCCTTATCGAATTACGGAACTTTAGCAACTGGAATGAGGTCAATCGGAGTTGTAACGCATCGGGAAAAGCTGTTTTAGTGAAGGTATATCAGCAGTTACGGGATTTTGGGCTAAGTTAGTGGACTTGGGCCTTTTATATTTCAATTAAAAGCCTAGGTCCAAGTCCGAATTTCCACCTATAAAATCAGCCCTTGACTTCTATTTTACACACAATTCACATTCTGCAAGATTAAAAACACCAGAGAGAAGCAACTGAAGGAAGGAGAAGAAGCTACAAGAGCTGGAGAGGGTCTATATCTCCGTTCGTAGTCATTCCGATTCCGGAAATTAGGTTCTTTTATCTTTTTAATTCTGTAAACAATATGAATTCCTTTATTTTTAATTTCGTATTTCATTTTAATATGAGCTAAGTTTTATTTAGTGCTTGAGAACAAACAATGGGTGAATCCCAATTCCTATTAATTAACGAATGTTGAATTTGGGTTTTTAATAAATTAAACTAAATTAGGGCTTTTACTCTTTTCGATAAATTATGAATGTTTACTGTTTTTAGCGTCATGAACTAGGAACAGGTAATAGTATTTAGGCTATTCCAATTAGTGGCAATTGGATCATCCTGACGGAGGGTTTAAATACGGAACCATTTATTCAATCTAGGATAGAAGTTAATGATTCTGACGAGCTTAGCTAATCCTAGGGCCAATGAGGTAATAACACTTAATCATCCAACGGTGGATCATATTTACCCTGACGGGACTAGTGACACTTTAGGATCGCCTTATAGTCCACCCTGACGGGGGTATAAGGATATTAGAATCCCGACCATTGTAATTGACTAATTTAGCCCTTAAACAACATAAGTTAAGAAATAGGATAGGGAGGATCCTTGCGTTCTCAAGTGCTACTTCTCATATCGCGTTTTACATCATTTTACTTGCGTTTTAGCTTTTAATTGCATTTTAATATTTGTCTTTCATTCATTAGTCTTATAACAAAAACCAAACAAATATATTATTGTCTTTTATTTTCATAAGTGCATCAATCACTACTTGCTAAACATTGTGATCAACCATTCCGTCCTTGGAACGAATCTGATTTATCAGAATTACTACTTGGGACAACCGTACACTTGCGGTTGTGGTTCGATTATTTATTGCATTATTTTGAGAACACACAAAGGACCACCAAGTTTTTGGCGCCGCTGCCGGGGACGGTAGCGTGTGACCACGGTGTTTATCCTTTAGTGATAAGTGCATTTTTATTTTATCAGTTTTACGCTTTTTGTTTAGTTTCTTTTCAGGTTTTTAGGTTTGGTGTATGCGAAGAAGGCTATTCAAGGATCTAGAGCCAACACCTCCGATCCTTAGTAATCCAGAATCGTTGATCAGACTTGCAAACAAGAGAAGAAGAGAACGAGAAGCTTTAGAGGTAGAAGAGTTAAGTAACAGAATGGCAGACATCAATCTTCAAAATAATCAACAGAATAATGGACAAGGCCAGCTAGATGCAAATGGCCAACCTTTAGCTCCGGGCGTTATTCCTCCAGTTCAACCACTAAATCCCAATGCTCCAGTCCAGATAGTGATGAATCATGATCCGTGGTTTACTAATGGTCCTCCAGAAGTTCCATTCCGTGCTCCAGCTATAGGAGTAGGTGCTCCAGATATTAATGTTCCACGTTTTCGTCCAGATTCGGGTATGTTAGCTCAGTTCCAGAATTTTGGTAATTTTCGTGGTAGACCAGCAGAAGATCCTCTCAGGGCAGTACAGAAATTCAAACAGATATGTGATTCTTATATCACACAAGGGGTCTCGAGAGAACAGATGTATTTTGCTGCTTTTAAGTTCTTTGTTACTGAGGGAGCAAGTGAATGGCACGATACGCAAGATCCTACGAAGATCACCAATTGGGACCAATTAGAGATTGCGTTCTTTGACAGGTATTACCCAAGTAACATGAGGTTAGATGCTGAACTAGAATTGACGCATTTCCGTCAAGAATATGAAGAAACTTTGGGTAAGAGTTGGACAAGATTTCAGATGTGTTTACGAAAAGTTCCCAATCATGGGTATTCAGAACAACAACAACTTAAGATCTTTTATAGAGGCCTTGATGGGAAGTCAAGAGAGAAGTTGGATACGCTATGTGGTGCAGGTTTTCTTCAAGTTCAACCCGCTCATGCTAAAATTATCTTAGAGAGAACAGTTAAGAATGAAGTTGGGTGGAATTCAGTAAGAACACCGGTTAAGGGAGTGAATAATGTTGACATGGAAGAGAAATTTGCTACGCTTGAGAACAAGATTCAGAATACTATTGAGCAACAATTGAAACAGCTTACTTTAGCTGTGAAAGAAGGATTTTCGGGTAAGAAGGTAGCTGTGCATGCTGCACAAGAGGTTTATATGTGTTCGATTTGTCAGGTAGATGATCATGATGAGGAAAGTTGTCCAAATAACCAAGAATCCGTGATGTTCATGTCCAACAGAGGTAACTTCAATTCAAGTGGTAATGGATATCAGCCTAACAGAAACCATCCTGGGTTTCAATACTCAAATCCTAATGGGGCAGCCAATCCTACCTACGCATATCAGCCGCGTCCCCAAGGTAATAACTATAATCCAAGACCACACAACAATTATCAAGGAGGACAGAATCAGGGAAATTATGTACAAAGGCAAGCTCCTCAGAATACTCCTCAGAATACATACGATGAAACTTTAAACCAAAAAGCCTTACCTGCCCATCCACAAGAAGGAGTAGTTACCCTTCAGAAAACCGTTGAAAATTTGATTGCTCTTCAAACACAAGCCTTAGAACGTCAGAACGCAGCTGAAGCGAATATGAAGATTTTCCAGAATCAGCTAAGCCAAATTAATAAACAGCTGAATCAGCGCCCACAAGGGCAACTTCCTAGCGATACTGAGAATCCGAAGCAACGCGAAGATTGTAATGCTGTTACATTGAGAAGTGGTAAGAACCTTCCTCCCCCTCCTTTTCCCATTATGAAAGAGAAAGAAGTACCAAGAAAAGAAAAGGAAGTGGTGGAGAAAGAGAAAGAAAATGAGAAAGATAGTGAGGTTGAAGAAATAGTGAGACCAAGAGAGGTCCCGAAAAAGAAAGATGATATGGTGATTAATCGCCCTCCACCACCGTTTCCATCGCGAGTTCAGAAAAAGGGTGATTTGGGGGATTTTCAGAAGTTCTTTAACAGAGTGAAGGGTCTAAGTATTAATATCCCGTTACTTGAGGCGATTCGAGATATTCCGAAATACACTAAGTTTTTGAAGAGGGCCCTCACTAACAAAAGGCCCTATTGTGATAACGAGATGATTGGTCTTCCAGAAGAGTGTAGCGCGATTTGTCAAAGTAAATTACCTCCGAAGTTGGTTGATCCGGGGAGTTTCACGATTCCCATATCAATTGGGGAAGAATGGAAAGGAAAGGCGCTATGTGACTTGGGAGCTAGCATCAATTTGATGCCCAAGTCGATCTTTGATAAGCTAAAAATTGGAAACGCAAGACCCACTTCTATGGTCTTGCAAATGGCGGACAGGTCTCTTGCGCATCCTGAAGGCCGCATTGAGGATGTCCTTGTTAAGGCAGGTACACTTATATTTCCTGTTGATTTTGTAATCCTTGAATACAATGCAGATAGAAATGTCCCCATTATTTTGGGTAGACCATTCCTAGCTACAGGGAGAACATTGATCGATGTAGAGAATGGTGAATTAACAATGAGGATACAAGATGAGGAAGTGAAATTCAATGTATTTCGAGCTATGAAATTCCCAGACTCTCAGGAAGATTGCTTCAGAATGGATGTAGTAGAGCAAGCATCGCAAGAGGTATTTAATTGTTTAAATTTTGATGATATCTTGCAGGCTGCTTTAACATTAGATTCACCTGAGATGATGGAAGAGCTTATTGAAACAATAGCGGCTCTAAATTCTGAAAGTCCAAAGTATAGGCGTCCTGCCTATGAACCTGTGAGAGAACCGGGGGAGATTGTTCCTAAAAAGAAGCCTTCAATTGAATCTCCTCCGGAATTGGAAGAAAAACCATTGCCAGCACACTTGAGGTATGCGTATTTAGGTACTAATGAAACTCTACCTGTGATTGTTTCAGCTAATTTAACAGGTCCTCAAGAAGATAAACTGTTGCGTGTGTTAAGAGCAAACAAAGAAGCAATAGGTTGGACAATTGCTGACATCAAAGGCATTAGTCCATCCTATTGTCAACACAAAATCATACTTGAAGATGTTAACGCACGCTCAGTTGAAGGTCAAAGAAGATTAATGCCCGCCATGAAGGATGTGGTAAAGAAAGAGGTGATCAAGCTTTTAGATGCGGGGATTATTTATCCTATTTCGAGTAGTGAATGGGTGAGTCCGGTTCAGTGTGTACCGAAGAAGGGAGGAATGACAACAGTTCTTAATGATAAAAATGAAGCGATTCCTTCAAGAACGGTAGTTGGATGGAGAGTTTGCATGGATTATAGGAAGCTGAACAAGGCCACCAGAAAAGATCATTTCCCTTTGCCCTTCATAGATCAGATGTTAGACAAATTAGCCGGAAGAGAGTACTATTGCTTCTTGGATGGTTATTCAGGGTATAATCAAATTTACGTGGCTCCAGAAGATCAACATAAAACAACATTTACATGCCCCTTTGGTACTTTTGCATATCGTAGAATGCCATTTGGGTTGTGTAATGCTCCTGCTACCTTTCAAAGATGCATGATGGCCATCTTCTGGGATATGATCGATAACTTTCTTGAAGTGTTTATGGATGATTTCTCTGTATTTGGTGATGATTTTGATAAGTGCTTAGACAATTTGGAGAAAGTGTTAATCAGATGCAAAGAAACAGATTTGGTCTTAAACTGGGAGAAATGTCATTTCATGGTTCGCGAAGGTATTGTTCTGGGTCACAAAATTTCGAATGTTGGATTGGAAGTCGATAGAGCGAAGATTGAGGTAATTAAAACTCTTCCCCCTCCTGTTTCTGTTAAAGGGGTAAGAAGTTTTCTAGGCCATGCTGGCTTTTATAGGCGATTTATCAAAGATTTTTCTAAGATTGCGAAACCGTTATGCAACTTACTTGAAAAGGATTCCAAATTCCTTTTTGATGAAGCTTGTTTAGCGGCTTTCAAAGCAATTAAAGAAAAGCTTATTTCTGCTCCTATAGTAGTGCCTCCAGATTGGAATCTACCGTTTGAGGTTATGTGTGATGCGAGTGATTTATGTATGGGAGCTGTATTAGGACAAAGAAAAGAGAAAGTTTTTCATTCGATTTATTATGCTAGTAAAACTTTTAATGGTGCTCAGATTAATTATACAGTTACAGAAAAGGAGTTGCTAGCGGTTGTGTATTCATTCGATAAATTTCGCTCTTATCTTCTTGGAGCGAAAGTTATTGTCTATACAGATCATTCAGCGATTCGATATCTTATGGAGAAGAAGGATGCTAAACCGAGGTTAATCAGATGGGTGTTATTGCTTCAAGAGTTCGATTTAGAGATCAAGGATAGAAAAGGGTGTGAGAATCAGGTTGCAGATCATCTATCGAGGTTAGAAGGTTCAGAGTTGAATAGTGGTACTGAAGCGGTTAGAGAAGAGTTTCCTGATGAGAATTTATTCGAAGTTCGCGATTATGAAGCCCCTTGGTATGCAGACATTGCAAACTTAGTGGTAAGTGGTTCCTTTCCTGAAGGTTCAACTTATCAAGAAAGAAAAAGATTAGCTCACCGAGCAAGACAGTTCTTTTGGGAGGATCCTTTCCTCTACAAAGTGTGTGCTGATCAGATGATAAGAAGATGCGTAGCCAAGGAAGAAATTGAGGCGATTATAGCTGGGTGTCATGATTCACCTTACGGTGGACATTTCAAAGGAGATCGAACTGCTGCTAAGGTATTACAATCTGGTTTCTATTGGCCTTCTATTATAAAAGATTGTCACGAATATACTAAAAGATGTAATAGATGCCAATTTACCGGAAACATATCCAAGAGGGATGAGATGCCACGTAATAATGTGTTAGAAGTTGAAATATTCGATGTTTGGGGTATAGATTTTATGGGTCCGTTCGTCCCTTCAAATGGTAACCTCTACATCTTATTAGCTGTTGATTACGTGTCTAAGTGGGTAGAAGCAGTGGCTTTACCTACCAATGATTCTAGAGTGGTGATTAAGTTCTTAAAATCACATATTTTCACTAGACATGGAACTCCAAGGGTGATTATTAGCGATGGAGGTACTCATTTCGTTAATAAGTATTTGAAGACTGTTCTAGAGAAATATGGAGTCAGACATCGTGTGTCTACCGCTTATCATCCACAAGCCAATGGTCAAGCCGAAGTATCAAATCGTGAGGTAAAATCTATTTTAGAGAAAACCGTTGGTCCTACAAGAAAAGATTGGTCTATGAAATTAGATGATGCACTTTGGGCATATCGAACTGCTTTCAAAACCCCAGTAGGTGCTTCTCCGTATCGAATGGTTTATGGTAAGGCTTGTCACTTACCTCTTGAACTTGAAATGGGTGCCTATTGGGCTATTGCAAAGTTAAATTTAGATCCTACGCTAGCGGGTGCAAATCGAATGATGAAACTTAATGAGCTTGATGAATTCAGATTACATGCTTATGAAAATGCTAAGCTTTACAAAGAAAATACTAAGAGATGGCATGATAATCGAATTCGAGAGAAGAACTTTGTAGTAGGACAAAGAGTGTTGAAATATAATTCGAAGTTTAGTAATTATCCGGGGAAATTAAGATCGAAGTGGTCGGGTCCTTACATTGTAACCAAGGTTACACCTCATGGAGCTATAGAGATAGAACATCCACTTGAGAACCGTACATTCATGGTGAACGGTCATCGTTTAAAAATTTATCATGGAGGTGAAGACACAGATCGTGCAAAAGACCCACATCCCGGAGAGGTCATGTACCTCCTCGAAGCTCCTTAGAAGCACGAGGTAACCCGTCGAGCTTAACGACGTTAAACAAAAGCCAATTTCTTGTATATTAGTTTACGTATTTCAATTTCCGTAGTATAAATTAGTTAAGGTTTTCGTTTATTTTAGTTTTATTTTTAAGAAATGAGGAAGGGTGTTTGTTTTTGATGATTTCAGGGGTATAATGGTCATGAGTTTGGGGTCAAACGATGGGAAAAACGGAGAAAAATTGAAGTCCACAGCAGGTTTGACCGGCTAGCCGGCGAGCTGGCCGGCATACCGGCCAAACGAGCAGATAGACCCCAACTCCCTGACCACTGCGTCAGCGACAACGCAGCAATGCTGCGTCTTCATTCGCGCCAGCGAGGAAGCACCGGCATGCCGGCGAATCCGCCGGCTAGCCGGCCAACGAGGAAGAATGTTCTGGTCCTTGCGTCAGCGACGACGCAAGGTTGCTGCGTCATCAAATGCGCATCGAGATTTGACAGGCATACCGGCGAATCCGCCGGCTAGCCGGTCAAGGATTTCGAATTCCCTGACCATTGCGTCAGCGACGACGCAATATACTTGCGTTTTGAGGTAAAAAAAAAAAAAAAAAAAAAAAAAAAAAAAAAAAAAAAAAAAAAAAAAAAAAAAAAAATTTCGCCGGCCTCTCGGCCGGCATACCGGCGAAACGGCCGGTATACCGGCGAATCCGAAGGCATACCGGCCAGCTGTTACGAGAGGCGGTTTTAACTTCATTAAACCTAGTTTTTTGCCTCTTTTCCAAGCCAAACCTTATAATCCGAATTCTTGCCTCCACCTACTCCGAAAATCATCAACAAACAACTATAAAATCATCAAATCAGGCCTTCTATCATCACAAAAACACAAAATCAACTCACAATCTTCTCCAAAACATCATCAAATTTCACCTTTTCTCCAAAAATTTCCTCTTCCCAACCTTGAAATTAAACCCAATTCTTTCTAAATCTCTATCTAATAACCTTAACCCATCTCATATAACACCTAGTTCTTCAAGTTTTAAGCCTCAAAACATCAAATTTCAAAGCTTTTCTCTAGCTTTTTCTCTATTTGAAGTTTTGAGTTTGGGGTGAAAAGAGATGACTAACAGAACCGATTCCATGTGTAACTATCGAAGAAACATACCAAGAAACAGGAACACTGTTGGAGCTAGCCCAGACCAAGCAATTGAGATTCCGGATTCGCGATCCAAAAAGACTGTCCAAAACCAAATTGCTCCGAAACGAAAAGAGAATCCGAGTAAGGCTAATCCGAAAAAGAGCAGGTTAATTGATGAGAGTGATGAAGAAAGTGAGGAAGAAGTTGAAGAAGAGGTTAAAGAAACTGAACTAGTACTTCCCGAAGAACCAGTGCAACAACCGAAAGCTCCGCGTAGGAAAGCTTGGGCTCACAAGCCTAAGAGAGTCTTCGTTCCGTGGGAAACTCAAGTTCGTGATCGAATTGAATTTTTGAAGTTTGGTGAGGAGATGAATCTTCCTAAAGGTATTATGACTAGTGCTTATAAAGATTATGGTGTTACTTGTGATAAATTGGGTTGGAAGGAATTGAGAGAAAGGAAGCTTGAGTATATTCCTACCTTGGTGCGAGATTTTTATGAAGGAATCGCCTTCTCAAAAGAAGCTGTTATAATTCGCAAAAAGGTAGTTCCTTTCTCCGTTGAGCTTATTCGTAAATCATTGAAGTTACCCAAGTTTTCCGGAATATGTCCGTTTCAAGAATCTCTTAAAGAGCCTTCGTTTGATTATGAATCCCTTTGGGGGAAAGTGATTGTTGATGGGGCCCACCCAATTCCCGAAGGAGAAAGATATCCTGGACAGATGTATAGTAGTAACTTGCTACCATGCGCTAAGATTTGGTCACGTTTCATAATACCTACCTTCTTCGGAGTTAAACACATATCGGAAGTAAAGAAGGAGCATCTTTTGTTCATTAAATGTATTATTGAGGAGAAACCTATGGATGTTGCTCGTGTGATATATGATACCATCATAGAATTTGCTAGAATTCCTACTTCACAACAAAATCTCAAATTTCCTTGTACTGTCACTACTTTGTGTTTAGACGCAAAGGTTCCGCGTAAAGACGCAGAGATGGATCGTGTTGTAGTATGTGAGAGCATGGGTTTAACCTTGATCAAGAATATTCATGATGAGGTGGTTAAAGCAACAAGGAATCCTAGAGCTCCTCCAAAGAAGAAGATGCATACAACTGATGAGTTGGAAGCTAAAGTGAAGGTGTTAGAAGAGAACCAAGTGAAGATGATTGCATCTTTAGGAAACGTTACACAAGAGTTAGAACTTCTCCGAAACATGTTAACGGGGGTGAGCACAATTCAACATGCCACCTATGGTATTCTTATGCAGGAGAAAGTTCATGGACGCAACACCGATAACCAGCCTCGAGCTGGTTAAGATACGTTTTCTATCCCTTTCGCATTTTAGTTAGATTAGTTTATTTTTTTATTGCGTTGAGTCTTTTCGAGTCGTGGGGACACGACTCATTTTTGAGTTTGGGGTGGGGTTCGTTGCCTCATCCCAATTTTTATGTGTTATATGTTTTATTTGCTTTCAATAAAAATAATTTTCGGAGTTGCGTTTGACTATAGAAGATTTTAAATGTCCCTTTAAGCATACTTTTGATGAATCTATGATAGTAAATAGTGAACTTTAGGGACTGATATAGAACGCACTTACAATTGCATGCGAACATAGGTAATTGATAGGAAAAATTAATGAACAATGCAAATGAAGTAAGCTTGTACTTAAGGAATATGTTTGGTGTGTAGAACGTGAAATCTTAATTAGTAGAGAACCCACCTAGATATGAACTAAAGACAAGCTATGTACTTAGGAAAATGATAGGGGCAGTTCTTTGTTAGCCATTTGAAACCTTTAGCTTGCTATCCCTTATTATAATTTTATCCGTCTTAGCCCAATTTTTGAGCCTTAAGCCTTTTCTTTTGTAGCCACGATATAAGCCCATTATCCTTTAGATTATTAGGCATGACCAAATGACCCGCACTTGAATCACAACCCTGAGACGTGTCTCGAGCTTGAGTTTGGGGTGGAGGGTCCACATTTTGGGAATTTACATTGGGAAGGGATTATATGTGTTTGTATTGAGGCACAAAAATGTAGATGATATTATTATTTGTAACCCTTTGCCAGGATTTGAAAAAAAAAAAAAAAAAGAAAAAAGAAAAAAAAAAAAAAAAAAAAAAGAAGAAGAAAAGAAATGAAAAAGAAAATAAAAAGAAAGAAAAAAAAAATTGAATAAATCGGCAAAGTGGAATATTTTTGGGAATCATCTTAGATTTATTTGGGTTGACATTGGGGACGCAACATTAGCGCGTCAAATGGGTGAGTGAGAACATTTTTGAGCGTAAACTCAAGCTCGAGGACATGTGGATGGTAAGTGAGGAGAGAGCCAAAAGCTCACTTCAAATTTACCAAATATATATCCATACCGTCCTTAAGCCAATATTAAAACCATAAAGACCTCTTGATTCTTAAATACATAGTGAATTTATACTTCTGTTGATAGGGAATATTTAGGTGGAACATTCAAAGCGATTTATGATTAATGACCACCCTATAGCCATCATACAGATATGAGTACAAGTGTAACCTTCAAGCATTGCAACTTTAATTTTATGATTGAGATTATTTATGTTTGATTTTGCATGATTAGTGTATGTATATGTTAGTTCTTAAAGTTTTGCTATATGAGATTTATCTTAAGAATTGCTTTAGGTTTATTTGCTAAGCTTCTATTTGTTCTTGCGTTTACTTCTACCCCTTGTTTTGTTTTGTTTTGCTTTGTCGGGACGACAAAGGTTTGAGTTGGGGGTCTTGATGTCTCCTTAAATGTTCTTATTTTCGACCCTTAGGAGACATCATTTTTGGTGTTTATTTAATCATTTCGATAGACTTTTGGACTAAATATGCAATAATATGATTTTCCTCTTTTAATTCTAGCATTTTTGATTTATTAAGCTTTTGCGCGTAATATTGGTATTTTTAGTGAGTATTTTACAGGTTTTAGATGTTAGCTAGAAGAGGAATCCGAGGAGAAAGTCAAAGATCAAAAGATAGAGTCAAGACTTGAAAAGAAATCCCGAAGATATTATTTTTAGAGCTAAAAATCCATTTTCCAGGCCATAGATTGCTGATTTCGAGGTGCTTAAGCGATGATCTAGCTGTTGACCTTTGAAGAGAAATCATTCCTTATCGAATTACGGAACTTTAGCAACTGGAATGAGGTCAATCGGAGTTGTAACGCATCGGGAAAAGCTGTTTTAGTGAAGGTATATCAGCAGTTACGGGATTTTGGGCTAAGTTAGTGGACTTGGGCCTTTTATATTTCAATTAAAAGCCTAGGTCCAAGTCCGAATTTCCACCTATAAAATCAGCCCTTGACTTCTATTTTACACACAATTCACATTCTGCAAGATTAAAAACACCAGAGAGAAGCAACTGAAGGAAGGAGAAGAAGCTACAAGAGCTGGAGAGGGTCTATATCTCCGTTCGTAGTCATTCCGATTCCGGAAATTAGGTTCTTTTATCTTTTTAATTCTGTAAACAATATGAATTCCTTTATTTTTAATTTCGTATTTCATTTTAATATGAGCTAAGTTTTATTTAGTGCTTGAGAACAAACAATGGGTGAATCCCAATTCCTATTAATTAACGAATGTTGAATTTGGGTTTTTAATAAATTAAACTAAATTAGGGCTTTTACTCTTTTCGATAAATTATGAATGTTTACTGTTTTTAGCGTCATGAACTAGGAACAGGTAATAGTATTTAGGCTATTCCAATTAGTGGCAATTGGATCATCCTGACGGAGGGTTTAAATACGGAACCATTTATTCAATCTAGGATAGAAGTTAATGATTCTGACGAGCTTAGCTAATCCTAGGGCCAATGAGGTAATAACACTTAATCATCCAACGGTGGATCATATTTACCCTGACGGGACTAGTGACACTTTAGGATCGCCTTATAGTCCACCCTGACGGGGGTATAAGGATATTAGAATCCCGACCATTGTAATTGACTAATTTAGCCCTTAAACAACATAAGTTAAGAAATAGGATAGGGAGGATCCTTGCGTTCTCAAGTGCTACTTCTCATATCGCGTTTTACATCATTTTACTTGCGTTTTAGCTTTTAATTGCATTTTAATATTTGTCTTTCATTCATTAGTCTTATAACAAAAACCAAACAAATATATTATTGTCTTTTATTTTCATAAGTGCATCAATCACTACTTGCTAAACATTGTGATCAACCATTCCGTCCTTGGAACGAATCTGATTTATCAGAATTACTACTTGGGACAACCGTACACTTGCGGTTGTGGTTCGATTATTTATTGCATTATTTTGAGAACACACAAAGGACCACCAGCAACCCAGTTGATTCCGTGGATTTCTTGCATAAGTTTCCTGGATGCTATATTGATTCCTATTCCGCATATTGTTGTTCCTTCATGCGTAGCTTTCATTTTTGCTTTCCAAATATTCCAAAGATTAATCATAATAAAGTCTCTAATGACACTTTCTTCCCACCCACCTTTAACAAAGCCTTGAATAACTTTTAGGAACCAATCTTCTATTTTATCCTCAAACACATCTTGAATTTTTATTTGTAGAATGGATCCCGCCCAGATATCTTTGCACATATTACAATGGAGAAGTAAGTGTTCAACGTCCTCCACATCATGATTACACCATAAACAATTTGTAGCATCCGCACATTTTCTCTTATGTAAATTGTCTCTTGTTGGTATTGCATTGTTCACCAGTATCCACATAAATAACTTAATTTTCTTCGGAATGTTCGATTTCCAAATTGTTTTCCAGATTGGTGAGTCCTGCATAGACTTTGTTCCTGTTTTTGAAGGTTTGTTGATTATTTTTTCTTGGGATATAACTTTATACCCTGTTTTCGTATCATAAGTACCATCTTTCAAAAAAGGCCAAATAAACTTATCCTTTATTCCAATCTCATCAATGTTTGTTTTCTTTATTAAATGTATTATCGGTTCGGGAAATAAATTATCCAACTTTTCACGGTCCCATTCATTTGTGTTGTCTTTCAAGAGTTCATTAACTTTAGTGATCACGGCACCTTCGGGTTTTTCTAGTTTCCAGTCAGTGTCAATCCATTTCTCCTTCCATATATTTGTATCTTTTCCATTCCCTATGATCTTAATTCCGTGTTTTTTTATAAAATCTCTACCTTCTATAATACTTGCCCAACTCCAGGTCCTGCTTTGCTTAAGTTTACAATTCATTATATCAGATTTATTGAAATATATACGTTTAAGTAGTCTCGTAGCCAAATTGTCTGGGCTATTCATCAGTCTCCATGCTTGTGCTGCTAGTAGAACAGTATTCATCTTTTTGAAATCTTTGAAACCAAGTCCCCCTAATAGTTTGCTTATCGCTATCTTCTCCCAAGCTACCCAGTGGATCCTGTTTCTCTCTCCTGAGCTCCACCAGAAGTTAGAAATTGTTGAAATAAGTTTATTGCAGAAAGTAATAGGAAACGAAAAAATAGACATGTAATAATTAGGAATGGCTTGTAGTATTGCTTTAATTAATACTTCTTTGCCGCCTTCTGATAGTAGTTTTGCTTTCCAACCTTCCGTATTCTTGAACACTTTTTTTGCTATCCATTCTAGAGATTCCACTTTTGACCTTCTATGGCACAGTGGAATCCCTAGGTAGTATCCTAAATAATTTGTTTCTGTAATATCCATCGTTGTAGAAATTGTATACTTTAATTCATCTGGGGTCTCTTTGCTGAATAAGATGGCTGATTTATGGAAATTGATTTTTTGTCCTGATCCCGAACAGTAAATATCCAAGCATTCCTTGAAATGACTTATGTCCATATCCTCCAATTCTAAAAATAAAAGCGAGTCATCTGCAAATCATAGGTGAGAAATCGTCGGGCAATTTCTATTTATTTTAATGCCTTTGATCAGTTTGTTATCAATATAATGATCAATAATACTAATAAGAGATTCTGTCATAATAGAGAAAAGGAAGGGGGAGAGAGGGTCCCCTTGTCTCAAACACCTACCTGATTTAAAGTTTTCGAGTCTGTCACCATTCAAGTTAATGTTAAAAGAGAGACAGTGGTAATACAATTTCTAATCCAATTAATCCACTTTTCATTGAAACCTAGTCTATTCAAGACTTTAAAGAGAAACTCCCATCTTACCTGATCATACGTCTTTGCCATATCAATTTTAATAGCTGCCATGTGTTTTTTATTTTTCCTCTTCCTACTCATAAAGAAGGATATCTCTTGGGCTATAATGATGTTGTCCTGAATCGCCCGACCTTTAATGAAGGCTGCTTGTGTTGGAGAAATTATTGTATTCATAATCTCTCTTAACCGGTTCGAGAGTATTTTAGTAATAATCTTATATATAAAATTAACGCATGAAATAGGTCTAAAGTCCCCAAGATTTTCCTGTATAGTTCCTTTCGGAATTAACGTTATTAACGTGTCATTAATAGTTTCTAAGGAGCAATTATTCTCAAAAAAACCCTCAATAATATGTAAGACATCATCCTTAATAATATCCCAGAATTCTTTGTAAAACTTACCGTTAAGTCCATTAGGACCTGGTGCTTTTGAAGCCGATAATTCTGTAACTACCTTTTCTACTTCTTCCAATGTAGGCTTTTTAGTTAGCTCTTCATTCATTTCTTCTGTAACTCGAGGTTTTATATATTCTATTGCTTTTTTCATATCTTCCTCTATCCCAGTTTTTTCTTTAAACAGGTCTTTATAAAAATTTTGAAAGCAGTTTTTGATATCTTCTGAGTCTTCGTTCCATATTCCTTCCGTGTTTTTTATCCTTGTGATGCGGTTCAATTTTCTCCTCTGTATCGTAGCCAGATGGAAGAATTTCGTATTTTTGTCCCCATAAATGAGCCAATTCTGCCTTGCTCTATCGCTCCAATATTTTTCTTCCTTATCGTACTCTATTTTAATTTTTCCTTTAATTTCATTTTCTTCTTTAGTAGTATCTCTATCCTCTCTCGTACTACTGATCTTAATAAGCCTGTCTTTTAACTTTCTTATCGTTTTTTCATGATTTTTAAAATTTTTTGAGCTCCACTTAGTTAATTCTTTCTTTGTATATTCTCTTTTCTTTATGAAATTAGGTATGGGCATTATATCATTAGGTATTTTCCAACTATTATCTATAATTTCTTTGCAACTATTATTATCTAGCCATCTACTCTCAAATTTAAAGTGTTTTTTTCCAACTTTCATATTAATATCAAAATGGAGGAGTAAGGGGGAGTGATCCGACCCTATAGCAGGAGGAATAAAGATTTGCGATCTTGGGAATTTTCCCATCCATTCGTAGGTTGCCATTCCTCGATCTATCCTTGTCTTTACATTCTTTTCCCCTTCCATCCTGTTAGACCATGTAAAAAAACAACCATTATATTTAATCTCCACAAGAGAGTTACTATGAGTGAAATCTAAAAAAGCATTTATATGATTAATGTTAGCTTGATTCTTGCTTTGTTTCTCCGTAATGTTTAGTATTTCATTAAAATCCCCCATAATCATCCATGGTTCTTTAATTCCTTCACTCCATCTTGTTATTTCATTCCATATCTCTATTCTTTGATTAAAATCATTCGGGGCATGTAAGAAGATCATGTAATATGAAAAGGACAATTCATTGATTAAAGCAATAACAAAAAAAATCACAACTAAAAACGATATTAAGGTGCACATTAGAGTGCCACAAAATCAAGAACCCCCCAGAATGGAAAGAAATTCCAGAGGGTTCAACGAAAAAGGACTTGCTGAAACCAAATCGCGCCATCACTTCACGGGAGTCAACTTCTCTCATCATCGTTTCACAAAACGCCACCACCCTAGGACGAAATTGAGCTATCATCGAGCTGATTCTTGACAATGTTAAGGGCGCTCGAATTCCCTGAACATTCCAAAATAATGCTGTCATTTGAACTTCACGGCTTTTGAGGAGTTGCCGCCTCCTTTAATCCTCTCTTTTTGGTATACCTCTTCTACATCAGTGTCATTATGATTAAAATTCGTGTTGTGCTCGTCTCCTCCCCCTTCATACTCCTTATCAAAACAGTTATCTCTTTTGTCCCTGCTTCCTTCTTCTTTTTCCTCGGGTTTGTATTCTGTGTAAGGGACTTTTTTCATTTTTTTCAATTTTTCCAACTCTTGAGAACCTTTCATTTCCTTCCTTTCTTTGTGGGTGTCTTCACTCATTTTCCTTTTTACGATGTTCTTAGCTATTGATCTATGTGAGTAGGTTTTACCTGCAAAACAAGTTAGGAGAAAGAGAGGAAACAAAGCAAAACGAGAAAGGTGAGACAAAACAGAAAAATTATTGCTGCTATTAAGGGAAGAAACTAAATAGAAAAACCCCTGTTTGTTAATATAAAGGATAGCCTTCTCATCAATCTTTTCTACATCAAAGAGCTTAGGTTGTAATAGCCACTGCATTGCTCTCATATCCATTTTTATTACATTAGTAATCGGAGCAGATTGAATTTGCTTACTGTGATGATTCTCTGAGAACCTGTCTTGACTAGCGGATAAATTGCCACGTTCGGAATCTACTTGTTTTCCTTTGATCTTTGTCGCCTCTTCTGCGGGTTGTAAATTATTTAAACAAAGATATAACCTGCTGATTCTTATTGTGAACATCCTTAAAGTGAAGAGACTCTTCATTTTTTTGTTTTCCCTTATTATTATCCCAGTGCTGCTATGGAGATACGCTAGTTCGCTATTAGTTTGCCCACAGTTTTCGTAAATAATAGAAAGGGGCATGATCAGTCTCGCTATTCTAAAGTAAATCACGGCAAGAGTAATACAATCTCTATTTCTCACTCTCGCCACTTCTTTCATATTTATAATTTTGGTTTCCAAAACAACGTTTCTTCCTTCCTTCCTTGTTCTTCCGCACGCCATGAACAGCAGGTGTAAAAGACGAGAACGCATAAGAAAGCTTCTTACCTCCTTAGTCGGCGTGTCTGCAGAAGCGTGATGAACTTTTTTTGTAGAAATTAAATTAGGGTTTGTCCTAAGTTTTTTTATATCCTAAAATTACCCCAATCATGTTGCTTATATTCTCTCTATTGGGCTTCTGTATCTTCAATGGAACCTTATTTTGATTTGGATTTCTTGTATTCTCCGATGGATCGAAGCCTTTCAGAACCCCAGCAGAAGAGAGGCCCATTTTCAATAGAAAATTGAAGCGTGGAGAGATGCCTTTCGTGATATGGAAGAAGCGCAGAAACGGTGGTGAAGGAGCCACTGAGATAGCCCCAACCCCAAGGATGAAACCGATCAGACGAGATACAGAAAAAAAAGACAGGCGTAATTTTTAGAGAGAAGCTAGAGAGTTTCTAGTTTAGAGAGAGAAGCTCAAAGATATGTGAATGTAGCTTATTCAAATCAGGTAGTTTATGCTAATACAAGTTCAAGATTTACATAGTTTAATATATTTAATTTTTTGAATGGTCCTTGTGTTAAGTTGTTAGCTAGATATACATTAGTTTTTCAAATGGTAGCAAATTATTATGCATTATAGACTATTCTATTCATTCTTAAAAAAATATACTCTGTGTATTACAACAACTCACAAAATCATGTATTCTCTTTTAGTCATGCCATTTTCAGTCTGTGATTTGGTGTATCACATGAACACACAAACCGATCGGTTTGACTGGAAGGAAAAAAATGAATTTGTGTGTTACTGTAATACACAAACGACTGTTTTGTGTATTACAGCAACACACAAAATAACAAAAAAGGGTTGGACAAAAAGTTAATACATCAAGATAGTTAAAAACAAGTAAAAATATTGTATATGTGACTAATAAAGATAAATAAAACGATTTTGTAAAGAAGAGAATGCTTTAGATTGATTTTATAATTTTGTGTATAACAGATGTTGTAGATCTCCCTGCCTAGGCGCGCCTAGGCACCGCCTAGGCGTCAACCCCCTCCCCCCCTCATCCGCTTACGCCTAGTTAACATTTCTAGGCGTTTTTGCCAAGCGCTTTAGTCTCCGTGGAATAGGCGCCTAGCCCGTCTAGGCGCCGATTAATGGCAAAAAATAGACGCCTAGGCGCCTATCAATGGAAATATATGCCTGCATAGGCCTTCTTGTTATTTTTTGTTATTCTCAAAAATACTTTAAATGATATTATAACTTAATTTTTAGTATATTTATATTTACTATAGTGTTGTTTGATGAATTTTATGACTTAAATAGTTAAAGTTATTATAATTACTACATATATATTACTAAATATACAAAATTACACAGCGGGATTCAAAACCGTATACTTTCGCCTAGCCCCGTGTAACCCCGCTTAAGCGCTTGGGCCCCGTCGACCGCCTATGCCTCAAAACCGAGATCTACAGCATAGGTTACAGGAATACATAAATATATTTTTGTGTATTGTAGAAACACATAAAACCGAATATCAAAATTTAAAAATAAAAAAATCAATAAAATTCGTTGATGTAGATATGAACTTGCCCCTTCAAAAAATAATTTTTTTAAAATTTTTTCTGATTTTTTTGAATTTAATTATGATTTTATAAAAAAATTCACGGACCCGCGCGTGTTGTGGGCTTTGTAAAAAAAAATTTGCGTGTTATAGCAACACATAAAACAGATTATCGAAATTAAAAAATAAATCAATAAATAAATTCAAAAATAAATCAAAAAAATTAAAAAACGTAAATATTGATTTGTCTCGTTCAAAAATGCAAATTTTTTATGTTTACGATTTTTTAGAGTTAGTTATGAATTTTTTTAAAAAGATTTCACGAACACGCGCGTGTGATGGAATTAGTTGGTGGTGATTGGTGTGAGGGGGGTGTTGGGGTGGTTAAGGTGGTAGGTGGTAGTGGATGGTGGTGAGAGTGATGGGTTGGTAGTGGTGCTGGTGGTGGTAGAGCTGGTGGGGTTGGTGGTGGTGGTGATGGTGGTGGTAGTGAGGGTGGTGGTGAAGAAAATAAATAAATAAATTTTATTATAATAAATGGTAAAGATAATAAGAATTAAATGTTATATATGATTAAAGTAATTAAATAATAGGCCTATGTGTATTTTTGTAATTTTCCAATTTTTTGTTATTAATTGGGAATTAAGTTGAAGTTATAGTTAATTGAGAATAATTTTTTTTTAGCATACATGAGAGGCCAAAAAAGCCGTTAAGAATAAGAGATTACATCAAGAACAACGGAATTTATTAACTAACTAGTACAACCCTATTAGTTGCACACCCACTCTTATCTCTTGTAATCAACTTCCAAAGAAAATCAGGTGGATCATTAAGTACCTCCGGTGGAGTATGTAATAATGCCCCTTCCCTCGCTAGTCTATCGACACAAAAATTAGTTTCGCGATATATCTAACTAACTCAATCTTCGGGAATTTTCGCAACAATGCACAACACTCTCTTACTATCGAAACATAACGACTACCTAAGCTCCCACCGCCCTTCACTAGCGCATGGAGCTTCCACGAGTCCAACTCAAAGTGAGTAGAGCTCCCACCGTCCTTCACTCTTTGTGTAATTGATCGGGTATTGCCCCATTTAATATTCTATTAATCTTAAAAAAGAAAATCTATATATATCTAAAATGACAAAAATATATTAAATAATACTTATATCTATATATACTAAATAACACTTATATTTTTTACTATATATAAATTTGAGGTAATTACCATAAATACCATACAAGAATGTAACCTTTCCATTAAAAGTCATATAAAAATAACCACCTACTAAATGATAACATTACTCCTTCTAAAAAAACACAACCGTCCAGAAGAATAAAAGAAAAAAATACACGGCTAAGACTATAAAAGAAAAATGCAAAAGAAAAATACATAGTAAACACACAATCGTACACACACACAACTCACACACACTCAGAGAGAAAATCGAAAGAAAAACAAACAAAAATCCAAAGAAAAGCACAACGAAATAGGAAGGAGATCACGAAGAATCCGCAGTTTTAACAAGAAACAACAAAGAAAAGGAAGAATCGGCGGAAAAAACACAAAAAAAACAAAAGAATAAAGAAAAGGTAATGCACTTATTCTGGATGAACTTTTGATTTTATTGAGGATATTTACAAATAAAATGTAACGTTTGAAAATCTATATAATAAAGCAGAATGAAACCTAACTCTCCCTATTCAAACTTCCCCATTCCTCTCATAATTACCCCATTCGTCTCATAATTCCCCCGTTCTTCTCATTCTTTCATGTATTATATACGAGTAATGATATATGTCACCTTTTTCATGTCACCCTTTTATCACCTTTCTATATATATGTTCTGATTTCCTTGAATAGAAGATAGAGAAAAATTAAATAGGATAGAGAAATCAATTCATTGGTACATGTAGGCATACACGTAGGAGGTGATAAAAAGGTGATACAAAAAGGGTGACAAATATCATTACTCATTATATACACATACACATGACTCAAATATATACATTATTATATACGCATAAAAATAATTAATAATATATAATCTATTCAACCTTAATATAAATAAAATTATAACAATTCATATTATTTTTCATAAAAAAATAATAATTAATAATATATAATCCACTCTCCTTCATATAAATAAAATTATAAGAATTCATATTATTTTTCATATATATAAAGTTTATTCCTTTTTATTAAAATTTACAAACTACTAAAAAAAATTTTAAAAAAATTCAGAATTTATTATACGAAAAATTTAACTAGATACAATATAAAATTAAAAAATAATAACTTTACATTACAATATATAAATAATTTTTTTCTTTTATTTTTTATTGTCAAAACATGTATAATTTTTACAGAAATCATTTCGACTTTATAAAAATAAATTTTCAAGACAAGAAATATATTGATTCAGCCAATAAAAATTATAGAATACTATAAAGTCAAGATGGAATTCATAGAATAATAAACATATATATGTCTATCATATAAAAAATTAAAATTAATAAACACTTAAAAGATAATAAAAACTTAATTGTCCCTTATCCCACTCCATTAGACATCTAAAAGTTCCGTATTTGGTCCACGCTGTCCGCAAACCTCTAACCTTAACCCAAATTCTCAAGAATAACCTAAACCTTAACCTCGAACTCAACCTCAACCTTCGAATTAAACTTAACATCAACCTCTAACTTAACTTTAACCTTAACATTAACCTTAAACTTAACCTTAACCTTCTCCTTAACCCTAGCCCTGGCCCTAGCCCTCGACCTATCCTTAGACTTAGCGTAAGCCTTAGTCTTAGTTAACCTTAGCCTTGGCCTTACCTTTAGCCTTATCCTTATCCTTAGCATAGCCATACTCTTAGTCTTAGCCTTAGCCTTAGTCTTAGCCTTAGCCTTAGCCTTAGCCTTAGACTTAGCCTTAACCTTAACCTTAGCCTTAACCTTAGCCTTAGCCTTAGCCTTAGCCTTAGCCTTAGCCTTAGCCTTAGCATTAAACAAATACCTAGCCTTAGTCGTAGCCTTAGTATTAGTCTTAGACTTAACCATAACCATAAACTTAACATTAACCTTAAACTTAACCATTAACTCCTTAACCCCTTAACCTTAACCTTAACTCCAACCTCAACTTTTTAACTAATAACCTTAACCATATCCTTAACTCTAACCTAACATTAACGTTGAACTTAACCTTAAACTTAAACTTAAACTTAAACATAAATTTTAACTTACACTTAAACTTAAGTTTAAACATAAACTTAAACTTAACCTTATTGTTAACGTTAACCTTACCCTCACCCTTACCCTTAACCTTAAACAATAATATTAACCTCAACTTTAACCTTAAACTTAAACATAACCTTATATATTACACCTTAAACCTACACCTTAAACTTTAAACCATAAACCTTAATCTTCACCTTCACCTTAACCTTAACCTTAACTTTAAATTTAAACCTTACAAATTTACCTTAAAATTAACCTTAACCTTAAACCTTAAACCTTGAACCTCAAACCTTAACCTTTACCTTAAACCTTAAATCTTAAATTTAACTTTCACCTTCACCTTCATCTTTACTTATTTAACCTTTATCTTAACATTAAAGTTACAACTTAACTTTAACCTTAATTATAAAATTAATCTTAAATTGAACCATGAACCTTAAAGCTTAAAGCTTAAAACCTTAAAGTTTAAACCTTAAACCTTAACCTTAACTTTAACCATAACCTTAATATTTAACGTTAAACCTTATACCTTAAACCTTAAATCTTAAAATTTAAACCTTAACCTTAAATCTTAAACCTTAACCTCAACCTTAACCTTAACCTTAAACAATGACTATAACCTTCACCTTCACCTTCACCTTCATCTTAAATTTTATAACCACTATTCCTAACTTTAAAGTTAAAACTTAACCTTAACCTAAATGTTAAAACTTAACTTTCACCTTGAACCTTAGACCTTAAACCTTAAACCTAAACCTTAACCTTAACTTTAACCATAACCTTAACCTTAACATATAACCTTAAACACTACCTTAAATTTTACCTTTAACCTTAACCTTTATCTTAAACTTAACCAAATAAATATTTATAGCGTTAATATTCGACCTTAAACCTTATATCTTATTAAACCTTAACCTTGAACCTTAAAATTTACATCTTAAACCTTAACTCTAACCATAACCTTAAAATTAACCTTGACCTAAACCTTAACCTTAACCATAACCTTAACCTTATTCTTAAACTTAACCTTAACCATAATCTTAACCTTTACTTTCACCCATCAAACTTGGGTTCGATTCCCGTCAATGGAAAAAAAATTGAGTGTCTTCGAATATATGTATGTTGACACAATGATACTTTGTAGTTATGAGATTTATGCACGTATATTAACAACTCGAGATTATATGATTCACACATTTAGATTATGATACTCTTTGATTATTTTCGTATTTTAATCTATTTATTAGTTGTTTAAATTGTACATGGATTTATGGTGCATTTGAATTTAATAACCAATTTTTTTATCTCACTTTCGTATTCATTCTATCTATTATTTTGGTTTTTACATATTCAAAACAAAATATCATCATATCTTTTAAACATTTTCTATGTTAAAACTGAAAGTAGACAAATAACTCAATTTTTATGTTTTGAAGTGCCTTAAGGCACGGGCTATACCTAGTCTATATTACATAATAGAACATACCTGAATCTCCCTATTTTCCCTCTTCCCCCAAATAGCTCATAAATCCCACGTTTAGCTCCTTAACCTTCTCAAAATTTTAATATTGACCAATCAGATAGCCTAAAACCCATCTTTTACCTTCTAATTATTCTTTTTTTTAGTCGAAATCCTTTTAATTATTCATTTGAACGGAAAAAGACCATCTTTTATATTCTTATTATTCATTCGAAAGCAAAAGAAAAAAAAAATCTTTCACAATTTCCTTCCCACCACCAAGCCGCTTTTCTGAATGAAACTCTAAACCCTAACACTCCTCTCTGCACACTCTTCACGGAGTCTCTTGACATACACCATCATCAGTTTTTTGTTGTTGTTACATTATAATAATTCTTCAGATCCAGATGCACCCTATTTTTTGTTGTTGTTATACATTATATTACTTCTTCAGTTTTACAGTTATTTATATATGCAGAGTCTGACACTTTCAGTTTTATTTGTTCATCCAGATTCATCTTAAATATCATTTATGTATGGTTTATTCTTCTACTTTGTGCAGGAAAATGGAAATCCTTTATTGCATCGCTAAGGGAACAGCCAGACTTGGCACCGTAAGTTCTTAGTTAATTAGTCATGTAAGTGAAATTTTCATAAATACTAATTAACTATGTGATATTCGTGTACTTCTCTTAGAAAACTAGAAAACTGCCGATGTTAAATGTTTGACCTCTGTAGAGAACGCATATAAGATGAAGTTCATCAAATTTTGAAGGCTATTACACAAAACATTTTTGTTCAATCTGCACCCTCACGGCTACTTTCCTACACGCACATAAGGTATGTTTTTTCTCTGCATATTGATCCTATTAAACAAATATATTGCTTATATGCAGGGGATAGACGATTCTCTCCATGGAAATGATCGTTTTTAGACTCTGTAACGGGACTTTTTCTCACTCAGAACGCTTCAGACCATCTTTCCAGGTAAGGTCAAAGTTTAATACACGTTTTATTAGACCAATTGAAGGTAGAGATGATAAGCTAAAGAAGAGTGTCACTCAAGTCAATCAAGTAACAAACTCAAACAGCTGTAAAAGTTGTTACCAAAACTGTTAGAGTAATATGTATGTATAGGTGTATGTATGTGTATGTATAAAACGGTTATGTAGAAGTATATATAGATGATCATCTCGTGTAATCATTTCACATCATCAAATAATAAAAACTTCTTCTCTTCTTTTCTGTTTCTATTATGGTATCAGAGCTTAGGAGGTTTAGCTCAAAATTTAATCGCCATTAATGGCGTCTTAGAGCTTTTTCAGACCTCCGCTCATATAATCGATCTTCCGCTTCTCGTTTCTAATGGCGTCCTCTTCTTCTGCTCACACTACTACACCAAACATTCAATCCAGCTCGGAAATACCAGCTGGTCTCCTTCTCCTTCGCCAAAATTGGGCTTCTCTCGTGCAAATCAAGCTTGACTCGACTAATTATGTGCTTTGGCGTGCACAAATGGAGTCAGTTCTGGAAGCTCATGGCTACCTTGCTCATGTTAATGGCACTTCACCTACACCTGCTTCTTCTTCCTCAGACTACTCCTCTTGGTTAATTGTTGATCAACAACTCAAGGTGTCGCTAAATTCATCGATGATACCGTCTATTCTATCTCAGGTGGTTAGATTGGTTCATGCTCATGATGTATGGGTCAAGTTAGAAGAAATATTCATTACTCAATGTCGCACTCATGTTCATGGTCTAAAAATGCGTCTATGCAACATAAAGAAGAGCGATCGATCAATGACAACCTACCTAAATGAAATTCAAGAGCTGTGTGATGGATTAGCCACAGCTGGTGAGTCTCTTCCGCTTGAAGACATTATCATGTATACACTCAAAGGCCTTCCATCTGAGTTCAATCAATTTTAATCGAGTATTAGAATCACAAATGCACAATCCTCTACACTCACTTTCCACTCTTTGGGAAGCTTGTTAGTATCTGAAGAGCAACACATGAAAATGAGTGAAACTACTGAGAATACTAACTCATCTCACTCAGCCTTATTCACATCTTCTGGTCCTCAATCTGCTAGTAATGCTCAAAATAACACTCAAGGTCGTGGTTATGCTCGTGGTAATTCTAACCAAAGTAGAGGAAACAATACTCGAGGTTATTATAATCGTGGAAGAGGCCGAAATTCTTTTCAATCTATATTAGGACCTCCTCCTAATCAAGCCTCAACTGGTATTAACTCATCTCCCACATGTCAAATTTGTTCAAAGTTTGGACATATTGCTTTAGATTGTTGGTATAGGGATGATTTCAATAACTATCCATCTCCTAAGGCACAACGTCGAGTGGCTTTAGCTGCTCACACAACTCAGTCAAACTCTTATGATCCTGAGCTATGGTATCTTGACTCAGGAGCAAACAGTCATGTTACTCATGATCCTTCATTAATTCAAGCACCAACACCTTATAATGGATCAAATTCAGTTGCAGTAGGTAATGGTCAACCTCTGAACATTGCAAACATTGGTGATAGTAAGCTCTCTTCTCCTTCAGCTTCTTTACTTCTTAAATCTATACTTCATGTGCCTTCAATCAAATCAAACTTACTCTCTATTTCTAGACCCACTCAAGATAATAACTGTTCTATTACATTCACTGCTAATTCAGTCTCAATTGTTGATTTAACCTCTAAGAATATCCTATTTCAGGGCCCTTGTAAAGATGGGCTTTATCCTCTTCATTTTGGTATTTCAAAACTGTCTTGTTCAAGCTCATCTCCAGCTGTTCTATGTTTGTCTTCAACTGTTGTGTCTTCTTCAAAGCCTTCTGCTCAAGTCTGGCATCACAGGCTTGGACATCCTTCTACTCAGTCTTCAATACCTTTATCTAGTGTTATAGGAACTAAGCTTGATTTTCATGGTGTTCAATGTAAAGCTTGTTCTATTTCCAAAGCGCATAAATTGCCTTTTAACCTGTCAAGTAGTAAATCTTCTAAACCTTTTGATTTGGTACATACAGATGTATGGGGTCCTTCCCCTGTTGAATCTTTTACTACTTCTTTCAGATATTACATTGTATTCATAGATGACTATACTCGGTTTTCATGGGTTTATCCCATAACTTTGAAGTCTCAAGTATGTGAAGTGTTCAAATCATTTTACAACATGATACACACACAATTCAATTCATCTATTAAAATACTTAGATCAGACAATGGGGGAGAATTTCTATCTAACATGTTCAAACTCTTTCTGCAAGAACATGGTATAATTCATCAAACCTCATGCCCTCACACACCTGAACAAAATGGTGTTTCAGAAAGAAAACATAGACACCTCATTGAGACTACACTTTCTCTTCTTGCTCATAGTCAGTTACCCTCAACCTTTTGGGTTGAAGCATTAGCCACTTCTGTCTATTTGATCAACATGCTCCCTACCCCAAATTTATCAAACAATTCACCATTCTTTCTTCTATATAATCAACATCCTACTTACACTCATCTTCGAATTTTTGGGTGCCTATGTTATCCATGGCTTAGACCATATTCATCTCACAAATTGTCTCCAAAATCAGATGTGTGTGTTTTCTTGGGATATTGCTCACACTCAAAAGGATACAAATGTTTTTCATTGGAATCACATAAAATCTTTATCTCAAGACATGTGAGGTTTAATGAGGGTGTCTTTCCTTACACCTCACATCCAAACTCAACTTTCTCATCTGAATTAGAATCCTCACTCACCTCATTTGTGGATATACTTCCAACATCAATCAATCTAAATTCTATTTCTGAGCCCTTTTCTCTTGATCCTACTGTCAGTTTACCTTCTACTTCTATATCTTCTTCTTCTTCTACTTCAACTTCAACCTCTTCTTCTAATGTTCTTCCTAATATCCCAACCTCAACTTCATCTCACCCTATGATAACTCGCAAACAAACAGGTTCACTCAAACCTTCTTACAAATGTCAGTCATTGATTCTTCAACCTTCTATTTCTGAACCAAATTCATTTAAAGAGGCTTCTAAATACCAATGTTGGCATGATGCAATGGTGGAAGAATATAAGGCTCTAATTCATCAACAAACATGGGAATTAGTGCCTCCTCCACTTGGGCGCAACTCCATTACTTGCAAATGGATTTATAAAATAAAAAGGAAGGCAAATGGTGATATAGCTCGCTATAAAGCAAGACTTGTTGCTCGAGGTTTTCTTCAAGAATTTGGCCTTGATTATACAGAAACCTTCAGTCCAATTATAAAACATCAAACTATACGTGTTGTACTTGCGTTAGCTGCATCCTATAATTGGAAAATAAGGCAACTAGATGTCTCTAATGCATTTCTTCATGGTGAGTTAAATGAAGAAGTATATATGGTTCAGCCAGCTGGATTTGTAGATTCAAAGTTTCCTGACTATGTGTGTAAACTTAAAAGGTCATTATACGGTTTAAAACAAGCTCCTCGTGCTTGGTATGAATTGCTTGCTAATTTTCTTATAGCTCATGATTTTGTCATAAGTTCTGCAGATACTTCTATGTTTGTCCGTGGAAAAGATTCTTCTCTCACCATTATATTGGTTTATGTTGATGATATATTAATCACGGGTGCAGATACTAACTCAATTTCAAAAATTATACAAGATCTTAAGCAGCGTTTTGAGATGAAGGACTTAGGTGAGTTATACTATTTTTTGGGTTTAGAGATTATTAAATCAAATGAGTCTACCATTATTACTCAATCAAATTATGCTCAGTCTATTCTACATAAAGCTGGGCTAAGTGAATGTAAATCATCTACTACACCCACACTTAATAAATACTCAGTTATTTCTGAGCATGGTCTATTAAAATTTGAGGATCCATCTTTGTTTCGAAGTCTAACTGGTGCATTACAATACTTGACAATATCTAGACCTGATATTGCTTATGCTGTTAATCAGCTATGTCAGTCTATGCATCACCCTACAAATGCGAATTATGAGGCCTTAAAGAAGTTACTGCGTTACATCAAAGGTACAATTAGTTATGGTCTCTATTTTAAGCCATCTACTACTCATCTTCAGGCATTTTCGGATTCAGATTGGGCGAGTTGCTCAGTTGATAGACGGTCTATAACCGGATATTGCATATTCTTGGGACAAAATTTGGTGTCTTGGGGTTCGAAGAAACAATCAACTGTATCACGTTCATATACAGAAGCTGAGTATCGTGCCTTGGCTTATGTAGCTGCAGAATTGAAGTGGTTCACTTTTTTGCTGCAGAATCTTCATATCCCAATTAAAACTCCCTCAATTGCGTGTGATAACCTGTCTGCCTTAGCTCTTGCATCTAATCCTGTGTTTCACACTCGAACAAGACATATTGATGTTGATTTTCATTTCGTTCGTGAACAAGTAAAAGCGAAGAATCTTGTGCTCTATCATGTTCCATCTGAAAATCAATTAGCTGATCTCCTCACCAAAGGCTTAAGCTCTACTTTATTTGTTGCAAATGTGTCCAAGCTTCCACTGATCTCAGTGCTCAGCTTGAGGGGGGATGATAAGCTAAAGAAGAGTGTCACTCAAGTCAATCAAGTAACAAACTCAAACAGCTGTAAAAGTTGTTACCAAAACTGTTAGAGTAATATGTATGTATAGGTGTATGTATGTGTATGTATAAAACGGTTATGTAGAAGTATATATAGATGATCATCTCGTGTAATCATTTCACATCATCAAATAATAAAAACTTCTTCTCTTCTTTTCTGTTTCTATTAGAATTGTGGTAACAGTTCTATATTTTTGTTGTTTCAGCTTTGCGTTCCTGTAAATCCCTTGAGGTAAAAAACCAATCAATAAGAATCACACAAAGAACGAAGAAGCATAACTGAAGAACCAGAAATCGTGATATTGGAATTTGATGATGCAATAACATGGCACGGAAAGAAGTCAAACCAATCAACTTCTTGATCAATCGTAAATTTGGATTCCAATGGAAATATGCATCACTGGAGTTCTTGACAACTGGTAATTTAAGATGTTTATTTTTATCACTCTGAAGTGTTTCTATTGGATATGGTACATCTACTGGTGTCCCCTTCTTCCCAATTTGCTCATGCAATTCTAAATACCATATCTGCTTATACATTTTCTAGCTTATTATTTGGATAATTAGAGTAATGGTTATATTATATGGTATATTCGAGTAAATTTACCCATTGGACCTTGAGTTATGTGACAGTTACATTTATCCTTATGCCATCTAAAACTTAATTAAGGTCATGTGCCACACTTTTTTCAGCTTATAGAACCATATCGTAAAAGCTTGGATGACTTTTATCTTTATATATATGTCTTTACTTATATGTGTTCTTGGATTAGTTATTTACGTGTCACATTAGTCGGCCATGAATATCATGGAGCAATTATGCATGCAACATAAATTTGCACATGTTAAGAAAAGACCCTAGGGTCTTTGAGAACCTTGATCCTTTTCTAACATAATTGTTAAATGGTAACGTGAAAAGTGAAAAGTAATAATAGAAAAATGAAAAATTAACAAATATGCTTGAGGTGTGCTTGCTTTTGTTGCTGCAGTGTCTATAAGTATTAGTTCTACAGTAGCAGCTTTAGCTGAGTCTTTGACAGTGGCATTTTCTGTTTCTCATAGACGTGAGGTAATGAATTTTTATCTTTGTTTTTTTCTTTCTATAATTGTTACTTCATGGATGGTCGACTTTGTGGAATTAGTAAAAAGTAAATTATGCTTTTCTTAGTAGGTTAATACAATATAGAGAACTGTTGTGGAGGCTTAAGGTTTGATCTAAGAGACTTTCATAGATCCTACTTTTAACCATCAAGCTATTAAGTGATAGTGGCTAGGAATTTATGTTGTTTTAGCTTAGATATAAATAAAATATTCGAATTAAATATCAGAATGGGATGATTTATTTTACCTGCACAATGAACTGTTATTTGTGTAAGTGACACATTCAAGTTGCTCAAATACTTACGAAACAATATGTAAAAATGTCATTTTGATCAATTCGAGTGAAAAGAGACATTATCACAAAAATTTGTTTGAGTTTTTTAAGAAAATTGATCATAATACATGAATTGGTAGTAATTCAAAACAAAGGGTATATTTTATATTTTTTGGAATAACGTGGTGTATATTTGTTGTTCTTCGGTTCCCACAAATATATATGGCTATGGTGATATTTTGTTTAATATAAAAACTTATGGTCTACCCTGTCGCTTCACCACTATAAGGTAGAATACCAAACCTTAAATTTAATTTAACACTACTAAACTATTTGTTCCGACCCTACTGTATTTTTCTTTTCCGTTTACGATGAGGGCTAATTGAACTTGAACCGTCAATTTAAAAGACCATAAGTATTAAAGAAGAGATTTATAAGTTTATTCATACAATTATCATGAATTTTATGAATTTTTATATAATTTCTTAGTACAAGAAGATGGCATGATTTGGGTTTGATTAGTCAGTGTTTATATTTCTTTCCTTTGATTTTGGGTTAATTACATCATTGATCCATGTATCATGGAATTTGGTCAAATATATTTTTTTGATTTTGGATTAATTACATCATTGATCCATGTATCATGGGAATTTGGTCAAATATATTTTTCATTTGAATATGTGTTCATATTCTTATTGTTGAAATATGATAAACCATTTCAATTGTTTTTGTTTTTTAATTGGTAAATCTACAGGGGATCAGTGGTACAACATAAATTGCATAATGTGTTTCATTGAGCACTACTTGAAAAACCAGGTTTCATTGGGATGATATCAGATGTTCAAGTGGAGCCAAAATGGGTTGCAGTTTCATCGTACTGTATTAAGAATGGGCGAATCATGGAGCAACTCAGTGCCGGAAGAGATAGAGAATTCATAAATGTAAATAAGTGATAGATTTTTCAGTTGGTCAATTCCACAATTGAAAATTCATAATATTTCACTAAGTTGGGGATGACTTATGTTTCACTTTTTTTTTAATTCATATATTTTGTGTAGCTCAAAAACAAATTATGGTTATTATTCTTTTTCGTTAATTTAACATTACTAAACTATTTGTTCCGACCCTACTGTATTTTTCTTTTCCGTTTACAATGAGGGGTATTTGAACTTGAACCCTCAATTTAAAAGACCATAAGTTATTAAAGAAGAGATTTATAAGTTTATTCATACAATTATCATGAATTTTATGAATTTTAATATAATTGCTTAGTACAAGAAGGTGGCATGATTTGGGTTTGATTAATCAGTGTTTATATTTCTTTCCTCTGATTTTGGTTTAATTACATCATATAAATTGCCTAATATGTTTCATTGAGCACTACTTGAAAAACCAGGTTTCATTGGGATGATATCGGATGTTCAAGTGGAGCCAAAATGGGTTGCAGTTTCATCGTACTGTATTAAGAATGGGTGAATCATGGAGAAACTCAGTGCCGGAAGAGAGAATTCATAAATGTAAATAAGTGATAGATTTTTCAGTTGGTCATTTTCACAATTGAAAATTCATAATGTTTCACTAAGTTGGGGATGACTTATGTTTCACTTTTTTTAATTCATAAATTTTGTGTAACTAAAAAAAAACCGTGGTTATTATTCTTTTTTGTTATTGCAATTTTGCAGAGATTTTTGTTAATATATAAAGTTATAGAAACTGATATGCCAATAATGAGAAGATAAATAGTATATTTAAGTTAACATTTAGGAGGGCAATTCACTACATTTACCAGACTTGGTCTAATCAATTTTGTTTAGAATCGGGTGGAATTTCATTAGAGAAAGCATAAAAAAGTCCGTTTCTTTTTGGTACGTGGGTGATCCAGACCAGTTTGCGTGCACCACGACTTATCCCACGGAAATATACATATTTTCAGGTCTTCTTTTGATTTTTCTTGGATTTTTCTTCTTAGTCTCAGATTTTATTGTAACTCTGGACATTAACCTGTTCTCTAAAATAGAAAATCATATCTTCAAATGGCACATATATTTGTAGCTATATCTGAAAAAAAATATAGAATCAATTCAAGATAGTTCTTTGAATTTTCATGTCCTTAATATAACGCTTAAGGATTTAAGAATTCTCAATATATTTTTATGCAATTATTTTTCAATCATCGAAGTGCCTTAAGGCACAGGTTATACCTAGGCTATTAACACAGTTTTAGCATACATGTATGAACCTTATTTTTGGTTGACATCTATCTAATTTGGGAATTCTATGTTTTAAATTGAATTATTGTTTTTATTCTCTATTTATGTGTTTGGATTTATATTCTGTGTTCTTGTGGAACCACGGCCATATAGAATTACCATCTAGTAATTAGGTCACCATTGACAACGGTGTTTAATTACATGTTTAGCACATAACGTCTAGTGTTCGGTTTAGATCTGACAAATCAACCTAACTAGATAATCACTATGGTTTAGTACATGTTACTATTTACCAATTACAGGAACAGTTTGCTTAGGAAGCCTTATTGACACAGGTAAATCCTATTTAAAACTACCTAGCGTAATTGGAACCGATTATTGAAGTACTACATAATTCACCCTTACATGTTTAGAACGGCAAAACTAGTGGGGATTACATGCTATTGACTCAAACTATATTCTCATACTACTTCTTCTTTCGTATTTATTTTCTGTCTTTAAATTCTTAGTTTTAATTTAGTTTAATCAAAAACCAAATAAATATCTATTTGTCTTTACTTTTTTTGCGTTTTATTTTTTCTAGCTTTAATTATCTGCACTTGATTATTGCATAAGATTCCCCTAACCTTCGTAGTCTCTGCGGAACGAATCTTACTTATTTTCTAAAACTTGCATACGATTTGTATACTTGCAGAACCGTGCTAGCTTAGGGTGTTTATCTGCAATTTATTTATATCATATTTTATCACACCCTAGGCGACACCAGTAGTTTTATTCCAAGTAGGTTTTTTTTTTTTGTTTAACCTTTTTTGCCCTCTTTTTTTTCCCTTAGGAGCTTCCTGAGTTATTGGTGCACTACTGCTCGATCCTTGATCTCCTTCACTCTGTTTTCTTGTTTCCTCCATTTCCTCATCATCCCCTTCATCCACATGATTTTGTAGCATTTTTTTTACATGTACAAACACATTATATATATATATATATATATATATATATATATATATATATATATATATATATATATATATATATATATATATATATATATATATATATATATATATATATATATATATATATAAGCAACTATACAACTTGACTTATAAAATAGTGTTTCAATATTCGTTATACCTTGAATGTTTCATTATCATACAAGGCATCCTTGTCAGTCAACATTTTTAAAACAATAAATGTTCTCATTTGTTCTACCTTTTCCTGAGAGTAGACTTCACTTACTGATTTCATGTTATACAAGTATATTGCATACATGATGATATATACCCCCGAGTCTATGTTATATGCACATTCCTATGGATTACGCGAACATTAACCATAGTTTCTTTTGAGTCTGTGCTTGGGGATATTATCTTGTGTTCTTTTGTTATCAACCTCATTATACAGTAACCATATAGTATCTTAGCATTCTCATTTGCCCTTCCAACTGCCATTTTATTTGTTGTATTGGGCTTCGAGTTGAAATGGAAGAAATTTTTGTGCCCCCTGTCACACACCAAGTGTCCATAGAGTCGCCACTCCATGCCTCGTTTGTATCAGAAAAAATGTGAACCTATTGCTTCTGTGATATGTGACTAAAGGTTTTCAAACTTCTTTCAAAATCTCTTTCCATTTATGCTCATTTCTCATCAGGTGCATTATTCAAACCTATTACCTTTATTTTTCCTTTTATGTCATCGACTTCAAAAGATAATTCTTTATTCAGATCTTCTCTCACCATTTCTAACTCTTTTCAATCCGTTTATTTCTTCCTTAAATTTCTTGTTTTGACGGATTGATTCTACCTTGTCAATGTTTTCTTCTATGAGCGAGCCATGCATTTCATCCAATTTTTTCTAGCAGTTTCTCGATTATCGATTCGTTGTTTATCACCTTTATTGTGAGCTCCACCTATCTCTGTTTTCTAAGCTTCAATTTTCTCGAGTACGCATCACTGGTGTCGCCTAAGGTGTCATAAAATAATGTATAAAATAAGTGCAAATAAACACCCCAGGCTGAGCACGGTTCTGCAAGTATTACAGAACGTATGCAAGTTTTAATGATAAGAAGTTTCGTTCCTCAGAGACTACGAAAGTTAAGAGAACTTATGCAAATTATCAAGTGCAAATATGAAAGCTAGAACAGATAATACGCAAGAGTAAAGAAGAGAAAGATAGATTTTTTATTTGGTTTTTTAGACGAAAATTGACCCTAAGCTCATTACCAGTGTTTAAAATCAAATGTGACTGTCTGAAGTTCCAGTCACACGGAATTTTATGTTGTCATATATTTTATGTGTTATGAGTGGAGTAGATCATAGAGTTCTCTAATGATTAATTCTTCCAAGATGGACGTTGGGTAGTAGTGTGGATCATTGAGATGCGAACTTATCCCACTACTCGCCCAATGATACTGAAACTACTAGGTTGGGGTTCATGAATTCTAAGTTTAATGAGTTGGCGTTGTACAGTGAACAGAGCGAGCAAGGATACAAAATTATGGTGGATACTTTGAATAGAAATCTAGCTAAAGTCAAATATTTTTTAGCGTACCTGCGTTGTCGAGAAGATTATATAGACAAAGGGACCCAATGGCCTGATATATTGTGAACAGAGGGACCCAACGTATACCAAGACACGTGAATAATTCTGAAAGAGAGTCCTAACCACTGTACTAACTGCAGTAAGTCTATTCATTCAGCTTATTTTACGTAATATAAGACAATATGGAGTAGTTGTTTATCTAGTTTCAAAATATGATTGTTTGTAAATAGTAAATACTGTTCAATAGAACATAGTGCCAACAATTATAGAAAACAGAGACTACAATACGAATGAAGCCGATATGTATGAAGTCGGAGTTACATTATGGTTATCCAAATGACTTTATTATATTAATAATTCTCATTCATCTACTACAATGACATTATTAAATTGTTGTTTCTCATTAATATCTTGTAGCGACATTATTAAATTGTTGATTCTCATTAAGCGTAACCATATACCATAACCCTTGTCTATATACCATAACCCTCAACCCTCAACAATATACCATAACCCTTAAGTCCTTACCATATACCATAACCCTTAAAATTTAACCATATACCATAACCCTTAACCCTAAAACCATGACCATATACCATAACCTTAACCCTTAACCATATACCCTAACCCTTAACACTTAACTATAAATCTTAATCCTCAACCATGTACCATAACCCTTAACTCTTAACCATATACCATAACCTTAACCCTTAACCATAAATCTTAACCATATATATTAACCCTTAAATATATACCATAACCCTTAAACATATACCATAACCCTTAACATGACCCTTAACCATATACCATAACCCTTAAACCTTAACACATAACCTTTAACCCTTAACCATATACCATAACCCTTGAACCTTAACCATATACCATAACCCTTAACCCTCAACTATATACCATAACCCTTACCCCTTAACCCTTAACCATATACCATAACCCTTAACCCTTAACCAATAACAATATACTATAACCCTGAACACTTAACCTTTAACCATATACCATAACCTTAATCCTTAACCCTTAATCTTTAACCATATACCATAACCTTAACCCTTAACCCTTAACCACATACCATAACCTCAACCCTTAACCCTTAACCCTTAACCATACCTTAACCCTTAACTATATACCATAAACCTTAACCTTTAACACTTAACGATATACAATAACCCTTAACCTTTCACCATATACAATAACCATTAGTCCTTAATTATATACCATAACCCTTAGTCCTTAATTATATACCATAAACCTTAACCCTTAACCATATACCTTAATCCTTAACCATATACCATAACCTTTAACTGAAACTCTGAACTGAAACCTTGAACCTTAAGAATACCACAATCTTAAACCTAATTCGTGAAATATAAAATTATAGATTATTTAAATTATTTCTATAATAATTTGAATAATGTTTGAAAATAATACAAACATTAATTAATATATTTTTTGTTGTTTAACATATATTTATTAGTTATAATTAATATAATATATGTTGGTATAAGTAATTAAAAATTAATATTTTCATATTCTATGAAAACATATACCCCAAAGTCTAGGTTTTTACTAGCCCAAACCCAATAGCCATCCGATTTACTCCAAAGCCCAAGCCTACAAACATACGTCACGGTTTAGGTCATACGAACCCTTCATTTTACAATTGCCCTAATTTTTTATTTTTGACTTTTCCTCATCTCCACGCATGTTTCTACAATTCTTCCACTCATCTCCTATCCGGGAGTAAACACGGAGAAGCTACAGAGATTTTTCTGGAGAAGCTTGAACCACTATTACGAAGATTTTGCTGGAAAAGCTTGAACAACTGAGTGCTAGAGCTTCTGCAGAAGATTTATTGACCAAAAAATTTATGAGAGAGAGAGAGTTACAAAAAATGTAAATATAGAAAGAATGAGTGTGTATGGGATACTTGCGGGTTTTGGGTTTTTATTTAATATATATATATATATATATATATATATATATAGTGGCTAAATATTATTTTTTAAGGGTATGTTTGGATTGAAGGTATTGAGAAGAAAAAAAAGGAAAAGAAATGATTTTTGATATATTCAATCGTTTGGATTGGAATAATTTTTGAAGGAAAGTAATTTGAATGATTATTAAAATCACCTATAAACCCCTATATATAATCATTCCAAATCGGAATCAAATGGAAGCAAAGAATTTTATTAAATAAGTAGGAGAAAAAAAATAACATTGACACCTTACAAACAATAATAAAAATAGAAATATCTTAATAAAAAAAATTATTTCCTAATTTTTTTCTAATCTAAACAAAAAAAAAATACTCAAACTTTTTTATGAATTTTTATTTGTTAAAATTATCTAATCCAAACAACATTTTTCACTTCTTTTCTTTTCTTTTATAATTTTTTACTTCTTTTTTTTTATTACTTTTTTCCCTTTTGAATACAAACACACCCTAAGGGTATAATGGATAGTGGAAAAAATAGGTTATATAAGTGAAAAGTGTATTCGGTGGGAGTGCTTGGATCTATAGGAAGGGTGTTCAAGACTTGGGGAATTATCTTAAATGAATAAAAGTTTAATAACACATTATTCTCCTTATCTCTTCAATTTAATACTTCATCCGTCTCAAAAATAATATCCACTTAGCTTTTCACACATATGAAGAAATACAATCATTACATTCACCATTACTAAAATATCGCTCATAAAGTGTTTTGATATTATAAATGTTCTTCGGAAACATAAACTTAAATATTTTATCAAAGGTAACAGTGCAAAAGTGTGAGATAAAGTGTCTTGAAATTTTAAGCGGACAATATTATTGAAACACTATTTTTAGTAGTTAGACATTAATTTTAGGATGGAGGGATTGCTTGTTTTTTCTTCCTATCCGAAAAGGTAAGTATTTATGAATAAAATAAAATATATGTGGCCAAATTGGAGAAAAATAAATAAATATGGCCTAAATTAAAGAAAAATAAAAAATATAGCCAAATTTAAGAAAACTAATACAGAATAGTAGATAAAATGAGACTTTACTCTGGAAATATATTTATTTTTTCAGTCCGAGAATGATATTCATTATATTTGTAGATTGATGCAGACTATTTAATTAACGATTTCCCCAGATATATATAGTCTACATCAATATGCAAACAAAATAAACATCATTCTCGGACTGAAAAAACAAATATATTATTAAAGTAAAATCTCATTTTGGACACCTCGTGTGTCATCTTGGTGTTTTTTTGTCAACCGTGTCACCTTGGTGTTGGTATAAAAGATTAGCACAAGAAAAAAATCTATAAACTTGATATATTACATATATAAGGGTGAGTATGAGTCAGATTTATCCAGGTTGGAACCTAGAGTAAAAATGAAACTATCGGATCTAACTTTTTCAATATTTTAGGTAGGATAAATTTTAACCTTTAATCGCGTTAATCTGGGACCCAAGAGTAATATATTATTACTCCAAGAATAAAATTTGTGTCAATTACCCAAGGAGACTTGAGAAAAATCAATGTGCCACTTAGGAGTTAGTCAATTCCTCTTTCCTTCTTAGAGGCCAATAAAATGTCCAATGTCATAACTACCCTTCTAGTGCATATAAGACAAAAAAATAGATTATTTCTCTTTCCTCCACTACCATTACTCTCTCTCCTCCATTACCATTAATCTCTCTCCTCCTTTATCATTTTTTCTCTCTCCTCTTTCATTAATTATCAAATATTTTCCAGCTCCGACCACAACCACCGATCACCGCCGGCCGCCTCCGGCCACCGCCGGAAAAAGTTCTGAGCGTGGAAAAAGTTCTGAGTCTGGAAAATAGTTCTGAGTCTGGAAAAAAGTTCTGAGTCTGAGTGCAAAAATTCTGAGTCTGAGTGCAAAAGTTCTGAGTCTGAGTGCAAAAGTTATGAGTCTGAGTGCAAAAGTTCTGAGTCTGAGTGCAAAAGTTCTGAGTCTGAGTGCAAAAGTTCCATTAACGCCAGATTTTTAATCGTCAACAGTGTTGAGCGCAAAAGTTCTGAGTCTGAGTGCAAAAGTTCTGAGTCTGAGTGCAAAAGTTCTGAGTCTGAGTGCAAATGTTCTGAGTCTGAGTGCAAAAGTTCCATTAACGCCAGATTTTTAATCGCCAACAGTGTTGAGCGCAAAAGTTCTGAGTCTGAGTGCAAAAGTTCTGAGTCTGAGTGCAAAAGTTCCATTAACGCCAGATTTTTTATCGCCAACAGTGTTGAGCGCAAAAAGTTCTGTGTGCAAAAGTTCTGAGCGCAAAAGACCAAAAAAATAAACAGAAACACGAAGCAAGAACAAATATGCTACATAAACTTGCTGAGCATCTCGAATCGACTTGCTACCGGAGATCCAAGCTTCTTCTTCACAAATATAAGTACAAAAACAACTTCGTTTATCCATGGCTTTCAAATCCGATCTTAGAGATTATTGTGCAGCAGATCAATTTCTTCCTTCCATGGCGGAACCCTAGATCGAAACTCTATTTCGGATCGGTCAAATCTCCACCTTCACTGCGGTATTCATCGAAGTTCATGCCAACGGTCTTCTTCTCCGCGCTCTCTTCTTCGGTTGCTTGGTGGCTGCGTGCTTCAAGTGAAGCAATGGAAAGAAGGAATATTATGGAGTGGAGAAGAGAGGCGTTGATTGTAAGAGGTGAGGAGAGAGGTAGAAAGAGAGAGAGAGAGAGAGAGAGAGAGAGAGAGAGAGAGAGAGAGAGAGAGAGAGAGAGAGAGAGAGAGAGAGAGAGAGAGAGAGAGAGAGAAATATTTCTGAAAATGTAATTTAGGATTTAAAAGATATTATGATAATATTTAGTATATATAGAGAATAAAAAAGGGTAGGAAAGTAATTGGGAAATTAGGCTATAGTGTTAAATTTAGTTTGTGGCCTTTAGTAAGAAGAGGCTATAGAGCCGGTCTCCTTAGGTCACGAGGTGGTATTTTCAAGACCCTTTGGGTAATAATCTCATAAAATTTTATATTATTTTCTTTTGAATTAAATTTTTCATGTTGGGTTAGCACATATATACATAAATCTTATAATACAAGAAATAGTAATTTATTGAGTGACTAATTAATATTTTGATGTTGGTAATAAAACAAACAAATAGAAAATAAGTTGTGCACCTACTATTTTCTTAATATATAGGTGTTGGAGCCAATCTTCGCGCGCCACGACTAATTTTATATAAAATATGCACATCTCTCCATGTATATTCTCAAGTAAATCATAACTAGGTTATCTATGTTCAGGGAGGGGATTCGAACCCTATACATATTTCTTTACCCCCTTTAAGGGTTGAATAAATAGTAAGACTCTGACCAGTTGAGCTAAACAAACTGATCGTGCAACTACTAATTATAACCATACTATTGTTACTAATTCAATAAAGAAAAAATCAATGCACACTAGTGTTGAAAGTATCATATCTTTTCCTAAACTTACAACCTTTTCCTTAACTAATTCCAAGTACTCTAAATTTTTCTACAACACTAGCAAAATGCTTGAAGAAAGGTTGCTTCTTCGATGCGGTGAATAAAGGGTTTATAATATATCTTTTTTAATGCTATCGTGCTCAGATTCATCGGATCCAACTTGAGAAATTTTATCAAAAGGGAACCCCGTGGTGATAATGGAGCTATATAATAGGGGGTTAAACCACATGTTGTTTTGTACTTGGTATATTTTAACCTTAAACCGGGTCAATTTTATCTTCGGTCTGGATCTATGCTTTTACCCAAGGCTTGCTTTTTTTTTTGGTTCAAATGCATAATATAATAGATAGTAATAAATGGTTACAAAGTTTTAGCCCACCCCTATGGGCTCGGCCCAGAAAGTAAAATAGTGGCTAACTGGGGAGGGATACAGGAATCTCAATTCTCAAACAAAATGCTAAGAAGCTTCAGTTTGGCAACCCAGTCGGCTGCCCTGTTTCTACCCCTAGTAATAAGTGAAAACGAAGGGCAAGATAATTCAACAAAAAAGTAAATATTATAAATAACGTTTCTAAATGAATGACTTGAAACATGTAGTCATAAAGATAGGGGCTTCATGATGGTCTCGGAGTCATTTTCAATAATAACACTCCAAAAGGAAACTCTGAAGCCAATTCAGTAGCTTTCAAAATCGTCGTGGTTTTTGCCTCTACACCGAATCTGCTTCAATTTTCCAACTTTTACCTGGTACAAATTCACCATTAGAGTTTCTTACTGAACAAGAGATTGCAACTCCTTTATCCGAGAAAGTTGCATCGCAATTAATTTTATATTTATTTGGTGGCGGTTTTCTCCATTTATCTTTAAATTTGATATTTCGTTTGATTTCTTCATTATTGGTTCTTCCTAAGTTATTGGTAACATTACCCATAATTTCTTTATCCAGAAAAATTAAAGTCATTAGGGTTAGAAATTTTATAATATTCTTTCCAAACATTTATAACTTTATTGATTGTATTCATTGGTTCTCATTTTTTTTTTTGTTATAGACAAAATTATTCCTATCTTTCTATATTTGCCGCATTATAATACGAATAAGTTCTAGAACTCTATCTTCTTTTTAATTTTTTTTGCAATATCTTGTACTTGTTTTAAAATCCATTGGTCTAATCTAGATGTAGTATCATTGTCAAAAATTTATATTAAAAGGACTAGTAAACCATACACCGTTAGACCAGGGGCAACGGAAAAGCATATGTTCTACTGTTTTAATATTATTATTACATATGTTATAAATATTACTGTTGCTACATTTACGTTTAAAAAGATTTTCTTCCGTGGGTAAAAGATTTCTAACCGCTCTCCACATGTAATTCTTAATTTTCGGAGGGGTTTTTATTTTCCAAATTAATTTCCAAAGACATTTGTCTTTGGTAAAACATATTGTTGGTTTATTTATATCCTTAATATTTTTATTATGACTTCCACTTCCTTAAATTTTTGATACGCCTCTTTGACTATATATGTTACATTTTTACAAAAATCAACACATATTTGGTCTTCACAATTAAATTTAGGTATTATCATTTTAGTTATTTTTTCTTTAATATCATTAGAATAAGGGTTATTTAAAATCTACATATTCCATGATTTATCTCTTTTTATAAGTTGATCAACCCAAATAATTTCAGAGGTATTTGGTTTAATATTTTGATTATTATTACATATTCAATTGTGTTCGTGTATTTTTATGTTTGATTCATTACCTAATCCATTTTATATTTTTATGGAATATTTCCTTACCTATAAGAATACTTTTTCATCCCCATGAAGGGGAATTTTCAAGTTTAGCTTCCACGAAAATACTATTGTTGAAGTATTTTCCTTTTAAAAATCTGTAAAGAAGGGAGACTTTTTTTTATTTTCTAGGTTCCATGCTTGCTTTACTAATAAAGCTTTGTTCTTAAGGTGTAAATCCCAAACCACCTTCATATTTTGATATAGTAAGTAGGTCTCATTTGACCCAGTGAGTTTTTTTTTTCCTTTATCACCCCACCAGAAATGAGCAATGATAGAATGAATTTTATTAATAATGTTTTTTGGAAGTATGAAATTAGACATAATATAATTAGGTAAGCTTTTAATTAATTCTTTTATTAAAATTTCTTTGCCTAATTCATATAGGAAAAGTGTTTTCCAGTTTTCAATCCTTTGTAAAATCCTGTCAATTAAAAATTGAAGGTCTTTGGATTTTTTTCTACTCCATTCAGTTGGTAGTCCTGAGTAATTACCTAGGTTGTTAGTTTTTTTTTTCATATTTAATCTTTTGACCATTAAATTTTGGATAAAAGTTGATGTGTTAGGGCTAAAAATGACCCACATTTATTAAGGTTAAGACATAAACCAGTGACATTTTTATATTTATTCATAACATCATTGAAAGTTTGTGTCTCAATATTATCTGTATTTAGGAAGAAAAGATTGTCATCAGCAAAAAGGAGGTGAGTAATTTCTGGACAGTTATTTCCTATTTTAATTCCTTGCAGTAATTATTTCTCTTTTTTATCTCTAACTAAATCATTAAGGGTTTGTGAAATTAGGCAAAAGATCAAGGGTCTAATTCCTCTCATAGGTTTTTGAATTTGATAAATTTCTCCATTAATCAGGACTGAGTATGTAACATATGTAATATATATCATAAGTTTCCTTACCCAAACTTGATTAAATCCTATTTTAATTATGAGATCTTGTAAAAAATCTCATTCTATATATTCATATGCTTTTTTTATGTCAGCTTTCACTGCCACCATATATTTTTTTGGTTTTTTTCCTTCTCTTAATGTGTATTATTAATTCATGTGCTATCATAGTATTTTCTTGTATCATTCTATTTGGTATCAATGCACCTTGGTTTTCTCCAACTAGTGAAGTCATGAAAAGTTGTAATCTATTACCAAAATCCTTGCAATAATTTTATAAATAAAACTAGAACGACTAATGGGTCTATACTGTTTGATATCAGTAGCTTTATTAATTTTGGGTATCAAGGTGATGAGTGTTTGATTAATATATGTAAGATTACCCTTATTGTTTCAGAAATTATTTATTACTTTCATAAGGTCAAAGTTTAATGATGTCCCAATATGTTCTAAAGAAGTTTCTATTATAACCATCTGGTCCAGGTGCCTTGTAATGTCCTAATTCTCATGTTGCTTTTTTAACTTCTTCTTCATTAGTATGATTATTTAGATTATTTGTTGATTTTTTTTATCAATTTTACTAGAAATAATATTAATTGTATTTTTATAGTCTCTTTTTTACACTGTTGTAAAAATGTTATTAAAGTATTTGACTATTTCAGAGTTAATATTATTTTCAAGCCATGTACCATTATCATTAGTAAGATTGACAATCTTATTTGTGCTCCTTCTTTCTTTGGTATAGGCATGATAGTATATAGTAATTTTATCTCCTTTTCCAGAAACTCTCTTCTCTTCTCTAAGTTTCTTCAAGGTTTTTAGTGATATTATTATATTCATCCCAGATGAAACGGGTGTTATTACAATTAGAGATGATTTCTAATTTTGTATGAGTTTCTCTATTTGGATTTTGTTGTTTCCAAATTTTCTTCTATTCCATCCCCTTAAAGCAAGGCTACATTTCTTAAGTTTGTTATTGATTATAGTATTAGGTTTTCCCCCTGAGTGTTTTGTAATCATCCAATACTTTTTTAATAATATTCAGACAGTCAGTTTCAGTTGTCCAGAAGAATTCAAATAGAATCCTCTTTTATTTTTATTATCAATTTAATCATGATGAAGGATAAAGGGACAATGGTCTGACCTAATGGTAGGAATAACGTCCAAGCATTAGAGAAAAGGTTGTCCCAAACAGAGTTATGAACCAAGGTTAGCCTTTATAAGTATGTTACCAACTCTTTTATTTGGTTAGATGAACCTACAACCATAAGAAATTGTTTCCTCCAAATTATGGAGGTTATAAATTTTGTAAAAAATTTAATTGATTTTTTATGGCAAACAATTTTACCTAATTTTTTTTTAAGGAATCTAATACAATTAAGATCTCCAATTAAAGCCCAAGCAAAAAGTTAGAGTTCTAAAGCATTTAAAAGCTAAATGAAATTTCTTTATTAATACCATAGAGGTTAAAATAAACAAAAGTATAAAATATGGGGTATTTCTATTACACATAATTTTAGTGTGTATTGAGTTTTCATAACTTTTTAATACTTCAATTTTTAAGTCCTGCTTTTCAAACAAAGCAAGACCGCCTTTAATCCCCACCGGCTCCACCATGTGGAGTAAATTCATATCTAAATCTCTAGCAATATTATCAAGTGTAGTATAATCGTTTTTAGTCTCACTAGACACATTAAGACTGCCTATTGCTCGTGTATAAAAGAACATACCATCAGATATAATAACTTGTCAAATAATAATACGTAACATATAGTATTGTACATCCAAAACGATCCTTAATGATAGCATCTCATGTTTTCTAGTAATAGTCTATCACCATAACAGCAACAAACTGAGGGAAATAGCCACAACGATCAACCAATTGTAAAAGCCACTTGAGTCCGAGCTAGCTGCTTAAACAAATCAAAGAAACGATAAAACATAAGTTCATTACATATACAATACGTATTAATTAGGAGGAAAAATAAAGCAAGTAAATATACCTCTGTTATCAGCAGAACCAGGGGGTGAAGAAGAAGATGACGATCCGTTTGATACACCGATCCCAAGATTTAGACAATCCATACCGAGTGCACCTAATAATTTATAACAAGTTATGATACTATATTTTAATCATATATTTGACTATGTTCTTACATTCACGGTAACATGGGAAAACAGTGACATTTAGTAGATTGTTGTACCCTTCGTTACATTCACATGTATGAGTAAACAGAGAAGTCTTGTTGCATATTCCTCCTCCACAATCCACCCAGTTGCAAGCTAGGAGAACACGATTAATCATGAGACAATGGAAGAAATCATAATAAAATATTATACACAAGTAAAAATTTGTAATGATAATTACGATCGAAGATTGATGATGAATTATATTGTTTCTGCTTTTCTGGTGCTGGAGCATGACCTTTATCACAAGAGTAATCAAGAGTACCTAGACAGCAGAACCATATGAAACTAATTTAAAGAATATTAAATAATTCTAAAATAAATTTCAAAAAACAAACTATCCTAATTCCTAAGTCCTAACTTATGCCATCAGATGACTTGGACTTATTCAAAATGACGCATCTGTACAAACAAAAGTGAACATATAGCTGTCTGAACTAGTAACAATATCTGATGTAATCACCTATGTGTGTGTGTGAGTGTGTGAGTGTGTGAGTGTGTGAGTGTGTGAGAGAGAAAGGTCTTACAGTTGGGGATGACACAAGGCATAAACTTTAAATCATCATCCTTGTCAAATCGAAATTGCTTCCATCCAGGTTCACATTCACATACATAAGAACCAATAAAGCTATTATTTGAACCTGAAGCTTTGCAACTCCCTTTTCCACATTCCACTTCTTTGCACAAATCATCTAAACAATTCAAGATTCATGTATATTAAACGCCATCACAATTGACCCAACTAACTATCAATCATCGTAAGTAAAATTAAAGAGAAGATGTTATAGAATCTAACCAAATAAAGGAGATAACATTGGAGATAGAATATCACACGTTGAAGGCGATGACTGAAGAAGAACGATGGTTAAAAATAGAAAAGCTACGGTGGTATGGAAAACTGAAGCCATGGATGACTAAGAACTGAGAAGTAATCTGGATAACAACAAATGAAAGGAGGTGTCGATATTTAATGAGTTTGTATAAAAAGTCGGATAAATTCAAACAAGGCAATTAATTTCAAATGCTCCATGTCGATGCTAAAGCGTGGAAGTGGAAGACGGGAGACTATAGCGGCTAATTGTCTTTAAAGTCAAATGGTTTAAGTAAGGTTGTTGGAAGTTATAATGCCGTTTCCCAATTCTAAATCCGGAAAATGACACTTACTTGCAAATCCCTTTTATGTTTACCTTACTTGCAATAATAGATTTTTTATTTTGGTAATAGATTTCGAAAGGGCCATTAGTTGATTAATTTGTGTCATATTTCTATTAATAATGTGTTCTTTTCAAGCAAAAGTATTTGATAAAAAATTGGTAAACAAACATCTAGTTGAAAAGAATTAAACGTATGACACTATATTCACAGCCTCTTTAAAAGAAAGTTATTAAATGATGACTCTTCCGATTATCTTTGGTATTTCATTACATAGAAATGAGAGTGCAATTGCTAGAGTTTGCATTTGATATGTGATAAGAACTTCTATTTTTCATGTAATTTTCTATTCTTAACGCTTTTAAACCTCTATTTTTAACTATTATTCTCTTTATTTTAACTATTATTTTTAAACCTCTATTTTTGGGCAAAAAATAATAGTTGAAAGGAATAATAATTTTTTTTTTCTTAATAATTATTAAACAAAAACAATGTATTTTAAATAAAGAGAGTTATTGAATGACTGTTTTTAAAAAAATACAGAAAAAAAAAATTATTTTTCATATATAATTAATTTATTCATGTTTATATAATAATTATTATCTTTACTATATAATTAATCATTGATTGTGTTCATTTATATCGATATGTATGGAATAAGTTGCAATTATTTTTATAAAATTAATTGTATATAGAAACCTTATGAATTAATTGATATTTCATAAAAATAGGACATTTTGTAATGTTATAAATGGTCTTCAATTATTCTTTATATAGGAAGATTTATTGTGTTGAGATAGATAGTTGGCCTAGTGGTTAGGCTACTCCGCAGAGACCAAGAGGTCCTGGGATCGAATCTCATTGGAGTCGAAATGACTCCGAACCCAAAGTGGCTCTCTCATGTACTAAAAAAAAAAAAAAAGATTTATTGTGTTCTTTTTATAAATACTAACCCGTCTATAAAATATCTTATGCTACTTTTTTTGATAAATACTACTCCATATATGTATACGGTGATATAATTTAATTGCGTTTCTTTTATAACGATATATATATAGATTAATTATATATGGAAAATTAAATATATCAATATATAGATTAATTATATATCAATGATTAATTATAACGATATATATAAATTAATTATAACAATATATAGATTATAATAATAATGTATACAGATTAATTATATATGAAAAATTTATAATAATGACATATACAGATTAATTATTATTAATTTTAGAATTAATGTCTAAGAAACACCTCAAGTTAAAATTAATTTCCCCTTACTTCAACTATTATTTTTTTCCCAAAAAAGCCACATACATTTTGCTTTTTCCTTTTCTTTCCCATAAAAAGAGTCGTTTGAGTTGTGGGAAACTTCTCATGATTCAAGTTTTGAGTAATGAGAAGCTTTCTAAAACTTAGATTTTGAGTTTGGGAAGCTTCCTATAACTCACTCTTCTTTAACAAAGACGGTGCCTTTTATGGTAAAAAATGTAAGGTGTAAGGTGCCTATTGGGCATTAACCCTTAATTATATATGAACATTTAATTTTGGCGGTCATTCAATAACCGTTTTTGCTTAAAACACGAATTAAGTAAAAGACGATCATCAAATGACCGTCTTTTTTTGTTAATCTACTATTAAGGAAAAAAGATCATTCAATGATCGTCTTTCAAAGAGGCGGTGGATGAACCGCGGCTAGAGTGTCAGACCTCAAATTATTTTCATATGGGTGCTTGTTTGTTTGATTCCAAATAGTGTTTTGCTTAGAAAAAACTCATTAATAATGCATAAAACGTATAGATTTAATACACTCTAAAGAACTCTCGATCAAATAGCTACAAAACTGAACATGAATGTCAAAACATTAGGAGAATGGGCTTTCTAACATTCAAGTACGAGGTGGTGGAATGCAAAGAGACATAGAAAATAACTCGAGCAAGAATACTTCGAATGTGATACATAATGTGCGAAATATAAATAAGTTTAATTATATTGGTTGTCATTGAGTAGGGATGGCAACAAATCGGATATCCTTGAAAAATTGTATAACCACGTCCACATCCATTAAAAAATTGATAACCGAATTTGTATCCATTAATCATTAATTTTAGAATTATTTACCAAATCTACATCCGCGATGGATGCGGTTTATCCGCGGTTAATCTGAATCCGCATTTACAATAGTTTGATAGGCTTTAAACAAAATAATATAATAAAATATATTTAAAGTTCTAAAATTAGCTACATAATTATCAAGAGACAATAAATAGGTATTACACAATATAGTAATAAACTAGATAACAATCAATTAGGTACTTTATGTATTGAATAATTTTCTTTGATCGATATTAATGTATGGAATTTGTATATATATAATATCTTTATATATAGTATATTTTTTATATTTTATTTTTTAATTCGTATTCTGGATTATCCGTCGAATTATTGTAAAAAAACAAATACTAACGGATAATCCACTGGTTACCTTTTGTGAGAACCAAACCCCTCATGGATGCAACTTAAGATATAGGACGTTGAGTACGTTGAGTAGCTCCTTAGTAAACCTTGTAGGCCTCATGATATAGGATGGAAGATGAATACAATTTAAGAGAAGCTAGATGGCTTTATGAAGTAGGTATCTCAAGCTATAATATGTGTCAGCCCTGCCTCTTGCACATAAACTTAGTTAGGGCCAAAGACGTGTTTACCCCCTCGATGACACTCTGATGCTCAAATTAGAATATGTGGATGTATTGCGTAAGTGGGAAAGAATAGAGTGGCAAGAGAATGTGTGCCTCCTATACATTATGTGTGGGTCATAGGGGCCTATTGAGCCAACAAGTTCTTTATTCGTCTGTGTGATGTGCTTGGCAGGGTAATCATGGATATATCATTCCTAACCATCCAGGTCTCTTTAATGAATAAGTCTTTTGATCCTCTGTCGAGGGGGGGCATGTACCTAAAGTGATACCCTCTTTGGGTATATGTTGCATGTTTGACATGCCTTTGCTCTTCCCAGAGATAGGGCATTGCCTGCTGTTTCCATGATCGCGCGGGATTTTGGTTATCTCAGACCTATCAGTTACCCCCTATATGAATGTAAGTTAAAGAGCACATTTGGACCGTTAATTTCATCTATGTTTTAGAATAGCCACGTTAAAGAGGAAACGGGATAATTATGCCTTTTTTCGAACAAAAAAAAGGATAGTTATGCCTAAGACCTTCTTGAACTTTTCATAATTCAAAATCGAACCTCATACTTTTGGGGATTACGTGACTCTACCTTTGTCGGGGTCTAATCTTTTGTTGGATGGTTTATTGTGGCAGATTCAGTTTTTAAATCTGAAACTATAGGAGTTCTTATTTAACTTGAGATTTTTTGGTAGGAAGCGTGATTATAGAGAATGACTCTTCTTCACTCATATTTTCCCTTATTTCAACTTCTCCAGTTAATAAGCTGAATATTTGTATTTTTGTAAACAATATTTATGGTTTTGCAGAACGATTTAGGTCGTCTTTTGTTCTTATCTCTCGAGAAGAAAAAATTTCAACTGTTTGGGTTGCTAAACACAAGCTATCGGGCAAGTTGTTTGGCAATTGGTTCGTCTCGAATCACCTCAATTGGCGACTATCCTATGTAATGACGATTCCAATAGGGGAATTGGCTAGACTTTGTATTCGTGTTTTTTCTAATATAATGCAATTAGAACAAAAAAAAAAGGTAGAATGTTTAGGGTGTATTTAAGCTAAACCTTAATAATATAAGGTTTGTGTATCTTCTTCTAATAATAAAACCCTATAAACTCTTCCGACAAAAGATTAGTTCCCTCCTCCTTTATTTGAGTTGGATATTAGCAAGTAATGGAAAAATATGGTAGACCTTAACTCGCCCAAGGGAATAAAATATCATCTCAAAGTTGAGTTTGAATATTTACCCAAATGTTACTCAAAATGCAAGGCATTAGGCCACTGTGAGACACATTGTTACTCTTATAAGAGTAATGTGGAAAAGAGTGGTAGTATTGGGTTTGAAATGGGGGTTGCTAAGCCACCTAGTTACAACATAAAGAAGCGGGGGAAGAGATGTAGAGCATAAGAATTTACAGAAAAGAGTTGTAACTCTGATAGAGAATCTGTAGAAACCAGCAAGTAAAATCCGTGCTATAAGTATAAAGACACCAATCGTGAATCGGATACAACAAGTAATAATAAACCATCTTGGATAATGAATCAGAGTTAAATTATTTTGGCAAACACTCTTCCAGTAAACCAGCGATCGCGTCCTCTAGATATTATTATCTGTTATAGTCTTAGAGAGCACATCCTTCATGAATTTCGAGTACTTTTGGATATGGTGGATGACTTTCACAAATGGAAAATTGATTTGTAATTTATAAACCATGTCCACAAACTTCTTATACTCCGTAACATCAATTTTCTTTTGAACACGTGAAAGAAATGAGGGGAGCACGGTTTTATGTAACACCTGATTCTTTCTTATTGAATTTTTCTGGTGCGTTTTCACGATTCTCATCGACTACCACCGACTCAACTACCTTTTCCACAACATATTTTGTAACATATTTGACTTCCTTTCGCATTGAAGGCAAATCTTTCACTTTCTCGATCACTAAGGGAGGGGATAGTTGTTTCACACTCCTTAGTGTAGACGCTTAACAAGCCTCGTTGCCTCCCAGATACTTATTATTGCTAGGTATTGACCTTGAGGTCAGATATTCAAAGCATTCATAATTTGAGACATTTAGTTCTCGAGCATTTATAATGTGGCTGAGTGAGAAGTCAGTGTTTCCTCAGTCCTGGTTAACTTTTTACTATATGGCGACATGAACTCATTCAATATAGCCACTAAATAAATAGCATTAAAAATACATTCTTGTAGATATAAAGTGAATGCCTTCTTAGAAAGATTCTCCACATATGCATCAAAATCGTGATTTTAGTAATGATTGTAAGGTCTCAAGTGATGATTGTTCCCTTGGGGTCGAGGTTGATATGATTTACCTCGATTCACGGCCCCGTTAGGATAGGACCAGTAAAATCAAAGGTGGTTTAAATTCTATTGACCGATCCGACACAAAAAATACTGATTCTAGATTACTTGAACATTCTTCCCAAATATGATCAAATGCTCCACAACATGGACAACTTTTTGGCTCTTGAACAACATTCATATTTGCATTATTGCCTTAGTTAACATTCAAAGACAATATTTTACCTTGCTCTCTAAAGCGGCAAGCTTCACATTCAGCACGGTTTCAATATTTAAACGCAACATACCTTTTTTTGATACTCAATTCATTTCATTTTTTACAACTCAGTCCCTAAAGACAAAAGCATTATTTGCTTGCACCATCCTGAAACCTCTTCCACATATAGTATATGCCTTCTCCTTGGAAATTCCATCAAGACTTTATAGAACATGGACAATTGCAACTCTGGTGTATGTCTATTAAGTGGACACTTCCTCTAACATGATTGGAACCTAGTTCGTGAGGCTCCTAAAGATTCGTCTTGTTCTTGAAAAAATCCTGCCAAGTCTAACTGAGCATTCAATTGTACACTTTGAGGATAATATATGTCAAAGAATATCGTTTGCAATTGGTCCCATGTGGTGATTAATTCTCACGACTGCTAATCGTACTACTCATTTTCTCATTTTCTTAGAGATAATAGGAACATGACAAAGTGCATATGTTCTTGAGTGATATATGAATCACCTAGCTTAATTTTGCCTTAGGATTTTCAAGATTCTCCACTAAGCTTCATATTTCTTAAGGGTGAGATACAAACGGTTACGCGTAATTTTTACAGGCTTAATCACAAACCTAAACATGTGATTTTTATTAGCTTAATCACAAACCTAAAACATGATTCTTACGAGCTCAATCACAACCACCTCTTCATATCAATAAAAGGGCCCAATACCATTTCACAAAACAAAATATTCTCTCGTAATCACCTACATGGATAATGATCACTCTTCTCTTGGAACTTCAATTATTAATATAAAGCAAGAGAAAATTCTTGTATTTGAGATATTACAAGATGAATCAAAATCCTAATGAGTAGATAGTACAGTGAATATTATAAAGCTATGAAGATGATGAAACTTCTTCTTGGATTGGCTTGAGATCTCTTTGATAGTGTATCCTTTATTATGTGAAAGTTGTGGAGAGAGAGAGAGAGAGAGAGAGATGAAATGCTTGCTGAAATAAGGCCATATATATACCAAAGGAAGGTCCCAACAGTCTAGTCTATGTAGAAAAAATAATGCATATTTCTTCAATATCGGCATCCTAGTTCTTCATGATCGACAACCTAATTTTACACTTCAAAAGTCGGAATACAACATGTAAGTCCTTGACTCAATGACTGATTTGAGAATCAGTATATTGGCATTCCGGAATTTGATATTTTTTGGCATCCTGATCTTCTTCGTCATCACGGTTTCAAACCCGGCAGTCCATATACCTTTTGTCCCAGAGTTAATACTTTACAATATATTGCTTAAATAGAAACCCTTTCTTCACATGATATGTTAGAGATACAATTGTAAGAAAGTTTATACTATATAACTTTTCTAGATTCAAAGTACACAAGTGATATGACATGAAAAATGTTACAAATGTAAATGGATGTTTTAGCATGGATAAAGATACGCATATGCTTTAACTTCTAACATATGGTATGTTACATATGTTCATAAAAACAAATTTGTAGCTAATCAATATCATGGATACTATACCCATAAAAGTTATGATCTAGAATATGTTCAACTCATAAAAATGCCCATGTAATAAACAGTATTGATACTTTGATGTCTCCCTATTTGGGATATAATAATCTAGATCGGAGGTATCATTTTAGGTGTATTTGATTAATTAATTATGGATTTTTATCTGTTATTCGGTAATTTCTTATTTCATGTCTTGATTCGGAATATTATTACTTTTAGAGCATATTTGGTTTAATTTGTGTGTTAATGTGAAGCTATTGAGGTCTATGAAATATAATTAGATTCCAAATCAATTTAAGAATATATGGAAGGAATCAAGAGATAAAAGGAAGTAGAGATAAAATAGGAAAGGAAAAGTTGTCAAGTAAATCTAAAATTTTGCAGCTACGTCCACTAAAGCGAATATAACTTCAAATTTAATGGGTATTTGGATGAGAATTCAAAAATGAAAGATAGATCTTTTCTCTGCGGTCGTTTCGATATTAAGTAGGCAAAAATCAGACCAATAACGAAAGAGATATTATCAAAACAGTGAGCAGTGGTTATCCTCTCCTATATTTTAGGGAACGGATTTAAATTGTAAAATGATTCCAATTACTTGCCTTCCACTCAAGATTTCGACCTAGTGTCTTCTAAACACCTATAACTACACCATCTTATCATTGTAAACATGTCATTGCTTAGTTCTAAGCCATAGCTTAGTCCTTGCTCAATCCTTCTTCAATATTTACATCCAAAGAAGCAAGCTGACCTGTAGAGGAAGACAAGAAGCAAGAAGTTAGAGAGTGACAAACTCTTCTTCTACATCTCTCCTTATCTATATTTAGGGTAATTAACTATATATTTGTGTCTTAACCTTATTTCTCAGATTTTATTCTATAATTTTTATTCTTAATTGTTTGAGTTATTACTTTGTCTAAATTCCATAATACTATTTTTTATTTTAATTGATTTGAGCTTGGAATATATTTGTATGGTGTGCTTTGACTTATTGTTCCCTCTCTACATTTGTCCAATCTTAGGACTATCCTTAGTAATTGAGTTAACACCCGGAAGGGGGATTCAATTATTGACAACACCAAGTGTGCTGTAGTGGTCATGACGGGCTTGCCTAGCTAGATAGCCACAAAGGTTTGATTTAACTACCGATCATTACGCAGACTCCCCTTACCCAAGTCTCATGCTAGTGGAGAGGTTGCTCCTAAGTCCACCCTGACGGGGGTTAGGAAGAATTTAGCTCGGTTAATATATAATGCTCAATTCATCCTTAAGATTAGAATAACAACTTAGTAAGATAGACTCATATTAGTAAGCCTAATTTATCTGACTTACATTCATATTCATTTATCTTATTTATTTATTCACATTATATAATTATTTATCTTATCTCTGTTTCAATCTAAACATCTAAAATCATCTACGCTTATTGAATACTAGTAGATCTAACAGATTAAATCCCTACGAATGAACTTTACTTACTAACTAAACATGCAAACGATCTGTAATACTTGCTGTGAGTTTTTCGTGGTAGTCAAGGGTGTGTGTCCTTTATTATTATCTTATTTACATGTTTATTTGTCACACCTTTTACCCCACAATACTTATATACTTTTCTTTTTAACGCAGGATATGTTGCAAATATGAATCTCACAATAATGCAATTGACATCATTTAGAGATACTAAACACATAAGTATTCGTCATATCAAAACACACTAAAAGGGAAATATGCCAACAAAATATATATTTTATTACAAAATAACTCACTTTATAAAGCGTGCACTTGTCAAGGCTATAAATTAAATAGGTCATTTAAGAATATATTGTCGCAGAAACCTACCATCATTGATACATAAAAATAAACACATCTCCTTAAAACATACTATACAAACCCTTATTTTCTTTCGTAATCGATGGGTGCTTACAGACGGCGAATGCCCCAGACCCAGGCTCGAGCTACAGTTCGTCTCCATGTCTATGCTAGCTGGAGAATCGAGGTTCCACCTAATACTCGTCAACGTATCATCCAGAAAATTTAACACATCTATATCTTTCTTTATCTTGTATGCATTTATTTTGATTTTATTTTAGATCGTATATTGTATCTCCAAATTGAAGATTTTATGCATAAAATATTTTTAGCAAAAAAGGAATTAATATCATAAATATAAAATAGTAATTAAATTCATGCTTGTCGAAATAATTGAAGTAGTTGATTCAGGTGAATCTAATGTTTTCAATAATTCTGCGTACAAGAAACTAATTGAGAATAATGGTTGTTGGTATGCATAGATATCGAATCTTGATGATGGATTTTCCATTCGCGGTAGCAAATGAATTTCCAGAACTTGTTACACTCGTTGTGAGGTTTGAAGAACAAGCGTATAATGTAGTTACTAGTAAGGTAACACCAATGGAAAAAATCAAGTTGTATCTTCTTTGTTGAGTAATTTGTAACATGTCTGTAAATTTACGTCTAAATGCAGTTAGATTACATAAGAAGAATAGCTTCAAACGTGATAACAATGTTAGATTTGCAACTAGTGGAAAGGATCCTAGCTGCAAGGTTCAGGTGATTCGAGGCCGAGAATTCAATCCAATTTATGCATAGTTACATTTATTTGACAATGGGTTTGAATCTCAAATTTTCCATAACATTGTTTTTTTTCGGTGAAGATTGTATGAATTAATAACTAAAATTTGCTTTTTATTATGTGTTATGTGACTTATATTTATTTACCCATTTTCACTGGTTTTTATCGGTAGAATGAATGGAAGAATATTTAAGGGGATCTCATTTCTCCTTCCCTATCGGTTCTTGGAATATAGGGATCATTAGCAAGTTGAAGACGACCAAAACTTACTAGTTTTCTTGAATATTAATATTAAGGTGGAGAAGTAACAGTCAGGTATATCTAAATGTGGAAATGGAGGTTGAAGTCAGAGAGGGGGAGAGGGGGTTTGGATCCCCTCAAAGGAAGGTCTAGAATTTTTTTCAGAGGTGGATCTAAAAATTTCCTCGCTAGAGCCAAGTCACTTAGCCTGACATATTTAGGTTTGGGCCATCTACCAATTTTATTTTTCTTTGGTTAACATATATATATATATATATGTGTGTGTATGTGTGTGTGTGTATTAAACCTATTAAGGTCCACCAAGATACTTTGGGCAAGAACTATAAACTAAGTTACAAGTATGGAAAAAAACTAAGTTAGTTCTTACAATTTGACATAAACTTAAGAATTATATAAGTACAATAAATTAATTACAAAATTAAAGTTTAGTATTTCGGGGTTGTGCAATGGATTTTAGATTGCATATATACCTTTCTATAAGTAGTGTAAAATGCATACCCTGAAAGGATCAAACCATAACCTAGTTATCTACGCTTGGTGAAATCGTTAGTAAGAAGGTATAAAATATGAAATAAATTGAAAGATAACGGGTTGAATTGATCGTTCAACATTCTTCATTGAGGTCAAAGTTGGTAGAGGCGTTGGCCGAAGGTCCGCAGCTTGAACACGGAATGTTGAAACACCCTTCCTCGTCGAATAAAAATTCGAGTAGGCCTGGGCCTATTTACCGTAAAACAAACTTGCGCATGGGTCACCTTCTTCAACGTTGTCCCAAACATGATTTCCCTCTAATTTGGTTAGTTTTTTCTTTCCTTTGATGAAAATAGATTTAGAGGGAACAAAGTAGTTTGGAATGGTGAACAAGTAATGTTCCATATGTGATAATACTAGAACAGTTGCATATCTTCTCCACAATCCCAATATGTCGAAATCCTCATTGTGCAATTCCTTGTCGGTTTTGAGATAGTATTCTAGTCTATTCCAGTTTTCATGGTTAAAATTAGAAGATGTAGCATCATAATAATCAACCTTCTTACCACCTCTCAATCTTCAAGCCCTTTCATGTGAAATGGGTGTAGGGTGAGGTGAGGTATTTACCAATTCGGCATATTTTCACCACATGATTTTGTATATATATATATATCAGTCATTTATGAGTAGAACATGTCTATATAAGCCTTAATCTCACTAAGAGGTATGGGTAATCCGTGGATCTTCGTGATAAATATATTGGTGAACCTCGTCTTACATCAGGGGTTTCAGACACTACACGTTGAATATACAAATGAGAATGGTTCCTAATACTTTAGACACTTACCCATCATGGGGTCAGTTATAGTGTCAATCTTGGGGGTCACAAAGTATTTTTACATACACAAAGCTGAGTAACTAACCATCTCTAGCACCAGATTACTAGTGGGATAATATTTGGTTGATAATCCACTAGTGCCTAATCTAAAGGACTTGAGGAAGGTCGGTAGTTTTTTACAATCTCCTAGTCCTCGGGATTTAAGAAGTTATCACTAGAATGTTTGTTGTTTATGCTAGTGGTCATGTCATTATACTCCAAAACTATTTGCAACATTCAGGAAGTGGAGTTTCATCTCTTGGGGCAAACTAAGATTAATCGTTTGTACTTAAGACCAAGAGAAATGCATTTGGATTTACAGATACGACCTAGTTTTGGGGGTATCTTATGCACTTGGAAGCTTTTTTTCCTTTTTCACAATATTCAAACCAATCATTACAGTACCATCATGGTGCATATTTACCTTAACCCCCATGATATATTGTGGCTCACCATCAAGTTAATAATTTTACAATTACATCTAATTTGAAAGAGTTCTAAAAATGGGGGTGATATAGGTAACGTGCCTAGCAAGTTGTTGAATAGACACAACAATGTTTGAATCATTGTCAAAAGTACAATTCAACACACGATTACTAACAATATAAGCTATAACATGCATAGTAATTAAATCATCTATGTTTGTGCTTGTAGATCGCTAGATTATGAAGTTGAACGCATAACTTTTTTTAAGATCCATTAGGTGTCTCCATGATAGCTAACAAATTTAAATTAAACCTATTTTTTCCTCCCACATATTTGATATTTTAAAACATTTTGTTTTTAGCTCTTTTAACTCGTCTAATAAACTAACTATTAGATCTAAATATAGTTTTTTTTTATCATAAACATTAGGGTAGAACTAAGGGTTGACTCATAATAAGGGATTTGAGAGTTGTACATAAACCTAGATATATATGGGCTAGACACGTGAATTAAATATTGACTATGGTACAGATATAAATAACCATCTTCCCACGAGTTTTCCAATGTATGGGACAAAGGATTCTCAAGTGTGTAGGTCAATAGTACTTTAATTTAGATGATTTCTACGAGCCAAATGGATGTTTCTAATATGTTTGTGGAACTTCTCCATAAAACTGTTGTTGGGTAGTGTATATGGTATGCCACATTTCTTACAATTATACTTATTAAAAGTTAAATCCTTAACTATAAATCCTTAACAAAAGATAAAACATTCGGGGTAATCTGCTAATTTTAAATAGTCTAAGGAGTTATAAAATCAGTTTTTTAGTTTAAGGGAGGTAATCAACATACATGAAATGGTTTGAGAGGATAATATACAATATGCCCATATTTATAGAGTTATAGCTCGGTTATGGTTGAAATTTAAAAAACTGTTCAGAAAACCAAATCCTAATGATTTGGTTATGCTTTTGAAAAGTAAATTCGATGGTTAAATCCGTTAGGATATGTTTTTTAATAAATCAAATGGTTATGGAAATGGTTTTTAATTTTTTCACGGTTATCTAATCTGCTGCCATCCATAATGTCCTCTATCAATTCAACAGTTAACAGATAATGTAGCAAGAGTATGAGTACTCTTTGTCTTTTTCCAAATTTCTCGGATATTCCTCTACAAATATGGGCATATTACATATTACCCTCTCAAAACTATTTCATGTGTGTTGATTACCCCCTTTAAGCTAAAAAAATAACTTTATAACTCCTTAAGCTATACTAAACTGGCAGTTTACCCCCCCCCCTTCCATTTCATTTTCAGTTATTTTTAACTATGGGAAATTGAAAATACGAACAAACCTAATAACAAAGATATAAAACAGTAGGGTCAACCTGCTAGTTTAAAATAGTTTAAGGAGTTATAAATTATTTTTTTAGTTTAAGGGGGTAATCATTGCACATGAAATGGTGTGAGAGGTTAATATACAATATGCCCATATTTACATAGTTATAACTCGATTATGATTAAAAACTAGAAAAAAAATTAAAAAACTAAATTATAATTGTTCTGTTGTTTTGAAAAGTAAATATGATGGTTAAATCCATTAGAATATGTTTTTTGATTAATTAAATTATTATGAACATAGTTTTTGTTTTTATCACAAATATCTGATCCGTTTTCATCCTTAATGTCCACTATCAATACAAAATTTGGTTAGCGAGATTAGTTGGATTTCTGTCTTACATCTGGAAAAGGAGGACACCATCATTTAGCCTCACACTAAAGATGGAGTGTATAATACAAAATATGTTATCATGCCCTTATTTACATTGAGGTTGATATGGTTGGTCAAAGCCACACGAAGGGGAATTATAATGCTGAATCTTGGAAGATGATTTGCTCTACAAATGTTCATGCAAAAATTAAGCACTTTGCTTGGAAAGCAATTAATGGTGCTATTCCGACAAAAAAGAACTTAAAAAATAGGAAGTGTGCTAACAATGCTGCTTGTGAATGGTGCAAAATCGAGGACGAACCAGTGATGTATCAGCTGTGTAAATGCCCGTTCAGCTGTCAAGTTTGGGAATTTTCTAAATTTCAAATTAAGGTGGACCGGGATTTCAAGCGTTGTATTGACGAATGGATTAGATCAACAACTAATAACTTAGCTATGAATATAGTGAACAAAATATGTTCTACCCCCCTTATAATGTGCACTATATGTTTATCTGAAAAACTAAGATGGAGGGACACTTCGAAAGAAATAAATGGGAGATAAAGAGAATCCATGAGAAAATGAATAAATATATGCTTGAGTTATTCAAAGTTAATTGAGTAGATAAGGGTCCTCTAAATGATAGTCAACTTGTGAGGAATGAAGAACATAATATGTGAATTTATAACGATGAGAATGATGTTATCTAATGATGCCTCGTTTACCAAAGAGTGGGAACTCACAGGTGTGGCTTCCATTATTGTAAATAAAGATGGAAATATTATTCATAAAGTGTTAAAAAGGGGAAAAATTAAATCCAGATTGCAAGGAGAAGCATGGCTAATTCTCTTTGCTTTGAGATATACAGCTGATCTCTCTTTGAGAAGTAGTTCTTTCTACTCGAACAACCTTGAAAATGTTCAAAAATTAATTTCAAAGTGAAAATTAATTGGAAAATCTATCCAATCATCGATGAAGTTTGGAAAGAGATGAAGAAATTCTCGGACCGACATGTTTATCATATAGGAAGAGAACGTAATAGTGTTGCAAATTACGCGACTAAATACGCAAGACTGAGATTGAATGGGAAACACTGGAATACGGTCAATATCGTTGATAGTTATCGTTTTCTTATCAACTTGTGTAAATGTAGGGAATAGGCTAGACTCTATTGGGTATGTAGTTGCTGACCAAAAAAAAACTTGACAAAAATACATTATTTGATCATTTTAATTATCTATATAAAATAATCATTTAAATTTAACCAATCTATTACAACCTCCAACCACCATCATTACCTCTGGGTATGTTTTAAATTTCAACCACCACTGTAGCCACCACCACCACCATAGAAATTTTTTTATTTTAATTTTTTTAACCACCACCACCATTTCTCACCATTTTTTTTTAAATTTTTTTGAAATAAATTTGGACCACCACCTACCATCGCTACCTGCAGCCACCAGCACTAGCACCATTTCCGGACAGTTCTTTTTTGAAAAGTTTTCAGGCACCACCATCGATCACTGTTGCAATCACCACCGCAATCTCTAGACACTTTTTAAAATTTAGACCACCACTGTAGCCACCGCCACCACTACCACCACATAAAATTTTTATTTTAAAATTTTTTAACCACCACGACCAACCACCGTTGCAGCCACCACCAAGACCATCTCCCGCCAATTTATTTAATTTTTTTTAAAATTAATTTGGACCACCACCGACCATCGCTTCCTGCAGCCACCAGCATTAGCACCACCTCTGGCCAGTTTTTTTTTTTTGAAAAGTTTTCAGGCACCATCATCGATCACCATTGCAGTCACCACCGCCATCTCTAGGCACTTTTTTAGCTGGCATTACCATTGGCCCCTCATGTCGTTGCCAACAACCTATCTAGATTTTTCTCTAATCAGTCTTTTTCCCAACTGCTAGCAAAATATAAAATTCATTATTCAGTTAGGAATTCATTGTTTGGAACAGTGAATTACAATGTTTTTAACAATGAAATCCTTGTTTCAAAGAATGTTTTACTTGTTATGAACAATGAAATTCATGTATGTGGAATAGTTCCAATGTTTCTAACAATGAATTCTTTGTTTCGATCAATAAATTCTTTGTTTCGATCAATGAATTTCATGTACGCAAAAATAGTTTGCGGGAAAAAAAATTTCCGGAGTTGGTGGTTGTGGCAGCAATGGCCGAATGTGATGGTGGCAGAAATTTATAAAAAAATAATTGCTTGGTGGTACTTGTGGTGACAGTGGTCTAAGTTTTCAATTTTCTGCCGGAGGTGGCGGTGGTGGTTGTCGGATTTAAAAAAACAAAAGTGCTGGTTTCAACATTGTACAAAGGTGGTGGTGATGGTCAATAAAATAAAAAAATAAAAAAATTGGCCGCTGATGGTGGTTGTGGCGGTGATAGCAATGACCTGAGGTGGTGGTCCATTATTTTGTTTAATATTAAAAAATAAATAAACATTATAGTTAAAATAAGAGTAGTTTAGGTATAAAAAGTATCTAATTCAAGTATGTGCAAACAGATTTTGGTAGGCGAAAAACTCCTAATTGAAGAAGTTCAAAAGGACTGTGTTAATAACAAATGGAGTCAGGAACATACTGGTTGTTTCACGGTCAAATCAGCGTATAACGGATTGATGCCAACATGTAAAGTGGAATAATTAACATAGGAATTTATTTGGAAGTTAAAGTGTTCCCAAAAAATTTGTTATTCTTTTGGAGATTCACGAAGGACAGGTTACCTATGACATATAATTTATATAAAAGGGGCGCAACAGAGTCTTGCGAATGTGGTATGTGTGGAGCAGATGTGGAAGATTTGTACCATATAATAATGGGGTGCATACTAGCTAAAGGTGTGTGGAGTATATGCAGAAAACACATGCTTGAACCACATACGATGGGCGAAAGTTCTTCCGACTGTGATGCGTGTTTGGTACAGGGACCGGGTGAAAATTGATGTGGTTAGAACTTACTGCAGGGACCTAGAGTGAATCGTTCCATGATGTTGATGAGGTTCTCCCATAAAGGAAGAATAGGCGACAGTACAGTGCTAGGCCAAGTCTAGGGGAGCTACAACATAAAATGGACAGAAGGTTTCCCCTGTGATGACTTGAATGGGTGTGAAACTGACGTCACGAGGGAGCTTCTATGGTATTGAATGGTCGTTGATTTTTGCAGTAACTCTATGGGTGATATGGACTAAAGGGAACGAGCGGATATTCAAAACTTTGCACCAGAAAACCTGAGTCGATAGTCTTAAAGCGGAAATAGTTACATTGTTTAGTGACTTTGTGAGAGCGTGGGCAAGGAGCGAGACGGTGGGGTAATCGTGTCAGCAAGGAATATTCTAGTCAAATGGGTTAAACCAATTGGGTGAAATAAATTAAATGTGGACAGTTGCTTCATAAATGATAAGAATATTGCTGGAATGGGTGGGATTCTCTGAGATACTGAGGGTACTTTCCTCTTTGGCTTTGTTAGTAAATTTACATCAGTTTATCCTTTAAGTTCAGAACTAATGGTATTAATTTATGGACTTGATGGGCTGAAAAATGCGGGATCATTGATTTGTGTGTGGAAGCCGATTTGAGGGAACTTCATGCGCTAGTGAAGGACAATGGTGGTTCCATGTATCGACTTAATCACCTTGAATGAGAATGCATAGAAATTCTAAGTCGAAATTGTGGATTTGAAGTTAATCACATTTATCGCGAGCATGGTTCTAAAAGGCGCTAGGCGCTACCAGGGCGGGCGACCACCTTCGAGCGCCTAGATGGCTAGGCGGCATATTAATCGGAATTTAGGCGGTATCTGCCTAGGCGGTTTTTATATTATTTTACATTAAATATATATTACTAAAACATTGAATTGACTATTATTTACATCGTAATATATTTAAAGTAGATCAATTTAACATAAATAGTAATTATTTAATTATATAGTTATAATAATCTATTATTTTTAACCTAAAAAAATGACCAATTCGAGAAATTAGACTTGAGATTTTGAAAAATCATACCTTCTTTTTTTCTCGCGCGTTCAAACTCTAAACTAAGTACTTTTTTCTTTATTTTTTGCTTATGCGTTGAGTTGGATTAGATTGAAGTAGTTACATATTGGCTATCATGCTAGAAATAATTCGGTTTGGGAGACCCATATATCCGATTGGGTAGTTTATTAAATATATTATTCGTAGACGAACCTTCGAGCCACCTTCGAGAGAAATTCTAGGCGGAACACATTTTAGAACGCCTAGTCGGAGCGCCTAGTCGGAGCGCCTAGTCGACCTTGTTTTAGAACAGTGATCGCGAGATTAATGGATGCGCAGATTTGCTAGCAAGAAAGGGGGTTGAGTTTCCCATGAATATTACAGAGTTTGATGATCCTCCAAAGTTCTTGTGGAAAAGTATTACGAATGATAAAAGTGGTTGTTATGTTCGCAAAATAGTTTTAGATCCTGTGATCTTTCGTTAGTTTATAACTAACGACTTTAATAGCCTCTTATGTATAAAAAAATTGATAGATAGGTTATTTTTATAAATATGTAATCTAGTGATAATTTTTTTAATAAACTAGTTATTTTCTATAATTAGGTATTTTTATTAATATATTTTGAATAGAATAATGATATTATCATTCTTTTAGTTCTCTCTTATAACACCTCTTATATGGAGGTTTTAAACACCAATTAGAGTATTTCTCTTTTCTAATTACTATTTTTTCTTTCTTTAATTTAATGCCACGTAAGGTCATAAGGGTGATATAAGAATGAACCAAAAAGGGATGATAAATATCCATTACTCTTTTGAATAATAACCTTATTACATAAAGGGTCAGTTACCCAAGAGGTCTTGGGGAGCATCTTAGTGCCACATGGGAACCAGTGAATCCTCTCTCCTACTTAGAGGCCTCAAAATTGACAAATGTCATTACTACCCTTATTGTGTATATAAGACAAAAAATAGATTATTCTCTCTTCTCTATTACCATTATTCTCTTTCCTCCATTACCATTAATCCATTTTTTCTCTCTCCTCCTGCATTAACAATCAATAATTTCTAGCTCCGACCACAACCACCGACCACCGCCGGAAAAAGTTATGAGCATATTTTACTGAGTATGGAAAAAGTTCTGAGCATAAAGTACTGGGCATACTCGTATGCTCAGTAACTTTATTGAGCATGCTCGTATACTCATTTCACAAAACTTCTGTGTACAAAATTAAAACTTCTGAGCATTTCACAAAAACTTCTGAGCATTTAACAAAAAATCTGAGCAAATCACAAAAACCAGAATTTCACAACTTTTCTGGAAAAAAAAAGTAATCTAATCTAACACAAATTACATTTCTGGAAAAAAAAGTAATCTAATCTAGCTTTGCGATGTGGAAACGAACGACATCGGAGAAGGCAGCCTTTCAGAAACTTTTGAGCGCAAACTTACTGAGTATGGTTTGAACTTGCTGAGTATGGTTCGAACTTACTGAGCATGGTTTGAATTTGCTGAGCATGGTTCGAACTTGCTGAGCATGGTTCGAACTTGCTGAGAATGGTTCGAACTTGCTGATTATAGTTCGAGGACATGAAGATTCTGGCGCTGGAGTAAAGAACAACTCCGAGAAACGCCACCTCGCACCACCACTACCTGCAAATCTGAATATGTCCACCTCCGAAGCTTGAACATAAATGAAAATAAATCCATGGCAGATCTGAGCTCCAACTTCACGAAGTTTGAACACCTGCGAACCAAGCTTCATTGCCTCCGTTGCACCACCTCGAACCACCTCGAACCACCACGAGATCTAAGAAGAGCTTCGCTGGTCACTAGTGAGAGAGCTGCCATGGCTGCCATAACAGATCCGATGAGAGAGACAGAGAAGAATAGAGAAAAGAGATCTAAGATTTGGTTTTGTGGTGGAGCTGCCATGGCTGGAATGTGGTAGAAGAAAAAACAACATAGGTTAGAGAGAAAAGAGAGAGAAAAGATAGAAGAGGTTTAGGGTTTTAAAATACTTCTGACCAAATTAATATATATATATATATATAAGGGGAAAACAAAAAAAAATGGTCAGAAGGTAATTGGTACTCTAGTGTTAAATTTAGTTTGTGGCCTTTAGTAAAAAGAAGCTATACAGCCGGTCTTGTTAGGTCTCGGTGTGGTGTGTTCAAGAACCCTTGGTTAATAATTTCTTATATAAACTATTTTTGAAAAAAAAACACTAAATTTTGGTTTTTTTTTGGTCGAAATCTATTGGTTTATTTACCATACGTACCAGTGCAAAGATCCAAACGAAAACACCACAAAAAAAAGGGAAAAAATATATTATTCAAGACAATGTTGTATGAAAGAGGCGGGGTTCTCCTTATTCGGACACATTCAAACTCCACATATTAAGGAGATAATCTCTCATAAGAACTTATCTCCATCTATCTTAACAAACTTAATTTAGAGTCGACTCTTATTTCTTTATCTTAGACTTTTAGTATTTGATATGTATCAGACTCTTATAGATATTTTTATATAAACTCAGACAATCTAATGTAAAAGTATTCAAGAGAGAATAATATATTGCTGCAACTTTTATACTTATCCTACGGACAACTGAATAACTATTCAAACTCTCTCTCTCTCTCTTTCTCTACATTGTTCTGCAACTGAAAACTGATGGGTGCTTACAATCGGAGGACAGCCCGGGCTGAAGCTCAAGCCCTAGCCCAATCCCTGATCCAGCTCCGGGTAAGTGTACCTGCCACCGGTGATTGGAGAGCCCAGATTTCACTCTCTGCCCGTCGAAGGATCCTCAACAAGATGTAATTCTCAATTTTCCTTTTCATCTTTCTGTTATTCTGTCTCATCTTTTTTATGTTTGATTTTTTATCTTGAATTGTAAAGGTTTAATTTTCTGTGAAATATATATGGTGAAAGTCAGGAATAAAAAAAAGTATACTCCATTCAAAACTTTGAAAATTTTAAGTTATTTTTTTATTTTCGTTATTAATCAAAGCCTTTACTCATCTCGTAATGTAGAGATGTAGAGCAGGACGATTCTGAAAAAATGCCTGAAGAGGGTTTGAACTAATATATAATTTTAGTTTTATGTTGGTTTGTACTCTCTACAATTGTATGGTTGGTTGCTTGTTATGTGCACTATAAAAGCCTTTTCCATTCGCGTTAAACTAATAAAAATGCTTGATATGTATTCTAGAATAGAGATCTTGAGTAGGAATGTTCCTTTAATTGCACAAGATAGAATTCGAGATGATATTGAGACAATTGCTGCAAGGTTTGAAGATAAGATGTTTACTGAAGCTACCAGTGAGGTATAATTTTTTAATTTTAGTCAGAAGTAAGGTATACATGATGATGAACTCTCATGATCACGTTTCATTTTTTATACTCATTGTAAATTAATGTCCAAATGCAGTCAGATTACCTGCGACAGATATCGGTGAGGATGGTGAAAGTGGAAAACTCTCGCCTTAGCCAGCAACAATGAAGGAACATTCAGCTTGTCGATCCAATCGAGGTTGATGATTCGGTCTGTTTTACGGATGGTTTCAACTAAATAAAATGCATGGTTTCATTAGATTATATGTAATATGACAATGTTTGTTGAATATTGTATGAATAAATAATCTATTGGGAAATTCACTTTAGGTTTGTTAGGTCTAATCTTGTTTATTCTTTTGCATTTTTACAAAGGAGAGCAATACGGTAAGTAAAATAATTAGTCAATCAAATCATACGAACTCTATCCAGGGCTATATACAACCGTCAGAGTTTTCTATACACATCTATTTTGTCTGATCAACTTTCATAATCCATATGGTGGATCCATATAGCCTAAATATTGGTTGAGACGATGATCATGTAAGCAATAATAAGTCAGCGTAAACATTCGTTTATCTGAAGATAGTTTGAAATAGGAACGAAAAGTTCCTTTCTAGACAAGATGGAGCGAATTCCATCTATCCAAACAACCCTTAGAACTATGCTATCTGGGTCAATTTCGTAATGACTTCTACCAAATCCACCTCTGCGCAAAGACAAGAGATATCTCTATTTTCTCAAGCTATCTGTGTCAATTATGTAATGACTTCCACCAAATCCACCTTCGCGCAAAGACACTATATCTCCATTTTCTCAGCCATTCTAAGTCCCTTGTGCATCACGACTGATACGGAAAATTATCCTTAACACTGTAAAATCGAGGATATGCCAACACAGCCAAACAAAATGAGTATATCGAACTATTATCACGAAAAAGTCTCGAACACAACCTCGATAAAGCGATGATGCCAAGGAAATCGCCTAATAGAGCAGAAATAATCTGCTTATCAACTTTCTGATTTGATAGATCGTTCTAGAACACTAACAAAGGGGATTAAAGAGAAGTGTCGACGATGCTAGGTGAGACACACCTGTTCCCAAAATTAACCACGTTCCTTGTTTCCGCTGACCATTACTTTGCTTCCTGACGAATCTGAGGGTTCCTGAAACCAAACACTATGTCAGGACCACATGGAGTTTTGCTCCACATGGCACTCTGACGCTTAACATTAGTATAATGTACGAGGATATTCTTATGGCCCGAGAGCTATGTAGATTTCTGCATGTATAATGACCAAAGAGGGAGTGCACATAGTGCTTAGAATTTACCCATCTCGAGATATGAGTAAAGTACTTATAGATGCTCTGAGACTCGCATGATACTATTGAGTGTGTGTATTGTTACGCCATATTGAGTGTGCATGTTTAAACTGTTTTGGGGCCCAATTTGTATTCTCTCCCTCTTTTGTGATGAGGTGTTGTGCTTACATATTTTTTTGGCCAGTACCCTTCTCATTTGCCTTGCCCATGATTGTCCCATCATATCAATCAAACACCTCGGCAATAGGCATTTTACCCTCGACCGAGATGGATATCATCAACTCTCTTGTTGTACCTTCGATCTTGGCCTTTACTCGCTTAATTTAGCATCGACGATCCTCTCTTTGACTTATCAATATCCCTTTGAATTTGCACGATCGATATTTTCTATTCAAATATGATCAAATAAGATTCATTTCTTCTTTTGTAGCTTTACCGATGCGTAATATGGTATTGATTGTTTTCAACTTACATATAGCCGGTTCTTCAAGCATTTTATCTCGATGTGCTAACACTGAGGTTGGTCGTTGGTGTTTCATGCTGATTAAAAAACAGTATGTCTGAATATCTCTGGGAGCCTGTTGACATTTGAGTTCGGTCTTTCAAGTGCCAACATAAGTGTGGGTCTTTCATGAACGTGTTAATGAAGAATTGATCTTTTCGAAAGTATATCTGATATACCAACATAAGAGTTTTCCCTTTGACTAATTGTGAGGTGCACCGATGCAGGGTTTAGTCTTTCCGAATTATCTTCTAATCCTACACCAATGTTCAAAATCGGGCTTCCGAATGCTAACATAAGTTTTGGTCTTTTTAGTTGCCACAGATGCTGGTTTTTTTTTGCCAACTGAAGTTAGTCTTTGGATGTAATAGGCGCTAGTCTTATGATGCCAACCGAAGTTGTTATTTTGATTGTATCACAATTCAAGATTTTTTCTAGAGAGTTTTCATGTATATTCCAACATAGGTGTGGGTCCTTTCAATGAACTTCACGCAATGCCGATGAAGAACTAGACTTTTGGCAGATGTGCCGACTAAGACCGGTATATATCTGAGGTATATTTTGGATCAAGATTTGAACATAGCCATATAGACGTATTTCTCTCGAAGGATTTTTAGATAATCCTTTTGAGGCTTTGGTAAGATCAACGCTGATGTTGAATACCGAACTGTTAAATTAATGCTTATTTTCAATTTATCTAGAATTTTCTTCTAGAACCATCTTTATAATGGTAGAAATATTCTAGTAATTAGAAGATTTAGTTTATTCTAGAATATTAGAAATACTTTTATAATATATAACTGAGTAAATGATACTTTTGCCCCCTGTGTTTATACCCGATTGACAGGTTGCCCCCTAACTCTTAAAATGCGCCTAGATGCCCCCCAAGATTTGTTTTTGTGACCCGTTACCCCCTACTGCGTGTTCCGTCCATTTATCACCGTTAAAAGTGACGTGGCAATTCCACGTCACAATTTTTTTTTTTTTTTTAAATCCAGGTGTTAATTGCGTTTTTAATTAACTTAACCCTTATTTTAACAAGGGCAAGATGGGGAATTCACCAATGGCTATCCTATATATACCCCAAAAACAACAAAGCAAATTAACTTAACAAAAACGAAAATCAAAAGGAGAAAACCAAGGAGCGCGGGTTTTGTGAAGAACTCGACGAACACCAAATCCAAACCCAGGAAAGCAAAGTTCGTGTGCTTTGAAGAAGATCAATGGCGCAGGCAAATCAATGGAGTAAGTGGGTTTATTTATTAACCCTAAATCCTTGCTCATTGGCTAAGATCCTTTAACCCGAAAATATAGGGTTTTGTACTAAATTTATTACATACATAGATATCACGCGTGGATTGAGGGATTTTCTTAGTAATAATAGCAGATTTTACGGGATTCGGTTACCATACCCGTAGTTTGATTATTGTTTTTCCATTTTGTGATTCTTAATGTATTTGGTAACTAATCTATTCAATTAAAATTTGCTTGTTTAACAGATAAATTCGCACTAAGGATTCACTTCGGTGGCTTCTTTAATGAAGATAAGAGTTGCTATCATGAAGTGAGCATAGAGTACGTTGACGGTTGTCATTATGACAAGTTTAGTATACCAGTTCTTAGGAAAATTCTTTCGAAATTGGGTGTAATTTGTTACTCTGATGTTTATTATTTGAAAGTGGGTTCAAATCTACCTGATGGGTTAGTGTGTTTAGATAGCGAGGACAAAGGCATGGAGATGTGTAGAATCGCAGACAACAACGTAACTGTGGACCTTTACGTTGTGAATAATCCCATAGGCCCTGATGACCAAGTTCTTCAATCTCCCATCTTCATGCCTTTGTTACTAAAGTGGAAAAAGGATGAAGAAACAGTTAACCAGCGAGAAGAAGTCAATGTTAATGAAGTAGAAGTAGATGAACAAGAATTAGTTCAAAACTGTAATGAAGTGAAAAGCTTAGAGGAAAACAAGCTTGTAGAAGAAGTTTTAAAGGTAGAAAGTCATTTGACAGTTTACCCCTTTCAGTTCTTTAACTTATATTTCATTCTTTGTTTCAGGTTGTTTCTGAAGAAGGAGCTCATACCTGTGATAACAATGAAGGTGAAAAGGAGGAAGGAGTTACTGGTGAAGAAGTATCTCAGACTGCTGATGAAGTCCATAATAAAGTGGATGATAGTAATGTTGAAGAAGAACACCAGAATTGCAAAGACGGGACAAAGGTTGTGTGACAGTTTACCCCTTACTATTTCGTATGCTTGACAAATTACCCCCTAAATATTTCATTCTTTGTTTCAGGTTGTTTCTGAAGAAGGAGCTCAGACCTGTGATAACAATGAAGGTGAAAAGGAGGAAGGAGTTAATGGTGAAGAAGTATCTCAGACTGCTGATGAAGTCCATAATAAAGTGGATGATAATGATAGTAATGTTGGAGAAGAACACCAGAATTGCAAAGACGGGACAAAGGTTGTGTGACAGTTTACCCCTTACTATTTCGTATGCTTGACAAATTACCCCCTAAATATTTCATTCTTTGTTTCAGGTTGTTTCTGAAGAAGGAGCTCAGACCTGTGATAACAATGAAGGTGAAAAGGAGGAAGGAGTTACTGGTGAAGAAGTATCTCAGACTGCTGATGAAGTCCATAATAAAGTGGATGATAGTAATGTTGAAGAAGAACACCAGAATTGCAAAGAAGGGACAAAGGTTGTGTGACAGTTTACCCCTTACTATTTCGTATGCTTGACAAATTACCCCCTAAATATTAAATTCTTTGTTTCAGGTTGTTTTTGAAGAACAAAGCACACAAATTAATGAGAAGGAAGGGGATGACAGTTTGGAAGAACAACTCTCTGATATAGGAGAGAAGGAGAAGTCTGTTAATGATATGTTGGATAAAGTGTTGAAAGCTTTGAACACTGAAGATAATGTGACTACGAGGAGTTCCAAACATAAATCTCCATTGAGGCCTTTCCGGCTTATAGATGAAGACCTAACAGATGACTCGGATAATGTCATTAACAACCCTGATGGTGAAGAAGATGTGGATGAGGAGTTCAGTGATAATGAGTTACTTGCTAATGTCATAAAGAAGAAGAAGTTGGTTATACAACAACAGAAGAAACAAACCAGTTCACAAGTAAAGAAAACAGAAACAGTAGGTAACAAGAAACGTACGAGGGCTAGTATAAAAAGAACAAGAGTAGAAGGAGTGGGCCCTAGTGGTACCAAACGAGAGAGTTACAATAAAGGTTGTAGGAAAGATAGTTCTCAAAAGAAAAAGAAGTTGTCTGAACCTGATGAAGATGTGGATGAAGAATCCACAACTGATGACGATTATATAATAGATAGCGACATCGATTTGAGTGAGGGTGATGACGACCAGGATTATAATACATTCATTGACTCGGATGTGGAAGTGGATAGAATGAATGTGGAAAATGATGATGCAGATGCTTCTGAAGGCGATAGTGATGATGTTGGTGGTGGGACAGATTCGGATGAATATATACATGATTCCGAAGATCTGAGTACAGCTAGTTCTTCTTCTGGTACAGATGAAGATGGAAAAAATAAAAAGTTGCGCAAGAAAAAGATGAAATACCCCCTATTTAAGGCGAGTATAGATATGCAGAAGCCTAGATTTGTTTTAGGATTGACGTTTGCGAATGCCTCTGATCTTAGACAAGCAGTAAGAACACATGCCATAAGAAAGGTGGTCAACATTAAGTTTGTGAAGAACGATTGGAATCGGATTAGAGTTGTTTGCAAAGGAGCAGGATGTGGGTGGTTTTTATATGCATCGCATAAAGAAAAGGTTGGTGGGCTGGTGATAATGAGTTTATGTAATAAACATAGTTGTGGTAAAAACCTTAACCATAAGCATGTTACTGCAAAGTTCTTGGCAAATACTTTTAAAGATATGATAAGATTGAACCTCTACAGTAATGTGAGTGACTTTCAACAGTTAGTGCATCGGGATTATTCAGTTAATGTTAGTACCAGAACATGCTACAGGGCATATAAGTCTGCAAAAAGCATGATTGAGGCTGAATACAAGGATCAATACAAAAAGCTTTTTGATTATGCAGCAGAAATAAGAAGAAGTAACCCTGGAAGTACTGTAGCAATTGAAACAACTACTGATGAGGTAACTGGAGTAGAAAGATTTCAAAGAATTTATGTTTGCTTAGAGGGTTGCAGAAGGGGATTTTTAGAGGGTTGTAGAAAGGTTGTTGGGGTTGATGGATGTCACTTGAAAGGTCCACATCCTGGTGTAATTTTGACAGCAGTTGGTATTGATGGGAACAATTGTATATTCCCAATTTTGTATTGTGTAGCTGAGAAAGAAGATAGCAATTCTTGGAGATGGTTTTTTAATCTGTTGATACAAGATCTTGGTATTACTAATCAAGAAGAATGGACTTTCATATCAGATAGACAAAAGGTTGGTTATCCTTCACTGGCTTAATTAAATTGTTTTCTTTAGAACACTGAATTTATTTCTAAATGTATGTGTGTATAGGGTTTGCTTCAAGTGATGAGTGACATGCTTCCAGATATTGAACATAGACATTGTGTAAGGCATCTCTACAATAATTTCAAAATCAAACATCCTGGAATGGCCTTAAAAGACAAAGTTTGGGAAGCTGCTAGGGCCCCCACAGAATACATATTTAATGAGGTCATGGCTGAGATTAAAAACATGAATGAGGAGGCATTCAATTGGCTATCTAGTTTAGATCCCAAGACATGGACAAGGTCTCACTTTAGTACTGTTACAAAATGTGATCTTCTACTTAACAACATCTGTGAAAGCTATAACAATGCCATAAAAAAAGTCAGGTATTATGACTACTTACCCCCTATAAAGTGCTAATTTATGACTACGTACCCCCTATAAAGTTTTATTTAGTGACTACTTACCCCCTATAAAGTTTTATTTAATGACTACTTACCCCCTATAAAGTTTTATTTAATGACTACTTACCCCCTACTTAGTTTTACATAATGACTACTTACCCCCTATAAAGTTTTATTTAATGACCACTTCCCCCCTACTTAGTTTTAGATAATTACTACTTCCTACCCCCTACACAACTGACAGTAAAGGTTTTTTTTGCTCAGGGACAAGTCTATCATCCTCATACTAGAGGGTCTCAGGATGTATAGTTTGAAAAGGCTTCAGTCTAAAAGAGCATGGATGACAAAATACGAAGGTGATCTATGTCCTAAGGTTAGGAAGTTGGTGAATAAAGGTAAAACAAACAGTGGAAAGTGGCATGCAGTGTTTTGCGGTGAAATGAAATTTGAAGTAAGGAACCTTGGAACAGATTCGTATGCTGTAGATTTAGATACAAATAGCTGTCCCTGCAGGAGGTGGGAGCTATCTGGGATACCTTGCTTTCATGCGATAGCGAGTATTCAATACATAGGTAAAGACCCAGAAAACTATGTCCACGAATGCTACTCAAAGGTGACGTATATGAAGGCTTATACACCAATGATATACCCTATAAATGGACCAAAGATGTGGCCTAGTACAAGGCCTGTAAGTGTAGAACCTCCAGTAGCTTTTAAGTTGGTTGGCAGACCCAAAAGGGCAAGAACTAAGGAGGCAGATGAGGACCAGGTTAAAAAGTGGAGGAAAGAAAGAACATCTGAAGGTGTTCAAAAGATTTTACTGAAAGGTACTTCACATAAATGTGCAATTTGCAAGGGAGAAGGCCATAACAAAAGGTCATGTAAGGCAAATTTAAGTACTACAGAACAGGAAACAGTAGGATTGGAGGATATTCAAGGTGATAATGAAGTTATGGGAGATGGTGCAGCTGATGGTAGGGGTGTTGGTGACAATGAAGTTATGGAAGATGGTGTAGCTGATGGTAGGGGTGTTGGTGTTAATGCAGATGTGGATGAGACCCCAGATGAGACGATTAACAAAATGTTTGATGAGTTAGAAGTCCAACCCTCTGCTCCTTCTAACCCACAGTCTACTCCATCTGAGCCTGAAAATTTAAATGTGACAAAAAAAGATACAATTGGTGAGAAAGACAAAGAGAAAAAAACAATTGCTAAGGCAACCAGAGGATCAAAACCAAAGATGCGCTTACCTCAGGAAAAGGATTCAGGAGTTAACTCACCCCCTAGATCCAGACCAAGGATGCGCTTACCAGGACAAACATCACAGGAGGCAGGTGATAATTCAACACACAGATCCAGACCAAAGATGCGCTTTCCAGTACACAGATCAGTTGAGCCAGTAGTTGATAGTCCACCTAAGTCCAGACCAAAGATGCGCATACCAGACAAAGCAGTGGAAAAACCAATACGCCAAAGCAGTAGAATTAAGGATCAAGGATTGAAGACAGTTTCAGGAGGTTCAAGCACAATGCCTATATCTTTAGAGGAAGATGAACCAGGGACACAAAAGGGAAATACTTATGTTGCTCCTACATCACCATTAGAGGTCATTATTATTGAAATAGAAACTATTTTTTGCATTAGGTATTGTTTATAAGACATTGTATTATGTGAATAATGATTACAGGTTGATGAATCTGGGAAACAAAAACAGAAGACTACAAATAATCCTCCTAAATCAATTTTAAAGGTTTGTACTAATACCCCCTTTAAAGTTATGGTTTATGACTACTTACCCCCTATACCTTATTATGTTTTGTCAACTTAACCCCTATAATTGTTTATGTCTTGACTACTTACCCCCTATAACTTACTTTGTTTATGCAGAAGGTAAAGATGGAGAAGTTAACAGAACTATTGGAAAAAGCAAAGCATAAAAATGCTGGGGATGCACAAACAAATGAGAATGAGAAAACAAGTGAGCAGATTAGCATAGACAAAACAAAGGAGAAAGCCCCCCCTAAGCAAAAAAAGAAGAATTCATTAAGGAACATCCCAGGGGTAAGTATATAATGATTTGACTAACTACCCCTTAGACTTTTATTTCAGTGACTAAATGCCCCCTGGATCTACAAAATTGTGCAAAAAAGACCTTCTGCAGATACCTTTATTGAATGCTTTTATTTGTTTACCATGTAGGTGAGGTTCAAACATGATAAACCACCAGCAGAATCAGGATCAAAAAGGAGTTTACCTGAGGTTAGCCATGTGTTGATTTTTTTACACCATTACATACTACAGAATGCTTAACTTCTTCTTTATCATTCTACCAGGAAGGAGACACAAGACTACCAGAGAAAAAGCGGCGCGTAATCCAGCATAAACAGGGGGTGGTAATGCGAGAGGGTGATCCAAAGTATGTAACTGTTGCTGAAGCACTTCGTTTGAGGAAGGCAGCCACCAGTTCTTCAGTAAAAACTAGGAAAGAAGCTAAAGATTGAAGAATTCTGCAGATTTGAGTGTTTTATATTTCTGTGTTTTGTGACTTTTATTTTGTGTAAAAGTAGATCTTCACGCAGCAAGGATGTGGTTTTTAAGGGTTTCTAGTATGAGGTGTAGGTGGTATTTAAATACTGTTTTTTTGTTGGTAAGGCCTTTATTGCAGGTCTGTGGTGTTTTGTATGCTAGTGCACAAGTGGATGCTTTGAATATTTTTTTTGCTATGGTCTATGTAATGCCAGCACTTTATTGTTATCTTTATCTACTTTTTTTAGATTTCATTAGATTCTATTGTCCATTAAGTGTTTCTTTAACATACTATATTCATTGCACAGCAAAACACAACTTAAACAAACCGCAATAACTTCATAATCCAATTCAACAAAAACCAAAAACTTTAGTTAAACAGTCTATTACAAACAAAGCTGAAAACTAACACATTACACCAGATTTAGAACTTCAACAAACTGATAAAACAAACACAAAACACCAACAGCTGCAAACTTCAACAAAATGATCAATCAAACACAAAACACCATCAGTTGCAACCACCTGCTGCATCACTCTGGCTAAACCAAAATACACCTCCAACAACATTCTAATTCTTTGACACACTAATACAAGACAAAATGGAGAGGAAGAGGAATATAATCATGAAGCAGGTCCATTTCAGAAACTTGTTTTCCCGAGATATAGTGTCCATCGATATGTTAAGACGTTGCACCTCATTCTCCAAGACAGTTACTTTCACACGCTCAAATTTCAAATCTTTTGAGACAACTTGTTCTTTTTCTTGCAATTCAACCAACTGTGTGTTCAGTTCATTCACTTTCTCATGTTCAAGCTTCCAATCTACAAAAGCTTTTTTCTCTAACAGCATCATATCTCCGTAATCAGAGACCAACAAGTTCATCTTCGTCTCCATTGCATCTTTCTCAAGACAGTGATTCGAATCTTTAAATAGAAGCCCTCGAATTATCGAACTAGTAGCCTCCGGCAATGGCTCATCCAACCACATGAAGAACTTGCAATCCATTGAACACCCCCAATACATGCACCTGTAAAACCTCCTGCAAGGATTCGTATCTGTCCAAGAGGTGTGAAGCCTTGCTAGTTTCTTGCATCTGCAATAGGGGACTTGAGAAGTGTAGTGCGAAGAAGAACCAGCGCTATCGGCTTTAAGGGGCGACATCGGCATCAACGTTGAAGGTATTGGGAGGATCCGACGCGAATTACTGTAGAAAGCTAGGGTTTTGGTGTTCTTCGAGTTCTTCCCCAAACCGAACCCTTTTTCTCCTTTTGATTTTCGTTTTTGGTTAAGTTAAGATGTTAAAGTGTTTTTGGGGTATATATAGGATAGCCATTGGTGAATTCCCCATCTTGCCCTTGTTAAAATAAGGGTTAAGTTAATTAAAAACGCAATTAACACCTGGATTTAAAAAAAAAAAAATTGTGACGTGGAATTGCCACGTCACTTTTAACGGTGATAAATGGACGGAACACGCAGTAGGGGGTAACGGGTCACAAAAACAAATCTTGGGGGGCATCTAGGCGCATTTTAAGAGTTAGGGGGCAACCTGTCAATCGGGTATAAACACAGGGGGCAAAAGTGTTATTTACTCTATATAACTAGAAGAATCTGGTGACAAATTCACCGCCTCATGTCTAGTATAAATAGACCTTAGGGGTTCATTTGTTGAATCATCTTTAGAAAACTAAAGCCACTACTAAAGCATTGTAATATTTACTCAAACTAATAAACTCCTTTCATTTCTTATACCGTCCATCTCTACATCCAAATTTTCTATTAAATTAATTTCTTTTCCCATTCTAATATAAAGCCAACCTTTTACTTTTTCCTTTCCTTAATATAAAAACCAACAAGTGGTATCAGAGCTACGTTCGATTATCAACTAGGCGATAATTAGCTTCCGTAAAAATAGTCTAATGGCCGCTCTACTAAGCAATACCTAAATTCCGATCCCGATTTTTTCGGGAGAAAATTACGACTATTGGGCAATCAAGATGAAGACATATTTCACGTCCCAAAGTTTATGGGATATTGTTGACAAGGGATATACTGTTCCCGAAAATACGTCAACTATATCTGCAGCGGAGAAAGAAAAATTAACTAAGGAGATGAAGAAAGATAATCTGGCGTTTTACAACATACAAATGGCTATGGCGGAGTCACTATTCCCAAGAATTAGCGGTGCTACTACGGCGAAGCAAGCTTGGGATACGTTAAAAGAGGAGTTTCAAGGAAACGTAAAGGTACGTAATATTAAACTTCAGACTCTAAGAAGGGAATTAGAAAATATGAAAATGAAAGAAACTGAGACCATAAAAGATTATTACACTAAATTACGAGAAATAATAAATCAGCTAAGAGCCTATGGAGATGATATAACCGATAAAAGGGTCGTAGAAAAAATATTAATTACTCTTCCAGCTAAATACGATCCGATAGTAACTACTACTGAAGAAACTAAGGATATAGCCACTCTGTCCGTAACAGAGTTGGTAGGCTCTCTAGAAGCTTATGAAAAAAGACTAAGTATGCGTGAAAACGAATCCATGGAAAACGCATTTCAGTCTAAACTCAACATAAGGTCTCAAAATTCTAAAAATGAGGGGAGAAAATTTGGAGAAAATAAAACCAGAGAAAATGGTGAATCTAATAAAAAATCAGGAAAATATTCACCATGTCGTATCTGTAAGAAAACTAATCATCTTGAGAAAGATTGTTGGTTTCGTGGAAAACCACAATGCAAGAGTTGCGAAAAATTTGGCCACTTGGAGAAAGATTGCCGGTCCAAACAAAAGCACCAGGCTAACTTCTCCGAAGAAAATAAAAATAAAGACAACCTATTCTACGCATGTCACGCTACTTCAGAAGTGAAAGACGACACATGGTATATTGATAGCGGCTGCAGCAACCACATGACCGGCGACGAAAAAATCTTTCGAGATATAGACAAATCGGTCAAATCTCAAGTCAAGCTTGGAAATGGAGATCTGGTGAAGGTCGAAGGCAAAGGTACAATCACGGTCAACACGCAAAAAGGTACGCGACTAATCCATGATGTACTGTTGGTCCCCAAACTAGATACAAATCTATTAAGTGTGGGTCAAATGATGGAAAGAGGATATAAACTCTTATTTAAAGATGACTCGTGCACGATATATGATAATAAAACTAAAGATCAAGAAATAGCTGTAGTAAAAATGCAGCAACAAAGAAATTTTCCGATCCAATGGAAGTATGTTGAAACGGCCATGAAAGCTCAAGAAGACCAATCATGGCTATGGCACCGAAGGTTCGGGCACTTCAACTTTCATGGGTTAAAGATTCTTCATCAGAAGAATATGATGAAAAATCTACCAGCCATCCAAGTAAATAACGATGCGTGTGAGAGATGCCTAGAAGGAAAACAACACAGAAAATCATTCCCTTCAGGCAAAGCATGGAGAGCCAAACACGTGCTAGAGCTGATCCATACAGACGTATGCGGACCAATGAGAACTCCAACATTTGAAAATAACAGGTACTTTATCCTTTTCATTGATGACTATACTAGAATGACTTGGGTATACTTCATGCGAGAAAAATCCGAAGTATTCGGCATCTTCAAGAAATTCAAGAATCTTGTCGAGAACCAAAGTGGTCGACGAATTAAAGTCATTCGAAGTGATCGAGGAAAGGAGTATACTTCAAAGGAGTTCAACAAATTTTGTGACGATGAAGGAGTCAAACACCAATTAACTGTCGGCTAATCTCCAGAAACACCAGGCAAGACAAGGTCACTAAGAGACATATATCAAACATGTAATTTTGTGACTTTGGAGCCCGAAAGCTTTGAAGCAGCATCAAAACAAAAAGAATGGGTAAATGCAATGAAAGAAGAGATCAAAATGATCGAGAAAAACAAAACATGGGAGTTGGTAGATCGACCAACCAACAAAGAAGTCATCGGAGTCAAGTGGGTCTACAAGACCAAGCTCAACCCAGATGGCTCAATCCAAAAACATAAAGCACGACTGGTTGCTAAAGGGTACTCACAACTACCAGGTATTGACTACAATGAGACATTTGCTCCAGTTGCACGCTTAGACACTATAAGAGCACTTATTGCATTAGCTGCTCAAAAGCAATGGAAGATATATCAACTAGATGTAAAGTCAGCATTCCTCAATGGCTATTTAGAAGAAGAAATATATGTCGAGCAACCTCAAGGGTTTGTAGAGAAAGGTCAAGAAGATCGAGTTCTAAGACTACAAAAAGCACTATACGGACTCAAGCAAGCTCCTCGGGCGTGGTACAGTCGAATCGACAATTATTTCATTGATCGAGGATTCACGAGAAGTCAAAACGAGCCTACTCTCTACATTAAAAACCAAGGTAATGATAATAGACTCATTGTCTCTCTTTATGTAGATGATCTCATCTATACAGGAAACAATGAGAAAATGATCAAGGAATTCAAAGAAGACATGATGAAAACCTTCGAGATGACGGATCTCGGGTTAATGCACTACTTTCTCGGCATTAAGGTGAGACAAGATACAAGAGGAATATTCATCTCACAGAAGAAATACACAGAGTCTTTACTAAAGAAGTTCAAGATGCATGGATGCAAGACCATTGCTACTCCACTGGTCACCAACGAAAAACTAACTAAAGAAGACGGCTCAGCTAAGATAGACCCAGCAATATACAGAAGTCTCGTAGGAAGTTTACTATATCTTACAGCTACGAGACCAGACATCATGTACGCTACGAGTCTACTATCAAGGTTCATGCACAGTCCAAGTCAAGTCCACTATGGAGCAGGAAAAAGAATTTTAAGATACTTACAAGGTACAAAGGACTATGGCATTTGGTACGAGCCTAAAACTGACTCAAGACTGACTGGCTACACAGACAGCGATTGGGCTGGATCAGTTGATGATATGAAGAGTACCTCAGGCTATACATTCTCACTCGGCTCAGGGATATTCTCATGGTCATCAAAAAAACAAGACTGCGTGGCACAATCATCAGCAGAAGCGGAATATGTGGCAGCAGCACTAACAACAAGTCAGGCAATATGGCTTAGACGAATACTTGAAGACATGGGAGAACAGCGAAAAACACCAACAAAAATCTACTGCGACAATAAGTCGACAATAGCAATGGCAAAGAATCCCGTCCATCATAGTCGGACTAAACACATTGCTATCAAATATCATTTTCTGCAGGAGGCAACAAATGATAGACAAATTGAACTTCAATATATAAGGACTGAAGAACAACTCGCAGATATTTTTACGAAAGCACTTTCACGATCGAAGTTCGAGACTCTACGAGAAATGCTCGGAATTACGAAAATAAGCATTAAAGGGGAGTGTTAAATTAATGCTTATTTTCAATTTATCTAGAATTTTCTTCTAGAACCATCTTTATAATGGTAGAAATATTCTAGTAATTAGAAGATTTAGTTTATTCTAGAATATTAGAAATACTTTTATAATACTCCCTCCGTCCATTTTTATTTGTCCACCTTTTTGGTGCACAAATATTAAAAAGAGCATTTAATACTCTTCTATTTTACACAATTGCCCATAATTAATATACATAGGGTCATTTATTGCAAAATTCTTTATACTATTTAATTAGGGGTATTTTTGGAAAAAATAGAGAAAAAGTGTCTTGATATTACAAATTGGACAAATAATAAGAAAGATGGACAAATAAAAATGGACGGAGGGAGTATATAACTAGAAGAATCTGGTGACAAATTCACCGCCTCATGTCTAGTATAAATAGACCTTAGGGGTTCATTTGTTGAATCATCTTTAGAAAACTAAAGCCACTACTAAAGCATTGTAATATTTACTCAAACTAATAAACTCCTTTCATTTCTTATACCGTCCATCTCTACATCCAAATTTTCTATTAAATTAATTTCTTTTCCCATTCTAATATAAAGCCAACCTTTTACTTTTTCCTTTCCTTAATATAAAAACCAACACGAACTTTTAGTGTTCTTTTCCTTACTTGATTTTCCTTTGTGACACGTAGCCATAATTTATTGGCTTACTTCGCCATTAATCGCTTTTCCTTATTCTCGAGGAGCTCATATGTTGTTTGTTTCTCGGAATAAGAAAAACTCTGATAATAATTACCCTATAGTTGAAAATTCATTTCCCTTCGATAAATACAGTGTTTATTCCTTTTACATTCATCGTGCTTTCCTCTATCTTGCTCGAACCACCTCTCTTGTGCTCTAAAAAATCACCGGTCGTTCCTTGAACACTTTTTCTTTGGAACTAGGTAAGTTCTCCCAAGACTAGAAAACAAGATGATAGTCGTTGGACCATATGTCGAGATCGAGCCAAGGTATTGTCTAAGAATACTCCATCTCTTGGTAACAGGGGAAAATTTATTAAAAGGTGAGACTCTAACCTTTGATTTTTTATAAAAAAATATATCACTTTACCAATAAGCTAACTTATTATTCATGCTATTTTACTGAATTCAAATATAACTATATGCACGTATAAATATTTAATTTTTTCGAAAAGAGGCCCTTGAAAAAACCAATTTTTTGGGGCCCAAGGCGGTCGCCTCCTGGGCCTATGCCCAGGACCAGTCCTGCTCACCAGCTCATCTGGCGGCAAGACTTCTTTACCGAGTAGCTTCTCACTCTTTCAAAATTCATGCCAGATAAAGATTTGGAGTTGGATATTTGCAGTGGTGTTACCACGATGAGTATTGATGGTTAAACTCAAATATTTCCTCGACCAATGGCTTTTTGGTATTTTACCATCTTTCTTCGTTTTAGTCCTAGATAACTTTTGTAATAAACACTAGATGTTTCTTTTTCTGAGATGTAATTTGTACTTCATTTATTATGATCGAATATCTATTTGAGGTTAGACCCCATGTACTATTACCCATTGTCAGATAAACCCCTTCTTTCTTCACAATTACCCATTATACAAAGAGAAAATTACAAATTAGATCCTCAATCAAACAAAACTTATAAATTAGATCCTTCTTAGTTACAACTCCTTATAAGGTCCTTAGTTACCTTTTTGCTTTATCAATATGACCTTCATACCCCTTCTCTCTCTTTGGCTGATGACTAAATCTCTCTTCTCTCTTATACATCTATAACTCTTCTCTCTCATACATCTTATACATCTCTCACTCTTCTCTCTCATACATCTCATATACCGTAATACTCTTTACCCACCTTCTTCATATATCATTTTTGAAATTTGAATTTCGAAAATCAAAAAGAGTCTACAGCAGAGAATATCACGGGTACGCGCACATCGGGGTTTAACAAGGTACAGACCCATTTTACGCGTAACTTTTTTTCATTCAGATGTGTATATTTTCTTTAATTTTTTTTAGTGTATTAAATTTTATTAAGTTCTTCAATGGGTTGTCCATGTAAAAGTCTATACAACAACTAGATGGGTACGTGTACAATAGGAAATACGGTATCATGGGAACGCGTACAATAGGAAATATATATCATGGGAACGTGTACAATAGGAAATTCAGTCTCATGGGAACGTGTACAATAGGAAATTCAGTCTCATGGGAACGTGCACATTGCGACATACGGTGGAGGGTACGTGCACAGAAGCAATAGCAAAGGATTTCTAAGTCGCTCATGGGAACGTGCACATTGCCCGATCTAGATGGGCACAGATGCGATTTTTGGACTGTGAAGGGGCTGTGCCCAGTGGGGGTTCAACGATTCTGCGAAATACAACAAATATATTAAATTAAAAAGCACATTCAAAAATATAAAATAAAACAAAACCTAAATGCTTCACCTAACAGATCTAGATCTGGATCCAGATGTGCTGCATCAGTCAAGGGGCTGTACCCATCTACCTGCAAAAGAAAACAAATGACAAATAAAAACTGCAACAAATAACAACCAAATAAAAAAAATAAAAAACCAAAAAAACTAATTGCATCTGACCTGCAGATCTGCGTCTGATTCGTCGGCGTCGTGGTGGATCTGGTGGCTCCGGCGGCGGCAGTTTGTTGGTCAAGGGGATGTACCCACTGCATAGGGCCAGAGGGGACTTCTTACATGTGTACATACCCATTGAGAAAACAGAACGACAGACATTTTGGGGCTGTACCCACTTCATGCATCAATGGTTTTCTGGTGGGGTTTCTGCAGATCTGGACTAAAGGAAGAAGAAGGCGGGGTCACGGATTCTTCTGCAGAGTGCTGAGCGGCGGAGAACGGGTTTCTGCAGATCTGTGTTGGGGTCGGCGGCTTTCTTGGAGATCTGGAGAGGCGGTTTTAATGGTGGAAAAGGCCTGACAGTGGGGTTCTGGTGGTGGCGCAGCGGCGAAATGGTGACAGTGGTCCATGAACGGAGGTTGTGTTGATTTATTGTGCAGGTGAGTGGTTGTGTTGGTGGTACAGTGGCTGGAGAGGGTGAGACCAAATGGATGCAAGAAGGTGAGATTGTGAGACCAGATCGTGAAATAGAGAGAGAAGAGAGAGGCCAGAGAGAGTATGATGAGAGAGAACAGTGAGCAACAATGAAATGGGAAATGGTTTCTCGTGACCCTGATATGGTTTTCATTTGGGTTGGGAGTCCACGTCAGTCCACTAATAGAGGGGCATGGTTGTCTTTACCCATATACCGTTGGACTAGTAACTAGTGATCTAACTAGGAGGACTTTTATATAAATGTATAAGTTGTATGGGCTCTTTTTTATAATTGCCCCTTATACAAAAATTGTGTGCCCATTTGCCCCCTATTAACAGATTTCGTCCAATTTTTTCGTTAACTTATTATTAAATAGTATTTTAATCATTTTTTATTAATATAAACCAAATCAAATTTGACCCTCCAGATCTTTAATTTTATTCGAATACATCCTTACCTACCTACAACTCATTCTTTAAGTTTGAAAAAAAAATCAAATTAACCCCAAAAATTATTCCACCAACAAAAATACGGAATTTTTTAATGTGACCAAAAACACATTAAAAATTTTCCATAATTAAAAAATTAAAATAATTGAGCAATTAAAATACCCCCAATTCTTTTAATCTTTGCAGTTTAATCAAAATCAAAGTTCTGTTAGTTTTGATTGATTGAACATTTTCTATTCTGTAAATCAACATTAACCTCCCTCCTTCCAGCTTTAACCAACGTTTTCAGTTTTTAAAAGAAAATCTTGAAACTTTTGAATGTGTTCTTGGTGTTCACCAAGAACATATTCAAAATTTCTAAAATTTAGAGGTTATAAATATATAACCAAACAAAGATTTAATGATCCTTATGCCCTCCAATAACCTTCTGACGTCCAATAATCAACAATTATAATATCTCAAGAATTCAATTTTAAAGCAATTGAAATATCTTTGTGTTTCATTCTAAAAGCAATAATCCTCCAAAAGCTATTAAAACCCATAAATCAAATTGCAAATAGAATACCCGAATGAAAAAAATAGCATAGATCTTCCTTACAACCTCTCTTCCAAACGATTAAATAATATTGAAGAACCCCAATCCTCCATCTATTCATATGCAAAATCCTCCAGCTTGTGCCTAAGGATTGAGGATTTGAACATTAGAAAAACAATAATGCTATATAATATTTAAACCAGACAATTGTAGCCAAACCTTAATTGACGCTTCTTAATGAAACACCTTGTTATACTACTGACAAGACATACATGGCCAATTGTTGCTTAGTATGCAATATAAAGTAGGAGAGCAAACAAAAACTAAATATCACGTGGAAGCCTTTGGAACAAGGCCATCAAGTACATACTAAATACACATCACCTAGACTCATGAAATTGACAAGAGTTAACATAAAAGAATGCAAACTTACCGATTCTTCACTTTCATGCTTCATGATTCCCAAATGGGTATATAGACCTAATTATGGGTTTGTTCCCCTTTAGAAAAAATACTGAATCAAATCCTAAAAAATGCAAATCATACACTAGAATCAAAGAAGGAATTTGGAATAAAATCTAAAAATTAAAGCCTAAATATTATTAAGAAATATAAGAAAACCCACAAGTAAAATATATTTCCAAGAAGAGGATAATTGATTATGGTGGCTTTGATTGAAGATATGAGTTTGGGTTGATTGAATGAGGGTTTGAGTTTGACGATTTAGTTGAGCATGCTCTTGCGGAGATGGTGATAATGATCTTTAGGTCCAATGGGGTGGGTTTGAGGGGATAAGCAAAGGTAGGTTTGAAGAGATGTGGTAGAAGGAGGATATATTTGATCAGCGTATAAAAAGATAAATTTATTCATTCATAAACAACTAATAACAATTGCCCTGTTCAATTGAATATCAAATTATCCCAAATAACATAAAAGCATCAAAATGGTTATCAAGATTCATAAATAAATGCAAACTCAAGTTAAATTAGACCTAATTCATACTAAAAGATGTAGCTCTTCATATGCAAAATCGAGATTAAATTTAGTGAAGAAGTTTATGAGAAATACTAGTATTTCAGATAATTATAGTATTGAAAAAGATGTATATATCGAATGTAACAGTATAAAAAATTCTACACTTAAAAGGCAAGGAAAAGAGAAGCTAGTAATGGAGGATAAAAAATCCATGATGGAGGATCAAGGGGGAGGAATATGTTGTGTGTGAGGTAGAGTAAACAATGATAATGAATATAATTACTTGTTGAAATGCAATACTTGTGTGATTAAGGTACATTAAGCTTGTTATGCGATTTTGAAGGTACCAAAAGGTGATTGGTATTGTAGACCATGTAAAACAAGCTCAAAAGAAAAGAATCATGTTTAAGACAAGAAACTTATAGATTTTACCCTAAGACTAATGGTGGAATGGTGAAGTAGGGCTCCAACTTCTTCTCTAAGGTTTCCTCTCTTCTTCCAGGTGTGTAAATTGCTTCCAACTAACTATGGACTCTTTTCTAATGATAAACACACACACACACACAGACACACACACACACACACAGACACACACACGCGCGCGCACACACACACACACACACACACACACACATATATATATATATATATATATGTAAGAGTGGGCTGGTTCAGTGCTTAGCAAAAAAAAAGAGTGGACTGGTTCAAGCCACGACAGTTTTAACTTTACTATCTTTTTTATCTTAACTCCAAATCACGATTTGTCAAATCTCACACGGTTTTGACTCCAAGTAATCTCTGAAAACCAAAGGGATCCTCCAGAATATTAATGAATTGCACATGGTGACTCTATCTCGTTGATTTCCAAAGTTAGCCAGTAAATGCTTTAGCTTTCCAAAAGTGGATTTTTGGTCCTTTAACGTCTTGACATGGATTTGACCTTCCTTTACCACCTTCTTATCCTCGTCTTTTGATCTGATATCATCCATGTACCTAATATATGCAAACTTAACACTTACACACAAATATATCTATAAGTTACAATTATCCAAAACTAAGCAAGAAATGAGAATCTGTCAAAATATATGGAATAATCCCTCAAATATGCACAAAATAACACTAAAAATATATCTTATGACTATATTAATCTATCACATAATAGGATACATCACATGTCTCAGACGTTCAATTCATGTTGCTCTAGTTATATCCTTGCTCGGTGGTACGCCTCCAACTTTTTCAGTTACCCAGCGAACTAGTTCTTCAAAACCCTTGCTTATCCAATAAATAGACGTTGGACCTAGGCTTCTCATCCATCACAATTTATATTGGGTACCCAATAATCACCAGACTCCCTATACTTATTGGGAAACCCTCCCAACCTTCTTCACTCATCCTTTCCCCATCCCCAAATATACTTAGTATTACTTTCTCACCTTATCAAACAATAACAACTCTTCTTCCCGCAACCTCTTCAATAATGTTGTTCTTATGAAGTTCTCTCTTCTGTAAAATGGAATCGTCTTAGGCAATATTGAGATCACTCCTAAAAAAGACACACCCATCAAACCCAAAGACAATAGAAAAAACTCTGAGATTGCCTTTATTGGAACAAATCTGTTAAGTCTTCTTCAAGCTTAAAGTCTCATAAAATTTCTCTCCATTGAGAAAACCATCTTTACCAGTTTCATCCAGTAAGTTATACAAAATCATGTATTTTGACTCTGCACATCATGAGATTAAATCCGTTGTTCAAATTTGAGAAATAATTATCAACAAAACCTCTCTTACCTCATTGTTTGGACTAAGTGACGATGGTCTATCCATTTACTTCTCAGGGGAGAAGAGAATCAATAAAAGTCTGTTGAATCCTATCTGATATTTCTTATTATTAAATATGATTGCAAAAACACTCCTCGTACTTAAACAATCACTTCATTCCTGAACATATAGTATTGCACAACTTTATCAAACAAAGTCTACTTTGCAAATCCTTAGATGATGGTGCAATATCTATCTACGAAGCTTTTATGATCTTTCACATATACATTGATAAATAAGCGAATTGACCATATATCATCGCCTCCCACATGCATGAATATCATATTCGCAAAACTCATGTTCCCTATGGATTGGATCTTAGTGGTATCTTCCTTTGAAATGCCAAGATACATCCTTCATCGATATTTCTAAATTCAAAAGTCAATGGTGTATTGATATGCGTACTCTTCACTCCATGAAGATATAGATCTATAATAGAAAGTATGTGGGACCAAAAACCTTCACTATAGTTCTTTAGGGTAAAATCAAGGAAGGAATAAGTGAAGGGAAATTATCTCTAGTCCTGAAGAGTTCAACTCTTTGAAGATCTACCGTCATCTTGGAGTATCCTAGGCGTATACCTCCCATAAAGGTCTCTATTTGAAATTTTTGAACTCATCTTTTGGATAAACTAGAAAATATTCAAGACAAAATTATTTGCATTAACAAAAGAATTCAAAGCATTGAAAATCAGGGAGGTGAGAGAAAAAATGAGTAGACCACTTAGGTGAAAGTCTCTCATGTACTTCCCTGGTAATAAAATATTTGTGCTGAAGTATCTTTAACCATTTTTCGCACTTAGTCTTTCCATTCCCTAGTTAAGTCTCTCAAAATTCTCACTCATTGATTCCTATCTTTCTATTTAATGATATCTCATTCTCTGATCATATCTTATCCTTATATGCTAAATTTTGATATTGGAAAAAAGAGGAATAATATGTGTGTAATTATTATAGGGGAGTACTTTACTATCGGGAAGACTTAGACTTATGATGATTACATGCCTGATTGCCTTATGCGTAATTGATTATAGGGTGAATTGCATATAGGGTCTTGGTGACCATCTTAGTGCCAAAAAAGTAACATTCTAATCCTCTCTCCTCCAAAGAGACCTCTAATATAACCAATTTCATCTTTACCCCTACCTTAAAAAAAGACAAAATAAACAAATTTCTCTCTCCTAACTCACTCTTGATTATCCCGCTCTCCACAATCTTTCTCCAACGTTCCCTCTCCAAACACTCTCTCTTCTCCGTTCTAGTCAGATATTTTGCATACGAATGGTCAATTGTCAGTTCTGCTCCGCAAAAAACCCTAGACAGAAGAAGAAATCGACCGTAGAAGGAGAGGAAAATACTTAGTACACAAGCATATGGAACCTATACTCTGTAAAAAATATTGAGTATAAGATCCATACTCAGTATTAGTACTGAGTATAAGATAAATACTTAATAACAGTACTGAGTATTAGATCAATACTCAATAACATTACTGGGTATAATATAAATACTCAATAAAGTGTTGAGTATGCTCAGGAAGATGTCTTGAATAACAAATAAGCTTTTGGTGTATTAAAACTTAAAGATTGTTTCAAAAAACAATTTTTAAGATATAAAAACAACTCGCAAAGACTTAAAATGTGTTTATAATAATAAAAAAATACATTAAAAATCCATAAATGTGAGAAAAATAAAGTAACAACATTAATAAGTAGTTAAAGCTTAATACATAAAAAATAAGACAGTTCTTAGAATTCATATGGAAGCGCTGCATGATGCACGATTGTGAGTTCCAATCTTTTTTCACCTTCCACACCTAAATTCTCCGAACAAGTTTTCTCCGTACATGAACGAAAATGTTTAGACTGAGGCCCACCAGGTGGTACTCTACATGGAGGAGGATGGATATCAATAGAATAATCTAGTGGGACATCCACTTCAAAAGTCGACATGGGAGGAATATATATTTCATAAGAATTTATGTAAGGTGAAACATAAGAAAATGACTTAACATATTCAAAAGGAATAACAACACCACCAGATGACAATGCACAAAGCGTGTGTTGGCAAGTAAACCCAACTCTTGCCATGAACAACAAGAACATGTCCGAGCAGCGACGTCTACAACCATGAACAGTTTTGAACCAACCTGGAAAAGAGTTAGGGTTGACTGTTTAACAACCCAAGTATAGCTAAGGCCAATGTTGATATTATAAAGTATCATAACAGACGGGCATAGTGGTGTGGTCCATTTAGATGCCTTTAATGCACGATCATAAAACCATTGCACTACTTTAACACGCAACACATCAATAAGATGTGAAACAAGAAGGCTCCTTTGCTATATTATCCAGTAATTGAACGATTCAACTGCATTTGAGGCTATTTCACCATAACGTTAGCCAGTGAAATGTGCATTTGCATAGTTCTCCTTAGGCAATGTACTAAGGAAATCGCGAAGTTTTTTTCCCTTCAAGAAGCCAGATAGACATATAGTAATCAAAGTGTTCAATGGTTGGAGCGTGTGCAACTATGTTCATAAGATAAACCATTCGATCATGGAAAAATAATGTACCCCTCATTGCAATCCGAATATTTTTCTCTATATGTTTCAAACAAAAGTTATGGCTATCATTCGGAAAAATAATGTTCACAGCGTTTAGTACTCCCTTATTACGATCAAAGATGAAAGTGAGTGGGCGACCACCAGTAAAAGGGTTCAAGAATTGAAGGAATCCAGTCCAACTAATTGTATCTTCTGTGGAACTACACCAAAAGCAACATGAAATAACCCTGTTGCACAAATAAAAATAACTGTGATTCATAAGTGTGTTTAGTATTTTTACTTAGTATGTACTAATGCTTAATAAATTTAATGAGTATGAAGAACCATGCTCAATAAAGTTGTTGAGTATGAGAACTCATGCTCAACAAACTTATTGAGTATGTTTAAAAAAGTCGGTGAACATGTACTATAATGATATGGTTGAATGGGTATATGCTAATCAAAACAACTAAGCTTGGTCACCATCTTTTCCAGTAGCAACAACTAACATCCCCTTATATTTGGATTTTAGGAATCTGGCATCCAAAAATAACATCGCACGACATGATAAAAAACCAGCTATGGATCCACCAAACGATAAAAAACAAAGATGAAAAACACAAGAACCAGGGTCACACTCAACTGAAAAGACAGTCTCCAGTTCAAGCGCTTTAAGCTTCTTAAAATAAATCTGTAAACGATTAAAAGAGGAATCAATATCGCCAAATAAATGGACCTTCGCGTTGTTGACCGTACCTCAAAATGTTTTGTAAAAAAAATCAAAACCATAACTCTCCTTTATAATAAACTGAATTTCTCTTGGTCTAAGAGATGGAATCGCATGAACCCCGTCTGCAATAACATGAGATAAGATGCTAGAGTCCAACCTATCATGCAACAACTTCTTGTAAACGTGCCCACATGTATGAATAGACATATAAGTCACCACATACCAAAAGATGTTAAGATTTCTTAGGAGAAACATAAACATACCATCTGCAACCCTTACTAAACTTATAAAAAAATTGGACACTTATCTGATTCTTATTATTATGAATATAGTCAAACTCGAAGCCTTCAACAACAACTTGTTTACAAAAAGATATGCGGAATTGTTTAGCACCTTCCATAAAACACTACCCGGGAGATTGTAAACCAGATTTCCATGAATAACTTCTCAAATACTTAGCTTCATGTGTAAAAAATGTTGGAGTGGGGCGGGTATAGAAGGGTCAGGAAAAGATTGTATATGGACAGGCTGACTGAATTGTACATGTGAATGGGATGAATCTGTATCAGGATAATAATGGGTAACCTCACTCGTTTATCCGAAACACAAATATCCATCTTTTGGTAATTACCACGCTCCAGAATCCACTTGATCATGCAGAAATCAGTGTTATTCTCTGATTTGGAATCTTTGTAATCACCTATAGTATATGATAAACTAAGAAAACCGTCAAACAAATCCATCTGTTAACTACAAAATTCTTTATCGAATTGAAATCGTACAAATCATTGAAGAGCAAAAAGACTTGTTCAGTACCAGCCTTGAACACAACTAGAACATCGCAATCCATCTAACCTTGCAAGTGAAGAACTGTGATATTCAAATGAATACAAATACAATGTTCCTGAGTACTCGGAAACATTTTTACTATGTTATTGAGTACTTAGATAAACAAGTAGCTCTTGAGTACAATTGAGCATAAACATATGGAAAAAAGATGAGTATTAAAAACACATACACAAAAAACAAGTTATTTGAACAACAACCAAAAAGCTGAGTTGTAAAAGATGTAGCTATGTATAAAGTATTGTGTACTCAGTAAAAACAATGAATTATTGAGTATGGAGAGCATGCAAACCTATAAACACATGTACTGAGCATATACGAGCATAACAACACTTATAATTTGGAAAAAAATAATAAACTATGAACTATAAGCATATACGAGCATAATGTACTGATCATGTATAAAAAATAGAAGATTACTGAGTATTCAAAGCATAAAATGTTGAAAAACATGGAAGCCCTAGAACAATTTGTACGCGCCTTAACATGCATGGCCACAACAGTTAAAACACGATGAACACAATCAATAAAAACCAAGAAAAAACAAATAATAAACAAAATAATAAAGAAAATATACAATTCCAACCATCTTAATTAAACAATATTTACGTATTCATAAAAACCCAGCTAAAACAAGAAGAAAAAAACGCAGAAAATAAGCTATGAACAAAAAACTTACAGTAAACCTTAACGTGGTTGTTTGTTATGTTAAACAATGCAACGAGAATTATAAACCAATAAAATATAGAGTGAGTATTAGACATGTTACGGTGGAGAGATAGAGAGAGAGAATAAAGAGAAAGATAAAGAGCATATCTGTGGGAGTGAGTGTGAGGCGATGATAGTGTTTAATTTTGAAAATAACTATACATAGTGTTGTGAAACATTTGAGGGTAAAATAGTAAATGGGAATCTAGGTCTATAGTGTTAATTCTTGTTTGTGGCCTTTAGTAAGAAGAAGGGATTAGCGAGGCGTTGTTGAGTCTTAGGGGTGTGTCTTCAAGACCCTTTGGGTAATAATCTCTTGATTATATGCTTATGGAAGGGATTTGCTCGTATGCCTTATCGATCAAACTATTGTTAGAGAAATTCATGCATTATTTTCATCGTCAAAATGGGAGATAATGAGCCTAAAGGTTATAGTTTGATTGATGATTGGTGTCAAAACAATACATCTTGAATATGCCTGAACTTAAGATAAAGCTATGATTATTAGTTTAAAGTTTAGGTTCAAGGAAACATGGAGACGATAAAAATAAGATTAATATTACAAGAGATGATGAATAAGATGATTGAACATTAGAGCCAAAGTGATAATTATTTTGAGGGCTTACAAGAATATGAGTGCAAAGAATCTAAAGGATGAAGAATTTAATGGATTGTTAGGCTAAGATGACTGAGAGCTAATAAAAAGATGAATCTTGGAGTTTATAAGGGGATGATACTTAAATGAAAAATGAGAGCTGGAAGAGATAGAAAAAGACTAGAAATAGAGCACTGAAGCTCCAAAGAGCTAAAATGTTAAATGTCTAAAGTGGTCAACTAAAAAAGAGGAGGAAAAGTGAGAAGACTAAACCTCCAAAGATAAATACTTGGCGGAATGCCTAAACGCATGGAGATTGGAGGCAAGAAGAAGCAGAGACCGGGCCTTCAAAGCTAGATTAGGTGGAACACCTAAACGCATTTGAGATTAAGGTTAAGAAGAAGAGTTTTTCATACATTTGAAGCTAGAACTAGGCAAAATTCCCAAACTTGTTTATATTGATACTGAAGATGAGTAGATAAAGACTGGACAAATGGAGTAAAAGACGCCAAATACCAGATGCACTTTATCGTCAGATTTAAGTGTATGAGCAACAATTTTGTGGATGGTTATCAGAGAGGTTAAGTATATTGACTAGAAAGGTCACAAATAGAGTTGTTATTATATTATTTGTCACGTAGTTGTTTGATCCACGTCACTGATGTCTCCTCATTTGTGATAATTAAATATACTTCAGAGACATCATTTTAGGTGTATTTATTAGTTTATAGGTCGATCTTAGCTTAATTTAGTGCACTTTCCTATTTTGAGTCTTGATTTAGTAACATAATATTTTTAGAGCATATTGGGTTTAATTGTTTATTTAGTGTGAAGCTTTAAAGATAATTATGGAGATTAATTAGAGTCCAAGTCAAAGACTACAAGATATGGAAAGAGATATGCATGGTAATTCGAGATAGAAGGAAACAGAGTTCAATTAGGAAAAGGAAAAGCTGCCTAAATCTGAATTTCTGCAGCACACGCCTAAAGAAGTGGTGATTACTCCAAGAAATAAGCCGATTTTGGTAAATTCCTTTCATATGGACGTAGATAATTCTCTGAGGATTCTTTTGGTATATTATGGAGCAAAAACCGACCAATAACGAAGAAGATATGCTCAAAACAGTTCAGCAGAATTTATCTTTATTTCCTTACGAATTTGAGTTGGGCTTGGAGTCCACCACTTACTTCTCCTTCAAGAAAACGAATTAGGTCAACCTATACACTATAAATACAGCATCTTAAAATTAGAAAATCATCCTCGGCCATACCTTAAGGCCAAGAGGAAGCTGCACACAAGAGAAGAAGTCTGGAAGGAGCTGTGCATCAATCATGTCTCCTTCAACCTCTTATTTTGTAATTCTTTTCTCTTCTTTTCTTTGTATGAATTAATTCTATTAGATTGGTGATGTCTCCTCATTTGTGATAGATTAATGTTAGGATGAGACATCATTTTAAGTGATTTAGAAGTCAATAATGTCGATTTTCTTGAGTTTAGTACACTTTCCTATTTTGAGTCTTGATTTGTAGAATTATTATTTTTAGAGCATATTGGGTTTAATTGTTTATTTAGTGTGTAGCTTTAAAGATAATTATGGAGCTTAATTAGAGTCCAAGTCAAAGATTACAACTTATGGAAAGAGATTTGCATGGTAATTGGAGATAAGGAAACAAAAGCTAAAAAGATGGAAAAGGAAAAGCTGCCTAAATTTGGGATTCTGCATACACGTCCAAAGATATGCGTTTTTACCTAAGAAATAGGCCGAATCTGGTGATTTCCTTCTTCAGGGTCAAGATAATTCTGTTGCGATTCTTTTGGTATCTTATGGATCTCAAACCGACCAATAACGAAGAAGATATGCTCAAAACGGTCCAACAGTGTTTATCTTTATTTACATACGAATTTGAGTTGGGCTAGAAGTCCATTACCTTAAATCTTCCTCGAGAAAACGAATTAGGTCTTCTAAACACCTATAAATACACCCTTGTATCACTTGTAAATCATCCTTGCTTAGAGAAAACCTTAATATTATTCCTTAGTTTATTGTAGAGAGCAAGATGATGTCTTTTGTAATTTATTTTAGTTTATTTCCATCAGGTATGAACTAAACTCCCCATAGCTTGGGTTTGGCATATGTATAATCTATGAATTCTAATTCTTCTATCTAAGTTTCTTTGGGAATTATATGTTTTAATTTGATATTAGCTTCTTACTTAATATTTGTTTATGTGTTTTGATTTAATGTCTTTCCTAGAACTGATCACTTTAGGATTGTTTTAATAGTAGTTAGATGGTCTCCTTGACAGGGTGTTTAACTATTGAACCACCACATAATGTCTAGTGTCGATAGTAGTTCTGACAAAACATGCTTCTAACTAGATAGTCATTAGGGTTTTTTTTAATCACCATATCACCAATTGATTGTAGTGTGCTGGATAGGGCCTTAGTGGCGTTTGATAACCCTATTTGAGTCCTCGTCTTGGTTGTGCCGTAGCCCCCTTAGTCGCTCTCAAGGTCTAAGGTATGGGAATTTAGAATCCTGACTAAGTATACCAAGAGCTAATATTCTCCCTTATTAACTAGATTTATAGATATAATTAGAAGGATTAGTGCATACTAGCAAAACCTGAGCTATACTTCTCATCTCATATTTCTTCGTATTTTATTTTATTGTCTTTATTTTCTTAGTTTTAATTCTTAATCTCGAAAATTACTTTCTTTAATTTACTGTTTTCTAATTATTTACTTTTACTCGATATTCTTACTCACGCGATTAACACACTTAAGTCCTTGAGAACGAACTCTATTTATCATTAAAACTTGCATACGTCCTGTAATACTTGCAGTACTGTGCCTGTCTAGGGTGAGAGTGCGTAGTTTCTTGACTTAATTTTATCTTATTTTTATCACACCCTAGGCGACACCAAGTTTTTGGCGCCGCTGCCGGGGACTTGTGTCTCGTTAGCGTGTGGGTTATCTATTTCGAGTAGTAGTTTTTAATTAGTTTTTTTTACTTTTAAGTTTTTAGTTTAGTTTTTATTTTTTCAGATTTGCGCTTGTGGTTTGCTTTAGTCTTTTTCAGGTTTCACAGTGTTTAATTCTTGGCCTCCCTTATCGGAGCCTGAGAGGAGCTTCAGACCTTACAACAAACGAGTTCGTGAGGAAAGAGCCTTGAGAAGAGTAATGGCAGCCCAAGATCCACCACTTGGACCCCTTGGTGGAGCGCAGAATAATCAACCAGGTGGACAACAACAAGATCCACCACCTGGTGTACAATTACCAGCAGGAGGAGGCAATGGGCAAAATAATCAACAAAACCGAGTTGAACAAGACCTACCTGGCCTCAATGTACCATTCCATGTTCAACCCATCGGTTACCGCCCTCCTGAGATTCCGAATATCAAATTTAGACCCGATCCGGGTATGCTCAGTCAATTTCAAAGTTTCGGACTCTATACTGGTACAACAATTCATGATCCGGTAAAAGCGATTCAGAAGTTTATGCAGATTTGTAATGCCTACATTACTCCTGGCATTACACGCGAGCAACTGTATTGTCATATGTTTTCGTTTTTCTTTACCGGAAGAGCTAGCGATTGGCTAGAGAGACAACCACATGGAACCATTCACTCTTGGAGAGAACTTCAAGCCGCGTTCTTTAACCGATTTTATCCGAAGAGCATGAGACTTAAAGATCAAGCCGAGCTTGCAAGATTTTCCCAAGAAGATGGAGAAACAGTGGGAGAAGCATGGACAAGGTTTCAACAAAAATTAGCTAGATGTCCGCTCCATGGTTATACACCTGCTCTACAACTTGCTATATTCTATGAAGGTCTTAATGATAAAGGTAGAGAAAAGGTGGATAACATTGGAAAGGGTAATTTTGTGTCCATGAATCACAATGAAGCTTCCGAGGTTTTAGAGAATATTATGGAACAAGAAAGAAGTTGGCCCTCAACGCGAGCTTCTGTAGCAAAGACCCGAGGAATGCTTCGTTTAGATGCAGAAACTGCAAACTCAGATCAAATATCCGCTTTAGAAAATCAAATCAAAGAGCTGAAGATAGCGATGGAGAAAAATTTAGCCACTACAAAAGTAGTGCAAGAAGCACAAGGTTGTCAACAATGTGGTGTTAACGATCATACATGGGAAGAGTGCGAATCAAATCCGCAATCTGTTTACTTTATATCCGATCGCGGAGGTTATCAATGGGTTAACCGAAACCATCCGGGTATGCAGTATTCAAATCCACAAGGGGCCGCTAATCCTGGTCATTATCAACAGCGTCCCCAGAACAACTCTTTCCAACAGAGAGGTCAGTACCAAAATCAGAATAGACCTGCTCCCCCACAACAACCTGCTCAAGATGCTTATACCGATTCATTAGATCAAAAAGCGTTACCTCAGTACCCTCAAGAAGGATATGTGGATCAACAAGCTCTAGAACGTTTGACCGCGAATATGAACGCTCAGGAAGAGAAGATCAGAGGACACGATGCCGTACTTCAGATAATACGTACTCAAGTAGAACAGATGAACAAAGTTTTAACAAGTTTTGTAGAACAACAGGAAGTAAAGGCAATCGAAGGAGGTGAAAACAATGTTGGGTTCGAAGCTTGCAAGGCTATATGCCTTGAAATTGAAGAAGCAAAAGATGAAGCACCACATGCTGCCCTTAGTGCCGTGGAAGTTCCAAGTACTGAAGAAGAACCAACCAAGTCTAGCCCCGTGGAATCTGATTGTTCTGAAGTTTATGTGGAGGACGAGCAAGAGAAAGCCGAATTTATAGAGCTACTGAGGAAGATGCAAGAAGAAATTCGATCGGTGGTAGATTATGCAGCTGAGTTGGCTAAAGAGAAAGAGGAAGAAGCCTCAAAAGAGAAAGAAGATGAAGTTGCACCTGCTGTGCATGAAGAGAAAGAAGAAGAGAAGGTGGAATCGCCAACTATTGTTCAACTAGTGTCACCCCCTATTCCTGATACAAATCCTAAGGATGACACTATTCTCAAGACATTTGTAGAGGCGTATCAACCTGAAAATATCAACGCCCAAATGCTTGAGATTGCGAAGAGAGAACTTACACCGCAACAAGTTTTTACGCAAATTATTCATGAGAAAGAGGCGAGTGTAGAGATTCCAAGAGAGAACCTGAGGGTTTCAAGAAGAAGTGAGAGAGAGAGCTACCAACGAAGCTTAAAGATCCAGGAAGTTTCAATCTTCCTATTCAATTACATGGTATGCTAAAGGTGAAAGCGATGTACGATGTGGGTTCTGGTGTGAATTTTATGCCTAAGTCCGTGTTCGAGAAACTTGGACTTCAGAAATCAGAGAAAACTCCAGTGAAGTTGCAGTTTGCTGACAACTCAGTGAAAATGACATGGGGAACAGTGGAGGACGTCTTAGTCCGTGCAGGTAATATCGTCATCCCTACTGACTTTGTTATTCTTGAGTTTGATGCAGATAAGCAGGTTCCAATCATACTCTGACGGCCTTTCATGGCCACAAGTCAAAGTGTCATCAACTTCCAAGAAGGGACCATCACCCTTCATGCTAAGAATGTATCCGAGACCTTCTATGTCTTGGGTAAGAAACCAAGGAAGTTAGATCCCACCGTGCCTATCATCCACAGCCTTTCACACCACAAAGTCCCTCCTGAGGATATCCACTTAAAGCCTGTGGATACTGAGCCAAAAATTGAGTTTGGGGTTGGCCATGAAGTTCTATGGAAAGCTCACAAACGCGAGAATAGGCCACGAAGTTTCAAAGACTCGTGGATGGGACCATTCATTATCACTAAGGTTGTTTCAACCAAGGTGATAGAAATTCGCCCCAAAACTGGGGTCAAGCGCAGATTAGTTGACGTTCATAGCCTTACTCGTTGTTGGGGAGGCTATATTCGCAAATCTTGACAAAGGTAACACGTCTAACTTTGAAAGACGTTAAACAAAAGTGATGTACGGGAGACAACCCGTAGTTTTTTTATGTTTTCATGTCTTTTACGTTTTTAGTTTAGGTTTAATTTAGTTGTTTTTAGTTGATAATGCATATTTGAGAAAGGTATTAGTGTTTTTGGTGTGTAGGAATTGGAGAAATCGAGTTAGGGAAGAAAACGAAAATTTTTGGAGCGCAAGAATGACCTGCGCGGACTACCCCACGGTGTACCCCCTATACCGCAAGGATGGTCCGCGTGGTCAAAACCCGTACCACGGGTTGCACCGCGGGTTTGATCCAGAACCGAGAAAAAAATTGACCGCGGACTACCCCATGGTCCGTGCCATGGTCCGTGAGCCGGAAACGCGTGCCACGGGGTGAGGTCCACGGGTATTTTGACGGAGAAAGCTACAGAAGGCGCGGGGTACCCTCCGGTGTACCGCGCCCTGGTCCGCAGCTCAGAAACACGTGCCACGGGGTCCTACCACGGGTGTTAACCAGTGAGCAAAAATTTTCGAGCATCAGATGTCGTGGACTACCCTGCGGTACACCCCATGGTCCGCAGGGGTAGTCCGCAGCGCCGCCAGAGAGAGAAACCTACGGGATTAATGTATAAAGGAGGTATTAAGCTTTTAGTTCCGAATCTTATAAACCTTAACCCTCTTTCTCTTCTCCAAAACTCTCCTAACTCCATTAAAGCTCATCAAAACCTTCACCAATCACCAAAACACTACCCAATAATCAAGAAACACACATCAAACCTTCTCTCCACATCATTACAAGAGAGAATCAAACACCCAATCTTCACCAAATCCATTCAAATTGAAGAATCAAAGAGCCAAATTTTCAAAATTCATCCTACAATTTCTTAAATCCCAGCCAACCCATTACAAATCCACCTCACCCACATAGAGATACATCATCAATTCACCTATCCTAGGCCAAATCAAGCTTGTTCAACCATTAATTCACAAGTTCAAATTTCAAGGGTTGCTAAAGCTTTGAGTTGGGGGTTGATTGAAGATGACTAATAGAACAACAATTTTAGCTAACAAGAGGGTGGTGAAGAGCAACAAGGGATTGGATTTAAACAAGAAGAAATCAATTGACAAAGGAGCTAGTTCTAAATCAAAGGGTAAAGATAAAGTTGAAAAGAGTGGGATACCTTTGTTTGATCGTAATGGTAAAAAGCTTTACTCTTATGCAAAGGAGAAAACACAACCTCAACAAGATCCTACACCCAAAGAGAAAGTGGATACTTCAAGGGCCCTGAAGACTTCTGCAGAGAAACAATTGAAAGAACTACCTTTTGCCTATGAGAAAGTATTCAAGGAAGAAATTAGAGATGGAGAATATGCGAGATTCTTAGAGCTTGGTGAGAAATTGGGTTGGTCTACGTTCATGGTAAGACGTTCTGAATTATGTCATGAATTAGTTTTGGAATTCTATTTAGGCCTCTTTAGCCGAGATAGTAATGGTGTTCCGATTAGAGGAAAGCTAGTTCCTTTCACAGTTGAGGAGATTAGGAACCACTTCAAGTTTAAGAAACTGAAAGGTTTTTGCAAATTTGAAGAGGCAGTTGCTAAACGAAAAATCTTTGATGAGGATTTACTTTTTGAGCATGTATTAGACAAAGAGAAAGTGCAATCACATAAAGGAGAATTGAAGGCACCTTGGCCTTACAAATATCTTCAAGCGGATGCGCGAATTTGGCACAATTTCCTTGTCCCTAATATCTTCGGAAACACACGAACTTTGGATGTGACTATGAAGTACGCTCTACTTTTGGACTGTATTTTGCGAGGAGAAGAAGTTGATGTGGCACAGTTGATCTATGAGGAGGTGATACGATTTTCGGTCTCTCCTAAATCGGTTTATAATGTTAAATTTCCTACTATGATCACGTGTCTTGTGCGAAAAGCGAATGTTACATTGGGTGAAGAAGAGAAACTCGAATTTAAAGCGAGTTATATTGATAATGCTTGGATCAAGGATATCTTTCGAAGAGCGGGTTCTACGCAAGTCTCGAAAGAAGAAAAGGAGGAAAATTGGCAAGAGAAGATTGAGGAGCGTTTAACGAAATTCGAAGCAGCTCAAACTTCCTTAGTCAATGATGTGGCATAAATCAATGCTAATCAAGTGCATATCATGAAACTCCTCGAGCAATTAACGAAAGGTCCAGCAAATCCTACCTTGGATGTCAATGATGCGAGGCAATAGCCTCGAGAGTATGTTCTCTTTCTTCCTTACCATTTCTGTAAATATGTCTATCTGCTAATTTTAATTTCTGTTTTTTGAGTCTTTTTCGAGTCGTGGGGACACGACTCATTTTTGAGTTGGGGGTGTGGGGATTCGTTGTCTCTCATCTCCATTTTTCTGTTTTTGGGTGAAATTAAAATTTTTGATACATGGGAATTAGATGTAGAGTGTGTTTAATAGCTTGAAAGCATAAGCTCAGTAGATTAATGATAGTAAGTAATATGTTTATGAGCTATGTATTTGTATGCTTTGAGTATTTACAGGAAAACACACGTTGATAGTAAAGAAAAGATTAGTGAGCAATGCGATAGAAAGTATGTTCGATCTCAGGGAACCTTGAAAGTGTGTAGGCCGTGAGATCCAAGCTAGTTGAAAAACCATTTGATGAAAGTGCTAAAGGTAAGAAAATAATTAATTACATAGTGTAGAAAGTGATTAAGGCGGTTCTTTCATATTTGAAGCCCTTGAAGCCTTTTTATACCTTCTCACCTTGTGATTTTTGATTTTATATGCTATACCCTTCTCAGCCCCTTCTAGCCTTTCTAAAGCCTTTTTATTGAAACACGTTATAAGCCATATCCTTTAGATTGAGTAATGATATATGTCACCCCTTTTCATGTCACCTTTTTATCACCCTTCTATATATATGTATTGATTTCCTTGAATAGAAGATAGAGAAAAATTAAATAGGATAGAGAAATCAATTCATTGGTCCATGTAGGCATACACGTAGGAGGTGATAAAAAGGTGATACAAAAAGGGTGACAAATATCATTACTCCTTTAGATTTTAGGACTTTTCCATATGACCCGCACTCGAATCGCGATGCATAGACAGTTGTTTTAGAGCTTGAGTTTGGGGTGGTGGGTCCACCATTATGGGAAGTGTTATTGGGTTGGGATTTGTGAGCTTATTAATTGTGCTTTGTACTTTATATTGATGATTCACAGATTTTTATTGTAACCCTTTGCCGGGGTAATAGTGAATGAAAAAGAAGCTACGAGCTAATTTTGCCAACAAGGGCATTAAAAGAAAAAATATATATATGATAAAATAGCGTGATATCTCAACATTAAAAGAGAGTCATAACTATAAAAGAAATTGAGTTGAAAAGAAAAGAAAATATATATTCGGACCGGCAAAATGGATTTTTATGTGAACATCTTAAGCTTTAATTGGGTTATTGGGGATGCTAAATTGTGCATCAAGGAATTCATTGGGTTGAGTAAGAAACGTTTTATGAGAGTAACTCAAGCTCTAGGGCGATTCGTTGATGGCTAGTGAGGAGAGAGCCAAAAGCTCACTCTAAATTATCCAAATATACTATTATACCCGTCCCTAAGCCTAAATTACAACCTTAAAGACCTTTTGATTCTTTGCTATGTAATTGAGAAGTGATTGATCCATTAGACATTAGTTAAATGGATCCTTGGATACTAGTGAAGTTCGATGAACAATCTATAGCTCTCTTGGGGAACTGAGTAAAGTCCCAATCCTTCTTACATTGCGAAACTAATCTGATCTTGAATTCAAGCCGTGTTGACTGTGGATATGAGAAGTGTACAGGTATGTAGTTTATGAATATTATTGCATGAAATTTTCTGAGTTATGTGCTTTAGGTTTATTCTATATATTCTGCTATGCTTTTTCCCATTGTGTTGAAAATTTTATAAAGTGTGTATTTATAGACTTCCCTTTGTTTTTATCTTTATTGTATCGGGACGATACAACTTTGAGTTGGGGGTCTTGATGTCTCCTCATTTGTGATAGATTAATGTTAGGATGAGACATCATTTTAAGTGATTTAGAAGTCAATAATGTCGATTTTCTTGAGTTTAGTACACTTTCCTATTTTGAGTCTTGATTTGTAGAATTATTATTTTTAGAGCATATTGGGTTTAATTGTTTATTTAGTGTGTAGCTTTAAAGATAATTATGGAGCTTAATTAGAGTCCAAGTCAAAGATTACAACTTATGGAAAGAGATTTGCATGGTAATCGGAGATAAGGAAACAAAAGCTAAAAAGATAGAAAAGGAAAAGCTGCCTAAATTTGGGATTCTGCATACACGTCCAAAGATATGCGTTTTTACCTAAGATGTAGGCCGAATCTGGTGATTTCCTTCTTCAGGGTCAAGATAATTCTGTTGCGATTCTTTTGGTATCTTATGGAGCTCAAACCGACCAATAACGAAGAAGATATGCTCAAAACGGTCCAGCAGTGTTTATCTTTATTTCCATACGAATTTGAGTTGGGCTAGAAGTCCATTACCTTAACTCTTCCTCAAGAAAACGAATTAGGTCTTCTAAACACCTATAAATACACCCTTGTATCACTTGTAAATCATCCTTGCTTAGAGAAAACCTTAATATTATTCCTTAGTTTATTGTAGAGAGCAAGATGATGTCTTTTGTAATTTATTTTAGTTTATTTCCATCAGGTATGAACTAAACTCCCCATAGCTTGGGTTTTGCATATGTATAATCTATGAATTCTAATTCTTCTATCTAAGTTTCTTTGGGAATTATATGTTTTAATTTGATATTAGCTTCTTACTTAATATTTGTTTATGTGTTTTGATTTAATGTCTTTCCTAGAACTGATCACTTTAGGATTGTTTTAATAGTAGTTAGATGGTCTCCTTGACAGGGTGTTTAACTATTGAACCACCACATAATGTCTAGTGTCGATAGTAGTTCTGACAAAACATGCTTCTAACTAGATAGTCATTAGGGTTTGTTTTAATCACCATATCACCAATTGATTGTAGTGTGCTGGATAGGGCCTTAGTGGCGTTTGATAACCCTATTTGAGTCCTCGTCTTGGTTGTGCCGTAGCCCCCTTAGTCGCTCTCAAGGTCTAAGGTATGGGAATTTAGAATCCTGACTAAGTATACCAAGAGATAATATTCTCCCTTATTAACTAGATTTATAGATAGAATTAGAAGGATTAGTGCATACTAGCAAAACCTGAGCTATACTTCTCATCTCATATTTCTTCGTATTTTATTTTATTGTCTTTATTTTCTTAATTTTAATTCTTAATCTCGAAAATTACTTGCTTTAATTTACGGTTTTCTAATTATTTACTTTTACTCGATATTCTTACTCACGCGATTAACACACTTAAGTCCCTGAGAACGAACTCTATTTATCATTAAAACTTGCATACGTCCTGTAATACTTGCAGTACTGTGCCTGTCTAGGGTGAGAGTGCGTAGTTTCTTGACTTAATTTTATCTTATTTTTATCACACCCTAGGCGACACCACTTGGGTTTTGCATTATGTATAATCTATGAATTCTAATTCTTCTATCTAAGTTTCTTTGGGAATTATATGTTTTAATTTGATATTAGCTGCTTACTCTGATATTTGATTATGTGTTTTGATTTAATGTATGTTTTCCTTGCGGTGCGCAACGTTTAGGATTACCTTAATAGTAGTTAGATGATCACCTTAGCTGGGTGTTTAACTATTGAAACACCACATAACGTCTAGTGTCGATATTAGTTCTGACAAAACATGATTCTAACTAGATAGTCATTAGGGTTTGTTTTAATCACCATATCACCAATTGATTGTTGCGTTTGCTTAGAGCCTTGGTAGCGCTTGATAACTCTAAGAGTGTAACCACGTCTTGGTTGTGCTGTAGCCCCCTTAGTCGCTCTCAAGGTCTAAGGTATGGGAATTTAGAATCCTGACTAAGTATACCAAGAGCTAATATTCTCCCTTACAAACTAGATCTAATAGATAGAATTAGAAGGATTAGTGCATACTAGTAAAACCTAAGCTATATCTCTCATCTCATATTCTTCATATTTATTTTATTGTCTTTTATTTTCGTAGTTTTAATTAGTTACTTCGAAATTCATATCTTTTATTTTCTGTTTTTTATTTAGTAGTTTAGTTTTCTTTATAAAAACCAAATAAAAATCTATTTTCCTTTTCTTTCTTTGCGTATTATCTTTCTATCTTTTATATCTGCACTTGATAATTTGCATGAGTTCTCTCTAACTTTCGTCAGTCCCTGAGGAACGAATCTTCTTATCATTAAAACTTGCATACGTCCTGTAATACTTGCAGTACCGTGTTAGCTTAGGGTGTTTATTTGCATCTAAATTATATCATCTTTTTATCACACCTTAGGCCACACCAAGTTTTTGGCGCCGCTGCCGGGGACTACATCGTTAGTCCTTGTGCAATTATCTTGTGCTTATATTTTAGTTAGTTCTATTTTACGCTTTTCTTTTTAGTTTTTGTTTTACAGGTTTTTTTAGGCGAGAGCAGATTTATTAGGAGATAAAGGTTCCGTATTATTAGATCCTGAAGAAGCTAATACCATTATGGAGAATTTTCGTGAACCCAAGAGAAGTTGGTCGTTTGAATCAGAAAAACAAAAAGAGACTTTAGAAGCTCTAAAGCTCAAAGAGTTAAACCAACAACTTGAGGAAGTACGAGAACAAGCGCGAGAATTTGCTCAGAGAAATCTAGTACATACATCATCTTCATGTCCTAGTTGTGGAGCAAGAGATCACTCGTGGGAATATTGCATGAATAATCCAGCTTCAATTTCCTTCATACCTTATCAAAGAAACCATTATTATGATGGTTATTATCAATCCCAAGGAAATTACGCTGATTATCAGCCCCCACAAAATTACAATTGGGTCAGAGATCAACAGACTTATTATCATAATAACCATTATTATGATGATTATTATCAACCACGACCACAATCTTATTATCCTCCACAACCTATCTATCAAGAAACGCCGATTTATGATGAAGCTTATCAAGAACCACCTCCTTATTTAATGCAGCAAACCGTACAAGAACAACCGTCGAGTTCGAATTCAAGCATGGCTAAGATAATGAACCTAATTGAAAAGATGGAGATTAGCCAGCAAAAAATCCAGAACTCAGCCAATGCGTTTAAGAAGATTGAGCATACAGTGTCACAAATGGTGAATAAACTTCAAATCTATGCAGAAGGCCAACTCCGAAGTGATACTGGTGCTCTAGAAAACAATGTTTGTCATGCAGTTGAATTAAGAAGTGGAAAACAACTACCTCCACCAAGACCAGAACCAGAACCAGTCCCTATTCCAGAAAAGGGGGGAGGAGAAACAACAGAAGATAAGGTCGAAGAGGTAGTTGAACAAAAAAGTGTCCAAGAGAAGACACCAAAAAAGAAAGAGAGCCCAGTGGTAACCAACACATATCCTCCACCACCATACCCTTCACGTGTCAGAAAGGACAATGACCTGGAATTCAAGAAGTTCGTTGACATGGTGAGCGAGTTAGAGATTAAAATACCGTTTGTAGAAGCTCTCAAGAGAATGCCGACATATATAAAATTCATGAAGGACATTCTTTCTAACAAACGAAGATTCGAAACTGAGGATATGAGTGGATCACCAGAGGAGTGTAATACTATCGAGTTACCACAAGAAACACCCATTCCCACGAAATCTTGGATGGCACCATCCATGATCATGAAGAATCGAGCTGAAAAGTTCGTGGGAATTAGAGGCAAAGGGTGGAAATTTCGTCATCGAGGTAACACGTCTAACTTTAAAAGACGTCAAACAAAAGTGCTATACGGGAGACAACCCGTAGTTTCTTTCATGTTTTTACGTTTCTAGGTTTTTAATTATGTTTAGTTTAGTTATTTTTAGTTGATATTGCATATTTGAGGAAGGTATTAGTGTTTTTGATGTTTAGGTACTAAAGAAATCGAAATTGGGAGGAAAAACGAAAATTTTCGGAAAAATCAGATGATAACTCCGGTATACCGGGCCTTAGGGCCGGTATACCGCAGGTCAAAAACCCGTGCCACGGGGGTCACCACGGGTTTTATGCCGAGACTAAAAAAATGAAGGAGGTCAGCTCCGGTATACCGGGCCCCATGGTCGGTATACCGCCCACACTCGCTGTGTCGAAAAAAGAAAAAAAAATTGACACAATCTGAGAAAACTTCGGCAAGTCATATCTTTACGCTCGGATGTCGGAATCAGGTGATCTTTGAGCCTAAACTGCATAACTTTTCGAGATCTAGCTGTTGGGGAGCTTTTCGTTCCCTACCGGTATACCGGCCAGAAGTACGGTATGCCGGCCAGAAAACACGTGCCACGGGTTCACGTCACGGGTTTTATGCCGAGAAGGAAAAAAAATCAGACCCTTAGGTCCGGTATACCGGGCCCCACGGCCGGTATACCGCCCGACAACGCTGGAGAGAGAAAAAACGCGTTTTTAGGTTATAAGGGAGAGGAGGTTGCTCTATTACGAATTTTTTTAATCCTTAAGCTTCTCCTTCTTCCCCAAACCTCTCCCAACTCCATTGGAGCTTCATAAAACCTTCCCTAAACATCAAAACACTACCCAATCACCATAAAAACACATCCAATTTATTCTCCACATCATTACAAAGAAGATTCAACCACCCAAATCATACCAAAACACCTTGAATCCAAGAATCAAAAGCTTAAATTTCAGAAATTCATCCTACAATTTCTTAAATCCATACCAATCCATGAAGAATCCATCTTACCCACATAGAGAATCATCATCAAATCACCCTTCCTAACCCAAATTAAGCTTGTACAACCAATAATATATGGGATGCTAGAATTAAGAAAGAATTCAGGAGTATTAATCTGTTGCAAAAAGATATTCTTAGCAAGTTTAAGTAGGATTTCAAACTTAGCTTATGGAATAGAAGGAAGTTTAGTGATTCTGCAGTGAATAGAAGACTTAAGGAGAAGTGGAATTTGTATAGAGCTTTGGTATCTAATATAGGTGATTGTAATGGACTGTGAGGTGGTTTGGTCTTTGATGGTGTAGTTTTGTACTTGTGCAGTTGTAGCTTGAGGTTGGAGAGGTGTTGTTTTATTCATAAGTACAGGGGTTGCAAATTTTGTGTGGAGTTGTGTGGTTTATGAATGTTGATGAATATAAGTTATACTGTGTTAAAGAGGAGCAACTAAGATCTAGAATAGTAGCTTGTTTGTGTCCTGTTTTTTTGGCTTTTACGGGTTTTGGTTAGTTTTCATTTTTTAGAATTTTTTTATTTTTTGCAAGTTTATGTTTTTAGAAAGTTTCCTTTATGGGTATTTTCCGGTTTGGTTTTTAGATGTTGTGTAGGTTACTTTTCTTAGTAGTATAGAAGGTTTTTTTCTTGGAAACTTTGACTTTTTTACTCAAAAAGTCAAATTAGGGCTTTGATTTATACATGGTTTTAAATGATGGTATAAAATACTTGTTGATCAAAAAAATTATTTAAAGTTAATTAAGGTAGGGTTAGGTATTTAATTTTAGCAACCGACCTTGTTTGGATCTATTTTGAGATGGAGCTCTTATTAGTTAACCAGCCTAAGCCAACCCATAAGAGAATAGAGAAAAAAGGAATATGTAAGAGAAATAATAGAAAGAAAAAAAGATATATGTCGAAGCGTTGCAGAAGTAGGGGAAGCCATTGCACCTAAAAATCCTATCGAGATAAAACACTAGTGAAAAGGAAGAGAAAAAACATAAAAAGAAAAAGAAGAAGAGGAAAGCGAGATCGAAAGGAAAAATAAAGGAAATATAAAGATTTCACTGTCATAATGGTGACAACGATACCATTGACGATGTCAACAATGGATAAACAACGAAAAGGGAGAGAAACTAAAAATTGTTGAAAAGTAAAGAAAATTTTAAATGATAAGAATAGAATAAATTAGTTAATTACCCCATTTAGATAATAATGAAATTATATCATAATACTTTTTTTGTGTTTTTTTTATAAATCCAAAATATAAAAAAGAAAGAATAAGAAAGGTAAAGAAGTTATTCTCCCAAGTTTTTTTTTTATTGGACATGATTAATCATTAATAACAAAAAAATAAAACACATGCATAAAAAAACCAGACGATAATCCATAAGAATTATAAACATAAAACATAATATTTTTATCTAATATAGGATTACAAAAATAAAATCCAAAAGATTGATGATATTGAAAGCCATTTTTAATTGAGAAGATGCAAAAGATCGGTGTCATAACTGTTCATAACGAGAGTAGAGGGGAGAAAACATATAGATATGGGCAGGGTAGTCAAGGTGGTTTAGGTGAGTTAGAGGTTGAGCCTATTTATGTGTTGGCCTTGTTAAGGAGAAAACTGGGGGTTTAACGTATGAATACTTTGATTTAGTGACAATGGATACTGGATTTAACAAAATATATGAAGTGATGGTAGTGTACAAATTGGAAAAAGTGGAAAATAGATAGTTAATACATTAGAGAAAAAGAAAAATGTGTTTGTGTGTAGTTGTAGGCTGTGTGGAGTAGGTCATTACTTGTGATGGAGTTTGATGATATTGGGAGTGAAGATGATGATTTCATGGATTGTAACATTGATTTGTCTAATCGTTGAGAAAAACAAAAAAATATTAAAATATTGGTGAATTACCGAAGTAAAATAGGGCAACGACTGGTGTAGAATTGAAAACATATGGTGGAAAGGGGGATGCTAGGCTTGAGGCTAGTCCACTGGTGAGCAACCTCTAGTTATGTGTGCATTTAAAAATTGGCTACAAGGAAAAATACACCCCATGTTGCCCTAATCTCCCATGCATTGGGTCAATTATTGCAAAATCTCGTGGAAGTAGTTTCTTTCGTGGTTGCACATAACTCATTTCATGATCTGTATTTTGGTGTTTGTTAGGCCTTGGGTTTGAGAATTCGTTTTTTTTTGTTAGGGTACATCTCGGTTGGCTACCCCCATCTATGACCGATGACAAAACGAGTCTACGATAGCCTTTACAGTGGGTAGTTTTAGTTTCTCAAATGACAATTTATGCCAACAATGGTGTTACTACCTTACTATACGCCCAGGTACTCGACATGGTGGGAATAGAGCTATCCTAAAAGTAATCGCGATAAGTCTCAACAGAGAAACTAAAAAAAAATTATTACTAGGTCAAGTTATTTCATTCACGTCCTTTATTACTATTTGTTTGCATTTACTTAGTATGGTAGAGTCAAAGTTTGTTTTTATGTGCGGATATTTTTTTTTTTTGGTCCAATATGTGCAGATATTAATTGTCGAGGTTAGACCTTATTCATTTATGATAGATAATTTTTTATATTTAAATTAACGAAAAGATTTTTTCGGATCGAGAAAAAACCCTAAAATATTAGGTCACAGAATTGAATCAAACGATCACAGTCAACTACACCCGCCGCCACCTCCTTAACCTAAATAAAATCCAAACAAATTAAACAAGCGGCCACCACATTTTAAACCTAAATAAAATCCAATCACACAAGAAATATTCTTTCACTCTCATCGAATACAAACAAACACCACTCTCTCTCTCTCTTTGGTTTGATCATGGAGAATAACAATTGGAGGGCCTCCCAGGCTCAGGCCCAGGTCCAAGCTCAATATCAGCTCCAGGCTCCGGTACAAGGTGGTGAAGCTGCTGCCGAAACCGGAGCCGTCACAAATTCCGGTGATTGGAGAATCAATTTTAAACCCGAAGCCCGTCAAAGGATCATCATCAAGATGTAATTCAATACCTTAACCTATTTTCTCACGGCGGGTCTCATAATTTTGTTGTGTTTCCGAGATTTAGTTAATTTATACATGTGTATGTATATTTGTTTTTGGTTTTTACTCTGGTGTCAATTTATATCATTAAATTGCGCCATGTAATATCATTACATTGTGGTGCTCTCGTTGAGTGATTTCTAAGTGGAATACGTAATCTGTATTAAGGCGCAGTAACTATCACGAATACTTATACACTACTGGAAATCACTATTAATTTATTAAGAGTGGTACCCAGGAATTTTTGTTTGGGGACACGGGTGTAATCCTGATTTTTTTCAGAGTTAATTACACTATAGACCCAGTATATATTTTTAGTTAATTGCCCTATAAGACCCTATTTTTTTTTGGTAAGTTATAATACAAATCAACATGCATAGTAGTAAATCCACGCTAAAGATAATTATCTCAACACAATCATAATTGTTAATTCTAAAATTCTATATGTGCAGAATGGATTCCTTGAGGAAGCATATGCCTACTAGTCAACACGAAGGTCCTGAACTCCAAGGCATTGCGGACAAGTTTGAAGAAAATATTTATATTACTGCTATTAGCCAGGTACATTTGGAATCCTAGTTTTCTATAATATTAAATTATGTATTTCATTAGCTAATCAATATTTTCCCTCAAATTATGTGTATGTGCAGTCGGATTACTTGAGGAGGATATCTTTGAAGCTGCTAACGATGGACACAAAAACCCAAGCAGCTCCTGTGGCAACAAATCCTCTGCAGACGGACACTTTGTCAACTGATTCAGGTGATGACTGCTTTAAAGAGATGGAATTGTTAAGCTTTTCTTCTATATTTGTTGTAATTTTTTTTATTATTTAAAATGCAAGAATTAAAGTCAAAGGTTATTTATCATAGTCATATATGTTGGACATATCTTGTTCCCTATTTTTCCATCTTCGTTTGTTTGGCCAAAAAAATTTGTTGGTTTTGTGACACAGACAACAAGAAAGGCAAAGAAAACGCACTCATCTTGTAAAATCGTCAATTTTGTTGGACATTGTTTTAAGTATGTTGTATTGTATGTGGTACGATTATCTAACTGTGTGTATTTATTATAGGTTCCCAGATCCAGAATCAAGGACAAGATGCTAATCAATCATCCAAAGGTCAGAAGCAACGACAAGCAATGAGGGCATCTAACCAAACCCAAGGACAAGCAATGATTCGTGGTAATCAATCACAATGTCCACAACCTCCGATGGAGAACCAAGGTCAACAACAAGCTATGATAGTGGGTAATCAATCCCAGATGCAGAACCAAGGTCAGCATCAAGCAATTATGGGTGGTAATCAATCACATGTTCAGAACCAACGACAAGCGATGATTAGTGGTAATCAATCCCAAGCACGTAAACAACAAAAACAAATGCCATCCCAGAATAATACTGGAGTAGCGAGTTCTGCAATGGAGATTGTCGGTGGTTTTAATCAAGCTCAGACCAGCATGCCAACTGTTTCCGGCCAAAGTGTGAGCGTTGGCGGTTTTACTCAGAATCAGACTAGCATGCCAAGTGTGAGCGTTGGTGGTTTGACTCAAACTCAGACCGACATACCAAATGTTTCCGACCAAAATGTGACCGATGGCAGTTTTACTCAGAGTCTGGCGAGCATGAACAATATGCAAAACATTCTGAATGAAAAGTTGCAGCAAGGACAAGGTGGGATGGCGTCAAATGTATTTACCAATACACAGCAGCAACAACGACAAATGCAGCAGCTAGGAAGGCATCAGCAACAATATCTTTACCAACAACAGCAGCAGTTACAACGTATGCAAGCTGCCCGACAACATCAACAACAACAAACACAGCCCCAACAATCTCCCATGATCCAACAACAGCCAAAACTAGCAACAAAGCAGCAGCAACAACAGATGATTGGGCAGCAACCAAATGTTACACAAATGGAACAACAACCAAGAGTAATAGGTCAACAACAGATGAATCTATCAAACATGCATCAACAGAAATTAGTAGGCACTCAAGGTAATCCTACTGGCCTTCAGAACCATCAAGTTATGGGTGTTCAACCTCACCTTACCAGCTCTGCCGCCATGTTAGGTGGTAATCAACAACCTATACTTCGTGGACACCAACATATGCAGCAACAACAGCAGACTGGAACAATATTGTTACCCAACCAACCTCAACAGCTACACCTTAACTCACAACCTATACTTCATGGACAACAACAAATACACCAGTCTCCAACACATTTGTTACCCACTCAAACTCCACAATTGCAGCAACAACACCCAGATGCATTACAAAGAAATCAACAACAAAGGTTGCAAACTTCCCCTCTTAATCAAAATGTCGTTGATCAGAAACAACAACAGCAACAGCAGCTATTTCAGGCTCAAAGATCAACTCCAACTCCAGAGGCCCCATCAAGTATGCGCTCTACTATATTCTATTCATCTTACTAACTTAACTTCTCATATGCACATTTTTATATATCAAATTCTGGTGTAGCATCTTTAGATTCAACCGCTGAGACAGGTGGAGATTGGCAAGAAGAGGCTTATCAAAAGGTAAATCAATCAATCAATTAATTATCTCGTTTCATTTTATATCAATCAATTTTTCTTTAATAAGTTATGTAACCTTGCTGCAGGTTAAATCCATGAAGGAAAAGTACTTTCCACAACTACATTCAATGTATCAAAAAATTGCTATGAAAATGCAGAATGTGAGTATTTAGTTAGTTAGTTACTCCTTTTCCATCATTGTTTTCCTTTTCTAATCTAATATAATCTAACATGAATGCAGTATAACTCTCTTACTCAACAACCTGGCGTACTTGGAAGATTGAAGTGTACTAAGTTCATGATAGAGAAGCTTCTTCAATTCTTAAGCCTTGAAAAGAACGAGATGACAATTGATAACAGGGATAAGATACTTCCATGGGAAAGACAGATTTCAGCTATTCTCTATCCCAAGTCTAAATCAGGTACTTCTTCTATCCAGCAAGGACAGGGTCCCTTGAATCAGAATCAAAATCACCAGCCACAGTCTCAAATTCAGGAAAATCAAATGAATAATCAGATGCAACAACCCATAGTTGTTCATAGTCCAGTGAATAATCCCCCCAACTTGCAGCAACATAATAATAATAGTCCTTCTTCTCCTGCATCAAACCTTTCGAATCCACTACAACAAAATCCTATGAGCCACACCCAACAAATGAACGTAAACCAATTAACATCACAAACTGCTCAGCAAATGAAACAACGTCATTTGCAACATCTACACCAAAGGCAACATTTAATGCAACAGCAGCGTCATATTCAGCTATCAAAGCAAAAACAGCAACAACAATTATTAAATCAGCAAAAGCAGAATAACCAACCACAGATTCTTCAGCTGGAGAATCCAAATCAACAAACGAATGTTTTACCTGTAATCTTGCAACAAAATCCTATAGTAGTACCAGGGCAGCAACGTTCACCATATCAACAACAACAATCCAAGTCTACTTACTCATCCCAGGTTCCTAAGGTGGGGCCTACTCAGATTGATCAACAGAATATGCAAAAAGCTGCAACTCCTTTACAATCTTCAAGTTCATCTCTCATTGCTCCATCTCCTTCAACACCTTTAGCTCTATCACCCATGCCTGTGGACTCATCACTTCCATCTATACCAGTAGTAACCCAGCCCCTTGTAATTGGGACACCTGGAGTATCAGCTTCACCTTTGCTTGCAGAGCTTACAAGGGACCCCACTAAGATTGTTGCATCAGTCATTGTTTTTGATAAGTCAGATAGAGTTGAACCACCTCATGAACGATTAATGAAAGCGGTTAGTCAATTTTTCCTTTTATTTTCTCTGAAATTTTCTGTTTGATCACTCTAATGATATTTTAAACATGTTGTATCTTTATAGGTAAGTTCTATGTCATCTAAAGCATTGAGTGCAGCAGTTAGTGACATTAGCTCAGTGGTTAGTATGGTTGATGTAATAGCTGGATCAACACCTGGAAATAGATCGAGAGTAGCTATTAGCGAAGATTTGGCCACTAAGACAAATTCTCGTCTCCATGTCAGAGATTATTCTGTGCCTTACAGTTCTCCTGAATCAAAGAAAACGAGACGCTTTATAAGCGCTATACCTTCATATGTTGGTGGTTCATCTGCTAGCAGTGTAAACGATAGTTTAACACAACTCAATGGTTATGAAGCATCTGATTTGAAATCCACACCTTCTTCTCACTTCAAAGGACCTAATATCGAGGTTATAACTTGCTCTTGTTTCTTTCCCGTAAATTTTAATTTTATGTAAAATGTGCTTTTTTCCCCTAATTTATTAACTGTTTCAGGCTTATCATGCACTTTTAGCAGAAATACGTGATATAAACTCACATCTTGTGGACACTGTACTAGAAATTAGCAATGAAGATCCAATAACTGAGAAAGGTGTTGATGAAGGAACTATTGTTAAGTGCTCTTACAGTGCGGTATCTCTTAGTCCAAACTTGAAATCACATTATGCTTCTGCACAAATGGTGAGTTTTCATACTTTGTTTTTGCTGATGTCATATTTCTTTTCAATTTTCAATTAATTTTAATTTTCTACTGATATGCATGCAGTTACCTATCAAACCGCTACGTTTGCTTGTTCCCAACAATTATCCAAATTCCTCCCCAGTAATTTTGGACGAGTTTATAGATCATGCCAGGTGGGTAAATGTTTAATTTTTTTTTTTAATTATTTCTCATACTGGTTTTGTTTTGTGTTGTTCATTTATGGTATGTCTGTTTTTTCGTTTTACAGCAAAGAATATGAAGATCTTTCTATAAAGGTGAAGTCAAGGTTTGGTGTCTCTGTTCGAAAGCTTTCACAACCCATGCTGCTTGAACAGATTGCAAACACTTGGGATGTTTGTGTGCGAACAGTTATTTGTGAGTATGCAGAGCAAAGAGGTGGAGGAAGTTTTAGCACAAACTATGGGGGTTGGTTGAGCGGTTAAGAGTGCAACATCAACTAACGAACTAATTAGTTACATATACAGAGATATCGAATAGAAGGTTTGGCTCTAGAAATAAATTATCGTTTTCATTACAAGAGATCCCAGTGTTTTGAGTTAATCGAATTTTGTAACTCTACCATCTTTTGGAAGTTTTGTTTTTTTGTTGTTTACTAGTAAGAATTACAGTGCTCATTAAACGAGCAGGATGCTTAGCTCATATCTGAAATAGTTGGAAGGATCAACCATGGTTTTCTTTTGAGCTAATTTATTATTATTATTATTATTATTATTATTATTATTATTATTATATATTTTAAAATGTTTTTAAATGTTGTGTCAGACACTAATCTTTAAACCCATACACTCTCCCACCACCACCAAATAAGTTACCAAAACCATTTGTTTCGCCATGATCTTGATTACATTAAACCTATACCTTTTACCAACATCGTACTCTTTCATAGCATCACCATATATTAACCAATTTTTTAACCATCTCCGTTAATATATCCATATCATTCCTCAAGATCCTATCTTAGTGTTTGGGCATTTTACAGTTGATACCATTTATTGTGGTTGATTAAGATATCATGTAGTTGTCGGATTCGAGTAACGGGTTTTGGTTTTTAGAGCAGTTATTACTCATTATTGGGCTATATTAGTTGCTTTTTCAGCACTTACTATGAATTTTTTTGCCTCAAGTAATGACATGGCAAGGAGAATGAACCATTTGTTCTCGATGTGGATCCTGGTTTCCTATACGCACAAATAGAAGAAATTGAACTAATGGCTAAGATTGTTAGCAAAGATGATATTGACTTTACCTTCAAAACACAAACAAAACTCAAAATTTGGGCCAGAAAGGATCGATAGAAATTGAAATGATGGGCTTTAATGCGTACGTGGAATAGTAGGCCAAGGAATGTTGCAACAAATGCTTCATAAATGGAACTCTGGAGTGAAAATGAGAGAGAACATTAGGGAAATGTTTGTTTTCTGGATCAAAATACATGGTGATAGAGTACATAAACTCCACAAATAGACTTTATTTACGTGAGAAACTAAGTATAATCAAATGAGTGGCTTTTGAAAAAATGCCGAAAGACCTGAGATAAAGGACGGCTTGGTCGTGTGTCTATCTTGTACATGTAAGATTTTAGTTAATACATTATTTATGGTTGATTAAGATATCATGTAGCTGTCGCATTTGAGGTTTGGTTTTTAGCGAAATTATTATTTATTATTATAGAATCTTTGTTGCTTTTGTATTTACTACTTTTAAAATTTACTGTGAAATTTGTTACACGAATTATTGACAAGGTAAGGAGAATGAAGCACTTGTTCTTGATGTGGATCCCGATTTTAGGGCTGCAAACGAACTAATACTTTCACCAAGGGCTCGAGTTTGAGTTTTCTATGGATTTGTTTGAGTTCGGCTTGCTAGTTAAACAAGTCAAGCTCAACCTTGAAATTCAGGCTCGTTTACTAAACGAGACAAACTTAAATTTGTATAAGCTCGACTCGTTAAGCTCGTGAACAGTTTGATAATGGTTTTTTAAGAGCTCGTTAATAGGCTTGGTAAATATATTCAATTAAAAATTATCAATATATATATAGAATAAGGGAGGAGAGCTGTCAGCTTATTTTAAAAAGTAGGCTAGCAGTCATTAGTATATAAACAAAAATTAAAAAAGAAAAATCTTAAACGCGCATTCCTCTTCCTTTCTCTATTTTCTTCTCTTCCTTTTTCACCTCTGAACCAACCACCACCGCCCTCAGTTCATCATATCAACACCACCCCTCGTTCGAGCCCAATCATCTCCACCACGCCTCTACAGATACATCAACGATTCTCTTTCCGGGCTTAAGTCACTGTCCACAACAACCCATCAACACCGTCTGCAACATTTGTGATTCGTTCGAACTACTCTGAGCGACATCACAGACCTAACTCCGAGCAACCCAATACCACAGCCAGGGTACGTTCTTCCTCTCCTCTTTCTTTTTTCTCCCTTAACAAAAATTACAATTAGATAATTATTTAGATTTTTTTTTACTGTGGAATTTTTCATATACACAATTCTTGTTATGTTAATAAGATGCAACTCTGAATTAGGATTTTTTAGATGATATGATGACAAGTTATTAGTGCATATATTCATAAAGTTACTTAATGTTTTTAGTCTTTTACTGCATTTTTACTGACAATAGCCTTTTACTATTGGAGTGAGCAATTTGGTCTTATACTGCATTTTTTGAATTGATTTGCAATAAATATTAACTTGTTGGGTAGATATATATAAACTAAGAATCTCAATATATTAGCGTCGTTGTGTTTATGTCAATCTCATCATTACTGTTTGCTAAAAAATTAGCACTATGTGATTAGAAATGTCAATGTCATTTCTGTACATGATATTAAATTGAAGTTGAGTAGATATTATTTCAAACTAAGATGTAAAGTTGTAATCTTAAAATCTTTCCTCCATAAGTTATAGTAATCTGCTGCAGTTTTTTATTTTAATGTTTTGCAGTAAATATTCATTTGGCGCAACTGCTGGAGATTTCAATGGAAGACAATCAATGGATTATATAGGTAAATATAATTTGACTTTGGAGATTTTTGAGAATCAATGGATTACTATTTTTGGACTTTCTAATCTGGTTTAATTTGATTTGATTACTTATCTTTTACTTTGTGTGATTTACATACATAGGTAAAAAAGAGATATATACTCTTTTCGTAAAGACAAAGACACCGGTTTTCTTTTTCTTCTTCTAGAAATGGCGAGAAAAACATCATATACTTATAGACTAAATGCTCAATGACCAAAAAGAAAAGAAATGGTGTGTTAAATTATTTAATTAACAGAAGGCTGCTTCACACTTATTGATTATTATACTGCAGTCTTTAGAAGCTGTGTTTTTTTTTCTTTTCTTGTTATTGTTGGCACACTTTAGACAAAAAAAGCTTTCCTAGATCACTTTTTAATTCAATTTTTTTTATTGAAATCAGTTTATACTTGCAAGATACATTAAACTTGTATACCACATACTTTTCGACGTTCTCCTATACAGTTGTGGCCATTATACACTAAGGATGGAGATGACGTTGATGGGGTTGAGTGTATTACAGGTTCCAGATGCTACAGGAAACTTTGACTTCTTAAAAGATGTGTACAAGAAGCCGGTCATTACTTCGATTTCCAACATACATTGCACCTGAAGATGAAGATCCATTAACATTTGGAACCAATTGTAGATGGTCTAGATCCATTCATGGCTGCAGATTAATCAGATAATGAGCTTGAAATCATTTTCAAATTCAACTTTTCGGGTCTGCTCATGTTGAAGATGATCAAATAACTTGTTCTGTTGGATCTTAATTTATATGGTACTAGATTATTTATCAATCAGATTGGATCCTGTTTTTTGTTGTTGAGAGAGAGAGAGAGTTTGCCTAATAATTCTTACTAAACATGTCAACTCCTTCAAATAACTTGAAGTTGTAGTAAACCTTTGTTATGTATATGGTAATGACTCTAATGTCCTATATCATTCTCAATAAAATTACCGTAAGTTGTGATTAGAAAGCTTTTATCGTTAATTTTAATGTCACATGTGTTATTGTCACTGTCTTGATCCTTGGGTTTTGTTTGGATCAGAAAATATTTTCCGTTTTCCTTTTTTTTAGATAACATATTTGGATTAAGAAAAGAAATATTACTTAAAAAAATGAAATATAGGAATACGTATTTTTTGTAGAAATTTCGGTCATCCCGTTTTCATGTTTACAAACATGTTTAGCGCTCATAATCAAAACTTTCACGATATTTCAATCTAATTTTTCACACCCCTGTTACAAGCTACAAAGTTTCACAATTTTCATTAACAGGAAGTGGGAATATCTTGCACCTGCTAAAAACCTTCACCTATAATCAACCTGCAAAAACAATCCAATAATAATTTGCAGTAAACCATTTGTGATATAATCTAGAAGTCAAACATAGGATACAAGATATGAAAGAGAGAGGGGATTGCATAATTTTCAACTTAGAATTGAGTTGACAAAATTTATCATTGGAACCTTACAAACTCCATCATATGCAACAAATAAGAAATCTACATCAATATCACAAAGCACCTAAACAATTTGTAACCAATACAATGGAATTCGTAGTAGACCTTGTATATTAAGTTAAATTTTAGTTACAAAAAGTTTATACCCTTTTTACACTCGTTAAAACCTCCTGTGTTGTAACCTATACTCGTCTGAGAATCATCCTCCTTGATGATTCTCCTAGTATGCCCGTTTAGTCGATCAACATTAGCATAGTGTTTGCTGCAACTAGTTCCTTAACATCAGTATTATGTCCCACAACAACAAAAATTTCCATCACAACCAGGAATAATATAGCATTTTCTTCGAATCCCCAAAGAAATGAGTATTATTTAAAGTGTACAATATAAATAATGACTTGAACTTAAACTTGAAAGGATTCCTAAGCATCTTTTTCCCTTTAATCACATGTTCATATCAAACACAATTAGGAGTGTTGTATAACTGAATATGTGTTCCCGAGCAGAATATGCTAAGCATCTAATAGTAATCTTTCTTCATGACTGATCAACACCTAGAGTTAATAAGTATAAGTTCACTCATGTGCATAAACTTTGTATACTTTTTTTCCATAGTTTTGAATATATTCAACCCTTCTTCGATCAAACCAATGTGACTACAAACAGTAAAAACCCATATAAACGTGAATATATTCCACCCTTTACAACACGAGGTATAATTGGCCATGGAACAATGTTGCAATTAACACTTTTATAAATGGGTAATGTAGATTAAAATTCTTTCTAAATCAACTAATTTGAGACCCAAAACCAGCGGAGCTAGTGCTATCACTGTACAAAAATGCATACTAATCTCATCATCAAACAAAAATGTAATCAAAATTATTTAAAAAATTAAAATTAGGAAACTCACCTGATTTCTAATTTCTAGGGCACGATTGTAACACTCGACAGTTTCACTATAATTACTGTCTTTGGTGGCTTTGGAGCCTTTCACCGTCCACTCATCTGTGTGGTGGTCGGGTCTAGAAGAAGAAAGAGAAGGAAAGAGAGAAAGGTTTTGTTTATATATTAATGGCGGCTAGCCTACTTTTTAAAATAAGCGGGCAACTCTCCTCCCGTATCCTATATATTAGGGATAACCCGTGCCCGAGGGGCACTATTTAAAGCTATTTAAAGACTGTGTGATTATAATTATCAATGACACATCATGAGGTTACGTAAATTTACATTATTATGATTTAGTAAATTAATACGCAACATAAATTGATTTTAACAATACTCTCATTCCACTCGGTTTTAATACTTATAATAAAGTCCAAGAGTCTAAATTATCTATACATAATAAACCGGAAAAAAAATTTAACAACCTAAGAAAACATCAATCATTAAGATGATAAAAAATATAATCTAGCAAAATATCCACCATAAAAATAAACAAATACAATTTAAGGAAATCTACACCATAATGTATAATAGAAAAACATAATCTCAGAAAATCTCCATCCTAAACAAATTAAAAAAGCATAATCTAAGGAAGTATTTGAACATCATTCAAGTCGTGCATATCTCTCATAACTCTACACCATGTGTTTACATCGACAGTGATATATTTTCCAATAACCGGAGCTGCAACAACAGCCTGGTTATTTGAATATATTGAAGTTAGTGATCATGTGATGGATAACATGAATAGATCGTATGTAATAAAAAAAATATGATAAAGTTTCATACTATATGATTATAATTCCATTTAGCTAAGCGTTTTCCTTCTATCCAATCAAGACGTGCCTTCATCTTCCAATCCTATAAATATTACAATTATTCAAAATAACTAATATAATATTGATGATTTAATCAAATATAAAGTAAGCAAACAAATCTGTATTACATGTGGTGACTTGATGCGATATAAATCCTCCTCGTCACGTAATGTAATAGTAACATTTTTTGCCTGAAGTTTCTTAACATGCACATGAATGCAATGTTATAGTATATTCGACCATATGATGTTGATAAGAAATACTTGACTTACGATACACCCGAATTCCTTGTGATACTGGTAATAATAAAATATATTAGTGAATGATTACAACAATTAAAAAAGGCATGCCACAAAAAAGACTTACTGCACGACTTTTAAAGATAGTCATTTCCTTTCTTCCCACGATCTCCAACTCGGTCTATTATTAGAAATGGAGAAAAATTCTTAGTAAGATACTATATTAATTTTTTGCATATAAGTGGACTAATCTTCCACGAGATTATGATAAAAGATAATTCATTTTTATGAATTAATCAATATCAAATATTAGAGAAAACTAAATTCTCTTAATTAATTCAGTATTTATGATATTTCCTTTACACATACTGATAAACATGACATATACGCTAATTATATATGTATTTTATGTTTATATCCTCAGATATAACATAACTTATGGGGAAAATATGGCGTATACACAATTTGCATACGTATTTTATGCATATCAGCTGATATAGCATAACCTATAACGAAAAAATATTAGACATGACTTTATGTAACTTATGCAAATGCATAAATGTCAATTGGAGATCGTATTTCGGTTAACAAATAAAACGAAATATAGGGTAATAAATATATATTTTATGTGGATATATCACATAACCTATCAATTAATTCGATTTTCATTCGCATAACCTAAAAAATAAAATATATTTCTTTGCTTCCAAAGCAATTGTCAATACCATACCTGGTACATCCAACCAAATAGAAGGATTTGAAAAAGCTCGTATTGTGCTTCTAAGATTTACATTTATCCAAAACTCAAATGATATACTATGAAAAGATGTATGATGATGTGAATTATATATGAAATTCCCGAAAAATTAAAATTACATTTCCTAAAAACATTGAGTTCAATAAGAGATATTTTGATTATAGCAAAATAAAGCTACTAAATTTGAAAAGTGAATTATTTTGTGAATCTATCACTTATATTTGGAAAATATCAATGTATATTATATTTTTCAAATATTATCATATGTATATTTGGCAATGTAAATTCTATTAGAATTTTCACGAGTGATAATATTAAAGATCAAGATAATCAAATGAAAATTAGCAAAATAGCTATGCACAAACAAAGATCTATCCTAAATCATTTTGATATTGAATCGTCTATCTTTCTAAGACAAAATCAAAGGATAAATACGAGTCTAGCACATTCATTTACTGAGTCGTCTATGACGAATTACTATGATCATTGCTCATTACAATATTCCCTATTGGTAAAGGACCAAAAAATTTGTCCATCAAGAGATTTTGATTGTGTAATTTCTCTTACAATCGCTCCACCACCGTACACAAAGATGGATTATGAGAACATGCTATATATGTTATTCTCAAGAATAAGGGAAGGAATAGAAAATAAAACTGGAATATAAGAATACACCATTTATATTGATCATCGTATACTCATTCAAATGATTGAAAATATTGTAAAGGTGTAGTGACTAAGTCACAATAACCAGTTTTTAATGCTCCTGATTAAATTTATGTCTCAGAAGAGTTATCTGATAAAATTAGACTATTGTACGCTTAAAGCGCAATATATCTATTTGGTTCCAAAGATAGCATAAAGGAGCAACAACATGAGAAAGTTGTTAATTATGAGACTTTTGACATCTTATAAATGTCTTTGTAGTGTATATAACTGAGAATTAAAATACTCCTACTGAGTATCAGGTACCTGATTATATATTGAGATCTCAATCAGTTATTTTACTACTTTAAATTATTGGAACCTAACTAAATATTGATCATGATCGAATATTTAAATATACGCGTAATAACTATTAATATATGAACGAAATCGAGGATTTTTTTATTAAAATGTCTAAATAAACTGACTGGCCATCAGCAGAAAGACATAAATAAAGCAATTTTTTTTTAATTTCACTTGTACGACGTGAAATTTTCAAAATTTTGAAACGAATGTGCTACAGGGGGAGTCACTATATAAGATAGTATGTTGTAGCACACGTAATATATTTACTAAAGAGATATAGTCTCCGGTGGTGGATGCACTTTTATTTGCTATTATATATATGAAAGACTTCATATAAGTCGTATGTCGAGCACTTTAAATCATTATATGAATGAAGTGTCGATCAAATTTATGTCGTATTATTAACTACTCCTATTAAGTGTCTCAAGTTATACACCATTGTGTCATACTTACATCAGGGGGAGACATTTAAGCAATGCACTCTTTTTCCCTTAGCATAGGTTTTTTTCCACTGGGTTTTCCTTGCAAGGTTTTTAATGAGGCAATTTATACAAGCGTATTGAAGAATATTGTACTCTTTTCCTTTACTAAGATTTTGTCCCATCAGGTTTTTCTTAGAAAGGTTTTAATGAGCCATATTCTCAAAATTAAATATTTAAAGGGAATGCAACCTTTCAACAAGTAAACAAAGTCCAATAATCTGCTAGTTGTATCACTCAAGACAAAGAAGGCTACATCAAAAGTAATCGAACCAAACATATCTCTCCAAAATTATCCGATAGACATGAACTCTTGAAGAAATGTGAATCGATGTTTATCAAATTCGCTCAAGTGACAATTTGGACGATTTATTTACAAAGGCATTACCTACATATACATTTAAGAAATTAATATACAAGATTGGCATGCAACGACTTCAAGATCTTTCATGAGAGGCTGACAAGAGGGGGAGAAAAATACGCACTACACTCTTTTCCTTCATCAAGGTTTTGTCCTAATAGGTTTTCCTGATAAATGTTTTTAATGAGGTAGTTTTAGTTAGCGTATAAAGAAATGTACTCTTTTTCCTTCACTAGATTTTTTTCCTACTAGGTTTTTCTAAGAAGGTTTTAACGAGACATATTCTTAGGAACTGAATATCCCAGGGGGAGTGTTATAAACCCATTTAGTGGATATTCATTCCAACTCATGGGCTAGTAGTCAAGCCCATGAACACTAGGGTTTAGGGTTACCTATTACCTATAAATAGGAGCTCCCACTATATAATTTTTACACTCTCTAATAATAAACATAACGCTTCTCTTTCTTTCTCTACCGTTCATAACAAGAAGTAGACTAATGTTGTTATTTTCTTTTCTATTGTCTTTCTCATGACAAAAGAAAAAAAATAGATATCCTAATTTTATCCTTATCGTTATCTATATCCATATTTATTGTGAACATTCTCACGTCTCTCTGTACTTTCATAACTAATTTTTATAAAAAACATTCTCATATTATGGTTAACTATTTTTTTTGTTACAGATGAAGCCAAAGGCCAGGAAGCTAAGCTTCCTAAGAATTATTCACTATACATAATCTAGGCGTGGCCCATCCGCACCTGTCCCTTGTTAGCGCACTCCAAAGTCTCTTCGGGGGGTCTCTAAACTCAACCGGATTACCCATATTATTCAGCCCATGTTTCGCTAACTAATCAGCGCAAGTATTAGCTTCCCGATAGCTCCACTCCAACACAAAACTCGGTGTGCATGTAAGATAGCGCAACATTCTCGTATCATATCATTGGAGACAACACTTGAGTTCGCACCGCCCTTCACTAGCGCGTGCAACTCACACGAATCAATCTCCAAGATAAGGTTCGTATAGCCTTGCTTTACCGCCATTTTGATTCCAAACGTTAACGCAACAAGCTCCGCTTTGAAAGCCGAACGAGCCTCACTTCTACCCGCGAACCCTTCAAGAAAGTCTCCCCTAAAATTACAGAAGAGGCCCCCGATTCCGGCCAAACCTGTGACACTATTATATGCTCCATCAATGTTGAGCTTAACTATGCCCTCGTTCGATTTATCCCATTTAACCAATACACTTTTGGCCGATGTAATTAATCCGCCATCACGTTCCACTCCCCAAGCCCGGATATATTCACTTGCCATAGAACGGATAATTATTTTCAAATCTTTTTCTATTTTTTCTCTAGCCGTGGGTTCAAAAATCCTTTTGTTCCGATCTAACCACAGGCACCAGACCATAGCTGCACTAAGACTTCGAATTTCGATGCCGCCAATAGTGTCTTTATTCGCCAACAGCTTAGCCCACTTTCCCAATGCCTCTTCTCGCCCCACCTGCTGTTGAAGATTAGTTGTAGAGGGAAATTGAACTGCAGGTCCCCGGTGCGAATCCCTATCTGCAGCAGCTCGGTCCTCATCCCATCTTCCCTGCCTCGCTACTCCAACCTGAAGTGGCCCCGCATTGCTGCTACCACTCATAACAACAGCTCCAGTCCCACCAGTCTGAACCCCCTGAACACCAGCTGCACTATCGAGCAGCTCACTCCCAACCTCAATACTGTCGGTCCCTCTACCATTCAACACTCCACGCGCTCCTCTTCCACTTCCACCCGAGACCGTGCAGCTACTAATAACTCTAATATAACCACTGCACTCATGAAAGAGATGATCCGATGTCTCATCTCCCACCCCGCAAACCTTACACACGCCATCCTCTATTACCCCACGAATCACCAAGTTCCTCCCTATCGGGAGACGATCCCAGACCGCGCGCCAGATCAGCACTTTTACCTTTTGAGGCACTTTAAGCGCCCAAAGTAAGTTCCAATTAAACGAAAGAGCAGCACCCGGCGAAACCATATTATGATAAGCTGATCTCACCGAAAACACCCCAGAAGGCTCATAACTCCACTTGTATTCTCTATTACTTTCGACACCCATCTCCACCAGCCCATTCCTTAACACCTCACGGCCCACTAACACATTCTTACACATCCTAGAATCGGCTACCCGCTCCACTTGATTCATGAACCCATTCCTAAAATATTTTTGCCGCAACGCCCGAACCCACAAATCCATATCATTCGTCAATATTTTCCAACCTAACTTCGCAAGAAGTGCCCGATTGTAATTCTTCGCACTTCTTAAACCCAAACCTCTGTTTTTCTTCGGTCTACACAGAATGTCCCACGAAATCCAATGAATCTTGCGCCCCTCATCCGAGGACCCTCATACGAAATCTCTAATGATCCTATCAATCTCTTCACAAACGTACACCAGAAATTTCATAAATTGCATCATATACGTAGGGATAGCCGAAAGTACCGACTGAGCTAAAGTTATCCTCCCCGCTATAGATAAATTCTGACTCTTCCAATGCGGAAGCTTACTTTGCATTTTTTCAGTGACGCGTCTAAAAAACCCATTGGTAATCATTGCGACCTAATTGGAGCACCAAGATAGACACCCAACGACTCACTTATCACGAACCCGCTTCTTTCCGCCAACTCCCTTGTAATCTCACTAGGCAAGTTTCTAGAGAAATATATAAGGGATTTCTCCGCGCTCCGCCTCATCGCAAAACACCCTCAGGACCTCCTTGATGAGATCAATTTGGTCAGTCCTAGCCTCCGCGAACAACACTAGATCATCTGCAAAGAACACATGAGATATAGGGGGACCTTGTCGATGAAGGCGAATGGGTGACCATTCTCCTCCATCGCAAAGTTCCTGAATTAGTATCGATAAACGTTCAATGCATAAAACAAAGATATAAGGAGCGAGAGGGTCTCCCTGACGACTTCCTCGTTGAGGCGTGAACTCCTCCAGCTGGCTTCCGTTCCAAAGAACTCACATTTTATTCGTTGACATAGATGACATAATAAGACGAACCCACGCGGCTGGAAATCCAAAGAACGAGATAGTGTCTTCGATGAATCTCCAACTAAGTTTGTCATACGCCTTAGCAAGGTCAATCTTAATCGCCATATACCCATACTTAGCTTTAATTTTTTGCATACGGTGGTCAGTCTCTTGAACTAATACTACATTATCCACCGTGGACCGACCCGGAAGGAAACTACTTTGATTCGGTCCTATCCTTTTCGCTAGAAAAGGCCAAATTCTGTTAACCATCGCCTTCATTATGAACTTTACTGTGACATTGATAAGGCTTATGGGTCTCAACTGGCCCACTACTTCCGGGTCTGTTACTTTCAGAATCAAGTGGATCAAGGTGCCATTAACTTTCGGTGACAATATCTCATCTCGAACCGCTCTTCGTACCATGTTACAAACATCACCACCTACCACACTCCAACAATTCTGATAAAACGAGGCCGCTATCCCATCAGGACCAGCAGCCTTATTCGGGTTTGACTGGAAGACTGCTACCCTAATTTCCTCATCCGAAAACTCCTCCTCTAATAACTCTCTCTCACTCGAACCCAAGTTAACCCAATGCGGCAAAGCAAACGGCCCCACGAACCTCTTCGAATCCGAATACAAATCCATGTAATAATTCCGAACCAACTCCTCCAATTCCTCCTCCCGATCCACCCAAACTCCATCCGCGTTCCGAAGGCGGCAAATATGTGACGAATGAGTTTTCTTCATCGTAGCCAGATGGTAGAATCTAGTATTCATCTCACCCGATCTTATCCAATTTTCCCTCGACCTTTGGTACCAAGAAATCTCCTCCTCCCTTAAAGCACTAAGATATTCCTCTCGCAACCATTTCCCAAGCCTAAACATTGACGATCTATAAGTCTGTTGTAATGAAATTTGAATACCTTTAAGGCGAGCTAACAACACCCTCTTTCTCTTGTTGATGTCTCCAAAAACAATATCCTTCCCAACTAATAACCGTTGTTTCATCTTATCAATACTGACTCCTAGATCCAATTCCGAAGCGTCCCAACTATTCCGAACAAAGTCCAAAAAGCCTTTATGGAGACACCCAGCCGTTTCAAAGAGGAATCTTCTAGGTGGCCTCGCTTGATCAGCTGGCGCCAGACACACTAGGATGGGGGCGTGGTCCGAATGCCTACGATCAAGGTGGGAGACTTTAACGAACGGAAAAAGAGTTAAAAAGTCTGTATTCCCATACGCTCTATCGAGTCTTCTTAGAATTCTTTGACCCGTGTTCCACGAATCACACCATGTAAACCGCGGCCCCTCGAATCCTAGATCGGTTAAGTCACATTTCTCCCTCCAATCCTCAAACCTCTCCATGTTTCGAGTAATCCCTTCCTTACCACCTTTTTTATCTATTTCTTTACCCACTTGGTTAAAATCCCCTGCTATTAACCACGGAGTTCCAATGCCACTAAACGCTTGAAGTAACGCATCCCTTAAGGGTTCTCTATCTTGAGCTTTTGGCCTTGCGTAAACTGCGGAAAAAAACCAAGAATCGCAGTTATCTCTAGAAACTTCAATATTAATTACCTGATTTCCGGCTGATAACACGCGAACGCCTATATCGGAATCATTCCATATGGTTAACTATTTTACACCTTAAAATAGTAAAGAACCATCTATATACCAAAGGTAATTAAAGGAAATACTTTAACGCATTTTTTCAAGCTTATTTAAGAATATATAGTTTTTTTTTGTCAATAGAATATATAGTTTCAAAACTTCACATTTTTTATATATAGAAGTGTATATTATGATGTTTTATATAAATTAGTAATTTGGATATATTAATTTGGATATATTCCTCCTCCAAAAAAAAAAACATTTTCGTTCAGAGCTATTTTACTAATAGTTGTCAATCCTTTTTAAATATATAATATATATCTGATATTTTTTGTAGTATAAATCTTTGTTCCAACCTTATAGATTTTTATCTTTTTTTGTTTTGTTTTTATTTACGTGATTGATCTGGGCCACGACTAATCCTACGGGGCTATACACGTCTCCCCATGTATATTCTTAAGTAAATTAGAATTAGGTTACCCATGTTCAAGGAGGGGTTCGAACCTTGTATCTCTTACTTTACACACCCGTTAAAAAGGAAATTCAAACCCTATACCTCCCTTCTAAATGTTGAAGAATTAGCAAGGTCGTGTCTAGTTGAGCTAACCCAACTGGTTATGAATTTCTATCTTAATAGACACTTACTCTAGTAGAATAAAGTCTATGACAATCATTCTAGTATAGACCCTATTTTAGTATTTCGACTGTCTTTAAAAGGTTATCATTTTAGAAAATCAAGACATTTTTTTATTCTTTATACCATTTTTATTTTTAATTAAATATTATAATTTATGTTCCCAATAAACATTCAAAATATCAAAACAATTTATAATGGGTATATTAGTAATCAAATAGATAATAAATTACATTTCTTAATTTATGTGTAAAAGCAATCGTGACAACCTTTTGGGAGTAGTAGAGATACGTAAATAGAATAGACCAATTTTAACAATATAAATCTGATCAGTAATATGAGATCATTTTCTGGTAGTACAAACTATATCATAAGAGTCTAAACTCATAATATAAATCTTATTTTTAGTAGTATAAATTATAAATCTCAAACTTTTTATAATGATACTTCGTTTATTTTTTGCTAACCAAAAATAGACAAAAAAGGAAGAGAAAAGAAAAAGTGAGAAAAAAAAACTAAAGTTTTATCTTTGTAGTTAAGGGTAATATAGATTATTTTAAAACTAAATTAGTTAATAATTTTTTTGGTTTTAAAGAGTGGTTATCAGTAATTAACACTAGTTAGGCTTATTTAGAGTAAAGATACATATCACTTCTTTTTGTTTTACCCATGTATTAACTCTTATGTGGAGGTTTTAAACACAAATAAAAATATTTCTCTCTTTTAAATAATTTTTTTTCCTTTGTTTAATACCACATTAGATGACACATAAAAGATGATGATAATAGAGTAAATAAAAAATAGGTAATATATAGCAATGCTCGCTTATTTAATGGTGTTTTTCTCATAAAATAAAACACTTTGATAGTCCCAACATTATATATAGGCTATAGAACATGTATAGGTTTTTCTTTCATGAGCTCATGTTATATTTAGATGTTTAGTCAAGAGCAAAAAAATATAATATTTAAAGTAATGATAAATACCACCTAAAATAATATTATTTAATTATTACCCGTAACATGAATTGGTTATCAATAAATCTATAATAGATGATATATTTAGATGGTATATATTATTATCCAAATACTTATCAATAAAAACATACCAAACATCAAAATAATGACATGGAGAGAAGTTAGTGGAAACAAAAAAAAATTGAAAATATATATATTAAGAATAGACAGAAAATGGCAAGTTCATCAACTATTTAAAAAAAGAAAAAAGACTTGTGTTTTCATGATATTTATATTAACCATCGTGAATATGGAGAAAAAATAGGCACTTGTTATATTTTTACCTAATTAAAAAAATTAAATTAATATAAACACGTTTTGCTCGAGTCTGATTAAAGTTCGCCAAAAACCCACATATAAAACCCCACAACAATCAGACTTTGAAAATAGAAACCCGTCATTAAATAGACCCGGATTAACAAGGTCATATGGTAATCAAATAGCTTGCAAATATTTATTCCCTAGCTGATTCATATTAACAAATTAATAGCCTGCGAGGAATATATGAATACCATATCAATAGCTAGTATGGGATATTTAAGGAGATTTCACTACAACTGCTGAGTACTATGGTTGGAGAGTAAAGTGGTTGACCAAGATTGTTTAAGAATGTTGTTTTCACTAGATTAGTGTTTCCAAATACGTATAGAGGATAAGTGGGCTACTAAGTTGGGTCAAGTTTATTGGTTTTCTTATTGGGCTACTCCCAATACTTACATAGAAATATTTATTCGAAGTACTTGTTAAAAGCCAAAAAAAATAAAAATTCTTTCATCACTAGGGAAAGACCAATATCACAAACATATACCATTCGGAAGAAACATATAACAAAGCATCTTTAAAGACCAGAGAGAGAATATTTTACAGGAATATTCATAATCCTCACAAGTTGTAGTTACATCTCTAGTTCTGCAAATCATTCAGTAAAAAAGGTGTTTTGACAAGCCCAAACTAGCGGAACATAATGTACTCTCACTCTCCTTGTAATAACACTTATCACTTTAAACATAATTTCAACTTCACTCTTACTACTTAAAGAGACGAGGTATGATTTCATGTACACTAATATCAAGAAGCACTGGATCCTTACACAATGTTTTCCCTTTCTCAATTGAACTTGAAACAAACCATAATTTTCTCACACTAGATGATTCAAATTGAACAAAAAAACCATCGTTTTGTCCATGTTTCCATTTTCTTGATCCTTGCCCTTTCCATACCTACATATCATTTAAATCATATCAAATCATACAAAATTTTAAAATATTTAAATATAAATTCAAATCTATACCTGTGGATAAGAGATAATTCCTTTAGGCACAATTATACAAGCAGCTTCAGCTAAAGAATCTTCACCATATTGTCTAAGAAACGAAAAACAGTTACTGTGCGTATGTGGCGATTCAAAAGCCTGCAAAAAAAAAAAAACAAATTAAATTATAAAATATTATAAAATTAATTGAGTTTCTTTCTTTCGTTCACCTTATCAATATTCACAACAGGAGCATATTTCTCAGTGTCGGTTTTTTCCTTATTAAGAAAGAAATAAACTCTGGGATCAACTTTGGATGTTTCATGCCATGTTTTGACAGCTGTCTCCATTGTTTCAACTAGGTAAGAGAAAATCTCTTGAGCATTCTCTTTTCCAGACTGCAAATTAAAAATAAAAAAATTATATTAAAATAATAACCATTTTATTTGAATTATTAAACTCACCAATTCAGATTTTAAAGCATCCAAATGTTTAGCTATATCAACATTAGATCTCATGAGTTCCAATTCTTGAGCACGTTTTTTATCTTTAGACAATTGAGAAATCCTCTTGATCTTTCTAGAAACTTCCGAACTTTGAGGGTTATATTTCAAAGCCATCTCAAAAGCAACTAAAGCCTGAAAAATCTCACGAGTGTTATCTATATATATGTTATACAGTTTATAAGATAAAAATGAATAATACATACATCATCGTAACGTTCCATTGCTTCGAGTACACATCCTTTCCTGAAATAACCCTGTAAATGAAGAATTTATATCGAGAACTTGAATTATAATTTATAAAGTAAAATATACCTTTTCCCAGTCAGGTTTTAAGCTGATTGTTTTCTCTGCATCAAGAAGTGCTTTACTCAACTTTACCAAATTTAGAAATGCTGCAGCTCGGTTACTGATACATAACGATTTTAATTATATATAAGGAAATAAACAATATATATATATATATACCAATAAATGCAATATCGAATCGTAAAGGATGAAAAAAACACGTAACGACACAAAAAAAACCGCAATTTTCCAAAAAAGAAGAAAAACGTCACGGTTTTAAAGTCTTTGTGCGTAATCAATGATTGACTTATGGTTTGGCTAAGAAAATCGAGAGATTGAGTAATAAAGATTTACTGTGAGAAACCATTTTTTTTTTACAAAACTTACTTCGGAGAAATAATCAAGCTTTAAGCTTGCGAATTGTGACACGTGTTAATCTAACTACTTGTTTCATTAAGTACTCAAAGAGTAAAATACTTGAAACAGGGTAAATAAGCATGGATTTCCCTTTCTTTACCATGTATAAGACAAATGCATATACAAGTTTTGGCTATTTATTCACTCAGCTATTTCTCATTAGCTTCAATCAAATAACAATATAATTATAGACTTGGATCTAACATAAACATTATGGGATACCACATATGTATATACATTTACATAATGATACCCAAAACATATAAATTTACAGAAAATAAGGCTAAAATTTACTACCCAGTACGATATACAATAAAGTTTCATTTTATCGATATTCTAAGGGATTCACTAGCAAAGGGTTGGGTTTGTGGGCATTAGTTTTAAACCATGAACAAATGAGATTAAAATTTACATAATTTGATAAAATTTGAACTTTACAAAATGATCTCAAAGCTTAATATGTTAAACATTTGCAATTTGAAATGTCGAAAGAAGAAAATATCTGGGAAAAGAAATAATTACCTATAGAGAGTAGGATTGGAAGGGTCTTGTTTAATGGCCTGAGTGTATAGAGCAGCAGCTTTGAGATAGTTTCCAGCTTTGAAGAATTCATTGCCTTGATCTTTGAGTGATACTTGAGCTTTTGCTTCTGATTCTCCCATTTTTAATTTCTTTTGATCTTCTAGGGTTTCTCTAAGATTTGAAATCTGGGGTTTTGCTGTTGATGCTGGATGGCAAATTTTGTTTTTAGTTTATGCTGTGTTTTCTGGGTTAACGGGTCGGTTTAAACAACCCATAGAAGAAAAGAAATAGAGAAAAGAAAAGGAAAAAAAAACAAGAAAAATTAAAGTGAACTTTTAGGAAAATATACTTGGGGCCCAAAAATTTGCAACATTAATATATAAATCCCAACTAGAAAATAATTCTACAAAAGTCTTAATTCTGAATATCTGGTTTGATTTTTTACATTTATACCCTTTGTTGGGCTGGAGAGAGATGTTTAGATTGTCCGCGGATACGACCATTAATGCTCGCACCTATTTTCGTAACTTAACCAATGATGGGTACGGATTCGTGTCGTTTGTAAAATTTTATTAGTTCGTTTATTAAATTTTATTAAGTTCTTTATAGTTGTCCATGTGGGTACGGACCCATCTCGAACAATAGCTAAATAGGTAACAGACACATCTCGAACAATGGTTATATGGGAACGGACCCATCTTGAACAACTAGTTATATGGGTACGAACCCAGCTCGAACAAAAAACAAATCGAAATCTTTTTCACACTCGTTGCAATGGAATTAAAAATAAGTCGAAATCTCTTTTAACTCACCATTGAAAAAAAATTAATTTCAGACCCATGGCAGTGGTTTTCTTGGGTTGTACCTATGGCAGAGGTGCTCTTGGATTATACTCATGGCAGAGTTGTTCTTAGGTTGTACCCATGGCAGAGTTGTTCTTGGATTGTACCCATCACACTCGCATAATAGGAACAAAAAAACAAAAACAAAACGAAATCTCTTTACACTCGCAACATAGGAACAAAAAAAAGAAATCTCTGCACACTCATCATCATTGGAACAAAAAAGAAAAAGAAATCAGATCCACATATATAGGGATGGAGAATGGCCCACGTACGACATCATTTTTGTTCAAAGTGGAGAGACGCGGCTGTTTGTTGGTGGTGTATGGTCCACGAACAACGGTTTTCTGGTGCAAGAGAGTAGCGGTTTGGCAGTGGAGAATGATTGTTGTTTGTTGGTGGGAAGGTAAAATCCGGGTGGGATGGTGAGAGGTGAGAGAGAAGACACAGAATGGAGGCAATCAGTTTTCTTCAGCGGGAGGGAGGTGATATGTTGCGAATGTGAGAGGCGGTTTTCTGCTCCAGAGAGAGAAGACAGAGAAATGGAGAGGGGGGATGAAACAGAACTCCCTATAGGGTTTTGTTATTGGTTTTGATTTGTTCTCTGTTAGTATATGGAAGAGGGGGTTGTTCTAGTCTTTTTTTCCCATTCTAGTTAGGTTATAACAGGCTAATTAGATGGGGCGTTTCTGAGTATTCCTTAGTGGGATATGGCCTTATAAACTAAATACCCCTTTTTTGGATGGAAATTAAAGGGAGTTCGATCCACCGGATTTTCTAGACAAAATTTCAATAAGGGCGAAAGAGAAATTTGGTCACCGGTGGCTAATAGAACAAAAATTATCGGATAAAAAAAATTAAGATTAACAAAATAAATTGTAATAAAGTAAATATATTTATTGCAAAATAAGTGTAGTGTTTGCGAGATTAGACGGGAAATTTCAAGGGTATAGATATTTGTCATCGGAAAAGACGAAAACTCTTTCCTTCCAACCTAGGGTTTTTCCATTTTTTCATCTAATTCACTTCTATTTTCAATCAATTTCTTCAACCGTTGAACAATTAAAGGTGTCTAAAACATGGGGTTATCTACTGATGGCAGATTCATGAGTTTATCTTGTATACAATTAGATGGGTTTCATAGCAGCAATCTTGAATTTTATTTAATCAATCAGCCGTTTCGATTTTGTGAGATATGTGATGTTTACAACATAGAGAAAGATGGGATTTGCTATGAGGTTATGCGATTTTTTGATTTACACGGTGATGGGCTGGGTTTAGATCGACGGTGACATGGTTTTGAACTCCGAGTTGGAACATCAGGGGGCGCGGCGCTTGGGACTAGCCGGTTCTGATACGGCGACATGGGTGTGAACTCAACGGCCCAATGGAGAAAGGAGGCTGCAGCGGTCGATCTTCTGTTTGTTGATTTGTTGAGGAAGATGGCCTGGGTGTGGATTTTCTCGATAGAACACGAAGTATTAACAGATAAGAATTTAAAGTCTACGCAACAGAAGGCAAGACAAGCCACGAGTTTTCACACAAACCTGCGGTTTAATTTCAAAGGGATCGGGTACACCAAATATGGATTTAACCAAGACAACAGAGGGCAGCATAACATAAAACAGGCCACTGGCTCAGCAACACAGAGAGCAAAACACAGTGATTATCGACCAGAAAATCATAAGATTACTAGTTTGCACAAGGAAAATAGAGAAAACCAAGTTAGTAGAAGAATCAGTTTAGGTCAGGGTCATTACAGTAGTGGTAAAAGGATACAATATGAGAGAAGTAGAGATAATTTGTATGAAAAGGGACACGGACATCTCAACGATAACGAAATGGGTCAACTGGTTCTTGGAAAGGAAGGGCGAGACTTGTATAATCTAAACCATATTGATAACAGTTTTCTCACGGCGACCAGTTCTAATCTGCAAAAATACTTTAAAGACAAAATTTTAAGTCAAACAACTGATAATATGTTTATGAAGAAGATGGTATTAGAGAGAGGATGTTGTAGTCGTACTTTGGTCAATTTTCACATGAGCAGATTCATTGAAGACAAGATGGAAATCAGAAATGGTCTTATAACTATGGAGAAATTACAATTAGGAAAGGGATACTGTATTACTGCAATAAAGAGGAATACTGAATTAGGATTGGGTATGTTGTATGGGATGGATATAGAGGGATTAGGTGTAACTATTGGGCTGACTCAGGCTGTTGAATCAATATGTACAAGTGAGGAAAACAATATTAGCATTTTCAATATAATTAAAATTGCTGAAACGAGAAAGAAGATTCAGATGGGTACTTATTTACGCAGGATTTTACCAACTTATGGTATAATTAAAATTGCTGAAACGAGAAAGAAGATTCAGATGGTTATTTATTTACACATGATTTTACCAACTTATGGTAGGATTTTACTGGAATCTGAAAATGGTTTTGAAGATGGTAACAAAATAAAGGACACTGACTTGGTTCTGAGGATTCGTATGAATGGGACGGAAAGGAATTTACCTGTTCTGGTGATGGGACAATGGAGAATGAAGTGCACTTTTGATTATTATAATAATTTTAGATATTTGGATAATGAGGAGAAAGACTCAGATAATGATGAAGAAGGAGACAAGGTTGAGATAGGTGTGCAGTTTAAAGCTGGAGTTCGAGGTCCACCAGAGAATACTAAGGATAATAGAGAGAGTGAAACAGAGTCTGACGAGAGAGGAGTGTTTGCTCGTGAGTATGTGAGGATCAATGGTAAGGTTAGGTTTCGTGGTGGACGTGAGAATAGAGGTGGACGAGGAGGTAGAGGTCGCGGTCCCCCGGAAAGGGCCGCAGAGCGGAAATGACCACACTTTTTTGGAACTGCCAGGGGATTAGGGCCCCCCTGACGGTTCAAGTCTTGAAGGCATTGGTGGCTGAGCATAGACCCACCATTGCTTGTTTTTGCGAGACTATGCTCACCGAGAAGGACGCGCCTCTAGTGGTTCGTGGGTTGAATTTTGATAATTTTTTTGTTGTTAATCCCACTGGGATCAAGGACCACTCGGGGGGTTTCCTTCTTGTGTGGAACAATCCCTTAAACTTATCTATTTTACACTCTGGTCCGAATTATATTAGTCTGCATATTAACACTTTGGACTTTGTGTATTATCTGGTTTTTGTTCATTCCCCTAATTTATATGCTGATAGATTACAAATGTATACTGATATTACAACGTGGAAGACGAACACTGACGACCCTTTGCTAATTATGGGGGACTTTAACGATATTACGAATGCTAGGGAGCGGTTGAGTAACTCTCCTCCTAATTTCCAACATATTTTGAATTTCAATAATTTTATTGCTAACAATTTATTGACAGAACTTCATACTTGTGGAAGCTATTATACATGGTCTAATAGGAGATCAGATAACTTGGTTGTAAAATCAAAAATAGATAAAGTTTTTACAACTTCTGAGTGGTTTGAAAAAAACCCCAATGCTACAGTCTTTATACCTTCGGCGACTGGATCTGATCACTCGCCAATTATTTTGTACCCAAGAGGCAAAGGTAAAAGGCATGTCAGACACTTCAAATTCGAGACCAACTGGAGCGAACACGAAGACTGCAATGGTATTATCGCTAATGCTTGGGGATCACCTGAAATTCCAGCGAATGTTCATACGGTTGTGCGTAAACGAAATAATACTACAACAGCCCTTAAGACTTGGAGTAGGTATACTTTCCCTAATAATAAAAAGAAGATCAAAGAACTAGAACAACAACTTATGACGGTCACAAATCAACCATTTACGGAGGAAAACAGACTACGGGAGTTGGACATTAGAGACAGTATCAAATCTTTCTGGAAAAGGGAAGAGATCTACTGGGCGGATAGGTCACGACAACAGTGGATCCATTTTGGAGACAAGAACACTAAGTTCTTCTTTGCGATTACAGCACAGCGTAGAAACTTTAACAGAATCTCGGCGATCCAAATGACTACTGGAGACTGGACCCAAGATGAAAGTGAGATTAAAGCACAATTTAATAACTATTATGACTCACTTCTACAATCGCAGGAAGGACCACTACTCACGGAAGCTTTGAGATGTATAACGGGTAAAGTATCAGAGGCGATGAACGCAAAACTTATATCTATTCCAGACATACAAGAAGTAAAGGACGCGGTGTTTGACATTAGCCCAGGAAAAGCGCCAGGACCTGATGGGTTTAATGGGAAGTTTTTTCAAGAATACTGGGATATCATTGGAGAAGACGTGTTTCAAATGGTGGTAGTTTTTTTACATATAATACACCGCTGACTGTCCTTAACGAGACACTTATTACTCTTATTCCAAAGGGAGATACTCAATCTGGAGTTGGTGATTATCGGCCGATTTCATGCGTTAATGTTATTTACAAAATTATATCCAAAATTCTGGCGAACAGGTTACAAGCTATTATGAATGAGATTACTTCACCTACACAGGCAGCTTTTATTAAAGATCGGTCAATTCAAGATAATATTATTATAGCACAGGAGGTCTCTTTTTTTATGAAACGCAAACTTAAAAATGAGAAACATTTCGCGGCAATTAAACTAGATATGGCTAAAGCATATGACCAAGTCCGGTGGGACTTCCTGCGCTTGTTGTTGGAACGGTTGGGTTTCAACATGACCTGGGTTAACTGGATCTGGAACTGTTTAACAACGGTAACTTTTCAACTTAATATCAATGGAGAACGACAACCAGCTTTTACACCAGGGCAGGGGTTGCGGCAAGGGGACCCTCTATCCCCTTTGTTGTTTTCCCTTCTTACAGAATCGCTAATTACTCTCATCGAAAACAAGGTTGAAACAGGAAAGATCAAAGGTATCCGTATTACTCGTAATTGCCCGGTTATCTCTCACCTTCTTTTTGCAGATGATTCCTTGTTTTTCCTCTCGTTGGAAGGGCAGGAAAGTTGAGGAATTTCAGGAATGTATTGACACTTACTGTAGATGTTCGGGACAAAAGGTCAACTTTAACAAATCGGTTGTCTGTTTCAGTAAACAGACCCCGGAGAGTATCCGTCAACATATTTCAGAATCATTACATATTCAAGAAGTGAATGACTTGGGAAAATATTTGGGTATACCACTATGTCATAAAAGGTCAAAGATCGAGACTCTTCAGTGGATTGCAGATAAGGTCTTTAATAAAGCTCAGGGGTGGATTGCGAAGTTGCTGTCGGAAGGCGGCAAAGAAGTCCTTATTAAAGCTGTCCTTCAGGATATTCCGACTTATGCTATGTCTATATTTTCTTTTCCACTTGGTTTTTGTAGGAAACTAACATCGATTATTTCACGATTCTGGTGGAATTCACTGGAAAAAAGGAAGATTCATTGGTTAGACTGGGAGAAAATGACAGCGGCAAAAGTTATCGGGGGAATGGGTTTTCGAGATATTAAAAGGGCGAATACTGCTCTCTTAGCACGGCAAGCATGGAGAATATTACAGTCGCCAAATTCTTTGGTGGCACGATTACTTAAAGGGATTTACTTTCCACAAAAGGATTTCTTATAGGTTAAGCTAAGACAAAGTCGTACTTGGTCATGGGCAAGTCTGATTGAAGGGAGGGACTTATTAGTCGAGCATGGGATCATTCAGATTGGCAATGGAGAATCAACTAGAATTTGGGAAGATAAATGGCTACCATCTGGAAGAATTAAAGATCATCCACCATAAGCGACGATCACAACGGTAAATCAGTTAATGCAGACTGCGGGGAACAACTGGAACTGGGAGGTAATTGATTCAAACTTACCGGAGCCAGTAAGAGAAGAGATTTTTCGGACACCAATTTTGGACAGAGACCTACACGACACTTTTACTTGGCCTTACACAAAATCAGGATCATATACCACGAAATCGGGTTACACTACATTAACCAATGAACAATTGGGAAGCCGTACACAAACATCATCACAGGCAACTATTTCTAATTCTAAGTTGTGGACAAGAATTTGGAAATCAAATGTACCATCCAAAGTTCGTAATTTCACGTGGAAAGCGTGTTGGGATATACTTCCAACACAACTTAATTTGTACCATAAAAATTGCAGTGACAACTCATACTGTAACTGGTGTGGAGAGATACCGGAAACATGCTCACATCTTCTCTTGAATTGTACTTTTTGTAAACAGGTATGGGCGGGCTCAGCAATACAAATTCGTATCCCTGATGAAGAACCACGAAGTATAGGCGACTGGCTGGATCAGATTATTAATCAAACTGATCAATCCATGTGGGACACAAGAGTTGTGACGACTTACATATTATTACTGATGTGGAACATATGGAAACAAAAAATGAAATGCTTATATGAAACTGGCACTCCACAAGTTAATACAGTATTACACTTAACACATGTCACTATGACTGATCTATTTGGACAGGGCTGGAGTCAAGTCCAAACACCAGCGACGGTGGCAGAGGAACAACAACAGCCTACATCAACAGGCTCAGATTTCCCAGCTGACGTTCAAGTGATATATACGTGTGATGCTGCTTTTAAGACGAAAGCCGAGCAAGGCGGGATTGGGATTGTTCGTAGGGAGAGAAGTTCCGGAAACCGGCAGGTATACTCATTACCTATCTGGGCGGATTCGGTAACAGAAGCAGAAGCAATGGCAGTGTACGAGACTACTAAACTTGCCTACCAAGAAACGGGAAGACGAATCATGATTTGCTCAGACAACCTTGAAGTCATTCAAGGTATTAATATGTTGCCAGCAGCGTGGTGGAAGATTAGACCGTTCATTAGGCAGATTCGGCAGGCAGCTGAGGGACATGGACAGATGTCTTTCAAACACATTCCGAGATGCCAAAATGGGTGGGCTGATCGAGCGGCGTGGAACGCTAGGCAGCGAACAGTTGCGAGGGGGCAGCAGAATATGCTTGTCCTCGGATTCGGAAGATTTGGAATCGGATGATAATCGGACTCGAATGTTATGCACGATTGACCAAAAAAAAAAAAGTGTAGTGTTTGCTTGCAAATTGCAATTCTTCTATTTATATGAAAACCTTCTAGTATGGCGGCTTTTATTTGTGGTTTGTAGATAGATCTTTATGTTTATAACTACCCACGATGCGCATTGATCACACGTCGCCATGTTGCTTACCTGTCAGCGATGTGGGGATGACAATTTGAATATGGACAAATTTTTTCATCTTTTTTCTGATCTTCATTTTCTTCATCATGTTGAAGTGTTTATAAGCTACCTCTGAAAGTTATCAATTGTAAGTCCTAGTGGGTAAATTAAACACTAATCAGAATTACTACTAATTAAAAATATTTTGAAATATAATATACGATTGAAAAACTCTTTCAGTGATTTTAATAGATATATGAAGACTAGTAAAGCAAGGAGGTAGTTGATAAAAACTTATGCAAATCTATATCACAACAAGAAATTAAAGAGTATAAGGGTAGTGATAACGTAATCGGATATAGTGGTTTGATATAATACCTTGATCTCCATCTTTTGCAGTAGCAACCAATAAAGAGCCTTTGTACTTGGACTTCAGGAACCTAGCGTCCAAAAATAACATGGGGCGACAAGACTTAAAACCAGTAATAGACCCACCAAATGAGAAAAAACACATGTGAAATACTCGAGACACGGGATCGCACTGAACTGAAAAAGCGGTTAATAGATCAAGTTTCTGGAGCTTTTCAAAGTAAGCTTGCAAACGATTGAATGAAGATCCAATATCACCGTATCGAATGTCCTTGGCCTTATGTATAGTAGACCAAGATGTTTTGTACGAAACATCGAAACCATAACTCTCCTTTAACACAGACTGAATGTCTCTAGGCCTAGACGATGGTTTGGCACGAAGTTCATCGAAAATAACACGACTAAGAATGGAAGAATCCAACCGGGAGTGTGAGGTTTTCTTGTAAACATGACTGCACGTGTGAATATTCCTATATGAATGCAAATACCAAAATTTGTTTGACTTATCACGGGATACGTATATATACCAATTACAACCCTTCTCGACCTTATAATAGCACTGAGCGCTGATGCGCGAGTTCTTGTTATTGTGGATATAGTCGAAATCAAACCCATCAACAGCAGCTTGCTTGCAAAGAACGGAACAGAACTGCTCAGCACCACCCACAAAACACTGTTCAACACCTTGTAAACCTAATTTCCAACAATCACTCCTAATATCCTTCTTTTCATGAATAAAAAAGGTTGGATCAGGGGTAGAGGCAACAACAGACATAATAGGATCAGCGGAGATGGGTTTAGTAATGCCAGCTGATTCTGGAGAGGATATATTGTTGAAGGAAGGGGTCCTGGAATCAGTAACATAAATATAAATCTTGTCAAACCCACCACGTCCAAGAATCCACTTAATTGTGCAAAAATTTGAATCAGTTTCTAGAAGGGAGTCTTTATACTCCCCTATAGTATAAGATATAACAGCAAATTTAGATAGCTGAGGCCACCTAGACTGAACAAAATTATTTACTGATTCAATGCCATCCAGCTGATCAAAGGGGAGGAAAATCTGATCATTTCCCATCTTGAACACAACAAGCACGTCTTTGATCATTATATCTGTCAGCAAAAATGGGTAAGAGTGAGTATACACAAAGCAATGAAAACTCAGAGTACTATGTGGAAGAGTTTCAGTAAGATGAGCACTCAGAGTACTCTATAAAACTCAGAGTACTCTATAAAACCCAGAGTACTCTATAAAACTAAGAGTACTCTATAAAAGTCAGAGTACTCTTAAAAATCAGAGTATCATATATAACACATGGTACTCTATAAAATTCAGAGTACTCTATATATTTGAAAAAGGATGAGTACTCTCAGAAATTTAAAAACACTGAGTATCGTACTGGGGCTGTACTATCATGCAAAATATTGAGTACTCTCTATATATTTGAAAAGGGATAAGTAGTCACAGAAATTTAAAAACACGGAGTATCGTACTGGACTGTACTATCATGCATGCAGCGGCTGTGATAAACCCTAAAAATTACAGATCGGAAAGCACTAACGTTCTAACTGAAAAACAATGAAAGAAACACGAAAATGAAAACGAATATATGCAATAACAAACATATCATGAACAAATCTACCATGAAATACATGAAAAAAGCTCAAAAAGTATGAAACGAGTATGATATATGCACATAATCATGGCTTGAAACGAAAAAACTTAACATATAACACGATACATACTGGATATTGGGATTAAACAATGCTAGTACATACAAAAAACACATGTAACACAAACAAACATATAAATTGATGAAAAGAAACAGTAAATGGATTAGAAACAAACCTTAAAACGAAGGTAAAACGTGAAATTTTCTCTAGAATGTAGAAGGATGAGACGTGATGAATATATGATAACAAACTAAGAAGGTTGAAATCGAAAGGGAGGATTTGAAATAAATATGGAAATTCGAAATAGAGCTCACGAAATTGGAGAGAGAGTGTAGTATAAGAAGCTCACGGAAATTAATAGAAAGAGAATATGCAAAAGAGTATATATATGAGTCTAAAAAACATTTGAGGGTAGTAAGGTAATAGGGGTTTTGGGTTTCATGTGTTAAAAACTTTCTGAGGTCTTTAGTAAGAAGAGGCTCTTGGAGGGGTCCCTATCTTGAAGAGGGGGGTGTGGTCAAGACCCTAAGTGGAATTTTCTCTATAAACACTCTGAAAATAGCGGGTGCCAATTTATTAAAGACACACAAGCTATTATATTGTAACTACTCGTGTTCAAAACGGGTGAAATAAAAAGAGAGCAGTGAAATAAGATAACCATTCTTAAGTTCTTCTTCTTCCTATATATTCTTGTTTTTCTCCAGTAAAAATAAGTGAAAGTAAAGCTAGCTATTAATTGTCATTTATCCTACTATTTAATCACCCACAATTGTCTATTTAACGAAATATGTATAATAAAAGACAAATCAAAATAATTGTTTAAAAAGAGTTCTTATTGAAGTACAACTCTACTTTAAGATATATCTTAAAAATATTCCATCTAACAAAGTAAGGAGTTTTCTTCATATCAGCTTTCTTGCTAATTTATATATTCCCTATTCTCACATTTCTGCCCTTCATTATTGGACTGCCATGTGCATTTCTCTGATCCACAGACTAGTTGAATAAAAAAAATTAAGTGGTCTTGTTTCTTCCTAAGTTTCGTACTTTTTAGATTTCGAATACTGTCGTTCAAATAGGCCATGTATGTACAATAGATCCAAACTTTATCTAGTATAATACTAGTTATAACATGTACCCATAGGGTACTATGAAAACAAACTAAAATGATGTACATCATGGTATATTCATATCAACACTATTACGTTTAAACTTTAAGGTTTAAGTTTTAAAATTAAGTGGTTTGTTGTTTGTAGTGCACGATTCAAGTTTCATTGTGTTCAACTTTTATGGAAAAGAAAAATATTTGTTTGTCAACGGGAATCAAACCCAGGTCCCCTGGTGAAAGTCAGATATCCTAAATGTTGGTACAAAAAAATAGAGGAATGCAAACAATGAGGATAAAAAACGGGACCTTCAAAGGCGTTAAGGGTATTAGGGTGTTAAGGAGATCTTATCTTCTCTCTATGTAGAGCATCCAGATCATCAAAAAAAAATGTTTTGTATTATAGATTTTCAATAAGTAGGCAAATATAAAGTATAAAATACCCTCTAACCAATGCCTTAAACATCTGGGTATTCACCTAATAATTAGGATACATTATACATATAACAAATATTCCATGGAATACATCTAACACGCACAAGAAGCATGTGCAGTCTATTGGATTGAAAATAGCATGCCCTAGATAAGGATATCTCATAATGAAATGGTAAATATTGTGCAATGTACACATCCATATAATACACCTTTAAATATTGAACCAACTGAAATTACCACATGAATTAATCACATAGGAAGTAAAATAAGAATGGTCCCCAAAGAGGTTTGGATACTCGGAATAAAGTGTAGATTATTTATCTAGTAGAAATATATGGATTTGTGAAAGGTTTCATGTGTAATAAATAAAGAAGATCCTAATCCACAAAGTGGTAAAAACTATTGACATATAAATTAATGGCCATAATGAGATTATGCAATCTAAATCCTCACTTCTATCACAAACATTCTCGCAAAAATATAGAATTGACTATAAGAAGACATCTTCATTCTCATGTTGTGGATACAATGACACTGAGATAGTATTTTGTTGGAAAATCTCAAGAGTTGAGTATGATAAGGTATCACTTACAAAGATAAATAATGTGATACTTGGACTATAATAAAACTTCATGACAAACACAATGAGTTTCTATAGTAAAATAGGTGATTGAAGCACACTAAGTGCTTTAATCAAGATAGGTGTTTGAAGCACAATAAGTTCCAGAAGCACGATAGGTTCATGAAGCACGAGAGGTTCCTTAAATAAGGAGGCCAACTAAATTACAAGAGGTTTCCAAAGAACGAGAAGTGCATATGTATACAAGACCCGTAAAGCAAAAGATTTTAAACCCTGAGAATGTTCAATATACTAAAAAATTCTGTGAAACACAATATTTCTATATGAATGTATACGATTATTTTAAATCTTGAGAAGGCGATAAAATAATTGCTTGGACCTGAAGTATCGTATCTTATTGCTAATTGATGGGATAGTTTATTGGAAAAGTACAATATCAATGCAAAACTTTATCTTGTCAAGAATCCAAATCAACTATATTGGATTAGAATAAATGTGTGGACCCACGTCTGTGGGTGCACAAATATAAAATTATCTTAAGATGATACGCAAGATTGGGGATATAATACATGTCTAATTTGATGCCATTGTTAATCCTAGAGATTCAAGAAATCAAAAAATATTGTTTTCTTATAAAACAATAGGCATATCATTATCATCATAAGATGAAAAGATAATATTTACAATTTTATCTCTTATCCTCATAAATTATAATTTAGTTACTTTCTCACAAGTACAATTCAAGTAAAATATTTGAGTATAATATGTGTATATAAAATGTATCAAAAGTGGTCAATTTGTGATATGATAAAATATTTTTTACCACAAGGTTTCAACATTGAATGGAATGATTTTTTTTGTTTGTATTCAACAAATACATTAACAATAATCCAACTAATTCGTATGCTAAATTTATATAATCGAGTTCTTTCAAATTACAGGTTAAAAAATATGAAACTTCGCACAAAATAGTTTTCATAATCCATATCACAATTAAGGATGACAACAGTTACATTTAAAATCAAAACATCTAAAAACCAATTACGTAAGAATGGTTAAAACCATTAAGTTATGGTTTTGAAAAGTGTAACCGATAGTTAAAGTGTTAGGGTATGGTTATAGATAAAAATAAAACTGAATGACAGAAAACTATTTATTATCATATATATTTTCGTATTATATACAGTTTTTTTATTTACGCTTATATTTAAAAAAGAAAAGAGTTTTACTCTTTATCACATTTTATATAAAAATCTAAGAAACATAATGAAAATATTGGTATTTTAAACTTTTACATAAAAATGATATTAAAAGTAAATTTTTTTTTATTTTAAATTCTTTATGTTTATATCTTTACAAATTGAAAAGCTAGGAGGATAAATCATAGTTAATATTCAAAAGCTAGACTTGAAAATTTTATTTTATTTTGGCTACGTAGATAATTTAGGATAGCTTCCACCTATTATAATTATTTTTTCAAAAAATATACACATGTTTAAGAAAAACATTCAAATTATATATCTTTTAACTTCACACTTTTTAAATATATCTTTTTATCTTTCTTAAAATTCAAAGGTCAATTAAGTATTCACTACAATTTATACATTAATTTTTTTGATATACTTATATGAGCCGATTGATGTCTATTAAAAAACTTATTTAGAAAAATGTGCCTAAAATAAAATATTTATTGAAAACAGCCCCATCCCAAATTACCCTTATAATTAACAATTAAAAAATAAAATAAAAACTAATAAACACGCGCGCGTCCGTGAAATTTTTTTAAAATCGTCATAACTAATTCAAAAAAAATCAAAAAAATCAAAAAAAATTATATTTGGATAAATCAAATTAATATTTACGTCTATGATTTTTTTCGGAATTTTCTGAATTTTTTGATTTTTTTTCTTTTTTAAATTTTTTTTTTCGCAGACACGAAATTTCATGTTTAAAACATGGAATTCCATGTTTATTTCACGGTTTAAAACATGGAATTCCGTGTCTGCGAAAAAAAATTAAAAAAATTCAAAAAAAATCAAAAAATTCAAAAAAAATCAAAAAAATTCATAGACGTAAATATTAATTAGATTTATTCAAAAATATTTTTTTTTGAATTAGTTATGACGATTTTAAAAAAAAAATTCACGGACACGCGTATGTGATGGAATTATTAAAAAAATAGAAAATATAAAGGGGATGTTTTCTATAAATAATTACTTCATTAGGCATTTTTTTATAAAATAAATTATTGAAGGCATAAAAAAACAATTAAAAAGTTTAATGAGAATGTTATCAACAATAACCCCTATTTATATAGTAAAAAAGAATATATTCTTTTTGTTACATGGGAAGACTGTTTTGAACTAGACCATTGACTTGATTCGAACCTACGCTACTAAATTAAATAATCATGGTCTTAGCCAGTGAACTAACCCTAACTAACCCTAATTGATTAAAAAAAAAAATCACACAGCTATTCGATTATGTCCACCTTATTTTTCCTTGACAAAAAAAAAAAAAAAAGATTATGTCCACCATTTAACAATTGTATAAGTTCAACATTTTTATCCCTTTTCTTTCTATCTCTAGAGTTCAAATATTTTACTACGAGTTACTCTTTTGACAAAAAAAAAAAAAAAAAAACTCTAATGTCTTTTTGTTTCTCAAACATGACATAGACATAACGCAAGAGATGATGTTAAAATATGTAAGTAAATTAAAACATTGAATTAGTCCTCCATTATTCGAAGTTTCTTATCTTAAGTCAAAGGTCAACGCCATCGAACTTTTTTTTGGACTGGATCTAGAACTGTTTATATGCTTACATTGGGTATTGACGTGCCAGAAAGATAGAGGAAAGTCACCCACAATTTTTCTAGTATTTCTACCATGCCTCGCATTCTTTAGTTTATTATAATACTTGGAACAAAAAAAAAGTTTATTATAATACATTAATTGATCGTATTTTCCACATTGACCCAAAAAAAAAAACGTATATTCCATAGTTTTACATTTTCTTTTTTTTGGACATTCACAGTTTTACATTATATCGAAGGTTTTGAACTAAAAATTCTACAACCTAAAATATTTGTTGGCTACATCGATAGGTTAGCCGTAATTGTTGAGCATGTAAAATCAGTTTTTTTTTTCTTTTTCCAATTGTAATATTTAAAAACATATAAAAATAAAATTTAGCCAATTCTTCTAATGAAACTATTATTACACAGGATAGTTATTAACTAAGGATGATTCAAAAAGTACCCATTACCAAATAACTTGTTAAATAGCTTGTATTTGACAATTTAGTTAGTTGCATAATTTTTTTTTAGAGACATCAACAAAATTTAACCTTGACCGTTCAGCAAAACAATAAATACTGTTTACAATATTACAAATGTCAACTTTTTCTTTTTACATGGGTGGTCGGGCCAGATTTTGCGCACCACAACTAAGTCCATGGGAAATTTACACGTCTCCTCCTGCATATTCCCAGGTAAATCAGAAGTAGGTTACCCATGTTCATGGAGGAGATTTGAACAATATACATCTTGCTTTACCACCCTTTATGGGATGAAGAAATGGCAAGCCTCTGGCCAATTAAGCTAACCCAACTGGTTACAAATGTTAAGCTTATTAATTGAATTGGAGGAGGCAAGTGGCAACATGATTGAAGAAGATCATTCTCGATGAACATACTTCCCCACCAAAAAATCTCCATCTAATTATGTCGCTTTAAGCACACATATAGCTTCTACCTCAAGGATTGAGTCTGCCCCAATTGACCATGCTTTACCTATTACACAATGTCCATTAGAGTCTCTTACAATACAAGCAAATACATCCCCTTTATTGCCATATGCTGCATCACAATTCTGTTGATCACAATCGATCAAGTAAATTGAATAGAAGGTGATATAATGATACAATATATTTTCATGCTTCGACAATATTGAGAAGAAACGTTAACAAAATATTTAAGCTTGAGAATGAGAATGGAATATGGAGAGAAGATCCTAAAGAAATCAAGGAAATGATGATAAAATACTACAAATACCTTTTTAAGGAAACGGAAGTTAGAGACGTGGAAGATGTTGCAAACCATACACCACGTAAAATCACAAAGGAGATGAATAGGGACCTCATAAAGTGCCCAAACATGGAATAAATTAGATGTGAAGTGTTTTATATGTCGGGATCTAAGGCTCTAGGGCGGGATGGGTTACTAGGTAATTTTTATCATGATATTTGGAATTCTATCAAGGAAGACATTTTTCAGAGTTTGTGGAGAGTTTTTTTCGATAAAGAATGTACCCCTTGGGGAAAATTAATTATACAATCATTACATTAGTACCCAAAGGGTCTGTAAAAGAAAGGATTGGGGATTTCAGACCAAACTCTTGCATGAATTTCAGTTTTAAGATTATTGCTAGGATACTGGCCCTCTGGTTGCAACCAATCATGGATAAGATTATTTCTCCTACACAGTCAACATTTATTAAAGGTCGAAGTATCAAGATAATATTATGATAGCTCAAGAAATGTTTTATTTCCTCAATACCAAAAGAAGATAAAAAAAACTACGTGACAGTCAAACTGGATATGGAGAAGGCATGTGACAAGTGAATTAGAAATTCTTGATGAAAATTTTAGAAAAACAAGGTTTATTCCACATATGGAAAGATTGGATTCTAAACTGTATTTCTATGATTTCCTGCCAGATCAAAGTTAATGGCGGTCGACTCCAGAAACCCAGCACAAGGCATTAAACAAGGAGACCCATTATCTCCTATATTGTTCTCTTTAATGACGAGATTCCTTTGCTTTACCACTTCAAATCAGTTTCATAGGTTTAATAGCTTACATATACCTAAGTGCTATACAAATAACACACAAATTACGCGCAAAAGCTCACCAAACAGGAAACGCCTTAAACTATCCAAGAAAATGTAAAATATGAATAAATGAGAAAAAATTCCAAAATTAATTACTAAATACCTTATAAAATATGTCTCAAATATATATTGATATATCACAAATATGGAGAAATCATAACTTTTCAAGAAATCAAAGCAAAGAATTTATTGAATCAATAAATTATGTGTCAACGTCCTCGATTAGTGCCTATATATTTATGGGAATATAATGCTTCCTTAATCTTTAAAAATAAATAATTCAAAAACATGAAAGGTATATTCTTCCTCTTTTAAAATAGATGAATATATTTATTAATTTGTATAACACAACAATTAAGTTACCTATTTTATTTACGAAAGGAACGATCATCAAAAATCAATTAATTAAGTTACTCTTTTTATTTTGTTTTAATACATGAATATAGTTATTATTTTTTAATACATCATGACAAGAAGACTAATTATCTAGTTTATTTAGTTTAATTTTTTTATATAATTTTAATATAACATGACGACTATTTAGTACACTTTATTTTTGTTTAGATGTCAATTTCACTAAGAAGATAGCCAATAAGCAAAAAGACGTGAGCATAAAACATTACAAGACCCTAATCGAAAGCACACCAGCATGATCATTAGTAACGGTCATTCAACATATTACATGCACAGTCCGTTAGAGAAAGAATGGTTACAGCTTGCTTCCGTCCCGATCGAAAAAAAAGAACGGCTACAGCTTAGATTTTTTTTTTCTCTCCCTATCTTTTTTTCTCTACCTTATCTCTACTTTATTTTTCCAAAGCCTTTTTCTTCGAACCTTCAGCAACATAAAAATTTTATATTCAAAATCTTTTTTTTTTAAATTTCAAGATCCTGTTGATCGTCGATCAGTACTTTTTTCTATTTTGTCGTGTTCAGCTGGTCGTAAAATGTCATAAGTGTTTTCTCTAAAAGTTGGTGTTAGTTGAGCTAATTTCACTTCTTGAATTCTCTATTATCAAAACCCAGTTGGATGTTAGGTATCTTAGAAGAATTGTAATATTTTTCAGAGTTATGCAGGTCATGGTTGTTGTTTGTTAATCATGATTAGAATCCTTAAACTTGATTTTGAGATTTTTAATCTATGTTGGCTTCTCAACGATGGCAGACTCAAAATCCATAGGACCCTTCTCCGCTCGAGCCTCTACACTAAAAGGATTTTCAAGCATTCGTTCCTCCTAAAATTGTCTAGATCCACTCGTCATTGATATTGCTGCTCGACTTGTACGTAAGCTTTTCATTACCACGATTCACATTCATTTTCCTCACTAGGCCCGTGATCATTATTTAGTACTTCAAATTAAACACTGAATGTGGTGCACTTGTGAAACACATTAACGAATCAAAGATCACTTGCGTTAAATCTATCTACTCCTCTCCTAAAACACAATTCAAGAAATAGAAATTTTCTTACTTACATCTGCGGTTCAAACATTTCCAAAGGTTGCTGGTGAAAGAAAATGTTTCCATACTCAAGTTTCGGGTTAAAGGTACCCTTCAACTGTCTCTTGCTTTTCAGAACCAACTCTTTACACAACACATGGTCATATAGCGAATCCCAATAGAAAGCATATATATTCTTCACTGCTTCTTGATACTTGCATGGTCCAACTAATTCTTTGAACTAGAAATGGTTAGATCTCTTCAACAATGAACAGATTCAACTTCTCTCTAACTAGAACTCGACCTTTGCTATCTCGGTGAAAGAGGAAGAACTCAGACACTAACCCAGTACATAATCTCGGTTGCCTCATCATGCATACGGTCCATCCCAGTCTATCATCCAACTCTAGAAATCTACTCACCTACTCTAACTCCTCGTTGAAATACTCTCTCATGCATGTGAAGGGGTCAATTACGCCACATTTTCTTTGGCGATAGCTAATAAGCTCTTGAAGTGTCGCTCATCACGAGTATCAGAATCACGACTTGTAATAGTTGTGGCACTCTCGGTTCCAAAATAAAAATTGCTTTCTCTTGAGGACTCAAACTCACCATCACCGGTTTTTCTCTTATCGCTTAACTCGACCTTCATCTTCTTCCCAGAATTCACATGATTCTCTGTAGTCTTCCTCCTTTCAACCCACTATTTCTCTTGATTGTTTGCCATCTTCCGAGCACTCCCCAGTGTCTTTGTTCTAATCGTCATCTCAATTGTCCTCCAACTCAAAGTTGCACCACTCTTGAAATTACCCCTTGATTTTTGGATGAATAAGGTGTTATTTGGGTTAGGAAAAGTGTAGGGATGATTATTGAAGTGGATAAGATGGACTTTCAATTGGGTGAAGAGGATTTAAAGGAATTTGGAATAAGGTTTTTGAAAATTTTGGAATTACATCTTGATTTTTAGGTGTTTTGGAATGATTTGGGTGGTGAAATTTTGGTTATATGAGTGGATAAATGAACATGGATGTGAATCTATGGTGTTTTGGTAGTGTTTTGATGTGTGGTGAAGGTTTGGTTGAAACTTTAACGGTGTTTGGGTGATTGGAGAAGAAGAAGTTTTAAGGATTTGGAAGTGGGTATGTGTTATACCTCTTCTCGTAGTTGTTGCAGTTCTCTCTTGCGGTGCACCACACGGGTCGCGCGGTGTATATGTGTCCTTGTTTTTCTTGTACCGTGATGACAGTAGTCACGATTCTCAAAATGGGTTTTTGTCGATATATGCATGCGGTATCACTGCATGGAAGGTCGGTATACCATGAAGTCCTCCTTACTCTCGACATGAAGACCGTATTCGTTAATAAATAAGCATTGTGGTGATGGTAAGGGTCATGCGGTGTACTGTGGTAAGCTGCGGTGTACCACAAGACCTCTCGACCAACACCAATTAAATCAACGAAAACGCTTAGATATGGATGATGTAAAGTGGTCCCGAGGTCGGTGATCAAGTCTCCTTTCTCGCCATAGATCTGGTTTAGTCAACAACAAGATTATCCACGAGGGTGGTGGTGGTGACTAATAATAAATGCACATAAAAGTCTCGGTAGTTTATGTTAGATTGCACACGGAAGACGAGGGTGGTGGTCAACGTTATTTTTTTGTTCGAAAGGTCAACATAATTTAGTTTTAGGGTCAAGGATATATTTTTTTTACGGTAGGGAAGAAAGACTGGATACAGGGTAGGTGAGAAAAAAATGTGATGTAAATGAAAAGTAGAAAAAAAAGTTAGGTTTATCATTTAATATGTATATGGGTTGAATGTTCTTGGAATTATATTTTGAGAAAAATAAAATACTCACTTTTTTTGTAGGATAAGTACAAGTCCCTAACTTTTAAATCCTACCCTATCCCTATTTTACAAAAAGTATCTCACAGTGCTGGTATATCCCACCCTGGTGGCCTAATTGCCCTATATCTAGCGTTTTTCACAAGTTTGTCCGCCCTACCATTGAAGCGCCTCGGAATGGGCTTAAAACAAATTGGCCCTCCAATAAGAGCTTGCCTCCGGATCTCCAAGATTGCTGGGTGGATTCTCCAATTTGACGCTAACATTTGCTTTATACCTTAAATCAGTTCAAGTTAATTTGAGAAGATTATTTTCATTTCATTCGGAAAGTCCTTCCCCCGTTGCGTAGCGTCTAGAACAGCCTGTGCCTCCCTTTCAATCGCGTAGGTACACTTCAGTATTATGGAGACATCGATTAGAACACATGTCCGCTTATGATATTGCACTAAACTGATACCCGTCAGACCGCCCGGGGATGTAAACGAGGCATCACAATACCAACTAATATCTGACGGGTTATCATCTAAGCTCGGATCCAATTGCTAACCTCCTTTTTTTTATATGTATGGGTGTCCAGGCCAGCTTACACGCACAACGACTATTCTCATAGGATATATACACGCCTCCTTATGCATACCCATGTTCAGGGAGGGGACTCGAATCTTGCACCTCTTGCTTACCCCCTTTAAGGGCTCAAGAAATAACAAGGATGAGGGGATTCGAACCCTGTACCTCCTAGATGAGAGACAAGGTCCTGGCCATTAAGCTAGTCCCAATGGTTCGATTGCTAACCTCCTTCCTCTTGGGTGTTGATGCTGTTTGCCCTAATAGCCTGAATTTTCCAAGTAGTTGCTGCATGGCCTTATTAGTTATAAAAAGTACAACATCACAGTCAATAGGTATATTCTCATGTAGACATTTCATCTTGACCTTCCAAATATTCCATATCAATAAAAATATATATGTTTCCATTGTCTGTATATCCCATCCTCCTTGACTGAACATACGAGTTACTTCAAGAACCCAGAAACTAAGATTCTGGACGTCCGGCTCCCTAACCTGGATATGGAGACGCGACCCTACCTAGATAATTCGGGAAACTATACATGTTAGAAATAAATGTTTTGTGCTCTCTGTTTGGTGCACACACCAAAGATATTTCTTCGTATCAGCACATCGTCATTTGTATAAACTTAAATTAGTCGGAATAGCATTATTACATGCTTTCCACATGAAATTCTGTACTTTTGTCGAGATATTTGACCTCCAAATGACATTCCAAATCTGCGGATGCTCTGTATATAAATGAGTAGATATTTGCGACGAGTGATACACGTGTATATCGGTCAAAACTCGATAACCCCTTTCTTCGGGTATGACCATATAAACACATCCTGCGATTGAGAATGGGGTACATTTGTCCTTAAAATATGAGATACTATATTTTGTGGAAATATACTGTCTAACAATTTAGTGTCCCATATCCCCGTGTTTTGGTCCCTTAATCGATCTACCGTATTTAATGTACAATTTATTGGTTTATTATTTATCGCATTGTCAGGTAACCACCGAGCGTTCCAAATTTCAATAGTATTTCCCTGTCCTATCCTATGTTGTAGATCTCCCCGCCTAGGAACGCCTAGGCGCTGCCTAGGCGTCAACTCCCCCCTCAGGCGCTTACGCCTAGTTAAAATTTTAGGCGTTTTTGCCTAGCGCCTTAGTCGCTGTGGAATAGGTGTCTAGCCCGCCTAGGCGCTGATTAATGGGAAAAAATTGCCGCCTAGGCGCCTCTTAATGGCAAAACATGCCCGCATAAGCCTTCTTGTTATTTTTTTTATCCTCGAGAATTCTTTAATTGATATTATAACTCAATTTTTAGTATTTTTATATATTCTATAGTGTTGTTAGATGAAATTATGACTTAAATAGTTAAAATTTCTATAATTACATCATATATTACTAAATATACAAAATTACACGGCGGGACTCAAAACCGTATAATTCCGCCTAAGCCCCGTGTAATCCCACTTAAGCGCTAGGCCCTGGTCGACCGCCTAGCGTCCAAAACCGAGATCTACAACATAGGTCCTATCTGATACTTCCCTTGGGCTTTTAAAAAGTCTCACCCCTCTACAATACTAGCCCAAGACCATCTACGTGATTGCCGAAGCTTAACATGTAGGAAATTATATTTTGGATAGTATATACCTTTTAGTAGTTATGTCGCTAGAGTTGTTGGATTCTTCAAAATACGGCATGCCTGCGCTGCCAGTAGAGCGATATGTATTCTTTTAAAGCACCTAAAACCAAGTCTGACAAGCATTATACCAACATCCAACTTTTCCCACGCAACCCAGTGTATACGGTTTCTCTCCCCCCGAACTCCACCAAAAGTTCGCGATGGCCGAAACACGTTTTTTACAAAAAGAGATATGAAAAGAGAACATCGACATAGCATATACCGAGATGGCTTGTAACATTGATTTGATCAAAACTTCCTTACCCCCGTCAGATAATAATCGCGCTTTCCAACCCTCTGCTTTATTGAAAACCTGTTCCACTACCCATTTAAGAGATTTAGCTTTCGATCTTTTGTGACATAATGAGATTCCAAGATACCATCTCAAGTCTGTGGTAATAGTAATTTGAACCTGTTGGGAAACCGCCTCTTGTTTCTCTGTCGATGTATCTTTCTAAAACACATAGAAGATTTGTGCAAATTTATTCTCAGTCCAGAAATATTGCAATATGTTGTTATATATTCTTGAAAAGTTGTAATTTCCGGATCAGTGACGAATAAAAAGAAAATGGAGTCATCTGTAAAAAAATATGAGAAATACTCATACAATTTCTTGTTATTTGTACCTTGAATATCTTTAGCTTGTACTCTCCATTCGATTAAAGATATTAGTTATTTGGTTATAATTGTTAAAAAAAAAAAAAAAAAAAGGCTAGAGGGTCTCCCTATCTAAGTACTCTACCATGAAATACTCCCATAAAATCAAAAGTAAAATTGGTGTAATGACCATAACTTTTATTTTTTTTTGTCAAAGTAATGACCATAAGCAATACTTATAAAAATGGGAATAAAATGACCGATGGACTGTAAAATATAAAATCGATCAAAAAAATAAAATTAGATAAGTATATTATTAGGAGGACATAGTAGTAGAAGAAATAAATAATTAAATACAGTAACGTAATAGTACTAGAGTGCCTGAGAAGTCAACATACCTTCCCCTATAAAAACAGAGTGGCCTATCCTCATTTCCTCCATCAACAACTCCATTCACCAATAAAACACTTACAAATCATTCAATACAATACATTTTGTTTCAATGGCCGTCAAAATTTACATTGTGTATGAATTCTTCTTTTTTAATTACTCTTTATACTTATTGTGTATGTATATAAAATTATATAATGTATTTGTATTGATCTGAAAGTAAATTAAATAATTTTACAGATACTACTCCACCTATGGACATGTTGAGAAGCTCGCTCATGAGATCTTGAAAGGAGCTGAATCTGTCGAAGGTGTAGAAGCAAAATTATGGCAAGTCCCTGAAATTCTTCCACAAGAAGTTCTTGACAAGATGTATGCCCCACCAAAGGGTGATGCACCAATCATCACTCCTTCTGAACTTGCAGATGCCGATGGTTTCTTATTTGGTTTCCCAACTAGATTTGGTATGATGCCCGCTCAGTTTAAGGCATTCCTCGATTCCACCGGTGGTTTATGGCAATCTGGTGGTTTGGTCGGAAAGCCTGCCGGACTTTTCTACAGTACTGGAACACAAGGAGGTGGTCAAGAGACTACTGCGTAAGTCTCTAATATAGGGATCTATAATGTAATTAATTATTATTATTGAGTTCTGATCATGATATATATATGTGCAGCTTGACGGCGATTACTCAACTTGTTCACCATGGTATGATCTATGTACCAATTGGTTATTCATTCGGATCTGGTATGTTTAACATGGAGGAGATTAAGGGTGGTAGTCCCTACGGTGCTGGTACTTACGCCGGACCAGATGGGTCCCGCCAGCCTTCCGATCTTGAATTGAAGCAAGCTTTTCACCAAGGACAGTACCTTGCTGGTATTACCAAGAAGCTCAAGGCCTAATTTCATCATTCTCCAATTAGTTATATTCTGGGGTTTCCCTGTAATATTGACCTGATCGATTCAAGTTTAAATTTGTGTACGTTTTGGAGTTTTTGAATAAAATGAGAAGGGTTTGTCTCTGTGTTAATTTCTTGATATGAAGTTTTGCTCTTCTATTTTCGTCGGTCAGATTTTATGACTAATTTGGAGTATTGGATACTATTGTCAGTAATTTGTCACATTGTCTCGCTTTCATAAGTTCTAAGGATAAATCTTTCAAAATATTAAAATATAAAATACTATCAACTCTATAGCAAGAATACTATAGTTTCAGTATTATAATATTTATAAAGGAGATAAAGATTGGTAGTTGGTCTAATGTTAGACTACTATGCAAAATTTTATCAACCCTCATATGTATTAAAAAAAATTAAAGAGGAGATTGGTGAAGCTAGTGTTCAAGACCACTAGCTAAGAAATTATATCCACAATTAAACTAATAAAGATAATGTACTTTATCATTTTACTTTTTTTTGACATAGTAAGAAAATTATAAAAGATAAAAGGAACATGGTACAACTAAAAAAATTATTTAATTTCTAATTTGTTGAAGTACACATTAATCGAATTGAGGTTATAATTTTGTCTACTTAATCATTCAACTTTCTAAGAATATACCTATAATTGTATGTACTTGTCTAATATCTTATATGAGACTAAGGTTATCTGAGCAAATAGTCTTGTTCTTGTCTGAAAAGTCTTTACATTTCTTTGTTGTGGCCTCTCATTCAAGAATATCATCGCAAAATATAGATCTCTATATGATAAATTTCATTGTCATTCTGATTGTGGAATTGTAAGATTCTTATTCCTGTATTCTCATATAATTTATGGAATGATGCATCACAAAGAAAAGTAATGTCTGTCTCAAAGTATTGCTCTTCATTTCTTGATTGGAAAAAAATTGGTTAATACTAGTTGAGTTGGAGTTACTCCGTCTCCATTCTGGACCATGTAGTTCAATCATCAGCTTATTTGTAAAGTAAATAATTTTATCACTATCTATCGAGCCATCTTCATGTACATATTTCATTTTTTCCTTCCAAATATTTCATATATTAATGTATAAATAATCCGACACAAACTTTTTTTCCAACCACCTTTATAAAACGTTTCAGCAAATTCTAATATATAATTTCCAATGTCATGTCAACTTTAATTTGAAGTGAAGATCCTGTCCAAATCTGTTACTAATTTTACAATCAAGAAGGAGTTGTTCAACAGTATCCATATTATTCAAACACAACAAATACAACTATTTGAGTCAACACATTTTCTTTTATAAAGATTGTTTATTGTGGAATAGCATTACTGCAACACTTTCAAATAAATATCTTAATTTTTTGGGGTATTAGAACCCCAAAAGGTGTTCCAAAATTTAGAATTTTGACTTTCATTATTGATAGCTGATTGAGGTTTATGTAACATTTGTTCATCAACCAGAATTTTATAACCTGTTTTTGTAGAGTACTGTCCATTATTACCAAAAGGCCATGTGAATTTATCTTTTTGATATGTGTTTAAAAGATGGTTCTAAAAATACATGTATTATCAATGGTTTTCGGGTCCCATTCATCTTTGTCATGTTTCCGTAGTTAGGTTACTTTAGTAATATTTGAATTGATAGGCTTTTCTAATTTTCAATCAGTGTTAATCTATTTATCATCTCAAATATTAATGTGTTTTTCACTCCCAATCTAAAAAACCCATATTTCTTAATAAAATATCTACCTTCTATAATTATTTTTTATATGATCATTATCTTTGATTTTTTATTTTTGAAAGGTGAAAGAAAAATTAATCTACCCTATTTTTCTTACACATCTTTATAAAATCATAATTGTCGAACAACGAAGAAAATTCTCATTTTGAATGATCGATATATCTTCTAACACATTTAACTAAAGAGTCAGCAACCTTGTCGAAACTTCTTCTTGAACTTTCCATCCTGGGAAACAAATGATCAATTTATGGATTTCTTTCACAATTGGTTAAATCTTCCAGTTTGTGAATACTGTTGACAACCCCCAAGTTGTCAGAATAAAAGGAGTAGTTCAAAAAGTTGAGACCTGCTGCAGATCTCATAGCCAATAGGACTGCTCATTCTTCTCCCTCAACGCTTGAATTAATTTTACATCTTCTCGCCAGCATATACTTAATAATACCACTCCTATTAGTCACGACTAACGCTATTCCTGTTGCTTCTCAACTATTCGTAAAGGATGCCTCGTTAAGTTAGATAATGTCTGAGCCGTCTTCGAGGACTGGGTTATTATTTACCTCATCTTCTTCATTCAGAGTATTGTTTTCCCTCTCATCTTGTGTACACCCAATGTGTTCTCTGAAAAGTTCATAAATGACTTTGTTTGTATTTCTTACAATTTCTGTCGACATCCATTATTTTCTCAAAAAACCCTCCCATTCTAGCTTTCCATATGGATCACAATGTCGCAAAAATAGAAAAAAAAATCTGATCACCACATAAAGGTAGACTCACTCTTAACAATATTAATTATCCAATCCTTAATACTCCTTATTGATTTTTATCTGAAGAGCTGACGATGCCCACACTCAGCTGCTAAAAGGGCATTTGAGGAACATATGCTCAATTGACTCATCCTTCATTTCACATCATACACAAACTTTATTATTGGTACATTTCCTTTTCTGTAAGTTAGTTTTTGACGACAGTGCTCAGTTAAACACTTTTCACCCAAAGATTCTAATATTTTTTGGCAAATTATTGCTCCACACAATTTTCCAAATCTCGCTCTTATTTTCGTCACCCATCTTAGGGGATTACCCCTCCATACTCATTTTCTCTTGAACCATCCTATGATACACAAATTTAGTAGAATATTTACCATCTTTAGTAAACGGCCAAATAATATTGTCATCTTTATCAAGACATAAAATACGGACTCAAACAATATCATTAGTCATCATTAACTTAATATGTTTTTCGACAACAAAAAAATTAATATGTTTTCATCGATATTTACTAATTTTAAAGTCTTTGCCAATAGTGACACGTCGTTTGTATTTTTAGGTGATAAGTACTAAATATTGAATAAACAAATGAATATAACTTATTATGTTAATAAACAATGTTTGAATACTGAATAAACAGCTGAATAGAACTTATTCAGTTAAGAATCCGACTTAGTTTGAAATATAAATGAAACATACTATTTAAGAATACTTTAAATCTGAATTGGTAAAAAAATAATTATCTTAGTGATTCAATGTATTAATGAAACCAGATTAAGATTCATTAAGTGCAAACAAACGTAAACGTGAGTAAATTTAACTTTTTTATAAAATAATATTTAATGCTTTGTATTTTTTTCGGACAAGAATTTAATTCCTTATATGTGGATCACATATTCTAATTCTAGAAACAACTTAACCATGAGTAATGGTATATATCATTCAAAATCATATCAACAAGTATACTACTCATGACGTGGCGTGAATTGGTTGACAATAAATCGTTAATTTATTTATATTTTTGATCTGATTAACGATTTATTGTTAATCGATTCATGTCATGAGTAGTAATTGGATGATATAATTTTGAGTTGTATATATCATTACTTTTTAACCATTTACCCCCTATTTTGTAAAAAAAAAAAAGCCAGCTACCCCTTACCCCTCCTCCCCTTTTAATTAAGACATCATGTTAAAGACACATAGTCATTAATAATTATGAAATAAGATCCTTCCTGAATCACTCTTGACAATAAAAAAAAACTAAAGCGTCAAAAATAAAAGGGATACCAACTTAAAATGTGAAAAGAAAATGATAATAAGGGTTTATGAATGTTTTATCCTCAAAAGTAGACAGATTTCTATGAATTTTTATTGAATGGTAGATGACAACTCATTATAAAGTTTGGTGTCGCGTTGAGGAAGTCAGCATTAATACTTAGCACTCCATATCAGTATTCTTTTTGGGGTAAACTGGATTTGTATTAAAGTAATGTTAAATATTATTTCAAACCACGTCATTTTTTTTATAGTTTTTTTTTTTTGAGTACATGAGAGAGCCATTTTGGACTCGGAGTCATTTTTTTTATAGTTGTTTATATAGATTAATTATAAAAAAAAATCAAAAAAGAAAAATCAAAAAAAAGAAATCATAATATATTTATTTAAAATTTACCTCAAATATGATAAAAAATAATAATATAATTAAGACATTATTTAGCCTTACTCTTTTTATTATATCTAGTCAGATACCAAATCGTTATTCTAAAAAAAATGTATCCTCCCAAGTCCTAAGTCCTATATATCATCAATCAATGAACGTATAAAACAAAGATAAGGATGGAACACATAAATCTTTCCCTAAATACAAATCTTTACATTTTTAAGAATAGTCTTATGGAATGGAACTCTTCATTCATATATTAGCTTGTACCTAACCGGTCAAATACAATAAAACATGACCGAGAAAACAATACATATAGTAGTTTTCTTCTTGCAAGTTGCTCCATTCTTCATCTTCTTTAACCATTTAAAACCATTTAAAGAAATTCGGAATAGTCTTATCTATCTTTATATGTAAATGATCCCGAATCATAAATCTTTTTGACAAAAATAGAAATATAAATAGGATTTGTGATTAATATATGCCATAATTAATATAGTAATTTCATTGAAGATTTCATTTCTTCAATGATTTTATTACAATAAATATGATTATTTTCTTATTGCATAACAAGTTTCAATATAATTATTCATCATATAAAAAATTGTAATAAATATATGTTGTTGAATAATGAAATCCTTCAACTTTTATATTGGATTAATATTTGTTCCAAAAGGGAAAGAAAAAGGAAATACAAGGTCTAGCTATTTACTAGCTATTTACTGCCGATAAAAAAAAAAGGTCTAACTATTTACTTATTCATACGACGATGTTATTTTGATTCAATGTCGACTCTTTGTAAATTTCTTCAAGAGTAATGATATATGTCACCCTTTTTCATATCACCCTTTTATCACCCGTCTATATATATGTATTGATTTCCTTGAATAGAAGATAGAGAAAAATTAAATAGGATAGAGAAATCCATTCAATGGTACACATAGGCATACACGTAGGAGGTGATAAAAGAGTGATGCAAAAAGGGTGACAAATATCATTACTCTTTCTTCAAATAATATCAATTGATGAGGTGTATAAAGAATAATACACTTTCTACTTAGAGTTTCTAGGCTGTGTCCGCTTCAACTGTTGTTTCACCTTCCTGCACAAGAGCATCTTCACCTACATAAAAGACAAAGTTAGTTAGGATTATATTCCATGTATTGTGTATGTAATTACACACCAAATGAGTATGTGCTTTCTTTATATATTCCCTATCGTGTAATCATAACAATACACTGAAATATACACATAAACTCCAAATAAGCCTTATTTGGTTGTTTATGCTATCTTTGGCTTAAGCCTTAATCTTCAAATAAACTTGCTAATTTATCTAAACCATGCGTCTTTTTGGGCTATTACAACTTTACAAAAGGTTATAAGTGATTATCTCTTTTATCTCAGAAAGTTTTTATCTCTAGATATGTTGTCTTTAATGAATTTGTTTTCCCTTTTACACCTATACTATCCACTGAATCTTCTACATTAGAGTCCTCTTATACTCCATTTGTTGACCTTTTTACATCAACTATAAATCCTCATTCACTATCCAATCTTTCCTTAGACTTATTATCTTCTGAAATACAACCTTCTTCAGCTGAGACTCCTATTTCAAATGAATCTAGTACATCCACCCCTTTACCTAACCCTCCTCCTCCCACTAAACATAATATGATTACTAAAAAACTAACATGTTCTTTAAAAACCTCCTATAAATGTCAGTCTACTATACTTTATTCAAATTTAATTGAGCCTTCCACCTATAAAGAAGCATCTAAATTACTATCCTGGCAAAAAGCAATGTTGCGGAATATAATGCCCTACTTAAACAACAAACATGGGATTTGGTTCCACCTTCACTTGGCTGCGATCCTATAACTTCTAAGTGGATCTATTAAATAAAAAGAAATGCTGATGGTTCTATTGCAAGGTATAAAGCACGACTAGTTGCTAGAGGTTTCTTCAAGTGTATGGTCTTGATTATACAGAAACCTTTAGCCTTGTAGTCAAACATCAAACTATACATGTTGTTTTGTCTTTTGCAGCTACAAATCACTGGCCTATTCATCTGCTAGATGTCTCTAATGCTTTCTTAAATGGCGATTTAGATGAGAATGTGTATATGGTGCAGCCTGCTGGTTTTGTGGATGAAAAAAATCTCTCTTTTATGTGTAAATTAAAGAAGTCTTTATATGGACTCAAACAAGCTCCAACAGCTTGGAATCACTTGTTAACTTCCTTTCTTGAATCACAAGGTTTTATAGTATCTGCAGCTGATTATTCTATGTTTGTTAGAAAAATTGACAACAAACTCACTATTATATTAGTTTATGTTGATGATATAATAATTACAGGTGGTGATAGTGATGGAATTCAATCTATAATTCATTCTTTAAAGATGCGTTTTGAGATGAAAGACCTTGGCAGCTTAACATATTTTCTTGGATTAGAAATTTCTACTACCTCCGATCACATTCTTGTTTCTCAATCTCATTATGCTGCTACTATATTGCGAAAAGCTGGTATGAGTGAATGCCGAAACTCTCCAACACCAACCTTAAATAAATATTCAATTCGAACTACTTATGGTGTACCTCCATTTGAAGATCCATGTTTATTTCGAAGTACCATGGTTGCATTACAATATTTGACTATTTGACACAAGGTTTCGATTGGTTCATTGTAAAATACTCTAATAATTATAGTAATTATATATATTTTTCATTTAGTTAGAACCAAAACCTTTTCGCCGATTTAATGGGAAAAAATGTTTTGAGGTATAAGACTTTAATTTATTATTAAAATTTTACTTTGTATGACTATTATATTTACACAATCATTTATCTTAAAATCAAATGCCTATAAAAACGGGTGATTGAATTATAGGTTCTTGGAGACTATTTTCCTGCCAAAAAGAAACTAGTAGGAATCTTACTTCTTTAAACAGACCTCAAAGATAACCAAATACTAAAATACCCTTACAAACACTCGAAGACAAAAGAAGTGATGTCACTGTTCATATTCTCTCTCCACTGCCCACCTACCTCCGACCACTGACCACCGACCTCCGACCTCCGACCTCTGGCCACCAGAAAAAATGATGAGTATTATTAAAAAATGATGAGTATTAGTAAAAAATGATGAGTATTGTTAAAAAATGATGATTCAAAAATGATGAATATTACTAAAAATTGATGAGTATCGCTAAAAAGTGATGCGTATCGCTAAAAAATGACGAGTATTATTATTAAAAAATAAGTATCACTTTTACACACATTTATTATTATAAAATAAAATAAACCTAATTACTTACGACTATTGAACAAAAGAAACAAAAAAAACTAAACTTAATATCTGGTTTGACCAGATATTAAGGACCCCGACGAAAAGAAGCGCAGATCTGACATCTCGAAGGAGCTCTGGTGCACTGTTCACCACGCAGCACCATTTCCTTGCTGCTCATTAACTTGCTACAACAATGGCAGATCGAACTCACTGGCAGCTTGGCTTGGAACATATGCTGCAGGACACCGGAGACCTGACTGCGAACAGATCCACAACAGAGGTGGAGCAACGGTCTTCGTGCGGTGGAAGGATTAGAGCTCGCCGAAAAGTCTCGCGAACGAATCTTCTAGCAACCAGAGAACTGACTGCGACAGATCTACCACGGAGGTGGAGCAATGGTCTTCGTGTTTGAGCAGCAACACCATCTCACCTATCGTCGGAGCTTCTTCTCAGGCGAGCAGTTGCAGATCTCACCGCTGCGAAAAGGAGCTCGATCTGCGCTGCGAAAAGGAGTTGCTAGATCTTGAACAGAGCTTGCTAGATCTAGTCGCCTGCGTGTAGAAGAAGGAATGGTGGTGGTGCTCAGCAGTCTTCGCAAGAAAACGTGAAGCCAGAGTCGCTGCCATGGAGAAGACGAAGCTCCTGCGCGAGAGCCTCGAAGAAGAAGAACAGCAGCAGTAGATGGTGGTGGTGGTGCTCGCCAGAAAATAGTTGTGGTTAGTGAAAGAGGATAGAGGTTATTGGAAGCGTAGGAGAGAGAAAGAATGTGACGGGAAATGATTTTTGGAATTTATAAGAAAACAAAATTTAGTATATATAGTGGGGAAAAACAAAAATAGATAAAAATGTAATTGAGAATTTAGCATATAGTGTTAAAATTTTATTGAGATTCCTAATAAAAAAAAAAGAAAATTAGGTTAAATCTAGAAAGTATGTGTTCAAGACTTTTTGGTCAAAATCTCATAAAAAACTTCTTTTTTGGACGGAGATAAAATATTCTGAAAGCATTTGATTTGCTATATTTTAAAGGACTATTACTCCTGGCACGTTCCGATAACGTTTGCGTGAATATTTCAGTGGTTGTCAGAAGAAAATTTAATAATCAAATTATTTCAGAAGAATTTGTTGTTACCTTAAACAATTAAAAGTAGATCTGTAATAAACATTAAACAAGATTAGTTTTCAGATTGACATTTTTCTACAATAACGATGAATCGAAGTAATAAATTCTATCTTATTTTTGAAGAGCACGCCTAGCTACCACTCCATTATTATATGCAAAGTAATAAGCTCACCCACTTGACAAAATTGTGTACTAATATTTTTAGTCTTGCTTTACCAACTTCATTAAAGAAGGGACACTAAGTAGGATAGTGATTATACTTATAAACTTTAGTAACTGTGAAGACTTGATAATTATGAATAAAATGAACAAACTTGGAGTTGAAACCATAAATATTTTATACCACCAAGTACGAATATTTTTATGTCTTGCTTTACCACAGTTTTGAATATTTCCTAGCTAATATTCAAAACCTACAAACTTTTCATTAAAATACACAAGATTACGCGTAAAAGTTTAATAAATCAAAAATACTAGAAATAAAATAGAAATTCCGGATTATTGCATTATTAACTCAAAAGTCTATCAAAATATTCAATTAAACATAAAAAATAATGTCTCCCAAGGGTCGAAAATAAGAACAATTAGGGAGACATCAAGACCCCCAACTCAAACCTTTGTCGTTCCGACAAAGTAAAACAAAACAAAACAAAGGGGTAGAAGTAAACGTAAGAACAAATAGAAGCTAGCAAATACACCTAAAGCAATTCTTAAGATAAATCTCATATAGCAAACTCTAGAAACTAATATACACATACATCTATACTGCAAAATCAAACACAAATAATCTCAATCATAAAATTAAAGTCGCAATGCTTGAAGATTACACTTGTACTCATCTCTGTATGATGGCTATAGGGTGTTCCTCAATCCTAAATCACTTTGAACGCTCCACCTAGTATATTTCCTATCAACAGAATCATAAATTCACTATGCACTTAGGAATCACGAGGTCTTTATGGTTTTAATATTGACTTAAGGACGGTGTGGATGTATATTTGGTAAATTTGAAGTGAGCTTTTGGCTCTCTCCTTACTTACCATCAACAATGACCTCGAGCTTGAGTTTACGCTAAAAAATGTTCTTACTCACCCATCCACGCAACAATTTTAGCGTCCCATGTCTACCCATTACAACTCAGATGATTTTTCAGAAAATTCTACTTTGCCGGATTGTTTATTCTTTCATTTTTTTCTTTTTTTTTGTACAGTTGCAAACCGTGTTCTCGGTTTCTACTGTATAGATTTTCGATTTTTTTTATTTTTTCTTTCTTTTTCATTTTTTTTCATTCCCGGCAAAGGGTTACAAGTATATATCATCTGCAATTGTGCCACAATACAAAGCACATCAATCCCTACCCATTTAATTCCCCATAAGTGGACCCACCACCCCAAACTCAAGCTCGAGACATGTCTCAGGATTGTGATTCAAGTGCGGGTAGGGATGGCAACGGTTCGGTTTCTTGCAAAAATATCAAAAACCATAACCATAACCATTTATTTTATTAAAAACCATAACCTAACGGTTTTAACCATCGGTTACACTTTTTAAAACCATAACCGCATTATTCGGTTTCGGTTTTTTAAACGGTCTTGCGGTTTTTAACCATAACCAAATGATAATTTAATAAATATATTATTTTTCATCAAATAAAACCACTTATATAAGAAAAAAAGTTAAGGTGTATGAAATATTATGTTGGTCTTTGATTAAATTGCCTATATATTATTTAGTTTGTTAAATCTAGTATTTGGATTTTAGGTTTAGAATTCAACATACCAAATTTAACCTAAATTATTATAATATTTGAAAATATATATGATAATAAACGGTTTTCGGTTATTCGGTTTTATTTTTATCTAAAACCATAACCTAACGGTTTTAACCATCGGTTACACTTATCAAAACCATAACCTAATGGTTTTAACCACGGTTGTACAATTCGGTTTTTTTTCGGTTTGGTTTTCATCGGTTTCGGTTTTTATCCGTAACCATTGCCATCCCTAAGTGCGGGTCATATGGTCATGCCTAATAATCTAAGGGATAATGGCTTATATCGTGGCTACAAAATAAAGGCTAAAGGCTCAAAGTGGGCTAAGACGGATAATAATTAATACAAGGGATAGAAGGCTAAAAAGGTCACAAATGGCTAACAAAGAACTACCCCTATCATTTTCCTAAGTACATAGCTCGTCTTTAGTTCATATCTAGGTGGGTTCTCTACTAATTAGGATTTCACGTTCTACACACCAAACATATTCCTTAAGTACAATCTTACTTCATTTGCATTGTTCATTAATTTTTCCTATCAATTACCTATGTTTGCATGCAATTCTAAATGCGTTTTATATCAATCTCTAAAGTCCACTATTTACTATCATAGATTCATCAAAAGTATGCTTATAGGGATATTTAAAATTTTCTACAGTCAAACACAACTCCGAAAATTCTTTTATTGAAAGCAAATAAAACAAATAACATATAAAAATTGGGATGAGGCAACGAACCCCACCCCAAACTCAAAAATGAGCCGTGTCCCCACGACTCGAAAAAGACTCAAAGCAATTAAACTAATCTACACTAAAAAGGAACGATTAGAAAACGTATCTTAACCAGCGCGTGGCTGGTTACCGGTATTGCGTTCTGGACCTTTATCTTGCGTGAGAACATTATAAACTGCGTTTCGAAGTGTGTTCACGCCAAGGATTAAATTGCGTATAAGGTCCAACTCTCTTGTAACGTTTCCTATGGTAGCAATCATCTTCTCTTGATTTCCTTCCAACACCCTAATTTTTTATTCCAACTCAGGGACACTCTTTGCTTTCTTTGATGGAGGTGCTCTAGGAGTCTTCGTAGCTCGTGTTGCTTCATCATGGATATTCTGAATCGTACTCAATGCCATGCTCACTCCAACTGAAACACCGTCAATATCTGCGTTCCTACGCGGAATTTTTGCGTCTAGGCACAAAGTAGTAATAGTACAAGGAAACTTGAGATTTTGTTGTTTCATCAGAGCTCTCGCGAATTCTATGATGGTGTCATAAATAATTTTGGCAACGTTCATCGGTTTCTCCTCCATAACACACTTGATAAAAATCATATGTTCCTTCGTCAACTCGGATGTGTGTTTAATTCCAAAGAAAGTAGGGATTATGAAACGAGACCAAACCTTTGCACGAGGTGTCAAATTACTGCTGTAAAACTGTCCAGGATACCTTTCTACTTCTGGAATTGGGCTAGCCCCATCAATAAGCACAGTTCCCCAAAGGAATTCATAATCAAAGGATGGATCATTAAGGGATTCTTGGAACTGACATAACCCAGTAAAGTTGGGTAACTTCAAAGATTTCCGAATAAGTTCAATAGAGAAAGGAACTACCTTTTTGCGAATTTCAATTGCTTCACGGGAAATAGCTAATCCTTCATAAAATTCTCGCACAAAAGTAGGAATAAACTCAAGCTTCCTTTCTCTTAATTCTCTCCAACCAAACTTGTCACAAGCCACACCATATTCTTTGTGAGCACTACTCATAATACCCTTAGGAAAATCTGTCTCCTCACCAAACTTCAAAAATTCAATTATTTCACGAACCTGATCATTCCAAGAAGTATAAACCCTCTTTGGCTTATGGTCCCACATCTTCTTTCACGGGGGTTTCTGTTGAACTGGTACTTCCGGAACTTCTTGTTCTGTTTCATCCTCAATTTCCTTCTCAATCTCATCTTCATGTTCTTCTTCACTTTCTGGTTCATCAATTAATCTTCTCTTCTGACCTGTGATTTCTTTTCTCTTGGGAGCAAGCTTAACTTCTTCAATCTTTCGTTTAGGACGCGAATCAGGAATCTCAATAGCTTGTTCTTGAGTACTACCAATGGTGGTCTTCTTTCTAGGAGTAGTTCTTTGGAAATCACCGGTTCTGTTAGTCATCTCTTTCCACCCAAACTCAAAACTTCAAATAGTGAGAAACTAGAGAAAAGTTTAGAACTTTGATGTTTTGAGGCTTAGGAATTGAAGAATAAGGTGGAATATGAGATGGTTAATGTTTAATTTGAGCGGGAGAAGAAAGAATTGGGTTTAATTTAAGGATTGGGTGAAGAAAAATCTTGGGGAAAAACTAAGGATTTGATGATATTTTGGAGAGGAGGTGAGTTGATCTTGTGTTTTTGTGGTGAAAGAGGGTAGGATTTGATGATATATATAGGTGTTAATGATGATTTTCGGAGGTGGGAAGTGTGTGGGTGAGTTTTAGGTAAAAACTTGCAGAAGAGGCTAAAGAAACTAGGTCAAAAAGCACAAAACCGCCTATCACAGCGTCAAAACCGGGTTCCCGGTTTCGCGTCGCTGTGTCGGCGCGAAAACAAGACTGAATTAATTTTTTTTACCTCAAAACGCAAGGAAAGGCTGGACCCCAAGACGCTGGGTCAGAACTTCTACCCTTCGAAACCGGGTACCCGGTTTTGGTGAAACCAGGGCCCCGGTTTGTGTCGACGGCGCGAATGAAGACGCGGACCGAGACGCAGCAAATGGCGGGAGTGGAAACGCTGGGTCAGAAAGTTTGAAAAATCTACAGCGCCAAAACCGGGTATCCGGTTTGTGCAAAACTGGGATCCCGGTTTTCGTCGATGGCGCGATTGGTGACGCAGGTAGTGACGCAACAGATGGCGGGACCCAGGACGCTGGGTCAGATCCTCGGAAATTTTAGCTGTCGAAACCGGGTTCCCGGTTTTCTGAAAACCGGGTTCCCGGTTTACCCCTGGAACATCACCTATTTTTCTTCTCTTTTCGCCCTTTCGACCCCAAACTCACGACCTTTTTACCCGTGAAATCATCAAAAACAACTACCCTTCCTCATTTCTTAATAATAAACACTAAATTATCGAAAATCAAACTAATTTACACTACGAAAATTAAAAATTCAAACTAATATACAAAGAATTGGCTTTTGTTTAACGTCGTTAAGCTCGACGTGTTACCTCTCGCTTCTAAGGAGTCTCGAGGAGATACATGACCTCCCCGGGATATGGATCTTCCAAGCAGTTGGTATCTTCACCTCCATGGTATATCTTTAAACGATGACCGTTCACCATGAAGGTGCGGTTCTCGAGCGGATGTTCTATTTCTATCGCTCCATGAGGTGTAACTTTGGTTACAATGTATGGACCCGACCACTTAGACCTTAACTTACCTGGATAATTGCTGAACTTTGAATTATACTTCAATACTTTTTGTCCCACTTCAAAGTTCTTTACACGAATCCGATTGTCATGCCATTTCTTCGTGTTTTCTTTGTAAAGTTTAGCATTTTCATAAGCATTCAATCGGAATTCGTCAAGTTCGTTAAGCTTCATCATACGATTCTCTCCGGATAAGGTAGGATCTAAGTTCAACTGCCCAATTTCCCAATAGGCACCCATTTCAAGCTCAAGAGGTAAGTGACAAGCCTTACCATACACCATACGATACGGAGATGCACCAACTGGAGTCTTAAATGCAGTACGATAGGCCCACAACGCATCGTCTAACTTCATTGATCAATCTTTTCTTGTAGGACCAACAGTCTTCTCTAGGATTGACTTCACTTCACGATTCGATACTTCAGCTTGACCATTGGATTGTGGATGATATGCAGTAGATACACGGTGTCTGACTCCATACTTCTCTAGAACAGCCTTCAAATACTTATTAACGAAATGAGATCCTCCATCGCTAATAATCACTCTTGGTGTACCATGTCTAGTGAACATACGTGACTTGAAAAACTTAATCACCACTCGTGAATCATTGGTTGGTAAAGCCACAGCTTCTACCCATTTGGACACGTAATCAACAGCTAATAAGATGTAGAGGTTACCATTTGAAGGAACGAACGGACCCATAAAATCTATACCCCAAACATCGAATATTTCAACTTCTAACACATTATTACGTGGCATCTCATCCCTCTTGGATATGTTTCCGGTAAACTGGCATCTTGCACATTTCTTTACATAATCATGACAATCTTTCACAAGAGTAGGCCAGTAAAAACCTGATTGGAATACCTTAGCAGCAGTTCTATCTCCCTTGAAGTGTCCTCCGTAGAGTGAATCATGACATCCAGCTATAATTGCTTCTGTTTCCTCCTTGGCTACACATCTTCGTATCATTTGGTCAGCACATACTTTGTAGAGGAAGGGATCCTCCCAAAAGAATTGTCTAGCACGATGAGTTAACCTCTTTCTTTCTTGATAAGTAAATCCTTCAGGAAAAGAACCACTCACAACTAAATTCGCTATATCTGCATACCAAGGAACTTCATAATCACGAACCACAAAAAAATTCTCATCAGGAAACTCTTCTCTAACTACTTCAGTACCACCATTCATCTCTGAACCTTCAAGACGCGATAGATGATCTGCAACCTGATTCTCACAACCCTTTCTATCCTTAATCTCTAAATCGAGTTCTTGAAGCAATAAAACCCATCTGATTAACCGTGGTTTAGCATCCTTCTTTTCCATAAGATATCTAATTTTTGAATGATCTGTATAAACAATAACTTTCGCTCCAAGAAGATAAGAGCGAAACTTATCGAATGAATACACAACTGCTAGTAATTCTTTCTCTGTAACTGTATAATTAACTTGAGGTACATTAAAAGTTTTACTAGCATAATATATCGGATGAAATATCTTATCTTTTCTCTGTCCCAATACAGCCCCCATACATAAATCACTCGCATCACACATAACTTCAAAAGGTAAACTCCAATCTGGAGGTAATACTATAGGAGCAGAAATAAGCTTTTCTTTGATTGCTTGAAATGCCGCTAAGCAAGCTTCATCAAAAAGGAATTTGGAATCCTTTTCAAGTAATCTGCATAGCGGTTTAGCAATCTTAGAAAAGTCTTTAATGAATCGCCTATAAAAGCCAGCATGGCCCAGAAAACTTCTTACCCCTTTAACAGAAACATGAGGGGGAAGAGTTTTAATTACCTCTATCTTCGCTCTATCAACCTCTAATCCAACACTTGAAACCTTGTGACCCAGAACTATACCTTCGCGAACCATGAAATGACACTTCTCCCAGTTTAAAACCAAATCTGTTTCCTTGCATCCGATTAACACTTTCTCCAAGTTCTCTAAACATCTATCGAAATCATCACCAAACACGGAGAAATCGTCCACAAAAACTTCAAGAAAATTATCGATCATATCCTAGAAGATGGCCATCATACATCTTTGAAAGGTAGCAGGTGCATTACACAACCCAAATGGCATTCTGCGATATGCAAAAGTACCAAAGGGGCATGTAAATGTCGTTTTATGTGATCTTCTGGAGCCACGTAAATCTGATTATACCCGGAATAACCATCTAAGAAACAGTAATACTCCCGAACCGCTAATTTATCTAACATTTGATCAATGGAAGGAAGTGGAAAATGATCCTTTCTGGTGGCCTTGTTCAGTTTACGATAATCCATACAAACTCTCCATCCAACTACCGTTCTTGAAGGAATTTCTTCATTTTGATCATTAAGAATTGTTGTGATTCCTCCTTTCTTCGGTACATACTGAACTGGGCTCACCCATTCACTACTCGAGATGGGATAAATAATCCCCGCGTCTAAGAGCTTGATAACTTCCTTCTTTACTACTTCCTTCATAGCGGGCATTAATCTCCTCTGACCTTCAATTGAGCGTGCGTTATCATCTTCAAGTATGATTTTGTGTTGACAATAGGAGGGACTAATGCCTTTGCTGTCAGCAATTGTTCAGCCTATTGCCTCTTTGTTGGCTCTTAACATATTGCAACAGTTTGTCTTCTTGAGGACCTGTTAAATTTGCTGAAACAATAACAGGTAGAGTTTCATTAGTACCTAAATACGCATACCTCAAGTGTGCTGGTAATGGCTTTTCTTCCAAGTCCGGAGGAGATTCAATTGAAGGCTTCTTTTTAGGAATAATCTCCCCCGGTTCTCTCACAGGTTCATAGGCAAGACTCCTATACTTCGGATTCTCATAATTAAGAGCTGCCACTGTTTCGGCAAGCTCTTCCATCATCTCAGGTAAGTCTAATGTCAAAGCGGGCTACAAGATATCATCATAATTAAAACAATCAAATACCTCTTGCGATGCCTGCTCAACTACATCAATTCGAAAGCAATCTTCTTGAGAATTTGGAAACTTCATAGCTCGGAACACATTAAATTTGACTTCCTCGTCTTGGATTCTCATCGTTAATTCTCCGTTTTCTACATCAATCAATGTACGCCCCGTGGCTAGGAATGGTCTTCCCAAAATAATGGGGACATTCCTATCCGCGTCGTATTCAAGTATAACGAAATCGACGGGAAATACTAACGTACCTGCCTTAACAAGGACATCTTCAATTCGGCCTTCTGGATGTGCAAGAAATCTGTCCGCCATTTGCAAGACCATAGAAGTAGGTCTTGCTTCTCCAATTTGTAGCTTATCAAAGATCGATTTGGGCATCAGATTGATGCTTGCACCCAAATCGCATAGTGCTTTACCTTTCCATTCTTCTCCAATCGATATCGGAATTGTGAAACTCCCAGGATCAAGTAACTTCGGAGGCAATTTACTTTGACAAATAGCACTACATTCTTCAGGAAGACCAATCATCTCATTGTCACAGTATGGCTTTTTGTTAGTGAGGGCTCTCTTAAAAAAATTCGTGTACTTGGGAATATCTCGGATAGGTTCCAACAACGGAATGTTGATACTAAGGCCTCTCACTTTATTAAAGAACTTCTGAAAATCGGCCAAATCACCCTTTTTCTGAACTCGAGATGGAAACGGTGGAGGAGGGCGATTACTCATAACATCATCTTTCTTCTTTGGAATCTCACTCGGCCTCTCTATTTCTTCAACCTCAATATCCCTCTCTTTCTCACCCACATCCTTTTCTTTTCTGGGAATTTCTTTCTCTTTCATAACAGGAAAAGGAGGTGGAGGGAGGTTCTTACCACTTCTGAGAGTAACAGCTTTGCAATCTTCATGTTGTCTCGGATTTTCTGTGTCACTAGGGAGTTGCCCTTGTGGACGTTGATTAAGCTGTTTTGCGAATTGATCCATTTGGTTCTGTAATAGTTTGATACTTGCGTCAGATGCTTGTTGATTTTGCATAGCTTGCGTCTGGAGAGCAATTAGGCTTTCAACGGTTTTTTGAAGGGTAACCACACCTTCTTGTGGATGGGCCGGTAAGGCTTTTTGGTTCATGGTTTCATCGTAAGTGTATTGAGGAGCTTGTCTTTGCGCATAGTTTCCTTGATTTTGTCCTCCTTGATAATTATTATGTGGTCTTGGACTGAAGTTGTTACCTTGGGGACGTGGCTGATACGCATATGTCGGATTGGCTGCCCCATTAGGATTTGAGTATTGAAACCCAGGATGGTTTCTGTTAGGCTGATATCCATTACCACTTCAATTTAATTTTCCTCTGTTGGAGACAAACATCACAGGCTCTTGATTATTCGGACAACTCTCCTCATCATGATCATTCATACCACAATACGAACACATATAAACTTCTTGTGCAGCTTGCACAACTACCTTCTTACCCGAAAAACTTCCTCTTTTACAGCTAAAGTGAGTTGTTTTAAATGTTGCTCTATGGTGGTTTGAATCTTGTTCTCAAGGGTAGCGAAATTTTCTTCGATATTAATTTTATTCACTCCTTTAACTAGGGTTCTTACTGAACTCCATCCAACTTTATTCTTTACCGTTCTTTCTAGGATGAGTTTCGCATGAGCCGGTTGAACTTGTTAAAACCCAGCACCACATAGCAAATCTAAGTCTTTTCTTGAAGTCCCATTAAGACCCTTGTAGAAAATTTTTAGTTGTTGTTGTTCTGAAGGTCATGATCGGGAACTCTACGTAAGCACATCTGAAATCTTGTCCATCTTTTACCCAAAGTTTCATCATATTCTTGACGGAACTGAGTTAATTCAAGTTGATCCTCTAATCGCATGTTACTTGGGTAATACCTGTCAAAGAAAGCAGTTTCTAGTTGATCCCAATTTGTTATCTTCGTAGGTTCTTGTGAATCGTGCCATTCACTCGCTCCATCAATAACGAAAAATCGAAACGCAGCAAAATACATTTGTTCCTTTGAAACTCCTTGTGTGATGTAAGAATCACATATCTGCTTGAATTTCTGTACTGCTCGGAGGGAATCTTCTCCAGCTTTACAACGAAAATTTCCAAAACTTTGGAATTGAGCTAACATACCCGAATCTAGACGAAACCTCGGAACATCTATATCTGGAGCACCTACCCCTAGACCAGGAGCACAGAATGGAACTTCTTCTGGACCGTTAACAAACCAGGGATCTTGATTATTCGCCATTTATTTTTCCTCTTTCTCTTGTTCTCTTCTTTTTTTTATTTGCAAGTCTGATTAACGAATCCGGATTATCAAGGATTTGAACTGGTGGTTCAAATCTGAGCCTTCTTCGCATACACCAAACCTAAAAATCTGAAAGAGAAGAACAAACAAAAAGCGTAAAACTGATAAAAATAAAATAAATGCAACTATCACTAAAGGATAAACACCGTGGTCACACGCTACCGTCCCCGGCAGCGGCGCCAAAAATTTGGTGGTCCTTTGTGTGTTCTAAAATAAATGCGAAAAGTAATTGAACCACAACCGCAAGTGTACGGTTGTCCCAAGTAATAATAGTGATAACAGGATCGTTCTCAGGGACGGTTGGTTAACTACAATGCTTATCAGATAATGAATGGTTGCACTTATGAAAGCGAGTAAAAGATATAATGATTGATGGGTTGTTTGTATTAATTCTAAGTGATGAAAGACTATAAAGAAAATGCAAGTAAATAATAAAACACAAGTAAATGAAGGTAAAACGCAAATATGAGAGGGTAGTACTTGAGAGACGCAAGGGATCCTCCTAATTCTATTTCATAACATATGTTGTTTAAGGGTTAAATTGGTCAATTAACATTGGTCGGGATTCTAAATTCCTTGTACCCCCGTCAGGGTGGACTACAAGGCTATTCTAGAGTGTCACTAGTCCCGTCAGGGTAAATATGATTCACTTTCGAATGATTAAGTAATTTTACCACATTGGCCCTAAAATTAACTAAGCTCGTCAGAGTCAAATAGTTTCGATTTTAGATTGAGTAATTAAGTCCATACCTAAACCCTCCGTCAGGATGACCCACACGCCACATATATGGAATAGCCTAGATACTAACACCTGTTCTTAGTTGATAACTCCAAAAATAGTAAATAATCTCAAATTACAGAAAAATGTAAAAGACCCAATTTAATTTAATTTACTAAAAACCCAAATTCAGACATATGAAGTTCAACAGAATAGGGATTCACTCGTTATGCATTCTCAAGTACTATGAAGAAATTAGCTCATACTAATTAAAAATAAAACTAAATTAAAAGAAAGGGAACTCATAATGTTTTACAGAATTAAAAATATTGAAAACCTAATTTCCGGAATTGGATTTGGCTGAGAATGGAGATATAGACACTCTCCAACTCTACATCTTTCTTCTTCTTCCTTCGTTGACTTCTCGCTGATGCTTCTGCTTATGAATAATGAGTTGTATTAAAAATAGAAGTCAAAAGCCCATTTTATAAGCTTAAATTCGGACTTGGACCTAATCTTTTAATTAAATGAAATATTGAAGGCCCAAGTCCATTAACTTAACCCAAAATCCCGTAACTGCTGCCCCACCTCCACTAAAACAGCTCTAGCCGATTCGTTATAACTCCGATTGAACTGAAATCACTTGCTGAATTTCCTTAACTAGATAAGGAACATATTCTCTTCAAAGGTCAGCGGCTAAATCAACTCTTAAGTGCCTCGAAATCAGAAATCTTTGGCCTGTTTTCCAGATTTGCAGCTCCAAAATATAATTCTTTCGGGATTTATCTTCAAGCTTTTACTCCATATCACGATCTTTGACTCTCTTCTCAGATTCCTTTCCTAGCTAATATTCAAAACCTACAAACTTTTCACTAAAATACACAAGATTACGCGCAAAAGTTTAATAAATCAAAAATACTAGAAATAAAATAGAAATTCCGGATTATTGCATTTTTAACTCAAAAGTCTATCAAAATATTCAATTAAACATAAAAAATGATGTCTCCCAAGGGTCGAAAATAAGAACAATTAGGGAGACATCATACATTTGATTCTTCTTGCAGACGATACAATAAGTCTTTTTTTCGAAACTACGTCGGACTTAATTTTCCAACTATACAATTTTCTTTTTGGCGAAACTACGTCAATCTTATTTTCCAACGGTACAGTTGGTATATTTTCCAAAACTAAGTCGGAATTAATTTTATGACGATATAGTTTGGCTTTTTTCCAAAACTACATCAAACTTATCACCGGAGTTATGTCGGTCCTATTTCCGAGGCTACGTCAGACTTATTATGAAAGCTATGTTGGACTCATTTATGAGGATACGTTGGGCCTATTACCAAAGCTATGTTAGTGTAATTGTTGCTGCTATGTCATATTTATGTCAGTCTCTTTAACTACCACAGATATATCAAACTCATTGTCGACACTAAATTGGTTTTACTACAGAGGATATTTCGGTCTCATTATTATGCCTTTTACCAATCCCCTAGCATGATCAGGTTTTTAATGTTCGATTCCAGTGGAGCTGGTCTTTTGTTTACTAGAGAAGATGATCTTTTTTTGTTAGAGGATTTGGTCTTTTTTTGCTAGAGATGTTGGCCATTTTTTATGAGGCTAATGAAAAAGTGGTATTATGAAAAGTTTTTTGGATTCTATCAACTTTTTCAGGTCGGTAGTACATTGGCCAACCCCCTAGTCGCTAGTTTGTGGGAGCCGAGAAAGGTTTTTTTACATTCGATTGAATTTTCAAGTCGAGAATCCATTGGCCAACCCCCTAGTTGATGATCTTAGGGAGTCGAGCAAAGATTTTTACATTTTATCAAGTTTTTCAAGATAAGAAACCACTGGTCGGTCCCCTAGTTGATTATATTAGGGAGACGAGAAGAGTTTTTTACATTCTATCGACTTTTTTAAGTCGAGAATTTTATTAGCAGCATTTGAAGCTTTTAATAGTGCTTTATTGTTTTGTGTTTTAATTATCAAAACACCTCGAAAGGGAAAAAAGAAACATAGGGTCAACTTTCACATGGGTTAATTTGGAACATTGAAAAAAGCATTTAAAGTAACTGATAGATTCTTACGGTTTTTACCTTCATCCGCTTCCCCAGTCAAGGCTGATCTCCCAAATGAATTAAAGTATCACTCTCGTGCATGTTTTTGATATCTTCAGATAATTGCTACACTGCATGGTGTTAGACTGTTAGATGGTACGTCGATATTATGGCTTGGATTTTGTTTAAAGTGGTTATTCCGATGATAACATGTAATTCCAAATGACAATTGACGACTACAAAACATACTAACACATTTTTTGAAAGGTTTCCTAGACCAATACTTGTAGGCAGCTTGATATAACCCTTTGGGTGGAAACTCTGCCTCGTAAGTCTCTTGATAGGATCATTATATGGTTTTATAACCTTCAAGTCTATTTTCAGTTGGTTAATTCCCCTGTATACAATATATCTGCTGAGTTTCCCGTATCAATCAACACCCAATGCATGAGACCATTCCCGATGACTACAGTTATTGCTAAAGGATTTTCATGGGAAATATGACCATGCTGGCATTCATATCAGGGAATTATATATCATCTCCATATGTAGGACTACCATACCGTTGTCTAATGCTTGATGCTCTTACATACTATTTCTTTTGTTCCTAGAGCGTCTACTCTCGTGGTTCCTGACTCTTTTATTTTTCTTATGGATGTAGCCCCTTCTATTCTCAAGCAATCTGGTTACCTTTTTCACTTCATAAACAAACTGTTGATCATCCTCGGATCTTCCTAAGAGAGAGATTACCTCAAACTCATATCATTGTCATGCTTGAATGGGTCTTGGATTTGTAAACTGCCTTTTACACTCCTTACCTATGTAGGCCATATCCCCTTTTTCTGGTGTTCTTGCCCGATGATTGGGTCTTACTTTCTCCTCAAATTTCTTATCTCTCATATTACCCTCCAAAGGATAAGGAAATTTTTACAAGCCTCTCAACCTTCTAATTTTGCATTTCAAATGTTTGTAGTGGTTTGTATGATGTTTGTGGTCCTTATGAAAGTGGAAATACCTTGTGTTGTCTCTAATGTTAACATCGACAATTTTTTTTGTGGCCAATGTACTTCTTCCTTTCTGATCTCCTTTTTCTTTATCTCTATGCGCTCGTACATATTTGTATCCCACGTCCTAGTATTGCCACTTTCTTGGATTCTCTCTTTATTCCTCGGTTCGACTCGTCTAAACCCCTGATACCTTGTTCATTTAACATGTTTTTGCAGTTAGTTATTTCTTACTCGACTCGAGAGATCGCTCACCATGTCCTCTTTTTCTTTAATCCGTTCGATAACACTCTTTCTTGTTTCCTCTACTCAGATATACTTTATTAACTCGACTATTATGTCACACAATATAGACTTACGCCTATCTGTCAGCCATATTTGAAAGTCAGGGATAGATAACACTCGAATAAACACATAGTATACTATAGATTAATCTAAATTCTCGCTATTATATGCATTTTTTGTGAACTGATCAACGTATGACTGGATTTTTTTGTTTTCCTTTTGTCATATCTACAATAAGGAAGAATTTGTCTGACTATCGGCCCTATTCGGGAACCTGCGTCGCAAACCATCTACTAAATGTGAGATATTATTTTGATTACTTGGGCTCAAACCTATAGAACAACTTTTGGTCATTTCTATCCAAACAAGTAGTACAATCTTGACATTAGTCTGCGCCAGGTTCTACAACGAACTGTATACACGTGAGCTTCGGGATCGGCAGTACCGTCAAAGGCTGATATTGATGGAGGCTTGCAGTTCCTTGGCCTTAGACTATCTATAATCTCCCAGGATAGGCGTTTCAGCTGATTTACAATGTTAAATAATAATCATCACGGTGAACGCTCACAATTCACCTTCTTTTGACTAATTATCTTCATGCAACGGTTCTACTTCACCTCTCACATTTAGTCGAGTATTTCTCACATTGGAAGCATATCCCTTCCATATTATCGGATCATTATTCTCTATTTTTGTATCAATATTATCTCGAAACACTCATCACGGATCGCGTTAGAACCATGTGGAATCTCAATGGGATTCAGGGTCGATTCCCATAGACGGTGCCAGATGATAGACCAAGAAAATCATGCCATCTTCAGGCTTGGGATAACATTCAAACTGACGTTACAAACAAAACCAAAGTACAATAATAGAAATGTATATATGTAGGCAGAAGAGCATAAGAGCTTGAAATAGTGAATTAGACAACAAAGATAGTAGAAAGCTTGGTACCTCACTCCCGATGATCGATCTAGACATTTGTCTTAATCCTTTTAAGGATCTTGATGAAGGTCCGAGGATCCCTTCACTTCTCCCAACTTTCCTGAAACCAGACAGTAAGGCAGGATACTGTTTGGGCGTAGTTCAATGCAAAGTTCGGTGCACAACATAGGTAGCTGGGAAGCTATTCTTCTGCCGCGACATCCCCACCTCGTGATGCTTGCACACGATACTAACCTCGGGAGGCTATCCCAATCATATGGTCTAATTTCTCTCTTCTACAATTGTTTTTGTTCTTCTTCCAAATCGCAACACTACATCCTCGAGTTTTGATCGGGGAGCTTCCTTTGAGTTAGGTTGAGTATCAACGTCATTTGACTTATCAATAGCAAGGGGAACCATCAAATGTGCTTCAGAACATTTACCAAGCCAATATATACACACAAATGACCGATCAGACTTTTGCTTGACGAGATCATTTACCATCCCTCGATTACGATTAGATTAGGTGTATAAACACTTATACGATTTTTATCGATCAAGCCAATAGTAGATTTAAATTTTTAAAATAAATAAAATGAATATAATCGACAAAACCACATTAAAGTCTCATATAATAATCCACATCTCATTATTAGTTTCTTTCCATTTAGTCAATTCATTCAAAAAAAAAACATGTTGGGCGCATGCACGCAAATGAGATACCATCCGATACTATTATCATTACTCTTACTAATTACTTAAACCTAACCTTCTTTAAATATACTACTATTACAGGTATACTGCCAGAGAATCAATTGTTCCCCCACCCTAAATTTAGAGGCACTACCCTCAAGGTCTCTAATGAAAACATCATTAAACCTACACTGTCTCACAATACGAGATGTATCTTGTGCCTTAAGCATAGTTTTAAATAGACAAAGAAAAGAAGGTCGGTACCTAGTAATGAATGACTTAAATACCATTTCTGTTAAAGGTTCACAAACGCCTTGACAACTCCATACCAACGCTCACCGAAAGTCGTTTGATGTCTTAAGGATAGTCCGGATATCCTTTAGAAAATAGATTATATCAGTATGGTAACGCCCCTTGAGAATATTCCACTCACTGTGCCTATGAGAAATCATCCTAAGCATATACACACCTAAGTATTTTAATACTATGAAGTCGAAACAAATTTTGGCCCATCTCATCTATCACCTTCAACTCGATAAAATAAAAAAGCCACCTTAAATTCCATTTTAATCTTTTATTATAACTCATGGTCCAAAATTCAAAAATGGTCACCCTATGAAACATGGACGATGGCCAAATAAGATTGTATGAGGTCCATAATGGGCCAACCACTCAACATCTTTATCTTCCTCTTTACTATTTGATGCCCACAGCGTGTATTTACTCTCCTTTCCTATACTGGTCCAATAGGCCCAACTTAAATTCACGTTACATCTTTTTAACTTGCCCCAAATGGTCCCCAAGTAATGCTAAATGTAATCACGGTCCTCATAAGTTCATAACCAATAACCATCATCTTCCCCTTCCATAGCGAATCAAGTAAACATCAGCCTCATCATTCCAATCATAATACCCATTAGTTATCGAAGAAACACATCCAGTAATGTTGAATGTTTTCTCCATTCACACTTCCCCTCCTCAGCCTCATCCTTCCAATCATAATATCCATTATCTGACCCCCTCTTGCGCTGTTTAACCATAGCCTTATATGTTATACAGGTTCGAATAATCCAATAATTGTCAAAAGCTGCACATCCCCAAATCTTTGTATTTCGATCCATTCCCGCAAACCAGATTCACAAATGTTGTAAGCCACTCCAGCATCCACCCATCACTAAACCGTCTTATCCAACTCGTAGTAGAGGTACTAATGTCACTCACCCTATAAGTGACTAAGTTTTCGAAGATCATAATATTAAAACACCATCTGATTCTTGCTATAATTTAAATCCATCAACTCTACTTCCAAACGCAACAGCTAAATACCAATCACATAACATAAGTGTCTGCAAATCTGAAGGACATACTGTATAAACCCTCAACACACCTTTCAAAACCTACTCGCTTATTAACTACAATATTACTAAGCTTATTAAACGCAAACCGTAGAAGACTAGTACTACTACATCACAGAAACCCATATATGTAGTATACAGTTTGTTTATGATCTTTTGAGGGCATGTACAGAGGCGAAGGAAGGTAGGGGCAGGGGGGTCGATGGCTCCCTCTGAATTTAAAAATAAAATAAAATATATAACTATCCTTAAAAAATAAATTATAAATAATTAACCCTTAATTTTTTTGAAAATTTTCATAAACCAATTCAATAATGCCTATTAAAAAATTTATTAAAAAAAAAGGTGTCAAGAATAAAGTTCTTTATAAAAAACAGCTCCAAACTACTCCTTACACTTAGCAATTAAAAAAAAGAAAAATAAAAGAAAAGATAACAATTCGTTTTTTGGGTTGAAAAGAAAAGAAAAAGAAAATCAAAATAACACACACAAAACACACGCATATCACACACAAAACACACGACACAGTCCCTGCTGAGCGGGAGAAGAAATCGACGGCAAATGGAAAAAAGTGCCGAAAAACAGCGAACATCAAGCCCTACAATTAATACTGGGTGTAGGAGAGCAATAACAACGAAGTTTCACCTTACAAAATAAGAAAAAACACAAAGGTAAGTCACACTAACCCAATTTTTATGGTTATTGTAAGATTTTTTTTAGATTGATATTTGATTCAGAAGTGTTTATTCTGTGATTTTGTATTGATTTATGTTTGATTAAGGAAATAATGATACTAAATAATGATTTTGGTAGTTTCTAGGGTTTATAATAGGATTTTATGATGAATTTGATTGAATACTCTGATTAATATGAAGGAAAATAGGATTAGAGTGATTAAACATGTCTAGACTGTAAAACAGGGACCTATATTGCAATTATTTCAATTTTTTGATGTAATACTGTAAAATATAGATAAACATGGACTTACAATGAACTTTTTGGTAAATACAATGCCAGTTAAAGACAAACTGTGTAATTTAGGGACCTTATAGTGTAATTAATGCAGAATATAGAGATTTATAACTGTAAAACCGTGTGTTCTGCAGAATTCATTGAACAAAACCTGAGATTCACTGAATTAAACAGTGAATTTCATGTTTGCAGAAGTAAATTTTATATGTTAATGTCAATTCAGACTACTAATCTGTTTCTTGTGGTTGGAGTTTGTGTAAATACATGTAAAGACACATGCAAGAAGATGATAAGATACAAGCATTGAAAAGGAAGAAGTAATAGCTTTTCTAGGTGATGAGCAGCCCCTCAGTGAAGTATTGTGTAATTTAAGGACCTTACAGTGTAATTAATGCTGAATATAAAGACTTATAACTATAAAACCACGTGTTCAGTAGAATTTACTGAACAAAACATGAAATTCACTGAATTAAACAATGAATTTCATGTTTCCAGAAGTGAATTTTATATGGTAATGTCAATTCAGACTACTAATCTGTTTCTTGTGGTTGGAGTATGTGTAAATACAGGAAAAGACGTCTCAAAGAAGAAGATTGACTGATGAACAAGAAGATGATAAGATACCAGCACTGAAAAGGAAGAAGTACTAGCTTTTCTAGGTGATGAGCAGCCCCTCAGTGGATCATGTTCATGGAAGAATGTATATGCAGTTCATCGACAATAAAGACCAAATAATCAGTTATCCAAAAGAATATTGAAGAATGTGTTGACGTTTTTATTATTGCATTGAAAGTAGTATTTTGTATTTAGTTGTACTTATTTGGGAATATTTTAGATAGTGATGTTTAAAATGACTTGTTAGTTTATTATGTATTATGAAGGATTTGATTATAAATGGAAATTGATTAGTGTTTCATATTGTAAAGGATTTGAATAGAACAGTTTCAATAACAACAAAATACTTGAAAAAGCAGGCAAAAGCCGCAACACATTAAAATGACTTGTAAATTAAATGTTTGCAACATGAAAATTTACTAACCTGCACACTAACAACTTAAGCTACTCAGATCGAAACCTATACTGAAAGACAATAATTATAAAGGAATGAACCACAACACAATATAAAAACAAAAAGGATCCAAAGCATAACAATAGAAACTGTAAAAATTATTAAACTCGTGAATATTAAACAACTGTTACAAGAATATAATGAGCATAAAAAAAATTCATAGAGCAACTTGACAAGTTTTGGTATTGATCGACGTGACTGATTAGTTGCCTCCAATGGTTACTTTTCAGAACCAAATCTTTATGACAACCGAATGTATGCTCCTTGGGATCGTGGAAACACACGACCTTTTTAGAAGAAGAGCAAGAATCAACAACGGTGATTACGAGCAAGCTGTAGACTGAACAACCTCTATTTCCCGATCATCCGTAACATAAATATTCATACGCTCCAAAGTTGACTCGCTAACCAAAAACTGTATGTTGGAAAAGTCTTCTTTATTTTTCAACAAACATTTGACGTAAATGCGTAGAACTTAAGATAAAGGAAGACCATTTAGACACCACGTAATCGAAAACAAAATTGAGAGTCGGGAAAAGATCAAACAAACGCATAGAACGTTGAGAACTGAATGTAACTACAACCATAACCATCTGTAGAAAACAAGTGATGTCATAAGTAGTAAAATATGATCACATAAACAAGCAACAAGTTGGAAAGGGAAAAAGTTGTGCAGTCACAGAATTTCATGTTATAAACATGATATTTCCTGTTACAAACATGAAATTCCGTGTCTTAACAGATCGATGCAGAGCATAACAGCTGCAAAACAACCTCTACTCAAATGGAAACAACTTAAACAATGAATTCGGCAACGTTCAAGCAAATTATCAACAAAATGAAGAATATACTGCACATAAATACAAAAAATACATAAAAAAATAAAAAACATAATACTATGCATAAACTGTTAAAATTAAACAAAAAAGAAAGTAAAACACAAATACAACAAAACATAACCTGTAAATGAAGAAATTTAATATACAATCAAACGAAATTCATTCAAAACAAAGAATTAAAACAAAATATACCTTGAAAAACAGAAAAGATGATGCAATTGAAAAATTAGGTTGAAGCTATAATCCAAATTCTCTACAAATCATCAATACATACAAGCGTGTATGTATTGTAGCTTTAAAACAAACCTGCAACAAAAAACACAACAAATAAAATAAAAAAAATAGAGAAATAGATTAAAATCGATATTTGTGAATTGTTAATGCGAGATATTTGTGAATTATTAATGCGGAAATTAGAAGAAATCGAGTGAGCGAGTACAAGAGATTGAAAAACTATACCTTGAGAGAGAATGGAGTTGTACGCGACATAAAAGAAAGCGTACCAAGAGAGAGAGAGAGAGAGAGAGAGAGAGAGAGAGAGAGAGAGAGAGAGAGAGAGAGAGAGAGAGAGAGAGAGAGAGAGGAGTAATTAGCATTTTATAAAATAAGTATAGTATATATATGGGATAAAAAAGGAAACAAAAATAGAATGAGGTTGTTATTTATAAATAATTAATTAGGGTGATACTTATATACCAATAAAAAAAATTAGAGGCTTAAAAAATTATTAGACTCTATGAGGATACTTTGAGCAATAACCCAATTTTCATTTGGCTCCTCTAATTTTTAAAATTTATTTTATTTATAGGTTTATTATTTTATTTTTTAACATAAAATATATGTTTTTTTTTATAAAAAAAGAACTTATAAGATAGTTAATAAAAAAAGAATTTATAAGGTAGACATGCATATCCCCGACATACTCCTCAGAAATGATCGTTTAGGCTCCTTTGTCTTTGAGAAATTATCGGTGTTATATTTTGGCTTATCAATACCCATTTTGATTTATGAGATCAATATCTTTTGATTTTACATGATCAAAAAAAATTTACTACTTCTTTTAGCTTTACACGGTACAAAGTTGTGCTCTTTGACTTGGCTTACCCAGTGTGTTCTTTTGCACTTTATTGCTTTAAGATGACAAGGGATTTGTTGGTCTTTTTAGGTAAAATTTTGTCGCCGAGTCTACATCAGTCTTACATGTAATTTCCTTTTACTGCTACCACTAGTTTTATAGGAGTGCACCTCCAAGAGGGTGTTAGCAGTGGGGACTGGCATGCACGACTTTCCCGTTGGCGTAATCTTTGATTGTTGACACTACGTCGAGTTTGCATGTTATCTTTTCAATGCTATGCTGGACTTATGAGTGTTCGCTCGTTGAACTTATAAGTAATCACTGATCGTCGAGGCTACGTCCGACTTACAAATAATATTCAATTGCCAAGGCTGCGTCGGATTGGGGAATAATCTTCAATCACCAAGGCTACGCTAGACATACAAATAATCTCTGATCGCCGAGGATACATCATACTTATGAATAATCTCTAACCACCAAGGCTACATTAGACTTACAAATAATCTTCAATCACCGAGGATACATTGGGCATACGAATAATATTCCATCGCCAAGGCTAGGTCGGGCTTATGAATAAACTCCAATAACCAAGGCTATAATGGACTTACAAATAATCTTCAATTGTCGAGGCCATGTCAGGATTACGAATTAATCTTCAACCTCTGAGTCTATGTTAGTACTACTAATAAACTCCAATTGATGAGGCTACGCCAAACTTATGAATAGTATTTAATCACCGAGGCTACGTCAGACTTATGAATAATCTCTAATCTATGAGGCTACATTAGAGTTACGAATAATATTCAATCGACGAGGTTACATCAGACTGAATGTTACTCTGAATAAGAGTATCCTCCACTAATTGTCTTGGTAAGATGAAAAGTCAGTCTTCACGCTTCCATTTTCTTCATACCTTTCTTACTTTTCCTTAGTAGATTTTCTTATCGCTTTATATACCAGGATGATAGCTCACATCCCACATCTTTTGTCTCTCAAGGCAAATATTAGAGATTTAATAATGAGCTCGGGGAAACTCCGACTCCTATTCATAAGATAAAGAACTTATCTACCTTTTCCTCGGTTTATTTTCCTTTCAGGGTGGAGACTCCTCAGGCTCATCCTACCTAATCTTCCGCTGATACGAATCACCTTCAAGTATCTACCAAGCATCTTCCAAGATAAGTTCAACTATGACCTCGGTAAAGTGTTTTCAACCTTAATGTTACCATGAGCCATTTGGATTCTTATACACTTTTCTCCCTTTCCATTCAAATACTATTAGTTAGAGACTTTTTGAATTCCCATGGGGATTTTTTGAATTTCTTGAGGTTTTTTTTTTTGTGATTTGTTAGATCATGGCCAAGAGGACCAATGCCCATGGCTGGATAGTGGGTTTTCAAGTTGATGTTAAGTTGGAGATTAGAATTGCTAGAATGGAGGTCTTGGCAACCCTTGCATGGAATATGGTCAAAGAAACCGATTCTTAGATCAATCCCATTCCATATTTTAGTGGTTTCCAGTGAGTTCCAACCAGTGAGAACATAACCTGCCGGTATCGAACACCGGGTGAGTATGATACGGAGACACATATACTTCTCAATTTTTGTCATGAAGGTGAGAAGAGGGCAAAGAGTCATTTGTGTTCTTGGGTAGTTCAGACCCGTTATCTTTGTTTTGATGGGCTTCACCATCAGATAATACTAGTCTCGACGCCTCCCACGCGATCATGTGATTTTTTCATATTCTTCTAACTTTCGAGGATATCTGTCGGAAGCACTTCTTTTGCTGAAATGATTTTTCACTTTTTCTCTCTCCTTGTTTTTGCTCAGTGAGATGATGAAGATTCTTTATTAGCATTCCTTGGATCCTTTTGTAATGATATACTAGGAATATTTTCTATTTTGACTAGTATATGGAATTTATACTTAGAATTTGTGAATATATGGAGTTTTCTTTATGTTTTACGTTTTTCTTTGCCAAAATTTAACATGTCCTTCTGAGGGTCATACTTTTTGTCAAGGCCTTTACTTTCTTTTTGTGTTATAAAAAGCCTACACGTGGTACATAACGATTGGTATGCACATCTTGGGGGGTTCTAGAGAGTTTTATCCATGCCTATATAAAGGCGGCTTCCTTATCCCATTCTTTTTACTTCATGACGTATTGTATCTTTCGATAGTTGTTCAAGGAGTTATTTCGTCACCTCATTCGGGTTTCATTGATCATCCTTCTTCCAGGTGAGTCCTTGTGTCCCCTTTATGTTGTATATGTTTATTTTTTCTTTAATATCTTATATCCTTCGCGAGTTACATCAAGAAGAATATGTTTACCCAAAGCGACTCGTGAATACTCTTGAAAAATAATTCTCATATGGTTTCCACTCAAGAAAGTAATGCTTCTCCCTTGAGAATTCTCCCAATTAAACCCCAAACAATATTCCGATCGCCAATCCGAGCAAATGAGGAAAGAAATCTCACATTCCCCTAAACATTGTTCTTCAAAGAAAAGATCTGAAAAAGTTACCCCAAATGTATCTTTTATCGGGGAGGGAGAAATAGGTCCAAAGGTTTCTCTTGATGCCTCTAATCTGATACCTTTCTCTTCTTCGGAGAGCTTGCTTGTAGTGCCTACGACAACAAGCACTTTGAAAAAAATTCCTGCCCTAGTTCATCCTGTTGACCTATGGTGTAGAAATTGCCGCCTAGGCGTCAACTCCCTCTTTAGCTACCTATGCCTAGTAAAAATATTAGGCGTTATTTCCTAGCCTTGGTTTCCGTGGAAGAGGCGCCTAACTTACCTAGGCTCCGATTAACGGCAAAATATGGCCTTCTAGACTCTCCTTTTATTTTTCTTACTTTCGGTATTTTTTGAATTGATATTGTAACTATAATTTTAGTAATTTTATATTAATTATAGTGTTGTTAGATGAATTATATGACTTAAAAATAGATAAAATTATTATAATTACTACATATATATTACTAAATATATAAAATGAAGTAGCGGGATTCGAAAACACGTAATCCCGCCTAGGCCCCACGAAATCCCGCCTAGGTGCTAGACCCCGGTCGACCGCCTAGGTTGCGAAACCGAGTTCTACAATAGTTGTTGACCTTCTACCTTTGCGCGATACCCCTTCTGTCCAGACAATGCGTATTGCAGAGGAAGACGCGTCGTGGATGCGAAAATCCTTCCATACCTTGTGTCTTATCCAAATCTTCTATAAGTCTGGTAATGGTACTTTAGTTAATTAGAAGTCGAATATGGAGGTCAAGAAACTTTTGTCTAAGTTGCAATCAATCCATCTTTTGTTGAAAATCGTCCAACTACAGCTATCTCAAGCTACCATGGAAACGGAACATGGTCGACGTGAAGTATCGAGACCTAAGAATATAATCGTGGCTCTGAATAAAGACTTTCCCAAAGCAAAGTCAAGAGAATCCAAGGATTGAAGGGCCTCAACTCACGTTTATACGACATGAACCAATGGTGACATGAGCCAATGGTGTGAGAGCTCATGGGGTATACAACATCATGAGGGTTTTAAGGAATGTATGTGGCATATCCGGGAGGTGTAACTCTCTTTTGCTCATCAATGGGTATGGACTCCTTCTCAATTCCTACAACTACTCCTCATCTTATAGGTTTTACACCACTTGATCTTGAGGTTCCAGTATATTTCTTCATGCTAGATTTTCTTACCCCTCTGCCTTTTTCTTCTCTCATTTTTTTGTTTTTGTGGTACTCATACGCTTATTCCATCCTCTTAATAAGAAGAGGAGCTCATGGAAGGTGTCTTTGTTGAGGAAATTTTCAATTTGACAGGATTGATTGGAGATGTGGAGCCTTGGGGGAAGACTTAGTACGGTTTTAAGCTCGTGTGCTTAGTTTGGTTTCTAATATTTTCTTCTTCTTTGAGTGTTGGTTAGTTTGACCACTCTTAGATAATGATTCATGGGGCTTTTTCCCTTACCGTAATATTTTTCTTAGCATATTCTGCTTCCTAATATGCTCGACCACTTAATGCCAAGGTCAGGCAATCTTCTTTTTGTATTTTTTTCTTGTTCGCATTTTGGACTTTTTAGCTCTCGAGGGAGGCATTTTGGATTATTCCACTTTCATAAATCCTGTTTTTGAGGTCATAAACCCTGGATGAGTCACAATTTTGTCTTTAGGAGCATTTTTATAGTTATCTTTGGGAGTCATCCTTTATTTCTTTGGCTAATGCCTTGGTTCATACTGCCTCTATATTTGTACTTTTGTTATATGTCTCATATTGCCTTCAATTTTTTTAGCTCTTTTATGCAATGGAAATATATTAATAAAATTTTATTCTTTGTTTCTCGTTTGCCTCTTTGCTTGCTTCATGTTCTTTATGTTTTTCAGTGCATCAACTTAACCGCTAATGCTATACGCTCAATACCTCTTTGTCTTAGGGAATATAAAATGCTAACTAAGTGCCTGCTATAAGTCTTTTAGAAAATGTTTTCTAGCTTTCTTGAGCTTTACATATTATAATTATGATGATTGAGGATTTTGACTTACCTAAATCTCTAGCCTCCAGGCCAAGGGAATCTTGCTTACTCTTCTTTCCATTTTTTGTTATTTCTTTTACTTTTGTGAAGGCTGCATTGGTTGTAGTATTCGTTCACCAATGTTTCTTGGTCTTTTGATTTTGTTCACCAAGACTTCGCTGGTCTTTTATTTTTGTTCGCCAAGACTTCATTGGTCTTTTGTTATTGTTTGTCTAGGCTTCATTGGTTTCTTTTACTTTTTCTCTAACACTTTGTTAGTATTTTGACTTTATTTTTTCTCCAAGATTTTGTTGGTCTTTGTTTTTTATTCGCCAAGACTTCGTTGGTCTTTGCTGAGCCAGGTTCCTGTTGAAAAAAAGTTCTCTTGATAACAATGTCATCGGGTTGTTACTCACCGATGAAAATGTTAACCACTTACCGTTATTGATTCTCTTCCTTCCTTCCAACAAATAATTGATCTTTTGTTGGTACTACATCAGACTTATGTTGCCCACGATGCAGTTGGTCTTTTTACGATGCTACGTTGGGCTTATGTTTCCAGCAATATAATTCGTATTCAGCTGTTGCTACGTCATAATTATGTTTCCAACGATACAATTGGTCTTTTCCAATGTTAAGTTACACTTTTGTTTCCAATGGTACAATTGGAATTTTGTACCAGAACTATGTTGGCCTCTTTGCCGATGCTACGTCAGACTTTTTACCAGAACCATGTCGTCTCTTTTTCAATGCTACATCAACACTTTTTTTAACTGGAGTTCTGTCGGTCTCTTTACCGATGCTACATCAGATTTTTAATGGAGCTATATTGGTCTCTTTGTCGATGCAACCTTAGACTTTTTGTTGTGACTTGGACTGAACCTATAGCCTGATTAGGGATTTAGTTTCGAATTCTCTAAAATATTATTCTAGCAATATTTTTCTTCTGTCATAGAAAGTCTGTTAGAGATAACTGGCACGACCGAGATATCTTTTTAACAAAAAATATTTCCGTGTAATTGTTTGTTATACTTTTCGATTTCGTGTAAGTTTCATTTTGTATTTCTTTTACAGTATTAGATAGTTTAACTTTAATTAAAATACCTTTTATGGATTCCCATTTCTGTTGATTTAAAAAACCGGTGATTTACAATTTTCCCCAACTATTTAAAAAGACGTTATTTTATATCAACGTTTCTTTTTGAAATGACAAATCCAATCTCGGCAGTCGCTTCATCCTTGAATGCAAAGGAATTTCCCGACGTAAATAAGTTGGAGCCATAGTGTTTCTAACTAAAAGCATTGGGAACAAAATATCTTGATCTGTCTTGAATAGTACAAACTCAAATTCTCTATAGTCGAAGATCCTCCACTTATGGTGGAAAACGGAGTTCCTACTGAAGAAGAACAGTCTAGATATATTTCCCTCGTAGAGAAGTTCAAAAGAGCGAATACAATGGCTCGGCGGTGGATGTTGAACAATGTTTTGAGTTCCAGTTTTGATCTACTTGCCAAAGAAAAGTCGGCAAGGTCATATGGGAAACTCTCGATAAGAAATATAGGGTTGATGATTCTGGTAAAAATAAATACATCACCTGTAACTGGTATAACTTCATTCTTACCAACCAGAAACCTATGACTGAACAACGTCATGTGTATGAAAACCTATGTGCAGAGGTAATCGTTGAAGGCATAAAGATGTGCGAAGTTTTTTCCAATCCAACATTTTGCTTGAGAAAATACCCCCATCTTCGAGTGAATATCGTAACAATCTCAAACACAAAAAGAAGGAAATGACTCTCCAAGAACTCATCAGCCATATGCAATTCGAAGAAGCCAATCGTCTCAAGGATAAATATCTCTCTTTCCCTCCTCATTCCTCGAAAGCTAACCTTGTCAAAAGTTCTGGCCAAGGTAAAAAGGACAAGTTCAAAGGAAATGGAAAACAACAATGCACTAACAATTCCAAATTTTTGGGAAATAAGAATCGTAACAACTCCAACAAACAAGGCGGGAGGTTCAAAAATTCTGGTAAGATTCAGAAACCTAAGGGTACCTGTTTGTGTTGTGGTGAAGAAAGAGGCAAAGCTTTTGAGTGTAAGCTTAGAGCTGTTCTTGATCCAAAACCTGCTACAAACTAGTTCTAAACCAAAGAAATAATCACCGCGGTAATGGTTGAGGCTTACTTGGTGGAAAACAAAAGCGAGTGGATCCTTGACACTGGGGCTTCACGACACTTCTGCGCAAACAAAACCCTGTTTAAAAAGTCTGAGGAAGTAACTAATTGTGAATGCGTGTGCTTAGGTGACTCATCCACTGCTATGGTCCTTGAAAAAGGGCAGGTTACCCTCAAACTCACTTCTGGTAAGACCTTTGAGTTAAACTATGTTCTCTTCGTCCCCTCGCTCCGTAGGAACTTGGTTTCTGGAGCTCTTCTTAATAAAGTGGGACTCAAACTAGTTTTCGAGGGGGGAAAATAATTAATACCAAAAATGATGAGTTTGTTCGAAAAGGGTATTTACATAATGGCTTGTTTGTTTTAAATTTACGACAACCCATGACTAGTACCAAAATGATGTGTTTGTGAGGAAGGGGTTTTCAAATAATGGTTTATGTGTTTGAACACTGTAACCTTTAATAAGGATGCTTCTAATTTTCTTATCTCATTGTATATTTAAATGTGTAGAATGTTAGATTAGCCTATATTTATTTTCTCTTCAATTAAAAGGAAAAAATCCCTTCGACTTATAAGGTCGCTGACTTTATAAAATATCTCTTATGTGTAGAGTCCAAACTCGCGTGAAAACGACGTTTTAATCTGTAACCACAAGAATACTAAACTACTAGAATTAGTGCATTCAGACATAAATTATTTTAATAAATTCCGCAAGTAGAGGAGAAAACCTATACTATATAACCTTCATATGTGTCTATTCTAGGTTTATGAGAGTATATCTCCTAAAACTGAAGGTGAAATGGAATATGTGTTTTAAATATATAGGTCTGAGGTTGAAAACCAACATGTTTGCTAAATCAAAAGACTTAGGGCACGAATTTTGTTCTAAATCCACGAAATCAGTGTCTTACGCACCCATACAAAATGACATATCTAAAGGCTATGATAATTGGTTCAGGCCCACCTACCTAAATGTGGGGGTGTCTAGAAAAGATTATCCAAGTTCAAAGTACGGTCATAGTTGGACCTAACACAATAGACTCAATCTTCATGGGATATGGCACGAATGTATAAATAGTCTTAATGAATTCATAGCCACTCGTGGTGGTCCTATTGAGAAGGCATTGATGAATTCACTTATAAGGCGTAACAATCTAGAAAGAACACAAGGGTGAGTATTTATCTCATAATGAATTCATAGCCATTGTGATGGTCCTTTTGAGAAAGACTTAATGAATTCACGTTCAAAAGTAAGACTCAACATTCATGATAGAATATTAAGGAGACGTCCTTAATAATATCATATGGATAAGTCCACAAAGTTCATAACCCACAAGGGGTGGTCCTTAGAGAAGGACTTGATGAACAAACTGAAGGGTGATGTTAGAGGGAACTATAACTTTCAGTAGGGTAGAGTATGTGCTATGAGGGTCTCAATAAAAACCCGTTAAGTTCAAGAGTAAGTTCACTTAAACGGAATTTGGTGGTTGCCTCACTTCGCTACGTGTCAATTCAAATGGAAGATCTTGCCACTTAAGTACAATTCACCCAAATACTGATAGTAATGGAAACCTTTTCACCTTCTCTCCAAAAGACCTTGAGGGGGGGATTGTTGGAATTCACATTAGTCAAATGTGTTTAAATCATTCAAAACAAGGTATTAAATTAATTCCTTTCACGTTCTTATGAGAGAAGTGGAAAAGACATTTTATTGAAGAAAATGTCCCACATAGGAAGTGAAGTAGAAAAAATATTAGCTTATAATATCTTACCTGTCTATTCCTTCCAAAATATCTAAAGTCTATGAAAGGAAAAAAGTAAAAGGCAAAGCCCCACATGTGCGCACCACCACCACCACCACCACCACCCACCCGGCCCGACCCGGCGACAGCGTGGGCCTTGAGCTCGTGGAGGAGTTGAGGAGTTTAGGGAGTCAAAACATGAAAATGAATCTAATTTTCTGAAGTGATTATGGAGAAAGATAGCTGGTACTTATAGTAGTCGGTGGAAATTCAAACCTTACATCCAGAAGACATAACGTCCATCACTTAAAGACACATTGAAACCATAATATTCTTTATTCAAGACTCAGCTGGTACAAAACTTGGTCAACACATGAATGAATCAAGAGTCATCAACGTGTCCGGGTTCATGGCTAGAATATGAAAAGATGTAACTCCAAGACGTTAGCAATAATGAGTCATTGAAAACCATTAATTCTGACGATTCTGAAAAGGTCCCCCCTAACCTATTAATACAGACTCTTCTCCACTTGTTTTAGCTACGAAACTGAATAAGAAAAGATCAAACATCTACTCTCTCTAAAATATTATTCTAGCAATATTTTTCTTCTATAGTAGAAACTCTTTCAAAGATAACCGACACGACCTGAATATCTTTTTAACGAAAAATATTTTCGTGTAATTGTTTGTTTTGCTTTTAGATTTTGTGTAAGTTGTGATTTGTATTTCCTTTACTATAATAACAGATAGTTTTACTTTAATTGGGATACCTTTTATTTTAGATTTCCATTTCTATTGTTTTAAAAAACCGGTGATTTACTATATTTTCCAACAACAGAGTCTTACTATGCTTTACCTTCGACCATTTCATTGTCCACTATAGTTCACACGAGGGAGTTAAAGTAGTATTTTCGTGCTCTTTGTTGATCATCTCATATAACTACCACACCACATGGGGTCGGGAAGTTCAGTGTTAAATGGTATGTCAAGACTACGACTCAAAACTTGTTCAATGTGGTTTTCCTGATGATCACATGGTATGCCGAGTCACAATTTGCTACCGCGAAGCGTACCAACACAAATTTTGAAAAATAATACGCATTGGCAGTTTAATGTAACCTGTTGAGTGAAAGCTCTGACCCGTGAATCATTTGATGGGATTTGTATATGGATTTATAGCCTTCAGGTCTATCTTCAATTGATTAAATTCTCCCGCATACAAAAAGTCTATTGAACTTCTGTTTGCTACCCAGGTGTGATAGTAAATCGACACCAAGGGAAAGCTTTAATTTCCCGCAAATTTATGGGTCGTTGACATGTAATAATTTGATAAGTTTGGGCTTATCGTCTCCACAAGGACTATCAAGGTTGTAATAAATGTGTTTTAAAAGTAATATAATGTAAAGTTTCTATATTGATAACAATTATATGATGAATATTTGTTGGGTTTTTGTTTTAAGAAAAAATTTGAAATAAAATAAATAATTAATTAAAAGACAAAAAATTAGAATGCTAAAAAGATGAGAAAGGGGAGAAGTATTGCTTGATCATTGCGGGTAATCTTCCTAATAAACTATTTAATAGTTTGTAAATATTATTACATGAAATTTTCTGAGTAGTTGCTTTATGTCTATTCTATATATTCTGTTATCTCCTTTCCCATTGTATTTAGATGACCTAGGTGTGTATTTAGAGACTTCCCTTTGTTTTTATCTTTATTGTATCGGAACGATACAACTTTGAGTTGGGGGTCTTGATGTCTCCTCATTTGTCATGAATTAATATTAGTTGGAGACACCATTTTTAGTGTTTTAGAAGTCTAAATACTCGATTTTCTCATGATATAGTGCACTTTCCTATTTCTAGTCTTGATTTAATGAATCATTATTTTTAGAGCATATTGGGTTTAATTATATATTTAGTGTGAAGCTTTAAAAATATATATGGAAATTAATTATATGCCAAGTCAATTCTAAGAGATAAATGAAAGAAGATATACATAGAAATTGGAGAAAAGAAAGGAAACGCTAGGATATGGAAAGATAAAGTTGCCATATAAATCTGAATTCTAGCACCCACGACCACAAATGGGCTTATATCTCAAGATTGGTGAGGAAGTTGGAAGAATGGTCTGAATCAAAGTTAAATAGCTTTCTGAGACGATCAGTTTCGACTACTGGAACGCGTCAAACGGATAAGTATTGAAGAAGTTATGACCAAAACAAAAACGTGGCTGATTGTTACCTTTCCTATATTTTAGGGTTACGAATTTGAGTTGGGCTAGGAGTCCATTACTTGTCTTCTACTCCAAGAAAACGAATTAGGTCTTCTAAACACCTATAAATACACCCTTATATCACTTGTAAATCATCCTTGCCTCACATAAATTAGTCCTTAGGGTTTACATCATTAGAGTTATTGTAGAGAGCAAGATGAAGTCTTTTATTCAATCTTTAGTTTATTTCCTTCAGGTATGAACTAATTTTCCCATAGCTTGGGTTTTGCATTATGTATAATCTATGAATTCTTATTTTTTTCTATCTAAGTTTATTTGGGAATTATATGTTTTACTTTGATATTAGCTGCTTACCCATATATTTGTTTATGTGTTTTGAATTATTGTCTGTCCTAAACTTGATCACTTTAGGCTTTCTTAATAGTAGTTAGATGGTCACCCGGAAGGGGTGTCTAATTATTGAAACACCACATAACGTCTAGAGTCCGATATTGGTCTTGACAACACCGATTATAACTAGATAATCATTAGGGATTGTTTTAATCACTATCACCATGTTTAGAATTGAATTGCTTAGGAACCTAGTGGCGTAGGATAACCCTAAGTTTAGGCTGCCTCGTGGTTGTGCCGTAGCCCCCTAGTCGCTCTCAAGGTCTGAGGTATGGGAATTTAGAATCCTGACTAAGTATTTAAGAGCTATTATCTCCCTTATTAACTAGAGTTTGATAGAAAGAATTAGAAGGATTAGTGCATACTAGCAAAACCTAAGCTATATCTCTCATCTCATATTTCTTCATATTTATTTTATTGTCTTTATTTTCATTAGTTTAATTAATCATCTTCCAATTTATTTATCTTTAGTTTCTGTTCTTTTAATTAATTACTTGCTACTCTTAATTATTGCTCATTCGTATAACACACTAAGTCCCTGAGAACGAACTTTCTTATTATTAAAACTTGCATACGTCCTGTAATACTTGCAGTACCGTGCTTATCTAGGGTGATTTGTGAATTGTTTATATATCTTTTATTCTATTATTTTATCACACCCTAGGAAACACCAATTATCATTAGGAGCTCATAAGGAGTCTCATCCCATACTCTATTATTATCCTCTCATGAGCTCTCTTCGTCCCTTAACTCGACTCTTATCCAACTTCTTCAACGGGTTTCTGATACCGATCATTTCCTACCCGACCCGGACCATTGCTCACATTTCTTTCTCTTTAGTCCTTACCTAGAAACATTTCTACATTTCTTCGGCTCTGATCTAATTCTGCGACTCGGCTATAATATTCTATAGATTGGACTTAGGCTTTGTTGCCAGATGTATCTGAGAGTCTGTGTTGAATAACCCTCGGATGAACGCGTAGTACAGTAATGAATGGTTCAATCCTCAACATTATACGTATTTTATGTGAACTGGTCCACATAGGACTAGAGACTTTCATTCCCCTTTTGGAATACATCCAATATAGATGAATTCGTTTTCCCATTGGCCCAGTTCGGGAACTTGCACCTCAAACCATCACATATTTGTGAGAAATTATTATTTGACTTTGGTTCTTACTTGTAAAACCACTTTGGAGCATTCCAGCCCAACAAACAAGAAAGCTTGGCTATAATTTGCCCGAAATGAACTCCATGTTCCTCTTATAAGCATACACGTGAGCTTCGAGAACGGTAGTCCTGTCAAATGCTAGTATTAATGGCGAATGAATCTTTTTTGACCTCGGGGTGTTTAATATCTCGCAGGATAGAGGACTCATTTGATTTACCATCACCATTCGGTCGGCCAACTAACTTTCCACAAAATTGATCGGGGTTCGTACTCTTTGGAGAACTTCCCATGGTTATTGTTCTTCCCTTCTTTCATTAGTTTTGTATGGGGGCTCTATATACCCTCGCTCTCATTGATGTGTGTTTTCAGCTATTCCCTCGGTATTATCAAGAATATGAACAACAGGATGTGTCTTTCGTTGTTTCTCTGGTGGAGACCTTCTTTGACTAGTAAGTTTATGTAATAATTGATCTATGTACTATGACACTATCGGCCGAGGCTCAGTTTTTCCAGTGATTTACGACAATAGCTGGAATATAAGGCTCTATGCCTTCGGTTGATGTAGGTATGGTCTGGATATACGTTTTGCACCTTCCTTGGCCGTAGGTATCGGGTTATACGGCTCGACTATCTCGGTTTTCACTAGTATGACTGGTATGTATGGTTTAGCTACTTGTGATTGATTATTTTCAACATGCCACTACTTTAATTTCCCGTTTTCCTTCGACTGATGCATTCTGACCTCAAAATTAGGATCCCCCCATTAATAGAGCATTATTCTCCATTTCGTTATCCATTTGTCGTGAAACACTCTTCATTGATCATGTTAAAATCATGTGGAATTTCAATAATATCAAAACTCGTTTTCACATACGGCGCCAAATGACAAATTACAAAAATGTCACATAATCTATTCAAATATTATTTATTGAGTTTAAAAATCTTTTAACAAACTATTCTGCAAATTCAATTGCTCAATGAGTTTACGAAATAATAACAATTACATAATCCTCATTATGAACACGATTAGTTTATGTTCCAAACAAATTTCAGGTGCGTAAAGAAAACTCCTTTTGAGTTAAAATGAATTACGCACTTTGGTAAAAAAAATTAAAAAAAAGAGTTACTCACTATGAACGATGGATCAATAATAATTTTGTCAATTATAATAGACTTGGTACATTGGGGTTTGCTTAATAAACAAGTGATTAGCTAGCATGATAAGAAATGAATCGCTTTCTATGATATTTTAGTTAAAATCCTAAAAGCGAATTTAAAGAGAAAAGACAGTTTTATAGGTAATACTTCTCGCAGAAGACAAACATAGAGCATTTTCATGATCAGGCAAAACTAGAGAAGCAAGCTCAGCTACTAAAGTATGATTGAAACTGCAGCTGCTGGTGACGTTACATACTTTATTTGAGAACATCTAATAATGCTAAGATGCTTTTCTTCTACTCATGTAGCTCTTCTACTGTACAGTACCAATAAAAAAATAGAGTAAATAACACTTTTGCCCCCTGGGTTTATACGCGATTGACAGGTTGCCCCCTAACTCTTAAAATGCGCCTCGATGCCCCCTAAGATTTAGTTTTGTGACCCGTTGCCCCCTACTGCGTGTTCCGTCCATTTTTCACCGTTAAAAGTGACGTGGCATTTCCACGTCACATTTTTTTTTTTTTTTTAATCCAGGTATTAATTAATTATTTAATTAAGATTAAAGGAGGGGTAAAAAAGGTTTTTTATAAATGGTTTTTATATTATTAAATATAAATAATAAAATAAACCCCCCCCACCCCCACCGCACCCCCTACCCCCTACCCCCCCCCCCCCTCTCTTCTTCTTCCCCACTTCGTCTTCCCCGCTGGTTCTATAAAAAAAAAAAAAAAAATTCAAACAGAAGATACGAAACAATAAAGCTCCATCAACAATAACAAACTATCACCTAAACGATTAAACAATGCATCGTTATGAAATAACAGTTGAATATATTTGACCAATAATACAAATAACTCCAAAAAATTCAAGTTACCACCATCACCATTGTTGGTGTTCTTGTCCATTGCCAGGAACTGAAACCATCTTCTGAGGCTTGGAATTAGTATTAGTATTAGCTTAACACCATTAGAGCTTGTGATCGGAGATTCAGATCTTCTACCAGGAGATCTTCTCTTTCTCTTTCACGATAAATAAGCTTGGAAAAGCTGGAGAAATGGAGAAACAGTGAAGGTGGCGCTTGGTTATTTTCGAAACTATTTGATGCCAAAGCTCTTAGCTGTTCCTAATATTGACAAGTTCCGGCATCTCATCGAGGACCAACGCAAGGTTTCATTTCGATTTAAACCTTTTGTTTGTTATTCAATTGCTTATAACTAATGATTATCATTATCTACATATTACTTTCACAACTAATGCGTAACATTGAATCAGATTTGTATTTAATTAGTCCCCAATGTTCTAAAGATCATATTGTGAATGACAACATTCATCTCAAGTATTCAAACTAATGTGTATCATTTTCTGATTGAAAAAGGTTTAGATAAGACATTCACGACATTCTGATTTTTTTTTTTTTTTTTTTTTAAGTTGCAGGTCATCGGGGAAGAAGAAGGGGAAGAAGAAGAAGAAGAAGGGGGGGGTGCGGTGGAGGTGGGGGGGGGGGTTTATTTTATTATTTATATTTAATAATATAAAAACCATTTATAAAAAACCTTTTTTACCCCTCCTTTAATCTTAATTAAATAATTAATTAATACCTGGATTAAAAAAAAAAAAAATGTGACGTGGAAATGCCACGTCACTTTTAACGGTGAAAAATGGACGGAACACGCAGTAGGGGGCAACGGGTCACAAAACTAAATCTTAGGGGGCATCGAGGCGCATTTTAAGAGTTAGGGGGCAACCTGTCAATCGCGTATAAACACAGGGGGCAAAAGTGTTATTTACTCAAAAAAATATTAGCCATCCATTTAAATATCCTAATGACATACGCATATTACATAGGTTTGTAAATTAGGCATATGACGGTCATATACTATTTATATCTATTGATACAGATACTTCTACGGGTATGATAAAAGAGAATATGTATGTTAATCATGTCAATATCTTAAAGTCCAGTAGTACTCAATAGCAGGAGTATGTATTCTATGATGCTCGAATTTCTGGAATAAAACTTGTAAGCTTTTGTAATCTGACCAATCGATTAGTCACACAGAAAAGATTATAAAGCAGATGCTTTCAGCTACTGATTAATCAAGCAGTCAAAGATCTTTTCCATGATCCATCACTTGTCATGTTGATTTTTCAGATATAAGACTCTCATTCTAGATTCTTGGGTGATTTAGTCCAGCTTCTTTCACCGGGTCGTTGTCACTTTTCTCATTTTTTGCCTTGTGAGATTCCAAAGCCAGCTTAGCTTAGTCGTGATCAAAAGAGAGTATACTGGTGTCTGTTAGTCGTTTTTGTTGTATCTTGTAATATTTTTCCAAAATATATTCTTATCATCCAAGATAAATGACAAAAATATTATAAGTATAAGGAAAATATATTTAATGATCCTGGACTATAATTAGTTTTTCTGAAAAAACAACCCGAATTACAAGCCAACACAACAAGTCCAAAAAGAAAAAGAAAATAAGGACAGACTTAGAAAACAAAAGAAATATTATATATTTATAACCATTTTGCTAACATTTAATCATCCCATACAAACTCTTTCGAACTTTGCTGATAACATCCTCATGATTGCTTGTATATTACAATTATATTCAATTTTTTACACATTATTCTGCCTAGTACTTTTAAATAGAATATCAATATGTTTGTTCTTAATTTTGGGAGTATGACTAAAAAAGGTTTTAATTGTTAGAATTATGCCCTAATCCCGATCGTCTTGTAATGAATTGAACACAAGTATTTATAGTACACGATAATAGTTATCTCTGCAGTATTGATCAAAGGAATTGTTTCTTTGAATAATGACAAGCTTTTATAATTATGATATTTATCTATATAATATAAAGGCAAATACTTGATTAAGTTACGAACTAGATATCATAAGGTGTTATGATAATGAGAATTTAGCTCATATGACTTAATCTAAACTTATATTAATAGTAGGATCATCAAGTTAGGATCTCGATAATCTGGTTAGAGTAATATGTAGCTAACGAATATTTATTAGATAAATATCGGTAGTTCTCGTTACCGAGTTAGGTGCATAGATAATGAACATAGAGATGTGACTACGAACCGGCTAAAACTAGAGATTCCTAATGGTTAATTACCTTGAACTGTCAAGTGGATTAATTTCTATAAGAAATTTTATGCTTGTAATCCTTTGACCTGAGATCATCTCTATTGTTGTGTATGTGCTTGTTATATTTTGATACTAGACTACTAGTGTGTCATAATGATAATCGAAAGGATATTGGAAATAACTAAGTATATATTCTCCTAGGGATGAGTAAAGATGAAATCTATCAACTCTGGGTATAGAGTTTGAGTTCTACGATGTCATAAGATGATAATGATTGTATCAAATCCTTGGCCAAGGTGATAGAATGAATGAAGAAAGGAGTTTATTAGGTCATTCGTCAATCGTTGATAATCGACGTGCAACGTAGTTGATTTTCTAATGGGATTTGACAGTTTTACTATATCACAGGATGATTCAGAGCTGTAAAGATAGAGGGATTACGTGTGTGATCATTTACCGGGTTCTTTGTACAAAGTTACTTCACGTTATCCAGTCGTTGGGGAGTGTTGTTAGACGCCAACCTCGATTAGTAGTTTATTGAGCTAACTACTACCGGTTTAATGATGAACTGGTGGGTACTGGGGTATGATAAAAATAAAAACTAAATAGGAAGACTACTAACTGCAAGTGTCCGGGTCGTTCCAAGTAATAGAGGGATATAAGGGATTTTGTTCTCAGGGAATTGACTGGTATAACCAAAGTGTTCAACAGATAAGTAATAGTAATTGCAAATACGGAAAAAAAGATAAAAGGTATTTATTTGGTTTTTGAAGATTGAACAACTAGACGCAAATAACTAAAGTACCAAAGATTAACTAAAAGTAAATAAATTAAAAACTAAGAGATGTAGACGCAAAGATGAGAGTTGTACTTGAGTCTAGCAACGGATCCACCTAAATTCATATAACTAATGCTTCTGTTTAAGGGTAAAGTCAGTATTTATGTATTAGTTGGGACTCTAATATCTTCTAACTCCGTCAGGGTGGACTTAGGAGCTATCCTACGGTATTACAAACCCCGTTAGGGCGATTATACCTACTTTCAGATGTTGAACTGTTTTACCCAATTGGCTGCGTAGTTAGTCAAGTCTGTCAAAATCATTGACGAATACCACACGTATATTACCTAGGTCCGTAATGAAACCCACCGTCAAGGCGATCACTTGTTATGTAGTGAATAGCCTAATTACTAATACCTAATTCTAATTGGACAAATTAAAAGTAGTAAATATGCTTGCGATAATAGTCAATACAAAATACCCAACTTATATTAAATTAAACAATCCCAAATTCGGAAAAATATCGATTATATAAGTTAGGGTTTAATCCATAATTGCGATTCTCAAGCACTAAGTGTTTAGCTCATACTCAAAGTAAAACAACAAATAATTTCAAAGCATACATTTTTCCTAAAACAGATCTAAGAAGAAAAACCTAATTGAAGGAATAGATTGAGCTGTTGTTAAAGAAAGATGATTTCTCCAACTCTAACTCTTTCTCTGCCTTTTTGCTCTCTTCTGATTTTTATTAAAAAATGAACCGTACTAAAAAATAAGGTCTAAAAGGCTACTTATGCTAAACCTAATCAGATTGGGCTTTTATTTTATTTAATTTAATGATTAAAAGCCCAATCCTAATTAGTAATTCCCGTATATGTTGTACACACTCTAGTAAAACGAATGTAACTTTTGCGTCTTAAGTCCAAATCACCTGATTCTAGTCCTCAATTCGAGCTAACTCCAAGACGCACCTTTTTCATTTGAATCACCAAACTTGGATCAATACCGTTTGGGCTTGAAATCAGCAAGAAGTGACACTTATCCAGATTCTTAAGCTCCTCTTCAACTCTTTGAGTAATACTTCTTCTCTTTTGACCTCTACTTTTGATCTAAAACTTTAAACTTCACTTCGTCTCCTCATATTGGTGCTCCATAGCATCCATGTACCTAAGAACTTTATGCTAAAAACAAATGATTTAACGCACAAAAACTCTAAAAACACAAATGATATAATTCTGAGGGGAGAAAGTGCAATATGACAAAAGAAGCATAAAAGTCTATCTAATAAGTCTAATTTCTACCTAAATTGATATCTCCTAAGGGTATATATTTATCACAAAAAGAGAGACATCATGAATCCACGTAGTCGCACACTAACGAGTGCATGATCTTGCTTCATGTTGTTAATTAATTTTTTATTATTAGATAAAAAATATAAATTAATTATATACTTGAAATGTTAGTATATGTATAAGACCAAACTGAGACAGAAGAGAAAAATTAAAAATTAAAAGTTTTGTGGATTGAACCACAAACCTTCAATAGTGGAAAATGTGTCACTAACCACTGGGCTAGGTAAATCATATGTATTATGTAAAAAGTCCAAATCCACTTCACAAGTGGTTAGTGGACCAGATTATTAAGATTATCAATTTTCATTATACATTCATTACTTTTCATTTTCTGACTTTTCATTTTTTATCTCTAAAAAGTTATTATAAGTATAATGAGGTTTCATTTTACATACAATAACTTTTCCAGGTTTCTCTCTTGAAAAAAAGCCATAGAATGCAAAAGGTCTCTAAGTCTCCAAGCCAGAACCGTTCTGAAAGCAAAATCAAGAACTCGGTGTGCAAATCGTGGAGGCTTCAAGTTTTTGAAGTTGGGTTAGTCAATTCGATTCTCATACAAATCTAAAAAGGTACAAAATTCTATGTTTTTTTCTTAAATCGTACTAAATTGGTTTTTAGGATTACGATTAAGTTTTCCGCTTTTATATATTTATATAAACGTGATTGCAGTCCTTCATTAATGTCTCGAAAAGGGTTTCTCACATCAACATGATTGAACGAATATTCCATATAGTTGTAGGCAGGTTTTCTAGGTTCTGAATAAGTTCACGACAATCGATAGAGATTGTTGTTTTAATATTTGGCTCCAAATTTATCAGTTTACATGCTTCCTATACTGCTAAAACTTCACTCTCTAGCACAGATTTGACCCAAAATTTCTTATAATTTGTTTAAGGATCTAGTTATACTGGTTTAAAGAAATAACTACAATTCCTACCTATTCCCAATCATTATTGTAAGATGCATCACAATAGATCCTTCTAACCGAAACATTTTGATGAAAATCCTGGTTTGATTAAGCCAGTTCATTTTTTGGCTATTTGTTAGGCTATTCCACCCAAATCCAAACAAATCCTCTAATAGTGTACATGTGTCTTATTTGACCACATATTCATTCCACTTAATTTCTTAATAGACCCCATTCATTATGAATTTCCACATATGCCATATTGAAAATAAGAGAAATGAAATAATAATTCTCTCGTCACATCCTCCTTGGATAAATGCTTCAGTTAATTTGAGAAGCCATTATGAGATGTTGTCATTCATATTCGGGTCAATCTTGTTTTGCAATACAGAGTTTTACTTGTATGCTCGGCTAATTGGGCATTTAAGAAACAAGTGTTACACATCTTCCATTTCCTCAATACACCCTTCACATTTAGGTGTTAGGGTGCATTTCTGATGAAAAAGGTCACTCCTTGTTAGGATTGCATTTCTACATCATTTCTACCAAAAAATATAGATTTTTGTTGAAATATTTGATCCCAAAATGTATTTCCAAACTGTTTTATCCACTTTCAACGCCTGACTAGAAGCTTGTGCTTAAATTTCGTCAAAGTTAGTTGTGAAACACTGATATCCATGTTTTGTATTATATTCTCCATTATTAACAAATGGCCATACAAGCTTATCCTTTTCCGTTTTTTTATAAACGGGTAACCGTTCCACCTAGCAAGCCACCAAATAAGGTAGTCACCTGGCTAAATACCGACCGTTTTAACCATCTCCTGCTGGATTCATAAGTTGTGAGACCCATTTGATTGGAATACTAGGAAATTCCTCAATCAATAGATTTTGACAACCAACATAACTCCTAAATCTTAATGTCGAATGGTCCTTTTTATAGCACCCCTTCCAGAAATAAGACTCCTCATAACCCATGACATACCTTGTTTTTTTTTCATCCCAAAATGTTGATTATGGATGGTATATCCCTTTAATAACTATCGCCACCAACTAGTTTGGATTATTTGTATCTTCCATCCCATATTAGCTAATAATGTCAGATTCATTCTGTACATATCTTGGAAACCCAAATCTCCAATCATTTTTTATATTTCCAACTTTTCCCAAGCAACTGAGTGTATACAATTCATGTCCTAGGATTCCCATCAAAATTTAGCAATTTTTGCTAACATCTCTTTACAAAACTTTTCTAGAAAGAGGAGAACTGACATAACATAATTTAAAATTTCTTGTAGGACTTACTTCACCAGAACTTTCTCCCATCATTTAGTAAGTAAAAGATGTTTCTAACCAGTAGTCACGTAAATGAATTTATTTATAATCCATTGTAGCATTTTTACTTTAAACTCTGAATATTCGTTGGTATTCCTAAATACCTACCTATGTTATCTACTTTTTAACCTGCATAAGATCCATAGACTCTTGGATAATATTTGATAAAGTACTTTTAGAGAACAACCATTAGATTCATGTAAATTAATTGACTAGACCGAGCACAAGCAATAGCCTTGTACATCTCTACAAAACGCATCAATCTTGGAGTACAGTTGCTGAGGTGGACAAAGTATAGCTGCCGAAAATTCCACAAACATCACAAGAGCAAACTACATGGACTTAAGTGAAAATTCGTGTAACTAACTTATGAAAACCGAGTTTTTTAGTTATTATCACTCGATTGTTAGTAGCTTAGATGTTAAGCTAGCTAGCTAACTGTATTTACTTAAATGATAAGCAACACAAAATGAGATGTCATGCTATATTTTTAGTAACTGGTGTCTCCCTTTTTGTGAGAGAAAAATACCCTTAAGAGACATTATTTTAGGTTGAAATTGGACTTAGTTAGTTGATTTATTGTCATAATTTGATATAATGCACTTTTTTCCTCCAGATTTAAAATATTTGTACTTTCAGAGCTTTTGCCATTAATTCGTGTGTTTAGCGTGAAGTTCTTAGGTATATGGATGGTAGGAGACATCAAGATAAGAAGTGAAGATTAAATTCCAAGTACAAGAAACAACGTTAAAGGAGCAAAAGAAAGAACTTTGGTGAAGGTGGAGGATTTTATATTGAGTTAATTTGTCACTTGTCGCCCTTCCCGAACCCAAACTATTAGGATTCAGACTTGGTGGTTCGAATGAAAAAGATGGGTCATTGAGTTAGCGAAATTTTAGAAGTGGAGTCAGTGGATTTGGACTTACGATGCTAATGTTACAGCCGGTGTACAACAACGTGAATTAATTAAAAACAGATTTGGATCCCTTAATTACTTACTTAAACCCATGTCGGACTAATCTGATTTTAATCACTATATAAGCTCTTTTAGACCTCATTAATCAGTACACTTCAATATTTTAGGAGAGAGAGAGAGAGAGAGAGAGAGAGAGAGAGAGAGAGAGAGAGAGAGAGAGAGAGAGAGAGAGATCTCATATGCTTGGAAGCAAAGGAGCAGAAGTTGGAGAAATCTTTCTGCTTCAACAACAGCTCAAGTCATTCCAATTAGGTTGATTTCAGTTTTATTTCTATTTTAGAAAATATGATTTCAAGTAATTGTATTTCTTTTCTTATTCAATAATGAGCTAAACCTTAAATACTTGAGAATCACGATATGGGAAAACCCTGGTTTTCTAATTTAATGTTTCTTCGAATTTGGGATTATTCAATTTAAATTGAGTTGCCTATATTGTATTGACTACATTCTTGTGTTTATCAATTGCTTAGCTAATTAGATATAGGTTTTAGTAATTAGGTTATTCATTAGTGGCGCCGATCATCCGAAAATGGGGTCTAATTATAGAACTAGGATATAGAGGTGTGGTATCCGTTATTGAGTCTGCCGGCCTTAATTAACCACGTAGCCAATTGGGTAAAATCTCAATCATTCAAAAGTAGCTTATTGTCACCGTGACGGGGTCCGTAATACCATAGGATAACTCCTAATTCTACCCTGAAGGGAGTTAGGAAGATATTAGAGTCCCGACTAATATTAAAATACCGACTCTACCCTTAAACGAATGCATTAGATTAGTAACTTTGGTGATTCCCTAGCGAGACTCAAGTATATCTCTCATATTTGCGTAATCTTCTTAGTTTAGTTTCTAGTTTAATTTAGTTTACTCAATATTCTTGTTATAGTAGATCTTTTATCAAAAACTAAACAAATATCTCTATTATTATTATTATACTGCAATTAGTTCTACTTTACTATTTAAGCATCTAAGTCTAATCTAGCAATCGATGTGGAGACGGAAACCCCTATTATTTATCTATTACTTGGAACGACCCGTACAATTGTGGTTAGTCACTTCTCTTCTTTTGTGTTGATTTATATCACACTCTAGGTGCAACCAAGCTTTTGGCACCGCGGTCGGGGATTGCAGTGTTAGATTTTTGTGTTTATTTCTTTTAAGTTGAATTAATTTTTATTTTTGAGTATTACGCTTATATTTTGTTTTTGTCTTATTTAGATCTTTTACGTTCGGTGCATGGTCTCGAGTCCCGAGACTTTACTAAATGGTTAGCCTTGGATTATATTAAAGCTTGGCGAGATCATCCTCAATAGGCTACTAAAAACTCTGATCCCGTGGAGTAGATTGGATGGTATAAGCCAATTGTTGGTCTAGAGTTAAATACAGACAGTAGTTGCATCCCTTATCAAGGTAAAGGAGGAGTTGGAGGTATAATAAGAGATTCCGAGGGTAATTGGGTTACAGGGTTCGCGATGGGATTACAATGCAATTTAGCGATAGTTGTGGAAGTAGAAGCAGTTTATGAGTGTTTGATAATGCATGGTAGTGGATATAGGGGTCTGTGAGTTGGTGGTGGAAGTGGATTCATATGAAGCTATATGTATGTTACAAATAGGTACTAAGGGAGAGTACCAGCTTCATTTTGGTTGGAGGAGATCAAGAAAATAATAGATTATAACAAAGATTTTAAGATTAAAAGTATATTTGGAGAAGTCAATGCATGTGCTGATAGTTAGCGCGCTTGGGTTTAAGACTTAATAATGAATAAGCTCATCTCAATGACTCTCCAAATAGAATTTGGAGAACGCTTACACGTGATAGACTTGTGTGGGAGACATTCAGAAGGGTTTTCATCTCAAACTTTGAGAAAATAATAGACTTGTAATAGAGTTTTTAATCACAGTCTTTAGGCCTCCTTTGTAAGCAAAAGAAAAAACCATAAAATCCAAACTTTGCTAGTTGTATTTTTTTTAGGATATATTTATATGAAATTTATTTTTTTATCTTTTCACTGATATTGTTGGATTTTCTAACCGAACCATACTTCAAAGCAATAAAATCTAAACTTTGCTAGATGTAAAAATATTAACCACTATCTTTAGGAAAATTACAATTGGTGTTTTAAATATAGAAACAGGAACAAAAAGCTTAGAAGTCCTTTAATCATGCTAACTAATTTAGCAGAATAACTAATCTAGCTAAAATCCAACTATTTATAGCTAATTGTTCCTTGTTTCTATGCCACCTGAAACATTACATTTAGTTATTACAAGTACTCGGGCGGGTGGAATACCTAATCATATTCAGCCTGTATATGGGCCAACATATGCTGTCTTCTTTAGAGGTCACTTGCTTTACTTTCTCTCCTTTTTCTCTACCTTTTTATCTGTCTTTGCTTTTCCTCTTCAATACTTGCATATCAAACCATTAATGTGGCCACCACCGTTCCACGCTTCCCATTTCTCTTTACTGCCGGTGTAAAAATATGTCAATTATTTCCGAAATAAAGTAATATTTCGTACGTGTCACTTGATAAACTTTATTAACATTATAAAATAGGGTAAATATTACTCTTGTCTCTTGGTTCCAATTCCAAATACGCTAGTATCTTAATTTTTAAATATAACTTATACACCCGGTGGTATTTGAAAAAGTTGCAAATATATATAACTAAATAAAATATTAGTAGATTTGCAACGTTAATGTTTGTTTACCTGAATGCCCCTCCAAATGTTGGTGTCCAAAAATCAGATGTAGTCTCGGAAGCAACTGGAAAAGTACTTGATATTGGTACTAAACAAAGTCCTCGGCTCCTTAGATCATGTTTTGATCCTTCTTGGTCTGTAGTTTTATAAGTCGCCTACACAGGAAAGGAAAAAGGGTTGGGTTTTTATTGGACATATTAATTATCATATAATTTATTTTATTTAAGAAAATAAAACACGTCAAATTACTTGTTATATATTATAATGAAATGTATTAAACGATAAAATCTTGTTATTTATCAAGGACATGTCCTTTAGAATTTTCCATGAAAAAATATCATTAATCAACTTAGGTCATTAGAATAATTCTTTCATCCTATTCAGGAAATCATATTATTACATAAATTTCATATTATTAATATCTAAAATTTATTAATTTATAGAGAGAGGGGATAAAACTTCTATCTAGATCATTATGTTGCATTATTAGTTTTTCTTTTTTGTTCGAAGTGTTGCATTATAACTAATATGGGGTAAATAGCACGTGTTCGGAAAATAACCAAAGATATCGTGCTTCAAAATTAATATATATACCTTGTGGTATTCAACAAATAGCAGCAAATATATCCCTATGTAGGGATAAATTAGCAAGGCCGATGCATAACAAATAGGTAATTTGCTCCTTATCAAACATAAGGATGCATTTTTGTTATTTCTCATAACATATTGGACTAATAGTGCAATTAACTCCTAAATAAAATTATAAGTTAACTCAAAGATGAAATATCTTCTACCTGTTGACGTTGAGCAGGAGATCCATTTTTCATGTATGGAGTGCTCAATACCTAAATCATATATATAACCAATTATATATCAAAGATTGCATCATATTGAATAATTAAAAATAATTTAGATATCTTAAACATACATTGACTTGATCATGGAGAAACTTGATGTATTCGATTGCTTCGTGAAGAACTGATGCAGTATCAGTCTGGATAAAGAAATAAAGTCATCATAATTAATTGACCCTAGCAAAATATTGCTCTTTTAAAAAGTAGATACAACAAAAAAAAATTACCTTTCCGAAAGGTGAAACCAGTTGTTGAAGAGCAGTTATTCGGTCCCCAAGTTTTTCCTTGCGAACCTGATTAATTAAGGGTGTAGAGACATCTCTTAAATATTAATACGAAGAACCTAATAAACGGTATAGTTATACGTAAAAAGTGAAAAAGCTCCAGGCGAAATATAGTAAGATTTATTTTGACTCGTGAAAGAAATGAATGCGAGTTTCCTAAATTAGTAGGCAAGGATTGCAATTTTTTTTTCTTTTACCCATTTTGACCTCGATCGGATGTACAGAAAGATTTGTATTATACCTTGAAAGTTGGTAATGGTGATGGTGTTTCAATTCTTGGACGCTTGAATGTTGGCTCATCATTGTTTCGCTTTGCAATATCATGATTCCTCTTGAACTGAAAAATAATTTTTTATGAATAATTTTAGACTCCAAACCCTAAAAACATGTTTAAAAAATAAAAAGTTCCCAAAATAGATTACTTTATATACCTTTGTTTTGACTAAAACAAAGAATATACCTTTGTAGTATGATTTTGAAGATTTATATTCTCACTAATTGTTGATGAAGGCAAAAGGTTTGTTCTTATATTGTTTAAAGCTGCAGATGGGGTATTCCACACAGATGTGTTGTTGGAAAATGGAAGTGAAGCTTTTAGCATGGGGGACAATATAGGTAAAGAAGGTGAAAAATCATTTAAGACATTTGTGAGATAATTAGATGGAGATGATGGAAAATTCATTGTTTGATGTTCATATCTTGATTTTTCTCGAGACTGAGGATTTGCGTCAAATAGGGTTTGCATCAGATTAGTAGGGTAACCATATGAAGAAGATGGTGAATTCATTGCAAAAGTTTGATTCATATGCTCGAAAGTGTTATTAGTGGAAGAGCCTTCAGGAAGACTACTATAGTTTTCTGTACAAATTATCCCACTTTCTTGTACACAATTCATGCCTGAATTAAGGTCTTCTTGTAACATAGATGTATAATTACTTTCACAACCTGACTTATTTTGGCTGCAAAATGACAAGAAGGAAAAAAATAAAAGTTTAGCTATCAAATCAAATCAACTAACCTAGCTTTTGAATATCATTAAAATAACTAAATAAGTCTCTAATGAACAACTTCCTTTTGGACACTAAGATTATAATATTTCATAGAGTGAGATATTGTCAAACTTGTAATAGTAATTCCATAATACACCATGGTTTATCCAAACTAAACAAGAAAAATAGTCTTTTGTTTACCAATAGGATACTAGCACATGGTAAAGGTTTATAGGGTTTAATTTGCTACGGGCTAACTGAAAAAGAGTTGGTAATAAAAGGAAGAAATCATGCTTACAATAAGGCTTGATTCCAGTCATGAGATTCAGTCATTTGTAGAGTTGAATGATCCATTGATAGGTTGTTAATTCCATTTACTGACGAGTCTTGAAGTACTACAGATCCATCAGAAGCTGAACCAGATTCATCACTAGACCTAGTACTACTTTTCATGTCAATTAACAAATTATCACCTGGCCATCCAAAACCAGTTATATCATTTGATAAACAAAGCGATGATGAACCAAAACCATTTCTTGAAGAATTCCACCAGTTTCCTCCACAAACGCCACCTTGAAATTCATCAGACATGTTCACGTTTTGCTAGTTATTATAAGCTTCGTACCACTGTATCTTTTGATCTTCTAATTCTTGCTTTCTTTCTTAACTTTGTTATATGCTTTTTTCTTTGAAAATGAAATGTATTGTTTAGTATCTGGCCTAGTATATATAGGAAAGAATATTTTCAATTACTCGAATTTGGTTGACATTTTTAAAAAGATAATGATTAGATAAACCAAATTAAAGGATTATGATATTTAAATGAGAAGGAATTTTGGATCAAATTCTCTTATAGTATTAATTATAATTTTTATATGCTTTTTTTCCTGCTTTAGTTTTAGATATTGCTATTATATTTCTACTTTTTGTAAGCTTATATAAAAAATACAATGGTTTGCTTATTAACAAAGGGACGTAGAATGATGGTGGTGTTTTATCTAGCTGCCACATCTGTTGTTCCGGACGAATATGTACCTTTTTGGCTTAGTTTAATTCTACGGCTGGAATTATTTCTACTAACGAACCAGAATTTCAGGACCATTGGACACTTCACTTTTACGGTTCTAAATCATATTTTAATTGGTGATATGAGTGTTTTACTTTTGAGTTATACTCGAAAAATGTATTTTAGTAAATCAGAATTATATTCTTTTAGATGGGATAATAGATTTATGACAAAAAAAAAAGAAAAAAAAGATAGGATAATAGATATAAGATTTAGCAAGCAAGTGTACGTAAGCAGAGAACAACTATTATTAGCGTAAAACAGAATTTAGGGGTAGTAAAAACCTACCAGCCTCTTTGTTTGATCTTGTTTAAATTATAATATAGGTGATTTTTGTGTTTATGTTTGTGAGTTTGGTTGGATTAATTTTCTATTTTATGTAGTATATTTTCTTGACTATATAATAATAGGTTGTTGAATTAATAATTAATCTGTTAGGTTACCGACTACCTGAATGGATTGAACATCTTCATTGATCAGGTTGATCGGTAATCGGGTTGATTGTTTATTAATCGAGTCGGATGATCAAATTAATTTTATAATATCTAAATATAAAACATTCTAACTAGTAACTTATTGATGGATACCTTCAATCGTTTACATCAGCTTTTTTCTTAATAACAATGTTTTTTCTTTTCTGATATTTGGGAGGTCGGGGCCAACACCCGACTAATCACATAAAAGTTAGACACCATACACTTAATTCCGAGCAAGCCAGATTTATGTTACATCAATCAATCTATAATCTTGAGAAACGATTATGTAGTATCATTTGCACGGTAAACGCGGTATCCATCCACCTATCATTTTGCAATACGATTTGTTAGTCCATTGAAGTATCTAGGAAGATGATGGAAGGTGATCGAACCTACATGTTTCGCCATCTCTATCAAAGGTGGAGCCAGGAATTTTTGTTAGGGATGTCAAGGAGGTTCGTGAGCAACAACCCTGATTTTTTTTTCCCGCAATTATATGCACTAAAGTCTAAATATTATGCAAAAATTGCAAAATAGGTCCTTATATTATGAGAAATAGCACTAAAAGTCCATATAGGTGTAAAGATTGGAATACATGTATCGATATTAACTTTTCTAATTAATTATAAGTACTTTTTTAATACAAAATACATATATTTTGTTATAAAAAATATATAAAATCTTATAAATAAAATAATTTAAAGGTTAATAAAATAAAATTTTAAAAGTTAGAAGGGGAGGGGGGAGGGGGGGAGGGGGGGTGGTTTGAAGATATTCAAAATATTTAAGGTTTATTTATTTATAATTTCTTTTTGAAAAATCCGGGGGGGAGGGGGGGGGGGGGGGGGTTTGAAGATATTCAAAAAATTTAAGGTTTATTTATTTATAATTTCTTTTTGAAAAATACATCGCTCTGCCCCTGATCTTCGCTATCTTCTTCACCACCGACTACGCCGGTCAATTCGTTGTTGACGGTAAGGGTACTCATGGGAACCCACCGACCCGGAAAACCGCACAAACCGACCTCACCCGACTCTAGAAAATCCAAACCCATACACCCGATGGTCTAATAGCGTCTAGAATATTTTTTTGGGTTTAGGAGGTCCACAGTTTGGGCCGTTCCACGGTTTGGGACTAGCCCAACCCCGGGTTTAAGACCCGAACTAAGGCTGGGCAATAAGCTTTATTTTATGTTGGCCCATTACCTTTTCCCTTTAATCTCTAGCCCAATTCTACATATTATACTTTTAGTTTATTATGTTGACCCGTATGGTAACTTTCTTTTCTGAAGATTGTATGGACCAAGTGCTTTGTTTATGATCTATGTGTAACCTATTCCTCTCATGTTATTCAGAAACCTACAAAATCTCATCTCTTCTCTCTATCGCTCTGATTACTAAGAACCTTAACCTGTCGAATCTCACCATCCCCGACCAATCCAACTGGTTATCGCTGGTGAAAATGGACGAGAGAGTACACCACATTAAAGAGCCTTTTTTTAGCTCCGAGAGAGTTATTCTGGTTGAGATTTCTTACCATGGTTAAGGGTCTTTAATCCTTGGTTACCGGGTTGAATGGGTTCGAAAATACCTATAAAAGGTACGACTAAGGTTTTTGATTACCAAAACTCCCCTTTTCAGGTAACATTTTTTTTGCAAACCCTAATTATTTTTGCTCTGATTGCTAGTTAAACTAATTGCATGTGTAAATCTGTTGTATTTTGTTTTTGTAAATTTTTTTAATATTTAAAATAATTTTTCAAAATAATTTAAGATTAATAGAGACGTTTTAGTGTGTATTAGTGAGATTTTGAAATGATATAATGGTATTTTTGGTGTTATAATGTGTAATATATTAGTTTTAATATGTGATGGTTTATATATTAGTCATTACAAAGCGTGTTTGTGTATTATGAGGTTGAAACACATATAGTTTTACTTGTAATATTTTAAATTGAGTGTGCTTAGTATGTTTTGTGTATTCTGAGGTTGAAACTCGTTTAGTTTTACTTATGGACTTCAATATGGATATTTTACTCAAGTGTTTAGTGTTTAACCTAGACACTTAATGATTGTGGCATTGATTTGTACATAGAATTGGTTAAGATCTTCACTCCATATTAACCTTAGTACGTCAAATAAACTTATTGAAGTTTTGGAGATTGAATTAGATATGAGTTATTTTTTATAATGATTTTGATTTTGATCTTGATATTTATTACTTACTTTCTTTTCCATTTGTTAGATTGGACATGTTGTTTTGGCTTGTATGAGTTGAGTGTGACTGAAAACTAGTTCGCTATAACATTTTATTTGTAGCCAATAACCAAAATCAAGGTATAACATCATATTTATATTACTTACAAGTTGAACTTTAAAGTTTAAACTATCTTGGAACGTGTACTATATATTTGAATCTCCTTCTTTCTCCCATGATCACTTAAGTTGACTATAATTTTAAAGTACATAATTGAGAATCTAAGATTATGTACCCCATAATATGTTATGGTATGAGTAAGTACTTGTTGAGTTGGTAACACACTTGGTTTTTGAATACTTGTATGCTTTAAAAATTGTCCCAAGTTGTCCTTTGTCCCTAAGAATATAGATACAATTAAGATGTTAAATCTAAGGCCTATTTATTTTTATGCCAATACTGAAAGCAAAATCTGAGGTACTATACTAAAAGACTTTTTCTCTGTTTTAGTGTGTAATTGTAGGATTTTTGAGGCAATTCAAGTGCATTTTGGAAGCAATTGAGCAAATGCAACCTTTTATGTACATTTTGGAAGTTATTTTGCACATTTGAGGTTACATAACATTTGTATATATTGAGCATTATGGAAGTAAAAGACTGTGTATTTTGTGTAATCTTTTTGGAAAGATATGTACTTTATAAGTTATGTAGTCCTATTTTGGAATTCTTGTAATAAGTAATGTATTTAACTTTTGAATTGTCACGTTTTTCAAGTATATTTAGTAGTTTGACCTACATTTGACTAAAACTGAACCCGACCCAAACCGCAGCAACCCTGGACAAACTATTTAAGTCTCTTGGGGTTGGGTTTAGGGTTTTAAGTTGTTAAATCCAAACCTTTAGGGCTAGCTTTAGGGCAACACCCTTAGGGTCGGTTGCCCAACCGGTGAGCAACCCTAACTGACGGTGATCTAATACCTTGTAAAAGACGTATCGCATGAAATTCTGAGCTTGCACGGCATGGAGATATCAAGTATCACCCAAGAAAAAAGGCTCGTCCCTTCCTCGATTTTGTACGTAGAGATACCATCTGTCAGAGACTCTCTGGTGTAAGTTATTTTCCTTCGTTATGCAAATTTTTTGTGGGTGGCTCCTGTCGGTGTCGTAGTTGTAACGTGTTGTATCAACAATAGGAAGTGTCAGGTTCCTCCCAGATTTATTGTTCCTTCCCGACTTCCAAGTGATTGTGGATACAAGCAATTATTCTCGGAAAGCAGGATGTTGCTCGACGCTAGCAGGACGCTTGAGGTTATCTCTCTAGGTACCTCCATTTTCTTTTACCGAGAGTGATTCCATCTCGTCATTTGGTATGACTAGTCTGGTGCCTCCAATTTGTTTATCTCGGTATATCTCGTTTGAATCTAGTTTTCATCGGTGGTTGAAAATTTTGTTCCCACAAGCAAAGCCCATTTAAAGAGCATGAAATGCCCAACCATTAGAAATACACAAATGGTGGAACTCTTGTGCTTCTTTTGAATGATGCTTGAGTTGGACCTATCTTCAACCAAGCCTAATATCCTCAAATCATTCCAAGGTCAAGATCACATGGAGGTGTGTCTACCAAAAGAACTCCAACGGTCAAAACAGTATTGGGACCGAGGAACAATTAGAATATATATAAACTATGTCCAACTTTAATATCCATAGTGTAAGAACGAAAGTGATACCTCTTCAAGTGCATGTCATGGATATTTATAGATAACAAAATCCAAATGTACCTAGTTGATCTTTTATCGTCCCCACGAGGGGGTGCTCCGGAGACTAATTCCTCGAGCGTATCCAGGAGCAGAATGGAACTCCTCAGATCCTACTTAGGGACTCTATTGGGCTCGACATATAAAGGAGATAGGGGGCGGTGATACATCTGCAGATAAGGCATAACTGCCACGCTCTAGTATGGTTGAGCATATCTCTCCCTTTCATGCAATAAATCAAAGGCAACTTTGTATCAAATATTTGATCAACATAAACTTATTCGGTTCTCTTTTTTTCCTTGCAAATTTACACTATATTTTACGGAAACGAGTCTATATTCTCCGTTGATAAAATTAAAAATCAATTGGAAAAGTTTAACTATGGAAATCAATTGAAGGAGACATTCTTTAGTAAATCAAATGCAAATTATGTTATTAAAAATCAAGAGTAAGTCAATATTAATTCTTTTTTAATACATATAAGAGCCACTTTGGACTCAGAATCTTTTTGAATCTAATAAGATTCGATCTTAAGATCTCTTGGTTTTTGTAAAGTAATCTAACCATTAGATTAACTATCGATCTCCCTTTTTGGCGGCCAAAAGTATTTGTACTAAAACAAATAAGTATGGATTTATATAGAAACCACCATACTTGATAGGTTACTTTATGCATATGCGAGAAAACACTCGGCCTAGTAGTAGAATGTTAGAGTTAATAAAATGGCACCATGAAGTGTCGAGGAGATCCTATCTAAGAGACTTAGTAAAGAAAAGGATTAATTCCCTTAAATTTGATTTTATGCAAATTGAGATAAATATATTTTATTTTTTATCTAAAGATATAATAGAGTGGTGAGAATTTGAGGCATAGCCCGTGGGAAAGCTGAAGCACGAGTCAAAGTGAAATGGGTCCGCACGGAAGCGCGCATGAGGCGACACATGGGGTCTCTTTGGCGTCGGAAGGGTCAAACAGCTGATCGACTTATTTATGCCAAATTTCAACCTCTCCTACCATATCCATCTCTTAAATTCTGTTGACAAAAAAATATCTCTCAAAATCTTATTTGCCTTAGTTATTAATCAGTTGACTCTATTAGTTGACCCTTCTTTTCATCTTCTACTCAACTACTAATACTCATATAGAAGACAAACGAATAAAGGGGAGTCAATCGGTGCTGCTTGTTGCAAAGAAATAAATCCGGATAGAAGAGCGCCTAATGGATCGAGAAAATTCTTCAATCTTTATACAGTATAGAATAATAATGAGATAATCTCAATTTTAGGCTATTATTTATGGGTTAAAAATATTTTTAAGTTAAATATTTCAAAAAAAATACTCTCTTCGTTTATTTTTATTTGTCCACCTTTTTGGTGCACAAAGATTAAAAAAGATATTTAATACTTTTCATTTTTACACAAACATCCTTAATTAATATACATGATATCATTTATTACATTACTTTTTCTACTATTTAAATATGGTTAATATTGGAAAAAATAGAAAAAAAATGTCTTGGTATTGATAAAGGGACAATAATATTGGACACCTTCATTTAGAAAGTTGGACAAACAAAAATGGACGGAAGGAGTATTAATATTTGAATCAAACCTATTTTAAGCATTTATTTTTAGATCATTTTTCTAATAAAAGTATTTTATTAAATTAATAAAAAAAGGAAACTGTTTGTAGGTTTTAAAAGAGATAAAAAATGATTTTCCTTGTCACAAATATTAAATATTATAAGTAACCATCTCATTTAGAAAAATGCTCATTTAAATCATAATTAAGAAAGTCTATTCTTAAAAATTGACATGTTATTATTTTTTTCTAATTAAATTATTCAGTTTCCCATTTAAATCAAAAATCTATTACCATTTTACTTTCTTACCTTTTTTTATTGTTATTACTTAAAAATAGAGGTATTTGCTAAAAGAAGCCTAATAAAATTACTTAATGTTAAATTAATCCTTCAATAATTTATTTTATAAAAAAATATCTAATAAAAGAATTATTTATAAAAACATCCCTTTATATTTTTTATACTTTTACTACCTTTTTTATTAAATATATTATTTTCAATACAATATTTATTTTTAAATATTAAACAAATAATAAGGTATTTCCACCACCACCACTACCATGTATTTAACCACCATTACAGCTACCACTATCACAATCACCACCACCACCACCACCGCCACCTAATACTAATTCCATTACACGCGCACGCGTCCGTGAATTTTTTTTAAATCGTCATAACTAATTCTAAAAAAACAGAAAATAAAATTTTTGCATTTTTAGATAAAGCAAATTAATATTTACGTCTAAAATTTTTTTTAATTTCTTTTCTTAATTTTTTTATATTTATTATTTTTTTTCGCAGACACGAAATTCACTGTTTAAAACATGAAATTCACTGTTCGAAACAGTGAATTTTCTTTTCGCAAACATGAAATTTATTGCGAATTTTTTTAAAAAAAATTGAAAAAACTCATAAAAATTATAGACGTAAATATTAATTTGCTTTATCTAAAAATGCAAAATTTTTATATTTCTGATTTTTTTTAGAATTAGTTATGATGATTTTAAAAAAAATTCACAAACGCGCGCGTGTGTAATGAAATTAGTAGTAGGTAGTGGTGGTGGTGGTGGTGGTAGGGTAATGGTGGTGTTGGTGGGGGTGGTGGAAGGTTTTATCGCAAATGAGATGGATCCCTCTTAGTTTTACAATAGAGATGGGACAAATCCCATCTCAGTATTAAATGGGTTCTTTTTTGTTTTAGTGACTAATAATGTTGATGACTCGTACAATTTGATTTTGAATGTTATATAATGAACTAGAAACGGTATTTTTCTTCATTTCAACTAATTACTGTTTCTCAAATCATCAATATTTAAAGTAAATAAGTTATTCCTTATATAAACGTAATTTGTAGGAAATGAATCAGAAGAATAAGCAACTAATAGCCTTAAGGTCTGTTTGTATTTATGAGAGAAAAAAATAATAAAGGAAAAAAAGATAAATTATAAAGAAAAAGAAAGGAAAGGAATTATTTTGTTTGGATTAGAAATTTTTATAAAAAAAGATTTCATAAATGATTATAGATATATTTTATTTGTATTGAAAAAATACAAAAGGAAAGGGAAAAAAAGTTAATTTTGGCCAATAATCATTAATAAAATTCCTTTCTCTCCATTTGACTCGAATATAGAGGGATAATAAAAATGGACATATGCGTGATTTTTTGAATGATTCCTTTTCTTTCATAAAATTTTCTAATATAAACAATGTAAAAAATAAAAAATCATTTCTATTTTTTTTTCGTTTCTCTCAATCCAAACAGACCCTTAGGTTTGGAGGGTTCTGCAAACAAAATCGGAATAGGCATAGTAAAACTGGAGGGAACAATCCTATCAATCCCTCGACATACATACATAACCCCACCAGGTCAAGGCTTTTTACCTCGCGAAACAGCAAATCATCATCTCCAACACATTATACCTTTAATTAGTTTTACAATAGAGATGAGACAAATCTCATCTTAGTTATACAATAGAGATGGGACAAATCACATCTCAGTAGTAGAATGGAGATGAGACAAATTCATCTCAATTTTAAAATTAGAGATGGGACAAAATCATATTTAAAAATTTAAAAAAATTCAAAAAAAAAAAAAAATCATATGCGTCAATATTAATTTGTATAATCTAAAAATCTAATTTTTTTTATTTTTTTAGAATTAGTTATGATGATTTTTAAAAAAAAAAACTCCAGACGTGCGCGTCCGATGCAATTAGTAATAGGTGGATTTTCACATCTACGATACTGTTTGATTTAAATGGAAATAAATATATGGTCAAAGACAACAACTATAATAAAGGTATTATAGTAATCTTTTCATCTAAATTATTGTGTAATCTAAATAAGAAGTTGTTTGTTATTTTAGTTTAAGAGGACATTAACCCATCTCATTTCTCTTAAATTTTTAAATATTATAATTCATCAAACTCATCTCTCGTAAATTCAAAATAGATAAATACATCTCTATTGTTATTGTTAGTTACTTTTAATTATTTAAAATTCATCATCTCTTTCTATAATAAATTTGAAATAGATGAATACATCTCTATTATTAGATACTTTTAACGATCAATTTTTTTTGACACGTTTAACGATCAATTATTTGACCAAGTTAACTTTCAATTTGTCTCTATTAAATTTCAAATTTTACCTCTATTATTTATTTAAATAGTGTAACTTCAAAAAAAATGTGTTAGGCAACACAAAATATACTAACCACATCAATAAACTAAATGTATATACAGTTACGGAAGAACTAAAATACTGTGAAAAAAGATGGCTCACTGGGTGGCAAACAGTCTAGTCCAAATCGATATCTACGGAATCGGGTTACCGGTTCAGGTGCACGTACCAGACCGGTAACACTGTTTATCAACGAACCTAACCAGACCATTAATTAAACCATCGGTCTGGTTTTAGTAAAAAAAAATTATGTTAAGAACCGGTCTGAACTGAACAGAACTAGATTGACCCATATATATTATTTTATTTTATTATTATTCATTTGTTAATACAATATCTCTCATTCACCAACTCAGTGAATGTCTCTTAACTCTTTCATATGCCTCTTCCATTCACACTACCAAACTTACCGTTCCCATTCAATTCGGTAGTCTCCCTCAAGTTTGTTTTACACTTTGATTCTATCTTATTTAGAGATGGTCACCACCCCCATTCAACTCACGTTAAGTGTTTATCTTGTTTGGGATTTTTAATTCTTGATCATATCTATCTTATTTATGGTGTTTGTAACTGATTTGTTTCATCTTTTCTTGTTTATGAGATCGTGTTTGTACTAAACACCTTCATCAAAGAAATGTAAGCTATTAGTTCTGTTTAATTCATCTTTTCTAGTTATTTTGGTCTAGATTTAACCTTTAATAGTGTTTTAATTCTCCTGCATGCGATGTTATTTGGAAGTAATGAAGGAAAAAGCTATTCTTTTCTTTAATGGTTGATTGAATGATGGTGGCTTTGGATTACCTTAAGGTTATGGATTCTTCTTTTTTGTGTTCTTTATGTTTGGTTTATGTTTACCATTTGAAGAAAAATATCATATTGGACCCTTATAATCATACAAAATTGCTTTGAAGTATTTACTATACTCGTTAGCGATGATAAAAATTATGACACTTGATAAATATTGCATATAAGCCCCTATATTTCCTATATGTTTTGTACAAAATAGCTAGTTCGTATGCGTTTTTTAACTACAAGACATAATAAAATTGCTCTATAATCCTTATACTTGAAAATGATAATTATAATTCACACTTGTGATAAGAATTGCATCATAGTCCCTATAATGCTCAAAAATTGATGTTTTGGCACTTAGAATTGAAAATAATAGGAATCCTTTACGATATTGGCAAAAAACCATACAAATAGCTATTTTGTAAGAGTGTTTTGACTATAAAAAATAATATATTGCTTTTATTCCCTTATTAAACTCGAAAATGATGAGATAAATTCTTTTTTTTTATATAAATTGCAGAAAAACCCCTTAATGTTTCGCAGATTGATGGATTGGCCAAAAAATTGTACAAAAGTCCCTTGAGTACTCTAAAATTGTCGATTTTCACATAGATTATGAAATTGCCAATTGGTGAAGTTTCAAGCATGGAACCTTATAAAATTAGCATTTGTAAGAGTTGTTAGCTATAAAACTTTACCTAATTTCTTTTTAGTCCCTTATTAAACTAAAAAATAATGATATAAAATATGGTTTTTAATATAAATTGTAGAAAAGTCCCTTAATGTTTCACAAATTAATGGATTGGCCAAAAAATTGCACAAAAGTCCCTTGAGTAATCTAAAATTGTTGATTTGGCATGTAAAGATTATAACATTACAAAATGGTCAAATTTCGGGCATAAAACCTTATAAGTTAGCATTTCTAAAAGTTTTTACCTATGAAACTTCACCTAATTACATTTTAGTCCCTTCTTAAACTAAAAAAATGATGATAAAAAATTTGATTTATATAAATTGCAAAAAATCCCCTTAATGTTTCACAAATTGATGGATTGGCTAAAAAATTACACAAAAAGTCCCTTGAGAAATCTAAAATTGTTGATTTGGCCCCTGAAGATTATAGAATTGAAAATTGGTGAAGTTTTGTGCATTGATAAATTAGCACTTGTAAGAGCTTTTACCTATGAAAATATACCCAATTGATTTTTAGTCCCTTAAACTAAAAAATGATGATATAAAATCTGATTTTTGATATAGATTGTAGAAAAGCTCCTTAATGATTCGCAAATTGATGGATTGGCCAAAATAATTGCACAAATATCCCTTGAGTAATCTAAAATTGTTGATTTGGCCCCTAAAGATTATAAAATTGCAAATTGGTCAACTTTTGGGCATATAACCTTATAAATTAGCATTTCTAAGAGTTTTTACCTATGAAACTTTACCTAATTTCTTCTTAGTCCTGTATTAAACTCGAAAATGATGATATAAAATCTGTTTTTTGATATAAATTGCAGAAAAACCCCTTAATGTTTCGCAAATTGATGGATTTGTTAAAAAATTGCACAAAAGTCCCTTGAGTAATCTAAGATTGTTGATTTGGCCCCTAAAGATTATAAAATTGCAAATTGGTGAAGTTTTAGGCATATAACCTTATAAATTAATATTTGTAAGAGTTTTTACCTTTACCCAATTGCTTTTTATTACCTTATTAAACTGAAAAATGATGACATAAAATCTGATTTTTAATATAAATTGTAGAAAAACCCTTAATGTTTCGCAAATTGATGGATTGCCCAAAAAATTGCACCAAAGTCCCTTGAGTAGTCTAAAATTGTTGAACCGACCGGTAAGACCGTTAGTCAGACTGATTCACTAAGGCCCAAAAATCTATAGTTTTTAAAAATTAATAGTAGTCATAATGCAGTAATTATTATTTCGCCTATTAGTCAAATATTTTTGTTGTTTGATCATAGTATATATGCTAAATTTTTTGAGGTGATTAGTATATTTTAAATTATGCATAACATATATTCTATTCCAAGATTATACTATTAATTAAATAATGAAAGAAAAATTGTAACCTAATTTTGTCAAATGCTTGACCATTAAAAAAAGTGAGGATTAATGTTTAAGAAACATCTCAAGTTAGAATTAATTTTTTTTCACCTCAACTATTATTTTTTTGCCCATAAAAAGCCACATATATTTTGCTTTTTCCTTTTCTTTCTCATAAAAAAAAAGTCGTTTGACTTATGAAAAACTTTCTAAAACTCAAGTTTTGAGTTATGGGAAGCTTTCTAAAACTAAAATTTTGAGTTTGGAAAGTTTTCCATAACTCATTGTTCTTTAAAAATGACAGTACATTTTATGGATCAAGGTAAAAGATGATAGGTACCTATTGGGCATTAACCTTAAAAATAACTAGACACAAAGATACGTTGATCTATTTTAAATTCGTGACGAGGTCAGGAATTATCTGTAATATTTGGGAAATGGAAATCATATTTTACATGTTTTTATAGATTTCTTTAATTACGAATTATTTTTTTCAAATAAAATTTAATTAAATAGTGAATATATAAGACCTTTGTAAAAAAAAAAGATATATAAGACCTTATTTAGGAATGATTATTTTAGAAGTAAAAACATTTTTTAATTAAAACTAAAATATTTTTATACCTAAAATTACTTTAAAATATGATTTTAAGGGTCTAGTGTATATTTAAGAATCTAAAATCAATTGAAGTAGTATTGTAAAGAGTAATGATATATACCATTTAAATACCACTTAATGACGTGGCGTAAATTGGTTGGTAACAAATCGTTAATTAGATCAAGAAAATAAATAGATTAACAATTTATAACCAACCAATTCACGTCATGTCATTGGATGGTATGATTTTAGGTGGTATATATCATTGCTCTATTTTAAAAACAATTCCAAATCGGTTTTCACTTTCAAATAAGATACACCTTTAATATTCGTAAAAAAAAAATAGAAAATTGTTTTCTAATAGTCTAAATAATGCGAAAGTCTTTGCAAAACAAATTCAAGTGATTCAGTCATCAAAATATCGATTCACATACCATCTCCATGTATTTTTTCTTTAAATGTATTATAGTTAAATTTATCAAATTGACTATTTAAACCTTTCTATCATCTTCAAGACTTCAAACTCAGCTGATCCTCAAAGGGAAGAAAAAGGTCATTGAGTGGAGTCAATTGGTGCCAATAATCGACACGTCTTCAAAAAAAATTATAGTTTAATTTTATTAGCAGTTTGTTGGTTCTTATAAATATAATACTAACTCATAATATGGTCACATAAAAAATGTCACGCGGGTAAAAGGAACTAATTTGTTCTTAAAGTGCTTAACACGTGTATACATTTCTAAATTTTTTATCAACGTATAATTTATATAGGTATAACATAGGATAGGAAATTTGTTTTTTTATACATCTGAGGTACACAAGACTGGTAAACCTAATCTAGCTTACAAAACACCTGTAGGTGTGCACAATATAACTCTAAGACTAGTCCAACCACACCTGTTTTTCACGATTAGCCTTTTAAACTCTTCTAAGGGTTCCTTGTAGTACACTGGATCGTCCTCTAAACGCGTACCAAATTTCGCCATATAATCAGCACATAAAGTTGCCTCTCTATACCCATAGATAAAATTATATCCTAGGTGACTTTCAAGAATTTCTCAACACTTCTTAAAAACTTAATTACAAAATTTAGTTAAAAATTAACTAAAAAAAGGTAGGAAAAAAATAATAATATCCTTTTTTTTAGTATAATTTTATTTTCATTTTTTTTAATTTCTTTCAATGGATCATTTTATGTTTTTTTTTTCCTTTTTATCCTCTTTCTTTTCATTTTTTCTTATCCTTACTTTTTCTGTCTTGTCTATGTCTCTTTTTCTCCACCATCTTCATTTCTTATGTAATATAACTCTTACCCCATCAAAATAAAATACAAAAAAGATATCTATGATAAAGTTTAAATTTTTACAGGTCTAAAAAGTCATTTTTTTACGATAAAGACTTATCAAATCTGTCATTTTTACGGTTTTCTTTGCTATGTATTCAGTGGGTATACATTTATATGTGTATAGAGCTGTGTGTGTACGTATATGTGTATAGGTTTGTGTGTATGGGTATAGATTTGTATGTATGGGTGTATACCCAAACCATTTGTATGTGTACGGATATTTGTAGGTACTCTGTTCGATCTGTATAGGTATAGGTATGGATTCATATGGGTATATACCTAACTATATGTATAGTATATGTGTATGAATATGTATGTGTATGTACCCAATTATATTATGTTGGTTCTAATTGATGAGGTTACTACGATATCAAAATAGTTAGGTATATTTCTATCACTGACATGGACATGTCATGGACCTTGATAAGAAAAAAATGACCTTGAATTGTGGGTAGATACCTATCACTGAATTATTGTAAGGACCTTAACAAAAAATGACATTGAATTAAAAAATTAAAATGAATATATACACAAATGCTCCACGGACTTATTACAAAAATAGTAAATACTCCTTTTGTCTCCCGTACTTTCTCTGAATTGTCACCTTACCCTTATTCCGTATAAAATGTAAACTTACCCACTAACTTTTGATTTGTGCCTCGTGACCCCCTGATAACAAATTACGTTCATTTAGTCCGTTAACTAGTCATATGCGTGGCATTTGCGTTATTTTTTCTATTTTTTAGTATTAAAAATGTTTTAATTAAACTAAAACATAACCCTTATATTCATAAGGGCGTCTTGGGTATATCTTAATCAAATAATACTTTTTTATTAACCATTTAACTTAAAAACACATTCTTACAATCATAAGACCAAATTATCACGAAGGGTTCAGGTGTTCTTGAAGAGTTTTTCGTGTTTCTGCATTTGACGAGAATCAACCAGTTATCCAAGGCAGTAGTTATAAGCATTCAAAACTTGTGTGTTGATTAAATGGCGCCTATACCCAGTGGAGTAAGTTATCTTGTTTTTGTTTGTTATTTTCCCGTAAATATAGGGTTGTGGGTAGAATTTTTTATTCTTTTTTATCCAAGGCGGGTATGTAGGGATTTTGTGTTGTTCATATCTAATGGGATTTTGTTCTTAATGTGCACGTATTTAGGTATTTAATTACCGTCTTCACTATATTTTGCATCAGTCATTTGCTAACTTAATGGGTAATTAACGTATTGGGTGTTTATTAGTCATTAATAAATATCTAATTTATTTGTCAATTAAATTATTTCACTTTTCCTTTATAACAGAGAAATTTTATTTGTGAATCCACTACTGTGGATTCTTTAACAAAGCGAAAACCGTTTACCACGATGTAGGGATAATTTTTTTACAGGGGTGTCACTATGACAATTTTAGCTTGCCCATACTTCACCAGGCTTGTGTCAAGTTGGGGATTAGGGGAAATTTGTAGTTCCGGTATTCAAAACCAGGTCATCAACTTCAAGATGGTGTACATTATCAGGAATATGACAGAAAATCTAGAGCCTAGTGGATCTATATGTGGTATCTATACCATATATTCATAAAGGCCACGAAATAAAAAATCATGTGTTTATGCCTTTACTATTACCTTAGATTGAAGGAAGGGTAGCTAATAAGGAGAATAATGGGTTATAAGAAGTAGTTTGTGATAATGTTATTAAGAAAAGAAGTAAGAGGAGCCTCGGAGTTTTCTTGTTTAAAAATAAAGTTATGAATAAAGCTACATAACCAGATTTTATAGTTAAGGACCAAAGTGTGGATGGCCAAAAGAAGAAGACAATGAAAAATGATAAAGGAAATAAGAAGGTTTATTGAGGATGTCTAGGAGGAAGTGTTTGAAGAGAACACCTGTGTCTGGTGTCAAAAAAAGTAGTTTAAAGTTAATTGATGAAGACCCAACTGATGATGGTGATAGTGATTTTGAAATACATGCTGATGAAGAGTGTGATACTGATGAAGGCGGTGTTAGTGAGTTAGAAGTTGAAAAACGAAAGAAGAAAAATAGGGAAGTTGGTGATGAAGCAGTTAAAAGGAAGAATAGACAAATAAAAGATGAAATGGCACATCGTAAAAGTAGGACTAGGCCAAGTATCAAGAAAACAATCAATAACGATATTGGGCCTAGTGGAACAAAGGGTGAAAGTTTTAAAAGAACCGGAAGGCATGGTAAAACAAAAAAGAAGAGTAGTTTTTGGCAGAGTGAAGATGTTAAGAATGATGGTTTGGAAGATGGATTGACTTCATATGGTGATTTCATGATGTTTAATGATTGTAACTTAAGTGAAGGTGAATATGACAAGGAATATATGAAGTATATCGACAAGGATGTTGAATGGAAAGGAGTGCATGATAAAGCTTATGATGACGATGATGATAGTGATGTGGAAAGTAATGATGGTGATAGTGACATTGATTCAGATGCTTGTTTATGTGATTCTGATGAGTTCGATACAACTACTGATAAATTTGGTCTAGATGAAGAAGGTAAAAAAAGATTCTAAGAAAAAATACCCTAGGTATAGGCCTGAAATTGACATGGTATTTCAAAGGTTTGTCTCAAGGTTGACGTTTACAAATGCTATAGAGCTTAGATAAGCGGTTAGACTTCATGCAATAGAAAAGATTGTAAAAGTTCGGTTTGTGAAGAATGGTTGGTATAGGATTAGAGTGGTGTGTGAAGGTAAAGTTTGTGGATGGTTTTTATATGTCTCTTATAAAACATGTTAGTGGGCTAGTTATAGTTACTCTTTGTAATAAACATGACTGTGTGAAGAATATTAACCACCTCCATGTGTCTGCGAAATTCTTGGCTCAAACATTTAAAGATATTGTTAGATTAAACATTTATAGTAATTTGTCTAATTTTCAACAATTAGTTCACAGAGATATTCAGTAAATATTAGCACCAGAACATGCTACAGAGTATACCCCATAACCAAAGATTTGATAGAGGTTGAGTACAAGGATCGGTACAAGAGGATTAATGATTACTCTAAAGAGATCGTGGGAGTACTGTAGTAGTGGAAACTGTGGTAGATGATTTGACTAGTGTTAATAGATTTCAAAGGTTTTACATTTGTCTTGAGGCTTGCAAAAAGGGGGTTTTAGATGGTTGCAGAAATTTGTCGGTATAGATGGGTGTCACCTTAAGGGTCCACATCCAAGTGTGTTTTAACAGCCGTATGAATTGATAAGAACAATTGTATCGTCCCCATTGTTTATTTCCTAGCAGAGAAAGAAGATAATTACTAGAGATGGTTTCTTAAATATCGTAGTGCAAGATCTTGGGATTTACAATCAAAGCGAATGGACTTCCATATCTGACAGGCAAAAGGTAGGTTGATTTAAAACCAAAGTGTAATACACTTCGTTGGTTTCAGGCCACATCTAATTTGACCATTTTATGATTTCTGTGTAGGTATTATAATAGTTACTTAGTGACATGCTACCAGATATAAAAAACCACCATTGTGTCAGACATTTGTACAATAATTTCAAGACCAAACATCTTGGTTAAGCGTTGAAGGATAGGGTGTTGGAAGCTGCCACAACACCAATTATTACAAGATTTAATGAGGTTATGGCAGTTATAAAAGACATGGATGAGGGTGATTTTAAATGGCTCGCAAATATGGATCCTAAGGTATGGGCAAGTTCACACTTTAATACACTTACAACCTGTGATATTCTATTCAACAACAATCATTAATCTGATCTCCTCAATCATCATATTTTTTTTCCTAGTCTTTCAATTATTAATTGCTACTTGACTTTATTTACCCATAAGCATAACACACTAAGTCTCTGTGGAACGAATCTTACTTACTAGGAAAACTTGCATACGATCTGTGATACTTGTAGCAAGTAACGTGTTTAGTCTAGGGTGTTAGTGCATCGTTTATTCGTCTTTTATTATCATATTTTTATCACACCTTAGGCGACACCATAATGCCTCCGGACCCGATAGATTTTCAACAAATTTATTAATTACATCTTGGGATATAGTGCGTGAAGATGTGATTGATGTGGTTAGAGAGTTTTTAACATTTGGATCTCTACTTAAGCAATTTAATTATACCAGAACCACACCTAAGATGGATGATGTTGACTTTGTGAGTGGTTATCATCCCATCTTTTTTTTTGTGATATTATTTATAAAAAAAATTACAATCATTCTCTCTCCTATGCAGGGAAATTGGAGTTTATTTGATCAGTCGTGTAAGGAATCATGTGCGTTTGTCTCTCTCCTAAAAGAGGTATGTAATAGTATTATTACAATTTGTTGAAACTTCTTTTGAATATCTAAACCAACCAAGGTTTCTTGGGATGATATATGTATGCTGAAACATGAGAGAGGACTTGTACTTAAAGACCTTATGGGATAGAATTTTGTCCTTATCATAGAAATCTTATGGAAATTTTGTATGAACAAACAATCCTTATGGTTCAAAAGGGTGCAGAGTGATTTCTTAGGAACACTAAAGATTTATGATTTGCATAAGAAAGATAGTGATCCTCATTTTTTAAAGGCGTTATACCGCATAAAAACCCAACTTCTTAATGTGTTCGGTATCAAGGAACATGCAAAAAAAAACTCAGAAAATGGTATGGAACTGCACTTGAAAACGCATTTTCAACTCCACTTGATGAGAATATTTCTGCCTCAATAATTGGAAACCCGATTTTGGAAATGCGGAATTACTAAAAGGCATACGATTTTTTTCAAAGGAAGTGTCTAGATAGGACTTATGCCACAGTAGTTTAGAACCCCTGCATCACCCCAAAAATGTTATCATATTATGACTGCGTGATGTCTCCTTAAATGTTCTTATTTTCGACCCTTAGGAGACATCATTTTTGGTGTTTATTTAATCATTTCGATAGACTTTTGGACTAAATATGCAATAATATGATTTTCCTCTTTTATTTCTAGCATTTTTGATTTATTAAGCTTTTGCGCGTAATATTGGTATTTTTAGTGAGTATTTTACAGGTTTTAGATGTTAGCTAGAAGAGGAATCCGAGGAGAAAGTCAAAGATCAAAAGATAGAGTCAAGACTTGAAAAGAAATCCCGAAGATATTATTTTTAGAGCTGAAAATTCATTTTCCAGGCCGTAGATTGCTGATTTCTAGGTGCTTAAGCGATGATCTAGCTGTTGACCTTTGAAGAGAAATCATTCCTTATCGAGTTACGGAACTTTAGCAACTGGAATGAGGTCAATCGGAGTTGTAACGCATCGGGAAAAGCTGTTTTAGTGAAGGTATATCAGCAGTTACGGGATTTTGGGCTAAGTTAGTGGACTTGGGCCTTTTATATTTCATTTAATTAAAAGCCTAGGTCCAAGTCCGAATTTCCACCTATAAAATCAGCCCTTGACTTCTATTTTACATACAATTCACATTCTGCAAGATTAAAAACACCAGAGAGAAGCACTGAAGGAAGGAGAAGAAGCTACAAGAGCTGGAGAGGGTCTATATCTCCGTTCGTAGTCATTCCGATTCCGGAAATTAGGTTCTTTTATCATTTTAATTCTGTAAACAATATGAATTCCTTTAATTTTAATTTCGTATTTCATTTTAATATGAGCTAAGTTTTATATAGTGCTTGAGAACAAACAATGGGTGAATCCCAATTCTTATTAATTAACGAATGTTGAATTTGGGTTTTTATTGAATTAAACTAAATTAGGGCTTTTACTCTTTTCGATAAATCATGAATATTTACTGTTTTTAGCGTCATGAACTAGGAACAGGTAATAGTATTTAGGCTATTCCAATTAGTGGCAATTGGATCATCCTGACGGAGGGTTTAAATACGGAACCATTTATTCAATCTAGGATAGAAGTTAATGATTCTGACGAGCTTAGCTAATCCTAGGGCCAGTGAGGTAATAACACTTAATCATCCAACGGTGGATCATATTTACCCTGACGGGACTAGTGACACTTTAGGATCGCCTTATAGTCCACCCTGACGGGGGTATAAGGAAATTAGAATCCCGACCATTGTAATTGACTAATTTAGCCCTTAAACAACATAAGTTAAGAAATAGGATAGGGAGGATCCTTGTGTTCTCAAGTGCTACTTCTCATATTGCGTTTTACATCATTTTACTTGCGTCTTAGCTTTTACTTGCATTTTAATATTTGTCTTCCATTTACTTAGTCTTATAACAAAAACCAAACAAATATATTGTTGTCTTTTATTTTCGTAAGTGCATCAATCACTACTTGCTAAACATTGTGATCAACCATTCCGTCCTTGGAACGAATCTGATTTATCAGAAATACTACTTGGGACAACCGTACACTTGCGGTTGTGGTTCGATTATTTATTGCATTTCTTTAGAACACACAAAGGACCACCACTGCGCTTAGAGGTCGATTCAACACAAGGGATCAAATTACTTACATGAATCTAAATTCAATGTGTATGCTTTCTAATGAAGAAATTGAGACGGCTAGACATCTTTACTTCGAGTGCAAGTTCACCAATGAGATCTGGAATACTATACAGAATTAGGTAGGCAATGGGAGAGTTATGTCTACTATACAAAGTGGACCCAAATGGTTGAAAAAAGACAAGGTAAGAGTAGTTTAGAAGTTCAAGGCATGGAAATGGATTTGGCTCCAACCTTGTATATGATTTGGCAAGATCAAAATAGTATGGAGGGTGTGCTCCTCAATCGGGAGGGCATAATAAAAATATTACAATTCATATTTATCATTGTATTTTATCCTTGTATCCTCATCTCACATTTTGGCAAGATTGTGGACTTTTATTTCTTCCCACCTGACTCATTGTATAGGTTTTTTTACGAGAACAAATAACTCAACGTTTAGCTAGCTTATAGTTAGAATTTAGGGAAAGTAATTTCTTTGGTTAATTCCAAAAATAATGAACATATTATAATTTTCGCATTTGAATATATTAATTTACCTAAAAATAATAATAATATGAGTCTGCGGCATTTTCTTCTTTCAATAAATCGATGACTATTAGTGAAACTAAACATTCTAAATGTAATCAATTTTCTAATTGCTTTGACTCTTAATTATATATATATAGATCTTTATTAGGAAATTATAAGATAAAGTATATTATATGAGAATCTTTAGTGCCAGGCCTGACCTTGAGGGTAGCCAAAGAGACGGTCACTTTGGGCTCCTAGTTTTTTGACGTTTTTAAAGGTCCCGATCATCTCAATGTATTATGTTTGTGTGTATACATATCCATGATTTAAGTTATTATATTATAGCAATAATGTTGGGTGGTAATATAATAGATTTTATTCCATAGGCTATATGGTTTTTTTTGTCACAAAAAGATTACAAAGTACCCCACTTAATACCTTTACTGTTACAAATAAAAGACAAGAAATTAAAGAAGTCAATGAGCGTGTCTCCCGTGTTCATAGGAATTTCCAAGTTATGTCTAGCGGCTTGGCTATATGGTTTGAACCACACTAATAATTGTTATATTTAAGGGTTTATTTTGTAAGTTTGCTTTGAATCTTTGAAATGTCAAGATTGACCTGTTTAGATAGTAGTTTTCAATGTTTGATTTTTTCTAGTACCTAGTAAATTTATTATTATTAATATATTTCGCTTTAACATAAAAATCACGTAAATTATAGATTAAATAAAGTGCTTAACTCAAAAGGGTAATGCAGAAAAATTGTTGTATAACAAGGTCTACACATATAACTCGTTGATAAACACGCAAAACTCATTGAAAAAATACACACAACTCGTTAAAAAATACATAAACCGTTAAAATAATTCTGCAACCCGTTAAAAATCACAAAGATAACCCATCGATTATTCAAAAATTTAAACTTATTAAAGGAGAAGGAAAATATTTTTGAATTTTTTAAGCAAATAACTCTAGTTAAATGACCTCTTTTATGACAATTGGTAAAACTTGCAAAGAGAAATTAGGTTTACGATAGTTACTCTATTAATTGGAAATTGTAATATTATTATATCGATTACTCTATGATGGGACAATGAATGAAAAAAACTATAGTAATAAAGTTTAATAAACATCATTCTGATTCCTTTTTATCATAAATATTATTTAATTTCAAATTTTATCAATTAATGAACAAATATACCTTTATTTGTTATTTATATTATACTTATCTTTTTTTCGTTTCTTTTCTAGCAGAGACCATGGTGCAATTTTTTTTTTTTTTTGATATATAGGTGTTCGGGCCACCTTTCGCGCACCACGATTATATCCATAGGAAATATACACACCCCCTCATGCATGCATATTTCCACTTAATCAGAACTAGGTTATCCATACTTAGGGAAGGGATTCAAACCTTGTACCTCTTGCTTTACCCCCTTTAAGGGCAAAAAATAACAAGACTCTAGCCAGTTGAGCAATTTCTTTTCTAAATTTCAACCAGATGTGATTTCTTTTTAAAGATTTTTTCTTTTTCACGCAAGAGCAGGAAAAGGGGTAAGGGGGATGGGGGGGTGTAAAAAAAGATTATTTTCAATAATTTTTTCTTTCATAGAGAAAAAGGGGGTCAAAAATTCAAGGGTGTAGGGAAGGGGGAGGTGGGAGGGAGTTTGTTTTTTTCCTTTTCCAATAGTGGACAGCTGGGGTTTGGGGGTCAAACTTTTTTTGCTTTTTAGCAAAGGTTTGGAGGTAAGCCTATCAACACGGTGATGGAAAAAATTCCATTATAGTGTTTTTTTTCAAATTTTAGTTATCGTATTCTTTTTCTTTTTCTTCCTCACTATCATCGCCATCCCTACTTCAATAACCACTATTTTTCTTTCCTTCACCACCATCGCAAAGTCTGTATACAAATCATCTGTTTTTGTAGTTTCATTACTGAAAGATAAGTTAAAAGAGTATATAAAGTTTCACTTATATGTAATTATAGTGCAATTTTTGCATAATATAGGGACATTGTGTGCAATTATCTTAAAAATGTATATAAAAAATATATAAAATTTCAAGATGGTAATGAGTTTATCTTATCAAAAGTTTTGAGAGTCCAAAAATAATAGAAAAATAAATTTTTTCAGGAAACTCTTAGTAATTGAAAATATTTTAATGAGTCCTATAAAGAGTATAGGTTTTCATCTATAATTGTTATGAATATGATGCAAATATTTTAGTTTTTAACCAACAATAAAAAAAATTGAATTGTGTATGTAATAAGATTGGTTCTATCAAAATTGAGATTGAATTTGATTCATCTTCATTTTAAATTTAAGATAGGATTCTGTAATAACTTTATTCTAAAATTAAGATTAGATTTATTTGCAAGACCAAAAAAAATTTACCTTCTCCTGCGCATGGCCCCTACTTGCAGCCTCATTCTCCCCATTCCTTACTGGAATAGGGAAAAAATTATATTATATGATAATTTGTTCAAAAATATTTTAGATGATTTTTTTGATTAATATTAATTTTAATATGATTTTTTGGATGATTGATCCAGCTAAGATACTATTTTTTTTTTAATTGTATATGTTTGAGATTTGCATTAAATAATTTGTAAACCTAAATTATTTTAGATGAACTTTTTCTCAATATTAATATAATTTTATTCATAATTTATATTTTCTAAGTGATATTTTCAGTATTTTTACATTAATTTTTTGAATTAATAACCTTTATAAACCTAAATTGTTAATTAGTAATTTTCCAATAATTTTTTAGATTAATAACCTTTACATGATTTAAAACCAAACCCTTTTTTTTAGTGAACTACTCACATACTCTAACATACTCACGTACAGAATTTCGTTTATAATTTTTAACATGACATTTTTGTTCAAAAAATTGTTAAAACTAGGTGTAAATCTTTTCGAAATAAAACCGTATATGAGGTCATTCTCAATATGATTTTTTTCTTTTCTTTGACTACAATATTACTTGTATCTTCTGTTATTTGAACAGAAAAAAAAAAACTTGTATCTTCTGTTTGTCTTCTTGTCCATTCAGGAATGTCCGTTTCCTATGTCCATCCACATAAAATGACCACTTGATCCTAGATTATTGTCCAACCAAAAGAAAAAAATATCCTAGATTTTTTATGCCCATGTCATACTCGATGACTCCTCCTGCCACACCTAATAGTTATTCAATAATTTTGTTAATTGGGTTCAGTAACGTAATAATAATTATAATAGCATGGTATTATAAGCTCGTAGCCCTATTAATCAGATATTCACCACTATATCAAATCATGGAATCCTTATGCTTAAATAAACCCCGATTTGCATTACATTTGGATTCATGCTTGTTTACGTTTTAGGAAACATGATCAAATCTGTCTAAATTATGTAATGTCATTATTGGTGTGATAATATAATGTAACTCCTATAGTGAAAAGGGGTTATTAAGTTGTCTAGGTATACATTCAAAGGTGTAATTCGTTTAATAATCATTTTAGTATGGGTCAGAAATCTGTTGTGTTTTATTTGTATAAACCAGTAAAACAATATAGAAACTAATGCAGAAATAAAATAAAAGTATATATAAATAAACAACTTTACTTGTCGAGGCTCGGATTGGATCCGATGTCTTTAAGGTATTTAGGCCACATACCGGTGTCTTACTTTTGTTGGCTTCAACCTCCAGGATACAACGACAAAAACTATTCAAAAGAAACTGACACACGAATTCTTAAGAATTTCGACGAACTTAATAATGCTGCTTCCTTCTATCTCTCTCTTATAATTTTAATGCTTTGAAAAATGAATGAATGAAAATGTTTGAGTTGGCCAACTATTTATAGAAGATGAAAAGGTGGATTTGGCAAAAGAGTTGTGATGGTTCATTTGAAGATACGTTACATTAAAAGACACAACGTTTAGTTTAGTATAGAAGACCAAAACATAAGCTGGTCCAGATGGTATGAAAGTCTGACCCAAAAGCCCACTAGTTTGGAGGCCCAGATTCAAAGCCCAGCAGTACCTTTTTTTTTTCCCTTTGTTTTGCTTTGCTTCATAACCAAAAGAAAAATAAAATAAATAACATGTATTATTATTTATTTTAATCTTTTTTTTTCTTTTAATTTCTTCAAATTCTATGACTCAGTTTCTCATTCAACTTCAAATGATTTTTTACCAGATGAATGTTTTACGTTAATTAATATTCGAATCATTTCTTTAAATTGAGTCACCCACTGTCATCGTAAACATGGTCATCCCTTGGGTAAAAATCTCATTTGACCAACAATCCCAACATGAATGGAAATTGACTAACCACCTTAAAAAAAATTATGCAAAAGAATGCTAAACACGAGAGAGAGCGAGAGAGGAGCGTAGAAGAATACTACATCGAGAAAGGTAGCTTTTGGCCTTGAACCTTGATGTCTCCCTATTTGTTCTAATTCTTAGCCCATTGGAGACATCCTTTTAGGTGAATAAATGAGTTATTTAATAGACTTTTAGGCTTATTTGATCATATTACACTTTCTCCCCTTGGAAATTAACTATTTGCAGAATCTGAGCTTTTGTGCGTAAATTTGATTGTTTTTAATGCAAAGTTAATTGGTTCTTGAATCTCATGAATGACCAATCCAAGGAGAAGAAGTGAGAATAAAGTCTTAGTGTATTTTAGAGTGTTAGGAAATGATTTCTAGTCGAGTTTCTATTTTTAGAGTACACTTTCCTATTTCGATTTCTTGATTTATTGATTTATTCTTTTTAAGCATATGCGGTTTAATTATTTATTTAATGTGAAGTTTTAAGAGATAAATGGTAATTACTTAGAGACCAAGTCAAAATAAAGATGAAAGGAAAGAAGATTTACATGGAAATAAGAAGATTTAGGAAAGATTTATTCAAAGGAGGAAAAGATAAAGCTGCCTTGTGAATCTGAAAATCCAGCCACGTTTTAGAGATTAAATCATAATTAAAGATTGGCATGGATTCTGGACGAATGGTCTACACCAATAGAAAGAGCTTTCCAAGACAAACAGTTTCATATATTGGAACTTCTCAAACGGATAAGTATTCAAAAAGATATGACCAAATCAAATCAGCAGCAAAATCTTATCTTTCCTAGAATTTAGAGCTACGAATTTAAGTGTCTTTGACTTGTCTTCCACTCCAAGCAAATTCGACCTAGGGTCTTCCAACACCTATAAATACACCCCTTAGACCTCATAATTCAGTACCTCTCATTAATCTTTCAATTCTTAACATCCTCAGAGAGAGAGTCACAATAACCTCTCATTAAACTTTCAATTCATAACATCCTTAGAGAGAGAGTCACAATAACCTCTCATAATTTATTCAATATATACATCTTTAGAGAGAGAGTCAGAGACTTCAAGAGCAAGAAGGCAAAGGAGAAGCTAGAGTTGGAGGGATTCTGTTCTTCCATCCTTAGGTTATATATTTCTTTTCTGTAATTAAATATGATGTCTTTCTATTTAGTTTCAGTATTTGATATTACAATGAGCTAAACTTTTACATACTTGAGAATCGCAATAAAGGAATGAACCCTAATTAATTTATTCTTTGTTTTGAATTTGGGATTGTATGATTTAATTTGAGTTGAGTATTAGATATTGGATATTACTTTGTTCTTATTTACTAATTCTTTTCCGCGCAACTAGAATTAGATTTTAGTATTTAGGCTATTCCATATAGTGGCGTATGGATCATCCGACAGGGGGGTTTGAATACAGACTTAGGTAATACCCGTGTAATGGACGAAAGTCATATGATTTACATAGCCAAAGAGGTAAAATAGTATTCATCAAAGTAGCTTATATTCACCCTGACGGGGTTTGTAATACCGTAGGATAGCTTCTAGGTCCACCCTGACGGGGGCTAGGAGATATTAGATTCCCGACTAGTATACTAATACCATTTCTGCCCTTAAACATAACATAGATTATATTAGTTAGGAGGATTCTTTGCGATACTCAAGTAATTCTCTTATCTGAAGTCAGTCTTTTATTTGCTTTTATTTATTTTAATTTAGTTTTTATTATTTGCATCTTTAGTTATTAGAAAACCAAACAAAAATCTATTCTTTTACTTTTCTGTTAAACAATTATCTCTACTATCTGATTAATATTTGGGTTGAACCTAATCCGTCCCTGAGAACGAACTTGATTATCATATATTACCTGGGACAACCGTACACTTGCGGTTAAGTGGTTCCTTTATTTTTTCACTTAATTTAATAACACACCAGGACCCACCAAGTTTTTGGCGCCGCTGCCAGGGATTTATTATAGTTATTCTATTGTGATTTGATCGATTTTGAAACCCCAGCAGCACCACCAAACCTTCTGTAGTAAGAGCTATCGGATTTACTTGCTAACTAGTGAACGTGATGTCTTGAACTGTTCAGCTTTTGTGTAAACCAAGACAATAGAAATTACATAGTATACTTCGAAACATTATTTGGTTCTCACGGTTGTGTCCATTTACGGCCCTGGACAACTCCTGGTATTTCATGAATAACCGTCGGAGAATTTCGCCATTACAAATTCTCGTAGGGCGGCCCTACCCATGTTATTCATATAGGTGGTCTCTTGTCGAGAGTATTCTGCATTACTCTATCTTATGTTAGAAGATACAAGAACCATTAAAAGTTTAACTTATCCTTCAATTTTACATGTAGCACTGTTCAATTTTTGTCCTAAGAATGGTTTAGGGAGGTTTCCCCACAGTGCATCGCACCAAATGGCAGTTTCATGATTCAGTTTTCCCTTTGAACCTAGATTGTGGGATCTCCACTCTGCTAGGTAGGGTTCCCATCATGGCAACTCAGCTTTCGAAGGCTTAAGACCCATTCTCCTTGACAACACTCGCACTTGCTCTCTTTGTAGACCTTTGGTCAGTGGATCCGCTATATTATCCTTTGATCGAACATAATCAATTGTGATAATTCCGTTTGAGAGCAATTGTCTAACGGTATTGTGTCTAAGACGTATGTGTCTAGACTTACCGTTATACATTTCGTTTAGTGCCCTACCAATGGCACTTTGACTATCGCAATGTATGCAGATAGCTGACACAGGCTTTGGCCAATTAGGAATATCCTCTAGGAAATTCCGAAGCCACTCGGCTTCTTCAACAGCTTTGTCTAAAGCTATAAACTCAGATTCCATAGTTGATCTGGCTATGCACGTTTGCTTAGTGGATTTCCAAGACACAGCTGCTCCTCCTAACATGTAGACAAATCCACTTGTGGATTTTGATTTGGTGGAGTCTGATATCCAGTTTGCATCACTGTATCCTTCTAGTACAGCTGGATATCCTGTGTACAACAACCCTTCGTTCATAGTGTATCTAAGATACCTTAGAACTTTTACAATAGCAATCCAGTGGTTCTTCCCCGGATTATTTGTAAACCTACTTAGCTTGCTTACTACATGTGCTATATCTGGCCTAGTGCAGTTCGTTAAGTACATGAGACTCCCAATAATCCGAGAGTACTCCAACTGGTTGATCATATCACCAGTGTTCTTAGCAAGATGTAAATTTACATCAACTGGTGTCTTGGCGATATTTGTGTCGCCATTACTAAATTTGTTTAATACTTTCTCAATATAGTGTGACTGAGATAGTATAATACCTTCAGATGTTCAGAGAATCTTGATACCCAAAATAACATCCGCAAGGCCTAAATCTTTCATGTCAAACTTACTTGAAAGCATCCTTTTGGTGAATTTAATCATATCATTGTTACTTCCAATGATTAACATATCATCCACATATAAACAGACAATGACATATCCAGTCTCATTTTGTTTTACATAAACGCATTTGTCACATTCATTTATCTTGAAATCATTCGTAATCATGAATCTATCAAATTTGTCATGCCATTGCTTCGGTGCCTGTTTTAAACCATATAGAGATTTAACAAGCTTACATACTTGCTTCTCCTTACCTGGAACTAGGTAACCCTCAGGTTGTTCCATATATATCTCTTCATTTAGTTCTCCATCTAGGAAGGCAGTTTTTACATCCATCTGATGTATTTCGAGCTTGTTTATTGAAGCTATAGCGATTAACATTCGAATGGATGATATTCTCGTGACTGGAGAATAAGTATCAAAATAATCAAGTCCTTCTTTTTGATTATAACCTTTTACAACAAGGCGAGCCTTGTATTTTTCAATAGGCCCATCGGTCTTTAGTTTCTTCTTGAATATCCATTTGCATCCAAGTGGTTTATTCCCAGGAGGGAGATCCACTAGTTCCCATGTATGGTTTTGCATAATGGAATCTATCTCGCTATTTACCGCTTCTTTCCAGTATGGGGCGTCAGGGTTTGACATATCCTCCTTGAATGTTCGCGGTTCGTCATCTAGCATGTAAGATAGAAAGTCAGGACCAAAAGACGTAGAGGTTCTAATCCGCTTACTTCTTCTTGGTTCTCCTTCATTTGGCAATGATTCTTGATCTTGCTTTTCAGTTGGCAATGATTCTTGATCTTGCTTTTCTTCAATTGCATCACGTGTTCTTTTTAAGGAACCAGATTCTGGTGTGGTCTTGTACGAAAATGTTGTTTCAAAGAAATGTGCATTTCTTGATTCAATCACCGTATTGACGTTAATGTCAACATGACAAGATTTGTGTACAAGGAATCTATATGCAGCACTGTTGTGAGCATATCCAATAAAGACGCAATCGATGGTCTTTGGTCCTATTTTGACCATTTCAGGAGCATGAATTGCTACCTTTGCCAAGCATCCCCACACTTTTAAGTATTTGAAGGAAGGCGGTTTTCCTTTCCATAATTCGTAAGGAGTTTTATTTACCTTCTTGTGTGGTACCTTGTTGAGGATGTGATTTGCGGTGAGTAAAGCCTCTCCCCACAAGTTTTATGGTAACCCTGAGTTAATCAACAAGGCATTCATCATTTCCTTCAACGTGCGGTTCTTACGTTCAGCAATCCCGTTTTGTTGAGGCGAGTAGGGGGCCGTGGTTTGATGGATGATTCCATGTTTAGCGCAAAACTCTTCAAAAGGAGACACATATTCTCCTCCCTTATCTGTTCTAAGATTCTTAATCTTTTTATTTAGTTGATTCTCAACTTCAGTTTTGTATTGCATAAATGCTTCTAAGGCCTCATCCTTACTTCGAAGCAAGTATATTTGACAATACCTTGTGCAATCATCAATGAAAGTTATGAAATGCTTTTTACCACTTCTAGTTTGCACAAATTTCAAGTCACATATGTCACTGTGAATTTACTCTAAAGGTGTCGAAGTCCTTTCTATAGACTTAAATGAGGTTTTTGTTAATTTTGACTCAACACATACTTCACATTCCTTTTGAGAATTGAAATTCACATTAGGTAATAACCCAACGTTTACTAACTTATTTATTGAACCGAAATTAACATGTCCTAATCTATCATGCCATAAATTAGGTGAGTCAAGCATATAAACACAATCAGAATTTTCATTCATTTCTTTATCGGTTACTACTACGGTCATTACATTCATCTTAAACAGTCCGTCACATAGGTACCCTTTTCCTACATACATTTCGTTCTTAGTTAATACAAACTTATCTGCTACAAATACAAGTTTAAACCCAGCCTTGCTAAGTAAGGAACCAGAAACTAAGTTCTTGCTAATGTCTGGAACATGGAGGACATTGTTCAAGGTCAACTCTTTCCTGGAGGTCATCTTTAGTACAATCTTTCCAGTACCTTGAACCTTTGAGGTGGCATAATTTCCCATATATAGGATTTCTTCATTTGTAGCTTTTTTGTAGGTTTGGAACACAGATTTGTCTGAGCACACATGTCGGGTTGCTCCAGTGTCTATCAACCACGTTCGTGGGTTGCTGACGAGGTTGACTTCTGAGACTGTTGCCGCCAGATCCAAATCGTGAATACCCTGAGATATCTCAGTCACATATATGACTGACCACCCTTAACTTTCTTTTGGTTTCCTTGTGCCTTTTTGTTTCGACAGTCTTTTGCACGATGTCCATGCTTTCCACGGTTGTGACAATCCCCGTTGAATTTCACATTTTTATTGTTTTCATTATTTGACTGCCCTTGCCTCTTGCGCTTGTTGTTTTGGTTGGTCCTCCCTTGTTCCACAACATTTGCCTTGGCTTCATATGATCGAGGGTTAGTTGCCTTTTCAGCCATTCGATTGTCTTCCTCGATTCCTAACCTTACAATTAGATCTTCAAGACTTATCTGTTTGCGTTTATGCTTGAGGTAATTCTTGAAATCTTTATACAACGGGGGTAGCTTTTCCACAAGAGCACCAACTTGGAAAGGCTCTACCAGATTCATACCTTCAGCACTCAACTCATGAAGGATCAACTGGTACTGTTGTACTTGAGACATTAATGATCTTGAATCCACCATTTTGAAATCAAGGAACTTACCGATCACAAATTTCTTTGTGCCGGCATCTACAGTCTTGTATTTCTTCTCAAGACACTCCCATAATTGCTTGGCAGTTGGCATGGTGCTATACACATTATATAAGGAATTATCCAAACAGTTTAGAATGTAATTCTTACATAGGAAATCAGCATGTTGCCAAGCATCTACTGCATTATATGTCTCACTATTTGGATTGGATCCCATTTCTGGTGGATCTTCCTTTAGAAATTTTGCCAAGCTTAGAGTGGTCAGGTAGAACAACATCTTTTGCTGCCACCTCTTAAAGTCAGAACCATTGAACTTTTCTGGCCTATCGGCTGGTCCAATGGATGTTGGTGCGGGTACACGAACTTCTGTTCTTGAGTTATTACCCGTCTCAAGTTGCCTTTCACTTTGTCCAGTATTTTTCTCCATATTCTAGTATGTATACACAAGCCTAGAAATCAGAATAAGAGAAAGGAAATAGAATGTAACAATTCCGTTCTGTATACACAGACCCAGATATTATTGCAAAAGTAAAGTTTATAAAACGAAAAGAAAACGTTTTCTGGTTTATACAACGTGAAACATAAATACCTTAAATTGTTGTGTTTTATTTGTATAAACCAGTAAAACAATATAGAAACTAATGCAGAAATAAAATAAAAGTATATATAAATAAACAACTTTACTTGTCGAGGCTCGGATTGGATCCGATGTCTTTAAGGTATTTAGGCCACGTACCGGTGTCTTACGTTTGTTGGCTTCAACCTCCAGGATACAACGACAAAAACTATTCAAAAGAAACTGACACACGAATTCTTAAAAATTTCGACGAACTTAATAATGCTGCTTCTTTCTATCTCTCTCTTATAATTTTAATGCTTTGAAAAATGAATGAATGAAAATGTTTGAGTTGACCAACTATTTATAGAAGATGAAAAGGTGGATTTGGCAAAAGAGTTGTGATGGTTCATTTGAAGATACGTTACATTAAAAGACACAACGTTTAGTTTAGTATAGAAGACCAAAACATAAGCTGGTCCAGATGGTATAAAAGTCTGGCCCAAAAGCCCACTAACTTGGAGGCCCAGATTCAAAGCCCAGCAGTACCTTTTTTTTTTCTTTTTTTTGCTTTGCTTCATAACCAAAAGAAAAATAAAATAAATAACATGTATTATTATTTATTTTAATTTTTTTTTTTCTTTTAATTTCTTTAAATTCTATGACTCAATTTCTCATTCAACTTCAAATGATTTTTTACCAGATGAATGTATTACGTTAATTAATATTCGTATCATTTCTTTAAATTGAGCCACCCACTGTCATCGTAAACATGGTTGACTCAATTTTTATTATTCAATTTTTATGTCGATCCCTCTAAAATTGGTTAACCATTGTATTTTGTTGTTTTGATGGCTTTAATTTAAGTATTTTCGATCAAAAAGAATATATGTAGGCATCAACTAATTATGAACTGCCCAATCTAATTATGGATTGTCAACCAGATCTTTTTTTTTTGGTTCCATGTTGTCAACCAGATCAATCGACCGGCTAAACCAATTGAAAAACTCATACAATCCAGTAAAACACATTATATATATAAAAAAAAAAAATTATTGTTGATAATATTTTTATTAAATTTTTTAATTATTTTTTTAAGTTTTCAATAATTTATTTTATAAAACAATGCCTAATAAAGTAATTAGTTATAGAAAATATCCCTTTATATTTTTCATACTTTTACTACTCTTATTATTAAATATATTATTTAATTTTAATAGAATATTAATTTTTAAATATTAAACAAATAATAAGGTATTTCCACCACCACTACCACCATGTATTTAATCACCACTACAACCATCATAACCATCACCACAACAAGCACCACCACCACAACAACCACAATCACCACCACCACCACCTACTACTAATTTCATCACACACGCGCGCGTCTGTGATTTTTTTAAATCGTCATAACTAATTCAAAAAAAATCAGAAAAATAAAAAAATTGCATTTTTGGATAAGCAAATTAATATTTACGTCTGTGATTTTTTTAGATTTTTTAATTTTTTTGGTTTTTTTTGTTTTCTTAATTATTTTTTTCGCAGACATGAAATTCACTGTTTGAAATAGTGATTTTTTTTTCGCAGACACGGAAGTCCATGTTTAAAACATGGAATTCCACGTCTGCGAAAAATAAATTTAAAAAAAAATCAAAAAATTCCAAAAAAATTCATAGACGTAAATATTAATTTGATTTATCCAAATATATAAATTTTTTATTTTTTTAGAATTAGTTATGGCGATTTTAAAAAAAATTCACGGACGCGCGCGCGTGTTTATTAGTTTTTGTTTTGTTTTTTCTAATTTTTTTCTTTTTTTAAATTATTAATTATAGGAGTAGTTTGGAATGAGATTGTTTTCTATAAAGTATCTTATTGTAGACACCTTTCTCTGAAGGGTATAGAGGATAGATTGTTTCAATGTAAAACTGATGGAGACTTGTTTAAGGTTTTGGTGATGTTGTATATATTAGGTTATTTCTTGTGTCCTTCCACTATTCATGGACTCAACATGTCTTATTTTTACGCCTATTTAGAGGTGGAGTTGATTCCAACTTATAATTGGTCCCGCTTTGTATATAATGGATTATGTAAAGGTATTAGAAAATTTTACCAGGGTGCCCAGAATGTCAAATCCAAGTACTTTCGTGGTTGTGTATACGTGCTCCAGGTGTGTTTGGACGTTATCTATTAATATTAGTCAATGATTTTTTTAGGAGTTCTTGCTGTGTATGTTTCTGGAATTTTTGTAAATTGAATGATTGTCTTGCAGATATTATTCTTGCAGTACGTTCAGAGACTAAAAAAAACGAAACCTGTGCCACTTACTTTACCATTTTGCCGTCACTGGACCACGGAAAAGACTAAAAAGAAGTTGAATGAGTTTCGTTATTGGGGTGGGAAAAATTATGAGAGGTGCAGGTTCACGGATTTGGATTTGGAGGAGGATGATAACGAGGATGAGTGGATGGAAGAGTGTGATGATAAAGGCAAGAAGGATGTGCTGGAGGATGTTTTGGCTCCCCCATGACTGGGACTAAAAAAATAAAGATGTCTCTGACAAAAAGGATTATGAATTTGTTCGTAGGGAAGAATTTGAGGATTTAATGGGGTTTGTTCAAACAATTGCCGGCACGGTTAGTGTCAAAGGTAAAAGACCCATAGATGATGTCGTGGATGAGGTTTTGGAAGATGTTGTGGATGAAGACGATTGTTGCATGAAGGTCGAATCTAAAGACGTTCCACTGAGGTATAGAAAGAAGAAAATGGATAATATCCTATAACATTACTTGACAAGTTCGAGGCGGAATCGGTGTCGGTTAAAGGGGTGAAAAAGTGTGTCACACCGGAGACTCCCCATGTTAAGTCTAATAAACAGAGATTAGATGATTCTCCCATGGAATTTAAACCATCCATGTCTAAGTCTTCATCACCTAGGAAGGGAAAACATGGAACAATTGTTGTGTCTAGTGCCTGTAGAACACAAACCAAACCTTGTTGTGTTGAATAAGCTATTCAAAGAGGGTCTCATCATGGTTGGACTGATTATGCTCGATCTCTAGACACAGATGATAAGATGCTATACAAGTATTTGTATGACCTGAGACCCCGCGAGAGGTACAAGTCCTTTTTGAAGCCCTACCCCTGTTTTTTGTTTTAATTTCCCAGACTAATATCTGTTCATCTTTTTGTTTTTTTTTGTAGTGACGTGATTATCTCATATCCCAGCTTTAATTTGAATAGGAAGGAGATGAGAGCGCTTTTGACACCTGGTGATTTTGTTTCTGCTGATGTGAGCATTTGATCGATGCCCTTTATGATTTATTTATAATTAGTTGTTTTAATGAATGATTTAAAAACCATGGTTGATTGTCTTTTTGGGGAGATTTTAGTTGAAGAGATCAATAAAACCGATTCAAAGTTCCAATACTGGTACATGCCTACATATTTTGCTGTGAGTGTTTATTTATTTTCAAGGCATTGAATTAATTTATATTATTCCGTAATAGATAAAAAAAACTATGGTATTGTTTTGATAAACGGTTTGTGTGTGTATGCTCTACATATACAGACTCATTTAGTGAATGGAGAGAGGAATCCCAAGCAGAATGTGAGACAGTATTATGCTCTTCAACGTTACAACGGGTATGTTAGGGATGTCAAAAGGGTATTATTTGTAACATTTTGTTTTAACTAACGTATTTTGCGCATATGACCTGATATATTTTTATATTTTACTCTTAAACCACAAACAAACTAAATCTATTGGTTTTGGCCTAGATTTTAATGCCGGTGAATGTGTCGAAGAATCACTGGGTTCTTTTAATCCTTGATTTCGTGGAAGAGGCATTATTTATTTGTGATTCAATGCTTCCTAGTGAAAACCCACGGAATTCATATTTGCTAAAATACAAGTTTTTGGTTTGTCAATCCTCTCATACTAACTTTATGGTTTGCGTATTATAAAGTTGATGTCAACTTTTTTGGATGCAGTTGACAAAATTGGAGGAATGGTTAGATTTGGTTGATAAGCCGCACAAGGTACTTCCGAATATAAATTTGCAGAACCAAAATATCCACCTTGGGTTCCACAACAAGGGTCAACAACTGATTGTGCGTTACACGTATGCAACATGATGAAAGATGTGGGTGTGGCTAACAACACTTGGTGTAAGAAAGAGTCTGCTCAAAGGAGGTTTGAAATGGCCAAGTTTTTGTTCAAGTGTCCGCTTAATTCGTTGCGTTATTATATCGAGGCGTTTGAAATTTGATAGTGCGTGTGGTGTTTAACTTTGCTTTGTTTTGTATGGTTGCTAAGCGTAATATTTTGGATGTTAAACCTTATGTATGTTTTGTATATGAAGCCTTGGATGAACTTCAGTTGCTGTTATGTTTGGAATGACAGATCTTATTGTGGAGGAACAACAGTTTCTGCGTGTTTGATCAAGTTTGTGTAGGTTGATTTTAGGTTGATTTTATGGAAAAAATTTAGCTTCAACATTGGTGACACCATATTGTAGACGATAATGTTCTTAGTTATTCCCATGAACAAAATTATTTCCCCGATGACCCAATAGATATATAAGAAATTACTACCACCATGCTTTAAACTACGCCTACATAATTTGTAAGTTAATAATTGAGCCAATACTTCCATTAGTCATATTGTTTTATTTTAGGTAACTTGTCCAAGAGAACCTGAATTTTAATTATCAAAATACATAACGAGACAAAAAAAGTTAGATATTTTTATTACTAATTGTGTTGCACTCGACGCTTAACCAGCGTTTTGGCAAACTCTATCCCGTTGCCTGTACAACATAAAACATTTAAACGACAAAATTATTTTTTGTAGGACGTAATTACTTTGTACGGGGTGATAATGTAGTTATTGGATTTTTTAAAAACTTGTAAAGAAAGAAATACAAATATAAATTATAAACTAAAGTATTATCATTAAATTATATACATATAGCATAAGCTTGAAAATACTAATTAGTTATTACAATATAACATATAATTTAAATTAATGAAAAAAACTAAAATATTAATATTAAAAATTATTTAAGTACAAAATTTTCCTATTTTTGGTCAAACTACAATTTTTTTTTATAACCCGTCTTTTATATTACATGTATTACCAAAATTAAAAACAAAAATATAACTTCTTTCTCTTTTTTTGTCCTTATTGGCTATGGGAATGTAAAACCGATGTTTCTTTATTTTTATTATGCTGGTGGATTCACTAAGTAGCATTTTGTTGTAACCGAGAAGGCAAATTTTCGGATATAGACTAAGTTTTTACACCGATAACCCAAATCTAGGTTTAGGTTGTTTTTGTAAAACTTTTCCAATACGAGTAATATTTGTATTTTTTTCAATAAAATCGTATGAAAGTGTAAATTACTTGGTTATATTTGGTTAAATTAATTTACTTATTTTAAAAACAAGTTTATAAAATTATCTCCAATAAATTAATTTCAGTATAATTTCGATAACATTATAGTTGCTATAAATACTAAGAAATATATATTCGGTTACACAGATTCAAAGAGTCAAACTAATAACAAAAAAAAATTAGATTTAATTATACTGTTACAACATTTATATTTTTGCAAAGTATAGTACCAAAAAAAATTAAAATTTAATTTTTTATACTCCAAACAAATAAAATTTAATTTAATTAATAATAGACTTATTAGATACGGATTTTTGTACTTAAAATCTAAAAATTAGTTACTCTAATATGTCTAAATGTACATAACTTGAATATGTAGTCATGATACGCAATAAGGAAGTTAATCAACACAATAAACTCATTAAGATTTTCATTACATTCAAATTACCCCGTAAGTGTAATCCCCAATAACATCAATTCAGAAAACATTATTCTACACTATCCATATTAGAAAAAATTAAACTCTTTGATTGAACTTACTCGAGAAACACTTAGTGTTGCTGTAGTAGCCTCAATATTGCTTAACCTTTGCTCCATCGGCTCAAAAACATATTGTATGTGCTTGTGGCTATCCAATAGTTCTTTCAAAGTCTCTAAAATCATTGCTCCATCAACTGGAAACCTCTTGTAATTATATTCAGATTTCCCCGCAGAACCCGGTGTTTCATTAGTTGATTTGTTCCTGGAGTTGTCGATAGTTTTAATTGTGGTTGGGTACTTGACTTCTTTTCCTCTCCTTGATTTTCTAGGTAAATTATAAGTTTTGGTAAAACGTGGAACGAATTCACTTGGGCTGGTTCTGAATTTCATTATATGCTCAAACAAATTTTGTTTAAAAGAAAAAATAAATGGTATTTTTGTTTCTGTAAAAGTGTGGAAGATGAAGGAGGAGGTGGGAAATTAAAGACAAGGGATATGCTAGATGGACTTTAAATTGGTGGAGAGGAAGATAGGTAGAGATAAATAAAATATTTTACAAAAAATAAATAAATATTAAAACAATAAATACATAGTGGATATGAAATAAAATTAAAGAGAATCTGAAATAGTAAAACTGGTAACCGAAACAAAAAAATTAATGAAGCAGATGTATTTTGATGCAGCATAATGAAAATATAGAGTATAAAAGTAGCGCATCTGCTGGAGATGGTCTGACAAAAACAACGTACACGATACGCGTTAAATATTAGACAATACCACAAAATAAAAATAGTAATAGAAGTATAAATGAAGTTAAACGGAACATGGATTTCAGGAGATAATCCCATTGATGGTGTATCATCGACCATTTCCTCGTCCTGTAGACGGTTACCAGTATTGGGACAGTTATTTTTTGGTGTCCGGGTAGCTTACACTTGCTACATCTCCGTGGGTTTTTTGTGGTCGTTCCTTTAGGGAGGGCTTCAACAGGGTCGTCTACAATAATTTGGGTAACTGGTCTAGGCAGATCCATCGTTTTTACATCATCGTTTGGATAGGTACCTGTCCGTGCAACAACATTTGTGAATGTTTCAAGGGTGTCATTATATCCCCTATCGCTATGGGCCGCATGGAAACGCACGTCCTTCCACTTGGCGTTCAAGTAACCCATCCTGGCAATTTCCATCTCCGTCGGGCTAAATTCACCCAAACACTTATCCCGGTGGTTCAAACTACTACCAGCCGTCCACCTAAACTTAATGCAACAATCTGGGATCTTTCTTACCCCCTCAACCTTCATCACGTAAAATATATGTCGGCATGGTATACCGTGGTATCATACAGTAGGCAACTACACTCCAGCCGCAACCTTGACTCATCCATAGAAATACAAACATTCCTTATAAGCCTCGGGGATTTATGTGACGAGATAACAAATGTACGTGCACCATATATTTGCGACAAGACAGTGTGAAATAGATCACCTTGATGATATAATTCTTTACGCACCTTTAGAAAAAGGGCTCTTGTAAATTGCTTGCTCGCATCTAGGTCAATGTCATCCAACAATGTTGTAGTTACTGGACTAGTCTGATTGGTGATATATTCTTCTTTGCTGGTATTGTCCCTAATGGTTACCATACCGTTTAAGAAAGCTTTAACAAACTCGATAAATCTAACTTTCTTGTTTAAGAACCTGTTGAGGTATGCATTCATACCTTCGCAACGCTGAGTCGTCTTCACAAACCCAAAGAAACTACCACGTATTTAAGCCTCTGCCCACATTTTCCGATTATGATAAGTCTCTTGTATCCATTTATATCCCCCTAGGTTGTTTTCTTCCACCATCTTTCACCAAGCCTCTTCAAATAATTCCTCAGTGACAGGAAGCCCCATGAGTTTCTTAAATATACAACCAAATCCATCGACCTTCACATTCGTAACCGCGTCCCGATTAAGATGCCATGCGCATAACCGGTGTCCTGCCATGGGTAATACAATCTCGATCGCGGACGCCATTGATCTATCTCCATCTGTTACAATAAAACTAGGCTTTTTTAGATTCATTATCTCTGTTAAGGTTTCTAGTACCCACACGTACGATTCTGTTGTCTCGTGTTTCACCAGTGCAATACCAAATATACAAGTTTTACGGTGGTTATCGACCCCAGCAAGCACCACTAGCGGAAAACAATAGGCATTTGTCTTGTAAGTGGCGTCAAATATTAGGACATCGCGGTAAACGGCAAACTCTCTCCTCGATCTCCCGTCGCAAAAAAACAATTTATCCAAACGATTCTCCTCATCCACAGTATATTTGAAAACAAACAAAGGATCAGTCTCGCAACGACCTTCCAAGTAAGCAAGTGTCACATTAACATCCCCCTCGCTAATCTCCTCCGACCTTATCCTACCTAGAACATTGTATAAATCTTTCCTCAGAAACCCAACACTTTGATAAGACCCGGCATGCCTTACAAACACATCCATAATCTTAGTGGTTGGTACACCAGAATCTCTTAGCGAAACAGCTTCATCAAGGTGTCCCTGATCAATACGTATGTGCGACCTAAGAAAGTGTGACCTAGCAACGGGAGATAACGCATGATTGTGCTCCAAGACAAAAAGAACAACTACAAAACAAGTAAATGTCGTGTCATATTTAATCCTGAGCTTTGCATTACAATGACACCTGGTCTCCGCTTTGTGCCCTCTAACTCTCTCTTTCATCTCTAAGTACTTTTTTTGCCGAATCCCTGCACACGAACAAACAAATAACCTACCGACAACCTCACCACCCACACCTACCGCCTTATCCAACCGATCTTTCCTAACACTAAAACCAGTAGCACGAGCATACGTGTTATAAAACATAAAAGCTTCTTCCTCGCTAGTAAACCTTAACTTCATCACATCCTCATAGGTCAAAGAACTGAACATATCATCTCCCGTAGGTTTGGAAACACTGTTAATTGAACAACTACCTACAAACACCAGAGAAAATAATTTTTTTATAATAAAAAATATTAGTGTTCATGTTTATGTGTAAGGTGCATTTTACCTATATATAATATTTAATTAAAATTAAATTAAGTATTTTATAAATTAACGTGCATATTCTAAATTTGTACTAATTAACACTAATCTAATATTAATTACTTTTTTAAAATATTATAATATCATTTATAATAAAACTCTATCTATAACGAAGATTAAATTTGATATTATACAATGAAGTTGAAGGAAATCAAATGTCATTATAATAATATTTTTGAAAAAAAAAACCTTCAACGACTTGATTATTTTGAGTTAATATATAGGACTCGAATTTATAAGTTATATATTAATATTATACTATTAGAAATTATTTACTAGTAAAATAAAAATTAATTAAAAAATCTCGTTCGATAATATTTTATGTAAATAACAATTGAATTAATTTATGAAAATCTAAATACAATGACTACAAACAAGGTCTACTGTTTGACTATAGGTTTATATATTAGGTTTTGCGTCAAGCGCTACGGATGACCTTTGAAATAAAATATGTACACAGAGTTTAGGGATGTTTGCTAATTGTTTATTGATTACATAATTGTCGGTTACTTATACGTATTAGGGGCAGGGCTTTAAGTTCTAGTGTTAGGGTTTTAAGGTATAATAGTTTAATTCATGTAATAACGTTAATGACTTCCGTTAAACACTTTTTCGGAAAACATATTTGTTTCTCTAAAGTTTGGACAAAAATTAAACTAAAAGTTACAAGCCATTCTTGTTGATATACCGAAACCGAATGCCACATTTCACCCTTGCTAAGTTGCAACCAACATACAACTAATACACAATCTTACTCTAGTTGGGTAAAGGCTATAAGCTTTAAGATTAAGGTTTTAAGGTCTAAAGGTTAAATTCATGCAATAAGTTAAATGAGTTCCGATAAACAGTTGTTGGGTTTAGGTATTCGTGGATAGTTGTTTACTACTTATCTTAAATAACCGTCCGACAAAAATTTAACATAGTCATAAACCTAAAACTAACACATATTAATAACCATAATTCAAATTTCAATCACTAATAAAAAACAAACTAAGCAAAACATAACATATACATATCCCCTATTCGAAATCAAAATAACAACCATAATTCGAAAATATATACAAAACAACCAAAAACTAACCATTAGAAGACATTCTTCTTGATATACCCGAAAACGAATGCCACCTTTCACGAAAGCTATATCCGCAACCGAAAAACACCTTCTACACTATCTTACTCTAGTAACTACAATTGATTAAACTTATTTGGTTTGGATGATTCTTCAAATTACATCACAAGACCTCCTTTTATAGCCAAAAGTTCACACCTTCATTTATTACTCCAACTACTTCGGTAGTTGAAACCTCATTAACCATTCACAATAACTCCTACCAACCGAGACACAACCACTTTTCTTTTATGAATTAATATCTAACAATCATATCAATATCCATCAACTAGATAATCATAATTACAATTTAGGAAAAATAAATTGTTACTTCGATCGTGTTATAAACCCCAATATAACCCGATTATATAACAAGAACTAATTTTTATTAAGAAATATAAGCAACTCGGAACCAAAATTAACACTAAGTTCAATTAATTCAAAAGCACAACGGCTTGACACGTGTAAATCAAATTACTCTCACTACAATACAAAACAAAAAAAAATTAATTACCAGGAACAAGAATTAACACTATAACCTGTTTAATGAGGAACAAAAAATTAACCTCCGTGATTAATTATAAATATGTCGAACCACTTGCATAGAAGTGACACTATATTAAATTAATGATTTAATCGGGGAGTGACACGTGTACGGTTCGGTAATCATTGCATATCTTTTTAGAGTTTTTTTATTTGATTTGGACGTAATTACTATTTAAAGTTGACTTTCGGATGTTTCAAAAAAAAAAGGCAGGAACAAATAATATAGCCACGCGTGTTTTCCGGAACAGAAAAATTAACTACAGTCGCCAAAATGTAACAGTAGTGGAACGATTTCGTTCAATTAAATATTAATGAAATAACTGTTCCACCGATTAAAAAATATTAAATCTACTATTCCCATGTCTGACACCCCTCTGCAGCACTTGATGGTGTCACTATTCATTGTCATCATTACCGCCGCAGGGGTAGCAGTGTCTTTACCCACTTGGATTAAAAAACCATTTTCTTTTGCTTGGCCTACAAACGTCCACGTCACTCCACTGACACGTAGCAGCATCCCTTTCATGCGCAGGTGCAACCCACATATGTGAGATTTTTCCTGTTATTTAATTAAAGAAACCTCAAAACCTCTCAACCCTCTCATTCTTATCTCGATCTCCTCTTTTTTTGTTTTTACTTTCTATAAAAATCAATATCCACACATTAGAGAGGTGAATCATGTGAACGTAATTGGGAGGTTGTGTTGAGAAAGTTGTATGGGGTCCTCCATTAACTAATTATTTGAAACAACACCTAGTTTTTGTTGGGAGATAGAGATACAAAAAAGGTTTCTTATATTACATAGCAGCCGATAGTTGTTTTATATAGGATTGTGAGTTTAATTAGTTATGTTTTGTATAGATAGTGATGGTTGTCTTGCAAGAGATATTGCACATCTATTGTATATTGTCAATGTTGATCCTGCTTATCAGGTATTTACAAAAACATATACTCCTTTTATTATTCTTAACCTCAATTTATTGACTACTTATAGTATTGGACTACAGGATTTAATAAAGGCCTTATTTTGTTGACTACATTATACATAAGGGATTCAGTTAAGTGGTAATACTTGTAATGTTTTAATTATGTGCACCAATGTCCATATTTTTCCCTTTTTAACTTTAACTAAGAGTATAATCTGCCATTGAAATTCTCAAAACGGGGTTTGAGTGTACAAGAAATGGAAGAACTCCAAGAGGACATAAAAATGCATCTTGATTTGGACTCGACCATACCCCCACACCTACAATATTGGGAGGTATATTAATTATGTTTCATTTTAAATTAAAAAAATTATATAATCATTTTTCAAAGTAGACTAAATCAAATTGGATATATGAACATGCAATATTGGTGGGGTGTGATTGGTATTTAGCCAAAGCTAGAAAAAATACGCTCAGTCGATAGAATCAAGCTAGACTGAGCGCATCTTCCTCCCGAGTTACTTGTTGAAAAAATTAGACTGATGATAAAGATGGATTCAGCCACAATGTTGATGGAATATGAGGAATCAATCTATAATAGTGAATTAATTGAGTATGATACAAATCTGATTAAGCTACCTAATGGCTCCTTGTTAGAGAGTCTTGCAGTACATAACATGTGTGATTCTAATGGAAGCCACTGGAATTCAATTAGTTTTGAGTATGATTAGGGGAGCATCAATGAGTTAGTACAATCAACATTTTAGGTTACTAATACGCTTGAAGCTGACAATACTAATAAAAAACGGAATTTACAGTTGAATTCCAATGAGATTGAAACCTCAAAGCTGCAGCTGATAGGTTCAAATATGGAAGGTAATTCAAGATCTAATTTGTCGTTTTCATTGGATAATTGGGTTAAGAGTGATACCGTGGATATATGCAGATATGTGCGCTTCTATTATCTCTAGGGTGAAGAATAATGCTAAAAAATCAACTATATTGCATTTTTTACACCATATATATAGAATTTTTTGCATTATATATATATATATCATTTTTTTGCATAATATATTTAAGTTATTAGGACTTATAGGGCAATGAATTTATTTTGGACATGCATATATTGAATTGAATTATCGGGAGGTGCATTTGAAAGAGCCAAGGTTATTGGTGGTGGAAAAGGTATGATAAAATAATAGATAAATAAAGATAATAAAGAGCACATACCTACTACAACCACGAGAAACTCAGTGCAAGTGCACAGATCGTTTGCAAGTTATAGTCAATAAGTAAGATTCATTCTCAGGGATTCATCGGTTAGCTTAGACTCATGTTTAGATAAGAAGCGTAGAAGAGATTTATTGTTTAACTAAAAAGACAAAGACATAAATATTTATTTGGTTTTATGAGATAAGAATTAAAATAAATAATTAAACAAATGCTAATAGATAAACTAAGAGAATGGAGATGAGAAATATAGCTTAGGTATGCTAGTATGCACCTATCCTGCTAAATCATTATTCTAATTATAAGGGTGATTTGCGAAGATATATATAAACAGGATTCTTTAATCCTCATAACTCCCATCAGGGTAGACTTAGGAAGCAACTTCAACACTAACATGGGACTTGGGTAAGGGGACCCTGCTCAATGATCGGTAGTTAAATTAAACCCTCTTGACTATCTAGTTAGGCAAGTCCGTTAGGATCACTACCGCCAGGGTGACAATCCAACGTCTAAGGACAGTCCTACGATTGGCCTAATCTAGGGTTGGAATAAGTCAAAGCACATAATATAGATATATAAATAAAAATCTCAACTTTTAACTGTCACTTTCCCAAATAACATAGAATGTAGAAATAGAATTAAAGAATTATACATAATGCAAACGCAGGCTATGGGAAAATTGGTTCTCACTAGAAATAAAACTAAAGAATAAATAGATTAGAAACATAGTTTTAGCTATAGATATAACTCATTTTAACCTAATGGTAGAGTGGAAAAATGGGGAAGAGGAGTTTGTGACTCTCCAACTTCTTGTCTTCCTCTACAAGCCAACTTGCTTCTTTGGATGATTTCTAAGAGTAATGTTGATTAAGGACTGAGCAAGGACAAGCACTAACATGTTTAAAAAGATAGGTAGTCATATATATATATATATATATATATATATATATATATATATATATATATATATATATATATATATAGGTTTTAGGTTGAAATCTAGGTCATGGGCCAAGTCTTAGAGTCCTAATCCAACTTAAACTTGTTTTCCTTAATAATAGAACTGGTTGACCTTTGGAGTTTGTAAAATTCATAACTCTTTCGTTACAGCTCTAAATCTAGTGATGTTGGTATCGAAACGACTGAAATTCAAAGACCTTTCCAAATATAAAAGGTCTTCTTCAAATTCTTTGTCAATTTTATGCAACATCGAAATTGCTACACGTCTTCACAGTTAGACAACAACTTTTGGCAGCTTTTGCACTTTCCTAATACCAGATTCTTTCATTTTAACTCTTTATCTCGCCTTAGATCTACTTTATCCAACTCCTTAACATTGATTTGACATCTAATATAATCATTTTACCTAAGATTTTCACATTTAACACACAAATTACACTAAAACACTCTAAAAGTAATAAACCCCTAATCAAGGCAAAAATTAAGAAACTAACGATTACTAGGGAAACATCCCTCAACTAAGAATATAATACACCTAAAATGATGTATATAAACTATATTAATTCATCAAAAATATAAATACATCAGTTATTAATGATAGACTCTGAAGCGTACTCAACACTTGAAGGTCTCGGAAAGATATGCTAAGTTTGAGGCATATGTCCTTGAAGAAGGGGACGATAAACATGAGTAGAAGAAAATATATCTTGAGAGTTCAAGAGGTAAAAAATTAAATCATGAACTTTTAATAATTACCTTTCAACATGTTAGTGTCATCAGTATCATCAACTCATCATCATAAGTATCTTAGAACAATATTTGACAATTTTTGAGAAAGTGGTGAGTTATTTGCACACATTTTCACTGGAGTTAAAAGAGTATTGAAGCGGTTATATATTGTTGTTATTGTTGTACTTAAAATCTGGTGTTATTCAATGTAAAAGAGAAAAGAAACTGGGTTAAAGTCTAGTGTGCCTGATGATGAAAAATACAATGAAAAAGAAAAAATATATTTACCACTGGAGAAAAACAAAGATTTACTTGTCTATGTTCGACAAGTTGTGGAGCAACAACCACAACTAGACAGTCAAGATTCAACCCCGACTATATCAGGTAATTCGGATTCTTTTCAATGTCCAAAGTCTGAAGGTTTTCAGGATCTTAATATTCCTATAGCTCATAGAAAAGGAATTAGATCATGGATCAATCATCCAATATCTCAATACGTTTACTACCATAGATTATCCTCAAATCTTCAAGCTTTTGTTTCTAACTTATCAAATATAGAATTTCTTAATTCTATACAAGAAGCTCTTGTTGTTCCCGGATTAAAAGAGGGTGTTCTTTAAGAAAGACGTGGAATTGACACCTCGCTTTATTTTCATTAAAACGTACCCCTTCTTCTTGCATGAATTTTTCTAACTCCAACATGTCTTTCAAACGTCTAGTAATCGAATAGAATCAATTTAGGAATTTTGCGTGGAGTTTATCCCATTCTGGAATTGAATCAGGGTGTTGGTAGTCATATCATTCGCTTGCACTTCGGTTAAAAAGAATTGGAACATAACGTATTACATCTGTTCAAGTGTGACACCTTTGACGATTTAGTCATCACAGATTTGCATGAATTTATGAGTATAACAAACAGGATCCTGATGTGCAGCACCACTAAATCGGCCATAACTCGAGATCTATTCAATCTGGCCTAGATCAGGCCTGAATTTAGAGGCTTGGATTTCTGGAGTGCGGATTTCTCTTGGTTGCACTCTGAATGATATAGGAAGCTCTAGATTTCTCAGACTTTCTATCTGAATAACCTGAAACAAACATAACTAAATATAAAAGCATAAAATAGAACTAACTAAAATAAAAACACTAAATAAAATGCTAGGACTAACGATGTAGTCCCCGACAGCGGCGCCAAAAACTTGATGGCTGGTAGGATGAGATAAAATAATGATAATATAAGATAAGAACTATCACCCTACCAATCACGTTACTCACTACACATATCACAGATCGTATGCAAGTTCAATAAATAAGTAGAATTCGTTCGCAGGGACTATGAAAGTTAGCTTAGGAACTAATGAAAATATAAAGTGCAAATAAAAGTTAGAAGAATAATACGCTATAAAGACTCTGAAATATTTGTTTGGTTTTATGACCCTAAACAGTTAACTAAATAAAATAAATACAGGAAAATAAATAGAAGGAAAGAAGTAGTATGAGAGTTTAGCTCGAGATATAGCAAGTAATCCCCACTAGCCTTGTGTTATAACCTATATGTAAGGGAGAATTGTGTGATATGCAATATCCAGGATTCTATATTCCTCCTAAACCCCTTCCGGGTGGACTTAGGAGGCGACCTAACAATTAACAGGGGACCCTGCGCAATGATTGGTGGTTAATCTCAAACCCTAGTGACAATCTAGTTAGGCAAGCCCGTCAGGATCACTACCGTACACTAGACTTTTATGTGGTGTTTCAATAATTAGACACCCCTTCCGGGCGACCATCTAACTACTATTATGGTAATCCTATACGCTGGCCACCGCAAGAACTACAAACAATACATCAAAGCACATAAAAACAGAGATATCATAACTAATTTCAATTAAATATAAAATGACATCTCAAATTAAAATAAATATAAAATAAGTATAGGGTTCATACCCTTATGCTAATCTCAAGATAAATAGAATTAGTTCATACTAGAGAAAGAAAGAAAATAATTTACAAATGTGAAGGGTTGGAATGGCATGAAGAGTGTCCAACTCCTTCTTGTCTTCTCTTCTCCTGATGTAAGCTTCTTCTTGTTCTTTTGATGATTAAGGACTGACCAAGGATGATTTTTCTAAGGTAGGAATGGATATATATATATATATATATATATATATATATATATATATATATATATATATATATATATATATATATATATATATATATATATATATATATATATAGTAATCCCCATGTTAAGGAGTCATGGTTTCACTAAAATTCTTATTCCTAACTTGTAGGACTGGATAAACCTTTGCAGATATTGATTTGGTCATATCTTCTTCGCTACTTATCGGAATTTGATGTTCTTTATATGGAAACGACCGAAATTGAAAGATATATTTACTAATATAAAAATATCCTCCTAATTACTGACCTAATTTCTGTAGTAATTTAATTAGTGGACAAAGGTGCAGTTCTGGCAGCTTCTTTACTTTCCAAATATACCCAAACTGTTCCTTTTTTACTTTGACTAAGGGATTTCCTTTACTTTTCCACTCAAAATCAGTTTCCATAGGTGTAATAGCTTCCATATATCTAAGTGCTACACAAATAACACACAAATTATGCGCAAAATCTCATAAAATAGCAAAACACCTAAAACTAGACAAGAAAGTGTAAAGTATGAATAAATGGGGAAAATCCCAAAATTATATACTAAATACACATAAATGATGTCTCAAGTATGGATTAATATATCAGAAATAAGGAGACACCATATCAGCTGTAGGGGAAAAGATCACCAGACCCACCTGCGAGCAAACTCCGAAACCCGTCGACGACCTGATTGAGACCAATGATGTAACTTCTGTTGTGAGAGTTTAATTGGATCTGATGGAGAACAAGACAAGATGGATTCCTGACACTAGAAAATCAAGACACTCATGGTCAAGAATTTCGAGGAAGTGGCAGATGGAGAATGGGTTTGCAAGAAAAACTAGACCATTGTCATTATTCTAGGAAAAAAAACAGGTTCATCTATATTTAATTTGGTAATATTTTAGAGTCAATTGAAGTTAAATGTGGTCCATCACTATTCTCATAAAAGTGGTATTTAGTTAGTTTTTGTGGTTAAGAAAATAGTTATACTCTTTATTGATGACCTTGTGGATAAGGGTACCTTATTTTTATCCTACTAAGCACCAAACTTGTGAATATGAATGCATACACCTATGTGTACATGTTTAATCTTTAGAGGTGTAACATGGTAGATTAATCCTTCTTATTGTCTAATATTTTAAAAGGTTAAAGTCACTCGGACTAATCCTTGATCACAATATTGACGGTTTTGTTAAATGTCAAAGATGTGAAGAGTCCAAGCTGCTAACACCCTTTTGACCTGGACCACTTGAAAGATCAAAATATAAAACCTAATGTATTCCGACTTAGCTTTACTACACTACTAGTATAAAAGGTGAGATAGAATAATAAACATGTGTAGATGCCTACTTTAGGTTCACTATAGTCTACCTGTAAAGATAAAGAGGATCATTTATATAGCTGAGAGAGTTAATAAAATTGGTAGTAATCAAGATGCTTAGGTAAAAAAAAAGGGTAGTAAATTAGTTTATATCCTCTTAAACAATTTTGCAAATCTGATGGAGTAACTCATGAACTTAATGCCTAACATATAACCCCATCGGATTGGCTCAATCTTGGAAACCCTAAAGAAATGATGAATTTCTAGTTAGTTAATTCAGGCTTACCTAGACAATTGTGAATGGGAGAATCGTCCTGCGGGTTTGGTACTTTTTGAGGTGCCCGTGGAAACAAGGCAAGACCCCTTTGAGTCATGGGAAAAGTTTTTCCTCTTAACCTGGAATGATTATAAATGTGGGGGGTTTCCATGATAGGGGTACTCGACTTATTGGAAGTCAATATTAGAACCAAGACCTTAGATTCAGTTTCATAGATAATATGAAGATGCGTGTAGCATATAAAATCGAATTTCTAGATGACAATGCAATGCGTGAATCTAGGTGTGCTAAATTCTTATTCCCTTAAAAATTAAATGATGTAAACCTTTTTGAATGTTAAACAATCATTTGTTAAAATTTTGATGTGCCTATAAGTGAGCCCTAGGAGTATTCCCAAGGATGAACACATGAGAAGTAAGAGGTGTAGGATCAAGTCAAGGTTTGGACCCAATTGTATCACCGCTCTTATGACTAAGGCTTTTTTTTTACATAAACATGCTAAGTGAAAAAGGTAGTAACCTACACTCTTATGGAGGAAACCTTAAATTTTTTTAATAAAGCAATAACATTAGTATACATTGGTTTATGCAAATAGGAATGTAATAGAGAACTTGGATCTATTAAAACAAAACCATATATGGGGTTTAACCGGCTATCCTAAAGGTAGTGACCTAGTTAGTAGCAAGTGGATGTTAAGGTAGAAACTGAGACTTCATGGTTCAATAGTTTAAATCTTAGCTAGACCTGTTATTAAGGGTATCACCTATAAATAGAAGTTTAGATTAATTTGACCCCTACTCCCTTGTATAGAAACACATAGACCCTAATTGCACAAAATTTCATTCACAAACAAGTTATACATCATATTGATGTTAAATCTATATTTGAATGAAGATCTAGGTTAAGATATCCATATGCTACAATTTGAAGGTTTAGTGGTCTCGGGTCATGGGGATAAATTATGAAAACTAAGGAAGTTGTATATATTTTAATAAGCACCTAACTAATGGCATGAACAATGAGATAGTACCTTAATAAAATATGGACGTGGAGGTAATACCTCTGACCCTTATGTTTACATTAAGGTAATAAGATCAGATTGTGTTAAATTTTTGGTCAATATGTGTATGACATGCTCAGCTTTCTATACTTTCATTCATAGGACTAAATACATATAATCATATAATATAATCATGAATAAATGATATGGGGAAGCTGATGTAATCCTAAGGTAAAAGTCAATAGAGGCAGTAATGGTATTTCACTTAGTCAGTCTCACCATGTAGAAAAGATGTTGAAAAGGTTTTACTCTTTTTATGTGATGCCTGGTAAAATTCATTATAATACTAATAAATATACATGAGATACATTTGCATGAGAAATATTTTAGTAAAATTGAGGAATGATTGATCTCCTTGAAGTACGGATGCTCAGAGAAGGATCTCGTCAATCCATTTACTAAAGGCTTAATGTTCTACCAACCCCCCAGGTATGATATAATAAGTTAACACTGGAAAAGGTGACTCTCCGCAGTGTACGGGTTGGTGATAAGTATAAACTGATAAGTAGGGTTATATCCTTCTCCACGGGGATTATCAGTGCAAATAATTGTGCTTCGAATAGTGTAAACGTGTAAAGCTTGTAATAAGAAATACTAATGACTTTAAGAGTAAAATGTTTATTTTAATTTTCAAATGATTAACAACTAAGATAGAAATAATATTAAATTAATTAATAAATACAAACAAGTGAAAGAAATGAGGATTAATCAAATATGAGAAGGTTTCTTGAGGTTTTGCTAGTAATTATCTATGCCACACACAAGTTAATAGTTCTATTAATAAGGCAAGTTGGTGAATTTTGCATTATCCGAGTTTCAAATATCCTTCTACTCCTATCAGTAGATTTGAAGACAAGTTACACGCCATTAGAAATGGTTTTCGAGTGAATTAAGTTCCTACCCGATTGACTACCTAATGGGAAAGACCTCCTGGTTCAATACCTCGCACTAGGCGCCTATATGTTATATCCGCAATTAAATCCCTACGTTGGTGCCAAATTTAATTACTAAAACTATCTACTACTTGGACGGAGCATAGGTAGTATTAAATCAGACACGTAGGTTAATGGGATAAATAATCAATTTAAACTCAATTAAACATTATTTCCCAAATACAATAAATCAATTAACTAGCTAAGAATAAATTCTTACATGAGCATCTCAAACAATGAGGGTTTAGTTCATACTAAAATAAAAAAAGATTAATTAAAAATAATGACAAATTCATTCAAAAGCAAAAATAAATTTAAGTTACTCTTCAAGAAGAGGTGAAATGATGAACAGTTGGGGAAAAATCGTTGGGTTTATGGACAAACCCTTATTTCTCCTCTCCAACTCTTCTACTCTTGCTCCCTTGTGTTTCTTGCTAATAGATATGATAGATAATTTTGTAGATAATGATTTGGGGGCTGAGAAATGACTTATATATAAGCTAAACACTTTTGGGCCCCTTTAGCTTGCTTAACTCTGTTCGACCAGTCGGTCTCACAGTCAGGCAGGCTTATACCATTACACTCACGAGCAGAATCTTAGCTTGAGCCTACCTTCGCACACCTCCGTTACTCTTTAGGAGGCATCCGCCCCAGATAAACTACCCACTTCGCAGTGTCCCGCCCCCCCGAATGATCGGTGCAGCGGTTAGGCATCCTGGAGGTATAATGACAGACCGAGAGGCTCGAGAATAAAGAATTGGCAGAGAAATTTTGTGTTATATATGGTAATCCTTTTAATATCCAAATTCGATCTGAAACTTCCTATTTATGAAAAAATAAGAAAAGGGGTGGGTTGTTTAGAATGGGCCCAACTCGTTTTTAATTAGCAAAATCTTAGTTCGAGTCACGGTGGAAGAAAATGACATAACTTCTTCATCTTAACTCTGAATTGACTTTTGTCACTTTCCACGCGACACTGACTTCAAGCTCTCCCTAAATCAAAAGGAATCGGGTCCAAATCTCTCATCAATATTTCATAATGACTGAAACAGTAAGGTGTAAAGATTTATCTGGAAAACACTCTAACTTCTCAAAGTGACTCTAAGCTCAAATTACGCCTTGGTTAGGGTTTATCTTGACTTTTTTACTTCTTTTCCATTTCTTGGAACCTTGTATCAAGAATTTACCTAAAAAATACACACTTAACACATAAGTAAGGCACAAAAGATCTATAAATAGTATTATGACCAAAACAAGAAGCAAAAGTACAATATAGAAATTAATAGGGAAAATCCATCCCTTAGGCCCAATAAACTCCAAAATAATGTCTCGTGAATGGATTAATCCATCACAAAAAGAGATACATCAAGACCCCCAACTCAAGGTTTTGTCGTCCCGGTAAAATAGAAAATAGAGTTTAGAAGGGTCTAAGTCCAATAAGTCAAAGAAGAGAGAAAGAGTATAAAAGTAATAAATGACACTGTAAACAAATTTTAACAAGTCTCGTATAGTACAATTTACAAACTAAATCAAATATATGCTTATCTAATAAAAAATCCAAACACATATTAATTTCAAGATCATATTGGTTTTGCAATGTTCTTTCTTAGTTCACTAGGGTGGCTATAGGGTGTTCCTCGATCCTCACATAGTTTTCCATCTAACTACTCTCTATTAGTTTGAAACCTCCCAAATTGTATAGGGTGGCTACAGGGTTGTAATTTAGGCTAAGGGTAGGTGTTATACGTATATTTGGATAATTTAGAGTGAGATTTTGGCTCGTTCCTCACTAGCAATCAACGAGTCTCCCTAGAGCTTGACTTACTCTGAAATATGTACTCACTCAACCCCATTGATGCACTTATTTGCATCCCCAATATCCAAATAACACCCTTTTATGATCACTTAAAGAGATACTACTTCACTGGTCTGAAATGTATATATTTTTCTTTTGTAACTGGAAATGACTCTCTTTTTGATGTGAGAAGTCATACCACTATGTCTATTTTTCTTTTTAATATATATATTTTCTTATATATTTTTTTCAAATCTTTTTCTTTTCCCTTTTACCCCGCAAAGGGTTACAATATACATGAACACATGCTCAAAAAGATTAATTACAAAGCACAAAACCCACTCAATAATAATTCCCTTAAAACCACCACCCCAAACTCAACCTCTAGCCGAGTTTCAAAGCATCGCGATTTGAGTGCGGGTCATAGGGAAAAGTCCTAAAAATATAAGGGATAAGGCTTGTAATGTGGCTAAATAAAAAGGCTTAAAAAGGTAAGAGGGGGCTGAGATGGATAATATATCACTAATAATGGACATCAAGCTAAACGACACAAGGGGATGGTAAAGAACCGCCTTAATCATGTTCTATCCTATACAAATTAGTTACTTTCTCACCTCTAGCACGTTCATTAATTGGTTTATCAGGTAGTTTGGATCTCATGTTCTACATAGCACTCATGCTCCCTAAGATCAAACTTACTTCTACGCATTGCTCACTAATATTTTCTTTATTTCAATGTGCATTTCATGTAAATCTTTATAAGAATATACAAGACAAGTTCATAAACCTCCTATCTACTATCATTAATGCATTACAATTCCACTTAAAAGATACATTCACTAAATTCTACACCAACATTCATACTTATTAAAAGCAATTAAAACACATAAAAGTGGCGATGGAAACAATGTATGTCCACCCACAACTCAAAGTTGAGTCGTGACATCCACGACTCGAAACTGAATCAATAACATTAAAGACAGACACCTAATAAACAAATTGAGAAAGGGGTAGAGAAGAGAAGAGATAAAATACTCTCGAGGCTATTCCCTCGCATGATCACGATTCAAGATGGGATGCGGTGGATCCTTCACGGTGTCGCATCTTATTTGCATGTGAACGTGATTAGCTTTGATTAGCGCCACATCATTGGCAATGAAGGTTTGAACTAATTATATTTGATTAAGTTTCTCACTCACCTTCTCTTTGCGAGTAGACTCTTTTGACTATACTCTCTCAAAATATTCAGGATCCAAGCATTATCAGAAACGACACTAAATTTGCTAACAAGTTCATCTTTCTCCCCTAGCTTCACATCCACCTTAATCAATAGGCTAGTGATCATTAATGGGCACTTCAAGCCAAAGAAACTCTTTGGTTTGACTATGAATATCATGACCTCATCAAAAATCACTTGCGCCATATCTACTTCTTCCTCATTCATAACATAGTCCAATAGGATGGCGGAGTTTCAAAGCACATCTGTGGTTCGAGCGTTTTCAAGGGATGAGGGTGCAAGCAAGTGGTATGGGATTTTTGTATCGGGTTGAAGAAACCTGTTCACGCAGTTGGTTCCAATCGAAGGTCTCAATTTTCTTCACCGCTTCTTGATACTTGCATGGCTCAACCCATTTCATCAACTTGAAGTGGTTCCAAAATTCTTCAACCGTGAAAAGAACTAACTTACCCCGAATGGTAACTCTTCCCTTGCTAACTCGAACGCTCCATCATGAAGGTCTTCCCACCTTATCATTCACCTTTCTCAAGAAATCTTTTGTACCCACCTTTTTTAATTCTTTTAGAAAAAAATTCTCAATTGTGAGTGCCAGAGTAGGCATAATTTGTATTGAAATAGCTTCCAGGGTCCTAGAATTATTTATTTTTTTAGTTAGAGACATCTTTACTTAGAGAGGTTGTGGTGTCTTCTCATTCAGAATCTCGGTCGCTTGTTCTTGAACACTTGAATCTACCATAACCGGTTCCTCTCAAGTCACATGAGTCGGAATACCCTTTTGATTATTTTCTTTACTCACATAAACCTCAAGTGTTTTCCTCTTGTACTCACCCAAATACTTTCTTGAACTCTTCTTCATCGCCATCACATGATAAAGTGTCTCCGTTCTTCGTGTCATCTTCCTTTACCTCCAACTCAAAATTTTACCAAGCTTGAAGTTACCTTTGAATGGTTTAATGAGGTAAGATGAGTGGAAAAGGTGTAAGGAAAGTGTTTTTCTATGTGGGTATGAAGGATTTGTGTTGGGATAGGGAAAAAATCAAGGGATTAGGAAAAAGAATTTTGAATTTTTTTTATTTGATTCTTGATTTCTCTTGGAATGATTTGGTTGGGTAATTTTTGTTAGGAATAATGTAGGGATGATTCTAAGTGTGAAAATCAGGTTATTTAGGTGTATTTTTATGGGGGGTGAAGCTTCGATCGAAGCTTTAATGGAGGTTGAAGGCTTGGGGAAGAAGAAGCTTAAGGTTTAGGTTAAAGGTGGGAATATAGTGTTTCTCTCGTCAAGTCTTCGTGTTTCTATGTGGTGCAATGTAGGTAGGTTGCAGTGTACCGTGCCTTTGTCATACAGATCAATATTTCCGGACTTGGAGCATTGACTAATCGTGGACACGCATTTTACCTTGCGGTGTACAACAAGTTTCGTGTGGTGTATCACATCTCTTGCGTACAACTTAACCTTTCTGGCCATCAAAGCGTTTCCTAATCGTCGACACATTTTGTCACAGGGCGGTGCACCGCGGGTAAGGTGCGGTGTACCGCGCTTCTGGTGTCCTTCTTCAAGCGATGTGTATCGTGTAGAGAATTCCCCATGCCTCTATATCTCGTATTGCGGTGTACCGCAATTGTGGAGCGATGTACCACACAAATTGTGATAACTCTTTGACTTTGGAGCATGGAGGTAGTGTTGGCACGCTTTGGTGTCTTGCAGTGCACCAAGGATAAGGGGCAGTGTACCGCAATCTACTGTCGATAGCTCACAAAATTCCCAAGTTTTCACCTCTAACTCAATGATTTGCTCACCTACACATCAAAAACACTAAATACCTTTATCATTACATTATGTACATCAATAAAATCTACTAATAAACACTAATATATAAAAATAAAACTACTAAAGCATTAAAAACATGGGTTGTTCCCAAAAATCACTTTTGTTTAACGTCATTGAAGTTTGACGTGTTAACTCAAGGTTATTTCTTTCTCACATAGCCTCTGTGTGTGGGGCGATTAACTACTACCAAGCGAGGTTTGCATATTTTCTTGGTCATAATTTCAACTAACCCTTCGGAAACAACTTTTGTGACCTTGAACGGGTCATACCAAGAACTATTGTGCTTGCGTGATTGGTTTGGGGGATCGGAATCTTTCCTTAATACCTCATCTCCTACCCCAAACTCATCATCTTTCCACTTTTTCTTGGGTTGTCTTAGAACCTTCTTAGCTTTCTTCAATTAATTAACAAATGGATCCCCTTTTAGGTCTGAAGGAGCTTTGTTTGGTGGTTTCCTTCTTAGTTTTTTCTCTTCCACCCCTAAGGTTTCCATCACCTTGATTGGATCTTTCTGTACATGATTGAGTCAATCTTCTAGTGGATCAGAAAACTTCAAACTTCTCTTCCTCGTCTTGTACTCGCATGATCAATTATCCACTTTCTACATCAATTAAAGTACGCCCAGTGGCTTTGAGGGCCGCGCAAAGATGATTGTTACATTCTTATTCACGTCGTAGTCAAGAATAATGAAATTACATGGAATATATAAATTTCCTGCTTTGACGAGTACATTTTGATTTTTCCTTCAGGATGGGAAAGCATCTTATCTGCCATTTGCAACACAACTGTACTAGCTCTTGCTTCCCCAATATTCAACTTCTCGAAAAGTGACTTTGACATAATATTGATACTTACGACCAAGTGCATTCTTTGTCAATGGATCGTGATGTTAAAACTTCTGGGATCCTTCAAATTTGGAGGCAACTTACTTTGGCATATTTTGCTACATTCCTTTGGTAATTTAACTATTTCCCCTTCGATGTATTTGTGTTTGATTGAAAGCACATCTTTCATAAACTTTAAATATTTTGGCATACCTTGGATGGATTCACAAAACTTTGAATTGAGTTGTAACCTCTTCATCATGTCAAAAAACTTCTTGTACTCTTTGTCATTGTCCCTATCTTGGACACGTGAAGGAAAAAGTGGGAGAGGTCGACTCTCACTAACTTCTTCTTTTGAGCTACAGGTATCTTTTCAACATTCTCTTTAACGGACACCGTCTCAATCACTACTTCAACTTCTTCTATCTCTATGTCTACCTCTTTAGGCTTCAAGATTGATTCTTTCTCTTTCATCACTGGAAAGGATGGGGAAAATTACTTCCCGATCTTTAATGCAATCGCGTTACACTCTTCTTTCTTCTGTGGGTTCTCAGTATTGCTTGGTAACTGAACCTATGGTCTCATATTCAAATGGTTAGAAAACTGAGATACCTGATTTTCGAGCATCTTTAATATTACGGTGTGTTCATTCATTATCTCATTGTTGGATTTCCACAAGTCTTGATTTAACTACAAATTATCGTGAGTCATCATCATAAATGAGCTTAATGCTTGTGAAATTGCATCGAAAGTACCTTATTGTTGATATTTGGGAAGTGATTTTTGAGCAAGACTCTTGGAATAAGCATCTTGAACGGCCTTTTGTCCTCCTTAGAATTTATTCTGGGGTCTTGATTGAATATATTGTCCTTGGGGGAGTTTTTGATAATTAACTTGATTTGCCACCCCATTAGGACTTGACCATTGAAATCTGGGATGATTGAAATTAGGCTTCATATAGCCATAACCACTAACATAGTGATTACCTCGATTAGATACGAACATCATGGATTCTTGATTGCTTTGATACTACTATAAAACATGATCATTAGCACCCCAATGCGAACACCCAAAGGATACTTGTAAGACTTTCACTTCTATCTATTTATTTTTTAATCCTTCCTTCACAACCATACCCAACGGTTTCATTTAATTCTCCAATGTAGAGAGTTTGGCATCTATCGCATTATCATTATTAACATGTACATCACCTCTTTGTTCTTGTGTCACTGGCCAACTCCATTTAGTATCAATAATTTTCTGCATTGCTTGTGCAGCTTGAATATTATCCATTGACACAAAACCACCACCACCACCGAGATTATCAACTCGTAACCGTAAACTTCCACCAAGCCTTTTATACGACATGGAGAGTTAAATTAAAGGATTGTACCCATGAAGAGGGAACTTTGCCAACTGTTGGTGAAATTTAGTCTATGTCTCCCCTAAGGTTTTCTCTACGTCTTGATTGAAGTTTGTAAGCTCAACTTGGTCTTTAATCCTCATAATTTGTGGATAGAAATGATAGAAAAACCTTGCTTGAAGTGCATCTCAGTTAGGGATAGTCTCAGATGGTTATCTATCTAGCCACCCACTCGAACCTATGGTTAAGAAAAACTGGAACATGAAGTAGTACCTTTGTTCCCTTGTAACGCCTTGAGTAATGTAGACATCACATATATGCATGTACTTCTGAATAGAACGTACAAGATCTTGGTGGGCGACTCCACTATAATTCCCATATCTAAGAAATTGATTTAACATACCCATGTCCGGCTAAAAATATGTGGCTTGAATAGCTGGAAGGAGAATCCCCAAAGGTTGAACAAGAAAAGGCACTCCCAGCTCAAGTATCTCTTGCAATTGATGATTAGCTCCGGTTGGTGGATTGAGTCCATTCAAGTTCGTTTCTTGTTGAACATTATTTTGAACACCCCTAGAAGTATGGGCTCTTACTGATGTTCACCTAATTCTCATTGACCTCATAACCAGGCGGTGTGTCAAGATTAGCCATTACTATTTGTTATGCAGTAGATCTCGATTTCGCAGCCTAGGCGGTCGACCGGGGCCTAGCACCTAGCGTGATTACACGGGGCCTAGGAGGGATTAGAAAGTTTTGAATCTCGCTGTATAATTTTGTATATTAAGTAATATATACGTTGTGATTATAAAAAATTTAACTATTTAAGTCATAAAATTCATCTAACAACACTACAATATATATAAATTACTAAAATTTAAGTTCAAATATCAATTCAAGAATTCTCGAGACTAAGAAAAATAAAAAGAAGGCCTATGCGGTCATTTTTTGTCATTAATTGGTGCATATGCGGCCATTTTTTGTCATTAATCGGTGCCTAGGCGGACTAGGCGCCTTTTCCACAGCGACTATGGCGCTAGGCAAAAGCACCTAGAATTTTAACTAGGCGTAAGCGGTTGAGGGGGGAGTTGACGCCTAGGCGGTGCCTAGGCGGGGAGATCTACAACATAGACTACTTGCGATTTCTTTGTTCTTTCTCTCTTTCTTTTTTCTCAAACCAACATCTCGGGATCCGAAAGCATATATCAAAACTGTGAATCTATGAAGAGACAAAAACAAGAAAAATCCCTCACTTAAAGCCAATAAACTCCCAAAATAATGTCTCATGAATGGATGAGTCCATCACAAAAAGAGAGACATCACTTAACCATGGGAGTATTCCTCGAAATGTCGACGGTGATGGGACTAGAAATCATTGATGGGAATATATGATTGATGAGTCTATATGATGCACTATCTCCTATACCTATGGCGTAAAATATGCATATATGAGTATATTAACATTAATAAATTTATAACCATGTGTGACGGTTCTATTGAGAAGGACTTGATGAATTCACCGTCGAGGTTGATATATATTGCTCTTACTTAATGAATTCATAACCATGTGTAGCGATCCCATTGAGAAAGGCATGATGAATTCACCGTTGAGGTTGATATATATTGCTCCAACTTAATGAATTCATAACAATGTGTGATGGTCCAATGGAGGACTTGATGAGTTTATCGTTGAGGTTTATATATATCGTTCCCAATATGACCTCAAGAACCTAGAGGGAGAGTTTACTCCCGATTGACACTCTTGAAGGCCTGAAGTATGAGTTGATGAACTCACCACATATTCATAGGTTTGTAAGGGTGGTCCAACTGAAATAGGACTTGATGAATTTACGAAACACTCAATGAGGTTGAGCTCTACTACTCTAAAGGCAGACATTATTGAAGATCGGCTATGTATAAAAAAATGACGATGACTAAGAAATTTGTAAATACTAGCGGGTAGAGTATGTGTTTTGAGGGTCTCAACCAAAGAACGTCAAGTTCAAGAGTACGTTCTCTTGATGGGATTTGGTGGTTGTCTCACTTCACTACGTATCAATTCAAATTGAAAGATACTAATACTTAAGTATAATTCACCCAACGCTGGTATGCGCGGCAACCTATTAACCTTTATCCCAGAGTATGAGTGGGAAATTGTGTAAATTAAAAGGAATTTTAATAGTTTTTATGCTCTCGGAAGAATTTTGGACTTTGGATGTTTGGGTCTTTGAAAAAAAAATTATTCTATTTGAAAAGATTAAAGAGGTTCTTTAATATGGTGGTCAATGCTATAACTTCAAGTGTTAAGATCCGGGCCATGTTGGTCAAAGTGTACCAGTTCATTGTCAACCACGAGACCTATAGACGCACATGTTCATTTGTCAAAGTGAACTACGAGACCAAAAGACGTCCAGGTTTGTTGGTTATCCACAAAGAATCGGTAACCATTAGGCTTTAAATGTATTAATTGAGTAGTTTTTTGTCTCCCGCTGATGGACGACAATTTGTTATTTGTCTCCTTCTCACCTATATAAAAGGCTCTTGGCTTAAATTCAAAATACACCAAAGTTATATTTCACCAGAAAGTTCAAATTCTCCATTCTCCTTAAACATTTCAAAACAATAAAATAAAGAAAATATTCTTGTTTAAACATATCGGTTGTGTTCGAAATAATTTTTTTAATGCAAACATTTTATTGTCTTTCACTCGTATATCTAGTAACGTTCTAAGTTGTGTAATTTCTATTTTTATTTCGTGTAATAGTTTCTATTTTTATTTTAAAATATAAATAATAAATCATTGTTTATCAATGTTTTCCATATTTACCTGACAAAACATACCTCTAGAATTTAGAAGTATATTTTTAATTCTATAGATATTCATTTCATATAAAAACCAACAAGTCAAAATCGAAGATCTTGAATGGTGGTCTATAAATCCGCATTGGTATGGATTAGATGGTGTATTCAACTGGAAGTTTGTTAGATTTTTTTTGGATTTTTAAATTTCTATAGATTTTGCAAACTCTACAGATGGTTTTAATTCCATATGAACCTCAACGATAAACTCTACAGATGGTTTTATGATCTGTACAACCGATTTTACCTTCTAAATATTAAATAAATAATAAATTTTAAGATAAAAAGTATACACTTTCAAACGTTGAAAAAATTCCAGACAGAAAAAGAAAAGAAAAAGTAAACAATGCATTTTAATGTTTGGAAAAGAAACAATGAAACATGATAAAACCTAAAACCGATCTCTTCACCATCGCATTGGAACGAAAAAACAAAAAGAAAGAAAAATTATTAATACAACCGTTTACCTAACCCAAAAAAACAAAAAACAAAAAGAATTCCCTTCACTAAAATCCGAACAAAGGTTTTCTAAATTGATGTTTAGTTCTCAATTGTTTAAAAAATTTAGTTGATATTTGGTTCTCAATTCAATATGTCATCAGTGAATAAATATAGCTGACATATATATGTTAAATAGTCTAATCCAAATATATTTAGACAATCACGACCATGACGATTAGATATTAGTATAATTATAAAATAACTTATGAATTATTTTTAATCTCAGTCGTTGTTTTGCTTAAAGTTTATAAAATCTATACTTTTGCAGAAAAATTTGTAGAAGACTTTTTTATTTATAGTTAAACCTTAAACTCCTATAAAGTCTAATGACTTAGAAAGTCTAATAACTTTTAAAAAATAGCTAAATAATTTAATGGATTTAAAAGAGTATTGATTGAATATATCTAAATTTTAAAAGTTCAATAGAATACTTTAAAATTTTAATAGATTTTTTAAAATTTTGAATATCGATGAACTTTTAAAATTCAAAAAAATTCAATAGACTTCATGTAGAATACACTACTTAATATATTTGTAATCTTTTTAAGAATTTAAGTATAGTTGGGTAATATTTTTATGACCAACCATAACTTACCTATTTATGTTTTTTGTGCTGGTCCGACTTCATGGTGTTGATGGTGGTTAAATTATAAAAACCATCTACTCTTAAATTTAGGAAATAAAACAGCAAAGGATGATTATGATGTCATCATGATTTAAGATTGAGATGTACAAGATGACAAAAGAAGTACATAAAGGGTAGACAGATTTGGACAGGGTATAACGTTACCACAAATTCACGTGGCAAAACACTCATGTGAAAGGAACCTCAAAGAATACTTTTGGGAGAAAAAACTATTAATTACTGATGATAATATTTGACAAAAGAAAATGTGTGAAAGAAGAAAGTGGGTGCATGGGGTGTTACGGGTAAGAGTGGGGAAATTGGCCGGCGGGATCATCAAGCAGACACAGTCTAGTGGATATGGGCTGACCATGTGCTACTGGGTTTTGGTTATGGTCATGGTCCCATTCTTGAGAATGCTATATGTTCTATGTCAATGCACAATTCAGTAAATTGATTATATATTTTCTCACAAGACTTTTGACCGAGCTTTTTTTTTTTAATCGAGTCATAATTTGATTTTTAGGTACTTTTACTTATTTTATTTTCTTTTTCTTTCACTGAAATTTATCTCTTACAAATAACTCATTTCTTTACCATGATTTTCATATACCATGATTATCATTTGGTGGCTCCTTTCCTTACAAATAAATCAATTCCACTTAATTTTATCTCAATTTCACTTTGACCCAGGACCCCTAACAATCCTAACTCATTTCGAGACCCCAATTGTCTAACTTTTGGTTGGATTCTTCTCTTAACCAACATGTAATGATGTTTTAAGATTCTAGCAAACTCTTTAATGGTTAAAGACTCCAGTAATGTCTTTTATTCTTTAACTAGATCACTTAATCATCATATGCAATCCTATTCCTGGACTTCACACAATCTGATGGCTTGTTGGAATTGTTCTACAAACAAGCTAATTAATTCTGCTCAATATTTTTCCTGGTTTTGTGTTGAGATTACTTATCATATATCTTATGGGTTAGATAATAAGTTGTTTTGTGTTCTCTAGGTCTTTCTATGGTTGCATGGCTGGTTTTATAACAAATTTTCTTATAACAAATGGTCTTCTCACCATAGCAGTCAAGTGATTAAAGATTATAACACCTACACCAAGTCTGATAATGCTCTGAAATTTTATAATTACATAATCACCTCCTCTTCTTATTCATACTTGGATTTCTATCTCTATTCTATCTCCATCATTATTACAAGTATGTTTTTTTTGTCCTACTACTCAGAAATGTATATATGTTTCTCTACAGGTGCTTCACACTATTCGGCGTTCATTTGCTGATAATTGCAAGGATAACATTGAGTGCATATATTTTCCTTATTATAGTGAGACTTGTGGATCATATCTACTGATCAATGTATATTATATAATTGATGTCTCCTTATTTGTGATGATTTAACTAGGTTGGAGACATTATTTTTGGTATATTTAGGAAGTCAATGCTCGATTTTTATTAATATTTTATATTTTCTGATTTCTTATCTTGATTTGATGATTTATTATTTTTAGAGCATATTTGATTTAAATGTTTGATAATTGTGAAGCTTTAAAGATATATGATCATTAATTAGATGTCAAATCAATTCCAAGAGATAAAGGAAAGAAGATAATGATGGAAATTGGAGATAAAGGAAGTAAAAGATAAAATAGGAAAAGATAAAGTTGTCAAGTAAATCTGAATTTCAGCAGCTATGTCCACTAAAGTGATCATAACTTAAGATTGGCTGGGAATTTGGAAGAATTGTCTAAAGAAAAAGTGTAGAGCTTTCCGAGACTGTCAGTTTTGATATAAAGAACGCGTCAATCTGAGCAATATTGAAAAGGTTACGGTCAAAACAAGACAACAACAGTTTATTACATTTTCTATACTTTAGGGTTACGAATTTGATTTGGAAAAGAGTCTTATTAGTTGCCCTCTACTCCATGGATCCGAATTATGGCTTCCTATACACCTATAAATACAACCTTTAACTATTGTAAACATGTCATGGCTCAGTTCTAAACCTTAAGTATCATAGACGTCATTCAAGAGAAGCAACAAGACCTATAGAGAGGAAGACAAGAAGTTGGAAAGTAGCAAACTCCTCTTCTTCATCATCTCCCTCTATCATTAGGGTAATTTGTATTAGATTCTTTAGCTTATCTTTGTTTCTAATTACTTTTATACGTAGTTTATTTCTATGTCTTTAGATATGAACTAATTTTCTCATATCTTGGGTTTGCATATGTATAATTTTTTATCTCTAATTCTTATTTGTTTTACGTTATTTGGGAAACCCTTTTTAAATTGATTCTAGCTTCTTAACCATATATTTGGTTTATGTGCTTTGATTTATTGACCGTAGTTCTTGCTAATGCACGAGTACAGACTACCCCATTGATAGTAGTTAGATGGTCACCCAGAAGGTAGGTCTAATTATTGTAACACTACATAAGCGTCTAGTGTGCGGTAGTGATCCGGAAGGGCTTGCCTAACTAGATAGTCATTAGGGTTTGATTTTATCACCGAACATTATTGCAGACCAGTCTCATCTAAGAACCTAGTAGCGTAGGAGCACCTTATTTAAGTCCCCTGGTAATTGTTAGGTCGCCTCTTAAGTCCACCTGGAAGGGGGTTAGGAGGAATTTAGAATCCTGGCTATTTATCTAAGAAGATAACGGAAACACCATTAAACTTAACAGTAGTTTGGATCAATATTTGAAAGTCCAAATAATCCAATTTTATCGGATGATGCAGATCTTCTATGTTTATGTGATACTTCTTTTACCAAAGACTGGGAGCCTACGGGTATAGCTTTAGTGGCTATTAATCCAGAATGGTATTGTTACGTACAAGTTTGCTAAGAGAGGTATCGTTAAAAGCGCTATCGAAGGGGAGTGTTGGGCAGTTTTACTCTCTGTGAGGCTCGCTAGTAGCCTCAATAATCGGAGTTCATCCTTTTACTCCAATAACCTTGAGTTAGTTCAAGGTATTTCAAAAAATTCAGGTCTTCGATGGCAGATTGCTCCAATCATTGCCGAGATGAAGAACTGGCTAGCCAAATTTCCTTTGTGGATGGTCAATCATATCAACCGATCCTTCAACTTCGCAGCGGATGCTTTGGCAAAGTGTACACGTCGTAACACAAATCTTTCTCAATGGAAGGGTTTCTCCTTGTCTGGTTCTATTAATTTTCTTAACTTAATGTATAATAACTCTTAATATTTTCTTGTTATGACAAAAAAAATTGATTATTAAATAACTGTAATTTTTTTTAATCATATAGATGGATACATTTTATAACTATTTAAATTTAATATTACATTATAGTTAAGTTATTAATTCACATTTGTAAGACCTCCCTTATATTAAAAAACCTTATAAACTTTAATAATAAACTTTAATAACATAGATGTAAAACTTGAAATTGAATATTCTTTAAATTTTTTATGCGCAAATACTATTGTTGAAAATGATATGTTAAATGTAAAATGTATTAATTTTACACGTTAAATATATTCCATTTTAAAGTTATTTTTGAATTTGAAGTTTAAAAAAAGCTAATGACAAACCTAAACAAAGGTTCTATTTTTTTTTCTTGCTTTAGGTACCTTATAGGAATGAGATGGCTAACGATCCATTAGTACTCAGATTATTTCAAAATTGTCAGAATATATAGTTTTACTAACTCCTTGTAAGTCCACAACATCTTTAGTAGCTTTTAATACTGATATTGTCTCTCTTTCCACAGATCCTTTACACATTATAGCTTATTAAGAGGACATGTGCGCTCCTGTTACATTATCCCGCTTGAGGGCTGCAATTCATGTCAACTGATAGTAATTGACAAATAAGGAGTCGCACAAAAAATTCGATATCCCCATTATTTAGTGCCATAACCTAGACCATTACTGGTATTGGAATAACCCTTATTTTCCGATCCTAGGGGTCCTAAGGCACACCAAAAAGTTATATCATCTTATGTTCAAGATTCTGAGGATTTGATCAACGTCAAATATTTTCCCTTCATGATGTTTTGAGTATATAATTTGAATTTATTGATGTCTGATATCTCCCCATTTGTGATGATTTAATCTTAGTTGGAGACATCATTTTAGGTATTTTAGGAAAGCTTATACTCGATTTTTACATGAATTATTGTATTTTCTTATTTCTTGTCTTGATTTGATGATTTTATTTTAGAGCATATTGGGTTTAATTGTTTGATAATTGTGAAGCTTTAAAGATATATGGTAATTAATTAGATGACAAATCAATTCCAAAAGATAAAGGAAAGAAGATATGGATGGAAAATGGAGATAAATGAAGGAAAATATAAGTATGGAAAGATAAAGTTGCCAAGTAAATATGAATTCCAGCAGGTACGTCCATTAAGTGATTATAAATCAAATTTGGCTGGGAATTTGGAAGAATGGTCTGAAGCAAAGTTGTATAGCTTTTCGAGACGATCAGTTTTGATATAAATAACACGTCAATCGGAGACATATCGAAGAAGTTATGGCCGAAACAAAACATAAACAGTTTATTACATTTTCTATATTTTAGGGTTACGGATTAGAGTTGGACTAGGAGTCTAATTACTTGTCTTCAACTCCAAGGAAATGTGTTAGGGCTTGCTAGACCCCTATAAATACACCCTTAAAATATTGTCAACAAGTCCTTGACTCCTGCAATCAGTCCTTAAGTTTTATTCATCAGTAGAGATCATTCAAGAGCAAGATAACAGTATGTATCTTTCTTTTAGTTTATTTCTTTATAGTATGAACTAATTTTCTCATAACTTGGGTTTTGCATATGTATAATCTATGAATTCTATTTTCTTCTATCTATGTTTCTTTGGGAGAATTGTTTTAAATTGATTCTAGCTGCTTAACCATATATTTGTTTTATGTGCTTTGATTTATTGGCTGTCTTAAACCTGATAAATTTAGGGTTGTGCTAATAGTAGTTATATGGTCACCCGGAAAGGGGGGGTCTAATTATTGAAACACCACATAAACATCTAGTGTGCGGTAGTGATCCGGAAGGGCTTGCCTAACTAGATAGTCACTAGGGTTTGATTTAACCACCGATCATCATTAGAAGGCCAGTCTCATTTAGGAACGTAGTGGCGTAGGAGCACCCTATTGTAGTCCTCTCGTGATTGTGAGGTCGCCACCCTATTCCACCCTGACGGGGCTAGGGAGGAATTTAGAATCCCGACTACTTATTTAAGAGTTATTATCACCCTTATTAACTAGTAGAAGGAATAAAAGGATTGGTGCATACGAGCAAAACCTGAGCTATATTTTCTCATCTTATTCTACATCTTTTATTTTATTGTCTTTTAATTTATTAGTTTAATCATTAATCTTCCAATCAATCATATTTATTTGCTTTATGTTTTTAACTAATATCTGCTGCTCTAATTTATTTACCTATCTGTTTAACACACTTAAGTCTTTAAGGAACGAATCTTCTTATCATTAGAACTTGCATTCGTCTGGAATACTTGCAATATCGTGTTAAGTCTAGGGTATTTATTGCTTTATTTTATTACTTATTTTATCACACCCTAGGCGACACCAAGTTTTTGGCGCCGCTGCCGGGGACTTGTGTCTTGTTAGCGTGTGGGTTAATTATCCTAGTAGTAGTTTTTAGTTATTTTTACTTTTCCAGTTTTACGCTTCTTGGTTTATTTTAGTCTCTTTCAGGTTTATGGTGCATGCTTACGGAACCTGAGAGGTGTTTCACAGCTTATAACAGACGCTTGAGAGAAGAGAGAGAGAACAAAAAAAAGAGCGATGGCAGAACCACAAGATCCACCCCTAGTGGATCCTCCACTTGGTACTTTAGGCCATGTACCACCACCACCACAAGACGATAACAGAAACAACAACAGAACTGAACAAGATCTCCCAGGCTTGGGAGCACCTTTTCGAGTTCAACCATTAGGTTATCGTCCTCCAGAGATCCTAAATATCAAATACAGCTCCGATCCGGGTATGCTTAGTCAATCCAGAAATTCGGACTCTATAGTGGTGCAGCAATACAAGATCTGGTAAGAGCGATTCAGAAGTTTATGCAGATTTGTGATGCCTACAGTACTCCGGGCATTACGTGCGAGCAACTGTATTGTAACATGTTTTTGTTCTTTCTGACCGGCAAAGCTAGTGATTGGCTAGATAGACAACCACCAAGTACAATCACTACTTGGACAGAACTTCAAGCCGCATTCTTTAACCGTTTTTATCCGAAGAGTATGAGTATCAAGGATAGAGCGAGTTTGCTAAGTTTTGCCAAGAGAATGTAGAAGAAGTGGGAGACGCATGGACAAGGTTCCAACATAATTTAGCTAGATGTCCACTCCATGGTTATACCCTGTCCATAGAGTTAGCTATATTCTATCAAGGTATCAATGCCGAAAGTAGACTGGGGGTAGATAATCTTGGAAAGGGTGGTTTTGTGTCAATGGATCCTATAGAAGCCACCGCAGGTATGGAACGTATAATAGAAATAGAAAGGAGTTGGCCACTTTCGCGAGCTCCTGTTACAAACACCAGAGGTACGCTTCGATTAGATGCAGAAACTACGATCTCAGCTCAATTTGCAGCATTAGAGAATCGGATTAAAGAGATCAAGTTTGAGATGCAGAAGAATTTAGCAGCAAAAATTATAGTGCAAGAGGCACAAGGTTGTCCAAGGTGTGAGGTACCAAATCATACATGGGAAGAGTGCGAAGGAAATCCAACATCTGTTTATTTCATATCCAACCGAGGAAATTATCAGTTTGGTAACAGGAATCATCCGGGTATGCAATATTCAAATCCACAGGGGCCCGCTAATCCAAGTAACTATCAACCTCGCCCTCAGAATAACTCTTACCAACCAAGAGGTCAAGCTCCATATCAAGGGAATCAGAATTATAATCGACCTGCTCCTCCACAACAGCCTGCCAACGATGCATACACCGATACTTTAGCTCAGAAGGCTTTGCCACAATATCCTCAAGAGGGAGGTGTGAGTGATAAACAATTGAATAATTTCATGGATCTGATGACAACTAACATGAATACACAAAACGAAAAGTTGAGAGAACAAGAAGCTTCAATTTAAATTTTAGGTACGTAAGTTGACCAATTAAATAAACTTTTGTTGTGGAAGCGAAGGAATTGATGGCTATCGAAGCAGGTGATGCCAATGTTGGGTATGTAGCTTGAAAGGCTATTTGCCTTGAGATTGAAGAAAATAAGGAAGTACCGCATGTTGCAGAAATTACCGTGGAAGTTCCAAAAACTGAAGAAGAACCAATCAAGTCTATCCCCGAAGACTCTGATTGTTCTGAAGATGAAGATTCATCCGAAAAATCCAAATTTATACAACTTCTAAGAGATATGCAAGAAGAGATTAGATCGATTATGGAGTTACAAGCTGCTAGAGCTAAACAGGAAGAAGCCTCAAAAGAGATGAAAGATGAAGATGCACCTGCTGTGCAAGAAAAGAAAGAAAAAGAGAAGGTGGATTCGCCACCAGTTGTTCAAACAATGTCACCAATTATTCCTAATACAAATCTAAAGGTAGGCACTGAACTCAAGACATTTGTAGAGGCGTATACTCCTGAAAATATCAACGCCCAAATGCTTGAGATTGCGAAGAAAGGGCTTACACCACAACAAGTTTTTACGCAAGTTATTCCACAAAAAGAATCGAGTGTAGAAGTAAAGAAAGAGATTGTGGCTCATACTGAGAGAGTCTCGAAAACAGTAGAGAAAGAGTTGCCATTGAAACTCAAAGATCCAGGTTGCTTTAATCTTCCTATTCAAATAAATGGTATGCTCAAGATGAAAGCTATGTGTGATGTGGGTTCGGGTGTGAATCTTATGCCGAAGTTCGTGTTCAATAGACTTGGAATTTAGAAAACAGCAAAAGCTCCAGTGAAGTTGCAGTTTGCTGACAATTCAGTGACCAAGACATGGGGAATAGTGGAAGACGTACATGTCCGAACAGTCAATATCACCATCCATACTGACTTTGTTATACTTGAGATCGATGCAGATAAACAGGTTCCAATTATACTTGTAAGGCCCTTCATGGACACAAGTCAGAGCATAATCAACTTCTAGGAAGGGACGGTTACCCTTCATGCTAAAACATATCTGAGACATTCATGTCTGGGGAAAGAAACCGACGAAGTTAGAGCCCACCATTCCTATCATCCACAGCATTTCACATCATCGCGTCCCTAAATAAAAGATCCACGCAAATCATGTGGTTACTGAGCCAAAGATTGAGTTTAGGGTCGGCCATGAAGTTGTATGGAAAGCCCACAAACCAGAGAATAGGCCACGAAGTCACAAAGACTCTTAAATGGGACCATTTGTGATCACTGAAGTTGTTTCAGGTAAGGTGATAGAGATCAGGCCCAATAGGGGCATCCAACGAAGGTTAGTAGACGTTCATAGCCTTGCTCGTTGCTGAGGAGGCTATATTCGCAAATCTTGATATAGGTAATGCGTCTAACTTTAAAAGACGTTAAATAAAAGTGTTGTAAGGGAGACAACTTGCAATTGTTTTATGTTTTAATGTCTTTAAATTTTGTTTAAGTTAGTTGTTTTTGGTTGATATTGCATATTTGAGAAAGGTATGAGTGTTTTTGATGTTCAGGTACTTGAGAAATCGAGTTATGAAAAGAAAGACAAAAATTCGACGAAAACTAGACCATTCTTGCAGTACACCGCAGGAGAGGGCTGGTACACCGCAGGTCAAAAAACCATGTAGACGGTTTTCACTACTGTATATTGCCGAGAAAAAGGAGCCCAAACCGTATCGCGTACGTGAATATGGTATGAACAGCAGATAGGTCTGGTGCACCGCACCAACCTTTCAGTGGACTGCACCATCAAAAACCGTGGCGACGGTTTTCCAATACGGTGCAAGTACGAGAGGTAAAAGACCAGCTATCCAAAACCGTATTGACAACTCATGAATACGGTTCTTAAACCCTTAGGTCCGGTACACCGCACCACACGCCAGGTGCACCGCACGGCGCCGACAGATCCAAAAAGAAAGGGTTATAAGATGGTTATTAAAGAAGAGGTTAGTTTTTACACGAATTTATCAATCCTTAAGCCTCTCTCTCTTCCCCAAACCTCTCCTAACTCCATTAAAGCTTCATCAAAATTTCACCAAACATCAAAACAATACCTAATCACCATAAAACACATCTAATCCTTTCTCCACATCATTAAAAAGAAGATTCAACCACCTATATCATATCAGAACACTTTGAATCCAAGAATCAAAAGCCTAGATTTTTTAAATTCATCCAACAATTTCTTAAATCTATACCAAGAAAAGAAGAATTCATCCTACCCATATAGAGAATCATCTTCATAACTCCTTTCCTAACCCAAATAAATCTTGTTCAACCCATATTCAAGAGTTTCAAATTTCAAGAGTGGTTAAAGCTTTGAATTGGAGGTCAATTGAGATGACAAAAAGAACAGAAACATTATCTACTGTTAGGGAGATGAAGAAGAATCAAAATAAGGTATTAGGTTCTAGTGAGAAGAAATCAATTGAGAAAAGTTCATGTTCCAATTTAAAAGAGACAATGGCTTCATAAAGTAAAGGGAAGCTAGTTGTGGTAAGTTCAAAAAGCAAAAAGATTTCAACTTTAATAAGGAAGACACAACAATGTTTACAAATCGAGAGTCATGTGCCCAAGATCAACGAAGCTTCCAAGACCATGTTAGCTTCAGCAGAGAAACACTTAACAGAACTTCCTTTGGCTTATGAGAGAGTATTTGAAGAAGAAGTTAAAGAAGGTGAATACAAGAGATTCATAGAGATGGGAGATAGATTGGGTTGGTAACATTCATGTTGCGAAGATCGATTTATGTAGAGAGTTAGTTTTCTATTTATATTTAGGCTTATTTAGCTAAGATAGTAATGGTTTTGTTCCAATTAGAGACAAGTTAGTCCCTTTCACAGTTGAAGAGATTCGAAACCACTTCCGGTTTAAGAAATTGGTTGAACCATGTAAGTATAGAGAAACAGTGGAGAATATCAAAACTTTTGATTGGAATCTACTTTTTGAGCATGTATTAGATAAGGAGAAAGTGCAAGCAATTAAGGGAGAATTAAAGGCACCTTGGCCTTACAAATATCTCCAAGCAGATACAAAAGTTTGGCACAATTTCCTTACAACAAATGTCATTGGAAACATGAGAACATCGGAGGTAACTAAAAAGAACTCAATCTTGTTGAATTGTATTTTAAAGGGAGAAGAAGTGGATGTGGCACAAGTGATCTTTCAGGAAGTGATGCGATTTCCGGTCTCTCCTACTTCGTTATTTAGTTTTAAATATCCTACTATGATCACGTGCCTTGTTCGGAAAGCAACTGTGATTCTGGGTAAAGAAGAGAAGATAATGTATAATATGATGAACAATATCGACAACAACTGGATCAAGACATTTTGAGAGTAGCGGGAGTTACGCAACATTCAAAAGAAGACAAGGATCGTATTTGGCAAAAAAAGATGGAGGAGCGATTAAATAAAGTCAAATCAGCTCATATTTCCTTGGCCAATGATGTGGCACAAATAATAGCTAATCAAGTGCACATCATGACACTCCTTGAGCAATTAAAGAAAGATCCAGTAAATCCCATCTTGGATGTCGATAATGCGAGGCAATAGCCTCGAGAGTATGTTCTATTTCTTCCTTACCATTTCTGTATATGCTTTCTCTACTAATTTTAATTTCTTTTTAGAATCTTTTTCGAGTCGTGGGGACACGTCTCATTTTTTAGTTTGGGGTGTGGGGATTCGTTGTCTCTCATCTCCATTTTTATGTGATTTTCTGTTTTTAAGTAGAAATTAAAATTCTTGATACATGGGATTTAGATGTAGAGTGTGTTTAATAGCTTGAAAGTATAGGCTCAGTAAGTTAATGATAGAAAGAAGTATGTTTATAAGATGTTTTATTTTGTATGCTTTGAGTATTTGCAGGAAAACACACATTGATAGTAAAGAAAGGATCAGTTAACAATACGATAGAAAGTATGTTCGATCTCATGGAGCCATGAGTGGTGTGTAGGCTGTGAGATCCAAGCTAGTTGATAAACCCATTTGATGAACGTGCTAAAGGTAAGAGAATGATGAAATTGCATAGTTTAGAAAGTGATTAAGGTGGTTCTTTCATAAGCCCCTTGTTGCCTTTTAGCTTGCTATCCAAATTATATTTTTATATCCTTCTCAACCCCTTCTAGCCTTTCTAAAGCCTTTTTATTAGCCACGTTATAAGCCATATCCCTTTATATTATAGGACTTTTCCATATGACCCGCACTCGAATCGCGATGCATAGACAATTGTTGTAGAGCTTGAGTTTGGGGTGGTGGGTCCACCATTATGGGAATTGTTATTGGGTTAGGATTTTTGAGCTTATTAATTGTGCTATATTCTATATATTGATGATGATTTACAAGTTTATTATATTATAACCCTTTGCCGGAGAAAAAGTAAATGAAAAAAGCTTAAAAGCAAGAAAAGAAAAAAAATTATGAGTAAAATAACATGATATCTCAACATAAAAAAAAAGAGTCATAGCTATACAAAAGGAAAAAATTGATATGAAAATAATATATATTTGGACTGGCAAAGTAGAATTTTTATGTGAACATTTTATGCTTTATTGGGTTATTGGGGATGCTACTTTGTGCATCAAGAAAATAATTGGGTTGAGTGAGAACATTTTACAAGAGTAACTCAAGCTCTAGGGCGATTCGTTGATGGCTAGTGAGGAGAGAGCCAAAAGCTCACTCTAAATTATCCAAATATACAATCATACCGTCCCTAAGCTAACATTACAACCTTAAAGACCTTATGATTCTTCGCTATGTAATCTAGAAGTAATTGAGCCAATAGAGAGTAGTTAAGTGGATCTATGGTAACTAGTGAAGTTCGATGAACAATATATAGCCTCCTTGATAAAATGAGTAAAGATCCTATCCTTCTTACATTGCAAAGCTAATCTAATCTTGGATTCGAGCCATGTTGATTGTGGATATGACGAGTATGCAGGTATGTAGTTTGTAAATATTATTACATGAAATTTTCTGAGTAGTTGCTTTGAGTCTATTCTATATATTTTGCTATCTTCTTTCCCACTGTGTTTAATTGACCTAGGTGTGTATTTAGAGATTTCCCTTTATTCGTATCTTTATTGTATCGGGACGATACAACTTTGAGTTGGGTGTCTTGATGTCTCCCCATTTGTGATGATTTAATCTTAGTTGGAGACATCATTATAGGTATTTTAGGAAAGCTTATACTCGATTTTTACATGAATTACTGTATTTTCTTATTCTTGTTTTGATTTGATTATTTATTATTTTTAGAGCATATTGGGTTTAATTGTTTGATAATTGTGAAGCTTTAAAGATATATGGTAATTAATTAGATGCCAAATAAATTCCAAGATATAAATGAAAGAAGATATGGATAGAAATTGGAGATAAAGGAAGGAAAAGATAAGTATGGAATGATAAAGTTGCCAAGTAAATCTGAATTCTAGCACCTACGTCCATTAAAGTGATTATAACTCAAGATTGGCTGGGAAGTTAGAATAATTGTATGAAGCAAAGTTGTAAAGCTTTCCGAGACGATCAGTTTCGATATAAAGAACGCGTCAATCGAAGCAATATCGAAGACGTTACAGCCAAAATAAAATAGCAACAATTTATTACATTTTCTATATTTTAGGGTTACGAATTAGAGTTGGACTAGGAGTCCAATTACTTGTCTTCCACTCCAAGAAAACGTGTTAGGGGTTCCTAGACCCCTATTAAAATACACCCTTAAACTATTGTAAACAGGTCCTTGCCTCCTGCAATCAATCCTTTGAGTTTTATTCATCATTAGAGATCATTCAAGAGAGCAAGTTGACAGCATGTATCTTTCTTTTAGTTTATTTCTTTCTAGTATGAACTAATTTTCCCATAGCTTGGGGTTTTCATATGTATAATCTATGAATTCTATTTTTTCTATCTATGGTTCTTTGGGAGAATTGTTTTAAATTGATTCTAGCTGCTTAACCATATTTTTTTTTATGTGCTTTGATTTATTGTCTGTCTTAAACCTGATCAATTTAGGGTTGTGCTAATACGAATTGGATGGTCACCCGGAAGGGGTGTCTAATTATTGAAACACCACATAAACGTCTAGTGAGCGGTAGTGATCCGGAAGGGCTTGTCTAACTAGATAGTCATTAGGGTTTGATTTAACCACTGATCATCATTAGAAGGCCAGTCTCATTTAGGAACCTAGTGACGTAGGAGCACCCTATTTAAGTCCCCTCGTGATTGTGAGGTCGCCACCCTAGTCCACCCTGACGGGGGTTGGGACGAATTTAGAATCATGTCTGCTTATCTAAGAGCTATTATCACCCTTATTAACTAGTAGAAGAAATAGAAAGATGCATACGAGCAAAACCTGAGCTATATTTTCTAATCTTATTCTACATCTTTTATTTTATTGTCTTTTAATTTATTAGTTTAATTATTAATCTTCCAATCAATCATATTTATTTGCTTTATGTTTTTAACTAATATCTGCTACTCTGATTTATTTACCCATCTGTTTAACACACTTAAGTCTCTAAGGAACTAATCTTCTTATCATTAGAATTTGCATACGTCCTGTAATACTTGCAGTATCGTTTTAAGTCTAGGGTGTTTATTGCTTTATTTTATCTCTTATTTTATCACACCCTAGGCGACACCAATTTTACACATATATTTACTATATTCAGCTATAAGCATTGAAGAATGAAAAGGCATAAAATTTACGATGAGTATGCACTAAAGAATACTATCTCTCTTCCATAATAATATAATAATGGAATTTCGGGTAAAAAAAATATTTTACAGTATGTATTATATTTGAAGTTTCAATACAAAATAAATGATCTTGTTTTATCGTACCTTTTTAAAAAAAATCATTAATTAAGTATTTATTTTTCTCTCTTTAATAAATAGGGGATATGTTGGTTATTTTTAATTAATTTTTTTTTAGTTTTTAGATTTCTTGTGTGAAAATTTTTAAAGAATTATTTATTTATTTATTTATTTATTGGTACATGAGTAGTCCGAGCCAGTTTACGAGCATTACGACTAATCTTACGAGAAATATGCAAGACTCCTTATGTATATATTCAGGTAAATTAGAATTAAATTATTCACGTTTAGAGAGATCCAAATCTTGTTCCTTTCATTTTATATATTTCAAATAATAAAAAATAGCAAAACTTTGATTAGTTAAATTAACCTACTATTTTAAAAGGGTTAATTATTGTGGAAGAAAGGTAGTAGATGTCTAGATTCAATATTCAACAAGGAATAATAAATTCATGTCAACCCCTCCAGTAAATGGCCAATTCAGTAGAGTAATATTATAGTAGTCCAAGAGTCAAATGATTCGTGTATGTTTGGTGGAAATCACACTTACACACAAAAAAAAAAAAAAAAACTCAACTCAAAGGTATTAAGGTATATAGAAATGAAAATTGGCATGGAAGGTTATATTTTTATATAACTGCAAAAACTTGCGAAAGCATTTAAGAATGAGAAAAAGGAAGTTAACTAAAGAAAAGGAAACAAAGGGAAGATAGTGTATGTAAAGTGGTGCGCCTATCTCCTACATAAATTTTCTTAGTTAGCTTAATCATATGATTAATCATAGAGATACTGTTTTCTAAAATCATGTTAATCCGAACGAGGGTGTAGAATTTTATTAACCATTTCAGAGGTTTTTTTTTCTATTAATACAAATTTTAAAAAAAAATCAAGAAAAAAATTTGAACAGAAATAATTTTAAAAATAACACATATACGTTCTCAATGAACGTTTTCAGCTCATTAATTTAAACTGTTTCCAATTAATAATTAATTACCTTAATTCTTAACGAGTTACTCAGAAAAATGCATTTAGTTGAAAAAAATAACAAATTGAAAAACACTTTTCAGAGGAGTGCATTTCATTCATAGAACCTAGCAGCAAATCGGAAGTCTTAATCACAGTTTAGCCCTAATAGTCTCATCTCTTCCCAACCGTTTAAATTGTTGGGAAAATATTAGACTTTCCGTTTTAGAATCGTCCACTGAAGAAAACAAAAGGAAAAAAACAACAATATCAAATGTGGTTCAGCCAATAAAGCTTACCTATACAGAGTAAATTACTATAATCACTCACACAATTACAACTTGATTTTTATACTTTAAAACCTGAAAGCCTCTAAAAAGGAAATAACAAAGAACTCGCACACTCACCTACGACTCTATCGTTATAGGATCGTTACACACACATTATTAACTAACCTATATGATTTTCGCTTTTGGATCTTTCGTATATCTCTTTTTTCTTATTTTTTTCTTGTAATCAACGATCACATGTGGTACCTCTTTATAGGACTGCACAACCAAACAAACCATTGAATCTAGTCATCTTAAAAGACTCCAAACCTTTCAAGTTTCCAAGACAGCCATTGAATCCAAGTCTACTTGATTTCTCAAGTCACTATTTAGTCTTCGAATGCATTGGCTCATGTATATGAATCAAACCTCAACAATTCCTCCCTTGGCGAGTATCCCCTAACACCTCAACAAAACCGGAGAATGAAACATTCTCCTTGAGTTCCTTGACTTATTTTGGACAAAGAGTCGACACTCGATCACCAGCGGTTCCATCACCAAATTGAATAACTTGACCCTTCAAGATATAGATATTCTTTAGATTGATTTTTTTACTCAACCTGAATCGATCATGTTTGAAAACTTTACATATATTACCTCGACCGATGTAACTACACCCAAGTGATGTCAACAACCCTAATAAAATGATGTTGCTACCGCTGGACGGTATATATCTCACATTTGAAAAGGTTTGGGCACTGTCGTTGTTTAGTTGCAAATAGACTCGTCCAACACCTAGACCTTCATCACCTCGTTGTTTGGAGTAGTTTTGTGATCAAACTTCTTGTTTGTATACAAGGTTTCAAATAAGCCTCGGTCATTGCATATATGAACGGAAACAGCCGAATCTAAGAACCATTCATGTTTCTCCATATAAGACTTAACAATATATGTAGTCATCCCAAAATTAGACATCCTCTACAGTCGAATTCAAACTTGAACCGTCCCCGGTCTTGACTTTTTCATCTAATAATTTGGAAAGATTTTAAGCTCTCGATCGTTTGACAGTACCAAGTTTGGATATGGCCTTTCTTTCCCTTTTCTTTCCACAATAGTAACACTCTCGTTTGCAATGGTCATGAACCCGAGACTGGGATCTTCCAAATTTAAGCAGGTCATTCTTCTCATGACTCCTCCCTCATTTAGAATTCTCTACAACAAATGCATTTCCATTATCATTAGTGTTTCCTTTTCCTATCATCTTTTCATTTTCATGAAAGAGTGTAGTGATATCATCCATGTTGAGTGTCTTCCTCCCTACAAGCATTGTTTATACCAACGGTTTGTAAGACCTTGATAATGAAGACAACAATAAAAGAGCTTGTTCCTCATCCTCATGTTTTCGTCATAAATTTTGATGCATATATTCCCTCGAGTTTCTCGTACAACATTATCGATCTTGTCTCAGTCATCACACTGAATTTGGTCTCCGGAGCAAGAGCCAATCGAATAGTGCTTACAATCTTTTTTCTCTAAGAATTCCAAATAACATCAGTTGTACCTTAAGACTTTTCTTCCTCCAAACCTAGGTCAAGACCCTGTTATACGATAAGGTCTTGAATCGTGATCTAGCACAATGTAAAACTCACCTTACCATCGTACAATGAACCTTCATATTTGGTGTAGACGTCATCTATCTTTTCAGGACTTCTATGCAACACAAGCACAACATTGATTCAACTTTGTTAGGAAAATGTCAGGATTCCCGTTTGAGGATCGTGAACAGAAGAAAATGAAAAAAAACACCAATATTTTAACGTGGTTCGGGCAACAATTCCTACCTCCACGGAGTAATTCGCTATGATCACTCACACAATTACAACTTGATTTATGCAAAAATAAACCCGAAACACTCTAAAAAGGAAAGGATGAAAAACTGTCACACTCACCCAATACTCTAATTACTAGAGGATCTTTAGACACTCACAGTTAAATAACCTGTATGATTCTCACAATTAGATCTTTCGTGTCTCTCTTCTTTTCTCTCTTTTTTCTTTTCTTTTCTATCACTATATGGTACCTATTTATAGACCTTCACAAACAAACAAATCAATGAATTTAGTCGTCTTGAAAGATTCCAAACCTTATAAGTTTCCAAAACAACCATTAACTTCAAAATTACTTGGTTTTCAAAGACACCATTTAATCCTCAAATGTACTGGTTCATGGATGTGAGTTAAATCTCAACATAAGTAAAGTAGCTCCTCTGAGAAGCGTCTCTATAAAGATTAAGGTAATTAATTTTTTTTAGCGTATTAAGTTGATGAGCTGAACACGCTCCTCTTGGTAGCACCTATGTATTGTTTTTAAAATTATTTTTGATCCAAATTTTTTCATGAATTTTTTTTTTTTTTAGTAATGTTAATAGTAAAAGTACACTCCATTTCAACATTTATGGTTTCTTGATGATGAAAGCATGCGATTGGAAGAGATGGATGTGTAGGTTGACTTGGGATAGTAGTCCAAGAGTCAAATGGTTCATTTATGTTTCTCTTACTTGTCAACGCGTCTTTTTTTTTTTTTTTTTCAAATTCTTGTCAACGCGTCAATGATACACGATTTTGTCATTCTTGGACTAACAAAAGTCTTTTATTTGGTGGAAATCACACTTACACAAGTTTCAACTTAAAGGTATATACTGTATAATCCAAATAAATCAAATTTGGCATGGAATGTTATTACTAACTTCCTATTATTATTTATACAACGACAAGAAATTGCGAAAGGGATTAAGAATGAGAAGAAGAAAGTTAACTAAAAAAAGGAAAAAAGGAGAGAAAAAAAAAGGAAGATAGAGGAAGTAAGGTGGTGCGCCTATCGCACAACATAAATTTTCTTAACTATCCTATCTGAATATGGGTAACCTAGTACTGATTAACCTGAGAATATATACGAGGAGCGTGTATATTTCTCATGAGATTAGTTGTGGTGCGCGAAAATTGGCCCGGACACCTATGATATCAAAAAAAAAAATCTTAACTAGCTTAATCATATGATTAATTGTTAGAAATATTGTTTTCTAAAATTTGTTGATCCAAACGGGGGTGCAGATATTTATTATCCATTTGGTTTCTCGACAATCAGAATGTGCAGGTGGAAGGGATGGATATGTGGATTGACTAAGGAGGTGAGCAAATGGCCCATTTGAACTCACTGCTCAGTTCATATAAACTCAATTTATATATACGATTCGTATTTGTGAACTTTTTTTTATATTACAAAGGAAACCCAGGATCGTGGAATACTAGACTAACAATTCATCTAACAATTCGGGGCTAAAAACATCTCTAGGCGTCTTTAACCCCCTCCGATCACGTGTGAGATACTTCCAAATCCCCTTGGAAGGATCCTTAAGCAAGCAATAACTAGCCAATCCGTACAAAATTTAGCCTCTCGATAAATACCTTTAAGGATGAACAAAATATTCCTCGCCATTACTTCTAGAATCTGCTCGATCCAAAATGCCGTTGGACCCTTGTCTTTCCCCACATTACGAATAATCTCAACCACTTCCCAAGAATCTACTTCGATAATTGATGTCTCCCTAATTGTTCTTATTTTTGATCCTTGGGAGACATCATTTTTTATGTTTATTTGAATATTTTAATAGACTTTTGAGTTAAAAATGCAATAATCCGGAATTTCCATTTTATTTCTAGTATTTTTAATTTATTAAACTTTTGCGCGTGATCTTGTGTATTTTAGTGAAAAGATTGTAGGTTTTAAATATTAGCTAGGAATGGAATCCGAGAAGAGAGTCAAAGATCGTGATAGGGAGTCAAGACTTGAAGATAAATCCCGAAAGAATTTGATTTTAGAGCTGCAAATCTGGAAAACAGGCCAAAGATTGCTGATTTCAAGGCGCTTAAGAGATGATTCAACCGCTGACCTTTGAAGAAAACATTCCTTATCGAGTTACGGAACTTTAGCAACTGGAATCAAGTCAATCGGAGTTATAACGAAGCGGGAAAAGCCGTTTTAGTGAAGGTGGTGCAGCAGTTACGGGATTTTGGGCTTAGAAATTGGGCTTGTACATTTAATTAGTGTTTTATTATTAGGTCCAAGCACTAATCCGATTTTCTTCTTATAAAAGGAGCTCTTGACTTCTATTTTTCACACAATTCACTTTTTACAAGATTAAACATCAGAGAGAAGCAACAGAAGGAAGAAAGAAGAAGTTGCAAGAGCTGGAGAGGGTCTATATCTCCGTTCTCAGTCATTCCAATTCCGGAAATTAGGTTTCTTTTAATTTTAATTCTGTAATACATTATGAATTCCATTTCAATTAATTTAGTTTTCTTTTTAATTAGTATGAGTTAAACACATTTTAGTGCTTGAGAATACTTTATGGGTAAATCCCAATTCTATTGAATTTCATGTCCTGGATTTGGGTTTCTGTTAAATTAAATTAAATTGGGTCTTTTACTCTTTTTAATAATTTGTGATTATTTACTGTTTTTAGAGTCGCGAACTAAGAACATGTATTAATATCTAGGCTATTCCACATATGTGGCGTGTGGATCATCCTGACGGAGGGTCTGATGTCATTCTGACGGGCGTGTGGATCATCCTGGCGTGTGGATCAGCCTTTAAAACCTTTATTATATTTCAGCAAATTCTACTTTAATTTCGACCAAAAATAAAGTTTTACTTTATAATAAAACTATCCGGAGGGTCTGATGTCATTATGAAGTTGAGAGATAGGTTGGACCAAACCCTGATTAATTATTTTTCTCCATTAGTCATTATTGCTAAGTGCCAAATTTGTATGTGCAATTCACTACGTTTACTTCATATTTGCTTTGTCCCCTTTATGACAAGACATTGTCCAAAGTCTATCTAACTTGTCTTATACTAATAAAGCTAAAAAGGTATAGTTAATACGTTTTCTGTTATAAACCCATTTAGTGGATATTCATTCCAGCCCATGGGCTAGTAGTCAAGCCCATGAGCACTAGGGTTTAGGGTCTCCTATTCTCTATATATAGGAGTCTACACTATGTAATTCGGTACACTCTCTGATAATAAACAGAATTCCTTTCTTTCTTTCTCTACGGTTTACAACACGTTATCAGCACGATAGTCTCTCCACTCCACTCCAAATATCCGTGGACTTAGACTGTGAATCTGTGATGCTCAAACAAGAAGAAGAAAAAAAAAATAGACAAGAAAAGAAAAAGTCAACGGCGTTTTGATATGGAATATACGCTATATGTTTATATCTCCCGATATAGAATAACATATAAGCTAAAACAAATACACAAGTTGTATACATATTTTATGCAATCCTCATATATAGCATTACCTATATTGAAAAAGATTAATTTTCTGCAAATTAGTGGACTAATATCCCACGAGGTTATAATACAAGATAATTTTATTTCTTGTTAACTTTGATAATCGATATCATATATACAATAAAACTAGAATCTTTTGTTGATTCAGTATTTTATGATATCTCCTACCTGATTGGTGATGGACCTGTTAATCGAGAATGATATTCTATGAAGAAATGTATGACGATGTGAATTATATATGAAATTTCCGAAAAAACCAAAATTTTATTTCTGGAATCACTGAATTCAATAGAGATATTTTGACTATTGTAAAATAAATCTGCTAAATTTGAAAAGTGAATAATTTAGTGATTCTATCACTTATATTTGGAAAATGTTATATTTTACCAACATTATTATATGTAAATTTGGCAATGTAAATTTTACAAGAATATTCACAAGTGATAATATTAAAGATCAAGATTATCAAATGAATATTAGCAAATTGGCTATGCACAAGCAAAGATTTTTATCCTCTATATTTTGATATTAAATCGTCTATCTTTTTTCAAGTCAAATTCGGAGGGATATACAAGTCCAGCAAAGTTATTTATTGTATTGCATATGCTGAATCGCTAAAACTAATGCTCATAGTAAATACCCCTATTGGTAAAATACCAAAAACTATATCCATCAAGATATTTTGATTGTGCAATTTTCATTACAAATGCTCCACCACCGTGCACAAAGATGGATTCTGAGAACATTTTATATATGATTTCTCAGAAATAAGGGAAGAAATAAACAAAATATAACTGGAATATAAGAATACACCGTTTACATTGATCCTCGTATACTCATTTAAATGATTGAAAATATTGTAAAGGTGTACTGACTAAGTCACAATAACCAGTTATCAATGCTCCTATTTAAATTTATGTCTCAAAAGAGCTATCTTATAAAATTAGACTATTGTATGCTTAAAGCTCAATAGATCTATTTGGTTCCAAAGATAGCATAAATGAGCAATAACATGAGCAAATTGTTAATTATGAGACTTTTGACATCTTATAAATGTCAAAGTAGTGTATATAACTGAGAATTAAAATACTCCTACTGAGTATCAGGTACCTGATTATATATTGAGATCTCAAGCAGTTATTTTACTACTTTAAATTATTGGAACCTAACAGAAATTGATCATGATCGGATTATTTTTATATACGCGTAATAACTATTAATATATGAATGAAATCGAGGATTTTTTAAAAAATTAAAATGTCTAAATAAACTGACTGGCCATCAGTAGAAAGACATAAATAAAGCAAATATTTTTTAATTTCACTTATACGACGTGGAATTTTCATAATTGTGAAACAAATGTGCTACAAGGGGGAGTCACTATATAAGATAGTATGTTGTAGCACATATAATTTATTTATTAAAGAGATATACTCTCCGGTGGTGGATGCATTTTTATTTGCTATTATTTTTATGAAAGACTTCATATAAGTCTTTTTGTCGAGCTTTTTAAATCATTATATACGAATAAAGCGTCGATCCAATTTATGTCGTATTATTTATTACTCCTATTAAATGTCTCAAGTTATACACCATTGTGTTATACTCACATCAGGGGGAGACATTTACGCAATGCACTCTTTTTCCCTTAGCATAGGTTTTTTCCCACTGGGTTTTCCTTGCAAGGTTTTTAATGAGGCAATTTATATAAGCGTATTCAAGAATATTGTACTCTTTTTCCTCTACTAAGATTTTGTCCCATCGGGTTTTTCTTAGAAAGGTTTTAATGAGGCATATTCTCAAAATTAAACATTTAAGGGACATGAAACCTTTCAACTAGTAAACAGAGTCCAACAACATGCTACTTGTATCACTGAAGACTAAAGAGGCTACTCAAAGGTGATCGAACCAAACACATCTCTCCAGAGTTATCCTTTAGACGTGAAATCTTGTAGAAATATGAAATAGATGTTCATCAAATTCGCTCAAGTGACAATTTGGACGATTTATTTACAAAGGCATTACCTACATCTACATTCAAGAAATTAATACACAAGATTGGCATGCAACGACTTCAAGATCTTTCATGAGAGGCTGACAAGAGGGGGAGAAAAATTTGCACTACACTCTTTTCCTTCATCAAGGTTTTGTCCTAATAGGTTTTCCTGATAAAGGTTTTTAATGAGGTAGTTTTAGTTAGCGTATAAAGAAATGTACTCTTTTTCCTTCACTAGTTTTTTTTCCTACTAGGTTTTTCTAGAAAGGTTTTAACGAGGCATATTCTTAGGGACTGAATATCCAAGGGGGAGTGTTATAAACCCATTTAGTGGATATTCATTCCAGCCCATGGGCTAGTAGTCAAGCCCATGAGCACTAGGGTTTAGGGTCTCCTATTCTCTATATATAGGAGTCTACACTATGTAATTCGGTACACTCTCTGATAATAAACAGAATTCCTTTCTTTCTTTCTCTACGGTTTACAACATTTTCAGTTTTTTTTTTTTTTTTTGGTGCAAACGGCCGGTTTTTTTTTTTTTTTTTTTTTTTGACAAGGACCGGGTTTGTTTGATAATCATAGGCCTATTTTTCTTAATATAAATATATTATTTGTCTTTTATTATTAGCTGTTTGTCAATTATTTCTTATTTTATTTATTTCATGTACAAAATATTATGTCAGTTTACCTCTTTAGACAGATTTTGTCAATTTCTTTTATTAAGTTGGCACATGTGAGTCATGTGCGTTGTTTTATTTATTTTTATTATATCAAAATATTTTAAATTACTAAAAAAACTAAACATTTCTTTAGAAAACAGAAAAAATGGGAATTTCAAGTATTTATTTTTAATTATTTATTAACTTTACAATTAAAAACAAGTTAGTACAATTACCTTGTTAAAATCCAAAAGATCTTGCGTGTGCAAGGGAGTTTAGGGTTCTTAAAGAATTCTTGAAGAGTTATTCGAGTCCAATTCAAAACAAAGATGATTAGGTTGTTACATTCGATGATAGTAACTAATGGAGAAAATGAATGGATCCTATTTTTAGTGGAGTAAATTATCCATTATCTTCAGCGAATTTTTCTATAATTCTAGTATAATAGCTATAGTTAGTTGGTGTGAATGTTGTTAATATCAAATCTTTCATGCATTACCGTAAATGTAAGGTTATGTGTATTTTTAAATTCTGTTTTAATTATGTAATAAATGTAAGGGTGTTAATTGAAAAATTAAGTGTACATCATATTTAAAAGGACTTAGTTTTTATGTGCATATTTGTAGGGATTTAGTTACCATGTTTGATAACTTACTCGATTTATTCTTTATTTGGGCATGAATATATGATACGGTTATTATGCATTAATTGGTAGCTAATATAATGGGTAATTAACGTATTGCAATTCTCTTTCCAAATATAGTATCTCCTAACGAAAGTTCACTGTGATGGTTTCTTTAACAAGAAGAAAAGTGTGTACTACGAATAAGGGCATGTGACAGGTGGCACCACAACATATTTAGCTTGCAGTTGGCTCTTCATGCACAAACCCAATAACAATAGTAAGCATAAATCATATAGTCTTTTCCTTTAAATTCTATATACTCAATCATTAGTTAACTACAAGTCGTATGATTTGAAACTAGGATAATAACATGGGAAAAGGAGGAACTTATGCAAAAAAAACCAATAATATTCCAAAACCTTCAAATAACTAGAGTTGTGGTGAGTAAACAATTTCCTAAATATATAAACTAAATACCTCATATATACCTAACATTTTCTCTGTTCGTACTTGATTCTAGAATGTCAAGCTTGAAGAGGGACCAAAATCAGTAAAAAAAATAAAGAAACGGCATAGGACAGTGGCATACCTATGTCAGCAAAGAAGTCAACTACATTAAGGGATATTCCTGAGCTAAATAAATAAGCAATATTAAACTGTCTAATTGGACCTTCAAAACCAAAATTTATGACAGTGTACCCTTAGATTCAGGACAATTTACCCCCCATATTCAATTTTTTTTAACTAGACAATGTTTGTTAAAAATGCTAGGCTATCTTTAAAGAACAAACGATACATATAACCATCACTAGATCTATAATGCCATTACCTACAAGAGTAATTGGGGTAAGTAAATTCGTTTATGTTGTTATTTAAGGTGAACATGATGAGTATTTAGTAAGTATATCTTGTAAGCACAAGTGTAAACAAAATCACATGTTTTACATATACAAAAAAAAAAATCCTCCTGAAAAATAAAAATGGGTGAGGGGTATCACATATAAAAAATCTCTTACCCAAACTTGAAAATGAATCATGTCCCCACGATTCAAAAATGTCTCTAAAATGATAGAATAAATGATATACAACTAAGAGAGTAATGAAAGAAATAAATCCCCTTGGGTGAATGGGTCAATCCTTAAGTTTGGGGTTGATGTTCTCGATTTATGTCGGTTTAGGTGAGGAGGCAACTCCCTTGTGGTGCACGAGATCTTGTGTATTCAATAATGAGTATCCAATCTTGGTTTCCATGTTAGCAGCATTGATTCTCACTCCTCGACGCTCCGCTAGTAAACTCCAAACTTCTTCTTGTATCCCCCAACACCATTCTTTTAATATCAACAACCCTAAACCAACCCAAAATAACTAACTTCACGAACAAGTCAACCACAAAATTTTAACTTTATGCTTGAAAAAACAATTTCTAGCATGTCGGGAGGAAGCTTTAACTCCCCAAAACTCACAAATTCCACTTTGTACATCTCATAATACAATATATTGGAAATAGACTAAAAAGCTTCACAAAAATAAAATCTAGAAGTTGAATAATGTAGGCATTTAACCGTTAAATTAAATGTATAGGATTTTGCATATGATGGGTTTTTTTGTGAAGAATCATGTATTTGTTACTAGAATTGAGCATCATTTCAGCTAAAACATTGCTAAAAGTTGACAGGCAAGCATCACAGACTGATGATTAGAAGAAATGAAGGTAAGATTTGACCATTGGCGATGAATAGGAACGCAAAACTTGGAAAAATTATTATGTTGTATGGAGGTCAAACATCACTAGTTAGTGAGTTGAGCAGGCGAGGGATCTCACAAGGTATGCGTTTAGCGAGCAGATGGGTGACATCTAGCGACCAAGTCTGGACTATTCAGAAGTGTGAGACTCGTCACATCGCGAGCAGACTATCAAAGTAGCCTGTGAAGGTCGTACGCAGTGAGTGATATCGCGACAAGAGGCGAAATGCCCTTGTAAGAATTTTAACTTTGCAGCATTTGCGCTAGCGAATGACTGGCTAAGTTGTCATTAGTGCTTGCTACTAGTGATTGGAGATACAAAGTGTGGTGAAGAAAACTTGACCCAACTGGCATGTTGACCTAACCACTTGGAAATTTGACGCTTAAATTAGCCAGTGTTGGTGGTTGCTAGTGAATGAAACAACGACACATGGCGATATTGACTGGTCAAACCTGATCCTGATTAATTCTTTTTTTAGCCTTCCTTTCGCCAGTTTTTTCCACCTAACTTATCAATTCTATCTTACACACCTTATTCTAATAGTTTTCACACCTTTTTCGCGATATATTTTTTATAATTTTGTCACAAGCTTTTTTGCTCATAATTTTCCAAGTGCTTTTCAATACGAATAACCGAGCAAAATGTAAATGTCATATATCCTTGATATTCTGGATAAACACTAGCCTTAAATATAACACCCAATGTATCCTTTACTTTATTTCTTTTAGTAGGAACTAATTAACTTTAGTTAGACTTACAATTATGTATGAACCTTGAATAATGTTTTGATGATTATTTATGTTATTTAGGTCTACTTTACGTTTAATTGAAATGGGAAATTGTTATTAGTTTTTTATGAATTGCATTATTTAGGTTTCTATATTGTGGGTCCTGGGGGGTTATAAAATAATGCGATAAATAAATAGGAACCACAATACCACAAGTGCACGGTTGTCCAAGTAATACTCCAATAAATCGGGTTTTGTTCTCACGGATTGGACGGGTATAACCCAAGTGTTTAATGAATAAGTACTAGTATTTGCAATTACAGAAAATAAAAGATAAAGGATATTTGTTTTGTTTCGAGTTATTAAACTACTAGACGCAGAGAAAAAAATTACTGAAAATAAATACTAAAAGATTAAGACGCAGATATGAGCTATACTTGAGTCTCTCTAGGGAATCACCTAAACTTACGTAATTAATGCTTTCGTTAAGGGCAGAACTGATATTTCTATATTAGTCGGGACTCTAATGTCTCCTAGCCCCCGTCAGGGTGGACCTAAGAGCTATCCTAAAGTACTATAAACCCTTATATGGGCGAATATGCCTCTTCGGATGATATGTAATTACCTTTTGGCTATGTAAGTAGTTAAGCATGTCAGTCAATAACGGACATTACACTGATATCACCTAAGTCTGTAATCAAACCCCCCCGTCGGATGATCACTTCGCCACTAAAGAGAATAGCCCAATTACTAAAATCTATTTCTAATTAGCTAGGTAAGAAATAGTAAATAAGAACAAAATAATATTCAATATAAAATACCCAATTCAAATTAAACTAGAAACTAATCCCAAATTGACATACATGAATTAAATAAATTAGGGATTAACCCATTACGCGATTCTCATGTAATTAAGGTTTAGCTAAAAACAATAAATAAATTAATAATTTACATGTTCCTAATAAAAAAAATTAAAATAAGAACCTAGATAGAAGAATTGACTTGAGCTGTTGTTGGAGAAAAATGATTCTCCAGCTCCTGCTCTTGTTTCCGCCTCTTGATGCTCTCTCTAAGGATGATTTAATTTGAAGGTTTAATGAGAGATACTGAATAATGAGGTCTAAAAGGGCTTATATAGGTGCTTAAATTCGTATTAGGGCTTAGGTGCTTAAATTCGTATTAGGGCTTAGGTTAAGGGGATTAGGTCAAATTATAAAAATCCCAAGCCCAACTTCTTCTTTAATTCCCGTAATTGGTGTGCAACCCTTAGTAAAATGCATTTAACTTTTTCATATCAGCTCCAAATGGGCTGATTGAACTTGGAGAATCTTACTAACTCAATAAGGCATCAAACCATGTTTCACGGCCCAAGGCTAAATCCGCTCCTAAGTAGCCCAAAAACATAAATCTTTAACAGACTTTCAAATCTGTAACTTCTTTACTCAAGTTCTTGGAAATTATTTTCTTGCCTTTATCTCCTCCACTCGATCTAAGACTTTAATTCTCACTTCTCCTCCTTGTAGTGGTTCTCCATGAATCCATGAACCTACTAACTTTTCACTAAAAACAAACAAATTAACGCACAAAAACTCTAAAAATGCAAATAGTCAAAATAAGCATAAAAGTCTATCAAATAAGTCAAATATTCACCTAAAATGATGTCTCCTAAGGGCTAATATTTAGAACAAATAGGGAGACAGACATCACTATATCATGATCAAATATAGACGACCCTTAGTTCCCTAAACTGGATAGTAATATAGAGTGATTACTCGCATCGCCGATCATTACGTAGAATTCCCTCACCCGATTACTCAAGTTATTTGTTAGGCAGCCTTTTAAGCTAGCATGACAGAATTTAGAATCCCGATTACCATAACTACCGAATTCGCCCTCATAAATAGAATCATCGACTTAGTATGAAAGGGGAATACTAGAAACTTGAGTTATATCTCTCAACTCATATTTCTTTGCAGTTTATTTGCTTTGTTAATTGATTAATTTAGTTCAGATTGATTTTCACTTTAGTCTTTAGTCATAAAAACTAAACGAATATATCTTTTAATTTCAAAATTGTAATAATTACAACTAAGCAGTCTACATTGCCTAAAAATACGGGTTTAGATTAATAAAAATAGTGGAGATGATAAATCATACTTAAATATATTACTTGTCAACAACCCATAAATGTGAGGTAAGTTAGCTCTCCAGGGGTGTTGGATTGTTAGGTTATTCTATCACCCCTCTAAAGACGACAAGTTTTTGGCGCAGCTGCTGCCGGGACTACTTCGTAAGTTATTGTGTTTTTGTTTAGTGTAGTAGAGTTAGTTGTTTTCTGTTTTATGCTTGCTTTTCTTTATGTCTCTTCCACAAATTCTTAAGGTTGGTGTATGCTCTTAGATCCCTAGAGTTTGCTTAGAGCTAAAAAAAGACAAGAAAGAGAGATAAGGGAACAAGAAGCTATGGAGAATATGAATGTGCCACTTAATTTAGACATTGATGGGAATATAGTACCAAGACAAGAGGTTTTACCCCCACATGGGATTAAACAAATCAATCCAAATAGAGTTCCATCTGGAGTTCAACCACCATTGGAAGGTAATGGAAGATTCCTACTGAATGCTCAAATCTGCATAAAGAACAAGTTCTTTCTGGTCAAGGGGGCCAATTTTGAGTTCATTTGTTAGTGATTTGCCCTCCAGTAATTCAAGTTGTCAGATTTAAGCCTAATTCGGGTAAAGTTAAACCAGATCATGAGTTATGGAAACTATAGCGGAGCCGCACATCAAGATCTGATCTGAGTCGTTCAGAAGTTCATGCAGATTTGTGATGCCTACATTACTCAAGGCGTCACTCGCGAGCAAAAGTATAACCTCATGTTCCAAATTTTCTTGATTAGGGGTCTTGGTGAGTGGCTTGATCGTCACCCACCAGAATCAATAACGTCATGGGACGAAGTTCAAGCAAGATTCTTTTACCTGTTCTACCATAGAGAATGAGAATGAAATATGAAACTGAAATTGTAAATTTTTACAAGACGATGAAGAAAGTGCGGGAGAGGCATAGACGACATTTCAACAAAAGTTAGTTAAATATCCACTTCATGGTTATACCCACGAGCTTCAATTAGATATGTTATACAAAGGACTAAACGACTGTTCACGACTGAGTGATGATAATCTTGGAGGTGGTGGTTTTGTGTTCATGGATCCAAATAAAGAATCATTTTGTATGGATAAGATAGTAGATAATGAGAAGAATTGAACGTCTTCACGAGCTCCAATTCCTAATGCCATACGAGGTATGTTACGTTTAGATAGTGAAACTGCTATAGATGCATAATTTTCATCTTTAGATAATCAGTTGAAGCAGTTGGAACTAGTTGTTAAAGAAGGCCTCCAAGGGATACAATCTGAGGTAAATATAGTTCAAGATGCACAGGGTTGTCCGCATCGTGGAGTGAATGATCATATTTGTAAAGAGTGTCAAGGTAATTCCGAGTCTATGTTTTTCGTGTCAAATCTTAAGAACTACCATTCAGGCAATCATGGGCATCAACATGGGAGTTGTAATCATTCAGGTACTCTAGTGGTCAAATCCGAATGTGGTCGTAAATCAAGTTAACGCCTATCAAGATAATTTGGTTTGACCATGACCTCAAGGGAACATATTTCAGACAAGGTCCTAAAATCATTATCAACGGGGACAAGGCTATGTTAATCATGCTCCACTAGAACCATGTATGATGCAAATGCTAATAGTCTTGCTCAAAAATCACTTCCTGCTCATCAACAAGAAGGCTCCACTAGTGAGATACTACAAACGTTGAAATCATATGGCAATTATGTAAGAGAAATTGAGGGCAAACAATGAGAGGTTAAAAGAGTATTCCGCAATGTTGAAGTTATGTAAGAATCAGGTCTCACAAATTTCCAACCATCTTCAAGTCCGACAACAAGGTACACCAATGCAAATCAGCCAAGGTACGAATATTGAGGTTAAGGCCATTCAAAGTTCTAAATAATAATGTTGGGTTTGAGTCTTGTAAGGCTATAAACCTTCAAGTTACAAAGAGAGTGGAATCTCCACCAGTTACATTGAGTGAAGTGGAGATTTCGAAGAAGATAGGACCAACAAAGCCGAATTTGGACAAGGTGAATGTTAAGGATTTGGTCGAAGAAGAGGTTGAGAAACCAAGAGAAGTAGTTGATGCACCAAGGGTGCAAGAGAAATTGAGGGAGGAATCGCCGCCACCACACATCCAATTTTCATCACCAAGGGTGCAAATTCGAGTTGGAGGTCCATTGAGATGACGAGTAGAACGAATACATTAGTTGGTGCTCGGGAGATGGAAAACTATCGAGATAAAGAAAGGAAAAGTAACTAGAATTGTATGAATTTAGGGAAGAAGAGAAAGGGTAATTCAAGTCAAGAGATAAGAGTTGAAGTGGTTTTGTGAGCAAGGGTCCTCAAGAGCAAACAATTGTGATTTCAAAACCAATAATACCACAACTGCTACAAGTAAATATTTCAATACTCGTGATGAGTCAAGCTTCTAAGATCTTATTAGCTATCCTCCAAGTAAGAATTCTGAAATTGACCCTTCATATGAGATTGTATTACAGCAAGAAATTTGAGAAGGTAAGTATAGAAGATTTTTAGAGTTGGGTGATCGATGGGGATGGCCAACATTCATGACAAGGAAATGAGCTTATGCACAGAGTAGTATCCGAGTTCTATCTTGGTCTCTTTAGCCGAGATAGCGAAACTGCGAAAGTCGAGTTACGGTTAAAGAGAGGTTGGTCCTATTCACATTTGAAGTGATTCGAAACCACTTTAAATTCAAAGAATTAGTTGAACCATGTATCAAGAAATAGATACTTATGATTGGGATTCTCTAAAATGCGTGTTTTATGTAAGGAGCGGGTTCTAAAAAAAATTAAAAACATAGAAGAAAAAAATGCTTGAATTACAATGAACTTGAATGCTTTTAAATTCAAGCGCTCATCGGTCGAACTTCTTCTTCCCCACCCTACCACATCACTTGGCTGTTAACATGCAATCAACCCAACGCCCAGAATCCAACATTAGAACCACCATTACACTCCGCCAACTATCTAAGGCCCATTTCCAAAAAAAGCAGCAATAATAAATCACATCACAACATACGCACAACCTCCTTACGACGTCACTGACCAACATCACTTTCGATATCAACAATAATCAGAAGGCATAAACGCGAACAAGAAGGATTTATCTTCGTCCATCTAAGCTTCCGAAGCCCACACTACAGGCCCAACACTGTAATAATCGAATCAAATACCCATAATTGAATTGATTCGCCGCCGTCGTACCTGCTTGATTTCCGCCACCGATCTTCAACAAGATCTCTACTAAAGCCCCTCAAAACCGTTCCTTCGTGACTCCTTAATTTCTGGACTGAAGAAGAACTCACACAAAGTTGCACTTATTTTCAGAAACAAGTCTGATGTAACGAAAGAAAAGGAGAAGAAGAACGATTGGTTACATTAGGCTTTTAAAAGTAGTGTAAGGCCTTAAAACATATCTTAGTTCAATTGGGCCTTAAAATATAACATGTTTTGTAAGTTGGGCCGGAAATAGTAATTTCCTCCTTTTACTAAACAAAATAAAGTAATAGACCAAATAGCTTCTGTTAGCCCAAGCCCTTTTTTATTTACCAACTAGCCCTCGCTATAAATAAGAAAGAGAGGTAATAGAAAAACAATTTCATTCAGTTTCGATTACAATTTCAATTTCGAGCACGAAGATAATTGGTGCGCGTAGGTCAATCAATGGTGGAGGAGAATCAGGTAGAGACGAGGCTTTTAAAGAGGAAACGTGAAGCTTCTTTGGAAGATCCAAAAACAAACGAGAAAGGTGAGTCTTGTGTCCCAAGAACAAAAGAAAAGGGCAATATCTATGGATTACGGCGATATGAATATGACCGAGGTTGGGGCCGCCGTTTAGGCACGATGCCAACAAATGATGACCTTAGAATTTATGGTAAAGCTGTCAAGAAAGGACAGGTATGATAATATTTTTTAATTTATTTTGATTTGTGGAACTCTTTGGATTAATAATTTATTTTTCCTTTCAAGTATTTCGACATTCCTGTTTGTGAATCGGGGTATTCAATTAACTCTATTAGGCCAATCCTTGATTGTATTAACGATCCCTTACTTATGAAGCTGGCCAGCTTTGCTATTAAGGCGTACAACGAACACATAAAGGAGGTTGATGAATTGCATCTCTTTATCACTTTTTATATATATATATATTAATTATTTTTTAATTCTGTATAGAAAGAAGGTGCTTTATACAGCTATAAAGTAAAGGAAATCATGAAAGCTACTGTCGAACGCTCGATGGTGGCCCTCTATTATATTACCTTTAAAGCTTCTCGTACATCCAATTACACTCGTAGAGCCAAATGCAAAAACATTGTCAACCCTCATTCAGTAATATTCCAGGCTATGGTCTTAAACAATCGACTCATGAAAAAAGTTATTGTGAAAGTTAAACCTAAACTTAGGTAAATATATAATCATCAGGGCCGGCCCGAGCGTCTCGGTTACCTAAGGCGAGAAACAAAAATGGGGCCTTTTATAGTTTAATTAGAAAAAATTGTTATACAGGTGAGCCACTTTGAACTCGGAGTTATTGACTCGGTTAGAAACTATATCACTAGATTGAATGACTAAGGCCCTGGCCAGTAAGCTAATCAACATTATACATAAATTGTTCTTGAAAACAAATTATATATAAATAGTTTCACACTAAAGTTCAGGAAATCAACATATATTAAAATTTATCAAGATAGTTTATTGTATCATATTACACATGAATATTCACATGTTCAATATCACTATCAATACATACACTATCAATATCTTCATGAATATTTTTTATAGTTCGATACTCTAATTCTTTAGGTTTAAAATAAATTTATGAAAAAATCGTTTTTAGTAATTGATAAATTCAGCTGTTCTTTTCTTTTTTGATGTTTTACATGCCTAAATTCTTGATGTGAACCATGATAGTTGATAAAATAATAATAGAATAACTGAACTTGTGTATTTGACGAACTCCCTAATAATTATTTATTTCGTGTTTTGTCTACAATATTCGTTTATAATTTGAAATAGGTTTAATTAAACATGTGATAAATATATTAAACAAATATAATTCGATCTTAAGTTAAATCATATATAAAAATATTAAGTATAATTATTTCGTATGAAAATTAAAAAACACTTTATCGTGCTTGCTTTTTTCTTTAAGTAGTAATTTTTTTTTTTATTATGTTGGAGTTAAAAAAAGAAAAAGGCACGTGGCCTATTAAAGATGGTACATTTTTTAATTAATTGGAGTGGTGTTTAAAAAAAAAAAACATGCATGTATAGGGGTTTGAACCTGTTACTTACCATTTGAACTCCATCAAGGTTTCCACTAAGCCGGCTGTTATACTTTGCTTAGATCATACTTCTAAATGTACATATTATAACGTAACTCTTTTTTTTTGGGGCCCTCAAAATTCCGGGGCCCAAAGCGACCGCCTTGGCTGCTTTGGGCCCGGGCCGGCTCTGATAATCATATATGTAATTCAAAATTCTTCAACATAATATTTCTCTTGTTTCATTTGCAGTGATCCCTCCGTGCTTACTACTTATGACTCGTTTATGTCTCCTCCAAAACCTATCTGGCGTGACTTTCACCTTAAAAAAAAGTTGTAAGCAAAAGGGTATTGTTGACCACCAATGCATATACACTCTTGCTTTGCTTTACTCTTATTATGTGAGGAGCCTACCGTACTTTTGTTATGACTTAAGTTTACTCTACTTCTATTATGCTAAGTTTATGTAATGATTCTACTTTTGTTATGTTTAAGTTATTTCTAGTTTAAGAACTATTTGGTTTACTTTAGGACCATTCTTATAGTTCAAGGACCATTTGGGGAACCATCCCTAATTAAAAAAATAATTGATGGGGGTGTTTCAGGTTTTTTTCAGATAGTTTAAGGAAGTGGAGGAGCCAAGCACATGGTAGGGGGTCCATGGCCCCCATGAATTTAAAAAAAAAAAACTATAACTATCTAAAATTAAAAAAAAAAGTTTATTAGTAAATAACCCTTAAATTTCTAAGAAATCTTCATTTGGCCTCCCCTAATTTTTACAAGTTTTTTTATTAAGCTTTAAATTATTTTATTTATAAGATTTTTTTATTTTTTATAACAAAATATATGTTATTTTATATTAAAAAAAGAAATTTATAGCATAATTAATTAGAAAAATCAATATCGAGACTTATATTGTAATATTTACACAATATAGGGACCTATTTTATGACTTTTGTATGATATTTAGACTTATAGTGCAAATATTGGCGGAATTTTTTTTTAGGGGGCGTTGCCCCCGAACCCCCTTGCCCCCCCCCCCCGCCTTACAAGGCTACGAGTGTACTCTGGAATACGAAAGTTGGTATCGCGAGAATTCTTGGTTATTTATCGGCCCTCCTATTGCACGAAATTTTCCCAACGAGGAAGGACAAGAGTACCATCCACGAGGATCTCAACTTAACAAACTCGTAAGTATCTAAACCTTTTTTATATTATTTTGTTTTATTGCATATATTCATTTGTTTGTGTAATGCTAGATACAAGCTTCTATTAACGGAGCATACCGTGTGTGTGAGGCGGGTGCTACTATGAATGATATGAAAGAGCATATGAGACAAATGCTTGTATATTCCGGGGATCAAGACTTGATCAATCGCAAACCCGGTTTAAATATCACTGAGAGGAACCTGAACCTGAGGAGACGAGGAGACCATCAAGGAGGAGACGAGGAAGTAGAAATTAGTCAATTTAGTTGTAATCGTATTGTTAGTACTAATCGTTCGTTAGTTTTAATCATTCTCTAGTGGTAATTGATTTATTTGGATATATGATTAACGTGTTGATTTAGTTGGATATTTGTTTAATGTTTTGATGTGTTGGAAATTTGTTTAATGTGTTGATGTTTGGATATTTGATGTCTTGGATATTTGCTAACCCGAAAAAAAGAAAAAAAATTCTGACTTGAAGGGCGACATGGAGACCACCGCCCTTCCCTGAAGGGCGGTTTCCCGTTAGCCGCCCGCACATAGCGAGAGCTATTAAAATTTTGGTGAATTTAAGGGCGGTCTTTCCCCCACTGCCCGCACTAAGCGAGAGCTATTTGACTTTTTCTGACTTGAAGGGTGGCTTGAAGACCACCGCCCTTCTCTCGATTTTTTTAAAATGGAAGCTTAAAACCCTAAACCCCTTAAACCCCTAAACCCTAAACCCTAAACCCCTAAACCCCTTAAACCCCTGAACCCTAAACCCTAAACCCCTTAAACCATATTAAAAGAAACAAACACAAATCAAATCGGAAAAAAACTTGGTACGTTCGATTATACACGAAGTCGTTTTAATTCGACGCTATTACATCAAAATAATAATAAAACTTGAGTGAACTACTTTTTATTTTTTCGAGGCCTACCACAAGTCTTTTTGTTGTGCCCATATTGTTTGCAAGTACCACACTGGTTGGTAACTCGATCTTCTCTGGCATCCATTTCGTTGTGAATTCGAGAAGATCTCCTTCGGCCACTTCTCGTAATTAATCTAGTCTTACATGCCACAACTTCATAACCTTCTATATTTGGGTAGTCGAGAACATCCATAAGGGGACAGAACTTTCTAGCATACGAATCCATGTACTTCGAAAGTGTTAAATACTCGGAAACGTACGCATGGCATCCTTTATTTTTATCGTACGTTTGAGTAATACAAATAAAATGGCCACACGGACGGTGCAACATTTTCCACCTTCCACACCCGCACAGTTGGTCGTTTACTTGTACGATGAAACTTGTTATATCGTTATCTGATCTCCTACCATCCAACGCCTTAACTACCCAAATATCATCATCTGCGTCGTATAGTTGAGCACGATAACCAAGTGCATATTCCTCACTTGTATGTAACTCAACGGTGACCTTCGGTGGGAACACGAATCCGTCTACCAATGCATCTTTCCCTAGTTGCCTCCTTTTCACAAAGTAACCAGCACTTTTCTCAAATGTTAACAATACAATGGTCGTAACAGGCAACCCCCTAACTCCCTTCAAAACATTGTTAAAAATCTCTGATAAGTTTGTTTTCATATTACCATAACGGTACCCCCCGTCATGCGCAGGAGACCATCTTTCTTTAGGAATATCTTCAAACCAACTCTTGTATTTTCCGTCGTTTAACTCGCAAAATTCTTGGTAATACTTATCGAATTCATGAATATCCGACATGTACGCAAGATCCATGAAAGCCTTTTTCGCCACAAGGTTTTTGAATTTGTGATTCAAATTGCTTGCTATGTGACGCGCACAATATCGGTGAACTCCTTCCGGTTTCGGAATTACATTGCGTACGCTTCGCAATATACCTTTATGTCGATCCGACAACAAACATATTTTTCGATCCTTCGTAAGATATTTTTATAAACAGGTCAAAAAAAAGTCCAAGAATCTGTCGTCTCTTCATCGGCTAAAGCATAAGCTAACGGGAATAGTTGATTGTTCGCATCGTACCAACCGCAATAAGTAGTTTACCGTTATTATTTTCCATATAAATGGGTGGCATCAATGCTAATCACGGGCATCATATGCTTGAAACCTTCGATATTAGGTCCATATGCCCAAAAAACCATATTAAATGTAGCTTGGTTACCGATCACGCGTTTATACTCAAACTCGTTTATTGTTCCTCGGTTAGTGATTCGTAAAGCGTTCAAGAGTTTAGGCAAATCTGTGAACGCACATTCATGCGCTCTGAATAACTTTTTGAGCACTTTTTGTTTACCACGCCATGCCTTACCATATGTTATGAAATGACCATAGTCCTTATGAATTTGAGTTTGTATCAATCCAATCTTCATAACTATATCGGTATTCACCATCGCGAATATTTCATCCCTTACAAAATCCGAAGTCAATTGCCGGTGATTTTTTACGAGTATTCTGAGTTGACACTTATGTTCTTCTAACCTAGTAATTTTCCACACATTATTACTACTATTAAAAGTATCGCGAATATAAAATGGACAACCGTCTTTAGCGTGTACACAAATGCGTGTAATGTATTTATTTGTTGTCCTTTACGTTTTACATTCCTTGTGATTTTTAAGGTGCCACCTACTCACGTCCAACAAAAGAGCACGCCTAGAAGCGTACCGCTCACCCAACATGAGTTTAACTTCTTTCACCATGGAAGATGCTTGACTCTTTTCCCAATCATGACACTCGACTCTTTCGCTCATATCAAGAGGACCAAAATTGTAATTAGTTGGATTAGAGCAATCATCATCGTCATCGTCGTCTTCATCACTAAATTCACCCTCATCACTATATATATATATATATATATATATATATATATATATATATATATATATATGAAAACCCTCTTCATCGGATGCCTCCGATTCGGTTTCACATCCACTTCCATGTTCACTATCAAAATCACGAATTGTCTCGCGAATCGGCTCAAGAGGTGTGGATGTATTACCACGCTCGTAAACTTTTTTCCCCCTTTCTCACGCGAATTGGACGCTTGCGTTTTCCGAATTTCTTTAACCACGACATAAATCTCAATAGCTTGGTATTGGACGTTCCTCGCCCCACCAATCATCGCATTGATTGTGTCCTCCCCAACATCTATCGCATGATACCGGGGAGGGTTTGCCAAAACCGGACAACGCCATTTCAAATCGAAATTCACTTCATTTTCTTTCCAATTGCAATTTGAACAGACAGATTGTTTTAACCCAATTAGCCCAATATCTCCTCCGGTCATAAAAGCTTTACAATCTCTCCCGTTATATTCAACAACACCGTTACCACTTCGAACAATATCTCCACGATAAAAACATAACCACATAACATTCATTTTGACCTAAAACCAAAAACACACAACGAAATCAATACTAAATCAAACACAATAAATAAAACCTAGTTTAAACTAATCAACACTAAATCAAACACACTAAATCAAACACAATAAATAAAACCTAGTTTAAACTAATCAATTTAAACCACAAACTCCTACAACTATTGATAAAAAAACCATAATTTTCTTACTTAAATATATTAGATATAATACAAAATGGATAGAGTAGTTACCTCCAAGGTGAGATAACCAAGGGTTTGATACAATACTTGTAGATTTTAGGATGGATTTGGGTGTAGAAGAGAGAAATGGGGAGTATGGAGGTGGAATTATCGGATTAGGGTTTATGAATTGGGAGGATAGTTATATTCAGTAAAGGACGGTCTCCCGGTGACCGTCCTTTTTTTTAAAATTTGAACCAACGGCGGTATTGAGCATACCGCCCTCCTGGCGGTTAAAAATTGAACTACGGGCGGTCAATAAGCGACCGCCCTTAATTAAGTATAATTTTTTTTAATCCGTGCACTAAGGGCGGTCTCCCGCTGACTTTCCTAATTAAAAAATTAACTAAGGGCGGCACCCAGCCGATCGTCCTTAAGGAAGGGCGGAAAGCGGGTTACCGCCCGGGTGCTAAGTTTGTAAAATCTTTGCCATACATGCCAAAATGCCAATTTCTTTTGTTTTTAATGTTAAAGGCAAAAAAAACTCGTGTATAAGATATAGGATGTAAGAAAGAGATAAAGGGTGTAAGAGAGATGGGACAAGTCTGCTGTAACAAGAGAAAAGTAGAAGAAGAACGATTGGTTACATTAGGCTTTTAAAAGTAGTTTAAGGCCTTAAAACATATCTTATTTCGTTTGGGCCTTATTATATGTTTTGTAAGTTGGGCAGGAAATAGTAATTTCCTCCTTTTACTAAACAAAATAAAGTAACAGACCAAATAGCTTCCGTTAGCCCGCCCAAGCCCTTTTTTATTTACCAACTCGCCCTCGCTATAAATAAGAAAGAGAGGTAATAGAAAAACAATTTTAGTTTCGATTACAATTTCAATTTCGAGCACGAAGATAATTGGTGCGCGTAGGTCAATCAATGGTGGAGGAGAATCAGGTAGAGACGAGGCTTTCAAAGAGGAAACGTGAAGCTTCTTTGGAAGACCCAAACGAGAAAGGTGAGTCTTCTGTCCCAAAAACAAAAGAAAAGGGTAATATCTATGGATTACCGCGATATGAATATGATCGATGTTGGGGCCGCCGTTTAGGCACGATGCCAACAAATAATGACCTTAGAATTTATGCTAAAGCTGTCAAGAGAGGACAGTATTTCGACATTCCTGTTTGTGAATCGGGGTATACAATTAACTCTATTAGGCCAATCGTTGAGTATATTAACGATCCCTTTCTTATGAAGCTGGCCTGGTTTTCTATTAAGGCATACAACGAACACATAAAGAAAGAAGAAGGTGCTTTATACAGCTATAAAGCAAAGGAAATCATGAAAGCTACTGTCGATTGCATGATGGTGGACGTCTATTATATTACCTTTAAAGCTTCTCGTACATCCAATTACACTCGTAGAGCCAAATGCAAAAACATTGTCAACCATCATTCAGTAATATTCCAGGCTATGGTCATAAACAATCAACTCATGAAAAAAGTTATTGTTAATGTTAAACCTAAACTTAGGTAAATATATAATCTATGTTTGTTTATTTGAATAGTTATATATGTAATTCAACATAATATTTCTCTTGTTTCATTTGCAGTGATCCATCCGTGTTTACTAGTTATGACTCGTTTATGTCTCCAAAACCTATCTGGCGTGACTTTCACCTTAAAAAAAAGTTGTCCGCAAAAGGGTATTGTTGACCACCAATGCATATACACTCTTGCTTTGCTTTACTCTTATTATGTGATAGTTTACTCTACTTCTATTATGCTAAGTTTATGTAATGATTCTACTTTTGTTATGTTTATGTTATTTCTAGTTTAAGGACTATTTGGTTTACTTTAAAAGTTTAAGGACCATTCTTATAGTTCAAGGACCATTTGGGGAACCATCCCTAATTCAAAAAGATAAGTCACAGAAACAATAGTTGATAGTTGAAGGGAGCAGTCACGTACTTAAAATAATTGATGGGGTGTTTCAGGTTTTTTCAGATAGTTTTAAGGGGTTTAATTGCATTTAACTAACCCTTTTAAGTATTTTCTTTAAATTATATTTTCATCATCCAATTCTCACTACTTTCTCTTTATGCAGCAAATTACTTATTCTTCGAAACCCAAACTTTTTATTATTAAACCTATAATCCTGCCAAGTAAAGGTATTATTGTAATACCTATAGTCCAACTCATAAGATTGTAACTGAAACCATATCCTATCAGATGGTAGATAGCCCTAATTGTTACTGCTTGGGCTTGGTTCCCGAACCATAGGCGAGATTTCTCTTCCTAAATACTTGAACCCACTCTTTTAATACTTTCTTGAAATCCATGAGCCAAAATGTGGTTAAAAAAGGTCCAACCCAATAAATTAAGCAAGATATCATTTTTCACTTTCCATAAATAAAATATTTTAAAATTAAAATATTCTATAATTATAATATTATATAACCGTAAAGTTTTCTATTCCATCGTGAAAAATAAAATCGCTCCTACGATTGCAAAATTAACCAGAGCCAATTGTTGATTAATGCCTATTAAAAAACTTATTCAGAAAAAGGTACCTAGAATAGGATACTTTATTGAAAACAGCCACATCCCAAACTACCCTATAATTAACAATTAAAAAAAAAAAAAATTAAAAATAAAATCGTCATAACTAATTCTAAAAAAATCAAAAAAATCAAAAAATTATATATTTGGATAAATCAAATTAATATTTACGTTTATGATTTTTTTCGGAATTTTTTTGAATTTTTTAATTTTTTTCGCAGACACAAAATTTTAAACATGGAATTTCATGTTTATTTCACGGTTTAAAACATGGAATTCCATGTTTAAAACATGAAAATCCGTGTCTACGAAAAAAAATTCAAAAAAATCAAAAAAAGTAAATATTAATTTGCTTTATTCAAAAATCCAAATTTTTTAATTTTCTGTTTTTTTTTTGAAATAGTTATGATGATTTTAAAAAAATTCACAGACACGCGCGCGTGATGGTATTAGTAGTAGTAGGTGGTGGTGGTGGTTGTGGTGGTGGAGGTGGTGGTGGTTGTGGTGGTCGTAGTGGTGGTTACATACATGGTGGTTGTGGTGGTGATGGAAGAAATACCCTTGCGTTACACTTTGGACTACACATGGCGATAAATCAAGGGTATATATCTCTTATAGGGATGGCAATGGTTCAAATATTAACCGTAACCGATGGATATCCGATCCGATTAAAAATCCGTTAGTGGAACCGATGGTGCATCCATGAGGGTTTGGTTCTCACAAAAGGTAACCGGTGGATTATCCGTTAGGATTTGGTCTTTTACAATAATCCGATGGATAATCCGAAATCCGAATAAAAACATAAAAAATAGAATATTAAAATATATATTATATATAAAGATATTCTATATATGCAAATTTCATACATAATATCGTTCAAATATAATTATTCCATACATAAACTAGCTAATTGATTATTATCTATTTTATTACTATATTGCCTAATATCATTTTATGGTCTTCCAATAATTTTGTAGCTAATTTTAGAATTTTAAAAATATTTAATAATTTATTTTATTTAAATCATTTTAAATGATTGCGGATACGGATTAACCGCGGATAAACCGCATCCGTCGCGGATGCGGATTTGGTAAATAATTCTAATATTCGATGGTTAATGGATGCAGATTTGGTTATCGTTTTTCTTAATGGATGTGGATGTGGTTATGCAATTTTTCGAGGATATCCGATCCGTTGCCATCCCTAATCTCTTACTATTGAAATTGACTTGAGTGAGTTGCACGCGCTAGTGAAGGACGGTGTGAACTCAAGAGGTTTTGCAAATGATATTCTAGGTGCATGTCGTGACATTTTAACATCTAGATATCGTTTTGAGCTGGTATGGACTTATCATGAAGCAAATACTTGCGCTGATTGGATGGCTAAATTCGGTACATCTAGTGTAGAGGGTCCAGTTCCGTATAGGGATCCGCCGGAATTGTTATGTAGGTTACTAGTTAGGGATCGTCTTGGCTGGCCTATACCCAGACTTGTAATAGCTAGTTAATAAATTGTAAGAGTTTGCTTCTTGGTCTTTTAGACCTCTCCTGTAACAAAAAAATTATATTTGTAATTTTGCTCTTATATATATATATAATAAATGATAGTTTTAGGGTATATTTGTCAAATGAATGTTATCAAATAGTATAAATTAGATGAATTTTATTATGAGTATAAATCGTGTAAAAGTGATTTTTTATGATTATTAATTTGTGATGCAAACACGGTTTAAAAAGATTAATTTGATATTATTTTAATAGTATCTCAATCTTATTGTTTTACATGAATTTTAAATTATTTAGTAAATAAGGTGAAAAATTAGTACTAATATTATTGAGTGTGAGATCCATTGTCAGTCTTGAAAATATTCAAGAGTACGAAGGTCGAGAGTGGCCACTTGTTGCAGCGCTTGGAATTATATGGTGTAGGAGAAATGACGCGGTGTTCAATAGCCCGTCTTCAACTCCCCAAACAGAGGGGTTAAAAAGTGATACCATTAGGATGGTTAGTGATTTTGCGTTGGTATGGGGGAAAGTATGTGATGCCGGGGTTATAAAGTTCGTGAGGAGTATATTGGTAAAAATGGATTAAACCTCGAGGTAAAAATAAATTAAATGTTGACGGAAGCTGTGATTTAGCTGGAGGTAAGGTCAGGATATGAAGGTTAATTAGGGATATGTAAGGTTGGTTTATAGATGGATTTTCAGGGTCTTATGTGGTGCTACATTTCAAATTGAGATGGGCGGTAAATCGTGGTATTAAAGATTTATATGTAGAGACAGATTCGAACGAGTTTCATGCGCTAGTGAACGGCGGTGGTCGCTCCAAGAATCGTCTTATCATATCGGATGAGATTGCATTGAAATCTTACGGAATCAACCAGTTTTGATATTATCGAGAGGCTAATATGTATGTGGATTTGCTGGTAAAGAAATGAGATGAGTTAATTGATGGGCCGTATATATTCGAAGATCCTCCACGTTACCTATGAAACAATATCACGAGAGATAAGAGCGATTACGTAATCCTTAGACTTGTTTTAGATTCCCGGTGAGGTTTAGTTAGTTTTTTATTGAGGAAATTACTTTTTGCAGCCTCAGTTCCCAAACATTAATAAAATACATCCAAACTGATAAAAATTCTAAATTACATCCATTTTTTAACTTTTTGTTTAGGATTATACCTTTTTTACCCCTGCCCGTGATGGATACGAACCCTTGTTAATGCCTATTACATTAACTCAAATCCCACACGGTACAGACCTATCTCTCAATTCTTAACTCGATGGGTACGGACCTATGGCACAAAAACATCGCACAAATTACCACAGTGAATATGAACAAACAAAACAGCCAAACACTGTTAATGGGGTTGGCCCTTTCATGGACACACAAACTAAAAACAACTAACTCATTCAATCACTGTCTCTACGAAATTATTTACCAAATTCATTTACAAACAAACACATTCAATCAAACTGGCTTTACCAAATTCTTTACCAAATTCATTTACATATAAACACAAAGTAAGTATTTACCAAGAACTAGCATTACTAAATCAGAAGCAAACAAGAATGAAAAAAATAAAACCCAGTTTGGATGTAGCTGCAGGACTTCCCTTCAAGGGTCTGGACCCCACACGAGATGGGCCTTCATCATTCTGGACCATGCTGGTATGTTGATTGGGGCTGGACACATACGGCTTTGGGGGTGGGTTATCGAACTGGGCTTAGAAAACAAAACCAACTAATCACACGGGCTGTACCATTCACAAATCCAAAAAAACCCAACTAATCACACGCGTAATGGGTGAAGCAGTGTGGCACAGATATGTGTTGATGGTGGTCGATGAATCAAAAACCCCACCTAATCACACCCTTTTCGTTGATTTGGGCGAAGGTGAATCAAATAAGAATATAAAAAATACACATCTTTGCTTGCATTTTTTATAAAAGGAGAAATTTGGATTGCATCACTCGTTGAATTGGTGATGGGTCTCAACGTTTTTCAGTGTTGATGGTGATGCAGTGATGGGTTTTGACAAAGGTCAAGGATGGGTGAGGGTTTGTTGGTGATGGGTCTCGACGAAATGGACCCATAAAGAGAATAGGCTTAAACGGTCTGGACCCGTGGTTTTATCGCCGATGGTGGTGAACAGTTGATTCTCGGTGGTGATGGTGGTGAGCAGTGGTGGTTTCGTGATGGCCTTCTTCTCCAGCATAGCTTCGACGACGACCTTCTTCTCTAGCAGATCTTCGACGGGAACATAACAATGGTGGGTAGGGAAGCTCAGCTGATGATGGTGGGGATGGGAGGCGGTGGTGGTTTGATGGTGAGTTGATCAAAGAGTGTAGAGGAGGTGGTGGGTGATGCAGTGTTAACATAGAGGGTAAAGAGGCGGCAGTGGGTTTGATGCGGTTGATGCTGATAATGGTGGGGATAGGAGGTGGTGGTGGTGGGTTGGTGGTTGGTTGATCAGAGAAGAGGAGGTGGTGGATTGGTGTAGCGCTAATGGAGAGGTAGGGAGGCGGTTTAAGCAGAGAACGGGTGTGGAGGGGGTCGAGTATGGTGAAGGAGAAGAAAGTAGATGGGGTAGGGGATATATAGTGGTCATTAGAGGGGATGTTTAGGGATTTTATTTCTACTAGTTAACTTCCGACTATTAGTTGGAGAGTTGGATGTTTTTTATAAATATAGGGGGTGGATTGGTTGTACAAGATAAATGACCCTTATTTATTATTCACTACAACTTTTAAAGCCCATGATGTAGCCAAAAAAAAAGAAAATATTCGAGAGCAATTTACATTTGTAGCCTCGTAATTTCATAAAATATTAACCTCCCGTCCCCGCTCTACATAACCTTATCTATTCACTTCCCCCAAAGTTAAGCTTGAACCCCTACTCCAATGGCAACTCTAAACCTTTCTCTCCTCCTCCCAAAATCTCAAACTCATCCAAAGACTTCGACTTTCCTCTTTTCTCTCTCACACCCATCATTCTTACAATGCACTCTCCCACACCCAAAACCCACCACCTATTCATCTTCATCATCAAGATTTAGTCTCATAAAGACAGCAGCAGCTAACGATGGTCAATTCTCTTCAAGAAGAAGCAGTAGCAGTGAGCAAAGGGAGACAATAATGTTACCTGGCTGTGATTATAACCATTGGCTTATTGTTATGGAGTTTCCTAAAGACCCCGCACCCACTAGAGAGCAAATGATTGAAACTTATCTTAACACTCTAGCCTCCGTTGTGGGCAGGTACAAATTTCTATCTTTTTAATTTAATTTTCTGTTTTCGAATTTAAAGATTATACCTTTCCCTTCCTTATAATTGGATTATTGGGTGCTTATTAATTGATTATTTTCTTTTGTTTCTCAATCCAAATGTTAAATGTTTTCGTATATATGTTTGAATCATATAGTCTATTAATTTGTATGAGACTGTAATTATTGGACAATCTATTGTATGGTGTGCCAGTTACGAAGAAGCACAGAAGAATATGTATGCCTTTAGCACTACTACTTATACTGGATTCCAATGCACTGTTGATGAAGAAACATCTGAGAAATTCAAAGGTGCGTTATCTAATTATAATAGTATACAAGTCATGTTTTTTATTAACGATGATCATGTTCATACTTGATAGGATTGCCTGGAGTACTTTGGGTCCTTCCAGATTCTTATATAGATGTTAAAAACAAAGACTATGGAGGTAACAAAAGAAATTGTTTTTTCCATTTAATTTCAACTCTAATTTTTATGGTATTGTTTTATTTTAGGTGATAAGTATGTAAATGGAGAGATAATTCCTTGTCAATATCCAACTTATCAACCAAAACAGAATAACAGACCAAAGTATAAAAGTAAAGCATATGTAAGGCAAAGAGATGGTGCACCTTCAAGAAAACCCAAACAAGAAGCAACTCCTGAATCAGCTTCTTCATAATTTATATTCAATCATGGCTTTGTGTTATTGCTACTAATAGCTTTAGTTAGATAAGTGCCGGTTTTCACATTTTGATCATGTAATTTTTGCTCTAAACTAGTTACGTTTCTTCATGTATTTGAATGTGTAAAGGAACTGGCTTGATATACTACTATCATATCTAGAATTTGTAGCTGAAATTTTAATGTTTTTGTTTATTTTATAAATCTTATGGGCTTGTTTGGACCTTAGATCATGGGCACTACTTTTTCCTTAGTGGGCTTTAAATAATAATTAGCTTATTGGGCTGGGCTTTTGGATGATCCATTCTTTGTTGGTTTTTGATGGTTCCAGTAATGTTATTATAAAATAATAATAACAAATGATTTTGTCACGAGCCTTGTCATTATTTCTAAAGACGATAAGTGTTAAATATAGATACGATTACATTTCTAATAATATCTTTTGTTTGTTTTCTAGGAAGACAATTCTAGAATGTCATATACAAATGTTTCTAGACTCCATTTCCCATTAAATATAGCTTCATCTACCATCGAAGTTAAATATTATAACCGGTTTAAACAGATTCTCGCTTTAACCGGAACAAAAAAAGTCAATTTATACCAAGCTTTTAGTTATGTTCTACCTAAAATCTATCAGTTGATCAAAAATGTCTTTTTCAATGGCGGGTTGGCCTCAATGATATTTGTTTTGACAGTTTTATCTCTCATCATTAAAGAACACTAAAAGTTCACAAATCTTGTACTACACAAGGAAAAGCTCTAACAGAAAAGTTGGTACAATTAATAGATACAAACATATCTTTTTCACTTGCTTCTTATAGATAAGAATTCAATGGCCTACATTATTGTACTATCAATAGGACATCAGTAAATTTCAACATCATCAATTATTTGATAAGTGAGGTGTTAATTACTCATTCTTGATCTTGGAAACTTGTAAAATGGCTTTCTATGGCTTCAATGGTGATTCTGGTGAGTGTTACTCAACTCCATATACTAACAATTATGATTATAATTATGATTATGATTATGATTATGTTCCATCTCATAATTATAATTATGAAAGTGTCCCATCAGAGGTAAATTACTCTACATACACGTATGATTATGAACCTAAATATCTTCAATATGAGTCAACCCCTTATGTAACTGGGTATGTTTCTTCTGAGATAAAGTACACTATCTCGTATTCAACTCGAGAACCAGTTATTGTACCTGAATTTGAAGAGTATGATCCAACACCTTATGATGGAGGTTACGATGCTACTATAGTCTATGGTAAACCTCTTCAACCCTCCGATAAAATCTGTTATCCTCGTACTGAAAAGGTAGCTGATGGATATTCTTTAGAGGGTTTTTCATTTTCATCGATTCCTTCACCATATGGAAAAAACAATGTTCAATCTGTGAAGCCTCGTGATGAGAAACTAAGTAATGGAAGTAAAGTGGATCCAGAGCCGTGTCAAGTAAATGAGGATCATAATTCTGATGATGATGATAGTTCTAGCACTGAAGATGATCATGTTTCTGATCATGGAAGTTCAAATCATGGTTATGAATATAGTACACAAGTGTCAAATATACCGTATGGAGCTGGATTGGAGAGTATGGACATATGTGAATGTCTATTTGGTCATTGGCCATGTTTAGCGAAAATGGAGCGTGATAAGAAAGGAAATGAAGAAGCTATGCAAAGAGAAAGCTATGATGAACGATGGAAAAGTGCAGCCGATTATCTATTTGGGTGGCCATTAGGATATGGTGACCAAAAAGATGGAGGCTATAGTTACGGAAGTTATCCTCAGCATGGTTATTAGTTGAATAATGTTATTATCAAGGCTCAAATAATGCTTCTCAATTTGAGTAAGAGTGAGAGGGTTTTTTTATATTTATGTATAACATCAAGTAGATGATTATTTGGTGTCAGGTATAGATTTCTTCATCTTGTAGCTATATCTTTGTTGGAGATATATAATTGATCACATTTGTGCTTAATTAATTGAAACTTTATGTTCAAAATCTCTTTTGTTCAAGTAATTTCCATGGGATGTTTTTAACAAGCATGTTATGAAAATTGCTAGCGTGCACATTAGCTTTATTTCTGTTACCTATCAAATGACATGAACACCATTGAAGGGGAAGATTTCAATTTGATTCTGGTTGAACTTCGAACGAACAGAAAGATGTGAAACTCGAATTAAAGGACGGATCTAAGAATGATCGATGGATTTAATGAAAGTAAGCAGTTAAATTTAGCGGAGCCTACATTATTCAATAAGAGTTAGAAGTGTATCACATTTGCATAGAAAGAAAACTTAGTTGCTGATCTTGCTCGCGAAATAAATGGTGTATGATAATTTATTTGGGATTGGGCTACCAAGACTCCTGCTCAGTTAGTAGCTAGCTCGAACCCAATTCCTTTAGTTAGTTTGTATTTTGATGTAATACTTGTTTTTATTGCGCTTCAATGGAATAGTTGCAAATATACTAGCTCATACAGATTTCACTGGTTTAACGTTTTCTTTTTAATCAAAGGCAATTCATTTTGGGTGATACCTTAATGCTATCTAATAATACTCGAAAGCAAATGAATTTTTTCCTTAAATGAATTGTGGGTTTAATGCTAAGAACGAATTAACATTAAAGAAAATTACTTTAGGAATCGAATGTTTGATGAATTGTTGATGTTGTTGACTTGCTTCTCTCTCCTTTTGCTCCAAGTGTTCTTGGCTTTTTCAAAATTCAGAATGTAACTCTTTTCATCTTTCTCCTTTTGCTCCAGGTGTTCTTGGCTTTTCCAGAATTCAGAATGTAACTCTTTTCATCTTTCAAATCTCTCAAAAACACATTCCACTTAATAATGTCCCAAAAGTAAGGTTAAAATAAATTAAGGGAGAAACTATAGGAGATGGTTGTTTGAAAAATTGCTAGTAATAGTTATGGCGCTAATTAAACTTATTATTGATAAGAGTGAGTGGGTTTGTTCATACTAGTCGGGATTCAAATACACTTTAACTCCCCTCCGAGTGAACCTAGAGCCTAACCTTACATACCCGCCGACCATCCAATGAATTATAATCTTAACCCTAATTGACTACCTAACGGACATGGCCATTAAGATCAATTCCTTGCACTAGGCGTTTATGCAATAGGTTTGTAAATAACTCTCTCTTCCCTCCCCCCCACCCCACCCCCCACCCCCCCCCCCCCCACACACATCCATGTGTTAGCCTAATTACGTCAGCTAGCTCATACTTGGCCAGAGCCGGCTAGCTCGTACTTGGCCAGAGCCAGCTAGCTCCTATTTGGCCAGAACACATGACTATTTATAACAAATACATAAACTCCATTTGAATATAATCAATCACTCAATCAAAAAGCTAAACAATAACTATCCCAATAGTTACCTCAAGGAGTTAGTTCATAATATAATAAAAACTAATTAAAGATAAACTAAATAAAACTAAAGACATATTCATGTTTAAAATAGAAAATAAAGCTAAGTACTGTTAGTGACGAAGGGATTCGGTAAAAATGAAGGTCCTTATCTGAAGTAGTCACACTAGCAACTACTGAGGTCCGAGGAAGTTTCAATCCAATCTTCTTAAGTCTTCTCCTTCCCGAAGAGGGGATAACCTCAGACTTAAGTTTTCTATGAGAGATGGGAATTAAAGTCACCATCTTCGCTTTTGCTGATGTTCATCATGAGAGATTTGAAGAAAAAAGATGTTCATCATGAGAAGGAGGCATCAGAATGCTTATGAAAGAAATAGAGAAGCAGATAGAAAAAGAAAGAAGAGATTTTATCGAAGGCCTAAAAAGAGCGTTTCATTCAGCACTCAATCGCTAGAAAAGTGGAATAAAGATAATCATCTTCCAAGGATATGGACAAAGCATGGAAAGCCACAAAGGATAAGGCAATTGTACCTCAAGGAGCCATCCAAGAAGTTGACATATAAGGGAAGGGAATATTGAAATATAAATCCCAGGATTTAGAGATTGAACCGTTACCTCAGCAACCTAGTTCCCCATAAAATAGCCATTTTATGAATAACGGTGACAAATAAATAACTATAAGGGGAGAGCGAATGACTCTATGAAAGTTTTCCTCAGACACCGTACACTATTTAGTCAAAGATGTAATATGCTACAGATGCATCCAATTTTTGACGTTATTCAAGAGTACCATTCAAATTCAAAACAGGTGCCACCCAGTCATTAATTAGCAGAGCCTACCCATTCAGTCCTCACTTAATTTCCATGCGGTGTTGTCTCCCAAATTGGCCAAAAAGCAACTGTCGTGCCAGCCTTTGTGATTGGAAGGGAATTATTTAGCTAAACATACATCAAATCTTAATTGAATTTTGAGGAGACAGTTGGAACCATCTATTGTCTTCTCCTTTACAGCCAGACAACTTATAGAGATGGAAGAATAAGATTACTGAAGGTGAAGGTTTTAAATCCAATATATCTTGACACCCGATGAAGTGATGGACCATGCGTTTGGTACCAGCTGGCTCGAAAAAAATCATATGTGTTAATAAGATCTTTGATGAATGATTAGAAGGGAACTCTTAACCCCATATCAAAACATCGAGTGTAGATAGAAATCTTTCTACAAAGAGCTCTTTAGGCATACTCATTAACTTAAGGGCGATGGATTTTCGATCCTAGAAGCAAAAAACCCTAGAAAAACCATTTGATAGAACTTACAGAGACTAAGCTTGCATGATATCTCCTCTCCAATTAAATATACTATATACTCTTCCCTTGGAAAGTGTATTCTCCTCATACTAAAAGGGTTATAAACGACAAGGTCCCGAGGGTTGGTAGTAGAGAAAAACCCCTCGATGTTTGAACAAATTTCCCTCTCTAATGATAAGCGTGTCGTATCCTCCTTAGGGTTCTATATTTCCCCATAAATCAAGGACAAAATGGATCTACTAAACAGGAGTTTAACATAACACATCGAAGAAAGACTACTCATGAAGGAATTGTCTAAATCCTGAAGGTATGAAGGAGCTAGAGATGAGGAGGCCATTGGGCCCGGTCGTATCCACTGACCCCTTCCCTTTTTCCAATTTAGAACTTGAAGCATTATTTGAAATCATATATGGAAAAAATTAGAAGAAGAGAGAAAGCTTTAAAGACAATACCCGGTAAAGAAGTAGGCAAAGAAAACCAACTTAACAGTGAAATGTTCATGAAAGAAAACCAAATTAGACATGATAATTGTTGAAAATACAACATGTGTGCTATTGCAAACGACTCTATGAAAGGAAAGGAAGAACAAGAGCTATAAGAGCCCCTTGGAGTACGCTCGGAAAGGAATACACTCAAAGATGTAGCTTCAACAATTAAAGCTTACTCACAAGTCCGAAATAGTCTCGATAATCAAAGCTTACTCACAAGTCACATGTAGTCTTGAAATTCAAAGCTTATTCACGTAGACTCCTACAACCCAAGATTACTCACAAGTCTGACATGCCATCATCAATTATATATATATATTATTCGTAAGCCCGATATATTCTTGACAGTAAGCCCTACATATATACTTGACAATTGAACACTTATAATCTGATATATAGATTTAACTTAGATTTGGCATGCATCCAAAACCAAAACTTATTTAACAACCCACTTGGATAAAAGAGATTCAAGGATCAACCTCATACGCTGACACATTCTTATAGGTGCACTCATAAATATATAGCTAGAATTTGCATAGGGAGAGGCTGCTCATAAGAATCGATTGCTATGGTATATGAAGAATTTCCCTGAAAAGACCAACCTCAAGAGTTGGAAAAAGGTATGTAAATAATCGACCTTTGACACTAATACTTTCTTGGAGGTGAGCTCACAAATATAGTGTCAGCATTCACATCAAAAGGAAATTTATCAAAAAACCGACATAGCCTCGACATCATCTACTACTCACAAGACAATTAGAGCACTAACCTTTGACACTTATATGCTCTCTATGTTTTGAGAGAATTTCCAGTATTTTAAAATGAAGAAAAGTGCTCCCAACATTGAAGCAAGGTCAGACCATATATCAAATGAAAATCACTAAATTTAATGTGTTCCTTTAATCCTTTTGATGATATCCTAGTCAAGGATACTTATGGCACAAATTCAGCTGGGTAGGTATTAATAAGCCAAAAATAAACCATCAATACCTGACTAGTTACGAAAAGGCCTGAAGGTCCGAGATAGAAAATATGAGACTCACGCCGAGAGTAAAACATTTTTTTGAGGGTCGAGAAGTGTCAAACTCTCCCAAGGGCGTGTTACCGAAAGAATCGAGTTACTCCTAATCAATGTTTGAGGGCAGCGTCTTGCTTCGGTAATATTACGTTACAGTTACAGTTCGGACCCCATAACAACGTGAACTATGCAAATGTATTGGTCTAATACTTCACAACATGCCAGCCAGCCAGGCACGCACGCTCACATCTATATATACCCTATTTAAATGCCAAAATGGGTACAATCTATCTTTCTCATAAAATCAAGGTGGTCATAAAATCAATGTGGTTATTACATGAGTAATGATATATATCATTTAAAATCATATCATCCAAATATACCACTCATGATGTGGTGTAAATTGGTTGGTTAAAAATCATTAATCTATTTATTTTCTTAATTTAATTAACGATTTACTTCCAACTAATTCACACCACGTCATGAGTGGTAATTGGGTGGTATAAATTTAGGTAGTATATATCATTAATCTTATTATATATACCCTATTTAAATGCCAAAATAATATAATCTATCTCTCTCATAAAATCAATGTGGTTTATATGTAGTCGGATAAATTTCCGTAACTCCTTGTATCATAAGAATACCTGCTAGCAAAAATTCTAATGTTTTGCGTCAGAATGCCATCGGGAGTGCACCCCCCTTTGGCCCTTACTTAATGTCTAGTTTCAGGAAGCCTCAATTACACAACTGAGGCCTCGACCAGGTCAAGAGAGAGATTTGCAAAGGTGACTGATATTAAGGTATGTCGTTCTCATCGAGAATAACTATCTCAATCCTTAATTTAGTGACATCTTATATTTTACAGTTACTTCTTCTCCTTTATCAATTTCGTTGTGATCTCATATCGATCTATCGGGCACATCAATCGAGCAGTGGATTTTTTTGTGTTCTATAACTTTTCCAATCTGCATTTTACTTAAACGATCATATGATACGGTTTCATTAATTCCTTTGGCAGGTTGCACAAAGTTAACCAATTTTGCTGGTTAGTTTTTGAAAACTACTTACAAGAATTCATTTCATTGATTAGTGATTTTAGTGAATGTAGGTGAAGACTCGATAATTCTACTTGATAATGTAGTCGAGGTGTCGAGTAATCCGTGTGAATTTAACTCGTTGAGTCTCGAAAATTTGTCTTGAGAATCTAATCGAGTCATCAGGTAATTTTTACGTATTTGACCCAAAAGGCTTGATAATTCCGCCTGGAAATTTTAGTAACTTATCGGGAAATTCTTGTAAATTTAACCTATGAAAGCTCAATAAATTTGCATGATAATTTAATAAAGTTATCAGGTAATTCTTGTCATTTAGTCCGTGAAGCTCCGATGGTTCTATATGAGATTTTAATCGAGTTATTAGGGTTTTTTTGTGAATTTAACCCATGAAGTCTTGATAATTCTGTCTGAGAATTTAGTTGAGTTATTGGTTAATTCTAGTGAATTTAACCCATGAAGCATCGATAATTCACCCTGATAATTAATCGAGTAATTATTGTGAATTTTACGCGTTAAGTATCTATAATTTTGCGTGAGAAATTAATCGAGTTATTGGGTAATTCTTGTCAATTTAACTCGTGGATCCTTAATAATTCTATATGAGAATTCAATCGAGTTTTAGGCGATTCTTGTGAATTTAACTCGTGAAACCTCGATAATTATACTTCAGAATTTAATTGAGTTATCGGGTAGTTTTATGAATTTAACCCACGGAGATTAGATAATTCTACTAGAGAATTCAATCGAGTTATCGGATAATACTTGTAAATTTAACCTATATACCCTCGATAATTTTTCATGATAATGTAATCGAGAAACTGGGTAATACATGTGAATTTTAGCTGCAAAGCCTCGATAATTTTGCCTGAGAATTTAATCGAGTTATCTCGCAATACTTGTGAATTCAACCAGTTGTATTTTGTTTTTCTCTTGTTTATATTAATACATATACACATTCAAACGATAAATTAAATTAATTCATGCATTTCTAAAATTAACATTTAGGAAAAAGTATATTAATCCCAGACTACCTCTTTAAAACTCCTCTTTTACCTAATTACTATTCATGTTATCCATCTTGGGTTATATTTTTTCAAAAATGTTTGTCGATCCTAGCATTAAAGATAACACAGTATTTCCATTTCCATAACGACCACTTACATGGTACTAACCATAGCAAGCAACTGAAATGTGAAATCACAAGGTTAAGAGATTTAGGCAGGTTGCCATACCCTTATGGGTGTGATATGGGAGACAAGGATCCCAAGGAAAAATTAAGATTCAAACGTCGGGCGAGAACGCCGAAAAGATATATGCAACAATCTGAGATAACGAGCCGAGAGAATATTTTATAAATTCGCAAAATAATCAAGCAGAGCAAGAATATGAGATTGAGTTAAATACTATTTCAAGAAGATCTAAGGGTAGTCTGAGGCTGGGTTATGAAGTGGACATGGTAATGGGTTGCCCAAAATTTTAAGAAGGAATAGCTTCGAGATAGATACAATAGCTGGGGGCGAGAGTGGGCATTATAGGGACGAGAAAAAACAGTATGTGCGAGCAGTGCGTACCAGACAATCATATGGTAATCGTACATATGGTGATGACATAAAATTCACAGACAAAGACGCCAACATGCCAGTCTTCCCGTAAATGACCCTTTAGTAATACTCGCAGCTATCAGGAATGGACTCATGCATCGGTAGTGGTTGACACATGGAGCTTAGTAGATCTATTATATGCGGGTGAATTTAACCAACTACAAATACAAATGAAGTTCGTAAAACCATACACTGGCCCTATAAAGGGATTTACAGGGCATAGTTTTTGCCCAACAGGTTATATCGAGTTACCAATGAGCATTGGTTAGAATAATATATTTTGAAAAATGTGCAAGTGCCCTTCGTGGTTGCTAATTATGATTCAGCGTACCATGCCATCAGCACTTTAATAAGCCTCGAGTCGTAGTCTCAACGTACGGTCTCACGTTAAAATTCCTAACACCAAGCGGTATAGCAGTTATCCGGGGTGTCCAGCAACGAGCATAAGAATCCTACGTAAATATCCTCGAAGGACCACCCATGACCAAATAAGAGATCGAAGGTAAACCACAGTAAGAGCCTATCAACGATTTAAAAATGCTTTGTTCTAAAATCTGAATTTATCCTATGTGCAAACTCCTATTTTGGGTTATTAGGGATCCTAATTAAGCACATCATTTGGTTGGGTGAGAACATATTTGAGTGTAAACTCAAGCTCTTGGGAAATTCATGATGGCTAGTGAAAAAAGAGCCAAAATCTCGCTCTACATTATCCAAATATATGATCATATTGTCCCTAGTCCAACATTACAACCTTAAAGACCTTATGATTCTAAACTATGTGATCTAGAAATGATTTGGCTGATAGAGAGTAGTTGAGTGGACCATTAGATACTATGTTAGGATCAAGGAACAACCTATAACCACCATATCAGACTAAGCAAAAAGCATATCCTTCTTGCATTGCGAAGCTAATTTAATCTTGAAATTATATCGTGTTAATTATTTATATGATAATTGTATGTATAATTTAGTTTGTAAATATTAATACATTGAACTTGCTAAATAGTTGCTTTAGGGTCATTCTTTACATTCTTCTTCTCTCGTGCTTACTTGACTTAGTTGATGAAAACTTCCCTACTAGTTCTTATTTGTCGGGACGATAAACCATTGAGTTGGGGGTCTAGAATTTTATGATAAATTTATAGATCCGTGAGGCATCGTTTGTAGGGGTTTTAGTGCTTTAATATGGTATTTATACCTTTATTTTACATATTTTGAGTTATTGCTTATTCTTGGATTTATACTTATTTTTTGAGAACTCTGAGATAATTTTTGCGTTAAGTGTGTAGCTCATAGGAATATCTTGAATCCAGAGATATAAGAAAGACAAAAGCTAGGAAAAAAATAAAAAATCTAGAAAGTTGTCACGCTCTTACTAGAGTCCTTGGGTAAGATTATTCTACACAAAAGCTAGCGATATATACTAAGCCTGTGCGATTATCTAGTTAGGGAAGTCTGTTAGATCACTACTGAACACTGATAGTTATGAGCCGGTTATGTCCCTAAACCCCCTTCCATGGTTATAGTTTAAGCACTTACGACAATCTAGAGGTGTATAAGTTTTACGAAGCATCAAATAAAATAATTTACATTAAGCTATAATTTAAATGCCCAATTTGATTAAACGTAAATTCAAAATAACATAGAATATCAAAGCAGTAATCAAGGCTTATACAATTGAGAAAATCCAACCTAAGTGAATTTAGTGCATAGATAGCGATATAAAACTAAATACTAAAAAACTTAGAAACATGGTTAAGCCAAGAAACTAAAGCTAATTACCCTAATGGTAGCGGTGGAAAGATACATAACTGATGTTGTGAGACTCCAACTTCTACTATTTCCTCCTCTCGGTCGACTAGCCTTCTCTCTAGTCAAAATTTTGAATAACATAATGGAAAGGAACCTTATACAATTATAGTTTCTTGTATTTATAGGTCCATATTCATTTCATGGGTCATGGGACTCTTTTAAGTGACCTAATCCAACCCAAAAACGATTTCCTTCAAGAGTGGACTGGTTTGAGCCACGACAACTACAACTTTAGTAACTTCTTCAAATCAGCTTCAAATCACAAACTATTGATTACTATGTGTTACTAACTTAAAATACAAGCTATGTATCAAAGGGATCCTCCAGAATCTTTTTCAATCTCACGTGGAAACTCGAACAATAACTATCTAAATCGGGTTGGCAACTCTTTTCACTTTCTAAAAGTGGCTTCTTTGTCCTTTAATTCTTTTCTCCGGTCTTGATCTCCTTTTCTCCACTTCTTATACTCATCTTGGGATATAATATCATCCATGTAGATAAAAGCTTCAGACTTAACACATAAATTATGCACAAATATCTCTAAAAGTAACAATTCTTCAAAACTAAACAAGAAACGAGAAACTATCGATATATAGGAAACAATGCTCCAACTAAGCATAATATGAACCTAAACATAATGTATCATGACTAGATTAATATATCATAAATATGGAGACATAAAGTTACATTCCAATATGAACATATTTGAATGTTTTGTTGTACATGTGGTAGATTGGGGCACAAGATTGAGAACTGTGAAAAGCCAGCAAATAAAAATCCTAAAGATTTTGATGAGATTGGGAAAGTCACATTGTATCTCGATAATACAGCTATGTATCTTCCAATACAACCACTCTATAGAATTCAGATGAGAACTCGAGGAGGGTTCAACTCGTTTATGCCCTTTTACATATAGGATAGAAAAGGAGAGGGACCATCAGAGGATCAGGGAATTTAGAAGCAAAGGACAAGAATCGCACTGATACTATGGGTATATTAGATCAGGAGGAATCTATTTGAGCAAATAGAGAAAGAAGAATGAAGGAAAATAGAGATCATATGCTTGATGGTCAAGAAGGCCATGACTATTGTGGTTCATGATTGCTTAATGAGATTCTGCAAGAAGCGAGGGATAAAGGTATGGGTTATAAGATTCAAGAAGGAACTGTAATGGAGGGAGGCGATAAGTTTGGTAGTGAAGGAAATATGATTTCTTGGAAAGGAACTATAAGTGGCAAATATAACTTAGGATTGTTGGCTATTGAAGATATACCTAATAAACTCATATCAACTTAATTTGAGGGGTAAGATAGACATATCAATAGGGTTTCTAAGGATATAGAAAAACAAGGAGATGAGCAAGATTTCATGGAAGGTTTGGGTGAGAGAAACATGATCAAAAGTATAATGGAGTACATGAGGAAATTTCAAGGTAACATTAACAAAAAAAGGTGTCGGAGAAAGTTTTTAAAGGAGTTAGAATTGATGAAAAGATGATAGACAACCATGAGAATGAGTCATCGGATGAAGATAGTGATAACCGTAAAGGATGGTTGGATTTATCAGATAATGAACTTGTGGAATTTGGAAATGAGGACTCACGGGATATGGATAATTGATTGGAAGAAGACCTAGAGGAGGTGGATCCCCTGAATATGTATCGTGGATATTATGATGAATATGACTTGGGGAGTAAGGATTCCGACAGTGATAGTGAGCTCCATAATGTTCAAAGTCGTGTTAAGTTTAGGATCGGGTTGAAGAGTGATAAAATTAATGTGAAGGGTTGCCACCACCCCTCAAGAGTGTCCGCCAATCAAGTATGACGACATGTGTACGAAATTTTCAAGGATCTAAGGCGGCCTTGACAATGTCTACTATTAAGTTCGTGTTGGGAAAGTACAAACTTAGGATAATGTGCTTTTTTGAAACACATGTATGTGCTAATGAATCGTTTAATGATTTAAATTTTTTTAATATTCTAATCATTTTGTCAAAGACCCTACAGGGAGTGCTTACTACTTTGGGGGAATTCCGGTCATATAGAAGGTGGTTGTTAAGCTTGATGTTGTTTTTGCTAGCCAATATCATGTGATTTTGCATATTAGTGATAAGATTTTCCTTATTATATTATGTGTGTGCATACTCCTAATAACTTAGACGATCTTCTTAAGTTATGGTATTAAATTACTAACAAGGACAATGATATTGATGCCTCATTGATTATTATAGGAAAATTATGTGGTATAATGAATGCTCAAGAGAAATATAGTAATATTATATCTAATGGTAGACATATGTTTTTATTTAATAGTTTTTTTGTCTAATAATGGTATAGTGGAAATACAATCTAATAGATGTTTCTTTACTTGGACTAATTGACGAAGTAATAATAATCTCGTCAAGGTTAAACTTGATCGGGCATTTACGTCTAATAATTGGTTGAGAAGTTATTCCAATTCACAAGTATTTATACCACCATATATTGTTCGAATCATTCACCTCTTATTCTACAGTATGACCCATCAATGAGGCAAGGACAAAAATAGTTTAGATTTGAATCCTATTGGCTGGAACATGAACAATGCTCACACGTAGCGAGGACAATATGAGGAGAACCAGGAAATGAGATATCATTTAAGGAGTTTGTTAATAAAAGAGATGATACAATTATGTCACTAAAAAGTTGGAGTAGGAGAACGTTTACGAATCACGAGAGGCAAATAAAAAAATTAAAAACCGACTTGTAGAAACAACAAATGAAGTAATGACAAGGTAAATACAACAAGAAGAGAAAAAAATTACAGAATTAATCCAAATAGCGTATCAAAATGGAGAGTATTAGTCAGATAGAGCCCGACAAATTTGGATTAAATGCGGAGATAGGAATACTAAAAAAATTCATACATTTACAATACATCGAAGAAATGGGAATAGAATTTTACGCATCAACGATATGGAAAGGGTTTGGAAGGAAGAAATGTCAAAACTTTGTGATTTTTTCTAGAATTATTACAATGATTTATTCATAGAAAATTATCATCAATAAATGGACCGTGCAGCGAAACGTGTATAACAAAAAGTAACCCAAGAAATGAATAATAATTTGACAAAGCAGCCGACTATGAAAGAATTTCTGAAAACAGATTTTGACATGTCACCGGAAAAGCGCCAGGATTTGATGGTTTAAACGGTACATTTATCATGAATTTTGGGACATTATTAAGTGGGATGTGTTTTTGATGGTCCGAGACTTTTTTAACAATAATTATCATTAGACTTACTAAATTATACTTTGATAACGTTGATTCCAAAATGGGATACACACAAACAAATAGGAGATTATAGACCTATCTCGAGTGTAAACTTAGGTTATAATATTATTTCGAAAATTCTAGCTAACATACTACAGGGTTATATGAATGGCATAGTATCTCCTACCCAGACGACGTTCATCAAAGGTCGGGCTATACAAGACAATAACTTGGTGGTCCAGGAAGTCTCCTTTTATATGAAGAGAAAAGGAAAAAACCCAATGAACATGGCAACTATGAAATTAGATATGACAAAAGCATACGACCACGTACGCTGATATTTCATTATCTTTGTATTACAAAAGTTGGGTTTTTCTCACATATGGATTCAACAGATTAACAATTGTATCTCTTCTCTTTTGTTTTATATTAACTTTAATGGTGATAGATTGGAAAATATTTAACCTGAAAGAGGGCTTAGGCGGGTGGTCTGTTATCTCCTTTATCAATTTCATTAATGACAGAAGTTTTGATAGGACTTATTGATAGTAAGGTAACACAAAAACTTATAAATGGGACTCAGATTACGAGGAGCTGCCTTATTCTAGCACACTTATTATTTACAGATGACTCATTAATTTTTTCTTAGTGCTCGAAGAGCGCTAGATTGATGCTCTTCAACATTGTATAAATATATTTTGTGTGGGATCTGGCCAACGTATCAATTGTAATAAATCTTCAATGTGTTATAGTCGTGACACATCAGCAGATTCTTGGAAAAGTACCACTAAAAGACTGCAAATTAAAGAAACAAATGACTTTAAAAAAATTGGGTATACCACTTTGTCATAAGAGATCTAAGGTACAATATTTAAATTGGATAATGGAATATTTTTCAAGAAAACAAAAGGATGGATGGCACAATTATTATCAGGGGGATAAACAAGTCCTTATTAAAGCAATACTCCATCCTATTCCAACGTATACAATATTGTTTTTATCTTTTTCATTTACGGTTGGTAATAAACTGATTTCAGCGATTTCTAATTTTTTGTGGAATTTTGGAGAGAGGATCTGGAATCACTAGCTAGCTTGGAAGAAATTGGAAGTTGAAAAGCTACTCGGATGAATGGGTTTTAGAGATTTCAAGAGGATGAATATTGCGCTACTGGCAGCTCAAGCGTGGAGAACTAAAAATATACTATATACTTTAGCTGCGAGACTTCTGAAAGCATATATTTCCCTAAATCAAATTTCATGAATATAAGCTTAGACAGTGCACGAGGACTTAGTCTTGGGCAAGTATTATAGAAAGAAGGGATCTTTTGAAAGAAAATAGAATATATCGAATTGGGAACGGGAACTCTATTGACATTTGGAATGTCAAATGGTTGGACACGCAATGGAAATTGGAAATACATCAAATTGTAGTTTAAATTAACTATCAAAATTATGGTATGAAAAAACGATAGAATGGAATATGAAGTTACTAAATAATGTTTTTCCAAGACCGGTTATACCACTCATCACCAAAAAGAAGATTTTACGGCCGGAAGTCGACGACTGTTTTACCACACTCAAAAGATGGAGAATATGTAATGAAGTTGGGGTATAAGATTCTCACTAATAATCAAATATTTGGCAAACCACAAATATCAACAGCAATTACCGATGTAAACCTAACTCTGTGGAAAACAACCTGGAAAGCAAATGTACCAACTAAATCACAATTTCTTATCAGAGAAGCATGTAGTAATACTATACTTCAAGGGAAAAACTTGGAGAAAAAAATTTGCGAAACAACGGCAGAATGTTCATTGTGCCATAATGGAGGTGAGATAATGGAATATATGTTATTATTATATGTTGTATGCAGGCTATATAGGCGGGCGACACCTCAAATGAGAATACAAGTGGGTCAAATCACAATACTAGGAATATGGATTCTAAAATATAGTTCAACATATGTGGATGGAGGTTGGTAAACTAGAGTGATAACAAATTATGTGTTTCTAATAATTTGGAACATTTGGAAGGCAAGAATAAAAAATAGACACAATGGAACAAAGGTTTATATGGATGATATCATTAGTACCACTAATATCATACCAACATAAAAGAATTATTTGGGACAAACTGGGATAATATCATGCAGTCTTCATCTATAACTACTCATCAATCTCAATTGTTGAAAAAGTGACTCGACATGCATTCAGATATTGTGTTTATATGTGATGCTTCATTTGATCAAACATACAGTCCAATGCACATTGATATTGTTCAAATCCACAAGAACACCAAATTAAGGATTGAACATTCTAAAACGATTTTCTGCGACTCAATAATAGAAAGAGAAACACAAGCCATCATTTAAGCAGTTGGTATTTGTATAGATTCCATACAAAAGAAAAAAAATCTTTGGGAATAATCTTGAACTCATTCAAGGTATTAGGAAAGTGTTAGACGCTAGTGGAGGATACACCCGATGTTGAGGAGGATCAGGTTAATGGCAGAATCGACAGAGATTATCACTTTCAAACATATCCCTTGGCATCTTAATATCCGTGCAGACAAGCTAGCGAATGAAGTTAGGCATAGGACCATGACGACAACCGTTAGCAGATGTACGTTAACAAATTACGGACTTAAGCTCACCCTGGTTTTTTTAAAACTAATAATAGATAGTCAATTTTTATTCTTACTACTATCAATCAAAATTCGTATTTTGTATTTAAATTTTAACCTTTATGTATTACCATTATATATAATTAAAATTCATGATAATTTGCTATATTTTTTACAAGTACTATAGTTTAATTTATAATATAAGTAAGGTTTTACTTATTGCATTAATTCCGTTTCTTACTTTGTTTATACCCATTATATTATACTCTCTGTTAATATTCTAATTTTTCTATAATCAAACTAATAATAATGAATAAAAACTAATATTTCTTTGTTAATTATATTCTTTTGTTGCATTAATAATATATATATTAAATTTTAATTTACATATCATTAGTTTTTTAATTTATCTATTTGCACACACACACACACACATATATATATATATATATATATATAATTTTCTATGAAAAGTAAAAGAATTATCTCTAAAAAAAAGTTGTTTCTTAACGTTTTAATACTTAAAATTCATGCTTGATTGTAATTCTGAATTCGTCACTGATGATAAAGAAGTGGCATTAAGCACTAAAATCGATTACTAATTTAATATATGTTTTGATAGTTAAGGATTTTTTGGTTTTGTGTATTAAATTAAAAAAACGTATTTACTCACGCAGGGAGCAGAATGAACTATGAAGATATATGTGCAAGATATCACCCGGAGGTAATATTTCTTTCGGAAACTAAGAATTCTTTCTCTGTTCTTAAGAAACTTGAAAAACCCTTACGAATGTCCCTAATTACTACTGTTGAGCCTATAGGTTTGAGTGGAGGGCTGGCAATTTTTGCTATTAATAAAAATAATATTAAAATTCTTAGCAAAAGTGAAAATTTCATTAATTGCGAATTTTCTAAAATTGATGGAACTAAGTTCAATTCCACTTTTGTCTATGGAACATCCCTTGATAATCAAAGAGACCAATGTCTAGAAAATATTAAATTATGTGACCCTAAGAACAAAATAGCCTGGAACCTAATTGGTGATTTTAACTTAATTAGGTTTTCGAATGAAAAAATTGGGGGAAATATATGTAATAAGAAAAATATGAAGAAATTTAATAGTTTTATTAAAAAGCTTGAGCTTATGCAACTGACTAATAAAGGATGCGCCTTTACATGGTCCAATAGGAGAAATAAAGATCAACTTATTAAAATGGTATTCGATAGAAACCTTAATAATAAAGAATGGTCAGACATATTCCCAAATGCCTGGGTGAATGCTCTACCAGATGTAGGGTCTGGCCATAGCCCTTTGATCTTACATTTTGATGATAATCATGATAAAAGATATAAAAGGTTTTATTTTGAAAATTTCTGGATAGAAGAGAAGGAATGCCTTGATATTATAGAAAATGTTTGGAAGTCCAGAAACTCTATTAAAACTATTACAAAAGGTAGCCTTTTGACTAATCTAAATATGTGTAAGAGAATACTTACAGTTTGGAGTAAAAGGAAGTTTATATATACTAAGAAGAGAATTGATCAGTACTTAGAAAAATTGAGAATTATTACAAATAATAAAAATATTAAGGACACTGATAAAGATGAATACAATTTTATATTAAAAGAAATTGAAACACTTTGGAAAATTGAGGAGGACTTCTGGGCAGCTAGGTCTAGAATTAATTGGTTGAAAAAAGGGGATAAAAATACAGCCTTTTTTCATGCTGCTACTAAAGAAAGAAGATATTTTAATAAAATTTCTTCTATAATGAATGATCAGGGTATCTGGTTGAATACTCAAACTGAGGTTAATCAAAACATACTTGATTACTTCATAATATCTTTAATACTGTGGGCCCTCGGGATTTTACCGCTATATTAAACATAATTCAACCAAAAGTTACTAAAATTATGAATGAAGCCCTTCTAAAACCAATTCTTGTTAAAGAAATCGAGTAGGCAGTCTCTGAGCTAGGGGATTTCAAAGCACCAAGCCCAGATGGCTACCCAGGTTTCTTTTACAAGAACTACTGGAATATTATCAAATTAGATGTTATTAAAATTATAAACAATTTTTGGTACAATAATGAAAGCCTTGAGAACCTAAATCATACTTTTATTTACCTTATCCCAAAAATTGAAAATCCTGGTACTGCAAAGCATTACAGACCCATCAGTGTTTCAAACTTCATCTATAAAATAATTGCGAGGCTTTTGGTTAACAGACTTCAACCATTCATGAGTTATATAGTAGATGATACTCAAACTGCCTTTATCCCTGGCAGAAATATCCAAGAAAATACCTATATTACTCATGAAGTTTGTACCTATTTAAAAGAAAAAAGAACCTCGAAAAACTATAGTATGGTCATTTAAGCCGATATACAAAAAGCTTATGAGTTTGTTGAGTGGGATTTCCTACTACAACTTATGAATAAATTGGGTTTTGACCCAAAATGGAGTGAGAAAATCATGAACTGTATAACCACGGTTACTTACTCCATTCTAATCAATAGACAACCCAACAGACTTAATAAACCCCAAAGGGGACTTAGACAAGGGGACCCCCCGTCCCCACTCATTTTTTGTCTTATAACACAAACTTTGAATGACCTTATTAAAAATAAAGTGGATAATGAATTTCTTGAAGGCATTAAATTATCAAGAAATGGCCCCTCTCTGACCCACCTATTATTTGCAGTTGATAGTGTATTTTTTCTAAAAGCTAATAATAAAGATACTAATAGCTTTAATGACATTATTAATAAGTTTGGCTACTCTACAGGGCTTACCTTAAATTTTAATAAGTGTGGGGTTAAGTTTGCAAATACCCCCCACCATATTCAACATATATTTGCCTCTAGAGTGAATATGAAAATTACTAATAACTTAGGCTCTTACTTGGGCCTACCCACTGAATGGGGCAGGTCTAAAGTTAGAGAATTAATCTGCCTTGTTGAGAAAGCTATCAAAAAAACTCAAAACTGGAAAAATCTATATCTTTCTGAAGCTGGTAAAGAAATACTCATTAAGTCAGTATTACAAAGTATACCAAATTACTTCATGTCTTCCTTTTTGTTACCAAAGAAAATATGTGAATATATCTCTATGAAAATTCTGGTGGGGTAATAAATCTAAAAAAGGTATACACTGGACCAATTGGTCTAATGTAACCCATAGTAAATATATTGGGGGTTTAGGTTTCCAAGACCTCAATATTATGAATGTGGCACTACTTGCAAAACAGGCCTGGAATTTACTTAATAAAAAAGATTCTTTACTATATAAAATACTTAAGGAAAAGTACGTTCCCAATAGCTCCTTTCTTCATGCTGACTTGGGCAAAAAACCCTCTTGGGGTTGGAGAAGCCTGGTAACAGGGAAAGATGCTATTAAAAACCAACTGAAATGGAAAATTGGTAATGGAGAAGATATAAATCCCCAAATTGATATATGGTTTTCACATGGTTTGGAAATTATTAAACCGAGGGATATAAATATTAGTAAAGTAGCAGATTTATTTCATGTTGGTGAAAGGAGATGGAATTTAATAAAGGTTAAAGATAATTATCATAGTAAAGATTATGAAAATATTGTAAAAACTTTCATTCCACTTATTCAAGTCCAGGATAATCTTACCTGGACCCTTAGTCCTAATGGGCTTTTTTCAGTTAAAAGATGTTATCATCATATGAAAACTGAAAAAGTTAAAGTTGAGAATAATAAGAAAAAGGCAAAGCCTTCCTCTTCACATGTTACTAACCCTAGTGTTTGGAAAGCTATATGGAATATGAAGCCCCCCCCCCCCCCCTCCACCCCCAAAGTTAAATTTTTTATATGGAAAGCAATTAAAAATATGCTTCCAACCTCTGAAAATCTTAATATGAAAAAATGCGCAGAAACTAAATTATGCCTTATATGTAATAAAGAGAAAGAAAACGTTGAACATATGTTATTTGATTGTGATTGGGCACGTGCCACGTGGATAGCATCCCCACTCTCATTAAAAATCAGCAACCCCTCCAAGAAATTGGATGTATGGATGGCTGATTTAATTAATGGGATGGGAAAATCAAATGGTAACTTTGTCTCCTCGTTTGAGAAATTCTGTATCTTAACGTGGCATATATGGAAAGATAGAAATGCTTATATTTTTAACAATACAAAACTGGACCCTATGCAAACAGTGAGTAAGGCTGAGAATAGTTGGAAGGAATATTTTGTTTGTTTGGGAAAAAGTGATATTACAGATAAACTGAAGGATACTATATCAGATATGAAACATAAGAACAGTGCTGGGAAAGGTAAAAAATATAAAAACCCTTATGATGTAAATAATAAACTGAAGGGAAACAAGAACAGTCCCAAATCTGGGAGTAATTCAGTCTCGACTATGCAATTGCGAGATCATATCAAGCAAGATCTTAAAACAGTTAGTAAATGGAAAGCTCCTCCTAATAATTCTATTAAAATATATTGCGATGCCTCTTATACTAAAAACAAATCCTCTATTGTTTGTGTTGCCAGAGACTATAAAGGAAGAGTATTAAAATGTGAAGCTTGGAGAATTAACGCTGACAATAGCTTAGAGGCTGAAGGTTTGGGAGTTTTAAAAGCTTGTCTATGGGCGAAGGAACTCAAGAACTTCCACTGCATAGTGGAAAACGATAATCTTCTTTTTATAGAGTCATTAGTTAGCAATTTTGTATTTAATTCTCCTTGTATTGCGAATGTAGTTAGAAGTATTTATTTCGTTTCTGAAAACTGTAATCCATCTTTTTCTTACACTAGTAGAGATGGAAATTTGATAGCGGATTGGGCTTGCAAAAATTTACCTTGTGGTGAGTCTTTCGACTATTGTGCAAGCCCATTCCCTACTAAATTAGCTAAGTTGTTAGGCCTTGATTCGTTCCCTGTTAGGATAGGCTAACGAATTTTGTATTTGTTTGGTTATTTAATATAAGCGTTTAGAAAAAAAAAAAAAAAAAAAAAACTATGAAGATAGACAAAAGAATGAAGGTGCGGCAGGTAGGTCACGGTCAAGGGAACGCACAAGACATTACCAATCAATGTACGTACGGAAATATTATTAATAATCCAGAATGTCATAAAGTATAAGATAGTGGTCGTCTTAAATATGATTATGTATCATATTCCTTAGTTTTTAACAACATACCAAACTTTAGCCTAAAGTAAAGAGTAATACGGCATCATATTAGTTTATAGCCTTGTTCTTTGTCCCTGATCTCCGCAATTTAGGAAAATCTGAGGCAACTAATTAACCATCGATCACTTTATTATCCTTCACGTGACCAACCAAGCATTAATACAAGGGAGTATTTAGAATGACCCTAGCCTAGATCAATTGACATTTAGCTATAAAATGAAGAATATAAATTGTAATGATCATGTGGAAATTTATTTTATGTAAACTTGAATATCTTGAATAGAAGTGGCAACGCCATCGCTGACTATTACGCTAAATGCATCAGAAGCAATAGAGATTTATCAACTTGGAAAGATTACTCAATGACGGGAGCGTTTAACTTTTTAGTAGGTTCTGTAATTAGTATGCATGTTGTTTTATTTGACAAAAAAAAAAAAAAACTATCTTGAATAGTGTCAACTTTAAAAAAAAATTAATAATAATTGGTTGCTCTCAACTAAAACACTATTCACATTAACTTAAATCTTCAATTTTTTTCAATTAATTTTAACTTTCAATTAATCCCGTTAAACTTTCGTTTTGCTTCAATTCTTCGTTGCATATTATCACTGTTAAATGTTATTATGTATTATGAGTTAATTTCCTTTGGTCTCTACTTCAATTTTAAGCATATATAGAAAATCACAGTATCTATATCATCTTCAGGGGCCTTTGTCTTTTGTTAACTTTTTATTTTATGGCTATTATCAAGATCAACTATGGATCACACGTGCAAGGCACAATGAGGAACTTTCTTCTTTACTATTTGTCAAACGAGGCGGATCTCTTCACGACGTCTTCGTTTGGACAAAAAATCATCATGCAAAGGTATGGAAAGCTTGTATAAAAGTATTTTGTTGGCTAAAGAACGTTATGTCAGATCTGGGATGAAGAAATTGGGCGGATTTAGGTTAAGCTACTATTTCTTTATTGGTATTATGTTCAAATTATAGAAAAAAGATGTTGCAAATTGGCTGAAGAAAGTGTATTTCTGGATTTTCCTATTTTTCTATTCTGCATTGGAAGAAGTGCGATTTCAGATAACATGGAGAGATTATGGGAAGCCACATATTGTTATTTTCTATTTTTCTCTTTGGATATTTTCCTTTACCCGCTATTTCATCCCAAGACGGAGATTCATGGGAAGTTACAATGTTCCTCACACGCCTATTGTTAAGCTCAACACTCCAACGCGACACATATACACCTTCAATTGCATGCATGGGTTGGTTATGATTTCTGAGAATTCTCCTTGGAATTAGAAAGATCCTCCCCAACCTAGTATATACATCACTCACGGAATACCTTCTTCCTCACAAGCTTTTCTTCTTTTCCATTAGCTGCAAAAAAACCATGGCATCACTCCCTTCCAATCGCTAAGTCAAAACAAGAAAATATCAAGAATTTCTAGATTCTTTTGCTTAACACCAAAGCCCCATCTTCAAAAGAATGTATTTGCAGATTTTGCATTTGCTGTGAAAAATAATAGCAGAAAGAGTTATACCTTTCAGGTATTTTGTAAAATCATCATTGGTTCATGGGGGATCAGCTGTCATATCAATTTCACCCCTGGTTCATCAGACTGCTGGTCATTTAGTCAATGCATGTTATCATTGTGAAATGGGAAGCCAACGCAAGTGTGGACGAATTGGACTTAGTGAACTCTTTCGCCTGGGTAAGGGTTCACGGGCTTGCGGGCATCCAATGTTGCATCGTAACCATGGAGTTGATTGGTACTTTCACTGGCGATCTTATCGATATTTATTTTCCTAATAATAACCAAAAGGAAATTGGCTATCTTTGTTTTTGTTTTGATACACAAGAATCCATCAAAACAAGAGTTACATCGAGCAATGCGAGGGCGCAGTGTGGGTTGTGTTTGTTTACGATAATCTCAGACTCTTTTGTTATAATTTTGGGAGGGTTAGGCAATAATCGGAGTTCATGCCTAGTAGGAATGGTTCGCCCAACATGGAATGATGACGCGACTCGATATATCCATTGGAGTCAGGAGACTATCGTACGTAGTGAAGACAAGGTTATGCATGTTATTAGAAGGTGTGATATTTGGAGGATATGCGATGAAGTGATTTGGTTCTTCCCGTTCAGAAAAGCCGAGTATTAAAAATGGTGATGACACCAATGGGGGTAATGTGAGTGGCCAGAACGAGGTTTTTAGTAGGGTCAATTTAAATCACAGTGACAACTCAAAGTTTAACACAAGGTAATGAGAAAGGTGATAAACAAGAAAGGGAATCTTCTAAGAGAAAGAGGGATAACACGGGTTTGTAAAGAGATGTTATATGTAACCTTCATTGGAAGAGTAATCTGATTGCATTCCACATCAATAACTTCCTAAGTCTTTTCAAGATTTCTCAAGAAGAAGTCGATGACATTGGCAAAATTATTATTGTAAAACAAAGAAGTCATTGTTTACATAATGGGAGCTAGAGAAATGGAGTTTGACACTTTGTTCAAAAACATCATTCATGAAAGTAAAATGGACTATAATGGTGCTTCGAGGATGGGGGTATTGATATAAATGATAAGCTTATCGGAAATGAGTAGGTTGGGTCGATCAAGATAAGAGATAAAGGAAATGTTCGAAGTTATGACGAACAAAAATATTCTTACACACCCGAGGAGGAGTTCGAAAATTCACAATCGATCCACATTAGTCAACATGCAAGGCAGGAAGGATTTTTGATAAAAAATGGTATTCAACACCAATAGGAAGAGTTTAGGGTTTGGGAGAGCGCTTCTCTTGGCCAAGAACTTTGAAAAGGAAAAGATCATAAATTGGTGGCGATGGTAAATCAAAGTTTTGGAAAATTGATCATGAAGAGTTTTGGAAAATCTTCTTCCCCAAGCTATCAACCTCCGTTAGAGCTTCTGAAATACCTTCACCCACCATCCAAACACACCTGAATAACCCAAAAATCATATCTAAAATCATCCGTACATTATTCCTAACAACAATAACCAAACCAAATCATTCCAACATCACAAGAAATCAAGAATCAAATCCAAAAATTTCAAAAGCCTTTTTCCAAATTTCTTTATCCCACCACAAATCCTTCATACCCACTTGGCAAAACATCATCCTTACACCTTTACGACTCCAAATAATACCTTATTCACCCACTTCAAGGGGTAATTTCAAGATTAGTAAGATTTTGTGTTGGAGGTAAAGGAAGATGACACGAAGAACAGAGATACTTGCTCATGTAGAGGAGATGGAGAAGAATCCAAACAAATATTTGGTGAGAGAAAGAGGAAACTACTTAAGGTTTACGTGAGTAAGAAAAAGAAGTAAAAGGGTAATCCGAGTCATATGACTAGAGAGGAACAGGTTATGGTGGATTCGAGTGTTCAAGAACAAACTATTGAGATTCCAAAAGAGAAGACAATGTAACCTGTCCAAATCAAGATGTCTCTACCCAAAAAGAGCGAAGCTTCAAGAGCCCTAGAATCTATTGCAACACAAATCATTCCTACTTTAATACTCACGAACAAGCGAGAGTTGTGGAGGAAGATGGAAAGGGTGAATATAGAAGATTTCTTGAGAAGGGGGAATATTGGGTTGGAAGACGTTTATGATGGAGCGTTTGATTTTGAATATTGAGCTGGTAAGAGAGTTTTAAATTGGACTCTTTAGCCTAGATATCAAGGGTTCACAGTTGAAGAAATTCGTAACCACTTCAAGCTGAAGAAATTGGTTTGACCATGCAAGTATCAAGAAGCGGTGAAGAAAATCGAGACTTTCAATTGGAACCAACTACATGAACAAGTTTTTAGTGAGGAGTTGGTTCTAGATTATGATAAAGGAGAAGAGAAGTTGAATACATCGTGGCCTTACATGTTCATTCAACCCGATACGAAAATTTGGTACCACTTCCTTACGCCCTCGGCCTTTGGGAACACTTGAATCGCTGATATACTTTATAAATCGACCATCTTTTTGAATTGTGTTACGAGAGAGGAAGAAGTAGATGTAGATCAACTAATTTTTTATGGGGTTATGCGATTCATAGTTGAGCCAAAGAAGTTCTTTAACTTGAATTTCCCCTCAATGATCACTAGCCTATTGATGAAGGCAGATGTGAAACTTGGAGAGATAGAGAAGCTTGTTAGTAAGTCGATTACCAAGTTAGATAATGCATGGATCAAGAATATTTTGAGAGGAGAACAGTCGAAAGAGTTTCTTGGAAAGAGAAGGCGAGTGAGCAACTTAATCGAATATAGATAGCTCAAATTCTCCTTGCCAATGATGTGGCACTAATCAAATCCAGTCAAGTGCATATCACGACACTCCTGTAGAAAATAAGGCGCTATACTGCAAAGGATCCACCGCATCCTATCTTGGATATTAGGTGTTTGTCTATAATTTTATTGAGTCTATTTTGATTCGTGGATGTCACGTCTCAACTTTGAGTTGAGGGTGGGAATCCGTTGTTCCCATCCCCACTTTTATGTGTTTATTTGATTTTTAATAAGCGTGGATGTTGGTGTAGAATTTAGTGTATATACCTTTTAAGCGGAATTGAAATGAGTTACTGATAGTAAATTGTAGATTTGTAATTTTGTCTTGTATATGCTTAAAAGGTTTTACTGAAACACATATTAAAAATAAAAGAAAAGATTAGTGAGCGATGTGGTAGAAGTAAGTTCGATCTTAGGGAGCATGAGTGGTGTGTAGAATGTAAGTTTTATTTGCAGGCTTTTTCTTATCCGTGAACATTTTCTATAGACAGATGCAAGTATTTGGCAATCACAATTCCTTTACAATATGTTTACAACACATTGTTGATTGAGGCCATGCTATAGCGTTTGACCATATGATTCGTCTTTTCCCAAGTAGCTTGTTCTATTCTAATAGAATTAGTGAGAACAGTCCCTTCTTTAGGTCCTGGCCTAGGATCCCTTAGGACAAACTCATAATCTTTTAAAGAAATAACTATGTCTCCGTTCCTTTTCCAATCCAAAATTTTTCCTCTAGTTATCATATTCTCCTCGATAGTACCGGCAAAAGGGGTTAAGGACGACATTTTTATATGTTGATACAAATGTGTTAGTATGGGTAAGTCGAATGTTATGTATATACTACTAGAATATGTCCAAGAAAACTAGTCATGCATTGGTTTCTACACTAGGTTTCAACTAGACAGATCTACCCTCATAACTTATCAGACGTTGGTGTAACAATATCTTATTTCTCTATCATACTCCAACATGGGGTCGGCCGCATGTAGTGAAAATATGAGCTCTTTCGAGTCTGATCTTATTAACCAGTGATCATGGCACAAAGCCCTAAAGTTAATATTAGAGTCTTGTTTGAGTTTGACTTTTCAAAAGTTTGAGGATCCTTCTCCGTGGTGGGGGCCTAACACTTCTCTGAGTTTGATTGGGTACCATTTTCTTATGAGTCTCCTACGATGTACTTAGTTTTTAGAAATCCAATCATCATGAGTAAGTAAGTCTTACTTAGGACCCTAGTGGAGCAGGAATATCCTACTTAAGTCCCCTCGTGATTGTGAGGTAGCCGCCCTAGTTCGCTCTCCGGGGATAGGGAGGAATTTAGAATCCTGGTTATTGCAATTCTACATAGTTCACCCTTACATGTTTAGAATAAACAAGGCTAGTGGGGATTACTTTCTAGTTTCTCAAGCTAAAATCTCATACTATTTTTCTTTCTCTTATTTAATTTCCTGTCTTTAATTCAATTAGTTTAAATTCTTATCTACAAAACCAGATAAAAATCTACTTGTCTTTTCCTTATTTGCGTATTATTCTTCTAGCTTTATATTTGCACTTGATATTTACATAAGTTCTTCCTAACTTTCGTAGTCTCTGAGAAACGAACCTTATTTATCATTTAAACGTGCATACGTCATGTATACTTGCAGAACCGTGCTAGGATAGGGTGTTTACTTTGCACTTATTTTATCTATTATTTTATCATGCCCTAGTCGACACCAATTATTAATAAGTCCAATGTAACCTCATCCATATTCTTCATAAACCTGACATAGTTTTGACGATTAACCACTCATGCTAACATGGCTAGTGAAAGAATATTCAGAAAAGCAGACTCAGACGCTGACATGACTTGTAAAAAGGAACACATGAATAATATTCTAGCATCTGCATAAATAGAGGATTGCCCATCATGAAGTATCTGCAAAAAAACAACCTAAGAAATGATGTTAATAAATATCAGGGATCCAACCTTCAAAGTTTACAACTTCCTAGAGGTACGCTCATAAAGATAGCATGAACATTCATATATAATTTTTTTTTTTTATGATCGACGTAGCATCGTCAATCAAAGTGTTCATAAATACCGATACAGTCTCGACACCCATAAATACTCACCAGAAATGCACAAGGCATTAACCTTCGATGATTCAATGATCTCGACCCTTAAAGATATTGCCATCATCATTTGTATACGAAGAAACTAATTCCGAAAAAAGTCAATACCAAATTAGATCTTATATCAACGTGAAACTACATGGGTTAATGGATTCTTTTTTTGATCATATCCAAGTAAAGGATATAGATCACACAAATTCGAAGAGGTATTGATAAACCAAAATAACCCGCCTATACCAGATCAGTCGGGGGAAGGCTTGATGGACCAAAACCTAGATGGTATATATCAGGATGAGGGTAAGGTGTATCTTCCAAAGGGAGAGGAGTTTCAAACTCTTATGAGGGTAGATATATCGAGGATTTAAGGTCATTCGAGGCCTCACTCGAGGATAGCTACACGCTTCATAGTGGGATCATGTTACAGTTTAGACCTCACAATGGCCTAAAATATGTTGTCATCCTGATGTCTCCTCATTTGTGATAGTAAAATACACTCATGAGACATCATTTTAGGCTTATTTATTAGTCTATAGGTTGATTTTAGCTTAATTTAGTGCACTTTCCTATTTTGGGTCTTGATTTGTAGAATTATTATTTTTAGAGCATATTGGGTTTAATTGTTTATTTAGTGTGAAGCTTTAAAGATAATTATGGAGATTAATTAGAGTCCAAGTCAAAGACAACAACTTATGGAAGGAGATATGCATGGATATTGGAGATAAGGAAATAATTGCTAAAAAGATGGAAAAGGAAAAGCTGCCTAAATCTGGGATTCTGCAAAGATAGGCGTTTTTACCTAATAAAGAGGCCGAATTTGGTAAATTACTCCTAAAGGGTGTAGATAATTCTGTTGCGATTCTTTTGGTATCTTGTGGAGCAAAATCGGACCAATAATAAAGAAGTTATGACCAAAACAACGCAGCAGTGTTTATCTTTATTTCCATACGAATTTGAGTTGGGCTAGGAGTCCATTACTTAACTTATCTCTAAAGAAACGAATTAGGTCAACCTCTAACCTATAAATACAGCCTCTTAACACTCTTAAATCATCCTTGGCCAGACCTTAAGGCCAAGAGGAAGCTACAACACAAGAGAAGAAGTCTGGAAGGAGCTGTGCAACAACTATGTCTCCTTCAACCTCTTATTTTGTAACTCTTTTCTCTTCCCTTCTTTGTATGAACTAATTCTATTAGTTTGAGTTTTAGCATATATGTATGAACCCTAGTTTTAATTGACATCTATCTAATTTGGGAACTTAATGTTTTAAATTGAATTATAGTTTTTATTCTCTGTTTATGTGTTTGGATTAATATTCTGTGTTCTTGTGGAACCGCGGCCATATAGAATTACCATCTAGTAATTAGGTCACCATTGACAACGGTGTTTAATTGCATGTTTAGCACATAACGTCTAGTATTAGGTCTGATCTGACAACCCAACCTATCTAGATAATCACTATGGTTGAGTCTTGTGACTCTTTACCAATTACAGGAAAAGTTTGCTTAGGAAGCCTTATTGACACAGGTAAATCCTATTTTAAACTACCGATAGCATATTGGGACCGATTAGAGAAATACTACATAATTTACCCTTACATGTTTAGAACGGCAAAACTAGTGGGGATTGCATGCTAATAACTCAAGCTAGACTTTCATACTATCTTCTTTTCTTTTCTTTTATTTGTTTCCTGTCTTTTACTTTATTAGTTTAGTTTATTTATTGAAAAAACCAAATAAATATTTATCTATCTCTTCTTTCTACTTGCGTATTATCTTTTCTATCTTTTATATCTGCACTTGATAATTTGCATAAGTTCTCTCTAACTTTCGTCAGTCCCTGAGGAACGAATCTTCTTATCATTAAAACTTGCATACGTCCTGTAATACTTGCAGTACAGTGTTAGTTTAGGGTGTGTATTTGCACTTATTTATATCATTAATTTATCACACCTTAGGCAACACCACATCCTATCCTAATACTGGACATTACGCTATCTCTCTGTACTCCTACTATAAATACCCTATCATCGGAGGCCCTCTTTCCACATCTATAATGATAACTTGAGCTCCATAGTTCCATTTAAAGCACATCTCCCTTTTGTCTCCAGTCGTGGTTTTGCATGTACAAAGAAAAGGTTACATATCTAACCATTCTCGACTATCTCATCTAGTTCAATCGAGTCATTTGTTCATGCCAGCTACAGAAGTCTGAAGTCGGAAACACAAAAACTCTATCAAGGTACAATTTGCTCTAACACATGGTAAGGACAAATTACCAAAAGGAGTTGTACAATCTAAAGCCCACCTATAAAATTACTATTTACACAAAGTCTTGGTAGACAAGGAAGAGTTAAGGATCCTACTAGAGGGAAGATATCACCTTGGGTATAGTGCTCACCCTTTATAAGTCAAACCTGAGAGTTATTGGCGAAAAGTTACAAGGTCATGAGGTGAGAATTCCTTTAGCTCATCTGATAGGACTGGCATGGAAGAGATCCATAATAAGATCCTAGCCAAGTGGCCTAATGGGATTTGAACGACTATGTATACGCTATTCTATCCCAAGAGAGAGGTACACATTCTTTTGTCACTCATTTCTCTCCAACATTTTTATAAATATCCATGATTACTAATTTGGTGATCAGAGTGTTGTGTGTTATTGTAGGAAATAAGGTCGATGTAAGGAGTGTAGCTCGAGAGCAAAAAGATCTCGAGACAAATTAACATTCTTTGGAGCATACTTAGTTGTATAATAAAATCTGGTAGATTATGTATCCATCACATTGGTACTTTAGTCTCTTTAGGGTGTTCAAAGTCAAAAAAAAAAATGAAAACCTTTTAAAGGAACACAAGACACGTGTGCAGTAACCATACTGGATGAGAAAACTAACAAAGAAGCCTCTAGTTGTAATTTTTTGTAGCACATGGATTTCCCGTGTTAATTTTTATCCTGAGTTTAATTTTGGAGATCATAGGAATCTCCGGTACATCACCCTATTTAAAGCCTACCCACATTACAATTATTCAATCCCATCTTTTTCTCATATATCCCCTTCCTTCTCCCTTTTCTTCTTTTCTCGCACATCCTATAAATTTCACCATTACTGACCTATCGTCGCCACCACCACTATGTGCTTGACACTAGTTTCTACTTTCTTGATCTTCTTTTTATTTTTCATGGCTCATCAATAAAGTTTTAGAGTTCTAAATCAGAAGCTCATTCATAGCGATTTCTAGATCTGGAAACTCCACGAATAGTCAATTGGTAATTTCTTTCCAATTTTAATTATTAGCAAAAAAAATTTGACTTAATGGGTAAACAATGTTTCTTCTCATACAGACATTTTAAATCAGGTAAATTTAATTTCAAAATCTTTTAAAATTGGTATTCTAAATATTATAATAAGTATGATTTTCCTTCTTCTATTTTTTTTTAAAATACAATAAATATATTTTTCATCTATATCTTCTCCTCAAATTTAATAGATTCACTTTTCTATCTATTTTTTTTTTTTTTTTTGGTATGATCTTTTATTAACTTTTAGAGTTTAATAGTTATAAAATGTTTATCAAAAACAATTATTATTAGAATAAAAATACTTTTTAGATAACCTAGGTGCCCCACTTAGTCACAGCCGGTAATGTGAAAAGAAAATAGGCAGGGTCTTATTTCTTCTTTTTTATATGTTCAAATTGAGACGATAACTTCGAATGAATGACTTCGAGTTGAGAGGATGTACACTATTAAATAGAAAAAGAAATCGTGCAGCACTAATACCATACGATTTTTACAGCGTCTTTGGGAAATAAACCCGCATATATCTGATGTTATGCGGGACTAATTAAAGTGCAATTAATCGAAAACAAAGACTAAAGCTTAGTAATCAGAAAAGTTATTCTAGGAATCAACACACTTTATTATCTTGGCCCCATCACACCATAAACCTTGTTAAACTCTCTATTTCATCTGCTTTTCTTGTGCAATTTACACATCACCACCACCTCATGGCCAAAATTCACAAACTCCTCGCACCTTCCATCATATACACACTTCTTCTACTCATATCTCTCCTTCTTCTCACCACCATCACCACCACCACCATTCACGATCTTCTAATAAGTAAAGGATTACCTGCTGGTTTATTCCCCAAAAACGCTGTGAAATCATATGATCTTAATGAAAATGGTCTTCTTCAAGTATATCTAGAGACACCATGTATGGCTAAATTCGAAACAAGGGTGTTTTTCGATAGTGTTGTTAGAGCTAATCTTAGCTATGGCGGACTCATTGGTTTGGAAGGTTTATCTGAGGAAGAGTTGTTTCTTTGGTTACCAGTTAAAGATATCATAGTTTATGATCCTTCTTCAGGACTTATATTATTTGATATCGGTGTTGCTCATAAACAAATGTCTCTTTCACTCTTTGAAGAACCTCGTAATTGTAACCCTTATGGTAATCTCTATCTCTCTTGTTATTATCGATGTTTCATATATTTTGAATAATTACACCTTGGTCCCTGTGTGCAAATTTGTGTATGGTTATTTAAATTCTTTCTTTTATGTGTTTATATAGAAATTAATATTAATTGTATAATTTTTGGAATGTAGGTGTAATAACGAAGAAGAGTGGAGAAAAGGAGGTGGAATTTCAAGTTCAATGAATACTGACGCATTGAAAGACTATTTCTTCTTTTGTTCTAAAAACTTTCAGACGTAATGCAAGACTAAGGCTAACTCCTTTTGTCACAAATACTTCTGATGTTTTATGCGGTTGGAATTTTGTCAATTGAGTTTTAATGAGATTAGAGTTAAATAGAATGTAACAAAAGAATCGCTACTTTCAAAACGGAAGTCTTCTTTCAATTGATTTACGTGATTTAGAATCGCTACTTTCAATGATATTCACATTTTCCAAACAAGGGTTGTTAACTCGTTTTATTTTCTTTTTTTCTTTGTCAATAAGAAAACAAAAGTAATTACACACATAGTACTATAACAAAGATGATTAAGGAAAATTGATGCGTTAATCAACGAGAAATCACTCCAATTAAACAGGTCGGCATTAATTCTCGTATATCTTGCCAGCGTATCGGCAACTGTTGTGGCTTCTAGGTATGTGATTAAACTTCCATCGTCGGCAGCGACCTAACCATTTTTCTAGCTTGAGCTGAAGTGGTTTAAGACTTCAATGGAGACCGGTCTTTTTCTTAATGCCTTGAACAAGTTCAAAATTATCAAAGTAAAAAGAGGAACTCTGGTGAATGAGAGCTGTGGCAGATCTCATGGCCAAAATAACGGCCTAAACTTCCCTTTACAAAATATTTCTCACAAAACATCTCTTATTAACTTTTCTTTTGACACTACCTTCCTTATTAATTCCAACTGCCGCTACAGACGCAGGCTCACATTCATTTTTTATACAAGAATCACACATCTAATCTAACACTACTTAACAAAGGGTTTTATCCAAGTGTCGTAATATATTGACTCGATTAAAATTTAGGGTAAAGGCCATGTGTGCCTTTATATTTTTAACGAAAAGGCACTGGCGGTACTTGATCTATAAAAAGTCACGAAATGCCACTTACGTTAGTATTTTATGACACAGTTAGCCCTTTTTTGCATTTTTCGTCAGTTGATTGTTAGTCAACGCCGCGTGGCGCCACCTCAACGGCACGTCATCTTCAGCTGAGAATTTTTTCTACGCGGCAAGGACATTTTTGTCATTTACTCCTTATAACACACTTACACATACACAAACACATCAAAACACACACACTAACACACTAAAACACATACGTTCTTGGTGTTCTTCATTACAATTCAAAAAATACAATATAACACCAAATTGCTCATTCCAACATTCACGATCCGAGTTGCCCCAAATAGATATTTACTGTAAAACAATTCAAAATATAGTATAACACCAAATTGCTCACTCCAAAACAATTCAAAAAATGCAGTATAACACCAAATTGCTCGGCACAAAAATTCAAAAAATGCAGCATAACACCAAATTGTTCACTCCAACAGTACAATTCAAAAAATGCAGTATAACACCAAATTTTTCAGTCCAACAGTCATGGCAAATCATTGGACCCACAAAAACTCACACGACACTATTGGCTTCACTTATCGGTCAATTAGATATTTACTGCAAAACAATTCAAAAAATGCAGTGTAAGACCAATTTGCCCACTCCAACAAAAAAAGGCTACTCTCTCAGTGCACCACTTCTCATATGGTAAAAGGTTTCCAAAACAATAGAAGTTGTGTTTTAGAAACCATTCGTGGACCACAAGAGCTTAGAAAAGTTGGGTCGATACAGCTTCAACAGGTAACTGAAATACAAAAAATCGCTTAGGTGGCAAAAAAATACAAAAACAAGAGGAAATGGACCATTTTGAGTATGAAGTACCTTTGTGACCAATCTAGAAGAATTGAAACAGCAGGATCTTGTAAATATCGCTTTTTAGATGCTAAAGAAATGAGAATTGTAGCGAATTCCTGAAGTGTGGGACCCTCTTTGTTAGAAACCTATTCGTTCATTAGTCTTTCAGATCGAGCGATATATTCTCTCAATGCATCACTTCTCATATGGTAAAATATTTTCAACAGTCTTAATGACCATCGTAGGATTTTTATAAAATATAATAAACAATTATACTTAAATCAGATAATTCAGAAAAATTGTAAAAATGATGAGATTAGGTTAAAAATAATTTAATTTATGACTGAATTTGGGTTCCAGGAAGGTGAGTTTGAAGAGATTTTTTTTTTACATTTTTGATTTGGGTTCTTCGATTGTTAATGGCGTAGCCAAGCCGTTGATGATGGTGAAGAATGGACACGAGTGGCGGCGGGATTCTTGTGCAGAGATTTTATTTTTTGTATTTAAATTTGGATTCTTCCATTGTTGAGCTTCAAGCTTAAAAGTTTTCCCCCTTTTTCTCAGAATAAACAATAAGGACGATAATGATGAAGACTAATAATGTTGACGTGACAGTGAGGTGGCGCCACGCAGCGTTGACTATCGGTCAATTGACAAAAATACAAAAAGGGCTAACGGTATCATAAAATATTAACGTAAAGGGTCATTTCGTGACTTTTTATAGATACAGTACCGCCAATGCATTTTCGTCAAAGATAAAGGGTCGCACGTGGTCTTTAGCCTAAAACTTATATGAACTTAAATAAGAAATTGAATCATAAATGAATTTTTTTTAATTCTTATTACTAGTATAAGCCCAATAATTATGTAACTTTTTTACCATATGCAAGTCTTTACCAAATCAAAACCAATAATTAATGTGTAATACTAAAGATCCACTACCATTGGGTCAGACCAATAGGTTTGTGTTTTACGAACTATCACATCTTATATTTAAAATACAAAATTCCAAATTCTTAAAGTCACGATCCTATCTAATGAATGTCTAACAACCTATTCATTTTCTATAAATAGTTGGTCAACTCAAACATTTGATTCATACACTTTTTTTAAAGCATTAAGCGTTAAAATTAAGAGAGAGAGAGAGAGAGAGAGAGAGAGGACGAGTAGCATTATCAAAATTGTTGAAATTCTAAAGAGTTTGTGTGCCCGTTATTTCTAAATAGTTTTAACTTTATATCATGGAGATTGAAACCAACAAAATTAAGACACTGGTATGTGACGTAAATACCTTAAAAACATCAGATCCAATCTGAATCTTGACAAGTAAAATTATTAATTTACTTTTTGAATATTGTATACAGTTTATATTGTTTTACTGGTTTATGCAAATAAAAACAAAAATTTAAGATATTTATGATTTATGTTGTATAAACCCGAAAATATTTTCTTTTTATTTTATAAACTTTATTTTTGAAAAATTTATAGATTTGTCTATACATAACAAAAATATTACGTTCTACTTCATTTTCTCATATTTGAATTCTAGGCTTGTGTATACATATTAGAAAATTACTTACAAACGTCGTATTTTTGCTTCATATATAATATATGGAAAAAATACTTGAACAAAGTGAAAAGCAACCTGAGACGGGTAACACCTCAAGAACAAAAGTTCATGTACCCACACCAATACCCATTCAACTAGTCGATAGGCTAGAAAGTTAGATAATTCTGACTTTAAGAAGTTGCATCAAAAGATGTTGTTCTACCTGACCACTCTAAGCTTTGCAAAATTTCTGAAGGAAGATCCACCGAGAATGGGATCTAATCCATGCAATGAGATATACGATGCAATAGATGTTTGGTAGCATGCTGATTTCCTATGTAAGAATTTCATTCTGAATTGTTTGGAGAATTTCTTATATAATATGTACTGCACCATGACAATTTCCAAGCAACTATGAGATTATCTTGAGAAGAGATACAAGACCGAAGATGTTGGTACAAAGAAATCCGTGATCGGTAGGTTCCTTGATTTCAATATGGTGGACTCAAGACAATTAATCTCGCAAGTACAACAGTACTAGGTGATCCTTTATGAGTTGAGAACTGAGGGTATGAAACTGGTCGAGCCTTTCCAAGTTAGTGCTCTTGTGGAAAAGCTACCCCTGTTTTATACAGATTTCAAGAACTACCTCAAGTATAAAGGTAAACAGATAAGTCTTGAAAATCTAATTGTAAGGTTAAGAATCAAGGAAGACAATAAAATGGCTGAAAAGGCAACTAACCCTCGATCATATGAAGACAAGGAAAATGTTGTGAACAAGGGAGGACCAAACAAATCAATAAGCGCAAGAGGCAAGGACGGTCAAATAATGACAACAATAAGAAGTTGAAATTCAACAGGTATTGTCACAATTATGGAAAACATGGACATCATGTAAAAGACTGTTGAAACAAAAAGGCATAAGAAAACCAAAATAAAGGTAAGGGCAGTCAGTTTTATGTGATTGAGATATCTGAGGGCATTGACAATGTAAACCTGGCATCAACAGTTTCAGAAGTCAACCTTGTAGACAATCAAAGGACATGGTCGATTGATAATGGAGCAACCCGACATGTGTGTTCGGACAACTCTATGTTCAAAACCTACAAGAAAGCTACAAATGAAGAAATTTTGTACATGGAAAATTCCGCCACCTCAAAGGTTCAAGGTACTGGAATGATTATGTTGAAGATGACCTTAGGAAAAAAGCTAACCTTGAACAATGTCCTCCATGTTCTAGATATTAGCAAGAACCTAGTTCTGGGTCCTTTCTTAGTAAGGATGGTTTTAAACTTGTATTTATAGTTGATAAATTTGTATTAACTAAGAGCGTAATGTAAGTAGGAAAGAGGCACCTCTGCGACAGTCTGTTTAAGATGAATGTAATGACCGTGGAAACCAAAAATATAACCGAGAAATAAAGGAATGAAAATTCTGATTGTGTTTATATGCTTGACTCACCTAATTTATGGCATGATAGATTTGGACATGTTATTTTTGGTTCATTAAATAAGTTAGTAAATGTTGGGTTATTACCTAATGTGAACTTCAATTATAAAAAGTAAACTGAAGTATGTGTTGAGTCAAAATTAACCAAACCCTCTTTTAAATATATAAAAAGTACTATGCTACCTTTAGATTGAATTCATAGTAACATTTGTGACTTAAAATTTGTGGAAACTTTCATTGACGATTGCACAAGGTATTGTAAAATGGTCAAGATAGGACCAAAGACAACCGATTGCATCTTTATTAGATATGCTCACAACAGTGTTGCATGTAGGTCTATGTTACACAAATCATGTCATGTTGACATTCACGTGAATACGGAGAATGTATCAATAAATGCGCATTTCTTTGAAACAATTTTTCTGTGCAGGACCGTACCAGAATCTGGTTCCTTAAAAAGAATACACGCTACAATTCAAGAGAAAGATCAAGAATCATTGCAACTTAACAAGTAAGATCATTAATCATTACCACATGAAGAAGAACCAAGAAGAAGTCAGGGGATGAGAAACTCCACTTATTTTGGTCATGACTTTCTAACTTACATGTTAGATGATGAACCACGAACATTCAAGGAGGCTATGTCAAACCCTAACACCCTTACTTGAAAGAAGCGTAAAAAGCGAGATAGATCCCATTACACAAAACTATATATGGGAACTAGGGGAACTCCCTCCTGGGAGTAATCCACTCAGATGCAAATGGATATTCAAGAAGAAACTAAAGACTGATAGGTCTATTAAAAAGTACAAGGCTCGCCTTTTTGTAAATTGTTATAGTAGAAAAGAAAGAATTGACTATTTTGACACATTTTCTCTAGTCACGAGAATATCATCCATTCAAATTTTAATTGTTATATCTTTAATATACAAGCTTAAAATTCATCAAATGGATGTAAAATTAGTTTACCTAAATGGACAATTAAATGAAAATATATACAAGGAACAACCTGAGACTGAGAGTTACGTAGTTCCATGTAAAGCGAAGCAAGTATGAAAGCTTCTTAAAATCCTAATATGGTTACCAAAGAAATTGCATGACAACTTTGAGAGAGTCATGATCTCGAATGGTTTCAGGATCAATGAATGTAAATAAAATGAAAAATGGTATGTCATTGTATGTTTATATGTGGATGATATGTTAATCATTGGAAGTAACAATGTTGTGATTATTTCCACCAAAAGGATGCTTTCGAGTAAGTTTGACATGAAATATCTAAGTCTTATGGATGTTCTTCTCGGCATCAAGATTCTTCGAACTTCTTAAGGTATCATACTACCTCAATCACACTCTATTAATAAAGTATGGACCACGTTTAGTAATGGCGACACAAATATCGCCAAGACACATGTTGATGTAAATTTACATCTTCCTAAGGACACTAGTGATATGATCAATCAGTTGGAGTACTCTCAGGTCATTAGGAGTCTCGTGTATCTAACATACTGCACTGGGCCGGATATAACACATGTAGTAAGCAAGTTAAGTAGGTTTACGCAAAATCCGAGTAAGAACCAATGGATTGCTATTGTAAGAGTTCTAAGTCTAAGTCCAATAGGTTTCCAATTCTAGCAAAAAGTTAGAATTGGATGTTGAATCTTCAATTTTTCATCTCCAACAGTTTTAATAGAATAAGAATCACTATATTTGAACCTCAATTGGTTGCTTATGTTTAGCTACATCTGTTGATCAATACAACTTCTAGCCATATTTTTCTTATTTTTTTTATTATGTTTCATACAGAATGGATGATACTTTTTTTTTTCATTCACTTTATAATTAAATTTTAGCTACAATTTTTTTCTTTTCTCTTAATTTATTTTGTATATTTCTAACATTTTTTTTTCTTTCGAATTCATGTTCAAAATAAAAAACTTAGTTACATATTATTTTTAATTATTTTGCACGCCGAATCTTTGTTTTTGTAAATTCTTTTTTTTTAAACCATTTTTTTAGTTATTTCTTTTTCCAAACATTTTTTTAATTTATTTTCTATATCAAGTATTATTTTTTATTTTATTTTTAAAAATTATAAATTATAAACAATGTATAAAAAATAAATTTTATAAAATATATAAATAAAGTTTTTTTATTAAAATAGAGTTTGAATATAAAATTATAAAATTGGGAGTTGAAATAGAAATTTTGTTGGAGTAAGTTGTTACAATGAGTTAATATTTAAGAAAAAAGTGGTAGCTTGACTCCCAATTTTGTCTAAATAAATAGAGAGTTGTGGTACTTAGCCTAAGGTATCTTAGATACACTATGAATGGAGGGTTTTCGTATACAAGGGATACAACTATATTAGAAGGATATAAAGATACAAACTGGACATCAGACTCCACAGACTCAAGATCCACAAGTGGATTTGTCTACATGTTAGGAGAAGCAAACGTGTCTTGGAAATCCACTAAACAAACATGCATAGCCAGATGGATTTTGAATTTATAAGTTTAGGCGAAGCTGTCAAGGAAGCCGAGTGGCTTTGGAAATTATAAGAGGATATTCCTAATTATCCAAAGCATGTGCCAACTATTTTCATACATTGGGATTGGTAAAGTGTCATTGGCAGAGCATTAAACGAGATGCATAACGGTAAGTCTAGACACATACGTCGTAGATACAATACCATATAACAACTTCTCTCAAACGGAGTTATCACAATTAATTATGTTTGATCTAAGAATAAAATAGCGCATCCACTGACCAAAGGTCTACAAAGAGAGAAAGTACAAGTATTGTCAAGGAGAATGGGTCTTAAGCCTATGAAAGTTGAGTTACCATGATGATAACCATACCTAGAAAAGTAAAGATCCCACAATCTAGGTTCAAAGGAAAAATTGAATCATGAAATTGAAACTCAGCGCGACGCACTGTGGGGAGACCTCCTCAAACCATTTCTAGGATAAAAGTAGGCAATGCTACATGTAAAAGTGAAGGATAGGCTAAGCTTTTAATGGTTCTTGTATATTAGATGAAATAAGATAGAGTAATACAGAGTAATCTCGACAAGAGACCACCTATATGAATAATGTGTGTTGAGCTGTCCTACGAGAATTTTTTTAAGGTAAAATTCTCCGATGGTTATTCATGAAATATCAGGAGTTGTCCAAGACCGTAAATGGAATATTCTTTACTAGAGAAGATTCAAGACCAAAATCTTCCTTTATTTGCATATTCTTAGTTGGTTAGTCAAATTTCATTCATCTAGAGATTGTTGGTCAAATGGGTTTTACCCAAGTGTTGATCGGGTCGACGACAATTTGATTAATACGTTTATCTAATTGTAAATACTAATGTAATATATCACTTGGTTAAAAATAAGTCGAAGTTGAACGAGAAATTGAATCATAAAGTTTAGGAGAAATAAATAAATAAGTATTTATGTGTTTATTTATATGTTATATGTATAGTAAGGTGAAAGAAAGAAAATTAAAAAAAAATTAATTCTTACGATTGGGCCAAGCCCCATATTTGTGTAATCTTTTTATCATGTGCAAGCCTTTACCGTTACTATCGGGCCACGACCAATAGTTGATGTGTAATAATGAAGATTAATTATCATTAGGTGAGACCCAATAGTTTTGTCTTTTACGAATTAACATATCTTTTACTTAAAAAAACAACTCTAAATTTTTAAAGTTACAACCCTTAGAATATAGTGTTAAAACTATAAGAAAGAGCGAGATAGAAAAGAAACAACACTATAAGTTTATTGAAATTCTAAAAAATTCGTGTATCCATTTCATATGAATAGTTTTGTTGTTGTATCCTGGAGGTTAAAGTCAACAAACGTAAGATGTCGGTACGTGGCCTAAATTTCTTAAAGTCAACAGATTTAAACTGAGTTTCGATAAGTAAAGTTATTTATTTATTATATGTAATTTATACTTTATTTATACATTACTGTTTATATTGTTATACTGACTTATACAAATAAAATACAATATAATTGCTTTTTCACTATGTTAGTATAAGAAATAAAAAGAATAAAAAAAATAGATGTATATTATCCAATGTGATGTGATTTGATTGGAAGTAAAATGTTAATTAGATTTTAAAAAAAATACAATTCACTTTTATCTAAATTACGCTACATCATAAATGATATATTAGATAATATGATTTTCACTATTTTTTATTAATTTGGTAGATTATAATTTTATGGTGTGAATATAAAATTATTGGTAAAATTATAACACTATATTTGAGTAGAAGTATTAATTTATAAAACAAATTTGGTGGACAATTATCATTTAACTTTGTCCTAAATCATAAATTTTACCATGAAGAAAAATTGAGTTAGCCGGCCTTAGGAAGGTCCTTTGAAAATTTAAAACTATGAAGAAAAGATATATGGTTTTATAATTTTTTTTTTTAACTAAATTGAATGTAAAGCATGATCAAATTCTCAAAGAGGAAGTATAAGGGCGGCAACCCCCACTGTCCCAATTGATCTACCCCGGATGTAGAGGAGCAACTTTATGAGAAGTAATGAGGGTATAAATGTTCCGTCCCCCCCAAAAAAAAAATTGGGTCTAAATGTAAATATTTATAGAATACTTGCTTTTAGCATAATGATAATGTGGATCCTTGTATTTTGCTTCAAGTTTAACTTAAAATACACATTAGAACAAAAAAAAACTTAAAAATACCTTTATCGTGACCACCAGCTAGTTTTGGCCTTTTGGGTCCATAGATAGCTTTCTTTGGTTAGACTCATCATTAAAGTAGAAGATACCAATATGAAGTTATATACTTGAAATTAGTAAGATTTTAATGACCTAGAAGTGAATAATTATTCTATAAATGTCGGACTTAACTTTCAAGCGCTACACACACGGGTTGATTTTTCATCCCGTAAAGTAATACTCACTCCGTCCAATTTTATTTATCTTGCTTTATATGGTAAAAATAATTAATAAAAATATCAAATACATCATATTTTTATTATATTATCTCTATTTATCAAGTATAATGTCATTTATTGCACTATTGCTTTAAGTTGATTAATTAAGAGTGATATTGAAAAAATTAAGAAAAAAATATATTGATAATGTAAAAAGACAAATATTGTTGGAAATCTTTTTTAGAAAGAAAGACAAATAAAAGTGGACGGAAAAAGTATACGTAATCTACCCGAAGCTAGAAGGATTGGTGTTGAAAAAAATAAAAAATGATTTTTATTGGTCAGATAAGGCAGTGTCGGTTTACGATCAGTACATTTAGTGGTGGGATGCGATTCGAATTGGATAGAGTATTTGTTAAAGACCATGTTAGATTGAAATAACATAAATAACTTACGAGTTGACATTAAATAAAAACGATATGCAAACCTAAATAATATAACACATCCAAAAAGATTACAAAAATAAATGTAAGTGTTATTGTAATAAATATTATAATATTTATAACATTTACAACTTTCAAAATTACAAGAACCTCGATATTCGAGTTGATCAGACAACCACATAAACGTTAGGTGAAAAAAATAAAGGTAGTAAAATACAAAAGAAATCATAATAAACAAGTAAAATACAATCACAAAATTGTTTCATGATTATCCTTACCAACTATTATAATATAAAAGGTTCAAAATTGTCATTAACATCGACTCGATAAGGACACGAAATAGATTAGACAACTTCTCAAATTTCTGTAAATTCACAATCACTTAATCAAAGTTGTAAAACTAAGTACTTGGTTGTCAACCCGACAATTAATGAAAAAGGAAAAATAATATTGAAAATACAACCAAGTCAAGATAAGAAAATAAGAAACCGAACAAGCTCAACATCAAGTCAAGGAATGACTAACAAATCATAGGATATCAATCAAGATTAACGAAGGATTTAGTCGATACTTAAGTAATGTTCTCCTTATTCATATCAAAGTTCCCTATCAAAAGAAGAAAGCACAATTAGGAACTTAATATTTATTACAAACTAATAATAAAAATATAAACGAATACTAATCGAAAGGAAGTGGCTTACTGAAATTGCCTTCCATTTCATCAATGCCACTGATTTACAAAGTTTAATAGTGGTAGAAGCTTGGAGCTAGTTATGCATACACATTTTCAACAGTTCTTGGGTTCAACGAGCTACAAAAGGTATCAAGCGCCCGACCACCAATACTAAACATAAATTTTGAAACTACTATTGACACCGGGGTAGCTAGAATATCTGTTGCTAATTTCAAAAACTACACAAAACTCTCATCATTATCCTTCCACCATTGAAACATCATCAATTTCCTAAGCCAAATACTTCTCTAGCCTAGATTTCTTCATGACAGCAGTCTGTTATTCATGAAGCGCTTGAAACGAGATATGTTTTGTGCTTATGGATCAGTCATGGGAGTATTGTCAAGCTACGAGGAACCAATACATGTTGTAGCATCATTTCCACATATTGAGAGCCGGGACAATATCGTAGGCACTGAATAACCTGGACAAGGCTTCATTATCCTTTATTAACAAATTAGGAGCATTTGAATTATACAAATCACTGAAATGACATTTGTGATAATCAATTTCCCCTCTGGGATCCAACACAACCCCAATTAACAATATCACATTCACGCCTATAATCTCCAATATTTAGTGAACTTTTCCAACATGCTTTTATCCATCATTTGCAAAACGACATCATTAGATTCACATAACTATTTATAATGAATAGAAACCATATACACAAAAAAAGTTAGATGTAAAATATAATGTACCAGAGAAACATAAAGTGGTTTTGGACAAACTCAAGAGCATAATGATGACTTCCATAAGGTCATTTATTTCTTATGAAATCACAATCAATAAACGTTATCTAATGAGACACTACCAATTTTACTATTCATAAATTCCTTTTTTACCACAACATGATGTCAAGGGGAGGAATAAATATTGGGATTATATGTGTAAGATATGTTATACAGACTTGCTAAGATACAAATTTATCCTATTGAGTTTTTAATATCATTCACTGATGCAATTAAAACTAATTACTGAATGTAAGGTAAATGATAAGAGACTAAACTGGGATACTATCGAGAATAGTATTTCTTAACTCAATAAGTGAATACATATGGATTTCCTTGTTTGGTCATAATAAAACACTATTATTACTAGCACGGTGGTGTCCCTCGAAGTGTGATATACATATCAACGCCTTAAAGAATACTCCTCGCAAGTGTACGGGTCGCTCCAAGTAGTAAAAAGTAAGATTTATCGTTCTCCACAAAGAAAGTATAGCCAAAGTAGTATTTTTAATACATAGATTAGATGTTCGTTGTTTGAAATAATAATTAAATTATATTTCTTGGTTTAAATTAATAATTAAAATGGTATAATATGATAGTTTTGGGTTTTAAGCAGAAACAAAAGGTAAAAGTAGGGACTAAAAGTGTAGTGTATGAATGAGATAGCTCAAGATACTCGTATTCACCACTAGTTATGACTTGGGGTTATTCATGACTTAAGGGTGAAAAGGGAATTTATTATCAACCAGGATTTTAAGGTCCTCCTGAGTCTGTCCCGAGTAAGTAGGGGCTGCTATCCAATCCTATGAACCTCTTTCGAGTGATCTTACAATGATCTTAATGATTAAGTTCTATACTCTATATTCATTATTCGATTACTTATGACCTCCCAAACTAAACTACTTTGAATGTTTATAACCTAGATCCACTTTCCAATCCCCCCTCCATTGTGTAGTTCAATAGCTATCAAAATTCAATAATATGTCCAACATAAATTGATTCAACAATTTTCGTAGGAATTATAAACAACAATGTATTCTCAGTTTATCTTAAATCATTAACCAATCCCAAATTCATTCAAATAATGTTTGAATCATGTTCTAGAGTTCATACATAGGAAATCTCAACATAATAGTGTTTAGTTCATACTCAAATGATTAAATACAATGTAAAATAGTTGCATAATCAAAATATTTAAAAGTAATTAAAGATTACACTAACTGGAAAGCTAGAATGGATGGAATTAATAAAAATGAGGGGTTGAACGTGCTTTCTCCTTTTACTATGCTCCAAACGTTTCTCCAAAGTTGAAAAGTGTTTTAAAAAGTGAAAAAAATGATGTATTTAGCTTAGAATTCTGCAATGCCTAGCATAGGGACACTTGAGTGGTCAAAAGTACCCTACGAGTCTTTTTATCAAAACTGAACCATTCATTTTTGTTGAAAAACGCCCATAACTTACTTAATTTAATTTGTATTTGCACATCATTTCTTCTCGCGCAAACAAGACTCCAAAAAATACGTTGTGGTCAAAGGGTCATAGATATTTATTTATCATGGGTTTCCTAAGTTTACGATGACGTCTTGCCGCCACTTTATTTAAACTTTTAGTAATACTTTTGGCTCGGTGGCTTTTATCAGCCTTTTTAATAGGGTTTTTGCATCAGGTCCTTGACTTATTAGCTTCACCTTTGGTTCTCGGATTCTTCGTGTTTCCTATGAGTTGTACACAAAACACATCGAATTTCTCTATCGTCACGTAAATTATATAGGTTAGCTAAAAACTCAAAGAATGCAAAATAAAGGGATAAATCCCAACTTTAAATCTCAACCTTCACGCCCTCCCCCGAAATTATGTCTCATGTGTATCAAAATGTATCACAAATAATGAGATATCAAGACCCCCAACTCAAAATATTGTCGCTCCTACAAAGTAACACAAACTTGGGTCCAAGTATCAAAAAGTTTGAATAGAAGCATTTAGTAATCCCTTATAAATGTAAAAACAACTTCGCATAAATTCATAAAGTCATAAAGTCATGCTGAAGAAATAACCCACAAAGATACCTCATGCAAGTAATCAACAATATTATAATTTCAAAAAAATTAGATTCACAATGCAAAAATCGTCGTTCTTACTTAGCTTGAAGTGGATGCTACAAAGTGATCGTCAATTCCATGTTATTTAATGGACAACTTACTTCCTTCCTTCCATGTTATTATTTAATGGACAACTTACTTCCTTCATTTAGTAAAATAATTTTTTCATTTTTGTATTGTAATAGTGTTAATAATAATGAGATAAAAAATTTATTTTTGTCTAATGTTTTTTGTTACTTGGTGTATTTTTTTATTGGTTAGCGTAAAGAATGACATATATCTCAATGATAAAATTATACTCAAGTGGAACATTACTATGCTTGCTTACAAAACTATTCTTAGAATCGCACACTGAGTATGCTTATTATTAAAAGTATGCATAGTGTCCCTCAGATGTGTTCACTGTCAAACAATGAGCATGCTTAGTTTCACCACTAGCGATGGAACATTGGTGGTCAAACTCTGTGCATGGTTAATGTTATAGTTGACGGTTTCATAACGAATGCGGTGTATCGGTAATCAATGTATACCAATGATACTCAGTTTTGATGAATAAATTGTTTAGTGTGCCCTTTATCATTTATTGTTGTCTTTCGGTGAGTTTATCTTACTTGGGGTACTTTAGTATTTTGTCAAATTGGTAGCCTCTAAGAAGAACAAAAATCCCTTTTCCTCTTTATTGGTCTATAAAAAATTTCTCAAGACCCTAAGGGCCAAAGATCCAAATATCTTGGATAAATCTTTCTTGAATAAAAACTGACTACGTGGAGAGATTATACAATCCATAACTGTTGAAGTTTCAATGTGAGCTGTTTTGATATAATCTTATATCCGAAGTTAGCACAGAATATATGTCTAAAATCTTCAATAGTCTATTAACAATCACCTTGTGAATCAGATTTAGTAGTTATCATTAAGACCTTCTAAACAAAATGTTATTCTTGGAAAAAAAAATTAACCATATGAAATACTTCACGTTGCATTATAGCCAAATTTTTTTGAAAATCTAATCATCTAATCCACCCGGTTCAGGAGATTTTGATCTCGGCATACTGAACACAGCTGTGTAGATTCTTCCACGATGGGTTCTCGACTAACAATATCATTAATTTATTGGGTAAAGTTGCACGACTAAATTCTGTTGTAGTTTTACAATGATTTATATCTTTGTGGATGTATAAGTTACCATATAATTCATAAAACATATTTTTTATCATATCCGAATTTCCATGCCAAACATCATTTGAATCCTTAAGACGAATTATGTTATTCAACATCTTTTCTCTAGGCCATCTCACACAATCTCCACCATTACCTTTGTATAAGACCTTTTGTCTCTGAATAAGAATGGGATAATGATCGTAACCCAATTATCGGAGAAAAAATAGTCACATTAATCAGAAATAACCCTATCCACTCTTGACTACAAAAATATCCCTCCAATTGTTCTTTAATAAAATATTTATATTTACGGTCTATTCGACCAAGTATATATATATATATATATATATATATATATATATATATATATATATATATATATATATATATATATATATATATATATATATATATATATATATATATATATATATATATATATATATATATATATAACCCGTAGTCAGTATATTCACTAACAGATTGCAATCTATAAACTCATTGGAAACTTTGACATGATAATACTGGATATCTTTACAACTAATTTTTCATTGGTCTGATTTTAATCTCCAACAATTATCCAAGATTCAAGATGTTCAACTTTCCAATTAGTTAATTTTTTTCATAGGTTAACATGATCATTAAAATCAGTTGAGCATGTACAAATACCACATACCAAAACGTGTTATTTGATTCGCAAATGTTACTAATAATAAAATTGGTGTGCGAGTTAATAATACTTATATTTTACACTATTTTTTCACATAACCAATACATTTGTTAATTTATTAGCTTTTTTTCCGAAATCAACAATTGTAAACTGATAAACAATTTCTCTTCTAACCACACACTTGGTAGAATTAGTATTGATGAGAATTTCGAAAAACATAAGATATTTATATTTTAACAATGAATTTAAACATCTTTCTTAAATGCACCCTCACATCTAAGGATGGAAATCGTTACGGTTAAAAACCAAAACCAATTAAAAACCGTATTATGTAACCGTGATTAAAACCATTAGGTTATGGTTTTGAAAAGTGTAACCGAGGGTTAAAACCATTAGGTAATGGTCTTAGATAAAAATAAAACCGAATAACCGAAAACCGTTTATTATCATTTATATTTTCTTATTCTATAATAAATTCAGGTTAAATTGGATATATTAAAATTCTAAAACCAAAATTTAAATAATAGATTTAACATACTAAATAATAAATATGCAATTTAATAAAATGCCAACAAAATATTTTATATATCTCGCAGATTTTTCTTATATGTGTGGTATGGTTTTATGAAAATTAATATATTTTTTCAATTATCATTTGGTTATGGTTAAAAACTGCAAGACCGTATAAAAACCCGAAGTCGAATAATGCAGATATGGTTTTGAAATGTGAACCGATAGTTAAAACTGTTAAGATATGGTTTTTAATAAAATAAATGGTTATGATTTTTAATATTTTTGCGAAAAACCAAACCGTTACCATCCCTATTCACATCTTGATAATTTGAATGAATACAACTCAATGATATTTTTATACGTTTTTTGAACCGTTCAAATATTCCTCAAATTTATAATACATCTAACATTTGTGATCTAAAAATATTCATTTCTCATCTATCGTTTAGCTTTTAATATGCAAACCCAAAGAAACTGTCTCAATCTTCAATTTCAAAATTTTCAAAATATAATCTACGAAACATAAGCATTTTTAGCCTATCTGATGTCTTCTTAATTGTTCTTATTTTCGACCCTTAGGAGACATCATTTTTGCTGTTTATTTAATCAATTTGATAGACTTTTGGACCAAATATGCAATAATATGATTTTCCTCTTTTATTTCTAGCAATTTTAATTTATTAAGCTTTTGCGCGTAATATTGGTATTTTTAGTGTAAAGTTTACAGGTTTTAGATGTTGGCTAGAAGAGGAATCCGAGGAGAAAGTCAAAAGATCAAGAGATAGAGTCAAGACTTGAAGATAAATCCCGAAGATATTATTTTTAGAGCTGAAAATCCATTTTCCAGGCCATAGATTGCTGATTTCGAGGTGCTTAAGCGATGATTTAGCAGCTGACCTTTGAAGAGAAATCATTCCTTATCGAGTTACGGAACTTTAGCAACTGGAGTGAGGTCAATCGGAGTCATAACGCATCGGGAAAAGCCGTTTTAGTGAAGGTGTATCAGCAGTTACGGGATTTTGGGCTTAGAATTTGGGCTTGGACATTTAATTAGTGTTTTATTTTTAGGTCCAAGCCCTAATCCGTTTTTTCACCTATAAAACCAGCCTTTGACTTCTATTTTACACACAATTTTCATTCCAGAAGATTAAACACCAGAGAGAAGCTACAGAAGGAAGAAAGAAGAAGCTGCAAGAACTGGAGAGGGTCTATATCTCCGTTCTCAGTCATTCCAATTCCGGAAATTAGGTTCTTTTTATCTTTAATTTTGTAATCAAATATGAATTCCATTTCTTTTAATTTAGTTTTTCCATTTAATATGAGCTAAGCTTTTCATAGTGCTTGAGAACAATTAATGGGTGAATCCCAATCTTATTGAATAACGAATGCTGAATTTGGGTTTCTGTTAAATTAAACTAGATTAGGGCTTTTACTCTTTTCAATAAATTGAGACTATTTTACTGTTTTTAGCGTCATGAACTAGGAACAGGTGTTAGTATTTAGGCTATTCCAATTAGTGGCAATTGGATCATCCTGACGGAGGGTTTAGATACAGAACCATTTATTCAATCTAGGATAGAAGCTATTGATTCTGACGAACTTAGCTAATTCTAGGGCCAATGAGGTAATAAAACTTAAACATCCAACGGTGGATCATATTTACACTGACGGGACTAGTGACACTCTAGGATCGCCTTATAGTCCACCCTGACGGGGGTATAAGGAATTTAGAATCCCGACCATTTTAATTGACCAATTTAGCCCTTAAACAACATAAGTTAGGAAATAGGATTGGGAGGATCCTTGCATTCTCAAGTGCTACCTTCTCATATTGCGTTTTACATAATTTTACTTGCGTCTTAGCTTTTACTTGCATTTATAATTTGTCTTTCATTCAGTAGCTTTAATATCAAAAAAAAAAAAAACCAAACAAACATATTTATTTTACTTGTTTTCATAAGTGCAACCAATCATTATTTGTTAAACATTGTAGTCAACCATCCTGTCCTTGGAACGAATCTGTATTATCATCTATATTACTTGGGACAACCGTACACTTGCGGTTGTGGTTCGATTATTATTTGCATTTATTTAGAACACACAAAAGACCACCAAGTTTTTGGCGCCGCTGCCGGGGACGGTAGCGTGTGACCACGGTGTTTATCCTTTAGTGATAGTTGCATTTATTTTTATTTTTGTTTTTATCAATTTTACGCTTTTTGCTTGTTTAGTTTTCTCAGGTTTTTAGGTTTGGTGTATGCGAAGGAGACTCTTTAAGGATCTAGAGCCAACACCTCCGATCCTTAGTAATCCAGAAACATTAATCAGACTTGCTAACAAGAGAAAGAGAGAACAAGATTCCTTAGAAGTAGAAGAATTAATTCACAGAATGGAGGACATTAATATTCAGAATCAACAAAACAATAACTGACAAGCTCAAATAGTGATGAATCAAGATCCTTGGTTTACTAATGGTCCACCAGAAGTTCCATTCCGTGCTCCTGCTATAGGAGTAGGTGCTCCCGATATAAATGTTCCGAGGTTTCATCCAGATTCGGGTATGTTAGCTCAATTCCAAAATTTTGGAAATTTTCGTGGTAGACCAAAAGAAGATCCTATTAGAGCAGTACTGAAATTTAAGCAGATATGTGATTCTTACATCACACAAGGGGTTTCAAGAGAACAGATGTATTATGCTGTGTTTCGATTTTTCGTTGTTGATGGAGCGAGTGAATAGCATGATACACAAGATCCCACGAAGATAACAAACTGGGACCAATTAGAGTCTGCTTTCTTTGACAGGTATTACCCAAGTAACATGAGGTTAGATGCTGAATTAGAATTGACGCATTTCCGTCAAGAATATGATGAAACTGTGGGTAAGAGCTGGACAAGAATCCAGATGTGTTTACGTAGAGTTCCCGCTCATGGCTTTTCAGAACAACAACAGCTAAAAATCTTTTACAGAGGCCTTGATGGGACTTCGAGAGAGAAATTGGATATGTTATGTGGTGCAGCCGTGCAGGTTTCCTTCAAGTTCAACCCGCTCATGCTAAAATCATTTTAGAAAGAACAGTCAAGAATGAAGTTGGGTGGAATTCAGTAAGAACACCAGTTAGAGGAGGAGTCAATAATGTTAATATCGAAGAAAAGTTTGCTACGCTAGAGACAAAGATTCAAACCACACTAGAACAACAACTGAGACAACTTACTCTAGCCGTGAAAGAAGGTTTTTCGAATAAAAGAGGTGAGGTAAAGGTTGCACAAGAGGTATATGGATGTGAGTATTGCGGTGTTAATGATCATAGTTGGGAAAATTGTCAAAATAACCAAGAATCCGTGATGTTTGTCTCCAACAGAGGTAACTTTAATTCGAATGGTAATGGATATCAACCTAACAGAAACCATCCTGGGTTTCAATACTCAAATCCTAATGGGGCAGCCAATCCTACATATGCATATCAGCCTCACCCCCAAGGTAACAATTTCAATCCAAGACCATAAAATAATTATCAAGGAGGACAGAATAAGGGAAATTATGTTCAAAGACAAGCTCCTCAAGACAATTACGATGACACAATGAATCAGAAAGCCTTACCTGCCTATCCGCAAGAAGGTGTAGTTACCCTTCAGAAAACCGTAAAAAGTTTAATTGCTCTTCAGACACAAGCCATGGAACGTCAACAAGCATCTGAAGCAAACATGAAGTTATTACAGAATCAGATGAATCAGATAAATAAACAACTAAATCAACGTCCACAAGGGCAACTCCCTAGCGATACTGAGAATCCAATCCAAATCGAAGACTGTAAAGCTATTACTCTCAGAAGTGGTAAGAACCTTCATCCACCTCCTTTCCCGGTTATGAAAGAAAAAGAAGTTAGAAAAGAAAAAGAGGTGGTGAATGAAGATAAAAAAGTTGAAGTGGAAGAAGTGGAGAGATCTAATGAAATTCCGAAAAAGAAAGATGATGCTATAATAAACCGTCCTCCTCCACCATTTCCATCGAGAATTCAAAAGAAGGGTGATATGGCTGATTATCAAAAATTCTTTAACAAGGTAAGAGGTCTTAGCATAAATATTCCGTTGCTAGAAGCTATTCGAGATGTACCCAAGTATGCTAAGTTTTTGAAACGAGCCCTCACTAACAAAAGGCCGTATTGTGATAATGAGATGATTGGTCTCCCTGAGGAATGTAGTGCTATTTGTCAAGGTAAATTACCTCCAAATTTAGTTGATCCTAGGAGCTTTACAATTCCGATATCTATTGGTAATGAGTGGAGAGGAAAAGCACTATGTGATTTGGGTGCAAGCATAAATCTTATGCCCAAATCAATCTTTGACAAGCTTAATATTGAAGCAAGACCCACTTCTATGGTGTTGCAAATGGCGGATCGATCTCTTGCACATCCAGAAGGCCGAATCGAAGATGTCCTCGTTAAGGCAGGTACGTTAATTTTTCCCGCTGATTTCATTATACTTGATTACGACGCGGATAGGAATGTCCCCATTATTTTGGGAAGACCATTCCTAGCCACGGGGCGTACTTTGATTGATGTAGAAAACGGCGAAATGATTATGAGAATCCAAGACGAGGAAATGAAGTTTAACGTGTTCAGACCTATGAAGTTTCCGGATTCCAAGGAAGAATGTTTTCGTATAGATGTAATGGAACCGGTAAGGAAAGAGCCAACTAGTGTTATGGAAACCTTAGGGGTGGAGGAAAAAGAACTAAGAAAGAAACCACCGATAAAAGTTCCTCCAAATCCTAAGAGAAATCCACCACTCAATCATGCGAAGAAGAAAGAGAAAACACGTGTCACGAAGGTTCCAAAGGAACCTAAGAAGGAAAGAAAGAAAAAGGAGTTCAAAGTAGGCGAAGAAGTTGCTATGAAAAAGCCTAAACCTCCTTCAAAGACATGTGAATCAAGGAACTCTTGGCTAGGACCATTCGTGGTTGCTAAGGTAATCTCAGATAAGTTAGTTGGAATAAAAGCTAAGGGTTGTAAATTCCGAGTTGCAAATATTGATAACCTCACTCACTGCTGGGGAGGTTATGTGAATGACTGATAAATGAGGTAACCCGTCGAGCTTAACGACGTTAAACAAAAGCCATTTCTTGTATATTAGTTTAAATTTTTATTTTTCGTAGTTTAAATTCGTTTGATTTTCGTTAATTTAGTGTTTATTAATAAGAAATGAGGAAGGGTAGTTGTTTTTGATGATTTCAGGGATAAAAAGGTCATGAGTTTGGGGTCGAAAGGGCGAAAATAGAAGAAAAATTTGTGGTGTTCCAGGGGCAAACCGGGTACCCGCATTCGCAAATGCGGGTACCCAGTTTCGAAAGCTAAAAATTCCAACTTTCTGACCCTGCGTCTTGGGTCCCGCGTTTTGCTGCGTTTTGATTCGCGCCATCGACGCAAAACCGGGTACCCGCATTTGCAAATGCGGGTACCCGGTTTTGGAGCTGTACTTTTCCAAATTCTCTGACCCGGCGTCTTGGGAGGTTGCGTTTTGGTGCGTCTTGGCTCGCGCCATCGACGAAAAACCGGGTACCCGCATTTGCAAATGCGGGAACCCGGTTTCGAAGGGCATTTCTCTGACCCCGCGTTTTGGCTGCGTTTTGAGCTATTAAAAAAAAAAATTATTGCGTCATTTATTGCATCAGACGCCAAAAAAAAAAAAATTCGCGTCGACACAGCGACGCAAAACTGGGTCCCCGCATTTGCAAATGCGGGTACCCGGTTTCTTCTGTGACAGGTCAATTTTCAGCTTTTTAGCCCTAGATTTTTACCTCTTTCATCGAACCAGCCACCAAAAACACTCCCAAAACCCAGAATCTTCCGAAAATTATCATCTACAACCACATAATCATCAAATCCTACCCTCTTCCACCACAATAACATACAATCAATTCATCTCCTATCCAAATCACCATGAAATTCCCACTTTTCTCCAATTGTTCTTCATCCAAGCTTCAAATTAAATCCAATTCCCTCTTCCCACACATCAATTAGCCTTTACCCATCTCATATTCCACCATAATCTTCAAGTCTTAAGCCTCAAAACATCAAAGTTCTAAGCCTTAGCTTCTCACTATTTGAAGTTTTGAGTTTGGGGTGGAAAGAGATGCTGATCAGAACCGTTTTCATGTGTGCGTATCGAAGGAATTCTCCAAGAAACAGAAACTCTTTTGGTGCTATTCCAGAACAAGCTATTGAGATTCCTATTTCACGTTTCAAACACAAGACTAAAGAGGTTCAAATTAAGGCTAATCCGAAGAGGAGGAAAGTGATTGAGGAACCTGAAAGTGAAGAAGAAGATGATCCGATGATGAATTGGAATCGAAAATCAAGGTGTTGGAAGAGAATCAGGATACGAAGTGCGCTATTTTAGGAAACGTTACAAACAAGTTGAACTTTATTTGTTCAAAGCACAACTTACGATGTCTAGACGCGAGATAAAGTTCAGGGACGCAACACCGATAACCAGCCACGCGCTGGTTCAGATACGTTTTCTATCCCTTCTCATTTAGTGTAGATTATTTTATTGCTTTGAGTCTTTTCGAGTCGTGGGGACACGACTCATTTTTGAGTTTGGGGTGGGGTTCGTTGCCTCATCCCAGTTTTTATGTGTTATGTGTTTTATTTGCTTTCAATAAAATAATTTTCGGAGTTGCGTTTGACTGTAGAAGATTTTAAATGTCCCTTTAAGCATACTTTTGATGAATTAATGATAGTAAATAGTGGACTTTAGGGATTGATATAAAACGCACTTAGAATTGCATGCGAATAGGTAACTGATAAGAAAAATTAATGAACAATGCAAATGAAGTAAGCTTGTAGTTAAGGAATATGTTTGGTGTGTAGAACGTGAAATCTTATTTAGTAGAGAACCCACCTAGATATGAACTAAAGACAAGCTATGTACTCAGGAAAATGATAGGGGCAGTTCTTTGTTAGCCATTTGAAGCCTTTTAGCTTGCTATCCCTTATTATAATTTTATCCGTCTTAGCCCAAATTTTGAGCCTTAAGCTTTTTCTTTTGTAGCCACGATATGAGCCCATTATCCTTTAGATTATTATGCATTACCAAATGACCCGCACTTGAATCACAATCCTGAGACTAGTCTCGAGCTTGAGTTTGGGGTGGTGGGACCACATTTGGGAAGATACATTGGGAAGGGATTATATGTGTTTGTATTGAGGCACAAAAATATAGATGATATTATTATTTGTAACCCTTTGCCGGGATTTGAAAAGAAAATAGAGAAAAAGAAAAGAAAAAAGAGAGAAAGATAAAAAAAATATTATAAGAGACATGACCTTTCACATCAAAACGAGGGTCATGGCTATCTTGTACAAAAAAAATGAAAAAAAGAAAATAAAAAGAAAGAAAGAATAAAATAAACCGACAAAGTGGAATATTTTTGGAAATCATCTTAGTTTTTATTGGGTTGACATGGGGACGCAACATTGGTGCGTCAAATGGGTGAGTGAGAATATTTTTGAGCGTAAACTCAAGCTCGAGGACTTTGTTGATGGTAAGTGAGGAGAGAGCCAAAAGCTCACTTCAAATTTACCAAATATACATCCACACCGTCCTTAAGCCATTATTAAACCATAAAGACCTCTTGATTCTTAAGTACATAGTGAATTTATGATTCCGTTGATAGGACATATACTAGGTGGAGCGTTCAAAGCGATTTAGGATTAATGATCACCCTATAGCCATCATACAGAGATGAGTACAAGTGTAATCTTCAAGCATTGCGACTTTAATTTTATGATTGAGATTTTTTATATTCGATGTTGCATGATAAGTGTATGTATATATTAGTTCCTAGAGTTTGTCTATATGAGATATGTCTTAAGAATTGCTTTAGGTGTATTTGCTAGCTTCTATTTGTTCTTGCGTTCACTTCTACCCCTTGTTTTATTTTGTTTTGCTTTGTCGGGACGACAAAAGTTTGAGTTGGGGGTCTTGATGTCTCCTTAATTGTTCTTATTTTCGACCCTTAGGAGACATCATTTTTGGTGTTTATTTAATCAATTTGATAGACTTTTGGACCAAATATGCAATAATATGATTTTCCTCTTTTATTTCTAGCAATTTTAATTTATTAAGCTTTTGCGCGTAATATTGGTATTTTTAGTGTAAAGTTTACAGAGTTTAGATGTTGGCTAGAAGAGGAATCCGAGGAGAAAGTCAAAAGATCAAGAGATAGAGTCAAGACTTGAAGATAAATCCCGAAGATATTATTTTTAGAGCTGAAAATCCATTTTCCAGGCCATAGATTGCTGATTTCGAGGTGCTTAAGCGATGATTTAGCAGCTGACCTTTGAAGAGAAATCATTCCTTATCGAGTTATGGAACTTTAGCAACTGGAATGAGGTCAATCGGAGTCATAACGCATCGGGAAAAGCCGTTTTAGTGAAGGTGTATCAGCAGTTACGGGATTTTGGGCTTAGAATTTGGGCTTGGACATTTAATTAGTGTTTTATTTTTAGGTCCAAGCCCTAATCCGTTTTTTCACCTATAAAACCAGCCTTTGACTTCTATTTTACACACAATTTTCATTCCAGAAGATTAAACACCAGAGAGAAGCTACAGAAGGAAGAAAGAAGAAGTTGCAAGAACTGGAGAGGGTCTATATCTCCGTTCTCAGTCATTCCAATTCTGGAAATTAGGTTCTTTTTATCTTTGATTTTGTAATCAAATATGAATTCCATTTCTTTTAATTTAGTTTTTCCATTTAATATAAGCTAAGCTTTTCATAGTGCTTGAGAACAATTAATGGGTGAATCCCAATCTTATTGAATAACGAATGCTGAATTTGGGTTTCTGTTAAATTAAACTAGATTAGGGCTTTTACTCTTTTCAATAAATTGAGACTATTTTACTGTTTTTAGCGTCATGAAATAGGAACAGGTGTTAGTATTTAGGCTATTCCAATTAGTGTCAATTGGATCATCCTGACGGAGGGTTTAGATACAGAACCATTTATTCAATCTAGGATAGAAGCTATTGATTCTGACGAACTTAGCTAATTCTAGGGCCAATGAGGTAATAAAACTTAAACATCCAACGGTGGATCATATTTACCATGACGGGACTAGTGACACTCTAGGATCGCCTTATAGTCCACCCTGACGGGGGTATAAGGAATTTAGAATCCCGACCATTGTAATTGACCAATTTAGCCCTTAAACAACATAAGTTAGGAAATAGGATTGGGAGGATCCTTGCGTTCTCAAGTGCTACCTTCTCATATTGCGTTTTACATCATTTTACTTGTGTCTTAGCTTTTACTTGCATTTATAATTTGTCTTTCATTTAGTAGCTTTAATATAAAAAAAAACCAAACAAACATATTTTATTTACTTGTTTTCATAAGTGCAACCAATCATTATTTGTTAAACATTGTAGTCAACCATCCTGTCCTTGGAACGAATCTGTATTATCATCTGTATTACTTGGGACAACCGTACACTTGCGGTTGTGGTTCGATTATTATTTGCATTTATTTAGAACACACAAAAGGCCACCACTATCGTAAACACAATCTAATTTATTATGCAAATACAATCCAACACCTAGTGTAGTTCATAATGAGCAGCACAAAAAATATTTTATATACCTCGCAGATTTTTCTTGTATATGTGGTTTGATTTTATGGAAATTAATATTTTTTTAAAATTATCATTTGCTTATGGTTAAAAACCGCAAGATCGTATAAAAACCGAAACCGAATAATACGGATATGGTTTTGAAATGTGAACTGATGGTTTAAACCGTTAAAATATGGTTTTTAATATTTTTGCAAAAAACCAAACCGTTGCTCTCCCTATTCACATCTTGATAATTTGAACGAATACAACTCAATGATATTTTTTATACATTTTTTTGAACCGTTCAAATATTCCTCGAATTTATAATACATCTAACCTTTGTGATCTAAAAATATACATTTCCCATCTGTCGTTTAGCATTTAATATGCAAACCCAAAAGAACTGTCTCAATCTTCAATTTCAAAATTTCCAAAATATAATCGACGGTACGTACGCATTTTCAGCCTATCGTAAACACAATCTAATTTATTGTGCGAATACAGTCCAACACCTATTGTAGTTCATAATGAGCAACCCAAAAAAATAGAGGCCCAAAGACAACTTGAACCCACCAATATCCCTCCCATTTAAACATTATTATGACCACTCCACCACCAATCTTTGCGTAGCCTAGAACCATTATTCACATTCTCGGTAACCAATTTCCCATGGATAAGTATTCTTAATATCCACCTTAAAATGCCACAGTCATTTCCAAACCACTGTCACCAATCAACAAATATCTATTTCCACCAAAAGAGACCCGCTGGAAGAAAGAGTCCTCTCGTGAAATCGTGAAAATGTGCTCCCAGGCACATTTTCCTAAAACCCCCAACCTCACCCCTGCTTCCCGACGTCAATGCCTCCTTCACCTTATCACCACCTCCTTCACAACGTCTAACCGCCTCTTTCCCGCACCGCCCCACCTTTCTTTTTCGATGGGCTGCACTCCCGCCCCCATTTTTACACCACAACTGAACATCACCGAACCACTGCGTTCATCCACCCCACACGACCGCCTCCGGTCTCCCTCTTACCTAGGGGTTAGCACGGTCCGGTTCGGCACGTTTTTTTGCTAAAACCGAAACCAAAACCGAACGGTTCAATTTTTAGGGATGTCGATACCGTACCGAACGATTTTTTTCGGTTTGATTTTGTCAGTTTTCGGTTCGGTATATTTTTTTGGTTACAGTATGTGATTGATTCGATAGTTGGATAGATTTCAAGTGAGTTTACTTGAGACGTTTTATTTTTTAATAAATCCATATATGAAGTGATTGATTTTCATGTTATAGGCCCATGTAGGAAAATTGCATCTTTTGAACTAAAATAATATGAATTAATTGTAAACAAATCATTTCAGGGGAATATTTATATATTTTTAAAGCGTATGATTTACCTTCAAGAAATTCCAATACACGAGTGATCTTTTAAAATAGAGTAAATATATCCACTACCTGCGGTGTACGCACGACCAAAACCGTGGACCATTGCGCAAGACCGTGACACATGTGGGAACAGTACAAAGCTGCGGTACACAGCATATTATTAAGATACACCGCACGCCACGCCTGAAAACTTCGGAAGACCATAACTTTACGCTTGGAGGTCAGAATTTACTTTTTCTAGAGCCTAAACCGCGTATTTTTTCCATATCTATCAAATGGAGTAAATACATTTATGACCAGTATACTGGACTTATGGTCGGCTAGCCGGCCCAACCGTATCGACAAACGCAAAAAAAGGGTCACGACGGTCCAGAGCCGAGAGTTTGACCGGTAAACCGGCCATATGAGCGGTATACCGGTACGGGGGCGGCTAAAAAGCTTATTTATGAGATTTTGGGGTCTCTAATAGTGCAAAACCTAACCCTAGCCTCCTCCAACTTCAAAAAAACGAATATTTCAGCCCGAACTCCATTAAAACACCATGAACCTTCATCAAACCTCGACCTCACATTAAAACACCGCCAAATAACCTTTAGAATGTGTTACATGAGTTGTGTGTTGTTTTTCTAACGAGATCTGTGTGTCATGAATAATTGTGCATGTGTTACGAATGTGGGTGTGTACGTTTACGAATTAGTTGTATGCGCGTGAAAGGGGAATGCATATGTGCATGGGAAAATATTATTATTGTGAACTTTTTAGGGTAATTCATTTATTGTAGTATTTTTTTCAGTCAATCATCCAATAATCAATCAAAGTTACTGTTTGATTTATATCTATTACGAGGTTTTAATCACGTGCGATGCACGAGTCCCAATTGAAGTTAAAAAAAATACAAATATATATATATATATAATATTATATTTCGAAGTTTTTCCTACGGTCCGGATTTACCCACTTAAGTGGTGGCCAGGATTGATTCTGGCAAAACATAAGTGGTGGCCAGGATCGATTCTGGGAAAACATATATATAAATTAGATTGTATTGGTATTTTAGTCTAAAAAACTGTAACTCAAATTTTTTGTATTACAAATTTTTTATGAAAGAAATAATAAAGGATACATGGCATAGGAATTTCTTTGTGCTTCTCTCACTTAAACAAAACGCTCTCTCCTCTCTCTAGGGTTTCGTTTTCTTTCTTGTCGTTTCTCTTTTTTCTGGCTTCAATCATCACCTTAAGAAGAAGATCTAAGGTTGGAAGGTGATTTTCACACGCTTTAGCCTTCTTCTCCTCTTGGGATGGGGGTTACTTCTGACGGGATGTTAGGGTTCCAATTAGGGTTCCTCCTCTGTGACTTGGGGAAGAACAAATCTTTGAGAGGGTTTTTGGATATAATCAAACAAAGACTACACGGCAGAGAAATTGAAGAAACCAACACTAATTATGAGGAGCATCGAGTTACACACGAGCCGACGATTGAACTCCTCGAAAACCCTTTATCAGCTGTCCAAAATCCACCGAGTCCCGAGGTAAGAAACAACCTGATAGAGATTTATTTTTATTTCGTTTCCTCATTATTACAGGAGAAAAAAAAGAAAAAGACTAAATGGACATGGGAGAGGCGAAACGACTGACTTAGGCGTGTCTCTATAGCACGCTATTATTGGTTCATCAGAGGCCATCATTACAATTTGCTCTTCCCAAAATCAATTATGAAGGTAGGCTATTATAGAGGTAACAATATCAAGATCATCTGCTGCAGCTTCAACTCTTCCATTACCCAAAACTTTCGAGATACTAACTCAATCTTATGCGTTACTGAGAAGCTTTCAGTATTAGTCTCTTTTTCCCTCCTATATATACCTTTATGGGTGGATTGGTACTCCACATTCTACTACTTCTCCTTTTCTTACTCCTTAGTTTCCCCCTTCGCTTTTCTTAAGCTCCTTCTCCCTCCCCCTTTACAAGTCTTTACTTCACTTTCAATCGTGTTACTGTTATTACGTGTGTTATTTAGTTTCTTTCTGAGAACAGGAACTCCAATGGCAACAAGAGAGAATCATGCCTTACCAATCATACCTTTAACTGATCACAAAGCTCGCAAGCTGGGGGTTATCAACATAGGCTTGAAAGCACGTCTGTCTGAGAACATGAAGGAGGATAAAGCTATACTCATCAAAGCAATAGGAGACTCTCCAATTTATGCTATCCAACTTAGGAAATTCATCGAGGACAGGTGGGGAATTCAAGGTCACTACAGGTTATCAGATGTGAAGAACAACATGTTCAAACTTGAAATTTTCAATGAAAAGGAGTTCAAACGAGTTTGGGAAATGAGACCGGGTCTATACCAAAAACTCCATCTGAGCATGACGATGTGGCCATTGGTTGTGGATTTCAATGACTTGGCGACAGATTATTCTTCTATTTGGGTCCAAGTTAGAGGATTGGCGTTTAAGCAGAATAACTTGGACACTATTAAAGCTCTGGAGGTGTGTTTCATTAAGATTGAAGCTGTGGATTTCCCGAATGCCCAGAACTGTGATGTCAAGATCTTAAGATTCCGAGTTAGATTCAATACCAAGTACCCACTCCCTCCTGGTGCTTACTTATATCAAGAAGAAGGGCCTGCATGGGTGATTTTTCAATATGAAAACACAGGACTCCTGTGTTTTAGGTGCGGGAAGATTGGCCATCAATATGGAGAATGCCCAATAAAAAGTATTAACCAAGTGGAAGATATAGATAAACGCAGGAAGGTGTCATGGAGCATCGATAACATGGCGAAGTTCCCTCCCTTTAACCCGATTTATGGCCTCCATATTAAGAATAATGGGGAATTTACTAATTATATTTACAGTGATAAGTTTGTTAAAGCTGCAGGTCCCAATTACAGGAGCAACAACCCAATTAAAGGTATCCAAATTCGGGAAGAAGAAGATGATATTCTGAACAAATTCAATTACACAAAGAAGGCAAGCTCAAACAAGACTTTCAACAAGAGCTTGAACGAAGAAGAGAAGGACAGGGAGGAACAAGAATGGGAAAATTGGAATAAACAAATCCATGATCTACGCAATGAATTACACGAGTCATCTCAAAAGATGGAAGCGTTTAAAAGAACCCACGGCATTATAGAAGATGGAGAGGATGGTAATGAAGGAAGTATTCGTGCAGCACTTATGGCTTTCGAGGAAGAAATGAGAAAGATTAAAGGAAAATACGTAGCGAATATAAGCTCCGCTTCTGAACAAAACATGGACACCTCCTCAAACACTCAACAAACTATTAAAAGAAGGAGGGATGCGAGAGGAATAAGAATTGAATCAGGACAAGGCGAGGTGAGCTCCAAGATGACAGGGAATTTCAAGAAATTAAGAGTGGTTGATCCTATAGAAGACTTTGTTAACAACAACCAGTTTAGTGTACTAGAAAATGAGAAAGAAGAGGAGGTAAGAAACAACAGCCAGAAAGGAAAGGGGAAAGAAGTAAACAAAGAATCAAAAGAGATGGATGAAGATGATTCACAGTTTGAACCAGAGGAGGAAGATGAAGGCAATTTTGAAAGCAGTGAAAATTATTTCGAGAAGGATTATGAAGGTGGAGGGGAGGATCACGACATGAATTTCCAATATGCTGACGCGTTTGAAGAGGAGGAGGAGGTTTTCGAGGTAAAAAATGGAGGCGGCAACTCCAAAAAAGCCGCAAAGGTTAAGTGACGACCCTCTTTTGGAATGTTCAGGGTCTTCGAGCGCCCTTAACATTATCCAAAGCTAGCTCGTTGGTGGCACAATTCAGTCCTAGTGTGGTGGTCTTTTGTGAAACTATGTTGAGAGAGGTGGACTCTCAAAGTGTTTTGGGTCGGTTTGGTTTTGAGGAATCTTTTTTTGTGGAACCTACTGGAAGCGCTTTCCATTCAGGGGGATTCCTGATTTTGTGGCACTCTTATGTGCACTTGCGTATTATCTTTAGTTGTAGTTCCTTTGTTATTGCCCGTATTAATGAACTTTCTTTTGCTTATTACATTGTCTTTATTCATGCTCCTAATGATTTTAAACTAAGAAAGGATACTTGGGATGAAATAACGAAATGGGGAGAGAGTTTTAAGGATCCTTGGACAATAATAGGGGATTTTAATGAAATTCTCAATATTACAGAAAAAAAGAGTAATAATCAGGCCAATATCGAACACATTAATGCCTTTTTAGATTTTACTAATTCTAACTCTCTTGCGGAAATTAGTTCTAATGGATGTTTCTTTACATGGTCTAACAGGATGGAAGGCAAGAAGAACGTGAAAACGAGAATTGATCGAGGACTGGCTACTTTCGAGTGGTTTGAAAGATTCCCGAGATCAGAAATCTTCATACCACCGGCAATCGGGTCGGATCACTCTCCTTTAATTCTTCAATTAGATACTAATAAAAAAATAAGGGAAAGACATTTTAAATTCGAAACTAGATGGCTTGATGATGAAAATTGTAGGAAAATCATAGAGAATAGTTGGCCTATTCCTAATAATTTTTGTCCTTTGCCAAGATTTATAGAAAAAAGGGAATACACAAAAAAAGAACTTAGTTGTTGGAGCTCAAAAACTTTTAAAAATCATGAAAAAACTATAAGGAAACTCCAAGATAGACTTATTCTATTGAACAAAATAACCGACAAAGATACTTCTATAGAAGAACTTGATATTAAAGAAAGAATAAAAAAGGAATATGAAAAAGAAGAGAAGTATTGGTGTGATAGAGCAAGACAGAACTGGCTTATATATGGGGATAAAAATACAAAATTTTTCCACTTAGCAACTATTAAAAGAAGGAAATTGAACAAAATCACAAGAATAAAAAACAAAGATGAGAATTGGATAGAAAATTCAGATAATATTAAAGATTGTTTCCAAGATTTCTATAAAAACCTATTTATCGAGAATGGAGGGGAGGAGGAAGAAATGGAGAAAGCAATCGAATTTATTAAACCAAGAATTAATTTAGAAATGAATGAAGAACTAACAAAAAAACCAAACATAGAAGAAATCGAAAAGGCTGTTAATGAACTATCGGCATCAAAAGCCCCAGGACCGGATGGATTGAATGGTAAATTTTATAAGGAATTCTGGGAGATCATTAAAAAGGATGTGACTGAAGTAATTATGGATTTTTTTGAAAATAATCGCTCTGTCGAAACCATAAATGATACGCTAATAACTCTCGTTCCGAAAGGAATAACACAAGAGAATTTAGGCGATTTCAGACCCATTTCTTATGTTAATTTCATATATAAAATCATCACTAAAATTCTTTCTAACAGGTTGAGAGAAATTATGAATAGTATTATCTCTCCTACCCAGTCTGCTTTTATTAAGGGACGAGCCATACAGGATAACATTATTATTGCGCAAGAAATTTCTTTCTTTATGAGCAGGAAACGAAGAAACAAGAAAAACTTAGCTGCAATAAAAATCGACATGGCTAAGGCATATGATCAGTTAAGATGGATTTTTCTTTTTAAAGTTCTTAAGAAACTTGGTTTTTGCGACAAATGGATAAACTGGATGAGAAATTGTATCACATCGATCTCTTTTCATATTAACATTAATGGAGAAAGACTTGAAAAATTCAAACCAGGGAGAGGTCTGAGGCAAGGTGACCCGTTATCCCCTTTCTTATTCTCTATTATGACTGAATCTCTTATCAGTATTGTTGATCAGTTTATTACTAACAAGACGGTCAGTGGTATTAAAATTAATAGAAATTGCCCAATGATCTCTCACTTACTGTTTGCAGATGACTCTCTCTTCTTTATTGATCTAGATAATACAGATATTGACGCGTTCAGGGAGTGTCTCGATATCTATTGTAAAGGATCAGGGCAAAAAATCAATTTTAATAAATCAGCGATTATTTTCAGCAAAGAAACGACAGATGATATAAAAGAATTAGTAACAAAAAAAATGGATATTAAAGAAACGGAGGACTTGGGATATTACCTTGGTATTCCTTTATGCCATAAAAGGTCAAAGGTTGAATCACTCGAATGGATAGCAAAAAAAGTTTTCAAAAACACTGAAGGCTGGAAAGCTAAGCTCCTCTCGGAAGGGGGGGAAAGAAGTACTGATAAAAGCCATTTTACAAGCCATTCCCAATTATTATATGTCTATCTTTTCTTTTCCAATCAATTTCTGTAACAAACTTATTTCGGCAATATCTAATTTTTGGTGGAACTCAGGTGAAAGAAATAGGATACATTGGGTGGCTTGGGAAAAAATAACGGTTAATAAACTAATCGGAGGACTTGGTTTCAAAGACTTCAAGAAGATGAACACTGTTCTACTTGCTGCTCAAGCCTGGAGAATTATGAACAGCCCAGCCAACTTGGCAACAAAATTACTAAAAGGTATCTATTTTAATAAATCTAATTTCTTAACATGTAAAGTGAGACAAAGCAGGACATGGAGTTGGGCCAGCATTATGGAGGGTAGAGATTTCATTAAAAAACATGGAATAAAAATCATTGGAAATGGTAATGATACAGATATTTGGAACGAAAAGTGGATAGATACAGAATGGAAGCTAGAGAAACCGGAAGGATCCAAGATTACAAACGTTAATGAATTAATGAAAGAAAACAAAAGTGAGTGGGACCAAGAAATCTTAGATAATCTCTTCCCAGAACCAATAATTCACTTAATCAAAAAGACAAAGATTAAAGAAATTGATAATAGAGACAAATTCATTTGGCCCTACTCTAAGGATGGGAACTACGATACAAAAACAGGATATAGAGCTATAGTTGAAGACCATAACAACAACAAAGCTACTACAACTAAGGCAAGACCTCTTCAAGAATCAAAAATATGGAAGACAATATGGAAATCTAATATCCCAAAAAAAAAAGATTATTTATGTGGAGACTGGTCAACAATGCAATTCCGACAAGAGTGAATTTGACAAAGAGAAAATGCGCAGACGGTACAAATTGTTTATGGTGCGACCAGGGGGAAGAGGATATTAAACATCTACTGCTTCAGTGTAACATGTGCAAAGATATCTGGGCCGGTTCTTTCCTTCAAATAAGAATACAGGAAGAAATGGAAGACAAGTTTGAAGAGTGGTTTCTCAAGACAATAAAATCTTTCACAAAGGGAGGCTGGGACAAAAAAGTAGTAACAGACTTCCTAATGATAAATCTATGGAACATTTGGAAAGCAAAAATGAAAGGCGTTCATGAAGGCGTTGCAGCAAATGGTACGGGAATCAACATTGCCTCAACAAAGCTCATGCAAGAAATACACGGAATTAACTGGATTAGAGAAGGATACAAAGGCTTGAATATGGTACAAGAGCAATTCGAGGAAACAAACAATAATGGGCAGGAAGAAGAAGTAAAACTATTTTGTGATGCCTCCTTTTCGAATAAATGGGAACCTACAGGAATAGCAGTTGTTTGTTATCAACCACCAAATTACTCAAAGACCAAATTCAGTCGAAGTTTAGATTGTATTTCAGCTCTAGAAGGAGAAGCGGAAGCAGTTCTTGCAGCCTCGCATATGGGATCATTATTTCCTGATAAGGAAATAATTATCCATTCAGATAACCTTGAGGTCATTCAAGGTATTAAGCAGGTGTCAGCAGCACGTTGGAATATCCAACCCATCCTACGAAAAATTATCCAAAAAACTGAAGAGCATGGTATGGTTTCTTTTAAGCATATCAACAGGAAGCTCAACAGGGATGCGGATAAATTGGCGAAGGAAGCTAGACACGCAGCATCTTTTGAGAATCGAATTACGATTAGTATTTTCGATCTTTCAGTAGCCTTTTGTAAACTTGGGATAGGATGATTTGTCTTAGTTCTTTTCCTGGGTGCTCTCGCACCCTTTTTGTTGTCCAAAAAAAAAAAAGATACATGGCATAGTAAGAAAAATAATAAAAGATATATGATAAAATAATAAAAGGGAAAATGACAAACTGAAAAATAAAATAACACATGACAAAAGTCAAGTAACACATGAAAAAGTCAACCATTAATTTTCCTTTTATATATTATTACTTCTTAACCAGGTTCTTATCTCGTGCGATGCACGTGTCACAATTCAAGTTACAAAAATACAAAAAAAAATATATAAAGAAAAAAATATATTGTAATGTGTTATTGGAAAAAGGGATAATTCTTTTTTTAAACCTAAAGTAGTATATTACTTTTAATTTTAGGCCACCTAATTATTTTATTCTAAGTTTAGGCCTAAATATGATTAAACTTCTGAGTCTAGGCCTCTACCCCATATAAATACTATCCTACTTAATTAACACCTTATTAACCTCATAACCACTTTTTAAAACAAAAAAAAAACACGTCTAGCTCTCTCTCTCTCTCTCTCTCTCTCTCTCTCTCTCTCTCTCTCTCTCTCTCTCTCTCTCTCTCTCTCTCTCTCTCTCTCCCACCCTCCTTTAAACACACACACACTACACCAAAAACACACTACCTTAAATTCTTCAATTTTGCTTGAATTTCATATAGTTTTCAAAGCAAAAATCAACAATCTAAGCTTCTAATATAAGAATATCAAGGAATTTGCGCTAAAAAACAAGGTAATCATCAAAATTCTTAAGATTTTTTTTTCAAAATCGTTTTTTTGCTTATTTTCTGTGATTTTCTGTGATTTTTTTAAATTCTGTTTTTGTAGTTTTTTTTATTTCACGATTCTTAATACCCGCCTATAATCTTAGCTCTGAATTCACGTTTTCCATTTTTTTTTGTTTTCTACTGTTTTCATTGTTTTTGAGAATGCAAGTGAATTTTTCATGTTATGAGCTGCGTTTCGCGTTTATTATAGATTATATACTATTGTTGATTGATTTTACACTTTAATGGAGTTGTGTTTATTTAATTTTTGTTAGTTTTGATTAGTAATCTTGTGTATATATGTTATGCACTAATGAATGTTCAAATAACTTACACGTGATGTTCATACATGTTTATATATTACACTTAGAGTTGGTATATGCAGTTTTATTGGTTGAATTGCAGTTGTTAACATTCAAACATATTTTTCTGCATTTTTTTGTTATAGCAGTCTGGAACTACAAAAATGTAGTTCTAGAACTACAAAACTGTAGTTGTAGAACTACAAAAAATGTAGTTGCAGTCTGCTGCAACTATTTGCTCTTCTTGTTACTATCTATCTTATTTATTACACTTGTTTTACTTTGTTAATATACATACTGACTATACTTTTAGACACCTCAGATTGAGTCTACACGTACTGTTATGGTTTTGTTTAATTTCGGAAAGTACAAGACGTTTCGTGACTTGAACATGCTCGTAAACTACGGTTCAATGGCCACGTACATATGAAACAAATGGACCGAGATGAATTTGATGTTCCTTTCACTTGTTTATACTTTTGGTCTCACTACCAACTGCATGTTGCTCGTAAAATTGTATTTACCGTTTATGTTTTGTTTACTAGATAATGAAGATGACATTATACCACAATATGGAGTTATACCAAGTGTCGAGCAACCAAGAAAATATGTTGTTTAAAGTAGTTTGTGTATAATTTGATTTTAATTTCAATTTTTAGACTTCATTATTAATTTAAGTAGGTGTTGTGTTACTACTTGACTTTTTAAGTGGTTTTTAAGACTATTTTGTTTTTAGATGATGTAATGACTCGTATATCATTATATTAATGGTATTTAATTCTTTTTATACACGTATTGTTAAGTTACTTTTTTGAATATGTGTGATTGTTTAAACACAGGATAGGTTAGTTTGCAACTCAAAACTGAAGCTCGACAGTGCAGGTCCTACAAGTACATTTTTGTAGTTGTGCAAGTACGCTTTTGTAGTTGCGCAAGTACATTTTTGGAACTTTTCACAGATTTTTATATAGAAGATCAACATCATAAAGAAACATGTCGACCCTGTAAACAATGAATCTTTTTACACACACAAACAAGTTAAACTTGAAAATCCATTCATTGTATAATAAACTATTTTAAATGATAATAGTTTAACAACCAAAATAAGTCACTAAACCAGCAAACACTCGAGTTTTTGATTCAAAAAAACAATAAAAAAAAAACTAATTCAAAGGATGATCACAAGTCAACGTGTTATGATTTCTGAGACGACCACATCTTCCGCATCACATCTTCTTTTTCGGTCCGCCCTCTTTCTTTATCCTAAATCATTTCTGAGAATTAGTATGTTTATAAACAAAGGAAAACAAGGCCAGGGATGCTAGAAAATAACAGGAAGAGCAAAAAGTTACAGCAGTCTGCAACTACAAAAATGTAGTTGTAGACTGCTGTAACAAAAAAAATGCAGAATAATACGTTTGAATGTTAACAACTGCAATTCAACCAGTAAAACTGCATCTATCAACTCTAACTGTAATTCATAAACATGTATGAACATCACATTTAAGTTATTTGAATGACTATGACTTCAAATCGCATATACACAACATTACTAAACAAAAACTAACACAAATTCAATTATCAAAACTCCATTGAAGTGTAAACGAATCAAGAGTAGTATACAATCAATAATAAACGCAAAACACAACTCATAACATGAAGAAATCATCTGTACTCTCAAAAACTATGAAAATAGTTTAAAAAAAACGTAACGTGAATTGAGAGCTAAGATTATAGGCGAGTATTAAGAATCATGAAATAAAAACAAGTGCTAAAACTTTATTTTTGAAAAAAATCACAGAAAATCATAGGAAATAAACAAAAAAACGAATTTGAAAAAAAATCTTAAGATTGTGATGATTACCTTGTTTTTTAGCGTAAATTCCTTGATATTCTTAGATTAGAAGCTTAGATTGTTGATTTAGTTTTGAAAACTATATGAAATTCGAATAAAATTGAATTTTTTTGAGTAGTGTGTGTTTTAGGTTTAAAGAGAGAATAGCGAGAGGGAGAAAGAATGCAGATAGTTTTCTGGTTTAATGATTTTTTTTTAGATGTGTGGGTGTCCGGGCCAGCTTACGCGCACCACGACTATTCCCATAGGAAATATACACGCCTCCTCATGCATACTCCCATTCAATCAGAACAGGTTACCCATGTTCAAGGAGGGGACTCGAACCTTGCACCTCTTGCTTACCCCCTTTAAGGGCTCAAGAAATAACAAGGCTGAGGGGATTCGAACCCTGTATCTCCTAGATGAGAGACAGGCATCCTGGCCATTGAGCTAGTCCCAATGGTTTTAATGATTTTTTTTAGTAGGGTTGTGGGGGATAGTTTTTTTTTTTTTTTTTTTTTAAGTTATTATTGGTAAAAGGTATTAGTGTCATGTGGACTATATTTGAAATACTAATTTAGTTGGCCTAAACTTAGAAGTCTAATATTACTTTAGACTTAAAAATGAAATTATTCCTAGAAAAAAAAATTATTTCAAAAATTTTATATTATAAATTTTTAAGGAAAGAAATAATAAACTATACATGACAATAATAAAAAAATATATATGAAAAACAAAATGATGAATAAAATTCAAAAAAGTAAAATTATATAACAAAAGTCAAATAATAAATAGAAAATCAATCATTAATTATCTTTTTATATATTATATAGATAAGGAATTAGATTTGGTTTTTGGACAAGCTTAATGAATTTAATAATTGACAAAAGCAAATGCACAAGAATTTGATGGGCCAAGCCTACTAAGCCCATTAGCCATTCTTTAAGTACGTCAGTCGATGTAGTTTCCTCTGCATATCTAACACCAAACCGTATAGTACCTTAATTTCAAGTTTTGATATAAAAATGTCAGGATCCCTTAACGGAGAAGAGAGTGTGACTCTTGATCTTCTCAAAAAGAAGATGGCTGATTTTGCTACAGAAAGAGACTGGGAACGTTATCACAGCCCCCGAAACCTACTCTTGGCTTTGGTATACTTCTCTCCTTTTTTTTTCCTTTACCTTTAACTATTTAAATAATTTTATTTTACTCCAAATGTTTTTATCAAATTCAAATTTACTTATAATTTTGCATATTGTTCATAGAATTATTTTATAAATTTTTTTTGGTTCGAATTTTAAGATTATATCCACGATCGAAAGTGATTTGAAAACATTTTATTTAAATTAAGTTATGACTATTAATTTATTTGTATTTTTATTTATAGATTATATCCACGATCGAAAGTGTTTTTCTTTTCTTTTTCCACAAAAAGTAGTACGTGGGTCAATGGTTTTGGTCAAAGTCATGTCTCTGCAAAAACAATATATTTCCGATTTCCAAATCTTTGAAATTAGAGACTTTATCTTTGTGTTTTCTATGTATTTTAGGTTGGAGAAGTTGGAGAATTATCGGAGATATTTCAATGGAAAGGAGAGGTACCAAAGGGTCTTCCAGATTGGGAAGAAAAAGAGAAAGAACATTTAGGAGAAGAGCTTTCTGATGTTCTTCTTTACTTGGTTAGACTCTCTGATATGTGTAATGTTGATCTTGGTAAAGCTGCACTTCGTAAGCTTGAACTGAATGCAATTAAATATCCAGTTCATCTCTGCAAAGGATCTTCAGAGAAGTACAATGAGATTCATGGCAAGAAAAACAATTCTGATCAGCAATAAATGCAGTTTATATATATGTTTGGCAGATAAATGAATTATTTACTAGACTTTTGAGATGTGGTTTTATGTTTAATTTCTCAAGTGCATGAGCATTTCTTGTTTGTGGTAATTTATTTATGTTTGAATTGAATGACAAGTTTTAAGTTATTGTTTAACTACTGAACAAATATTTCTCAAGTGTCACGTTTTTAGGTTAGCCGTCTTTTAATCTACTAACCAAGAGTAGTGAAGTGGGCCAAAAGCAGTGGGTTGGGCCTGAAGTTAACTTATTTATATACAATTTATACATCTTATTGTTATTATTTTTTTATCTTTTGTTTAGTTATATTTAAAAATTCTGATAGGTTGTTCATAAAAGTATTTTATATTTTTGGTTGATTTTTATAAGACTTGGGTCAAATAGCTTTTTATTTGCTTATAGTAGTATATTTAATGTCACTACCTGATCTTTTGAAAATTCATTTAGTGTAATTCAACATTTTTAATCTAAATTTAATAATCCAGTAAAATTCTCGGGACGTAGGATTTGTTTGTATGATTGGTAGCAAGCAAAGGTGAAGTGGACAGTTAGTTTTGTAAAGCTGTGCCATCTCGTCTTTATCTACTTCAAGCACAATTTTTAATAGTTGTTCACTTTTTCCTTTGAGTGTACAAAATAAGCATGCGTTGTTCCATGGGTTGGATTTCATGTTAAAAGAGGTATATTATTAGCTTAATAGAATCTTAGAATATGAATCTGTTTATGTTTTTTTTTTAGAATTAGAAAACATTTAGATTGATATAAACCATTAACGGAAACTTTTTCTATTCTTTTGAAAAAGTGGAAAAGATATATTTTTTTTTTAAAGAAAATGTCCCACATAGGAACGAAGATAGAAAAACTAATTGTTTATAATAACTTACTTATCTATTACTTCTAAAAGAACTAAAGGCAATGAAAGCCAAAAGGAAAATAGCAAAGCCCTACGCGCGCACCACCACCAACCCCCGCCTTGCCCGGCCCGGCGTTTGTGGGGGAGTCAAAAAATTAATTTTTTTGGGCTCGTGGGGGAGTCAATTTTTCTGAAGTGAATCCGGTGGAAGATGACTAGCTCTTATAGTAGTCGGTGGCTAGTCAACCTATTCAGCCAGAAGACAAAACACCCACCAATTTCGCTCCGGAAGACAAGTCTCCACAAATTACGCACCAGTCAACAGTTACAGGACTTGGTCTGAAATTGAAAACGTGGGTCAAATCAAAACCGCCAATCAATTAAGGAGGAAATCAATGGCACTAATTGTGGACGTTTCTGACAAAAACTCACTGCACCTACTCCCATCCCCTATAGATACAGGAACTCCTCACTTGTCTCAAAGTTACGAAACATATACGAAAACAAAAACTCTACCTCTCTTATTCTCTGAAATATTATAATAGACGTAGTCTCTCTGTTAGAGGTAGCCGGTACGCCGAAATATCTTTTTAACAATATTTTCCGTGTAATTGTTTCGTTTGCGTTTGTATTTCGATTCTTGTAATAGTTAGAGTTTACATTTATTGAAATTATTTTTTGTTTTATGGAAGTTCATTTTTGTTTTATTAAAACCGGTGATTATTTTAATCACAATTTAAAAAGATATTCATTTTCTTTACTCACCGGTTATTTTCTGAAATGTCTCTTCCTATTTCGGCTGTTGGTTCTCCTTTGAACGCAAAGCCACTTCTCAACGTGAACAAGTTGGAACCCCTTAATGGTTCTAACTACAAGCGTTGGGCACAAAAGATTATGATTTGTCTTGAACAATATGAACTCCTTTGCTATAGTCGATGCTCCTCCACTTATGGAAATTGGAGCTCATACTGAACAAGAGCTAGCTAGACATCTTGCCCTCGAATCCAAGTTCAAGAGAGCTAATACCTTGGACCCGGGCTGGATGTTGAACAACGTTACTAATCACATCTTTGATCTCCTTGCCAAAGAGAAATCGACAAAGGTCATATGGGAAACTCTCGAGAAGAAATACGGGACTAATGATTTTTGTAAGAAAAAGTACGTCACTAGGAATTGATACAATTTTAGACTCACAGATCAGAAACCCATGACTGAACAACTTATGTGTACGAGAACCTATGCGCGGAGGTAATCGCCGAATGCATGAAGATGTGCTAAGTTTTTCAAGCCAACATTTTGCTTGAGAAATTTCCCCATCTTGGAGTGTATACCGCAACCACCTCAAACACAAAAAGAAGGAAATGACTCTCCAAGAACTCATCAGCCACATACAAGTCGAAGAAGCCAATCGACTCAAGGATAAGTCAATCTCTTTCCAGTCTCATTCCTCGAAAGCTAATCTCGTCGAAGGTTTTGGCCAAGGTAACAAAGACAGATTCAAAGGGAATGGAAAGCAACAAGGCTCCAACAAGCCTAAATCTGGGGGATACATGAACCGCGACAACTCCAAAAAACAAGGTGGAGGATTCACAACTTCCAGTAAGATTCAAAAACCTAAAGGGGTCTGTTACAGTTGTGGTAAAGAAGGACATAAAGCTTTCGAATGTCCCCTTAGGGCTGGCCAGGGTCCCAAAGCTGCCGTTAATCTGACTGAGACCGATGAAATAATTGTCGTGGTAATGGTTGAGGTAAACTTGGTGGAGAACAAGAGTGAGTGGATCCTTGACATTGGAGCTTCTCGACACTTCTGCGCAAACAAAGTCCTGTTCAAGAAGTTCGAATAAGCAACTGATGGTGAGTGTGTGTACTTGGGTGACTCTTCCACTGCTACAGTTCTCGGGAAAGGACAGGTTCCCCTCAAACTCACCTCTGGTAAGATTCTTGAACTGAATGATGTTCTCTTCGTCCCCTCTCTCCGTAGGAACTTAGTTTCCGGAGCGCTTCTTAACCAAGTGGGTCTCAAACTTGTTTTCGAGGGGGAAAAATCATTATCACAAAAAATGACGAGTTCGTGGGGAAAGGGTATTTAAATAATGGCTTGTTTGTTTTAAACATTGTAACCCTTAATGAGAATGCATCTAATTCTGCTTATATCGTTGAGTATGTTCAAACGTGGCATGGTAGACTAGGTCATTTAAATGTTGTGTCTATTAAAAGGCTTAAAACTCCTGGACTAATACCCCTTCACAATGTGGATGACTTTGAAAAATGTCAAATATGTGTAGAGTCCAAACTTGCGAAAAAACCTTTAATCCATTACCACGAGACAAAATAAATTGCTTGAATTACTTCATTCGGACTTAGCTGATTTTGAAAACTCCGCTAGTAGAGGAGGAAAACTTTATTGCATAACCTTCATAGATGACTACTCTAGGTTTACTAAAGTGTATCTTCTTAAAACTAAAGATGAAGCGGAAAATGCGTTTTTAAAATATAAATCCGAGGTTGAAAACCAACTAGACTGTAAAATCAAACGACTTAGGTCCGATATAGGAGGAGAGTATAGTTCTAGTTCCCTTAAAGATTTTTGTGAAACCAATGGGATTATTCACTAACTTAGTGCCCCTTATACACCCAACAAAATGGCATAGCAGAAAAAAAGAATAGGTCCCTTAAATAGACCATGAATTCCATGTTGATAAGTTCAGGTTTACCAACCAACATGTGGGGGGAAGTTGTTTTATCAGCCTGTTATTTACTTAATAGGGTACCACATAAATCCCTAGAAATGACTCTTTATGAGACGTGGAATGGTTTTCCCCCAAACCTGAAATTCTAAAAGTGTGGGGGTGCCTAGCCAAAGTCAAACTACCTGATTTTAAAACTGTCACTGTTGGACCCAAAACAGTTGACTCAATTTTCATAGGGTACGCTCAGAATAGTGAGGCATACAGATTCTTGTCCTTGGATGATAACGCAATTTGTGAATCTAGAGATGCTAAGTTCTTTGAACACATTTTTCCCTTTGAAAAATTTAAATACTTGTCAATGCTTCTTACCTGTTGATAACTTATCTAGTAATGATGTTTTACCTATTTTTGATGTTTTCCTGACCCCTCCACTTCCATGGAGCCTAGTAGTATTCCCGAGGAAGAACCTATGAGAAGTAAGAGGCGTAGGATCGAGTCCAGCTTCGACCCTGACTTTATAACAATTATGACCAAAGGTTTTCACATTGACCTATTAAACGAACAGGTAGTCAACTGCCTCCTCATGGAGGAAGACCCAAAAACTTATGACGATACTTTAAAATCTATAGATGCTAGTTTTGGAAAGAGGCCATTTCTAGTGAACTTGAGTCTATTAAAAGTAACCATACATGGGAGTTAACCGACTTACCTAGGGGTAGAAAACTTATTAATAGCAAATGGATTTTTAGGACAAAATTGAGACCTGATGGTTCAATAGAAATATTCAAAGCGAGACTTGTTATTAAAGACTTTACCCAAAAGAAAGGTTTATACTACTTTGACACTTACTCCCCAGTGACCAAAATTGCCACGATAAGAACCCTTATTGCTCTAGCCTCATTCACAAACATGTATACATCAAATGGATGTCAAAACCGCGTTCCTGAACGGAGATCTAGATGAAGAGATCTACATGGCTCAACCTGAAGGGTGTGTGGTCCCTGGTCAAGGGGACAAAGTGTGTATGAAAATATCCTTGTATGGTTTGAAACAGGCACCGAAAAAATGGTATGAAAAACTAGATAGTACTCTTATTTCAGATAGTTTTGTAGCTAACACTTCTGATTCATGTGTTTACTCCACAGTAACAAATTCAGAGTATGTTATCATCTGCCTCTATATAGATGACATGCTCATATTTGGTACTACTATTCATATTATAAATGAGACTGAACGCTTCTTGTCTTCCAGATTCGACATGAAAGATATAGGAGAAGCTGATGTAATACTTGGGGTAAAAAACATTAAGAGCAGTAATGGTATTACCCTGAATCAGTCTCATTACGTAGAAAGGATGTTGAAGAAGTTCAATTCCTTTAAGGAAACGCTTGTAAATACTCCTTATGATATCAGCATTCATTTATCCAAACACGTTGGAGATGTTGTATCCCAAAATGAATACGTTAAGATCATAAGGAGTGTGATGTTCTTGATGAACTATACTCAACCCGATATTGCCTATGCCGTGAGTAGACTTAGTCGCTATACTCATAACCCGAGTAGTGACCACTGGGTTGCACTTCGCCGTCTATTGAAGTACTTAAGGGGCACCATTGATCTAGGCTTGCACTATAACAAATTCCCTGCAGTCCTTGAGGGATTTTGTGATACAAACTAGATCTCTGACAATGACAAAGTAAACTCCACTAGTGGCTATGTGTTCTCATTAGGGGGAGGTGCTGTATCGTGGAAGTCTTCTAAACAGACTTGTATATCACGCTCCACCATGGAGTTTGAGTTCATAACACTAGAGTTAGTTGGGCAAGAAGGTGAGTGGTTGAGAAGTCTCCTATCAGATGTGCCACTTTGGGAAGGAAGTGCCACACTTGTGTGTATCCACTGTGATTCACAAGCTTCCATTGGAGTCGTTCATAAAAGCGCCAATAATAGGAAGAGGGGACTTATTCGCATGAGACATGGGTCAATAAACAATTATTGAAAAATGGTGTGATAGCCTTGGAATATGTACGATCAGAGAACAACCTAGCTGATCCATTTACCAAAGGCTTAACCAGGAGAGTAGTCCTGGAGACGTCGAGGGGGATGGGATTGAAACCCATTAATGGGGAACATGTGACTAATGAGTCAATGTGATTCTCTCCATCCCTATGGCTCAAAAAAAAATTGTCTTAGAATTCATAGCCACTTGTGGTGGTCCTGTTGAGAAGGACTTGATGAATAAGATGTACTGAGTGTTCAAACTCATAGAGAATTCATAGCCTAAATGGCGGTCCTTTCGTGAAGGACTTGATGAATTCACGGGTAATCGCGAGACCCAAACTTCATAATAGAATATTAAAAGGAGACGTCCTTAAACAATCTTAAAATGAAGAGATCCACAAAGTTCATAGCCCATAAAGGGTGGTCCTTAGAGAAGGACTTGATGAACTGAAAGGTGATGTTCGAGGGAACTATAACTTTCAGCTGGGTAGAGTATGTGTTGTGAGGGTCTCGATCGAAAACCGTTAAAGTTCAAGAGTAAGTTCACTTAAACGAAATTTGGTGGTTGCCTCACTTCACTACGTGTCAATTCAAATTGAAAGATATTGTCACTTAAGTACAATTCACCCAAATGCTGGTCGATATGGAAACTCGTTCACCTTCTCTCCAAAAGACCCTGTGTGGGGGATTGTTGGATTTCATGTTAAAAGATGTATATTATTAGCTTAATATAATCTTGAACACGAATCCGTTCATGTTCATTTGGAGAATTGGAAAAAGGCTTAGATTAATATAAAGCATTAACTAAAACCTTTCCTATTCTTTTGGAAAAATGGAAAATACATTTTTTCGTGAAGAAAATGTCCCACATAGGAGCAGAGATAGAAAATCTAATAGTTTATAATAGCTTAACTATCTATTACTTCCAAAAGATCTAAAGGATATGAATTCAAAAGGGAAATGGCAAAGCCCCACACGCGCGCAGCACCACCACCATCCGCCCGGCCCGGCGACGGCGTGGGCGTGGGCCGTGGGCTCGTGGGGGAGTTGGGGAGTTTGGGGACTTTTTGGGAGTCAAAAAATGAAAAATGAAATAACGTTTCTGGAGTGAATCCGGTGGAAGATGACTAACTCTTGAAGTAGTCGGTGGCTAGTCAACCCATTCAGGCAGAAGACAAAGCACCCTCCATTTTCGCTCCGAAAGACAAGCCTCCACATACGCACCAGTCAATAGTTACATGACTTGGTATGAGATTGAAAACGTGGGTCAAATCAAAACCGCCAATCAATTAAGGAGGAAATGAAGGGCACTAATTATGGACGTTTCTGATAAAGACTCACTGCACCTACTCCCCTCCCCTATAAATACAGCATCTCCTCACTTGTCTCAAAGCTACGAGACATATACGAAAAGAAAAACTCTACCTCTATTATTCTCTGAAATATTATAATAGACGTAGTCTCTCCGTTAGAGGTAACCGGTACGCCGGAATATCTTTTTAACAATATTTTCCGTGTAATTGTTTTCTTCTCTAATTTCCGTATAATTGTTTTGTTTGCGTTTTTATTTCAATTCTTGTAATAGTTAGAGTTTACATTTATTGAAATTATTTTTTGTTTTCTGGAAGTCCATTTCTGTTTTGTCAAAACCGGTGATTATTTTGATCACACCAACAGAGAGAGATTTCTTACATAAGATGTTGATAATGTTTTATACTAATTTGAACTGCGAAGTAGGGACAAGGGTCTACACTAGAGTATTGTGCTTTGTTGAGTTTGCTGATGCAAAATGTGTTCTCACAGACATGCAAGCACTTTAACATAGAGGTTGAAGAAGAAGTCATCGAAGAAATAGAAGCCGAAGATTTAGTTATTCGGTCAAATTTCAGTTTCAGTAAAGCATGATAAAAAATGAAATTTGAGTTTAGAGAAAATTTATTTTTAAACTTGATCTTTCTAGCAATTGAGTCTTAAGCATGACAACTTTTTGTATATTCTAATCTCGTGAAAAGTTATTTTCGTTTTATTGGACTTAATTACACACTAAAAAATCCTAAATGTAATTTTATCTTTTTTTTTTGTCGAAAGAAGCATATATTAAAAACTTCAAAGCACAACTTACAAATTAACCTATCACTAGTGAATTAAAATCTCTAACTAAAAGAGAATCTAATTTGGGAGTTGGAAAGCAATTCCAAAGGCTAAACAAAGAGCCTTTAAGATTTTGTTTAGCCACCCAATCGACACAACTGTTTTTGGATCTCCTTGCAAAGGAGATCTTAATATTATACAAAAGTTTAAGTCTCAAAATACATTTAACCAACACATTAATATTACAAAAAATCCTTTCTCCCTGTTTTGTTTGGTAAATGAGGTTCAAACAATCATTCTCAATCTCGTCCAAGCCTATAGGAAAATTTGAAGCAAGCCCACAAGCTCCTAACACTCCTCTAGCCTCGGCTTCAATTGCTGAGTTCGCAAACACCTTCTGCGCAAAGCCATCAATCATATTTCCTGCTGAATCCCTAACAATGCAAGCAAATGCAACTTGATTAGTTTTTTAGTCAAATAAAGCATTACAATTGACTTTAAAGCAACCAGGTAAAGGTGGAGACCAACTCCCTATACTGTCATCTCTAAGGTTGTTAGCCTGAGTTACAGTAGTATTACTATTAATATCATGTATAAGACTTTGAGTCCCTCCCATTTCATATTTCAGATTAGCCTTAGAAGTAGATATTTTTGTAAGATTATATTCATCATAGGCTTTAATTGCCTCTTGTAGTGTTTGTAAAGGGTCAGGGACATTTCCTCTAAAAATACTTTCATTTCTTCCTTTCCAAATAAACCAAGAAATGAAGAAAGCTAATTCACCAAGTCCTTTATGTTTAAACTTAGTTTCATTCAGGCTAAGCCTAATAAAATGTATCCATCTTGTGAAGTTAAAAGATGGTTCAGTCAAAGAGTAAAAACTTAAAGGGATAGCCAACCAAACTGCCCTAGCCCATGAGCAGTGAAAAATCAAGTGTTCAACATTTTCAGTTTCAATCCCACACAAAATGCACAAATCTGAGTCACAAGATTTTCTTTTCTTCCTATTCTCATTTGTAGCTAAACCATTTTCACAACATTTCCAAATGAAATTTTTAATTTTTGGCAATATATTCATACTCCAAATTAATTTCCAATCCTTAGATTGTAATTTAAAAATTGTTCACCTTTCTTTTTAACCAAAATTTTCTCTCCAGCTTGTTGAGCCCTCCATAATCTCTTATACATTTCTTTCAACTGTAACACTTCCAAAAACCGAGAAGGGACAGAACGGGGAATCATCACAGTGGTGTACAGGAAGAAATATAGAAGAGATGGTTGCTACAACATCTGGAGAGAAGAGTAAGTTCATCAAATCGAGTTTCCAAACACAATTCTCAGGATCAACAAGTTCAGAAACAAAATTAAGTGAGCAATCAGAAGGTCTGCTCATTTTTTTAAAACTTGGGATCCAAGCATGCTCCCAAATTTTAATATCTTTTCCATTACCAACATTCCATCTAATATCATTCACAAAACAATTTCTGCCTTCAATAAGACTTTTCCAGCCCCAAGAACAATTACTATTTATCTCACCATAAATAAAATATGAATGAGGAAAATATTTTCCTTTAAACACTTTATAAACCAGAGACTCCTTATTAATAAGGAATTTCCAAGCATTTGGGTCTAATAATGCTAAGTTCTGACAATGAAAATCCTTAAATCCAAGTCCACCATCATCTTTAGAGTTCATAAGAGTTTGCCACTTCACCTAGTGGCACCTATCTTCTCCTTGATTACTCCAATAGAAATTGGAAATCAAGTAGGTCAAATATTAAGTGACTCTTTTAGGAATTAGAAACACTGATATTATATAATTTGGAATAACACCAATAACTGCCTTAACTAAAATTTCTTTACCACTTTTAGTTAACATCTTTGTATCCCATCTCTCCATTCTTTTAAGTATCATCTCAACTAGAAATTCAAGGGATTTAACCTTAGATTTGCCCCAAGAAGAAGGAATTCCAAGATATTTTTCAAGGTGTTCAATTCTACTCATTCTCAGTTGAGTTGAGATATTATTTCTCACCTCATGTGGAGTATTTTTACTAAATAAAACGCCATTTTTATTGAGATTAATTTTCTGACCTGTTGCAAAAGTATACCAGTTAATAATGTTATTAAAAATATCAATATTATAATCAGAAGCTTCAAGAAAAAACAATCTATCATCTGCAAAAAGCACATGAGTGATCATAGGTGCTGCTCTCGCAATTTAAATCCCTTTAAGAAATCCCATATCCACATAGTAATCAATAAGATGTGTTAAAGCTTGGGTAACAAGACAGAAGAGGTATGGAGACAGAGGCTCTCCTTGCCTTAAACCTTTTTGGGGTTTTTCTACATCATAGAGTTCCCCATTAATCTAAATTTTATAAGTGACAAATGAAATGCAATTTTTAATCCATCCAACCCAAGTAGGGTGAAACCCCATTTGTAAGAGCATATCAATAAGAAAATCCCACTCAATGTTCTCGTATGCTTTGCTCATATCAGCTTTTATTGCCAAAGTAAATTTATTCGAATTTCTCTTATTGTTTAAGAAGTGATAAACTTCTTGAGAAATGAGGATATTTTCAAAGATTGATCTATTAGGAATGAAGGCATTTTGAGTTTCAGTTTTCAATCCATCAATCCATTCTTGCAAACGAAGAGTTAAAATTTTTGAGATAATTCTATACACAAAATTTGCGCAGCTAATAGGTCTAAAAGAAGCAACCATATCAGGATTATCACACTTAGGAATAAGCGCAATAATAGTATAGTTAATAGTATCCAAGGATGCATTATTTGAAATGAATTCAGAAACCAAATAAGCAAGTTCATGTTTTATAATATCCCAAAACTTTTTGAATAAAAAACCTCCAAATCCATCTGGTCATGGGGATTTATCACTGCCCAAAGACCAAATAGCATTTTTAACTTCATCACAATCAACTGATTTAGTTAGTGCTTCATTCATTTCATTTGTAACAACCTTGACCTTGCTCAGAATTGGTTGATAATTTCTATTTCCCACTGATTTGAAGATATCATTATAATATCCAATAATTTCTTTTGAGATATCAAGTTTATCTGATACCCATATTCCATTTTTATCCTTGAGTTTAGAGATTCTATTTCTAGTCCTTTTTACTTTTGTTGTAGCATAGAAGTATTTAGTATTTCTATCTCCCAAACTTAACCAATTGTTTTTTGTTCTGAGTGACCAATAAATTTCCTCCTTTTTCCAAAATTCCTCAAGTTCCAATCTCAGAGAATTAATTTTTTCATTATTCTCATCAGTGTAAGATTCATTAAAGAGTTTATCTAGGTGTGCAATATTATTCTTTATAAGAATTATGTTATTAAGAACCCTTTTTTTTGCCCACTTAGTAATGTGCTTTAATTTTGTGATAATTTGTATTTCATCTTAGAAATACCTCTCAAATCCATAATATGCCCTTTTTCCATTTTTCAGTAATCAGTTGACAAAGAGATTTGTCATATATCCAACCTTTTTCTAAAATAAATATTTTCTTGTGTTTTTCTGAGAATAACTCAAAATTCAATATAATTGGAGAGTGGTCAGACCCTATAGGTGGTAGAGCCTCAGTCCATGAATTTGGAAAATTATCCATCAATTCTTGATTAACCAATATTCTATCAAGTCTTTATTTGATTTGCTGGTTGCCATTTCTCTTGTTTGACCAAGATAAATTACAGCCTAAAGCAGGAAGATCAAACAAAGAGTTAGAATCTATAAATGAGTTAAACTGAAGCATATTCCTCTTGTTTACAGAGTTCAAGTTTTTCAGAGGGATATCTGATCATATTAAAGTCACCAAGGAAACACCATTGATTCACAAGATGAGGTAAATCATTTATTTTCCTCAGAAAGGGACCTTTATCCTCATCTGCAGTAGGACCATACACAAAGTTAAACTCACAAATATCAAATTTTGAGCCAAGATAAGTGCACTGAATAATGTTCTTATCAGAACCAATAAGTGTAAAGTTACTAGCCTCTTTCACAAAGACTGCTAACCCACCAGATAAATCCTCAGGATCAATTTGAGCAACAAGAGTCAAATTAAATTTAGAGCTTAAAGAAATTAAATAATCAAATTTTTGTTTAGTTTTAGAGAGAAATAATACCTCTAAATGATGAGTCTTGATCATGTCAACCAAGCTCAACTCTGTCAAGGCTGTGCCAGTGCCTTGACAGTTCCAGATTTGTATCATTGAGGGTCTTGGGGTTGATGTGGGTCAACCCCGGAAACCTCTTCAGCATCCAAACCTTCAAGTAGCCCTTCTTCATACCATTTTTCAATACTTTCATCAGTTTCAATTTTTTTTCAGTGTCAAGTATATCAGCCATCTTATCATCTTCTCTACAAGTGGAGTCAACAAGAGTTGCTGGAACTTGAGAAGGTCAATCATCATCAAGTGGGAGACCTAGGTCTACCCTAACTTGTTTTGTTCTATTCTTATTACTCTCAATTGACCCAAAGCAAATGTTGTGGTCCGAGTTTTGAGTAATAGTAGGATCAATTTGAACTTGAGGGTCCAATTCCTTAATTGGGCCCAACTTAGGGTTGTCTTTATTTGGGCCACAGAGTTCAAGGACCTCTTTCGAGTTCAAAGGCCTCAAGTCAGATTTGGAAGCAACTCCCTCGAAATTAGTTTGGCCCAATTTGATTGAAGGAACAAGTAAAGAATTTTGAACAGAATTACCTTTCTGAACAATAACTTCATTATTTGGTTTAAAAGAAACATTAATTTCTCCTTCTTCAAGCCCATTCTCTTTCTTCTTATTTGTCATTCTAGTGATTTCTGGAGGAGGTAGATGGCTCTGTAAGGTATACAAAGATATAAGATGACAGTGTAGGATTTTGGAGTGTCATAACAATAATATAGGTGAGGTATAAATTTTTTGAAAATGCAGAGACTAGTCTACAATTTAGATAAAAAGTGTGTAGGCTTTTTGAAAAGAGATAATGCTCAGTTAATTACACAGAGAGCGTAAGAATTCTCAATTAATTACAACTTCAACTTAATTTCCACTTAATCACAAAAAAATTGGAAGATTACAAAAATACCCATATGCCTATTAATTAATTATTTTAATTATATAGACCATTTGATTCTTATATTTTCACTATTTATTATAATAATATTTATTTTTTAATTTTCTTTTTAAAAAAAATTAAATTTTTTTTTACAGAATTTTTTTTTTACAATTTTTTTTAATGTGTTCCATGAATACGCAATTATGAAATTTGTGTGTGGCAGCAATACACAGAATTGGAACAACCAAATCAAGTTTTGTGTATTCCAGTAATACATAAATTCGAGTTTTATGTATTCCATGAATACACAAATTTGAGTTTAATGTGTTCCATGAATACACAAATATATGATTTGTGCATTTCAAGAATACACAATTCTGAGATTTGTGTGTTCAGGAATACACAAAATTAGAACAAACAAAATCAAGTTTTGTGTATTCCAGGAATACATAAATTCGAGTTTTATGTGTTCCATGAATACACAAATTTGAGTTTTATGTGTTCCATGAATACAAAAATCTGAGATTTGTGCGTTCTAAGAATACACAATTCTGATATTTGTGCGAACACACAAAATTGGTATAAACAAAATCAAGTTTTGTGTATTCTAAGAATACAAAAATTCAAGTTTTATGTGTTCCATGAATACAAATTTGAGTTTTGTGTGTTCCATGAATACACAAATTTGATATTTGTGCCTTCTAAGAATACACAATTCCGAGATTTGTGAGTTCCAGGAATACACAGAATTGGAATAAACAAAATCAAGTTTTGTGTGACCTGGAACACACAAAACCCTAAAACATAAAAACACAAAAATAACAAAAGAGTGTTGGAAAAAAAGATAATATATCAAGATAGTTAAAAACAATTAAAAATAGTGTATATGGGATTAATAAAGAGAAAAAACAATTTTGTCAAAGAAGAGAATCCGTTAGATTGATTTTATGATTTTGTGTATTACAGTAATACATAAATCTATTCTTGTGATTTATAAAAAGTTGAGTCAATGAGAGTCAAAGTTGCTAAAAAGTTCTCTCTAGTCATTCTTGGTGGGATTAATTTATTCCATCAAATCTCTTTCCTTTTTTAGCTTTTTCAACTACTTTTCATTACTTTTTGGTCTTTTTCTTTTCGGATCTTGTGTTATCCCAAAATCTGGGATCTAGCATCTTATCCCTTTCACCCTTTCCCACCTTTTCTTTTTTCCTCCTCCATCATCACCCACATTTTACTCCTTTTTTAGTTTCTCTCATTTTCTTCCATTTCTCTCACTTCAGATGACTAAAATGCTTAATTCCTCTAAGATTAACTCTTCGGTCAAGAACAACAGAACAGATCCTAAGTCCAACACCCGTTACACAAACATAACGAAGCTCATTTTCTCACCGACGGATGAAGAGACTGTAGTTGCCACTCTGGTTACTACCTCTACTCCAAATCTGGCAAATAAGCCTGAATCTGAAGCTACACCTAAATAGATAGTAGATCAACTTCAATACCTAAACTTAGTAGTGGATCTACAGTTACATTAAAGGTAAATAATGGATATGCAAATAATGCTATGCAGAGTTTAAAGTCTGGTGATATGTCACAGGTTTTCACTCCAGAAAATATGATTAATGAGAGTAAGACATGGTCAACACTGTTTGACAAGGGTACATTTGAAGCACTAAAACTCAAGTTTCATGCTCCAAACAGACATGAAGGTAGGAGAATTATAAAACCTCCTACACACATATTTGATGAAGGAGCTAAAGTGTTTGAAAACTGCTTAGTTGGTCAGTTTCTTGACCACCCTCCCCCCTTTTACAATTTTACAAACTTTGTTACATACCAATGGAGTAAGTTAGGAAAATTGAAATTAAATCGAGTCAAAATGGAATGTTTATCTTCAAATTTGAGAATGATCTATACTGCACTACAGCCCTTGAACAGATGTGGCATATTGGGGGTAAACCTCTCCTCCTCAGGCCTTGGGATCCTGACATGCACTTTGAGAAGGTTGATGTCACCAAAATTCCCCTATGAGTTAAGCTAAAAATGTTCCAATGGCCTTGTGGAATAAAGCAGGGCTGGGTTATGTAGCAAGTGGAGTTGGAAATCCTCTTCAGATGGACTCCATAACTGCATCAGGAACAAGATTGGTTATGCGCGTGTTTGTGTTGAAATTGACACAAATGAGGATTTACCTGAAGTGGTTTATGTTGACATTGGCAAAAAGGATCTTCAAGAGGTAGTTGTAGAATATGACTGGAAACCAATTGTGTGTAAAAAGTGTAAGCAACTTGGGCATCTTGAAGGAAAGTGTAGAAATATCACTAAAGTATGGAAGGAAAAACAATCTGATCCTGCAAAAACTCACAAAAACAAAGAAAAAGTTAGTGAAAGTGATGAAAAAGTTAATCAAAATGATTGGCAAACTGTTAAAGGAAGTGCTATCCCCTATGTTTAACCTCATAATCAGTACTCTAAGGATTTTTCTATTACCAGTAAGAATTCTTTTGATAATTTGCAATCAACTGATCATAATGATTTGGAAAATGATGTTTTAAAGTTTATTAATGAGGCTAGTGGTCAAGAGATCACTAAACCCCCAAATTTATGAATATAGCTGCTTGGAATGTTAGGGGATTAAACAGTCTCCTAAGGCAACTTGATGTAAATAGTTTCATCCATGAAAATAATATAAAGCTCCTCGGGCTACTTGAAACCAAAGTCAAAGAGGGTAACTGCTTAAATATAATAAAAACTCATTTCTCAAATATGGAAATGATTAACAACTATTCCTATGATAATTCTAGAAGGATTTGGCTTCTATGGGATAAGAATCTGATTGATCTATCTCTTATCAATGCTACCAGTAAAACTATGATTGTTAGGGTTAATTGTAAAGATAGTGGCATTTCTTTTGTTGCATGTTTTGTCTATGAAATTAATAATGATGAACAAAGAACAGAGTTATGGAATTACATTATTAATTGGTGTAACCTTCACTCTGCTGAGAAAATGTTTGTTTTAGGTGACTTCAATGATATACTCAAAGTGGAGGACATGTTGAATTGTGATACGCTGACTAAAACCTCCATTCTTTTTAATGATTGTCTTGATGAAGCTAATCTTTTTGAATATCATTACGGTGGGAAATTCTTCACCTGGACAAACAAAAACTCAACGGTCAGCTTTGAGCTAGTAAGATTGATAGAGTATTTATTAACACTCCTTGGATGAATACCCTACATTCGAGTGTATTAATTGTACCCTCTCCACCTCAGATCATTGTGCCTTAAAGGTCACTATTGGGGTAAAACAATCTAACCTAGTCCTTTTAGGTTTTATAATATCTGGTCTACTCATCCTACTTACTTGGATGTTATTAAGCAAGCCTGAAGTATAGAGGTTAAAGGTAATTATATGTTTCAGTTTATTATGAAACAGAAGGAGGTTAAAAAATATTTGAAGTTGTTTTACAATAAATACTTTAGGAGGACTCCACAACATATAAAGAGTATTAAAGATAATCTCACCTCAGTTCAGACTAATATTATGGAAAGGGCAACTGACTCTATTACTCTCACTGAGGAGAAATCCTTCTTAAATCTCTTGAAGAATCTATTATGACTGAGCATGGTATCCTTAAACAAAAGTCACAAGACACTTTTATTAATGACACTGGTTGTAGTTCATTGTATTTCTACAAAATAATTAAATGAAGGATTGCAAAGAATTCAGTTACTACCTTAATCAATGATGATGGTAGTGCATTAACTAATTCAAATCTTATATGTGCAGAATTTGTAAACTTCTATAAACATCTTCTTGGTACTGAAGACCACCTACAAGAAAAATGTTCAAGTAAAGTCATTAAGAAGATTATTAATGCTAGTATTACAAATGAGCAGAAGGACTTACTTATTGCTCCTTTCTCAGATGGTGAAATAAAAAGTGCACTTTTCTCAATTTATGACCATAAAAGTCTTGGTCCAGATGGTATGAATTCCTGTTTCTACAAAACAGCCTGGTAAGTCATTGGAAGTGATTTCTGCAAAGCTATTAACCAATGCCTTGAAAATAATGAACTTCTACAACAAATCAATGAAACTAACATTATATTGATTCCTAAGGAGAAAAAAATCCTCAAATGTCAAAAAATTTAGGCTTATAGCCTGTGTAAACACTATATACAAAGTTCTTGCTAAGTTGCTTTCCAACAGGATTAAAAAAGTCTTAAATTCTATCATCTCTATCAATCAGTCAACATATGTTACTAGAAGGTTTATTTGTGATAATATCTTAGTTGTGCAAGATTTGGTGCTAGACTATAATAAGAAAAAGCTTACCTCCAAATGCACAATAAATTTGGACCTTCAGAAGGCTTTTGACAGTGTAAACTGGGATATTCTGCTCAATACTCTTGAAGCTTTGAATTTCCCTGAAAAATTCATCAAATGGATTAAATGGCAACGTCAATGGCTACTTTAAAGGGAAAAGGGGTCTCAAACAGGGTGACCCCCTTTCGGCCTATCTCTTCACTATATGTATGCAAGTTTTCACTGGAATTTTTCAACATATAGCTATGAATAGAAGATTTATAATTCATCCAAAATGTAAAAGATTGGAGCTCAATCATATGATCTTTGCTGATGATTTATTAATATTTCTTAATGTTGACTCTGATTCTGCTCAATTGGTTAAAGAAGGTTTAGACGTATTTTCTAGATTATCTGGGTTAAGAATCAACTACTCTAAGAGTGAAATTTACTATGGAGGAACCCTGACTTACATTCAATAGTCTATATCCTTTATACTTGATATTAAAGTGGGTAATTTACCTGTGAGATATCTTGGAATTCTTTTAAACTCCAATAAACTCAGTGTATCTGATGGAAACCTTCTAGGTGAAAAAATATGTCAGAGTATAAATTCTTGGAACTCTAAGCTCCTATCTTATGTTGGCAGGCTGTAATTGATTAAAGTGTTATCAATGAGTAAAGTAATGTTCTCGTGCAGAGTCTTTCTTTTACCTAAGAAAGTCATATTCAAATTAAATCAGAAACTCAGTAGTTTTCTACGGAAGGGTAATTTGGATGGTGCTAATGGAGCTAAGGTCTCTTGGGACACTATTTGTACTAATAAAGAAGTAGGAGGCCTTGGTATTCCTAATATAGAGAACTTAAATAAAGTATGGTTACTCTTTACCTTCTGGAGAATGTATGCAAAAGAAGATAACTTGTGGAGCAAATGGTCTCACTGCTACCTTATACAGGATAAATGCATTTGGAGCCTTGATAAAAAACAAAGTCATACCTGGCTTTGGAAACAAATTTTAAAGGTTAGAATCTTGCTTACAAATTTATTCATCATCAGGTCAACAATGAAGAGGATACATTTAATTTGTGGGATAAATGCATTGTGCTAAAAATGTATCTACTGTACTTGATAAAGAGATTCATCAGCTTGATCCAAACTGTAATAGAACCGTCTCTAGTTGATCTGGTCACTTGATGTCTCCTGACGTGTTATAAAATAACACCCCTAAAAAGAAAAGACATGTACCGCAAGTGTACGGGTCGTCCAAGTAATATCCGATAAACGGGATTTCGATCTCAAGGACGTATGGATATGACTTAGAATGTTATGAAATAAGTGAAGATAATTGTTATATGACAAGAAAATTAAATAGATAAATATTGTTGTTTGCTTTTGTTTATGAACTAATTACGCAATAATATAAAATACTAAAATAAATAATGCAAGCAAATAAATGTAAGTAAAGTAAATATGAGTAGACGCAAGAATGAGAATGGTATTTGAGTCTCGCAAGGGAGTTCACCTAAGTCAATGCAATTACGGTTTCATTTAAGGGTAGAGTTGTCATTTAATTATTTATGTTAAAATTGGAAAAAACTCGAAACAAACACTTTCTTCTTTCAAATAAGTTATAGTTTTAGGTAATAATTAATGTAAAAACAATATGTAAATTAGGTAACAAGCAATCATCAGTAAAAAAAAGTTTAGCTAAGATTTAAATTTCTGAGGACGTCCAGATCAAATGAAACAATTGCTAGCCCATTTTATTGAGCAGGGGTATATAATCTCCGATACTTGAAAGTATCAATGCTAAATAGTATGAAAGTCCAGAAAATAACTCTCAAGTTTAGTTACTGTTCACATATGTAAGAAAAAAAGAAAAGGATTTTCCTAAAGATTGAAAAGCTCTGAAAGGGTATGTATGATCTATATAAAGGAAGATACACTCAATGGGAAGGTATATGACATACTTTATTGAGGAGGTTGTATAGAAAGAATTCCACATCTTCTATCACAAGCCTTCTTGTTTCATCTAACGAAATCTTGCATTGAATAACAAAACCTTCTTAGCTTTTATCCAACGAGTTCTTATATGATCAATTAGGCAACTCTTCTTTTCGCCTTATCCAGGAAATCCGCAAATGGGCTTTACACCAATGAGTCTGGTTTTAGTGCTAAAGTTAAATATTTTATCAGCACTTTACCTAAGAGTGGGTATATGAATGCGTCGAAGTATAATACAAATGTATTCTTGCACCATACCCAATCTATGATATGAACCATTAGCTTTGGGTCTCATCATCGGCAATTGTGTGACAAAATCATATCTTCTTATTGTCTTACATTACTTTGCATTATCCTTATCCTAGGTGTGTAAACATAGGCGCGGACTTTTCCTAGATAAGCTATCTAGCGAGGAGATATTTATTGCACTTGAGCAGTTTAAAATGGTGTGTCTGTTATCAAAAAATTATAATAATAATAATAAAGGGGAAATGTACTAAATACGTTAAGTTGTGGGCATGCAAGATGAAAATAACAATCCATCAACAAAATCTTGTACAAAAAATAAACGATAAAGCATTCATACATTCCTTACTCTTCCTTTTACTAAATTTGTTATTCTATTTTTCCATTCTTGGATATCCAAACAAGGATCCAAGAAGAAATAAAGAACGATCTTTTAATTATCTTTTGGTCGATCTCTGAGCCATCTAAGGCTGATGCTGCATATATGGAGATCACATGTCAGTCTTTGTTCATAAATAAAATAATTGTGTAATTATGCAACATATAGAAAGTAAGAGATCAAATTTACAATTCTAATCTTGTAAGAAATAATACCATGAAGATGAGTTATGAAGCCCATTCATTTTTGTGCAAACATGTGATTCCAAAATCTAAAATGTTAAGATTATATGAGTAAATGCATCATTACTATCTAAGGCACTATTCAAAATGAGAAAACATGGTCACGAGATTCACATACTCAAATAAACCCATGAAGTAGTGAAAGAAAATAAACAAAAATAGAAGTAATTATATCTAGAGGAAAAATATGCCAACACTTATAAGTAGAACTTGATTCATGGCAGAGGAAGATAAATAGTTAATGAACAAATATAACATTTACATAGAGCATACAAGCAGAGATAAGAAAATATATTATTCAGTATTAATTATAAGGAGAGAAAAATAAGATAATGTTATCATAATAACAAGGCCATATGATGATAATCCCAGCTTTAGACAAAATAAGCATACAACATAAAATAAATACAAAATCACAAAAAGTAGAATACAAACAGTCACAAGGCATTACCGGGGCCATATGTGCAATGAACTCAATTAACTCTCTCCTTTTTGTGTCAAAGCTGATCTTTGCTTCTGTCAACATTTCTTGCTCTTTCTGCATATCCTCACGGACACTTTCTTGTTTCCACTTGATTTCCTTAATGCGGTTTTCCGCTCCTTCATTGGTCTCGGAAAACTTCAATCTTTCCGAGCTTTTTGAAAATGTCACATTTGTAGTACCTACCCTGATATCAGGAAATTAAAAGAGATAAAATATATGTTGTAAGTAAAACAATCAAATAAATTTAAAAGAATTAAAAGCCGACGATATTTACCTCCTCCCAAGGGAAATAACGCCATTACTTTTTATGATTCCACCGTCTAAAGATAGGGCTCCCATGCTTATAAAAGGTACCGCCTGAAACATTTCTTCCCTTGTTCTGTATACTTGCAGGGATGAAAATAGGTGATAAAAGAGAGTTTCTCTCAGACCATCTCCGTTCTTCGTAACACCAAGCAGATGCATCTCATCCAGATTGATCATATTGACGGCAAAACCCAGAAATCCTGATGGAGTCTCCCCATTTGGCAGTCTTGGATTGAGAATATCGAGTTTTCTTTGACGGTTTTCACTTATGATATTCCCAGGATAAGGCCTACCAACAAAATAGAAAATAGTTTTAGCAAAGAAAGATAAAGAAAATAAGTTAATAAACCCACCTCAGACTTTCAAGGCAAATAACATTGAATCTTCCATCCAAATGGCTCCCAAGATAAGCTCCAATTCTATGGATACCTAAGCTTGCATCTATCCTACCCTCCTTGTCATATTTTTCAAGACGTTGAACACCATCAATTGTCTTGCATACAACTGCTAACATCTTTTCCATCCCCAAGTATTCTGAGAGACGCCTGAATTCCAAGTTTAAATTAAATCATTTCAACAATAACAATCATATAATAGAAAATTGATCAACTAACCAGCTTAAGTTATCATCGTCCACTTTTCCAAGCAAGGCAAGAATGCCTATGACATCCTTCGTCTCTGGCATTATAGAAGCCTGAACTCTGTAACGAGTTGTAAACTGGAGAAAAATGGCAGCTGCAGTTTTATCGTTCTTTAGAATTTGATGTCGTACCATCTCCTCATATCTTGCACCGGAAAGGTCCTCGCTTTTCTCTCCATCTCCACTTGCTAACAAATTCTTTGCAAGAAGAACTGGGAAAAAATCCAACTCTTTTAGTAAGTATAACTAAAAATATCCTTAAGCATAAATTTCTCTAGTACACATATAAATAACTTAAAGTTTGGCCTAATAGAGAAGTTCGGCCTAATAGAGATATTACGATATGGTTTGTGTGCCTTTTTTACCTTTTAAAAGTTACAAGTACAGTAAAAAATTTAAACATCAATTATCGAGTTATTATGAAGATAAGCACAAGTCCCCATCATGCATTTGCAAGTACGTGTTCTTCATATACATAATAAATTAGTAATAGTCAAGGAGGTCTTAGGAAAGTCTGAAGTTAAGCACTACTTAGCAGAAGCTGATATATGGAAAGAGAATGTACTTTGCATGTCCAGAAACGACTCATCTAATCTGTTCATTTCGGATTTCAAAAAATTCAAGTTCAGTTCGTGTTTTCTGATTTTAAAACCCACTGCTTGGAGTTCATCTTGAAGCTTCTGCAAAAAGTAAATTAAATGATTTTCATTAGATTTAATAATCAAAAGTCTTACAATTACTTAAAGCTGTGTTAGGCTTGTTTTTTCTATATACAGAAGGTAAAGACTTGGGGTCATTTTAAATGCACGGTCAGAACATGTAACGCATTTCAAATATTTGAGATTCTGAATGTACCTTTGTTAGGTAAGGTGCCATCTCTGCTTGATGACTAGTTCCCATTTGCGATCCCCTATTTGCATTCTGAGTGACAGAGAATTGGATGCACAAATCAATAATATTATAACAATCATTATATAAATAAAAAGGTGACTCAATAATAAAGAAGATGAAGGATTGGCTTTTGACTCCCTCATTTCTGTTTCCAACTCTCACAAAAACAAAACAAAATAAAAAAATGAAAGAGAGAAAATGAAAAACAAAAAATTGTCTAAAGTCAATTTAGTTTCACTAGAAAGTCATACACTTTCAGGTAAGATTTGATCTCAATTCTTGAAATCACAAAAGTGACTCTAATTAACAAAGCAACTCTTAATTTTAGAACAAAACAAGTTGCTTGCTTAATTTATTTATTTTTGAAAAAAAGTGAAATACCAAACAACTTTCTATAATTTAAGAAAGAGATGAAAATATGTTATAGTTTTTTAACTCATGACAACTCACTCATTTTATTACATATATTATTAAAACTCATGTCACGAGTTGTCAAGAGTTGCACCGAATGGTGACACGTTATTACATATCGTGACGAGTTATGTCACACATCGTGACGAGTTACCACACATCAGGACGAGTTATCACAAGTTAGGAAACCATAGGATTTTTTGACCAGTTTTATCCTTTCTAGAAACATAGAGGGTATTACGAATTTCACCCCCAAAAAATGAAGAAAATAGTTAGATCCAAATTTTACCTGAATTGGTAATCTAATTAATTTATGTATCTCCACAAACAATTTACCCACGTTTGAAATTAGCATTTTAAACAATTAAATTGTTCACATAAACACACTTAAATTAAGAACAAGTGTAATGACAAAGCAAAACCTGTTGTCGAGACATTTTCCGGCTTAGGTTGCGTTTGACTCGTCGGTGATCACGAGGTTGTTGTCGTGACGGACAGGAGGTGTTTACTAAGAAATGACAAATAAGCAAATGTAACAGATAATTATTATTAAGAAAGTCTAGAGGTAATTATTAGATATGAGTTCGGGTCGGGTAATCGACCCATTTAGTATCGGTTTAAAAAAAGGACATTGTGTAGTTTTTTTAACAAAAAAGAGATTATAATGAGTAGAATAAGAGTTAACATATATCTGTAGAAACAAAGCCAACAATAAATTTAAGATCTACTATTTTCTATCATTACTTCATAAAAAATTTGGTTATGGGGACACTCAACAAACTCTACAATCAAATCATTCCTTAAACTAATTTTTATTTGGTTTTAATTTTTTTCCAAAAGCTAGTGAAAACACATAACACATAAACTGGGAATGAGGACAACAAGTATTCCACCCCAAACTAAAAAATGAATCGTTCCTCCACGACTCAAAAAGACTCTATCAAGCAAATAAACTAATATACACTACTAATGAGAGAAGGGATAAGAAAATGTATCTTAATCGGCACTAGACCGATTGCGTGTAGTATCACATCGAGGTTGTGAAGTCTTCTTAGTCACGGTGTATAAATCATACACCGTTGAATTCATCTTCTTTAACATATACTTCATCAACTTGAATTCATATTCCCCATAACTCATCATCTCCTCATGTTTATACTCTAAGTTATCACATCATTCTCGAAAATCCTTCCGCAACAACACTCTCACTTTTCTCTTCATGTTCTTCTTAACTTCTCCAACCTTCATGTCATCTCAAACAACCCCAAACTCAAAGTTTCAAAAATTCACAAAATTTTTGGATGAAGTTTGTGACTTCTGGTGTTCTTGAAGGTGTATTGATACGGATTATAGTATGTTATGAGCTAGGTAATCAATATCTAAAAGTGTTATGAGGTATAATGGATGAAATTGAGTCTCTCATTGAAGAAAACTTTTGGATCAAATTTGGGCATTCTTGGTGTTTTGGAGGGATATGTGATTTTATTACGTGTTTGGATGATTTTTAGAGGGAAGAGCGGATGATTTTATGGTGTTTTGATGGTGGGTTGCATGTATTTTTAGAGCTTGGGTTCGTCAATCCTGGTGTTTCTTGTGTGAGAGGTTAAAGGAAGAGGAAAAATCCCTTAAGGATTAGGGTTTTGCTGACTTACAGCGCCCAAACTAGATTACCATTTGGTAGAGACTTGGTCCCCGCTTGGGAAATTTTATTCTTGCAATTTTTTTATCGCAACTTTGAGTTGCGTGTAAGCCTTCGACATCTAGAGAGTTGCCTTCGCGAACCGGGTACCCGTTTAGGGGAGACCGAGTTCCCGGTTGCGAGGCTTCTTTCGCACCCGCGAGTCGCGTATATGCAACAACCATCCAGTAGCTTTGGTGACTAGCAGCTCACAAACTGGGTTCCCGTTTGGTAGAGAACGGGTTCCCAGCGGTGACCCCCTCGAATTTCGTTCTTTGCACCCTTGAGTTACGTGTAAGCCCTCGACATTAAGTGAGTTGAGAAAACAACAGCTCTTCAACCAAGTTCCTGTTTGGTAGAGAACGGGTTCAGGTTTTCCTAGCGTTGACCCCTCTCGAATTGCGTGTACGAGGCTCGCATCCAGTAAGTTTGACATCTTTTACTGTGTTCCTGTTTAGTGGACACCGGGTTCCCGGTCGCGAGTGTCAAAATTTTCTGACACCGTTCTTAATTGCGTATTAATGGTTGTTGACCAGGAGCATGGCTTGTCCAACCGGGTTCTCGTTTGGAAGCAAACATGTTCCCGGTTTTCACCTGTGATTGATCCATTTTTTCATGCAACCTTGCTCCGTTTTTTGCACCTATCACCCCAAACTCAAGTCTTAACACCTGCAAACATAAAAAACGCTCCAACCTTTCTCATTTCATAAACGTTCACACTAATACACATCAAATGAATCTATTATACACTACGACTTTAAAGACTAAAAGCAGTAAACTAATGTACAAATAAAGTATTTTTTGTTTAACGTCGTTAACCTTCGACGGGTTACGTCTGAGATCATTTCTAAACATAACCTCCTCAACAGTGAGTGAGGTTATCAACATTTACTACTCGAAATTTGAATCTCTTGGCTTTCACTCCTACTAACTTCTCAGAGATAATCCTTGTGACCATGAATAGTCCCAAACAAGAACTCTTGGGTTTACATGCTTTCTGTGAAGGATCAGGCTTTTTTAGTGAGACTTCTTCGCCTACTCTGAACTCCTCCTTTTTTTCTTGGGTTCTATTGGAACCTTCGTAGCACGTTTCTTGTTTTTCTTCTTTGCACGAGCAAGGTGCGGATTCTCCTTAGGATCTGGAGGAGCTTCATTTGTTGGTTTCTTTCTTAGCTCTCTCTCCTCTGATCCTAAGGTCGTCACAACCTTGGTTGGCTCTTTCTCTACTTGTTCAATGACATCCAAGAGAAAAGCAATCCCCCATAGAACCAGGGAACTTCATTCCTTTAAACACATTGAACTTATCCTCCTTGTCATGCAGTTCTCTACATCAATCAAAGTATGCCCCGTGGCTAGGAATGGTCTTCCCAAGATTATAGGGACGTTCCTATACGCGTCGTAATCAAGTATAATGAAATCACATGGAAATATAAAGTTACCTACTTTGATGAGGACGTCTTCAATCTCAACTTCAGGATTGGATAAAGATTTATCCGCCATTGTATGGCCATAGTAGTCGGTTTCGCTTCCCAAGTCCTAAAATTTTCAAAAACTGACCTAGGCATGAGATTGATACTCGCACCTAAGTCACACAAAGCTCTCTTAGTCCATTCTTTACCAATAGGTGTAGGAATATTGAAACTCCAAGGATCTTATAATTTTCGAGGCAACTTACTTTGACATATTTCACTACACTCCTCCGGTAAACCAACCAAATCTCCCTCATAGTATTTGTGTTTATTGGAAAGCACCCCCTTCTTCATAAATTTCAGATTCTTTGGCATATTTTGGATAGCTTCCACAAAAGGCAAATTAACGTGTAATTTTTTCACCATATCCATGAACTTCTTGTACTCTTTGTCATTGTTCTTCTTTTGGACATGTGATGGAAAGGAAGAGGGAGTGAGGTTATCTGTCAAAACAATATCTTTCCTTGGATTTTCGTTCGTATCCTTAATAGGATCCTCAACTACATTTTCAACTACAACAGGTTCCCCTTCTTCCTCAACTACATCATCTACTTCCTTTGGCTTGAGAGTTATCTCTTTTTCTTTCATAATCGGGAAGGTAGGTGGTTGTAACTATTTCCCACTTCTGAGAGAAATTGCCTTACAATCTTCCATTCATTGAGGGATCTCTCTGTCACTTGGGAGCTATCCTTGTGGACGCTGATTTATCTATTTCGCAAATTGTGACATGTTTTTTCAAGAATTTTTAACGCGGTTGATTGCTATTTATCCTCACATTGGTATCTTGCTTCTCTTGTTGACTCTTCTGTGCTATGGGCTCGAGTGTTTGCAAGTATTCTTCTAGTTTGGTTGACTTTTTAACATAAACTGTCATAAATTGGTTCACTGTCATAATAAATCCGCTTGCAGTAATTGCACCTTCTTGTGGATGGGAAGGGAGTGGCTTTTGAGCAAGAGTTTTTGCATAAGAATCATATCCGGAGTTTTGAGGAGCTTGGCCTCCTTGATATTGATTTTGAGGTCTCGATTGGTAATTGTTTCCTTGGGGCCTTGATTGATAAGTTCCTGGATTAGCAGCCCCTTACGGATTTGGGAGACCTAAATGGTTTTTGTTTCGATTACCATAGCTTTGACCACTCGAGTAGTGGTTACCTCGATTATTGATGAAACGCACCAATTTTGGATTATGAGGACAATCTTCCCAAGTATTATCAATTATTCCACAACTGGAACATATTTATGGTTCTTGTACCACATGAACATTAGCTTGCTTATTGGAAACGAATAATTGTTTAATATTGTTCTCTAGAGAGGCAATATTTGCATTCAAAGCAGGTTTTGCGTCTACGTTCAAGGTACCATTCTAAAAAATCCAAACTAGTTATCTTGATGGTTGCCAACTCATTTCATTCTTTACAATCGGTGTACTATAGCTAACGCCTGATTCATAATTACCATCATAAAACCACCTTAGTACATCGTATCGACTTTCTCCTTGGAGGCTTCATCTAAACTGGGATTAGAAAATTCCTAGATGTAACTCAAATGAATAACCGGGTATGGAAACTTCCTTAACAATGATTGAAAATGAGACCAAGCAACCGCCACAGCTTCTCCTAGCTCTTGTTGGAAATCTGCTAAATCAAGTTGTCCACTCAACCTAACACTTTGAGGATAGTACCTATTGGAAAATGCAGTTTGCAATTGATCCCAAGTCTGGATTTCATCAAGTTGTTGTTGTTGATCAAACATCTCACTAGCTCCTCATTTGAGGAACAACGGGAGCATAGAAAAATACATTTGTTCTTGAGTAACTCCCAGAGTGTCATACGCATCACAACTTTGCATGAACTTGTACATGGCTCGAATTGGATCTTCGCGAGCGGCTCCACTGTACTGGAAAATATTGATGAACTCATGTATCATTCCTGCATCCAGATTGAATCTAACGACTTAAATTTCAGGTGGGCAATGTCCCTTGGGTGGCAAACGGAATGGCCTGGGCTGGATGAGCCAAGGTATAGCTTCAGGTAGGACTTGTGCACCTTGATGATTATTTAGTGGTAGTTGTTCTCGAGGAGGATCTAGAACTCGATTATTAGCATTGTCTCATGGTGGAACAACTGCATCTGTGGAACTATTGGGTCACCATTTTCATCTACGTCCACCTGAACATTGTTATTCACGACTGCCATCTCTTTTTCTAGCTTGAGTTGCTCTCTTTTCATTTTCCAGTAAGCTTTTCGTATCTCCTCGGGATCCAAGATCATGCACCAAACCTAATAGATCTGAAAGGAAAAAAACACAGGAAAAACATAAAACTGAAAATAACAACTAACTCTACTAAAAAGAAATAAACATTAAATCACACGCTAAAATCCTCGGCAGCGACGCAAAAAACTAGGTTGCTCCTAGAGTGTGATAAAAATCAACACTAAAGAAGAGAAGAGATAACCGCAAGTGTACGATTCTTCCAAGTAATAGTGAGAAAAAACGAGATTATCGTCTCCAAATGGATTGTGAGGTAAGATAAATGTGTTTAAATGAGAAGTATATTTTAACTGAATAAATAAATAAATGTGGATATCTGTTTTGGTTTTTGATTAATAAAAGCTAAATGCAAGAAAGTAAATTATGCTAGAGACTAAAAACTAAAGTAAATTAACTCAACTACTAAAAGGATTATGCAAATAAAAGAGATATGCTTGAGTCTCGCTAAGGAATCACCTAAGTTAAAAAATTAATGCTTTCGTTTAAGGATAAAATTGATATTTTATATTAGTAAGGACTCTATAATCCTCATAACTCCCGTCAGGGTAGACTTATGAGGCTATCCTACAGTATTACACACCCCGTAAGGGCGACTATAACTTACTTTCATATTTTTAAGAAATTTACCCAATTGGCTACGCGGTTAGTCAAGGTCGTCAGGCTCAATAACAAATACCACACAACTATTATCTAGTTACGTAAATAAACCCCCCCCCCCTTCCGGATGATCGCCGCCACTAGAGAATAGCCAATTACTAAAACCTATCTTTAATTCACACCTTAAATAAAAATAGTAAACAAGAGCAAAATAATAGTCAATACAGAAATACGCAATTTAAGTTAAATTAAGACAATCCCAAATTCAAAAAAAAAATTATTTAATTAACTAAAGTTCAATCCATATTGCGGCTCCCAAGTGTTTGATGTTTAACTCATAATTGAAATAAAAACATAAAAAAGTTAATAGAATACATAATTCTTAAAAACATAAATAAAATAGAAGATAACCTGATTAGATAATTGGGTTGATTGTGAAGGAAGAAAGACTTCTCCAACTTCTGCCTTTTTCTTCCAAGCGCTTCTGGCTTCTCCTCTCTCATAAATTTTATAAAATAAAAACCGTAATGAATTAAGAGATCTAAAAAGCATTATATAGAGCTTGAAAATGGATTAAGCCCACCTTTGGGCTTAAGTAAGTAATTAAGGGCCAAAATCTGTTTTATTATTCCCGCACTGTAGTACACCACTCCAGTAAAATAGGTGCAACTTTCGCATCGTAAGTCCAAATCACCTGAAACCACTTCTCAAGTTTCGATAACTCAAAGGCCCATCTTCTTTTCATTTTGAACCACCGAGTCAGATTCTGCACCGTTTAGGCTTGGGAAGGGCTAAAAGAGACGAATTTCCAGTTCCTAATTCTCCTCCACCCTCACTAAAGTGATGTCTTTTTCTCCTTTAACACAATATTTTGATCTTGGACTTTGAACTTCACTTCTTATCTTCATCCTAGCATCCATGTACCTAAGAACTTTTCTCTAAACAAGCAAATTAACGCGCAAAGCTCTAAAAGTACAAATAATTCAAATCCAAAGAAAGAAAGTGCAATATAGCAAAATAAGCCTAATAATCTATCACATTAGTCCAATTTATACCTAAAATAATGTCTCATAAGAAGATTAATCTTTCACAAATAGGGAGACATCACAGGTAAGCACCTCAAAAATGAGTAATGACATGTGTGGTACTGATTTTAGAGTTGCTAAGGTGCTTATATACTAGGCTAAAACTGTTCGACGCCAAATTGACTCACTTAATTAAGTTTAAAATAGTCCAAACCGTTTTTGACTATTGTTGGACATATTCGAGTCACGGAGGAAGCAAATTGCAAAACTTCTTCATCCCAGGTCTAAATCGACTTCTGTAATTTCCCACGCGTCACTGACTTCAATGTCTATCCAAATAAAAAGGAATTTATTCAAAATTTCAGACCAATAAATCATGTTGACTGAATCATTGGATGTCAATATTTTGTCGGTAAACGCTCTAGTTTTCCCATAGTGACTTTTAGCTCCTTTTACGCCTTGGTTTGGGTTTGGACTTGACTTCTTGATTTTTCCTAATCATCTTGGAATCTTATGTCAACCATGTACCTAAAAGCTACACACGTAACACAATTAAATCATAAAATCTCAATAAATAACAATGTTTCCAATATGTATCACACAATACATATTGTTGGTAAATTTATTTTACCATAAGACGCACATGAAATCCTATATGAAACTTTCAGGCAAATATTTTCCACCACAAAAGTACTTCATATATTCACATTGACTGTGTGTGTATGATTATACCTGACTGCGTCTTTTTATATTTGGCCAATTAATTTTTCTAGATGACATCATAGAATGGACTTCGATTCAAGATCCTCGTTTTCATTTAGTAACTTTTACATGATCATTTACACATATTATTCGATCATGATCAAGTTGTTTTTTGATACCATATATATCTATAGTAATATAATTGAATGAGATTCTTTTATCTCAATTTCTCGATACTGAGAAAATATTTAGGTATTCCCTGGTACTCTTTTTAGAGTACTATTCTTTAGTTATATTTTCTACATTATCTCATGATAATTTTAGAAGTGTCAACTTGCTCATACGACTCAATTTTATGATATTTGGAACCGACATATCGACCACGCTTTACGCGTTGCAATGTATTTTATTTCAAAGGAAATTAATTTGAGCATGATCTTTTCAAGATGAATACGTGACTTTGTCACTTATGAATGCATCTTATTATTACACTGAGCTCATAACTTATTTGCGAGGATGAAGATACATCTTATAAAATATTTTTCAGCTCCCCCTCTTATCATGAGAATCTTGCTTTATGCATAGTATTCCAGTATAATATTTTTCATGTGGCAAACTCAAGATACATATCAATCATTGTAGATTGAAATAGATTCTCATATTTGTTCGTGATCTCATCTTTGTGCATAATGGTGGAACATTTATATTTTATGTTGCACAAGTAGCAGTATATAGATGGATACTTTAGGTCTTTGACCAATGAGGGTATTCATAATGTTTAGTTGGAATTTTTTCAATATGACCGTATATATGTATAAATTCGTATGTCGATAAGTCATATTAGGCGAATTCACAACCAATTGTCTAGCGATTTTCTATTTTAAGAAAATATATATTCTGCTAGATCATATATTTCTCCCTTTGAATTTGACTATTGACTTCAAATAGTATAAATAAATAGAAGATATCCTAGTAATATTTATTTTAGGATTTAAACAATATTGATTTAATATTGGAGTTATCCAAATGACATTCATCATAAAATAATTATGTCAAATTATTTTGTCCAATAATATTATACAATTATGACATGATGACCAACTGGTCTAAGACACCATATTCAAGTTACCTTATTTGCAAGATGGTGGTGGTTCAAATCCCATTTCTAACATTTAATTATCTTATAATTAAAATGTCAATTTTGATCCTATAAGGATTCATTTCAGAATTTATCTTTCTTTTCGTTTTCATTATTCAATAATCATGTCAAATAATCTTTCGCAATTTCAAGTTCACGATTTTTTTTATGATAACGTGTTCTTTTCAGGAATACGTAATTAATGTATAATTGTTCATTATATCAAACGAATTTTTGATTCATGATAACTATATAAATCATGGGATTAGGCTTTAAGCCTCGTTTGAGATAATGTTGAAGAAATATCAAATTTTTTCTACGCAATCGTTCTTAGATGTGTTTATTTCTTCTCAAATGATTATTTTTCACTATCATTTATGACATTCATATGATTTTCAAGGTCATTTTAATATAAAAATGAAATTCATTTCGTAAAATTTATTCCCATGAATTCAATATTTTCTTTACATGTATGGCAAATATATTGCTCAATATACCAACGAGATTTTATTGCGTTAGAGTTATTTTCATGAATCATACTTTTGTAGAAAGTGGGATTGAATAATTTCACCCATGAATCATTATCAAGTTGGACATTTAATAACGGTTTCATCAATTGTTTCTCAATATTCAACTTTTTTCTCGATAAGTTCATTGAAATATTTTGTTTCTTCATAAACAACTCGAAAGTTATTTTTTTCATAAATAAGACGAGTTTCACATTGCTTTTAAGCAATCATAATTTATAAATTGAAGCAAACATTCAGTTGCTTATTCTCGTCATTTTTTTCAATGATTGTAATTCTTTTCTTGAAGCAAACTTGTACAAGTTCAAGTTGAATCTTCTCTTTCAAAATCATATATTTGAAGAGGTACATGAATTTCGATTAATATTTACTTTCTATTAGAATATATTTTCAAATACAGATGAAGTAATCAATTATATTATAATATAACATAAAAAATTAAAAAATATATATCTTACCTCAAGAATTACTTACCTCTATATAACAAAAAAAATTATGAAGAGTCTCAAATCATATTAGCCCGGTTGGTAAAGTCGTGCTGATAACGTGTTGAAACAATATGTAAAAGAAACTAGTTGATGAGAGGCTATATGGAGATAAGAAGAGTATATTATTATATATGGATTTCCATCTTACTTTGAGGGAATGAACAAGCCTTTATATAGAGACTTATGAGACTATCCAACTACCCTACTAATTACATAATAAGTAAGATGTTACAAGAGATAAATGTGAAGGTTACAAAGGCTCTCCACTACTCTAGAATAATACCCACATTGTAATATTTCATAACAAAAAGGATATATAAGAGATTTAATGGGCTAGAAAGTAATGGGTAAGGGTGTAGAAGTCTTTGCACCCTAATTAGTTGGATAGTAACTAGAAGGTTCCTGTCAGACTTTATAATAGAATAGTAAGTGGTACCAAGGTCGTAAAAAGTTATTAACCCAATAAAAAATGAAGTTATAATTTTAATCAAATTAGTCTGAGTTTATGGGCAAATGTATCTTTATAAATATATACGTTTTTAAATTTATATTTACCCGAAGTTTTTGAATATGGTACTTTTTCCCATATACATTTTTTGGTTAATGATGAAAAATGAAAATATTAATTAGGGAATTACCATGACCCTTTTCATTAATGAAGTTGACTAAATTTTGTGAAATTATAGTAATATTATGAATAAAGTAAAGAATTCATAAAAGAAAACTTTTGATTATTTAGCTATTTACATTTATATTTTTAATTCTGTCTTGTTAATTTTAATTTCAAGACAAGTATGTATTTTTGTTATACTTTTGTACCAGTGTATGATTTTGTTTCAATTTGGCCAAGGTAGAAATCCCCCCCAATTTCCCATTTCGCCACATCGTGGCCTCTCAAATTTTTCCTGTTTTTTCCCAAAATCTCCATTCTCCACGTGTCATTATCTGGACTCCACATTGCCAACATCACCGCGACTCTTCTCTCTCTCTCTCTCTCTCTCTCTCTCTCTCTCTCTCTCTCTCTCTCTCTCTCTCTCTCTCTCTCTCTCTCTCTCTCTCACCCGAAAACTCTAATCCGACATTGTTATTCTACAAGTTTTGGCGAAGAGGATAGACGACCAATATGACAAACCCTTCTCTACGTGCCAAACATCCGTAAATCTATTCTTCCCCCCTCTATCATCTCTTACTCACTCTCTCACCTATAAAACCCTAGTTCACCATTGTTGTAATCTATAAGTTATGACGAAATTCTGTTCGAAGAGGATAAAATATCGGCTTGAGAAATACAGTTTGTCGAGTAGCTAAACCCTAAAACTCGCTTACTCTCTCAAAATGTCCCACTCTAGTTCTAAGAGAAGCTCTGCTGAAACAAGGTAGCCCTAAAACTCAAACACCATTGTTGTATTTTTGCTTAGATTTTGATGGAGTAATCATGTTTTAGGGTTATACAGTATTATAAAAAATTAATTTTGATCTTTAGACGTAGTTAGATTTAGGCTTTTACATGGTATCATCAATCTTATATTTGATTTAAAAATTTAAACGGGGGTTAAGTTAGATGTTTTAGGCTTTTTGTGTTTAGTGTATTTGGGTTTAGGGATTTCGTGATTTAGGATATTTGGAGTTTAGGGGTATCGATTTAGGGGTTTAGGATATTGATAGAGATATTTACTCATTTGATATTTGATAAATTTGTGCAATTATGTTTGCTCAATCTTCATAACTGAGTTGCTTATAACGTCACGTTATTTATACGTAGACATAAAATTTATGTGAGAGGGAGTTATACTCCATTTGTGCTTACATTATCACTTAAATAAATTGTATGCACATTGTAAGGGGGCATCTTACCATCAAGACTATGTTAGAAATGCATCTTTAGCATCATTATTGAAAAGATTTAGTTATGGAGTTGTCATCCTCAAAATGGGGAGAATGTTGACATATATCCCCTTTTCTAGGGTGTTTGAATGTGACAAATAATTAAGATATTTGTTGTTAATCAAGTGATTATTTTTTCTCTCTTTTACATCATATCTTGTATCGTTTTGGAAACACTTTTTCAGATTTAACCATAGTACATATATACCCTTCATGCCTTATCCTCCTAAGCACTTATTTGAATTTTACTTATTTAAACCGTAACTTTCTTTATGTTGATATTTGACGAAAGAGGTGAACTACAAGCTTGGTTATACACACATTTATAACACTTTTTATGTTTAGAGAATGTTCATTTAGGCACTAGTTCCCTCTTTTATATATGCACTTTGAACATGATATAACTTGCACACTATTCTTGTCATATCATGTGTGTGTTTGGAATTAGGTCTTGGGCTAGACTAACAAAAGTATTAGAATTTAATTTTGAATAACTTTTGTGAATTAAACCTTATCCAATAGAGCAACTATGTGCAAGATCCAAATTCCACGAGATACCGTTTTTGACAAAAACATGATCCCACTTTAAAACGGAATCCAAAAATTAAGCTCAAAGTAGAATCATGTTTTAACACGTACGACACTTTTCAAATTTATACTTAGAGTATAACCATTGATCAACTTAAGCCACGTGGTAAAGGGTCGTCGACGATTAAACTAGGAGTCGTTTTCACACCAATCCCCATTTCCATTGTCAACAAATATATGCATAACTCAATAAATCTGTTGGAACTTCATTCTATACATGTAGAGGGATCTTGTGAATCATATTACTCACCTCTTGAAGCTACACTTGATCGTCTTATCATCTTACACTTCAAGATATAATTCACAAGCCATATACTACAAGTTGGGAAGAACTCATTTAAACAACAACATAAAGTCATTTTAATGATATTCAGTATATTTCTTGTAATTTTAAACTTTAGTAACTTTCATTTACCTAGAAGAAAAACGATATATCTAACTAGGCCTCGAAACAAATGATATGTGGCAATTTCTTTGATGATTGGTTTACTAATCCATGCATCTTTTTGAAGCTCTAATTATAGAGCAGTTTCTTCATTTAACATTAGGGTTGGACATGGCGTTTTTGTGCATGGACCGGCATGGACCATTAGAATTAATTTAGTGGAACAAGATGAGATCATTGGTGCTCGAAAGATAGTCGTATCACCAAGATTATTTAAAGGCTACAAGTGTATACTAGACCAAAAAAAATGCAATGAAACGATTACAAGTTGAAAAAGAACTCATTTAAACAACAATATAAACTCTTTTTGAATGATATTCAGTATATTTCTTGTAATTTTAAACTTTAGTATCTTTCATTTACCTAGAAAATAAAATGGTATACCTAACTGGGACGCGAAACAAGTGATATGTGGCAGTTGGTTAGAATTGGGGGGGGGGGGGGGCTTGGTATATATAAGGCTTCAGGGGATATCGTTTCAATTTTTGTAAGGTTAATATAAAACAAATTATAATCACCAATGTCAAAAAAACTATTTTGATTCTCGTTCTTTCAACAAAATGAACTTACAAGATAATATTTACCTTAAAATGATGCAAAATAACACCATTAACACTACATTCTAGAAAAAAAATATATCATCACACCTATTTTACACGTTACGCTAAAATTATATTAATATATTATAATGCTATATTCATATTCTAATTATCTAAAAGAATAAATATTATAATTTTATTAAGTAATGTATAAAAGTATTGCTAGTCTAAAATTCAAATAGAGACTAGTATAATGAATTACAATATTCTTATAAGTCGGTAAAATTTGACAAAGTTATGACTTAAATTTAGTATATTAAATAAATACTTTTTGAAAATGCTAAAATATAAGAATAGCATTCGATATTCTACGACATCTTATATATACTTTAAATCAAGAATGTATAATATAAATGTTCATAGGGAGCTAATTATTTTTCAGGCTAAATTTACACTTGAGTATCATAACATTTGTGAGTTTAGGAGGGGCTTGAGCCCTCCCTGAGCCTTCACTTGGTCTGCCCCTGGGTTGATGATTGGTTAACCAATCACCCCCCCTCCCCCTCCCCCCCTCACCACCAGGCTAGTACTCTTGCTTAGTTCCAACCCATTTCCTAGAGATATTGTTAATTAGTAGTGTTAAAGTATCTATTGCCTTTTAATAAAATGTTTTTTAGTAGGCATTAGGGTTTATTTTATAATTATGAATTAATTTTTAAATCGAATAAATTTACACAGGACTCAGAATTACAAAGAAAGAGAAAGAGATTGCAACCATACTTTCCTGGATCGGCTAGCTCTTAACTTTAATATATACTCCTAGGATAAATGAGTATAAGCTATAAAGTTAAAAGATGAAATTCAATTATACTCCCTCCGTCTATATATGTTTGTCACAATGGGAAGCAATGGGAAAAACAAATGTCATTGGGGCAGTTGGAATTCTATTACGAAAAGTAAAGGAGATGGAGGTCTAGGCTTCCGAGATCTAAACCTTATGAATATATCACTTCTAAGCAAACAGACCTGGAATTTGTGTAATTATAATAACACTTTATTATATAAATTACTAAAAGGCAAATACTTCCCTATTAACTCCTTTATGGAAGCTAAATTAGGGAGTAAACCCTCATGGGGATGGAAAAGTATAATTTATGGGAGAGATGCCATTAAAAATGATATAAAGTGGAAAATTGGGAATGGATATACTATTAATATCCATACTGATAAATGGATAAGTGGTTATGATGAGATAATAAAATCTAACGGGAGTGATTTAGAGAAAGTTAATGACCTTATGGTTAATAATGAAAGGAAATGGAATATAGATCTTATTAAAAATGCTTATTCTAAAGAGGTTTCAACCTCTATATTTAATACACTTATTCCAATATCAGGAGGTAAAGATGTACCATATTGGGTACATGATAAAGAGGGTAATTTCTCTATTAAGAAATGCTATTATATACTGAAAAATAAAAAAGAGAATGAAGAGAAAAAAAGTAGTAAAAATAATGCTACTTCTTCTCATATAATTGATACATCACTTTGGAAAATGATATGGGGATTAAAAGTGGCACCAAAAATTAAAAAATTTATATGGAAGGTAGTGAAAAATCTTTTACCTACCAATGAAAATGTATATAAAAGAAAGATCACCACAAATCCAGTATGTGATATATGTAATAAAGAACCTGAAAGTATAGAACACATGCTATTAAACTGTGATTGGACTAGAGCCATTTTGTTTGCTTCCCCTTTTAACTTGTTAACTTGCAACCAATCTACTTCTAAAATAGATTTGTAGATGGCAAACTTAGTTAATAAAAGGAAGGAGGTAAAAGATGGTACTAATTTTACGATAGAGCAACTTTGTACCATCTTATGGCATATCTGGAAAGACAGGTGTGCATACAAATATAAAAACAAAAAGCTAGACCCTATGAGATGCCTAACAAGTGCTAAAAAAGAATGGGAAGAATTTCAAAATATAAATTATCCTAATGATGTAATAAAAACGCTGAAGGATAATATAAATCATACTAATAAGAAAGAAAAAAATCAGTCAAATGAAACTGAGGTAAGAAAATAATTAGATAGTAAAGAAAAGGAGCTGAAATGGATTCCTCCACCCATGAATAGTATAAAAATTAAATGTGATGCCGCTACTAAAAATAATAATAGTGCTATCTCTTGTGTTGCTAGGGACAATTCAGGAAGTGTTTTATTTTGCAAAGCATGGATGGTTAAGGTGGATAACTCTAAAGAAGCAGAAGCAATGGGGATTCTCAAAGCTTGTCTTCTCGCTCGAGAGTTTGCTCCTCAAAGCGTGATTATAGAGAATGACTGTCTCCAAGTTATGCAACCTTTAGAGTTTAGGCGCCATTTTAATTCTCCATTGATTTGTAATATTATTAAGAGTATTTATCTTGTTTCCGAGGATTGTAAACCTATATTTCGATGGATTAATCGTAGTAGGAATAGATTAGCTGACGGGGTAGCCAAGTATAAGCTAAGTGGCAACATGCAAGGCTCGTGTTTAGACACGTACCCGAGTAGGCTAGCAGAAATAATTAAAACTGAAACCACTTCTAGGGGAATTTGTTAAATTTGTAATAACTTTTTTTTTTTTTTTTTTTTTTTTTTTTGGACGGTAAATTTGTAATAACTTTATTTAGTGTTAATGAGAAGGATTTGGGGAAAAAAAAAAAAAAGAATTTGGTTCATAACTTTAAAAGTTTTTGACCAATCATAATGAGCCATAGAAGCAAGTTTATGATCCATCAACTTCAAACTTACGTGGAAGAAAACAACATATCATCGTATGCAGCAAGAGCAATTAGTGAATCCATAAATAAAACAAGACTACGAGAAAATCCTTAGACAAGTACTTTATGATCGTAGTGATAGATACTAGTCATATGGTAATTATAAAAGAAAAGAAGTAGTCTACCTATAAAGGCCTTAGGCTTTCATCTGGATCAAAATCTGTAGCATGGCCTTCTCAACATGATGATAACAAATTATGACTGGACAGGGTGTGCGTTTTGTCTTCATTTCCCCTAGGAATAATGTTAAGACACATGAATATATTTGGACCAAGAAAAGAAAAAGGACACATGAATATATTGGATGGTCATCTCACATAGATAAATGTTAAGAATCTTGCAGCTGACTGGGTTGCTAAACAACAGCTCTTAAGTAGTTTGTTTGGTGACTGGGATGTATGTATCCCTCCCCAGTTAGTATCTATCTTTTATGGTGACTTAGACCCGATAAGGGTAGGGTAACTTTGTAACCTCTTTTATTCTATCAATATATTATGCTTTGAAAAAAAAAAAAAAAAAAAAAACATAGATAAATGTTAACACCAACCCAACCCCACAAAATGTCTAGTTGAAATAACTATGCACTTTATTAGTGTATAATATTTTTTTCTTCGAATTCATTATTCATTCAATACAAGGTTGTGTTTAGTACAAATATTAATTTGGGTTAAGAGGATTTATTTTTTAAATATGAATAAAATCAATATTATGAGTACAAGTCCAAAATTTCAATCAAGTATTTTCTTTTTGGCTAAAGTAACAAATATATGGTAAACCATCCGACTACCCATATGAATAATCATCTTATGATGATTTTACTAGTTAAATTGAAAAAACAATAAACTAATTGCACTATAAATTATATTTAATTATCAACTCTTTTCTTTTACATCGGCATTATTACTAGTGTTAATACGTCAAAGCCACTTTATAAGACCGCTTCTTTACCGACAAAGTTAGGAGCGACAGTCATAGGTAGTCGCATGGACTTGATCATTAGCGATCATCGCTGAAAGTATATGAACTAAATATCATAAAAAAACAATTAAATATCTATTATGGTGGTCGCTAAAGTTTTTGTTTAAATATCTTACCGACAACTTATGTGGTGATATTATGATCTCCAAAAATTTGGCGGTTTAACTTTGCCCGTCCATTTCAACATGAATCCTCTGACGACCACTCTTTATAACATTAATAACTGCCATGGTGGCCGCTAGAGGTTTTTGCCATTTATATAACCTAGGACGGATTTTAGAATTCATTCATCGTCTATAAAATCTCTAAACTCCACTACCCCACCTTCCCCTCCCCCTCCGACGAATTCCGGTGTCGACGAAACCTCTCATTATTGCAGAGGAGACTTCCTTCTACTACCAAAGAAGCCCCCCCGTCCTATATGCCAATTTTTGTTGTTGTTAACCACCATTAATTCACACCCCTTTTTGCCGCCGGTAGCCACCGTCTGTTCGCCCCTACATACTGCCGCCGAAACTGCAACTAATAAGATTAGTATTAAATTATTAAATTGTTAGATTAAAATGTAACTTTTTGTATGTATAATTGACCTTCGTCGATTCCCCACCCACACAGAGTTATTCTCCTCTAACGAATCCTCCTCGACCCCTGCCGCCTCCTCCCTCATCTGACGAATCCCCTCATCCTGCTACGCAGCCTATTCTGCCGACCAAGCTTCTCCCGTCCCAAAGAATTTTTCCCCCATTTTTAATATCATGTAATCAATTTTTAATATGTTTTTTAATTAATATATATGATTTATGTATGTATAATTTTTATCTTATCTATTTATTGTTTGATTTGGAATATTATTCAATTATTTTTAATGTTTGATTTGAGTGTACTCTAATTTCGAATGCTTAGTGTAATTATTATGCAATGTTAGTGTAGTTGTTGTATATAGTTGAAACTTTAGGGTGGAGTGAGGGGGGTTAAATGTGATTTGTGAAAGTTTTAGAGGGTTAAAGGTAAATGTCGATAGTTTGGGGGGTTAAATGCAAATTTTTGAAATTTTAGCGGAGTGGGTGTTAAATGTGATTTGAGAAAGTTTTAGGGGGTCATATGTATATATTGATATTTTGGGGTTAAATTAAATTTTCAAAACTTTAAGGGGCTTAAATATGATTTGCGAAATTTTTAAGGGTTATAGGTAAATATCGAGAGTTTTGGGGGGTTAAATGCAATTTTCAAAACTTTAAGGGAGGGGGTAGGTTAAATGTGATTTGAGAAAGCTTTAAGGAGGTATATGTTAAATTTCAAAAATTTGTGGGATTACATGTAATATTCAAAACATTAAGGGGGGAGGGTTAAAGGTAATATGTGATAGTTTTGGGGTGTTATATGTAAAGTGCAATAGTTTTGGGGGGTTACATAACATTAAAGGGGGTAAAAGGGAATATGAGATACTTTTGGGGGGATTACGTGTATTTTGTGAAAGATCGGGGTTATATGTATTTTCAAAAAGATTAAACTAAAGACAAGTAAATAAACAAAGAAGAGCAAATAAGAATATAGCTTAAGAAACCACAAGTAATCCCCAGTAGAATTTGTTTTACAATCTATTGTTAAAGGAATAATTGTGTAAGCATGCAATATTTGGGATTCTAAATTCCTCCTAACTCATGTCTTGGTAGCTTAGGAGGCTACTTCAACACTACTAGGGGACTCGGGTAGGTTACCCTACACAATGATCAGTAGATAATTTTAAGGTTCTGAAAACCGAGAACCAATCCATTAGACTGAAATGGTTTCGGGTTTGGTTTTAGGGGTTGGTTCGGTTTTGGTTTGGTTTCAGGTTTACTTTACTTATTTATAATTTGGTCCCTGTAAATTTAAATAATACATTTCAAGTTCATTATAAATATTACCAAGTACATGAATTACCAAATACAGAAAAGAAAAAACCTTGAATTACAACTTAAAACTTTTCAAACTACCAAAACCAAATAGATTAAGTTATTACAAACCCAAATTATCTGAATCATATAAAAATACATCCAAAACCAGAAAATAAAGACAAACATTTCCAAAAAAACTACACCATTGATTTCCATTTCCAAAAGTTGAGTTTGAAGATACAAACATTCTAAAAGTTGAGTTGCACAATGCCTTCATGTTTCTTTTCCTTCCTGTTTCATAAGATTTGTATAATGCCTCCCTTAGTTAGTTCCAAAGTAAAGTGTAGACAATATAATGCATAAATGGAGCAAGATAATATCCTCATATTATTATTTAATCATTGGATAATAATTAGTGCCTCAGATGACGTTTTTGATCATCACGGGCACTTTATAAACCTAAGGGACAAGGGACTTGGTCAGTTTTACAAAATAACCTACTATTTTTAACTAACAAATGCATGACAAAAGAATGCCATCTCTAATGAATTCCTCAGCTCAATTGTATATAAAAATAAACTTGTACAAATCAAAATCATGCTAAATTGCATCATAGGAAGCTCATGAGATGCAATCTTTAGTCTATATGCACAAGTATAGTGAAATGCAAGTTATTATAGTATGAAACTAATCAAAGTGTTAAATATTGATCAAAGTATATTCGTAAATTGTTAAAAAAACAGTAAAGTTAATTGGGACAGGGGGTTTCTTTATTAGATTTTTTAGGGTCAGGGGGGTTTAGAACTAGAAGCGCTAGTGTTAATTGGATCAGAAGAGTTACCAACAGGTGTTTGATAAACACCTTGAGTGGCTTGTAAAGTTAGATCAATGATGGATTCAGATTCATCATCCATTTTATCACTAATCTGCAAAACAGTTAAACACAAACAAACAAACACATTAGTACATTCATTACTCAACTAATATATTATCTATAGTATTTCAAAATTAACTAACCTATACAATATATAAAACACCTTCAATCTTTCAATTTACCAGAAAAATATTTTTCGAAAATATCAAACTCCTTTGAAAAACTAAGTAATTAACCTCAATATAACTTCAAATACAATAGTATATATAAGAAATTAAAGAAGATTACATAAAAAGGAGGTAATATTCTAACCTGGTAAAGGGGTTTTGAAGAACAAAAAACACTAACATCGGCCTTTTATACCAATTTAAACAAACCCTTATATTAACCATAGATTAATCAACTATCCACGGCGATCACATAAATCGGAGGTTAACAACACTAGAGAGGTCATACACATTAAATGCGGACCTCAAAGGTTGTTGAAAACCCTCCAAATAATCAATGCGGAGTACAAAAGGAGGCATAGTGGAGTGTCTGGAGACGGCGAAAGATGGGTGAAGAGACGGGTTGCAGAAAATAGGCAAGAGAGAAGGATAAAGGCTAGGGTTTTAGCCTTAGCGTGTAAGAGACGAGAGAGAGAGAGAGAGAGAGAGAGAGAGAGAGAGAGAGAGAGAGAGAGAGAGAGAGAGAGAGAGAGAGAGAGAGAGAGAGAGAGAGAGAGAGAGAGAGAGAGAGAGAGAGAGAGAGAGAGAGAGAAGATTAGGTTTAGAAGGTATATGACATATAAATATATATATATAAAAAGGCCCAAACTGCTGGTTGGGTTGGTTACCCGCGGTTTGGGCTTTTCCAAAACCGCAAACCAACCCAAATCCACCAAAAAAAAATTAGGCCCATTACAAACCATGGTTTGTGCAAGTTGGGTTTTTCGTGTTGGGTTTGGTCGGTTTTACGGTTCTGTAATTTTTCGTGTGCAGCCCTAGCTACAACAACTAATTTTGACTTGAATTTATACTAGTTTTTGTTCTAGGACAATAAAGATCCTTATAACTTGCTAATTTATATTTGAATTGTTGAAAAAAATCCTAACCTCAGTACGTAAGTGAATCTCGTTTCGCTATAAGAACTGCAACTACTAATTAGTATCTACTAGCTTTAATTCTAGGGCAATCTAAGAAAAAAAAAGTTCTAGGACAATAATGTAGGTCAGCCTGCTTATCGTGTGCAGGGTATCGGCTCAACGGAACGGACCGATCCGATTCTCGCCGGCGCCGAACCGAGACCGGTGGCGCGGCGGTGAACGGAACGATACGGATTGCCGTTCCTGCTATCGTGCGTGTTTTCAGTTTCTTCAAAATGTGTTCGGACCTGACCGGTCCGAGAACGTTATGGACCGGAACCGGCCCATTATAATTTTTTTATATACTTAATACTAATTACAATACTGATGTCTCCCTTTTTGGTCTAAATATAATCCCTTAGGAGACATCATTTTAGGATGAAATTGGTCTTTTTATATTGACTTTAGTGCTTAAAATGCAATATTGCACTTTCTCCCCTTGGAATTAGACTATTTGCATTTATAGAGCTTTTGTGCGTTAATTTACTTATTTTTAATGCAAAGTTAGTAGGTTTATAAATTTCATGAGAAACCAATCCAAGGAGGAGAAGTGAGAATTAAAGTCTTAGAATATTTCTAGTGTGTTTAGTCGAGTTTCCTGAATTTAAATTGCACTTTCTTATTTCTAGTCTTGATTTAATGATTTATTATTTTTAAAGCATATGCGGTTTAATTATTTATTTAATGTGAAGCTTTAGAGATAATATGGAAATAAATTAGATGCTAAATCAATGGTAAGGAGATAAGGAAAGAAGATCTTGAAGAAATCTGGAGATAAAAGGAAGTAGAGTTCAATTAGGAAAAGATAAAGCTGCCTTGTGAATCTGAAATTCCAGCCACGTTTTAAAGATAATTCCATAACTAAAGATTGGCATGGATTCTGGACGAATGGTCTGCACCAATGGAAAGCTCTTTCCGAGACAAGCAGTTTCATATATTGGAACTCCTCAAACGGATAAGTATTGAAAAAGATATGATCAAATCAATTCAGCTTACCTTTCCTAGATTTTAGGGTTACGAATTAAAGAGTCCTTGACTTGTCTTCCACTCCAAGTAATTCGACCTAACACCTATAAATACCAGCTCTAAACCTTAGAAAATCATCCCTTGGTTGCATAAGCTTAATATACACAAATAAATCATCATAGAAGCAATCAAGAGGATCTAGAGGAGGAAGAAGCAAGATCAGAACCTAATTTCATCAATTCAACATTTCTCCATCTCTATTCTTTGGGTAATTTAGTATTAGATCTATTTTGTCTATGAGGTATTTCTAAGCTATTTATTCAAGAAGTTTATTTATGCATAATTTCTCTTTAGGATTGTAAATATATGAACCTTTGATTATTGTTTTTCTGTTTTACTTTGAATCTGGGATTTTAGTATTTAATTGAATTGGTTCTTAATTTCCATTGACTATTATTTTGTTTTAATCACTAATTTTGAAGTCATGAATCAAACTTAGCTCATAGTAATTAGGCTATTCCATATAGTGGCGTATGGATCACCTTGACGGGGGGTTTAATTACAGACTTAGATAATAGACGTGTGGTATCCGTTATTTGACCCTGACGGGCTTGACTAACCACGTAGCCAAAGTGGTAAAATAGTATTCATCTGAAAGTAGCTTATAATCGCCCTGACGGGGTTTGTAATGCCGTAGGATAGCTTCTAGGTCCACCCTGACGGGGGCTAGGAGATAGTAGATTCCCGACTACTGTGAGATTTCCCATTCACCCTTATTCTTAGGAATCATAGATTCAATAGGATAGGTTCATACTTGCATCTCCTTATCTTTCTTGCATAATTATTAATTTTTTATTTTATTGTCTATTTTATTATTTAGTTAGTTAGGAAACAAACACCTTTATTATTTATCTTTTTAAAGCAACCAAAACTATCTATTCTAATATTAAACACGAAGTTAGACTAACTACTTAAATCCCTGTGGAGACGATAATCCCGATTTTACTTATCTATTACTTGGTACGACCCGTACACTTGCGGTCTGTGGATCCTTTATTCCTTTGCTTTTATTTCATTATTTTATAACACACAAGGACCCACCAAGTTTTTGGCGCCGCTACCGGGGATTTATAGCGGTTATTTTATTTTGTGTTTAAGTTAGGTTGGTAGTTTTAGTTGTTTTCAGTTTTACGTTTGTTTTCTTTTAGTCTCTTTTCAGGTTTTTCTTTAGGTATGGAGATTTCCCTCTATCAAGAGCCAATTCCAAAACAGACCTGTTATATGCCAGTACACAAATTCATGGACTTGACATGCAAGAGCTTGACAGATCATTATGATAGGCTCTGACAGTTGGAGGACTCCCTCAGTTGTTTCATGAAGACCACACAGGATCATATAGTAACGAGTGAGACGAAAATCGATGCTATCATATCATTAGTGCAAGTCATGCAACAACATCATCAATTAATGGAGCAACGATTGACGCAACTCACGGAAACAGTTGAGCAATTACAATAAGTGCCATCTATGCAAACTGGCCAAGGTACAAAATTTGATGAGGAGGCCATTCAAATTGATAGCGATGTTTGGTTCGATGTAACTACAGAGTTTAGCCTTCAAGAAGAGGAGGAAGTGGAATCGCCACAAGTTGCACCTAGTGAACTAGAGATTCCAACAATAGAAGAATCAACCACGCTAAGCATAGATGAGTCAATTGTTGGTAATGGAGTTGAAATTGAAATTAAATCTTGTGAAGGGACGATTACATCCATGGAAAACCCAGCCAAGGCGTGTTTAGAGGAATTAAATATTGAGGTCTTGGTTAGAAAAGAGATTGAAGAAGAAGATACTAGGATGGATTCACCACCTAGTACTCCATTAATGTCACCTCCCAATCCAATAACGACGAATCATTTAAACGGTGACATTGATAAAGCATTTGTAGAGGTGTGTAAAGACAAATCCTACACCCAAATGCTTGAAAGTAATACAAAAGAACTCACACCGCAACAAGTATTCATAGAAGCTATTCCAGAAGCAAAGGAGAATGCGAGTGTAGAGATCGAGGTTGAAGACGTGGCCCTCATAACAAAAGAAAATTCTGAATCATCCCTTGTTTTAGACAAAATTCGAGAGGAGGAGCCACTTGAGTTCCCCATTGTTCCAGAAGTATGTAAAGAGGTTAAAAAGAAGGACCACCACCATGAACCCGTGAAGAAGAGAGCTAAAGATGAGTTTGGGGTCGGAACCACGGTTGCTTGGAAGGCCTCCAAACAAGAGAATAGACCACGAGGTTTCAAAAATGAGTGGATGGGACCATTTGTTGTTACTCGAGTAGTGACACCAAAATTAATAGAGATACAACCTTCGAGAGGTCAAAGGACGCGAATTGTAGACATACACAACCTTACCCACTGCTGGGGAGGTTACATAATCAAGGGATAATGGAGGTAACCCGTCAAACTTTAAATGACGTTAAATAAAAGTGCTCTTGGGAGACACCCCAAGCTTTAATTGCTTTCTTAGTTTAGTTTTTTTTAGTGTATATTATTTAGTTTACGTATTTTTTTTAGTTGATAGTGCATTATTGAGGAAGGTATTAGTGTTTTTGATGATTAGGTATTGGAGAAATCGAGTTAGGGAAGCGAGCAAAATTTCTCGGAACGGAGAAACTTCGGCAAGTCATATCTTTGCGCTCGGATGTCGAAATCAGGTGATCTTTGAGCCTAAACTGCATAACTTTTCGAGATCTAGCTGTTGGAGAGGTTTTTGCCGAGTGCGGTACACCGGACCTCAGCCGCGGTGCACCGCAGAGGAGAAACCCGTGCCACGGGGTAGAGCCACGTGTTTTATCCAGAGACGAAAAAAATTGGAGATGTTGGCTGCGGTACACCGGACCCTAGTCCGTGCCCTGCACCGCAAGCCAAAAACACGTGCCACGGGGTTGCTGCCACGGGTATTTTGACGAAGGATGCTACAGAGCCACGGAGTACCCCTGCGGACTACCCCCTTGTCCGCACCATGGTCCGCACGAAGCCGCTAGAGAGAGAAAAAGTTGCGTTTTGAGCTTATAAAGGGAGGAAATTAGGTATTATTCCGAAATTACAAATCCTTAAGCCTCTTTTTCTTCTCCAAACCTCTCCCAACTCCATTAAAGCTCATTCAAACCTTCACCAACCATCAAAACACAACCAAATCACCATGAATTCCAATCTAAATCCTTCCCTACATCACTACAAAGAAGTTTTAATCACCCAAATCATATCAAACACCTAGAACCCAAGAATCAAGATCTCTAAAGTGTTATTGATTGGGATGGAGCACAAGAGGATGTAAGGGAAAGCGAAATTGGTGATACATGGAGTTTACATACAAGGAAATCACTGCACCCTATCTTGGGTATTAAGCACGCGAGGCAATTGCCTCGAAGAGTATGTTTTCTTCCTTCCTTACCATTTTCTCTATATGCACTATTTGCTATTTTTACTTTATTGAGTCTTTTCGAGTCGTGGGGACACGACTCATTTTTGAGTTGGGGGTGGGGATTCGTTGTCCCTCATCTCCATTTTTGTGTGAATTATTGTGTTTTTTTAGAGAAATTTGAAAATTGAAATTTTTAAGAGATGAATTAGATGTGGAATGTGTTTAATAGCTTGAAAGCATAAGCTTAGTAAATTGATGATAGAAAGTAGTATGTTTATGAGCTGCTTTATTTTGTATGCTTTGAGTATTTGCAGGAAAACACACATTGATAGTAAAGAAAGGATTAGTTAGCAATGCAATAGAAAGTATGTTCGATCTCAGGGAACCATGAGTGGTGTGTAGGCCGTGAGATCTAAGCTAGTTGATGATCCCATTTAATGAACGTGCTAAAGGTAAGAGAATGACGAAATTACATAGTTTAGAAAGTGATTAAGGCGGTTCTTTCATAAGCCCCTTGTTGCCTTTTAGCTTGCTGTCCATTTTATTATTATATATCCTTCTCAGCCCCTTCTAGCCTTTCTAAAGCCTTTTTATTAGCCACATTATAAGCCATATCCCTTTAGTTTATTAGGACTTTTCCATATGACCCGCACTTGAATCGCGATGCATAGAAAATTGTTTTAGAGCTTGAGTTTGGGGTGGTGGGTCCACCATTATGGGAAATATTATTGGGTTGGGATTTTTGAGCTTATTAAGTGTGCTATGTTCTATATATTGATGATGATTCACAGGTTTATATTGTAACCCTTTGCCGGGGTAATAGTAAATAAAAAAGAAGCTAAAAAGCTAAAGTTATGAAAAGGCATAATTTATGAAAAATAGCGTGATATCTCAACATCAAAAAGAGGATCATAGCTATACAAAAGAAAACAATTTGATATGAAAAGAATATATATTTGGACCGGCAAAGAGGAATTTTTATGTGAACATCTTATTGCTTTAATTGGGTTATTGGGGATGCTAATTTGTGCATGAAGGAATTCATTGGGTTGAGTGAGAACGTTTTACGAGAGTAACTCAAGCTCTAGGGCGATTCGTTGATGGCTAGTGAGGAGAGAGCCAAAAGCTCACTCTAAATTATCCAAATATACTTATCATACCGTCCCTAAGCCAACATTACAACCTTAAAGACCTTTTGATTCTTTGTTATGTAATCTAGAAGTGATTGAGCCGTTAGAGATTAGTTAAGTGGATCTTTGGATACTAGTGAAGTTCGATGAACAATCTATAGCCTCCATGGTGAACTGAGTAAAGATCCTCTCCTTCTTACATTGCGAAGCTAATCTAATCTTGAATTCAAGCCGTGTTGATTGTAGATATGACAAGTGTGCAGGTATGTAGTTTGTAAATATTATTACATGAAATTTTCTAAGTAGTTGCTTGAGTTTATTCTATATATTATGCTATCTTCTTCTCCCCTGTGCTTCATTGATATAGCTGATATTTTAGAGACTTCCCTATGTTTTTATTTTCTATTGTATCGGGACGATACAAGTTTGAGTTGGGGGTCTTGATGTCTCCCTTTTTGGTCTAAATATAATCCCTTAGGAGACATCATTTTAGGATGAAATTGGTCTTTTTATATTGACTTTAGTGCTTAAAATGCAATATTGCACTTTCTCCCCTTGGAATTAGACTATTTGCATTTATAGAGCTTTTGTGCGTTAATTTACTTATTTTTAATGCAAAGTTAGTAGGTTTATAAATTTCATGAGAAACCAATCCAAGGAGGAGAAGTGAGAATTAAAGTCTTAGAATATTTCTAGTGTGTTTAGTCGAGTTTCCTGAATTTAAATTGCACTTTCTTATTTCTAGTCTTGATTTAATGATTTATTATTTTTAAAGCATATGCGGTTTAATTATTTATTTAATGTGAAGCTTTAGAGATAATATGGAAATAAATTAGATGCTAAATCAATGGTAAGGAGATAAGGAAAGAAGATCTTGAAGAAATCTGGAGATAAAAGGAAGTAGAGTTCAATTAGGAAAAGATAAAGCTGCCTTGTGAATCTGAAATTCCAGCCACGTTTTAAAGATAATTCCATAACTAAAGATTGGCATGGATTCTGGACGAATGGTCTGCACCAATGGAAAGCTCTTTCCGAGACAAGCAGTTTCATATATTGGAACTCCTCAAACGGATAAGTATTGAAAAAGATATGATCAAATCAATTCAGCTTACCTTTCCTAGATTTTAGGGTTACGAATTAAAGAGTCCTTGACTTGTCTTCCACTCCAAGTAATTCGACCTAACACCTATAAATACCAGCTCTAAACCTTAGAAAATCATCCCTTGGCTGCATAAGCTTAATATACACAAATAAATCATCATAGAAGCAATCAAGAGGATCTAGAGGAGGAAGAAGCAAGAGCAAAACCTAATTTCATCAATTCAACACTTCTCCATCTCTATTCTTTGGGTAATTTAGTATTAGATCTATTTTGTCTATGAGGTATTTCTAAGCTATTTATTCAAGAAGTTTATTTATGCATAATTTCTCTTTAGGATTGTAAATATATGAACCTTTGATTATTGTTTTTCTGTTTTACTTTGAATCTGGGATTTTAGTATTTAATTGAATTGGTTCTTAATTTCCATTGACTATTATTTTGTTTTAATCACTAATTTTGAAGTCATGAATCAAACTTAGCTCATAGTAATTAGGCTATTCCATATAGTGGCGTATGGATCACCTTGATGGGGGGTTTAATTACAGACTTAGATAATAGACGTGTGGTATCCGTTATTTGACCCTGACGGGCTTGACTAACCACGTAGCCAAAGAGGTAAATAGTATTCATCTGAAAGTAGCTTATAATCGCCCTGACGGGGTTTGTAATGCCGTAGGATAGCTTCTAGGTCCACCCTGACGGGGGCTAGGAGATAGTAGATTCCCGACTACTGTGAGATTTCCCATTCACCCTTATTCTTAGGAATCATAGATTCAATAGGATAGGTTCATACTTGCATCATGGAAGTCTCATTCGAGGTAAAGAAGTTCTGTTCAGGATCTTATTTAATGGAAGCTTCGTTTTACGCGAGTTTTATTGATCTAACGAAGTCATAGCAGTTTCAGCAAAGCTTTTCAAGCATGGTCGTGAATCACATCCATAATGATCGGTTAAGAACAGTTATGATACTTAGTGAAATCACTAAGTACTCACTAAAATCAGGGAAGAAGAACCATGGTGAAAAATAGTACGAGTACTTAGTATATTCATGAGTACTTAGTAAATTCATTGAGTATTCAGTGAATACAATTTACTATATTTACATAATACTCTATAAATTCACTAAGTACTCATTATATCAATGAATATGCTCAACAAAATCACTCAGTTATCAACAAAGTACGTGTTATGACTAATTAACCAGAATCAATGTGTCTAACAAGGTCAATAAGTGTGCTCAACAAAGTCATTGAGTACTTAACAAAATCACTAAGTATCATTTACATTTTCTAAGTATTAACACAAAATCACCAAGTATAAACACAAAATCACTAAGTATAAACACAAAACACTGAGCGCAAAATCACTGAGTATTAATAAAAATTCACTTAGTATAAACACAAAAATCACCAAGTATTGAAAAAACACATAAGTTACAATTGACGAATGAGTATTATGCAAAATTACTGGGTACTAAACGCAAAATCATTGAGGATTACACAAAATCACTGAGTCTTAACACAAAAACAAAACAACTTGTAAGATCTTCCATGACTGAATCGACCAATGCTCTGGTAGATCTTAGCAACCTCTAAGGTAACGGTTAGTCGTTTTTGTATTTATATATATCAATAATATGTTGATTGATTAAAAAATATAAATAAAACTGGTAGTTATTTATAGAACTGAGAATAATCAGGTGGTGGATATTTATAAAGTAAAAGTATATAGATAATTGTGTATTTATTTAAAATTGATAGAATGTCATTTTAAAAAGAAAAATAACATTATATAGAATTAAACAAATTATTAAAAGTGTACTTCATTAATTATATAACTAGTAATTGTGGTTTCTTGACAAAAGAAAGTAATTGTGATTTTCTTGTTTATGTTGAAATATTTTAAAAATTTTAGTTAGTTAGGAAACAAACACCTTTATTATTTATCTTTTTAAAGCAACCAAAACTATCTATTCTAATATTAAACACGAAGTTAGAATAACTACTTAAATCCCTGTGGAGAGGATAATCCCGATTTTACTTATCTATTACTTGGTACGACCCGTACACTTGCGGTATGTGGATCCTTTATTCCTTTGCTTTTATTTCATTATTTTATAACACAAGGACCCACCAAATACCCACCCGCCATTCTACCCACCCCATTTACTCGTTCACCCACCGACTTAACTCTATCTTTCTCTCTGTTCTTACGCTGGAAACCAACGTTATTTGTCCTTGGCTATAGCAAATCTTGAGTAATTTTCAACCTAATCTATGGGTTGATTCCACTCTATTATGATTTCTTTGTTGATTTTATGTTAGTTTGAATCAAATATTCTCTATTAATGGTTTGGTTTGATTCGAATAAGTGGGTTTCTACCATTGGTGTTCTTGATCTTCAGCCAATTGTCTGAAATGGTTCTCTATGTAAGTTCATATCAAATCTTCTCTATTTAATTTCAATTCCTTTAATTTATGATGATTAATTACTTTCTATTCTTGCGCATGGTTGGGTTTTTCTGTTCTGGTGACTGATTTGTTCCATTTTCGTTGATGATTGGTGATCCATCCAATACTTTTCTATACTATGTCCTCTTTGATTAGCGCATAGTTCTTTGCCAATTTATGTTCTAATTTGAGAAATTTTAGCATTATTTTATGTGGGATTAAGAATTGGCTATTTAAATTGGTTGTTTCATAAGAAATTAATCATTAAAATGTATGAAATTGTTGATTTGTGCATAAATACAAGATATATGGAATTGGATATATTGAATTCGGAAATTGGAATTATTTGAGATTATGGATTTCTGCAATTTATGGTATAATGAATATAATCACAAATTACACAATGAATATAAACCCGGTATGTGAATTTCTATATTTGAGGATGTGAATTGCGAATTGTGGGATACAGCTTGAGTTTGTGAATTGCTAGGTATGGTCCCTGGTTTTCAGTTTGCCTATTTTGTCCATGTATGGTGACATTTTCAAAATTAGTCCCTGTGAAATAGTTGCGTAGTGAATGGGTATCTTTTGTCTATTTATTGAGGAATTTGCGAAAAGGTCCCTGTGAAATATTTGCGTATTCAATTGGCCTCGTTTGTCCATGTATTGTGAAAATTGCGAATAAGTCCCCGTGAAACTGTTGCGTAATCAATTTGCCTCTCTTGTCTATTTAATGAGAAAATTGCTAAATAATCCCTACCAAAATTGCAAAATAGTCCCTAGAATTTGCAAATCATCCCTACTTTTATAAAAAATGATGAAAAACTTAAATATTTTTTTACAAATTGCTTGCGAAAATGACCCCATTTTTATGGTTGGGTTTCATAAAATTTTGTGTGTAATTACAAAACTGATGATTATAAATGATTATAAATCTGATTTACTTTCAATACTTAGGCGGTTTCGATGATTAACTAACAATACTAAGTGTTTTATTTAACTAAATTGTAATTGCTATGTTCTTAGATGTAAAACTTGCCTATAAACTATTTAATCCAACTACCATCTTTACTCTTCTTCCTATTTGCCTATAAAGTAATTGTCTTTCATTTGTAAGAAACACATTACAATCTACTTTGAACTTACGAAAAATACTCTACACTTTCATAAACTTATATTTGTCAACTAATATTTTATCTTTCAAGTATCTTTCAAGTTTCATTTATTTTTGCTATTGTCTTTGAAGCATCACAATTCACAAGAAGGTAATTTACTTCTTCCCCTTTTCTTTGTGTATATTTATATGAAGAAGCTTGCAAAATTGTGAAGAAACCCCCCTATAAGTTTCAAAAATGGCCTCATTATTTATTAGTATAGTTTAAAAAACCCAAGACTTGTATAACCCTCCCCCCTTTAAACTTGCGAAAATGACCCCACATGTATGCAAAATGTTTTAAACCCCCTATAAGTTTAAAAAATGGCCCCATTAGTTATTAGTATTGTTAAAAAAAAACCAAGACTTGTATAACCTCCCTTTTAAACTTGCAAAAATGACCCCACATGTATGCAAAATGTTTTAAACCCCCTCAATGTGAAGAACCCCCCTATAAGTTTCGAAAATGGCCCCATTAGTTATTAGTATTGTCAAAAAAACCCAAGACTTGTATAACACTCCCTTTAATCTTGCGAAAATGACCCCATTATAATTTAAAATGTTTTAAAGCCCCTAAATATGAAAAAAAAAATTACCCTATAAGTTTCGAAAATGGCCCCATTATATATTAGTGTAGTTAAAACACCCCTAGATTTGTAGAACCCACCCCTTAAACTTGCAAAAATGACCCCTTATGTATATAAAATGTTTTAAACCCCCTAAGTATGAAGAAAACCCCCTTTATGTTTCGAAAATGACCACCACATTGTTAATGCTAACTTATTTTTTTTTGAAGCATATAAACTTTGAGGAGTACTAGACATTTGTTCCACTTCATAGTACACTACAAAAGAGGCTTTATTCATTTCAAAAAGGTAAAATTATTTTTCTTCCTATTCTTTTATATTTTAAGGTATTTTAATTTTTAAATTTTGTTTGTAATAAATTTATATGGTATTTTGTTTTTTTTCATTACTTTTAAGTCTTATGGTGTGTATGTATGATGGAAAAACTAATTAACTAACTATAGGGTTGCGTCTATTAGTTTAATAGGTGATGCGTCTAATAGACAACAAAATTGACTAAATTAATATAACTTATAATACATTTTTGAAATTAATTTAATACCCACTCAATCAAATCAATTTACTCAATATATTTTAAATTAATCAAAACTCAACTTCTATTTTAAATTAATCAAAATCTCAACTCTTTTCAAACCAAACTTAACAATTTTCAAATAAAACTCAACTTCTATTTTAAATTAATCAAAAATCAACTATTTTCAAACTAAAGTTAATAATTTTCAAACTAAACTTAACAATTTTCAAATAAAACTCAACTTCTAATTTAAATTAATCAAAATCTCAACTATTTTCAAACCAAACTTAACAATTTTCAAATAAAACTCAACTTCTATTTTAAATTAATAAAAAATCAACTATTTTCAAACTAAAGTTAATAATTTTCAAACTAAACTTAAAAAATTTCAAATAAAACTCAACTTCTATTTTAAAGTAATCAAAACTCAACTATTTTCAAACCAAACTTAACAACCACCAACAAAACTTACACGAGCAACGAGATCAACGGTGTGGGATGTGTTTGTTAAAGGCCAACCACAACCGGGATATGCGGAATGTAAGTTATGCAAACTCTCTTATGTAATACCTGCTAATAGATCTACAGTCAAATTTTCTAGACATATTAAATCGGCCCATGCGGAAGTGAACAAACTAAAACAATCCACAATAAACCCCCAAACCGGTAGACACTTTATCCCTAACATCGACCTCACCCGTAGAGAAATGGTTATCTACATTTGTAATGATGCCCAATCGTTTAACCACGCCTCGAGTCCTCACTTAGCTAGGTTCATACAAAACTCCCAGAACCCTCTTTACGAAGCTATTCCCAGATCTACCCTAATGGCCTGTTTGAAAAAACTATACAAAGAGCGAAGGCGTACCGTTGTGTACTAGTTTTAAAAACTAACCACCAGGTGTTCCTTAACCGCCGACATGTGGGAATCAAAAAATGGCTTGAAGATACTTGGAATAACATGTCACTGGATTGACACGAATTGGTTACTACGGAAACGAATTATATGTTTCAGTGTAGTCACTGAACGTCCTACTAGCAACAACTTTAACGAATTAATAACTCAGTACGCGGTAGTCTTTCATATTTCTAATCGAGTCCAAACGTGTACGTTTGACAACGGTGCTAATATGGTTACGGCTATACCCGACCTCGTTCAATACTTCACTAATGGGTCAAGGTTTTACCAGGAACTGTTTCATATCCGGTGTAACTGTCATATCATTAATTTAATTGTAAGCAATGGTATAGGGGGTATTGGTGTACATTATAACATGCAGAGCGGTAAAAAAATTTACGGACCCAACATAGTTAAGAAGGTCAAGAAAGCGTGCAAGAGTATTAGAAACAATCCCCAATTAATGAGGTCCTTTAGAAAAAAATGTAAGGCGACAGGGTTACCGATTAAGAAATTACGATTAGTTTGTCCTACAAGATGGAATTCGACACACTTGATGTTAGAACGTGCTTTGGAGTACAAGGAAATTGTTACGAGCCTCAACAATGAGAACTTGGCCAATAATTTTATTCAAATGCAAGATTGGGACATTATTAGCAAGCTAGTCGAATTTCTTCAGCTATTTTCCTACACAACCACAGTATTATCTGCAACATACTCTCCAACAAGTCATCGGGTGTTACAAATGGTGTACGAGATGGATTTACATATGAAGGATTTTGAGACAACTACTGGACTCATAGATATAATTGAACCGATGACAACCAAGTTCTTGAAATACTACGATCCTTTTCCATACGTTTTTTTCGATATGTTGTGTCCTCGATCCACGATACAAGATGTCATTTACTGTGGAGTTGATCAAACAAATTTATGCAGCGCTTGATTACCAAGATGCTGAGGTAGATTCCTACATGAGAAACGTAGAAGCGATCACGGTTGACTTGTACAAGACTTATCACGAGAACTTTGATAAAGACGGTAGACCACCCCGTCTCCCACATCCTATAAAGGTGGGTGTTATGAGATCCAGAGTCGGAAGAATGATAGAGGCAACAAACGCAGCGACACCAAGCTCAAACCAAGACACGATTAATGATTTGACCTATTATCTAAAGTCTGCACATGAGCTGCATGTGGAAGACTTCGATATTATCAAGTACTGGAAAAAAAATATGTTAGCAGACCTGTTTTGCAGATCATGGCACGTGACCTACTGACTATACCAGCTTCCTCGGTTCCATCAGAGACCGCTTTCAGCGAAGGTAAGAAACAACTTACAGATCAGCGCCAGAGTATGATCGGGGACACGTTGGAGAAGTTGGTGGAGCTGCAGGACTGGATGAAGGCAGACACCCGTACACATAACGAATTAGATGCTTTATCGGGTGACGAGGATTTAGCGATCAACCTAACTAGCTCAAGTGACGGGTCCTTCTGGGTCTTACCAGGACGATGAAGACGCGTGGTGAGTTCTCTCTCTTTTATTTAATTTTTTGAATTATTTATCGAAAAACTTACTAACAGTTTTACCAAGGGGGTTTAAAGAACTACGTGGTGGCTTGATCCTATTCTGAGTATGCATTTCACGCTACTTACAGATTAGGTACGTAGGCAGCCTAAATTCTATGGGCACAGCCACCACCACCCCCCCCCCCCCCCTCCTTTTTCCCTCACAGGTCAATCTACTTTGGTGTTGTTGCAATGTAACTTATGTACTTTATCAATTATAATTTGTAACAATTACATTTATTATACCTTCTAGTTTCATTTCTTTTGTCTAAGATGTATTTGTATGCCTAAATCAATAAATGATACATGTTTTATAATTAAGTGTTTAAAAAAATCATTAAACCAACAAATTAAATATTAAAAAAAGTAATTTATTTAATTTAGTAATATTACAACTTTAAATAGAACAAAAAATTATTACAAGTTTAATTCAAAAATATTACAACTTTAATTAAGTACAATTTCAATAACTTACAACTCTAACTAAAAAAAAATAAAAAACAAAAAAAAAAATAATAACAATAATAAACCGATAAAACGATAGTGAGACCGGTCCGGGACCGAAACCGGAACCGATTAACCGGTCCCTGTTATCGGTCGGTTTTTTGTTTTCTAGGACCGAAAAACCGGTCCGGAACGGGACCGATCGATAGTGGAGGTCCGGTCCGATAGTGGAGGTACACGATAAAAACCGGTCCGAAACCGGACCGGTACGCACGTTAACCACCCTGAAATGTAGCCGACCTTTATAAAGCTAAACACTCATTTTCTACTATCGCTCAATCCTAACCAAATGGCAATACCTTCTGGCTTCTACCTCCTCAAGCTCATCTCTCTCTCTTTTCCAAACACTCCTTTTAATAGTCACGAGACCTCCTCAGTCTCATAAGATGTTATTTCAATTTTAGTGAGAGGGAGAGAAAGAGAGAGATGTGCAGAGAGTGTGGCAGAAAAAACTGATAGAGAACTTATAAAGCTCCTTTCTTCATCACCACTCAACTTATCCCTAAAATATTGCAGTCATAACTGAAGTCTTGTAATTTTATCAAACACTCATCTGCAAAGAGTTTTAATTAACTTCATAGTTTTCCTTTCTGTTGTCTTTCTCTGTCTGCACCATGTAGGTTTTCTTCTCTTATCTTCTTCTCATTTGATTTATAGTGTTGGTTTATTTATTAGTTATCATACAATTTTTTTGGTAATTTGAACTTACTGTTTCTTTCTGTTTTGTTGTGTTACTTTGTTTTCAGGAGACCTGAAAGAAACCCTTTAGATCTCAACAACTTACCTGAAGATTCTGCTAGAGATGGAAGACAAGTAGTTGAGGACAGCTCCTCGACTGCTCCTGGTACACCCTTTTCTTTCCCTTAATTTATGTATGATATTTAAAATCAATGTATTTTGAGAAAACCTAGATTGCATCTCAAACAATATTGTCACTTTCTTCATAACGTTTGAGCTTGGGATCTCATGATCATTAACTAGAGAGTGGCTTTAATTACTAAAGCTACTAGCGATCTTTTGATAAAAAATGATGATTTTAGGACTCTTACATGAAATCATAGTAAGCTATGTTTATAATCCTAATTTAATTATCAAATCTTGTCTTTTCAAACAACAAAATATGTTGTTTGAGACTTACCCTTTTTCCAACCCTTTTGAAGATGTTAAATTTTGTCTTGCATATGACCTAATATACAAGTGCAAGCAAGTTTTTCAGTAATTTTTTTTTCATTTTTTTTCCTTTGTTCTTTTAACAAATAAAAGATGCGCTGCAATTTCTTTTTAAGGCAACGGGAGTCGAAACCTGAAACCAGTAAAAAAAATTCACCCCTAGGATATTTTTTTTATCTCGTTAAAGATATATATCAAAATTTTGGTGGACACTATCCATGGAAAGATCCAATATTTGCCATTTACTTGTTTCAGTTTATAAGTTATTATTGTAATTTATTTTTTTAATTAGCACTTTTCTCTTTTTAGTGATTTTAATTAGAGGAAATCCTAGGAAATTAGTAGTTCAAGTAGTAGTAGTAAAATGTGTATAACATTCAGTTCATGGTAGTTGATCCAATTAATATAATTAATATTATTATATGATGATCGCAAATCTGTAAAGGTTTGGAGATTTATTTTAATATATTTGCTACTTTTAACGGATGAAAGAATTTATTTTCTCTTAGATATTGGATATTGATTAATTATTGACGAGGGAAACTGTGGAAGTTTAATTTACCTCGATTGGAAATTTTTACAGACGGCGGAAACTATGCAAAAGATGACTGCGGGAAGGTCTATGAGTGTAGGTTTTGCTCCCTCAAGTTCTGCAAGTCTCAAGCTCTAGGGGGACACATGAATCGCCACCGCCAAGGCAAGTCTTTTCAATTCTATAATTCAAGTAAATGCGAACATTGTTTTCACCTCACAAAGTAAATGTCAACATTATTATATGATTTGATATGTAATATTTGATATTTGTTTTTTGTCTTGTCTAGAAAGGGAGACTGAAACTCTAAATCGAGCTCGTCAACTTGTCTTCAATAACGATAACCTACTACCACCACCACAAGGTGTTCATCACTTAGGGTATGTTTCATGCTATGTTATTAAAAGCAGAAAAAAGTTGTCATGCTAGGCTAGTCACTTATATATTTTTCATATTTACCTCTATATTTACTCTAGTTTTACTCAATTTGTATTGATTTCTACACCTATAACAAAAGTCCAAATTTTCTTAGTTGTTACCATACTCAATTAATCATCCTTTTCACTTTAATGCTTTCATTTCTCACGAATAAAAACATGTTTGCATTTCTTTTTTAATATATAGGTGTAACTTGGTCTAGTTCCAAAAAATGTATGTCCATTTATTATCTTAGGAACTTTATGGTTTATATTTTAATATCTGATCGAGTTGATCTCTTATTAGATTTTAGTCATTTCAATGAAAACCTAATTAACTACATTTAATTTCCCAGAAAACCTAAATGATCCTAAATTTTTGACAGGAGTCAGCAAATGCAACATGGAGGCTTTCATCAAGGAAGCAATTTAGGTGAACCAACAATGCAATTTAGACCAATCTATCCAGCAAGACTATTTTCTGGTTCTTCAACAACTCATTTACCACCTCCACCTTCACCTAATCATCAACCTTACATGTATGCTTCTCTGTCACGCTTTGGTCCTTTTCCATCACAATATCTTTCTTCCCACCCGGCGAATGACTATATTATTAGCCATGCTCTTTCCGGAAATACAAACCCTAACTATGTACCAGCTCCATCGGATACTAATTGAACACGCACTAGTCGGCCACTGCCACGTACATGGGAAACCGAAACATAGGGGGTGGTGGTGTTGGTGGTGGTGGTGTGGTGAAAAAAATGAGAAATTATAGATTTTTTTTTCTATTTTTTCTTTTTCAAGTAATGAGTGCATGCAGGATCTTGATTATACGCTATGACACGGCACTCTCAAAGAGAGAGAGAGAGAGAGAGAGAGAAAAAAAAAATCAAACTGACAAATGGGGCCGTGTAAAGAGAGAAATAACAGGAGCTGGATTGGGAGGATGAGTGAGGTTGAATTATGTTTGATTTTGTACCGCTACATGTGTAGTAAACTGTAACTAAATTTCCCTTGCAGTTAGGACAAGAAGTTAGATTTCAACTAAAAGCTCTAGACATCTCTTTGGAAACTTTGGTCCTGTTTTTCTTTAACTCTTGCATGGTATGCTGATCATATACCCTTGTTTTATTATCCCAAAAAAGAATAAAACTCTACTAGAGAGAGGTTAGACAGGTTTCTCCTAGATCTTCCCGATCTAGCGCCTAACTCAAGGATATTTCTTCATATACTCTACTAAAATGACGGATTCGACTCACTCGTCTCAAGAGCGAAGGCTTTCCTCGTCCGATTTGGACCCGGGAGATGTTCTTCTTCCCCAAGCCTTATCCGCCAATGAACCACCGGACCCCACGAACCTCACGTCGTGGGCAAACCCGGATCCCCGGTCCTCCTCGGGCATGACTAGCCTCACGCTAGACCATATCCCACCGGAAAATGGTCTCATTAGATCTTCTTTTGTAGAGATTGGGAAAAATGAGAAGGTAGGAATAGTAGTGGCACACCAAGTGTTTGACGAAATTGCTAAGGCAAATGCTTTAGTAATTGAAGAACCAAATGAACTAGACAATGAGGGCACTTTAGTGTTAAAGAATGTGGTCAATTTAGGGTGTGAAAGGACCACCAAGAAATCCGTTACGAACGGAATACTTGACGCCAACACTAATTAGTGCTCGGGTGAATCGCACTCTATATGTGAAAAGGAGAAGAGAGTAGACTATAAAGATGTTCTTTTAAATAATAGGAAATCATCGGTTGGAAAGGAACTCAAGTATTATGAACCCGTGGATGGAGAAATGTTGCAACTTTTAGAGACGGATATTCTAACAATATAGCAAGCTTTTAGATTCTCTCTTATAGGTTTTTTAGCCGGAAAAAAATCCCCGGATATGGAAGATGTAAGAAGGATCATAAAGGCATGGAATGTTAAATGTAAAGTTAGAAAACACCCTTCCGGATGGTTAATATTCAAATTCGATAAGGATGAAGATAAGAAGATTGTTCTCTCTAAAGGTCCGCATCTTTCATATGGTCGCCTCCTCCTTCTCACGGAGATCCCGGACTTTTTCGATTTCGAAACTCTCAAGATAAATAAGATTCCTACTTGGGTCATTTTAAGAAATCTCCCGCAACAAGGTAGAACGGATGAAGGATTAGCGAAGATTGCCTCGCAAGTGGGAAACCCAATTCGAACAGATGAGATCACTTTTGAATGTGATGATATTAGTTATGCACGAGTCCTCATTGAGTTGGATTTAAGTAAGGATAGAAGGTTAAAGGTGGAATTTGGCTCTCACACGGGTAAACAGCATTGTGTTATAGTGGAGTACGAAAATTTACCTCCATGTTGTCCAAAGTGTAAGGCTTTTGGACATGAAGGTAATAAATGCTTTTATATTGTTGATAAAGTAGGAAATGGTGCTAATGAGTATATAAGTGGAGAAGGAAATAAAGATAAGAAAAAGAAAGCGCCTTTAATACATTTAGCTCCTAAAGGAGCTGATATCTCTAAACAGCTTATAGCTGTTACTCCTAGGAGGACTCGGCAACATCATTCTCAGCTGCAGATAACAATAGCGCAAAAGAAGCCTTCACATGAGTTGACTAATATTTTTAGTCCATTATCACGGCTACAAGATGATGTAGCACATGATGAGCCAACAAAAAAGTGTAGTCAAAATTCTGTGTGGGCTGATAATCAGTGTAATTTCCTTGGGATTGATAATAACCATCATAATATTGGTCTTTTTGATAAGGCATGAAGAAAACTGAGGCTGGATTATTCATGCAATATTCCCACGAGTGATCTCTTGCTCCACAACTAGGACATGAAGGTAAGGTATGTACTAGATTCCTCTGAGCTAGTTTTCGCGATTGTTCTCGTAATTCCTCAAGTTGTTGGTTTAACTCCTTAAGCTTTAGAGATTCCATCATAGTATTAGCTTCTTCAATATCTAATAACACAAAACTTTTATCTCCTAATAAATCTGCTCTCGCCTAAAAAAAATCTGTAAAACAAAAAACTAAAAAGAAAAGCGTAAAATAGAACTAACTAAAATAAAAGCACAAGATAATTGCACAAGGACTAACGATGTAGTCCCCGGCAGCGGCGCCAAAAACTTGGTGTGGCCTAAGGTGTGATAAAAAGATGTATAAAATAAGTGCAAATAAACACCCTAAGCTAACACGGTTCTGCAAGTATACAGATCGTATGCAAGTTTTAATGAATAAGTAAGATTCATTCCTCAGGGACTACGAAGGTTAAGAAGAACTTATGCAAATTATTCAAGTGCAGATATTAAAGATAGAAAAGATAATACGCTAGTAGGAAGAAGAGATAGAAAAATATTTATTTGGTTTTTAAATAATAAAACTAAACTAATAAACTAAAGACAGAAACTAAATAAAAGAAAAGAAAAGAAGATAGTATGAAAGTTAGCTTGAGTAATTAGCATGTAATCCCCACTAGTTTTGCCGTTCTAAACATGTAAGGGTGAATTATGTAGTATTTCAATAATCGGTTCCAATTCGCTATCGGTAGTTTCAAATAGGATTTACCTATGTCAATAAGGCTTCCTAAGCAAACTTTTCCTGTAATTGGTAAATAGTCACAAGACTAAACCATAGTGATTATCTAGCTAGGTTGGGTTGTCAGATCAAACCTTATACTAGACGTTATGTGTTAAACATGTAATTAAACACCGTTTTCAATGGTGACCTAATTACTAGATGGTAATTCTATACGGCCTAGGTTCCACAAGAACACAGAATATAAATCCAAACACATAAACAATGAATAAAAACTATAATTCAATTTAAAACATAGAATTCCCAAATTAGATAGATGTCAATCAAAACTAGGGTTCATACATATATGCTAAAACTCAAGTTAAAGAAATTTAGTTCATACAAAGAAGAGAAAAGAAAAGAATTACAGAATAAGAGGTTGAAGGAGACATGATTGATGCACAGCTCCTTCCAGACTTCTTCTCTTGTGTTGCAGCTTCCTCTTGTCCTTAGGGTCTGGCCAAGGATGATTTTAGAGTGTTAAGAAGCTGTATTTATAGGGTATAGGTTGACCTAATTCGTTTCTTGGAGGAAAGGCCAAGTAATAGACTCCAAGCCCAACTCAAATTCGTAAGGAAATAAAGATAAACACTGTTGGACCGTTTTGAGCATATCTTCTTCGTTATTGGTCGGTTTGAGCTCCATAATATACCAAAAGAATCGTCATAGAATTATCTATGTCCCTATGAAAGGACTTTTACAAAATCGGCCTATTTCTTGGGGGTAAATAGCACTTCTTTAGGCGTGTGCTGTAGAAATTCAGATTTAGGCAGCTTTTCCTTTTCCTAATTGAACTCTGTTTCCTTCTATCTCCAATTACCATGCACATCTCTTTCCATATCTTGTAGTCTTTGACTTGGACTCTAATTAATCTCCATAATTATCTTTAAAGCTTCACACTAAATAAACAATTAAACCCAATATGCTCTAAAAATATTATGTTGCTAAATCAAGACTCAAAATAGGAAAGTGCACTAAATTAAGCTAAGATCGACCTATAAACTAATAAATACGCCTAAAATGATGTCTCAGAATTATATTTATTTATCACAAATGAGGAGACATCAGTCTTCAAAGGGCAGTTGGCGCGCTTTCTCGTATTGACATCCCGCACATATTGTGGCTAATCTAACTTCAAGTTGAGGAAGACCTTTAAACATAGACTTTTTTATCATCACATTCAGCTTATAGTAGCTAACATGACTTAATTTGATATGCCATAAGTCTGTTATTTCATTTTTTCTTGTCATGTCCACATATGGAGCTTCAGCAGACATTACGTAGACGGACTCTATTTTCCGCCCTATCGTAACTGGCTCCTTCATAATATGAAGTTTTTCAAATTCCTTAACATCTTGTGGGCCAAACAAAAAAAAGTTTCCAACATATGTTAATTGTGCTACTGAAAGTATATTTTTCTTCATACCTAGGACGTGGTAGACTTTTTGAAGTGGCATCTCATTAGTGCTATATTGGGGAGAGACGGTTGTATTGTCGGTGTGAGCTATCAGTAACTTTGAGTTGTTGGTTATGACTACTACTCGACTTTCCTTGTATTCAAATAAATTTTCCTGTCATATGATTTGGACATCCTGAGGCAATGATCCAATCTTTCTCACAATCAATTTGTTCATATGTTGTTGTTATGAGCGCCAACTCTTCCTCTGCCGCAAATAATGCCTCAACATCGCATTCATCTTCACTTTTTGAAGTAGCGACATTGATTTCCCGATTTGATTTCTTGGACCAACAGTCTTTTGCCATAGGACCCCTCTTGTTGCAAGTATAACATTTTCCTTCAATTTTTTTATCATTGTTAGGATTCTTCAAAACTCTCCAACAGTCCATTCATCTTGATGACTTTACGCCCTCGTCGTTCCACTTAGACCCATCAGTGGTGTAGCGGTTGGACCTCCACCCACTTTTGTTAGCATAAAGTGCTTCATCTTTGCCTTTGAATTGATTCCTACCATTTTCTTTGTCATAGCTTCTTAACTGGCAAGCAAGTTTTCAAACTCAACAAGTGATGTTGATTTTTCCATCCATGTATTGTTGTAATGAAACCTTTGTATTCAGGTCTCAAACCATGGATGATTATTCTTTTCGTCCTAGTTTTCCTGATTGAAGCTTCTCGATCCATCTCAGATATTTCACGGCATATTAATTTCACTTTTTGGAAGTATTGAGCAATCTCCATATCCTGTTGAACAATTGATAATAGTTCATTCTATAGAACTGAAGCCTTGTATCATTCTTCACTGTGAACAATGTAGAAAATGTGTCAAAAGCATCTTTTGGAGTTTTTGCATCCCGTATGTGCTCTAGAACATCTTCTTCTACTATCGTCTTTAAAGAAAACATTGATTTGCCAGCTTTTATCACACACTTTCGTAACACACCATTTTCATTCTCTGCCTCTTGTTTTTTAACTTTGCCTCCCTTAACGACCTCCCATAAGTCTTGGCCTTACATGTAAGACATTATACATGTAGACCAAGTGTTACAGTTTTGATTGTTGAGCTTTTTATTCCTCATACGACATGAAGATCACTCGTTTTGCAAGATAAAAAATGTAGAAATTATAGAAGTTATTGTTTCTTCTGTAACCTAGCTCTGATACCAGATTGTAAAACTCGGATATAAGAAAATAGAGAATTTACAGATCGATAGTGCAGTAGAAATTTTTATAAAGGATAAATTAATTAATTGATGCAAAACATAGCTTATATAAGCCTAAAAAGATGATATTTCCTAACGTACTTCAACTAAAAATTAGGGATAAAGAGATTAAAGAAAAGTAAACTACCTAATAAATAGCAACATCAAATATATCTCACGATTTATTGCTAACAACTTAATTTATGTTAAACTACTTGGTCAAATAATTTTGGCGTCGCAAGATTCAACTTTATTATCATATAATACTTATAATAAATATTATTAATAACAATGTAGCGTGATTAGATGATTTTTCTATTAATTTGATAACAGTTCATTATTAATTATGTTAATCTTAGTCTTAATCAACGTTGATGTCTGTAAATCCTAAAAAGAAGTGAATAAGACATTAGTGTTATAAATAAATAAGACAAGATTTACAAAGGAAAATTTGGATAATAATCTTAACACAATATGTATCACGAGTCCAGAATCTAATTGATTATGTGAAAGGTTGATGTCAGGTGGCTCGAATACTGGACATATACTTTTGGTTGAGTGCTAGATGATATTCTATATGCGTCCTAGAAGGAGGGTTGAATAGGACAATGGAAATTAATCGGCTAATTTTATTTCAAGTAAATAAAATTAAAAGCTAATTTGAATCCTATTGTTTTAACAAACTAAATAGTCGAGAACTAGATAATCCTAAAAGACAATATTATCAAACTATTCATGTAAGCATTTTATCAAGCATATAGAGTGCGGAAAAGTAAAGAGTGTAGGGATAGAAAGATACACAACGATGTATAGTGGTTCGGTTTCCCTACATCCACTACCTAAGGAAGCCTCCTTAGGATTTGCAAGATTCTCAACTAATCTTCGTAACTCTTTAACCCGGGTGAGATTACAAACCCTTTACAACCACTTCAAAACCTTGAAGGAAATACACTTGTGTTATCACCAACACAAGGAACCAAGTATAGATCCTATACTCACACTACTCTCTTAATCTATTACAAGAACTAAGAGGAAAGGAAAAGTGTTTAGGGGTGTTATAATAGCTTGTAACTAGACTCCTAAATGAGTGGATATAAACTATGTAGCTTGAGGAATGAATATGACTTGAATGCTCCATTAAAACCTTCTTGAATGATAATATTAATTGCTCTTAAGATTGGTAGATGGAACGGGTGAGTTGTGTCTTGAATGAGCTTCAATTTATAGCTGAAATAAGCTTCCAACGGTCAAAAGGCTTCTATCTAATGGATAGATTTAAACTCCAACGTATATAAGCTTTGTCTTGTTCTAAAGTGCAGGAAACCCTTTCTCGCGGTGTACCGCACTGCTCCTCGTATCGATTTCATAGCTTACTGACGGGCTACCCCATGCACCGTGTTCTTGGTCCGCACCCTTGGTCCGGTGTACCGCGCCTTCAGTCCGGTGTACCGCACATTTTCTTACTTTCTGTTCGGACTAGCTGTGCACCGCGCCTTTGGTCTGTGGTGCTGCGGTGTACCGCAGATGTTGTCCGGTGTACCGCGGCACTGTACTAATGAAGCTCAAGTTCAAGGATTTTAAGATAACTAATCTAATGAGGGGTTTTGGAAAACATTTAAAAGTGATACTAAATGAATTTTAGTTAAATAATGATTTGTCGAATATTAAAACGGGAATAAAAACAAGGTAAGGCTAACAATCTCCCCCTTTTTGATGTTTGACAAATCATAAACTTTTGAAGATGCCTTAGATAAAGTTTTAATCAAAAACTCCCCCTCTAACTAATCACTAGAGTTTTTAGAAAAACTCCCCCTCACAAAATGCATTTGAAAAAGTTTAACTAAAATTTCTCCCCCTTTGTCAACAACAAAAAGAATCAATGATATGGTTTTTTGAAAAATTAAGGGGTCAAAATACTTTTGAGTAAAAACAATGACTAAAGGAGTAAATGGATAACAATTATATGCTTCAAGGACCCTATAACACCAAGAAAATGTTAGCAACAAGATAATATACACCATAAGCAATAACAATAATGGAAAGATAAGAAGTTTAGAGAATTTGCATGCCAATCTCACAACGAATTTTCTCAAAAAGATCTTGGGGTAGAGGTTTGGTAAAAATATCGGCTAGTTGATTTTCCGAAGTGACAAATTCAAGCACAATATCCCCTTTTTGAGTGTGATCACGGATAAAATGATGACGGATTTCTATGTGTTTCGTTCTAGAGTGTTGAATAGGATTTTTGGTAAGATTGATAGCACTAGTGTTATCACAACGAATGGGAACACAATCATACTCTAGGCCAAAATCTAGTAAGGTTTGTTTCATCCAAAGAATTTGAGTCACACAATTTCCGGCCGCAACATATTCGGCTTCGGCCGTGGATAAAGCAACACTATTTTGTTTTCTACTAGACCAAGATACAAGGGATTGACCTAAGAATTGGCAACTTCCACTAGTACTCTTCCTATCAAGTCTACAACCGGCATAATCGGCATCCGAATAACCTATTAGTTCAAAAGAGGTAAATTTTGGGGTACCAAAGTCCTAGACTTAGGGTTCCTTTTAAATACCTAAAAATACGCTTAACGGGACTAAGATGAGATTCTTTAGGAGAGGATTGAAATCTAGCACAAAGACACACGGGGAACATAATATCGGGTCTAGAAGCGGTTAAATAAAGTAAGTTACCAATCATACCTCGATATGTTTTCTCATCAACATCCTTACCATCATCATCTTTGTCTAATTTGGTGGATGTGCTCATTGGAGTTCCAATTTCCTTTGCATCTTCAAGTCCAAATTTTTTGATCAATTCTTTTGTGTATTTGACTTGATTTACAAAGATGCCATCCTTCATTTGCTTGATTTGAAGTCCAAGAAAGTAATTCAATTCTCCCATCATGCTCATCTCAAATTCCTTATGCATGCTTTTAGAAAAATTATCACAAAGATTTTCATTAGTAGCACCAAATATTATATCATCCACATAAATTTGAACAAGAAGGATATCTTTTGAAGACTTTTTTATAAATAAGGTGGAATCAATATTTCCTCGTTTAAAACCATCTTCTAACAAAAATTTGCTTAAGCGTTCATACCAAGCACGAGGTGCTTGTTTTAAACCATATAAAGCTTTTGAAAGTTTAAAAACATGATTTGGAAATTTTGGATCTTCAAAACCCGGTGGTTGTTTAACAAAAACTTCCTCATCTATAAAACCGTTTAAAAAAGCACTTTTGACATCCATTTGGTAAAGTTTAAAATTCATATAACAAGCAAAAGCAAGCAACATACGAATAGATTCAAGTCTAGCTACCGGAGCAAAAGTTTCATCATAATCAATACCTTCTTCTTGATTATATCCTTGAGAAACTAACCTTGCTTTATTTCTAGTGATTATACCGGTGTCATCTAGCTTGTTGCGAAACACCCACTTTGTGCCAATAATAGTAGGGCCAATTGGTTTCTCAACTAAAGTCCAAACTTTACTACGCTCAAATTGATTTAATTCCTCATGCATAGCGTTTATCCAATGATCATCTAGCAAGGCTTCTTTAATATTCTTGGGCTCAATTTGAGATAAGAATGCTTGATGAGCACATAGAGCAATTATACGAGAACGAGTGGTTACACCTTCATTTGGATCACCTAGAATTAATTCACTTGGGTGATCTTTGATGTTTTTCCAACACTTTGGTAAATCCGTACTAGCTTCATTTGAGAGTTGACCATTTTCCTTAAGAGATTCATCATGATATTTTAATTCTTGAGTAGGAGATTCTAAGGGTTGATCTTGTGGAATATCTTCATGTAAATCAACATCTACTACTTTCTTGACACAAAAAGGGTTAGTCTCATCAAAGTCAACATGCATAGATTCTTCAATGGTACGAGTGCGTTTATTGAAAATACGATAGGCTTTACCCTTAGTGGAATAGCCAAGAAAAATACCTTCATCCGATTTTGCATCAAATTTGCCCAAATAGTCCCTAGTGTTTAAGATAAAACATTTGCACCCAAAAACACGAAAATATGCAATAGTTGGTGGTCTACCATTCCAAAGCTCATAAGGGGTTTTCTTAATAAGGGGTCTAATTAGAACTCTATTTAACACATAACAAGCCGTATGAACGGCTTCACCCCAAAAGTATGTAGGCAAGTTATGTTCTTTGAGCATTGTCCTTGCCATTTCTTGTAGAGTTCGGTTTTTCCTTTCCACTACCCCATTTTGTTGGGGAGTTCTAGGAGCCGAAAAATTATGCTCAATGCCAAATTCATCACAAAAATGCACAAAAGGAGAATTCACATATTCACTACCATTATCACTACGAATGCATGTAATAGAGTAGCCTTTCTCATTTTGCACCTTTTTACAAAGTTTTGCAAATTCATTGAAGGCTTGATTTTTTAAAGCAAGGAACATCACCCATGTATATCTAGTGTAATCATCAACAACAACAAAGACATATCTAGATCCTCCTAGACTAGTGACATCAACGGGACCAAAAAGATCCATATGCAATAATTGAAGTGGCCTAATGGTGATGACCTTATTTATGGGTTTAAAAGATGAACGATGTTGTTTACCAAGTTGACATGCATCACAAAGTTTATCTTTATCAAACTTATAAATAGGCAAACCAACAACAAAATTTTTTCTAGATAATTTTGAAATTAAATCCATGCTAGCATGTCCTAGACGTCTATGCCAAAGCCAACTATCATTAACCACGGACAAGCATTTTATACGTTGACACATAAGACTCTCAAGGTCAACTACAAAAACATTATCCGATCTTTTAGCAATAAAGATAGTATCTAACTCATAATTTTTTAAAACAATGCATCTAGATGCTTCAAATTTAACACAATAACCAACATCACAAAGTTGACTAATACTAAGCAAGTTAAAAGATAGACCCTCAACAAGCAAAACATTTGAAATAAGTAAAGAGTTCATATTACCGATATTACCTTTACCCAAAACAAGTTTTTTAGTATTGTCGGCAAAAGTAACTCTATCACCTTTTGTTTTATAGAGATGTGTAAATAATGAAGGATTCCCGGTCATATGTCTTGAGCATCCACTATCAAGGAGCCATATATTTTGCTTCTTGATGCTCAATCCCTACACACAAAAATAATTTAGGCTTTAGGTACCCAATTTGGTTTGGGTCTATGAGGGTTAGTGGATTTTCTTTTTATAGCCCATATAGGCCTTTTCCAAAGTGGCACAAGAGATCCCAAATCCAATAATTTTCGATAGTAACAATGAGATGCATTATGACCAAGTTTTTCACAATAAGTGCAAGTGATAGAAGATTTTGAAGAAGACGAAATAGCATTTGAAATTTTTGATTTAACAAAAACATTTTTTAAAAGTTTTTGTTTAGTTGATGGATCATATCCAACACCACTTTTTTCAAAAGCTAATTTTTGAGAACCTAAAATCAAATCCAAGTTTTCTTGCCCATTTGTAAATTTTAAAATAATAGCATTTTGATCATCAATCTTTTTCTCTAACAAAGCTTTTTCTTCCAAAAGACATTTCTCAATAAGATGAAGTTTCTCATTTTCATCTATACATTCATCACTAAGATTTTGACAATCTTCCAAAGCTTTTAAAATCTCTTTACTTCTATTTCTTTCAATTTCTAATTCTTTTGTTAAAACTTTGTTTGTTTCAATAGAGTTTAAAAAATCATTGTAAAGAGAATCAAATGCCTCATGAATATCTTGCTCACTAGCATCATCATTTGATAAAGAAAGTTTAGATTTAGGAGTTACCTCATCATGGTTTGCCATAAAAACAAAGTGAGTTGAACCGTCATTGCTTGGTTCTTGGATAGTATGATCATCATCCCAAGTAGTATCTTCATCACTTTCAAGTTCTCCCATAAAAGCAACAAGATTACCATTCTCATTATCACTTTCTTCTTCATCCGAATTTTGAGTATCCCAAGTGATACTAGCATGCATTGCTCTCTTTGGTTTTTCCTTTTGAAGAAGAGGACAATAAGTTTTGATGTGACCAACTTTCTTGAAATGATAGCAAGTGGGTTCATCTTGTTTGATATCTCTAACATTCTTCTTATAGGGTGTGGAAGAACTTCCTTTCTTGGCAAAACGTTTGTATCTCATAAATTTTTTCATATCTCTTGCCAACATAGTTATTCCTTCATCTTCACTAGTTTCTTCTTCATGTGAATTTTCTTCTTCTTCACTTTCCTTCCTTTCTTTTCGTTCTTTCAACTTGCTACTCAAGGCATGGAAGGCAATGGATTTCTTAATCTTCTTCTCCTCATCATCTCTTATATTTTCTTCTTCAAGCACGAGCTCTTCCGTCATGAGGTTGCAAATGAGTTCATGAACCGTCATCTTTGAAAGATCTTTAGTATCTCTTATACAGTTGATTTTTGATTTGTATTTCTTTGGAAGAGCAAGTAAGATTTTTCGGCATTGTTCTTTGTTGGTGTACTCTTGACCAAGAGTCTTCAAGGTGTTGACAATGTTAGAAAATCATTGATGCATAGCATTTAAGGCTTCATCGGGCTCCATACGAAATAGCTCATACTTAGTGATAAAAAGACCGATCTTAGTTTCCTTGACATCTTCCGTTCCTTGATATGATAGCTCCAAGAGTTGCCACATTTCATGAGCCGAATTGCATTCACTAACTCTAGCATATTCCGTGACACTTAACCCATTTATGAGTATGTTCATAGCTTTGTTGTTTTTGGTGAGTTTGGCTATGTCTTGAGCATTGTAATCATCTTCATCTTTCTCAACCGTTTGACTACCATCAACATAAGGAATGTAAGGACCCTTCTTGATAGCAAGCCACAAAAAGTAATCGATTCCTTTGACATGAATCTCTATTTTCTTTTTCCATCCAAAGTAATCTTTTCCTACAAAAAGCGGAGGTCTAGTAGAACATGAACCTTCCGGTTGATTAGAGTCCATATCGTATTAACTCTAGAAACGATTAAGTACAATAGAGCTAGGCTCTGATACCAATTGATATTCTATATGCGTCCTAGAAGGGGGGTTGAATAGGACAATGGAAATTAATCGGCTAATTTTATTTCAAGTAAATAAAATTAAAAGCTAATTTGAATCCTATTGTTTTAGCAAACTAAATAGTCGAGAACTAGATAATCCTAAAAGAAAATATTATCAAACTATTCATGTAAGCATTTTATCAAGCATATAGAGTGCGGAAAAGTAAAGAGTGTAGGGATAGAAAGATACACAACGATGTATAGTGGTTCGGTTTCCCTACATCCACTACCTAAGGAAGCCTCCTTAGGATTTGCAAGATTCTCAACTAATCTTCGTAACTCTTTAACCCGGGTGAGATTACAAACCCTTTACAACCACTTCAAAACCTTGAAGGAAATACACTTGTGTTATCACCAACACAAGGAACCAAGTATAGAACCTATACTCACACTACTCTCTTAATCTATTACAAGAACTAAGAGGAAAGGAAAAGTGTTTAGGGGTGTTATAATAGCTTGTAACTAGACTCCTAAATGAGTGGATATAAACTATGTAGCTTGAGGAATGAATATGACTTGAATGCTCCTTTAAAACCTTCTTGAATGACAATATTAATTGCTCTTAAGATTGGTAGATGGAAGGGGTGAGTTGTGTCTTGAATGAGCTTCAATTTATAGCTGAAATAAGCTTCCAACGGTCAAAAGGCTTCTATCTAACGGATAGATTTAAACTCCAACGGATATAAGCTTTGTCTTGTTCTAAAGTGCAGGAAACCCTTTCTCGCGGTGTACCGCGGATATGGTGCGGTGTACCGCACTTCTCCTCGTATCGATTTCATAGCTTACTGACGGGCTACCCCATGCACCGTGTTCTTGGTCCGCACCCTTGGTCCGGTGTACCGCGCCTTCAGTCCGGTGTACCGCACATTTTCTTACTTTCTGTTCGGACTAGCTGTGCACCGCGCCTTTGGTCCGTGGTGCTGCGGTGTACCGCAGATGTTGTCCGGTGTACCGCGCCACTGTACTAATGAAGCTCAAGTTCAAGGATTTTAAGATAACTAATCTAAGGAGGGGTTTTGGAAAACATTTAAAAGTGATACTAAATGAATTGTAGTTAAATAATGATTTGTCGAATATTAAAACGGGAATAAAAACAAGGTAAGGCTAACACCAGATGAATATGTTGCAAAATTATTAAGAAATTGTCGTGTATAACTTACACCAATTCACACTCTATTTAAGGCAATAATAGCTTTTCCTTCCCGTATGGATATATGGGGTGGATATCAGAGAGTTTGCAGATTAAAAAAAGAGTAATGATATATACCACCCACGACGTGGCATGAATTGGTTGGATATAAATCGTTAATCTATTTATTTTCTTGATCTGGTTAACAATTTATTACCAACCAATTCACGCCACGTCATGGGTGGTAATTGGGTGGTATGATTTCGGGTGGTATATATCATTACTCTTAAAAAAATTCTAGCATAATGGTTATGTTTCTATTGGTTGCCAAATATAGGAAACATAATCTACTGAGAATAAGGAGAATAAGATTCCTCGAAGGCTATATTGATATCAATTGCAGCATGAATTCTTTTCTTAGGCTTAGTCTAGGGTTTATAGTCTTGAAAATTTGTACAATTGTTATTAGATAAAGTATGTGATTTATAGTGTAACTAGGTATAGCCCGTATCTGAAGTCACTTGAGTAAATTTATTTTTTATCTCAAAAAAATTAAAGTGACCTTTCTAAGTGTATTATTTGATTTAAGGTTTTCGGTTAATGTTTTATGATTCAAGTTTAAAGTTCACGATCAACAGTTCAAGGTCTAATGAATCAAAATCAAATGTTCAAATATCAAGTTCCCCCTTCTTGATTCATCATTCAATGATCAAGTTTACGTCATGAGTTTAGGTTTTTAAATCGAAATGGATGCTATGTAACTTATATATATACATATATATATATACATATATATATATATATATATATATATATATATATATATATATATATATATATATATATATATACTAGGTAAAACCCGTGTCTGAAGACACTAAAGCAAAAATTAATTCCGTTGACAGGAATCGAACCCAGGTTCTCTGGGTGAAGGGGCCAGAATCAATCCTGGCCACCACTTATGTTTAGCCAGATTAAATCCTGGTCACCACTTATGTTTGGCCAGATTTAATCCTGGCCACCACTTATGCGGGTATATCTGGACCGTAGGAAAAACTCTGAAATATAATATATACTAGGTAAAACCTGTGTCTGAAGACATTGAAGAAAAAATTTGTTGCGTTAACGGAAATCAAATACGGGTTCTAAGGGTGAAGGTCAAGGTTAAAGTTAGGGTTAAGTTTGTTCTTTTTTTGCTAATCAAGAAGAAGTTTAGGTTATAGTTAAGGTTAATGTTAAGGTTAAGGTTAGGGTTAAGGTTTAGGTCAGCGTTAAGGATATGGTTAATTTTAAGGTTAAAGTTAAGGTTAAAGTTAAGGGTTAAGGTTAAAGTTTAAGTTTAAGTCAAGGTTAAGGTTAAATTTAATTTTAAGATTAAGATTAAGTTAGAGTTAAGGTTTAAGATTAAACATTTAAGGTTTAAAAAAATTCCAGGGTTAAGGTCGAATATTAGCGCGATGATTCTTCATCTGTTTAAGGTTACAGTTAAGATGAAAGTTAAGGTTAAGGTTTAAAGTTGAAGATTTAAAGGTTAAGGTAAAATTAAAGGATAAATGTTAAGGTTAGGGTTAAAATTAAAGTTAAGGTTAAGGTTAATATTAAGGTTAAGGTATAAAGTTTAAGGTTCAAAGTTCAAGGTTTAAGGTTCAGGGTTAAGGTTAAGTTTTAACTTCAAGGTTAAGATTATGGTTAAGGTTTAGATTAGAGTTAATATGAAGGTGAAGGTAAAGGTTAAGGCTTGAGATTTAAGGTTTAAGGTTAAGGGTTCAAGGGTTAAGAGTTACGGTTAAAGTTAAAGTTAAGGTTAAGTGAAGATGATGATAAGGCTTTAAGGTTTAAGGTTCAAGGTCAAGGTTTAAGGTTAAGGTTAAGGTAAGGTAAGGTTAAGGTTAAGGTTAAGGTTAAAGTTAAGGTTAAGGTTAAGGTTAAGGTTTGTGTTTGGTTTTGGGATGGGCTAAGGCTAAGGTTAAGGTTCAGGTTAAGATTAAGGTTAAGGTTAAGGTTTGGGCTTGGGTTAAGGTTAAGGTTAAGGTTAAGGTTTGGGTTTGGGTTTGGGTTTGGGTTTGGGTTAAGGTTAAGGTTAAGGTTGATAGTTAAGGGTCTAAGGTTATGGATATGAGAGAAATTAGAGATTTTTGAGTAGTAATATGAGAAGTTAGGTACATTCTGATTTATTATATAAATATTATAAATTTATATTAAATGTAAAGAGTGATCTAAGGATTTTTTTTATTTTTTTTATTAAGTTAATAAGAATTAACTGATGGTATTATAAAGGTCCAAATCGGATTTTCCTAATTGTTATTAAGTGTTCCAAGATATTATTATTATCATTGTTATTTTTAACTCCACCATATATTTCAATATTATTTTCCTTCATTGGCTTTTTGAAAAATCGTGTAGGTTAATACATTGTTCCCATATTTTTAATTTGAAAATTTTTCTTTTAAAAGATTAGTGTGGTTTTTATATAAATATAATAATTGAGAAAATAAAAAATAAAATTTTTTAAGATATTTATGAGAAGAATAAAAGAATTATGAAAGAAATTAGAGATTTTTGAGTATGAGAAGTTAGGTACATTCTGCTTTATTATATAAATATTATAAATTTAATGTAAAGAGTGATTTAAGGTTTTTTGTTTTATGTTTTTTTATTAAGTAATTAAGAATTAATTAATGGTATTAATGATAGGTGGGGCCAGAAACGATCTTGGCCACCACTTATGTTTGGCCAGAATCAATCTTGGCCACCACTTATCAAAAAACCTTGTAATATAATATAGACTAGGTAAAACCCGTGTCTGAAGACACTAAAGCAAAAAATAAGTCCGTTGACGGGAATCGAACCCAGGTTCCCTGGGTGAAAGGGCCATAATCAATCCTGACCACTACTTATGTTTAGCCTGATTAAATCCTGGCCACCACTTATATTTGGCCAAATTTAATCCTGACCACCACTTATGCGGGTAAATCTGGACCATAGAAAAAACTCTGAAATATAATATAGATATTATTTTCCTTCATTGGCTTTTTGAAAAATCGTGTAGGTTGATACATTGCTCCCATATTTTCAATTTGAATTTTTTTTTTAAAGATCAGTGTGGTTTTTATATAAATATAATAATTGAAAAAATAAAAAATAAATTTTTTTAAGATATTTATGAGAAGAATAAAAGAATTATGAAAGAAATTAGAGATTTTTGAGTAGTAATATGAGAAGTTAGGTACATTCTGCTTTATTATATAAATATTAAAAATTAAATATAAAGAGTGATTTAAGGTTTTTTGTTTTATGTTTTTTTATTAAGTAATTAAGAATTAATTAATGGTATTAATGATAGGTGGGGCCAGAAACGATCTTGGCCACCACTTATGTTTGGCCAGAATCAATCTTGGCCACCACTTATCAAAAAACCTTGTAATATAATATAGATTAGGTAAAACCCGTGTCTGAATACACTAAAGCAAAAATTAAGTCCGTTGACGGGAATCGAACCCAGGTTCCTCGGATGAAAGGGCCATAATCAATCCTGACCACTACTTATGTTTAGCCTGATTAAATCCTGGCCACCACTTATGCGGGTAAATCTGGACCATAGAAAAAACTATGAAATATAATATAATATATATATATATATATAGCAAGATATTATGACACACATGTTACACCTATGAATTCTCATTTCCTTAGACACTGTGAAAATTAAGTTTCATAAATTTACATTTTGTTATGATTCACATAAAATATATTAATTCATTTGGAAGGATATTTTAATGCAAGGACAAAATAAGAAAATGAATTTATTTAGTAGTAATCACTATATGAAATAAGTCTCAAAATACTATTATAATACGAAATGTTAAAACCTAAAATATTAAATATTGATTTAAGTATAAATTTTGCATGGAAATTAAAATATATCATAGCTTATAATATCTTCATTAAGGCCAGGCCAAATCTCAGGTGGAGCATCAAATACATGGATCAGAACAAATATAGCATTAAAATATATCAATGGTCCATAAACTTTGGTAATTGTTCACAACATGCCAAACATATCATGATTTAAAACAATATATAAGGGTTTTTTCTTAATAAATCTTTTCACAGAGGATCCTCTCATTTTAGAACTGGTCTTACCAAGATGGTAGAAGGAATGGTGTTTTAATTACTCCAATTTTCACTCTTGAAAAGTTTCTACGACATCTTAAACTTTTTTGGTCACATACTATCTAGTCTGATTTCATCAGATATCGAGTACATGGTTGATCTTTTACTAACGATGGTCTTCCATAAAACCATGAGTATTCAAGAAATATTTGAAGGTTAAGGTCTCAAACAAATAACACATGGTCTATTGATGTAATAAAATACTAAAAGAAAGTGAGAGTGAAACATTGTAAATGAAGATCAAAACTAACGACAATCGTGAGATGACTCTAAACTCATCATCCAGAATTAAAAAACTAAAACACCAAGTTTACAAAATTCAGAAACAACCCACAACTATGAAAGCAAAGAAAATACTCAATAAACGAGAAAAGCAAAATTAAATTACAAACTCAAATCACATAGACTAAAACATTAAGTTAACCGAGTAGCTTTGTCTTTTAAGTCAATTAAATATATGAGTACCACCACTAAAATAAATAAATTGAATGGAAAAATAACTAAAATATAAATTAATTTTTTTTTAAGTTTACACGATTTGGTGTAGCAAATTGAGTGCACCATATCACTAAAACTACAAAAACATACACAATATGATGTTTGGTGTCTAATAACATATTCCAATATAATAACATGCTTGCTTTAAGCAAAAATGAAACAAATCTTACATTCGTTTAAGCTTACATATCTCTTCAATATCCGGTCTAGGGGTGTCACATCCACAGTTTCATGGATAATATGTATGTAAGATGACGAATAATCTGCATTTTAATTTCTTGGATAACCTATAATGTTAAAAAATTAGTAAAAAAAAATATAAGATCAATTAACAATCTCTATACCATAAAATATGTACTATAAACAATTTTGTGATATAGAAGATAATATACAACCCTACATTTGATTTGGAGCCTTTTCTTATTATTTAAAAGCAAAATCGAGACAAAAAAAGGAAATATAGGAAATACCAAGCCTATATTTGATAATAAACATAAAGAAAAACATATTTACAAACCTGCTGGTGTAGAAGGACTTATATACCCTAAAAAACATACCTTTTTGCAGGATTCCCAACTCTTCCATGCCTGACGAATATCCGAGAAATGAAAATCTCCTTTATTTTATGTTGTAAGGTAGAAGCAAGACACGATTATTAGTGTATTAAAAAAGGAGTTCTTAGATCGTGGCAATTGGGAAGGATGAGGTAGAAAATATAATTTGGTCATTTTCCTAAAACACATTGCATGATCATGATTGTCGATTAGGACGATCTTGACCATTCTGTCTTTTAGTGGTGCTATATAATATATCAATTTCAGAGAGACACGATTATGAATTGTAAGGAATAAAAACTTCTAGTCAGCAAAACTTTCAAAAGGTTATATCTTAAAGTCTGTACAAACCGAACACCAAAACAATGATACGACTTCAAACTTTCGAAATAGGTAGATGTTAAAAGGCTAAATATCAATTTTTTCAGTCAGGGTGAGTAATATATATTATAATTTTACATGAAAATTAGCATAAAAACCTACAAAAGGGAATACTTTCATCTTTTGGGGCAAAACACACCCAAAGATGCACGATAGGTTATCCATGTGTTCACGTTAATTATGTCCTTCAACCCCGGGTTGTGCAACTAATAAGGTGTCAAATATACCCATATAGTAGGACAATAAGTGTACCACCATACTACATAATGCAACGGGGTAATTAACACAAAATAACCAAATATAAGGGGTGCTTTTTTAGATTTTCTCTATATTTAGTTACAAAATTTCTCATGGATTTTGATTAGCTTGATTATTTATATGCAACATTCAACCAATTTTTTGGTACAAAATATCGGTCACTCGATAAATATATACAAAAATCCACATATGGTAATAAAAGTCTGCCTCAAGCTTTACCTTGAGTATTTCATGCACAGACTTTATATTGGGCACTTTAGGTCTTGTCAGCGTAATCTACTTACATAGAAGCTTCTGAGTAGTTCCGAAAATAGATTAAATTTGAGTGCTTAACTGAGAATTCTTTATCATTTCAGAAGTTGAAACAAAATTAGTCGAATAAATATGTTATAAAGGGACAACATGTTTTAGCTTGGAGCTTTTATATATTTTGTGAAAGATTAACTGATATAACTATTATACTAATAGGTTTGTTGTCTTTTGAGGTTTAACTTTCACTGATGAAGGACAAATGAGGCTTGAACTGTCGTTAATAAGTCCAATTTTTGTTTTGTGAGATAGATTTTTGAGATTTTTTACTAATAACTAGATAAATATAAAAAAATCAGACGAAATTAAAGGAATTTACTATATATACAATTTTAAATGAAGAAATCAAGATATGTGTATATATTCACATACATGTCATTCTTTTGCATAGTCTAGTTTTTGACGTTTTATCACTTATTATCTGGGATACATATGGTGTGGGTGCAATATTTTTATCATTTACATCCATTTTCTTTAACTTGTCTTGTTCCGGTGAATGCGAGTGTAAAGAAATAAGTTTTAGGTTTTATATTACGTATGACTTGAAATGAGGAGAAATATAAAAAGTTAAATGAGGGATGAGGTAAAATAAAGAAAATGGTTAATTCTTTTTTTTTTTTTTTTGTCCAAAAGAAAATGGTTAATTCCATATATATATCTTTGGTATATATTTCTTTGGTAAAATTTTACTCAAGTAAAATTTTAGGCAACCCAATATATTTCTTTGGTAATTATGGAAGTATATGACACATGCTATTGAATATACAATCTTGGTATATATTTCTTATATCTTAACTTCTCAATGTGTTAGCTCAAAGTAAGTAAAATTGATGATTAATTTATTTTCGAAGTTTTTCACGCACGGGTTCATACCTAGTGTGTGTATATATAATATTAGAGAAGGGCCAACGGCCCAATATGTCTCCTATTTCTCTCTACATTTTTTAGCCTTTATATCAAATTTTTATTATTTCTAGCCATTAGATCTAATTTAATTAATGGTCAAGATCGTATAAATTAGATCAACAGCCTGAAATGTCTTGATTTCCGTCTATATTTTTCAGCCGTTAGATTATATGTGGGCCATTTTATTATAATTTATATATTTTTAATAAAATATCTCATTATAACTAATTTCCACACTTTTATACATTTTCAAAAAAAAATTAAAAATAATCACACTCACTTTCCTACTCACGTTCCTGCACTTTCTCTCTTTTGGGCAAAGTATTATTTTTTATATTTAATTTATTTTTCTAAAATTATATTTTTAGAGTGCCATTTGGCTATTGATTGTTGGTATAGGACGGATTTTGTAACATTTCCGTCTCCTAAGGCTCAAAATCGAACTGCATTAGCTGCTACTACTTCTACAACAGCATCTAGCTCATCTTCTCCTTATAATCCAGAGATGTGGTATTTAGATTCGGGAGCGAATAGTCATGTTACGAATGATTTAAACTTGTTGCAGCAATCTTCACCTTATAATGGTGGTAATACAGTTGCAGTTGGAAATGGTCAAGCCTTGGATATAACCAACATTGGGCATAGTAAACTTGTTTCTCCTCATTCTACTTTTAATTTAAATTCAATTCATCATGTTCCTAATATCGCGTCAAATTTACTTTCTACCTCAAAATTCACTGTAGACAATAACTGCACTACTCTCTTTTCTTCTTCCTCAATGTATATTCATGATGCAATTACTCATCGTGTTCTTTTTCAGAGCCCTTGTAAAGATGATCGCTATCCACTATGTTTTGGTGCCCCTCTGTATATTCAAGTCCACCTCCTCCTTTTTTGTGTTGTTTGTTTTCTACGTCTACTTCCTCATCTGCAAAACTGTGGCATTTTTGCTTTGGTCATCCATCTACTCAGGCTTCGATTCCTTTATCTTCTATATTAAATGTTGGTATCGCCTAGGGTGTGATAAAATAATAGAACAAATAATGCAAATAAGAACCCTAGACTAGCATGGTAGTGCAAGTATTACAGGACGTATGCAAGTTTTAATGATAAGAAGATTTGTTCCTAAGGGACTTAAATGTATTAACAGATGGGTAAATAGATCAGAGTAGCAATTAATAATTAAAAGACAAAAAAATAAATATGATTGATTGAGAGATGAGATTAACAACTAAATAAATTAAAAGACCAATAATTAAATTTGAGAGAAATAAGATGAGAGAATATAGCTTAGGTTTTGCTCATATGCACTAATCTTTCTATTTCTTTCTATCAGTTCAGTTTATAAGGGAGATAATATCTCTTAGATACGTAGTCAGGATTCTAAATTCCCCTATCCCCGGAGAGCGAACTAGGATGGCGACCTCACAATCACGAGGAGGCTCAAATAGGGTGTTCCTGCGCTACTAGGTTCCTAGATGAGACTAGCCTACTAATGATGATTGGTGATTAAAATAAACCCTAATAACTATCTAGTTAGGCAAATCTTGTCAGGATTGTGCACTAGAAATTTATGTGGACTTTCAATAATTAAACACCCCTTACGGCTGACCATCTAACTACTATTAGCAAAACCTTAAATTGATCAGGTTTAAGACAGACAATAAATCAAAGCACATAAATCAAATATATGGTTAAGCAGCTAGAATCAATTTAAAATATATAGTTCCCAAAAAAACTTAGATAGAAAGAAAATAGAATTCATAGATTATACATAATGCAAAACCCAAGTTATAGGAAAATTAGTTCATACCTGAAGGAATAAAACTACAATAAAGATACATGAATGTCATCTGACCAAGGATGATTTTACAAAAGAAGAACGGGTGTATTTATATGGATTTAGGAAGCCCTAAAAAAAATTCTTGGAGTGGAAGACAAGTAATTGGACTTCTAGCCCAATTCTAATATGTAACCCTAAAATATAAAAAAGGTAATAAACTGCCTCTGTTTTGTTTTGGCAGTAACTTCTTCGTCTCAACTTCTATTGACGCGTTCTTTATATCGAAACTGATCGTCTCGGAAAGCTCTATCACTTTGCTTCAGACCATTCTTCCAAATTCCTAGCCAATCTTGAGTTATGATCACTTTAATGGACGTAGCTGCTAGAATTCAGATTTACTTGACAACTTTATCTTTCCATACTTTATCTTTTCTTTCCTTTATCTCCAATTTCCATCCATATCTTCTTTCCTTTATCTCTTGGAATTGATTTGACATCTAATTACCATATATCTTTAAATCTTTACACTAAATAAATAAATTAAACCAGATATGCTCCAAAAATAATAAATCATCAAATCAAGACAAGAAATAAGAAAATAAAATAAATCATATAAAAATCGAGTAAAGACTTTTCTAAAACACCTAAAATGATGTCTCCAACTAAGAATAAATCATCAAAAATGGGGAGACATCAAATGTCAAGTTAGATTATTATGGTACTAGTTGTAACTCATGTGATGTGTCAAAAGCTCATAGACTTCCCTTTTCTTTATCAAATTCAAAATCTTGTAAACCTTATGAATTAGTACACAGTGATGTGTGGGGACCATCACATGTGCTTTCATGTTCTTTTTACAAATATTATGTGTTGTTTGTTGATGATTTTAGTAAATTTGTGTAGGTTTATCCTCTTAAACAAAAGTCAGATGTGTGTTCTGTTTATCAAACATTTTCTAGTATGGTTTTAACTCAATTCAACACTCAAATCAAAACCCTCAGAACTGACAATGGAGGAGAATATTTAAGCCTTATTTTTAAACAACATCTTCAGAGATGTGGAACAATACATCAAACATCATGCCCACATACACCTGAGCAGAATGGGGTTTCTGAAAGAAAACACAGACACTTATTAGAAACCACATTAACCCTTCTTTCCCATAGTTCTATGCCACCAAATTTTGGCTTGAAGCTCTATCAGCTGCTACATATCTTATAAATATTTTACCTACACCTATTTTATCCAATTCTACTCCTTTTGAAAAACTATATAACTCTCCCTCTACTTACACACATTTAAAAGTTTTTGGATGCCTTTGTTTGGCTAAAACCTTACTCCCCACACAAATTAGCTTCCAAGTCAGAACCATGTGTTTTTCTGGGATATTGCAGTTTTTCAAAAGGTTACAAATGCTTATCAGTTTCTTCTCAATTTTTTTTATATCTAGACATGTTTTATTTGATGAGTCTATTTTTTCTTTCCAGAATTTCTTATCATCTACTTCTTCCTCATTAGATGATTCTCATACACAATTTGTAGATTTGTTTGATTCTTCTATCAATCCAACACTTATATCACCTTTTCAGTCACAAAATGTTATTCTTGACTTGAATCAACCTCCTTTTAATTCTACACCTACCTCACCCATAAATTCACCCCCAAATTAACCTTCTGAGTCATCTACATCATCATATACTTCAACTGAGCCTCCCTCTCCTCCTATTGCTAGAACACGTCATCCAATGGTTACACGTTTTGAAAATGGTTCTTTGCGTCCTTCTTATAAGTTTCAGTCTTTAATTGTCAATTCTTTACCTTCTAAACCTTCTTCTTATAAAGAAGCTTCTAAGCATCAATGTTGGATGATAGCTATGGCTGATGAATTTCGTGCTTTACAAAGTCAAAATACATGGACTCTTGTTCCACCACCTTATGGTCGTGCCCCTATAATATGTAAGTGGATTTTTAAAATTAAACGACATGCAGATGGTACAGTAGTGCGTTACAAAGCTCGTCTAGTAACTCGAGGTTTTCTTCAAGAATATGGTTTGGATTATACAGAGACCTTTAATCCTAATGTTAAACACCAAACAATTTGTGTAATTCTCTCTCTTGCAGCTTCATATAATTGGGATATTATACAGTTTGATGTGTCAAATTCCTTTCTACATGGTCACCTCGATGAAGATGTTTATATGGTTCAACCCACCAGATTTATTGATAAGGATAATCCTAATTTTGTGTGTAAGTTAAATCTCTCTTTCTATGGGCTTAAACAAGCCCTTAGAGCATGGTATGAACTTGTTGCTTCTTTTCTTCTTCAACAAGGGTTTGTAATTAATATAGATGACTCTTCTATGTTTATTAGGGGGTCAAAGAATTCGTTAACTATTATACTGGTTTATGTTGACAATATTTTAATTACACGTGCAGATACAACTTCTATTAGTTCAATTATTTCATCCCTCAAATCTTGGTTCTTAATGAAAGATTTGGGATCTCTTTCATATTTTCTTGGTTTGGAAGTTGTGAAGACATGTACTAGTTTGGTAATTACTCAAGCAAATTATGCTCTAGTACAACGTGCTGGAATGAGAGATTGTCGAGCTTCTCCCACTCCAACAATTATTAAATATTCGATTATATCTTCACATGGTCTGCTACCTTATGAAGATCCTACTCTGTTTCAGAGTTTGATTGGAGATTTGCAATATCTCACAACTTCAAGGCCTGATATTGCATATGCTGTCGATCATCTTTGTCAGGCTATGCATCATCCTTCTAACTCTAATTATGAAGCGCTTAAAAAGTTACTTTGTTATATTAAAGGTACAACTCATTATGGATTGACTTACTCTGCGTCTTCTATTCAAATCAAGGCTTATTCTGATTCTGATTGGGAAAGTGATTTACGAGACCGCCGCTCCAATACAGGTTATTGTATATTTTTGGGGTCTAACCTTGTATCTTGGGGATCCAAGAAGCAGATAACTGTGTCAAGGACCTCAACTGGAATACAGGGTCATGGCTTATGTATCTTCTAAAATCAAATGGTTTACTTACCTGCTAAAAGATCTCTATCTTGATATGCTTACTTCATCATTGGCCTGTGACAATATTCCTACTCTTGCATTGTCTACAAATTCGGTTTTTCATACCTGTACTCGACATATAGATGTGGATGTTCATTTTGTGAGAGAACAAGTCAAGTCCAAACTACTTTCTCTTCTTCATGTACCATCTTATTTGCAAATAGCCGATGTCTTCACAAAAGGATTGTCATCAGCTCTTTTTACTTCACTCTTATCCAAGCTTCCATTACTTAACATGAACAGCTTGATGGGGGATGATAAGCACAACATGACACATCATCATATAGGTGCTTCACATGGGAATGAAACCCAATAGAGTAGTTACATAAAAGACAAAAGTGTATAACAAATTCTGGTAGAATAGAATATCACTGATAGGTCTTATGTCGTTATAAATACAACACACTCTGTGTATTGTTTATATAAGAAATACATAATTCACTCTCTCTCTCTCTCTCTCTCTCTCTCTCTCTCTCTCTCTCTCTCTCTCTCTCTCTCTCTCTCTCTCTCTCTCTCTCTCTCTCTCTCTCTCTCTCATTCTCAATAATATGAATTGTTCTCCAAGCAAGACCAGTTCCAACTGTTAATATTCTAAACCACATTAAGATGTTGTGCCTTTCTTCAAGTGAACGTAGTAAATGAGTCAAAACATAAAAACATGTTTCCATAATCAACTTGTTCTTCTGGATCGTAAAGCAGATCAAGTACTTGTCTAGTTGCGGGGTTTCTTATACGATACTTCTTAGTCTTTTTGCTTTTTTCTAGTACTAATCCATAAAAGGCATCTAATATCTCCTCATTCACGTTTGATTCACTTTCATCTTCATATACAATCTCTGGTTTACTCTGATGCATGTGCTGCTTTATAAATTTTGGGTCCTCAAGAATGGTTAGCCATGACTTGCAAACACATTTGAATTTCATAGCAGAATTTACACGCAACCAGCTCAAGATCTCTATAATTATTTCCTCAAGCAAGTACTTTTCTCCTTCGGGTGATGAACAACTCAATTTCTTTCTCATTATTCGAGCAGTGTCTTGTTTGCCTATTCTCCTCGTATATATCACACCTGTTACAAAATTCATAATATTGAGGAAATTATAATAACACTTACACTGTTGTATGCTCTTTTTCTAAATATGCATCATAATATTTACATGGTGAAAGATGGGTTCAATAACAAAATACATTGCTATAACTAAGACGAATATATATTATAATAAGATCGTATATTATATAACTAGTTGTGTTAGCTCAAGGACTAAGGCCTTAATACTTATTCTGTACTTTATGACTGAAAGGTAAAAACAGACAGTATATTGTAACAAGACCGATTAAGATAGATAATTTTAATATAAATATTTTGCTTTTTTCATATTTAAAAAACGTTTCAATACTTAATCTGTCACTTAGTGCTCGTTATGGATTTCTTTTCAAAATAATCACTTAAAGTGATTTTAGATCCATAACAATATTTTAAACTCTTAAAGTCACTTTTTAGAAAAGCACTAGATTAGTGATTATTAAAATAATCACTTAAAGTGATTTTGGATGTCAAAATATTTTTAATATATATTACAAATGTTTTAATTTTGATAAAAAAGCGCTTTTAGCTCCAAAATAATCAATCCCAAACGGGCTCTTAATTGATCACTTTGCGCTTTGAACTATTTGGGTGGTATCTTTTTTTTTTGCCTCTTTTTTTGTCAATTTTTTTCCTCTCGCCATTATGAACACGAGGTGCAATTAACCCTTCCTATAAAACAAATAGTTATCATTAGAGCGATACTCTGGTTCCTACTAAACCATTACTCGAGTAATCAGTTGGGTTAGTTCAACTAACCAGAACCTTACTATTTCTTATGTATTTAAAAGGTGTGAATCGAGAGGTACATAATTAGAATCACTTTCTTGAAAATGGGTAACCTAGTTCTAATTTACAATGAAAAATGATGCTGAGATATGTATATCTCCGTAGGATTAGTCGTGGTACGCGCAAACTAGCCTAGATCAACCACGTATAAAAAAAGTAAAAAATAAATAAAGCATTACTCGAGCGTGTCTCGAAGAGTACATTATGTACACTATCACCCCTTATTTTACACTACTTTAGATAATTATATATATATATATATATATATATATATATATATATATATATATAAAACAGAGTATGGGATAAATTTATATACTATTACTGGTGCAGCTTTACCATAATTATCTGTTGTGAATAGGACTATAAACGAGTCGAGTCGAGTCGAATAGTAGATGTGCAAACTTGTTTATTTATTTATAGATTTAAACGAGTCGAGTTTTGAAGTTAGTGATCGAGCTCGGCTCGTGACAATATAATAAAGCTCGAGCTCGAGCTCAAAAGTTTGTTTAAATCTATTTCGAGCTTGAAAGCTCTTTTTTTTATCTAAGGCTTATTTGGATTAATTATAAGATAGATTGTTGCAAACCGTTTAATCATATAGTTTTTCAATCAGTATATAATTGAGTATCGTAAACTATCATTAAAAACAATCACATATTTTTTCTTTAGATTCTTAAATTTTGAATAGTGTTTTATAATTGGGGCAAGATAGGTTTTTGAATATAGTAATTAATTTTAAATTTTGAATTGTCGAATATTAGAAAAAAAAATATTTAATAAATATTATGATTTGATTATATTCTTTACAAGCTTTTATAAAAGTTCGCGAGCAGGCTCGGTTTGACTCGTTTAACAAACGAGCTTGTTTTTTAACTCGAGCTCGGTTCATTTGATTAACGAACAATCTCAAGCTAAATTTTTTCGAGTCAAGTTAAAACTATTCGCAATCGGCTTAGATTCTTTGTCGTAGCTATGAAGTATACCGTATATAATAAGGAAGGCAATTGCCAATTGGTATTGAAACTTGAAACCACCATCACCAAGGGAAATAGTTGACAAGAAAAAAAAGACCATCGGCCAAGGAAAAGGAAAAATCACGTGGTAAGTACGTGCACGAAAGAAGCCAAAATGTGTACAACATGGTACTTGTTAATAACCCGGAAAAAACATGTATTTGCATCTTAGATCGACACGTAAACATAGGACCATAGAAAAATTACACGCAAACCTTGTATGAGTTTGGTCAACACGTCATACACCATAATTGATCACATGAGCTTTAACCAAACATATAAAATAGGTAACCAGTGGTTCATTTTATTTTATTTTGTTCTAAAGTGGTCCATTCATCTTGGCTTTATACATATAATTGCACCTCTTTCTCCTCCAATATATAAAAATACAATTGAGATGATCATTTTTTTGAAGTAAAAAGTATCTACTTATATGGATGAATCTGAGTTAAGAATATATAATATATAAGAGTTAAAAGTCAACTTTAAAATAAAAAGTTGATAAAGTTTTAGAAATGGTTTTTTTCTCCCCCTTAGCCTATCTTGAGTTATAATTGCCTAAAAAAATCTTGAGTTATAAGAAATATAACTCTTCTAATTTGATTGTTGCTTTCACTTGTCTTCCGTCTAGCCAATTTAGCAATGGAGTCTACCCGATTATTCAAGCTTTCCACAAAGTGACAGAAATAAACTAGAACAAATCGATCTGCCAACTCTACAATTCTCCTTAACAATGATTACATACACCACGTTGCAAATATATTCTATTTCTTATTTTATTTTTTTAGACAATAAGGCTTATATTAAAATCAAGAACTAGGAGGAAGAAATTCCTACCAGTTGAAACAAGATACCAGAATCATTACAAACCAACACGAAAAATAAAAGACAAGGTAAGACAAAAAAAACACCAGAATGAGTTAAATAGAAAAGGCAATCGCAGTCCAAACAGTCGAAAAAGTAAGTTGTTCTTCTAATCCCATGAATAACAAAAAGAGAGTGGGATCTTGCCATACTTTTAATATCTTCAAGGATAGACAAACTCTTCAACGAGTAGTACGCGCTTGGAGACTGTATAGGCTGATAACTGGCTACAGCATTAGATATAGAGCTAACAATAGATATAGAGCTAATGCAAAATGAAACAGTTTCTAATACGAAACAAAATACAACATGAATCGCCTTAGTATCTGCTTCAGGTCCGGAGAGAATGAGGTTATGCTGAGGAATAACAACACCCTTCCAGAAAGGAAAAACTGCGGCTGCGACTGCAACTTCAATTAACACCCAACAAAAACGAAACACAAACTGCCATTCCAGCCAATCCCAACAAACGCAGGCCAGGAAATTCCAACATTGAGAAACCAAGGTCAAGTTACTCCAAATGAACGGCAAACACCCGAAGCAACTCAAGACGGATCCAAATGATGAAAAAATCATGGCCACAAATGAATCACCACCTGCGATTAAAAGGGACCGGAAACCGGAACACCAACAAAAGTACAGAAGCAACCACCTCTTATACCATTCTACCCAAAAGCAGGTCACACAAATTGAACCGAAGGATCCCAAACAGAAGAAGTAGCGAGTGAACGGCAAACACCCGTAACTCCAACAATCGAATTCCAAAGGATAAGAGATATAAAACCAAAGTGATTCACCACAGGACATTGGATAGATCAACCATAAGAGAAAGCTAAAATAACAAAAGCCAAAGCGCAATCCCGCCACAAAGGTCCCCTGCCTATCAAATGAAACCAAAACCAAGGACAAAGGGCCCAATCTGCCCTCCAAACCAACACACCAGCAAACAATAAAATTAGGCAAGGGATGGCCAACGTTACCTGAGGAGTAAGCGTCCCCTAATCCAAACTCAAGTTGAAAAATAGCATAGATGCAGAAGGTATTGAGTCCTCTAAGGCTCAAATGAAAAAGGAGGACGGCCATCAGAATCTGAAAGCAGCGACCATCAAAACAAAGGAGACTGGGCCAGCGGATCCCAAAAATTGGGCTCACAACATCCGCTGCCTTCTTACGATTATCAACACAACGTGGCCAAGACTCCATGGATAAGGAAATCAAATGAAGGCGCTAAGGGTAGACTCCGATAGGGAAACAACAAAAAACAAACAGAAAACAAAGAAGGAAAAAGCGAAATCAATAACCTGGAAAAGAAGGAGGGACCGCCGCCGTCGATCAGGAAGAGAAGAAGAGAGGCTGAGAGATGGAAGATCGACGGTGGCAGAGTAAAGGACTAGGGTTTGTAAAGTTGAATTTTTCTTTGAGAGCGTTCTTTTGCCACACTTATGATATAAAGTTGTGATATATATTTCTTATTTGATACAAATGTATCCTAGTTAAAAACCAATTTCTCATATTTTGTATATGACTTTTTTCGATATCTAAAAAAATTCCTAAGTGATTCTTGTATATATTTATATATAAATATTGATAAAAAACAGTCCAAACATCATTTTTAGTGTCATAAGAGGTTGAATTTATCGATAAAAGGTTTAATAGGTATTTATCTATGAAAATTCTATGGGTAAATATTGATATTTGTTTGTGTCTTGAATATTGATGAATATTTACTGATGATCTAAAAAGCGATAGATGATAGGCGAGTGGTCAACCATCTTCGAACGCATAAAAAACTAGGTTGAGTTTAGGAATTTTTCTTCTAGGCGGTTTTGAGTTTAAATTTTAAATATTATATATTATTTTATTTATTTTCAAATTCACACAATATACTAAAAAAAGTAAAGAAACACACTTGAAAGAAAACTCACAAGTATATTATTATTTTTAGATAAATAATTGATACAGAGTTAAGGTAAATGATGATTGATTATATTTGAATATTTCTTTAGATTTGTTCTGTTACTTTTTTCGTTAGGTTAAATTTTTTAAAACAAGATTCTATAATTTTTGTATTGAAAAATTGAATTTTTAATTTTTAGTTTCCTGACCGCCTAGGCAGCGGCCGCCTGAGACCTTTTGGAGCGCTTGGCGGCCGTATAGACCATTTCTAAAAGGTAAGCTATCTTGTAGAGCCTAGACGCCGCCTAGGACGGTATTTAGAACAATGGTAATTACCCATTAGGATCAGACTTATGTCCAAACTATTATTTCCTAGAACCTTTTTGGGTCAAATACCCTATACACACTAACACACTCTCAAAATCACAAAATAGAGTTCCGACAAGTGGTGGTGGCTGGTTGCTCGTGGATATGGTCAAACGAACAGCTTGTGACTGGTTGCTGATGGTTTTCGTAAATAGATAAGCCCGTTCCTGATGGATGGTTGTTGAAACTCGAAGGTGGTGGAGAGCTTAGGCCTTTTAATAAAGCAAGGTTTCGATGCCTACAAAACTGGGATAAATCTGTGAAACTCATCGGAGTCTAAAGCTTGAGCTGACGGAGGAGATGCATATGTGAAGCTTGTGGTGCCTAAGACGTAAAGTTAGGTATGGTTATGGCGTGAAACTTAGTCATGTTGGTGGTGGTGGATTAGTGAAGAGGCGGAGCAGTGAAGCTCGTCAAAGTCTAAAGCTTGAGTCGGCGATGGAGATGATTTGTGAAACTCATAGTGGCTAGTGGCATGAAGCTTAGGCCTGCTTGTGGTGGCTATGGATTAGGCATGAAACTTAGGCGTATTAGTAGTGGTGGATTTAAGAAGAGGTGGTGTTGACTATGTATCATCCCCAAAGGTTAAATAAATCAACATCCGATGGGTCTACTACCCCAAGTGTACGGTTCGTTGACAAGTAATAATAATGTAAGTATAGAGTTATAATTCTCCACATAGACTATGAGGTTAATGATGTTGTGTTTTAAGAAGTGTATAGGGGTTGAGTTTCAATTAATTACAATATAAAATAAATCTGTTTTGTTTTCCAAGTAAAGGAATAAAGTGCAATAATATTAACTACGATTAACAATTAAATAAACTAAGCGTTGAATCAAAATATTACAAAGAGTATGAGATGAGAAGGTATAAATCAAGAACACAGTAGTAATTCTTACTAGTTTTGACTTTATAACTTATTGTTTCAAGGGTTAATTAATTCTTATGCAATGAGTGGGATCCAACCCTCCCCCTATATCCCTCTCGGGTAGATAAGAAACTACTTTAAACCACTAGAGACCTCTCCGAAGTATACCCTACAATGCTTTCAAACGCAATAGATACTAATTCAATTGACTATCTGGTAAGTCAAGACCTCCCGGTTCACTAACGCAAACTGACTGTTAATATACTATTTTCCATAATCCGACCCCCTTCCGGGTGAACGTCAAGGTTACTATACCCAACCCACAACTTGATCAAGGAGATGGCTGAAAATTAAATGAAAATATATAATCAATGCAAAATATTCGATTAGTTTTAATATAAATATCCCCAATACATCGTCATAATTCAAAAGTTAGGCTTCATAACTTAAGCGTTTCTCAAGCTAATTGTAAGTTTAGTTCTTAATAAAAAATTGAATAACAAATATTATAAGTATTACACTAATAGTTACTGAAATCAGATAAAGGAATAATATGAAATGGTGTGGAAAGGATCATGTCTTCTTCTTTTTTCTCTAAGCGTTAATGTTGGTTTCCCAAAGGCCTATTTTGATACCAAAAATCTGATATTTTAGGTTTCCAGAACTTTTTAGGGTTGTGGGACCCATTTAAGTGGTCCAAGTCAACCCAAAAACGTTTTATGGGAATGTAGACTACCTCGAACCACGACAACGTTAATTTCAATAACTTTTTCATCTTAACTACAAATCACGAACCAGCCTCTGTCATGTTCTCCTGACTTCAAGTAGTGTCATAAAACAAAAGAGCTCGCTCATAATCCTATCATATTGCGCGTAGTGACTCTGATGTCTCCCTTTTTGTGATAAATTAATCCCATAATGAGACATATTTTTAGGTTCCTTTTGTGCTCAGCTGAGAGATTTTTCCCTATACTTTGATATATTTCTTTTCTTGCCTTGTTTTGGAGATTTGTCACTTTTAGAGTTATTTGTGCATAATCTGTGAGTTAAATGTGAAGCTCTTAGGTAAAAGAATGATATTATATGCCAAAACATGGATAAGAAGTCGAGGAAATGATATCAAAGAAGGAAACCAAGAGTAAATTACCAAAGAAGTCGTTTTTAGAAAGTGAAAGAGTTGTCGGCCAGAATTAGAAAGAGAATTGTTTTCGATGCCACGTGAGATTTACAAATAATTGCCCTTTTATATCCAGATAGGGCTCTGAATTAAGAATGTGTGGCCACAGAAAAATTGCAATTTGGAGTTGTAACGCCGAAGTTATAAATTTTGCAGCTGGCATGACTCGAACTAGTCCCCTTTTGCATGAAAATATTTTTTGGGATGGGCTAGGTTATTACAAGAGGTTCAACAATTTGGAAGACTCCCTCAATCGTTTCATCCAGGTTTCAATGGATAATATGATAATGAGTGAGGCAATAATCAATGCTACCACATCATTAGAGAAAATAATGCAACAACATCAATTTATAGAGCAACGATTGACGCAACTCACTGAAATGATTGATAAATTACAACAAGGGTATGTTATGAAAATTGACCAAGGTACAAATACTTATGAAGGCCATTCAAGCCCATGATAGCAATGTTCGGTTTGAGGTGTTTGAAGAGTTTAGCTTTCAAGATAAGAAGAAAGTGGAATCTTCACAAGCTACACCTAGTGGACTGGAGATTCCTACAATAGAGAACCAATCACACTAAGCTTAGATGAGGTAATTGTTGAGAATGTAGTTGATGAAGTTGAACCTATTGAAGTGAATATTCCAGCCATAGAAGACTCGACCAAGCCGAGTTTAAAAGAATCAAATATGGGACCTTGGTTGAAAAAAGGCATAAGAATAAGAGGTAGGGCAGTTTTACTACTTAGAACACCATATATGTCACCACCCATTCCTACAAATACAAATTGTTCAAATGGTGACATCTACAAAGAATTTGTAGAGGCGCTCAAGAAATATGGAACCTACGCCCAAGTGCTTGAGATTGTTTAAGTGAGACTCACACCACAACAAGTACTCATGGAAGCTATCTCAGAACGAGTGTAGAGATCAAAGTTGAAAGTGTGACCCTCAAAATGGAAGAGAAGTCTGAAACATTTCATGTTTTGGAGAAGAAGCTTGAGGAGGTGTCACTTAAATTACTGTTATGCATGTAGTGACCAAGGATATCAAAGATAAGTCCCACCATAAATCCGTGAAGAAGGGAGCTAAAGATGAGTTTGGGGTCGATGACAAGGTCGTTTCGAAGGTACCCAAACAAGAGAATAGACCACGGGGATTCAAGAATGTGTGTGGTGGTGGCTAGGGTGTGATAAAATAACGATATAAATAAGAGAACTAACACCCTACACCACTATGATAAACTCTTGGCAAGTGCATGAATCATCTGCAAGTAATGTGTAAGTAAAACAATATCGATCTCAGGGACTACGAAAGTGAGCTATAACTAATGTAATTACGAAGTGCAATAAAAGAAGTTGAAAAGATAAATGCGCTTAAGACACTAAAATATTTGTTTGATTTTATGACTTTAAACACTTAAATAATTAAGATAAGGAAAGTAAAGACTGGAAAATAAGTATATAGTAGAAGATGCATGAGAGTTTAGCTCGAGAAGTAGCAAGTAATCCATACTAGCCTTGATCTACAGTTACTATCTAAAGGAGAATTGTGTGGTATACAATAGCTAAAGTTTTATATTCCTCTAACCCCTGTCAGGGTAGACTTAGGAGGCAACCTAACAATTACCAGGGGACTTGGGTAGGGAGACCCTGGGCAATGATCGGTGGTTAAATAAACTTTAGTGACTATCTAGTTAGGCAAGCCCGTCAGGACCACTAACGCACAGTAGACATTTATGTGGTGTTTCTATAATTGAATCCCCCGTTAGGGTGACAATACAACTACTAAGGTAAATTTAAACGTTGCGCACCGCAAAAACTACATACATTAAACCAAAACACATAAAACTGAGCTATCCCTACTAATCTCAGTTAAATGTAAAAGGACATCCCAAATTCAAATAACAAATAAAAAAAGTCTAGGGTTCATACCCATAGTATATTCTCAAGCTAAATAGAATTAGTTAAAGAAAGAAAGAAAGAAAGAAAGAAAGAAAAACAATTACAAACGGGAAGGGTTGGAATGACATGAACAGCTTCCAAGCTCCTTATTCTATCCTTTTCTCTTGATCTAGGCTTCCTAATGGTCTTTTGTTGATTAGGGACTAAACAAGGATGATTTTATTAAGGTAAAAGTGTGTGTGTATATATATATATATATATAGGTCTTAGGTCGAAACCTAGAGTGTTCCCCAAGTCAAGGAGTCAAAATCTTACTAAAATTAGTTTTCCTAAATTGTAGGATAGGATAAACCTTGCAGATTGATTTGGTCATATCTCCTTCGTTACTAATCAGAATTAAATGTATTTTATATAGAAAGGACCAAAATTCATAGATCTATCTGCTCCTAAAAGGAATCCTCTAAATTCGTAACCTATTTTCTACAGTATGAGAATTAGTGGACATTTTTGAAGCATGACAAATTCTTTAACTTTCCAAATATATCCAAACTTTCCATTTCAATTATGACTGAGGGGTTTCTTTGATTTTCTTCTCTTCTTATCATCAACCCAATGTGAAATAGCTTCCAATATCTAAGTTTCACACAAATAACACACAAATTATGCTCAAAAGCTCTAAAAATAGCAAAACACCTAAAACTAGACAAGAAAGTGTAAATAATGAGTAACTGGGGAAAACCCCAAAAATAAGTACTAAATACCCCTAAAATGATATCTCGTGACTAGATTATTCTATCACATAAATGGAGACATCAAGACCCCCAACTCAAAGTTGTGTCTCCCCGACATAATAAAGATAAGAACATCAGGGTAGTCAAAAAAAAATATAGAGAAGAAGAAGAAGAGATAAAACAGAAAACAATGAGTGATCCTAGATAAATATTCTAACAAGTATCATGTAGTAATGTCAAAAAAATAACGCATACACTCTTAATATACAAATAATCAACAATCCATAGATTCAAGTCCAGATCCCAAATAGGTTTTCACTTAGTCTGTGTTGACGACTATAGGGTGATCATAGGTCATTATATAGTATCCAATGCCCACCCAAATATAACCTAATTGTTCCATTGTTTCTCAACCAAGTAGTTAGAAATCCTATGGTCTTTATGGTTTTAATGTTGGCTTAAGGATGGTTTGATATATATTTTGGATAATAAAAAGTGAACTTTTGGCGCTCTCTCTCTCCTCACGTTCCATCAACGAATTGCCCTAGAGCTTGAATTTCACTCAAAGATGTTCTAAATCAATCCAATTTTGATGCTTTTTTATTTGCATCCCCAAATAACCCGATTAAGCTTTCTATGATGACTACCGAACAATTTCCACTTTGCTGGACCAATTCATATTTAATATTTTCATATCACATTTTTTCCTTTTCGATAGCTAGATATGACTTCTTTTTGAGGTGAGATATCACACTACTTTTTCACATTTCTTTTCAATTATTTTTCTCTTACTCGGGTAAATGGTTACAATAAAACTCATCATCATATCACACTTACAATTCAAAATTTCCCAAACCCAATATTTCCCAATGATGAATCCCACCACCCCAAACTCAAGCTCTAAAACGACTTTGCGATTTGAGTGCGGGTCATATGGGAAAGTCCTATAAACTAAGGGGTATGACTTGTAATGTGGATAATAAAAGGCTTTAGAAAGGCTCAGAGGGGGCTAAGACGGATAACAATATATTCAATTAAAATGGGTGAAAAAGCTAAAAAGGCTTAAGTGGCTTATATAAAAGAACTGTCTTATTCATTTTTCTAGCTTACTAGATCTCGTCGCTTTTTCAATTTTAGTTCATAGATTAATTGGGTTATCAACTAATCTCAGATCTCACGTTCTACACACCGCTCAAGTCTCCCTAAGATTCAACTTGACACTTCATACACATTGCTTATTAATCTTCCCTATCTTTTACTTCATGTTTTCATGCATGCATACTAAAGCGCGTTTGTGTCACTGTTCAAAAACATCCTACCTAAGATCATTGACATAATTTAAAACATGCTCAATAGGGATATTCATCATATTCTATGCTAATTCCTAACCCTAAATTTTTTAATTTTTATGCTAAAAACGAAAAGAACATGAGGACAACGAATCCCATCCCCAACTCAAAACTGAGTGGTGGCCCCACGACTAGAAAAAGACTTAATCAAGCAAATAAAATTTAAACTAAACTAACAAATAAGCAATTAAGGAGAGGGATTTGGAGATGGTACCCGCCCAAAAACCATGTTTTGTGATTCACAATCAGAAGGAGAATTGTCTTTTATTTCCAACATAGCCATGATCCTATCAAGATTCTCGATCATTGGTGTCTCCTTGTGTGTTCTAAATAAACACACCGAAAAAGGCAAGACACGTACCGCAAGTGTACGGGTCGTCCAAGTAATATCCGGTAAACGGGATTTCGATCTCAGGGACGGATTAGGTAAGACTAAGGTGTTATGCAATAAATGGAAATACTTGCTTGAATAACAATTAAAAGAAATAGATTTTTGTTTTGTTTTTGTTTAAGAACTAAAGTGAAAATAAAGTAAATATTAAACTAAATTAAAGCTAATGCAAGAAAATAAAATATGAAGAGACGCATGGATGAGAGATAGTACTTGAGTCACGCTAGGGTTTCACCGAAATAAACTTAATTAATGCTTCTTCTAAGGGACAAATTAATAACTAGTAATAGTCGGGATTCTAGATTCTCCTAACCCCCGTCAGGGTGGACTTAGGAGCTATTCTCAGATGTTACAAACCCCGCCAGGGCGATCATAATCCACCTTCGAATGTCAGGTTCTCTACCCAATTGGCTATAAGATTAACTAAGTCCGTCAGGATAAATAATTTCTATCTTACGTTTATTACCTATGTATGTAATTTTACCCCCTGTCAAGATGATCACCGCAACTAGTGAATAACTTAATTACTCAATCCTATGTCTAATTGGCCAAATTAAATATAGTGAAATAACCTTACGATAATAAATAATACTATATTACTCAATTCGAATTAAATTGTAAAAATTCCAAATCAGATACATTAACTAAATAAATTAAGGTTCAACCCATGTAGCGATTCTCAAGCACTTAAAAGGTTTAGCTCATAATGGAAAATAAAACTAAGACAATAAAATTAAAAGACATAATGTTTTGCATACAGAAAATAAATAAAACCTAATTAAGAGGTTGGGTTTGGCTGCGAATTGGAGAAGATGACTACTCCATCTCTTAACTTTCTTCCTTCCTGCTTGCTCTGACTTGAATCCTTAAGCCTCTTTGATAATTATATGAAGTGTGTGTAAAGAGGAGGCTAAGGGGTGTATTTATAGGTGCTAGGAAGCCCTAATTCGTTTTTACTTGGAGTGGAAGACAAGTAAAGATCTCTTTAATTCACAGCCCTAAAATCTAGGAAAGGTAAGATTCTGCTGTTGATTTGTTTTGGTCATATCTCTTTCAATACTTATTCGTTTGACGCGTTCAAATAGTCGAAACCGTTTGTCTCGGAAGGTTCTATCCATTGATCCAGACCATTCTCCCAAATTCTTAGCCAATCTTAAGTTATGGACTCGTCCTTGAATGTGGCTGGAATTTTATATTTATTTGGCAGCTTAATCTTTTCCTTCTTTACATATATCCTTCCTTAATCTTATTATTTCCATGTAAATCTCTTTCCTTTACTTCTTATATTTGACTTGGTCTCTAATTAATTATCATATATCTTTTAAAGCTTCACAATAAATAAATTATTAAATAACTCGAATAAAATGCTTCCAAACACACTAAAAATAACCTAAGACTTTAATTCTCACTTCTCCTCCTTGTATGAAATTTAAGATTCTACTAACTTTGCATTAAAAATAATCAAATTAACGCACAAAAGCTCTAAAAATGCAAATAGTCTAATTCCAAGGGGAGAAAGTGCAATATGACGAAATAAGCACAAAAGTCTATCTAATAAGTCAATAATTTACCTAAAATGATGTCTCCAAAGGGCTAATATTTAGAACAAATAGGGAGACATCAATCATCTCGAATTGTTGCATGACACAACAGTGGGTTATGTATTCTAACTTTGTAAGTTTATTCATGAAACTCACTGCCCGTTCTTGATAATTAGAAAGATCCTCATCTAATTGTATTTGAATACTTGAAGATAAACCTTGATCCTTGGTTATTGGTTCCTTCTCTTTTGGTTCGGCTGGTACTCTCTTTCTGATGTTATATTCATGTAATGGTTGTTTTGTAGTTACCTCAAGCTTTGGCTTCTTTGCAATTGGCTCATCAATGATGATGGCTTTCTCTTTTGTAGCTACAGGAAAATTCTTTGTCTTCCCAAAGACATAAATCTTCCTCTTGTAATCAATAGCATCTGTTCTTCTTGTCAGTCTTAATAACCCACAACTCAAGATGCACCAAGTATGAATTAAAGTTTTAAATGATTGGTGTGGCTTGAAGTTGTTATTTGGATGGTGGATTGTGAATAATAGAGGAAAGAAATTTTTTACTTGTCATGGAAGAAATCTTCATGATCTTTGGTGTATTGTGGTGTTATGGAATGGATTTGATGGAGATTATGTGTTTATGCAAGATGGAGGAATATTTGATGGTGTTTTTGTGTGCTGTTTCAAGGTTTGAACAAGCTTCAAGGTGTTTTTATAGAGTTTGGGACTGAAATTTTTGTTTTTGGGAGGTTGGAAGAGGATAGGTTTAGGTCTTGTACTTTTAAACTCCAAAAAAGATTTAATTTTGCCTTTATACCTACCTATTGTGGTGCACCGCGGCTACTGTGCGGTGTGCCGCAGATGACGTTATGCCTTTCCTCGACTCACAGGGGCGGAGCCAGGAATTAGCGTTAGGGGGGGCCAAGGAATTAGCCGTATTTACACAATAAGTCTATATATTATGCAAAAATTGCAAAATAGGTCTTTATATTATGCAAAAATGCACTATATGTTCCTATATTGTATAAATATTGCAATATAACTCCCAATATTAACTTTTTAATTAATTATTCTATAAATTATTATTTTTTAATACAAAATACTATATATTTTGTTGTAAAAAAATAAAAAAATCTTACAAATAAAGTAATTTATATTCAAATAAAATAAATTTTAAAATTTAGGGGGGGCCAAATGAATATTTTTTAAAAGTTTGAGGGTTAATTACTAATATTTTTTTTATGATAGTTATAGATTTTTTTTTTAAATCAGGGGGGGCCGTGGACCCCCCTGGGCACAACACAGCTCCGCCCCTGTCGACTCATGTCACGGTCTTACACGAATATCGATACAGATTTCATGTCGTACACCGCGAGAATGGTGCAGTGTACCGCACGATGCATGCTTTGCTCGCAGAATTGTACCTGATTTCTCATACCGTGGTGACGGTCTTTAGTCCGGCGGTGTACCGCACCTGGGACCTGTTTTGTATCGTGGAACGGTACACGCACGAGTGACGACACAGTTTCTCATGGGGGCCTCGCTCGAGCACCTGAATTCCTCTACCATAGCAACGGTTTTGTGGGGTGCGGTGCACCGCAACTAACCTGTGGTCTAGCGCACTTAGCTGTTGGTTTTTGCAATAAATTCAGTTTTTTCACCCCAAACTCGATTCGTACTTTACCTGCACAATAAAATACTACTTTTCTCTCCTATTAAATTTAAAAACATTTAAAAGTTATACACTAACTTAAGATTATACACTACAAAATATAAATTGAACTAGAAAGCATTGAAACAAAGTAATGTCTCCCAGAGGCACTTTTGTTTAACATCGTTGAGTTCGACGTGTTACTACTAGTTACTCGTTTTCAAGGAGGTACGTTACATCATCTTGTGGGAAGTCACCACTATCATGGTATATTTTCATGCATTGACCATTAACCATAAATGTCCTTTTTTCTAATGGATCTTCGATTTTAATCGCGCCATGAGGTGTGACCTTCGTGACAATATATGGTCCTCCCCAACGGGACTTGAGTTTCCCCAGATGGTTTGAGAATCGTGAACTATATAGGAGCACTCTTTGTCCTATCTCAAACTTCTTCATGCTGAACCGTTTATCATGCCATCTTTTTGTTTTCTCTTTGTAGAGGCGTGAATTGTCATTGGCATAAAAACGGAATTCATCTAACTCATTAAACTGCATCATCTTTTGCTTACCCTCTAATTGTTCATTAAGGTTCAGATCTTTGATAACCCAATAAGCGCGAAATTCAATCTCGATGGGAAGAAGAAATGCCTTTACGTAGACCATGTCGTATATAGATGCCCAGATGCCCCCACTGGCGTTTTGAATGTTGTTCTATATGCCCAGAGAGCATCATCATGCATAAGTGACAATCTTTCCTTGTTTTGTTTATGGTCTTCTCTAAAATAGAATCGATCTCTCGATTAGAAACCTCAGCTTGACCGTTAGTCTATGATGTAGATCTCCATGCCTAGGCGCGCCTAGGCGTCAACTCCCCCCTCAGGCGCTTATGCCTAATTAAAATTCTAGTCGTTTTTGCCTAGCGCCTTAGTCTCCGTGGAATAGGCGCCTTGCCCATATAGGCACCGATTAATGGCAAAAATGGCCGTCTAGGTGCCGATTAATGAAAAAACATGCCCGCATAGACTTTTTTTTTATTTTTTTTATTCTCGAGAATTCTTTAATTGATATTATAACTCATTTTTTAGTATTTTATATTTACTATAGTGTTGTTAGATAGATTTTATGACTTAAATAGTTAAAATTGATATAATTATTACATATATACAAAATTACACATCGCGATTCAAAAACGTATAATTCTTCCTAGGCCCCGTGTAATCCCGCCTAGGTGCTAGGCGCTAGGCCCCGGTCGACTGCCTAGCGCCCAAAACCGAGATCTACAACATAGCCGTTAGTTTGGGGATGATAGCATGTTGATGTACGGTGTCTCACCCCCAACTTACAAAGAGCGGCTCTTAACTGAACGTTGATGAAGTGAGCCCCTTTATCAATGATGAGAACACGTGGCGTACCGTCTTGAGAGTATATTGGTTTTGAGAACGTAAGAACAGTCTTGGCATTGTTCTTTGGTGTCGCCACTACTTCTACCCACTTGGAAACATAGTCTACTGCGAGAAAATTATAAAGATTACCATGGGAAGCGATGAATGGTCCCATGAAATATATCCCCCATACATCAAAGATTTCTACTTCTAGCACATCGTTGAGTGGCATCTCGTCCTTTTTTGATATATTTCCAGTGAATTGGAATCTTGGACAGGTGTGGATGTGCCAATGACAATCTCTATAAATGGAGGACCAATAGGACTCGAATTGAAGAACTTTTCTTGCGGTTCTATCGCCCTTGAAATGTCCCCCATATAGTGAGCCATGACAACTTGCAATGATATTTGGTATCTCCTTCTCATGAACACATCTTCTAATCACTTGGTCACTACAAACCTTGAAGAGGAAGGGATCATCCCACGAAAACTGCTTGGCTCGATGGCTCAACCTCTTTCATTGTTGTGGATTAAAATCCGCAGGAAATACACCACTCACTAGGAGGTTAAATATAACTGCATACCAACGAACAAACGTGTTTTGGATAGCGAAGAGTTGTTTATCGGGAAATACCTCTCTGACCAATTGTGGTCCTATGTTGACTATAGAGCCTTCAAGGCGAGATAAATGACCAGCTACTTGATACTCGCTTCATTTTCAATCTCGAATCTCCATATTAAAATCCTGTAGCAACAATACCCACCTAATAAGACGGGGCTTTGCATCCTTTTTCTCCATGAGGTATTTGATTGCTGAATGATTCATGTATACGACAGTTTTCATTCCCATAAAATAGGGACAAAACTTATCTAAAGCATATACAAATGCTAGTAACTCCGTATTTGTTACTGTATAGTTCAATTGGGCAGTTGTGAAGGTCTTGCTTGCATATTAAATTATGTGAAAAATATATTCTTTTATTTGACCCAACAGAGCTCCCATGGCATGATCGCTTGCGTCACACATAACTTCAAAAGGAGAATCACAATCTGGGGGACTGACAATTGGTGTGGAGGTGAGCTTCTCCTTGATGGCCAAAAACGCTTCTAGACACGCGTCATCGAATTTTAAGGAAATATCATTTTCAAGTAAAATACGAAACAGTTTGGCGATATTGGAGGAATCTTTTATGAGTCTATGATAAAATCATGCGTGATCCAAAAAACTTCTGAATCCTGGCAAGGTTTTAGTAACTTCAATTTTTGCACGATCTACCTCCATTACTGTACACAAAACTTTGTGTCCCAACACGATCCATTCATGACACATGAAAAGGCACTTTTCCCAATTAAGAACAAGATTAGTTTCTTTACAGCACAGGAGTACCTTTTCAAGATTGTCAAGGCACTCGTCAAAACTATCTCCAAAAACTGAAAAATCATCCATAAAAACTTCTAAGAACTTATCAATCATGTCCCAAAATATATCCATCATAACCCGCTGGAACGTGGTCGGTGCATTGCATAAACCAAAGGACATCCTTTGATAGGCAAAGGTGCCAAACGGACAAGTGAAAGTGTTTTTGTGTTGATCAAGAGGATCTACACACATCTGATTATAACTCAAATAACCATCAAGGTGACAGTAGTACTCTCTCCCTGCAAGCTTATCTAACATCTAATCCATGAACGGTAAAGGAAAGTGATCATTCTTTGTAGCTTTGTTGAGCTTGCGGTAGTCCATGCACACTCTCCACCCCACAACTATTTTTGATGGAATGACTTCATTTTTATCATTAAGGATGGTAGTCATACCTCCTTTTTTTGGAACACTCTGTTCTGGACTCACTCATTCAGTGTTTGAGATCGGGAAGATAATTCCCACATGTAGCAATTTGATAACCTCTTTCCTTACCACCTCCTTCATTGCACGCATGAGTCTTCTTTGCCCCTCTATAGAAGTGTTGGAAAATGGTAGGACTAATCCCCTTGATATCGGTGATTGTCCAACTAATTGCCTCTTTGTTAGCTCGAAGCACACGTAGTCTCTTATCTTCTTGAGGACCTGTAAGGTTAGCGGAAATAATAATAGGAAAAGTATTGTTTTCACATAGATAGGCATACCGCAAATGGGATGGAAGTGGTTTCTCCTCGAGGACAAGAGGACATATTATAGACGGAATTTTCAATGGTCCAATTTCCCCTACCTCGCGAATTCGTTCATGCATGTTACTTTTGGTCTTCCTTCTTCTGAATTGAGAGCAGCCACATCTTTTTCTAACTCGTCATATAACTCTGGTGATTCAAGTGATAAGGCTACCTTTAAGGTGTCATCAAAACTTGTTTCATTGTACACCTATTGTGTAATTTTATTTATGACATATATTCGAAAACAATCATCTTTCGAATCTGAAAACTTCATAGCTTTAAACACATTAAATTTTACATGTTCATCTTGGATCCTCTTGATCAATTCACCATTCTCAACATCAATTAGTGTATGCCCCGTGGCCAATAATGGTCTACCCAAGATGATGGGGACATTGTTATCCGCGTCGTAGTCAAGAATAATAAAATCACATGGAAATATAAAACTACCAACTTTAACTAAAACATCTTCAATTTTACCTACTGGTTGGGAGAGGGACCGATCCTCCATTCGCAGGATCACATAAGTAGGTAAAACCTCCCCTATATTAAGCATCTTGAACAAAGACTTTGGCATGAGATTGTTACTCGCGCCTAATTTGCACAATACTTTCCCGGTCCATCCTTCGCAAAGGGCAATAGGAATTGCGAAACTTTTGAGATCTTTCAACTTTGGTGGCAACTTGCTTTGACATATAGCACTACACTCATTATATAAATCAACCAATTCCATAGTTTTGAAACTCCGTTTGTTAGAGAGAATTTCCTTCATGAATTTGAGATATTTTGGCATTCTTTTGATAGCTTCTACAAATGACATGTTGATGTCTAATTTGCTCACCATGTCGAGGAACTTCTTGGATTCTTGCTCATTGTTCTTATTTCTGACACGAGGTGGAAATGGTGGTGGAGGACACGTTTTGTTCACCATTAAGTCTTTCTTCTTTCTGGTGTCTTCTATATAGGGACACTCACTTGTTCAATTACCTCTTCACAAAATACTGTACACATCTCTCTTTTTAATACAAAACACAATCATTTAAATACACATCGATCGCGATGTATCCCATGTCTAAATCTTTCACCTTTAAAGATGAATTCCTCATAAGAAGAAGGTAAACTATAACCTTATGGCGAAATACAACACAAAAACTGAAGAAGTTCGGTAAAAGAGGTGTTTGTCCACTTGTTCTTCACTTTGACATGCATTAACTTGGCTATGAACTTTAAGGAACCCATCGTAGTAGAACCAGGGTACAACCTTGTCTCGATTTTCTCGAACAGTGCGTCAAAACACCAACGACCCTGTCCAGTAAGATTCTCTTCCTTTGTCTCGGTGTCATCGGAATGGCCCCCAACTTCAATAGTGGGTCTCAAATCATCCAACACATTCAATAATTCATATCTACATTTGGGTCATTCACAGGAATTACTTCTTCTTCCCCGTGTTTCGTCCAAACCTCATAAGATGACCAAAAGCCCCCATTTATAAACATCCGCTCTAACATCGTCAATATTAAATTTTTTTATTATTGAAATAGTGATTATATGGACAAAAGTTTTTATTAGATATATCCATATGTTCTTTCACAAAAATTAATTAAATTCCTTATACCCGACATATATTCTCTTGTAACAAAATAATTTGATTTAGGCCTATTCTTGTCCATAAACAGGCCCATTATCTAAATTGATATAAACATTTTATTATAATTAAAACTGAATAAAAATATTTAAACAAATTTGAAGATAAAACAATTATATCTAAAAAAATTACATTATAACACCTAAAATACACCCACTAACATTGCATTTGTCTAATCAAAGCATAATACAACAATTTACTTAATTTAAACAAAAATAAAAAGATTAAATTTTTTTAAATACCTAATTTTGGAGAATTTGATGGATTTTTTTTATTGAAAGTGTGACACACACGTTTACGATGTAGTAAGGAATCTTTGTTAATGATTGGGTCGATCACTATTTGCAGATGGGGGGGGGGGGGGGGGGGAAGCTGAGCATTTAAGTAGGTAGGTTTTTGTTTGGTGTAAAAAACTGCATTAGTGGTGTTCTGACTGCTGGCAACTAAATACTCGTCGTTTATTCGCGACGACATTGTCCTCGCTAAAGGCCTGCTATGTCCTCGCGAAAGATTATCAAGGACGAGGACAAAAACGTCATCGCAGAAAAATAGTATCTTTAGTGAGGACTAAATTACTTTTTTATTTTTTTTCTTCCCTAAAACCAACGCCATATAGGCAATGACAATTGTCCCCACCAACGTCTGTCTTTGCGAAAGAAGGTTCTTTAGCGAGTACATCGCGAGAGACAACGCGTGTAGTAGTGCTGAGTAGCTTAGCCATAGAGATCGTAGTGGCTTCTTGAATGCTTGATTGTGGAGCTCGAACAGTGACATATTTTCATGAAGGCGCACATTCGTGGCTATGGGGTTCGATGGCGATTCTTCGAAACAAATCCAGATTATTCTTTGGAGAGGAATATGATATTAGCCTATATTATCATACTAGTTTTTGAAAGTCCTAGAGGGGGGGTGAATAGGATTACTAAGAATATTAATGCCTAATTAAAAATCTTTTGGACAATTATATGTTTTAGAGAAAAACTTCTAAGTTAACTAATATATCAAACTCTTAAGGGATCATGCAATGGATAGGTTAGAGGTTCGATATATAAGTTAAACAAGTAAATCAACTATCTATTCTCTTACTATGCTAGATGATCTAAGTTAGATAAACTAGATAATCAATATCACAATATTCATACTAGCATATTATCAAACATATAAGGTGCGGAAAATAAAGAGTGTAGGGATAGAAAGATACACACGATTTATAGTAGTTCGGTTTCCCTACATCCACTACCTAAGGAAGCCTCCTTAGGATTTCAAGCTTTTCACTAAGCTCCCGTGTCTCTCTTAACCGGGTCGAGAACACAATAACCCTTACAACCTCTTCGATAACACGAAGGACAACCTCTTCGAAACCACGAAGGAAACTCTTGTGTAATCACAACACAAGGACACCAAGTATACTCCCGATACTCTAATTCTCTCTTAATCTATCTATTACAAGAACTAGACTTAAGAGGATAAATGTAAGTGTTTGAAGGGTGAAACAACTTTGCTAATAAACTCCTAAAGAGATGATATAACTCTAAGCTTAAAACTTCTCTTGAGTTTATTGAACTTTGAAGCTCCTTTGATTAACTCCTTGATTGAGTAGATATGACAAGTATAGCTCTTGACACCTTCTTGGATGATAACAATTAAGCCCCTTAATGTATATGGGTTGAAGGTGTAGTTGTAGCCTTGAAAGACCTTCAATTTATAGCTGCAAAATGCTCCCAACGGTCATAAGACTTGTCTCCAACGGATATATGCCTTTTGTCTTCATTTTGCTGCAGAAAACCCTAACCTGCGGTGCACCGCGGGGTTGGTGCGGTGTACCGCACTAAGCTTGCTTAATTCACCTGCTTTCTGACGGACTAGCCCCCTGGTCTGTGGTGTAGTCCGTGGGCTGCGGTGTACCGCACAGAAACTCCGGTGTACCGCACCAAAGGTCTAAAACACCTTCTAGTGAGTATATCTTTTACTCTGATGCTCGGATCAGAAAACCTTCTTCACGAGAGTTGTAGAGAACATCATTTTAAGAAACTTTGTAGTTGATCACTAAAGCTAATTCTCAATGTACACAAAGATATGAATAAAAGTATTTGTAAGAGAATTAGTTTCTTAAGATATAACAATAAAGCTTTGATCTAAGTGATAAAGAAGTGCTTTTTGATGAATTAGAGTGCAAGATAGAATATGTAAAACAAGAGTAATTAGCACACTAAACACAAGAGGATTTGTCACAATAAAACAAACTATTAAGGGAGGCTATAAGCCAACAATTTTAACAATGACGTAATCGACAAATTATTTTCTTTTTGTTTTTTATTCTTATGTAAAAATTTAATTTATTTCTGTAATTGTAATATATTTTGTTTACAAGAAAAATAATTTTTTTTATTTTTTTTAAATAGTGTATTTATTTTACTTTCTTTGTTGTTAGAATTAAAAAAATGATTTGAAAAATATACAATAAGGGAATAAGAGTATTTTCCATGTTTGTTTACATTTAATGGGATTTTAATCTAATTGATTAAAACACTGAATTAATAAAAAAAAAATATTCAACTAATTTCTAATCTCGTATAATATACGGAAACAAAATTCATGTAAAATAAATTATACTGTGACACTTTAATCGAAAATTTATCATAAAAAATCTATATTAATTTTTTTATGAATTTATATAATAAAAGATATATAAAATATTCATATTAATGATAAAGGATACATGATAAAAAAATCAAATAATATATGATAAAATTAATTATTCATTTTTTATATTAGATAAAAATTAAACTGATTCGTTTTATTGAAATTTTAATTGAAATATGATCGCATTGAAATATCATCTCTTAATTGAATAAGGATCAATTTACTTATTGAGTAATTAACCTTTATCAGTTTGATTAACAAACAACATCTAAGGTTAGGGGTAAAAGTAATTTTATAATAAATAAGGTTATATACCTTCTTTTTAATTTTTATATATGGAATGGAAAGTACTATACTCAAAAAATACCTAATGAAGTGAAATACATTTTTGTCAAATGCGTTAGACAAAGTCTCGATCTTACTAGTTAAAAAAAGAAGAAAATATAAATTGAGGCCTAATTTTGGCCAACTTTCTAATTAAAATCCTAGTTAGAAAAAAATCTTTTTTAAATCCTAGTTCTAACTTTGCTGGTTTGACATTTTCCCATTTTACCCTTCTTCGTTATGGGTACGGACCCAAGCCGAGTTTTTATCATGCTTTAACCTATAACGTAATAGGTACAGACCCAATACACTTTTTGTAATGAGTTTTTATTCTAGGTTTTTATTTTCTTTTTTAATTAATCTGTTATGGGGTTTATTATGTTTATATGGTATATGGGGCTGGCCCCATGTTGAACAAAACCATTTGGGGCTGGCCCCTTAAAAATCAAATAAAAATTGATGGTCCACCAGAAACAAAAACAAAGCAATTTTGGGTTGTAAAACACTTACATCTTGGGCGGTATACATGAACAAAATTATGAATCACACTTATATGGGGCTGGCCCCTTAACTTACTATATTTGCAACTTGGGTTGTACCCAGTATGAATTACAAAAAAAAACATCAAAAGTCGAATACAACTGTTTGGGGCTGGCCCCTACCCTAAACTAAAATGGGTTGTACCCATTACTGGGCTGTACCCAATACTGGGCTGTACCCATTACTGGGTTGTACCCATTACTAGGCTGTACCCAGTACGAATTAGAAAAAAAATCAAATCCAAATCGATATCCTGTTCTTGGTGATGAACATCGCAATCCAGCAGAGGCGGTGCCTTGTCTTCGCACCAACAGCAGATCGTGCCTTGTCTTCGCACCAACAACAGATCGGTGCCTTGTCTTCGCACCAACAGTGGTGATTGCTGACGCACGGTGGTGGTTCTTCACGGCGGAAGCTTCATCAGATCGAAGGGGGGGTGGGGTTCGTTTATGCGTCGCCGGTGGTGATGATGGTGATGACTCCTTCACGGTGATGATGGAGGGGGTTGGGGTGGGTGGTGAGGCATTTTCGTTGTGCAGCAGCGACGAAGGTCTTCACGGCGGTGGTGGTGGTGATTATCATCACTGCAGATCGGTGGTGGTGATAGTTGGGGGTGGGATTTTAAATGGGAAGTGGTGAGATTCGTGCAGTGGAGGTGTTTGGTGTTGCTCCGGGGCAGTGGAGGTGGGTTTGGTGTTGCTCGGTGTTGTGCAGTGACGAAGGTGGAGGGGGTGGAGGGGATGGTGGTGAGATCCGCGCAGTGAAGGTGGTGTTGGTGTTGCTCTGGTGCAGTGGATATGGGTTCGGTGTTGCTCGGTGCTGTGGGTGGTGGATCGGGATGAAGGGGGTGGGGGCTTGGTGGTGGTGCAGTGATGAAGGTGGAGAGGGTGGAAGGGATGGTGGTGTTAATGGTGATGGGGTTAATGAAGGTGGAGGTGGTGGGGGGTCAAGGTGGGGGTTGCCGGGACTGGAGAGAGAGAGAGACAGAGAGAGAGAGAGAGAGAGAGAGAGAGAGAGAGAGAGAGAGAGAGATATCAGAGAATGGGAGGGGGTTGGGGGTTTTCGGACCTTAATGGAGCTTTTGTTTAGCTTTTTTGGTTTTAACTGTGGGGAAAGGGTTAGAGACATATTGGTACAATACCCTTTCTAGTTAGATTAGTTAAGGAGTTAGTTGAGGATGGAATTTTAAATGGAAAATAGGATAGGGGTTGGACCTTAAAAACTGAAAATCCCTTAAAAGAATGACAACCTTTATGATTTTTTTTTTTGAACAACATAATTTGTGTAATTTGTGTTCACATCGACAAAAAAAATTCTTGTAAATAAAATTGTACCGAATGAATAATAACTAAAAGAAAAGTGAAGGACAGGGTAAATGTTGTTTATTTATTTGTTACATTGAAGAGTTATTTTAACAATGAAGATCGATCTTTAGAGAGAGAAAAAAAGCACTAGATGTGAGGATATAAAGGATATAATGGTGTTATTTTTTCTGTAATACTAAATTTGTCTACTCAACTTTTCACATATATATTAAAAAAACATAATAAATATATTCACTATTACAAAAATATCCCTAATAATGTATCTTGATATTTTAAATGTGTATTGAAAATATAAATTTCAATATTTTAATAAACGTAATAGTAGAAAAAATAGGAAAAGAAGTATTTTGACCTCTTAAGTAAGTAGATAATATATTTTGAAAAAAAAAAAGTAGATAATATATTTAGAACATTATGTTTAGTAAGTGGATAATTTAATTGGAACGGAGAAAAAAGATAAAAAAAAAAAGATGTGGCGATATATAACACTTCCATTTATATCCATCACATTCACCTACATCCGCTATTTCCATTAACCCATGGTCCCCCCTCCAAATGAAATAAGCATAAATAGAGGACGAATTGAAGTTAATAGGAGTACAATAAAATCATAAACAACAAAAGAAAGAAAGAAAGAAAGGTGCTAAGAAAAAATGAATGGTACAGAAGCGTCCTTCTTCAGTGTGAACATGATAAAAAAGGATGTGGTGGCAGCAATGTTACCTAGGCAAGAGCATTTACTACCACTATCAAACCTCGACTTGCTATTGCCTGCAGTAGATGTGGTTGTGTTCTTTTGTTACAAGAAGCCTAAGATGTATACATTTCCATCAATGGTTAATGTTCTTAAGACGGCACTAGCTCATACTTTAGCATCCTACTATCCCTTTGCTGGAGAGATCGTCATGATCAAGCAAAATAGTAATGATGAGCTGGGAGAGCCTCAAATTTTATGTAATAATTATGGAGTGGAGTTTGTTGAAGCTTTTACTGATCATATACAACTTAAAGAGCTTAACTTGTATAATCCTCATGAGAGTGTTGATGGAAAACTCATCCCAATAAGAAAACAAGGCGTTCTTGCAATCCAGGTATGCATTGGTATCTTTTCGCATTATATTAGAGATTGTTATTTTGATGAATAAGGTTTACCCCCAAAATCTCAAAATCATTAAAACCAATACTGATATATATCAACCTTAATTACATGCATATTGGTATTAATTTGGTTATAACTATGACCAACTTCTCATACTATTTTCGTTGCACATGTGACTGTAGACTTTATTTTCATGACGTAATCACTTTCCTATTCAATCATTTTGCCATGCATTTGTTGATAGTTGTCTAGATCCACCCTCTCTACTCTTTTATGCTTGTCCAATATATATAAATGATTTACAATTTAAAAGTGATTAAGAATATTTTAGTGTTTAGCGAAAAAAAAGAGAGTATATTTTAGTGTTTCAATAAAATGAATTTACTGCAGATTTATAGTTTTGGACCAACATTTTCTTTAATTTCTTGATTTACTAATTATAATATTAAATTCTGAAAAAATGTTTAATTATTTCCTCTTTTCTTTCGTTTCTCCTCTCATCCACCCACTGTCCTCACGAGCTCGACCCACCATTACCTCTGCCACTAAAAACTGCAGAGCTTGAAGGTGCTCCCGGTGGATTTGGGCTTGGGATGGAGAAAAAAATCCTTTTTAATATAATCTTTTAAAAGTCAAAATACTTTTTGTTTTAAAAAATAATAGAAAGTAGATGACATTTTCATTTAAAATAGTAGATCTCAAACATCTTCATAAAAAAGAGTATTTTAACTCGTTTCTAAAATATAGAGATATTTGAGAGAAGAAAATGACTAACAACTCAATTTACTCTAAACTTCTTCTTCTTTATTTTTGCCAAAACCCCTTATCTAAATCAAAGTTGTACATATTTCGTTTGATTCGTGTACCTATATATTCTTCAATTGAGCCTAACTTTCTTTAATTCCTTAAAACGAGTAATAGAAATGTTGAATCTCAAAAGACTTAAGAAGATTTAACTGCTAATGTATATATGGCATTACAATGGATATGTATGGCCTCTAATTATATTTTTAGCGGCAATATTTTCCGCTAAATATAAAGTTAATAGAGGCAAAAATAAATAATTTGCTACTAAAAGTATCTTTAGCGAGGAACTTATAGAAACGACAAATAACAACTATTAGCGGCAAAATTAAGTTTTTTAGTGTTAAATTTTTTGCCGCTAAAGATACTATTTCTTGTAGTGATATATCCTGTGAGATTAGTCATGGTGCGCCATGTACCAAAAAAATAAATAAATATATATACATCGTGCATTATATTGCTTAATAAAATTCCAAAAATCAAAAAGTTATGGAAAAAGACATGACATAAGTGATGATGACTGAGTTAATTTATATATATGTTTGGAATATAGAATATGAAATCCGCGTACTTCAAAAGTTTAACTCTATTGTCTTGATACCTTTGGTGCGGTCCCTGAAAAGTAGTATCTACCAATAAAACAAATGGTCCAAGTATCTTGGGTTATGAAAATTAAACTAAAGGTAATTAAGTCATGATATATGCTTGTGCGGTTGTGCCATCTCATCCCAAGTCGTATTTAATCACTACAATATTAAATTTTCTTAAAAATCATTTAATTTCATGGTCTACCTCGATTAATATGGAATCATATTTTTTTTAACAGGTGACACAATTCAAATGTGAGGGATCCGTAGTTTGTTGCACATTTGATCATCGAGTAGCAGATGCTTACTCAGCCAACATGTTTCTAGCATCATGGGCCGAGATGGCTCGAACAAAATCTCAGTCTCAACTGCCATCATTTCAACGTTCCTTGCTCTTTCCTCGTAGTCCTGGCGCCATCTATGATCCTTCAGTGATCAACGCGTATGTTCCAATCTCATTGGTTCCACAAACTCAAGCTGATAATTTTGATGAGTCCGCAATAAGCCGCATATATTACGTAAAGGCCAACCAAATTAGTGAGCTCCAATCATTAGCGAATAGTGATAAGGATAACCAAGAACGTAAAAAGAGTAAGCTAGAAGCGTTTAGCGCCTTCTTGTGGAAGATAATTGCTGAAGGAAAAGATGGTAGCAATGGCGAAAATTGCAAGATGGGTATTGTAGTTGATGGGAGGACAAGATTTGTAAATGGAGATGAAAAGGAAGCCAAGAAATGGATGTCATATTTTGGAAACGTGGTGTCTATCCCTTTTGGTGAGATGAAAATTGAGGAACTGAAGAACAAGCCAATAAATTTGGTGGCAAATGTAGTTCGTGAAGTTTTGCGACCAGCATTGACGAAAGAACATTTTCTTGGATTAGTAGATTTGGTAGAGCTTCACCGTCCTCAACCAATGGTGGCGAAGATCTATGCTGCTAATGCGACTAAAAAAGAGCCGGCAATAGTGGTGTCTTCAGGGCAACGTTTTCCTGTGCAAAAAATGGATTTTGGATTTGGAGATGCAATATTTGGTTCATACCACTTTGCATGGGGTGGACAATCAGGATATGTTATGCCAATGCCTAGTCCAAGTGGTAATGGAGATTGGGTTGTTTATATGCATCTTATGAGAGATCAGATAGAGTGGATTGAAACTTTTGCAGCCCATGTTTTCAGACCCTTAACCTTTGATTTCTTGAATAATGATACATCCTTTTAGTAGAGCTGGTATTAGTCAGATAAGATTTTATACTTAGTAAATAAAATTTCAAGTGTATTGCAAATAAAAATAATTTTTCATGTAAATCAACACTCATACAGTATGAACCTTAGATGCTAAACTGATGGTCGACCACTTTTGTAAATAAAATTTGAAGTGTATTGTAAATAAAAGTAATTTTTCATGTAAATCAACACTCATCCAGTATGATCTTCCAGTGACCGCCAACATACTTGTTAGAAGCTAAACTGATGGTCGACCACTTTCGAGCGACTCGTTTTTTTTGGTAGGCGGTTTTTATTTTTATTTAACTATTTTTTTGGGTTTAATAATTTTTGTGTTGAAAAATAGAGTTTTTTAATTTTTTTTTATTAAAAAATGAATTTTTTTTATCCAGATCGCCTAGGCGGCCGCTTGAGCCATTTTTGGAAGTTACACTACCTTCTAGCGCCTAGGCGCCGCCTAGACCCATTTTTAGAACACTGCTTGTTAGAGGCGAATTCAAGATTATCAAAAGGGCCACTTTTAGCTTTAATGATCGGCCTTATCACTAAACATTGATCAATAGTATTTGATCGTCAAAGGACCCCAAATACAACCACTTAGGAACTAGCGATCACTAAAAGGTTGATCATTTACCAAACACGTCTGTGGTCGGTAAAGAACTTTATGTAGGTCACTATTCAATTTACTCCTTAACGTTCAATAGCGCAGTTATTAAAGATTTATTTAATTAAAAAATTAAAACCCAGTATATCAAATCTAAATCTAAATAGACTATAAAGAGAAACAAAAAAAAATTACAAATAGAACCAGAGAAGTTACAACTATGGAAATACAATTAAAGAAACAACCTAAATTAAATAGGCGTATACAAAAAAAAAAGTTGAGTCAATATAAATAGACCAGGGACTAAATCAATAGGAATATCGGTCGAGGGGTATGGGTCTCCTCATTCTCATCTATGAGCGATCGACTTGTTAACTGTCGTCTTGTAAGTTGAGGTCTCGACTTACGTGTATTTTTTTTGCTGGTGTGGACCGGTGGGGAAGACATCTAACCTCAACATCTAAATCGTACCACCTAACTAATTGAGATGCTTAATCATCATCATAAAAGATTCGAGAGTTTAGTCCAGAGGAATCGGTGTGGATATAGAAGTGCCACTGGAATCCTAGTCTGCTGATCAGCATACTTGGTGGGTATATTTATTGAGGTACTCAAGTGCTTCTGAGAAGGCATTGACCATCTATTTCAGCGTCTGACACATGTCTTGTTCCTAGGCATGACTTTGTACCTAGCTAGAAGCGCTCGATCCACCTCTCGTGTACCAACCTTTTCCCGCAAGGCTAATGGTTTTTTTTCACCTCGGTCACTGTTTGGATCTAATCTTGTCGTGTCAATGACATGAACTGTATGGCAGAAGACCCTAACATATTTTCCTACATAACTGTTATAGTTTTGATCTTTAGAGGTGACATTTGTCATCTCTGTTGACTGTGTATTTCGTATTTAGAAGATAGTTTTTTATCATTTGCAACGAAATTTCATTGCAATTGTTTCGTCTTCAAAATTTTATGGGGAAAACCGTCGTTAAAGAGGAGACGTAGTCAGTCTACGAGATTGACCACGTGTCAGTAGAGACGGAAAATATTGTCGTTATAGATGATATATCCCTAGCAATGATCTTATTACGTCGGAATTGTGTTTTATACTTTTATTATCAGAGAGGACATTTTTTGTTTCGATTGATGGTGTGGCCTAAGGTGTGATAAAAAGATGATATAATTTAGATGCAAATAAACAACCTAGACTAGCACGGTTCTGCAAGTATTACAGGACGTATGCAAGTTTTAATGATAAGAAGATTCGTTCCTCAGAGACTGCCGAAAGTTGGGAAGAACTTATGCAAATTATCAAGTGCAAATATGAGAGATAGAAAAGATAATACACAAATAGAAAGAAGAGATAGATAAATATTTATTTGGTTTTTTAAATAATAAAACTAAACTAATAAATTAAAAGACAGAAAATAAACAACAGAAAAGAAAATAGTATGAAGGTTAGCTTGAGTAAATAGCATGTAATCCCCACTAGTTTTGCCGTTCTAAACATGTAAGGGTGAATTATTTAGTATTTCAATAATCGGTTCCAATTACGCTAGGTAGTTTTAAATAGGATATACCTGTGTCAATAAGGCTTCCTAAGCAAACTGTTCCTGTAATTGGTAAATAGTAACATGTACTAAACCATGGTGATTATCTAGTTAGGTTGATTTGTCAGATCTAAACCGAATACTAGACGTTATGTGCTAAACATGTAATTAAACACCGTTGTCAATGGTGACCTAACTACTAGATGGTAATTCTATATGGCCTAGGTTCCACAAGAACACTGAATATAAATCCAAACACATAAATAGAGAATAAAAACAATAATTCAATTTAAAACATAGAATTCCCAAATTAGATAGATGTTAATCAAAACTAGGGTTCATACATATATGCTAAAACTCAAGCTAAAAAGAATTAATTCATACAAAGAAAAGAAGAGAAAATAATTACAGAATAAGAGGTTGAAGGAGACATGATTGATGTTCTACTCCTTCCAGACTTCTTCTCTTCTGTTGCAGCTTCCTCTTGGCCTTAAGGTCTGGCCAAGGATGATTTAATAGTGTTAAGAGGTTGTATTTATAGTGTATAGGTTGACCTAATTCGTTTCTTGGAGGAAAGGCCAAGTAATAGACTCCAAGCCCAACTCAAATTCGTAAGGAAATAAAGATAAACACTGCTGGGCCGTTTTGGGCATATCTTCTTCGTTATTGGTCGGTTTGAGCTCCATAATATACCAAAAGAATCGTCACAGAATTATCTATGTCCCTATGAAAGGAATTTACCAAAATCGGCTTCGTTGTAGGAGTAATTTCCACTTCTTTAGGCGTGTGCTGCAGAAATTCAGATTTAGGCAGCTTTTCCTTTTCCTAATTGAACTCTGTTTCCTTCTATCTCCAATTACCATGCATATCTCTTTCCATATCGTGTAGTCTTTGACTTGGACTCTAATTAATCTCCATAATTATCTTTAAAGCTTCACACTAAATAAAAAATTAAACCCAATATGCTCTATAAATATTATGTTACTAAATCAAGACCCAAAATAGGAAAGTGCACTAAACTAAGCTCAAATCAACCTATAAACTAATAAATAAGCCTAAAATGATGTCTCCGAATTATATTATATTATCACAAATGAGGAGAAATCAATTGATCATTGTCAAAAGTGAGGTAAATCAATACCGACATCATATGTCATCGGTATTAACCTTTTTTATTTAAAAAAAAACAATCATTAAAATAATTGTTTTTTTGTTTAATTTATTGTATTTAAATATGAAAATAATAATGATATTGAATAAACTTTTTGAAATTAAAATAGCAATCTATATATTACATTTATAGTAATAGGGATTAAAATAGTCTTAAATACATATAAAAATAAAATATGACAGTCCCAAACAAAATCTCTAATACGGATAAAAAAATCACATAATAAAATAAAAAAGTCATAAAAGTCTTACCAAATATAGGGGAGAGGGATTAGATAAAATTGGGGAGCATTAAGATCTTCAATATTCTCGTCCTAGGGCCTCCTTTGAGTAGCAGGGGAGGAGTGACATTTGCAGCGGGACCCGTAGGATAGACGTCATAAGCAGGACCGGAAAGAGGGACGACGGTAGAGGCGACGATGGCTGAGGAACCGAAACTGGCAATGGATGCGATAAAAAAATGTGGATAGACATTTGGTTGTGCGCTCTTCATTGAACCACGTGATCGTTCTACCCACATCCTCTAGGTTAAGTACCAGAGGAGCAGAACTGGAAGCAGTCGAGGTCATCGATTGATCGGATGATGGAATGAAGGATTTGCTACCCTTAGATACGAGATAATCATTCATCACGGCCACCACAGCCTCCGAATTCCAAAGCAAATCTGGAAGAAATTGAGTTTCGGCTTATCTTTTCCGCTTGCCCTTTGAAGGCGGTCCCAGTCCCGCTATCAATAAGGAAACCGAACAACCCTCCATGTTTAAGTGGTCAAATCCAAATAGAGTAGTAAACTAAGGGAACACACATCAATGTAAATAGAATCAACAACATCCTCAAGGGAACAAGTATCAAGTGAGACCTCAAAATTAATATCAGAGTGGACAAGCTTACAAGAATCGTGTTCCCCAACTACTAGTTAACAATTGATATGCGATCATCTGGATCAGAAGGCATTACCAGCATACACAAGGAGGAACAAGTGAGTTAGAAAAAAATATATATATAAATTCATATCAACATCAAAGGATGGCAAAAAGCAGGAGAATAATAACTTCACATAATCATCATTGAAGATTTTGGAAAGCAAATTACGCAATGCGCAAATTGCTAAGCACTTGCAAATCTAACCCCCAAGATCAACTCCCGCAACACATTAGAGATTGAGTTAAGAAGTGGGAAACATTTATCCTCTACTTTAGTTGTTGAGAAGTAAATAGAGAGTTCTCTAGTAAAAGGTAATATTTCCAGTGTTAGAGCCAATTGTCACGAGATAAGATCTTACAAGAGATTCAAAGAAGACAATTAAGATTTAATTGGGTGTCGCACCTAAAAATAGCATGACCCCTCATTTCACATCTCTAGTGCAAAATAATAACAATGACAAAGACTAGAATAAGTTTATTTACATGGTGGAAAATGCAAATAAACTTACCATTTATAAAGTCAATTCAACGTATACCAAAGTATGTGAAATTTATGAAGGGTATTCTTTTTAACAATCGTAAATACAAAGAAGTTAAGATGGTGGGTTACCAGAAGAATGTAGTGCGATATGCCAAAGAAAGTTACCACCAAAGCTTAAATAAACATGAAGTTTCAACATTCCTATCTCTATTAGTGAGGATTGGATGGGTAAGGCTTTGTGTGATTTGGGTGCAAGCATTTATCTTATGCCAAAATATTTGTTCGGGAAGTTGAATAGAGGAAATGTCTAATCCTTTGCTTTCTCATCATGTGGTTAAGATTGAAGATGTTCTGGTGAAACCTGGAAATTTTATCTTCTTGTATGACTTCATCATTCTTGATTATGACGCATATTAGAATATAACCATCATATTGGAGCAACCTTTCTTAGCCACGTGGCGCAATTTGATTGATGTGGAAAATGGTGAACTCTTTAGGAGGGTTCAAGACAATGAGGTTGAGTTTAATGTGTTCAAGTCCATGAAGTTCCATGACTCTAGAGATGATTGTCTTTGGGTTGATATTTTATATAAATTCATGCAAGAGGTACACAATGAAACAAATTTTGATGATATCTTGCAAGTCGCATTAAATCATGATTCACCCAAATTGCATGAAGAACTAGCGGAGGTGATAGCATCTTTAAATTCACTAAGTGGAAAACTGAGAACCGTGCGGGGTTGTTGACTTGTGGGACAACCCCACAACCTCTTCCGCCTTCAAGTTTTCCTCCTCATACCATTGACTCATCTCCTCATCTAGCTCCTTAAAATTTTCCTCTGCCTCCACTAATTTTCAACATTCTCACCATCTTCTTCGGCCATTGGATCATCCACATAGTTAGAGATGGAAGTACTGAAGAAGTCGAGAAGTAATTGGAGCCCAACCCTAAATCACGGCGCACTTGACGAATTCTGTTCTTCTCTTTCTCAATAGAGCCGATTGAATATTTGGACTCGAGACGTCTGTGATAGATCGAGCAATAACAACCAGATTTAGTTTACAGGGTTGAGGTAGTTGGATATTAAGACGAGATGGAGGGCTATTAAAGAAGATAGGAGATTTAATAATTGATGGGACTTCACCAACCGGGTAGGGTTTATAAATGGTCGAGTCATCATCCGGTCCAATGGGTCTAATAATAGATGTCATGTTTACCTTCCGACATTACATTTCATTTGACTGATTCCTTGACTTAGCCAAAGTATCATTCACAGCTTTCCAGGAAGACGAATTAGAAATGTTCTTAATCTCATCATCCAAAGGCAACTTATTCGTCGGAATTTTGTTCTTTCCCTTATATTTATTCTTCAGGGTTCGAATCATTCCAGTTCCAAACTCAAATTTATTTATCCCAGCTTTGAATACAAAATTTCTTGCTCCACTTTTCACATTAACAATTTCCCAGTTTAACAATCAACTTAACCGGATTATCACACTCTCATGTGAAATCTATCCACACCCATAGCAAAAATCATGAAGTTTCTCAAATTTATAAGTGTTTCATTTAGGTTCTCTATGTTTCTGAACAAAGTAAAACCCATAGCGGAGGAGTTTATTAATAATCCAATAAATTCTAACTCTTACCGTTGAATTAACTCGATAATTTTCCGGCACCGGAAGGACCGGATCCTCCAACTTTCCTAGCTTTTCGGCAATCTTTCTAACATTTGATTCCTTCAAAAAATTCGTTGGTATACAATCTATTTGAACCCAAAACAAAGTGGACTCAAGAGTTTATAGGTTACGAATGACATCATCCCATTGTTGAATAAGAACATGAAACCCAAAGATATGACGAGGCCTATTCAATCACACCGTATAATAGTTTTCTTGATTTTCGAACTTCAAAATTCAGACATTATGATCTCGTTTTTCAACGCTAAGTTTTCCTTTAACCCCCTACTGCTTAATAGCAATGTATTTTAGGTAAAAACCAATGGATCCAGTTGCTATCATTCGAACAAACGACTTTGCTTCTTCAAATTCAGCATATTTTTCACTGAGATTATCAACCTCGGCAAAGGATTCATTATCATAGAACTTAAGGCTTGATTCCGACAAAAGGCCATCTAGACAACCGCCGTAAAAGAAGGACAGAGGTGGGGAAGGAAAGGGAAAATGAGTGTGTGTGTGTGTGTGTGAGAGAGAGAGGGAGAGGGGGGGATAAAAAGGAAGATACGAAGGAGGGGGAGGGTTTTATGGTGGTGGTGGAGCGGACGAGAAGGCGGTGGTGAGATCTCTTCCGGTGCCTCGGGGAGTGTGACTGGAGGATCTTATCCATAACGTTTATTTTTTTGTATGAAAGTTATTTATTAAGAACTAAATTATTATTTTGGTTTGTTATAAACTAATATGATCTATATACAATATGAGTAAAAGAGTATTGTGTCGAGTTCTGTTTGTCATAACAGTATAAATGGCTTATCACGAGTTTCTCTCCACCTTTTTTTGATGATTTGTCCGGACTATTACACCTTAAATATATACTTTTGTCGTTCAGTACTGAATCTTACATATATAACTCATTACTATCTTCACCCGCAAATAGTGATTTTCGTATTGACCTTTTCAATACAAATTTTACAATTTACATACTCAGGGCTAGGGGTGGAAATCGGAAGGCACTAATCGGAAAAGGGTATTTCTAAAAAATTCCAATTTTTTTCGGAATAGATTTTTTTCATTACAATTCCTATCTAATTTTTCGGAAATAGGAAAAATAATTCCTAATTCGGAAATTCTGAAATTTCGGCACGGAAATTTCGGAACTTTGGGTTGGAATTTCGGAAGTTTTGGTTTGGAAATTGCGGAACAAAGGGTTATAAATCGGAAGAGTAGTTTAAAACTTACACGAAGAGTAACAGTAGTAGAAAACTAAACTTATAAAACTTACACGAAGAGTAACCGTAACTAGAAACTAAACTTAAACTTTACGTGAAGTAACAAAATGACAATAGTTAAAAAAACAATACTAAATCACCGTTACTTTTCCAATTACATGAAAAAATAAATATTGCAGAATGTCTCACAAAATGATCTTGCAATATTATATGTTTCAAGTACCAAAGAAATAGGCCATTAATAATTATATTTCAAATATTCTGTGCAATATTATTTTGAAATATAATTTATAACTAGTTAATATAATCCGGAAATAAAATCGGATTGGAAATATAATTCAGAAATAAAATCGGATCGGAAAATCCGGAAATTTCGAAAATTTATGTGTAGTTCTAAGTCCGATCTAATTTTTTTTCGGAAAAATCAGAATTGGAATTTTGGAATTTCGGAATTTCGGAACCTTAAAAATCTGTTCCGAAATCGAAATTTTAGATCGAAAAAGTTGGACATTTCAGATCCGATTTCCACCCCTATTCAGGGCACTGGGGCTTAGTATCCTATTCAGATCCAAAAATAAAAGGGTGGAGTAGGAAACTACAACCAGCTGGCCTCGAACTTAAGAAACAAGATTCGAATCTATCAAATCTTTCAACTGGCGTGGCTCATATAAATTATCCCTTGGTTCCAGTTAACCTCGCACCAGCTTCAAAGCTTGTAAGTATACGTGTAAACTCCTACATGAATACACCATTATAAAATTCAATGGAGTCTGACATATCATTCTTGGGACTTGGCTTCTGTGAAATGTAAACAAAATAATATCTCGAAACTGATATTCAACATTAAATGAAGCTTTCAAGGATGTTTCTACCAATAGAAAGAAAGCCTTTTAAGAGTGGTAAACCTCGTACTAATTACAACCTCGGATCATATATAGGTTTAACCATTCTACTTGGAATCTTGGATACAAATATTTATCACTATTCACTAATTGAATATGTCAACTAGAAGATCAGGAAACTACAAGCCTAGCATTTGGGATGATAACGATGTACAATCATTCGAGAGCATATATACGGTAAGATTGAAGATTTAGATCATCTAGAAATGTTTTAACAGAATAAGCTCAGAACAAATTAATGGTAGTGTGTTTTGTAGTTAAGCTCAGCCAAAACAAAATTATGGTATTAAGTAGGATTTCAAGTATTTTATATTGCCTAATACACATTTTTTGTTACCTAATAGTATTATTAATTAAAAATAATAGGGATTGAAATACTCGGAACGAGCCGAGAAGCTTAAACAAGACGTGAAGAAAATGTTGGATGAAACCGTAGATTCATTGGATCAACTTGAGCTTGTTGACATTTTGCAAAGACTTGGGATATTTTATCACTTTGAAAATGAAATAGAAAGATGTTTGAATAGTATATATAATGCTCATAATTACCATGACAAGAAGAAGCATGAGACTTTGTACGCTGTATCTCTCAAGTTTCGACTCCTTAGACAGCAAGGTTACCATATTCCTCAAGGTACTTTTCTTGCTTTAAGTCTCATTTCAAAAAGAGATCAATTTTTCTCTTTTTCCCTCAACGTACTTAACGAGTTAACGTCTCTTGATTGCAGAGATCTTCAACAGTTTCACGGATCGGTCAGGAAAATTCAAGACAAGCCTACGTGGGGATACCAAGTGCATCCTTAGTTTATACGAAGCTTCATACCTAGCTATGGAAGGTGAGACAATCCTGGACGTAGCTCAAGAATTTGCGATTCGTCATCTTAAAAAAGAACTGATGAAGAAGAATCTAGATGAACATCTTGCTGAGCAAGTGAGGCATGCATTAGAGGTTCCACTCCATTGGAGAATGCAAAGACTAGAAGCAAGATGGTTCATAAATATGTATCAAAAAAGGCAAAATGCAAAGCCAATTTTGCTTGAGCTAGCTATACTAGACTTTAACATGCTTCAAGCTACGTATCAAATTGAAATAAAGCACATGTCAAGGTAAATACAGTGGGCGGGTTAACCATTTTTTTTATATTGGAACATATAGTTCAATTAACGTAAATTTCTGACTCCATGTGTGAGTGTGGTGTTGTTGTGCAGGTGGTATACTAGTTCTTGTCTAGCGAAAAAGATGAGCTTTTCCAGGGACAGATTTGTGGAGGGTTTCTTCTGGGCGATTGGATTTACATTTGAACCTCGGCATGGATATTGCAGGACAGTGTCAACTAAACTTTCGTCATTACTAACAATAGTTGATGATATATATGATGTATATGGCACATTGGACGAACTTCAACTCTTTACAAATGTAATTTCCAGGTAATATTACTATATTAAAAACAAATTTGAACCTTAATCTTCTATGAAATGTGTATCTTTTTTTATCATTGCAATTGTATTGGCTTCTAGTAACCGCCAAAATGGCTGTTAGAGGGGTCTTTCATTTAGTAACGATGGATTATTGGCTCTAGTGACCGACCTTGATAGCTAATTTTTGGTTATTAAAGAGATCTTTTACGGATCATATATGTTGTTGCTTTAACGATCAAGGTGGTCGATAAAGGTCTACCTTTCATCGGCATCTTGTATAGTTGGTAAAGTATCGACTTTGTTGGTCGGTAATGATGCAATTTATCAACTACGCAAGCTGCTGGTAAAATAAATATCTTTACCGATTATTATGACAATCGCTATTTAAGTTACTCCTTTAATGACCAATAACGCTAGTGAAAGGGAATTTAATAAATAAAAATTTAAAATCCGATATATCAAACCAAAATACACCGGTTATAAAACGAGATAGATTTTTTGTCTTGATTTACAAACGAGATCGATTATAAAAAATAAATTATAAGTAACAAAAATAAATTATAAAAATCAAACTAAACTAAGTAGTCTTATAAAAAACAAATAAATAAGAGCTAATACAGATAAATCAGAGACTAAATCATTTGGGAGATCGAACGGGGGGGGGGGGGGGGATAGGTCTCGTCATCCCCATCTCTGAGTGATCGGCTTGTAGTCGACCATGTTGTAATTGGAGAACTCGATTGATGTGTAATATTCCGGTACGGTGGACCAGCGGGTAAGACATCTACCCTCATCATCTGAACCATCTCGCCTAGGTAATTGAGTTGCTCAATCTATAGCATAAAAACTGGTTTGTAGTGCAATGAAATTTTGTTATGTTGCTCGGGCTGCTTGGTGGATATATTTATTGAGGTACTCGACTGATTTTGGATAGGCATCGACCATCCATCTCGGTGAATGGCATATGTCCTGGTCTCGAGCCTGGCTCTTTGGGTGGCTAGGAGCGACTAATCCAACTCCTAGGTTGCAACCATTTCGCGTGGTCCCAGATGGTCCTTTGAAACCATGATCACTATCCGGATCTGATCTTTTCGTATCAATGACATGGACAATGTGGCAGAAGACCCTAAAGAATCTACCTGAGTCTCTTCCTACGGATCCACCCTTACCCTCAAGTCAATTTGTTACATAAATTCGATTTGACTGTAAGTCAAATACAATATTTATTGAAATTAAGTGTATTCAAAGTCAAATCTGAAAGTCCTAGAGGGGGGGTGAATAGGATTACTAATAAGATTAATGCCTAATTAAAAATCTTTTGGACAATTATAAGTTTAAGAGAAAACTTCTAAGTCAACTAATATATCAAACACTTATGCGATCATGCAAAGGATAAGTTAGAGGTTCGACATATAAGTTAAACAAGTAAATCGATTATCTATTCTCTTACTAACATAGAAGATCAAAGTTTGATTAACTAGATAAACATAAATACGATATTCATACTAGCAAGCTTATAATCAAACAAGTAAAGTGCGGAAAGTAAATAGCGAAGGGATAGAAAAATACACACGATTTATAGTGGTTCGGTTTCCCTACATCCACTACCTAAGGAAGCCTCCTTAGGATTTCAAGCTTTTCACTAAGCTCCCGTGTCTCTCTTAACCGGGTCGAGAACACAATAACCCTTACAACCTCTTCGATAACACGAAGGACAACCTCTTCGAAACCACGAAGGAAACTCTTGTGTAATCACAACACAAGGACACCAAGTATACTCCCGATACTCTAATTCACTCTTAATCTATCTATTACAAGAACTAGACTTAAGAGGATAAATGTAAGTGTTTAAAGGATGAAACTACTTTGCTAACAATCTCCTAATGAGTAGATATAACACTTAAGCATGAAAGACTCCTCTTGAGTAGATAGAACTTTGTGGCTTATTGGATTAACTCCTTAATTGAGTGGATATGACAATGCATAGCTTTTGACACCTTCTTGGATGATAACAATTAAGCCCTTTAGTGTATATGAGTTGAAGGTGTAGTTGTAGCCTTGAAATACCTTCAATTTAAAGCTGCAAAATGCTCCCAACTGTCATAAGACTTGTCTCCAACGGATATATTAATATCCCCAACGGTTATATGCCTTTTGTATTTATTTTTGCTGCAGAAAACCCTAACCTGCGGTATACCGCACTAACGCTTGCTTAATTCACTTGCTTTCTGACGGACTAGCCCTGCTCCGTGGTGTAGTCCGTGCTGCGGGCGGTATACCGCTCGTACCGCCGGTATACCGGTCCGGCTACCGCACCAAAGGTCTAAAACACCTTCTAGTGAGTATATCTTTTACTGTGATGCTCGGATCAGAAAACCTTCTTCACGAGAGTTGTAGAGAACATCATTCTAATAAACTTTGTAGTTGATCACTAAATCTAATTCTCAATGTACACAAAGATAAGGTTAAAAGTATTTGTATGAAAATTAGTTTCTTAAGATAAAACAATAAAGCTTTGATCTAAATGATAAAGAATGTGTTTTTTGATGAATTAGAGTGCAAGATAGAATATGTATAACAAGAATAATTAGCACACTAAACACAAGAGGATTTGTTACATTAAAACAACCTATTAAGGGAGGCTATATGCCAACAATCTCCCCCTTTTTGATGATGACAAATCCTTCACTAAAACACCTTAGGAATGATATGAAAGATTAAGCTCTTTATGAAATTTAGCTCCCCCTCACAATAAGCATTTAAGTAAAAATGAATATAAGATATGAAATGCATTTGTGAGTATTAAAAAGTGCAATTTTGAAAGTTTTAGTGCACATATTTCTCCCCCTTTGTCTTCATCAAAAAGACGGGATAATCAAACAACTAATCATAGAAGAGCTAAAACTCAAGTGAATAGATTTTGAAAAACAACATAAAGAGATCAAGGGTTAAGAGCAATTAAAACATTTTAATTTTGAAATGCATAAAGATTAACAATGTAAAGCATGAAACAAGATGAAAGAAAGAGATAAGGGATAAGAACGTTTTACCAACTTCTAGATCGGAAGATTATCATCTTATAAGCTTTCTATAAACGCAAACAATTAGTGCAATTATGAGATAAACGAATAGTACAAACTATTAACCAAGCATTTGAGATTTTAAAGATAATTTAAGAAAAACTCCCCCTCACAAAATGCATAGAGTGTTTGTTTCAATTTTGAAAAAGTTTGACCAATAATTTCTCCCCTTTTTACCAATAAGAATATTTGAACCGATTTTAAGAAATCAAGGGGTAAAATTTAATCTTTGAAAAGTATAGGGGTCAATATGCATTTTTCAAAAGTTTAGGGACTAAATGCAATTTTGAAAAACTTTAAGGCCCTAAGTGCAATTTTCAATCATAGGAAAAGCCAAAAGTAACTTGTTCAAACTATAGGGACCTCAAAACAATATTTTTCAACCTATAGGAAACATAATGCAAATTGAATAAGATCAAGGACTAAGAGTGCAATAACACCTATATCATCAAGAAAATTGTTAGCAACATCAACACAACAATATAAAATCCGAAACATATAATTTAAGCAACTCAAAACCAAAAATCCAAATTTAGAACTTAGCAAACGAAATAGAGCAATCACAAGATATAGATAGTAAGGCTAAACAATTTCATTCAAATGAGTTAACGACCAATTAATGGAGTAACTTCCCATAATTCTATGCATAAAAACATTTTTGAAATGCTATGAGAATTTTAAAATATTATCGGAAAAATATTTTGAAAAACAATTTCTTTAAAAAACTCCCCCTTACTCAAAGACATATGAAAATGCAAATTTGTGTTCAAAGATAAATTGAGATTTGAAAGTGTAAACTAGTATCTTTGATCTCTCTCCCCTTTTGTCAACAATAAAAAAAGAATCAATAGGCACTTTTAAAAGTTATAAAAGCTTGTAAGAATGAAAAGTGCAATTTATAATAGTTGAGGGACTAAGAAGCAATTTCACATAGTAGGGACTAAAAATGCAATTTTTCAAAAGTTTGATCTAAAAATGCAAATTTTACATGTGAAAGATTATGAAGTCCAATCTTTGGCACTATGGTGTAATTTAATAAATATGAGGAGTCAAAGTGCAATTTTATAAATTGTGGGGACTAAAATGCAATTACCAAAATTCTAAGAGATAAAGTGCAATAACATGATTCAAGAGAATTTGATGCAATATCATTTATAACATAGAAACAATGATTAGTAACACAAGATAATATCCAAAGATAAAACATGATAAAAACAAACACAACTAATCAAATCAAAACCAAATCATAATTATAAACACAAGCCATAAGGAGGACGGCAAAAATATATACGAGATAAAGAAAAGAAATCACCGGATTTTCCTTTTTCGAGAGTTAAGTGTTCTTTCGTATATTAATTCTTCCATTTGTTTCCTCCAAGCAAAGTAACGATCACCTACAAATAGTGGAGGTTGTGTAGAAAACAACTCTTCCAAAAGATTAAATTCCAAATCGTTTTCTCTACTAACGGTTAAGCTATTCACGTAGAGTTAGGCTATGATACCAATTGAAAGTCCTAGAGGGGGGTGAATAGGATTACTAATAAGATTAATGCCTAATTAAAAATCTTTTGGACAATTATAAGAGAAAACTTCTAAGTCAACTACTATATCAAACATTTATGCGATCATGCAAAGGATAACTTAGAGGTTCGACATATAAGTTAAACAATTAAATCGATTATCTATTCTCTTACTAACATAGAAGATCAAAGTTTGATTAACTAGATAAACATAAATACGATATTCATACTAGCAAGCATATAATCAAACAAGTAAAGTGCGGAAAGTAAATAGCGAAGGGATAGAAAAATACACACGATTTATAGTGGTTCGGTTTCCCTACATCCACTACCTAAGGAAGCCTCCTTAGGATTTCAAGCTTTTCACTAAGCTCCTGTGTCTCTCTTAACCGGGTCGAGAACACAATAACCCTTACAACCTCTTCGATAACACGAAGGACAACCTCTTCGAAACCACGAAGGAAACTCTTGTGTAATCACAACACAAGGACACCAAGTATACTCCCGATACTCTAATTCACTCTTAATCTATCTATTACAAGAACTAGACTTAAGAGGATAAATGTAAGTGTTTAAAGGATGAAACTACTTTGCTAACAATCTCCTAATATGTAGATATAACACTTAAGCATGAAAGACTCCTCTTGAGTAGATAGAACTTTGTGGCTTATTGGATTAACTCCTTAATTGAGTGGATATGACAATGTATAGCTTTTGACACCTTCTTGGATGATAATAATTAAGCCCTTTAGTGTATATGAGTTGAAGGTGTAGTTGTAGCCTTGAAATACCTTCAATTTATAGCTGCAAAATGCTCCCAACGGTCATAAGACTTGTCTCCAACGGATATATTAATATCCCCAATGGTTATATGCCTTTTGTCTTTATTTTTGCTGCAGAAAACCCTAACCTGCGGTGCACCGCGGGTCTCGTGCGGTGTACCGCACTAACGCTTGCTTAATTCACTTGCTTTCTGACGGACTAGCCCTGCTCCGTGGTGTAGTCCGTGCTGCGGGCGGTATACCGCTCGTACCGCCGGTATACCGGTCCGGCTACCGCACCAAAGGTCTAAAACACCTTCTAGTGAGTATATCTTTTACTGTGATTCTCGGATCAGAAAACCTTCTTCACGAGAGTTGTAGAGAACATCATTCTAATAAATTTTGTAGTTGATCACTAAAGCTAATTCTCAATGTACACAAAGATAAGGTTAAAAGTATTTGTATGAGAATTAGTTTCTTAAGATAAAACAATAAAGCTTTGATCTAAATTATAAAGAATGTGTTTTTTGATGAAGTAGAGTGCAAGATAGAATATGTATAACAAGAATAATTAGCACACTAAACACAAGAGGATTTGTCACATTAAAACAACCTATTAAGGGAGGCTATATGCCAACAACATCGCACTCACGGAACCGCTTGATCCTCCAATCTCCATTCTTGCTCGACCTCCCAATTTTGTTGTAAAATTCCATTACTAGAGGTGTCTTCTACTTCGCCGAAGATGTAGCAGCAGTGTCATCTACCACTGTCTCCGAGACAAAAGTATTTGAATCGTCCACGACATCTAGTAAGAGAACACGTCATAATTTATCATGTCAAATCAGAAGATAATAAATAAAAGAAACATTACCTCCACCATCTTGTGTTGGAATCTGCAATAGGGTGGCCAAACAATGCCCACTTCCTAGGGCATGTTTCTCTCTATTTTTATTCCCTACCGTCAATATTTTATGTTTAAAATAATTTATTAATGTTTATGAACATTATTAATAACTTATTGAAATCAATATTTGCCAAAAATAGTTCGCTAGATGGAAATTTCTTTTACCTAATTCTCTAGGTAATATCTTCAACATCTTGGATCAGTCTTTTGGTCTGGTATTCTTAGAAATTTGACCGAATTTGATTTATTTTTGTAGAGTTACCCCTTGTGATCCTTGTACAAATCCAAGCATTTTTTGTATATGTTCCTTTTGGATATGAGGTTAGTCCATTCAGGCTTTCCATTCCCAGTCGTAAAACAATTCAAGAAGACAAAAATTAATTGAAAATCTAGTTTTATATAGAAAAATATACAAACAAGAAACTTACAAGTATGTGGATCCAAATATTATCCTTGTGACACTGGAGGACTTCCTTCCATTCATGATGGTAGTAGGTAATGTAATCCTTGATCATGTTCCCTACTACTTGGGTCATGTGGTGACTTCGTTCCCAAACATAGTTCCACGTACCGCCCCCGGTACAAAACTCAGTGGGAAGGATTCCCCCGTCCTTCTCCTTAGCCTTCTTTGTGAACCATAGAACGCTTCGTCCATGAACCTTGCAACCCTGTTTACCTTTAAAGATTAACGTTAAATAAACAAATACATATGCTCGTTAGAAAATCAAATATGTGTATACGTTTACCTCGAACAATCAACAATATGACATGTTAGACCCTGAGGTACGTCCCGTCCATCTCCATCTCCACTACGGTATCAAGACATGACATCGGTCATGATTCGCTACTTAAGTAAATAATCTAAACCAAAATATACAATATATATTACACAATTTAATGATCTAGGGGCATTTTTTTAACAGTTAAATGAAGAAAGTGTAATTATATTACAAAGTTAGGGGTCATAGTAAAAAAATTCTATATTTAGGGACTTAGGGGTACTATTAATAGTTTAGGGACTAAAGTGTACTTATTTTAAAAAGTTAGGGGGTCATAGCGTAATTTTCTATAATTTTGGGGATCTAGAGATATTTTTAAATAATTTAGGGACTAAAGTGTACTTATTTTGAAACTTGTGTACATAGTGCATTTTTCTATCATTTTAGGAGCCCGTGGATATTTGAAAACAGTTTAGGGACTAAAGTGTACTTATTTTAGAAACTTAGGGGCCATAGTGCAATTTTCTATTATTGTAGAAACCTAAAGGTATTTTAAAATAGTTTTTGAAAATCTTGAAATATAATACGAACTAACATGAAGTATTTTAAAAATTTAAGACCATATTATGCGAAAACTACCTTATAAGTCCTTACATGAAGCAAATATTGAATTATAAATCCTTTTTTATACAAAATTGCAACATAAGGCCCTTTTTATGCCAAAATATAGTAGAATTCCTTATATTATGCATGCATTACACTATAAGTCTCATATCAAGAATATATTGCACTATAAGTAATTTTTTATAAAAAAATACTTTAAGCCCTTTTATTATGCGCAAATTGAAATTCTAACCCCTATATTAATTATAAAAATCCACTTTTAGTCCTCTAATAATAAGAAAAATTGCATTATAAGTCATTTTTTATAAAAAAAATACTTCAAGCCCCTTTATTATGCGCGAATTGCACTTTTAAATGGAAAAAACAAGACAAATCCCTATATTATGCAAAAACTGAACTATAAATCCCAAAGAAATGCAAAAATTGAACTACAAGTCCCTGAATTTGAGAAAATTACACTATAAAGGACCCTAAATGATCAAAAGTTGCATTCAAGCCCCTATAATAATCAAATATTGCACTATAATTGCCTAAAGAGGCAACACCGACATTACTCGGAGAAGGCCGGATTACTTGGAAAAGCTCAAATTACACTACAATGGACCCTAAATGATCAAAAGTTGCATTTTAGCCCGTATAATAATCAAATATTGCACTATAATGGCCTAAGGAGGCAACAACGACGTTACTCAGAGACAACAGGGTTATTTGGAGAAAGGAGTTTTTGAACAAAGCAGAGAGACCGTGGGGAAAGGAGTTCGGAAGTTTGATTACTCGTTTTGTGTTTTATAAGTTTTGAAATCTCTACCGACCACGTGATGGCTAAAGATCTAGTAGGTAGTCGGTAGAAATTGTGACTTAAAAGGACCGACAAAAATTAATCACCAATATTTTGAGTGATTTATATTATTGACCACCTTTGACTTTTTTTAATTAAACCTTTTAACGACCATATATCAGTCGAGAAATATTTCATTTTTTTAAAATGATGAATACCGACCATTGGCAAGATCGGAAATTTTTTATTTTATTTTTGGGTTAGATAATGTATTACTGGTGGTGGTCGGTGTAGTGTATGTTCTGGCGACCGCATCTGGGATGCCGTCGCTGGAATTTTGGTCACTAGAGAATGGAATTGTAGCTTGAAAGTGTAATTTTCTGTGCAATTTCAGATGTGAAGAAAAGAAATAAGAATTTTTGGAGAAAAACAATGAAGATAATATATTGATATTTGGTTTTCTATTTTTTTGTGTTACAATTTTAATTTCATGCCTCTATCTCTCTATTTATACAAAAGAGTATGGTAAATGAATAGGCATATAACTCTCCTAATAAGTTATAATACTAGCCCATTACTATATCAATTTAATATAAAAACTTGCAACTTAATTTTTCACTAACTCATGAATTAATTCTCCACTAATCATAATTTATTTTTCCATTACTTATTTCTCCATTACTCAACTAAATGGAGATGATACAAATTCTAATTTATTTTATTTTAATCAACTTTATTATTTTATTTTCTTTTGCTTTATTCCAACAAGATGGGACATCGATGCCTTAGATCAGCTTCCAGATTACATGAAAATATGCTTTTTAGCAGTTTTTAACTCCATTAATGAAATCGCTTATGATGTTCTCAAAGAGCAAGGTTTCAATGTCATCCCACACTTGAGAAAAATGGTACGATACCACACTAAAGCTTTTTCTGTTTACTCTACCATGATTCTAATAACATTGATTTCTTGATATTTTTATCAGTGGGCAGAACTTTGTAAAGCCTATTTAGTGGATGCAAAATGGTATTACAGTGAATATACTCCAACCCTGAATGAGTTTCTCGACAATGCTTGGATTTCAATCACTGGTCCTGTGTTGTTATTTCATGCTTATTTTTGCATCACAAATCCTATAACAAAGAAGGATTTGAAACATTTACAAGAATACCGTGGAATAATCCGCTGGCCATCCTTAATTCTTCGCCTTGCCGATGATTTAGGAACATCCTCAGTAAGTTACTTAGTTACTAAGTATCAATTTATTTACTCAGAATTAGTGTAATAATTACCGATATTATTAATTGATGCAGGAAGAAATGAAGAAAGGTGATGTTCCAAAGTCAATACAATGTTATATGCATGAAAAGGGATGCTCAGAAGAAGATGCTCGTGAATATATAAAGCAATTAATAGGTTTAACATGGAAAAAGATGAACAAAGACATATTAATGGATGAAAATCATAATCTGCCAAAGGATTTTATTCGAACTTCAATGAATCTTGCTCGAATTGCACAATGTATGTATCAGCATGGAGATGGTTTTGGTGTTCCAGATGGTTACACCAAAGATCGTATAATTTCATTACTTGTTCAACCTATTTCTCTTTCATAGTCATATTATACTACATTATCTGTAATTTTAGATAATCAAACATATGCAAAACTATATCTCTGTTCAAAGAACAAGAAGATGTATTACTTTATGTAGCATATAAAATTTCAATTTAATGAAGAAACACATTAAGAAAGTTAATGTATATATCCTCAGGGAATTAACTTATCTTAACGAAAAAGATTTGCTGACTAGAACAGATTTTCTTTGATAGAACACACAAATTAAACACAGAAACCAAGAGTTGATATTTATGATAATGAGCATGTGCTATCCATGTGACATTTAACAGCTAATATGGAGGGAAAACCTTAAAAATGTGTAACATAACACAATAGTTAAACTGTTTTAATGTCCAAAAAGATAAAAATTAGGGGGCAAAGTGTCAAAACAGTCAATAATACAAGGGTAAAAGTAGTATTTTCCCAATTAATTTTATTCACCCCGTAACAAATACTAATTTTAACATCATTTTTCCTGGTAGTGTAATTTATATTATGAAGCCAAGGAATTTAATCTCTTTTCATAAAGTTTAGCTCTACATGGCTTCCCCTTGCTTTCCAGAACGTTTCAAATTCACAGCTTTCACTTTCTCTACTTCTAGTAACGCATTTTTTTCATCAAAAATTTCATCTTTCAGAACAGATGGTTTTGAAATCTCTTTCAAACTAGTTCCAGTATCATCATTTTGTATTCCGATAGCTTTTAAAGCAGACAAAAGATGACGATCTAGAAAATCCTCAACACTGAGTTCCGAAACAAGATCATCCTTTTGTGAGGTGATCAAGATCTTATCTTTTTCACTAGATACTCCACAACAAGTCAAAGCTTTTCTACGTTTTTTTTTTGTAAATCTAACTCAAGTGCTTCAGCTTTTCTTTCAAGCTCTTTACCCCTTTTAAAATCTTTTAACGCTTTATCTGATTTTCCTTCAGCCTTCAAAGTTTTCTACTTATTCTTTTCCTCAATAGCTTGTGCGCATAATTCTTCAGGAGTAATATCTTCGCTAGTATTAGAATATGATGGGTTGCTTATAGGTGATACCTGTCCTATAGATATTGAATCCTTCCCTTAATTACCAAGATTTTCTGCTCTATTTTTGTGGCCATATATTATTTCGAAACGTGCTGTTTTCCATTATTTTTTGCAGGGTTCATAAACACGAACAGGTGTATCATTATCACCTTGTCCACGTAACACCATTCTTTGATGTGTACAGCTTTTGCAGAACAATTCCACACAACTTCGACAATGATGCTGAAAATTCAACGAGATAAATATCAATATCCATTAATGGTTAAGCCAAATTATCACTCAGACACTTACAAATAGTGGCCCGACTATGCTAAACAAGTACTGATCACGTAACACATAATTATTATATTTTGTTAGAAAAACTGGAAAAAACAAATTTTGAGATATGGGGTTGATAAGGAAAAGGAAACAAGTAAAAATCTATATTGCACGGATTCTTCAAAACGGTGACGAATTGCGAATCGAATACGGAAACGGAAGCGATTCTCTTCGGAATCGCTCGGATTCACGAATCCTTGAGTCAACGAAATTCGGAAGCGTTGACCATTTTCGGAAGCGGCGCTTCCGTGCTAGGATTCTTTTCGGAAGCGTCATTTAATTTTGTTAAGATCTAATTTATAAATTTATAAAATTTAAAGAGTTAAATTGAATATTTAAAAATTTATATTAACTAAACCCTTATTAAAAATATTATTTACGTTTTCTAAAAACAAAAAAAGAAGAGCAGTGAAATCTGGTGTAAAGTGTAAACAGGGTAGTATTTTGCATAAAAATTGGAAACTGAATACAGCCTAAACCTAATAAAATTGGATTCTTTGATTGAAGATAGCTATTGTCTATTGAAAACTAAAAAATACCAACTGATTAATCCAAATTCCTAATCATATAATGTCTGCTTTATACTGAAATTAAAAAATATATTATATAAACTCTTATGTAAAATTCATGTTTTTGATTTTCTGTAATATTTAGACTATAGTAAAAGAATAATGTTTGATTTTTTTTATATCTATATTATATAAAGTATTTAATACAATATAAAGAGTGTTTAGCTAAATGTTTTTGGAGTTGTGGGGCCCATTAAAATGGCCCAAGTCTATCCAAAAACGTTTATAGGAAACGTGGACTGATTTGAACCACGGTGAAAGAAATATATTTAAATTTGTCATCATAAATCTAACTTACAAATCGCCACCTCTCACACGCTCCTGGCTTCAATTAGTATCATGAAACCAAAAGGATCACACAGAATCCTAGTCGATTGCGCATAGTGACTCTCTTAGGTCGACTTCAAAGTTTTATCAGTAAAAATTTTAGCTTTCCTAAACTAGATTTTGAGTCCTTTAACACCGTGCCTTGGGTTTGTTCCTTATTTATGGACTTCTTATCACTGTAGCGCGTTCTCATATCATTTGTATACCTAAAAGCTTCGCACTTAACATACAATTACCGCACAAAAGCTTTACAAGTAATAATATCTGAAACTAGAAAAAATATCATAAAATATAAAACTAGGTAATAATCCCTCAAATACATTTAAATAACCCCCAAAATGATGTCTCGTGATACGATTATTCTATCACAAAATATGAGACATAACCTAATTACACCACTTATCCAAAAATAGGCACATACGCACCACATTATATAGACATACCACTTGTACAAACTACTGGGTACATACCCACACAGTATATAGATATATCCACTTATGAACTACACATACCCACTAGATACATATTGGTGAAAACAAGATTGAAATAATGACGAAATAAGGTCTTCTAATAATTCAAAAAAATCCTTCAAATGGTGAAGCAAAGTCTTTAAATAATGCATAAAGTAAAATTCTAATGACCTCAAATTACGAAACACTAAAATAAAATATAAAAATAACCTGAAAGTCCCTTAAAGATACACCTCAAATCTAAAAAAGATGTTTTTGGATGATAAAGAAATTCATTAGCCTCAGAAGGACCAACACACTCAAAATATATATATATATATATATATATATATATATATATATATATATATATATATTATACACCAAATTTTGATAACTTATGCAGAAGTTAGCGGAAAAGCTCTTGTGAATTTCTAAAAGTCTTCAAAACGGAATTCTGGACGTTTGGATTAAGTAAACGAGTCCAAATTTTCACTGCATCACCTACCCATCACCGCAGTAATTGGGGTTTATATCTCACACACCCACTATTCAATTAAGTCTACCATTTTCAAAGAAAATTAGATCAAAACTTTCATTGAATTAAAACAAAATAGTTGAGAAATTGATAAAGAATGAAAAAAACTGAAAGCATAAAATAGTTATTATTAACCTTTTCTTTTATAAAAATCTCACAAAAACAATATATATATATATATATTGAGAGAGAGAGAGAGAGAGAGAGAGAGAGAGAGAGAGAGAGAGAGAGAGAGAGAGAGAGAGAGAGAGAGAGAGAGAGTTTTCATTGTCATATTTACATTTTAACAAACAATCGACAATTACTAACAAACCTTAATATAAAATTCACCCCTAGTAATTCTTAAATAATTATTTATTTAATTTTTCACATATATAATCATTAATTTCTCTGTTATTGAAATATCTTTCTATAAAATTTCTTGAAATCATACATGTTTATTAGAAATATAATATCTAGTATTTTAATTGAGGTAGTGAAAAAACTTGGAATAATATTATAAGTGGATAATTATTTTAGAGCTACAATTTTCGTAGTACACATTTATTTAGTACTCTCTCTATCCCATAAAATATGTCCACATCATTAAAAATAATTGTCTCATAATATATGTTTAGTTAGAAAAATAAAATACTTTTTTACGATTTATATCTATTATACTTTTAAAATATATGTCCAATCCTTCATTGGCAGGAACAAGATACTTTTACATGGCCTCATATGCACTCCGAGAATACACTACCAAATCGGGCTATCATATGTTGACTTTGAGAGCTATATCCGAGTCCGCACAATCCTTAGCTCAAGGGGAACATAATAACCCAACCGTATGGAATATGGTGTGGAAATCAAATGTGTCGAATAAAGTCCGTATTTTTGTGTGGAAAGCGTGCAAACATATTTTACCCACTGAAAGAATCTTAAAATGAGACACTGTGCTACGGATAACTAATGTTACGGGTGTGATGAACAAGTGGAAACTATTAATCATTTACTACTTTCATGTTTAGTCTGCAAACAGGCATGGGTTGGTTCTTCTCTACAAATCATAATTAATGACAACCTTGAAGGCGACTTGGGAGATTGGATTAGCAAAGTCTACGACAGAGCTTACACCTTGAGATGGAACAAAAGGTTTGTTACAGCGTATATCCTACTCATGTTATGGTACATATGGAAATAAAAAATGAAGAAAATACATGGAAACACCCATCTGGACTCTGACAACATCATTAGAGCAGTTAGCTCTGCGATGAAGGAACTGTTTGAAAATGAATGGGATTACCTACCAAGAAATAACGACCATGAAAGAAATCAACAAGCTGGCCCTATTTGGACAGAAGCTGAACTTACAGGAACAAATTCTGTCATAAAATGTGACATTTCTTTTGTCAACGAAGCTCGATCTAATGGAATCGGAATACTTCATTTGGATACCAGATTGGAAAAAAGACGTGTTACTTCAAAGCTATGATGTAGATCTCGGTTTCGCGGCCTAGTCGGTCGACCGGGGCCTAGCGCCTAGGCGGGATTATACGGGGCCTAGACGGAATTATACGGTTTTGAATCCCGCTATGTAATTTTGTATATTTAGTAATATATATAGTAATTATAGCAATTTTAACCATTTAAGTCATAAAATTCATCTAATAACACTATAGTAAATATAAAAATACTAAATATTGAGTTATAATATCAATTAAAGAATTATCGAGAATAAGAAAAATAAAAAGAAGGCCTATGTTAGCATGTTTTGCCATTAATCGAAGCCTAGGCGTCCATTTTTGCCATTAATCGGCGCCCAGACGGGCTAGGCACCTATCAAACGGTGACTAAGGCGCTAGGAAAAAATGCCTATAGTTTTAACTAGGCGTAAGCGGTTGAGGGGGGAGTTGACGCCTAGGCGGTGCCTAGGCGCGCCTAGGCGGGGAGATCTACATCATAGCTTCAAAGTCAATCTGGGTAGACTCGGCGGCGGAAGGCGAAGCGAGAGTAGTGCGAGAAGCGGTCAGAACTTGTCAGAATGACTCAGGGAACAACTAACAAGACTATGATATGTTCGAATAACCTTGATATCATTCAAGGTATTAGGTCGTCGTCAGCAGCGTGGTAGCGTATCAGGCCGTATACAATGCGGATTGGGGAGATTAGCGAGGTATATGAAAACATGTGGGTCAAACATATTTCGCGTTGCCTCAATGGCCTGGTCGATCAAGCTGCGCATAATGCTAGACGGAGGGTCGTGTAGGAAGTGGGGCGTTCTCTATTGATGCCCTGTTTTTCTCGACTCAGGCTGATGTAGCCGTGATATTTTAGTTTAGCAAGTTGTCCATAAAAAGTAATTTTTTTAAATATTTAAATATTTTATAAATATTATTTTAGCAATAGTGATATTAATAAATAAATTTTCTTGGGTGAAAAAGTAAACCAAAAATAGAGATTTTAATCTATTTTGGATATGAAGACCTTAGAAATTAGAATCACGTAAATCGTAGAAGAAGTCTCTTCACATTGTTGTACTCAATAATGCATTCGGATTCCAAAATGTTGGATGCCGAAAAAGACAATCGCCGTTACCAAAAATGTTTGTGTTTGTTAATTTCAAGCAGGCGAAGGTTTGAGGTAGTAGTAGTATTTAATTAATAGCTACTAGCTAGCCTCACCGAGAAAGGACATACATATTTTCCTTACTTATTCTCGAAATCTCCATTTTTTCATGTTGTTAGCCGCATTAATCGGTATGTTCCTTTTTAATTTTTTAGACTTCTTTGCTTCGCTATTGAGTAGTGCATATAGGAGTATATTCTTTAGAAACATCCATTGATAATATTAATGCACATTTAAGATTCTTGATTATGGAGAAGACAAAGATCGTGACCCTATCTAGTTGTTGTCTTGAGACACCTATTCAAGTTGTAATGAAGATGAATTTGAAATTTTGATGGTTTTAGTAAAAAAAAAAATTTAATAAACGTCTTTTGAACATTGTACACACCAATTTATTTTGCTACTTATGACTCGTAAAGTGTAAGAGTTTAGATTAGCTATTCAGTTGAGTTAACTCAACTAGTAAAAGTCTTATTATTCTTTAAAAAGAGTAAAGTAAAAGATGCAAGTTTCAAACTTCTCCCTAAAGAGATTAATTTTGTGTCTTCAAACTAGATTTAGTGTTTTCCTATTTTTTCTGAAAAATCTAAATACAAAAATTACTTTTGACAATTAAGCAGACTAACTGCCAAACTTTGGACTGACGTAACAAAGTAATCCCATCTACATAATTGGTCTCTGGAAATACAAAGACTTTCAGATTTAGATTGTTTAGGAGACTCTAGCTAGTTCCTCTCTCCTAAAGCACAATCAAAAGTATTCGGGGTTATATGTAACATTTATGGTCTTTTCTAACTCAATGTGTCATGAATGCCGGCTCAGCCGATTTATCATGTTCGCGAGGTCGCTTTATCCATTTGCTCTATGATCTTGTATCATACCTCATGCAGATTACATAGAGGTTTTCTATTTGTAACGAAAACTAATGGAGTGGTTTCTAAGATTTTGATTAATAAAATATTTTTTGTTGTAATATCTTAGAAGCTTATGTTCTTAATATTTTCTAACAATACAACCGGTAACCCTCTTATGCTATTAATACAATTTCACTTCGACCCGCTCTAGTTTGAGTTGGACATTTTGTTTTTTATGTAAGAAAAATATGAGTGATCTGATTTTCAATTGCTAGAAGGTTCACTATACAAACTATAAACACAAGTTACACAATACATTGGAAAATATAGCTAACTTTCTGTCACCGACAGAATGTAGGCAAGGATCTACCCTTTGATCTTGTTTCCCTGATTATTGTTGTACTGACCACATTCTTCACTTGTATACCAACCTTCATAGCTTTTTTTCGCAAATCAAGCTCATTGTCTTTGAATTTATCCTTATTTTCATTTTTCTTTCTGTGGTAACATTCTGGAAAATTCGGATTCTGAGAAATATGTAGTGATGATTCTGCCGAGCACTTGCCAATATCCAGGACACAACAGAGTCTTATCTTATCTACTTCGGGTAAATTTTTATGAACCTGTCCAAAAAAAAAAACCGTTAAGTGAATAAATCACAATGTAACCACCCGAAAATGCATAATCATACCTTGAGATATAAGTCTATTGCATTGTATAACCTATCATGAGAATCTCTAGCATAACGAGGAAGGCTTGTAACTAACTGAATGAATTTCGAAGGTTTAAGACCGGGATCTGGAGCTACTTCTACTATGTACAAATCCATCAAGAAAGTAACTTTCTTCAATTCATGTAATATTGTTCTTTCGCTAAGAAAATGTTTTAGCAACCTTAGGACTAGATTTATGTCAAATGCGTAACTTTTTCCATGCGAAGGAACAAGCAAATCATCAAGTGATGCTTCGTCTAGCTTGTATCCAATCATACTCTCTAACTCCTTGATGCAACTATTCCTCGTTTCCAACTTAGAACACACGTGTAATAAACGTAGTAGAGCCTTATGAGAAATCGAGTTTTTGTCTAGTAAATAAAGCAAATTGATTACGGTTTCAATGATCTTGTTCTTCTCGTCTCTTGAAGAATCGAGAAATTTCATCTTTTGGTACTGAAAGAGAAAGGAGGATATCATAACATGATCTAAGTTACGAGAAACCATTGTTTTCACCATCTTCTCCAAAAAGCTAATACTTATGAAATTCAGATCTTTGAACCACCAAGAAGTATGAGATGTAAAGCTCCTCGGGCTTTCGGTACTTATATCACTAGAGAACTCTATACTAGAATTGTCTGAGGAAGAGGTTGAAGAGGGACGATTAGTAGTAACACATGGAAGCAATATTCTTCTCACGAGACATTCTAAGATATCTTGAAGGATACGAGAATCATTTAATCCAGGTGGTAATTTCTGGCTCTGCTTTAAACAAGAAAGCAATTCAATCCAGGTAAAGAAACTAACCCTTTCCAGATACTTACTTGTTTGATCTGTTAAACTAGTTTCTCCATTACGATCTTTATTCATTTCCATGAAATTAGCAGCAAAATGTAGAAGAAGAACATTATAGGGGGTTATATTAATTTTGCCTTTGTTATAGCAATACTTAACAATGAGTTCAAAACCTTTTGAACCACCTGGAAAATCATTGAATATTATTTTGAGGCTTTTTGATTTTCCAGATAACTTATCGACGAACTTCACTAATCTTCCCGAGTAAAGTGCGAGAATATTCTGCAGAACAAGAAAAGAAAAGGATTATCTAATAGCTAAAACCTCTTTATGAAAACTCAAAGCTAAGGACATCTTTTATTTATCAATGTTTTCAAAATTTTGTAATAAAAATATATTTGGGAATTGAAAATAAAGTTAGATTCCAAGTAAATAAAATAGAAAAAATGTGTTCATGGAGAAAGTCATCTTCATCTCATTTTGCCAATGGACAAATAAGAATCTCATTTTCCAGAAAACTGTTTTTATTTTTAAAAATCAAACGTATTTTCATTATAAAGAAATAGAATATGGAAAAGAGGCTATATATTTACAACCAGCTGAATTTTCTTTATCTATGTTTTCTTTGAAAAACCAAAACTAAAGAACTTTTTCTGAAAGCATAATAGAAAATGTTTTCTTTAACCAAACCGAACCTAATATATATAATCAAAGAGCAATTTAGACAAATACATAGTTACAAACACTATAAGGGATTACTAACTTCTGCCATATCTATCTATTTAACTAGCATACCATAGTACTAGTAACTAAATACAAAATTGCAAATAAAGTTGGTCTTCGGTAAATCATTGATTACTAAGGCCTTATTTACCCGATAATATAATGGACAAAATACAAAGATGAGACAAGAGCAAAATAGGGATGGTTGGAATATTTACCTTGTTCACAAAGAATGTCCCTTCGCCATTGACATCTATTTCTATATCACAGCAGAGCTGCATGGTTATAGTTAAGAAACTGAAATACTCCTATTAGTGTAATGAGTCTTTTAGTATTGCATTTACAAGGTTTCGTTAGTCAACGATAGGACAGAAACATATTTGTCAAGAAGTGGAGATTTCTAGGAATTAGAATCATCTATTAGGGGGCATTGAAAATCGAAATCTTGTTATAAAGTAGTCTCACTTTTTCTCTCCCTTTATACCAGAATATGCGTAGCGATAAATATGAGATTAAAGGGGTGTTTGGAATGTTCTTTTTATGAATTTAAAACACTTCTAAATAAATAAAACTATTTTAAAAGAAATAGGGAAGGAATTGGTCAACACGTGATATTTTTTTTAAGACTGTTTTTAAATGTTTAAGCTTTTTAAGACTGGTTCTTTGGAAAGGTCAAGGAGGTCATGGTCTTGGGTCCTTTCCCAACTTTTATAATGGTTAGGCCCCTTCTAAAGTAAAAGTTTTTTTTATTAAAAAGACCAAATAAAAGAATAAGATTTTACTTTTTAGTTAAAGAAACATATAATTAAGTTATTATTTGTTGATTTTTTTTTTTTTTAGACATAACTTGGTGATTAAAAAGAGACTAAAATATTTTTTTCCTGTAAAATTTATTTGATTATTTCTTTTATTATATTTTGATTTTTTTTTATTTTATATAACTTGTAACTTTTTTAGGGGCCTATTTTTTAAGGTTTGCCTTGGACCCCCGAAATGTCAGGACCGGCCCTGATATTAACCGTAATCGATTGAAACCTGGTCCGATAAAAAAATCTGTTAATGGAACCGATAGTGTGTCTATGAGAGATTGGTTTCCACAAAAGGTAATCGACAGTATAATCTATTAGGATTTGATTTTTTTAATAATCCGACAAATAATCCATAATCCGAATAAAGTATAAAATATAAAAAATAAAAATATATACACTATATATAAAGATATTTATATATATATATATATATATATATAAATATAAATTATACATAATATCAACCAAATAAAATTATTCTATACATAAACTACCTAATTGATTTTATCTAGTTTATTTCTATATTACCTAATACATATTTATGGTCACCTAATTAATTAGCTAATTCATAGTTTTAAAAATATAATATAAGATATTTTTATTTAAAGCCTACTGAACAGATACGAATGCGGATTAACTACGGATATCCGCATTCGTTGTGGATGCGGATTTGGTTATCGTTTTTCTTAATGGATGTGTAGGTGATTATACCATATTTCAAGGATATCCGATCTGTTGTCATCCCTAGGGGAACGCCTAATTAATTACAGGGAGAGTAAAAATATTCTTAATTAACTATAATTTCAAGTTTAATTTCTAATTAATAATAAAAAATTGGAAGATTAAAAAAATACCTATAAGTCTATTAATTATTACTTTAAATATATATATATTATTTAATTCTTATTATTTTTATTTATTTTCTTCACCACCACCACCACCACCACCCCCATCTACCACCATCACCATCATTATTCTCCGCCGACCACCACCTTCGCCCATAACCACCACCGACTAGTTCTATCACCACCAACTAATTCAATCACATGCACGTGTTCGTGAAATTTTAAAAATAAAAATTTCATAACTAATTTTAAAAAAATCGTAAAAATAAAAAAATGTATTTCTAGACGAGAAAAATTAATATTTACGTCTATGATTTTTTAAAATTTATTTATTTATTATTAATTTTTTAATTTTTTAATTTCGATAATCCGTTTTATGTGTTGCTATAACACACAAAAAAGATTTTCTAAATTCCATAACGCGCGCGTCCGTGATTCTTTTTTTATAAAAAATCATAATTAACTCCAAAAAAATTAGAAAAAATAGAAAAATTAAAAAACTATATTTTTTGACGGGACAAGTATATATCTTCATCAGAGATTTTTTTTGATTTATTTTATTTTAAATTTCGATATTCAGTTTTATGTGTTCCTACAATACATAGAATTGTATTCATGTAACACACAAAATTATAAAATCAATCTAAAGCATTCTCTTCATTAACAAAATCATTTTTTTTCTTTTTATTAGTCACATATACAATATTTGTACTCGTTTTAACTATCTTGATGTATTAACTTTTTGTCCAACCCTTTTTTGTTATTTTGTGCACAAAACGGTTATTTGTGTATTACAGTAACACACAATTTTTTTTTCTCTTCCAGTCAAACCGATCGGTTTGTGTGTTCATGTGATACACAAAATCACAGACTGAAATGGGCATGACTAAAAGGGAATACATGATTTTTTGTGTTGTTGTAATACACAAATAACTGTTTTGTGTATTAGATCAACACACAAAATAACAAAAAGAGGTTGGACAAAGGATACATCAAGATAGTAAAAAACAAGTAAAAATAGGGTATATGCAATTCATAAAGAGAAAAAATGATTTTGTCAAAGAATTGAATGTTTTTGATTGATTATGTGATTTCGTGTGGTGCAGAAATACATAAATATATTTTGTGTATTGTAGGAACACATAAAACTGAATATCCAAAGTTAAAAACAAAAAAATAAAAAAATTCGTTGATGTAGATATGAACTTGCCCCGTCAAAAAATATAGTTTTTAATTTTTTCTGATTTTTATGGATTTAATTATGATTTTTTCTAAAAAAAAATCACGGATACGCGCGTGTTGTGGTATTTGGATTTTTTGTGTGTGTTATAGCAACACATAAAACAGATATCGAAATAAATAACTAACAATTAAATAAATTCAAAAAAAAATCAAAAAATTCTTGGACATAAGTATTAATTTGTCTCGTCTAAAAATGCAATTTTTTTTATTTTGACGATTCTTTTAGAGTTAGTTATGATTTTTTTTTAAAAATTTACCATACGCGCGCGTGTGATGGATTTAGTTGGTGGTGATTGGTGGTGACATAATAGTCGGTGGTGATTACAGGCGAATGTGGTGGTTGGCGAAGAATAATGGTGGTGATGGTGGTAGGTGGGGTGGTGGGTTGGGGTGGGGATGGTGGTGGTGGGAATGGAGGTGGTGGACATGGTGGTAGGGGCGTTGGGGTGGTTGTTGTGGTGGGTGGTTGGGGTAGTTGGGGTGGATGGTGGTGGGAGTGGTGGGGGTAGTAGGGTGGTGGTGGCCGGTGGAGAATGTATGAGGTGGTGATAGTCGTTGGTAAATGCATGAGATAGTGGTGGTGGTGGAAAGTGGCGGTTGCCAGATTTTATAATAAAAAGAAATAACAAATAAATAATATATTATGAATATTATATAATAAAAATAAAAAAGAAATAATTAAAATGACATTTAAGGTTATAATAGAAGATAAATATGATAAACTGATTAATTGGAAATTGATTCTTTAAACTAGGAGTATGTAGGAAGGATTTTTCTCTTTTTTTTTGGAATGAAATTTAAGAATTAGTAATTAATTGAAATTATCACATTAAATAATTAGAACAATTTAGATATATAAAAGAAGAATTAATAGTTTATGTTTATTATTTTAAAAAAGAAATAATATGAAATTAAAGATAAAATTTATTTAATATTTTGACTGTGTTATTTAATTTTTGTCTTATTATTATTTTTTAATATACTTAATATAAATTTTTTTAAATAATTTTTTCCCTTGAAATATAATTTTACAATTTAATTCTTTTTCTGTAGATATCATTTTATTTTTTACTCAAATTATATTCATGTACATTGTACGGAATTAGAAAGTACTATCTTCATTTCATAATAATAGACTTTTTAGAGCCCGTTTGGGGTTGATTATTTTAGAGCTAAAAGTGTTTTTTGATTAAAATAAAAATATTTGTAAAAAATATTAAAAAATATTTTTACATTCAAAATCACTTTAAGTGGTTATTTTGATAATTACTTATCTAGTGTTTTTCATAAAAGTAATTTTAAGGGTCTAAAATATTTTTATGAATCCAAAAACACTTCAAGTGATTATTTTAAAAAGCAATCCCAAACCGGTAGAGTTTTTCACATTTAAAACCTAAGACATAGAAAAAAATTAATTTAAATGACCAATATGCCTAATTATAAGAAATAGAAACTTAAATATTTAGTTCGTGAAAGATTTTAGAAATAAAATAAAATAAAATATTTAGAGATTATTACCCAAAAGGTCTTGGAAACACCACCCCGGGACCTAACAAGACCGGCTCTATAGCATTTTCTTACTAAAGACCACAAATTAAATTTAACACTAGAGTCCAAAATTTCAATTACCTTCTTACCTTTTTTTAATTTTATTTTCCTATTATATACTATTTTATTCAGAATTATTTCATTACCCTAATTATTGTCTTATCTCTCCTCTCTCCTCTCTCCTCTCTCCTCTCTCATAACCTGCCGTGCAAAATATCAAAAACCTCAATCCCAGCTTCTCTCCGATCTGACCATAAGGCGATGCTCAGCTAACCTTGTGCTGGAGTTGTTCGAAGTCATGGGTGACGAGAGCTGTTCGAAGCAGGGCGACACCAGATCCGACACGATGAAGCCGGCGGCGAAGCTCCGAGAAGCCTTCGCGTGAAGATCCGTTTTGAAGTGATATGGTCGAGGTTCGTGAAGCTCCGACGAAGACTAGCTCGATCTCCGTCAAATGGTGACTAACGAACAGATCTGCGGAAAATAATGCTCAGAACCGCTGGAGAAGACCACCGTTCGTAGAAGGTGGTGGGCTGCCGGCCGACCTCTAGACGTTCTTGTTCTATAAAGCAATGGAGTACCCTGGTTCGCAGATGGTGGTGGGATGCCGGAGCTTCGCCTGGTTCGCAGCCATGGAAAAACAATCAGTAACTTTTTCGACAAATAGCTGGTTCGCCTGGTTTGAAGAAAGGTAGAAGAGTCATTGGTTCGCTTGGTTCGAAGAAAGGTAGAAAATCAGTAACTGATTCGCCTAGTTTCATTTTCTTTTATTCATTGAGTATTGTTTTTTTTTTGAATTCTTATTGATTATTGATTTTTTTGTCAAACTCAAACTCTTGGTGAGTATTGAAAACATGCGTGTTATTTCTTTTTCCTTTTTCTGTCGCTGACATGTGTAAATTTTTTTTTTTCAAACATGTGTAAACTTAATTAAGTAATGGTATATTACATAATTAATATTTGTAAGAAAAGATTAATAAATAATGCTCTAAATTTATTTATTGATATGAAAAATTAATAGATAATGTTCTAAAATGCTTTAACTATTTTGACAAAATACTCTGCAAAAATTTTGGAAATTTAGTGATTTTTTTCATACTCAGTAAAATTACTGAGCATGCTCAGTAAAGTTACTGAGTTTTCAAGCATGCTCAGTAAAATTACTGAGCAAGCGAGCATGCTCAGTGAGCAAGCGAGCATGCTCAGTAAAGCGACTCAACAAAAAATCGAATACTCAGAACTTTTTCCGATACTCAGCAACTTTTTTATACTCAGTAGCTGATGTCTCCCTAATTGTTCTAATTTTATGCTCTTGGGAGACATCATTTTTTGTGTTTATTTGATTATTTAGATAGACTTTTGGTGCTATAAGCCCTTTACAGTAGTCAAAGCTAGCGTATGCAATAATTCAATTTTCCTCTTTTGATTTTAGTATTTTTGATTTATTAAGCTTTTGCGCGTAATATGGGTTGTTTTTAGTGAGAAGCTTGTAGGTTTTGAATACTATCTAGAAGAGGAAGCCAAGAATAAAGTCAAAGATCGTGTAATGAAGTCAAAGCAAGAAGAAATATCCCGAAAGAATTGAGAATTTCAAGCTACAAATCTGGAAAGTTGATAAAGATTGCTGATTTCGAGCCATCTAAGATTGGATTTAGCCTCTGACTTGTGAACAGAAAATGTTTCCCATTGAGTTACGGAAATTTAGCAACTGGAATTGGGTCAATCCGAGTTGAAACGAGCTGGTTAGAGCTGTTTTAGTGGAGGTGGTGCAGCAGTTACGGGATTTGGGCTTAATTAGTGGACTTGGGCTTTTCTAATTTTCACTTAATCCTTAAGTAAAAGCCCTAATCCGATTTTATCATTATAAATAGGCCTTTAGACCTCATTATTCAGGACCTCTCATTTTATTCTTCAAATTAAATCATCCTTAGAAGAGAGCGTCTAGAGAGAAAGTCAGAAGCAAGGAAAAGGAGAAAGCTTAGAGCTGGAGAAAGTCGTCTTCCCCAAATCACAGCCAAACCCAATTCCTAATTAGGTTCTATCTTTTATTTCTGTAATTGAAGAACATGAATTCTTTCTGTTTTAATTTAATTTTTCGCATTAGTATGAGCTAATTTAATTAAGTGCTTGAGAACGCATTAATGGGTTAATCCTTAATTTATTCTATTCTATGTTTTTGCTTTTGGGATTATTGTAATTGAAATCGAATTGGGTAATTAGTATTTTTCATTAATTTGCATTTTAACAACTATTATTGACCTAATCAATTAATATTAGTATCTAAGCTATTTCATAAAGTGGCATATAAATCACCTTGACGGGAGGTTTAGGTATAGAAATAATTAATGAATGTAGGATAAGTATTATTGACCTTGACAGGCTAAATTAATCCTATGGTCAATTGGGTAGTTAGGAATTAATCATTCGAAGGTGGACTATATTCACCCTGACGGGGTTTGTAGCACCTAAGAAGAGCTCCTTAGTCCACCCTGACGGGGTAAGGAGATAATCAAATCCCGACCATTATCATTTACCAATTAGTCCCTTAAACAATACATGGAATTAATAGATTTAGGTGAAATCTTAGCGTTACTCAAGTACTACCTCTCTTTATCGCGTCTAGCTAATTTTATTTTCTTGCGTCTAGCTTAATATTTGCATTATTTTCATTTAATTTTAGTATTTTAATTATTTGCATTAGTAATAGAAAACCAAACAAACAACTATAAAATCATTTACTTGCTTTACGTGCAATTAACTACTATCTGATAAGCATTAGAGTCAACCATTCCGTCCTTGAGAACGAATTTGTTTTATCACTTATATTACTTGGGACAACTGTACACTTGCAGTTGTGGTTCTCTTTTCTTATTGCATTTATTTTAGAACACACAAAGGACCACCAGTAGCCCATACTCAGTAACTTTTTTCATGCTCAGTACCCCATGCTCAAAACTATTTTTCCATGCTCAGAACTATTTTCCAAGCTCAGAACTTTTCTGACGGTGGTCGCCGGTGGTCGGTGGTTGTGGTCGGAGCTGGAAATTATTGATAGTTAATGAAGGAGGAGAGAGAAAAAATTATAAAGGAGGAGAGATATTAATGGTAATGGAGAAAAGAGAGTAATGGTAATAGATGAGAGAGAAGAATCTATTTTTTTTGTCTTATATGCACTAGAAGGGTAGTAATGACATTGGACATCTTATTGGCTTTTAAGAAGGAGAGATGAATTGACTAACTCCTTTGTGACACTACAATAATCTCTAAAACCCTATGAGTAATTGACCCAAATATTTATATATTGAAATTTTAAATGTGACATATATTATAGAATAAATTTTTTTGTTAAAGAAATTATTATTATAAAATTGAGGTAATAGTTTTTATGTTAAAATATTACGAACAAATGGGCCTAAGTTGAAATTTTTATACTTTAAGAAAAAAAAATGTGCAAGGATGGATTCACAACTTTTTTCCGTCAATTTTGGTGTGTGAAATGTGAAGAGGAGGATTTGTAACAACTAGCACTTTTACGGGCATCTACATAGCACCTCAAAAACTTTTTTGACTTCCTAACTTTCAATGTTGTAACTAGTTGAAAAAAGAGCGTATTGTCATCGTCTTTTATGAAATGTTTGGAATACTTATACTTATCTTTTGTTTGGATTAGTTATTTGATAGGAAGGAAAGAATTCTAATTTCTAATGATAAAAGAATCTTTTGAAATCTTTTAATTTGTCAATTTTATAATCTCTTAAATTAGAGTTATGTAAAAGAAATGAATAATTTTAATTTTTTTTAACTATCTTAAATATTCTTAGATTTTTATATAATTCCCGCTTAACCACTTTTTCATCTACTTTGTACTTATGAATTTCTCTGAACAACAAATCTTTTTTTAATCGGAACATGGGTTATGTTACCATTACTGTTGGTTATGGATGTCGACTTGATCGGTTTTTTATATCTATAATGGTGTTTCTTCAGGTTACTGCTAGATCTCTAATCCTTTCAGCTACTTACAAAGTTTTTCTCTCAAAAGTTTCCAGATGGATAAAACCTATTTGAAATACTTGCTTGAGATATTCTCTCGCTTATACTGTTGGGGTTTACCCTTTTTATTGTAACACCCCACCTCCCCTTTTCCTTACATTTTCGTAATAATTTCACACTCTTATTTTAATAATACTCCTTTCGTTTCAAAATGTTTGTCCACTTACTAAAAATGTTATTTTAAAATGTTTGTCCATATAGAATTTCAAGACATTTTTTCCCAATTTTTTCCAATTATCATCCATATTAAATATATTTAAATTTATATTTTCAATACACATTTAAGATATCAAGACACTTTATGAAGGGTAATTTTGTAATGATGATCATAAGTATTACATTTCTTTATATGTGTGAAAAGCAAAGTTGACAAACATTGTAAAACGGAGCGAGTATGTATTTTTGGGAATTCTCTTCTATCATACGTGTATATATTTTTTTGATCGGCTTTATCATACGTGTATAATATATACAGTTAATAACCCATAATATACTGCCATGTGTTTAATTGATTTACTAATGTAATGTAATTTTTTTAATTAAGCAATAGTGATTTGTCTTTAATATCCTTACTTAATTTATGGGTCATTCATTCTAAATTTAATTTTATTTCCCCTATTAAATATATATTTATAAAATTACACTCTTACCCATTTTTAGACATATATATTTTTATATTAATTTATTTTGTAACTAAATATATATTTTTTTAGAAAAAAATGTATTTAAATTAAATAATATTAAAGAAGGAATTACGAACATAACAGAAGGAATTACGAACCGTCAAAAAAGAAATTACGAACCATAAAAGAAGGAATTATGAACTATTAAAGAAGGAATTACGAATCGTAAAAGATGGACTTACAAACTGTAAAAGAAGGAATTACGAACTGTAAAAGAAGGAACTATGAGTCGTAAAAGAAGAATTTACCAACCGTAAAAGAAGGAATTACGCACCGTAAAAGAATGAATTACGGACTGTAAAAGAAGGAATTACGAACCGTAAAAGAAGGAATTACGAACCGTAAAATAAGGAATTACGATTTGTATAAGAAGGAATTACAAACTGTTAAAGAAGGAATTACGATTTGTTAAAGAAGGAATTACGAACCGTTAAAGAAGGAATTACGAACCGTTAAAGAAGGAATTACGAACCGTAATGAAAGAATTATGAACTGTTAAAGAAGGAATTACGAACTATTAAAAAAATAATTACGAACTGTTAAAAAGGGAATTACAAACCGTAAAGAAAAAATTACGTACCGTAAAGAAGCGAACTGTAAAAAAGGAATTACGAACCGTAAAAGAAAGAATTACAAACTGTAAAGAAGGAATTACTAACTGTAAAAGAAGGAACTACGAATCGTATGAGTTTAAGATTTGGAAATCCGATAAATTGAATGGGATGTAAGCTATGAATCAGCCTTACTGAATAGAATTAGGAAGATGATAGTCACAAGAAACTTCTTTTAGGTTTTGTAAACAAAATTCTAGATTTGCAGAAAAGAGGATGCTTCTTTTATGAAGAATTTTTTATTTTTTGGATTAAAATAACAAAACCTTTAGCTCTCTGCAGGTTTTTTCTGAATGTTCTTCATCTACGTACATGCTTTTTTCTTTATTTTTTGTTCGAATGCTTCTGCAGGCTAAGCGTGGGTGGAGAATTATATTCTATTTATTTTGTTTTTCTATTTTATTTTATTTTGACTTAGTTATTAATATTTATTTTATATATTTATAATATAATTAATTAAAAGATCAATAATTGGTCTAGTGGTTAGCTTACTCCGCAGAGACTATCATGGTTATTTCAGTCTATAGATAAATATTATTTAAAAAAATAAAAAATATATAAAAAGATAATTTAGTAATAGTGTATATACATTTATTTTGATTTTTACATATAAGATATAAAATAAAAGATATATAATATACCGTATGATAGAAGAGTAATATGTATTTTCGAAACAAAAAAAAGAATTTAAAGTGGTTCTAGACCTTTAAAAGTACTTTTAGTAAAAATACATATTTAAAGTAAATCTAGATCTCAAGATATTTTTTTAATATTTTTTATAAATATTGTAATTTTATTAAGACTTTTAAATCTAAAATATGTAATCATAGATAGGTTATTACGTAATATCTATCTTATTAAAAAATCCCCGGTTATATTTATAGTACACATCATAATATAACTAATTACCCCTAAAAATATTCAAACTTCCCCATAACTCTCAAACTTTCCCCAAAAAATTCTCAAAATACCCCCAAAATTCTCAAACCACCCCTTAATCTCTCAAATATCAACAATTTTACGCTTCAAATAGTAGATGTGCATAGCCTCACCCGATGCTGGGGAGCCTACATACTTAAGGAATAATAGAGGTAACACGTCGAACTTTAAACAACGTTAAAAAATGTACTTTTTAGGAGAAACCTGCAATTTTATATGTCTTTTTGCTTTTTGTTATAGCTTTAGATTAGTTTGATCGTGTGTTCTTAGTGTATATTGCAGTAAGGAGAAAGGTAGAAAGTGTTTTTGATCTGCAGGTAAGTCGATAATTGATTTTAGGATGTAAAAGTTGAAAAATTCGTGCTCACCATCAGGTCGAGCGGTGTACCGCGCCGTAGGGCGCGGTATCCGCACCATCCCACACCATCATGACTTAGATGCCACGAGTCAAAAGGTCAGAAACTTTATCACTCGAGCGGTGTACCGTGCCATATCTACGGTATAGTGCTCACGAACTTTAACTGTGGGGAACAATAATGACACAGTGTAATTATTCAAAAGGCATGAAGAGGTTGCGCGATATATTGTGCCTTACCAGCGGTATACCGTTACGCGACACCGAGTCACGACAGATAGAGCATGGTAAATATGGCCAGACTCTTGGAGGAATCGAGTGGTACACCGCTGAGGAAGCAAAGTGTCACCACTCCAGGTCTATGGTCAAACAAGTCAAAATCCTCGAGACTTTGGAACGGTTCACCGCGCCCTATGGGCGATATTCCTCACCGTGATGCAAGAAGCCCAACTAGAAGGAGCTATATGTTCTTCATTTACACATCAAACCTATAACCTAGCCTCCTTCTTCTTCCCCAAGCATCAAAAATCCATTGAAGTTTCAACCAAACCTTCACCTAACATCAAAACAACACCAAATCACCAAAAATTCATATCTGAATTCATCCCTACAATCTTCCAAAAAAAAATTAAACACCCAAAACAGTCCAAAACTCCTAGAAATCAAGATTCAATTCCAAAATTTTCCAATATTCTTGAATCCTTCTCACCCGGATACAATTCCATCTTACTCACATAGAAAACCATCTTACTTACACCCTTTCCAATCCGAATTTCACCTTATCCACCAAAATCAAGGGGTAATTCCAAGACTGGTGTAATTTTGAGTTGGAGGTCAAGCGAGATGACGTGAATAACTGAGTCACTAGCTAATGTGAGGGAGATGAAGAGAAATAAGGCAAAGAATTGGGTGAGGACAATAATAAAAGGTAAAGAGATTTCTAGAGTTGATTGGTCGGGATGGACCACATAGGGAATAAAGTAAGGATGAATCATTGTGGTACGAGAAGCGTACATGTAAGTTAAGCACCAAACCCTATCCTGGGTGTTTGATATGTGAGGCAATATCCTCGAATAGTATGTTTTCTCCCTTCTCTATCATTTTTCTATTTGTATATTATGTGTTATGTCTTTAATATTATTGAGCATGTTTCGAGATGTGGAATCACTGCTCACCTTTGAGTTGAGGGTGTGGATTCGTTGTCCCCGTCCATATTTTTATGTTATTCACTACTTTTTATGTAGAAATAAGTATAGTGATAGAATGGGTGTAAAATATGTATAATGGCCTAAAAGCATAAGCTTTAGTGAGTTAATGATATTAGGTATTTTTTTATAAACTAGTTGTATTATATGCTTTAAAATATGAGCATGAAAACACACATTAAAAGTAAAGAAAGGATTAGTAAGCAATGCAGTAGAAGCAAGTTTTATCTTAGGGAGTCTTGAGTTATGTGTTGAACATGAGATCTGGGCTAGTTGATAAATTCATTTAATGAATATGATATAGGTGAGAAAGTAACAAAATTTCATAGACAGGAAAGTGATTAAGGTGGTTCTTTGATAAGCCCCTTTATAACTTTTAGCTTATTATCCAATTTAATTAAATCATTATCTAATCAACCCTTTTTAGCCTTTATAATTCCTTTTATTAGCCATGTTACAAAGCCATACACATTATATCATAGGACTTTTCTATATGACATGCACTCGAATCACGATGCTAAGACACTCATCTTTGTAGCTTGAGTTTGGGGTGGTGGGAACGATTATGGGAAACACTTGGGTGGGTTTCAAGTTATGTATTTGTGTAATGTGATGATGCACTTGTTTTATATTGTATCCCTTTTGTCGGGGTAACAAGAAAATCATTGAAAAGAAAGATAAAAAAATGAAACTGAAGTAGCATGATATCTAAAAAAAAAAGTCATAGCTTACTTGCAAAAGAAAATGATATGAAAAGATTGAAAATGAAAAAGGACCGGCAAAGTGGATTAATTCTTATGTAATCATCTGCGTTTATCTATTGGTTATTGGGGTAGGAATTAAGTGCATCAAAGCTGAGTTGAGTGAGAAAATCTTATGATAGTAACTCAAGCTCTAAGGAAACTAGTTGATGGTTATGTTACCCAAATATACGATCATACCATCCTTAAGCCTACATTACAACCGTAAAGATCTTATGATTCTTGACTATGTGATTTATAAGTGAATGAACCTATAGAGAGTAGTTTGATAGACCATCACAGACTATGTTAGGATCGATGACCACTTAATAGCCTCCATATCGAACTAAAAAAAAGAACCTCGCACTCGTGCATTGCAAAACTTATCTGAGTCTTGAACTTAAATCGTGTTGATTGTTTGTATGATAAGTGTATTAATATTAATCAGTATGTAAATATTGTTACATGAAACCCGCTAAATAGTTTCTTTAGGAATATTCTATACATTCTCCTTCTCTCGTACTTGTTTGACTCAGCAGATATTTCAGAGACTTCCCTATTTTTCGTTATTTTTATTTGTTGGGACGACAAAGTTTTGAGTTGGGTTCTTGATGTATCCGTAAATAACATAGTGAGACATATTTTTAGGTTCCTTTTGTGCACAATTGAGGGATTTTTTTTAATTATTTGATATATTCCCGCTTCTTGCATTGTTTTGTAGATTTATTACTTTTAAAGGTGATTTGTGCGTAATTTATGTGTTAAATATAAAGATATTAGGTACAAGGATGATATTATATTCCAAAGAATGTATAATAATTCTAGGAAATAATATTAAATAAGGAAATCAAGAGTTGAAGGACAAAGAAGTCGTTTTTAGAAAGTAAAAGAGTTGTCGGCCAGAATTAGAAAACGAATTGTTATTGATACCACGCGAGAATTACAAAGAATTTGGATGATCCCTTTTATATACAGATGGAGATCTAAATTAGGAACGCGTGACCTCTTACATATTATGATTCAAAGCTATAACGAAGAATTTACGAATTTTTCAGCTGGCGTGAGTCATTTAACCTAGCCCATGACCTATGGAAACCCTAAAACATTTTCCCACTTATAAATATCAACTATGAACATTATAAAATCATCCCTTTATTTCCATAGCTTAGTAAACAAGAAAATCATTAGAGAAGCGATCAAGAGGATCTATAGAAGGAGCAACAAGAGCTGGAGCATCACAACACTAATTCTACGTCATCCCATCTCTACTCTTTGGGTAAATTAGCATTAGATATTTAGATTACACTTATTTCTATGCTATTTATTCTTAATTAAATTATGCAAGTTTCTATTTTGTTTAGGATGTTATTGTATGAACCTTTTTTTATTTATTTAACGTCTTCGTAAATTTAGGATTGTATTTAATTAAAGTGTGTGTTTGATTCCATTGGGTATATGTCTTGTAATAACACTATTGATATCTTGATCACATATTGGATAGATTAAGTAATGAAGCTAGCGTCCGGAAGGGAGGTTTAATTGTGGAAATATCATATAAACGCTTGGTGTGCGTTTGTGAGTCGACGGGTCTTGACTACCCAAGTAGTCGTTAGGGTTAGGTTTGGTTATTCAGGATTTGAGTATGAGAGCTCTCTAAGTTGACCCTTACGGGAGTTAGAGAGAATTTAGAATCCCAACTAATGTGAAATCACCACTTCGCCCTTACTTCTAGAACCATTAAGTCAATAGGATTAGGTGCATACTTGCAATTTTAAGCTGTAGTCTTATTTGCATATTTATTCAAATAATTTTAAAACAAAACAAACACTTTCCTTTTATCTTTTTATATTTTAATCAAAACATCTATAACCATATATGCTAATATTGTACACGAAATGAAATAACTAATAAATCATTGAGGAACAAACTTAATCAACTTACTTATTACTTGTAACGACCCGTACACTTGCTGAGAGTTAATCATGGTTTTTGAGGTGTGTGCGCTTTTTACATTCATTATTTTATCACACCCATGGGCCTACCATTATCCTTTCTCTTTAAAAACTTCATCATTCCCCTTAGATATCATTGATTCGGAATTGAGATGAGGCATGGACTGCTTGTAATCCTCCTATATAGTATAGATAATGGCTCCGTAATATACGTATAGTGAGTTAAGTTTCAAAACAGCGTCGTGAAAAGCCTGGTGATAGGGCTTGGAACATGAAGAAGTGTTAGGAGAAAGAAAAGAAAGTGTGGAACCTGTTTTAAGCCCATGGTGTTAGTACAAGTTGAAAAATGAAAGAGGCATAGCCAAGCCAGAATATATATAGGTCTTGATAAAGTCCATTGGACATAAGAAGATATACCTGCGCGATCGATGAAACGATGATGCAACCAAGGAATAAATATGACTTCCCTTAGAAGACAAAAAGGAGACACACGGTCATGAAGAGATTAGTGGGAACTGCAATAGTTTATCGAGTACGCAAAAACACGTTTTTCAAGTAAATTATCTCTCACTTGAATAAAATACAAATAAAAGAAAACCTGACGCGCATAAGATGCATGTGTCATGCCACGTTAAGGGTCAAAAAATTTCATGAGCTCGATATTGGTGCAACCGGCTAAGGAAAAATAAAACTGGGACATCCCTTGTGCAAAGGGAGAATCTTGATTTAAAGGAGTAATTGATAAGGGAAAGGTTGTACTCCTCGTATAGATAAAGAACACATGCCCTTGAGTTGAAAAAACAAGCAAAGTAAGGATTTCATTTGACGGTCTCGAGTGACCTCAAACTCGAGCCAACCGAAACAACATATGGGCTACGTAACTAGAAATGCCACAACCTGATGAAAGAACATGATGCAACACGAATGTGGACCACTTATCCACGCACGAGAGACATGATCAGAGTGATGCCAACCCCCCCCCCCCCCCCTCGTCAGGAATAGCATAAATAAAACTGCATCAACATAAGGAAGGACAATACAACTCCTCGAGAATACCCCGACGGTAGCTGCTAGATTATAAAACACCTTTAAACATTATTCTTGTAATCACCGGCAAAATTTACGCCAACTTATTACAATAGAGTTTATCTTTTCTCTCGCCGATCTATCGCTTATATTTCAAGTTTTTTACTATAATCAATACACTGCCTAACCACCATAACTCACCAAATCAAACATCTTTAGTTCAACAAATTCTATCTGTAGAATCTGTTCAATCAACGGGTGATAGAAGAAATACAACATCTACGCTACTATATTAGCAAGATTCTGTCTATAAGGAGGGACAAGATACAAACCTCTCTAAAGAACTATCGTGAGACTCGTTTATGCCTCTACAAAATTAAAACCTTACTTCGAAACACATCCTATAAAGGTATTGATGTAAGGAAAATCTAGATTCGACTAGATCATCCTAAATCCCATAAACCTGATTTGAAGGGTTTGTGGTGTTTTTCCGGAGACTTTTGGCTAAAATACACCTATGAAACCAGAATTAGGCCGGGAATATTTTTTTTGAGTGTGTTTGACCTTCCCGGACCTTTGGAATGCTACACTTTCCCAAATCATATGCCTTGCATTTTAATTTTTCTTTTAATGTTTTTTTAGACCCAAAATATTATTTTGGAGTGTTTTGAATCCATTAGAATTTTAGGTTATATATGATTTAGATACCTTCATTTGAAATCAGTTTTTGATTGGTTATTTTTTAATGATTGAGATTTTTTTTTTTTTAATTTGAATGTTGCTGCATATAGTTTCTACATCAGGTTCACTACAAAAAAAAAGAGAAAAGGTGGTGGTTAATTTGACCTTTAGTGGCAGTTATAACCGCCACATAAACATTTGTGGCACTTACCCAACCGCCACCAAGTCCGCCACTAAGTTCAGAGCCACCTATTGTTTTGGTGGGGTTTGCAAATTACTACAACAGATGCTAAAGGTGGCGGTTATAAATCAAATACGCCACAAATTGTTTGTGGCAGTTATGCTGAACCGCTACCTAACATGAAGTCTTAAAAAAAATTACTGTTAACCGCCACCAGTTCCCTATGGAATTTTTAAAAAACAAGAAGCGACAAAAGGTTAGAAATACTAAAAATTAATTTATTATAGGAAAAACCGAAAAAATATATAATATTACGAAATCCATAAATTGAATCTTTTTTTTTATCTTGAATCTTATTCAGCAGCTTGCTTGTTTTGTATGAAGTTTATTGTCTAACCTATAGAATCAAAGAAATACGACAAAATCAGAAGAACTGAAAGAGTTACACAAGACTAAAACAAATCTTCTTGTTCCCTCACACTAATATTTTTTAGGACAAAACCAAATGGAACAAACACAACAATCCAAAAATAGATAAATAATTTTATAAAGTGAAAAATTTCAAAAATTGAAAAGAAAAGTTGCTACATTACTAATTAAAAACAAGATCTTACTAATTTAGAATAATCATATTTTATTATTCTTATGATTAAAGTGAATAAAATTGGTAATTTACCAGATTTGTACCTAATTACTACACTGGAAATATAAAGCATAAGTGCACTATAGGTCCCTAGATTTTGCATAATATAGATATATACCTGTCGTGTATCTTCATAAGAGAGAAAAGTTTCCCATCCTTCATTAGCCTTCTACAACAACTCTATGCTCGTAAATTGCCAAAAGCTAAGGAGTAATATTTTTAAACAAGAGATAAAGGGTAAAAAGGGAAGCGGAAATTTCGTACCTGTTTAACGTTGTAATCACTTAAAGATGGAAGTAGAAGGCTAAGGGATGGACGGTTCCCCAAGAAATCTAGGGGTGAAAATGCAATTAATCAATAATGTTGAATATCCAAAAGGGAAACTTAGTACCGTGAATTTGTGCTCTAGATCCTTGAATTTCTTTCAAAGTATGAATTTGTTCCGGATCTTTTTCTCTTCTTTCAGGAGCAGTAAATTACGATTCTAAAGCTATAATTCCTTTCCTTGCAATTGCTCTCAGCCTTAACTCTTGTCCACGATGCAGCTTCAGAATCATAATTCCCCTACAAACACGCAATCAAATCATCACTCTTGTGAGAGTTAATTGCACAATTGACCCTCGTATACTCTTTAGTTATACAAGATAACTAAAATATCCTTGTGTGGTACATTCCAATCGTGCAATTGATTCAATTACCAAATGCTCAAATATATTAATTGTCACGCACAAATGCAACATTATTATACATCTTAAATCAATATATTTTGGAAAATGACTAATTTTAGGAACTATAAGAAATTAGAATCTGATCAAGTAATTGTACACACTATACACAGATTAAATGTGGTAGGAGCCAGAGGCATCTCCAAAATCAACGGGGCTGACGGTAGGGAGCTGATGAGGTCCTTGCTGGTAACTTCTAGGGTTTGGTCGCTATGACACTTTACGCGGAGAAAGAACTCAACGGAGCAATTCAACGGAGATCAAGCGGCGGAGGATCTATTCAGCGGAGAAACAATTCAACAGAGAGATACAGCGGCGAAGCAATTCACCGGAGAAGAGGAGGTGCCACCGCAAGGGAAGAGGATTTAGGGTTTTTAATTGAGAGGAAATAGATGGTAGATTCCTGTCGCTATCTCCGACTCCGTAGCCGTGAGAGTCCTCATCGGAGAAGAAGAGGTGCCACCTTGAGTGAAGAAGAGGTCAGGTTTTACCGGAGAAGATCAGGCGCCACCGGGAGAAGAGATTGCGTTTGGAGTTTCTGAAAGGACGTAGAGAGAGAATTTTGTATTTATTGTTATAAGACTAAATGATATACTCAACTCAAGTAAATGAAATACAAAAAGAATTGACTTAGTCAAACTATGGTGGCAGTAATATAAGATAATGCAATACTTTATAAAAATATTATGAGGTGGCAAGTATAACTTCTGCCACGTAGTACTGATAAATAGATTTTTTGTAGTGCTTCTTACCGACCTCCCTTTAAGGAGATACGTTGTCAACGACAGAGACCTCCAAAAGGCTTCTAAAATGGATTGTCAAGTTAGTCAAGCTGAATTATTATTAGAGGGCTCAAATTGCCATAAACACTCAAGTCATTAATAAATTTATAGTAGAAAGAACCTACTCATCAGATACTCTGCAAAATTGGTGTCCGAGGCCATTTCTACAAGCAACAATGTTATAAACAGATTTTTGTTCTTAAATGGCAAAAATTGATATGTTATTTAAAATTTTAGTGCATAGTTATCAAATGTCTTACAAAACCTACATTTGTTTCAAGTTGAATCTCAAGACTTAACCTTCTATGCTACATCTGATGAGCATGGCCATCTGGCCCAATTCATATGAAGATTGTGTGGGGTAAAGCAACACCAAAGGGTGGAGTGGTGTTCATTGGGATTAAAAGACGTGAAAGCAATTGAAGATTTGGCTCTCTGCCTTCTATAGTTGAGTTTAATTGGATTAATAAACTTTGAATTACAATTTAGAAATTCATAGTTTATGTAAGTTCAGTCAAATACTTGAATTAAAAATACTAAAGCTGAATCCAACACAAACATTTGATAGTACTTGTCAAAAAACCTATGGCCTCTTAACAGGCTTACAACATAACATGTAGTTATGGCTCGATCCCCAAAGGCCATGAATTTTCTTAATACATCTTTTAAACATATTTGGCCTTTTAACAGCTTCCGAATGCATTCCTCCTGGTAAGGATACTAGGCTAGGTTTTATGTGTTCCGAGTGCATTTCTCCTGGTAAGGATGCTAAGCTAGGATCTATGTGTTCCGAGTGCATTTCTTCTGGTAAGGATACTAGGTTAGGGTCTATGTGTTCCGAGTGCATTCCTTTTAAGGATACTAGACAAGGATCTAAATTGTACAATAACTTTTTGGTTGGAGGTGCTTTGACAATATATACTTGCTTGGAGCCAATATTATATTGCAGTCGATAATCAGCACTATCAATATGCAGTCGACCCTTTAATGCAATATACACACAAAGGTCCTTACTCATATTTGAATTATCTTTCATAAAATCAAGAGGAATAATCTTTTTCTTTGACCATATTTGTTTCTTGTGATTCTCCAAGACCCATACATGGAGCTCTTTTTCTATTATAAACCCGAGTGACAGCTTCTCATCCCAATTAAATTTCTGCATGTTCTCTCCACCTGATTGAAAACCCGGAGGGATCTTGATTTTAATGAAGCTCTCATCTTCCAACTTTATTCCAATTATCTCAGATTTTTCCACTTCAGCTCTACAGAATTTTATGATGTATTTGACCTCCTTGGAGTGTATCCAATATACTGCTCCCTTGTTATGGAGTGAGAGAGAAATATCAAGAGGCCTTCAAGCAAGATCAGTTCCAACCGTTAACATATTAATACCATAAACATTATCTGTTCCATTGTTCGATTTCCTCAAGTTTATGCTAATCAACTTATAGTTATTAGTTGATGAATCGAAATCCATTACCATGACACGCGCCATCTCCCTGGCTCTTCTGGATCGTCCAACACTTCAAGCACTTGTTTGGTTGCTGGGTTTCTTATACGATACTTACAAGTTTCACTTTTCTCCAGGATTAAGCCATTAATGTAACTTATACTTTTAAATGTTTCCTCATTCCCATTTGATTCACCTTTTTCTTCATAAACAGCTTGGAATTTACTCCGGCTCAAATGCTTCTGAATGAAAATCTGGTCCTGAGTAATGATTTTCCATGCACAAACTCTCCTATTTTGGGTGATAAACTTATCTCTTCCACCTTTTTATTCCTGATCATTCCAGGAGAGTCTTGCAACCTGTTTATTTGTGTGAAAATAATATTAATAATACAATTTATCTGTTACACAGTATTCTAACTAATTAATAACTCAATTGATTCGTTAAACTCTATATATTTAATTACTAAGGAAATTTACATAAAAGTTTAGTGTTACAAGAAACTTAATTGTGGCCCATCAGGCATCAACCATATCCAAATATTAATATGTCAGTTTACTGTCCCCTTAATATTTAATTAAACCCCTAATCATTTCCTATTTATAATCTAAGGCCTAAGTCTATAATAAATGAGAAGCTTAATTCATTGCTAAGTATGAAAGGGAGAGAACATCTCTATCAGGACTGGGTCCGAGTCGCTGTGATTTTAACAAATGTAATCATCATAATTCATAACATAAAAGACTTCATATCTCCAACTTGAAGAAAAGGAAAAAAATCAAACACCACAATGAAATACACTATAATATATGTCAAAAATCAATTAAGTCTAAAAGCAATGCTCCATGCATGAGGTATTAACAATTCTAAACTACATTTAGCACAAACCTAGGTAGTCTTTCGCTTATACATGCATGAACGAAACAATACTTATTGTCAATTTAACAGATATAGAAAACAAATATACCTAGTTTGAATTATATATCAATAGTCATAACTATAACCATGTTAGCAAAAACATCTAATTACCGGAATAGATCTACACTTCCTTTTTCTCAAAATCAGAAAAGTAAAGTTCAACAATTACAGAGTAGACTGCTAACCGTAACAGACAAGTTCATATATACTTTGAAGAGTTTACTATTTATATTTTAATGGACGGTATAAAATCTGGATTATGATTCTCCAATCTGATTCCACTATGATTTTTCCTCTGTTTTTATCCGTATACTTTATACCGAAAATTTAGATCTTATCGTTCCCATAAACTTCTCCAACCGAAAGGACTCTACCTGGCTTTGTGGGATATTAGAGAAGTATTAATATTTTTTCAAAAAAACACAGATTTAAATATTGTTTTAACCAAATTATTAGGGGTTATTATCAGGGGCGGAGCCAGGAATTTTTGTTAGGGGGGGCCAAGGGGGTTCGTGGGCAACGCCCCCGAAAAATATATTTTTTGTTTTAAATTTCTTTATAAGTCAATGTATTATGTAAAATGGCAAAATAGGTCCTTATATGGTGCAAAATTGCACTATAAGTCCCTATATTTTGTAATATTGAAATATAAGTCTCGTTATTATTATTTTGGAAAATTCTTACATCCAATATTGGATGATCCTACACCAATTACATTAATACACATACCCTATGTTTTAAACTTGCAAAATTAACTAACACATTAATCTAATGACATGTGTTTTGTTATAATAATCAATGACCGTGATATAAAAATTGGACCATCCAATATTGGATGGAAGTATTACCCTATTATTTTTTTAATTAATTACTCTATAAGTTCTTTATTTTTTATAAAAATTAACATATATTATATATAAAAAAATTAAAAATCATATAATTAAAGTAATTTATAACTTAATAAAATAAATTTTAAAAATTAGGGGGGAGCCAAATGAAGATTTTACAAATATTTAGGGATTATTTACTTATATTTTTTTTTTTAATGTTTAGTTATATTTTTTTTTTCCAAAAAATTCAGGAGGGCCCATGGACCCCCCTAACCCCCCTTTGGCTCCGCCCCTGGTTATTATTATTATTATTAGAATGTAGTGAAATGGTGTAATATTCACAATTATCCTTTGTTAACATCCATATTTATCTCTTATAATTAATCAATAGGGTAGTTGAATAGTGTTATATGGCCACTCTCTCAAATGAGATAAAAAATTCTTAATAATATTATTATCTCCTTATCTTCATATAGCTCTTATCAACAATTCTTATTTACGTATTTTTTTAACACGTTATCATATCACCACGAATTCTAACCAAACAGAAAGGGACGGATCCAGAATCTCGAATCAGGGAGGGCTATTATTTAGTTTTAGTAAAATTAATCTATAAATTTTAAGTTGGGGAGGACTAATTTTTCAATTAAGGGGTTGTAATTTTTCCATGAGTAATGATATATACCACCCAAATTCATACCACCCAAATACCACCCAATGACGTGGCGTGAATTGGTTGGTTATAAATCGGTAATGTATTTATTTTCTTGATTTGATTAACGATTTATAACCAACCAATTCACGCCACGTCATTGGGTGGTATTTGGGTGGTATTAATTTGGGTGGTATATATCATTACTCTTTTTCCATTCATGTTTTTATCTAATTTTTAAAAAAAAAAATTGGGATAAATTATACTGTTATCTCACAAGTTGGCCCACCACAGCCTACCCTTGGATCCGCCCCTGCAGACAGTAACATGGATTTACCTAATATTAATGGTGGAGAAATGTGTCTAGCAGACAGTGCCACAACACATACTATCTTGAAAATAAAAAATATTTCTCTGAACTTAAATTTGCTAAATCAGTCGTTGTTTTATGGTGCAACAAATATGATTGAAGTTTTGGAAAAGAATGCATTGTTTTTCCTATGGAACGAAATTATTAATAAGAAATGATTTATATTCTAGTAGCTCAAAAAAAATCTACTAAGTTTTAAAGATATTCAAAATAATGGTTATCACGCTGAAACCATAAATGATAAAAACAAAGAATGTCTTTATATTATATCGCTTGTATCCGGCAAGAAAATAATGATAGAAAAATTACCGATATTATCTTATGGGTTATATTATACTTTATAAATCCAATCCAATCTAATTTAGCGATTAATAAAATGATGAACAATCCAAAAGTCTTTATTCTTTGGCATGATCGTCTAGGTCATCCGGGAACAGTAATGATAAGAAATATAAATGCGTATACACAGGGTCATCCATTAAAGAACCAAAAAGTTCTTTTACCAAATGATTATTCATGTGTTGCATGTGCACAAGGAAAACTAATCATCCGATCATCAAAAACTAAAATCGGTATTGAATCTCCAACATTTTTGGATAGAATTCAAGGAGATATATGTGGTCTGATTACCCCACCATGTGGACCATTTCAATACTCTATGGTGTTAATAGATGCATCAACTCGTTGGTTTTATGTCTCCTTATTATCCACCCGGAATATGGCATTTACAAAATTACTTGCACAAATTATCTGACTACGAGCTCGATTTACGGATTATAATATCAAGAAAATAAGACTTGATAATGCCGGAGAATTCACATTCCAAACGTTTACTACTGTATGTCAATTGAAATTGAGGTTGAGCATCATGTGGCTCACACACATACACAAAATGGTTTATCTGAATTTATAATCAAACGTATACAACCAATCGCTAGACAATTACTCATCAAACTAAGTTGCTTAATTCAGCTTGGGGTCATGCAATATTACATGCAGCAGCATTAATTCAAATATGACCAACAATTTATCATAAAAATTCTCCATTGCAATTTGTTTTTGGTCAAGAACTAAATATATCTCATTTAAGAATTTTTGGTTGCGCAGTTAATGTCCCAATTGCTCCACCATATCGCACTAAAATGGGACCACAAAGGCGATTGAGAATTTTTGTTGGCTATGAATCTCCATCGATTATCAAATATCTTGAGCCTTTGACTGGAGATCTTTTTACAATATGTTTTGCTGATAGTCAATTCGATTAATCAATATTCCAATCATTAGGGGGAGGAACATAAGCATAACTAGGAAAAACAAGAAATTTCTCGGAAAGTATCAATATCTTATTTTGATCCTCGCACAAATCAGTCTGAACAAGAAGTTCAAAAGATCATTCATTTACAAAGGGTTGCGAAGCAATTACCAGATGCATTCATTGATACCAAAAAAAGTGACTAAGTCACACATACCAGCTATAAATGCTCCCGCTTAAATAAATATTTTAAACGAGCAACCCGCTAATGAGTTGATCACACGCCAAAAGCCGGGTAGACCAATCGGTTCCAAAGATAAAAATCCAAGAAAGAAAATGGAGCTAAAAATCAAGTTGAAAATATACAATCTTGGATAATCCTGTAGAAATCACAACACCAAACACTGGTGAGAAGCTATATTGTAGATCTCCCCGCCTAGGCGCGCCTAGGCGTCAACTCCCCCCTCAGTCGCTTACGCCTAGTTAAAATTCTAGGCGGTTTTGCCTAGCGCCTTAGTCGCTGTAGAATAGGCGCCTAGCCCGTCCAGGCACTGATTAATGGCAAAAAATGGCCGCCTAGGCGCCGACTAATGGCAAAACATGCCCGCATAGGCCTTCTTGTTATTTTTCTTATTTTCGAGAATTCTTTAATTGATATTATAAGTCAATCTTTAGTATTTTTATATTTACTATAATGTTGTTAGATGAATTTTATGACTTAAATAATTAAAATTTCTATAATTATTACATATATATTACTAAATATACAAAATTACACAACGGAATTCAAAACCGTATAATTCCGCCTAGGCCCCGTGTAATCCCGCATAGGCTTTAGACCGCGGTCGACCGCCTAGGCCGCAAAACCGAGATCTACAACATAGGTGAAAAGGCAACTTCAATAGAACTCATGTACCTTACTATGAATTAAACAATGAAATTGTTGAAAATGAAGAGATCTCAATTAATTATGTTTCTATAGGAATTAAATGGAACTGAGATCAAATCCTTGTTAACAACATATTTGCATATCCAGTAACTACTGTTTTAATGAATGACAGTGAGGAACTTGAATCGAAGTCCGTTCAAGAATGTCGACATAGAAATGATTAGCCAAAATGCAAAGAAGCAATACAAGTTGGATTAAATTCACTTGCGAGTATTTGGACCTGTAGTTCTAACACCTGAAAATACTAAACCTGTTGGCTACAATGGGTATTTGTGAAAAAAACATGAAAAAAAACAAAATTGTGCGATATAAGGTACGACTTGTAGCACAAGGTTTCTTCCAAAGACCTGGGATTGATTATGAGGAGACATATTCTCCAGTGGTGGATGCAATCACTTTCAAGTTTCTAATCGGTTGCATCTAATGGATGTGGTAACTACTTAACTTTATGGATCACTTGATAGTGAAATTTATATGAAAGTACCCAGAAGGACTAAAAGTACCATAAGCATGCAACTTGAATTATCGGAAAAAATATTCAATCAACACACAAAGATCTTTGTATGGTTTTAAACAATCTGGACGAATGTGGTATAATCGTCTTAGTACGTACCATCTTAAAGAATGATACACAAATAGATTCATTTGCCCATGTGTTTTTATCAAGAAATCAAACAATGGGTTTGTCATTATTGTAGTATATGTTGATGTTTTGAATTTAATTGGGACTCTTGAAGAGCTCGCATTAGCAGCTGCAACCTTGAGTAAAGAATTTGAGATGAAAGATCTTGGAAAAAATAAGTTTTGTCTTGTCTTACAAATTGAGCATTTGTCAGATGAAATATTTCTCCATCAATCAACATATGCAGATAAAATACTGAAAAGGTTTAATATGGATAAATGTCATCCATTGTCTTCCCCTATGATGTTTTGTTCACTAGACGTACACAAGGACCCTTTTTGTCCTCGAGAAGATAATGAAGAAATACTTGGTCCAGAAATATCATATTTACGTGTCATTAGAGCATTTACGTATCTTGCAGACAACACTAGACATACATATCATTCTCTGTAAATTTTTTAGCAAGGTATAGTGCTACCCCAACTTGAAGATATTGGAATGGAGTCAAACATTTATCTTGTTACCTTCGAGAAACTATTGATATAGGACTATTGTATTCAATAAATTCTCAAGAAAAACTAGTTGGATACGCAAATGTTGGTTATCTATCTGATCCTCATAAAAGACGATCAAAAACTGGATACTTATTCACTTTTGGTGGTATTGGGATCTCTTGGCGTTCTACAAAGCAGACTTTATTCATCCACTTCATCAAATCATGCAGAGATACTTGCATTACATGAAGCTAGTCGGTAATGTGTTTGGTTGAGATCTTTGACTCAGCATATTCAAGGAGAATGTTGCATTTCAACGACAAAAACAGGTCCAACCATACTGTATGAAGACAATGCTTCTTGTATTGCTCAAATCAAGGGAGGATTTATCAAAGGTGACAAAGCATATCTCGCCAAAGTTTTTTCACACATGAACTTCAAAAGAAAGGTGAAGTAGGCGTCCACCGAATTCGATCAAGTAAAAATTTAGCAGATCTGTTTACAAAGGCATTACCTACGACAACGTTTGAAAGATTGATACACAAGGTTGTGATGCGTCGACTCAGATATTTATCTCTACTTGTACAAATAAGGGGGAGTACGTGTTGCATAATAACGTTAAAAAATTAAAAAAGCTACCCGATACCGCATAATTACTTATTAAGTAAAATAAGTTGAGTTAATTGGGGAGGAGAAGAAAACCTCCATTCACCAAATAGTTTTCCAACAAGCTTTTGTTTGGCGACCCAATCAGCTACAAGTCTCTGCAGTATTGTAGATCGACTTCAAAATATTTTAACACTCAAGAATATTACAAGGGGTCCTAGTAGCTTAGAGTTTAACTATCACTTCACAGTCACTTTCGAAAATAGTTGAATTGGTAGGAAAACCTTTCGCTATTTCGCAAGCCCACTGAACACCTTGAGCTTCAACTTCGACAGAACTTCTTGCCTCTATATCCATTGCACCAGTCTCAATCAAGTTTCCAAAAGAATCCCTGACTATATAAGATATAGCACAACCAAATAAAGTAAAGCTAGCATAAGTATTTATTTTTATAATATTAGGAGTGGGAGGATTACATTTATTAACTTTACCAGTATTTTAAATACCAAGGTTTTTATCATTTCCTTCAATTAAAGTCGAGGGGTCCGAGTCTGAATCCTCTAACTCTTTTATCATTTTACCAACATTAGGGGTTTAATTCACATCTTTATATTCCTTTCAAGTGGAGTAAGATATATTACACATGAATATAGGTTTAGGTTTAACCCCATTGAATATAAAGTTATTTCTACCTTTCCAAATTTGTCAACAAATATTACTCAAAAGTGCCGCAAATTGTATATCTTGACCATTTGTAGCATTCAAAGAGACAAAAATTTGTGAAAACCAATCATCAATCCTTTAAGTGCTATTATTCAAGGATCTAGGAGTTAGAGAGGAAGAGAACCACACAACCCTAACCCAAGGTCAAGCAAACAAGAGGTGCTCAGTGGAAGATTCACCTCCGTGGGTATTTTATTTTTAATACATTTCATCATGAAATGTTAAATCTTAGGGGAGTAATTCATATTCCATAATATTTTCCAAATAGCAAGATCATTAAGATGTGAAGAAGAGGGGAGAAGGTCAGATACAAATTTGTTCTTCTCGTCTCTATTTCTTTTAATTAAAAGGTAAGCAAATTTAACAAAATAATTGTCATCTTTAGTATAATTCCAAAAACAGAAATCATTACAATCATAAGTAGGGACAGGCATGCAAGAAATAATCTTAGCTATCTCTAGGTTGTATTCTGAATTAACACCAATTCTTATTATCTGTTTGAAATAATTCTTTTGCTAACATTATAGTATTATCTTTTGGTTTAATAACACTATTTATATGATTAATACATTTATCATTTTGAACATTTATTGGTAAAGCATTTCCTAATCTCCATTTTATATTTTTTTCAAATACCTTTCTACCCTCTCGAATACCTTTACAACCAAAAGATGGAGAATGGTCAACTTCATCTTCTAAATAATTATTACTAGGATGATATTTTGATTTTAATAACTTGGTAAGTAGTGATTCAGGATTATTAAGCACATACTAAGGCAGTTTACCTAGTAAATCTAAGTTCATCAGGTTTATAACTCACCCAACAACTTGGATGAGCATAGAGAATCCCAACTTTCAAAGTGAATCCTATTATTATTTTTGTTATTACTCCACCAAAATTGAGATATAATACTTTTAATATTATTACAGATATTTTTTGGAATTAGAAAAGAAGACATTATGTAATTAGGAAGACTTTGCAGTACAGAATATATGAGAATATCTTTCCCACTTTCAGATAGAAAAATTGTTTTCCAATTCTCTATTTTGCTCAAGATTCTTATAACTAACTATTCAAGATCTTTACATTTATTTCTACTCCAAGACGTTGGTAGTTCTAAATAGGATCCCAAATATTCAACATGTTTAATTTGTAGTCTAGAGGACATTATATGTTTAATATGACTAGGTGTGTTGGGACTATAAATAACACCACATTTATCCTTATTAAGACACAACCTAGTTGCTTTACTATATTGTTCCATTATCTTATTAAAAGCTTCAATATCTTGATAAGTGGCTTTTAGAAAGAAGATGTTATCATTTGCAAAGAGAAAATGAGTGACGATTGGACAACTCTTACCAATTTTAAAGCCTTCAAGTAAATTGTTATTAACTTTATCCTGAACCAGAAGGTTCAGTGCTTGAGACATAAGACAAAACAGGAAAGGGGACAAAGGGTTCCCTTGTCTTATTCCTCTTGAAGGTTTTTGAATTGCATGATCTTTCCCATTTATAAGTAGAGAATATGTAACTGTAGTAACACAATTCATAATTCTATCGACCCATTTATGGTGAAAATCCAGTTTACTTGATAGTTTTTCTAAAAAATATCATTCTAAATACTTAGAAGCATTTTCCACATTAGCTTTAATGGCTAGGAAATATTTCTTAGTATATTTTCTTCTTTTAATAAAAGTGATAAGTTCATGTGATATTAAAATATCCTCTTGAAAATTCCTACCAGGAATGAAACCCGTTTGATTATCATCTACTAATAATGGCATCAAAGGTTTTAACCTATATACCAAAATTCTAGAGATAATTTTGTATAAGATATTAGTACAACTTATAGGCCTATAATTGGATACCTCATAAGGTTTTTCAATTTTTGGAATGAAAGCTATGAAAGTTTGATTCAAAGGTTCCAAATTGCCATTATTAAACCAGAAATCATTTATTATGAGCATAATATCTAACTTAATAGTGTCTTAGTAGGTTTTGTAAAATATTCCAATATAACCATCAAGCCGTAGAGTCTTTGTTAAACCCAGCTCCAAAACTACTTTTTTAGCTTCATCAAGTGATAGGGGCTATAAGAGCTTAATGAGTTTCATTAGTTACAACACGTTGCATAAGAGATAATACATGAGTAAAATCCCTTGGTCCCACTGAGTTGTAAAGCTCATTGAAATAATTTTTAAATCCATTAATAATATCACTTTCTTTTTCTATCGACTCATTATTATCATTCTTAATTCCTTTAATATTGTTTCTTTTTCTTCTATTTTTAGTACAAGTATGAAAGTATGTTGTATTTTTATAATCCTCCAATATTGTTCCTCTCTTTCCCAAACTTTCTCTATAAGTTGTGTTATAGCATTATATTCATCCCATATTCCTAAATTATTCTAACCATTTGATAAAACTTTAAGCCTTCCCTAATGGTTTTCAATGTTTTTTTTGTTATTACTGAATTTCTCCTCGTTCCATCTTAATAATTTTATTTTAGTAATATTATGAATCTAGTAACACTAGTAGGAATACCTCTTAAATTTTTGTGTTCCTCCCACGCATTTTTAATAATTCTGTTTTAGATGCCCCAAAAGACTAAAAATAAAATTTTCTTTTTTTATTGTTACAAATTTGATCTTGATGAAGTATAATAGGACAATGATCTGAACCAACTGAAGGTAGCACGACCAAACAAACATTTGGGAACATTGTACTCCATTTTAGATTACATAACCCTCTATCTAAAACGTATTTTATTAACTCTTCAACTGATCATTTATTGGACCAGGTATACCATGTCTTGAAAATTTCTTCCAATTTAAGATTATTAATAAGATTATCAAAACACTTCATATTACTTTTATTGTTATTTTTACCTCCCAATGTTTTAATAATATGTCTTATTACATTGAAATCTCCAATCATTAAACATGGAAAATCTTCATCATAGCACTTAGCAATTTTTTCAAGCACTACATTTTTATTAGCTTCTACAGGAGAACCATACACATAAGTATATTTGGTTTTAATATCATGATTTATCACAATATCAATAAAATTTTCATCAGAATTGAGTATTTCCATCTAAATATTATCTTTAATGAACAAAGCTAACCCTCCTCCCAATCCAATAGGGTTCAGAGAATGTATAAGTTTCATACTCAATATATTAGCTAAATTATTAACAACTTTAAAGCAATTCTTAGTTTCAGTTAGAAAAATACCTCTAGATTATGTTTAGCACATAAATCTCTTAGGGTTTGGACTGTCAAAGGGTTGTCAATCACTTGACAGTTCCAGATTATTTGTAATTGATGAAGAAGAGATTGTTGTGGAGTAATCCCGCAAACCCATCTACAACTCATCAACTTATCTTCTTTAGTAAGTTGATACGATCTTGTACTAATTCCAAAGAAAAAACTTCATCAATATTCATAATCACTTTAGTAATGTTCATACAATCGGAGCCACCATTGAAGGAAATCAATAAGTGGTCTTTCGAGTTTTATTAACGATACATAAAATTCCTACACAATATCTGTTTTTAGAAGTCAAAATAGTGGGTTTTAAAACCAACTTAACTGAGAATTTAATACACTTTCTTATTAACTTTACAAAAAAATTCCTTGTTAATCAAAATAGCTGAGTTTTTAATAACAATACTAAATTGCTTTTTACCACCAACAGCTACTTTGTGATAGTATACACTACCACATTAAATACAAAGGAACACAGTAAAGGGAGGTTCCCTTGGGGACGGAGAATCCTTTGATCGTGCAACTCAGTGTATAAGGCTCGGGATCAATGGCGTAAGCGTTTGCGCGATTTGGTTCAAAAACCTAGCAGATCGGCCTGACTCAGTTTTGGGTCTGAAATGAGCTCAAGAAGGAGGTCAGGCCTGGATCTGGAATGTGAGCCTGACATTGTTTTGGGCCTAACATTCGATAAGGCCTGTAACGCGGTATTAGTTGGCAATCTGAAAGGATGGAGGCTGGATGCGTTTTTTTTGAAGAGAAAGCAGGAGACGGACTGTTGGGGTAAGGGGAAGGATGGAGGCCACCGGGTAGGTGGGGGTGCGGGAAGAAGGCAGTTGGGTGGGACGAAGGGGATGCCTTAGCAGCCCAACGGAGGTGGAAAAAAGGGGCAAGGGTCGGGGTTTATTGAAAAATGTGCCTGGGAGTACATTCCGGGTTTTGATTAGGTGTTTACATAACAAGAAGTTATGTAATATAATGATTATACTTTTTAATATACGTGAAAACAAAGTGAACAAATATTTTAAAACAGAAATTTGACGCTGATGTCTTGTCACTCGTGTTTGTGTAATAACAACTCATCATCTGCCATTTTACACTAAAGGTGTCCTAACAATAAATCGATGAAGAGGACGCCTACCAAAATGTCCTAGATGCACAGGACCTTCTACTAACTAGCAGGAGTTTCAGAAAACTACATTCAACTAAATCCATGATGTGGATAAACACACAAGATTAACCCTTTCCACCATAATCCAGGGTGCATTAAAATAAAATAAAATTTCATCTCAAACTAAAAAAGTTAGAAATTATGTTGTTAACACAAACTTTTTCAAAGATAATCAATCTACTGTCAAATTCAATTCAACCCCAAACAAACAGGGTAATATCCAAAGAAAGAAAACAAATCATCCTCACAAATTTGATTTGGTATAATAACTAAGATCCTAAAACAATCTAGAACCAAAGCTTCAAATTAGCAGAGAACTCCACTATTTTCACAAAGTACACCTCTTCTATTTTACTTTTTTCTCTTATTCTTTCTCTATTAGAGGTCTCTTCACTCTCCTGTTTGTCTTTCTACCTTAGAATTTTCCTTTTCCAAGCATATAAACATTTACCAACACACTTAATACCCATTAATCTGTGGTCTTGGACTAGAACTAGGACCAGTCAACCTTGAAAACGGAACCTGACCTCTCCCGGGCAGACCTTTCTGGGCAGTAAAACTTCCAGGTTCCGATACCGATTTTGAAAAAGCCTGAGCTAACTCAATAGCAGAAGCTACTTTCCGTGGACCATCCGGTGAGGCAGGTTTTTGTTGCGGTTGCTCCACCGGTTTCCGCCATGTCTCCGGCGAAGGTTGTCTTTCCTGTGGTGGTGTTGGTGGTGGTGGTTGCTGAGCATGACCATCTTTTGTGTTCCTCCAATTCTCATTTCTCCAAGAATCTCGCCTATTATCACCATTTTTTACTGTTCGATTATTTTCACTTTTTTGAATTTCTTGTTTCACCCTGGAAATTAAAGATAACAGATTATTTTAAACTAAATAATATAACACACATTAATTCAAATAAATTAGTAATATACCGAGGAAAAACTTGTCGTGTGTTATTACCACCAAACACTGGACTCCTACAAAAAGTTAATATCACAATCAAGAAATAGTTTCCAAATATTCATAATATAAATAAAAAAATATATATATATACCTGTTACTTTCACTATTTCCTTCTAATGATTCAAAAGCTTGTGAGCGTGGTTTAAGGTTTAATTTCGGACGAGCAACTCCACTATTCACTGTCTCATGTGATATATTGTCCTTAACCACAACTAAGGGCCCACTTAGCTGCAATAAACAAGAATAAGACCAAGAAATAAAAAGAAATAAATAAATAAATAATACCTGTGGTGGTTCAATATTTTCTAACGGTTTAGATCTAGGAAGTAACTTTAATTTCGGTCTTTCATCGATTTTATCATCAATATTCAAGCTTCTTACAGTATGTTTTACCAAATCATCATCTTTAGGAGATATAATTACACCAGAGGCCTTGTATAGGGTAGTATTAGTAGTAATAACCTTATCTGGTTCAATATCTATTTGCTGTTTAGAATGCCATCTACCTGATGAAACCTTTTCAAGTGCACTTGCATGAGCTAATTTCGATACAACATTTAAATGGGACCCACCTGAAGAAGAAACTGAAACTGGCTCTTTTATAACACCTACAATCTCTTTTCTCAAACCCCATGCATTATTATTATTATTATTATTATTAGCAGTATAAGATCCACTAGAAGCTGGACGAGAAATGGGTCGATTTGATGAGGTTTTGGGTAAAGCTTGAATACTTTCATCACTTATGGTTCTACGAGGGGTTGACCCGGACCCACCATCTAAAGGTTTACGTTCATCTTCATCGAAATTACGTCCGATTTGTACGTTGTTAGTAAAAAAAGGTGTTCTATCTTCTAGATTCTTAACTGCACCAGCTGAACCGGGTCTTAATCTATGATCTGACCTTCCTGCTTGATTTCCCCATGGATTTTGTCGATCTGGTTGTTGCCTCACAATTCTGTCAAATTTATTTATTTATTAATCGGATTTTTTGATGCAAATCAGATCTAATATTCTTAAATCATTACGATTATAATAAAACTGAGAACGAATCGATCACGTAAAGAGGACAAGAAACGAATATATAAATAAAAACAGATCGATTTATAGAGGATATAGTAATAAAGAAATTAAATAAAGTCAGAAGGTAAAAAGTGAATAATAATTATGAAATTAACCTAGAAATGTGAGTATTTTTGCTAAAATTAGGGATTTTAAGAGGAGAAAACGTACATGCCGGGAGCAGATGGGAGAGGAAGATCGGAAGGGATTGAACCGCCATGGAAGTCTTTAAGAGTCATGGTTGCCTTCTTCTTTGCCATTTTTTCTGTATGTAGTTGTATTTCTATTTCTCTAATACAAGAAAATGATTAAAAGCTTTACCCTCTCCTTTTTTTCGTCTTCTTTTTCTCTCTAAAAGAAAAAAGAAAAGAGAAAACTCTCAAGAAATCTAACACACAAAATTGGAAGCTAAAAGAGAGAGAGAGAGAGAAAATGAAGAGGAGCACGGAGAAGGTATGGAATCTATTTTATATGCTTTCAAGTTCCGACCAAAATGACAAGTCTTCTCAAATGTGTTTTGAGCCCAAGAGATTGTTTATGGATTTTACTTCTTAGGAGTTTGGGTCCATTTAGCCCAAGACTTAAGGCTACTTTAATTGGATACTTCTCAAGAAATGGGTCAATAGAGCCCAAACCCTTCTTTCATGAATTCTTTTTTATCAAATACAAGAACCATAATTGTTACCGGCCCGAATATATCTTACTAATACTACTAAAAAAATTAACTAGTGAACTACATGGACATAATGAAATATCCAAGTTATTCCTAACGTACTTAGCAAGTATGTCCGCGACTCCATTGTATTCCCTTTTAACATGCATAACTTTCTAATCCGGAAATTGTGCTATCCACCTCCATGCTTCGGAAATCATGGGGCGAATCCTCCAGTCAACTCCCATTCGTCGATTGATACCTTGGACGACCTCAAGGTTATCCGAGTAGAATGAACTACTCTTAATTCCGAGATCTGCTGCAAATCTCATGGCAACAGAACGGCCCACATTTCCCCTTCCACATTGTTGTTTATTCTCGCTCTCTTTGTAATTACTTTTTTGACTACGCCCTCCTTCTTTCATGAATTACTTTCGTGTACAAAGACCCCATGGTCATGGGGTGGTTTTCATATTGCCATAAAGTGATATCTAGCTCCAAAAATTAGTTTTTGTTCTCTCATGGAAGGGATATCCTTTAAACCATATAGTTATGTTGTTGTGTGACGATTGAGCGGAAAGAAATTAGCTATATGGGTGATTCGACATTATGGAGGGATCGATGATCAACCCATATCCACAACTTCAAGCTAAGTATAAACGACCATTTCTTGCATTACGAAACTAAATTGCCTTGGAGTTATAATATATTGATTATTTGTATGGATAATACCTTTTATAGGTTATTTCTTGAGTAGTATTTCATGAAACTTGTTGTGCGTCATGTTGGAAACATTAAGTGCTTCTCCTTTGTGAATCTTGTTGGACCTTGGACCCTAGTTTGTGTTCACTTTGTCGAGACGAAAAATCTTTGAGTTGGAGGTCTTGATGTCGCGCGCTTTTGTGTAGATCTAGAGACTCAGGGGACATAATTTGGGGGGTTTGAACATTGAAATGGATTTTTGTGATAAATTTTGTGTAAATGTTTAGCTCCTAAGTACATTCATGATATGATCCCGAGATGAAGGTAAAATGTCAAAAAGTCAAGGAAAATCTGATCCAACTTGCAAAGGAAACAAAAAGTCTCCCTAGAAGCTTAAGTAAAAGTTTCGGCAAAATATCATTGTCGACTTTGAAAATTCACCATAATTAATTGGTGTGATTTATGATCAGTCCCATACTACCCAATATATCTCTTTAAATCTAGACCACATCTGAGGACACCCTTCGTAAATCGGAGTTGTACGACAAAGTTATGGTGGGTTTTCAATAAAAATCCAGTCTTGTTGTTGTCTCTGAAGCGTAATATAAAATCAACACTAAGGGAGTTGTGTTCCGCAAGTGTACGAGTCGTCAAGTAATATAAAACATAAGAAAATTATCGTCTTCTCGGGAATTTACGAATTAATTGAGGACTCTAGTTTAGGATTAGTAGTTCGTTGTTGATAAAAAAACTTAAGAAAAGATTTTTATTTTGTTTTTGCTTAAAATATTGCTACTAGGCTAAGAATCAAGAATTAAAAACTGGATTAACTAAGCAAAATAAACTAAGGTTGTGAATGGGTGGAGGGGGACGTAGCTCGAAACACTCATACTCACCACTAGTCTAGACATGGACTTGATTGTACTCATAAGGAAAAAATAGGTAGTTGTTCCTAATTAGGAAATTATACACCCTAAGTCTCTTCCGGGTAACTAGGGGTTGCTATTTAATACTAGGAATTTCTCTCGAATGAATCTACAATATTAACTAATGATTAAGATTATTCTACTCTCACACAATTTCCTAATTAGTTTAGCTCTTTCAAGTATGTAACTCCATAAGGCGTAAGTATTCTAATTCAACTACTAAAACCCCTTTCGGGTGTAACATAATAGCTAAATAATCCTATGCATATGTCTATCATACAAGAATTAGAAATAAATGCAAGCATAATTACAACAACAACAATCCTTATCTTATTTAAATTGAAAATCTCAAATTCATACAAAAAGATCCAAATCAAAGAGTAGGGTTCATAATATAGATTATTTCAAGCTACTAAGAAATTCGTTCATGCTAAAATAAAACAAAACAAAAGCCAAGAGATTCATAATTAAAGACAAAATTGAATATAAGTGAAAATTAAATAAAGATGATGACGGATGTAGGAATTAAGGTGTTTTAGAAGAATTCCTTGCTCCTTGTCTTTCTCTCCAAGTTTCTAGCTCCAAATTATGATAAGTGATATGTTTTCCTGGAATAATTAAGTATATATAGGCTCCATAAAACGTTTTAACTCATACATGTCAACTTAAGTGAGTCAAAAGTGCCCTATTCGACCCTCTTCTAAATCTGGACAATTTTGTGTCTCTTTAGTAAAACTGACATAAATTTCACGTCACAACTCTGAATTGGACGCTTGTTGTCGCCTAAGGTGTGATAAAATAATAGATAAATAAACGCAATTAAACACCTAGGCTAGCACGGTTCTGCAAGTATACAGATCGTATGCAAGTTTTAATAGATAAGTAAGATTCGTTCCTCAGAGACTAAGAGGGTTAGGAAGAACTTATGCAATAATCAAGTGCAAATATTAAAAGCTAGAACAAATAATACGCAGAGAAATAAAAGACAAATAGATTTTTCTTGGGTTTTTGATTAAGAAAATTAAACTAATAAAGTAAAGACAGAAAATTAAATGCAAGAGAAGAAGATAATATGAGAGTTTAGCTTGAGTATATAGCATGTAATCCCCACTAGTTTTGCCGGTCTAAACATGTAAGGGTGAATTGTGTAGTATTTCAATAATCGGTTTCAATTGCGCTAGGTAGTTTTAAATAGGGTTTACCTGTGTCAATAACGAGTCCTAAGCAAACTTTTCCTGCAACTGATTAAATGGCAATACACTAAACCATAATGACTATCTAGCTAGGTTGATTTGTCAGGTCTAAACCTTAATCTAGATGTTATGTGCTAATCCTATAGTTAAATATACCGTTGTCAATGATTATCTAACTACTATGATGGTAATTCTGTATGTTCGCGATCCACAAAGAACACAGAATATAAATCCAACACATAAACAGAGAAATAAAACATAAATTCAATTTAAAACATAGAATTCCCAAATTAGATAGATGTCAATCAAAACTAGGGTTCATACATATATGCTAAAACTCAAGCTAAATATAATTTAGTTCATACTAAGGGAAGAAAAGAAAGAAATTACAAATTCAAAAGTTGAAGAAGACATATTTGATGAACAGCTCCTTCCAGACTTCTTTTCTTGTGTTGTAAGCTTCCTCTTTGCTTAAGGTTTGGCCAAGGATGATTTTCTTCTGATAAGAGGTTGTATTTATAGTGTATAGGAAGCCCTAATTCGTTTTCTTGAAGGAGAAGGTAAGTATTGGACTCCAAGCCCAACTCAAATTCGTAACCCTAAAATATGGAATCAGCACCGTTTTTGTTTTGGTCCTAACAGCTTAAATACTTATCTGTTTGACGCGTATGAGTAGTCGAAATTCATAGTCTCGGAAATATCTTTAACTTTGCTCTTGACCGTTTTTCCAAATTCCTCACCGAGGTTGAGATACAAGCTGATTTGTGGTCGTGGGTGGTGAAATTCAGATTTATTTGGCAGCTTTATCTTTTCCATACTTTAGCTTTTGTTTCCTTATCTCCAATTTCCATGTTTATCCTCTTTCCTTTAGCTCTTAAAATTAAATTGGACTCTAATTAATTACCATATATCTTTAAAGCTACATACTAAATAAACAATTAAACACAATATGCTCTAAAAATAATAAATAATTAATTCAAGACACAAAATAGGAAAGTGTACTAAATCATGAGAAAATCGAACTATACTCTAATAAATACAACTAAAATGATGTCTCCAAGATAGATTTAATCATCACAAATGAGGAGACATCAACGCTCTTTTTTACCACGTGTACTAGACTCAAATACATATATCATGTGTAAATTTTATCAGCTAATTCACTACCAATTATCCGTTATGATTTTTGCAAGTTGGCTAAAGAAATCTGTTGAGACTTCTTGGTGAGCTTTAACTGGACATCTTGTCTCATTTTGTGACTTGACCGAAGCTACTTCTTCACTTTTAGACCTCTTGGATTCCTCTTGGGTCCAATAGCATCCATGTATCTAGGAGCTTCACACTTAACTCACAAATTACCTAAAAATCTTTATATATATCCAAGATTAGACCATTAAATCAAAGTATACCAATTTTAAGTGATAAATCCCATAATTATTCACTAAATCCCTATCAAATGATGTCTCGATACTATATTAATTCATCATAAAATACGAGACATCAAGACTCCTAACTCAAGGTTTTGTCGTCCCGACAAAATAAGCATTAACCTAAGGTCTCAAGTTCCAAAAAAGTCCATATGAGCAAGCAAGTAATAATCCCAAAAAAAATGTACAAAAGGTCTCATAAAGTCTCACCTACCAAATAATTCATACATATAATATTCATACACATAATCAACATGTTAAAGTTCCAAGAAGAATTAGTTTAGAAATAAACAAATGGACACTTAAATGTCTCGCTCGAAGTGGCAGCTATAGGTAGATCCTCGATCCTTCTATGTCATCTAATTATCTACTTACTTCTTTTCCGTTCATTCATCACTTAATCGCGTAGCTAAGAATCTTAAAGTATATTTGCTTGTAGTGTGGCTTAGGGTCGATAAGATATAATTGGGTTACCTTTAGAGTGAGATTTTGGCTATCTCCTCCCTTAACCTAGTAACTAACTGCCTAAGAGCTTGAGTTTAAGCTCTAGAAGTTCTCACTCATCCCCTTTCTGATGCATCAATCTTAGAATCCTCAGTTTTCTAGTTGCCAACTTCTTTTTGATTTTCAGCAAATTCACTTATCAGATTCTTTTTTTCAAATTTTTCATTCTTTTTGTAATACAAAGATGAGTCTTGATTTTTATTTAAGAACTCATATTGACTTATTTTTATTCATTTTTATTCTTTTTCTCTATTTTTTTCTTTTCATTTTTTTCAATTTTTTTCTTTTCATTTTTTTCAATCTCTTTATTTTCTTTTCTCGAATCCCGAAAGGATCATAATCAAGTGCCTCAAACATGTAGCACTATACAAGCAACAATAAATCACCCAATGTATATCCCATATCCACGGACACCCACCATCCCAAACTCAAGCTCGAAGACGACTAGTCCTAAGGCATTGTGACCCAAGGGGTGGGCCATATGGTAAAGTCCTACATACTAAGGGGAAATGCTTATAATCATGGATATTAAAGAAATAGGCTTAAAGGTTCAAAAGGGATAATAATTATACATAATCGTTAATTTGGACATAAACCTAAAGAGAACAAGTGGATTATGAACGAACCACCTTGATCATTTTTCTAGCTATGTAATCACGTTAACTTATTTACATCCAAGTCACAAGTAAGGTAGCTTTTCAACTAGGTAGATCTCACGTTCAACACACCTACTCAGATCCCTCTTAGTTTCTAGGCCCTTATGCATTGTTCGCTAATATTTCCACACTAACACGTTTTCATACAAGCATTTCGAAAACAAATATGGAAAGTTCAAAAAGCAAGATATTTTTCCTATCATCGATTCATATATACATGTTTTCAAAGACATTACTATTTCAACACTTGCTTTCCTTGTCTAATCTAATTTTTATTTTATTTTTGATTTTTTAATTTATATTAGATTTTTTTTCTTGAATAAAGTAAACACGTAAAACGGGGACGAGGACAACTAGTACCCCACCCCAAACTCATAAAGTAAGTAAAGACTTAAAATTATACACTAACACATAATATCATTTCCAAGAAGGGATAGAAATACATTTCTCTAGAGGCTCAAGGCCCCGTATTGGTGCACTCTTATCTTTAGATGATATGGTTAAGCTTAGAATAACTCCTGATTCACCAGTAATATTGATGTCCATTTGATCCCCGTGGTACCCCTAACTCAATCTTCACACAGTATCAGCACCTATAACTCAAACTTCACCAATTCACACAACCCCAACTCAGTTTCATACACACATCCCACTCGATCACACAAAATACTTCCATCTTACACAATAATCAATACTTTTCACAAGTTACAGCTAAAATGTTTGACTTTTCCAGTTAGGTAAAAAGAAGTAAATGCTTAGTTTTATTATCATATGAGTTCAATCTCTAAAACTATAGAAAATATGTCTCTAATAATTTCCATTGGCCACAACCAATCGTTTCTTCAAAACTTTGATCTTTGAACTCAAGGATTTGATCATTTTATTCAAGGAATTGTGTTTGTATGGTGTTTTTGGATGTTTATAGGCATTTAAAACTATGAATTATGATGCGGGGAAGGCATGGGAATTTTTCGGTTTATTTGGAATTTTTTCGGGTAAAATTTGGATTTTTGATTTTTTTTTTGACAGTTTGGGTGAAAAATGTAGGGGTTATAATGATATTTTTTGAAAATTCGGGGGGTAAAATGGTTTTCTTTCTCAAAATTTTTGGGGGTCAAAATGAACTTTTTGAATCTTTTAGGGTTAAAATGTATTTTCCTGGAACTTCCTAGGTCAAGATGTTCTTTTTTAAACTTGCTGGTGGCTTTTGGATATTTCAAAAATATTTGTGGTCAATTATTTATTTTAAAAAAAAACTCGGGTGGAAGGGGGAAGGGTAAGTGAATATTTGGGAACCTGGGGGTGCCTGGTTGGGGCATTTGGTCGAACACTTGGTGCAAGCAAATTTTTCAGCCCTTTTTGTTGGGAAATTTCGTCGAGCAGGTGCGGTGCGGTTGTTTACAACAGTTTAGGGTGAGCCTTAACATGCTACTAGAGTAGCCTAGTCTTCATAGGCTCGACTAGGATATTTGGGAAGGCGTGCCATGGTTGGATCATTGAAGAAAAGAGCAGTTAAAGGTCTACCTTCACATAAGGTAGGCTCGCCTTTCTCGTGTATTGACTTGGTCGAGTTTTGTCGAACGAAGCATGCAAGGCATGTCATGGCTGCGGGAAGGCTCGCCTTCCAGGCTTACTGCCAAGTTTTCTCAAATAAGGGTGCGCCTATGCCAAGGAAGGTGCACCATTCACGCATGCCTTTCATCGAACACCTGGAGTGCAGTTATTCATAGAGCACTAGGTGCTCGATGAATTTATGATTTTTTCATATATATTTTATAATTCATAAAATCATCGGTATATTTCAGAAATCTCCTTGTTGGACTCGAAATTGCGCTTTAGACGTACCCGTGCTTTTGGATTTTTCAACATAGAACCCAAAACTTCGCTAAATTTACAGTGTCTTCTTTATTTGTTTTAATAAATCAAAAAAATTATCAAAATTCATCTGAATTCTTCCCTCTTGACTCTAACTGAATTCTTGATGCACCCGTGCTCTCAGATTTTCCAACGGAGGATCCAAACATGCGGAGTCCAAGCTTTTCCATTAAATTTCCTCTGTTTTGACCTGAACTGCCAAGGAAACTGACCTATACATCATCAAAATGTACTATCCTTCTCGTTATGCATAATATACACTAATAAATTAAAATATGTACACCAACAGTTAAAAATATACACTTACTTACAAGAAAACACATAAAAATGTCGGTTGTCTCCCACCAACACTTTTGTGTAATGTTGTTAAGTTCGACGTGTTTACCTCAGATTTTTTTCTTAACCCAGCCTCCCCAACAGCGTACAAGGCTACTCGGATCAACCAAGCAAAACATCTAACTCTTCTTAGTTTGTACATTAACCACCTTATCTAAGACAACTTTGGTGACCGTTTCTTGGTCTTTTATTGGGAATGTGAGCTTTCAAAGAGACTTCATCTCCCACCCCAAACTCATCTTCATCTTTCCTTTTCACAGTTTCTTTTGGGGTCTTAACTTTAGATATTTTGATCACCCCTTGGACCACTGACACGTTCTTACCTTTATTTTGTTCATGTTTCCCAAAACGTAAAACGTATGGAATTCATCCTTGATGCTTAAGGTAAAATTTCCTTCATACACATTGATCATAGTGCACCCAATAGCCAAGAAGGGATACACCAGTATAAGAGTGACGTCTTTATTTGCGTTATACTAGAATATAATGAAGTTAATTGGTATTATGATCTTACCTACCTGCACCAAGACATATTCAATCACTCCACATGGTCATGTCAATAAATGGTCTGCCATTTGTAATACGACACAGTTCGGCTTTGCTTCTCCAATTCCTACATCATTTAACATACTCTTACGCATGAGGTCCATGCTTGATCACAAATTACATAAAGCTTTTCCTCCAAATGTACCACCTATCTCGATTGGAAGGTTAAAATCTCCCGGAACTTTTAGCTTAGTTAGAAACCTCGTTTGTACCTTGGTGAATATTTCCTCAGTCAATGCCACAGTCTTGAACTTTGAAAATTATTATTCTTGAAGGTGCCTCCTTGAAAAATATATGATATTTCAGCACTTTATTGATGTCTTTGAGTAAGTGCATGTTAATCTTTGAGCTGACTCAATATCTCGATGACATTGGTCTCGGAGTCATCATTAATATTAGCGACCCTTGATGGATACGGTGGTGGTAGACGACTATCTTGTGGTGGTGGTTCCACTCTCAGATTCTCTTGAACTTTTGGGGCTCCCACTGTCTTCTCAACCACTTCTTATTCCATCTACTCAATCTAGTATTCAACTATTATCTCATCTACATTTGTATTGATCGGATCTTTCTCTTTGATAATCCCCGCTGCATTGGACACCACTATGGCGGTGCTATGACCTTTCCACTAAGAAGACCAATGTACTGGTGTCCCCTAGTGTGTGATAAATTCACACCCTTAAACAAACACAGACGTACAAACTAACAACGAAAACAAAAAATAAACAAAAGACAATTAAAAAGTAAATCCCTGACACCTACGCCAAAAAACTTATTGTCTTCCGAAGCGTAATATAAAATCAACACTAAGGGAGTTGCATCCCGCAAGTGTAAGTGTCACCAGTTAATATAAAAGGTATGTAAATTATCGCTTCCTTAGGGATTTACGAATTAATCGAGGACTCTAGTTTAGGATTAGTAGTTTGTTTGATAAAAAAGACTAAAGAAAATAGTTTTATTTGGTTTTTGTTTAGATATTACTACTACACTAAGAATTAAAACTTAAAAATAGATTAACTAAGCAAGATAAACTAAGGTTGTGAAGGGGGTGTAGCTCGTAACACTCATACTCACCACTAATCAAGACAAGGACTTGATTGTAACCCTAAGGGAAAAATAGGTAGTTGCTTTAAATCGGGATTCAATTGTACACCCTAAGTCTCTTCCAAGTAAGTAGGGGCTGCTATTTAATACTAGAAGTTTCTTCCGAATGAACCTACAATATTAACTTACGATTAAGACTATTCTACCCTCACGTGATTAACTAATTAGTTTAGCACTTTAGAGTCTTCAACCCCAGAAGGCTTAGTTATGCTATTTCAACTATTATCCCCCTCCCCTTCCGGATGTAACCTAATAGCTAATTAACCTTATGCATGTGACCACAATACAAGAATTAGAAATATATGCAAGTATAATTATAGCAACAACATTCTCTATCTTATATTAATCAAAAATCCCAATATCATACAAAAATATCCAAATCAAATAGTAGGGTTCATAATATAGAGTATCTCTAACTACTAAGAAATTAGTTCATGTAAAATAAAATAAAAAAAAGCTAAAAAGTTTATAATTAAAGACAAAATTGAAAATTAAGAGAAATTTACACTAAATGATATTTATTATTACTTGGAGGATTAAATGATATGAATGTGATATTTTGATGTTTAAATTGCACTAAGAAAGGCTTTTGTGTAATTTTGAAAAGATATAGGAAAATCGTGTAATTTTGGAAAATATGGGATAATTATATAATTTTTTCTAAAAAGGGTTTTTTTAGGACGGAAGAAAACGTGTCTCTGTAAACTCCTAACCAATTCAAATTTTTGAGACTCCCATAATAATGTTACCAACCTTCGTCTCCTGACCCGTGGCTCCGCACCTAACTTTCTTTGCGAGACTGTTTGCATGGCTGTTCAACCGTCTCGGTACAAATCGATAAGATATCGGGTCATAATCTTCCGTCACCCTCCAGATCACCCGGATGATCGGTAGAACTGGCCATCTCGCTGCTGATGCTTGTTAAAATGTATTTTTTGGAAAATATTAGAGCGATTAAAATATAATTTTTTAGAATTTAGGATTTAAAAGTAGGTTTTAGTAAAATTAGGGATAAAAGTAGGAAATAAGGTGTTTAGAAAAAATTTATAAGAAATAGTAAATATTACAATCATCCAATGTTAGTAGGCGATGATCTCTCATAACCAAATTTGGAAAAAAAGAAAATCTTCTGAGAAAAGAGAAACAAACAAAAACAGTTCAATTGCAAACACAAATATTACAACCCAATCACAAACATAGTTTGTTGTGCGCATTATGCACCTAAATCTTAGTGGAGGGATATAACCATATAATACTAGAGCAAGAACAGAAAAAGATATTCTCTATCAGACTATCAGGCCTTTAACATTCCCGTAGCCTTAAAATAAGCAACAGTTTGGTCGTAACTGTCTTCAATTCGATGCTTGAAACTGAATCCTTCTTTGACTATCTTTTCTGATGACATGATTAGCTTGGCTTTTGAGGGAAAGTCGCCAAAACTGAGATTTACAAAAGAGAAAAGGCAAATTATAATACTTTTCCTATTCCAAATACAACAATAACAATGAGTTGAAAAATTTACAACCAGATTACCAGAAAGTCTAGTTAATACTTAATAGTTATAAATATGTCTTAAATTTCTTCTTGAGCTCTACTAATGATGTAAATCACATACTATGTATCAAGCAAGTAAAGCATTATTCAAGAGTTGTATACTCGTAAATTTTAAGATGGGAAAAATTAATAGATGGTCGTGAACCACATATCTTTTATCACACCACAATTTTTTGATCCAGTCAAGCTGAATTTCTGTCACTAACTCTAATATAACCCAAGCAAGGTTTTGTATTAGGGTATGAAAAGTGGAAAAGGGGAAAAAAAAGAAAGAAAAAGACACTTACTCAGTGGGGATTTTGTACATGGTGTATCTTTGGTTTAAAAACATTGCAAGCTCAGGAACACTTGTGTTGTGAGAACAACAAATATATCGACCAGCAGCTGAATCTTTCTCAGCAACAAATATATGAGCTCGACAAACATCCTCTACATGTGAAATGGAGATTGAACCTGATAACGTTTGCATTCCCTTCAAACCATTTATCAAGAACTCATCCCCTGCCAAATATTTAAAAACTTTTTAGCTTAGAATTTTTTAAGCTCATTTCTAGTTGGGAATAACAAAACTCTATACTTTGGAAGTTTTTTTGAGGGCCACCTGAGATCAATGCCATAGCAAGATGGACGCTCCTAGGAATTTCTGGAGTAAGGGTAGGACCAGCCATAAGACTTGGGAGAACAGTAACGAGATCTACATTATTTTCTTCAGCAAATTTCCAAGCCATCTTTTCAGCTAGTGTCTTGGAAACAGGATATCCCTATAGATCATTAAATAAATTAGTATAGTGAATTTATGGATAAAATCATCCTAAGGATAAACTTATATTACCCAAGTAGGAGGCTTCACAGCTAAAAGAAAATCCACATCGGTCCAGTTAGACTCATCCATGACAAGGCCTGTATCCTTAAGCTGATTGATAGTTACAGAAGCAGCTGAAGATGTTAAAATGACTCGTTTAACTTTCTCAGCTTTCACACAGGCTTTTAAAACATTAAGAACTCCTTGGATGGCTGGATTTATCATGTCATTCTGTATTACGAAAAGATTAATAAAAAACACTAAAGTTTAGTTGCAATGTAGATGGTTTTACCTCTGGATCTTCAGAAGTAAAGTTGTCTGGTGTTGCAACATGAAAGACAAATTCACAGCCAGTTATAGGGGCAACAAAGCTCTCTGGATTAGTCAGGTCCGCTTTAAAGATTTTCAAGTCTCCTAAACTTTTCAATTCCAGAAGGTGAGAATTTTTCTTCAGATTTTCTACACAAAAAACACATTGAGGAAAAGTAATGGTAAAGGAAAGATGGTAATAGAAAGTACCAGGATCTCGCACAGTCGTATTGATTGAGTAGCCTTTTTGAAGCAATAACTTAACAAGCAATGATCCCATAAATCCACCACCTCCAATGACACAAGCCGTTGGTTGAGCAGCCATGGTTTTTCCTTTCCGAGCTTCTTACTATATATCTTGATAATGGAACAAGAAAGGGTTTGTGTTTCCAAGCCAATGATTCACGTATTTCTAGTTGGGGCTAAATGGATGAATTAAAGAGAGCGATCAAGTAGCTGTCACTTATTCAGGGGTCATATAAAGAGACAATTAGACAAACTACTTATTCTTTGAAGCCCTACCATATTGAATTTCCAAAAATAAAACTGCTTGTCCTCACCGAAAAAGAGCAATCCATCTCCTTCTTCTACCTACTTTCACTCATTTCTTTGGCATATATACCTCAATCTCTACAAGACAAGCATACGAAAGAATATTCAACCGATAACGGCAACACATAGTTTTATGAATTATACACGGAAACACTTTGGCATATCATAAATGTACAGTTAATAAAAAAAGGCTTACCATAAATCTATTAGTTTTATAGGACATCTTTGACGTTATGTTTGTCTTTCGAACCAAAAAAAGAAAAAAATCTACGTTATGTTTATTAGTTAATTGATTGATATCTCCCGATTTACATCACACATTCACACGTATATCATTGTATTTCTCTTGTGACTATATACTAGCCTAAAACTAAAAAAAACCGAGTTCGTTTGAGCGTTCGTTAACTCGTTAAAAATTTATGATCTGTAAATTAATATTTTAGTTATCAATAAATATATCGTTAAACTTATAAAAAACAAATTATTCGTTAATAACTCGAGATCGGCTCGAAAAAAACTCGTTCGATATGTTAACAGGCTTTAAAATTTGAACTCGACTCGACTCGTCTAAATTTGAGCTCGGCTTGACTCGACTCGTAAATCTTATCAAACAAGATTGCACATGTAGTATTCGGCTCGACCCGATTCTTTTACAACCCTAACCACCACCTTATTCGTATATAATTCTCCTTCTTCAAGATTTTAACATCTATAACCATACAGATATAACTCTAAAACACATACCCCCTAGATCTAAAATTCTTTCCCCTTCCCATAAACAAATAAAGTCACCCATCACTTGCGGAACTCTTTTTTTTAGACAGAGAAGGTGATCAAACTAGTGGATGTGTCGGTGACGGTGGCGTTAATTCTGATTTCAGTGGTGTTAATGGTTATAGTGGAGGCATTAATGCCAGCGATGTTATTGGTGGTGGTGGTGTTGGCGTAAATGGTTGATGGCCTGCAAATCTTGGTGATTTAAAACTTCATTGTTGCGGTGTTAATGGCGGCGACGGTGGTGGGAAGTCACCAGATTTCCGCGTCCATTTGTGATGAGTAGTGGTTGATTTTTATATACAAATCAACAAATCACTTAATAAAGAAAAATGGGAAATCATGGCAATAACATAACATTCTGAACTTTTAGAGGAAAAGAAGAAATCAGATCATGTCATCTTGGAATATGAAACGTTTGGGTCATCATCCTTATATATACCAAATACATTGTAATGTTTTAATTTTTGTGAACAGTGAGTATTCAATCATATAAACGTTTTTAGAGTTTTCGACTTGAGAAAACATAACTTGTCAGCTAGAGCAAGGAGAAAGTAAGGAGGAACATGAACAACACCTTATTAATCACTTTCTATTCAATTCGTGTAAGCCTTTATTCTTTTCTTTCTTTCTTGCAATTATGAACAACCTTTACTTTGTTTTTCCTTATTCCATTATGAACTAAACATCGTTTAGCTTACTATTGCATATGTAAGAACCCTAATTATGATATGAGGTTTATTTTATAATATAATCAAATTTGTGGAATCTTGTTGGTTATAATTCTTGTGCTTGATGTTGATTTGTATATTCTAATCAAATGTTAAATTTTGTTAGGATTTGAACTACACCTAGAAGGGGTGGGGGTTTAATTTATGGAATTAGAATTATAAACTTTTGGTTGAGTTTTAGATCGAAAGATCAAAAGTAGCTAGATAATAAATATAGGGTTAGAAATTAGAATTATAAAATTCTTTAAGATAACTCGGGAGAGGTTCCTAGAATTAGATAGAAACCCCTATTTACATGGTAGGGACTTAGGGTGACCTTAGAATCCCGGTTAGCAATAGATTATGATTTTTGCCCTAGTTAGGTCTTAAAAGATTCCATGTCATACTAGTGGTGAATTCGCAATATTGAGCTATATATTTCCATCCTTTCTCCTAATTTACTTTTTAGGCCTTTCAAATTTACTTTATAGTTCAAAAAACAGTATTATTTATTTATTTGATCTTTTAATTATAAAAAACACAAACAAAAACTCTAATTCATGTCTCCCCTCAACAAACATCCTAGGCTAAGTCTAAAAGTATGAGTCCGGGAGTCCGGCCAGCCGGTCCAGACGTCCTTTGTATTGGTCAGAGAAGGTGAATCAAAGACACAAGAATTTTAATTTTTTGGTCCGGCTGGGCCAAAATTTTATCCGACCAGACCTGATCGAGATGTAGATACATATTAAAAATAAATATTTGTATGCCTTAGCCTATCAATCGAATCCCCACTACACATCCCAATTCATCATATTCTTATCTTCCTCCCTGCATCCTCTGTTAAAACATATACAAAGTTTCATCCTTTTCCTCGAATCACCTAAGTCACATCATATTTTCCTTTCAAATAATCTCCACGCTTCATTCAATATCTTTTCACCATCAAAGCTCTTCCATAAACACCATAAATTCCTCAAATTTTATCCAAAGTTTCTTCACTCTTTTTTCCAAAGTTGTCATCAATTTCTTCAATATCCACCATACCCACTTCATTAAAATTCATCCTAACATAATTTCCACACCAAAAAAAAAACACAAAAACACTACAACGCCCATAAATGCCTCCAAAATCTTTAAACCCTTGACTCCAAAAAGTGAAGTCAGGGGTTTGAATTTATTCTTAGAACACACAAAACTCATTTTTGTGTATTCATGGAACACATAAAACTCGAATTTATGTAAACCTGTAATACACAAAACTTGATTTTGTTTGTTTCAATTCCGTAGAACTCACAAATCTCAGAATTGTGTATTCCTGAAACACACAAATCTCAGAATTGTGTATTCTTGGAACACTCAGATCTGACGAACGCACAAATCTCAAATTTGTGTGTTCCACGGAATCGGAACACATAAATCTCAAATTTGTGGAACACACAAAACTCAAAATTGTGTTCCACGAAATTGGAACACATAAAGCTCAAATTTGTGTGTTCATGGGACACATAAAACTCAAATTTGTGAGTTCATGGAACACAGAAAACTCAAATTTATGTATTCATGGAACACATGATACTCAAATTTGTGTATTCATGGAACACATAAAACTCAAACTTATGTATTCATGGAACACATAAAACTCGAACTTATGTATTCTTAGAATACACAAAACTTGATTTTGGTTGGTCCAATTATGTGTATTCCTGTACACACAAATCTTAGAATTGTGTATTACTGTAACACACAAATCTCAGCATTGCGTGTTCATGGAACACAAAATTTCGGGGAGAAAAAATTTTGAGAAAAAAGGGTAAAGCCCTCCCGTGGCCCTCTAACTATGGCCAAAGTGCAGCATCCTCCCCTGATCTTCATTTTTACCCTTTCTGGCCTCTGATCTAACTAGTTTTTGTCGCCGTTAGCCCCTTTTTCCATTTTTCTGTCAATTGACTGCTAGTCAATGCCACGTGGTGCCATGTCAGCGCCACTTCACCGCCAACCGTCTTCGTCATCATCTTTCCAGTCTGTAAATTAAAAAAAAAATTGAAGGTTTGAATCCTTCAAATCTGGTTTCTCATCCAAAAACGATAAATTCTCTAACTCCTTGAGTAAAATTGGTGTCAAAATAGGTCTATCTTTACTCTTTAATTCACAACATTGTAAACTAAACTCCACTAATCTTCGTGCAACAAAAGAAGACCATTCTCTTGCACATGGATCTAAAATAGATACTAACTTTCTACATGAAATCGCCTTACGAATTTCATACACAAGCCCTCCTGGACTTTTTCCACTAAGTAATTGACGTATTATTACTCCAAATGAATACATATCAGACTTTGGTGTAATAATTACCGTTCTATGAAACTCCGGATCTGTATACGGAAACACACCTTTTGGTTCAGTGCAATTTAATCTTCAAGAACGCGCTTCGAATCTTTGTTGGATTGGTGGTCTCTTGGTCTCACGGTGGCGGTTGCAGCGCGAGCTGGAGTTTTCCAGCAAGCTCGAACAACTTCGTCATCTCTTCACCACCTCGAGATGTGAAGTTTAGTAATGACCTGCGTAGATCTAATCTCGAAGCTAAACAAATGGAGCTAAGTTCTTCACCATCCATGGAGAGGTGTGAGAAATAGAGAGAGGAGGTGTTGAAGATTTGAAGGATTCACCTCCATTGTTGCAGATTTGAAGAATTCAAACCTTCAAAGATTTTTATTTTTTTTTACCACTAAATTTCGTTCCCCAATCAACTCCACCACCACCATACTTATTTAACCACCTTCTAAAAGAAACCACATTCACATATGCTTTTGTTGGGATAAAGCAAGCTTTGTTCCAATTGAAAGGGCCTATCTCTTTTAATTTGCGCTCCTAATGATGAGAAAAAATAAGATAAATAAAAAAGCTATCATCTTTAACAGAAGAGAACAGTACAAAACTTACCTCCACATGAAGAAGTAATAAGTCTGAATCGAGAATTAAATTTTGATTAATGTGATATACCCAGCGTGGAATAACTCGATCAATATATTCAAATTTTGATTAAGCTATACTTGAATGGTTGGAAAATGGGCATGATACTTCGCCCATGACAAATTTGAAATTAATATATTCAAATTTAACTCCAAATCATTTCTTACACTTTGCAATTCAAGTCTGGGTCTGTAAATCATGAATATGTTTGTCTGTTTTATTATTGTGAGATGTCCTCTGTGATTTCTCCATCCGATAGAATCAGACAATTAACTGGAGATGGTGATTTTTTGTTTACAGATGAGGAAAGCTGGTTAACAGTTAGAATAATAGATGAAGAAAATCCTGAAATTTTTAATCAAGAACAAGATTGTCAAAGCTTCGTGGATACAGAGGATGAGAATTTAATCTATTTAGATGACGATTTATTTGATTATATTATAGATGAGATTAGTGTTAGTGTTATTAGTAGTATTATTGAAGACATTGATGAATTAGTTACTTGTGAAAATGTTACTGATGATCTTGTATCTAGTCTCATTGATTTTGAATGCAAGATAATGTTTAATTTAATTTGTTCAATATGATCTTTTTTTATTTTTTTGTTTTTTCTGAATTCTCCATTGTTGAAAGTTTAAAGCATTCAAACCTTCAAACATTCAAAGATTTTTTTTTAAGTTGGGGACGAAGCTGACGAAGAATACTGGCGCTGAGGTGGAGCTTAGGTGACGATGACATGGCGCCATGTGGCGTTGACTAACGGTCAACTGACCGAAAAATAGAAAAAGGGCTAACGGCGACAAAAACTAGTTAGATTAAGGGCGTGAAAGGGGCGGATGCTGCACTTTAGCCATAGTTAGAGGGCCACGGGAGGGCTTTACCAAAAAAAAATTACGAAAAAAAAAGAAAATTTCAAAAAAAAAATTCGAAAAAAAATTAAAAATAAAAATAAATAAATAAATATTATTATAATTAATTAATAGATCAATGGATATTTTTGTAATCTTCCAATTTTTTGTGGTTAGGTGAAAGTTGTAATTAATTGGGACGTTGTCCCTATTTATTATTATTATTATTATTATTATTATTATTATTATTATTATTATTCACATTAATTATTATTATATGTATGAGAAAAAAATTGTAATCAAATGACACAAGGTTTAGCCTAAATAAAATTGTGGAGAAGTAAATACATGATACAAATTGTCACAACGAATTCTACCTAAATAATAGTCACATTTGGTTTTTACAATTTGCATATTACCACAAAGCATGAAAGAAGAGCTTTGGCATTAAGTAAGTATAATTCTTCAATGTTTGAAAAAAGACCAACTTTTCCAGCTAATGAATCAAATCCAGTTTGCCCTGCAATTTCTTGAACATTCTCCAATGGTCTATGAACTCTTCCTGCAATCACTCTGCATACTATCAAAGCCTTTTTAAGTAAAGTATTCTTTTCATCTAATTCAATAGATTCCAATGCTCTACTACTTGTTGAAGCTGTAAAAACACCAACACCACCTGAAAATTCCCTTTTTGTTGAAAACCCATGTCTTAGGATTCGACAAGCATTGCATCTATCAGATGTGCATAAGCTGGAAGAACCATTTATTCCAAGTGAGCATTCAACTGTTGTGCCATAGAACCTTAATAGTTCGTTTCCATCCGCTAGACAACGAGGATGTCTCTTTGCTAGTTTGTTAGCTTTAATCTTCACTATTTCACGATATTCCTCGAATTGAGCTAGTGTGTTCTGCATATTGTGGACCTTCAAGATTCTCTCGATCCCCTCTGTCTTCGAAGAGTTAGTTCGGCAGATTATTTCCACAATTTTTCTGGAAGAGTCTCCTTCTACAAGTTCTGTCACTACAAACGAAAAGAAAAAAAAAATTATGACCTTTACCAAGATATTACCATGAAATTATAATATTTTATCAAGCATGCCAATAAATCGAAACACGATTTTTTAAAGGATTCAAAACTAGATAAATATATCTTGGGCTAGAGTTGAACATGAAAAATTGTTGGGTACCTAACTCATTTAGTCCCTTAATTTTATAATATTGACAGTTTAGTCCTTATCTTGCCAAAGTAAGAGACTTTATTTAGTAATTTTGTGATAATAATAGTCTTTTTTCTGGCAAACATAAAATGACAACTTCAATCTTTTTTCTTTTTGGTTTTTCATTATTTCTATAAGTTTCGTCACTTTTTAACAAAATTCAGAGGCAAATTTTTTTGTTGGGGCCAAGGATTTTGGGTATTAACGACCCGCAATTATGCTTTCCGAATTGATTGCACATAGGTCTCTATATATTGTATGCAAAATATTGAATTACACCGAAAAATTCTAAATGCTTTGATAGTAATTTTTATTGAATTAATTACAAATACGTCCTATTATGTAAAATAATTTACATTTTATTATAGAAAAAGAAAATATTTATACAAATATAATAATTTTTTATATGTTTAGTACTATTTTTAAAGATATTTCAGTTTTTTTTATCAAATTAATAATAAAATAACGGGTTAATGCTCAATAGGCACCAGTAATGAGACGCTTTCCATAACTCAAAATTATGTGGTTTTTTATGGATAAAAAGATAAAGGTTGAGGTGAGAAGGAATTAATTTTAACTTGAGGTGTTTTTTGGGCAATAATTCTAAAATAACACGTTGATTTGATGCTTGTTGATATTAAAAAAAAACACTAAATTCTTCGCAAAATAGCAAAATAGCAATTTTTTAAAAGTATATCTCTTTTTCTTTAAAATCAAAATTAATATTGAAATAAAACTTTGATGTAATGCATATAATGTTGAATATACCCCAAAAAAAGAGAGACTAAATTCTTCACAAAATCAAAAGGACAAGGGAATAAACTACTTCCCTACCCCCACAAGATAAGCCCCACAAGATAAGCCTACCCTCACAAGATAAGGGGCGATATTTACTAAAAAGGTCAATGATAAAGGACCAAATAAATTATTTACAGTAAAATAGTTCTTACCAGCATGTTTGGAAAGATGATGAACTTCTAAAGCTTCGAGTTTTGTAAATTGTTCACCACATTTATGACAATTCAAAACTGCAAAACCATGAGAGTCTTTTCCAAAAGAGGACCTACCCCTTATAAAGCCAGTACCACCACCATAACTCGGACATCTTCTCCCGGAAAGACTACTCGACGACCTTCTAAAAGGACTACCTAAACCTCGAGGGCCAGGAGTCCCCGGTTTTATTGTACCAACAAAATTCGAAACCTTCTCATTCTCATTCCCATTACCACTATTTCCATCGTGAAAAGCATAATTACTAATCTTGAGTTCACAAGTCGAATCGCTAATAATCACCTCATGAGTAATCGTACTTAGAAGGTCACTACTTTGAATAGATCTTGGACTACAAATTGATGGTTTTTGCATATGTCTTTTACTTCCATGAATAACATCCTTAAGATTCGCGAGAGACCTTGAACAACCCGACCTTGGGATTTTCTTTGTAACAATATTGCTTAACTTATTACCATCTTTAGGATCATGAACATCATCTGGTTCTGATTTGCATTGCAGTGACTTCTTTAAAGCAAACCAAACTGCCGGCATCTCCAAATATTTATCTGTTTCTCCGGCTATAAACGAGATGAATTTACACCTCTATATGAAAGTTGTTTTTGAAGCATTGTGAGGGTAAAACAAACTAAGGAAACAAAGATTTTTTCCATGTTATGGTACTTGTTCTTTGACAGAACAAACTATATTTATATATTGTTACCATTTTTCATTTGCCAATCATGGTAAGGAGTACTAGTATATACTATGTGATATGAAATTATGGAATATATTATTTTAAATTGTTTTGCACAGACACCAACGACAATTAATTGTCATTTATTAGATGAATCAGTATTTAAAGACGAAAGATGCGACTATACACAATAAATAATTGATCGTGGAACAAATTTACACAACTAGAATTAATGAAATAAATAAATAATTGTGAGATTGTTATTATTACTATAAAATTTTCATACACATAGAAACGGAGACCGCGCTACTCTACACACAAAATCTTGGCACGATCCCTTAATTAAGGAAATAAATAACAGAAATTTCGATTTTTGCTTAATTTAAACGTAATATATGCCCTTATATTTAAAATGAATTTTGACAAAAGAGTTTTAAAAAGTAATTATATTGAAAAAAAAATATTCCCGAATGAGAGTTTTTGTTTTAGAAAGGAGAAAATATCCCTTAAAGTAATCCTTCCTATGTTTTTACTAGAGAATAAATAGAATTAAAAATTTAAATAATAATATTTCCATATCTCATTTACTCTCTATAACAATTCGAAAACCATAAAACTAAATTACACACAAGTTTTATTTTTCTGTAGAAGTCTCTCAACCTTGGTGAAATCCTCTTTAAAATAGTTGTGTTAGTGCGAAGAAAAGGGAGCTCAATGCTTGGCTTTGTTGTTGGTGGTTTCTCACGGTTCGATGGATTTCCCAGAGGAGTTAGGGTTTCAGGCAATGGTGGAGATCAGGTTTAGCAAGACATTCGAGGATAATTAGTGGTGGTTGCTAGTTCTTTAAGCTTCAGTGGTGATGGCTCGTTCCGGGTTGTGGAGTTAATGATCAAATATGGGAAGAGTTTCAAGGTAATCCGGAGTCGGTGTTTTCGTGTCAAATCATGGGAACTATCATTCGGGTAGTCATGGGCAGTGGCGGATCCAGGAGACAAAATGAGGGGGGGCTTATAATATATATAGGAAGTTTGAGGATTATCGTTTCAATTTTAAGTCTATTCAACTAAAATTGATTAAATATTCTATGTGCGGTTAAGAATATTCTATGTGCGGTTAAGAAAAAAATAAGGTAATTGCTATGTTTCGAACACACAAACTCCATTCAAACTCTTGTAAACCAAGCATAAATATCCGCTGAGCTATAACATCTTATATACACCTTAGTGCAAGACTGAATAATATAAACGTTAATAGGGGACTAATTTTTTTCGGGCGAAAATTACACTTGTATATCAAAAAAATTTACGGGTTCGGGGGGGGGCTTGAGCCCCCTCTGGGCCCTAGCTAGATCCGCCCCTGGTCATGGGTGTCAACATGGCAATCACAATCATCCGTGTCTTCAATGATCAAATCCGGTTGGGGTCGTCTTATCAAAATAATTTGTATTAGGCACGACCTCAAGGGAATAGCCAAGGTCCCAAAATCAATATCAAGGGGGACAAGGCTATGCGGATCAAGTTCCACCGCGAACCGTTTATGATGCCTATGTTGATAGTCTTGCTCAACACTTCTTGCTCATTCGCAAGAAGGCTCCACTTTTGAGCTACAACAAACTTTGAAATTATCCATAGAGATGATGCAAGAGAACATGCGAGCAAATGACAAAAGTTTCAACGAGCATTCCATTCGTTTAAGATATTGGAGAATCAAGTCTCCAAAATTATCAACCATCTTCAAACTTGTCAACAAGGTCCACCTATGCAAATTGGCCTAGGTACCAACAATGAGGTAAAGACCATTCAAAATGGTGATAGAAATGTTGGGTTGTGTAAGGCTATTAGCCTTCAAGTTTAAAAGGTAGTGGCATTGCCACCGGTTACACCTAGTGAATTGGAGATTTCGAAAGAGATAGAACCAACCAAGCTGAACTTAGACGAGGTTACTTTTGAAGATGGGTTGAGGAGCCGAGAAAGGTAGTTGATGCACCGAGGTTGCAAAATAAGTTGAAGGCAGAATCGCCACCACCACACATTTCTTTATCACTGTCATATCTATTGCAAATCGCTTATCCTATTGGTGACACCGAGTACAAGAAGTTTGTTTAGACGTCGAGCCAAGTGAAAATAAATGTCCCATTGCTAAAAAACGTCGAGAAAGAATCAAACATCAGCGATTCTTCAAGGAGACACTCTTCAAGAAGAATAAATTTACCTAGTGCAAGACTATGGCTCTAACTAAAAAGGTATTTACGCGATACTAGCGGATGTTACCACTAAAGCTTCAAGATCTTGAAGGTTTCAACCTCCCAATCAAGATAGGTGGTACATTTGAAGGAAAAACGATGTGTGACTGGGTTTGAGTGTCAATCTCATGCATAAGAGTGTATTTGATAAGTTGGGAATTGGAGATGCCAAACCAACATCCATCATCTTGCAATTGGTTGATCGATTCGCAACAAATATGTGGGGAATCATTGAGGAAGTGCTCGTCCATATGGATAAACTGGATATTCCCACTGAGTTTGTTATTCTCGATTATGATGCAGATAAGAATGTCTCGTTCATACTTGGGCATCCATTTTTGGCCACGAGACGCACCATAATCACTGTAAACAAGGGAACCGTGACCCTCCGCATTGAAGATGAGACCCAAACATTCCATGTTTTGGGAAAGAAGTAGAAGAAGGAGTCACAAGAGGTCCTAACAATCTGAGTAGTCACCAAAGAGTAAAATGCTAAGAGCCCCCAAGAAACCATGAGAAAAAAGAAGAAGACGTGTTTGGGGGTAGGAGACGAATTAGCATGTAAATCTCCCAACCACAAGAATAGACCTCACAAGTACAAGGATTCTTGTCTGGGACTGTTTGTTGTCACTAGTGTCATATCGGTGAAGGGTATTGAGGTAAGAGAAAAGAAAGGTTACAAGTTCCGATTGGCAGACGTGAATAGTCTCACCCGCTATTCGGGAGGCTATATCAAATATGAGTAACGAGGTAACAACATCGAACTTTGAACGATGTAAAATAAAAGTTCTTATGGGAGACAACCCACAATTGTTAAAAAGTTTTCATGCATTTTATATTTTGTTTTAGTAGTGTAGATTAGTAAATTTTTAACTGTATTACTGTATATTACGCTTTATGATAAAGGTAGTAGTTTTTTTTTATGTGTAGGTACCAAAATATTTGAGTTTGGGGTGAAAAGAGGAGAAAAGATTTCTGCAGTTGTTAGTTGCGGTACACCGCACCATACCCGCGGTGCACCGCAACTACACCGTGGTGACAGTAGAACCTTTATTCGAATTATTGGTGTGCAAGTCGAGAGAATTTGCAATACACCGTATCCTATTGTGGTGCATCGCACGTGAAGACAATCACCACAGTGTACCCATTTATGGAGAATACAATATCAAGGACGAGAGCAAGGAATGGGTACGATATACTGCGCCTACCCATGCTAGTCACCGCATGACCATATCGAGAGTTGCGACATACCGTGCCTAGGTATAATAAAGATTAGGGTCGTGGTATACTGCATCGACCTATGTGGTACACCACATGAGCAAACTGGAAGAACTACGTGAAGAGGTTGAGTTTATATCAACAAAATCAAATTATTAAGCCTTCTTCTTCTCCAACACCCAAAACTCCATTAAAGTTTCAACTAAACCTTAACCACACATCAAAATACCATTGAATCACATCCAAAATCATCTTTCCACTCCATAAAAACAATTTTTTCACCATCAAAATCCTTCCCAGATTTCTTAAATTCCTTTTCACCCAATTTAGATTCCATCATACCCATGTCACTAAATATCATCCCAATACCAAACATATCCCAAATACCACCATATTTATCCAAAATCAAGGGATACTTTCAAGACTGGTGCAACTTTGAGTTACAAGTTAATTGAGATGACGAGGAGAACAAAGATATTAGCTAGTACTCAGAAGATGAAGAATAATTGAGAGAAAGGATGGCTTGAAGATAAAAGGAAGAGTAACGAGAATCGTGTGAATTCAAAGAAAAAGCAAAATGGTTATTCGGGTCAAGAGATAAGAGAAGAACCGGTTTTGGTGAGTTCGAGTCCTCAGGAGCAAGAAATTGTGTTTTTGGATCCAAAAATGCCACAACTGATACAAGAAGAGATTCTGATACCCTTGATGAAAGAAGATTCTAAGGGCTTATTAGCTATTAGAACAAAAAAAGATGCCAGAATTGACCCCTTCACATGGAAGAGTATTTGAACAAGAAATTCGAGAAGTAGAGTATAAAAGATTTCTAGAATTAGGTGATAGATTGGGATGGACCACATGACGAGGAAATCAAGATTATGCACAGAGTTAGTATCCGAGTTATATTCTGGCCTCTTTAGCCGAGATAGAGAAGGTCGAGTTCCGGTTAAAGAGAAGTTGATTTCATTCACAACTCCTAACATATTCAAATCTTTATCTTACAAAATGCTTTTTAATTTATTGTAGCCATTATGAGACTGTCTATGTTATCCTTATATAATCAACATTGTGGAGTTCATTTGTCTCAAGACAACAATACGAAATACAATCACTTTCAATACTCTTTTCGCTCAATTTTATCTCTTAAACTTTGGACAACTTTAGGTCTTTGTTTAGAGTATGCATACTAAATAGGGACGTAAAGGTCATAACTTTAGTCGCGATGAATTTAATTTATGACATAATTAGCTTGTTGTGTTTAAAATTGCATGTGCTTCTTATATGCCATGAAATAGATGTTATTATTTTAATTTCAACTTTAAATATAAGAAATATTTACCAAGGTTGATTGATGTCTCCCTATTTGTCATGAATTAATCCTAGTTGGAGATATCATTTTAGGTGTATTTATTAGAGTATAGGTCGATTTTATCATGATTTAGTACACTTTTCTATTTTGTGTCTTGAATTAATTATTTATTATTTTTAGAGCATATTGGGTTTAATTATTTATTTAGTGTGAAGCTTTAAAGATATATGGTAATTAATTAAAGTCCAAGTTAATTCTAAAAGCTAAAGGAAAGTGGATAAACATGGAAATTGGAGATAAGAAAACAAAAGCTAAAGTATGGAAAGATAAAGCTGCCAAATAAATCTGAATTCCACCACCCACGACCATAAATTGGATTATATCTCAAAATCGGTGAGGAATTTGGAAGAACGTTCAAGAGAAAAGTTAAATATATTTCCGATTTGATGAATTTAGACTACTCATACGCGTCAAACGGATAAGTATTGAAGCTGTTAGGACCAAAACAAAAACGGGGTTGATTCTATATTTTAGGGTTACGAATTTGAGTTGGGCTAGGAGTCCATTACTTACCTTCTCCTTCAATAAAACGAATTTAGGTCTTCCTATACACTATAAATACAAACTCTTATCATAAAAAAATCATCCTTAGCTAAACCTTAACCCAGGAAGAAGCTTACAACACAAGAAGAGAAGTCTGGAGGGAGTAGAACACCATATTATGTCACAACCTTCAAATCTGTAATTTCTTCTTTTTCTCTCTATAGTATGAATTAAATAATTGTAGCTTGAGATTTAGCATATATATATGAAACCTAGTTTTTCTATTTGATCTGGGATACTACAGTATTTAATTGGAATTCATGTTTTATGTTCTGTTTATGTGTTATGATTTATTGTCCGTTTTCTTGCGGTTGCAAACGTGTAGGATTACCTTAATAGTAGTTAGATGATCACCTTAACTGGTGTCTAATTATTGAAACACCACATAACGTCTAGAATAAGGTCTAGACCTGACAAATCAACCTAACTAGATAATCATTAGGGTGTGCTTTCACCACTATCACCATGTTTGGAATTGAATTGCTAAGGGCCTTAGTAGCGTTTGATAACCCTAAGTTTAGGCTGCCTCATGGTGTGTCCGTAGCCCCCTTAGACGATCTCAAGGTCTAAGGTATGGGAATTAAGAATCCTGATTATTGCGTATTACTTGATTCACCCTTAAACGATAGAATAACCAAAACTAGTTGGGATTACTTGCTAATATCTTGAGCTAAACTATCATACTATCTTCTTTTATTTTATTTATTTTTCCGTCTTTTGATTTAGTAGTTTAATTATTTATCTTTTAAAACCAAATAAAAATCTCTTTAGTCTTTATTTTCTTGCGTATTATTATTCTAGCTCTTATATTTGCACTAGATAAATTGCATAAGTTCTTCCTAACTTTCGTAGTCTCTGAGGAACGAATTCTATTTATCATTAAAACGTGCATACGTCCTGTAATACTTGCAGAACCGTGCTCAGCCTAGGGTGTTTATTTGCACTTATTTTATACATTATTTTATCACATCTTAGGCGACACCAAGTTTTTGGCGCCGCTGCCGGGGACTACATCGTTAGTCCTTGTGCATATATTTCAGTTAGTTCTATTTTACGCTTTTTCTTTTAGTTTTTGTTCTACAGATTTTTAGTCCCAGGCGAGAGCAGATTTGTTAGGAAAGGGGAGTTCGTATTATTAGATCCTACAGAAGCTAATATAATTATGGAGAACGTTCTTGAAACCAAGAGAAGTTGGCCGATTAAATCAGAATAACAAAAAGAGACTTTCGAAGCTCTAAAGTTCAAAGAGTTAAACCAACAACTTGAAGAATTACAAGAACAAGCGCGAAAACTAGCCCAGGTAAATCTAGTACATACTTTACCTTCATGTCCTAGTTGTGGAGCAAGAAATCACTCGTGGGAGACTTGCATGAATAATCCAGCTTCGATTTCCTTCATATCTCATCAAAGAAACCATTATTATAATGGTTATTATCAATCTCAAGGAAATTACGCTAATTATCAGCCTCCACAGAATCATAATTGGGTCAGAAATCAACAAATATATTATCAACCTCGACCACAATCTTATTATCCTCCACAACCTATCTATTAAGAAGTGCCTATTTATAACGGAACTTATCCAGAACCACCTCGATATTCAATGCAACAAACTATACAAGATCAACCTTCGAGTTTGAATTCAAGCATGGCTAAGATGATGAAACTAAATGAAGAAAATATGAAGATGAGCCAGCAAAGAATCCAAACCCAGTCCAAGGTGATTAAGAATCTTGAGCATATCACAAATGGCGAGTAAACTTCAAAAAATGCCAACAGGGCAACTCCCAAGTGGTACTATTGCTCCTACAGCTGGTGTTTGTCATGCAGTCGAATTAAGAAGTGGTAAACAATTACCTCCACCTAGAGTAGAACCAGATTCAACCTCGAATCCTGAGAAAGTGGTTGAAGAACCAATTGAAGACAAGGTTGAAGAGGTAATTGAACAAAAGAGTGTCCCTGAGAAGACACCAGAAAAGAAGAGAGCTCAGTGGTAACCAATACACGTCCTCCACCATTCCCATCACGTGTCAAGAAGAAGAACAACGAAAAGGACTTCCAGAAGTTCCTTGACATTGTGAACAAGTTAGAGATTAACATCCCGTTTGTAGAAGCTCTCAACAGAATGCCGAAATATCTTAAATTCATGAAAAACATTTTCTAACAAACGAAGCTTAGAAACTGAGGATATGAGTGGATCACTAGAGGAGTGTAACGCTATCAAGTTACCAGACACACCTTTACCCACAAACTCTTGGATGACACCATCCATGATTACGAAGAATACATCTGAGAAGTTCGTGGGAGTTAGAGGTAAGGGATTTAAATTTCGCAAACCATGGCCGAGGTAACACGTCAAACTTAATGACGTTAAACAAAAGTGCTCTGGGGGACATCCCACATTCTTTTATGTTTTTAGGTATTTATGTTTTTGTTCGTTTTAGTGAGTTTATGTGTTTTTTTAGTGCATATTGCAGTAATAAAAAAAGGTATAAGTGTTTTTGGCGCGTAGGTATGCAAGGGTTCGAGTTTGGGGTGTAAAAGTGGAAAATTTTCGGAGTTAAAAATGGCTGGACAGAACTTTTTAGCGGTACACCGCAGGTATTTGCGGTGCACCACACCTATCAGCGCGAGAAATTTAACAAAAACTTCGAACTGACATAACTTTGCGCTCGGGTATCGTAATTCACTTTTTCTCGAGTCTAAATCGCATATTTTTTCGAGATCCATCCAATGCAGTGTAGAAAAACTGATTTGGAGGTAAAATAAAAAATGAAATTTTTGAGCACATTCTAATTTGCCCACCGGTAATGCCGGTCACACGACCGGTAAGCTGGCGGGTCAAAAAGGGGAGTCCTCGTGTACAAGCCTCGGGTTCTTTGCCAAGAGTTGAAATTCAAAAGCCGACCGTACCGGTATGCCGGTCAACCAAAACACGTGGCCTCTGGTTCGCGATTCGGGTTTTTTGCCGAAGGTGACTTTTCAAGAGCTCCAGCACCGGTATACCGGGCCTTACGGCCGGTATACCACCCGACACCGTTGGAGAGAAGAAAAAATTGTGTTTTTCAGGTTATAAGGAAGAATAGGTTGGTCTATCACGAATTTCTCAATCATTAAGCCTCTCTTTCTTCTCCAAACTATCTCCCAACTCCATGGAAGCTTCATCAAACCTTCCATAAACATCAAAACACTACCCAATCACCATAAAAATACATCATATATTTTCTCCACATCATTACAAAGAATATTCAACCACCAATATCATACCAAAACACATTGAATCCAAGAATCAAAAGCTTAAATTTAAAAAATTCATCCTACAATTTCTTAGATCCATACCAATCCATCAAGAATTTATCTTATCCACATAGATAATCATCATCAAAACACCTTTCCTAACCCAAATAAAGCTTGTTCAACCAATAATCAAGAGTTTCAAATTTCAAGAGTGGTTAAAGCTTTGAGTTGGGGGTCAATTGAGATGATTAAGAGAACATAAACATTATCTACTGTAAGGGAGATGAAGAAAAACAAGGTATTGGGTTCTATTAAGAAGAAATCAAGTGAGAAAAGTTCTACTTCCAACACAAAGGGTAAAACAGGTCACGAAAAGAGAGGTCAGCTAGCTGTGTTTGATTCAATGGGCAAAAAGGTTCTATCTTTAGTGAAGAAAACAACATAACCTCTACAAATCAAAGGTCCTACACCCGATAAAAAAGAGAAAGCTTCAAGGGCCCTGATAGCTTCTCCAAAGAAACAATTAAAGGAACTACCTTTTGCTTATGAGAAAGTATTTGAAGAAGAAGTTGGTAAAGGAACATACAAGAAGACTCTTGGAGTTCGATAAAAGAGTGGGTTGTTTTACGTTCATGGTAAGGCGTGCTAAAAAAGCGCTATCTTTATGAATTGTATTTTGAGAGGAGAAGAAGAAGATGTGGCACAATTGATCTATGAGGAGGTGATACGATTTTTGGTCTCTCCCATGTCGTCATTTAATGCAATATCCTACTATGATCACGTGTCTTGTTAGAAAAGCTAATATGATTTTGGGTGAAGAAGAAACACGTGAGTTTAAGATGAGTAACAATATTGACAATGCTTGGATCATTAAAGTTCTGAGAGTAATTACGCAACTTTCAAAAGAAGAAAAGGAGCACATCATAACATCCGTGAGAAATTAAAGAAGAATCCAGCAAAATCCTATCTTGGATGTCGATAAGGCGAGGTAAGAGCCTCGAAGAGTATGTTTTCTTTTTCCCTACCATTTCTTTATGTGCAATATGTGTGCTAATTTTAAATTTTATTTCTTTCTTGAGTCTTTTTCAAGTCGTGGGGAGACGACTCACTTTTGAGTTTGGTGTGGGGATTCGTTGTCCTCATCTTCCCTTTTTGTTTTTGCATAAAATATAATTTTTTTGGGTTGAATAGGCATATAATATGTTGAATGTACCTATTTGAGCATGATCTAATTAATTTAATGATAGTAAGTAGTATGTTTTTGAAAGATGTCATAAATAGGTTTAGTATGCATGTATGAAAACAGGAAATAAAAGATAGAAAAGTTAATGAGCAATGCTAAGAAGTCAAGTTGAAACTTAGGGATAGTTATTTGGTGTGTAGAACGCGAGGTTTGAAATTAGTTGAAAACCCACTTATCTATGAACTATTAGTGAAAAAGTAACAAAATCCGGTAGTTAGAAAAATGAGTAAGCCAGTTCTTTCATATTGAAGCCACTTGAAGCCTTTTTATACCTTCTCACCCTTTTATTTGATTATTATTATTATTTATCCGTCTTAGTCCATCGGAGCCTTTCTAAATCCTTTTATTTGAAAACATTATTATCCATACCCTTAGTTTGTAGGACTTATCTATATGACCCGCACTCACAAAACTAGTGATTTTAAAACAAAATTAAACTTGTGAAATATTTTTTTTTTAAAAGTTATTGCTTGTGAAATCAATTTTAAAAAAAGTTATAATAATTAAACTTATTAATTATTGCTTGTGAAATAAATTTTAATTTTTTTTATAATAATTAAACTCATCAATATAAGCTTTATTAATTATTGCTTGCGAAATAATTACAAGCCTCTTCCCATATCTCTTTCCTTAGTTCATACAGGGGTGGATTCCAATGGTATAATAAGTAAAAAAGAGCAAAGGAAGGGTGAAGAGTATAAGCATGAAGGCAATCATAGCATTAAACATCGGTATATGGAAGATTTACCCTATAAATACCAACACTACTACCAGAAGAAGGTAAACGAAATCTCTTTTACTTCTAAACGGTTAGTTCTCTTTAGGCGTCTTGAAAAAAAAATATACACCTTCCTCACATCCAAAAGTCGGAGTGTCTTCTCTTTCCTTTTCTTCATCCTTTTATCTCGTATTTCTGGGTCTTTTCCATTATGGCTACGCATGATTGCCATGCCTTTCCAGCTGTTTCGATTAATGAGCTTAATGTTAGAAAATTAGTGGTCATAAACATTAGGATTAAGGCACGCTTGGTTGATTGTTTGAAAGATGACACTGCTATCATCTTAAGAGTTATTGGAGAGACAAGGGCAGTCGCTGTTGGTCTCAGGAAACATATCAAAGATAAGTGGGGGATTCAAGGTGAGTTTTCTCAACAAAAATCAATACGAATATCTTAAAATTGGAGGTTTTTGCTGAACAGGAATTAAGAAGAGTATGGGAGACGAGGCCTATAATTTTTCTGAAAATGCATGTTAGTATGACTCTAAGGCCTCAAGTTGTTCATATTCAAGAAATTTATATGTATTTTTCATCAATTTGGGTTCAAATAAAGGGTTTATCTTTCAGACATATCAACGCAAACACAGTCAAAACTCTAGAGGTATACTTTATTAAAGTGAAAGCTATTAATTTTTCTGGAAGTCTCCATCAATTATGTGAAGGTGCTCAGATTTAGGGTAAAGACTAATGTGAAACAACCTCTTCCAACCGGTATCTATCTTTTACAGGAAGAAGGAGAAACTTGTGTTACCTTTCAATATGAGAATTTCGAGTAATTATGCTTCAGATGTGGTCACATAGGTCACCGATATGGAGAATGCATTGTCAAGAACGTCAAGAATGTAAAGGATATTGATGAACGTAGGAAAGTAAGCTAGAGCATTGATAATATTGGAAAGTTCCCGCCTTTTAACCCAATCTACGGACCTCATATAAAAATCGATGGTAAGTTTTTGTTCTTCTCTGTGTTAGGCGTGATAGGGACTACACGATGAGGAGAGACATGAAGAATAGAAGTAACGGAGGTGTCCTTATAAGATAAAGGGTAGACGTCAGTTTGGGTGGTTATAATTATACCAAAGGGATTTGAGAACGACATATCATAGAAGCGAGAGATCAGAGGTTTGAGGGATCAGGAAAGCAAGAAAAATCAACTGATTGGGATAAGAATGTTGAGAGTCTGAGGAGAGATATTCGTACACATATTGAAGGATGGAAGTCTTCAGGAATATAACAGACCAACACGAGAACGAAGATAATTCCAACAGTAATGTTAACACTATATTGGAGGACGGAAACAATAAGAACACCTATAACAATAAAGGAAAAATATAATGAATCAGGGTATTAACATCTCGTTTAATAGTGGAAGCATCTCAGAAAAACAAAGAACTATTAAAAAAATGAAATATTTTAAGGATATGGTATGTGAAGGTGGAACTAGCAAAGGTAAATCTATTGAGGTCAATAGATTCAAGAAATTGCGAGTAACAGATGAACCCATGGAAGAGAATCAGGAAGATAAGCAAGAAGGGGAATATTATACAAACGAGGTAGGGCTAAATGAAGAAGATCTATCGAATAGAGATATTGAAGAGGTGGCAAAAATGTTTGACGATGGGTATAATCCAAAAATGGAACCTAGGGAGGAGGAGAAGAGTTTTGAGGTCAATCAAAGTGAGGACAAAGAAGGAGGAGGAGAAGATGATATGGTTAATGAGATTTACTTTTGTTTCAGTGATGCTGAAGAAGAAGAGAACAAGCCCGATAACATCCAAAGAGGAAGCGACTATACCCCCAAAACTGTTCATATACCTCAAATTTAACACTCAATTTTATTACCGAAGTAATACGAAAAACTTTCATTTTTGTCCTTACTTATAACGAGGTCCGAGACCCACGAAAAAATTGAGTTAAAGTAAGAAATTTCACTTGGGTAAATTACCCAAATGATAACATTCCCCACATGAATGAAATTGACTAGTCATAACGCATATGAAAAACAAAATGAGAGAGAAAAACATGGAAGAATACTACGTCGAGAAAGGTAGATTTTGGCCTCAAACCTTCTCTAGTAAGGGCTATCGGATTTACTTGCTAACCAATGAACTTGATGTCTTGAACTGTTCAGCTTTGATGTAAATCAAGTCAATAGAACTTACATAGTACCCTGCCGACCATTATATGGTTCTCATGGTTGTGTCCATTTTTGGCCCTGGACAACTCCTGGATTCATGAGTAATTTTTCAGAAAACCAGCCTTTCAAAATTTTCTTAGGAGCGGCCCTCACTCCTTTACTCATATAGGTGGTCTCTTGTCAAGAGTATCATGTAATACCTTATCTTTTAATTTAAGATACAAGAACCATTAAAAGCTTTGCTTAACCTCAACTTTGTACAAGAATCATTGTATTTAGGTTTTAGGAATGGTTTCGGGAGAAATCCCCACAATGCTTAGCGCCGAGTTGCTTTTTGCATAATTCGGTTTTCCATTTGAACTTAGATCATGGGATCTCCAATCTACTAAGTAGGGTTTCCATTATGGCAAATCATTTCAATAGGCTTTAGACCCATTCCCCTAGATAAGTTACGCACTTGATCTTTTGGTAATCCTTTAGTCAAGGGATCTGCAATGTTATCCTTTGACCTTACATAGTCAATTGTGATAACCCCATTTGAGAGCAGTTGTCTTACTTTATTGTGTCTACGGCATATACATTTCATTTGAGGCTCTACCGATGGCAGCCTGACTATCACAGTGTATGCAGATAGCTGGCACTGGTTTTGGCCAATTAGGAAAATCTTCTAGGAAATTACGAAGCCATTTGGCTTCCTCAACAGCTTTATCCAAAGCTATAAATGTAGATTCCATGGTGGATCGAACTATACATGTTTGTTTAGAAGATTTCCACGAGACTGCTACTCCTCCTAACATAAAGACAAATCCGCTCGTGGATTTTGCATCGGAGGAATCAGATATCCAGTCAGCATCGCTATATCCTTCTAATACAGCTGGTTCTCCAGTGTAGTGCAATCCTTCGTTCAGAGTGTATCTCAAGTACCGTAGAACTCTTACTATTGCAATCTAGTGATCTCTTCTTGGATTTATTGTAAATCTACTTAACTTACTAACTGCATGTGCAATATCAGGCCTTGTGCAGTTCATTAAGTACATTAGACTTCCAATTATACGAGAATACTCTAACTGATTGATTGTATCTCTAGTATTCTTTACCAAGTGTAGATTTACGTCAACTGGAGTCTTTGCGATATTAGTATCGCCTTTACTAAACTTATTTAGTATTTTTTCAATGTAATGGGATTGATTTAATACTAACACCTCAGATTTTCTCATTATCTTAATACCTAAGATAACATCAGCAATGCCTAAGTCTTTCATATCGAACTTACTTGAGAGCATCTTCTTTGTAGAAGTGATTATGTTATTATTACTCCCAATAATTAACATATCGTCTACATATAAATAAACAATGACATATCCTTTATCAATGCCTTTTACATATACACATTTGTCACACTCATTTATTTTAAAGCCATTACCAATCATGACTTTATCAATTTTTTCATGCCATTGTTTGGGTGCTTGCTTTAATCCATATAAGGATTTAATCATCCTACACACCTTCCTTTCTTTTCCCGGAACTGTATATCCTTCGGGTTGTTCCATATAGATTTCCTCTTTAAGTTCCCCGTTGAGAAAAGCAGTTTTAACATCCATTTGATGAATTTCACGCTTATAGATCGATGCTATTGCAATAAGCATTCTTATGGATGAAATTCTGGTTACTGGTGAAAAGGTATCAAAATAGTCAAGTCCTTCTTTTTTACTATAACATTTTACTACCAGTCTTGCCTTATACTTATCGATAGATCCATCAGTTTTCAATTTTCTTTTAAAAATCCATTTACTTCCCAGTGGTTTACTCCCCGGGGGAAGATCTACTAACTCCCACGTATGGTTCTGCATGATAGAATCTATCTCACTTTTAACCGCTTATTTCCAGTAAGAATCTTCTGGAGTAGACATAGCTTCTTTAAAAGTTCACGGTTCATCTTCCAATAAAAAGGTAAGGAAGTCAGGACCAAAAGAAGTAGAGGTTCTCATTCTCTTACTTCTTCTCGGATCATCGTTATCTTGTAATGATTCTTGGTCCTTCTCTTGATGACCATCTGCTATGTCAACATGAGTCCTTTGTAAAGAACTTCGTTCTTGTGTAATTTTGCAGGGGAATTTTGTTTCAAGAAATATGCATTTCTTGATTCAATTACCGTGTTAACACTGATGTCAACATTTTTTGATCGATACACAAGAAACAGATAGGCTGCACTATTGTGAGCATATCCGATGAATACACAGTCTATCGTTTTTTGTCCTATATTAACCATTTTCGGTGCTGGAACATCAACCTTTGCTAAGCATCCCCACACTTTTAAGTATTTGAACAAAGGCGGTTTTCCTTTCCAAAGTTCGTGGGGGGTCTTATCTAATTTCTTGTGGGGTACTTTATTTAAGATATGATTTGCACTAAGCAAAGCTTCTCCCCACAAGTTTTGCGGTGCTCCCGAGTTTATCAAAAGAGCATTCATCATTTCTTTTAAAGTACGGTTCTTGCGTTCTGCAACACCGTTTTCTTGAGGCGAATAAGGGGTTGTTGTTTGATGGATTTTTCCATGTTCGACACAATATTCTTCAAAAGGAGAAACATATTCTCCTCCCCTATCTGTTCTGAGATTTTTAATCTTTTTACTTAGTTGATTCTCAACCTCAGTTTTATATTGCTTAAATGCTTCTAAGGCCTCATCCTTACTATGAAGCAAGTAGATGTAGCAATATCTTGTGCAATCGTCTATAAAGGTAATGAAGTATTTCTTACCACTTCTAGTTTGCACGAACTTTAAGTCACATATGTCACTGTGAATTAACTCTAAAGGTTATGTTGACCTTTCAACATTTTTAAACGAGTTTCTTGTCAACTTGGACTCTACGCATATCTCACATTTTTCTTGAGATTTAAAGTTAACATTTGGTAACAAACCATCATTTACAAGTTTAGTTAATGAACCAAAATTAACATGTCCTAATCTATCATGCCATAAATTAGGAGGATCCAACAAGTAAACGGAAGAAAAATTCTTATTCATCACATCATTTGTTACATTTTTAGGAGGTACCATGGTCCTTACATTTAGCTTAAACAGACCGTCACATAGGTACCCCTTGCCTACATACATCTCATTTTTCGAAAGTACAAATTTATCAGCTACAAATACAAGCTTAAATCTGTCCTTGTTAAGTAAGGAACCGGAAACCAGATCCTTACGAATATCAGGTACATGCAACACATTGTTCAAGGTTAACTCCTTTCCAGAGGTCATCTTCAGCACAAATTGCCCCACTCCTTGAACTTTTGAGGTTGACGAATTTCCTATGTAAAGAATTTCTTCATTTGGAGACGTCTTGTAGGTCTTGAACATGTTTTTCTCCGAATACACATGCCTTGTTGCTCCGGTGTCAACCAACCACTGTTTAGGGTTTCCAACGAGATTCACCTCAGAAATCATTGCAGCGAGATTCATCTCTTCAATACCATCAGCACGCTCCGTCATACTTGCTTGACTATTATTACCTTTCTTCTGGTTACCTTGTGCCTTCTTGTTTCGACAATATTTTGCGCGATGACCATGTTTGCCAAAGTTGTGACAATTTCCATCAAACTTAGCCTTCTTCTTGTTGTCATTAGATTGTCCTTTCCTTTTCCGTTTGTTGTTGTGATTAGACCTTGGTTGTTCCACAACATTAACCTTGGCTTCAAACGAACGAAAGTTACTTCCTTTCTCGGCTAGTCGGTTGTCTTCTTCGATCCTCAACCGAACGATCAAATCTTCAAGACTTATTTGCTTGCGCTTGTGCTTCAGAAAGTTCTTTGTACATTAGTGGTAATTTTTCTACCAATGCAGCAACTTGGAAGGATTCCCCCAATCTCATTCCTTCAGCATCTAACTCATGTAGTATTAACTGAAACTGCCGCACCCGCGACATCAGAGATTTCGAGTCTACCATTTTAAACTCCAAAAACTTACCAACCACAAACTGTTTAGTACCGGCGTCTTCAGTTTTGTATTTTTTCTCTAGGGAATCCCAGAGTTGTTTAGCCGATTTCATAGTGCAATACACATTATATAGAGAATTGTCTAGACAATTGAGAATGCAGTTTTTGCACAAAAAGTTTGAATGATTCCATGCTTCTACGGCATGAACAGTTTGAGCATCGGGATCATCTCCCATTTCTGGAGCATCTTCTTTGAGAAACCTTGCAAGACTCAAAGTAGTCAAATAGAACAACATTTTCTGTTGCCATGTTTTGAAGTTTGCACCACCAAACTTCTCTAGTTTGTCAGCAGGACCCATAGGTGCTGTCATATGCATGTTATGCCTTGAAGTACCACCAATTTCATTTTGCTGTTGCATTGTTGCAGTAGCATTTGCATTTTCTAATTCTTTAGACATTTTGTTAGTTTCAACAAAACAAAACAGAAGATGAAATTTGATACAGTAGAAGCATACAATACGAATTAAAATCGTCTTACAACTGAATATCTAGATTCTTGTCTTTCCCAAGAGTTTAGCTCTTGTTAGGCAGACTAAAGTCCCAAGTTTTTAGATCTTGTTGTAGAACTTAGAATTCAGATTCAACAGTTGGAAAAACAAAGTCTGAATCAAAACAACTTGTGAAGTAATAAACCTTAAATTGTTATCTCCAGTGATTTATTTTGATTCAGAAAGCAAAAATGGAGGAAAAACAAAAATGCAGAAATAACATAAATGAAAATTAGCAGAAAACCTGTTACTGATCGAGGCTAGGATTGGATCCTATGTCTTTAAGGTTTATTAGCCACACACTGGTGTCCTACGTTTTGTAATGACTTCAACCTCCAGGATACAACGATCAACACTACAAATATCAGACACTTAAAAATCTACAGAACTTCGAACCTTAAATGGTGTTTAATCTCTCTCTTTTATGTTATTTGTTTGTAAAAAAAATTGAATGAATGAAAACTTGTTTTGGCCATGTATTCATAGGTGTAGAAGCACCTGTTTAAATCTGACCGCAACGTTTTAGACATGAGAGATGACGTTTGAGGAAGAAGATTTTTCAGGAAGAACGTTAGAATTCAAATTAAAATGATAGCCCAAGCCATTTTAATTTTCAAAAAAGTATATTGAGTTACTATATTTTATTTTTTTTACTAATTCATAAAAACCCTTCCTATATCTCAAATTTAATACTCAATTTCTCATTCACCTTTCATTTGGTTTACACAAGTGAATATATAGAATTCATGACCGAAGTAAGACGAAAAACTTTCTTTTTTGTCCTGACTTATAACGAGGTCCGAGACCCACGAAAAAATTGAGTTAAAGTAAGGAATTTCACTTGGGTAAATTACCCAAATGATAACATTTTTCCAGTGTGTCATTTTTTGTTTTAGCGAGTGGAAGATCATGGCTGTTAGTGTCAGACATGATAGCGATGGACCATATAAACACAGGTGAAATAGAAAATAAGCACGGTGATATAGTGAGTATGAGATAATACAGCCAGGTTGATTATATAGCAGTTGATCAAGATATATGAACCGTGAAACAAACACAAAAGAACGGAAGAGACATAGATAATTACAGTGCATGTTACAGGAGTTCAACACTTGAAAACTAAAACTATGAAAATAGAAAAGAAAACCAAATTTGAAAAGAAGAAACTTCATAACTAATATATAATATGGACGATCAAAGAAAGAAGTAAATTGAGTATTAGTTAGGTGATAAAGTCATTCTCGTAAAGAATGTGTTGCATGAAAAATTAGGAAAAGTGAACTGACTGAACAGTATAAACTACTAAAAACATAAACATATCCACTAACATAATATGAAATAATAATAGTTTACCAATTTTGCATAATAGAGAGACAAGCTACAAAATTCACATTTTTTCTTTTTTTGATGTTTTCAACCTTAACTGTATTTTTTTTGGTCAATAACCTTAACTGTATTGAAAAGGTTACGATTTGAACAAAAAAGAAAGTATTAAAAAGGTTACGTTAAATAGAAATACAAGGTGAATTGTGAACGGAAAAACAAATTTGACTTCTTAAACTCTGGCTAAGTCTAATCCTGCTGCTATGATCATATAGAACAATACTAGTAGCCTCGTAGGATACTATTTATTAGACATTAAATTCCAGCAACTACCCCAATGTGGCCATGTTATACATTAAACATGCACATGTTCTACAACCAGATTTCTCACAGAGAAAGAGACATGAGATGGTAATATGTACTAATTATTTAATGCATTCGAAAATACCATGTAGACATTTCAATGCTAACGCAATCATACAATATGCCACCAAGTAAATTTGTCAATCTTTATATAGTTTAATGAAGGTGGAAAATAATCAAAATATTCATGCTTTAAATAGATAATTTGACATGATTACTGAATCAGTGAAACGATACTATAGTATAGCAAAGGACTTGGCCGAGGTTGTTTAGATTGGCCTAGAATTCCGAAATCCAATAAGATAGGATAAAGGTGAGTAGACCCAACCATCACCCGAAACAGGGTCGGATCCATCAATCCAAGAGGTTCATTTCACGGTTTTATTTAAGGATTATTGTGTACGTTAAACCTCAAGTTAAAATTAATTCTCTCTCATATCAGCCATATTTTTTTACCTATAAAAGACCACGTATATTTTGCTTTTTACCTTTTCTTTCCCATAAAAAAAACCGTTTGAGTTATGAGAAGTTTCCCATAACTCAAACTCTGCATAATGGGAAGCTTCCCATTGCTCAAATTTTGAGTAATGAGAAACTTTCCATTATTCACTGTTTTTTAAAAAAGATGGTGTATTTTATGGATAAAGGTGTAAGGTGGCAAGTACCTATTGGGCGTTAACCCTTTATTTAATACACCCATTCCTAGATTGGTTTCGAGACTAATGTTTTCTTAATGTTTTTTTCTAAAGAGAAATCTATAAATTGAGTTTTAAATACAATAAAAACTCTATAAATTAATATACTTGAGACCATCAAAATTTATTAATTAGAAAGTTATTAATTAATCAATAAATTAATAATTATTAATTTATATATATTAATATTTTATTAAAATTTTATAATAAAATACCTAATTTACAAATACCATTAAAATTCTTACTTAATTATACAATGCATATACAAACATGTATCAAATGAATGGTCTAATTTGAAAAAACTCTTCGATCTCTCACTTTAAATGTTTATTATGTTCAATGATGATGAAAGTTCTACCATGAAGCCCCTTTCGCGAAACGAAGCAATTAAAGCGCCAATCACATTGAATACTATCTTGCTGAGATACGAGAAAAGAACACTAGAAGTTCTTACGATGATAAGAAATATTAGGGACGACATTCAAGGTGAAATTAATTTCAACAAAAAACAAAAGACAACTGAGTTATTTTTCAAAAAACCTTCATATATATTTCATATAATACGTAGTATATAAGGAATTATTAATTTATATTTAAGAATTATTAAAAATGTATTATCTTATAATTTTATCGAATTATTGATTTAGCACCCTATCCCCGAGGCGAGACCGACAAAAAATATTATCTTAGAGAGTTTATTAAATAATCGAGTATTAATTTATCGAATTTTTACTGTAATATCTAACCTATTTTTTTAAGTCTAACTAAGTAAAAAAAAATTATATAAGGCTCAAACTAAATTTTTGTTTGAAATTTTACCCCGTTACCCTTTTATCTTTGTACTTTATTTGTGTTTTTTTATTCTTTTATTTTGTTTATTATTTAAATTGCTTTTTTTATTCTTTTAATTAATATGATAAAGGTACGTACTCACGTACCTATGGATGTGCTTTCTTTGGGTGCAAACCTATTTTCCCAATTGGTACGTTCCTATGTCCGTTTTTATTTTTTGTAATGTTATTTTTATATAATTGCTTTTATAAGTCCTACTATCATTTGCTGTATAAAGTTAAGTTTTTGTCCATGTCAAATTCTAGGAGAAAGGTCTTTTTTGGTTTTGTCCATGTTGTACCACAGGGGCCGTACCCAAGCCTAGTTTTAAGACCAGACCATCTCCACCAGCTGTACTAAACATATTTTAACCCAATAAGCCAGGCCCAATGGACTGTACCCTAGTTAGTCGCTCCAAGTTGCACTCGTATAGAACAATGAAAAAAAAATCTCTTCACCTTCACTCCCAATGTACCCTAGGGGCTGTACCCAAAGACCTCACTTCACGTTCACTCTCGCATAGGAACAGAAAAACAAAAAGAATCTTTTCACCTTCACACTCGTAGACGAACAAAAAATGAAACAAATCACAGTCATTGTACCCAAAGGGTTATACCCTAATGGCTAGACCATACAACACTTTATTTACCTGCAAATCAATGAAAAGTTTCTTTTTCTGTTCAAAATAATAATAACGAAACACGAAAATATCTTCCCACTAATAAACAAAAAACAAATAATGAAAAGTTTCAGAGTCTCGGTGAAAGTAAAAAATAAAAATTAAAAACTGAAATCCATCTCTTCACACTCCATTGGAACAAAAAACAAAACAAATATCAGATTAGGTTATAAATAATTTTTTTTTACCTTTTTTGGGCTTGGTGCAGCAGATCAGCTTGGTGGAAAAGTGGCCAACAAATGGATAATAGTCCAGGTGGCGGCAGGTATCTTCTATAGACCCAGCGAAGGTCAGATCGGAAGAGTGCTCTTCTTTTTTCTTTTTTTGATCCAGCGGTATGCCACATCGGTAGTTTTCGTCTACAGGCCAGAGTGGTCCAAGGCGGCGGCGATTTGATTATGCGGGAGAGAGGCCCTGAAGGTTTACGGTTGATGGCGACAGGTTTCTTGTTCACGGCGGTGGCGGTTTTCTTCCGCACGGCGCAACGGTTTGCTTAAGCAGTAGGTTTCTTGTGCAGGGGAGCAACGACGGTGAATGGTCATGGCGATAGTAAATGGGCACAGTGGTGATGAAAGGTCACAGTGGTGAAGAGGTTTCTTTTTCTTTTGGGTTCTATTATCCTAGAGAGAGAGAGAGAGAGAGAGAGAGAGAGAGAGAGAGAGAGAGAGAGAGAGAGAGAGAGAGAGAGAGAGAGAGAGAGAGAGAGAGAGAGAGAGAGAGAGAGAATGTGTTTCTAACCCTAAAAGTGTTTCTATTTGGTTTTATTTGTTCACTGTGACTAAAAGGGGAGGATGGGATTTTGGATCTTTTTCTGTTTTTTAGTTGGGTTTTAACTATTTAGTCACTAGCATGCATTTTTTATGAATCCTATAGTCGTGAGGCCTTACTCATTGCCCCTTCTTTAAATCACCCCATCCAATTAAAATTGAATTATATGTTTTAAATTGAATTCATGTTTTATTGCTCTGTTTATGTGTCAGATTTATATTCTGTGTTCTTTGTGGATCGCGACCATATAGAATTACCTTCATAGTAGCTAGATAATCATTAACAAAGATATATTTAACTATAGAATTAGCACACAACGTCTAGTGTAAGGATGGCCCGACAACCTAGCCGATCTAGATAGTCACTATGGTTTGGTGTGTTGCCATTTAATCAATTGCAAAAAAAAGTTTGCTTAGGACTCGTTATTGACACAGGTAAACCCTATTTTAAACTACCTAGCGCAATTGAAATTCACCCTTAAATGTATAGAACGACAAAATTAGTGGGGATTACTTGCTAAATACTCAGGCTAAATTCTCATACTATCTTCTTCTCTTGCATTTAATTTTCTGTCTTTAATTTATTAGTTTATTTTATATTTACAAAAACCAAATAAAAATCTATTTGTATTTTATTCATTTGCGTATTATTATTTCTAACTCTTTATTTGTACTTGATAATTTGCATAAGTTCTTCCTAACCTTCGTAGTCTCTGAGGAACGAATCTTACTTATTTATTAAAACTTTCATACGTCCTGTATACTTGCAGATTTGTGCTAGCCTAGGGTGTTTATTTGCATTTATTTATCTATTATTTTATCACACCTTAGGCGACACCAAGTTTTTGGCGCCACTACTGGGGACCACATCGTTAGTCCTTGTGCATATATCTAGCGCTTTTATTTCAGTTAATTCTATTTTACGCTTTTGTCTTTTAGTTTTTATTTTACAGATTTTTACAGATGGAGAATCCAAGGAGACTTGAGCTACCCATCTCGTTTAGAGTGCAACCACTCGGAATCCGCACTCCAAAAAACCAAGCCGCTAAATTTAGACCAGATCCAGGGATGATAGCCCAGTTTGCAAATCATGGACAATTTAGCGGTGCTACACAACAAGATCTGGTTCGATATATTCAGAAATTTTTGCAGATCTGTGATGCTTATATCGTAAGAGGGGTTACAAAGGATCAGATGTATTACGTTATGTTCCATTTCTTCTTGACCGGAGGTGCAAGCGATTGGTATGATACCCAACACCCTCACGTTATTCCGGACTAGGACCAGCTTCAATCAAAATTCCTAGACCGATTCATCTGGTTAGTAGGAGATTAAAAGATATGATTGAGCTCGAACAGTTAATGCAGGAAGACGAAGAAAGTTTGGGTGAAGCATGATTACGATTTAATGAGAAAAAGGCGAGATGTCCATTCCATAAATCATCGCCGGAATATTCTTTAACCATGTTTTATGGAGGACCTAATGACGAGTCCAAGGCAAGAGCAGATTTGTTAGGAAACAAAGGTTTCGTATTATTAGATCCCGTTGAAGCTGAAAGTATTATGGAAAAAGTTCTTGAGACCGAGAGAAGTTGGACAAGTGAATCCGAAGAACAAGAAGAGACCTCAGAGTCTCTGAAGATCAAAGAATTAAACCAACAACTTAAGGAACTACAAGAACAAGCTCGAACAATAGCTCCGGTAAATCTAGTGCATACTTGATGTCTCCCTAATTGTTCTTATTTTCGACCCTTGGGAGACATCATTTTTGGTGTTTATTTAATTAATATGATAGACTTTTGGACTTAATATGCAATAATTCGGAATTCCCTTTTTATTTCTAGCATTTTTAATTTATTAAACTTTTGCGCGCAATATTGGTATTTTTAGTGTAAAGTTTACAGGTTTTAGATGTTAGCTAGGAGAGGAATCCGAGGAGAAAGTCAAAGATCGTGAATTAGAGTCAAGACTTGAAGATAAATCCCGAAGATATTATTTTTAGAGCTGAAAATCCATTTTCCAGGCCATAGAGTGCTGATTTCGAGGTGCTTAAGCGATGATTTAGCCGCTGACCTTTGAAGAGAAAACATTCCTTATCGAGTTACGGAAATTTAGCAACTGGAATGAGGTCAATCGGAGTCATAACGCATCGGGAAAAGCTGTTTTAGTGAAGGTGTATCAGCAGTTACGGGATTTTGGGCTTAGAAAGTGGGCTTGGACATTTAATTAATATTCTATTTCCTGGTCCAAGCCCTAGAACGAATTTATGCTTATAAAAGGAGGTCTGGACTTCTATTTTTCATACAATTCACATTCCACAAGATTAAACACCAGAGAGAAGCAACAGAAGGAAGAAAGAAGAAGCTACAAGAGCTGGAGTGGGTCTATAGCTCCGTTCGTAGTCATTCCAATTCCGGAAATTAGGTTCTTTCAATTTTAATTTTGTAATCAAATATGAATTCCTTTATTTTTAATTTAGTTTTTAATTTTAATATGAGCTAAGCTTTTCATAGTGCTTGAGAACAAACAATGGGTGAATCCCAATCTTATTAATTAACGAATGTTGAATTTGGGTTTTTATTGAATTAAACTAAATTAGGGCTTTTACTCTTTTCAATAAATTGAGATTATTTTACTGTTTTTAGAGTAACTAACTAAGAACAGGTGTTAGTATCTAGGCTATTCCAATTAGTGGCGATTGGATCATCCTGACGGAGGGTTTAGGTACGGAAATATTTATTTAATCTAAAATAGAAGCTATTGATTCTGACGAACTTAGCTAATTTTAGGGCCAATGAGGTAATAAAACTTAATCATCCAACGGTGGATCATATTTACCCTGACGGGACTAGTGACACTCTAGGATCGCCTTATAGTCCACCCTGACGGGGGTATAAGGAATTTAGAATCCCGACCATTGTAATTGACCAATTTAGCCCTTAAACAACATAAGTTAGGAAGTAAGATTAGGAGGATCCTTGCGTTCTCAAGTACTACATCTCATATTGCGTTTTCACTTATTTTACTTGCGTCTTAGCTTTTACTCGCATTTATAATTTGTCTTTCATTCATTAGCTTTAATAAACAAAATCAAACAAATATTTTATTATTTTTTACATTCATAAGTGCATCAATCACTATTTGTTAGACATTGTGATCAACCATTCCGTCCTTGGAACGAATCTGATTTATCAGTTATACTACTTGGGACAACCGTACACTTGCGGTTGTGGTTCGATTAGCATTTGCATTTATTTTTAGAGCACACAAAGGACCACCAAGTTTTTGGCGCCGCTGCCGGGGACGGTAGCGTTTGACCACGGTGTTTATCCTTTAGTGATAAGTGCATTTATTTTATTTTATCAGTTTTACGCTTTCTTGTTTGTTAGCTTTTTCAGGTTTTTAGGTTTGGTGTATGCGAAGAAGGCTATTCAAGGATCTAGAGCCAACACCTCCGATCCTTAGTAATCCAGAATCGTTGATCAGACTTGCGAACAGAAGAAGAAGAGAACGAGAAGCTTTAGAAGTAGAAGAATTAAGTAACCAAATGGAGAATATCAATCTTCAAGGTCAACAGAATGGACAAGGCCAGCTAGATGCAAATGGCCAACCTTTAGCTCCAGGTGTTATTCCTCCAGTTCCACCAGTGATTCCTAATCCTCAAGTTCAGATAGTGATGAATCAAGATCCGTGGTTTACTAATGGTCCTCCAGAAGTTCCATTCCGCGCTCCTGCTATAGGAGTAGGTGCTCCAGATATATATGTTCCGCGATTCCGTCCAGATTCGGGTATGTTAGCTCAATTCCAAAACTTTGGAAATTTTCGCGGAAGACCATCGGAAGATCCTCTTAGAGCGGTACAGAAATTCAAACAGATATGTGATTCTTATATCACACAAGGGGTTTCAAGAGAACAGATGTATTTTGCTGCTTTTAAATTCTTTGTCATTGATGGAGCAAGTGAATGGCACGATACGCAAGATCCTACGAAGATTACTAATTGGGACCAATTAGAGATTGCGTTCTTTGACAGGTATTACCCAAGTAACATGAGGTTAGATGCTGAATTAGAGTTGATGCATTTCCGTCAAGAGTATGAGGAAACTGTGGGTAGGAGTTGGACAAGATTTCAGATGTGTTTGCGTAAAGTTCCTAATCATGGCTTTTCAGAACAACAACAGTTAAAGATCTTTTATAGAGGCCTTGATGGAACTTCGAGAGAGAAATTGGATACGCTATGTGGTGCAGGTTTTCTTCAAGTTCAACCCGCTCATGCCAAGATCATTTTAGAGAGAACAGTCAAGAATGAAGTTGGGTGGAATTCAGTAAGAACACCGGTTAAAGGAGTGAATAATGTTGACATGGAAGAGAAATTTGCTACGCTTGAAAATAAGATTCAGAATACTATAGAGCAAAAATTGAAGCAGCTTACTTTAGCTGTTAAAGAAGGTTTTTCGGGTAAAAAGGTAGCTGTGCATGCTGCACAAGAGGTTTATATGTGTTCGATTTGCAGGGTAGATGATCATGATGAGGAAAGTTGTCCGAATAACCAAGAATCCGTGATGTTTATGTCCAATAGAGGTAACTTCAATTCGAGTGGTAATGGATATCAGCCTAACAGAAACCATCCTGGGTTTCAATACTCAAATCCTAATGGGGCAGCCAATCCTACATATGCGTATCAGCCGCGTCCCCAAGGTAACAACTACAATCCAAGACCACAAAATAATTATCAAGGAGGACAAAATCAGGGAAATTATGTTCAGAGACAAGCTCTTCAAGACAATTATGATGACACAATGAACCAGAAAGCCTTACCTGCCCATCCACAAGAAGGAGCAGTTACCCTTCAGAATACAGTTGAGAGTTTAATTGCTCTTCAAACACAAGCTTTGGAACGTCAGAACGCAGCTGAAGCGAATATGAAGATTTTCCAGAATCAGCTAAGTCAAATTAATAAACAGCTGAATCAGCGTCCACAAGGGCAACTTCCTAGAGATACGGAAAATCTAATCCAAATCGAAGATTGTAAAGCTATTAATCTCAGAAGTGGTAAGAACCTTCCTCCACCTCCTTTTCCGGTTATGAAAGAAAAAGAAGTTAGAAAAGAAAAAGAGGTGGTGAATAAAGATAAAGAAGTTGAAGTAGAAGAAGTGGAGAGGTCTAGTGAAGTTCCGAAAAAGAAAGATGAGACTATAATCCATCGTCCACCTCCACCATTTCCATCGCGAGTTCAAAAGAACGGTGATATGGCTGATTATCAAAAATTCTTTAACAAGGTAAGAGGTCTTAGCATAAATATTCAGTTATTGGAAGCTATTAGATATGTACCCAAGTATGCTAAGTTTCTGAAAAGAGCCCTCACCAACAAACGGCCGTATTGTGATAATGAGATGATTGGTCTCCCTGAGGAATGTAGTGCTATTTGTCAAGGTAAATTACCTCCAAAGTTAGTTGATCCTGGGAGCTTTACAATTCCGATATCTATTGGTAATGAATGGAGAGGTAAGGCACTATTTGATTTGGGTGCAAGCATAAATCTTATGCCCAAATCAATCTTTGACAAGCTTAATATTGAAGCAAGACCCACTTCTATGGTCTTGCAAATGGCGGATTGATCGCTTGCACATCCGGAAGGCCGAATCGAAGATGTCCTCGTTAAGGCAGGTACGTTAATTTTTCCCGCTGATTTCATTATACTTGATTACGACGCGGATAGGAATGTCCCCATTATTTTGGGAAGACCATTCCTAGCCACGGGGCGTACCTTGATTGATGTAGAGAACGGAGAAATGATTATGAGAATCCAAGACGAGGAGATGAAGTTTAATGTGTTTAGACCTATGAAGTTTCCGGATTCCAAGGAAGAATGTTTTCGTATAGATGTAAGGGAACCGGTAAGAAAAGAGCCAATTAATGTTGTGGACACTTTAGGGGTGGAGGAGAAAGAGCTACGAAAGAAACCACCAATTAAAGCTCCTCCATACCCTAAAAATCCACAACTCAATCATGCAAAGAAGAAAGAGAAAGCACGTGCCACGAAGGTTCCGAAGGAACCTAAGAAAGAAAGAAAGAAAAAGGGGTTCAAGGTAGGTGAAGAAGTAGCTATGAAGAAACCGAACCCCCATCCAAAGGTACGTGAATCCAAAAGTTCTTGGATAGGACCATTCATGGTCGCGAAGGTTATCTCAGACAAACTAGTGGGAATAAAAGCTAAGGGATGCAAATTTCGAGTTGCAAATATTGACTACCTCACTCACTGCTGGGGAGGTTATGTCAATGACTGATGAATGAGGTAACCCGTCGAGCTTAACGACGTTAAACAAAAGCCAATTCCTTGTATATTAGCTGAGTTTTTAAATTTTTGCAATTTAGAATAGTTTGATTTTCGTAATTTTAGTGTTTATTATTAAGAAATGAGGAAGGGTAGTTGTTTTTGATGATTTCAGGGGCAAAAAGGTCACGAGTTTGGGGTCGAATTGGCGAAAATAGGAAAAAAATAGGTTGGATGTCCAGGAGAAACCAGGAACCCGGTTTCGCAAAACCGGGAACCCGGTTTTGGAGCTGGTACCAACCTTTTCAACGCAACACTTGGCGTCTCGGTTCACAACACAGCGTCGAAACCGGGTACCCGGATTTTCGAAACCGGGAACCCGGTTTTGGTGCTGTAACTTCTGAAAAGTTCTGACCCGGCGTCCTGGTGGCTTGCGTTTTGCAGCGTTTTGATTCGCGCATCGACACAAATCCGGGTACCCGTATTTGGCAAAACCGGGTACCCGGTTTCGGAGCTGTAAGTGGTGAAATTCTCTGGTCCAGCGTTTTGGGATGCTGCGTTTTGACTCGCGCCATCGACAAAATCCGGGTACCCGCATTCCACAGAACCGGGAACCCGGTTTCGGCGAGTGAAATTTCTGACCCAGCGTCTTGGGGTCCAGCGTTTTGGTGCGTCTCGAGGCAAAAAAAAAAAGAAAAAAAAAGAAAAAAAGAGTATTTTTATTTTTTCCGCGCCGTCACAGCGACGCGGAACCGGGAACCCGGTTTGCATCTGTGATAGGGCCGTTTTGAAGATTTTTAGCCCTATATTTTTACCTCTTTCTTCAACCCAGCCTCCAAAAACACTCCCAAAACCCAGAATTTCCTGAACATCATCATCTACAACTACACAATCATCAAATCCTACCCTCCTCCACCACAATATCATACAATCAATTCATCTCCTATCCAAATCACCATGAAATTCCCACTTTTCTCCACTTGTTCTTCATCCAAGCTTCAAATAAAATCCAATTCCCTCTTCCCACACATCAATTAGCCTTTACCCATCTCATATTCCACCATAATCTTCAAGTCTTAAGCCTCAAAACATCAAAGTTCTAAGCCTTAGCTTCTCACTATTTGAAGTTTTGAGTTTGGGGTGGAAAGAGATGCCTATCAAAACCGTTTTCATGTGTACTTATCGAAGGAATTCTCCAAGAAACAGAAACACTTTTGGTGCTATTCAAGAACAAGCTATTGAGATTCCTATTTCACGTTTCAAACACAAGACTGAAGAGGTTCAAATTAAGGCTAATCCGAAGAAGAGGAAATGATTGAGGAACCTGAAAGTGAGGAAGAAAATGATCCGATGATGAATTGGAATCGAAAATCAAGGTGTTGGAAGAGGATCAGGATACGAGGTGCGATATTTTGGGAAACGTTACAAACAAGTTGAACTTTAATTGTTCATAAACAACTTACGATGTCTAGACGCGAGATAAAGTTCAGGGACGCAACACCGACAACCAGCCTCGCGCTGGTTAAGATACGTTTTCTATCCCTTCTCATGTAGTGTATATTATTTTATTGCTTTGAGTCTTTTCGAGTCGTGGGGACACGACTCATTTTTGAGTTTGGGGTGGGGTTCGTTGCCTCATCCCAGTTTTTATGTGTTATTTGTTTTAATTGCTTTCAATAAAATAATTTCCGGAGTTGCGTTTGACTGTAGAAGATTTTAAATGTCCCTTTAAGCATACTTTTGATGAATCTATGATAGTAAATAGTGGACTTTAGGGATTGATATAAAACGCACTTACAATTGCATGCGAACATAGGTAATTGATAGGAAAAATTAATGAACAATGCAAATGAAGTAAGCTTGTACTTAAGGAATATGTTTGGTGTGTAGAACGTGAAATCCTAATTAGTAGAGAACCCACCTAGATATGAACTAAAGACAAGCTATGTACTTAGGAAAATGATAGGGGCAGTTCTTTGTTAGCCATTTGTGCCTTTTTAGCTTTCTATCCCTTGTATTAATTATTATTCGTCTTAGACCACTTTGAGCCTTAGCCTTTTCTTTGTAGCCACGATATAAGCCATCATCCCTTAGATTATTAGGCATGACCATATGACCCGCACTTGAATCACAATCCTGAGACATGTCTCGAGCTTGAGTTTGGGGTGGTGGGACCAATTACGGGAAATTTTATGGGTTGGGATTGATGTGCTTTGTATTGTAGCACAATTGCAGATGATATATACTTGTAACCCTTTGCCAGGAATGAAAAAGAAAGAAAAAAATTTTGAAAATTTTGAAAATTCATACAGTAGGAACCGGGAACCCGGTTTGCTTCTGTACAAAAAAAAAAGAGAGAAAAGAAAAGAAAAAGAAAAATACATATGAATAAACACCCGGCAAAGTGGAATTTTTTCTGAAAATCATCTGAGTATAGTGGGTAGACATGGGACGCTAAATTGTTGCGTATATGGGTGAGTGAGAACATCTTTTTGAGCGTTAACTCAAGCTCGAGGACACTGTTGATGGTAAGTGAGGAGAGAGCCAAAAGCTCACTTCAAATTTACCAAATATACATTCCCACCCGTCCTTAAGCCAATATAATAACCGTAAAGACCTCGTGATTCCTAAGTGCATAGTGAATTTATAATTCTGTTGATTGGGAATACACTAGGTGGAGCGTTCAAAGCGAGTTAGGATTAATGACCACCCTATAGCCATCATACAGAGATGAGTACAAGTGTAACCTTCAAGCATTGCGACTTTAATTTTATGATTGAGATTATTTATGTTTGATGTTGCATGATTAGTGTATGTGTATATTAGTTTCTAGAGTTTGCTATATGAGATTTATTTTGAGAATTGCTTTAGGGTTTATTTGCTAGCTTCTACTTGTTTATACGCTTATTTCTACCCCTTTGTTTGGTTTTACTTTGTCGGGACGACAAAGGTTTGAGTTGGGGGTCTTGATGTCTCCCTAATTGTTCTTATTTTCGACCCTTGGGAGACATCATTTTTTGTGTTTATTTAATTAATATGATAGACTTTTGGACTTAATATGCAATAATTCGGAATTCCCTTTTTATTTCTAGCATTTTTAATTTATTAAACTTTTGCGCGTAATATTGGTATTTTTAGTGTAAAGTTTACAGGTTTTAGATGTTAGCTAGGAGAGGAATCCGAGGAGAAAGTCAAAGATCGTGAATTAGAGTCAAGACTTGAAGATAAATCCCGAAGATATTATTTTTAGAGCTGAAAATCCATTTTCCAGGCCATAGAGTGCTGATTTCGAGGTGCTTAAGCGATGATTTAGCCGCTGACCTTTGAAGAGAAAACATTCCTTATCGAGTTACGGAAATTTAGCAACTGGAATGAGGTCAATCGGAGTCATAACGCATCGGGAAAAGCTGTTTTAGTGAAGGTGTATCAGCAGTTACGGGATTTTGGGCTTAGAAAGTGGGCTTGGACATTTAATTAATATTCTATTTCCTGGTCCAAGCCCTAGAACGAATTTATGCTTATAAAAGGAGGTCTGGACTTCTATTTTTCATACAATTCACATTCCACAAGATTAAACACCAGAGAGAAGCAACAGAAGGAAGAAAGAAGAAGCTACAAGAGCTGGAGTGGGTCTATAGCTCCGTTCGTAGTCATTCCAATTCCGGAAATTAGGTTCTTTCAATTTTAATTTTGTAATCAAATATGAATTCCTTTATTTTTAATTTAGTTTTTAATTTTAATATGAGCTAAGCTTTTCATAGTGCTTGAGAACAAACAATGGGTGAATCCCAATCTTATTAATTAACGAATGTTGAATTTGGGTTTTTATTGAATTAAACTAAATTAGGGCTTTTACTCTTTTCAATAAATTGAGATTATTTTACTGTTTTTAGAGTAGCTAACTAAGAACAGGTGTTAGTATCTAGGCTATTCCAATTAGTGGCGATTGGATCATCCTGACGGAGGGTTTAGGTACGGAAATATTTATTTAATCTAAAATAGAAGCTATTGATTCTGACGAACTTAGATAATTTTAGGGCCAATGAGGTAATAAAACTTAATCATCCAACGGTGGATCATATTTACCCTGACAGGACTAGTGACACTCTAGGATCGCCTTATAGTCCACCCTGACGGGGGTATAAGGAATTTAGAATCCCGACCATTGTAATTGACCAATTTAGCCCTTAAACAACATAAGTTATGAAGTAAGATTAGGAGGATCCTTGCGTTCTCAAGTACTACATCTCATATTGCGTTTTCACTTATTTTACTTGCGTCTTAGCTTTTACTCGCATTTATAATTTGTCTTTCATTCATTAGCTTTAATAAACAAAATCAAACAAATATTTTATTATTTTTTACATTCATAAGTGCATCAATCACTATTTGTTAGACATTGTGATCAACCATTCCGTCCTTGGAACGAATCTGATTTATCAGTTATACTACTTGGGACAACCGTACACTTGCGGTTGTGGTTCGATTAGCATTTGCATTTATTTTTAGAACACACAAAGGACCACCAATACTATACCTTCGTGTCCTAGTTGTGGATCAAGAAATCATGTGTGGGAAAAGTGTATGAATAATCCAGCCGCAACTTCCTCTATATTTCATCAAAGAAACCATTACTCTAATGGTGATTATCATCCTCAAGGAAGTTACGTTAGATATCAGCCTCCATAAAAGCGAAGTTGGGTCAGAAATCAAGAGACTTATCATAAAACCCAACCTCAATCCTATTATCCACCACAACCTATACATCAAAAAGCGCCAATTTACAAAAAAGCTTATCGAGAACCACCAAAACAGTCAATGCAACAAGCAAAGCAAGAACAACCTTTTAATTTGGATTGAAGTATGGCTAAGATGATCAAATTAGTTGAAGAGAATATGAAGATGAGCCATCAAAGACTTCAAACCCAGCAAAAGGTGATAAAAAATATCGAGCATACTCTATCACAAATGGCGAGTACATTGAAAAATAGGCTGAAAGGGCAACTCCCAAGTGATACTATTGCTCCTCATGATGATGCTTGTCACGCAGTTGAATTGCGAAGTGGAAAACAATTACCTCCACCTAGAAGAAATCCAAAACCAGCCTCTATTCCAGAAAAAGTGGTTGATGAAACAATAGAAGATAAGGTCGAAGAGGTAGTTGATCCAAAGAGTGTCCAAGAAAAGACACCAGAAAAGAAGAAAAGCTCGGTGGAACTTAATACACGCCCTCCACCACCATACCCTTCACGTGTCAAGAAAAAGGACAATGAAAAAGAATTTAAGAAGTTCCTTGACATGGTGAGCAAGTTAGATATTAATATGCCGTTTGTAGAAGCTCTCAAGAGAATGCCGAAATATATGAAATTCATGAAGGACATTCTTTCTAACAAACGAAGTTTAGAAACCGGGGAAACAATTGGATTGCCAGTGTAGTGTAGTGCTATTTGTCAAAACAAGTTACCACTGAAGCTACAAGATCCCGGAAGTTTTACAATTCCCATTGGTATTGGAGACAGTTGGACCGGGAAAGCATTATGTGATCTGGGCGCGAGTATCAATATCATGCCTAAGTCCCTGTTTGAGAAGCTTAATATAGGAGAGGTAGTACCCACATCTGTGGTATTACAAATGGCGGATCGCTCCCTCTCCCAACAAGTAGGTAAAATTGAAGATGTTTTAGTTAAAGCTGGTACTTTTATATTTCCTTGTGATTTTATTATTCTTGACTACGACGCGGATAAGAATGTCCCCATCATCTTGGGTAGACCATTCTTAGCCACAGGGCGTACACTTATAGATGTTGAGAATGGTGAATTGATCATGAGGGTCCAAGACGAACAGGTTCGATTCAATGTGTTTAAGGCTATGAAATTACCAGATTCGAAAGATGAATGTTTCAAAATAGATGCCATCGGAAAAATTACACATGAAGTATTCAATGAAGCAAGCATAGATGATGATCTTGACAAAGCCTTAACACTTGAGTCACAAGAGAAAGACGATAATACTACTGGCGAAGTTGCTGCATTAGGATCAAATGTTCGAGAACAACTTCGAGAATCAGGTGACATTGAACCAATAAAACAACCATCTATAATATGTCCACCTGTTCTCGAAGAAAAACCACTTACAGACCATCTACGCTATGCATATTTAGGTATGAACAAAACTTTACCTGTTATTATTTCTGCTAACCTTTCAGGTCCTCAAGAGGATAAGCTACTTCATATGCTTCGCGCTAATAAAGAAGCAATTAGATGGACTATTGCCGACATCAAGGGAATTAGTCCTTCCGTTTGCAAACATAAAATTATTCTTGAGAACAAAGGAGGGCGATCTATAGAGGGACAAAGAAGACTTATGCCAGCTATGAAAGAAGTGGTCAGGAAAGAGGTAATCAAGTTATTAGACGCGGGAATTATCTATCCGATTTCAAGCAGTGATTGGGTTAGTCCAGTGCAATGTGTTCCAAAGAAAGGAGGTATTACTACTGTCCTTAATGATCAAGGTGAAGCCATACCATCAAGAACAGTTGTGGGGTGGCGAGTATGCATGGATTACCAAAGACTCAACAAGGCTACAAAAGAAAGATCACTTCCCTTTACGATTCATTGATCAGATGCTAGACAAACTCGCAGGGAGAGAGTATTATTGTTTTCTTGACGAATATTTAGGTTATAATCAGATTTGTGTGGATCCCCTTGATCAACACAAAACAACTTTTACTTGTCCGTTTGGCACCTTTGCTTATAGAAGGATGTCGTTTGGTTTATGCAATGCACCTGCCACGTTCCAGAGGTGCATGATGGCTATATATTGGGACATGATTGATAAATACTTGGAGGTTTTTATGGATGATTTTTTGGTGTTTGGATATATTTTTGATGATTGTTTGAATAATCTTGAGAAAGTCCTTGTGAGATGTAGAGAAAAAGATCTTGTGCTTAATTGGAAAAAATGCCACTTCATGGTTCAAGAAGGAATTGTGTTGGGACATAAAGTTTCGAAAGCAGGGGTGGAGGTTGATCGTGCTAAAATTGAAGTTATCAAAACATTACCACCTCCAGTTTCTGTGACAGGAGTGAGAAGTTTTTAGGGTCACGCAGGATTTTACAGAATATTTATTAAAGATTTCTCCAAGATCACCAAACCGCTTTGTTCTTTACTTGAAAAGGATGCTCCTTTTAATTTTAATGACGAATGTCTTCAAGCGTTTGTGACGATTAAAGAGAATCTAGTCTCCACACCCATTGTTATACCTCCCGATTGGAAAGCTCTGTTTGAACTTATGTGCGATGCAAGTGATCACGCAATGGGTGTTGTGTTGGGGCAGAGGAAAGACAAGTTCTTCCACACGATTTATTATGGAAGTAAGACCTTTGACGCTGCCCAGATGAATTATACAGTAATGGAGGAAGAGATGTTAGCCGTGGTATATGCTTTCGACAAATTTCGTTCCTACTTGATTGGGAAGAAAACTGTTGTATACACGGACCATTCGGCTATCAGATACCTCATGGAGAAAAAGGACGCTAAGCCGCGTCTTATTAGATGGGTACTGTTTCTACAAGAATTTGACATAGATATCCGAGACCGAAAAGGATGCGAGAATCAAGTTGCTGATCATTTATCCAGGCTCGAAGGATCTGATGCTAACAAAGAACCATTATTGGTCAAAGAGGTATTCCCTGATGAACAACTTTTTACTATTAAAGATGCGTTTGTGCCTTGGTATGCAGATATAGTCAAACTCATCGCGAGTGGTGTATTCCTTACTGATTTCCATCCATAACAAAGACAGAGGTTAGCTCACCAGGACAAACAATTCTTTTGGGATGAACCATACCTCTGGAAAATTTGTAGTGACCAAGTAGTTCGAAGATGTGTCCGTGAAGGCGAAGTTGATAAGATTATATCCAGCTGTCATGGTTCACCATATGGTGGTCACTTTAAAGGCGATAGAACTGCAGCTAAAATTCCTCAATCCGGTTTCTATTGGCCTACCCTACACAAAGATTGTCATCGTTTCATCTAGTCATGTCAAAGATGCCAATTCACTGGTAATATATCAAAACGGGACGCAATGCCCCTCAACAATATTATAGAAGTTGAAATCTTTGATGTATGAGGAATAGATTTCATGGGACCTTTTGTCACTTCCCATGGTAATCTTTATATCTTGCTGGCAGTAGACTATGTGTCAAAATGGGTAGAAGCAGTGGCAACACCAAAGAACGATGCTCAAACAGTAATAAAATTCTTAAAATCGTATATCTTTACGAGACATGGTACGCCACGTGTTCTAATCAGTGATAAAGGTACCCACTTCATCAATGTTCAGTTGAGAGCCATCCTTCGTAAGTTTGGAGTGAGACACCACAATTCAACCGGTTATCATCCACAAACTAACGGTCAAGCTGAGGTTTCTAACAGAGAAATTAAATCTATTCTTGAGAAGACCGTGAATAAAATGAGGAAAGACTGGTCATTAAAGCTAGATGATGCTCTCTGGGCTTACAGAACAACATTTAGAACACCAGTTGGGGCATCTCCATATCGCATGGTCTACGACAAAGCAAGTCATCTACCTATTGAGATTGAATCTCGATCCTTCTGGGCTATTAAAACTATGAATCTAAACCCAGAATTGGCCGGGAAACAAAGGTTGATGCAATTGAACCAATTGGAGGAGTTTTGCTACCATGCCTATGAAAATTCGCGTCTCTACAAGGAGAAAACAAAGAGATGGCATGATAAGCGAACCCGTCCAAAGAACTTCGAGAGAGGACAAAAGGTACTATTATAAAATTCTCAATTCTCGAACTACCCATGCATGCTTAAATCCCGTTGGGGAGGACCTTACATTGTAACAAAAGTCACACCTCATGGAGCAATTGAAATTGAACATCCAACCGAGCAAAGGACATTCATGGTGAATGGCCAGCGTTTGAAGTTATACCATGATAGCGGAGACTTTGGTCGAGAGGAGACAATCCATATCGAAGAACACGCTTAGCCTGAGGTACACGTCTAACTCAAAGACGTTAAACAAAAGTGCTCTTGGGAGACACCCCTTGTTTTAATTGATTTTTAGATTAGTTTTATGTTTTGTAGTGTATATTTCTAATTTAGTGTATATTTTTAATTGTGTTTACAAGCTAATAGGAGAGAAAGGTAGTGTGTTATTGTGCAGGAAATGAGTTTGGGGTCAAAAGGAAAAACATGGGAAAATTCGCTTCACTGACCGGTAGGCCGGTCAAACCACCGGTATGCCGGTGGAGACACGAGCCCTCGGGTTGGTGACTAGGGTTCTTTGCCGAGAGTGTGTCCAAGAAAAGCCAGGCGCACCAGCATGCCGCTCACAGCACCGGTATGTCGGCAAGAGGAAAATCACGAGCCCTCGGTTTTCATGACTCGGGTATTTTGACGGAGTTAGGATCTGGGGGAAATAGCGCACCGGTATACCGGTGAATACCGCCGGTATGCCGGCGCCAAAATACACGAGGCCTCGGGTAGCGATTCGTGTTAATTGCCGAGAGTTTCAGGAATAAATCATCTCCAGCACCGGTATGGCGCCGATTTGGCCGGTATGCCGGTCAGAGGTCGGTTTTGAAGAATTTGATTCCTAATCTACTTCTTACCTTATCAAAAGTTAACGCTAGCCACCTCAACACGAATTTTTCAGACCCAAAGCTTATAAATAGACCTTGTGGCTTGCATAAACCTCCACAATAAACACAACAACATCAATAATCCTCTCCTCCATCATCCATAAACACAAATTCTTCATCAAATTCATCACACTACACCATAATACACCCTCAAGAACATCAAGCTTCCAAGAATTCTTCCAAGAATCATCAAGAAACCTTCTTCTATCATCAAATCCAAGCAAGAAACTCAAGCCACACCAATATTTCTTAACTTTAATCCATCCTTGGTGTAACTTGAGTTGTGGGTCAATCAAACATGACAAACAAAACAGATGATATGGATTATAAGAGGAAGTGTTCCGTCCTAGGGAAGAACAAACAGTTGCCTGTAGCCACAATTGAAAGGCCTATCAATCTTGATGAGCCTATTAAAAAAAACCAAAGATAGAGGCACCAGCACAACCACTACCCAAGAGATTAACAGCTAGGATGGCTGTACCATCAAGGCCTAAAGAAAAGACACAAATTCAAGATCAAGGTTCTTCTTCTTCCTCTTCATCTCAGAATAATTCTTGCTTACCCCCACGGCTATCAAATTGCAACATGAAGTCAATCATCTACGAAAAGATTACAAAGCACTATGGGAGGAAATTGTATAGATTAATTCACAATTGGGTGAAGTTACCGAGACCTTGGATATTGATAATTATTCTTCTTCGGAGAAGGACATGATGGATCTTTATGGCCAGGTACCCCGTTCTAATTCTTCTTCTTAATTTCTTGTATGCATTAGGTAGTTTAGTTTAGTTTGATTTTAACTTTTATTTTATTATTGAGTCTTTTTCGAGTCGTGGGGACACATCTCACTTTTGAGTTGGGGGTGGGGATTCGTTGTCCTCGTCTTCCTTTTTGTTTTTGCATAAAATTTAAATTTTTTGGGTCGAAATAGGCATAGAATATGTTGAATGTACCTATTTGAGCATGATTTAATTAAGTTGATGATAGTACGTAGTATGTTTTTGAAAGATGTTACAAATAGGTTTAGTATGCATGTATGAAAACAGGAAATAAAAGATATAAAAGTTAATGAGAAATGCTAAGAAGTTACGTTGAAACTTAGGGAGAGTTATTTGGTGTGTAGAACATGAGGTTTGAAGTTAGTTGAAAACCCACTTGTCTATGAACTAGTAGTGAAAAAGAAACAAAATCCGGTAGTTAGAAAAATGAATAAGGCATTTCTTTCATATTGAAGCCACTTGAAGCCTTTTTATACCTTCTCACCATTTTTATTTGATTATTGTTATTATTTATCTGTCTTAGCCCCTCTGAGCCTTTCTAAAGCCTTTTTATTAACCACATTATAATCCATACCCTTAGTTTGTAGGACTTATCTATATGACCTGCACTCGAATCGCAAAACCTAAGACAAGTCCTCTTTAGAGAGATTGAGTTTGGGGTGGTGGGTGTCATCATTAGAGAATATTGGGTTTGGGAAATTGTAATTGTGATTTTATTGATGATGAAAAAGTTATTATTGTAACCCTTTGTCGGGGTAATAGTGAATGAAAAAAGCTGAAAAGCATGAATTGAAAAGAAAAAAAATATGAGAAAAAAATAGCGTGATATCTCGAACATCAAAAAGAGAGTCATAGCTATACAAAAAAAAATTAATATGAAAAGAATATGTATTCGGACCGCCAAATTGGAATTGTATATCATCATGAAAAGGTTTTAATTGGGATTATTGGGAATGCACATCAAAAGCATCAAAAATTGGGTTGAGTGAGAACATCTTCGAGTGAAAACTCAAGCTCTAGGGCGATTCGTTGATGGAATGCGAGGAGAGAGCCAAAAGCTCACCTTTTCATTATCCAAATATACCACACCGTCCTTAAGCCACGTTATAACCAAAGACCTTAGGATTTCTAACTGCTTGATGGAGAAACAATTGAGCTATTAGGTAGTAGGTAAGTGGACCATTGGATACTATATTAGGACCTATGAACAACCTATAGCCATTAGCACGAACTGAGTTGAGACCTCTCCCTCTGGCATTGCGAAATTAATCTGGACTTGAATTCATGGATTGTTGATTATGTGTATATTAAGCATACTTGTGCATTATTTCTTGAGAATTACTACATGATACTTTTTAGATATTTTTCTCTAGTATCATTCATTGTGTCCTGTTCTTATTCTCCTCTGACTTCTTCTTCTTGTTTATTTGACGACCCTACCGTTCTTTATTTTTATTGTATTGGGACGATACAACTTTGAGTTAGGGGTCTTGATGTCTCCCCATTTGTGATGATTTATTATTAGTTGGAGACATCATTTTAGGTGTATTTATTAGAGTATAGGTCAATTTTATTTATGATTTAGTACACTTTCCTATTTTGTGTCTTGAATTAATTATCTATTATTTTTAGAGCATATTGGGTTTAATTGTTTATTTAGTGTGTAGCATTAAAGATATATGGTAAATAATTAGAGTCCAAGTTAATTCTAAGAGCTAAATGAAAGAGGATAAACGTGGAAATTGGAGATAAAGACAAGAATTATGAAAAAAAGGAAAATATAAAGTTGCCAAATAAATCTGAATTCCAACAGCTACGACCACAAAAGGGCTTATATCGTAAGTTTGGCTAGGAATTTGAAAGGATGTTTACATCAAAGTTAAAGAGCCTTCCGATACGATGAATTTAGACTACTCATACGCGTCAAACAGATAAGTATTGAATCAGTTACGGCCAAAACAAAACAACATCAAAATCTTACATTTTCTAGATTCTAGGGTTACAAAATTTGAGTTAGGCTTGGAGTCCAATACCTACCTTATACTCCAAGAAACGAATTAGGTCTTCCTATACCCTATAAATACAACCTCTGATCATTAGAAAATCATCCTTGGCCAAACCTTAAGCCAAGAGGAAGCTTACAATACAAGAAAAGAAGTCTGGAAGGAGCTTTTCATCAATTATGTCTTCTTCAACCATTGAATTTGTAATTTCTTTCTTTTCTTCCATTAGTATGAACTAAATTATATTTAGCTTGAGTTTTCAACATATATGTATGAAACCTAGTTTTGGTTGACATCTATCTAATTTAGGAATTATATGTTTTAAATTGAATTCATGTTTTATTGCTCTGTTTATGTGTCAGATTTATATTCTGTGTTCTTTGTGGGTCGCGACCATATAGAATTACCTTCATAGTATTTAGATAATCATTAGCAACAATATATTTAACTATATAATTAGCACATAACGTCTAGTGTAAGGATGGCCCGACAACCCAGCCGATCTAGATAGTCACTATGGTTTGGTGTATTGCCATTTAATCAATTGCAGGAAAAGTTTGCTTATGACTCCTTATTGACACAGGTAAACCCTATTTTAAACTACCTAGCGTAATTGAAACCGATTATTGAAATACTACATGATTCACCCTGATGTCTTATTATTTGTGATGATTTAATATTAGTTAGAGACATCATTTTTAGTGTTTTAGGAAGTCTTCTGGTCGATTTTCCCGTTAAATATTGCACTTTCCTATTTCTAGTTTTGATTTGATGATTTATTATTTTTAGAGCATATTGGGTTTAATTATTTATTTAGTGTGAAGCTTTAAAGATAATATGGAAATAAATTAGATGCCAAGTTAATTCTAAGGAAATAAGGAAAGAAGATCTTGAAGAAATCTGGAGATAGAAGTAAACAGAGTTCACTGAGGAAAAGGAAAAGCTGCCAAATAAATCTGAATTTCTGCAGGTACGTCTAAAGAAGTGATTATAACTCCAAAACGAGCCGATTCTGGAAGATAGCTTTCATAGGGAGATAGATAATTCAGTGAGGATTCTTTTGATATCTTATGGGTCAAAAACGGTCCAGTAACGAAGAAGATATGGTAAAAACAAGTCAGTAGTAATTATCCTTATCTACTCACGAATTTGAGTTGGGCTAGGAGTCCATTACTTACCTTCTCCTTCAAGAAAATGAATTAGGTCTTCCTAAACACCTTTAAATACACCCTTAAACCATTGTAAACATGTCCTTGCTCAGTTCCATGTTTAGGCTTAGTCCTTGCGTGTATTTTCTCAGTTTTAAATAATAGCTTAGTCTTTGAATTAATATTCATCCTTAGTATCAAGCTATTCATCCAAGGAGCAAGCTGACCTATAGAGGAAGACAAGAAGCACGAAGTTGGAGAGTGACAAACTCCTCTTCTATATCTCTCCTTCTCTATATTTAGGGTATTTAGCTATAGATTTATGCTCAAACCATATTTCTAAACTTTTATTCTGTAAGTTTTACTTTTAATCGTTGGGTTATTATTTTGTCTTTACTTTCATAAATACAATTTGTTATTTTAATTGATTTGAGCTTGGCGTATATCGTTATTATGTGTTTTGACTTATTGTTACAACCATAAATTTGGCCAGTCTTAGGACTATTCTTAGTTATTGACAACACCACATAATCGCCTAGTTTGATCCTTTGCCTAACTAGATAGCCATAAAGGTTTGATTTAACCACCAATAATTACTCAAGATTTCTTTACCCAAGTTCCTTGGTAGTGGAGAGGTTGCTCCTAAGCCTGATAGAGGTTAGGTAGAATTTAGAATCCCGGTTAAAATATAATGCTCAATGTGTGACAGGTTAGAATAACAACTTAGTAATAGACTCATATTAGTAATCCTAATCTATCTAGACTTACATTCATAATTATTTATTTGCATTATTTATTTATTCGCGTTACATAATTGTTCATATTATTATATTTTATTCTAAACATATAAATTCATCTACACTTATTTAATACAAGTAGATCTAATGGATCAAATCCCTTCGGACGAACTTGACTTATCATTAAAACTTGCAAACGGCCTGTGATACTTGCAGTGAGTTCCGTGGTTCTCAAGGGTGATTTATCTATTAGTTTATCACACCTTTGCCCCCACCACACCCTTACATGTTTAGAACGGAAAAACTAGTGGGGATTACTTGCTAAATACTCAGGCTAAACTCTCATACTATCTTCTTCTCTTGCATTTAATTTTTTGTCTTTAATTTATTAGTTTATTTTATATTTACAAAAACCAAATAAAAATATATTTGTCTTTTATTTATTTGCGTATTATTATTTCTAACTCTTTATTTGCACTTGATAATTTTCATAAGTTCTTCCTAACCTTCGTAGTCTCTGAGGAACGAATCTTACTTATTTATTAAAACTTCCATACGTCATGTATACTTGCAGAACCGTGCTAGCCTAGAGTCTTTATTTGCATTTATTTATCTATTATTTTATCACACCTTAGGCGACACCACTAGCGAAGTATACCTGAGGGCTCATCAAGAAGTTTGGATTTAAAGATGTGAATGAAATAGGAACACCAATAAGCACCTCCACTAAAATCGACAAAGACGAAGATGGGAAGAACGTGGACAAGAAATCTTACCATGGAATGAGTGGTATCTAAATATGTGTAACGATATTAAGGTCACATATTATTTTCTATGTATGTATGTGTGCAAGATTTCAATCGTGACCAGAGGAATCACGTCTCACGACCATCAAACGGATATTTTGATACTTGAAAAGCACACTAAAGATTAGTATTTGGTATCCAAATTCACATCCTTTGAACTTATTGGATACTTAGACATCGACTATGAGGGATGTTGACTTGATAGAAAGAACACGAATCGAAATCTTGGACAAATGTTAGTTTCTTGGTTAAACCAAAAGAAAAATAGTGTTGTTCTATCCACGGAAAAGCCGGAGTATGTAGTGTCCAGAAAGTTTTTTGATCAAGCTATTTGGGCGAAAAAACATAACAGATTTTCAGGCTTAAGTATGAGAAGGTGTCCATTCGTTGCGATAACACACGTTCCATTAACATCATGAAGAATCTGGTTCAACACTCAAGAACGAAGCACATAAAGAGGCATCACTTCATTCATAATCACTCTAAAAATGGAAACATTGTACTAGAATTTGTAGACTCGAGTAATCAATTGGCCGACATCTTCGCCCAGCTTCTACCTCAAGATTAATTTGAGAAGATACGATGTGACTTAGGCATGCAATTCTTATAAAGGTATCTCTCCTCTTCATCCCCTACTTTTCTTCATTTTGATATTGCCAATATGGGAGAAGAAAGCATTATGAGTCGTATCATGTGCATTATCAACGGGGCAGGTAAATATGTATCATCTATATGGGAGATAACGACGAGGCGATCATAAGAAGAATAATTGTCAACAACTAAAATGGGAGATAGTGTTAGCCGAAAAGATGTTTTTGACTATTTTATACACAAGGAGGAAAAATGAAGAAACAAACATCTCCAACAAAGATAAGAGGGACAACCCTCTAGAAGATGAATAAAGAAAAGGCCTAAGCAAGTAAGTTGAAGATGAAACAAGGAGGAAATTTTGAAGTTAAGACTTTAAAGAATGCCTAAATCCATTAGAGATTAGAGATAAGAATAACTAAAGACGAAACCCCTATAACAAAGAGTATGCATAACACTTAACCCCATTGGATATTGAAGCTGAGAAGATCTATAGATCAGATATCCGAGGAGCAAAAAATGAAAAAATTCCTAAATCTGTTAGTGAATTAAGTTGAGAATATAAGACGAAGATAAGACATAAGATTAGGTACGGACCCCCTACAAAACATGAACCTAAAATATGGAATGAACATTCTAGAAGATTCTAGTATCAAAGATATCGGGTTCATAGAAATAAAGCAAACCCTCGAGGAGTCAAAATAGAGTTTTTTATAGTCGTTATCTTTCTGATGGAAAGAACAGTACACAAGATCGGGTATCCGATCCATGTCTATGGTGCATCCGACATACAATATTAGGATGCCAAATAAAGACCTTAGAGAGAGATTCTTGAGCCATATTTTCCTATAAATACAAGACCTCTCCCTCTCAAAAAGGTTAACCTCTCAGAACATCATATTCAAAAGGCTTTTCAAGAACACACACACACATACACACACACAAACATATATATATATATATATATATATAGAGAGAGAGAGCTAAAAAAACTAACCTTCATCGTTGTTTAGGTCATTCACTATATATATCGACTCATTTAGGAGTAGAGAGAGAGAGAGAGAGAGAGAGAGAGAGAGAGAGAGAGAGAGAGCTAGAAAAACTAACCTTCATTGTTTTTTAGGTCATTCACTATATATATATATATATATATATATATATATATATATATATATATATATCTACACATCTAAGAGTAAAGATCTAGTAGATAAGATTGTAATCTAAAATATCCCAAGGAGTGTCCTCTTCCATTCTATCTAGGAAAGGAAACGTATGTCATAGTGGTTGAGAAAATTAGAGATCTTGATTGAATATTGTCAACATGGTTTTTCTAGTGTTAGAGATAAAACTAGTATTCCTTCGAGGGGCTAATTCAAAGAATGTGTAAAGGTTTGTAGTATCACCTTTTAGTAGAGGAGTTTGAAAATCCTAAAGGTGGACATACCTTATGTAGAAGATGCAAGGGAGCTAAATCCCTATAGATCTTGTTTTTGTCTTCTTCCTTCAACTCTTAACATTCTTGTAGGTTATCTATGTTTCAAAGTATATTAAGAATTACTTAGATTAAATAGTTGGTATCACATTGATGTCTCCCTATTTGTTCTAAATATTAGCCCTTAGGAGACATCATTTTAGGTGAATACTTGACTTATTTGATAGACTTTTATGCTTATTTCGTCATATTGCAGTTTCTCCCCTTGGAATTAGACTATTTGCATTTTTAGAGCTTTTGTGCGTTAATTTGTTTGTTTTAGTGCAAAGTTAGTAGGTTTGTGAATTCATGAAGAAACCACTACAAGGAGGAGAAGTGAGAACTAAAGTCTTAGATCGAGTGGAGGAGCTGAAGGAAAGAAAAGAATTTCAAAGAACTTAATTAAAGAAGTTGCAGATCTGAAAGGCTGTTAAAGATTGCTATTTTTGGGCTACTTAGGAGCGGATTTAGCCCCAGGCCGTGTGACATGGTTTGATAGCCTATTGAGTTAGGAAGATTTTCCAAGTTGAATTAGCCCATTTGGAGTTATTATGCAAAAGTTAAAGCCGTTTTACTAAGGGTTGCACACTAGTTACGGGAATTAAAAGAAAAGATGGGCTTGGCTTTTTTATAAGTTGACCTAATCCTCTTAACCTAAGCCCTAAAACGTTTTTACAAGTATAAATAGAACCTTTAGCCTCCTTTTTACACACACTTCATAGAATTACATCAGAGGCTTCATATTTTCAAGTCAGAGCAAGAAGGCAGAGGAGAAGCTGGAGCTGGAGGAATTCTGTTCTGCCAACAACTACCAACCCAACCATTAGGTTATCCTATTTCTTTTATGTATTGAGAATTATGTATTCCTTTTATTTTATTTTAGTATTTAATTCTGTTATGAACTAATTTCTTTAGTACTTGAGAATCGCTATATGGGTTGAACCCAATTCTATTTAATTTATGTTTCCTGAATTTGGGATTTAATTGTTTAAATTAGACTAGGTATTTTGTGTTGACTATTATTTTGTTTTAATCACTAATTTTGAAGTCATTAATCAAACTTAGCTCTTAGTAGTTAAACTATTCACTTTGGTGGGGAAGTGATCGCCTTGACGGAAGGTTTAATTACAGACTTAGATAATAGACGCGTAGTATTCGTGATTGACCCTGACGGGCTTAACTAACCATGCAGCCAATTCGGTAAATTATTATTCATATGAAAGTAGTTTATATATAACCTGACGGGCTTTGTAATACCGTAGGATAGCTCCTAAGTCCATCCTGACGGGGGTTAGGAGATATTAGAGTCCCGACTAGCACAATAATACCAGTTTAGCCCTTAAACAGAAGCATTAATTAGATAGGTTAGGTGAAACCCTTGTGAGGATCACGTACACTTTCTCTTCTGAAGTTTAATTCTTATTTTTTATTTTTTTTTATTTTAGTAATTTATTTTCTTGCATCTTTAATTTAGAAAAACCAAATAAAAATCTTTATTTTTATTTTTCTGTCAAGCAATTATTTCTACTATCTGATTAGTACTAGAGTTATACTTAATCCGTCCCTGAGAACAAAACCTAATTTATCGGATATTACTTGGACAACCGTGCACTTACGGTATTATGGTTCCTTTATTTTCAGTTCTTAATTCTATAACACACAAGGACCCACCAAGTTTTTGGTGCCGCTGCCGGGGAAAGTAGCGTGTGACCACGGTGTTAATCTTTAGTAGTTTAATTGTTATTTTTATTTTATTTTTCGGTTTTACGCTTTTCTTTGTCTAGTTTCTTCTCAGGTTTTTACAGGTTTGGTGTATGTTCTCGAATCCCAAGAGACTAGTCCGAGCTCAAAACAAGAGAAAAAGGGAGGAAAAGAAAGCAAAAGAAATGGCAGATTTAAACGTTCATAATGTTGAAGATCTCGGAATTCAGTTGGATGAAAATGGCCTTCCGATAGTTCCACCAGTATTACCAATTCCACCGGTAGGAGTCCAAAATGCTCAATTCCAAATTCCTCCCAGAGGTCAACAACTAATCAACAACAATTGTGTAGAATTTCAAGATGATGGGCCGCGACTCTTCCAACCGAATAACTATAGACCTTTTCGTTACCACCACTAGGACTCCTTCCTCCCGCAATTCAAGGAATTCGATTCAGACCGGACGCATGTATGATTAATCAGTTTACAAATATTGGACAGTATAGTGGTGCAGCTCGTGAAGATCGTATTCGAGCTATGTATAAGTTCATGCAAATTTATGATATTCACGTAGAGTTAGGCTCTGATACCAATTGAAAGTCTTAGAAGGGGGGGGGGTGAATAGGATTACCAATAAGATTAATGCCTAATTAAAAATATTTTGGACAATTATATGTATTAGAGAGAAACTATTAAGTCAACTAAATATATCAAACTCTTAAGGGATCATACAATGGATAAGCTAGAGGTTCGATATATAAGTGATACAAGTAAAACGAGTTTCTAATCTCTTACTACTCTAGATGACAATATGTTTGATTAACTAGGTAAAGATTATTACGATATTTATACTAGCATGTAATCAAACATATAAAGTGCGGAAAGTAAATAGAGTAGGGTTAGAAAGTACACAACGATGTATAGTGGTTCGGTTATCCCTACATCCACTACCTAAGGAAGCCTCCTTAGGATTTCAAGATTTTCACTAAGCTCCCGTGTCTCTCTTAACCGGGTCGAGAACACAATAACCCTTACAACCTCTTCGATACCACGAAGGACAAACTCTTGTGCTATCGCAACACAAGGACACCGAGTATACTCCCGATACTCTAATTCTCTCTTAATCTATCTATTACAAGAACTAGACTTAAGAGGATAAATGTAAGTGTTTGAAAGGTGAAACAATTTTGCTAATAAACTCCTAAAGAGATGATATAACTCTTAGCTTAAAACTTCTCTTGAGTTGATTGAACTTTGAAGCTCCTTTGATTAACTCCTTGATTGAGTAGATATAACAAGTTGATTGATCAAGCTTGGATTGATTCTATGTTGGCTTGAGACCTCTAATTGATGTGTAAGAATGATTAGAATTGGATTGGTAAGAGGTGGTTTCTTGAATGTGATAAAGCTCCCTTTTATAAGCATTTCTGACCCTTCAGCGGTATACCGGTGATATGGGCGGTATACCGGCCATGCTTGTCTCTTAGTCAACGGGAAAATCCACGTGGCTTGTGACCGTTGGGCAACGGCTCTTTCCCGGCGGTATACCGGCCCTAGGGGCGGTATGCCGGCCCACCTAGTCACATTACCTTGAAAAATAAGTTTAAACACAAGGAGAAATAGTGTTAAGTTAGGGCAAGTATAAAGCACTATTTCGGGGGTAATTAAAACACGATTTGGCAAATATTAAAACAAGATTAAAAGGACGTTAGGCCAACAATCTCCCCCTTTTTATGTTTGTCAAATAAAAAACACAAGTTTGCTAATAAAGAGTTTTTAACAATGAAATCCTTCAAACGAGTTATCGATCGGTAAATGGAGCAACTCCCCCTTTACTCTAAGCATAAGGTATTTTAATAAATATGTTTCGTAAATCAATTCATTTAAAAACTCCCCCTTACACAAGGCATAATACCAATGCAAATTTGTGTTCAAAGATACTTTAAGGTTTATAAAATATTTAAGTTTGTATCTTTGATCTTTCTCCCCCTTTGTCAACAACAAAAAGAATTAATGAAAATTAGAGTAAAAAAGTTTTTTAGGGGTGAAAGCTTGATTTTCCGAAATTTGAGGGACTTAGTTGTAAAAGTTTATATTTTTGAGAGACATAAGTACCATTTTTCAAATTTTAAAGAAAGGAAATTTGACCATCATTTTTTAAAGAAAAGAGATTTGAGGTCAAATTAAATATCGAGGGACCATTGTGCCAAAAAAAAAACGTAGGGGCTATAAAAAGCAATTTTAAACAATTAGCACCTACATCACCAAAAAAATGTTAGCAATATAAATATCACAATACAATATCCAAGAAATAATGTGGAGGATCATTTATCCAACAAGGAGGATAAATTTAGCAAAGTTTCCTATAAAAGGTAAGCAAGATTAGTGACGAGTAATAAGTAGCATAACTTACAGGAATAGTGAATGAAAGTTACTGTACTACAAGATATAATGAACACATTTTTAATCAAAGATCCACCTTCAACCTAAGCATTTGAGTTTTAAAGATAATTACAATGAAAAACTCCCCCTTTCAAAATGCTTAGGGTTTTTGTTCCTATTTGAAAAAGTTTAACTAAGATTTTCTCCCCCTTTGTTAATAACAAAAATAACCTAAGACAAGGTTTTAAAAATAAAAGGGGTAAATACCAATTTTGAAAAGTAAAGGGGCTAAGATGTATTTTTCCCAAACTATAGGGTTTAAAAACTAATTTTAGAATTATAGGGACCTAAATGCAATAGTTCAAATTTTTAGGGACCTAAAAGTAAAATCCAATTTTTTTAAAAAGATTTTTGAAAAACTAAGAGCATAGATGGGATTTTGTAGAATCAAGACACATTTTTCAAAAGTTTTAGGATTAAGGTGCAATTTGCAAACATTTGGGACCTAAATGCAATAGTTCAAACAATAGGTACTATGATGATAATTTTTGAAAGACTTTAGGGTCTTAAAAACAATTTTTTTAATACTCTAGGGGCCTAAGTGCAATTTGTATGAATGAAAAGGGATGAAGATGCAATTTGTAACGATTTGAAGAATAATAACACCTATATCATCAAGACAAATGTTAGCAACAATATCTCAATAAGATAATATCCAAAATACATAACATCTAAATATTCATAACAAGATTAAAGATATCCAAAACAACTATTTATCCAAATATTCAAACAACTAATTATCTAAATATTCAAACAACTAATTAAGACTAGATAGATCATAAAAACCAAAAGCAATTAGCATAATTTAACTAACAACTATTACTATCCAAAACATAGTGAAAGATATCCAAATATTCCAATATCCAACAATTACATAAACTAAAGGATAACAAACGATAGTTCAAACTTAAAACCAAACTAGATAAAAACATAATCAACTAGAAACCAACAACCAAAACCAAAGAAGTTCAACAATATAACCAAAGTGAAGAAGAAACTAAATAAGATAACACCCAACAAAAACAATCAACGATTATCCCGAGGAGAGCGGCTTCTAGAACGGCAGAGGGAATGTGACACATCATCCTTAATGCACGAAACATCCCGAGCAAGATTCTCCAATTTCCCTTCAAACACCTCAAATTTTCTTTCCACAAAATTGATAAAACGGTTAAGTGTAGCTTCAATCCGAGAGATATTAGATGAATCCTCACGTATGGGTTGGTTAAGAGTAGGCTCAACACGGATAGTAGAGGCCGGGATAGGATCACCCTCATAGTGAGTGGAGGAATTTTTGATAGTAGAGATAAGTTCTTGATTTCCCAAATTTTCAAGATGTTTTTCCGGAATGACCTCATTGTTATAAATGACAAATCTCATTTTCCTAACTTGCTTATAATCGAAAACCCAATGGATATTAAATTTTTTGGTTTGTGAGAGCGAAAGATCAAGACCAATGTTTTGAAAAAGATAGGAGAGAGCTAAACCATAGGGGACACTAAGAGTATTTTTCCTAGCATGATTCATCATCCTAATCATTATAGCCGGAAAATTAATTTGATCGGAATGATAGATGAGATATAAAATATAAGCTTCATAGGGAGAAATCATGCCATCATGTTTATCTTTTCAAAAAAGGCCATGTAAAACAAGTTTATAAGCAATTTGGAAATCCGGAGTGAAATTGTTTGATTCCAAGCTCTAAAATCGGAAGAACTTAAATCGGGATTTAACAAATAGGATTCCATAAAGGCCGTAACACGGGAAATAGTATCATCATCAAGATTATTCCAACATACATTCCAAAAACTAAAAAATCCAAAGTTTTTCATATTGAAAAAAGAAGTTAAGGAAGATTCGGTAATATTGATGTTTCGGTTCTTAACTCTTGATGAATTGGAGTTTGTTTCACAATTATAGCTAAATTTAGAATAGAATTCATCACAATAACTAGTAGCAAGATTAATTTCTATGGAAAGAAAACCAATTAAGCCTTGAAATTGAAGGAAGGTGTAGAAGCTATTACCATTCACAAAGGCCGATGGAAGAACCTTCCTACCCGGTTTAACATCGAAAGGCTTGGAAGGTTGAGGTGGAGGAGGTGGAGCACTTGAGGTATTATTTCTCTTGGAGGATGAAGGAGCTTCTTTTCTTGGACCCATAGCAAGAGATGTAGAAGATGATTGAAGGAAATGGGTTTTTTGAGAAGATTAATGGATGAAGAAGATGAATAGGAGCCGATTTGCAGAGAGAATCGCGAAGGAGAAGTAGTTAGGGTTTTAAGAGTGAAGGAAATGGGTATAATAAGCTGTTTAAATCAATTTTCGTAGCTGCAGAAAAACCCGACCGGTATGCCGCTGCTGGGCCCGGTATGCCGGTCCAGTAAAACAGAAACCAACCCAAGCCGCGCCGGTATACCGCCAGGAAGCCCGGTATGCCGCTGGTTCCTCGGTAATTGGGATAAAAATGTGCTAGAAATCAACCCGAAACCTCCCCAATAGTTAGATAATGTAAAAATATAAGTGGGACAATTTTTGTTTTCGAAAACAAGTAAGTAGAAAGGGTTAAAACAATAAAAACAGATAATTTCCTAAGAATCCTATACTTTCTAAAAAGTACAAAAAGACCCTAAGTAAAAGCTAAACAATTTTAAGCATGAAAAGGTCAAGACTTACAAGATATTAGCACATAGAGGATAAAGCACATAAACACATAATAAAACACAAACTAAAATAGAAAAGAAGGAAAGAATTCACCGGATTTTTCTTTTACGAGATTTGAGCGTCCTTTTGAATGTTATTTCATTTTCTTGACGCTCAACACCTACAATGAATGTTATTATGGTATCCGAGGTGGAGTGGATCCGGAAATATGATTAGTACTTTTTACGATCCATGTCGGTTTTTCCCACGAAGGTATTAAGGACCCGTATTCAAGTTGTTTGTGGTAATGACACGTAGAAACGCGATGACCGGGTTTACCACAATAGTTGCAAGTATTTCTTTTTCGAATAGAAATATCACGAGAAGGTTTTGAACACGAATTTTTCTCGTTCTTTTGTATAACCAAATTTTCATCCAAAAATAATTTTTCTTTAGAAAGATCATTTGAATCAAAAGGAGTGACATTCAAGTAGGGATGATTTTCTAAAGTTTTAAGAGCAAGGGAAAATTCTTCATCCACTTTTTCAAAACCTTTTATATTTTTCTTCATAAGATGTTGACTTTTATTTGAAGAGAAAATATTTTCAAAACATGGGTTTTTAGTATTTCCTAAAATATCATCTAAAGTGATACAACAATTAAAACAATTCTTTTGTTCAACTTTAGCCTTTTTCAACATAAGATTATTCAAATGGATTTGAGAGTCAAGAATATATAGAAGGGATGAAATATGCCTAATATCATCATAATCATATGGAGGTGACAAAGAGTTAGGATAGATTGCTACCTCATGGTTTGGTTTAGGATTGTCATGAGATTCATCATGGATTAAGCTTTCCTTTTCTTCGTCATTCTCGACAATTCCATATAGAAACTCCAAACGATCCCAAAGCTCTTTTGCGGAATTACAATCTAACATTTGTGAAAAAATCTCTTCAGATATTCCACAAATTAGAGTGTACATCGGTTTTGCATTTTGAGTGAGCTTAGCATTATCATCATCGGTGAGTTCATCATAATCTTTTTCTTCTTGATTTAACTTAAGAACTCCCGCTTCACTTAACTACTCTTTATATGGAACGAATGGACCTTCCATAACTATTCTCCATTGATCGGGATCTTCGGCTTTGATACATTCCTCCATTTTTGTTCTCCAAGCAAGATAGTAAGTGCCTACAAAAAGTGGAGGTCGGGTAGAGGACGACTCTTCCAAAAGATTAAATTCCATATCGTTTACTCTACTAACGATTAAGCTATTCACGTAGAGTTAGGCTCTGATACCAATTGAAAGTCTTAGGGGGGGGTGAATAAGATTACTAATAAGATTAATGCCTAATTAAAAATATTTTGGACAATTATATGTATTAGAGAGAAACTATTAAGTCAACTAAATATATCAAACTCTTAAGGGATCATACAATGGATAAGCTAGAGGTTCGATATGTAAGTGATACAAGTAAAACGAGTTTCTAATCTCTTACTACTCTAGATGACAATAGGTTTGATTAACTAGGTAAAGATTATTACGATATTTATACTAGCATGTAATCAAACATATAAAGTGCGGAAAGTAAATCGAGTAGGGTTAGAAAGTACACAACGATGTATAGTGGTTCGGTTATCCCTACATCCACTACCTAAGGAAGCCTCCTTAGGATTTCAAGCTTTTCACTAACCTCACGTGTCTCTCTTAACCGGGTCGCGAACACAATAACCCTTACAACCTCTTCGATACCACGAAGGACAAACTCTTGTGCTATCGCAACACAAGGACACCGAGTATACTCCCGATACTCTAATTCTTTCTTAATCTATCTATTACAAGAACTAGACTTAAGAGGATAAATGTAAGTGTTTGAAAGGTGAAACAACTTTGTTAATAAACTCCTAAAGAGATGATATAACTCTTAGCTTAAAAATTCTCTTGAGTTGATTGAACTTTGAAGCTCCTTTGATTAACTCCTTGATTCAGTAGATATAACAAGTTGAGCGATCAAGCTTGGATTGATTCTATGTTGTCTTGAGACCTCTAATTGATGTGTAAGAATGATTAGAATTGGATTGGTAAGAGGTGGTTTCTTGAATGTGATAAAGCTACCTTTTATAAGCATTTCTGACCCTTCAGCGGTATACCGGTGATATGGGCGGTATACCGGCCATGCTTGTCTCTTAGTCAACGGGAAAATCCACGTGGCTTGTGACCGTTGGGCAACGGCTCTTTCCCGGCGGTATACCGGCCCTAGGGGCGGTATGCCGGCCCACCTAGTCACATTTCCTTGAAAAATAAGTTTAAACACAAGGAGAAATAGTGTTAAGTTAGGGCAAGTATAAAGCACTATTTCGGGGGTAATTAAAACACGATTTGGCAAATATTAAAACAAGATTAAAAGGACGTTAGGCCAACACACCCTGACGGGGGTTAGGAGATATTAGAGTCCCGACTAGCCCAATAATACCAGTTTAGCCCTTAAACGGAAGCATTAATTAGATAGGTTAGGTGAAACCCTTGCGAGGATCAAGTACTCTTTCTCTTCTGAAGTTTAATTCTTATTTATTTGTTTTATTTTATTTCAGTAATTTATTTTCTTGCATCTTTAATTTAGAAAAACCAAATAAAAATCTTAATTTTATTTTTCTGTCAAGCAATTATTTCTATTAATTGATTAATACTAGAGTTATACCTAATCTGTCCCTGAGAACGAAACCTGATTTATCGGATATTACTTGGACAACCGTGCACTTGCGGTATTGTGGTTCCTTTATTTTCAGTTCTTAATTTTATAACACACCATGACCCACCACACATGCATACTGATTGATTTATTGTTCCTAAGAATTATTGAATACCCAAACTTGAATCTTAATATAACCATACTAAAATGTAGTCTTTTTATATTAGATAGATTAGAAGTTTTTTAGTTTGCTAAATTCCTATACATCCCTTAGAATCTCCTCTAGAACCATATCATAGTTTTCAAAAACTCATATCGCGAGTCTCATGAACTGCTAATGCTTATTAATATTGACCATAATGAACTTTCTTGGAATTGTCAGAGCATGTGGAGTGGATGCCTTCTATTTCAAAGACAACATGGATGAACAATGCAATTAACCTTTTTTAGAATTTCTTTCTTGTTTAGAATGAGATACTTTATAAGGGAAAGTAATTGAGGGTGATTATAAAAATGATTTATGAGGCCCATTTTGTTATTACTCCAAATTAGGGTCAAACTGAGGTGAGGAATTTTAGTACATGTTTAAAAGTCAAAAGTAACCTTTTACTTTGTATAATATTACTTAATACAAGGTATAAATTAAAATACCCTAATATTTTGGTTACTTGATCGTGTACGCCGCCGTAAAGAAAATCTCTTAAAGAAGCAGAAATATTATCCATCTTCATTCCTCTAAGGTGAATCTTCAATGTAATTCGATCAATAATTTTGTTATTTAATTGCTCAATTTTCCTAACGTGCTTCCTAAAATTTATCTTTGTATTTAATTGCGGAAATCTAATTATGTTAGGTTGATTTCCAAAGTGATTCTTCTCTGTGAACTGCTATTGTAATTTTTCTACTGTATCGTTATTAAACAATTATAATTAGTTGCATTATGAGGTGTAATTAGCTTAAACATTTTTGGCTAGCAGTCGTGTTATGTCCCAATCTGTATTAATTGGATTTTTATCTTTACATTAGTCTTCTGGTTGTTATTATTTGTTAGTTTGTTTAATATATATTTCCATTTATGAATAAGATAAGAATAGGAAAGTTGCATGAGAGATCTAACTAGACTAGCATATGCTAATCTTGAATATCTACAAGTATGACGTATATCAAGTTTAGTCTGATATCTCAAATATAAGTATGATTAGAAAGTCAGAGGATTATAGGTTGAGAGATGTTACGAATCAACTTGTTATTGTCCATGGAATATGTGATCAAACTTTACCCACATATTGAAGTAGTTGTTCATATTGGGACTACTAGAAATAGCACTCTCCATTAAAGGGAGATTCTCTAGTTCTATAAGGTTTGAGGTGAAAGAAATCTGGGTTCCATACTTAGGAATGTCTTGGAAAGTAATGAAGTAGGGAAGATAGAACAGGAGGTAAAAGTACATGATATATGGTAGTGGGCACTTAAAACGTTAAAGGATTTAATAATAAGAAAGTTGAATGCTTAAGAGCAATCAATTATAGGGGGTTTATTGTTGGTAGGTTAGAATGAAGGTTGAAGCAAGGGAAAATTCTTGACATATGGAATGCAAAGATTAAAAACTGAAGATGGTGCAAAATTAAGTTAATTATCCAAAAAGAAAGATTTGAGTGTTATCAGATCTTAATAAGGTGAAGGTGGATGTGATTTGTAGTGTTAGTCAATCCATTCTTTGTAAAGTGAGAGTTTCAAGTAGTGATATAATTTTTCAGTTAGTTTTGGTTATGCTTGTAAAGATGTCACAGGGAAAAAAATTGTGGGATCAGTAAGTAATGTGGGAATCTCATACATGAGTAAAGGCATTATGTGTGATGGGGATAGTAATAAAGTGATAGAAGTTGAAGGTAACCATGCAATCATAACTCTATAAGAATGAGATATTTACACAGGGAATTGCATTAGTATTTTTACATGCAATTGCTTCAAATAGAACATTCTAATTTTGTCATATGCGTAAAATGATAAATTTTTTCCATTTGGAATTTGCAGAAAACTTGTTGAGTTTTCGTAATCCACATGTAGAAACTACAAAATAGAGGTGGAACATAGAATTATTTTGTTGAGTTGTCTAGGTGAAAATTTAACCCTATAAAAAGAAGTATCTTCTATGGTGTGTATTCCCAAAGGATTAAAAATGATTTTTTTTATACCCATCATGTAAGAGAGGAGAAGTAGTGCCTAGGTGTGTATTTGATTACATGAAAACTGAGTGTGGAATCTTATACGTTGATTATTAATATGGTGGGGCAAGATAAACAAATCAGAATAGTAGGTTTATCTCATATAGGGGGTTTCATATATTTTAGTAGGTTTTGAGCCACATCGAAATTTTTTGGTGCTCAATATTCATCTTACCTAGTGGTGTGTTGAGATAAATTGTGAGATATTATGTATATGTTTTGTAGAATAGTAAATATGAATGGGATGGAGGTGCAAAAGTGGGTTTGTGTAAGACTTGCTTACTTAAAGAGAATGGTGTCTTAGAGTGACGTCTCTTGTATTCATCAATAAATTGTCTATTATGAAACAATTTTGGAACTCATATAGCCGAAAATACTCTCTTTTGGGTGAGCATGCATCTTGTACAACTTAGAGATCACTGTATAAGGAATTTTCCTATTCCTAACAATGTTTGATGTGTGTAGAGGAAGTTGTTGATTTACAAAGAGCTGTTTAAGAACTTCATTATGTAAAATGAAGCTCTTATAAGTCTATGGTGGGTTTATTGGCTCCAATGCTAAATAATTTTGGATGTTGTGCATTTTTTGCTTGATCAAGGGTACATGTTAAGGCTAGGGTGTATGGATTTTTTTTCTATTTAGTTTGGAGAGTGCCTGCAACTTTAAGATTTTTGTATGATGGTAAGGTCTGTGTAAATTTGTTTGCAATGTGTAGATAATGTTGAGAGTAGGATTATATATGGAAAAAAACTTCAACTTTCCTACAGTGTGGCAGGACGTGAGAATGCACAAGTCACTTGTGTTATGGTTAATCTAGCAGGACATTGGGTGCACGAGCCAAAAGTATCTTTATGTATGTGATTAGACTATAATCACATACTATTTCTAAGAAGGGTATCATTAGGTGTGGATTTATATTTGGTGGTATGTGTAATTTATGTAAAATTGCAATGGATATTTTTTATCACTTGTACTTTAAATGTGTGTTAAAAAGATTCGGTAGGCATGTGTAAAATATGGTGTGGGTGTCTAGTGTTATCATTTGGGTCTTTACCCAAGTGAAAGTGCTCCCTTTGGCTCAATTTTTAAGTGGGTCATGGACCTCGTTATAGGTCGAGACAAAGACGAAAGTTGTTCGTCTTACTTCGGTAATGAATTTCATGTATTCACTTGTGTAAAACAAATGAAAGGTTAATGAGAAATTGAGTGTTAAATTTGAGGTATAGGAAGATTTTTTATGAGCTTGTGGACAAGTGAAAAGTCCCACATCGGAAAAGCAAGTAATTAATAGTCACTTAATATAAAGTTCTTAGCACTTAAGGGTTGTGCCCTTGGGGGCACCCACTTTTGGGCTTGGGCTTGGCTTGGTTTGGACTATACTTTTGTAAAATTAAAACGCTGTCGTTTTAATTTTGAATTGAACGTCGTTAACGTTCTAATTGAGTCTGAAACAACACTCTTCTTCCTCAAACGTCATCTCCCATGTCTGAAACGTTGCAGGTCGGATTTAAACATGTGATTCTACACCTATAAATATTTGGCCAAATATAATTTTCATTCATTCAATTTTTTTTTGCAAACAAATAACATAAAAGAGAGAGATTAAACGCCATTTAAAGTTCGAAGTTCTGCATATTTTCAAGTGTCTGATATTTGCAGTGTTGATCGTCGTATCCTGGAGGTTGAAACCATTACAAAACGTAAGACACCAGTGCGCGACTAATAAACCTTAAAGACATAGAATCTAATCCTAGCCTCGATCAGTAATAGGTTTTCTATTTATTTTCATTTCTGTCATTTCTGAATTTTCTGTTCGTTCTGCCTTTTTCTTTCTAAATCAAAACAACACACTGGCACTAACATCTAGTTGGGGAGTAAGATCAGTGGGTAGTTTCATTTAGTAAGTTTGTATCAAGTAGGAGCCTAAAATTTATGTGTTTGATTACAAAAGTTTATACATTTATGTTTAAAGTATAGAAATCTAGAATGCAAATTTATATAAGGGTTGTTGTAGGAGTTAGAAGCAAATATTAGATGGAATTGTTGGTGCTTTATAAGTTAGATTGGAATAGAAGGTAGAAAGTTTATGAGGTGTAATTTAATTTTTAAGCTAATTGTAAATTGGGGGCTCAATTATTAAGGTTGTTTTTTTTATGTATTTTTATGTATTTTTTCCTAAAAAATAAATAAAAAATTTTAGTTCATTTAACAACAAAATAAGAAATTTTAGATTTAGTTTTTTTTTTTAAATAAAGTTCTAGGATCATGGAAAGAAACCCAAAATCAATCTCTTAAAATTGGTGCTTATAAATCATTTTAGGTAGTCTGGAATCCTAGTTAATGGCATAAATGTTTGAGATATGCATGATTCTGTAGAAATTCCGCTGTGAGTTTTCAATCTGAGAGCTTCAAATTTGTTACTATATTTGAGTTGCGTAAGAAGTGGTCAAATTATACAAAGGATGAAAAATATTAATATAATAATGATATTTGAGAGATTGAAAGAGAGGAAAAAAATTTAAATTATTTTTAAATCCACCTAAATATAGTATTTATGAGATTCGACGTGGTATCTGATATTATTTTATAGATAGTTTTGTAATTCATAATAATCAACATATTAATTCATTTAGCGATATATTTAGAAATACATACAGCTACTTCTGTCTTTCATCATATAAATATGTAAAATATAATATTGGCATCCATAATATGTGTATTTATAATGAATTATTTTAAAATCAAACACTAATTCTTCGTTATAATATGTTTGCTAAATTAAACAGATGTCGAAGTCGAGGAGACCATTATCACCCAAAGAAAATGCGATATGGCCTGATGATATAATTTTTGAAGTTTTGAGTTGGTTACCAGTGGTTTGTTTATTAAGATGTAAATGTGTGTGCAAATTTTGGCACACTATCATTGGTGACCCCAATTTCATTGAGAAGCATAGGAGTAGGAGTGAATCGATTGATATATATGAAGAAAAAATTGATATAAATGGTGATGAAGAAATATTTCACTTTATAAATTACACCAATGGATTAGTGTTGGAGGTAAGTAACAAGACCGGTAAGTATCGTATAAGAAACCCAGCCACTAGACAAGTGCTTAAAGTGATTGATGATCCAGAAGATGAAGGTACACCTCGATTAATGTACATGGCTTTCGATTCACTAACTAGTACCTACAAGTTAAGTTACATTCATCGCAACAAAGGACCAACTGGTCTATATGGTATTAAAATGTTAAGTGTTGGAGATGATCTTTCTTGGAGACCACTTGATATTTCTTTCTCACATGATCTCATAGGAACAATATATTGGCCAAGGTATGAGTCCAATTACATTATAAATTGGTGTAGTACTGCAATGGAGAAAATAGAGATTTATATATTCATGTTCAAAGACGAAAGCTTCACCAAAATAAAGACCCCTCAGGGTTTTCAAACAGGTGGAAATCGGTTCCAGGCGTTTATTTGGGATGAGAAGCTGTCACTTGGTTTTGTAATGGAAGAAGAAATCCATGTGTGGCTGTTGGAGAATAAAAATAAGCAAATATGGTCAGAGAGAAAGATTATTCCATTAGAATTTATAAAAAATCCAAATTTGTGGAACAACATTCAATTACAAGAAACATCATTGGAGAGAGTATTGAATGCTATTTTCGGTTCTGGTTATAGAATTCACTACGACGTTGAATCCAAGAGCTATAAATATATCACCGATGAGAAGAAGATTTTGTACACCATGGTTCCTAGCCTAGTATCTTTACCTGGAATGTGCTCTGAAAGGATGGATGAAGGTAATTAATGACTTGCACCATAACTTATTAATGATTGTTTAGATTGTAAACATGTTAAATTGCCTTAAGTAATTTTGATTTAAAATGTTACTAATATCTGCAGGTCGGCGTAGGAGCAAAAGAAGGAAAAAATCACCAGCTTACTTAAGTGATTACATAACACCGTAGTCACCACATGCTTATTTGAGGAAGCCGGATGAATTCCTTTTTAAAAATTAAATTATTAAATAATGCACTATATCGAGTATACAATATCATTTCTCTTGTTTATTTTTACTCTTGCATTTTGATTGGAGGGGTACTTAAACATCATTACTATTTTGTTTGTTTGTTGTGAATTATGAATTATGAATTATGATTAATTTGAATTCTAATTACTTTTTTTGACTATGACCATTATCAATTGTGTTTTAAAGTTTATCAGAATGCTAGATAAGCTTGGTGATGATATATGTATATTCTCAAAGTGATAAAATTATATCAAAAAATAAAAAGGAATAGTAAATATCATTATTCATTCCGTTATTAAACTAAAAAAAGATTATAAATATAGAATTATATATTTAAAAATTAGGGGAGATGGATAAGTTGCTCTAGTGTGGCTAATGACCAAGAGATTATGAGATAAAATTTTACTAGAATTAAAATAATTGTGCGTCTAGAGTGGCTCTTCGATATATTAAAAAAAAATTAGAGACAATATTCTATTTAACATGTTTAAGAAAATAACACTCAATTAGTAGGAATTAAAAAATAATTACACCAAACTATTAAACTAAAAATAGATTATAAATATAGAACTATATATTTAAAAAGTAGGGAAGATGGATAGTTGCTCTAGTGTGGCTAGTGATCAAGAGATTATGGGATAGAATCTAACTAAAGTTAAAATAATTATGATTTTAGAGTGGCTCTTTGGTATATTAAAAAAATTAGAGACAATATTGTATTGATAGTATGTTTAAGAAAATACACTCAATTAGTAGAATCAAAAAAATTATTACACCAAATTGTTACCTAATTATAGTAAAACTCATCAATTTATTAAAATTTACTTTAATCTTAGAGTCAATATATTATTTGTCTCATGTATTATGACGTGATTGTCGATTTACCCCTTAAAATCTAAATCGAGACATATTATCTCATGTATAAAAATTCGTGCATGTTTACCCCTTATGGACATATTCAGACCAATTTTTCTATTAATGTATTATTAAAATATTTTTTAATTAATCTAAATCATAATTTCAACCCACAATTTTTTTTAAATCAAAATTAACCTCTAATTTTTTTATTTGTTTTTTTTCAAACACCCCCCCCCCCCCCCCTTCAAACTCACATCAAACCCACTCCACACCTGAAATTATATGCTTTTATATTTAGATTGAAAATCACTATTCACATCCATCCACCCCGTCCATTCTCCAACCATAAAAATAAATTACCTAAATTTGTAACATTACTACAACATCAACAACAATAGATATCAATTCATAAGGAAGTCCCAACTCTAACAAAAAAAAATTACTTGTAAAGCTTTTCAATAACTCGCCTTAATGCACGGATACCGTTGTCTCTCCCTTAAATTTACATATATTATGGTTTTACTACAGTCGATTTCTGATTTGGGTAAAGATTTGCCGAGATGGATATTAAGATATCCAAGTATCGATTACCAAGGAACCATATCAAGGATATAATATGTGAGAAGAAGATCGTAAGGTGAAACAAAGATATTTAACTATACAGTATTATCTTGAAATTTTTAATGGTTTTTGTTAATCAATTCAAGGTGGGTGTATGTACTCTCTCTAAATTGTTTTCACAAGAGAAACTAGAGACTAAGAAACCAAGACTCTACAAAGTTTATCAGAATAGGTTCTCTTGGTCCAGTCAATTCTTTCACATCGATCTAATAATTTTTTATCAATATACTCGTGATTGGGTTTAGAATCCTTTTTGTGTTGTGATTTATCGCTGGTTTTGGAATTATGGCTCTTGAACTTGGTTGTGAATTGAGTGTGGATCTAATCATGAATCAGAAAAAAGATAGTAATCTGAAGTAGAAGTTGGATTCTTGATGGTCAAGATGGGTACCCAGATATGGGTGGCGCCTCATTAAGAATCACATGTAAGTTTCAACAACTTCTTAACACCCCATAACTATTAAACTGCAAGGAAAATAATTAATGTTTAGAAAATGAAAAGGAATTGGGTATGTTTTTTTTACAGATACAACACTAACAAAAGTTAGCCAGGAGAATCAGCTAAACCTATTCTTGAGAAATAGTACACCACCTGTTGGTGAATCCAACCCCCTCCAACCCTCAGTCTAGCATTACATGCAAGTCTGTCAGCTTGGCTATTGAAATGTCTAGGTAGATGATGGAAAGACACATCGCACATGCCCTCCGCCACTTCCTCTATCTTTTTCAGATATGGAAAAGTACGACCAACCAACTCCAATAGCTCGGTGAATGACGTGTTAGTCCACTTGTTCTTTACTTTTACATGCATAAGCTTGGCAATGAAGTTCAAGGAACTCATCGCTGTACAACCAGGATATAATGCTGTCTCCAATTCGTCGAACAGTTTTTCGAAACTGCTCCGACTTGGAATTTCTGCGTCTCTCATCTCGGTTTCACCCTGATGTCCGCCAATATCGTAACTGTGTCTCAAATCGTTACAAACATTACCCATTTCATTAACTATATTCGGCATAGAATTTTCTTCGGGAATGACCAATTTTTCGCCGTATTTTATCCAAACCTGATACGACTTCATAAACCCATTTGTAAAAAGGTGGCCCGTAGCCGTCTAGGTGGGTAATCGGCGATAATTTCTACAATAGTTACACGGGAAAAACATAAGATCTCTATAATATTTTTGTTGTTGAACATATTTGATAAAATTCATAACCCCCAAAACATATTCTGGCTTGAGATATTCCGTCGCATTGATCCAACTCTTATCCAAATCCGCAGCAACAAATTATATAACTAGACAACTACATTCATATGAAAATAAAATAAATAATTGTTACAAACCAATTAATAAAATGAATAAAAATTACAACACAATGAATAAAATAATACAAATTACAAACCAATAACTTGGATATAATTACAAACCAATAAATAAATAAAATTACAACACAATAAATAAATAAAATTACAACACAATAAATACATAAACAATTTCATATAATTAATTACACAAATACAAAAATATATGAAAACATAATAGAAATAAATGAACATATGCATGATTTACACTTAATGATTAACTAGACAATTAAAAAATATACATAATCATATCTTATAGCAACTAATACACAAATCATATTCCAATATAAAAATAATATTACAAAGTTTGAAATTTAAAGAAAATACCTTGCTTTGGTGGGAGAAATTGGAGATTGATGATCAAGTCCCACCTTGGTAATGTAATGCTTAACCTAATCACATAATATTACAAGAATTACACACAATAAAATAAAATAAAAAATAGTCAAGAAATTACCTAATTTTGGTGGATGTAATTGTGTATTGAGTATGACCCACCTTGATTATGAACTTGGAAATGGTGCAAGATGAATTGGTTAAACAATTGGAATGATTAAGGTTTTCGGGAGAAAATAGGGGGGGGGGGGGGGGGGGGGGGGAATGAATTTCATCTAGCTCACCTCTTGAAAATGTACTTCATCACCCTATCAACGTACACTTCAAAAAGAGTCCACATGCAATAATATTCACTTTGGAATCATAATTATAGGATTTTTTGCTATTACTTGTAATATCAACTCAGTAGGAGTCATTCTGCTATTCTTGTACTTAAACATTTATCACATTGTTTAAATTGTTAAGGGTTTTGTTTGCCATTTTTAAAAGTGTGAGTGGTTTATTTGTCAAGTTTGAAAGTGTTTAGGGTTTTTTGTCATTTATAAAAGTGTCAAGGGGAATATTTGTCAATTTCAAAAATATTTATGTGATTTTTTGTCATTTTTGAAAGGGTTGTGGCGGTTATGTGTAGATTTTGAAAGTTTTATGGTTGTTATTTGTCTTTTTCAAAATGTTAAGGGGGTTACAAGGCAATTTCAAAAGTTTTAAGGGTGTTATTTTCATTTTTGAAAGCGTTAAGTTGATTTATTGAGTAATTATGGTGCGATTGGCGATATATTAATTAATAGGATAATGTTAAGGTGTTTAGTGATTTTTTGATAGATTAGTAGAATAAAACATTAATTTCAAAAGTCATAGGGGGTAGAAGTCAATATTTCGAAAGCCATAGGGGTCAAAGTCGATTTTTGAAAATAGTAGGGGTTCAATGTTATGTTTTGAAAGGTTGGCGCTGAAAAGGTAGAGTAATGTTGGGTATCACCCAAAAAGGTATCACCTAAACATCACCCTTGATGTGGCGGTTAGGTGGTCTAATCATGCAGGAGAAAGAAAAAAGTAAATCTGGAAAGAGAAAATCCATGATTGGACCACCTAACCGCCACATCATAGGTGATGTTTAGGTGATACCTTTTCGGGTGATACCCAACATTACTCGAAAAGGTAAACTATAATTTTTATGGTAAAATATTTTACGTTCAAAGCTTGGGGTGGTGAAAGTCAACTTTTCTTTATGTAGAGGGGTGCAATTATATGGATATATAAGGGCTATACAACAATTAATTGGAAATATAGATTTTATAATACATCTTTTTTTATGCACGTATATAATGCAAAATTTTAAAAATAAAGATGACAATAGTTATAGTTTTTAAAATAAAAAGGCTATATGTTTTGTATTTATATAATGTATAACTGTAATTACTATATAATTATTATTTTTTGTATTTATTTTCTATATGATTGTATTTATTGTATAATTGTAATTTTTGTGTTTTCATCTATTCTGTAATTGTTAACTAACAAAAAATATTCTGTAATTGTTAATTTTGTGTATGTAATATTTTTGATATTTTACATATCTATTTAATGAAATAAATTTGAACAGGCAAGAACAACAACAGTGAAAAGAATACTGATAAGAAGGAACCTGGTGGTGGTCATGGCTCGGTCACCTTTACGCAACCCGTCATCGGCCGTTGGAGGTAATATTTACCGTATTTTTTCATTGTTTACTTTGCACAAAAAATATTCATATTATTAACTCATGATTTGTTGTTTTACATGACCCCGAGGAGGAAAACTATGAGTTTCAACTAAAGATATTCACTACCAACACTCTTACACCAACACACGCAGCTCAGAGACAAAAAAAATCCCGAGATAGCTGAATTTTACAAAAAAATTGGGATAAAAAAGACAGGTTGAAATCAGTGCGATATAAGTTAGAATTTTGTGTGCAACTGAATAATTATAATTTTTGCGACTAACAATTTTTCTACTTACATGTTGAGTTGAAAACATGGATTGATCAGGCTTCCGAGTCTTTAGGTGATGTATCCGAGTCCTCAGCCACCCCAGTACTATCATTGACCAAGTAAATTCATATATGAGTGGTGATCGAGGTGGCATATGAGCGTATGAGTCCTACACGAAAAGGTCTGAAGCCCAGAGTTGGACCAGTCGTTCCAACCCAGAGGCAGAGGCAACCGTAAAGCCAGGATCTAGATATGTATGTGGCTCCGAAAGGGATGACCGATACCTTCACGCGAATAGTCGAGATCATAAAGGATTGTGCCTGCACTGAAGCCCCAGTCGGAGCCTACGACTAGGAGTCAACGGGCACTACCACTGGTATCCCGATTATTCCGGTCTTTGCTTACGAGAATTATTTGCAACTGAGTGAACAAATCAACCATCTAATGTGGCATAGGCTAAGGCACTTTTGGATATCATTCCAACCGGTCCATCACACCTGAGTAATCCGCAGCCAAGTAATCCACACACGGGAGGATCATCTTCTTGTTCGAGATTCAGATATGAGAACGCGACTTAGTCTTCCGATGGAACTTCGTACCTCTGACTTTATTAATATCCAAACTGTTATTCAGATTGTATTATATTTTATTCACATTTTATTATATTTTATTCAGACTATTATCTAGTTTTGTAATAAAAAAATTCAAAATTTTTGTAATTTAATTTAATTTTTATTTTAGTCTGTAATCAACCTTTTATTTAACCAAAACTTTTATTATGATCGTTTTGTAAATTAAACGTTAACGTTAAATTTAAGACCTTCAACAACAAACTTGTTGGTCGCTAATGATTATATGTGGTTAGCGATCAGTTAACGTTGGCAATGTTGGACAAATAGTAATCTACCCAAGTGTTGACCATGTTTACGATGTTAGTCGGTAACTCAATTTAATGAAATGATTCGAATATTGATACGTTTATTCAAGTTGTAAAGATTAACGTAATATATTCACTTGGTTAAAATTATTTGAAATTGAATGAGAAATTGAGTCATGTAATTTGGAGAAATTAAAAGAAAAAAAATTAATATATGTTATTTTTTTTTTATAAAGCAAAGAAAGAAAGAAAAAAAAGGCTTTGTTGGGCTTTTGGGTCTTGGGTCCATGACCATTAGCTTTGTTGGGCTTTTGGGCCTTAGGTCTATACCTTTGTTGGGCCTTAGGTGGGGTATGAACTTGGACCATCATCTTTGTTGGGCTTTTGGGCCTTAGGTTCATACAATCTGGACCAGCCCAAGTTTTTGGTCTTTTAAGTAAATGTTGTATCTTAAATTAATACAACGTAACTCCAAAATGAAACATCATAACCTTTGGCAAGGCACCTTTTCATTTTCTATAAATAGTTGGCCAACTAAACCATTTTCTTCAATTCATTTTTCAAAGCATTAAAATTATAAGAGAGAGAGATAGAAGGAAGCAGCATTATTAAGTTTGTTGAAATTCTTAAGAATTCGTGTGTCAGTTTCTTTTGAATAGTTTTGTCGTTGTATCCAGGAGGTTGAAGCCAGCAAACGTAAGACACCTGTACGTGGCCTAAATACCTTAAAGACATCGGATCAAATACGAGCCTCGACAAGTAAAGTTATTTATTTATTTATTTTTATTTTATTTCTGCATTAGTTTCTATATTGTTTTACTCGTTTATACAAATAAAACACAACAGGCAATATGTTCACCCTTCTAGCGACCACCTAAGTGGTCGTTAATGGTTTTAAAGAACTAGCGACCACAAATCGGTCGCTAGTCAAGTTAACCTTTGCTAATCAATGGAGTGATAGTCGGATGTAAATGGCCGGTAGAACTAAAATGTGGCCGTTAAAAGGTATCTCTAACGACCACATAGTAGTGATTACCATTTGGCGATAACAAACTGTCAAACTGTCAGTAAATGTGGCCGCCAAGGTAAATGATGCTTCTTAAATGAATCCTCATAAAACAATGCATGCTTAATCAGGTAAATGATGCTTCTTAAGTGAATCCTCATAAAACAATGCATGCTTAATCAGGTAACTGATGCTTCTTAAGTGATCAAAGTGGCCACCAAGGCCATTATAAATTTCATTTTAAGGAGTTACTCAACAAATTGAACAAAAGTTTACATAATAAAATATTTTACATTTTAGCCAAGCTTTGAAATAACATCATTTAGAGCAGTAACCGTTTCTGCATAGTACTTCTCTGCTTCCGATGGATTCTTTGTCTTTGCAGCATGGTCCAACTGGTAAGAAGCATGATAAAGTATGAACAAACTGATTTTTTGGACAAATATCAAATATTTTATAGTATTAAGTAGAATTACTTACATTGTCTATTGTTTTGAAGAGTTTTCCAGTGAGTACTTTCAGTGATGGTTTTTCTTCTTTGGGCTTGGCTGCAATAATGGTGTTTAGGTCAAAACGGAGGTAACTAGCACGGAGACGAAGGTCATTCATGACATATGGCCATGCTTTCTTGTCGATGAAGGACTTCACATTAACAATTTCCTTTGCGGACTCCTTTGCCCTAGCTACTGCTTCAGTAGGTGTCGCTGGTTGAAGGAAAAATCTCTGCTTTAGGGGCAGATCAAGGTCCCTTGCCTCATCCGAATTGTCCGTTCCAGCTACAAAACGAAATATCAGATACAATTCTCGAGACTATCATCTTTGTATGGAAAGAAAATTAGGGTATACTTACGTAGTCCACCGGAAAGTGGTGGTGGTCCTCCCACCTTGATTGGAGTAGCGTCAGCAAGTGCACTTTGAACAAGAGATCCTGAGGCTAATCCAGCTGCAACAAGACCTAACATGGCAGCACGTCGGCTAGTCTCGATCTCACCTGAACCTTGCTGGGCTCTAATGGTGAATCCAGCCCTGGGAAAGGTGATTCGGGTGGTGTTTGTGGTGGGTAATCTGGCTGAGCCGCTGAGCTGGAGACTGCCTTCCAAAACAGTTTGGGAAGAGCCACGTAAGCCAGACATTGAAGCCATAGCTTGAGCCATTAAGATTTTGTTTGGTGATTTTTTTCAATAATTTTTGGAGATGAAGCTATAGATAGGTAGAGAGTGTAGTGGTGCAAATATAATTGGATGAGATTGTTTACTGAGTTTGTTTCTATTGTTTCTGTGATGTGGAATCAATGTAGAAAGCGCCTTATCTGTCTTTGGATATGCTCTTAACCAATAGATATTTGATTTTCATACATGTAGGATTATGTTGTGATTTATCCAATGGTTTTGTGACACTTGGCTAACATGTTCTCTGTGTAAATGCAAACATATCATGTTTTGGTGAATTATGAAGGGTTTTTTATATTTTATTGGTGAATGAATTATAAGTTCTTGAAATCTATTTTTGTGCCTCAAATTTTGTAATTATACATATGTAAAATTGTTGGTTAATAAGGTCTATTTTAAATACACATATGTAATTCATTAATAAATACATACAACTCATTGAAAAACATAAAAACTATTAAAAAATATATAACCCATTACACAAAACTCATAATCTATTAAAATAAAAAGATAACCCATCAATAACTGAACCTCTGAGGATACAAAAGACACTAGATTTTTTAAGATTGACAGAACATAGTTTTGGATCTTTTAAGTAATTAACTCAATAAAAAATGTAACTATTACAAGGTTATATTCCTAAAAGAAAATTTAAAATTACAATAATTGAAAAAAGGAAAATTTAATACACTGCAGCTAACTAAGGATCAAAGGGCTTGGTGACCTACTGCCATGTGCTAAAGAATGGACGAAAAGAAAAAAGATTAATGGCCATATGAAACAAAAAACAAATTCTTAATGGTCATATCAACAAAAAATGCTTAACAACACGTATCGACAAAAAAATCGATATGTTGGCATTGTCTGAATAGATTGTCTTATGTACTTTTGGGAAATCTTGGCATTGTTTAGTTGCTTCCATGACCACCATTGTTTCGCCTTCCAGGGGTGAGTCGCACCTGATTCGAGTATGTTTTTCCGTTATGAGTCCGTCCTAATGGTGTTTACATACTATTCCAAGCCCTTTTTTGTCATACTTATTTCCAAAAAATGCGTCAGACTAAAACGTAACTCTGGTTGTCTCTTTTAAACGAGTACTTGAGGTCATTATCTTAGGAAATGCGTAAAAAATCAATTCTATTAGGAAAAAATAAATATTACAACTAAAAATAAGAATACTAACTAACATAAAAAAAATCGTAAAAAACAACTTCTAAGGGAATTCTGCATCTACAAACTTTGATATAAAAAAGGACATCTATATATAATTTGTTGTGCTTTAGCTGATTGAGAATCTGTACCAAAAACTGATTTTGGAGAGATCTAAGAACGTGCTGGGTTTTGTTCACAAAGGTCATCTAGATTAGCAAAAACGATGCTACTACTTCATATCTACTCCAACAATGGAAGACCCGAACGATCTGTCAAAGAAGCCACTAACATGAACCTACAGACTAAACCACCATGCACGAAACACCAAATAAGCTTTAATTACGAGTCATGGCTGCTTATCGGCACCTACTACTACTATAGATCTACTCCAACAATGGAAGCCACAAACAATCTGCTAAAGAAGCCACGAACACAGATCATCATATCAAACCATCATGGACGAATCACCATGAAAAGATTCATTCACAAGTCATGGTTGTTGCTCGAACCTGGTGACCATGTACGAAGCCATAAACAACCATGAAGGTTTCTTCACCTCAATGGAATAATCTAGGCGTGAAAAATAAAAAAAACACATTGAGTTTCACAGCTTGAAAATGGGAGGAGAGAGTTTTAAAATAATAATTAGGGGTTTGATGTAGAAAGTGTGTCAGTTTATTTTTGTGATGTATTAGAGATAGTAAGTAAATAAGTAACTAAAAGGGTATAAGGGGTAATGGAAAAAAATTAATGTTAAAACTTAAAATTAGCCTTTAGTCAGAGTTGTTATACACTTAAGGAGAAGAAGATAAAGATATAGAGAGAATTTTGTACTTGTATTTCAGACACTAGTAATAGTACAATGAAATGATCTTATATTTATTGAATCTCTAATTCAATCTCTTGCAATAAAAGCACCCTCCTAATAAGACACGGATTTGCGTCCTTCTTCTCCATAAGGTACTTGATTGCCGAATGATCCGTGTAAACAATAACCTTTGCCCCAATAAGATATGAACGAAACATTTCAAACACATATACCACAGCTAACAACTCCTTCTTATTTACGGTGTAGTTCAATTATCCTAATAAGACACGGATTTGCGTCCTTCTTCTCCATAAGGTACTTGATTGCCGAATGATCCGTGTAAACAATAACCTTTGCCCCAAGAAGATATGAACGAAACATTTCAAACACATATACCACAGCTAACAACTCCTTCTTATTTACGGTGTAGTTCAATTATGCACCTGTGAAAGTCTTACTTGCATAATAAACAGTATGAAATATCTTATCCTTACGTTGACCCAACACGACACCCGTAGCATGATCGCTAGCATCACACACAACCTCGAACAAAAGACTTCAACCAGGGGGAGTCATAACTGGGTGGAGATGAGTTTCTCCTTAATCTCCGAAAAGGATTCAATACATGAATTATTAAAGTGAAATTTCATATCCTTCCCAAGTAAGCTACGCAGTGGCTTGGCAATTTTAGAAAAATCTTTATTAAAACAGCAGTTTAATCTTGCATGACCCAAGAAACTTCTCACACCTTTAAGATAAGTGGGGGTGAGAGGGTTTTGATTACCTCAATATTTGCACGGTCAACCTCCATACCCTAGATCAAAACCTTATGCCAAAAAATGATCCCCTACGAACCATGAAGTGACACTTCTCCCAAATAAAAACAAGACCAGTCTCTTTACAACGAATCAAAACCTTCTCCAAGTTGTCCAGGAAATGATCAAAATTATCACCAAACACTGAGAAGACATCCATAAATAACTCCGAAAACTGATCAATCATGTCTCAAAATAGTCATCATACAACGCTGGAACGTGGTCGGTGCGTTGCATAACCCAAATGACATCCTTCTAAATTAAACGTGCCAAATGGACATGTGATGGTATTTTTGTGTTGATCAGCCAAATCCACACAAATTCGATTGTGACCTAAATAGCCATCGAGGTAGCAATATAACTCTCCTCTCACAAGCTTGTCTAACATCTGGTCTATGAATGGTAAAGGAAAGTAATCATATTCGTAGCCTTGTTCAGTCTTTGATAATCCGTACACACTCTTAAACCCACAACGGTTCTCGATGGTATGAATTCATTTTGATCATTAAGGATGGTAAGGATTCCTCCTTTCTTTGGCTCAAATTGAACAAGACTCAACCATTCACTATTTGATATGGATACGATGATCCCCGCATCCAACAACTTTATAACTTCCTTTCTCACCACTTCTTTCATTACTGGTGTATGTATCCTTTGACCCTCAACTGATCGTGTCTTCTCGTCTTCAAGAATGATATTGTGTTGACAAATGGTAGGATTCTTGCCATTGATGTCAGCAATAGTCCATGCAATTTCCAGCTTGTTAGTTTGAAGAACACGTAACAACTTTTACTATTGAAAACTGGTCAATTTAGGGGAAACAGTAACAGGTAACGTATCATTTTCACCCAAAAAAACATACCTCAAATGGGACGGTAGAGGTTTCTATTCAAGTTTCAAGGGAGATACGATAGATGGTTTCTTAGGTGGTTTTATCTTCTCTGAACCTCGAAATTGTTTGTAATCTTGGTTACTACTTCTTCCCTTCCTTTTTGAATTTAGAGTTGCCACAACATCGGCTAGCTCTTCGTGTAATTTGGACAAATCTAGTGTCAAGGCAGCCTGTAGAATATCATCATAATTATTTTCATCAAATACCTCTTGTGTGACACGATCGATGATGTCGATATGGAAACAATCGTCCCCTAGATCAGGAAACTTCATGGCCTTGAACACATTGAATTTGACCTCTTCATCTTGTACTTGCATGATTAGCTCTCTATGTTCTAAATCAATCAATGTACGCTCCGTGGCTAAGAATGGCTGCCCAAAATAATTAGCACATTCTTACTCGCGTCGTAGTCAATAATAATAAAATCACACGGAAATATAAAGCTACCGATCTTGACGAGCACATCTTCAATCTTCCTTTCCAAACGGGGGAACATACCTATCGACCAGTTGCGAAACCATGGTAGTGTATCTCGCTTGCCCTATCTTTAATTTCTCGAACACTGATCTGGGCATAAGAGTAATGCTCGCACCAAAATCACATAAAACTCTCCCGGTCCATTATTCACCGATGGATATAGGAATATTGAAGCTTCCTAGATCCTTCAGCTTTGGTGGCAATTTTCTTTGACAAATTGCGCTACACTCCTCAGTTAAACCAACCATTTTCCCTTCAATATACTTGTTTTTGTTGGAGAGCACGTCTTTCATGGACTTCAAATATCTTGGAATTCTCTTGATTGCTTCAACAAACGGCAAGTTGATTTGTAACTTTTGCATGATATTCATAAGCTTCTTAAATCATTTCTTATCTGGATTAGCTTGAACATGTGAAGTAAATGGTGGAAAAGGTCTCTTTTCATTCACAGCTATCGCTTTCTTCTTCTTTGGTTCTTTCGGAGCCTCTTCCACTTTATCATTAACATTTACCGACTCACTTATCTCTTTGAAAAAACTTCTTATTCCTTCTCTTTGCTTGAAATAGATTCTTCTTCTTTTTGTTTAACAGGATAAGGTGGTGGGAGTTGCTTCCCACTCCTTACAAACCCGTGTTACAATCATCTTTTCTTTGTAGTGTCTCATCAATGCTAGAAACTTGGCTTTTTCGCATTCAATTGGTTAGAAATTTGAGACACTTGACTCTCAAGCGATCTCAAGGCCATGGAATTATCATTCACCTTTTCGTTATTGTGCTTCCATGCGTCTTTATTTGATTTCAAGTTTTTTTGTGTCATTGTCATAAATGAACTTAACGATTGTTGCAACACATTAATGTTATCGTCTTGTGGATGTGATGGGAGTGCTTTATGAACAAAACCTTCATTCTAAGCTTCTTGCACTTGAACTTGAACTCCTTGATATTGATTTTGAGGTCTAGCTTGGGGTTATTTACTTGGGGTGCGATTGGTAATTATTTTGATTTGTATCCCCATTAGGAGCCGACCTCTGAAATCCGGGTTAAAACGATTCGTTTGACCAAAAACCTTGACCATTCGAAAATTGATTACTTCTAGTAGACACAAAGATCACGGATTGAGGGTTACTGATGTCTTGTCTTTTGTGATAGAATAATAGTATCACGAGACATCTTTTGGTGTGTTTAATTCACTTAATTTTAGAGGGATATTTCCCTAATATTTGACGTTTCTTACTTTCTTGTCTCAATTCAGGCTTATTGCCATTTTTAGAGTATTTTGTGCTTTAATCGTGTGTTAAGTGTGTAGCTTTTAGGTTCATAGTTGACATGGAATCCCAAAAGGAGATAGAAAATTCAAGAAAGTCAAATCCAAACCCAATTTATGGCGTAGATAGAGGAAAAAGTCAAGTTTGGAAGCATTTGGGAAATTTCTAGAAAGATGACGTAAATTGTTCAATCAACACGGAAAATTGTCAACATATTTTGACCTGATCCCTTTTTAGTTGGAAAGATCTTGAAGCCAGGGTCATTTGAGAAGAACGGATGGTCGGTTCGGAGTTGAAACACAAAAGTTATGGCAATTCTACCACAGTGACTCAAAGCTGTCCACATTAGTAAAACAGGTTGGGCCTTTTGGACCTTCCAAAAGGGCCCATATGACCTAAAAAAGACATGAACCTCTATAAATACCCATTTATTAGCTGGGAGACACACACAATTTAGATCAGAGAGAAGCTAATACGGTGGGAGCTAAGGAAGTGAAGAGGAAGGGCTTTCAATAGCAACTCCACAATTCATAATCATCCAAATCCTGTTTCATCATTTATCTCAGAGTAATTTATTTCTATTATTAGGTTTAATTATGAATTCATTAGTTTTAATTATTTTTTGTCAGTATTTTAATATGAGCTAAATTATTTTGTGCTTGAGAATTGCATAGTGTATGAACCTAAGTTAATTAATGACGAGTCTTAGTTTTTTGGGATATTAGTATTTAATACTAGATGATTATATTTTGATGCCTTAAAGCTATGCATACCCTGATAAGGTATAGGATATTGATAGTAGAAAGATTGTCACCCGAGAGGGGGATTTAATTGTAGACCTAGGATATAAGCACTTGTTATGAGTCAATGAGTCTAGAGGACTTGCCTATTCAAGTAGTCAATAAGGTAAGAAAAAATTCATCCAAACTCAATTAGGGTAACCCGGGAAAGGTTGATGGAAGAATTGAATCTCGCCTATTGTAGAATTACCAATTTTCCCTTCTGTCTAGAAACATTTAATTATGCAACTTAGGGGATTACCAGCAGGGATCAAACACTACTTTCTCATATTAATCTTCTCTTCTTAGTTAGTTTGCATTTAGTTTCTAGTTAATTAATCTTTTCATCATTAGTTATTTGATTTCGTCTTTCAATTTATTCGCATTTAGTTTAATCTTAAGAAAACCAAACAAATATTTATATTTTATTTTATTGTCTTTTCAACTAAGTCACAATTATCTAAACACGGTCATCATAACTTTGCTAATCCCTGAGAACGAAACCCTTTTACTTACTCATTCATATTACTTTTCAACGAACCCCGTACACTTGTGGGTGATTAAAGTCCTTTTGTTTTATGCATTATATATCACACTCAAAGGACCAACAAGTTTATGGCGCAGCTGTTGGGGATTACATTACTTATATTTTTTGTTTCAGTTTATTGTTGTTTAGTTGTTTGTTCTATTTTACGCGTGTTTTTGTTTTTATCTTTTTATAGGTAATATGTTTGGTATATGCTCTCGGACCCCGAGAAATCAATTTGAGCTAAAAAAGCAAAGAGAAATGGAAGAAAAGAAAGCACGAGAAGAGATGGCAGCCGTGAATGCTAATGCTCAGCTGAACCTTGAGGAAAAGGGGAACCCAGTGGTTCAACAGAATGGGGTTGTTCTACCAGGATATAATGTTAATAATCGAGTTCAAGATCCTCCTAGAGAATAACCACCACCTAATAATCAAGGTGCGCAAGTCCCACCTAGGGCTATAACTTGGCTCATCCATCCTAACGAGCACAAGCCATTCCGTTTACCACCAATGGGTATTCGCACACCCACAATTCAAGCCATTAGGTTCAAGCCTGATGTGGGACTGACCAATCAGTTTATTAGTATTGGCCTTTATAGTGGGCCGCTCGGGATGATCCCATTTGAGAAATCTACAAGTTCATGTAAATATGTGACACATATGTCACTCAAGGAGTCACTCTGGAACAAATGTATTTCGCTATGTTCCCATTTTACTCACCGGAGGAGTTAGGGAGTGGTATGATCAACAACAAGATGAGGAAATTAATACGTGGGATCAACTACAAACTGCGTTTTTTGATAGGTACTACCCTCAAAGTGTTAAGTTAAGTGGACAACTTGATTTGGCAGGATTCCGCCAAGAACAGAGAGAAGCTGTAGGGGGCGCATGGTCTCATTTTCAATCATTACTAAGAAAGTGTCAACTACATGGTTATTCATTGAAGTTACAGTTGGGGATTTTATATCGTTGTTAAGATGAATCCTCCAAGGAGAAAGTTGATACCATGTGTGGAGGAGGTTTCATTGATAGAAAACCACATCCTTCAAGATTATCTACTCTTATTATTGAATTTCCATCAAGTACCTTGTAAAACATGAAAAGTTGCATCATAGGAGTGTCCCAACGAAGAGGGTACCTTGTAATTGTTGTTGGAATCTTGTCCATGTTTCACCTAAATCTTCTCCTTCTTCTTGTTTGAAATTAGAAATTTCCACTTTATCTTTCACCCTCATGCTTTGTGGATAGTAATGGTCTAAGAATCGTACTTGAAGTGCATCCCAATCAAGGATTTCTTTGAATTGTTGACAGTCTAGCCACCCACTTGCACCCCCTAATAAAAAAGAATTGTAACATAAAGTAGTACATTTGTTCCCTTGTAACGCCTTGAGTAATGTAGGCGTCACAAATTTGCATGAAATTTTGAACAGCTCAGACTGTGTCTTGTTGTGCGGCTCTGCTATAATTTCCTTCACTAGAAGTTTGGCTAAGCATGCCTTGATTAGGCCTAGATCTCACGGCTTGAATGATTGAAGGGTAAGTCCCTAACAGTTGACCACAAAAAGGCATTCCTGGCTCAGGGATACCTTGAACTGGATCAATAGAGGGAGCCTCCATTTTTCTCTTTGGATTGATAGGATTAACTTGTAAACTATGTAGAGACAAAAACAGAAAATCACGTACAACTGAAAAAGGAACAAAACAACTAAAAATTACAATGTTGGTGTCCCCGATAACGGTATCATTTACTTGTTGTGGTTCCAGGTGTGATACAAAATCGCTAACTAAAGAACTATGACTCCTCGCAAGCGTACGGGTTGGCGTTAAGTAACTATTTGATAAGCTTAAGATTATCGATTACCCAGGGACTACCAAGGTTGTACTAATTATGTTTTGAATGTAATATAATGTAAAGTTACAGGGTAATAAATATAACGTAAATGATATTTGTTTATTTTTCAAATAAAGACTAAATTAAAATAAAGTAATTAATTAACTAAGGCAAAAAGAAGTAAAATAGTAACATGACTAAAGAATATGAGAGGTATTGATTGATTCTTGCGGGTAAGCCTCCTAATCAACTAATATCTTGTTATTGTTATAAGGGCGAATTGGGCGATTCTCATTAGCCGGGATTCAAAGGTTTCTCTAACTCCCTCCAGGGTAGACTTAGAGTAGATGAATTAAACTCTTGTCCTATTGACTACCTAATGGGCAAGACCACCTGGTTCACTACCTCCACTAGGCGTTTATACACTATGTCCTAAATCTGCCCCCCCTACTGCGGGTTTTAGCCAAAAGTCTCAAACTACCCAATACTTGATCAATGGATGGATAGGAAACAAGAATAAGTGTATAAAACAATAGAATAAATAACACATCAACTCATTTCAATAGAATACTATCCAAATATCCAAAACACATGACTAGTTAATTAGGGTTCATAACCATTGCAAGTTTCAAGCAAAATATGTTTAGAAGATACTAAATAAATGAAAATATAGTAAAACTAATAATAAAATCATGTCCGGAAGATAAAATGGACTCGAATTAACCTAAAATAGCGAATGATTTTGTTGTGGAATGGTGGAGAATGGTAAAATTTGGGTGGAAACCCTTCTTCCTTCTTCTCAAAGCGTTCTTAGATCTCTCTGCTGAAATAATTTGATGTCTAATTATGGATAATGAAATTAGGAGCTCTAATATGCTTATATACTTGATCCAAAACATTTTGGACCTAATGGGCTCACTTAAGTGGCTTAAAGATGGCCCAACCGGTTTTTTACCAATGTTGTCCAGGTTCGAGTCACATTTATCAACTCCAAAATGACTTTTTTCACCTCTCACGCGACACTAACTTCAAGATCCATCGGATCAATTTGTTGTGGTGTCTGAAACAATGTGACGTCAAGAATTTTTCGGTAAAGGTTCTAGCTTTCCATAAGTGTCTTGAAGCTCTTTTTACGACTTAGATTGGGTTTTGGACTTCAATTATTTACTTCTACTCATCTCCTTGGACTATCGTGTCAACCATATACCTAAAATCTACACACTTAACACACAATTAAGGCCCATAAACTCTATATATATATATATCATAACGTCCAAAAGAATGTTGAAAAGACAGATATGGCAAATATTAGGAAAAACTCCCTCACTTAGGTCCCATTAACGCTCAAAAAGATGTCTCCTGAGTATATTGATCTATCATAAAATATAAGACATCAGGCATCTTGAAGCAGAAATCTAGAGCTAATTGTATAAACTTAAGTGATTGCAATTTTGCATATTATTACAAGCTTAGTAAAGTTATATTAGCTCATAAAAAATTAGCTCTATTGTTAATGATAATGGAGAGACTATTACGTCTCCTGGCCTCATTAATAATAAATTCATTTATTTTTATAAAATCCTTTTAAGCTCTAATGATCATGATGAAGAAATTTTCTTATCTGGCATTTTTAAACTTATCATAAATAAGAATCTATCTCAAGATGATACTAACAATCTTATTTCTCCCATACATGATAATGAAGTAAATATGTCATGTTTTCTATCAAAGAAGAGAATGGCCCTGGTCTAGAAGGTTTCACATATTGTTTCTATAAGAAAGCATGGAGTGTTGTTGGTCAAGATGTACGCAATGCTATCAAATAAACAATTAAAACATGTTCTATTCTGAAGCAGATTAACTCTATAAGTATAATTCTTATTCCTAAATAAAGTAATGCTTCTAGTGTTAATAAATTTAGAACTTTTCTTGTGTGAATGCATCTTATAAATGCCTTTCCAAGATCACTGCTAATAAACTAAAGAAGGTGATAAATAAAATTGCTGATGTTAATCAAGCAGCATACATAGTAGAAAGGTTCATTTTTTATAACATTTTATAGCTCGAGATATTGTTCTTAGCTATGGGAAGAAAATCATCACTCCTAGGTGCACCATCAATATTGATCTTCAAAAAGCTTAAGACAGTGTAATTGGAGTTTTGACATCAATACACTACATGCTTTTTGTTTTCCTAAGCTCTTCATTGAATGGACTTATATGTGATTTTCTACTCCCACCTATTATATATGTATAAATGGTGAGATAGATGGATATTTTAATGCTAAAAGTGGTCTAAGACAAGGAAACCCATTGTCTCCTTATCTTTTTCCTCTATGTATGCAAGTACTCACTACTATACTTCAAATAGTAGGGAAATAACTTCAAGTTCCATCCAAAATGTCAAGATATGAAGCTTAATCACATTATATTTGTTGATAATTTACTACGTTTTCTTAAAGATGATCTTAACTTTGTTATTCTTATCAAGGAGGGGTTATATTTATTCTCTAATGTTTCAGGATTGAAGATTAACAAACTCAAAATTGAGCTCTACTTTGGTGGTATTTATAAAGAACTACAAAAGGAAATATGTGATATTCTTCACATCAAACCTGACACTATGTCAATCAGGTACTTAAGGGTGCCAATTAATTCTAAAAAGCTTAGGGTAAGTGATGGTAACCTACTTGTTGAAAAAATTGTCAATGCATTTCTCATTGGAGCTCAAAACTTCTATCATTAGATGGAAGAGCTGGACTAATAAAGACTATCTTGGTGCGTAAAGTTTTATAGTTGAGTAGAGTTATTCTATTACCAAAGCAAGTGATCTACAAAATTGGGCAAAAGATGGCCAGCTTTTTATGGAAGGGTAACGTTGATGGTGCAAAAGGTGCAAAAATATCTTGGGATTCATTTTGTACAAAGCAAGATGAAGGTGGTATAGGTATTCCTAACTTGGAGGATCTTAATAAAGTGTATATATTATACATATTTTGCAGGATGTATCAAAAAGATTTGAATTTATGGAGTTACTAGATTTATAAGAACTATATTAAGGACAAGCGAATTTGGATTTTAACCATTAAAGGAGACTCTACTTGAGTTTGGAAGAAGCTCATAAAAGTCAAAGCCGAGGCTTTAATTTCATTACTCGTAAAATTCATAATGGAAACAACACTTTTATGGTATGGGAAAAGTGGGTTAATGATAAGAGTATTGATGATATCATTCAAAAAGATATATATATATATATATATATATATATATATATATATATATATATATATATATATGGACGGTATGTGGCGCAACAAGACTGTGAACTCTTGTTCATTTATGAACAAATGGAATATTCACCCATCAATGAAAGGTATTATTAGTCATCTTCAATCTCCTACTCATTCTTATAATTATGATGATATCATTTTGGTTGAATGTGTTAAATAAAAGTTCTCATTCAAGAAAACTCTTGAAAGAATTAGAACTATTCATAGTAAAGTTATATGGAGTGACATTATTTGATTAAACACAAACATTCCTAGATACAAATTTTGCAGTTGGTTTGCTTGTCTTGATAGACTTGATACAAAGAAAATGAGTATTAGTTGGGACTTAGTGTTGATCTATTGTGTGTTTTTAGTCACATTATCATAGAAGATCGAGATCATATGTTCATCAACTACTCTTTCTCTAGGCGAATTCTCAACACTTGTCTTGGAAAAACTTATAACACTTTTACTGATAGTTTATGGGAGGATCTTATCAACTTCATCTTGAGTCTCAATAATTCAAAGTTTAACAACATCATTCACGGGTGCTGGTTTACTACCTATATTCACACTATTTGGCATGAAAGAAATGAAAGAGTCCATGGTGGTCATTATGCTACCGAGGAACAAACTGCTTCAAAAATCAAGGACTTGGTGTCTATGAGACTAAAGCACATATATATTCATATAAGAGATCTGATAGAGCTTGTGCTTCAAACTGGGGAAATGAGTGATGTGTATTTCAACCTTTACTCTCAATAGGAATCTAAGAAAAATTTTGACAAAGTATTGGAATACTTCTTGAAATGAGAAGTTTCAATTGATAAACGATATTTTTTTCTACCCAATAGAGTTCTGAATAAAGGCCCTGAGGGCTATGTTGTAGATCTCGGTTTCGCGGCCTAGGCGGTCGATCGGGGCCTAGCGCCTAGGCGGGATTAGACGGGGCCTAGTAAAAATTATACGGTTTTGAACTGCGCTGTGTAATTTTGTATATTTAGTAACATATATGTAGTAATTATAGTAATTTTAACTATTTAAGTCATAAAATTCATCTAAAAACACTATAATAATAGAAAAATACTAAAAATTGAGTTATAATATCAATTAAATAATTCTCGAGAATAAAAAAATAACAAGAAGGCCTATATGGGCATGTTTTGCCATTAATAGACCCCAGGCTATGTTGCAGATCTCCCCGCCTAGGCGCGCCTAAGCGTCAACTCCCCCCTCAGCCGCTTACGCCTAGTTAAAAATTCTAGGCGTTTTTGCCTAGCGCCATAGTCGTCGTGGAATAGGCGCCTAACCCGTGTAGGCACCGAATAATGGCAAAAAATGGTCGCCTAGACGCCAATTAATGGAAAAACATGCCCGCATAGACCTTTTTGTTATCTTTCTTATTCTCGAGAATTCTTTGTTGATATTATAACTCAATTTATAGTATTTTAATATTTACTACAGTGTTGTTAGATGAATTTTATGACTTAAATAGTTAAAATTTCTTTAAGTACAACATATATATTACTAAATATACAAAATTACACATCGGGATTCAAACCGTATACTTCCGCCTGGGCCCCGTGTAATCCCGCCTAGGCGCTAGGCCCCGGTCGACGCCTAGCGCCTAAAACCGAGATCTACAACATAGCTCCTAGGCGGCCATTTTTTGCCATCAATCGGAACCTAGGCGGCCATTTTTTGCCATCAATTGGAGCCTAGACGGGTTAGACGTTTATTCCACGGTGACTAAAGCACTAGAAAAAAAATACCTAGAATTTTAACTATGCGTAAATGGCTAAAGAGAGAGTTGACGCGTAGCCAGTGTCTAGACGTGCCTAGACAGGAAGATCTACAACATAGCTTGAGGGTAGAAAATGGTATTGTGTTAGTAGTTCATCTTATTCACGCTTTGGAGGCTATATGTTGAAGTGTTTTTTAATGTATGATAAAGCTGTGAAGTGGTTATTTAAACAATATTTCGTATTGCTCATTAGAAGTTTTAGGAAAGGCTTGAGAGCAATAGAGGTATTGTTTTTTGTTTTGATTTATATCTTCGCTTTGGATGAAAATTTGTTGAAACTTTTAATCAATGAATGGGTTTTGGAGATGCATCATATCCTATAATACTTGAAGATCTTATATATTATGATCTGGTGCAGTTTTAGTAAGAGTGATTCCATGTAATTGTGATTTCATGTTGCTAGAATTTTTCTATTTCTTTAGTCTCAAATATCATGAGCCTGTAGTTTTAAATACTTAGCTTGTAATAGTGTGTTCTTGAGAGTTTTTTACTATATTCTTTCATAGTTGTATTTAATTTAATGTGTTAGAGCCATTTCAATGAAAATTTGATTTAATGATAAAATAATAAAAAAGAGATTTAGGAGAAAAAATTTAAATGAGAGAATATGTTTTTTAAGATGTAGATATGTTGACACTTATCAAGCTTACAAGTCTGACTACAAATACCAAAGTTGATCTACAATACATAATCACTTCCTCAATTTTAACGCCAAACATAAAATAATAAAACCTAAAATAATTTAACCAAAATAAGGAAAACAGTCTAAACATTATCATTTCAAGGAACTATAAATATGTCTTACAAAAAAAATGGCTTACAAATTATTATAATTTTTGCATTTTACATACAAATTAGGGTAGATGTACTTACATGTTTGGACCACTTAAATAATAAAGGTTTCAAATTACTTATCGAAATGGCTCCAAACTAGTCATTATGTTTGTTAATTGTTATAGTTAAACTTTTAAATAATAAGCATTTGTAAAAGTATAATGATCAATATTTTATTTATATATTTTAGGGTTAATGTCCTTTTAAATCAAAATGACAAACCAACTTGTCATTTAAATCATCCAATTATTTAGATGAAAAGATTACTATAATACCTTTATTATAATTGTTGTCTTTGACCATATATTTATTCCCATTTAAATCAAATATTATCATAGATGTGAAATTCCACCTACTACTAATTTCATCGCACGCGCACGTCCAAATTTTTTTCTTAAATCATCATAACCAATTCTAAAAATAATCAAAAAAATAAAAAAATTACATTTTTAGATGATATAAATTAATATTAACGTCTATGATTTTTTTTGATTTTTTGATTTTTTTTAAATGGGATTTTGTCCCATTTGTAATTTTAAGATTGAGATGAATTTGTCTTCTCCATTCTAATACTAAGGTGTCGTTTGTTTTTTTAAGTAATAAGTGCTGAATGCTGAATGAACAGCTGAATAGAACTTATTCTGTTAAGAGATAGTGTCTGAATGATTCAGACTTGGTTTGAAATCTTAATGAAACAGACCAGTTAAGAGGTATTCAGATCTGAATTGGTCAGGAAAAACAAACAGTCTTATTGATCCAGTGTCTTAATGAACCAGATTAAGAGGTCATTAAGTGCAAACAAACACCCCCTAAGATAAGATTTGTCTCATCTCTATTGTAAAACTAATTACAAATGTATAATGTGTTGGAGATGATGATGTGTTGTTTCGCGAGGTAAAAAGCCTTGACTTGGTGGGGTTATGTATGTACGTCGGGGGATTGATAGGATTGTTCCGTACAGATTTACTATTCCTACTCCGATTTTGTTTGCATAGCCTTCGAAACCCAAGGCTATTAGCTGTTTATTCCTCTGATCCATTCCCTACAATTTACGTTTATATAAGAAATAACTTATTTACTTTGAATATTGATGACTTGAGAAGCAATAATTAGTTGAAATGAAGAAAATTACTGTTTCTAGTTCATTATATAACATTCAAAATCAAATTGTACGAGTCATCAACATTATTAAACACTAAAAAAACTCATTTAATACTAAGATGCGATTTGTCCCATCTCTATTGTAAAACTAAGATGGATTTATCCTATTCGCGATTAAAACCTTCCACCACCACCACCACCACCCCTCAACACCACCATCACCCTACCGCCACCACCTTTACCTATTACTACACGCGCTCGTCCGTAATTTTTTTTTCAAAATCGTCATAACTAATTCTAAAAAAATCAGAAAAATAAAAAATTTGCATTTTCGGATAAAACAAATTAATATTTACGTCTATGATTTTTTTTGAATTTTTTAAATTTTTTTCGCAGTGAATTTCATGTTTGCGAAAAGAAAATTCAATGTTTCGAACAGTGAATTTCATGTTTAAAACAGTAAATTCCGTGTCTGGGAAGAAAATTAAAAATAAAAAAATTAAATAAAAAAATCATAGGCGTAAATATTAATTTGTTTTATCCAAAAATACAAATATTTTATTTTTCTGATTTTTTTAGAATTGGTTATGACGATTTTAAAAAAAATTCACGGACGCGTGCGTGTGTAATGGAATTATGAGTAGGTAGTGGTGGTGATGGTTGTGGTTGGGGTAGCTGTAATGGTGGTTAAATACAAAGTAGTGGTGGTAGTGGTGGTTGTGGTGGTGGTGGTACCCTATTATTTGTTTAATATTTAAAAATAAATATTGTATTAAAAATAATATATTTAATAATAAGGTTAGTAAAGGTATAAAAAATATAAAGGGAATATTTTTTATAAATAATTATTTTATTAGCATTTTTATAAAATAAATTATTAAAGGCTTAATTTAACAATTATGTAATTTTATTAGGTTTCTTTTAAAAAATACCTCTACTTTTAATTAATAATAATAAAAAAGGTAAGAAAGTAAAATAATAATAGATTTTTGATTTAAATGGAAAACTGGATAATCTAATTGGGAAGAAATAATAACATGTCAACTTTTGAGTATAAACTTTCCTAATCATGATTTAAATAAACATTTTTTCTATATTTTAATTCCGAGTAAACTTTTATATTAAAATCTTTGATATTTTTAGCAAATATAAAATATTTCCCCAACCATATTTATGCTTAATTGAAAAAATGGTTGATTTGAAACTATTTAGATAAATTAATGATTAATTTGGAATAATTTTAATAAATTAATAATTGATTTGAAACTATTTTAATAAAAAGTAATGATGGATATCAGTTTAAATTGTATCGCCTTTATATCATTATTTATATCAATCAATCATAAAAAAAGAAAGAAAATAATAAATTAGAAAAGTAAAATCACATGATTGGCCTATTTAAAATCACCAAATTGACCCTTGAATTGAAACTGATTTGGAACCTTTAAAGAACACCCAAATCTCGAGAATATTACGACACTAATTTCCAGGAGTACGAGTCTCGACTGCACCACGACGCTCACCTTTACTTGTGATGCGTCTTTCACACAAGCGCATATCCCCAGGGGGATTGGGATTATTCTGATAAATAAAGTCGAAGGATCACGGGTAAAGTATATGACAACGGCCAGCTGTAATACCATAGTAGAAGGGGAAGCTCTGGCCATCATCAAGGCATTAGAGATTGGACACCAATGGCCGCAACAAGAGAAAACTTTTTTCTCGGATAACCTTGACTTGGTTCAAGGTACACAACAAGTGTCGGCAGTTAGATGGGATCTTAGACCGTACATCAGGCATATTCACAAACTGGTCGGGGAATCGGGCCCAGTCTTCTTCAAACACATTGCCCGCAGATTTAATGCAGGTGCTGATCGTCTAGCAAAAGAAGCCAGACACATGGCAACTGACGGATATTTGTCTTTTGACGCTTTCACTGATAGGTTCTCAAAACTTGGCATTGGTTAATTTTTTAGGGTCCTAGTTCCTTTGTAATATATGTACCCGTCAAAAAAAATTGTTAAATGTTTCGGTAATTTAGTGAGCTATCGTAATATTACCCTACATACTAAGACATCATCATCACCTTCAATATAATCGAATTCTTGTATATAACTTTTAAATTGAGTACATATTATGAAGCTTATTGATAATTTTTTTTATTTTTTTTTGAAATTGTTTAATTTAGTTCTTTTGTAAAAGAAAGTCTTACAATTTCAAAATCTTGTAATTATAAAAAATTGAGAGAAGACATATATAAAAATGAAGGGGATTAAACGGGGAACGAATAGGCAAATGGTACAAAACTTTTCCATGATAAAGTTAAGTCAAATTCGAAACAAATCTTATAACTTAGCTTTATGATCATCCACTTGTGGGTATCATTATTTTGTGCCACGGACCATTATTCTTCTCCAAGCACATGAACAGATGTAGTTATTCTTGAAAATAAGCAATTACTGTGCTATGTATGTAAATATAACGCAACAGAAAAAGATATAACCACTTTATTAATAATTTCTACCATGATTAGAACTATGTATTGGTGTAGCCAGATGATAGACCCGGAATATAAGTTATATATTCGGAAAAGAAAAAAAAGATGCATGCGTTATTTATTTATTTTTCTTAAGAAAATCCTTAAGACCACAATAACATTACTATATATTTTAAATTTTTGTTATGAAAACATAAATAACTTGATATTCTCATATTCTTGTTATCATAATAATTCATTGCTAATCCCCATCATAATTAACTATAAGTGAATTTTAAACTTTTTAGACATTTAGCTATAGAATTACAATTAACCTGCTCAAGCAAGATCACGCACCAACCAAGGAGAGGGTGAAAATTTCTAGGATTTGTTCTTGATTTGCATTGTTTTCTTCCTTGTTAGGTTTGTTTAATGGTTGTCCAAAACAAAAAAAAACAAAAGTATTTTTAATGTATCTTTTCATCTCTTTCATCTTTATTAATTATGAAAATGTAATGGAGTTGAATGTTGTTATCAGTAAGAAGAATTACATAAACTATAACATGAATTTTTTCTTAGCTATGGTAATTGGAGTTGGTTGTATTGCTTCTTTATACTTATGTTTCAATTTTTCCTTGAATACTAATTGTTTCGTCAAGCATAGGATTGGGTTATTGTATACCATTAAACTTGGCATTTCCTTTCTTTTTTTACTTTTTTTTCAGCTTTAACTCGAACCATATCGAGTTTTGGATAGTTGCTTTATCTATCTTCACCGGCAATACTAACTTTTTTATTTACATGCACCTTACTGTCAAGCAATGAAGGGTTCTGTTTTCCTCATACGCTAACCTTGTGTTTCACTTTATGGGAAGGGTTTGTTATAATGGATTTATCTTAATTTATATGTTTTGTGTGCATTTGGTAGTTTTTAAGAAAATGTAGAAGGTAACGAAAAGAGAGAAAGAGGGGTGGCGGTATAAGGAAGCTCTCCTTGATGTATAAACGAAGTAAAGAGATTGAGATGATGAGTGGGTAAAAGAAGGATCTAGATACTGATGGAAAATTATAAGCTAACACACGTAATTCAACTTACCAGAACCCTGTCTTTCAACTAATAGGCACAGGGTTTAAATTCCTTTCAGAACACCTAGTTCTAACATGCCTGAGGATATGCTTGGGGAGGGCGAGTATATCTTCCGTGAGATTAGCTGAGTGCACGAAAGCTAGTGGTAATGAAAAGTTTCACTTTGTCTTTTCCATCTCTATGCATGGAGGTCACCGCAAAAACACAGTGTCCTTTTCTTTTGATACGTGGGTTCTCAAGTACATCAAAACTAGGTCACCCATGTTTTGAGAGGGATTCAAATCCTATACCTCTTGGTTGAGAGACAGAGTCCTAACCACTTGAGCTAACCCAACTGGTTAAAAAAACACAATTTCCAACACCTACCAAATGTTAAATAAGTGCACAAAGTACAAGGTAAGCCTTTTTATCTTTCAATATTAGGGATTATAAATTGTGGTGGTAATAGTCATATTGTTCACACCATCATTAAGCTTTCTATCTTCTCTCGTGAATCACTTCTCATGCATACTTGTATGTTTCAAATTGCATTTTGTTGATTATATCCATAAATCGAGAATAGCTACCAAGGACCGTCACGCTCTTCCGCTAGAAAAAAATTAGATATAATAGAATGTAAAGGTTGGAGGTCTTAACATAGGTACTAAAACAAAGTCCATTGCGAGACGAAAAAAATTTCATCCTTATTGCTAGGGTTTTAGGTACTTGGCGAGTCCATGTGAATGTATTCAGTAAGTTCATTTTGGAGATTGGTCTGTGAATGGTGATGTCGGGGTTTCCGAGATCAAGGTCAACCATTTTAGGGTCGAATTTGATTACGAAGAAGAATATGATAGAATCTATTTTTACCACTATGAGCTTTTTATATGCATATAGTTCTTTGGAAGTGGGATAACAACACTAGGGTTGTATAAGTAGACATGACAGGTTCTTCAGTGTGGGTTCAGGTACATGGATTAACACACATGCAAAATAAACTGCAAAATGTGGTGGTGTTGGAAACACGTTTCATTTCCTTGGAAGAGAATGATTATCCACTTAAGAATAAGTGTGAGGTGGAGTTTCTATGTTTAGGGTGGCATTCAGTTGTGATGAAGCACTCCCTACACGGGCATACATAGGCCAAGAAGATGGTCCATAATGAGCTCAATTTCCGTACAAATATGTTAGTTTATTTTGTTTTTTTATTCTGTACATTTAGCTCACAATCAAAACTACATGTCCAAATGTTCTCCTCAAACATGAGGCTAGTGATAATGAATTTAGGTACTTCCGTTGAGATAGATTGGTCACCATCGTTGGTGGTAAGAGGAACAGAAACTGGTTCAGCTAGTGCACAACAACATTCAATCTTATTTGGTTCAACCAAAACCACACTAAGGACATGTCAACGTGGACGAGGACGCGAAAACTATGGAGGAATAGGTACTAGCAGAGGAATGTACGAGAAAGGGCTGGTAGATTATAAAGCTACAAAGATCATATCAGATGAAGAGATTGAAGAAAGAAGGAGGCAAAAGGGAAGGCAAAAATGGTGGATATCAGTGAGATCAACGATGACCAACAACAATACGAACTGGCGTATGACCAAGTATATCGAGAGGTTGAAAAGTAGATTAAGATGGTTGATAAAAGTATTATGTAGGCTATTCAGAATGTTGTTACAAGTAATTACTTGGACATGCATGTATGTAGGAAGATCAGGATTAAGGTAAAGAAGTTGAGATGAAACTGGGGATGAGTGTTTCAAAACATAACGGGGGGAGAGTTCAATTTTCAAATTAAAAAATGTAAGTCCAGAGATGATCAGGAGGAGTTGCCAATGAAAGTTCATCCACTTGGGGAGATATAACTCGTTACATAGGAATTTAAGGCTCATGTTTTTATAGAGAATGGGGGACACATCTTAGAAGGTTATCCAGTCAAATGGGAGTACAGATTGTGAAGCACAGTTTGTCAAAGGAGAATATAGACTAGTGAGCAATAAGAAAGAAAGACTCAGCCACAAGTGCTAAGAGAGAGCGGGCACTCTCCAAAGATAACCGCCGATGGAAAATGAGTCTCATCGTTTGGAACTGTGAAGGTGTTAGAGCCCCCTTGGTAAGGAAATATTTCAAGGATCTAATTGGGACTTATATTTTGTTTGTTAATTTGAAACAATGATGGGAAAGGATGAATCAGAGAGTATTATCCGAGAATCTAGTTTGATAATTGGTTTGCAATAGTCTCCCGATGGGACAACCTTACAATCTGGGGGCATTCTCGTTTTGTGTAAATATAGTTTAATTTTGTCATCATTCATGTTTCACCTTATTTTTTAATTGCTAGTATTAATGATAACGTATTTTTGTGTCATTTTATTTGTGTGCATGCCCCTAGTGACTATAATGATAGACTTGATCTATGGAACTATTTTGCAGCTTGAAAATCGTGACATGATGATCCTTGGATTCTTATGGGAGATTTTTTATGAGGTTACTAAAGCTAATGAAAAATGTAGTAAGCATCTAATTAATGATTTTCATGTTAGAAATTTTAGTAACTTTATTAATGCAAATTGTCTGGTAAAAATACCAGCAAAAAGGTGTTTCTTTAAACGGTTGAGGTCTCCATTTTGCGTTAGATTAATCTAGTCACATGAAATATTTTTAGCGTTATTTTTTGCATATTAGAAGGGTTATTCCCAATATTTAAATTGTTTCTCATTTCTTGTCTAGTTTTGGATAATTATTTTTAGAGCTATTTGTGCATAATATGTGTGTTAAGTGTGCGTCTCTTAGGTACTTGGAGATATTATATCCCAAGACGAGGATAATAAGTCGAGAAAGGAAGGTCAAATCCATGTCAAGGTGTTAAAGAACCAAAAAAAATACTTTTAGAAAGCGAGAACAGTTGTCGGCTAACTTTGGAAATCGACAATGTGGAGTCACCACGTACAATTGATGAAGAATATGGAGGATTCCTTTGGTTCCTAACTATTAATTTGAGCCAGGAGCACGTGAGAGTCGACAGTTCTTGATTTGGAGTTAAAATTAAGAAGTTAGTACAGTTGCAACTCTCATGGCATGAACTAGTATATTCCTTCTTAGAAACATTTTTATGTTGACTTGGGTCATTTAAAAGGTCTCTACAACATCAAAGATGTAATTAGACCTTTATATATGATTTCTCCATATATGTGATATATTAATCTATACTTGAGACATCATTTTAGGGGTATTTAGTACTTAACTTTGGAATTTTTCCCATTTATTCACACTTTACATTTTCTTGTCTAGTTCTAGGGGTTTTGCTATTTTATGAGCTTCTGCGCATAATTTGTGTGATATTTGTGTAGCACTTAGGTATATGGAAGCTATTACACCTATGGAAACTTATTTGAAGTGGAAAAGTAAAGAAACTCTCTTAGTCATAGTCAAAAAGGAAAAGTTTGGATATATTTGGAAAGTAAAGAATCTGCCATGCTGGAAAAACATTCACTAATTAAATTGCTGCAAAAAGTCAATCACGAATTTAGAGGAGCCCTTCGACCAACTAGATCTTTATATCGCGGTCGTTTTGACTGGTCATACACTGATAAGTAACGAAAGAGATATGACCAAATCAAAGCCTGCAAAGGTTTATCCTGTCTCATAATTTAGGAATACGAACTCTGGTAAGATTATGACTCCTTAACTTGAGGATTACTCTGTATTTCGATCAAAGTCCTATATATATTATTCATTCCTACCTTAGAGATATCATCCTTGTTGTTCCCAATCAACAATTAATCAACATAGAAGCAAGTGACACGAAGACAAGAAGTAGTTGGAAGCCGTTCATGCCATTTCAGCTCTTCACCTTCGTAATTTATTTTCTTTCTTTCTCTAGTATGAACTAATTCTGTTTAGCTTGAGATTAGCATAAGGGTATGAACTCGAGACTTATTTTATATTTATTTTAATTTGGGATGTCCTTATACATTTAGTTGAAATTAGTAGTGATATCTCTGTTTTTATGTGCTTTAATATATTGATTGTAGTTATTGCGGTTGCAAACGTATAGGATTACCATAGTAGTTAAATGGTCACGCAGAATGGGTGTCTAATTATTGAAACGCCACATAAACATCTAGTGTGAGGTAGTGATCCTAATGGGCTTGCCTAATTAGATATTCACTAGGGTTTGAGATTAACCACCGATCATTGCGCAGGGTCCCCTTACCCAAGTCCCCTGGTAAGTGTTAGGTCACCCTCCAAGTCCGCCCAGAAGGGGGTTAGGAGGAATATAAAATCCAGGCTATTGTATATCACACAATTCTCTTTTAGATAAATACTCATAGAACAAGGCTAGTGGAGATTATTGTTATATCTCGAGCAAAACTCTCACACTATCTCTTTCTCTTATTTATTTTCTTGTCTTTAATTTCATTAGCTAATTGTTATCATAAAATCAAACAAATATTTTAGAGTCTTTTAGCGTATTATTCTTCTAACATTTTTTATATGCACTTTATATTTGCATTAGTCCTAGCTAACTTTCGTAGTCCCTAAGAACAAATTCTATTTATCAACTAAAATTGCATACGATTTGTGATACTTGCAGTGAGTAACGTATTGGGATAGGGTGTTTAGTTCTTTTAATATTTATATCGTTACTTTATCACACCCTAACCACAACCAATATATCAGTTTTTATCATTATAAAAAGGTACCAGTTCATCCATTATTCATTATTCATCATTAGAAACGTTGGAAGATGAGAGAAAAGCTTAGTAAAGAAGCTGGAACCTTAATAGATCACTTCTACACCATTCCACCTTCATCATTAGGGTAATTAGTATTAGTTTCTTGTCTTAAACATGATTCTAATATTTTACCACTTAGTTTTATTGCTTTTATCGTGAACTAAATTACATTAGATTGAGTTGCTTTATGTATGAACCTTGTGTGACAATTGATTTCTTTTTAATGCTATTTCGGATATTTCAATTTATTTTACATATGAATTGAGTTTAATAGTTGTGTATAACCTAATCAATTATAGGGAGCCCTTTAGTGCCCTAGACTGTCACCCTGGTCGAGGGTTAGGGAATAGAAAATGATTCGTCCACTGTGGGATATTGATCCTGACGGGCTTGAAAACTAAGAACATATTCATGTTAAAACTGAAAATAAATAGGAGCAGTTGTTGATGACGAAGGTAAATGGTGAATGGTTGAGGTAGAATAGTTAGGTTCATAGACAAACTCTTGTTCTTCCTCTTCCTTCTGTTTTGGCGCATTCCCCCTTTCTGAACTGATCAATAAGTCTGGAAAATCTGCATGAAAGGAGGCTATAAAAATAGCTTATATATATCTTCTAAAAACGTTAGAGCCCCTTTAGGTTTGGAAGGGCCCAACCCGTTTTACTTAACCAAAATTCGTGTTCGAACCACAGTGGATGCAACTATCATAACTTCTTCATCTTAACTCCGAATTGACTTCCTTCACTTGCGAAACGACCCTGACTTCAAGATCTTTCTAAATCAAAAGGAATCAGGTCCATAGCTTTCATCAATAAGTCGTAGTGATTGAAACACTAAGGTGAAAGATTTCTCGGGTAAACGCTTCAACTTCCCAAAGTGGCTCTAAGCTCAATTTCTACTTTGACTTGGGGTTCATTTTGACTTCTTGACTTCTTCTACTAATCTTGGAAAATTGTCTCAAGCATGTACCTAAAAGATACAAACTTAACACGTAATTAAGACACAAAATCTCTATAAATAGTAATATATTTAAAACAAGGAGTAAAAGTGAAATATAGCAAGGTACATGGGAAAATCCCACACTTTGGCCCAATAAATCCTAAAATAATGTCTCCAGAATGGATTTTTCCATCAAAAAAAGAGAGACAACACTTTTTAACTTATCTCGTTCTTCACGGTCTTATCCATGATCATCAAGGCTTAGTTCGGGGTATCGCCATGAAGCGCCCTCCGTAAATAACATCTAACTTATGCATAAAGCTCGTATTAAGGCTTCCATAATACATATTTAGTTTCAACTCAATGTTATACCTGTGAAGTGGATACTTCTTTCAAAAAAAATGAACCTTAAGAGAATTTGGTCAAGCACTAATGAGTTTAGCCCTAACCATATCTCATGCTAGTTCAATGGATTGTTTCTTTCAGCATCTCAACAAGGGAGTGACCTTGGATCTTAATACCTTCCACTTTCCCCTAAAGCTTGTGAAAGTTTCAGGAGAGAATGATCTTGCAGTGAGATCAGAAGAAGATGAAAAGTACATTTAGATATTCAGTCTTTGGCTGTTTATGCGTTGTGACCCCTTTTAGGACGCGTTATTTTGTCTTTTTGCAACATTTAGATTTGTAATAGATTTTACAAATGTTATAATATTGTGCTTTCCTACCTCGTTTTGTTGATGTATCAACGTGAGATATGAACACTACTTTAAGAAGATGTTTATATTTGTGGGTCTCATCCATAAGTTCCATGCTTTCTACATATGCGACCACGATGCACAGTTTTCCATAATTTCCAGACAGAATTTACGTCATGCATAAATATATGTACCGTTGAATGCTACATTGTCTTCTTATAATCAACATGTTTAGATCAAACAACGTACTCTCTTATTCTCCGCGGGGCTATTTTAGGGCATAATAGCTTAAACTTGTATCTTGTAATATATTCTCTCCTCAACCTTCTTTGGTTTGACTTCCATATCAGGATGGTCAAAGGATTCGTGGGCGAGCCTAAATTTATTTTTTAAATAAATTATCGGTATCTTTAGAGACATTATATCGATGATTGTGTTTTCAATCCAAATTATTTCAAACTTCTTTCTCGCTTTTGACTGCGTCACTCTGAGAACGACATATTTGTTGGGATGGTTGCTTGTACAAGATATTTGAGTACAACTACGAAGTTTTAAAATGATTATTGTGATGCGTTTTCTAAAAAAGAAAAATTCTAAGGTCTTTAGTGGTTTTATAAATTTGGTTAGGTAAACTTTGTTATTTGTTTGGTTTTTGTTTTTTATATTTTTTTAATCTTAGTGAGAACGATCTATTTAGGAGAAAAAAATTGTATTTGAACTATCTGATAAATCGATTGTCAATATAAAAGGTTATACACTCTGAGTGTAACTATTATATATCTAAGGGTTTGTTTGGATGAAGGGATAGGGAGGGAAGAGATTATATTAAAGGATTCTAACAATCCATTCCTTTGTTTGTATTACACCGGATTGGAAGGGAAAGGTTAGTAAATGATTCTTACAAATGTTCTTATATATTTAATCCTTCCAATTCGGTGAGATTAGAAGGGAGTGGTTCTTTTATTTACGTTGTAATAATGTAATGTCTAAATTACCATTATTCTTTCTTTATAAAATATTTTAATAAGGGTATATGAGTCATTTAGTTATCAAAAGAATCTCTTCCTCCCATTATTCTTTTTATCCAAACACCGAATACATATAATCCTTTAATAAAATCTCCTTTTCTTTTTTTATTCAATCCAAAGAAGATTTAATACTCTTCTTTTCATTTTTTTATTATACTCTCATTTCCTATCCTTTATTAAAAATTCTTCCTTAATCTAAACAAAGCTGAAGTATAAAGAAATTCTTACCTAGAACACTCATATGTTACCTATCTAATATGAATTTGTCTAAATATATAATACTATGAAATACTTGATATATTTTGCCAAAAAAATCTAATTTATTATATTCTCGAACTGATAGCAAATATTCCTATCAAATAAAAGTTAGATCAAATCTTTGTAGAATAAAAAGTAGTAAACACCATAATACTCTTCTCAAAAATTGACACGCTCTCAAGAAGGGCCTTTGTTTATAGCCAAGGGGTAGCTAAACCCACGTAGCAAATTCCATACTGGTTTGAAGTTAAGGTCGGGTTACTACTTACTTGACAAAGTGGAACCCACTTTCTATAACCGTTTAAAGCCAAATCCCCCGCCCGCCATACATTTTCTCAACCACCATTCTTTCCCTTCGTCCCTACCTATCCCTTACCACACGGATCCTTGGTAATAATATCGCCGGCATATTTGTATTTCCGGTAGCCGGAGAACGATGGAATTACCGGATGATAATTCTAACTGGCTATTCGATCTTGGCTTAATGGAAGACATCCCTATTCCTGATGCTCACCTCCCTTGTCTTCAATCAAGCTTCAATTGGCCCCATAACCCCATCACACCGGGCTCATCCCATCACAGGTCCTTATAATTCGCCTTCAATCATTCATCACAATAATTATTCTTCTGATTATATGTTTTTTCGGTATATTTATTAAGTTTTTATTTTGATTTAGCTGATCTTCTAGTTACAATGTGTTTGATACTAAATGGTAAATTTTGTTTGAGCTAATATTCATGTTACAATGAGTCACCAGTAGTATATTACTAGCAAGCTCATAAATGATTAATATCACTAAAATCAACATCCAATCATTAGCCAAACAGGGACTAATGAAATCTCCTATGAATTTAAAGAACAATGTAAAAGTAGCTGGTATAAGTTTCTAAAATATTCTACAATAGTGTTAGTTTTATATAAGTCCATTAACATGGTAGAATCTTTTTACTGCTCATGTATCTTATAATAGTGAAAGGAAACATGTGAATAAGTTATAAGCAAGATGTTTAGCCTTCCATAGTTCTTTTTATAAATATAAATGTTTACAAATATGACTTGTTTTCCAGTGCGGAATTCGAAGACTCGTTTGAAACTTCTGATACAAGAAAAGAATGCGCGTCTAAAAAGAGGTATTATTCCTTGTTTTTATATCTTTCACTTCCATTTTTCAATAGTTTCCAATTTTACCAGGGCTAGAACAGGAGCATGTGGTAAATCTGAAACCAAAGCCGTAAAAGAAAAGATGCGTAGAGATAAACTAAATGACAAGTATGCATACTCATGAATAATTCTCGAAAAACAAGCATATATTTTCCCTTTATAACTTTTTATTTTTATTTTTAAGGTTTCAAGAGCTGAGTTGTGTTATGGAACCAGGAAGACCACCTAAAACAGATAAAGCTGCTATATTAGATGACGCTGTAAGAATGGTAATTCAATTAAGAGACGAAGCCAAGAAACTAAAGGAATCATCCGAAAATATGCAAGCAAAGGTTAATGAACTCAAGGTAAATCTAAATCTACCACCTTTTTCGAATAAAAGGATTTAGTTAATTTTTTAAAATTTTAATAGGCGGAGAAGATTGAGCTTCGTGATGAGAAGCAAAAGCTTAAAGCAGAAAAGGAGAAACTTGAACAGCAAGTAAAAGGTTTCATGGGTCCAGTTCATAGCAAAATGATGCCTGTTCTTGGATATCAAGGAATTCCTATGTGGCAGTTTATGCCAAGAGCAGCTGTTGATACTTCAGAAGATCATGTTCTTCGACCTCCGGTTGCGTAGATAATTTGTCAAGAAAATCGTTGACATTTTTTGAATCGTAATTGCGCTGACTGATTATGTTTAAAAGCTCTAATTGATTACTTGATGCGAAAAATGAATTGTTTATAGGATTAAATATTAAATGGTCTGGTCTGCTTTTTGGAATATGACCACTGTTTTTTGAAACTTGTAAACAATCTGGTATGATATATTTTTTCTGGGAAAATTGATGTTATATTTATATACTAGTAGTATAACTTTATTTTTCTGCTGTATTGAATTTGAACCAAAGTTTGGGAAACCTCAGTTTCTTAGTCTTATAATTTCGGCCCACATAATAAAATAGCTGAAGCCAAACAAATATCGGCCCAAATTGACCTAATCTTGAATTGAGTAAAAGGTACTCACTGAACTAGTGATATTTTAAATCTATAAAACTAATGGTCACCTAAATGATGATTTTAGAGTCTTTTGATCTATTTGAGGATAATACTCCCTCCGTCCCAAAAATAATGTCCACATTATTAAATATGGTGTCCTAAAAATAATGTTCACTTACCATTTCAAGAAATCTTTTTCCATCTTTTTCCCTTATTGCCCCTACTTTTCTTTTAATTTATAATTATTTGAATTATTATTTTATACTTGATTGCATTTTCCTAGGTATAGGAATAGGTGTGCATTATCAATAATGATGACATTTATTAGAGGCATTTTTGTACATGTAGGGTTCAATAATGACATTTCTTAATCTGTGTGAAAATGCTAAGTGGACATTATTTTTGGAACGGAGGGAGTAGTAGATAGTTTTAGTTTGTGATTGTTTTTTATTCCCAAGAGGGAATTGTAATACACGATATGTTAGGATTGTACAACTCCCAAGAGGGATTTGTTTTTTCATTTTCTGTGTAAAGGATCAACTTGAAATCAAATATATTGACCAAACTTGAGAACAACGCACTTGCATAATCAGTATATATTGACATGTGTGTTCTAGAATTCATGTTGTTTAAAGCATCCACTCTTATTCGTCATGGAGATTTCTTTGATTCGAACTATTTCAATCTATTTATCGTCAAAGACTTTCAGTATGAGCTCATTTTCCTTATTTTCAAATAATTTGGTTTTTTTTTTCCAATAATTTATAGATTTAAAATAAAGAGGTTAACCTATCCCTAAAGCGAAAGAATCAGCTTTTACAAGTTTCGCTAATTGCGGATGAATTTCTAAGCTAGAACTAATGCCTAAGGGCGAATTTTTAAGTAACCAATTAGCAATTTTATTGTTTTTTCTCAAATTAAAAGACAAAGATGGATTACAAGTTTCATGAACAAAAAAATACTCATAATAATATTACAGATATTAGGATTAAGAAGAGGGAGGTTAAGGGAAAGGGGTTCCAATAAAGCTTTACAATAATTCTCAATAACACATTTGATGCCTTTGAAGTCTTTAGCCCATAAACAAGCTTTCAAAACACCCAATGTTTCAGCTTCAATTGGACTTCCTGCTCCTATCTCCCATACTTCTATTTTTATAATTGATCTTTTAAAATCCCCGACAACACATGAATATGTTGATTTATTAGCTTTATATGATGCATCAGTATTAATTTTATAAGAGTTCATAGGAGGGGGCACCAGACAATTTTGTTGCTATTCCCAATTCTTTATTCAAGTGTAGTAGTATTCCTTTCAGAAACAGTTGTGTTATCTTTATTATTTTTCCTCAAATCACAAGGATCATCATCGGAACCTGAGGGGCGAGAGGTTCCAGCTTTTTCTAATTGATAATTTACCCTCAAACATTCACTGTCGTCATTGGGTTTTAATATTTGTAATTGTTCTTCCCACATAACTTCAACTAGCTGAAGAGTTTTGATAGGACAAGGTGAAATATTTCTGAATACATAATTGTTTCTCTCTTTCCATATATGTCATGATATAATGGCTATTTTCTCAGTTTTTTTGGACAAGACTATTTTTCAATTAAAAAACCCTATTTACCAGTGACTTTTTTAGCCTCATGAATTGTATTAGCCATCCAAGTGTCCGAAGAAATTGTCCACTGGTTGCTAGTTTTAACAGACAGTGGAGAAGCTAACCAAACTGCTCTTGCCCAGGGACAATCAAAGAGCATATGTTCAAAGGTTGTTTCCTTTTCATTACAAATACTACGAAGTTTTGAATTTGGGCTTTCCTGTATATAAGATTCACATGTGTAGGTAGATGATTTTTAAGAGTTCTCCAAAGGAAATTTTTGATTTTAGGGGATATTTGATGCCCTAGATCATTTTCCACACTACTGGGTTAATAGTATGAGAAGAAGAGGGTACCTGATGGTTCTTAAGGATTTCTCTTTTATCAGAATCCTCTTTCAGTGAGTGATAAGCTAAATTTGACCGAGTATATACCATCATAACTGCTATTCCAGACCCTCTTGTCAGGTAGAGGTACCAAAGGAATAAACATATTAAGGATTTTATTAGCTATATCCTCAGTATAGTTATGTTTGATAAGTTCAACATTCTAGTTTCGAATTCCCAATTTAATCAAATCTTTTACATATTTAATGTTATCATGTGGAGGGGGAATAATATTCTCGCAATTATCAATCCATCTATCTCTACATAGGTTAATTGACTCCCCATTTCCTACCTTTTAATGTAAGTTATTTAAAATGAGGTTTCTTCCTGCTATAATGCTTTTCCAACCCTAAGAAGGAGAACTTCCCAATTCAGTTTCAGAGAAGCTGCTAATATGAAAATATTTACATTTTAAAATTTTATATAGTAAGGAATGTGTATTATTCATAATATTCCAAGCTTGCTTACCAAGTAGGGCCAGATTCATAGTATGTAGGTCTCTAAAACCCAAACCTCCTTGAAATTTACTGGAGGTTAAAGAGATCCATTTACCCCAGCATATACATTTTTTACCATTCCTACCCCACCAAAATTTGGCTATGTGGGAAAAAATTAAATCACAAGTTTTAATAGGCAGAAGATAAGAGGACATACAATAATTAGGTATGCTTCGAAGCACTGCTCTAATAAGGAGCTCTTTACCTGCTTCAGAGAGGTATATATTTTTCCAGTTATCAATTTTTTTTATAACTCTTTCACTAAGCATGTTAAGGTCTCTCACCTTTGATCTACCCCATTCAGTATGCAATCCAAGATATTTACCAAGGTTATAGGATACTTTCATATTAATATTATGCGAGAAAATAGCTTGAATATGGTGGGGGAGTATTAGAACTAAATTTTACCCCACAATTTTTAAGGTTTTAAATAAGGACAGTAGCAAGGGTGTATTGTTTAATAATATCTTTAAAACTATCCACATCTTTATTAGCAGCACTTAAGAAAAACATACTATCATAAGCAAAAAGTAAATGTGTAAGTTTGGGACAATGTTTCCCTATTTTTATACCGACTAAAAGGTCATTGTCAGATTTATCTTGAATTAAAATGGATAGAGCTTGAGTAACAATGCAGAAAAGAAGAAGGGAGTGGGGATCACCCTGTCTAACCCCTCTCTCAGGTTTTCTAAGTTTGGTGGGTTGTCCATTAATAATAACTGAGTAAGATACAGAAGACACACAATTATATATAAGTTTACACCATTTTGCATGAAAACCCATTTTAATCATCATATCATAAAAGAAGTCCCACTCAACATGTTCAAAGGTTTTTTGAATATCCGCTTTAACTATCATATAATATTTTTTGGTAGTTCCTTTTTCTTTAATAAAGTTACACATTTCATGAGCTACCATGGAGTTTTCTTGGATATGTCTACCAGGAACAAAGGCAAACTGGTAAATATTAATAAGATTACTCATGAGAGGTTGTAGTCTATTAACAAGGATGCAAGCAATGATTTTAAAGATAAAGTTAGACACGCTAATGGGTCTATAATGTGTAATATTCCCAGGGTTCTCAATTTTAGGGATAAGCGAGATATATGTGTGGTTAAAATCCTCAATACTAGATTCATTATACCATAAATCATTCACAACTTTTATAACATCAAGCTTTATGATGTTCCAATATTTTTTTTAAAAAAGAAACCAGGGTATCCATCAGGTCCAGGGGATTTATAAGCCCCCAGTTCATTAATAGCAGTTCCAATCTCCTTTATTTTAATATTCTTAACAAGGTCTTTATTTATATTATAGGTGACCACATTTTTTATTTTACCAAGAACTTTAGAATACTCTCTTTTTCCTACACTTTTGAAAACATTATTGAAATAATCAAGGATGTTATTATTAACATCAGTTGGCTCAGAAAGCCAATTTCCATTATTATGTTGAATTCTACTAATTTTATTTATTTTCTTTTTTCTTTAGTAGAAGCATAGAAAAAGGCAGTATTTTTGTGTTCTTTTTCTAACCAAGTCACTCTAGACTTAGCAGCCCAAAATTCTTCCTCTCTTTTCCAAGTAATTTCAATTTCTTTAGCAATATTATTGTAAGTATATTTACTATTCTCATCATGCTTATCAGCGTTAGTAATATCTTTAAGTTATTCAAGGAGAAGATCAATTTTTTTTCCTATTATTTTTAAATTTTCTTTTACTCCAACCTATCAGAAGTCTCTTACACATGTTAAGGTTGACTATAAGCTTTTTAACAATATTTTTAATAGAATTTCTAGACTTCTAGACACTAGTGATTATATCAAGACATTCATTTTCCTCAGATCAGTAGGTCTCAAAGTAAAATCTTTTATTAAAGTTATCAATGTTATTAGTGAGATGGAGGATAATGGGGCTATGATCTGATGCAAGGGCAGGGAGAAGTGTTACCCACGCATTAGGGTAGAGCGAGGACCAGGTAGCATTGGCTAATCCTCTATCCAGTAATTTTTTTACCAACGTTTTACCAGCTCTACGATTAGTCCAGGAAAAGGAGCAACCCTTACTAGTAAGTTGCTCCAGTTGATTTTTTTTAAATAAATTTATCAAATTTCTCCATATACGAAGTGACTTTATTATCCTCAAATTTTTTTCATAAATGTATCTAGTGTTATTGAAATCACCTAACAAATTCCAAGGGATTTTAGGCTCAGGTTTACAATTACTAATCCTCAGAATTGAGATTTCTTTATAAGCATCATAGGGAGACCCATAGACGAAGGTAGTTTGGGTTTTATTACCATCATCTAACGTAATTTCACAGTGAATATAAGTTTTGCATTTATCAATAATTTTAAGATTTTTATCCTTACACAGAAGGGCCAGCCCACCACTAATACCTATAGGGTCCACAGTGATAACAAGGTCCATTCAAAGTTTTATACAATTTAAAAAGAACATGGAGTTGATTTTTAGTCTCAGAAATGAAATTACCTCAGGTCGATATCTGGATCCGATATCGATTAGGGCTTGGTCTGTCAGGGGTGTGCCAATTCCCTGATAGTTCCAGGAAAGTTGTATCATATCTCCGCGTGGGATTGAAGGTCAATCACGACCATAGCAGATTCTTCTTTCTCATTGGTATCACATCCACCTTCCTTCTTTTCATACTCAATTTATTTAATTAGGTCAGTCTCAAGAGTCGTTTTAGTACTAAACCTTGATTCCCATATCTTTTTATATCTATTTCTCTCTGATAGTTGTGAAGTAATTTGCTTGGTTGTAGTACTCCTCTTTCTAATTGAAGTTCGGTTGTTATCTCCATTAGCGTGTGAACTTGTTTCCCATGGTAAGTGATTGATATTGAGTTGAGAGAGGTAGGGTTAAATTTGGGGGTGAAGGGAGATGGAGGGATGGGCGGGGTTGTTGGGTTTTTTGTCAGGTGGAGAAGGGGTTATGTTATTACTTTGGGTTGAAGTTATGGGCTGTTTGTAGATGTTGGGGAAATGTAGACATTTTTGCTTTGGGGAGTTAAGTTTAATATTGGGTCACTCTCATTTGGGCTTAGAAATGATCCAAATGAAATGTCCTTGATGTTGGGCTTCAGTGATTGAATACGGTTGGCTAGTAGGCCCGCCAACTCTAAAAAATCCTTTTCTTTATTATTCTTTTCTTCATTCTTCTTTCTTAGTAGTACCGCTTGTTCTTCAAGTACCTCAATTGAGGGGTTTGTATGATTTTTGTTTCCTTGCGCACCATTAGCTCCATTAACACCAAATTCTAAAATATTATCAGCACCACTACCCTTGTACCCTACTGTCCTTATTAGCTGGTCAGTCCTATGTAGTGGGACGTTAGAGACCGTTTGAGTTAACGGTGAGTTACCAACTGATTTAGCAAACGAGTTAGGTTGTGAGTTAGGTTTAGCTGCTTTATCGTTCCAACTCGTTTTAGGGTTTTTTCGAATTCCTCCTTGTAGATTTCCAATTCCTGAGTGATTACGAAGATTTGAGGATGTTGAAGGCCCACGAGTAGATAGTTTAACCCAACTGCCTAATACGGGTTTGGGTGTTTGATTAGTACACCCTTTAGCTACATGATTAAGAAGACCACAGTTGTAGCAAACTTGCTCAATGTTTTCATATCAGAAATTAATCCAATGTTGAGAGTCTTCATCTTCCCAGAAGTTAATACCAGAGATGATTGGTTCATGCACCTTCCTATATACCTAATGTCATCCTCCAACTAAGATCCTGTTTGGGATTGCTTTTTAAAATAATCATTTATCCCTATATCGTTTTCCGTAATTGAGTTAACAAGTGGTATCAGAGCCTAACTCTAGTATAACGCTTATCCATAATTGAGTTCAAGGCCGGCCCAAGAAACCAAAATAAGCTTAGTTACCTAAAGCAATATATTTTAGGCCTTATGTAACTAAAAGAAAAAATTGTTTTCATAAAAATGGGGCCCTTTTTATAAAAAACAAAAGTGGGACCCAAAGCGACGACCTTGGTAGCTTTGCACAAGGGCCGGCTCTGATTGAGTTAAGTACATGGAAGCTAATGGTTGGGAACAGAGGCAGACCTTCATTGGGCCTAGAGAGGGCTCAAGCCCCCTGACTTTTTCATAAAAAAACGTACCCTATATATTAATATAATTGCTACTAAATGAACCAGTTGGGTTAGCTCAACTGGCCAGAGCCTTTTTATTTCTTTAGCACTTAAAGGGGAGGTCCATGGTTCGAAACTCCTCCCTAACTTGTGTAAAGGAGAGGTCCATGGTTCGAAACTCCTCCCTAACTTGTGTAAAGTGAGAGGTACAAGACTCGAACCCCTCCCTGGACATGGGTAACCCAGTTCTGATTTACCATGAGAATATATATGGGGAGACATGTATATATCCATGAGATTAGTCGGGTACGCGCAAGCTAACCCAGGTCACCCATGTAAACAAAAAAAACAAAAAAAACTTACTACTGAATAATTTTTTTTTTAAAATTTTTTTACCAGTAATTTTTTTAACCTTACTCGACTATATTATTTTTTTTATAAATTACACAGTATTATCTCTATAAATATCACTTTAAATTACACAATATTATCTCTACAAACATCACTTTAATCAAATTTACAATAATTTTGGATCCATTCCACGGCCACAATCCCCTTCTTTATAAAAACCAAAAAGTTCTGTAAGTTTTTTTATTTGAGCGTTTTATAAGAATTTGGATAATTGTATGTGAATTATTAATTTTTTTATACGAATTTAAAATTTATTAATAAAATTATTGGATGGAAATTTAACAGTATTATATCTATAAATATCACTTTAAATTACACAATATTATCTCTACAAACATCACTTTAATCAAATTTACAATAATTTTGGATCCATTCCACGGCCACAATCCACTTCTTTATAAAAAACAAAAAGTTTTGTAAGTTTTTTTATTTGAGTGTTTTTATAAGAATTCGGATAATTGTATGTGAATTATTAATTTTTTTATACGAATTTAAAATTTATTAATAAAATTATTGGATGGAAATTTAAATTTTCTTTCATATGAATAAATAGTTAATGTCCTCCTTAAATTTTGGTTCTTTTAGTTTAATCCATTGCTGAAACCTTCTAGAAATCTATGCTACATAGTGTTTTTCTTTTTTTGTTCTAATCACTTTTTATGTTGCATAGTACATAAATAAGGAATTAGTATTACTGTATTAGTAATTTAATACTTTGTTCAAAAGAAAAAAGAAAAACTTCACAGCCTTTGCGTGCATCACATGATTTCAAGCGTACGAATTAGACATTTTTTTACTAAAACAAATGATTGGAACTTAAAAATGGAAAAATTATATATATTGATTTAATTATTTTAATTTTAACTGAATATAATTTATTTAAAAAACGATTGTCACATAGAATTGGAGAATCGTTGATTATATAGCATAGAATTAAACAGATAGTTAATGTATTTATAAATTTTGAGTTCATTTATTACTTTACCTTACAGAATTTATGTGCAAATCTTTCTTAGGATAATATTTAATAGAAAATTAAATCTATTTTAATTTTTGACACTTCACTATACGTCCCCCAAAAAAATAAAAATCGGGGGTGTTGCTCCCAATCCCCCATATATTTCAAGCCCCACCCCCCTCCCACCTAAACTTTTGTCTTGGATCTGCCCCTGGTTGGGAAGGTTTATCTACTAATATACCCCCTCTCTGTGTAGGTACAAACTATACCTATTGGAAAAAAAGAATGTTGATACATCTTTAATATAAGATTAAGAGATACGGGAAATCACAAATGAAAGACCCTTTGTTCCTTACCAGGAAGAAAATAATTCCGCCAGAGAAACAACAACTACCACTCAAGTGAAGATAAGTGAAGAGCTCAATAAAGTTGATAAGCTAAAGATCATAAAAAATGTTAGAGATTTGAACACCTTAATTTGTGGATTATTCAAACTGGGGTATAGTCGTGTTAATGAATGTGAACAGGCATTTAAAATTTAGGAGTGTCTCAAATTATTTTATGAAGGAACCAATGTCGTCAAAGCAACGAAGGTTGGGTTATACATCACCCAATATGTAATGTTCAAGATGAAGGTTGGAGAAACTTTGAACAACGTGTATCCTATGTTGTAGATATCGGTTTTGGGCGCTAGGCGGTCGACCGGGGCCTAGCGCCTAGGCAGGATTACACGGGGCCTAGGCGGAATTATACGATTTTGAATCTCGATGTGTAATTTGTATATTTAGTAATAGATATGTAGTAATTATAGCAATTTTAACTATTTAAGTCATAAAATTTATCTAACAATACTATAGTAAATATAAAAATACTAAAAATTAAGTTATAATATCAACTAAAGAATTCTCGAGAATTAGAAAAATAACAAAAATGTCTATGCGGGCATGTTTTTCAATTAATCGGTGCCTAGGAGGCCATTTTTTGCCATTAATCGGTGCCTAGACGGGTTAGGCGCCTATTCCACGGTGACTAAGGCGCTAGGCAAAAACGCCTAGAATTTTAACTAGGCGTAAGCGGCTAAGGGGGGAGTTGATGTCTAGGCGGGGAGATCAACAATCTTGGCTTTCTTGGAAAAGTCTATCCAAACGAAGTACTTTGTAAAAAAAAATTTGACCAAGAGAGTACAAGGACAGGTTATTGCTGGCATATAATCATAATACTTATCCAATTTTTTTAATCATGATCTCTTTTTTAATCTCTTGACGGAAAAATATCACTCTTGAGCAAGAGAAGCTTAGAGAAGAAGAAAATCAAACTATCAAGAAGAATCTTACCTTACATGCTCAAACTTGCAAGAAGAAAAAATAATCAGTGGTTGATCCGAGAGTGAAGGACCAAGTGATGATGAAGTTATTCCCATGTATCCCAACCCCCAAGAAGCTTATGAGACACAATATATACAAAGATCATGGTGCCTCAAGCAAACCCTTCAAGAAGTATGGTAAAGATCTTAAGAAGGATGAACCAACTTGCTAATCTTGTCACAAGAATGCTCATATCAAACCAAATTTTCCCAAGCTCCTAAAAGAAAATCCAAGAAAGCCTTATATGTAACTTGGGATAATGCATCTTTAGGTCAAAGTGATGAGGATAATTATGTGACTAACTATGTTTCTTTCGTTTCCACCGACAAAGAATTGAAGACATTGATGGAGTACATTCTAATTATAGCTTGTGTTTATCTTTAGATGATTTAGATGAGGATACTGAAAATTCTTATGATTCACTGTTGTTTAAATACAAACTCTCAAAACCAACAAGTTTTAGCCAAAGATTTGGAAAAACTAAAAAATATAAACCAAGAACTTGAAAAACATTTTATAGATTTCTTTGAAAAACAATGAAGATCTTAAGTATGAAAACACTATCATTGTGAATGAAAACTCTATGCTATTAGTTAAAGTAAAAGATTGGAAGAAATTGTTTTAAAGTTCACCAAAGACTAACAAAACGTTGATTTAAATTTGGAAAGTCAAGTCACTAGTCTTAAAAAGGGTTGTTTGGGTTTTGACCCTTTTGTTAAACAGAAGTCCTCAAAAATAAATTTTATAAAAGCAATGAGGCTTCTACTTCCACCTCATACATTTTTAAAACTACCATTGTCACTTGTACTTATTGTGATCGGGATGGTTATGATGTAGCAACTTGTGAATATCACATCAACTTAAATATGCTTCTCTAGTTCCTTTATGTAAAGGAAAAAATGGATTTTGAAGAGTAAGGGTACCACTAACCACCATGGACCCGACTTGGGTACCTAAAATCTAATTCTTTTATTTCATAGGAGTAGAGCATCAATAATAAACTTTGGGTTCTTGATAGTGGATGTTCTAGACACATGACGGGAAATAAATTACCCTTTTAGAAACTTACAAGGAAAGAATAAGGTGGTGGAAAATTTACCTTTGTCAATATTATAAGAAGAGAAGTCTTGGGAAGTGAAACGTTGGTAGTAAGGATTTACTATTATTATAAAATGGTGCCTTTTTATGGTATATCTTAAAACCTTCTTAACATTAGTCACTTTTATGATGATGGTTATAAAGGTAAATTTGGATGCTCTAAATGTGTTGTTTTAAAAAAGGTCATTCTTAGTGCTAATAGAGTAGCAGATGTCTACAAAGTAATTTTTGCAAACCTTATGTGTCACAGTGTTACTTGTTTGTGGTTTTAAAGATAATAATTGGTTGTGACATAGGCTCCTTGGTCATGCTAGTATGAAATTGATTACAAATATTTCTAGAAAATACCTTATATAGGCTTGCCTAAACTCAAATTTGACAAGGATAAATTGTTTGATTCATGTCAACTCGGTAAACAACGTAAAATATCTTTTAACTTCTTAACCTATTTGTGACCTCTAGAGCTCTTCAAACACTACACATGGATCTTTTTGGGTCAATGGACGTGACTAGCGTAGAAGGATCCAAATATGTGTTTGTGATTGTTGGTGACTATACGAGGTACACATGGGTATTATTTTAGCTTTTAAGAATATGGATTTAATGAATGTTTGAAACTTTGTTGACACATCGAACATGAAAAACGGTACTCTATTATTTGCATCCATAATGGAAATTGTTAACTCTCCTTTCAAGACATGTTATAATGAATTGAGGATTTAACACAACTTTTTGGCTCCTAGAACTTCCCAACAAACTGTCCTTGTAGAAAGGAAAATCCAATCCTTACAGGAAATGGAAAGGACAATGTTGAAAGAACATAACTTTTCAACATATTTTTTGGGTGACGCCGTCAATACGGTTTGTCATGTTTTAATATGTGTTTTGATGATATCTATCATCTTAAAAATCCCATATTAACTTTGGAATGGGAGACTTCCTTGTATCTCCTATTTTTCTGTGTTTTGGGTGTAAATTTTATTCTTAACATTAGAGATAACTTGTCAAAATTTGATGTTAAATTTGATGAAAGAATATTTATTGATTATTCCATCAAAAGCAAAACATATCGTGTATTACAAAAACGCACAAGTGTCATGGATAATTTATGCATGTTGACTTTGACAAGAAAAATCCTTTGAAATGAAAGATGAAGATATAGTTAAACATCCCTTATTTCATAAACTAGAAGAACAAGTGCAACATACCTCACTACAAGTCAAGTTGACACTCCAATCAAGAATGTGGAAGAAAATAATGAAACATATTAAAGTCCCAAAGAGATTTCTAGGATTCGGAAGAATGTTAAAGGACTCTCAAAAGATCTAATCCTTGGAGATCCAAATAAAGGGGTAACGACGTATTATAGATTACACTACAAGAAATACCGTCTTTAGCGGCAAAAGATTTTGCCGCTAAAGGTCTCGATTTTGCCGCTAATAAGCATTAGCGGCGACTTGTTCCCGCTAATGGGTCGCCACAATAGCTTTCTCGCTAATGGTATCTTTAGCGGCAACTTTAAAATTTTGCCTCTATTAAGTATGACAATAGCGGGAACACTTGTTGCTTCTATTGATGGTGGCCGCTAAAGGTTAAAATTACAAAAAAAAAAAAGAACAATAGCGGGAATATGTTTTGCTTCTATTGATAGTTGCCGGTAATGGTTTAAATCAGAAAAAAAAATTAAAATTACAATAATTGCAAGATGTATGATTTCTATTGACTAGCCTTTGACTGGTCAAACTAGCGGTGACCGCCTTAGCAGGTTCCAAGTCACTTTAGCAGGTTCCAAGTCACTTTAGCAGGTTCCAAGTCAGGTGATCCTCCAATCCTCCTGCTGATGAAGAAGCCATTATATTATTAGAAGTCATTATATTATATAAGAATCTAGGGGGTGTTTCAAGTATTCTGATATAGTTCAGGGGTGTAATTGCAATTAACAAAAGATGTAATAAATAGCTTACATTGTTTTCTTTTCCAAATTTTATCCCTTGGAGAATCAAACACCTGGGACGAGAATATTCCAAGCTGTTATAATACAACACAGTTAGCTAATTTGCATTAATGGTCCCCAATATTACAAGTATATGTCAAATTTACCCCTGATAATTTAACAAATATATTACCAGGTGATATTGATTGGATAATAAATGCTCATCTTCTGGACCAAATTGACCTTCTTTTCCACTGCAAATCAATGAAGCTTTTAAGGACTAAAATGTAAATTACTTTTTTACCCTTTTGTGACATTAAAATTTACCTGTTTACTACCATACGAAGTTGTCTGAACGGCCAAATATATACACCTTCAACTCTTAATGGTGTCCCACCAATTTCACGTTCATTATCAAATACATCTCGAAATATAATAACTCCCTGAGAAAAATTTGCAATATTAGGTCCTTTTATTATGCAAAAATTGCAATATAGGACCCAAAGAATGCAAAAAATGCAATATAGGACCCAAATTATGTAAAATTTGCAATCTAGGACCCTAAATTATGCATAAATTGTAATATAGGACCCTAAGTTATGCAAAAATTGCAATATAGGACCCTAAATTATGCAAAAAATTGCACTATAGGTCCCTAAATTATGTGAAAAATGCACAAATGATCCGCAAACTATAGGATGTTTACCACTTTAGTCCCTCGAACTTTTGAAGTTTTAGAAATGGTCCTTAAACTTTGTTTTAATTCAATATAGGACCCTAGATTATGCAAAACTTGCAATATAGGACCCTAAAATTATGCACAAATTGCACTATAGGTCCCTATATTATGTGAAAATTGCACAGATGGTCCTCAAACTATAGGATATATCAGAATACTTGAAAACGCAAGGGTAAAATGGGAAAAATGAGTTTAACGTACTTCTTTCTTTTGTTCATCTGAGAAAGATAAAACTGATGATATAAGACCAGTCTTTTGAACATACTCTTCCTGTTAAAAAAGAACAATACATATATAATCAAATATACCTCGGGACTAAGTATAGTAATCCCACTGAAAGTGGGTAATCATGAGCCAATTGCAAGATTTTTCTTCCATACAACCTAAAATATAATTTAGGGGTGTTTCAGGTATTTTATGATAGTTCAGGGTGTTTTTCGTATTTAATAAACATTGAATTTAGTAACACGATATAGTAGATCAAACCTGCTTGTTTAAGAGCATCGAGACATTTCTTTGTGGACCTAATATCGGGAAGTCCATTGCCAATTTCTATCTCATCCTGCATGTCTTTAAAGTTAAATAAAATAAATATAAGGACCTATAGTGCAATAACTCAAAATACCTTGATTTGTTGATAAACAAGCGCAATCCTCCATGAAAGTCTCTTTTGCTCCAATTTGAAAAAACCTACAAAATTGCCAATTTTGAAAAACAAAATGATACTTTTCAGAATAAATTAATTCGAAATTTACCATTCATCACATGAATCACAAGCTATTGATGTATCGAGATTTGAATCTTCTCCAACTGAAGCTAATCCGCTTCGAAATTTACAGTTATCTCCATCTAAGCAAGTAACTGACTAAAAAAAGACATGTGGCATGAAAATACAATGGTCTTAGCAAGAAAAATTCATTTTATTTTATGCAAATATACTTACATTTTCATCAATATAATATGATGGAAAAGAAAGGGTATTATTGTCACCATCAATTGACCAATCTTCATCTCTGCACAATACAATGGTCTCATATGAATATTTATTTATACAATATAATGTATATTAAAATCAAATAAAGCGAAATTACCTAGAATTTATATCTTCGTCACTTTTGTTATTACCAATGGTATCATAGACCTACAAAACATTAATATATATACAATATTTTAAAGTACTTCATAAGAAGAAAAAAAAATTAATCTACATAATTTACTTACGGGTACACATGTAATTAACTGAAACTCATTTGAGCAAAGAAGGCAAAGATTTGTGATAGTAGCCCAATTATCTATACATGTAAAACAAAACCTGAGAATTCAAGGTTATTAAGACATTAACACAAGCATGAAGTATGCAATATTAACATAGTTTTAGATGCAACTTTTCAGATTAAACTAAATAAAACTGAATTAAATTCGTAATAAAAAAGTACCAATGTTGGCAACAATCAAGAACTCCTCGATCAATCACAATATCCATACATATTCCACATCTTTCACCCTCAAAATTTGAATATTCCTGCAAAAATGTGAATATAAAAGATAAAGTTTAATCTAATATATAACCAAATGCACGAAAATATTAATCTTTCAGCTTGAAATTACTAGGAGAAAGTTAGTTTTCTTCACTCAAAAGCTTCATTTTATACTTTAAACCTTGAAATTCTCAGTTTTACATTGAAATAACAATCTTTTCCATATACGAACCAAAGAATGTACTCTATTAACACGATTAAAAGAAAAATTAGCTAAAAAAATGTAATTTGTACCTCATTAATATCATCGATACTGAAATTCTCATCTTCTAATAATCCTTCGGTGATTAATTCCACCTCCATCACTCACATAAACCCTAAAAAAATTTAAACTATGAATATCCGATATTATTGTTACACTTACAACAGAATTGGCACTATAATCGTTTATCTAATCCACACTATAAAGCTGTATATTACTACATTTTAAACAAGTATAGGTGAGTCAGTCAAGTCAGTTTCATCAGGACAAGCAATTGACTGTCTCCTGAACGGCGAAGGAGTAACAATATCTCTAACCGGATCAAATTATTTGAAAATAACGCGATTTGAAACAAAAAGAGAGAGGACACTATCGCTAATGAACGGAAATAGAAGGATCAAATTGCAATAAGGTTAAGAATTTGTACCTGAGAGAATATCAACGGTGAAGAAAATTAGAACTAGTACCTGAGAGAATATCCAACTGATAGGTAGGTGAAGAAATTTCTGCAATCATAAAGAGACAGAGATGATGATGATGAAATAAAAAAAACTGGATCAAATCGCAATTAAAGTTGAGCAAGAAGCTCCTATTCTAGAAGCTCCTATTCTGGATTTTATGGAGCTGCGATGATAATCTCTCAAATGGAAATAATGGCATTATAAGGCACGCTCATCCCTCTTTAAACCCTGAATTTCTCCCATGAGTTCTAATTGAGATATTTTTAGCGAATATGACTAAAGTGAAGCAATGGTATAATTTATATACCCACAATAACAATTCAGCGCCACAATAACAATTAAATATACCCAAAAGAAAGTGAAGCAAGACGGATGTTCTAAGTGAAAACAAACTGAGAATATAACGGTGAGAAGAATTTTTGATTCAGCGGTGAAAATAAAATATACTGGAAGAGGGCGACTAATTTAGAGATCGGGAGAAAGAAAACACTGGGTTTATGGATAGATATTTGTTCCGCCACATCCATTGATAAAACACTGGGTTTCAGTTCTACGATTTTTTTTTTTTTTTGGTCAGCCGAGTTCTACGAAATGAACAGACTCCTTGTCCAATTTTCAGTATGAAAATTAAAATGCATTTATAAATTAAAATATAATGCACTTATAATTATTTTACTAATTATTATAAATGAACAAAAGAGCTGTATTGTTGAAACAAAATTAAAAGAAGAAAGAGTTGAAAGTTTTGAAAAAAGAAAGTCAGTTATTAAAAAAATAGTTTTTTTTTTTCTAAATATATTATTAGTGGCAAATATTATCTTAATTAGATGTAACATTTCGTTTCCCGCTAAAGTATATATTATTAGCGGCCATTTCTTGTTGCCCCAATAAATATCGCCGCTAAAAAGAACTATTAGGGGCCATTTATTGTTCCCGCAATAAGTATTGCCGCTAAAAAGCAAGTATTAGAGGCCATTTATTTTTGCCGCAATATATATTGCCGCTAAAAGTATCATTAGAGGCCATTTTAATGTTGTCGCAATATTATCGCCACTAAAAGTATTATTAGAGGCCATTTTAATGTTGCCGCAATAATCGTTCCCGCTAACAGTACTATTTCTTGTAGTGTTAACACTTTATGTGCTCTCTATGTTTTCTTATCTCAATTAGAACCCAACAAATCAAGGAAACATTGCTTGACGATCATTGAATTAATTATATGCATGACGAGCTACATCAATTTAAAAGTAGCAAAGTGTGAAATCTTGTTGAAAGACCCGATACTTACACTATCACTCGAACATGATGGGTATTTCGCAGCAAACTTGATGATTCTGGAATTATAACTAGGAACAAAGCTTGTCTTGTTGCACAAGGATATAACCAAGAGAAAGGTATTGATTTTGATGAAACATTTTCTCTCGTTTCTAGATTATAATCTATTTGTATGCTCCTTAATTTTGCTTGTTATATGAATTTCAAATTTTCTCAAATGGATGTCAAAATTTCTTTTCTAATGGTTTTTTTATAAAGAAGTTTATGTGAGACAACCTCCGGGATTTGAAGATCCCAATATCTCGTTTTTACACTTGAAAAAAATATTTTATGGTTTGAAAGAAGAACCTATAGCTTCGTATGATAGGTTGAGTTCTTGGTTGTCCAAGATGGTTTAAAAATAGAAAAAATAGATTTTACCTTGTTTATCAAAAAAACTTGATATTGTTCTTCTTATTCAAATATATGTTGAAGATATCATTATTCGGTGCTACTAATGAATCTTTTTTTGATGATTTTTTTAAGAGCATGCAAATAAATTTGAAATAAGCAAGATGGGAGAATTCAAATTCTTCCTTGAAATTCAACAAATGAAGGAATGATACTTTGTCAACCAAACTAAATATGTCAAGGAGCTCATAAGGAAGTTTGATCTCATGCATGCAAAGAAAATTGGTACACCTATGAGAACATCCATAAACCTTGATAAGGATGAACATGGTAAGGATGTTGCTGAGAAGGCGTATCGAAATATAATTGGTAGCTTACTTTATCTTACTACCTATAAAACCGATATTATATTCCTTGTATGTCTTTGCGCTAGGTTTCAATCTTGTCCTAATGAATATCATCTTAGTGCCATTAAAATGATCTTTAGGTGTCTCAAGGAACCATTAACCTAAGACTTTGGTACCCTAAATACACATTACTCGAACTTATAGGGTACATAGACTCGAATTATTATTGGGTGTAGGATAGATAGAAATAGTATTACAATTAGTTGTTCGTAGGTCATTCCCTTGTCTTTTGGTCTAGTAGAAAAATAAAATAACATTACCTTATCCACGGCGGAAGCCGAATATGTTGCTGCCAAAAATCTCATTGCACAGATACTTTGGATGAAACAAACCTTAGAGGATTTTGGTTTCACATATGATTATATCCCCCATTAGATGTGATAACAATAATTTGATCAGTCTTACAAAAAATTAAATCCAACACTTTAGAACCAAACATATAGATACTAGGCACCACTTCATTAGAGATCATACCCTAAAAGACTATATTGTGTTATTTCACCAACAAACTAGCCAATAGCTTTACCAAACCGCTCCCACGAGACTAATTAGAAGTCATTAGATGTAAGATTGGTATGACAATCCTATAGGTTCCATGTGCTTTTCTTTTTATATATTTACCCATATCTAACTCTTTTTGATGAAGAAAATCGGAAAGAAACAACTAATGGTAATGAATATTTTATATTTGTTCTAATTGTAAACATATTTTCAAAAAGTAGGATTTTTAGATTTTTTAATTCATACACAATGCGATGAGAGTCATGCCTAATGAAGAATTCATATATGTTGTATTTTCTTATCTTATCATAATTTAATTTAAAGTGTACAATTTGTTATCATCAAAAAGAAAAAGAATGTTGACAAAAAACTTTTTCTTATTTGCCTTAATATGTTTTAATGTGATCAATTATCTTTTAACTACTTTTCTATTTTAATGTGAACTTCAATCTTTCTTACAATAACTTTTAAAATGCATCTTTTGAATAAAACATTTCCAATGAAGCATGTTTTTTTCTTGACTTACATTTCTACAAAACTTTTTATGCCATATCTTTTTGTGTGTTTAGAATAAATTTTTGAGTTGAACTACACTTATAATTAAAATATCATCTCTAACAACTTTTATGTAAAATAAAATCTCATTAGGTGATCTATGCTAAATCAAAATAGGATCCTAGTTTATAAAACAGGTACACGCTTTAGCTAGTATAAAAATATATAGTTTGTTTTACGGGATACTGAATTATCAAGTCGACATCCTTCTTTTTGTGATCATTATCCGTCTTCTAAAAAGCGTCATCCGATTTACATCGGGCTCCAATTTAAGCTAAAAAAGCCATCCCACTAATATAATGTTTAACTCGAAGAAAACAAGAAGAAAAAAAAGATCGATTTAGAGGACGGAACCAAGAAAGGGAAGATCGATGTATATGTAAGGTTATTTTTATAAAAAAATGTCCTCTAATTGTAAAGATCGGTTTTGCCCTGTTATGTAGACACTTATTAGAATTGACTGGAAATACCATCGGGAAACACCATTTTGTGGAACGAATGGGAAATTCTTTTATTAATATCGATTGTATATGAGAATATTGTTATTTAAGTATTTTATTATTTATATATGATACTAGTTCCCATTTTTATTGCACATAGGCCATGATACTGGATTCCTTACAACACAACGTTGTAGATAATCCAGATTAATGAAAATATGGTCGACGAAATTCTTGTGGTGTTAACATTCCAGAAATGGTCCAGCCCTACATTGGTTGTCAAAACTATCATGCTTCTAATTGGAATTATATGGCCAACCCTAGAATCTTTCTACTTTTGGACCCGAAACTAAAGTGACTTGACAGGACCATTTATTTTTGTTATCTTTTTCAGCATGGTTTCTTGAATCCCATGTATTTTCCACTCGTATAATCTCTCCATACATCAAAAGCTCCTGAACTTGTAATCAAAACAGTGCTTAAAGCCATTACAGTACCAACAGAAAACACAATCGCAGAGGGTCTTCCATGTTTTTCCACAACTCTTTGTACTACTATTAGTCCAATTAGTGAACCCGCAAAACATATAATCGCAAATATAGTTGCTGGATAAGGATGCTCCATTCCAAGTAGTAGGTACTGTATTGCTGACATGGTAGATGAGAAGAAAACCATGAACGAACAGGTTCCAGAAGTAATCTACAGAATAAGAGATTCAATGTTTTATTAATTGCACTATAGGTCCCTAGTTTATCAAAAATATGTCCAGGTTGATCATATGATATAACTTACTTCAGGTGGTATTCCAACTTGAAGAAGAAGAGGACTTATTAACATTCCACCACCAATTCCAAACATTCCACCTAAAGCCCCTGCTAATAATGCCATTAAAGGGAACATGAACTTTTGATTTTGTTCACATGTGGTTTCGCTTTTCATTTCCTTCACGGACACACATTATATTTTTTGTCAGTAAGTACTAGAATTAAATTAACATGATCATGGACTTTATGTTGCTATATTAAGTACTAACCTGGTCTTTAAAAGACTTAGTTTGATTATTTTTTCTGCTATAAAGGATTACTGTTGTGAAAATTATAGCTAGAGGTATTTGAACTGATGAGATGACCCAGTATGCTACTCCACACGCCTTTATGAAAATAATTCCCTGCAAATGATTTAAACAGTCAAGAAGTTGCATCTACCAATTATTTAATTTTTGATCCATTTAAATGATTAAAATCGTACTTTTAATACATTGCCTTTAAGTCCGAAAAGATTCATTTTTAGTCTTGCATAGTTCGTGAGTATAATTAATATTAAAGATCGATAGTTGGTCTAGTGGTTAGACTACTCTGCATAGATCAAGAGGTACTCTGCATAGATCAAGAGGTCCTGATATCGAATCTTATTGTAGTCAGAATGATTCCGAATTCAGAGTTCTCTCATATGTATTCAAAAAAAAATATTTAATATTAGATTAATACGTAAAAACTGTTTACTAAAAAATCCCCAGATCCACACTGATCTGCCCTTGGATTCTATAACATTCCTAAAATTTGTGGGAGCCACACACCACTTGGATATACATTAAGTCGGGATTAATCTTATATATATTCAGAATATTCACAAAAGTATTAAAAAAGAAAGAAAGAAAAAAGGTAAGAGTAAATAAGCGTACTTGTCCAGAGCTGTTTCCACGAAGAAGATAGACAAGAAGAAAGGAACACCAAATCACAAGCAATAGTCCCAATTTGATCAACGGAATATCCGATTTACATTTCGTTAATTTCGGAACTTCCTTACTCAATAAAGGCTCCCCTACCCCAGGGCCATAACCATTTTCTACATTTTGGCAAACAATATTATTTCTCATTACTCCCTCTTCCGATTCCATATTCCAATAACAAACCCCTGATTTACAAGTCTTTGTAGTTGACCACGCAAGAAAAACAGCAAACAAACCCGTAATTAACCATTCGGGAAGCATAACGTTACAAATCACACCAATGCTCACACCTAACAACATACTTGGTTCAGATAATAAAGCTATATCATAATCAATTAACGTTGTACCACCGTTTTTAGGACATTTAATAAACATGTTACATACAACGTTAGCAATTGATCCACCTGTGACCATGAATGCTGAAAAACTAGAAGCTATTTTGAGTTCTAACCCAGCAACGATTGTGAGTATGGGTATGAATAAACCACCACCGCCGATTCCACCTGCGCTAGATATTGAAGATGCCATGAAACAAAGCAGTCCAGCTATTATATTCCGTGGTGAAAGCTTGAACTTTTCATCAAGATTCATGTTAATAAATGCATCCAGGTTGAGTATTTCTGAGATGTGTTTTGATTTTGCATGAGAGAAATTGGAGGTAGCTAGAATAGTGGTGAGAAAGATCAAGAATTTGAAGTAGGTATTCATTTTGATTTTGATGAGTTGTTTCTAGGTGCTGAAGTGTGTTCGTTGTTTTATAGGAAGAGTTAAGGTGGTGGTGATGTAACATGGGGTGGAAAAGAACAAAGCAGGGAAACATCATACTACTTTTTACTATGCGCTAACATCTATCTTCCTTCATTTTATGCCACGTCATCGTTTTAATACCTTTTTGTAACAAGTGGATTAAAATACTTATCTATGCATGTATCACGTGACTTGCCGCAAGGAATCATACACACACAAAAAATAAAATAAAAAATCTTTGTAAGAGAAAATGTGTTGAGTACACAATGTACGAATGCGGTGATCATGAAAACCATTCTATGAGTGTGTTTAGCATTATTGTAACAAATAATTAGCGTTTTGGCATCGAAACAAAAAGAATATGTCAAAACAAAAAGAATTACAAAACTGGCACAAGGATGATAGTCGTCCAACCGCCTTTAATTAAAAGTTGGATTAAGTTAGAAGGGCGGTCACCGATCGACCGCCCTTAAGCTAATTAAAGTTTTAAGTAAGGGCGATCCCTTGACCGCCGCCCTTTTCACACGGAGGATGGGCGGTCACTTGAGGACCGCCCTTCACCGCAGTTTAGGTTAAAAACAACCATTCTTCCTTTTCATTCTATTTTCAATATCCTTTTTCTCTCATACACTCACTCCCCCTCAAATCACATCCTAAATCTTCAATTTTTTCATCAAATCCTTGGTCCATTCATCTTGAAGGTAATTATTCTATTCATTTGTTTATATATATATATATATATATATATATATATCATATATGTAATAAAACTAAGTTTTATTAGTTGTATATAGTAGTTGTGAGTGTTAATTGGTTGTAGGAGTTTGTTTCTAACAATTATTAGGTCAAATTAGGTTTAATATATTGTATTTGATTTGCTATTGATTATGTTGTTTGTATTGGGGTTTTAAGTAGATATGAGTTTTATGTGGATATGTTTTTATGGAGGTGATATTGTTCGTAGTGGTAACGGTGTTGTTGAGTATTCCAGAGAAAATTGGAAAGCTCTTATGACCGGAGGAGATATAGGGTTGATTGGTTTAAAACAAGCTGTATGTTCGACTTGTAATTGGAATGCAAATGAAGTTATTTTTTATTTGAAATGACGATGTCCGATTTCGTCAAACCCACCACGGTATCATGCTATAGATGTTGGGGAGTACACGATCAATGCGATGATTTGTGGGGCGAGAAACGGTCAATACCATGCTATTGAGATTTACGCCGAGATTAAAGAAATTCGTGAATCGCAAGCTTCTACTTCGCGTGAAAAGGGTAAAAAAAAAGAATTATGAGCGGTGTAACACATCCACACCTCTTGAGCCGATTCGCGAGACAATTCGTGAAGGTTATAGTGAAAATGATGAAAATAGCGAAACCGAATCGGAGGTATCCGATGAAGAGGGTTTTCATATTTCTAGTGATGAGAATGAAAATAGTGGTAAGGACGACGATGACGATGACGATGATGAATGTTCTAATCCAACTAATTATAATTTTGGTCCCCTTGATACGAGCGAGAAAGGAGAATGTCATGATTGGCAATTAAGTCGACCATCTTCCATAGTGAATAGAGTTCAACTCATCTTGGGTGAGTGATACGCCTCAAGGCGTGCTCTTTTGTTGGACGTGAGTAGGTGGCACCTTAAAAATCACAAGCAATGTAAAATCAAAGGACGAATAATACATACATTGCACGCATTTGTGTACATGCTAAAGACGGTTGCGGATTCTATCTTCGTGGTGTTTATGTTAGTCGAAGTAATGTGTGGCAAATTAATAGGTTAGAAGAACATAGGTGTCAACCCAGAATTCTTGTGAAAAATCACCGACAATTGACTTCAAAATTTGTTAGAGATGAAGTATTTGCAATGGTGAAGATCGATATAGCTATGAAAATTGGTTTGATACAAACTCAAATTCATAAGGATTACGACCATTATATTTCGTATGGTAAGGCATGGCGGGGTAAACAAAAGGTGCTTGAAAAATTATTCGAAACACATGCAGGTGCGTTCACGGATTTACCTAAACTTTTGGGTGCTTTACGAGTTACTAACCCGGGAACAATATACGAGTTTGTGTATAAAAATGTTGTGGGCAACAAAGCTACGTTTGATATGGTTTTTTGGGCATTTGGAGCTAATATCGAAGGTTTCAAGCATATGATGCCCGTGGTTAGCATTGATGCAACCCATTTATATGGGAAGTACGATGGTAAACTACTTATTGCGGTTGGGTATGATGCAAGCAATCAACTATTTTCGTTAGCTTATTCGTTAGCCGATGTTGAGTCGACATACACATGGACATTTCTTTTGACTTGTCTAAAAAAATATGTTACGAAAAACCGAAAAATATGTTTATTGTCGGATTGGCATAAAGGTATACTGGCAAGTATTCGGGATGTGTTTCCACAACCCGAAGGAGTTCATCGATTTTGTGTGCGCCACTTAGCAAGCAATTTGAATCACAGATACAAAAATCGGGTGGCAAAGAAGACTTTCATTGATCTTGCTTACATGTCGGATATGCATGAACATGATAAGTATTACCGACAATTTTGTGAGTTAAATGACAGAAAATACAAAGGTTAGATTGAAAGAATCGCAAAGGAAAGATGGTCTCTTGCACATGACGGTGGGTACCATTATGGTAATATGACAACAAACTTATCAGAGGTTTTTAATAACGTCTTGAAGGGGGTTAGGGGGTCGCCTGTAACGGATATTATACTGTTAACATTTCAGAAAAATGTCGGTTACTTTGTGGTAAGGAGACAAGACGGGAAGGATGCTTTGGCAAAAGGAATTGTATTCCCACCGAAGGTCGCACTTGAACTTTATAAAAGTGAAATATATGGGACTGGTTATAAACCTGAACTTCACGATGCAGAAGAAGATTTATGGGTCTGTAATGCGTTGGATGGTAGGAGATCGGATAGTGATAGAACGAGTTTCATCGTAAATGTCAACGAACAATTATGTACTTGTGGACTTTGGCAAATGTTGCACCGCCCATGTTGTCATTTCATTGTTGTTACTCAGACGTACGGTAAAGATAATGCATACTACCCGTATGTGTCTGAATACTTACTGTTGTCGAAATACATGGATTCCTATGCCGGAAAGTTCCGTCCCCTTATGGATGTTCTCGATTATCCACCATATGAAGGCGTTGAAGTTGTGGCATGTAAGAAAAGAATAATTACTAGGAGTGGTCGAAGGAGGTCTTCCCGGATTCACAACGAAATGGATGCTAGAGAAGATCGGGGTACGAATCGATGTGGTACATGCAAACAATATGGGCACAACAAAAAGACGTGTGGGAAGCCTCGGAAAAATAAAAAATAGTTTCGATCAAGCTTTATTTAATTGTCGTATTTTGTAATATTGTCGAATTATACGTACTTTATGTGTAATTGAACAAAAATATTGTTGATTTTTTAATATGATTGGGTTTTTGTTTTTAATGTGTAGAATTAGAGTTGGTATTTATTGTAAAAAAAAAAATTGCAAAAAAGATCTGCCTTGAAGGGCGGTAGGACGGGTACCGCCCTTAAAACGCATAGAGGAAGGGCGGTACCCGTCCTACCGCCCTTTAAGGCAGAACTTTTTGCAGAATTTTTTTTTGCCAACTCCATCCACACCAACTACTACAATTACAGTAACACCAACTCAAGATTTTTCAAACACAAACTCACTAAAATCAAACATAAAACAATTACTTACAAACCAAAACAATCACCAAAGTATTTACAACCACAAACAATCACTAAAATCATTACACAAAGCTAAATCCAAACATAATGTAATATGATTAAAACTAAAAATAAACTAAAGTGATAAATAACTAATTTCGTCTCCTCCTTCGCAGCCTACTTGAACCCGGTGTTTCCTCTTCTTGTTGTGTAATGCTCAAACCGGAAATATGTTGAATTAAGCCTTCCTCTCCAGCATATGTCAACATTTGTCTTATGGGAGCTATCAAATCATCAACAGTAACACCCTTCTCTGCTACACGATATGCCAAGTCGACAGTTGATCGAACCTGTCATTATCCAAAAATCTCAATATAATTCTAAAACAAAATATAGACATAGGTTTCATTTATTACCAGTCTCTGAAGTTGAGATCCCCGAGGATGGAACCGTGGTTCTTGATCTTGTCCCTCGTTTCGACCTTGAGCAGGGGAGATATATATCTGTGAATTTGCCCGATACCAAGCCTCATACCTCGAAGTACACCCAACCCCTTAAACTAGATTCTCTATCCTATTATATGCCGCCTTATTCCAAATTCGAATCTCACACTCATATTTTAATCTCCAATTCTCGTGAGACTTACCTATTCGATCCATGGAGGTATGATATCGATCTTGGGATTGATCGATAGGAGCGTGAATATCTTGAACGTACCCGAATTGTCTCAAAACACGGTCGGGGTGGTACCACTCTACATTGCTGAAATGTATCAACGGTATAACACATAGGTATTCCACACGATCCACCAAACAAGTCTCGGCTACGGTTCCAATTCGAGTACCCTCGTAGGGCCTCCAGTTAACCTAATTTGTATAAATATAAAAAATTAGAAATATGTACATTTCCAACTAATCCCAAAAAAAACTAACTTGGTCCGCTTCTTGCATGTCTAAATCATCTCGATAAATCCGTAAAGTTCTACCGCAACTATTGACCCAGGTTTTTGCACCATTCCACCTAAAAAATACAAAAACAAAACATCATTAATAATTCATTATTAGTAATTATACATGAACTTTAAACAATTCACTTACGAGACACTAGCGGGACCGTATCCAGCGTTTACGGTATAATGGACTAATGTGGGTTTAACATGCAAATAGTCCCAACACCATATCTAAAAAAATGAATAGAAACAACATTATAACTATATATCATAACGCGAGTTATAAATAAAAGAAATACCTGCAAGAGAAGACCACACCCCTTGAAGGTTGCCATGTTTCCCTCCCACGCATGGCAAAGACCACTGTACAAGTACGATAATACTGCCACATCCCAAGCATATGTCCGAGTCTCCCTCAAATCTCTCAACAACGGCATATACATTGTTGGAACAGTGTTTTGTTTACCGGATGGAAAAGGAATGTCCCGAGTAAATGCAAAATGTACACGGACGCAAAGTGGCGTAAAACCCGGTCATCTGCTTCAGCAGGTGGATTACGTTCCCCAAAATTAGTTCTTAACCAATTAACCTTGATTACTTTACGACCATCTCCCCCATCTGGAGGTACCATTCCGAATAAATGTATACATGTTTCTTCAAAGTCAAAGTAGGCCGGTTCTGGCTCGGTCACTGCACGACCGCAGATTGGTATACCTAATATCATCAAAACATCTCGTAAGGTGACAGACATCTCACCTACGGGCATGTGAAAAGTATGGGTCTCCCGTCTCCACCTTTCGACCATCGCAGAGATCAATGCATGGTCCAATACAATCCTGTCTATTTTACGAATCTCCCCGAACCCAGCTTCTTCAACTAGAGGAATTACCCGTGGGTCCAATTGCCACGGAGTAGTGGAGATGGGCTTGATCGTCACACCTTCATATCGGCCCTATTAACAAAAAAAATAATTAACAAATTAACTAAAATAAATTTTATATTTGAAATAATTAACTTACGTTAGTCACCGCTTCGGATTTATGTTAACCGCTTCGGATTTATGTTCAAATTTCCCCTGTCTCCATAAAAGCGAGTATGGATTGCTACTAGAAGATGCCATTAAAAACTAGCAAAAAACAAGAACCGTTAAATTAATAAATAGACCAATAGTGCCATTATTTATAATAAAAAGGACCAATTGTGCAATTACCTAAAATTGAAAAGACCAAAGTGTGCAATTACGTAAAATTCAATTAAAATATACTTAAAGGACCAATTGTGAAATTACCAAACTTTAAAAGGACCTATTGTGCAATTATCAAAACTTATAAGGACTAATTGTGCAATTACCTAAAATTCAAGGCCCAAATTGTATAATTAAAAAACTATTATTTCAACTAAAAGTAACTAAAAGGACTAGTAATGCAATTATCAAATTAAACAAGGACCAATTATGCAATTACCTAAAACTATAAAATTAATCTAATAATCTTTGCATCAATATAAAACGAAATTAAACAGATTACACTAAATTACAAGCATGCATTCATTCATCAATATCAATAGCAAAAAACGAAATTAAAAAAAAAGGTTTTAGAAACCCTAACCTTAGGATTAGGGAAGGAAGTGTTTGAGAAGGTGATGGATTCACGTGGAAGGACTTGGCGGCAACAAGGTGGTAGCGGCAGCAACTAGGTGGCGGCAGTAAGGTGGTGTGGCAGTGGGGGCGTTGGGATTTTGGGGTTTTTGTCTAAAATGAAAGAACTCTTGTAATGGGAATTCTGAAACATAGAAGAAATATATTCTGCATTCAAGGGCGGTGGCTAGCCAACCGCCCTTACTATGCGGTAAATTGTACGCTAAGGGCGGTCGCTAGCCAACCGCCCTCCTTAAAATTAATTTTGTTCTTTGGGCGGTGGCTAGCCATCCGCCCTTTCCCTAAACCCATAATTAAGTAAGGGCGGTTCGTTGACTAACGCCCTTCCAAGAAGGGCGGTGTACGGGATACCGCTTTTATGCCAAGGTTGAATTTTTTTTGTTTCTATGCCAAAACGCTAAATATTTTTAAAAAAAATGCTATAAAAAAAACTCCCAATCTATTGAATATTTTTTCCTTTATTGTTTTTTTAAAATTTAGTTAGTAAATAAATAATAATCACTAAGATCGGTAGTTGGTCTAGTGGTTAAACTACTCTGCAGAGACCAAAAGATCCCACTACAAACATTAACCAATTCCGAAAAACAGACTTCCTCCTTAACTAACTTAGATAACCGATTTAGAAATGTGACCTAGCTTATACTCAGATACTCAATCGGCTATCATATTCTTATTTCTACCCGTTCAAACAAAGATAGGTGAACAATATTCAACTACATAATAGATACTATTAATAGTGTTACTTGAGGGATTAAGAATTTGAAAGTTAGTCTCCAAAGGTTGCATAATCTGAAGACAATCATTTTCTAGTATAAATTTTGTGTCTTTCAACTCTCGAGTAAGTAGTCAACCTTTAAGAATGCTCATAGCTTATGCTTATATTAGATAATTCGCTGCTACATCTCACGCTTTTCAATCAAGCACCTTTCCTATGTAATTCGTAGAAATTCAAGAAATAAAGGCACATTTATAATTCATAACTACATCACAATTGATTTTAATCCACTTTTCTTAGTTTTGACTGCATCATTCTTATTAATCCTCATTTCAGTTGTATAATCCACTTTAGGGGTCAATTTATGACTTAACTAATCCTTAAATTTAATAATCATATCCTTAGGATAGTTTATATTTTTGTATTCATTTTATTCTTTAAAAGCTTTCTTAGTAGTATATAGGGTCAATGGGTTTCTCTTTGATGTTATTTGTATTTCTATCCTTCCATACTTTCCAAACAAGTGTACATATCTTCTCAATTACAAGGCTCTCCTTAACCGATTCTTTCTTAACTTTTCTCAAAATTACTTCCATCCAAGTATCCACTTTAGTGGTATTCTGGTTACAAGTATAAAGGTTAAATGGTGATGAAAACCAAACAACTCTTGCCCAACTACACGCAAATAGCAACTGCTCAGTGTTCTCAACCTCCAAGTTACATAATTAACATATAGAAGAGTCAATCACTTTTCTTAAATTTTCATAGGTAGGTAACAAATTTTTAACCACTGTCCACATAATTTTTTATTTATTTTCCAAAATCATTCTCCGTACTGTGGGGGAATAGTATGTGATGATTTGGCCATATTATCACCTTTCCCAGACTCTTTTATATCATTTTCTATTTTAAGAATTTGATATGATTTCTTAACTGAATAAATATCATCTTTTCCTTTCTTCCATCTAACTCTATATTTCCTTCCGGAAAATGGGATGAAAGTATTAAGTTTATTCTGAGCAATGTCAGGAGGGTAATTCTCTCTTGCTAAATCAATGTTCCATTTTCTATCATATGTACACATAAGGTCACTACCTTTTCTAATTCTATCATCCTAAGGTTAATTACCTCATTATAATTAATGATCCATTTATCATTGTGTAAGTTAATAATATAGTCATTCCCAAGTTTCCATTTGATATTGTTACTCAAAATGTCTCTTCCAGCCAGTAGGCTTCTTCAACCCCAAGAGGGTGAGTATCCTAACTGAGCTTCAAGAAATAAAGACATAGCGAAGTAATTCCCTTTCAATACCTTATATAGAAAACATTTAGGTTTATTAAGTATACTCTATGCTTGTTTTCCCAATAATGTAATATTCATAAGGTTTGAATCCCTAAAGCTTAACCCTCTTGAAAATTTACTTTTTGTTAAAGTGGACTGACTGCCCCAGTGTATCTTTTATCCCATTTACTTCCCCACCAAAAATTAGCAATCTACGATGAGATTAGGTCACAGACTTTCTTAGGAATAATATATGAAGACATAACATAATTAGGGAGGCCTTTGTAATATTGCTTTAAGAAGTGTTTCCTTACCTGCCTTAGAAAGATGTAAATTCTTCAAGTTATCCATTCATTTAATAGTCGTTTTCACTAATAGATGTAGGTCTCTAACTTTAGACTTACCTCATACGGTTGGGAGGCCTAAATAGTTACCTAAATTATTAGTGATTTGCACATGCTATATTGTATATGGACTAGGGGTGTTTGGACTAAACCTTTATCCACACTTATAAAAGTTAAGTTTCATACCTGTTGCATAACCATATATTAAATAACATCATTAAAGCTGTCAATTTCTTCATTATTTACCTTCATAAAAAATATATTATCATCAACAAATAAGAGATGGGTTATAATAGGAGCCATTTTGGAGATTTTAATGCCTCCCAACATTTCTTTCTCAACTTTATCTTCAATAACAATAGATATGATCTGAAACCATACAAAACAGGAAGGGTGAGAGGGGATCCCCCTGCCTCAAACCCCTTTGAGGTTTATCAATTCATAAGGGCTACCATTATTTTAACTGAATAGGACACATATGAGACACATCTCATGATTTTACTGGACCAATTTTTACTAAAACACATTTTTTCCATAATTTTTTGTAAAAAATTCTATTCCACATTATAATAAGTCTTTTGTATATCACCCTTAACAACCATATAGTATGTTTTAGTGTTTCTATTTTCTTTAATATAGTTTATCACCTCATGAGAAATCATAGTATTATCATGTAGATGACTTCTAGGCTATGTTGTAGATCTCCCCGCCTAGGCGTCAACCCCCCCCCCCCCCCACCCCTCAGCCGCTTACGCCTAGTTAAAATTCTAGGCGTTTTAGCCTAGCGGCTTAACACTGTGGAATAGGCGCCTAACCCGTCTAGACGCTGATTAATGGAAGAAAATGGTCGTCTAAGCGTCGATTAATGGCAAAACATGCCCGCATAGGCCTTCTTGTTATTCTTCTAATTCTTGAGAATTCTTTATTTGATATTATAACTCAATTTTTAGTATTTTTATAGTTACAATAGTGTTATATTAATTTTATGACTTAAATAGTCAAAATTGATATAATTACTACATATATATTACTAAATATACAAAATTATACAGTGGGATTCAAAATAGTATAACCTGCCTAGGCCCCGTTTATCCCGCTTAGGCGCTATGCCCCGGTCGACCGCCTAGACCGCAAAACGGAGATCTACAACATAGCTTCTAGGTATGAAAACTTATTGATTTTCATCAATCAATTTGTCCATTACTGGTTGCAATCTATTCACCATAATCTTAGCTATAATATTGTAATTGAAATAGAGCATCTTATAAGTCTGAAGTGTTTAATGTTAACTGGCTTATCGGTCTTTGGTATGATAGAAATATATGTATGATTTATATCTTCTATAATACCCCAATTATACCAGAAGTTATTAATCAAACGGATCACATCAAGTTTTATTATATTCCAGGTATTTCTTAAAGAAGAATCATGGGTACCCATTAGTTCCAGAGGCCTTGTGTGTACCTAGTCAATAGCTTTGGTAATTTCCTTAGTACCCGTGGTTTAATAAGTATACATTCATATATTGATTAACAAAAGGGACTATAAGGTTTAGAGTCTTACTAAAATCTCTAGTGCCCACACTTTTAAATATATCATTAAAGTAATTTCTTATCTCAATATCAATATCATCAGAATTTTCAATCCACTCACCATCATCTTTGGTAATTCTAACAATTTTGTTAAATTTTCTCCTTTCTTTAGTAGTGGCATGAAAAAAGGAAGTAATATTGTCACCCCTCTAAAGCCATGTATTCCTTGACCTGGATGCCTAAAAATCTTCGTCTTTCTTCTATACTACTTCTAATTTTTTAAGAATATAATTATAATCCTACCATTCAGAAGTGTTTGGGTCATTATATACCGTTTATAGCTTATTCATATAACTGTCAGTTACATTTATACTATTTTTTAACTTTTTCTTGCTCCAGGAAGTAAGAAGTTTACTACGTTTTCTAAGTTTATGAGTAAGAGCATCTCCTTTCAAGTCATGCTTATAATTATTGTCTTTCCACACTTTTTTAATAATTTCCAAGCATTTAGTTTCTTCAGTCCAAATATTTTCAAAGTAAAACCTTCTTTCTTTATTAATAATATTATTTATACATGTGTAGTACTTGTGGGGAGTGGTCAAACCTACTATAGGCAACAGAGCCATCCAATCTAAAGGGAATTGAACTCCCCAAATTTTGTTACACAAGACTCTATCTATTAGTGTTTTAACCATCTCTTCAGTACTTATTTTATTAGACCAGGAGTATCTACACCCCTTATTGGTAGTTTCCTCAAGTTTTTGGTGTTTAATAAACCCATCAAATTGAACCATAAATTTTTTTAAACTTGACGCCTCTTTTTTTATCCTAAATAGTTATAATACTATTAAAGTCGCCAATAAGGCTCCATGGTTCATCGTTCTTAGGGAAACACTTATTATAACTTTCAAGGAATTGATCTTTCAATTTTTCATAAGGGGAGCCATATACAAAAATGGTTTAAAATTTAAATTTTTCATCTTCAATGAAACAATGCATATGGTGTAGAGATTTACTTATTATAGTAACATTAGTACCATCCTTAGAAAATATAGCAAGTCCCAAACTTAAAACCCTAGGTTTCTACTATATCAATAAACCTCATTTTAATAATATTTTTTATAACTTCTTAATCCTACTAAAAGAATTTTTGGTTTCAAAAAGATATAGTATATGAGTTTGGTATTTAGAAACAATACCCGTTAGGTTCTGGACAATCTAAGATGTGCCAATCCCTTGACAGTTCCAGGATGTTTGTATCATTCTGTTGGCATATAGCCTCCCTTAATAGGTTGTTTTAATGTGACAAATCCTCTTGTGTTTAGTGTGTTAATTATTATTGTTATACATATTCTATCTTGCACTCTAATTCATCAAAAAAGCACATTCTTTATCCTTTAGATCAAAGCTTTATTGTTATATCTTATGAAACTAATTCTCATGCAAATACTTTTAACCTTATCTTTGTGTACATTGAAAATTAGCTTTAGTGATCAACTACAAAGTTTATAAGAATGATGTTTCCTACAACTCTCGTGAAGAAAACTTTTCCATCCGAGCATCACAGTAAAAGATATTCTCTATACATTGAGAAGAAGGTGTTTTAGACCTTTGGTGTGGTAGCCGGAGAGGTATACCGGCGGATTGAGCGGTATACCGCCCGAAGCAAGTGAATTAAGCGAAGGTTCATGCGGTACACCGCACGAGACCCGCGGTGCACCGCAAGTTAGGGTTTTCTGCAGCAAAATGAAGACAAAAATGAATATATCCGTTGGGGATATTAATATATCCGTTGGAGACAATTCTTATGACCGTTGGGAGCATTTTGCAGCTATATATTGAAGGTATTTCAAGGCTACAATTACACCTTCAACCCATATACACTAAGGGGCTTAATTGTTATCATCCAAGAAGGTGTCAAGAGCTTAAAAAGTCTTATCTACTCAATTAAGGAGCTAATCCAATAAGCCACAAAGTTCTATCTACTCAAGAGGAGTCTTTCATGCTTAAGTGTTATATCTACTCAAGAGAAGTATTAAGCTAATAGTTATATCATCTCTTTAGGAGTTCATTAGCAAAGTTGTTTCACCCTTTAAACACTTTGTATTTATCCTCTTAAGTCTAGTTCTTGTAATAGTTAGATTAAGAGAGAATTTGAGTATCGGTAGTATACTCGGTGTCCTTGTGTTGAGATAGCACAAGTGTTTGAGTATCGGGAGTATACTCGGTGTCCTTGTGTTGCGATAGCACAAGTGTTTGTCCTTCGTGTTATCGAAGAGGTTGTAAGGGTTATTGTGTTCTCGACCCGGTTAAGAGAGACACGGGAGCTTAGTGAAAAGCTTGAAATCCTAAGGAGGCTTCCTTAGGTAGTGGATGTAGGGAAACCGAACCACTATAAATCGTGTGTATCTTTCTATCCCTACTCTATTTACTTTCCGCACTTTATATGTTTGATAATATGCTAGTATGAATATTGTGATATTGATTATCTAGTTTATCTAACATATTGTCATCTAGAGTAGTAAGAGATTAGAAACTCGTTTTACTTGATAAAATGCTTATATGAATAGTTTGATAATATTGTCTTTTAGGATTATCTAATTCATGACTATTTAGTTTTGATTATATGCTTACTAGTATGAATATCGTGATTATGTTTTTCTAGCTAATCAAACTTTGGTCTTCTAAATTAGTAAGAGAATAGATAATCGATTTACTTGTTTAACTTATATATCGAACCTCTAACTTATCCTTTGCATGATCCCATGAGTGTTTGATATATTAGTTGACTTAGAAGTTTTTCTCTTAAACTTATTATTGTCCAAAAGATTTTTAATTAGGCATTAATCTTATTAGTAATCCTATTCACCCCCCCCCCCTCTAGGACTTTCACATTCTTCCTCTTGGGGTTGATCAACGTCAACTCTGCAAACCTCTTGAGCTTCTTTGACATTGTAAACTTTCTCAGTAGCTTCAGTCCCATCCATACTCACCTTCTTCACTAGCGATATTCTAAACAACCAAATTGTCTCTTGTCTCTTTGCGTTAATTAGATTTAATGCCACACCTTTATTTGTACTACTTGATTCTTAAATCGATTGGCGAACCATATCCATAGCTTCATACTTATCCAAACCTCTTTTGGTGTTGAGAGTTTGAGCAAGCTAACCTCGGTTTGATAAGGTTGAATCGTTCTTAGGGTAAAGGTTGCCGGTGTGAATGTTAGGATAATATTTGTAGGTGTTTTTGGGGGGTTTTGAAGCCATAGAAGATAAGTATCTCTAAAGGAGAGGTAAAATTGGAGTTGAGATAAGTTTTTTTGGTTTAAGTGTATTGCCGATTAAGGAAGTAAGGGTTAGGGTTAATGCTGGAAGTGTTTATCAAATTAGGGTTTGTGTTTGATTTGTTAAATTGAGAAGAATTGGGTAAATTGTTAATAAGTGAATGAATTAAGACATTATGAATTTTACTAGATGGGCTTGGGCTGTTGAAGTTACTAAATATCAGCTCACCACCACATGTCGGTGGGGTCTAGATCTTTTTAGCATGTCACTTGCCAACATGGCAAGTTTTTTTTCTTTTTCTTATAACGCTTATCTTTGTCGTCTCTCTCTTTCAATTTATTCCCACTTAGAATGTACCCTCCCCAATTACCGTCCTTCTCTTTAACCATATCTAATTTATGTCGCTTACCCGTTCTATTACTAATCGTACTTCCAAATTCAAAAACTTTGTTTGTAATATTGAGGTCGTTTGCACCCGTGTTACTAGGTTCGATTGTTTAGATGGATTTAAGATACACGAGTTTGTGGCTCCAACTCATTTTGAATGGCTTCTTCTTTCTGACCAAACTCTTCAAAGGTCTTTGTTCTTCGTTCAGTTTAAGAGATACAGATGATTGAGAGGAACCACAAGTAGATAATTTAATCCATCCACCTACTTTAGGCAAAACCTTAGGGTTACTGCAATTTCCTCTTCATGGACAAAAATGCCACAACCATATCAGACTTGGCCGATATATTCATAGCGGAATTTAATCCTAGTTGATTTGTTCCCAGAATCCTATAAATTAATACCGGACACCAAAGAATTAGTCAAATACAGTCATCTTTAATCCTAGTGATTGAGTTTTCTTCGACTTAAACTGATTCATGTAACTCAATTATATGAACTTGACCAAAGTATCTTAGTAATTTCTCAAGACATTTAGTAGTGAGTAGATTCGTTGGAACCCCTGATAGTTGAATCAATATATTAGTGTTTTTAACTTCATTAACTCCATTCACGTTATGATGATTGACTGCTAGATGTTTGCCTTGAATCGTCCATGTTCTTTAATCACATACCTTGTTCTTGTCCTCTTCACAACCAAAACATATCAGCATAGTTTTAAGCTAAGTTTTCTGCTTCTACATGGTGTTTTAAAGCCCATAATGTTAATATGATTTTTGATAAATACAAAGTTAACCTTTTCTTGCATTAGTAGCTTAGCAACAAGTTTAGACTCATTAATAGCTTTGTAAAATGACTCTTTATTTAGAGTGATGACTAATTATTTGTTCTTTGCTAGTGGGTGAGAAGATGATAGAAATTCATGATTTCTTGCAATGAAGGCAGCTGGAAAGAGGCTAGAAAGGAAACTAGGTAGAGAGAGGTTGAGAGAGTGTTTGATTCTATGTTAGTCGAACTTGATAGTGAAAAATACAGGTTATGTCAGGATTCAGAAACGTTGTAAGGATTTTTGATGAGGAGAATGAAAGGGGAGGAGAGAGAAGAGAGGTTTTTTTTAGAATAATGGTCTCATGTTAATTTTGTAATTCCCTTTATTTCCTATTCACTGTGGTTATCTGAGGTCACGTAGTTACACAGATAGAAGATAATATTAAGTGAGCGCTGAAAAATGAATAAATGGATTTTGAAAATTATTTTAAACTATACAAAAAGCGGATGTGATCGCAAAATTATCATGACTTTCATACTCCTTACACTTCATAATTTATGAAAAAAAAGAATGCCGAGTTTTTTTGACAAATGAAATGGAACCAGAATAAAATTTAATCTTAAGATGAATATGCTCATCGAATATATATATTCGGCTATATTGATCTAATGGTTGGACAAACAATAATGGAAGTCAAAATTCGACTCAATCAAATTCTCTCAATGAACATATATTGTAAGATGTTACATAAATTAATCTAGTTGAATGATACATCTTTTACAAATGGATGGTACGACACATGTATCATATGTCGCTAACAGTAGTAGTGGGAACATTATCCATAAAGAAGCAAAAGTAATCAGATCCAAACCAACCGCTAATGTAGAAGTTTGGGCTCTCGAGATTGTTATGAAACCAATCTCGGAAAAGAATATTTTGAGTAATTCATTTTACTCTGATAATTTTGAAATTATCCAATATATTTAAAACAATTTTTGTATTAATTGGAGTATTTAACCCGTCATTCAGGAGATCGAGAGATGGAAGTGGAAATTTTCGTCTTAGAGTCTCCCACGTCAATAGATTTTTCAATACAATATCCTCGCAAAATATGTTAGGAAAAAAGTTGTTTTATCTTCCTCGAATGATATTTAAAATTCTTTAGTCTTGGTTTCTTATATAAATTGCATTAATGTAGTGGTATTGGGTAAGCTGAATGTGCTTCGACGCTTTTCTGGTTATCTGAAATTTTTTTAAAGATTTTTCTTTACAAAAAAAAAAAAAAACTCACAGGCTTTCGATAAAGGTACGAGTTTTCATAATATTTGTAAACTTACTAAAAAATTGACCAAAAATGAATAAAAATACTAAAAATAAAAATATTATTTAGAAATAATTATTCATCTAAACTATCAATGTATTTTTTTTCTTAGTTTTTTCTACTAACTTTATTTAACTTTTAGTATATATCATTAGGGAAATGATATGTACACTTTTTTAACATATTTTTTTTCTTTTAAAGAAGGGCTCCAAGTCTCTTTTATTATAATACAAATCCTAAACTATCCATTATGCTATTTAACTTTAAAAATATTTTTCTTTAAATGTCAATCTTATCTTCAAATCATTCTTTTATTCATATTAGGTCTCATTCTTTTGTATTACTTACACATACATTTTTTATTTATTTTGGAGTTAAGGTTTAATAACATGGATGTTAATGAAGTTGAATATTCATTTTTTAATGAAAAAATAGATGAAGTATTATCAGAAGTGTAAAAAATTATCTGTATTACATATTTTGTTGAAGGGCTAGTTAAGTGATGACGAGTTAATTTTTCTATAGCTTTCACAAATCGTCAAGTGACTTGAGAAATTATTGAGTGGTGTGCAGCAAATGAGTCAAGTGACTTGAGAAATTATTGAGTGGTGTGCACCAAATAAGTCACCAATTGAGACTAACAAATCCCCAGAGCTAAGCCTCTTAATCAAACTAGTATATTTTCCTTTTCCTTGCTTTGTACGCAATTTCTCCTAATTGTCTTTAGTTAATCTATTCAGTTTTTGAAATTGTATTGTAGATACTTCATGTGTAATATTTAAATAAGTGGAAAAGAGAAAATAAGAAAAAGAAAATAAATTAATAATGTGAGAGCCATAAAAGGTAGAGAACGAGAAAGACTAGAAGGACTACAATGTGAATGGACGTTGTTCAATACAATAGAATGAGACCATATATATAGGTCTAACAAATTGGTGAACAAGAAATGTAAGATTAAACTAATTTAGGAAATAAATATGATATATAAATAAACTAACTCTAATAAGGTAATAATAAATTATGGTAATAATATATTTAACACCACCCTCAAACTCAAGTAGGTCGATAGATAGAAACTTGAGTTTAAAAACTGGAACGTTGATGATGTGGCTTGAGCCTTGTTGATTGAGAAGCGACGTGGTGACAATGTTGCTATGGTACTGGCATGGCGGTGAGGTGGAGCGATGAGTCGAGCGTTAAAAATCGTGAACCAAGAACCATGTGTTGATCGAATTACCGAGATGAGACCATTGGATGACCTAACGAGATTTCAAATCCTACGAGAGAATTAATTTTGATTCCTACGAGAGAAATAAGATTTCGATTCATATTAGAGGAATAAGATTTTGAATCCTACGAGAGGGATAAGATTTTTAATCCTACGAGAGGATTAAGATTTCGAATCCTACGAGAGGATTAAGGTGAGAAGAATAAGATTGCGATTCCTATAAGAGGAATAAGATTGTGAATCATACAGGATTAAGATTTCGATTCCTACTAGAAAAATAATTTCGAATCCTACAAGATGATTAAGATTTCAATTCTTATGAGAGGAATAAAAGAAAAGAGTTCTTTTTGTTCTATATATTTGTGTAGAGGCGATCGAAAGTATAATGAAAGAAAACCATAGATGGTGAAGATTGAGGACTTGCGGAAACGAACGAAACGATAACGAGAAACCATTTCAGATTGTGCCTCTGATTCCATGTGAGATATTTAAATAAGTGGAAGAGTGAAAATAAGAAAAGAGGAATATATTAATAATGTGAGAGTCATAAAGGCTAGAGAACAATAAAGACTAGAAGAACTACATTGTGAATAGATATGGTTTAGTATAATTAAATTAGGCAATATAACAATTTAATGAACATGAAATATAAGAGTAACCTAATTTAAAAAATAAATAAAATATGAAAATAAACTAGTGTAAAAAATAAATAAATATATTATACTAATATTATATTTAACACTTCCAAACCATGTCGGAGGTTATTCCATATGCATATCAACAAGGTTCTTGTGCGTGCTGATTTTTGGATAACTATTAGTTTCAAGTCTCACTAAATCACGTGTCGCTAAACTCTTGTTTTTTTGTTGTTGATCATTATATAAATTATTTGTGTTGCCCTGTATACTAATCTCTTAAAAAAACTAGATCACTTATATTATTTCTTCTATTGCTGTTCAAAAGGGAATAGTCATGTTATTTGCGATATTGAGATGCCAGAGGTTTCAGCTCTTCCATCAAATTGGTAACTTCGATTTACATCAATTGTTGACAATTGTATCCTTTTCCTTAAGAAAAATAGCACAAGCTTGCATATTTTCATTACTGTATTGTTCTCAATAAAATCTTCTCTTTTACAAAACAATCTTTAAAGTGTTTCCTTCCTTTTGAATCGTGACAAAATAGGATCCTAGTTATCTAGTTTTGCCCTATATATGGACACTTTCTTGTCTACCGGAACAACGAAATAATTAATTGATAATTTTGTTGCTATCTCTCAACACAACATAGATTGCTACAAAAGGGCTCAAAATTAAGTCACTCTCTTCTTAGATGAAGAATGGATCAACGGGACTAGATGACACCATGCCTAGTCTTTCGGTCTAACATATAAGCAATACCGAGTTCAAGCAAATAAAGGTGTATTAAATGTCTTCTGGTACAATTCTGGAGTCTGGACTAAGCATCAAGAAAAAAACCCAAGGCAAATGGGTTCCAATGGATATGTACAGTTAATGTTGAAGCGGGTTTATACAAATTATATGTACCACAGTCATAGTGTACACAAGGAAAACGAGACACAATATTACTCAGAGACCAAAACTGTGGATTGAAGAAGATCAAGACGGTTTCTTGTAATAGTCACATTCTCTTCTTCTTCTTCTTCTGTAGCTTTTTTCCGGGCCTCATCCACCATTTTCTCAGTGCTTTATCTATAAACTATAAACTGTAAAAAACAAGAATGTAAGAAAATTATAAGAAACGAAACTAAGCGGGTGGTAAAAATACTTACATTTGGTGAACTCAACCGAGTGATAATTCCATCATATTCATCTGATTTAATTTTAGTGAGGCGCTTCCAAAGACGGTCAAATTCTATTAAAGATATCAATCATATTTGTTAACGAAAGTCACCTTCACTAGCAAATTTGGATCGATTTATTTGCATTCCCTATAAAACATCTCATATATTAGATAACATTTATGAAGTGATAAATAAGTGAAGCAAAAAATAATATATAACAATTCGTAGTATATATATCATTTAGTTAGTATAGAATGAGTTTAGGAATTTTATTATAAATAAAAAGTTTTCGGAGCCCCTCTATCAAGAAGTGTCTCCCTTAGTTGATCTTCATAAATTGGTAAAAGGGAACTAAAGCTTAATTAATCTTCATTGACTACAAGGATTCTAGACTGCTACTTTAAACAAACGGTAGAGTTTAGTTGCCCATGTACTAAGTATTACATGCTTGTTTAATTTCATAATGTTTATCTTGTTTGAAACTCTTTTTTTTTTTTTTGTCGAATGCTTAATTTAAATTAATTAAAAACATAGCAAATACAATAAGTTTAGATGTTCCTAGCCAATACCAGAAGCTACAAGATCAGATAGAAATAAGTTACAAAGGGTGGGGGGGTAAGGAAACCGCCCAATTGCAAGGAAGAGTGTTTGAAACACATCTTTTTGCAACCCAATCGGCAGCTAAGTTTGATTTCCGAGGAACAAGCTGGAATTCAACTGAGGTAATGCGCAGCAATGTTTGGATATCTTCATAAATGTGAAAAAGATGACGATTTCCAAACTTTGTGCTTGTCTTGAGCTTATTGATGAGGCTAGAACAATCATTCTTCAAAATGTGCTTGCAATTGGGTTGAGTAGCAGCTTCAATGACGGCAAATCGAATACCCAATGCTTCAGCTTCTTCAGGTGATTTTGCTTCAAATTTCCAAGCTTTTGCTTTCAAAATGTGGCCCTTATGATCACTGAAAAGGCAACCAACAGCAGCTTTGTTAGTTTGTTTAAGGTAAGAGGCATCTACAAAGATATAATTGAGATCAGATGTGTTATACTTACTATAGGAATGTATAGTGTCAGTGTTTTCTTTTATATTTGTTGATATAGCTTCAGAGTTGAACTTGTTGTAGTTTGTGAACTCATCATGAGCTTTATATGCTTTTAAAGCATTAATAGAGGGACTAATGTTGATATTTTCAAAGAGTTTTTTATTTCTAGCTTTCCAAATATGCCATAGGACCCAGATTGCCATCTCAACTATGGGCCTTTCATTTTCATCATTTGGGTGTTTAGCATCCATTAATTCTTGGAGCCATCTATCAAGTCTAAGATTTGAATCATTTGAAAATTGAAAGCCCATAGGAGTTGCATACCATGTGGCTCTCGCAATTGAGCAATAAAAGAAAAGGTGCTCTATATTTTCAGTAGCAGCATTACAAAGTTTACAGGTGTTATTAAGGGCACATTTCCTTGTAAACTTGTTTAATTCAGTGGGCAAGGCATTAGTTAATTACTCGCCAAATAAAGTTTTTAAGCTTGGGAGGAATATTAAGTTTCCATATGCTTTCCCAAAAGGTATCATGAAGTTTAAAGGATATAGATGGGAGTTTTTTATTTTGGGACTTATATTCATTTACCACCTCATTTGACAGCTTTTTATAAAATTCTTTAGCTGTTAAGTTACCATTTTCAGAATGTTTCCATATAATTGTATCTTTTGCGCCAGTGTTACTAATATTTAGAGAAAGAATTTTTTCTCTATAATCATGATGAAATATTTCATTAATAAGGTTAGTGTTCCATGTATTATTCTGAGTAATAAGTTCTGAGACATATGTATAAGGATGATTTAAGGTGTTAATATGTTTTGCAATATTAGGGATCCAATCATTTTCCCATATTTTAATGGATTTTCCGTTACCAACAATCCATTTAATATCAAGAATATATTTGTCTCTTCCCATTAAGAGGCTTCTCCAACCCCAAGATGGGTTATACCCCAAATTTGTCTCATTAAAAGAGGCATTAGGAAAGTATATTCCTTTAAGGATTGAGTGAGCCAATGATTTTTCATTTAAGCTAAATTTCCAAGCCGAGGAGGTAAGGAGAGAAATGTTCATGTGAGCAAGATTTTTAAAGTTTAGACCTCCCTCTCTTTTGGGCATTTCCAAGAATTTCCAATTTTTCCAGTGTATTCTATTTAGTCCTTTATTTCCCCACCAATAGTTAGATATCAGAGAAGAAATTTTTTCACAAATAGATAGAGGTATATGGAAAATAGTCATGATATAGACAGGGATTGATTGAATTATAGCTTTTATCATGACTTCTTTTCCAGCTTCAGAGAGAGTTTTAAAATTCCAATTATCAAGTTTTGCAATTACTCTATCAATCAACCATTCAAGTGCTTTTACTTTTGATCTTCCCCAATCAGAGGGAAGACCTAAATAAGTGCCCAAATTTGTAAGATGATTCATGTTGAGTATATAGGTAAGATTATGAGCAATATTAGAGGGAGTATTATAGCTATAAACCACCCCACTTTTATTGAGATTGATATGTTGTCCTGAGGCATAACTATAATCATTCAAAGCTTCTTTAAAATTTAAGAATTCATGTTCATCAGCTGTTAGAAAAAAGAGGCTGTCATCTGCGAATAAAACATGGGTCAAGGTGGGACAATTCCGACTAAGTTTGATACTTGTTATGAGGTTTTTATTGACTTTTTCATTTATAAGAGAAGATAGGGCCTGTGTAACAATGCAAAAGAGAAAGGGGGATAGAGGATCCCCCTGTCTCAAGCCTTTAGTAGGCTTTTTAATAGTTTTTGGGTGACCATTGATTAAGATTGAGTAAGAGACAGTAGTTACACATTGATAAATCCACTCAATCCAAATTTTTGAGAATCCCATAGCCTTCATAATATCAAATAGGAAATCCCATTCAATACTTTCAAAAGCTTTTGAAATATCAATTTTTATAGCAGCAGAATATTTTTTTGTTGTTCTTTTATTCTTAAGATAATGGACAACTTCATGAGCTATAAGTAAGTTATCAGTGATGTTTCTAGATTCTATAAAGGCAGATTGTTCTTGTGAAATGATAGCATTCATAAAAGGTTTTAACCTTTTTACAAATATAGCTGCTATAATTTTATAAATAAAGTTTGGACAGCTTATAGGTCTTTAGTGAGTAATAGAGGCTGGATTTGGAATTTTAGGAATTAATGTAATGTAAGTATTGTTTAATGAAGTAAGGTCACCTTTATTCCATAAAAAATCTGAAATAGCTCTCATTAGATCAAATTTTATGGTGTGCCAGTATTTTTTATAAAAGTGATCTGAATAGCCATCAGGGCCTGGGGATTTATTACTTCCCAAAGTCCAAATAGCCTCTTTAAGTTCAGTAATAGAGATGGGTTTTTCAAGGGCCATGTTCATATTGTTTGTAACTGAGGGTTTGATATTTTCAATGACATTTTGGTAATTTCTAGGCCCTACAGTAGTATATATATTACTATAATGATCAAGAATCAATTTTTCAATAGTTTCATTAGAGTCAGACCAAGAACCATTTGAATTTAGAAGTCTAGGGATTTTATTTTGTTTTCTTCTAGTTTTTGTGGAGTTTTGGAAAAATCTTGTGTTTTTATCACCATTTATCACCCATTGGATTCTTGATTTCTCTTTCCAATAGAGTTCTTCTCTATTCCAGTAACTTTCAAGTTGGCTAGTCACAAGGTTGTGCTCATCCCAGTCAACTTGAGGAAGAGTATTTAAGTGTTCAAGCTTTTTCATAAGATTTTGAATGATTTTTCTATTGTTATGCCTTCTTTTTTTATTCCAAGAAGTAAGAATATGAGAGATGTGATGAAGTTTGTGACCAAACTTTATAATCCCTCTATAAATATTATGAGAGAAAGAGTTCCAATGATTTTTTACAATACTTTCAACTTCAGTTTCAGTGTTCCAAGATTTTTGAAAGATGAATCTATTAAAAACTTTTTGTTTTGGGATATCAGTAAAAAAAATAAGTAAACTATGGTCCGAGCCAATAGCTGGGAGAACAGCTATATTACTCATCATTTTGTTAGACACCAAATCATCAGCAATCAAATGTGTCACGGTGGTCATATATAAAAAAAAAATAAGAGACATTTAATTTACAAAATAATACAAGAGTAAATATATCCACTATCTCCGGAAGTATATTTATTTTGACAGTTTGCCTCTCGACTAAATCTTCTGCGACTGGATGTCCTTTAAATTTTATTTTCGTGACTGGATGCCCTTTAAATTTCATTTTCGTGACAGATGCCCCTTAAGCTTCATTTTCGTGACTGGATGCCTCTTAAGCTTCATTTTCGTAAATGAATGTCCCTTAAGATTCATTTTCATAACTCTAGAGAGATTAAATGGCGCCTATTTCGTTATGGAGTAAGTGGATGCCCCTTAACATATGACCATTTAAATATAAAAAATAACTATGTTAAAGATTACGAAAGGGCCATCCGAAAAGGGGTATCAAGTATAGGGGGTTTGTTTACATTTTTGTGATATTCAAATGGGGCCTATTCGTTGAGGGGCATCCAGTCACAAAAATGAAATTTAAGGGGCATCCAGTCACAAAAAATCTAGTAGGGGCAAACTGTCAAAACAGGTATAATTCAGGGGGTAATGGAGGCATTTACTCTAATTACAATAATAGTTTTGGTAAAATAAAATTTCAATTACAAACCAAAATGATTTAAAAATTAAATTAGACTACTAAAAAATTATTGCAAAGCAAAATAATAGTTTGATTTAGATAGAATCAAATATGAAAAAAATAGAATACTATTTGAATAAAAGACTGGAAAATAATAAAGTTATGGGTAGAGAGTTCTATCAGGAAAGTGGGTCATGTTAGCATCATCCTCATCTCTGAGTCTCGAACAACTTGAAGATGTTTCTCCCGTACATAGATTACTCAGGAGCATATTACTCGACTATATTGGACCGGTTGGGATGAGATTAAATGGGACCTTACCCTGCGCCAGCATAAGATGTGTGATTTGTCCAAGTAGCTGTAAATAGTTATTGGGAGCATAAATGGGGTAGATGCAGTAATGTCAGTCAACTCCTAGTCTTGGGCTTCGACTGGGGCTACTGTGTAGGCACAATCATCCACGACCTCGACTATCCACGAGAAGGTATAGATCATCCATTTCTTATCCATGCACATATACTGGTCATGTCTTTGTGTCTGCCTCTAGCTCTACTTTGGAACGACTGGTCCAACTCCCAACCTACAATCCTTTTATGTGGGACATATACGCGCATGTGCCCCTCAATCACTGACTGGATCTGATTTTCCTTGATCAATTATTGTGTTGGTGTGCTGAGGATCCCGATACCTCACCTTGATACTCAGAAGTCTAGTCGATCATCACTCTCAAGTCTACCTCGAAGTAGAAAAAACTGTTAGTCACAAAAATTATAATTATTCAATTGCACAGAAGATTTTAACTTACATCGTATTGACGGAAGCACTCATCCTCCAATCTCCCGTCATTTTCCTCCTAATTTTGTTGTAAACTTCAGTTATCTTAGATTTCCTTTTCGGTCTCTGAGCCGAGGGTGTAGGTGTAAGAGCGTATGGACTGACCCATGTCTCCGGTTGAAACTCAAGGTTTTCCTCCTTGGGGTCCTGTAAAATAACAAATCATGAGTTAACAATATGAATATTTTTTTCGCAAAGTAAATGATGAAAAAATATGATAATTTTTACCCCACTAGCCGGTGATAGGTGTGCATACGGGTGGCTGAACACTGACCACTACAGGTGCCCTGCTTGTCTCTATTTATTTCTGTAGCCGATCTCGCAAAATCAATTCCATTTAACAGATATGTAAAATAGTAAAAGATATTCAATTTTTTTTACCTGAAATACTTTACTACCCCATAATGCAAAATCAACTGGAATGTCTGGACTCATATCCTAGGGAAGTTGACCGAACTCGAGCCAAATCTTGCATATTGCCTGCTTTTTATCATTGTATATACTACAACATATTTGTGGATATGCAGCTGTATGTTTGACCGATTTCAGATCGTTTATCCAATCCTCCACGGGGACATATTGCTAGAAAAACAATGGTAATTAACAAAATTAATTAATTTAACAAAAATAATTAAAAGCAGACTTACTTTGGGGTGAGTCAACCCGTGACATGTGGTGTGGTGTATCCCTAACGGGATACCACGTACAATCTTCCCGATAAAAGTCTACTGGCACAACTCCCCTATATTTTTCCTTAGCCTTCTCCGCCGTTCGAAGAATGCTCTCACCCTCACCTTAACAATATGTTTTCCTATTCAATAAAGAGATAACCAATTACATAAATATTTATACTCGGTAAATTTTAAAATAACCAATTACAGTATACCTTCACTAATACATCCTAAAACAAGACCGATTGGACCTCTCGGTTGGTCATTACCCTCATTATCACTACCATGCCGTCTAGGTATAACGTCAACCATAATAATCTGCCACTCAATTGATTAGTCAAAGGCTTAACGGAGAATATTTTAAACCCTATGGACTTAAGTTTTAATATTAGCGGTTATATATAATATTAATAATTATATGAACTATTTTAGATGTTATCATATTTCAGGGGTTTATGGTTTAGGGTTTAGGAACTTATATATATATATATATATATATATATATATATATATATATATATATATATATATATATATATATATATATATATATAATCTGAGCCATTTTTTTAATTTTGTTAAACCCTAAACTTTTGACTATTAACTAAACGCCAAAAAGTAAACCCTAAACTTTTGACTATTAACTAAACGCCAAAAAGTAAACCATAAACTTTTGAAATATGAAATTTAACCCCCTAAAATTTCTAAAAATTAACTTAAACCCCCAAACATTAAATAATGAATTTATCCCCCTCGTATGATTAACTTTAACCCTCTAAACTATCTAATTACTAAATAAAACCCCCAAACTTTGGCCTTATTAAGTTAAACCCCTAACTTTACAAAAATTAAGTTTAACCCCCAAACTTTATAAAAACTAACTTTAACCCCTAAACTATTTAATTATTAACTAAACCTCCAGACTTTTGACTTATTAAGTTTAAACCTCCAAACTTTCTAAAATTAAATTTAACCCCAATCTTTTAAAAAATAGCTTGAATCCCCCTAACTATCTAATTATTAACTAAAATCCCCAAAATATTGAAAATATACATATAACACCCGTAAAATTTTGGAAAAATCACTAAACAATCCAAACAATAATTTAACCCCCTCCCAAAATTTTGAAAATATCACTTTAACCCGCCAAAAGATTCAGTTTTATCACAAAACTTTACACAATAACACTTTAACCCCCCAAAACTTTTGAACATTTGACTTCGAACCTAATCTTTCAAAAAGTTTCTTTTAATTCCCTTATACTATTAAAAATACTATATGACCCCTTATACTTACGAAAAGACAATATAAGGACTCATATTGTAATTTTTGCATAATATAAGGACATGTATATTCACTCTTACAAGATTAATATAGAGTTTTATAGTGCAATTACCAAAAAAAGTTAACATAGGGCCTATAGTATAATTAAATAGTAAAAAAGGTTAATGTATAAATTTAGAATGCCATTTTTGTAAATATAAGGACCTATAGTAAACTGGACTAAAAAAAGGTATAAGACCCCTTAAAACTTTTAAAAATGCCTTATAACAATCCCCTTCAAACTTTCAAAAAAATTCTTATAGCCCCTTTACAACTTTCAAAAATGACTTATATAAAACATTCGAAAAGGCCTTATAATCCCTTTAAGACTTTCAAAAATGCCTTATACCCTAAAAATCACTAATCCCTAAATGGTTTGAAATTAAAAAACAAATCCACAATTTATAAATTCATAATTACACCATAAATCCATAATTTACTGGCATAATTATAATCCAAAATTGTAAAATACAATTGATTCAAAATCCATACATAATAGATAAACAGTTTTAGAATAACAGTATTATATTTAAGCCACATTTTATATATATATATATATATATATATATATATATATATATATATATATATATATATATATATATATATATAAAAAAAAAAAACTTACAGTACTGAAATAGAAGAAAGAAAGGGGAGTAGAGGTTGGTTGGAGTTGCAGCGCCGGGACTAGGAGACGGTGGATTAATGGTGGCCAACTGTAACAACAAAATGATTTGAAAGGTGCGGGAAAGCTAGAGATGACGATGACAGGATAGGTGGAGACGAAGGGAGAGTTATAGTTTGGCGTAGATGATTTTAGTTGAGGGGATGGCGGGTTCGGGATTAAATTATAAGAAGTATGAAACCTAGTCCGGGTTCTATAAATTTTAAAGACTTCTAGCGACAACCTGGTGGTTGCTAGAGGATAATTGATGGTCGCTAAAGGTTATTGGTGAAAGTGGACGGACATATTAAACCGCCAAATTAACTGGGTAGTCGCTAAAGGCTACATCAAACCTAGTGACGACCTGTGGTTGCAAATGCACTTTCTCTAGCGGTAACTAACAGCGATCACTAAAGTTTTGGTCGGTATAGATGTGAACTATAGCGACCACAAACAACGGTCGGTAATTGGCTAGGGATTTTACCAGCCAATCAAGTGGTTGACAAAAGTATTGGCCCACTAACGAGCACTACGTGGTCGTCAAAGGTGATTTCTTTGATTTGTGATAGTACCTTTTAATTTATTTTTTTAATGCAAATTTACCTCTGGCGATCACGTAAAGTAGTCGCAAGAGGTGTGGTCGCTAAAAACGTGATCAATGTAGTAAATCTCAAATATTTATATTTTTTAAAATATTTTTCGTTTATCTATTTAGTGCCCGTTTGAGATTTGATTATTTTAAAGCTAAAAACACTTTTTGATTAAAATTAAAATATTTGTAAAAAATATTTTGACATCTAAAATCACTTTAAGTGATTATTTTAATAATCACTAATCTAGTACTTTTCTTAAAAGTGGTTTTAAGAGTCTAAAGACTCGTTTGGAAGTATTTATTTTAGAGTAAAAAAACGTTGTTAGAATAAAATTTAAAATTTAAAAAAATTATTTAAAATAATTTTGAAATCTAAAATTGTTTTAAGTGCTTTTTTTTAAGAAACACCAATTTGGTGCTTCTCATAAAAGTATTTTTAAAATAAATAACTCTTAAAATGCTAAAAGCACTTTTAAATGCTTTTTCAAAATAACACTTCCAAACGGATACTAAATACTGATATGAATCTAAAATCATTTTAAAAAACAATCTCAAACGAACACTTAATCTCATTTTTTTTCACGTAGATGTTATGTTAACCTTCAAAAGAATGGATCACATTGAGCAAATAATGTAAGACAATATACATTTAAGATATAATTATATGAGTGGTTGAAAAACGTATAATAAGGTGGGACGATTTTGATAGTTGTCCTTATAAGAAGGTGAAGTTTTTTGAAAAAAAAAAGGAGTTGAAGTTAGTTCATATACATGAATTAATATAGATATTTTTTTTTCTTGACTATTTGAGTTAATTTAAGTGGATAGTATTTTGTTATTCTTTTATTATTTAAAAAGTATACAATAAAAGATACAAATCAAAATTCTCTCTTTAAAAATAGAAAATCTAGTTTTAATTTATTTAAAAATATACATAAAAGACATATATATTTTCAATAGAATTAATTATAATGCTTACAAATTGGTTGGAACTATCCATATATAAAAATAATAATAATATATACTATTTAAATCTATATCACCTAATATCCTACTATGACATAATGTGATTTGAATAAAAATAAACTATCAATTAAATCAAATAAATAAATAAAATAATAATTTATTCCACTTAAATTATATTAATGTCATGAATGCTATACTTAATGGTATAAATTTGAAATATATATATATATATATATATATCACTTTTAAAAAGAGAAAAGATATTTGTGTTAGAATTTGGCGTTAGTGAAAACTTTATAAGAAAAAGGCAAGAGTGATCGGTTCAAAGTAGGAAATTTTGTACCAGGACCTATAATAAACCAGGTAAGTGCGGGGAAAAACTTGTGTAAACCTGGCTTATTTGTGGGCCTGTAGTTCTGTAATAAAAAATTAATATAGTTATGTACTATACGAGAGAGATAAAGGGAAACTGATAACATATGCCGCCAATCCATGTCCTTTTCTTTTCCTAATAGCTTTCAATGCCACCATATCCATCAATTTTATAATTTTGCTTTTTTATTTTTTGGTTCGCTCTTTATTTTTTTATTTCAATTTCTTTTAGTCCAAACTTTTAGTTTGTTCTTTCAGGTATTGAAAAATAATTCCGTCCAAAAAATAAAATATAGGAAAATAAGAAAAAAATTGATAAAAAATTAAATTTTTAAATTTTTTCATAACAAATATAAAAATAAAGGAGATTATTTATAAATATATTTTTAAATTTAATTTTAATTTTTTTAATATATCTGATAGTCACTTTGGACTTGGAGTCATTGACTCGGTTTAAAGGCTCTAACCAGTTAAACTAATCCCAACGGGTTAAATTAGATTTTAAATTATATGGTTGGTATAAAAGGAGATCATAATTTTTAAATATGATCAACTGAATGACACGTTTTACTTTATAATTGCGGTTGTAAACAAGTCGAGGCGAATACGAATTTTGTTTGTTTTATTTCTCGAGTCAAGTCAAGTAATAGATGTGTAAGTTTGTTTGTTTAACTTCTCGAACGAGTTAATATTAACTAATATAAACTTTAATATAAAACTTTAAAAAATATTTAATATTAAACTTTAATAATATATTTGCAAGTTAATATACAATTCAAGAATATAAACGAAAAAATTGACGAAACAGTTCGAATAAACTCGTTTTATAATTGAATTGAATTTAAGTTTAGACTTGTTTATAAACAAACGTGTTTTTTCTCGCGTCGAGCTACAACTACTCTCGAATTGGCTTGATTCATTTTCTAGGGTCCGGTAATCTTTGAAACTTCATCCTGGTGGGGATAGATCATTGCAATTGTTGGTCTTGAACTAGAAATTCCTAAAGCGATAAAATTTCAAAGATTACCCGCATCTGTCGGCCAAGGCTATAGACTCGCTGAATACATCAGTGTAGCGCGTGTGCGACCCAGAACATGTAAGGGCGTCACAGACCTTGAAAATGAATCAAGCCATCCGAGAGTAATTCTAGCTCGACTCTAGAAAAAACACGTTTATTTATAAGTTCAAACTTAAATTTAAACTCAATTATGAAACGAGTTCCTTCGAACGGTTTTGTTAATTGTTCGTTTATATTCTTGAATTGTTATATAATTGTATATAAACTTGTAAATATATTATTAAAATCTAATGTAAATATACTTTTAAAAGTTTAATATTAAACTTTATATTCGTTAATATTAACTCGTTCGAGAAGTTAAACAAACAACCTTACACGTTTATTATTTGACTCGACGCGAAAAATAAAACAAACAAAAATTCGTATTCGCCTCGACTTGTTTACAACCACAGTATAAAGTAAAACGTGTCATTCAGTTTGATCATATTTAAAAATTATGATCTACTTTTATACTAACCATATAATTTAAAATCTAATTTAACCAGTCGGGATTAGTTTAATTGGCCAGAGCCTTTTTACCGAGTCAATGACTCCGAGTCCAAAGTGGCTATCATATGCATTAAAAAAATTAAAATCAAATCTAAGAATTTATTTATAAATAATCTCCTTCACTTGTATATCTCTTATGAAAAAATTAAAAAAAAAATTGTTCTTTATCAATTTTTATTATAATTTTTCTATATTTTACTTTTTGGATGGAACTGTTTTTCAATACCTGAAAGGACGAACAAAAAAATTTGGACTAAAATTAAAAAAGTTAGAAACAAAAAAATAAAGAACGAACTAAAAATTTGGACTAAAAAAAAGTTGGAAACAGAAAAATAAAGAATGAACTAAAAAAGAAAGACCTTTTTCAAAATACCAGTAATTGTTAACAAAGAGGAAGATAAAATGATTTGGCCTTTTTCAAAGGATGGCAAATATAGCACAAAATCGGGATACCATAAATTAGTCGAATTGGAAGTTCAAAATGAAGCCCAAACATCTTCTCAAGGCATGAAGGAAAATAGCGATCTTTGGAACATTATATGGAAGTCAAACGTGATGAACAAAGTGAGATCCTTTGGATGGAGAGTATGTAACGGAGCTATACCTACTAAACGCAATTTAAAAACCAGGAAAATTATTAAAGATGCGATGTGCGATTGGTGCGAGTTGGATAAAGAAGATATTGAACACTTATTCATAAAATGCCCACTTAGCATGGCGGTGTGGACTAATTCAAGACTACAAATCATGATAGAGAAAGATAAAAAATATGATATTGGTGAATGGTTCATTAAGTTGAGGAAAAAATATAGTAAGAATGGATGGGATCAAAGCGAGTTTACTGCTTACTTCCTCCTCACTTTATGGAATATTTGGAAGGCAAAAATGAGAAGCTGGCATGAAAAAATTCCATGGGTAACCAAGGATGTTATTGCAAGAATTAACTCAGCAATGAATGACTTATTTAAATACAGAGATGCAAAGAGCAAAGATAATAATGAAGATAGCGAGTCGAGTAGCGGTATTGGTGAGGAAGATATTATCGAAAGTAATCCAATTCTTAAAGATGATGCAGAAGTTATTTTCATGAGCGACGCATCCTTCAAAAGAGACTATGAACCAGCAGGATTAGCAGCTACGGCAATAAACAAAGAAGGTATGGTAGTCCAGAAGATTACCACTAGTCAACTAGTTAGAAGTCCTATTGAGGGTGAAGGATGGGCGGTTCTTCTTGCTATGAGAAGAGCTGCTAGCTGTAACTACCGGAGTGTTTCTTTTTACTCCGATAACCTCGAACTAGTTCAAGGTATGAATAAGGATGAAGGTCTTCGATGGCAATTGGTTCCTTTCATTGCCGAAATGAAGAGCTGGTTGAAGAGATTCCCTAATTGGAGAATTGATTACGTCAATCGGAAACTTAATAACGTAACTGATCTTGCAGCTAAATCGGCTAGGCGGAATCTAGACACAAATAAATGGAGGAACGGGACCCTTAATGACTATTATGTTTATCTTAAGTCTCTGTATAAACGATCATAATTTATTTGATTTCCCCGACAAAAAAAAAAAAAAAAAAAAAAAAAAACTAAAAAAGAAAAAAGCAAAATTATAAAGTTGATGGACATGGCGGCATATGTTTCCAGTTTCCCTCTCTCTCGTATAGTACATAAGTAAGTATATTGATTTTTTATTACAAAACTACAGGCCCACAAATAGGCTAGGTTTACATAAGTTTTTCCCGGTAAGTGCGTGCTCCCTATTTATTAAGATTATATTCAATTATTATGAGCTAAATGAGACGTGACACAAATTAGATTATTTCTGCGTTGTTGCAAAGTAATTGGATCATTGAATGCTTTTTCTGGCCGGGACGCGGATGAATCAAAACTTAAAATTTGCACAATAGGTATGTTGTAATCTAATTAAAGATATTACACAAGATTGATACTTAATAATTAGTGATAGATATATAATAGATAGATATATTTAAAATAGATAAATATATTTGTATTGATATTTTGTAATATGAATTCGTACAAATGAGTGTTGTTTTATAAGCACAACACATACACCTAATTTGTTCTCTACTCAATATATATTCTTTGCTAACTAACTTTGTCATCTAGTGAAAGAGTTATGCTTCTATGTGAATGAGATATATTTAGACTATTGTGCATTAGCTGCATTACGTGACTTATCATCCCCCCTCAAGTTGAGCAGCTTGACAAGAAGAGAAGAAAACACAACATTAGATAGGTCTTTAGTGAATATATCTGCTATTTGAGTTTGTGATGAAACATGAGAGACAAGAAGACTTTTTGATTTAACCTATTCTCTCACAAAGTGAAAATCAACATCAATATGGCGAGTTCAAATGTGAAACACAGGGTTCTAAGCAAGCGCAATGGCAGATATATTATCACAGAAAAGAGTAGGTGTAACAAGAGGAATATATAGGCTTTTAAGCAAGAAAGTTAGCCATTTTAACTCAGCAAAAATATAGGCCATGGCTCTATATTCTGCTTCAGTGGAGGATCGAGAAACTGTAGATTGTTTCTTTGAACCCCATGAAATTAGGTTAGATCTCAAGAAGATACAATAACCAGTAGACAGTAGTTGAGCGTCGATCACGAGAACTACTTGCCCAATCCAAGTCAGAATTAGCCCGTAAATTTGTAGATGAAGGAGTAAAATTCAAAGAGTAATGTAAAGTGCCTTTGATATACTGTAAAAAAGCTTCTTCAAACATTCATAATCCGAGTTAGAAGGATTGTGCATGGACTGACACCAGTTGATTAACTGCAAAAGAGATATCAGGTCGTGTGATTGTCAAGTATTGAAGAGCTCTAATTAGACTACGAAATAGAAAAGGATCCTCAAACAATTGGAGTCCATGAGTAGTTTGAACTGCATATTTGTTGACAGTGGGTAAGGGAGAGCTTTTACAATCGATCATATCAGCTTTTTGTAGAATAGAAGCAGCATAATTCGCTCGAGATACAACTAGATTAGGAAAAGAAGATATAACTTCTAATCCAAGAAAATAAGACAGAAAACCAAGATCCGTCATAGAAAAACGAGTATTCAAAGCATCCATAATGATCTTAATACCAAATGAATCTCCACCTTTAACTAGAATATCATCTTCATAACCCAATATAATACTTACCTTATCATTTTCTCGACGAACAAACATTGAAGAATCTGCTGGAAAAACAACAAAACCATGAGAATCAAGATATTTAGTAAGTAAATGATTCCAAGCTCTAGGCGCTTGCTTGAGACCATACAAAGATTGATTTAGTTTACAAACATAAGAAGTATTATGCGCATCAACAAAGACAGCAGGTTGACTCATATACACATCTTCATCTAATACACCATTAAGAAAGCGTTAGATACATCTAATTGATGAATAGGCCAAGCTAAAGTAGTTGCAAGTGACAAGATAACACGTATTGTTTGATGCTTAATTACCAGGCTAAAAGTTTCAGTATAGTCAATCCCATAATCTTGAAAAAAACCACGAGCCACTAATCTTGCTTTGTAATGAGATATAGAACCATTTGCATTGCGTTTAATTTTATAAACCCATTTACATGTTATTGGAGTTCGACCAAGAGGAGGAGGAACTAAATCCCAAGTATGTTGTTGAATAAGTGCATCAAACTCTTTAGTCATTGGATGTTCCCAATGTTGAGATTTAGCAGCCTCTTTATAGGTATTAGGTTTAATAAGAGAAGATTGTATATAGTGGACTTACACTTGTATGAAGGTTTAAGAGAAGCAGTTTTACGACGAGCGATCATATGATGAGTAGGTAGAGAAGAAGAAGATTGTAATAAAGGTTGTGATTGACGGTCAGTATTTTGAGGAGAAGTATTTGAGGTATTTGATGTAGTGGAAGAACTCGGAGTAGAGAGTAAAGGATGAAAAGGTTGACTCAAAGCAGTAGGATTAATAGATGAGTTGAAAAGATCAACATAACAAGAATATGTAGATTCAAGAGTAGGTGCTTTAGAGGGAGTACTATTTTGAAAAGGAAACACATATTCATTAAACATGACATGACGAGAGATAAGCATTTTCTTAAGATCTAAAGCAAAGCATTTATAACCTTTACTATTAGAGCAATAACCTAGAAAAACACAAGGTTCAGAAAGAGGTGCTAATTTATTTGGACTATAAGTACACAACTATGGATAACACAAATACCCAAAAACACGCAGATGCAAGTAGGAAGGTTGAACTTTGAAGAGAACTTGAAAAGGAGAAGAATTAAATAGAGTTGATGTTGGTAAAACATTTATAAGATATATAGCAGCTAATAAGGCTTCAAGCCAAAATTTAGGTAGAGTAAAATTGTGAGATAAAAGAGAACGAGTGGTTTCAATTAAGTGGCGATGCTTACGCTCTGCAACACCATTTTGTTCAGGTGTATGAGGGCACGAGGTCTGATGAATTATGCCATTAGATTGAAGAAAAGATGTAAAATAATTTCTAATATACTCACCACCATTATTAGAACACAGTTCCTTTATTTTGAGATTAAATTGGGTATAGATCATAGTATATAACGTTTGAAAAATATAACACACATCAGATTTAAGTGCCAATGGATAAACCCATGTATAACGACTATAGTCATCAACAAACACAATATAATACTTGTAAGAAAAACAAGAACTAATAGGTGATGGACCCCACACATAACTATGAATCAAATCAAAAGGGGAAACTGATTTAGTTATGGATAAAGCAAAAGGAAGTGTGTGACTTTTAGATGTAGCGCAAGCATTACAATCAACTTGAGAAACTGAAATCTTAGTATTTAAAATTGATGAAAGAGACACTGAAGCATGAGAGGATGGATGACCCAATCTGAGATGCCAAAGTTGAGCTGAAGAGGACACAAATGCAGAAGAAAGACACTTGAATGGAGGAGGAGAGTGTGAAGGAGATGACTTGGAACTGGAACCAAATGAAGCTGGATAGAGGCCATCTTTACAATGGCCCTAAAACAAAAAATTGTGTGAAGAGGAAGCATAAATAGACACTGAAGTATAAGTGAAGAATATAACAATCATTATCTTGAGAAAACTTGGATATGGACAGAAAATTAGAAGAAATTAAGGGAACATGTAAAATAGATTGTAACAAAAAAGAGGAAGAGGGAGTTTGAAGCGTACAACTCCTAACATTAGCAATATCAAGAGTTTGACCACTTTCAATTGCAACAAAACCATTTCCATGATAAGTATATTGGTGTTGAAGTATATTAAGATCCGGAGTAACATGACTATTTGCACCCGAATCCAAATACCATAACTCAGGGTCATAGCTACTAGATGATTATGAATTATCCATTAGAGAAGTTCTATTTTGAGCTCTAGGTGATGGAAAATTCACAAAATCACTTCTCTTCCAACAATCAAGTTCAGAGTGTCCATAACGTAAACAAATTTGAAAAATAGGTACACTTGAGTTTTAGGAACTCATACCAGAATTAGTAGATATTGATGAAGAAGATGGCTCACCGATTACAGAAGGAGCATGACTGAACGAACCTCGAGATCGACCTCTACCACGAGCACGAGAAGAATATCCACGACCTCTCTGAGAGAATGAAAATGATTGTTGTGATGTTTAAATATGTGATGACGATAATAGAGTCGTGTGAGAGTTTCCCATATGATAACTAGATTCACTCATCTTCATGTGTAACTCTTCATAGACAAGTAAACTTCCAAGTGAATGAAAGCTAAGCGTTGAGGTTTTTACATTAGAGATACGAATACTTGATTTAAATTTATTGTATTCATGAGGTAAATCACGCAAAGTATACATATTTTGGATACCTTTTTTGATTCTTCATTTTCCTTTTCAGTAAAGTGGATAGATCGATATAACAAGATTATGCATAAGGCTGTCGAGAGTAATCCTTTAGTAAAGTGTACTTTAGGGAGCATACCTTGAGATAACCGTGACATGATTGTGTATTCGATACCTCCAATAGGTGAATTGAATATCTCTGTGTCATCTAAGATAGACATGGAGGTAATTCAACCCTTCTGGAAGAGAGTTGCCTCTCCATTGCTGGTTTTTTCATGAGAGGGAATAAAGTGATGAGTACACAACATTGTTCCTCTGCCAAGGTCGAGAAAAGAGGTCACGTGGGCCTCTGATGGACTAGAGATCTTCTCCTATCACCTTGACTCTGGATCACAAACCCTCTTGATTCCTAGCCAAATTTCTTGTTATTCATTACATTCCATCGGAAAAGGACTCCACGGTTGTTGATAAACCAAAATAAGAACCCAACACCTAATCGAGTCCGAAGAGGCCTAAAAAGACTGAACCAAAGAAACAAACCAGTGTGTCAAACACTTCCAAGGGCAGATATCTCGGGTCATCTGAGTATAAACACTCGTTTCGTATAAAGACTTCATTTGATAACCCAAACTTCCCCAAAGAATTATTGTGTGCACTTGTCCTCGCCATATGTTATGCACCTTGATAGTGCTTCGCATACTTCTTCGACATCTATAAATATCGCTCTCTATAGTTGAATTCGGTACACTTTGAAAACCTCCTAAATTTCTCTCCCACCCTATTAAAATGGTTGTGGTTATTATGCATTTGGCTTAAGTTTTCATATCTTCTTGGGTTAAGTAATCCTCGATAACAAAATGCTAATGTTGAGCGTTAAAGGCTATAGGGAGTGCACCCCCTTTTAGATCTGACATATTTCTTAATTTTAGAAAAGGCTCGGTGAAGCATGTAAAGCCTTGGGGAAGTGAAGATAAATCTCTTCGAAGGTTATCGAGAGTGATGTACGTGGTTATTAACACTATTCACCGTCTCATTACTTACTTCAATATCTCATTCTCTTTCCCTAACAAATCTACTTCTCTATCATTGTGTTTGAGGCCTCAGAGTTGGTCCTTTGGCCAAGTGTTTTGATAGAGTGACTTTTTATGCATTATTATCTAGCACCATCTATAGGAATCTTATTTTGATCCCAGTGATATTCCACATGTGTTAATGCGATCCACGAAGAGTGTATCACGACATATGGATAACAAAACGTAGAGTAATGATCCAATAATGAGAAATTGATCTTTTTTAGAAGTTATAATTTCTCAGCCGAAGTAGAATTAAGGAGTAGAGCAGTTACATGTTGAAAATAATCAACCGCAAGAAGTTGAAACATGCGTGCCGATAATGTCGGCGATAGATGAGGAAAAATGAGCCATCTACAAGGGTACACGAAGCTCTATATACTTAGTTAAAGAGAAAAGATCCGCAAAATATAAGAGGTTCAAATGAACAATAACAATCTACATATTAGAAGGTCGTCAGATGGGACAGACCAGCCTTAGTGTACACTTGAAGAAGGCCAATAAACCCTGGTGCAAGTTAAAAACAAAAAAAAATTTGGTACTTGAATAAATATGGAGTATTGTTGAGTATCACCCACTAAGGCGGAGCAATTTTCCAGGTTAAAACCTAAACTCTTGGTCAAAATACCTTTTATTATCAAAGTTGCCTTCTGGTTTTCTCAGGAAATAGGAACACAATTGGTAAGCTGAAAATACCACTGTATTCTCAACCTAAAAAAGTTGATAGAATGTCAAAATCTTTTCTCGGCTCCCTAAGATCAACGACTAGGGGGTGGAGATGTCTCGTCTTTTGTGATAGAATAATTGTATCACGAGACATCCGTTTGCTAGATTAGTGGATCTAATAGAGGGGTTATTTCCTAGTATCTGATATTTCTTACTTTCTTGTCTCATTTTAGGTTTATTACTATTTTTAGAGTATTTTGTGCTTAAATCACGTGTTAAGTGTGTAGTTTCATAGGTACATGGTTGACATGGAATCCCAAGATGATATGGAGAAATCAACGAAGTCAAATCCTCACCTAAGTCAAGGTGTACATAGAGCAAACAGTCATTTTGGAGGCATTTGAGCATTTACTGGAAAGTTTGACGTAACTTGTTTCAATCACAACGAAACATTGGCAAAAGATTCTTACCTGATTCCTTTGATTTGGAAGGAGCTTGAAATCAGTGTCACGTGAGGGGTGGCGTAAGTCAATTCAGAATTGAAATGGAAAAGTTATGAAAGGTTTCTTTCAGAGACTCAAAGTTGTCCAACAATACGTAAAAACAAGTTGGGCCTTTTGGACCTCCCTAAAAGGGTCCATGTGGACCTAAAACATTTATGGATTCTATAAATACCTTTTATAAACTAGAAAACACACATAATTCATATCAGAGAGAGACTAATCATACCTGGAGCAAGAAGAAAGAAGGGGGGAGGGCTTACAACAACCAATTCACAACTCTTTATTATTCGAAGCTCGTTTCATCTTATACATTAGAGTAATTTTTATTCTATTTTTCGTTTCAGGAATAATTTTAATAGTTTCAATATTAATTTTTAGTATTTTAATATGATCTTAATTGTTTGTACCTTGAGATTATTTAATGTCTGAACTCTAACTTTAAAATTATACTTTTTATTATCTCGTGAGATTTTTAATATTTAAAACCGCCCCTGAGTAATGTACTCTTCCCTTCCCAGTGATGTTTGAGGATAATTGTTTTTTCTGGCCTGATTGATAGAGTATAGTATTAGACAAGTGAATTGTTAGGTAAGTTGTAACACCCTTATCTGTACAGTTTTCAACTCGGTATAGAACATGAAAAGGCGTTACTGTTATATAAATGTCCTGTTAATTAATACCGATCTTTCTTCATCCCACCTAATCACCTTATCTACTTCAATTCTGTTCATAAAGTTCCAAAAATAAATTGATAAGAAATTACTGGGCTTACATGTTCTAGAAATTAAACTAATGGATAATGATCAGAAAAGATCTGGTGTCATAAGAAAAAGTTGACGGATTATATTTACATATGATACTATCTATTTCTCCTTTAAACCAAATTGGAGCAATTACATGCATGAGCAATGCCTACCTTATATGTAATTTATTATTAATGAGTGGACACTGGGGACAAAAGAAAATGAGCTTTTTCTTACGAGGAAATTACTTTCTAAAGCCAACCATTCTCAATATTTATATTATACCTCCCAACTAAAAAAAAATTCTATATACATCCAATCTTTAATTCTTTAGTTAGGTTGTTGTCTATTTTACCTCTGCTCGTAATGGGTACGGACCCAGTGGAAGTTACATTTTACGTTAAGTCACCTCCAATACGTTCCAGACCTATCTCAATTATTAACTCGATGGGTATGAACTTATTACACAAAAACAACACACAACCTTACCATGGGGCTGCACCCATTCCGTATATAAACAAACAACACTGATAAAATCAAATTCAACTTATTCAAACTGCACAAACTAAATATTCAAACTGGAAACAAACAAAACTGATTAAACCAAGTACAAACCAAAATTCATTTACAAAAAATCAGCTGGAAATTCATTTACCAAATTCATTTACAAACAAACCAAATTTTGAGTAGCACCAGTATATATGGGTGGATAATCTCTCTGATTAAGTGATTGAACTGCAAATGATTCAAGCTCCATGAATTTATTGATGATAATCCCTTTGGTTTCCTTAAACCTTCTGATGATGCTCAAGAACATGGCGAGCCTTGGTCCACCATCGAGGCAACTTGAAGGAAACACACTAACAACAATCAGATTATTGGAACATGGTATTAACAACTTTGTGTCCGAGTTCTTGTACCGATTGAAATCCTCGTTGTGTTCATCAACTCATATTTGACAATTTTTTTTTCTCATATTTGACAATTGAAGTAGCATTAGAAGTGAAGAACATATAACTTGGTAATTTAAATTCATTAGCAACGTGGATCATGGCCGTGCAAAACAGATCAATGATGAATCCAGCGAGTTGAGGGGAATCTGAAGAAATAAAAACACTTGCGAAGCGAATCAAAAAAATTAAACAAAACCCATTTTCAGAATTTCAATTACCCGGTCTGGACCCATCAAGGAATGGCGCTTCAACGGTCTGGACCCATCAAAAGAAGGGCTTCAAAGGGCTGGACCCGTGGTAGTATTTTACTTGGGCTGGACCCATCAGGCTTGAGATGGGGTAGTGTTTGAGATGGTGGCGATGGGGTAGCGTGATATTCTATATGCGTCCTAGAAGGGGGGTTGAATAGGACAATGGAAATTAATCGGCTAATTTTATTTCAAGTAAATAAAATTAAAAGCTAATTTGAATCCTATTGTTTTAGCAAACTAAATAGTTAAGAACTAGATAATCCTAAAAGACAATATTATCAAACTATTCATGTAAGCATTTTATCAAGCATATGGAGTGCGGAAAAGTAAAGAGTGTAGGGATAGAAAGATACACAATGATGTATAGTGGTTCGGTTTCCCTACATCCACTACCTAAGGAAGTCTCCTTAGGATTTGCAAGATTCTCCACTAATCTTCGTAACTCTTTAACCCGGGTGAGATTACAAACCCATTACAACCACTTCAAAAACCTTGAAGGAAATACACTTGTGTTATCACCAACACAAGGAACCAAGTATAGAACCTATACTCACACTACTCTCTTAATCTATTACAAGAACTAAGAGGAAAGGAAAAGTGTTTAGGGGTGTTATAATAGCTTGAACTAAACTCCTAAATGAGTGGATATAAACTATGTAGCTTGAGGAATGAATATGACTTGAATGCTCCTTTGAAACCTTCTTGAATGATAATATTAATTGCTCTTAAGATTGGTAGATGGAAGGAATGATTTGTGTCTTGAATGAGCTTCAATTTATGGCTGAAATAAGCTTCCAACAGTCAAAAGGCTTCTCTCTAACGGATAGATTTAAACTCCAACGGATATAAGCTTTGTCCTCTTCTAATAGTACAGAAACCCTTTCTTGCGGTGTACCGCGGATATGGTCCGGTGTACCGCATGACTCAACGTGTTGATTTCATAGTAAACTGATGGGCTACCCCATGCACCGTGTTCCGGGTCCGCAGCCTTGGTCCGGTGTACCGCGCCTCAGTCCGGTGTACCGCGCCTCAGTCCGGTGTACCGCACATTTTCTTAGCTTACTGGTCGGACTAGCTTATGTACCGCGCCTTTGGTCCGTGGTACTGCGGTGTACCGCAGGTCTTGTCCGGTGTACCGCACATTTTCTTAGCTTACTGGTCGGACTAGATTATGCACCGCGCCTTTGGTCCGTGGTACTGCAGTGTACCGCAGGTCTTGTCCGGTGTACCGCGACGCTGTTCTAATGTAGCTCAAGCTTAAGATCAAGGATTTAAAGACAACTAATATAATGAGGGGTTTAGAAAAACCTTTAAAAGTGATACCAAATGAATTTTAGTTTAAATGATGATTTGTCGAATATTAAAACGGGAATAAAAACAAGGTGAGGCTAACAATCTCCCCCTTTTTGATGTTTGACAAATCATAAACTTTTGAAGATGCCTTAGATAAAGTTTTAATCAAAAACTCCCCCTCAACCTAATCACTAGAGTTTTTAGAAAAACTCCCCCTCACAAAATGCATTTGAAAAAGTTTAACTAAAATTTCTCCCCCTTTGTCAACAACAAAAAGAATCAATGATACGATTTTTGAAAATTTTAAGGGGTCAAAATACATTTGAGTAAAAACAAAGGCTAAAGAAATAAATGGATAACAATTAGAAGCTTCAAGGACCCTATAACACCAAGAAAATATTAGCAACAAGATAATATACACAAAAAGCACTAACAATAATGGCAAGAAAAGAAGATTAGAGAATTTGCATGCCAATATCACAACGAATTTTCTCAAAAAAATCTTGGGGTAGAGGTTTGGTAAAAATATCGGCTAGTTGATTTTCCGAAGTGACAAATTCAAGTACAATATCCCCTTTTTGAGTGTGATCACAGATAAAGTGATGACGGATTTCTATGTGTTTCGTTCTAGAGTGTTGAATAGGATTTTTGGTAAGATTGATAGCACTAGTGTTATCACAACGAATTGGAACACAATCATACTCTAGGCCAAAATCTAGTAAGGTTTGTTTCATCCAAAGAATTTGAGTCACACAATTTCCGGCCGCAACATATTCGGCTTCGGCCGTGGATAAAGCAACACTATTTTGTTTTCTACTAGACCAAGAAACAAGGGATTGACCTAAGAATTGGCAACTTCCACTAGTACTCTTCCTATCAAGTCTACAACCGGCATAATCGGCATCCGAATAACCTATTAGTTCAAAAGAGGTAAATCTTGGGTACCAAAGTCCTAGACTTAGGGTTCCTTTCAAATACCTAAAAATACGCTTAACGGCACTAAGATGAGATTCTTTAGGAGAGGATTGAAATCTAGCACAAAGACACACGGAGAACATAATATCGGGTCTAGAAGCGGTTAGATAGAGTAAGCTACCAATCATACCTCGATATGTTTTCTCATCAACATCCTTACCATCTTCATCTTTGTCTAATTTTGTGGATGTGCTCATTGGAGTTTCAATTTCCTTTGCATCTTCAAGTCCAAATTTTTTGATCAATTCTTTTGTGTATTTGGCTTGATTTACAAAGATCCCATCCTTCATTTGCTTGATTTGAAGTCCAAGAAAGTAATTCAATTCTCCCATCATGCTCATCTCAAATTCCTTATGCATGCTTTTAGAAAAATTCTCACAAAGATTTTCATTAGTAGCACCAAATATTATATCATCCACATAAATTTGAACAAGAAGGATATCTTTTGAAGACCTTTTTATAAATAAAGTGGAGTCAATATTTCCTCGTTTAAAACCATCTTCTAATAAAAATTTGCTTAAACGTTCATACCAAGCACGAGGTGCTTGTTTTAAACCATATAAAGCTTTTGAAAGTTTAAAAACATGATTTGGAAATTTTGGATCTTTAAAACCCGGTGGTTGTTTAACAAAAACTTCCTCATCTATAAAACCATTTAAAAAATCACTTTTGACATCCATTTGGTAAATTTTAAAATTCATATAACAAGCAAAAGCAAGCAACATACGAATAGATTCAAGTCTAGCTACCGGAGCAAAAGTTTCATCGAAATCAATACCTTCCTCTTGATTGTATCCTTGAGCAACTAACCTTGCTTTATTTCTAGTGATAATACCGGTGTCATTTAGCTTGTTGCGAAGCACCCACTTTGTGCCAATGATAGTAGGGCCAATTGGTTTCTCAATTAATGTCCAAACTTTACTACGCTCAAATTGATTTAATTCCTCATGCATAGCGTTTATCCAATGATCATCTAGCAAGGCTTCTTTAATATTCTTGGGCTCAATTTGAGATAAGAATGCTTGATGAGCACATAGAGCAATTATACGAGAACGAGTGGTAACACCTTCATTTGGATCACCTAGAATTAATTCACTTGGGTGATCTTTGATGTTTTTCCAACACTTTGGTAAATCCGTACTAGCTTCATTTGGGAGTTGACCATTTTCCTTAAGATATTCATCATAATTTTTTAATTCTTGAGTAGGAGATTCTAAGGGTTGATCTTGTGGAGTATCTTCATGTAAATCAACATCTACTACTTTCTTGATACAAAAAGGATTAGTCTTATCAAAGTCAACATGCATAGATTCTTCAATGGTACGAGTACGTTTATTGAAAATGCGATAGGCTTTTCCCTTAGTGGAATAACCAAGAAAAATACCTTCATCCGATTTAGCATCAAATTTGCCCAAATAATCCCTAGTGTTTAAGATAAAACATTTGCACCCAAAAACACGAAAATAAGCAATAGTTGGTGGTCTACCATTCCAAAGCTCATAAGGGGTTTTCTTAATAAGGGGTCTAATTAGAACTCTATTTAACACATAACAAGCCGTATGAACGGCTTCACCCCAAAAGTATGTAGGCAAGCTATGTTCTTTTAGCATTGTCCTTGCCATTTCTTGTAGAGTTCGGTTTTTCCTTTCCACTACCCCATTTTGTTGGGGAGTTCTAGGAGCCGAAAAATTATGCTCAATGCAAAATTCATCACAAAAATGCACAAAAGGAGAATTCACATATTCACTACCATTATCACTACGAATGCATGTAATAGAGTAGCCTTTCTCATTTTGCACCTTTCTACAAAGTTTTTCAAATTCATTGAAGGCTTGATTTTTTAAAGCAAGGAACATCACCCATGTATATCTAGTGTAATCATCAACAACAACAAAGACATATCTAGATCCTCCTAGACTAGTGACATCAACGGGACCAAAAAGATCCATATGCAATAATTGAAGTGGCCTAACGGTGATGACCTTATTTATGGATTTAAAAGATGAACGATGTTGTTTACCAAGTTGACATGCATCACAAAGTTTATCTTTATCAAATTTATAAATAGGCAAACCAACAACAAGATTTTTTCTAGACAATTTTGAAATCAAATCCATGCTAGCATGTCCTAAACGTCTATGCCAAAGCCAACTATCATTAACCACGGATAAGCATTTAATACGTTGACACATAAGACTCTCAAGATCAACTACAAAAACATTATCCGATCTTTTAGCAATAAAAATAGTATTTAACTCATCATTTTTTTAAAACAATGCATCTAGATGCTTCAAATCTAACACTATAACCAACATCACAAAGTTGACTTATACTAAGCAAGTTAAAAGATAGACCCTCAACAAGCAAAACATTTGAAATAAGTAAAGAATTCATATTACCAATGTTACCTTTACCCAAAACGCGTTTTTTAGTATTGTCGGCGAAAGTAACTCTATCACCTTTTGTTTTATAGAGATGTGTAAATAATGATGGGTTCCCGGTCATATGTTTTGAGCATCCACTATCAAGGAGCCATATATTTTGCTTCTTGATGCTCCATCCCTACACACAAAAATAATTTAGGCTTTAGGTACCCAATTTGGTTTGGGTCCATGAGGGTTAGTGGATTTTCTTTTTATAGCCCATATAGGCCTTTTCCAAAGTGGCACAAGAGATCCCAAATCCAATAATTTTCGATAGTAACAATGAGATGCATTATGACCAAGTTTTTCACAATAAGTGCAAGTGATAGATGATTTTGAAGAAGATGAAATTGCATTTGAAATTTTTGATTTTACAAAAACATTTTTCAAGAGTTTTTGTTTAGTTGATGGATCATATCCTGCACCACTTTTTTCAAAAGCCATTTTTTGAGAACCTAAAATCAAATCCAAGTTTTCTTGCCCATTTGTAAATTTTAAAATAATAGCATTTTGATCAACAATCTTTTTCTCTAACAAAGCTTTTTCTTCCAAATGAGTTTTCTCAATAAGATGAAGTTTCTCATTTTCATCTATACATTCATCACAAAGATTTTGCCAATCATCCAAAGCTTTCAAAACCTCTTTAGTTCTATTTCTCTCAATTTCTAAATCTTTTGTTAAAACTTTGTTTGTTTCAGTAGAGTTTAAAAAATCATTGTAAAGAGAATCAAATGCCTCATGAATATCTTGCTCACTAGCATCATCATTAGATAAAGAGAGTTTAGATTTAGGAGTTACCTCATCATGATTTTCCATAAAGGCAAAGTGAGTTGAACCGGCATCATCATCCCAAGAAGTATCGTCATCATTTTCAAGTTCTCCCATAAAAGCAACAAGATTAACATTCTCATTATCACTTTCTTCTCAATCCGAATTTTGAGTATCCCAAGTTATATTAGCATGCATTGCTCTCTTACGTTTCTCCTTTTGAAGAAGAGGACAATAAGTTCTGATGTGACCAACTTTCTTGCAATGATAGCAAGTGGGTTCATCTTGTTTGATAGCTCTAACATTCTTCTTATAGGGTGTGGAAGAACTTCCTTTCTTGGCAAAGCGTTTGTATCTCATGAATTTTTTCATATCTCTTGCCAACATAGCTACTCATTCATCTTCACTAGTTTCTTCTTCATGTGAGTTTTCTTCTTCTTCACTTTCCTTCCTTTCTTTTCGTTCTTTCAACTTGCTACTCAAGGCATGGAAGGCAATGGATTTCTTAATCTTCTTCTCCTCATCATCTCTTATCTTTTCTTCTTCAAGCACGAGCTCTTCCGTCATGAGGTTGCAAATAAGTTCATGAACCGTCATTTTTGAAAGATCTTTAGTGTCTCTTATAGAGTTGATTTTTGATTTGTATTTCTTTGGAAGAGCAAATAAGATTTTTCGGCATTGTTCTTTGTTGGTGTACTCTTGACCAAGAGTCTTCAAGGTGTTGACAATGTTAGAAAATCTTTGATGCATAGCATTTAAGGCTTCATCGGGCTCCATACGAAATAGCTCATACTTAGTGATAAAAAGACCAATCTTAGTTTCCTTGACATCTTCCGTTCCTTGATATGATAGCTCCAAGAGTTGCCACATTTCATGAGCCGAATTGCATTCACTCACTCTAGCATATTCTGTGACACTTAACCCATTTATGAGTATGTTCATAGCTTTGTTGTTCTTTGTGAGTTTGGCTATGTCTTGAGCATTGTAATCATCTTCATCTTTCTCCTCCGTTTGACTACCATCAACGTAAGGAATGTAAGGACCCTTCTTGATAGCAAGCCACAAAAAGTAATCAATTCCTTTGACGTGAATCTCCATTTTCTTTTTCCATCCAAAGTAATATTTTCCTACAAAAAGCGGAGGTCTAGTAGAACATGAACCTTCCGGTTGATTAGAGTCCATATCGTATTAACTCTAGAAACGATTAAGTACAATAGAGCTAGGCTCTGATACCAATTGATATTCTATATGCGTCCTAGAAGGGGGGTTGAATAGGACAATGGGAATTAATCGGCTAATTTTATTTCAAGTAAATAAAATTAAAAGCTAATTTGAATCCTATTGTTTTAGAAAACTAAATAGTTAAGAACTAGATAATCCTAAAAGACAATATTATCAAACTATTCATGTAAGCATTTTATCAAGCATATAGAGTGCGGAAAAGTAAGGAGTGTAGGGATAGAAAGATACACAACGATGTATAGTGGTTCGGTTTCCCTACATCCACTACCTAAGGAAGCCTCCTTAGGATTTGCAAGATTCTCAACTAATCTTCGTAACTCTTTAACCCGGGTGAGATTACAAACCCATTACAACCACTTCAAAAACCTTGAAGGAAATACACTTGTGTTATCACCAACACAAGGAACCAAGTATAGAACCTATACTCACACTACTCTCTTAATCTATTACAAGAACTAAGAGGAAAGGAAAAGTGTTTAGGGGTGTTATAATAGCTTGAACTAAACTCCTAAATGAGTGGATATAAACTATGTAGCTTGAGGAATGAATATGACTTGAATGCTCCTTTGAAACCTTCTTGAATGATAATATTAATTGCTCTTAAGATTGGTAGATGGAAGGAATGATTTGTGTCTTGAATGAGCTTCAATTTATAGCTGAAATAAGCTTCCAATGGTCAAAAGGCTTCTCTCTAACGGATAGATTTAAACTCCAACGGATATAAGCTTTGTCCTCTTCTAATAGTACAGAAACCCTTTCTTGCGGTGTACCGCGGATATGGTCCGGTGTACCGCATGACTCAACGTGTTGATTTCATAGTAAACTGACGGGCTACCCCATGCACCGTGTTCCTGGTCCGCAGCCTTGGTCCGGTGTACCGCGCCTCAGTCCGGTGTACCGCACATTTTCTTAGCTTACTGGTCGGACTAGCTTATGTACCGCGCCTTTGGTCCGTGGTACTGCGGTGTACCGTAGGTCTTGTCCGGTGTACCGCACATTTTCTTAGCTTACTGGTCGGACTAGCTTATGCACCGCGCCTTTGGTCCGTGGTACTGCGGTGTACCACAGGTCTTGTCCGGTGTACCGCGACGCTGTTCTAATGTAGCTCAAGCTTAAGATCAATGATTTAAAGACAACTAATATAATGAGGGGTTTTGAAAAGCCTTTAAAAGTGATACCAAATGAAATTTAGTTTAAATGATGATTTGTCGAATATTAAAACGGGAATAAAAACAAGGTGAGGCTAACATAGCGTTATTAAGACCTTCAAGGCCTTCAATGGTGGAAAATTGCATTCCCAGGCCTCGGTTTCAGTTGGCCTTTATCGCCATCAACGGTGGAGATTGGAACTCGCTGGGTTTTCCTGTGCTGGAGAAGAGCGGCTTGGCGACGGCGGTGATGGTGAGTATAGGAGAACGGTCCGTGGAGATGACAGTGAATCAGTGGTGAAGATGGTGAAGCAACGCGGTGGTGGGGTGGCATTGAATTGGTGGACCTCGAGATATCCATCGAATGGCGGTGGTGGATTTGTTGTTGATGGTGGTTGTGAGAATCTTGCTCCAGTGGTGATGCGATACTTGTTGGCGGTGGTGCGGAGGTGCGACGGCGGCCTTCTGCTTGTTCGACGGGAGCATTGCAACGTTGGGTTTGGGAAGCTCAGATAGAAAGAGAGGGTGAGGGTGAGGGGAAGCATCGTGCGTGATGGGGGGCTGGGGTTTCTAATATAAATAGGAAGAGAGAAGTGGAAGGGGAGGTGGGTTGAGGGAGGTGGTGAAGGTGCCGGTGAGTGTGAGGGAAGGATGGGTTTCTAAATGTAATTGGGGGATTTGATTTTGGGGGTTGGTTCTCTCTGTAGTTAATAGAGAAAGAGGGGGTATTTTGGGATATTTCCCTATTTAGTTGGATTTCTATTGGGTAGTTAGGGTAGTGGATGTATTTTATAAAGGCAATTGTCAATCGGCCTTATAAAGTTAATAGCCCTTTTCTTACCAATCTTCTTGGTTATGTGACGGACTCCATTTGGACCATTCGGTCCTTTGGGTGTGGCTTACGATATATTAGAGTTCAAAATTAAAATGACTTAATTAGTTGCTAGTTCCTATCATAAATTATATTTCCAAATAATCCTCTTAGACAACAGGACTATTCCGGCTGGACATGATCATTTCCCGCTACTGGACTGAAATAAATAAATCCACAAATTAGTTGACAAATGCACATAAAATTTTCTGCAATAATCGGGATTAAAATCTCTAATATTTTTAGTTGAGTAACTGCAACGAATATAATTTCAATGATTTTGGTAAAGACAAGGCTGCCTCAAACCTCCAAGATACCTAAATCGAGATAATAATGAAGTCTATTTTAGTTTTAAGTTTTTTATTCATATTAATGGTGGCAAGTATATGATAAAATAACAAGATAAATAAAGATAATAATAAATAACACATACCCATTACTACTATTATGAGAAATTCATAATAATAAATGTACAAGTTGTTTGCAAGTTATAGTTAATAAGTAAAGTTCGTTCACATGTAATTAATCTGTTTGTGTTCAGAATGGAAGTGTAGAAGAAATTAATTGTTTAAACTAGAAAACAAGTAAAAAGATAAATATTTGTTTAGTTTTCTAAGATAAGGAATATAAGGACAATAATTAAACTAATACGAATAAATAAACTACTAAAAAATGGAGATAAGAAATATAGCTTAACTCTGCTAGTATGCACCTATCCTTCTAATTCATGACTCTAATTATAAGGGTGATATGAGAAAATATAAATATCAGGATTCTAAAATCCTTCTAACTCCCGCAAGGTTAGCTTAGAAGGAAACCTAACACTACCGAGGGACGTGGGTAAAGGGACCCTGCGTTGAGATCTATGATTAAATCTAACCCTATTGACTATCTAGTTAGGCAAGCCCACCAGGATCGATACCACACACTAGACGATTATGTGGTGTTGTCTATAATTGAATCCTCGTAAGGGAGACAGTCCAACTAATAAGGACAATCCTTAGATTGGCCAAATATAGTGCTGGAATAAGTCAAACACATAATACAGATATATAATTAAAAAGCTCAATCAATTAACTGTCACTTTTTCAAATAATATAGAATATAGAAATATAATTCAAGGATTATACATAGTGAAAACCCAAGTTATGGGAAAATTAGTTCATAACTAAAGAAATAAAACTAAAGATAAGATACCTTACAAAAATGGTTAAACCAAGAATCTAAGATAAATTACCCTAATGGTAGAGTGGACGGATGGAGAAGAGAAGTTTGTGACTCTCTAACTTCTTGTTTTCCTCTACAAGTCAAATTGCTTCTCTATATGATCTCTAAGTGTAATATTGATTAGGGACTGAGTAAGGACATGTTTACAAAGGTAAGTAGTCATATATATAGGTGTTAGGTCGAAATATAGGTCATGGGCCAAGTTTTGGAGTCCTAATCTAACTCAAACTCGTTTTCCTTAATAATAAGACTAGTTAACCTTCAGAGTTTGTACAAATCATAACTCCTTCGTTACAACTGCAAATCCAGTGATCTTGGTTTTAAAACGACCGCAATTTAAATAAATTTCCAAATATAAAAGGTATCCTTCAAATTCCTTGTCGATTTTATGAAGCATAAAAAATACTACATGTCTTCACAGCTGAACAACCATTTTTGGTAGCTTTTGCACTTTCCTAAAACCAGTTTCTATCCTTTTAACTCTTGATTTTGTCTTGGATCTTATTTCCTCAAATCTTTAAAATTTATTTTGCATCTAATATCATCATTGTACCTAAGACCTTCACATTTAACACCCAATTTACACTAAAAATGATCTAAAGGTATTAAACCTCCAAATCAGGCATGAATTGAGAAACTAACAATTAATAGGGGAAAATCCCTCAACTAAGAACATAATACACCTAAAATGATGTCTCATGAATAAATTAATTCATCGGAAATATGGAGACATCACATATATCGAATTTTCAAAAATGATTCACGTTCCACAATAATTATTTTCCCCTAAGTTAATGTTTTATGTTCATCATAATTTTCAAGTTATGAGATTCTATTATTTGAAAACTCCTAATTGATAGGGCAAAATATTCCCATACGCTTTTCACAAGCAATGTTAATCTCTAGCAACCATCTTAGTGGTCATTATGGATCTCTTAACAAGTCGTTAAAGAGTCCCACTTAGAACTCAAGCCATTTTTAGCTAGTGTTGGACTAGTTCGAGTCACGCTGGAAGCAAATAGTATAACTTCTTCATCTCCGTCACTGACCAATTAATTTTGTTGACCAAAATAATGTGACGTCAAGATCTCTCCAGTAAAGGCTCTGATTTCCAAAAGTGACTTTAAACTTCTTCTACGCCTTGGTTTGGGGTTTGAATTTAATTTTGACTTCTCTCCCTCATCTTGGCATCTTTTTTCGCCCATGTACCTAAAATCTACACACTTAACAAAAAATTAAGGCACAAAAGCTCTATAAATAGCAGTATGTCCAAAACAAGAGAGAAAAGTACAATATGTCAAATACTAGAAAAAAATCCCGCACTTAGGCCCAATAAACTCCCAAAAAGATGTCTTGTAAAAAGATTAATTTATCACAAAAAATGACATTAAGACCCAACTCAAAGTTTTATCGTCTCGACAAAATAAAAAAATAAAAAAAAAGTCAATGGGGCCTGATTCCAATCAATCAAAGAAGAGAGTAGTATAAAAATATTGAATGAAACTAAAACATTAGTCGTGACTATATTTTGCACAGTGGAATACCACCCGTAGGCCACGATATACTGCTCGACTTATATGAAGTTTCTAACTTTTGTTCCATAAGGGAAACAGTCACGATGCTTTCCTTGTAGTAACTGATTATGAGAACGTCTATCAAGGTTTTCTATTCTCCAATGAATATATATCAAAAAACGCGTTATAGACTCGAGAAAAATTAAATTCCGACACCTGAGCGCAAAGTTATGGCCTCTCAAAATTTGTTCAATTGTGTTCGCCGATGTGTGTGTTACCGCAAATCCAATCGCTCACCACTCTATTAATTCAAAATATCCCCTGTTTTCCACCCTAAACTTGATTTTTTGCATATCTACACATAAAAAACACTCATACCTTTCTCATTAACTTTAGTGTACATTAAAATACATAATTAACTTACTAATATACACTACAAACATGAAATAAAACAAATAAAACAATTTAAAACATGCCTCCCAAGAGCACATTTTTAATTGTCGTTGAAGTTTGACGTGTTACCTAAAGGTCATTTATTTCTAACATAGCCTCCACAACAACGAGTGAGTCTCTTAACACCAACCAAGCGAAATTTGCACCCCTTCTTGGCTTTCACTTCAACTAACTTCTCAAAAACAAATCTAGTGACCATGAATGGTCCACGAAATCTTGTGCTTGCAGAAATTTTTTGGGGGATCGGGATCTTTCAATTCTACCTCTTCTCATACCCCAAACTCATCATCTTTCCTATTTCTCATAGGTTCTCTCAGAACCTTCTTAGCACGCTTCTTGGTTACATTCAACTGGGAAAGGTGTGGGTCCCCTTAATGATTCAGAGAAGATTTATTAGGTGGTTTATTTATTATCTCTTTCTCCTCCGACCTTAAGGTTTCCACAACCTTGATTAGTTCTTTCTCTACCTGATCAATGATGCCCAAGCGGAAACAATCTCCCGAAGAATCCGGGAACCTCATCGACTTGAACACGTTGAACTTTTCCTCCTTGTCTTGCACTCTCATGATCAATGTTGCATTCTATACATTAACTAAAGTACGCCCCATAACTAAGAATGGTCGCCCCAATATGATCGACACATTCTTATCTGCATCATAGTCAAGAATAAGAAAATTACAAGTACTTATAAAATGAATAAATTATCTCTAGAAAATAAGAATGATTCATCTCTAAGCATTTTTGGATTTGTAGAGGGTTAGTTCTATGTTTTAGGGAGTAGAGAGCGTACTTTAATTAGCTTAGAAATGAATTAAATAGATGGGGTTGGTTAGGTAGTATAGTTTTTTAATGCTATAGTACCAGGTTGGTCGACTCCAGCCTCAGTATGTTTTTATATTTAATTAGCTCGGGTCCGAATCATCGACCCTAGTTTCTTAAATACTAAACATGCTTAATGCTAATAGGGTTTGGCTAGGCTCTAAATTCATATTTTGTTGTACACTCAGGTTAGGGTCATCTTACTTAACCCTAGCTCCAATTAATATGAGACCAAAAATAATAAGGCTCGTTCGCATGTTAGCTTGTCGTCAATATAAATTTGAACAACTATCGATTACGTCATTTAAACCATTGGTTAATTTTTTGTAGCTTGGTTTTATTTGACAAATTCATATAAGTGGTAACTGGTTGTCTGAACACGTGTTTGATGTATTTTTGGTCATTATGTTGGAATTATTAAAATAAATCAACAAATATTTAATGGTGATTAAAGATTTTTCTCTTTATAAATACTTTCATGTTCTTGGCAGAAGTGGAAAATAGTTATTCATTTGGAAAATATTCCACATAGGAAGTGAAGAAGGAAAATGTGGGTATATAATATATTACTTTTCTATTCATTTTAAATGGCTTAACACAATGGTGTATAAAAGAGAAATGGGAAGACCCCACAGGCACACACCACCACCACCATCCCGCGCCCAGCCTGGCCCGGCGCCAGCGGCAGTGGTCGTGGGAAGTTGTGGAGTCTTGGGGAATTAAAAATAAAAATAAAATCGAGTTTTAACGAGAAACTAGTGTTTATACTAGTTCTTGGTACTTTATTTTATTTCCAGAAGAAGACAAAACAACCAAGACTTGATGACTCATTAACTCAGAATTCATTTAGAATATTCCATTATCAAGACTCTTTAATTCAATTATTGCGGAAGTCACAAGAGTTTGGTCAAGAAAAACGTCTGCATTGATGAGCCTTTTATATGCATTGATGAGTATTTAACACCAGTTATTAATGTGACAGGTTTTTGGTTATCCATTTACTATAAATATACCATAATTCTTTTGTAATTCTAGAGAGAAAGAATAAAGAATTCATAATAAAAGAGCTCTCTTCTCCATGATTAGTCAAATTGTTTCTTGACATAGAGATTTGAGTAATATAGTGATATGCTTGTTAGAGACATCGATACTCCAGGAATATATTTTTTGAATGCTACACTTTTCCGTGTATTTGTATCTATTTTCTTTTCTAAATTTTTGTGTAAGTTCTATTTTTTCCAATTTCTTGTCATAGTTGTAGTATTACATTTTAAGAATGTATTTTTGTTAAGTCCATTTTTGTGTTATCAGTGATATTGTTAGTTTTTACCAACAATTTAAAAAAGGTAATTTTAATATCATTGATTGTAAAATAGTTTTTTCTATTTAGGCGGTTGCTTCATCCTTGACCGATAAGTCATTCCCAACGTGACTATGTTGGAGACTTTAAATTATTCTAACTACAAATGTTGGGCACAAATGATATTGATATGCATTGGACAATATGAACTAGACCTTGTCATTGTTAAGGTACTCCCCGCCATTGAGGCCAATGGGGAAATTACCAAAGAAAAACAACTTAGGCTTCTGGCTCTCGCAGTTGGGTTCAAGAAAGCTAATTCAGTGGTTAGGGGATGGATCTTGAATAATGTGACGAAATTCACCTTTGATCTAGTTTTTATTGGGAAATCCGCAAAGACTATCTGGGAAACACTTCAGAAAAGGTATGGGGGTGATATTCTGATGAGAAGAAATACCTCACTGGGAAATGACCAACAAGATCTAATTAGTCTCATACAATTCAAAAAGTGAATCGACTCATATTGCTCTAAATATAATTCACAAACGTGATTATATTTTAGGTGGATATTAAATTTATGTGTGGATGAAGATATAGATGAAGAGATCTATATGGTGCAACTTATAGGGTTTGTGGTTTCGGGTTAAGGGGATAAAGTATGAAAACTTAGGAAATCGTTTTGTGTTTTTAAACGGGTACCTTGCTAATGAAATATCATCTTAATAAAAGATGGACTTGTAGTTAATACCTCTAACCCTTTTGTTTACTTTAAAGTAATGGAATCAAATTTCGTTACATTTTTGTCGATATGTGTATGAGATGATCATCTTTTGGTACTTCCATTCATGGACTTACTGCTTTCATTCTTCTATTTGTGAATAAAAGATATGGGGGAAGCTGCTAAGGGTAAAACTCATTAGAGTCAATAATAGGATTTAACTTAGTCATTCTCCCTATGTTGGAAAGGCTCTTTTGATGTAGTACCTGGTAAAACTCCTTATAATACTAGTTTTCATGGATTAAAGAATTTTAGGGGTGTATAATAGGGTTATTTATTGTCATTTAATAAAGTACAAGAGAGGTACTATTGATCTAGTTTTGTTATTTAACAAGATTCTTGTAGTTCTTGAAGGATATTTGTGACCCAAACTAGGTCCCATATAATGATGAAGTCCGCTCCACCAGTGGCTATGCGTTCTCCTCAGAAGGAAGTGGTATATCGTCAAAGTCCCCTTAACAGACTCGTATAGCACAAACCTTCACGGAGTCCGAGTTCGTAGCACTAGAGTTGGAAGGACAAGAAAATGAATTGTTGAGGAGTCTCCTATCCGATGTGCCACTATGTGAATAAAGTGCCACACAAGTGTGCACATATTTTGACTCGCAAATAGTGATCATATTCGCTCATAATAGCACCCATATTGGAAAATGATACATATTTCCATCATACATAGCTCAGTATAAAATGTTACTGAAGAATGGTGTGATCACTTTAAAGTACAGATGCTGAGTAAAATATTTGGTTGATCCGTTTACTAAAGTTTTAACCGAAAGAGTTATCCTGGAAACATTAAGGGGGATGTGACTAGAACCCATTGATGGGGAACATATGAATGATGAGTCTATATGAAGCACTATCTTTCCATCTCTATGGCATAAATTGTACATACATGAGCATATTAACTCTAAATGAATTCATAGTTATTTGTGGTTGTCCTATTGAGACGGGTTTGATAAATTTACCATTGAGATTGATATATATATATATATATATATTGCTCCTACTTAATGAATTCATAGCCATGCGTGGTGGTCCTATTGAGAAGGAATTGGTGAATTTACAAGTGGCCATTAAGACAAAATGACCAAGACTTGATGATTCATTAACTTACAATTAATTTAGAATATTTTATCATCAAAACTCTTTAATTCAGTTGTTACGGAAGTTACAAGAGATTGATCTAGAAAAACGTCTGCATTGGTGAGCCTTAAACACCAGCTATTAAGAATTCAGAAGAAAATAAATCTCTCTTCTATATGATAAGTCAAATTGTTTCTTGATATAGAGATTAGAGTAATAGAATGATACGCTAGTTAGAGATATTGGACTCGGAATCATTTTGATTACAATAAGATTTGATCCCAGGATCTCTTGGTTCTGCGCAGGATCTCTTCAACCATTATTGCTCATGAGCAACTCGTGCTCGACTATTAAAAAAGATTGTTTTATAAGTTAAACAAATAAGTTCTAACATTTCGATTTGGATCATTCGAAGCTTGGGCTCGGCTCGTTTAAAGTTGAGCTCGGCTCGGCCCGACTCGTTTAAGTTTGAGCTCGACTCGACAAATTAAACAAATAAATATGTACATCTCGTATTCAGCTCAGCTCGCCTCGTTTACAGCCCTAGATAAAACCTAACCAATGTATTTTTTATAGACGGCCTTTTTTTTCTTTGGAAAACCGTATAGGCCATTGGGCCTCTTTTTATTGAGTTGGGTCCAGTTTTTTAATATTCTTTGGGTTGGGGCCAAGTTTTTCACAACCCTAATTTTCATCATCTCTGCATATAATAGTTCCCTTTTAGACGGTTTCTCTGCATATTAAAAGATGAGTAATGATATATACCACCCAAATTCATACCACTCAAATGTCACCCAATGACGTGGCGTGAATTGATTGGTAACAAATTGTTAATGCATTTATTTTTTTGATTTGATTAAAGATTTGTAACCAATCAATTCACGCCACGTCATTGGGTGACATTTGGGTGGTATATTTCATTACTCTTAAAAGATAACTAGTTAAATATGTAGACATAGATTCAAAGATAAGATTTGTTTTCTACCCTTTCGGTCCTGTTCGATCTTATATTGTTAATTTTTTACCAACACATTAACCTTTTTATGAAAATTCTTTAATAAAAAATATTGGTTAATTAATCATTGCTTGGAATATCAAACATTTTGAGGTTCTGCAAAAATGATCAAATGGGTGATAAAGAGGTTAAGAGTCTAGTGAAGCCCTGTATTAAATCCAGTATAACATTTTTTAATTCAGATCAGTTAAGGTGATATGAAGGATAGAGAATATCAATTTGGAGCAAGAAAACATTATACCTTTTACTGCAAAGCTTATTTTACACAGATAGTAAGAGAACAAGTTTGTAACCAATGTAATGAAAAGTAAAATAAAGTTACAGTTAATACTGGTCTCTCGAGCTAACAATTTCTTACACGAGTTAACTAAAACCTATGAAAAACAAAATGACATATAAAACAATTCAAGAACCTAACAATTTCTTACACGAATTAGCTAAAATAAACCGGGCATCTCTTATCTTTATAAGTAGCTAGGATCAATCCATCAGTGCCAACCCCAACTTCACAGTTAGCATGCATCCTATGGCGCTTGCTAGTCCATCTTGAGACTTTAAATCTAATCCCCGATGTTAATTCAAGTCGAAACTTGACCTCTCCTCGTGCACGATCATTCAAAAATTGTTGCCAACGCTGGCTTGTCACCGTCAGTGTTGCACCATTTAAAGATCCAGCAAGAATTCTTGTGTTTTTTGGTTCTTCATAGAATGGAACCAACAATGAAGTGCCTCCAACACTTTGGTCATTATAGTAAACTATTACCTGAATAGCATCATAATAAACTCCAATGTTCTGATTCGAATTACGAGCCGTTACATTAAAATTTATCTGAGCATTTTCGAATCCGTTTCCTTGAGCTATACCTACATTGCCAGATTCATAACTTTATTTTAGTGAGCGTTAAACACTAACTTTTTTTTCAACTTTGTTTAAAATTGCATCATTAGTCTCCGTTGTTATGCAAAAGTAGCAAACTAAATATACCCCTTTGTATTGAAAACAAATATACCCTAAAATTTAGCAAAACATTGTGTACCTGGGATTGAAAAGTCGTGGACGTGAAATCTTGGTCGATGAGGGCGTAGACTAAGCCATAAAATGAAACTAATAATACCCACGAGCATCACCAGGGCTAGAATTATGGCGCAAATCAGCTTAGAGACTCTGGTGGTTAGACTTTCTTTAACCCTATGTGCGTAGTATTTAAATGTGTGGTGTCGCTTCAAGGGGTAGTTTTGGGGGCCAGCTTGAATTGGTAAATTGTTGTGATTACCCATTGACGGGTTTGCGGAACTAGTTAAGGGAAGACGACTTGAACCATAACCATGTGACATCACTATCCTTTGTATCGCGAATGTTGGGATTGATCGATGAACAGAGATAAGATATTAGGGTATATGCATGTATTTTTATAAGTAAAAAGCTAGATTATAAGGTGGCATAGGCATAAAGGAACATCGTGGTGGACGTTAAGTCTTCTTTTGCATGTGGAAAGAAAAGAATAAAGATCACTCTTTTATTATAGTATCAAAACCATGACCCATTACTATACAGCTTAAATGGTATCGAATACACGGCCTTCAAAGACAAGAAAGAATTGTCATGCTGGAAAATGATTCATGGTTTTACTTGTATGAAAGAATTATAGATGTCCAAATAGGAGAGGATCCATAAATTTTACTTAGTTAAATCTGTATTTTATTTCTTAAGCTAAATTACAAAAAAAAAAAATTATAAAAATATGTAGAACAAAAGATAAATAAAAGAGTTATTAGCTTCCTTGACACTTCTTATTACATCCGCCTAAAAAGCTTGGTTGCTAATACTCTAGTTAGTATATGCGAATCAAAGCTCAAGCATAAAGCATTCTCATAGTCGGATCAATGATATACTATAGAGGGTAGTAAACTTATAATAGTAGCAATAGTTGGAAACCACCCCCCCCCCCCCCCCCCACCCACCCCCATATGGCAAATTTAAAATAAATTGCGATGCCTCTTTTAACCTTAGTACTAACACAGCAGCAATTGCTTGTGTTATGATTTGTATAAAGAGAAGAATAATTGTATATTGATTATGTTGATAGGTAGTACATTATATAGATGGAGTGAGTGTGTACAATGTGACTCAATACACTCACTCGTACAAATATTCCTTTTAACAAACTATTTTGTCTTCTAGCTTAACAAACTTATTTAACCATAGTTAAGACTATTGTTATCATCCCCCCTCAAGCTGAGCCCGTCTAAGAAGGGGAAGCTTGCTAATAAGCGAAGAGAAAAGAGTAGGAGAGAGTCCTTTTGTGAAAATATCAGCTAATTGTGACTGAGTAGGTACAAACAGCAGCTTGAGTAATTTACTCTGTACTTGTTCACGAACAAAATGAAAATCTATGTCAATATGACGCGTTCGTGAATGAAACACAGGGTTCGAAGCTAGAGCTATAGCCGACATATTGTCACAAGATATTGTAGGAGTAACAACACCAATCTTCAAACTAGTTAGCATAAAGGTTAACCATTTAATTTCTGCAGAGACGTAGGCTAAAGCTCGATATTCGGCTTCTGTAGAAGAACGCGAAACAGTTGTTTGGCGCTTAGAACCCCATGATATTAAGTTTTCACCTAAAAATATACAATAACCCGTTGTAGAGCGTCGATTTGAGATATTACTTGCCCAATCGGAGTCAGAGAAGGCACGAATATTAGTTGATGAAGCATTAAATGTAATGTTATAATGTAAGGTGCCTTTAACATAACGCAGAAGCTTCTTTAAGGCTGCATAATCTAAATTCGTAGGATTATGCATAGTTTGACACACTTGATTAACTGCATACGTAATGTCAGGTCTAGTGATGGTTAAATATTGAAGAGCACCTGTGATACTTTGAAAATGAGTAGGATTTTCATACGGAAGAAGATCATGATCTGTTTTCACGGTGTATTTACTTAATGTAGGAGTTGTACTTAGTTTACAATCACTCAAGCCAGCCTTCTGAAGGATAGATGAAGCATAGGAAGATTGACTTACACAGATAGACATATTTGATCGTGTAATTTCAAGTCCTAAAAAATAAGAAAGATTCCCAAGATCTTTCATCATAAAACGTGTTTTTAGAGCCGTAATAATAGTAGAAATAGCAGCATTATCTGCTCCAGTAACTAATATATCATCCACATAAACAAGAATAATAGTTAAAGAAGAACTAGAACCTTTAATGAACATGGAAGAATCCGCAGAGCTTGATTGAAAACCATGAGTAGTTAAAAAAGTAGCAAGTAATTGATACCAAGCCCTTGGAGCTTGTTTTAAACCGTATAGAGAACGATTTAGTTTACATACATAATTAGGATGTTGAGCATTAATAAAACCAGGAGGTTGAATCATATAAACCTCTTCATCAAGCTTGCCATGTAAAAAGGCATTTGAAACATCCAATTGAGTAATATTCCAATTATAAGAAGCTGCTAAAGAAAGAATAACGCGAATAGTTTGATGCTTAACTACGGGACTGAAAGTTTCAGTATAATCTAGGCCATATTCTTGTAAAAAACCACGTGCAACAAGCCGTGCTTTATACCTTGCAATTGATCCATCAGCCTTACGTTTAACTTTATAAACCCATTTACAAGAAATAGGTGATCTCCCAATTGGTGGTGGAACTAAATTCCATGTGTGTTGATCAAGTAAAGCATTATATTCAACTTGCATAGCAGATTGCCAACAAGGTAACACAGAAGCTTCTTTATATGTATTAGGTTCAATAGGTAAAGAAGAAGATTCAAGAGTATGTTGACATTTATAGGATGGTTTTAAAGATCCTGTTTGTCTACAAGTAACCATGGGATGGCGCACAGGTGGTGGTTGTATAGGTGGAGATTGAGAAGATGAAGAAGGAGTAGAGGAGTTGGGGACTGAGTTGGATGATGACTCAGCTGAAGGTTGAGGTGATGGGAGAATTGGATCAAAAGGATGTGACAAAGACTGTGGATTTATATTAAAGTTGAATAGATCAACAAAAGATGAAGACTCATCTTGTGAACAAGAAGGTATAGGTGATTGAGTAGAAGAAGCAAAAGGAAAGACATGTTCATTAAAAGATACATGTCTGGAGATATATATTTTCTGAGAATGTAAGTCAAGGCATTTGTAACCTTTTGAGAAGTTACAATATCCCATAAAGACACACGAAATTGATTTAGGGGCTAATTTATTAGAGACATAAGGTTTAAGCCAAGGAAAACATTGACAACCAAACACTTTAAGGTGTGTGTAAGAGGGAGAGATCTTATATAGCAACTCATAAGGACTATGATTTGCTAAATTTGGAGAGGGTAAAAGATTTATAAGGTAGATGGAAGAGGCTAAAGCTTCAAGCCAGTATTTAGAAGGCATAGAACTATGAGTAAGAAGAGTTCTAGTTGTCTCAATTAAGTGTCTGTGCTTCCTCTCAGACACTCCATTTTGTTCAGGAGTGTGAGGGCAGCTTGTTTGGTGAATTACACCATTTGACTGAAGGAATAAGGAGAAAGCTTTACTTAAATACTCACCACCATTATCAGTGCGCAAAATTTGAATTGACTTATTAAATTAAGTTTGTATCATTTTATAAAAGGCTTGAAAGACAGATAGAACATCAGATTTGAGTTTTAAAGGGTAAACCCAAGAGAACTTACTGAAATCATCAATAAAGATTACATAGTACTTAAAAGAAGAACAAGAACTAATAGGAGAAGGTCCCCATACATCTGAATGGATAATAGTAAAAGGTACTAGACTCCTAGATACAGAAGAAGCAAAGGGAAGTTTATGAGCTTTAGAAACTGAGCAAGCCACACAAGCAACACCATGAAAGTTGAGTTTAGATTCCAAAATAGGTGCTAAGATTGAAGAGGCATTTGCTGAAGGATGACCCAACCTAAGATGCCACAAAATAGATGAAGAGGCTTGAGACTTGGAAGACAAACACAGAATACTTGAAGAAGGTGAAGACACTGAGCCACCATGAAAGGAAATAGGATACAAACCATCCTTACAAGGGCCCTGAAAAAGAATTTTATTTGAGTGGTTTTGAATAATAGACACTGAGGAAGCATTAAAGGTTATAGAGCAATTATTATCCAAGGTAAAACGAGATATAGATAAGAGATTAGAGGAAATTTGAGGCACATGAAGAATGGAATTTAGTGTAAAAGTAGTAGAGGGTGTAAGAAGCTTACTATGTCCTGTATTGGCAATTTCAAGAGCAGCACCATTTCCAACTGAAACATTATTACCTCCTTGATAGGGAGATGAATTATGAATAAGATTTATATCATTAGTTATGTGACTATTAGCACCTGAATCCAGAAACCATTGCTCAGCATCATAAGAAGCTGAAGGAGATGATTGAGTATAAGTTGAAGATTGTGGTGAAGGTTGTGGATTAGATTGAGCAGCCAAAGCAATACGATTAGCTCTAGGAGAAGGAAAAGTAACAAAATCAGTACGATACCAGCAATCCAAAGCATTATGTCCAATTTTGGCACAAATCTGACAGGTAGGTAAAGAATTATGAACACCAGTCTGAGAAGTAGAGGATTGAGGTCCCAAATTTGAAGGAACATAAGTATGAGCACCACGACCTCGTCCAAAGAAACCACGACCACGACCTCGATTAGGTGCACCACGACCTCGATTAGATGAAGGAGGTGATGAATTAGAGTAAAGTGCAGTATGAGTTTGAACATTTGATTCAGAATGTTCAGTCATATGCATATGAAGTTCCTCAGACACAAGCAAACTACTCAAAAAGTGAAAGCTAATAGGTGTTGATTGAGCATTTGTGATACGAATACTAGATTTGAATTGATTATACTCATTAGGCAAACCTTTTAGTGTATACATGATAATATCCTCCAAAGGAAGAGCTTCAGAAGCTGTTTCAAGCCCATCACAGATCGACTGAATAGAGGCTAAGTAATCACTCATTTTGAGGTCACCTTTCTTCATGTTGCATAACTTCATTTTGAGTTGATGAACATGGGTTCTGCACTGAGTAATGAATATCTCTTCTAATTTGCTCCAAACATCACCAGCTCGAGATAAACGAACCACTTGAGACAAAATCGATGGAATCATCGAAGATAATAGAGATACTTTTAGTTGTTGATCTTCGATCAACCAAGTCGCATACAGTGGATCAGATGACAATGGTTGCGTAACAGAACCATTTAAATGACCCAAGTAACCATGAGCATCAAGTACAGCTTCTATCTGAGACCGCCATAGGACATAGTTAGAGGAATCGAGTTTGACCTGCACGAGGCTACTCCAATTTTGACGAAGGAGAAGTAGACCAGCAGGAATCGAAGCACTAGATGTAATATTAGGAGAAGAAGAAGGTGATGACGACGAAGACGCCATAGGAAAAGCGGAAGAGGATCGATTTGAAGAAGCAAAGCTCAAGACGCCATTAATGGCGAAAAAATTTTGTGTTGAGCTTTTTAGAAAAGGCTTCTTATTGGCTCTGATGCCATGTTATGATTTGTATAAAGAGAAGAATAATTGTATATTGATTATGTTGATAGGTAGTACATTATATAGATGGAGTGAGTGTGTACAATGTGACTCAATACACTCACTCGTACAAATATTCCTTTTAACAAACTATTTTGTCTTCTAGCTTAACAAAATTATTTAACCATAGTTAAGACTATTGTTATCAGCTTGTATATTACGTGACTCTGCAGGTTGTTTTTTGGAAGGAAAAGCTAAAGTTATACAAGCTCGTTCTATACTAGAAGCAGAAGCTAGAGGCATCTTGGAGGCTTGTGAAGTCGCAAACAAGAGACCAAAAGGATCAGTAGAAGTTGAGAATGATTGCCTTGTAGTTATTAACAATATTAATTCGACTAATTGTAATAATTTTAGTTGTACTAAACTTGTGGTTAAGAACATTTGCTTTTGTGCACTTAGGGATAATATTTGTATCTCCTTTACAAGGAGAGTAAACAATAGAAGTGCGGATTGGATGGCTAAACAAATGCTAAAAGGCAAATTGTTTAACTTTTGGAGTTTTTCTCCACCTCTCCAATTAGCCAACTTACTTAGGGGTGACTTTGAAGCTATAGGTGTAGGTTGACTTGTAACTAGGGCTGCAAACGAACCGATACTTTCACCAAGGGCTCGAGTTTGAGTTCGCTAAAAGTTTGTTTGAGTTCGGCTCGTTAGTTAAACAAACCAAGCTCAAACTTTAAATTTGGGCTCGTTTACTAAACGAGACAAACTCAAACATGTATAAGCTCGATTCGTTAAGCTCATGAACAGTTTGATAAGAGCTCGTTAATAGGCTTGGTAGATATATTCAATTAAAAATTATCAATTTTATATGTATGTGTGTGTGTGCGTATATATATATATATAAACTCAAAACTCTGTAAAATTTTTGTATATCTAATTAATCATAACTAAACTATTCTATATTTAGTAAGTATATTTTTTTTCAAGTCAAATTATATAATATGTTTTATATTAGTTTTACTTAACTTTATTTTAAATCACATAAAATCCCAAAAATATATATATCATATAAAAAAATAAACGAGACTTAAATGAGTCTAAAACGAACAAATCCAAGCCGAACTCAAGCTTGGAAAAAATAAGTTCGCTAAGGGTTTGTATGAGTTCGGCTTGTTAATTAACGAACCAAGCTTAAGAAAGCTAAAGCTCGGTTCGGCTCGGTTCAAACTCAAACCAAGCTCAAGCTCAAGCTCGCTAAAATATTAGCAAACAAACTCAATAAAGCAAAAGCTTGGTTCGGCTCGGTTCATTTGCAGCCCTACTTGTAACATCTTTTGTATTTATTTGAATGCAAGTTATTTTCAACTAAAAAAAAAATAGAAGAAAGTCTATCTTTCATCGCAGTCTGAAAACTTTAAATAGCTCGACACATCTTTTATGTTTCTAATTCTTGAGTAGTGTCAATCTTATAAGTAGGCCCAGATATAAAAATCAAATCTAGTCCAAATACTAGAGGCCCACAATTATCAAGATATGATCATGAGATCCTGGTATGTGCTGGCCCGTCTCAATAAATTTATTGACCTATTTGGGAGAAAAAATTTCTTGTTTTTTTTTCATACAAATACCATTGCTTGTCCAAAAAAAGAAAAAAAAAAATACAAATGCCATTGGAGGCGCTCTAATGATTATGGACGAGTATAGCAGCAATAAAAAAAGTTCTTGAATCTAATTTAATTTAAATCAAAATGGTTTAGAATCTTGTTTTTTTTTTTTTAATACATGAGAGAGCCACTTTGGAATCATAAATGACTCCAATGAGATTTCGATCCCAGGACCTCTTGGTCTCTGCGGAGTAACCTAACCACTAGGCCAACTATCGATCTCTAGAATCTTGTTTTTAAAAAGTAGCATTTCATCAAAAATAAAACTTAACATCTTACAATGATAATGGATCAGAACTAAACACTCAAGAACAAATTTTTGCACAATTATTGAAAAAGAAGCGCAAACGGTTATCGAAGTACTGGAGATTTGCAAGGATTTCAAGAACTAATTATTGTTTCGAATAACCTAGATATTATCCAAGGTATTAAGCAAGTGTCTGCAGTTAGCTGGAGAATCAAGCCCACGCTGAGGAAGATCAAGACTTTGGCAAAAGATTGCAAGTGAGGTTTATTTCAAACACATATCTCGGCAACTCAACATTTGGGCAGATCGCCTAACAAAAAATGCGAGGCACATGGCAACAAGTGGAGCTCCAAGCGTAAATACCACGCAGGAGGATTTTGACAAATTAAGGATCGGGTGATAGTAAGGTAGGATAGGTAGATGGTCTGGTTTATTTTCCGTCCAAAAAATGACATCTTCCAATGAGATATTGGGGAAAAAATTAACCCAATAAATAAGTAAAGTATCTCTAACACAAAGCAACATCGTTCTCCTAAATAAAAAAAACCTCCTAAAGGCTATGTACTAGCCAGTTAACCCTAACTCAGATAAAAGTCTTCCATTTGCATTCCAAACACTTCACGGTCAAACTCTAACCTCTCCACCTCAAAGCTTTAATCTTTATTGTTTTTTCATAATAATTTGCAATCTTCGTTAGATCCTCAACCACTACAACCGCAATACTCTCAATGATAATATCTTCGCTTAAAATTATTTGTTGGAAGATCTGGTTATTCCTTTAAATATGTATCATATACGCAACAATAACAAACAACAATATATGTGCTTCACTTTTCTAACGAATGATCCTTCATATTGGAGGTAAAGTAATTCATAATTGTATTACATTTTGTATCTTTCAGATTCAAGTTTGTTTTTTTAGCACATCTAATTCATACTCTTTTTGTAAAGGAACACTCCCAAAATAGATGATCATTGTCCTCGCTGGCTAGTTTGCAGAATTCACAAAGTGGGTTAAAAATCATTTCTCAAGTAAGCAATCTTTGCCTCGTAGGTAAACTATTCAATTGGATGATCCATATAAAGAATTTATACTTAGGTAGACTTTTTTGCTTTTCTCATGATTTCATGCCATGTTACCTCTATGTTCTTTCTCCTTAGATATTCATACAACTCAGTATATTAACCCCCCCTTTTAGTAACTGTGCGTGTGAATTTATCCTTGTTCACTAAAATCTTTATGTCTTGAGTAGCTCTGCTCATGAACCTTAGTATGGGAAGTCATCTCTATTTTCTTTCATAAATAAATTGAGCTAGTTTTCTATTAATGTAGTACCTTGAGGCTATGTTCATCTGGCAACCAATGGTCCTACCATAAAGAGATATTTTTCACATCTCCCACTTGATATGAGAAAATACCCTTGGTAATGTTTCTCAACTTCGGGATCTTTCTCCAACCCCAAGAGGTGTCTTGAGAAATAAGGATTTTTCCTTCACAAAAATTGTTGTACCCATTTATACCATATTGTCTCTCTATGTAAACAACATCCACATAGGAGTTTCAAACCTGTAACTTGATTTTGAATGAATAGATCCTTTACCCTTAAGGCTCCTTCTTTGTGTGGTTTACAATATATTTTCCTAAGAAAATCTTGCTCCTCCTTCATAGGTACTTTTATCTCCCCAAATAAATTCTATTAATTTATTCTTAAGTGAATCAATTATCTTCTTAGGTAAAGTAAAAGCTCTACACTAGTGACTAGTTATCCCATTGATTATTAATTTTAACAACTGAAGCTTTCTAGAATATGAGAGACATTTTGTTATGCAATGATTAATTCTTTTGGTCATGTTATCTAGTAAGTGGTTTACAATCATTATTGCTTAACCTTCTAGAAACTAAGGGTACTCCCAAATATTTCATGGGCATGCATCATTCTGGTATGTTTAAAACACTATTTACTTCCTTCTTACGTTATTTAACAATCCCCATAGAAATTGTGGCTTTTATTGTCACTTATATGTAGTCTAGATAGTCTGTACAATAAAATTAGTCCTTTATTAACATATATACTCCTTTAAATGGTTTGAAAAACACTATAAGATCATCATCAAACATTAAGTTGTTAAACCTCAGCTTCTCATATTTTGGATGCCATTGAAATTCCCTCCTTTTTACAACATATTGTAATATCATAGTTGCAGGCTCCATGCATATAATAAAAAGGTAGGGGGATAAAAAATCCCCTTACCTCAAATCCTTTCACCATAGAAGAAAACCATAAGACAACCATTGATCGTGATGGAGTAAATTGTACTACTTAAGCACATTGTTATCCATGTAATGAACTTTCGTGGATGATTAAAAGCCTCCAAGGTTTTGAGAAAAAAAAAACAACCCACTGAATCATATGCTTTCATAAGGTCAAGTTTGAGAGTGTACCTTTCAGACATACTTTTCTTTGAGTAGTCTCTGGCCTATTTTTGTGATATAAAAATATTATCACCAATTTTTCATCCTAGAACAAAAGAAGATTGGTTTGATGAAATAATCCCATGTAGTGTCATCTTCTGTATAATAGCTACAATTTTAGCCATACACTTGTATATCACATTGCAACAAGCAATGGATCTATAATCCTATGTAGTATTACGGTTATAAATTTTGGTCACCAAGGTTATATTTGCTGAGTTAACCTCTTTGTGCTTGACCATTGTTCCCCTCCCAAGTGTGATAATAAATCGACATAATAGAAGATTGTTTACCCGCAAGTGTGTGGGGGCGTTAACAGGTAATGAAAACATAAGTAAAAGGGATATCGTCTCCACTAGGACTATCAAGGTTATTATGATTGTGTTTGCGAGTATTATTTATTTAGTTGCAAGTACAAGTAAATAAATGGAAGAAATATTTGTTTGGGTTTTGGATAAATAAGGGTAAAGTGAAAACAATTAAGACAAAATATAAATAAACTAGCGAAGGGGTTTTAATATGAGATAGGTATGCTTGAGCCTTACTAGTAATTCCCAAAGTTAATTAATTCGATGTTTATAGATATAAGGGCAAATTGGTCATTTCTTATTAGTCGGGATTCTAAACTCTTCTGAATCCCTACTAGGTAAATAAGAAGTTATCCTCTGGTACTAGAGACCACTCCTGAGTGACCCTACAATACTTTCACATGTTAATTGGTTCAAACCTTAACGAGTACTTGTCTAGACAAGACCTCCCGGCTCATTAACGCACACCAAGCGTTTATATGCTAAGTCTGTAATCAACCCCCCTACCGGGTGATAGTTTAACTACTAACACTACCCAATACTTGGCCAAATATGAATAGGAAATAATTACAAGCATATACCTAATAAAAATAAACTCGATTAAATTGAATATAATATCCTATAATCAAAATAACATCAAAGTAATCATCTAAGGTTCATGCATTTGGTAATCCTCAAGCACTAGAAGTTTTAGTTCATATTCAAATAATAAAAACGTCTGTAAATAATGATAGAATCATGTTTAAAATATCAAATGGAATAAGATTACTCTAATGATTAATGGAATTGGAGCTCCGATGAGGAAGAATGATGGATTTTTGTAGGAAGTCCCTTCTTCTTCTCTTATGCTCTCTCCAGACGTGTAGCTCTCTTTCCATTGTGTAATATTTATTAGTGTATGAATTTGGAGCTGCTAACATACTTATACACTAGGCTAAAAACATGGTAGGGCCTAATGGGCTCACTTAGATGGGCTAAAATAGCTCAACTCATTTTTGGCCTAGTGTTGGACATGTTCGAGTCACAGTGGAAGAAAATGATATAACTTCTCCATATCAACTCCAAGCTGAGTTCCTTCACTTACCACTGACTTCAATCTTTACCTGAATAAAAATAAAGATTGTCCAAATCTCTGACCAATTCTTCGTTGTGACTAAATCAATTGACGTCAAGATTTTGCTAGTAAACGCTCTAACTTGTCTAAAGTGACTTTTAGCTCTTTCTACGCCTTGGCTTGGGTTTGGACTTTACTTATCCTCTATCATCTTGGCACCTTATGTTAACTATGTACCTAAAATCTACACACTTAACACACAATTAAGGCGTAAAATCTCTATAAATAGCAATATGTCCAAAACAAGATGAAAAAGTAAGATATGTTGAATATTAGGGGAAAATCCCTCACTTAGGTCCAATAGACCCCCAAAACATGTCTCGTAAATAGATTAATCTATCACAAAAAAAGGGACATCAAGACTCCAAACTCAAAATTTTGTCGTCCTAACAACATAAAAGAAAAATTGGGGCCCAAATCCAATCAAACAAAGAAGAGAGAAATAGAAACATAAATAATGGCCCTAAATAAATTATCCTAACAAGTATAATATAGTAATATTCACAAACTAAATCATATGTACACTTTTACAAACAATCAACACGAGTTAAGTTCAAGATCAGATTAGCGTTGCAATGCACGAAGGATAGGATTTTCTCTTAGTCCGCTATGGTGGCTACAGGGTGTTCCTTGATCCTAACATAGTCTACATTGGTCCATATAACTACTCTCTAGTGGTTTAGTCGCTTCTGGATCACATACTTAAGAATCATAAGGTCTTTAAGGATGTAATGTCGCCTTAGGGAAGGTATGATCATATATTTGGATAATGTAGAGTGAGCTTTTGGCTCTTTCCACACTAGCCATCAACGAATCGCTCTAAAGCTTGAGTTACTCTCAGCAACGTTCTCACTAAACCCATTTTTATGCACTTACTTTGTAGCCCCAATAACCCAACCAAAAACCAAGATGATCACATAAGAAATTCCACTTTGTCTGTCCTTTTTCATACATATTTTCTTTTGCAAGTTGGCTATGACTCGGTGTTCTACGTGAGATGTCATTCTACTTCTTTAAACACACTTTTTTATTTTCAATATATTTTTTACTTTTTCTTTCAACACAACAAAGGGTTACAATATAAATAAGTGAATCATAAAAAGCACTAATACATAGCTAAAAAAACTACCCAACTATGTTTCCCATAATCTCTCACACTACCCCAAAATCAAGCTCTAAATACGAGTGTCTACGTATCACGATTCACTGGTCATATGGAAAAGTCCTATAATCTAAGGGGTATGGCTTGTAATATGGATAATGGATGTCTTTAGAAAGGCTAAAAGGGTCTAAGACGTATAATATACTAATATATATGGTTAGCAAACTAGAAGGCAACAAAGGCTTATCAAATAAATGCCGTAATCATTTTCTAAACTATGCAATTTTGTTACTTTCTCCCCTCTAGCACGTTCATTGAATGGTTTATAATCTAGCTCGGATCTCACGTTATACTCACCACTGAAGGCTTTCTACGATCAAAACTTATTTCTACCGCCTTTCTTACTAATCTCTTCTTCACTTTTAAGGTATTTTTCAAGTTTGTCTTTTAATCATACAATATGAAAAGTTCACAAACATACTATTTACTATTATTTACTTGGCCAAGAAAGTTTTAGTGGCTTCTACTCGATCAAATTGCTCATTTGCCCTTTCTTTCCAAGAGAGATCTTATCTTTTTGTCTTTTATCCTCTTAAAATTGTTTTGATCCACACATTATCCACGCTAGAAATCGGTTTGGACACAAAAATATTCTTCACATCCAGTTTCACCTCCGCCTTAATCAATAGGCTCATGATAGTTGAGGGAAATTTCAAATTAAATATATTTTATGACTCAACTTTGAATCTCATTACCCCATCAATAATCACTTGAGCTACGTCTACTTCTTCCTCTCTTATTCAACATGATGGAGGATTTTGTACTTACATCTGCGGTTTGAGTGTTTCAAAAACTGACGGTGAGAGGAAGTGATGTTGTATTATCGCACTAGGTTGAAGGTACTTGTAAGGCTAAGACTCTTTCACATATTCTTCATGTTCTAGCACTAAATCCTTACTAAATACATGCTCAGTGAGTTGGTTCCGATCAAAAGTCTCAATCTTCTTCACCTCTTCTTGATACTTGCATGGTGCAACCAATTGTTTCAACTTGAGGTGGTTCCGAAGCTCTTCAACCGAGAAAGGAACTAACTTGTCTCCAATGGGAACTCTTCTCATACTATCTTAGCTAAGAAGGCTAAGATAAATCTCCTTAACTAGTTCAATGCTCAATTGCGAGCGTTTCATCATTAATGTCATCCAACCTAAAATCTCGCACCTCTTTAGAAATCTCTTGTACTCACCTTCTCCAACTCCTTTCACAAAGTTTCTTTCATTCGTAAGTGTTAAGCTCGGCATAATTCGTGTTGCGATAGCTAACACGGTCCTAAAAGCTTCGCTCTTGTTGGGTAGAGGCATCTTGATTTGGAGAGGTTGTGGTGTCTTCTCTTTTGAAATCACAATCGTTTGTTCTTGAGCACTTGAATCCACCATAACTGGTTCCTCTCTAATCGAATGACTCAAATTACCCATTTTCTTCATTTCCTTACTCACATAAACCTTACTTTCTTTCCTCTTGTCTTCACCCAATTCTTTGTTTTTATTATTATTCACCAACCCTCACATTAGCTAGTGTCTTTATTCTTAGCGTCATCTCTTTCGACCTCCAACTCAAAATTTTACCACTTTCGAAATTACCCATTAACTTGGGTGGGAAAGGTATTATTTTGAGTGGGATAGATGTAAGGATGATGTTTCTTTATGCATGTCTGATGGATTTTTATTAAGGTGAGAAGAATTGATATTTTTTTTTGAATTTGAATCTTAATTTGTAGGAGTTTTGGAATGATTTGGGTAGGTGATTGTTGTTTGGAATGTTGTAGGGATGAATTTGGATATGAACTTTTGGTTATCTGGTGTTGTTTTGATGCTAGGTTAAGTTTTGGTTGAAGCTTCAATGGAGTTTGGGTGCTTGAGAAAGAAGGAGGCTAGGGTTTAATCTTTGATGATGAACATAGCCTCATTCCCGCAACTTCTTATGTCCTGACACAATATACCGCCCAAAAGTGAAGGTGTAACTCTCCCAAGAGATAAGATTCTGACTTTATGCTACGTGGCCCACTCGTCATAATAGTGTATTGCACATCGGTAATATCGCCCGTAGGGAATGGTATAATCGCGCGCCTCGTATGGAGAATCTGCAAATTTACCCCGTGTTACACTAGTCACCACGGTCTATTTTGGGGAACTGCACATCGCCCAAATGGTGCGGTATATCGCTTGATCAATGATGAATCTGATTTTTAGACCGTGGAGGAATGATCAAGATGGTTTAGTGGGGAGCGGTATACTGCTCGACCTGATGTGAGCACGCATTTTCCATTTTTTCACTCCAAACTCAATATTCTACTTACCTACAAATCAAAAACCCTTTCTACCGTTCTCATTAACTTTCGTATACACTAAAATACGTAAATAAATAACTAATATACACTAAAAACATGAAATTAAACTAACAAAGTAATTAAAATATGTTTTCTATCCTAAGAGCACTTTTGTTCAACGTCTTGGATGTTCGACTTGTTACCTCAAGGATATTTCTTTCTAACATAGGCTCCCCAACAGCTGGTGACGCTATTACCATCTACCAAGCTGAATTTTTACCCCTTCGTGGCTTTCACTTCAACCACCTTCTCCGAGACAACTCTAGTGACCATAAATGGTCCACTCTAAGAACTCATGTGCTTGCGGGTTCGTTCAGGAGATCAGCATCTTTCATTTCTACCTCATCTCCTACCAAACTCATCATTCTCTCTCTCTCTCTCTCTCTCTCTCTCTCTCTCTCTCTCTCTCTCTCTCTCTCTCTCTCTCTCTCTCTCTCTCTCTCTCTCTCTCTCTCTCTCTCTCTCTCTCTCTCTCTCTCTCTCTCTCTCTCTTATTGGTTCTCTCTGGACCTTCTTATCACATTTCTTGATCACATTCAAATAGGCAAGGTGTGGGTTTCTTTTAAGATTCGACAGAGCTTTATTTGGTGGTATATTTCTTGTCTCTTTCTCCTCTGTCCTCAAGGTTGACACAACCTTGATTGGTTCTTTCTCTACATGATCAATGACATACAAGTGGAAACAATCTCTCTATAAAATCAGGGAACTTCATCGCCTTGAACACATTAAACTTTTCCTCCTTGTCTTGCACTCACACGATCAATTATCCATTCTCTACATCAATTTAAGTACACCCCGTGGATAAAACTGGCCGCCCTGACACATTCATATGAGTGTCATAGTAAAGAATAATATTATCACATGGAATTATAAAGTTACCTACCTTGACAAGTATGTCCTCTATCTTTCATTTTAGGTGGGAGATAGACCTACCTTCCTTTTGTAATACCATGGTGGTAGGCCTTGTGTTGACCTAGGCATGATATTGATACTCACACCCAAACTGCACAAAGCTCTCACAAACCCTTTCATCACCACTGGATCTAGGAATATTCAAACTCCTAGGATCTTTCAACTTCATAGGCAACTTACTTGACAAATTGCACTACACTCCTCTAGCCCATCCCTCCTTCCAAGTATTTGCGTTTGTTGGAGATCACGTCCTTCATAAATTTCAAATATTTTGGCATACTTTGGATGGCTTCCACGAACAAAAGATTGATTTGTAATTTCTTCACCATGTCCATGAACTTCCCTCTTTTTCTTTGTTCCTTACTTTGAAAGTCTAGCATGAAGCTGGATTTCTTTCTTGTATCTGGTGAAGGACGAATCTAAATGATATGTGTAACCTCTATAACAGTTTAGTCTTGATTGTAGGAGTTTATGGAATACGTGCTTTAAGTTTGGATGATTTTAGTAGGTCGGGAATGGAAGCATTCAAGTCAGTATGTTTTTCTTCTAATAGGATTTTCACTGAAGTCTATAATTACCAAATCCTCTAAAATAAGATTTTATTGTTATTTTTTAATTCCTCAAGACTCCCAAATCCTCCATGACCACGCCATCGTCCTCGTCGGGCAGGTGGGTGTTGGTGGTGTGTGCGCGTGTGCTCGTGTGGGTATTACCTTTCTTGTTTATCCTTGAAACTTTTAAAGTTTATAGGAAGAGATGCATATATGAATTAATATATTTTTTTCTTCATTTTCTATGTGCGACAAAATAAGGCATAAATCCTCTCACTCTTCTCTAGTCTCTAAGAGTGTGACTATTTAATAAAAAACATTTAGTTTTTCTTTCTTAATTCCAACGGAGGGTTCATGGGTGTTATCACGAAAAAAAAATTGGTCAGAATTTTCCTTATCTAATTAACAAAAAAATACTTATCCTTGATAGTTTGACTGGTTTAAATTTTATATTTTTTCTTTTCAGTAAAACAAATTTTATATCCATTTTTGCTAAATGTATATTACATTCTTAATACAAAAACATAGTATACAAAAGAATGTAGGATACCTTTAGAAAAACAGATATATTTTAAGGGTAAATACCCAATAAACTCTCGTGATTCTATGTATTATCTCTTAAAAGACATTGTCCCTTTTACCTCCTTAAAAGATTTTGGGTTAGAATCCGATTGGCATCAACAACATTTTCACCCTTCTTAAAAGATCTTGGGTTCGAATCTTGTTGACGTGAACCTTTTAATTTAATTGGACACATCTAGAAAATGTACAAGGATGTCATAAATAATGGATCATCAATTATGTTAAATCCATAGCAACAAAATGATACGCATTTGGGAAAAAAAGTATATATTTATACAAACAATTGAGTTATGGAAAAATTCTCAAAATTTAAAAAATTGAGTTATGAGAAAATTCTCAAAACTTAAAAATTTGAGTTATGAGAAAAATAATAAGTTGAGTTATGTGAATTTTTTCATAACGGGAAGTAATTATAAAAAATAGAATAATGGATTATTAACTATGTTAAGTACAAAGTGATCAAATGATATGTATTAGAAAAAATAATATTTTTTCTTAAAAATAAAAAAACAGCTTGGGCTACGAAATGTTTCACAACTCAAAAAATTGAGTTATGAAAAAATTCTCATAACTTATAAGAAAAAGGTAATAGGTTGATTTATTGAAAAATATAATAAGTTGAATTATGAGAAAGAGATCGCATGATGATCTCATCGCAAAGACGACATCCCAAACCTCCCTTTGCGAGAAAGATTTGATTTTTTTTACCTCACAATTACTTTGTGCACAATATTTCCTTCTCTATTTACAGCCATTGTCGCAATCCCAGTTGGTTCCCATTCTTTGATAAAGAATATATCGCTCAATTTTCGTGTCATCAGTGAAAAAAATCATCGCTTAGTTTGTTATTTTGTTTAATTATCTATTAACGACCAAAAAAATCGTCGATCCATAATATATTGGAAAAAAATAATTTACTAAAAAATAAATATCCTAACCTTAAATTATTTTTTGTAGAAATTAGTCGTGATTTATGTAAATAGGTCTGTACTATCCACACGTAAAAAGTCTTCTAAAATCGATCAAATTTACTATGTCTATATAGATCAATAAGACAAACAAAATTTTTAAATATCGATATGGTATTCTGATCAGAAATATTAAGACCTCTTGATCGGAGTGGTCTAACCACTTTCTGAGATTTCCAATAATACTTGCCAAGTCGTATTTATCTTCTACAATGGGAGTTTTCGTCCGATTCCCATTCCATGTATTATCCTATTTAAATATATTACGGTCGGTCCTGGAAAGAAACTACACATCGTCAACAATGATGATTCTAGAAAAGGAGAAAATATAAGATGAAGTATTGCCAAAAAGAAAATCTAAACTATTTCCAAAGTAATGTCACAATTAATGAATGATGCTAAATTGCAAATATTGTGTGACATAAAGTAATATAAATCTTCTTGTACTTCCAACATACTGACATTCTTTCAATTAAGTTTGATTTGAGCTGCAGAATAACTCATGTAATTTTATTTTATTTTGGACGGCAACTCATGTAATGACAATAAAGTTATGTAGGCTTCGGTTAAATATGGACAAATAACATAACGATGGGGTACGATTTTTTATTAGTGGCCAAAAATAATAATGTCAATTTTTCGATCAATGCCAAAAGCAATTATGTTCTTTATTCTGGGTTAGTGCCAATAACATTAATGGTTGAGTGATACATCGTGAAATGTTTTTTCCTCTTGGGTCAGTGATCGTGAAATAGTCGACCTACCTAATTATCGTAGATCCCAAACCGCAGCAGTATTATAACTCCAAAGGACCAAAACATTCTAAATACCCAGTTAGATAGTTACTCCTTCTCCTTCGATAAGTTTATATATTCCTCTTTTTAACATGCTTAAATTTTTAATACACCACCATGTCATCTCAGCCTCTACACTCTACATTGTCCCACTACAATATCACCTCTATCGCCTGCCACCACACCGCTTACACCAATTTGTTAAAATATAAATATAGAAATGCATTACAGTTTTGTTATTTACGAAAGGTAATTGTAAAAGAATCAAACGGTTTATAATTAATTAAATTGCCAATTCAACTAAAAGTCCGAACTGTTAGGAGAAGACTTATATTAATGAGATTTTATATCTCTAACAAACTTGATTCGAAAAAAAACTCGTATGAACTAATTTGTTGATAAACAAACTTAATTTCAAGCTCTGATTTAAACACTTATAAAGTTAACTCGTTCGATCTCGTTTGTTAATTGTTTGTTTATTTATAACTTATAAATTAATATTTAATCTATCTATAATTATATTGTTAAATCTTAAATATTTTTTCTATTTGTGTAGATTTTAATTTCTTCATTAATAGAGAAATTTTATTATTAGGTCACTACTTATAATCTAAAAATATTTTTAAGCCATATATTTTAAAAATAACATTTTTAAACCAAACGTAATCAAAACTTTCAATTTTAGGTCATTTTACTAATTCTGTAAGATACTTCATATATTTTAAAGATAATTTAGACATTTCAAATAAAAATTTTAGTTTGTGATATGGCCAAATGAAGATATTTCATATATTTTAAAGATAATTTATTTGAAATGCCCAAAATTGTCCTTAAAATCTATAAAATTTCTTACATAATTTGTGCAATGGCCTAAAAATGACACTTTTAAATACGTTTAGTCTAAAAACTGTATTTCTGAAAGATATGGTCTGAATACATTTTTAAACCATAGGTAAAAACATGAAAATAAAATTTGCTCTCACAAATATTGCACTTCATATTTCATACAACTCACTGTTTCCTATACCAAGCGTTCACGGAAGTTCCGCTTCAACCATAAAAAACAAATTATTCATGAATAACCCGAGTTCACTCGACAAAAGTTCGTTTGAAACAAATTTGTCTCACCTTGTTAAAATTTGACTTCAACTCGACTCGACTCGAGAAATTAATCAAATAAACTTGCATATCTAGTATTCTAGTCAACTCGGCTAGCTTACATCCCTTTTAACATGCCATCTCATGTTTCCAGCTCATCTACGCTAATCATTTTTAATTGTGATATGCCATTGACACCTTACATTTTAATAGAATATGAAATTTTGGATGATAATAATTATTAAGATTGATGAAAATTTAATCTTTATATTCTATTCCTAGTTAAGATTGAGATTAGGTGAGGCTCACCCTTACGCCATATCAATCACCCCTTCACATCGGATCTTCAACTCACATGAACTCAAATTTAAATTTGCGACCGTATTTATTTTATTCTCCGGATTTTTGATAATCAGCGTCGAGTGATATGAACCAATAGCTAGAGAAAATTTAATTGTAGTACCTGGGAACAACATAAGCCAGTATTTGGAGCTTAAATCCCAATCTAACCATTCTTTTACGTGTTAGTTTCCCGAACGATGATTAGACCAAGTAAAGAAGTACCTTTTAGTCAGAATTTCCAAAAGTTCATTATCGTTTATAAACTCGTTGAACAATTTTATCCTCTCAATACACATACCCCTCACCCCTTATTTTTTTTTCTATGAGTGGGCCACCTCATTGAAACCTCCCATGATAATCAAGGGATTCTCACGAAGATCATTCCATCTAGAAAATTTCCCTATAATTATTTTTATCCCACAAGGTTAGTGGGAGCATGAATGAACACATCATACCAACAAGAACCATATTTTTATTTATCTTTGCAATAGCATGGTTCTTCCAAGCAATTACCATAAACACACACACAAATATTTTCTGAAACAAAATGATTCCCTTATCCCTACCAGACTTTCCATTGAGTTCCTCCCTATTTAAATAATAAATCTTAAGACTACCATCAAGCTTATTTGCTTCGCACATATTAACGTGTGATTCAAACAAACAAACAATAACTAGATGAGATTTCTACATGAGGTAATTGAAACTTTTATTGGTCAGCGGTACCCTCACACCTTGATAGTTTAACACAATACAACTCATTCATCTTCTTTAGATGCCTTAGGGGCAATGTGGACATTCTTTTTGTAAAGTCCTAGAGGGGGGGGGGGGTGAAGGACTCTATCTAATAAATGTCTAATTTAAATTAAAGGACTCCTAAGATAGGATTGATAAGGTTAAACTAATATATGAGGCAGAATTCTAAATCAAGGAAACCAAAGGTGATCTAAAGAGTTTCTTAAGTGAAAAAAGCTAAGTGCTAGGAGTGCTAAGGGTAGCTAGTTATGGATACAAATAATAAATATCTAAGATTAGTTAAGAGAGGGAAGATAAGTTTCAGGTCAAGTTCCTTAAGACTAATAAATCTAAACAATCAAGGGAAGTAAAGAAGGGACCTATATGCATAATATTTTTTTTGTTCAAAGTTTATATGCATAATAAGTTAGTATATCTAAACTAGATTTCTAGGGTCAAGGACTAAGACACCTAAGGGAGATAAAGATATACCAAGAAATATAACACAAGTTAAGGTAAATAAGAAAGTAGATAAATAAAATGAAATCTATAAGTAAAAGATAAAGGAAAGAGATTACGCGAGGTATTTATAGTACTTTGGTTTCCCTACTTCCACTACCTAGGGCCATCCCCATAGGATTTTCAAGCTTCTTCACTAAAATCATTGATATCTCTTAAATGTAAGATATAAAACTTTACACTTGAGTTTTTTCTGGGTTAAACCATAACCTAAAAACTCCTGAGATTTAACCGGTTAAGTCACAACCCAATGAGACTTGTAGCAGTTAAGCCACAACCCATTATATTTTTACAAGGTTCGGTATTAACCTAAAAACTCCCTCTTATATAATGTAAAGAAAGAGTAATTCCTACGTGGTTAGATGGATAATATTATAACCAGGTAAATGGGTTGCTTATTGAGCTAATATTACAAGATTGATTGTGGACTCCTTGAAGAGTTGATATAAGATGAAGCTTGAATTTGATCTCCTTGTTGAGTAAATATGAAGATGAAGGCATGAAGATGATATACTCCTTAATTGAGTTGAATATCACAAGTAATTGTACCAAGCTTGATTTAATGATATGAAAGTTCTAAACAAGTTTGGGGATTCTTTCTTGAAGTGCAAAATATTATTATAGTGAATTGGTGTTTTAAGAGGTGATTTATGTGATGAGAGGGAGATTTATATATATAGTATAATAAGCTCCAACAACTCTATAAGAAGAATCACATATTCCTTGAAATACGTTATAGCGGTTTGCATAAAATAAGTAACCGTTTTTTCCCAATGAATATATTCAACGTCGCGTCTTTTAAATAACCGATATAAAATCAAATATTCTTGAAACAATGTTGTTCTTGATTAAATGTTATACCACGTTCCTTCAAAAACATACTATTGTTTTGAATCGGGAAGTCGGTTGATGTGGTTGCAAGGTTGTCGATTCCAACTGATTTCTTTTGGACGCCTTCTTGTTCTTCACTGAAAATGGCATACACCTTTTTTTGGCTAAAAACGGTTGCCCTTTTTGGATCATGATGCCGATTTGGGATTGTGTCAAATTTGCCAATTTTTTATTGAAATGGCACTCAACATTTTTAATATTTTATAGTTCGGATCGAAAGACTTTCCTCATGAGAGTTGTACGATTTGAAGTACTAAGATAATTGTGAGAACAACTCAAAAGTTAAACACAAAACACACCAAGAAATCTCAAGTAGTGTATAGATAAGAAGACATGTGAGATCATTATAAACACTAAGTCATAAGAAAGATGAACTAGTGGTGTGTATGAAAGAAAATAGTTGTTCATCGTGTGCACCAACGATCAACAAGTATTGAGTTATGTTTTAAATCTTTAATTCATACCCAATATTTGATGACAACATTATATGACCCTTTTTCCAACTCCTTTCTTGATAAGCTTTCCATTTTATCACATACCACATATTCATGCTAAGAATTGGGAAAAAGGTTCGAAGCCTCTCCACATAACCATACAATCTCCATGAGTTATAAAAGTAATTAGTTACTTAACAAACTACTATATAAAACATCTGAAAACCATACAAGGAGCCTTAGACAACCAAAAACACATCTCTCATCTATTTCGAAAGAAATCATAGTGCCCACTTCACTGGAAAAAGACTCACGCGCCATCTCAAAAGAGCCAATGCAACCATCCTCATAAATCCTAGAATGTCCACCAATGATCCAAAAGGCGGCTGACCTTCTATAACCTCATGTGAAAGGATTTTTCTAGCAACACAAACTGCATTCGTAAAAATGATAAAAGAAAAATGACATTTACCAACTGGTGGGCCCATGGGTATGATAATATAACGATACAGAAAGCATACACACACCTCGAGAACCACGATTAACTCTCCAGGAGTGTACAAATCGTTACAAGTAATAAGTAAGTAAATAAAGTTCAATCCTCAAGGATTTAGGTAGTTAGTTCGAACTTGCGTTCAAATATAGCGTAAATAGTTTCTAATTTTTATTATAAAATAAAAAGATAATGGATGTTTTTTTTAATAAAAATCAATTAAAATGAAAATAAGATAATAGCTAAGGGTTGCAAGTATGCACCTATCCTACTGAATCGTTATGCTAATTAGGGGCGAATTGGTCTATTTACACTAGTCGGGATTCAATGGTCTTCCAAAATCCCTCCGATGTAGATATGAAGTTATCCTACATCACTAGAGACCTCTTCCGAGTGACCTTACAAATGCTTTCAAATACTAGTTAATCAACCCCTAGTGACTACTTGGTTAGTCAAGATCTCCCGATTCACTAACGCACGTTAAGCATTTATATGATATTTCTGTAATCCAACCCCCTTCCTGGGCGATAATCAAGTTTACTAATACTATTAGATACTTGATCAGAGCATAAATAGAAATAAGTTTAAGCATATGATCAATGGAAAATAACCCAACTTAATTAAATACAAATATCCCAAAATCAATTAAACATAAAAATAATAATCAATGGTTCATACATAAACAATCCTCAAGAAAAAGAGATTTGTGCATAATTAAACTAAGAGTAAATAGATTAGAAACAAGGTTAAGCCAAGAATCTAATTCTAGTTACCATAATGATATAGATGGAGAGGTGCAGAATTGATGTCGTGATGCTCCAGCTCTGTTGCTTCCTTCTCTTGGTCGATTTGCTCTCTCTGGTGGAAAATTCTGAATAAAACTAAGAATAGACGGGAAAAATGTGTTTTTAATGTTAAGAGCAGATACTTATAGGTGAAAAAATGTTTTATGGGTCATGGGATTCAATTAAATGACCTAGCCGAACCCAAAAACAATTTCCTCTGAAGAGTGGACGAGTCACGCCAGCTGCAAAATTAATAACTTCTTTGTTACAACATTAAATCACAAACCATCAGGGGACACGCATTCCTAACTCAGATCCCTAGTAGAATATAATAGTTCTCTTTCAAATTATTTGTCAATCTCACGTGGCATCACAAAAAATTCTCTTTCTAATTATGGCTGGCAACTCTTGCACTTTCTAAAAACGGCGTCTTTAGTCCCTTACTCTTGCTTTCATTGATTGATATCCTTTACTTGACTTCTTATCCATGATTTTGCATCTAATATCATCCTTGTAACTAATAGATTCACACTTAACACACGAATTACACCTAAAATGTTGTAAAAGTAACAAAACTCCATAACAAGGCAAGAAACGAGAATATATCATATAATGGGGGAAATCCCTCAATTGAGCACATAATGAAACTAAAATGATGTCTCGTGACTATATTAATCTGTCACAAACACGGAGACATCATTAACCAATTCCAATGACATAAAAACATGACATACACCCACCCCATGAAAAAGAAAGTCCCATCATTTGTACGCCCAAAAACACAACCCATCCACCATTGATATTCTTGTCATGTATCGCAGAACGTTAAAACACCTTTGAACCCAATAATACATATGTATCTTGTTACTCCACAAAGTAGAATATTCACATACCTACAACTTGATAAACCTAACAATATATCCCCATTTTCAAAAGAATTACCATTTCCCCATCCTAACACCGGGTTATAAGTGCTAATATAGTTAATAATAACATGAAACATATCCAAAAGAACATCTGGAATATGAGAGAACATCCGAGCTAGGAAAATCAAGGCATGCGACATCCAAATCCTTTGTTAAAAAGAGAACAAAATCCATGATGCAATGGGATTTTTTAGTAGTACCATAAGAGCGGATCCATATTCCTTTTTATCATTAATGAGAAATCAGTCCCATGTACCTTAATAATCACATACAAAATCAAACCCAACCCTAATCCCATCTTGAACCCAACACGAAAATTCATATCAAACGCGAGACTCTGCATATGTTCCATTGTAATAACTTCTAAGCTCTAATAAATGGAAAATTTCACAATTAATATCTGTTGTTCAGCATTCCAAGAAGAAAATGAACGTTATGTTTACAAAAAAACCAACATTCATCACCATAACCCCTATAACCTAGGATTAAATCCCAAATACCACCATGAAAAACACATGTAGGTCTTTTATTCTTAGTATAACAGTGGAAACACCCTATCATTTTGAATCACAAGTCAACGACTAGGTTATTGGTAGCTTCCCAAGTGTAATATAAAACTCAACATAAATGAGGTTATGTCATGTGAGTGAATGGGTTGACAAGTAATAAAGTGATTAGTAAAATTTTGTCTCTACGAGAATTGATGGACTAAAAAGTGTATCTAATTAAGTCAAATTAATAGAGTTGTATGATAAACAGACTATTTAAATTTCTATGGTCTCCCAGTTCTATAGGCAATAAATACTCCTAGTATCTAGATCCACCTATAAAATCCCTTTCTGTGTGTAATATATAGATTAAGGTAAATTAATTGTGTGTACTTTGTAACGAGTAACTATTCAAAATAAAGTAATAGAAAATACGAAAAAATAATCATTGTTTGAGATAAAGCCCAAATTAATACAAAACCCCTAATTATAATTCCAGGGTTCAAAAGGAATCATCCTAAGCTAATAGATATATTAGTTCATGCTAAGAATATTACCAAATAAAATAAAAGTAGAAAACATATGATCAGTTTAGGAAAATAAGGATTACACTAATAAATTTGATGTTATTTAGCTTACTGTCTTGTTGTCCTTGCTTCTTCTCTCTTGATCCTAAATTATATGAAAGTAAAAGCTTATCTAAAAAGATGAAAAACTACTAATTTACCCTAGGAAATCCATAATTTCTCTTGTTGGGTCCACAAAGTGGGAATAAGTGTCTCGTGGACACCTTTGTTAAATTTAGACATCTCGTGGCATCTTGGGAAACTGTAAGTAACTTATTCGTTTCAACCCATAATTGAATCCATTTCTTCTCATGCGAACTAAACTTCGAGGGATATATTGTGGTAATCGAGCACGCTCTAATTCATCTTCATATGTTCGCGACACTTCTTCTAAGTTGAAGATGCCATTTTTCTAGTTTTGGTTCTTGAGCTTCAATTGAATCTTTTGAATCCCTTTCTTCTCTTGGTATTGTTTCCACTTCTATTGGGGGTTTCCTTAGCTTCTTGAATCCTTAGCTTGTCTTTCGCTCCTCTAATTTTCCATGTTTTTAAGAGTTGTATAATTAACACACAATATACCTTAAATCGGTCTAAAACATGTTATATCTCAAAGGTTAGCTAAGAACTCAAAATATGTCAAATCAAAGGTTAATACCCACTTTTAATATCGAAATCCCACAAAATAATGTATCATATGTATCAATATATATATAAAAAAGATAAGACATCAGTTATTAATCAATCAACCATATTCCAAATCAACAAAACACATAAAAACATTTTTGAGTGGACACATGGAAGAGAGATAACCATACTCGTGTACTTACTAAAATTGAGATGAAGCCCATAGAGATTGGCTGAGAAATTTAAGAGCTTACAAATATCAAAATTCGATTTCAATCCTAAAATCATAACCAACGAAGAATTTCACTTGGTGAGAGACCAATAACAATCACACACGCCAAAGTGTATCTACGTGTACTGACCTTATTTTCGCGTGCGTGGGTACGGTCTTGAAAATATATTTATCTCGGGTACTCCAACATCAATTTTTTAAAATGTGATAAATTTGGACAAGAATTGTAATTTGAGACATATTTGCCACATAATTTTACATTAACGTTAAAATAGTTGCATAATTTGAAAATTGTTTTGACCATTTTCCTTAATTAAAATAATATAAATAATAAAGCTCGATGAATTTAAGAAAGACTACAAAATATGGGCAGAGAGCTATGCAACGAGTGACGGATGTCGGGGTGGTGGAGTTATTAGCATCGTATCTCGATCCCGGGGTATAGTGAGAATTTGTCCCAAATAAAATTAAGGAGAAATGTTAAGAAAAAACTATGATATCTCCTCGGCCTAAATATTAGCTTTGTCCAGCCTAGATATTTGCCCACCCCGAATTAGAGATTGACCCCCAATATTTTTTTGAGGTGATGCATTGTATCCCACTTATGGTTCTAACATTTAGCTAATTTTGGAATAAATTCTTGGATCGGACCTGATAAGGAGAAACAAGTTTTACTCAATCGCAAAGGTCTATTATGTAGATATATCGGGGTGCAAGCAAAACCAATAAATCCCAATCGAATCACAAGTTTGGAGATATCAAAGTGGCCTTACTGAGGGAACGAGGATGAAACAAACTGCTCAATCTTATCCACCATTAATTAACATCATGTGTGGCATTAGAAGTGGTTACTAGGAATCATGTCGACCTCAGACAAGTTTGAAATAGCTGCTAAATATTCCTACAAATAAAGAAATCTTGTAAAGAATTACAAACCAAATTTTCTTAACAGAAGTTGGTGCATTAAATTATGTTATTGTTATATATTTTTACATTTTAATTTTTTTATCTATAAGAATCTGTTCTATCAAATTGACATCGTCTATGCGAAGCGGAAATATTTTCACCCGTTGAGATGTCGCGATGGTAAAAACAAGAGCCAGTGGGAAACCCTAAGTGAATAAAGAAGAGAAGTTATGCTTGCACACACGCATAAAGTAGAGTTGAGAGATGGAGCAACGACATTTGTTTCGGTTAAGTCCAACAACATGACCTCGGAAAGGGAAAATATAAGTTCCGACAACGGTGACATCACCAATTATAACAGAAGTAGAAGTGACAGTTGTAACAAGTCTTGCATCACCAATTGTAACAGAGGTAGCTCCAGAATTTGTAGCGGAAAATACAACCCCAAAAGGCAAAAATAATCCCATCCAATGGGACCATATGTTAGCTCTACTCTAAATCAACCACCCCTTAATTAAAACAGACGATGGAGATTAATACACAAATGTTGAATCACTTACTAAAAACACTAAGACCACGTTTATCAACCCCAAGTTCTTTCCTTCCTTGTTCAATAGTCCCAAATGCACGGGAACCTAATGATGCAATACAAAGGACAGAACCACAAAAGGAGGATATGAAAGCCAAGGTTAATCAAGATAGTTTGTTCTCCTGGGAAGTTTTGGATATAGCGTTCCCCCACCGTTTTAACCAACACAACTATTCACATATGATAGTTCAAAGGAGCCAAAGAAACATGCTACAATGTATAAAAGGAATATGAATTATATAGAATATTTTGAGGCCATTTATTGCCAAGAATTTTTGTCAATTTTATCATAAAAGGCACGACATTGGTTCAAAGTTAGAGCCAAAGTCAATCGCAACATCTGAACATTTAAGTCGAAATCTCAAGGCACGTTTTGCAAGTAGTAAACCCTGTGGATGAGACTCATCGTCACTGTTAGAAATATATCAATAAAAAGGGAAATATTTACAAAATTAAACGAAAAGATTTGGGAATGCAGCTTATAATACAAAAAAAATTATATAATATGATAGCTGACCTTTTTTTCACGTGTAATATTTTGAACAAGGAGTTACAAATAAGATTAGTGTCGAAATATGACTTGACTCTATTAAAAATCTTAGAAGAGGCTTAACCATAAATCAAGGTTGAAGATGTACTATCAATCTCAAAAGAGAGGACCCAGATGAGAGAAGAACAAGAAAGTCACTGGGAAAAGGACAAACCTCGCACATATGTAAATATGGGCAAGATGGAAAAGCAAAGTAAATATCGTGATGCATATAATACAATCAAAGGTTCGGTTTGTGAAAAATTCAATTCAAAGAGAAGTATCGATCTAAATTTCAAATTAAACTGAATTGAGGTGGACTTAGAAAATGATAGGAGGTCCAGAGAAAAGAGATAAAAAGAAATAATGCCATTTTCATAAGGATATTGTCCATGAACAAAAGAATGTCAGAGATTACTTGCTGAAATAAAAGGTTGGAATGTTTAGGAAATCTTCCTCATCTAAATAGTGGATTGAAACCCAAAAAAATCTAGAGAATAAAAAGTTTCCACCTCAAAACAACTTATTCAATAACCAACATAAAGAAGGAAGCCTCGCAACCCATGGAAAGCCGATGAAGGATAAAAAATTCTTTGAAAATCAAGACAGAGATACCCCGCTCCAAATGGAGGTTTAGAAATTGATTTGAATAGTATTGTTGGTGGTTATCAACAATAACAACTCATACAAGAAGAAATCGGTAATGCCAAACAAGGTTATGGACTACTACCACCAGGGAGCTAAGCATAATGATGATTGCGCTTCAGTGATGATGATGATGCAAGGGGATTTATAATTACTCATGACAATGCCCTGGTGATTCCAACATTTATTGGGAACACACTTACAAGATAATGCTAGTCGATATATGAAGTTCAGTATATTTTTTATTTGCATTTATGATCAATAAGATGCATATCCCTCGAACTTATGTACAAGCCTATTTGGATACAATTATAGGATTTAATAAGGGAAGTTGTATACCAATGGGGTACATCGAGTTAATATTGAAATGATAACCAATGAAAGATTAGTTACTATTAAAACAAAATTTGTAGTGATATAATGTGGGTCTGCTTACCACGCCATCCTAGGAAGAACGACACTTAACAAGATATATGCTATGAAATCTCCGTATCACCTTACAATTAAATTTCCAATGGAAAGGGATATAGGGACGACTAGATAAAATCAAGATCGAGTAAGAGAATACAATTTTATTGCCTTAGTTGCGTTGGATAATTTTTCCCTTGACATCCCGAAGGAATACTATCCAGATAGAACTCCAGCAAAAAGATCTTTGTCGAAAAACTCGAAGACCTGCAAGTGAAAAATTAATGCATATCAAATTCAAAAATAGCGAACAAATTGAAATGCTATTAACCTAGAAGGATGACCATAATTTCAAGGAACGCGATCTCAATGTGGCTGACCTAGAGCATGAGCTTAACGTCCAAAGAAGCAAAGAAGCTTATCGCATGTTTGAAACCAATACACATTACATTTAGGTAATTTAATAAGATAATTTGTTTTCTAATCCATGGAATGATGAAAATTTACACGAGATCTACAAGAAATTTATCTTGAAGAAGGAAGATGGTATCATGGTATATAATTTCACAAAACATATGATATAAACCTCTCCACACACTTTTTACTCATTAAGGGGTTTTTAATGAGGTGGTTGGGATGAAAGTTGTAGTTCATTCTAATTTATTCATAAATTTATTTGTTAAGAGTAAATAGTTCTTAGAATTTAAAATTGTGTTAATATAAGATTACGCCAAAGTGATTACTTAATTATAAGTTTGCTTAATTTTTTACACGGAACTATCGACACATAAAAATTACTTGGTTAAATTCCTATGTGGAGTTACCAAATCAAACTCGATTAAATTTCTATGTGAAATTATCGACACATAAAAATTAGTTGGTCCAGTTCTTACACAAGGTTACCGAATCAAACTCGACTATATTTCCATGCATGATTATCGCCGCATAGGATCCATTGATTAGATTCTTACACATAATTATCATGTTAAACTCGATTAATTCCTACTCAAAACCATCGCAGCATAAATATTAGTTGGTTAAATTTTTACGATGAACTACCCAATCAATCTCGATTAAGTACCTAAAAGGACATAAAAATCACTTGGTTAAATTCTTATGCGGAATCACCATGTTAAGCTTGATTAAATTCCTAAGGAAGATTATCAACTCATAAAAACCATTTGGTTAAATTTTACACGGAATTACCACATCAAACTTAATCGGATTCCTATGCAAAATTGTCAATGCCTAAAAAGACTTGGTTAAATTATTACGCGGAATTTTCAAATCAAATTCAATTAAATTCCTATGCAAAATTAACCACACATAAGAATTAATTGGTTAATTTTCTACGTGTAATTACCAAATCAAACTCGATTAAATTCTTTATCAAAATTATTGACGCATAAAAATTACTTGGTTAAATTCTTACGCTGAATGACCAAATCAAACTCGATTAAATCCTTACATGAAACTATCGATGCATATAATTACTTGTTTAAATTTATATCTGGAGTTATCAAATAGATTTCGATTAAATTACTACGTGGAATTATCGATGCAAATTACTTGGTTAAATTACTACGTGGAGTTACCAAATTAAACTCGATTTTTCCTACGTGGGATTATCGACACTTAATAATTACTTGGTTAAATTATTACATGTTATACTCGATTAATTCTTACATAAATTTATCAATGCATATACATTATTTGGTTAAAGTCTTACGTAAAATTACCAAATCAATCTCAATTGAATTCTTGACGAATAGAAATCACTTGGTTAAATTCGTATGCGAAATTGCTATGTTAAGATTTATTGAATTAGTTATGCGGAATTATCAACACATAAAATTATTTGGTTAATATCATATACAAAAATACCAAATCAAACTCTACTAGACTTATATCTTATCCATTATATGGAATATTTGGAAGGAAAGAATGAGATGTTTTCATGAGGGGAAAATGTGGTCAATTGAAGATATATTTTATAGGGTTAAAGACTCGATGCAGAGGTTATTTGGTGAAAAAATTAATACTTGGCACAACACTACAGATGAAAGAATTGAGAGAATTATGAGTATGGATAATCCAGCGATTGATGATACGGCCGATATGATTTGGATGTGTGACACCTCTTTTATAAATAGGAATAGTCATTCAGGTATCGCGGACATTGGAATAAATACATGTGGGCGTATTGTACGGAAGATAAGTCTGAGATGCAAAATCAAAAAAGTCATTGAAGGAGAAGCTTGGGCAGTACTGTTAGCCATGAGATCGTCTTGTGATCTCAATAGTCAGAGAGTTCCATTCTACTCTGACAACCTTGAATTGAATCAAGGAATTAAAAAGAAGTCCGGGCTTCACTGGAGCCTTAAACACATTCTTTCGGAAATCGAAAGTTGGATTGGTCGGTACCCAGGATGGGAGGTGAAGCATATTAATAGATGTTACAACATGACAGCGGACGCACTAGCTAAGTGTATAAGAAGAAATATCATTATTCCTAGCTGGATGAACTGCTCCTTAGTGGATTTCGATAGAACTCTGAATAATATTTATAAAATTTAGTCGGTATTTTTGGTTGTAATTGACAAAAAAACTCTACTAGACTTCTATATGTGATTACCTATGCATAAAAATCACTTAGTTAAATTAATAAGCGAAATTACCATGCTAAACTCAACTGAAATTATTTATGGGATTATCAACGCCTAAAAATTACTTGGCGAGATTCTTATGTGGAACCATCAAATCAAATTCGATTAAATTCCTATGTAATTACCTACAGATACAAATTATTTCGTTGAATTCCAATGCACAATTACCTAATCAAACTCTATTATATTTCTACATGGAATTGTCGATGCGTAAAAATTTACTTGGTTAATTTTCGTACGTGAAATTACCAAATGAAACTCGATTAAATTTCTACGTGGGATTATAGGCACATAAATATCACTTTGTTAACTTCTTACGCGGAATTACAATGTTAAGCTTTGTTAAATTCCTACACAGAATCATCGACGTATTAAAATTACTTGGTTAAATTTAAACGCGAAATTACCAAATCAGACTAGATTAAATTAATGTGCATAATTACCGATACATAAAAATTTACGTGGTTAAATTCCTATGCAGAATTACCAAATAAAGGTGGATAAAATTTTGACGAGAAAATATCGATGCATAAAAATTACTAGGTTAAATTATTATGTGGAATTATCATATTCAGCCTAGTTAAATTCCTACACAGAATTATCGACTCATAAAAATCACTTAGTTAAATACTTAAATGGGATTATCATATTCCTCCCAGTTGAATTGCTACACAGAAATATAAATTCATAAAAATCACTTGGCTAAAAATCTTACGAGAAAATACCATGCTAAGTTCAATGAAATTCCTACGTGGAATTATGAACGTATAAAATTGATTGGTTAAATTCCCATATGGAATTACCGGATTGAAATCAATTAAATTCCTACGTGAAATTATAGAAGTGTGAAAGTATATGGTTTAATTTCCCATAAATTATTGCATAAGAGCTGAATTTCCTAAAGTTGTGAAAATAATTTTATAAGCATGTACGTACATCGACCTAGGAGAACCGGTCTTTTTATGAATAAAGCATATGCATGCTTAATGCAAACCTTGAGTAACATCAAGACGTCTAAAGCCTTATATAGAGAAATTGGAGGGAAATGCAACAAAATGAACCAAAATATCACGAGCCTTGGAGGGAAGTCCCTTTAAAGCCTGAGGGTGTTTCGCTTTTTGGATAGGTGGTAGCTCTCTACGAGTGATAAAATAACGATATGAAATCACACACCTCGAGAGGACTATGGTAACTCTCCTCAAGTACACAAATCGTTTTCAAGTAATAGTAAGTAATATAATATTCGCTCGCAGGTATTTAGATGGTTAGCTCAAGCTCGTGTTCAATATAAACATATGTGAATTTACTTGTTTAAACTAAAACCAAAATAAAAGGAATATTTGTTTGGTTTTATGAATGAAAACTAAATGCAAGAAATAAATACTAAACTAATGAATGCAATTAACTAATATTGATATGAATGTGAGATGATATATAGCTTAGGTTTGCAAGTATGAACCTATTAAACTAAGTCGATATTCTATGTATAAGGGTGAATTTAACTAATATATGTGGTCGGAATTCTATAAGCCCTCTAACTCCCGCCAGGATTGCTTAGAAGGCAACCTCAACACTACTAGGGGACTTGGACAAGGGGACCATACACAATGGTCAGTGATTATTTCTAACCCTAATGACTATCTAGTTAGGAAAACCTGTCAAGATCTCAACCGCACACTATACGATTATGATCTATTTGTGTCCCTAAATCTCCCGTCAGGGTGACAATATAGGAAACTTATGTCAAACTAGAGGTGTACATCGTATATCAAGTTTAATTAAAACATTCATAACACGGTTATAAATCCAAGCTCAATTCAATTAAGATTAATTCCCAAATAACACTAAATAGAAATATAGTAATCCAGGGTTTTACAAAGTGCAAACCCAATGATGTCTCCTCATTTGTGATAGATTTATATTAGGATGAGACATCATTTTTAGTGATTTAGAAGTCATTATAGTCGATTTTCTTGAGAAATGCTACACTTTCCTATTTTGAGTCTTGATTTAGTAAAATAATATTTTTAGAGCATATTGGGTTTAATTATTTATTTAGTGTGAAGCTTTAAAGATAATTATGGAGATTAATTAGATTCCAAGTCAAAGACTACAAGATATGGAAAGAGATAAGCATGGTAATTGGAGATAAGGAAACAAAAGCTAAAAATATGGAAAAGGAAAACCTGCCTTAATCCTGAATTTCTGCACATACGACCACAAATCAGCTTATATCTCAAAAAAGGTGTGGAATTTGGAGAAACGGTCAAGAGCAAAGTTGAAAATCTTTCCGAGACGATGAATTTGGTATATTCATACGCATCAAACGAATGAAAATTGAAGCTGCTAGGACTAAAAGAAAAACGGGCCTGATTGCATGTTTTTAGGGTTACGAATTTGAGTTAGGCTTGGAGTCCACCACTTACTTCTCCTTCAAGAAAACGAATTAGGGTTCCTAAACACCTATAAATACACCCTTATACCATTGTAAACATGTCCTTGCTCAGTTTCAAGCTTAGGCTTAGTCCTTACTTGTATTTTCTTAGTTTTAAATAATAGCTTAGTCTTTATATTAAATATTCAACCTTAGTATCAAGCTATTCATTCAAGGAGCAAGCTGACCTATAGAGGAAGACAAGAAGCAAGAAGTTGGAGAGTGACAAACTCCTCTTCTACATCTCACCTTCTCTATATTTAGGGTAATTAGTTATAGATTTATGCTCAACCATATTTCTAAACTTTTATTCTGTAAGTTTTACTTTTAATTGTTGGGTTATTATTTTGTCTTAAATTCATAAATACTATTTGTTATTTTAATTGATTGAGCTTGGCGTATATTGTTATTATGTGTTTTGACTTATTGTTACATCCTTAGATTTGGTCAATCTTAGGATTATTCTTAGTTATTGACAACACCACATAATCGTCTAGTTTTGATCCCTTGCCTAACTAGATAGCCATAAAGGTTTGATTTAATCACCAATCATTACCTAAGACCTTGGTAGTGGAGAGGTTGCTCCTAAGCCTAGAAAAGGCTAGGTAGAATTTAGAATCCTGGTTAATATATAATGTTTAATCTGTGACAAGTTAGAATAACAAGTTAGTAAAATAGACTCATAATATTAATCCTAATTCATTTAACTTACATTAATATTTATTTATCTGCATTCATATTTGTTTATTTCATATCAGATATTTATTCATCTTTTTATATTTTTATCTAAAACATCTAAATTCATCTACGCTTGTTAAATATAAATAGATCTAACGGATTAAATCCCTGCGAACGAACTTAACTTATCATTAAAACTTGCAAACGATCTGTGATACTTGCAGTGAGTTCTGTGGTTCTCAAGGATGTGTGCTCTTTATTATTATCTTTATTTATCTATTATTTTATCACACCTTTGCCCCCACCAAGTTTTTGGCGCCGCTGCCGGGGATTTATCTTTAAGTTAAATCTATTTTGTGTTTATTTAGTGCAGAAGTTTTTATTTCTTTTCAGTTTTACGCTTTCTTTTTGTTTTAGTCTTTCTCAGGATTTTAGATGGATAATCAACGGTTAGAGCTAGGTTTACCTAATAAATTTCGAGTTCAACGCATTGGGATTCGCGTCCCAACTATCCAAGCCGTTAGATTCAAGGCTGATCCTGATTTAATTAATCAATTCGCGAGCTATGGGATACAAATCAAGATCCGGTCAGATCTGTTAAAAAATTCATGCAATTCTGTGATGCCTACCTTAATGAAGGTGTTACACAAGAACAAATGTATTATTTAATGTTTCAATTTTTCTTGACCGGGAAAGCAAGCGATTGGTTTGATGATCAACCTCCCGAGCTAATAACCGATTGGGACAAGCTTCAAGAAAGATTCCTTGATAAATTTTATCCTACAAGTATGCGAGTGAAGGAACTATTGGAGCCTATGAATTTCTTACAAGAAGCCGGAGAGAGTGTTGGCGAAGCATGGACGAGATTTCAAAAGATGTTGGCAAGATGTCCACTACATGGATACACGCCACAATTACAATTATCCATGTTCTATAATGGACTCGATAGAGAGTCAAGGCTGAGAGCAGATAATATGGGTCGTGGTAATTTTGTCTCTATGGATCCAAAAGAAGCGAAAAGTGGTATGGAAACAATCATTGAGAACAACATGAGTTGGCCACAAGAACAACTCCTACCACCAACGAAGAAGAAGAAGCGAGGATTTCAAGCTTGCAAGATCAAATACAACAACTCGCTATAACCATTAAGGAAAGCATCCCAAAGCCACGTCAACAGTTATACCTACAAGAACAAGCCTATGAAAATCAAGCTAATCAACCACCGAGCTGCCATGTGCATAATGTTAGTCAAGCTCAATCACGTCCTCAAGAAGAAATCACTGAGTTAAAAGAGACTATTAGTCAATTCATCAACTTCTCGAATGATAATATGAGTAGACTTGAATCAAAGACCGATGCATCAGTAGTGCAAAGCCTGCAACAACAGAATCAAGATCTTAAAAAACATAATCAACTTTTAGAGAAGAATGTAATGCGGCTCACTACAATCATAGAACAAATGCAAAGTCAACTTTTACAATTAACCCAAGATACAACATCTAACATGAAGAAGATCCAATACGTTGACGATAAGGTTAAGACTATTAGTCTTCAAGCTCAAAAGATAAAAGAACACGGTGAGATAATCACCGAAGCGCTACCATCTCCCTCAAAAGGGGATGTTCTACCAAACAAGTCAAACGTAAAACGGATGAACTTAGATGAGATAATTGTTGAAGATTGGGTTGAAGAGGTTGAACATGATGAGATTAAGAAGCCTAGAGTGGTTGATGAACCAAGAATTGAAGAGAGAAGTAGAGCAAGACAAACACCCATACATTGCCACTATCCCGCGGAGCAACATTAGAAGTGTATAGAGGCGTTAAAACAAGTGAAAATTAACGTCCCTTTACTCGAAGCTATGGAAGGAAGGAGAAACTATGATCGATTCTTTATGGAGACACTCTCCAATAAGAAGAGATTCACAAGAGCCAAGTCTGTAGAAATCAATGAAGGGGTATCAGCACGAGTTCAAAGAAGATTACCACCAAAGCATAAAGATCCTGGAGAGTTTAACCTCCCAATCAGAATAGGTGGGATATATTATGGAAAAGCCATGTGTGATTTAGGGGCAAGTGTGAATATCATGCCCAAAAGTGTATTCAAGAAGATTGGTATTAGTGAAGCGAAACCGAAATCCGTAATCTTACAACTTTCGGATCAATCTACAGTTAAGCCGTGGGGAGTAATAGAGGATGTACTCGTTCAAGTAGGTAACCTTGTTATTCCAACGGACTTTATCATTCTTGACTATAAAGCAGATAAGAACGTCCCATTCATTCTTGGGCGTCCATTCCTGGCCACCAGCGATACTATAGTGAACGTGAATGAAGGAACCGTGACTCTCCGTATTGAAAATAACTCTGAAAAGTTCTATGTTTCGGGGAAGAAGAAAAAGAAAAATGAGTCAAAAGAACTATATCCAATCAGAGTTGTAGCCAAGAAGGTGGAACCTGTAAGCCCCCAAGAAACCATGGAGAAAAAGATTGAGTTTGGGGTAGGAGACGAGGTGGCATGGAAACATCCCAATCCCAAACATAACAGTTCTTGGAAGGGGCCCTATGTAATCACGCAAATCATCTCAGAAGGAGTGGTCGAAATAAAGGCTATCGAAGGTTGCAAGCTCGAGTTGGTAAGCATTAATCATCTCACTCACTGCTGGGGAGGCTATAAAAGGAAATAACCGAGGTAACTCGTCTAACTTTGAAAGACGTTAAACAAAAGTGCTATACGGGAGACAACCCGTTTATGTTTTCGTGTTTTTACGTTTTTAGATTATGTTTAGTTTAGTTATTTTTAGTTGATATTACATTCTTGAGGAAGGTAGTAGTGTTTTTGATGTTCAGGTACTAAGAAAATCGAGTTAGGGAGAAAAAGAAAAAAAATCGGAGAAAATCTGACCCCCTCACCGGTATACCGCTCATTTCACTGGTATACCGGCTCGGCTACGAAAAAAAACACGTGCCACGGGCTCACGTCACGGGTTTTATGCAGAGAAGAAAAAAAATCAGACCCTTAGGTCCGGTATACCGCCCGACGCCGCTGGAGAGAGAGAAAAATTGCGTTTTTCAGGTTATAAGGGTGAGGAGGTTGCTCTATTACGAATTTTTTAATCCTTAAGCTTCTCCTTCTTCCCCAAACCTCTCCCAACTCCATTAAAGCTTCAACAAACCTTCAACCAACATCAAAACACCACCAAATCACCATGAATTCTCATCCAAATCCTTCCCCACATCATTACAAAGATAATTCAAGCACCCAATCCATATAAAAACACCTAGAAACCAAGAATCAAAACCATGAATTTCAAAATCTTCTTCTCAAATTCCTTAAACCCACATTATTAAAGCCTGATTCCATTATACCCACATAGAGATTCATCATCAATTCACCTTTCCTAAACCAAATCAAGCTTGTTCAACCTATAATTAAGAGTTTCAAATTTCAAGAGTGTTCAAAGCTTTGAGTTGGGGGTCAAAAGAGATGATGAAGAGAATAGAGATATTATCAAGTGTTATGGGATATGAAGAATCAAAGGAAGGTGTTGGGTAAGATCAAGAATAAATCAATTGAGATGGGTATTAGTTCGGGAATAAATTACAAGGTAAATCGGATCAAGAGAGTAGAGGAAAGCATGCAGTGGTGAATTCAAAGAGCAAAAAGGTTTCAACTTTCATAGAGAAGACACCAAAACCTCTTCCTATCAAGATCCATCTACCCAAGATGAACAAAAACTTCTGGGACGCTAGTAGCTGTGTTCAAAACATATTCCTGGATGAACACTGTCACATGAGAGAGGATTCGAGAGCAAAGTTGGAAGAAGATAAACAAGAGATTTCTAGAGTGTGATTGATTGGGATGGAGCATAAGAATATGTAAGGGAAAGTGAAATTGGTGATACATGAAGTTTGCGTACATGAAAGCACTGCACCCTATTCCGGGTATTGATCAGGCGAGGTAAATAGCCTCGAAGAGTATGTTTTCTTTCTTCCCTACCTTTTCTTTATGTGCAATATCTGTAAAATTTTAATTTTATTTTATTTTATTTTTGAGTCTTTTCGAGTCGTGGGGACACGACTCATTTTTGAGTTGGGGGTGTGGGGATTCGTTGTCTCTCATCTCCATTTTTCTGTGTTTTATTGTTTTTTAGGTAAAATTAAAAAATTTATGAGAAGGTTTAGATGTATGTAGAGTGTGTTTATTAATGATAGAAAGTAATATGTTTATGAGCTATTTTATTTTGTATGCTTTGAAGTATTTGCAGGAAAACACACGTTGATAGTAAAGAGAAGATTAGTGAGCAATGCGATAGAAAGTATGTTCGATCTCAGGGAACCTTGAGAAGTGTGTAGGCCGTGAGATCCAAGCTTGTTGACAAACCATTTGATGAAAGTGCTAAAGGTAAGAAAATAACGAAATTACATAGTGTAGAAAGTGATTAAGGCGGTTCTTTCATATTGAAGCCCTTGAAGCCTTTTTATACCTTCTCACCTTGTTATTTGATTTAATATGTTATATCCTTCTCATCCCCTTCTAGCCTTTCTAAAGCCTTTTTATTAAACACATTATAAGCCATATCCCTTTAGATTATAGGACTTTTCCATATAACCCGCACTCGAATCGCGATGCATAGACAATTGTTTTAGAGCTTGAGTTTGGGGTGGTGGGTCCACCATTATGGGAAATATTATTGAGTTGGGATTTTTGAGCTTATTAATTGTGCTCGTTCTATATATTGCTGATGATTCACAGGTTTTTATTGTAACCCTTTGCCAGGGTAATAGTGAATGAAAAAGAAGCTACGAGCTAAATTTTCCAACAAGGGCATTAAAAGAAAAAATATATACAAGAAAATAGCGTGATATCTCAACATTAAAAGAGATTCATAGCTATAAAGAAATTGATTTGAAAAGAAAGAAAATATATATATTCGGACCGGCAAAGTGGATTTTTATATGAACATCTTAAAGATTTTAATTGGGTTATTGGGGATGCTAAATTGTGCATCAAGGAATTCATTGGGTTGAGTGAGAAACGTTTTATGAGAGTAACTCAAGTTCTAGGGCGATTCGTTGATGGCTAGTGAGGAGAGAGCCAAAAGCTCACTCCAAATTATCCAAATATACTATCATACCGTCACTAAGCCTAAATTACAACCTTAAAGACCTTTTGATTCTTTGCTATGTAATTGAGAAGTGATTGAGCCATCAGAGATTAGTTGAGTGGATCTTTGAACACTAGTGAAAATCGATGAACAATCTATAGCTCTCTCGGGGAACTGAGTAAAGTCCCAATCCTTCTTACATTGCGAAACTAATCTGATCTTGAATTCAAGCCGTGTTGACTGTGGATACGAGAAGTGTACAGGTATGTAGTTTATGAATATTATTACATGATATTTTCTGAGTAGTTGCTTTAAGTTTATTCTCCATATTCTGCTATCTTCTTCCCTTTGTGCTTAATTGACTTAGGTGTGTATTTAGAGACTTCCCTTTGTTTTTATATTTATTGTATCGGGACGATACAACTTTGAGTTGGGGGTCTTGATGTCTCCTCATTTTTGATAGATTTATATTAGGATGAGACATCATTGTTAGTGATTTAGAAGTCATTATAGTCGATTTTCTTGAGAAATGCTACACTTTCCTATTTTGAGTCTTGATTTAGTAAAATAATATTTTTAGAGCATATTGGGTTTAATTATTTATTTAGTGTGAAGCTTTAAAGATAATTATGGAGATTAATTAGATTCCAAGTCAAAGACTACAAGATATGGAAAGAGATAAGCATGGTAATTGGAGATAAGGAAACAAAAGCTAAAAATATGGAAAAGGAAAACCTGCCTTAATCCTGAATTTCTGCACCTACGACCACAAATCAGATTATATCTCAAAAACGGTGTGGACTTTGGAGAAACGGTCAAGAGCAAAGTTGAAAATCTTTCCGAGACGATGAATTTGGTATATTCATACGCATCAAACGGATGAAAATTGAAGATGCTAGGACCAAAAGAAAAATGGGCCTGATTGCATGTAATTAGGGTTACGAATTTGAGTTGGGCTTGGAGTCCACCACTTACTTCTCCTTCAAGAAAACGAATTAGGGTTCCTAAACACCTATAAATACACCCTTATACCATTGTAAACATGTCCTTGATCAGTTTCAAGCTTAGGCTTAGTCCTTACTTGTATTTTCTTAGTTTTAAATAATAGCTTAGTCTTTATATTAAATATTCATCCTTAGTATCAAGCTATTCATTCAAGGAGCAAGCTGACCTATAGAGGAAGACAAGAAGCAAGAAGTTGGAGAGTGACAAACTCCTCTTCTACATCCCACCTTCTCTATATTTAGGGTAATTAGCTATAAATTTATGCTCAACCATATTTCTAAGCTTTTATTCTGTAAGTTTTACTTTTAATTGTTGGGTTATTATTTTGTCTTAAATTCATAAATACTATTTGTTATTTTAATTGATTGAGCTTGGCGTATATTGTTATTATGTGTTTTGACTTATTGTTACATCCTTAGATTTGGTCAATCTTAGGATTATTCTTAGTTATTGACAACACCACATAATCGTCTAGTTTTGATCCCTTGCCTAACTAGATAGCCATAAAGGTTTGATTTAATCATCAATCATTACCCAAGACCTTGGTAGTGGAGAGGTTGCTCCTAAGCCTAGAAAAGGCTAGGTAGAATTTAGAATCCTGGTTAATATATAATGCTTAATCTGTGACAAGTTAGAATAACAAGTTAGTAAAATAGACTCATAATATTAATCCTAATTTATTTAACTTACATTAATATTTATTTATCTGCATTCATATTTGTTTATTTCATATCAGATATTTATTCATCTTTTTATATTTTTATCTAAAACATCTAAATTCATCTACGCTTGTTAAATATAAATAGATCTAACGGATTAAATCCCTGCGAACGAACTTAACTTATCATTAAAACTTGCTAACGATCTGTGATACTTGCAGTGAGTTCTGTGGTTCTCAAGGGTGTGTGCTCTTTATTATTATCTTTATTTATCTATTATTTTATCACACCTTTGCCCCCACCACCCAACCTATTGGAAATTTAGTGCATGATTACAAGAATAAAATTAAGGAGTAAATTGCATAGAAACATTGTTAAACCAAGAGACAATAGCTAATTACTCTTATAGTGTTAGTGGAATGATATAGAAGTGATTATGTGATGCTTTCGCTCTTGTTGCTTCCTTCTCTTTTGACTTGCTTTCTTTCTCTCTGGTGGAAAATTCTAAATAAAACTAAGTAAGAACCTGTTAGAGATGTCAAATTATAATATTTATAAGTTCATGGACGTTTAATAGATCATGGGATAGGTTTAAGTGACTTAGTCCACTCCAAACATGTTTTTCTCCAAGATTTCACGCCAGCTGCAACATTAATAAATTCTTTGTTATAGTTTCAAATCACAAAACGTTAGCGGTAACGCGTTCCTAATTCAAAATCCTATATAGATATCAAAGGGTTCCTCCAGAATATTTTTCAATCTCCTGTGACACCTCTAATAATTCACTTTCTAAATCTAGCCGGTAGCTCTTGCATTTTCTAAAAATGAATTTTTAGTCTTTTAACTCTTGCTCTTCTTATTTGATATCCTTTCCTAGACTTCTTATCCATGCGTTGGCTTCTAGTATGTAACTAAGATTTTCACTTTAACACATAAATTACACTTAAAAAGCTCTAAAAGTAACAAATCTCCAAAACTAGCCACGCAACAAAAAATATATCAAATAATGGAGAAAAATGCCTCAACTAAGCACATATTGAACCTAAATTGATTATAATGACTGTATTAATCTATAACAAATATGGAAAAATCAGTAGGGGTTTCAGTGGTAGATTGTTGATCCATATTGGAGGCACAAGCTTCCAAAAACATCTTGTTATTTTTCTTTTGACGAATTGACAAAAGCAGGGCCCTCTTCTCCTTCATCTCCACTATGAATGGTAATTAATGAGATAGAAATCACCTCAGCTGAAGGGTGTTGAATATAATTGTCACCCTCGGTGAGGGTGAAGGTATCATATGCATTATTTAGGTCACAAGGGGGAATAACAGAGGAATCATTTAGGGGTAAGCTCGAACTACTCCCATCATGCTTCATTTTCCTCCTAGATCCAGAAAGTTGTACTTTTTTCTTTTCTTATCGAACATCTTTTCCAGCATTCCTATGATATCTATATTTTTCATGTAAAGGAAAAGAAATGTTTAAAAAAAGAGAACTTCTAAAATTCAAGAAAAATTACATGTCTTAGAGGTTTTTTAGTTTGGAGTCTTGATATATCCGTTTTTCGGGATGGTAGGAACAATTAACTCTCTTACTTGTACTTTTATAATGGGGGTACAACTTAGACCTCCTTATAGTGTCAACATATCACCCTCGCCAACACTATTAAGAATGTCTAAATATTTTTTTCCTCACCAACGTCGAGAAGTAGAAAACCATCTCGATTATGTTAGAATTTCCTCCAAATAGTAGAAACTAGACACCCCAAAATATTCCTAACAAATACAAACTTATTGTGCCATTCAGAATGACTACTTAGAAGGTTCTTAAAAAATGTATGTTCATAACCGGATTTACGAGAAGAGAAAGTGTACAACCCACCACTTAATTTAATTTTCTCTGAGGCATCCAAGGGATCAGCCAATAAAATATTAGGATTCCTTCCAAATATATATAAGGACCGGAAAATGTTTAAATGTGGGAGAAACTTGAGATTCATGCAAAAGTAGGCATGGAAGACTGAGATCCTACTCTAAGCATTTTGAGGTAACTAGCCATGACTCAAAGAGTAAAATTCTAACATGTCATGAATGAAAAGGAAAAAAGGGGTATCTTATCCCATATCAAACCTCGTAACCATCACATGATTTTTCTATCTCTATAGTCATTCTTACTTCAAATTATCAAGCAATATCCCCAGAAGTAATCAAAATATGTATTATCTCTGCACAGAAAGGACATCCGACCTATACAACTCCAAATCCTGAGTTCAAGCTTTTACGACCTTACCTCGTATCTATGATGACCTAGAAATATAATCTACAGGATCAAATACATATACCATTTTCACAGAGGGGTCAATTCCAAAATCTTGGTTAAGGGGACATTTGAAGCTAAGGTAGGGGCTAAAAATTCCGAAACTATAGGATCGTTCAAGGGTAAAGTTTTTATTTTATCCTCACAAGGATTTGAGGTTTTAGGTATAGAGGTCTGTAGATGTAGACATTATGAATCAACTTTAATGAAAAAAACAAATGTTAACCTCCAAATATATGAACGTGCAAAAGCTATGCGACAAACCAATCTAAGATAACAGCTACGCCCTGGACAGAGAAAGTGATAAGAGAGAAAAGTAAGAATTTTGTATACGTTGTCACAAGGATATACATATATATATATATATATATATATGTGTGTGTGTGTGTGTGTGTGTGTGTGCGCGCGCGCGCATGTGCGTGTGTGTGTGTGCACGCACACACATATATATGAATATATGGAAAACAAATTATTTTGACACAATTATGACTGGGTTAATAAATAGGAGGTAATAATTACTCCCACCGTCCATCAATGTTTGTCATACTTTTTTTTTCACACAAATTAAGAAAAACGATTAATTCCCCTTATTTTTACTAAACTATCCTTAACGAACTAAGTGAATGCATTTAATGATGATAAGCTTATAAATATTAAATAAGGATAAAATTGGTAGAAAGTATAAAAAAATTCATAGGTATTTTAAATGGACAACCTTTTGTGGACATCTACTTTTGGAAATTGTGACAAAAATTGATGGACGGAGGGAGTATAATACAGTCATAATGATCATGAACCTTGAAAATATATCATAGAGTCACAATGGTTGTTGCTTAAATAATCGTGACTCCTGTAAAAAAGGATACTTCCTGATTTTGGAATGAATTAAAATTAAAAATGATCAAGAATCAATACTCTATTAGTTATAAGGAGCTGCGGAAAATATGAGGAATGTTCATTGGTAAATCTTAATATATTTCAAAACATATATAAGATTTAAAGGAGTTCTTGATAAGGAGACACATATTGCTCAAATGCGAAGATATGTCAAGGTTCAAGTAAAACCAATAATTCTCAACCGAAACACAAGTTAGGAGATATCAAAGGGACCTTATTAGGGGGGATGGGGATGAAATAAACTGCTCAATTTATCCACCATCAAATTGATATCACGTGTGACATAATCAGTAGTAACCTAGATTCTTGTTAGACTCAGACAAGTTTTAGAACAAGTGTCAAATTATGTACATCCTAAAAAAAACTTCTATCAACGAAAAAAATATTTGTAAGAAAAATAAATTTAATATTTCTTAATAAAGTTTGGTGCATTAAATTTTGTTATTGTTATTTTTTTTTTTTCATTTAATTTATCTATGGAAGAGGACCTGGGGCGAAGTGGATCAAACAAATCCGGTTGATACTAGAAAGGAACAAGGGCTTCATTGTACGATGTGTTTTTAGAGAGGCAAACATGTGCGCGGATTGGTTAGCGAAAAGGGGTTGGAGGAACAGTGAAGAATGTGTGCCTCTTGGAGACCCTCCAGATGGTATTTGGGGTCTCCTCACTAAAGACCGTATGGGCTACAAAACGCCGAGAGTGGTTTATGATCCTAGCTTAATGAATAATATAATAGAGTAACAGATTTATTTAGTATGTAACACGATCCTTGGGGTTTCCGTTGTAATAAAAAAAAAGAATATGTTCAATCAATACCCTAATATGCAAAATAGCCAACCAAATTTCTAATTTATATCTTTAGATTATATTAAAGATGTTACATTACCTAAATGTTTCTTAAATTTTAAGAATTTTTATTTGGCCTTTAAACTTTTTACAATAATCATATTAGAATTAATTTATTTTATTTGTAGAATATTTTTTTCAATAATTATAACCTATTTTATAGAGTAGAGATTTATAGTGTGATTAAATAGAATAAAAAATATTATAATGTAATTATTTTACCTATTATATTGACATATTGAAATATTATAATGCTATATAGCAATCTTATTACATAGGCTCCACATAAGGAGTGAAGAGGTGAAGGGGTGATATATAGCATTACTCTTTTTACAATTGCTATATACGTGGAAGAAGTAGGAGGAAAGAGTGGGGGTTGTGAATTTTTATAAAAAGTTTGTGGAGTTGGAATATTTTTTAAAAATCAATATAAATTTATGAAATACATGTTTTATTTCGATCACGTTAATACTTGAATTGAGAAGGACTACTAATGGTTGGATAAAACGTCACATTTAGTTGACGTATTATTAAAAGGGTCAATTACCTATAAAATCTTAAAGAATATTATAGTACTATATAGGAGCTAGTCAATTCATTTCTTCTTTTTAAAGACCAATAATATATCGAATGTTATAACTACCTATCTAGTACATATAAGGCAAAAAAAAAATCTTCTCTCTCTTCCATTACCATTACTCCTTCTCCTCCATTACCAGTAATCTATTCATTCCTTTATCATTTCTTTTCTCTCCTCCTTCATTAATTATCAAATAATTTCTAGCTCCAACCACAACCACCGATCACCGCCGACCACTACCGGCCACCGCCGGAAAAAGTTCTGAGCGTGGAAAAAAGTTCTGAGCATGGAAAAAGTACTGAGCATAAAAATTACTGAGTATCGAAAAAAAATTCTGAGTGTCGAAAAAAGTTGCTGAGTATTCGAATTTTTTGTTGAATGACTTTACTGAGCATGCTCGTTTGCTCAGTATCTTTATTGAGCATGCTCAATAATTTGCTTAGTGTTTTTCGTATAATCAGTAAATTTACTGAGCATTTCTCGTATAATCAGTAAAGTGTTGAGCATTTAGACAAAAGTTATTGAGTTTAATATAAAAACCTATTTTACATTACAAAAACGAAATTATTACATTATAATTACAAGAAAAAAAAGAACCTAACTAAACTCGTTTGACCAGATCTGGTCAAACCAGTTCTGGAAAAAAAACTACTATGCGATGCATACAGAGTACGCGAATATAAAAAATGGCGTCAGAATCATTCTTCTCTGCTGCAACACCAATCGAACGCTGCAACTTTGACATCACCATGGCTTCTTCTCAGCTGTGACACCAATAGAACCACCAATTGAATGCTGCAACTTCTCTGCTTCTTCAGAACCTGTAAAGCTCATGAATCTACCGTCGAAGTCCATTCAGCAGCTCTGAATCGTTCTTCTCCGCTGCAACACCAATCGAACCACCAATCATACACTAATCGAACGTTGCAACTTCTCCGCTTCTTCAGGACCTGTAAAGCTCATGAAGCTGCCGTCGAAATCCATTCACCAGCAGAATCGGCGCATTGCGATGAAAGACTCGCCGGATTTGTTCGTGCTCTCACGGAGGCGTTCCTGCCATGGATGGAGCTCAACCTTCGAACCAAGCACAGCAGCTTCGAATCATTTTGTTGATCGAAGAAAGAGCTTATAAATCGATTGTGTTAATCGATGAAAGAGCTTACGAGCTTCAATAAGAAGCTCCGGCCATGGTTGTTAGTGTTTATGGAGAGAGGAGAGAGAATGGAGTTTTAGGGTTACAGGAAAGGAAAGAGAGAGAATGAATTGAAATAATTTTAAAATATTTCTGAGTACAAATAGTATATTAGGAAAAAAACAAAAAAGGGTAAAAATGTAATTGGTTTTTTGTCTTATAGTGTTAAATTTTGTTTGTGGCCTTTAGTAAGAAGAGACTATAGAGCCGATCTTGTTAGGTCTCGGGTGGTGTTTTCAAGACCCCTTGGGTAACAATTTATTTTTAAAATTGAAAAGATAAGTATAAAAGAAAAAAAAGAAATTGGTAGAGTTACTTCCCTTTGTTCCTCTAACAAAACGTCATGTTGCCACCCCATTAGCCTACCTAGCTTAACTATAATTACCCGAAAGTTTTATTGAGATAACTACCACCCACATAATTAAATTTTATATAAATAAACAGATAACAACAAATTATTAATATGACAGCAACATAGCCTCACCAAACCTCTCGGACTATTTTCTTTTTCTCGTTGTCAACCTCTTAACACCACGAACTATACCAAAATATTCTCTCTTTCTAAATTCCACTGGGATTTTAATTTTTCATGAAATAAAGTTGACTAACCAAGTTGAGTTAGTTTTAAAGTCTAATGTTCAGGTCAGGTGGATGATAATATAAGTAAACCCCTTTTTCCATACGCAACTCATTCTTCACTTAATTCCTCTCTATCAACTTTTTCATCTCTACATTTCTCTCTTGCTCTTCTCTTTCATTCATCATATTCATCTGCAAATTTAAACTTGGTGAGTTCTTTTTTTCACACATAGGTTCCTCTATTAATCTATAATTCTTGAATAGCCTAATTCTTCTTGTTATGTTCTTTTATATTTTTTTTATTGGACCACTAAAAACCGATGGAACCGAGGTTTCTAAATTTGTAAATACTTTCAGGAAAATTATGGGTTCTGAGACAATTATGAATTCAAATGGAAAAATTTACGAATATGATCAAGAAAAGGATGTGCAAAAGATATCAGTCTTTAATCAAATGGAATCTGATAGCTTCGTAGTAGACATGGAACGTTTAACTCATCAACCTGAGAAAGATATGAATGCCAATTCAAGAATTACAGTAAGTCTTTTTCCAATATTTTCACGTTATTTCTGGGTTTTCCTTTATTTATTTTGACTTCTTCCCATCTCTAAATTTGTCATTAATGACCTTTTGACGACTAAGGTGTAAAGTTTTTATTTAATTTACACGTTTTTCGGGTTTAAAGATAAAGCAGATGCATATTTTCTTTTGACTATTTGCCATTTTTTTTCCTTTTCCGTTTCTAATTAATTACGGATGACGTATAATCTTTAATTTAAGCTTAGATAAGATAGCGGCAACTGCAAGTTACACTTAACTTGCACACAAGCCACAAAGGGTATAAATATAAATATAAATTTTCTAAGGTGTTAATTACTATGAAACATTCCTTTAATTACACTTAGTACCATCTTAACTAATAATTTTATTTTGTATCTTTTTGTTTCTTTATTTTATTGGTTAAATTTTTTGGTGAATTTTTCATTAGTTCATGGGACCAAGGGGGTGTTCCTAATTCTTTTTTTTTTTTAATTGCATTATAGTTCCTATTTGTTTTAATAAGGTCCAAAAATGTTGACCAAAAAAAAATCTATGGCTGGTTAAGTGGTTAGAGTGTATTAAGAAGTTTTGAAATTGAATTTGATTGGAATTATAATAATTAGAGTCAAGTGGTTTTTATATGTATTAAGAAAAATGTTGACAAAATATTGAACAAGGTTATAGTCACGTTATGAAAAGAATTAATAAAATGATTAATATTCTAGGATGGAAACCCATGAAGACTCAATCAATCAAATACTTTTGATGTAGTTTTATAATCAAATTTAAATCATGTACTCTCACAAAATTAAAAGATAACACCAAAGATAAAAAGCTATAAAATGAGGGTCTACGATAAAAAATAATGTGAAGAAATGGACCATCTAGATTAATATTGATTAGCCTTAATTTATGAGTAGATAGAGTAGACTGATTAATAAAATTTATATACAAATTTTATTTAGTGGTAGTTATCTAAAGAGTACTACTATGACGAATCATGCTTATCTAATGTTTCACCAAATTTAGATTTTGAAGTAAATGGTAGGTCTCGAGCTTTTCATGCGTAACTTTTCGTCTTTTTCAAGATACATTTGATTCAACACTTTAACAATAACATCATGCAAATGAAAAGAGAGACGTAATACTTTTTGTTTTCTTATACGTTTTATTTTTGTGGTTAAAAAGTTGCAGAGAACACTTACACGAAAAGCATCACCTCGAGGATTCGAGAAGAAAAACATTGATAGTATCGTTTCAACCTCACCAAGAGGTAATAAACAATATCCGATTTTATATGTATCTTTATTTTTTATTTTTATTTTGTCAAGATATGTATCTTTATTACTATATACCTTAAAACCCTCTAAAATAATTTTGTAATAACTCGCTAAATTGATAAAATGAAATATGATTTTAAATTAAATATAATTAATTTTTTTTATGTGAGAATCTATTTAAAATGATTTTCTTTTTGCCTGCCAAAATTATTACTATATTAGATACTTTGTTTAGCATCATGTAAATTACTAGGATAGAGCTAAAAGTGTCTATTTTTAGTTCGACTACCCTCCAAATAAGTTAGAATCATAATTTTTTCTACATTTAATTGTTTTGTCTTGGTGGGAAATGTGCACATGTGTGCACGAACAACTGTTAGGCTAAAAGTGTGGGATAGTATTGTGCAGGTGTATGATCATCATATGTTGTCGCACCAAATTAAATCAAACTAAATAAAATTTTGTTTACATAAGTTTTATTGATTAGATAAACTTGAGCATATATCATTGTTTAAAACATATTTCACTACATCAGTTACATATAATTGGATGTCATTTGTAATGTCTCTATCAACTATATAAAATTGAAGTATATACATTTAATCATGGACTTTGTTCAAATCAAATGGAGTCATGCTTTATTAGTACATTATAGATACGTTTTCATTGTAGTAAATGGGCAGTTAGATTGAAGTAGTTGAACAAAATTAGTACTCACTTTTCTATTTTTGGTCAAATACTCACGCAATAATTTAATTTGATAATTTAATAAAAACAAATTGATCATTCACGGCGAGATATGCGCCACGTATAGCAAGTGAGTCCCATCTTGTTACCAATATATGACAATTCATATTAGTTGGTATTATTTGATTAACAATTGGATAATGATAATCAGTATATCTTCTTTCCTCAGTGCCACCTCATGATTTCATATAATGAATCAATAATTTAACATCCGACCCGAATCAAATACTCCTTTTGTATTAAATTAATAGAAGTGGGATAATTCATAATTGAATAGTAAAAGCATGTGCAATGATGAACTAACAAATATAGAATTTGCAGCAGCTTTACAAGGTTTAAGCATGCCAGAAAAAGTAACGGCGGTGACAATAAACGGTGATATTCAGAACAATACTCCACATGTTCATAATCAAATAACAATCAATACAAGCAATGGAAGCACAACTCCTGATAATAAATTAGGTGTGAAGAAAGTGAATAGCTTTAGACGTTCTTCTCATTCTTGGACCATGACTCCTAGGAGAATCCTTATCTTCTTCGCAACTTTGTAAGTACACATTTTTCATCCCTCATTTATTTTAAAAAGAAAAAGTTAAATTTATTGACTAATAAATTAGTTAGTGGGTGGATATAGAGGTGGTCTAGTCTAGTAAGTAAAAAGTTATGGCATGGGATTGATAGGAGGCTGATAGTCAGTAGTAATATTCTAAATTTAATATTATAAAATTATTCCACGATTAAGATTTTCTGGACCAGTAGATGTGCGTGCATACAATATTCGTTATGGTCCCACCTATATTTTGATTATGCCTTTTCGACCGTCCAATCATAAAAATAATATGTTTTATTAGACGTAAATTTGTAAACTAGTATTTGAGTTAATGTTTGGATGATTTTGACAGATCGAGTATTGGAACGTTGGTTTTAATATACTTCACGTTAACGGCTGGAAAGATGAGTGGAGATGTGGATGCTATAAATTGAGGAAAATGGAATTGTAAAGTGCAGTTAACTTTTGTAAGAAAGAGAGAAGAAGAGAAAGTAACTAAGAGAAAACATTCCATTTGCAGGGCATAAATATAGTTGTAGTTTATATATAATGGTAGTTACTAGTTAGGAAGATGAAGACAAGAAGAAAGAGAGAACAGATAAGATAAAGCACATATTGATGATGATGATATGCATTACTATAGCTTTTGTGAGTTGTATCACTATTCACTACTACTATTAAGAAAGAATGTCACTTTTTGGCTTCTATCTTTTTACTTACTACTTTTCTTCATTACCTTTTACCTACTTGTGTATGTCGCTATTTCTACTTACAGATCTATTTCTCAACTCCTTGTTTCTGTTATTTTAGGCAGTAATTAGCCACATGAATGACACTTATCTCCTCTTACCAAATTTGACAAACCAAAAATAAATTAAAAAAGATCAACAGAATATTTGGATATGTAGAGTAAGTAGAATATTTATATTGTATTCACATCAATCGAGTATATACATAAGTTGTTGTTGTATTATTAATTTATTATTTATACACATCAAAAAATGATCCAAATATAAAGTTGATAGCTTAGCAAAAAAATATATAAAGTTGATAGTTTTTGCCTTTAGTAACGTTTTGAAATTCTTGGCATAGAACACTTGTTTTTCCTGTCATGATAAAGTGTTAACACAATTGCTGCAGTTTCCTCAACTGCTTTGCACGTAACTTCTGAAAAAGGAGCAAAAAGATGATGTCAGCATTATACCACACGTGGGCCCACAAAAGAATTTTCCTTTTACTCACCAATTACTGGCCATACAGGATTTTGTGCGAACACTCTATTGGCAAATTCCAAGTCTTTTTTCACATAATCCATCTCTGAGTAGTTGCCCCATTGATCTTCACCAAAGCCCAAACTTCTTGATCTAGCTCTTCTAATGGTTTGTAGAACTAGAGGATTAATTGTTAAAGCAAAAACCTTTTGAGGATCAACTTCAAAAAGAGTCTTTGGCAAGTCAACATTCATTACAATAGGCACATTTGCTACCTTGTAACCTTTTTGTGATAGATAAATAGATAAAGGTGTTTTTCCTGTACGAGAAACACCTGTAAGAATGATGTCAGCTTTGTGTAGATTTTGTGGTGACGCACCATCGTCTTGTTTAATAGTGAACTCGATTGCTTCAATTCTACGAAAATACTCCTCGTTTAAAGGAGTTGTTCGGCCCGGAGCCCATCGTGAAAGGCCCGATGGTGATACGCCTATATGTGCTGCTATTGCCTCTGTAATTGGGCCTAGAAGATCGCTTGATGTTACACCCCAAAGCTCACATCCTTGTCGGGCTGATTCCGCCATTGATGGGTCTGCTATTGTATACACAAGCATTGCTCCTTCTTTTGCTGCTTGCTTTATAATCTCCATTAATCGATCCACATCATCAATCTGAATGTAACCATCAATGCATAGATTTTATGCTATACACAATGTTTTTACAGACTTCCATATAGTTAATTCAAAAATAAAAAAATATAGGGATTATAGTGTAATTTTTGCATATTAGAGGGACCTAAGCGCTAATAATGGAATAAAGAAGGAAAAAGACGAACATACCCCAGAAAACAAGTGAGTATCAACGGCACAAGCTCTATCAATTAAGCAGTGTTCGAACTGTCCTAACGCCGCATTAACGGAATGCTCCGCCGTCCAACCAGTCCCATCTGATACCATATAAATCGTGTTCCCACCGACCGTTACTTCAGTAACATCCTCTCCGTTACTCAAACCACTCTCTTTATCATGAAACGTTGACACTTCAGGGTAACTATCATCAGCGAATCTGGGAGTAGAATCAAAATTTCGATTGAATACTGTATTGGTCTGCTGGACCGGTCGGTCTAGCTTCCGACCGGAGCGGACAGCGCGGGCTCTGGACCATCGGTTTAGCTGCGAGCTTGGTTTGATTTTTCGAGGTTGTGGTTCGGTAGTGTGGAGTGTGGATTCTGGTTTTGGTTTGGGTTCGGAGAGGGACGAGGTTGTCGTTGTCAGCGTTAAGGTTGCCGAAGAGATCATAATACAAGTGATGATAATCGTGGTAAATGGTTTTGTATTTTCGATTTTTAATAATAAATTAATGCTTTTGAATGTATTTCGTGATGTTTTGCTTGTTGATAATCGGAGACTTGGAAAATGGTGAGATTTTTTCTTTTTTGTTAGGGACTCTTTGGGAACGACCGAACGAGAGAAAAAAAAAATTAGACGGCTAAATAAAAGGGTAATTTTTTATTTTTTTTTTATCAAAATTAAACGGTTAAATGACTTGAAAGAGAAAGAAATATTGGAGTGAAATAATTTTTTTTTGGACGGGAGTGAAATGATTTCGAGTTTAAAATAGCTCTCATATGTATTTAGATGAAAATAAAGAAACATTATATTCTATAAAGTTGGAAATACTTGAAATCCAAAAGAGAAACAGAAACAAGGTCACAAGATAAAAAAAATATTCAAAAGTAAAACTTCAATAAGATCGCAGATTGAATTTTTTTTATAAATTATGATTGATAAGCAGAAACACATCTCATTTTTCTTTAAAACCAATTATCAAAATATATCGAGAATATCAAGGTACAACAAGTTGAGACAAACAAAGTGTGAATCAAGTGGCAAAGTTTGAGATTATGTGCCAAATATGATAATATTTCACTTACAAGTACAAATACAAGTAGGTAATGAAATCATTGTGACTAACACCATAAATAATGGTAGTCAAAAGTAATATTTAGTATAAAGTCAATTGATATCTTGAGTATATGTACAATACAAGATTTCAGGATGGAGGTGTGCATGTCACAGAACGGTTCTTCAAAATACTAACATTATACATACTTTTTGACTAAGTTATCACTGTTTGACACTTTGACTGCATGGAGGTCATGGTAGAGGTTGACCATAATCATATGTGGCATGCTGATATCTCCATATTTGTGATAAATTAATCTAGTTCAGAGACTTCATTTTAGGTGTGTTATGTTATTTGATGAGGAATTTTTCCTTATTAATGGTCAGTTTCTTACCTCTTGCCTTGATTTGGAGATTTATTACTTTTAGAGTATTTTTTGTATAACTTGTGTGTTAAATGTGAAACTCTTAGGTAAATTGATTTAGTTATATACCTAATCAATGTTAAGGAGTTAAGAAAAGAATATCCAAGGCGAAATCAAGAGTTAAATAGAAAGAAAGTTAACTTAGGAAAGTGAAAAAGCTGCCAAAAGAATATATCCAGCTGTAAAGACGTCCAGTGTTTTGAATGTTACAGAAAATCGGTTAGGAATTTGAATGAGCACTTTGATATTCAGATAGTTCTTTCAATAGCGGTCGTTTCGATGGGTGGATCACTGGATGCCGAGCGGTAACGAAGGAATTATGATCATCTCAATCTCCAACGGTTATCATGTCCTACAATTTAGAAAAATGAATTGGAGTTGGATTCGGACTCTATAACTTGGCCCACACTCCAAGTTTTTGACCTAACACCTATATATATGCCTACTTACCTTTGTAAGCATGTCCTTGCTCAGTCCTTAATCAATATCACACTGAGAGATCATCTAGAGAAGCAAGTTGATGGCTACCATTAGGGTATTTATATTAGTTTTAAATCTTTTTATTCCTTGGTTATATTTATTCAATTACGAACTAATTTTCCCATAGCTTGGGTTTGCACTATGTGTAATCCTTTATTCTTATTTTCTATTCTATGTTATTTGGGAGCGTGACGGTTAATTGAATGAGATTTTTAGTTATATATATGTATTATGTGCTTTGACTTATTCCAGGCCCAATCTTGATCACGTTAGGACTGTTCTTAGTAGTCGGATTGTCACCCTGACGGGGGGATTCAATTATAGACAGCACCACATTATCGTCTAGTGTGCGATATTGATCCTGTCTGGCTTGCCTAACTAGATAGTCACTAGGGTTTATTTTACACCACCGGTCTCTGCGCAGTGTCCCCTTACCCAAGTTCCTTGGTAGTGTTGAGGTTGCTTTCTAAGCTATCCTGACAGGAGTTAGAGAGACATTAGAATCCTGGGTACATATATTCGTGCTTAATCCACCCTTATAATTGGAATAGATATTTAGGAAGATAGGTTCATACTAGGAAGATAGGTGCATACTAAGCAGTCAAGTTTCTTATTTGCATTTTAATTATTGGTTTTATATTCTTAATTAGAAAACCGAATAAATATTAATCTTTTATTTATTTTCTTTTAGTTAAACACTTAATCTCTTACACACTTTATCTTTTAACGCAAGTAGATCTAACAGACTAAATCACGGAACGAACTTTATTTATCAACTATAACTTACAAACGATTTGTGCACTTGCAGTGAGTTCATCATGGTAGTAGTGGGTATGTGTTCATTATTATTATATTTATTTATTCATTTATTTATCACACCTTTGCCACCACCACATGACTACGATCACTGGAGTAGTTCTCTTTGTGTTCAAACTTACTAGTACATCTAGAAATATATAGAAGGGGCTTACATAGGATCGTTTTCCCAGTTGTAGATACTAAAGATTTATATACTCTTAATCTTGAGTATGTATGGATGCAATGATCATGTTATTTAAGTATAATTTGATATACTATTAGTGCGGGCCTATCATGATTCTTTTTCCTTTTATGTTGGATATACTACTTAACTGATCAAGACATGTATACACAAAATAGAATGTAGGTGACATCCACTTTATCGTAAGGTTGTATTGATACCTCCTTCCGATCAAACAACATGTGATATGGTGTATTTAAATATTACTGATTTTGAGTAAGGTGTTTGAAATAAAAAAGATAATACTAGCTAAAGTGATCTGAGTACTATCTTGATAACTATCCATGATGTATACTCAAAAGTGTACTAGTGAGATACTAAAGAGGTCATCTAGTCAATTTCAACTTAGTAGGTCGAGGACAAGCATCGTTTAAGTCGACCTTCAATATATACAAGATATACAAGTGGGAGTTCAGTCGTGTTTCTATAGTAGAATAGTTACACGACTTTTGGTAGGATAAAAGCTTTCTCTCAATATATTGAAAATTCAGGGGAATCTATGTCTTTTGGTCTATCCTCCAGAGCTAAGTTATTTTCTGGTGCTATTATTTTATTACAGTTGTAAAAAATAAATTACAATACAAACAAAAATAGGAAGAGGGTTTAATTATTACTTTAATATAATATAAATATATTTTAATATTATCTCTTATTTTAAATAGATTATTAATGAAAAGGAAAAAAGAAATAATATTTAGAGAAAATTATGTTGTTTATATATATATATATATACTTTAATAAATAAAAATAACATAAAGATTAATATATAATTAGTATCTTATATTTTAATAAATGAATTATTATATAAAAGTAGCTAATTATCAAAAGTAGTTTTCAATAATTTATTTTATAACAAATACCTAATAAAATAATTATTTATAGAAAACGTTCCCTCTATTTTTTATACATTTACTATTCTTATTATTAAATATATTATTTTATATTCTATATAATATTTATTTTTGATATAATATTCATTTTTAGTATTAAAAAAATATTGTGTTACCACCACCACAACCACAACCACCACCATGTAAAAAAAATTCCACCACCACCTCTACCACCACAGCCAACACCACCACCTACTACTACTAATTACATCACACAAGCGTGTGTCAGTTTTTTTTTTAAAATCATCATAACTAGTTTTAAAAAAATTAGAAAAATAAAAAATTTGCAATTTTGGACAAAACAATTAATATATACATTTATGGTTTTTTTTTGATTTTTTTTGAATTTTTTTGCAGACACGAAATTCATTGTTTCAAACGGTGAATTTCATGTTAGCAAAAAAAAAATCACTGTTTCGAACAGTGAGTTTCATGTCTAAAAAAACCAAAAAATTCAAAATAAATCATAGACGTAAATATGAATTTGTATTTTTCAACTTTTTTATTTTTTTATTTTTTAGAATTAGCTTTGACGATTTTAAAAAAAAAATTCAGACGCGCGCGTGCGATGTAATTAGTAGTCGGTGGTGGTGGTTATTATGGTGGTGGTGGTTGTAGTGGTGGTGGTGGTGGTGGTGGTAGTAATAGAGTGATGGTGGTAGTGGTTGTGGTGGTGGTTGTGGGTGGTGGTGGGGTAGGGGTGGTGGCGGTGGCTGTGGTGGTAGGAAGTTGTAATAGGGCGGTTAAATTTAAATGGTAAATAATAGTGTAATTAAAAAGATTATATAAGTGTATTTTTGTCAAGGGATCTCTTTAATAAATAATTTTACTGGAGAATATTTTTAGCAAATAAGTTTTTTAATATGCATTTATAAATAATGACTATTTAATTAATTCAATTGTGATTTAAAATAAATAGTTTGGAGAAAAAGAAAAAAAGTTATTCAGAATTCAAATTTTTTTCATTGACAAAAAAGATTTGATTTAATTATTGTGGATAAATACTAACAAAGGGTTTTTTACTCCACTTTATTCTTATTTTCAAAACACATAAAAAACAAATCTCTCTTTGTATTAGGGCCGATCTTCAACCTTGTTTTTTTTATTTCCAATCCTTTTGAGATTCAAAGTTTCAGAAATTGTAATCTCGACAACATGTGGACACACTCTCGGCATATCAAGTATTTAAAGCTGGTCAAACAAGAAGATCGAAAGTAATTCAAGGTTAGCTTGTAGTAGGAGCCTTGAAGGTTGGTAGTAGTTCATGGTTTACTTACTACCTATTACCATTCCAATGAAAAGGTTACCAACCAGTAATATTTTGAGGTAAAAATAACTGCCACTATATTTAAATTCTAGAAATTATATGCATGCGTATAGGAATCTAGAGAATATATTTACTACCATGATTATGATTTTAGACAAATATGATAAATCTGATATTTTCAATGCATGTTTGATAGTTTAACCGTAGAAATATTTTGTTTATCATGCCTAGGAGTCTCGATCTGACCCTTACAATTGGTATCAGAGTTCGGACCCATTCGATCTATATTTTAGGTACTTAGAAGTCATGCCTCAATTAATATATAGAAGATAATAGGGATTTAAGTTTATTTTTTCATGTTTAAATGTTGCATTGATAACTGTTGTTTTGCACCATATTCATGGTTGATGGCTAGATAATATTTTTTGTTTTTCATATGTGATTTTTAATTTTTTGTTATCTTACATAAGTACTTTTATATAAAAACGTGTCATTTTTTATGTTTTAATTTTTAATAGAAAAATGTATAGGAATTTTTCTTGTTTAGGCAATTTTTTAAACATGTGATAATTGCCTTGTATTCGGCCTTATTGTTAGTTGCTAGAAAATTGATGCGGATGGCGATATTGTATTTAAACCCTTTGGGAATCTAAATCACCAATCATGCTCAGCTTCCTTGGTCATTGGCAGCTCTGTCCACTTTGAGTCGCCATTCTCTTTGTTCGTTCGCCTCTTCGACCTTTTCTTCGAGGCTAATAGTACTTTCAATGCTGAAATCAGCCAAGACCTGGGCTTTAATTGAAGTTCGACCTTCGTATGCTATGTTGTATTGGGATAACTCGGCGACCCACTTGAGAAACCTTCTCGATACCTCGAGCCGTGTCAGCACATGCTTCACTAAAAAGCTGGCTAACACATGTATTGGATGACGCTCTAAACATTTCTTCAACCTTCTTGAGGGTGCAACTAATGTTATTTTCTCGACTGGAGAATATAAAACATCTGATCCTTGCAATTTCTTAATATATGGGATTCTACTTTATTTCTTCTTCTCAAAATAGGACCCCTGCCATCGCTTCCAACCTTGATGGCTGGTAAACGATCATGTGATTTCCTTCGACAGGTTTGTTGAGCGTTCGTACATCCTCAAGGTATATTTCCATCCCTTCAAACTCGTCACGTGACTCCTTGGTCCACACAAAATATATTGGCTTGCGTAAGGTATTAAAGAAAGAGATGCACTTCTCTACGGACTTGTACATGAATCGCTTAGGGGCGCGACCTTCCAAATTTGCGTCTAGACCTACTTAATGGACTAGGAGGCACCATATCTAGGATGGTCTGGATTTTGTCAGGGTTTGCGTATATACCTCCCTAACTCACGATGAATCTCGACAATTTACGCGAAGAGACTCCAAATGTGCATTTTTTGGGGTTTAATCTAATCCTTACTCGTCACATAACTCCAAATGCCTCTATTAGGTCTTTGATGCGCTCCTCAAATGTTTGAAATTTGATGAGCTTATCATCAACAGGTACTTCCATAATTCTTCATACTTCACGCTTGATACCTTAATTACCATCCTCTGGTATTTGGCCCTTGCATTTTTAGACCAAACGACAATACTCGGTAACAGTATAGACCCTTTTACGTGATGAAAGTTGTATTCCTTTTGTCTTTAGGGGACATCCTAAATATTTATAGCCCTTGAACGCATACATAATCGTGATAAACGGATATCCGGTTATTGAGTCCACCAACTTATTTACCTTGGGAAGGGGAAATCAATCCTTTGGGCAAGCTCTGCTGAGGTTGGTAAACTTACACATATCCTTCACCTACCGTTGGGATTAGATACTAAAACTGGGTTTGCGATCTAGTCCAGGTAGTTGGATTTCCATATGTATCATGCCTAGAACTGTTGATCTACTTCTTCCTTAATGGCAGTGTTCTTTTCTTGTAAGAACATCCTCCTTTTCTACTAAGTAGGCTAAGCATCAGATTTGATGTTCAATAGGTGGATTGAAACTAGAGGTCTATCCACAATCATATCTTCTATTTTCCAAGCAAATAGGTATTTGTTGTTTTCTAATGTCTTGCATAACTGGTCTCTTTGATCTACAATCTAGATCTAGAATAGCTTCACTTGGTGATCTGTAGAGTCCAACAAAATTTCAACCAATGGTTCAACCGTCGGGGCTCAAACTTGATAACACTTTTATAGGTGGTTAGCTCCGACTGCGAGGTCAAAATATAGGCCTGCTTTTACCATGGTGGTATCTAAATGAGTAAAAAACTCGTCGTTGCTATTGAGCCAAAAAATTAATAAGACACAATTTACCAGTTAGTATTTATCAAAGTAAAAGTGATTAATTTGAGTGAAATAATGGGTTTAAGTGAGGCGTTTATTTGATAATTAAGAACTTGATCGAATGAATAAGTAATAAAATTAGAGATAAGATAAAGTCTATTAATGATTTGGCTTGAAATTTCCTTGTGATTACATCCTTATCTATTTACAATGATTATACATATTTAGACCATACTAAGACTGTGTTTACTCTCACGATATCTTTCCTCCCTACCACGTTCCAAGAACTACCCATTCTATTCTTACGAAGCATGATTTTGGATGATGGTTATGTCCCTTAACCATGAAACACGTGATGGTCAGTCTTTATGGGAATCGTGCCTGGATTTTGTCTGCTCCTCAAGCGGATCAAAGATACTTAACCAAGTCTTTCTTTTACTAACTATCATTTATACATTACAAGATCTTGTACGTTTGATTTTTCATGAGCTTACCCTTTGCTTATATCTGAGGTCCAACTAAAATGTTCTCCCTATCATATACCACAATGGTAAAATAAAATATAAGAAATGGAATTGGCAAAGGTATTGATTTTTTTGAAGAAGAATTATCAAGCTAGAGCTTCTCCCGTCAAACCTCTTCTAGAAATTCCGGTTGACTCGATAAGCCATAAGGTACAAATATCTGAAACTTTATCGCCCAATCAAAGAGTTATGCTGTGTCAGCAACTCGAAGACAATAATGATATGTTTTCTAGGAAACTAAAGATATGGTTGGAATAGATACCAGAGTATCTAAATATCAACTGAATGTTAGGCCAAAAGCAAATCAATCCAACAAATTCGTTGAATGTGTTCGCAAAAAAAAATTATCATCAAAGAAGATTGTGGTTGGTTGCTATGAGCAAGCCATATAAATGAGGCAAACTAATTGAAATGGATATCAACGGTATTGAAAGAAAAATATGATGTAATTTGGAGAATGTGTGTGTGTCATTTATGATTACGAATTGAGCGCGTCCAAAAGATTGTTTTCCTTCACCCCAAAGTAGGTTAATTAGTGGATGAAACGTTTAGATATCCATTTTCTAAAATTTATGGATGCATTCAAGGGCTATAATCATATTCGAATGGCCCTTGAAGATGACTATAAAATCGCATTCATAACTAAACAAGGTTTATATTTCTATCAAGAAATCCATTTTAGCCTCAATAACACAAGAATCACCTATCAATAAATGGTGAATAAATTATTCAGACATCAAATCAGGAGAAATATGGAGGTATATTTTGATGAAATGTTAGTAAAGAAAAAGCAAAAATTTTGAAGAACACTTGTCCGATTTGACAGAGGCTTTTGGAATAATGCGTGGAGCGGGCACAGATTGAATCTGAAAAAATATGTGTTTTTAAAGTTTCCTTGAAAAAAATCACGGGATTTATGGTAAATCAAATAGGAATTGGCCCTAATATTGATAAAATACAAATATTTATGTACATGGTCCCACTACGATAAGTAAAACAATTTCATCCATTAACTGGAAAAGTAGCAGCGCTGGGTCGTTTTATGTCAAAATCTGCAAAAAAAAATGTGCACCTTTCTTTACAACACTACATAAATTGAATGGTTTTATTTTGAAAGAAGAATGACAAATAGAATTTGAAGGTTTAAAAACGCATGCATTTGATGTCTAGAATTAGATAAATCCACTGAAGGAGATTAGTTAATTGTTTTTTATTAGCCAGTCAAGCATCTGTGGTCGTGGTGTTAATTTGAGAAGATGTGGGGAAGAAAAAAACAATATAATTTATCAATACGAGATTGTAAGAATATGAAGTGGGTACACACCCATGGAGAGAATTGATCTTTCTTTAGCAGTAGTCTCGAGAAAACTAAAACCCTGCTTTGAAGCCTATTCAGTAAAAGTGACAGCTAACATACCACTAAAGAAAGTATTATCAATGCTGGAGGTGTCGAGTATATTCCTTAAATGAGCAGTTGAATTATCTCAGTTTGACATCACGATGAGAGAAAATTCTCAATCAAAGCACAAACCCTAGCAAATTTTATCATATAAAGTACCATGAGTATAGATTAAATAGTTAGAAACTCTGATGACAAGGAGGAATGGTGAATCAAAGTGGATAGAGCCGCCAACAAGTAGGGGAGAGAATCATGGCTAGTAATTCTAAGTCTCGAGAGAATGGAGTATAAAGTATCCATTTACCTCAACTTTGTAGCTACTAGCAATGAAACTGAATATGAGGATATTATTGCAAGGTTAAAAAAAATCGATTAAGGGGTTAAGCCTATCAAAGTTATTACAAATTCAAAATGTTGGAGACTCAATATACTTTGTCCTACACAAAATAGGATTTTAAGAATAAAATCTTACCAAGCTAAGGCCGAGAACCTATGGGAAACATTTACATGTTTCAACACGATACTTTAAAAATGTACTACCATTGTTCATGGCATTACATTAAGGTGATCATATGGAAATGGTTATTTCGTTGGGTATCATTAACGTTAATTCATCATCCTTTATAGGTAAATACTTTGGTATTCCCACTGACATGTAAAATAATCCAAGGTCACACTATTGAACTGTCTAAGTGATAAATTCATCTCAGTTATCTATTAGTGGAAAATACTCCTCTCAGAACAGGAAAATGAGGTATTAATAAAACTGGTCTTCCATAATGTTCTCAATTATTCCATGTATATAGTCCTACTCCCAAAAAATATGTAAAATCTTTTGTAGTCTGGTTGCAAAGTATTGGTGCAGATCGCACATGAAGGATTCTATCTGGGGTAAAACACTTATATAGGCCTCAGACCTCTTTATTATTCAAATTAAGACCCATTAGTAATAGGTCTTTAGGAAGTAACTAGAGAGAGATAAAAAGACCAAACACACACACACACACACACACACACACACACACACACACACACACACACACCCCACACACTCTCTCTCTCTCTCTCTCTCTCTCTCTCTCTCTCTCTCTCTCTCTCTCTCTCTCTCTCTCTCTCTCTCTCTCTCTCTCTCTCTCTCTCATCTGCACGAACCCACCCATGTAGCTTCTCTATCTCTCGCACTCCTTTCTTCTCCCTCCTTTTAATTTGTAATGCAAAAGAAATCTACCCATCGATTCTTCTCTCCCCGTTTTCATTCTCTCTTATACTCTCTTTCCACTATCTTCATTTTTTTACATCACAACCTCTATCCAATCAAAACAAAACTAGAAAAGAAATCTATGGTGGACTTTAAACTTTTGCAGGTCCAAGAAATCATTTTTTATAGTAAGAACTCATCAAATTTGTCATTCTTTACGGTTAGAAATTATCAAATTTGTCATTTTTACGGTAAGAAATTATCAAATTTTCATTTTTTACGTTTTTTTGTGTGTATTCAGTGTGTATGGATTTATATGGGTATAGACTATGTATGTAGGGATGCGAATGTGTATAGATCTTTTGTATGTGTACAGATTGTATGAGTATATATCTGTCTGTATTGTATGGGTATATATTCAGTTGGATATGTCTGAGTGGGTCTGTACCAATCACCGACTTACACCTAGCTATATTTTGTTGGTTCCAGTTGATGGTCTTATTCTTATACATGAAATCAGTTAGGTCTATAGCTAATAATCTGTAAGTATGTATATGAATCTGTATGAGTATGTAGCTAGTTTAATTTGTATGGGTATGAAAAATTATGGGTATAAGTATGAATGTGTATGTGCATATACCCAACTTCTGTTTGGATATATGTATTATTATGAATGTGTATGTACCTAATTTTATTTTGTTATTTCCTTCTTATACATGATCAGTTGGGGATATACCTATCACTAACATAGACCTTGACATAGACAATGGTATATACCCAAATGCTTGCAGGGACCTATAATTTAATTATAAAAATGAATTTTATAATTATAAAAAAATTTGAACTTTATAACAATTATAAAAAAATGGATATCAATATATACCCATCACCAAATTATACCACTTAGGTCTGCACATGGGTTAGTTTCCCGAACCTAGAAGTCTTACCCTAAACTCAACCCTAAGGGTTTGGATTTAACACCTTAAACCTTAAACCCTAAGAGACTAAAATTGTTCGGTTTGGGTTAGTGCATTAGGGCGATTTTGGGTCAGTTTTGATTTTGGTCAAGATAAAATCAAAGTACTAAATATACTTAGAAAAACACCAATATTCTTAACAAAATAATCCTAAAATAGATCTATAAGTCTGAAATTACAATATAATTGTATAAATTAAGTATATTTCAATAAATACAATTTAGAGATTACAAGTCTTAAAAAATAAGTCCAAAATATACAAAATTCTTAATTTATTCAATTGATTGATTGCTTCCTAACTGTACATGAGAGATTGCATTTGATTGATTGCTTTCAAAATATACTTGAATGACCTCAATATTCTTGCAATTACACACAAAAAAGAAGAAGAAATTGTTTAATGAATTGCCTCAGATTGCATTTGATTGATTGCTTTCAAAATATACTTGAATGACCTCAATATTCTTGCAATTACACACACAAAAGAAGAAGAATTTGTTTAATGAATTGCCTCAGATTTTGTTTCATCATTGGCATAAAAATGAATAAGTCCCAGATATAACATCTTCATGGGCTCTTCATAGTTAGGGACAACTTAGGGACAAGGTATATTTTTTGAAACATACAAATATTCAAGAACTCAATCATATTATATTGCCAACTCAACAAATACTCTCTCATACAATAACAAGTATTATTAACTTAAGTAACCATGGGAAAAAAAGGAGATGCAAACATATAGTACGTGGGCCTAAGTAGTCTAAATTTAACTTGTAAATAATTATAAGAAGATATTATTCCTTTGTTATTAGATAGACTCTAAAATCACAGGATAAAACACAAGTCAGTACATTAAAATAAGGGTGATTAATCTAAAAGGTCCACAACCCAACAATCTTTCTTCATAAGGTCCAGCCCACTTTACTAACAATTCAAGTCCATAATACCCTTCACTGGGCTGTTAGACACAACTTTCTGGGCTGTCCGGCTGGGCTGTCCATCACAATTTACCGGGTTGTCCGACACAATTTATTGGGTTGTCCGACACAATTTAATGGGCTATCCGACACAATTTAATGGGCTGTCCGACGCAATTCAGTGGGCTGTTTAATGGACTGTTTGACGCAATTCAATGTTTTGTACGATGCAATTCAATGTGTTGCGTCAAATGAGTATTTACTGCAAAACAATTCATAGAATGCAGTATAAGATCAAATTTCGGTAAAAAAAATTTCCACGATTTTGAATCACCATTATTATTATTTTTCACCATTATTAAAATATCTGCTTCCTGTTAAAAATCAATAAATTATACTTAATTCAGATTATTCTAAAAAGTCGTAAAGTAATGAAATTAAATTGAAATTAAATTGAAATTAAATTGAAATTAAATCAATTATTTTTTAGTTTTAATGGTATAAAATGATTTTTGTTTACCTATTGCTCAACAAATTTGGATTGATGAGGATAGTAGAGAATGGTCTTCAAATGGCGGCTTTTTTTTGGGAGAGCAGCTTGGTAGGAAGGTGAATGGGGTCAATGAATTATTATTGTTGTTTACCTTAATACAGTATATGTTTAATATGGTTCTTCACTTGTTGATGCGTAACAAATCTGGGCTGATGATGAAAGTGGTGAATGGTCTCCAAATGGCGGCTGTTAACTTTTGTAAGAGAACAGCTTGATAGAAAGGTGAATGGGAAGAATTTTTTTTTTGTTTTCTAACGTCAGTTTAAATAATGAATTTTAGGGTTTATATTTTATATATTATTTTATTATGTAAGGTTATTTTAGGTATAATATAAATCTAAAATAATAATTTAGACTTTATTTATCTAAACTTTTAAGCTGGACTTCTTAAAGCATGATTTGTTGGATTCTGGACCTAATTAGCAATAATCTCTTAAAATAATTTACCTTCGTAAGGATGTAAAGGAACAAAAAAGGCAATTCTTGCAACTCGACATATGAAACAAGCTGTACACATTATAAGTAGAAAAGAAAGAAATGCGGTATTTAAAAGAAAATTAATTAGCCACCAATACCGCATTCAAGTACATACATTGAGTTACACAAAGTTAATAAATTTCACTGTGATCAGGGGATGTAAGATGGAATTTTATGCAAATGTTCTTTGTTTTCCATTCCTATTCGAGTCATAGCTCCTCCATTTTTCATAATTTTGCTAAATAATTTCAAAGATAATACGATTATTACACGTAAGATGATCAAAATCAAGCCTCGAAAGACAACAAATTAGTCAAACTAACAACCAAGTGCTTCTATCGGGGCCAAGCATAATCACCTTACTTTTGACTACGAGGAAGTTTGTGACAAGAATTATTAATGGATTACGTTTCAAAAATGCCAGCCTTTTCACATGCATTCAGTGAAAATCCCTTGTATACTAGGAACTTTTATTCCACAGTATTGAAAGTAGACAAGGAGAAAAAAGATTTAAACTTTACCTTATCAACTAATTTTTCATGTTACCCTATTCAAAATCTCTCTCACAAATCACAATACACTTATCGAACCTGTAAACAGAGAATATTACCATTATTAAATCACTTATTTTTTTCAAAAAAATAAATAAATTGAAAAATAAGAAACAAACCCTGATCTTATAGATCTACACATGCAATCAATTAAAATAATCATCAGAGTTCAAAAAGTTAGTGTTAAGAAAAAAACATACCTGAAAATAGATTTGATCCTTAGGAAAACCCTAGTTGTGGCCTTATATATACCTATTTTTCAACATATAAATCACATATCGGAAAGAATTAACCATGGATAAGAACTAAGAGCATCTGCCAGAACATTGGAGGCTCATATATGCAGAGTCTAGACTAAATCCAAGCCATTTTACTAGAAGAGCATTGAGTTACATTAAACACAAACTGAATAGGGCAAGAGTCTAGGGTTTTATGTTGTATCGAGATAGATGAGATAAGAGTAAGGCAAGAGATGTTGATAATGAGGCGTGCCACAACAGAGATTAGGTTACTTCACGTAAGAAACATTGATCTAGCCCAAAACTTTAGTGTAAGATAAGAAATCAAGTAATTGGCCAACTATGTGAATAAACTAAAGAATAAAAAAAAGAACACATATATGTTTATTTCTCGGTCTGGGTTGGGTACACGTAGTTTGGCCCGGCCCAAACCATGGTTCGGCCTATATTAAAAAATAAAATAAAAATTTGGACCCTATTAAGCCATAGGGTGTTTAGGTTTAGTTTTTTTTAAACCAGTTTGTGCGGTTTTGTGGGTCGGCGGGTTCTCGTAAGCAGTCCTAATACCACCACCAAAAATGGATTTATACCTATAAAATAGAAAAAAGAATAACAAAAAAATTACAATTTAGTCCAAATTAAAATATAACAACTAGATCTTATAATAAAGAAAAATCTAGTTAGACCTCAAACAATATTAAAAAAATAATGTTTTAGGATTTTGGAAAGTAATGTTTTAGGATTTCAGTCCTAAGTATATTCCTCTTACATAGACTGTACATTAGCACTAGGACTGTGCATTGGGTAAAAGACGCGGACTAACCCGATTACACTAACCCAAAATTATACGGGTTAGTTTTTTATTTGGTGGGTTGCGGTTCACATTTTTAAAAAAATATACATTTTTTACGGCTTGTGGATTTTAAACTTGAAATCCGCAAACTCGAATACCTTGTAGTATAAAAAATTAGAAAAATTCGCATTGCCCATTTAATTAAAATATATAGTAGGCATCATATTCATCTCACTCGATATTTATATTTTTATTATTTCACTTTTAAATTTAAATCTCTCAATATTTCAATAAATATTTTATGGGTCAATTACCCAAGGAGACTTGAGAAAAATCAATGTGCCACTTAGGAGCTAGTCAATTCCTCTCTCCTTCTTAGAGGCCAATAAAATGTCCAATGTCATAACTACCCTTCTAGTGCATATAAGACAAAAAAATAGATTATTTCTCTCTCCTCCACTACCATTACTCTCTCTCCTCCATTACCATTAATCTCTCTCCTCCTTTATCATTTTTTCTCTCTCCTCCTTCATTAATTATCAAATAATTTCCAGCTCCGACCACAACCATCGATCACCGCCGGCCACCTCCGGCCACCTCCGGCCACCGCCAGAAAAAGTTCTGAGCATGAAATAAAGTTCTGAGCGTAGAGTAAAGTTCTGAGCGTAGAGTAAAGTTCTGAGCGTAAAGTGAAGTTCTGAGCAAATAAAGTTCTGAGCGTAAAATAAAGTTCTGAGCGTGAAATAAAGTTCTGAGCATGAAAAAAAGTTCTGAGCGTGAAAAAAAGTTTCGAGTCTGGAGTACTCGGCATGGAAAAAGTACTGAGCATGGGCTACTGAGCATGAAAAAAGTTGCTGATTATCGGAAAAAGTTCTGAGTGTCAAAAAAGTTGCTGAGTATTCGAATTTTTTTATTGACTGGTTTTACTGAACATGCTCGTTTGCTCAGTAACTTGCTGAGCGTTTCTCGTATAATTAGTAAACCGTTGAGCATTTAGAGAATTGTCTATTAATTAAACTAAAATAACACAACACTGAATTCAAATTAAAGCAATACAATTGATCTTTAATGAATTAAATAAAAAAAGATTATTAGTATGAGCTTGAGAATATTCTTTTCTCAAAAATCATCAAATAAATGTTTTTTACCTATTAAACAATATATTAGAATGAAAAGGTAAAACATGTTTTTTGTAATTGAAACAAGATATATACATTGACTTTCATGCTACTTAGCTATAAAAAAAATGTGTGATTATCATTTACTACAGCACGTTCTCGAAAGAAATGTAAAGAGTTGATTTTTCTTTTCTTTTGTTCAAATTAAAGGGTTGGATTCAGTCTCTTAAGCTACCTATTTTGATTAACCAAAAGAGTTGGACTTGAGAATACGGGTATATCTGGCTATTTCACAAAACTCAATGACCAGTGGTGCAATCAATCCTTCCTTTCTTCACCTCATTTTTTTTATTCTAGGCATATATTACGAGCATTCTATTTTTTTTGAATATACAATGTATTACTAATTTACAATTCCCTTGTTTATAAATAGTGATCCATTGATTTACTAATTCCAGATTCAAGTTTCCTTAGAACTTTGGATTCTAGCATAAAGCGCAATACAACAGATATTAAGAAACTTTCAAAGCAGATTACAGAGGAGCAGCGAGAAGGTTTAATGGATGAGTTGAAAAGCATGAATCTAAGCAAATTTCCACACTTTGTATCTGCTCCCCCATTTGTGAATCAATCAATTACTTAAAATTACCCAAATTCATCAAAAAATATCAACAACAAGCTGAGATCTCTTGCCATCGATTTTGTTCTTCTCCATCGCAGTGAGGATGTTGTTCTTCTTCGCTGTCTACCATAGTCTTCGAAACTCCGGTGTAGCCATGGCCGGACCAGATCGGAGGTGCAGCCATGGAGATGAGACCTTCGTTTCATGGTGCTGTTCTTCTTCGATGTCCACCATAGTCTTCGAATCTCCGGTGTCGCCATGGCCGAACCAGATCGGAGGTGCAGCCATAGTCTTCTCGGAGGCTTGGAGTTGTGTTTATGGAGAGAGGAGAATAATGGGGTTTTAGGGTTACGGGAAAGAGAAAAGAGAGAATGAATTGAAATAATTTTAAAATATTAAATAGTATATATAGGAAACTAAAAAACAAAAAGGGGTAATAAGGTAATTGGTTTTTTGAAGTATAGTGTTAAAATTAGTTTGTGGCCTTTAGTAAGAAGAGCATATATAGCCGGTCTTGTTAGGTCACGAGGTGGTGTTTTCAAGACCCTTTGGGTAATAATCTCATATTTTTAAATAATGAATCTGTGTTTCATTTCAATAATCATATTAGGAATAATTACCATCTAAGTCACCAATTTAACAATAATAGCCCTCCAGCATCTTCTTATAAATAATCTCCATAAAAGTCCCACAAAATATTTTCCTTTCCTTTTCTACCCCTGATTTATTTCCCTTTTAATTAATGACATAATATAGTTTATTTTTTATCAGAGAAAACAAAACTAAAAAGCCTCTCCGGTCTCTCCCTCTCTTCCAGTTTCCACCAATTCGGCGCCGGAAAATCATCCCACGAAGGCCACTGCGAGGCCCATAACCACCACCATACAACGTAGCTTCTCTTTCTCCGGAACCACAAAGCCACATCGTCAAGCAGCCATCCGACCTCCATACAGCAGAGCGACCTCCGTTCCTCCCTAACTCGCTTCAAAGTCCATCCCTAATTCAAACTCTTCCTCAAAAATCAACTCTGGACCCGATTTTCTCAATTCTAAAGCCGATCCATCCGCTTCATAGTTACAATTCTTTCAAAAACCTCCGCCATATCTCTCCCTTCGTTCAGACTCATCTCAAACAGGTAACAATTTATACCCCTAGTCGGTGATTAACATTAATTTTATCATTTTTAGGTTATTCTTAAGAATTTCAACCGTTTGTATATCGATTCTTTCTATTTTTACAAGTTTTGATGGATTAAGAACGAAATAGGTTTTATATTATCATTTCTTTAATTTTGTTGAGAAACTTGTTGAAATTAGTTCGATATTCTGCCATTTAAACCTTGGATGTGAAGTTTTAGGTAATAACTTACAGATAACCGAACAGGTCTAATGGCAGCGGTAATTAGCTTATTATGATGATAATTTTTTTCTTTCAGATATTCTGTTAATTAAAAACAAGAAAATGCTTTATTTGTTTGCTAATTTAAGTTGAACAATGATTTCTTGTGCAATTATAACTAATATTGTTTGGCGATGTAAATGAGATATTGAATCTTTTAGTTTGTTACATTCTTTGGTGACTTAACTATGTTGAAGTGTATAGTATTTGGGTTTAATTGCACAATTGGTCTATGTTTTTATATGAATCAGCCAAATATAACTCATGTTTCAAAATATAGGAAATAAACTCCTGTTATATATCATAACGTTGCACCACTTGAATATACATATCTTGAAAAGCAAGATAAATGATTCTCAATTTAATTCTTGTGGATTTAATTAGTTTAATCTAGTAATTATGCTTGTATCTGCTGTTTAATCCAAGATAAAATCATAACTGCAGGTTTATCTTTCACTATGTTGTGCTTTAATCGCATCTGCTTTTGGAGCTTTCCTTCACATCCTTTGGAATATCGGTGGCATTTTAACCACAATTCACAATTGCGTGTTTCAAGTTTGTTGGAATGATTCCCAGATTTTTTTTTTTATAATTATAAAAATCATTTGGTACTTAATGTCAAATTTGTATAGTGTTTTACAATAATTACTTAAAAGTTTGGAACGTGTTGGAATCGAGCTGAATAATTTAGTTTAATGGTTTGATAAGTAGATTTATGTCCTTCTGCTATATGTTTGGTTCATTTGTTTTCATTGTTTTCATTGTTTACTTGTATTGCGTTTACAAGTACTATTTGATTATCAAATTGGTACTTTTACAAAGGTTTAATATTAGGATAATGATTCTGAATTAATTACATTTTTATCATTGTTGAAGAACTATAGCTACCATGACTTTTGTTGTTGTGTAGTTGGGTAATGATCAAAGCTAGTAATGACACGTGGTTTTAGATCTAATTTTTCTAAAATAGGGCCAAGTTTTATCAAAAAAAAATTATATTGAGAAAGTATCTCAAACAAATTTGGGTTTTAAGTATGAATGTTTTTTATGTGGGAATTTTCCCACCAAATAATAACACATATTTTGGTGGGAATTTTGTTTGGTGGGAAAAAAAAATTGTCTGCAAAACTTTGGTGGGAAAAAAAATTGGCCGGAAATTTTTGGTGGGAAACAAAAATTGGCCGGAAAATTTTGGTGGAAAAAAAATTGGCCGGAAAATTTTGGTGGGAAAAGATGTGGCCGGAAAATTTTGGCGGGAAAATAATTTGGCCGGAAAAGTTGGTCGGAAATTTTTTAGTGGGAAAATTTAGTTTGGTGGGAATATTTAGTCAAGGGTATTATTGTCTAATTATATTTTTTTATATTAGACATGACTTTTATGGGCAATATCACCTCTCTCTAGGGTGGTATTGGTAATTGCCTCATGATATTATCTCTATTTTTCTGTTTAATTTATAAATTTATTTTCTTAAAATCTTATTTTATATTTTTTTAAATCAGAGATTATTTAAAGTGTATATGAGTATTCTAAACTATATTTTTGTTATAAATTATATTTGTAATATAAATTTGACCCACCGAATAAGTATGGATACAAATTCAGCTCATTCTTGCAACGTATCCGCAACCCGTCCTACCCAATACGCAATGGTTTAGTATATAATATATTGGACAAGGTGTGGGTATCATTTTTCAAAACATGCACAAGAATGGGCTATTTGTAGGTTGGACATTTTCATCCAAAACCAACCCAGACACCCCTAATTAGCACGTTTCTTCATTTGCACACTCCAAGCATAATAATATTCAGCCGTATATATATAGTTGTATATAATGAAAAGCCTTTTTCATCTCTGGACTCTGATTACTTCCTAAATTGGCCTTTCCTCCAGAATTCTAAAGACCAGGCCCGGATAATAATGCTCTCATCAAGCCTTCTAAATCTTTTAAACTCAAATAAGAAAGCTTTGTGATAATAATGCTCTCATCATTACTTCCTAAATTGGCCTTTTCTCCCGAATTCTAAGGACCAGGCCTGATAATAATGCTCTCATCAAGCCTTCTACATCTTTAAACCCAGATAAGTAAGCTTTGTGATAATAATGCTCTCATCAAGCCTTCTACATCATTTAAACCCAGATAAGAAAGCTTTGTACAACTCTGCCCATGAAACATGAAACATGAAACATGAAACATGTATCATTAAAATAAATTAACCATATAGACTTGAATAACAGCCTAGCCCATGAAACATGGCTCTTTGATTTGTTATGGTAAAATTCAAACCCAAGTATTTAAGGGGTGCTGTGGAGAGTGCATCAAGAAGGATTCATTATAAGTTTAATAGTTATTAATACTGAACATATACTGCTTGTTTGAGTTAGGTTTATTTTTTATTAAGCTTTTCCAAATTTTTTCTAAATTTATGGCCGATTTTTTTGTTTTTTTTTTTCAAAGTTTTGGCCGATTTCATACCGATATAGCTTAATTCATTCGGGGTACTTTTTTTTGTTAAAAACATTCATTACAACCTAAAGCGGAAACGAAGTCTTTTAACTTACTCTTGTAGGAGAGGAAATTTCATCAACAACAGGATAAAATGTCATGAAATATTGATATAACAACTTGCCCATATCTCATTTCATATAATTTAATTTAAAGGATACAACTTACGTAAGAATTGGCTAAAGGAAAAACATCTTAAATTATATCACGAAATAATGGATGGACAAATTAATGAACACGTCAGTTCGTTGTTGGACAATTTTCTGTCTACACATGGGGATTTCCTGGTGATTGCACAATGATTATTTCCTATTTGCATGATTTATCAGAAAAATGAACGAAAGCTACAAGACGTAAGTTTCCTACAGGTATATTCATAGACAAGCTCTGTGGTAGCGGTTTGGACTTGTAGATATCTCTTTGTCATAGACATTTAATTAACCATCCAGATCTTTCCAGACTTCACTACCACTATGTAGAGTAATTAATCACATGGCCAAGAAAAGAATGTTGTCTTTGCATAATGAAGCGGTAACTCACGGTGAAGAATCTAGTAATTAGGGAAGGAAATAAAGGTAGATTCTCTATGGACTTGCATCATGTTAGCAAAGGATCATGGATATCGAAAGTCTTTGACCATCTGATATTAAAGACACCAATTGATAAATTAAATATTTCTTAAATATATATTATATATATGCAATCTCAGATTTGTGTATTTATGGAACACATAAAACTTAAATTTGTGTATTCATATAATACACAAAACTTGATTTGTTTGTTCTAATTCTGTGTATTCATGAACACACAAATCGCATAATTGTGTATTCCTGGAACACACAACTATGAGATTTGTGTATTCATGAAACACATAAAACTCAATTTATGTATTCCTGGAATACAAAAAAAATTAATTTCGGTTGTTCCAATTCTGTGTTCATGCAACACATAAATCTCAGAATTGTGCGTTCATGGAACATATTAAAAAAAATTTGGGATTTTTTTTTTTCGAAAAAAAAAAGTTTTCTAAAAAAAATATTAAAAAAAATCAAAAAAAAGTTTTAAGAAAATGAAAATAAATAAATAAATATTATTATAATTAAAATAATTAATTAATTGCCTATGAGTACTTTTGTAATCTTCAATTTTTTTTTGCTTAAGTAGGAATTAAGTTGAAGTTGTAATTAATTAAGATTTTTTACAATCTCCGTGTAATTAATTGGGCGTTGCCCCTAAATATATATTCCTTTCAGTCCTAAAAATAATATCCACTTAACTTTTCATACAAATTAAAAAACCTAATAATTTTACACCATTACAAATTACTTTAGTATAAAATATCTTGAAATTATAAATATGCATTGAAATTATAAATTTTAATTTTTAATAAAAGTAGTAATGCAAAAAATTGAAAAAAAAAAGTCTTGATATCTAAAGTAAACAATATTTCTGAGACACCATATTTAATAAGTTGGACATTATTTTTAGGGCGAAGGGAGTATATACCACTTTACTTTTATTCACTCCTAAAGTGGGAACCAAATATCACTCTCAGACCTCGGTACCCTCCATCGACATCTGTCACGTGTTAAGAATTTCCATAACCAATAAGGTGGATATATAAGAATCAAACTTGAGATCCTAGGATAACTCCCTGAACATGCTAGGCAATCCTCGTACGTATCTTTCAAAAATTATAAGTATCTTAAATGACCTAGTCCCGCTAAGAATTGATCGAACATTAAATAACCATATCGGGTACGGGTTCTCTACCAATAACCGATCTTTCTAACAAGTCTATGACGTCCCAGGAATCGACTTCCGTGCTTAATTCCTTGGCTCCATGTCTCTCCGGAGGAAGAAAGCCCCCATGAAGTGCAAATAGTGCCGCTAGAATTTGTACCATGTTTGAAATCTCCATTGCAAACCTTCTCTCTCTCTCTCTCTCTCTCTCTCTCTCTCTCTCTCTCTCTATATATATATATATATATATATATATATATATATATATATATATATATATATATATATATATATATATATCCCATTTGAATAACGAATTATCCCAACTCTCCTCTCCATTTTAGCCACAACCCATACTCCAATCGATATTAAGTTTTTAAGCCACTCGAAGGCTTACTCCACTAAATCATCTTAATCGGTTCCCTCTTTCTCGCGAGTCCTCCTATCACACTCACCCATTCATGTACATACTCAATCGCAAGATACTTTGCCTTCTTTAGAATTATCCATGGTATCTGGAAAAGAGACCCTCTAAACACCCAATGGTTTCTAAGAACCCAGATAGTCCAAATCGGAGAGGCAAATAATATATTTGAAGAAATTCCAAAAAAAAACTCTTTGTTTGCTAAATTCTAGTCCACCATATTATACATGACACATATAAATTAGGCAAGAATTGGCCAACTTTACCTTATTGATCTCCATCAATTTGTTGCCTCCTCATTTGATGATTTCCTCGATTTTGGCTGAACAGAAGCTACATGATCTCACTGACCAGAAATTGGTCAATCAAAAGTTGCGTCTTCTTCAATTGTAGAGATGATGCAGTTGCGTAACTCCTCGTAGTTGCATTCTATTTTCCAATTTAGCATTGCAGTCTACTCCACCATCCCGTGATTGAGTTCTATTTGTTATATACCTGCTGTAATCTCTTAATTACTGATATTTGGCACGTCGTGGATCATACCAAAATACATATCGAGAGCCACAAACCTCCCCTAGAAACTCCATAGATATGGTAGACCTGATTTAGTCCTTGACTAAACCATGATCCTCAACTGCTCTTGAGATTGTTGTGTTATATTCCACACATAGTTATCTCGTCATTAAGTAAAGACTAAATAAGCGATGAGCATCTTCTTTTGATTCGACGCAACACGGAAAAGAAGTATCTATCGCGACTCTGCATTTATTTGGATTAAAATACGTGAGTAATTTGTTTTTTTCACACACCGAAGTAACACTCTCACCTGTTGTGGACATTTCACCTTCCAAACTTTTCACCACTTCACCCTGCTAACGAAACTCTTGTTGTATCCGTTTTAACTAAGTATATTCCATTGATTTATTTATCCATTATAGAAAATTTAGATCCCTCTTATCGATATCGAACTGAGTGTTTACAATCTCAAGCACCTTGAGCACTAGGAGTACATACTGGAAGCGATCCAAATTTCAACTTCTATCCCCTTTATCATAGTAATTCACCTTATTAAAACATATTTCATTTCTAATCGGATGGAATGCTGCTTCAATAAGTGGTGTAGTACCCACCTAAACATGTAACCAGAACACCATACTTTTTCCATCCTACATAATTTATTGGGATCCTCTTATAACTATGAGAATACCTTCAACGATGACTCTAAATACCTGCGAGTCAGATGCTTTGACCTCAAAATGCAAAGGTGTTTCCTTAAAGTATTTTTTATGAAGGGCTTGAGTCCAAATCGTTGAGTTTACATGGACCAATTTCCACCCTAACTTACCTAGGAGAGATTTGTCTATAATTTTTGCCTCTCATAATCCCAAACCTCCTTCTAATTTTGGTTGACATAGCTTCTTCCACGATATCCAATGCATCTTTCACGCTTTTATCGTTGTACCCCAAATGAATTCTCATTAAATTTAATCTATTTATTGACAAACCTACATCAGTAAAATATTTTTTTGCATATGAATGTTAGTAATGTCTGACTGTGTGAGCGTAATCCTCCCTGCTAGTTATAGGTTTTGATCTTCCCATCCTGGCTAGCAATTTATGTAGGTCATTTATCAACTCGACATAGAATACTTGCGGTTATCTACCAGATTGTATAGGTACCCCTAAGTACTTTTTAAGCCTTACCTGACGAGTAAAACCACTCATTCTTGTTATCTCCACCTCTACTCCTTCACCGACATTCCTTGAGAAATAGATAAGTGACTTATCTTTGGTTATGGTCTGTCTTGAAACAAAAACAGTCAACGCTTCTTGAAAAATATGAAATTTTTGGTTACAAACCTAAAAAAATATCACTAGATTATTGGCGAAGAATATGTGGGAGATATAGACCCCCCTTGAGAAAAGGCGTAATGGCTTCCATGCACTCTCCACAACTAGCGGAGAAGTAGCGATATATGTTCCATGTAGATAACAAATAAGTATGAGGATATCCGATCTTCCTACCTTATACCTCTACGAGGAGTAAACTATGGGAGTGGTTCCCCATTCTAAATCACACTAAGATAATTTTATATTATTCCTTCTAAGATCAAAGATGTCCAAGTTTTCGATATAACAAGTCTGAAGAGATACCTTGATGAAATCCCAATGAATCTTGTTCTACGCCTTTGTCAAGTATTTCTTAATTGTCATTTAACTCTTGTTCCCCTTTGTGAGTCACATAACATAGTTGGCCTTTCTCACCAATACAATGTTATATATCTTGGCAAATTGAGCAAGAAGCTACTTTGGTAAGGCCTTATTTTCTTTACTAGCAAGGGTCGAAGGTGATTTACCAAACTTTCATAATAATCTTGTAAAAAATGTGAGTAGGTTTGATCGGTCAAAACTGTGTGATAAAATCGATTCATTTACTTTTAGAATCAAGTGGATAAGTGTAAAAAGCACCTCCTCAAGAAATGATCCACATATAAATGCTATATATGTTATCTATCATATCGATTGACCAACCATCTCCCTATACTTATGATAAAACACTGATGTCAATGTCATCTGTACCCGGCGGTTTATGTGGTTATATTTGGGTATTGCAATACTAATATACTCGTTAGATATATCCTCACAGAGGCTCTGATTTTCCATTAGATTCAATATTGGGAGCTGAGAAAGCGTGAATACTACAGTTAATATATTCTCTAAGGTGAACGGTTGCTCGAAGAAATCTCTTACCCAAGCTATTTGTTCGTTGTCATCATCAAGCCATTTATTGTTGCCCTTTCTCATCCTATTTTTTAAATTTTATACTTTCTTGACAGGTTCAGAGAGATGGTAGAACCTAGTATTTATTTCCCTTTAATGAATCAATTGGACCCATGATTGCTGACACCAACGTATTTCCTCTTTCTCAAGTACACTATTATATACATTGTAGATTTCATCTTCCAATTTCACATAGTATTTTTATATTATATATGTAAAGCTTTTTGAATCCCCGAGATCGTTTTTTGTAGTATCTTATGCCTTTAAAATATATCCCAAAAAGTTTCATGCTCCCAAACCAATTGGTTACCAGTAAACACAAAGTTGCCTCAAATTTGAACCTACACGTGCTAATAGAACAGTTTGAATCTCTCACCAATCAAATTAGTAATGGTAGATGTTTAGAATGAGAGCGTGGTAGATGTTGTACTCCGACATCTCGAACCGTCTCTTGCCACACGTTATCCCTATACGCTATGTCTAACCGATTCATAAGTCTCATACCGGTGTTCCAGGAGTCACTACATGTAAATTTGGATCCTTCAAATCCTAGACCATCTAAAGCACCTAAGTTTTTCCACCTCTAGAGCTTCATAATGGGTCTTGTCACTTCCTGGTATCCCACCATTTGATCCTTAATCTCCCCAATTTGGTTGAAATCCCCCCTGATTAGTCAAGGTATTTGCATGCTTCTTGTAGCCAATTCTATCACATCCAATAACTTCACTCTGATCCACGCTTTAAAGATATCATAAAATGCATATTAAATCCAAGAAATTAACAAGTCCTTACTAATTAGAAATTTATAACTTGCTGGCATACCGATAGTACTTGGACCGATACATCTTCTCTATCTCAAAGAATCCAAATCCCCTTGTTTGTCCTGTTACGTCAATCCTAATTGAGTTTCTCTTGTGAAGTGATTTTATGATATTGGTCGCCTCGACTCTTAAAGTTTTCATTTCTACTACCATGGATATGATCAGTTTATGTCTTGCTTGTAACTCCTTAGAATTACGTCTGAACTCCAGGATATTAGTGCCTAAGAATTTACTGAATAAGAAACTTCACTAAATGGCTGATCGAGACCCAACCCCCACATAAGAGTTATAATTTGTTTGTTGTGCTACACATGATAGCAAAGATTATGTTATAAAAAACACAAGGTATAAAAAATGTAGTACTGAACCCATTGCGATTTTATATGCGTCACATCTGCGCTTTCTCTCTCCTTATTACTTGATCCATATAAATCCATTTCATCGAAGCCACTGTTCTCTTTTGATTTGTATCCCCCTTTGCCACCTACACCAGGCGGTAAATTAGGAATACTAGAAGAGGGGCCATATGATGTGAGACAATCAAAGAGCTCAATCATCACCTTCTCTTTACTAGTCCAATATTTTTCAGCTTGTTCTATTTTTGTACCCTCTCGGTCCATTCTTGGTGTATTAAGAATATCTGAAGATTTTGTTATATAACCATTCCCGATCTCCTTCATTATAACCATATTACCCTCTCTGCCTGGCCTTATTTTCCCTCAGTATTCTGCCTAATTAGATTTTCACCAATAATTGGACTTAGGTTCATGGTGGAGTTTATCTCCTCTCCACCTGTACTATACTTAGATTTTCTGCTAGTTTTTCCATTAATTTCCCACTTCTACCATCTAAATCACCTACTGCATAAAGTTTTTCAAAAGTATTCATGTTAACTTTATCTAAGTATATTTCTGTTAGGTCCTTGGTGTCTCGACCTTCTCCGTTCAATATTACTAGAACTTTGATCTCTCACACAATATATTTTTGACCCCTGCTACAAGTATCACCACCCTTCTCTGCTTTACAAGTTATACCTTTCTCGGTTTGGCTATCAAAACACACATTCACACCCAATATCTTGTCCTTAACCTGGACTTTCTCTATGTCCTTCGAACTTGATTTTTTCTTCCCAATTACCCATTCGTCATAAGGCAGGTTCACCATTCATAATTTTTATATAAGATCCTATCTCAAGGACATTATCACTTGTATCGATCTATAAATGCGAGATTGAGGGATTATGCAAGGTGTTCGGTACTAAATCAATTTCAACATGAGCTAACTTCTTATTCATATTGTTTAGGGGAGAGCAAAATTTTACCAAAACCGAAAAACCGAGTTAATTTTAACCAACCTGATCCAAAATATGTGCTAATTTTACCCGAGCCAACCTTACCCATTGGGTTACCTTTTGATTTTTCGGGTCCATATATTTTACCTATATATTACCCAAGCTATTGGGTTAAGGTTACCCAAACCGAAAAACCGTGTAATAAAAAAATTTACAAAACATGCATGTTAGAGAAGTCTTCCAGTTGACTTCTCGGATATTCTAAAGGTCTCGACCAAGTCCCCGATCAACCTACACTTTTGATATTCAAACAAAATATCGGTTTTTGTTAAAGTTATGTAATGTATAACACTGTACTTTGGAGTGTAATTGATTGTAACTTATTTTGAACTATTCGATTCACGACTTCTTGATTTGTAATGTCAAAATTGTAACTTTGATCTTTAGAAGTATAATGATATTTTGTCATTTTTTTAAGTTTTTCAATTGTTAAAAAAGTTTGACTAATGTTGATTAACGCGGGTAAACCGAAGGTAACCGAAGGGTAACCCGAAGTTACCCGAGGGTAATTTTGTTTTTACCCTACCCTTGGGTTACCCAAAGAATTCCTTAAACCGAAATATATTACCCTTGGTTTACCCTAACCTCAAAACCGGGTAAAACCGACCCATGCTCTCCCCTAATTGTTCATAGTCTTAGTTGGTACGAATTAGTGTTTGAATCCTTCTCTCACCGGTTATTCTATAATTTCATTCTCATCCACAAGGGCGGTATATCTCGAGCCATTTATGTTTTCCATTCCTTCTCTTTATCCCGTCTTTTTCTTAAGGTCTATCGTCCCCTTACGCACTCCCCCATTATTTTGTTTTTATCCTCCTTGCATAAGATTGGCCCGACCCATACGTGTTCAATTATATTATCTATGTAGCATCATATATTATACGTATATATATATATATATATATATATATATATATATATATATATATATATATATATATATATATATATATATCAATGGGCACACTTGGAACTTCCATTGACATTGTTATATTAGTTTTTTCTATATTATTTTTATCACACACCCCATCCTTTTTCCTCATATCAATGGATATTCCTCATTTAGATGTCCAATATGGGAGATGGTGGAGAGGAGGGGGGGGGGGGGGGGGGGGGGGAGGAGGGACTGGTGTTGGTGCTCAATTGGACAAAGAAGGTTTTTGGTAAAAAAAAAAAATGAAATAACTACTCTGGTTAAGAAATAAAAGAACTTAATTTAGGTAAAACTTAACCAGCTGCTTGAAAGGGGCTAGAGAGCATTAGAAAGTATTATCTTAAGGTCTTTTGATCATTACATGATGAGTTGAATACCCAATCAACTTATTGTTGTAAAACAAAAATATACCACTAAACGACCTATCATCCCGATAGATCAATTCGAGACCAAGACTATAACAACAGAGAAGTAGAGGTATCAAAACAAGGGGAAAAGTAGTGGAAGTGAGGATTATGAAAGTTTTTTTTTATGAGAATATCATACCTTACTATCGATCACCGTCATGAATCCTTCTATTGACCTTGTCGAGGCTTTAGCTGTGCTAATGAGGTTTTCTTGAAACTAGAAACTTTTTTAGAACCACAGGGAGGTGGGATCCCGATGTCACTCCAATACTCAACATTAGCATTATTGCTAGTGGGTAAACTTATTGATACGCGGAGCTATGTAGATTTATGTCGACTGTATAATAACGACAATCATTTTTAGAGAGAGACGGAGTGTAGCAAATTCTGCTATGGAATGGGATATTTATATCCTTCATAGATGAACTCAAAGAACGAGAATGGTGTGTTGATTTAGGTCAGAATATGTGTGTAGATTAGGACATTAAAGGACCCAAACCATAAATTCCTACCACTTAGTAGTGAACATCTACCCTCTGATAAGACCTTTAATATCACTGACTTCCTTGATATGTTTACCCTTGGGAGAGTTTGGTATTTCTCCACACCTGGCAAACATACCTTTTCCCTGCCCAGTTGTATGATCTCCTCGAGTTTAGACCTATAAACCTTCTCGGGACCGATCTGGTATCAATGACTTATTTTGTCTTACCAATGTTCCTTTTAATTTGCGAGATAGGTGTACTTTGCTTGGATATGATCAAAAGTAATTCAATACCATCACATAGTTTTACGTTAATACATGATCTGATCTATCTTTGACCCATTTAGTATGTTTTACTTCATGCTTCAATATTGTAGGTGCCGAGACTGTGTCAGTCTTTATGGAAGATGTCAATTTCTGATGTTGAACCAACCATACAAACAACTTACTTTGTACACGAATGTTGACAGTAGCTCTTTAGGAGCATACTTATAGGAGGGTGTTAGGATCCAAGATTAATTTTTTCAGAATTTTCCATTGTCTTCAAAGCGATCACAAGTGCTTGGATTACTGAGGATTTGTCTTACTACTAATTTTTGATTGTCGAGGCTACGTCAAACTTACAAATAATTTTTGATTGCTGAGGCTATGTTGGGTTTACAAATGATCTTTGTTTGGCGAGGCTATGTCGAACTTACAAATAAGTTTTGGTCCCCGAGGCTTCGTCGGGCGTAGGATTAATCTTTGATTTTTGAGGGTAAGTCGGACTTATGAATAATATTTGATTACCGAGGATACATCAGGCTTACAAATTAGTTTTGATTTATGAGGTTATGTCAGACATACAAATAGTCTTTAATTTTTGAGGCTACGTCGAACTTGCAAATAATATTTGTTTGTATAGGCTTCGTTGGGCTTATGAATAATATTTGCTACCGACGCTTTGCCAGACTTACAAATTGTCTTTGACTGCCGAGGCTTCATCGGACTTACTATAATTTCGGTGTAAACCACAATCTTCCATCTATGTATCATTACTATCATTATGTGAAGGACACTTAGATGCCCTATAAGACAAGCGACGATTTGCTATGGGCTATCATGCCTATTTATGTGGTGAAAGTATTCTGATACCCAAAATACGAGGAGTTGTTTGCCTTTAATTACCCTGGGGAGACGATGAATCATATTTTCCTTTTTTAAAATACTTCTGATGTCTCTCTATTTGTGCTATATTAATATATATTTGAGATATCATTTTAGGGATATTTAGTATTTAATTTTTGGATTTTTCCCAATTTATTTCTACTTTACACTTTCTTGTCTAGTTTTAGGTGTTTTGCTATTTTATGAGTTTTTGCGCGTAATTTGTGTGTTATTTGTGTAGCACTTAGATATATGGAAGCTATTACACCTATGGAAACTAATTTAAAAAGGAAAAGTAAAATAAAACCCTTAGTCAAAGTAAAAAAAGAAGAGTTTGGATATATGTGGAATGTAAAGAAGCTGCTAAAACTGCATATACGTCCACTAATTAATTTACTGCATAAAAACGGTATGAAATTATGGAGATAGTTTTATATGAGCTGCTAGATCTTTTCAATGCGGCCGTTTCCATATAAAGTACGTCAAAATCTGATAAGTAACGAAGGAGATATGACCAAATCAATATCTACTAAGGTTTATCACTTCCTACAAGTTAGGAATACAGATTTTGGTAAGATCTGGACTCCTTAACTTGGGGATTACTCCTAATTTCGAGCAAGGGCCTATAGATACTCATTTATACCCTAAAGAACTCATCCTTGGTCAGTCCTTAACATCAAAAGACCAAGAGGAAGCTTACATCAAGAGAAGAGAAGATCAGAAGAAGTTGGACAACCATTCATGCCTTTCCAATCCTTTAAATTTGTAATTGTTTTTCTTTCTTTCTCTAGTATGAACTAATTCTATTTAGCTTGAGATTAGCATATGGGTATGAACCCTAGACTTGTTTTATATCTATTTTAATTTGTGATGTCTTTTACATTTAACTGAAATTAGTGTTGCTATCTCTGTATATGTACTTTGATTTATTGTCTGTAGTTCTTGCGGTGCGCAACGTATAGGATTACCTTAATAGTAGTTAGATGGTCACCCGGAAGGAGTGTCTAATTATTGAAACACCACATAAACGTCTAGTGTGCGGTAGTGATCTTGAAAGGATTGCCTAACTAGATAGTCATTAGGGTTTGAGATTAACCACCGATCATTGCGCAGGGTCCCCTTACCCAAGTCCCTTGGTAATTGTTAGGTCGCCACCTAAGTCCACCCGAAAGGGTGTTAGGAGGAATATAGAATCCTGGCTATTGCATATCACACAATTATTCCTTACATAAATAGATTATAACAAGGCTAGTGGTGATTACTTGCTGGATATCGAGCTAAACTCTCACACTCCTTCTGATCTCCACTTCTCTTGAAGTAAGCTTCCTCTTGGTCTAAAGGCTTACCAAGGATGTGTTTCTAATGACAAGATGGTGTATTTATAGGTTTTTAAAGACCCTAGGTCATTATCTTGGAGTAGAAGGCAAGTAGTTGGACTCTTTTCCAAATCAAAATTCGTTCCCTAAAATATAGGAGAAGGGATAAACTGCTGTTGTATTGTTCTGGTCATATCTCACTAGTTATTGCTCTGATTTTTGCCTACTTTATATCGAAACGACTGCGTCGAAAAAATATACACTTTTCCTTTTGATTGCTCATCCAGATTCCCATCTGATTTTAAGTTATCTTAACTTTAGTGGATGTGGTTGCATAATTTCAAATTTACTTGGTAACTTTTCCTTTCCTATTTTATCTCCAATTTCTATCCATATCTTCTTTCCTTATCTCTTCAAAATTAATTTGACATCTAATTAATTTCCATATATCTTTAAAGCTTCACACTAAACAAACAAACTAAACTCAATATGCTCTAAAAATATTAAATCATCAAATCAAGACAAGAAATAAGAGAATATCGAAATATGAATAAAAATGTATAATTAATTACTCAAATACACCTAAAATGATGTCTCCAACCTATATTATTATATCACAAATAAGGAAACATCAAGACCCCCAACTCAAAGTTGTATCGTCCCGATACAATAAAGATAAAAACAGTAGGGTAGCGGTGGGTCCTGGGGTGTTATTAAATAATACAATAAAAGTAAAGGATCCACAACACTGTAAGTGTACGGTTGTCAAAGTAGTACTCCGATAATCGGGTTTCATTCGCAGGGAAGGATATATATAACTCACCTGTTTATCAAATAAGTAGAGATAATTGTTAAAACATAAAAGTAAATGTTAAAGATTTTTGTTTTGGTTTTTTTAATAACTAAGATGCAAGAAAATAAAGTAATAAAATGCTTAACTGAAATCAAATACCGAAAGTAAAAATACGTAGACACAAAGATGAGAGATGTACTTGAGTCTCGCAAGGGATCCCCCTAATCAATTCAATTAATAATTCTGTTCAAGGGTAGAATCGGTATTTCTATATTAGTCCGGATTCTAATGTCTCCTAGCCCCCCTGTCGGGTGGACCTAGGAGATATCCTAAAGTGCTATAAACCCCTACCGGGCGAATATGACTCTTCAGATGTGAAGTATTTACCTCTTTTGCTATGTAATTCGTTAAGTTTGTCGGTCAGTAATGGATATTACACGGGTATTACCTAACTCTGTAATCAAACCCCCCCTGTCAGATGATCACTTTTTCCACTAAAGTGAATAGACCAAAAACTAAAAAATCTATTTCTAGTTGTACCGAAAAGAAATAGTAATTAGGAACAAAGTAATAACCAATATAAAATACTCAACTCTGATTAAATTATAAAAATCCCAAATTCGGAAACATTAATTAAATTAACTAGGGTTCAACCCTTTATTGCGATTCTCAAGTACTAATGAAATTAGTTCATGCTAAAACTAAAAATAACTGAAAATAAATAAATAGCAGTCATTTTCAATATGAAAATACGACGAAGAACCTAATTTAGGGGTTGGATTTGGATGCGAATGGAAGAAATGACTTTCTCAAGCTCTAATTTTCTCCTTCTCCTTTTTGCTCTGACTCTCTCTTGTAAAATAATGAAGCGTAATATGAAGTGTGTAAAAATGAGGTCTAAAGGCCTATTTGTAGTGGAGGAATCGGATTGGGATTTTTACTTAAGAGTAATAAGTTATGAGAAAATCCCAAATCCAAATAAGAAATCTTGTAACTGATGTACATCTGTTAGTAAAATGGCCGTAACATTTGCGTCTCAACTCCAAATCACCTGATTCCAGTCACAAAATCTTCCCAACTCAAAACAAAGCTTCCTCAGTTACGGGCTCCAAGGCTGAATCAGCGGCTAAGTGGCTCAAAAACAGAAATTTGTAACAGCTTTCCAGATTCTCCTCTTTATCATTCAACTCTTCGGATCATCTATTCTGTCCTTTGACTTCTCCGCTCGATCTAAGACTTTAATTCCCACTTCTTCTCCTTGTATTGGTGCTCCATAGCATCCATGGACCTAATAACTTTGTACTAAAAGCAAACAAATTAACGTACAAAAGCTCTAAAAATGAAATAACATAATTCCAAGGGGAGAAAATGCAATATAACGAAATAAGAATAAAAGTCTATCAAATAAGTCTAATATTCACCTTAAACGATATCTCCTAAGGGCTAACATTTTGAACAAAACGGGAGACATCAAGACCCCCAACTCAAACATTTGTCATCCCACAAAGTAAAATAAAAATAAAGGCCTTAGGTGAATGCAAAAATGGAGAGTCTAGTGAATATTACCCAAAGCACAACTTAGAACAAATATCATATTGTATGACTTAGGAATTAATATATACATACACCTATCATGCAAAATAAAACATAACTAATATCAATCCAAAATTAACTTTACAATGCTAGAAGGCACACTTATACTTATCTCAAGATGGTGGCTATAGGGTGTTCATCAATCCTTACTCGCTTTGAATGCTCCACTTAGCTTACTCCCTATTAGCTGAATATGAATTCAATATGTATCTAGGAATCACGAGGGATTTATGGTTTTAGCATAGGCTTAAGGACGGTATGGAATGTATATTTGGTAAATTTGAAGTGAGCTTTTGGCTCTCTCCCCACTTACCATCAACATCTGTCCAAGAGCTTGAGTTTGCACTCGAATATGTTTTCACTCAACCCATTTGACACACTAATTTAGCGTCCCCAGATTTATCCTATAAGCACTAAAGATGATTTCCAAACTTCCAATTTGCCGGTTACTCTATTTTATATATATTTTTTCTTTTTCACTCCTTTTCTCTTTTTTTGTGTAATATATCTTTGACTATCATTTTGATGTGAATGGCCATGTCTCTTATATTTTTTTTTCAAAGACCCTGGCAAAGGGTTACAATAAATACTTTATCAACAATTGTGCAAAAATACAAACACATACAAATTCCCTCCCAATGTAATCTCCCAATAATGAAACCCACCACCCCAAACTCAAGCTCAAGACAGGAAGTCTCAGGATCGTGATTCAAGTGCGGGTCATATGGAAATGCCTAATAAACTAAGGGGATATGGGCTTATATTGTGGCGACAATGAAATGCTTAAAGGCTAAAAATGGGGCTAAGCAGGATTATATTAAATTAAGGGACAAAAGGCTAAAAAGTCTCAAATGGCTATCAAAGAACTACCTCTATCATTTTCCTAGTTACATAGCTTGCCTCTAGTTCATACCTAAGTGGGTTCTCTACTCATTCGAATCTCAAGTTCTACAAACCACACATTTTCCTTAAGTACAAGTTTACTTCTTCTGCATAATTAATTATTTTTTCCTATCAATTACCTAATGTTTGCATGCAATTAAGATGCGTTTTACATCAACTCCTAAAGTCTACTATTTTCTATCAAAGTTCATAAAAAGAATGCTTAATGGGGACATTTAAATTACTCTACAGTCAAACACAACCCTTAAATTAATTTTTACTGAAAGCAGTAGAACAAATAACACATAAAAATTGGGATGAGGCAACGGACCCAACCCCAAACTAAAAAATGAGTCGTGTCCCCACGACTCGAAAATACTCGATAAATCAAATAAACTATTATACACGACTAAATGAGAAAAGGGATAGGAAAATGTATTTTAACGAGCACTAGGCTGGTCTTTATTGTTGCGTCCAGGTTGGGTTACTTTCCTAAGCATTGTGTAGGTAACTTGTTGCGATCTACTCACCATATCAAGTATGTTCTTTATAAACACCAACTCTCTTGTAACTTTTCGTAAATATTTTACGACCTCCTCATGCTTCTCCTCTAATGCTTTCATTCAATTACCTCATGATCTTTGGCAACTCTAGTCTTGCATTTAGGAGGTCTAGCTTTGGTTTCTTCTCCACATGGCTTATCCAACTCCATACCATTTTTCTTGGCCTCACTGTGAACATTTTCAATTGAAATCGATCTAATGTCTTCACCTTTTTCTACCGGTTCATCCTCACTGTTCTGAATTGGCACATTTGCATTCATACAGATTTTCGTGATAGTGCATGGGAACTTGAGGTTGCGTGCATCAATAGGAGCTTTGGTGTAAACCATGATGGAGTTATAAATGACACTATATACATCAATGTCCTTCTTCTCAATAATACATTTAATGAAAATGAGTTGCTCACGTGTTGCCTTAGATATATGGTTCTTACCAAAGAACATAGGAATAATAAAACGAGACCATACTTTAGCACATGGTAATAAATCACTACTGAATACCTGACCTTCATATATAGCACCCTTGGGGATGGGTTGTATCCCATGAATCATAACATGTTTACAAAGTGACTACCATTCAAATGCTGGATCATTGAGCTCTTCAAGGTATTTGCATGGACCTTTCAAGTTTGGTAATTTGAATACTTCACGCATTTGCTCAACTGAGAAAGGGACAATCTCTCTACGGACTTCAATAATATTACCTTCCGCAAAGATCTACTCTTCATAAAATTCTCGAACCATGGCCGGAATATAACTCAAGTCTCTTTTTCTCAACTCTTGCCAACCAAACTCATCACATACAACCGCGTAATCTTTGAATTCACCGTCCATTATATTCATCGGAAATCCTTTCTCAACACTAAAAGAGATACTATCAAACCAAATATGAACTTGATATTTCCAACTTAAGAATGGCTTCTTAGGTTTAGGTTTCATAGCCATTGTTTTTCTTCTCACGGAACGATATTCAACAACTGGTTCACTTACCTCTGTTTATTTTACTTTTTTTTCTTCCAAGATAGGCTTTTTAGGAGTGGCCTTACTTGGGTTCTCTTTCCTCTTTATAGTATTATCAACTTCTCTACTTTTCGGCTTAGAACTTGATACCAGAATCTCAATAGCTTTTTCGGGAGTAGCCCCAAGAGTATTAGTGTTAGGGTTACCTCGTGGCCCTTGATTGTAGCACAAGGAACCGGTTCTGTTTGTCATCTCAATGAACCCCAAACTCAAAACTTCAAAAATTAAAAAACTAGAGAAAAGTTTTGAACTTTGATGTTTTGAGGATTAAGAAAGAAAGATTTTGGTGTTATATGAGATGGGTAATGATTATAGGATATATTAGGAGATTTAAATGGGTGAGATTCAAACTTTGATGAAGAAGGATTTAGGATTAAAGTGAAGATTTCTTGATGTTTTTGGAAGAACTGGATGTTGATTGAGTGTTTGGAATGGATTAGAGGGAAGGACTTGTGATGTTTGGGTGTTTTAATGGTGTTTTACAGGTACTTAATGAGCCATGGGTTGTCAATAATGGTGTCTTGTATGTAAGAATTTCTTAAAGAGAAGAGGAATTGGTAATATAATGGCTAGGGTTTCAATGTCGGCAGGCGCACCGGCTACCGGTGAGATGACCGGCTAGCCGGCGCGAGTTCTCTCCAATTTCTCTTCAACTTCTCAGCGACGCAATTTGAAGTTGTGTGTATCATGTATCATTCCAGAGATTTGACCGGCAATACCGGTCAGCTGATTGGTTATCTGGTCGCAAATCTCAAATTCTCGACGACGCAATGTGTAATTGCGTGTAAGTGCCTCGCGAACAAAGAGTTGGAGTTGTAGCAAGTCGGGTTGACCGGCATACCGAACCTGGGACCGACTAGCCGGTCGCGCGACTTACTTTCTCAATGACGCAATATGAAGTTGCGTTTACTTGGTCAACCAACAGAACAGTGGCGTTCTGATGATCCTCGTTGGCTGGCTTACCGGTCATATGACCGGCTAGCAGTGCGAGTGATCAATTTTAGACCAAATAGACGCAACAACACTACATCTTACACCTGTTAACCCCAAACTCAAGGATTTTAATACCTGAAATCATCAAAAACACTCCACCTTTCTCATTTCTTAAAACTATACACTTATAAACATAAATTACTCTACTTTATACTAAGAATTGAAAAAACATGAACGAAATAAACTAGTATACAGGTAAAATGGATTTTGTTTAACGTTGTTAAGCTTGACGGGTTGCCTCTCGCATCTATTCAGCTTCAAGGAGGTACATGACCTCCCCAGGATGTGGATCCACCATGCGATTAGTATCCTCTCCTATATGATAAATCTTTAAGCGATATCCATTCACCATAAAGGTGCGTTGCTCAGCTTGGTTCTCAATCTCTATAACTCCATGAGGCGTGACCTTGGTCACTACAAAGGGACCAGACCATTTCGATCTCAGCTTACCCAGATAAATACTTAACTTGGAGTTATACTTGAGGACCATCTGTCCAACCTTAAACTTATTTTCAGGAATGCTATTATCATGCCATTTCTTAGTCTTTTCTTTATAAAGTTTAGCATTCTCATAGGCATGAAATCGGAATTCATCAAGTTCATTTAGTTTCATCATACGATTCTTACTGGCTAAAGTAGGATCCATGTCCATCTCCGCTATTACCCAATATGCACCCAATTCAAGTTCAAGAGGTAAGTGACAAGCCTTACCATACACCATGCGATATGGAGATGCACCAACAGGTGTCTTAAACGCAGTACGATATGCCCACAACACATCATCTAATTTCACTGACCAATCTTTGCGTATGGAACCAACAGTTTTCTCTAAAATGGATTTGATCTCTAGATTAGAGACCTCAGCTTGAACATTTGCTTATGGATGATAAGCAGTAGATACACGATGTCTCACCCCATACTTCTCTAACATAGCCTTTAAGTATTTATTAACAAACTGAGAACCTCCATCACTGATAATAACTCTAGGCGTACCATGTCTAGTGAAGATGTGTGACTTTAAGAACTTTATCACTACTCGCGAATCATTCGTTGGTAGAGCTACAACCTCTACCCATTTAGACACGTAATCAACAACTAATAGGATGCATTGATTTCCATTGGACGGTATAAAGGGACCCCTGAAATCAATACCCAATACATCAAATATCTAGACTTCAAGAGCATTATTACGTGGCATTTCATCTTTCTTAGATATATTACCGGTAAATTGGTATATGTGACATTCCTTGACATATTCATGACAATCTTTATGTAAAGTAGGCCAATAAAAAACCGGATTGAAGTACCTTTACAGCTATGCGATCACCCTTGAAATGTCCTTCTTAGGGTGAATCATGAAAACTAGCAACTACCGCACCGGCTTCACCTTTAGGTATGCATCATCTCACCATTTGATCACTGCATGTTTTGTAGAGGAATGGATCCTCCCAAAAGAACTGTTTTGCACAATGACTCAATCTCTTTCTCTCTTGTGAAGTAGCTCTTTTAGAAAAAGAACCACTCACAATAAGACTTTCCATGTCTGCATACACCAAGGAGTACTAGTTGCGTATATAGAAAATAAACTCTCATCATGAAACTCTTCTTTGACCAACTCTGGTCCACTATTAAACTCAGAACCTTTAAGACGCGATAACTGATCTGCAACCTAATTATCACAACCCTTTTGATCTCGGACCTCTAAATCAAATTCTTGTAACAATAATACCTATCTAATCAAACGCAGCTTTTCATCTTTCTTTTCCATGAGGTATTTGATAGCAGAATGATTGTGTACACAACAATTTTTTCCCTAAGAATATAGGAACGAAACTTGTCAAATGCATATAAAATAGCTAGTAGTTACTTCTCCGTCACAGTATAATTAACCTGAGCACTCGTGAAGGTTTTACTAGTATATAGAATGAAATACCTTTTACTTTCTCTGACCCAAAAGATCACTAGCATCACATATAACTTCAAACAGATTCTTCAAATCATGAGGTAATACAATAGGTGTAGATATAAGTATCTCCTTTATCTCTTTGAACGCCACCATTCAAGCTTCATCAAAAAGGAATTTGGCGTCCTTTTCGAGTAAGTTGCATAATGGCTTAGCGATCTTAATGAAATCTTTAATGAAACAGCGATAAAAACCAGCATGACCTAAAAAGCTTCTTACCCCTTTTACAAAAATAAGAGGGGGAAGAGTCTTGATTACCTCAATCTTTGCACGATCTACTTCTAAATCTGAACTCAAAACTTTGTGTCCCAACACTATACCCTCACGAACCATGAAGTGACACTTCTCCTAGTTTAAAACCAAATAAATTTCCTTGCATCTAATTAACACCTTTTCTAAATTCTGTAAACACTCATCAAAGTTATCGCCAAACACAGAAAAGTCATCCATAAATACCTTAAGTAAATTATCGATCATGTCCTAGAAGATTGCCATCATACATTCTGGAAAGTAGCAGGTGCGTTACATAACCAAAATGGCATTCTACGGAAAGCAAAAGTACCAAAAGGACATGTAAAGGTTGTCTTGTGCTGATCTACATGGTCTACATAAATCTGATTATATCCGGAGTACCCATCAAGAAAACAATAGTACTCTCTTCCAGCTAATTTATCTAACATGTGATCTATGAACGGAAGGGGGAAGTGATCTTTTCTAGTGGCCTTGTTCAACTTGCGGTAGTCCATACACACTCTCCAACCAACAATGGTTCTCGAAGGTATGGCTTCATTTTGAGCATTTAGGACAGTAGTGATACCGCCCTTCTTTGGTACGTATTAACTGGACTCACCCACTCGCTACTAGCTATGGGATAGATAATTCCCGCATCTAGTATTTTGATAAATTATTCTTCACCACTTCCTTCATAGCTGGCATCAATCTCCTTTGCCCTTCAACTGAGCTTGCGCTGTCATCTTCCACAATAATTTTGTGTTGCAAATAGGATGGACTAATACTATTGATGTTAGAAATAGTCCAACCAATTGCCTCTTTATTAGCTCTCAGTATACGCCACAGTTTGTCATCTTGAGAACCTGTTAAAGTAGCTTAAACAATAACAGGTAAAGTGTTGTTAGTACCTAAATAAGCATACCTCAAGTGTGACAGAAGCGGCTTCTAATCTAATTACGGGGGAGATTCAATGGATGGTTTCTTTTTAGGTATTATCTCCCCCAGTTCTCTCACCAGTTCAGAGGCTAGACACCTATGCTTTGGATTTCCAGAATTCAGAGTTGCCACTGTTTCAGCAAGCTCGATCATTAGCTCAGATAAGTCAAGTGTTAGGGCTGCCTGCAAGACATCATCAAAATTAAAATCATCAAATACCTCTTGCATGGCTTGGTCAATTGCATCCATTCAGAAACATTCCTCCTGGGAGTCTTGAAACTTCATTGTCCTAAACACATTAAACTTTACCTCCTCGTCTTGGATTCGCATAGTTAATTCTTTGTTTTCTACATCAATAAGAGTACGCCCCGTGGCTAGGAATGGTCTTCCCAAAATAATGGGGACATTCCTATCCGCTTCGTATTCAAGTATAACAAAATCAACAGGAAAAATTAAAGTACCTGCCTTGACGAGGACATCTTCTATTCGTCCATTTGGGTGTGCGAGGGATTTATCAGCCATTTGCAAGACCATAGAGGTCGGTCATGCGTTCCTTATATTCAACTTCTCAAAAATTGATTTGGGCATGAGATTAATACTCGCACCCAAATCTCATAAGGCTTTTCCTTGCCACTCATTACCAATAGAAATCGGAATCGTAAAACACCCAGGATCAAGTAATTTAGGTGGCAACTTACTTTGGCATATGACACTACACTCTTCTAGCAACCCTATCATCTCATTCACAAGGTATGGTCTTTTGTTGGTGATGGCTCTCATCAGGAGTTTAACGTATTTCGGCACATCTCTAATAGCATCTAAGAATGGTATATTAATGTTAAGACCCCTTACCACATCCATGTATTTCTGATTGTCAGCCATGTCTCCCTTTTTTTGAAATCTTGAGGGGAAAGATGGAGGAGGACGGGTTTCTACAACATCTTGCTTCTTTGGTCCTCCCGGAATCTTCTTCACTTCTACCTCTTCTACTTCTGGTTCACTTTCTTTCTCTACCACATCTTTCACCGTTTTCTCTTTCACAGTTGTTTCTTTTTCTTTCATAACGGGAAAAAGAGGTGGTGGTAACTTCTTACCAGTTCTGAGTGCTATTGCATTACAATCTTCTCTCTGTTTTGGATCTTCAGTGTCACTTGGGAGTTTCCCTTGTGGACACTGATTCAACATTTTTGCCATCTGACCCATCTGATTTTCTAACATTTTAAGTGCAATGACAGAAGATTGTTGATCTTGTTGCGTTTTCATCTGAAGGTTGATTAGTGTTTGTAGGGTTTGTTGGACATCTAACTTACTTTCTTGAGGTTGAGCAGGTAGAGCTTTCTGATTCATAGTATCGGTATAGGTGTCTTGAGGAGGTTGTATATGAGTTTGATTTCCGTAATTTTGTCCTCCGTGGTAGCTGTTCTGTGGTCTTGGTTAATAATTATTACCTCGGGGACGCGGTTGATATGCGTAAGTTAGATTTGCAGCCCCATTTGTATTTGAATATTGGAAATCCGGATGGTTTCTATTTGGTTTGTAACCTTGACCACCTAAATTAAAGTTCCCCCAGTTGGAAACAAACATCACAGATTCTGGATTACTTTGACAATGCTCCCAATCATGATTCAATTACTTAAGATATGGTAAACTCAAAGCAACTACATAGAAAATTTCATGTAATAATATTTACAAACTATATACCTGCACACTTGTCATATCTACAATCAACACGTCTTGAATTCAAGATTAGATTAGTTTCGCAATGTAAGAAGGAGAGGATCTTTACTCAGTTTACCAAGGAGGCTATAAATTTTTCATCGAACTTCACTAGTATCCAAAGATCCACTTAACTACTCTCTAACGGCTCAATCACTTCTAGATTACATAGCAAAGAATCATAAGGTCATTAGTGTTGTAATGTTGGCTTAGGGACGGTATGATAAGTATATTTGGATAATTTAGAGTCAGCTTTTGGCTCTCTCCTCACTAGACATCAACGAATCTCCCTAGAGCTTGAGTTACTCTCATAAAACGTTCTCACTCAACCCAATGATTTCCTTGATGCACTAACTAGCATCCCCAATAACCCAATTAAAGCATAAAGATGTTCACATAAAAATTCCTCTTTGTCGGTCCAAATATATATTATTTTCATATCAATTTATTTCTTTTGTATAGCTATGACTCTCTTTTTGATGTTGAGATATCACGCTATTTTTTTTTCATAAATTTTTTTTCTTTTATTTTCATGCTTTTCAGATTTTTTTTTCATTTACTATTGCCCCGGCAAAGGGTTACAATATAATAAACCTGTGAATCATCATCAAAATATAGAATAGATCACACTTAATAAGCTCAAAAATTCCAACCCAATAATATTTCCCATAATGGTGGACCCACCACCCCAAACTCAAGCTCTAAAACAATTGTCTATGCATCGTGATTCGAGTGCGGGTCATATGGAAAAGTCCTATAATCTAAAGTGATATGGCTTATAATGTGGCTGATAAAAAAGTCTTTGGAAAGGCTAAAAGGGGCTGAGAAGGATGTATAATATAATAAATGGACATCAGGCTAAAAGGCAACAAGGGGCTTATGAAAGAACCGACTTATCACTTTCTAAACTATGCAATTTCGTCATTCTATTACCTTTAGCACGTTCATCAAAATGGATTTATCAACTAGCTTGGATCTCACAGCCTACAAACCACTCATGGCTCCCTAAGATCGAACATACTTTCTATCGCATTGCTAACTAATCTTTTCTTTACTATAAATGTGTGTTATCCTGCAAATACTCAAAGCATACAAAATAAAGCAGCTCATAAACATACTACTTTCTATCATTAACTTACTAAGCTTATGCTTTCAAGCTATTAAACACACTATACATCTAATCTGTCTCTTAAAAATTTCAAAAAATTTCAAATTTCTCTAAAAAAACAATAAATTACATAAAAATGGAGATGAGGGACAACGAATCCCCACACCCCCAACTCAAAAATGAGTCGTGTCCCCACGACTCGAAAAGACTCAATAAAATAAAAGCAGCAAATATTGCATATAGAGAAATGGTAAGGAAGAAAGAAAACATACTCTTCGAGGCTATTGCCTCGCATGATCAAATGCCCGGAATAAGTGCAGTACTTTTCTTGTATGTAACCTTCTAGTATCACCAATTTCGCTTTCCCTTACATCCTCTTATGCTCTATCCTAATCAATCACATAAAAAACTCTTTTTTTTCATGAATACTCTCTTATGTGCATGTGTTTTGATATGATTTGGGTGATTGAATCTTCTTTGTAATGGTGTGGGGAAGGATTTGGATGTGAATTTATGGTGTTTCATGGAGTTTAGGTGCCTTGGGGAAGAAAGAGAGTTTTGAGGATTAAAAATTCGTAACTAATACTAACCTTCTCTTTAATCCCTGCTTATAATTGGATCTGGCGGGGGGTTGTGGTGCACCAGAGCTATCGTGTGGTGTACCGCACGAAGTCTCTCGATGCCATGAAAAAATACGTTATTTATTTTACCTCCAAATCAAGTTTTCTCCACTCCATTGAATAGATCTCGAAAAAATACGCGATTTAGACTCGAGAAAAAGTGAATTACGATACCCAAGCGCAAAGTTATGCCAGTTCGAAGTTTTGGCTAATTTCCAGCGGTGATAAGTGCGGTGCACCGCAAAATAGCTCTGTCCAGACCATTTTAACTCCAAAAATTTTCCAGTTTTCACCCCAAACTCGAACCCTTGCATACCTACACATAAAAAACACTCATACCTTCCTCATTACTGCAATATGCATTTGAAAACACATAAACTAACTAAAAAGAATAAAAAAACTAAAAAAATTAAACTAATAAAGCACTTAAAACTGTGGGTGTCTCCCAAGAGAACTTTTATTTAACGTCATTTAAAGTTTGACGGGTTTTGCACACCTCTACAAATGCTTTATTGATATCACCAATTGAATGATTCGTCTTCATAGGATTGGGTGGTGACGTCAACGGAGTACTAGGTGGAGACTCCATCCTAGTATCTTCTTCTTCTATCTCTTTTCTAACCAAGATCTCCATATTTGATTCCTCTAAATGAGGCTTGGCTGGGTTTTCCATGGATGTAATCTTCCTTTCACAAGGTTTAATTTCAATTCCGACTCGCTTATCAACAATTGTCTCATCTATGCTTAGCGTGGTTGATTCTTTTTCAACTACTTCGAACTGAACATCGCTATCTTGACTGGCCTTATGATTAATATTTGTACCTTGGCCAGTTTGCATAGATGGTACTTGTTGTAGCCTCTCAATTGTTTATGTGTGTTGCGTCAGTCATTGCTCCATCAATTGATGTTGTTGTTGCATATTTTGCACTAATGATATGGTAGCATCTCTTTTCGCCTCACTCTTTACTACATTATCCATAGTAACCTTAATGAAACTATTGAGGGAGTCCTCCAACTTCTTGAGCCTCTCTTCATGATCTCTAAAGTTTCCTCGTGTCAGATCTATCAATAAAGTTTTGCACATGAATACTCCAGGTTTGTGTTGGATTTTGCTCTTCATAAAGGGAATTTTCCATTCCTAAAGAAAATCCTGAAAAGAGACTAAAACAAAACAAACGTAAAACTGAAAACAACTAAAACTACCAACCTAACTTAAACACAAACTAAAATAACCGCAATAAATCCCCGGCAGCGGCGCCAAAAACTTGGTGGGTCCTTGTGTGTTATAAAATAATGCAATAAAAGTAAAGAAATAAAGGATCAATAGACCGCAAGTGTACGGATCGTTCCAAATAATAGATAAGTAAATACGTGAAAATCGTCTCCACAGGGATTTAAGTAGCTATTCTAAATTTGTGTTCAATATCAGAATAGATAGTTCTAATTGTTTTAACTAAAAAGATAAGCAATGGAGTATTTTGTTTTCTAATTAAATAAATATAAATAAATAATAAATAATAAACAATTATGAAAATAAGATAAGGAGATGCAAGTATGAACCTTTCCTATTGAATTAATGATTCCTAAGAATAAGGGTGAATGGGAAATCTCACAATAGTCGGGACTCTATAATCTCCTAGCCGCCTGTCGGGTGGACCTAGGAGCTATCCTAAAGTACTATAAACCCCTATATGGGCGAATATGCTTCTTTGGATGATAAGTTCTCTTACCTCTTTGGCTAAGTGGTTAGTCAAGTATGTCGGTCAATAAAGGACACCACGCGTCTATATTCTAGTTCTGTAATTAAACCCCCCCCCTATCGGATGATCACTCGCCACTAAGTGAATAGCATATTACTAAAACCTACCCTTTATTTATGACGTCAATGATAGTAAACAAGCACAAGAATATATTCAATGGAAATTAAGAACCAATTCAATTAAATACTAAAATCCCAGATTCAAATTAAAACAGAAAAACAATAATCAATGGTTCATATAATTACACTACTCAAGAGAAATTATGCATACTAAAACTCTTGAATAATTAGTTTAGAATTACCTCATAGACAAAATATATCTAATACTAATTTACCCATAGAATAGAGATGGAGAAGTGTTGAATTGATGTAGTTAAGCTCTAATTCTTGCTTCTTCCTCCTCTAAATCCTCTTGATTGCTTCTATGATGAATTATGTATGTATATTAAGCTTATGCAGCCAAGGAATGATTTTCTAAGGTTTAGAACTGATATATATAGGTGCTAGGTCGAAATCTTTGTGTAGGGACCAAGTAAAAGAGTCCAAGCCCAACTCAAATACGTAGGTAGATAAGGATAATTACTGCTAACTTGTTTTACCATATCTTCTTCGTTACTGGATATTTTTTGGCCCGTAAGATATCAAAAGAATCCTCACGGAATTATCTATCTACCTATGAAAGGGATCTTGCAGAATCCTCTCGGATTTGTAGTTATCATCACTTCTTTAGACGTAGCTGCAGAAATTAGATTTTTTTGGCAGCTTTTCCTTTTCCGAATTAAAATTTGTTTCCTTCTATCTCCAGATTTCTTCAAGATCTTCTTTCCTTATTTCCTTAGAATTGACTTGATATTTAATTAATTGCCATATTATCTTTAAAGCTTCACATTAACACACAAATTAAACCAAATATGCTATAAAAATAATAATTCATCAAATCAAGACAAGAAATAGGAATATTATGATTTAAGCACAAAAGACTATATAAAAAGACCATTTTCAACCTAAAATGATGTCTCCTTAGGGCTAATATTTAGAAAAAATAGGGAGACATTAGATCTCTTCAGGAATTAGTATGTCTCAAATAGCATCTAAAAATGATATATTAATGTTAAGACTTCTCACCACATTCATGAACCATTGATAATCAGCCATATCTCATTTCTTCTTAACTCTTGAAGAGAATGTTGGAGGAGAACGGGTTTCTACAACATATTTTTTCTTTGTTTTTTCCGAAATTTTCTCCACTTCCACCTCTTCTACTTTTGGTTCACCTTCCTTCTCCACCATATCTTTTACTGTTTTTTCCTTCACATTCGTTTATTTTTATTTCATAATGAGAAAAGAAGGTGGTTGTAGCTTCGTACTACTTCCGAGCGCTTTAGCATTACAATCTTTTCTTTGTTTTGGATCCTCAGTGTCACTTGGGAGTTGCCCTTGTGAATGCTGATTTAACTGTTTTTCCATTTGAGATATTTGATTTTCTAACATGAAGAATGTTGCGGTGGAAGCTTGCTGATCTTGTTGCGTTTTTTATTGCATAGTAATTAGTGCCTGTAAGGTTTGTTGAACATCTAACGCATCTTCTTGAGGTAGAGTAGGTAGAGCTTTCTGATTCATAGAATCGGTATAGGTGTCCCGAGGAGGTTGTCTCCGAGCTTGATTTCTGTAATTTTTTCCCCCTTGGTAGTTGTTATGTGGTCTTGTTTGATAGTTATTTCCTTGGGGCCGTGGGTAATATGCATAAGTTGGATTTGTGGCCCTACTTGGATTCGAATATTGGAAACCCGGATGGTTTTTGTTTGGTTGATAACCTTGACCACCTGAATTATAGTTCTCTCGGTTGGAAACAAACATCATGGATTCTGGATTGCTTTGACAATGCTCCCAATCAGGATCATGTAAACCACAGTTAGAACACCCATATATCTCCTGTGTAACATTAACATCAACTCTTCTACCTGAAAAACCTTCTTTAACAGCTAAAGTAAGTTGTTTCAATTGTTGTTAAAGTGTGTTCTTCAATAGCACTACTTTATTTATAACTCTATACCTCGGATAGGTGCTCTCATAGTTTACTAACCCAACTCATTCTTCACTGTTCTACTTAAAAAATATTTGGCATTAGCTGGTGTTACTTGTAAGAATCCCCCACCACAAAGTAATTCTAGATATTTTTATGAGCGTCCTTTAAGGCCTTTATAAAATATCGACATTTGTTGTTCTTATGAAAGACCATGATCTGGAATTCTTATCAAACATTCTTGGAACCTTGTCGAACAATTACCCATAGATTCACCTTGTTCTTGTTCGAAGGATGTCAACTCGATTTGTGCGTTCAGTCTCATGTTTCTCGGATAATAACGATCAAAGAACGCATTTTGTAGTTCATCCCAAGTATTGGTCAATCCTGGTTCTTGTGACACATGCCATATACTCGTTGCATCTATTACAAAAAATCTGAAATTTGCAAAGTACATTTGTTCTCTTGTTACACCTTGCATTATATACGCATCACATATTTGCATAAATTTCTGTACTGCATGAATTGGGTCTTCTCCAGCTACTCCACGGAAATTTCTAAAGTTTTGGAATTGAGCCAACATACCAGATCGGGTCTGTATCTTGCAACGTCAATATCTGGAGGACCAACACCAAGAGTAGGAGCGCGATATGGAATTTGTTCAGGACCGTGTACGAACCATGGATCATGAAAGACTTGAGGTTGAGCTTGTCCTCAAGATGGAAGAGGATTTCTTTGATTCTGATTATTAATAATTTGCGGATTACGGATTATTGGATTTCTGTTTTCATCTACTTCCATTTGAGTATTGAGATTGTCAAGATTAGCCATTTCTGCTTCTCTGGCTAATCTTTCTTCATCTTCTTCTCTTACTTCTTTTTCTTCTTTTTCTTCTTTCTTTCTTTTCTTTTGAAGTCTGAATAGTCTCTCAGGGTTTGAGAGCATACACCAAACTTGTAAACCTGAGAAAGGAAGAACAAACAAAACTGTAAAACTGAAAAATAAAATAACAATTAAACTACTAAAAGATTAACACCGGGGTCACAAGCTACCGTCCCCTGTAGCGGCACCAAAAACTTGGTGTCTCCTGGTGTGTGTGATAAAATCACCACCTAAATGAGAGGGACACTACCCGCAAGTGCATGGGTCGTTCCAAGTAATGTGTAAATAATACGGATTTCGTTCTCAGGGACGGATAGTTATAACTCAGATATTAATCGGATTAGTAGTAGTAGTAGTACTTGTTTAAAACAGAAAAGTAATTTGATAAGGTTTTTGTTTGGTTTTGATTAAGAACTACTGATGCAATAAAATAAAGTAAAGAAATAGTTAACATAAAAGAAATAATGCAAGTAAATAAGGTTGGACGCAAGAATGAGAGAGGTACTCGAGTCTCGCAAGGGTTTCACCTAAATCTCTATAATCAATGCTTCTATTTAAGGGCTAAACTGGTATTAGTGTATTAGTCGGGATTCTAATATCTCCTAACCCCAGTTAGGTGGACTTAGGAGCTATCCTACGGTAGTATAAACCCCGTCAGGACGATTATACCTACTTTCAAACGGTTAAGTCTTTTACTCAATTAGCTGCGTGGTTATTCAACCTCATCAGGATCATTGACGAATACCACAAGTCTATTACATAGGTCCATAATTAAACCCTCCGTCAAGGTGATCACTTCGCCACTAAAGCGAATAGCCTAATTACTAAAACCTACTTTTGGTTCATGACTTCAAAAATAGTAATTCAATTCATGATAATAGTCAATACAAAATACCTAGTTTAAATTAAATAATTAAATCCCATAATTAGGAAACATCAATTAAATAGATTATGGCTTAACCCATAATGTGATTCGCAAGTACGTAACAATTTAGCTCATGTTCATACTAAAAACTGAAATTAAATAAATAAAAGACATTATCCTAAATTACATAAATAAATTAAAGAACTTAATTTAAGGATAGGATTGGGATGCTGTTGGAAGGAATGGAATCCTCCAGCTCTAACTTTCTCCTTTGTCTATTTGCTCTGACTCTCTCTTTTTAAAATAATGATGCGTATGAAAAAAGAGGTCTAAAGGTATATTATAATAGAGAATTCGGATTGGGCTTTTTTTTACTTAAGGATAATAAGTCAAATGAGTAAAAGCCCAAGTCCAAATAAAAAACCCGTAACTGTTGTATAACTTGTAGTAAAACGACTGTAACTTTTGCATCTCATATCCAAATCACCTGATACCAATCCTCAGATCTCGCTAACTCAAAGGATCAACTTTCTCTTTCAGATATCCAGGATGGGATCAGTGTCGAAATGGCTCAAAATCAACAATTAGTGACAGCTCTTCAGATTTTCCTCTATATTAGTCAACTCTTTGTTTACTCTTTTCTTGCTTATGGCCTCTCTGCTTGATCTAGGACTTTAATTCTCACTTCTCCTCCTTGTCTTGGTGCTCTATATCATCCATGGACCTAAGAACGTTATACTAAAAACAAACAAATTAACGCAAAAAAGCTCTAAAAATGAAATTAACATAATTACAAGGGGAGAAAGTGTAATATATTAAATTAAGCATAAACGTCTATCAAATAAGTCTATTATTTACCTAAAATGATGTCTCTTAAGGGAATATACTTAGAACAAAAGATGAGACATCAACCATTCATAAAGATTGTCACATATTCCTCAAGCAATGTAAGCGATGCCAGTTCACCAGGAACATTTCAAAGTTTGATGAGATGTCTCTCAACAATGTATTGGAAGTTGAGATTTTTGATGTTTGGGTATTGATTTCATGGAACCCTTTGTGCCATCCCATGGGAATCAATATATTTTTCTAGCAGTGAATTATGTAGAAAAATGGGTAGAAGCAGTGGCTTTACCCACAAATAACGCTAGAGTGGTGATTAAATTTATGAAGTCACACATTTTCACAAGACATGGGACACAAAGAGTCATCATTAGTGATGGAGGTACGCATTTTGTTAATAAATATCTAAAGGTTGTACTTGTGAAATATGTAGTGAGACATAGGTTATCCACCGCCTATCATCCCCAAATAAACGGTCAAGACGAAGTCTCTAATCGAGAGATAAAATCTATTATGGAGAAGACCGTTGGGCCAACGAGGAAGGATTAGTTAACAAAGTTATATTATGCTCTACGGGCGTATAGAACAGCTTTCAAGCACCCAGTAGGTGCATCACAATATCAAATGGTTTATGGTAAAGCTTCTCACATACCACTTGAACTTGAATTAAGAGCCTATTGGGAGATAAAGGAGTTGAATCTGGACCCATTGTTAGCCGAAGAGAAAAGAATGATGAATCTAAATGAACTTGAGGAGTTCCGCTTTAATGCATATGAAAATACCAAGCTATACTAAGAAAGAACCAAGAATTGGCATGAAAAGAGGATTCGAAATAAAAAAAAATTAAGTAGGACAGAGAGTCCTAAAGTACATCTCTAGTTTCAAAAATAATCCAGGAAAGTTGAGATCAAACTAGTCTAGTCCATTCATTGTTACTACGCCGATGTAACTATAGAGATTGAACACCCAACCGAACATCGCACATATATGAAGAATGGTCATCGGTTGAAAATTTATCATGGCGAAGAAAAAACTCTTGAGGAGGGCCCAAATCTGGGAGAGATCATGTATCTCACAGAGGCGAGGTATAAAGCAACGTAACCCACGAGGTAACTCGTCGAGCTTAACAACGTTTAAACAAAAGCATAATAGGGTGAAAACCCATTTGTAGTTTACTTTATTGTTGTAGTTAATGTATGATATTTAATTTCGTGTTTACTTATGTGTATTAGTGTGTATTATAGCTAATAGGAGAAGGAACAATATCCTTTTTTTGTGTAGGTATAACATGAGTTTGGGGTGAAAAGGAGCCATGAGAAAAAATAAACAACACTAAGTTGCGGTATACCGCAGCATAGGTGTGGTGCACCGCTCCCCAATAAAATTCGTGAGCACAACAGTCAACGGGTTGAAGGTCTGAAGATTTTGAGCTGTAACACGCAAGGGGCTGCGGAACACCGCGACATAGGTGTGGTACACCGCATGAGATGCAAAGCGTAAGGACGATAGGCCACGCTTTACGAGTCAGAGAGATCAGAGCAAAAACTCACGAGAAACTGTCGCGAGAAATTTGACACGTTATAGCTGCGGAACACCGCAAGCTCATTCAAAATCGTGTCCACAATACGATAGGCCACGCGTGAGAGTCAAGGCCATCAGATGTTCACGCCAAACCATCACGAGATTTCGTCACGCTATAGCTGCAGTAAACCGCAACATTGGTTCCAGGTAACGCATGCGACGCGTTCAGACAAGGACGAGTGATAATAGGGTTTCTTACATTAAAACCTTCGCCTCCACCTTCCATCTTCTTCTCCCAGATGAATTCCCAGCCTTCAATCTTCATTGAAAATTCACCAAAGCTTAAGAAAACTTCACCAACACACACAAAACATCATCAAATCCTTCATCCATCCTCCACCATAACATAAAGAACACTCAACCCAATCCATTACATCAATAATCACCAAGAATCTTAATGTTTTTCAGAAAATTTTCAACATTCAAACAAGCTTCATTCTTCCTCAGTTCCTTACAAGATAAACATCTAAGAGAAAAATATTCAACACCATTGCAACCCAAGAAACACTACTCTTCAAAGTTCAAGAACTTTATTTCAGACTTAGCTAATCTTTGAGTTGTGGGTATAGAGAGATGACTAAGAGAACGGATGTCATTCAATTTAAGAAGGAGGTGAGAAGCTTACCAAAGAAGAAGGTGAAGAAATCATTCGGGAAAACAAAGAACCTACCAATCTTCATCCGCGAATCGCCGGAGAAGAAACCGAAACCCAAAATGGCTACACAACAAAAGAAGAGGTATAACCTAAGAAATAATTTTCTAGAGGAAGAAAAGGAGAAACAACCAGCCGAGACATATTATTTTCTTAATTTACTCCGAATGAAGGTATGTATAGTATTGAACCTGAAGTTCCACAGTGGGCAAATGCAATGGTTAACAAGATAGAGAAACTTGAGAAGATTACACATACCAGTGTCATTAGCCATTTAAATGTCATAGAAGATGTGAAGAAAATCCATAAGAACATTGCAACAGAGATAGTTCAAATCGCTTTTGATCGCGAATTCGAGAGGATGTGCTACAAATACGTACCATCTTCTACCCCTTCTCCTTAAATGCTTATTATGTGTTAGTGTATATTAGTAATTTTATTTCTTTTGAGTACTTTTCGAGTCGTGGGGACAAGACTCATTTTTTAGTTGAGGGTGGGGTACTCGTTGTCCTCCTTCCTGTTTTGTTTTTACTTTCTTTTTAAAAATAAATAAAATTTAAAAATTTTGTAATAAGGATTAGGTGTAGAGAATGTAGTGAATGTGCCTTTTAAGTATAAATTTAAAAAAGGCAATGATAGAAAATAGTGTGTTTTTGAACTTTTTGACAAAGTGTGGAATATGTTTGCATGAAAGCAGTGAGTAAGGAATAAAAAGGATTAATGAGCAATGCGTAGAAGTTAAGTTTGAATTAAGGAAGATATGAGCGGTGTGTAGTATGTGAGGTTGGAACTAGTGAATAACCTGCTTAACTTATGAACTAAAAGTGAGAAAGTAGCGAACCCTAGTAGTTAGGAAGATGATTAAGGCATTTCTTTATTAGCCATTTGTTGCCTTTAGCTTGCTTACCTACTTTATAATGTAATATCCTTCTTAGCACCGTTCTAGACTTTGTAGCATTTTCTTTTATAAACCACATTATAAGCCTATACTCTTTAGTTTTAGGACTTGACCATATGACCCGCTCTCAAATCACATGCCTAGGACTAGTTGTCTTGGAGCTTGAGTCTGGGTTGGTGAGGTTACATGATTAGGGATACATTGGGTGGGCAAATATTTTATTTTGTGTGTGTATTCATTGTACGCTCATTTGCAATATATGCCAGATTTAAGAAAAGAAAAGAAAAAGTTGAGAAAAAAAGAAAGAAAATAAGCAACACAAGAACTCACATGAAAAAGGGTCTTGTGTTTGACTTACAAAAAAAATTGAATAAAAAGAAAAAGAAATATGTATGAAAAAATAAAAGACAAATCCGGCATAAGACATTTTGTGACATTTGTTAGGATTCGGGGATGTAACGTTATAGCATCAAATGGGTAGAGTGAGCATGATTATGAGCGAAAACTCAAGCTCTAGGGAAATTAGTTATGGATAGTGGGAAGAGGGCCAGAAGCCCACTCTAAATTATCCTAAATATTGATCACACTCTACCCTAATCCTATGTTATACTTTAAGACCTTAGGATTCTTAGCTGATTGAGTAAGTAATAGTTGAACAATTAGGGAGTAATCAAGTGTACCATTAGACACTAGGGAAGACCTATAAGCACCCTATAGCCGTCATATTAACTTAAGAGAGCACCGCCCCTTCTTGCATTGCGAAATTAATCCACTTCTAAACTTGTTAAATTTTGATTGTTTGTATATTATGCATACTTGTTTATTATTTTTTGAATATTACTATATGAGACTTGTTAGAGTAGTTGCTTTAGGTCTATTCACTATCTATCTATTCACTTCTTTCTTCCTTGGTTATGTGGACTTAGCCCCTTTTTTGGGTTTCTTTTATTTTATTTTGTCAGGACAACAAAACTTTAAGTTGGCGGTCTTGATATCTCCTCTTTTTTGATAGATTAATCTACTCATGAGACATGTTTTTGAGGGTTTATGGGACCTAAGTGAGGTGTTTTCCCCTAATATTTGCCATATTGCACCTTTGTACATTCTTTTGGATAATATTTCATTTATGGTGTTTTTGTGCCATAATTGTGTGTTAAGTGTTTAGCTTTTAGGTACATGGTTGACATAAGTGTCCAAGAGGATGAGGAAAAGTCAAGAATTTAATTCCTAACCCAATCCAAGGCGTAAGGAGAGCTAGAAGTCACTTTTGGAAAGCTAGAGCGTTTACCGAAAAAGTGCATTGGCATATTGTTTTGTCACCATTAATTGGTAATAGCTATGGACCTGATTCTTTCTTATATGGACATAGGTTGTATTCAGGATAGCATAAGAAGGGATAGAAGTTGATTCAGAGTTCAGACGACAAGAGTTATGACAGTGTTACCAATGTGACTCGAACCTGAACAACATAGTAAAAAATGGACTGGGCCCATTTTATGTCACTTATGTGAGCCCATTAGGTCCAAAAAGTTTTTGGACTTAATATATAAGCTTATTTGAGCTCCTATTTTTAGTACACTTCATTTTCTATCAAATAATTTCATCTAGAGAGAGCTCAAGCGCCTGGAGAAGAGGGAAGAAGGGTTTACACCTATATTTCATCATTTTCCACCATTCCACAACCTATCCTTTCAATATGTTACGTTAATTCGATTCTATTTTGTCTTTTCAAAACTATTATAGTATTATTTCCATTGTATTTTCCTTTATTTATTATTAGTTAAGCTACTTTATGGTTGAAACTTGCAAGGGTATGAACCCTAGATGGTTTTTATTCATGTTGTGGTTATTTGGGATACTTTTTATGTATTGAAATGAATTGAACCTTTATTTTACATTGTTTATATATTTGTGTCTGTTGCCTATCTATACTCTGATCAAGTATAGGTAGTATGAGTCTTTTCGACTGATACCTAGGTGGAGGGTCGGATTTTCGGACATAATATATAAGCGCTTAGTGTCTTTTTAAGGACAATATTAGCACGCTAGGTAGTCATTAGGGCAGTGTGCTTAAACCTTCCTGAAAGCCAAGAGACTAGTAATGTAGAAAACTAATTCGCCCGTGAGGGGATTTAGATGCTATTACATTCCGTCTAGTGTGAACCACATTCAGTTCACCGTTATACCACAAACAAGATAATTGTCAGATATGTGGATTGCTCACAACGACTAAGCATTCCATGCACATACATTATAAACTCTTTTTAGCATTCTACTCATTTACATAGTAGTTTATTATTTACTTATTTGCAAGTTAGTCCTTTTTAATTACAAAAACCCATTACAAAATCTCATTTATTAATATTGTTTCAATTGCAACTCAATATTTTATTGCATCCAAAACACATTATCTACATCGTTAGTAGTCTTTGTAGATTGATCGCCCTTAGGTTTATCATATTTTTACTTGGCGACAACCCCTACACTTGTGGGAAGTCCTAGTTCCATTGGTAACACTCCATCATATTTATATAACACCTGCAACAACAACAAAGCATTTCAAGAACAAGTATGGAAAATTTAAAATTAAATTTTTTTTTATCAATCATCGATCATATGTACACATTTTAAAGGTACATTGCTAGTACAACGCCCATTTTCCTTATCTAATCTAATCTATTTTAGTTTTTTAGTTTTTAAATTTTTTATGGTTTTTTGTTTTCTTAAAGAAAGTAAATACGTAAAACTTGGATGAAGTAAGCTATTACCCTACCTTCAAATCAAAGATACGTCGCGTTCTCTGTTTAAGTTGTGATGTTTTTTTTTTAAATAATTGTGGGATTTGTTAAGTAAATTTAAATCTTTAGAAGATAATTACAATTATAACTAGGTCAAACATTGTATAATTATATAAAAAAGAAGTGTGTTATATGAAATTTAACGATAAAAACAACAATACTAATAATTGGACCAAATTATAACGATGGGTGTATCTTTTTCTCTTTTTTTTACATGTCTGGGTATATACTTCCTCTATTTCATTAAATTTGTCCACTTAGCTTTTCACATATATTAAGAAACATAATGAATGTATTGACCATTACAAAAATACCCCTAATAAAGTATTTTGATAATTTAAATGTGTATTGGAAATATAAATTTCAATATTTTAATAAAGATAACAGTGGAAAAAGTAGATTTTTTTTTTTTTGAATTCTGAATATTAATTTTAGTAAGTAGACAATTTCAGTAGAACAGAGAGAATATATCTTTTCAAACTTTAGTAACTATTTTTCCAAACAATAATTCTACCAAAATTACATCCATCTTTTCCAAGTATAATAAGTTTATTACTTTAAAAATGTACTCCATTATATAATTATATTTTAACATTATGAAATCTTCACCCTCTTTATGATTGACCGTAAGATTAATAAAGAGATGTAACAAATGATATGCCCTGCGAATATAAAGCCACCACTCACAAGGAATTGACCTATTTTTGACTCATGGGATATACAAGTGATTTGACCTAAAGAATTTTCATTCAATACCCTTTCACTTAAAAGTATGGGTCCAACTACATCAACCACTTATTATAGTCATCATTATTCTCTTGAGAATTTTAACAATAGCAACTTCAACTAAGCGACACATAATGGGTTCTTTGATAAATATCATACCGACTTTCTTCTTTTTTTTTGTTCGAATATCATACCGACTTTCTTTCTTTCTTTTATTTGTATATATTTTCAACACAAAAACAAAAAAACATATAATATTTTTCCTTTTAATACAAATACCTTTAAAACAAATTATTCATTAAACATTTTTCTAACTATTCAATTAGAGATAATATTAAAGAAAAAAATAGAAAAAAAAATATTTTGATATTAAAAAATACAAACAATATTAGACATTATTTTTAAAAAAATTAACAAATAACATTAGACAGGAGATATAAATACTTCTGAAATTTTATGAGAAAAAGTACAATGTGTGGTAGAATGTCAAAATCAATTGCAATACTACGCAAATAACAGTTCATTCAGAAACAAGTGTATACTTACATTGGAGTAAACTTTATTTTTAGCTTATTATCTATAATGTTAAAAAAAATTAGGCTAATTTTTTTAACATACTATTTTTAATCCATTTTACTAAATATTTTATAGATTTTAAAAATAATTTAAACATTTCAAATAGAGTTTCTAGTTTGTGATATGAGTCAAATAAAAATATAATTTATTTGAAATACCTAAGATATTTTTAGAATTTATAAATACCTTACGAAATAAGTAAAATAACATAAAAATGGCACATTTAAATATGTGTGGCCTAAAAATATTTTTTGTCTCATTATATTTACAATAATAGTGTTGAAAACATATTAGCATTACTATAAAGGATAATGAGATAAAATCAAATAATTTTTTTTATGACGTGGGTGGTCTGAACTATTTTTTTTTTATCTTGACCAGTTTCGCGGAGAATATACATGTCTTCTCATGCATATCTCTAAGATAAAATAGAATTAGATTGCTCATGTTCAAGGAAAATTCGAACATACCTTTTTTCACACCTCCAAAGTTTTGAAGAAGAAACAAGACTCTGACCAACTAAGTTACCCCAACTGGTTATAAAATAGTATTTTGATATTTGATAATTGATTCATGTTTCAAAATCGATTGGTCATTTTATCATTGTGGATCTCCAGCATAATCTTTTATTTCAATAAGATTCCCGTGATATCAATTGAGGTTTACCCAAATGTTGTCATCTATCCATGTCGTGTGATCCATTCCGTAGTCGAGTTTGATATTTCCCTAATAATCGAGAATTTAGGGTTATAACATTTCAATAAATAATAAGTAGATCGTAAAAAATTTGGTATCTTCATATCTTCAATATATTTATATCGTTAAATCTACACAAGAGGTAGGAACACTAAACACCTACCAATATGGTATGATATATTACATTTGATCAACAATATAACTCACAATATCTACCCAATCACGTGTTAAGAAGAGTAAGATGTGTCACACCATTGCTTTTGGGTACCACAACCAAGCAACCACTCATGACATGTTAACACAAAAAGTCTGACCCGCATGTGCATCTATAGTTGACATCCTAATATCATAAAGTACCATAAAAAGACTCCAACGTCATAAAACCAACAACTAGGAAGGGGACCTGATTCCCCTAGAGGACCTCATTTTCGCATGGATATTGTCGAGACTGTGTTGGACTTACGAATATATCTTCACGTCGACCTTACAGTCGGACTTTGAATAAGATTTTCGAGAATGGGTTGGACTAACGTATATATTTTAATGTTTACCTTACAGTCTGACTTTGAATAAGATTGTCGATATTGCATTAAAATTACTAATATATTTTCGCATGTCGATGCTACATCGGTCTTACAAATATATGTGCACGTTGATGCTACGTTGGTCTTATTGATATCTTTATATACGAATGTTGCATTGGTCTTATGGGTAAGATGCATGTCTCTGATTATTATGGCTCTTTAAATGTTGCAAACTGGTGGGTCCTGGTGTGTTAGAAAATAATAAAGATAAAATAGAGGAACCACTAACTGCAAGTGTACAGTTGTCCCAAGTAATATATGATAATGTAGTTCGTTCTCAGGGACGGATTAGCTATAACTCTACTATTAATCAGATAGTAGTAGTAATTGCTTAACAGAAAAATAAAAGAAAAGATTTTTGTTTTGTTTTTATAAAATTAAAGATGCAAGAAAATAAATTACGGAAATAAAATAAAGCAAGTAAAAGAGAACTTAAACTTCAGAAGAGAAAAAGTATTTGATCCTCGCAAGGGTTTCACCTAATCTATCCAATTAATGCTTCTGTTTAAGGGCTAAACTGGTATTATTGTGCTAGTTGGGACTCTAATATCTCCTAACCCCCGTCAGGGTGGACTTAGGAGCTATCCTACGGTATAACAAACCCCGTCAGGGTGATTATAAGCTACTTTAAGAATAATAACAATTTACCTAATTGGCTGCATGGTTAGTTAAACCCGTCAGGGTCAATAACGGATACTATGCGTCTATTATCTAAGTCTGTAATTAAACCCCCCGTCAAGGCGATCACTTCCCCACCAAAGTGAATAGCCTAATTACTATGAGCTAAGTTTGATTTATGACTTCAAAATTAGTGATTAAAACAAAATAATAGTCAACACAAAATACCTAGTCTAATCTAAACCATTAAATCCCAAATTCAGAAAACGAAAATTAAATAGAATTGGGTTCAACCCATATAGAGATTCTCAAGTACTAAAGAAATTAGTTCATAACGGAATTAAAAACTGACATTAAATAAAAGGAATCCATGTTCAAATACAAAATATAAATTGATAACCTAAAGGGTAGGATGACTGTTGATGGAAGAACAGGATTCCTCCAGCACTAGCTTCTCCTTTCCTTCTTGCTCTGACTTGAAAACCTTAAGCCTCTTGTGTAATTCTCTGGAGTGTGTGTAAAGAGGGGGCTAAGGGGTGTATTTATAGGTGTTAGAAAGCCCTAATTCGTTTTTACTTGGAGTGGAAGACAAGTCAAGAACTCTTTAATTCGTAACCCTAAAATCTAGGAAAGGTAAAATTCTGCTGCAGATTTGTTTTGGTAATATCTCCTTCAATACTTATCCGTTTGACGCGTTCTAATAGTCGAAACCACTTGTCTTGGAAAGGTCTATCTATTGGTCCAAACCATTCTCCCAAATTCTTAGCCAATCTTAAGTTATGAGCTCGTCTTTAGAACGTGGCTGGAATTTCAGATTTATTTGGCAGCTTTATCTTTTCCTTCTTTGCATATATCCTTCCTTAATCTTCTTATTACTATGTATATCTCTTTCCTTTACTTATTAGACTTGACTTGGTTTCTAATTAATTAGCATATATCTTTAAAAGTTTCACAATAAATAAATAATTAAACTGCATATGCTTTAAAAATAATAAATCCATAATTCAAGAATAGAAATAGGAAAGTGCACTCTAAAAATAGAAACTCGAATAAAATACTTCCTAACACACTAAAAATACTCTAAGGCATTAATTCTCACTTCTCCTCCTTGTAGTGGTTTTTCATGAAATTCAAGAACCTGCTAACTTTACACTAAAAATAATTAAATTAATGCACGAAAGCTCTAAAAATGCAAATTGTCTAATTCCAAGGGAAGAAAGTGTAATATGACGAAATAAGCATAAAAGTCTATCAAATAAGTCTAATATTCACCTAAAAGAATGTCTCGAAAGGGCTAATAATTAGAACAAATAGGGAGACATCAAGACCCCAAACTCAAACCTTTGTCGTCCCGACAAAGTAAAATAAAAACAAAGGTCTTTTAGGTGAACGCAGAAGGTAGAATCTAGTAAATATCCCTAAAGCACAACTTAAAACAAATCTCACATAGTATCATCTAAGAACTAATATACACATACACATATCATGCAAAATCAAACACAAAATAATATCAATCCAAAAATTAATTTCACAATGCTAGAAGGTTACGCTTATACTTATCTCAAGATGGTAGCTATAGGGTGTTCCTCGATCCTTACTTGCTTTGAACGCTCCACTTAGCATACTCCCTATTAACTCACTGTGTATCTAGGAATCACTAGGTCTTTACGGTTTTAATATCGGCTTAGGGGCGGTATGGTATGTATATTTGGTAAATTTGAAGTGAGCTTTTGGCTCTCTCCTCACTTACCATCAACAAACTATCCAATAGCTTAAGTTTACACTCGAATATCGTTCTCACTCAACTCATTTGACGCGCTAATGTAGCGTCCCCAAATTAACCCAATAAGCACTAAAGATGATTCACCTAAAAATTTCCTCTTTGCCGGTCCAAATATATATTTTCATATGAAATTTTTCTTTTCTTTTGTATAGTCATGACTCTCTTTTTTATGTTGAGATATCATGCTATTTTTCATTCAAGATTTTTTTCTTATCATTGCTTTTCATATTTTCTCTTTTTTCCTTTTTTTTCATTTACTCTTACCCCGGCAAAGGGTTACAATATAATAAACATGTGAATCATTATCAAAATATAAACTGAGCACAATTGCTAAGCTCCAAAATCCCAACCCAATGTAAATTCCCATATAGTGGACCCACCACCCCAAACTCAAGCTCAAGACAGGAAGTCTCAGGATCGTGATTCAAGTGCGGGTCATATGGTCATGCCTAACAATCTAAAGGGATATTGGCTTATAAAACCAAAAACACATTAATAGCTGGCATTTTTATAGGTTGAATAGGATGAGAGCTAGGATTAGATAATTGAACGGTGAGAAGTGGTGTTAGCTACGTACCTTGCTCTTAATAACAGTAGATAAGTTTTATCTTAGTTGCCTCATGGATATGGGTGAAGTCCCGAGGACCTACTCGCTTCTCAAAGACTTTATCTAACCTAACACTAAGTCAGGACCATAGGGAGGTGCGCTCTCGATGGCACTCTGAGGCTTACCAATTGTTGCTCATATTGTGGATTACTTAACCCGAGGAGTTATGGAGACTTAAGCCAACTGTATAATGAACACCACCATTGTAGAGAGAGAAAGAGAGAGTTTTTTGAAATTACTCATATTTTGTCGATTCTGTCGTAGAGAGATGTATATATAGATGTCAAGTGAGAGCTCAAGACAATACTATTGGGCGTAGTATAACTCGAAGATGGGTACGCAAGATAAGTTTTAAGGGATCCTTATCTGTTGAAGTGGTATTTATATATCATTATACTTGAGCCTCCATATAAATCAAGGGATCTATCTTGAGAAGAATTTTGGCACTTTTCTCCCTAGGGCAACTAACCTATTCCTTTATATTGTACCCATATACTATAATTTCGGATTTTTGGGGCTTCTTTGGGTCAGACCAAGTATCAATATATTTTGGCTTATCACGCAAATGGTTAAACCACGAGTTCTCATCCACGTATTGGTCGGTTGTTTTAATTTTCTTATCTCCAACACGTGTATATATATATATATATATATAGATCATTCATCTCAAAAAAAATTTACATGTCAATTTATACAAGTACCAGAGTTTACACTATTGGTTGCTACGTCTCTCCCATATGTTTTTATGCAAAAATATTTTCTTACGAACCCATTCTCGATAAAATACCAAACATCTTATACACGAAACAAACTTATCGTTTAGTTTTTACTCCACTAATTTGAGCTCTAGAGAGCCAATAGGGGTACCCCACTCTATGACCCATTTACTTTTGTCTTGTGCAGTTTAGTTTCAGTCTAATTTCGAAACTGACCTATTGGTTATTTTGATATTGTTTCAATTCCATTCGTTATGGATCTTATCTTTCATAGTAGGGTCAGTGTTTTTTACTACCAATCATAAAAGCAAACATTGTATATCTTAATAAAGTGAATAAGAAAAATTGTGACTATTGGAATAGGGATTAATAAGACTGTTTGGTTTTCCTGGCCAATTCAGATCTGAATAGTTTTTAAATGGTATTTTTTATAAAAAAAATTAAACTAAGTCAGATTCATTCAGACTCTACCTCCTAGCAAAATAAGTTCTATTCATAATTGCATTTCTACGGTTTCTTTTCAAATAAATATCAATGGAGACAAAATGGAAAAGTTTATTCTGGGAAGGGGACTAAGACAAAGGGGTCATTTATCTCCCTTTCTTGTCACAATTATGACAGAAACTATAATCAGTATTGTAAAATATTATTTACAAAAAGATCTTTTGCACGACATTCGAATTAACATAAATTGTCCTTCAATTTCACATATTTTATTTGTAGACGACTCACTTTTTTTTCTTACTTTGAATAATACTATATTTAAGTTTTTAAAGATTGCCTAGAATTGTACTGTACGGGTTCAGGACAAAGAATCAACCTCGAAATTCAGCTATCATTGTTAGTAAAGAAACACCACACGAAACAAGGGAAAGGGTAATAGAAGAAATCAATAGTGTTGTAACAAGTGATTTAGGGAGCCAACTTGGATACCCCTTTATCATAAAAGATCTAAAGTGGAATCTCTCAAGTGGATTGCCAAGAAACTTTTCAAGAAAACGGATGGTTGGAAAGCAAAACTATTATATGATGGGGAAATGAAATCTTAATTAAAGCAGTTCTACAAGCAATTCCGAACTATCTATGTCTATTTTTTCCTTTCTTGTTTCTTTTTGTAATAAACTTATTTCAGCAGTTTCTAACTTTTGGTGGAATTCAGGTGAAAGGAATAGAACACATTGGTGGGCATGGAAAATATTGCAGTAGGCAAATCACTAGGAGAAAATTGTTTCGGAGATTTCAATAGAACGAATACTGCTATGCTGGTGGCACAAGCATGGAGAATCATGGTCAATCCCGACAGCTTAGCTGCGAGATTATTAAAAGGTATTTACTTTTTAAAAAAATACTTTTTTTGGATATTAATTTGAGATAAAGTAAAACCTGTAGTTGGGCCAGTACTTTGGAAGGCGTAGATTTTCTTAAAAACATTTCATTTATCAATTTGGTGATGGTAAGAGTAGTAATATTTGGAGAGATAAATGAACTGATTGTAGTTGGAAATTAGTAAAAACCTCGAAATTGTGATTTAGATTATGTTTACCAGTTATGGAAACAAGGTACGAGCGATTGGGATAAAGATACTCATAATAATTTTTTTCTTAGTCCTATTATTTTTTATATTAAGAGAATTCACATTTTAGACACAAGTTCCAAAGATAAAGTGATTTGGCCATATACTAAAGACGGAGTCTTTTCTACTAAAACGGGATATAAAATTAACACTGAGGAACACATTTTACAATCCCCACAAACTGTGAGTGCTTCGAGAAATATTAAAACTAATCTTTTGAAAACTGTTTGGAATTTGAATATTTCCAACAAAATTTGGGTATATATTTGGAAAGCTTGTAACAGTGACATCCCGACAAAACAAAATCTTTACAAGAGAAAGTGTGCATATTCTAATGAATGTCTTTGGTGTAATGGGGAGATCGACTCATCAGAGCATCTCCTTATCTATTGTAAAATTTGTCAGTGAATTTGGACAGGCTCTTCTCTTCAAATAAGACTATACCAAACCCAAATTTAGATGTTGGAGATTGGATACTGAAAATCATTGAGACATTTAGAGAAGCTGGATAGGAAGGTAAAATAATTCGAATTATATAATAATATTAATATGGAACATCTGGAAGGCTAAAATGAAATCTATTCATGAAAATTGTGATATTGATTGTGATAAAATAGTTAATGTTTCTAACAAATTTATGCAGGAATTACATGGAAATGTTTGCAGGAGAAATGAAGTTCCCAACAATTTGAATAATACTGAAACTATACGTCATGCTGACATAATCCCTAGTCAGGAACCACCTATTAGGCTAATACCTATTACTATTGTTTGTGATACTTCTTTTGATGTACCTTATGAAGTTACAGGTATTGGTATTATTTTACAAGATAAGAAAACAAGATATAAAGAGGAAATCAAATATATTAACCAAATGTAATACCAGCCTAGAAGAAGAAGCTATTGATGATCTTAAAGCGACTAAAAAATGCAGGGGGTTCTCTCACAACGGCAAAACAATTCGATTGGATAATCTTGAACTTATTCAAGGTATAAGGCAGATGTCAGCAGTAAATTGAAAATCCATCCGGTCATCAGGAAAATCAACCAAGTGGCTGAGGAGGTAGGTCTGATCTCTTTCAAACATATTTCGAGAAGAATGAATGGACCGACTGATCAACTTGAAAAAAATGTTAGACATGAAGTCAGAGTGTTTCCTAGAAATAATGAAATACCGGATCTATCGAATGTCTTCAATATACTCAAAATTGGCTAAAAATCTATTAGGTTCCAATAACTTTCTTACATGTAAAATCATTTAAAAAACTCAAACAACAATATGATTCGTCTATCTTATCATTTCCTCATCGATGAAAAAGACGTTTGACCTCTACCGGATATTTGTCGTTGTTAAGCAAGAATATAGTTGCACACACTGTTCTAATAATCAGTACTTATATAATTGCATCAATGAACAAAACGAAAAAGAAAAAAATATGCTCATTCTACACAATAATAGGTAATAATTGTGTAGGTAGCCCAAGTATCCCAGCTACTAGTCATATTTCCAGTATAATTATTTTTTGGCACATCGAAGGGCCAATTGTCTTCCATTTTATATAGGCGACCTTGTATCAAGCTACCAAGACAAAGTATGTGAAGTCTAGGAGGACTCAAACTTGACAAAATTCTTTGTGTATACATTTTTCTTTCAGACTTTTAGTTGACGAACATCTATTTAAAACCCAAACATCCTCGTTCAATCCATTTCTTTTACAAAGTAAGTTATAAAAATTTATATTATTAAGATTCTTTTTTACTATCCATATCTTTTAAACTTTAAATAATTTATATCCATTACATATATTAAATAAATATACAATAGTTTAAAAATTTCCCACCCCATTTATAATATCTCTCTTTTTAAATGAAAGTTCTGTTTGTTTTTTTGTTGTCAGCCTTTCATTAAGATTCAAATCTTCAACAATGACTAATATCTTTAAGAGTTGTATCAGAAGTGAAGCAGACATGGAGTTCAGATCTTTCCACCCTATGGTCTCTTACCGAATTTAGCTTCAAGCGAGTAGTGATGGTTATTGAGCTTTAATCTGAAGCAATGATAGGGGTGATCACGGTTCGCCTCGACTTTTGGCTAAAGTCGAAACCAAAACCGCATAGTTTGGTTTTAGGGGTTCCGGTACCGAACCGAACAATTTTTTATCGGTTCGCTTTTGTCGGTTTTTGGTTTGGTATATGTTCGGTTCGCTATATTTTTTCGGTTTTGGTATGTGTTTAATTCTATAGTTGGATAGATTTAAAGGGTGTTTACTTGAGACGTTTTATTTTTTAACAAATCCACATATTTTTTATTTTTTTTATGTTATTGACCCATGTAGTAAAATTGCATTTATGATTTTAGAGAAATATTTATATAATTTACTATGTATAGTTTACCTTTAACAAATTTCAATAAACGAATAATCTTTTAAGATATATCGATTAATGATTTATGTAAAGATATGTTACATATTCTGAAATTTTTAGGGACGGTGTATGCCATATGTGAGCATTTTTGTTTTTAAAAATTACTCAATTTTCTATCCCATTATCATGATTCCTAAAAAAACTTAAATTCAAGAATACCTTAATTAAGGATAAATGAGAGATTAATTCAAAAAAAAAAATTAAAGACATGATTTAGTTTTTGTATTTTTTTGGGTACGATTTTCAGTTTGGTTTAGCATAGAATAACTATACCGAACCAAACTTTTTCGGTTTTTTCAAAAGTTTATACCGAACCGAACGATTTTGTTGGTTTTTGATTTTTTGTCTCGAGTGTTTTCGGTTTTTTGGTTTTGTTTTGATCAACCCTAAGCAGTGATAGTTTCACTAAGTATCAAAGCCTCAACCATGGCAAAGATCTATGCGCCATTCTTCTTCTAATTCTCAACATTTAGCAGCTGGAAGATCTTGAACTGTAGGTGTTCGATTTATGTGTTCATGGATCTATTATTGCAGCTCTCTGATATTGAAGTTGATCTATGAAGATGTGAAACTCGATGCCATGGTTGAAGCATGGCCAAAAAGAGATTTGTTTTTCAAGTGGCATAAATGGAAGTGTTATGAAACTTGCTCGAACCTTGTAGGTGAAGAATATGATTTGCATGCCATCTAACTTCCATGGTGAGTTGAGATCTTGAGTTTCAATGAAAGTTCTGCAAGCCATGGCAATGTTCAACAGAGAAGCTATCGTTCTCCATATATTTGAGATCTAGGGCTGGTTTGAGATCCGTTTTATGGTGAAGCCATTGCAGGTTAGATCTCTATTACATGAAGCTTTGTTTTTTGGTGATCAACTTTGAAATGAAGAGAACCTTAGAATACGCAGTGAGTTTCAGTTTTCTTTGTTTAGCAACTTTGTTAAAGAAGATGATTTGAAATATAAAAAATGGACGATACCTAGTGAAACAGGCTGACGTTAGCAGCATTCATATAATAACTTTTTTTGTAATTCTGTTATTTATAATTATCTGTAATATGTTTTTCTTAATTAATTTTTAAGTAGATATTTTTATATTATCATTCTCAAGAGTTGTAATTTTTATATTTTAAAATAAAATTGTGCTATTACTCCCTTTTTTTTAATTCTTAATTTTTTAGTATACTCATTGTTTTTGGATCATAATCAGCGACTTTGCTGAGAACTCAAAGAATTTAGTTGTGTATAATCAATGATTTTTCCGATGCTCAGTAAATTTTTCTGGTACTCATTGAAATTACTGAATACGCTCCCAAGTAGCAGAGTCGGAGGTGGGTGGTGGTCAAAACATAACAATAGCGATCCTCGGTGACTCGATACGCAGTGTCTCTTTCAGTAACTCACTCAGTTGGTAATCTGTACTTAAGTGTCACCTGTCTTTGTATTTGATTAATTTTTTTTAATGATATTCTATTATTTAGTCATCTATTTGAAAAGAACCTGAGATACATTTTCCCTACAAACCATAAAATTTATCTAAAACTCTATAGGTTAATAATCATTTTTCTTTTCAAATATATCATTTGTTTCTTTATATTTTGTCAAAAAGAATTTTCTTTCAAGTATTTTTGAATGTTAAAGATAATTTAGTTATATGTTATAAGGTAGCCGTTAAAAAGTTTACTCCCTCCGTTCCAAAATTAAAGTCTACTTAGTTTTTCACACAAAATAAGAAACATAATCATTACATTTACCATTACTAAAAACATAGATTTAAATATTTCAATAAGGGTAATAGCTGAAATAGTTGAGATAAATTGTCTTGTAATTCTAAGTGGACAATATTTTTATGACACTATTTTTAATAAGTGGACATTATTTACTGGACAAAGGGAATAGTTGAATAGTCCCATCCAAGAAAATGTACTGCGCAAGACCAACTTATCTTTTTTTTTGTTCAATAAACTAACTTATCTGAAAGATTATTCTTCCTAAAACAAAGGTAACTAGTTAAAAATACATACCGATGGGGAGATAATACTCGAAGAGGAAACAATTGAAAGAATATAATCATGAATAGCTATAACTAAAAATATTATTAAGAAACTAACGTTAAAAGATAATATAAAAATAAGATAACACGATAATTATAGAGATAATACTTTAATTCTTTCTTCAATTAGTGTGTAAAATACAATGGGATGAAAGTCATATATTTATATGAGATATATGACTCTTCATTTTATATAATAAAGGCTACCCATAAAGATGAGAATGGGAAAATACTAGTAGTGGGGGCAAATGTGTGATAAAATAATAATTTAAATAATAATAAAGATAAGAAATTTACACCCTTAACAACCACGGAAACTCACTACAAGTAACACAGTTCGTTTGCAAGTTTAGTTAGTAAGTAAAGTTCGTTCGCAAGGATTTAATCTATAAGATCTACTTGTGTATATACAGAAGTGTAAAAGAAATTACTTGTTTGATAAAAGACAATAAAATAAATAATATTTATTTGGTTATCAGATTTACAAGATAATAAAGCAAATAAATAATATAATAAAGAATGGAGATGAGAAATATAGCTTAGGATTGCTAGTATGCACTTATCCTTCTAATCAGTATTCTAGTTATAAGGGGTGAATTGAGCTTTATACATAGTCATGATTCTATCATCCTCCTAACCCCCATTCGGGTGGACTTAGGTGGCAACCTAACAATTACCAGGGGACCCTGCGCAATGATCGGTGGTTAAATCAAACCCTAGTGACTATCTAGTTAGGCAAGCCCGTCAATATCACTACCACACACTAGACGTTTATGCCTTGTTTCAATAATTGGACATCCCTTCCGGGTGACTAACCGACTACTATGGTAATCCTATACGTTGTACACCGTAAGAACTACAGTCATCCAGTCAAAGCATATAAAACAAATATATAAAGCAAATAAGTAGCTCAATCAATTTAAAGGTTAATCCCAAATAACATGAAAACAAATAAAGAATTAGAATTCAAAGATTATACATATGCAAACCCCAGCTATAGAAACATTAGTATAACTAAAGACATAGAAATAAACTACTAATAAAAGTAACTAGAAACAAAGATAAGCTAAAGAATATAATACAAATTTCCCTAATGATAGAGGGATAGGATGGAGAAGAGGAGTTTGAAACTCTCCATCTTCTTGTCTTAACCTTTAGGTCGTCTTGATTCTATGGATAATCAAACTTGATACTAACTACTAAGGACTAATATTCAAGTTAGGACATGTTTACAATGATAAAAGGGTGTTTTTATAGGTGTTTTTTAACACTAGGTCTAAATATTGGAGTGGAAGGCAAATAATTGGAGCCCAAGTCCAACTCAAATTCATTTCCTAAAATATAGGACATGATAAACACTGCTGCTTGTTTTGATCGTATCTCCTTCGTTACTGGGCCAAATTTCGCGTACTTTATATTAAAGAAATCGGAGCGAAAAGATATATCTAACCCTTTTAAGCTCTTCCAAAATCGAAGCTAATTTGTAGTTACGTTCACTTTAGGGGACATCGCTGCGGATTTGGCAACATTATTTGGCATCTTTTCCAGTCCTAATTCAACTTTGTTTCCTTTTATCTCCTAATTCCTTTTAGATATTCTTTCCTTAACTCCTTAAAATTGATTTGGAATCTAAATATTTACATAAAACTTAAGAGCTTCAAATTAAAACACAAATTATACTAAATATGCTCTAAAAGTACTAAACTTTCAAAGCAAGACATGAGTCAAGAAATTATCTGATAATGCTTGAAAATCCATAAATAATTAATCAAATACACCGAAAATGATGTCTCAGACCTAGATTAATATATCATAAATATGGAGACATCAAGACCCCCAACTCAAAGTCGTATCGTCCGGATACAATAAAGAATAAGGACATAGGGAACTCTCCACATATACACCTAAGTCAATTAAGCACAGTGAAAGAAGATATCAGAATATAAATAATATCAAACAAACGATCAACACGGTTCAATTCAAGATCAAATTAGTTTTGCAATGCACGAAGGAGAGGTTCTTCACTTAGTTTAACATGGAGGTTATAGATTGTTCATCGAGCCTAACTAGTATTTAATGATCCATCTAAATTCTCTCTAACAATTCAATTATTTATAGATCACATTCCAAAGATTCATAAGGTATTTAAGGTTGTAATATTTGGCTTAGTTATGGAATGATCATATATTTGGATAATTTAAAGTGAGCTTTTGGCTCTCTCCTTACTAGCCATCAACGAACCGCCCTAGAGCTTCAGTTACTCTCATAAGATGTTCTCCCTCAGCCCAATGATTTGATTCACTTATTAGCATCCCCAACAACCCAATAAAACTTTGAAGATGATTATATAAAAATTCCACTTCACTGGTCCAAATCATATAATTATATAATTTTTTCAATTCAATTCATTTTTTCTAAGCTAGTTATGTCTCCCTTTTTTATGTGAGATATCATGCTACTTTTTCACATATATATAAATTTTCTTTCATAACTTTTTTCATTTAATTTTACCCCGGCAAAGGGTTGCAACATAAAACAGTGAATCGTCATCAATATAGCACAATTACATAATCTCAAAAATACCCAAGCCAACAATATTTCCCATAAGGTGAACACGCCACCCCAAACTGAAGCTCTAAAATGATTGTCTATGCATCACAATTCGAGTGTCGGTCTTATGGAAAAGTCCTCAAATCTAAGGGGTATGGCTTATAATGTGGCTAACAAAAAGGCTTTAGAAAGGCTAGAAGGGGCTGAGAAGGATATAAATATAATAAATGGACAGCAAGCTAAAAGGTAACAAAGGCTTATCAAAGAACCACCTCAATCACTTTCTAAACTATGCAGTTTCGTTAGTCTCTCACCATTAGCACGTTCATTAGATGGGTTTATCAACTAGCTCGGATCTCACGGCCTACACACCTCTCAAGGCGTCCTAAGATCAAACATACTTCTACCGCATTTCTTACTAATCTTTTCTTTACTATCAATGTGTGTTTCCTGTTCATGCTCAAAGCATATAAGTAATCAGCTCATAAACATATAAATTACTATCATTAACTCACTAAATTTATGCTTTCAAGCCATTAAAAACAATCTACATCTAATCCATCTATCAAAAATTTTAATTTATTCCTAAAAAACAATAAAACACAAAAAAATGGAGATGAGGGACAATGAATCCCCACACCCCTAACTCAAAAATGAGTCGTGTACCCATGACTCGAAAAGACTCTAAAACTAACACACATATTTTTGCAAGTACCAAAATATTTTAGGGAAGAAAGAAAACATACTCCTCGAGGCTATTGCCTTGCATGATCAATACCCAAGATAGGGTGCACTGCTTCTTTTGTGTGTAAAATTCTGGTATTTCCAATTTTGAATTCCCTTTCCTTCTCTTGTGAGTTATCCCAATCAATCATACAACTCTAGATATCCTTTGTTCTTACTTCTCAAATTTTGTTTGGAAGACTCTCTCATGTGAAGGTGTGCATCTAGAAATATGTTGTTGTGGCAATAGCTAATAAGGCCTTTTCAAAGTTGTGCTCATCTGTGGTATATAAATCTTGATATGGGGATGTTGTGGTGTTGTCTCTTGAAATATGTAATTGTTTGGCTCTTTGATTTCAATACTGAATTCTTCTCTCTCATGTCTTGAACCAATTTACCCTTTTAATTTGTTATTGAACTAGCACCAATCTTAATTGATTTTTCTATTGACCTCACCCAATACCTTGCTTTGATTCTTCTTCATCTCCTTTGTAGTAGATAATGTCTCATCATCTCTATTGACCTCTAACTCAAAGATTTGAACACTCTTGAAATTTTTACCCCTTGAATTTGGGGTAAAAAAGTGTTATTTGGGTTAGGAAAGGTGTAAGGATGATGAATCTCTATGTGGGTTAGGATCAACTCTTTCTTGATTAGTATGGGTTTAAGAAATTGTTGAAAGAAGGTTTGGGAAATTTTTGTTTTTATTCTTTGATTCTTGAATTCTAGGTGTTTTGGATTGATGATTCTTGTTAATAGGTAGGTAGGGAAGGATTTGGATATGAATTCATGGTGATTTGGTAGTGTTTTGATGTGAAGGGAAGGTTTGTAGAGGCTTTATTGGAGTTTGAGAAGCTGGGGGAAGAAAGAGAGGCTTAAGGTTTAATAATCGTGTATAACTAACCTTCTCCTTTTCCTTTGTCTGGCAGTGTCATGTGGTGCACCGCGGGTAAGGTACGGTGTCACGGCATGAGTCTTCTGTTCACACACACGTGTCAATTTTTTTTCTTATTGTATAATCGAACATAACATTCAAATACTCGCTTTATTGATGATTAATTTGATGTTTTTTTTTATTTGGGTTCGTTTGAATTGTTGGTGTTTAGGTGTTTATCCAATTAAAAAAACAAAACAAATATATATAAGGCGGTGTCTTGAATATCACCTTTAATGGAAGAGAATATGACCTAGAAAAAAAACGGTATCTTGAATACCGCCTTTAATGGCAGAGAACTCGACCGAGTGGAAAGAAGAGAAAGCGGTCAACGGGATACCGCCTTTCACTGAATGGCGGTTATTCGTATGCCGCCTTTAAAGCCAGAGAATTTTTTCCTTTCGAGTTCATTCCCCCATTTTTGAGTGTAACTAAAAACTACAATTCTAAGCACCAACATATTTAAACAAAAACACATCCAACAAATTCAAAACAAGATAGATGTAACCCGATTTCAACTATATATTAAAAACACAATTTCAAAAGATAAACTTTCTAAACGTAATTCAAAACATAACCTTTCTAGTAAGATAAAAGATAAACATCAATATAATGCAATGCAATTTCAACTACAAATAAACATAATTCAACGATTTCACCTTCTCGTTCAAGTTGGGGATGCCCTATCAACGTCCTCTTCTCTAACATCCAGACCCACGATTTGATCAATTAAATCTTGTTTTCCAGAATATTGCAACATCTTCTTCATATGATCCTTCATGTCATTGATAGTAACCCCCGACTCAGCTACACGGTGATATTCTATATGCGTCCTAGAAGGGGGGGTTGAATAGGACTACGGAAATTAATCGGCTAATTAAATTCTAAGTAAATAAAATTAAGAGCTATTTTAAATCCTATTCTCTTTCTAAACTAGATGGACAAGAGTTTGATAAATGAGCAATAGATAGTTATCACCTAGATATTCATACAAGCATATTATCAAACAATTAGAGTGCGGAAGTAAATAGTTTAGGGAAAGAAAATACTCAAGCATGTATAGTGGTTCGGTTTCCCCTACTCCACTACCTAAGGTAGACACCTTAGGATTTTCAAGCTTCTTTACTAAGCTCCGTGTCTCTCTTAACCGGGGCGAGAACACAATACCCGTTTACAACCTCTTCGATAACACGAAGGACAACCTCTTGTGTAATCCCAACACAAGGACAACCTCTTGTGTAATCACAACACAAGGACACCAAGTATAATCCCTATACTCACACACTCTCTTAATCTAACTATTACAAAGACTAGACTAAGAGGAAGAATCAAGTGTTTGAATGGTTTTACAATAGTGATGAACTCCTAAAGAGTGGATATGACTTTATAGCATAAAGAGAATGATTTTGACTATGAATAGCTTCTTGACACCTTCATGAATGATCACAATTAAGCCCCTAAATGTTTGTGGATGAATGGTGTAAGTTGTGTCTTCAAAGAGCTTTAATTTATAGCTGAAATAAGCTTCCAACGGTCAAAAGGCTTCTATCTAACGGATCTATTTTAACTCCAACGGATATAAGCTTTGTCCTCTTCTAAAAGTGCAGAAAACCCTTTCTTGCGGTGTACCGCGGCTATGGTCCGGTGTACCGCAATTCTCCTCGTCTTAATTTCATAGCTGACTGACGGGCTACCCCATGCACCGTGTTCCTGGTCCGCAGCCTTGGTCCGGTGTACCGCGCCTCTGTCCGGTGTACCGCACATTTTCTTAGCTTACTGTTCGGACTAGCTTATGCACCGCGCCTTTGGTCCGTGGTACTGCGGTGTACCGCAGGTCTTGTCCGGTGTACCGCGACACTGTTCTAATGAAGCTCAAGATCAAGGATGTGATGTTCTATTTGAGAATAGTTTAAAACGCGATTTGGCAAATATTAAAACAAGATTAAAAGGACATTAGGCCAACACACGGTACGCCCATTGAATAGTAGCTTGAATCTGCACACCCATATCAATATAAATACTTAAACAAATTAAGAAAAAGGGATTAAAAAATTACCAGTTTGTTTAGTTGAGATCCACGAGGGTGGAACTCCCGATCAAGATCCAAACCCACATTACGAGCTTGAGGGGGTGCGATATATAACCTAGAATTTGACCGATACCAATGGTCGTATTCAGGAGTACACCGAATACCTTCAACTTCACCTTCGATCCTGGAGCCTAACGCAGTCTCCCACAAACGAATTTCAGAGGCATATTTGACTCTCCAATTTTCACCCCACTTCTATTTCCGATTACAAGTTGTATGATAACGATCTTTGTTTTGATCAATGGGATCCGTAATACGTTGAATGAACCCGAATTGTCTCCTAACACGTCGGGGCGGTACCACTCAACATTTTTGAAATACAACACACAGGTATTCTTCACGCCATTCTAAACAAGTCTCGACAACTATGGAACTATAGTGCCCTCGTAAGGTCTCCAATTAACCTAAGCGGAGTAAGTAAAATATTTAGCAATAAGTAGATTTCCACATAATACAAAACAACGCACCTGGTCGGGTTCTTGAAGGTCCAAGTCATCGCGATAAATACTTAAAGTTCGACCGCAACTATCGGCCCAAGTTTTTGCACCGTTCCAACTAAAACATTTATAACACAATAATATTAATAAAACAATAACATTAATAACACATTAAAATTAATGACACGTAAATTTACAATGTACTCGCGGGACCGTATCCAACGGACTAAGGATAAATTTTCAATCGAGGTCTAACATGCAAATAGTCTCAATACCATATCTACTCGAACAATAACAAGAAAAAAATAAGTTTATACAATTACAAAAATAAAAAATTACAAACAAATACCTATTAGGTTAGACCACACCCCTTGAGTGTTCCAGATTCTCCCTCGCAAGCTTGACGTAGACCGTTGTACAAATATGATTTGTGGCCGGACCCCAACTAAATCGAGCGGTCTCCCTCAAGTCCCTCAACAATGGGAGATACATCGTTGGCACGTGGTTTTGTTTTCCCGAAGGGAAAAGAGATGTCCCGATTATATAAAGTATATACGCTATCACGTAGTGGCGTAAAACATATGGAGTCGCGTCATTACCTGTACGATCTTTACCAAACCTAGACTTTAACCACGCGGTCCTAATAATGTTCCGTCCTTCGTCAACATTACCCTTCCCCTTCCTCATCCTGAGCCTGATCCTGATCCTGATCCTGAGGCTGAGCCTAATCCTGATCCTGAGGCTGAGCCTGACATCTACGAACGGGTCGGGGTTGGGGAAGTATCTCTTCAAATTAATGAAGACATATTTCATTATAGTCAAAGTAGGCGGGTTCGAGATCGGTCATTGCACGACCTCAAATCGGAAGACCCAATGTCATCACAACGTCACGCAAGGTGACAATCATCTCACCAACGGGCATGTGCAAAGTATGAGTGTCCGTCTCCATCTTTCGACTATTGCAAACAGTAAAGCGTGATCCAAAATGATTCTTTCTATTTTGGGTATCTGACCGAACCCAGATTGTTCAACAAACGGAATCCCCCGTGGGTCCGATTGCCACGGTGTAGCAGAAATGGGTCTGACCATCATACCTGCTTGTCGGCCCTATAATGGAAAATCTATTACGTATTAACACATAATTATAAATAAATTATTTATATATAAAAAGTTTACATTATCCCACACCATTTGACTTTTATGCCGAAACCTCGTCTATCTCCATAAAAGCTCATTTGCATTGCTACTCGAAGAAGCCATAATATCCTAGCAAGCAATAAGGCCCAAATGAGCAATTAAAATAAAAATTAAATAAAACAAAGGACTAAAAGTGCAGTTAATAAAATTAAAAGGACTAACTTTGCAATTAAATAGATACAAACATTACTTTTAAAGACTAATTACATAAAATGAAATGATCTTGATAAACTTTATTTATAAATACTAATAATTACAATAATAATTTGCAAGCAATTTAGAGATCTTGCATTTATTGAATTACATATATTTACATGATGAGAATAATTGAAATACAAGGAGGATAGAAGAGAAGAGATGAAGAAGACAGGGAAGGAATTTTCTAATTTTTCTGGATAACCGTTGCCTCCTGTTTCTCTCTTATTTATAACTTTAGCCAAGTACATAACCGTCAAATTTCTTAGGAACTATTTTATGACGGTTACTCTTACGTTGTTGAAAGTCTCTATCCCCAGGTTCGGAAGGCATAACATTGCCACACCCACTTTCGAGAACCTTGTCCTCAAGGTTCGGATAATTTTTCAGAATGATTGTTTCATCTTCCCATGTTGCCTCGTCTGTGGATTTTTTTTTTCCCATTGAACTTGTACTTGTTGAACTTCAGAACCTTGACGTTGTATTGTACGTTTGGATAAGATAGCCACCGGTTGAACAATTGGGGTAGTTGGGGTAGACAATAGTGGTAACGGAATTGTCTGATGAACAATATTACCAGAGCACTTCTTTAACATTGAAACGTGAAACACTGGATGTATACGGGCTGTCTGGGGTAGTTCTAATTCATAAGCAACTGAACCAATACATTTAATAACCTTGAAAGGTCCAAAATATCTCGGACCAAGCTTGTGGTAGCGTTGTAAACGGACAGAAAGTTGCCGATAAGGTTGAAGTTTCACAAATACCCAATCACCAACAGCAAAATGTACATCACGGCGCTTCTTATCAGCGTTGTGTTTCATTCGGTGTTGTGCTTTTAGCAAGTTCTCCTTTAAGGTTTGAAGCAATACATCACGTTGAATTAGATCTTGATTGACATTATCATTAGTAGTTGACCCATAAATATAACGTTCAATAGTAGGAGGGGGTCGACCATACAATGCCTCAAATGGTGTCATTCCAGCGGACGTGTGAAAAGAAGTATTATACCAGTATTCCGCCCAAGGTAAAAAATTTGTCCACTTCTCAGGATGATCATGAACAAAACATCGAAGATACATCTCAACACATTTATTTAATACCTCTGTTTGGCCATCAGTTTGAGGATGATAGGAGGTGCTCATTGCCAGAGTAGTTCCCTGCAGACGAAATAGTTCCTTCCAAAAGGAGCTCAAAAATAGAGGATCACGATCAGAAACAATGGTTCGCGGCATACCATGAAGACGCAAAATCTCCTTTACAAATATATCTGCCACAACCTGACTAGTAAATGTTGTAGGAAGTGCACAAAAGTGGCCATACTTAGTAAGTCGATCCACCACTACGAATATTGATGTCTTTCCTTGCGAACACGGTAGCCCTGTGATAAAATCCATAGAAATATCTTCCCAAACCTTATTAGGTATAGGTAATGGTTGAAGAAGTCCTGCTGGTGATGACTGAAGAGATTTCGTTTGTTGACAAATAATACAATCTGCCACATACAAATTCACATCTTTCCGCATATTTACCCAAAAAAAATTAGCTGCCAACCTTTTGTAAGTTCTAAGAGTTCCAGCATGCCCTCCTATAGGCGTGTTATGGAATTCAGTAATTAAAACATGTTTTAAACTCGAACGTTCGGACAACACAAGTCTATTCCGATAATAAAGAAGGCCATCTCGGACATAATAAAATTGCATACTCAACGGATCTTTCGCCAATTTCTCGTGTAATTGTATCAAGTCCTTTTCTTTTGCATTCTCTTGACGCAATTCATTGACAAAATCGAAATGAGGCGTTGTGACAGCCAAAAATACATTAAAATCCGTTGGGTATCTTGACAGAGCATCGGCCACGGTATTCTCCTTTCCAGGACGATAAGTAATATCAAAGACGTATCCCAATAATTTGGAAAGCCATTTTTGTTGTTCCGGTGTCTGAATCGTTTGATCGTTAAGCTCCTTCAAACTACGTTGATCTGTGCGAATAAGAAATTTTCTACCCAAAAGATAATGTCTCCATTTCGAAACTGACTGTGTAATGGCATACATTTCTCGATGATATGCCGAGGACCCCTGCATTCGCGGTGATAATTTTGCACTAAAAAAAGCAATAGGATGTCCGTCTTGGCTGAGTACTGCACCAATTCCAATTCCTGATGCATCGGTCTCCACGACAAATTGTTTTGTGAAATCAGGCAAAGCTAATATAGATGCTGATGTAAGCGCGGATTTTAATTGATTGAAAGCCTGGAAAGATATATCCGTCCATTCAAAGGAATCTTTTCTCAATAAATCAGTGAGAGGCGAAGCTATACGAGCATAATTCTTGATAAAACGTCTATAATAACCTGTTAGACCCAAAAATCCGCGTAATGTTTTCGGATTATGAGGAATAGGCCAATCCACCACTGCTTGAATTTTTCCAGGATCCATACTTACTCCCTTTCCACTTACTACATGCCCCAAGTATTCAACTTTGTCTTGACCAAATACACACTTGGATAGTTTTGCAACAAATTTATGAGATGACAAAATTTGTAAAACCAATTCCAAATGCTGTAAATGTTCCGCCATCGAACGACTATACACAAGAATATCATCAAAAAATACCAGCACAAATTTTCGCAAGTATGGCTTAAAAATTTGATTCATCGCAGCTTGAAATGTTGATGGTGCATTTGTTAGGCCAAAAGGCATCACTAAGTATTCATAATGACCTTCATGAGTCCGAAAGGCAGTCTTATGAACATCCCGTGGTTGAACTCTTATTTGATGATACCCAGAAAGTAAATCCAGTTTTGAAAAAACCATCGAACCATGTAATTCATCGAGCAATTCGTCCACTGTAGGGATCGGAAAACGATCTTTTACTGTAACTGCATTTAAGGCACGATAATCAGTACAAAAACGCCACGTACCATCTTTCTTTTTCACCAAGATTACGGGAGATGAAAATGGACTAGTACTTGGCCGTATAATTCCTTCTTTAAGCATATCTGAAACCAAGCGTTCAATTTCCGTCTTTTGGCAATGAGGGTATCTATACGGACGAACATTAACAGGCGCATCTGAAGGTAATAAATGAATGGAATGATCAAAATTCCTTTGCGGAGGCAAACCATTGGGTTTCTTGAATACATTACTATATTTTTCTAGCAGTGGTCCCAAATAAGGATGAATACCATCAGTAATCTTTGTTCTTTCAACACAAACATGCAAATGATAAAAACATTCCACAGCATCAACATCAGACAGACGACGGAAAGAATGAAACTCTATCGGTCGCGGATTCAAATGTCGTACCCCTTGTAAAAAAATGTCATTACCCTTGTGATTAAATGAAAGAGTCAGATCATTATAATCATGGAGAACTTTTCCCAAAGATGCTAGCCACTGTACCCCCAATACTATATCAGCACCATGTAAAGGAAGAAGAAACAGATCCACACAAAAAATAACACCCTGAATATGTAATTCAACATTTTTGACACAACCCTCACTAATTAACATACCACCATTGCCAACCATAACACGAAATTGTGATGATGACTCAATAAGAAATCCCAAATGTTTAGCAACACGACTCTGGATAAAAAATTTAGTCGATCCACTATCAACAAGAACTTGTAAAGACGTACCTGTCACTAAGGCATCCAAACGAATCGTAGTAGGGGATGATGATCCACCTAGAGCATGAAATGATGTATCACTAACAAGTTGGAGTTCTGCTTCATGAAGAGAGGATTCAGAATCATCGATAATACAATCAGAGTCTACAATATCAGGATCCAAGATGTAAAGTAGTAGTGGTGTTTTACAACGATAACCGCGGGCCCATTTCTCATCACAATTATAACAAAGTTTAAGATCACGACGATGTTGCATTTCCGCGGCAGTTAGTTTACGAATAGGAAATCTATGTGTTACAGGTTTGGTTAGTAACGGTTCATTAGGTGTCGGCAATAATGCAGGTTGTTGCCCTGTATCAATAGATTTTCTATAATCATTTCGAAATTGAACACGACGAGACTCTATAAATTTTGCTTCATGTAATCTAGCCAAGGCAATACATTGTGACATTGATTGAGGACGGAAAGCCTTCACTTCATTTCGAAGATCCTGTTTCAAACCAGACAAGAAACAACTAACCAGAGCAGATTCAGATAACCCTTGTGTACGATTTGAAAGCGCTTCAAACTTGGATTGATAATCTTGAACATAATTTGTGTGTTGAAGTTTAAATAACGCCCCTTGATGATCTTCAAATTCTGTTGGTCCAAACCGAATTTCTAAACGCCGAACAAAGTCCGCCCACGTATTAAATGGACTAGTATTATTCATCCATTGAAACCATTGCAAAGCCGTACCATCCATATGGAGGGAAGCCAAATCTAATCGTTGGTTATCACTTACAGAATGAAATGAAAAAAAATGATCTGCCTTGAATATCCAACCGAGTGGATCATTACCATCAAATCTGGGAAAATCAATACGAACATGACGAAAAATATTATTTCCAGGAACGGTTGATGTGGAATGTAAAATTGATGTTGGATCTTCAGATCTGTTGGTGCCCTCGTTGTGATTAAGTGATTGTTGCACACGTCCATCCATTGCATTAAGTTTTACAGTTATACCTGTTATGGCATCTTATAGAGCAGAGATTTGTTCTTGTATATGTTTGTTCGCTGCATCCATTGTTTGCATACGTGTTCCTTCAGCCATGGTTCAATTCAATGAAAGCACCAATGAAATGATCTTGATAAACTTTATTTATAAATACTAATAATTACAATAATAATTTGCAAGCAATTTAGAGATCTTGCATTTATTGAATTACATATATTTACATGATGAGAAAAATTGAAATACAAGGAGGATAGAAGAGAAGAGATGAAGAAGACAGGGAAGGAATTTTCTAATTTTTCTGGGTAACCGTTGCCTCCTGTTTCTCTCTTATTTATAACTTTAGCCAAGTACATAACCGTCAAATTTCTTAGGAACTATTTTATGACGGTTACTCTTACGTTGTTGAAAGTCTCTATCCCCAGGTTCGGAAGGCATAACATAAAATTAAAGGGGCTAAAATTGCAATTAAATATAACTATAAGGACTAAAATTATAATTATATAAAGTTAGAAGGACAAATTGTGCAATTAACTAAAAAAATAAATTACTCTGAAATTGCAATTACATATATACTTAAAAGGGGCTAACATTGAAATTGCATATAACTAAAAGGACTAATAGTGCAATTATATAAAGTAAAAGGACCAATTATGCAATTAATTAAAAATTTAAGTTGCCTTCAATGTGCTATTACATGCAATTAAAGGGGCTAACATTGCAATTACTTATTCCTAAAATGACTAATAGTGCAATTATATAAAATCAAAAGAATCAATTTTGCAATTAACTAAAAATATGGAACACATCTAGTTATTTCAATAATATATCACATGAAACACTGAACAAACATACAATTATAATTATATAACTTATATAGAATTCGAAACTAAAAAAACAAAAAAACTTGGATTTTGAAACCTTAACCTTAAATCTTAAGGTGAATAAAGGTAATTGATGATGTGGGCTTGAGGGGAAGTTGATTTGGCTGGAACAAATGAATAGGAGACGGCACGACGCGAAACGGCGACAGCAATCCCTCGATGGTTTAGTTTTTCTTTACTTCCAAAATTGTTTTATGAATAGCGTTCCCTAACTTTATTTCTGCGAAAAGCGGTGTTTGAAACACCGTCTTTCATTAAACCCGTAAAATACACTACAAGCAGTGTTCTAAACACAACGTGCAAGGCGAGACTAATTTACACTGAAGGCGGCGGTCTAAAGACCGCCTTTGCTTAATTATGTGTTTAAGTAGTAGGTGATGTTTGGGTGAACGCCTTTCGTCTCTAATCGGCATTCTAATGACAGGTGGTGTTTAAGACACCGCCTTTAACCGAGAAAGGGTGATTCTACTTTACTAAAAAATGTTTGGGAGCTAAAGGATATTATTTGTGGGTCCTTAGGAGTAGAAGGCCGGGAGAGCATTTTGGCTTTGTGGCTTTCCTCGGGAAATGCGAGTCACATGACACTTGAGATAGCAAGTAAGGGATATTATTCTTTACATAAAAAACCTTATGATTTATTTCGTCGGAAATATTTTATTACACCTTGGGCGAATATTATTTGGGACACGTGTGTGTTTCCTAAACATGCAATTATTGTGCGGACGGCTTTGAGAGAGAGGCTTAAAACTAAGGATCGCAGTACTTATTTGGAGTTGGATCCTCTTTGTAATTTATGTGGGGGAAGATTTTGAGCTAAACAAGCACCTCTTTTTCGATTGTGCTTATTCGATGGCTATTTGGGTTGAGATAAAGTCTTGGCTAGGATTGGATAAGGAGATGAACACGCTCCTAAGTGCTTTGAAATGACTTAAAAAGCCTAAAGCTAGAGAAAATTGGAGGACAAAGGCATGGAGGGTTGGACTTGGAGCTACCGGGTATTGTATTTGAAAATCGAGAAATCACCTAGCTATGAGAGGGTGAACCTTCATCTAAAGGAACGGTTATCAAGGAAATTAAGTGGTACATTTTTTTCCATTTTATTTTCCTTATTCCCTCATCATTCGTTTATGGATGATAGTGGACGATTAGCTTGTATTTTTTTTTTGGTACATGGGTTCCGGGATTGCTTACGCGCACCCGACTAATCCCACGGGGATATACACGCCTCCCCATGTATATTCCCAGGTAAATCAGAACTAGGTGACCCATGTTCAGGGAGGAGTTCGAGCCTTGTACTTCTTACTTTACATCCGTTAGGGAGGGGATTCGAACCATAGACCTCCCCTTTAAATACTGAAGAAATAGCAAGGCTCTGGCTAGTTGAGCTAACCCAACTGGTTGACAATTAGCTTGTATTAGTATTAATATGAGATAGTCGTATTTAGCTTTGTAGTTTCTATCTTTAATCTTTTGGCTTAGATAGGTAACTCTCTTATATAGTGTACATTTATTTTTTATTAATACAAACGCTTACCTAACCCCCCCAAAAAAAAACGGTAACTCGATCTCAGCTAGAATGCCAAATCACCAATTATTTTTTTCCACAGGCCTAATTGTCAATTCTTTATTAAAAAAAACGAAAACCGAAAAAACTCCTATAGATTAGACATATTGAAGGGGGATGTGGATTCTTTGGTTCATCTTGTGTCTTAAAGGCTGTGGATGAAAATCTAAGAATTTGTCCCGGAGCTGATTTTTGGGAGTCGGCAAACGAAATACATGGCCCATTTCAACAAAAAGTGCTCACCATGGGAGATACCTCACATGCTTTCAATATTTAATTCAGGAAACCCCACCCACCATATTTTTCTTTCTGTTGTTCAATAGTCAATACCACAACCCTGTTCCAAGGATATTCACTTTTTTAACCGTTTTCCGTTCCAACGATAGAGAGCCGTGCCAACTAAACCACGGAAGATATTTTAGATGTGACAGCAGCGAAAAGGATATTTTGTCAAAGCTTCAATTAAATGACTTTCTGTCATCTAATCAAACTCAAATACCTATTTAAATTGTTAGAATTACCCTACAACCCATGATTAAATCGTATCTCTCTCCTCTACCTCTCAAGTCCCATCCTTTTTCGATAAGGGAAGAATCTTTTACTTTTCCATTAAAAGAATTTTCTTTGATTGAAGTATTGAACGATAAACTATTGATGTGATCTATTTAACAATAGTTTATAAAATGATTATCTATGTGTTTTTTTTATATCTAAACCATAAAAGCAATGGCTTAAAAATTAAACGTTCAATACTATCATCCACAGTAGAGAAAGAAAGTCTAGTTCTTTCTTCTCTCTCTTTTTCATCTTTTTTCTTTTTCGAATTTTACTCTCCTTCTTAAATCATTAGATCTTAGGTTATTCTTTTAGGCAAAACACAGATCGACGGTTCTCTTTTGAAATTTGGTATTGAAGAAATTGATGACAGGTCTGATGGGATTCTTCTTCCTACTTCGGGTTGATTGGTGGCGGAAGGAAGGGGGTCGGGTGGTGATGGATTGGGTTAAACGTGTTGGGACGACGGATTTTGGGTGGAGGCGAGACTGCACACCGGGACCAAGAACAGAACCCATTAGGGTTAGGGTTGAGACGATGAAGACGAACAGCGGGAGGATACAGAGAGGGCTAATCGGTCTCACTGGAGTATCAACTGGGCTCTGCTTCGCGGGCCTAGCCCAACTGGAGATTCACACCTCTGTAAAAGAATCTGAATTCGTCTCACAAGGTATGATATTAGTAAGGTTTTATTGGCTCACTTGCAGGTTGTTTTGTCGACTCAATTTGAGAATCCGTTCATGTACTTTGGAGGTTTCAATCTGGTAAGGCTGATTTTGCAAGAGTTCGATTATAGAAATTGTTTGCTTTTTACAATCGAAGTTTTTGAAACCTTGTTCAGACATAATTCATTACATTTTGATCATAAGAATGGGTTTTATCTCAAATTAAAACGTTTAAGAGATTTCTTAGTTCGATTAGATTACTGAGTACTTCAAAAGTTGGGATGAACATTGGGTTATATTCTGGGATAGAGATAATCGTTAAAAGTTATACGACTCAGTTCGAGAACAAGTACCGCCCTCGGCCTGCCTTATCCTCCGTGGTTCAAACCCTTTTTTGGGTTACAATTAGGGAGGACTTGTGGTGTTCAATACTACGTCAAGTCACGGTTAGCTCAGCTATTGTGATTAAGTACCTCTCTTTGGTTATTGGTAACTGTATGTGTGGTGTTGGAGATGTTCTTCCTTTCATGGGGGTTCGGATAGGTGTGAGGTGTTTGGTGATTGACGAAGGCTCGCTTTGGAGAACTAATAAAACTTGTGATCTTCAAACAGATTGGTGTAATGTCTCGACGAATAGCACTTCTTGCGATCTTCATTGGCTACAACGGGATAACTGGTTTTTAGGTTCTCAGATCGATAGCCTGTTTTGTTTCTTTTTGTCTGTTTTGGATGTTTTCTTTCTTTTTTGTCTATTTGGATATGTAGATAGTTGGTGTAATAACTATGCTTGATGTAATAATAGTGGATTTTTTACCAAAATAAAAATAAAAATTAAACGATCCCATTTCGTAAGAATTGGGAAATCAAGATGTGATACCCTTTCCTCTATTCCAACCTTCTGCCTAACTTTACTTATGTTATAATCCACCATCTCGTTAAAACAACGCAACAAATGTTTATATGCAATAGATTGTTTGTTTATTTATGTTTTGAAATATCCTTTTACATTCTTTACCGCAAAATTATAGCTTGTTATATATTTTTTTTGAATGTGATGCATTTTTTATCGTTAAATAATTATAAAAATATTTTATAATCTTTTCAATTAATTTAATTATTTCAAATCATCATTTTAATTTATAAATTTTAAAAAATTAATCAGTAAGAATTTTTAATTTAATGTACACACCTCCCACTTAATCTATATATTTCAAAGAATCATAATTAACTCTCCAAAAATTTTATTTTTTCCACACACATCTCCAACTCACTCAATAAATTTTTTAAAATCAAAATTAACTTTCAATTTTTTTTCAATCTTTTCACATACCCTTCCACCTATTTTTAATTTATCCCATATAAATTTACCTTCTCAAACTTTTTTCTGTCACACACTCAAAATTCTAACTCATCTTCTTCACACACACACACATACATAACATAGCTAAATATCATCGTTATCACCAACTCCATAGGACCTTAAACTAATCTCATCACAACTTACCCATCCACACAACCCTAAAAAACGTGGGTCCCAATACACGACATCCACTCCCTAAATATATTATTCTCAGTGCATCTTTATTTCTTCTCCAAGCATCCATAACCACACGATATCATCACACACATATAATCTTTTGTCTCTTAAAGATATCCAAACTTTGTCCATTTTTTACATTAGAACACCCTAATGTATTACTTGTGGGTTTAAAGTAAGGTATTCAAAAGCCTTAATGATTTACATATAATATTTTGTTTATGGATTGTTGCTATTTGCTAAATGTATATATATATTTATGTAGCTAAATTATTGCTCATGTTCTATTTTTTACAATAGTTTGTGACATGCTACTATCATTACTACTTTTATAATTCATAATATGGAACCTCAAACTCATTTCTACATACACCTCTCAGTTGTATTGATAACCGACACAGATTTTGATATTTTTACAGTAAATATCTATTTGTCATAATTGTTGGAGATGGTCTTATATTTTAATGGAATTCAGTTTGCTGAATATGTTGGAGTATATTTCACACACATCAATTAACGAGTATGACCTTCAATTTATTGAATCTATTTGAGTACATTGCAAACACTCTAATGGAATACATCGTGTAATGACATTTAGTTTGTCGAATCCATACTGTAAATTACTCCAATTAAACACAAGTGCAAATAGACATATATTGAAGCTAAAAGATTGTAAAGTTGATGAATTAGGTTGAGTTAAATCAAGTTTTTATTGACAAAAAATTGTTTTTATACCTTAATTTGGGTACTTTGATGGTATTTTCTTGTTGAGGCATAATAGTATTGATAATGGTAATGTCTGGGAATGGTATGTCGCGTGGTGTGGTTATAAATGCTTGGAGAAGAAAAATGGGAACAAGTAATGCGCTAAAAATAGCGTATTTGAGAAGAGGATGTCGTGTGAGTTTTTCAGTTAAGGTGGAGGGGGTTAGTTGTGACAAGATGAGTTTGAGTTTTTATGGTGGTGGTGGTGGTGATGATGATTGTTGTAGTTATAGTTGGCCAAGTATGTGTGTTTGTGTGTAAAAAGATAAGTTGGAGCTTTAATTTTAAGGGTAATTACAAAAGATCCACAACCCAACAAATTTTTTTCATAAGATCCAACCCACTTCACTAAGAATTCAAGTCCATAATACCCTCCACTTGGCTGTAACAGACACGTTTATCTGGTCTGTGCGACACAATTCACTGGGCTATGCGACACAATTCACTAGGTTGTGCGACTGATGTCTCCCCATTTGTGATGATTTATTAGTAGTTAGAGACATCATTTTTGGCGTATTTATTAGAGTATAGGTCGATTTTATCATGCTTTAGTACACTTTCTTATTTTATGTCTTGAATTAATTATTTATTATTTTTAGAGCATATTGGGTTTAATTATTTATTTAGTGTGAAGCTTTAGAGATATATATGGTAATTAATTAGAGTCCAAGTTGGTTCCAAGAGCTAAAGGAAAGAGGATAAACATGGAAATTGAAGATAAGGAAGTAAAAGCTAAAAATATGGAAAAGGAAAAGCTGCCATAAATCTGAATTCCAGCACCTACGACCATAAATCAGCTTATATCTCAAAATCTATGAGGAATTTGGATTAACGGTTAAGAGAAAAGTTAAAGATCTTTTTGGGACGATGAATCTCGACTACTCATACGCGTCAAACGGGTAAGAATTGAAGTTGTTAGGACCAAACAAAAACGGGCCTGATTCTATATTTCAGGGTTACGAATTTGAGTTGGCTAGGAGTCCACTACTTACCTTCTCCTTCAAGAAAATGAATTAGGTCTTCCTATACCCTATAAATCAGCCTCTTATCATTAGAAAATCATCCTTGGCAGATCCTAACGGATCCTTGGCTAAACCTTAAGCCAGGAAGAAGCTATAACACAAGAAGAGAAGTCTGAAAGGAGCTGTGCATCAATCATGTCTTCTTCAACCTTCAATTCTGTAATTCTTTTATTTTCTTTCTTTAGTATGAATTAAATAAATTTAGCTTGAGTTTTAGCATATATGTATGAACCCTAGTTTTGACTGACATCTATCTAATTTGATTGAATTTATGTCTTGATTTCTCTGTTTATGTGTTAGATTTATTGTCTGTGTTCTTTACGGTTGCAAATGTGTAGGATTACAATCATAGTAGTTAGATAACCATTTACAACGGTATATTTAACTATAGAATTAGCACATAACGTCTAGAATAAGGTTTGATCTGACAATTCAGCCTAACTAGATAGTCAATGGTTTAGTGTATTGCTATTTAAGCAATTGCAGGAAAAGTTTGCTTAGGTTCTTATTGACACAGGTAAACCCTATTTAAAACTACCTAGCGCAATTGAAACCAAACTATTGAAATACAATATGATTCATCCCTTACATGTTTAGAACGGCAAAACTAGTGGGGATTACTTGCTAATTACTCAAGCTAAACTATCATACTATCTTCTTTTCTTTTATTTATTTTCTGTCTTTTAAATTTAGTAGTTTACTTTTCTTATTTAAAAACCAAATAAAAATCTATCTTTCTTTTCTTTCTACCTGCGTATTATTATCTCTAGCTCTCATATCTGCACTTGATCATTTGCATAAGTTCTCTCTAACTTTTGTAGTCTCTGAGGAACGAATCTTCTTATCATTAAAACTTGCATACTTCCTGTAATACTTGCAGAACCGTGCTTAGCCTAGGGTGTATATTTTCACTTATTTTATTCATTATTTTATCACACCTTAGGCGACACCAAGTTTTTGGTGCCGCTGCCGGGGACTACATCATTAGTCCTTGTGCAATTATCTAGTGCTTATATTTTAGTTAGTTCTATTTTACGCTTTTTCTTTTAGTTTTTGTTTTACAGATCTTAAGGCAAGAGCAGATTTGTTAAGGAAGGAAAGTTTCGTATTACTAGATCCTGCAGAAGCTAATACAATTATGAAGAGTATTCTTGACATCAACATAGACCGAGAACTTGATGAATTACGCGAACTAGCGTGAGATATAGCTCAGGGAAATCTAGTACATACTTTACCTTCATGTCCGAGTTGTGGAGTAAGAGATCACTCGTGGGAGAATTGCATGAATAATCCATTCCTTCATACCTTATCAAAGAAACCATTATTATGATGGTTATTATCAATCTCAAGGAAATTACGCTAATTATCAGCCCCCACAGAATCATAATTGGGTCAGAAATCAACAGACATTTTATCAACCACGACCACAATCTTATTATCCTCCATAACCTATCTATCAAGAAGTGCCGATTTATAACGAAACTTATCAAGAACCACCTATTTATTCAGTGCAACAAACCATACAAGAGCAACCTTCGAGTTTGAATTCAAGCATGGCTAAGATGATGAACTTAGTTGAAGAAAATATGAAGATTAGCCAGCAAAGATGCCAAAACTCATCCAAGGTGCTTAAGAATATTGAGCATACACTGTCACAAATGGCGAGTAAACTTCAAATCTTTGCAAAAGAAGAACTCCCAGGTGATACCATTGCTCCTAAAGAAGACGCTTGTCATGCAGTTGAATTAAGAAGTGGAAAACAATTACCTCCATCGAGTGTAGAACCAGAACCAACCTCTATTCCCGAGAAAGTGGTTGAAGAAACAGTTAAAGACAAGGTAGAAGAGGTAATTGAACAAACGAGTGTCCCAGAGAAGACACCAAAAAAGAAAGAGAGCACAGTGGTAACCAATACACGCCCTCCTCCACCATTCCCATCACGTGTCAAAACCAAGAACAACGAAAAAGATTTTCAGAAGTTCCTTGACATGGTGAACAATATAAAGATTAACATACTGTTTGAAGAAGCTCTTAAAATAATGCCAAAATATCTGAAATTCATGAAGGACGTTCTTTCTAACAAACGAAGATTCAAAACTGAGGATATGAGTGGATCACAAGAGGAGTGCAATACTATTGAGTTACCACCAGACAAACCTCCTCCCACGAAATCTTGGATGGCACCATCCATGATTATGAAGAATCGAGCTGAGAAGTTCGTGGGAATTAGAGGCAAAGGGTGGAAATTTCGTCATTCTTAATCGAGAGAACACGTTTAACTTTAAAAGACGTTAAATAAATGTGCTATACGGGAGACAACCCGTAGTTTCTTTTATGTTTTTATGTTTTTAGGTTTTTATTTCATGTTTAGTTTACTTATTTTTAGTTGATATTGCATATTTGAGAAAGGTATTAGTGTTTTTGATGTTCAGGTGTTAGAGAAATCAAGTTTTGGGAGAAAAACGAAATTTTTTGGAAAAATCAGATCACACCACCAGTATACCGGACCTCACCGGCGGTATAACGCATGTCAGAAAACCCGAGGCCACGGGTGTCGCCATGTGGTCGAGGCAGAAAGTTGATTTTTGGAAAAATTGCCCACCGGGTACCCGGTCACACCACCGGTAACCCAGTCAGGCAAAAAGGGGTGCCCACGTGTTTACAACTCGGGTATTTTGCCGTAACTCGAATCTGGAGGAACAGTAGTTCCGGTATACCGCCCACAGCCGCTGGAGAAAAAAATCGCGTTTTTTTGGGTATAAAGAGCAAGAGGTGAGTTCTAGTCTGAATTTTTCAATCCTTAAGCTTCTCCCTCTTCCCCAAACCTCTCCCAACTCCATTAAAGCTTCATCAAACCTTCCCTAAACATCAAAACACTACCCAATCACCATAAAAACACATCCAATCCGTTCTCCACATCATTACAAAGAAGATTCGACCACCCACGTCATACCAAAACACATTGAATCCAAGAATCAAAAGCTTAATTTTCAGAAATTCATCCAACAATTTCTTAAATCCATACCAATCCATGAAGAATTCATCTTACCCATATATAGGATCATCATCAAAACACCTTTCCTAACCCAAATAAAGCTTGTACAACCAATAATCAAGAGTTTTCAAATTTCAAGAGTGGTTAAATCTTTGAGTTGGGGGTCAATTGAGATGATTAAGAGAACATAAACATTATCTACTGTAAGGGAGACGAAGAAAAGCAAGGTATTGGGTTCTATTGAGAAGAAATCAAGTTAGAAAAGTTCTAGTTCCAACACAAAGGGTAAAACAGGTTAAGAGAAGAGAGGTCAGCTAGTTATGTTTGATTCAATGGGTAAAAAGGTTCCAGCTTTAGTGAAGAAAACAACACAACCTCTACAGATCAAAGGTCCTACACCCGAAGAAAAAGAGAAAGCTTCAATGGCCATGATAGCTTCTGCAGGAAACAATTAAAAGAACTACCTTTTGCTTATGAGAAAGTATTTGAAGAAGAAATTGGTAAAGGGGAATACAAGAAGATTCTCGGAGATTAGAAAAAGATTGGGTTGGTCTACCTTCATGGTAAGACGTTCTAAAAAACGTTCTATTTGTTGAATTATATTTTGAAAGGAGAAGAAGAAGATGTGGCACAGTTGATCTATGAGGAGGTGATGCGACTTTCGGTCTCTCCCATGTTGTTATTTAATATGCAGTATCCTACTATGATCACGTGTTTTGTTCGAAAAGCGAATAAGAAGTTGGGTGAAGGAGAAACACGTGAGTTTAAGATGAGTAACAATATTGGTAATGCTTGGATCATTAAAGTTGTGAGAGTATTACACAACTTTCAAAAGAAGAAAAGGAGTACATCATAACACTCCATGAGAAATTAAAGAAAAATCCAGCAAAATCCTATCTTGGATGTCGATAAGGCGAGGTAATAGCCTCGAAGAGTATGTTTTCTTTCTTCATTCCATTTCTTTATGTGCAATATGTCTGCTAATTTTAAATTTTATATCTTTCATGAGTCTTTTTCGAGTCGTGGGGACACGACTCACTTTTGAGTTTGGGGTGGGGATTCGTTGTCCTCATCTTCCTTTTTGTTTTTTGCATAAAATTTAAAATTTTTGGGTTGAAATAGGCATAGAATATGTTGAATGTACCTATTGAGCATGATTTAATTAAGTCAATGATAGTAAGTAGTATGTTTCTGAAAGATGTCATAAATATGTTTAGTATGCATGTATGAAAACAAGAAATAAAAGATAGAAAAGTTAATAAGCAATGCTAAGAAGTTACGTTGAAACTTAGGGAGAGTTATCTGGTATGTAGAACGTGAGGTTTGAAAATAGTTGAAAACCCGCTTATCTATGAACTAGTAGTGAAAAAGTAACAAACTCCGGTAGTTAGAAAAATGAATAAGGCGGTTCTTTCATATTGAAGCCACTTGAAGCCTTTTATACCTTCTCACCCTTTTTATTTGATTATTGTTATTTATCCATCTTAGCCCCTCTGGGCCTTTCTAAAGCCTTTTATTGAAACAACATTATAATCCATACCTTTAGTTTGTAGAACTTATCTATATGACCCGCACTCGAATCGCAAAACTTGAGACAAGTCGTTTTTAGAGCATGAGTTTAGGGTGGTGGGTTTCATCATTAGGGAACATTGGGTTTGGGAATTGTAATTGTGATTTTATTGATGATGAAAAAGTTATTATTGTAACCCTTTGTCAGGGTAATAATGAATGAAAAAGAAGCTACAAGCTAGATTTGAAAAGAAAAATAAATAAAAAAATAGTGTGATATCTTGAACATCAAAAGAAGAGTCATAGCTATACGAAAAAGAATAAAAAATGATATGGAAATAATATATATTCGGACCGGCAAAGTGGAATTTGTATCTCATCATGAAAAGGTTTTATTTGGGATGATTGGGGATGCACATCAAAAGCATCAAAAATTGGGTTGAGTGAAACATCTTCGAGTGTAAACTCAAGCTCTAGGGCTATTCGTTGATGGAATGTGAGGAGAGAGCCAAAAGCTCACTTTTCATTATCCAAATATACCACACCGTCCCTAAGCCCCGTTATAACCAAAGACCTTAGGATTTCTAACTGCTTGGTGGAGAAACAATTGAGCTATTAGGTAGTAGGTGAATGGACCATTGGATACTATATTAGAACCTATGAACAACCTATAGCCATTAGCACGAATTAAGTTAAGACCTCTCCTTCTGGCATTGTGAAATTAATCTGGACTTGAATTTATGGATTGTTGATTACGTATATATTAAGCATACTTGTGCATGATTTCTTGAGCATTACTACATGAGACTTTTTAGATACTATGCCCTGGGATCATTCATTGTGTTATGTTATTATTCTCCTCCTACTTCTTCTTCTTGATTGACTTCCTTACTATTCTTTATTTTTATTGTATCAGGACGATGCAACTTTGAGTTGGGGGTCTTGATGTCTCCCCATTTGTGATGATTTATTAGTAGTTAGAGACATCATTTTAGTCGTATTTATTAGAGCATATGTCGATTTTATCATGGTTTAGTACACTTTCCTATTTTGTGTCTTGAATTAATTATTTATTATTTTTAGAGCATATTGGGTTTAATTATTTATTTAGTGTGAAACTTTAGAGATTTATGGTAATTAATTAGAGTCCAAGTTTAATTTTGGTGCTAATGATCATGTTTTAGAGGAGTGTAAAAGTACTCTTGAATCTGTTGCGTTTATATCTAATCAAGAGGTACAAGGTTCGAATCCCTCTCAATATACCTAGTTGTGACGTGCCTGGGCGTATGCTTGGGGAGGGAGGGCATATTTTACGTGTGACTAGTTGGGTGTGCGAAAGCTAGCTTAGAACCCACCTATCAAAATAAATAAGGTAATGATGTCTCCCTATTTGTTCTAATTATTAGCCCTTTGGAGACATCCTTTTAGGTGAATAAATGACTTATTTGATAGACTTTTAGGTTTATTTGATCATATTTCACTTTCTCCCCTTGAAAAATTGACTATTTGTGTTTTATGAGTTTTTGTGCGTAAATTAGATTATTTTTAGCGCAAAGTTAGTAGGTTCTTGAATTTCATGAGAGACCACTACAAGGAGGAGAAGTGAGAATTAAAGTCTTAGTGTATTTTAGCGTGTTAGGAAGTACTTTTACTCGAGTTTCTATTTTTAGTGTGCACTTTCCTATTTCTATTTCTTGAATTATTGATTTATTCTTTTTAAGCATATGCGGTTTAATTATTTATTTATTGTGAGGCTTTAAAAGATATATGGTCATTACTTAGAGACCAAGTCGAGTTTAAGAAGTAAAGGAAAGAGATTTACATGGAAATAAGAAGATTAAGGAAAGATATATGCAAAGAAGGAAAAGATAAAGCTGCCTTATGAATCTGAAATTCCAACCACGTTTCAAAGACGAATCCATAACTAAATATTGGCTAGGAATCTGGACGAGTAGTCTGCACCAATGGAAAGATCTTTCCGAGACAAGCGGTTTCATATATTGGAACTCCTCAAACGGATAAGTATTGAATGAGATATGACCAAAACAAATCAGCAGCAGAATCTTACCTTTCCTAGATTTTAGGGCTACGAATTAAAGAGTTCTTAACTTGTCTTCCACTCAAAGTAAATACGAAATAGGGCTCCCTAACACCTATAAATACACCCCTTAGCCTCCTCTTTTCACACACTTTGGAGAATTACACAAGAGGCAAAAGGTTTTCAAGTTAGAGTAAGAAGGCAAGGAGAAGCTAGTGCTGGAGGAATCATGTTCTTCCATCAACAGTCATCCTACCCTTTAGGTTATCAATTTATCTTTTGTATTTGAACATGAACTCATTTTATTTAATGTTAGTCTTTAATTTTCTTATGAGCTAAATTTCTTTATACTTGAGAATCGCATTAAAGGGATGAACCTTAATTAATTAATCTATGTTTTGAATTTGGGATTGTTTAGATTTAAAACTGAATTGAGTTTTATATATTGGATATTACTTTGTTTTCATCACTAATTCTTTTAGGAACAACTAGAATTAGCTTTCAGTATTTGGGCTATTCACTTTAGTGGCGAAGTGATCATCCGACAGGGGGGTTTGAATACATATCTAGGTAATACCCGTGTAATGTCCGTTATTGACCGACAGGCTTAACTAGTTACATAGCCAAAGAGGTAAAATCATATCATCCGAAGAGGCATATTCGACCATACATGTGTTTATGATACGTTAGGATAGCTCCTAGGTCCACCCGACAGGGGGCTAGGAGATATTAGATTCCCGACTAATATTATAATTCCAATTCTACCCTTAAACATAGCATAGATTATATTGATTAAGTGGATTCCTTGCGAGACTCAAGTATCTCTCTTATCTGAAGTTAGTCGTTTATTTGCTTTATTTCCTTTCTGTTTATTTAATTTTAGTCTTTATTTTATTTGCGTCTTTAATCTACAAAAAAAACCAAACAAAAATTCTTATCTTTTATTTTCTGTTTAGGAATTATTCTTACTACTTGATTAATATATGGGTTGAACGTAATCCTTCCCTGAGAACGAACTTGAATATCATATATTACTTGGGACAACTGTACACTTACCGTTTGTGGTTCCTCTTTATTTATCGCTTTATTTTCAACACCCTAGGACCTACCAGGTAACCACTATGTAGGTGTTCATGCATATACGCAACCCAACCCTCCTGGATTCAACTGGTCAAATCCAAATAGGGTGGCAAATCTAGAGAATTATCAACAACACCCACAAGGACAAAATTTTAAACCAATACCTTAGAATCAATTTCAAGGAGGCCAAAGGCCAGTTCAAGATGCCTATTCTGAGACTCTTGCTAAAAAATCACTTCTTGAGTATCCACGAGACGGTACCTAAAATGTTATTGTACGGACTTTGAGCTCATTCATGACGTTGACACATGAGTATTTGAAATCAATAAATAGATGTGGAAGTCCAACAATGAACGAATGAGTTAACACTCCACGACATTGAAAGTTCTTGAAACCCAGGTATCCCAAATTGCTAACCATTTAAATATGAGACCACAAGGTCAATTATGAAGCAATACTGAGAACCTACAAAAGAACGAGGAGTGTAACGCGATAGTTTTGAGAACTGGGAAGCAATTTTCCCCATATTTTTAAAATATTAAAGAGACAGATTCACCCTCTAAGCCCAAAGAAGTGGAATAAATCCTAAAAGAAGAGGTCAAAGATGAAGTGGTTGAACTGGTGATCGTGGAAGAAGAAGAAGAAGAAGAAGAAGAAGAAGAAGAAGAAGAAGAAGAAGAAGAAGAAGAAGAAGAAGAAGAAGAAGAAGAAGAAGAAGAAGAAGAAGAAGAAGAAGAAGAAGAAGAAGAAAGAATTTATTAATAAGAATCGTCCTCCCGCACATTTTCCTTCACGTGTCTACAACGTGACAATGCTAAAGAGTAAAAGAATTTCATTGACATGATGAAGAAGTTGCACATCAATTTTCCGTTTTTGGAAACCATTCTAGCAATGCCAATGTATTTAAAATTCATGAAGGATGTGCTTTCCAACAAACGTAAATATTTTGAGGGAGAGATGATTAGTTTACCGGAGGAGTGTAGTGCAATATTTCAAAGTAAGTTGCCTCCAAAGTTGAAAGACCCCGGTAGTGTCAACATTCCTATATCAATTGGTCAAGGATAGACCTAGAGAACTTTATGCGATTTAGGTGTGAGTATCAATCTCATGCCTAAATCATTGTTCGAGAAGTTGAGGATTGGGAATTTGAGTCCTACGACTATGACTTTGGAAATGTCAGATATGACCCTTACCCATACTGAAGGTAGAGTAGAAGATGTACTCGTCAAGAAAGGTTACCTTATAATTCTTTGTGATTTTCTTATTCTTGACTACGACACAGATAAGAATGTGCTAATTATTTTGGGGAGGCCATTCTTAGCCACGGGGCGTACATTGATTGATGTATAGAATGGAGAATTGATCATGTGAGTGCAAGCCGAGGAAGAGAAGTTGAGTGTGTTTAAGAAAATAAATTTCCCTAATCCACTGGAAGATTGTTTCTGTTTGGACACACTAAATCATGAAGCAAATAATCCAATCAATGGTTTGGATATCTTAGGGTTGGAGGAGAAAAAGTCAAGAAAGAAATCTAAATCAGTTTTAAGCATTGTTAATCACTTTGAACCCACTTGCAAGAGAGATTTAACTACAACTTCAACTTAACTTCCATATCTCTGAAGCATTCAATTCAAGATCACTTAATCACTTCTCAATCATTCAATAATATCATCTTCTCATCATTATTGAAAGGTTGATTTTATCATTGATATATTAGCTCTTCAAGGAGTGGAATTATCTTTGTAAACCATATTTAAACATTCGTCATAAATACTCCTATCTAGATCATAATTTAACTCTAGGGCTAGAGTTTAGAAAAGATGGAGAAGACTTTCTTTATATGAAGAGATTACTTGTGTGTAGAATCTCATAAGGGGGCTTACCTTGATTTCTTAAGTACTGGTCGTGACAAGATCGAAGAAAATCTCATTAGGTTTATATCTCATTTTCAAGAAATACAAAAATTTAGTGAAATAGAAGTTTTGAAAATCGTAAGAGAAAAACCATAAGTAATGGATTAAGAAATAGTAAATTCGAACCACTATATATTCGATCTTTAGTTTCTTTGTGAGATTAGGTTCTACTTCAGGCTATATATGAGCACAATTTTTTTTTTTTTTGGTCAGAATAAATGTCTAACATAGATGTCTGGTACTACTCGAATATACATTACTAACATAAGCACAGAACTCAACTAAAGACCTAGTAGGACTATTAGATAAGTCTAAATTGAGCACAATCTTTTTATCACTACAATATTGTCTTATTTATTTTCTAGACATTGTTACAATGACTTCTCGTTTTTCTAATACCATTATGCAATATAAACTACAATAAATACACATCAAATAACATATATATTAGTTGTTTTAAGTTTTTAATAGTTTCACATCTTTTTTTTTTTTTAATTCCATCCAATCCAATAGTGATGATACAATAATAAATTAAATTCTTAATTCTTTTATATTTCAATTTCTTCCATTTTCTAAAGTTATTCACTTTAGGCATTTAGCTTTTTCCCCCCTTTTGAGGTCCGTTAGGTGCATGTACGGGTGTTAATTCGAGCAAGGTAGAACAGAGTAGGAGGCAAACCTACGTGACTGTCTTACAAGAAAAAGAAAGTTATATGCATTAAGAAGTCGTCTAGCAGATACTCTCTGTTGCAATGTGCCCTAGCTAGGGTTACGTCACTAAAATTTTGTGTATGTACCATTTAATTTCCTTCAACCTTGTTCCCTATATATGAGGCTTAGGAGTATGGAACAAAAAATTACAGTCTCTGGCCTGCTCACCATTCCTTTCTTGGAGGTAACTAATGCACATGTTTCCTACGTTTGATCAGGATTTGGAGCCATGTGACACACTGTTTCAGATACTGCAATGTCTCTATACAATTAGCACACAAACGTGCCGCAACAAAAAAATCAAGACAAGCGATCGACGTATGCATGTTTTGCAATAAAATGCAAATATGATACCGGTATTAGAATGAAATAAGAAATCTTACAACGTCAAAAAAAAAAAAAAATCTTACTTCTTTTACTAAATATGTAACTACTTTTTTTAAAGTTAAATATCTTTTTAAATAAGAAATCTTGACATTGATATTTAACGAGAATATTCTGAATTTCTTTTTTCAACAAAAACTAAAAACAGTAGCACAAAAAAAAAAAGAAAAAAAAAACACGGATTAGATCCATCAGGTTCCGAAATCCATCGATTAAAAACCCCAACCCCTTACTATATTTTATTATTAGTCTAAATAAATTTAAACATAAATTTTAATTATATTATATTATATTTATATTTCATTTACTGATCATATATAATTATAACCTACAAATCCTAAAACTCACCCCAAACTAAATTATCTATCTATTTTTATCAAAATCATTTCAACTCCCTTCACTACCACGTGCATACCTCTACCGATCACATCATTAGCGACTAGACGCACGTCGTTACTATTGATACCTCAATCGCGACAACTTGCTTGACGAAAAAAGTCGTCTCTTAATACAATTGGTATTAGCGACAAACTCATGCCGTATAACTCTTGAGTAGTCGAAGGAGATCAAAAAAGTAAAATATACTTTTTATTACCGAACATTGTACTCGGTAATGACCTTGATAAATGACAAACAAATATATTCACCGTAAATGATGTCAATGTATTTATTACAGATTGGGCAGAGTCTGAAAAACAAAAAATATCTAAAAAAATCTTCCATTTTTCTCAAATGTCTAACCTTATTTAATCCATCCTTTCATCCAATTTGAAATCTGTTCACTGCCATATCATCATTCGCTTTTCACATGACCATTTTACACGGGTGGGGCATACTTCTATTTTAATTTTTTCATAAACTATAAAATTAGATATTTTTTCAAAATTCAAACTTTTTTCACAATTTGTTATATTTAATTATGTTTGTGTTTAATTATGTTATGCTATGATTATGTTAATAAAATATTTTTTATGGTTGTACATTTATGGTTATATATATATATATATATTCATATTTGGATATTTATGTTCTAGTTTTAATATTATTATGGTTGTATGTTTATATCAAAATAGACAATGGATCTGGGTAACGATAAGACTTGGATTAAATAAAATTATTGGATTGCCGTGGAATAAATTAATGGTTTAGAAAAATTTATCGATTTTGTGAAACACGTGTGTATTAAGGTAATAGTGTTTTGTTCGTGTAATCGTAGTTCGGATAATCAAAGATTCTATATAAATTAGGTTAGGGATCACATTCTAAATTATGTGTTTTTGTCCACGTATGAGGTTTGACAAAGTACGGTGAAAAAGTAGAAATCTTTAGAAAAAACACTAATCAAATTGTAGAAGACTAAATGATAAATGTGTATGAAAATATGAGTTCGAGTTGATGAAACATACTTTAAAGAAGATGAATTAAACGGTGTATGATCTATACATTGTTACTAAGAAGACTTCACAACTTCGATTTGATACTACATGTGTCACCGGCCTAGTGTCGATTAAAATACGTTTGTCGATTAAGATACGTTTCCTTATCCCTTTTCTCATTAGTAGTGTATGTTAGATATATTGCTCTATAAAGTCTTTTCGAGTCGTGGAGACACGACTTATATTTTAGTTTGGGGTGGGGTACTCGTTGTCCTCATTCCCAATTTATGTGTTATGAGTTTTTACTGCTTTTAATAAAAAAATTAAAACAAACTAAAAATTAGTTTAGGGAATGATTTAACAGTAGAGATTTTTGAATGTCTCCATAAGCAAATTTTTTGTAAATTAATGATATAAAATAGTAGACCTTAGAGTTAATGTATTACGCACCTTCAATGCATGCAAACACTAGATTGTAGATAGGAAAAATTAATGAACAACACAAAAGAAGTAAGCTTGTGCTTAGTGAGAATGAGTGGTGTGTAGAACGTGAGTTCTAAATGAATAGAGAACCCACTTAGTTATGAACTAGAGGTGAAAATAGAGTGAAACTACGAAGCTAGGGAAATGATAGGAGTAGTTCTTTGATAGCCACTTAAGCCTTTTTAGCTTTCTAATCGAATTTTAATGTTATATCTTTCTTATCTCCATTTTTAGCCTTTAAGACTTTCTTTTGTTGCCACGATATAAGCCATATCCCCTTACTTTTATAGGACTTTCCATATGACCCGCACTTGAACCGCAACCCTGAGACTTTCTGTCTTTAGAGCTTGAGTTTGGGGTCGTGGGTTTCATCATGGGAGATTACATTGGGTGGGAATTCTATGTGTTTGTATTATGTGCGCAATTGTTGATGATGTATTAATTGTAACCCTTTGTCGGGGTCTTTGAAAAAAAATAAGAAAGAGAAAATAAGAGAAATGACATCTCACATCAAAATGAGTGTCATGGGTATCTTACAAAAAAAGATTGAATAAATTGAGAAAAAGAAAATGCAAGTAAAGTAACATGCAAAGTGGAAAGTTTTTGAAAATCATCTTGGGAGATTATTGGGTTAATTTGGGAACGATAAATTAGTGCGTCGAATGGGTTGAGTGAGAATGTATTTGAGTTTAAACTAAAGCTTTAGGAATATTTCTTGATGGTTAGTAAGGAGAGATCCAAAAGCTTACTTCAAATTTCCCAAATATACATATCACAACGTCCCTAAACCTATGCTAAAACCGTAAAGACCTCATGATTCTTAGATATGTAGTCGAATAACAGTTTTTCTAATAGGGAGTAAGTTAAGTGAAGCGTTCAAAATAAGTAAGGATTGATGAACACCAAATAGTCACCATCTCGAGTTAAGTATCAAGGATAACCTTCTAGCATTGTGGAATTAATTTTGGATTAACATCATCTATGTGTTTGATTTTGTAGGATAGGTGTATGTGTGCATTAGTTCTTAGGTTGTACTATATTCGATTCATTTTAAGTTTTTGCTTTGTTGTATCATTCTTTAGATTCTGAATTTGCTTCTTACCTTAGACCTCTAAGTTTGTGCTTTACTTTGTCGGGACGACAAAAGTTTGAGTTGGGGGTCTTGATGTCTCCCTTTTGTGATAGATAAATTTCTAGGAGACATCATTTTAGATAGAAATTGGACTTAGTTAGTAGCTTTTGTGCATTAATTTGCTGTTTAGTGTGAATTTCTTAGTTACTTGGTTGCTAGGAGGCATTAAGATGAAGATAGAAGTGAAGTTTAAAATCCAAGATCAAGAGAAAGCATTAAAGGAGCAAATGACATCACTTTAGTGAAGGTGGAGGAGCATTACAACTAGAAATTTGTTACTTCTAGCCCTTAGCTTCCCAATTCCAAATTATGCAGATTTTGACTCGGTGGTTCAAATGAAAAAGATGGGCCTTTGAGTTAGCGAAATTCTAGAAGTGGTTTCAGTGGATTTGGAATTACGATGCAAAAGTTACACCTATTTTACTGGAGTGTGTACAACATTGCGGGAATAATAAAACAGATTTGGGCCTTTAATTACTTAATTAAGCCCAAAGGTGGTCCTAGTCCGTTTTGCAGCTCTATATAAGGCTCTTTAGACCTCTTAATTTAGGACGCTTCATATTTTACTAAATTATTGAGAGAGGAGAAGTCAGAAGCGCTTGAAAGCAAAAGGAAGAAGCTGGAGAAGTTTTTCTTCCTCCACAATCAGCCTAATTATCCCAATTAGGTTATCTTCCAATTTATTTTTTGTTTTAGGAATTATGTATTCTATTAATTTCCTTTTTATTTTTATCTTAATTATGAGCTAAACATTAAGTACTTGAGAATCACGATAATGGTTGAGCCCTGGTTTAATTAATTTAGTGTTTTTCGAATTTGTTGTCTAAAATTAAATTAAATTGCGTATTTTTATATTGACTATTATTTTGATCTTGTTTACTGTTTTTAATTAAGGCGCAAATTAGGGATATATTTTAGTAATTAGGCTATTCGCTAGTGGCGGGGATCATCCGGAAGGGGGGGGATTAATTACAAAACTAGATAATAGACGTGTGGTATTCGTTATTGAGCCCGACGGCCTTGGCTGACCGCATAGCCAATTGGGTAAATTGCTTAAATATCTGAAAGTAGCTTATAGTCGCCCTAATGAGGTCTATAATACCATAGGATAGCCTCTGAAGGTCTACCCTAACGGGAGTTAAGAGGATAATAGAGTCCCGGACCATATAAAATACCAATTTTACCCTTCAAAGAAAACATTGAATATATGAACTTAGGTGATTCCCTAGCGAGACTCAAGTATCTCGTTTACATGCATAATCGTTGCAGTAGTTTAAATACGTTACTTTAGTTTTTAATTTCTAGCATAATTTACTTTCTTGCTTTACTATTTACTATTCAAAAACCAAAACAAATATTTACTTATTTATTACTTCACTTAGTTCTACTTCTCATTTAAACATATTAAGCTTACCTCGTAATCCTTTAGGAGATGATAATCCCATTTTTACTTATCTATTACTTGGAACGACTTGTACACTTGCGGTTAGTTACTCCTCGTATTTAGTTTTGATTTATCTCACACTCTAGGAGAGACCAAGTATCCAATGGTCCACTCAACTATCCTCAATTAACTCAGTCATTTCTAGATCACATAGCTAAGAATATGAAGGTCTTTAACGGTGTAATGTTGGCTTAGGGGTTGTATGATATGTATGCTTGGATAATGTGAAGTGAGCTTTTGGCTCTCTCCTTACTAGACATCAACGAAGCCCGCTAAAGCTTGAGTTTACACTCAAAGATGTTTGGTGGCGGTAAAGGTGTGATAAGTTAATAGATAAATAAAGATAAAAAAAGGACACGCAACCTATACTACCACAAGAAACTCACTGCACGTGCACAAATCGTTTGCAAGTTATAGTTAATAAGTAAAGTTTGTTGGGAGGGATTTACTCTGTTAGATCGAATTGTGTTTAAGATAAAGGCGTAGAAGAGATTAATTGTAAAACTAAAAGACAAATAAGAAGATAAATATTTATTGGGTTTTCTGAACAAGAATAAAATACTAATGCATTTAAATAAACTAATAAAATAGAGATGAGAGATATAACTTAGGGTTGTTAGTATGCACTTATCCTTCTAAATCAGTATTCTAGTTATAAGGGTGATTTAAGCTTCAAGAAAGTATAATTATCAAGAATTGTATATTCCTCCTCACCCCCGTTAGGGTGGCCTTAGATGGAAACCTAACAATTACCATGAGACTTGGGTAAAGGGACCTTGCGCAATGACCGGTGGTGAAATCAAACCTTAGCGTCTATCTAGTTAGGCAAGCCCGTCAGGATCACTACCGCACATTAGTTTATGTGGTGTTGTCAACAATTTAATCCCCCGTTAGGAGACAATCCAACTACTAATGGGGTAACACTATACTCGTGCACTAGTAAGGAATACAAATATTAATTCAAAGCACATAACAGAGATATGTAAATAAGAAGCTTAGTAAATTAACTGTCACTTTCCTGAATAACATAAAATAAAGAACTAGAATTCAAAGATTATACATATGCAAACCCAAGCTATGGGAAAATTAGTTCATACTAGAAGAAATAAAACTAATGATAAAATACATACTGCCACTTGCTTCTCTGGATGATCTCTAAGAGTATTATCGACTAAGGACTGAGCAAGGACATGTTTACAAAGGTAGGTAGGTATATATTTATAGGTGCTAGGTCGAAATCTTGGAGTGTAGTCCAAGTAATAGAGTCCAAATCCTACTCCAATTCGTATTCCTTAATTGTAAGACAAGATAACCTTTGAAGATTAAAATAATCATATATCCTTCTTTATATCTCAGAATTCAGTGATTTGCACATTGAAACGACCACAATTCAAAGATTATATGAATATCAAAGGGTTCATTCAAATTCCTAGCCGATAATGTGCAACATTCAAAACACGAAACGTCTTTACAATTGGACATATTCTTTTGGCAGTTTTTCCACTTTCCTAAGTTAACTTTCTTTCCTTTTAAAACTTTATTTCGGCTTGGATCTTCTTTCCTTAACTCCTTAACATAGATTTGGAATATAATTAGATCAATTTACCTAAGAGCTTTACATTTTTAGCAAACGAATTATACCAAAAACATTCTAAAAGTAATAAATCTCCAAATCAAGGCATGAATTAAGAAATTGCCAATTAATAGGGAAAAATCCCTCAACTAAGAACATAATACACCTAAAATAATGTGTCTAAACTAGTATAATATATCAGAAATATTGAGATATCAATACCCCCCCCAACTCAAATTTGTATCGTCCCGATACAATAAATAATAAGAACATAGGGAAGTCTCCAAAAATATATACCTAAGTCAGTTAAGCACAAGGGAGGAAGATAGAAGAATGTGAGTAATACTCCTAAAGCAACTACTGAGCAAGTTTCATATAATATGATCTATAAATCATATATATACACTTATCATACAAACAATCAACACGGTTTAATTTTGAGAGGTTCTTCACTTAGTTTTATATGGAGGCTATAGATTGTTCACCGATCTTAACTAATATCCAATTATCCATATAACTACTTTCTATTGTCTCAAATGCTTCTATATCACATAGTCAAGAATCATAAGGTGTTTGAGGTTGTAATGTAGGCTTAGGGACGGTATGATCGTATATTTGTATAATGTAGAGTGGGATTTTGGCTCTCTCCTCACTAGCCATCAACGAATCACCAAAGATTTTGAGTTACTCTAAGAAAATGTTCTCACTCAACCCAATGATTTGCTGCACTAATTAGAATCCTGAATAACCAAATAATAAATCTTTAAGATGATTACATAAGAAATTCCACTTTGTCGGTCTAAACCATATAATATTTTCATATCAATTTTATTTTATAAGTTAGTAATGACTCCCATTTTAATGCGAGATATCATGCTACTTCTTTTTCAACATATTTCTTTTCTATACTTTTACTTTTTCTTTTACCCCGGCAAAGGGTAACAATATAAAACAGTGAATCATCATCAACTAGAGCACAATACATAGGCTCAAAAAATACCCAACCCAATAATGTTTCCCATAATCGTATCCCACCATCCCAAACTCAAGCTCTAAAACGATTGTCTAAGCATCGCGACTCGAGTGCGGGTCATATAGAAAAGTCCTAAAATCTAAGGGGTATGGCTTGTAACGTGGCTAATAAAAAAGGCTTTAGAAAGGATAGAAGGGGTTGAGACGAATAATATAGATTAAATTTGGACAACAAGCTAAAATGAAACAAGGGCTTATCAAAGAACTGCCTTAATCACTTTCTAAACTATGCAATTTTGTTACTTTCTCACCTCTAGCTTGTTCATCAAATGGGTTTATCAACTAGATTGGATCTCACAACCTACACACCCCTCAAGGCGCACTAAGATCAAACATACTTCTACCTCATTTCTAACTAATCTTTTCTTTACTATTAATGTGTGTTCTCATGTTCATACTCAAAGCATACAAAATAACAAGCTCAAACAAAATACCAAATATCATTAATTCACTAAATTTATGCTTCAAGCCATTAAACAAAATCTTTAACAAATTCCATCTACCAAAAATTTTAATATCTTCTAAAAAACAGTAAATCATAGAAAATGGAGATGAGGGCCAATGAATCCCCACACCCACAAGTCAAAAATGAGTCGTGGCCCCCGACTTAAACAGACGCGATAAAAATTAAAAACTAACACACATATTGCAAATAAAGAAATGGTAAGGAATAAAGAAATCATACTCTCGAGGCTATTGCCTCGCATTATCAACATCCAAGATATGATGTGGTGGATCTCTCGCTATATCGCATCTCATTTGCTCAAGGAGTGTCATGATGTGCAGTTTATTTGCTTTAATTTGTTCCACATCATCGACTAAGAAAGTATGAGTTGCTTCTAAGTTATTTAATCTCTCATCTACTCTTCCTCTCCATGCATGATCCTCTTCTTTCGAACTAGATCCATCCTCACAAGCAACCTTTACCTTTTTAGGAATCTTTGCAACTGATCCTCTCAAAATGTCTTGATCCAATCATCATATATATTGGTGATAATGTTATACATAAATAACTCTTTCTCACCAATTTCCACCTTCACTTTCCATAGTAGGCTAGTAATCACTGATGGGTATTTAATGTTAAAAACCATTGCAGGTTGGATCATTATTCTCATGACCTCATCAAATATTACTAGCGCTACATCTACTTTCTCTTCTCGCATAACATAAATAAAAAACATGGACATTTCTTACTTACTTCCAAGGTAGGAGTGTTTCCCCAAACATTTGGTGTGATGAAGTTGTGCCATATCTTTGCTTCAGGTTGAAGGTTCTTGTAAAGCCAATGCCCCCATCAACTTTTCATTGTGTAATTACACTAAATCATGACTCAGCACATGTTCATATAGTAGTTCCCAATCAAAATTGATGATATTCTTCATTTCTTCTTATATTTTCATGGGCCAACCATTTTCTCAAACTCGAAGTGGTTTCGAATTTCTTAAACTGTGAAAGGAACTAACTTTCCTCCAAATTGAACTCGACCGTCACTATCTGGGCTAAAGAGGCCTAGATAGAACTTGGAAACAATTGCAGTACATAATATTGAATGCCTTCTCATGAATGTGGCCCATCCTAATCTCTCACCAATCTATAGAAATCTCTTATAATCTCCTTCTCCAACCTCTTTCTTGAATATTCTCTCATGAACAAGTGGTAATTTAGGAAAACTTTCTTTGACGATAGCTAATAAGGCCTTAGAAGCTTTGCTTATCTCAGGTATAGGAATCTTGACTTGGAAAGGTTGTGGTATTTACTCTTCGGTCATAGAAGTAACTTGCTTTTGAGCACTTGAATTCACCATAACCGGTTCCTCTCTAATCGATTTACTCGGATTTCCTTTCTTCTTTGCCAAATTTTCACGTGATTTCTTCTTAATTTCACGCAATAACTTGCTTTGATTCTTCTTCATATCCTTAACACTAGATATTGTCTCCGTTCCTTTTGTCATCTCTTTTGACCTCCAACTCAAGGGTTTAAACACTCTTGAACTACCTTCTGGTTATAGATAGATTAGGTGTTCTTTGGGTTAGGAAAGGTGTAAGGATGATGATTCTTTATGTGGGTGTGATGGAATCAAGCTTGGATGATATGGGTTTACGAAATTTTAGAAAATGATTTTGAAATTTTTGGTTTTAATTCTTGGATTCTTGGTGTTTTGGAATGATATGGGTGGTTAAATCTAGTTTATAGGAATTTAGGGAAGGATTTGGATATGAATTTTTGGAGATTAGGTGGTGTTTTGATGTGGGGGTGAAGGTTCTGTAAAGCTTCAATGGTGTTTTATGGAGTTTGGGTGCTTTGGGAGAAGCAACTTAAGGTTTGTGGGATATAATGTGAAAAAAACCCTTCTTCAAGTAAACCTGTCGCGGCCGTACATCGGTATGCCGGTCAAATCTTCCATGTTTCTGATCTCAAACCATCACCCTACTTCTTTTTTTACGGCACGGTTAGCGTACTGTTATAACGGTTAGGGACCGGTATGCCGGTCAAATCTCTGACCTTGACCATTCGACCCTTCTGACACGAATGACAATACAGATGGGACCGGCTAGCCGCTCGTATGGCTGGCATACCAGTAAGAGTGTGAAGATTTCTGACCGTATTATGGACCGTCGTGATCCATTGAGGTGGGCTGTTAGGCCGGTCGTGGGACCGATATACCGGTCCGCTGTTGTGGACTTCGGTTTTCGTGAACTTTTTCACCCAAAACTCATATCTTACTCAAACTTCATACCAAAAACACTTTTACCTTCCTCGTTACTGTAATATGTATTAAAATTAACTAATCTAAACAAAAACAAAAACATGAAAACATTAAAAATTACGGGTTGTCTCCCGTACAACACTTTTTTTACAAAGTTGTTTAAAGTTCGACGTGTTACCTCTACTATTTTTAGAGTATGTAGCCTCCCCAACTGCGGGTCAGGCTATGAACATCAACCAATCAGCGCTTTTTACCTATCTTGGGTCGTATTTCAATCACTTTTGCTGACACGACTTGTGTGACAACAAATGGTCCCATCCACATGTTCTTATAACTCTGTGACCTATTTTCGGGTTTAAGGTCCTTCCATGCAACTTCATTTCCTACCCTAAATTCACTCATTGGTCTAAACTCCACAATTTTTTTGTGTAATTTGTCTAGAACTCTTTCCTTGGTCGCAATAAAAATGACATGGACTATGGGGGATACCTTTCTCAAATACATTTCTTGTGCGGAGGGTCACTGTTCTCTCTTGGAAATTTATGATGCTTTGACTTGTGGCCAAGAACGTCCTTCCAAGTATGATAGAAACCTGCTTATTTGCATCATAATCAAGTATAACAAAGTCCGTAAGGATAGTAAATTTACCTACTTGGACAAGAACGTCCTCCACGATTTCCCATGTCTTTTTTATCGAGCTATCCATGAATTATTATTTTACAGAAACCTTATCTGCCCTCTTAATGCAAATCGAACACTGACTTGGCATAAGGCTCACACTTGAACCCACATCGCACATCGATTTCACTTTAAGCTTACCACTTATTTGGATAGGAAGGTTTACCAGGATCTTGAAGCTTGAGTCGTAGCTTCTTTTTAACCTTCTTCGAGACTCTCTCAGCATGACCCACAGTCTCGCCCTTGGCTTGTACACTCACACCTTCTTCTCGACTAGCTTGCGTGAATACTTGTTGCAGTGTAAGACCTTTCTCAACAATCTCAAGCACTTGGGCGTTGATTTTTTCTTCAATATATGCCTCTACAAATGCCTTGATATTACTTTCACTAGGTGGCGGCTCCGCCTTTCTCTCTTCTTCTTCTGGGACTTCCTGTGTAAGTACTTCTTCCTTCTTCTCAACTGAGGCTTCTTCCTCTTTTTTGATAGCTTTGCTAGCTTGTAACTCAAGAACAAGTCTGATCTCTCCTGCGTTTCTTTGAGTAGAAGTCCAAAATTTGATTCTTCTGGGCGAGGCTTGGTTGGTTCTTCAATATTGTTAGGAAACTTATGGCAATTTCTACAGCAGGTGGTAATTCTACCATTTTTCAGGTTTAAGGAAAATAGCCTTGCATGATTTGAAACCAACACTTCCATCACCATTGTCTATGCATCATTCTTCGTACCTAGGGCCAATTGCGGAATATCTTTCTAAAACTTCTCGAAAGCATTAGTTACTTGGGTAACTTGAATTGTTAATATCTTCATTGTGGCGGATTGTTCGTTGAATCTTTTGTTATACATCCGCATGTTATCTTGAATTAAAGTCCAGAAATCTTGCATTATTTTATGGAAATCAAATCCAGCTCCTTGTTGTGGATGATGTGGCAAATCTTTCTAAGCTAGACTATCGGCATAAGCATCAAAGGTTGGTTGCGGTGGCGGTGCTGACTTGTTATAACTTTCGCCCCCTTGATAAGGCTCTTCAGATCTCTACTGGAAATTGTTTTTTAAGGTCATGGTTGGTAAGATTTACCTTGATTCATGACCCCATTAGAATTAAAATATTGCATACCTGAATAACCGAGATAACCAAATTGGTAATCCCCTCGATTTGCTATAAAACAGACTGATTTCGGGTTGCCTTCACACTCTTCCCATAGATGACTTCACAATGCGGACAACCTTTTGATTCTTGCACTACTTTCATCTCCACTGGCTTCCTTTAAAAACCTCTCTCTATTGTAAGTGACATCTTCTTCATTTGATTTTCTATCGTGGAAATTTAGCTCCTAAAGCAGTTTAAACATCTAATCGTAGCGTGCCTCTGGAATTTGTAATAGGATCTCTCAATTCTGGCCAACTTCTTTTCATTTCAACTATTATTGCCATACCCTTTGTAGCTTTTGTGGATCCATGGACATAAAACCTCCTCCTCCAATATTATCTACCCTTAATCTTCCTTCGACATTAAAACCTTGATAAAACATAGCTAATTGAAGTGTTGTGGTGTAACCATAAAGTGGGCATCTAGATAGTTTTTGTTGGATCCGTGTCCATGCTTCTCCTACATTCTCATCATTCTCTTCGCATAAACTTGAAAGTACCATTTGATCATTCATAGTCATATTTTACGGATAATAGCGATTAGAGAACTTGACTTGTAACTCGTCCCACGGCGTAATCAAATTTGATGGTTGACAATCCAACCATTCACTAGCACATCCAGTCAATAAAAATGGAAAGATAAAGTAATATAGTTGCTCACGTGTAATGCCCTTAGTAATGTAAGCATCACAAATCTGCATAAACTTTTGGATCGATCTTACTTGATCTTGATGTGTTGTACCACTATAGTGTCCAAAGCTCAAAAACTGACTAAGCATACCCTAATCGAGCTTGAATCTCGTGGCTTGGATCACTGTAGGGCGAATCCCAGTTAGTTGTACTAGAAAAGGTGCTCCCAAACCTTGAAGACCTTGTTCACAACGTTGATTAATAGGTGGGTTCCCTCCTTGTGGTTCTCCTTGTGGTAGTATACTTGGGGGATTGTGTTTTGTTGATATTCCACCCAAGTGGTTCATTGTTATCTAAGATTCCTTGATCTACAAAGTCGGTAATTGCTTCCTTCCTTTTCTCCTCTCTTTGTCGCTTCCTATAAGCTCGAAGTATTGCCTCGGGGTCCGAGACCATACACCAACCCAAAAATCCTGAAATAGAAAAAACAAAAAGCAAGCGTAAAACCGAAACAACTAAAAACTACTACACTAAAACTAAACACAAATAAACTAACTAGAAAAATCCCTGACAATAGCGTGGAAAACTTGGTGATTGTCGAGGTGTGATAAAATAATAGATAAATAAAGATAATAATAAAGGATACACACCCTATACTACCACTAGAAACTCACTGCAAGTGCATAGGTCGTTTGCAAGTTATAGCTAATAAGTAAAGTTTGTTCGCATGGATTTACTCTGTTAGATCGAATTGCGTTTAAGATAAAGGCGTAGAAGAGAATAATTGTAAAACTAAAAGACAAATAAGAAGATAAATATTTATTGGGTTTTCTGAAAAAGAATTAAACTATGAATGCAATAAAAAAACTAATCGAATGGAGATGAGAAACATCGCTTAGGGTTTCTAGTATGCACGTATCCTTCTACATCAGTATTGTAGTTATAAAAGTGATTTAAGCTTTAAATAAGTACAAATATCCAGGATTCTACATTTCTCCTAACCCCTGTCAGGGTGGACTTAGATGGCAACCTAACAATGACCAAGGACTTGGGTAAGGGGACCCTGCGCAATGACCAGCGGTGAAATCAAACCTTTGCGACTATCTAGTTAGGCAAGCCCATCAGATTACTACCGCACACTTGACGATTATGTGGTGTTGTCAACAACTGAATCCCCCATTAGGGCCGCAATCCAACTACTAATGGGGTAACCCGATACTCGTGCACTAGTAAGGTCTACAAACATTAATTTAACGCACATAATACATTTATGTAAATAAGAAGCTCAATCAATTAACTGTCACTTTCCCAAATAACATAGAATAAAGAAATAGAATTCAAAGATTATACATATGTAAACCCAAGCTATTGGAAAATTAGTTCATACCAGAAGAAATAAAACTAAAGCTAAAATACATACTATCACTTGCTTCTCTGGATCATCTCTAAGAGTAATATTGACTAAGAACTAAGAAATGACATGTTTACAAATGTAGGTTAGTTAATTTATAGGAGCTAGGTCAAAATATTGGAGTGTAGGCCAAGTAATAGAGTCTAAATCCTACTCCAATTCGTATTCTTTAATTGTAGGACAAGATAACCAAGCCTATCTCCTTCGTTATAACTCGGAATCTAGTGGTCTACCCATTGCAACGACCGCAATTCCAAGACCTAACTGAATATCAAATGGCTCCTTCAAATTCCTAGTCGATTTTCTGCAACATTCAAAACACTACTCATTCTCCCTAAGTTTAATCTTACTTCTACCGCATTTCTTACTAATTCTTTATGTACTTTTACGGTGTGTTTTCATGTTAATACTTTAAGCATAGATAATGACCATTTCACAAATACACTACTTAACCATCATTAGCTCACAGGGGTATATGATTTTGGGGTATTTTACACATTGTACACCTAATTCCTTAAAGGATACACTAATTTTTTTGAGTTTTCCCTGAACACATAAAATAGGAATGAGGGACAATGAAATACCACACCTCTAACTCAAAAGTGAGTCGTGTATTTATGACTTGAAATTGACTCAATAAGAAATAAAAATTAAAAATATACAACTAACACATATGATACATTGAATAAGATGAAAGGTAAGGAAGAAAGAAAACGTCTCGAGGCTATCGCCTCGCAGGTCACCACCCAAGGTAGGGTGCGGTGGATACTTCACGTCCTCTCAACAACTTAATATTAAGTGTCTCACTCTTAACGAATTCATACCCTTTTGGGTTGTAGTTTTGAGATGGACTTGATGAATTCACGCGATATGTGACAAGGTTGAACTATATTGATCTTAATGATATCAAGGCCTTATAGGTGTAGTCTACATTGGAAAGACACTCTTGAAGATCATATATGTGAGTGTGAAGGTGGTGAGCGCCTCGTATAAATAAACACAGGTTGTTCTTCTAGAGCACTCGTGAGAAACCATGTGAGTATCTCAGAAACTGTAAAAACAAGTGGGTAGAGTATTTGTCGTGGGGTGTCGATTGAAAAATGTCAAGTTCAAGAGTACATCTACTTGACATAATTTAGTTTTTTGCTCACTTTACTATGTATCAATTCAAATAGGGAGACATTGACATTTAACTACAATTCACCATATCACTTATTTGCTCATAAATATGTTTATTCTATTCCAAATGCTTGAGTAATAGATTATTAGAAATTAAAGATCAATCTATATAAAAGTCTTCATCTAAAAAAGAATTATATTAAAAAAAAAATTCTTAATCATGCACATGGGATAAAAAAAAAAGTCGACCAAATCAAATATAGACATGTCAGACACGATTCCATGATTTCCTCCCCAGATTACAAGCTTGATGTGACAGTTACCATTCCAAAAAAGTCATCCAGATCAACGATTGATCTTCCACACGCAATCTTATGATTCCCTCCCCGAATTGCAAGTTTGATGTGTTTGTTACCATTCCGAGAAAGTCAATCTAATATTTTGCATTGATGAGGAGACTTCCCATACCACTATATAAAGGGGTCTCTTAGCATTTCATTCAACACATCAACAGCCAACAGAGAAAGAAAAAACTCTTTATTTATCTCCATATTTTCTATAGTTTAAGCTGTAGAATAGTATTGTAGCAATAGTTATCCGACAAGAATATACCAATTTTACCTCAAAAACCTTTTTTAAGGAAGTGATTCACGTTATTGACGATATTACGTCATATCTGAATTGTTCGTTGTAATTCATATTCCTTTTAAATTTATTAAACTTGTTGTAAGTTTATCAATCATTAATTTAATTAATAAAAAAAGTGTTTTGATTTCTTTCCGATCAGTTGATCACTCATTTTTCCAACAAATTCTAGATTCAAAGTAAGACTTACGGATTCGATGTATAAAATATTGTGAATTTATCGGGATTAAAATCTCTCTAATAATGTATATCATGTTTATAATATGAAAATCTTAGTTATACTAAATGCCTTGTTTGATGTTATATTTGTAACTTTTCATATTATATTTTAGAGTAAATTCTACATTTTAAGCATTACTTATGGTCTAAAAACATTTTTAGGTCACATCTTTCGAAAATAATATTTTAAGGTCAACCGTTGTAAAAAATACTAGTTTTAAATTATTTCAGTAATTCTTTGAAATATTTTATAAATTTTAAAAACAGTTTAAATATTTCAAATAAAGTTTCTTGTTTGTGATATGATCAAATAAAGATATGATTTAACTGAGATGCCCAAATTACCCTTAAAATTTATAAAACATCTCACGTAATTTATGAAATAGCCTAAAATAAAGCAACATTTTTTTATACATTTGATTTAAATATAGTACTTTTAACATAAGTGACCTAAAGTATTTTTAACCCATAATATCATGAAATAGATTTTGTTCTCTATTTTATTATAGGTTACTACCTTGTAAAACTAATACAATTTTCAAGTTGAATATATTCAATTCGTACTTCCATTGCCCTATCGCTCTAGAGCAACTTAGTTTGCAACTCCCCTAGACTTCTACTCTTCAAATGATCTTACAAATAGATCAGAAAGTTGACTTCAAGCTTTTATAGAAGCAAAAAATTCCATCTGATAAGAGAGGAAAATCTCATATTGAGATGACAATTTGGACTCTTTGGCCCATTTGAAAAGCTTGAAACAAGAAACTGTTTGAAAATCATGTATATACCCCTTAACAAGTGTAAAAAATGCTTACCTAACTTATGATGAGTTCCATAGATATAAATACTTGACTTTAAAGCTAATCTAAACTCTAATAATCTTAATTCTACTGAAATGGATACAAATCTGCAATACATAACCTCTAGGGAGTTACTTAATAATAATACTACTTAGGTTAATGTAGATGCTACTTACCCTAGAGAAAATAACACTTCTTCTACTGTTTAATTTTTTAGTGATCCGCAGAGCCACGTTTTGAAAGAAAACCATAGAAATTCAAAACTAACTCAGCTGAAGAAGTAGAAGCTATAAGAATCAGAAATGTTATTTCCGAGACACTCCTTAACCTAGTACAAGATATATTTTGAAGAATGATTTTCTCAACCTTTTGAATTTTTTTAAAAATCACACTAAGTTTTTAAATCGTAATCTTTGTCATATTTTTAAGGATATCCAAACATTATCGCGATCACTTAATATTATTTTCTTTTTTTTACGTCACAAGCTAAATCAAGTCATTAATTGGGTTGCGAAATTCACTCCCCCCCCCCCCCCCCCCCCCCCCCCCCCCTTTCTCCTAAACTTTATTCACTTGATCTTGTAGGTTCTAGTATTGGTAGAGAACCATCCGAATTTATTGTATTTTTTCAAGTTTTTATTTATCTAAATTATGTTAATTAACTTAAACAAAAAAAGAAAGATGATAATACGGCCTTACTATTCGTTCAGTGATATTTTCACATGCCTTGTTTTTAGAGATCTCATTCCGTGTCAATGTGAGAGTGAGAGAGAGAGAGATAGGGAAGCCCAAGACTTGGAAGCAGGAGAGCCAAATGAAATGTGTCTTAATTAGTGCATACAAGATCGGCTATTTGTGGAAGAGCTGGATGAATATACACCATCTAAAAGTTGATTACCTTCACCAAATCTTACGAACACATCATTTCTCTCTCCTCTTTCAACTCTCCTCCCACACCCCTAACTGTGTGTTTGTTGCAAATATGGAAATAGGAGATGGTTTTGTGTATTTGCTTCAAAAGGTAAAAAACAATATCGTATGGATGATGTTTCTGATTATATTTAGAGCCGCGTGTTCTTTTCAAGAACCTCATCATCTCTCTCGCCAATTCACTGTTGGCAATAATTGATATGCCTATAAATACTTCTCATTCCCATGGAGTGTGAGAAAACCCGCTTTAACCCCAACCCCCTCACTTACCTTTTCATCAAAAAGGAAAAATAGCCATCTTCTTCCCTTTTAGGTAAGAACTATAATGCAATAATATCCTTTTGTTCCATTCAAGCTGTCTTCCTTATGAAATTGTTCGGTAGTATTAAAGTTCTTTGAGCTTGAAACACATTAAAGATAGGGGTTGTTTCCTACAAGTGATAGGTTATTTTTTAGTACTGAAACGAGGGTTAGTGATCTTATTTCATAAAATTCTGACTAAACTTTATAAGAATAAAACATAAACTGGGATTCTTTAATTATTCCTAGTAGACTCACTGTTTGGCAACTTATTCTGCAGTCTGCACCCTCTTAATTATGTTCATATAATTCTAACTTCTAATCTATTATTTCATGTAATAAATAAAGTTATCTATACACATGAAACAGTGTATCTAACTCACCTTGTCCATTTTGCAGAGAAATAATTACACTTGTGCTAAATATCTGTGCTTGTTGTATCAAGAAATGGTGAAGTTTGACACCTTCTCGGAGCATCTAAACCAAGTAAGAGTAATTTAATTATGTTGCAATATATTTCTAAAACATCGATGAGTATTTATCAGTTATTACTTATTACTTAAAAATGTACTTTTTCCTATACATGTGAGAATCTCGATCTATATTCGCTACATGAACTTTTACAATAAAAAGGTAAATGAATGACTATATATATATATATATATATATATATATATATATATATATATATATATATATATATATATTAGTTTGAACTGGTAAAACAAAAAGAAGGAAATAGTGGTAGTTTTTGGCACTTACTAAAAGGACCTACGCCCATGGTTTTATAAGTGTTTCATGCAATTTCTTTCTCATAGTTTTCTCTCCCTTACAGAATATAAAAGAGAAGCAAATTTTATAAATGTAAATTTAGCATCAAATATTGATCAAGTTTATCAAACAAGATCAAAAAGTTAGAGTCTAACTAAAACTAATTTATAACCAAATTTCCCGTTATAATGTGAGTAATGAAAATCCGTCTTAAAATTTATGGAATCTCCAAGACTCCAAGTAATAGTTATTCCTATTCTGTGAGAGCATATAATTACACATATTTGTTATATACGGGATCTACCCTAAATATTAAAATATATTTGGTTACTTAATTTTTTTTTTCCTTTTTCTGGCCAGTAAATTTTATGCAAAATGAAAACGGATATTTCTTGGTTAGAGCGAAACCAATTATTTCTCTTGTGCAAATCCAAGACCTTGTAGTTGTAGACCAACCTTATTTGTCCACGTGATTATATTATCTTTTTCTTTTTAGTAGTATAATTTATTTTGGTCGGTGATTATGCTACCTGAAAAACAACGAGAACTTTCCTGATGCTACCTGAAAAACGACGAGAACTTTTCTGATCATTGACCAAAAAGAACGATTATTTAAGACATGTTACATGTATAAAAATTTAAGACCATGTAGAAAGCGTGTGGTTGATTTAATGTAACAATCGATTTTTCTATGATGGGTCCTTCTCAATTCACTGCGGGTCCTTAAAGTGGACAGAGTAATTAATAGGGCCACGTAAATGCTTTCCCTTCAAAGTAGATTGATCCTTTTATCCAAACATTCAAAGAAGAACCAGGAATTATACATTGAGCAATACGTGATATATGTCATGGTATACGTATTATTTCATTCTCTTATTTTTCTTTCATTAAATCATACCTGCCAAAATCTTTTATTATTATTATACTTCAGTTCATGTTTCTATGCTCACATACTAGTCTAGCTACTTAGTATATCTATTGCTTTCAGTTCAAAGTTATTATCGTATTAGGGTTTGTTTAAATACCATATTCTTGCATGAACTTTATATAGATTTCTTTTAATTTGTTTTTACATTGTAATAGACTTCATTAGTCATTAGAATATGTAATTAGCTAATCTGAAGACTACTACTTAGAGAAAAGAAAAAGCCTTTTATAAAATCATGTTTTCTACAAGAGTTGGAGAAAAAATTACATAATTTGAAACCTTCTTTATCACTATTTTTCAGTTTGTAAGCATGGATAAATCAGCCGATCCGCCATTTGAAGAGACATACAAGGATATACTCATGAATAATCCAAATATAACCTCTCCTAAAAGTGTTGATTATGATCATATTATTGTGGAGGAACGAGAGCTTCCATTGATTGATCTTGAAAAGCTAAGCTTAGGAAATCCGTATGAAAGAGATGAATGCAAAAGAGAAATAGCTAAAGCTTCACAAGAATGGGGTTTTTTCCAAGTGGTTAACCATAGAGTTTCCAGAGAAGTACTAGAGAAAATGAGTTTGGAACAAATAAAGGTGTTTAGAAAACCCTTCTATGAGAAGGCGAATGATGCAACCCTTTTGGGTGGAAGTTATAGGTGGGGAACACCTTCAGCTACTTGCTTGAAGCAGCTTTCTTGGTCCGAAGCATATCATGTACCTTTGAATAATATCCTTAATTCAGGTGGTCACAGCAACCTCAGGTAATTAATATTACATTAGTTCCAAAAAATTCTGATTAGCCCCATGTATTTTACTCAAGATTTTATAAAATTACTTCAAGTTTTCGGAATTAACAATTTATCTAAGAAGTTTAAGTGCCTGTTTGGATCTATTATTTTAGAATTAAAAAGTGTATTTTTGATTAAAATTAAAATATTTGTAAAAATAATTAAAAAATATATTGATATCTAAAATTATTTTAACTGATTATTTTAATCTAATGCTTTTTTTAAAAATAATTTTAAGATTCTAAAATATATTTTTTATTTTTATTTTAATAATTACTTAACTAATATTTTTATTAAAAATGATTTTAAGAGCCTAAAATATATTTTTGGGACTAAAATTATTTCAAATGATTATTTTAAAAATAAATCTCAAACATGCTCTAAATGATTAGGATTTATTTTTTTAATATTATGTGTCGATTTTTTTTTAGCAAGTGGTGAATTCTCTTGATGTATCTCATGTTTCATGTTGATCTTTAGTAATTTAAGAGGTTAAAGTAAAGAGAACTTGACTAATGTAATGACAAATTTTCATACTATTGACAAGAAACATAATTAGAGATTTAGTACTACCTACCACTAAAATACCCACAAAAGCATTTCGTGTTACCTACCTAGGATATGCAAATCTATCTTACCTAGGATATGCAAATCTATCTTGACATAAAGAAATATGATAACAAAAGTCACTAACAAATTTTGGTCATTTAAAACACTTTAATAGGTTGTTTTCTTATATAGGGGCTAAGTACTACTGTTGACTTTGAAAATGATATTCTATCTACACCAACCACTACCTCATATAAATATATTATTTCGTTAATTCTAAAGTGATTATTGTGGCTTAATAATGCTAGAACACTTTTCTAGCATGAACTAAACGAGATTCTAATCGATTCACCTTAAAACTTTAAAATTTTATGTGTTTATTGACTTTTATCGGATATCTGTAAAAAACATAGAAGTTTTAACCAATTTTATTGAATAGTGGATTATTTCATAAGAAAGCTTGAGTATCTAAACATAATAGCCAAATTATATTAAAATAAACTCGGTCATTTAGTTACTTATACGTATACATATATGTGTGTTTTATCCGCAACAATATTACCGTACTCAAGCATTAGTTTTTTCCAATTTCATCTATATATATAATATTTTCGCCTTCACTAGAATACATGGCACAAATTCAATATAGATATGCTTCATGCTACCTAGGTTATATCTTGTCTGTTGTTTGTCGTTTCATCTTAATGAATCCAAGCGTGTCGACGCTGTATTATATTTTATTTGGGTTTTAATTTGTTCTACATCCTTCTTTTCTTAATTTATACTTTATTTTAACATTGATACTTTAAGTGTTAATAAATTATCCTGTTTTTATTATTATAACATAACATTTTTTTTACATCAAATGTAACTGCATTTCAGCTCAACAATGGAACAATATGCAAAGACAGTGTCTGAATTAGCACAAGAATTGGCATCAATATTAGCTGAAAATTTGGGTCATAAATCGTCTTTTATTAGAGAAACTTGTCTGGACAACACTTGCTATCTTCGAATGAATAGATATCCACCATGTCCTATAGATCTTGAAGTTACTGGATTGATGCCACACACTGATAGTGATTTCTTGACTATATTACATCAAGATGAGATTGGAGGTTTGCAGTTAGTCAAAGATGGTAAATGGATTTCTGTTAAACCTAATCAAGAAGCTCTAATTGTTAACATTGGGGATCTCTTCCAGGTAATTTCTTTGTTGTACTTTAACGTGTTGAAACCAAGATAAGATCAAGTTACTCCAAAATTAAAATAATTTTTTTCTCTTTACAGGCATGGAGCAATGATGTTTACAGAAGTGTTCATCATCGAGTGGTTACTAATAAGAGGAAAGATAGATTTTCGACTGCTTATTTCTTGTGTCCATCATATGAAACGGTAATAGATAGTTGTATTGAACCATCTGTCTATAAAAGCTTTAGCTTTAGACAATATAGACAGCAGGTTCAAGATGACGTAAAGCAATTTGGTCACAAAATTGGTCTTTCAAGGTTTTTGTGTAAAATGTAATATGAAGAAAATATAAAAGGGACCAATTTTGATATCTAGAAAATATTGTCCATAGTTTCTAAACCAGGAACTAGGTGATCGAAATAACATTCTATACATCCTTTATATTTTGGACCAAAAAAAAAATATACATCCTTTGTATAAAGGAAATATTTCCATGGAGGTTTCCATATTTTTATTAATTAGATTAGTGATTAATATCACGATTAAACAAGGTGTTAGTCAGTGTCACACTGAGGAGACAAATAACGTAGAAGAGTCACTGTTAATCAAAAGACTAATGTGAAGAATGCAAGAGCCAAGAGGTGAGACAAGAAGAAGAAATCCCCCAAGCATCCACAGTGTGTTCTATTTTCCTCATAATTTTCATTTACTAAATACTTGTCAACTGATCAAGAAAGCATTGCTCAAATTAAAAATCTAGGAGGGTGCATGTATATTCCTTTTTTGTTTTTATAAAGTGAGTAATATTTCAAGTTAAAAGAGTAAATTCCATCATGTATCCTAGTAGAAAGATCTTAAATGTATAAAAATAAAATAAAAAAGCCACTAGTTCACGTTACATAGGGGAAATTATTTAACTCACTACTACCGTGTGTTGTGGCGTTAGGACGACGACATTAGTTACTACATGTGAGTCGTCGCTAGAGACAACCCATTCAAGACCAGAGAACATCCTCGATGACAAAAGTCACTACCGTTCTCAATTGTCATTAACGACAAATTGGTGTAGTCGTCTATAACTTTAGAGTGGTCGGTGCCAAATATTATAGTCGCTATGACTAGTGTAACTAACGACAAAATATTGTCGTCGTTGATGACCATTTGTAGCGACTACTTGACTGTCATTGGCAAAGACAAATTGTCGTTGCTGGTGAAGTCGACGTATTAAAGGTAACAGTCGGGCATAATCTTAAAAACGAAAGAAAACCCCAAAAAAAGAATTTATCTATTTTCTAAAATCCTTAACCCCTATTATATCTATTGCTTTATGTCACTTTATCAATTGTCTTTCTCGAGACCATCTTACACTTGTGGGGCCTACTTATACTTTAATTTTTCCAAAAATTACATATTTTCCTACAATTCAAACTTTTTATAATTGTTTTATGTAAATATATTTGTGTTTAACATATGAGTCATGATTAGGTGATTAAAACTTGTTTTGTGATTGTATATTTGAATGGTAAAATAATATATATTTCAATTTTTATTTTTGATATTTGTATAGTTGTACACACGTGAGTACTAATGGTTTAGTGTTTTGTTAGTGTAATCATTGTTCAAATAATCGAAGATTATATAACTGTGAGGTTAGGGCAAACATTCAATATGGGTTTTTGTTCACCTATGACGTTTGGACAAAGTACGGTGAAAAAGTATCAAATCTCGCGCATAACACATTCCAAATTGTAGAAAAAATATAACAGTTTAAGTCCCGCTTACGATGTTCGGGGTCATTCGGGTGACACAAGATGAGAGACGAGAATTATACAAGTCATGGCAATTTCAAAACTTTGTTCGTAAAAATGGAGACCGAGTTATATCCTGGAAGAAACAAAAACGCCCCAGAGGTGCAAGATCAATAAATTATTTTTGAACTCATGATATAATTTATGAGGTACATATTTTCTAATAAAAATAATATTTAATTATTAAAGTTCTTTAGATTAATGACTATATATTGGAATAGAATAAGGAAAGTTAAAGAAATGTGCGTCGGGATCATTGGTGGTCACCGATGAGCAGAACCAGCAACAAATTTCACTTCCACCACTGGGTGGCTTCTTCGACCATGGCGGTTGGGATGATAAGAAAAATGAATGTCGGACCACGAAATACCAGAAGGACGATGTAAGTATTTCTGTATAAAAACTTATTATTTAACATAATAAATGTTTTGATGTTTTATAATTTGCAATATATTTATTTAATGTAACAGGGTTCTCTTCAGGACTTAACGAAACAAAAAGTCACCCAAACCCAGTTTGAGTCATCTAAGGTTACACCCCTCACTCCATCATTGACGCTCAAGGAGTAAGTAGATATTGTAAAAAAAGGCGCGAAGGTAGAGATGGGCCTATCGACAAGGAGTTGGGCACCCAGAGTGGGACCGCCTACAAATAAAAGATGTGTTTCCAAAGCTGTTCTTTTTATACGTGACCATGATCAGCAGTTGAGCGACATGATGACTTCCTTGAATGAGCTTCTTGTTTCACAGGGTCGCCCGCCTTACGTTCCTCTAGGCAATTGATCTACGAGTTTGACTACTATCACCACTCGACATTACTGGTGCAATAGGGCTCGTTAACTAGTGTAAGGCAGTTGCGGGACTTTCGACTTCCACACGAGGCCAAGCTAACTTTACAACAACTCCCTCACCTCTGGTATCCGACATATAGTAGATGAGGAAGGTAGACATGAAGATGAAGAAGAACCTGAAGAAGATGATGAAGAATGTTTATCTAATCCCTAATTTCTTGATGTGTTGACTTTATGTTTGTTGACTTTATGTTTAATTTATGTTGACTTTATTTTATATTCCATGTTGACTTTATTTTAATATATTAATATTATTTGTTTTTATATATTGTTGCATTATTTATATCACTTTCAAAAATTATAAAGCAAAAGAAATTATCTTCTTTTAAAAAAAAGGTTATTTGCAACTAAACATTGTCGAGAATAATACAAATAACAGTGACAACAACACCATCGTCAAAAAAACAATACTATAGCGTTTGAAACTTATGTAGATTATTTGTCTACTAAAAATATATGAAACTGGAAGAAAGTTTATGTGATTAATATATTTTAATTTATTATAACGTTTGAAATAACTATTAAGATCCGAAACCAAAAAGTGATAAAATATGTCAACAATGATAGACAAGATGATAGTGAATTTCGAAATCTATAATCCTACTTGTATCCATAGAGTTCTAGAAAAAACATATAATCAATTATGGAGAAACATCCTCATTCTTATGTTATTGATACAATGGAGTGATTATTAGATGGATGTTAAGTTCATGATGAACATAATAGGTGCTCGAAGCACCATACGTGCGTGAAGTACTTAGAAGTGCCTAAAGTATAAAAGGTCGTGAAGAACATAATTTAATTAAGCATGAGACACAAGATTTTGAATTATGAAAGGGTACTCGGAATAATTGTTTTTATATTTCATGTTATAATCAGAAGTATGCGATATTTGTGTCTTGTACTCTTTTTCCTTCACTGAGGTTTTCCCACTTGGTTGTTCCTCATAAGGTTTTAACGAGGCATGTCAAATATTCATAGTCAAAAGAATTATATACTTCTTTTCTTTGTCAAGAAAATAATTTTACTAACATTCAATACTCTCAAGTGAAAATCCAAAAGATTTTCACATAAACTTTTATTAACGACAATAAAGGTACTAGTCCATAAGTATATAATGTATTAGGAAATACGTAATGTTGTAATGAGAAGGAGAATATATTGAAATTATATACTCTTTTTCCTTCATCACGGTTTTTCCTATTGGGTTTTCCTGGTAAAGTTTTAAAGAGATAAACTGAATACTTGTCATACCCCAAGGAATGATGTAATCTAATTCCTTCATCAAATTTTGTCCCAATGAGGTTTTAATGAATCATATATCCTTCAGTGAATATTCAAGGGGGTAGTGTTATGAAATATTTATTTAAGTGGTTATTACCCAATAAAGCCACAACATGTCGAAACAACTTGTATCAACATTTTTTTTATCCGAAAAAAGTATGGTTTATCTTCAATATGAAATATACCAACGGTATTGTATCATGATAATGTTGCTTGTATTTCACTAATTCAAAATGAACATATCAAAGATGACATAACAAAATATATATCACCAAAAAAATTCTACACATAGAAGTTACAGAAGAATGAAGACATCGACATTCATCAAATACAATCATGTAAAAATCTTGCTGAATTGTTCACCAAAGTATTGTCAACCACAACATTCAAGAAGTTTATCCACAATATTGGGATATATCTACTAAGAAAAATTACTTTGGCATATCCTAATCGAGCTATGGTTTCAGATATTGAGTCCATTTGTATAAAATTACCAATTCCACTTGCTATATATCTTAATCCTTATCTTGTCTATAAATCCGTAGAGTTATTTTCAATTTCATCCAGATCAGAAGAATTTGGATGTTAATTTTCTCAGATTGCATTTCTAATTTCTAAACCTCTGAGTAAAAGTGGGATCCATTTATATGCCACAATTTCTCAAGAGATTTATTAAGGCTAGTTCCATTTTTCATATTTAAAGATGAACATGCCATTGCTAATTGATTTAACTTTGGCTTTACCTAATTTTTTCCATTGAAATCTGACAAAGTTACTAATCATATAGAACATAGGTGAAGAATTGATAAATCGTCCAACAAGGCAATTTATCCATATTGTAGCTCCTTTCATTAAGGATGTGCATGCAACTTAATGATTCTCTTACCTTCATGAACGAATTGGCTCATGAAACCTTAGTTTTAGTGAATCCTTAATGTGACCTTCAAATAGTTTCACCCATGGTTTCTGTCATTGTTTTCATTATGATAACTTTTAATTCCATGAGCCACTTCATGAACAACTTTAGGAGCAACCGAAATAACATTCACTTGAACTATTACATTTGATTCAAAGTTGCCAAAAGTTGTAATTCTTACATTTTTTTAGTAACATTACTAGCATATATGCTATAGGGAAAGGTTCACATTACGCACTCTATCAACTTTTGAATTTGAACTCGTCGGAGTGAAAACTTCTTTGGCGATTACTCGAAATACCTCTTTTTTAGCCATTATGATCTTTAGCTCTAAAAACTACTAAGGAAAAGAAAAAAAGTTTAGAAGAAATGAAATGGTGCGGTGGTTGGATATCGTTTGGTGGTGGAGAGGATGATGTTTCCAGTAAAGAAGGGTGGTGAGTGAGTGTTTAGTTAGAAAAGAGAGAAAATCTGACACTTGATCAACTAGCGAGAACAGACCTGTTTTGACCTTATTTTGACTCTATTTTCATGATCATAATCTTTCATTTGAGCATAGGAGTCAATTTATTGTTCCAAGTATATCGATTAGGGGTGAGTACGATCCAATTCATCTCGGGTTTTGGCCAAAATTAAAACCAAATGGTTCGGTTTTTAAGATTGGTGGTACCGAACGAAACAAATTTCATAGGTTCGATTTTCTCGTTTTTTGGTTCGATATTTGATTTTGGTATGTGTTTAATTTGGTAACGGGATATATTTCAAGGACGTCTACTTTAGACATTTTGTTATTTAACATATCCATATATGAAATGTCTGGTTTTTATATTATTAATCGATATAGGAATATTGTATTCTTGAAAATGTGCATTAAATTGTAAATAACTAATTACATATGAATATTTCTATAGTTTAATGTTTGTCCCTTAGTCAAGAATTTTCAATACATGAAAGATCTATTTAGATATATTGAGTAATTATTTATGCAAAGATGTTTTACACATCATGACCTTTTTATCGGTGGAAATGCTATATGTGAGTATTTTTGTTTTCAAAATTTTCTCTATTTTCTATCCGTTTATCATAATTTTTCTTAAAAAATATAATGAAAAATCAGGGGTGGTTTAAGTAAAGATAAATGAGAGAACATTCAAAACTTAAAAATATTAGAAATATAAATTATTTTTGTATTTTTTTTGGTTCAATTTAGCATAGAAAACCTTAATTAACCCGAACTTTTTCAGTTTTTTTAAAAAGTAATGCTGGATATCACCCCAAATCGCATCACCCTTTCATCGCCTCCTACGTGGATTATAAATAGACCAATCATATAATTTCTCTTTCCTTATTTATCATTTTCTTTCTCCTTTATGATTGATCCACATAAGAGACGATAAAAATGTGATGCGATTTGGAGTGATATCCAGCATTGCTCTTTTTTAAAAGTTCATACCAAACCAAAAAGGTTTGTCGGTTCTCAGTTCAATTTTTTTTCTATTTTTGAGGTCGATTTGCTTTTTTGGTTTTGTTTTGCGCGTAATAAATAAATGTTCTAAATTTGGGAAAAAAAAACTATCCTAATTGTCCTTAGCAGTTACGCCACGGCGCCAAGTACGCAGCGATACCCAACTCTCCATCGTTTCCATTAACACACCACTCTCCCGTCCTTACTACATTCACTTGCTCTCCTAATCAATACAAAACCTTAAACAAATTCATATTATTCAACAAATAACCTTCATTAACCATAAACCCAACCATACCCTTTTTCTCACTTTCTTTCACATGCCCTTGATTTCACGTATCCTATGACTACCACCACCAACAATTCCTCTCAGGTCTGGCCACATTTTCTATTTAAACAATTAATTTAATTATATATCTCGTTAATTCTTTTTTCCTCTAAACAGGTTGGATTTTTGCTGCCCGTGAATGAGAATTTGAAGGAAGGAGAAGTGAAAGGAGGTGAAATTACCAAAATAACCCTCTTTGAAGGACCTAATATCGTTGGCCGTAACTGTATTCCGGTCACCGATAAACGGCTCAGTCGTAAACATATTACTCTAGACGCCACTAATGATGGCTCTGCTAAAGTCTTTGTGGTATGAGCTCAACTCACACATTCTCGTATTTAAATAATTCCATTATATAGGTCCTTATATTATCATTTAATTTCATTTAGGTCCCCTTAATTTCACTATACATATTCTTTTTTTTTTGAGTTCATAATTTTTCATTTCCACTTACTAGAAACAAATGAACAACTCATAGTTGATAATTGATTTACAAAAATATTTTTTCAAAATGCATTTAGTATATAAATGCGCATGATATATTTGTGAAAAGTTTGTAGTGATTGGGAAATCAATTGTAGGAAGGGACAAATCCAGTTGTTATAAGGGGCAAAGATGGAAGAAAAAAGATTGCATCAGGAGAAACTTGGAGAATACAACACGGAGATGTAATAGAGTTAATACCTGGACATTACTTTTTCAAGTACGTAGCTAAATTAACCGAGAAGGGTAAATCAACAGATAATAACCAAAAAAGACCTTTTAACGAAGAAAGTAATACTACCAATCGTGAACTGGTTTACACAAAGAAAAGTCGAACATCTTACGAAGAGGAATCAAATACGAAGGTATGAGATAATTTCAGCTTTTATAACTTAAATTAAGAGTTAATTACACTATTAGTCCCTGTTTTTACTGTCCTTTACAGATACAATATAGTGGTAATGGTCAAAAAATAGTCAACTCTTTAGAAGGTATACGTAATTTCAATGTTTCTAAAGAGAATTTACCTTCAACTTTTCGTCTAATGAGAGTACGTGAATTACCACCTTGGGCCAATACAAATTCTGTTTCCATTAGTGATATAATTCAGGTCAGTTATTTTTTTCCTTTCCATTAAATTGAAAAAAAAAAAAAAGTCATTTTCAGTAAAATATTTGAAAAAAAATGTTATTATAGGGAAATGTGGTAGTAGCTATTCTCTCTAATTACATGGTGGATATGGATTGGCTTTTATCTGGTCAGTTTTACTTAATTATATTATATTATATTATATATAATATGTTTTATTTGTGATATAATATAGCATGTCCAAAGCTAACAAAAGTAGCGAACGCTTTAATTCTACATGGAGAAGGGGATGGTTCATTAGAGCAAATGAAGGTTAATAAAATTTATATTTTAATTCAAACTTTTTCATGTTTAAATATTAAATTATTTTTTTGTAGAGAAAAAAGCCAGGTGGATGGATTTTACATAAACCTCCATTACCAATATCATATGGAACACATCATTCAAAAGCTATGTTTCTTATATATCCTCAAGGAGTAAGAATAGTTGTTCATACAGCTAATTTAATATCTGTTGATTGGAATAATAAATCACAAGGTTTATGGATGCAAGATTTTCCATTAAAAAATCAAAATAGTTTAACTAAACCTTGTGGTTTCGAAACTGACCTTATCGATTATTTAACCGCATTAAAGGTAAATAAAAATAAATAAATAATCTCTAATCCCAAGTTGTAAAAACTAATTTCCGTTCTTTTTATTTTACTACAGTGGCCAGAATTTAGTGTTGAATTTCCGAATATGGGGACGTTTAAAATTAATCCATCGTTTTTTAAGAAATTCGATTATAGTAATGCTACGGTATATCTATCTTATAAAACTCTCATTTGTATTATATATATTTATATTTATATTAATTAAGGAGTTTTACAGGTTAGATTAGTGGCATCTGTACCTGGATATCATTCAGGTCCTTATTTAAAAAAGTGGGGTCATATGAAATTACGTACTATTCTTCAAGAATGTACTTTCGATAAAGAGTTTCGAAATTCTCCTCTAGTTTATCAGGTTTAGTACAAACTCTTTTTAATTTCTTTTTTTCTGCAATTAGATTTCATATTATTAATATTATAATTATTTGCAGTTTTCATCCTTAGGTTCTTTAGATGAGAAATGGATGAGTGAATTAGCTTCTTCCATGTCATCAGGTCTTTGTGAAGAAAGTAAAACACCTCTAGGTTTAGGTAAACCGTTAATAATTTGGCCTACTGTGGAAAATGTTAGATGCTCTATAGAGGTAAGTTTCCTAAATTACTACAAAATGTCCTTTATCTTTTGGAATAAGCAATTAAGACACTATTTTTAACTAGGGGTATGCTGCTGGAGGTTGCATTCCAAGTCCTCAAAAAAACGTTGAAAAAGACTTTTTGAAGAAATATTGGGCAAAATGGAAGGCTAGTCATACTGGTCGTTGGTATGTTTATTTTATTTTATTTTATTAATCTTTAATCTATTTTTATTTTATTTTATTGAGGTTACTACTGACTATGTTTAAATATTACAGTCGAGCAATGCCTCATATAAAGACATTTACACGTTACAATGGTCAAAATATTGCGTAAGCATGACTATTTTATTAGTGTATTTTAAAAATTAAAAAAAAGTAGTTAAGCTAATATATATTTTATTTACTAGGTGGTTTTGTCTTACTTCATCAAACCTTAGTAAAGCTGCTTGGGGAGCTTTACAGAAAAATAATTCTCAATTGATGATTCGTTCTTATGAGGTAATTTAAGAAGACTCTTAATATTTTATATTATTATATTATTTTTTTTAGATGTGAAGTTTGTTTCAGCTTGGAGTGTTGTTTTTACCTGGTGCTGTTAAAAATGGTCGTGAATTTTCGTGTACGGAAAATGGAATATCCTTAGCGGTAAATACTTGTTTGTGAAATTTTGGGTTGTTTAATAATTAGTGATGATTTGGAATGTTATATGATATATATAGGGAAGAAGTGAAAGTAGAAATTGTGAAGGGAAGAGAAGAAAACTTGTGACATTAGGTTGGCAAGGGAATAAAGAGGGGGACCCACATGAGATAATTCATTTGCCTGTGCCTTATGAGCTTCCTCCCAAACCATACACATCTGAAGGTTTATTCTTCAATATTTGTTTTTTTTTTTAAATTTCTAGTTTCATTTGTTTGATTTTGTTTGTTGATGCAGATGTTCCTTGGTGTTGGGATCGGATATATACAAAAAAGGATGTTTATGGTCAAGTTTGGCCTAGATAGTAAAACTAAACTGTATTCAGCCTTTTTATAGCTTTTACAAGTTTTCCTTTGTTGATTTTACGGTCACGATATGATGTTGGAAATAGAGAGTTCACTCTTTTCTTTTGTCATTTACGTTTCCGACGGTGTGGGGTTGGGTTTTTCATTTTCTTAGTATCTTTCATCTAAAAGCATATTTAGAAAAAAGATAAAACTAAAGTTAATAATCTTTTTAAAAGAATTAGAAACTTAGGGGCAAGTCCGAATAGATGGAGTTTAGAACATTATGGAGTTTAGAATATTATGGAGAAAAACGTTTTGGATAGATGGGATTTAGAATATTATGTAAAAAGATGTTTTGTTCACTATCAAAGGTATAGGTATACAGAGAGAAGCTAATATGTGTATTGGCTAGCAAGACTGGGACTTAAGCACACAAATGTTTATTCTACCTCCATTGATCCACTCGATGGGGTATGGGGAGGGCTCGCCAAAGATAGTGTCAATTGGAGGTCTTCTAGGAGAATTTTTATGTGGTTATGCTAAACATGTCATAGGTTTTTTCTCCACCGTTTTGACCTCCACTATAATAAAAAAAAAAAAACTTAGGAGCAAGTTGGATTGAATTTGTAAAGCACAAGAAGGTAATTTACACTAATTGTAAACTTATAAGGGAGTATTTTGTCACGAGTTAGTATTTTTCTCACTCGAAATGCAAGTTGGGGTTCTAAGCCACACGAGATATACTTAATCATGTGCGTAACTAACATGTGATATCCTTGATATAGGTGTATATGGTTATTATTCTGTATTGGTCCGGTTATATGAAAAGTGAATGTATTATCAACCTAGTGGATAGGCGTGACATCTTCCCAAACCTCAGGGGAGAGGTGTGTCGGGCGGCGTCCGAAGTGTCAACCCGTCTCAAATAGTATCAGAGCCTACTCGTCTCAGTCAAGCCGAAGCAGTCGTGCAGAGACATCAGTTTGGGACAAGTGCTGAGGGCATACTGGTTGTCGTGGTTTACCTAGGAGGGGAGCTAGTTGGACAGGGGGGTCCACCATTCCTCTACGCGCGCGTACGGTTGTCGTGGTGTTACCTAGGAGGGGAGCTAGCAAGTCGGTCTTATAGAGCTTCCGTACAAATGGGTAGCGGTTGATATGCACGCTTGAGCGAGGTGTTACCAAGACGGTGGTGACATGCGTGTGCAGTGGCGGGGCAACTTGCGTGTGGGTTGTCTTTGGCATGGTCGGTTTATCCACGTGAGTCCATGATTAGGCAGGGGCATGGTGTGTGGCGCAATCGACAACAAATACAGTGTGCTATGAGAACGTTAGCAGTTTGAGTGGGGGGGCGGGTTGTCATGGACTGACATTTCTCTCTCACTCGAGATGCAAGTTGGGGTTTAAAGCCACAAGGGAGGCACTTAATCAGTGCGTAACTGACATGTGATATCCTTGACAGGTGTGTATGGTTATTATGCTGTCTTGGTCCGATTATATGAAGCGTGAATGTGCTATCAACTCAGTGGATAGGCGTGGCTCATTCTCAAACCTCAGGGAAGCGAGGTGTCGGGGGCGTCTGAAGTGTCGGCCTGTCTCAATTTGGTATTCTACCCTTTGTTGAACTATGCCGCGATCATGTTTTGGCTAAATAAATGACATGCAAATATTTGTTAAGACATTTACTTTCGGGAAGACTAAGTGGATGTTTGTTTGCATTTAATGAAATGTTAATCAGATTTATTAAAACCGTGGATTAATAAGATGGATTAATAAAATAATTTATTTTCTTGATTAATTCAAATGTAAATGGTTCTTAACTAATTTATTTTATTGAAATTCTAAATTAAGTCTGATTTATTAAAATACCGTCTCTTAACAAAATCTTAACATAATAAATTTTATTAAATTATTTATTCAACAATAAATATTTATCACTTAAAAAAGTAAATGACAAGGTATGTTTGTTTTTCACCTTTTGGAGGTTTTATTCTCAAAGCAACAATCTATGGAGCAAATGGATACATATAAATATCACTAAGAGTAGGTGAATTTGGAGCCTGAATTCCAAGCAGAATCACACTTGGATTTGGTAGCAATTACTTAAAATTAGGAGTGTGGCTTACAAATTCATATACTACGAGATTAATAATGGTAAGAATATATTTATTCTATGGGATAAATGGATTAACATAGAGAATGTTCAAGATATTCCAAATTTTAAAGCGAATGATAACAAGTCATACTGTAACAAGACAGTTGTTGACTACTATGGAAAGGGTAGATAAAAACTCCCTCCTTGTATAGGGAAAGTCTTGCCTCAACTTCAATCTATATCACTATTTTCTGGGATTGAAAAGGTGATTTGGTGTGAGAATAATATGCTACAATTCTCATTTCGGAAAACTATCAATCGAATTATTGAAGAAAGAGATGAAGTTTCTTGGAGTAAAATCGTTTGGGCTAGAAGTTCTATTCCAAGGTGCTCGTTTATTGCTTGACTTGCAGTTCAAAATAGATTGCCCACAAAAAATCGTATGATTGAATAGGGTATTTCAATTGACCCAACGTATGTCCTATGTAAACAAAATTCTGAAGATATTGATCATATATTCATAAACTGCTCATTCTCCAAGAACATTCTTACCCGAATCTTGAAGATTTGTGACATTAACAATACTTCCAATGCATTAATGAACTTAATTGATATTGTTCTTCAATCATGTCCTAATTATGAAAGCCTTCTCATTGTTAGCGCGTGTATTACTTCATATATATATATATATATTATGTATGGAGAGAGAAATAATCGATATCATCAAGGAGTAGAGTTGAGTGTTATCGGATTTATAATTGTATATCATCTTTTACCGCTATAAAGTTGAGAAGAAGAAGTTTCAAAAGAAAAGTATCTTGCTATTTGAGAGGATCGGTAATCGTTATATTTTAATTGTTTTGGCACAAATGTTTTGTCTATTAAATGTTTAGCCCATTAAGATGTCCAGAGTTATCTTTTGGGTATAAAGTTGTAAAGATATTGGGTCTTGAGCTTTATTATATAATTTTTTTGATTTGTCGATAAAAAAGTAAATGACACCAAACTCTCAATTATTACTAAATTGCATTGATTATCTTTTTTTTTTTGGCTAGAAAATACTTTATAATACTTCTTAATGATGACGATGCTTCCGTTTTCGATGGCACTAATTATTTTCTAAGAAGAAAAATGATGAAGGTCTTCCTTCAATGTAAAACCAATGAATTATGGATTATTGAAAAATAAGGATCTTATACTCTTTAAAATGACAAAGTCTCCAGACCAATCAAATCACCCGAGAAATATAATATATATGATAATAGAATAATTAACAACAATCATAAAGTTACACTTATTGTCCAACATCATTGATCGAAGACATAAATGACTTTGTTAAATATTATGAGTCGGCCCATGATACTTTCGGAATGCTTGAGAACTCTCTACAATAATAAACCTAAAATTAGAAAGGATTAATGTTTGAATCAAGAGGTTAAGGTTCTTGATCAAATTCATTTTACAATACTCAATTCTTTTTTGAAGGACCATTAAAAACTTTTCAGGTATACTCCTATTTTTTCTTTTATTGTTTTTATTCCTTCTGTTATTATTTGCTACCTCTCCTTCTCCCTTTTTTATGATGTATGGGTGTTCGGGCCAGCTTATACGCACCACGACTATTCACATAGGAAATATACACGCCTCCTCATGCATACTTCCACTTAAACATAACTAGGTTACTTCTCCTTCTCCCTTAGTTAAATAAGTTGGTTACTTTATTTTTATTTTTTAATATATGTTTGGGGTGGAATATGTATCTTTTATATCTCAAGGACCTCTATTGCAATTACTCAAAACGAGTACTCGTTTTCTCATTAAAACGATGTACCATTTTTTGACGTCTCTGCAGAACCAATATCGTGTATAACTCTTCCTCTTCCCAATACCCATTTCTTTCTTCTAAATTTGATTTTGCCCTCTATATTCTCTATACCCCCTCTATTCATCTTCTTCCTCGAACCCTAATTCTATCTCAAACTCCTCTCCATCTCTAATCATGCCTAGAATCAAGAAACTTTGCCACAAAGCCACTTCCTCTAGAACCCACAAAGGAAGAAAACCCATATGAATATGAATTTTATGATAAGATTTATGGTGATGAATCAACACCCATTACACTACATACAAAATCAACAAAATTCTTCCGTGCAAATTGATTGACAAGGTGGGATTCAGTGGAACTATCGAGATTCAGAGTGGAGGAAATAAATTCCTAGAAACTCAAGACTTTATTGATTTCCTATCTATTCCTGGTAATGTCAATACTACCCAAGTTCTTGAGTTTTATAACAATGCTACATACAATGATGAACTAGGGTGTAATAATTACTTTTGGACGTATATTGAAGTCTTGTTAAACCGCTACCAGGTCCGAAATTTTTAATCTACAAAATTAGGATTTTATCCTTCTTGTCAAAAGTGGGTGAAGAAGTGACCGTGAGACTAATGTCATACCAAATATTTCCTTAATTGAAAGCTTTGTGGAGTCTAAAATGTTTTACAAATATATCAGTCGTATCTCCTTCGAAAATTCCTTCCTGAGATGAGAGTCATCCATGATCTCCTAATCCACGCTTTTATAGCTAATATGATGTGATGGTGTTATGTCTCCCTACGAAGCTACATTAATTTTCTACATCTACACCGGCCAACAAATCAATCTTTGCAATCTTTTTTCTCAAAAATATTGTTAAATGTCTTTCAAAAAGTTGCGGCCCATATGGCATGTCTATCACTCATCTTCTTAAGCTTAGGATATTACCCCCCCCGGTATGATTTATAACTTCAATATAGTTGGATTTTCAATCTTAGCCTCTTGAATAGTATGGACACTTGGATATACAAAAATGAATATCTTGATATTTACCATTTCAATTCTCTTGACGAGAACATCAGAAAAGAAATCAGAGCTTGTATCATGGGTAACATTATCAATGATGGTGAAACTCTCGATTCATTCTATCACATTCTCAATATCCCACCTTTATCCGACTCTCCTTCCGCTTAAGGGATTCCTTCACGCAACCAAAATAATCAAAGGTACTTGACGAAGAAGGAAGCCACATCCATGTTATCTGTATTTTAAGAGAAGACGACGGCCAACTTTTCCCAATTAAGTGAGAAGTTTGACAAGATTTCCATATGCCAAAGAGCTTGGGTGATGGAAGAAGATATCGTAGATGTTTTGTCAAATTTTATGAGCTTTATTATGGTTCAAAGGGTTGGTTTGGTAAGTTTAAAACTTTTTGTGCTTTTTATTTTGAATCCTTGGTATTTCTTTGCCTTATGATATGCCTTGACCCTTGCTTCTTTTTATGTAATGATTGTAGTAACTCCACTATTCTACTCTACTTTTTTTCTTTCAGCTTTGGATGATTAGGCTTTATTCTATTTTTTTATGTGATATTTCATTCTTGAGTGTTTTGTGATTGTATTAATATATATTGCATTACACCAAACTTTGTGATTATATCTATCCAAGTTAAATATAAGATTGAGTAGGTTTGTTTCTAAAAATGCAAAGTTCATTAATAAAATACTTCTATCCATACTCTTTCGAATTATGCATCCCTTTGCTATTTTCCCATAGTAATGGTTGATTTATTTGACTTTATATTTCACTTGAGTAGGCTCACTTTGATTGATAAGTATCACATATTTTTGATGAAGACAAAGCGGGAGAAAAATATGCACTAAAACCTTCCAAACTCGCTTCTTTCAAAACTCACACTTGCATGTAATATGACAACACACTTTTGATTTAAGGCTTGTTGTGACGGGGAGTTAGACTCCATATGTGCTTTATCTTATCTGCAAATTGTAAGGGGGATCTTGAATCCGTTAGAGCCTTATCTTTCATACCATTCTTAGGGTAATTTTGGCATATAGTAACTCTTATAAGTTTTTTTTTACATGACAAATCCCTAGATGATTTAGTTCATAAAAGTATTCTCACACGGTGTTCATATTATCCTCTAAAACTTGCATATCTTAATAAAAAATACATTTGATAAACCTCATCTTCCATCTCCTTCTTATAACTTATATGATTGTATTCCTTATCTTATGTGAAGTCTTCTACTCCTATCTGATTGCTTGAGCTTAAACTCCATGTATACACTTTCTAGCATAAATAAACATCACATGCTTTTTATTGCAATTTTTTTTAATCACACTCACTATAAGATGATTCTTGGTGCACAAGATAAACTGCAAACTTTCTCTACTTGCCATTAGTCCATCTTTCATGTTTTAGTAGCTTATTCCTTAAATTAATATCATGATTCTTTTTATATAATCTTTCTTAAGATATGTTTTGCACACCTTTCTTGATATATCTTTGTGTCTAGTGCACTTTTTGCTCTTGAATCATAGTATATCTTTTCGTACAACTCTCTTGAAGGGAATATTTGTATCTGAGTTATCAAATGTTAAATAGGTTGAGTACCATTTCAGCCTAAAAATCAACAACCCTAAAACGAAATCCTCGTCCAAAACAAGCAACGTTTTATGCCCCAAAAATTGGTACAACATTTTTAGTGAAGAACCAGGATAAGTTAGACAGAATCGACAACCTTGCAACCATTTTAGGTCGGCATCCCTATCCAAATACTAATACGTTTTTGTGAAGAAAACTGGTATAACATTTTAACTTCAGCGATATCGTTTCAAGAACATACGATTATTATATCCGTTGAAAAAGGACACCATGTGGAAAATAGTTGTTAGGAACAAACACGGTTACTCGTTTTATACAAAACGGTATAACGTTTTTCAAGGTTTATTTGATTCTTCTTATAGAGTCGTTCGAACTTCTTCTACTATATATAGAATGCTCCTTTACATCACATTGCTTACCCCTTGAAGATAAAATTCGATATCATACTATCCTACACTTCAAGAAAGAACCTCCAAGCTTGTTTATCACTTTTAGATAATAAAATCAAGATTAGTGAAATTACTTGTAATATCCAACTAAACCAAGGAGTTCATCATAGTCTAGATATCATCTTCATATCTACTCAACAAAGGAGATTAACTTCAAGCTTAATCTTATATCAAATCTCTAAAGAGTCATCATTCAATTTTGTAATATTAGCTCATCAAGGAGCACATTCAATTGGTTGTAATATTCATCATTTTACCATTTAGGGTATTACTCATTCTTTATATTAGAGAAGAGGGTGATTGATATGTTAAGACCGAACCTTGTAAAAATCTAACGGGTTGTGACTTAACCGCTAAAAGTCTCATTGGGTTGTGACTTAACTAACAAAATCTTAGGAGTTTTTAGGTTGTGACTTAGCTTGGAAAGACCTTATTGTAACGGTTTATATATCACCCTTGTGAGATATCAAGGATCTTATTGAAAAATCTTGATAATCCTATAGGGGTGACCTTGTAGTGGATATAGGGAAGCCGAACCCCTATAAATGCCTCGTGTAATCTCCTTCCTTTATATTTTACTTATCACGTGCATTTCACTTATTTACTTTCTTATGTCTCTTAGCTTATTTTAGATTGCTTAGGTGACTCTGTGTATTCCTTAGGCGCCTTTGTCCTTGATCTTAGAGATATTGCTTAGATATACTAACTTAGTTTGCATATAGGTCCCCTCTTTACTTTTATTGAATGTTTAGTTTTTCATTGTCTTAAGGACCTTGAACTTAAACTTATCATCTTTTTCCTCACTTAGCTTAGATTATTCGATCTTAGTATCCACAACTAGCTACTTACTCTTAGCACACCTAACACTTAGCTTTCGCAATAAGTGAACTCTTTTGATCACCATTAGTATCCTTGATTAAGATTTTTCCTTATAAAGGTTAGTTTAACCTCTTTTATACTAGATTAGAAATCCTTAATTTTTAATTAGGCATAGATTATATTAGATTCCTATTCACCCATCCTCTCGGAATTTACAAATACTCATCCAAAACTTGTCTTGGAGTCCTTGTGGTACACCCTCTCTTAAGCTTTCCTCCTTCATGGAATAATGTCAAAGCATATTTCCTACCTATTATTTATTTCAATCGATCTGCGAAAGGGGGTAGGTAGTTTCTTTGTTTTGTCGTCTTAGTCTTACAACGAAACACATTTCTCCCTAGGTGATATTTGATGACCGTCCTTGACGGTATGAGCTTTTTCTTCTCTTAAATCCTACATTCATTTTCGTTGGGAGGTAGAAAGTTCCTCCTCCTTGTTGCCTTACTTTCGCAACATAACACCTCGCTCCCAAGGCATTTGTTGGTCGTCTTTAATGGCGGAGGTGTTTCTGGTTTTTCTAATACACGTTGATCTTCAATGACCACTTTAACTTCCTTCACAACTCTCAATGGGAATTGTGGTGGGCAAACTTCTTGTGGCGGAGATTCAACATTATTTTTCTCTTGAACATTTGATTCTTTAACCAATTACTCAATCACTTCGTCTTATTTATCAACCCCATCTTCCACTACCACATCATCTAAGATTGGCTTGGGAAGCTTTTTCCCCTTGGTAACCAATTATTTCAACTCAACATCCCTTTCTGCATATGTTGGAAATGCTTGTTGTTTCTCAACTTCCCTTTATTGATTATATTCAAACTCAATGGGTATACCATTCTATTCTTTGGCTTCTAGGATATGTTTCACCACTCCTTTATCTATCACGCTCACAAGAGGGTCACTCATATGCTGGTTTTCAACCATATTTGGAAAATTCATCACATCACCAACACAAGTATAATCTATTTCTAGATTAGAATCTTCATGGATTACATGAAGTTTGCCTACTTTGCGTCCAATTATTGGGAAGGGATATCCTCTAATATTATAAGTGGTTCTCCAATGGCACACGTGACATTTTCATGAGTTTTTTCCAATAATGGGAAGGAAGATCATCTAATATTGTAAGTGGTTCTCCAATAGCTCGCATGAAGTTTGCAAGTGAATCTTCCAATCAAGAAGTTTGAGTTGTCATCGGAGGTTATGGAATATTTCTAACACATTGATTATACCTTCCATATTATTCTGTTTAATAGTAAGGGGTTTGGTAGTTGTTAGCTCATTGTTTATAACCCGAATATTCTTCCACGTAGTTTATTGGCTCGAGACTTGAATAGTAGTCTCCTTAAATTTTCAATCGATTCTCACGAACGGTTGGTGATCCAAATCACCGCTCGTGGGTGAGTTTAGTACCTGCAAAGAGTAAATCCAAGAAACACTGTTACAAGTAACAAATAATATCTAAAATAAAACTAAAACAAAATTTAACAAATAAGTCTCTGAGAATGGTGCCAAAACTCGTTGTCCCCCAGATCATGATGTATAACTCACACATTAGGAATACCTCTCAAAAGTGTACGAGTCGTCCCACGTAGTAATTAGTAACTATTTTATATCATTCACCACAAGGACTATGAAGTTAAAATCGTGTTTTCATTTTGTACTTAGGATATTAGCTGAGCAAAAATGTAAATAGGACTTATATTCAGATGTATTGGTGCAATAATTGAAATATAATATAAGGATTAGAATGTAAATATATAATTTGTTGTACAATCTATCAGATGATAAGGACTAAAAAATATATAACATACAATTTTATGCAAATATGGTAGGAATAATGCGAGATGCTTGGATCTATCACTATTAAGGACATAGAATAATTTGATGTTTAAGGGTGTATTGAAGAGATATACGTTAACCGGGATTCCAAGGTCATCCTAAGTCCCCACAAGTAATTAGGGGTTGCCTTACAATATAAGAGACCTATCTTTAGTGACCCTAAAGTACTATCTAGCGGTTAAGATTATAACCTTATACGATTACCAGACTAATTAAAAATTTGATCTTCTGGTTTAAACTATACCGAACATTCTATATTCTAATTTCATAAATGAGCCCCCTCCCGGGTGTAGATCAACTACTATCACAATCCAAATACTTGGACAACGTCTTTTAATTCAACATATAAATAAAGAATATGAAAACAAATATAAACCTCGACTAATTTCAATATAGATTATCCCAAAATCATGCAAACAATACTAGAATCATTACCTGGGGTTCATTCCCAATCATCTCAATCTATAATGTAAATGAGTTCATACTAAATTTCAGAATTACAATGGTTAAAAGATACATATCAAATCCCATAATGGAAAAATATTGATAACAACACTAAGAATTGGGTGTTTTGATGGAATGGTTGGAATTGGTGTTGTTGACCTTGCTTCTTCTTCTTCTACTCTTGTCTCCAGGTGTTTCTCACTTTTGAATATGTGAAAAGAAAATCTCTTTGATCTTCAACAATTAGAGTATAATTCTGGAAACATGTTCTTGGGCATATGGGCCCACTTGATGGGTCAAATATGGCATAAATGATTTTTAAGTAATTTTGTATAGGTTTGGATCACCGTGGAAAAACTCACATAACTAGGTAGTCTCAACTCCGATTCACAAACCGTTTATTTTCACGCACTCCTAGACTCAATAATGTATCTTGGGCAACTTGGGCTTAATCAAAAGCCTAACCAATTAATTATGGTGAATTTTCAAAGTCGACGTTGATGGTTTGCTAGAAATTTTACTTGATTTCTAGGGAGACTTTTAGTTCCATTGCAACTTGACTCGGGTTTTCCTTTGAATTTTTTATTTCTTAGCTTCATCTCAGGGTCTAATATTATCCATTTACCTAGTATATACACACTTAACACACAATTATTTCATAAAGCTCCAAAAATACAAATATAGCCGAGATTGACTAAAAACTAGAAGATTGTCACATATTAGGGATAAATCCCACTTTAATGGTCACAAAGCCCCTAATAGATGTTTCGTTAGTCTCTAAATCAATCACAAAGTACGAGACATCACTTATCAAATGAACCGTGGTTTATTTTTTCATGACCCTCTCTCTCTCTCTCTCTCTCTCTCTCTCTCTCTCTCTCTCTCTCTCTCTCTCTCTCTCTCTCTCTCTCTCTCTCTCTCTCTCTCTCTCTCTCTCTCTCTCTCATGAAGAACCCTAACCCCTAAAACCTATCTACTTGTCCTCTCCTCTCAATCAGATAATGTACAATACACATATTTTCTACTAAAACATTACTTATCTGCTGATTCATCTCTTCACCAAACTATTATGAAACATTTAATGCTCTCAAATTCGGTAGATAGTTTTGATGCATTTCATTAAATACATGCTTAAATCTGGCCTCAAAATGTCATTCCTTGGCCATGCTTTAGCCGTACGTGATGATTAATTTGCCGAGTTGTTTGAATGTTTCAGAATATGAGTCTACATATGTTTAGGTTGTTCGAAAATAGTGATATACCACAATATCCAACAAGGTAAAATATATGTGTTATTCTTCTCTATATTTATTTTTTTATTTCATTACTTTAATTTTTTGGGTTAATTTATCAAGATATGTCTATTTAGGGTTTTATTTTTATTTGTTTGCAGATCTATTTGCAAAATCCTAATTTGAGAGTGGTTGGTATTCATAGATGAGCTCCACTATTTTTTTATTTATATTTTTTATTATATATTTCATTAATAGTATACTGTTTCATGAAAAAATTAGATTTTTTAAATTTACTGATTAATTATGTAAATTTACTGATTAATTATGTAAATTTAATAATCTATAATTAAAATCTAAAAGTTATGTGCTTTAATTTTTTTTAATCCGAGTTGTATACAATTTTTTTATAATTAAAGAATTTTTTTATTTACTAGATTTAAATCTTTAATAATCTACGGTTTAAAGGTAAATATTTAGTTTATTTTATGAATCAAGCTTTTTTGTGTGTATAGATTATTTAGGTAATGTTAGTATTATAAAAATGGACTATTGTAGGTATTAAATTCAGATTTCTATATTAATATATAAGTGTATATAAGATTAATATATATAGTATGATGTTGTGCTGGAAAGCTTGCTATCTTGCGAGCTCCTATGCTAGGAATTAGGGAAACGTTCCAGGGAAAATGCCGATTAATAAAGGGGTCGTTAACCTCATTGGATGGCGTAAACCACTCCGTGGGATGAAGCTAAATACGGATGGTAGTAGCAATAGGTGGCGCAAGAAAGGATGTCGTGGTGGACTAGTTAGAGATGAAGAAGTTAATTGGATAAGGGGTTTTTCAGTTAAGAGTTCGCTAGTGTCACCAGTGATTGTGGACATTATAGCGCTTTACGAGGGGCTTAAAATGATTGAAGAAATGCGGTTGGTGGAAGTGGTTCGTGGGAAGTAGTTGATTTAATTTGCAATGCGGAAAGTGGTAGATGACCAACATTGTTCTAGATTGATCAGATTCGGAGGATTATGGGTCAAAATATCTTGTTCAAGCTTAAGTGTATATATCGTGAAGCAAACTATTGTGCGGACTGGTTGCCCCATGCAGGTTTGCATCAACAAGAGACTTATGTTTCGTACCAGGAACCTCCAAAGGGGACGTGGAAATATCTCATGCATGACCAGATGGGGTGGAAAACTCTGAGAGCTATATTTAGTCTGTGTTATTTAGATGATGTTGTCAAATAGTATTCCACTATCCTTGTTCGGATCTCCTTTATAACAAAAAATATATATCTAGTATTGTAAATATTATGGATATTTAGTTATTAAAATTTCAAGAGTTATAACTATTATAAGTTACATTTTATGTGTTAATTTTGGCTTTTGAAGTATCTTAGCTTGTCTTATAAATAGGACCTCCTATTTGTACTTTGTCAGAGCTTAATAATAGATTTTCTCCCTTTCACTATTTGTACTTTATTTTTAACACGTTATCAACACGAGTTTACTCTTTTGATCTTGTGGAAAAGGTAAGTGATTTGGTAAAATATTAATTTTTATCTTTTATATATATATATATATATATATATATATATATATATATATATATATATATATATATATGTTTGTATATAATTTTAGCGTTAAAGTATACATTGTAAGCACATTCTAAACCATATTAAGACTTGGAGTCTAAATTTTATTTTTCTAAGTCTGAAGCCTACAATTAATCTTATAGACCCGAATCATAAACCGAATTTCACATGCCGGAAGCATAAATTTAATCATATAGGGTTGAAGCCTAAATCTAATGCTAAAGGCCGAAGCCTATAGAAAAAAAAATGTTCGAAGTATAAAAATAATTTTTAGGCCCAAAAGCTAATACTATAGACCCGAAGCCAAGAGAAAATATATATATATATATATACCCGAAGCATAATATTTATCTTTAGGTACGAACCTTGAACAAAATATTTATTCTTGAAGCATAAATTAGTTATTTGTTGCACCAAAATTGTAACATATCTCACAGACCTGGAGTCTATTTAGTGGATCGAGAATTTAAAAAGGCTCGAAGCCATAATTCAAAAATATTAAATATAGGTTTTAAACAAAATATGTTCTATGATGAAGAACTCATATGGATTTCATGAATATGTAATAATTTTATTTTGCTAAATAAAAAGAATATGGACTATCTTTGTAAAGATTTAATGATGAAAATATGTTTTTATTTTTTATGAACCTGAAGTTAGTTGATTATACATTAATGGAGACAATTCTTATGAACTAAAAGTTTGTTCATATATATAATTTCTAAAGCAATATTATGAATCAGAAGTTCGTTAATATATTTTTGTACCACTTGATAAATATTTTTTGAATGTTGGAGAATTTATTTTAGTAACAAAATGATTTTATTCATTAAAAGTACATAAAATTAGTGGATGTAAGTTTGAAAAACTAAATAATTTGATGAAGTATAATATATTTTCTTTTTGGATAATGTGTGCAAAATTTATATGATTAAGATTTTAAACCTGCAACCTCTCTTGTAAATGTTTAAAATCTTACCATTTGGACAATCTAATCATTTATTAATAAATAGGAAAAATGAAAGTTTAGTGCAAGTTCATGTAATACTAAATTAATTGAGGATTTCAAACGGGAATATATAATATTACTTGTTGGAACAAATATTTGTCTCCATGCATCATATCACGCATATAAACCCAGAGTAGCTATATCGCAAATAAAATTTTTACAAAATATTATGGGATTGTTTGTCTCGTAAGCAAGCAAAATAATGAATTATTGATATAAAAATCATAATTCACGTTCTCTTTACTCAATATTATTCTATGAAGTGATTAGAATTACTTCACGAAAACAAATGCAATAACTTTCAAATGTGTATTTAAATAAACATTGTGCTGATAAAATTTGATTGACTAAAATCACATCCTCTAGCACAAGACCATTCCATGTAGTGAAGGGTATTGCATTTCTGTACGATTGTTGCATTTTTCAATATATCTGAAAATAGAAATGTAACCAAGATGGTAGGATAAAATACGATTAAATAAGAAGACCAATCAACGAGCTGTTGAATTTGGGCCTATCTCCTTCAAATATATCAATAGAAAATTCAACAGTTTAGCGAATAAGCTTGCAGAAGAGGCTATGCATGGAGCCATAGGGTTCAATCTGGTTAGCAATAATAAGTACAAGGTCCTTGAAGACTTCAACAAGACAGGCATACGATAATGCTAGCTATTTTCTATTTTTATCTCGTTTGTCTTTTAGGTTTCTTTTCATTTTTGTGCCTTTAGGCACTTCCATTGTCCAAAAAAAAAAACGATTAAATATTGTTTTCTCTGGTTAAAACCATTCATTGTAGTGAATAAAACTTCATTTTCTAAAGAAAATGCTACGTCTTCTGATGTGCATTGTAATCAACGTGGTGGTGATCATAGCTCCACTTGAGGTCGAGATCATGATAGTGTTGCAAAATTTACTTTGCTTGTATGTTTTCATAAAGTATGTGTATAATTTTAATGTATATATTTTATTGTTTTAACTAGTATTGTTGTTAAGAAAGTTTAAAGTAAATCAAAATGATAAGAAAAGGAAAAAAAGGTGATAACAACAAGATTTATCGTGAAAAATTTAGAAACTAAGCAAACGAAAAAAAAAGGTTAATCATTTCATGAGAATGTAAAGAAAAAAATAGGATATTGTTGATATCCTTCTAAAATTCAAGGTTACATAATTATTCTCCTAAAGTAAATATTGTTGTAGGTAGTAGTATTTTGCAAAAAGTTATGTTAAGACCTTTTACACATTTCATGGCGTGGAAATAATCCTGAAGTAGTAATATCACATCTGAGTTTCTTTCAATTATGGTTTTAAATTATATTTTCTTGAAATAAGGATTGTTAATTTGAATCATGAAATACGTTTCATTCATCAGAGTGAATGGAGCTACATTCTCTGAAGTGAATGTTACCGTTTTCATTACTTAAATAATAGACACGAGGATGACAAAACAAGTGGGTTAAATGTTATATTCTCTGATTAGAAAGTATTCCATGGAATAATAGAATCGCATTTTCTGAAGAAAATGCACATTTCAGCTTATATGAAAATTAACCTGGTAATGGCAATAATTGAGTGACTAAAATATTGTTTATCCTAGCTAAAAATCATTCCTTAAACTGAATGGAATTGTAGTGAAAAAAATGCAACGTTTTTCATTGTATTTGGAATTGACATCTTGTTGACCCAAATTCCAAACTAGGTTAAGGTCATGAAAGAATCAACATTTGATTCCATAGTAGTATGAATATTGTTAATAAATAATCCTTACATCTTGAAGTGGAATAATAAGGAATATCTCAAAAGTAAAATTTCACAAAAAATAAGCCATCACAAAATGGATAACAATGAATGTTATCAATATAGTGGAACTATATACATGTAGTTTACCTATCGTACACTAAACCATCTACCCGATCTAATTATAAGTTTCAGATGGGTCTGAATTCGGGCTTAGGTGATCGAAGATTGGCCCACGAAGGTGAGCGACGCTGGTGGATCGGAGAATGGCCCACGAAGGTGAGCACCGATGGTGGATCGGGGAATGGCCACGAAGGTGAGCGGCGTCGGTGGATCGAAGAAGAAGCACGAGATCGGAGCCACAAATCTGCACTGATGGACCACCGTTTTCTGTGCTGTACATCAGCGGTGAGAACAGGAGAATGGTCCGCGAAAAGGCGCCGGAGCCACGAACAAGTCTTCGTGTGTTGTCGCCGAGATATGGAGCAAAGTCAAGGTGGGGTGGTCATCGTGTGCAGGAGAGCTGCGGCGCTTTGGAGAGGGAGCAGTGGGGCTGGAATGGGGCTGCGATTTTCTTGTGCCTGAATGGGAAATCTGAGGAGATAGGGGTTGCTGGTAAGGCTGTTGGTGGAGGGGTTCTTGTGTAAGACAGCGGTTATGGGCGTTGTTTGGTGGTGGCTGGCAGCGTTTTTTGTGGGAAGCCATGGTTTTGGTCTTGGTCACAAAGAAGAGAGAGAGTGAGAGTAAGGAGAGAATAGAGAACCGAATAAAATGTGAAAAAAAAACCCTAATAGGGTTCTGATTTTAAGTTTTAGCTTTTCAGTGTATAAAAACTAATGAGGAGTATTTTGGATTTTTTAAACTACTATAACTAGGTAATTACTATAAAGCTTTTTAAATAGATTTAATAAGTTGTGAGAGCCTTTTATTATAATTGCCCAATTTTTAAAACTCTGTAATTTGTTTGTCTTGTAGTAATACCAAGCACATATAGTTAAAGACTAACCAAAATTTGCGGATTTTCATTTATATAATTGTAAGTGTTGAGGAAAATACTAATTAGAGCTCAATTTGAGCAAAAGAGAATTTTTAAAGCCTAACCAGAAAATACTACTTTTTAAAGCCTAAGTCAATTTTTTGGTTAGCTTTTTTATTTTTCTACCCTTTTCATTTTTTTTCTGTAGAGTAATTCGTTTTATTTTTTTGTTATTGGGTCCGTACATATGGGTACGGACCTATATTGTGTTTTATGTTTTTTCAAGGTGGATGAAATGAATTTTTATATAATTGCATTTAGTGTTTGTCTATATAATTGCATTTTAAGGGTTTGTCCAATGAAATTCGTGTACCCAAAGGGCTGTACCTAAGCCAATTTTTGTCCATGTTCATGCCTACCTAAGTCCATTTTTGTTCATGTTCATGTCAATGTGTCTGTACCATAAATCATATTAATTCATTTTTGTCTAATTATTTTTTACGAATAATAATCTTTTCTCAAAGAAACAGGAAAAATGTTTCAAATATTTCAAATATTTCAAGTGGCTGGACCCAATAGTCTGGACCCATTAGTCTAGACTATAGGTGGCTAGTCATATAACTATTTCAAACTTTACCTGCAAAATAAGAAAAATACTGTATTAAAATAGAAACAATTTAATAATGGGTAGGACCCTTACAAAAAATAAAAAGAAACTCATTTTTTGACAATGAGCTGATCTGAGATGCCTGGCCTAAGTGGGCTGGACCCATGCAGCTGACCCCAAAGGCCTCGGAAACCTGCAACACCTCGACGAAAAAAATAAAACAAAAAATAAAACGGAGAAGAAGAAGAGATGAGCGTGGAACGGAGAAGAAGAAGGGATGAGACGTCGTCGGGTTTTCTGTTGCGCTGGACAACGGAGATCTAGCGGAGTGGGGGGTCTGCTGCACAGAACGGGGCGACGGAGGAAGGCGGTGGGTTTTCTGTTGCAGTGAGCAGCGAATGGAGATCTGGTTTTCTGTTGCGGTGGTGCTGCGCGACGGAGATCTGGTTTTCTGTTGCGGTGGTGCTGCATGCAGAGGCTACACGAACTCGTTGGTGGTGGTCTTCTTCTCCGGCGTGGTGATGCTGTTACAGGCGTGATGCAGGGACGCATGTCTTCTTCTTCTGCAGCGTGGTGGTCTTCTTCTCCGGCATGGTGGTGCTGATACAGGCTGCTGTGTTGGTGGTGGGTGGCTTCGTCACAGCAGCGGTGGTGGGTGGCTTCGTCACAACAGTGGTGGTGGGTGGTTTCGTCATAGTGTCCAGATCTGTTTTCGGGGGTCGAGATCTGATGTTGCGCAGCAGTGGTGGCTCGCTGTCGAAGGTGGAAGGTGGCTGCAGCAGTGGTGGCTCGCTGGCGAAGGTGGAAGGTGGCTGCAGCAGTGGTGGCTAGCTGTCGAAGGTGGAAGGTCAAATCGGGAAGGTGGCTCGATGGAAGGTGGAAGGTGGCTTGTTGGTGGTGTCGGCAGTGGTGGGAAGGTGGGAGAGAGAGGGTAGAGAGAGGGGGGGGGGGGGAGGGTAGAGAGAGGGATGGGTTTTTAGAAAAAAAACCCTAATTTGTATTTTGTTTTTGATTTTTGTTGGGTTGTAATAGTATAAGAGAGGAGGAAGGGGTTTTTGGGTCTTTTTATAGTGTTTTTTTTTTTGACATTGATAAAAGCCTAACTATTACAACGACTAGATAGAAATCTGAAAGAGCCAGAAGCCGAAAAGTCTTTCCATCCCGAGAGGTTGACGTTCCTTCTAACGCACTTTGCAAACGCATCCGCAATAATGTTATATTCCTTACTAATATACGCAATTTTCCAAGTTGGAAATTCCCCAAACCATCCTCTGATCTCCTCAATGATTGGGTTGAGCTTCCAATGTAGATAAGTTTGGCTCCTAATTCCTTGAACAAGTTCAAGGTTATCAGAGTAGAATGAGCTACTCTGAATACCCTTTGATCCGGCAGATCTCAGGGCAAGGAGAAGAGCCCACGCTTCTCCTTCGATAATGTTATTCACTCTGCATCTAACTGCCTTCCTTTGTGTAATAATTCCATCCCCATTTATTCCAATTGTTGCAATAGCCGCCGGCTCTCAGCTAGAGGTGAAAGAACTAGTATTTAGTGGTGGCTTTTATTTGTGAAGCTCCAATTAATGGGACTCTAATATATAATTGCCCTATTTTTAAAACTTTGTAATTTGTTTGTCTTGTAGTAATACCAAGCACATATAGTTAAAGACTAACCAAAAATTGCGGTTTTTCATTTATATAATTGTAAGCGTTGTGGATATGAAGATTTGACAACTTTTAATATAAAAGCTAGAATTAACGTTTACAATTTACTACCCACCAACAGGAAGCATAATATCCGGAATATGATTAAATGATAGAACCAATAAAAAATATAGAAAAAAGTAGGAGTCCAACTGTATGGTCAACGTAACACCCGTGTGCTTTTCTTTCTATATAAACTATTAAGTACCTCCCCTTAGATCACGTTTCAAACATAAAAGATCCCTCTCCCTCTCCTTTTCCCCTCTCTCTCTTTATATATTTATCCCTCAAATAATAACTCAAACCAAACCTGTATCTTTACATTTCAATTACAGGTAATTTAATTTAACATATATATTGTGAATTTATTTAATTTTCTGTGATCAAATTATTGTTTAATTGTTTTTTCAGCATCGAGATTATGTTTTCTTTTTTTTTTTTGTCTGTTGCTTGTTTTTTGCTATATTGATTCTTTATTATTCGTGAACATATATGTTTTTTGGGACTTCTTGAATTGAAGATTTTTATTTCGTTTGCATGCTGATCATGCATATTGAAATATCCTTCTTTTGTTAGGTCTTGGTCTTAGAATCTTGCATACGGTTTGTTTGGTTTCCCCATTTTTTTTGGGAAATTTGACGAAGAATTAGTAAAAACTATGGAAGAATGTGAATACGAAAGAAATCTAATCTTGTTCAGTTGTTTGCATATTTCTTTCCCTCCTTTTTGTTATTAATGATATTTGTCCCTGGAAATATATTAAAATGCATATGAATTAAAACCGAATCAATAATTATTCACCCTAAGAAAAACAAAGAGGGTTGTTAGGGTTCTAAAGTGGAAATATTTTACTTAAATTAACCCAAACTTTGAGAATATTAATGTGTATTATTGACTTATTATCACACGCAGTTAGCACTATTATATAGAAACGGAAGGAACTAGCTTGTGAATTTTGACGTTTGATTCTTGCAGCCGAGGTTCATGTCTGAGGTTGACATTCAGATCCCTGGAGCCTTCGGTAAAACTTAAATTTACAAGATAGTCCCTACATTTTCTATTATTTACAATAATTGACCACTAAATTTGATTCGATGACAGATCCCTTCGCTGAGGCAAATGCTGAAAACTCGGGTGCAGGAACTAAAGACTATGTACATATACGTGTACAGCAGCGAAACGGTAGGAAATGCCTGACAACTGTCCAAGGCTTGAAGAAGGAATTCAGTTTAAGTAAAATACTTAAAGATCTTAAAAAGGAGTTCTGCTGCAATGGTACAGTAGTTCAGGACCCTGAGCTAGGACAAGTGAGTATATTACGTGTTTACCCTTGAGCAGTTTTGTCGATTTTGACATGTATTGAGATAGTTGTTTCTTGTTTTAGGTAATCCAACTTCAAGGCGATCAGAGGAAGAACGTTTCTACGTTTCTTGTTCAAGCTGGCATTGTGAAGAAGGATCATATTAAACTCCATGGTTTCTAGATTAGAGAAGCTGTGGCATTATATATTGAAATTATTGTGATATGTAAATGTTTTATTTGTTTATTAATTCTAGTTAGCTGTGGCCTTTTTGGCCTTTTTGGTCTTTTCAAGTTTGATATATGATGGAGTGGAACTGTTGGAGATATTCCGTTCTTGTATATTCTTTTGTATTTTACCTTTAAAATATATAATGACCAGATATAGAAATAGTTATCGTATCGTCTAAATTGTGTGAAGTGTTTGATTAGAAGATATTTTTTTGTTATGGATGTACTTTCTTGTTCGGGGGAGGTGGTGTTTAGTAGTTCTTTGTTTGTCTTGCGTCATGCAAGAGGGGGGTTTTGGCAGGATCTAGACGGGTATAGGGTTAAATGGTATTGTTTCTCTGCAAATGTATGTATTGATGTAAACAATAGTATTTTATGAGTAGATTTCCCAAAAGATTAACAAATGTTATCTTGTGATTTATCTAGAAATGGATGGATTTTGCGTTATACCAAGTAAATAAGGAAATGAGAATTAGAAAGAAAATTAAAATGTTATGAAATTTAGAGTATTATGCAAGCAATAATAAGAATATAAAGATTAGAAGAAAAGAACGAAGATATAAAACAGAGAAATAAGTTTGATATGATCGATTCCACCTAATGTTTTTAATCAAACAATTTGCATTTAATAAGGGAAAGCTTGATAATAGAATTCGAAAGTTACTCTAACCCCCATCCAAGTGGTTAGGTCCTTGGTGCTACTCTCAAGATAAATGATCTCCTTTCAAGTGAACCTAGATACCCTAAAACGTGATTAAATTACTTACCTATAATGCAGCTATGTGTGATTAAAAGTAATCACCGGTTTTACAAAATAGAAATGGATTCCGAAAAACCAAAAAGGGTAAAAACAGTTTAACGTAAACTAACTATTACAATAAAACTGAAAAGCGATTACAAAAATCGAATAACAATACACGGAAATTCGATTACAAAATTACACGGAAATAGTTACGAAAACAAACTTACACGGAAAGAAAGACAAGCCTAATCCTCGGTCGTTAAAAAGATATTCCGGTGGTACCCGGTTATCTCTAACAGAACGGAAAACTAACAGCTAGTTTAGTGTTTTAGAGAGTGAGAGAAGAGGCAGAAATTTTTCCTTTGTAATTCGTAGCTGTAGAGAGTGGAATGGGAGCTCTATATATAGGGGTGAGGAGAGGAATCCCAAGCCTTCAGAAACGTCCCCATTAAGTCCCAAGATTCTCTCCCGGAATTGGCTTGATTGGGTTGACGTTTTTGATTGCCTTGTAACCCCCACGTTTTAATATCTGTAACAGCTATGTTGACATTTGATATTCCCATTCCCACACGTGTTTGACTTTTGACTTGACTAAGTAACAGCTGCTGAAATATCCTTTCCCTTTAACGCGTGCGAGATTGGTGGAGTCTTGTCTCTACGTTATAAGTTTGAGTAGTCAACCACCACTATAAGAGCTGGTACAAAATCCATTTCATTTTTCATTTTTTGACTCCCCAAACTCCCCACGACCCACGACCCACGACCCACGCCTTACGCCGTCGCCGGTGCCGGTGCCGGGCCGGGCGGGTGTGTGGTGGTGGTGGTGGTGCGCGCGTGTGGGCTAGATCAATGCCTTGCCATGTGCATGGGTATTGGCCATTTGGACTTTGATGATATCCCAATCTATAAAAGGAGGCCAAAGGCCTTTATCCCTTCTGATGTGGGAGAATCAAAAAAGCCTTTTTGACTTCAAATTTTCCAACAATCCCCCACACATTTGAATGTCAACAAAAGGTTTAGCGAGAAGGTTCCAGAAAGAAGAATAGGTGAATTGTACTTAAGTGTCAATATCTTGCGATTTGAATTGACACGTAGTGAAGTGAGGCAACCACCGAATTCCGTTTAAGTGAACTTACTCTTGAACTTTAACGGTTATCGATCGAGACCCTCACAGCACATACTCAACCCAATTCAAGGTTATGGTTCCCTCTAACATTACCTTTTGGTTCATCAAGTCCTTCTCTAAGGACCACCCTTTAAGGGCTATGAACTAGGTGGATTTATTCATTTGAGAGTGGTGTAAGGACGTCTCCTCAACACTCTACCATGAATATTTGGGTTTCAAAGTTACCCTTGAATTCATCAAGTCCTTCTCAAAAGGACCACCATAAAGGCTATGAATTCAAATGTGAGTTTCAACACTCGGTACGCCTTTTTTCATCAAGTCCTTCTCAAAAGGATCACCACAACTGGCTATGAACAAGACGATTTGGGTTTGAGCCTTAGGGATGGGGAAATCACATTGACTCATTAGTCACATGTTCCCACTTAATGGGTTTTAGACCCATCCCCCTCGACGTCTCCAGGACTAGTCTCCTGGTCAAGCCTTTGGTGAACGGATTAGCTAGATTCTCCTCTGATCGTACAAATTCCAAGGCTATCACACCATTCTTCAGTAATTGTCTTACTGACCCATGTCTGATGCGAATATGTCTCTTCTTCCCATTATAGGCGCTATTATGAGCGACTCCAATGGCTGCTTGTGAATCACAGTGGATACATACATGTGTGGCACTTCCTTCCCAAAGTGGCACATCCGATAAGAGACTTCTCAACCACTCAGCTTCTTGCCCAGCTAACTCTAGTGCTATGAACTCAGACTCCATGGTGGAGCATGCTATACAAGTCTGTTTGGAAGACTTCCACGATACAGCACCTCCCCCTAAGGAGAACACATAACCACTGGTGGAGTTTACTTCGTCATTGTCAGAGATCCAGTTTGCATCACATAAACCCTCAAGGACTGCAGGGAATTTGTTATAGTGCAAGCCTAGATCGATGGTACCCCTCAAGTATTTCAATAGACGGCGAAGTGCAACCCAGTGGTCACTACTTGGGTTATGAGTATAGCGACTAAGTCTGCTCACGGCATAGGCAATATCGGGTCGAGTATAGTTCATTAAGAACATTACACTTCCTATGATTTTAGCATATTCATTTTGGGATACAGCATCCCCAACATGTTTGGATAAGTTAATGCTAGAATCATAAGGAGTATTTACAGGCGTTACCTCAAAGGAATTGAACTTCTTCAGCATCCTTTCTACGTAATGAGACTGATTCAGGGTAATACCATTACTGCTCCTAATGATTTTTACCCCAAGTATTACATCAGCTTCTCCCATATCTTTCATGTCAAATCTGGAAGACAAGAAGCGTTTAGTCTCATTTATAATATGAATAGTAGTACCAAAGATAAGCATGTCATCTACATAAAGGCAGATGATAACACACTCTGAATTTGTTACCTTGGAGTAAACACATGAGTCAGAAGTGTTAGCTATAAACCCATATGAAATGAGAGTACTATCTAGTTTTTAATACCATTTTTTCGGTGCCTGTTTCAAACCATACAAGGATTTTTTCAACTTACACACTTTGTCCCCTTGACCAGGGACCACACACCCTTCAGGTTGAGCCATGTAGATCTCTTCATCTAGATCTCCGTTCAAGAACGCGGTTTTGACATCCATTTGATGTATTACAAGTTCGTGAATGACGGCTAAAGCAATAAGGGTTCTTATCGTGGCAATTTTGGTCACTGGGGAATAGGTGTCAAAATAATCTTGACCTTTCTTTTGGGTGAAGCCCTTAATAACAAGTCTGGCTTTGAATTTTTCTATTGAGCCATCGGGTCTCAATTTTTTCTTAAAAATCCATTTGCTACTAATCGCTTTGCTACCCCTAGGTAAGTCAGTTAATTCCCATGTATGGTTACTTTTAATTGACTCAAGTTCACTATTAATAGCCTCTTTCCAAAAACTAGCATCTATAGATTTTAAAGCATCATCATAAGTTTTTGGGTCATCCTCCATGAGGAAGCAGTTGACTACCTGTTCGTCTAATAGATCAATGTGAGAACCTTCTGTTATAGAGGCTATTATAAAGTCAGGGCCGAAGCTAGACTCGATCCTTCGCCTCTTACTTCTCCTAGGTTCTTCCTCGGGAATACTACTAGGCTCCATGGAAGTGGAGGGGTTAGGAAAAACATCATAAAGAGGTACAAAATCATTAGTAGATAAGTTATCAACATGTAAAGAAGCATTGACAGTATTTAAATCTTTCAAAGGGAAAAAATGTTCAAAGAACTCAGCGTCTCTAGATTCACAAATAGAGTTATCTTCTAACGACAAGAATCTGTAAGCCGCACTATTCTGAGCGTACCCTATGAAAATTGAGTCAACGGTTTTGGGACCAACGGTGACAGTTTTAAAATCAGGTAGTTTGACTTTGGCTAGGCACCCCCACACTTTTAAAAATTTCAGGTTTGGTGGAAAACCCTTCCACATTTCATACGGGGTCTTTTCTAGGGATTTATGAGGTACCCTATTAAGAACATAACAGGCTGATAGGACAGCTTCCCCCCACATGTTGTTTGGTAAACCTGAACTTATTAACATGGCATTCATAGTCTCTTTAAGCGACCTATTCTTTCTTTCTGCTATGCCATTTTGTTGGGGTGTATAAGGGCACTAAGTTCGTGGATAATCCCATTTGTTTCGCAAAACTCTTTAAGGGAATTAGAACTATACTCGCCTCCTCTATCGGACCTAAGTCGTTTGATTTTACAGTCTAGTTGGTTTTCAACTTCGGCTTTATATTTTAAAAACGCATTTTCCGCCTCATCTTTAGTTTTAAGGAGATACACTTTAGTAAACCTAGAGTAGTCATCTACGAAGGTTATGTAATAAAGTTTTCCACCTCTACTAGCGGAGTTTTTAAAATCGGCTAAGTCCGAATGAACTAATTCAAGTAGTTTAGTTTGTCTCGTGGTAACGGGTTTAAAAGGTTTTTTTTGCAAGTTTGGACTCTACACATATTTGACATTTTTCAAAATCATCCACGTTGTTAACGGGTATTAGTCCAAGATTTTTAAGCCTTTTAATAGACGCAACATTTAAATGACCTAGTCTACCGTGCCACGTTTGAACGGACTCAACAATATAAGCGGAATTAGATGCATTCTCATTAAGGGTTACAGTGTTTAAAACAAACAAGCCATTATTAAGGTACCCTTTACCCACGAATTCGTCATTTTTGGTGATAATGACTTTACCCCCCTCGAAGACAAGTTTGAGACTAACTTTGTTAAGGAGAGCCCCGGAAACTAAGTTCCTACGGAGAGAGGGGACGAAGAGAACATCATTTAGTTCAAGAGTCTTACCAGAGGTGAGTTTGAGGGGAACCTAACCTTTCCCGAGAACAGTAGCGGTGGAGGAGTCACCCAAGTACACACACTCACCATCAGTTGCCTTTTCGAATTTCTTGAACAAGGCTTTGTTTGCGCAGAAATGGCGAGAAGCTCCAGTGTCAAGGATCCACTCGCTCTTATTCTATACCAAGTTTACCTCAACCATTACCGCAGCGATTATTTCTTCGGTCTCAGTCAGATTCGCGGCGGCTTTGGGACCCTGGCCAGCTCTCTGGGGACATTCGAAAGCTTTGTGTCCTTCTTTTCCACAACAGTAACAGGCCCCTTTAGTTTTTTGAATCTTACCAGAGATCTTGAATCCTCCACCTTGTTTGTTGGTGTTGCCGCGATTCTTGTTTCCCCCAGAATTAGATTTGTTTGACCCTTGTTGCTTTCCCTTCCCTTTGAACCTGTCTTTGTTACCTTGGCCAGAACCTTCGACTAGATTAGCTTTGGAGGAATGAGAAGGGAAAGAGATTGACTTATCCTTTAGTCGATTCGCTTCTTCGACTTGGATGTGGCTGATGAGCTCTTGGAGGGTCATTTCTTTCTTTTTGTGCTTGAGGTGTTTGCGGTATTCACTCCAAGATGGGGGAAATTTCTCAAGCAAAATGTTGGCTTGAAGAATTTCACACATCTTCATGCCATCGGAGATAACCTCCGCGCATAGGTTCTCGTACACATGGAGTTGTTCAGTCATGGGTTTCTGATCCGTAAGTCTAAAATTATACCAATTCCCAGTCACGTACTTTTTCTTACCCGAATCATCAGCCCCAAATTTTTTCTCGAGAGTTTCCTATATGACCTTTGCCGATTTCTCTTTGGCAAGGAGGTCAAAAATGGGATTAGTAACGTGGTTCAACATCAAAGGGCAGCATGCCTAGCTAGCTCTTGTTCAGTTTGTGCTCCAATTTCCAAAAGAGGAGGAGCCTCGACTATAGCAAAGTCGAGTTCATACTATTCAAGGCAAATCATGATTTTTTGCGCCCAACGCTTATAGTTAGAACCATTAAGGGGTTCCAACTTGTTTGCGTCGAGAAGTGGCTTTGTGTTCAAAGAGGAACCAACAGCCGAAATCGGAAGAGCCATTTTCAAAAATAACCGGTGAAAAAAGAAAATGAATATCTTTTTAAATTGTGATTAAAAGTAATCACCGGTTTGACAAAATAGAAATGGATTCCGAAAAACCAAAAAGGGTAAAAACAGTTTAACGTAAACTAACTATTACAATAAAACTGAAAAGAGATTACAAAAATCGAATAACAATACACAGAAATTCGATTACAAAATTACACGGAAATAGTTACGAAAACAAACTTACACGGAAAGAAAGACAAGCCTAATCCTCGGTCGTTAAAAAGATATTCCGGTGGTACCCGGTTATCTCTAACAGAACGGAAAACTAACAGCTAGTTTAGTGTTTTAGAGAGTGAGAGAAGAGGCAGAGATTTTTCCTTTGTAATTCGTAGCTGTAGAGAGTGGAATGGGAGCTCTATATATAGGGGTGAGGAGAGGAATCCCAAGCCTTCAGAAACGTCCCCATTAAGTCCCAAGATTCTCTCCCGGAATCGGCTTGATTGGGTTGACGTTTTTGATTGCCTTCTAACCCACACGTTTTAATATCTGTAACAGCTATGTTGACATTTGATATTCCCATTCCCACACGTGTTTGACTTTTGACTTGACTAAGTAACAGCTGCTGAAACATCCTTTCCCTTTAACGCGTGCGAGATTGGTGGAGTCTTGTCTCTACGTTATAAGTTTGAGTAGTCAACCACCACTATAAGATCTGGTACAAAATCCATTTCATTTTTCATTTTTTGACTCCCCAAACTCCCCAAACTCCCCACGACCCACGACCCACGACCCACGCCTTACGCCGTCGCCGGGCCGGGCGGGTGGGTGGTGGTGGTGGTGGTGCGCGCGTGTGGGCTAGATCAATGCCTTGCCATGTGCATGGGTATTGGCCATTTGGACTTTGATGATATCCCAATCTATAAAAGGAGGCCAAAGGCCTTTATCCCTTCCGATGTGGGAGAATCAAAAAAGCCTTTTTGACTTCAAATTTTCACACTATGCGTATACCTATAATCTTTCGGTTTTATAGGACAAATACACTTTAAATACCTTGTGCTCCCATACCCCCACCCTTCCCCCACCCTTTCCAGGTGTAATTTTTCGATTAAGGTTACTTAAATATGTCATCAATATAATCGATCACAATTCAATACAAGATAAAGGAAGTATGAATATTCAATCTCTATTGAAGCATAAAGTTCCTAATTTAACATAATTGCCCAATTAATAAAACCTAAGGTTCCATAATTAATCCCAAGCTCTAAGGTATTTAGCTCATTTTAATTGAAAAGCTAAGTATAATATTAAGTATACAATAATTAAGGAAAAATAAAGAAAAAGAAAAATTACAATATTATTTTGTGAAAAGATTGGAAATTTAAAAATATGAAGATATGAAGACATAAAAATGTGATTACTTCTCCCAAACTTTCTCTTACTTATATTTGTTCTCTTGGTGAAATATGAAAAAAAATGAAATATAAAGTCTTACATATGCTTTTAAATTTGTAGGTTTCATTTTAAATAAAATTGCTCTATGGTTATAACTTTTTAGAAATCCTCCATCCACTTGAATTTTTGTTTTTGCATAAAGTGACAACTTTTGGGCCACAAAACGAGTATAACTTCTTCATACGCACTCAAATCACTTTTAACTTTTTTTTCACATGTTCATCTATCTGAGAGATTCCAATGGTATAACATTCAACTTTTATCTTTTCACGAATTGTTGATGGGATCGATTCGAAGATCTCTGGGCTAATTGTAAAACATCTTCATTGAGCTCCAACTGACACTACTAAAAATAGAGGAATAGACGGCATTTATTTTAATCATAGGCGGGAGATTTTAAGTGTCGTCTATACATAGGCTGAGGTTTTTCAAGTGCCGCAAAAAAAGCCGCCTATGCCCCTGTCGTCTATGAATAAGCGGCAATTAGGTGTAAACTGCCGTGTTTTTATCATTCTAATGGCTGGCAGTTTAAAACTGCCGCCTATCACTAAATTTTAATTTAATTCATTATAAAAGAATTATCAATAATACGAGTAATACACAGGTGTTTGGAGGAACTGCCGTCTTTAGAATTTATTTTTAAAATGAATAATATATAATAAAAATATAGTAAAAGAGCACAAATCTAAAAATCGAGAATACAATCATTTCTTTGACAACTTAATTTTATATCATTAAAGTAACTTAAGTTCAATTATACAAGAAAAATTGAGCTCTAATGTTACATATAATCGGATTTTCGGAACATCATTTATATCATTTACTCGCATTCTATATAATTTACTTGCAAAACTGCTCTTCATCTACAGGAATTGAGTTCGCTTGAAACTGCTGCCTTACACCTTGTTTCACCAAACTAAAAAGAGCAACACACTGATACTAAGATTGAGTTAGTGCATAAAGCTCTATAGTGAGTTTTAATACTTTGCATCTGCCATAAGTCAAACTTCATAGAAGCGTCAAATTTCTCATCATGTTAAACTCCTATAGACATCCCAGAAAGGTTCCATTTCTCACGATAGTTTTCACCTTAATCTAAACTCGAATAAAAATTTACAAGTCAATGAGAGATAGAATAGTTAGATATATTATGAAATGTAAAATAGAATAGAAGAGAAGATTGAATTGTATTGAATTGTATTTATTTCTGTGTGTATTTTACATGAAAGTGATAGTGTATTTATAGACTACAAGTAGCATGAAATGAGTGACTATCTATACACACACTATACATACACTTGATAACAAATTCTGTTATCAACTTGTTGTGCAAGTTGGTGTGGCTTTTATCCTCTAAGATGCAGCCTCATCTGTTGGTGTAGACTTCATCTTATCATCCCCCCTCAAGCTAAGTATACGTAGTATAGGAAGCTTGTCACGAAGAGAAAGAAACAAAGAAGGACCAAGACTTTTAGTAAAAACATCTGCTATTTGTTGAGCAGAGGAAACATGATATAATCTTAGTTCCTTAGCTTGAACTTGCTCACGAACAAAGTGAAAATCCACATCAATGTGGCGAGTTCTGGTATGAAACACAGGATTAGTAGCGAGCATAATAGCTGAGATGTTATCACAAGCAAGAGAAGGAACTGGTAGCTGAATATGTAAGCTTCGAAATAGAAATGTAAACCACTTAAGCTCAGCTGAAACATGAGCCATAGCTCTGTATTCAGCTTCAGTTGAAGAACGAGACACCGTGGTTTGACGTTTTGATCCCCAAGATATGATATTTGAACCAAGAAATATACAATATCCAGTAGTAGAGCGCCTATCAACAATGTTACTAGCCCAATCTGAATCAGAAAAGGCATGAAGAATAGGTTGAGAAACTCTAAAAGTTAAGCCAAAACTCAGTGTTCCTTTAACATATCTGAGTAATTTCTTCAATGTTGCAAAATCATAATTAGTTGGATTATGCATTGATTGACAAATGGTGTTAACCGCATAAGCTATATCTGGACGAGAAATTGTGAGATATTGTAAACCACCAGTCAAACTTCGAAAAAGGAATGGATCTTCAAAAGGTTTAGAATCAAAATCAGTCTTAACACCATATTTAGAAGGTGTTGGAGTTGAAGAAGACTTGCAATCAGCTAAACCAGCACGTTTAATTAATGAACTTGCATAATTCTCTTGTGATACAATTAGAGTATCAGTTGTACGAGTAATTTCAAGTCCAAGAAAGTAAGATAAAGCTCCTAAATCAGTCATCAAAAAACGCTTTTTAAGAGCTGTTATAACCTCTGAGATAATAGAGTTATTTGCACCTGTAACTAAGATACCATCAACATAAACCAACACAATTGTAAGAAAGTTAGCAGAGCCTTTAACAAACATTGATGAATCAGCTTTACTAACAATAAAACCCTGAGATAATAAGAAAGAATGTAACAGTTGATACCAAGCTCTTGGAGCTTGTTTTAAACCATACAAAGAACGGTTTAATTTGCAAACAAAATTGGGTTTTGAAGGATCAACAAATCCAGTAGGTTGAACCATATATACCTCTTCTTCAAGTGCCCCATGTAAGAAGGCATTAGAAACATCTAATTGTCTAATGTCCCAATTATTAGAAGTTGCAAGAGCAAATATAACCCTCAATGTCTGATGTTTAACAACTGGACTAAAAGTTTCAGTGTAATCCAAACCATACTCTTGAAGAAAACCCCGAGCTACTAATCTAGCTTTATATCTTGCAATCTCACCATTTGCGTGTCTTTTAATTTTATATATCCACTTACAAGTGATGGGATTTCTACCATGTGGAGGAGGCACTAGTGTCCATGTATTTTGACTTTGTAATGCTTGAAACTCAGAGTTCATAGCATCATTCCAACATTGGTACTTTGAAGCCTCTTTAAAAGACACAGGTTCCAGAAGAGAGGGAGTAAGAATAAGATTTTGACACTTATAAGATGGTTTGAGAGAACCTGTTTTGGTTCTAGTGATCATATGATGTTGAGAGACTGAAGAAGAAGAAGTTTGATGTGAAGTAGTAGAAGGTGGATTTGAAGTAGTAGAAGACTGATTTGAAGTATTAGGAGGTTGAGAGGAAGCATTTATAGGAGAAGAATCAACTAAAGCTGAGGGATTAATAGGTGTATGAAACAAATCCACATAGCTAGTGTATTCAGTTTCAGATAAATCTGAACTTATAGGTGGGGAAGAAGAAGTAGAAGCTTGGAATGGAAACATAGACTCAAGAAATGACACATGTCTAGAGATATATACTCGTTTAGTAGTAGGGGAGTAACATTTATAACCTTTAGAAGCTGAACAATAACCAAGAAATATACAACATTCAGATTTGGGAGATAGTTTGTTTGGTTGATAAGGTTTAAGCCATGGATAACAGGCACAACCAAAGACTTTGAGATGAGAGTAGGATGGTGGTGAGTTAAAAAGAGTTTCAAATGGACTTATATTAGAGAGGAGAGGAGTTGGCATAAGATTAATGAGATAGGTAGCAGTAGCTAAGGCTTCAAGCCAAAATATGTTAGGTAAATGACTATGTGTTAAGAGGGATAATGTTGTTTCAATCAAGTGTCTATGCTTGCGCTCAGACACTCCATTTTGCTCAGGAGTATGTGGACAAGAGGTTTGATGTAAGATACCACATGATTGAGTAAATAAGGCAAAATTATGACTGACATACTCTCCTCCATTATCTGACCTTAAGCATTTTATTTTAGAGTTGAATTGAGTAAGAATGAACTGATAAAATGCTTGAAAAGTACTAAGAACATCACTCTTTTGTTTGAGAGGGTAAACCCAAACGAATCTACTATAATCATCAATGAATAAGACATAGTATTTAAAAGAAGAGAAAGAAGAAATAGGTGAAGGTCCCCACACATCACTATGTATTAAATCAAATGGTTTACAAGCTCGAGTTACAGACAAATTGAAAGGAAGTTTATGAGCTTTAGAAATAGCACAAGAATTACAAGAAATGCCTGAATAATCAAGCTTAGTTTGAAGTGTGTTAGATAGAGGTTGTGAAACATGTTGTGAAGGATGTCCTAATCTAAGATGCCAAAGCAAAGCTGATGAAGACTTGACAGTTGAGGAGAGACACTTCACAGAAGGAATAATTGAAGAAGGACTGGAAAATGAACTGTTAGACTGAAAAGGGAGAGGATATAGCCCATCCTTACAAGGGCCCTGAAAAAGGAGTTTATGAGAGTCAACATCATATATAGACACAGAATTGGAAGAAAATGTGATTAGACAATTATTGTCCAATGTAAAACGAGAGATAGAAAGCAAATTAGAAGACATATGAGGTACATGAAGAACTGAATGAAGATTGAAAGTATGAGTAGAGGTAGAAAGCTTACTTGTACCAATATTAGCAATGTTTAGTGCCTGTCCATTACCCACAGAAACAGCATTATTCCCAGTGTAAGGTTGAGAAGATTGAAGCAAGTTCATGTCATTAGTGACATGACTATTAGCACCAGAATCAAGGTACCATAACTCAGGATCATAAGAAGCAGATTGAGTAGTATGAGCAGCCATTGCAATACGATTTTGATTACGAGGTGAAGGATAATTAGTATAATCCGTTCTATACCAACAATCAAGAGCTGAATGTCCATATTTGATACAAATTTGACAAGTAGGAGCAGATCCATTACCAAATTGAGAAGGAGCAGCGCCTAAGATAGAAGAGGAGTTGTTTCGACCCCTGCCTCGATTGTTGAAACCTCGACCACGATTACCTGAACCACGACCTCGATTATTTGAGGTTGAGTTTGAAGAAGCCGGTGTAAAGAGAGCTGTATGGCTTAAAACGGTGTTAATGGTGGAATCCGCCATTTTCATATGAAGCTCTTCAGATACAAGAAGACTTCCTAAAGAATGAAAGCTTAATGTCGATGTTTGAGCATTAGTGATACGAATGCTCGATTTAAACTGGTTATAATCCGATGGAAGACCTTTCAACGTGTACATGATAATGTCTTCTAATGGCAACTCAGAATCAGCTGTAGCAAGACCATCACAAATGTCTTGAATCTCAGCTAAATAATCAGTCATTGTTCGATCTCCCTTTTGAATATTGCAGAGTTTCATCTTTAATTGATGAACATGAGTTCTACAATGATTAATGAAGATTTCTTCAAGTTTGTGCCAAACTTCAGCAGCACTTGACATTCGAACAACTTGTGAAAAAACAGAAGGAATCATAGATGATAATAGAGACACCTTTAATTGGTGATCTTCGATGATCCAATTTGAATAGGACGAAGAAGATGATGACGGAGCAGGAACCGCACCAGTAACATGTTGAAGGTAGCCATGTGCTTCTAACACAGCTTCAAGTTGTGCTCTCCAAATCACGTAATTGGTTGCATCAAGTTTAATCTGAACTAATGAAGCCCAATTTTGGCGAAGAAGGAGTAATCCAGCTGGAATAGCAGCTGTTATGTGAGGCGATGAGGTAGAAGAAGACGCCATTGAAGTAATAGTAGCGGAAGCTTGGATCGGAGCAGAGATTTTTGAGCTTTTGACGCCTTAACAATGGCGAAAAAAGTTTTAATCTCTTGTGGCTCTAGATACCATATTATGAAATGTAAAATAGAATAGAAGAGAAGATTGAATTGTATTGAATTGTATTTATTTCTGTGTGTATTTTACATGAAAGTGATAGTGTATTTATAGACTACAAGTAGCATGAAATGAGTGACTATCTGGTGGGTCCTGGGGTGTTATAAAATAAAGTGCAAATAAAAGGAACCACTTGACCGCAAGTGTACGGTTGTCCCAAGTAATATATGATAATCAAGTTCGTTCTCAGGGACGGATTAGGTTCAACCCAAATATTAATCAGATAGTAGAGATAATTGCTAAACAGAAAATAAAAGAGAATAATTTTTGTTTGGTTTTTGTAAATTAAAAGATGCAAATAAAATAAAGACTAAATTAAATAAACAGAAAAGAAATAAAGCAAATAACGACTAGCTTCAGATAAGAGAGATATACTTGGTCCTCGCAAAGGAATCTACTTAACCAATGTAATCTATGCTATGTTTAAGGGTAGAATTGGAATTATAATATTAGTCGGGACTCTAATATCTCCTAGCCCCCTGTCGGGTGGACCTAGAAGCTATCCTAAAGGATCATAAACACCTGTATGGTCGAATATGGCTTTTCGGATGATATGCATTTACCTCTTTGGCTATGTAACTAGTTAAGCCTGTCGGTCAATAACGGACATTACACGGGTATTACCTAGATCTGTATTCAAACCCCCCTGTCGGATGATCCATACGCCACTATATGGAATAGCCCAAATACTAACAGCTAATTCTAGTTGTTCCTAAAAGAATTAGTAATGAAACAAAGTAATATCCAATACCTAAAACTCAATTCAATTTAAATCTAACAATCCCAAATTCAAAACATAGAAAACATTAATTAAGGTTCATCCCTTTTATGCGATTCTCAAGTATAAAGAAATTTAGCTCATGATGAAATTAAAAACTAACATTAAATAAAAGGAATTCATGTTCAAATACAAAAGATAAATGAAAAACCTAAAGGGTAGAATGACTATGGATGGAAGAACAGGATTCCTCCAGCGTCTAGCTTCTTCTCTCCTTCGTGCTCTGACTTGAAAACCTTAAGCCTCTTGTTAATTCTCTGAAGTGTGTGAAAGTAGGAGGTTAAGGGGTGTATTTATAGGTGTTGGAGGAGTCTAGGTCGAATTTTGCTTGGAGTGGAAGACAAGTCAAAGACTCTCAAATTCGTAGCTCTAAATTCTAGGAAAGGTAAGATTTGCTGCTGATTTGATTTGATCATATCTTTTTCAATACTTATCCGTTTGAGAAGTTCCAATATATGAAACTGCTTGTCTTGGAAAGCTCTTTCTATTGGTGCAGACCATTCGTCCAGAATCCATGTCAATCTTTTATTATGATTTAATTCCTAAAACGTGGCTGGATTTCAGATTTCAAAAGGCAGCTTTATCTTTTCCTCCTTTAAATAAATCTTTACCAAATCTTCTTATTTCCATGTAAATCTTCTTTCCTTTCATCTTTATCTTGACTTGGCCTCTAAGTAATTACCATTTATCTTTAAAAGCTTCACATTAAATAAATAATTAAACCGCATATGCTTAAAAAGAATAAATCAATAAATCAAGAAATCAAAATAGGAAAGTGTACTCTAAAAATAGAAACTCGACTCAAAATCATTTCCTAACACTCTAAAATACACTAAGACTTTATTCTCACTTTTTCTCCTTGGATTGGTCTTTCAAGAACCTATTAACTTTGCATTAAAAACAGTCAAATTTATGCACAAAAGCTCAGATTCTGCAAATAGTTAATTTCCAAGGGGAGAAAGTGCAATATGATCAATTAAGCTTAAAAGTCTAACAAACAAGTCATTTATTCACCTAAAAGGATGTCTCCAAAGGGCTAATAATTAGAACAAATCGGGAGACATCAAGACCCCAAACTCAAACCTTTGTCGTCCCGACAAAGCAAAATAAAAATAAAACAAAGGATCTTTTAGGTGAATGCAGAAGGTAGAATCTAGAAAATAATCCCAAAGCAAAGCTTAAAACAAATTTCATATAGTCTAACTTAAGAATTAATATACACCTACACTTATCATGCAAAATCAAATACAAAACAATATCAATTCAAAATTAATTTCACAATGCTAGAAGGTTACGCTTATTACTTATCTCAAGATGGTGGCTATAGGGTGTTCCTCGATCCTTACTTGTGTTGAATGTTCCACTTAGAATAATCCCTATTAACTCACTGTGTATCTAGGAATCACGAGGTCTTTACGGTTTTAGCATAGGCTGAAGGACGGTATGGTATGTATATTTGGTAAATTTGAAGTGAGCTTTTGGCTCTCTCCTCACTTACCATCAACAACTGTCCAAGAGCTTGAGTTTACACTCGAATAACGTTCTCACTCAGCCCAATTGACGCGCTTAATTAGCGTCCCCAAATTAACCCAATAAGCACTAAGGATGACTCACATAAAAAATTTCCACTTTGCCGGTCCGAATATATAATCTTTTCAAATCATTCGTTTTTTCTTTTCTTATAGCTATGACTCTCTTTATGATGTTGAGATATCATGCTATTTTTCATTGTTATGCCTATTCATAACTTGAGCTCAAAGCTTCTTTTCCATTCACTATTACCCCGGCAAAGGGTTACAATACAATAAACCTGTGAATCATCATCATGTAAAGCACAAAGCATCATTGATAAGCTCAAAAATCCCAACCCAATGTAAATTCCCATATAGTGGACCCACCACCCCAAACTCAAGCTCAAGACAGGAAGTCTCAGGATCGTGATTCAAGTGCGGGTCATATGGTCATGCCTAATAATCTAAAGGGAAATTGGCTTATAATGTGGCGACAAAAGAAAGGCTTAAAGGCTAAAAATTTGTCTAAGAAGGATAAAATTAATTCAGGGATAGACAGCTAAAAAGGATTCAAAGGGCTAACAAAGAACTGCCTCTATCATTTTCCTATCTACACAACTCGTCTCTAGTTCATACCTAAGTGGGTTCTCTACTCATTTAGATCTCACGTTCTACAAACCACCTATTATCCTTAAGCACAAGTTTACTTCTTTTGCATTGTTCATTAATTCTCCCTATCAATTATCTCATGTTTGCATGCAATCAAAGTTCAGTTTATACTAACTCCTAAAGTCAACTATTTTCTATCATTAAATTTAAAAGTCTCTACAGTCACGCAACCCTAAGATTAATTTTATTAAAGGCATGTAAATCACAAAAAATTGGGATGAGGCAACGAACCCCACCCCAAACTCAAAAGTGAGTCGTGTCCCCACGACTCGAAAAAGACTCAATAAAGCAATAAAATTAAACTAAACTACCTAACTAGTGTCTACCATCAATTAAGAAGAAGAAGAATTAGAACGGGGTACCTGGCCATGAAGATCCATAGTGTCCTCCTCCAAAGGGGGAGTATAATTATCAATATCCATGAATAAAGTTACCTCTTCCAGTGTTGACTTAATCTGTGTAATTTCCTTCCAAAGTGCTCCGATGTCTAATCGTAAAAGTTCGAACTCTTGTTGCAAATTGTGAGCCCATGGAGGAATTCCAGAATCAGTTTGAGAAGAAGAAGAACCTTGAACTTGAAATTGTAGCTTGTCTTCAGGCTTTGATGATACCCTCATCCTTGCTGTTAATTTCCCGTGTTGTGGTGGTGCAGGTGCCTTCTCTTGTGTTTCTTCAGTAGGCTCATCAAGATTGATGGCCTTTTCAATTGTGGAACCAGGCAAACTCTTGTTCTTCCCTAGGATACAACACCTTCTCTTATAATCCAAAGCATCTGTTCTGTTTGTCATGGTTGAATTGACCCCAAACTCAAGTTTATACCAAGGATAGAATAAAGTTAAGAAAACTTGGTATAACTTGAGTTTCTTGCTTGGATTAGATCAAGGAAGTTGTTTTCTTGATGAATCTTGGAAGAACTCTTGAAAGCTTGATGATCTTGATTGTGTTTAATGGTGAATTTGATGTAGAGGATGTGTTTATGGAGGATGGAGGAGAGATTTGATGATGTTAATGGGTTTGTTGTAGAGGTTTAATCAAGCTTCAAGGTGTTTTTATAGGGTTGGGAGCTGGAAAATTCGTGTGGAAGAGGCTAGGGTTTATCTCCTAAAGGTTAGAAGTTGACTGGGCTTCGAATTCTTCACAAACCGCCAGTCCGCGGTGCATCCCTGCGGTGCAGGGGGTAGTCCGCGGGGGTAGTCCGCGCGCAACAGCTATTGATTTTTTTCGCTTCTGTCTTGACCCCGAGCTAGCACCCCGTGGTACGGGTTTTTGCCCTGCGGTGTAGGGGTGCGGTGCATGGGGTAGTCCGCACATACTCCGTCAAAAAACCCGCGGTACACAACCCGTGGTACGGGTTTTTGAGGCGCGGTATAGGGCGCGGTGCACCGCGGCTATCAGCTTCATTTTTTTCTTGCTTCTGGATAAAACCCGTGGTACAGACCCGTGGTACGGGTTTTTTTGGGGCGCGGTACATCCCTACGGTATAGGGGGTACACCGCGGGGGTAGTCCGCGCCAGCCTTGAATTCTTCACAAAAATTTTCCTAGCTTCCCAAACTCGATTCCTGCACCATTAACACAATACCCTTCTCATTTCTTTAAAAGTAGACACTAAAACTTGACACTAACTTAGAATTATACACTAGGAATTGAAAAACTGAAAGCAATAAACTAATATACAATGAAATGGCTTTTGTTTAACGTCGTTAAGCTCGACGGGTTACCTCTCGCATCTATTCAGCTTCAAGGAGGTACATGACCTCCCCCGGATGTGGATCAATTCTGCGATTGGTATCCTCGCCTACATGGTACAGTTTTAGACGATGCCCATTCACCATGAAGGTGCGTTGCTCGTCTGGATTCTCTATCTCTATCGCTCCATGAGGCGTAACTTTAGTCACCACGAACGGACCAGACCACTTTGATCTCAACTTGCCCGGATAGTTGCTGAACTTGGAGTTATATTTGAGGACCATCTGTCCCACTTTGAATTTCTTCTCACGAATCCGATTGTCATGCCATCTCTTCGTTTTTTCTTTGTAAAGCTTGGCATTCTCATAGGCATGAAATCGAAACTCGTCAAGTTCATTCAACTTCATCATACGATTCTCCGCAGCTAAGGTTGGATCCATATTCATCTCCGCAATTGCCCAATAGGCACCCATTTCAAGCTCAAGAGGTAAGTGACAAGCCTTACCATACACAATACGATACGGAGATGCACCCACAGGCGTCTTGAACGCAGTACGATATGCCCACAACGCATCATCTAATTTCATTGACCAATCCTTGCGTGTGGAACCAACTGTCTTCTCAAGAATGGATTTGATCTCTCGATTAGAGACCTCAGCTTGACCATTGGCTTGTGGATGATACGCGGTAGATACACGATGTCTCACATCATACTTCTCTAGAACTTTCTTCAGATATTTGTTCACAAAGTGTGAACCTCCATCACTGATTATAACTCGAGGTGTTCCATGTCTAGTGAAGATGTGTGATTTTAAGAATTTAATCACTACTCGCGAATCGTTAGTTGGTAGAGCTACAGCCTCTACCCATTTAGACACGTAATCAACAGCTAGTAGGATGTACAGGTTTCCGTTAGAAGGTACAAAAGGACCCATAAAATCAATGCCCCATACATCGAATATCTCAACTTCCAGAACATTATTACGCGGCATCTCATCTCTCTTAGATATATTACCAGTAAACTGGCATCTGTGACACTTCTTGACATACTCATGACAATCCTTATGTAAAGTGGGCCAATAAAAACCGGATTGTAGTACCTTTGCAGCTGTACGGTCTCCTTTGAAGTGCCCTCCGTATGGTGAATCATGACAACCCATAATAATGGATAGAATATCTTTATCTGGGATGCATCTCCTCACCATCTGATCACTGCATACTTTGTAGAGGAAAGGATCCTCCCAAAAGAACTGTTTAGCACGGTGGGCTAGTCTCTTTTTCTCTTGTGAAGTAGCTCCTTGAGGAAAAGAACCACTCACAATAAGATTAGCAATATCCGCATACCAAGGAGTTTCTAATAAATAAACTGAAAACAAACTCTCGTCAGGAAACTCTTCTCTAACCAACTCAGGCCCTCCATTAGATTCAGAACCTTCAAGACGTGACAAATGATCAGCAACCTGATTATCACAACCCTTTCGATCCCGAATCTCTAAATCAAACTCTTGCAACAGTAAAACCCATCTAATCAACCTCGGCTTCGCATCTTTCTTCTCCATAAGGTATTTAATCGCAGAATGGTCAGTAAAAACAACAACTTTCGCCCCAAGAAGATAGGAACGAAATTTGTCGAATGCATATACTACTGCTAGTAACTCTTTTTCAGTTACGGTATAATTCACTTGAGCACTTGTAAAGACCTTACTAGCATAGTAGATGGAATGAAATACCTTATCTTTTCGTTGTCCCAGAACAGCACCCATTGCAAGATCACTAGCATCACACATAACTTCAAACGGAATCTTCCAGTCAGGAGGTAATACAATAGGTGCAGAAATAAGCTTCTCCTTAATCTCGTTGAATGCCTTTATGCAAGCTTCATCAAAAAGGAATTTGGTGTCCTTCTCAAGTAAGTTGCACAACGGCTTAGAGATTTTGGAGAAGTCCTTGATAAAACGTCGGTAAAAACCAGCATGACCCAAAAAGCTTCTTACTCCTTTTACAGAAATAGGAGGGGGTAGAGTCTTGATTACCTCAATCTTCGCACGATCAACTTCCAAACCAGCACTTGAAACCTTGTGACCCAACACTATACCCTCTCGAACCATAAAATGACATTTCTCCCAGTTCAAAACCAAGTCAGTCTCCTTGCATCTAATCAAAACCTTCTCCAAGTTCCGTAAACACTCCTCAAAGTTATCACCAAACACAGAAAAGTCATCCATAAATACCTCAAGGAAGTCATCAATCATGTCCCAGAAAATTGCCATCATACATCTTTGAAAAGTAGCGGGTGCATTACATAATCCAAATGGCATCCTTCGGAAGGCAAAGGTACCGAAAGGACATGTAAAGGTTGTCTTGTGTTGGTCTTTTGGATCTACATAAATCTGATTGTAACCTGAATATCCATCCAAAAAGCAATAATATTCTCTACCAGCTAGCTTGTCTAACATCTGATCAATAAACGGAAGAGGGAAGTGATCTTTTCTGGTGGCCTTGTTCAACTTCCGATAATCCATACACACTCTCCAACCAACAACGGTCCTTGAGGGAATGGCTTCATTTTGCTCGTTCAAGATGGTAGTAATTCCACCCTTCTTTGGTACGCATTGAACTGGACTCACCCATTCGCTGCTAGCTATGGGATAAATGATTCCCGCATCTAGCAACTTGATAACCTCTTTCTTCACTACTTCCTTCATAGCTGGCATCAATCTTCTTTGTCCTTCAACTGAGCGCGCGTTTTCATCGTCTAGAATGATTTTGTGTTGGCAATAGGAAGGACTAATACCTTTGATGTCAGCAATAGTCCAACCAATCGCCTCTTTGTTAGCTCTTAGTATGCGCAACAGTTTGTCTTCTTGAGGACCTGTTAAAGTAGCTGAAACAATAACAGGTAAAGTGTTGTTAGTACCTAAATACGCATACCTCAAGTGTGATGGAAGCGGCTTTTCTTCTAGTTGTGGGGGAGATTCGATAGATGGTTTCTTTTTAGATACTATCTCCCCAGGCTCTCGGAATGGCTCATAGGCGAGATGCCTATGTTTCATTATCCCGGAATTCAAAGCAGCTACAGTCTCGGTCAGTTCTTCCATCAATTCCGGTAAGTCAAGTGTTAGGGCTGCTCGCAAGATATCATTAAAATTCATACAGTCAAACGTTTCTTGCGTAGCTAAATCAAGTATATCCATGCGGAAACACTCTTCAGGAATATCTGGAAACTTCATGGCCCTAAACACGTTGAACTTTACCGTCTCGTCTTGGATTCGCATAGTTAATTCGCCGTTTTCTACATCAATAACAGTACGCCCCGTGGCTAGGAATGGTCGACCCAAGATGATGGGGACATTCCTATCCGCGTCGTATTCAAGAATAACGAAATCAACTGGAAAGATTAGCGTACCTGCCTTGACGAGGACATCTTCAATTCGTCCCTCTGGATGAGCGAGGGATCTATCAGCCATCTGTAGGATCATGGAAGTTGGTCTAGCGTTTCCTATCTTCAATTTTTCGAAAATTGACTTGGGCATCAAATTGATACTCGCACCCAAATCACACAAAGCTTTTCCTTGCCACTCATTACCAATAGAAATAGGAATCGTGAAACTCCCAGGATCAAGTAGTTTAGGTGGCAACTTACTTTGGCATATAGCGCTGCATTCTTCTGGTAATCCTATCATCTCATTCTCACGGTATGGTCTCTTGTTGGTAATGGCTCTTTTCAGGAATTTAACGTATTTCGGAACATCGCGTATAGCATCTAAGAACGGAACGTTAATATTGAGGCCACGTACCATATTCAAGAACTTCTGATATTCGGCCATGTCTCCTTTCTTCTGAACTCTTGAGGGAAAAGGTGGAGGAGGACGGGTTTCTGTAACATCTTTGGATTTTGGCTTCTCCGGAATCTTCTCCACTTCCACTATTTCGGGTTCATATTCTTTTTCTTCCACCTCTTTTGCCGGTTTCTCCTTCACAGTTGTTTCTTTTTCTTTCATAACGGGAAAAGGAGGTGGAGCGAGCTTCTTACCACTTCGAAGTGTTACTGCATTACATTCATATGGTTTGGGTTCCTCAGTATCACTAGGAAGTTGCCCTTGTGGACGCTGACTCAGTTGTTTGCTAATTTGACTTAGCTGATTCTGGACTATCTTCATATTTGCTTCGACTGCATTTTGACGTTCCGTAGCTTGTGTCTGAAGAGCAATTAAACTGTCCACTGTTTTCTGAAGGGTAACTACTCCTTCTTGTGGATGGGCAGGTAAGGCTTTCTGGTTTAAAGTTTCATCATAGGTATCCTGGGGAGCTTGCCTTTGCACATAATTACCCTGATTCTGTCCTCCTTGATAATTGTTGTGTGGTCTTGGATTGTAGTTGTTACCTTGGGGACGCGGCTGATATGCGTATGTAGGATTGGCTGCCCCATTAGGATTTGAGTATTGAAACCCAGGATGGTTTCTGTTAGGCTGATATCCATTACCACTTGAATTGAAGTTACCTTTATTGGACATAAACATCACGGATTCTTGGTTATTCGGACAGCTTTCCTCATCATGATCATCTACTCTGCAAATTGAACACATATAAACCTCTTGTGTAGCTTGCACAGCTATTTTCTTACCCGAAAACCCTTCTTTTATAGCTAAAGTAAGCTGCTTCAATTGTTGTTCTATAGTACTCTGAATCTTATTCTCAAGCGTAGCAAACTTTTCTTCCATATCAACTTTATTCACTCCTTTAACCGGTGTTCTTACTGAATTCCACCCCACTTCATTCTTGACTGTTCTTTCCAAGATAATTTTAGCGTGAGCGGGTTGAACTTGAAGAAAACCTGCACCACATAGCGTATCCAATTTCTCTCTCGAAGTTCCATCAAGGCCTCTATAGAAGATTTTCAGCTGTTGTTGTTCTGACAAGCCATGAGTGGGAACTTTACGTAAACACATCTGAAATCTTGTCCAACTCTTACCCACAGTTTCATCATATTCTTGACGGAAATGCGTCAAGTCTAATTCAGCATCTAATCTCATGTTACTTGGGTAATACATGTCAAAGAAAGCAGTCTCTAATTGGTCCCAGTTGGTTATCTTCGTAGGATCTTGCGTATCGTGCCATTCACTCGCTCCCTCAGTCACAAAAAATTTAAACGCAGCAAAATACATCTGTTCTCTTGAGACTCCTTGTGTGATATAAGAATCACATATTTGTTTAAACTTCTGTACTGCTCTAAGAGGATCTTCTAATGGTCTTCCACGAAAATTGCCAAAATTTTGGAATTGAGCTAACATTCCTGAATCTGGACGGAATCGGGGAACATTAATATCTGGAGCACCTACTCCTATAGCAGGAGCACGGAATGGAACTTCTGGTGGGCCATTAGTAAACCACGGATCTTGATTCTGAGCAACAGGAGCAGCTGGAGGGTTGAGTTGATTTCCAACTTGACGATTGTCAACTGGGTCTTCGGCCATTGTTTCTCTTGCTAATTGTTCCTCTAACTCTTTTGCTTTAGCGTTTCTCTTTCTTTTGTTTGCTTCACGAACTAGGCTTTCGGGGTCTGCAAGAATCACAATATCTTCACGCATAAACCAAAACCTGTAAACCTGAGAAAGAAAGAAAACCCAAAGCGTAAAACTGAAAAATAAAACTAAAACTAAACTAACAATTAAAAAACTAAGAGATTAACACCGGGGTCACACGCTACCGTCCCCGGCAGCGGCGCCAAAAACTTGGTGGGTCCTGGGGTGTTATAAAATAAAGTGCAAATAAAAGGAACCACTTGACCGCAAGTGTACGGTTGTCCCAAGTAATATATGATAATCAAGTTCGTTCTCAGGGACGGATTAGGTTCAACCCAAATATTAATCAGATAGTAGAGATAATTGCTAAACAGAAAATAAAAGAGAATAATTTTTGTTTGGTTTTTGTAAATTAAAAGATGCAAATAAAATAAAGACTAAATTAAATAAACAGAAAAGAAATAAAGCAAATAACGACTAGCTTCAGATAAGAGAGATATACTTGGTCCTCGCAAAGGAATCTACTTAACCAATGTAATCTATGCTATGTTTAAGGGTAGAATTGGAATTATAATATTAGTCGGGACTCTAATATCTCCTAGCCCCCTGTCGGGTGGACCTAGAAGCTATCCTAAAGGATCATAAACACCTGTATGGTCGAATATGGCTTTTCGGATGATATGCATTTACCTCTTTGGCTATGTAACTAGTTAAGCCTGTCGGTCAATAACGGACATTACACGGGTATTACCTAGATCTGTATTCAAACCCCCCTGTCGGATGATCCATACGCCACTATATGGAATAGCCCAAATACTAACAGCTAATTCTAGTTGTTCCTAAAAGAATTAGTAATGAAACAAAGTAATATCCAATACCTAAAACTCAATTCAATTTAAATCTAACAATCCCAAATTCAAAACATAGAAAACATTAATTAAGGTTCATCCCTTTTATGCGATTCTCAAGTATAAAGAAATTTAGCTCATGATGAAATTAAAAACTAACATTAAATAAAAGGAATTCATGTTCAAATACAAAAGATAAATGAAAAACCTAAAGGGTAGAATGACTATGGATGGAAGAACAGGATTCCTCCAGCGTCTAGCTTCTTCTCTCCTTCGTGCTCTGACTTGAAAACCTTAAGCCTCTTGTTAATTCTCTGAAGTGTGTGAAAGTAGGAGGTTAAGGGGTGTATTTATAGGTGTTGGAGGAGTCTAGGTCGAATTTTGCTTGGAGTGGAAGACAAGTCAAAGACTCTCAAATTCGTAGCTCTAAATTCTAGGAAAGGTAAGATTTGCTGCTGATTTGATTTGATCATATCTTTTTCAATACTTATCCGTTTGAGAAGTTCCAATATATGAAACTGCTTGTCTTGGAAAGCTCTTTCTATTGGTGCAGACCATTCGTCCAGAATCCATGTCAATCTTTTATTATGATTTAATTCCTAAAACGTGGCTGGATTTCAGATTTCAAAAGGCAGCTTTATCTTTTCCTCCTTTAAATAAATCTTTACCAAATCTTCTTATTTCCATGTAAATCTTCTTTCCTTTCATCTTTATCTTGACTTGGCCTCTAAGTAATTACCATTTATCTTTAAAAGCTTCACATTAAATAAATAATTAAACCGCATATGCTTAAAAAGAATAAATCAATAAATCAAGAAATCAAAATAGGAAAGTGTACTCTAAAAATAGAAACTCGACTCAAAATCATTTCCTAACACTCTAAAATACACTAAGACTTTATTCTCACTTTTTCTCCTTGGATTGGTCTTTCAAGAACCTATTAACTTTGCATTAAAAACAGTCAAATTTATGCACAAAAGCTCAGATTCTGCAAATAGTTAATTTCCAAGGGGAGAAAGTGCAATATGATCAATTAAGCTTAAAAGTCTAACAAACAAGTCATTTATTCACCTAAAAGGATGTCTCCAAAGGGCTAATAATTAGAACAAATCGGGAGACATCACTATCTATACACACACTATACATACACTTGATAACAAATTCTGTTATCAACTTGTTGTGCAAGTTGGTGTGGCTTTTATCCTCCAAGATGCAGCCTCATCTGTTGGTGTAGACTTCATCTTATCAAGATAAACAGAGAAAAGATCGTTGATAAAACCTGAACATCTCTTTGCATTATCTTGAGCCTCATTAGGGAAATACCATCTTCTAAAAAAAGTTTATTACAAACATGGCATCTCACTCCAGAGAGAATAAAGTGATGCTACAAGTTCCTTTGGAATCAACAAATTGTACCTATGACCACTGAGCACATATGAACTACAACAACCATTCTTCTCTTATGTTGCAAAGATGGTAAAAGAAAATTCGCCTTCTTGTTCAAAGCCTAAATCACATCAGGATAAATGTTTAACTTGAAAATTAGTTTAAAAGAAAACAAAAATGCAAATTTTGTGCTATGTTAAGGTTTACTAAGCGTGGTTAGATCTACGCGCATAAATGGAGGATCCTTCGCAGCCTGCATACCCTCTTTCCCAAAAATAGCTCGTGATTCACATCGATGTATATCAATGGTAATACTCTCCCTTATTTATACATAGCCTACTTTACTCTTATAAATTCTAATCTCGCATATCATCTATTATACCTATATTGTATAATTAGTCACAAGCAGCAATCACATGTTTAGACCATCTCCAACGACAAGCAGCAATCACATGTTTAGACCATCTCCAACGATTAATTTGTTGGAGAAAATCACAATTTAACGTATATGAGCGCAACAGATGATGCAATTAATGGATCCCTCAAAACTCATATGCCATAAATCCTATCTCATAAGCTATTCAAATGCATCGGAATCACTCGCAAAATTCTTTATTGTTGAATTGTTTTGCAAAAAAAATCAAACGAAAAACTAGAATTTTTAAATGAAATATAAAAAACATAGGAAAGTGAAGATAATCATTTAGAGTAAGATTCAATTACAAAAACATAAAATCAATTTTTTTTATCATTCGAACCATTAAATTGTAAAACTTGTTTTTTACCTCAAAATAGGTTTGGGAGATATCTTTTTTTTACTTCAATCGCACCTAAGTGCAAGATTTGTAACTGAATCGCAACGCAAAAATAGAGACGAAATTGCGGATGAAAGATCTGATTGTGCGTTGAGTGATAAACGTTGACGATGTTGTCCTTCGAGTAACCAACGTCGGCAGACTAGAGAGCAGCAATTCCAGTCGTCGGAAATTAATGACTGAGCATAACGGCGGTGGTGTTAGAGTTATGGGGTAGGACCTTGTCCACGGCGGGGTGAAGTGGGGTAGGTTGTAAAGACAATTTGGGTTTTTATCTGATCAGTTTTTTTTTTTGGGACGCTTATCTGATCAGTTTAATGTAACTTTTGCCATGTACTTTTAATTTTAAGCGTCTTTAGTTTCATTCTTTTATTATTGCAATCACATTTAATTAGGTTTTTTAATAATTTAGACCTTGGCGAGATTTGTTTCTCCTATTTTATTGTATAGACATGTGTTAACAAATGTCTGCCGCCTATTATTTAATTGCCTATTAAATAGACGGTAAATTTTTATAACTGCCGCCAACTATTTGCCGCCCATTGAACCATTTTTAGTAGTGTGAATTCTCGACTTCCCTGGTCACTTTTTGGTCTTTTTTCGATTACTTGGAGGTTCCTCTTTGTTTTTTGCACTCCTTTACTCAAAAATTGATCCTCTGATCTCAAGTGTTTCTACGAGTTTCACCTATTAAGCACAAAACGCCTCAAAATGATCCAATACACGTGAATCATTAACATTAGCTCAAGACTCGAAATATATCAAATAAAAGGGAAAATCCCAACTTTAGACTCAGAAACCCTAAAGAAAGATATATCAACCTATTAAATAACATGACAAAAGGCGAGATACCAACACCCCTAACTGAAATCATTGGCGTCCCGACAAAGTAAGTAATAAAATCAAAACCCGAGAAACAAAGTTTCCATAAATGAGCTCAAAACAAGTGTAAGTAATGAAAATTGAAAATACACTTCTAATAAAATAATGCAAAAGAAATTACCCACAAAAATATCAACCAAGCACGCATCGATTATATTAAGGCATCAAGAATATTAGTTTCGCAATGCATTAAGTATCACCTTAACTAGGCTAGAGGTTGTGGCCATAGGATTACCATTGTCCTGTTTAGTTACCAATCAATTATTTCCCTTCCAAAAATCGTAACTTAACCACATGTTAGGGGTCTTAAGGTCTTTACGGGTTATAGTCTTAAGTTTAGGGATGGTATAATATAAATATATATGGAAACCATTTAGCGAGATTTTGGCCACCTCGTCACTAAGCCGAATGAACAAACCTACTCAGAGATTGAGTTATCTCATAGATATTCTCACTCAAACTGAATGATGCGTAATCGAGTATCCCCTATTCCCAAAATGATAATATCAAGTATTTTAATCAGACATTCAACTTTTAATTTACGGATTCACACCTTTATTTTCCTTTTCTTTTTTAAATTTATTTTGCAAGCTAAGCGTAACCGCTTTTTTATTTTGGATGGTTGCTAGCTTCCTTTCTTTTTCTTTAAATTTTTTTCTTTTTTTCAACATCTATTTCTTTTTATTTTGTTGAACCCGACAACTGTAACAATAAGATCTACACATGCCTAATAATGTTAGCATGTAACAAGTAAAAACCCAACCCATAATATCCTAAGAATATCCAACCATCCCAAACTCAAACTTGAAGATAGTCCATTCATTAAGCGTCGAGATTCAAGAGCGGGTATTATGGTAAAGGTTTTATCAAACTAAGGGATTAGGCTTGTAACGTGGCTAACAAAGAAAGGGCTTAGGTTCAAAAGGGCTTTAGGGATACAAATACATCCTTTGGACTAGTTAAAGGGAACAAATGTTTTCAACGAATCGCCTTTATCATTTCCCTAACCATGTGGTCTCTCCAAGATATTACATCTCAAGGTTGTAGGCGAATCAGTTTTAGACTTAGCATGGCCTTAATGTCTACACGCCAACTCACGTTTCGCTTCTCTCAAGCTACCTTTCATGCATTTTTTGTCAAAAACTTGACACACACATTAAGTCTCAAGATAATTAATCATGGAATAGTATGAGCATTCCTATATAATAAATTTAATTCATGACTCGAGACTCACGGTTCGGCCTCACTCGAGTATATGGGCCATGAGTATTCCCTTCGAGAAAAATTATATGAAACTAGGGAAAGTCAAAGTATAGGCTGAGAGGCGCGAGTATTATTTGGTCATCTTTGGTAGGAACCCCATCTTGAATGCACAAGGTCGAGATTGTAACCTGATACTTTATATTTCTCACATTCTTCAGTGTAAGGGAAAATTTTATTATTTTATGTCTTATATAAACTGAGTTACATCTATATTGTCGTCCAAAAACATACACTTCATGAAGATCGTAACCGTCTCGTGAATGTCAAAATTGTATTCGGCTCCAAAGAAGTTACGTGAATCAAAGTGTGCCCACATGCACGCGTGTGAGAGAAGTAGGCCTTTCGAAAATAGACCTTTGAATTTTCCTTCCATGTTTCAGGTTATACCCGATTTAGCACATGCATATACACCAAATCCTAATCAAGATTCTCCAAATCGATTAATGCCTCGTGGAACTTACAAGGCCCTGATAGTTCCTTTAACCCAAAAGTACACCGAATAAATGAAATGTTGAAAGGTACCTTTATCTTCCTTACTAGAACTAAGCCTTTGGAGTCTCAACATTTAAACCCAAATAAAACTATGTGTCCATGAAATCATAAGCGAGAATTTTTTGTTTCATAATTCTATTCTAACCCGTCCGCTTGCCTAGCTCAAAGAATTTAACATACGACTATTTTCGCACTTCCTCCAAAAACGCTTTCTCCCAACAAAACACCAATGTCCCAAAATTATTCTGAATTTGGGTCGTTAAATTTGTCATGACATTTCTGCTAGCTTGATGTTGCACATTTGGATCCTGAATAACCACTCCATTACCATAAGCTTCATGATACTACCGATTCAAACCTTCTATTCTTCAAAACATACACATTGCCCTCTTTAGTATTTCCTTTTGATCCACTAATATCCTTTGGAGGAAATCTTAAATTTTTGAAATATCAAGAATTTTTTGTAAAAATTTCCACAATTTTGGTTGGGTAATTAATGAATCCCCAACTTAATTTAATACAAACGCCTCAATTTACCACTATTAAGCTCAATTTCACACATAATTTCACATAATATAGCTAATATCTAGTAAATCCCAAATTTTTTAGTAAGGAAAAGTAAGGATTAAGATATGTTACCAGAATAATTTTAGCCAAAGAATAGTACACGTTGGTGTCTAGAATGACCCCCCGTATTCTTTGAACTTTGTATTTCTTTATTTTTTCTAAAATAAAAACTTAAAGTTTGAAGAAATATTTCGAAATTTTAGGTGTTATATTGGTGTTTTTATGTGGTAAATGATGTTTGGACGGTAAAAATAAAGTGGGAAATGGTTAAGGTGAGAAATGGAGAAATTTTAAGTAGTTGCTAGATTTTTTTTCCATTCTAGCGCGTGGCCCGACACGGTCGGACCATTTGTCTGGCACTGATGACGTGAGGTAGCTTCTGCGTTCTACATTACCAGAAAAATCAATATTTTATGCTTTAGCCAAGAAAGGGAACCTTGGTCCGATGTTGCAAAATACTTCATCTGAATCTGCCAAAAGAATTTGGCGCTGCTGTTGGATTCTATTTCGATGCCGGGAAGTGCTGCAATAAAATTCAGAATAAATTGAATTTTGACTTATTTTTTCATTTTTATTGAAAAAATTGTTCCCAACGCACTAGAATGCTCGAAATCTTCCACAAACACCCCTATGCCTCTTTTTTTCCAATCTTGATCTTCAGAAAAATCCTTTAGTTTCAAAACTCCTCATATTTCATCTACACTCTAAAGGGAAACTCACATACATCTCTTGTCAAGTCAATAAAATAGGATAATAAAAAACGAAGACTCATGATAACAACAAATACTAAGTAAAAAATCAATAAATTGTGGATTGTCTCCCCTGAGTATTTTAATTTAATGTTGTTAAGTTTGACGTTGTACCTATAGACGCCTAGGAGATATACCGCTTCTCCTTTTTCTATTTCTTAAACTCCATGGTATATTGTAAGGTGGTGTCCATTTACCCTGAAATTTCTCTTCTTAATAGGGTGTTCTACCTCAATAGCTCCATAAGGTGTTACCTTATTGAGAATATAAGAACCCAACCACCTCGACTTCAATTTCGCCAAAAGTTTGTGAACTTGGATTTTATTTAAGGACTAGTTGTCCCACCTTAGATGTTCTCAGAATAATCAGAGAATCTACATTTTATATTTAGTTAAATTTATAAACTAAAAGAAAAACGACTTACATACATTTGTAAGATAATATATTAAGGGTTGCAAGTGTGTTTGATCTTCCCTTATATAAAGTAGTGACACAATCACTTACTCCCACATTCTTAAGTTATTAATTATCTCATGTGAATCCATAAACAAAATTGGTTGTTTTCATTTCATTGCATTATAGTCTATGTGATGTCTCTCTATTTGTGATACTTGAGACATCATTTTAGGGTTATTTAGTTATTAATTTCAGGATTTTCCACATTTATTTCTACTTTACACTTTATTTTCCAGTTTTAGGTGTTTTGATATATTATGAGCTTTTGCGCGTAATTTGTGTATCACTTAGATATATGAAAGCTATTACACCTATGAAAACTGATTTGAAAGGAAAAGTAAAGGCAAACCCTTAGTCAAAGTCAAAAAGGAAGAGTTTGGATATATTTGGAATGTAAAAAAGCTGCCAAAACTACATATAAGTCCACTAATTAATTTACTGTAGAAAACGGTCTAGAATTATGGAGATATTTTTATATGAGCAGCTAGATATTTTCAACGTGATCGTTTCCATATAAAGAACGTCAAAATCCAATAAGTAACGAAGGTGATATGGCCAAAAGAAAATATGTTAAGGTTTATCCCTTCCTACAAGTTAGGAATACGAATTTGGTAAGATCTGGACTCCTTAACTTGGGGATTACTTCTAATTTCGACTAAGGGCCTATATATACTCATTCCTATCCTAGAGAACTCATCCTTGGTTAGCCTTTAGACCAAGAAGAAGCCTACATCAAGAGAAGAGTAGATCAGAAGGAGTTGGACAGCAAATCATGCATTCCCAATCCTTCAAATTTGTAATTGTTTTTCCTTCTTTCTCTAGTATGTACTAATTCTATTTTAGCTGTAGATTAGCATATGGGTATGAACCCTAGATAAATTTTATATCTATTTTAATTTGGTATGTTTGCATTTAACTGAAATTAGTGTTTTATTTTCTACTTTTATGTGTTTTGATTTATTGTCTGTAGTCCTTGCGGTTGCAAACGTATAGGATTACCTTAATAGTAGTTGGATGGTCACCCGAAAGGGGTGTCTAATTACTGAAACACCACATAAATGTCTAGTGTGTGGTAGTGATCCGGAAGGGCTTGCCTAACTAGATAGTCATTAGGGTTTGAGATTTAATCACCGATCATTGCGCAGGGTCCCCTTACCCAAGTCCCCTGGTAATTGATAGGTCGCCACCTAAGTCCACCTGGAAGGGGGTTAGGAGGAATATAGAATCCTGGCTATTGGATATCACGCAATTTCCCCTTACATAAATAGGTTATAACAAGGCTAGTGGGGATTACTTGCTAGATCTCGAGCTAAACTCTCATACTATCTTCTTCTCTTATTTATTTTCCCATCTTTACTTTATTTAGTTAATTGTTAGAGTCTTTAAAAACCAAACACATATTTCCAAGTCTTTTATTTTCAGTGTATTATTCTTCCAGCTTTCTTATTTGCACTTTATATTGCATAAGTTCTTCCTAACTTTCGTAGTCACTAAAGAACGAATCTTACTTACTATTAAAACTTGCATACGATATGTGATACTTGCAGTGAGTAACGTGCTTCGGTTGCGGTGTTTATTTACATCTATATTTATTCTTATTTTATCACACCCTAACCAACACCACTGTGTAATTAATTAATATGTTTGTATATTTGAGTCTTTGACAAACATATTAAATATTCGTTGATGATATGTGGAAGCGATGTTTGTTTATACATAATTTTGAAAAGAATATTTAAGTTATATTGGTTGATTGAATACTTGTAAATATTATATGCATAAATTTCCTCTTTACGATACAAGTTTTTTTAAGAAAAAACAGAACATACTATTTAAGGATTTATATTATGTACAATTTTATGGAGTTGTTCCTTTTATATAAAATATTTTTATAAGAATTAGATTATTTATATAATTAAAATTAAGTCATTAGGTTTATTATATAAAACTTTATGTTGGCTTTTTTTACATAATTTCTGGTCCATCATATCAATACTAATGTGATGATTTTAATTTTCTTCAGTCTTACTTATACTTCATCGTGATGTTAGTCACCAAAGCGATCAAACAAAAAGTGATGGATTTTATTATTAATAACTATAAAGAAATTGAAATTCATATTATTTTTGTTCATCTTCAAAGGATCAGACCAAAAAGTGATAGATTTAATTTATTATTAGTAAAGTGAATTAAAATTCATATTTTATCAGTTTGTTAGTCACCAAAGTGACCAGTTGGGGTTAGCTCAACTGCTCAGGATCTTGGTTCTCCTTCTAAGCGGTATGAGACTGAACCGAGTCAATGACTTTGATTCTAAAGTGGCTCTCCGAGGTATTAAAAAAGTGACCAAACAAAAAGGCTTTTTATTAATTACTATATATAAATTAAAATTCATATTATGTTAATTTGTTTTCAAAAGATATGAAAACTTGTAACATCACAAATTAAATTTAATAAATTTATGTGGATTACTTTCTCATATTTAATCTTACATAAATTCTCCATATTCAATATAAACGCGTCTTTTTATTTTTCCAGACTTTATTTTAAAATTTTATGAAAATATGTAATTTAAATGATAATTTGATAATTCATATTTAAGATTAATTTTTTTTTACATTGCTTCCTTCTCATTTGATACCGTTGCTAAATCAGACATTTTACCACCTATAATTCACTGTTAAAACCTCCCTCATTATCAATGCTTGTTCGACTACCAACCCCGACCTCCCTTGAAATTCAACATTCCTATCCAAAAGTTCATGACTAGTGGTCCTAAATGGACTGAAGCCCTGTAATCTTCCTTCTAATATTTTTTTTGCCGCTTCAGTATTTTGTGATGTCTTCGCTATGCTAAGAAATGAGATACATGATATGAACTAGCCAAAAATATAAGATATGCATAACATGCACCATGAATTCTATTAAATGTGCATATACAACGAAAGGTGTATTTAATACAGCTAAAATATATGAATTTGTGACCAACAAATCGGTAGAGGTATCATGGCATCAAGTCATATGGAAATCAATAAGTTTTCCCAAGTATAAATTCATGATTTGGCTTATAAATATCGACAAATTACCGATAAAGTAGAGATTAATAAATCCAGGCTTATCTCAAACCCATTATGAAAGTTGAAGTCAGAGATCATTTTTTTTGGGATTGTTTTTTCACAAATCCTATATGGGAGAAGTACTATAAGAAAACACATATCAAAGTTAAATCTGTAGTCTAGAATACTGTTATGAAATATATATATATGAATAAATAAATCAAAGATATTTGAGGAGGACATTACCATAATTGTTCTTGTTATGTCTATGCATACGATTTGGAGCGAAAAAAATAATCGTGTATTCAATACCCAGATATTAAATGAAGATGAAATCTTTGATAAGTTAACAACTTATCTGATAGATAATCTATGACAATTTAAAGTTTTTGGGTAAAAAAATATCAACAAGATGGCGCTTCAGTGGAGGAGTTGGGGTTTGGTTCCGGGAGAGAGATTCGTGATTCATAAGTTGCGCAAGGTGAAATTGATTATTGAGTAATGATAGACGTCACCCTTTTTCATATCACTCTTATATCACCCTTCTATATATATATATATATATATATATATATATATATATATATATATATATATATATATATATATATATATATATATATGTGTTGATTTCTTTGTATATAAGATAGAGAATGATTAATTAAGATAGATAAATCAATTCATGCATACACTTAGGAGGTGATAAAAGAGTGATGAAAAAATGTGACGTTTATCATTACTCTTGATTGTTTTATCTATATGATACTGTCTTCGCCTCCAATAGGTTGTCACAGTTGTTTTTGCACAAAGACTAAGATATATCATTTATTATCAATTTGATTACTAAAATTCTTTTCATAAAGTGTCTGGATATCTTGAAATATTTACTGGAAACATAAACTATAATATTTAATTAGGGGTACAAGTGATATAAAGAGTAAAAAAGTGTCTTGATTTGCTTTTTAGTATAAGTGACAACCTTTTGAAGACAGAGGGAGAATCGTTTTTAGTCCTTGTACTGAAGTGGTCCACACTAATAAGGGTGCTTATATTGTATTGGGCTTATTAGTATCTTGTATATGGGCTAGGTATGCCGCTTTTTACACACTATTTTTTTAAGGCCCAGTTATAAAAAAATATTTTAAAGGGCCTAGTCCATATTAGTTAAAGCCTTTTAGTTGGGACAGTTAGTTTGCTTTTTGCATTTCTTTTGCCATCTGATGTTCTCCAAATTCCTGACACCAGAATGAGTACCCATTTATTGATTTTTATTACATATAATTGGAGGGAATTTAATGCAATGTACATTCAAATGCTATACTATCTCTCTTCACGTTAACATTATTTGTTTTCTTTTCTTTATTTTCTTTTCTTCTTTTATACATCTTTCTTCTTGGTGGGAATAGTCTTATTTCAAATTTGAACGAGAAAGCTCCATCAAGTCTTTGAATACAAGGTATTTGCTTCGTACTTTATTAATTAACTAGGCATTTTCTGTTGAAATTCTTTTATACGTACCATGTAGTAACAATTTTATGGGATTTCTTTTTTATAAATATTGTAATAATAACCCCTCCCTTCTCTCATTTTAGTTGGTTTTTCATTATACGAAGGTAGGTTTTCATCATTTAGGGTTTTTACTGAGTTTGTAAATAGTATTTACATTTTGTTGTTTTGATCATACTTAACTATTGTGATTTTGTTGTTTATTAGTAATAATCTCATTACTTTTTCACATTAGATCTGAAGCTCAATTACATACCTTAAATAATATGCATTTTGAAAATATTGTTGTGTTTAGCGAAATAATGTCTTGCCAGCAAGGAAAATCTTACTCCTCCGTATTTTTCCATGGGTATATACCCACTACATATTACGTAAATTGTATTTCAGCCACTGTTTTAACATGATATGTGTTTAACACCCTGTATTGCACTTTGTTGGTATATACCCACAAATATAGGGTTGTCATACCCACTTTTTATCATTACTATACACCTTTGTACATTAATTTATGTAATTTTTGCTGACTAACTTGTTTTTGTTCTTTTATAATTTCCAAATGGAAGACATAATATGCATATTCAATCACACCAACAAGAACTATCTTTCTCCTATGCGAAACTTCGTAACATTGCTAGTATCTGGGACTTTGTCTCAGTGAAATGGGCCGGATTATCCGACAAGACTGCTATTTACGATTACTCAATACACGGTCACGATAACTGCCGAATTTCAGGGGAAGATGATTTTTAACACCCTATTATGGATCTTAAACCGGGAGACGCTGTGTGAAGTTGTCATTGGTGTCATTGGAAAACCGTCCCAACCCTGAGCCATATCTTTTCCTGATACTTCAACTACTTCAATAGCTACATCCTCACACGTTGATGTTGTTCAAAATGTCTCTCAGGACCTTGCATTCTGCCGGCACCGAGAAAAGAAGCTATTGATTCATGGGTGGGTGAATAGTGTAGGAGGCGTGGGTACATGTTTCATCGATGGTATGCCCCAATTACATAATCACCTAACTATTTTCCTATTTAAAATTAGACAATACATTTTTAATACAAAATGAAATAAACGGCCACCTATTATGGATTTTACCCAACATTTACTACAAATGGGGACATATAGTTTTAAGGACTTCTCGTCAATTAATCTACACAGTTTGCCCAAACTCCCCGTTGATTAGCTTACCCCTTAAATAAGAGGGTATAAACCTGCTAAATAAGGGCGTATGTACCCCTTAAATCAGAGGGAATAGACCTGCTAAATAAGTGGGATATAACCCTTAAATCATAGGGTATATACCCGCTAAATAAAGGTGTATGTGCCCACAAAATTACGTGCATTGTTCCTGTTACATAAAAATTTTGTACTATTTAATCACAAAATCACAAACATACAATATTACATATAAATTAAACATTAACCGTCAATCCCAAAATAAAGTTAAGTTATCGAAAAACCAAACATTCAAACGTTTTACTAAATAACTAGAGTTTTCTTTCCAAAAAGTAAACAACTCAATAATCACCCGCTGGCTACTCCTTAACAAAAACCCTAGCCTTCTTTGTAGCCTCCGTGTTGTGAACTTCTCCTAGCATCAAGTCCAACATCTCACAGCTCATCTTCCTATATTCTGCTGGCCTATAAGCTCCGCGTATTTCATTTTCCCTTTGTAAATATCTTTTGCACATAACATAACAAAAACCCTAGAATCTTCCACCCTAACTTTCTTCTTCGTCTTTTCTAAAATTTTGTACAAATCCTCCCGCTGGGTAGGCGCCTGTGTAGATTTCGTGTAATGTGCTACCAACACTTTTTCCACCAAACGTTCATACATCTGATGTGCATTTTGTTCAGCAATAACACTGAGAGCATTCCCCTTTTGATTCTTCTAAGGGCTGAAGTTCTCATAAACTTGCTTTGCATGATCAACCACTAATAGGCTCCACACTGTCTCTTTATCGACCTTCGTCATGATGGGTATCAATATTTTTTGTATTTCATCAAATACCTCCTTGAATCTCTGTATTAGCTTAACTGTCTCCTCTTATGTCTTCTCTTTAACGATATAGTACTACATAAAACCAAGTTAATTGACAAATTAGTAACCATAAACACAAACACTCACATGGTTACACTACCACTGCAAGTCACATACCCTCTGATTTAAGGGGTACATACCCTTTGCTATAATGGGTCCATACCCTCTGATTTAAAGGGTACCCTCTAAATTGATGGGTAATCCCACTAACTCCAGATTAACTTCATCAATTTCTAGGAATTTAAAGAATAATAGGGCCACCTACCATTGATCTCGCAGGCATGTTTACGTCCCATCCTGACTCGTAAATACTTGTAACCGGGGGATTACGAATGCAAGAGAACTTCCAACAACTTAGCAAACCATCAATCACGACACACAAACCTCATCTACTATGCAAAACACATGGATCATTACTGAATTTATAAACACAACAATTTTCATTAATAATGCTAACACACCAAAATGACACAAACCACACCTCTATCGGTGGGTATACATCCACCACCTATAACTAAACAATTGGTTAACAATACTAAATCACAGGCTAAATACCCACTTTTTCCCACCTCTACACCCTCTATTTTTGACAACTCAGATTGACATAATCCCACACAGAAACCTAGAGCTAAACTGTAGTGACAACAATTATTAAAACAAAAAACTACAATTCATAATCTTAACACCATTAACTATGAAGAAATTACTGCTTTAAACTACTGTTTCGTACTTAGATTGTCATACTTCATGTTTATTTCAACTAAACCTATACATATCACAAATATAAAATACAACCAAGCCACACATAATCCCCAAATCAAGAAAAAAATAAACCCTAGTTCGACTTTCACTCACAAAATCCGCGAATTAACCATAAAAAACCCAACATTTAACCTATTCCCGCTCATAAAACACTTTCTTATTTATTTATTTATTTTTGATTTTGATTAAGAAAATTGTAACCTAACCTTTACAATGGTGTATTGAACGTTTTATCTCTTCCGTAATCTTCCGTCTCCGTTAGCCTTTGTCTGCCGTTCACCTCTGACAACCCTCTCTCTTCTCCGATTAGTTTCTCTTCTTTTCAAATCTCCAATCTATTTCACACTTTTTTCTTCTGGGTTTTGTTATCTTTTGTTACAATGGTAGCACGGTGGTGGTGGGAGAGGAAGTGCTTTTGGGGATTTATTTTTGGGTGGGTGTTCAAGCGCTATTTCATTTAATCAGAGAAAAGGCGGATTTCGAAGTGATGTTTACGTGCTAGCGGTGAACATCTCAGTGGAAAGAGAAAACACGAAAGCAATGACAATCTCGTAAATTACTTGCTCTGGTTACAACTTAGTTACATTATTATATATACTGACCCTAAAATATAACTTAGGGTTGATTTCAATGAAATAGAAAAAAACTGTTCACTTAATAAAAAGTAATCAAATCACTTGAAAAAATCCAAAACTACAATCAACCAAATAATACAAGATATATAATTTAATAAGAAAAGGAATACAATTCATATATTAACTACTCTGATTAAAAAATATATATATTAACTATATTTTTCCTACTTTAACGGGTCTGACTAAAAGTAATTAAGGTTATGGAAAAGCTCCATTGGATCATTAATCCCATGGATTGAGTGAGCACTCTTCCGGAAGTGTAGGATATCTCTCATTATCCTTACAATAATCATATACAACTAAGTTTCTCTCCACCCAAAAAAAATCCTTCTTCTGATCTTCTGAAAGATGCCAAGCATCATATTGAACCCACCAGTTCTTGGTAGTGGTGGAAACACATGCAGGGTAAGGGTCTTCCCATTGGCATCCATCTATACTAAAATCTTTGTACGAGGATACAAATGGTGCTTTTTTCCAATCTACCTTCTCAAGACCACCTCTTGTTGCCCAATCCTCAGCATTCCATATGCTTGAAAACAAGTACATTGGTTTTGCATTCGGGAAGAAATTATTCTCGTAAGGTGCATTCTTGTATACTCTTATAGCTACTCTATCCACAAAGAATCTGCTTTCAAAACATGTAATTGGATCAAGAATCAACTCTAATAACGAAACGAAGATAGCTAGCTAGAGAGAGAAACTTACACTATCTGGTGATCATTCCAAAGAATGGAATAAGTATGGAAGTCTTGAGTGGGGTCAAACCATAGCATATGCCTCATCTCTCGCCCGCCAGTACCATTTTTATACACATTGGTCTGTACAAGATATGGCTCGCCTGTTCTGTTCCCCAAAAACTCGATATCTACCTCGTCTCTTTGTGGTCCTGCGCCAAATTCTGAACACATCTGCAATTGATATCATCATAAATAAATTACCCTATTCAGTCAATTTCAAAACTAACATGCACGTAGACAATTTAACTATTTTATATTAGGGGACGTTGATAAATTATGGTTACTAGCTACACTTACAAAATAAGCCGTGATTACTCCAGCAGAGTCACCACCAACCACTTTAATCTTCGCGCTGAACCATCCGAATCTGTAACTATTAATTGTCTGAAATCCACACGCTACAAAACAACATTGTGTCACACAAAAAATGAACATCGATTCTGTGAATTTGTTGGAATAATAATGAGAAGTAACCGAAATGAAACTTGTAATACGACAATTGGTGTTAGGGGCCTTGTTACTCATCGTGACAGTGTCATTTTTAAAACAGTAGATATTACAATACAATGCATATATAAGTACCTGCTTGTTTGTCCAAGGAGAGAGACCAGATCTGATCATCTTCAGACGATTTGAATTGAGTTTCCGGACAGGTTTTATTAAAATAATCTTCGAATAAACCAGTTTTAGAATCAGCTGCTGATATGGATTCTACATGAAAAACAGCAACTATTATTGCTGCAATATAGAGAAGTAATGCTATTGAAGAAGCCTTGTTTTCCATTTCCTGCTGATTGTGTTTGTTGGTGAAGATTAAGAACTGAGGTTCCTCAGCTGGATCACAAGAGATGATGAGTAATATATAGTTGAGCTCTTTCACGGGCTAGTAGATCCCAAAATCTTATTATTATCTTTATAAAGAGAGCATAATTATATTAGTCAGTTGACTTTACTGTTTGCTGTATTATTAAACTTAAATTCATTATAGAATTAATAGAAGCTAATGGAAAGAAGCGTAACTAGCTGGTGATAAGCATGACCAACATGCATGCCAGTCACATTAACCAATAAAATACAAGTACACATCGGAATCTAATCACGGCTCCATGTGAGTGAGTCAGGAACAAGCTTGGAAAAACTTCACCTCTAATGAATAAAGATATCACAATTCAGTGTTATATTAAGATCTACCTACAATTGAGTTATAAGTTTTAAACAATTGTATTTTCTTATATAGATCGAATTAACGTCACCTTATATCTGATGGATTTATTGATTAAACAGTCGTAAAAGTAAGTGGAGTCAAGTTCGTCTGTTCACGGCACTTCCTGCATAATTTCTTTGTTAAATTATACTGATCTGATTTTGAAGATGTTAGGATTTAACTAGGGAGACAAATGTAAATTGGCATTTGTACTACACCACCTTGTTCGAGCATTTCCAGGGTAATATTCGCATTAGAATAATTATATATACCACCTAAATTCATACCATCCAAATACTACCTAATGACATGGCGTGAATAGGTTGGTTATAAATTGTTAATGTATTTATTTCTTGATTTGATTAAAGATTTGTAACCAACCAATTCACACCACCTCACTGGGTGATATTTGGGTGAAATGAATTTAGATGGTATATATCATTACTCTTCACATTATCATATATATGAGAGTAAATTTTTAGAAGGTATAAAAACATTTTTTCTCATTTTTTTTACATAGAAGAGCCACTTTTGACTCGGAGTCATTGACTCGGTTTAAACCTACATTATTAGATTAGATGACCAGAACTTTGGTTAGTGAACTAATCCCAACTAGTTATTTTCTCTCATCTTTAATAAGTCCAAATTTTAAATAATGTGTGGATTATTTTTATATTTTTAATAGGTTATAATTTTTTTAATGAGTTACGAATTTTTAATGAATTATATGAACTTTTTAAATAAGTTATGTGTGTTTATCAATGGATTAGATGTATAAACTAGATTAGGTAACAATTTTTCTACACTGTTTTTTTTATATATATATACTAGAAAATGCCCCGTACCTGAAGGTACTTAGCCTAAAATGAATTTAAAAAATTATAATAGATTATGTAAAATTCATGATTACGTTATAATCAGAAAACTTAAAAAAAAGTATAAGAAGTGATTGGAAACAAAATTAATCTTACAATTTAGTTTTAAAAATACTCAAACTAATATAATATATATATTTACCTTCCAATCTCTTTAGAATACTATCTTCACGTGGAAGACTATCTAACCTACCACCAACATATGTAATTCTCTTGTAAAACATTTTTTGTCATCCATCATTACTTTAATAGTAAAGTTCTATCAATACCAACAAAAGTTTCCACCTTTGAATTTCACCCAGTAACAATAATTATTCCAGATTCCTCGTAAGCAAATATTTTATAGACATAAATCATTTGCAATGACTCAAGCAAAAGATAATGTATATGTTGAATGAATTTATATATTATGAAGTTTTTGTAAGTAAAAATAGCAAAATAACCTCTTTCTCAACCTTCTCGGGAGTGGCGTATGCAGTGGCCCTATTGCCTTTGAAACTCGTGTGTTCTAGTGAAATACTTAGTACGCATTTTCTCAAAGAAGATGAGAAATCCACGTTTTTCCAGAGACTTTTTAGTTCGCGTCATACAGTTAAGTTTTCAAGATCATTCAACTAAAACATATAAAAATACATTAATTCTATCCTGAAAAGACTAATCTAAATGAAAGAATGTTCTTAAAATCTTTCTGAAACAGGAGAATCTAGAGCCTTTCTCTTTTTTTATTAATCTGTTTCAAAAAGTCATAAGAAAGACATCTTTCCCAAATTTGTATTCTTGGGTTCCCATTTTTCATATCTTCAAGCAAATCCTTCCCCATCGAAATAAACTTACCCCGCCAATAATCTGAACCATTCTGGATATACTTTGGGCCTCCGAACGATCACATACTCTAAATCTCCGCCAAATATATGATCTCTATTCCTCCGCGAACTATCCAGAGGGTATATGGCGTATCTAAAAAAAATCACCAGTGCATGGATTGAGATTCTATATGCCATTTTATTACAATATTATCACACACAAATTATACAGAACTTATATGAGAATATTTTATAAAATAAAAAAATCCTTTAATGAGCTCATTAATATATAATTGAAACAATTACATATCTTTTAGTAGTCATGGAGAAAAAATACGTGTATATTTCTTTTCATCTAAATCACTTGTCTATTACATTCTCCTATTTACCCTTAGCTTTACCGATAATCAAGACAAACCATCCTCATTTTTAAGGCATCACATTGACTAAAGTTATAATCTGTGAGACCGATATGACTGATATCGGTCGATCAATGAGTTGAATAGGAAATAGATAAAATTTATATAAAGAAACTGGTTAATAGTGTTGAAGGTACAAAAGCCTTAGTTCTTGAGCTTTCCCATGAATTTGAGGATAAGTTTCTCGTGCACATAACAATTGTCTTAGGTGTGAGGGTTGGAAAGTTGTCAGAAGTTTTGAAAGGAACTTTTCCAAAAGGATCAAGGAACTTCCTTTGGACAGACATTTTGACTTGAACAACGTCAAAATATTGTCTTATTTTTGTTAATATTGTCTTATATATATATATATATATATATATATATATATATATATATATATATATATATATATATATATATATATATATATATATATATATATATATAACTCCATCGAATCAAAGGAATTGCAAAAAAAGAGACCCTGCATATTGAACATAATGAGAAAGGTCTGCAAGATTCAACTACTCTAAGTTATGTAAATTACTTCTCTCTATCCAGACCACACTATTATTCCTTCCACATTAGGATGTGAAAAAGCCTCCCTCATAATTTCTTCCAAGTAATCCACCTGTAAAATCAAGAATTAGCATTCCATGGATTAATTAATTACTCAACTATCGTCAAGTTCTAAATTTACCTGGTAAGGGCCTGGTTTAAATATAATTCTAGAAGTTTCAATTCATGGAATATATATAAGCAAGCGTGTACAAAGGGGTATGATCAGCTCTCCTTAATCTTTTGAACATATTTGGAAGGATTGCTAAATACATCTGCAGGGTACTCATTCAAGAACACTCTAGTTTTCAAATCTAATTCCCGTAACAATCTTGTAAAACAATGCAGAAGCATTTGAAACAAGTCTATCTTCGAAAAATGTTAAATGCAAATTCTAAAAGCATTTACCAAACTGACCAATAATAATATAGGAAAAATGTTAAAAGTATTTTCTATGACCAACAAAATTCGTGTTTCTTGAAAAAAATTACCAACTATCTCGTGTCATTAAACAATTCTGGTACTGGCTTTCTACGCTTGGGATTATACAGATTTATCTCCATCTAAAATTTCATCCTTGGTATATTTCAGTTTTCATCATCTTCATCAGTCATTACCTAAACACAGTAGAGAGCAAAAAATATGAAACAGGAGTCTCAATATCTAAGTCTTAAAAAACAGGGAGTTGGTACACAAATAAGTTTCTTTTATATCTACAACCTTCTCAAAAGGTGGATTTCAGAATAAATCCTCAAAAGGGAAGTATTGTACTCATTACAAGTAAATATTAGAAGTAGTACATTGTCCGATGTGAAGTGCCAAGGCATGAAATGGATATGCCATATACATGTTGATCTAGTGGCGACAGACGATAATGGCCATACAAATCGAGCTTGGTACATGAGCTGGATCGATATCTAACACATGCATATAACACTTCAATGCATATTTGTACTTCCCTTTCGCTTCATTATACAAAGCTGTACTCATCAAGATTAGTCTCGTTCAAAGAATAAAAAGATAAATGAACATGATATCTAGAAGTAAAATATTTATGGTATATTTTAATTATATTTTACTTGTTATTATCATAAGAAGGAAGTTGACTTGTCAAAAGGGAAGCCTGGAATTTGAGTTAAAAGAAACATCTCACATTATTCACATAGAAGAAACCAACTTCACTTGCTCCTCCTTATAGCCTAATGATCCATCCAAACACTTCTTTAACATTTCAACAACTGCCTTTTAACTTTAGCTGAAGGATTTGTAAATGAGCTACGTTAACACAGTTTCCCAATAAAGAAAGATATATGATTATATATATTTTAAATATAAGAAAAGTGAGTTCAATAGATATAATACCTGGGTAATACTCTGCAATACTGGTTTGAGATAACTTTTTGATTGATTGAACATGATGTTGACTTGAACTCTAACTAAAGAAACTTTTAATACAAGAGATTATAGTTAATGTTGTCTCTACATAGCTTCAAGAATAGTTCTTGAAAGTACGAAAAATATTATATACTCGTCCAAGAAGTTACCTCCTCTATAGAAGTAAATTATTTCTGCTTTGAGCAAAAGTATGCACATTTTAATGAGTTCACATCTTATAGGAGACTCATCTCTGTTAGTGCCTTTTAACTTTAATTGTATATAGAAAGGTTTCATTTTACAATCGTTATGCCTCTGAATGTTTCAGCTAATACTCTTCAATTCTTCTTCCCGCTTCTCTTTCTCACTCTTCAACCTTTGCTGCTCCACACAAATCAACTTAACGTGTTTTACCTTTAGTTTATTGGCCATTTCATCAAACACCTTGATCGAACAACTTGCACCTCAAGGTTTTGCTCCGATACGTTCTTGTAAGCTACACAAAGGAGATTACATTTCTCAAAAGTGAGTTTTTCCATGAATATGGGAATATGGATAAGAACTCCACCATTAATTACTTTTATTGTAGACGACTCTTCACGGCGATGACAGAGTGGGATTTTGATTGGGCCTTAGCTGTCGGAGTATTTACGGCAGCGGACAGCACAACTAAGAAGAATGGGAAAGGAGATTTTTTAAACGGCAATAAAAATGGTCTTGAAACTCCATTATTCTGGAACCAGAAATATGCTAACCTAATTCAAAAGATGAAATTAAATTTAATCATACAAAATTAAGAAATTTTCAAACCTTTTCAGTAGGTAATTTGAATTCATCTGAAGAATTTTATAAACAAAAGATTCAACATTGTGTTCTCTATAATTGGGTAGCCCAAATGCTTTGATTCTTGGGATCACTTTATTCTGAATTACAAATTTACATGGCTCTTGAAGGAGATCGAAGAAGATTGTGTTATGATATTTTGCATCGAGGAGAATGAAGGAGAATTGAGTGAGAGAGAGAGAGAAAGGGAGTTTTCTCTGGTGTTGGGTGGCCCCTCAGCGGTAACTCAATAGCGTTGGAGCATAATATATTCACTCATTCTGCAATCTTAAAACGACCTGAAGTGTCCTCTAAAAATATTCTGGTGCACTTACATTATTTTGCGGCGAAGGATCGTCGACGATACAATCTTCTGACTTCAAATGAGGTGGTTGTAATCATTCTGGTGGATGGAACTGAGACGAGTGCAATGAGAGATATCATTCTACATCTAAAAGGAGATAACCAGTTCATGAGGATCAGTGAATGTCATCCAGCTTATCTACCTTTACATTATGTACTCATGTTTCTATATGCGGAACTTGGATATGAACAACGATTTAAACGATGGGATACTTATCGCAATAGATATTCAAGAAAAATGTTAACGCAAATGGATTACTATGGTTACCGCATATTTCAACGTCTTACCGAATATTCTACAATTTTAAGAGGTGGTAAATTATTTCAAGAATTTTCGGTAGATGCTTGGGCCGCAACAGAGCAAAATCGTCCGACATATTATAAGTTAAATCAAGATATATTCCGCGTAGCATTATATGATGATTTTACAAATGTTGTTATGGAAGGGGTGTCACCGGATAAAGTTAGTAAGCGGAGGATTCTTCCGTCTTCTTTTACTGGAATTGCTAGAAATATGTTCGAAATATTCCAATATTTGATGGCAATAATGCGCTATAACCAGCATCCAATTATTTTTCTAACAATGACAGCGAATGGCATGAAATAACATCAGTTTTGCTTCCAAATCAGAAAGTATCTGATAGGCCCGATTTGGTGGCGCGTGTTTTTTAGTTAAAAAGAGCTCAATTGTTGAAAGATATTTATGAAAAAAACATATTCGGAAAACAAGTAGGAAAGGTCCTGACGATTGAGTTTCAAAAACAAGGTCTACCACATATGCATGTTTTGATATTTTTGGATGGACATGACAAAATGAACAAGTGCTCAAGAAGACCTGTTTGTATGTGCTGAACTTCCTAATATAAATAGTGACCCGATTCTTTTTGATATTGTGGTCAAATTTATGGTGCATGGTCCCTGTGGTGCTCGAAATCCTAAATAACCGTGTATGGAGAATAAAAAATGTACTAAAAAGTACCCAAAAGATTTTGTGGATGCCACATCTATGGATCAAGATGGATATCCGATATATCGTCGTCGGAATGATGGTCGATTTTTTGAAGGTAGGGGATGCAAAATTGATAATAGGGATGTTGTACCATATAATCTGTATTTATCCAGAATGTTCCACTGTCATATTACTGTTGAAGATTGTGCAGGGATAAGATGTGTCAAGTATATCCATAAGTACATTTACAAAGGTCATGATTGTACAACTATTGTGTTAGGTGGAGATGAGATTCAACAATATCTTGATGTGAGATATATTGGACCCCATGAAGCAGCATGACGAATATTTGGACATATTTTACACGAAGAAGTACCCAATGTTATTCGATTGCATATTCATTTACCAGGAGAACATCAAGTTATTTTTTATGCAAGCAAATCTGTGGAGTCGATTATTTCTGGTGCTATGCATCAAAAATCAAGTCTTACGACATTTTTTGACTGTTGTGCAAATAATGAAGGTGCACGTGATTTTACGTATCATGAATTCCCACAACATTTTGTTTGGAATAAAAATGATGCGATTTGGACACCTAGAAAAAGAGGTTTTTCTATAGACCGCATGTATTTTTCCATCCCTAATTGTGGAGAGAGATTTTATCTTCGATTGTTACTTACTGTTGTCAAAGGCCCTAATCAATTGGGTGTCTACGTACATATAATAATACAGTGTATGGTCCATTCAAGTTAGCATGTACTGCTAGAGGACTTCTAGAGGAACATGATGAATGGGTACATTGTTTGGAAGAAGCATCACTTATGAAAACTGGTTGTCAATTGAGAAGATTGTTTTCAGTTATATTGATGCATTGTAATCTGTTACATCTATATGAGTTGTGGAAAAAGTTTTCACATAACATATGTGATGATCTTGCAACAAAGTTGCGTACATCTTATGGTATTGTGCAATCCACTGTAAATGAAGTGGAAGATTATGGCTTATATCTCTTGAATACCATGTTCATAGAATCGGGAAAAAGTTTAGCTGACTTTCCTCCAATGCCACAATCGAATAGAAATTGGATCACACGTGTGAGAAATAGACTGATTTGGGAACATCAGCAACTTCAGAGGGAAGCGTGAGAAATTGATGCACAAGTAAATGTGGATCGGCTAAATATTTTACAAGAACATGCTTATAGAAAAGTCACGGACTCCTCTATACATAGTAAGGGGGAAACTTTTTTCTTGAATGGAGGTGCTGGAACAGGGATACATTTTTGTATAACACAATTGCAACAAAATGTCGTAGCTTAGGTTATACTGTTATAATCGTAGCTTCATCTGGAATTGCATCTTTGTTATTGAAAGGAGGCCGAACTGCACATCCAACATTTCTATACCTCTGAATATTTTAGAAGATTCAGTTTGTGGATTTACTAAACAATCGTTACAGGCAGAATTGATGAGAGAAACAAAACTTATAATTTAGGATGAAGTTTCGATACAACATCGAAATTGTGTAGAAGCTGTTGATCGAACATTACAAGATGTATGTGAAAATGAAAAACTCTTTAGGTGTATCACAATTGTTCTTGGAGGTGATTTTCAACAAATTTTACCTGTTGTGCCTAAAGGTGTACGCGAACAAATAGTCGGGGCTTCATTAAGATGTTCACCCATTTGGAAAAACATTGTTATACTTACGCTGGATGTCAATATGCGTCTCAACGAATCGATTAGCGGGAATTCAGAATTTGCTAAGTACTTAATGCAGGTATATCTGAAATTACGTTATTTGAGGTTTTGTAAATATTTAAACGTATTCCCTAAATCTAATCAATTAATTATTATAATAGACTGGATCTAACCCACACAAAATTATAGACGTCCCATCAAGAATTCGAAAATGCAATGACTTAGATAGCCTATTATCATCAACTTATCCCGATTTGCATGTCCATGGAACCTCAAGTAGTATATATTTGAATGAACGAACTAATTTTTTGGCACGGAATGATGATGTTAGTGATATCAACAACTCAGCATTAAAAAAATTCCCAGGAGATGCGGTGACGTATCTAACTGCTGATAAAATGGTTGAAGAGGATAATGTGGATCAAAGTATAACTTCTCCATATCCAAATGAATATTTAAACTCATTGAATCCAAGTGGTTTACCTCCATTTAGGCTGGAGTTGAAGGTAGGGTGTCCCATCATGTTGTTGAGGAATATTGACCCTAAGGATGGACTTTGTAATAGCACAAGGTTGATGGTGGTCAGGTTCTCTTCGCGTCTTATTGAAGCAAAAATATTAACAGGAGATAAATCTGGAAATTTGGTGTTCATTCCACGAATATCATTAACACCTTCCTCATCAGAAGTACAGTTTATAATGACAAGACGACAATTTCCTATTTGGATGGCCTTTGCCATGACCATAAACAAATCACAAGGACAGACTGTGAAGTACGTTGGTATTGATTAACGAACACTAATATTTAGCCACGGACAATTATATGTTGCATTATCAATATGTACAAATTATGATCACATCAGTCTCATTCTTCCTTCCGATGATAATCAAACAACAACCAATATTGTATATCCAGAAGTTTTGATATAATTAACTTATTAATGGTATGCAAATAGTATTAGTGTACATTAAATTAATATAGTATCTTACTAAGAATTTTTCCCCATCTCTCCTAAATTTAATTAATAATGTATCTTACTAAGAATTTTTCTCCATTTCTAATAAATAGACCAAGTTGGAGATAGTGGGAAGAAAGGAAATGACTATCTTTAAAGGTCGTGCAGTAAGTCTTTTTTGTGGCATACTTTTTTAATTGTTGTAATCGTTCACTAATATATTTTATTATTAGCAGTATCACAAGGAACTCAGGTGTATCGTAAGTCAAGCATTTTTTTCAACATCACATGGTCAAATATACTATAACATTGCAATCATGTGAAGGTTAAGAAACTTCAGGCAAAAAATGTTACTATTACATTACGTGATGAGGAGGATTTATATCGTATCAAGTCATCACAGGTAATACAGATTTGTTTGCGTACTTTATATTTGATAAAATCATCAATATTATATTACTTAATTTGAATAATTGTAATATTTATAGGATTAGAAGATGAAGGCACGTCTTGATTGGATAGAAGGAAAACGCTTAGATAAATGGAATAATAATAATATGGTATGAAACTTCATCATATATTTTTTATTTCATACGATCTATACATGTTATCCATCACATGATCACTAACTTCATTATATTCAAATAACCAGGTTGTTGTTGCGGCTCCGATTATTGGAAAATATATCCCTATCTATGTAAACACATGGTGTAGAGTTATGAGAGATATGCACGACTTGAATGATGTTCAAATACTTCCTTATATTATGCTTTTTTATTTTCTTTAGGGTGGAGATTTTCTGAGATTATGTTTTCCTATTTTACATTATGGTGTAGATTTCCTTAAATTGAATTTGTTTGTTTTTATGGTTGATGTGTCCTAATTTGTGATGAATTAATATTAGGTGGAGACATCATTTTTAGTGATTTAGGAAGTCTTTGAGTTGATTTTCTTGAGAAATACTACACTTTCCTATTTTGAGTCTTGATTTAATAAATTATTGTTTTTAGAGCATATTGGGTTTAATTATTTATTTAGTGTGAAGCTTTAAAGATAATTATGGAGATTAATTAGATTCCAATTCAAATACTAAGAGATGTGGAAAGAGATTAGCATGGTAATTGGAGATAAGGAAAGAAAAGCTAAAATCATGGAAAAGGAAAAGTTGCCATAATCTTGAATTTCACCACCTACGACCACAAATCAGCTTATATCTCAAAATCGGTGAGGAATTTGGAGAAACAGTCAAGCGTAAAGTTGAATATCTTTCCGAGACGATGAATTTCGACTACTCATATACGCGTCAAACGGATAAGAATTGAAGCTGCTAGGACCAAAACAAAAACAGACCTGATTCCATGTTTTAGGGTTACGAATTTGAGTTGGGCTTGGAGTCCACTACTTACCTTCTCCTTCAAGAAAACGAATTAGGGTTCCTAAACACCTATAAATACACCCTTATACCATTGTAAACATGTCCTTGCTCAATTCTAAACATTAGCTTAGTCCTTACACAATTATTAATCCTTAGTATCAAGCTATTCATCCAAGAAGCAAGCTGACCTATAGAGGAAGACAAGAAGCACGAATTTGGAGAGTGACAAACTCCTCTTCTACATCTCACCTTCTCTATATTTAGGATATTTAGCTATAAATTTATGCTCAACCAAATTTCTAAGCTTTTATTCTGTAAGTTTTACTTTTAATTGTTGGGTTATTATTTTGTCTTTAATTCCATAATACTATTTGTTATTTTAATTAAATGAGTTTGGTGTATATTGTTATTATGTGTTTGACTTATTGTTACAACCTAGATTTGGCCAATCTTAGGATTATTCTTAGTTATTGACAACACCACATAATCGTCTAGTTTTGATCCTTTGCCTAACTAGATAGCCATAAAGGTTTGATTTAATCACCAATCATTACTCAGGAATCCTTGGTAGTGGAGAGGTTGCTCCTAAGCCTAATAGAGGCTAGGTAGAATTTAGAATCCTGGTTAATATATAATGCTTAATCTGTGACAGGTTAGAATAACAACTTAGTAAAATAGACTCATATTAGTGACCCTAATCTATTAGACTTACATTCATATTTATTTATCTGCATTCTTATTTATTATTTTTCATCAGATAGTTATCCATATTATTTTATCTTTTTATATTTTATTCTAAACATCTAAATTCATCTATGCTTGTTAAATATAAGTAGATCTAACAGATCAAATCCCTGCGAACGAACTTGACTTATCATTAAAACTTGCAAACGATCTGTGATACTTGCAGTGAGTTCCATGGTTCTCAAGAGTGTGTGCCCTTTATTAATATATTTAGTTATCTATTATTTTATCACACATTTGCCCCCACCAATGGTTCATATTTTGCTAGATTATATTTTTTATCATCGTTATGATTGATGTTTTCTTACGTTGTTAATTTTTTTTTTTGGTTTATTGTGTATAGATAATTTAGACTCTTGGACTTTATTATAAGTATTACAACTGAGTGAATTGAGAGTATTGTTAAAATCAATTTATGTTGCGTATTAATTTACTAAATCATAATAATGTAATTTTACGTAAACTCATGATGTTTCTTTGATAATTATAATCACACAGTCTTTAAATAGTGCCCCTCGGGCACGGGTTATCCCTAGTATATATATATATATACTAGATATTGCACGTGCCCAAAAACACTACACTACACACAACAAAAAATACTAGATAACATAAAAACTAAATGCAATAGTTTGTGCATAACATCACGTTTCTTCTTTTAATTGATAAGATATTCAGTACTCATAAATTTTTCCAATTTCTAGGCTAAGGTATCCAACACAACTTTTTGCAAATAGATTCCTCTTGTTGAGTTGTTTTTTAATAATAATTTTTTTGGACTTCAGACACACTTTACACTTTCGGTTCATTCCAATAATGATTCCAGGCTGCCTTCTCCTCATCAATGTTGGATCAACTAGTGTCGAAATTCCTTATGATGATATCAATCTGAAAAGATTTTATATATATAGTAATCTACAACTTTTACCTCACTCACTGACATGTTTACACCATTTGGTATTCTACCACATAATATTTCAATACACCTATAAAAGTTTACGTCTCTTTTGGTTGTGGAGGTTTTTCAGACACAATATTATACTCTCTCATACATTATTTATGCATTGGAATAATACATGCTAAATTTGATGGTAATAAACAAAATTACCAATAGAGATTAATCACTATTAATCTTTACCTAGAGTTGATAGATTCCATCTTGACTCATCCCTAAGAGCATATATACTTAGCTATGTCCAATATCCTTTCTACTAGCATTATGACACACTAGTAGTCCAGTATCAAAACATAACAAACACATACACAACTATAGTGATGATCTCAAGTCAAAGGATTTTAAGCATAAAGTTCCTTATAGAGATTAACTCACTTGACTGTTCAAGGTCATTAACCATTAGGAATCTATAGTTTTTGTCGGTTCGATAATCACATCTTTATGTGCATTATCTATGCACCTAACTCGGTAAACGAGAACTACCGATATATATCTAATAAATACTCGTTAGCTACATATTAATCTAACCGGCTCATCGAGGTCCTAGCTTGATGAACCCATGATTAAGAATATGTTTAGATTAAGTCCTATTAGCTAGATTATCATTATCATAAAACCTTATGATCTCTAGTTCGAAACTTAATCAAGGATCTGCCTTTATGTTATGTAGACGAGTACCGTAATCATAAAAGCTTGCCATAGATTCAAGGAAACAATTCCTTCAATCAATACTGCAGGGATAACTATTATCGTGTACAGTAAACGCTTGTGTTCAATTCATTACAAGACGATCGGGGCTAGGGCATAATTCCAACAATTATCTGCGAGAACAAATGTCCTCGCTAATGACAATATTATTTTTAAGAACATTTGTCATCGTGGGTGCCATGTTCCAACTGCGATGACACATCAAAGTACTCGCTAATGAGGGTCTTTAATAAGGATACTATTGCGAGAAACTATTAACAAGGACATATTCTCACCAATGATCGGTCAATGTCATTAGCGAGGACATTATGTGTCATTAGCGAGAACAAACATTCTCGTCGAATGTAGAATCCATAGCAGTGTAAAGGTTTTTCACAAAAAGAGATCCAGATCGAAAGTGACATATGGGTGGGTGCGCGATTATTTGGTGGTGTTTCTTTCGGTGATTATTGGCGTTCTGGAAACGATGGTAATGGTGTCTTTGGTACGCGATAGTGAAACCTACATCGGTGGTGGTTGTAGGATGTAGCAATTTTGTATGTAAGGTTTATTATGCCACTGGGCGGAAAGAACGGTGAAGAGGTGGAAGGAAGGGGGGATTGAATTGATTGTTATATTAAATGGATATGAATAAAGATATACTTAATAAATAATTATTGAAAGTGCTTTTTTATATTTTGATAATAATATCTAAAATGGAAACTAAGGTTTGTTGGTTTTTGAATTAGACGAAAGGTCTACGCCTATTATAGGAATGGTCCTTTTTCTTGTTATTTTAATTTTAACGCAATACAAAATAGAAAAACCAAAAAAAGGTGGATTACTACCAATTCAATAATTTTCTATTTCTTTCGTTTTCTTTCTTTTTAGTAAACAATCATTCGTGGTCCTTTTCTCAATAAAAACCATTGGTGGTGGTCCTGGTGGCCTTCCCATTATCTTTTAAAGTTTCATTTTTTTAAACTTTTGTGTAGCTTTAAAAAAAATATAGAATTGTCCTAATCAAATAAAAATTTGCGTGTTAGACCATATTGAAAGTCCTAGAGAAGAGGTGAATATGATTACCAATAAGGTTAATGCTTAACTAAAAATCGTTTGGACAATTATAAGTTAAAAAGAAAAACGTTTAAGTCAATATATATTAAACTCTAAGGAATCATGCAATAGGGTAACTAGGTTTGATATAATTGAAAAGACGAGCCATCAATAAACGATAGGTAAAGAGATAAGGATAGAAAGTACACAACGATGTACAGTGGTTCGGTCATCCCTACATCTACTACCTAAGGATACCACCTTAGGACAAAGCTTCTTAACTAAGCTTACGTGTCTCTCTTAACCAGGGTGAGAACACAATACCCTTACAACCACTGCGATACCACGAAGCAAACTCTTATGATATAGCAACACAAGGAAACTGAGTATACTCCCTATACTCAAACTCCCTCTTAATCTATTTATTGCAAAGACTAGACTTAAGAGGATAAATACAAAGTGTTTAAGTGGTGGAATCACTTTGCTAAACAATCTCCTAAAGAGTAGATATAACTTTAAGCATTCAACTCCTCTTGAGTAGATGATGACTTTGAAGCTTCTTGGTTTAAGCTCTTAATCAAGCTTGGATGACTAACTTTGATAGTTTGAGACCTCTAATTTTGTAGGAAAATGATAGATATAATAGTTGAAGTGTAAAAGGTGAATTTCTCCTTGAAATAGGTCATATTTATAGCACAAGAAAGTCCCCAACGGTTATAAAGTTTGTGGGACATTTTGTGCTAAACGGGTTCCCGTTTAGAGCCAACAAGGTTCATGTCTATCTTCCCCAACGGCTATTTTCCAAGTGGCAACAGTAAGAAATGACGTGGCATTTGACTGGTAAGAAGACCAAGCTGATTGGGTTCCCGGTTACGTATTTAGCGGGTTCCCGGTGGTTAGCGATTTCACGGTTGGAACCAAACGGGTTCCCGTTTGTCTTCTGCCTTCCACATTTTGACAATTTGACATTTTGCTATGATGCTCGGATGGAAAAAATTTCTTCACGAGATTCGTTGGAAACATCATTCTATTAAACTTTGTAGTTGATCATGAAGGCTAATTCTCAATGTATACAAAGATAAGGTTAAAAGTATTTTTATGAAAATTAACTTCTTAGGATATGACTATAAGGCTTTGATATGAAAGATAAAAGTAGTGTTTTTGATGAAGTAGATATATATATATATATATATATATATATATATATATATATATATATATATATATATAAGTGTAATTAGTACACTAAACACAAGAGGATTTGTCACATTAAAACAACCTATGGAGGGAGGCTATATGCCAACACATATGTAATACAGATTGGAGAGATTGCTGAACTGTATGGAAACATACAGTTTAAACAAATTTTCGGCGCCTTAATGGTCTAGTAGATCGAACTACGCGCGCGCACTACTAAACTGTAAGGTTGGTTTCTCTTCAATGGAGGGCAACTCAGACATTGGTATTTGGAAAGCTCATTGTAATCAACGAAGTCAAACCTTGTAATTGTGAAAGAGTGTATTGGGAATACACATGATTGATTTGGTATCTTCAAGACGTTAACTCAATCTCTTGAGTCCTATATAAATAGGATCATTAGCTATCATTTCAGCAAGTAAGAGTAAGAGTGAAACACTTAGAGAGTGGGATTTGAGAGCACAAAAGATAGAAATTCGTAGAAGAGTTTCTAGAAATCCCTCTACGACAGAAGCTTCGTTGTCTCGGTTGGATGGTCAAATCAAGCCCGATCAAGATGAAATTTTGACATGGTGTTCCTAACACATTGAAATTCATATCCAACTGTGGGATTGTTGTTCTAAAGGCTGGAACTAAAGTTATAGCCTCATTTCAAGCCTGGTGAGTTTGCTCCAATTTTGTGTATTCCATTAGTTGATGTATTCGGTAATCATCTAGTGTTGTCTAGAGAGAACCTCTTGTAATTCCATTATCATATTGTTATAGTGGAGTATTTGGACTCTTTGTCCACCCGTGGTTTTTACCTTCTCCTTGGAGGGTTTTCCACGTAAATCTTTGTGTCGTTTACTTTATTTTTCTTGCCTAATTATATCACTAGTGGGGGAAAACGAGATCCAATCTTTTTCCGTTGCGTTTATAAGTGACCTTTCCCTACATAGACGAAGGGCCATGTGCGAGGTGGGGCATTTCTATGTCGGTGTCCTGTTTTTCTCGACTTAGGATCGACAAAGTTCAAATTTGATGGTGTCTATTTAGCACGTGGTAAAAAAATTATATAACTATAATATTGTAATTGTCTTAATTTGTAAGATAAGGTTAACTTTTTTTATTATGTTTATAAATATATTTTAATTAATTATTTACTTAGTTTTATTTAAGACTGGTTTATTATATTATTTGCTAATTATATTGTTATATTAGTTAAAGATTTATGTGTTATTTAAAATATTAATTTAATTATTTTATTTTATTTTAGATATACAAGTTAGGTTTGAATGTATTTGTTATTTAAAATAAGGGTGATTGACCCAAAGGTTCATGTAAAAAATTATTCTTTATTAAGGTTCATATCAATTTTAGAGAGAACACATATGCTTAATACATTGAAAAAACACGCAACCCGCTAAAAAAATATACACAATTCATTAGAAGAAATACGTAACACATTAAACCAAACTTGCAACCCATTAAAAAACAAAGGTAACCCACTTATAATTGGACCTTTTGAGGATGAAATAAAACTAGACTTATTAAGTTTGAGAATACAATTTTTTTGACTTTTAATCCATTATCTCTTTAAGTAAATTAAGAGTGTTTAACCCAAAAGGTTTATGTACAAAATTATTCTTTAATAAGGTCCATACCAAACACACAAACATCATTCATTAATTAGACACACACAATTAATTAAAAAATATATACGACCATTAAAATACATAACAAATTAAACAAAACTCGTAACCCATTAAAATTACAAAGATAACCAATCGATAAATTGGAAAATTTGCAATGAAGCTATCTCTACATAAACGAATCTTGTTAAAAGAAAATGTGCACAATCAGCTAGACGTGAATGGTGCGAGCTTGAAGATGAATCCATTGAACATCATTTCCTCAAATGCCCCTTTAGCATCACAGTTTGGGTAGAACTGAGTATTTGAATTTAAATTGATCGAAATTTTCCTGTTACAATTTCTGAATGGATATCTACAACAATTGAAGACTTCGTTAAGAACTGATATGATAGAATCATATCAAGTCTTACATGTAATATCAGCAATATCATGAATAGATCTAATAATCTCATCAACAATCTTTTTAACGAAACAATCAAAGACAAAGAAGAGATCACGATTGATAGAGTCCTCGAAAATGATTCGGGTCAAGAAGATAATAACGTCCTAAATGACACATCAAAAATCATCTGGTTGAATGACATATACTTTACCAAAGAATATGAACCAGCTGGTATTGCATTTATTGTTTTCAACCAAGAGGGATTTATTATCCATAAATATATGAGAAGATGTTTTGTTAATTCGGTCAAGGAGGGGAAAATTTTGCCCATTCTCTTGGCCATGAGATCAGCAGTTGATCTCAATTTTCAGAGTTGTTCCCTCTACTCTGATAACCTAGAAATTGTTCGAGTCATCAATAAAAAAATTGAAATCGATTGGAGAATCCGACCCATGGTTTTTTAATCTTGGAAATGGATTAACAGGTTTCAAATCTGGAAGGTTTGTCATTCCAAAAGAGAATATAATGGAGTTGCCGACGTACTGTCCAAATGTGTTAGAGAAGATTTGGATTTTTCAAGATGGTCTTCATTTTCACTTGAATTTTGTGAATAAGCTATATAGAAAAAGAGGGATAGGATAGTCTTAGTTTCTCTTTTCTTTTCCTTGACAAAAAAAAAACTGGATCTTTTGAGGCAAAAAAATATGGACTTGTTGAGATTGAAAGAACATGTTTTGTGACTATTTAACCAGATTTTGTTTTGTCGTAAAAGGTTAGTTATCGATGAGTTATTCTTTTAGTTGTAATGATTACGTATTTTATAAAGGGTCACGTATATTTTTTAATGGATTACGTGTGTTTAATGTAATGAATTGTGTTGTGTGTTTTGTATGTACCTTATTAGAGAATAATTTTCTACATAGATGTTTTGAGTCAAACACGTTTAATTTAATTTAACAAATACATTCAAAACTAATTTAACAAAACAGTTTAGTTTATCTAAAATAAATAAAAATCTTAAATAAATGTATTTAAATAAAACATCAACCTTAAACAAATATAACAATATAATTAGAAAATAATATAATAAACTAATCTTAAATAAAACTAAGTAAATAATAAATGAATATTATATTAATAAAAAAAATTTAAAAAATTAACCTTAACTTACAATTTTTTTTTTGGACAAATAGAGAAATAAAACAACGAGCCTTGATCCTCAGCCGATTCCTAGTCTTGAGAATAGGCCCTGATCTGTTGCTGACCCAAACACCCACATGGCCCCCTGTCTAGCGGAACACGCAGTTCTATTAGCCAACTCATTAAGATGTCTAGAAAGATGAGGGAAGGACAGGATGCCCTGCAAACCCGTGATCTCACCTATCCTAAATCAATAGGGCCGGACTAACCTCCGAACTGCTGACGGTGACCTGATACCTTAAATGACTTTAAGGTTGTATGAGAAAATAATGGTCATACTATATGTTGATTCTTCACACGATATAGCTGCTTCCAGCACCGCCCGTGCATCACCTTTTGCGGCAGAGTCCACATAGCAAGTGTTCATAATATGCCTCCCCCTCCTTTTGTCGGACTTGACCATCCCAATGCATGCAGATTCCGCAGACGATTTGAAAGAGGCGTTGCACGTGATGAGAATCCGCGCATTCTGAACTTCAGAATTGTTATGTCCTGAAATTGTCGTACTCTCCTGATGATTATGTGGTAAGTTTCCAGTTATACTCCAATTTCCCCCAAACATGACAGTCATTCCTTTATTCGTGGCTCGTATCGCGTCTTCAATATCCAAATTTCCATTCTCGTGTACAACTTTCATTTTAATTTTCCAGATGTTCCACGATGTTAAAAGAATTTTAGCAATCGCAACTCGCGGATCTCATCCCCTGGTCCTGAAAGTTTGAGACACCTTAATGGTCCAATCTCCTATAAAAAAACAATTATGTTTTTTTGTTCTTTTGTAAGAAAAAAAATCCTTGATTCTGGAAATTGAGTTTCCGAAACAAGGTACAAATTGAGTGATTTATTCTTAATTAGGCGTACGCAGTGATATACATATAATCATCTATACTCATTGTTTAATTGAAACCATGCATACCCATTGGTATTCTTGATTAGTTAGTGGTTGCATGCATGTTCAATTAATATCCATGCAGAACATTGAGTACTTAATGAATTTTCGGAATAAAGCATTTTCACAATGTACTCATTGTTTAATTTGCATGTATTCACAATGTTTATATATGAAAATTCCTTAGTATTGAGTGATTTATAGAGAAATCTAAGTACTTAATATTACCAAAAGTGGTTTGTGGACTTCTTTGTTAAAACTTGACAACTCAATTCAATATTTCAAAACACTCATAAATTCTTTTTCTCAACTCGGAACTGGTCTATGTTTCTTCTTACGTGTGCTAGACTCCAAGGGATATCTTATGTACAAAGGGAATGATCAGATTACTTCCTATTTATTTCTCATGATTATTCTAATTTGACGAAGATGTTTTTCCAGTTCTGGTGTTTTGGCTTCTATGGACTCTTTTGACTCCTTGGATAATCTTGGTCTCATTCCACTTATCTAGGTGTTTGCTTTTTTTACTCTTTATTTTGTCATTTACATCCTCATAACCTCCACTTTACGAACTACACAATCAAGACATAAAATACCTTAAACCACTTTACAACATGATAAATCTCACAAATTAGCTAAGAACTCAAACTACACCAATTCTAGGGATAAATACCAACTTTTAATCTAAAAAACCTCAAAATGATGTCTCGGAAGTATTAAAATATATCACAAAATAGAATACATCACATATCCACCATATGTTTTCATTGCATCTCGAATTGTTCCATATTGAAATTCTGGCTTTCCTAGTGGTATCGCTCCTTGAGGATTTTATGAAAATCGTAGTGTTGCTTAATGATATTATCTTATTGATCTAGGCATGCCATGACATTTGATAGATGTGGTTGTGATCCACGTATGAATCCTCAACTTCCATTTTTATGGTTTTCCCATCCTCATCATAAATATCGTTTGTATCTTCAGCATTCTCAACTATATTGCTACTTGCTCTAGCATTGCTCTAGACCTCACTTATTTTACTTTTGCTTCCAAAATCAGACCTCATCACGTTACATGCAGGAATTGGATGCATCGTCAATCATCCACGGAGGGAGTTTTACCGACTTGTAGTCGTATTAATCTTTAGATGAGATGGGAAAGTAAAATGCTGGTTTATTTCTCCCTTCTGCCCGTACCACTTCTCGAGTCATTAGTATTTAATCCATGATAATTGATTCCTCATCGAGTTGTTCCCATTGTGTAACCAGGTGCATATTATTCAGTGATAACCATCTTCTCTACATGTTGTGTTTATCTAAGGTTGTGTAGAAATTATTTGATAGAATTCTTTCTATCGATTGTAGATACAAGATCATATGTGTCTACGCGCTGGTTTTGAAATTAATTTGGGTGTCGTGTATCTTGTGAATGTGTATTTAACCCAACGAGCCCACTTACTTGTATTCCCAAATTGTGGGATGTAGTTGTGGTTGTATATTTTTGAGTTACCGGTGTAGATACGGGATATGTCTTAATATATGAATTAAAAATTCACTGCCTCTACTCAATAAGAAAATATGACATTTATGAGGGTACTCTAATTGTTTATTTGTTCACCCCATTGAACCTGTCTATCCTTGTTGTAAAAAATTTATGGATCTGATTTAAAATATTGTTTGAATCGCAAGAATTGATAAAGATAAAAGTGCAGAAAAGTAAAGAACACACAAACTTATCGTGGTTCAGCAAATATGACCTATATCCAGGTTGAGCTCCGATGAAAGTAGCTCTTCCACTAGAAACATCGGATTACAAGTTACATTATCAATCTCAGATTATGCACCACACTTTGGATATAAGATCTCTAGTCTACCAAAATACGTTGAAGACTAATCAGTAATGAATCAATATGATTCTTACTATTACATGAGATTTAATAATATAGATGTGAATCTAATCTATCAAGAATGCTTAAGTCTGAAACCAAGGGTTTCTGAGAGCTAGAGTTTGAGAGAGACGAAAGAGTACTTTGGAAAAGAGTGAGGGAATGAGTTACGCTGCTTAATCAAAAAAAGTAGCTATTTATATGAGGCATCCCATAGGGTTAATAAGGATCGTTAATGGTGAGTGAGATCTAGGATGCTCATTAAGCCACGTAGCCCCACTGCCTACATAAAACGATGTCATTCTATACGTGGTCCTAAAGGATGTCAAATAACTTGGCACAACTTCTTTAATACACTTCACACTTAATATATTATATAACACCATATATAAAATATATTCCACAATCTCCACCTTGAAGTATATTCCTCATACCTTTGTAATTACAACTTCATAGGTCTCCATAGTGAATCACCAACTCATCATCTTCTCAACTTCAAACACCCTGCAAAACAACTAATCAAGAAACATCAAGTCTAAGCAATGCTTAAACTTAGCATTAGTAACAATTTAAGTTCAAAAGAGTTTGAGAAACGTATTCAAGACAATGATATGGTTGAGCAACAAAGCCTTGGCTGCTTTCATACTTGGACTAACAAAAGAATTGATGATTTTGTTTCTAGCGAAATTGATAGAATCTTAATCAATGATGCCTGCTTTGCAAATTTTAAATCTCACCTATACATAGAGCCTCCAGGAATATCTGATCACTCAAATATAATACTTACTATTCAAGGCAACATAATAAACAAGCCTAATACTTTTAAATTTTTCAATGTTTGACCACTCATGAGAATTTCTCCCTATGGTTGAGGATGCATCGAGTGTTACTTATATATGCAGCCTTATGTATCAAGTAGTCCAAAAAATCAAGAATGATAAAAAAGCTCTGAAAATTTTCAGTAGGAAGTACTTTAACCACTTTATAGAAGAAATAAACAATGTAAAAGAAGAGCTAAACAATCTTCAGTTGCAGATCAATTGATAATAAATTGATCATCAAAAAAGTGGTTGTATTTTGCTCTTTATCATAAGAGAATCAAAGATAGAATCACCCACAATCGTGTTTCTTCTATCTTGGCTGAGGATGGACGCATAGTTACTTAAGAAGATAAAATTCATAATAAATTCATAAAGTATACAAGTTCGATTGGAACTAAAGATACTCAAGAAGATAATATTTCTACTAATTATCTCAAAAAGCTCATCAAAAAATAAATTGATAATCATAATACTCAAATTATGGTTAGTGAGGTTACTCATAAATAATTTCAAGAAGCTATTTTCTCCATAGATATCTCAAAATCTCCTGGGCCAGATGGCTTTACAAGTGCTTTCTTTAAGAGTGTTTGGGGAATCATTGGAGCAGATATGTAAAGCTATTCAAGACGTGTTTAACAATGACCATATCCTTAAAAAAATAAATATCACTATTTTGCTTCTTATTTCCAACGTGAAGAATCCTAAGTCAGTTAAAAGCTTTAGACCTATAGCTTGTTGCAATATTATTTAAAAGGCAATTTCTAAAATTATTGCTAATAGGATGAAAAAATTTCTTGAAGGTATTATCTCTAATAATCAAGCTACTTTTGTGGGAGAAAGAAGTATAGCTGACAATATTTTAGTTGCTCAATGTATTATGGTAGGCTATGATAGAAATATATTACAACTAGGTGCACTCTTAATCTTGATCTTCAGAAAGAATTTGATACTATTAACTGGAATTACCTTATGAAAATGCTCCATGTTATGGGATTCCATGAAAGATTTATTAAATGGATTAATATGTCCATATCCACCCCTATGCTCTCTCCTTGTATCATGGTAACATCAATGATTTCTTTAAGGGAGAAAGAGGCTTGAGACAGGGTGATCCCATGTCTCCTTACTTGTTTGTAATTTTTATGCAAGGCTTTACAACCATTCTTGACAAATTTGTGCATCACAAAAGCTTCACATATCATCCTAATTGTTCTAGAATATAACTTAGTCATCTTGTATTTGCAGATGACTGTTGAATTTTCTTCAATGGGGACAAGCACTCAGCTACTAGGTTGAAGCAAGGTTTGGATTTGTTTCAAGACTTTCTGGGCTCAAAATTAGTCCTGAAAAGAGGGATCTCTATATTTTAGGTGGTAATAATGACCTTCGTCAAGAACTCACTAGCATACTCAATGTCAAAAGTGGAAATCTTCCTGTTGGATATCTTGGTCTACCTTTGACAACTAAGGGACCTAATAGTTTGATGTGTAACACACTTATTCAGAACATAGTAGAGAGTGTGGAGAGTTGGATGCATAGATTCTTAACTTTTGTAGGTAGAGTTCACTTTATCAAGAGTGTGATTCAAAGTAAGGCTAGAAACTAGTGCAATGTGCATTTCCTACCTATGGGACTTGTGCATAAAATTGAAGCTATTTTAAGTAGATTCTTATAGAAGGGCAATACCAATGATTACCATGGTGCTAAAGTTTCTTGGGAGAATTTGTGTCAAAGCAAGAATAATGGAGGTTTAGGTATTCCTAATCTTCTTCACATAAACCAGGCAGCAATTCTCAAAGCTTTTTGGAGAATGGAAATAAGGACAATGTTTGGTCCAGTTGGGTTTATTCTAATTGGCTCAGGAACAAGAGAATATGGAGTATTGTTTATGATATTAAACTTCCATGGACTTGGAGAGCAAATATCAATGTTAGACAAATTGATTTTGACTACATAGAACATATTAGTGATGGAAAAAATACATTCTTGCTTACTGATAAATGGATCAATGGGAAGAGTGTTAAAGAGATTTATAGCAATAATGATGTAATATCAGTGAGAAACTACAACATTAACAAGAAAGTGGGTGAGTACTAGTCTAATAAGAGATGTAGATTGACTCATAGCCTCAGAGAAATTTTTGAACACATTAAAGATTATGATTTGAGTAACAAAAAAGACACTATAAAATAGGGTGCAAAAAGTTTTAAAACTGCTGAAATAATGGCTTAATTTAAGGGATCAGATGTGGAAATCAAATGGTATAGCATGATTTGTTGATTTGTAAAGACAAATTGAGTATTAAAGATAGGCTCAGTAGATATAGGGGATGGAGGTTAATGAATATTGTGCTCTTTTTAGTGAAGATTTGGAATGCAAGAATCATCTCAGTGACTTGTAGTTTCTATGCATTTGTTTGGATGGAAATATGTGCTCTTCATAACTGGCATAATACAGGTAGTGACTGGGAATGAAGGCTTGACTTCATGATCAGATTTGGTGGTAACTCTTTAAAAGAAACTGTTTCAAACCTTAGCTTTCTTGGTTTTCTCTAAAACATTTGGGATGCAAAAAATAAAAAGGAATTCAAGCAAATTACGCCTAAGCAAGAAGACATTGTAAATAATGTTGTAAGTGATGTGCAGAATGCTCTATGGAACAAAAAGGTTTTCAAAAAAAACTGAGGAAACCAGGAAAGTTGCTGGGAGATGGAAACTTCATGTTGCGTACAAGGATGGGATTGAGCTACTGGAAGTCCAACTTGGACCTTGGATGGAGGCTTTAGTTTTTCTTGTTTGTGTTCTCCTTTCTTGAGACTTACTATATTAGGAAAGTTCCCTTTTTTGGAAGGTTTCCTGTTTTAGTAAGTTCTTAGTTTGGGAACTGTCTTGTCTTAGCAATTGTTGTATAAGGCTTTATTTCCTAGAAATGGTTGTATAGGTGTTGGTTTTCTTTCCTATCTTTTGTTGTTTAGGTTGTTTTGTTTTCCCTTATAGGAATTGGTGTATACAAATATATTTTCTTGCCATGCTTGTTTTTTAGTCAATAACAAGTAGGGGCTTTGATTTGTACTAATTGTTTTGTGGATAGAAAATGGTTTGTTGATAAAAAAACAATTTTAGTGTCAAAGTCGGTAGAATTATCCTTAGTTGCTACCTTAAGCAACTTTACCTCACCACTAGTAAGAACGTCTCTAATATATAGATATTTTACATCAATATGCTTTGTTCTTTCATGATATACATGGTTCTTACTTAATTGAATTGCTTTGACTATAAAAAAATAAAGTAAATTTTAACCTTTACAATATTTGCGTTAGAAAGTAAATTTTGCAGCCAAATAGCTTCTGTTGTTGAATATGTGATAGCTAAATACTCAACCTCAGTAGTTGACAGTGCAACTAAAGGGTGAAGTTGAGACTTCCAAGAAATACAATTGCCCTCCACAATGAAACAGTAGGAGGTGGTATATTTTCAGGAGTCCTTGTCTCCTGCAAAATCAGAGTCAACATATCCAACAAGTTCAAAAGGAATATTGTAATTTACCATAGCATAGTCCCACTCCTAAAGTACTGCTAACATAAGCCACGAAAGAAAGAGTTGGCTGGCCCATACCTGTTGAGTTTTCTATTATCGATAATACTTGGAATTTTGTGGGTGAGTATGGTAAACACGTGGCCCAGGTGGTGGGGTCTGCAATTCGAGAATCGGTGACCCCGTGATTCAAAACATGAGCAAATGTCCCCGAACATTCTAAAGGGGCTATTTTAGTTCGACTGCAAGAGTTTTCCGACCTCGAGGAGAGGAGGCGAAGACCGGATTGGGGTGAAATCGCGAAGAGATTGAACACGATGCAATCTATGTGCTACGGGCGATGGAAGTCATATCTAAAGGCCGACTACTACAACATGAATACTACTCCCCCGGATGTTCTTCCGGAGTTCAGGGGAAAAGCCAAAAAGATGTGGGATGACGAGAATGTTCAGGTACAAAAGTTTAATTTTTTATTAGCTAAAATAATATTTTATAAGTCTTTATTCATTAATTTTCTGAAATAAATTGTAACAGAGTCAGAGGGGGATAAATAAAAAGAATCGGGAAAACCAGACAGTTCCGAGCAAGACGGAGTCGAGGAACTTATCCCAGACTCGGGAGGTTATTATAGAGGTATAATTTCTTAACATAAAAGTATAATTTATTAATTAATTAATTCAATTTTTAATAAATTATTATTTGTTATTGTATACTGTATAGGAGAAACTGAAGACCCAAACTAAGGAGTCGTTGACTTTTTTCGACGAGCAACCCCAGGAGGAGATGGAACTTCCACCTTTAGGTGGCTACTTCGATCACATTTCTTACGATGCGGCTACAGATACCTGGCGTGACGAGCGTTTACCTAGAGCTAGCGTAAGTTTTTTTTAATTGCTTTAAAGTAATTATTTATTTTTAACTTTACTGTTTTATTATTCTAAATTATTTTTAAATTGAAATATAATTACAGAGTGTTTATCGGGAGAAGTTGAAAAAGAAGGTTATCGAGACCGGATGCGAGGCTGCTGTTGTTCCTCTGTAGGAACAAATTGATGCCATGTTGGAGACTATAATGAAGGTCATTGCCCCACCGAAGAAAAAATATTGGGTGCCAACCATTGGTCCGGTCTGGATAACAGCCCAGACTTCTACACAGAAGGACCCGTCAGTAAGGCAGAACAAGCAGCTACTCCAGGCGATGCTGGCGGGTATGAACGAGTTTCGCGCAACTCAAGGCCTTGACCCTATACCGATCCGGCTACCACACCGACCCTTCCATAGCTTTTTCGAGTCAACCGAGTAAGCCCCCGGGCATGGTGGACACCCTCCTCGAAGCGTTGAATAGTATGAGAGCCGCCCAAGGTCTTCCCCCGATCCCCCCCGAAGTGAAGAGAGAGCAGATGAAGAGGAAGAGGAGAGGTTGAATGATCCGTGAGTGTTGTTTGTTTTGTTGGTGTTGGTTGGTGTGTATTTGACTTTTTGTTGGTTTATTTTGACTTTTATTATATCGGATGTTAGAATTTAAGTTGACTTTTATATTTCAATGTTTGAGTCAGTTTTAATTTTATTATGGTATTTTCTATAAATTTGTGGATTTTTATTTATTTATGAATTTTATTTGCATTTTGTTTAAAATAAGAAGAAAAATTAAATCAAAACAAATTAAAAACAAAATAATCTAAAATATAATTAAAAAAAAAATCAAATAATTAGTGACGAGGTATTTCGTCGCTAATATTATATACTAAAAGAAAATCAATAATGCGGAATTAAAAAAAAAGAAATATTATATACTTAGCGACGATTAGTTCGTCGCTAAATTTCGACGCTAAGTAAATATACGGAAAAAAAAGTAAATCAATAATTCTGGAATAAAAAAAAGATTAATTAATAAAATACCGACGAACGTGGTCGTTGCTAAATATATAATATAGCGACGCAGCGCATTGTCACTAAGCGCCTATGAAATTAGGGGCGAAATCAACACTTTTCGTCGGTAAATTACTGTTTACCGACGGATTTCTAGGGACAATAATTTACCGACGAGTTGTCGTCGGTAATCGCTTTTACCGACAAAAACGCGGGATTTACCGACGACACGCGTCGCCCCTAATCATGTAGAATGTTGTAGTGGTAGTAATAATCTCGTGAGCAAATGAAAACCTCGAAGTTTTTCGAGTAAAAGAAAAACCCTAAGTTTTTTTCGAGTAAAAGAAAAACGCGACGTTTTTCGAGTAAAAGAAAAACACGATATTTTTCGAGAATTTCATTTTATGTATTGAATAATATTTTGATTATTATTTATATGGGATAAGTTTCTAGATGAATACGAGAATTTCACCCTGTCACGGTAATATTCCGAAGTAATAATATCATATAATTAATATTTTATGGATCAGGTATTCCTGGAAGGGAATGAGTTATATTCCTTGAAGTGGATATAACGATTATTAATAGATACAAATATAGTCTTGGAGTTGGCGAAAAGCAGGTGGTTTGAGGATTATATTTCCCGATTATAAATCATTCCCTGAAGTGAATGGTCTTCCAATATATAAGAGAGGAAGCAAATTTAATTTTATATTTTTATTTGGTATTGTAATTAATTTGTGATTTATATTATGTTTCGGTGTAATAAGGTTATGATCTATATCTTTTAACTAAATTTCATTCTCTGCAATGAAAGGAATTTTATTCTCCGGAGTGAATAAAAATGTGTTTCTAAAAGAAATTGCAACGTCTTTCAATATATTTGGAATTGACGTCTTACTGATTCGAACTCCAGCCGAGGTTACGGTCATTAAAGAATTAATTCTTGAGTATTAGTAGTTTGAATACTACAAATAAATAAATATTTTACCACCATACGTGGAATCAAAAGAAATGTCACGCAAGTGAAAGTTACAGAAAATGAGTTATCACGAAATGATAACCATGAATGTTATGGATATAGTGGAACTATATTTTGGTCGCATACCTTTCGCATGCTAAATCATTTGGTTGATCTAAATAAAAATTTTGGATGCCCAAAAGTTATGTTACCTCGTGATAAAAAATTAAAATTATTAGTGGATTATGGTTTAAGTAAATCCTGAAGAAATTTACTAAATTTGAAGATATTCGTCGAAATGAATATTTTAAATAAACCACAAGTGTCAGTAACAATGAATATCTTTGCATTATTTTTCTGAAAGTCACACCCTAAGTGTGTATTAGAAAAGTTTCTTGCTATTTCTTCGAGGTTGTATTATATACATATTCGAGCAGTTGAACGCAAATTGTGCAAAAGTAAGGATATCACGATCCAAAAGAATTTTATATTATTACGTGATCGACTTGGTCATCCAAGGATAGTAAGTCGAATAATAGCAAATTCATGTTGGTTTCGATTAAAAGAACCAGAAGTTTCTTTTGCCAAGTGACTACCTATGTGTTTAATGTTGTCTAATAAAATTGACTATAAGACTGTCTCAACCGGCAGTTGAGATTTATGTTGATTTAATTCTCTTTCTCTTATTCGATATCTTGAACACCTAAAAGGTAATATTTAAAACACATCTTGCAGAGTGTTATTTTGATGAGATCATTTACCCCTTATGAGGGGGAGTGATATCACAACCTGAAGTATGACGTGCCATATCATGGAATATAATTTATTATCTCATCTCTATCCACGAACTAAAGAATCAGAACTTGAAGTTCAAAAGGCGATTCATTTGTGAAGTATTGTAAATAATATACCAAATGCATTCACGAACACAAAAAAATGTTGTAAAATCCCATAAATATACTGTTAACGTTCCAGTATAGATTATTATCCTAGAAGGACATATAATAAATTTTTCAGCAACGCATGAAGCGTGGAGAGCTTAGACTAAAACTTACTAACGCATGAAGCGTGGTGAATCTATAATACATCTAATCAACGCATGAAGCGTGGTAAAAACATAATGAGTCTAACTAACACATGAAGCGTGGTAGACCTGTCGTGCATATAACCAACGCATGAAGCGTGGTTGACCTGTCAATTTACAATATACCATACACCGTAGAAAGAAATCCCATGAGTAAATGATTAAATGGTAAATATCGTGGAATGTGCACTTCCATGTATACGGCAAGAAATGGTTAGTCAACTAATGTTGGCACATGCATTACTTCTGAAGTTTGTAATGGTCTGTGAAGTGACCAAGGTACCTGACTAAATGAAAGTCATGTAGATCATTTACCTATCAAAAATATATGAAACAGTGAGACGATTAATGAGATTGATATATTTTATTTAAACTATGGCTTGAAATAAATAATGAGGATCCTAAATCACAAACTGGTGAAATTGTCGACAAATAATGAAATGGCCATACAATTTATTAGTTCTATAATCCGACTTGTATCACATAAGTTCCTGTAGAAATCAAGAATTGATTATGGGGAGACGTCCCTATTCTCATGTTATGGATACAATGACATTTAGATTTTATGTTTAGAAAACTCTTGCAGAGTTTACTATGATAAGGAAATTACCAAGACAAATGTCATGATTCTTGGATTGATATCAATGTTCTTGATAAACACATGTGCTCGAAGCACAAGAGCCTAAAGCATGATAAGTGCCCGAAGCACTTAGAGCGTTCGAATATATTAAATTCTCGAAGAACGAGAAGTGACTGGAGCATATAGATTCCCGCAAGAGAGTATTTTATATAACAGGTAGCATTTAGAATGGATTACTTCCTCACAAGGACGGTATTATTTTATGAAGGGTTTGTCTCATGGAAATTAAAGAAGAAGATTCAAGAAATAGAAGATCAGTTCGTGAGATGTCAAAGTATATTTTAACGAATTTGCCAAGGCGAGAATCAAACAGATTCATCAACTAAAACTATATTATAATTATTTTAAATTATGGGCTCGAAAATGTATTATGTGATTCAATGTAATTATTGTAATAATGCGTGTTACAATGAGGGGGAGAGGATACTTGTACATTGTACTCTTTTTCCTTCACTAAGGTTTTTTTCCACATGGTTTTTCCTAGTAAGGTTTTAACGAGGCATGTCAAATATATGAGATAACAATATACTCCTCCCTATGTCAATCTACTGTTTATTGACACTAAACGAATATGATAAAGTGACAATCTAGCAGATTTCTTTGCTAAAACTATATCAACAACAATATTTAAGCTACAAGCCCACCAGTAGAGAAGGAATTATCAGAAAAGTTTGACTTCGCAATGAGGGGGAGAATATATCGACATTTTGTACTCTTTTTCCTTCACCATGGTTTTTCCCAAGGTGATTTCCTGAAAAGGTTTTAACGAGACAGACTGAATATGTGTTACACCCTCCAAGAAATTATGTACTCTTTTTCCTTCATCAAGTTTTATCCCAATGGGTTTTCTTGACAAAATTTTAACGAGGCAATCATATATTATATATCTCTCACTTCAAACTTTCATTGGTTATATCCAGGGGGTGTTATAAAATATTATATTAAGTGGATATACACCAACGATATACCCGATAAAGTAGTATCGTGTATAAGTGACTTGTAGTACAGTTGCGCAGCAGCTTGAGCCTCACATCAGCTTAAGCTAGTAGTTGCACAGCTACTTACGGTTTTCTATATATAGTACGATATTCATATCATATTTTAACCATTCTGAATTTCGCTGAATAATAATACGAGATTATATTTCTCTATATTTCGAGTTATCGCCATTAATTTAATAACAGTGTTTAAATTTTGAGCATGATGTAATTGGTAATGGTTCATTTTACATTAATGTTACTTCCTTTGTTTTACGGAAATTGTTCGCTTACTAAAAATAATGTTTCAAATATACTCCCTCCGTCCATAAATGTTTGTCACAATTTTTAAAAATAGATGTCCACAAAAGGTTGTCCATTTAAGATACCAATTATTTTTTTTACCTTTTTTACCAATTTTATCCCTATTAAATGTTTAAAAACTTATCATCATTAAATGCTTAGTTAGTTGGAGGTAGTTTAGTAAAAATAGAGAAAATTAATTGTTTTTCTTAATTTGTGTGAAAAAAAAAAGTATGACAAATATCTATGGACGGAGGGAGTATTGTCTATTTAAGATTTCAAACACTTTATTTTCTACTTTTTTCACTATTATTTTATTAAAATATTGAAATTTATATCTCTAATACACATTTAAAATATTAAGATATTTTATTAAAAGTATTTTTGTAATGATGAATATAATTATTATATTTTTTAATATGTATGAAAAGGTAAATGAATAAATTTTGTGGAACAAGAGGAGTATTAAACCACAATTTCTTTTTTTTAATTTGGACAATTATTAAACCACAATTAAACGACAAGTTTTTATTGGAAAAAACTACATTAATGAGAAAAAGTCACATTCAAAGAAAGGACCCAATTTCTCCACTATAAGTGGTTGAGCTCTTTGACCGAAAAAATGAAAAAAAAATGGTTGAGCTGTAAACCATATGTTTCCTCACCTAATAAATCTCCTGATATTTGAAGATAACAATCCTAACGTAAGATCCAAAAGTGTTGCTAACCGTTCAAATCCTATCTCCCCTAAATTGCAAGTTGTAAGAGATATTTTACAACCCTACAAGTTTTTCCCACATATAAATATTGCTGCGTACTTGCATCACTCATAATTCACTCTCTTTCTCAATTATCAATATCTAATCAATAATCTCGATAATATGGCAACCATGGCCACAACCCTCACTTCCTCCTCAGCTAAACCATCTTTCTTGGACACTAAATCTTCCTTCCATGGCTTACCCATTGTCTCTCGTGCCCAAACCATCAAGGCCAACAACTCATCCCAAAACTTCTCAGTCTCCATGTCTACTTCATCAACCGATTCATACGACTTAAACACTTTCAAATTCGCACCCATTAAAGAATCCATCGTTTCTCGTGAAATGACTCGCCGATACATGACTGATATGGTCACCTACGCTGATACTGATGTAGTCATTGTAGGAGCTGGATCTGCTGGACTCTCATGCGCCTATGAGCTCAGCAAAAACCCTAACATCAACATTGCGATTATCGAACAATCTGTCAGCCCAGGTGGTGGCGCATGGCTCGGAGGTCAGTTGTTCTCCGCCATGATTGTCCGTAAACCAGCTCACAAGTTCTTAGACGAGCTTGAAATCGAGTACGACGAGCAAGATAACTACGTCGTGATCAAGCACGCAGCTTTGTTCACGTCGACTATCATGAGCAAGCTGTTGGCTAAACCTAACGTGAAACTGTTCAACGCTGTTGCGGCGGAAGATCTGATCGTGAAAGGCGGAAGAGTCGGTGGTGTTGTGACCAACTGGGCTTTGGTTTCGATGAACCATGACACACAATCGTGTATGGATCCTAACGTGATGGAGGCTAAGATTGTCGTGAGTTCTTGTGGTCATGACGGACCATTTGGAGCTACTGGGGTTAAGAGGCTTAGAAGCATTGGAATGATTGACAGTGTTCCTGGGATGAAGGCACTTGACATGAACACTGCTGAAGATGCCATTGTTAGACTTACTAGGGAGATTGTTCCAGGGATGATCGTTACTGGCATGGAAGTTGCAGAAATTGATGGATCTCCAAGGATGGTAAGATACTATTACATTTTTCTGTTTTTTATAATTCTATAATCTTGGGTGGGTTACATACTTTATTTTTTGTTGTAGATAATTATAACTTCTAGTAGTAGTTGATAGGACAAGCCACATCCTAGTTTTAAAATATTATAAATCTTAGAGCTAAAATTTGATCATAGAAGTTATTGGTCACTATCATTGGTGTTAGAGGGTTCTGTTGCTAATTATGGTACATTCGGAATTTGCAGGGTCCAACTTTTGGGGCTATGATGATGTCAGGACAAAAAGCAGCACACTTGGCATTGAGGGCACTTGGGCTACCAAATGCTCTTGATGGAGCTGGTGTTGATGAAGTCAGAAAGGGTGAATTTGTGCTTGCTTCAGCTGAGAGTGAAGCGGTTGCCGAGGCATAAGGATGATGATTAGTGAGAGTACTCAGATTACTCGTCGATATTAATAATCATCATAATAAGACGATGAAATACGTTTTTTATTCTAGAGGTTAATAGAATGAAAAATGTAGATACAATTGTGGATGGTGTTATGGTTTTTAAACTGAAAAGTACCATCTTCGTTTGAACTCTGTTTTCAAATTTGCATAATTCCCTAGTTGTGAATGACGAATTACTAAAACGATATCTAAGTTATGATACGATTTTCAAATCGTATTCTTTTATGTATATAAATACATCGTTACTTCTAGGGGTGAGCACGATTCGGTTCGGCTCGGCTCAGCTTGGTTTTTTGCCATAACCGAAACCGAATAATTCGGTTTTTAGAGGTGTCAGTACCGAACCAAACGGTTTTCATCGCCTTGGTTTTGTCGGTTTTCGATTTCACTATTTTTTTCGGTTTTGGTATGTGTTTAATTTGATAGTTGGACAAATTTCAAGGGCGTTTACCTAAAATATTTTATTTTCAAACAAATCCATATATGAAGTGTTTGATTTTCATGTTATTGACCCATGTAGGAAATTGCATTTTTGGATCTCAAATATTATGCATTAATCGTAAACAAATAATTTTAAAAGAATATTTATAAAATTTAATGTGTACGTTTTATTTTCAACAAATTTCAATAAACAAAAAATATTTTTAGATATATCGACGAATAACTTATACAAATATATGTTGCATATCATGACATTTTTTTATGAGTATTTTTTTTTTCAAAATTCACTCCATTTTCTATCTCATTGTCACAGTCTCTCTAAAAATATAAATTAAATCCAAGAATTTTTAGTTTTTGTTTTTTTTTTGTTCGGTTTTTTGGTTCGCTTTAGCATAGAAAAACCGTACCGTACCGAACTTTTTTTGGTTTTTTAAAAAGCTGATACCGAACCGAACGGTTTTGTCGGTTTTCGGTTTTTTGGATCGGTTCGGTTTTTCGGTTTTGTTTTGCTCACCCCTAGTTAGTTCTTTAATGACCAAGCCTCGTGGTTCGGTAAAAAAGATTACATCGGCCACTCATGGTCGTTAATAGTTTTTCCGACCAAAGTTAGGGATGACCGCGGTTTGTTTTTTTCAAAACTATCAAAAACCAAGTCCATAATCATCGATTTTGCAATTTAACTTTTGGTTTTACGGCTTTATACCATTAGGTTTCGGTTTCTTGAGCGATTATGTAATTTTTAATTCTAACCAAACGATAATTATATAAATATATTACAATTTCTAAAATAAAAACCAAACATATAAGAAAAATATCTAGAATATATACACAATCATGTTGGTCTTTTGATAAATTAAATATTTGTTATTTAATTGATTAAATTTATAAGTTATATGTTAGTTTTAAAATTTGAATTTTTTTTTATCTAAATTGTTATAAAATATGAAAAAGATTATACACGATTTTCAATAATTTGGGTCATAACATTAACGGTTTTAACCATCAGTTACACTTTTCAAAATTATAACCTAATGATTTTAACCATGGTTATATAATTGATTTTTGATCAGTTCGGTTTCTATCGATTTTGGATTTTAACTATAACCATTGTTATATCTATCCAAAATAATATATTTAATACATTCTTTACCAACCACGGATATGGTTAGTATTTAGCCCACGAAAACAAAAAATATCTTTACCGATCACAGTTTGGTCAAGAAATATATTAATTAGTAAAATATATATAATATTTGTTTAATATTGGGAACGGTCACAAATAAACGCATCGGAAATAAAACGATTTTGCTTTCCCTTCTTTATATGATATGAATAGGTAAAAAAACTGAAAGTAAATGACATAATGATTTACTTGGAAAATTCTCCAAGGTGAAGGTAGTACCACGGGTGGACCATGGATCCAAAGTACTCAATTATAACAATATAATAGTGGGATTACATGAGGTTCTCTCTTGACAACACTAAAAGATAATTGAATGCATAAACTAATGGAATACACAAATCTGGAACAAACTCAACAAGTCTGGAATGAGACGTTGAATTCGGTTATATCTGTTAGAATGACAATCCCACAATTGAATTTGACCTCTGATGTGTAAAGAATACCGTATCAAAATTTTGTCTCAATCAAATTTGATTTGATCATCCAACCGAGGCTCTCAACATCATGTCGTAGAGGGATTTATAGGTTATACTCTACAAATTTTTTTATCTTTTATACTCTCAATTCACTCTCTAAGTGTATCACTCTTGTGTCTTTCTTGTGGTCAAGTGATATCCAAGTGCCCTCATTATTAGGAATCGAGGAAAGGAGATGAAAGACCATTTTACACTTGTTCAAATTGGTGAAGATATCAAAGCATGCCTATGTGTATTTCCAATATACTCTTTCAAAGTTCCAACGCTTGACTTTCATTATTTCCAAGGAACTTACCATTTACTAAGACATTTGTTGTCATTCAATGATGAGAAAACCAACCCAACAAATATCCCCATTCTGAATCAGTTCGGAGAAACGACTAACCTGACCTTTGAAAACAATGTCTCGAACTTTTTCAATGACAGATTCTTTGTCATCATATATGAACCATTATCATTGGTATGGATCTTCTCGAGTTGAAACAACTTCGAATCAAGCTGGTCTCGTGTCCAATGATACCTTACATCAATGTGCTTGATCCGAGAATGATAAGAAGGATTCTTGACCAAGTGAATTGCACTTTAATTCTCATAGTAAAGGATGAAGTCTTTTAGTGTTGATCACGATTCTTTTAAGATATTTGTATCCATAATGTCTCTTTGAAAGTTTTAGTTGCAGAGAGTTACTCAGCCTCAATAATTGATAAAGCGACACACTTCTGTAGTTTCGATTGCCACGATACAAAATCCCTTGCAAAAGTCATCATGTACCCCGATGTTGATTTGCGAGGATCCTCATCACTAGCTATATCAACATTTATGTACCCATCTAACAAGGGTTTCCTAGAGTCAAAACACAAACACATATTCGAACTGTCTCGAGAATCCATCTAATTGTAGTCCAATGTTCTTTGTCTGGATTTGATAGGTAACAACTTACAACTCTCATTACATATGTTAAATCATGTCTCATTCCATTAAGCACGTCAAGTTACCAATGATTGACGCATACGAAACAATAGCCAACTCTAGTTGATCTTTTTTACTCGTAAGGAATTTTTTTGAGCTCGATTTGAAGTGTCTAACAAGTAAAGAGCTAGTTGTTTTTGCCTTGTCCATGTGGGATCTCTACAACACTCACTACAACTTTTTGATTATCTTGCAATATTTGAAAACCGTTGCAAAAAGTAAAAAATCGTTGCACATGACTTTATGCAATGATTTAATGACCATTGAATATTCTATGCGTTGCATAATATTAAGGTAATGGTTTTTCATAAAATTATTTCAACTATTAAAATTACATTTCATTTTATACTTTGCAACGGGTTATTTCAAGTTACATGATACGATATTTTTTATGTGCAACGCTTTGTTGTACTTTCGGTAACAGGTTTTTTCAATTATTACAACACATTTGATTATCTATAACAATGGTTATATTTCATTAAGCAACATTCTTATTGTTTGTTAAAAACAAAAAAAATCTCATTATACTTGTGTAATTTAAACATGGATTGGTTTAATATTATGCATCACTCATGACCACTAGACCTTTTTATTATGTTATTTACTTGTGTATAAATTGTTAATCAAAATAATGTTATTAAAAACCATTGCAATAAAGTTAAACAATTGTTCATAACACATTGCGACCAAATTTTTTAGGAAAAAACATTGCAAGAAATTTTAAGCAATGATATAAAACATGTTGCAAATAACACATTGTAAAAAACCATTGCAAAAAATCAAATAAGTAATTTTCAGTACAAAATAACTTACGATGACTACTTAATGCAATAATTTATTAAAACCATTACAAAAACTATTGACTTTAAGCAACAAGTAAAAAACTATCGCAAAACCTATTACTCTAGAAACTTTAAATAAAAGTGTTGCTTAAAATCCATATTCTTATACTGACTATCTCGATGTACCTTTCTTGTGATGACCACGACTTCTTATTTTTACGATCTCGAGAAATGCTCATACCCAAAATTTATGTCTAGTTGTTCCTAAATATTTCATAGCAAAATCTTCAAAGCAACTATCTTTGTCGTGACACGACCTACTATCAACATATCACCGACATAAAGGATAAGAATGACAAATTTATCATTGGCATACCTCTTTACTAACATGGAGTGACCAGTCAAAGTATTGTTGAACCCATATTTTGTCATGAAAGACTCAAACTTCATGTACCATTGTCAAGGTTCTTGTTTCAAGCCATATAGGCTCTTCTTCAGTTGGCATACCAAGTCTTCTTTACCCTTAACTTGAAATTCATCGGGTTGATCCATGTATATATCTTCTTCAAGGTCACAATGTAAGAAATCAGTATTAGCACAGAGTTGTTCAATCTCCAAATCTATGCTAGCAGCTAAAGAAAGGATATATTGCATAGAATATATTTTCACCGCTGGAGAAAATATTTCATCAAAATTTATTCCCTTTTTCTGAATGAAGCCCTTCATGACTAGTCTCTCCTTATACCTTGTTTGTGGATTGCCTTCTTCAGTATTCTACATGTAAACCCATTTTCTCTTCAACAAACCCATTTTTTTGTGCAAGGTACAAATCAATTTTTGCATGGATTTTAACGACTCTTGACACTATGAGTCTAACATAGTTTCATTAAAGCACTAGAGCTCCCTCTCATCTGGAAACGTCACATGCTCATTTTGAGGAAACCTCGTAGGATACCTTTTGATTCTATACCACGCCTAGTGGTTTCTCAACAGTTTAATCTAGATTATCTTGAATAATTTCATTATTCCTTGGTCTTCCTCAAAGTATTTGTTGATCACTGGAGGTAAAATTGGATCCATGTTTAATGGAATGGTAGGAGTAGAAGACTCTGGCTTTTCTAGTTTCTCGAAGCCGTCTCTTATTCGTTCTTCAAAGAATACCACATCTCTACTTCAGACAATTATCTTAGCAACTGGATACCACAATATGTAACCAAACTCTTATTGATAATAACCCAAGAGTAGCATTTCTTCATCTTAATATCAAGCTTTGATAGTTTGTCCCTCAGAATATGTGCGAATGATCTACACCCGAAGACCTTCAAATGTTTGTAGGAAATGTCTATTTTGGTCCAAACTCTTTGGGATATCACCATACAAAGGAACTGAAGGAGAGAGATTGATTAAATACGCATAATTGTTCTCACCCCATAATGACTTTGACAGCTTTGCATTAGATAACATACTTCAAATGCGCTCGAAGATGGTTTGATTCGTTCTTTCTTATATACCATTCTGGTGTCATCTCTTTGGGATAGTCTTTTTAAGCCTTATACCGTGTTCTTGAAAGTACTCCTTGAAAGGTCATCGATATTCACCACTGTTGTCTGCTCAAACAATCTTTAACTTCTTACCAGTTTCTAATTTGGCCTTAGCATGGAAGTTCTTGAATGTCTCGAGAACTTAATCATTGGTCTTTAGGGGAAATCTAAAACCTTAATTGAATGATTATCGATAAAAATGACAAAGTATTGTGCACCACCAAGCGATCTCTCTGTCATGGAGAAAACATTAGTAAGGATCAAAGATATTATTTATTCTCGATATAGAAGTTTGATGGAACTCTACATGATGTTATTTACCAACCAAACAATCGACACGGGGTTTTAACAAAGTATTATTCATACCTGGTATAAGGTTCTTCCTCGAGAGAATTTGCAAACCTTTTCTACTCATATGCCCAAGCCGCTTATTCCATAACTCGTTCTTATCCTCGACGTTATTGACATATTTTTCTCGACTTCTCTTTCATCATATACATGGTCCTCTATTTGTTACTGATGTCTCCCTATTTGTGATGATTTAATCTTAGTTGGATACATCATTTTAGGTATTTTAGGATGTCTAGTAGTCGATTTTCCTATGATTTAGTACACTTTCCTATTTCTTGTCTTGATTTAATGATTTTTTATTTTTAGAGCATATTTGGTTTAATTTATTTAATTAGTGTGAACTTTAAAGATATATAGTAATTAATTAGATGCCAAATCAATTCCAAGAGATAAAGGAAATAAGATATGCATGGAAATTGGAGATAAAGGAAAGAAAAGACAAGTATGGAAAGATAAAGGAGTTTCCTTCTCATGGTCTAATAGACAAGCTGGAAATAAACGTATTAAAATTCTTTTGGATAGATGCCTTTATAACTATGAATGGGCTGATATCTATCCTGATGTCTGGGTTTCTTTACTTCCTGCACTGGGTTCTGACCATAGCCCCTTACTTCTTCACTTGAATGAAGAATCTAAACCTTCTTTTAAAAGATTCTATTTTGAAATTTTTTGGATGAATGAAAAAGATTGTTATGAAATCTTTAAAAATGTATGGAAATCTAGAAATACGATACATACTATTACGAACAATAAGCTTATTAATAATCTGAATATGTGTAAAGACTTCTTATAGTCTGGAGCAAGAGAAAGTTTAATAATAGTCGGAAAAAATAGATCAACTTATGAAAGAACTGGAAATTCTCACTAACTCTACTAGCCTCTCGGATAATGAGAAAGATGAATATAATAAAATTGTTAAAGAAATTGAACTCACCTGGAAAAGAGAGGAGGACTTTTGGGCCTCTAGATCAAGAATAATGTGGCTTAATTGTGGGGATAAAAATACTGCATTCTTTCATGCCGCTACAAAAGAAAAAATTAAAAATTAACAAAATTTGTAGAGTATAGAATGATGATGGTCTGTGGCTATCTGATGAGGTTGAAATAAAATACGAATATGATCACTTATTTTAACAATATTTTTAGCTCTATTGTTAATATAAACTTTGAAAATATCCTCGATATTATTAAACCTACTATTACTCAAAATATGAATTTGAATTTTCTTAAACCTATCACTATTTCGGAAATTGAAAATGCTATAAATGAACTATGGTCTTGTAAAGCACCATGCCCTGATGGATACCCTGGTTTCTTTTATAAAAAAATATTGGCATATTATAAAATTGGATGTTATCAAATCTATAAATAACTTTTGGTATAATAACCATAGCCTTGAAAACATTAATCAGACCTTTATATCTCTTATACTGAAAATTGATAACCCAGCAACTATTAAACATTTTAGACCTATTAGTGTCTCAAATTTTTATATACAAAATCATAGCGAGAATATTAGTAAATCACCTTCAACCTCTTATGAACCATATTATAGAAGAAAATCAATCTGCTTTTGTTCCAGGCAGACATATCCAAGAAAATTCTATGATAGTACATGAAATTTGCACTTATATTAATAATAAAAAAGATACTATGAAATATAGTATGATTGTCAAAGTCGATATACAAAAAGCTTACGAATTTGTTGAATGGGACTTCTTATACAGCCTTATGATTAAATTGGGCTTTAGTAAAAAATGGTGTGACCTCATTCTTAATTGTGTTACTTCTGTATCTTACTTAGTACTAATTAATGGAAAACCTCACCCCATCTCTAAACCTACTAGGGGTATTAGACAGGGGGACCCCTTATCCCCCCCTATTATTTTGCATTATAACTCAAACCCTCTCAGCTCTGATTAATAATAAAGTAGAACTTGGTTTGTTTGAAGGGATTACAATAGCTAGAAACTGCCCTAAGCTCACACACTTATTATTTTCTGATGACAGTGTATCTTTTTCTTAGACCTACTATGGAGGATACTAATAGTTTCAATGATATTATTAATAAATATGGCTTAGCCACTAGGTTAACTCTTAACCTTAATGGATTTAGTAGTAACACCTTGCAATATATACAAAACTTGTATGCCTCGAGAATTAATATGAAAATTACAAAGAACTTGGGAACTTACCTTGGTTTACCCACTGAATGGAGTAGATCAAAGGTAAGGGACCTCAATTTATTAGTTGAGAAAGTTATGAAAAGAATAGATAACTGGAAAAATCTCTTTCTCAGTGATGCTGGAAAAGAAACTCTTATTAAAGCGGTTCTTCAAAGCATACCCAACTATTACATGGAATCCTATTTACTTCCTACAAAAATTTGTGACCTCATATCCTCCCAAATTGCAAAATTTTGGTGGGGATCAAGAGGTAATAAGAAAATTCACTGGGGTAACTGGAATTCTCTTACCAACAGAAATTTAAAGGTGATCTCGGTTTTAGAAATTTACACTTCATGAATATTGCAATGCTTGGTAAAATTGCATGGAATATCATGTCTAATACTAAATCCCTTCTCTATAAAGTTTTTAAAGGAAAGTAATTTCCAAATTCAGATTTCCTTCAAGCTACAATTGGATACTCTCCCTCTTGGAGATGGAGAAGTCTTTTAGCTGGAAGAGATTTCATTATTAAACACCTGAAATGGATAATTGGAGATGGTACTAATATTAATCTTCATACTCATAACTGGATTCATAACTGTAATGAAATCATTCCCCCTAACACTAACTCCATTCAATGGGTGAGTGATTTGATTTTAGAAAATACTAGACATTGGAAGGAACAATTTACTATATTAAAATCCAAGGATGATAATATATATCTGAGGATAAATAATACTCAAATATGTAAGTGGGATAAAGAGTTAGGAAATCGTGATCCTAAGGATGATCTTAATGATCTGAAGGACAACAATACTCAAGTAAATGCCCAAAAAAGAACTAATGCAGGTATCTCAAACCAACATGGTAAGAATTTTATTTTACTAAACCAAAATGTCGAGGCTTTGAATCATAATGCAGTTTCTACTGCAAAACAAACTAAATGGGAGCCTCCCCCTATGAATTGGTATGAAATTAATTGTGATGCCTCTTATAAAAATACTAATTCCTCTATTGCAAGTGTTGCTAGGAACTGTTTTGGAAAGATTATTAAATATAGTGCTTGGAGAATAGGGGCAGAGAATTCTATGGAAGCCGAAGCAATGGGGATCTTGAAGGCATGTTTGTGGGCACGAGACTTTAGGGACACAAGATGCATCATAGAGAACGATTGCAAGGAAATCATAGTCCCACTTGCTTCTAATCACCAAGTAGCTAGTTTAAGAATTAATAGTATTATTCGTAGTATTTATTTTGTTAGTGAACATTGTAATCCTAACTTCTCTTTCATTTCTAGAAAGAAAAACTTAGTTGCGGATTGGTTAGCCAATAACTCGCCATGTGGCAATAGTTTTGGCTTAGGTAGGGCCTTGCCCACCCCCCCCCCCCAATTAGTGAAACTTATGTTACAAGAAACCTCTCCTACGGGAGTTGGTTAAACACTATTTGTAATATTTGCTATTTTGAATGAAAGTTTTTAGAACAAAAAAAAAAGGTAAATCTGAATTCCAGCAGACACGTACATTAAAGTGGTCATAACACAAGATTGGCTAGGAATTTGGAAGAATGGTCTGAAATAAAAGTATAGAGATTTCCGAGACGACCAGTTTCGATATAAATAACGCGTCAATCGGAGATGAAACGAAGAAGTTACGGCCAAAATAAAACAGTGGCAGTTTATTACCTTTTCCATATTTTAGGGTTACGAATTTGAGTTGGGCTTGGAGTCCAAGTTACTTGTCTTCCACTCCAAGAAAACGTTTTAGGGCTTCCTAAATCCCTATAAATACACCCTTTTACTTTTGTAAAATCAGCCTTGCCTCCCACAACTAGTTCTTAAGTTTTGTTTATCATTAGAGTATTCAAGAGAGCAAGATGACATTCATGTATCTTTATTTTAGTTTATTTCCTTCACGTATGAACTAATTTTCCCATAGCTTGGGTTTCGCATTATGTATAATCTAGGAACTCTATTTTCATCCTATCTAAGTTTCTTTGAGAATGATATGTTTTAAATTGATTCTAGTTGCGTAACCATATATATGATTTATGTGCTTTGATTTATTGTATGTCTTAAACTTGATCAATTGAGGGCTTTGCTAATAGTAGTTAGATGGTCACCCGGAAGGGGTGTCTAATTATTGAAACACCACATAAATATCTAGTGTACGGAATTAATCCTGACAAGATTTGCCTAACTCGATAGTCATTAGGGTTTATTTTAATCGCCAATCATCATTAGTAGGTCAGTCTCATCTAGGAACTGATGTATCCTATTTTGTTCTAATTATATGCCCATATGAAACATCATTTTAGGTGATTATTTGGCTAATTCGATAGACTTTTAGTGTTAATTCGTTATATTTCATTTTCCCTCCTTGGATTTTAATATTTTTCATTTATTAAGCTTTTGCCCGTAAATGGGTTGTTTTAGTACAAAGTTTGTAGGTCCATGATTCTAGCAAGGAGAGGAATCAAGATTTAAAGTCTTAGATCGTGTAAAGAAGTCAAAGGCGAGAAGAAATATCCCGAAGAGTTGACATGTTAAAGCTTCAAATCTGGAAGGCTCATGGTAATTTCTGATTTCGAGCTACTTTAACGTGGATTCAGCCTCTGAGTTGTAAAGAAGATTTGTTCCTTATCGAGTTACAAAGATTTAGCAAGTTGAACGGGTCAATTCGGAGTTGATTTGAGAAAGTTACAGCCGTTTTAGTGAAGGGTGTACACCAGTTACGGGATTTGTAATTAAGGAGTGGACTTGGGCTTTTTAATAGTTCACTAATTCACTTAATTAAAGACCAAGTCCGAATTTTACCTTATAAATAGACCTTTGGACTTTTATTTTACACACAACTCAATTCATACAAGTCAGAAGCACCAAAGAAAGTCAGAAGCAAGGAAAAAGAGAAAGCTAAGAGCTAGAGAAAATTATCTTCTTCAATTCACAGCCAAACCCAATTCCCTAATTAGGTTCTTTTGTATTTTCTTTCTGTAAAACATGACTTCCTTTATTTTTTTTTACAATTATGAGCTAAATTTATTTGTACTTGAGAATCGCTTTAATGGGTTGAGCCCCAATTTATTTAATTAGTGATTTTGAATTTGGGATTGAAAACTTTTCGAATTGGATAATTTCGTAATGACTATTATTTTGAATTTATTTATTGTCTTTGAAGTCATGAATCACATATAGGAATTAGTGATTAAGCTATTCACTTAAGTGGCAAAGTGATCGCCTTGACGGGGAGTTTAATTACAGAACTATGTAATAGACGTAAGGTAGAAATCATTGAAACTGGCGGGCTTGGTTAACGTTATAGCCAATTGGGTAAAATACTTGATCGTTCAAAGTTGGATTATAATCACCCTGACGGGGTCTCTAACACCCTAGGATAGCTCCTAAGTCCACCCTGACGGGGGTTAGGAGAAGCTAGAATCCCGACTAATACTTAATACCAATTCGACCCTTAAACAAAAACATTGATTGAATAGATTTAGGTGAAGCCCTAGCGAGACTCAAGTACCACTTCTCTCCTTGCGTTCAATCTTTTACTTGCATTATTTTCATTTTAGTATAATTAATTTAGTCTTTAATTTATTTTTTCCATCTTAGTTTTTAAAACAAAAACTCAAACAAACTTTTATATCATTTATTTTTCTGTATTTGCAATTAACTCACTATTCGATCCACACCTGAGTTGTACCTAATTCGTCCCTACGAACGAAATATCGTTTTATTACTTGAACAACTGTACACTTGCGGTTTGTGAGTCCTTATTCTTTACGCTTTATTTTATAACACACAATGACCCACCAGAAACCCAGTAGCGCAGGAACACCCTATTTGAGGTCCGTCGTGATTGTGAGGTCGCCACCCTAGTTCTCTCTCCGGGGATAGGAGGAATTTAGAATCCTGACTACTTATCTAAGAGCTATTATCACCCTTATAAACTGAACTGATAGAAAGAATTATAAGGATTAGTGCGTACTAGCAAAAACCTAAGTTATATTCTCTCATCTTATTTCTCTCATATTTAATTATTCGTCTTTCAATTTATTTAGTTGTTAATCTCATCTCTCAATTAATCATATTTATTTTCTATCTTTTAATTATTAATTGCTACTCTGATTTATTTATCCATTCGTATAACACACTAAGTCTCTGGGAATAAATCTTCTTATCATTAAAACTTGCATACGTCCTGTAATACTTGCACTACCGTGCTAGTCTAGGTTGATTAGTGCATTGTTTTCCGTATTTATTTTTGTCACACCCTAGGCGACACCAATTACCTTGAGCTATGGTCAATTATCCATTGATGAGTTTCCATTTTCCTCCACCAAAATAGATGAGTATCCTTCATCGTCTAGTTTCCCTACAGATATAAACAGGTATCTGTATGATGCGATGTAAGATGGAATGAGGCACCAAAGTCAACATCCCATGAACATTATCCATAAGCAATATTCAAACAGGTATCATGACCAATGAGAAAGTCTTCTTCGGTGGTTACAATAGGCAATGTATTGTTTTATTCTTTTTATTTTGATTTGTTGACGATCTTGTCATGGTTACCATTTCCTTGTTCACACATAAACTTTCAAATCTCGTTTTTATGTGACCATCTTTCTTGTTGTAGAAACATGTAAGAGTTTTTCTCGTCTTTGATTTGGATTAACCTTGGAACTTTGACTTGTCTTGATTCGATGAGTCTCGGGATTTGTTTCTTCCTTAAATCTCAACAATATTAGCATCTGAGTGGGACAACGAGCTAAGGTCCTTTCGTTTAGAATACTATTATTCACAGTATCCACGTAAATATTCGATGTAGAGTTACTCAATGACATGAAAAATGTTTGACAATTGTTGAGAAGAGAACAAAACATAAGTAAGGCTAATACCTCATTGTCCAAGGTGATTCCAGCAACCTTGTACTGATTCGTGAGACCTTGAAATTCATCAAGGTGTTTGACCACACTTTGTCCATATTTTTGCTGTAACTTCATGATTCTTCTCATAAGTGTTTGTTCACACCATTTTGCTGAGGAAACATTGATTTCAGCTTGTTCGATAACTCTAATGCATTCTTCTCACCGGTCACATCCTAGATGACACTTTTTTCAATATATTGTCTAATCATGTCATTGGTTTGTTAATGTAAGTATGTAACACTTGCGATTGAGAATCATTATACTTCTTTAGCTTGTCATAACTAGTAATGACTCATAAAAATCTTTGCAATACAAGATATTCTCCATCTTAATTTCCCAAAATATCGAATAATTCAACGTGTTATCTTCATCATGCCTGTAACACATAACGGCACATCCATTATATCAATATTAAAATTGTGACACTAGGATCATGACCATTGGATACTTTCATTGGCTATAAATTGGAGTTTCTTCAGAGCACAACTCACCTCTTTCACACTGATATTCACTACTATCTTTCTATTATCATTCAAGAGATCTCGAGCTACTACACTTAATGTATCAATCCTCATTTTAGTAGCTTGATCAAATTCAATTGAAATACATCAAATCATCAAGTAGTAAATCAATTTAAGCTTCAATTCACATCAAATCTCAAGGAGTAAATTCTTCAAGCCTTATTTTATATACTCTCAAGGAGATCAACTTCAAGCTTAAACTCATATCAACTCATCTAGGAGTATAAAATTCTTATTGCAATATTCTCTCACCAAGGAGTACATTCATTTGCTTGTAATATTATCATCTAACCACTTAGGTTCTTACTCTTGTTCTACATTAGATAAGAGGGAGTTTAGAAGTTAAGATTAAACCTTGTAAAAATCTATCGAGTTGTGACATATCTGTTAAAAGTCTCGTGAGTTTAGGTTTTATTTTAGCCCGGAAAAACCTCTTTGTTCTGGTTTTTATCCCACCCATAAAAGATATTAAAGATTTTAGTGGAGAAGTTTGAAAATCCTAAGGTGGCTACCTTAGGAGCGGATGTAGGGAAACCAAATCGCTATAAATGCTTGTGTAATTTCTTTCCCTTATCTTTTACTTATCACTTGTATTTAGTTTATTTACTTTCTTATCTAACATAGTCTCTTTTTTTTTTACCCTTAGTGTTTGATAAATTTTTTTAGAGAATCCTTATCATACTTAGGTGCTTAATTGTTTGACCTTAGGATTTTAGCTAAAACTAGAATTACTTAGCTTTTCCTTAAACTTGTTTATAGATAATCCACTAGGTATACTTATCCTTGTTTTAGCTCTATTATAATTTTCCTATCTTCCGTGAGCCCTTGGCTTCCTCCCATTTTTAGCTAGCTCCTTAACTCCCCAAACACTTAGCTTCCGTATTTAATAAACTCTTAATAACACCTTATAGGTTAGTTTAACCTCATATCTTAGGACCATTTACTTTTTAATTGATTAATGATAGACGCCACCCCTTTTCATATCACCCTTTTGTCACCCTTCTATATATATGTTTCGATTTCCTTGAATAGAATATAGAGAAAGAATAGTTAAGATAGAGAAATCGATTCACTGGACCATGTAAGCATACACCTAAAAGGTGATAAAAGGGTGATACAAAAAGGGTGACGTCTATCATTACTCTTTTTAATTAGGCATAAATTAGATTAGAATCCTATTCACCCCTCTAGGACTAACATGATCCAACTCCACATACACCATTATATCATTTGTTCTAAGTCACTTTTGTAACATCACACAGATGATGATTGCATGCTTAGGAGCAACACATGCATCCCACAAAATATTAGCCCAAATTCTTGAAAAAGATCGGCGACATTTTTTATATAAAACATAGTATTCAACACTTGATATAGTGTTAAAGGTGGAAGATCGTTGGCCGAGGGAAACCATCTAAACAGTATTTTCTCACATTCCACATTCCTAAGTGATATTCCAATCTCATCCTTAGCCCTCAAAATTTATTTTTAAAAGCGTCTAATCAGTTTGTTCAGTTACCACATTCACAAACTTTGCTTCTTTAAATATTTTTTGTATACCCTTTGATCCATTATGAATCTTTGTCATCAACAAATCTCAACATCTTCATAAGTAGTGATTTAGCACCAAAGTATTTAAGACCAATGACACTTTCTCTTTCGGAGTACAAATAGTTTTACATCTCACTTATAAAGATTTGTCATCCCAATAAAAGTTTCTACACATACTCACGTTTCGATCTCGTACACAAACCAAAATCAGATATATCGACAACCATAGTCATACTACTCTTTGAAACACACCCATATAATGGCTCTAACCAATCCGCATATAAAAAGAAAAGGGTGTTCCAAGATCGCACATAACTCTTTAGTTTATCAATAAAAAATTTGTAATCTCTTGAAAGCAAAATCGAAACTCTAAGTGACACACCCATATATCAAAAAGGCATTACTCTCTTTTCAAGTTGTGATGTTTCAAATATTTCTTCAAGAACTTTACTTTTTATCTCCTATGTAATAAATGTTCAATGTAAGCACATTTAAATGATGCATATAATATTTACCAAACTTTTTCAAACTATTCATGAATACTTTTCACTGAAACGAGATCTTCTTTAGCTAGTAACATGAGATTATCAACAAAAATTAAATATGTAATCTTGATTTTCTGATTTATAAATTTTTCAATAGATATTCAAGATATAAAAAAAATAAACTATGCAATATATCCCATCAAATGAAGTAATTTATTTTAGATTCGTAAAATGGCACTCCATTTTAAGTAACTGAACCAAAATTAGGCTGGAACAAAAAAAAAAAGAACCAAACTTAGGCCCTTTTGTCCACACTATATTGTATCCAAACAGTTATTTGCATCACCTGAACAATCTAGATTAAAAACGACATCGTTACTCCCGTCTTCTACACTATTGGGAAGCTCCATTCTTTTTCTGCAACAAAATGCTCAAACAAACCAAGACATTAAATTCCAAATGCTTCGACTCATCAAAACCTTCACAACTTCAACATTTCCGACTCAAAAACTCAAACCTGATTGGAGAACACAAGCCAAACAAATCCAATTAATCTCCCAAATCTCCACCACCCTCTTACAAACACACACCAAAAACTGGGGCCCACGTCTCAAAACCCTTAACCTTTCTTCTTCTAAACAATTGACCCCATCTCTTTTCCTCCAAATATTGCACAAAATCCAATCCAACCCATCAATTTCTCTCAATTTCTTCAACTGGGCCACAAAGACTCTTAAATTTCAACCTGACCTCAAAGTTCAATGCAAACTAACCCAGATACTATTCGGATCAGGGTTGTCAAAACTCGCCAAACCCATATTGGATTCTTTAATCCAAGAATACACACCAACCCAGGTTGTATTTTCATTGATTCAATCATCTAAAGGTATAAACTCAAATGATGCTTCACCTCTAATAAGCTCTGTTATCGAATGTTATTGCGATAAAAATATGCACTTTCAAGCTTTAGAAGCATATATAAAAGCTAAAGAATATGGAATTTCGGTTAATGTATGTAGTTATAATGCATTACTTAATGTATTACATGATAAAAATGAGCTGAATTTAGCTTGGTGTTTATATAGCTCCATGATAAGAAACAAAATTATCGAGAATCAGTTTACATGGTCGTTAATATCAAGAATTCTGAGTAAAGATGGAAAATTCGAGAAAATCGTAAGGATTCTTAACATGGGATACTACAGTTCTATAACGTATGATTTAGTTATTCATTACTATAGTAAAAAAGGCGATTTCGATTCAGCATTCCTTTATTTAAATGAGATGTGTAGTAAAACAATTGATCCTACTTTTAATACATATAGCTCGATTCTTAACGGAGCTTGTAAGTACCATGATGTAAGAGTAATGGACAATATCATGTCTTGTATGATAGAGAAAGGGTTAATGGGTAAAGAATATGATTTACTCATTCAGAAATTTACGGATTTAGGATTAACATATGCTGTAGAGTTTTTTTATAAGAAAGCTTGTGATGAGAAGGTTAATTTAATAGATTCTAGCTATGGATGTATGTTAAAAGTGTTATCTAATGAAGGTAAAGTAAAGGAAGCAATTAATATATATTATATAATTGTTAACAAGAATATTGTAGTTAATGATTGTTGTTATAATACATTCCTGGATTCTCTTTGTAAAGAAGTTCCATCTAATGAAGTGAATGAATTGTTTAAGGAAGTTATAAAACGAGGATTTAGACCACAAGAAATAGAGTTATCTAGATATGTGAATTCTCTATGTGTTAAAAGGATGTTTAGACAAGTAGAGGAGGTTTTAAAGATTGTTATAGAGAAAGGATTTGTATTAGACAGTTATTGTTGTTTTTTATTAGTGAAACATTATTGTGAGATTAAAAGAATTGATTTAGCTATAGATTTACATAATGGTATGGAAAAGTTGGAGTGTTGTTTTGATGTGAAGACGTATAGTTTGTTTCTTAAGGGTTTGTTTAGAGTGAGGAGAATTGAAGAAGTATTGAGGGTGTTTTGTTATATAAGGAGAAGGAATATTGTAAGTAGTGAAATGTATTTGATAATGATTAGAGGACTTTGTCATGTTAAAGAACTTCGTGAAGCTATGAAATTGCATGATGAGATGTTGAAGTTGGATCTTAAACCTGATGAGAAAACATATAAACGTTTAATATCTGGTTTTAGATAGTTTTCTTCTTATTTCAGACCTTTGGTGGGAAAAATTCCTTATGATTGATTATGAGTTTCGTCTGATTCCTTTTGTATACCGATTTTTAATCCGGAGTAAAAAGAGTGGGAATTGTAATAATACTTATTCTCCTTTCTTTTTTGTTTTATCAGTTTAATAAGAGTAAAATTGTCAATTTATTAACTAGGCAAATTGTACCATAATTTATTGAAGAGAACACCATGCACATTTTCAAGATGATATAAGTCTACATCTTGAACATGATCAAGCTTGGAAAAAACTATTCAAATCACTAAGACATACACAACATTGAATTATTAATATCAATAAAACAAGATTGTTAAAGTTTGTGGTCCAAATTTCTATAATACTTGGCCTATTTTGTTATTGACCGTACTAGTACACAATCAATCTTTTATAATGATTCTTCTAGTAATTTTTCTTGTTTTAGGTTTTTCACGTATAATAGTTTCATCATTTATTTCTTATTTTTGTATTTTATCTGCAATCTTAATTATTACAAAATGATATCAATAGCATACCAAGATTAAAAGAGCACACCAATAAATCTGTTTTGTTGAGGAAAAGAGTGAAAAATAAAATGTTTAAGGTTATTGTAGAAGGAGAAGACAAGAAAGAGATCTTATCGGAATATCGGATAGATTTTTCGAGTTCATTGGGTACAAATATTTGCATAAATTTGGATTTTAATTTATCATTGAAAACCGTCCAAAAAAAAAAAAAAAAAAAAAATTTATCATTGAAAAAAGATAAAAAAAAATACATTCTTGAATTTTTAGCATTAAATTTAGAGCCAATTGTTGATTGATGCCTATTAAAAAACTTATTTAGAAAAAGGTGCCTAGGAAAAAATATTTATTGAAAACAGCCCCATCCCAAAATTACTCTTATAATTAACAATTAAAAAATAAGAAAAAAACTAATAATCACACGCGCGCGTCCGTGAATTTTTTTTAAAATCGTCATAACTAATTCAAAAAAAATCAAAAAATTAAAAAAAAATTATATTTGGATAAATCAAATTAATATTTACGTCTATGATTTTTTTCGGAATTTTCTGAATTTTTTGATTTTTTTGATTTTTTTTGATTTTTTTTAATTTTTTTTTTCGCAGACACGAAATTACATGTTTTAAACATGGAATTTCATGTTTTAAACATGGAATTTCATGTTTTAAACATGGAATTTCATGTTTATTTCATGGTTTAAAACATGGAATTCCATGTTTTAAACATGAAAATCCGTGTCTGCGAAAAAAAAAATAAAAAAAAATCAAAAAAATCAAAAAATTCAAAAAAAATAAAAAAAATTCATAGACGTAAATATTAATTTGCTTTATTCAAAAATACAATTTTTTTAATTTTCTGATTTTTTTTGAATTAGTTATGACGATTTTAAAAAAAAATTCACGGACGCGCGCGTGCGATGGAATTAGTAGTAGTAGGTGGTGGTGGTGGTGGTTGTGGTGGAGGTGGTGATGGTTGTGGTGGATGTAGTAGTGGTTACATACATGGTGGTTGTGGTGGTGGTGGTTGTGGTGGTGGTGGTGGTGGTGGTGGTGGTGGAGGAGGAAAAAGAAGTACCCTATTATTTATTTAATATTTAATAATAAGGGTAGTAAAGGTATAGAAAATATAAAGGGGATGTTTTCTATAAATAATTACTTCATTAGGCATTTTTTTATAAATAAGATTATTGAAGGCACAAGAAAACAATTAGAGAGTTTTATGAGGATGTTTTCAACAATAACCCCTTAAATTTATCTTAGAGTTTATTTTTTATGCAAATATAAATTAAACGATTGCACGTAATAGAGAATTCACCGTTGCCTTTGATTGTGTCCAGTAGTATAACAAACAATGCAATGCAAAACCTTCTTGCTAAGCACAACAAGATAATAAATCATTGGCCAAGTATAACTTCATAAGTGATCAAGATTTTTCCGTTTCTTGTCTCCGCCTTAATTATTAGTTTGGCTTTTGGGGTTAAACACTAACGAGTCAAAATCAAGTTGGGGTTTTGAAAAGAAAAAAATGCAGGTTTTTTGGTCTCGTTAAATCGATGTTTTTGTTCATTGTTTTGTATAACTTATAGCTACCCTATTGTTTGTCTATTCGAGGAGAAGTAATAGAAAAATGGATACAAAAATATAATTACAAGAGATTTATGGATTACCTCTTGAATTAGCAAAAACGAATTGATGAATAGGACAGTCTTGGGGATGTTGATCCTCTTATTTGAAAGAAATCCTTCAATTTTATAACCTAAGAGTCTCTGATCAGTGTATATATTTTGTTTAGAAGAAGAAGAAATAGAGTGTTTATTCCTTTTAAATTTTAGATTAAAAAAAATAACTTTCACTAACTTATAAATGGGTGTATAAAAATAAAAAAATATATTTATATCTTTTATTCTTCCACTTGCCCATTATGGAGTTACAATTGTACTCATGCTACTTACATATCATTGTCTCATATCTTCTCATATACACACGTTTATCAAAATATCATCATACTTGAGAATTACGTCAAGTCGCCGACAAGCATACAAGTATACGTTACTAATAACTTGTTAAGGTACATATTTGCTTAAATAAAACTTGTTCCTTACGTATCCTGCAATACCTAAGTTAATAATATGTTATATCATATTACGGTAACTTTGGCTCCTTTAATTTAAGGGTGAATTATATATAAGGTCTTGGAGACACTATTTTTTCTCTATAGAGTAGTGTCTTGAAAGTTGTTATTCTTAGGGACCTCATTTTTTACAATAGTCTTTCCTACCCTTACTAACACTAAAAGACAAAAAAGTGTGATGTCACTGTTTCTCTCTCCTCTACCTACCACTACCCACCTACCTCCAACCTCCCACCACCTACCACCTACCTCCAACCTCCCACCACCGACCACCAACCACCGACCACCAGTCACCGATTGCCGGAAAAAACTAAGAGTATCGGAAAAAACAGAGAGTATCGGAAAAAACTGAGAGTACTCTCTAAATTTGCTGAGTACTCTATATATTTTATTGAGTGCTCCGAATAATTTTAACGAGTACTCTATGAATTTTAACGAGTAATTAGATAATTTTAATGAGTACTCCGTAATTTTGATGAGTACTCTGCATATTTGATGAGTATCTAACAAAAATAAATAAAGAATAAATCATAAAAAATAATTTATTATCTTTTCAAACTTTTTTATACAATTTCAAATGAATTACAAATAAAAAAAGCAATTCAAACCAAAAAAAAAAACTAGCTCTTTGACCAGATTTGGTCAAACCAGATCTGAAAAAAAAACACAGCGCAAGGTCTTCGCCGGAGCTTCTCTGTTTCCGTTCGAGCTCAGTGGTTCTCTTCGCGCAGCAACAACTAACCACCACCACACGAACACAACCACCACCATACGAACACCACCAGAAGAAAGCAGCAACCACGATTGACAGCAGCACAAACTCACGACAGTCCTCCACCTCCTTGCTTCGAGACCTGCAGCTAGGATCGAAGAAGAAGAAGCAAGAAACCATTGATGAAGCTTCGAACTGCTGAGTACTAATATCTCGCGCCTCCGGCTAGAACACCTTCTTCACCACCTTCTCGCGTGAAGCAGCCATGGAATCAGCACCACATCATAACAGAACGGCTTGAAGCAGCCATGGAATCGCGTGAAGCAGCTTGGTCTCAGCGAGCTTGAACGAACAGATCTCGCGGTGAGCTGCCATGGCTTCGAACGTCTTCGAACAGAGCTCGCGCCGGAGTTACAGTGACGCGGGGTGGTGGAGTTTGCAGCTTCTTCGTCCTCCTTCTTCTTCGTCGACGTGAACCAGCGCCGAAAGATCTGCAGATTGAAGGATTCATGGAGCTCGCGAGAGATTGGTGGTGGTGCTATGGTGGAGTTTTATGAGGGAGGAGGGAGGTGGTGGTGCTATGGTGGAGGTTTATGAGGGAGGAGGGAGGAGGGAGGTGGTGGTGCAGATCGGCGGTGGTTGTGGCCATTTAGGTGGTGTCGGTGGTTGTTGAGAGGAGAGAGGAGAGAGAAGCAGTGAGGTGAGGTATTGATTTATGATTTAGAACGTGAATGAAATTAGAAATGGGAATAATTAGTATATATAGGTATATAAAAAACAAAAGAGGGTAGTCTAGTAATTGGGGTTTTGGGTTCATGTGTTAAAAAGTTTATTAGGTCTTTAGTAAGAAGAGGCTCTAGGTGGGGGTGCTAACTCGAAGAGGGGGGGTGTGGTCAAGACCCTAAGTGGCATTTACTCTTAATTTAATATCACATCGTTTATGTGAAAAAAAGGTTCACTGACATAACATTAAGTGTCTCACAATCATGTTGTAATCTGTATTGACTTACATGATCGGTTAACCTCCAAACACACTTTGATACACAGTTCCCATTATATAAATTATTCATAATCATTGGTAATATGTTAAAGTGGCATACACCTACTCAAAATATCAAGATATAGTCAAAAGTAATAAGGGTACAATTCAGAGGCATCACGAAGTTGGGGTGAGCATGGTGTGGTTCGACTCGGTTTTTGGCCAAAACCGAAACCGAATGGTTCGGTTTTTAAAGGTGTTGTTACCGAACTGAACGATTTTTGTCGGTTCGGTTTCAACGGTTTTCGGCTCGGTATATGTTCGGTTCGATTTAATTTTTTGTTTTTATATGTGTTTGGTTTGGAAATTGGATAGCCTTCAAGTATCAACTTAAAACGTTTTATTTTCCAACAAATCAATATATAAATCGTCTGATTTTCATGTTGTTGGCCAATGTACAAAAATTGCATTCTTAGAATTAATATATTATGCATAAAATTGTAAACAAATAATTATAGAGGAATATTTCTATAACATAATGTGTATGTCTTAATTTTAAGAAAATTCAATAAACTAAGGATCTCTTTAGATGAGTATATCGATAATTGATTTGTGCATATTTTGCACATTATGACCTTCTAAGGGGTGACACATGTCATTTGTGAATATTTTTCTTTCGATATTTACTCTATTTTCTATCACCTAATCATAATACTTTTTAAAAATATCAAAGAAAGTAAGGGGTGTCTTAAGTAAGAGCAGAAGGGATGTCAAATAAAACTATAAAATATTAGTGACACAAATTAGTATTTGTATTTTTTTAGGTTCAGTTTTTAGGTTTTTAAAAAGCTTATACTGAACTGAACGGTTTTTTTTGGTTTTCGGTTTTTCCGGTTCGGTTATTTAGATTTTTGTGGTCGGTTCGGTTATTCGTTTTTTTTGCTCAGCCCTATCACGAAATTAAGAAGCATGGAGAAATTCTTCACTTCCTTCTGGTCGAAAGCACACGTGGTATGACTCACGTGTTATGGTATTATTCATATAGCTTACGTCGTATGTCATGCATATATAAATACCATACAGATATATAATTAGACAAGCTTCGTAATATAAGATGAGTTCTTCGATCGATAAACCCTTCTATGAAGTTAATCAAACAACTCATATCCGGCTATTATAGACTAAGTAAACAGTGAGATTCTACTCTGGTCGTAATACAAACTCAACATGTATATTCCATGTTTATGATATCATTTTAACACTTAGTTAAGACGACTGTGTTAACTCAAGTTCTCTTAAGGGTTCTTCTCTACTATGAGTTTGTCTCATCTTTGCGCACTTCTTGTGCCAAGGGCAATTGCCCGCGTGATAGGTCCAATCTCATTCTATTTGACATATATACTTTAAATAACATGCATCATAATATATATCAAACATGATATTAATAAAACGAAAAATTAAACAAACGTACCAATGAAAAATATATACATAAATGCACATAAACTTACAATATTCATACATTATATCTTACTTAATCCTATATATCTAACATGATCTATGAACACATCCATTGGTATAGCCTTTGTAAATGGACTAATAAACGTATTGCGTGTAGGTTTATATTGCATTCCTTTTGTGAAGTTATATATCTAACAATGTTATACTTTATATCAATGTGCTTGGTCTTACTGTGGTACTAAGGTTTTTCCACATAAGTCATTGCAACTTGACTATTATATTGTATCGTAATTGGACTCCTATTATTACTATAGAATCCTAAATGTTCAAAGAACCTTGTTAGCCAAATAATATCTTGAACCGCAGCTGAGCAAGCTACAAACTCAGCTTCCACGTGGACAAAGATACACAGGTTCGTTTCTTGCTACTCCAAGAAATTTGCGCAATTATTTTACAAGAAAATGTAACCTGAGGTATATTTATGCCCATCCATCTCACCATTCCAATCAGAGTTTGTATATTCTTCTAGGCGTAATATATATCCTCGAACGCATAAGGCATGATCTTTAGTGCCTTTCAGGTATCTGAGTATCTTTTTCACACCTTTCCGATGCTCTTGTCCCAGTTTAATTGGAAACGGCTAACTAAACCTACTGCATAACACATGTCTGGCCTAGTACATATCATAACATACATACGACTACCAATTATACTAGAATATGGTATTGTCACCATTTTTATGTTTCTCTTCTAGAGTACTAGAACACATGTCGAGACTTAAGTTTATTTCCTTTGCTACATGAGTATCAATGGCGTTGCACTATGCTTAAGCGCTCAAGTGCTCAAGTATATTCATGGTGTAAGGTTCTTGAGACAAATATAACAGTCGTTTAGACCTATCTATGTGAATCTTAGCACCAAGAATATAATTTGCTTCTCCCATATATTTCATATCAAATTGAGAAGCTAGACACTCCTTATTAGCTTCAATACACTCTTTATCATTCACAACTAATAGGATGCCATCCACATATAGAGATAAAGTTACAACTACTTGATTATTTATAATTACTGAGATTTTTTAGGTTGAAATAAATGGTGTTAAATTTCCATTGATTATTATTTTACTTTGTATTTGAATTTGTTTATCACGCGTGTAACCTTTACCTTATGAATTTATCTCTGAAGGGGTTTGATAGGTTGATCTAAATAATAATCGTATAAACGTGTCCTACGAATTAGAAGGCCGAGATAATTCATATAGCCATCACATGAGATTAATCTAGAAAGCGTCCTATAAATTTTTAGGTTTATCCAGAAGGAACTCTTATATTTAGAAGGTTTCCCCTTATTTATCTTGAAGGCAGTTGGGTGGAATTTAGAATCAATGTTAATGTGAAATTACCAGTTTTGCCTTTAATCAATTAATTATGATAGTTGTTGATTCAGTGAGCATAGACATTCCAAACATATACTCGTATTAAACCCTTTACTGTAGTTCATTTTCATCATAATTTTGTTTTAGTTTTTAAATAAAAATCATATATTTTAATCTTTTTCGTTTAGCATAAAAATTATCTTCATCATTAGCTAAAAGCATTACAAATAACATCTCAATCCCCGTTGAGAAAGATATATACTTATAAGTTTTACTACTTGGCGACCCGTACACTTGCAGGGAGTAGTCCTTAGTGTCGATTAATATCACGCTCTAGGCCAAATTTTGATTGTGGAGATTTTTAAACTTGGAAGATACAAGGATTTAATGCTAATCCAGGAAGTAAATAAGTCAAGTAGACACCCAAGATGAGTAGAAAAGATACCAAAACAAGTGAAGAAGTCAAAAGTATTAATAGAACTTAAAGCACCAAAACTGAGAAAACTGATTTGTCAACTTAGAAAAATCACGACAAATAATTGGGAAGGAATATGAAAATTCCCTTTAAGAACAAGATAACCCTAGGAGTCTAGTACACATAAGAATATAATTAGATCAATTACAAGATGAAACAATGAAGTTATGAATGGTTTGGCAAGATGACTTGAGCTGTCTAGTTTTAACAAAGAAGTCCATAGGCCACATTTGACCCAAACTCTGGGCCTTGGACTTAAACCTCTGAGTTTTGGTAGTATAAATAGGTTTATTTCAATTATTTAGACACACTTTACTTATTTTTAACTTGTGGAGTAGGAGAGAATCAATGAAAGCAAGACAAACAACATCATACTCACTTCTTTGTAATTTTTCTTCCCTTAAACTCCTAATTATTTATTTATTTTATTCTATTTGAATTTATAGTATGATCTAAACTCCTACTTAGTTTGGTATATCTTAACTAGTGAACCCTATTAATACTTACTTTGATTTTTTACTTAAATGAACTGTGTAATTTTTTGTTGATTATTATTTTTTGAGAAAATGCCTCTTAGGGTCTTGAACACACCCCCCTCTTCGAGATAGCACCCCCACCAGGAGTCTCTTCTTACTAAAGACCTCAACAAGTTTTTAACACATGAAACCCAAAAACCCTATTACCTTACTACCCTTTTAGACTTATATATACTAATTTAGAAACCCACCCATTATAATTTCAGATCAATATTCTCTCACCTCTCTCTCATCCCCTACCTCTCTCTCCTCCCACAGCTCACAAACCACCACCACCACCATAACACAACCACCACCACCGAAAATGCAAAAAACCACCGCCCTTACCTCTCTCTCCTCCCACAGCTCCCAAACCGCCACCACGAAGAACAACACTGCAACTCCGGCGAACAACACACCTCTTCCATGGCTGAGCACGACGACACTGCAACTCCGGCGAACAACAAGCTCCCTTCCTTCTTCGCAGAGCTCGCTGCTGCGGATCTCGCTGGGTGGCCATCAGAGCTCTTGAACGCTGTGATTCTCTCTGCTGCGATGGAGGTGAACGGCGGATCTGGAAGCTCGATGCTGCGGTGCTGCGATGCTAGAGCTAGGTGGCTGGACTGGAGAGGAAGAAGAGCTCACACACGAAGAAGAAGCTTGAATGGTCCTCTTCTCCGGTGGCGAGAAGCTTGAAGAAGCAGCAAAAATCAAGACTTCGATGGCCTGTTCGAGTGGATCTGCATCGAAGTAACTTCGAATGGTGGTGATGGCCGCTAGTTCACCTCGCTCGAGTGGTGGTGCTCGCTGTCTTCAATGGAGGCCATGGCTGCATTCGATGGAGAAGAGGAAGCTGGTGGTGGACTTCGTCGTCGACGAGTTTTTTTTCCCAGATCTGGTCAAACAAAATATTAGTTAGGTTTTTTTTTTAATTGTATATTAATTTGTAATTATTTAAATTTTTTTAATAAAGATGAATAAAGGTTTTTTTGACTATTTATGCCTTGTTTTTTTAATAATACTCATCAAATTGACTGGTACTCAACAAATTGACAGAGTACTCATTAAATTTACGGAGTACTCATCAAAATTATCCGGAGTACTCATCAAAATCATCCGGAGCACTCATCAAAATATATAGAGTACTCATTAAAATATATATAGTACTCAACAAATTTATAGAGTACTCTTAGTTTTTCCGATACTCATCAATTTTATCCGATACTCTATGTTTTTTTGGTGACCAGTGACTGGTGGTCGGAGGTCGGAGGTCGGAGGTAGGTGTGTAGTGGTAGTGGAGAGAGAAACAGTGACATCACACTTTTTTGTCTTTTAGTGTTAGAGGGTACGAAAGACTATTGTAAAAAATGAGGTCCCTAAGAAGAATAGCTTTTTAGACTATACTCTATAGAGAAGAAAGATGGTCTCCAAGACCCTATATATAATTCACCCTTATTTTTTTTGCATTTGAATTTGCTTATCACAACCGTATAATTGAGTTCATTTAACTTACGAATTTTAATCCGAAAGGGGAAACGGCAGGTGGATCTATATAATTATCTTTAGAAATAGAAGACCTAGATAGTTATATAGTAGTTATTTCGGTTTAATATAGAAACTTCCATATAAAGTGTATAGGTATATTTGGAAGATATCCTAGATATAGAAGGTAGCCCCGAGTTTACCCTTACATGACTTAGGTGAAATTTAGAACCCCGATCAATGTGAAATTATCAAATTTTCCTTTAATTTAGTAATTAAAATATTTGTTAATTTGACGAGTATAGATATTCCAAGCTAATTTCTCTCCTCTTGAAATTTTTTTAATTGAGTTTACTTTTATTCTAGCTTATAGTTTTATCATAGTTTAGTTTTAGTGCAATAATAAAAACCCAATCTTATTAATGTTATATTTTTGCATAAAAAATATCTGAATATTAAGTTAAACACATTATATTAACATTACAATTCCTTTGGAGACGGTTTAACTTACTAATTTTATTACTTGGCTACTCGTACACTTGTGGGGCATAATTTCCTTAGTAACAAATTTATATCATATTTTGGAAAGCAACAAGCCTGAGTTTGGGAAGTGGGTTCTTTAAATCACGATTTCTCCTACTCTAAACTCAATTTCTTTAAAGTCGTCTTCTTGTTGCATACCTATTTGCTTAGGGTAGACCTTGTGGATTGTATCCAAATTATGGTATGAGATTGACTTTATGTTTGAACTACTGATTTCTACCATGTCTTAATCTATAATTTGGACTAGAACATATGATACCCACCATTCTTGTAGACCCTTTGATTCTTTCCTCTTGGATTTGAAATCTTCCATCACAATATACCTCAATCCAAACTCTTCATTTTTAGATTCATCTTCGTGTGGCATATCTGTTTTCATGTCTACATCTTCAATTATACAAGCTATTTGTTTTGTATTCTCCGTGATATTATCTCTTCATGAGGCTATTCGCCCTACTCTACTTACTAGCATAGTCTAATCGGGAACACAACACCATTTTTTCTGGAAGGACCAAAAGGCTTGATCTTTTATTACAACTAATTCATTTAGACATATATGGACTAATGAATGTTCACACAAAACATGGGAAGTTTTATTTCATCACTTTTATAAATGAATGAACTTGGTTCGGTGACGTCTATATGATTTCCTACAAATCAGAGTTAATATGATGTTTCATAAAATATTTTAACAAAGTGGATTATTAGTTAGATGAAAAAGTTAAGTCTTTGAAGACCGACCGAGGGCGTGAATATATATATATATATATATATATATGATCAATTTAATTTAAATTGTGTGATGAAAAGGGTATAGTAAGGCTACTTACAATCCCTAAAATGTCACAACAAAAAGGAGTAGCTGGACGAAGAAATAGAGCACTCCTTGAAATGGTCAGCTCTATGATTATACATGCTAATTTAACAATACTGTATTGGGGAAGATTCTTTACTTAATATTGCCTACATACTTAACCATGTTTTCAAAAATCTAGTTCCATAAAAAACTTATAAAATTTTGACATGTCAAAAATCCAAGCTATCACATTTGCAAACCTATGGGTTAGATAGCTTATGTTCATGATATAACTCACTAATATGTAAAGTTAGGTCCCATAGGAAAGAAGCGTATACTTATCAGATAACATGAGCAATCTAAGGATACATTTTCATTGGTGAACGTAATAATAAAGTCTTAACTTAGAATGAGTCTTGAGATGTCATTATACCAAAAATGAATTTCCAAAGAAGGGTGAAGTGGATAAGGATCTCACACTATATGAGTTGAGTGAGATCACAGGGATGATATGAAATCAAGTGTAGAGGATCCTAATTTTCCTCAGACCAATGAGTTAGAGAACATATAATTGTCATCTAGTATTTTAGTGAACCTATTTACGAGAGTTTACTCTTATGAGGACTGACCAAGGTTTTTTTGATATTGACATAGAAGTCTTCGTGATAAATCTACACATTGAAGAGAATTCTTGAATAATTCACACACCAGTTTCATCTTATTCCACATAAAATTTAAATAAGGCTATGAAAGAGGAGATAAAGTCAATGAGGAAAACCCATATTTGTGAACTCATGAATCTTCTTAAAGGATGTAATACTATTAGGAACACATTGGATATCAAGATAAAGATAAAGGTTAAAATTTTGATTGAGAGGTAAACACCCAATTATAGAAAAGGCTATACCTTCCTCATCTGTCATAATATTTACCTTTATTCATCTTATCTTGTCAACTATATCACACTTTGTTTTAGAATTACATTTGATGGACGTGACAACGACATTTTTAATGGAGAGTTAGATAAAGAGATCTACATGGATCAACATGCAGACTTTGTTGCCAAGAATAAGGTTTGTAGATTGACAAGGTTGATATTTGCATCTAAGTAGTGGACCATGAGATTATTTTGAAGTGATAAATGAAGACCATCTTGTTCACACGAGACGTTCCATATATAAACTTGTAGTTTAATCTCTTTATATTGAAATATATAGGTGAAGCAAAGTATACTCTTTATATTAAAATAAATAAATAAAGGGCGAATAGGTTGTTATCTATATCTCAAGGAACTTACATTAAGGAGATATTCAAATGCTTTAAGATGGAAAATTGTAAGGTCGTTGACACTTCATTAACAAAAGGCATGTCCCCACATAGAAACACATATTATTTGAATCCAAAATGAATAGAAATAATGTCCCCGGTATCATACTAGGGTTCAATAGGAAGTCTTGTATGTGCCATAAACTAGACCAAATGAATTTAGTTAGTCATTTTCAATCGAAATCGGAACAAGAGCACTGAAAAGTTGTTAAGAGGATAATGAGGAATTTGAAGGGAACTAAAGATCATGCATAAAATGCCAGGTAACATATTTACAACTTGAGGAACTAAACAATACCCGTTTGGATGATGATTCAAATTAGCATAAATCTACTTCATGATATGCATTTCTGGTTAATATATGTTCCATAACTTCTTGTATCAAGAAAAAAACATGTATTTCTTTTTCTATGATGAATGTTGAATTTATGGTGTGATCATTAGTAGTTCAAGAAGTTTTTTTGGTTTAGAAAAAGGTTCTTTTAACATTTAAAATTCTAAAATCGTGATGGCTATTCAGTTGTGATACACCATAAATTCTGTAAGAGTCATATTTACATAGAGGAAATTATCTTTACGATATGAATTCACATATATGGTACTTACATATTCTTTTACACAACCCATCCCTAGAGATGTGTTCTTAAGTCATCTTAAATTAATAGGATTAAGGATAAAAATATCTATGTAAACTTTAAGCCATTGTTCATTGTTGATGAATTTAATTATGGAATGATGATTTCATATTCAAATTCAGTTAGATTTATATATGTGTGGATAATAAAGTATATATGATAGACATTGTATTCCCTCTTACACAATGAAAACCCTTAAGCATTAGAGATACGCAAGGATACGACTAACTTATTTATATGGAGAATATTTTTTGCAAAGTAAACATGAGTTCCTAAAGGTTACTTTAACTAAGTGTTAAAATGAAATTAAAACCATGTATATGCCAAGTTTATGTTAGTTTTGAATGTTGATTCCCACTATCAACTAGTCTGTCTTACTAAGTGTTAAATTCTTAACTGATTTATGAAAGGGTTGATCAATTGAAAAATTCATATAAGAAAACAAGATCTAATTATATATATATATGGTATTTTTGATGAATGGCATATGTTGTGTGAATATTTTAGCATGTGAGTTGTGCTATGTGTGTTTATGTTGCGACAAAAGATATGAAGAATTGGTCCTTACTTCTACATTGTTGAATATCTTTAACAAGTATTGGTAGTATATTTTACTGTTGCTTGATGTTTTAGTTCAGTGTTTGCTACTATAACATGCTATTAATGGTCATGGTCGATTCGACATGATGTGATATTTATAAGAAATAAATTATGTTAGTATTGATTGATTCAAATACTAGAGGAATACTAAATTGAATATAAAATATATATTCTTTCATGTATACCGATTATGTAAGTCAACAAAGACTACAACATGATAGTGCGTCACATATGGTTATGATAGTACACTCAACTATCACTAAGAAAAGTGATAAATTATTAGTATGGGGTTCGATTTACTACATTATTGATATTACATTTTAGTCAGGGTACTACAATAATGCAAGTGAAATAAAATCAACTATCTACCCAATATGTTAAGTTTATTGTGTATTGATGGGAAATTTATGTGTGGTAACATAGTATATTTATTCCACCATGTGTGGGAGAGAGAATGTTAAATTTAGACCAGGTTACACCCATACTAGACTAATCGTACCAATGACACAATTAAGTTTAAAAAGGAAAATTTATTCCATTTGAAATGAAATGACAATTGATCCATTCTCCAACGTGTAAGAAGGGTTTTCTTAACATTTGAATCAAATGAATGTCCAATTTTTCCTTTAAAAATATTAAAGAGTAAAATTATATTATTTAAAAAAAAATTATATCTCCATCAAACGAACAAACAAAGGGTAATCATAACTTGTGGATCTATTAATTTTTTTTAGTAAAAATTAACATTCCTTGTGAAGTCGATTCAAACTATTTCCACTGCAAAAGATAACTCAAACCCTCTTCTATTTATATTACGATTATGAACTCCCCTAATGAGGTTTAGTATGATTTTTTTACAGACTCTTGCATCAATTATAATTAAACAAATAAAGTGTCAATTTGTAAATAGTCTTAAATTAGAAAACTCATAACTCGATAACTCCATTCGTTTTCAAAAATTTGTCACACTTGCTTTTGCTTGGTCACACTTGTTTTTTCACACAAATCAAGAAATGTCATTTATTTTTCATGTGATTATTAAAATATCTTTCATAAATTATTTTTATTTTTAAAATATTAATTGAAAATATAAATATAATATTTAATTAAAGAAAGTAATGATATAAAAAAAATGAAAAAGTGACAAATAACAATTAATTTTTGTTATAATAATAATTTTTTGTATATACATTTGAGAGCTACTTTGGATTCGGAGTCATATTTACTTTAATATATTACTATCAATCTTGACACCAATATTTTAGAGACAAGGGAGTAATTTATCTTGGGTTCAAATAAAATTTATTTTCTTTTCTTTTTCTTCATAATATATCTTTTATATGAATAATTATTATTAATAATAATGATAAAAAAAAATTTAGAGATTAGGGAGTAATTTATCTTGCGTAAAAATAAAATTCATTCCTTTTTTTTTTTTTTTTTTTTTGAGTACATGAGAGAGCCACTTTGGGCTCGGAGTCATTTCGACTCCAATGAGATTCGATCCCAGGACCTCTTGGTCTCTGCGGAGTAGCCTAACCACTAGGCCAACTATCTATGATTCTTTTCCCATAATTATCATTGTATTTGGTGAATCAAAGCCAACCTCATGATTTTATTTTATTTGTTCAAATCCAACCTCATCATGTTGGTTAAGCTTGTTAAATGTTAAAGTATCTTTGATGTGTTCCAAAAAAGTGCACCATGACAGGAAAAAGTCAATCAGGGGCGTCGAGTTTCGTCAGGCAATACCTTTCTCTTTTTCTTTTTCGTCTCAACTCAACTTTGCGTAGCCATGCAGCAGAGTAGATGCTTTTAGCATATTTATACACTGTTTTCCTTCGTGAATGATGAGATTTGTATTCTTTGCTTTATTGACAATCTACTCCTCTCAGTTATATGCCCATATTTGGAGGGGTTATTTGCAGAAAGTGAAGAACAAAAATGGAAGAACAACAAGTTGAATTAGTAGGAAAAGCATTTGTGGATCATTACTATAACCAATTTGATACAGATCGATCCTCTCTTGCATTACTTTATCAATCAACTTCACTTCTTACCTTCGAAGGTCAACTTATCCAGGGAGCTAATGAAATTGCTGCTAAGTTTAATCAGTTGCCATTCGATCAATGTCGCCATTTAATCAGCACCATTGATTCTCAACCATCATCGTTTCCTGGAGGTATCGTGGTGTTTGTTAGTGGCAGCCTCCAGTTGATAGGAGAAGACCATCCACTGAGATTCAGCCAGGTGCCTCTCTCTTTCTCTATATTATCAATTAGGATTAAAATTGATTATCTCTACGCGGACTAATTATATTTGCTTAGGGTATTAATATTCAGACTTAAATTATAGATGAAATTAAAATATTAATTTAGAGGAAATGTAAATGTTAACCATATACTTTTTAAACTTTTTTGCAGATGTTTCACTTGATCCCAACACTTGAAGGCAGTTATATTGTGCAGAACGACATATTTCGTTTAAATTATGGTTGAACTGCATTGATTCTTAAAACACTAGCAAGTTGCCTACAAATTGGATCTTGCAAACAAAAAAAGATTTGACTTGTCATATTATTATTTCATCTGTGATTAATCTTCTTCTCAGCAAAGACATCAAGTTAAATTTATCGATCTGTTGCCTCTTTTATAATTTCTTTAAATTTCATCGTAATGTTATGTGTTATTTCAATGTTCATTTTCGTATTTAAATTAATTTAAAAGTCCACTAACTCTTTTTTTTTTCCATTTGTCATAAAAGAAACTTTAAATATATGAGTTCAACCTATATCTCTTTCTTTTACATAAGTTAGAAAAAAAAACCAATAAATGACAAGTCATGCTTTTCATAGATATCGATATTTTGTCTAATATATTTAGTTAAGACATCCGCAGCTCTGTCGAAAACTCTTTTGATGTGTAAAACTTTTCTGTACGAAAATCTTTCAATCCATTTACAAATTTCGTTAACCATAGACTTGATTTTTCAATTTATCCCAACCGTTTTATGAATACCTTAATTAATCTCAAGATTGTCAGAAAAAAAAAGAACAATTATGATAATTGAGAATGGCCAAGAGGATGGGCCCAATTTCTCTCTCAATGGTCGCTTTAATTCTACATCTCTTAATAATTTCGTGTGTGATGTCACCGTGTTGATTAACCGTAATCAGTGTTCTAAAAGGCGCTAGGCGGGCGGTCGACCACCTTCGAGCGCCTAAGGGACTAGGCGGAGCCTAGGCGATTTCTTGTTAGGCGGTTTTAATATTTATTTAAATATTTTTTTAGGTTTATATAATTTTTTGTGTTAAAAATAGTGTTTTTAATTTTTTGTATTAAAAAATAGATTTTTTATATTTTTTTTAGCTTCAGACCGCATAGGCGTCGCCTGGGTCCGCCTAGGCGCCGCTAAACCCGCCTAGGACCGTCTGGGACCACCTGGAGGCCGCATGGGCCATTTCTGGAAGTTACGCTACCTTCTAGCGCTTAGGCGCCGCCTAGACAAATTTTTAGAACAATGACCATAATAGAGGTTACTCCTGCCGGTTCTTATTTTTTTGTAAAGGATGTATCATTAAGTCAGATAGATTCAGATTCATCTTGCAAAAATGAATTGTTCGATCCCTCATCTTCCCATCGGTTTCCAGCGAGAATCTTTTCATTCCCCTCACCTCACACGTTGCACCAAACAAATCGTTATAGTGGAATTAGGTCTGACAATAATTTCTCGGCGTTTAATTTTTTGTTCTCGAAAAAATCTTACATCCTTGTCTTGCAAATATTCCAGATTCGCAAAATATGTAAGTTGCAATGACAATCAATTAGTTAAGATTTGCATTGTTGATGATGCCCAAAAAGCAACACTGATTGGACAATTTAGAAAAGGATGTTCCACATATTCTTCACTTAATTCGCACCATTCGCAAGTTAAACTCTGTACGTGTTTCTTCTTTTGCAAGTAGACTTTTGTGGGTAAAGCATCGTTACAGATTTTCTATGTGAACGCTCTAATTTTTTTCGGAACATTTGAATGCTAAATAGCTTTCTAGATCTCATTATTCATATTTTCACCCATCTTTGATGATTGACACTTTTTGGGTATTTCATCATCGGTGAGAATGTGATGCCCTGATTTAATACTGTATTTCCCATCTTTAGTGTAAGGACAAATTCTTTTATCTTCTTTTTTTCTAATTGCGTACTTGGAATCTTAGAAATATTATGAGTCTTGTCTTGGGTACACAAGTCATTGATCATATCCATGTTCCATCCAAAAATATCTTTATTGAACAATTCAGCCAACAAGTTTAGTTTACATCCGTGAGACTTATCAATCTTGACCCTTTTACCAATCCATGCATAATACCAAATATTTGTTTTCAATTCATTCCCTACCTGTCATTTGCAATATTTTTTGAGGATTTGAAGACCTTTGAATAAACTTTCCCAACTCTAGGATCTCTTTTAGGCTAGTTTGGTGTCCCACAAATTAGAATTTGGGTAATAAACGCCTTTAAGGACTTTTGCCAAAAATTTGAAGATGACGTGAATAAAAGGTTTTAATTTCACGTGGAATTCAAATGAAATCCCACATATGGGGGCCAAAAGGAGAAAAAGAGAAGGTAAGACATCTACATACCTTAGATCTTATCGAAGAACCCCCTTAAACTCTGCATGCTTTCAAAACCAGATAACCAATAACAAGGTAAAGATTCTTCGTTGATTCCAATAATAATTTTTTTTATATTAACTCGATTGCCTAACAATAGGTTAATTTTTGGTTTATACTCCTTGTTCCTCTCAAATGCGTCTTCTTATAACCAAAGCCACCTAATAAAGCCGCAATTAAGGAGAAAAAAACAGAGGAAGCACTTGGTAAGCTAAATCCAACTTTGTATGTTCAAGATTAGGCAATCTTTGCAGTCTTCAACAATAATTTTGTACAACCAAGTTTTTAAAAAGTCACAAACACTCTTAATATCTCATTACATGTGAAAAATAGTAGTAAACAGAATTTTTTTTGTCTGGAATGAGATAAAGGTCAAGGTGGCTATTGGACCAGTTCTACCGGTCCACCATACTGGACCGAACCCGGCCACTAGGACCATGATCGAACCTTAGCTACAGTGTAACCGAGAACCGGTCTGAACCGATATGGTTTGGTGCTTCAGCTTTATAAAAATATAAGGTTGAGGAACCGGTGTGGAGCGATACCCATGGTTCAGTTTTTCTTTTATTCATTAAATCCCCTAAACTAATACACCAAACCCACCACCCACTTCATTCATCCTCTCACATTCATTAACTCCCTTTATTTTGTGTCTTTACTCCTCATCTACCAAACCCACCGCCCCACTTCATTCATCTCCTCTCCCCTATCTTTCTTCTGAAATTTCTTCAATACTTTATGTATCTTCAATATTCTATGTGTCTTGTTCTGTAAATGATGATGGTGGTGGTGTGTTCTAGCTAGTTGTTCAACTACCCTTCTTTCTTTTGAAAGTTGTTCACTAATCTATTGTTCTGTTGAAAGTAATTTTGATAGTGGTAGTGTGATCTATCAACTCTATATGGGTTAGTACATAGTAGTTATTGATTATATTTATTTTACATTCACTGTTGTTGGGTTTCCTGATGAACGAATTTATTCTGTTTTGTGAGGAATTTTGATTTCTGAAATCTAGGCCTCTTTGTCATGATTTAAGTATGGGTTTGAATCAAGTAAGCTTCTAATTTAATTATATGATCCAATTTATTTATTTCTTTTGAAGATTTATAATATTAATATAATGTTTTTTTGTTTGCATGTGATATGTTAGGGTATTTGATGAAGACAACATCATCTTTAGTAATTTGTGAGGGTTTAAGCAATGACTAAGTGGGTAAGTTGATAGCTATTATCGTATTTGAAAGTGATGCTTTACTTTGTGTTTTACATTAATTAGTGGTGGTATTGTGGTTCCTCTATTTTTAATACTCAATTTTATAACACACCAGCACCCACCACAGTCTATGACTAGACACAAATATAGAGCAAGTTGTGTTTTTTTGTGATCTTAACGTTGCTTATTTTCAAAAGTATATGAAGGGTAGAAGAGAGAAAAATAGTTTTTCTAGTCTGACAAAAGAAGATGGTAACATTATTCACAAAGAGGAGGATATCTCACTACTCGAAGGTACCTATCCGCTTAGCGCTTGAAGGTACCTAACCACTTAGCGCCTAGCGCCTAGATACGTTTAGATTATTTCTCAAGGACCAATATTTCAAAAAGATGTTCTTTAAAACTTGATCTTATAAAAGCATATGACTCTTTACACTGAAATTTTATTTTTACAACACTCGAGACTTTTGTTTATCTAGCTAAATTCATAGAATGGATGAGAATGTGTGTAACCACAACCTCATATTCTATTACGATCAATGGTTAACCCAAAGTTTATGTCAAGTACTTAGGATATTAAGACAAGTGACATTATTTCCCCTTATATTTTTGTTTATTTATAAAGATTCATCCTCAAATACCGTTGAAAATGGGCAATAAAGTGGATTTTCAATGTGGTATCCTAAGTACAAAAAAATGAAACCAAATCACTTACTATTTGTAGATAATTTAATGGTATTTTTTAAGCCATCTATACAGTCTGCTATATTAATCAAGTATGGACTGAAGTTATTTCATAGACTATATGGTTTGTAGATAAGTGATTTAAAGTAATATTTTCTATTTAGGATGTCTAGATGAAATTAAGGAGGAGATATACGGTGTTCAGCTCAACACCTAAAGGTTTTCTCCCAATGAAATATAGTGGTGTCTCTCACCCATAAGCAGACAAGATGTTCGTGACTACAAGCCTATCAAAACAAAAATGTTAGAAAAACAAAACATTGGAGCTCTAAATGGTTATTATATATTGGAGGACTAGTAGTAATCAAATCAATATTAAACAATATCGCTAGTTACTAGATTGGTAATTTTGCATTACCAAAGAAGATTATTAAAGAAATACAGTGTAAGATAATTGTATTCTTATGGAAAGGCACCAACAAATACTCATGAGAGGCAAACATATCATGGATGAATGTATGTCTACCATTCTCTGAAGGTGGCCTTGAACTTAAAGACTTTAGTGAAAAATCAAACAACTTTACTTAAAATTTTATAGAATTGTAGTTTACTAGTTTTTCATTTTGGTCTCAATGAGTCCACATCAACTTACTCAAAAAGAAGTTTCTCTAGTAAGTTCTTATACCCCAAGACTCATCATAGGGATGGAGGAAAGTATTAAAAATAAGGAACATTGCAAAAAAGATCATATCTTCAAAGTTAGGTAATGGAAAAAATATATTTTACTATGGTGGAACAACTAGATACTAGGCAACAAGTGTCTCAATGAATTTAAAAAAAAACATGTTGGTTTTGGTTATATACTAACAAATATAAATTCATAGTTGATAGAAAATGTAAATGAACAACAAAGTACTCTTTCATGAATAAAGTTACAAAGCGGATAAAGATTCACAACAATGGGGAGGATTCTATTAATTGTTTGATCACTAAAAGGCTAACTTGATCACAAATGAAATTTATGGTCATATGAGATATAAAGGGCAAGGAACACATGGCATATGAAAATATGTAGATCTAAAAATCTACCAAAATACAAGTTTATTGCCTGGCTAGCTCATATTGATAGATTGGCAACGAAACATAGATTTGCTTCGTAAGGTATACCTACAAATACTTTATGCGAGTTTTGTTGGCTCAGCTATGAAGACAGCCATCATTTATTCTGGAGTTTTTTTTTTACGGAAATGACCTGGTTATAAGTGCCTTCAAAGTATGTGACTTTTTGCTCAACTTATATCATAGCACTGCATCATCGAGTGACTCTTTGGATAATATGATGAAAAATCTATAAAACATGAATTGATTAAAACAATATTTTTTATCACTGTTTATACTACCCGAATAGACAGAAATAACCGAACTATTAACTACCAATAACGATTTGGAGAAAAAGATTTTTAATATAATTTCTCGAATTTTAATGGAGAATATGATAAGATCACAAAAGGAAAAGTCAAAGACAAATTTTGATCAAATTAAGGTTTGTTGGAAGAGATACATTTTCACGGTATATTGGGGCTAAAATATTTTTATTGTTTGAGAGAACTTTAAAAACTTTTTAGAATTTATTCTATTATTAATTTGATCTTTGAGCCTAATTAAAAATAGATAAATTAGTTTCCTACTGGGCCTAGTCTCAATAATATATGTAAAAGTTCTATCATGTATATTAAAAATTTGAAATAAAATGATAAAAGCACTTGCAAAAACAAATAAAACTAATAGTTTCAAGGATGGTAACAGGTCGGGTATTTTTGAAACATGGCATAACCATATTAACATTCATTAAAAAAACGATAACCAAATACATATCAATTACCATCGGATTTTAAAATTATTTATCAATTCTATATTTACGAAAAATGTGGGTTATCGACGACTAATATGTATATGCAATCGTTTGATAGATTTTTTTTTAAAAAAATCTAATAAAATTTTTTTAAAATTTTAAAATTAATTACAAAATTATTAGAAAACCATAAATAAGTATTAAGCAGTATAATAATAAAGTAGATAATAATCTATTAGCTATTTTGTATATGAAATAATTTTTATTTATGAATATTATTTTATGAGATTTATACATGTAGAATATTTATATATAATATATTTTTTTTAAATATTTTTTTTAAATTTTAAATTATTAGATTTACCTTTGGTGTGAATCAAACTCTCATTTAGGGATGCAAACGAGCTGAACCGAGCCGAATACTAGATGTACAGGCTTGTTTGTTTAATTACTCGAGCCGAGCCGAGCCGAGCTCAAATTTCAACGAGCCGGGCCGAGTCGAGCTCAAATTCAAACGAGCCGAGCCCGAGCTTCCAATGATTCAAATAAAAAATGTCAGAACTTGTTTGTTTAACTTATAGAACAATCATTTTTAGAGTCGAGCACGAGTTGCTCATGAAAAATTATGGTTGAAATGAGACTTTCATGAACGGTTGGTATCTGATGGAGTGTGTGGTATGAAAATATGAAACATAACATTAATGAAAAAATAAATGTCTAAAGAAATTAAAAATATCTAATTTGATATTGAATATTTAATAATATATTTCTAAGTAAATAATATATTAATTTATAATTCATAATTTTAAACGAGCGCACGAGCCGAGCTCCAGGCTCGTTTATTTATCGAGCTTAAAATGAAGCTTGAGCTTGAGCTTGTTTATATTCGAGCCGATCTCGAACGAGCTTTTCTCCGAGCCGAGCTCGAGCGGCTCGCGAGCGGCTTGGTTCATTTGCAGCCCTACTCTCATTAAACCATCATCAGTTATATTAACAGAATTTTTATCGGATTTGATATTCGTTAATAGTTTAACAATTATCCATTACGCAGTACAACCATACAAAACAAGAAGATATTAATCCGAAAACCAACAACACATTGCATTTTCATTATTACAAATAAGCAAGTGAGGAAAACAAAAAGGATACATTTTTATTAGGACCAAAATATTGATTTTCAAGGAACAGACTTGAAGTTGAAGTTAGCACACGAAGTTCCCAATGATAAGAGCGATGAGCTTAGACCCAATTTTGAGTTGTCAAGATCAAATTGGAGAAGATGATTTTCAAGTTGATGCCCTCCTATAATAATAGAAGCATCAGGGTCTGAGTACCCATCGACAAAAGCCAAGCACAGCCTGCCCGGACCATCCGAGACAAAAATATTTTGACCAACAATCCTCCAAAAGGCATTGTCTTTATTGAACAAGAAATCAATTGGCGGCACATCTGGGCCAACTCGTGTATAGTTGAATTTGTTAGCATCGTAACACAATTTAAATGGTGATTGAGGTTTCACTGTCGGTATATGTTTAAGTTCTTTAGCATAAGCTTTGGTAATTGCATCATTAATGGAGGTTTCAAGAACAGTATAAGGATACATAGTGCTAATTTGTGTCCCTCCTTTGCCAAAAGAATTAACTTGTAGCAATGTCGTGTTAATTGGCACAACTTTTCCATTAACTTTGATAGATGTTACTCTAATAAAGTATTGTGAAGGAGGATCACCTGCATATGGTGACGAGACAAAGCTTTTCTTGGTGAGTGTGGTATAGGTAAGTGACTTTGAAACATCGATTTTAGGACGCATAACATAAGGTCCATCACCGAAAAATATAGCACCACTAGCTTTAGTTGAAGAGCTTAAACAAATAGCGAATTTTTTAGTGAGGTTAAAAGAAGTTGCTAATTGAGTTGGAAGAGCAATCTTGCTCTTTCCAAGCCCAGCAATTCCTTCAACTCCTTTAGCAAGACTTTCAATATTAAACCACGGAAGGTTACACCCGAATTGAAACTTTGGCACAAACACAGCCGGACCTAGATTTGAACCGTCGGTTGATTGAACAGAAAGAACGTCTTCTGTAATCTCCGCATATAAACTATTGGCTTCAGTGACAATAAAGAGTCTACAAGTGTGATTGTTACACCCTGGAATAGGTGAACTATCAAAACAATCTAACAATAGCCCAAATCAGATGGGCATCTATTTTTAGAATCGCAATGGACAGCTTTATAAGATGAACTAACAAACTGTTCCTTTCGACAATCAACCCATAATGCCTCCCCACCAATATCAACAGTTAAATTAACTGTCACAAGTGGTGTCCTTTGGTTAATCTGAGTAATGTATTGCTTAGTAGTTGCATCTTTGGTTACTGGAAAAACAAGGGCATGAGGTTTAAAAGATGTTTCGACTATGGAAATGGAAGGGGAAATGAAGAGAATAATTGTGAGAAATACAACGAGATCGAATCTCGAAGCCATATGATAATGCAATCGAGAGAGACAGTTTGTAATGGATAAGTGGATGAGAGCTAAGTCTTTATTTATAGCTAGTCTTGTGATATAATTCTTTTCTTTTCAAATAATGTGTGCCTGGCCATAATAATTTTCACTAGATTACGTACGTTCTTGGATAGTTTCAATGTTTGTCACATGTATATGTTTTTTGGACAGGGCCACATGTATATATATTATTTTATTGTCTGAAAGTATATTTGAATTCAAATAAAATTTGTTAACCGACTTGGTCAGGATCTTATTTTATTTTATTCAGAAGTATAAAATTTTAATTCAGTAAAAATTAATTTCGAGTTTAAAGTGTCTCTCAACAAAGTTATACTAAATTAATAATGTAAAGAATCAATAAAACAAAATACAACAAACCAAGAAAGCGTAATCGAGTGAAAACAATCACGGCCTTAAATAAGATTTTTTAGGTACACTTGGTGTACTAAACTATATACCAGTCAATTTAGAAAGTATTATTATTACTTCCCTTAAAAGTATACACTCATTAAAATCAAATTCAATCAAATTTGCTCACACCGTTTAGAGAGAAGATAAGACAATTCTGTTTTGTTGTTGTGCTGAATGAATTGTTAAGACTCTTTTTATATAATAGTACGGGTAGACAATTATTTTAGTGCAGATGTTTTCCTGAATCAAATAGAATAGTAACAACTACTTCACGGAGCAGCCTGGACTTTTGTACCTGATTCAACGGTGCATGCAGAGATGATTGGGATTATAAACGCAGTTCTGGTTGCCAGGATGTATCCAAACAAAAATATTAGGATACTTAGTGACAACCTCAACAACATCAACTAGTTTAACGACATGAAAAGTTGTTGTTATAGGGCTAAACGAAATTTGGACGATAAAATTTCTCTGGCATGTAACGGTATCTAAAATTCTCTCACATCAATAGGAAAGAAAATCTGAGCGCCGATTGGGTCACAAAAACAATACTACTTGATAATTTTTTTTGTTATTGGGCTTCAAAACCCTCTCTCAATTAGTCCATTTACTACATGGTTCTATTTTCCTAGTGGCATAGGCTAAAACATTGCTTTGTAATATTTTAAAGTTTCAAATAAAATTCAGTTTGACAAAAAAACTTTATCCAAGCAATCAAAATAGTGTAAGGGACCATGCTTGACAACTTTATTCACATGGTGTGTTTTTAGGGTGAACCCGACCATTGGGAATCTGGAGTATTGATTGTGTGCGTCTCATTTGATAGCTCTTAAAATGTAGCCAACTGCTCCTATAAGTACATGCTCCCAAAATATTTATTACTAATTACTTCCCTCATAAGTATGCACTCATTAAAAACATAATTTAATCTATCTAACAATTTTCTCACACCGTTTAGAGAGAAGATAAGAGAGTTCTGTTTTGTTGTTGGGGTGAATGAAGTGTTAAGACTCCCTTTATATAGTAGTACGGGTAGACAATAACTTTAATGCAAATGTTTTGCTGAATCAAATAGAATAATAACAACTACGCAACCTGGACTTCCGTCAGAATTATGCACTCATTAAAAACATAATTGAATATAAATTTGCTCACACCGTTTAGAGAGAGAATAAGAGAGTTCTGGTTTGTTGTTGTGATCATTGAAGTGTTGAGACTTCTTTTATATAGTAGTACGGGTAGATAATAACTTTAATGTAGATGATTTACTGAATTCACGGAGGATCCTTGACTTTTGTAACTGATTCAGAGAGCATGCGGAGATGATGGGGATTATAAATGTAGTTCTAGTTGCCAAGATGTATTCAAACAAAAATATCAGGATACTTAGTGACAACCTCAACAATATCAACTAGTGCAACGACGTGGAAAGGTTTTGTTATAAGGCTAAGCAAAATTTGGACAATATAATTTCTCTGGCATGTAATAGTATTTGAAATTCTTTCACATCAATAGGAAAGAAAATATGAGCACTCACTGGGTTGAAAAACAATTCTACTTGATAATTTGTTTTGTGATTGGGCTTCAAAACCCTCCCCAAGATAGTCCATTTACTACATGGTTTTGGTTTTCCTAGTGGCGTAGGATAATACACTGTAGCTGGTGCCGAGAAATATCGGTGGTCGTGCGCACGTGTGGGATATTACTTGTACTCCATATAGTAATAGTTTTTGAAAGGTTACTTGGATAAAATAATTAGGATATTGATATGGGATTTTGTCCACAATGATTTGTGTCTTTCCTATAAGATTCTTTCTATTTGCATGATAGAAAATACTAACAATCCACCAGAGAGAGAGAGAGAGAGAGAGAGAGAGAGAGAGAGAGAGAGAGAGAGAGAGAGAGAGTACTTCTAAACTAACTAGCGATGGGTGAATTGTACTTAAGTGTTAATATTTCCCGATTTGAATTTACATATTGTGAAATGAGACACCAACCAAATCATGTTAAGTGAACATACATTTAAACTTGACTTTATTCAGTTGAGACCCTCACATCATATACTCCACCTGATGATTATAAACAAATTATGTGATACTCACACATGCACTTTTAAAAAGCCATGCACGTACCTTGGCTCTCATGTGTGCTCTAATGAAACAACTTGTGTTTCTTATAGAAAGATGGTGGAGGCTAGAGTGTGATAGATAATGAATATATAAAGATAATAATAAAGGACACACACCCTTAGCTACCACGAGAAACTCCTTGCAGGTATACATATCGTTTGCAAGTTATATAAGATAAGTAAAGTTCGTTCGCAGGGATTTGATCTGTTAGATCTACTTGTGTATACAGGGAAAGTGTAAAAGAGATTAATTCTTAAAACTAAAAGACAAAAAATAAAGATATTTATTTGATTTTCAGATAAAAGATAATAACTAAACTAATGAAAATAAGTAAATACTAAAGAATAGACATGAGAGATATAGCTTAGGGTTGCTAGTATACACTTATCCTTCTAATTAATATTATTGTTATAAGGGTGATTAAAGCTATTAGGAACGTAGTCAGGATTCTAAATTCCTTTTACCGCCCGTCAGGGTGGAGTTAAATGGAAACCTCACAATTACCAGGGGACTTGAGTATGGGGACCCTGCGCAATGATCGATGGTGAAATCAAACCTTATCGACTATCATGTTAGGCAAACCCTTCTGTATCACCTACAGAACACTAGACGTTTATTTGGTATTATTCATAGTTGAACACCCTGTTGATGTGACCATCCAACTACTAATGGGGTAATTCGATACTCGTGCACTAGCAAGGACTACAGTCATTAAATCAAAGCACATAAAAAAAATTATAAAATAAGTAGCTATAATTACTTTAAAATTATTTTTCCAAATAACATAAAATAAAGAAATAGAATTCAAATATTATACATGTGCAAACCCAAGCAATGAGAGAATTAGTTCATACTAGAAATAAATGAACTAATGAATAAATACACACTTGTCAACTTACTTCTATGGATGATAAAAATTAATACCAACAATTAGTACAATGATAAGTAGGTGTATTTATAGGTGCTAGGAAATTCTAGGTCGGAATCTTGGAGTGTAAGTCAACTTATTGGAGTCCAATTCCAATTTGTTTCCTATAATATAGGACAAGATAAACACTGAAGATTGATTTGAGCATATCTCCTTCGTTACTATGCCGGATTTAGTGTACCACCTATCAAAACGACCGAAATTAAAATACCTATCTGACCCTATAATGGCTCATTCAAATTCCTAACCTATTTTTTTAAATCTTCAAAATACTGGACAACTTTATAGCATCGCAGATTTATTTGACAGTTGTTCCTTTCCTAATTCAACTTTATTCCTTTTATCTCTAGATTCCATCGTGGATCTTCTTTCCTTAACTCATTGCAATTGATTTGGTATCTAATAATTTCTTTTTACCTAAGAGCTTCACATTAACATGCATATTATACCAAAAATGCTTTAAAAGTAATAAATCTCTAAATCAAGGAAAAAATTAAGAAAATAACTCATAATGGGGAAACTCCCTTAGCAATTGATATAATGTACCTAAAATGATGTCCCATGAGTGAATTAATTCATCAAAAATATAGTGACATCAGAGGAGGAAACACCTTCACACTCACATATGTGATCTTCAAGAATGTTTATCTAATGTAGACTACCCCTTTACAGTCTTGAGATCATTAGGAACGATGTAGATCAACCCCATCATCTGTCATTAAATTCATCAAGACATTCTCAGTAAGACCACAACTAAGGATATGAATTTATTAAGAGTTATAAACTCATCCTTTAATGCACTTTGCATGCCATAGGGATGAGAAGATATTGCATCATATGGGATTATACTCTACATTCTCTCCATCAATGGGATTTAACCCCATTACCCTTGATATTTCTAGAACTACTATCATGTTTAAACCTTTAGTAGAAAAATCAGCCAGATTATTCTATGATCATACATACTCTAAGGCTATCACACCATTCTTCGGTAATTGTTTTACTGAAACATGTCTGATGTAATATGTCTCATTTTTCCACTGTAGATGGTATTAGGAGCAAAACTAATGGCTACTTGTGAATCACAATATATACAAATTGGTGTAGTGTTTCCTTCCAATAGTGGCTTATCCACTAGGAGACTTCACAACCACTCGTCTTCTTTCCCTACTATCTCTAGCACTATAAACTCGAACTCCGTGATGGATCGTAATATACAAGTTTGTTTAGAGGGCCTGCATGATAGCACATTATTTTAAAGAGAACATGTAACTATTGGAGAAACATACTTCACAATACTATGTTCTCCAGTTTGCATCATAAAATCCCTCAATTACTGCAGGGAACTTGATATAGTGCAAACCTAAATCAGTAGTACCTTTCAAGTACTTTAATAGACAATGAAGTATATTCAAGTGGTCACTACTCGACTTATGTGTATAGCGACTAAGTCTACTCATGACATAGGAAATATTTGGTCTAGTATATTTCATAAGAACATAACACTTCTTATTAGTAGGGGCTATCCTATGTACCTCTTTCAAGTGAATTCTATGATTGTTATCTAGACACCTAAAATTCAAACCTTATGTGCTTATCTAATAGTTTAGATCTTCTTATTCTCAAACCCAAAACTAAACAATTATAATTCTAATATTTGAAGATTAAACAACTCTTTTGGGCGTCTATTGAATCCCTATCACAACTCAATATGTGCAAGATAAATAATTGCAATAAGCATAAGAATTATAATAAGCAATGAATCCACAAATAATTAAATTAACATGTAATCCCAAATATTATAGAAAAGGAATCCCAAATCATATCTAGGGTTCATACATGTGAAATATCAATCATAAATATTTTTATTTAATGCTTGGAGAAAGAAATAAATAAATAAAGATGTTCATAATTAAAGGAAAGAAAAACATTAAGGTTTATATGAAAGGCTCGGGAAAGAATTGATGAAATGGATGTAGCCCTCGTGCTCCTCCTTAGTACAATCCTCCTTAGCTCTATAATATGATAAGTGGAGTGTTTTGATACTAGAAAACCTCTTTATATAGACTCTAGAAAACGTTTGACATAAGTTAAGGCTGTAAATGAGCCGGGCCAAGCCGAATACTAGATGTACATGCTTGTTTGTTTAATTTCTCAAGCCGAGCCGAGCTCAAATTTAAACGAGCCGAGTCCGAGCTTCCAATGATCCAAATCTAAAAAATGTTAGAAGTTGTTTGTTTAACATATAAAATAATTTTTTTTTATAGTTGAGCATGAGTTTCTCATGAACAATTTGTTTTTTATGGTTGAAATGAGATTTTCATGAACGGTTGGTAATTGATTAAGTGTGTGGTATGAAAATATGAAACATAACATTAATGAAAAAAATAAATATCTACAAAAATTAAAAATATCCAATTTGAAGTGTATTTATAAGTAGATAATATATTAATTTATAATTCATAATGTTAAGCGAGCTCACGAGCCAAGCTCGAGCAGGCTCGTTTACTTATCGAGCTTAAAATGGAGCTTGAGCTTGAGCTTCTTTATATTCGAGCCGATCTCGAACGAGATTTTTTTCTAAGCCGAGCTCGAGTTGCTCGCGAACGTCTTGGTTCATTTACATCCCTAGGCACAAGTTGTAATGTATTAAGTGAGTCAAAAGTGGCCCAGTGGTCTTTTTCCTAATTCTATACATCTTGGGGTCTCTTTAGTAAAATTAGCATAACTTTCACGTATCAATTCGGTATTGGACGCCCTTTTTACTACGTGTACTAGACCCAAAGATATATGTTGTATTTAAATTTATCGAGAAAATACATTACCAATTATTTGTTATGATTTCCATAAGCTGATAGAAGAATTATGCCCATAATTTTGTTGAGATTTTAAAGGACTTGTTGGCTCCCTTTGCGACTTGGATTGAGTTTCTTCGTGAATTTTACACTTCATAGTTTCATCTTGGGGTATAAAATTATCTTTTTACCCAAGATCTATACATATTAAAAACAAATCAATTCAAAGTGATCCAAACATACATATATCATCCAAAAATAGTTAAAACTCAAATTAAAAACTTCAAATATTGGTATAAATCACACAATTAATCCTTATAAGCATATCCAAATTATCTATATTCACAAATAGAATCATCATCTAGCAATATGAATCTATATGTAACGCTATTCTAAGCATAACCTATGAACATTGAATTTATGGTCTCAAGTCCAATGTTGATTTTTGGGTAGCCCTACTTTGTCCAAATACCACCAAACTTTTAAGTATCTTAAATTAGGTGTAAACTCTTTTAAAACTCATAAGGGGTTTGATGTATCTTCTTTTATGATAGAATAATTGTATCACAAGACATATTTTTATGGGTTTATTGAACCTAAGTGAGAAATTATTCCCTATTATTTGACATATCTTTCATTCTTGTCTTATTCTGAATATATATTGCTATTTTAGAGTTTTTGTGCCTTAAATGTGTGTTAATTGTGTATATTTTAATTAAATGGTTGACATGAGATGTCTAGATGATGAGTATAACTCAAGAGGTCGAGTCCACACCCAAGGAAATGTGTTGAAAGAGCAAAAAGTCACTGTGGAGAAGTTAGAGCGTTTACCGGCAAAATATTGATGTCACTTGATTCAGTTACCACGAATTATTTGTCAGAGTTTTGGACATGTTTCCTTTTGATTTAGATATAAATTGAAGTAAGTGACGCGTTAATTGTGACATAAGTCAATTCGGAGTTGAGATGAAGAAGTTATGCCACTTGTTTCCACCATGACTCGAATTTGTCAAACACTAGCTAAAACAGGTTAGGCTATTTTTAACCAATTTAAGTGAACCCATTTGGCTCCAAAACATTTTTAGGTTAGTAATGTATATAAGTTTTATTTTTTTAAAAGTATATAATTCTTTTAGAAGATTAAAAAGAGAACACTTCACATACAACACAAAACGCCCAGAGAAAGTAGAAGAAGAATAGGAGAAGGGTTTCCACCCATTTGCACAATTCAAACCCACATCTTGTCGATTCTTAGGTTAATTTTATTATGTTTTTCATTTTAAACACGATTCTTGCATGATTAATCATTGTTGTCCATCATCTAGTTATGAAGTTCATTGCTTGAGGATTACTATATTTATGATCCATTGTTAGTTATTTAATATTTTCTCGAATTTGAGATTATATTTAATTGAAATGACATTTATTTCAATTGACTATATATGTGAAATTTTTGCCTACTTGTATTCTGTCCAAATATTGGGTAGTGTTAGTAATTAGACTATCGCTCGGGATGGGGGGTCGGGTTACAGACTTAGCATATAGACACTTGGTGTGCGTTAGTGAACTGGGAGGTCTTGACTAACCAAGTAGTCATTAGTTTTTAAGCCTATTAGCAGGTAATATCACTGTACGATCACTCAGTAGAGGTCTCTAGTGTCGTAGGATAGATTCATATCTACCCGGGAGGGATTTAGAAAGAACATTGAATACCGACTAATGTGAAAAGACCACTTTGCTCTTATTCCGAAAAACATTAAGTTAACTACTTTGGATATTAAGCATCTATCTTATATATCGCATACTCATTTGTTAGTTTAAATTGCATTTCTATTTTAGTTCTTACATTTCTATTTCCATTAGTTGTCTTAGTTTTATAATAAATAACCCAACAAACATATTCAGTATTATTGTTATATATTTGCAACTTAATCTACCATACTCATAAACACAATAATATTAATCTTGATAGTCCAAGTGGAGTCGATAACTCTTATACTTATCAAATTATTACTTGTCAACGACCCGTACACTTGCGGAATAAACCCTCTCTAGTGTGTCGATTTATCCTTCACACTCTATGGGCAGTCAGGGTCTTGTCTAGGTTCATATGGGTACTTTATTCAACGATTAAAGGAAGTGGTGGTGGCAAAATTATGATAAATAAACGAATAATATAAGATAATAAAAACACACACACCTATGGAATTCCACGAGAATATATCTCCAAGTGCTCGGATGTTCGCAAGTAATAGTAAATAAGTAAGAGTACGTTCTCGGTGTAAGCCCGGGAACCCTCGTCATCAAAAAAAAAAGTACGTTCTCAGGGATTTAGGTAGTTAGCTTAAGCTTGTATTTAATAATAGTGTAAATGATTTTACATGTTCATATTAAAATAAAAAATAAGATAAATAATTATCTAACGCGAATAATTAAATATGAATGAATATAAGATGATAATTAGGGTTAGTAGTATGAGCCTATCTTACTAAGTTGCTATCCTAATGATAAGGGTGAATTGAGAAATTATAAATAGTCAGGATTCTATATTCCTCCTAACCCCCATCAGACTGGACGTAGGTGGCAACCTAACAATTACCAGGGGACTAGGGTAAGGGGACTCTGCGCAATGATCGGTGGTGAAATCAAACCTTAGCGACTATCTAGTTAGGCAAGCCCGTCAGAATCGCTACCGCACACTAGACGATTATGTGGTGTTTTCAACAATTAAATCCCCCGTATGGGTGAGAATCCAACTGTTTATGGAGTAACCCTATACTCGTGCACTAGTAAGGACTACAAACAATAATTCATAGCACATAACACCGATATGTAAATAAGAAGCTCAATCAATTTAAATAACAAAATAGTGTTATAGGATTTAGACATAATAATAACCCAATTAAATTTATAAATAAAACTTAAGATTAAAATCTTAGAAGCATGGTTAACCCATAGATCTATACCTAATTACCCTTATTATAGAGAAGGAGATATGCAAAATTTATGATGTGATGCTTCAATCTCTTGTTGTTTCTTCTCTAGAACGATTTGCTCTCCCTAAGATGATAATATGAAGGATATGAAGGCAAGGACGTGTTTAAAAAGGTAGTTAGGTATATTTATAGGTGCTAGGTCAAAATCTTGGAGTATGGGTCAAGTAAATGGAGTCCAAATCCAACTCAAATTTGTTTTCCTAACTTGTAGGACTAGTTGAACTCTTGAGTTTGTAAAATTTATAACTCTTTCGTTACTTGGCCAAATTCGGTGATCCACCCATCAAAACGACCCGATTCAAAGAACTATCTGAATATAAAAGGGTTCTTTCAAATTCTTAGCTGATTTTTCATTGTATTCAAAACATTGAACGTCTTTACAGCCGGACAGATTATTTTGGCAGTTTTTCCACTTCCCTAAATTAACTTTTTTTCCTTTTAACTCTTGATTTCACCTTGGATCTTCGTTTCTTAACCCTTAAAATTGATTTGTATTTGGTTAAATCAATTCACCTAAGAGTTTCACATTTAACACAAAAATTACACCACAAATGCTCTACAAGTAATAAATCTCCAAATCAAGGCAAGAATTAAGAAATCAGACTCGATAAAAACTAAAAACTAACACAAATATTGCAAATAAAGGAAGTGGTAAGGACGAAAGAAAACATACTCTCAAGGCTATTGGCTCGCATTATTAACATCCAAGATAGGATTTGGTTATTTTCTTGTATGTAAACTTCTTGTATCACCATCTTCGCATTCCCTTACCTCCTAATGTATATAATCTCAAATTTCTCTCTTGAATACTCTCGGATTTTTTTTTCTAGTTCCGAAAAAAAGGAACGGAATTGGAATGGAAAAAATCTATTCCAAAAAAAAATTGGAAATTTTCCGAAAGACTTTTTTTCTGATCCGTTCTTTCCGATTTCCACCCCTAGTTTGAGCTTATAAATAAAGGTTTTGTTGATTAAAAAAAAAAAACCAACAATATATTGCCTAGCTATTCCAAGGCTTTATGGCACACATTTCATTTTTAAGGAATAGTCTTGAAATTGAAGTTGGCGCACGTTGTTCCCTGAGACAAGAGCGACGAGCTGATGCCTAATGTTGAGTTCTCAAGATCAAATTGAATAAGATGATTCTCAATTTGATGCCCTAGGCTCCTATAACAATAGAAGCAGCAGGTTGTGACCCTCCATCCACAAAAGCTAAACACAATCTACATGGACCATCCGAGACAAGAGCATTAATTTCCACCAAAAATTCTCCAATATATACTTTCTTTACTTAACACGAAATCAATTGGTGGCACATCTGGGCTGACTCGTGTATAATAGAATTTGCTAGCATCGTAACACAGCTTAAATGGAGATCGGGGTTTTACGGTTGGTATATGTTTTAGTTCTTTAGCGAAAGCATTAGTAATGGCATTATTAATAGTTGTTTCAAGCACAGTATAAGGCTGGATAGTGCTTATTTGTGTTCCTCCTCGTCCAAAATCATTGATGTTTAATAATGAAGTGTTGATTGGTACAACTTCTCCGTCAACTTTAATAGATTTTATTCTAATAAAGTATTGAGAAGGAGGGTCACCCGAATAAGCTTCCGAGACAAAGCGTTTCTTGGTGAGTGAGGTGTAGGTAAGTGACTTGGAAACATCGATATTTGGACGCATAACAAATGGCGAATTTTGTAGTGAGTTTAAAAGAAGTTGCCAATTGAGAAGGAAGGCTAATCTTGCTCCTTCCAAATCCAGCCATACCCTCCACTCCTTTCGCAAGATTTTGTGTAATAGTAAACTGCTGAGTACACACAAATTAAAATTTAGCACGGACATGATTCGACCTATATTAGAACCATTGGTTGATTGAACAGAAAGAACATCCATAGTAATTTCAACATTTGAAACATGTTGAGCTATTGGGTTAGTGATAAACAGTCTACAAGTATGATTGTTGCAGCCAGCAATATATAGGTGTAGATCCAAAGCAGTCAAAACAAAATCCAGAATCGGAAGGGCATGAGTTTTTCGAATCACAATGGACAGGTTCATAAGACGAACTAACATATTTTTCGTCTGTGCAATCGACCCATAATGCTTGCCCACCTATATCAACAGTTAAATTAACCAACACAAGTGGAGTTCTTTGACATATTGTGTAGTAGATGCGTCTTTGGTTACTGGAAGAACAAGAGTACGAGGTTTAAAAGATGTTTGTGCTGTGGACGGGGAAATGAAGAGATGGAATATAAAAAGTAAACAGAAATGAAATCCTGAATACATTGGAGCATGCAAAGTAATGGAATAGGAAAGCTGCTTGTTATGGATGAGAGCTAAGTCTCTATTTATATTAGGACGCGTAATTCGAATTTATTGATAAGGACTAACAAGATTATGTCCGTGTCATCTGAAAGTCTTGAAGCTGTTAGTGATAAAACTTCCACTTGCCATGTGTAGATAATCGAAGTACACTGAATACGGATAATGATTTTTATAAGGTAGAATTATACTAACGGCTTTCTTCCCAAATGGCATAAAATTTAAAATTATAGATTTGATCCACAGATTGTATGAGTTTGGTTTAATACAAGGTACTTAGAAAAGGTGAAAATCCTATTATGAAGATACCTCTCTTTATATTGAAAGTCCTGGGACTAGCTCAATGGTCAGGACTTGTCTCTCAACTAGGAGGTACAGGGTTTGAATCCCCTCAGTCTTGTTATTTCTTGAGCTCTTAAAGGGGGTAAGCAAGAGGTGCAAGGTTCGAGTCCCCTCCCTGAACACGGGTAACCTAGTTCTGATTAAATGGGAATATACATGAGGAGGCGTGTATATTTCCTATGAGAATAGTCGTGGTGCGCGTAAGCTGGCCCGAACACCCATACATCAAAAAGAAAAGGGTAAATTATAACCATTGGGAATAGCTAATGGCCAAGACTTTGCCTCTCATCTAGGAGGTACAGGTTCGAATCTCCTCAGCCTATCAAAGAAAAAGAGAAAAAAAAGAAAGAAAAGGTAAATTATGATAATTTGGGTTAGTTTAAGTTGGCAAAACCTTATGGTAAAGATAAAAGTGTGATAAAATAACAATAATAAATAAAAAAATTAAACACCTTATACCAATACTAAAAACTCATATCGTTTGCAAATTATAGTTGATAGATAAAGTTCGTTTTGCGAGGATTTAGTCAGTTAGCTTGACTTGTGTTCAGAAAAGAAGCGTAGAAAAGATTAATTGCTTATACTAAAAAGAAAATAATAAAGAGATAAATATTTGTTTGGTTTTCTAACTAGGAATTAAAAACAATAAGTAAATTAATGCAAATAATTAAACTGCTAAGAATAGAGATGAGAGTATAGCTTAAGTCTGCTAGTATGCACGTATCCTTCTAAATTATTATTCTAATTGTATGAATGATTTGAGAAAATATAAATAGTCGGGATTCTATGATCCTTCTAACTCCCGCCAGGGTAATTTAGAAGGCAACCTCAACACTACCAAGGACATTGTGTAAGGGGATCTTGCGCAGAGATTGGTGATTAATCTAACCCTACTGACTATCTAGTTAGGCAGGTCTGTCAGGATCAATACCGCACACTAGATGATTATCTAGTGTTGTCTATAATTGAATCCCCCATCAGGGTGAAATCCAACTACTAAGAATAGTCCTAAGATTGGCCAGATTTAGGGCTGGAATAAGTCAAGCACATAATACATATATATATATATATATATATATATATATATATATATATATATATATATATATATATATATATATATATATATATAAACTCAATCAATTAACTATCACTTTACCAAATAACATAGAACAATAAAGTAGAATTCAAGGATTATACATAGTGCAAACCCAAGCTACGGGAAAATTAGTTCATAGCTAAATAAATAAAACTAAAGATAAAATACCTTACAAACATGGTAAAGCCAAGAATCTAAGATATATTATCCTAATGGTAGAGTGGAAGGATGTAGAAGAAAAGTTTGTGCCTCTCTAGCTTCTTGTCTTCCTTTACAAGTCAATTTGCTTCTCTGGATGATCTCCAAGTGTAATATTGATTACGGTCTGAGCATGGACACGTTTACAAAGGTAAATAGTCATATATATATAGGTGTAAGGTCTAAATATAGGTCATGGTCCAAGTCTTGGAGTCCTAATCCAACTCAAACTCGTTTTCCATAATAATAAGATTGGTTGACCTTTCGAGTTTGTAAAAATCATAAATCCTTTGTTACAGCTCAAAACTCAATGATCTTGGTATCGAAACGACCTCAACTAAAATACCTTTCAAGATGTCAAAGGGCTCCTTCAAATTCCATGTCGATATTATGCAGCATTGGAAATACCACACGTCTTCACAACTGGACAACAACTTTTTGCAGCTTTTGCACTTCCTTAAAACCAGTTTCTTTCCTTTTAACTCTTCATTTCGCGTTGGATCTTCTTTCCTCAACTCCTTAACATTTATTTGGCATACACTAAAAGAGCTTTAAAAGTATTAGTCCTCCATATCAAGGCATGAATTGAGAAACTAACCATTAATAGGGAAAAATACCTCAACTAAGAACATAATACACCTAAAAATATGTCTCATAAATAGATTATGTCATCACATACGGAGACATCAAGACCCCAACTCAAAATTGTGTCGTCCCGACACAATAAGATATAAGAACATAAGGAAGTCTCTAATATAATGGTTAAGTCAATTAAGCTTAAAGGGAATAAGATAGAAGAATGTGAGTAATGATCCTAAAACAACTACTTATCAAGTTTCATGTAATAATATTTACAAACTAAATCATCTATATACACTTACCATACAATCAATCAACACAGTTTTGATTCAAGATTAGATTAGCTTTGCAATGCACGAATGATAGGTATTTCACTTAGTTTGATATGGAAGCTATAGATTGTTCATGGATCCTAACAAAGTCTCCAATAATCCATCTAACTACTCTCTATTGGTTTAATTGCTTCTAAATCAATGAGTTAAGAATCATAAGGTCTTTAAGGTTGTAATGTTAGTTTAGGGACGGTAAGATCGTATATTTGGATAATGTAGAATGAGATTTTGGCTCTCTCCTTACTAGCCATGAACGAATCGCCCTATAGTTTGAGTTACTCTCATAAATTTTCCCACTCAACCCAAAATTTTGATGCACTAATTAGCATCCTCAATAACCCAATATAAACCAAGATGATCACATAAGAATTTCCACTTTGCCAGTCCAATTTGTATAGTATTTTTCAATTTTTTTTGTAAGTTAGTTATAAATCTCATTTTAATGTGAGATATCATGCTACTTCTTTCTCAACATATTTCTTTTCCTTTCGATACTTTTTCTTTTACCCGACAGAGGGTTACAATATAAAAAGTGAATCATTATCAAGAGCATAATACATAAGCTCGAAATACCCAACCCAATAATAATTCCCATAATGTGAGCCCACCACCCCAACTCAAGTTCTAAAACGACTATCTAAGCATCGCTATTCGAGTACGGGCCATATGGAAGAGTCATATAATCTAAAGGGAATGTCTTGTAATGTGGCTCATAAAAAGGCTTTAGAAAGGCTAGAAGGGGCTGAGAAGGATATAAATATATTAAATTTGGACAACAAGCTAAAAGGCAACAAGGGACTTATAAAATAATCGCCTTAATCACTTTATAAACTATGCAATTTTGTTACTTTCTCACCTCTAGCATGTTCATCAAATGAGTTTATCAAACAAATCAGATCTTACGGCCTACACACCTTTCAAGGAGACCTAAGATCAAACTTACTTCAACTGCATTGCTTACTAATCATTTCTTTACTATTAAGGTGTGTTTTCAAGTTCATACTCTAAGCATACAAAATAAACAGTTTATAAACAAATTACTTACTATCATTGGCTCACTAGGTTTATGCTTACAAGCCATTAAACACAGTTTAAATCAAATTCCATCTACCAAATTTTTTACTTTTCACCCTAAAGAGCAATTAATTACATACAATGGAGATGGAGGACAACAAATCCCCACACCCCCAACTCAAAAATGAGTCGTGTCCCCACGACTCGAAACAAACTCGATAAGAATTAAAATAATAACACGAATATTGCAAATACAAAAATGGTAGGGAAAAATAAAACATACTCTAGAGGCTATTGCCTCGCATGCTCGATACCCAAGATAGGGTGCAGTGGATCTTTTGCGATATTGTGCTTAATTTGCTCCAGGAGTGTCATGATGTGCACTTTATTTTATTTGATTTGTGCCACATCATCGACTAAGAAAGTTTGAGCTGCTTCTACTTGATTTAACCTCTCATTTAATCTTTTTCGCTACGCAAGATCCTCTTCTCTCGAACTTGACTCTTGTACATGAGAGGTCTCTAGCTCTGGCTGAATCTTCACAACTGCTCCTCTCAAATCCGTCATGATCCAATCATTATCGATATTGGTGCTTATGTCGTACATGAATGTCTCATTCTCACCAAGTTCCACCTTCGCTTTCCTTTGTAGGCTAGTAATCATTGATGGGTATTTAAGGTTGAACACCTTCGTTGGTTTAATCGTTATTATCATAGCCTCATCAAATATTACTTGCACTACATATACTTCCTCCTCTCGTAAATCATAATTCAGAAAGAGGGCAAACTTTTTACTTACTTCCGAGGTACGAGTGTTTCCCCAAAAATTTGGTGTGATAAAGTTGTGCCATATATTCGTATCAAGTTGAAGATGCTTGTAAAGCCAAGGTCCCTTCAACTTCCCTTTGTGTGCTTGCACAATACATATTCGTATAGTAGGTCCCAATAAAATAAATTGATCTACTTCACCGCTTCTTGATATATGCATGGTCCAACCAATTTTATAAACTCGAAGTGGTTCCGAATCTCTTCAACTGTGAAAGGATCTAACTTTCCTCTAACTAGAACTTGACCTTTACTATCTCGGCTAAAGAGGCCTAAATAGAACTCAGAAACTATCTCAATACAAAATATTGAACGCCTCATCATGTATATGGTCCATCCCAATCTCGCACCCATCTCTAGATATCTCTTTTATTATCCCTCTCCAACTTCCTTCTTAAATTTCATCTCATGAGTAGGTGTTAATCCAGGCATGTTTGATTTGGAGATAGCTAATAAGGTGTAGGAACTAGACTTGGAGAGGTTGTGGCGTTTTCACTTCGAAAATTTCAACTGTTTGAAGCTTTGAGTTCACCAAAACTGGTTCCTCTCTACTTGCTTGATTTGAATTATACTTTTTCTTTTTTCCCGAAATTGCACCCTTCTAACTTGATTTCATCTTAATCTCAAACAATACCTTCCTTTGATTCTTTTTATCTCCCTAATACTAGATAATGTTTCCATTTTTTTCGTCATTTCTTTTAACCCATGACTCAAAGGTTTAAACACTCTTGAAATACCCCCTTCGATTATAGGTATATAAGGTGTTATTTGGGTTAGGAAAGGTGTAAGGAGGATGATTTATTATGTGGGTATGATGAAATCTTGCTTGGACGATATGGGTTTAGAAAATGTTTGGAAAAAGATTAGAAATTTTGGTTTTGATTCTTGGATTTTAGGTGTTTTGGAATGTTTTGGGTGGGTAAATATTGTTTAAATGAGTGTAAGGAAGGATTTGGATATGAATTTATGGTGATTTGGTGTTGTTTTGATGTGAGGTGAAGGTTCGGTAAAGCTTAAATGGAGTTTGAGTTGCTTGGAAAAGAAGGAGGCTTAAGGTTTCTGAGTTGTAATGTGAACAAAACTCCTTTATCTTGCCCTATTTAACCTGTCGCGACCCGCACCAGCATGCCTCCTATAGGGCCGGTATGCCGATCTTCCTTTCTTCTATTAGATAGTGACACGATTTGTCGTGTTTGTCGACACTGTTCTCCGCACCAGTATGCCGCTTGTAGGGCCAACATGCTACTCCTGCTTCGCAATGATTTTTGACCTCGAACCGTGGCTTTAACTATTGCGACCCTTGCTGACGCACCGGTATGTCGGGGGAGATATTTAGACTTTCTGACTTTTAACCGCCACGACCCTTCATCGTTAATGATAACACAGTCTGGGACTTGCTAGCAGCTCAGAGGACCGGCATGCCGGTCAAAATTTTCAACCTTCTGACTCTGACCGTGGCGTAGACTGTCGCGACCCTTTGGAGGGCGGCGGTATGCCGGTCGCGGGACCGGTATTGCCGCCCAGCTGATGTGTGCGTGATTTTTGCAATCTTTCTCACCCAAAACTCATCTTCTATGTTACCTACAAATCAAAAACACTTCTACCTTCCTCATTACTACAATATTTATCAGAAACCACTAATCTAAAAAATTTAGACATAAAACATAAAAAATTACGGGCTCTCACCCGGAAAGCACTTTTTTTGTTTAACGTCGTTTGAAGTTTGATGTGTTACCTCCTCTACTTTTTGATTATGTAGCCTCCGCAACTGCGGGTGAGGCTATGAACATCAACCATTCGGAGCTTGCGACCTCTCTTGGGTTGTATTTCAATCTATTTCGCTGACACAACTCGTGTGACACCAAATGGTCCCATCCAAATATTCTTAAAACCTCATGGCCTATTCTCTGGTTCGAGGGCTTTTCATGACACTTCATTGCGTACCCCAAACTCACCTTGACCTCTACTCTCCAAATGTTTCCTATGGACCTTCTCTTTGACATCCTTGGTCTCAATATAAATGACCGAAACTGATACCTTGTTTGGCTTGTTATCCAATACAAATAATGTCTCAGATATGTTGTTTGCACGGAGGTTCGTCGTTCCCTATTTGAAGTTTATGACGTTGTGACTTGTGGCCAAGAACGGCCTTCCAAGTATGATCGCAACCTACTATATGCATCATAATCAAGTATATAAAAGTCAGTAGGGATAATAATTGTACCAGCTTGGACAAGAACGTCCTCCATGAATCCCCATGTCTTTGCTATCGAGCTATTCGCAAATTGTAAATTTGCGTAAGCCTTATTAGCCTTCTTGATGCCAAGATTCTCAAACACTGAGTTGGGCGTAAGGTTCAAACTTGAACCCACATCACAAATTGCCTTGACTTTGAGCTTACCATCAATCTAGATAAGGAGGTTGAAACCTCCAAGATCTTGAAGCTTAGATGGTAACTTCTTTTTAACTTTCTTTGAGACTCCCTCAACATGATTCACAGTCTCGATCTCGGCTTATACACTTGCACTCTCTTCCGGGATAGCTTGCGTGAGAACTTGTTGCAGTGTAAGCCCTTCCTCCTTAATTCCAAGCACTTGGGCAGTGATTTTCTCTTCACTATTCGCCTCTACAAATGCTTTGAGTTTGATATCACTAGGTGGTGATTTCACCTTTCACCCTTCTTCTTCTTGAACTTCATGTGCAACTACCGCTTCCTTCTTCTCACTCAAGGCTTCTACCTCTTTTCTACCTTGCTAGCTTGTAACTCAAGAACGACTTTGATCTCTTCCTGCATTTTCTTGAGTAGAAGTCCAAAATTTGATTCTTCCAAGCTAGGCTTGGTTGGTTCTTCAATAATTTCAGGTACCCCCATGATAATTTATGCAGCATATGGTGATTCCATGACTTCTTTGGTTTGATAGCAAATAGACTTACATGCTTCGAACCCAGCATTTACATCGATATTATCAATGGCCTTCACACCATTCTTAATATGTATGACCATTTGTGGAAGATCATTTTTAAACTTCTCGAAAGGGTTCGTCACTTGGGTAACTTGCGTCCCCAATATCTTCAATGCAGCAGATTGTTCATTGAATTCGCATGTTGTCTTGTGTTAAAGACCAGGTGGCAAGCCTTTATGAGCTAAACTATCAGCATAAGCATCATAGGTTGGTTGTGGTGGTGGTGTTGGCTTGTTATAACCTTGCCCCCCTTGATAAGGACCTTGATATCTTTGCTGAAAATTGTTGTTTTAAGGTCGTGGTTGGGAAGAATTACCTTGATTCACGACCCCATTCAGATTAGACTAGTTTTTACCCGGATGATTGTGATTACCAAATTGGTACTTCCCTTGAGTTGATATAAAATAAACTGATTCTGGGTTGCCTTCACACTCTTCTGCTACATGATCGTTGACCTCATGACCTGGACAACCTTATGCTTCTTGCATAGCTTTAGTCTGGACTTGTTTCCCTTGGAAACCTTTCTCCATAGTAGTGACATTTGTCTCATTGGATTCTCCATCACATAGATTTTAGCTTCTAGAGCAGTCCCACTATCTAATCACAGCGTACCTTTGGTATTTGTAATAGGAGCTGCGACTCTGGCCAACTCCACTCTGTTTCGACTATTCTTGACATACCAACTATAGCTTCTATGGGATTCATGGACACAAAACCTCCTCATCCAGGATTATCAATCATCAATCTCCCGTTGGTATTGATGCCTTGATAGAACATGGCTAGTTGAAATGCTGGGGGTGTAACCATGAAGTGGACATCTAGATAATATTTTCTGAACTCTTGTTCATGACTCTCCTACTGGTGTTGCCTAGGGTGTGATAAAATAATATAATAAAAGATAGATAAACGATGCACAATTCACCCTAGACTAGCACGGTACTACAAGTAATAAAGGACGTATGCAGGTTTTAATGATAAGTTAAATTCGTTCTCAGGGACTTAGTGTGTTACACGAATGAGCAAATAGTTACGAGTAGCAATAATTAATTTAAAGAAACAAAAACTAAAGATGAATAATTGGGAGATGATTAATTAAACTAATTAAAAGTAAAGACAATAAATAAATACAAAGAAATATGAGATGAGAGATATAGCTTAGGTTTTGCTAGTATGCACTAATACTTCTAATTCTTTCTATCAAATTATAGTTAATAAGGGAGATAATAACTCTTAAATACTTAGTTAGGACTCTAAATTCCCATACCTTAGACCATGACAGCGACTAAGGGGGCTACGGCACAATTTACGAGGCAGCTTAAACTTAGGGTTATCAAGCGCTACCAAGGCCCTAAGCAATTCAATTCCTACAATTGGTGATATGGTGGTGAAAACATACCCTAATGACTATCTAGTTAGAATCGGTGTTGTCAGGACCAATATCGGACACTAGACGTTATGTGGTGTTTCAATAATTAGACACCCCTTCCGGGCGACCATCTAACTACTATTAAGAAAGCCTAAAGTGATCAGGTTTAGGACAGACAATAATTCAAAACACATAAACAAATATATGGGTAAGCAGCTAATATCAAATTAAAACATATAATTCCCAAAGAAACTTAGATAGAAAGAAAATAGAATTCATAGATTATACATAATGCAAAACCCAAGCTATGGTAAAATTAGTTCATACTTGTAAGAAATAAACTAAAATATTGAATAAAAGATGTCATCTTGCTCTCTTCAATAACTCTAATGATATAAAACCTAAGGACTAATTAATGGGAGGCAAGGATTAAATCTATTCCTTGGATTTGAGCAAGGATGACTTTACAAGAGTTATAAGGGTGTATTTATAGGTGTTTAGAAGACTTAATTCGTTTTCTTGGAGTAGAAGACAAGTAATGGACTCCTAGCCCAACTCAAATTCGTAACTCTAAAATATAGAAAAGGTAATAATCTGCCGCTGTTTTTTTTTGGTCATAACTGCTTCAATACTTATCCGTTTGATGCGTTCCAATAGTCGAAACTGACCTCGGAAAGCTCTTTAACTTTGCTTCAGACCATTATTCCCAATTCCTAAACAATCTTGAGTTATGAACCCTTTTGTGGTCGTGGGTGCTGGAATTCAGATTTATTTGGCAACTTTATCTTTCCATATCCTAGCTTTTCCTTTCTTTTCTCCAATTTCAATGTATATCTTCTTTCCTTTATCTCTTAGAATTGACTTGGCATCTATTTAATCTCCATATATATCTTTAAAGCTTCACACTAAATAAATAATTAAACCCAATATGCTCTAAAAATAATAATTCATTAAATCAAGACTAGAAATAGGAAAATGTACTATATCATGTGAAAATCGAGTATTTAGACTTCTAAAACACTAAAAATGATGTCTCCAACTAATGTTAAATCATCACAAATGAGGAGACATGACCCCCAACTCAAAGTTGTATCGTCCCGATACAATAAAGATAATAACAAAGGGAAGTCTCTAAATACACACCTACTTCAATTAAAGCACAATGGGAAAGAAAGATAGCAGAATATATGGAATAGACTCAAAGCAACTACTCAGAAAATTTCATGTAATAATATTTACAAACTACATACATGTACACTTCTTATATCTACAGTCAACACAACTAGAAATCAAGATTAGATTAGCTTCGCAATGTAAGAATGAGAGGAACTTTACTCAGTTCACCAAGGAAGCTATAGATTGTTCATCGAACTTCACTAGTATCCAAAGATCCACTTAACTACTCTCTATTGGCTCAATCACTTCTAGATTACATAGCAAAGAATCAAAAGGTCTTTAAGGTTGGAAGGTTTATTAGACCATATATACTTTTTATTTTATAGGACAAAAAGAAAATTATTAGTAGTAAATGAAATCCACTATATGTTAGTTGATAACGTGCACAATTTAGCCAACTATTCTGTAGTAATTATTTGTTGTTTATAGTTTTAAAAATTTACAAAAGGTACGATTTACCATCTTGTTTCATGTGTTCTTTTGGATAAACACCCAGAAAAAAAGAATCAAAGACGTTGCCCCTAACCCCTTACAACCTTAAGTCCACCCTGGTTTCTAATCCTGCATTCGTCACTGGTCGTATGGGCCGAGTTATTACAGATCGAGTGGTTCGAGCAGGACGAACAGTAATTTGCTTAGCACTAGTATCCGACATTTGATAAAGTTGTGTATTATATAACCTTAGCCACTAATTATTTGACCATGTCATTAAACAAAGTTACAATTAGAAGTTTAAAATTTTTCACGATGACAAAAATATGAAAAAAAAAAAAAGTTTAAAACGTATTGGAATCAACATATAATTAAGATTAAAGTAACAAAAAAACATATAATTAAAAAATCCTCAAAATCATTAGACTTTTACCAAAAGAATTTTGTTTAGTCTCTTTGAGAAACTAGTTGCTCGGTCTTGTTGGCTAATGATTCCATGTCTTTTACCAAATAATCAAACAAGAAATCAGATTAATAAAAAGACAATGTAACGAAATCCCCTTTACATTTTAGAATGTGCACTAGTGCTCTAAAAAGTAAGATTTTTTTTGTCAAACCTCTAAAAAGTAAGATACTTTAGTTAAAAACGATGGGCTTTAGTTGTAGTATATCCGACAAAAAAGAAAAAAAGTTGTAATATATGGTTTTTTTTTTACAATGTGATGATTAAGATTACATTTTAATTCCCACTAGCTTGACTCTTGGCTGTTATCAATGTCTACATAAGAAAACCACATCTCACAAAGAAGTTGAAACTTGTAAGTTGTAACATATGGAGAATTCAACCCAGTCCTAATTTTGAGAACCAAACTTGCACCTGAACATGGTCCAAATTTCTTCTATTTGGCCAATTATTTCTAACAACACAATCAGCTTGTCTACTACTGTCTAAACTAGGGGTGTGCACCGGGTTAGAAAACCCGTATAACCCGACCAACCCGATTACACTAACCCGAAATAATACGGGTTAGTTTTCTATTGGGTGAGTTGCGGTTTACATTTTAGAAAAAGTATTCACTTTTTGCGGGTTGCGGATTTTAAACTTGAAATCCGCATACCCGATTACCATGTAGTATAAATTATTAGAAAAAAATTGTATTGCTCATTTTATTCAAATAAATTTATATGGTCATGTGATTCTCACTTTATATTTTTTTTTTATTCCTTTCCTTTTAAATTTTTTAAATCTCCTTGATATTTCAAATATATTTTTTCAAATGAATCTGTTTTCATTTCAGTTATGATATTATCTCAATCTTTTGTTTAATTCATAAATTTATTTTTTTAAAATCTCATTTTATACTTTTTAAAATCAGAGATGATTTAAAATGTATATGAGTATCATAAACTATATTTTTTTGTTGCAACATGCATTTGTAATATAATACTGCCGAATGATTATCGATACAATTTCGGCTCATTTATTAAACAAAATCACACGCAATGCACCCCGCAACCCGCTCAACCTGAAACTCAATGGTTTATATAATGGATTGGGCGGGTGCGGGTCTGATTTTTCAAAACCCGCACAACAACGGGCGGTTTGTGGGTTGAGTATTTTTCATCCAAAACCGACCCGCGCACACCCCTAGTCTAAACAGATCATGGAATGGTTTTGCTACATTTACTACTTCCCTATTTATTTAAAAAATTATCTATTTATTAAAAATAATGTTCCAAATATATTATACCCTTAAAAATTTAAAATATATTTTTTCCTACTTTTTCCACTATTACCCTTATCAAAAAATTAAACTTTATATTTACAATACACATTTAAAATATCAAGATACTTTATTAGGGGTATTTTTGTAATGGTAAATGCATTTAATTATGTTTCTTAATATATGTGAAAAATTGAATAGATTAATTTTGTAGAACGGAGAAAGTGTCTTTTTTACAACTATTTTTATCGATCAATTTGACGTTAATACATTACCATTTAGTTTTATTTTATTGAAGATGTAAAAAATACATCTTAAAACTAAAAGATAAAAAATTGTATATAAATCATAAAAATAAGAACAATAATAATTACTATTTAAATTCATACATCCTAATCAAAATTTGAAAAAAAATTATGTATTTATTTTCATTTAAAATCTACTTTATCATATATTGTATGTTGAATGATATAAATTTTGAAAATATATATCATTATTTGAAAAATAATCCATTGATACCTCTATCATAAATACAAGGTCTCTACCTCTATATTGTCTGTATTCATGAGAATAGTTTATAATGTAATTCACTAGATCTGTCTCAATTAATCAATATCTAAAGAAATAAAGATGATCACCACTACTTAACTCGCCTATAAGTTATGATTCGTCTTTCATAAAATTTGAATACCTGGGAATACAAAAAATGTAGCAGAGTTTACCACTAGCGACCGTCAAGGTGGTCGTTAATGCTCGTAAAATCTGTCGCTACATGTTATTTTCACCTTTAGCATCGCTAGTGTCTCGTCGTTAGAGGTTCCCTTTCCCAAGAATCACTGTAGCTAAAATGAAATGTCTCTAGCGACCACGACAGGTGTCACCATTACCGACCACTATATGCTTTGAAGAAATAAGCTAAAAATATCGATATGCAAGGTGGTCACTAAAGTTCAAGACCTCTAGCGACCACTTAATGGTCGCTAGTACTTTTATATCTCTCACGACTACATAATGGTCGCTAGTACTTTTATATCTCTCACTACTACATAATGGTCGCTAGTACTTCCTTGCCTTTTGCGGCCACATGGTGGTCGCTAGAGGTGTGTAAATAATTTTTTATATATATATATATTCATTTAAAGTTATTTGGTATCAGGTTTAAACCAAATTACACCAAAAGTATATTAAATCTAAATAATCAACAAAATCCACCAAAAATGAATAATCAACACATAAAAGTTATTTTGATATACAAAATGATATTAATAAGCTTATACTACTAGTTTGTCTCGTATTCGTCCCTCTCAACGGCATATTACTCATTATTATATCTATGTGCATCGTCTGGTGGACATCAACCTCATCAGCGTACTCATCCCAAGTATCATCCAGCTCTTCCTAATTATCAACAATAGTTCGACCATGCTCTAATCTATCTTGGCCGACTTTGGTGTATTTGTCGTTATTCATGCTTAATCCATATATCTCTACGATATCATTAACAATAGTTATCAGCTTAGAGATATCAACCTTTAACACGACACCCTAAACATCTGCACTCCAACTGTGACTATCGCTCATTTGACATTTCCCAAACAACTTCCCACTCACCCGCGTCCCACGCATTTTGTGTGTACTAACTCATCAATGTAGAACACCTTCTTTGTTTGATTCCTAAAATGTACGGTTCATCGTTATAGCAATATGAACTAGTATCAATTTTGGTCACACCGTGTTCGTTTCGTATTCTTCTTTTCCCGGTGTTATATCATTTTCACTCGAAATACGTTACCAAACATTTTTTTTGAGAAATTTACCTTGAATACGTTAACCAATTCATGTTTTTCATAGTCTGCATTGACACATTTTCACCTTTTCCATGTGACCAACTTTATCCCATTTATGATACATAAATCATATTTCCACACTGTACGATTGGGACCGTTAGCCCCATACTGGAATTTTGTATTTACAATTGGATTGCATGCTTCCTTCATGTAAAACGCTATTAATGGAAAAATTAGTCAGTTACACTATCTTGATTAATGCTTTGATTTGGAATATACTTTGATGTAGTTGTAAAATATACTTCAATGAATTTTTTCCATATCTGCATGGCCATCTACAACCATCATCAACTTGTGTTCCGTGAAATTTAAAAATATTTCTGTTACAAGATTAATAAGAATAAATATGTTACAATGGATATGGATATGTAATAAAGTATTATATATAATCTTGAATCTCATCACAAGATCATAGAATACACCAAACAACTTGTCATGTTCAATTTGGGGAAGATAAACAAAACTCTTCCTTTCAATCGAGCGAGATTGAATTTTGAAAATATATATCTCTCTTGGTTTCGACAATCGATCTGTATATTTTCTCGGATTATTAAACTTGATTTTGTTTCCTATTTGAGATAATGTGATATAAAAGTCAAAGTTTTCTCCACAATATAACCCTAGGCTATCGAATCTTCTGGCCTTGCCAGATTTTGTATATACTCAATTAACTTCTTCAAATAACACTCAAATAGGTACATCCAACACATCTTGACTGAACCACCAAGTATTGCTTTATCGTACAAGTGCACGACTAGATGAATTATACTATCAAAAAAAGATGCTCGGAATATCATCTCAAGGCACCACATAAAAATGATATCTTTTTCCCTTTTTCTAATTATCAGACACTCAAATTCCATTTACAACCCATATAGAAAACATTATACAAACCCATGATAACATCACTAATTGCTTTCTGCTCAAGCAATCTCGTCATACTAAAACAAACAAGAACTGCATCATAATGTGACAATCGTCGTAATTCATTTTGATGATATTTCTAGAATCATAACAATAATATTTTTCAAACTCAACGCAAAATCATCGGGAAACTTGTAAGCCTTCAACCATACGAGAAAATCCTCTTGCTTATCCTGGCTCATCAAATACTTTGGTTTTGGTTGCAACACCCTAACCCTCACATATGTAGACAACCACAATTTTCTTTAATGCCCATATCATTCCAATCTAATCTTGCATTCACAATGTCTTGATTAACTTTGTCGTCAAGACCCACAACTGTATCAAGTAAGATACCATATACATTTTTTTCGTAATGCATAACATCAATGTTGTGTTTTACCAAGTTTTCTGACCAATCAGGTAACTCGTAGAGTATGATCATTTTCTTCTAGTTAAATTGTTAAACATTCTCTTGATTACATTGCCACCGAAATCCTTGTGTTTTTTGGAAATACGAATGTCAAACTGTCAAGTTCTGTTTGGGTACTGGTAGGAATATACTTCCTAGGATGAGAGATCTATACTCGTTCTTTGGATACAAAGTCATATTTTTTGAAACATATGTGAAAGTGGTAACCATCATTTGTGGTCGAAATAGACTCTCTTTTTTAAATCGAATGGAAGACGTAAAATCCATACTCTTCGAACTCACCCTATAACCTTGACTAGACCTACCTGATGCATATGATATCTCTGGATAATCATTAACTGTATAAACCATACAACCACGAACCACAAACACATCATGCTTATGTTCATCATAAGTAGGGGTGCTTGAACCCCACACCACGTTCAACTTATCTATCGTAGGCTGAAGGAATACATTCAAATCTTTCTCGAGACAATACAGACCAGGTATCAACAACGTCAACATGTGTGTCGATTCTTTCATGCATAACCATGACGGTAAGTTAAAATAGTCAATATAATTAACCACATGCTATATGTATTGTTTTGTCCGAAAAATAGAAAAAAAATCACCAAGTGTCAAGTACAAGCGAACATAACGAGCCTCTATAACAAACTGTGGGTGACGCTCGTCAAGCATGTTCCAACTAAGTCAATCATCGGGATGACACAAAACATCCTCGTCCGTATATTTTCTAATCACGTGCCAAATACTTTCCTTTGCACTATGTCTCGATGCGTAAAATCACTGTAATCTAGGATTAGGTCCGGTTGTGGCCTAAGACCATGAGGTTTTGGTCTTAGGCCTCCAATAAAATTTAATTCTCAAAAAGCCTATAATATTATAAAATAAAGGATTTTTTACTACAACTTGCTTATTTTTGTTTTCTTAATCCATTTTATATTTTAAATTTTAAAAGAAAATATGTGAGTATATTTTAAGGCCGATATGACATGTATTTAATGTCCATATAATTCTTTTAGTTTTTCCCTTGATTCATAATAATTCGTCTTTTAGGTGTTTAGTAAAAAAATTATAGAGATAGACATCTATTTCAAATATAATCTTAAGCCTCTAAAAAATCGCAAGTTCGACTCTGTCTAAGATGATGGAAAAATAACGTAATTTCTTATGCGCCACTCTCTTCCCCTTCTTTGGGTCACACTTGAATACCTTACAAATCAAACATGTCTCTAATGATTTATAATCACCTCGGTACAAAATACAGTTGTTTAAACAAACATTAATTATTTCATAACCTAAACCCAAACTCTATAATTTCTTGTTAGAGTCTTCATACGGTGCGGGTAAGGTTTGTCCATTGGAAAAACCTTGACTCAACAACTTTAGGAGTTTCGTGAACGAAGTATTTGTTCTTTTATTTTTCACCTTTATTTGCATCGATTTCACAATAATATTCAACGAACCCATTTTTGTGAAATAGGGATACAACTTGGTATTTACTTTTGCAACTAAAGTATCAAAGAAACCTATGTTACTTTGTGGAACATTCACGTCTACCATTAACGTATCCACTTCGTTAACAATACTCCTCGAATCATCTAATACATTCATCATCTCCTCATTTGCAATATTCAAAAGATCAATCAGACGCACTGGTTCAACTTTACCATGCAAATTCTAAATTTCATATGTCGATAAAAAGCCATTTCTCAAAATATCCACCCTAGCCTCATGAATATTTATTTTATGATTATTCTTGCACCAATTATATAGACATCGAATCGAGTTGCAACTATCCATATGTTGCGAAGAAAGTAGTATGAAACTCTTTACACCTTTCACAAAAACTAAAGTAGTCTTCCTTTTCGATTTAATTCACTCTTTATAGTTAGGTACATCCATTTAGATTTCATTGTATCGTAAACAAAATTATTTGGATATACTAATTTAGTGAAGATTGTGTAAATTATATTGACATTCAATCTAATATTTATATGTATATATATATATATATATATATATATATATCATTGTATCGTAAACAAAATAATTTGGATAATACTAATTTACTGAAGATTGTGTAAATTATATTGTCATTCAGTCTAATATAATCACTAATTAACATAAATCACACTAATTTAATCAATTTTACATTTTTAATCCCTAATTATTTTTTCTTTAATTCATACATTTTTCTTAGATTATAGTAATTATTCATATAAAATCACATATATTATACAACTACATCACTTAACATATTAATCACCATAATATAAAACATGAATAATTAAAATATGCAAACTTTTTTGATTGAAAAAAGATTAAACAATACTCTAAGGAAAGGGTGATCTTAGATGGTGAAAATGATTTTCAATGAGTTCAGTTATACTTGGTTAGTGGCTCGATTCAAATTAAAACCTAAAGGAATTTATTGTTTTTTGGGAAAGAGTTTTAAGAATAAGGGGTATAACGGATTGAGCAAGTTTCTGCCCAATCTGTTATATTTATTACGCAATCCTTTAACGACTGCAAGAGTTGTCACTAAATAATTTTTTATTTCTTGTTAGAAATTCTTTTAGCGACCACTTTGATAGTCGGTAATAATTTTTTTTCTTGATCTATCTTTACTGACCACTTGAGTGGCCATTTGATGACTTCTAGGTGACTAGCGACTACTTAGTGGCCGATATTACGTTTTCTTATTTTTTGTTGTTTTTAAATGACATTAGTGATCAATGATGTGGCTCGGTAATGGGTGCCACATTTCTAACAACCAATCCCATGCTTATTATATATTTTTAAAAGTTTTTTTTACATTTTCGATTACCATTAACGGTCAGCATTTTTTTTATAACTAGTGACCACTCTAGCAGTCGTCCGTAGTGTAATCGCTAAAACAACCCATAGTAATTTTTTTGGAAATACAGTTACAACCATATATATATTAATAAAACAAAAGAGCCCATAGTGGTATATACCTTTAATATTTGTGGAAAGAAAGGTGTCTATATAAGGAGTACATTGAGATATGAAAGCTCCACAAAACGTAAAATACTACTTAGCCATGGCTACCAATCACCCGTTGCTAGACATTCCCATAAGAAAACCTTTATATCGCAAAGCCATCTTTGTTGTTTTCTCCTTCGCTATTATCATAGCCACAATTACATTAATTTCCACCCCTCCAACAAGGAATGGATTATACACATCTCATTCAAAAGCTCACATTTGTCATCAGGCTCTTGATAAGACATCATGCATAGCAATTGTGTCCGAATTAGGTAACCCTATCTCAAAAAAAGTTGACGACGTTGATATATTAACCTTGGTTTTACAAAAATCATGGTCACGTATACAAGAAACCATCGAGCTATCTAAAAATATCAACCATCGAATCAATGACGAAAAGTTTCAAGCAGCTTTGTCTGATTGCCTAGAGTTAATGGACTTGTCCATGGATAGAGTCATGGACTCCATTGCAGCTCTAGCAAATCACACTATCCAATCCCATTCCAATGCTCATTCATGGCTTAGTAGCATTCTTACTAACCATGAAACATGTATAGACGGGATAAATGTGTCGGGTGGTTCGGGTCAGTACATGATGGAGCCTATGCTTAATGATTTAATAACAAGAGCAAAAGCTTCCTTAGCCATGGTGGTTGCAATAGCACCGCAACAATCGACAACTGGACTAGGAGACTTAATAACGTTAATCGGTGGATTTCCGACATGGATAACGAATAAGGATAGGAAGCTTTTACAATCTTTTGCTAAGGACATAAAAGCAAATTCGGTGGTTGCTAAGGATGGAAGTGGAAATTATAAAACTGTGCAAGAAGCAGTAGCGGCTGCAACTAATAAAAGTCAGACCCGTTATGTAATTTATGTGAAAAAGGGGACTTATAAAGAAAATGTTGAGATAGGCAAGGATAAGAAAAATATTATGCTTGTTGGTGATGGAATGGATTTGACTGTAATTACTGGAAGCTTGAATGTTATCGATGGATCAACAACCTTCAAATCTGCAACCGTAGGTAAGACTGCTAATTATAGTTTCTATTCAGCGATTAGGGGTAGATTAGGAATTTATTTTATTGGGCCAAAACCACAAAGAAAATAAATGGAGATTCATTTCTATATATTTTAACGTACTAAGAATTATAAAAAATAAAAATAATTACTCGAAGACAGTCTAGTTATTTCCATAGTGGGAGTCTGATTTTCTTCTTACATTGTTCCCCTATATAGAATTAAATTTTCTGGACAAATTTTGATAGTACCCAAGAAAGAAGGAGATTATCGTCCCTTTTTACCTTAGATCTGCTCGCGGGGGTTCAAAAATTTCCTATATTATGAAGAAAAGTTAGAAAACTCTAGTCATGTTAAATTAAACATTGAGACACAAGTTTCATTTTTATTTTTATTTGTTATTCTTCGAGGACTATGAATAAATAAATAAATAAACACGATTTAAGGTTAAATATTTCTTCCCAAGGATTGTATTGACAAATTAAAGAACACTACGGATTGTGATTATTTTTTACTAATGGTTTTAATTGAATAATTAATTAATAATAGAATTAAGTTAGGGGTTGTAGTCCAAGAGATCCACTTTCCAAAACATTATCCCAATAGTTCAACAATAGTTTTAGAGAATATAAATGTTAATTTCTGTAAAAAGGTACACCACTCATTATAAAAAATTATAATATATACTCTAAAATTTATATCACTTAATATAGCGTTCATGATGTGATGTATTTTAATTAAAAATAAATATTTTAATTTTTTTTTTTTTACTTAAATCACGGCTACGTAATTGGTAATATGAATTTAGATGCTAAATATCATTACTCTTAATAACACACATACATAATCTCAAGTGAAATAACACACATACTATCTATCATAAAAAATACAAAAAGAGAAATCCTCAAGCCAGGAAATTGGTTGAGCTTAGATATTGGTTAATATTGGTTACTTATTTTATAAATCTAACATTTACATAAATCTACAAATGATTTGGAATGCAGCTGCTGTTGGTGAAGGATTTATTGCCCAAGACATTTGGTTCCAGAACACAGCTGGCCCAGAAAAGCACCAAGCAGTAGCCCTTAGGGTCGGAGCTGATCTATCAGCTATTAACCGGTGCCGTATTGATGCTTACCAAGACACTCTCTATACTCACAGTCTTCGACAATTCTACAGAGACTGTTACATTACTGGAACAGTAGACTTCATCTTTGGTAATGCAGCAGTAGTCTTTCAAAATTCCAAAATTGTGGCCCGAAAGCCCATGACTTGACAAAAAAACATGTTAACAGCCCAAGGCCGTACTGATCCAAACCAAAACACTGGGACTTCGATACAAAACTGTCAAGTTATCGCAAGTTCGGATTTGCAACCTGTTAAAGGGTCCATTAAGACTTATTTGGGCCGGCCTTGGAAAGAGTATTCAAGAACTGTACTCATGCAATCGAACATTGGTGATCATATTGATCCAGCGGGTTGGTCAGAGTGGAGTGGTGATTTTGCTTTGAATACTTTGTATTATGGTGAGTATATGAATAGTGGGCCAGGTGCTGGTGTTAGCAAACGTGTGAAGTGGCCGGGATATCACGTGATCACCAATGCTGTGGAGGCTGAGAAGTTCACGGTGGCTCAGTTGATTCAAGGTGGGTCTTGGTTGAAGTCCACTGGGGTGGCCTTTACTGAGGGCTTGTAAAATTAATGTTAGTTTCAGCCCCGGGTCTTCATTTTCAGTCCATGATTAATTTTGCTTATTAGGGCCTTTTTGTTGTTGTTTAAATAATTGGGGCTTTGCTTGAGAACATTCAGCTACTTTTGTTGGGCCACTTTTGATTGAGCTTATCCATAGTTAGTGTGATTATTATTTTCTAAGATCTTACCATGTATGTTGATGTATTTTCAGTTATTTCGCTTGAATGGTGTATATGTTGGCCTGATTTGCTTGTAACCCTTTATGCTTATTTATTTAGTTTATGTTTTCATTGAGATGTTATGTAACCCTTTATGCTTATTTATTTAGTTTATGTTTTCTTTAAGATGCTATTCGTTTAGACCAATAATAATATCTAATTACTCAGAATACTATGTTAAATATTATTCATTTAAAATATTAAGATATTTTATCCCAAATTTTTCTACTATTACCTTTATAAAATATTTATATATGGGTCAATTACCCAAGGGGTCTTGAGGAGAATCATAGTGCCATATAGTAACCAAGTGATTCTTCTCTTCTACTTAGAGGCCTCAAAATTGACAAATATCATTACTATCCTTGTAGTGTATATAAGACAAAAAAAAAAGATTCCTCTCTCTCCTCCTCCATTACCATTATCTCTATCCTCTTTTATGAATTTTTCTCTCTCCTCCTTCATTAACTATCAATAATTTCCAGTTTCGATCACCTACCACCGCCGACCACCACCGACCACCACCGGCCACCACCGACCACCACCGGATAAAGTACTGAGCATAAAGTACTGAGTATGGAAAAAATACTGAGTATAAAGTACTGAGCATGGAAAAAGTACTGAGTATCGGAAAAATTTGCTGATTATTCGAATTTTTTTGTTGAGTCGCTTTACTGAGCATGCTCGTTTGCTCAATAACTTTACTGAGCATGCTCGTTTGCTCAGTAACTTTATTGAGCATACTTGTATAAGTTGTTGAGTTTCATTTTTTTTTCTTGTGTCAAATTTATTTATATGAAAAAAAACAACTCAAAATTATTTATATAAACAAAAAACTCCAATTTTACATTAAGAAAAGTATATTCGAATAACATAAATAACAAAAACAAGAAAGTTACAGGTCATATAATTCAAAATTTAACAATTTACAATTTTAAAAAAAAAGACGAAAGTGCTGAGTATTAGAGGATATGATATGAAAAAGGCAAAAAGCTAAGAAGCAGATCAAGTGTATCGTCAAATTGGTCAAAAGTAGTAAACCAAGAAGTCAAAATACTCTTCCATATTTGTCTTTAATACTTTTCGCAACAGACATGAGGTATTTTTAACATTACACAACTCTATTGCTTCTTCAATATGAATCGAAGCTATTACCAATTAATGGAAGAAAGAAAAGATCCAATCGATGAATATTGAAAAACAGAAGAAATTGAACAGTCTTCAAGGCTATTTTTAACAACAAGAAATGAAACATTGAAAACAATCTTTAAGGCTTAGGGTTTTGAGGTTGATTAGGTGGTGAATTTGGTGTAGAGTAAATCTACACCAGGGGTATTAGTAATATAACATGAAGAACATAAGAAATTGAACAATCTTCAAGACGGTTCTTCTCCATCGAAGCAACTTCCAGCGTTTTCTAGGTTTAAGCCCAATCCTAAGCCCATCTTCAATTCCGTTCTTCTCTATCGAAGCAGACCTCCGTGCGAGCAGGCGACACCGCTAGATCTGACATCAACGCCGACCTCCGAGCAAAACCTCCACGGCCATCCTCGACGCTTCCATCTCCAAACCCATCTCCTCCTTCATCGACATCAAGCCTAGGCCCAATACTTTACACCATTTTCGAGCCCATTACAACAACACAGCATCAAAACTAAAGCGATAACATCCCAATAAAATTTCAACCTTTTGATACTAAACGATGGAAATAGAGTGAGATTTGATTTTTTAGACCTAGATTGGTATTTGTTACGTGAGGGAGAGAGAGAGAGCAAGAGAGAGGAGGGAAAATGTGATTTGGGCTTTAATTTTTTTTCTAAATAAAACTAGTATATATATGGAAATAGAAAAAAAAAAGAGATAATTACACCTAGGGTCTTGAAGACACACCCCTCTTCGAGTTAGAACCCCCTCTAGGAGTCTCTTCTTACTAAAGCCCTCTGAAACTTTTTAACACATGAACCCCAAATCCCCTGTTACCTTTTTACCCTTGTAGACTTATATATATACTAACATTACATTTTATTTCTTTATACGTGAATCATTTCTAAACCAAAAGCTCTCACCTCTCTCCTCTCTTCTCTCTCATAAACCCTAGCCATAGCCTCCATAGCCACCACCACCTCCCACAGTAACCTAAAATCGCCACCTCCACCTTAAAACCGCCACCACCACCATAAAATAGCCACCGCCATCTGAGATGGCCACACCGTCAATGGTGAGCTCACCAGACAACCATCGCCACTGAGGGAGGCTCCGTTCGAAGGTAACAGGGGATGAAGGACCACCGTTCGAGGCTGAAGATCTACGTTCGAAGGGTTGCCGCGTCTTCTACACCAACGTGGACGGTCGTGACCACCGGATCGAGCTTTCTCTTTTGCTGCCATAGTTGCTCCGGCGAGAATCTCTTTTGTTGCTGCGCAGAGCTCCGGCGAGGCTAGCAGCGTCGTGACCACCGGATCGAGCTCGTTCTTTGCTGCCATGGTTGCTCTCTTTTGTTGCTGCGTAGAGCTCCGGCGAGGTGATGGGGGATGGAGGCTCACTGGATCGATGTTGATCTGAAACTAGGCGAGGCTAGCTGCTGCTGGAGTTTTCCATGGGGAGCAGATGGAAGAAGAAGGGTTGCCTGGTGGTGGTGTTAGTGGGTGGCGGTGGTGCAGGCGGTGGTGCAGGCGGTGAAGAGTCATTTGGTCAGTGTTTTTGTGATGTGCAGTTGGTCAGTGCACGCGTGAAGCTGAGGCAATCTTTTTTTTTTTTTTTTTTTGTTTAGTTTGAAATGGTTGACCAGATCTAGATCTGGTCAAACCACTTAAGGTTTTTAGTTTTTTTTTATTTTTTAATTGTATATCTTTTTGTAATTGTTGTTTAAAAAAGTGTAATAAATGTGAATAAAAGCTTTTTTTTTGACTATTTTTTATGCCTTGTTTTTATAGAGTATTTACGTGATTTCTAAGAGTACTCCATCTATTTTATAGAGTACTCCGACTTTTTTACAGAGTATTCAGTTAAATTGTTAGAGTATTCTTTTAATTCTCGGAGTACTCTCTCTTTTTTCATAGAGTATCGGGAAAAATTGAGAGTACTCTCTATTTTTCATAGAGTACTCTCAGTTTTTTCCGATACTCTATGTTTTTCCCGGTGACTGGTATCGGGAAAAACTGAGAGTACTCTCAGTTTTTTTCCGGTGACTGGTGGCCGGAGGTGGTCGGTGGTCGGTGGCCGGAGGTCGGTGGTCGGAGGTCGGTGGTAGATGGTCGGAGGTCGGAGATGGGTGGTAGGTGGTAGGTGGGTAGTGATAGAGGAGAGAGAAACAGTGACATCATACTATTTTGTCTTTTAGTGTTAGTAAGGGTAGGAAAGACTATTGTCAAAAATGAGGTCCCTAAGAATAACAACTTTCAAGACAGTACTCTATAGAGAAAAAATAGTGCTCCTAAGTCCCTATAGATAATTCACCCAAAAAAAAAAGGTAAAATGGTAAATAGATTTTTGTTAATTTTTGTTTGTGGCCTTTAGTAAGAAGAGGAAAATCAACCGGTGTTGTTGGGTCTTGAGGTGGTGTCTTCAAGACCTCTTGGGTAATAATCTCTTTATATATATGTTTCTAATAAATATTTAAAATATCAAGACACTTTAAGAAAGGTATTTTAATAAAGGTAATATAATAACTGTATTTTTTAATATGTACGAAAAGTTAAGTGGATATTATTTGTCACACCGAGGAAGTAAAATCTATAGGTAAAGGCATCTAAGCGGTACTTAATAAACTTAGAGCATGTTTGGGATTACTTTTTAAAATAATCACATAAAGTGATTTTACACAAAAAATATATACTCTAGGTCTTTCAAATCACTTTTAGGAAAAACATTAGATATGTGATTATTAAAATAATCACTTGAAGTGATTTTAGATGTCAAAATATTTTTTTAATATATCTTTCAAATATTTCAATTTTAATTGAAAAGCGCTTTTACTTCTAAAATAATCAATCCCAAACAGGCTCTTAAAGGTTTGGAAAATTAATTAAATTTCTTGAGGGTTAAATCAAGAGATATTCCGTAAAGGACCGAAAACCGATTGTAATCGTATAAAGTATAAAATGTGTCATAAATTCTTGTGTTTTAAAAATTAAAAGAGACGAGATATATCCATGTGTTGTAATTTAAGATTGAATATATATATATACACCCTTTTAAGAAGAAACTAATCGACTAAAACGTATTAACTGATTGTTGTTACCGAAACAACACGAGATGGAATTAACATCAAAATCTGGACGAGGAAATGATCAAAAAACTAAAGTAATATGAGTTGAGATCACATACACAGTTGAACTCAAAGATCTGTTTAACTTCTGTGAATTTACCGAGCAAAAAGGGAAATCTACATGTCTAGACAAAAATCTAGTTTATATTTGGTAGTTGATACCTATATGTCATCAAGATATGTGTCAGCTTGCTTATTGAATGTCTCTGATACAAATGATGTTTAACAAACTCATAGAAGAACGCGTTTATCTTAATTATAAACATACTCTTTAATAACACCTTCTTCCAACAAAAGTTTGTAAAAATATATGGAGCTATTTCTGGGAGCTTTTTCCACTTTCTTGATGCCAACCTACCGAATACGGACTTGGGCATAAGATTCACACTCAAACCTTTCACCTTGAGCAAAGCACTAATTTGAATACGAAAATTAAAGCTTCCCGGATCTTTGAGCTTGAGTGGTAACTCCTTTTCAACTCTTCTCGAGACTCTCTCAGTATGAGCCACAGTCTCTTTCATGGCTTCTACACTCGCATCTTTTTTTGGAATAACTTGTGTAAATACCTGTTGCTGTAAACCCTTTCTTAGCAATCTCAAGCATCTGGGCGTTGATTTTCTCTGGACTGTACGCATCTACAAATGTCTTGAGATCAATGTCAACCTTTGGATTTGTCTTAGGTATGGATGGTGACATTGCTGGAATAATGGAAATCCCACCTTCTCTTCTTCCTTCTCTTCTTGCACAATAGGTGCAACTTCTTCTTTTTGCTCATTTGAGGTTTTTTCCTCTTACTCTATATCTCTACTATCTTGTAGCTCAATGACCGATCTAATATCTTCTTGCATGTCCTTGAGAAGATCTACAAAGTCAGATTCTTCTGGGCTAGCCTTGGTTGGTTCTTTTTCAATATCTAGAACCTCCACGACAATTTCTACAGCATATAATGATTCCTCTTTCTTTTCTGTTTCAAGGCAGATTTCCTTACATGCTTCAAACCAAAAATTGTTGTCACCTCCTTCAATTTCTTTTACCTCATTTGCTTCTAAATAAGCATTCACATATTTTGTTATTTGGGTCAACTGCGTGTGTAAGATCTGTATTGTTGTCTCTTGTTCTCTGAAATTCTCTTGATGTACTTGAATATGATATATCCATGAAGTCTTGTAATTTCTTTATGACACGGTTCCTTATTGAGGATGTTGTGGCAAAACTTTCTGAGCTAGATTATCGGCATAAGCATCGTAGGATGATTGCAGTGGAAGAGCTGGTCTATTGTAATTCTGATTTTCTAGATAAGGACCTTGAGCTCTCTTTTGGTAAGTGTTGTTCTGGGGACGTGGTTTATAATTACCTGTATTTTTTTCCCTTTGAGAATTTGAATACTGCATACGCGGATGATTTCTACTACCAAATTAGTAATTTCCTCGATTTGATATGAAGTATACAGATGTTGGATTTCCTTCACACTCTTCCCATGTGTGATTAGGTACTTCGCAACGTGGACAAACTTGTGTTTCTTGCACTATATTTGTTGCAACTGGATTTTGACACTGCTTTATTTCGAGTTTCGTCTACTTAACTTGATTTTCCAGTGCTGCTATTTTAGCGAATTGAGCATATTCCGTTCCTAATCGAAATGTGCAATTGGTATTTGTGATAGGATCTCGTGCAATTGGCCAACTCTTTTTTGTTATATAATATGTTCCATACCTTCTACAGCTTCTGAAGGATCCATGGACACAAATCCTCCTCTTCCAATATTATCAACCCTTAATCTAATTTTTGCATCAATACCTTGATAAAATATCGCATACTGTAAAGATGGGGTTGTAACCATGGAGTGGACATCTTGCTAACTTCTATTGAAACCTTGTCCATGCGTCTCCTATTTCTTCATCATTCTCTTGGAGAAAACTGGCAAGCTCCATCTGATCTTTTAATCTCATACTCTTCAGATAGAAACGGTTATAGAACGCGGTTTGCGGTTCATCCCAAGTATTAATTGTATTTGGTGGTTGTCAATCTAGTCAATCACCAGCACTTCCAGTCAAGAAAAACAAAAACATATGGCGATACAGTTGCTCGCTTGTAATGCCTGGAGTAATGTAGGCATCACAAATCTGCATAAACTTTTGAATCGCTCTTACTGGATCTTTAATTTATGCACCACTATAGAGTCGATAACTTGAAAATTGACTAATCATACCCTGATCAGGCCTGAACTTTGTAGCTCACTGGAGGACGATACCCTAATGGTTGAACTCTAAAAGGTGCACCCAAGCCTTGGAAATCTTGTTCGCGACGTTGATTATTCCTGGTATTTCCTCCTTGTGCTATTACCTAATGGGATAGGTATTTGTATTATTGTTTCGATTATTCCCCCCAGGTGGAACTAAATTATCCTTTACTACAAACATGGCTTCTATTTGTTTCTTTTCTTCTCTTTTTGTTTGTTTTAAGCCCTAACTAAATCTTAGAGATTCTTGAGCATACACCAGATTCTTAAAGAGACAAAAACAAAAAGAAAGCGTAAATCTGAAAATAAAACTAAAAACTACTACACTAAAAACTAAATCCACACGCTAACGAGACACAAGTCTCCGACAGCAGCGCCAAAAACTTGGTGGCTTGTAGGGTGTGATAAAATAATGATAATAAAGATAAGAACTACCACCCTAACAAATCACGTTACTCACTGCAAGTATCATATATTGTATGCAAGTTTAGATAATAAGTAAGATTCTTTCGGAGGGACTTAGTGTGTTAGAATTGTGGATTAGAAGAGAAAGTGTAGTAATGAATAGTTGCGTAAATAAAAAGACAGTAAAATAAATATGTATAATTGGAGAGATATTTATACTAAAAAGTAATGCAAATAAAGTAAATACATAAGATTGAGATGAGAGATATAGCTCAGGTTTGTGTGTGTGCACTTACCTTCTATTTCATCTAATAGTTACAAGGGTGATTAAAGCTCTTAGAGTAAGTAGCTAGAATTCTATATTCCTCCTACTCCCCTTCCGGGTGGACTTAGGAAGCGACCTAACAATTACCATGGGACTTGGGTAAGGGGACCCTGTGCAATGATCGGTGGTTAATCTCAAACCCTAGTGACTATCTAGTTAGGCAAGCCTATCAGGATCACTACCACACACTAGAAGTTTATGTGGTGTTTCAATAATTAGACACCCCTTCTAGGTGACCATCCAACTACTATGGTAATCCTATACGCTGTACATTGCAACAACTACAGACAATATGTCAAAGCACATAAAATATAATTATCACTACTAATTTCAATTACATGTAAAAGGACATCCCAAATTAAAATAGATATAAGACAAGTCTAGGTTTCATACCCATATGCTAATATCAATCTAAATAGGTTTAGTTCATACTAGAGAAAGAAAGAAAATAAATTACAAACGTGAAGAATAGGAGCGGCATGAACAACTTCCAACTCCTTCTTCTATTCTCGTCACTTGCTCCTGATGATTTCTTGGTATAATACTGAATAAGGACTAAGAAAGAATAATTTCTCTAAGGTAGGAATGGATATATATAGGACTTTGATCGAAATATGGAATAGCCCCCAAGTTAAGGAGTCGTAATCTTACCAGAATTCGTATTCCTAAATTGTAGGATAAGATAAACCTTTGCAGATTGATTTGGTCGTATCTCCTTCATTGCTAATCATAATTTAATGTACGACCTATCAAACGGTCGTGATTAAAAGATCTATAAGCTGGTAAAAGAGATCCTTCAAATCCGTGACCGCCTTTTTCAGCTTTTCAATTAGTGAACGTTTCTCCAGCATAACTGATTCTTTACTTTCTAAATATATCCAAACTTTTCCTGTTTACTTATGACTGAGGAGTTTTCTATGATTTTCTTCACTTATTATCATTATACCAAGGTGTAATAGTTTCCATTACCTAAGTGATACACAAATTACGCGCAAAAGCACATAAAATAGCAAAACACCTAAAACTTGACAAGAAAGTGCAAAGTAAGAATAAATGTGGAAAACTACGAACATTAAGTACTAAATACCCCTAAAATGATGTATCAAGTATAGATTTATATATCAAAAATATGGATACATCGCCCAGTTATTGCATATATACAAAATTCTCCCTTAATCAATATAACATAAGTGAAGACTTGTGGGGATAACTTGCGAGTTCTCGAGTTATAGTCTCATATCTTTATCCTTTGTATTCACTTTTTGTCTTTAATTGTGTCTTGGTTAATTAATCGTATTTTCATTAATGTCTTAAAACCCAAAACCAAACAAATACTTAGTGCCTTTGCGTATTTACTCTATCAACTCTTTCTAGTACACTCATAATAACACTTTCTTCAAATTAACTTTCGTAGTTCCTGAGAACAATATCAGATTTATTTACTTATTACTTGAAAATGATCTGTACATTTGCTAAAAGTTTATCTCGTTCTCTATAGGTGTGTGCAATTTTATACCATTATTTTATCACACCTTTGGAGATGGCAAGTTTTCGGCGCCATTTCCAGAGACTATATCATTAGTTTTGTGTTTTTAATTAGTATAGCAGTTTTAGTTGTTCGATTTTACGCTTTTCCTTTTGTTTGTGTATTTTAAGATTCTTAGATGTCTAATCCAAATAATCAACGATAAGATCTAGACCTTCCTAGGCCATTTCAAGGCTTGCTTGGTCAATTCTTGATCTACGGGAATTATAGTGTTGATGCACATCAATCTCCGGTCTATTTTGTTCAGAAATTCAGGCAAATATATGCCAACTACATTACTGAGGATGTCGCATGAGAGCAGATGTACTATTTCATGCTTCAATTCTTCTTGACCAGAAGTGCAAGCGATTGGTTAAATAGTCAACTTCCGAGCTAATATTAATTTGGGACAAGCTTCAAGCAAGATTTTTGGATCAATTTTATCCTATGAGGTTGAAGGACCAAATAGATCTTACAAATTTTTTACAAGGAGTCGGTGAGAGTGTTGGCGAAGGATGGACAAGATTTTAGAGAAGTTGGTAAGGTGTCCATTACATGGGTACATGCCCGAGTTACAACAATCCATGCATTTATAAATGACTCGACATGAGTTCAAAATTGAGAGTAGATAATCTTATTGGTGGTGGTTTTGTCTCCATGGATCTAAATGAAACATCGATTAGTAAGTAGAAGATAGTAGATACCGAGAGGAGTTGGCCAAAGTCGCGATCTCCTATTGTTATTATTACAAGAGTTACGTCGTGAGTAAATGGTAATACTGTTGTGGATGATAATTTTTATAGATTGGAAGATCAATTAAAGAAATGAAATATGATTGTTAAAGCATCCAAGGTATAAATTCTTAGATGAATGTCGTGAACGAGACCTATGGTTATTCCATGATAAATCAAGTAAAATTTCAGAGTTATCACCAAGGTAATCAATTCCAACTATCAATTCCAAGTGGCATCTTTTATCAAGGCAATTCATATCAGTCTCGACCTCAAGAAATTTTTTATCAAGTGACACCTTAAAATCTATCTCTGAGTGTAAAAGCCTATGGGGATCAAGACTTTCAACCATTGAGCTACATTGTTTTTCACGAGAATCAAGCTTTGAAGGCACTTCCATCTCATCCATAAGAAGGTGAAAATGAGTTGAAAGATATTATTGAGTGATTCATCAGAATATCAACTAGACAATTTGATCAAAAGTGAGTCGAAGATTGATGCAACTGCATCATTGTTGTAGAACGTGCAACAACGTAATCAAATTATGGAGCAAATATCGACACAACTCACTACAACTAGTCAACAAATGAAACGAATTCAACCCTTGCAATATACCCAAAGTAAGAACATTAAGGTCAAACTGATTCAAAATGTTTATGACAAGGTTGTTCACGAAGCGTGTAAGAATATTAGCATTCAAGTTAAAAAGATAGTGGAATCGCCACCAATTATATACAGTAAAGTGGATATTTTGAAAGAGATAGAACCAACCAAGTTGAACTTAGGCAAGGTAACTGTAAAAAATTGGGTTGTAGAGGTTGAGAAAATGAGGTTGAGAAGCCTAGAGAGGTAGTTGATACACCGAGGGTGCAAGATAAAAGTAGGGTTGGACCGCCGTCCCTACACATTCGTTTTTCACTACCAGTCCAATTACAAACCGCTTATCCAAAGGGTGATAGTAAGTATAAAAGTTCATGGAGACGTTAAACCAAGTAAAAGTCAACGTACCGTTACTTGAAGCCATTTCAAAGAAGAAAACTATCAACGATTATGCATGGAGACACTATTCAATTAGAATAATTTCACATAGTATAAGACTTCGTCACTAAACAATGAGATATCTGAAAAAGTTCAGCAGAAGTTACCACCGAAACTTAACAATCGTGGAGATTTCAACCTCCTAATAAAAATAGGTGGTACATTTGAGGTAAAGGTGATGTGATTTGCGTGTGAGTGTGAATATCATTTCCAAGAGTGTGTTCAAGAAATTGGTATGGGAGATTCCAAACCAACATCCTTCATCTTGCAATTGGTAGATCGATATTCATCATATCGATGGGGAGTAATCGAGGACATGCTCGTCCAATATTACTTAAATCTTGTTATTCCCACTGATTTTATTATTCTTGATTATGATGCAGATAAGAATGCCTTGTTCTTACTTAGGAATCCATTCCCAGTCACGAGCCGCACCATAGTCAATGTGAACGAGGGATACGTGACCATCCATATTGAAGATGAATCCTAAATGTTCTACGTTTTGAGAAAGAAGAAGAGAAATGAGCATAAGGAGTCTGGACAATTAGAATTGTGACCTATAAAATGCTAAGAGTCCCCAAGAAACTATAAGAAAGAAGAGGATAATTTTGGGGTAAAATATAAAGTAGCATGGAAAGCTCCTAACCCCCAGAATAAACCACGCAAGCAAAAGAGTTCTTGGATGGGGGCATTCCTCGTTACCCGAGTTGCTTCATCTAACGTGATCGAGGTAAGAGATAAGAAGAGCTATAAATTTAGTTTGGTAGATGTTGATAGCCTCACCCGCTGTTGGGGAGGCTATATAAAAAAGAAGTAGCTGAGGTAACTCGTCAAACTTTGAACGATGTAAAACAAAAGTGCCCTTGGGAGTCATCCCATGATTTACATGATTTATTAGTTTAAATTATTTGTTTTGTAGTGTTTATTAAATTAATGTTAGTGTTTTAAGTGTTTAAGATGTTTAATGAGAAGGTTTTTTTAGTGTTTTAATGTATATGTGTTGTAAATTTTGAGTTTGGGGTGAGTTAGAGGAAAAATCGTGCATGCTAGCTTCTCCTAGCGTATACCGCGTCCATCGGGCGGTATACCTCACTAACACCATTGCGACGGTGTGAAAATCATACTCCATACCGAGAGAAAACTTGTCCAAACGGTATACCGTGACCTACGGGCGGTGTACCACACCAAGAGGGTATCGTAATTCGCAAAAAAAGTAAGACGGTATGGTGCTCAACGGTATACCGAACCCAACGGGCGGTATATTGTTCGAAGAAGAACTGTCATGGCGGAAGCCAAAATCACAGTCCATGCAGAGAGCTAAAATTCTCCCACTGGTATATTGTGCCCAACGAGAGATTTACTGTGACCTGACTATATCGATACTTTGGGATGACCGTACTATGGCACCAAGGATAAGGTAGGGCTCAACACACTGCTCGATCATGAAGGAGACTAAAAAAGCACAAAAGTTTTTTTCCGGAGCTGTATTTGGGAAGCCATAACTTTCACATACGAGCTCGGGGTTCAGCGATTTAGAATGCCACAGAAAGCTTAGGAAAATGTAAAATGAATGAGTCAAGCAAACATCACCCTAGAAAAAATTCAAGAAGTTATTAAGCGCATCATCTTGGATTTAGAACGCCAACCACTAACTTGGGGATCGAGCAATTCTCGCCAAGGTAAGAATCATTCCCTTTCTTGTTAAATATGAGTTTAGAACATAATTTTAAATTTTAAATTCTTATTGAGTCTTTTTGAGTCGTGGGGACACGACTCATTTTTGAGTTGGGGGGTATATGGATTCGTTTTCCATCATTCCCATTTTTCTATAAAAGATTTAAATTTTTTAGTTAGAGAATTGGCATAAAATATGGCGAATGTCTCTATTTGATATTTGAGCATGATTTTGTCTGTGTCAATGATATTAGGTAGTATGTTTTTGAACAATGTTACATCATATATATTATATATGCATTAAACATTAAGTAAATTATAGGTATATTAATAAACAATATGTAAGAAGCAAAGTTCAGTCTTAGGAAGCCTTGAGCGGGGTGTAGAATGTGACGTCTGAATTAGTTGATAACCCGCTTTGACTATAAACTAAAACTAAACGAGGCATGTTAGTTAGAGAAATGAATAATAAATTTCTTTGTTAAGCCACTTGAAACCTTTAGCTTGATAACCCTTTTATGAATTAAATATAAATATCAATCTCAGCCCCTTCTAGCCTTTTTAAAGCCTTTTTCTTAGCCATAATACAAGCCATACCCTTTATATTATAGGACTTCCCCATATGACCACACTCGAATCTTGATTCTTAGACACTCGTCTTTAGAGCTTGAGTTTAGGATGGTGTGAACGATATAGAAAACACTTAGGTGGGTTTTTGAGCTCATGTACATGTGCTATGATTGATGGTGCACAATTTTATCGTAACCCTTTGTTGGGTTCTATTGGATAAAGAAAGTAACGGAAAGAAAAATGAAAAATAAGTAGCATGACATCTCACAAAAAGAAGAGTCATAGCTAACTTGCAAAAGTAAAAAAAAAATAGAGATGAAAAAGAATTGAAAGTAAAGGACCGGCAAAGTAAAAAAAAACTTTATGTAATAATCGTGAAAGATATTGGATTAATTGGGTATACTAATCAAGAGAATCATATTGGGTTGAGTGAGAACATTTTTTAGTGTAACTCAAGCTTTAGGCGATTGGTTGATGGCTAGCAAGGAGAGAGCCAAAAGCTCACTTCATATTATCCAAATATACGCATCATACTGTCCTTACGCCTACGTTATAACATAAAAAAAATAGGATTTTCAACTACGTGGCTAAGTAATAATTGATCGATTAAGGAGTATCTAGGTAGACCATTGGATATTATGTTAGGATCGAGGAACACCTTACAACATCCATATCAAACTAAGTGAAACCCACTCCTTCTTACATTGCGAAGTTAATCTGATCTTGAATTTAAGACATGATGATTGTTTGTGTACTATATGTGTGTATTAGTAACTTAACATTACTACATGCTACTTGCTAGGATATTTTTCTCTAGGATCACAATTTTTTTTCTACTCACTTCTTCTTCTCTAGTGATTAGTATATAGAGACTGCCTTATTGTTCTTATTTATATTGTGTCGGGACATCACAAATTTGAGTTGGGGTTCTTGATGTCTCATTTATGTGATAGATTAATCTAGTCATGATATATCATTTTAGGGTTAAATAGTTTTAGTTGAGGGATTTTTCCCAATATATTGATATTTTACACTTTCTTGTCTAATTTTGGGATTTATGCTATTTCTAGAGATTTTGTGCATAATTTGTGTGTTAAGTGTGAAGCTATTACATACTTGAAATATAGGATACTACGAGATGATTGTAAGAAGTGAAGAGAATGATATTGCTCCTCAGTCGTGGCGAAAGAGGAATATTCGACCATTTTAAGGAAGTGAAAGTATGTGTCGGCCAGATTTGGAAAGTGGATTGCTCAAGGTTCCACGTGAGATTTACAGGGACTATAGATGATTCCTTTCATATATAGATAGGATTTGAATTTGGGAACACGTAGGATTTGATGGTTCACAATTCAGAACTGAATTGAAGAAGTTATGTAATTTTCCACGATAGTAATTCGAACCAGTCCCCTCTTTAGTAAAACATTTTAGGGTTGGATTAAGTCACTTAAACGAAGCCCATGACCACTAAAACGTTTTTGGACCTTTAAATGTCACAAACTAACATTATGAAAGATTCTCTAATCATATTATCACCTAGAGAAATTTTCTGGAGCAAAGAAGAGAAGAGAAGGAGTATGGAAGCAGTTTATGCCTTTCCACCTTATCCTAACACTATTTGTCGCAATTAGTGAAGTAACTTTATTCTATTTTATCTTCTAAAAATGAATAATGTACTTTTATTTGCTAGTTTTATTTCTTTTAATATGAATTGATTCTATTTAGATTGGGAACAATATTTATGTATGAACCCTAGACTTATTCGTATGTGTTAAATGAATTTGAGAGAATACATTTAAATGAAATTTGTTTGTGATTGCTTTGCATTTTGTATTTGCCTTATTTTTGTAATCCCTGCTGTGTGCAAGTATAGGGTTGCCCTTGAGTAATTAGAACTGTCACCCTGATGAGTGGTTCAATTATTTAAAATGATACATAGTCGTCTAGTGTGCGGTAGTTATCCTGACGGGCTTTCCTAACTAGGTAGTCAATAGGGTTAGATATAACCACCGATCATTGCCTAGGTTCCCCTTACCCAATCCCCCAGTAGTGTTGAGGTTGCCCCATAAGCTACCCTAAAGGGAGTTAGGAGAAATTTAGAATCCCGACTATTGCATGTTTACACAATTCTCTCTTAATTAATAAAACGTAAGTTAAGACTAGTGGGGATTACTTGCAAGTTCTCGAGTTATACTCTCATATCCTTCTCTTTTTTTCTTTTTCTTTTTGTCTTTAATTGAGTCTTAGTTAATTAATCATATTTGCATTAGAGTCTTAAAACCCATAACCAAACAAATATTTAGTGTCTTTATGTATTTACTCTATCAACTCTTCATAGTATACTTCATAATAACACTATCTTCAAATTAATTTTCATAGTCCCTGAGAACGATATCCGTTTTACTTACTTATTACCTGCAAATGACCCATACACTTGCGAAAAGTTTCTCCTATTCTCTAAAGGTGTGTACATTTTATATCATCATTTTATCACACCTTTGTAGACGCCAGATATAAATCTCGTTTATTGGGAAAACGGTCATATCACAAGGTAAAAATAGTTTTTTGGGATACATATTCTTTCTATTGTTAAAAGATTTACCTCATTTTGTTATATACTAGCTATTTTGGTACATCTTGATTGTAACTTGTGTTGGTCAAGTGAAATTTTTCTCAAGTGTTGATTGGGTTGATGATGACTTGATTAATACATTTATCTAATTGTAAAGACTAACGTAATATATTCACTTATTTGAAGTTGAACGAGAAATTAGGTTATGAAATTTTTGGAGGAAAAATGAATAAACAAATAAATAGTTTTTAGTTATTTATATATTTATATATATAGTAAAGGTGAAAGAAAGAAAAAAAATTAAATTTTTACTATTGGTCCAAGTCCAATAGTTTTTTTTTTCATGTGGATACAACTTCAAATTTTAAAGTCACAACCCTTTCTAATGGATGTCAGCCACCTATTCAATTTCTATAAATAGTTGGTTAACTCAAACATTTTCTTAATTCAGTTTTTCAAAGTATTAAGCATTAAAATTATAAGAGAGATAGAAAGAAGAAGCAATATTAAGTTCGTTGAAATTCTTAAAAATGCGTGTGTCAATCTTTTGAATAGTTTTGTCGTTGTATCCTGGAGGTTGAAGCCAACAAACGTAAGACACCGCTACATAGCCTAAATTTTTAAAGACATCAATACAATCCGAGTTTCGACAAGTAAAGCTATTTATTTATTTACTTTTATTTTATTATTGCATTAATTTTTTATATTGTTTTACTGGTTTATACAAATAAAACATAATAAAGTATTTATGATTCACGTTGTATAAACCAGAAAATGTTTTCTATTTGTTTTATAAACTTTACTTTTGCAAAATTTCTAGGTCTGTGTATACAGAACATGAATATTACATTCTATTTCTTTTCTCTTATTCTGATTTCTAGGCTCATGTATACATACTAGAAAATTACTGGCTTACAAACGTCAGATTTCTACTTCATATCGAATATGGTGGGAAATACTAAAGAAAGTGAAAAGTAACCTGGGACGGATAATAACTCAAGAACATAAGTTCGTGTACCCGTACCAACACCCATTGGACCAGCCGATAGGCTAGAAAAGTTCAGTGGTTCTGACTTTAAGAGGTGGCAGCAAAAGACGTTGTTCTACCTGACCACTCTATGCTTGGCAAAATTTCTAAAGGAAGATCCACCAGAAATGGGATCCAATCCAAATAGTGAGACATACAATGCATTAGATGCTTGGAAGCATGCTAATATCCTATGTAAGAATTACATTCTAAACTATTTGGAGAATTCCTTATACAATGTGTACATAACCATGGCAACTACTAAGCAATTATGGGATTCTCTTGAGAAGAAATACAAGACTAAAGATGCCGGCACAAAGAGCTTCATGATCGGTAGGTTCCTTGATTTAAAGATGATGGATTCAAGACTATTAATGTCTCAAGTACAAAAATACCAGTTGATTCTTCATGAGTTGAGCGTTGAGGGTATGAAACTGGTAGAGTCTTTCCAAGTTTGTGCTCTTGTGGAAAAGCTACCCCTGTTGTATACAGATTTCAAGAACTGCCTCAAGCACAAACACAAACAGATAAGCCTTGAAGATCTAAATGTAAGGTTAAGAATTGAGGAAGACCATCGAATGGCTTAAAAGGCAACTAACCCTCGATCATATGAAGTAGAGGAAAATCTTGCAGAACAAGGGAGGACCAACCAAAACAACAACGTAAGAGGCAAGGACAGTCATATAATGGAAACAATAAAAAGATGAAAATCAACGGGGATCGTCACAACTGTGGAGAGCGTGGACATCGTGCAAAAGACTGTCGAAACGAGAAGGCACAAGGAAACCAAAAGAAAGGTAAGGGCGGCCAGTCGTATGTGACTGAGATTTCCGAAGGTATTGACAATTTGAACCTTACATCAACAATCTCATAATTCAACCTCGTCAGCAACCCAGGGACATGGTTGAGCAACTCGACACATGTGCTCGGAAAAATCTGTGTTCAAAACCTACAAGAAATCTACAAATGAAGAAATATTGTATAGGGGAAATTCTGCCACCTCAAAGTTTCAAGGTACTGGAAAGGTTGTGCTGAAGATGACCTCCGGAAAAAAGTTGACCTTGAAAAATGTACTCCATGTTTCAGACATTAGCAAGAACTTAGTTTCCAGTTCCTTGTTAAGAAAGGCTAGGTTTAAACTTGTATTTATAGCTGATAAGTTTGTATTAACTAAAAACAAATGTATGTAGGAAAATGGTACCTTGCGACGGTCTATTTAAGATGAATGTAATAACTGTAGTAACTACAAAAAATGTAACTGATGCAGAAATGAATGGAAATTCTGATTTTGTTTATATGCTTGACTCACCTAATTTATGGCACAATAGATTAGGACATGTTAATTTTGGTTCATTAAATAAGTTAATAAATGTCTGGTTATGACCTAATGTGAACTTCAATTCTCAAAAGGAATGTGAAGTATGTGTTGAGTCAAAATTAACCAAGACCTCCTTTAAATCTATAGAAAGGACCTTGGGACTCTTAGAGTTAATTCACAGTGACATTTGTGACTTAAAATTGTGCAAACTAGAAGTGAGAAAAATTATTTTATAACTTTCATTGATGACTGCACAAGGTATTGACAAATATACTTGCTTCGAAGTAAGGATGGGACCATAGAAGTATTTAAGCAATACAAAACTGAAATTGAGAATTAACTAAATAAAAAGATTAAGAATCTTATAACAGATAGGGGAGGAGAATATGTGTCTCCTTTTGAAGAGTTTTGCGTTGAACATGGAATCATCCATCAAACCACGACCCCCTATTTGCCTCAACAAAACGGGATTGCTGAACGCAAGAACCGCACGCTGAAGGAAATGATGAATGTCTTGTTGATTAACCAGGGTAGCCACAAAACTTGTGGGGAGAGGCTTTGCTCACCGCAAACCACATCCTTAACAAGGTCCCACACAAGAAGGTTAATAAAACTCCTTATGAATTGTGAAAAGGAAATCCACATTTTTTCAAATACTTACAAATGTGAGGATGCTTGGAAAAGGTAGCAATCTATGCTCCAAAAATGGTCAAAATAGGACCAAAGACCATCGATTGCATCTTTATTGGATATGCTCACAACAGTGTTGCATACAGATTCCTTGTACACAAATTTTGTCATTCAAGTCAATACGGTGATTGAGTCAAGAAATTCACATTTCTTTGAAACAACATTTATGTACAAGACCGTACCGGAATCTGGTTCCTTAAAAAGAACACACGATGCAATACAACAATAGCAAGATCAAGAATCATTGTCAACCGAAGTAATGGCATGACAAATTTGATAAATTCATGATCTCGAATGGTTTTAAGATCAATGAATGTGACAAATGTGTTTATGTAAAACAAAATGAGGCAGGGTATGTCATTTTTTTTGTTTATATGTAGATGATATGTTAATCATTGGAGATAACAATGATATGATTACATTCACCAAAAGGATGATTTCAAGTAAGTTTGACATGAAAGATTTAGGCCTTATTAATGTTATTTTGGGTATCAAGATTCTCTGAACATCTGAAGGTATTGTACTATCTCAGTCACACTGTGTTGAGAAAGTATTAAATAAATTTAGTAAAGGTGACACAAATATCGCCAAGACACCTGTTGATCTAAATTTACATCTTGCTAAGAATAAAGGTGATACAAACAACCAGTTGGAGTACTCTCAAATTATTGGGAGTCTCATTTACCTAACAAACTACATTAGGCCAGATATAGCACATGCAGTAAGCATGCTAAGTAGGTTTACACATAATTCGGGGAAGAACCACTGGATTTATATTGTAAAAGTTCTAAGATATCTCAGATACACTATGAAAGAAGGGTTGTTGTACACAGGATATCCAATTGTACTAGAAGGATACAGTGATGCAAACTGGATATCAGACTCCACCGACTCAAAATCCACAAGTGGATTTGTCTACATGTTAGGAGGAGCAGCCGTGTCTTGGAAATCCACTAAGCAAACGTGCATATCCAGATCCACTATGGAATATGAGTTTATAGCTTTAGACAAAGTTGTTGAGGAAGCCGAGTGACTTCAGAATGTTTAAGAGGATATTCCTAATTGGCCGAAGCCTGTGTCAGCTTTTTGCATATATTGCGATAATCAAAAAATGTCATTGGTAAGGCAATAAACGAGATGTATAACGGTAAGTCTAGACACATACGTCATAGACACAATATCGTTGGAGAACTGCGGAGTTATCACAATTGATTACGTTCGATCAAAGAATAATATAGCGGATCCATTGACCAAAGGTCTACAATGAGAGCAAGTGCGGGTGTTGTCAAGGGGAATGCGTCTTAAGCCTAGGAAACCTGAGTTGCCATGATGGGAACCCTACCTATCAGAGTGGAGATCCCACAATCTAACTTCAAAGGGAAAACTGAATTATGAAACTGAAACTTGGTGCGACACACTGTAGGGAGACCTCCCCAAACCATTCTTACAATAAAATTAAACAGTGGTACTTGTAAAAGTGAAGGATAACTTAAATTTTTAATGGTTCTTGTATATTCAATAACATAAGATAGACTAATGCAAAATACTTTCTAATAGACCACCTATATGAATAACATGGGTAGGGCCTCCCTACGAGAATTTGGTAAATGCAAATTTCTCCGATGGTTATTCATTATATACCAAGAGTTGTCCAGGGCCGTAAATGGACACACCATGAGAACCAAATAATGTTTGAAGTATACAATGTAAGTTATGTTGACTTGGTTTACACAAAAGTTGAATAGTTCTAGACATCACGTTAACTCGTTAGCAAGTAAATCCAATAGCTCTTACTAGAGAAGTTTCAAGGCCAAACACTACATGTCTCGATGTACTATTCTTCTACGCTCTTCTCTCGCTCTCTCTCGTGTTTAGCATTCATTTGCATATATCTTCGGGGTGGTTAGTCAATTGCCATTCATGTGGGGATTGTTGTCAAATGCGATTTTTACCAAGTGTTGACTGGGTTGATGATGACTTGATTAATACGTTTATCTAATTGTAAAGACTAACGTAATATATTCACTTGGTTAAAAGTTATTTGAAGTTGAATGAGAAATGAAGTTGTAAAATTTTTGGAGGAAAAATAAATAAATAAATAGTTTTTAGTTATTTATATATTTATATATAGTAAAGGTGAAAGAAAGAAAAAATATTATATTTTTACTATTGGGCCAAGTCCAATAGTTTTATTCCATGTCGGCACAACTCCAAATTTTAAAGTCACAACCCTCTCTAATGGATGCTAGCCACATATTCATTTTTTATAAATAGTTGGCCAACCTAAACATTTTTTTTTAATTCAGTTTTTAAAAAAAATTAAATATTTAAATTCTAAGAGAGTGATAGAAAGAAACAACATTATTAAGTTAGTTGAAATTTTTAAGAATTCGTGTGTCAGTTTCTTTTAAACAATTTTGTCGTTGTATCCTGAAAGTGTCAACAAACGTAAGACACCGGTACGTGGCCTAAATACATTTAAAACATCGGTTTCAATCCAAGTCTTGATAAATAAAGTTATTTATTTATTTACTTTTATTTTATTTTTGTGTTAGTTTTTATATAGTTTTACTGATTTATATAAATAAAACACTAACAATTTGCGTTATCATTAAAATAAAACCATGATATTGGATCGTCTACAAGCTACGCAATTTTGTTTTTATTCTCTTTTGTTGAAACATCTTGAAGATTCGGAATAAAAATTTGTTTTTGAAAATGTCAAGTGTTAGTAACTTCTGATAGACTGGTCACTTGAGAGGCTAAGATGGACTTATAATTCAAGGATTTTTTGGCCCCCTCCAATTCAACGAGGGACCAAAATAACCAGATGTTGATAGGCTTTAATCATCACTCTAGTGGAATTATTTTGTCATTCAGAGGTGTTGTTCTAAACCCAACAACTAAGGTTATGAAGTGAAAATTGTATTTGTAAGGAGCGAATACGATCATTAGTTCTCTTTTTCGGAAAATAAAGTCAATATCAAGTCTGCTAATATAGAGTAGGATTGCCTAGAGATTGTTATTCCTATTGCTAGGTGCATCATCAGATTTCAGGTGATGAAAGTTTTATCCATCTCTAGTGGAATATACAAGTTTTGTTATATTTCTAGGAGTTGTAATGGAATGACTTATATATTTACAAAGCTAATAAAGAATACAAATTTTAGGCATAGGTCTAAGAGATCCTTAGACAATGCTTGCATATCATTTCTTGGGATTTTTTTTTTCCAAACTCAATGATTTTTGTTAGACTTGTTGAATTAATCAAGCTTTTAATCTACTCATTTGTGTTTGTGGCTCTCTTGGCCAAAGTGGTTGTAACATTTGGTCCTTTTTAATATCCACATTGATGGAACAAAGAAAATTATATTAGTTTTTGTTTGATTTACTTTACTTACCTTCAAAAGTGTTTACTTCAAAAGTGTTTAACACATAAAAGTTAGGATCATATGGATGTATTTCTACACGCGCACCATCACCATCACCACCATTTGCCCGACCTCGGTAGTGGCAATGGCGGAGACGTGGCATGAGGAGTTTGGAAGTCTTGGAATATTAAAAAATAAAAATAAATAACTTTGTGGCTACCCTTGGGTGTGTATTACTTATACTATCAGTCAAAGTTGTTTTCAAACTCAAACATTTTTGTGATGTTAATGAAAAACTTATATGATAAACCTTTGTCGATTCCCCTCCATTTGTCCATGCTGTTATTACAAGAGTTATTACTTTGTCCCCACGTTTTTGTGGTAGACTAATAGAGGAATAATTTTGTAACGTTTTTGTGTAATGGAAACATTCATGAACATGTCTGAAACATAGCTATATAAACCCTTACTCTCATTTCATTTCTACAAACATAATTCACGAAACTCTCTAAACACTGTCTGGTTTCAAACGTTTTTTTCAAGAGGTTTTTTGGGAGTTTGAGAAGTACTTCAGCACTCATTTAAAGAGTAAACTTTAGAAAAGGGGGTCATAATACCATGGGAAATGACGGGTGAACACAGTTTAGCACCCCAACTGCATCGCTAATTGTTTTTAAGGTAATGGTTGACCATGCTACTACAAACATGATTATTTACGGTTCTAATCTAAAATTATATTATGTTTTCTTATTATAGTTGTTCCCTTGTTTATCAAAAATTCAGAAATGATATCTTACTTTTTTGAATAGTGGTTGTTTTCTTGAATCAACGTGAAATTCTCTTTAATTTGTCAAAACTTGAACCCCTCAACGAGTAAAACTTTAAGTGTTCTTTGAGTTACTTGAGTCTAATAGTGTTCTTTTTACTGTTGATAATTTTTTTAGTTACTTGAGTCTAATAGTGTTCTTTTTACTACCTCCCGTCTATGTTGTAGATCTCGGTTTCGGGAGCTAGGCGGTCGACCGGGGCCTAGTGCCTAGGCGGGATTACACGGGGCTTAGGCCGAATTATACGGTTTTGAATCTCGATGTGTAATTTTGTATATTTAGTAATATATATGAGGCAATTATAGCAATTTTAACTATTTAAGTCATAAAATTCATCTAACGACACTATAGTAAATATAAAAATACTAAAAAATTGAGTTATAATATCAACTAAAGAATTATCGAGAATAATTAAAATAACAAAAAGGTCTATGCGGGCATGTTTTTCCATTAATCGGCGCCTAGGCGGTCATTTTTCGCCATTAATCGGTGCCTAGATGGGCTAGGCGCCTATTCCACGACGACTAAGGCGTTAGGCAAGAACGACTAGAATTTTAACTAGGCGTAAGCGGCTGAGGGGGGGTTGACGACTAGGCGGGGAGATCTACAACATAGCCTTCTGTCGTATATCCTCCTACTAATGACAAGTATTTGAATGAAAAATTATTGACACTGCTCTTTTAAAATATCAAAAAAGATAACAAATTTGTCAGGGATACCATTCTAAACTATATTTGATGTTTGACTTGTTCTTCAATGAAGAATTTTCTAATTTTATCTAGCAGAATCTGGTTGCTAAGTTTGAAGCCATTGATATCGGCTTGAATAAGTACGTGACTAGTAACTGGAGAAAGTTCACTTTCACTGATCAAAAACCATTCATGAAAAAAGTTCACGATTACGAGAGGTTGTGTGACGCAGTCATATTTAGAGGAATGAAGATGTGTGAGGTTTTCATGGCCAACTTTCATCTTGATCCATTTCACCCTCTTGGAGTGATTACATAAATCATCTTAAATACAAAAGGATTACACTTCAGGGACTCATCGGCCAATACGCGTACGAAAAAAGAAAATTTCTAAAAGGATAAGCTTAACTCTCTACCTTTTAGTTACACTAAAGATAATATGGTTGAATCTTCAAGGAATGCTAAACAAAATAGGTTCAAGGATAAATGGAATCAAAACCACCAACAAGGTTAGAACAAAAAGAAAATCTAGAGGCGGGAAAACCAAAACCAAGGGCAAAAACCAACTAAAGGAAACTTTAAGCAACTAATGGAGTTTAGAAGGACAATATTTTGTGCTAGTACTATAGGAAAGGACATATCAAGTCAAGGATAGGAATAACAATGGCAACATGGCTCTTTCAAAACTGACTGAAGCTGACTAGGTAATCATTGCGGTGATGGTCAAAGAAAATCTAGTGAAAAACAATATGGAATAGATTCCAAATACCGGAGCATCAAGACACTTCTACTCCAACAGAGAATTGTTCTAGGAGTTTGAGGAGGTGGATGATGGGGAATGCGCCTACATGAGAAAATCAACCAACATTGGAGTCCTCAGAAATGGAAATGTTTTTTTGAATCTAACTTCTGGAAAATTACTTGCTTTTAGTGATGTTCTGTATGTCCCCTCCTTTCAAAGAAGTATTTTATCAGGATCCCTACTTATAAGGTTGGACTCAAACCTTTTTTCTAGGGAAGGGGGAATAATTATTACTAAGAATGACAAGTTTGTTGGGAAAGGCTATAGTTATTAATAAAAGTGTGGGGGTGTCTGACCAAGACGAGCCTACCCGACTTTAAGAAAACAAACATTTTTACCTCAAACTATAGATTCTATATTTGTTGGCTATTCTGAAAATATGAATACATATAGATTTATGTCTATATATGAAAATTTTATATGTTAATCAAGGAATGCATAATTCTAAGAGATTGTCTTTCCTTTAGATAATAGTTTCAATTCTTCATTTTTTGATATAACATTTATTACTGATATTCATGCTAGTGATAATACTTTCTCTAGTATGCCCTCTCCTAAATTTGATATTATCCCTAGTAATGAACCTATGAGTAAGAGACGCAAGATAGAGTCCAGTTTTGGACCTGATTTTATCTCCTTATCATCACTGAGGAATTCCCCTTAGATATGCTAAGTAAAGAGATAGTAGCATATTTATTTATTGAGGAAGACACTAGAATGTTTGATAAATATATGCAATCAGTAGATGCTAGTTTTTGGAGAAAAGCCTTAATAGTGAGCTAGATTCTATAGTGGTAAAGCATTCCAGGGGTTTGACCAATTTTCCTATCGGTAGTAAACCTACTAGTAGCAAGTGGATTTTTAATAAAACATTTAGGCCTTATGGGTCAATTGAAAAATTTAAGGCTAGACTAGCAATTAGAGACTTTACCCAATATAAAGGTTTAACTACTTTAATAGATATTCCCTTATAACCAAAATAACTACAATAAGAACTCTTTTTACCTTAGATGTCATCCGTAACTTAGTAATGCATCAGATGGATGTTAAAACTTCCTTTTTTAATGGAGATCTAGATGAATAGATCTATATGGATCAACCCCAATTGCTTTCTAGTACCTAGTAAGGGTAGTAAAGTTTGTTAACTTAGGTAATAATTGTATGGTTTAAACAAGCACCCGAACAATGGTATAAAAAAATAGATGAACGTTAGTTAAAGATGGATTTATAGTCAACACTTATGATTCATTTGTTTACTCTAAAGTATCAGGACTAGAGGGTGTGATCATATGTCTTTATGTAGATGACATGCTCATCTTTGGAACTAATATGCGAGCTTAATGAAACTGTTTAATCCCTATCTTCTAAGTTTGAGATGATAGATATGGGAGAAGTGGATGTTTTCTTAGGGTTTAAGATCATTCGGGAGGGTAGTGTGACGAGTCCCACTATGTAAAAAAGATAGTGAAGAAACTCAACTCCTTTGACGTTGTACCTGTAAGAACTCCTTACAGTCCTAATATTTATCTAAACAAAAATAGTAGAGATTTTTCTTCCCAAAATGATACACTTATATCATAGCAAGTGTAATATTTTCAAAGAATTTCACTCGACCTAACATTGCCTACGCGGTGAGTAGACTCGATCTCTATACACATAATTCTAGAATTGACCATAAAACAACACTTCATCGATTACTTAAGTACTTTAAAGGTATTATGGATATGGAAATGTATTTAACAAGTGTCATGTTGTTCTAGAGGGATATTGTTATGCAAAATGGATATCATATTATGATGAAGTGAGTGTCACTAGTGGATATATATTTTCCTTAGTTTGAGGAGTTATAGCATGGAACTCTTTCAATCAGGCTTGTATAGCACGCTCCACTATGGAATATGATTTTATAGTGCTAGAGTTGGTTGGGAAAGAAACCGAGTGGTTAAGAAGTCTCCTTGTTGATGTGCTATTATGGGAATAAATAGTTGTTCCTGTTTCCTTTTATTCTGATTCACAAGCAGTCACCAGTGACGCTCATAATAGCGTCCATGCTAAAAAAAGACATTAATATCAGAGATGTGTTGGAAAGACAATTATTGAGTAATAATATGATAGCCATAGAGTTTATAAGATCATAGAATAATTTGGTTGATCTGTTTACATATGGTTTGACAAGGAGAGTCATGGAGACGTATATATGGATGGCTAAAACTCTTAGACTGGACGACAGATGGTTCAGTGCACTTCTTACCCATACATATGATACATCTTAGTGCAATCAAGGTTGAGTTCTGCTCTTAATGAATTCCTAGCCTATGTGGGCGGTTCTAGTGAGACGAACTTGATGAATTCACCGACTGATGATCTAAGGATGATTGTATACTCTTAGTATATTCATAGCCTAAGTAGGCGGTCCTAGTGAGACAGACTTGATGAACATAATAACCTAAGGTTGAGTTTACTCTAAATGAGTTCATAGCCTTGTTGAGGTAGTCCTATAGAAGATTTCATGATGAACTCATCGACACATGTTGAGGTTGAGCTACATAACTCTTAATGATTTCAAAAACCCCAAGAGGGGTAGTCCACTGTGGGTAGACACTTTTGTAAAAGCACCTATGTGATTGTGAAGGTGGGGTTGCCTAATATAAGAAACATGGTCTAGTTTCTTTGAAACACTCACGAGAACCAAAGTATACACATGACCTTCCCAAACGCATGGAAAGACAATATCATAGAGTATTTTCTTGAAACCCATGTTAAGTATATAATGCGAGGGTCTCAACTAGATACAATCTTTAGGGGATTGGATCTAGTTGTTGCCTCACTTTATTATATATCAATCCTAGACTTTGTTTATTGGACACTGGTGATTAAGTACAATTTAACCCATAGCTTGTCCATGAGTTCCTTTTTAAAACCTTTTCTTTGCCTCTAGTAGCCCTATGTGGGGGATTGTTGGATTAATAAAACTTTATTTTACTCCTTTTTGTTCATGGCTTCTTGGCTAAAGTGGTTGTAGCGATTTAACCTTTGGTCCACTACCCACATTGATGGAATAAGAAGTATTATTTTATTTTTTATATTAAGCTCATCTACTTACCTTCTAAAGTGTTAACTTAAACCATGGAAGCTAGGAGCCTATGGATTTATACCCCACACGTGCGCCACCACCACCCGCCCAACCCCGACACCCGAACAGATTGAGGCTTAGAATGGTGTAGTCGTGAGTTTGGGAGTTTGAGAGTTTTGAGGAAATTAAAAGAATAATATATATAAGTTTTTAGCTACCAGTGGTTGTGGAATTATTTATAGTATCAACTAAAGGTATTTTCAAAACTCAAACATTATTTTAGTGTTAACGCAAAGCGTTTCTGATAAACCTTTGTCCCTTCCCTAAATCCTTCCTACTATTACAAGATCGAGTTATTACACTGTCCCTGTATTTTTGTGGTAGACTGATAGAAGAATAATTATGTAACAATTTTGTGTAGTGGAAACATTCATTTACCTATCTAAATCTTAGCTATGTAAATCTCTCCTCTAGTTTCATTTTTTATACACATAATTCACAAAATCTTCTCTTTAAAGATACTCTGGTTATAAACATTTTTACAAAAGATTTTTTGCATCTGATTTGAACAATACTCTATCTCTTGTTTATATAGTGTATTCTAAATATGAGAGTAATAGACATATATTGAGAACTGAACAGTCACATAGTTTAACACTCATTTACATTACATATTGTTTTTAAGGTAGTGATTAGCGACGTTACTAGAAATAAATTTCTTTACTGTTCTAATTATGAAATTATATTATATTTTCGTGTTCTAGTTGTTCCATTATTCGTTAAAAAGACTCTAGTATGTATTAAGGATTATGTATAAAGTAAGGATTAGCTAAAGAATTATGAAGAAAATAGTTAGATTCCAATCTGACATCTCAAGATCATGAGTGTCGCATTAGAAGCAACAATAAGTCAATAATATAATAATATCATATAACGTGGTTCCTACATTATATATATATATATATATATATATATATATATATATATATATATATATATATATATATATATATATATATAAATATAAAAAAATATTAAACGAACATGAGTAGCATTTCAATTATTGTCTGGTTGTAGTGTTGACCATGAATATATGTCGTTACTCATATAAATAAAATAATACCATGATTCATTGGAATGAGCCTTCAAAATTACCATATATACAAACAAACCTTACTACAATAATCCCATTTGGAGTAGAAAAATTGTAGAAAAAATCGCAATGATGAATCAATCTCTTTATCCATTTGGGTGGTGGATGGCATTACAGGATTGCATGTAAGTATTTTTACATCCTCTCTAATCTAGAGAAAAATAAAATAATTCAAAAGTCAAGTAGTATTCATTAAAAGAAATTGTATCCATAACTTTAAATTTGCTATAATGTCATACACTCATAGTAGTCTTATATCCCATAATTTGACCTGATTTTTAAATTCTCAATGTCATAATTCAGTCGAGTTGCTTCAATCTTTGGATTGGAATGAAATCACACATCATCTCAATAGCCCGTTAGACAACTTTTTTTTAGTCAAATTAAATTTGCATTAAAAAATCACAAGTTACAAATTAACCAATCTCTATTAAATTGAAATCTCTAGCAAACAAATTTGCTATTTAAGGAGGAAGATGACAACTCTAAAAACTAAACAAAGAGTTTTTAAGATTATACAAAAATTTACACCTAGTAATATTTTTAACTAAGAGCTTAATATTACAAAAATCTTCACTCCTTTTCTAGTTTGGTTAATTAGGTTGAGGCAATCATTCTCTATCTCTACTAAGCCATTAGGGTATTTAGAAGCTAAGTGACAAGCTCAGAGAAGACCTCTAACCTCAACTTCAATAGCAGAGTTGACCACCAAATTTTGCCCAAAACCATCCATCAAGCTACCTGTCGAGTCCCTAACAATACAAGCAAAGACAGCTTGGTTAGTTGCATTTTCTTGTATGAGAAGCATCACAATTAACTTTATAACAACCAGGTAAAGGTGGAGTCCAACCCCTAATACTATTATCTCTAAGGTGATTAATCTGAGTTAAATTAGTAATACACCCACTTTCAGTAGGTAAATCATGTATATTACCATTTGTATTTTTTTCTTTAGCCTTAGTAGTTGATCTAAAAGCAAGATTAAACTCATCATAGGCTGTTAGAGCATCATTAAGTGTTTTTAGAGGGTCAGGTGTAATCCCTCTAAATATACTTTCATTTCTACCTTTCCAAATAAACCAAGCAATAAAGAAAGCCAATTCACCAAATCATTTGCCTTTAAACTCACTGTCTTTTAGGCTTAAACTGATAAAATTGATCCATTTTTTGAAATTAAAAGAAGGTTCTGAAATAGAGTTAAAACAGACAGGGCTTGCAATCCAAACTGCTCTAGGCCAAGAACAGTGAAAAACCAAGTGTTCAACATTTTCTACACCAGTCCCACAAATAGAACATAAAGAATCATCACAAGACTTTATTTTATTTTTATTCTTATTTGTAGCTAATCCATTTTCACAACACTTCCATATGAAGTTTTTAACTTTAGGTAAAATTTTCATATTCCAAATAAGCTTCTAGTCTTTAGACTGTAATTTAAAGGACGAGTCACCCTTTTTTTTATTCATAAGTTTTTCTCCTCCTTGTTAAGCCCTCCAAAGTCTCTTGTACACATCCCTCACTGTCACTGCACCATTAATTGAATGACTCCAAAAAGGGGTGTCAAGACAGAAGTGTGAAGGAATATATATACAAGAGATGGTTGTTACAACATCTGGAGAGAATAAAGAGTTTAACAAGTCCCATTTCCATTCTTCTTTATCGGAATCAATCAGTTCTGAGACATGCACCAAATTACAACCAAATGGGTTAATAAGAATCTAATCATCCCAAATCTTTATATCCTTACCATTTCCAACACTCCATTTAATAGAGTTGATAAAACAGTTTCTTCCCTCAATAAGGCTTTTCCAGCCCCATTAGCAATTACTTTGTATAGAAGAATTAATAAACTCTTCCTTAGGAAAATATTTTCCTTTCAATACTTTGTAAAGCAAGGAATCCTTATTATTAATAAAAATTCATGCATTAGAGGCTAACAAAGCAACATTTTGATAGTGAAAGTCATTGAATCCAAGCCCCCCCCATTTTCTTTTGAATTCATAAGAGTTTTCCATTTAACCCAGTGACATCTATCATCTCCTTGATTATTCCAATAAAAATTTGAAGTCAAAGAAGTACGATGTGAAGTTACTTTTTTTGGAATCAGAAAGACTGACATAATAAAGTTTGGAATAGCTCCAATGATTGCTTTTACTAAGATTTCTATCCCACTTTTAGATAGCATTTTGGTATCCCAGCTATCCATTTTTTTTAAGATTGTCTCAATAAGCCATTCCAAAGATTTAACTTTAGATTTGCCCCAAGTGGATGGAATACAAAGGTATTTACCCAGGTGTTCCAGACGTTTCCTCATTCTAAGTTGGGAAGAAATTTTGTTCTTAACTTCATTTGGAGTATTCTTGCTATATAAGATACCACTCTTGTTTAGATTACTCTTTTGACCTGTAGAAAAAGTATACCAGTTAATAATGTTATTGAAAGTATCAATATTATATTCAAAAGCTTCAAGAAAGAACAAATTGTCATCAGCAAATAGGACACGAGTAATCATAGTAGCTGCTCTAGGAACTCTGATTCCTCTTAATAGTCCTATATCAACATAATAGTCAATCAAATGAGATAAATCTTGAGTTACTAAACAGAATAAGTAAGGAGACAAGGGGTCTCCTTGTCTTAACCCCTTTTTTGGATTTTCAAGATAAAAAAGCTCTCCATTCATTTGGACCTTATATGTAACTGTAGAGATCCAATTTTTGATCCATCCTACCCACTTTAAGTGAAATCCCATCACTTGAAGCATATCAAGTAGGAAATCGCACTCTATATTCTCATAAGCTTTGCTCATGTCTACTTTAATAGCCAAACCATAATTTTTGGAGCTTCTCTTCTTATTGAGAAAATGTGTAACCTCTTGGGCTATAAGAATATTCTCAAAAATTGATCTATCAGGAATAAAAGTTGTTTGTGTTTCAGAATCCAAGCTTCCAATCCATTCTTGTAATCTTCAAGTTAAAATTTTAGAGATAATTTTGTACACAAAATTTGTGCAACTAATTGGCCAAAAAGAAGCCACCAAATCAGCATTTGTATACTTTGGAATAAGTGCTATAATGGTGTAGTTAATTGTTTCCAAAGAAGCATTACAACATGAAATTAGAAACCAGTTCAATTAAATCGAATTTAATAGTTTCCCAAATTTTTTTAAAGAAGAAACCTCCAAATCCATCTGGACCTGGTGATTTATCACCACCCAAGGACCAAACTGTACTTTTAACTTCTTCACACTCAACTGGTCTGGTTAGTGATTCATTCATTTCAACTGTAACAACTTTCTTAACTTTACTCAAAATAGCTTGATAATTTCTTTTACCAACTGATTTGAATATATCATTATAGTTTCTAACAACTCCCCAAAGATTTCATCCTTTTCTAGAAAGCCAAATACCATTGTCATTCTTTATTTTTGAGATTCTATTTCTATTTCTCTTAACTTTAGTATAGCATTAAAGTACTTACTATTTTTATCTCCCAATCTCAACCAAGTATTCTTCGATCTAAGTTACCAGTACAGTTCCTCTTTTTTCCAAAACTCTTCAAGTTCCAAACTCAAGGAGTGAAATAAAGCTTGGTTTTCATCTGAGTAAGGCTCATTAAACAATTTTCTAATTGAGAAAGGTTATAATTAATCAAGATCCAGTTATTTAGAATCCTCTTTCTTGCCCATTTAGTAACATGCCTTTGAATTTGAGATAGTTTGAACTTAAATATAGAAATACCTTTTAAATCCATAAAATGTCTAGCTTTCCATTTTTCTAGTATCAATTGACATAAAGAGATTTCATAAATCCATCATTTTTCCAACATAAATCTTTTTTTATGATTTTCTGAAAATATTCCCGAGTTCAAGATAATTGGGGAATGATCTGACGCTTTAGGGGGGTAGAACCCCAGTCCATGAATTTGAAAATTTATTCATCCATTCCTAATTTACCAATATTCTATCCAATCTTTGTTTGATTAGTTGGTTGCCATTTCTCTTGTTAGACAAAGATAAATTACAGCCTTTAGCAGGGAGATCAAACAAGGAATTGGAGTCAATAAAGGTATTAAACAAGAGCATATTTTTCTTATGCACAGAGTTAATGACCCCTCCTAACTTGATTGTGCATAAAGCTACTCAAACTTTACCCCGTGTGGTAACTTGCAAAATATACTATTATTGATATTTGAAGGCTAAGTCTTTTTTTCTTTTTTTTGGTCAAACTCTTATATAGATAGAGAAAAATAAAAATACAGAAGCATCCAATACAAAAGAAAATCACCTTATACCTATAGGAGAGATCTAACTGGGAAGGAGGAGATGAACTCCAGTCACCAAACAAGTTGCCTAACAGCGTTTGTTTGGTGACCCATTCAGCCAAAAAGTTATATTTGGGCAAAACAAAGGAAAAACGAGAATTACAAGTGTTCGTTGTACCAAAAATAGACTTATACATATTACAACAATCAAATTAGTAACTTGATTTCCTATAATAAGTAATGTCGAATGAAAGTCGTTTTAGAAAATAATACACTCCTATCACACGCCATACTATTTTAGGATAGTTTGGTGGCCACGTTCACGCTGTTTTTTTTTTGTTTTTTTAACTTTCCTGGTCCGATTTTCACTCTAAAAAACACAGACATTCCATATTTTTGGACTTCTCTTTTTACGATCTTTTGTTATTTTCAACATTATCTGAGATCTAACATAAGATTTTTAAATTGCTTTCAGTTTTTTTTATTTTGCGAATTGGATTTGCTCTAGACTTTTCTTCCTAATATCTACTCTTATTTCACTTCTTCTTTTCTCTTTAACCTTATTTTCTTAACAATGGTACCAAAAAAAATTGGCACAAAAAGATATCACAAGACAAATCTTTAAAGGTAGTAACTAATCCATGAATAACAACAACAATACTTTATGATCGATTGGCAATAATAAGAATGCTCAGAACAAAATTAAAAGCTTAACGCAAATAATTCTTTCTTCTCCAGTTCAAGGAAAACAGAGATATGTAGTTAGTTATGACACTCTGAGTACTATAAATGTTCAAATCACCCTTGGCATCCAGATCCATCCAGAACAAGAGGTTATTTCAAAGGAAATCTAAAATGAAGCAATAGTAACAGAGCAAAAAGAAAATACTAGATGATATACTCTGTTTGAAGATAAATATTAACTCTAATTAACCTGATCGTACGCTTTCTCCATTTCAATTTTGACCGCGGCGTAGTTAACTTTAGATTTTTGCTTAGTGTTGAGAAAATAAGACGCTTCTTGCGCAATTAACACATTATCTTTAACATGTCATCACTAGTAAAATTCAATATCAACAACTGTCATTAATAAACAAGGTTTAGTGACGACCATATTTCGTTGGTAATGATATTTTACTAGCGACTAAATTATATCGTTGATAATTAAATAACCAATAGTGATAAGACAGTAATCCTCGCTAATGATACTATTTTTGGCGATGATAATATTCGTCAAAAAATATATACTTACTACAGGTTATGATGTACAAATCGCCGCCTAGGCATCGTCTAGGCATCAACTCCCCCCTCAGCCGCTTACGCCTAATAAAAATGCTTGGCGTTTTCGCCTAGCGCCTTAGTCGCCGTGGAAGAGGCGCCTAGCCTGCCTAGACGCCGGTTAATGACAAAAAATGGCGGCCTAGGCCTTTTTTATCTTTCTTATTCCCGAGTATTCTTGAATCGATATTATAACTTAAATTTTTGTATTTTTATATATTTTATAATGTTGTTAGATGAATTTTTTGCATAAATACTTAGATATAATTACTACGTATATATTACTGGATATACTAAATTAGACAGCTGGATTCAAAACCGCCTACCTATGCCCCGTATTATCCCGCCTAGGCGCTAAGCCCCGGTCGACCGCCCAAGCCGTGAAACCGAGATCTATAATATACACTACAGGAACAAGTCAAAGTTCGTCGCTAAACGTATATATAGAGATAATAAATTACCAACGAAATGGTGGAGACGACAAGTCATTGCTAATGATAATTATACATCATTAGTGATGACAAATGTCGTCGCTAATAATAGTTCCGGCATCACATAATTTTTGTATGCATTTATATTAGTTATTAGATTTTTTTAATTATTAATTATTAGGTTTAAATGTATTAATTATGTAAGTTATACATGTTCAACAAATATAACAACTATGGGGATAATTAACCGAACACCAACAAAATTCTTACACAAAAACATAACCAACGTATTGATATAGCATTCTCTCTTTGAATCTTTTCGTTGTCCATTTCCTTGAAAACCATCCCACACACCCCATCTTTTGGGAGGTTTTTGTGGTTGTCCATCTCTTCTTCTCCCTCTTCCTCTTCCTCTTCCTCTCCATCTTCTAATCGACCCTTCTTCTCTATCCTAAGAAAGGAAAACCTTTCATACCATCATCAAAACAAAGGTGTTATTGGATGTACAAAGATCATCCTAGTACTCATTCGTCGACATCATCATCATCAATTGATGCATGATCATTTACAGAATTGCAGCCTCTTAATTGATATCCATAGTGCCACAAAAAATTACTTAGCTAGGTCTTCTGCACGTATGCTTATTAATAAATTAACAATGTATGAAGGTAAATGGTGTGCGTAGCAAGAAAGATAGAGACGTAGCATCTCTTTTGAGCTTCTTCTCGAGCATCAATAATATTATTTAGAAAGGTGCGTTATCTATACTTTTGTTATTCAATTATAACGCAAGAACATGAATATTTTCGATAAGTATTTTTCTTTTTTCAAATGTAACCGAGAGAGAATAAATATTTCACGATCCTAGCTAGAATAACACACCCAGTCACCATTTATATCCATTTTTTAAAAAGTTATATGGATTTCCTAAATTTAGTATGACGCGAAATGAAATCAGAAAACAAGTTTTATTTCCATAAAACCAGCAGAATACATATTTTAATTGTAATTTTCGTTAATAATAATAGGATGTTAGTTATATAAATTCTCATCAATACAAAAAAATTTATCTTAGGGAAAAAATGTATGCACCCTGTTATTTTTATAAATTAAATTTTTTTGTTAAAGAATTTTTTCTGATGATAAGTGCCTGATAATCTCTTTTACCTTTTCAAAAGATAGCAATTTTCATATATTTGTGCTGCTTCTCTCCTGCATGACAACCAAGATGAAAGGAATTTATAAAGGAATCAAGTTCATTTCTCATTTATTTGGTAATTTCTTTTCTCTAACACACATTTCATATCTATCCTTTAATTTACTTTTACTTTTTAATATAAGTAATATATATATATATATATATATATATATATATATATATATATTGGGGTTTTGTAATTAATTGGTTAAGTAAAGAAGCTGAAATACGGAAACATCTTATTGTAGTCGTTAAGGAGAATGAGATGGAGATGGAAATGGAGATTGGAGCTCCAACGGATGTAAAGCATGTTGCACATATTGGATGGGATGGTTCCTCTGGTAGTACTCCTGGTTGGGTAAGTCATAAATATTGCCATGAAAGTCTGTGTTTGAAATTAATTATGTATTCTATGCATTCTAATATTTTGTTTAAATTTTGCAAATGTAGATGAATGAATTCCAGACAAGGCCTGATTTTGCATCAACTACTATCGGCCAACCATCTGCCGTACAATCTGAAAGTGTTAAGGACATACCGTCTACTGAGCTTCGAGCCATACCAAAGAAACATAAACGTAAGAAGAACAAATCTAATGTTTCCTCTCCAAGGTCAGGTTCTACAACCACAAGGCGTGCAGCCAGGTCAAAAACTAAGTTATTAGAAGAGAATGTGAAACCATCAAATATAGAAGTGGCGTGATTAATCATATGGAGTTGGTAAAGCACAAAAAAATATGTGCGTTGATATTAGTGCACCCGAATTGTGTACATTTAGAAGGAATTGCAAATATGGCAAAAGATCAATTGCAGAAGAATATGAGAATAGGTGGAAAATGGAGATGTAAGAAGGCGAGACATCAAAGTAGAATGTTCAAAGGAGAAGATGATATGGGAAAATATGTATGTATGTACGTGTTCTTTTTCTTTAGTTCTTTTTCTTTCCTCTTCCTCGGACTATGTCTAATGATGAGGAAAGACCATGTAAATAGGTGGAATGTTATATATCTAGCTTTGATGTTGGTAATTAATTAATTAAAAATCAATTTGTATTAAATGACTAATAAGAAATTCAAACAGGGGTAGCTAATATGTTTATATTCAAAAACCACTACTTTTTACTTTTTTTTTTTTTTTTTTTGGTTACATGGGTTCCAGGCTAGCTTGCGCGCACCCGACTAGTCCCACGGAGATATACATGCCTCCCCATATATATTCTCATGGTAAATCAGAACTAGGTTGCCCATGTTTAGGGAGGGGTTCGAGCCTTGTACCTCTTACTTTACACCCGTTAGGGAGGGGATTCGAACCATGGACCTCCCCTTTATAAAACCACTACTTTTATAAATATTTCAGAGAATCACTTTGTGTTCAAAGATATTTTTTGCATACATAAGAGGCTTAAAGCCGTTAAGAACAATTTAATACAAGTACAAACGCGAAAATTTATTTAACTATCTAGCACAACTCTCGGTAGTGCATATCCGCTTCTGTCTCTTGTGATGATGTTCCAAAGATACTCGGGTGGATCAGAAAAGGTCACGGGTTGTGTGTTCAGTAGTGCCCCTTCCTTTGCTAGTTTATCGGCACAACAATTAGCCTCTCTAAATACATGGTTTACCTCAAGTTTGGGGAATTTTTTCAGAATTTCCAAACAATCTTTAACTATTGAAACTTGGCAACTACTTAAGTTCCCACCGCCCTTCACTAGCGCGTGGAACTTCCTCGAGTCCCTCTCAATGTGAGTAGAGCTCCCACCGCCCTTCACTAGCGCGTGGAGCTCCTCCGAATCAGTTTCAATAATTAACTCAACAAACCCATTGTTAATAGCCCATCGTAGACCAAAGTGTAGAGCAAAGAGTTCCGAAGCAAACGGGGAATCAACCATACAAGTACCGGAGAACCCAGAAATATAAGAACCAAACTTGTCTCTTACAAGTCCTCCGATACCCGCTAAGCCTTTCTTAGAAGAAAAACATCCATCAATATTCAATTTGAGACCCACATTTGGTTTTGTCCATTTCACCATGACATTCTTAGCAACTTTAATTAAACCACCATTCAAGCTCTTCCCCCATGCTAATATGAAGTTACCATCTAGAGACATTATTTCTTTTTTAAGTTCACGACTATGAGGCAATCTAGACTCTTCATTGAAAGTGAGATCATTTCTTTTAGTCCAGATTGTCCACAAGGTAGCAATAAAAATATATTGCCAATCTAATCCTTCATAACGAATCTTGGATTGAAGATGTGAACTCACCCATTCCTTTATGGCCAAAACATTGATCTTGTCTGTTCTATGAGCCCGCAACAGATTAGAAGCAGCCTCGGTGGAGCTGCTATCATTTTCGTAACAATTCTGCAGCCATGTTAAATTAATTGCAGACAATAGGTCCCTGTCGCGAACTCCAGTAGCTGCTGAACCTTCAGTTCGGTTGGCGCTACTTTCCAGGTCCCACACATCCGCGCAGCTCCATTCCACCGCAGCAGCAGGTTGCAACTCCCTCCATCTCGACGCACCAGCAACTTCAGGATCCAGCCGAGCCATTCCAGGAGCTGCACAACTCCCATCCACACGTCTCAGCCTGCCTTCATGCTCCTGTCCCGTGGTTAAACCTGCATAAATCCCGAGTGAATTCCAAACAATTACAGATACTTTACACTTTAAGAAAACGTGAAGAATGTCTTCCCTATTAGCGCCACAAATATTGCACATCCGAGACTCCAACACATTTCTATTATAGAGGCTATCAACTGTGGCTATTTTATTCAAAACAATTCTCTAGAGGAAGAGCCTAATTTTCTGAGAACACTTTAGCTTCCATATTAGATCCCACTTGAAAGATATATCCGGCTCGCCTTCCCCAAGGAACGTGAATGCAGATTTCACGGAGAATAATCCCGAGTGCTCAAACTTCCACACCACCCTTGTCCCCTCATCGTCATTAACTTCAGAAATCCCATCTCGGATAGCCTTTACCCCGGCCAATATCGCCTTACAAACATTAGATTCGTTGCCATTCAGATTTCGATTCATTATTCCTTGTTTGAAGTATTTATTTTTGAGAACCTCTACCCAAGCCACTCTATGATCCTCCTTCATAATTCTCCACCCAAGTTTTGCAAGTAATGCTAGGTTGTATCTTTCAGCGCTACGTATACCAAGTCCACCATCTATCTTAGCTTTACACACTTGATCCCAAGCTACCCAATGAAGTTTTCTCTCCGAATCAGAAGAACCCCAAATGAAATTCCGGATTACTTTATCAATCTCATTGCATATGTATTTGGGCAGCTTCAACACTTGCATTTGATATACTGGAACCGCATTTAGGACAGATTGAGCTAATGTTACCCGGCCCGCTAGAGTGAGAGTCTTTGTCTTCCAACTCGCGAGTTTTCCTCTCATCTTTTCAAGTATTCCTTTGTAAAAACCCTTGGGAAGCCTCCCCGATATAATAGGCACCCCAAGATAAGTACCAAAAGAATTACTTAGACAAAATCCACTAGCTAAAGCCAAATCTTTTTGTAATTGTTCCGGAACATTGGATGAGAAATACACTAAAGATTTCTCCGCACTAATTGTTTGACCAGCTTCCGAGCAAAATCTGTCCATCGTTCCTTTATTAGTTGTACCTGCGATAAAGAAGCCTCACCAAATAACATTAAATCATCCGCAAAAAATAAATGGGAAAGCTTAGGGCCACCACGCCCAATTTGTATCTCCTTCCAACTACCAGCATTACACATCTTTTGAATTAACATAGATAACCTTTCCATACACATAACGAATATATAAGGCGATAAAGGGTCCCCTTGACGAATGCCCCGATGGGGTTTAAAAGGGGTAGTGGTTCTCCATTCCATAGGACCCGCATCTCGTTCTCTCTCATGCTTGACATCACCAGCTTTGTCCAAGTCTCTAGAAAGCCGAAATGTCTAATAGTTTCTTCAATAAATTCCCACCTAATCTTGTCATAGGCCTTCGCAAGGTCAATCTTAATGGCCATAATTCCGTTCTTTCCTTGCTGATGCCTCATCTTGTGATCTAATTCGCGTACCAACACCACATTATCAACCGTAGAGCGACCTGGCAAAAAACTACTTTGGCAAGGGCCAATAACATTAGATAGAATAGGCCTAAGTCTATTGACCATGGCCTTCATAATAAACTTAACCGGACAATTAATAAGACTTATGGGGCGGAATAAACGTACCCGGATCGGGTCTGAAACTTTAGGAATAAGATGGATAAGAGTACCGTTCAGACCCGAAGGAAGATGACCTGTGAGGATGGCATCCCGAACCATTCTGATAATTGAAGGACCCACTGTTGACCAACATTTCTGATAAAAAGCGGTTGACATCCCATCCGGGCCCGGTGTTTAGTCGGATTAGATTGAAAAACCACTATTCTTATTTCCTCGTCCGTGAAGGGAAGTTCCAATTCTTTTGTAATCTCACTATCAATAGGCCCAACATACGGTAATTTGTGACCTTCCATTTGATCATTCGGGGCTTCATAGAGAACCTCGAAATATTCGCGAACTAAGTCCTTTAACTCCTCTTCCTGATCCACCCAAGTATTATCATCATTCAACAATCTCACACAATTAGCCTTTTTTTTCTTTATAGTTGCCGCAAGTTGATAAAACCGTGTGTTCTGGTCTCCCGATTCAATCCATGTTTCTCTCGATTTCTGAAAATACATAGCTTCCTCTTTCTCTAGTACACTCTCATATTCTCTTGTCAGCTGAATACCCAATTGTCTTAAGGAGGAATTATACGAGATTTGTAACGATCTTTGAATTCCTCTAATTCTCGCACACAACTCTCTTTTTTTCCGATGTAAATCCCCAAACACCTCAATCTTCCATTCATTTATTCGATTTTGAAACGAAGTTATTCCATCTGCTACACCTAATTTATCCCCTTCCCAATTACTCGCTACAAAGTCTTTAAAACCATTTTGAAGGCACCACGCTGATTCAAATCTAAATCGCCTTGAGTTTTGTTTCGGTCTAACATAAGGGCAAACTTGTATTAGAATTGGCATGTGGTCTGAATGAATTCTTGCCAAATGGATAACTCTAGTATTCGGGAAAAGAAGTTTCCATTCCACATTACCATAGGCTCTGTCAAGACGCTCCATTATCCTTTGTCCCGAATTCCAGGAATCACTCCAGGTATATCGCGGACCTTCAAAACCAAGATCGATTAACCCACAGCCATGTCTCCATTCCTCAAATTTCTCCATTCTTCTTGAAACACCCGATACTCCCCCTTTTTTGTCAATTGCCTTACCAATTTGATTGAAATCTCCAGCTATAAGCCACGGGGTATTTATATCATGAAACGTATGATACAACGCCTCCCATAGTTTATCTCTTGTCTTGTAATCTGGGCTAGCGTATAAGGCTGAAAAAATCCAAGTCTTGCATCCATCTTGGCTTACCTCAACATTTATAACCTGCCGCCCCGCCGATAAAACCCTAACGTTTACATTCGTATCGTTCCAAAGAAGCCAAATCCCTCCACTATAACATTCTGAATCGACTCTAACCGAATTATCTGTTTGTAGTGAGTTGATAATATTATTGGCTGTCACCCCGCTAACGCGCGGTTCAACTATTACGGTAAGCCAAACGTTGTTATTAAGCATCATTTCTCGTAAAACTCGTCTAAATCTCGGTTTGGCTGCTCCATAGCAGTTCCAGATCAAGATATTAACGGGTTTTTTAGTTCTTTCCCATGGGTTACCTGTAAAATTTTCACAACTCATTAAATAAAATAAATAATGGACAAGGTATACCTCTAGGCGCATCAAACGCGAGAACACATATCGACATCCTCCTGATCTCTCCCGGACTCGCGCAGCTGCTGGACTTCAGTTTCCGTCGCTGCTGGGGGGCCCTGGTGCTGCTGAGAATTCGCTTCAGTTGCTGCAGATTCCGGCGCTTTGTTCTCCATCCACATTCCGTCCTCTTCTCCCTCTATTGGGCCCAGCTCCCACACCAGATCAGGTGGCCTTGTGTCCACCCCCTGAGTTGCCGAATTACAGCAGGGACTATCGAGTGCAGCTCCTGGTTCCGGCGGCTTATGTTGTGGAGTTTCTGGTCCCATATCAAAAGGGACTAAACTTTGCTTTATTGCAAAGAGGTCCCTGTTACATTGCATACCTTCAAGTACATTCACTTCCACTAGATCATCCATATTTCTTTCCACACCAGGCCCTTTAGAAGCTAGGCTATCCAACCTTAAGTCAGTAGATTTATTAATCCCATTTGTTTTGGAATTAGCAGCAAGTTTTGAACCATTTGTTCTCTTTGCACCAGCTTTATTCGCACCAGATGTTTCGCCCAACTCCACCACAGAAGACCCAATATTACACACCTCAACCACATCATCAAGTACCTTTCTTTGCTCAAAATTAGGATATGCGATAATACCATGACCATTTGCACCCCCGCTTTTCTTACTATTTGCATTCATCCTTGTAGCGTTTTTCCCTTTGTTCGAGTTAGCTTTAGACCCCGAACCTTGGCTCCTAAATATTACACTTGAGTTATTTTGTCTCAATTCCTCTCTATTCTCTTCCATTCTTAGTACCTCGAAGCGAGTCCCTAAATTACCATGAGGAGCGGGTTTAGACGTGTTAATTGAAGCACCACGCCCCCCACCTCTATTTCCACGCTTTACCGTCATCCATTCACCATATTTCTCTTTTGGGATCGGAGCTACCGTGATTTCCTCCACCATAACTTCCTTTCCTTTTCCGTTACATCTCTCCACCTCCATTCTATCACTTGTATTAGGCGGACAATTTTCTTTTTTGTGCCCGAACTTTCCACACTCGAAACATATTAAATGAAGCCCCTCATATTCAACTTTGCAAACATCCGAACCGATTCTTACCTCAGGCTCCAACGGTTTACTAAGATCGAGTTCAATAGCTAACCTTGCATAGTTACCCCTTAATCTAGCCTTAGTCATAGGATCAATCTTGATTGTTCTTCCGAGTTTATTTCCAATCTTTCTTAGGATTCGTGCGGTGTAATTCTGCATTCCTACATTCGAAATTCTAACCCACGCCGTAGTAGTAGTAATTGAATTAGAGATCGCATTCAATTTCGGTGTCCATTCCCTAACAATTAAGTAGTGGTCTAATACCATCCAAGGACCCCCGGAAATTGCGAAATCAAAGTCATCCCTATGCTCAAATTTAACCATATAGTAACCATATCCGACATCAATGAGTTCAAAAAGACCTACCGGAGACCAAATCTGTTTTAGCTTCGAGGATAGATAAGTGAAGCCGACCTCTCTACCCAATAATCTAATTACCGCTGTGTTGCGCCATAAACGGATTCCTTCTTGGATTTCATCCCTAGTCCTAATAACCGTGGGGATAGAATCATTTATTTCAATGTCATCATCATCCTCCACAAGGTCTTCTAACTCAAAAAATTCATCCTCATTCATGGTGTAATTAGCCTTAGTTTCCTCACTATCATCAATTATAGGTATTACTAGATTGTTCCCCGTTACCGTACCTTTCCACCCACCTAATTTAGGTCTAATAAAACTCCCAGAATTGTTACCTGAAGCCGTGTTGTTTCTTGGAGGATTTCTGGACATACCGCCTTCTGTACCATGATTTCCAGAGGCGACAACGAGTGGAGGTTCTTCCCTGTTCCCACGGTGCCTCTTTCCTGCTCGGCTGTCCATCACCGCCGCGGAGAGCTCTGGGAATTCTTGCATTTCTTGATCACAGCTATTCTCTCTCATGGCTTCAGGTATTTCCAATGATGTTCTTGGGGGATTCACGGTTGGTTCAGGAGGCCTTTCCGACCTCGAAGAGTCGCCGGCCAGTGGTGGCTGCGCTGCGGCGGCCATGAAAGTAGTTGATTTTGTTTTTTAGAGCGCTTTTTATGGAGCAGAAATTTTTGAACGTTAACAACAATATCTTATTGTTCAAAGATATTTTGATTCTAAATAAAATTTGAATTCAAGATTTCATGATCATTGAACCTTTACCACTTAGACAATGTCTCATTTACTCAAAATATGCAAGTTAAGCTTAAAATGATTTCATCTATGAATTATGATGTTATATACCCACAACTCATGTACTCATTAACCGCAAAGGACATTTTTCATGTAAGATAGCCTTGTATTAAAACGGTGTTTTAGAACACAATATACTCGATTTAATTCATCAAGTTACTATAATTAGTCATGATTGATCCTATGTATGTAATATAATGAAACATGTCATTATATCTGGGGATCTACTACTAAAAGGAGGATGGATTCTACCAATCTCTAATTATTAATGTGCTCAGTTACTTAACTATCCTTGGTGAGTGTGGTCTTAAACCTCAAAGTGAATAAAATGAAAGAAAACCTGTGTATGAAGCCTATATTTTATTTTTTTATTCTTTAGTCTATTGTGTTCTTAGCCTATTTTAAGTTTTTCTTTTACTTTTAATCCTACCAACTAAAAAGTTATTCATCCTTATGTATCCATGTGGGAGGTGTCGTCACTTAGTGTGTGATCAATACTTAATACTCAAGGAGGATGATTTCCCGCAAGTGTACAGGTCGTTGACAAGTAATAATTTTGATAAGTGAGAGATTATTGTCTTCACAAGGAGTATCAAAATTACATCTTTTGTGTTTCGCGAGTGTGTAATAACGTTAAGTTACAAAGAAATAACGATAAGATAAATAATATATTTGTTTGGTTTGTGTAAAGGACTAAAATGCAAATAAGATAAAGATTAACTAAAAGAAATATAATTAAAATACTAAACGACAAGAAAAAGATGAAATATATGCTTGATTCTTGAGGATAGTCTTGCTATTTAACTATTAACACGTTATTTGGTATAAGGGCGAATTAGGTTGTTCACATTAGTAGATATTCAACAATCCTTTTAACTCTTGTCGGTAGCTAAGAAGGCAACCTTCCCTAACTAGAGACCCCTCAAGGGTGACCCTACAAATGGTTTTCAATGATTTAAGTTCTAATTCTATTGACTATCCAGCTAGGCACAAACTCCCGGTTCACTACCGTACATTAGACGCTTATATCATGTCCGAAATCCGATCCCCTCTCCTGGTGTTAGCTAAAAGTCTCAAACTATCAATACGTGATCAAGGCATGAATAGGCAACAAGCATGAATATATAAGTCAATGGAATTAAAAGAAATCTCAATTCAATTAAACAATAAAATATCCAAAATACAAAATAACATAAAAATAATCTATTAGGGTTCATACCCATTGCAAGCCTCAAGCATAGGAAGTTTAGTTCATAAAGATAAACTGGAAATTAAAAAAATTAATGCTAAAATCATATTTAAAAGCTAATATATAACAAAATTAACCTAAAGAACGGCGAGAATGGATACTAGAGAGTGGAGAATGGTGGAATTGGGTGGAAACCCTCCTCCTCTTCTCTCTTTCTCCAGAACGACTTTCTCCTCTCTCTTCTGAGATATTTTATGTTTATGATGGATAGTGGATAAGGATACCTATATAATGACCTAAAAACGTTTTGGGGTCAAATGAGCTCATTTAAGTGAGTTACTAATCGCCCAACCCGCAAATGACATATCTTCTTCATCTCAACTCCTATTTGACTTCTGTTACCTGTCATGCGACACTAACTTCAAACGTTTTTCAAATCAAAAGTAATCAGGTCCAAAACTCTTACCAACAATTGATGGTGACTGAAAAAATATGACGTTAAGATTTCTCCGGCAAATGCTCTAACTTCCCAAAGTGACTTTAAGCTTCATGCCTTTGCTTGGGATTTATCTTTACTTTTTGACTTCTCCTCATATTCTTGTCATCTTGTTTCAACTATGTACCTAAAAACTACACACTTAACACGCAATTAAGACATAAAAGCTCTATATAATAGAAATATATCCAAAACAAGATAGAAACGTACAATATGTCAAATACTATGAAATAAATTGCTCACTTAGGCCCAATAAACTCCAAAAATAATGTCTCGTGTATAGATTAATCTATAAAAAAAGAGACATCAAGACCCGCAACTCAAATTTTTGTCGTCCCGACAAAATAAAAAGAAAATTAGAGTTTAGAAGGTTCTAAGTCCAAGAAATCAAAGAAGAGAGAAGATAAAGAATGATCCTAAAGCTTTAAATAAACAAGTCTCATGAAGTAATGTCTAAGAATTAATCTACAAGTTTACATATCATACAAATAATAACGTAATAAAAATATCAAGACTAAAATTAGTTTACCAATGCAAGAAGATATTGATTTTCACTTATTCCGAAACGGTGACTATAGGTTGTTCCTACCATTTTGTCTAATAGTCCACATAACTACCCCCTATCAAATCAATCGTTACTTAACATATCAACTAGAGATCTTGAGGTCTTAGGGTGTAGCGTAGGCTTAAGGTAGGGTGTGATAAATATTTAGGATAATTTAAAGTGGATTTTTGGCCCTCTCCTCACTTTCCATTAACTAATTGCCCTAGAGCTTGAGTTTCTGCTTATAGTTATGCTCACTCAACCCGTTTGATGCTATAACATTGCATCCCCAAGTCCCGACCAATATCAAAAGATGTCCTATGCTGGATTTTCCTTTATTATTTTCATATATATTTTTCTCATTCTTTATGTAAGTCAAGCACGAGACCCTTTTTATGTGAGTTCTCGTGTTTCTTATTTTCTTTCTTTTTCTAAAATTATTCTTTTATTTTTTTCTTTTCTCAAATCCGAAATGGATTGAAAATAAGCGTACAATGAATAAACACGTGAAATAAAACATCTACCCACCCAGTATATCCCTTGATCATGTACACCCACCACCCAAACTCAAGCTCCAAGACAACTAGGCCTAGGCATGTGATTTGAGAGAGTGATATATGTTCAAGTCCTAAAAACTAAAGGGTATAAACTTATAACATGGTTTATCAAAGAGAAGGCTACGAAGGCTAGAACGGGGCTAAGCCGGATATTACAATACAAATCTGGTAAGCATGCTAAAGGCAACAAAGGGCTAACAAAGAACCACCTCAATCATTGTCCTAGCCAATTGGTCTTGTTACTTCTTACTTATAGTTCGTAAATTAAGTGGTTTTTTTACTAGGTTGGACCTCACGTTCTACACATCACTCGTTCACACTTTGTTCAAACTTATCTTCATTGCATTGCTTACTAATTAGTTCTATCCATAATTACATGTTTCCATACAAGTACTTTAAGCACACTATAAACAATTCAGTGGACTCACTTCTTATCTATCATTAACTCGTCTAATTTAATCTTAATATGTATATTCTCTACATTCTACATCCATTCCCCTATAATATACACTAAAGAACACATAAATTGGGGGTGGGAACAACGGGTTTTCTCCCTCAACTCAAAGGTGAGTCATGACTCCACGCTTCAAAAAGACGCAAAAATAATAAAAATATGAAAAAGTGCACATAACACATAGTTCACGAGAATGGGAGAAATGCGTACCTTTTCGAGAAATGCTCAATCCCCAAGTTTGGGGTTGACGTCCTTGATCCATGAAAACGCGCGGAACCGATGGTTTGTCTTGTTTGGGGGTGTGATGAAATTAGTCGGTGGTGATTGGTGGTGGGGGTGGTGGGGTGGTTGTGGAGGTGGGTGGTAGTAGATGGTGGTGGTGGTGGTGGTGGTGGGGGGGGGGGGGGGGGTAGTGGTAGTGGTGGTGAAAGAAAATAAATAACTAAATATTATTATCATAAATAGTGAAGATATAAGAATTAAATGGTCTATACAATTAAAGTAATTAATTAATAGGTCAATGGGTATTTTTATAATTCTTCCTTTTTTTTTGTGATTAAGTGTAAACTAAGTTGAAGTTGTTAATTGAGAATTCTTACGCTCACCGTATAATTAATTGGACGTTGTCCTTTTTTTATTTCTTTTTAATTAAAAGTATAATATATTACATAATCATATCATATATATTGAAAAAAGATCATATATATTAAATTGAAAAATTATTAGATAATATTGCAGTTAATATATCTAGCAAAATAATTTATATAAATAATAAATATTCAAATCATAAAATTAAATTAACAAAATATTAATAATAAATTTTAAACCTGACTGAATATCTATATTCTAAAAATTGACCAAAGCGGACGCTTAGACGCTAGAAGGTAATCTATTTTCCAAGAATAGTCCACGCATCCTCTAGTCGGGCTTATGCGATTTTTGGGCGAACCCCGACGGCGCCTAGGTAGTCTGGAGGCTAAAATAATAAAAATTATATTTTTTAACACAAAAAACTGAAAATTTACATTTTTTTAATACATACAAGTCACTTTGGACTCAGAATCATAAATTTTCATTTTTCAACACATAAATTATATAAATCTATTTTAAAAATTACATAAAACCAAAATATATTTAAATATGATTTATTATCATTCACCTAAATTGTATAATTTATGTATCTAAGAAATAATATATAATTTTGTGAGTTTATATTTTCAATGTGTTTTCTTATTTTTTCCAATATGTTGTGTGGATTTAAAAATAAATAAACTAATAATATGTAATATTTGTAAATAAAAATCAAAACCGCCTAAGAGAAAAACGCATAGACTCCTCCTAGGCGCTCGAAGGTGATCGACCTCCCGCCTAGCGCCTAGTCTTTTTAGAACACTGCTTAATACCAAAAGCAATATTATTGTTCTACGGTCCACCTTAAATAAAAAAGACCAAGAGTATAGTTGTAATGTTTACCGTATTGACGTTTAGGAGTTTGAATTTTACTTGAAATAAGTGGTGACAGTTCTTGAACTCTGACCGATTCACAGTGTAAGAACTATCAGCGCTGATTTCAAAAGATTCGTTTTCCTATAAACTCAAATTCAGAATCATCGACAAGGCAAACAATACAATTATACCTTTGATCTTTATTTATTTGAGGTGAACCTTAAACCTTCTGATATTTGTTTTTTATATCAAGTTAGGTTCAATTTTTTTAAATATTTTATTAATTTAATTTTACGATTTAGGTAATTATTATTATATAGAAACCGTTTTGTTAGATTTATTAACTATAATATTATTTAATAAATTTGTAATTTGATGTATATTATATTTTTATATGAAAATTTATTTATATACATATATTTATGTAACATGAACGATTTTTTAAATTAAAAAATTGAAATAAAACACATTAGTTTTCGTTCAAGATATACTCTTTTTTTTACTCTAAGTTTTTTTTTTGGGTCGAATTTTTACTCTAAGTTTTTTTTTTTGGTCGAAAAATAACAGAGTGTCCTCCCCTTTTTATCCGATTCCCACCCTTGACATTCCTATAGAAATACTATCGCTCCCCGTAAAGTTGGGTTTGGCTCCGCACCTAGTTTTGTTCGCAAGTCTGTCCGCATGTCCATTCAATTCCCTCGGTATATGCCGAAAGAAGATTGGGCCATGACTCTCCGATCCCCTCCAGATACGTCTGAGGATCGGTAGAATTGTCCATCTTTCCGCTGATTCCCGCCTAATACCTTGTATTAATTTAAGGTTGTCTGAATAGATCGTTTTTGTTTCGCCCGGGAGGTCCTTGCATTTTTTGGTTGCCGATAATACCGCAAGTGCCTCCCCTTCCAAAATTGAATCGCATCTCTGAATCTCCTGATGTTCAACCGTGCTTGAGTTCCTCCGATTTTGCTGTTGTATGATCCCTATCCCTGTGTTCTCTGTTCTGTTGCTGAATGATGCATCGCAAAAGAAAGTTACGTCACTTTGTTCGTGTTGTGAGATTTGAGCTTCGTGTCTCCCCGAGTGGCCATGTTCCCTCGGTGTTGGATCCGCTGGTGTTCGCCAATCAATTCCATGAAGTTCCCTCATCATCGTATGTACACTAGTTAATACTTGATCCACGTTGACTCCTACGTTTTGGTGCACTCCTTTCATTTTTGCTTTCCACAGATTCCATAGGGTTATAAAAAGATAGTCTTTGACTTTTTGCTCCTCCCATCCTCCTTTCACATAGTTTTTAATCACTTATGGGATCCATACCGTGATGTCCTCTGCTTGTTCATCTTGTACTTTAATCTGAAAAGTGGAGGCTGCCCATACGGCCTGCGCTACTTTGAACTTTAACAGTATGTGCTCGATCGTATCAGTCTCCTCGGGGAACCAGTCATATTTTCCAGTGTCGCTGCATCTTCTTCGAACTAAATTTTGCTTAGTGGGAAGGGCGTTGCTGCATACCCGCCAAATAAATAGTTTGATTTTCTTTGGTATATTGGTTTTCCATACCATTTTCCATAGATCTTCCTTGGTGTTGGCGCCTGTATGTGCTGATTGTGGCGCGTGTAAAACTGCTTCATCCGTTAAGACTTTATATCCCGTCTTGGTGGTGTACTTCCCGTCTTTCGAGGCCGGCCATATGAAAATATCCTCCTGATCTGGATTAAGTAGCCGTATCTTGGTGATTTCCGGGATGATTGGTTGCGGAAATATATCATCAAGTGTTTCTGTGTTCCATTCCGCTTCATTGGTTTTCCATAACTGATTAATCTGTTGTAGATTACACCCACTGGGTTTTGTTAAAGTCCATGATGTTGGGAGCCACTTATCATTCCATATATTTGTGTTTTCTCCGTTCCCTATCTGGTAAATCCCATATTTCGTTATCGAATCTCGTCCTTCTATAATGCTACTCCAAGTCCATGTGTGGCTCTGTCCTAGCTTGACCTTCATAAAATCCGTATTAGGAAAATAAATACCTTTCAATAGTCATGCTGCTAGCGTATCCGGATTGTTATATATTCGCCATGCTTGTGCTCCCAGGAGTGTTGTGTTCATTCGCTTGAGGTCCTTAAATCCCAGTCCTCCCAGCAGCTTCCCGACCGCCACCTTTTCCCAAGCTACCCAATGAATCCTATCTCGTTCACCCGACCCCCACCAAAAGTTTGAGATTGCGGATACCAGTTTCCTGCAGAAAGTTTCTGGAAACAAGAATAAAGACATTGAATAAACTGGGATTGCCTGTAATACCGCTTTGATTAGGACGTCCTTTCCTCCTTCTGAAAGTACTTTCGCTTTCCATCCTTCAGTTTTGGCAAACAATTTCTTTGCCACCCACTCCAACGCTTCAACCTTTGATCTCTTATGGCATATTGGAATTCCCAGGTATTTCCCCAAATCTAACGTTTCTTCAATGTGAAGTTGTGTAACTACGTCGTCCTTTATCTGTTGTGGTATCTCTTTACTGAAGTATACCGCCGATTTGGTCAGATTTATTTTTTGTCCCGACCCTTTACAATATTCTTGTAAACATTGCTGGAAAGCATTGGTCTCATTCCATGCCAAGTTGATAAAAAACAGCGAATCGTCTGCAAAAAGTAAATGTGAGATGGTCGGACAATTGCGAGTAATCCGAATACCTTTTATCTCGTCGTTTTGTACTTTCATATCAATTAAAGATATAAGTGATTCTGTCATGAGTGAGAAGAGGAAAGGTGATAGCGGATTGCCTTGCCTCAGTCCTCTTCCTGATGTAAACGTTTCCAATCTTTCGCCGTTGAAGTTAAGTTGAAAAGAAACCGTAGAGATGCAATTTCTTACCCAATTAACCCATGTTGTACAAAATCCCATTCTTGCCAATAAAATAAATAGAAATTCCCAGTTTACTTGGTCATATGCTTTGGCCATATCAATCTTGACCGCAGCCATAGGTTTTGCGTTCTTCCGCATCCTGTTCATGTAAAATGATATTTCTTGGGCAATGATAATGTTGTCTAGTATCGATCGTCCTTTAATGAAGTCTGTTTGGGTGGGTGAAACTAGTTCATTCACTAGAAGTTGGAGCCTATGCGCCATAATTTTCGTTATAATTTTGTATCCAAAATTGACGCAGGAGATCGGTCTGTAATCGTCTAACTGTTCCTGAGTCATCCCTTTAGGAATAAGGGTGATCAGGGTATGATTCAGTGTTTCGAGAGATATATTGTTATTGAAGAAATCTTGTACCATAAGAAACACATCTATTTTAATGATATCCCAAAATTCATGATAAAATTTACCGTTTAATCCGTCTAGTCCTGGTGCTTTGGTTGGTGATAAGCTCTTCACTGCTTCTTCCACTTCTTCCATTGTTGGTGCCCTTGTAAGTTCGAGATTCATTTGACCAGTAACTTTAGGTTGTACATATCTCACAGCTTTGTGGATGTCCTCAAGAGGGATGCTTTCTTCTTCGAAAAGTTGTCGGTAGAAATCATGGAAGCTTCTTTTAACTTCCAAGATATCCTCTTTCCAATTGCCTTGACTGTCTCTAATTTTGCATATTTTGTTATGTGATCTTCTTTGTAGGGTGGCCATATGGAAAAACTTAGTGTTTTTGTCTCCATAAGCTAACCATTGCTCTCTTGATCTATCCGCCCAGTACTTTTCTTCACATTCGTATTCGAATTTGATTTCTATTCTGATATCTTGTTCCTCTTGCTGCGTTTCATGAGTTGATGGGAGATTCGTGAGTTCCACCAATCTATTCTGAAGTTTTTGTATTTGAATATTATGATTTTTGAAAGCCGATTTGCTCCATCCCTTTAACGCTCCAATTGTTCCTTCTTTTTTCCTTATGTAGTTTGGCATAGATGGTTCATGCCCCGGTACCCCCCAGCTTTGTTGTACCACCTCCCTGCATTCTGTGTTGTCTAACCAGAAAGATTCGAATCTAAACTGACTCTGTCCTTGGCGGTTGGTTGGATCATATTGAGGAATGATCGGTGAGTGGTCCGATCCTACCGCTGGAGGAATAAAAAGTTGTGCGGGTGCTGTTGTATCCATTCATAAGATGATAATGCCCGGTCTATCTTTGTTCTTACTAGTTTGTTTCTTTCCCTTCTATTTGTCTAGGTGTAATTACACCCATAAGATTGAATATCCACCAAATTGTTGGTTGTGGTAAAGTTTTTAAAGTCCTGGATGTGTTGAAGATTTGGCGGCGTGAGACTACTTTTTTCTTGGATGTTTAGAATGTTGTTAAAATCTCCCAGGACAAGCCATGGTTTGTTATTAGTTTGATTCCAGACCGTAATAAATTCCCATAAACTCTGTCTTTGTTCATAATCGTTAGGAGCATGGATATATATCAAAAAATAGGAAAATGAAACTTCATTAATATCTAAGATAATGATATGCCGATTACAAAATGAAATAGAAACATGCAAAAAGTCTTTCCAGATCACCAAAAAAACCCCGGAATGAAACGCATTGCCCGTTGGGTCAAAAACAAAGTTCTTATCATATCCTAATTTACGAATGGTTTCGCCAGCATCCACCTCGCGAACCATCGTTTCACCAAAACACGCAATACCGGGTCTAAACTTAAACAAAAAAGCTTTAATCTGAGATATTGTCAAGGGGGGCCAGAGCCCTTGACAATTCCAAAACATCATGCTCATTCTTCACTGGCGGCCAGAGAATGACCGCTTCCTTGTTGGATATTAGTGGGGGTGTCCTTCTTCTTGCGCTTCCACCTGCTCTCCGCCTCCTCCCCGCTCTCAATGTCATTATCAGTTTCGAATTCGACTGCGTTATCTGTGCTTCCCCCTTCCGTCTCTTCTGTGGGCTCGAATTGTGAGTCCTCCTCATCTAAAATGTTTACCAACTTTTTCTTCTCGTTTGTGTTCGCTGGAGTATCAACAAAGCCTTCAAAGCTTCCCTCTACCTCTGAAATCTTGCCCTTCCCTTTCTCTTTATCACCAAACCTCACCTTCTTATTACTACCTTCGCTTTTCTCATTGTTCAATTGTTTGCTAGGTCCACCAAACCTCGTCATATACTCATATCTGCGTTTGAGTGCCAACTTTTGTTGTTTTGTGTTGGTTCCTGTTCTCCATCTCCCTTTCAAAGTTTCTGGTCCCTTTCCTTTTTCATTACCTAATCTGCTAAATACTCCTCCTTCATTCTTTCTTGCGTTGTGATGTTCTTCCTCCGTATTCTGTGGTGCTTGCCTTTCCAACTCCTGTTGGGCCATTTCCTGTTGGGCCACATTGAGATCGAGATCCATGTCAGGCGAGTTTCCTTCTCGACCCAAACCAAACCTTCCAAAACGTGCTGCTTCATTAACCACTTTGTGTAACAAACCTGAACCCCTGTATCGCTGCTCTCCTTCCTCCGACCTTCTTCTATCCCTTCCAGTATTCGTGTTTTGTTCCCTTCTACGATTATCATTAGTATTATCATCAGTTCGATTCCCACCTGAGTCATTGTTGTGTTGTCGTGACGACTCACCGCGCTCTCTTCTTCCTCCCCTCCCATTGTGATTATTGTCCTCGTCCCTGAACCATCGAGTCGGGTGTGCATATGGTATAAAACTACTCCCAACTCTTTTCATGACTCCATAAATCGGATTAACTGGTGGATACCGCACGATGTTCTCCACTGACCACGTAACTTTCTGGCGTTCATCCGGGTCCTCCACCTCCTGTAGAATAATAATATCACATTGGTCTTCCCGATGCCCTAACCTCCCACACCTAAAGCACAGTGCCCCGACATTCTCGTATTTAAACGTAATCCATCCCGCTCCCTCCTCTTGAGCAAGGTAGCATCCTGGTACCACCAGCTGTTTGATGTTTAAACGGACTCGAAACCTAAGTATTTTCACATCTCCTTGTACCACTTCCGGGTAGTCTATATCTTCTAGATCCTCGAACTTTGGTGCAATAGAGAGAAACGTGTCTAAGGTGTTCTGAATAATACGCTAATCCACTCCCTTGAACCCAGATAGAAGTGTAATCCAGAGACACATCTGTCCAAAGAGTTCGAGGAGGGAGGGGTGTAAAACTGAAGTGCTTACCGATGAAGATACCGGGTCTAAGATTCCAGAGGCGATTAAGCTCCTCCGGTTGAAAGCACTCGAGTTTGAACACATTTTCGTCCAGTTTTGAGAGCCTAAAATCGCCTCGTACCCCCCACCCGTCACGGACATGACGGCGAAGCCCTGTGATGTACACCTTACCAGCTCCTAACGCGTAATTCAGTATAGCCATTTCCTCCCTCATGCTTTCAATACCTTTTGTTCGAATACCCAGGTAGATAACTCCCAAAGTATTCGCGTTAGCTTCCGTAATCTTGACGATGGGTAATGCATGCCTATCCCTAGTTGCCATGATATGCAGATCAAATGTAGAATAAAACTTGTAAAAGATGGAAAAGATTTGAAGCTGTTTGGCATGAGGCCTTTCGTGAGAGAGTAATAAGAAAAGTTGCAGAAAAGTGAGAAGTTCAGTTGAAATGAAATGAAGTTGAAGGGTCGTGAGTGTATAGTGACCCTTTGGTAGTATACTTATACGCGTGGTTGTGTCTTGGAAAATCCGTATAATGCTCGTAATGATTACACTAGCAGACCCAGTGTACTCCGCCTCTTCAATTTTGTATGCCACTTCGTTTATCCCCGTATAGTGTGTAAAAATTTCCTTTAATTGTAGTCTGCATGTCCACCACGTGTCTCGAAACACTTCCAAACCTCCACTAATCTCTTCAGCTGCATTAATTACTCCACTAGTATTTGTCCGCTTTCGTTTATTGCTACCATTTCTATCGTATCTTATACTCTCATAATAACATTCTCCACTACATTTAATACTCCGCTTTTGATACTTTTTGTTCTTTACTTCTTATCCTTGCGTATGTTTATTAATGTCCTCATCTTATTACGAAGTTGTATATGAACTCCTCCATCCTGCCCTGTGCTTGGATTTTGAGATTTCGTTTTGTTATTCTTGTAGTTTTGATTTTGAATCCTTTTGTGTTGATTCTTCACGTGCTTAATAGAGGAAAAGTCCAGATCTCCTTCTTCATTCCTAACTGTATTGGCCTTACGACGCTTCGTATCAGCTTTTCCTAACCTCTTCTGTAACTCTTGTCTCTTAATTCTGTCCTTTTTCCTAAATTTAGTACCCATATTTGTTATGCGTGACCCAAAACCCCGATCCCTATTATTACTCTCTATAACTCCTCCTTTCAGTTGTTGATTCTTTCTTATGTGTTGTGTATAATTATGAGATCTAGTAATATTTTTATGTAAGGTGTTGATTCCTATTTTGTTTCTTTTATCCCAATGATCCTTGTTGTTGTTGTAAGATTCATATTGTAACCTTATGTTTAGCTCGTCAGAAAAGGGTTCCATAACAACTCCTAACCCTAATGAAATCGGAAAGTAAAATAACCCTAAGACTGGAATTAAAGAGTATAAAAGACTGGAAGAAGTTATCTGATTCAGATGATTGGGCTGATTGAGTTGAAAGATTGATGTTGAATCCCTTCGTGTCCTCTAAGTTCAACATATATATAAGTAACAATAATGGACGTTGAATTGACGATTAAATTAAACAAAACTAGAATTCATCTCTCTTTATTGATGGCCACCACTATTATATTAATAAACCATGCATCTTTATAGGGTCACACACCACCTAATAATTTCCCTGTTAGTTTCATTTAGTTTTTTTAGAGGAACAGTTTCATTTAATACACCGTCACATAGAGCAAGTGTATGAGATTTGAATATATCTCAACATTTTGAAATAAAACACAAAAGATGATCTGAATTAGAAAACTTAATAACACTAAGATTGCAATCTTAAACTTATCATAGTTAATAGGGACCATTAAAAACAATCAAAGTGACAGTCGATCATTTTGATGGAATTTTATAAACCAAATTACTTTTAAAATTTCGTTGTCACGTAGTTAATTGTTTAAAAGCTTTATTAATCTTAAGAGTTTTTTTGTTCGAAACTTCATCTTAAGAGGGACCTTATAAGACTACAACTTATCGACCAACTACTACTACAAGTTTACAACTCATGTCCGTATCAAATAAATGTCATGAGCGCCCTAAATTTGTCTCATCTGCTCAAAAAGGTCATACTTAAAATTATTCATGTTATTAAAATTCCTCACTTAATAAATAAGAAAGCTAAGATACATATAAGGAATGATATTATGATTGGGACCGTAGCTTTCCCTATTTAATTATTTATAATAATGAATAATAACGTATGGTATGCTAATATGTTGAGTTTGTGCACTTAAGAAGATGAGGGTGGTTGTTTTTTGGCCTTATAATAAGAGCCGTTATCGTGGACTGGAAGACAACGTACATTGTGGCAGGGGCAGAGACAAGGTTTTTTTTGTTAGTGAGCTAAAGGGGTTCGAAGACAACGTCCTTAAAAATTTATTTGTTGTCTTAATTTAACCTATAAATCATATAACATGCAAAAGTTACATAATAAGACCTTTATCTTATGTAAAATTACACTATCCGTTATGCTTCTCGTCTAGACGCCGTCTAGGCGCCGCCTAGGCGTCAACTTACCCCTTAGCCGCTTACGTATAGTTAAAACTTTAGGCGTTTTTGCATAACGCCTTAGTCGTCGTGGAATAGGCGCCTAACCCGTCTAGGCACCGATTAGTGGCAAGAAATGGCTGCCTAGGCACCGATTCATGGAAAAACATGTCCACATAGACCTTTCGTTATTTTGCTTATTCTCAAGAATTCTTTACTTGATATTATAACTCAATTATATTTTCTATAGTGTTGTTAGATGGATTTTATGACTTAAATAGTTAAAATTGCTATAATTACTACATATATATTATTAAATATACAAAATTACACATCGAGATTCAAACCCGTATAATTCCGCGTAGGCCCCGTGTAATCCCGCCTAGGCACTAGGCCCCGGTCGACCGTCTGGCGCCCAAAACCGAGATCTACAACATAGACTACCGGTCCCTATATTAAGTAAATATCGAAATATTCCGTTATTATTATTTTTTAATTAATTATCCTATAAATTCTTTTTTTTTATAAAAATAACATATAATTGTGGTAAAAGGAATTAAAAATCATATAAATAAAATTATTTATAACCTATTAAAATAAATTTCAAAAAAATTAAGGAAGGCCAAATTAAAATTAAAAAAAATTAGAGATCAATTACTTATAAACTTTTTTTAATGATAGTTATCATATATTTTTTTTAGAAAAATCAGGGGGTGAGGGGGCATGGACCCCCTGCCTCTACCCCTGCATTGTAGGCAAAAAGCCCGACTAATTCTATCAAACTGTTCAAGTGTAATAATTTATTAACCTGACACAATTTTACTATTCTTTTTATATTTAGAAAATATAAAATAAGATTTACATGGTATGAATTCAATTTCCTATATATGTGTAATTTATTTCTAATTTACCTGTATATTTTGTAAAATTAGTCAAGAATGTATGCAAATTAACCTAAATCATGCAAAAGAAATTGAATATATTTTTCCTTTATTTTAATAAAAGAATTAAAGATTAATTTCTCTTTTAGTTATTGATCTAAAACATCTTATAAATAAAGTTTTAACATAAATATTATGTTAAAGATATTGGATGGAAATGATTTGTTTACGGTTTACGGGCTACGTCCATTCTCTTACTCGTCCCAAAAATAATGACGCATATACCAATTATACCTAATCTCAAAATTCTCCTCATAGGGATGAATCACAAAATGTAAAGAAATCATCTCCTAAGAGATAAAGGTTTTACTCATAACCAATATTGGACAATTCATTGTCGGCAAAACCCACCAACGTTGTGATTCTCAAGGAACGCCGAGATAGAAAAAATATGGCGCCAAAACGGGCTCTCAATTATACTAATCGAGATAAACTTTCTCGAGAAGGGGTGGTTGGAAAGAGGAACGTCACGACTGGCATGATGTTAGATACAACAGAACCTCTAACAACATACATGAATCTGTTACTTCAATGGTTGGCAATCAATTCTTATTGGGTAATATTGGTGGAAACAAGGTTGTAGCAGCGGTATCGTCTGATAACTTAATGACTGGTTTATGTTCGAGAACCAAGTGTTTATTAAGAATCGTAAAATTGAAGGGGGGACAACTGACACGGGCGTGAGAGATGCTTCTATGAGCGACTCGAATGACAATTCTGCGAACAATGATTTGATATTGTTAGTACACAAGATGATCAAGCTTCTAATTAGAATGTTAGTACAAGAGTAGTTAATAATAACTCAATATCAAATACACTGATGCTCTGATCAAATCCTACAAAGACGTCATTTACGGTAACTCGTTGAATTTATTTTCAAATTCTCATAATTCTCTACAAGGAATACAGTAGAAGTGGTAGCTTCACATTCCACAAAATAAATTACCACATAGGTTATAGATGCATAATACATGTACGCCATGGTTGATGATATCCGCTTTAAGGACCCAACGTATCCACAACTTGTGAGTACGGCGGAACAAAAGCTAAAGGGGTGTAAGGTATAACACTATTCGTTAATCATTCATCTATTAGGCTAAAACATTGGTTTCAAATACTTGTTCAATAAACTTAACCAAATTTTGACTCCGAAAGAACATATAGAACTTGTAGAGATAATACTGTCTTATGAGGTGTAATATAAAATCAACAGTTGAAAGATCAAAACTCACAAGTATACGAGTGGTCGCAAAATAATAAAATATGTAAATGAGTTTGTCTCAAAATGGATTAACAGGATAATACGTAATCTAGTTAATAATAGTGATTCTTTGAAACTAAAAATACTTAAAGAGTAAAGATTTTGTTTGATTTATTATTAACAATTACTAAGCTAAGAATTAAAGACTATATTAACTAGAAAGTAAATAATGAAGTGGTGGGGGAAAATGTGTGATAGATAAATAAGATAATAATAAAGCATACACACCCTTGACTACCACGAGAAACTCACTCCAAGTATTATAGATAATTTGCAAGTTTAGTTAGTAAGTAAAGTTCGTTCGCAAGGATTTAATCCGTTCGATCTACTTGTGTATATAAATAAGTTTAGGGGAAATTAATTATTTGATATAAGACAATAAAAGATAATAATATTTATTTGGTTTTTGGATTCAAAAGATAATCATGCAAATAAATAATATAATAAAGAATAGAGATGAGAAATATAGCTTAGGAATGCTAGTATGCACTTATCCTTCTAATCAATATTCGAGTTATAAGGGGTGAATTAAGCTTTGTAAATAGTCAAGATTCTATATTTCGCCTAGCCCCCTTCCGGGTGGACTTAGGTGGTGACCTAACAAGTACTAGGAGACTTGCGTAAGGGGACCATGCGCAATGATTGGTGGTTAAATTAAACTCTAGTGACTATCTAGTTAGGCAAACCCGTGAGGATCACTACCGCACACTTGATGTTTATGTGGTGTTTCAACAATTAGACACCCCTTCTGGGTGACCATCCAACTTCTATTAATGGGGTAGTCTATACTCGTGCACTAGCAAGAACTACAGTAATTACATCAAAGCACATAAAACAAATATAAAGGTTAAGAAGCTCAATAGAATTAAAAAGGTTTTCTCAAACAAACTTAGATAGAAGAGAATAAAATTCAAAGATTATACATATGAAAAATCCAAGCTATGGGAAATTTAGGTCATGCCAATAAGAAATAAACTAAAATAAAGATATGAAGATACATGAATTAAGAAATTATGTAATAATGGGGAAAATCCCTAAACAATTAATCAAATACACCTAAAATGATGTCTCAAACCTAGATTAATATATCAAAAACATGGAGACATCAACACTATAAAAATACACAACATTAACAAAATAGTCCCCTAGCAACAACGCCAAAAACTTGGTGGCCTCTGGCGTGTGATATAAAAACCAACACACGAGATGTAAGCTAATCCTCGCAAGTGTACGAGTCGTCCCAAATAATAAAGAGTAAGTATTATATATTTTTCTTCATAGATAGTGTGAGGTTAATTATTTATGTTTTATAAATTGATTTGGGGTTGAGTTTCAAATACAAACATATAAAATTGATATTTGTTTTTGGTTTTAAAGACTAGGGGACTAAAGTGAAAAATATTAAAGAAACCAAATATATTAAAGCTAAAGAATTAAATTACAATTAACAAATAATATGAATGAGAAGGTGTTTTGAGTCTTGCTAGTAATTCTCGATAGTGATGATTCAGTTATTGTAGTTATAAGGGTCAATTGATCTGTTCATGTTAGTCAGGATTCTATATTCTCCCTAAATCCCTTATAGGTAGATAAGGGTATCTCCTAAAATGATAGATACTTCTTCTGAATGACCCTAAAACCCATTCAAATGCAATACCCAACCCCTATTAACTATCCAGTTAGTCAAGAACTTTCGGTTCAATAGAAAACATGAAACGTATATGAACTAAGTATATGTTCCAACCACCCTTCTGTATGTAGTCAAGAACACTAGCAAAACCTAATATTTAATCAATGTATAGGTACACAAATATCACACAAGTTCATACACTACATAATATAACCAAATACAGTTAAACATAAATCGTCCCAAATAACATTAAAATCCTTCAATTAATAACTATTGTTCTTACATCAAGAAATCATCAAGCTATGAGGGTTTTAGTTCATAATTGAAGATATGGAAAATATATATATATAATAGTATTAGAATCATATTTAGAACAAGAAAGTAAAACAAATAACTCTAATGGTGGATGGAACCCGGTGAAGGATTGAGGTGGAGGTGGTGGAATAGTGGTGGAACCCCTTCATCTTCTCTATTCCAAACGTGTAGAGTATTGTAAGATTGTGTCACTCTTTTTTATTCACAAAATTGCTGATGTATTAAAGTCATAAACGTTTTTGGGAGTATGAGCCCCATTTAAGTGTTCAAATACAACCCAAAAATGTTTTAAAAGTATCTAGACTAGTTTGAGCCACGGTGGAAGCAAAATCATTAACTTTCTCATCTCAACTCCGCATCGCAAACCATAAAATCTCATTTTATCTTGACTTAAATTAATATCATGAATCCTGAGTTTGATAAGAATCATAGCCAAATACAAGTGGTTCCTCTATTAAGTTTACTTCCACGTTTTGTCGGTATACGCTCCTGATCTTCCAAAGTGGCTTTTTGCTCTTTTCACATCTTGGCATGGGGTTGAACTTAGTTTGTTGACTTCTACTCATCATCTAGGGGTATCGTATCATACAAGTACCTGAGAGATATACATTTAACACACACTTGACGAACAAAAACTCAAAAGGTAACGAAATATACGAGAATAGACAAGAAATCACAATATCTCAAATAATAAGGATATATCACACACACATAAGTCCAATAACCACACAAAATTATGTCTCCTGACATTATGTTTTGGGAAAGAAGAAGAAAAAGGAGTCACGAGAACTTTCGGCAATCAAAGCAAGAAAGCAAGAAAGAAAAAGCTATAAGCCCCCAAGATATTGTGAGAAAGAAAGAAAAAGATGAGTTTGGGGTGGGAGATGAGGTACCGTGGAAATCTCCCCACCCCAAGCGCAAAAGTTCTTGGATAGGTCCATACTTCATCACTCGAGTTGTTTCAGCAAAAGTGATCAAAATAAAATCTAAAGAGAGTTGCAAACTCAGATTGGTAAATGTTAATAACCTCTCTCACTACTGGGGAGGCTATATCAAAAATAAATAATAGAGGTAACGCGTCACACTTTAAAAGACGTTAAACAAAACTGCTGTCCGGGAGACAACCCACAACTTTTTATGTTTTACGTTTTTGTTTTTGTTTAGATTAGAGTTTTCAATAAGTATTGCAGTAATGAGGAAGTTAGAAGTGTTTTTGATGTGCAAATTAAGTAAGAAACGAGTTTGGGTGAAAAAGTTTACGAAATACCCAAGTCACGCACAGCAGACCGGCATACTGGTCCCACCACCGACCTACCAGTTCCGCTTCAATGGTCGAAACGGTCTTCGATACAGTTGAATTCCAAAGTTTTCATTCTCTAACCAGCATGCCGGCACATATGAGTGGCTAGATGGTCCCCATCCGTATCGTCATTCGCGACAAAAGGGCTGCGACAGTATAAGAGAGAAACTTGAGTGATATACCGGTCTCACGGCCGGCCTACCGGTCCTTGAAGAAGGGTCGCGACGATTTGGCTACGGTTTGTAACAGAATGTTCGAGAGGTAGGTTTGGCATACCGGTCCCATGACCGGCCTATCGTCCGCCAATGGTGTCGTCATTCGCGATAAAGGGTCGTGACGGTTCGAGGTCCGAATTATTAAAGAATTGGACCGACATACCGGTCTGATAGCCTTACCTTCACAATAATTGTTGATCATCTTTAATGGTGGAGGTGGTACCAATTTTTTGAATACCTATATTTTTTATCATCTGCACACTCTATAGGGTTAGAAATATTTTTTTCAATTTCTATGACTTGTCTTGCTACCCCTTTTTCAACTTTGCTAACAAGATTCTGAACCATATATTGGTTTCTATCCGTATTTGGCAAGGTCGTCACATCGTTAACACAAGTGTCTTTTTTCACTACTTCTTCCTCAACTTCTTTTTACGGTTGATCTACTCCATTCCTTGAAAGAGTGGAATCTTGATAAGGCTTACTACAACTATTGGTGAAGGTAGAAGAATTATTTTGGGCATTCCAAAAATTTGCAATTTTCTCTATATCCCTTTGTCTTCTTTATGATGTGGCCTTCTTTTCGACTATGCTTGCATCTTCTCTTTCCTTCCACTTTTGATGTATTTCAGTTTCTTCATTGCATTGGCATATGAATTGTGCAAGCGTTTCATTCAATTGGGAAGCTAGAGGTTGTGGAGGTTGTTGAATATTCCCGACCCATTCATTGTTCCATCCTTTCTTTTGCGGGTATTGATAAGATGTTTGGTAGAAGTTATTACCCCATTGTTGATATCCCAAAGAGTCTTCCCTATAGTTGAATGGACCGTGATTTGAATAATATCCTCCACACATATTTAAGGGAATCATTGGACTTGACTTATTACCCTAAGTCTAGCACCTGTAAAAGAGGAAAAAAAAACCAAAACCAAGCGTAATATAAAAAACAACTGAACACTAACTATACTATCTAAAAAAAAATAACGATATAGTCCCCAACAGAAGCTCCAAAAACTTATTGTACCCTAGTGTGTGATATAAATTAACACCAAAAGGAGGGTGACTTCCCGCAAATGTACCAGCCGTTGATAAGTAATAAAAAGTAAATTTTGGGGTGTATCATCTCTACATGTACTATCAAGGTTAAATTAATGTATTTCGTAAGTATATGGTAGGGGAAAAGGTGTGATAAAATAATAGATAAATAAAGATAATAATAAAGAGTCACACACCCTTGAGAACCACGGAACTCACTGCAAGTATCACAGATCGTTTGCAAGTTTTAATGATAAGTCAAGTTCGTTCGCAGGGATTGTATCCGTTAGATCAATTTATGTTTAACAAGCGTAGATGAATTTAGATGTTTAGAATAAAATATAAAAAGATAAATAACTATCTAATGCGAATAAATAAATAAAACTAATAACTAAAACTAATAACTAAATATGAATGTAAGTCAAATAGATTAGGATTACTAGGTCTATTACTAAATTGTTATTCTAACCTGTCACATTAAGCATTATATATTAACCAGGATTCTAAATTCTACCTAGCCTTTTCTAGACTTAGGAGCAACCTCTCCACTACTAGGGATTCCTAAGTAATGATTGGTGATTAAATCAAACCTTAATGGCTATCTAGTTACACTAGACGATTATGTGGTGTTGTCAATAACTAAGATAAATCCTAAGATTGGCCAAATCTAGGGAAATAAGTCAAAACACATAATACAATATACGCCAAGCTTAATCAATTAAAATAACAACTAGTATTTAAAGACAAAATAATAATCCTACAATTAAAAGTAAACTTACAGAATAAAAGCTTAGAAATATGGTTGAGTATAGATCTATAGCTAATTACTCTAAATATAGAGAAGGTGAGATGTAGAAGAGGGGTTGTCAGTCTCCAATCTTCTTCTTTTTGTCTTCCTCTATAGGTCAACTTGCTTCTTGAATGAATAGCTTGATTCTAAGGATGAATATCTAACTAAAGGATTAAGCTATTGCTTAAAACTAAGAAAATATAAGTAAAGACTAAGCCTATACTTTGCAACTGAGCAAGGACATGTTTACAATGGTATAAGGGTGTATCTATAGGTGTTTAGGAAGACCTAATTCGTTTTCTTGAAGGAGAAGTAAGTAGTGGACTCCAAGCCAAACTCAAATTCGTAACCCTAAAAACATGCAATCAGACCCGTTTTTCTTTTGGTCCTAGCAGCTTCAATACTCATCCGTTTGACGCGTATGAGTACACCAAATTCATCGTCTCGGAAAGATCTTCGACTTTGCTCTTGACCGTTTCTCTAAATTCCACACCGTTTTTGAGATATAAGCTGATTTGTGGTCGTAGGTGCAGAAATTCAGGATTAAGGCAGCTTTTCCTTTACCATGTTTTTAGCTTTTATTTCCTTATCTCCAATTACCATGTCTATCTCTTTCCATATCTTGTAGTCTTTGACTTGGACTCTAATTAAACTCCATAATTATCTTTAAAACTTCATACTAAATAAATAATTAAACCCAATATGCTCTAAAAATATTATTTTACTAAATTAAGACTTAAAATAGGAAAGTGCAATATTTCTCAAGAAAATCGACTCAAAGACTTCCTAAATCACTAAAAATGATGTCTTATCATAATATATATCTATCACAAATGAGGAGACATCAGTATAATAATGTAAAGTTTGAATAAATGACAATGAAGTAAAAATTCTATTGATTTGGTTTTATACTATAATAGCTCAAATAAAAAGAGGTTAATAAGATGAGAGAGATGCTTGAGTCTTTTTAGTAGTTCCCGAAGTCAATAATTCGATATTTCTAGATATAAGGGAAAAGGTATATTTCATGCTAATCGGGATTCAATATTCTCTTAACTCCCTCCTGGATAGACTTGAGAAGCTATCTTTCGGATGTGGCTAATTCAAACTCTAGTGACTATCTGGCTAGTCAAGACCCATCGGCTCACTAACACACAATAGGCGTCTATATACTATGTCCATAACTGAACCCCCCCCCCCCCTTCCAAATGTTAATTGTATTACCATGACTACCCAATATAAGATCAAAATATGGATAGAAATTAAGAACAGGATATATAAGTAATAGAAATAAACTCAATTTACATAAATAAAACAATTCCAAAATCCAAATAACATTAATTTAGTATTCAAGGGTTCATACATAAGTAATTATCAAGTGGTGGGGGCAAAGGTGTGATAAAATAATAGATAAATAAAGATAATAATAAAGAGCACACACCCTTGAGAACCACGGGACTCACTGCAAGTATCACAGATCGTTTGCAAGTTTTAATGATAAGTTAAGTTCGTTCGCAGGGATTTAATCCGTTAGATCTATTTATATTTTTAACAAGCGTAGATGAATTTAGATGTTTTAGATAAAAATATAAAAAGATAAAATAATATGAATAACTATCTAATGAGAAATAAATAAATAAGAATGCAGATAAATAAATATGGATGTAAGTTAAATAAATATGAATGTAAGTTAAATAAATATGAATGTAAGTTAAATAAATTAGGATTAATATTATGAGTCTATTTTACTAACTTGTTATTCTAACTTGTCACAGATTAAGCATTATATATTAACCAGGATTCTAAATTCTACCTAACCTTTTCTAGGCTTAGGAGCAACCTCTCCACTACCAAGGTCTTGGGTAATGATTGGTGATTAAATCAAACCTTTATGGCTATCTAGTTAGGCAAAGGATCAAAACTAGACGATTATGTGGTGTTGTCAATAACTAAATATAATCCTAAGATTGACCAAATCTAAGGATGTAACAATAAGTCAAAACACATAATAACAATATACGCCAAGCTCAATCAATTAAAATAACAAATAGTATTTATGAAACTTAAGACAAAATAATAACCCAGCAATTAAAAGTAAAACTTACAGAATAAAAGCTTAGAATTATGGTGAAGCCACAATCTATAGCTAATTACCCTAAATATAGAGAAGGTGAGATGTAGAAGAGGAGTTTGTCACTCTCCAACTTCTTCTTCTTGTCTTCCTCTATAAGTCAGCTTGCTTCTTGGATGAAAGCTTGATTCTAAGGATGAATATTTAATTAAAGGACTAAGCTATTATTTAAAAATGAGAAAATACAAGTAAGGACTAAGCCTAAGCTTGAAACTGAGCAAGGACATGTTTACAATGGTATGAGGGTGTATTTATAGGTGTCTTGGAAGCCCTAATTCGTTTTCTTGAAGGAGAAGTAAGTGGTGGACTCCAAGCCCAACTCTAATTCGTATGGAAATAAAGATAAACACTGCTGAACCGTTTTGAGCATATCTTCTTCGTTATTGGTCGGTTTGAGCTCCATAAGATACCAAAAGAATCCTCACAGAATTATCTATGTCCCTATGAAAGGAAATTACCAAAATTGGCCTATTTCTTGGGGGTAAATAGCACTTCTTTAGGCGTGTGCTGCAGAATCCCAGATTTAGGCAGCTTTTCCTTTTCCATCTTTTTAGCTTTTGTTTCCTTATCTCCAATTACCATGCAAATCTCTTTCCATATCTTGTAGTCTTTGACTTGGACTCTAATTAATCTCCATAATTATCTTTAAAACTTCACACTAAATAAATAATTAAACCCAATATGCTCTAAAAATATTATTTCACTAAATAAAGACTCAAAATAGGAAAGTGCACTATTTCTCAAGAAATTCGACTAAATGACTTCCTAAATCACTAAAAATGATGTCTCATCCTAATATAAATCTATCACAAATGAGGAGACATCATCAAGCAATAAAGTGTTTAGTTCATAATGAAAAGGATAAAAACACTAATTAAAACCAAAAGAATCATGTTCACTACGAAAAAGTAATAAAAATGAATTAGGAATTACTAAAAACAGAGGTGGAATTGTCAAGCAATGGTGGAAACCTTTGTTGTCTTCCTTTTCTCTCTACTCCAGATGCTTCTACTCTTCTCAAATGACTAAAGGCTGCCCAAATTCTGTCCAAAAGTGTTTCTCCAATGTTATTATATGGTATATATAGGTCTAAAAGCGTTTTTATGAGTTGTGGGCCTCTTTTCCTTGACCTAATTTAACTCAAAAACGTTTTACTAAAGAGATTTCTGGTTAAAACCACGACAATGACAATTAGCATAATCTCTCTGTTTTAACTTCGAGTTACGTGTTCCTAGCTTCAAATAATATCTATATTTGGAAGGGTTTATCTAGGATCGTTGTCAAAATCTCACACCTCGAACAATCCGTTTTCCAAATATGGCCTATATAAGCTTCCACTTTGTAAAAGTGGTCGAATCTTCCTTTTGCGCATTGGCTTGGGGTTAGGCTTAACTTTTTGACTTCTCCTCGTCGTCTTGGAATATTTTATTATCCATGTACCTAAAATCTACACAATTTACATACAAGTAAGGCGCAAAACCACAATAAATAGCAATAAGTCCAATAAAAAGTACAATATGTCGAAAACTAGGGAAATCCTTCACTTAGGCCCAATAAACACCAAAAAGAAGTCTCGTGAGTGGATTAATATATCAAAACAATAGATACATCAATATGGTTCAAAGGCAAACATATGCGGAATAGAGTTAAACACAAATTTTTTAAATACACAATCCCAAAATCCAAATAACATCATAAAAAGTAAATAAGGTTTATACATTTAAGCAATACTAAAACAATGAATCATATTAAAATAATTAAAAATAATGCAAGAATCATGTTCAAAATATAAAATGTAATAAGTTTAGTATTTTGATTGTAATGATTTGGAGCTACGATTAGAAAGAACGGTGGATTTTGTGCAAAAACCCCTTCTTCCCTTCTCTTTTGCTCTCTGGCGCTTCTTGCTCTTCAAAAATGTGTAATTAATGTGTGGTTCTAGATAATGAGCTTCTAAAATGTATAAATACCAACCCCAAAAATGTTTGGGGCCTCCATGGGCTCACTTAGATAGGTTAAAAATAGATCAACCAGTATTTAGGCTATTGTTGGACAGGTTCGAGGCATGGTGGAAGTAAATAGAATAAATTCTTCGTCTCAACTCCTAATTGAATTTCGTCACTTCTCATGTGTCAATGACTTCAATATATCCAAATCAAAAGAATTAAGTCCAAAGATCTGACCAACTAATTGTGGTGATTGAAACAATATGACGTCAAGATTTTAATGGTAAACACGTTAAATTATTAAAGCGACTTTAAGCTCATTTCACACCTTATATTGGGGTTTGACTATTTTACTTCTCCTCATCATCTTGTCACCTTGTGTCAACCATATACCTAAAAACTACACACTTAACACACAATCAAGGCACAAAATATCTATAAATAACAATATATCCAAAACAAGAGAGAAAAATAAAATATGTCGATAACTAGGAAAAATCTCTCACTTAGGCCCAATAAAAACTCAAAAATATGTCTCTTGAATAGATTAATCTATCAAACAAAATTAAAACATTAGTAATATTTTTATTACAATTTCCTTTTGCGACCATACAGTGGTCGCTAAAAGTTTTACTAAATAAAAATAAATATTCTAAAATAAATTGATTTACAGTTTTTTATATGTACTAAACCCAATTTATACAAGCATAGAAAATACCATATACATAACAAAATACAATGAATTTGAATAATCAATATGGATAAACAACAAAAATATTATACTAGCATGCTTAATACAATTTAATATGTGGAACTAGTCTATTTCGTATTCATTCCTCTCAAGGTCAATAACGTCATCATCAATATTGATATGCATGGTCTGGTGGCCATCAATATTATCAACCTCATTTGCATAATCATCCTATGTATCGTCCACCTCTTCCTCATCATCTCAAATAGTAGGGTCGTGCTCTATCCTCTCATGATCAACTTTAGTGTATTATCAGTTATTCATGCACAACCTATCTATCATTTTGGTTTCATTTACAATGATTACAGGTATCGATTTAAATACATTAAGTGTCGATTCGGTATCACATACATCTTCACTCCATCCACGACGATCGCTTACTTCACAAACAACTTTCCACACACCACGTTGCGATCTCTTCATGTGAACTAAACCATCAATGTAGAAACCTTATTTTTTTATTGACTAGAATGTATGGTTCCTCTTCGCACTAGAATAAGTTAGTATTGATTCAGATTGCACCATGTTCGTAGCAAAATTTTCCTTTTTTGTATCAGTGTTATACCAGTTGCACTCGAACACTATTACTGAAGATTCTTTTCTAAAATCTACCTCAAATATGTTCATCAATTCACCATACCAGATAATTTCCTTGGGAAAACAACAAACAATATAGTGCGCTACCCCTTCAATTTGTAGACAACCACAAACTCTACTTTCGGTTATATCACCCTTTTCCCTCCAATTTGTAGACAACCACAATTCCGCTCGAATGCCCAATACTTGAAATCTTCTCACGCCTTCACATCATCCTTATTAACATTGGCGTAAAGGGCCACTATCTTACCAAGTAAGCTATCACATGCATTATTTCTCGCAATGCATAACATCGATTTTGTATTTCAATAGGTTTTCAAACCAATATGGTAATTTATAGAATACACTCTTCTTTGTTGGATACCTGCTTTATTTATTGACTTTCCACCAAAATCCTTTTATTTTTTGGAAAACACATAAGTGAATTTGTCAAGTTGTATTTATATACTCACCAGACTATACTTCCTAGGAGGATCTCTATTCTAGCTCTTCACATACAAAGTTGTGTTTCTTTTGAAAATGATATGAAAGTGGTAAACATCGTTTGTGATTGAAATACACTAACCATTTTTAAAATGAATGGAAGATGAAAAATCCATGCATTATGGACACGACTTGTAACCTTGACCCGACCAACCCGATGCATACGATCTCACTGACCAGGAATCAATAATGTTAACATGATTGTGGATTCTTTCACGCATAACCAAGGATGTAAGTTATAAGTGCTCAATATAACTGAAGACATGTTATACACATTATTTGCGCTGAAAATGGACAAAACCCATCGGTGGCCAATCCTAAACGAACATTAAGGGGCTCTATAGCAAACCCTAGTGTCGATATTCAAAAATATTTTAACTAATTTCATTAACTAGATGACTCAAATATTCTCGTTTAGAGATTGTACAGTCTTGTGCCAAATCAAATCATCTGCAGTGTGGCTCGAACCGTATAATCATTGTAACCAAGGGGCAATGGGAGTAATTATGTATGAGACACTCTCTTCCTCTTCTTTGGTTCCCACCTAAATAACTTACACATCGAACAAGAGTCCATCTTTTTTTTATACATCCTAGTATAAAACATAATCGCTTAAACATAGATTAATAGTTTTTTACCTAAACCCAAACTCTTTAACTTCTTGTTGGATTTTTCATACAATGCGGATAAGGTATGCACATTCAGAAAATTACAACTCAACAATTGTAAGAATTTTGTGAAGGAAGTATTCGTCCACTTATTTTTTTACCTTGATGTGCATCAAATTCACAATAAAATTCAACGAACCCATTTTTGTGAAACAAGGATACAACTAGGTTTGCATTTCCTCAACCAACACATCAAAAGAACCTAAGTCTCCGTATAACATGCTCATCTATCATTTTTGTGTCTACCTCGTTAATAATGACTCTCAAATCATCATATACATTAATCATCTTTTATTTTACAATATCGTACGACTCAACACTCACACAAACATGTTGAATTTCATAGTGCAACTTCCAAACCTCGTATGACGAAAAAAATGCATACTTCAAAATATGAGCCCTTGCTTCTTTAATATTACTTTTTCTATTATGAATTCACCTATTTTACGGACATTAAATAACATTTGACATGACCATGTGTTTTAAAGCAAATTATGTGACTTAAAGCAAATAACACACACACACACACACACACACACACACACACATATATATATATATATATATATATATATATATATATATATATATATATATATATATATATATATATATATATATTACTATACCAGCCAAATCGTGGTTGGTGATGAGTAGGTGACTTTTTCAAACCACTAGGTGGCCGTAATTTAATTTTTGTATTGTTTTTTGGCAGCCAAAACTATTTCAACAACACAGGTGGTCAATATTGGTTAATTTGGTTTTACCGACCATAATTGTCGCCGCTAAAGTATTTTCTATTTTTATTCTTTGAACACTAGCAACTAGGCCGCTAAATTGGTATTAAGTAGCGACCACATAGGTAGTCTCTAAAAACCAATGTTATAATAGTGTTATAGTATGGCAGGTATAATTTTTGTTGAGATGAGATTCATGTGTAGTTGTATATTATATGAGATTGAGGTATATTCCATCACGTGTGAATGACAAATTGCTGGAATTTTGACAGATCTATTTGGGATTAAATTGGACCCATGAAAACCGATATGTTCCCAAATAAATAGATCAAAATTTCAGGTACAACATCATTATATTGATTTAATAGTAATAGACAAATTTGATGAACTTATGCTAAATCCTCTCTAAGGAGATTTGTAAACTTTCAACGGAATGAAGTCATTAATGCTCGATCCTTAAACACAAAACCACATCTTTTATGGGACCATAAGGATATCATTTAATAGTAATGATATATACCATTCTGAAAGAAATTAAAAGCAATTTTTATTTCATGTCACCCATGATGAGAAAGACATGAGCGTACAAGGAAGTTATCTTTGATAACTTCCCACTTCGATGGTGGAGGGAGTGGAGAAAGTGGGAGAGTGGTTTATTAACAGGCAATAAACCAACTCTCCAGCATTATAAATAGAGTCCTTCTTCCTCGCAACACAACAACACAGTCAACAACTCATAAGCGTACAATTCTTTTTCTCTCCAAATCAATAACACACAATAGATACTTCTGAGACATTTAGGTTGTGAAAACAAAGAGTTTAGTTCTAGTAATTAAACTTACGACCAGATAGCAGAAGCGATTCATTCATTCCAATTCAATCAAGTACAAGAAGGCTAAATTCAGGACTCTTCATTCTAATCCGCTGCGTATAAGGTTTGTCTGATAAACCTTCTTAATTATATTTTAGTGTAACAATTGGTATCAAAGCATGTTACCCAATTGAATATATGAATGAAGAGTTTTGGTTTATGTTTTATTTTCTGTCGGAAAAAAATTGAGGATTTTTTTATTGTTTCTGTCGAAAAAAAATATAAGGAAAGGAAAAGGAGGTTTACGATATTAAGAATTGTTTTGCTATTTTTCGAACTTATTTTTGTAGTAAAATTGAAACGCATGTTGAGGGGATTCAAACCTAAACCATTAGGTCCAATGACTAGTAGCCTTACCAAATTTGCTACCTTAAATTGTTGAGAATGAATAGAGTTTCTGGAAATATACTGTCATTTATTGTTTCTTGTTTCCTAATCAATTTTGGTGTATTCCATTATCGTTCTTATTTTTCTATATGTATAAAATGATGGAGACACGATCCCGGGGATCGAAAGAATAGAGGCTCCACCTATTGGGAGATTACCGAATGCTCCATAGGAACGTCAGAAATTCTAATGGATCATTAGAGATCCATAGACCAAAAGTTGCAAGGACACCGAAAGAAAAACAGTCTTTGAAAAATAGTATCAAAGCACTCCTTTATAAGAAGAAACCTCATCACACCCTAGTGCAACATGTGGCAATTGTCAATAGGTTCATTCAAGATGTCATAAATTGGGGTGATATCATATGTGAAGGACATAAGGTTGAAGTTCTTTACAAAACTTTGCCAAGAGAGATGAAAAGGGATATTGAAATCTTATGAGAGTATGATTTTCCGGAGAACTGTGTTCATGGGAGACAAGTTACATATGAGTGGCTAGTCTATGCTTTGACTGAATCTCACTTGTGGTGGCACTATAATAATTCTACTAGGTCGGACCAGTGCAACTGTGGAATGCATTATCAAACTACTAAGATTGATAATTATTTTCCAATTGGATCCTATGAGGAAGTGAGATTTGAAGAGTCCATTCCAAAATTAAGGTTTTGGATGTGAAAGGTGTTTGCTAGTTGAACCTGTAGTAGGTAGATTGCTTATTAAGTTGTTTTCCTTCGAAATATTTTTTGTTCCATGTTCACTAGGAATTACATTAGTAGTTTTTATTCCCTTTGATTCAGTTATTTGTTTATTGAACATGTATTTAATTTATGTATGAATTCAACTAGTTTCTTTCTTTTATGTTATTAGTTGTTTAATGTTTTTCATACATTTTGCTCTATTTATGTTAGAGTAAGTGGGAGTTCTTGGAGAACTTAATTTTTGCATTTAATGAAATTGATTGAATCATTAAGACAAACAAAATATGGTGGTTCATGATTGGGAACATAGTGAACTTTCTTTATCACTTATTTTGTTATCTTTCTTATTCATTCCATTTGCATTAATAGCATTGGGTAGTTAAATAATTGTATGTATGCTAATGAAAAATCTCTTACTTTATAAGAAAATGACAACCGTCATTGATGATCTCAAAGGAGACATAATGAATGGTGAGAAATATACCTTGGTAAACTTGAAATACATTATGTTCTAGAGGAACAAGATATTCTTGAGGTTATTAACAATGTCATGGCTCAGCCTGAGGAAGGCATCACAGCTCAAAACAAAAGGGACATGGAGGCTTATGAGAAATGGAAAAGGAGATATTCCACTACAAGAGGCATCTTGATAAGCTCCATGTATGACAATCTTGTCCGTGAGTGTCAATAATACCCAACTACTCACGAGATGTGGGACGCTCTTAATGAAAAATACAAGGGTACAACTATGACTAAGTTGAGTCAATTGATCATTAACTTTGACACTTACAAGAGGAAGCCTAATCAAACCAAGCATCTTTGGGAGATGTCTAATATGATTAGGGAACTTGAACTGCAAGTCATAACCTAACTGATGAACATCAGGTTCAAGCTGTGATCCGATCTCTTTCAAATAAGTGGGAGCATTTGAAGATAAACTTGACTCAAAATGACCATATCATAACTTTTGATAATGCTGCTCATCATGTGACGTTGGAAGATGAACGTCTTGATGCAATTAAGCCTCAAGGCCATACTTATATATTGCTGAGTCAAGTTCCCACAAAGGTTCTGGCATTAAGTGCAAGAATAATGGGAAGAGAAATGAAAATGATCATTCTTCCAAGAAGAACAAGAATAGTGGTAACAACGCTTTTTTATAAAAAGACGAGAGTAAAGTAAATTGCTATAATTGTGACAAGATGGGTCACTTTGCTCGCGAGTGCGGATAAAGATAGAAATATCATTTACTTCATATAACTTTACATATGTTACCAGTACTGTTTGCTAGTTGATTCTAATCCTTTATGGACTGTGGTTTCAGAAGTGACAAACCATGTAGCCTAAGACCAAGAGGCATATATAGAGTACCATCTAATTCCAGAGGAAACGTGATGTATATGAGGTAGGAGACAACAACAAGGTTGAAGTCAACATATTTGACACTTGCAAGTTGAACTTGCGAGGTGGTCAAACCTTATAAGTTATAACTTAAAAATGCACTTTACACACCTGAAATTTGAAGGAATTTGGTCTTGGTCACTGTTCTTCTAGGATTAGGTTTAAATATGCATTTTCATAACAATCAAGTAGACATCTATTATGACACTAATATTATGGTTTTGGTTTTATTTCTCATGTTTTTAGTAGTACTAAATGATGATATCTTGTTTAATAGTTATTATGTAAGTAGTTGCTTTTCTACTAATACTTCTTCTAGTAATTTTAATGTAGAAGAAAGTGTATGGAATGCTAGACTAAGTCATATTGGACAAGACCATATGAATTTGTTGGTTAAGATGAACTTTTTGGGTTCATTGACTAAAGTCAACTTGCCAACTTATGAAAATTGTCTAGCAGATAAAGCAAAGAGAAACCATTTTGAAAAGGCTAAACGAGTTGAGTATCCATTGCAAGTAATTCATGTAGACATTTTTTACCCAATAAATGTTAAAGATATACAAAGGGGACATTATTTTATCACTTTTATAGATGATTTCACTAGTTTTGGTTATATCTAACTGATTCTTCATACATCTGTAGCATTGAAATTTTCTTATGATATATTTCAATGAAGTAGAAAATCAGTTAGAGAGGAAGATGAAAACCTTAATCACGTGAATATCTATTGGAAACGTCAATATCTATTGGATCAGTTGAAATAACTGTGTGATGAAAAAGTGAGAACTCTCCTAGAAATGGTTAAGTCTATGATGGCACAAGCTAATCTTTCAATATCTTATTGTGGAGATGCCTTGCCTACCGCTAGTTATATACTTAACCAAACACCCACAAAGTCTGTTCCATCAAACTCCTTATGAACTACTTGTGACCATAGGGTCGACAGGCTATTTTCATGATCTGTCTCATAAATATGAAAGTTAGGTCTAAAAGGTAAGAGTAGTGTATCTTTATTAGATACTCAGATCACTCTAAAGGATATGTGTTTATTGGTGAACATAACGATGGGCGTCTTACTGAAACTGAGTCACGAGATGTTACATTCTTAGAGAATGATTTTCTCAGCAGAGGTGAAGTTGACAGAAATTCCATTTTATATGAATTAAATGAGATTCAGGAAGATGATATGCAAACAAATGTGACACCTGATGAGGTAACACATACTAAAGAAATAGAGAAGGACACTACTCTAAATCTTAAGATGGAAGAAACCATTGCATCATCTAGTAATCCTATTTCTCAGGATTCTCAACTTAAGAGGAGTGCTAGAAGTTTGGTTCCTCATCGTCGATTTGAAATCGAAGAAGAAGTCTTGATGAAAACTCCAAAAGACGAATAAGAACCTTGATCAGTTAATGAAGCGTTCTCATGTCCTGTTAAGAATGAATGGAAGAAAGCAATGGAAGAAGAAATGGAGTCGATGAAGAAAATCCAGGTATGGGAACTGGTTAATCTCCCGAAAAGACGTAAGGCGATTGGGAATAAATGGGTTCTTAAAATAAAGAGGAAACCTGGCAATTCCATTGACAGGTATAAAGCTCGCTTGGTAGCGAAAGGCTATACTCAACAGGAAGGAATAGATTTTGAGGAAACGTTTTCTCCTGTTGTTAGATTTACCTCAATGCGTCTTATTTTAGCTATTGTGGCGCATCTCGATCTGGAGTTGCACAAAAATGGATGTTAAAACTACATTTCTTAATGGAGATTTAGAAGAGGTTATTTTCATGGAACAACCTTCGGGTTTCGTTGCCAAAGATCAAGAGAATAAAGTATGTAGATTGTTAAAATCAACATATGATCTTAAGCAAACCTCAAGATAGTGGAATTTGAGATTGCATGAAGTCATTTCATCAAATGGATTTGAGATGATAAGTAAAAATCACTGTGTTTATGTTAAATGTTCCAAGATTTTTTTTTAATCTTATCTCTATATGTGGATGGCATTATATTAGCAAGGGATGATAAAAAGATTATTCAAGCTAATAAGGAGTAGCTAGCTTCTCAATTTGATATTGAATATATGGGAGAAGCAAATTATATTTGTCTCAAAAATCTTACATCATGAATAATTGAGCGCTTTAGCATGACTAAGTGCAATGCAATTGACATTCCTGTAACAAATGGAATAAACTTAACTCTCGACATATGTCCTAGTACTCCAGAAGAGAGACAGAAAATGTATACAATGTCATATTCTAGTTGCATGGTTAGTCTTATATATGTTATGATGTGAACTAGGCCAGACATATGTTTTTTAGTAGATTTAGTTAGTCATTTTTAATTGAACCCAGAACAAGAAAATCCGAAAGCTGTGAAAAAGATATTGAGATATCTAAAAGGAACTATGGATCATGCCTTATGCTTTCGAGGAAATAGATTACACCTAGAAGGATATATTACGCTATTCGGGATACTGATATATATGGGGGTAAATCTACCTCAGGTCATGTATTTATGTTGAATAATTGCGCAATTTCTTAAAGGAACGAGAAACAAACCTGTGTAATTTTTTTCCACAATGGAAGCTGAGTTCGTAGTATGCTCAGATGCGGTTCATGAAGCTGTTTGTTTAAAAAAAAGGTTATTTTGAACCTTTAGAATTCTCAGGCGATAGTGGGAGTCCCGTTATTATACATTGTCATAATCAAGCTGAAAAGGCTTGCGTGAAAGCTCCTACGTATCATAGTATGACCAAACACATTGATATAAAGTATAACGTTGTTAGAGATATTATTGCACAAAAGGATGTTGATTTGCAATACATACAAACACGCAATATGCTTATTGATCCATGCACAAAGGATATCCCAAGGGATAAATTATGGATATGTTAAATCTATATGATTAAGCAAGATATAATGTATGAATATTGCGAGTTTATGTGCATTCATGTATATATTTTCATTAGTATATTTATTTAACTGTTTCTTTTAATAATATCATGTTTTATATATATTATAATGCGTGTAATTTTTTAAGTATGTATGTCCTATAGACTGAGATTGGCCCTATCACACGGGCAATCACCTTTGGCACAAGAAGTGCGCAAAGATGAGACTGACTCATAGTAGTGAAGAACCATAAGATAACTTGAGTTAAGATAGTCGCCTTAACTAAGTGTTAAGATGAGATCATTAACATGGATGAACCATGTTAAGCTTATATTATGATCGAAGTAGAATCCCACTATCTACTTAGTCTATAAGATCCAGATATGAGTTGCTTGATTGATTTCATAGAAGGGTTGATCAATCGAAGAATTCATCTTAGGCAACGAGGCTTGTCTAATTATATATCTGTATGGTATTTATAAAATTGTGACATACAATTGGAGCTATAGGAATAATACCATAGAACGTGTGTCATACCACGTGTGCTTTCGACCAGAAGGAAGTGAAGCGTCGATCCTGTCTCTTCATTGTGTGATGCCTTTAAAATTGTGCCCTTATGACTTTTGACTATATCTTGATATTTTGATTAGGTGTATGCTACTTTAAACATACTACCAGTGATCATGAATGATTCGGTCTAATGGGGTATGTTTGCGAAGCAACCTAATCAATGTAAAAGGATCTAAGTGTAAAGGGAAGACTTAAATTGTGTATCAAAGTGTGTGCTTGCAGGTACCGATCATGTAAGTCAATTTGGACTATGACATGATAGTGAGACACATGAAGTTATGTCAGTTAACTCTTTTGATCACATAAAACGATGTGATATAAATTGAAAGGGGTCAGAGTTACTGAAATATGATACAATAAATTATTAGTCTGGGGTACTACAAGATACGTAAGGAATGTGGTTTCATTTGAGCAACTATGTACCCTAACAGGATATTAGTAACGTATGCTCGTATGCTTGTCGGTCGCACGACCTATTTTGTCAAGTATGATGAATTATTCTAGAAATGTGTATATGAGAAAATTTGAGAAATATTGATGTATGGTTCATTGAAATGCATGTACCTAAAGGGAATGATTGTAACTCCATCATGTGCGGGTGGGAGAATGAAATAAATAAAAGGTAATTTTTATTCCATGTCGCCTATGATGGGAAAGACATGAGCGTACAAGGAAGTTATCTTTGATAAATTCCCACTTAGATGGTGGCAGGAGTGGAGAAAGTGGGAGAGTGGTTTATTAACAGGCAATAAACCAACTATCCATCTCTATAAATAGAGCCCTTCTTCCTCACAACACAACAACACAGTCAACGGCTCATAAGCGTACAATTATTTTTCTTTCCAAATAAATAAAACACAATAGATACTTCTGAGACATTTAGGTGGTGAAAACAAAGAGTTTAGTTCTAGTAATTAACCTTACGACCAGATAGCAGAAGCGATTCATTCATTCCAATTCAATCAAGTACAAGAAGGCTAAATTCAGGACTCTTCATTCCAATCCGCTGCATATAGGGTTTGTCTGATAAACCTTCTTAATTATATTTTAGTGTAACACATTCAAAATTATACCACCTAATACCACTCATGACGTAGTGTAAATTGGTTAGTAATAAATCATTAATCAAATAAAAAATATTAATAAATTAACAATTTATAGCAAACTAATTTACGCCACATAATAGGTGGTATACTTGGATGGTATGATTTTAAATAGTATATATAATTACTCATCATTTGATCAAGTAGTGTTGATGTCCCCACCTTATGCACCTATTCAAACAAATCCATTTAGATGTATACCACTATAAGTAACATGTTTTAATGTCAAGTCAACATGCAAAATTTTTAGTCAACTCCTTCTTCTTCATCTTTTCTTTCAACTTTAATCTTCTAAACTATATTCATGTCTTCTTTTTCTTCAATTTGCTCTAGTGCTTAACCTACTTTACATAATTACTTTTGTTTTTCCACCTCCATCACTACTCTTCGACCTTTTTTCTTTTTGTTCTTGGTAAAGTGGCTTTCGAATCTTCTAACTGCTTCAGATGTGGTGGTATGTTGATTGGAGATTAGCTTGGCCATTCATATGTGCTTTGCTACTTGTTCTGTTCCTCTGGGTCTTGATTCTTGTGACTTCCTGTTCATATTGCTGCTGCTGCTTCATACCGACGTGGTATCTCCTCCTTCTTTAGAGTGATTTCCACTTTTCTCCGGTTTGGACATTCGTTTGGGTTTTTACCTTCATCATGTTTCTTAAATCATATTGGAAACGATAATTTTGTTTTGATTCTTGGCGCTATCCTTATATTTTTCATCTGCGTTGGAGAGGATTTCTTAATTATCGACGCCCATATTAGAGATAAGTCCTTAAACTTTGTTTACTCATCTTATTATATCATGCTTCGATTCTTTGTTTCAGGTGGGCTTTTAATTTATTGGATCAATAATTTCTTCTTGGGCTTTTCTATTAACTATTAGATTATATCTATTAAGTGGTTCTTTTCTTGGCCTTTTAGGAGATATATTCTAATTGGGTTGTATCAACACATTAATCTGAGCTTAATCTTCTATATATTACACATCTGGTATTTAAAGTATCCATTTCTTCTTTGTATGTTTATTTTAACGGGGGGTCATACCTATAGCAGCTATTTTTCTACAGTTATATTGACTGTTTTTATTCCCAATACTTCGGACCATGAAATAGGGCCTTCATACGTTCGAATCAACCTATGCATATGTATAAATCTAATTTATCCAGATTGAGACGTTGCATATCTTCTCACAAAAACTCGTTTATAATATCAAGAGAGAAGTGTGCGTCGTTCCAAAGGTTTTTGAGGATTCCCAAGAGCATATTCTCTTCCTATGCTCTTGCTGCAAGACATCTGACATTCATGCCATGCAATAATTACTCACACGCGAAAGTATACAAAATTTTTCATCTGGCGTTAACTTCTCCTATATATATGGAACATAACCTAGGTCTTCTTATTAATCACTCTCCACTTTACATCTTTACTACTTTCTACTGTCAGTTTATTTCCCTCCCAGACATAGCTAACGACAATAAACATGATCTCCCTCTTGCTAAAACCAAAAATGACACACTTAAAAAATTTGTTGTCCTGTCACTTGCTACCAGAACTGCCGCTGTTCGAACTCGAGTTGAGGAATTTCCTTTTGTTTCTAAGGTGGTCTTTGCGAGAACTTTTCCTTTTGGAGTATTTCGTATAGATGTCATCGATTCATGGGGTATCAATTGTCGTGTTCTTTTTGAAGAGCTTAGTATCAATACTTTTAAGCTCACCTTAGAGGAGGCGGAAGAAGCCAGGCTTTGGTTCCTTCGGCCCACTTTAGTCCAATCAATGCATGTCATCTTATGTAATTGGGAGAACCAAACCACCCTTTCTCAATTTTATTTGGTTAATTCCTATGCCTGGATGAGGATCTATGGCTTGGTGAAAAGTCAGAACACCATTGAGACTATGGAGACATTCGGGAACTATACTGGGAGTTTAAAGAAATTGATCATCCTGTAAATGATATCGAGGTTGCTGAGTTCATAAGGTTAGGGTGAAATTTAACACCCTTAACCCTATTAAGACTGGAGCTTTTTGTCGAACAGAACGAAGAGGCTGCTTGGTTTGATTTTTCGATATGCAAGTCTTGGTCTTTTCTACTATAACTATGGTTATCTTGGTCATAACAAAGAAGTGTGCACTATTGTTATGGTTTGGCCACGCTAGAGTGATGATTCATATAGATACTTCAACTAGAGTAAGGACACTACTATTCGTAATGAAGACAAGGTTTTTCATCTAATTCGGCGAAGAGATAGATTTGGTGTCTTCGATGAGGTGGTTAGATTCTTTCCTTTCAGAAGGAATGCTGGAGATGGAGATGATGATGGTGATGTTAATCCTGGTAACGGAGGAGGGGGTCATATCCAGGCTGCTCCCATCAACTCAAAGTCTTGCTGCTAATCAAGGAGTTAAGGAAGCCGGTGAATCTAGTAAAAAGGGAGGGTAGCGAATCTTCTAAACATAAAAGGGAAAATACGATGGCTTTCGCGGAGCTTTTTGGTATAAGCGCTGATACTGAGGAAGCCACTGAGGTTAATCATACTAACTTTCCTGCTCTTTTTATAATTTTACAAGATGAAATGGGCGATTTTGGTGACACAATTATTATAAGTAACCAAACTATATTCAAAATCCCTAATGCTAGAGAAGCCGACATTCAACGTTATTATGAAAACTTTTTATTGTTTATAATCTGGGTTTAACTGAAAAAGTAGTTATAAATGAATTGGGTAATTGGATTCAAATGTAGGAAACAAAGGAGGTGTGATCACAGAACTTAATGATAACATGCAAAAAGCTCCTACTCGTCAAGTTACTTATAATTATTTTGCTGATGGCTTTGGTAATTATGATGGTGTTAATAAGACTCTCTACAAAGGGAAGGGGAAACAAATTATGGTGGCTGGAGAAAGCGACGTCGAGTATTTTGAACCTGAGGAGGAGTCTTTGGACTCTCAGTCTATCCATATCAGCAGACATCCAAGGGAAGATGAAGATTTTGCTTAGAAATTTTATACAACTCCAAGGATAAGGGTGAGCATTGACTTTGGAAAATTCTCGTGGACCGATAATTTCAAAAGGAAAGAGGACCCATCAGGGGAAATCGTGAATATGGGAAGAAGAAGGTGTGTCTTAATGATGTTAGTAACCTGGGAAGAAGAATAATGGAGGCAAACAAATTTTTGGAGAAGCTTTATGTGAGTTATGGTGAAATAAAATATCGTTTGATGGAGTACAAATACCTTAAGGTTTGTGGACCAAATGAAACTATTGATAGCGAGATGGAGAAAAGAGACTATTACTATTGTAGTGCGCCATCCTGTGAATGACATTTAAAGGGTGATGATGGTCATGGGTCTGAGACGGAGGGTGACGTTAGTAACCAGGTTGAACATATGGAGGAAAACGTGGACCCATTCAAAATTAAGGGTAGAGGCCAGCCCGAGATGAAAGCTTGCGGGTTTGATGGATAATATGATGATTTAGAATTGTCAAGGTGCTAGGGCGACCTCGAAAAATAAGATGATTCGCACCCTTATCACGAAGTTTAAGTTGTCTTTTATATGTTTGTTGGAGTCGCAGGTTAAAGCGTGTGATATCCACTCTTGTTGTTTTCTTAAATCTTTTGATAATAAATTTGTAATCAACCCTGGGGGAAGAGCATCTAGGTCTGGGCGATTATAATTGCCTGGAAATATAATTTTAATATAAGTACTTCCTTTTCGTGCTTGTATTACGCAATATGTCATATATCCAAATCTAATTCCTCTCCTTGGTTTTTAGTTGTTATCCATGAACCGAATAATCTGAAAGAAAGGGAACGGGTTTTTGATAATTTATCTAAATGGAAATCCAAAATCAAATAACCAATTCTAATCACAGGTGACTTTAACAAGGTTGCGAAAGCCTCAGAGAAATAAGGTAAAAATACTCCTAATCTCGAGCGAATGATAAGTTTCAATGATTTCGTCAATAATAATAATTTTGTTAATATACCCTACAAAGGGTGTCATTTTACATGGACAAATAAGAGGAAGAGAGAAGAAAATTTTAAAGAAAGACTAGATAGATCATTAACATCTGGTTTATTGTATCCTTGTGAGTACGTTATTCATCTCCGTCGACACCTTTGAGGGGATATACTCGACACTTCGTCCATGTTGGCCATTGGGTTTTCTTTGAAAATATTCACATAATAATCATGTATATTACCCTTAATAAGGCTCGGATCATTCGACCATTCACTGTTTTTATTTTCAACATATCGATTCTATTAATTTTTCTCCTTCTCGTAGTTTTTGCAAAGAAATACTTCATATTTTTATCCCCTTTTTTATCGATAGATCCCTTGCCCTGTCCACCCAAAATGATTCCTCTTGGTCTCACCGTTCTTCAATTTCTTTTTTAATTTGCATTTCTTTTTCATAGATTTCAGTTGATGGTTCACAATCTTGTAAATCAGTAAAAGCAATATGTATGGAATTAATTCGCTTCCTATTATTGAGAAACGTAGACTGCTCCAGCCTTTAAGCGCGAGACAGGTCGCGTCTTTTTTGTTACAAACTTCTTTAATATTCGAAACATTCCTAAAATTATCCCAATTATTTTCCACAACCTCTCTACATTGGAGATGTTCCATCCATCTTGAATCGAACATAAAATACTCATCGGATTTAAAGACAGTAGGATCTCTTTGTAAAACAATTGGCGAATGATCGGCCCGATAGCTAATGAGACAATCACGTTCGCATTTGGAAATTTATCAGACCAAGAAAGATTAGGTAGAGCTCTATCAAGTCTTTCTTTTACGTTATCTTAATTTTTTAACCATTCGACCATGTATAGACGCAACCTTTGCTTGTATAATTGATTATATGGTTTCGATTTATGATCTCGTTTAACTTAATAATCCTTTCCAAAGCTAGATGGGTTCTTACCTTCTTTCTCGTTGAATTTCGTAATATCGTTGAAATAGTCAATAAGAATAGACGGTGCATCAATTTTATCTATCCATTTAGCTAAGCTATCCCATGTTTCCAACCTTATATTGTCATCATTTGGAGCATGACGCAAAACAAGAGCCATGATAAACTATTACATTCCGTAATTTCAGAGATAATAAATAACTTACTCGAAAACACAATTCTAACATTGATCGACTCCTCCCATAACAATAGTATGCCCCCAAACATATACGTTCTTCCTCTGGGCTCTACTAAGGTATTTTCGTCTTAGCTTAGACTCGAACAAACATGCAAAAGACACATTAAACTTCAAGTTGAAGGACTTAAACAATTTTTTCGTCAGGGATGCCCTAGCTTCCCGACAATTCCACACTAGACAACTATCCATCACAATCAGCCGTATTGTGGGGTTGGCTGCCACCCCTTGGATTTTAAATCCATCTTTCGCCATCACGGGACCAGCCCAGTAGCAACCGCCGTCTGTCGTGTCATCGCTACTTTCAGAATCCTCTTCGAGATGCCCGTTACAATTTTCACCTTTGCAGAAGTAATTTTTTTCTCCTTCATCGTACCCATCCTCACTACCATCAGTGCCACCCTTACCACTTTTAATTTTTCCCTCACCATTCATCTGACCACGAACTTCATAGAGACCTCCACTAATATTATTAATAAACCCCTGTAAATCGTTGATACGTCTCTCTATTTGCGTAAATCATCTTTTGTGAATTTCTGCAACTTTGTATTGCCTAGACAGCCACTGGGACCAGCCTTACGTTTCATTGTGTCCAAGTGAATTTGACCATTGGTGTAATGCCTCTCATCCTTGGCGTAGCTCTCCACCCTCTCTGATCACTATCTATTCTTGGTAACTTACTGATGTGGACTGATTGAGAATTAAAGATTCCTCGCGCTCAGCTTCTTCACTCAAAACCATTGTCCTTTTACCTTCACATGTAAGCTTAGTATTAAAACCTACATTCCTAGAAGACCCACCCATATCATATTCTTCTTTCCAAAAAAATTCCTTAGGAATCGAACCCACGCTATAACCGACGTTGAGATTAATATCTGACACCACCAGCACGTTCTTTCCGTAGTTTGTACCTTCATTATTTCTCCTTTTGTAACCATCATACCCAGAAGTGAATTTCTTGTACATTGACTCAATGTCGGCATTTTAAGCATTCAATACATGTGTGATTGTTTCGTTGTTCACGATAATACTCATATCTATATCGCCTAGTTCTTTTCTAAAAACCTTGTATAACCCTGGATATTTTTTCTATGAAATTTCCATAGGCCCTCCACATTTCTGAAGCTCTTAAAAATGACCTCCATTAGCTCATAACTTTCTCTTTTCCTTTTGTTAGATTCACTCTCCGAGTTCCTACTTTCCTCTTTTTCAGTGTCGCCCTTATCTTTGTTATCTTTCTTAACTTCACTAACAATTTCCATATTATTACCCACATTAACAGCTAAGCCACCATTGAAAGGATTGCAATCTTCATACTCGCCATCTCCAGCAAATCTTCTGAACAAAAGGAACCTTAAAATTTCATCAAAATGCCCCTATTGATCCTTCTTACGTATTACATGGAAGGCTTTGTCATCCCTTCTTATGTTCACGTCCTTATTCCAATTAAAGCACCTCGCCAGATCTTCGTTCCATCTTGGTCTATACACGGATGTCCAACATGAACTCTTGTTGTGGCCCAGTGTTCCGCAACTGAAGCAGAATAAACCAATGTTCTCGTATATAATAGAGACCCACACACAACCATCAAGTTGATCCAAATAAATCCCAGTTTTAAGAGGTTCAGAGACTTTAAACTTGACTCTGAACTTGATGAAACTTAAGTTTTCCATATCGATGATTGAATAGTCTATCTCAATAACCTCACCTAAAAAATTAGCAAAGGTTTATATCGCCTCCAGATTGTTCTACACACTAACTAGCCCGTAAATTCTGACCCAAATGCTTCTAATCGAGATCCTTATAAGCCACCTTATTTTCCCATTTTGTGATGCTAACATGCATCCCTTGCACTGTTGGTAGCCTGAAAAAGAACAATCTTTCCGCCCTGCTGATCGAAAGTAATGTTGAAGGTATTTGGTTCCATTTCTTAAATTTGGATTATGCCTAGAATAACCTCAGGCATTAAAGACAATCTTACGGAAGGTTCCAAACAAGATAACTCTATCGGAAATCACTTTGGCGATGAAGTTAAACTCAGGAGATTCTAGTTTAACAGAAGTAACTTTGGTTGAGAAATATAGGTTTCAAGTTTTTTCATTGTTTCATTCTTTGTGCGAGCCATTGGAAGAAAGTGGTTGTTTATGCTAGCCATGATTTGGGAGTTGTTGTGAGAGAACTTTGGAAGTTTTGTGTTAACGTATATAACTACAATATCAAGGTTTATATAACAGTAAAGTGGAACAGACCAAGAAGAAAGGGAAAAGAATTTTCTAACCTTTTTAGTTGATCTATGCATGTAAGCCATTTGTCTTCACCTTGGATAGATAAAAATCTTAGGCGTGTGATATCTAACAAGAAATTTGTGGGAAACAAAGTACCAATCTGCATGGCAAATTATCGAAGCACGCCAAGGTATAGACATTTTTTTTCCCAAAAAAACCTTTCACATATCATAGGTAGTAAATAGGTCTCGTACAAACAGTTATACGATAAAAATTCCTTTTCCAAGGTATGTAGAGATAACCATAACCCTTGCTTCCGTTTTCCGAACACCCTTCTTTAATATCGTTAACATAATAGATATAAACATCAATTCCGTTAACCATGAATACTATATTGACTAGTCCATGGCCATACCCCCATGTATTAAAAGCCAAGTATACAATCTCTTTATTTATATATTGAGGTTAGGATTATATCCTATCAGATTTATTTTATTAAAAAAAGTGAGAAGAGAATGATAACCAAGAGAAAACCTGTTCTTGATAGTCAGAAACAACCATAGATAATCCCAACTCGTAACCTTCTTAATAGAGTAGCCCTCTTCGTAGTATTTGTAGCCTACAATATAACACTTAAAGAATCCATACAAGAACAGTCTGAATCTACTCCTATTAAACATCGACTCAATCCAAAATAAAGCCATCTGCCATGTATAGAATAACCCAAAAGAGAATTAAGCAATCATCATGCATGCATTCTTCGACATTAGTAATATCCACCAAATCCTAACAGATCACTGAAAAGAATAGCTTAATAACCTTAAGAAGATAGCTAACCACTTGTATGTTCCACCTAATAACCTTAGAAGTCCATAAGAGGGCATTATAGGGTCTCTTTTCCCTTTTATAATTAGTTAATTCGAGAACAACACCTTGCATGTCGTCATCAAACCCGTTAACAGAGAAATTAAGATCGTAAAATAGGAGGCAACACCATAGGGGGGATAAAAAAGGGTACTGGGTCGAAACCTCTTCAAACCAGGAAGGTGAAACCCATAGTTTAAACAATTGTTCAAGATCCTTGTATAGTAGCCTTTAAATTTGTAGGTGTTTATAATACAAATGTTGTTCACAAATTTAGTATATGAGGGTTGATTTAAGAATTGAAATGAAAAATTCCCAATTTTTAAAGAAAAAATGAGAGGGATGATTTGAACAGTGTTTGTTAAAGGAGAGAGAGAAATAAAAAGTACTATTATACACTCATACTACTAATAATATATTCAAAAGTTATTTTGCTAAGATTAAATTTAAAAATTTATTTACCACAATAATAATTTAGGTGTGAGAAATTAAAAAATTGATTCTTCTTTTTTGAAACATATTTGGAAGTTGAAGAATAAGATTGAAATTTTGGTTAAAAGTGAGGAGTTTTCTTGTTCAGTGGTTCTTCTTAGCCAACAATCTTTCCTATTACCAACGATGTTTCTAGTGGTGAGTTTTATACCTTATACAAGAAGCCATATGATATATTTCGTCACCGGTTTTTTTCTAACCTTTGATAAATCATGTATGAGATTTTTGTGTTATTCCTAATCATTTCCATTATGGTATGGGTGACGATACATGAGAGGTTTAAGAAAAATGACATAATGAATTACATGAAATCGGATTGATTTTTTAAATTGTGCAATAAAATTTTCGAATCAAATAAGCATATATATTTTGAATTTGCTTTTGCTAGATATATTTGGGATGAGATTAAAAATGGTTGGGAATCGTTAAATATATGATTGAGTGTTTTAAAGTGGCTCAAAAAGTTAAAGACCCATAAAATTTGGAGGACAAAAGTTTGCAGGATAACTTTTCAAACTAATATTTATTGTATTTGGAGGGCAAGAATTAATTTTTTTCATGAGAGGCAAGTATTCAACAACAATAAAATCGGTTGTTAAGAAATTAAGTTGTGTAATTTTTCTATAATTTTCTCTTTATTCTCTTATCATACCTTCTTTAATAAAAGAGAAAATCTACTTAATAACTCTTAGAGATAGGTATTAGTGCATAGAGTATATCCCATTTTTAGGCCATTACCTATATGGCCTAGAATCTTTTTTAGGCCAAACGTTTCAAAACGTCCATTTTCAGGCCTAACGTATTCAAAACGTTCATTTTTATGCCATTTCACTAATTTCGTGAGATATTTCATAGATTTCAATAACAAATTGGACACTTTAAATATAGTTACTAGTTTGTGATGCAGCCAAATAAGGATATAGTTTATTTGAATGTCCAAATTATTCTTAAAATTTGTAAAATATCTTACAAAATTAGTAAAATGATCTAAAAATAGGTGTTTTGAATACTTTTGACCTAAAAATGGATGTTTTAGAACATTTAATCTAAAAATATTTTTAGACCTGGCCTGCCTAAAAATGGAGTTTGCTTTAGTGCATATGTAATAGTTACTTTAAAATCTTAGGTTTAGATTAGGTGATACTTTAGCGTGTATGGTTTTCTTTTTTATTTTAATATAATATTTTAAACAAAAAAAAGTAGTAGAAAAATAACCTACTTTTATTTTGGACAAAGAAAAAATATTTTATTTTACTTTAGAGTCTACTTATAAGTACATGAATATTATATGTAGATTTTAAATCATACAATATAAAATATTTGTAATCAAGTAAAATGAAAATAAAAAGTTATTAGTTGCCAATATATATTTATTTGAGTCGTCTGAAAATAGAGATAATCCACATCGTTGCATTTGACCCGAAAAATTAAAGAATTAAAGAATTAAACAATATAAGTATGATTTCTCATTTTATGTTCCTTATTCCTTCTAGTATGTTACATCCCTATCTTTATTGTATTAAATAAAAAACATTCTGCAAATAAGAACTGTACCATTATCCTCATATATTTAATAAAACATACGAGATCATCATGGTCTAATTAAATCGTTGACTATTATATATTAGCAAATTGTGAGTAAGTTTTTCATTTAATGTACTCTTAATTATATTGTTAAATAAATCTTTCAAATGCATCAACTTTTAAGCTCGGAAAACAATTATAAATAAATAGCCCATAAATACATCATATTATTTGAGTAGTTATGCAATAACTCTTTCGCATCAGGACTAAAATTAAACCATAGCCCGACTTCATAATCATACTACAGAGATTTTTCTAAATTTGGTCCATAGCATTCAATAGTTCTGGTATGATAACAACTAGTGATACCTGAAAAACATAAAGAGCATGGCTTTATAATTGGCTTCATTTTACACTTGTTCTACCTTCCCCCTCCACCCCACCCTCCAAACTCACCCCACCCCCACCAGAAAACCCCCACCTTTTTTTAGTTCTTAATTTCCTATTCAATGCTAGATTTTTCTTTTATAATCTTTTTAATGGGTTCAAGTCCGAAAACAAGCCTCGACACGAAAACGATGACGACGCTTCCTTAACGAGAATTTTCATACCACGAACATGATAAATTCGCTAAAACCGATTAAAAAAAATTAAAATCTATAGTTTACATATGTATAAGTTTGAGTTCAAAAACAAATCTTCACACAAAAACCACGATGACGTTTGCTTAGATCTTTGTACTTAATGAAAGAGAATTCGTACCACATACGTCATATTTACATATATAAATAATATTTCTTTTTACATTTTAACTAAAAGAGAGTTTTCGTACCACGGGCGTAATATATACGTAAAGACCCATTAAAAAAATTAAAATGTATAGGTTTGACTTCAAAACAACAAATCTCTAAGGGTGACGTTTCCTCACATCTTGTATTTAGCGATTCTTGTTTTATATTACGGACATGGTACATACGCAAAGAACCGATTAACGAAATTAAAATGAAGAATATTTTGAAATGGAAGGTTGGAGAATTCGTGTCCAATGAGAATTAATTAAGTAGTGAATGGGAGGTGTAGTTAAGGAGTCATAAGTCGTTTCACCATACCAAACAAACAATATAGTCTCTCTTTCTCTCACAGACGCAATAACACCTCCCCAACTCCATAATAAATGCTATTACAACCTCTCTATACGCTCTGCATTAACTCCTCTTACTGTACACAACACATTTTCTCCACCTTTTCCTTTCCCTTCAATTCCCCCTCTAATTTCAATCTCTTTTTCATTTTATCTCCTCTTTTTCCTCATCACTAGTCTTCTTAAATTCCATTCACGAGAAAAGCATCCATTCACACACAACCTGAAAACCACTTTCCTCTCTATAACAAGTGGTTTCCCATCTCCCTTTTTTTCATTTTTTGCCTCAAAAGCAGATCTGTCAACCCTAACCCAACATCACCTTGTTTAACCTATTCTCTCAATGCTTCCAAAAAGTTTAAATCTCTTTTTCCATTTCGGTTCAGGTAAAGTTTAGTTCCAGGATCTCATGATCACGGTAGACTATGCAACTATCAACGTTTTATTCTCTTCTCTTTAATTCTTCTTTTTTTTTAAAAAAAAAAAAATTGGTCTAGTACGGTAGGTTTTTATTCTGCATGAAAATTAATTTTACTTTTTGTTTTTGCAGGGAGAGAAAGTGAAAAGTAAAAGGGTATATTTGAAGAGTACTAGAGATTTGAGGGGTTGTTATTATAAAATCCAAAAGTTTGAAAACATAAATTGGTATTAATAAGGGCCTTTCACACTAAGTCAACTATTTTTGTTTGCTAATATATACTACTCCCAAAAGGACATATAGGAGTAAAAAGTCTTTGTTTGATATCCAAAGTCGTATCACTTTTATCTCTCCTATTAGTACTGACAGAGAATCTATTTAACTCAACGCACTTGTAGAGAGAGAAACAGGAAAAACTAGAGAGAGAAAACTTGCTAGGGTTTGCTTGGTTAGATATGTTATTTCAAGCTTGGTGAGTGATATGAAGCATCGGGTTACTCTACAAGATTCAAAGAGATTGGTCGTCGATTTGGGATTTTATCACATCTCAATTATAGTGAAGTAGGTAAGCCTTTAATTTACACCCTTCAATGAACTAATCTTTAATATCCATATTGTTATATATATGTGGAATATTATTAATTTATACCCTTTATTTGTTTAGTCATTTTCATGGACGCTTTAAGACTAATTTGCTTAATTAATTCAGTGACCACCTTGTCTTGAATATCCATAGACCTTCATGTCAACTTGTTTTCTACATCTATTTCCAAGGTTGACTTAAGATCTGCATAGATCATAAACTAGAGTATAAATAAATTAAAAACTAAGTCATTTTATGAACAAATACTAAGTAAGTTCCATATATGTTTAATGGTCTTCTAGCTATAAATAGATCTTATAATTCCTTTTTCCTTTTGTGCTACCAGTTAACAGATCTGTAGATTTACAACTTTAAAACCAAGTCAAGATGTTTCAGCCAAATATGTTTGATAGCCACCACCATTTACTTGATATGACTCATAAATCACCGGAAAATGAGCTCGATATAATCAGAGACGATGAGTATGACACTAAATCCGGTACTGATATCATGGAAGCAGCGTCTGGCGATGATCAAGATCCAAACCAACGCCCCAAAAAGAAGAGATATCATCGTCATACTCAGCATCAAATCCAGGAAATGGAATCGTAAGAACTTAAATTAAAATCCCTTATTCTTGTTCGTTACTTCATATAATCTGAGTTAAATATGTATCTTCATGAATGATTTAAACAGTTTTTTCAAAGAGTGCCCTCATCCAGATGACAAGCAAAGGAAAGAATTGGGTCGTCGTCTGACACTAGAGCCATTGCAGGTTAAGTTTTGGTTCCAAAACAAGCGTACACAGATGAAGGTGAGATATATTAAATAATTATATTCTATGATATAAATTATCTTTTTTTTTTTTTTTGATTCAGCTCTAATTGGTTTGTTAAATAATACAGGCTCAACATGAACGTAGTGAAAACTCACAATTGAGAGCTGAAAATGAAAAACTTCGTGCAGAGAACATAAGGTATAAAGAAGCTCTCGGCAATGCTGCTTGCCCTAATTGTGGTGGACCAGCTGCTATAGGCGAAATGTCATTTGATGAGCAGCATCTACGAATCGAGAATGCTCGTTTAAGAGAAGAGGTACGTGTAATAAAATTTATTACAAGGAATAAATTTTAGGTAAAATTTATTTAGTAGTTTGAATTAATGGCTTAAATATTGTTATAGGTTGATAGAATTTCTGGAATTGCTGCGAAGTATGTTGGGAAACCTATGCTTTCATACCCTCATCTTCCAACTGGAGCATCTCGCTCACTTGATATCGGAGTTGGAAATTTTGCTCCACAAACTGGCTTAGTTGGGGAAATGTATGGACCTGGTGACCTTCTCCGATCAGTTACTGGACCTTCTGAGTCTGATAAGCCGATAATCATTGAATTAGCTGTGGCTGCTATGGAGGAGCTTATCAGATTAGCTCAAGCCGGAGAGCCTTTATGGATTCCGAGCAGCGATAACTCAATTGAAACTCTATGTGAGGAGGAATATGTTAGGACTTTTCCTAGGGGTATTGGACCAAAACCATTGGGATTGAAATCTGAAGCTTCGAGAGAATCTGCTGTTGTAATCATGAATCATCTCAATCTGGTGGAAATATTCATGGATGTGGTGAGATTTCTTTAATTTAATTTCATTTTATTTAGTACTTTTGTATTGTTATAATTAATTGGATTTTAAAATTGTTTAATCTTTTCTTGTTATTAGAATCAATGGTCAGGTGTGTTTGCTGGAATTGTTTCAAGAGGAATGACTTTGGAGGTTTTATCAACTGGTGTAGCTGGTAACTATAATGGTGCATTGCAAGTGGTATGAAAGAAAAAAATTACCCTTTCTTCTTGAATTTCACTCTACTTGTTAACTTTTTTATTTTGCTAAATCAGCAAGTGATTTTTTATTTCAGGCTACATGTTAGTCTGAGAGTAGCCTATTTGGCTTTTACTCTCCCTCTATATGTTGTAAATTCATCCCCAAAGCACTGCTTTAATTCACTTTAACTAGTTTTATATCTATAAAAGTGTTTAATTTTCTTTTGACATATAGTATTTGCTATTTATTTTAATTTTAAGAAATGTAATTAATCTCTCAGAATGATATTATTTCAGATGACTGCTGAGTTCCAGGTTCCTTCGCCACTTGTACCAACTCGCGAGAACTACTTTGTTAGATATTGTAAACAACACGCTGATGGAACTTGGGTAGTGGTTGATGTTTCTCTGGATAATTTACGCCCTACTGCGATATCTCGATGTAGAAGAAGGCCATCTGGTTGCTTAATTCAAGAATTGCCTAATGGTTATTCAAAGGTAAAACTCAATAAACCCTGACAAAAAATTAAATATAAATTGTTATATTAAAATTAATATATTTTGATTGATTGTTTAGGTTACATGGATTGAAAATGTTGAAGTGGATGATAGAGCTGTTCACAATATATACAGGCCTTTAGTTAATTCAGGACTTGCATTTGGGGCGAAACGTTGGGTTGCAACATTAGATCGACAATGTGAACGACTTGCAAGTGCAATGGCTAATAACATTCCAGCAGGAGATATTGGTGGTAGGTTATTTATATATACAAGCCGTTTATTGATTTCTGCATAGAATTGCTCGGATTTTAACCTTATATTTATGGTATATATATGTAGTCATAACTTGTCCAGAAGGTAGAAAGAGTATGTTAAAGCTAGCTGAGAGAATGGTAATGAGCTTTTGTGCTGGTGTTGGTGCTTCAACCGCTCACACTTGGACCACTTTGTCTGGAAGTGGTTCTGATGATGTTAGGGTTATGACTCGAAAGAGTGTTGATGATCCTGGAAGACCTCCTGGTATTGTGCTTAGCGCTGCCACTTCATTTTGGCTCCCGGTTCCTCCCAAAAGAGTCTTCGATTTTCTCCGTGATGAGAATTCTAGAAGTGAGGTATAATTTTCCTTTAATTAATATGAATTGATTTTAATTAATATAATTTATCACCATGAAATATTAAAGAAAATGATTTTATCCAACATTACAGTGGGATATACTTTCAAATGGTGGACTTGTTCAAGAAATGGCGCACATAGCGAATGGTCGAGATCCAGGCAACTGCGTGTCTCTTCTTCGTGTAAACGTAAGTATATATCAAATTAAGTAAATTGGATTTTTAGTTAGTTAACTAATAATTATACATAATTCGCAGAGTGCTAATTCAAGCCGAAGCAATATGCTTATATTACAAGAGAGTTGCAGTGATTCAACAGGTTCTTATGTGATCTATGCACCAGTTGACATAGTTGCGATGAATGTTGTTTTAAGTGGTGGTGACCCTGACTATGTTGCACTTCTTCCATCCGGATTCGCTATACTTCCTGATGGACCTACTGGAAATGGATTAGGAATTCCTGAAGATGGCTCTACTGGATCATTACTCACTGTTGCATTTCAGATTTTGGTGGATTCTGTTCCAACAGCTAAGTTGTCCCTTGGATCAGTAGCTACTGTCAATAGCCTTATCAAGTGCACAGTTGAAAGGATCAAAGGCGCAGTAACTTGTGATAATCCATGAAGTAAAAAATGGATGTTTTATATAGGTAAGTCATTTCAGCTATTAATTTATCTTTTTTCAGTTTCTTTTTTTATATTATATATGAGAATACATAATTTTTTTTCAGTGAGGCTAAAAGTTAGAAGGTTAAATTAGGCTGACCTAAATATTTTTTTTTTAAATGTTACTGCAGGTAAACTTTATAAGATTAGCCATCTAGGAAAGGAGACTGTGTTTATTATACAAGTGGAAAGAAGTCAAGAACGCACCATAAAAATATTATCCTTGCAGGTTGGTGTTTTGGGTGGGAAAAGCATGCAAGCATTTCACCACCCTGCAAGGTTAATAGGTTCGGGCATTGACTTATGCCTTTAATATCATTATTAGAATTGATGTAAGCACAAGACCTTATCATTTTGTGAAACTTCCTTCTTGTCTTTGTTTTGTTCTAGGGAAACTAGTATTCTTTTTATTTTCGTATGTATGTTTCTTTTCAAGAGGTTCAGTGTTTCATTTAGACAATGGAATATTAGTTTTTCCTAACAAATTCAGTAGTGCTTTTCGTTTAATAATGTGATTTGTTCTCGTCGTTTAATAGTGGCTCAGAATTGAGATAACAAATATAAAAAAGAAAATGTTAAAGCCAGGCTATAACTAAATTCTAGAAATATTTTGAATTGAAGAAGTTGGTGAAGTATTTCAAAGTGCCATTAAAAATAGGGTCCCATAACACAATATGATGGCGAAATGAATGAAAGCTGCAATTGAAGCCTGCTGTAATTTATAGGTTTCATAAATAACTCCCAACTACTTCATATTATCAATTCGAATGAGAATTAATATCCCCAAAATATGTCTCCCTTTTCTATATTGTCAATTTGTCATTATCCTTAAGTTCTTTACTGATATAACGTAATTTTTTTTTTTATTATTACTAGTTTGCATAAATTATTTGGATATTTGACTGATCACAAGTTTAATGCTCATTGCTAAACATTTGATTCTTGATCTATGATAATAAAAAAATAGTCATTGTTAAAGAAAATATCATAAGAAGAATTTACAATCAGCAAGTTATTTTACCAAACTGGAAAGATGGGAACACTTCTAATAAAAACAAACATTTCATTTTTTTGGGTTTGACAAATGGTTGTATATATTAATAGAAAACCCGTAGTATTCACGTATCTATTAGCTAATTAATGAGTATCTTAACAAATATATTTTTACATAAAATGTTCTAAAAATGAGTATAGTTTCAATGTTGGAAGAAAAAACTAATTTCATAATCTGATTCCTAGTCTGTCAAATCAGAAAGAACCCATATGAATTGAGGTAGTAGTTGCCCCGTACTTTGTGTTTTTCACCTACTTGTCTACCAGAGTGTTGAGGTGTGTAGGTATATGTCTGAAAATAACTTCATCCGCTTTTTTCGTCATACACCTGATTTTCTCCAACATCGGCTTGATTATCCAGTTGGCCGCTGACACTTAATTAATACCTTGAACAAGTTCAAGGTTATTCGAAAAGATTGTCTTTTTTTCGTACTTGAATTCCGTACATATCTCCAATGTCTCAATGATTGCTTGTGCCTCGCCTTCAATAATTGTTGCTCGAAGAATCGGAGTTGAAAGTATTTCAGATTGTACCAAATAACTTTTTGATATTAATGTTTGTTACTCTAATCACTGCATCTGGACTTACCTCATGAAGATTGTGTCGGTTTTTCATCTTTACTTTCCATATGTTCCAAATCATTAATAGCACGTACAAAGTTATGACTCTTTGATTCCACCCTCTGTCTACATAAATTTGGATAATGTTTATGATCCATTGTCCGATAAAATCTGGCAGGTCTTGTTGAATCCTGATTTGTGTCGCTGATTCAGCCAACATATGTCGACATATATTCCACACTTTAACAATAAATGTTTGACTTTTTTTGAGGTATAAATATATACTATGTTGTAGATCTCGATTTAGCGGATTAGTCGGTTGACTGGAGTCTTGCGCCTAGGTGAGATTACACAGGATCTAGGGGGATTAGAGGGCTTTTAATCCCGCTATGTAATTTTGTATATTTAGTAATATATATGTAATAATTATAACAATTTTAACTACTCAAGTCATAAAATTCATTTAACAACATTATAGTATATATATAAAAGTACTAAAATTTGAGTTATAATATCAATTCAGGAATTCTCAAAAATAAGTGAAATAAAAATAAAGCCTATGTGACCATTTCTGCTATAATAGGCGTCTAGGCGTCCATTTCTTGTCATTAGTTGGGTTAGGCGCCTCTTCCACGACGACTAAGGCGCTAGGAGAAAATGTCTAAAAATTTTACTAGGCGTAAGCGGTTGAGGGGGGAGTTGACGCCTAGGAAACGATTTCTACAGCACAGTACATATATAATAACGCTTATAAGTTAAATAAATAATTTTAGAGGTTTGGTTAAATTTATTGTTCGTTTAAGACGTAGTTACTAAACTATTGGTTTTGAGTGCCTTAGAAGTTTACTCCTTTAACTTTCCGCTGAAGCAAAGGCCAATTAATATAATGATAAATTTTTTCTTTCCATTGTGGTAAGTAATCAAGTGGTGTTTGTATACCCAAACTACTCATTTTTAAAAGGTTTTATTACCATTTAAGTCATAAAACCAACAATAATAGCCCTCCAGCATCTTCACTTTAATAATCCCCTTAAAAGTCATCTAAAAAATAATTATACCTAAAATACCCTGTTTTAATTTAATATAAATAACAATATCTTTTTTCAGAACACTCACCTCACGCCTAATCTCACAAATCGCAACCAACGCTTCACTCAGTCCTCCGACACCTCAACGACGGCGGGACAACCGTGGATACTTCAGGCAAGCAAGCAATTCATACCGGCAACATTTATGTAAAGTAGTGAATAAATCACATCTCTTCACCGCCACGCAAAACAACAAAATCAAAAGCCGATCGCCTCTGTTTTACAACACCAATCCACCATTAATGATTTCTCGCTCAACTTCTCTCAAGCATGTAAGCATTAATAATGGCGGTTCGCGACGCGGTTAGCGGTGATTTTCGGATCGATTAGAATAATTAGGTCCGATATAAATTGGGCCTTAAAGCAGAAGCGGCCAAGAGAGCAGTTAAATAAACCTGACAGAAATCGTATTCAAAACTGTTTGGTCAAATGAACAAGAGAAAGCATCACCGATCCAGTGGTGAAATCATATTCAAACTGTCCGGTGGTGAAATCATCTTCAAAAGGAGTTGTGATTGTGTAAATATTTGATAAAATATGTGTAATTGAAGTGATTGAATTCCATGGGCTGGATTTGATTGTTTCGATGCAAGTTTTGGGTGTGATTTTGTGTGAAAAAGTTGCAGATATAGTCCCTGTAACTTGATTACTTGTTATATGTAGTTTTACCTTAATTAAGTTACGTCTTCCTTAAGTGAAGTAGCTCTTCATTCTTGCTCTTTTTCTTCGATTCTTGCTTCTGGAATTTATCTTGAAAGGTTTAGCTTGAGTGATGAAGAGTGTTTAGAAGTGAAGCATATTCTTTCTCGGCTTTGTGCAGGATGATGGAAATTCCTTACTGCATTGTTAAGGGAAAATCCAGACTTGGTGCAGTAAGTATTTTTAACCTCACAATTTGATAAAATTACAATAAATATTAACTTTTGATATTTTGGAAAATAAGGGTGTTGCTAAACTGTTAGTTATTAATTCTGCAGCAGCTGATTGAGTAACAACATTTCAGCTACTTTCAAAGCAAATTCAAACACTACAGCTCCTGTTTTGATCCTTAATAAGCATGTTCCTGCTACTATTGATTCTAATGAAAACGATGGGCTTTCTTCGAAAGTTATAGCTGCTGCAAATCTAGCTACTAAAATTCTTTAAAAGTTAACAAAAGAAAAGGTGTATATACTTGAGACGTATATTTTGCTATCTATATAGGTATTTTTGCAGAGATATTTGGTTCGAATAATTTTGTTGAGTATTACTGTATAATTAGTTGACTTAATCTCATTATATTTCAGTAAAGGTTTTGTTGTTCAAAAGCAATTACAGATTTTAAAATTTTGAGTAATCATCATTTTGATGTAGTCTAAGTTTCTTTATCAAATCATTGTTGCAGCGAATCATGTTGTGACACCATATCATATACTGGAACCTAAAGTCATTTCTTGGGGTTATGAGATTTATCCTTGGATGTTAATTGACATTTTTTTTTGACAGGATGTTAATTGACATCACATTTGATAATTTGGTGGGATTTTTCCCACCAAACAACATAAACCCCAAAATATATTTTGGTGGGATTTTTCCCACCAAAGAACAACATAAAAATTTGGTGGGAAAAAAAATTGGGCGAAATTTTTTGGTGGGAAAAAAAAAATTGGCCAGAAAAATTTGGTGGGAAAAAAATTTGGCCGGAAAAATTTGGTGGGAATAAATTTGGCCGGAAAAATTTGGCGGGAAAAAATTTGGCCGGAAAAGTTGGTCGGAATTTTTTTGGCGGGAAAATTTAGTTTGGTGGGAAAATTTAGTTTGGTGGGAATATTTAGAAGGGTATTATTGTCTAATTATGTTTTTTATATTAGACATGACTTTTATGGGCAATATCCCTACCTCCTAGGGTGTATATGGTAAATAGCTCTTTTTAAAAATTGAATTATAAGTTCTTATAGATATGTGGTTATACACACATCCAATTTTTAAAATTGCATCATAGGTCTATTTTTTTATTAGTACGGTATTGGTCCTTGGGTTTTATATCTACTGTCCAGTAGGTTTTTTTTCAAGGTAATATATATATATATATATATATATATATATATATATATATATATATATATATATATATATTTCAAAGTTCATGTGTTGTCCAATAAGAACAAGTCGTGCAGTGATGGGTATATACCCAATCTGCTCATCTTTTCATAATTTCAATATTAGAATTATAGAACGAATCCTCAATCTTCTGCAACTTACGAGGCTTTTTTACATTCTACATTATTTTCAGTTACGATGTAGAGATAAAAACTAGAGAATTTTTTTAAAGAGTTATCCTCATATTTCATCTCTAACCCTTTTCTTACTTATTTATTTTCACAACTATTTCTCACATTTTCTTGATAAACCTCTTTTTGCTAGTAGATGTTCGATCTTTGTTTTAAACCAAGTTTGGTTGTGTTTTCTTTGCTTTTGCTTAGAGTGATACATGTTCTTGTATCTCTTCCTTTGTTATCTTGATGAGCTCACATGATTAAGGTTCCATGTAATCTCAAGTTTCTTCTTGGATATCATGCAAATCGAAAGGTTTTGTACATTAAATCAATCTTTATAATATATTTACGAGATCATTATTGTTGTGTACTCAATTTGGGAGGCTGACTAGATCGGTATAGGCTTTATCGACTTGGTCATGTTGTTGGTTCAGCTCTCATGCACATTTGCCTCCAATCTACTTAGATTCCAAAAAGATAATTATAATAGTTCATATATTGAGAACAAGAGTACCAATGATGGTTTAAAAACCGTTTCAAGTATTTGTTCTTATCTTTTTATTGTGTCTTTCTCTTTTCCATCTTACAATATTATCAAAAAGCATCCATAGTATAGATACACATAAAGCCCATGTGGATATCATCTTGCTCAGACAACAATATTTCTGCACTTAAAGGGGAGGTCCATGGTTTGAATCTCCTCCCTAACGGGTGTAAAGTAAGAGGTACAAGGCTCAAATCCCTCCCTGAACATGGGCAACCTAGTTCTGATTTACCATGAGAATATATATGGGGAGGCATGTATATCTCCGTGGGATTAGTCGGATGCGCGCAAGCTAGCCCGGAACCCATGTAAACAAAAAAAAACAATATTTCTGCAACACTTCAGTGGAATGTGTTAGATAGATAGTCCTTACTAATTCCATTCTGATCAATAAATTGAAGAAAAAAAATGCATGAAACTATGACATATGGGGTGGAACATAAGGGACAAGTGACACAGTGATGTCTCCTCATTTGTGATAATAAAATATACTTCTGAGACATCATTTTAGGCTTATTTATTAGTTTATAGGTTGAATTTAGCTTAGTTTAGTGCACTTTCCTATTTTGAGTCTTGATGTAGTAACATAATATTTTTAGAGCATATTGGGTTTAATTGCTTATTTAGTGTGAAGCTTTAAAGATAATTATGGAGATTAATTAGAGTCCAAGTCAAAGACAACAACTTATGGAAAGAGATTTACATGGAAATTGGAGATAAAGGTAACAAAAGCTAAAAACATGGAAAAGGAAAAGCTGCCTAATCTGAATTTCTGCAGCACACGCCTAAAGAAGTGGTAATTACTCCTACAAGGAAGCCGATTTTGGAAGATTCCTTTCATAGGGCTAGATATAATTCTGTTACGATTCTTTTGGTATCTTATGGAGCTCAATCCGACCAATAACGAAGAAGATACGCTCAAAACGGTCCAGCAGTGTTTATCTTTATTTCCCTACGAATTTGAGTTGGGCTTGGAGTCTATTACTTGGCCTTATCTCCAAGAAACGAATTAGGTCAAGCTATACACTATAAATACAGTCTCTTAACACTCTTAAATCATCCTTGGTGAAACCTTAAGTCAAGAGGAAGCTTAGAACACAAGAGAGAAGTCTGGAAGGAGTTGTCATCAACAATGTCTTCTTCTACCTTTAATTTTGTAATTTATTTCTTTTCTTTCATGAACTAAATTTCTTTAGCTTGAGTTTTTAGCATTAATGTATGAACCCTAGTTTTGAGTTGACATCTATCTAATTTGGGAATTTAATGTTTTAAATAGAATTATAGTTTTTATTCTCTGTTTATGTGTTTGGATTTATATTCTGTGTTCTTGTGGACGGCCGCCATATAGAATTACCATCTAGTAACTAGGTCACCATTGACAACGGTGTTTAATTGCATGTTTAGCACATAACGTCTAGTATTAGGTATGATCTGACAACCCAACCTAGCTAGATAATCACTATGGTTTAGTTCTTGTGACTATTTACCAATTACAGGAAAAGTTTGCTTAGGGAGCCTTATTGACACAGGTAAATCCTATTTTAAACTACCGATAGCGAATTGGGACCGATTAGGGAAATACTACATAATTCACCCTTACATGTTTAGAACGGCAAAACTAGTGGGGATTACATGCTAATAACTTAAGCTATATTCTCATATCACTTCTCTTCCGCATTTATTTTCCGTCTTTTAATTCTTAGTTTAACTTAGTTAATTATTTTCTCAAGTCCATCTTTATTTGTCTTTACTTTTATTTGCGTTTAGTTGTTCTATCTTTAATTTATTTGCACTTGGTATTTGCATAAGATTCTCCTAACCTCTGTAGTCTCTGCGGAACGAATCTTAATCATTAACTAAAACTTGCATACGATCTGTATACTTGCAGAATTGTGTAGCTTTAGGGTGTTATTTGCACGTTATTTATATCTTATTTTATCACACCCTAGGCCCCACCAAGTTTTTGGCGCCGCTGCCGGGGACTACATCGTTAGTCCTTGTGCATATATCTTGTGCTTTTAATTTCAGTTAGTTCTATTTTACGCTTTTGTTTTTAGTTTTTGTTTTTCAGATTTAGTTACAGATGGAGAACCCAAGGAGACTTGAGCTACCCATCGAGTTTAGAGTGGAGCCACAAGTAATTCGCGCTCCAGAAATCCAAGACGCGAAATTTAAACCTGATCCAGGGATGCTAACTCAGTTTACATCTCATGGATTATTCAGCGGAGTTGCACATCAAGATCCGATCCGATAAATTCAGAAATTCATGCAGATCTGTGATGCTTATATCGTAAGAGGAGTTACTAGGGAGCAAGTATATTACCTGATGTTCCAGTTCTTCTTGACCGGATGTGCAAGCGATTGGTATGATACCCAATACCCTCATGTTATTCCAGATTGGGACAAGCTTCAAGCAAGATTCCTAGACCGTTTTTATCCGGTTAGTAGACGTTTAAAAGATATGTTGGAGCTTGAACAATTTATACAGGAAGACGAAGAGAGTTTGGGTGAAGCATGGTTACGATTTACAGAAAAGAAGGCGAGATGTCCCTATCATAGATCTTCGCCAGAAAATTATTTAACCTTCTTTGACGGAGGCCTTAATGATAAATCAAGAGAGAAAGCAGATTCGTTAGGAAACGCAGGTTTTGTATTGCTAGATCCTGAAGAAGCTGAGTTGGGGATGGAAAGAATTCTTGAGAACGAGAGAAGTTGGCCAAAGAGAGCAGTAAAAGAAAACACTTCAGATTCTCTGAAGCTTAAAGAATTGGCTAAACAACTCGAAGAACTACAAGAACAAGCCCGAACAATTGCTCAGGTGAATACAGTACGTACAGTTCCTTCGTGTCCTGGTTGTGGATCAAGAAATCATCTGTGGGAAGGATGTATAAATAATTCAGCTGTAGTTCATATTCCGCAAAATAACTATTACTCAAATGGTTATACTTATCCTCAAGAAAGCTACACTAATTATCAACAACCTCCACAGCAAAAGAGTTGGGTCAAAAAGCAAGAAACTTATCAACAACCCCAACCTCAATCCTATAATCCAGCACAACCTATTCAGAAAAAGGCACCCATTGTTAAGAAAGCTTGTCAAGAACCAAAGAAAGATCCACCTAAACAATCAATGCAATTGGCAAAACAGGAACTAATCCCAAGCTTGAAATCGAGTATGGATAAATTAATGCAAGCAGCTGAGAAAATGAATCATAGCCAACAGAAAGTTCGAACCCAAGAGAAGATTATCAAGCAACTAGAGCATACTATATCACATCTGGCGAGTTCATTACAAAATCGGCCAAAAGGGCAACTCCCAAGTGACACTATTGCTCCTAGAGATGATTCTTGCCATGCAGTTGAATTGCGAAGTGAAAAACAACTACCTCCCCCAAGACCAGAACCAGAACCAGTCCCTATTCCAGAACAAAGGGGGGAAGAAATAATCAAAGATACAGTTGAGGAGGTAGTTAAACCAAAGAGTGTTCAAGCCGAGACACCTGACAAGATAAGAAAACCAGTGGAACTTAATACACGCCCTCCACCACCATACCCTTCACGTGTCAGAAAGAAGGACAATGACCTGGAATTCAAGAAGTTCGTTGACATGTTGAAGAAATTGGAAGTTAATATACCCCTTGTTGAAGCTATCAAGAGAATGCCAACCTATCTTAAATTCATGAAAGACATTCTCTCCAACAAGCGAAGTATAGAGACTGGGGAAACAATTGGATTACCTAGGGAGTGCAGTGCTATTTTTCAAAGTGAGTTGCCACCAAAATTAGAAGATCCTAGAAGTTTTACAATTCCTATCGGCATTGGAGATAGTTGGACCGGGAAAGCATTATGTAATCTAGGCGCGAGCATCAATCTTATGCCTAGAGCTCTGTTCGAGAAGCTCAAAATTGGAGAAGTAGTACCCACATCTGTGGTATTACAAATGGCGGATCACTCCCTCTCACGACCAATAGGTAAAATTGAAGATGTTTTAGTTAAAGCTGGCTCTTTTATTTTTCCTTGTGATTTTATTATTCTTGACTACGACGCGGATAAGAATGTCCCCATCATTTTGGGTAGACCATTCTTAGCCACGGGGCGTACACTAATTGATGTTGAGAATGGTGAGTTGATCATGAGAGTACAAGGCGAGTAGATACGATTCAATGTGTTTCAGGCTATGAAATTACCAATGTCAAAAGATGAATGCTTTAAAATAGATGTCATCGGAAAAATGGTGCAAGAAGTCTTTAATGAAGCAAGCTTAGATGATGATCTTGACAAGGCCTTAGCACTTGAATCACCAGAGGAACTCGAGATTCCCCCTGAAGATGTTGCTGCATTAGGATCAAATGTGCGAGAACTACTTCGAGAACCAGGTGACATTGAACCAATGAAACAACCAAGTATAATATGTCCACCTGTTCTCGAAGAAAAACCCCTTCCAGATCATCTACGCTATGCATATCTAGGTACGAACAAAACTTTGCCTGTTATTATTTCTGCTAACCTTTCAGGTCCTCAAGAGGAGAAGCTACTTCAAGTACTTCGAGCAAACAAAGAAGCAATCGGATGGACTATTGCCGACATCAAGGGAATTAGTCCTTCTGTTTGCAAACACAAAATCATTCTTGAGAACGAAGGTGGGTGATCTATAGAAGGACAGAGAAGACTCATGCCAACTATGAAAGAAGTGGTGAGGAAGGAAGTTATCAAGTTGTTAGATGCAGGAATTATCTATCCGATTGCTAGCAGTGATTGGGTTAGTCCAGTGCAGTGTGTTCCGAAGAAAGGAGGTATCACTACCATCCTTAATGATCAAGACGAAGCCATACCATCAAGACCAGTTGTGGGGTGGCGAGTGTGCATGGATTACCGAAGAATGAACAAAGCAACAAAGAAAGATCACTTCCCGCTACCTTTCATTGATCAAATGCTAGACAAACTTGCAGGGAGAGAGTACTATTGTTTCCTTGACGGATATTCGGGTTATAATCAGATTTGTGTGGATCCCCTCGATCAACACAAAACAACTTTTACATGTCCATTTGGTACTTTTGCTTATAGAAGAATATCGTTTGTTTTATGCAATGCACCTGCCACGTTCCAGAGGTGCATGATGGCGATATTTTGGGACATGATTAGTAAATATTTGGAGGTTTTTATGGATGATTTTTCGGTGTTCGGAGATAGTTTTGATGATTGTTTGAATAATCTTGAGAAGGTCCTTGTGAGATGTAGAGAAAAAGATCTTGTAAGGTAAGAAGTTGATTAGGAAAGAAATTCCTTCACAAACCGCCTCTGTGCGGTGCACCGGACGAAACCCGCGGTGTACCGGACCCAACAGCTCTTCAAATTTTTGTCCACTGGATAATACCTGAGCTAGCACCCCGTGGCACGTGTTCAGTGCCTGCGGACCATGGGTGCGGTGTAGGGGATAGTCCGCGCCATATCTGTCAAAAAACCCGTGGTACCCGACCCCGTGGCACGCGTTTTGGGCGTGCGGACCAGGGGTGCGGTGTACCGTGCCTATCAGGTCAAATTTTTCTCGCTTCTGGATGAAACCCGTGGTACCCGACCCGTGGTACCCGACCCGTGGTACGGGTTTTCTGGGCACGGTGCATCCCTGCGGACCATGGGGTAGTCCGCACCAGTCCCTTAAGTTTTCCAGCTTTTTCCTTTTGACCCTAAACTCGTTTCCTGCACAATAACACACTACCTTTCTCTCCTATTAGCTTGTAAACACAATTAAAAATGTACACTAACTTAAAATTATACACTACAAAGCAATAAAACTAATCTAAAAAGAAATTAAAACAAGGGGAGTCTCCCAAGAGCACTTTTGTTTAACGTCTTTGAGTTAGACGTGTACCTCAGGCTAAGCGCATTCAACGAGATGGATTGTCTCCTCTCGTCCAAAGTCCTCACTGTCATGGTATCTCTTCAAACGCTGGCCATTCACCATGAATGCCCGTTGCTCGGTTGGATTTTCAATTTCAATCGCTCCATGAGGTGTGACTTTAGTAACAATGTAAGGTCCTCCCCAACGGGATTTAAGCTTTCCTGGGTAGTTTGAAAATTGAGAGTTGTATAATAAAACTTTTTGTCCTATCTCGAAATGCTTTGGACGGAGCCGTTTATCATGCCATCGCTTTGTTTTCTCTTTATAGAGGCGTGAATTTTCATAGGCAAGATAACGAAACTCCTCCAACTCGTTCAACTGCATCATCCTTTGTTTCCCGGCCAAGTCTGGGTCCAGATTTAGAGTTTTAATAGCCCAGTAGGCTCGAGCTTTAAGTTCAATCGGTAGATGACACGCTTTGCCGTAGACCATGCGATATGGAGATGCCCCAACTGGTGTTTTAAATGCTGTTCAGTAAGCCCAGAGAGCATCATCTAGCTTTAAAGACCAATCTTTCCTCGATTTACTCACGGTCTTCTCAAGAATAGATTTAATTTCCCGGTTGGAAACTTCAGCTTGACCGTTAGTTTGTGGGTGATAACCGGTTGAAGTACAGTGTCTCACTCCAAACTTACGAAGATAATTTCTCAGGGGAGCATTCAGAAAATTGGTACCTTTATCACTGATTAGAACACGTGGCGTACCATGTCTTGAAAAGATGTTTGATTTTAAGAACTTAATTACAGTTTAAGCATCGTTCTTTGGTGTTGCCACTGCTTCTACCCATTTTGATACATAGTCTACCGCAAGCAAAATATAAAGATTTCCATGGGAGGTGATGAAAGGTCCCATGAAATCTATTCCCCATACATCAAAGATTTCAACTTCAAGAATATTATTAAGCGGCATCGCGTCTCTTTTTGATATATTGCCAGTGAACTGGCATATGTGACATGACTGGACATAACGATGACAATCTTTGTGTATGGTAGGCCAATAGAACCCGGATTGAAGAATTTTAGCTGCGGTTCTATCGCCTTTAAAGTGACCTCTATAAGGTGAACTATGACAACCTTCAATGATTTTCTCCATTTCACCTTCATGAACACATCTTCTAACCACTTGGTCACTACAAATCTTCCAGAGGTACGGTTCATCCCAATAATACTCCTTGGCCTGGTGGCTTAATCTGTTTTTTTTGTTGTGGGTGGACATTTTTGGGAAAGACACCACTCACAATGTAGTTGACCAGATCTGCATACCATGGCACAAAAGCATGTTTAATAGCAAAAAGTTGTTCATCAGGGAATACCTCTTTAACCAACAATGGTTCTTTGTTCGCATCAGATCCTTCGAGCCTTGATAAATGATCAGCAACTTGATTTTCGCATCCTTTTCGGTCTCGAATATCTATGTCGAATTCTTGAAGTAATAGTACCCATCTAATAAGACGCGGCTTAGCGTCCTTTTTCTCCATGAGGTACCTAATAGCTGAATGGTCCGTGAATACAACAGTTTTCTTCCCAACCAGATAGGAACGAAATTTATCAAAAGCATAAAACACGGCCAACATCTCTTTCTCCGTTACTGTATAATTCATCTGGGCAGCGTTGAAGGTCTTACTTGCATAATAAATCGTGTGGAAAATCTTATCTTTCCTCTGTCCCAACACAACACCCATAGCGTGATCACTAGCATCGCACATAAGTTCAAACGGAGCTTTCCAATCAGGAGGTATAACAATAGGTGTAGAGATTAGTTTCTCTTTAATCGTCAAAAACGCTTGAAGACATTCTTCAGTGAAATTAAAAGGAGTATCCTTTTCAAGTAAAGAGCAAAGCGGTTTGGCGATCTTGGAGAAATCTTTAATAAACCTTCGATAAAATCCTGCGTGACCCAAGAAACTTCTCACTCCTTTAACAGAAACTGGAGGTGGTAGTGTTTTGATAACTTCAATTTTAGCACGATCAACCTCCATCCCTGCCTTCGAAACTTTATGTCCTAACACAATTCCCTCTTGAACCATGAAGTGGCATTTTTCCCAATTAAGCACACAGACAGTTTATGAATTGGTTAAGAAAGATTTAGTTGTGAAGTTTGAAAATAATATGAACATGTACTTAATTTGGCATCTTAGGCATGTCTTCTTTGATGGATAACACTGTATTAGTATTTTCCCTTTCTGTGAGTGTTTTATGAGATAAACCTTTATGTGTTTAGTAAATATCATGTGAAAGCATTCACATAAAATGTGAAATATTTTATGAATACATATTAAAAATTCAAAAAAAAATCATAACCCGTTCATATTTTTTTTACTTTCAGCATCAAGAAAAATTAATTAAAACTCATATCTATATTATATTTTAAGATTCTTTTTAATAAATATAAATTATATTTATTATCTAAAATATAATATTAATTTTATATTATGTACATATATTAGAAGGATTTGTAAGGTGTGGAGTGCTTATTCCCACCACCCGTCTTACCTTTCGCGGGTTTATGAAACCAAGCCCTACGATTCCTCCAACTCTCGTTTAATATCCTCTAATCCTCCATGATTAATATAAGATGTGGCACATACTCACAAATCCACGTTTCATTGACATTTCTAGGTTAGAGGAGGAAAGTTGGTGTGGAAGATAGATCTACGATACATTAAAATAGAGTAATTAGGAAGTTAAACAGGAGTGTTTTAATCTTTTGATGGTAAAAAAAATTAATTTAAAGGACATTTTAGTTAATAATTTTTTAAGGGATTTTTTTTTGATGATTGGCTAAAATATTATTTTATATGGATAAAATAATATTATTTTCTTTGTTGTGTCACGATTACTAAAAAATTATTATTTTATAAAAAAATTTAAAAAAAATTACTTTTTACACTTTTTCTACTTAAAATTAGGTACTATAATTTTATATTTTTAATAAATATTTAAGATATTAAACTATTTTATGAAAGGTATTTTATTAAGAGTGAATGCCCAATAAGCACCTGCCACCTTAGACACTTGCCCATAAAAGGCACTTAAGGTAAATATACCTTAATGACCTTACTGCTGTCTACTGCTGTCTGCTGCTGCCGCCAAGGGCGGGTAATGGGAATGTTTCCCAGCACTCTTGCAAGTACACTTTTGTACTTGTGGACTAATGTTGAGTAATGAGAATGTTTCCCAGCACTCGTGCAAGTACACTTTTGTACTTGTGGCTAATGTTGAGTAATGAGAATGTTTCCCAGCACTCGTGCAAGTACACTTTTGTACTTGTGGGCTAATGTTGAGTAATGGAAATGTTTCCCAGCACTCGTGCAAGTACACTTTTGTACTGTTTGCTGCTGCCAAGGGTGATTTTTGCGTATAATTTGAAATTTAAACGATAATGAAGAGAGATGAATGAGATAGAGAGAGAAAGAGATAGAGATGAAAAAGAAAGAGAGCCAGACAGAGAAGATATATATAACTAACTCAATGTATACGAACTAACGATTAATAAATGGACGGCGGCTGGGGTGAGGGGGTAAAATAGGAAAGAAAAAAAAAGGAGTGCCTTTTATAGGTAAGAAGAAAGCGGCGGGGGTGAGGGAAATTAATTCTAATTTGAGGTGTTTTTTGGGCAATAATCTTTTTATTAATTATATAAATAATAAATTATGTTTTTTATTTTGTATGTAAGACTAAGTGCGATAATTTTTTTTGAGATATATGGAAGGAGTAATAGTTAATTAGAATTTTAAACACAACTGTGTAGAGTAGTTCAAACCGCATTTAATTTGTTTCGATATGGAAAGTTACTCCGCCTGGCTGTATTGAAACTTGTGAAGAATAAGAATACAATGTTTGTTAACGGTATTAGATTAGTCACATCTCTGTTAAAAAAGACAGTAAATTAAATATTCAAATATATGCATGTAGTCACTGTTCAAAGTAAACACAAGACAGTAAAATTCCTCACTATAACATTTGCACGTAGTAAATGTTTACCGGATGGATAAACAGACCAAATTAATTGATACATTAAACTTGTCAACCTTCGGAAATTTAAGATGATTGAAACTAATCACGACTCTTTCTGGGTTCACGACGTCAATCGTGGACCAATATCCTGCAATTGCAGTGATTGTTATGACGTTGTGGTTATTAATTAATCACAGTTTCGTCCACTATGCATTATTGGTACTCTGCTAAACAAAAAAAATATTAAATAGTTTAATGTGCTAAACGATAACAATATCTGTGTCCAAAAAAAACGATAACAATATCCTCATGTATTACTCAGAAGTATTGCACCGTCGATCCCTTAGTGAGGTACAAATTTGTGACGTTTTACCCGTCCGTATCACAAATAATGTCTAAAAATCTTTTTTTGTAACAGAGGGTTTGAATTCCCTCAACCTTGTTATTTCTTGAGCCTTTAAAGGGGTAAGTAAAAGGTGCAAGGTTCGAGTCCCTTCCCTGAACATTGGTAACCTAATCCTGTTAAGTGGGAGTATGCATGAGGAGGAGTGTATATTTTCTGTGAGAATAGTCGTGGTGCGCGTAAGCTGCCCCGGGCATTCATATATCAAAAGAAAAAAAAATCTTTTTTGGGTCAGTTATCCATGGGCCTTAGAAACTATTGTAGTACCAAAAAAAACTAGTCAATTTCTCTTTCCTTCTTAAAGGCCAATAAGATGCACATTGTTATTACTACCTTTCTAATGCATATAAGACAAAAAATAGATTGTTTTCTTTCCTCTATTACCATTACTCTCTCTCTCTCTCTCTTCCATTACCATTAATCTCTCTCCTCCTTTATCTTTTTTTTTTCTCTCTTCCTCATTAACTATCAAATAAGTTCCAGCTCCGATCACCGCCGATCACCGCCAGAAAAAGTTCTGAGCCTGGAAAAAGTTTTGAGCCTGGAAAAAGTTACTGAGCATGGGGTACTGAGCATTGAAAAAGTTCCTGAGCATGAGGTACTGAGTATGGAAAAAGTTGTTGACTATCGGAAAAAATGTTGAGTGTCAGAAAAAGTTGTTGAATATTCAAATTTTTTTGTTGAGTCGCTTTACAGAACATGCTCGTTTACTCTGTAACTTAATAGAGCATGCTCGTATGCTCAGTAACCTTACTAAGTATGCAAGGATAAATTATACTTAATTTACATTTATTTACATTTATTTATAAAAAATACACTTAGAAATTATTACATGAAAATAAATTAATTAATTTACAAATAAAAAAGTTGTTATATCCCATCTTGCCGAGCACGGTAGAAGAAAAAAAATAAGCATAAAAGTTCCTTAAAATTTGGTTGAAAAATAGTGAGATTTCTTTGATCAAGAAAATGCTTTTTCATTTCAAACAAATTCTAGTCAAAATATATGTAACTGGGTTATGGGTATTTATTCATGATAACTGAAACATAGATCTATAGCTCAATATTTGGAAGAGCGCTCAAATTGTTACATCCTCACTTGTTTCCTTTATCCTCCAGAGATTAATCTCATTATTTCATCTCCTACCATTGTGTCTCATCCTCACTTGACCAAGAAAATGCTTTTTCATTTCAAACAAATTTTAGTCAAAATATATGTAACTGGGTTATGGGTATTTAGTTATTTATTCATGATAACTGAAACATAGATCTATAGCTCAATATTTGGAAGAGTGCTCAAATTGTTACATCCTCACTTGTTTCCTTTATCCTCCAGAGATTAATCTCATTATTTCATCTCCTACCATTGTGTCTCATCCGATGAGGTAATTACTGCAATTTAATTCATATTTTAACAATGTATAAAATGTATAAAACCATGTTCATCTTCGTCGTTCTAATAACTTTAGCATTACAAAAGCATCTTCTGTTGACAGAGGAGATGGCCGCCGGAAAGCTCGGCTCGACGGAGGAGGTGATTTGCAGTCCAAATCTAGATCTCAAACCGTCAAAGGAAATGAGAACCATCGGAGCTTCGCCAATCTTCCATGGCTGCAATGTAGTGGAAGAAGAAAGGAAACCGGGGTTAAGGTTAAGAGGAGCTTGGAGTTTGGAAGTGACGGAAGAGGAAGTGGTGTTGGTGGAGGAAATGGTGAAAGATGAACCCGCTCCTGGCGCTGCCATGTTAGGTGGGGTTATCTTCTTCTCCGACCATGAACTTTTGAAGAGAGAGAAAACAGTAGTTTCGAATTCGACGTGAGGTCTAAGGAGAGAAAAAAGAGAAAAAAGAGAAGTTTAGGGTTCTAAAATATTTATGACCAAATTAATATATATATAGGGAGGAAAAACAAAAAGGGGTAGAAATGTAACTGGATTTTTAGGGTATAGTGTTAATTTTTTATTATGTCCTTTAGTAAGAAGAAAGAATTCACCCGGTCTTCTTGGGTCTTGGGGTGGTGTATTCAAGACTCTTTGGGTAATTGTCTCATCTTTTTTTAATACAGTAGAGAGTCACTTTCGATTCGAAATCATCGACAAATAATCTTAAGAAAACATTTTTTAATATATTGGAGAGCCATTTTCGACTCAAAATCATCAACTCGGCTTGAACCTATACCGTTTAGAAGGAGAACTAAGGTTCTGACCAGTTGAGCTAACCCTAATTGGTTATGTCTAAATAAATATTTTCACATATATTAAAAAATATAATTATTACATACATCATTACTGAAATACTTCTCATAATATATTATTGAAAAGAACTTGAATTTTGGGTTCTTTATATATATGTAATCAAACCGAAGACGATGGCTCTTGAATTTATTAAACTCCGAAGACGATGGCACTTGAATTTTGGGTTTTCTGCAAGAGAGTAACATGGTAGCTAGATTTACTTGTGTAGACCTCTTTTATCTCAAATCGCCAAATGATCTTGTTTTCCTCGTCAAGGGCAAGAAGACCCACCTTTTTTATTGCCTCACAAGTGAAATGGTGAAAAACATTAACATACCACGAATGAGTTTATTAATAAATGTCAGGCTCTCCCCATTAGGTCTGACCAGTGTAATATGAGACGGTAACCATTTATCCTCCCAAATATTGGCGTTTCTTCTATTTCCTATTTGCATGATGCATCCCTTGACCAGGATATAACTTCCTTCCATAACGTTAGCCCAAACCCAAGATCTAACCTTTTTTACTGGTGTATCAGAAATAATGGATTGGGAAATATATCCCTTTCAGGACCTTGTGGACGAATGAAGATGGGTTATTGTTCCCAACAAGGCGAGGTTCATTGCTTCAAAATCATGAATCCACAAACCTCTTTGATCTTTTGCTTATGCAGTTTTTTCCCAGGCCTTCCAATGGATTCTTTTTTTCCCTCCTAGTCCCCACCAAAATCTTGCCACAATTTGAGATAATTCTGCACAAAATAAAATTGGAAATTTAAGGACATATATTGCATAATTAAGGAGAGATTGGAGGATCAATTTGATTAACATTTATTTTCCTCCATCAAAGAGTAGTTTCTCCTTCCATCCCGTCGTCCAATTAGTGAGGCGATCTTTTACCCAATGTAGTGTCTTCTTCGTTCTTCTCTCATGATCTATAGGAATCTCAAGGTACGTCCTGATAAAGTTAGATTTCCCTATTCCAAGATAAGAGGATACCTTCTCTCTAGTCTCCTCCGGGGTATCATTACTAAAAAATGTTCGATTTTTGGAGATTCAGTCTTTGCCCATAAATTTTAATGTAGGTATCCAGGACTCCTATAAAGGTAACAAATTCTCCATCTCTGATAGAAAACAGAAAAAGAGAAAAATAAAAAAGCAGGTGTGAAAGAGAGGGTCAACCTTGAGCCAACTCAATACCTGAAATGTTCTCTTCTTTGATTTAAAAGTTGATAAGTCCAACCAGGGCCTCTGTAATGAGGTAGAAAAGAAAGAGGGAGATAGGGTCCTTTTGTCTAATACCATTAAAAGGCGTAATTAAACTTTGGTGCTCTCCATTAAAGAAGAGTAGGTAACGCACCGTAGTGACACAATTCATTATCCAACCAACCCATACATATATAAAGTCAAGTTTTCTTAAAACCATTTCCAGAATATCCCATCTCACATTCTCATAAAACTTTGTCATATCCAATTTGATCATCGCATAATGTTTACTAGACTTACGGTTCTTCTTGAAGAAGAAGGAAACCTCATGAACAAGAATGATGTTATCCTGAATATCCCTCCCTTTAACGAAAGCTAATTGTGTTGGGTAGATGATGTCTCCCAGAACTTTCTTCATTCTTTCTGCTAGAACTGATGAGATGGATTTATAATCAAAGTTATAACACGAGATGGATCGATAATCTCTCACCTTGTCTTGGAATCCGCTTTTAGGGATAAGGGTGATATTATTCTTATCAATAGATTGCATAATAAGTTTCCTTTAAAGAAACTTTAAACCATGTAAAAAACATCAAATTTAACGATATACCAAAAAAATGGTAAAGAGTTCCAGGGATACCATCTAGACTGGAGGAATTTTACCTCATAGCCTGAAAACCACATCTTTTACTTATTCCAACGATGGGGGCCTTGTCAACTTCAAGTTCATGGTATGTGAAACTTTGTATGAAATGTTATATGTGGATTCTTTACAACCCTCCCCAACATTTCCTCGATAAATATTGTTATAAAAGTCAACGAAAAGAAACTTTCAGAATTTTCCTAGTCTTCAACCCATGCCCCGCTACCATATTGGATCCTAGTAATATTGTTCCTTCTTCATTTCATTGTTACTGATGCTTGAAAAAATCATGTTTTTATCTCTAAGCCCAGTCCAGTTCTTCCTAGACCTTGCATTCCATATCGCTTCTTCCTAGCTCCAAATATTATCAAGGGAGATTGTAATAATTTACATTTCTCGTAGAGATTCTATGGAGCACTCATGGTTTTGAAGGATTGTAAGCCTCATTTGAAGGACTTTAATGAGAGAAGAGTTATTCTTGAAAGTTTATTCGGCTCCAACGATAAAAAACACTTGTGATAACTTGTTTTTTCATTTTCTGCCCAAACTTGACAAACCCCTTATGAAGTCTCCCTGAAAATGAAGAACCAAACCTTCGCATATGATATCATTGAGCCAAAAGTGCAGTCTAAAATAATCAGGGAGTGATCCAATCTGAGAGTTGGTGAACTATCAAGATAGCATTTGGGAAGATATTAATCCATCTTGGTCTCCGAGCACCCTGTCTAGTCTTACTTTTACATGTTGTTCTTTCTCTCTACGATTAGACCAAGTGAAGAAACAACCTTTTAGGAGAACATTAAATAGGTTTTTTGTGATGATGAACTAGTTGAAGGATTTTTTTCAAAAGACTTCGAATGGTCATAGAAATCACTAGAAATAATCCACGTTCCATCAAAGAGACTACTATGAATTGAAATCTATTACCACAAATCCAGTCTCTCCTCAAAATTGTTAGGAGCATGGATAAACACAAGATACCAAAATGTCCCATCCAGATCATTAATACGAGATACAATAAGGAAATTACATGAAAACAACATATCAAGAGAAATACGACTCTTTTAGACAAGGATGAATCCTCTTGACAAACTTTCCACAAACGACCTAATTAAAAATACTTACAAAAGGTTTTAACAAAACAATCAACAATGCAAACTTTTAAATTAGTCTAAAAAAAGCAAAAAACATTAAATTTAAATGAAAAGAAAAGGGATGCAAGGTGGCAGTTTGTCAAGGGAATCCCGAATCCCTGACAATTTCAAGCAAGGAACTTCAATTAAGCTTGACGGTTTAAGTGAGAAAGTGCACCACTCTTCAGAAAATATATTCCTTATTGACTTTCACATAGAGATCACCTCCATCTTTGCTCAAACTGCTATCAGAGGTATCTCTAGTGAAATGCCACACACCATTACCTCCAAGATCTGCATCTTCTTCTTCATCTTCCTGACTAGTATCTTCCTCCTCTTGCTCCTCTTTCTAGGGATCTTCATCGCATCATCATCACTAGAAATTATATAACATTTAGGATGAATATTTATGAGAAAGTAGATATTATTAACTTCCACAACCGTGGAATCAAAGGACTCCAATAACAAAGACTTCTCTTTCAGGGGAAATGAAGTTGCTTGAACTCAAAGAATTTATGAGCTTTATCATTGGTGATTTGTCCATATCAATCTTCCATGCGCCTATTTTCTCAATTATAACCATAATCTTCTCTAATCTAGATTCATACTCAAGGAACAAAGTACGTGAAACCTTTTTTTTGCCCAAAATAGTACCTCTATCAAACCTAATAGGATCCCCAAGTTTGATTCCTAATTTCTTGAACCCCCTGCTAACCCTATTGTAAGGGTTTGGAGATGAAATACCTGTAATTTTGATTGCTTCCTCACCATCCATCTCAATACTTCCCTTCATCTTCAAATAAATACCTTTTCCTTTTCTTGGTCCATCATCCTTATGTGAGACTATAAGTTTGTTCACAAAGTCATATGAATTTTCCTAATGATTTCTCATAGAGGTGTTTTTAAGGAGTGGGTTAAGATTTAGGCTAGAGATGAATTGAGAGACTCGTCCCTAGAGAAATTTGTATTCATATCAAGGTGTTTAGAATTTTATTTAGTGTATTGTCTTCATGAAAGTATGATGGGAACCCTAATTTTGTAGCTTCATGGAGTGAAATGACTTTGTTAAAGAGCAGTTCATTTCTAGGAGGATACCCTTATTAATGTATCCAGCACCCACCTCCAGATGTCCCACACACGTGCCATTAACTTTGATACCTAGATTTCCAATAATGTCTCTGCCAATTCTCAACCCTTTCTCATGAACACCCAAAGACTTCTCAAAATATCTACTGTCGAAACCTCCCCCCTTGCAGTAAGTGTAGCCAACAAATTAGGTTGGAAACCAGAAAACAAAACATCTACTCTATACTTGTTTTCCTATCTTCTTCTTATTCTACATCTTCCACCTCACTCCGTCCAAACCTCTCATAAGGTAGGGTACAATATTCTACCCCAAACACACCTTTAACAAACATTTCCTTATCCCATTTACTATACCAAGACAAGTTGTCAAGTTCATGAGGAAATGTCATCTTAGTTTTGCAATTTTTCATAATGTGTCCAACCAACCCACATCTGGAACATACAATATCCATATTCTCATACTTAAAAGAGACTCATGCATTACTGGCCCTTTGCTTGATAAAATCCCACAAGGAAGAGATTTATCAAGGTTAAAGTTAACTTTGAATCGGAGAACTATCACCTCCCTATCAGAATCTACTGTTGGAAAATCAACCTCCATTAAACTTCCAATACAATAAGACAGGGATTCAATCACTTCCATTGTATTTTTAATGTAAGCCAAGCCTTCCACCCTCGCCCACGTGGAAGATATTCAGAGGTTGAGTGCTTCAAAGGGGCAGTTCACTGGCCAAGGCTTGATAAGAACATGAAAACCCATGAAAATACCTAGACGGTTTCTCCACACAAGTGTAAAATCTGACTTTATTTTGAAATAATCCTTGAATATGTTGGGATATATTTCATCACCATCAATAATAATGTTCAAGGCCCCATTCTTCAATAGCGTAATATATTAAGATTCATGCCCTAAAACACTTGTTAGCCACTACTTTTTCCGCCAAGACCCATTCCTCTTCCACAAAAGAAATACCGTTCACTTCCACGCACATATCAAGCATCTCCAACTCGTGGTGTTTGATAGGTCTCTTAGAAAAAGGTAAAGCATATAAATAATGAGTAACCATATTAGGGAAGGGGAGAAGAAAAATGAGAGCAAGAACAACTAGTGAAGAAAATGAAAACTTGGAAATGAGGCTTCAGGCATTCCAAATGAATAAATAGGTAGGAAAGAAGAACTCCGGGAGAAGAAAAAAAGTAAAATTTCCATAAGATTGTTCTCAGATCCTTATCAAGGGAGACAAAAAGATGCCTCAAAGAATTCACCATTATTCATTGGGAATAAGCATTTTGCAAGCCACGATGTCACATCCATCAATGAAGGAGTTAACAACTATATAATATGGAACCAAGTCTCCCTTACCCCAATACTCCATAGGTTGACACCACCAAACAACCAAAAACGACCTTTACCAAACCACTTTGAAATGACAAAGCACAACGACAAGAAAACCCAGTCAAGACAAAGGTGGAAATCCTCAATCGCCTCGAAGAAACTTCATAATCTAAAAAAAAAGAAAAATGGAGAAGCCCAAACAACAAAGACAGAAACCCTAGATCATACAAAAAAATAGCGAAGCCTCTCTTCTCACAATCAGAGTAAGGAAGCACTCCATCACCACTGAAATTCTCCAAATCAATCGAGAAGAAGATCCACCAGACCACCCTTCTCATCCTAAGCAGAAGAGAAAAAACTCAAATTTCCAAGATTCTGAATCACTCTTACTAGGATCCATCCTAAGAACAAAAAGGGACCCACTATACCACCCTTAAATAATCCCTCAAAGGGATCAAAGTATCAAACAGACACACAAACCATAAAACACCAAAAGAAGCCTCTGATGGGAGAAGAAAGAAGAGACCTTGGGAACAAGCCTACAACCTCAATGATCAATTTACTGAAGCAAGTACACACATCCAAACTCCTTCCACAAGTCAAATCATCGCTACCACGAATAAAACCAAACTTAAACAAAAAGCTAAACCAAAAGTAATTACCTTCAAAGGGAAAAGAAAACTCATCTCTAATGAAGATTCATTGAAAACTATCCACAAAAGGAAAATGAGAGTATCTCTTAGGTACCGGGCCACAGAGAACATGTCAAACGAGAGAGAAAATGTAAGAAGGTTTGAGAAAACGGAGGGCTCCTATGAAGGAACCCTTTCTAAATAGAGACCTCAAAGAATTGTTGAATTGCAACTTGGTCCCTGAACCACACCATCTTTGATTTCCATTGGGAGGATCTCCAATTAACTAAACCACCATTCCACATACCCTAGAAGAAAAGATTTTTAACGACAAGGAATAGATCCACTAGTCTAACTTGATTCATGACTTCCAACCATCTAAGATCCTTAAATGTTCTACGAGTTCTCCAAGCAAGAAAAAGAGACCCAAAATCCCCCAAATAAGGCCCTAATGCGCTGAAGTTAATATCCAAATCCTTTTTTACTAAAACGGAATAAACGAAGAAACCTCCAGAGATAAGTCAAGATCTACCATCTAAAACCCACTCAATAGATTCACAATTGAAAGAAAAGTGGCATCCATGAACCCCTTAAAGTTTCGAAGAGCAAAAAGGCCTGATTTTGCAAACCACCGTCTAAGAGAGGGAATCTTCTTTGCAAATAAATAGACACCTTATACTGAGGTCTCCTTAAGAGATAAACGGGTCACGTCTAACTATTGGAAACTACGGGTCTTGAACTCAATTTTATGTGGAGATTGAAACCTTCTTATCTTCTCACCTAATAACAAGATATGAAAGCGGGCCTTCCTCTTCTTAAGGTTGGATGTAATTAAGATTGAATGGGAAAAAGGGGGAGAATCATTAGGATTCTTTCAAGGGAAGAAAGAGAGATGGGAGAAGGGGCTTTCAGAGAGAAACCCGTGGTTCTACAACTGTAGTATAAGATACAAGAAATTCGACAAATATTATTGCTTTGTCTTTGCTCCTTAATATCTTCTCTAGTCCATTGATGGCGTTTGAGATGATTTGAATTCTATTTTTAAACTTGTTTTTTTAATCAAAATTTTGCAACTAGTTACCGACATACAAGGAGTTAGTAGTTGATGGAAAATAGTCCTTCCAATGACATTATAGTAGTCAATTTAGTATAACTAAGAAGCAATACATTTAGGTGTTTTCGACCCACAAATCTTGCGTAAGTATGTTATTATCAATAAGGAAATAAAGATTTTTTTTGTTTCGTTAGAAGCCACACATTTGACAAACTAGTAAAGTACCCTCAAATAAGACAAAACTCAGATAAAGACAATAACAAGGGAATATACTGAGCATGCTCAAAGTCCGACAACAATTGATCGCAGACACATGGTTGACAATGTGCCACCAACGACGATATTGAGTAGGCTCAAAGACCAACATTAAGAATGCACATACTCGATCGCTGGAGCCACCACCGACGACAACATTGAGCATACTCAGTAAATAACACTGATCTAAATATTTAACACGGAGTTCATGCACTAAGCATTGCTCAATGTGTGGTTTTGTGCAATATGCAACTCTAAATAACTGAGCATACTTAGTGTTTTACACTTAACGTATCAAAAGAATACGAAATTAGACGAATATAATCACAATATTATAGTATTAATACATTATTATTTATATTATAATATTACAACAAATCACAAATTTATAAAATTAAAAGGAATCATTTGTATGTGTTGTAATTCAGAGGGGAAAAATAATATTATGTTAACGTTAGTGTCTTCTCCTCGAGTTCGAACCACCATAGAAATGGCTCACGAACTACCAACACAACTTTGTTTGTGGTTGCACACCACGGCCTTCTCCATTTTTAACATGCCTTGAGCAACCATGAACCACCACTAGACAACTTTGTCCATGGTTTCACACTCCATTAAAGATGAAAACTCACATATGTCCTTACTACATTAAATCACGGTAAGCTCCATTCATGTTTGAGCACTTAGATAAGTTTGAACAACCACCACCAAATCGTTCTCCTCGCCTGAGTTTCACCAGCCACCACCGAGCAACCTAAAATAGCTAGCCACGATCACGAACCACCACTAGTAGTTCCGATCTAAGAAGGCACCACCACGAGCGGATCCATGCTCAACACCTCAAAAAAAGAGAAAAAAAACCTCTAACACACAACCACTTAAGAGTTTATCGCCGCAGAGTTGGGGAGTTAAAGAATTTTCAGTAATTGTGTGATTTGTGGATTACTTAGATATATAGTTTGGTGATTTAATTTAAAATTTAATTTTTATTCATTTTAAATTTCTAATTGACCTCTAATAGAAGAATGTATATTCAAGATGTTAGCAAAGTTTTCGAAGACACTTTGAATTAAAGATTGCTGAGCGAAAATGCAATAAAATCAAAAAAACAAGTTTTTTCTTTTTTAAACCCCGAGTGGTCTCAGGCCCACACGAGCCAAATATTTTAAGTTCCAACAGGCTCTGCATATGGTGAAGGATCCTTAACACTGAAGCAGCCAAATAATCTTTTTTCAAGATTGATAGTTAGAGCATCCTCATAAGATATAAAAGTTACAATGCTGTGAACTATACATGTACATCCGTGATAATTCCAAGTTGCTACACATAAATAAACTAATAAAGAGCAGATGATGAAAAAAATAATAAAGGCTAAAATACATTTGCGTCATTTCTAGATGTGTTGTGATGTAAATTAAACTAAATCCGCATACGTTTTCTTTGACTACCCTCTTCACTATAATCCTGCACATAATTTATTTAAATTTCAAAACCAATAATAACATATTAGACACATAAAGATACATACATACCGTATCAACAGTTTCTGGCCTACATTTAGCATGAACAATAGGACCTAAACGAGACTTATCATCCATCCCTTGTATTGATCCATTCATATAAACAGCTCCTTTATACATCCATTCATCTTTTTCATCACTATAAAAATCATCAAAAGATTCTCCACATAATGCACAAACCTTTTGATCATCATCAGCTGGAACAGCTAATTCTTGATCATCATCTTTAATTTCCACAACATTTTCAGTTACCGCAAAACTTGAAACAGGATCTGTTCCTAATGACTCAGCTGCACCAGTTAGCCACATATCCACACTTACAAACCATTTTCTAGAAGGTTTTTGTTTTCGGTTTTTTAATATTCGATTCTTAGTCACATGCCAATCCATATGAGTGCTATGTGATTCTTGTGTCTTGAATCTTAGCCCACATGCTGTACATTGCCTTGGTAAATCGGTATATAAAGCGGTTATTGCATTTTCATGACGATCTTTAAGCACTTCTGGATCAAATTCAAGCCCAACAGGTTCCTGAAAAGGTTAAGAAATTTATATAAAATCTAAACATTATAGAGGTAATAGAAATTAATATAGATCCCATACCTGTGTAGTTGATTTATTTGTTAATGAAATTAAACCTTGAGCCATTAATGAGTTAACCAAATTGGAAATATTTGGACCAGTTGAAGGATTAGGGACATTTTGCAAGACAGGTGAAGGAGCTTGCATGGGTCCCACAGGTAAATGCGTAATAGGGTTTAGATTATGGATAAATTGAGGTCCTCGAGGGGTATATCCATAATTTAATGAATTAGATGGACCCACTTGTTGATTAGAAAATTGAGGTAATGTGTTGTGTACTTGAGTCCCAGAATAGTTGGTTAAATTGGTTAAATGACTCCTGATTGGTTGAAAAGTTGGTATTGAAGGACGAATAGGAGGTCTATTTAAGTGAATCTCAGGGACTGAATACTCTAAATTATGTCCTCGAAAGGGCATCTCGAGATTATTATGATGATATCTTGATGAATGATCGATATTATATAAACCATGACCAGACTGCATATTAAGAAAAAGTAAATTTAAATATATAAAGTTGCTAACATAAAAAAGACGAGGCTTAGTTGAGAAAAAGGTATATACATACACTGATGGATGGGATATTTTGAGAAATGGAAGAACCATTGACAAGTTGTGTTTGATTAGACCAGTTAGTTCGGACATCATGTGTTGGTCTTAAGCTTCTAGAAAACACATTTTTATGTGCTAAAGTTGGACTCATATCTTCCCAATTATATTCTTCCTCTTCAATATTTTGCCATCTTTTGTTAACACCATTTATATCCATTGGATCTTCATGGTTTTTTCTTTTATCAATACCATAAGCATCGATTAAATGTCTAGGTCTATCTAGATTCACCCCATTGTTATACCTAAGTTTTCTAGGAGAATTATCTACATTAAATTCTCCTAGTGGAGGTGATAATGATCTTTTAATCCTAGCCTTAAAAGATGTGGGACCCACATGAATACTTCCACCTCCAACTTCCATGTCATCAGAGTCATATCCAGTAGACGGTTTTAAGCTGTATTTTTTAGAGGTTGTGGAAAATCCCCTTTGAGGTTGAAATATCTACAAATTTCATCACGATTTAAAATAGAAAATAAATTCTTAAAAGAATGAGCGAAAACGACTTAAAAACTTACAGGCTCTACATTAGGATGCCCAAATTGATGTCTTGTATTCATAAATTTAGGGTTTAAATGTAGGGGACGAGGAGATTCTGAGGCTCTTAAAGGAGGGGTAAATTGTAAATGAGACTCAATCTTTGCAAGTACTGATGATGGAAAAATTGTTGACCAGAATCCAAATAAGTGGCGCATTGCAGGTTGCATATTAGGGTGGACTTGCCTATATGCATGACAGAATACCTTGCAAAAATAATTACTAGCTAATAAGAATTAAAGGACGTAAAAGTAAATTGTATAATAACATAAGGAGTGAATTAAACCTTTCATTTACTCACTTCAGGCAAACGTGGTGAAAAATGCTCAATATATTCACCGCCTATATTTTTTACAATACTGTCCAGAAGATACAGTGAGGGTAATTTTTGCTCCACTGGGGCCTATAAATGCAAATATTAATCATATGCACAATGAACTAATAGAATATTATACATCAAACTTAACACTATTGGACTAAGTATTAAAGCATGGCCATTGTCCATTTAATTTGTTCATAGTAACAGTCACATATGAAAGTTAGTTACATTTTAATTGATATTTGCATTGATCTTGTTCATATTAGGCCTTTGATCAGTTAATTTTGTTAACATTATTCAAATTCGGTGTAATATTATTCATTTGTGTCTATATGCCTTATTTGCTCGAATCAACAATCATAAACATCCAAGAAAATTATTAGTTTGGTCAATTCTCCTCCTATAATGATAAATTTTAGCATTGCGATGCTCTATTAGCATTGCAGAAAAGTTCAACTAAAATATAATTGTAATATAAACATTGAGATTAACTATAAATATCAAAATTAAACCGTACCTCGAGAATCCGACAACAGATGGCCTCGGAAATTCCTCGGGCATGCTCTCTCTGCTCGTCGGCAATGATAGTAAGATCAGTGATTAATGGCTTTGAATTCAAAGTAAGCTCGGAGAGAGCTATCTCGTAAAGGTTCACGATTTCATCTGTACTAATAACGGCGTCTTCTTCTCGTTCACTCAACATAGTCCTGAACCGGCGCAGAGTCGGCGTCGTCGCCGGTTTACCAGAACCGAACACGCCGCCGTTTTGCATTGCTGCCAGTTATCTCGGTGCGCGTGTGTGATTTTGTGTGATTAATTTCGTTAATGGACGGTTGAGATACGATTAAGAAGGTAAAGTCTGAACCATTGAGATTCTGGTAAATCTATGTGGTAAAGAAGTTTTTTTCGGAAGAATAGTAACAAATATAAGGTTATTTGTGTCATTAGGAAAAGTTTTTTTAACGATAAATAAAAGGATTAATACCCATAAGGCATAAACCTCATATTTTATATTTTAGGGCTATTAACGTTATAAGGCCGGTCGACACTCCATTTTTATAATATACATTCACTACCCCAACCATCCATTAGAAATCCAACTTAATAGGAAAAAACCCCAAAATACCCCTTCTTTCCTTATTAACTACAGAGAGAACCAACCCCCAAAATCAAATCCCCCAATTACATTTAGAAACCCGTCTCTTCCCTCACACTCACCGGCACCCTCACCCCCTTCCTCAACCAACCTCCCCTTCCACCTCTCTCTTCCTATTTATATTAGATATCACAAAGCCCCCCCATTATCCACTATGCTTCCACTCACCCTCACCCTATCTTTCTATTTGAGCTTCCCAAACCCACCGTTGCAATGCTCCCGTCGAACAAGAAGAAGGCCGCCGTCGCACCTCCGCACCACCACCAACAAGTTTCGCATCACCACCAAGCTTCTGAAACCCTACCTTATCATCACCATCAAACCCACACTCATCCTTCAACTCCATCGAAACCCATCTCTTCACCACCATAAATATTGACATACGGCTCTTGACCACTGCTCATCACCATAGCCACCGAAAATCCTCTCTTCACCACCATCGTCGATACCACCACGGGTTCAGACCGTTTAAGTCTCATCTCTTGATGGGTCCAGACCGTTGAGGCCCAATAAACCGTCTTCTTCAGCAGCGTGGGTGCAGTCCAATTTTCACAGCTTCGAATCCAAAATGTCCAGCCCAATAAAAGCATCAGCGTGGGTACTGGGTAATTTGAATCGTGGTCCAGCCCATCAACAATCAACCCCATCCACCGATTTGAACCCCTGCGCCACCACGACATCCAACTGTTCACCATCGACACCCAACTCTTCACAAACGAAACACAATTGTTCACCATCGACACCCAACTCGCACAACCACCTACAAATTCATTTTCAGAATCTCCATCGCCATCGACAATATAATGGGCTTAGCACGTCGAGGCCAATAACAGCTGTTGTTGATTCGCACCGCACCACTACCTTCAAATTCATTGAATACAGTGAAGACAGTGAATTCTTTTGTTTAATTGTATGCCATGAGTTTGATTTTTAGTGTGGTGGATATGGGGTCAAGCCCGTTGTGAATGTAGTCTTGATGGGTTCTGGCCCAGTTTGGAATTACTTTGTTTGATTTTTGATTTGCGTCGCAAGGTGTTTTCATTTCTCCATCAATCGAGAAATGCCATTCTGCACCAATGGCCACCACCAATCTTCGCACCACCAATCTTCGCACCACCACCCTCCATCACCATCTAGTATCGATTCACCTTCCCACACACCAAAAAAACCGAGTGAAAACAGTAAATTCTTTTGTTTAATTGTAAAGACATTTCTTGAATAAGTTGTACTTGGTTTAATCAGTTTTGTTTGCTTGTTTCCAGTTTGAATTTTTAGTTTGTCTCAGTTTGAATAAGATGAATTTGATTTAATCAGTGTTGTTTGTTTATATACAGACTGGGTGCAGCCCCTTGGTAGTTGTGTGTTGTTTTTGTGTAATAGGTCCGTACCCATCGAGTTAATAATCGAGATGGGTCTGGACCGTATGGGAGTTGACTTAATGTGAAATACAACTTCCACGGGTTCGTACCCATCACGAACAGGGGTAAACTAGACAAAAACCTAACCAGAGAGTTAGATATTGGATGTATATAGGATTATCTTTTAGTTGGGACGTATAATATAAAGTTTGTGAAATGGAGGCTTTAGAAAGTAATTTCCTCTATTTTTTATATCCTAACCTCAACTGTCATTTATTTTTATTTTTTAAATTCTTTCATGTTGTTAGTTACTATAGTTTGTTTTCTTTTTTGTTTTTATTCTTTCACATTGTTAGTTACCATTGCAGGTTTACAACAATCTCTCTATATTTTTTTATTTCATAAAATTTTATAAACAAATATTTTACGTTTTAAAAACACATTTAAAAAATAAGAATTTTTAATTTTTAAATCAAAATTATCCTTTATAATCCTTTATTTTAAGTTAATAATACGAACAATATCTTTTTTTTTTTTACTTTAGAGAGGCCAAATTTTACTATCAAAGACAAAACATTGGTGTTATGAGTATGATTAATATTCGTTGGATGTTGTATTTTTTTTATTATCTGTAGATTTAAATTTTACTATCAAGGACACGACTTGTTAATACTTGATTAATATTTTTTTTGAATAAAACATACTGAGTAATGGAAACTGTCTCATAACTCACACTATTCTTTGTTTTTTAATATATTTTGTGTTTTTTCGTAATTTATTTATTTATTATTTATTATTGAATAAAGTTACATTTTTATCCTTTATATATGATATATAACTTATTTTATAATTTTTACTTTTTTTAATGATAGTGTAAGTTATGGTATCCTGCATTTTGTGCTACTTATATATTTTAGTTTTTTTATTGTTTGTGAAGTAACAAACAATAAGTATGTGTTGAAACATATTGAGTTTTGAGATATTTTTCAAAATTCAGATTAGTGATCAAGTAAAGGATAAAACGTTTATGTTCATGAAGTATGTATTATAAATATGTTATCTATAATATAATTTTTGTTTTATAATGTTTTTATAACACAACTAACCCATTTATTATATATAAAAAAAATTATTCAATATTTTCTTGAGTTTTGGGAATTTTCCTATAACTCAGTTTACTATATTTTCTAGTAACTCAAGTTACTATTTTTTCTTTATAAGTTTTGAGAAATTTTCCATAGCTCAATTTTTTGAGTTTTGAGAATTTTTCTAAAACTCAAACTGTTTTTTTATTTAAAAATTTCTTTTTGATGCATATCATTTTATTGTTTTGTACTTAACATAATTAATGATTCATTATTTATTATATTCTTGTAAAATTTCTTGATATATCCATTTAGATTATTTCTAGTTGACTTCAAATGTATTCGAATCTAAGATCTCTTAAGGAGGGTAAAAAATATCATATCTTGTAAGGGATAATACACAGGGTTGCGAGGGTTTATTGGGCATTTACTTTAAATAAAATGGATTACTAAAACACGCATTACATAAGGAGATGTGGTATACCTCGCTCATGAAACGTAAAGAAACAACCGACAAAGACAACACATCCAAGAAACACGTACGCTATGAAGTCCACTCAACTAGAAAGAATATAAACTTTTTTTGAAATAAAAACCAAGACCAACTAACCAACCACCATGAGAACCATAAGAGCACAACGCAATCGATGAATCAGGAAAAACCTCGCAAAGATAATATGATATAACCATGTATCCAATAATACTATGTATATTGCATCTCCAACAAAACACTCGAGTGTGAAAATGTCACCACACAAAAAGGTGAGATGTGTGGAAAAGAGAAACTAAACCAGAAGCATCGTGACCAAAAGCAAATCACACATACCTTTGGAAAGACGAGACACGTGGAAACAATCTCAACAAACTCTAAATGTTATTCATCAACAAGACTAAGAATCCATAGAGTCTCTGAATTATCAGGAACATAGGGCATAATATAATGGTTCAATGACAAACATCCAATATTCTCGCCCTTACACTAAGAAAGCAAAGAGTCCATGAAACACCATCCATATCGCGAAAATGAAAAAAGCATGAAAACAACAACAAACAATTATCCAAACAACACAAGAGAAAATGAGACCGCACAAACCAAAATAAACCTTGCCCAGCATACCACCGAATCACGTTACTTACGAATGAGAGGTGATCTCTACATATTTGTGATAAAATAATCTAGTCAAGAGACATAATTTTAGGTGTGTTATGTGCTTAGTTGAGGGATTTTTCCCTATCATTTGTTAGTTGCTTGTTTCTTGCCTTATTTGGAGGTTTGATACTCTTAGAGCGTTTTTTGTGTAGTTTGTGTGTTTACAATGATGATATTAGATGTCAAAACATAGATAATAAGTCAAGGAAAGAATATAAAACATAAAATCAAAAGTTAAAGGACCAAAGAAGCCGTTTTAAAAAGTGGTACGTTTATTCCGTGTAAAATCGACAGAGAATTTGAAGAATCCATTTTATATCCAACTAGGTTTTTGAATTAGGAATGTGTGGCCACTAATAGCTTGTGATTTAGAGTTATAACGAATAAGTTATTAGGGTTACAACTACTATGGATCAACAAAATTTTTAAGGAAAAGGGGATTGAGTTGGATTAGGACTCTAAAACATATCCCATGACCTATATTTTGTCCTAAAACCTATATATATCAGGCTTTGACTTAAGAAACAAGTCCTTTCCTTCACACCCCGTCAGAATTTCATCAAAGAGAGAGCAAGTTGACTTGAGGAGGAAGTTGAAGCATCACAACTCCGCTTCTCCATTATTTTCCTCCTACCATTAGGGTAATCTATATTAGATTCTTAGCTTAACTATGTTTCTAATCTCTTTACTCTTTAATTTTATTTATTTTACTATGAACTAATTTTTCCATAACTTAGGTTTGCAATATGTATAATTCTTAAATTCTATTTTTCTATTTCGTTATAATTTGGGATTGAATTTAATTGAGTTTTTAATTTATATGATTGTATTTTGTGTTTACTGTCTATTCCAGCCTTAGTATTGATCATATTAGGACTGCTTTTAGTAATTAAGATTGTTACCTTAACGGGGGATTCCATAGCTTAAAATGACACATGATCGTCTAATATGTGGTAGTGATATTGAGGGATTTTCCTTATTATATAGTCATTAGGGTTAGGTTTCACCATGATCTTTACGCAAGTTACCCTTACCCAATTCTCTTGGTAATGTTGAAGTTGCCTTCTAAACTACCCTAACAGAATTTAGCGTGATTACAGAAGTATGCTCAGTTCACACTTATAATTATAATAGTGATTTAGGAAGATAGGTTCATACTTGAAAACCTAAGCTATATCTCATCTCCATTCTTTATCATCTTTATATGCATTAGTAGTTTAATTATTTACTTTAATTCTTATTTTGGAAATCAAACGAATATTTCCTTTTATTTATTTATTTATTTTAGTATAAACAATTAATCTCTTCTACTCTTTGATTTGAACACGAGTTTGAGCTAACCGATAAATCCCTGAGAACAAACTTTATTTATCAACAATTAGTTATAAATCGATTTGTACACTTGCAGTGAGTTTCGCGCAGTGGTCTTAGGTGTGTGCTTTCTTATCATTTATTTATCACACATTTTCCACCACCAAGTTTTAGCACCGCTGCTGTGGATTTTTTAGTTAGTTATTGTGTTTAGTTTAGTGTAGTAGTTTTTATTTGTTTCATTTTTACGGTTGATTTTGTTTTTGTCGCTTTCAGGGGTTCCTAGGTATTGGTATATGCTCTCGGATTCCGAGAAGTTATCCCAAGATCAGAAAAAACGAGAGAGTGAGCAGAGGAAGAATGAAAAAATGTCTGTAGTAGTACATATGGTAGTAATAATAGAGGGTGAGCATGTGAACCCTCGATAAGATGAGGTACCACTTGGGAAGAACAATCAAAAAATTCCAATCCCCTAGGTAGTACACCACAAGGCGTGCCACAAGGAGGGAAGCCACAAAACATTCAACACCGCGAACAAGGTCTTCCTGGTTAGGGAGCTCCTTTTCGAGTACAACCTTTAAGGCTTCGTCCTCTAATGATCCAAGCTGCAAGATTCAAGCCTGATCAAGGTATGCTGAGTCATATCATAAGCTTGGGACACTATATTGGTGCAACACAACAAGATCCGGTAAGGTCGATTTAGAATTTAATGCATATTTATGATCCCTATATTACTTAAGGCATTACACGCAAGCAGCTGTAATACTTCACGTTTCTGTTTATCTTGACCCGAGGTGCTAGTGAATGGTTGGATAATCAATCATTAGGTTCAATTACGTCATGGGACGAGTTACAAGTCAAGTTCTTTGATCATTATTATCTACAGAGTATGATAATGAAAAATAAAATGACACTTGCAAGTTTTATCCAAGATAATGGCGAGAGTGTAGGAGAAGCATGGACAAAATTTCACCAGAAGTTATCCAAATGTCCACTTTATGGTTATACCCTAGCACTTAAATTAGTAATGTTCTATCAAGGAATCAATACCGAGTCAATATTGAGGGTAGATAACCTTGGAAGAGGAGGTTTTGTGTCTATGGGTCTTATAGAAGTTTCAGTTGCTATGGAAAAATAGTAGAAACCGAGAGGAGTTGGCCACAGTCGCGAGCTCCCATTACAAATGCCAAAGGTACGTTGCATTTAGATGGTGAAACTTATATGGACACTAAATTCTTTGTGATGAATAATCAATTGAAGCAGTAGTCACTTACAATAGAGAAAAGTGTCCAAGGGAAACCAGTTGAGATGAGAGTAGTCCAAGAAGCACATGATTGTCCGTGTTATGGGTCAATGATCATGTATGTGAAGAGTATGAAGGAAATCCAAAATCAATGTGTTTTGAGTCAAATTGTGGAAATCAACACTCGATTAATACTGAGTTTCAGCAAGGGACTCGCAATTACCAGGGCCTTTAATTGTCTAATCTGAATGGGGCCGTGAATCAAGGTAATTCCTACCAACGACGACCTCAAAACAAAATTACCAACATATGTCTCAAGGTCTTTATCAAGAAGGATAAGGTTATGTCAAGCCAACACCATCAGCGCAACCAACCTATGATGCTTATGCCAAGAATCTAGCACATAAAGCTTTGCCGCAACATTCACATGAAGCATCTGATATCGTCCAAAAAATGCAAGTTTTTGGGACTTTGGCATAAGACAATATGAGGGTTAATAATGAGCGATTCAACAAGCACTTTGCTGTGCTGAAGATAATAGGGAGAAAAATCACACAAATAGTTGATGCTTTTGAGAAGTTTCGATAAATATTTCCACAGGTGGGCCAAGGTACAAAGAATAACGTGAAGGACATAGAAAAATAGTGATGGCGGTGTTTGGTTCGAATCATGTAAGACTATTTTCCTTCAAACTGAGAAAATGATGGAATCACCACCTGCTACAGACATTGTCGTGGAGAATCCTAAAATAGTTAAAGAACCAACATAGCCAAGCTTTGAAGAGATGAATGTTGATCTTTTAGTCAAAGAGATTGAAAAAGAGATCAATGAGGTATTTGCACTGGAATTCAAAAAGGCCGAGAAAGAAGTTTAAGTCTCATCTGAGAAAGAGGAAGAAATAGTTGCACCCAAGGTGCAAGAAGAAGAAGAAGAAGAAGAAGAAGGTGATTCGCCACCCAGTGTTCCATTGATGTCACCACATGTTCCTATGACAATGATATATTAAAAAGGTGTCATCGAACTCAAGGAATTTTTAGAGGCATATAACGAAGAAAGAATCAATGTGTAGGTTCTTGAGATTGTCGAGAAAGGGCTTACACCACAACAAGTGTTCACACAGGCTATCCCTGAAGAATGTGAGAGTGTGAGTGTATAGTATGAGATCAAGATTATGGATTATACTGAGAGAGTCTAGGAGATTATTGAAGAGAAGCTACCACCTAAGATTCAAGATCTTGGAGGTCTCAACCTCCCAATCCAAATTGGTGGTAAGCTTGATGTGAAAGCTATGTGTAACTTGAGTTCAAGTGTGAACCTTATGCCCAAGTCAGTTTTTGAGAAGTTAGGGATCAAGAAGGCAAAAAAGGCGTCTGTCAATCTACATTTTGTGGACAACTCGATAGCAAAGACATGGGAAATCATAGAGGACGTCCGGGTCCAAGCTAGTAAGTTGTCTATATCTACTGAATTTTTTATTCTTGAATATTATGCAAATAATATCATACTTGGAATGCCGTTATTGGCCACAAGACAAAGTATCATAGATGTCCATGAGGGAATAATGACCCTCTGTACAAACAAAGAGTCTGATACATTCTCTGTCTTGGACAAAAAGCTAAAAAAAAAGGTGTCACCTAAAGTTCATGTCATTCATGTTGAGACCGAAGAGGTCAAGAAGAAGGTCCACAGCAAACCTGTAGAGGTTAGAGCTCAAGGTTGGTTTAGTTTTGGCGATGAGGTTGCGTAGAAATCCCTTAAACAACAAAACAGTCCACAGGGTTTCAAGAATGCATGGATGGGACCGTTTGTCGTTACACGAGTGGTGACGGAAAAAATGATTGAGATACGACCCAAGAGAGGTCAAAAGCTATGAGTGGTTGATGTTCATAGCCTCACCCATAGCTGGGGAGGCTACATACTCAAAAAGTAAAGGAGGTAATGCGTCAACCTTTAAACAATGTTAAACGATATAATTAAAAGTAACTCCCAAATACCATAAAGTCGTCACATAGTATTCAAGGTTTATAGATAATTGCAAACTCAAGTTAAGGGAATTTAGTACATAATCAAATAAAGAAAAATAAATAGTAAAAAGTGTAGTATGATGTTTAAGATAAGAAAATAAATCTAATTAGCCTAATAATAGAGGTAAATGATGCGTAGTTGATGACGTAGCGTTCCAACTTTTGTTGTCTTCTCCTCTTTACTCCTCTTAATCTTCTACAAACAGAATAAGGACTACCAAGGTCCATCCTCTAATGATAAAGACTGATATTTAAAGGTTCAATTACGTTTTATGGGTTATGGTCCTCTTTTAAGTGACCTAATCCAACCCAAGAATGTTTTCCATGAAGAGTGGGCTGGTTCAAACCACAGAAGCTAAAGCTTTAATAACCTCCTCAATTCAGCTTCAAATAAAAACCGTCAGAGTCTACGTGCTCCTGACTCCAAGTACTATCTTGAAACCAAAGGTTCCGCCAGAATTTTCATCAATATCATGTGGTAACTCTAAAAGGTCATTTGCAAAATCTGGTTGACAACTGCTTTCACTTTCCAAAAGTGGTTGAATCTTCCTTTTAATCATTGACTCGGGTTTTCTCTTCTTTTCTCAACTTCTTATCCTAATATTGGTCTCTAATATCAACCAAGTACCTAATATATGCACACTTAACACACAAGTTATGCACAAATAACTTTATTAGTAACAATTCTCCAACACTAGATGAGAAACGAGAAGCAATCGAATAATAGGACTAATCCATCAAATAAGCACAATATAACCCTAAAATGACGTGTCTCTACTAGATTAATCTATCACATAAATGAAGACATCATATAGTCAAAATTTCCATCTTGGATTATATGAAAGAAGAGTCCAAGACAAGATTAGTATTCCGGATTCAGAGTCCAAGGAAGAGAAGAGTCCAAAAAATAAGAATGCTAATAAGTAAATTAAATGAATTAATTAATTAATCTTAGGTAATTCAGTATTTATCTGTTAGTCATTTAAAGATTTTTCTCTTCTTAGATTAAATATTAAAAGGGCGTAGGTTAGAACGAAGATCAATGAGAGTCTAGGTAGTTCATGAGAATCTAAGATCCACCACTTAGGATGGTAGTTTATGATTATTGTAATCAGGTCAAAGTAATTTAAATAAAAAAGGAGTGTCTCTTTATACTTGAAAGCAAATCCTTCAACCCCTGCCAATTGTATTCCTATAAGTCACACAATCAATCAAGGTTGAATTCGTGCAACAATCAGAATTAGGATTAGCCTGTAATAGCCAATGTATTTACATGAGTTATATACTTCGAAGTACAATTATATTACACTGCCAAGTTAGGAAATATATATCATCGTGAAAGGTAAAATATGAAGGCTTACCTCGATCGCTGGCGCTGCAGTTTCAACATATTCGCAAGTATGTCTATCCATTTCTACAAACTTTATTCAATTCCATTTGTGCAATTACTCAATTCAAAACTAAAACAGTAGATATTGTCTCCAATTAATCCATTATTTCTTAATTGAACATTTATTATTCATGATTACAAAATTCAAGCAACCACAAATTTCATAGAATTAGAACAATAACTTACCTAAGTTACCCACATATCTTAGTGGATCGGCCTTTGGTACCACTTGGCGGTAAACAGGAATTATAAGTAATAAAATTGATGATTTCGCGTAGATAGTATTTATTGATTGTGATTTTGTAAGATATCATTGACTGTGCGAGACCCATCATAATTCTCAAGGTTGATATTTTCAAAAATTACAATATGATAAAATAGAATTTAACTAAGTATGTGTTTGTTAAGTTGAGATTCAATCCTAAATGAACTTCCTGGATTATGAATTGTATATTATATATATCCTAAAGTCTCATAGTCAACATATACATTCTCCTTTCCTTTTACCTCTTATGGACGATTGGTGGCTGGTAGGGTGTGATAAAATAATGATAATAAAAATACAAACTATCACCTTAATCAATCACGTTATGAAGGAGATACAATACGATCCTTATATTAAAACTGCTGATAAGAGAAAGTTCAAAGAAAAAGCTGGAAGATTGATTGTAGATAATAATTAGAAGTTGCTGAATATCTTCAAAGGTTGATCAAATGTATAAACTGTTTTAGAATAGATTAATGTATCAGGTTATGCAATGTAATATTAATTAGTTAGTCTATTCAAGAGTTTTATTTTTGGGACTCTTTAAAATCTGTAAAAACAAGAGTTATGCTTTAATAAAATGGTTTGATTGATAAAAGAAAAAACACCTTCCGTAACCACTGGGACTAGCTCAGTGGCCAGGACCCTGTCTCTCATCTAGGAGGTACAAGGTTCGAATCCCCTCAGCCGTGTTATTTCTTGAGCCCTTAAAGGGGATAAGCAAGGGGTGCATGGTTCGAGTCTCCTCCCTGAACATGGGTAACCTAGTTCTGATTAAGTGGGAGTATGCATGAGGAGGCGTGTATATTTCCTATGGGATTAGTCGTGGTGCGCGTAAGCTGGCCCGGACACCCATACATCGGAAAAAAAAAAAAGATTAACGTTGACGCAATTTTTATTTGGAATGGTGTGACTACAAATATTATTAGAAACAATTACTTAGGTGTCTTAATTTTATGACTACAAAAATAAAACTTCCCCTTCTCTGTTTTTATAGCAAATTGTCTAACAATGAAAAGCGCTTGTGAGATCGTGAGACATTTTGGCATATCTAGATAGAGTAAAGATATATATCACCCCTTAATGCTTCACCTCTATATCACCTCCTATGTGAAGGTTTTAAAAACCAATCAAATCTTTTCTCTCTCCTAATTACTTATTTTCTCTCTTTTTTGTTTAATACCACATAAAATGACACATATGAGGTGAAATAAGAGTGAAGCAAATAGAGGTGATATATAGCAATGCTCATCTAGATATTCCATTGAGAGTAACATGTTATCAGTCGCTTATCTCGACCAATCACACAGTCAACTAGAGAGTATTGACCATTCTGGTAGACATTTGAAAAATTGGCTAGTATATTCTCGCCCACGGAAATTAGTTGGACTAAATGCTCTACAACCGTGTTCGTGAGTGTACGATAAAAAAAAAGAACAATTACTATTAATGAGATTTTGCATTTTCTTTATTATTGTATTAAAATGATCTCTTTCAGGTTTAGGGTAACTCAGAGCTCGTTTGGAAGTACTTATTTTAGAGTAAAAAAGCACTTTTAGAATAAAATTCAAAATTTAAAAAAATTATAAAAAATAATTTTGAAATCCAAAATTATTTTAAGTGCTTTTTCTAAGAAGCACCTATTTGGTGCTTCTCAAAAAAGTGTTTTTCAAAGTCAAAAAAATACTTAAAATACTAAAAGCACTTTTAAGTGCTTCTCCAAAAAAGCACTTCCAAACGGGCACTCAATGTGGTCACCTATTTCAGCTAAAAAATAAAAAACAAGTAGAGGTAGAGCCATAATGTTTTATGGAGTAATATCTATGTCTACATTATTGTATAGAGGTTAAAATCACAATATACAAATGATTAGGGTTAACTTTATGTCAATGGGGTTAATGTATTTTTATTACTCGTGTTTTACTCTTAAAAAATATAAAATATTACTATATATTACTAATTTTTGTCACTTTTATATCATTTCATATGTGTTATTTCATGTGTCATTAAATAAATAAGAGAAAATATGAATAATTAGGGAAGGAAAATGATTTAATTAGTATTTAATATCTTTACCTAAAAGGTGATATATGGATCAAACAAAAAAAGTGAAATATATAATATATATACACTACTACAGATCGCTTTTTATCGACTAACCCATTAGCGACTACATGCGTGTAGTCACTAATGACAATGCTTTAGCGACTAAAATGCATTGCCGACTACATCCGTAGTCGCTGGTATGTTTTCTATTTAGCGACTACTATATGTAGTCGTGAATGTTATACTAGTAGTCGTTATTGTTTATATTAATTTTTTATTTTTTTACACGGTTAAATGTAGTCGCTATTGACAAGGTTTTTTTGCGACTACTTTTGTAGTCGCGTCATTTCCGTCATTAGCGACTACATAATGTAGTCGTGAAAGATGATGAACTCGTCGCTAAAGAGTGTAGTTATTGGCGACTAGTTCATGCATATGAACTAGTCGCTAATGATCATAACGCAGTAGCGACTACACAAGTAGTCGCTAAAGACGAATAAAATAATTCAATAAAGAATTGGCAGTCCACTTTTCCGCCCAATAATTGACACGCTTTGCGCTCTCATCATTCGCGACTACAAAAGCAGTCACAAAAGACGCACGTGGCGGTCAAAGTTCAAATGCGTGGCAGTCAAGCTTATTTCTAGCGACTACAAAGCATTCTTTAGCGACTACAAAAAAGTAGTCGCGAATGATAAGTACTATATGTACTACCCAATAGCTCATATTTCTCACAACTCAAACATTTCACATCAATAAAACCGAAGCTCTCCCTCTTTCTCTTCGAATTTCGGCATCAATTAAAGGGTTTAACACTTTCAAATCATATTTCAATGTAAGAAAATCATAAATTAAACACTTTTTTTCTATTTTTCTTATGATTTTCAAATATTATCACAATGTTTTAATTTCTAATCTGATTTTTTTTGTTTGTGTTTATGATTGAATGTAATGGGTATGGATTCTAATTGAAAGGACCTACCATTTTATCGAAAAAGGTAATTATCCATTAATTTGTGTTTAATTTTTATAATTTTATTTTCAATTTTTTTCCATAGATTTTTCCATGTAAAACATAATTCTGAATTTAGTAGGGATGGCAGTGGTTCAAATATTAACTGGAACCAATGGATATCCGATACGATAAAAAATCCGTTAGTGGAACCGATGGTGCATCCATGAGGGTTTGGTTCTCACAAAAGGTAACCGGTGGATTATCCATTAGGATTTGGTCTTTTACAATAATCCGATGGATAATCCAAAATCCGAATAAAAATATAAAAAATAAAATATTAAAAAATATATACTATATGTAAAGATATTCTATATATACAAATTTCATACATAATATCGATCAAATATAATTATTCCATACATAAACTAGCTAACTGATTATTATCTATGATATTACTATATTGCCTAGTATCATTATATATTCTTCCAATAATTTTGTTTAGAATTTTAAAAATGTTTAATAATTTATTTTATTTAAATCATTTAAACGATTGTGGATACGGATTAACCGCGGATAAACCGCATCCGTCGCGGATGTGGATTTGGTAAATAATTCTAAAATTCGATGGTTAATGGATACGAATTTGGTCATCGTTTTTCTTAATGGATGTGGATGTGGTTATGCAATTTTTCAAGGATATCCGATCCGTTGCCATCCCTAGAATTTAGTAGGTAAAGTTTAGGTGTGATTTATGTATGGAAAGTTAAAATTGGAATCATTATATGAAAAAGTTTAAAAATATTTTTTGACTTACAAATTAGGGGTTCTAATGAAATTTGTGCCTAATTAGTATGAATTGTGTGTTAGCGTGCAATTTAGGATTATAATAGGTATAGATTTATTTTGGTATTAACATGCAATTTTTGAAAATTTTAGGAATAATATGCAATTTTTGAGAATTTTAGGATTAATATGTAATTTATGAGAATTTATGGACTAAAATGCAATTTTTGAATATTTGTTCACTACTATGCAATTTTTGAGAATTGTAGGATTAATATACAATTAATAAACTATGTAGGTTAATTATCAATTTTTAAAAGTATAAGGACTTTTTTGTAAAAAAAATATTAGCTGAAGGACTAAAATAAAATTTATATAAATTATTATAAGCATTTTTTATTTATTTTTAATACTATATATATTAATATTTTTTTTATAAAAAAATGAACTAACATCAAGCCAAGGCAAATAAGGAAAACGAAAGAAGCTGAAGAACCCTAGTGGGTCAGAATCTAGGAACTATACCCGAATTCGAGATATCATTTACGAGGTAGATAATATTTTTTACGTAAATATATCTTATAAGTATTAAAATTATTTAGAATAGTAATTAAATTATTGAATGGAACAGGGAAAGTTAAATGAAGAATCTGATGGTGATGATGATGATGACGAAGGAAGTGGTTCAGAAGAAAGTGAAGGAGAAGAAGAAACACGTTTATAGTTTGTGGATATTTATGGTTTATTTTGGTTTTTTGCTTGTTATTTTAGTTGTTTATTGATGTATTTTGACTCTATATTAATTATCGTTTGACTTTTATTTTAATTGATGATGGTTTCATTTTTGTACATTATTGGTATTTTTTTTAATTGTTCTTTATGAATCACTTATATCAATTCGAATTAAATTTAAAATAAAAACAAATTTTTTTCTAAAGAAATTGTCATTTGCGACTACATTTAGTCGCCTATGATATAGTCCCTGTAGTCGCAGGTTAATTTCTCTAACGACTACAGAAGTAGTCGTAGATATTCAATCATTAGCGGCTACTTTGTGTAGTCGTTAATAATTTATCAATAACGACTGCATCTGTAGGCACAATTGTGAATTGCATTTTAGCGACTATATTTAATACATTAGTCGCTAAAGAGTATTTTTAACGACCAATTACTAGCGATTACATGTAAGTCGTTAGTGCGAAAATCTGTTTCTCGTGATTGATTTTTTTATCATTAACGACTACAAATATAGTCGCTAATGATGAATATATATATATATATTCAAAAAGATATGGTTAAATTTAGGTCCAACGAAAATTATAATATATTTTTTATTCATGTATTTTAAAAGAACAAATCAATTTACAATGCATCAGGGATATGGGGGCTGAAATAACACCCCCACCAATCCCACCACACACACCACACGAATTCGCCCATGATGGATACAAGCATGCATCCATACACGAATCAAAATTCTGATATTTGAAAGTCTTTTATGAATATATCTCCAACTTTTGATCGTTTTAATGAATTGCATCCACAACCTTAAAAACATCAAATATATGGTACTGTATCTTTTATGTTCTAATTTCAAAGACTGGTGCTTTTATTTTAACATGAAATGATTACCACCATATATATTAGAGCTTATATAATTGAAATACTTCGATTTTACATGCCATTACCCCAATCTCTAACCATCCCCCAATTAGTACCCTTAGAATACACCCAAGAAGTGATGTCTTCCCTAGTATAGCTACCATACTACCTGTCAAACACATTGAGAAAATAGCTGGAATTGCTGCAAGGTAATATATACGATGAGAATTTACACAATCTTTGGCTATCCAAGTTAACAATAATGGAAATAAACCTCCACTGAGGTAAGATATGGAAGCTGCAATAGCTATATGAGTAGGGTTTGGTGGCGGAAATCTCTCAAGTGCTCCAACTTTTCCTAGTATCATATCTCTATCATTTTGTGCCTTTACAACATCAACTTGTGTCTGGACAGAGACAAATTCGGATATGGCCATCGTTAAAGCACCAGCAACTAAACCTACAAACCCTTTCACAAAGAAAGCTTCCCTTTTATGAGTGTGTCTTTCAGTTCCCATGATAAACATTGTAGACAACACTAACCCTTCATTGCATCCTAAGACAATAGCCCGAAGCCATTGCGCTCGTTGCGAATAATCAAAGTATTTTTCTTGAAAATTACCATGGCATCCAGCCTCAACATCGTGATAATCTTGTTTATGCAAGTGTGAATTAGTCATTATTTGAGTGCCAATAGTATTAATGCTATTGTGCGCCTTACCTATTGGAATGGTATAAGCTGGAGTATAAATAGAGGTGATTTTTTTTGGGATCTCAGTATTGAAAGTTTCCATACTATTGTAACATAACTAACATCTTGCATTATTAATTAGGCAACGGTAGGCAAGTGAGAACACATAGTAAGATAAATTTTGCAGACATCATGATAATTAACATATACTAAGATAAATTTTGCAGACACCATACTAATTAAGTACAAATCTAATAAATTTACTCATTACCAATCTAGTTTAATGACCAGTTGTTTGTGTGTTGTCATATCAACTATTAACATTTATATCTTTAATTCAAAACGATTTCCTATTCAACTCTTATTTTTTATCTTTTTGTTCAAACATTCATGAACTTTTATTCAAAACACTGTTTCTTTGAATACATTTGCTGGGCGATCTAAGTTCTTATTGACAACAAAAAAAAAAAGACTAAGATATTAGAGAACCACAGTTCTAGGTATATCTACATAACATGTTAAGGCTAACTAACTCCAATAACTCCCCTATTGTAGCTTTTTTAATACAATTGGAATTTGAATGATAAGAAAACATCTTCAAAAACTTCCTTAAAATTAGGTACCCAATTATTGGTTACTCAATTTTTTTTAATCTTAGCCACATGTAGCAAGTATCAATCACTTTGCTACATATATTTTTTTTTTAATTAATTCAAATGTATTTTACTTATATATGTAAATATTTTATTATTTTTTGAGGATATTTTTTTCAATTAAAAATTTAATGTGCACATAAATTAGAGAAAATAAGTATTTTAATTATTAGTTAAGAATATTTTCTAACAAAAAAATTTACAATTGAATTAATTGAAGAAAAATATACTAGTTTATATATTTTTTTATCTTGTTTATTTCTTTAGGATCTTAATTTAAATTTAACATTTAAATAACCAATAAAATTGATATTTTATATTTTTATTAAAAATAAAAGTATAATAATAAAATCGTGAAATTTAAAAAAATCAACGAATTAATTGAAGTAGGAATATTATTGGAATAAAATTAGAATGAAAATACTTTTAAATTGGGAAGCTGCTGGAGCAAATGTATTGTAGGGAGTTGATATTTGAGAAAAACTAGTTGTTTGACTTCCAATTTTGGCATAATTGGGAAGCTGTTGGACTTAGCCTAAGTAAAATCTCATGCATTGACGTTGTTACCTATCTTGTTTCATTCATTTATATGTCAAGTTTTAAGTCATGCACCAAGTTAGATTGTATATAGTAAATAAAAAATTTCAACTAGAATCCAACATGGAAATGATCATTGATGATGGGTTATAACCGATGGTTAATTGGTTGTTGTCCATATCTTTCCCTTTGATGAGTGTAAATGACAGTATTCGAGAATATATTATCACTACTACACGCGTCACGTTTCGCGAGAAAACCTTCACCGAGGACATCTATGTCCTCGCAAATACACCCTCATTTGCGAGGAAACTGACCAGCGAGGACTATTGTCCTTACAAGTGTTACCGTTTTCTCGGTGAAAAAAAAGAAATAAAAAATTAAATCAGTATTCGCTATTGTACTTATCTTCGGCGATGATGTTTTTGTCCTCACCATTGAATATCTTTTGCAAGGACATATCAGTTCATTAGCGAGGACAAATGTCCTCGCTAATGAGGACGTGTATATATATATATATATCTGCTAGTGTGATGAACACCATCAATGGTGTTATTTACCCAAAAAAAAGACCTTGTCCTTAAATTCTTCCACTTTTCCCAACCCACAACTTGTGATCGACCCCATCATTAAAGAAACTTCTCTATTACATCGTACACGTGTGAGTCCCACTTTCAATAAAAAAATCCATCAAATTCTCTAAATTACTCCATCCGTTCCCAAAAACAATGTCCACTTACCTTTTCACACAGATTAAGAAAACTAATAATTGCATACACTATTACAAAATTTCCTCTCATAAAAGGTCTTGATATTTTAAATATGCATTGGAAGTATAAATTTTAATTTTTTAATAAGGGTGTTAATGGAAAAAGTTGAAAAAAGTGTCTTGATATCTAAAGTGGACAATATTTTTGGGACACCATATTTAGTAAGTTGGATATATTTTTGGGACGGAGGGAGTAGGTATATTTTTCAAAAATTTAATCTTTTTATTTTTGATTTAAATTAAGCAATTGTTGTATTATGATTTGATTATATAAATACAATGTGTATTATTGGGTGTATTTTAGACGTTATAATGTATATTTCTTTTTGGTAATAATTGTTATTTTAAAAAAAAATTCAATTATTTTTATATGGTTATAATTATAATTAAATGTTTAACTCAATTTAGATAATGGATCCGGGTATGAACGAGAGTTGGATTATATTAAATAGTTTAGTTAAGAGAGAATATTTGTCGAGTGTGAGGAATTTTATTAATTTTACGAAAGAACACATGGATATATCCGGTAAAATCTTTTGTCTGTGTAATCACTGTTTCAATAATAAAAAAATCATATTGACGATGTTAGAGCGGATCTTTATAAATTGGGTTTTGGTCATTGTATGAAGTTTGAACGAAACATGGGGAAAAATAATTCCTATGAATGACCCAATTGTAGATAATATAATGTTGAATGTGTTGGATGATTTAAGACCCATTTTTGAAATTGGGGCCACTTCGTTGACACCAAGGGTAACAAGAATCTTACGGGACAAGGTCGTGGGTGTTTTGATGCGTTGTTCGAGGAAATGGATACAGCGTTGTATCCCGGTTCTACTACGATGGGTTCCTTGAATTTCCTAGCCAATATAATGAATGTCAAGGTGAAGAACAAGTGGACAAATACCTACTTTACCGAATTTATCAGATTTTGTGTCGTATTTTGCCATAAGGTCATACTTTACCTTCTTCTTATGAGGAGTGCAACAAAAAGCAAACAATTTTTGGCATGGAATACATCACAATATATGTGTGTTTGAATGATTGTATTTTGTATTATAAAGATAATGAAAAAATGGAGAAGTGCCCAGTCTGTGGTGAATCAAGGTGGGGCCTGAAGAAGGGAAAAAGAGTGCCACATAGGAAACTACGTTTTTTTCCCGATTGCGCCAAAATCGCAGAGAATGTATGCTTCGAGGCACACCGCCAAAGATATGATTTGGAACCATATGGAAAGAGTACAGACGAAGATGTATTGCGTCATCTAATTGATGGTACTAGTTGGAAAACATTTGACGAGAGAAATCCCGAGTATGCTAGTGAACCACGTAATGTACGCCTTAGTTTGGGCATTAATGTATTTAGTCTTTTCTCTATGCAAAACAACTCATATAGCATGTGGCCAGTTATATTGACAATCTACAACTTGCCGCCTTGGTTATGTATGAGTGAATCTACCTTTATGCTTACCTTGTTGATTCTGGGTCCTCGTTCACCTAGAAATGATATGGATGCATTTCTTCGATAGATGAGTTGGAAAGGTTGGGGGTACGGGAATCGTTACATACAATGCACATATGAAGGGGGATTTATAATGAAGGTTTATTTATTGTTCATAATTAATGATTACCTAGCTAGATCATACAATTTAGGAGGGTCGGGTCAAGATAACATAGCGTGCCCAAAATGCATGGTTTCTACTCCGTCAATAAAGGTGAATAAATGGGTTGTTTATTTTGATTACAGACGGTGGTTACCTATTAGGAATCGGTTTAGTAAAGACGTGTCTTCGTACATGCAAGTCGAGCACAAGGCTCCGCCTAGGAAACATAATCACGTCGATATTCAGACGCAGTTATGTGGGTTGCCTATTGTGTTTCTCAGTAAACACAAGAATTTTTGTGGCAAGGTGACAAAGAAAACTAGTCCACGTGAGTTTATATTGGAAGAAAAAGAGTATTTTTATCGTTTACCATATTGGTCAAATTTTTTGTTGAAACATAAAATTAATGTTATGCATTGTGAGAAGATTGTGTGTGATAGCCTGCTCGGTACAATAGTTGGTTTAGATGAGAAAATTAACAAAGATAACGTGAAGGCGAGGAGGGATCTGAAAAATATTGGTATCAAGAAAGATTTGTGGTTGTTCGAGAACCAAGGGAGAACAATACTACCAGAGGCAAACTATTCGATGTTCCCAAGAAAGCAATGTGTGTTCTGGATTGGTTGAAGGCGCAGAAATTTCCCGACGAATTCGTTTCTAGTTTGCGGAGTAATGTTTAGAGTGATTTGAGTAAGATCATCGGTATGAAATCCCATGATTCTAGTATACCATAGGGACCTTTGGTGCAATTATATTAGTGTTTTAATCCAGTTCTTTCATATATGTATGTTTTTTATTTCATTTGGTGTTTATGTGTGTTGCATGAACATATTTTTTAGGGATTTTTGTGTGTTTCTATAACACAATAATTGCACATGTATGATGTTATCTTTCCTTCTAAATTTTGCTCACATTTTCTCTATGGTGTAGATGTCTTCCTCGGTCATGGTTAAACTCTTGTACATATGTTGTAATGCCGATTACGCGAGTTAAAATATATAAATAGCAGCTGAAAGCCATATCATGTAAAATATCCCAAGTATTATGTATGATATGATTGGGAAGATTATTAGTGTATTCACTTCTCCTCTGATTATTTTGGCTGCAACTGGTAAAAATTGGAGTATTTTTGGTGTTAAAAAAGTTTAGTGTTGAAAGTAAAGTTTCAGATAGTTTGTAGGGACCTATAGTGCAATTAACTCAAAATAAAATACAAATGAAACTCCTTGGCTACCAACAAAAGGCCATGCCGCTCCAGGTTTTTAAAAAATGAAATTTGAATTAACAGCACTACTGTGAATTAATAGTGGAAAAAAGATACATGGATCTAGAGTGCAATTAAATAGAAATTCGTGACTATATGGTGTTAAATTGGAAATTATAGCTTACATAAGTATTGTATTTTTGTCATGCCTTTTAGCTTTACAAGTAGGGGCCTATAGTGCAATTTTGTCATGCCTCGCTCTTTCTATGTAATTTTAACATTTCACTATCTTTTGGCAGTTGTTGTGGATCATTTGTTATTAATATTATTGTTTTTCTTTTGACAAGCCTGATTAGTTGCTATTTTTTTGTTATTGCAGTATAAAATATTATACGCAAAAGAAGGATACAATATTATATAAAATTATTTAAATTCAATCTCCATTACCTTATTTAATAAAGACTTTTGTTCTATATTCCAGCATATGGCTCATTTGGAGACATTATTGAAAGAAAATAAAAAAATTTGTTCTATAGATTCGCATATGGCATTATTGCTTCTCCGTTTGCTCTCAAATTATTGAATAATTTTGAGTTTTTTGCTATGATTCTCATGATTCTGTTTGTTATTTTCCATTAATTAAGTATCAATTTCTCCTTGATTCCGTGTGTTTATTGTGTTTTATATATGATTATACTTCTATATGATCATTAGTTGGTTGATAATCACAATTATCAAATTTTGTTTTGTTTTAATTAATTGTCTCATATAAGCATATTCTCATGATTATGTTTGTTTTTTTTCCATTCATGAATGATCAATTTTCTTTGATTCAGTGTGTTTATGGTATATTTATGTTATTATACTTCTCTATGATCACTAGCCTTTGATGATAACAATTAGCCTTGTTATTCTGTTTCAATTATCTCATATAAGTGCATTCTTATGATTCCGTAAACATCTACAAACATTGTAGTTATTTCATGCTTTAATTTTGTATTTAATCTTTTCTAGTATATCATAGGGACCATTGGTGCAATTATATTAGTGTTGTTTATCCAGTTCATGTATCTCAATACGTTTGTCATTTCAGTTTGTACTTTTGTGTGTTCCATGAACACATAAATCTTGTTTTGTGTCTTGCTACAACACAATAATTGGACATATATGATGTTCTCATGCCATCTAAATTTTTCTCACATTTTCTCACTAGAAAACTAAGGGATTCCCCTATGCTCATGCAATTAAAGTTTTATCAAATACGCAACATCTTTATGTTTGTTATCAATATGTTGAGATTTTCTTTCACGCCGACAAATACAAAAGATGTTATTCTTTTAATGTTCCTGCAATGGCGACATTTGATGTACTTGACCACATGGATTCATTTTCCGCTCTACCTCCTGCTGGCATGGTTCAGCCCGGTAGGTCGCATTCTAAGCGAATTCCTTTTCAGGGTGAGAATATCCCTAGACATATGAGGTGTGGTCGGTGTAAGCAGTTTGGTCACCATAACAAATAGTCATGTCGTGTTGTTATATGAGTCTCGTTATTATTTATAGTTTCCTATTTTTTATATGCTTCTTTTGTTAATATTTGCTGATTTACTATTTGTTACATTTGTATGAACAATTTTTCTTCATGTAATGGATATTTATTTTCTGCAACCATTATGGTCAGTTATGTTCTGCAATATTTTGTGTTACAACTTTAAAAAAAATTATTTTCGTGTGTTACCGCATCACTCAAATCTATCTACAATGTACTAATTAACAAATTACCCACCCATGGCTGTTCTTTCTCATGTACCAAGTCATTCGTGTGTTAGTTAAACACACCAACTTTGTAATTATGTGTTGCATCAATATATAATTTTGATTATTATGTGTTTTTGCATCATACAAATAGTTTCTTGTGACTTGCAGCATCACACAATTCCACTTACACACTTGTGTTTTACTTACATCCTATTTGATGTGATCTTTGTGTCTCTTATACCCACAATTTTAGAGTTTAGGGTTTGGTATGGTTCTTTACGGTTCAACCTTTATTAGGGTTTAGGGTTCTTTAGGGTTTATTAGGGTTTAGGGAGTTTTGTAGGGTTCTTTAGGGTTTAGGGATATGCTGTAAAAATCGCCGCCTAGGCGTCAACTCCCCCCTCTGCCGCCTGCGCCTAGTAAAAATGCTAGGCGTTTTTGCGTAACGCCTTAGTCTCCGTGGAAGAGGCGCCTAGCTGGTGGGTCCTGGTGTGTTATTAAATTAATGCGAAAGTAAAGGAACCACAATCACCGCAAGTGTACGGTTGTCCAAGTAATATTCGATAAATCGAGTTCGTTCGCAGGGACGGATTAGGCACAACTCAGGTATTAATCAAAAAGTAAGAATAATTGCTTAATAGAAAAATAAAGTAAAGATTTTTGTTTGGTTTTATAAATTAAGATGCAAGAAAATAAATTACTGAATTAAAAGAAAGCAAATAAAAGAGATTTGAAACTTCATATGAGAGAGTACTTGATCCTCGCAAGGGTTTCACCTAATCTATCTAATTCATGCTTCTGTTTAAGGGCTAAACTGGTATTATTGCGCTAGTCGGGACTCTAATATCTCCTAGCCCCCGTCAGGGTGGACCTAAGAGCTATCCTACGGTATTACAAACCCCGCCAGGGTGAATATAAGTTACTTTCAGATGAATAATAATTTACCTCATTGGCTGCATGGTTAGTTAAGCCTGTCAAGGTCAATAACGGATACTATGCGTCTATTATCTAAGTCTGTAATTAAACCTCCCGTCAAGGTGATCCATACGCCACTATATGGAATAGCCTAATTACTATGAGCTAAGTTTGATTCATGACTTCAAAATTAGTAATTAGAACAAAATAATAGTCAACACAAAATACCTAATCTAATTTAAACTATTAAATCCCAAATTCAGAAAACATAAATTAAACAGAATTAAGTTCAACCCATATAGCGATTCTCAAGTACTAAAGAAATTAGTTCATAACGGAATGGAAAACTAAAATTAAAATAAAGGAATTCATAGTTTCGAATTATATAAAGAAAATAAAGAACCTAAAGGTTAAGATGACTGATGATGGAAGAACAGGACTCCTCCAGCACTAGCTTCTCCTTGCCTCCTTGCTCTGACTTGAAAACCTTAAGCCTCTTGTGTAATTCTCTGAAGTGTGTGAAAGTAGGAGGTTAAGGGGTGTATTTATAGGTGTTGGAGGACCCTAGGTCGAATTTGCTTGGAGTGGAAGACAAGTCAAGGACTCTCAAATTCGTAGCTCTAAAAGATAAGATTTTGCTGATTTGATTTGGTCATATCTTTTTCAATACTTATCCGTTTGAGAAGTTCCAATATATGAAACTGCTTGTCTTGGAAAGAGCTTTCTATTGGTGCAGACCACTCGTCCAGAATCCTAGCCAATCTTTTATTATGATTTAATCTCTAAAACGTGACTGGATTCTCAGATTTCAAAAGGCAGCTTTATCTTTTCCTCCTTTGAATAAATCTTTCCTAAATCTTCTTATTTCCATGTAAATCTTCTCTCCTTTCATCTTTATCTTGACTTGATCTCTAAGTGATTACCATTTATCTCTTAAAGCTTCACATTAAATAAATAATTAAACCGCATATGCTTAAAAAGAATAAATCAATAAATCAAGAAATTGAAATAGGAAAGTTTACTCTAAAAATAGAAACTCGACTCATAATCATTTCCTAACACTCTAAAATACACTAAGACTTTATTCTCACTTCTTCTCCTTGGATTGGTCTTTCATGAGATTCAAGAACCAATTAACTTTGCATTAAAAATAGTCAAATTTAGGCACCAAAGCTCAGATTCTGCAAATAGTTAATTTCCAAGGGGAGAAATGGTAATATGATCATTTAAGCCTAAAAGTCTATCAAATAAGTCCATTTATTCACCTAAAAGGATGTCTCCAAAGGGATAATAATTAGAACAAATCGGGAGACATCAAGACCCCAAACTCAAACCTTTGTCGTCCCGACAAAGTAAAATAAAAACAAAGGATCTTTTAGGTGAACGCAGAAGGTAGAATCTAGTAAATAATCCCAAAGCAAAACTTAAAACAAATTTCATATAGTCTAACCTAGGAATTAATATACACCTACACTTATCATGCAAAATCAAATACAAAACAATATCAATCCAAAATTAATTTCACAATGCTAGAAGGTTACGCTTATTACTTATCTCAAGATGGTGGCTATAGGTTGTTCCTCGATCTTTACTTGTGTTGAATGTTCCACTTAGAATAATCCCTATTAACTCACTGTGCATCTAGGAATCACGAGGTCTTTACGGTTTTAGCATAGGCTGAAGGACGGTATGGTATGTATATTTGGTAAATTTGAAGTGAGCTTTTGGCTCTCTCCTCACTTACCATCAACAAACTGTCCAAGAGCTTGAGTTTACACTCGAATAACATTCTCACTCAACCCAATTGAATTGCTTAATTAGCGTCCCCAAATTAACCCAATAAGCACTAAGGATGATTCACCTAAAACATTTCACTTTGCCGGTCCGAATATATTTTCTTTTCAAATCATTCATTTTTTCTTTTCTTATAGCTATGACTCTCTTTATGATGTTGAGATATCATGCTATTTTTCATAGTTATGCCTATTCATAACTGGAGCTCGAAGCTTCTTTTCCATTCACTATTACCCCGGCAAAGGGTTACAATATAATAAACCTGTGAATCATCATCATATATAGCACAAAGCATCATTGATAAGCTCAAAAATCCCAACCCAATGTAAATTCCCATATAGTCGACCCACCACCCTAAACTCAAGCTCAAGACAGGAAGTCTCAGGATCGTGATTCAAGTGCGGGTCATATGGTCATGCCTAATAATCTAAAGGGATATTGGCTTATAATGTGGCGACAAAAGAAAGGCTTAAAGGCTAAAAATTTGTCTAAGAAGTATAAAATTAATTCAGGGATAGACAGCCAAAAAGGATTCAAAGGGCTAACAAAGAACTGCCTCTATCATCTTCCTATTTACACAACTTGCCTCTAGTTCATACCTAAGTGGGTTCTCTACTCATTTAGATATCACGTTCTACAAACCACCTATTATCCTTAAGCACAAGTTTACTTCTTTTGCATTGTTCATTAATTCTTCCTATCAATTATCCCATATTTTCATGCGATTAAGCTTCATACTAACTCCTATAGTCAGCTATTTTCTATCATTAATTCACAAAAAACATGCTTAATGGGGGCATTTAAAATTCTCTACAATCATCGCAACCCTAAGATTAATTTTGTAAATCACAAAAAATTGGGATGATGCAACGAACCCCACCCCAAACTCAAAAGTGAGTTGTGTCCCCACGACTCGAAAAAGACTCAATAAAGCAATAAAATTAAACTAAAACTACCTAACTAGTGCCTACCATCAATTAAGAAGAAGAATTAGAACGGGGTACCTGGCCATGAAGATCCATTGTGTCCTTCTCCGAAGGGGAAGAATAATTATCAATATCCATGTACAAAGTTACCTCTTCCAATGTTGACTTAATTTGTGTGATTTCCTTCCAAAGTGCTCCGATGTCTAATCGTAAAAGTTCGAATTCTTGTTGCAAATTGTGAGCCCATGGAGGAATACCAGAATTAGTTTGAGAAGAAGAAGAACCTTGAACTTGAATTTGTATCTTGTCCTTAGGCTTTGATGATACCCTCATCCTTGCTGTTAATTTCCCATGTTGTGGTGGTGCAGGTGCCTTTTGTTCTTGTGTTTCAATAGGCTCATCAAGATTGATGGCCTTTTCAATTGTGGAACCAGGCAAATTCTTGTTCTTCCTTAAGATATAACATCTCTTCTTGTAATCCAAAGCATCTGTTCTGTTTGTCATGGTTGAATTGACCCCAAACTCAAGTTATACCAAGGATAGAATAAAGTTAAGGAAACTTGGTATAGCTTGAGTTTCTTGCTTGGATTGGATGAAGGAAGTTGGTTCTTGACAAATCTTGGAAGAACTCTTAAAAGCTTGATGATCTTGATTGTGTTTAATGGTGTTTTGTGATGAATTTGATGAAGAGGTTATGTTTATGGAGGATGGAGGAGAGATTTAATGGTGTTAATGTGTTTATTGTGGAGGTTTAATCAAGCTTCAAGGTGTTTTTATAGGGTTGGGAGCTGGAAAATTCGTGTGGAAGAGGCTAGGGTTTATCTCTTTAAGGTTAGAAGTTGACTGGGCTTCGAACTCTTCACAAACCGCCTGGCGCGGTGCATACTTGCGGTGCATGGGTGTACCGCGGGGGTACACCGCAGCGCTGTGGTGTGTATTTTTTTTCTTATGCCTTGTACCCGTGCTAGCACCCCGTGGCACGCGTTTTGCCGTGCGGTGCAGGGGTGCGGTGCATGGGGTAGTCCGCACGTGCTCCGTGAAAAAACCCGTGGTGCATACCCCGTGGCACGCGTTTTGGGCGTGCGGTATAGGGTGCGGTGCACCGCGCCAATCAGCATCTCTTTTTCTCGCCTCTGGATAAGACCCGTGGTGCGCGACCCGTGGTACGGGTTTTTGGGGCGCGGTACATCCCTGCGGTATAGGGGGTACACCGCGGGGGTAGTCCGCACCAGACTTGAATTTCTCCCAGAATTTTTTCTAGCACCCCAAACTCGATTCATGCACCATTAACACAATACCCTTCTCATTTCTTTAAAAGTAGACACTAAAACTTGACACTAACTTAGAATTATACACTAGGAATTGAAAAACTGAAAGCAATAAACTAATATACAATGAAATGGCTTTTGTTTAACGTCGTTAAGCTCGACGGGTTACCTCTCGCATTTATTCGGCTTCAAGGAGGTACATGACCTCCCCAGGATGTGGATCCATCATGCGATTAGTATCTTCGCCTCCATGATAGATTTTCAGACGATGACCATTCACCATAAAGGTGCGGTGTTCAGTTGGATGCTCAATCTCTATAGCTCCATGAGGCGTAACCTTGGTCACAATGTAAGGACCCGACCACTTCGATCTCAACTTCCCCGGATAATTGCTGAACTTGGAGTTGTATTTTAGGACCCTCTGTCCCACTTCGAATGTCTTTGCACGGATACGATTATCATGCCACCTCTTCGTGTTCTCTTTGTAAAGCTTCGCGTTCTCATAAGCATGTAATCGAAACTCATCAAGTTCATTCAGCTTCATCATACGATTCTCCGCAGCTAAGGTTGGATCCATATTCATCTCCGCAATTGCCCAATAGGCACCCATTTCAAGTTCAAGAGGTAAGTGACAAGCCTTACCATAAACAATACGATACGGAGATGCACCAACTGGAGTTTTAAACGCAGTAGGATAAGCCCACAATGCATCATCTAGCTTCATAGACCAATCCTTCCTTGTGGGGCCAACAGTCTTTTCCAGAATAGATTTTACCTCTCGATTAGAGACCTTAGCTTGACCATTGGCTTGTGGATGATACGCGGTAGATACACGATGTCTCACACCATACTTCTCTAGAACTGTCTTCAGATATTTGTTCACAAAGTGTGAACCTCCATCACTGATAATAACTCGAGGTGTCCCATGTCTAGTGAAGATGTGTGATTTTAAGAATTTAATCACTACTCGCGAATCATTAGTTGGTAGAGCTACAGCCTCTACCCATTTAGACACGTAATCAACAGCTAGTAGGATGTAAAGATTTCTGTTAGATGGTACAAAAAGACCCATGAAATCAATACCCCATACATCAAATATCTCAACTTCAAGCACATTATTACGCGGCATCTCATCCCTCTTGGATATATTACCAGTAAACTGGCATCTATGACATTTATGAACGTACTCATGACAATCCTTATGTAAGGTAGGCCAATAAAAACCGGATTGTAGTACCTTAGCAGCTGTGCGGTCTCCTTTGAAGTGTCCTCCATATGGCGAATCATGACAACCCGCAACCACTGCCCAAGCTTCTTTCTCAGGTATGCATCTCCTCACCATTTGATCACTACACATTTTGTAGAGGAAGGGATCCTCCCAAAAGAACTGTTTAGCACGATGGATCAATCTTTTCTTGTCTTGTGATGTGGCTCCTTGAGGAAAGTTACCACTCACAATAAGATTCACAATGTCAGCATACCAAGGAGTACCATCATGTATAGCAAATAAACTCTCATCAGGAAACTCTTCTCGAACCAACTCAGGATCATTATTAAGCTCTGAACCTTCAAGACGTGACAGATGATCTGCAACCTGATTATCACAACCTTTTCGATCTCGGATTTCTAAGTCAAACTCTTGCAACAATAACACCCATCTGATTAAACGCGGCTTAGCATCTTTCTTTTCCATAAGGTATCTAATTGCAGAATGATCAGTAAAAACAACAACTTTCGCCCCAAGAAGATAGGAACGAAATTTGTCGAATGCATATACTACAGCTAGTAACTCCTTCTCAGTTACGGTATAATTCACTTGAGCACTTGTAAAGACTTTACTAGCGTAGTAGATGGAATGAAATACCTTATCTTTTCGTTGTCCCAGAACAGCACCCATAACAAGATCACTAGCGTCACACATAACTTCAAATGGAATCTTCCAATCAGGAGGTAATCCAATAGGTGCAGAAATAAGCTTCTCCTTAATCTGTTGAAAAGCCATCATGCAAGCTTCATCAAAAAGGAATTTGGCGTCCTTTTCAAGTAAGTTACATAATGGTTTAGAGATCTTGGAGAAATCCTTGATGAAACGTCGGTAAAAACCAGCATGACCTAAGAAACTTCTCACCCCTTTAACCGAAATTGGAGGGGGAAGAGTTTTAATTACCTCAATCTTTGCGCGATCAACTTCCAAACCCGAACTCGAAACCTTGTGTCCCAACACTATACCTTCACGAACCATAAAGTGACATTTTTCCCAGTTCAAAACCAAATCAGTTTCCTTGCATCTAACCAACACCTTCTCCAAGTTCCGTAAACACTCATCAAGGTTATCACCAAACACAGAGAAATCATCCATAAATACCTCAAGGAAATCATCGATCATGTCCCAGAAAATTGCCATCATACATCTTTGAAAAGTAGCAGGTGCATTACATAATCCAAATGGCATCCTTCGAAAGGCAAAGGTACCAAAAGGACATGTAAAAGTGGTCTTGTGTTGGTCTTTTGGATCTACATAAATCTGATTGTATCCTGAATACCCATCCAAAAAGCAATAATATTCTCTACCAGCTAGCTTGTCTAACATCTGATCAATAAACGGAAGAGGGAAGTGATCTTTTCTAGTGACCTTGTTCAACTTACGGTAATCCATACACACTCTCCAACCAACAACGGTCCTCGACGGTATTGGCTTCATTCTATTCATTCAAGATGGTAGTGATACCACCCTTCTTTGGTACGCATTGAACCGGACTCACCCATTCACTGCTAGCGATAGGATAGATGATTCCTGCGTCTAGCAACTTGATAACCTCTTTCTTCACCACTTCTTTCATAGCTGGCATTAATCTTCTTTGTCCTTCGATTGAGCGCGCATTTTCATCGTCCAGAATGATCTTGTGTTGGCAATAGGAAGGACTAATGCCTTTGATGTCAGCAATAGTCCAACCAATCGCCTCTTTGTTAGCTCGTAGGATGCGCAACAGTTTTTCTTCTTGAAGACCTGTTAAAGTAGCTGAAACAATAACAGGTAGAGTTTTGTTAGTACCTAAATATGCATACCTCAGGTGAGTCGGAAGCGGATTTTCTTCTAATTTCGGGGGAGCTTCGATAGATGGTTTATTTTTTTGAACTATCTCCCCCGGTTCTCGGACAGGTTCATAAGTGAGACGCTTCTACTTCGGATATCCAGAGTTAAGAGCTGCCACTGTTTCGGCTAACTCTTCAATTGGTTTTGGTAAGTCAAGTGTCAGGGCGGCTTGCAAGATATCACCGAAGTTCATGTATTCCCATACTTCTCGTGTGGCTAAATCAATTATGTCCAATTGGAAACAGTCTTCTCGCGAATCTGGAAACTTCATTGCCCTATACACGTTGAACTTTACCTCCTCGTCTTGGATTCGCATTGTCAATTCTCCGTTTTATACATTAATAACAGTACGCCCCGTGGCTAGGAATGGTCGTCCCAAGATGATGGGGACATTCCTATCCGCGTCGTATTCAAGAATAACAAAATCGACAGGAAAAATTAAAGTACCTGCCTTGACGAGGACATCTTCTATGCGTCCCTCTGGATGTACGAGGGATCTGTCAGCCATTTGTAAGACCATGGATGTCGGCCTTACTTCTCCTATCTTCAACATCTCGAAAATTGATTTGGGCATGAGATTGATACTCGCTCCCAAATCACACAAAGCTTTACCTTGCCACTCATTGCCAATGGAAATAGGAATTGTAAAACTCCCAGGATCAAGTAGTTTTGGTGGCAATTTGCTTTGGCATATGTCACTACATTCTTCAGGTAAACCTATCATCTCATTCTCAAGGTGTGGTCTTTTGTTGGAGATGGCTCTCTTCAAGAATTTGACGTATTTCGGCACATCTATAATAGCATCTAAGAACGGGATGTTAATATTAAGACCACGTACCACATTCAGGAATTTCTCATAGTCAGCCATATCACGTTTCTTCTGAACTCTTGAGGGAAAAGGTGGAGGAGGACGGGTTACTGTAGTATCTGGCTTCTTTGGCTTTTCCAGAATCTTCTCCACTTCTATTACTTCAGGTTCATCTTCTTTCTCTCCCACATCTTTTACCGGTTTTTCCTTCACAGTTGTTTCTTTTTCTTTCATTACGGGAAAAGGAGGTGGTGGGAGATTCTTACCACTTCGAAGTGTCACTGCATTACAATCTTCTTTTTGCTTAGGTTCTTCAGTGTCACTCGGTAATTGTCCTTGCTGACGTTGATTTAGTTGCTTATTTATCTGAGCCATCTGAGTTTCCATCAATTTAAGTGCAGCGGCTGTAGTTTGTTGAATTGTGATTAGTGTTGTCAAGGTTTGTTGAACATCTAGAGCACCTTCTTGAGGTTAAGCAGGTAAAGCTTTGTGGTTCATGGTTTCGGTATAAGCATCTTGAGGAGGCTGTCTTTGAGCTTGGTTTCCGTATGCTTGTCCACCTTGGTAGTTGTTCTGAGGTCTAGGTTGAAAGTTGTTTCCTTGGGGACGTGGTTGATATGCATAAGTTGGATTAGCATCCCCATTTGGATTCGAATATTGGAAACCCGGATGGTTTCGATTCGGTTGATAGCCTTGACCACTTAAATTATAATTTCCTCGGTTAGAAACGAACATTACGGATTCTGGAATGTTTTGTCAGGTCTCCCAGTCATGATCTTGTGTACCGCAGTTAGAACATCCATAAACTTCTTGTGTAACATTAACATCTGCTCTTCTACCAGTAGCACCTTTTGAAACGGCTAGAGTAAGCTGTTTCAGTTGTTGTTCGAGTTTGTTTTCCATGGCGGTGAATTTTTCTTCAAGTAGTGCAATATTTTCACCTCGGACAGGTGTTATTACGGTGTTCCAACCTAGTTCATTCGTTACAGTTCTATTCAAAATAATCTTAGCATGGACAGGTTGTACCCGTAAAAATGCACCACCACAAAGTAAGTCTAGATCCTTTTTCGAAGAGCCATCAAGTCCTCGGTAAAATATCTTCATCTGTTGAATTTCCGTGAGGCCATGATCAGGGACTCTTCTTAAGCAAATCTGAAATCTCTTCCAACTTCTACCCAAAGTCTCGTCTTCTGCTTGGTTGAATGATGTTATTTCAACTTGCGCATCTAATCTCATGTTCGCTGGGTAGTATCTATCAAAGAACGCGGTTTGTAATGCGTCCCATGTTGTAATTGTTCCGGGTTCTTGAGAATCATGCCACTCACTTGCTCCATCAATAACGAAGTATCTAAAATTAGCAAAATACATTTGCTCTTTAGTTACTCCTTGCGTAATATAAGAATCGCAAATTTGCATGAACTTCTGTACAGCACGGATCGGCTCTTCGCTAGGTGTTCCTCGGTAATTGCCATAACTTTGAAACTGAGATAGCATACCAGGATCGGGTCTGTATCTCGCGACATTAATATCTGCAGGGCCAATTCCGAGGGCAGGAGCTCGAAACGGAGCTTCTTCAGGGCCATTGATGAATCACGGAGCATTATTTTGAGCAACAGGAGCAGCTGGAACAACCGGAGGGAGTTGTTGATCTTCAACTTGGTCTTCAGCCATTGTTTCTTTTGCTAATTGCTCCTCTAACTCTTTTGCTTTAGCGTTTCTCTTTCTTTTGTTTGCTTCACGAACTAGGCTTTCGGGATTTGCAAGAATCATGATATCTTCACGCATAAACCAAAACCTGTAAACCTGAGAAAGAAAAACAACCCAAAGCGTAAAACTGAAAAATAAAACTAAAACTAAACTAACAATTAAACTACTAAAAGATTAACACCAGGGTCACACGCTACCGTTCCCCGGCAGCGGCGCCAAAAACTTGGTGGGTCCTGGTGTGTTATTAAATTAATGCGAAAGTAAAGGAACCACAATCACCGCAAGTGTACGGTTGTCCAAGTAATATTCGATAAATCGAGTTCGTTCGCAGGGACGGATTAGGCACAACTCAGGTATTAATCAAAAAGTAAGAATAATTGCTTAATAGAAAAATAAAGTAAAGATTTTTGTTTGGTTTTATAAATTAAGATGCAAGAAAATAAATTACTGAATTAAAAGAAAGCAAATAAAAGAGATTTGAAACTTCATATGAGAGAGTACTTGATCCTCGCAAGGGTTTCACCTAATCTATCTAATTCATGCTTCTGTTTAAGGGATAAACTGGTATTATTGCGCTAGTCGGGACTCTAATATCTCCTAGCCCCCGTCAGGGTAGACCTAAGAGCTATCATACGGTATTACAAACCCCGTCAGGGTGAATATAAGCTACTTTCAGATGAATAATAATTTACCTCATTGGCTGCATGGTTAGTTAAGCCTGTCAAGGTCAATAACGGATACTATGCGTCTATTATCTAAGTCTGTAATTAAACCCCCCGTCAAGGTGATCCATACGCCACTATATGGAATAGCCTAATTACTATGAGCTAAGTTTGATTCATGACTTCAAAATTAGTAATTAAAACAAAATAAAAGTCAACACAAAATACCTAATCTAATATAAACTATTAAATCCCAAATTCAGAAAACATAAATTAAACAGAATTAAGTTCAACCCATATAGCGATTCTCAAGTACTAAAGAAATTAGTTCATAACGGAATGGAAAACTAAAATTAAAATAAAGGAATTCATAGTTTCGAATTACAGAAAGAAAATAAAGAACCTAAAGGTTAAGATGACTGATGATGGAAGAACAGGACTCTTCCAGCACTAGCTTCTCCTTGCCTCCTTGCTCTGACTTGAAAACCTTAAGCCTCTTGTGTAATTCTCTGAAGCGTGTGAAAGTAGGAGGTTAAGGGGTGTATTTATAGGTGTTGGAGGACCCTAGGTCGAATTTGCTTGGAGTGGAAGACAAGTCAAGGACTCTCAAATTCGTAGCTCTAAAAGATAAGATTCTGCTAATTTGATTTGGTCATATCTTTTTCAATACTTATCCGTTTGAGAAGTTCCAATATATGAAACTGCTTGTCTTGGAAAGAGCTTTCTATTGGTGCAGACCACTCGTCCAGAATCCTAGCCAATCTTTTATTATGACTTAATCTCTAAAACGTGGCTGGATTCTCAGATTTCAAAAGGCAGCTTTATCTTTTCCTCCTTTGAATAAATCTTTCCTAAATCTTCTTATTTCTATGTAAATCTTCTCTCCTTTCATCTGTATCTTGACTTGATCTCTAAGTAATTACCATTTATCTCTTAAAGCTTCACATTAAATAAATAATTAAACCGCATATGCTTAAAAAGAATAAATCAATAAATCAAGAAATCGAAATAGGAAAGTGTAGTCTAAAAATAGAAACTCGACTCAAAATCATTTCCTAACACTCTAAAATACACTAAGACTTTATTCTCACTTCTTCTCCTTGGATTGGTCTTTAATGAGATTCAAGAACCAATTAACTTTGCATTAAAAATAGTCAAATTTAGGCACAAAAGCTCAGATTCTGCAAATAGTTAATTTCCAAGGGGAGAAAGTGTAATATGATCATTTAAGCCTAAAAGTCTATCAAATAAGTCATTTATTCACCTAAAAGGATGTCTCCAAAGGGCTAATAATTAGAAACAAATCGGGAGACATCACTAGCCCGTCTAGGCACCGATTATTGGAAAAAAATGGCCGCCTAGGCACCGATTAATGGCAAAAAATGGTCGCCTAGGCTCTGTTTATATTTTTCTTATTCTCTAGAATTCTTAAGTTTATATCATAACTCAAATTTTAGTAATTTTATATTTACTATAGTGTTGTTAGATGAATTTTATGACTTAAATAGTTGAAATTGTTATAATTACTATGTATGTATTACTAAATATACGTAATTATACATCGGGATTCTAAACCGTCTAATCCCGCCTAGGCCCCGTATAATCCCGCCTAGGCGCTTGGCCCCAGTTGACTGCCTAGGCCGCGAAACCGAGATCTACAGCATAGGTTTAGGGTTTATTAGGGTTTAGGGTTTATTAGGGTTTAGAGTTTATTAGGGTTTAGGGGTTATTAGGGTTCGTGTTTATTAGGGTTTAGGGTTCTTTAGGGTTTATTAGGGTTTAGGGTTAGGGTTCTTTAGGATTAAGGGTTTATTAGGGTTTGGGGATTAGGCTTTATTAGGGTTTAGAGTTTATTATGGTTTAGGGTTTATTAAGTTTTAGGCTTTAGGGTTTATTAGGATTTGGGGTTTAGGGTTTAGTTGTGACTTGTAGTATCACACAATTCAACTTATTGACTTGTGTCTTCCATCCAATTTGATGTGATCTATGTGTATCCTATACACATAATTTTAGAGTTTAAGGTTTAGTAGTGTTCTTTAGGGATTAGGATTTAGGGTTTAGGGTTTTAGGGTTTAGGGTTTTAGGGTTCAGGGTTTAGTTATTAAGGTTTAGTGTTTAGGGTTTATTAGGGTTTAATGTTTATTAAGGTTTAGGGCTTATTAGGGTTTAGGGTTTAGTTGTGACTTACACCATCACACAATTTCATTTACACAAGTGTGTTTGTATTACCATCCTATTTGATGTTATCTATGTATCGTATACACAACATTTTAGAGTTTATGTTTTAGTAGTGTTCTTTAGGGTTTAGTGTTTAAGGTTTAGGATTTATTAATGTTTATGGTTTAGTTATTAGGGTTCAGAATTGTGTATAACTTAAAGCACAAATCTCAGATTTGTGTATTCCTGCAACACAAAACACTTAGATTTATGTCATTCTTGAACACACAAACTCGATTTTGTGCGTTCCGCATTTGTGTGTTCCTTGAACACACAAAATTACAGATCCCATAATACTAGTAATTATTCTCCTTCTTTGTGATATTATATAGAACGGAAATACACAAAACTTATATTTTTTGTATTCCTCGAACACACAAAATCACATACCTTGTCATATTAGTCTTTTTTCTTTTTTTAGCATTCATGCTTGATGGTTTTTAGGTTTAGGGTTAGTTTTTCTTGATTTGAGGTTTAGGATTTAGGGTTTTATGTTTTATGTTTTACGGTTTATTAGGGTTTAGGTTATGGTTTATTAGGGTTTTAGGGTTTAGTAGTTATTAGGGTTTTAGGGTTATGATTTAGGGTTTAGGGTTTAGGATTTAGGTTTTAGTGTTATTAGGGATTATGGTTTTAGAGTTTAGTATCCATATGGTTAGTGTTTTTAAGTAGGGTTTGGGTTTTTAAAGGTTAGGGTTTTAGGATTTAGGGATTAGGGTTTTCCAGTTTTATACTCATAAAAATTATTTTAGTTTATTATAATTACTCTCTTTTACCATCTTTAGGGTCAGCTTTTTTTAGGGTTTTAGTAATAAACAAAAGTCAATTTTGTATAGCACTTGAACATACAAAATGATAGAACCCATCATACTGTTCCTTTTTCTCCTTCTATCTGATTTTGTATGTTACATGTGTATTCCAGTTTTTTAATTTCTTGGAACACACAAAACTCATTTTGTGTTTTACTGAAATTCCCAAAACTCAAATTTATGTGTTCCAGTTTTATGTATATCTAAAACACACAAAACTTAGTTTTATGCTTTCCTGGAACACATAAAACTCAGATTTGTGCATTACTGGAACCTATGTTGTAGATCTCGGTTTTGGGCGCTAAACGGTCAACCGGGGCCTAGCGCCTAGGCGGGATTACACGGGGCTTAGGCGGAATTATACGGTTTTGAATTTCCGATGTGTAATTTTGTATATTTAGTTATATATATGTAGTAATTACAGCAATTTTAACTATTTATGTCATACAATTCATCTAACAACACTATAGTAAATATAAAAATACTAAAAATTGAGTTATAATATCAACTAAAGAATTCTCGAGAATAAGAAAAATAACAATAAGGTCTATGCAGACATGTTTTTCCATTAATCGGCGCCTAGGCGACCATTTTTTGCCATTAATCGGTGCCTAGACAGGTTAGACGCCTATTCCACGGTGACTAAGGCACTAGGAAAAAACGCCTAGAATTTTAACTAGGCAAAAGCGGCTGAGGGAGGAGTTGACGCCTAGGCGGCGCGAGATCTACAACATAGACTAGAACACATAAAACTCGATTTGTGTAATTCCGTAACACACACCGTCACATAGTTCATCAATATATTAGTCCTTTCCTCCTTTTAGGATTTAGGTTTTAATGTTTTCAGGGTTTTAGAGCTTAGGATTTTTAGGTTACGTTTTAGGGTTTTTAGGTTTATGGTTTAGGGTTTTTAGGATTTTAGTATTACACAAAAATCAGTTTTGTGTAGTATTGGAACACACAAAATGACATTCTCCATCATACTAGTCATTTTTCTCTTTTCTGTGATTGATCATGTTATTTTTCTATTCCTCTAACACACAAAACTAAGATTTGTGTATTTCTAGAACACACAAAACCCAGTTTTTAGATTTTCCTTACACACAAAAGTCAGTTTTGTGTAATCATAGAACATACATAATCAAGACCCCTCATATTAGTTATTATTATCCTTTTAGGATTTAGGTTTAAATGTTTTTTTTATATCTCAATAAGATTTTTTTATTAATACTCATGAAAGATTTACTAGGTAAAAGGATAACAAAATTATCAACCAAGGCTAAATCTTCACCACTCTAAATATTCCTATTACAAATAGAAATACATATCTAGTCCAAAAAAATAAATATAAATAAATACTCTATAGTTTTATTCAACTTTAAAATAAGGAGATAACAAAAGCAAGCTTCTCAATAAAAAAGCGCCTCTAGCTCATTTTTCTGCCCACTATCATCTTGATCCCATTTGCCAAAGTTTGAGCCTACCCACTATCACTTTTCTTCAGAATTTTCCATGTCATACTTTTTATCCCACACTATTTACTCAAGCCATATCATAATCTTTAGGGAAAAATTGTCCTTAGTAAATAAGGAATAAGGTAATGGAGATTGAATTTAACCAATTGCGTATAATATTCTATCCTTATTTTGCATACAATAAGAAAAAAACAACAACTAATTAGGCTTGTCAAAAGAAAAATAATATTAATAACAAGATGTTCCACAACTACCACCAGGAGAATGAAATGCTACAGTTATATACAAAGAGAGAGGTATGACAAAAGTTGCATTGTAGTTAAAAATCATGACAAAATGACAATACTTATGTGAGCTGTAACTTCAGGTTTAACACCATAAAGTCACGAATTTCTTAATTAATTGCACTCTAGGTCTTTGTATATTTTTTCCACTATTAATTCATTGTAGTGCAATTAATTAAAAATTAATTTTTTGAAAACCTGGAGCTGTATGACTTTTTGTTTGTAGCCAATAATTCAAATTTAATTTTCTGAAAACCTGGAGTGGTAGGACTTTTTGTTTGTAGAGAGGAGGTTCATTTTATTTTCTTTTGAGTTAATTGCACTATATGTCCCTACAAACTATCCAAAACTCTACTTTCACCCCTAAACTTTTTTAACACAAAAAACACCCCAATTCTTACCGATTGCAGCCAAAGTAATCAGAGAAGTGCATACACTAATAATCTTCCCAATCATATCATACATAATACTTTGGATATTTGACATGATTTGGCTTTCGGCTGCTATTCATATATTTTAGCTTGGGTAATCGGCACTGCAGCATATGTACAAGAATTTAATCATGAACGGGAAACATCTATACAACATAGAAAATGTGAGGAATATTTAGAAGGCAGGATTACATCACACATGTGCAAATAATTATGTTGCAGGAACACACGAAAATATCTGATTTATGTGTTCATGCGACACACAAAAACATAGACTAAAATGGAAAACATACAGATATGCAAGAACTGGATAAACAACACTAATATAATTGTACCAAAGGTCCCTAAAATATACCTGAAATTACTACATCATGAAATAATGCAATATTTCCATCTTTTTACAAAATTATGATATTAAAAATGAACAAAATGATATGGAAATAGAAAACATACATATATGTAAATATTGAATAAAAAACAATGATAATTGCACTAAAGATCCCGATGATATACAAAAACTGCTAAATCATGAAATAGTTACAATATTTATAATTTTTTACAAAATTCTTATCTATATGAGATAACTAGAACAAAGCAAAAATGCTATTTGTAATCAGAGTGAAGACTAATCACATACAACAAACAAAAAACACTAAATTAAAGCAAATTGCTTTGATACTTCATGAGTGTATAATACAAACAGAAGCATGAGAATTCAATGACAAAAAAAAACCAAAAAATTAGAAAAAGTCAGTAATATAAAAGAAAAACAGAGAAAATCACTAAACAAAAAAGGAAAGTGATCAACCATAAACAAAAAACAAAAAGACAAGCAAAATTATAAAATATAGTGCAAAAATTGAGTGAAAAAGATGGAGAACAAGTCGTACCTGGAAAGAGCAATTCATAATGATTTAAGGAAGACTACAACGATGTTAATGATTGCAACACATGAGAAAACAAAAATGAACAACAAGTCACTAAAAAATCACAAGAATCGAACAAATTATCAACAAATCAAATAACAAAAATAATAATTGATCAAGTTACAGATACTAACTTGTGCGTGTAGTATAGATGAATTAGTGAGTATAAATAATATGTTCGATTGGTGGTGATGGTCGGACGAGAGAGAGAGAGAGAGAGAGAGAGAGAGAGAGAGAGAGAGAGAGAGAGAGAGAGAGAGAGAGAGAGAGAGAGAGAGAGAGAGAGAGAGAGAGAGAGAGAGAGAGAGAGAGAGAGAGGGGGTTAGTGGTGAGTCCTGGTGTGTTATAAAATTAAGTGCAAAAATAAAGGAACCACAATTACCGCAAGTGTACGGTTGTCCAAGTAATATTCGATAAATCAAGTTCGTTCTCAGGGACGGATTAGGTTCAACTCCAGTATTAATCAGATAGCAAGAATAATTGTTTACAGAAAAGTAAAATAATATGATTTTTGTTTGGTTCCCTTAAAACTAAATATGCAATAAAATAAATTAACAGAAAATAAATAAAAGACTGACTTCAGATAAGAGAGATACTTGAGCCTCGCAAGGAATCCACCTAATTAATACAATCTATGTTATGTTTAAGGGTAGAATTGGTATTAGTATACTAGTCGGGACTCTAAAATCTCCTAGCCCACTGTCGGGTGGACCTAGAAGCTATCCTAAAGTATCATAAACACCTGTATGGTCGAATATGCCTCTTCATATGATATGATTTTACCTCTTTGGCTATGTAACTAGTTAAGCCTGTCGGTCAATAACGGACATTACACGGGTATTACCTAGATCTGTATTCAAACCCCCATGTCGGATGATCACTTCGCCACTAAAGTGAATAGCCCAAATACTAAAAGCTATTTCTAGTTGTACCGAAAAGAAATAGTGATTAAGAACAAAGTAATATCCAATATCTAAGACCTAATTCAATTTAAATCATACAATCCCAAATTCAAAACAAAGAATAAATTAATTAGGGTTCATCCCTTTAATGCGATTCTCAAGTATATAAAAGTTTAGCTCATGACAATATTAAATACTGAAACTAAATAGAAAGACATCATATTTAATTACAGAAAAGAAATATATAACCTAAGGATTAGATGACTGTTGATGGAAGAACAGAATTCCTCCAGCTCTAGCTCCTCATTTGCCTTCTTGCTCTGGAGTGGTTGACTCTCTCTCTAAGGATGTATGAATTAAATAAATTGTGAGAGGTTATTGTGACTCTCTCTCTAAGGATGTTAAGAATTGAAAGATTAATGAGAGGTACTGAATTATGAGGTCTAAGGGGTGTATTTATAGGTGTTGGAAGACCCTAGGTCGAATTTGCTTGGAGTGGAAGACAAGTCAAAGACTCTCAAATTCGTAGCCCTAAATTCTAGGAAAGGTAAGATTTGCTGCTGATTTGATTTGGTCATATCTTTTTCAATACTTATCCGTTTGAGAAGTTCCAATATATGAAACTGCTTGTCTTGGAAAGCTCTTTCTATTGGTGCAGACATTTCGTCCAGAATCCATACCAATCTTTAATTATGATTTAATCTCTAAAACGTGGCTGGATTTTCAGATTCACAAGGCAGCTTTATCTTTTCCTCTTTTGAATAAATCTTTCCTAAATCTTCTTATTTCCATGTAAATCTTCTTTCCTTTCATCCTCATCTTGACTTGGTTTCTAAGTAATTACCATTTATCTTTTAAAGTTTCACATTAAATAAATAATTAAACCGCATATGCTTAAAAAGAATAAATCAATAAATCAAGAAAACGAAATAGGAAAGTGTACTCTAAAAATAGAAACTCGACTTAAAATCATTTCCTAACACTCTGAAATACACTAAGACTTTATTCTCACTTCTTCTCCTTGGATTGGTCTTTCATGAGATTCAAGAACCAATTAACTTTGCATTAAAAACAATCAAATTTACGCACAAAAGCTCAGATTCTGCAAATAGTTAATTTCCAAGGGGAGAAAGTGCAATATGATCAATTAAGCCTAAAAGTCTATCAAATAACTCATTTATTCACCTAAAAGGATGTCTCCAAAGGGCTAAGAATTAGAACAAATAGGGAGACATCAAGACCCCAAACTCAAACCTTTGTCGTCCCGACAAAGTAAAATAAAAACAAAGGATCTTTTAGGTGAACGCAGAAGGTAGAATCTAGTAAATAATCCCAAAGCAAAGCTTAAAACAAATTTCATATAGTCTAACCTAGGAATTCATATACACCTACACTTAACATGCAAAATCAAATACAAAACAATATCAATCCAAAATTAATTTCACAATGCTAGAAGGTTACGCTTATTACTTATCTCAAGATGGTGGCTATAGGGTGTTCCTCGATCTTTACTTGTGTTGAATGTTCCACTTAGAATAATCCCTATTAACTTACTGTGCATCTAGGAATCACGAGGTCTTTACGGTTTTAGCATAGGCTGAAGGACGGTATGGTATGTATATTTGGTAAATTTGAAGTGAGCTTTTGGCTCTCTCCTCACTTACCATCAACAAACTGTCCAAGAGCTTGAGTTTACACTCGAATAACGTTCTCACTCAACCCAATTGACGCGCTTAATTAGCGTCCCCAAATTAACCCAATAAGCACTAAGGATGATTCACTTAAAAATTTCCACTTTGCCGGTCCGAATATATTCTCTTTTTAAATCATTCATTTTTTTCTTTTCTTATAGCTATGACTCTCTTTATGATGTTGAGATATCATGCTATTTTTCACCGTTATGCCTATTCATAACTTGAGCTCGAAGCTTCTTTTCCATTCACTATTACCCCGGCAAAGGGTTACAATATAATAAACCTGTGAATCATCATCATATAAAGCACAAAGCATCATTGATAAGCTCAAATAAAATCCCAACCCAATGTAAATTCCCATATAGTGGATCCACCACCCCAAACTCAAGCTCAAGACAGGAAGTCTCAGGATCGTGATTCAAGTGCGGGTCATATGGTCATGCCTAACAATCTAAAGGGATATTGGCTTATAATGTGGCGACAAAAGAAAGGCTTAAAGGCTAAAAATTTGTCTAAGAAGGATAAAATTAATTCAGGGATAGAAAGCCAAAAAGGATTCAAAGGCTAACAAAGAACTGCCTCTATCATCTTCCTATTTACACAATTTGCCTCTAGTTCATACCTAAGTGGGTTCTCTACTCATTTAGATCTCACGTTCTACAAACCACCCATTATCCTTAAGCACAAGTTTACTTCTTTTGCATTGTTCATTAATTTTTCCTATCAATTACTTCATATTTGCGTGCAATCAAAGTTCAGTTTACACTAACTCCTAAAGTCAACTATTTTCTATCATAAATTTGTAAAAAACATGCTTGATGGGGGCATTTAAAATACTCTACAGTCAACGCAACCCTTAGTTTAATTTAAAAAAACAGTAAAATACATAAAATTGGGATGAGGCAACGAACCCCACCCCAAACTCAATAATGAGTTGTGTCCCCACGACTCGAAAAAGACTCAATAAAGCAAATAACCAAATAAAACAAATAAAAAAGGGATAGGAAAACGTATCTGAACCAGCACGAAGCTGGTTTCCATGGTTGCGTGTAGGTTGAGCTCCTTGTGTTGCGTAGGTGGCATGTTGAACATTGCTCACACCACGTAATATGATTTGCATAAGCTCCAACTCTTTTGTGATTTTTCCTATGGGTTTCAACACCTCTTCATGATTATCCTCCAAAGTTTCCATTTTTTCAACTACATCTTTCAACACCCAAAAGTAATAAGATGTTCTCCAACATCCTCTTCCTTTCCATGGTATTCTTGTCTTCCCAATCTTCGACATCTCAATGAACCCCAAACTCAAAACTTCAAATAATCAAGAACCAGAAAAGAGTTTTGAAATTTGATGTTTTGAGGATTTGTAATGAAGGATTTAGGTGTTATATGAGATGGTTAATCAATATGTAATAGCTTGGGGAAGGTTTAATGAATAGGATTGAAGCTTTGATGAAGAGGCTTAAGGTTGAAGGAGAAGATTTCTTGATTTTCTTGAAGGATTGTGGTGTTAGATGTGTGTTTAGAATGAAATAGGAGGAAGGATTTGATGTTCTTTGGTGTTGTAGTGGTCTTTGTGCAGGTACATAAGGGTTAGGATCTGGAAAATTTGTTTTTGAAGAGGCTAGGGTTTATCTCGTTAAGGTAAGAAGTTGTCTGGGCCTTGATCTCTTCATAAACCGCCTGGCGCGGTGCATCCCTGCGGTGCACGGGGTATACCGCGAGGGTACACCGCAGCACTGTTGGTGTGATTTTTTTTGCCTCTGTCTTATACCCGTGCTAGCACCCCGTGGCATGCGTTTTTGCCGTGCGGTGCAGGGGTGCGGTGCATGGGGTAGTCCGCACGTGCTCCGTGAAAAAACCCGCGGTACATACCCCGTGGCACGCGTTTTGGGCGTCCGGTGTAGGGTGCGGTGCACCGCGGCTATCAGCTTTCGTTTTTTCTCGCCTCTGGATAAGACCCATGGTGCACGACCCGTGGTACGGGTTTTTGGGCGAGGTACATCCCTGCGGTATAGGGGGTACACCGCGGGGGTAGTCCGCGCCAGCCTTTGAATTTTCCAAAAAATTTCTTTTGTGTTTCTTAGCACCCCAAACTCGATTCCTGCACCAATAATACACTACCTTTCTCATTTCTTTTAAAAGTAGATACTAAAACTTGACACTAAATTAGAATTATACACTAGGAATTGAAAAACATAAGCAATAAAAACATGGGTTGTCTCCCAAGAAGCACTTTTGTTTATTACGTCTTTAAGTTCGACGCGTTACCTTCCATGAAGATGGTAATGAGGCCCTTGCGGTTCTCCTCCGCTTGAGTTCGCCTCGTCCTTGGCATGTAAGCTTCAGAACCTTCCCCCTTAAAATTTTATTCAATTGATCTCTGAAAGGGGGAGGGTAGTATCTCCGTTTCGCCTTCTTACTTTCATGACGAAACGTATTCTTCACCACACGATAGTAGATAACCGTCCTCAACGGTATAAGCTCATTTTTATTCTCTTCAATCTTGCATTCCTCTTTAAAGTGTGGTGGGTAGGTGCTTCTCCGTGCCGCTTTACTCTCGCGGTGTAGCACCTTTCTTGCGTAGCACCTATTGATCATTTTTAATAGAGGTGATTCCAATGTTTTATCTCTAATGATGATTTGTGGTGGAGATAGTGATTGGTGAACTTTTTGTGGCGGAGGTTCAACTTCTATTGTATTGTGAACTTTGAATTCTTCGGTGGATACCTCAACCACTTCACATTCGTCTTCGCTTTCAACCCAATCTTCCACTATTACTTCATCATATTCTTGATGTGGAATCTGAATCTCGATCACCTCTTTTTCTTGTTTGCGTTCAGTATCTTGATCATGTGCACGCACCATAGGAATAGCAACCTCAGTTTCAATTTCTAGGATTTTCTTTGCTACTCCTTCTTCCACCATGCTAATAAGATTGTCAACCACATGGTGGTCTTCTTTTATAACCGGCATGATGGTCATATCAATATCAATAGTATTCAACACCTCCTCCTCAACTACTTCTTCCAGTTGATCTCTTCCATCCCTCGGGGGAGTGGAATCTTCACAAGACATACTACCCCATTCTTCTACCATCTGTTGCATTCGTGCAACGGTGGCGTTTGTTTCTTCTACTAAGCGCTGGAGTTTAGAACGTATCTCATTGTCAATTTCTTGCTGATAGTGATGAGGTGAGGGTTGTTGAATGTTTTCAATCCATTGGTTGTTCCATCCTTGCTCCTGGGGATAGTGATATGATGATTGTTGTTGATTATTCCCGATCCATTGGTTTTTCCAATCCTGCTCTTGCGGGTATTGATAGGATTGTTGGTAGAAGTTACTACCCCATTGTTGTTGTCCCGAAGAGTCTTCCCCATATTCGTATGGATCGGGATCCGGGTAATGTCCTCTATACATCTTCAATAAAACCTCTTCATCATTACCTGAATAAAAATCTGTACAACAAAACAAAAACTAAGTGTAAATCTGAAAAAATAAATAAACAATTACAACTACTAAAGATTAACACCGGGGTCTCACGCTACCGTCCCCGGCAGCGGCGCCAAACACTATTTCTTGCATGATTCTTTGCTATGTAATCTAGAAGTGATTGAGCCGTTAGAGATTAGTTAAGTGGATCTTTGGACACTAGTAAAGTTCGATGAACAATCTATAGCCTCCATGGTAAACTGAGTAAAGATCCTCTCCTTCTTACATTGCGAAACTAATACAATCTTGAATTCAAGCCGTGTTGATTGTAGATATGACAAGTGTACATAAGCTTAATATACCCACATAATTCATCATAGGAGCAATCAAGAGGATCTAGAGGAGGAAGAAGCAAGAGCTAGAGCTTAATTACATCAATTCAACACTTCTCCATCTCTATTCTTTGGGTAATTTAGTATTAGATCTATTTTGTCTATGAGGTATTTCTAAGCTATTTATCTAAGAAGTTTTATTATGCATAACTTCTCTTTAGGATTGTAATTATATGAACCATTGATTATTGTTTTTCTGTTTTACTTTGAATCTGGGATTTTAGTATTTAATTGAATTGGTTCTTAATTTCCATTGACTATATTCTTGTGCTTGTTCACTATTTCTGACCTAGCTAATTAGAAATAGGTTTTAGTAATTAGGCTATTCCATATAATGGCGTATGGATCATCCGACAGGGGGGTTTAATTACAGACATAGAATATAGACGCGTGGTGTCCGTTATTTGACCGACAGGCTTGACTAACCACGTAGCCAAAGAGGTAAAAGAGTATTCATCCGAAGAGGCATATTCGCCCATATAGGGGTTTATAGTACTTTAGGATAGCTCCTAGGTCCACCCGACAGGGGGCTAGGAGATATTTGATTCCCGACTATTGTGAGATTTCCCATTCACCCTTATTCTTAGGAATCATAGATTCAATAGGATAGATTCATACTTGCATATCCTTATCTTTCTTGCATAATTATTAATTGTTTATTTTATTGTCTATTTTATTATTTAGTTATTAGAAAACAAACTGCTTTATTATTTATCTTTAGCAATTAAAACTATCTATTCTGATATTGGACGCAAATTTAGAATAACTTCTTAAATCCCTGTGGAGACGATAATCCCGATTTTACTTATCTATTACTTGGTACGACCCGTACACTTGCGGTCTGTGGATCCTTTATTCCTTTTCTTTTATTTCATTATTTTATAACACACAAGGACCCACCAAGTTTTTGGCGCCGCTGCCGGGGATTTAAAGCGGTTATTTTATTTTGTGTTTAAGTTAGGTTGGTAGTTTTAGTTGTTTTCAGTTTTACGTTTGTTTTGTGTTAGTCTCTTTTCAGGTTTTTCTTTAGGTATGGAGGTTTTCCCCTATCAAGAGCAAGTTCCAACACATACCTGTTATATACCAGTACAACAATTCATGGATCTAACACGCGGAAGCTTGACTGATCATTATAATAGGCTCAGGAAGTTGGAGGACTCCCTCAGTTGTTTCATGAAGGCCACAGAAGATAATATAATAAAGAGTAATGCGAAAATCGATGCTATCATATCATTAGTGCAAGTCATGCAACAAAGCCATCAATTAATGGAGCAACGATTGACGCAACTCATAGAAACAATTGAGCAATTACAACAAGTACCATCTATGCCAACAAGCCAAAGTAAATTTTGATGATGAAGTCATTCAAATTGATAGTGATGTTTGGTTCGATGTAGCTATAGAATTTAGCCTTCAAGAAGAGGAGGAAGTGGAATCGCCACAAGTTGCACCTAGTGAACTAGAGATTCCAACAATAGAAGAATCAACCACGCTAAGCATAGATGAGTCAATTGTTGGTAATGGAGTCGAAATTGAAATTAAATCTTGTGAAGGGACGATTACATCCATGGAAAACCCAGCCAAGCCGCATTTAGAGGAAGTAAATATTGAGGTATTGGTTAGAAAAGAGATAGAAGAAGAAGATACTAGGATGGATTCACCACCTAGTACTCCATTGATGTCACCTCCCAATCCAATAACGACGAATCATTCAAACGGTGACATTGATAAAGCATTTGTAGAGGTGTGTAAAGACAAAACCTACACCCAAATGCTTGAAAGTAATACAAAAGAACTCACACCGCAACAAGTAGTCACAGAAGATATTCCGGAAACATAGGAGAATGTGAGTGTAGAGATCGAGGTTGAAGACGTGACCCTCTTAACAAAAGCAAATTCTGAAACATCCCTTGTTTTAGATAAAATTCTAGAGGAGGAGCCACTTGAGTTCTCCATTGTTCCAGAAGTATCTAAAGAGGTTAAAGAGAAGGACCACCACCATGAACCCGTGAAGGAGAAAGCTAAAAATGAGTTTGGGGTCGGAACCACGGTTGCTTGGAAGGCCTCCAAACAAGAGAATAGACCACGAGGTTTCAAAAATGCGTGGATGGGACCATTTGTTGTTACTCGAGTGGTGACATCAAAATTAATAGAGATACAACCTTCGAGAGGTCAAAGGACACGAATTGTAGACATACATAACCTCACCCACTGCTGGGGAGGTTACATAATCAAGGAATAATGGAGGTAACCCGTCAAACTTTAAATGACGTTAAATAAAAGTGCTCTTGGGAGACACCCCAAGCTTTAAATGCTTTATTGGTTTAGTTTTTTTTAGTGTTTTCATTCTTTTTAGTTGGTTTATGTGGTTTTTAGTGCATATTGCGTATTTGAGAAAGGTATTAGTGTTTTTGGTGTGTAGGTATGCAAGGGTTGGAGTTTGGGGTGAAAAACTGGAAAATTTTCGGAGTTTTAAAGGTTTGGGCCGAGGCATTTCGCGGTGTACCGCAGGTATCCGCGGTGCACCGCACCTATCAGCGCGAGAAATTTTTCAAAAACTTCGAACGGGCATAACTTTGCGCTCGGGTATCGGAATTCACTTTTTCTCGAGTCTAAACTGCATATTTTTTCGAGATCTATCCAATGGTGTGGAGAAAAACGTATTTGGAGGAAAAATAAAAAACGAATTTTTTAAAAACATTGAGAGAAAAATTCAAATTTTAGGTTATAAAGAAGAGGAAGGCTAGTCTAATCTGAATTATCCAATCGTTAAACCTCTCTTTCTTCCCCAAATCTCCCCCAACTCCATTAAAGCTCATTCAAACCTTCACCAACCATCAAAACACAACCAAATCACCATGAATTCAAATCTAAATCCTTCCCTACATCATTACAAAGAAGTTTTAATCACCCAAATCATATCAAAACACCTAGAACCCAAGAATCAAAACCATGAATTTTAAAATCTTCTTCCATAAAACCCATATCACCAAAGCTTGATTCAATCTTACCCACATAAAGAATTATCATCCTAAGACCTTTCCTAATCCAATAAAGCTTGTTCCACCTATAATCAAGAGTTCAAATTTCAAAAGTCTTCAAAGCTTTGAGTTGGGGGTCAAAAGAGATGATAAAGAGATGATAGCGATTTTATCAAGTGTAAGGGAGATGAAGTATCAAGGCAAGATATTGGGTGTTGGAAAAAGATATACAAGAGATTTCTAGAGTGTGATTGATTGGGATGGAGCACAAGAGGATGTAAGGGAAAGCGAAATCGGTGATACATGGAGTTTACATACAAGGAGTCCTGGTGTGCAGGTATGACAACCGTACCGAGGAAGTCTTAATTACTTGAACTGTTTACATACATTGAGTCCTGGTGTGTTATAAAATTAAGTGCAAAAATAAAGGAACCACAATTACCGCAAGTGTACGGTTGTCCAAGTAATATTCGATAAATCGAGTTCGTTCTTAGGGACGGATTAGGTTCAACTCCAGTATTAATCAGATAGCAAGAATAATTGTTTACAGAAAAGTAAAATAATATGATTTTCGTTTGGTTTCCTTAAAACTAAATATGCAATAAAATAAATTAACAGAAAATAAATAAAAGACTGACTTCAGATAAGAGAGATACTTGAGCCTCGCAAGGAATCCACCTAATTAATACAATCTATGCTATGTTTAACGGTAGAATTGGTATTAGTATACTAGTCGGGACTCTAAAATCTCCTAGCCCCCTGTCGGGTGGACCTAGAAGCTATCCTAAAGTATCATAAACACCTGTATGGTCGAATATGCCTCTTCGGATGATATGATTTAACCTCTTTGGCTATGTAACTAGTTAAGCCTGTCGGTCAATAACGGACATTACACGGGTATTACCTAGATCTGTATTCAAACCCCCCCCTGTCGGATGATCACTTCGCCACTAAAGTGAATAGCCCAAATACTAAAAGCTATTTCTAGTTGTACCGAAAGGAAATAGTGATTAAGAACAAAGTAATATCCAATATCTAAGACCTAATTCAATTTAAATCATACAATCCCATTTTCAAAACAAAGAATAAATTAATTAGGGTTCATCCCTTTAATGCGATTCTCAAGTATATAAAAGTTTAGCTCATGCCAATATTAAATACTGAAACTAAATAGAAAGACATCATATTTAATTACATAAAAGAAATATATAACCTAAGGATTAGATGACTGTTGATGGAAGAACCGAATTCCTCCAGCTCTAGCTCCTCCTTTGCCTTCTTGCTCTGAAGTGGTTGACTCTCTCTCTAAGGATGTATGAATTAAATAAATTGTGAGAGGCTATTGTGACTCTCTCTCTAAGGATGTTAAGAATTGAAAGATTAATGAGAGGTACTGAATTATGAGGTCTAAGGGGTGTATTTATAGGTGTTGGAAGACCCTAGGTCGAATTTGCTTGGAGTGGAAGACAAGTCAAAGACTCTCAAATTCGTAGCCCTAAATTCTAGGAAAGGTAAGATTTGATGCTGATTTGATTTGGTCATATCTTTTTCAATACTTATCCGTTTGAGAAGTTCCAATATATGAAACTGCTTGTCTTGGAAAGCTCTTTCTATTGGTGCAGACCATTCGTCCAGAATCCATGCCAATCTTTAATTATGATTTAATCTCTAAAACGTGGCTGGATTTTCAGATTCACAAGGCAGCTTTATCTTTTCCTCATTTGAATAAATCTTTCCTAAATCTTCTTATTTCCATGTAAATCTTCTTTCCTTTCATCCTCATCTTGACTTGGTCTCTAAGTAATTACCATTTATCTTTTAAAGTTTCACATTAAATAAATAATTAAACCGCATATGCTTAAAAAGATTAAATCAATAAATCAAGAAAACGAAATAGGAAAGTGTACTCTAAAAATAGAAACTCGACTCAAAATCATTTCCTAACACTCTAAAATACACTAAGACTTTATTCTCACTTCTTCTCCTTGGATTGGTCTTTCATGAGATTCAAGAACCAATTAACTTTGCATTAAAAACAATCAAATTTACGCACAAAAGCTCAGATTCTGCAAATAGTTAATTTCCAAGGGGAGAAAGTGCAATATGATCAATTAAGCCTAAAAGTCTATCAAATAACTCATTTATTCACCTAAAAGGATGTCTCCAAAGGGCTAAGAATTAGAAAAAATAGGGAGACATCAGTTAGATCATGAAATGAAAAGGTAATAAGAATTATATATTATATAATTAAAGTAAATATTAATAATTTAAAAGTTATTTTAGTGATTCGACAAGATTTTGTTTTAATTGGGAATTTATCTTGTAGTTGTAGTTAATTAAGAATAATTTCACTCTTCGTGTAGTTAACTTAGCGTTGCCCCTTGAAAAAATAAAAAGATTATAGAATTTTTTTTTAAAATTTGTAAGGAAAAACGTCCTTGTATATGAAAATATCATTTGCGAGGACATCATTCCTCGCGAAGGACACTTTTATCAACGAGGACATTCGTCCTCGACGATGCTAAGCATCAATTCGCGGTGACACGCCAAAATTCTTGCCAATGGGGTCTTTTTACGATGAATCTTTTACGATGAATCTTTTACGAGAAATCATTAACGAGGACATGTCCTCGCCAAAAATTGGACGCGGTCTTTTGCAAAGACATTACTTGTCTTTGGCGAGGACTAATTTTCCCACTACTTTAAAGAAATTATCAATTATGTTCACTATGTTTTTTAGTTCTTCTAATTTTTTTATGATATCAAAATATTCCATATAAAAGTAGAGTAAATTCATTTTTTGGCTTTTACATATAATCTAAAAATATTTTTAGGATAAATGTTTCAAAGTATCAATATTAGGCTAAATTTATTTAAATATTATTATTAGATCATTTTTACTAATTTCATGAGATATTTCATAGATCTTAAAGACAATTTGGAAATTTCAACAAATTATATTTTTATATGGCAAAGTCACATACTAGAAACTCTATTTAAAATGTCCAAGTGCCCTTAAATTCTATGAAACATATCACGAATTAGTGAAATAGCCTAAAATTGGTACTTTTAAATATGTTTGACCTAAATATAGTATTTTTTAAAATATTTGACATAAAAATATTTTTAAACCATAGGTAATGGCCTAAAATAGAACATGCTCTACAAAATAACACTTAATTACGTATACACTACTTTTGTATTGTTTCAAGAAATTACTTTGTACCGATAAGCCTTTCATATTTTGGTTCTCGATAACCCCCTAACATTTACCAACCACCACCTTTAACAGCCTCCCGGGTCGTTAAAGGTTTAACATCGGCGATCACCTATTTGTTGATCTTTACCGGCCATCCAGTGTTGGTAAAAATTTATTTAATTATCAGCCAATTTGTGGTCTTTAACGACCAATGAGTGGTCGCAAAATGTCACATGATCCACTAACCATTATTGTGGTCGCTAAAGGTTACTTTATCTAGCGACCATTTTTTTGATCGGTAATAATCTTTTTTCATCAACAAATGATTGTTACAATATGGTTATTGTCAAGTTATTCATACATTTTTTTATAGAATTCTATATAGCATATTTTGTAATGAAATTTCATCGTCGAAAAATATTTTTGATTTATGGTAAGTTATATAAGATTAAAAGATAAATCGAATTATGATTATGTTACCCACAATGTCTTTTAGGATTAAAGGTTAAGAAATTGATTGTATAATCAGGTGTTGGAAATTAATAACAATTTTTTTTTGGTCGAACGAAATAAGCAAACCATTCATATCTGTTGGTATTCCTTCATTATATGCTCTCTATCTAGGGTATTTTGTAACTATGTTGAATCTCTCGTTGAAATGTCTTGGAACATATTCAAACATGACCGGGACATATAAAGATGCCAGATTTCTAATCTCCAAGATCATTGGACGGATCCTTCAGTTTTTCGTTGAAAGCCGTTTGATACCTTGAAATAGTTCAAGGTTATCTGAGTCCATGGTTTTTTGCTCGTTTGTGAAACTTTCACATAGTCTTGTGGCCTCCATAACTGCTTATGCTTCCCTTCAATTATTGAGTTACGAAGTCTAATTCTGGGATGCTCGATAACCGTTCCATTGTTTGAGTGTTGTTGTATTATCCCCAGTCATGTGTAATTATAAGATTTACTAAAAGACACATAGCACATAAAATTTATATAAATTAGTATCCTGATCTTCTGAAATTGTGTTCTTTGTTCTTTGTTATTGTTGTTATCTACTAACTGCGTTGTTCTCCATAATGGTCCAAACAATTCCTGCATTGACATATTGATTGTAGTATATATATGTATATGTATATATATATTGGGTCGATTTGTATGCTCTCATGTATACAATTCATTTTTACCTTCCAAAGCTACCATATTAATAAAAAATGTAGGCAACAAATGTCTTGGTATCCTAGCCTCCTTCCGAATAAGTTTTGACAATTTTCGAGATCCATGTATTTAATTCTTGTTACATCTTGCTCTTGAGCTCTAACTTTGAGCGTTGAACCTGCCTAAATTATATGACTAATTGAACATGTTAGGAATAGATGCTCAACCGTTTGTACTAAAACACCATATACATTCGCCAGAATGTGTACGCTTTCTCTTACACAGGTTTTCCTTCGTCGGAATATCGTTATTGTAAATCCTCTAGATAAACCATCTCACCTTCGTTGGAACGTTAGATTTCCACATTGTTTTCCATATACCTTAATGCTCTGAGTTTAAACTTGTTGATGTTTGTGGTTCATGATATATATAAATATAATAATTTTGTATCATGGTTTTGTATTATATATCTCATTCGTAGTATAAGGCCAGATGATTTTATATTGATTGTAATTATCATAAAACCTTATACGTAATATATCTGGTATTATAGGTCATAGAAAAAAATATTATCTAATATCTTCATATCCCATTGTTTCTCCCGGTGTTTCCATAATTGTGATACAGTTTCATGTTCACAATTTGTCGGTTTAATTTCAGTTATGTATATCTTTCCAAATATTAATAGTATTTCCATCTCTGATCTAATATATTTTATAGTGTTTTAGAAAGTATCTACCTTCTATTATACTTTCCCAAGACCATGTGCGAGATTGTCTTAATTTAACATTCATAAAATCAAATTTAGGAAAGTAAATACCTTTTAATACTCTTGTCGCCAGTGTTTTTGGGTTGCTCATGATTTTACAAGCCTGGGTTGCTAAAAGTGTTGTATTCTTGAAATATTTGAAACTAATTCCACCTAGCATTTTCCTGATTTCTACTTTTTCCGATACTATCCAATGAACACGGTTACGTTTGTTAGAGATCCACCAAAATTTAGAGATAGCAGATATTAACTTTTTACAAAAAGACCTAAGAAAATAAAAATGGACATAGTATATATGGGTATGGCTTGTAAAATAGATTTTATAAGAACTTCTTTACCACCATCGGATAAAAGTTGAGATTTCCATCCTTGTTTTTTTTTTTTTGAAAATTTTCTCTGCGATCCATGATAAAGATTCAACTTTTGATATTTTATGACATAATGGTATACCGAGATATTTCCCCAGATCCTCTATTTGTTTGATATGTTTTTGTTTTGATAATACGTGTCGAAAATCTTTCAGAGTATCTTTACTAAAACAAACGGTTGATTTATTCAGGTAAATCTTCTGTCATAAATTTTCACAATATATATTTAAACGATCTTGAAAAAATCTAATGTCACTATAATTAACCGACAAGAAAAATAAATAACCGTCTATGAATAATAAATGTGTTACACTTGGACAATTTAAGTAATAGTTATCCCTTGAATCTTTATTTACTGCACTTTTTCCATAATTGAACTAATTAGCGACTCAGTCATAATTGATAAACAAAATGGGGGATAGAGAATCTCCCGGTCGTAGACCCCTACCTGGTATAAATTTCTCTATACTATTGCCATTGAAAATTATTTGGAAAGAACTGTTGAAATGCAATTTTCAAGTCATTGTATCCATCTATCAAAAGACCCAATTTATTAATAACATGAAGTAAATAAATCCCAATATACCTAAACAAATGTCTTTTTCATGTCTAACTTAATTATTGCCATGTCCTTCAGTATTTCTGTTTTTCTTCATATAAAGGGATACTTCTTGTGATATTAAGATATAGTCTTGAATGGCTCATCCTTTATAATATCCATTTGTGTTTGTAATATAATATATTCACATAATCCTGAAGTCGATTACCAAAGTTTTTCTATAACCTTATATCCGAAATTAGCACATTCGATCGGTCTATAATCACCTACCATAGTTTGAGTCTCTCCGTTGGAAATTAAGTTAATCAACGTATCATTCAGTTTATCTAAAGATATATTATTATTAAAAAAATCTTGCACCATAAGTAACATGTCCCATTTAATAACATTCCAATATTCATGATAAAATTTACATGTTAAGCTGCCTAGTTCTGGTGTTCTTGAAGGTGACATGTAAATAACCATTTTATGAACTTATTCCATTGTTGGATATTTAGTTAATTCCTTATTCATATGTTGTGCCACCTTCCGGGGTGTCCATTTAACCGCTTGCACTGGATTATATGTATCTGGATTTTGCTTGTTGAAAAGATTTTGTAATAATCCTAGAAATAGATTGTAAATTCTGAAATCTCTTCTTTCCAAGCCCCCATAGAATCCTATGATATGTATTATTTTGTTGTGATTCCCGCATTGCATAGTAGATATATGCAAACATTTAGTATTTCTATCACCACATGTTAACCAACTTTGTCTTGACCGGTATGCCCTATACTTCTCTTCATTTTCATATTCAGTTTTAATTTTTTTTTGGGATTCCTCTCTTCATGTTGTAAAGTAATCATTGGTATAAGATTTTTTATTTGTATCAACCTCTCTTGCAACTTCTTAATAAGCATTTTATTATTCTTGAAAGTGATTCTGCTCCATTTTCTAACTGCCTTCATAGTTGTTTCTTTCTTAATACAAAAACTTATATAGATTCTTCTTACCCTGGCTTATCGCAAGCATGTTGCACTACTTATTTACATTGTTCATGTGTTGTCTAAAATGACTCAAATTTTAAAAAAATTTGACCTTTAGGCATATTTATATCATATTTCAGTATTGTTGATGAGTGATCTGGTCCCACTTCCGCTGGTACAAAAACCTGGGCATTTGGAAACTTCATAAGCCACTCCGGGGAATGCAGAGCACGGTCTAATTTCTCTTTTACTATCTCATCATCTAACCGACAATTTGTCCAAGTATAAAAACATTCGTAAGAGTATAATTCAATTAATCGGTTATTATATGTAAATATTTTGAATTCCAAGATATGCTTGTACCGTATTTTTACTATATTTCTCATTTTGGTTAAGAATATCTTTGAAATCGCCGATAACAATCCAGGGTTCGTTTATACTAGAGCTCTAATTAGTAATATTGTTCCATAGATTCAGACGATCGTCAAAATTTGTAGAATCATGCACACAAAACATATAGTACGGAGAACTAATATCGTTAACAACAATAACTACATATGCCTTCCAAATAAGTAAAATGCCCCCGAAATGAAAAGTACTACCCTCAAGGTCTTTAACAAAAGAGATTTCATAGTTTAATTTATTAATAATCGTGTGCGAGTCTTTTAAGCACAACATTGTCTCAAAGTAACATGTTATCCTCGACTTAAACCTTTCCAAAATGGATATTATATTGGACACCGTCAGGGGGTGGAAGGCACTGACAGTTCCAGATGCAATTTGTCATTTAAACCCAGTGGTACCTTTAAAAATGAGACCAAGCCTCTTTAGATAGTAACAACTAGTTTTATGATTGAGTAAATCAATGAACATGAGTTTGCAAAAAGGATTGAAAATTGTGAAATTATGATTATACTTAAGAAACAACATATGCTGAAAACTTAGGTAATGTTTGGTTGTGAAAATAATGGGTATTTTTTGTTTTCATTCTCTAATTTTCCAAAATACTATTAAAAACGTGTTTCGTTAGAGAAAGTGAAAATAGTTTTCTAGAAAATTAAATGAAAATAGTGCTATATTGGAGAACGTGAAATCAAAATTTTTTAGATTTCTGAAAATATTGAATAAGAATACGAAAATAGAAAGTATTTTCACAAACCGAACAGTGCCTAACGACCAAAGAAAATAAAAGGGACGATGGCCTTTTGCAGAAATAAAAAACTCAATGTTGCATGAGAAAAGAAACGAAAAGACTCAGTGATAACAAAAGATTTAGTAATGATAATATTTATAAAGAGAACTTGAGAACTTCTTACCACATGTACTTGTATGCATTCAAAACCTCTCGACACCTTGCAAGACATCACTTTAAATTGAATAACAAGAGCTTTCCACAATTCAGTTTTACTATGTTCATGCTTAGAGCCACTATCTTTGCATTACTGCCAACTGTCCATTTGAATGATGGTTTGGTTCATATATTTAAACCTTGAGTCTTATACCAAGCGTTTAAAGGAAGAGAATCAATTATATTATAATTTTTATAGTGGGTTTAAAAAGTGTAAAGCGCCAAATTTTCTAAATTTTGTATTATCATTGTTTGTTCTATTATAGTTAGAACAATTATTATTTCTAATCTTATACACTTTCACACCCTTTCCCTTGATTTGTTGTGTCCAAATCATTATGTTTGTATTTTTATGGTTATGTACAAGACAATTGTCTCCATAAGCCAGCATAGGACCTTCAACTTTTTCTATGTTTTTTATATTATCCCAGGTTATACCATATTTTCCTTTAGAAACCTAGTTAATATTGGATAAAAAGTCCTCAATATAATATTCTCTGCCAATATTATTAGTCATATTGTATGCAAAAAATTTAAAACATGTTGCCTTTCTTATAATTAAACTTTTGTTTTTTAAACCAAATAGAACTTTCCTGATAGATATCTTAGTAGAACAATTAGACCTAGAGAATGAAAACTTACTTGATTGAAAGCTTTGATTTTTTTTAGCAACACCCCATCCGAAGTTGAGTTCATCTTGACTCAAATTGTGTTTTTTGTTGATTAAATGTAATCGATAGCTTGATATGATTGATATTATGATGTTGTAAAGATTATTGGTAGAGTATTATACTTGCACAAGATCAGAGATAATGTATTGCAGAGCTTATAAAATGCTAATTGTTTATATTGAAGGCTGCTAAGCAATAAAGATTTCATGAGTCATGCAAATAAAAAAATTCTAGCTAATGGTCTACCTTATGCCTCGATATTTGTACATCACTTGTGATTTTACTAATGAGTAGATTGGTTTGCTTTGGAGAATTTGGAATGCAACATGTTTTTTTTAGATTACCTTTGAGGCCTTTGAGGCCTTTGAGGCCTTTGTTCATTGTTTTGGATTTTGGATCTCATAGGTTTCTTCAACGAGGGAGAGTCGATCAGATGATAGGAGATTTTACATATACACAAGAACGAAGACACTACAATTTTGGATGTATTTCTTTGTAGATGATAGATCTATTAATATTTTTTATGGAGGTGGGAATAGAGTCCAGAGAATAAGTTACAATTTCTTGGTGAAATTTATTACAAAAGTGGTGCAAAATTTGATTTCTATGAATGTGAGGTTGGTGGTGGAAGAAGATATGGGTTATAGAGATCATCAGAATGGGAAATTAGAAAAAAAATAAAGCATATTAAATAGGAGAGAGAATAACTTAAAATATTATTTATCTGATCAAAAGAGTAACGGATAATTAATATAAATTAAGATTTTATAGGTTGAAGATAAAAATTGGGAGGAGGTAAGAGAATTTGTGTTCGGCTAATTTCAATAGTCTCCCAATTCTAGCAACAAACTTACAATCGGGAGTTAAATTCTAGATTTTAGGTCTCTAATAGATTTCCAATTCATGGATAACCAATTTCTGGGAACAAAATCCATTGTTTTAGCTAGATATTTTTAAGTCCAGATGTAAAAATCCAATTCACAAATACACCAATAATATTTCAATACACTATAATTGATATAATTCTAATAATAAAATTTATTATTTAAATTATAATTACATGAAACTATATTTATTCGGGAAGAAAAATGAAAAGAACAAAAAATGAAATTAATAATAATTTCAATCGTTATATTAATATAATTCAAACTACTCTTGTAAATCAAAGACGGACGGACATATGGGGTCTTTGAGAAAACTTTTGTGTCCTATAGGGAACATGTGGCTAGGTTTTTCTTCAAAGAGGCAATAACAAATAAAAAAATACTAAAAAAAGAATCTAAAAAAACTACATAAAGACAAAAAACAAGCAGCAAAAAAGCATGGACCACTCGAGACACTGAGTATCAGTATAGTTCATCTCCAACCACAACCGTCAGCGCCCTACTATGGGCATATTCAGTGATTTTACTGGGTATCGAGGTTTCACAGAGTATCGGAAAAAACCATTGAGTATCGGAAAAATTCTTTGAGTATCGGTAAAACTAGTGTGTATCGGGGTAAAATCACTAAGTATACTTAGCAAAATCACTAACTATTCCTTAAAAATATTAAGGTTTATCTAAAACACTGAGTAAACCAAAAAATGCATGAAATTCATTTCTGTTATCGAAAATAATAATACTACCACTTAATCAATGAGAAAAAAAGAAACGATATTAGCTAAAAAAAACTATTACAAAGCTAAAAATACTGTAAACCTAAAAAAAGGGATATTTGTTGCTTACATCATTGATAATGTTGCTACGTCTTCCTTTTTTTTCTTTTGAAAACATATCTTCCATGGTGCCATTTACCGCCACTGTGTAATCACGACCATTGGTGAAACTGCCATTCATGGCCAACGAACGAAAGCTTCCTCTTCCTCGTCACAAAGCTTCCTACTCCTCGAACCATCAGATTTTGGAAGAGTTTTGATCCAGCTCAATGAACCGAGATTGTTCCTTTAATAAAAGTAGATCAAAAAACAAATGAAGGTATAATAGATAGTGGGAAAATAGTTGCATATTGTTAAATCTTCTAATTGGCCTTTAATAAAAGTAGTGAATTGGGTAGGGTGCTTAGGTCTTAAGCGAAAGACCTTCAAGACCCGTTGGCTAAAAGTCTCTAAATAAAAATGTATACATTTAAAGAATAAATAAATTAATAATAAAAAATATTAATGATATAGATAATATACGGAAGTTGTTGGAGCAAAATTTGAACAGAGATCTTGATAATTGAGAGACTGAAATTTGGAAGTTATTGGAACAAAATTATTTTAGGGAGGTAATATTAACACACACACACACCACCCCTTATTTACAGTTTTCATAACTCGACCAACCAATTTTAACGATGTGCTAGCAAAAAGACTAAATTACCCTTAAGCCCATGAAAGGGTTTTTATATACTCGAATTTTTCCTATTGTCATTCTTTCCTTTCCTCTCTTTCTCGCTCTCTTAATTTCTCTCTAGTTTTGATTGTTATCTAGTGTAAAGATGATGAAGCTTCTCTTAGACTAAAGTGTTTATTGGTTGTTCCTAGTTTGTTTTTGGAGTGTAACAGGGAAATCCTTGGATTTTGAGTTTTAAACTTGTGTTGATGCTCTATTTCATGTAATCATTCTTTTTGGTTGTTAATGTAATGATTTCTACGAGTATCAAATGGTTGTTTTTGTGGTGTTTTATTTGAAATTAATGGGTATTTAATAATTATACCTTTTTCAAATAGTGAGTTAAAATTAACGGTTTCAATTCAAAGCCCTGATATAAAATTGAAATCAAATAACCATATATATTAAGTAATAAACTATGATTTTTATTCCATTTTATAATTAGGGATTTCAACTAAAAATCCTAATTCTATCTATAAACATTATAATTCTGATAAAACCTAAATTGTTAACTTAATATGGAGTATTGACTATCTTATATGCCATACTAGGTAAAACTATGTCTGAATACACTCAAGAAAAAATTGTTCTATTGACGAGAATCAAACCTAGGTTTCCTAGGTGGAAGTCAATGTTAAGGTTAAGTTAAATTTTAAGGTTAAGGTTCAGGTTAAGGTTAGGATTAATGTTAAGGGTTAAGGTTAAGGGTTAAGTATACGTTTAGATTAAGATTAATTTTAAAGTTAAGATTATGGTTAAAGTTAAGGGTTAAGGTTAGGGGTTGATGTTAAGGTTAAGGGTTAAGTTAAGGTTTAGGTCAAGGTTAAGGTTAGATTACTTTTAAATTGAAGGTTAAGGTTAAAGTTAAGGTTTAGGGACCATATTTAAGTTTTATATTATTATTTAGTATGATATAAGTTTTGAGGTTAAGGTTATTAACGCGATGAATCTTCATTTCGTGAAGGTTAATGTTAAGATGAAAGTTAAGGTTAAGGTTTAAAGTTCAAGTTTCAAGGTACAGTTTAATGTTAAAATTAAAGGTGGAGGTTGTATTTAAAGTCAAGGCTAAGGTTTAAGGTAGAATATTAGCGCGATGAATCTTCATTTACATTACGTTTAAGGTTAAGGTTAAGATGAAAGTTAAGGTTGAGGTTTAAAGTTCAAGGTTTAAGGTAAAGTTTAAGGTTAAATGTTAAGGTTAATGCTATGGTAAAGGCTAAGGTTTAAGGTTTAAGGTTCAAGGATCAAGGTTAAGGTTTAAGGTTTAAGGTTTAAGTTTAACATTTAAGGTTTAAGGTTCAAGACTTAAGGTTCAAGGCTAAAGGTTAAGGTTTAAAGTGTAAGGTTTAAGGTATAAGGTTTAAGGTTTAAGGTTAAATTTAAGGTTAAGTATATGGTTAAGAATAAGGTTAAGGTTAAGTTTAAGGTTATAAGGTTAAGGTTAAGGTGGAGGTTGAGGTTAAAGTTAATGTTGAGGTTAAAATTTTGGGTTAAGTTTAAGGTTAGATCTAAGAGTTAATGTCAAGGTTTAGGTCAAGATTGAGGTTAAGTTTAAGGTTAAGGTTAATTTTAAGTTTAAGATTTAATGTTTAAGGTTTAAAGCTTGAGGTCAAATATTAGCTCAACGAATCATTATCTAATTAAGGCTAAAATTGAGGTTTAAACCTTACGGTTATGGATAAGGTTAGGATTAGGGTTAAGGTTAAAATTTAAGGTTTGAGGTTGAATATTAAGTGCAATGAATCTTCATCTTGTTAAGGTTAGAATTAAGGTTAAGGTTAAAAAAATTTAAGGTTCAGGTTTAAAGTTCAAGGTTTAAGGTAAAGTTTACGACTTAATGTTAAGGTTTAAGGTTCAAGGTGAAGGTTAAGTTTAAGTTTATGGTAAAGGTTAAGGTTAATGTTAAGTTTAAGGCTAAGGATTATTTTAAGGTTAAAGTTATTTTTAATATATCAACATATATCAAACAATTTTTAATCTATGGTTCATGATTTTTAATTTCTTGTACACATTTGTTCTATCCCTGTACTACTTTGTTATATTTAGCTTGCATGCATTTTTGCAAAAATAAATTAGTTTATGGTTAAAAGTAAAAGTTCAAATTTAATTATTCGTAGTTCAAGATTCAAGATTCAAGATTCAAGATTCAAGATTCATAATTCACTGAAAAAGAAAATGTTTGTTCTATTAACGGGAATCGAACCCAGGTTTTTTGGGCGAGCACTTAAAAAAGTCTTGTTCCATTGATGGAGATCGAATCCAAGTCTTTTTAGTGAATGTCAGATATTCAAACAGTTGAGACGAATTCTTTTTAGCATGGATCAAATACGGATACTTCAGATCTAATAGAGTAGTCGTCTTTTATGTCGGATAATGTATCTAATCTGTTTAAAAAAAAAAATTCATTATATAGATTAAATTTATTTTTTTAATCCTTTTTTTTAAGTTAACAAAGGTTCCATTTTTAGGGAGTATTGTTTTATAGCATATTGGCTTACTTTCCCGAACAAGCCATTTTGTTTGATGAAGCTGTGTAATTTTATAATCATTTTAATGACATAAAAAAACATGGATATTTGGGATGAAATCAATTAAGGAGAAACCGTTATTTTCGGTAAAGAAAAGGAGACAACGGTTTCAGATTTCAGAGTACAATATCAAGCGAAGAAAGCAAGGGGCTCTAAATGTAAAATTGTTAGTGTTAGTGCTAGTGATAATCAGGAGTATTTTTCTGGGTATGTTCCGACTTTGATCCATGATTAGTAAATGAAGAAGAATCATATGATCAAAAGAGAGGAAAGTTTAAAGAGCATTTTGCATAAAATGATGGTGAAAATGCAATTGTAGGTGAAGTTAAAAATGAAGAAAACAATGTGTTTGGAGAATTTGATAAAACGTATGCTACGATTGATTTTGTTTCCAATTATGGCATTGGACATAAAGAAAACTTAGTTGTAGAAAAACAAATAATGGGCAGAAAAAACAAGGGAAAGAATATAGTTTAAGCAAGAAAGAAGGCGACATGTCAAAATGAGAAAATTAACGAGAACGAAGAGAGTGTTGACCATGATTTGTTTAGAAATGAGGGGTAGATGAAATATCTTATATCAATAAACCAAGGATAGATGACGATCCCTTGTTTCCCATTTCCGGTTTTTTATGAACAAAATGTGAATAAATTTGAATAAGAGATAAGTATGTTGTTCACTGATATGTTTTAGTTCAGAAGAGATCCAAGGGACTGGGACGTGAGGAACGACAAACATTAAAGTTCCAAAAGTAGGAAGATAGTAGGGTGACAATGTTTGTTTGATGGATAAGATTTTTTACGGTACTTGAAGAAATACATGCTTCTCCCAATGGGAAAGGGATGACATTTCATTCGAAGACCCTAAAAAAGGTGCATAAATTGTTCTTGGTTTGTGAGGCACGGTATTGCAGTGCTAACAAATTTTCTCAGGTGTTTTGTTCATGGGGAACATGTAAGATACGGGCTGTTTCGAATGTTTTTCTTAATTTGTTAACTTTCGAATCGCTGATGGATTTTGCTCGATTTGCTCATGATAGTTTGATGGACGCGTACATACCTCCAATCAGTGCTTTATAATTGGCTTCTTTATTGAAGGCTTTGAAGTTGAGGTGGATGGAGAACTGATATGCTTGCTCATCAAGGTTGAATAATACCAAACCTGCTTCGCTTCCTTCAAGTCTTGATACTCCATTGACTTTGATTCTATACTTGGACTTGTTATCCTCCCATTTTCCATCTTCTATCTTCTTAGGCCAGGTGATTTCTATTTTCTACAATCAAGTTAGCTAAGGATTTTGCTTTTATGGCATTTCTTCCTTCATACTTAATATCCTAAGCTCTAAGGTCAATGAGAAAGTGCAGCAATTTTGACCATGTTGGGTCGTGTTAGTACTAATGGCAAGTAGGTGAGGACTTGGATGATATGTTCCTCAAAGTAAGTAGAGCGTATTAGACAGAGAATGATCTTTTTGAGCAAATAATCTCTTGGAATACATCAAAGCAAGTGGAAGAAAAAGAAATACAAAAGATATCCGAGAAATAGAACTACAGTGACTATTTTGTAAATAGTTGAAAAGGTAGTTAGAAATCTGTTAGAATAGATTAGCTGTTAATTAGCTGTAGATTCTTAGCTTAGTGAGCAAGCTACAATAGATAGCTATATAAATGTACAATTCTATTTTCTCTTTCACGAAATACGATTGAATTTTTCTCTCTTCTATCTTTCTTATCTTTCTCTGCAATATTTCTTGCTCCCTCTTCAATGGAGTCTTGAAACTTCTTGTTCTACAATTTAACATGGTATCAGACGACAATCCTTTCCGCATCTGCTAAATCTTCTGATCAGCTATGGCGCAACAAACTATCAAGTACGTACTACATTCATCTTAGTGAGAACACAAGAGATTCTCTAGTTTATGAGGTTTTAAGTGGTGACAACTACCTTTTTTGGGCGAGAGCTATTGAAATCTCACTCTCAGTCAAGAACAAGCTTGGATTCATCAATGGCGACATTCATCGACCGCCATTAACAGACCTCTCACTCTTCTCAGCTTGGAATCGAGCTAATAATTGGTACTTTCCTGTCTCCTCAACTCTATTTTTAAAGAAATTCGTGGTAGTTTACCCCTTGTTAATTCTGCATATGATCTCTATAACGAGATTAAAACTTGTTTTTCAAAGAGCAATAGCACTCGTGTTTTTCATCTTGGAAAAATCTCTCAACTCAATCACTCAAAACTCCTCTTCTATATCTGAGTACTTTGCTAAGTTCAAGTCTATTTGGGATGAATATGCACATTTTCGTCCCATGCCTACGTGTAATTGTGGTCATATGAGTCAATGTACTTGCAAGATCCTTGATATCCTCAGTGAAAGACAACAATATGACTTTGTGATCAAGTTTCTAATTGGTCTAACTGAGTCATACTCCGCAGTTAGGAGTCAAATTTTGCTTATGGATCCTTTACCGAAAATAAATTATGTGTATGCTATGTTACTCCAAGAAGAAAGTCAGAGGCTCTTCATCAATACTATTGATAACACTTCATCTCACGCATTCTATTCAAAGAATGTCTCAAAGTCGAGTTACTATGGTGACAAAAAGAGGATTTTATGCACTCATTGTGGATACACAGGACATACAATTGAAAAATGCTTCCAATTACATGGTTATCCTGGTGGATGGACTGGTCCTAAAGGCAAACACGTCAATCAAAGTAATTCCAAAGCTAATTGTGTAATAGCAATTAATGAACATGATCAAGAAGCCAAGAACTTCAATTCTTATGCCTTCACTCTAGCATAAATAGGGACGCAAATGGCCTTGGCTCATGGATCCTCTGAAACAACTCCAGCTGTTCATCAAGTTTCAATCCAAGAAGGTAATTCGACAAATTTTTCTTGTTGGATTCTTGATACAGGTGCTACAGATCATATGATTTTTTCACCAACACTCTATACTAATGGATATATTAGAGTAAATAGACATGTGTCTCTATCTAATGGCACTATTCTTTCTGCAACTCACTAAGGAAGTATAAAGCTCAACGACCATTACATTGACAAATGTTCTTTGTGTTCCTTTGTTCAAACACAATTTGTTTTCTATTTCTCAATTGACTAAAGCTGCTAATATATCAGTGTATTTTTCTTTATGACATTGTGAATTACAGGATACAAGGACAAAGAGGATGATTGGGATTTCATATGAGAAGTGTGGTCTATCCAAACACAAATACAAACACCCTATTCATTCTCAGTCTCTACTCAGAAATTTGATCTTTGGCACTCAAGACTTGGTCATCGTTCTGCAGCTAAACTTTCTGCACTTAGAGCTATAGAACCTAATATTTCATTTCTAAATTTGAATGTCTGTGACACTTGTCATTATGCAAAGAAAAGAAAATTAGTTTTCCCTATATCTCAGAATAAATCTTCTTCTTGTTTTGATTTGATACATTGTGACATATGGGGACCTTTTAAGGAAATTTCTTACTCAGAAAATTGTTTTTCCTAACTATAGTAGATGATTTTACACGTTGTACTTGGATATATCTAATGAAGCATAAGTCTGAAGTCAAAACTCACATTTTACACATTTATAACCTAATTATAACCCAGTTCAAACTCAAAATCAAACAGATCAGATTAGATAATGGAATGGAATTTGTACTCCCAGACTTTTACTCTACTTATGGTATTGTTTACCAATTGTCTTGTGTTGAGACACCTCAGCAAAATGGCCTTTTTGAGAGAAAACATCAACATCTTCTTACAACTTCTCGTGCTCTTATGTTTCCATCAAATTTACCTTTAAAATTTTGGGATGAGTCTATTGTTACTGCAGCTTACCTCATAAATCGGCTACCTACACCTTTATTGAAAAACTTATCTCCATATCAGATGCTCTATAACAAACAACCCTCTTTAGCCCATCTCAGAGTCTTTGGTTCTCTTTGCTTTGCTTCTACACTTCAACAAGGGAGATCAAAGTTTGATGTCAGAGCAGTAAAATGTGTCTTCTTGAGCTATCATCTAGCTGTTAAAGGCTATAAGTTGCTAGACATTTCTACTAACAAAACCTTCATTTCAAGAAATGTGAGATTTCATGAAAACATATTTCCATTTTCAGACACTATGAAACAAAAAGTCCCTCATACATTGTTGTTTCCCCCAACCACAGACAAATTCTTGGACTTAGACAGAAACTTTTTATCCTCACCATCAAACTCTACACAATCTCATACTATTGAACAACCCCAACCTACTAAACCTACAAGAACTTGCCAAGCTCCATCCTATCTAAAAGATTACATAGGTTACTCCACTTCTCTATGCACTTCTCACTCATCTTCAAGTCTTCATGCTCCTCATTCACAAGGTATACTCTATCCTATTATTGATTCTATTTGTACTAACCAGCTTTCAGAGAATTATAGATATTTTGTTGCTTCTATAAGTGCACTTACTGAGCCAAAGACCTACAAACAAGCTTCAAAACATCCTGAATGGATGGAGGCTATTAACACTGAACTTCAAGCTCTTCAAAGTAACAACACATGGATAGTTGTTCCATTATCAGACACTAATAATCCCATTGGCTCTAAATGGGGTTTTAAACTCAAATACAAGGCTGATGGTAGTCTTGAGAGATATAAAGCTAGGCTAGTTGCAAAAGGTTATAATAAACAAGAAGGTTTGGATTTCTTTGACACCTTCTCTCCTGTAGTAAAACTCACTTCAATAAGGCTATTGCTTGCCTTAGATTCTATACACAATTTTCATCTTCATCAGCTATATGTCAACAATGCTTTTCTTCATGGAGATTTGGAAGAAGAAGTGTATATGAATATACCTCCAGGCCTTGATGCTCCTCCCAAATCAGTCTGCAGATTAACCAAAAGCTTATATGGTTTAAAACAAGGATCCAGACAATGGTTTGCTAAACTATCCTCAGCTTTGATAGGCTATGATTTCACACATTCAAACAGTTATTACAGCCTCTTTATCAATGGTTCTTCCATAAACTTCATTGCTCTTCTTGTATACGTGGATGATATAATTGTGGAAAATGCTTCTTTATCAGAAATTAATCAATTAAAGTTGTTTCTTCATACTGCCTTCACTATAAAGGACCTTGGAGAACTCAAGTATTTTTTTAGGTATTGAAGTTGCTAGAACAAGAAAAGGCCTTTCTATATGTCAAAGAAAAATTGCTTTAGATATTCTAGATAAATGTGGTGTATTAGGGGCTAAGCATGTTGCCTTTCCTATGGAGTCCACAATTAGACTTACACAAGACACAGCTGATTTACTTGAGGATGCTTCATCCTATAGGCGCTTAATTGGGAGATTATTATATCTAACTATTACTAGACCTGATTTGAGTTACTCAGTTAATTGCTTAAGTCAATTCCTATCTAAACCTTCTAAGAATCATTGGAATGCAGCTCAACGTGTCTTGCGTTATATCAAAATCACATCTGGTCAAGGTATATTTTTTTCTTCTTCCTCAGAGATAAAACTCAAGGCCTTTTGTGATAGCTATTGGGCCGGTTGCATAGAAACACAAAGAAGTATTACTAGTTTTTGTATTTTCCTTGGAAACTCTTTGATCTCTTGAAAAAGTAAAAAAACAGCCTACTATAAGTAAATCATCTGCAAAGGCTGAGTACAAAGCATTAGCTTCAAATACTTGTGAATTAAAACGGCTTCTATATGCTCTTCAGGATTATGGCATATCTCATAATCATCCAGCTTTTATATACTCGGACAACAAATCTGCTATAACTATGTCTACTAATCTCATTCAGCATGAATGCACAAAACATGTCGACATTGATTGCAAAATTACACGAGAAAAGCTTAAGTTGGGCATTATTAAATTGTTCTACATTTCCTCTACTCTTCAACTTGCTGACATGTTCACTAAAACTCTTGGTTCTCTTCCATTTCATCTTAAACTCTCCAAACTCAACATTACAAACATACATGTTCCGCTTGTAAAGGGCTCTTGAAATACAGCAAAGCAAGTGGAAGAAAAAGAAATACAAAAGATATCCGAGAAATAGAATTACAGGGACTATTTTGTAAATAGTTGAAAAGGTAATTAGAAATCTGTTAGAATAGATTAGCTGTTAATTAGCTGTAGATTCTTAGCTTAGTGAGCAAGCTACAATAGATAGCTATATAAATGTACAATTCAATTTTCTCTTTCACGAAATACAATCTTTCTCTGCAATATTTCTTGCTCCCTCTTCAATGGAGTGATGTCTCCCTAAATGTTCTAATTTATGCCCTTGGGAGACATCATTTTTGGTGTTTATTTGATTATTTAGATAGACTTTTGGTGCTAATATGCAATAATTCAATTTTCCTCTTTAGATTTTAGTATTTTTGATTTATTAAGCTTTTGCGCGTAATATGGGTTGTTTTTAGTGAAAAGCTTGTAGGTTTTGAATACTAGCTAGAAGAGGAAGCCAAGAATAAAGTCAAAGATCGTGTAATGAAGTCAAAGCAAGAAGAAATATCCCGAAAGAATTGAGAATTTCAAGCTACAAATCTGGAAATTTGATAAAGATTGCTGATTTCGAGCCATCTAAGATTGGATTTAGCCTCTGACTTGTGAAGAGAAAATGTTGCCCATTGAGTTACGGAAATTTAGCAACTAGAATTGGGTCAATCCGAGTTGAAACGAGCCGGTTAGAGCTATTTTAGTGGAGGTGGTGCAGCAGTTACGGGATATGAGCTTAATTAGTGGACTTGGGCTTTTCTAATTTTCACTTAATCCTTAAGTAAAAGCCCTAATCCGATTTTATCATTATAAATAGGCCTTTAGACCTCATTATTCAATACCTCTTATTTTATTCTTCAATTCAAATCATCATTAGAAGAGAGTGTCCGGAGAAGAAGCAGAAGTAAGGAACAGAAGAAGCTTGGAGCTGGAGACTGTCTATATCTCCACGTTGCAGCCAATTTATCTTCCTAATTAGGTTTCTATTTTTCCTTTCTGTAAAACAATTATGAATTCCTTTTTATCTATTTTCTTAGTTTTTCCAATTATGAGATAATTTCATTAAGTACTTGAGAACGCGTAATGGATTGAACCATGATTTATTTCATTCTGTGTTATTGAATTTGGGATTATTTTAATTTAATTCAAATTGGGTATTCACTATTTTTCCTTAATTTACATTTATTTCCTTTTAATGAATTCGCGACTCAATATTAGGACTTAGTACGTAGGCTATTCCAATTAATGGCGAATTGGATCACCTTGACGGGGGTCTAGGATGGAACTAATTAACGAATGTAGGATGTAAATTATTTGACCTTGACAGGCTTGATTAATCTTCTGGCCAATTGGGTAGTTAGACTTGAACTATTCAAAGGTGGACTATATTCACCCCGACGGGGTTTGTAGCACCTGAGAAGAGCTCCTTAGTCCACCCTGACGGGGGTAAGGAGATAATTGAATCCCGACCAATAGTAATTACCCAAATTGTCCCTTAAACAATACATGGAATGATTTGAATTAGGTGAAATTCTTGCGTTACTCGAGTACTACTTTCTCATATCTTGCGTCCAACTATTTTTACTTGCGTTTAGCTTCATATTTGCATTAATTTAGTCTTTTTAATGATTGCCTTAGTTATTAGAAAAACAACCAAACAAACTTCTAATCATTTATCTGCTTTTCCGTGCAATTAAACACTACTTGATAAGCATTAAAGTCAACCAATCCGTCCCTGAGAACGGATCTGTTTATCACTATTATTACTTGGGACAACCGTACACTTGCGGTTGTGGTTCTATTTACTTATTGCATTAGGTTTCTATTTTTCCTTTCTGTAAAACAATTATGAATTCCTTTTTATCTATTTTCTTAGTTTTTCCAATTATGAGCTAATTTCATTAAGTACTTGAGAACGCGTAATGGATTGAACCATGATTCATTTCATTCTGTGTTATTGAATTTGGGATTATTTTAATTTAATACAAATTGGGTAATCACTATTTTTCCTTAATTTACATTTATTTACTTTTATTGAATTCGCGATTCAATATTAGGACTTAGTATGTAGGCTATTCCAATTAGTGGCGATTGGATCACCTTGACGGGGGGTCTAGGTACGGAACTAATTAACGAATGTAGGATATAAATTATTTGACCTTGACAGGCTTGATTAATCTTACGGCCAATTGGGTAGTTAGACTTGAACCATTCAAAGGTGGACTATATTTACCCTTACGGGGTTTGTAGCACCTGAGAAGAGCTCCTTAGTCCACCCTGACAGGGGTAAGGAGATAATTGAATCCCGACCAATAGTAATTACCGAAATTTTCCCTTAAACAATACATGGAATGATTTGAATTAGGTGAATACCTAGCGTTAATCGAGTACTACTTTCTCATATCATGCGTCCAACTATTTTTACTTGCGTTTAGCTTCATATTTGCATTAATTTAGTCTTTTTAATTATTGTCTTAGTTATTAGAAAAACAACCAAACAAACTTATAATCATTTATCTGCTTTTCCGTGCAATTAAACACTACTTGATAAGCATTAGAGTCAACCAATCCGTCCCTGAGAACGAATCTGTTTATCACTATTATTACTTGGGACAACCGTACACTTGCGGTTGTGGTTCTCTTTACTTATACATTTATTTTAGAACACACTAAGTACCACCAAGTTTTTGGCGCCGCTGCCGGGGACGGTAGCGTGTGACCCCGGTCTTTATCCTTTAGTGTTAGTTGCATTTTTATTTTCAGTTTTACGCTTGTGTTTGTTTTGTTTTTACAGGTGCATTATTCAGGCAATGATCAAGAGATTTATTTAAAGATGTATATAGGACATTACCCAAATCCCGGTCCATTTGACCATTGGGAAGACTCTTCGGGACAACAACAATGGGGTATTAATTCTTACCAACAACCTTATCAATACCCGCAAGAGCAAGGATGGAACAATCAATGGATCAGGAATAATCAACAACAAACACCATATCACTATCAGCAAGAGCATGAATGGAACAACCAGTGGGTTGAAAACATTCAACAGTATCCACCTCATCAAGAACAACAAGATACACTACTAGATAAAGTCAATCAGCTACTCGAGGAAGTCAAGGCAGGAGAGCCAGTGCGTAAGGCAAGAGAAGAGGAACACAAAGCTAACTGTGCATTCATACAACAGATGATAGACGAAATGGATGCCCGAAACAACTCTCCTAACTTAGCTGAAAGTGGTAGTAAGTCTTATGAAGATCCCACTCCCTCGAGGGATGGAACGGATCAACCAGAAGAAGTTGTTGATGAGGAGGTGTTGAAAGAAGGTGAGAATCTTGTTAGCATGGTGGAAGAAGGGGTAGCAACGAAAATCCTAGAAATTGAAACAGACATTGCTATTCCTATGGTGCATGCACATGATCAAGGTATAGAACGAAAAAAAGAAGAAGAGGTGATCAATATTAGAGATTCCAAAGAAAAAATACAATGAGGTAATAGTGGAAGATTGGGTTGAAAGCGAAGATGAATATGAAATGGTAGAGGGGTCAATTGAAGAATTAAAGGTTAAAGATAAAATAGAAATTGAATATCCGCCACAAAAAGTTCACCAATCATTATCTCCACCACGAATCATTATTAGAGATGAAAAATCAGAATCACCTCTATTACTACAAATGATCGACATGTGCTATATAAACAAGGTGCAACATCGTGAGAGTAATGCGGCAAGGAGGAGCACCTACCCACCACATTTTAAAGATGAATACGAGATTGAAACGAGGAATAAAAATAAGCTTATACCGTTGAGAACGGTTATCTACTCTAATGTGGTGGAAAATGAGTTTCGGCGTGAAAGTAAGAAGGCGAAACGAAGTACTTACCCACCCACTTTCAGAGATCGATTGAATAATATTATAAGGGGGAAGGTTCTTAAGCTTTTACATCTAGGAGGAGGCGAGTTTAAGCGGAGGAACACCGCAAAGGCCTCAATACCATCTTCATGGAAGGTAACGCGTCGAACTTAAAGACGTAATAAACAAAAGTGCTTCTTGGGAGACAACCCATGTTTTAAATTGCTTTCATGTCTTTTAAATTCTTAGTGTAAAGTAGAGTAGTGGTTATTGATTTAGTGTTTATTTGTAAGAAATGAGGAAGGTTGGTGTTTTTGATGATTACAGGAGTGAAGGTCACGAGTTTGGGGTAGTTAGAACGAAAAAGAATGAAAATTTTGGGTTCCAATACAGTGGAAACCGGGTACCCGGTTTTTAAAAACCGGGGACCCGTTTTTGGAGTTGTACCCAGGTATCAAAACTTCAGAAGATCATAACTTGATGCTCGGAAGTCGGAATTAACTTTTTCTTAAGGGTAAACCGCATAACTTTTCGAGCTCTATCCAATGGTGAAGTCAAAAAGTTCGAATGAACAGCTAAAAAGTTCTGATTAGTGCGTCAACTTTGACGCAAGGTTGGTTGCGTCTAGCCTCCAACACATGAAACACCATTGATAACGAACCAAGGCTCCAAAAACACTCAAATTTCACCATCAAAACACCAATATATCACCAATACTTATCTCTAAATATCATCCCAACACATAATCAATCACAAATCTTTCCAAAAACACCAAGAAATTCAAGTTTTAACCCAAAAATTTCTTTCACCGAAACTTAAAGTTTATCCATTAAACCTATCCAAAACCTTGAAATAATTACGACCCAGCTCAGAATACACCATAATTTATATCCGTACACCTTCAAGAACACCAAAATCACAATTTCACCCAAAACGTTTAGAGTTCTTGAAGCTTTGAGTTTGGGGTCATCAGAGATGACCATGAAGGTTGGGAAAGGTACGAAGAACATGATAAAGATAGAAAGTTGGGTGTTGAGGAAAGATTTTCGTAGAAGAGATGATGATTTAGAGGGTTAGGAAAAGATGAAGACTTTGAAAATATGACAAAAGAGTTCGAGGTAATGAAGAACACTTTATTCAAGATGAACGCAACAAATACATGATCTTTTAAGCTTGATAAAGAAGTATTCAAAATTTCAACATGAGACTACACGTAATCGGCCTAGTGCCGATCCAGATATGTTTTCCTATCCTTTCTCATTTAGTGTAGATTATTTTATTTGCTTTGAGTCTTTTCGAGTTGTGGGGACACGACTCATTTTTTAGTTTGAGGTGGGGTTCGTTGCCTCATCCCAGTTTTTATGTGTTTATTTGTTTTTAATTGCTTTCAATAAATTAATTAGGAGTTGCGTTTGACTGTAGAGGTTTTTAAATGTCCCTTTTAAGCATACTTTTGATGAATTAATGATAGTAGATAATGGACTTTAGGGAATAACATAAAACGCACTTTAATTGCATGCAAACATAGATGATGAATAGGAAAAATTAATGAACAATGCAAAAGAAGTAAGCTTGTACTTAAGAAAACTGTTTGGTTTGTAGAACGTGAGATCAAAATTAGTAGAGAACCCACTTAGATATGAACTAGAGATGAACCATGTAACTAGGAAAATGATAGGGGCAGTTCTTTGATAGCCATTTGAAGCCTTTTAGCCTGTTATCCCTTATATTAATTTTATCCGTCTTAGCCCAATTTTGATCCTTAAGCCTTTTCTTTTGTAGCCACGTTATAAGCCCATTATCCCTTAGATTATTAGGCATGACCAAATGAACCGCACTTGAATCACGATCATGAGACCTGTCTCGAGCTTGAGTTTGGGGTGGAGGGTCCACATTTGGGAAAGTACATTGGGAAGGGATTATATGTTTTTATATTGAGGCACAAAAATGTAGATGATATTATTATTTGTAACTCTTTACCGGGATTTGAAAAAAAAGAAAAAAAAAGGTAAAAAGAAAAAATTTATAAGAGACATGACCTTTCACATCAAAAGGATGGTCATGGGTATCTTGTAAAAAAATGAAAAAGAAAATAAAAAGAAAGAATAAAATAAACCAGCAAAGTGGAATATTTTGAAAAATCATCTTAGTATATCGGGTTGACATGGGGACGCGACATTAGTGCGTCAAATGGGTTGAGTAAGAACATTATATGAGTGTAAACTCAAGCTCGCGGACAGTTGTTGATGGTAAGTAAGGAGAGAGCCAAAAGCTCACTTCAAATTTACCAAATATACATACCACACCGTCCCTAAGCCTACGCTAAAACCGTAAAGTCCTCGTGATTCCTAGGTGCATGGTAAGTTAATAGGTTGTATACTAAGTGGAGCGTTCAAAGCGAGTAAGGATCGAGGAACAAACTATAGCCATCATAATGAGATAAGTACACGTGTAACCTTTTAGCATTGCAAAGTTAATTTTACGATTGAAGTTATTTGTGTTTGATGTTGCATGATTAGTGTATGTGTATGTTAGTTCATAATGTTTGATATATGAGATTTATTTTAAGAATTGCTTTAGGATGTATTTACTAGCTTTTATTTTCTCTTGCATCTACTTCATTCCCCTTGTTTTTAGTTTTGCTTTGTCGGGACGACAAAGGTTTGAGTTGGGGGTCTTGATGTCTCCCTAAATGTTCTAATTTTATGCCCTTGGGAGACATCATTTTTGGTGTTTATTTGATTATTTAGATAGACTTTTGGTGCTAATATGCAATAATTCAATTTTCCTCTTTAGATTTTAGTATTTTTGATTTATTAAGCTTTTGCGCGTAATATGGGTTGTTTTTCGTGAAAAGCTTGTAGGTTGTGAATACTAGCTAGAAGAGGAAGCCAAGAATAAAGTCAAAGATTGTGTAATGAATTCAAAGCAAGGAGAAATATCTCGAAAGAATTGAGAATTTCAAGCTACAAATCTGGAAAGTTGATAAGTATTGCTGATTTCGAGCCATCTAAGATTGGATTTAGCCTCTGACTTGTGAAGAGAAAATGTTTCCCATTGAGTCACGGAAATTTAGCAACTGCAATTGGGTCAATCCGAGTTGAAACGAGCCGGTTAGAGTTGTTTTAGTGGAGGTGGTGCAGCAGTTACGGGATTTGGGCTTAATTAGTGGACTTGGGCTTTTCTACTTTTCACTTAATCCTTAAGTAAAAGTCCTAATCCAATTTTATCATCATAAATAGGCCTTTAGACCTCATTATTCAGTACCTCTCATTTTATTCTTCAATTCAAATCATCCTTAGAAGAGAGTGTCCGGAGAAGAAGCAGAAGCAAGGAACAGGAGAAGCTTGGATCTGGAGACTGTCTATATCTCCACGTTGCAGCCAATTCATCTTCCTAATTAGGTTTCTATTTTTCCTTTCTGTAAAACAATTATGAATTCCTTTTTATCTATTTTCTTAGTTTTTCCGATTATGAGCTAATTTCATTAAGTACTTGAGAACGCGTAATGGATTGAACCATGATTTATTTCATTCAGTATTATTGAATTTGGGATTATTTTAATTTAATTCAAATTGTGTATTCACTATTTTCCTTAATTTACATTTATTTACTTTTAATGAATTCGCGACTCAATATTAGGACTTAGTATGTAGGCTATTCCAATTAGTGGCGATTAGATCACCTTGACGGGGGTCTAGGTACGGAACTAATTAACGAATGTAGGATATAAATTATTTGACCTTGACATGCTTGATTAATCTTACGGCCAATTGGGTAGTTAGACTTGAACCATTCAAAGGTGGACTATATTCACCCTGACAGGGTTTATAGCACCTGAGAAGAGCTCCTTAGTCCACCCTGACGGGGGTAAGGAGATAATTGAATCCCGACCAATAGTAATTACCGAAATTGTCCCTTAAACAATACATGGAATGATTTAAATTAGGTGAAATCCTAGCGTTACTCGAGTACTACTTTCTCATATCTTGCGTCCAACTATTTTTACTTGCGTTTAGCTTCATATTTGCATTAATTTAGTCTTTTTAATTATTGTCTTAGTTATTAGAAAAACAACCAAACAAACTTATAATCATTTATTTGCTTTTCCGTGCAATTAAACACTACTTGATAAGCATTAGAGTCAACCAATCCGTCCCTGAGAACGAATCTGTTTATCACTATTATTACTTGGGACAACCGTACACTTGCGATTGTGGTTCTCTTTACTTATTGCATTTATTTTAGAACACACTAAGGACCACCATGGAGTCTTGAAGCTTCTTGTTCTACAATTTATCATATTCAGACTTCTTACTAACATAATAGAGGGGTTGTTGATTACCTTCAACTTTCAAATTAAAACAGCAGCTACAGCTTCCTTGGTTGGAGCTAAATAAAGGCTAAAGAGATCCTTGAATGATGTATTGATGGAGTGGGTGCCAACGATAAGTATTCATTTGTACTTCTAAAGGCGTCTTGGCACTGAGGATTCCAAGTGAAATCTTTGGGTTTCCTCGATATTTTGAATATGGGTGCAAACATTTTGTCTTGGTCATGAATCGAGTAAGGGTAGTCACTGGACCAAAAAGAGACTATAATTCCTTGATCATGCAGAGGAGGTGTCATGTGTAGGATGTCTTGTATTGTAGTTTGTCTATGTTAGTTTCTATTCCTTGGGAACTGACCAGTAATCCCAGGAACTTCCCTCGGTTACCCCCAAGCTGCACTTCTCAAGATTGAGTCGGATGCCCACCTTTCTCATGATATTAAAAGCCTCGTCAATTTCTCAATATTTTTCTTGAATGTTTGAATTTTAACGAGCAAATCTTTAATATATATTTCCATGCTCCGACCTATATAATTTGGAAATATCAAGTTTATCTAAAAGCATGACTCTTTAGCAGGACAATCTTTGTTAAGTTATGAAGGCAGTCTTATCTCCGTCTTCTAAAGTAATATAGATTTGGATGTACCCTTTGAATACGTCCATGAATGTGAGGAACTAATGGCATATGATGGGTACGCCTAATTAAGATTGGTGAAGTTTATACACATACACCAGCTGTCGCTGGGCTTAGCTACCTTCACCAGGTTGGATACCTAGGACGGGTACACTACAAGAAAACAGGTAATTGGTGACACACGTTAAGTGACATTTTTTAAAAAGTGTCACTTATAGTACATTTCGCGACAGTTTTTAAACTGTCGCCATAATTGGTGACATTTTCTGTATAACTGTTCCCTCAAAGCTGTCACCTATAGTTGGTGGCATTTTTTTAGCTGTCGCCTATAACTGTCGCTTATGCAAAATTATATAAGCTGAACGAGATTCGAAACCAGACCGTTTGATTCTAAATTAACTATCTTACCATCTCAACTCTTTAAGTAAGTTATGCTTCTCCTCGTATTTTATTTTTTTAAGCGAAGGACATTTCATAATTAATTTTTTTTAATTTTGACTCACTTCTCTTTCTCCCCTCCAGTCGTCTCCGATAGCATCTCTTTCTACCAAAAGTCTCTATCTTCATCTTGAGCTTATCTCTTTCTCTCTTCTTAGGGTTTTGACCGATTTTCCACCTCAAGAAAATGATGCAGCCAAACGGCGATGGTACTACGATGCCAATGATGATGCAGCAGCAACAACCACCGCAGCTTCCTTCGACGTGGGGTCAGCAGCCATCGCAAGTGCCTCCGCTGCAACAGCAACAACAGTACGGTGCTCCTCCACCGGCTTCTTCCGATGAGATTCTCTCTCTGGATCGGTGACTTCGTGGTCAAACGAGCAGCTTTCCACTGGCTTCACTCCGGCGGCTAAGGCCGGCGATTCTGGTATGTTTTTTTATATAGTAATAATTAATCAACCTATATTATTCATTGACTAATTAAGGTCTATTAATTTATTATATAAACAGCTTAAAACGGGGAATTTTTTTAATATAAACATCATTTTCCTAAATCTACAGTAATTTGTGATATAATGCGTTTTAATAATTTTAATTTCTGTTCGGATCAGGTGAAAGAGTAGACCGTGCTATTGAAACTGACGCAATAACTACCCCAATTTTCAACATATCCGCTTATTTCTTCAGAGAAACATCCGAGCTTATTGATTTCAAGGTATTTGGAGAAAAGACATGTAAGTTTTGATTATGGACGCTATGGAAACTATATTACTCTTGCAGCATGAAAGAAAATAAGTTTTTATTTCTTGTTTCATTGTGTTTTGCTCTACTTGTTTATTTAGCATGAGATGTTTGTAAATATGTTCCTCTTCATGAGTCATTTATTTAAACCTTACTCTAGTCATGTTGTTGACAAGGTTAAACCAAAACAGTATATTAAATGACTATTTTGCCCTTGTTTAATTATGTTGATCAAGTGGGATCTAACTCCTGCATTTTGACCTATTTACGTGAAGGATGCTTGTGAGGCTGAAGCTAGGGTATAAACATCTAAAAGCTGGAGATTCAACTCTTATCACAACCACCATGGCTAAGGAAGAAGAGAAGCTACTCGAAGAGAGGCTAAAAGAGGAAGAATCAGTGAAAGAGGAGGCTCCACAGTTGGATGATCTCTTAACTCAAACTCAACTCTATTCAGAGAAAATGGATACAAAAAGAGGTGGAGATGCAAAAAGAAAGACACCAGATGATAATCTTGGTAAAATGATTTAGAGTAATTTTATAGTTTTTAACGGGTTCAAATAATAGTTGTTTGTTATGTACTTTCAGGGTATTAAAAAGGTGGACTTTTCTCGAGCTAATGTATCTCTTGAGTTGCAAAAGCTTGTGATAAATTCATTTGCTAGAAAGGTGAGTTAATTGCACTATAGGTCCCTGTATTATGCAACATAACCTATATTTTATCATACAAATAACAAGATAAAACAAACTTTGAAAAAATAGATTTAAAAAGCTTGGGGGCCAAGTAAGGTATTATTATAAATTTTGTGTTAATGGGCCAAAGTTTTGTGTGTTAATTGCACTATAGGTCCCTATATTTTAATGATATTACTCTCTTGCTTTGTCAGCTTCTTAACTCATTCCCAAATGCTATACCGCTGTAACAATGAAGTTTTTATTTTGAATTTTTTCGGATTCTTTGTTTGTGAATTGTGGTTTTCTTTTTTTAGGTTTGATATCTCTAGAAAGTGTAACAATGAAGCTTAACAATCTAATGATTCAACTTAAGAAGAATTGTAATGGATCTTGTATGTATTTTTCTTTTCTTCAATTTCTGAATATAATTAGTTTGATAATTCTTTGTTTAAATTTTTTTCTACAATATACTTTTACAGGTTTGTATCCTCCAGTTGAAGAGATTGTTGCACAGTGTGGAAAGTTTTATCTGTTAGACAGAGTACTAACAATGTTATTTGTATATATGTATATTTTGTATCTATTATTAATGTAACCTTTTTTTACAGGTTCTTATATTTTACAGGATCTTGGACTGAATCACTTCATCACTTCTCAGGAAGGGTAAGTGCTCGGCTTTGCAAGAAGTTGACTTAACGGTAAGATTTTACATTTGCTTCCATTTTTTGCATATTTAAGGCAGAAATGAAGCGAGTTGCAGATAAAAGTTCAAGAATTGGAACTGGAGAAAAGATGTCTTCAGGTAAAAAAATCAATCCACATGATGATGGTATCTTCAATTATTTTATTTATGAGAAGAGTGCTTGTTACTTATTTACGTTTTTTGTGCAGGGGCGCCAAGAAGTTTTTCACCGACTGGTTGATTTAATTGGAGGTTTGTATTATCTTTATCTATGTTAGCTTTTACCTCCTCCTAACTGAATATTATGTACGTTTACTGAATGGATTTTGTTACAGCTCTTTTTGCAGCGGAATTGGCAAACGATTTCGGGTTTTTCAATTGTCCTTCAATTGTAAGAATTTACTATTTTAAAGCTATAATATACAAATGATGATGGGTAATATATACTTTTCATATTTTACTTATTTATTTATCACTCATTAAAATAACTTTATAGGTTGTTAAAGATTGACTTTCTATCTTTATATGCTTCAGATTATATGCAAAAGAGTAGAATTAGTTCAAGATTTAAGATTCGAAATCGCAACTACAATAATTAAAGCTACTCCTGATGGTGAATATCTTTTAGCATCAGGTGAATACTTGATACTTATTAATTAGAAGTTTATGGTCAAGTTTTCTAATCTGTTTAGTTTGCTAATACATAGATAAACAATAATTAACATACTTGTGTGCAGAGTATCATTTCGGGAATAAGAAATTGGATGGCAGATGAAGTGCTATATCAAGTTAGTTTGATTAAATTCATTATTTAATTAACTTTTTAATTCTTATCATGTCTTAAAAAAATATCATTATTTTTCCTTATGTAGGGCAAAATCCATCAAGTTGCTTCAAGCATGTCGAAAGAAAACTGTGAAACACTGCTCAAATGCATTAATGAGGTAAATATATAAATTTTCTTTTAATATGATTAAGATAGTTTCTTCACAGATTGTGCAGTTAAATTTGATGTTGACTGTACACGCTTCCTTGAATTATGGCTATTTCATATTCGGTGGGGGAAGGGGAATAATCAGGACAAATTGATGGTGAGAATTTAATGAAAATTGATTTTTTTTACAGGTTATTGAGAAAGCTATGGAAGTTCAGAAAAAGAGCCCGGGAAAGCTTCCATTGATGGTTTGCCTTCTGACCATACAATAAATACTATTTATTGCTTCTTTTGCGTTGGAGTTATTAATAAGAAAATATTTTTGTTGATAAACTTTGAATTTCATTAATGCGGGTGGCAGGGTATGTAATTTTATGGTATTTATTCATATATTTATATATTTATAGCATAGAGTCAGTTGTTTATACATCTTCGTTTTGATTAGGTCGATGCGGAGAACTCAACAAGGTAAAAAGTTCTGTGTGATGGAGCGAGCTGGAAATTTTTTGTCCAGTGTAGTGTTTGATGCCGTCAAATATTACTTACGGCTTTTGGTTGGTAAGCTTAAAATATTTTACTAATTACCTAAAGGTCCCTCAAGTTTTCAGAATCTTTTTTTTGCCCCCTCAAGTGTTTGATGTTTGTATAAAATTGGTGGTTGTATGAAAAAATATAGGGACCTAAACTGCAATTAATGATTGTGTGTTTGACAGATTCTCCCAAAAAAAATTCTGCAAAATGAATTTGCCACATCACGATGCTACAGTTATTCTGGTTAATGACTGGAGGGGTTTTTCTAAGTGTCATATTCTATGTAAGGGTAATATTGTCGTGTTTCAGTTAATTGAGCCTTGCAAGTTCTCAAGGTAATTATCAATAAACTACTTTTAATTTTGATTTTTGCATAGTATAGGGACGTATAGTGCAATTTTTACATTTTAATTTGATGAATTGTTGAACATGCTATAGGTGTACATTGTTCGAGTGAATGGGTTAGATGTTGCAACACTTTGCCTCATAAATATGAGTGATTTGAGCGTATCAACTGATTCTGGTATTCTCCCTCTCATTTTTTTATTTTTTATTTAGGGACCTCTTTTTTACTGCAATTTTTGCTTAATATAAGGACCTCTAGTGCAAATAAAATGACTTAAGAGTGTAACACACTTATAAATGTGTGTGTGTTACAGGTGGAGAAAGCGAAAATTTCTTCTATCCATTCCAACAGAGTAACTGAGGAATTAACAGACTTTCTTTTCTGATATTTCAAAGGTAATGAAAAAAATTAAGGAATCTAAAATTAACTAATCACTCTTCTGATAATGAAAAAAATTGCAGAAGGACCCAGGTTATGTTGCTGTGTTAGAGGCAATGCTTGAACCTGGAGAGAAGAAAATAAATTTAAAGCAAAACGTATACGTTCATTTGAAGGACCAAACTGCAACTATTCCATTTGCATTATGGTTAATATTTGAATTACTTGAATTATGCTATAACAAATAGGAATTGTATATTAATTTATTTATTTTTTAAAAGTGATGGGTGACATTTAAAACGGTGTCGCTAAAGCGATGGGCGACACTTAAAACGGTGTCCCTAACGAGATGGGCGACACTTGAACGAGTGTCTCCAAAGTGATGGGCGACACTTTAAAATATGTCATCAAATATTAAGCGACATTTCTTTCGAAGTGTCCCCAAAAGATGGCGACATCAAAAATAAGGACAATTGTTTTTTGTTAGGCGACAGTTTAAAAAGTGTCACCTAAAGTTTGGCGACAGTTTTTGAACTGTCGCCTACCTGTAAAATAACTGTCACCAATAAACAGTTTTTTTGTAGTGGTAATGAACTTCCCGAATATGCCGAGCAACTAAAAGTCTTCTAATTTATTACTTGATCACTTGTGTTGAGATATAAAATCTCATTAATAGAATGCCTTTTCCTAACGGTTCAGACTTTTGGTTGAGTTGGCAATTTAACATGGTATCGGAGCTCCACGGACCTTGAGATCTTGGTTTCGAATCTCTCGACCGCCACCCACTTTATTCTGCACGTACAAGCTTAGCTCTTCTCCTAAGCCTTCTATGGGCACTCTTCTTCTAAGCCTTCTATGGGCACTCTTCTCTACGAAGACCATCTCCAGCAGATGCGCCATTTTTATACTCTATATTTCATTATACCGTATCAAAATACATCTACTTCAAAAATTTGCCGCATCAATTTCCAGTTTTACTATTTCAGTTACTCTATAATTTTATTTCATATCTACTATTTATTTATAATTTTAATTTTTATTCATTTTTATAAAATAAAAATAATAATAATAATAATAATCGTAATAATAATAATATATAAGTCTTGTAATATTTAATTTATTATTATTTAAATGAATTTATTATTTATTTTTATTTTCAATAACATAAATAATAATAAATGTATTAATATTATAATATTTAATTTTAGTTTTGTTTGAATAAAATATTAAATTATATATATCTATATATATATATATATATAAATATATGAATTACTTTTATTATATATTTGACTTTATACTTTTCTTTTAAAATTTGATAATTTAAATAAATATATATATTTGATATAAAGATAATATATAATATTATTATTTATAACTCTAAAATAATACAAAAAAAGAAAAAAGAAAAGTTAACTCAATTTTAATTTAATTTAATCTTTTTTTATAATTTTTCAGAATTTTTAAATTATGATTATTTAATTTAAGTGTATTATAGTTTTTTTAAAAAGAAAAGAAAAAATATATTAATTATATTCATAATTCATGAAAGGATTAAAAAAAAAAAACTTATACCGTAAGAGACAAATGCAATGAGAATAGCGCATATGGGAGTGAATATAGAGTGTCTATTTTGTGGGTCCCATGATTTAAAGTAACTGCTGGAGTGAGCAATTTGCTCTCATACGGTATTTTTTCAATTTTTTTTTGTTTTGGCGCATCTGCTGGAGATGGTCTAAGCTTGCACGCGAGGGGGCGTGTTGAGATATAAAATCTCATTAATAGAATGTCTTCTCCTAACGGTTCGGACTTTTGGTTGAGTTGGCAATTTAACATGCATGGCAATTTAACAACTTGATTTCTTTTTTTACGAGAAAATCTTATATTCCCGTTTGGTCAACTTTACACCAACTCTGACATTCAATCGGTGCTCGGAAATGGAGGGATCAATGTCAATCATGTCTTTATTTTCATAGGCAAATAAATCTGCATGCTCTTCTAACTTGTATCTCGCGTCGCTTTTCATGTCGCCAGATAAGGATTCTCCGATGCATCCTTTCTAATTAGGTGACCCAATAGATAATTGGGCGAGATTTTATTTGGGGTCTGGCTTAACTCGTCCTCCCTCGGGTATCCCTAATGCTAAATATGATAGTTATGGAAATGAACTCGGGTCGGAACTCCTTAGGCTGGAAGCAGATTTACTCAGATGGTGATTAAATTTCCATTGATGCAAAATATCATGTTCACGTGATGCATAATATCTTATAACTTAGAGGCAAGAAGCTCTATTGAAGCAGAAGCTCAAGGTGTTCGGGGGGTTGCGAAATAGCGAAAGGTTTTCCTACCAACTCAACTATTATTAAAAGTGATTGTGAAGTGATAGTTAAACCTTTAGCTACTAGGACCCCTTGTAATAGTTATGAGTGTTGTAATATTTTTAAGTCAATTTATGGTACTGCGGAATTCGTAATCCGATTTTTACCTTTTTTAGCCGCAAAGGTAATAGAGTAGCTGATTAGGTCGTCAAACAAAAACTTGTTGGCAGACTGTTTGGTGACTGGGGGATATCTCCTCCTTCTCAGTTAGCTCAACTTATCTTACTTGATAAGTAGGTATGCGGTATTGGGTAATCTTTTGTAATATTTAACATTATCATGCTATTTATATTATTAAACAGTTGATAAAGAAAAAAGGGGATGACACGATATGAAGAGTCACAATCAGGCATTTTAAAGTTAGTGAACATAGGTGTAAAAAACATATTGTAGAATTGCATGTTCTTTAGCAGCTTCCAAGGCAGGGTCGTATTTGTTTGGGGGTACATGCTGCTTTGTATGTAAGTGTGTATGAACGGAACTTTGGTTTCACTTCTGTAGTGTTTAGGAAATCTAGGCTGGCCGATGCTTGCTTTCGTGGCAGATGAGTCGTAATTTCTTCATTTTGAACACCTAGTACCTGAGCAAAAGAGACACGAGGAGTTCACGTTATTATCCCTAGTCTATGAGAAGATTAATACATCCTTATACTAATGACAAGTCATTAACTCTTATGTGGTCTATCTAAAAAGAAAATAAAATGAAGAAGTAAAAGAAATATCTCGCTCGTATAAAGTATAGAGAAATAATAAATTGTGTGACAAGAATTTAAATTTTGCTATTCTTCTATTGATAATAGAGGATTATAAAGGTCTTAAACTATTTATAATAAGCCTAATCCCACCTAAATTCGGATAAAGAAATTGGTTTTAGAAAATTGGGGATACAAATTTGATGCATCAAAAGAGGATGAGTGACAACATCTATGAGCCTAAACTCAAGCTTTTAGGCGGTTAGTTACTATGTCAAGTGAAGGGAGTGTCAAAAGCTCGCTCTAAAGTTATCCAAATTGTACCATACCAACCCTAAGTCATGCTACAACCAAAAAGACATTGAGATTCTTAGCTATGTGATTAAGTGATGAATGAGCAGAAAGGATGCGAGTAAGTAGATCATTTAGACGTCATGGAAGGATCGAGGATCACCCTATTGCCACCACTTCGAGGAAGGTATTTTAGTGTCACTTTGTGCATTTCTAAAGTATTTCTTCTTGGAACTTTAACATGTTTATTTTGTGTATGATATTATATGTGTGGATTCTTTCTTAGGTAAGACTTTATGATATTCGTTGTATATATTATTACTTGTCTACTTCTATGGACTTTTTGGGACTTTTTGGGACTTTAGACCTTAGGTTAGTGTTTCTTTTGTCAGGACGACAAAACTTTGAGTTGGGGGTGTTGATGTATCTCAATTTTTATAGATTTATACATTATTGAAAAAACATTTGATAGGGTTTAGTCTTGGATGATTATATGTTTGGAGCATTTTTAGGTAATTTGTGTTTTACGTGTGAAACTACTAGGTGCATGGATGGTAAAAGATCCCAATAGGAATAAAATAAGTATAACAGTTATTAATAAACCCAAATCAAGTTACGTGAGGAACCAAGAAGTCCATTGAAAGATTAACGAGAAGTCTCGCCAAAATGCATTCGTCGACTTGCAAAAATCGTAAGAAACCGTTGGTGAATTAGCTCATGAAAGTTACATTAAGGGTAAGTTGTGTGTCTGATTCCGAGTTAAGACGCAAAAGATATGCCAGTTTTACTAACACGACCCAAGTTGTCCAGATTAAGATAAGTCCATTTAGTCACTTTTGACTCACTTAAGTTGGGCGAAACGAGCTAAAACGTTTATGGAGCCTATATATGCTTATTTTTATCATCAAAACATGTCACTTATCATATTAAAGAGTTATAAACATGTAGAGAAAATTCAAGAATCAAGGAGATCATCTACAACACCTTCTTTCACACTTATGTCCCCATGTGTAAGTTTCCTTATTTTTCCATTATGTCTTTAGTTATGAATACATTCGCTTTTATTTTATGTATTGAATTATGAACTAATTCCCCATAACTTGAGGATTGTAAGGGTATGAAACCTAAACCATGATTTTATTGTCTTTCTTATAATTTTGGAATTTCTCGTTTTAAATTGAATTTGTGGATCATCATTAAATAAGACTTTATAATTGTGTGAACCTTTTCTCTGATCAATTAGCATGTTAGTTTAGCAACTTAACTATTGTCTGGAAAGGGGATTGGGTTGCGGATCATATTCTATATTCGTTTGATGTGAGATAGTGAACTAGAAGGTATCGACTAGTCAAATGATCACATAAGGTTAGATCTCATCGTCCTAATACTTGGTATTGTCATTCGGGAAAGGTATATGGAGTACCAAGGGCAGCCCTTATTTACTCGGGAGGTATTTAGGTGGATATGAGAATCCCGATTAACAGCTACATACCAATTTCACCCTTAAAGTAAGAAAGCATCTAAATCATGTCTAGCGGGGATTACTAGCATCTCTCTCTCTCTCTCTCTCTCTCTCTCTCTCTCTCTCTCTCTCTCTCTCTCTCTCTCTCTCTCTCTCTCTCTCTCTCTCTCTCTCTCTCTCTCTCTCTCTCTCTCTCTCTCTCTCTCTCTCTCTCTCTCTCTCTCTCTCTCTCTCTCTCTCTCTCTCTCTCTCTCTCTAGTTATTTGCTTTCTAGTTAATTTTACTTAATCAACTCTTATTTCGAAAAACAAACAAAAATATCTTATTTTTAGTCTTTTATTGGCAACAAATAATTAAATTTGAACTAACGTCCTAAATTAATTTGTTAGTCCTTGTAGATACGATACTCGACTTATGTACTTTATTACTATTGACGACTCGTTCACTTGCGAGTATCATACTTGGAGTGAGATTTTATATCACATCTCGAAGGACAACGTCAAACAAGAGTGAATCATAAAAAAATTGATATCATCATCTAAATCATCATGAGATTAACACAATATAGAAATATAGGTTACCTCATCATTGTCTTCTTTCCTAGTATCCATGAAAGCAACATAGTTGGCCACATGATTATACTCATCACTTTGACTTGAAGTTTCATCATCCCAAGTTTCATTACAACTTTTTTTAGGAGCTTGGGACAATTAGGTTTGATGTGTCCATTCTTGTAACAATTATAACAAGTTGGTGTATCCATACTGAAGTCTTAACAATAGTTCTTGAAGGGTTTGTTGGAGGCAACTTGCTCTTTGTAACTCTTGTGTCTCGTAAGTTTCTTGGCATACATGGAAACTGCTTCATCATCACTTGGTCCTTCACTTACATATACAACTACAACATTTCTTTCATGTGAGTTTGTGCATGAAAGGCAATATTCTTCTTACTAGTTTAATTTTCTTCTTCTTCTCATAGCTTTTCTTGATCAAGAGTGATCTCATTTGTCATAAGGTTTCAAATAAGCTCATAAGTAGACATTTTAGATATGTCTTTTTCTTCCATTATAGCAACGACTTTGGGTTTGTACGCCTTTGGAAGATCACTCAAGATTTTTATACCAAGTTCTTGGTTTGGATAGACGTTTCCAAGAGAATCAAGATTGATGACATTGGCGATGAAACTTTGATGCATGCTGTTTAGGTTCTCCTCAACCATCATCTTGAACATTTCATATCTAGTGATGTATAACCCAACCTTTGTTTCTTTGACGACAATGGTTCCTTCATAGGATAATCTGACACTTGAATTTTGAACCTGATTCGCATTTGCTAACACGACTATACTTCGGTTTGGATAGACCACAAATAAAGGTGTTCAAATCTCTTTCATTTTTGAGAGATTGAGCTTATTTTCCTTAGTAAGTTCTTTTATAGGCTTCGCTTAATTTGTGGTCATGGTTTCTCTGAATGCATCCTTAGTTTCCTTGTAAGGAGCATAAGGTCCTTCACTTGTGATTTCCCGTAGCTCATTATCGAAACATTTAAGATGTAGTTGTACCTACAAAGAGATAGGGTCTAGTAGTAGATAACCCTTCCCAATGATCAGCTTCAATGTTGTTAACTCAAATATGGTCAAGTAACATAATAGATTTAGGCTGAAAGACCACTTGTAAGTCCTATAGCGGGGGCTTTAATTGGAATATAATCAATATTAGTACTAATTAAAAATATTTTGGTAGATAATATAAGTTTGAACATTTGTTATGACAATTTATCAAACACACAGTGAGCTAGAGGCAACGATGTAGTGAAAAAGATGAAAACTTAGCTAAAAACACAACACGATACAAAACATAAAGTGATTAAGTCCAAATCTCTGACCAATTAATCGTGGTGACTGAAACAATGTGACCTCAAGAATTTTCTGGTAAACCCTCTAACTTTCCCAAAGTGACTTTAAGCTTATTTTACGCCTTGGCTTGGGGTAGGACTTGAATTTTTGAGTTCTTCTCATCATCTTGTCATCTTGTGTCAACGATGTAGCTAAAACTTACATGCTTAGCACACATTTAAGGCACAAAAGATCTATAAATATAAATATATCCAAAACAAGATAGAAAAGTAAGATATGTCGAATATTAGGGAAAAAACCCTCACTTAGGTCCCATAAACCCCCAAAATAATGTCTCATGAATAGATCAATCTGTCGCAAAAGAGGATAAATCAATAATCTCAAATGAAGTTGGTTAAGCAAACTGGTAAAAAATATCTCCTTCTGGTAACCATGGTTGATTTTGTTGACAAATCATGTTGGTGATGTAAAATCCATCATGCGGGTCAAGTAGCAAAAAATCTTCCTACAATAGAATTTCTCAGTTGTTGTTGTATATCCACGTCTAAACTAATATAAAAACACTCAGTTGTAGTTGTGGTGTCGACCCATGTCATGGGCTCTTCTTGGAAAGGTTCTGATATCTATCCCAAGACCCCCTCAATGATTCCCCTTCTCCTGGAATAAATGTTGTACCTTCATGTATGTTCCAAACGATATTCCAAGAGGGAAATAATTTTCTAAAAATGCCTGGAGTTGGTCCCAGGTAGTCATTTTTCATAGATCCTACCTTAGTACCAAATTTAATTCCCCTTCTTTTAGAGAGAAAGGAAACACTTATAAATTGTATAATGTTTATATTTACTCTTGCATAGATGAAGAAAACTCAAACTTGTGTTAAAATTTTCAAAGAACCCACTAGATCGATGTGAGCCTACCTAGATAAGACTTGTCGGTTGGTGAATCCTTTAAACATAAGTGAGCTCAATGGAAGTTGAGGATATCTAGGCGGTTAAGTTCCAAAATCCAGGTAATGGAGCGTGTGGAGGAACATAGGGGTGAGCAAAATTTTAACAAAACCGAAAAACCGTGTTAATTTTAACCAAACCGATCCAAAATATATGTTAATTTTATCTTGGTCAACCTTACCTATCGGGTTACCTTATGATTTTTCAGGTCCATGTATTTTACCTATATATTACCCAAGCTATTGGGTTGGGGTTACCCAAACCGAAAAACCGTGTAAATAAAAAAAATACAAAACATGTACATTTGATAAGTCATTTCATTTGGCTTCTCGGATATTCCAAACATGCATAATTTATTTTGAAGTGTATTCGATTCACAATTTTTTTGTTTCTAATGTCAAGATTGTATCTTTGATCTTTCGAAGTATAATGATATAAATGTTTTCAAATTTTCTCATTTACTTAATTTTTTGATGCGTTAAAAAAGAATTTGACTAATGTTGTCTAACGAGGGTAAACCGAGGGTAAACGAAGGGTTAACCGAATTAACCCGAGGGTAAACTTTTTTTTACCCTACCCTTGGGTTACCCTAGCAATTACTTAAACCGAAATATATTACCCTTGGTTTACCCTAACCTCAAAACCGGGTAAAACCGACCCATGCTCTCCCCTAGAGGAACATATGATTTACATGTTACTTACCATGATCACTAAGTGTGATGAAATCCGTTTGTAGGTGCAAACAACGGGTGTTGATGATATTTGTTACATGTTCCATTAGCATGTGCATGTTCCCCATCCTGATTCTGGAATTTCCCAGAAATATTGTGATTGCCTATTGTTGTGTTAAGATATCCCATGACTGCTAGACCGTTTTTTCCTTGAATTTCTTCTATATTGTCTTCTACAACATCAATAATATTATCATCGACGTAGTGTTATTGTTGTTTTATCTTTCTGTTTTCATCAACTCGTGGTTGTGGTGGATCTATCTCTACTACCTCATGTTCTTTCTTCTTTGTTTTTTTAAATTTGTTGTTTGATTTATTTCTTCGACTTTGTTATAGGAGAATACCACATGGACAAATCTGAAAAACTAAATAAATCTCAACACAAAAGATTAGTAGCAAAAGCAATAACTATAGATCTATACAAACTTATAACTATAAAATCTTTCTCAAAATATGCAAAAACAACTCCAAGAATCTGTTATATCTCCAGATTGATACATGATAAGATGAATTACACCCCACCACTATCAATAAAGAGGGTTATAAAACTATAAATCAAGTGCACAATATTCGTTCCAAGTAAAAAAATGATAAGCAAGTATCATTCTCTATAACTAGTGATGATTTTATCGGGTCAAGTAGGCTTATATAGATACTTATTATGTCACAAACAATCAAATAAATTACTTAAACGAGTTTTTTACTTATTCGACTAAAACCTACTAAGAGATTTGAAACCATGGATAAAATAAAGGGCACAATAGGATTTCATATGATCCCATGGGTTTCGAACCTTAGAAACTTTCCAAACTTTAATAACTTTCTTCCGCCTGCGTTATTCGAACCATGTAACTCTCACTTGAGAGAACTTTCCAAACTTTAATAACTTTTTCCACCTACGGGTTTCGAACCCTGTACCTCTCACTTGAGGGAGGTAGCCCTGGCCAGATGAGCTAGCTCACCTGGTTGAGATATAAATTGTTACCTATGGAGGTATGACTCCCTACAAGCGTATTTGTTGTCGTCAAGTAAAAATGTGATAAGCTCAAGGTTATCGTTCGTCAAGGACAACTAAGATTGTAGTAAGTATGTTTTGAATGTAGTTTAGTGTAAAGTTGCACGAAAAATAGAAACATTGATATTCTATGAGGAATGTATGATGATATTAACTATATATGAAATTTATGAAAAATCAAAATTACATTTTCTAGAAACATTGAGTACAATAAAAGATATTTTGACTCTAATAAAATAAATATACTAAATTCGAATAGTGGATTATTTTGCGATCCAATCACTTATATTCGGAAAATATCACTATGTGTTATATTTTGCCAACATTATCATATGTATATTTGGGAGTGTAAGTTCTACTAGAATATTCACAAATTATAATATGAAAGACTGAGATTATCAAATACATATTCTCAAATTGTCTATGTCCAAACAAAAATTTGTGTCCCAAATCATTTTGATATTAAATCATCTATTTTTTTCAAGATAAAATCAAGGGATATATACGAGTCTAGCAAACTTAACTATTGAATCGTCTATGACGAAATGCTATGAACATTGCTCATAATAAATACTCCCTATTGGTCAGAGACCAACAAAATAAAAATTATTTTATCAAAATATCTTAATTGCACAATTTACGTTACAATTGCTCCACCACCGCGTAAAAGGATGAAATCTGAGAATACATGTTATTTAAGTTATTCTCTGGATTAGGGGAGGTTTAAAAAGAATAACTAGAATATAAGAATACACCATTTATATTGATCCTCGTCAAATCATACAAATAAAAATATTGTAAAGGTGTAGTGATTAAGTCACAATATCCAGTTATCAATGCCCCTGATTAAATTTATGTCTCAAAAGAGCTATCTTATAAAATTAGACTATTGTATTGATGTCTCCTCATTTGTGATAATAAAATATACTTCAGAGACATCATTTTAGGCTTATTTATTAGTTTATAGGTCGATCTTAGCTTAATTTAGTGCACTTTCCTATTTTGAGTCGTGATTTGTAGAATTATTATTTTTAGAGCATATTGGGTTTAATTGTTTATTTAGTGTGAAGTTTTAAAGATAATTATGGACATTAATTAGAGTCCAAGTCAAAGACTACAACTTATGGAAAGAGATATGCATGGAAATTGGAGATAGAAGGAAACTTAGTTCAATTAGGAAAAGGAAAAGCTGCCTAAATCTGGGATTCTGCAGAACACGTCTAAAGATTGGTGTTTTTACCTAAGAAATAGGCCGAATTTGGTAATTTACTTCTAAAGGGCCTAGATAATTCTGTTGCGATTCTTTTGGTATCTTATGGAGCAATCCGACCAATAACGAAGAAGATATGCTCAAAACGGTCCAGCAGTGTTTATCTTTATTTCCATACGAATTTGAGTTGGACTAGGAGTCTATTACTTTCCTTCTCCTTCAAGAAAACGAATTAGGTCTTCCTATAACCTATAAATACAGCCTCTTAACACTCTTAAATCATCCTTGGCCAGACCTTAAGGCCAAGAGGAAGATACAACACAAGAGAAGAAGTCTGGAAGGAGCTGTGCAACAACTATGTCTCCTTCAACCTCTTATTTTGTAATTCTTTTCTCTTCCTTTCTTTGTATGAACTAATTCTATTAGTTTGAGTGTTTAGCATATATGTATGAACCCTAGTTTTGATTGACATCTATCTAATTTGGGAACTTAATGTTTTAAATTGAATTATAGTTTTTATTCTCTGTTTATGTGTTTGGATTTATATTCTGTGTTCTTGTGGAACCGCGGCCATTAGAATTACCATCTAGTAATTAGGTCACCATTGACAACGGTGTTCAATTGCATGCTTAGCACATAACGTCTAGTATTAGGTTTGATCTGACAACCCAACCTATCTAGATAATCACTATGGTTGAGTCTTGTGACTCTTTACCAATTACAGGAAAAGTTTGCTTAGGAAGCCTTATTGACACAGGTAAATCCTATTTTAAACTACCGATAGCATATTGGGACCGATTAGGGAAATACTACATAATTTACCCTTACATGTTTAGAACGGCAAAACTAGTGGGGATTGCATGCTAATAACTCAAGCTAGACTTTCATACTATCTTCTTTTCTTTTCTTTTATTTATTTTCTGTCTTTAGTTTATTAGTTTAGTTTATTAGAAAACCAAATAAATATTTATCTATCTCTTCTTTCTACTTGCGTATTATCTTTTCTATCTTTAATATCTGCACTTGATAATTTGCATAAGTTCTCTCTAACTTTCGTCAGTCCCTGAGGAACGAATCTTCTTATCATTAAAACTTGCGTACGTCCTGTAATACTTGCAGTACAGTGTTAGTTTAGGGTGTGTATTTGCACTTATTTATATCATTAATTTATCACACCTTAGGCCACACCAAGTTTTTGGCGCCGCTGCCGGGGACTACATCGTTAGTCCTTGTGCAATTATCTTGTGCTTATATTTTAGTTAGTTCTATTTTACGCTTTTCTTTTTAGTTTTTGTTATACAGATTTTTTCTAGGCGAGAGCAGATTTATTAGGAGATAAAGGTTTCGTGCTATTAGATCCTGAAGAAGCTATTTCAAGATGGAATCTCTTAAGCTCAAGGAGTTAAGCCGACAACTTGAGGAATTACGAGAACAATCGCGACAACCAGCTCGGAGGAATCTAGTACACACATCACCTTCATGTCCTAGTTGTGGAGCAAGAGATCACTCGTGGGGACATTGCATGAACAATCCAGCCTCAATTTCCTTCATGCCTTATCCAAGAAACCATTATCATGATGGTTATTATCAATCTCAAGGAAATTACGCTGACTATCAACCCCCACAGAGTTACAATTGGGTCGAAGATCAACAGGCGTGTCATTATGATAACCATTATCATGATGATTATTATCAACCACGACCACAAGCTTATTATCCTCCACAACCTATCTATCAAGAAGCGCCGATTTATAATGAAGCTTATCAAGAACCACCTCCTTATTCAATGTAGCAAACCATACAGGAGCAACCTTCGAGTGTGAATTCAAGTTTGGTTCGACTGATGCAAAGAATTGAAAATATAGAGAGTCGCCAACAAGAACCCCAAAACTCGCAGAATGCGCTTATGGAGAGGTTACAGAGAGTGTCACAAATGGTGAATAAAACTCAAATCCTTGCAGAAAGGCAACTCCGAAGTGATACTAGTACTCCAGAAAACAAAGTTTGTCATGCAGTTGAATTAGAAAGTGGAAAACAACTATCTCCACCAAGACCAGAACCAGAACCAGTCCCTATTCCAGAAACGGGGGGAAAAGAAACAACAGAGGAGGTAGTTGAACAAAGAAGTGTCCAAGAGATGACATCAGAAAAGAAAGAGAGCCCAGTGGTAACCAACACATGTCCTCCTCCACCATTCCCTTCACATGTCAGAAAGGACAATGACCTGGAATTCAAGAAGTTCGTTGACATGATGAACAAGTTAAAGATCAGCAGCCCGTTTGTAGAAGCTCTCACCAGAATGTCAAAATATGGTCAATTCATGAAGGACATTCTTTCTAACAAACGAAGATTCGAGATGAATGGATTACCAGAGGAGTGTAATGCTACACTTGAAATCGAGTTACCACTAGATTCACCCCTTCCCACGAAATCTTGGATGGCACCATCCATGATTATACAGAATCGAGCCGAAAAGTTCGTGGGAATTAAAGGCAAAGGGTGGAAATTTCGTCATCCTTAATCGAGGTAACACGTCTAACTTTGAAAGACGTTAAATAAAAGTGCTATACGGGAGACAACCCGTAATTTCGTTTATGTTTTTACATTTTTAGTTTTTTTTATTTATTTATGTTTATCTTAGTTAATTTTAGTTGATATTGCATATTTGAGAAAGGTATTAGTGTTTTTGATGATTAGGTATTGGAGAAATCGAGTTAGGGAAGCGAGCAAAATTTTTTTTTGGGACAGAAACTTCGGCAAGCCATATCTTTGCGCTCGGATATCGGAATCAGGTGATTTTTGAGCCTAAACTGCATAACTTTTCGAGATCTAGCTGTTGGGGAGATTTTTGCCACGTGCGGTACACCGGACCTCAGCCGGGGTGCACCGCGTGGTCAAAAACCCGTATCACGGGTTGCTACTACGGGTTTGATCCAGAAACCAGAAAAATTGCCGCGGACTACCCTCCGGTACACCGCACCATGGTCCGCGCCCCAAAAACGCGTACTACGGGGTGGGTACCACGGGTATTTTGACGGAGTTAGCTACAGAAGCCGCGGTGTACCCTCCGGTACACCGGACCCTGGTCCGCAGCTCAGAAACACGTACCACGGGGTCCTACCACGGGTTTTAACCAGTGAGCAAAAATTTTCGAGCATCAGATGTCGCGGTGTACCCCGCGGTGCACCCCATGGTCCGTAGGGGTAGTCCGCACTAGCCGCCAGAGAGAGAAAATAAAGGGTTTCAAGGCTATATGAAGATCTAAAGCTATTTATTCCGAATTTATTAAACCTTAAACCTCTTTCTTCTCTCCAAAACTCTCCCAACTCCATTAAAGCTTCATAAAACCTAACCCAATCATCAAAACACTACCCAATCACCATGAAAACACATCCAATTCATTCTCCACATCATGACAAGGAAGATTCAACCACCTATATCATCCCAAAACACCTTGAATTCAAGAATCAAAAGCTTAAATTTCAAAAATTCACCCTACAATTTCTTAATCCAAGCCAATCCATGAAGAACCCATCTTACCCACATAGAGAATCATCATCAAATCACCTTTCCTAACCCAAATTAAGCTTGTACAACCAATAATCAAGAGTTCTAAATTTCAAGAGTGGTTAAAGCTTTGAGTTGGGGGTCAATTGAGATGATTAAGAGAACATGAACATTATCTACTGTATGGAAGATGAAGAAATCAAGGTATTAGATTTAATTGAGAAGAAATCAAGTGAGAAAAGTCCTAGTTCCAATTCAAAGGGTAAGACAAGTCAAGAGAAGAGAGGTTAGCTAGCTGTGTTTGATTCAATAAGCAAAAAGATTATAACTTTAGTGAAGATGACAACACAACCTCTACAAATCAAAGACCTTACACCCGAAGAAAAAGAGAAAGCTTCAATGGCCATGATAGCTTCTCTGAAGTAACGATTAAAGGAACTACCTTTTTCTTATAAGATAGTATTTGAAGTTGAAGGTGAATACATGAAGGTTCATGGAGATTTGGAATGCTTGGGTTGTTAGTGAATTGTATTTTGTGAGGAGAAGAAGAAGATGTGGCACAGTTGATCTATGAGGAGGTGATACGAATTTTCGATCTCTCCCATGTCGTTATATAATGCAATATCCTATTATGATCACGTGTCTTGAACGAAAAGCGAATAAGAAGATGGATGAAGAAGATACACTAGAGTTAATCCGAGTATCGTCAAGGCGAGGTAAAATCCTCGAAGAGTATGTTTTCTTTCTTCCCTACCATTTCTTTATGTGCAATATGTATGCAAGTTTTAAATTTTATTTTTCTTGAGTCTTTTTCGAGTCGTGGGGACACGGCTCATTTTTGAGTTGGGGGTGGGGATTCGTTGTCCTCATCTTCCTTTTTGTTTTTCATAAAATTTAAAAATTTTTGGGTTGAATTAGGCATAGAATATCTTTGAATGTACCTATTGAGCATGATTTTATTAAGTTAATGATAGTAGGTAGTGTGTTTTTGAAAGATGTTATAAGTTTGTTTAGATGCATGTATGAAAACAGGAAATAAAAGATAAGAAAAGTTAATGAGCAATGCTAAGAAGTCACGTTGAAACTTAGGAATAGTTATTTGGTGTGTAGAACGTGAGGTTTAAAATTAGTTGAAACCCCACTTGTCTATGAACTAATAATGAAAACGTAACAAAATCCGGTAGTTAGAAAAATGACTAAGGCAGTTCTTTCATGAAACACTTGAAGCCTTTATACTTTCTCACCCTTTTATTTGATTGATATTAATTATCCGTCTTAGCCCCTCTGAGCCTTTCTAAAGCCTTTTATTGAAACACATTATAATCCATACCCTAGTTTTTAGGACTTATCTATATGACCCGCACTCGAATCGCAAAACCTGAGACACTCGTTTTAGAGCTTGAGTTTGGGGTGATGGGTTTCATCATTGGGATTTGGAAATTGTAATTGTGATTTTATTGATGATGAAATTGTTATTATTTGATGTCTCCTCATTTGTGATAGTTAAATATACTTCAGAGACATCATTTTAGGCTTATTTATTAGTCTATAGGTTGATTTTAGCTTAGTTTAGTGCACTTTCCTATTTTGAGTCTTGATTTGTAGAATTATTATTTTTAGAGCATATTGGGTTTAATTGTTTATTTAGTGTGAAGCTTTAAAGATAATTATGGAGATTAATTAGAGTCCAAGTCAAAGATTACAACTTATGGAAAGAGATATGCATGGAAATTGGAGATAGAAGGAAACTGAGTTCAAATAGGAAAAGGAAAAGCTGCCTAAATCTGGGATTCTGCAGTACACGTCCAAAGATTGGTGTTTTTACCTAAGAAATAGGCCGAATTTGGTAATTTCCTTTTAAAGGGCCTAGATAATTCTGTTGCGATTCTTTTGGTATCTTATAGAGCAAAATCCGACCAATAATGAAGAAGATACACTCAAAACAACGCAGCAGTGTTTTCCTTACGAATTTGGGTTGGGCCAGGAGCCCATTACTTGAAGTTATCTCCACCAAACGAATTAGGTCAACCTATACACTATAAATACAGCCTCTTAACACTCTTAAATCATCCTTGGCCAGACCCTAAGGCCAAGAGGAAGCTGCAACACAAGAGAAGAAGTCTGGAAGGAGCTGTGCAACAACTATGTCTCCTTCAACCTCTTATTTTGTAATTCTTTCTTCTTCTTTTCTTTGTATGAACTAATTCTCTTAGCTTAGGTTTTGCATAATGTATAAACTATGAATTCTAGTTCTTCTATCTAAGTTCTTTGGGAATTATATGTTTTAATCTGATATTAGCTACTTACCCTTATATTTGATTATGTGTTTTGATTTAATGATTGTTTTCCTTGCTAGTGCACGAGTATAGGATTACCTTAATAGTAGTTAGATGGTCACCTTGTAAGGGTGTTTAACTATTGAACCACCACATAACGTCTAGTGTCGATAGCAGTTCTGACAAAACATACTTCTAACTAGATAGTCATCAAGGTTTGTTTTAACCACCATATCACCAAGATTGCAGTATTTGCTTAGGGCCTTAGTGGCGTTTGATAACCCTATTTTAAATCACTTCTTGGTTGTGCCGTTGCCCCCTTAGTCGCTCTCAAGGTCTAAGGTAGTGGAATTTAGAATCCTGACTAAGTATACCAAGAGCTAATATTCTCCCTTATGAATTAGATCTAATAGATAGAATTAGAAGGATTAGTGCATACTAGTAAAACCTAAGTTATATCTTTCATACTATCTTCTTTTCTTTTCTGTTATTTATTTTATTGTCTCTAATTTAGTAGTTTAGTTTTCTTATCAAAAAAACCAAATAAATATCTATCTTTCTCTTCCTTCTCCTTGCGTATTATTATCTATCTTTAATATCTGCACTTGATAATTTGCATAAGTTCTCTCTAACTTTCGTCAGTCCCTGAGGAACGAATCTTCTTATCATTAAAACTTGCATACGTCCTGTAATACTTGCAGTACAGTGTTAGTTTAGGGTGTGTATTTGCACTTATTTTATACATCTTTTTATCACACCTTAGGCCACACCAAGTTTTTGGCGCCGCTGCCGGGGACTACATCGTTAGTCCTTGTGCAATTATCTTGTGTTTTTATTTTAGTTAGTTCTATTTTACGCTTTTCTTTTTAGTTTTTGTCTTTACAGATTCTTTTTAGGCGAGAGCAGATTTATTAGGAGATAAAGGTTTCGTGTTATTAGATCCTGAAGAAGCTAATTCATGATGGAATCTCTAAAACTCAAGGAGTTGAGCCGACAACTTGAGGAATTACGAGAACTAGCTCAGAGGAATCTAGTACATACATCACCTTCATGTCCTAGTTGTGGAGCAAGAGATCACTCGTGGGGACGTTGCATGAACAATCCAGCCTCAATTTCCTTCATGCCTTATCAAAGAGACCATTATTATAATGGTTATTATCAATCTCAAGGAAATTACGCTGACTATCAACCCCCACAGAGTTACAATTGGGTCGGAGATCAACAGCCATGTCATTATGATAACCATTATCATGATGATTATTATCAACCACGACCACAAGCTTATTATCCTCCACAACCTATCTATCAAGAAGCGCCGATTTATAATGAAGCTTATCAAGAACCACTTCCTTATTCAATGCAGCAAAAACAACCTTCGAGTTTGAGTTCAAGTTTGGCTCGACTGATGCAAACACTTGATAATATAGAGAGTCGCCAGCAAGAATCCCAAGACTCGCAGAATGCGCTTATGGAGAAGTTGCAGAGAATGTCACAAAGGATGAATGAAACTCTAAACCCTGCAGAAAGGCAACTCCAAAGTGATACTACTGCTCCAGAAAACAAAGTTTGTCATGCAGTTGAATTAGGAAGTGGAAAACAACTATCTCCGCCAAGACCAGAACCAGAATCAGTCCCTATTCCAGATCAGAGGGGGGAGGAAGCAACAGAAGATGAGGTCGAAGAGGTAGTTGAACAAAAAAGTGTCCAAGAGAAGACACCCGAAAAGAAAGAGAGCCCAGTGGTAACCAACACATGTCCTCCTCCACCATTCCCTTCACGTGTCAGAAAGGACAATTACCTAGAATTCAAGAACTTCGTTGACACGGTGAACAAGTTTAAGATCAGCAGCCCGTTTGTAGAAGCTCTCACAAGAATGTCAAAATACGGTCAATTCATGAAGGACATTCTTTCTAACAAACGAAGATTCGAGATGAATGGATTACTAGAGGAGTGTAATGCTACACTTGGAATTGAGTTACCACTTCCCACGACATCTTGGATGGCACCATCCATGATTATTAAGAATCGAGCTGAAAAATTCGTAGGAATTAAAGGCAAAGGGTGGAAATTTCGTCATCCTTAATCGAGGTAACACGTCTAACTTTTAAAGACGTTAAACAAAAGTGCTATACGGGAGACAACCCGCAATTTCTTTTATGTTTTTACGTTTTTAGTTTTTAATTTATGTTTAGATTAGTTAATTTTAGTTGATATTGCATATTTGAGAAAGGTATTAGTGTTTTTGATGATTAGGTATTGGAGAAATCGAGTTAGGGAAGCGAGCAAAGTTTTCGGAACGGAGAAACTTCAGCAAGCCATATCTTTGCGCTCGGATATCGGAATCAGGTGATTTTTGAGCCTAAACTGCATAACTTTTCGAGATCTAGCTGCTGGGGAGGTTTTTGCCACGTGCGGTACACCGGACCTCAGCCGCGGTGCACCGCGTGGTCAAAAACCCGTACTACGGGTTGCTACCGCGGGTTTTATCCAGAAACGAAAAAAAAATAGCTGATGGGTCCGGTATACCGGACCCTATACCGCGCCATGCACCGCACAAACACGTACCACGGGGTCCTACCACGGGTTTTTTTACGTAGGAGGCGCGGTATACCCCGCGGTACAGCCCATGGTCCGCAGGGGTAGTCCGCACGAGCCGCCAGAGAGAGAAAAGAAAGGGTTTCAAGGTTATATGAAGATCTAAAGCTTATTATTCCGAATTTATTAAACCTTAAACCTCTTTCTTCTCTCCAAAACTCTCCCAACTCCATTAGAGCTCATAAAAACCTTCACCAATCATCAAAACACTACCCAATCACCATGAAAACACATCCAAATCATTCTCTACATCATTACAAGGAAGATTCAACCACCTATATCATCCCAAAACACCTTGAATCCAAGAATCAAAAGCTTAGATTTCAAAAATTCATCCTACAATTTCTTAAATCCATACCAATCCATGAAGAACCCATCTTACCCACATAGAGAATCATCATCCAATCACCTTTCCTAACCCAAATTAAGCTTGTACAACCAATAATCAAGAGTTTCAAATTTCAAGAGTGGTTAAAGCTTTGAGTTGGGGGTCAATTGAGATGATTAAGAGAACATGAACATTATCTACTGTATGGGAGATGAAGAAATCAAGGTATTGGATTTAATTAGAAGAAATCAAGTGAGACAAGTCCTAGTTCCAATTCAATGGGTAAAACAAGTCAAGAGAAGAGAGGTTAGCATGCTGTGTTGATTCAATGAGCAAAAAGGTTCTATCTTTAGTGAAGAAGACAACACAACCTCTCTAGATCAAAGACCTTATACCCAGAAGAAAAAGAGAAAGCTTCAATGGCCATGATAGCTTCTCCGAAGTAACAATTAAAGGAACTACCTTTTTCTTATAAGAAAGTATTTGAAGAAGAAGTTGAAGGAGAATTCATGAAGATTCATGGAGATTTGGAATGCTTTGGGTTGTTTGTGAATTGTATTTTGTGAAGAGAAGAAGAAGATGTGGCACAGTTGATCTATGAGGAGGTGATACGAATCTTCGATCTCTCCCATGACGTTATTTAATGCAATATCCTATTATGATCACGTGTCTTGATCAAAAAGCGAGTAAGAAGATGGGTGAAGAAGATACATTAGATTTAATCCGAGTATCGTCTAGGCGAGGTAAAAGCCTCGAAGAGTATGTTTTCTTTCTTCCCTACCATTTCTTTATGTGCAATATGTATGCTAATTTTAAATTTTATTTTTCTTGAGTCTTTTTCGAGTCGTGGGGACACGACTCATTTTTGAGTTGGGGGTGGGGATTCGTTGTCCTCATCTTCCTTTTTGTGTTTTTCATAAAATTTAAAATTTTTTGGGTTGAATTAGGCATAGAATATCTTTGAATGTACCTATTTGAGCATGATTTTATTAAGTTAATGATAGTAGGTAGTATGTTTTTGAAAAATGCAACAAATTTGTTTAGATGCATGCATGAAAACAGGAAATAAAGGATAGAAAAGTTAATGAGCAATGCTAAGAAGTATGTTGAAACTTAGGAATAGTTATTTGGTGTGTAGAATGTGAGGTTTAAAATTAGTTGAAAACCCACTTGTCTATGAACTAGTAATGAAAAAGTAACAAAATCCGGTAGTTAGAAAAATGAATAAGGCAGTTCTTTCATGATTAAAACACTTGAAGCCTTTATACTTTCTCACCCTTTTATTTGATTATTTGTATTTATCCGTCTTAGCCCCTCTGAGCCTTTCTAAAGCCTTTTATTGAAACACATTATAATCCATACCCTAGTTTTAGGACTTATCTATATGACCCGCACTCGAATCGCAAAACCTGAGACAACTCGTTTTAGAGCTTGAGTTTGGGGTGGTGGGTTTCATCATTAGGGAACATTGGGATTTGGAATTATATTTGTGATTTTATTGATGATGAAATTGTTATTATTGTAACCCTTTGCCGGGGTAATAGTGAATGAAAAAGAAGCTACGAGCTAATTTTGCCAACAAGGGCATAAAAAGAAAGAATATATATATGAAAAGAAAATAGTGTGATATCTCAACATAAAAAGAGAGTCATAGCTATACAAAAGAAAAAAAAATGATTTGAAAAGAGAGAATATATATTCGGACCGGCAAAGTGGATTTTATATCATCAAAGGTTTTAATTTGGGATTATTGGGGATGCACATCAAAAGCATCAATAAATTGGGTTGAGTGACAACATCTTCGAGTGAAAACTCAAGCTCTAGGGCGATTCGTTGATGGCTAGTGAGGAGAGAGCCAAAAGCTCACTTTTCATTATCCAAATATACCACACCCGTCCTTAAGCCAAGTTATAACAAAGACCTTAGGATTTCTAACTACTAGATGGAGAAACAATTGAGCTATTAGGTAGTAGGTAAGTGGACCATTGGATGCTGTATTTGGGACCTATGAACAACCTATAGCCATTATCCTGAACTAAGTTATCATCCTCTCCTTCTGGCATTGCGAAATTAATCTTAACTTGAATTTATGGATTGTTGATTACATGTATATTAAGCATATTTGTGCATTATTTCTTGAGCATTACTACATGAGACTTTTTAGATATTTTGCTCTAGGATCATTCACTATGTTCTATTCTAATTCTCCTCCTACTTCTTCTTCTTGACTACCCTACTGTTCTTTACTTTTATTGTATCGGGACGATACAACTTTGAGTTGGGGGTCTTGATGTCTCCTCATTTGTGATAGTTAAATATACTTCAGAGACATCATTTTAGGCTTATTTATTAGTCTATAGGTTGATTTTAGCTTAGTTTAGTGCACTTTCCTATTTTGAGTCTTGATTTGTAGAATTATTATTTTTAGAGCATATTGGGTTTAATTGTTTATTTAGTGTGAAGCTTTAAAGATAATTATGGAGATTAATTAGAGTCCAAGTCAAAGATTACAACTTATGGAAAGAGATATGCATGGAAATTGGAGATAGAAGGAAACTGAGTTCAAATAGGAAAAGGAAAAGCTGCCTAAATCTGGGATTCTGCAGTACACGTCCAAAGATTGGTGTTTTTACCTAAGAAATAGGCCGAATTTGGTAATTTCCTTCTAAAGGGCCTAGATAATTCTGTTGCGATTCTTTTGGTATCTTATAGAGCAAAATCCGACCAATAATGAAGAAGATACACTCAAAACAACGCAGCAATGTTTTCCTTACGAATTTGGGTTGGGCCAGGAGCCCATTACTTGAAGTTATCTCCACCAAACGAATTAGGTCAACCTATACACTATAAATACAGCCTCTTAACACTCTTAAATCATCCTTGGCCAGACCCTAAGGCCAAGAGGAAGCTGCAACACAAGAGAAGAAGTCTGGAAGGAGCTGTGCAACAACTATGTCTCCTTCAACCTCTTATTTTGTAATTCTTTCTTCTTCTTTTCTTTGTATGAACTAATTCTCTTAGCTTAGGTTTTGCATAATGTATAAACTATGAATTCTAGTTCTTCTATCTAAGTTCTTTGGGAATTATATGTTTTAATCTGATATTAGCTACTTACCCTTATATTTGATTATGTGTTTTGATTTAATGATTGTTTTCCTTGCTAGTGCACGAGTATAGGATTACCTTAATAGTAGTTAGATGGTCACCTTGTAAGGGTGTTTAACTATTGAACCACCACATAACGTATAGTGTCGATAGCAGTTCTGACAAAACATACTTCTAACTAGATAGTCATCAAGGTTTGTTTTAACCACCATATCACCAAGATTGCAGTATTTGCTTAGGGCCTTAGTGGCGTTTGATAACCCTATTTTAAATCACTTCTTGGTTGTGCCGTTGCCCCCTTAGTCGCTCTCAAGGTCTAAGGTAGTGGAATTTAGAATCCTGACTAAGTATACCAAGAGCTAATATTCTCCCTTATGAATTAGATCTAATAGATAGAATTAGAAGGATTAGTGCATACTAGTAAAACCTAAGTTATATCTTTCATACTATCTTCTTTTCTTTTCTGTTATTTATTTTATTGTCTTTAATTTAGTAGTTTAGTTTTCTTATCAAAAAAACCAAATAAATATCTATCTTTCTCTTCCTTCTCCTTGCGTATTATTATCTATCTTTAATATCTGCACTTGATAATTTGCATAAGTTCTCTCTAACTTTCGTCAGTCCCTGAGGAACGAATCTTCTTATCATTAAAACTTGCATACGTCCTGTAATACTTGCAGTACAGTGTTAGTTTAGGGTGTGTATTTGCACTTATTTTATACATCTTTTTATCACACCTTAGGCCACACCATTATTGTAACCCTTTGCCGGGGTAATAGTGAATGGAAAAGAAGCTACGAGCTAAATTTGCCAACAAGGGCATTAAAAAGAGAGAATATATATATATGAAAAATAGCGTGATATCTCGAACATCAAAAAGAGAATCATAGCTATACAAAAAGAGAAATTGATATGAAAGGAATATATATTCGGACCGGCAAAGTGGAATTTGTATATCATCATAAAAGGTTTTATTTGGGATTATTGGGGATGCAAATCAAAAGCATAAATAAATTGGGTTGAGTGAGAACATCTTCGAGTAAAAACTCAAGCTCTAGGGCGATTCGTTGATGGCTAGTGAGGAGAGAGCCAAAAGCTCACTTTTTATTATCCAAATATACCACACCCGTCCTTAAGCCAAGTTATAACCAAGACCTTAGGATTTCTAACTACTAGATGGAGAAACAATTGAGTTATTAGGTAGTAGGTAAGTGGACCATTGGATGCTGTATTTGGGACCTATGAACAACCTATAGCCATTAACCTGAACTAATCCTTCTGGCATTGCAAAATTAATCTGGACTTGAATTTATGGATTGTTGATTACATGTATATTAAGCATATTTGTGCATTATTTCTTAAACATTACTACATGAGACTTTTTAGATATTTTTGCTCTAGGATCATTCATTGTGTTCTGTTCTTATTCTCCTCCTACTTCTTCTTCTTGACTACCCTACTGTTCTTTACTTTTATTGTATCGGGACGATACAACTTTGAGTTGGGGGTCTTGATGTCTCCTCATTTGTGATAATAAAATATACTTCAGAGACATCATTTTAGGCTTATTTATTAGTTTATAGGTCGATCTTAGCTTAATTTAGTGTACTTTCCTATTTTGAGTCGTGATTTGTAGAATTATTATTTTTAGAGCATATTGGGTTTAATTGTTTATTTAGTGTGAAGCTTTAAAGATAATTATGGAGATTAATTAGAGTCCAAGTCAAAGACTACAAGATTTGGAAAGAGATATGCATGGAAATTGGAGATAGAAGGAAACTGAGTTCAATTAGGAAAAGGAAAAGCTGCCTAAATCTGGGATTCTGCAGAATACGTCTAAAGATTGGTGTTTTTACCTAAGAAATAGGCCGAATTCGGTAATTTACTTCTACAAGGCCTAGATAATTCTGTTGCGATTCTTTTGGTATCTTATGGAGCTCAATCCGACCAATAACGAATAAGATATGCTCAAAACGGTCCAGCAGTGTTTATCTTTATTTCCATACGAATTTGAGTTGGACTAGGAGTCTATTACTTTCCTTCTCCTTCAAGAAAACGAATTAGGTCTTCCTATAACCTATAAATACAGCCTCTTAACACTCTTAAATCATCCTTGGCCAGACCTTAAGGCCAAGAGGAAGATACAACACAAGAGAAGAAGTCTGGAAGGAGCTGTGCAACAACTATGTCTCCTTCAACCTCTTATTTTGTAATTCTTTTCTCTTCCTTTCTTTGTATGAACTAATTCTATTAGTTTGAGTGTTTAGCATATATGTATGAACCCTAGTTTTGATTGACATCTATCTAATTTGGGAACTTAATGTTTTAAATTGAATTATAGTTTTTATTCTCTGTTTATGTGTTTGGATTTATATTCTGTGTTCTTGTGGAACCGCGGCCATTAGAATTACCATCTAGTAATTAGGTCACCATTGACAACGGTGTTCAATTGCATGTTTAGCACATAACGTCTAGTATTAGGTTTGATCTGACAACCCAACCTATCTAGATAATCACTATGGTTGAGTCTTGTGACTCTTTACCAATTACAGGAAAATTTTGCTTAGGAAGCCTTATTGACACAGGTAAATCCTATTTTAAACTACCGATAGCATATTGGGACCGATTAGGGAAATACTACATAATTTACCCTTACATGTTTAGAACGGCAAAACTAGTGGGGATTGCATGCTAATAACTCGAGCTAGACTTTCATACTATCTTCTTTTCTTTTCTTTTATTTATTTTCTGTCTTTAGTTTATTAGTTTAGTTTATTAGAAAACCAAATAAATATTTATCTATCTCTTTTTTCTACTTGCGTATTATCTTTTCTATCTTTAATATCTGCACTTGATAATTTTCATAAGTTCTCTCTAACTTTCGTCAGTCCCTGAGGAACGAATCTTCTTATCATTAAAACTTGCATACGTCCTGTAATACTTGCAGTACAGTGTTAGTTTAGGGTGTGTATTTGCACTTATTTATATCATTAATTTATCACACCTTAGGCCACACCATGTATGCTTAGAACGCAATAGATCTATTTGGTTCTAAAGATAGCTGATGTCTCCTCATTTGTGATAATATAATATACTTCAGAGACATTATTTTAGGCTTGTTTATTAGTTTATAGGTTGATTTTAGTTTAATTTAGTGCACTTTCCTATTTTGAGTCTTGATTTGTAGAATTATTATTTTTAGAGCATATTGGGTTTAATTGTTTATTTAGTGTGAAGCTTTAAAGATAATTATGGAGATTAATTAGAGTCCAAGTCAAAGACTACAAGATATGGAAAGAGATATGCATGGAAATTGGAGATAGAAGGAAACTGAGTTCAATTAGGAAATGGAAAAGCTGCCTAAATCTGGGATTCTGCAGTACACGTCTAAAGATTAGTGTTTTTACCTAAGAAATAGGCCGAATTTGGTAATTTCCTTCATGAGGGTCTAGATAATTCTGTTGCGATTCTTTTGGTATCTTATGGAGCTCAATCCGACCAATAACGAAGAAGATACACTCAAAACAGCGCAGCAGTGTTTATCTTTATTTCTATACGAATTTGAGTTGGACTAGGAGTCCATTACTTTCCTTCTCCTTCAAGAAAACGAATTAGGTCTTCCTATAACCTATAAATACATCCTCTTAACACTCTAAAATCATCCTTGGCCAGACCTTAAGGCCAAGAGGAAGCTACAACACAAGAGAAGAAGTCTGGAAGGAGCTGTGCAACAACTATGTCTCATTCAACCTCTTATTTTGTAACTCTTTTCTCTTCCCTTCTTAGTATGAATTAATTTCTATTAGTTTGAGAGTTTAGCATATATGTATGAACCCTAGTTTTGATTGACATCTATCTAATTTGGGAACTTAATGTCTTAAATTGAATTATAGTTTTTATTCTCTGTTTATGTGTTTGGATTTATATTCTGTGTTCTTGTGGAACCGCGGCCATATAGAATTACCATCTAGTAATTAGGTCACCATTGACAACGGTGTTCAATTGCATGTTTAGCACATAACGTCTAGTATTAGGTCTGATCTGACAACCCAACCTATCTAGATAATCACTATGGTTGAGTCTTGTGACTCTTTACCAATTACAGGAAAAGTTTACTTAGGAAGCCTTATCGACACAGGTGAATCCTATTTTAAACTACCGATAGCATATTGGGACCGATTAGGGAAATACTACATAATTTACCCTTACATGTTTAGAACGGCAAAACTAGTGGGGATTGCATGCTAATAACTCGAGCTAGACTTTCATACTATCTTCTTTTCTTTTCTTTTACTTGTTTCCTGTCTTTTACTTTATTAGTTTAGTTTATTTATTGAAAAACCAAATAAATATTTATCTATCTCTTCTTTCTACTTGCGTATTATCTTTCTATCTTTTATATCTGCACTTGATAATTTGCATAAGTTCTCTCTAACTTTCGTCAGTCCCTGAGGAACGAATCTTCTTATCATTAAAACTTGCATACGTCATGTAATACTTGCAGTACAGTGTTAGTTTAGGGTGTGTATTTGCACTTATTTATATCATTAATTTATCACACCTTAGGCCACACCAAGTTTTTGGCGCCGCTGCCGGGGACTACATTGTTAGTCCTTGTGCAATTATCTTGTGCTTTTATTTTATTTAGTTCTATTTTACGCTTTTCTTTTTAGTTTTTGTTTTACAGAATTTTTTTAGGCGGAAGCAGATTTATTAGGAGATAAAGGTTTCGTGTTATTAGATCCTGAAGAAGCTAATTCAAGATGGATTCTCTAAAGCTCAAGGAGTTAAGCCGACAACTTGAGGAATTACGAGAACAATCGCAACAACTAGCTCAGAGGAATCTGGTGCATGCCTCACCTTCATGTCCTAGTTGTGGAGCAAGAGATCACTCGTGGGGACATTGCATGAACAATCCAGCCTCAATTTCCTTCATGCCTTATCCAAGAAACCATTATCATGATGGTTATAATCAATCTCAAGGAAATTACGCTGACTATCAACCCCCACAGAGTTACAATTGGGTCGGAGATCAACAGCCGTGTCATTACGATAACCATTATCATGATGATTATTATCAACCACGACCACAAGCTTATTATCCTCCACAACCTATCTATCAAGAAGCGCCGATTTATAATAACGCTTATCAAGAACCACCTCCTTATTCAATGCAACAAACCATACAGGAGCAACCTTCGAGTGTGAATTCAAGTTTGGTTCGACTGATGCAAACAATTGAAAATATAGAGAGTCACCAGCAAGAATCCCAAGACTCACAGAGTGCGCTTATGGAGAGGGTGCAGGCAGTGTCACAAATGGTGGAAAAAACTAAAATCCTTGCAGAAAGGCAACTCCGAAGTGATACTACTGCTCCAGAAAACAAAGTTTGTCATGCAGTTGAATCAGGAAGTGGAAAACAACTACCTCCACCAAGACCAGAACCAGAACCAGTCCCTATTCCAGCAACGGGGGGAGAAAAAACAACAGAAGATAAGGTCGAAGAGGTAGTTGAACAAAAAAGTGTCCAAGAGAAGACACCAGAAAAGAAAGAGAGCCCAGTGCTAACCCACACATGTCCTCCTCAACCATTCACTTCACATGTCAGAAAGGACAATGACCTGGAATTCAAGAAGTTCGTTGACATGATGAACAAGTTAAAGATCAGCAGCCCGTTTGTAGAAGCTCTCACAAGAATGTCAAAATACGGTCAATTCATGAAGGACATTCTTTCTAACAAACGAAGATTCGAAGCTAATGAGATGAATGGATTGCTAGAGGAGTGTAGTGCTACAAATGAAATCGAGTTACCACCTATTCCCACGAAATCTTGGATGGCACCATCCATGATTATTAAGAATCGAGCTGAAAAGTTCGTGGGAATTAAAGGCAAAGGGTGGAAATTTCGTCATCCTTAATCGAGGTAACACGTCTAACTTTGAAAGACATTAAACAAAAGTGCTATACGGGAGACAACCCGTAATTTCGTTTATTTTTTTACATTTTTAGTTTTTTTTTATTTATTTATTTATTTATGTTTAGCTTAGTTAATTTTAGTTGATATTGCATATTTGAGAAAGGTATTAGTGTTTTTGATGATTAGGTATTGGAGAAATCGAGTTAGGGAAGCGAGCAAAATGTTTTGGACAGAAACTTCGGCAAGCCATATCTTTGCGCTCGGATATCGGAATCAGGTAATTTTTGAGCCTAAACTGCATAACTTTTCGAGATCTAGCTGTTGGGGAGGTTTTTGCCACGTGCGGTACACCGGACCTCAGCCGCGGTGCACCGCGTGGTCAAAAACCCGTATCACGGGTTGCTACCACGGGTTTGATCCAGAAACCAGAAAAATTGCCGCGGACTACCCTCCGGTACACCGCACCATGGTCCGCGCCCCAAAAACGCGTACCACGGGGTAGGTACCACGGGTATTTTGACGGAGATAGCTACAGAAGCCGCGGGGTACCCTCCGGTACACCGGACCCTAGTCCGCGAGTCAAAAACCCGTACCACGGGGTCCTACTACGGGTCAAGACCAGAGGGCAAAAATTTTCGAGCATCAGATGTCGCGGACTACCCTGCGGTGCACCCCATGGTCCGCAGGGGTAGTCCGCACGAGCCGCCAGAGAGAGAAAATAAGGGTTTCAAGGCTATATGAAGATCTAAAAGCTTATTATTCCGAATTTATTAAACCTTAAACCTCTTTCTTCTCTCCAAACTCTCCCAACTCCATTAGAGCTCATAAAAAACCTTCACCAATCATCAAAACACTACCCAATCACCATGAAAACACATCCAATTCATTCTCCACATCATGACAAGGAAGATTCAACCACCTATATCATACCAAAACACCTTGAATCCAAGAATCAAAAGCTTAAATTTCAAAAATTCATCCTACAATTTCTTAAATCCAAGCCAATCCATGAAGAATCCATCTTACCCACATAGAAAATCATCATCAAATCACCTTTCCTAACCCAAATTAAGCTTGTACAACCAATAATCAAGAGTTCCAAATTTCAAGAGTGGTTAAAGCTTTGAGTTGGGGGTCAATTGAGATGATTAAGAGAACATGAACATTATCTACTGAAAGGGAGATGAAGAAATCAAGGTATTGGATCTAAATGAGAAGAAATCAAGTGAGAAAAGTCCTAGTTCCAATTCAAAGGGTAAAACAAGTCAAGAGAAGAGAGGTTAGCATGCTGTGTTGATGAGCAAAAAGATTCCAACTTTAGTGGAGAAGACAACACAACCTCTACAAATCAAAGACCTTATACCCAAAAGAAAAAGAGAAAGCTTCAATGGCCATGATAGCTTCTCCGAAGTAACGATTAAAGGAACTACCTTTTTCTTATAAGAAAGTATTTGAAGAAGAAGTTGAAGGTGAATACATGAAGGTTCATGGAGATTTGGAATGCTTAGGTTGTTTGTGAATTATATTTTGTGAGGAGAAGAGGAAGATGTGGCACAGTTGATCTATGAGGAGGTGATACGAATGTTCGATCTCTCCCATGTCGTTATATAATGCAATATCCTATTATGATCACGTGTCCTGAACAAAAAGCGAATAAGAAGTTGGGTGAAGAAGATACATTAGAATTTAATCCGAGTATCAACAAGGCGAGGTAAAAGCCTTGAAGAGTACGTTGAAACTTAGGAATGGTTATTTGGTGTGTAGAACGTGAGGTTTAAAATTAGTTGAAAACCCACTTGTCTATGAACTAGTAGTGAAAACGTAACGAAATCCGGTAGTTAGAAAAATGAATAAGGCAGTTCTTTCATGATAAAACACTTGAAGCCTTTAGACTTTCTCACCCTTTTGTTTGATATTATTGTTTATCCGTCTTAGCCCCTCTGAGCCTTTCTAAAGCCTTTTTGAAACACATTATAATCCATACCCTTAGTTTTTAGGACTTATCTATATGACCCGCACTCGAATCACAAAACCTGAGACAACTCGTTTTAGAGCTTGAGTTTGGGGTGGTGGGTTTCATAATTAGGGAACTTTGGGAATTGGGAATTATCTTTGTGATTTTATTGATGATGAATTGTTATTATTGTAACCCTTTGCCGGGGTAATAGTGAATGAAAAAGAAGCTACGAGCTAAATTTGCCAACAAGGGCATAAAAAGAATGAACATATATGAAAAAAATAGTGTGATATCTCGAACATCAAAAAGAGAATCATAGCTATACAAAAGAAAAAAAAAAGATATGAAAAGAATATATATTCGGACCGGCAAAGTGGAATTTGTATATCATCATAAAAGGTTTTATTTGGGATTATTGGGGATGCAAATCAAAAGCATCAATAAATTGGGTTGAGTGAGAAACATCTTTGAGTGAAAACTCAAGCTCTAGGGCGATTCGTTGATGGCTAGTGAGGAGAGAGCCAAAAGCTCACTTTTCATTATCCAAATATACCACACCCGTCCTTAAGCCAAGTTATAACCAAGACCTTAGGATTTCTAACTGCTAGATGGAGAAACAATTGAGCTATTAGGCAAGTAGGTAAGTGGACCATTGGATGCTGTATTTGGGACCTATGAACAACCTATAGCCATTAATCTGAACTAAGTTATCATCCTCTCCTTCTGGCATTGCGAAATTAATCTGGACTTGAATTTATGGATTGTTGATTACATGTATATTAAGCATATTTGTGCATTATTTCTTAAACATTACTACATGAGACTTTTTAGATATATTGCTCTAGGATCATTCATTATGTTCTGTTCTTATTCTCCTCCTACTTCTTCTTCTTGACTACCCTACTATTCGTTACTTTTATTGTATCGGGACGATACAACTTTGAGTTGGGGGTCTTGATGTCTCCTCATTTGTGATAATATAATATACTTCAGAGACATCATTTTAGGCTTATTTATTAGTTTATAGGTTGATTTTAGCTTAATTTAGTGCACTTTCCTATTTTGAGTCTTGATTTGTAGAATTATTATTTTTAGAGCATATTGGGTTTAATTGTTTATTTAGTGTGAAGCTTTAAAGATAATTATGGAGATTAATTAGAGTCCAAGTCAAAGACTACAAGATATGGAAAGAGATATGCATGGAAATTGGAGATAGAAGGAAACTGAGTTCAATTAGGAAAAGGAAAAGCTGCCTAAATCTGGGATTCTGCAGTACACGTCTAAAGATTGGTGTTTTTACCTAAGAAATAGGCCGAATTTGGTAATTTCCTTCATAAGGGTCTAGATAATTCTGTTGCGATTCTTTTGGTATCTTATGGAGCTCAATCCGACCAATAACGAAGAAGATACACTCAAAACAGCGCAGCAGTGTTTATCTTTATTTCCATACGAATTTGAGTTGGACTAGGAGTCCATTACTTTCCTTCTCCTTCAAGAAAACGAATTAGGTCTTCCTATAACCTATAAATACAGCCTCTTAACACTCTAAAATCATCCTTGGCCAGACCTTAAGGCCAAGAGGAAGCTACAACACAAGAGAAGAAGTATGGAAGGAGCTGTGCAACAACTATGTCTCCTTCAACCTCTTATTTTGTAACTCTTTTCTCTTCCCTTCTTAGTATGAATTAATTTCTATTAGTTTGAGAGTTTAGCATATATGTATGAACCCTAGTTTTGATTTACATCTATCTAATTTGGGAACTTAATGTTTTAAATTGAATTATAGTTTTTATTCTCTGTTTATGTGTTTGGATTTATATTCTGTGTTCTTGTGGAACCGCGGCCATATAGAATTACCATCTAGTAATTAGGTCACCATTGACAACGGTGTTCAATTGCATGTTTAGCACATAACGTCTAGTATTAGGTCTGATCTGACAACCCAACCTATCTAGATAATCACTATGGTTGAGTCTTGTGACTCTTTACCAATTACAGGAAAAGTTTGCTTAGGAAGCCTTATTGACACATGTAAATCCTATTTTAAACTACCGATAGCATATTGGAACCGATTAGGGAAATACTACATAATTTACCCTTACATGTTTAGAACGGCAAAACTAGTGGGGATTGCATGTTAATAACTCAAGCTAGACTTTCATACTATCTTCTTTTCTTTTCTTTTACTTGTTTCATGTCTTTTACTTTATTAGTTTAGTTTAGTTATTGAAAAACCAAATAAATATTTATCTATCTCTTCTTTCTACTTGCGTATTATCTTTCTATCTTTTATATCTGCACTTGATAATTTGCATAAGTTCTCTCTAACTTTCGTCAGTCCCTGAGGAATGAATCTTCTTATCATTAAAACTTGCATACGTCCTGTAATACTTGCATTACAGTGTTAGTTTAGGGTGTGTATTTGCACTTATTTATATCATTAATTTATCACACCTTAGGCCACACCAATAGCATAAAGGAGCAACAACATGAGCAAGTTGTTAATTATGAGACTTTTGACATCTTATAAATGTCAAAGTAGTGTATATAACTGAGAATTAGAATACTCCTACTGAGTATCAGGTACCTGATTATATACTGAGATCTCAATCAGTTATTTTACTACTTTAAATTATAGGAACCTAACTAAAAATTGATCATGATCGAATATTTATATATACGCGTAATAATTATTAATATATGAATGATTTCGAGGATTATTTTAATTAAAATGTCTAAATAAACTGACTGGCCATCAGTAGAAAGACATAAATAAAGAAAATATTTTTTTAATTTCACTTGTACGACGTAAAATTTTCACAATTGTGAAACGAATGTGCTACAAGGGGGAGTCACTATATAAGATAGTATGTTGTAGCACACATAATTTATTTATTGAAGAGATAAAGTCTCTGGTGGTGGATGCACTTTTATTTGCTATTATTTCTTATGAAAAGACTTCATATAAGTCCTATGTCTATCACTTTAAATCATTATATATGAATGAAGCGTCGATCCAATTTATGTCGTATTATTATTACTCCTATTAAATGTCTCAAGTTATACACCATCGTGTTATACTTACCTCAGGGGGGATACATTTATGCAATGCACTCTTTTTTCCTTAGCATAGGTTTTTTCCAACTGGGTTTCCTTGCAAGGTTTTTAATGAGGCAATTTATATAAGCGTGTTGAAGAATACTATACTCTTTTTCCTTTACTATGATTTTGTCCCATTGGGTTTTTCTTAGAAAGATTTTAATGAGGTATACTCTCAAAATTAAATATTTAAGCGGAATGCAATCTTTCGACAAGTAAACAAAGTTGAACAATATGCTACTTGTATCACTCAAGACATAGGAGGCTACATCAAAGATGATCGAACCAAACATATCTCCAAAGCTATCCTTTAGACATGAACTCTTGAAGAAATGTGAGTAGATGTTCAACCAATTCGCTCGAGTGACGATTCAGACGATTTATTTACAAAGGCATTACCTACATCTATGTTCAAGAATTAATATACAAGATTAGCATGCAGCGACTTCAAGATCTTTCTTAAGAAGCTGACAAGAGGGGGAGACAAATACGCACTACACTCTTTTCCTTCATCACGGTTTTGTCCTAATAGGTTTTCCTGATAAAGGTTTTTAATGAGGTAGTTTAGTTAGCGTATAAAGAAATGTACTCCTTTTCCTTCACTAGATTTTTTTCCTACTAGGTTTTTCTAGGAAGGTTTTAACGAGGCATATTCTTAGGGACTGAATATCCAAGGGGCGTGTTATAATCCCATCTTAGTGGATATTCATTCCAGCCCATGGGCTAGTAGTCAAGCCCATGAACACTAGGGTTTAGGGCCTCATATCACCTATAAATAGGAGCTCCCACTATGTAATCTATACACACTCTGATAATAAACAGAACACTTTTTTTTCTTTCTCTACCGTTTACAACATATTTAACAATATATACTAAAATGCTCATAAAATATACTCAAAAATTTTATGGGGTCTCATACCAAATATTTTAAATTAACCGTAATAATCCTTATCCACCTGAATTCGGATAAACGTAAGAAAATCGAGCAAATCCAAAAATTTGAGCAACCATTTATGGAGTGTGATGCCTACTGGTCGTCGAGTATAATACAAGTTAACTAGTCTAGTATGAAGGTCAACCTCTATTAGTGGTCGACGAGTGAGAACTAGGCGCTGAGTAGGTGGCGACCAATTTTTTTTTAGCAACTGTGCTAATGGGTCTGCCTACTGCGCGTTGAGTGGAAAGTAGGTGACATTTAGTCGGCAGGTTACTAAATCTTTTTCTGTCATGGGTCGCCGAGTTGTAACCGAGTGTGAAAAGATGGCGTGCTTTATGGAACATTATGCCTTTGTTAGCCGCCTACTAGTCTCCAGTTATGGAGGTAGCAAACGAGTAGGCAACAAGACTTGAGATTTTCTCAGGATTTTGTATATCTTCATCCATGGTTGACTGTATTTTGCTCCGAGCTTCTAGACGTTGCCTGTGCATTTACTTAACTATTCTTTCTCTTACTTCCATGCATTGTGTCCACTAAAGATTGTAATCTTTCCGTGTTCAATATGTACTTAAAAATACATTTCCAAAAATACTAATAACGATTCGGTCTACTACAACTGCATATCTAAATGCATTTTCTCCAAAATAGCTAGATAAATTATCCAAAAATAAGGAAAGGAATGTCTCTATATCATGGTAAATCACTCCTACTTAGGATATATCAGTTCTATTCATAGGTACGAGTCAAACTAAAAAAAATACTATAATAAAAAAGTAAGGGTTATGAGTTGAACATAATATGATGAATGGCAAAGAAACTCACAAGGTATTAAATTTAAGGTTACACCAAACAATACCTTGTCTAGATTATTTATGAAGATGATCAATGATATGTTTAACCACTTGGAAAGTTCTATTTATTTGGGAGTAAGGGTGAAATAAAAATCATTAGTTCATGATAATGATCCAATTTTACAATAATTTTTTTTTATTCAACATCTTGTTTGACTTTGATCTAAAGTGTTTGATAGATAAATATTAAAATTAAAGAGAACAAAACATTATCCAATCTTTTGTTTCTATCCGTAAAATTATTGTTTACTTTTCTTCAGAATATATATATATATATATATATATATATATATATATATATATATATATATATATATATATATATATATATATTATACATGTGCAGTGGGAATTGCTTATTCCCACGACACATACCACCTTTGCGTGAGTTTTAAAAATTAATCGTCTTAACAACCCTAAGCCCTATTTCGTATCCTAAATATTCCATGTTCAAAATAGGATGGGACGGGTACTCGCACCCCCATTAGCATCGGTAATCTCCAAAATTTATACAACGCGTATTGTATATTGTACGTGATCTTTTGTATTTTCCCTCTATACTTATCATTCCCTTACTTATATTTCACATGTATACACCTCCGAATAGATATGATTCATATTAAACCTATCATTCTTTTCATAAATCTTAATATGATTGTTTATACACACCTTTCATAATAGATATACAAATTTTGATCCAGAAACAACAATAATAATAGTAATAGATTATTTTGAAAAGTATATATTTATTTCATCTATATCTCATCTACTATTGAAGTTAGATATAATACTGCCCAATTTTTTTTTCTCAAGAAATCGCATACACTATTTTCATTTCAAAAACTCTTCTCTTAAAAAACCCTGACCAACCCTGGTTGGTTTTTAAAACAATCTCACATCTTAAGGCCTCTTCGCTGCATGGTTGAAAACCATCAGCATGAATTTTCAGCAAGTACTTTTTTACATGGGAGGTCCTAGGATCATAGTAAAGAAACCATCAAAATTGCACACACCTAAGGAGGATGGTATATACTAGTCTCGGTGTCACCCATCCGTGTCGATCGCATTTCAAACAATGCCATAACCCAAGTGACATCCCTGTGAATATCCTACTCTAGTATTATGCTGAGATGTGCCCAAACTAGCCAGCCAATTCACATACGAGATCACTTCTCTGTAAATTCCCACAAGCTCAAAATAAGGATTGTGTCCCAATACATTTTGGATGCCTTCAATAAACATAGCTCCTAGGGCTTTATTCATACCCCTATTAATAAACAATGCTACCACCTCCATAGAATCTAATTCAACACATAAAGGCGGTGTGTCCAATTTTTTTGCCCCCTCTAAAACCCTCATGAAATGCTATAAGTTTAGTAGAAGCCACTACAAGAAAAAGGCTATTTAGCGACGTTTTTTTAGCGACGCGCCGCAATTGCGTCCCTAAAAAAATTATAATTAATGACGCAAATATAAAAGCGTCCTTATATGAATGTATGGCGACGTAATTTTTTAAGCGTCACCAAATACTCAATTATTGGGGACGCTACCAGTTAAGCGTCGACATTTAGTTTGTTATAACGACGCTTTTAGTGCACGTGTCCCTAATTCTTTTTTACCATGACGCAATATAAGTCAGCGTCGATATTGACACACTAAATAAGGACGCTACTAGTTAAGCGTCGACATTTAGTTTGTTATAACGACGCTTTTATTACACGCGTCCCTAATTGTTTTTACGATGACGCAACATAAGTGAGCGTCGATATTGACACACTAAATAGGGACGCCGCTACCTTCGCGTCAATTACACTGATAACCCAAAAGGGGACACTCTTAACTTTGCGTCAGCAATATTCACAATAAGGGATACTTCTAACTCTACATAGGGAATATTTAGGGAATATTGATAATCAATATAAGACACTTCACATATGTGAAATAGATTTTTTTTTCAAAAAATAGAATTTGAAATAGTATTATTTCTAACAAATTAAAAAATAAAATATGAAATAGCTTTATTCATCTATTATTTTGGTTTTGAATTTATATTTTAATAATAACATAAATAATATATTAATATTAACATACCACTCTTAATTTTTTATTTATAATATATAGATATACCATAAATTATTCTATTTAAGATTTAAAGTTATTTTTTATTTATTAATTTTAATAATAAAAATAAAAATATATATTCAATTATAAATATAATATACTCAATTATAAATATAATATATTTCATATTATAATATAATAATTTATTTATATTTTATAAAAATATTAAAATAGTAAAATCTTTTCAAATAAAATTCTGTAATAAATAATAAATTTTAAGATGTCCCAAAAAAAAATTAAGATAAGAAAATAGTATAAACAGGAGACGTTGAAAATTTTCAGAACAAAAAATGAAAACAAAAAGTAATAAACGTTGAAAAATAATTTAACATTTTCTTTTGTTCAAAAAATAAAAATAAAACAATGAAAGATCAAATCTAAAACCCATGGACATGCTGTCAATTTTGTTTGTAACAGTGGTGAGGAAGCTGAGTTCTTGGGAGTTAGGAATGATCTTCTTTCAGCTATTAATCTCCAAGCTACGGATATTAGAGTTATTTGCGATAATGAAGTAGTGGTTAAGACCTTGAAGATGCCTTCTCCTCCTTCTGTTACTCGCCTGAAGCATTCCTATCTTGATATTTCTTCTTTATGTAATAGTAATAGATGTGTTAAGTTCTTCCATTGTAATAGGATAGAAAATGTTTGTGCTGATTGGGTTACAAAGCAAATGCTCGCTGGGCGTTTGCCAAGTAACTGGGTTGTTAAACCCCCTCCCCAATTAGTTAGGTTGTTAGACTCCTTCCCTATTTCTCGTGGAATAGGTTGAATTTTGCTTCGTAATGAACTTATTTCATTTTATATTTAAATGCCGTTGACAAAAAAAAAAAAAATCTAAAACCCATATCTTCACACTCACATTGAAAAAAAAAAAAACTCAACTCGTCACATTCACCTTCCTTCCCACCAAGCCGCTTCTCCTGCACAATAAATCCGCCGCCACTAGAGGACCATTCTTCACCATCATTAAGCGAATAGCCTAAACTAAGGTAAAAATTGAATTATTTTTTTAACCCAATCTCATCAATTTTTCAAAATTATCTGATTTAGGTATAATTACAGTCGCGGCGGCGAGAATAGCGTATATCGGGAGGGGATGCCCGTGTGTTTTTTATGGGTCCCATGATTTGCCGGACTGTTGGAGTGAACAATTTGGTGTCTTACTGTATTTTTTAATTGTTTTGCAGTAAATATCCATTTGGCGCAACTGTTGCAGATGGTTTTACACACACTCATCATCCCGATTAATAGACATTGAAGAATCCAAATTAAGGTAAAGTATCAGTTTGTACCATTGAAATTCTAAAAATTACAAAAAAGATGGATTGAATTTCAACTCGTAATCAATTTTTTGGAAAATAGACGTTAAGCAGCAGAAGATAACTATATGGGGAAGGGCTACTTTGTCGCCTACTGTCTCTTCTTCATTCCAAGGTGGCTCCTCCACACCTTCCAATTCACCGCCGCCATCTAATTGTTGTTTCTCTTCCCATCATTGTTCTTCTCCGAATTCCATTAGTTTTTCCGGTAGGTATCTCAATTTTCACTTTGTATTTTGTAATTTTTTATTTCCTTGATTAGTTACGAAATTCATTTGATTGTATGTTTATAATTATTAATTTTTGGATTATTGTTTTAATATATGAAATTGTATATATGTATATATAGCATAGCAGGATTGAATTTTAAGGATTTGTGATCATTAATTTGTATTAATCTTTTGATTAATTGAAATATTGTAGGCATAAAGGATATTGCGCACGTAATGTATACTATCCAAGGAAGTGTTGCATCTGTTAATGGTATTACAAATGGAAGTGATGAACCTCATCCTCTTCTTGTCCTCGTTCATGGTATTTTGGCAAGATTTGTCATATGATGCAGATTGATCTTAGCATTTCCAAGCAACATTGGAGCCTAGATAGGCCAAGGTATTACGCGCTAGATGTCTCAGCATTTCCCTATTTGTTTCAAAAGCAACTTTGATTTTTCACATTGTCCATGCAATTAATGGATGTAGAGTCCGCATATTGATGAATTGAAGCACATCAGACCTGTTAGTTCCTACCTTGTAAGAATCAACTTTACTAACTCTATCTTACTATAAAAGTCTTATTAAAAACTTAGTCTGCAGTTTTGAACTCTTTTCTTCTCATCTCTTTTCAGGTTACACATCAGAAGCCCAAAATGAATGTGAAAAAAATACAGAACTTTGTTTGGTTATCTCAAGTATGAGAGTTATGATGATAAAGGATTCCATGTTACGTTTTGTTGCTTCAATTGGAATAGTCGCCACATCTAAGTATAAAGTTATGACGATAGTTGCAACAAATATTTTGGTTTTCTTGGTTGTGGCAGGCTTTGTGAGTTTGAAGTGATTGAAACACATCTACAAATCTTTCGTTATCTTTCTTGGGCTTAACTTATTGATTAAACAGAAATTGTGTCAAAGGGTGTAATGTTTGATTTTTTTCTAGTAAGAAGTTTATTAGCATATCAGCATTAAATAAGAAAATCAAATCAGGATCATGATATATAAATAATATTAGTAATAATTGGGGACGCTAAGTGTATATGCGTTGGTATTTATTTTAAATAATTTGTGACGCTAACGTATATGCGTTGGTATTTATTTTAATAATTAGCGTCGCTAAGTGCATATACGTCGACATTTCATCCACTCAATTGTCGACGCTATCTGATATAGTGTCCGCAAATCCTATTGGATATTTGGTGACGCTATTGGAATAGGCAACGCTTTGGTATATGCGTCCCGTATAACCATCTGAAATAGAGACGCGTTACTAAAAGCGTCGTTATATAAAAAGCGACGGTCGCATAGCCGACGCGTCGTTTTGCGTCCGCGTTATCTATGGCGACGCGCCGATAGCGTCGGCGAAGGCAAAAAATAGCGTCTCCAATTCCTCAGTTTTTTGTAGTGAGCATTTATTACGTACTCATTTTGAAGCCTCCCACCCAATTGTCACCTCTATCTCTTACTATGCCTCACGGCCGCAAATCTCTTTCTTGGATTACTCTACCATCATCGTTTATCTTGACCCCATGCATAGGCTTCTCCCGTTTTACCAACTCCACGTGATTGTCAAGGTTACTCTCCCATTTGGAATTCCTCCCCAAGCTCGAATATAATTCTTAGCTAGATGTTTGGCATTTTTACTATGCCAAATGCGCTCGCCTGGGTCTCTTCTTTGAGTACACAATCATTCTGACATGTCCACAACGACCAAATGATAGACGAGAAAAAATATTCCAAGATATACCAAGAATGACTCGTGTTATTTAAGTTCCAAAACCACCATGACGTATACACATGTCGGTCCTGGTCATAGGCCCAGAAAGCAATCGCCTCAGGCCCCCAAAAATTTGGTATTTTTAAGGGCCCCTTTTCAGAAGTATTAAATATTTATATGTATATGGTTATATATTTGAATTCAGCAAAATAACATTAATCATAAGTTAGCTAATTGGTAAAATGATATATATTTTTATGAGAGATTCAAGGTTCGAGACTCATTTTGAAATAAATTTTATAAAAAAAGTTTCTCGATTTTTTTATAATTATTTCTAATATATATAGGGGCCCCTATTATGAAATTCTCTTTGTGCCCCAAATATGTCACAACCGGCCCTGTGTATACAAGAGCTCATATTCAAAACCGAGAACAAAACATGTTGATGTCTAACTTGGTTAAGCATCTGTGTTAACCCCCAAACCTCTTGCCTCCTAGTTAGGTTAACTTTGCTCATTTCTAGTTGCAGTCATTAATTATTGTGAGGAGATGATATGTTATCTATGGTGTCTACTACAATCTTATTATGTATCTTGCTCGTGTAAGTGACATGCACCCAATTTATCATGTCGACCAACTGAGTTACTCAGCTATACGAACTTCAATACCTCCAATATCCAGAAAGTTAGTGCCCATATTTAGTAAAGTCCCTTAGAATATGATTCGCATTGTTGATACATTATATCTCAACTCACATTCTTTACGTAGTGATCCCCGTATCTTTTTCGCCATGATACAAAATCTAAATAAACTGATGCACCATCTCTTGTTTGACCCCACAACACGAATAATAAGTGGACATATCTACCATTGTTTCTCTAAATTAATTCTCGCCAGTAGTATTTCCTTAACGACTTTCAAGATTAAAATTTTAACTTTCAGGGTTACTTTATTTTTCATATTTTTTTTCAATCTATGATGCTATCCTGCCTTATTATTCTCAAAACTATAATGTTGGTTATTATCCCAAAAAACACGATCACCAATAATTAGTGAATTATGTATCTGAAGGAAAAATTAATCACAAGAAAAAATAATACTTCATCCGTCCATTTTTTTATTTATTTTTTGTGGCACAAAGATTAAAAGAGTTATTAAATACACCCTTTTTTTACTAGTATATTGCTCATATTCATCAAGTATAAGGTCATTTATTACTCTATTGTTTTTAGTTAATTAATTAAAGATGATATTAAAAAAATTGGAATAATAATATCTTGATGATATAAAAGAACAAATATGGTTTTTTTTTTGGACAAGGGAGGGTGCAAAAGCACCAAAAAAAACATTCCTGAATCTATCCTATTCCTAATTTACTAAATCTAACAGCAAGATCGAAATGACTTAAAGTCACTCGACGTTTTCCAATAGCTTCGTGCCTAGCTTCCTTAGCAACCTTATCTGCTTGACTGTTGAGCTTCCTATTGATGTGACATAAAGAAATTTGCCCAATCTCACCAGCTTTGTGGATAATTTTGCGAAGAATATGTTTGATATTCCAACAAGTACACCTGCTGAATACCTTGAATTACCTCAAGGTTATCTAAGTATATGACTTTTACCTTCCCTGGGAACTTGGTACATAGTTATGTAGCTTTAAGTACTGTATGTGTTTCCCCTCCAATAACCGAGTTGCATTCCATATCGTAGCAATTAGTAGTAGTAGTTTTGGTACGGTTGTTAACCCCAATAATTGCCAACCCTGTTGGTTCCCATTTGCTAGAAAATGATGTATCATAGAAAAATGAAATCTCTGGATCTATGCTAGGAGATAGAACTTCACAGTTCCTATTTAGTTGCCTCCCAAAGCTTCCATAGGTATTAACTTCCCCCCAATCGATCCTGTGAATTTCTTGCATAAGTTTAGTTGTTGCTAGATTAATACCCATACCATTAATATTAGTACCTTCGCGCAACGCTTTCATTTTTCGTTTCCATATGTTCCATAAGTTAATCATAATAAAGTCTCTCAATGTGTTCTATTCCCATCCTCCTTTAGTAAAACTTTTGATGACTTTTAGAAACCAATTTTCCATACTTTTTTCAAGGTTATCTTGAATTTTTATTTGGAGAGGAGAGCCAGCCCATATGTCTTTACACATATTACAACTAAGAAGGAGATGTTCCACATTTTCATTAGGATGGTTACACCACATGCAATTTGTTGAATCGGCACATTTCCTTTTATAAAGATTAATACTTGTAGGTACTGCATTGTTTACGATTCTCCACATAAATAATTTGATTTTCTTTTGGTATGTTGGACCTTAGATTGTTTTCCAAATTGGAGATTCATGTGTTGATGTTATAGAAGTAGTAGTTGGCTTGTTGACGATTTGATCATCCGTAATAACTTTTTAGTTCTGTCTTTGTATCAAATGACCTATTCTTTGGAAAAGGCCAAACAAATTTGTCTTTTTTTTTTTGGTTACATGGGTTCCGAGTTAGTTTGCGCGCACCCGACTAATCCCACGGAGATATACATGCCTCCCCATATATATTCTCATGGTAAATCAGAACTAGGTTGCCCATGTTTAGGGAGGGGTTCGAGCCTTGTACCTCTTACTTTACAAATTTGTCTTTTGTTATACTATTAGTAAATTTGATTCTTTTTATCAAAGGAATAATCGGTTCCGGAAACAGGTCGTCCAATAATTCCGAAAAAAATACAACGGCTATAGTTAGATGCGTTTTTTTAGAAAGAAGAACAAATAAAAATAAAAATATGACCAAAATCATTTAAAATTTGTCATGTAAAGTACTATTTTGGATGATTTAGGTGATATTTTTCGAACCAAAAGAAAAGGATTTTTTTTTTTTGGACGGGTAAATAAATTACACAAGATCCGATAATTAACATTATCCTATGCCTAATTTCGAGAACCTGTCCGTAACCGTGTTAAGATATAAAGATCCGTCATTTGCCCTGTGCCTGGCATCTTTTGCTAGTTGGTCTGCACCTTCATTAAACTTTCGGGGAATGTGCTTGAAGAAAACAGGGCCCGATTCTCCGATCAGTTTGTGGATATGCCTAATGTAAGGTTTAAGATCCCACCTAGCTGCCGACACTTGCTGTATACCTTGAATCAACTCAAGGTTATCCGAGAGGATAGTTTTCTCTCGTTGAGGCCATTGTTGTCCAATTTCAACCGCTTTAATGATGGCCAGAGCTTCCCCTTCAACGCTGGAATTACAGTTGGCCGTTGACATGTGTTTAACATGAGATCTATCAGCGGTATTGATTTGAATTATTCCAATCCCCGTGGGGAGGTGAGCTTGTGTAAAGGACGCATCACACATGAATGTGAGCGTTGTGCATTCCAGACTCGGATTCCCAGATGTAAGTAAATTGTTGTTTTCGAGATCTGAATGTTCATTATTGAACCAGTTTGGGCCAAAGTGTTCCTGTACCTGAAAATTAGTTACTCGAATCACTGACTCTGGATCGATGTCTGAATTGTTGTGCCGACTTTTCATTTTTGCCTTCCAAAGATTCCACATCATTTTTAAGATGTAGAAAATTACAACCTCTTTTTGCCACCCTCCTTTTGTATAGACTTCCACTAGTTTTAATAGCCAGTGTCCCACATCCAGTTCGACGTTGTCCACGTGTATCTGTAATGCTGATCCTGCCCAAATAATTTTTGAAACCCCGCAATTGAGTAATAGATGTTCCGTTGTTTCCTGTTCTGCATTGCACCATCGACAGTTGACTTGGGCTTCACACTTCCTTTTTTCGAGATTTAATCCTGTCGGGATTGCATTATTACACACTTTCCAAGAAAATATTCTGACCTTTGTCGGTATATTGGATCCCCAAACTGTTTTCCAAAGAATATCTGCCTCCGGTACACCTGTTGATTGATGCGGAGCGTCGAACATTGCTTGATCAGTAAGAATTTTGTATCCCGTTTTTGTCACGTATTCTCCATTTTTTGCATGTGGCCATATAAACTTGTCAAGTTCTTCCGTTGGGAAGAATCGCTTTCTAAGTATAACTGGAATAATCGGGTCAGGATACAAACTATTACTCATACTCATGAAAATGCAATCTCTTGATATGTGTGCCGGTGTAATCCCAATATATATTTCAGCGGTCGATGGTGTAATGGCATATATTTCATATTTCGTTAATACCAGATTAACCCATTGGCTGTTCGGTACAAGAGATTTTATTGGCTTAACAACATAAAATATGTTTTTTTTTTTCTAGTTATTCTAGTTTTTTTGTTTTCTTTTTATATCAAATACTTTTTTCAGACCCTGACCATAGGAAACCGGATTAGTTATCCAATTGAATGAAACTGATGACAGAGATACAACAGCCAGCAATGAACATAATATCATTATATGCACTAACGTTTTCTCAGATTCCTGCTGCTGTGTCTTGCCATAGTAATATTTTGAGTTGTAATCAATTAATTTTGCATACATGTCTTATTTTTTAAAAATCTTTAAATATTTGAAAACAAGTATCATAAATAAAGTAACGATAACAGTGTAACATATATCTTTATAATAAGGATCATAATATTTTTAAATGGGGGACTGGCCCCAAAACACTTTTAACCCTATAAAAAAGATGAAATATGATCATAATTCATAAGGTACTAATCCTAAAATAAAGCAAATTATCGTATATAAATTAAAAATTCGCATTCCAAAATAGTTTGAAAGCAAATATTTCATATTCTATTTTTTATTTTTATATTATAATTTAGGGTGAATGCCCAATAAGCACCTGCCACCTTAGCCACTTGCCCATAAAAGGCACTTAAGGTAAATATACCTTAATGCTCTTACTGCTGTCTACTGCCGTCTGCTGCTGCTGCCAAGGGCGAGTAATGAGAATGTTTCCCAGCACTCGTGCAAGTACACTTTTGTAAAGGTTGAGTAATGAGAATGTTTCCCAACACTCGTGCAAGTACACTTTTGTACGTGTGGGCTAATGTTGACTAGTGGGAATGTTTCCCAGCACTCGTGCAAGTACACTTTTGTACTTGTGGGCTAATGTTGAGTAATGGGAATGTTTCCCAGCACTCGTGTAAGTACACTTTTGTACTTGTGGGCTAATGTTGAGTAATGGGAATGTTTCCCAGCACTCGTGCACGTACACTTTTGTACTGTCTGCTGCTGCCAAGGTTGAGAGATAGAGAGACAGAGGAGATATATATATATATATAACTAACTCAATGTATACGAACTAACGACTAATAAACGGACGGCGGTTGGGGTGAGGGGGTAAAATAGGAAAGAAAAAAAAGAAGTGCCTTTTATGGGCAAGAAGAAAGCGACGGGGTGAGGGGGCATTAATTCTAATTTGAGGTGTTTCTTGGCAATAATCCTATAATTTATATGTTGTAAAAATTATTTTTTGATCATGGAAATAATTATAATTTATAAATAGATAAATTATTTCTTTATTATAGGATAATGTTCTTTTTAATTCCATAATTTCCACAAAAAAAGATTTTAAATTCACATTTTACTAGAAAAAAACGCCTCTCCACTATCGTTTCAAAAGACCGTTTAGTATGCATTTTCTTTTGATTTCATTTGGGAGGATTGAAATCAAACACACGTGACATAGCTAGTAGATGAGGAACTCAATCCATATTAAACTTTTTAGAGTAAACTTTAATATCCTATTGAAAAATTGACAACAATTAATTCGTACACATCCAAAAGTCACATGTAAACCAGTCTTTTTTTTTTTTTTTTTTTTGTCAAATACATGTAAACCAGTCAAGAAGGAAGCTGAATTAGAAGGAGTGGAAGAAGAATATTATAGACCATTAATAAAAGGAAAAAGCATTGCACTTAATGAGCTATCAGATCTTCAACGACCCATTTTTGTGCAATCTTTATACAATGGTAGCTAGGCAAGTTAATGTGTAATGTATTATATCTGTTTCCAACTGCCCTCTCTGCCCATACTCAAATCATATACACTTTCGGCGAAACTTCCTAACATAATTTATTTTTAAAAATATTCAATACTAATTCTAAATTTTCGAAACATTGTAAATCTCTTCTAATTTATTTCTTAAAATATTTTTTTTTCACGTATCTGTCTAATACTAATTATAGCTAGACTTTAATTTCATGCAACTTTGCATAAATGGTATGCATGACAAAAACTTTTTTCTTTTCTTTTCGTGAACTTTTTAAAGTATAGATGAAATCCATGCCTCAACCATCAGCCACAAACTATATTCCAACTATTCCATACAAATTTGCAATCGTACCCGGCCCGTAAATATGAGTAGTAAAGTTTCGCTGACCAAAAGTAATCAATTTGTTGGGCAGTGGGTAGATGAAAGCATTCATTTTTCACCCTCCTAATATCTTCTTTATAATCCCTAGCTATCATAGGAGTACTTCACATTCCTCTTCAATTCATTCTCTTATCATCATACGAAAATCCTTTAGAAAATCCAAAAGAAAAATGGAATTTTTAGATATTGCACTACTTTCTCTAGCAACTCTCTTTCTTTGTGTATGGTGGAGATACTGGACAATCAGTGGAGGAGGGCCTAAAAACCTTCCACCAGGGCCACCTGGGTGGCCAATAGTTGGCAATCTCTTTCAAGTCATCCTCCAAAGGCGTCACTTTGTGTACGTGGTGCGTGATTTGAGGAAGAAATATGGTCCTATTTTCACCATGCAAATGGGACAAAGAACCCTAATTATAGTCACGAGCTCTGAGCTTATCCATGAAGCTCTAGTCCAAAGAGGGCCACTCTTCGCGAACCGGCCAGCAGATTCCCCTATCCGCCTCCTGTTTAGTGTCGGGAAATGCGCTATTAACTCGGCTGAGTATGGCCCGCTCTGGCGTACACTACGACGAAACTTTGTTACCGAGTTGATAAACCCTACCAGGATTAAACAGTGCAGCTGGATAAGAAAATGGGCTATAGAAAATCACATGAAAAGGCTTCAAGATGAAGCTTCTCAACAAGGTTTCGTGGAGGTCATGAGTAACTGTAGAATAACAATATGTAGCGTACTAATCTGTTTATGCTTTGGTGCGAAAATCCCAGAAAAAAGACTCAAGGACATCGAGACTGTACTTAAAGATGTAATGATGATAACCACGCCAAAGCTACCAGATTTTTTACCCGTACTAACACCATTGTTTAGATCTCAAATGAAAGAAGCCAAAGCTTTAAGAAAGAAACAGCTTGATATGTTAATCCCATTGATAAGAGAAAGGAGAGCGTTCGTTGAAAGTGGTGGAAATGGAAACCCTAAAAACGGTGATGTAGAAATGATGAGCCCTATTGGTGCAGCTTATCTTGATTCGTTGTTTGGACTTGAAATCGCTGGGCGAGACAAGTTAAGTGAAGTAGAGCTTGTTACACTTGTGTCTGAAGTTATAAGTGCGGGAACAGACACAAGTGCAACAGCGATCGAGTGGGCTTTGCTTCACTTGATAACAAATCAAGAAATTCAAGAAAAGTTATATAACGAAATAGTGAGTGTAGTCGGAAAAGATGGGTTTATTACAGAAAGCGATGTTGAAAAAATGGAATATCTTGGGGCGATTATAAAGGAAACGTTTAGAAGACACCCACCAAGTCATTTTGTGTTATCACATGCAGCAACAAAAGATACGGAGCTTGGAGGCTACTCTATCCCAGCTGATGCTTATGTAGAATTCTACACAGCATGGGTTACTGAAGACCCGGGATTATGGAAAAATCCGGAAGAGTTCAGGCCGGAGAGATTCTTATCCGGTGACGGTGTGGATGTTGATATCACCGGAATGAGAGGGGTGAAAATGTTGCCGTTTGGAGCTGGGAGAAGGATATGTCCCGCGTGGAGTTTAGGTATGTTACACGTTAACATGTTGCTTGCTAGAATGGTGCATACTTTCAAGTGGCTACCCGTTCCAGATAATCCACCAGATCCGACTGAGACTTTTGCTTTCACTATTGTCATGAAGAATCCTCTAAAAGCAATTATGTTACCTAGGTCCATGATTTGATAATCAGTTTAATTTCCTTGTTTTCGATGAATTTGTGTAGTCTATATATAGGTATCATTTGTTGTTTATTGCACCCGGAATTTACATTTTTAGTATGTTATAACGCTTCATATACTATGTTTATCTAATTATATGGTTATTTCCAGCTATTTTAATTTTCGAGAAGTTAATATCATGATTTATGGTATTGGTTATTCTTTATTATTTATTATTTAATTGCACCATTAATCCTTATGTCATGGGAAATAGGATAATGCATACATGTGTAAGATTTTTTAAAAGAATAATGATATATACCATTCAAATACCATCCAATGATGTAGCGTGAATTAGTTGGTTAGAAATCGATAATGTATTTATTTTTTTGATTTGATTAAAGATTTGTAACCAACCAATTTACGCCACGTTATTGGATAGTATTTGGGTAATATTTGAATGGTATGAATTTAGGTAATATATATCATTACTCTTTTCAAAATTATTCATTTAATCTTTACATATTTAATTTGTTTCTCGGAATAAGTTGTTCTTTCAATACTAAAATTTAGATTTTTATGTATGATAGTATTTAACGTAACATATTTAGAATGAAAAATTCAAAACCTCTAATATTGATGTCCAAAACTGGGTATCTTGCACTAATGTTACCCCCGTTTTTCCTAGACCCTCAAAAAGAATCTGGTTACACCATGCCTATGTGCTTCAAAATCGAAATTATAATATTGATTTTTTTCCAAATAAATTATAATATTGATGGGTTACATGCTAGCATATCAAAAGTTGCAAATATAACCCTTTAACTAGGGTACATTAATTCATGGGAGAATTTATGTGGGGTCTATCCAATAAAAAAATTGGTTAGTGCATATGTGATTTTTAAATTATTTATTTTTTGAAAGTAAATATATATAGGAGATCCTTTTTTTTTTTTTGGACTAAGTATATATAGTAGACCTAAAATAACTTAAATTATATATAAGTATATTTTAAGAAAACAAAAAAGGTATATCAAATGAAGAAATAAACATTATCTAAAAGTAGATATCTATTGATAAAACATAGCTTCCGTTAAAGACCATACCATAATTATTTGATACTTCACTTTAATACACTATAAGATCATGTGAATTAAAAACCATTTGGCTTAATTTCTCGACTTTTCTCTCTCTATACCTGTTCTTCACGGATAAGGAAATATTTTTCCATAGATTTTCGGAATTGATTCCTAATTGTTTAGTGTCTTGTTTTATTCATTCAATTTTCTCCTTTGTGTGTTTGTTTCGGGGAATTGTTGTGTGGTACTGTGTCAAAGGAGGGGTGGATATGACCATTGACGAAAGGCGGTGGAGGGAAGGCGAAGGGGACAGAGTAGATGAATTGGGATAAAAGTTGTTTGTTGATTATCAGGGGAGGGTTAAGGATGTCAAGAGTTGGAGCAAAGAGTATGAGGGATATGCGGGAAAGTGGTTGGTGTCGCGGTGGAGTTGTGTTACCTCCGGCAACGGTGAGGATACCTATTAGGGGACAAAACTCGAAATGGAGCAGGAGGGATGAATACCACCTGGGATTCTAAAAGGTTAGTGATGTCGTCACAAATAACACCATTTTTTAGCGGGGTTGAAAACTGCAGCGAGGCTGGCGACGGTAAGTATAAGGTTGATCAGATTGAAACAGCGGTGAAGGCGAATTAAACAAGGAACATGCGTGTTTAATATCTGAGAAAGCACGAGAGAGATTGTGGAGAGTATATGGATGTGAAGTCCATAAGGGTTTTCAGAAAGATGAATTTTGGTTTTTTGAAAGTCTTAAGGGTGTTGTCTAAGGAAGAGTGTTCGTTAGATAGTGTAGAGAAGACGAGAATAGATATATAGAGCTCTTTGGATAGGTTCAAGACAAAGATATTGCACCTTAGTCTCATCATTACAAACAATAAATCTGTCTGCACAATGCTCAAGACCAAGTTCAATGAAATGCATCAGTTGTCTTTACGCATTAATCACTCGAGTTGCCAGGCATGCATTATAGGGTTCAATCCTCCAGAAGCGGTGGAGACAATTGAACTAATATGGATGCAGAGTCCATCTATGCAATAAACAACACTGATCACGTGGGGCAAGAGAGATGCGGGGTCAAGACACCTGGATTCCCACTCTCGACTCCAAGGATAAAGCTTCAAGTTTTTCACTCTCTATATAAATACCTGGGTATTATCACTTTCTCCATAATCACGTCGCATCATCTTTGTGTTCTAAGTGCGCATAGACCCTTTTATTTTCCAATTGCAAATCTTCTAAGAAAACTTATCTTTTCTTGTGTGAGCACTGTATTATCTAGATTTTTCCTTTTTTTTTGTGAGCATTGTATTATCTCTATATTTTCTTTGTTTTTTTGTTGAGTTTAAGGGTGTCCATGTCTATAATTCTACCATGGCTACTCATAACCAGCTTGCGGTCTCTCTCATCTCGCTAGATGGAGCACCGACAAAGATTTTGGTCTTGTTGCTATAGAAACTAGGGTAAATGCATTGAAAATCAGCTTGATGATTGCGCGATCGTCATGCATGTTGTGGGACAGGCTATGGTGTATGCGACAGGTTTTTGTTAGCTTATCAAAGAAAGGTGGGTGGTTAGGGGTGAGTTCACATGTACTGAGATTAGACAAAAAAATTCAAACTTAGGATTGAAGAGAGAAAAGATTTTATTCTAATATAGAGCCTCAAACTTGGTATTGTCTTGGGTTTGCATGTTGGCACGAATCAGTGGCAAGCTCTTACACGCTTCCAGGACGTCCCCGTCGACTACTCGTCAACATGGATATGGGTGACGGGGCTTGTGTTCATTCAGAACATTTTGGAAACAGTTAAATCATTTGCCTTGAAGTTTAATGAGTTTGAGGAAGTGGAATTTCCTATGGAGGACTCTGTGGGGGTGAAGGTTCCTCGCCTCTGGGTCTGATTTAACGTGAAGGGACCTCTTTTGCTAGGTTCCTACCTATGTTACGAAAATAGAGTGGGGTGGGTAACCATTCAATATGAGCATGCTGGTCTTTTCCATTTTTCATGTGGTTTACTTCGTCACAAGAGCGATGGGTGCAAGGAGCCGGCGAAGAGAGATATGGAAAACCTGGTGAGCTTGAGGTTTTGTACGTGGAGTATGGATAACATGGTGAGATACCCACTGTTGGGGCCAATTTATGGGATTCACAATAAGGAATGGTTACAGTAGGCACACTCAAGGGTATAACTAGGATATGACCAATGAAATCCCATCTCTACCTCCTCCGGAAAGAAGAGTTTTGGGAGGAGAAAATGTTAGAGGAGATGACAGGAACTATGGCGAAGGGTGTAACAATAGAAATGAGAAAGGAGCGGCTGGTATGATAGAAGAAGTCAAAGGTAACAATGAAGGGCAGACGGGGAACATTTGTGAGATCATAAGAAAAATGGTGGCTTCAGGAAGGTTGACAAAACAGGCAGCAAGATTAATGATTGTAAGCAGCTAGGAAGAGGAAGGTGAGTCAAATGTTAATGAGGTGATGGATGGAAGGTTAGGAAAGTTGGCCATTGGGACATTCCAGCCAAGCTGGTTTCTAATCAACCCAATGGAGCAAATGTTAGTGGTAAATTAGAGGTTTTTGGGCTCCATGACGAAGGAGACTTATGTATATGACCCCAAAATGCAGGCACAAGCAAAATCCAGAACAAAGACAATAAATACTTTAAAGCAAAAGGAAAAAGGGTTGAGGAGATAGATATGGACATAGATATCATGGAGACGTAGTCGGAAAATAAGAAAGGTGATTCGTTTTTAATCAATATAAAAGGCTCCTTATACCTCATAATTCAGTATGCTTTAACATTTTTAAAAGGAGGCTTGCAAGCAGAGAATTATAAGCTAGAGAAGTCCTTCTTCTTCAACAACAGCTTAAGTCATTCCAATTAGGTTATTATTAATTTATTTTAGTAATTAGGAATTATATATTTAATTAATTTTATTTCTTTCCTGCATTTAATTATGAGCTAAATTCTACGTACTTGAGAATCGCAACATGGGAAAACACTAGTTTAATGATGTAATTCAAATTTTGGATTATTTCTAGTTTAAATTAAGTTGGGTATTTTACATTGATTATTATTTTGTACTTGTTTAATATCATTGACGTCGCGAATCAGGGGTAGGTTTTAGTAATTTGGTTATTCACTAGTGGCGGTGATCATCCGGAAGGGGGTTTTAATTACATAACTAGGTAATAGACGGGCGGTATTTGTTATTGCGTCTGGCGGCCTTAACTAATCGCGTATCCAATTGGGTTTTTATCATAATTTTTTGAAAGTAGCTTATAGTCGCCCTAACGGGGTCTGTAATACCGTAGGATCGCCTCCTAAGTCTACACTGACAGGAGTTAGGAAGATTTTAGAGTCTCGACTAGTACTAAAATACTGACTTTACGTTTAAACGAATGCATTAGATTGTGAGCTTAGGTGATTCCATAGCGAGACTCAAGTATATTCCTCTCATATTTCAGTAATCTCTTTAGTTTAATTTACTCTACATTCTTGCACATTTCTTTTATTATTCAAAAACAAAACATATATCTATTTTTATTTAGTATTGCAATTAATTCTATTTATCATCTAAACACGTTTATCCTACCTCGCAATACTTGTGGAGACGATAATCATGTTTTTACCTACTTATTACTTGGACGACCCATACACTTGCGGTTAGTCGCTTTTCTTCTTTAGTGTTGATTTTTATCACACTCTAGGAGTGACCAAGATGACGGGGTGGAAGTTAGTATTTCTTAGTCGGATGGTGTGAGTGAGTTTCTTAAGGAATATTTACGCATTAAGAACAAGATGGTTACGGAGTCAAAGGCTGGTAATAACAAAGGTTGCGGTCACCCGAAAATGACCACAAGGGATAAGTGAGTATCTACATTTGGAATTGTTAAGGGATTAGGGCCCCTTTGGCAGTTCATGTTTGGAAAGCAATGGTAGAGACCTATAAACCCAACACTGCTTATTTTTTTATATGATGCTTACTTGTAATGATGTCCCTTTAGTTGTTAGACGTTTGAATTTCTAATTTCATTTTGTTAAATACCTCGCAAGTGTAGCTATGCACTCGGGGCATTTTGATTTTGTGGAACATGTGTGTGAACTTGAGTATTGTGAATGTGACCTCATCCTATATTATCTGTTATACTAATGATATATCTTTTCCTTATAACTTGCTTTGTGTGCATGCCCCCTATTTATAAGGATATATTACCGTTTTATGATGAGTTATGTAATTGGAAATCTAACTATTCTAAACTTTGGGTTGTCATTTGTGACTTCAATGACATTCGTAAATCTGGGGACAAGTGTACTTTATCCAACCGCTAACATATGCTTAACTTCAATTTGTATATCACGTTAGTTGCGCTTTTTGAATTAAATTCCTATGGAAATTTCTATACTTGGACAAATCACCGACATAAGAGGATTTAGTGAGAATTAAATTAGACAGAGCATTTTCTTGTACTGATTGAAGTGCACGTTACCCAAATGCAATGGTATTTGTCCCATTAGTGGTTGGATTAGACCATTCTCTGCTCGTTTTTTGTGCTTACGGGCGCAACATATCAGTGGTAAAATTTTCATATTTGAAACTCTTTGGCTTGATCACCTAGAGTATTGAGAAGTAGTCCAGGAGTCACGTGGAGACCCAACCACTCAGGATTGGAAGAGTCATTGGATAGATTCTTAGACAAGAAAGCTGACGCCACTACGACATTAAGCAACTAGAGTAAAACTACTTTCCCAGATAACAAAATCAGAATCAGAAATCAGGAACACGAGCATACTAGAACCAATAACGGAACATGTACAAGTCTTTACCTTGATTAATCAATATTTCCTATTCTCAAGGCACATTATGATAATAAGGTTAATATCGAGTCGCGTACCAAAGAAGTCTATCTCTGTGTTATCTTCCCTGAGAAGCATCATCTCCAGAGCACCTCTTTGGAGAAAAATAAAAAAGGTACCACTTACTATATTACATTGTTCATATTACAATAAACCTAGTCAATAAATATTCTACTTGGTATTTGGCCCCAATATTAACTTGACAGTCAGAGTGCCATCATGGGGTACACCTCCATGTGGTCCTAAACTGTGTCTGTTTTCCAATCAGCAAGCTCAACAGAAGATAGATCCAGCTTGGGCTACTATTGAGAGAAGTGTCAGATTTCCATTGTTCATGTGTTTGTACTGGTCACGTGTTTCAAAATTTGTCGAGGGTAGATTCGGAAAAATTATGCTTGAACTCATAGTGCATCTTTGGAATTATTGTGTTAACTTGTGGTCTATGTTCGACGTCCCATGGGTTCTTTGTTGGCTTGTTGACTCCTTAAAGCTTTTTTAAATCTCTAAAGTTCACGTGTTCCTATAATCTCAACCTACATAGAACAAATACCTTCAAATGCTCTAAGAATATGTTAATCATTATATAAAAACATGAGTTAAACCAATAGCGGATAATCCCAACTTTAAACTCTTAAATATTTAAAAAGGATGTCTCGTATTTGTAAAAACTCGTCACAAAAGGAGACAATTCAGCTGCGCATGGGCCCAAAACCTACAAATTAGAGTAAAGTTATGTCGGGGCCCATCTGATGGTGGGCCTTTATTGTAAAGGCCCGATCCAGCGGGAGTTTAATGGATTTTTTGACTAATTCTTGATGGAATTTCAACATATTTTTTTATAGGTTATTGGCGCGCTTTTAGCATGCCACTATTTAAATATTTATTAGTCTTTATTTTAAATACATGTTTTAAAGTTGATTTGCATATTATGTATCAAATTTGTCATGTATAATGGTAATTATAATATTTTAAGTGTTAAGTCATGGACATTAATTAATTACAAAAACTTTTCCTAATCTCGATTGGTCAAATAAAAAATTTAAAATGTTATTTACTTATGAAGATATACATGTAGAAACTGACTCGAGAGAACTTCACGCGCTAGTGAAGGACGGTGGTAGTTCTAAGAGTTGGAATTGTCATATTGGGCGTGATTGTTGTGAGATACTAAGCAACCACCCAGGATTTGAGGTAATTTTCACTTATCATGAACCATATATGTGTGCGGATATATTGGCTGAAAGAGGTGCGGAGTTAAGCGAAGGTCCTTACGTGTTGTAAGATCCCCCAGATTACCTGTGGCAAATGATTACTAAAGATAAGAGTGGTCGTGCTATTTCTAGATTAGTATTGGACCCTTTGTGAGGGAGTAGTTGATTTATGTTAATCAATTTCGGCACTTAAGCCTCATATGTATAGAAAAAACATATACATGTTAAAGTGGGTTTAGATACTGATTGTCAAATGTATAATAGTTCACACGGTAAATACATTGAAAGAAAAAGTTTTTTTTTGGATGCAAAGAAAAAGCTTTTAGATATATATAAATGTCTATTGTCCCAAAAAAAGATATATATAAATGTCTTGTGGAAAAGTACACGCTTGTTTATTATAAATTTATGTGTCTTTTATTAATCTTTAATTACTCATGTCGTATTGACTGTTTAATGAAATTTTAGACTACACTCTAAATAATAAAATATATTATATATGGCGGGTCAAACTGTATGGCAACTCCGACTCGCATGTTTTAATAATAACAAGACTTGGTATACACCCAGTTCCACTGAGCACGAGCCGAATAAACCGAATCTACCTAGGCCGAGTTAAACGAAGAGGAAATTACTTTTACAAGACCAAAAAACCAAAACATTCTTCACAAAGTCCTAACTAAAAAATCATTCTAACAAAGGTCTAAATTTTATTTTTTTAGTTAAATTTTTACCCTTATACCCTTACTCATTTCGTTGTTGGTACATACTAATTTTTTTAATTTTTGTAAAAACCAATATATATGTGTTTGGAAAGCACCAATTTTTCCTGAGTTTGGTATGTACCAAATGCTATTAATGTTCGTTTTTACGTTTTACGGTCACTAGTAGTATTTTTCTAGACTTACGAAGGGTTTTTATTGATGTACAATGTTATTGTCCAGTCTTATTTAACAACCGATCAAAGATATCGTGTCGAGATCCCCGTATTGGTACATTCCAAATATATCACCTTGGTACATTCCAAAGTGATCTAAATCTCTATCTAAACCAAAAAGAATCACAACATATATTGAAATTAAAAATAAAAGGAAAAAATAAAACAAAAAACAAAAAAAATAACAGGAATTACAACAGAAATTTAAAAAAAAACAAAAAAAAATGTTGGAATGTTATATTCCAATCACGCTGGATTCAGTTAGGCCTGGAACTGGGTGGGCTAGGTTCATAACGGCGACTATGGGCCCGGAAATGAGAACGATGCTGGTAAGGCCTAGACTGTGTGGCAGGGTTCGTCGCGAAGATGCCTGTTGGTAGGGACAGTGCTGGTGAGGCCTTGCTGGTGATGGAGCCTGGATTTGTGAGATCTTGAGTCGTGCTTCCCGTCGGAGATCGAAGGCCGAGATTAGAGGACACAGTCAGAGTAGATTCAGGAGATCTAGATCAAAGCTTCTAATAAGATCTACTCCAGCGGCAGGAAACTGGAGCGGCGGTGGGAACGTGCAGCCTGGACAACGTCAGATCTGAAGCGGATCTACTCCAACGGCAGGGAACTGGAGCGACGACGAACGAGGGATGAACACTAATTATAGAGAAGAGTTGATGGGTTGTGTTGGGCAGCGGTCTTCTTCGTTGGAGATGAACGTAGTAGGGGTTTTGTTGTGCCATCGATGGAGAAGAACGGAGTTGGAGAGTTGCTGCTGCTATTTTGGCGGTGGTTTTTGCTGGTGGAGCGGCGGTATTGAAGCCGGACATCGTGGCTGTTGCTGGTGGAGAGGCTGAGAGGGCGGCGCAGTGGTTTCTTTGTGCAGGGTAGAGAGGATCGAGTGGGATTGTGAAAGGGAGAGAGAGGCTGAGAGGAGGGGTGGGTTTGGGTATTTGATTTCAGAATCTAATAGGGAATTTTTTGGGTGTTTTTGTCACCGTGTGTATAAGAAGGGGTTGAGGGCTTTTTGGGCCTTTTTTTATTCTAGTTGGGGTTTAGTTTGTTTAGTTGGAATGAAGATTGTTTTAGAATGTGTAATGTTGTTGGGGCCTTTTAAAAGAATTGCCCCTTAAAGGCTTAAACGAATGGGTTGAGCGAAACATTTGCTCACCTAAACTCTTAGTGTTTTGTGCAACAAACATGTAAAAATCACTCTGCAAACCAGCACATCGCTTCTTTTCCTTGCCCAATGAAATATCAAGTTCCTTCCACACTTTTAAACCATCATTACTCAGCAATATTGAGCTTCAATCTTCCTAAAAGTCTATTGTATTACTCTTTCCGTTCCAAAAAGATTGTCACATTTGGTTTTTTTGCACACAAACTAAGAAGTTTCATTTATTATCCATGTGATTACTAAAATGCCCTCCATATAGTATTTTGATATCTTGAATATTTATTGAAAACATACATTATAATATTTAATTAGGAGTAAAAGTGGTATAAAAAAATGTCTTGATTTTTTAAAGTTACAATCTTTTTTAAATAACTATTTAAAAACGGAGGAATAGATTACTTTGCTGCATAGATCGCATAAGATACCCAAATGTCAATCCACCAACCATTATCACCATGCAGGCCAGAAAGAGGAAAAATTATTTTGGACGACATGTTTAGCTCCAAAATCATTTGATTTTGACCATGGATTGAGATCAAATCACATGCAATCATTTGAACATCATTTTTTTGATAAATCTTATGCAAGGGAGCTTATTATCAACAATTAAAATCAATTTATGAATGGTCTAATTAGGCTTTAAATAGGATATTTAGAAGAAAGTAAGGATAAATTAGAAATCTTGTAAGATTAAGAAAGGATATTTGAAAAAAAAAACTATCAAGAGGAAAGGGTTAATTAATGTTTTAAAACATATTATACTAGGATTTTTAAAATAAAAGGATGAGTTTTTTCCGACTAAATGTATCTTTAAGCATTCTATATCGACTACATTTAATATTTAAATGAGACGTAAACTTTCAGTTGTAAACATATTATTGAACTGAACTACAATAATACTCAAGAGTATTTGACCTGGAAGGTCTTGATGCAATTCTTTTTGCATATTAAAGAGGTAAGGGGATTTGTATGTATCTTAGAAGCCTCTCTTTGGCAAAATAACAATATTCCTTATAATTTTTTTAAAAGATTAAAAAATTGACTAGTGAACGCTAAATATCTTCGACAATGCCAATGAATCTATTTAGGAACATTAAGCATAGTTGTGTTGTTGTTGGTGGTACAGTTGAGCATCTCTGACAGTGTCATTGAGTATCTCCAGCGACGAAACTGCATCTCTAGATGACACTTAGTATGCCACCATCAGTGATAACACTAAACGTAGTTTTAACGTTGATCGTAATTTGACAATGAACATAATTTTAACATCGAATATAATTGTTGCACAAAGCATTGCTAGAATTCAATAATGAGCGTAATTTTATCACTAAGTGTGCTTAGTGTTCTATAAGTTATGCATAATTCTATACTGAGCATGCTTAGAGTTTTATACTGAGTGTGATTTTTACATTGAGCTTGATTTGACCATTGAGTGTGAGTTTTACTCTGAGTACGTCATTTTTTAGAGCATGTAATTTTTACACTAAGCAAGTTCTTTTTAACACTAAGTAATACATTTTTAATACCAAATAATGAAAAAATACATTTAACAACAAAATTTACAGGGGGAAAAGAATTAATATCATTATTGTATAGTTTTAAAAACTAACTAAAATAAACCAATTAGTAAACTTTAATTGAAAAGGATCAATATATTACAAACATTTTTTTCGAATTTTTTAAAAGAAATTTGCTCAAGGGTGGTCCCATCTCTCTTTATCAGTTCAAACTAGTTTCGAAATGACGGAAAAACTTGAACTTCATAAAAAAATAGAAAAAAACTTGAGTATCGACTATCGAGAAAATAGTATAAAAACTTGAACTTCTTCTCCAACAGAGGTTGAGTAACAACCACTTCTGCCAACACCAACAACCACCTTTACTAGACCCACTATGTTCAACTCTAATTCGAACATTCTTCACCATTCACGAACTACAAGTCACTATCTACGAGCTAGCGTGAATCTGTTAGCTTTGAACCGCTTCGAATAGCCATGGAAGCCACAAATCTTTGAGCCACCACTGAGCTTTATATTGAACCTAAAAGTAGCAACATCCAAAATACTACATTGATTTTCAAGCATTTCCCATGAATGGTGGTGGTGGCGTGTTTCACCTTTGGAGAAGTCAGAAATAGGAGGAGAAAGAGTTTTCAGTGTGAGTATTTTTGAATGGGTTATTGACCTATAGGGTCTTGGAGACTATTTTCCTGCCACAAAGAAACTAGTAGGAATCTTACTTCTTTAAAGGGACCTCAAAGATGACCAAATACTAAAATACCCTTACAAACACTAAAAGACAAAAAAAAAGTGATGTCACTGTTCATCTTCTCTCTCCACTGCCCACCTACCTCCGACCACCGACCTCCGACCACCGACCATCGACCTCCGACCACCGACCTTCAACCACCCATCTCCGACCACCGGAAAAAAAAATTGGCGAGTTTCAAAAAATGATGAATACTCGTCAAAAAACGATGAGTATTCAAATAAAATTGATGAGTATTATAAAAAAAGATGAGTATTAGCATAAAAAGATGAGTATTAGCAAAAAAAGATGAGTATTAACAACAACAAAAAAGATGAGTATTAGCAAAAAATGTTAAGTATTATTAAAAAATGCTACAAAATACAGGATTTCTTTTTTACATCAAATTATTACAACTATTTACAATAAAAATGGAAAAACCAAATCTAGTTTTACCAAGACAAAACCAGAACTAAACAAAATACAACCTAACTACCTACTCGTTGCAGACTAATAAAAAAATTCTAACTATATTCGTTTGACCAGATCTGAAAAAGAAAAAAAAACTAAAATGCAAACGGTAAATGGAGCTTTGCAAAACCATGGCTTTGTTGGTGCGAAAATGGACCTCCACCTCCGCAGCGAGCTTCACCTCCGCAGCTTCGTTCTTACCTTGTTCGAGATATTCATCTGCTGGAACGAGAAAGCGACGCCAAAGTAGGAATGAACGGAGATCCAGGCAGCATATCTCGTCTCTTGTGCAGCAGATTGGAACACATCATCGTCGCGTGGATTGGTGGTTCACGAACGGAGCTTGCTGGATCTAGTCGCCTGCGTGTAGAACAAGGAATGGTGGTGGTGCTCGGCAGTCTGCGCCGGAAACATGAAGCCTGAGTCGCTGCCATGGAGAAGACGAAGCTCATGCGCGAGAGCCTCGAAGAAGAAGAAGAAGAACAAGAGCGGCAGTAGTCGTTGCCAGCGGTGGTGGTGCTCGCCGAAAAATAGATGGGTTTGGTGAGAGAGGAGAGAGATTACTGGAAGAAGCAGGAGAGAGAAAGAATGTGACGGGAAATGGTTTTTGGGATTTATAAAAAAAAAATTTAGTGTATATAGTGGGGGAAAACAAAAAGAGGTAGGAATGTAATCGGGAATTTAGCCTATAGTGTTAAAATCTTATTGAGGTCCCTAATAAGAAGAACAAAATAAGAGGGTTGGGTTAAGTTTAGGGGTTTGTGTTCAAGACCCCTTGGGTCAAAATCTGTTTATAAATTTGGTGTTAAGATTAAAAAATATCGGGATATATTATTTGGAAATTTATTGAGATATAATATTTAGTTTTATTTTATTAATTTGATGTCTCAAATAAGAAAAAATAGTTTTTTTTTCTTTTATCTCTTAAGAATGGGTTCTTAGTCCCCTACTGGTCTAAAATATCTATTATTAGAGTTCGCGTCTTAGTAACATTTAAACTTAAAGAATAATTATTAATTAACTAAAAATTCTTAAATTTCATTAAAAAAAATCACTTATACTTACTCGGTGTAAAAGATTAATTCTCAATTAATTACTTTACCATATTTACCTTCCATATTATCCTTGATGTCATTTTAACTATTTTTTCTTATTATATAATATTTATAATATTTTTATTTTTATTTTTTAATTCTAAAATCCGATCACTGCCACCAACCACCACCACCACCTCATTCATTTACCACCGATTATCACCACCACCTCATACATTTTCATATGACCACCACCCTCACCACCGCCACCACCACCACTACCACCACCTTCTCCCAAAACCACCATCACCCCATGCATCCACTACCACCTCATGCATCCACCACGACCACATGCATCTACCACCACAACCCCCACATCCACCTCATGCATCTAGCACCACCACCACCAATAACACCTCATGCATCCACCACAACCACGACCACATGCATCCACCCCCACCCCCACCTCCACCTCATGCATCCAGCAACACCACCACCTCATGCATCAACTACGACCACGACCACATGCATCCAGCACCACTCCCACCTCATGCATCCACCACTTCATGCATCCACCACCACCACCACCATCTTATGCATTCACCACCACCACCCCCTTATGCATCCACCACACCACCACCACCTCATGCATCCACCACCACCACCACAAACACATGCATCCACCACCACCCCCATCTCATGCATTCACCATCATGACCACCACCTCATGCATCCACCACCACCACCACATGCATCCATTACACCACCACCACCATCTGCATTATTTTCCCCCGACCACCACCACCTTCGACCATATCCACCACCAACTAGTCCCTCCACCGCCGTCACCACCAATCACCTCTAACTAATCCATTACGCGCGAGCGTTTGTGATACTTTTTTTAAGCATTAATAACTAATTCTACAAAATTCAAAAAAATAAAACATTTGCATTTTGGGACGAGATAAATTAATAATTACGTTTACAAAAAAAATCAATTTTTTTTCAATTTTTCAATTTTTTTTTATTTTCTAAATTTGATATTTTGTTTTATGTGTTGCTATAACACACAAAAATAGATTACCAATTCCACCTCACACGCGCGTCCGTGATTTTTCTTATAAAAGTTTATAATTTATTCCAAAAAAACAGAAAAATTAGAAAATTGCATTTTTGGACGTGGCAAGTTCATATCTACATCAGCAAAAAAATATCTTATTTTTAAATATCGATATTCACTCGTGTTCCTGTAGTAAACAAAATTGTAATAAAGTATTCTTGTAACACACAAAATAATAAAATCAATCTAAATCATTCTCTTCTTGAACAAAACTATTTTTTTCTCTTTATTAATTGCATATACCTTATTTTTACTCGTTTTTAACTATGTTGATGTGTTATCTTTTTGTTTAACCCTTTTTGTTATTTTGTGTGTTGTTGTAATACACAAAATAGTCATTTGTATATTACAGTAACACACAAATTCACTTTTTCTCTTCCAGTCAAGCCCCTTCCTGTATGTGATTTTGTGTATCATATGAACACAAAAGCTGCCTGTTTTGTGTAATGATGTAATACACAAACAATAAAAAAGAATGTGTAGATATTGGATTATATGTATTTTTTATTTTTTGTATACATGTAACACACCAAATGACACATCATATTAGTCTTTTTCTTTAATATGTGATTTTGTGTGTTACAAGTATAAACAAAAATAGCTTTATGTAGTACTGTAACACACAAATGAGACCACATCACATTAGTCCTTTATCTCCTTCTCTATGATTTTGTATGTTATATGAATACACAAAACTCCGTTTTGTGTACTCTTGTAACACACAAAACTCAAATTTGTGTGTACCAGTTTTGTGTATTCCTAGAAACAAAAAATAACAAACATTATCATATTAGTCCTTTTTCTCCTTTTAGCATTTAGGTTTTAGTGTTTTTTAGGGTTTATGGTTTTAGTGTTTAGGTTTGATAGGATTAGTGTTTTTGGGTTTAGGATTTAGGTTTTTAGGGTTTGGTTCTATTAAGGTTAGGTTTTATGGGTTTAAGGTTTAGGAACTAGGGTTTATGCTTTTCAAGTTTTATACTTTCATAATAATAATTTTAGTTTATTCTAGTTACTTTTTTACCATCTTTAGAGTTAGGGTTTAGGGTTTTTAGGGTATACGGTTAGTGTTTTTAGGGTTTTAGTAATACACAAAAGTCATTTTTGTGTAGCACTGGAACCCACAAAATGATAGACCCCATCATACTAGTCTTTTTTCTCATTCTCAGCGGTTTTGTCTGTCTCAGGAACACATAAAACTCCGTTTTTGTATTCCTGGAACACATAAAATCACATACCGCATCATATTAGTCTTATTTATTCTTTTAGGATTTAGGTCCAAGGTTTAAGGTTTAGGCTTACTTTTTTTGTTTTAAGGTTTAGGATTTAGAGTTTTAGGGTTTAGGTTTAAGGTTTTAAATTTAGGGTTTCAGATTTAGGTTTTGGGGTTACGGTTAGTTTTTTTAGGTTTAGGCTAGGGTTTAGAGTTTTTAGGTTTAGAGTTTATTGATTTTAGGTTTTATTGTTTTTAGGATTGAGGTTTTATGGTTTTTAGTGTTCAAATTTTATAGTTTTTAGGGTTTAGGGTCTCCGACACTAAAGTTATTGACATAGATTATTTTCAATGTATTACATCATTACACAAAATAGTCGTTTTGTGTGTTCATGTGATACACAATATCACATACTGAAAAAAGCATGACTAAAAGGGAATACGTGATTTTGTGTGTTTTTATAATACACAAATGACTGTTTAGTGTATTAGATTGACACAAAGAATAACAAAAAAGGATTAGACAAAAAGATAATACATCAAAATAGTAAAAAACGGGTAAAAATAGGGTATATCTAATTAATAAAGAGAAAAAATGATTTTGTTAGAGAAGGCAATGTTTTAGATTGATTATATGATTTTGTGTGTTACATGAATGCACAAATATATTTTGTGTATCGTAGGAACACATAAAACTGAAAATCAAAATTTAAAAATAAAAAATGGAAATAAATCATTGACGTAGATATGTACTTGCCCCGTCAAAAAATGCAAATTATTAATTTTTCCTGATTTTTGGAATTAATTATGAAATTTAATAAAAAGAATCACGGACGCCGCTCGCGTGTGGTAAAATTGGCAAATATTTTTTTATGTGTTATAGCAACACATAAAACGGAACGTTAAAATTTAAATTTTTTAAAAAAAAATCAAAAAAATCCATAGACGTAAATATTACTTTGCCTCTTCCAAAAATACAATTTTTTTTATTTTTTAACGATTTTTAATAAATTAGTTATGAATTTGTTTTCAAAACGCGTGTGTGATGTAATTAGTTGGTGGTGACGGATTTAGTTGATGGTGGTTATGGACAAAGGTGGTGGTGGACGGCGGATAATAATGATGGTGGTGGTTGTGTTGGTGGTGGTGGGGGTAGGAGTGAGAGTGGGAATGGGGGTGGGTGGGGATGGTGGTGGAGGGGTGGAGGGAGTGGTGGGAGGGGGTAAGGGTGGTGGTGGTTGTGGTGGTAGGGATGTTGGGGTGCTGATGGTGGTTGGAGTGGATGGTGGTGGTGGGGTGGGGAATGGTGGTGGTGGTAATGGCGGCGATGGTGGTGATGGTAGAGGGTGGTGTTGGTGGTCGGGATAATGGTTGTAGGGGTGGTAGTGGGGGTAGGGATGGGCTGGTGGTGGGGGTGGTGATGGTGGGGATGGTGGTAAAATAAATAAATAAATAAATAAATGTCATAAAATAGATGGTGAAGATTATAAAAGTTAAATGATATATATATATAATTAAAATAATAATGTTTTAGTAAAAAAAATTCATTGAGAATTGAATTAATAATTATAAGTAATTAAAAATAATTTTATTTTCTTATAATTAATTGGATGTTCACCAAGTCTAGATATGAATTAATTGAAAGAATTAATGCATTCACCAAGTTTAGGACAAATATAAACAATGGCCTACTATAAAGTCAATGCCAATTCTGGAATATATGTCTTTGTTGGTCATTTGGAAAGCATGAGAATCGATCTATATATAGACGGACGAATGAATTGATGGATAAGTATTCATAGTGTTGTAGACAAAGAAAAAAGTTTTAATAGTGTTTACATGACCTAAAGTCAATTCAATACTAAATTGCAATTAAATCTGTGTTATAGAACATACTTTTTTAATCATGTTAAAAAATTGAGTAATACTATAACTTCTTATGACATGAAACACTATTTGCATATGATCATAAAGACAATTTAAGACTTAATTTAAGATTTTGTTAATTAAAAATTAGAGTTTATTCTACAATACTAGTGAAGTGATATTGTTTGTTGACAAAAAAAAAAAAAAGTGATTTTGTTTTCTTTTGCTTGTAAATTATTAAGGTAAACCTTACATAATTCTATTTTTTTTTTTTTACAAAAGCTGTAAAAGTACCACCTCTAAAACCAAGTTAACCTGTACCCATCTTGTTGAAATTCCTGATGAGGTCGTAAAGTGCTTCCTTCCTATTGTTGGCTCCATGTCTAGCTTGTTTTTCTAGCTGATCTGCAAGGCTGTTCATCCTTTGCGGGATGTGGCGAAAGGAAATCAGTCCTGCTTCATCCGATCGTCGCCAAATCTGACAAATAATCGGTTGAATAGTCCATCTAGCTGCTGACATCCGCCTAATACCTTGAATGAGTTCAAGGTTGTCCGATTGTATTGATTTTGTCATCTCTTTGTATTTTGTGCTAATATTAACTGCTTCTAACACTGCCATAGCTTCCCCTTCGATGGCTGAGTTACAAAAAGATGTTGTGAAAAAGTCCTTGTTTATTCCTATTCCTCCGTCTTCCTGATTGATGCCTATTCCTGTTTTTTCATATTTAGTACTAAAAGAAGCATCGCAATTAAATATGATGTACTCTGTTATTATTATTGGTATCGGTCGTTGTTGTTGTCTTTCATTAATATTGGCTTGTTGAGATCTATTCCTTTCCCAATATAACCCATGTAATTCATTCATCAGATTGTGCGTGGTGTTAATAATTTGATCTACATCAATTGTAAGATTTTCATGAATAGCTTTCATCTTTGCTTTCCAAATATTCCAGAGAAGAATAAGAATGTAATCGGTTACCGTTTTTTTCTCCCATCCTCCTAAGCTGAAAGCTTGAATGATTTCTTGTATCCATTCTCCCAGATCTCTTATTTCTTCCGTTTGAATTTTAATTTGCAAAGTTGATGCTGCCCAAATTGTTTTGTTAACTGTGCATTGAAGAAGAATGTGTTCCGTTGTTTCTTTTTTCGTTTGGCACCATGGGCAAAGAGGAGAATCTGTACATTTCTGGTCGAATAAGTTTGATGTTGTTGGGACCGCGTTACATCAAGCCTTCTAGCAAAAAATTCGGATTCTTTGTAATTTTTTTCATTGACTATATTCTTGCTTTAAATACTATATATTCTCTAATCAATTAGGTATAGGCGTATAGCCCTTAGTAATTAGGCTATTCGTTAGTGGCTACGAACATCCGGAGTATAGACGCGTGATATTTGTTACTGAGCCTGGCGGCCTTAACTAACCGCGTAGGAAACTGGGTTAATTTCTTAATCATTTAAAAGTAACTTTAGTGTCACCCTGACGGGATCACTAATACCGTGGGATCACTTCCTAAGTTTACCCTGACGGGAGTTAGGAAGATATTAGAGTCCCAGCTAATGCAAAATACCAGTTTTACCCTTAAGCAATAAATTGTGAATTAGTGAACTTTGGTGATTCCATAGCGAGACTCAAGTATACATCTCATATTTGCGTAAAATCTTAGTAGTTAATTAAGTGTCACCTTGCGTAATTCTGTTATTAGTGCAATTACTTATACTTTCTATTTAAACACTTAATCATAACTTGTAATCCCTTTGGATATGAATATCTCGATTTTACTTATCTATTACTTGGAACGACCCGTACACTTGTAGTTAGTTGCTTCTCTTTGTTTGTGTTGGATTTTATCACACTCTAGGAGCGACCAAGTTTTTGGCACCTCTGTCGGGGATTACAACGTTAAGTTTTTATGCTTATTTCATTTAGTAGAATTAATCGTTTGTATTTTAAGTTTGGTTTTGGTTTTTGTCTCTTACAAAGGTTCTATATTTAGGGTAAGGCTCATGAAATTTCATTAAAGATGTATGGGGGATACCCAAATTCTGGTCCATTCGACTATAGGGAAGGCTCTATGGGATATCAACAATGGGGTAGTAACTTCTACCAATCACATTATCAATACTTGCATGAGCAAGGATGGAACAATCAATGGACCAGGCATATCCAACATCCTCCACAGCTAACTCTTTCTGAACTGAATAAAAATGTGAAAGAACGTCATGCTTACGAATTGAATGAGATGCAAGAGGTACTTTGCAATTTGATAACGAAGTCTTGTATTGTGGTAAAAAATTTAAAAGAAAATCAAGGAACTAGACTCCAGCGACTACGAGAGGAACATGACAGTACTCTCCGTGGAATGTGGATAGATTGGGGGTGTCCCCTATATATTTCCAGGCATGATATAATCATGGATACTTTGCACGCTCACCTTGCACGACCACTAGTCCACCAAAGCATAGATTGGAAGGAGTTCGTGGATTCTAGTAATAATCAATATATGTATGGAGTTGTTGGATTACTTGAGATAGACGCATGTATAGAGGAATATTTTCTTGATAAGAAATAGATTCGAGCTAAACTTGTTGAAGATCAATGGTTAATTAACCCAACAAGAATAATCCTCATATACCACGTGGAGGAGAACGAGTTTCCGCATGAGAGAAAGAAGGCGAAACAGAGATACTACCCACCCCCTTTTTAAAGATCGTTTGAATCAAATTTTAGGTGGGAAAGTACCAAAGCTTCCAAACCAAGAGAGAGGTGAGTTTAAGCGGAGGAGTGCCTCAAGGGCCTTAATACAATCTCCATGGAAGGTAATGCATCAAACTGAGGACTTAATAAACAAAAGTGCTTCTTGGGAGATAACCCCATCTTTTAAAATGCTTTCTTAGTTTAATTTTATGTTCTTAATGTAAATTAGTAAGTTTAAATTCGTGTTTTAGTGTATATTATAGTTAATGAGAAGGGTATATAGTGTTTTTGATGAACATGTAAGTCAAAGATTGAGTTTGGAGTGAAATAAGTACGAAAATTCGTGCTCAAGGGTCAAATAAATTTCATCTTCTTGTGGTGCACCTCAGGTATCTGCGGTATACCGCAGGTCTCTGTTGATGGCAATATTGAGCAAACTTCGAGAGGTCATAAATTTGCACTCGGGTGTCAGAATTAACTTTTTCTTGAGTCTAAGCCGCATAATATTTTCTAGATATATCCAATGGAGAAGTAAATTCATGAATTGGTACAACGAAAACCTCTAGGAATTTGCCCACTTAGAGGCGACCTGGAAGTGCATCAGCGAACCCAAGCTCCAAATACACCTACAATCCACCATCAAAACACATCAAAATACCATCAGATTTTATACAAAACAACAAGATATCCATTACCCAACTCCTCAATCGCCATAAAAATACCAAATCCATCACCAAAAACATCAAAAGACATGAAATCATCCAAAAAATTTAAACAATAAAAAAGTTTGAAATCAAGATTTTTTGAGTTTTGAAGATTGGAGTTTGCAAAGTAATTATCCAAGGTATCATATCCATTTAAATTCAAGCAATTAACATTGGTACAATAGCTAATACTCATTTTTTTTCTAATTCTGGCCAATTTGGGAGTCGAGAATTTTAGTTATATTATTTCAAATTGTGAATTGTATATAATCATAGTGCTCTAATATGTGCAAGTATTTTTAAGCAGGTGTTTCAAAATTGAGTTGGGGGTGATTCATATCACCAAGATTTAAATGAACAAAACATGAATAGTTAATGAAGATCAAACTGCGGGGAGAACCATAAAAAGTTGACCTGATTAAAGCCTCGATATGATGGTGAATCAAAGAAACAAACACATTGCTTGACAATAATTTACTCTAATTATAAAAATTGACAAGAATATAGATTAGTATGCAATATTCTCTCTATTTCTACTCATGACACGATCATAACAATTGATAGGGATTCACTTTCTCGGTACCTGTTTACTTTGGTTTAAAAGCTAATGTGTTTTCATCCCTATTTCTCCATATCCCCTCTTAGTAGTTTAAGCTAATGGTTAAGAATATTATTAACCAATGTTAGAAGAATAGGGGTGTAACGCTAATCATCTTAATCCCTTTGTTGCTGCTGCAGCTGGTAGTTAAGAAGTTACACTAGGTTATTAAGCTTCCCGATGTAAAACCTCTAATTCATGTATTTGAACATATCATTGGTTAGATGACTAACCTAGATATATTCATGGTCTAATTTAGGGTTGAGCATGTCAAAATCAGAGAACCAAACCGAACCAAATAACCGAAAAAAACCAAACTAAGAAAACCGAAAAGCCAAAAACCATCTGGTGTGGGTTTTAATTTTTTAAAATCCATAAAATTCTAGTTCAGTTTGATTTACTACGTAATAGCAAACCAAAAAACTGCACTGGTGGAGAAAAATGTAGGATTCTTTTATAAGAATTATCTTGAAGAAACTTTTGGTGAGAATTTATCATTACATGAATTTTCGTTTTTGCAACACAACAGATTTGGCGGTGTTGTTACTTGTTAATGAACATTTATTTTATATCACTTATGATTTATTAGTAAGTATCATTGGCTTGATAGGTTTTTACTAATCCTGATTGTGTGAATTCGCAAGTAATAACTTTAATTTTATGAATTATTTAGCATTTTAAATTAAGATTATAGTTGTTACTTTACAAATGGGCTTCTCTTCAAAGCACTCTATTCAACCAAACCGAACCAATCCCGTACCAAAAATCTAATGTGAAACCAAATGTGAATCGTCCACTTTGATTTATATATTGTAAAAATCCAAATCATCTTCTTTGGTTTCGGTTTTGACCAAAAACTGAGACTAATTAAACCATACTCACCCCTAATCTAATCTTTATAGTTGAAAGTATCATCGATTGAACATTCAAATACTATTGGTCTTCCAATCTCTATCGGTCTTTAATTTCAATAATCTTAAATTGTTCAACTGGCCAGAGCCTTTCTATTTCTTCAGCACTTAAAGGGAGGTCCATGCTTTGAATCGCCTCCCTGAACATTGGTAACCTAGTTCTGATTTACCTGAGAATATACATGGGGAGGCGTGTATATCCCCGTGGGATTAGTCCTGGTGCGCGCAAGTTAGCCCGGATCATCCACGTACCAAAAAAACTTAAATTGTATATTATTTTTAGACAATCGATAATTTTTAACAAGAGAAACATATGTAACAAATATTTATGACTAGACAAATTACAAAATGCAGTTAAAAAGGTAACTTTTAATTAGAATAGAGAAAGTCTTGTGATCCATGCAAATAAAGGCAGACCTTTTTTTTAGACAACGTAAAGCGTACATATTACAAAACAGGGTTTAACCAATTCCTAGACGTGATAATCGATGTGTAAGATTTCAACTGGTAATCATTTAGAGAACCTCGTTGTCTAGCGTTCAGCGTGGCTCGGTTAGCCATGCCATTGAGACATCTCGGAATATGCTTAAAGAACATCTGACCATGTTTCGCAGCATTTGCGATGATCCGCTTGACATAAGGTTTGACCTTCCACCACGCCTCTGGCAGCGACCTAATACCTTTAATCAAATCAAGGTTATCTGAGCAGATAATAGTTTTTTGTCCCTGCTGTTTATAGTCATTTTCGTTGCTTCCAGGACTGCTATCGCCTCTTCTTCCGCCAGTGAGTCTGTCCAAATCGATTTCGAGTAAATCGCTCGATAGCCCGTACGTGTATCTTTTCGGAGTATTCCAACTCTGCTTTGCTCTATTCGTGTCTTAAAAAATGTGCCGCATGTAAAGTAAAGTTAGAGGAGCAAAAGTTTATTTTTTCAAAAAGATTCAACTATAAAAAACCAATATTTTCTCATCGTGTGTTCCGGGATAGACGACAGCCGCCGCCCTCCGATCCCAATCCGTCCCTAGTCGCAAATATGGAATGATGAGGATGTTGCAAATTACACATCATATGGGTGGTAAAGACTAAAGAGTATGCAATCACGTGTATCGCATTGAATTATTTGCTCCGTTAACTATCTTTTTGAATCTTTAAATCAGTCACATGATAATAAAATCTCTAGATGCATTTATTTGGATGTGCACTTGTCGCTGAGTATTACTAAAATTAGACGACAGGAACGTAAACCCAACATACCCAATTTTTGTTGAGAACTGATTAGGTAGTAACTCAATTTCTACCGGCTCTTCTATATTTTTAATGAGATAAATTTAAGCTTTACTCGAGCTAATCCAGACGAATGATTACTTAGGAACCAGTTAAAAAAAGGATAATGATAGTACCTTATATACCCGTAGCGTGAATTGGTTGACTAAAAATCATTAATTTAATTATTTTCTTGATTTAATTAACGATTTTTAGTCAACCAATTCATACCACGTCATGGGTGGTATAATATTGAATGGTATATGTCATAACTCTTAAAAAATATTGTTGGAAAGAAAATTTATTTTCAAGTTAATAAAATTATAGGTCTCTATATTATATAATATTCACATTATAAGTTCCTAATATTATTAAAAAATGCATTATATGTTTTTATATTAATTTCTTTTGAATTAATTATACTATAAATTTCGTTAGCATACAAAATAATCTATATCTACTATTTAAAAAAATGTCCAACTAGTTAGGATTTTATTTATTTTTCTAAAGATTATATGATTCAAAAAATTTCATATAAATTCTAACTTATTTGGAAGTAGGCATAAAAAGGTGCACATAATTTTAATGGACTAATCGAGTTACACAAATTAACTCAAACCATCTACGTTATAAAAACATTAAGTAAATAATTCTATTGAAGTGAATGAATGGATTAAAGTTTATTATAATAAAATATTAAAAGTTGAGAGTAATGAAGAGTTTAGAAATTTAAAGGAATAGATATATATATATATATATATATATATATATATATATATATATATATAATATTGGAGAAGGGCCAACGGCCCGAAATGTCTCGTATTTTCTTTCAATATTTTTTAGATCAAAATTTTATTCTTTCTAGCCATTAGATCTAATTTAATTAATGGTCAAGATTGTATAAATTAGATCAACAGTCTGAAATATTTTGATTGTCGTCTATATTTTTCAGCCGTTAAATTATATGTGGCTATTACTCTATAATTTATTTATTTTTAATACAATTAACTGAGTTCCTATATTAATATTCTTAATAATAAAATTCTAACAAAAAAAGAATTAATAATAAAATTTTAGTTTTTTTAGTTTGTCTATATCTCAAAAAATATTTATCTATTTGGTGTTTAATTTATTTTTTTAAATTAAATTTTTTCAAAGTACCTTCAGGCACGAGTTTATACCTAGTATATATATATATATATATATATATATATATATATATATATATATATATATATATATATATATATATAAAAAAAAAGATGGATATATTTTTAAAAGAACCAACAGGTGGGATGATTCTCTAATTTATATGTGAGTCCATTATTATAAATAATTATTTTCCATAAATTTAAAATTCTTGATATCACAAAAATAGGAATATTCTTCCATCCAATATTGGATGATTCTACACCGATGATATTAATACACTTATTTTATATTTTAAACTTTTAAAAGTAACTAACTTATTAATCTTATGACACAGGGGCGGAGCCATGCACATGTTAGGGGCGTCCATGGTCCCCCTGATTTTTTGAATTTTTTTTATAACTATCTCAAAAAAAAAATTATAAGTAGATAACCCTTAAATTTTTACGCAATCTTCATTTGCACCCCCCCCCCCCCCCCCCCTAACGTTGCTTTTGCCCTGGTTAGAGAGTGAAAGGGCGGTGTAAGTGGTAACCCGGTTGCACCCAGTTTGAGTGGATAGACATAAATACATAGCAAAATGACTAGACTATAGCATATATAATATGATAAAAAAAATTATAGGATATATATATATCATAATTAATTTACCCTTTAGTATAGAGAAATGCCTTTGTATTTATAAACTACCTCTTAGAATGACTTCCACCGCGAGACTGACTACTTCGGTTAGCTTTGCTTTCGCCGTTCCATCTAATGGGTAACTCTACCTCTTCCTGAGCGAGAGAGCGCTTTAATGTGTTATGGCGGTAAATTAAAGAGTTTTGTTCATTCTGCTATCCTCCTCAACCACCTGTGACTTGTTTTCCCCTTCTTTTTCCTTTAGGGACCTTTCCTTTCTTTCAGAACCTTGCGAATTAATTTCCAGTGGCCATTAGCAAGCCGTAATCTTTTGTTCTCGGAGAGTTTCTGCCTTTCCACCTTGAGCTTGATTCAAGTCGATATTGTCGCTTTCGTTGGTCTCCTAAACTTAGCTTTGTTAACTATAGGATTCCTTGCTTCGGTCTGGCATAGATTGACTATGAATGGTAAGGATAAGGTTTTAAAAGTTTATTTTATTAAGCTTTAAATTATTTTGTTTATAAAAAAAATTATTTTTATAACAAAATATATGTTATTTTATATTAAAAAAGAAACTTATAGCATAATTAATTAGAAAAATCAATATCAAGACTTATATTGTAATATTTACACAATATAGGGACCTTTAGAGCAATTTCTCCTAATATAGGGACCTATTTTACGATTTTTGTATGATATTATTTAGACTTATAGTGCAAATATTGGCGGGAAAAAAAGAATATTGGCCCCGAATATTGGCCCCCAAACCCCCTTGGCTCCCCCTTAAAAGAATTCCTGGCTCCGCCCTTGTTATGACATGTGTTATGGTATAATAATCAATAAACACGATATGAATATTGGACCATCTAATATCAGATAGAAGTCTTACCGAAAATAATTAAGAACATAATATGAATATATTATCTTTTGAGTGGCTTTCATATAATTTGTTATTTTTGATTAAAAGGGTTTAAGAAAGTTAACAAACCAACGACTTGTTGAAATGGGTGGGAGAGGGAGGGACTTGTTGAAATGGGTGGGAGGGAAAGGGGGTGTTCACGGCCGATTTTAATTTATTTTTGCTTAGTTTTAATATATGACCCAATTTATGAAAATGCGGTACTATGTGCTTATATTATGCAAAAATTACATTATAAATTCATATATTAAAAAAAATTATTTAAAAGATTTGGATTAATCTCCTAAAATTAAATAGACTATAAATTTATATATTATATTATATTATATATCATATTTTAAAATTATACTTTAATAAGATGAAAAATAAAAAAATTGAGATGCAATTTTTTAAAGTATAGAAAAATCATAAATGTAATAAAAAATATTTACAAAGTCGAGGCCCATGTCCCTTGAATCTAAGGTGGCACAATCCGTGTGGGTAAACCACCAAACCATCATATTATAAAAGATCAAAAATTTAAATTTTAAACAAGATTGCAGAGTAAATATTTACAAAAGTTGAGGGATGGAAGACACAACTATAATCAGAAGGTGGAAATGAAGGTTTGATCAAAGCAATATCAGATTATACAATGTCAATCTTTTCATTCCTGGTCATATTTTGTAATAAGTTGATTCCGGTAATTTTAAACTTTTGATGGAACTCCGAAGAGATAAATCAAATTCACTGGCGAAAAGATAGCGATTCGGAAGTTATTGGGTGGAATGGGATTTCGAGATTTTAAAAGAATGAATACAACACTACTCGCTGCATAAGCGTTGCAAATTTTGAAAAACCCAGATACGCTACTCGCTGCACAGAATGAATACAACACTATTCTAAAAGGTATTTATTTTCCTAAATCTAAATTAATGAATGTTAAACTAAGACAACACATGATGTGGTCATGGGCTAGTCTTATAGAAGGACTTGATTTTTTGAATCGAAACAGTATCTATCAAATAGGAGATAGAAAACTATTGATTTTTGGAATAATAAATGGTAAGATACTCAACGGAAGTTTGAAAAACTACCTACTTGTAATTTGAAGAAAGTATTTGAATTGTGGAACGAAAATACGAATGAAATACGAAACTCTTGGATAATATTTTTTTCAACTCCAATAGTACCAGTAATCACCTGGAAAAAGATCTTGCATCCAAAGGTACATGACTACTTTATATGGTTTCATTTACAAAACAAGGAATATGTAAAGAAATGGGGTATAAAATCCTCACAGACAATCAAATTTTTGGTGAATCGCAATGATCGACAACGGTACCAGATACAAACACAAGTCCTTGGAAGACAGCCTGGAAAGAAAATATACCAATGAAATCTAGAATCTTCATTTGGAAAGCTTATAGTAGTGCAATACCAACTGGCAAAAATCCGGAAAGACAAAATGCGATGTACGGGCCGAATGTACATGGTGTCATCTAAAAAAGTAACAGTTAACTTGTGGAATGTGTCAGAAAATGTGGATCGGATCATTTACACAAATTAGAATACAACAAAATCTAGCAGACTCTTTGGGACAGTGGATTCTAAATATCATTCAAACCCACGTGCTATTGATGATCTGGAATATCTGGAAGGCAAAGATGAAGAGTAGACACAATCAATATGAGGTAAACACTGAAGATATCATCTAAACCACCAACATCAACATCGAAGAGTTATTTGGTGCAAGTTGGAGCTCTATTTTTCAAGATTCCTCGAACAATAATTCAATAGCGAGACCTTTGGTAAGCAGTATGGATTTTCAGACTGGCATCGCTTTCACTTGTGATGCACCTTTTGATCAACCATACAACCCTAAAAACATCGATATCATTCACATTCATAAGACAAATGGATTTAGAATTGAGCATTCCAAGATATATTTATGTGATACAATTATTGAAAGTGAAACGCAAGACATTGGTTGTGGAGAGAGTTCATACACAAAAAGAAGATAATCTTTTCGGATAACCTTGAGCTTATTCAAGGTATTGAGGAAGCGTCGACATCTAGTGGAGGATCAAGGCGATACTAAAGAAAATCAAACTCATGGCGAAAGAGGATGGAGAAGTTATCTTCAAACACATTCTTCGACGCCTCAATACATGTGCAGACAAGTTAACAAAAAAGGTATGGCACAAGGCAACAACATAATCGGAAAATGTAAATATATCCAGGAATATTTCGACAAGTTAGGAATCGCCTAATAATTTTAAGGCGGATAGTAGATTGTTAGTTTTATTTTTTGTCTAAAGAAAAACTTAGTTTAATAAAAAGTAATCAATAAATTTGTTTCATCCATTGTGCAACTTGGTATAATTGTTTTCTTTTTTTGGTTTTGAAAATGTTCGATTGGCACTTACAATTTAGTGCTTCAAATTTGAAGCAATTGGTTTCAAACACAAAAGAAGAAAAAAATACAATTACAGTTGAGCTTCTAACACTAATTAATTACTTGACAAAATGAAACAATTAAGTTTCAGACAGAAAAGAAAACCATGCAAGTGCAATTGATTTTCGAAACATAAAAACCTGTATTTGATATTTGAAGGATTAACACAAATTAATTATTTGACAAAAAAATTTAAACAATTAAGGACTTAACCTTTCAAGCTTGACAACAAAAATACAATACAACTTTTAAAATTTGATTATTTCTTATACGAATGTGAATTCATGGTTAGATACAGATAGATTGCAGATTAAAATTATAGTAGTTTAAAATTAATAATCAAACTAGAACTTTAACAATAATTATGATCACAATATCCAAATCATAGTATAAATCCAATAAATCATATAAAATCCAAATTCATATAAAAAACACAAACTTTAAAGGAAACTCACTTTATAGAATAGAGCAGCGTGCAAACATGAAATCTAAAGTATGGATGGTAGATGGGTTAAAAAAAATTAGCTTTATAAAATTAGAGGGATGGGTTTCTTTGGTCCATGATTATATGCACGATTGAAATAAATAGGTTTCAAACAAAAAATTCAAGGTGGAATGCCCTAACAGATCCATACACGTCGTCATTTCACCTTGGCGGGCCCCCGACATTATATTTTGCTAAGTCCATGTTGAATAAGTTCAATACGGGGATATCGCGCTTATTTGAGACGATGATGTGCATTAAAGATTCTTGGATGATTATTAATACACTTCGTTATAAAAACATTTTTGTTCATGACCCCCCATGGAAGTACGTCCCATTCGAGGACATTTTGTTGGTCTGAAAAACTTTGGTTAATATTAGTATAGTCTGTTTCAGCCCAATTTTTTGTTATGATGCATATTAATGATATTGTTTTTTCCTACTATATGATTTGTGTACATGTGCCTACTAACTATGATGGCAATGCACAACTATGAGATTACTTTTGAACTGAAGTACAAGAATAAATGAACCTTGGATCATAATCGATGATTTTAATGATATACTATATATAAACTAGAAATATAGTAAACGCACAGCCAATGATGCTCATAACTTAAATTTATTTATTTTACTTATAATAATAAGTTAATAGAGTTACATTCATACATATTTTTTTATACTTGGTCTAATAGAAGATCAAATGACGATATTTTCAAGGAAAAATTGAACTAAGTAGTGGTGTCAACAGAAAGGTTAGTTAAATTTCCAAATGCACAATTTTGTATACCACTAACAATAAGATTGGATCACTCACCGTTAGTATTACTATTGGACACCGCGTAGCAACAAGGACATAAATTTTTTTTAATTTGAATCGTCTGGATCGAGCATGAGGATTGTATAAATATAGTAAAACAAGGATGGGGACCCCCAGTTACGAATGAATCATTACAAGTTTTTGTTCATAAACAAGACGCTACAATAACTACATTGAAATATTGGAGCAGAAACACTTTTAAAAATAACCAGGTGTACATTAATCTCTTCCAAGACAGGCTAAAACAACTCTCAAGGTTTATTCCCACACCAGATATAGTAGAAGACGCGAGACCCATAAGAGAACAATTGAGAGTAGTTTATGCAAATGAGGAAGCATATTGGGCATATCGGTCAAGGGAAATCTGGATAAAATGTGGTGACGGAAATACAAAGTTTTACCATATATCGACAATGCAGTGTCGAGCCATCTATCGAATTACACGGATCCAGGATATCGCTGGGATCTGGAAAGAAGAAATATCAAAGTTCCGACCATGTTTGAATCAGTCATTGTGAATAGGTCAGGTTCGTACTAGACCTAGTAGTTCATTGTATAAACCTAAGAGCTTCAGATTTGATGAAAAATTACTTTATTAAGGATCTGACCATAAAAGAAGTTCAAAAAGCAGTATTTGACATGTCCCTAGCAAAGGCTCTTGAGCCTGACGGATTGACTGGTAAGTTCTACCATGAATATTGTGACATTATTGAATGAGATGTGTTACTTATGGTTAAATATTTTCTTAATAACAACATTTCTCTGGAAAGTTTATATTACACACTCATTGCACTCAAACTAAAAGGGGTTATACAGAACACAAAGGGAGATTATAGACCTAATTCATGTATAAATTTTGGGTACAATATTATAGCAAGATTACTGGCAAACATGTTACAAAATATAATGAATTCAATCATATCACCTACTCAAATGTCCTTCATCAAAGGTCATTCTATCCAGGAAAATATCCTAATTGCTCATGAAGTCTCTTTCTTTATAAGTGTGAAAAGGAAGACACCTTCGCATATGGCAGCAATTAAACTTGATATGGCAAAATCTTATGACCAGGTACGTTGGGATTCTTTATTGGTCGTTCTTAATAAACTTGATTTTTCGGATAGATCGATTAGTTAGCTACCACAGTCTCATTTCAAATAAATTTTATTGGGGACCTAATGAAGAAATTTACTCCATGAAGAGGTATGAGACAAGGATACCCTCTATCTCCGTTGTTATTTCCTATTACGACTGAATCATTAATATGTATTATTGAGCATAAAGTACAAGAGTCTCAAATTCACGGCATACAAATTACAAGAAACTGTCTAACGCTTACACATATGTTCTTCGTAGATGATTCTTTATTTTTCTTGTCTATTAATGATATTGAACTTCAAGTGTTTGAGGACTACTTAACATTATACTATAATAGCTCAGGATAACGAATAAATTTACATAAATCAACAAAAGAATTTAGTAGGGATACTCCAGAAAAAATAAGAGTCGCACAATGAATCCAAATTCGACAAACCATTGACTTGGGACGATACCTAGGGATCCCCTTTTCCATAAAAGGTCAAAAGTTGTATCGTTATATTGGACTGCGGAAAAGGTGTTAAAAAAAACTAAAGGGTGGAAAATCCGGTTGTTATCAGATAGGGGTAAAGAGGATCAAATTAAAGCAGTAATGCAAACTATTCTAGTATATACCATGTCCGTGTTCTCATTTCTTGTGTCTTTTTGTAAGAAACTTATATCAACTATATCGAATTTCTAATGGATTTTAGGAAGGCAGAACCGAATACATTGGGATGTTTGGTAGATATTGGCCATTGATAAAATGATTGGAGGATTTGGATTTAATTATTTTGAACATATGAATACGACCTTGTTGGCATCTCAATACTGGAGAATAATGAAAAACCCCAATACTCTGGCGACACGTGTTCTTAAAGGTATTTACTTTCCTAAGTTTGATTTCCTACATGTAAATCTCGAACGTGGTCGTGGTCAAATCTTATGGAAGGTAGGGATTTTTTTAAAACAAATGGTTTATACCGAATTGGACATGGAAGTATTAATAACATTTGGAATGACATGTGGATAAATTCTGACATAAAGTTAATAAGATCGGGTATTGTACTTTTGGGACAGTGGAACAACTACGGCATTAGGATCAAGATGAATGGAATAAGGCAGTTTTAGATGACCTAATTCCAAAACCTTTTATATCACGAATATTGAGAATCAAAATATACAATCACCAGGTTAAAGACAACTTTATTTGGTCATATGTAAAAAGCGGATAATATACAACAAAGTCAGGCTATAATGTATTAACAAATATACATGTTTATCACGCTCCTCAGGCATATTCCTATCTTAACACAGAGCATTTGCATATATGAAAGGTTTTTTGGAACTCAATTATGTCAACTAAGGTGAGGATTTCTTGTTGAAAGATATGTAATAATGCAATACCCACAAAATGAAACTTGCACATAAGACTTTGCTGATACAAAAGGTTGTATCTGGTGTATACAACATGTAGAGACAACAGAGAACCTCTTTCTAACATGTAATATTTCACGCATATGTGGGCTACATCACCTTATCAGGTAAGGATTTAGTTTCAAGAGGTAAGATATATTACTATAGGATTCTAACTATTATTGAAACATATACTATTGGTGGTTGGGATGAACGAATAGCCACTGCTTATATTTTTATGCTAATATGGAACATATGGGAAGCAAAGATGAAGTGTTTACATGAGAATGTACCTATAGATGCAAACTGTTTGACAAGGATTGGAGTAATCGAGCAACATATACCTTAATTATTAATAGTTTAACACTCCAGGGTAATGACATGCAATTCAGTTATTGAAGGAGAGACACATGCTATTTTGGAAGGCTCGTGATATTGTACAAACTTTCCTCTAGAAAGGAAGAAAAACTATTCCGATAAACTTGAATTGATTCAAGGTATTAAGCAATCGTCAGCTACAAATTGGATGATCCATCCCCTGATCTTGGATATCCAAAGACTGGCCGCCGTGAATGCAACAATTAGTTTTATTTACATTCCAATACGTCTCAATGGGCGGGCAGACAGACTTGCGAAGGCAGCTAGACGAAGGGCAGACATGAACTCTAGTTTGGAGACACATTTTCTATACGAATCCTTTTGTAAATTAGTAATAGGTTAGGACAGTCGGAAGTTGTTTTCTTTTAATTCGAACAAAAAGAAACAAGAAAACAAAAAATTCAAGGGGACTTGAGTCCCCCATGCTATCTGCCTTTGGCAGACACAATTCACGACACATCCTGGACAATTTAACTTGACCACCACATATTCTAGATATATCTTTAGTTGCTACATCATTATCTATAGCAGCTACATAAGAGATCTTTTCTCACAGTTAGAAAATGTACTAAAAAGAGGAACTAATTTATGTGAAAGAAATGATTAAAAGATCAAACATATAAATAATGAAAAAAGATATATAGAGTAACAAATTTAGATGATCCAGGAAAGGAAAATGTAAAGGAGATAACTCTTTAGTGGGATCTTCTCCTGCTAATGCCAAAGCTAATAATTTCCTTTGACCCTCGGCTAATTCAACTGTAAGGTTTGAGTCATTGATGTAGCCGAATTAACCGTCTCCTGGAATATTATAGTTTGGGCTAAATTATCATTTTTGAAACCTTTTTGGGAATTTATATACCCTTGGAGTAAGTGCAAGATATAAATTTATGGAGTCGATATGTTGCTGAGTTGTAATTATATGTTCAGTCATTCCTTTCCTGAATGCAGAATCTACATGCTCAAACATGGTCCTACATGACATTTCAAAAGCGGGGAACATGGAAGCTAATTGGGTAGATTTTAGTGTTTCCTAAATATATGACACCTTTCAATTTATGGGAACTTTTTCAAAATTCTTCATCAATTTTCATTGTTATAGAATTCAAAATATACCCGAAGAGGTTGTTTTCCAATGGTTTGGATCTGAGCTTGGATTTGTCTTGCAATAGTAACTTAACATTTCAAATTCCCTGGTTTCTCCAATAGATTAACTTCCTTGTTACCAACTATTTTCTGCAAATCGAATAAACCAAGTAATTAACAATATAAGTAGTGAATATACTATGATATAATTATATTTCATAAATTAAGCTTAAATGCTCAAAAAAACTTACTTCAGCTGAATGTGGAAGTTGGTAATAAATAACAATTTGTATACCATATATGTCAAGTCTTCTTGTTGCCACATCTGTAGCAATAAGAATACCATTATCATTTCCTCTAAACCTATCTATTGCCTGAATATTTAGAACAAAGTTTCAATCCAAATTAGCATATAGGTATTCATATTAACAAATATTGCAAATTTGATCCCTTTGATGTTTATACTTGCACTATCAGTCCCTATATTATCAAACATTAATCTTTCCTTCCCTATGTTTAGCTAAAATTGCACGTATTCTCCCCATATTATCCAAATTTGCACTACAGGTCTTTATTATTATACAAAATTGAACTATATGTCAGAAAATTGAGAAATCAATCCCCATATAGACAAAAAATCCACAATCTCTCCCTATATAATGAAAATTTTCACCATCGGTCTTTATATTACGCTAACTTGCACAATTTGTCCCTATATTCGCCAACAGTGCAATAACATCCCATATATTTTACAAAATTTCACTATCTTATCCTATTTTATCTAATTCACACTTTGTAAACTCAATTCAAATTCAGAAAATGAATCACTTCACAATATAAAGCTTCAGTTAAGAATCTACAACATTAAATTGTCTTTGACATGACAAAATTTGATAGAGAAGTGACGATTAAGCAACGAAAGATTTCTGTATTGGAGATAAATATCGTAATCGGTGGAAAAAAGGTTAATTTCAACCACCTTTGTCGCTGCTTCATAATACAATCACAGTTAAAAGGTGTTTCTTCACTCGTTAGATTATACATCTCACTGGTGAGTACTCGTCTTTAACTTCAAATCGGATTAAATTTAAGCTTTTAAATGTTGAATTGGATTCCAATGGCGGGGTGAATTTGGGTATGGTTATTAGGTTCTAAATGGGTTGGTGATGGTGTAACAAGTATCGACGGCGGAGGCATCGTAATGGCTTGATGTTGATGGTGATGTCGAGGGGTAGGCATAAAAGTCGCTTGATGTTGATGGCGATGTGATGTCGACGAGGGAGGCGAGGTGTAGCAGTCGCTTGATGTTGATTTTGATGGTGACGGTGATATCGACGGGGATGAAGTGGGAATTGATTAGGTGAGAAGGTGAGGAGGCGAGCTTGTTTCGTCGATGAGAGGTGAGGTCGTCGGTGAGAGAAGAAGCTAGAGAAAAAGTGAACGGTAAAGTGAAGTTAGGTGTGGAATGATTTTTTTTAAGAGAGAGAGAGAGAGAGAGAGAGAGAGAGAGAGAGAGAGAGAGAGAGAGAGAGAGAGAGAGAGAGAGAGAGAGAGAGAGAGAGAGAGAATTATGTAATTAGTGGAAACTGAAATTAAAATTTTTTAAAAAAATTAATATTTAAACTAGAAAGTTCAAAATTTTAATTAGGAGAATGGAATCTATTTTATTTAATTTTTTTTATCAAAAAAGTTTTGGGTAAGAAAGGGGTTGCCGCTTATCTCTCCCCCCGCCCATGTATACATTGTCAATTTTTTTTAAAGAATCTTTTACTCCTTACGTCCATTAATGTTTGTCATATTTTTTTACACATATAAAAAAAATCAATTAGTCCTTTCTATTTTTATTAAACTATCATTAATCAATTAAGTAAATGAGTTTTTAACGATGATAAGCGTTTGAAAATTAAATAAAGATAAAATTAGTTAAAAATATAAAAATATTTTTTGGTATTTTAAATAAACAACCTTTTGTGGATATCTATTTTTAGAAATTGTGTTAAATATTGATGGATTAAGAAAGTATCTTACTTTCTCCGCCCATTTTTATTTGTCATACTTTTTGTGGTACAAAGATTAAGAAAAGATATTAAATACATCTCATTTTTACTATATTACCCTTATTCATTGAGTACAATGTCATTTAGGAGGTGGTATTCAATTGAGAATTTGATGGATTTTTTTTGCACTTTAAAAAGTCTATAGACATTAAAGGTTTTATGGATTGTTTTAAATCCAAACAGATTCTGACATATTCTTTTTAAATCTTGTATAGAGTTGACTAGATTTTTATAAATCCTTTATATATTTTTAAAGATTTTGACATACAATTTTTTTTTACAAGAATTAAAAATGCTCTACTCTTGAACAACTTGAATATCAGACCCATATTTTCACATACATATTATAAAAAATTGAATTATACTATTTTCAGGTTTATTATCTTAATGAGTTGAATTACAATAAAATGTGGTTGATGGCAATGAAATCGTTTTAAAATAAATTACTGCAAACTCTATTTATTTAATCAATAATTTAAACTATCAAAGTATATAAAATGAAGAACCAAATAAACTATTTACACATCCGTCTGGTCCTATGTTAGACCAGGATCTTTACCAATGTGTTAATGACTTTAAAAATGTTCTTTAATGTTAATTTCATCGAATGAAAACAACTAAGTACTACTTGGAATTGTCAAAGTAGTAGAATATGTCATACATAATATGTTACACAAGGTAACCACATGTTTCTTTTGAAACTGTAGTTCTCAATGACAAAAAAAATAATATTAATCACGAGACATCATAGTTCATTATTGTACTTAGCTGGATCCATATAATATATTGTGACTCTCCATGAATTTTTTTAATTGAACGATATCTCATGAGTTTTTAACTCAATCAATCGTCTTGCGTATAAATTTTTTAAAGAGGGTTAACATGAAAAATATTAATATCATGAATGCGTTTTTTAATTGATACAATAATTTTACGGCTAATTTTTTCATGATTTTTTTTAATTATAGTCGCACATGAAAAATATAGTATCATGAGTTATTTTTAATTTTTTTAATGAATTTTTTAATTGATACAATAATGTTACGACTAATTTTTCCATAAATTTTTTTTTAATTATAGTCGCACATGAAAAATATATCATGAGTTATTTTAAATTTTTTTCCAATTTGCTAGAAAATAGTTAAAGAAGAAATCCATCAAAATCTCTTGGTAAAATGATAGATTTCAAAATAATAATTTTGTTCTTTAAAATCCTATGAAATCCAATAGGTAATGAAATCCAAAAAAATCTATAGACTTTTGAATATCATAAGATTTTAAATGATTGTTTAAAATCCAGACTGAATACACTAAGATTTTAAAAGATTCTTTAGAATCGTAATTGAATACACCAAGATTTTAAAAGACTCTTTAGACTCTTAATGAATATCTCTCAACTTTTAAAGTCTAAAAAAATTCTATATACTCTCTATTGAATACACCCCTTTATTATATCATTGCTTTTAGTTTATTAATTAAATATAATATTAGAAAAATTAGAAAAAAAAAAGTTTTGATAAATATTATTAGATACTTTTTTTTAGGAAAAAAATGACAAATAAAAAAAAACAAAGAAGTAGGTATTGTAAAAAAAACCTAAATTTTACAAATTATCATTTTTAAACAGTAATGTGTTTTACTCAACCGTTTTTTCACTGTCTAGTTTGGACCAAAAGTAGATGCAAGAGTTAAAATCCCAGTCTGACGAATCCCACGAGGATGTAGGTAGTAGCAATTTACTAATGAGCATGTATGAGGGCTATACGTGTGGAGCCAACTGTCTTCTTTAAGTTTTCACAGTGGTTGAGTAATTAAGTTTGGTAGGCTATGAATGAATTCATTGAACATTAGATATTCCAAGACTATTTTGTTTCATACGTACACTTCATTGCATGTGCAATGAACCAGATATCTTTCCATTGAGTATTTTTAAAAGCATGACATATTTGCCATGCCATAAATAATGAACAAACAACCATAAAGGCCGAAGTTTGACCATTATTTAAAGAGGTTATTCAATGAATGCTTGTCGCTAAAAATTACTACATTTATCGAACCATCGTTTTTAACATAATCCATTTACTAAAGAAAAGACGGTAACTTTATAAACGTCTTTTTAAAAATCGGGTTTTAGATCTAGACGGTTATTCGTAACCGTTCTTGTATAAACATGTGTTTAAGTAAAGACTTACCGCGTTTGACAGATTATGTAAGAACTGAATTCTTATTTTTATTTAACAAAACATGAATTTATTCCACCATCACCACCACTTCGTCGTGCCACCACCGTTTTTCTCTTCTACAACCGTCGGAATTACTTGCACCACCATACAGTCCATACTAACTTATCAACATCTTCTATTACCACACAAATCAAGATTAGAGTTCTTGTACCTTTATTTTATTTTAATTTGGTAAATTAAATTTGTTATTAGATTATAAAGTTTGATTGTATTGTTAGATTAATAAGGGTAGTGTTAATATGTTGGATTTTTATAAAATTATTTTTATTTTGTATTTTTGAAGTTAATTGCACAATTGGTTTTTTTTTTTTTATATAATTGCACTATTGATCTTTGTATAAATTAGTTTTATATTTGGTCCTTGTAGTAGTTAATATGTTTTGACATGTTTATTTTTTTATTTTTAAGATAGTTGTATTATTTTATATTGTTTTAGTTAATTGCAAACTATAAGGCTTGTTTAAATTTGTTTAATCCAACATCTCCCCTTGTCATAAATGGTTTACATTCTCTCTCGGTATATTCAACAACACCGTTACCACCACGAACAATACTATCTCCATTGTTCAACAATCTGTATACATGCGGTTAGTTGTCTCTCTCTTTCTCGAGGTGTTGATTTGTTAGGTTATTTTATCACATCTTAGTTAGCTCTCTCGAGAAACGAGAATTATAATGGAGTCCCACACCAAGATGTGATCTGCTCTATTAAAAAATTTATGTAGATATGTGATGCCTACATTACTCAAGGCGTTACACGAGAGCAAATGTACCATTTCATGTTTCAATTCTTCTTGACCGGAAATACAGGTGAATAGTTAGATCGTCGGCCCCCCGAGATAATACCAAGTTGGGACAAGTTTCAAGCTAAATTTCTTGATAGATTCTATCCTCGAAGTATAAGACTCAAGGATCAAATGGAGCTTGCTAATTTCTTACAAGAAGCTGGTAAAAACGTCGGTGAGGCATGGACGAGATATCAAGAAAGTCTAGCTAAGTGTCTATTACATAGGTACACGCTAGCTACAGCTAGTCATATTTTACAAGGAAATCGATGAGAGATCAAGAAAAAGAGTAGATAATCTCGTGGTATTTTGCCTTGATGGATCCTAATGAAGCAAAAACTGGTATGGAGAAGATCTTCGAGAATGAAAGAATTTTGCTATCATCAAGAGCCCCAATTCTGAAAGGTACTAGAGGTACGTTGAGATTAGATAGCAATACTGCCACAGACGTTAAGTTTTCTGTTTTAGAGAATCATTTAAAGCAACTCGCTCTAGTTGTTATAGAAGGCATTAAGGGTATAAATTCTGAGGTGAATGTTGTTAAAGAGACGTACGGTTGTTCGCATTGTGAGGTGAATGATCACTGTTGGAAAAAATATGCTAATAATTCATAATCGTTTTTTTTTGTGAAAAATCAAAGAAACTACCATTCGGGGTGTCAAATCTATGGCCAAGGAAATCAAAACCATCAGGATTTCCAACAATCAAATCCAAGTGGGGTCACTAATCAAGGTAATTCATACTAGCCTTGACCTCAAGGAAATGTTTATCAATCAAGACCTCAAAACTTCTATTAAGGAGGTCCAAGTTATGGAGTTCAAGCTCCACCACAACCGTGTATGATTCACATGTGGTGACTTTCACAAAACAAGTTCTCTCTTCACATCTTTAATAACGATCCACAAATGATCTTCAACTAACATTAAATGCAATTATAAATCTGGCGGGGGAGAATTGTAGGCAAATAATGAAAGGATGAATGAGCAATTGGCTTTGTAAAAAATGATATGAAGTTAAGTTTCACAAATCGCCAACCATATAAAAGCTCGACCTCAAGGTCAACTATTGAGCACTACCAAAATGCATGGAAGCAACAAAGCTTGTAAGGCTATTGGGCTAAAGAGTGGGAAACAACTACCCACCACCCTTGGTGATTAAGAAAGAGAACGAGTCAACTCCAATTCGAGAGGAGGTTGAAGACATTGTTGAAGATGTAGTTGAGCCGGTGGTTGGTAATGATAAAGTTGAGTAAGCACTAAAGAAGAAAAAGAAGAAAGACTTAGTGGTCAACGAGAATCATCCTCCACCGACGTTTTCTTCACGTTTCTAAAAGAAAATGATCAGTATTACGATAAGTTCATGGACATGGATTGTAATTTAGAGATTAACTTTAATCTAAAGAATGCTAAAATATTTAAAATTTATGAAGGAATCGCTTTCCAACAAACGCAAATATGAAGGAAAATTGGTTGGTTTACTAGAGAAATGTAGTTCAATTTGTCAAAGTAAGTTGCCATGAAAGTTGAAGGATCCCAGAAGTTTCACGATTCCTATTTCAATTGGTGAATGATGGACCGGGAAATCAATATGTGACTTAGTCACGAGTATCAATCTCATGCCAAATTTATTTTTCAAAAAATTGAATATTGGGAGAGCAGGGTCTACTATCGTGGTCTTGCAAATGACGGGTAGGTCTATTTCCCAACCTGAAGGTAAAATCAAAGATGTTTTAGTTAAATCTGGTAAATTTATTTTTTTCTTGTGATTTTATTATTCTTGACTACAACGCGAATAAGAATGTCCTCACTATCTTGGGAAGACCATTTTTAGCCATGGGGCAGACACTAACTGATGTTCAGAATGGTGAATTGATCATAAGGATACAAGATGAACAGGTTAAATTTAATGTGTTTAAGGTGATGAAATTCCTCGATACTCGGGATGATTGTTTACGCGTGGATGTCATCGATAACGTCACACAAACACAAGACATATATCACAAAACGAGTTTTGATAATATTTTGCAGGTCGCCTTATCATATCCCAAGTTGTGTAATATAACCTAACAAGTCAAGACTTAGAGAAAGCTTAACTAACCGCAAGTGTATGGATCATTAACAAGAAATAAAAGTAAGTATTAAAGAGTATCGTCTCTTCAGGGACTATGATTGTTAATCTTATGTAGTGTTCTCGTAAAGTGTCTTAGAATGAGTGTCTGAAATACAAAGTAAAGATAAATATTATTTTGTTTTTGTTTGAGGACTAAAGGTGCATTAAATATAAGTTAAAGTAAGATAATAATAAAACTAAAGACTAAAATATAAATAAAGTAAAGATATGAGAGGAGAATATTAATTGATAACTCTCAAGTAATCCCAACTGATATTCATTTTACGTTTAATTATTTAAGGGTGAATTGGTGGTTATGCAATAGTTAGGATTTTAACATCTTCATAACTTCCGTCGAGATAACTTACAAAGATACTTCAACACTACTAAGGGACTCAAGTGAAGTGTCCCTACACAACGATCGGTGCTAAAAGTATCTAACCCTGTTTACTATCTAACTAGTCAAGCCCGTTAGGATCACTAACACACCAGATGATTATGTATCATTTTTAGTAACCAAACCCTCCGTCGGGGTGCTGGTCCTAATTACTAAGGGAATCCCTATAATTGGATAGAGTAAGGTTTGAATTATATGTCAAATAAATAAGCAGAATAATTAAAATAACAATTTAATCAAAGATGTAAACTCCAAAAGTAGTAAAATAATTATAGGGTTCATACAATAAGCGATTCTCAAGCTAATAGTATTTAATTCATAATATAAAAATCAAAGGATAAAAGTACAAGAATCATGTTTAGGACAAGAAACAAATACTAAATTACTCTAGGATTAATGTTGGAATGGAGTAGAAGTGGTGTAGTAGGGCTCCAACTTCTGTTCTTCTCCTTCCCAAGAGTTTCTCCCCTCTCTCTCTCTCTCTCTCTCTCTCTCTCTCTCTCTCTCTCTCTCTCTCTCTCTCTCTCTCTCTCTCTCTCTCTCTCTCTCTCTCTAGTGAATATATATATACTTATATATAAAAAAAGGTTCAATATTTTTTACGTGTTTTGGGCCCTTTTTAAATGACATAAGTCAACCCAAACACATTTTCAAGGAAGAGTGGACTAGTTGGAGCCATAGTAGCTGCAACTTTAATAACTTCTTCATCTTAATTACAAATCAAAAACCGTCAACTCTTACGTGCTCCTTGCCCAAGTAATACTTAAAAACTGAAAAGCTTCTACATAATATTCATCAATTGCACATGTTGACTCCATCATGTCAATTTCTAAAGTTAGTCGGTAAATGCTCTCGTTTTCCAAAAGTGTCTTTTCGGTCATTTAACTCATTGACATGGGTTTGAACTCTTTCTATAATTTTTATCCTTGTCTCAGGATCTAATCTTATCCAAGTACCTAAGAGCTACACAATTAACACACAAAATACCCACAAATAGCTCTAAAAGTAACAATTTTTCTAAAACTAGACAGGAAATGAGAAACTATCTAAAGATAGGGAATAATCCCTCAAATATGCATAAAAGTAACCATAAAAAGATGTCTCGTTACTAGAATAATCTATCACAATAAAGGATATATCACGCCTCAACACTTAATTTTCCAGATTTATATGATGAGCTAGCCAACATTGTGGTATCTCTAGGTTCTGAAAATGGAAGACCGAAATTGAAGGGATGTGAACAAATCTAAGGTTCTGCGAATATTGAACCAATGAAAAAACCATCTATTGAATCTCCTCCCAAACTCAAGGAGAAAACCCTTCCTTCTCGTTTGAGGTATACATATCTAGGTGTGAATAATACCTTGCATGTTAATATTACCGCTAACCTTTCAGGTCCTCGGGAAGATAAGCTACTATGTGTCTTAGAGAGAACAAAGAGGCGATTGGGTGGACTATTTCTGACATCAAAGGTATTAGTCCAACCACTTTCCAACACAAAATAATTCTTCAATACAAAAATCCCTATTGATTGAGGGTTAAAGAAGACTCATGCCAGTGATGAACAAGGTGGTAAGGAAAGAAGTGATCAAGTTATTAGATGCGGGGATCATTTTCACGATCTCAAATAGCAAGTGGCTGAGCCTGGTGCAATATGTTCCGAAGAAAGGCGGAATCACTACCATCCTTAATAACAACAATGAAGCCATCCTGCAAAAACAACTGTGGGGTGGAGAGTATGCATAGACTACCACAAGCTTAACAAAGTTACAAAGAAAGATCATTTTACACTACTGTTCCTTGATCAGATGTTACATAAGATTACAGGGAGAGAGTACTATTTTATCCTTGACGGTTATTCCAGATATAATTAGATGTGTCTGGATCCTGCTGATCAACACAAAACTACTTTCACTTGTCTGTGTGGCACCTTTTCATTTTGAAGGATGTCGTTTAGTTGATGCAATGTACCAACCATGTACCATTGGTGTATGATGGCGATATTTGGGAAAATGGTCGATAAGTTCTTAGAAGTTTATTTGGAGATAGTTTTTATGAGTGACTTGATAATCTTGAGAAGGTGCTACTACGTTGTAAAGAAACCGACCTTGTCTTGGGATAAGTTCCACTTCATGGTTTGTGAGGGGATCATGTTGGGACATAATGTTTTGAGTAAAGGTGTGGAACTTGACCGTGCTAATATCTAGGTAATCAAAACCTAACCACGTCTGGTTCTGTCAAAGGAGTTAGAAGTTTCTTGGAGCATGCAGGTTTCTACCGTTGATTTATCTAAGATTTCTCTAATATTTTCAGACCGCTTTGCAATCTAATTGAGAACGACATCACTATCTATTTTAATGATGCATGCATGACGGCATTCTTGTCCATCAAAGAGAAGTTTATCACCACACCGATCTTGACTCCTCATGATTGGAGTCTCCCGTTCGAGGTCATGTGCGATGCAAGTAGTCTTTCTATATATTCTGTTTTGGGTCATCGCAAATAAAAGGTATTTCAATCGATTTATTATGTGAGTACGACTTTAACATGGGCACAATTGAACTAAATAGGGACCGGAAAGAAGTTTTTAGCTGTAGTATATGCTTTTGACGAGTTTCGTTCCTATCTTCTTGGGGCGAAAGTTGTGGTATACATAGATCATTCGGAAATCAAATACCTTATGAAGAAATTTGAAGGAAAATTTAGTCTTATTATATGGGTATTATTTCTACAAGATACTGACTTGGAGATTCGATATCGTAAAGGAAGCGAGATTTTAGTAGTTGACCATTTACCTTGCCTTAAAGAACATACAGTCAACACCGGACCTGAATTGGTCAATGAGGTATTCCTTGATGAACAACATTTTGTTTTAAATAATGTTGTTGTTCCTTAGTATGCAAATAAATAGAACCTCAAAGTGAGTGGATCATTCCCCACGAAGTGCAATCCACAATAATGAAAGAGGTTGATTCAACAAGCAAGACAATATTTCTAGGATGATCCATATATATTCAAGGTATGTAGTGATCAAATGGTTAGAAGATGTGTGCATGATAAGGAAATCCATTCGATTATTGAAAGTTGTCATGACTCTACAAATGGGGGTCACTTGAAAGGTGATGGAACCGCGACAAAAGTTCTTCAATCCGGGTTCTATTGGCCTACCATTCTCAAATATTTCCATGGTATGTACAAATCTACAAAAGATTCTGATTAATCATCAATATATAAAAAAGAGACGAGATGCCACTCAACAACTTGTTAGAAGTAGACATCTTCAATGTTTAGGGTATTGATTTCATGGGATCATTCATTCCATCCCATGGGAATATTTATATCTTGCTAGCAGTAGACTATGTTTGCAAGTGGGTAGAAATCGAGGCAATATCGAGGAACGATGCAAACATCGTGGTTAAGTTCTCAAATTACACATATGAAAAAACATTGTATGCCACGAGTACTAATCGGTGATAAAGGTACCCATTTCATCAACGCGCAATTGAAAATTTATCTTCAAAACTCGAAGGGGAGAGATCATACATCCACCAGCTATCGTTCGCAAACAAATGGAAAAGCCAAAATCTCTGCCATATCCCAAGCTGTGATAAAATAATGATGCAAAACACACACACCTTGAGAGAACGGGATTAACTTTCTGCAAGTGTACGGATCGTTACAAGTAATAAGTAAGTAAATCGAGTATCGTTCTCAAGGACTACGAAAGTTAATTCTGGGATACTGATCTTATGACATGTAATAGAAAGAGTTGCTAAATTATATACACTGAAATTGAATAGATATTCGTTTGATTTTTGTTTTATAACAAGAATACAAATAAGATTAATTAACTAGGAAATAAACTAATACAAGTAACTAAATAACAAAGGAGAAAGATATGAGATTATAGCTTGAGAACTCGCAAGTAATGCCCACTAATCTTGTTCTTAAGTTTGTATAGACAAAATCTAAATTCCTCCAAACTCCCGTCAGGGTAGCTGGTGTCGGTTAGGGCGTGATAAAATAATGATAAATAAAGATGCAACTAACCACCCTAACCAAGCACGTTACTCACTGCAAGTATCACAAATCGTACGCAAGTTTTAGTGATAAGTAGAATTCGTTTCTCAGAGACTACGAAAGTTAGGAAGAACTTATGCGAATATAAAGTGCAAATAAGAAAGCTAGAAGAATAATACGCTGGAAATAAAAAGATTCTGAAATATTTGTTTGGTTTTAAAGATTCAAAACAATTAACTAAATAAGATAAAGACACGAAAATTAAATAGAAGAGAAAGAAGTAGTATGAGAGTTTAGCTCGAGATCTAGCAAGTAATCCCCACTAGCCTTGTGTTATAACCTATTTATGTAAGGGAGAATTGTGTGATATGAAATAGCCAGGATTCTATATTCCTCTAAACCCCATCCCGGGTGGACTTAGGTGGTGACCTAACAATTACCAGGGGGACTTGGGTAAGGGGACCCTGCGCAATGATCGGTGGTTAAATTCAAACCCTAATGACTATCTAGTTAGGGAAGCCCTTCAAATCACTACCGCACACTAGGTGTTTATGTGGTGTTTCAATAATTAGACACTCCTTCTGGGTGACCGTCTAACTACTATTAAGGTAATCCTATACGTTGTGCACCGCAAGAACTATAGACAATAAATAAAAGCACATAGAAACAGAGATAGCAACACTAATTTCAATTAAATGTAAAAGACATCCCAAATTAAAATAGATATAAAAAAATCTAGGTTTCTACCCATATGCTAATCTAAAGATAAATAGAATTAGTTCATAAATATATTTTTGTGTATTGTAGGAACCCATAAAATTGAATATCAAAAGTTAAAAATAAAAAAATAAAAAAAATAAAAGAATTCGCTGACGTAGATATGAACTTAATCGTTCAAAAAAATACAATTTTTTAATTTTTTTGATTTTACTGGATTTAATTATGATTTTTTATTAAGAAAATCACGGATGTGCGTGTATCATGGAATTTGGAAAATAAATTGTGTGTTATAGCAACAGATAAAACGGATTATCAAAATTTAAAATATAAAAAAAAAATAATAATAAACGTAAATATTAATTTGTCTCGTCCAAAAAATATTTTTTTTTTATTTTTACGATATTTTTAGAATTAATTAGGAATTTATCTAAAAAAAATTCACGGACGCGCGCGTGTGGTGGTATTAGTTGGTGGTGATTGGTGGTGACGAAACTAGTCGGTAGTGGTTATATGCAAAGGTGGTGGTCGGGGGAGAATAATGTTGGTGATGGTGGTAGGTGGGGGTGGGGTGGGGGTGGTTGGGGTGGTGGGTGATGGTGGTTGGGATGGATGGTGGTGGGTCGTGGTGGTGGTCGGTGGTGAATGTATGAGGTGGTGGAGATAGTCCGTGGTGAATGCATGAGGTGGTGGTGGTCAATGTGGTGGCCGGATTTTATAATAAAATTAACATAAAATAAATAAACAATATATTATAAATATTATATAATAAAATTTAAAATAATAATTAAAATGACATTAAAGGTAATAGTGGAAGGTAATTATGACAAAGTATTTAATTGAGAATTAATCATTTAAACAATGAGTAAGTAGGAAAGACTTTTCCCTTTTCTTTTTAGGAATAGAATTTGAGGATTTATAATTAATTGAGAATTATCCCTTTATTATAATTAAACTCTTTATATCTAGTTAAATTATTATTTATTAATATATTTATTTTTTAAATTGTAATAAAAATATTTTAAAAATTCTAAAATATTAATATTAATATTATTATTATTTTGAAAATTATTTTTTAACTAAAAATTGATTAATTAATTTTAACTATAAATTAACAAATTAAATATATTTATATTTCAAATTAGGTAATTACTCATTTGACTAAATAGCCATCATATACCATGAATTGGATATTCAATAATTGGAAATCTAATAATTGAAATCTCTTAGAAAATTATTTTTTGAGATTCAACCCTTAATCGTAGTTTTTTTATAATATGAATAGTTTAAACCAATTTACACGCATCTCAATCAATATTGTGGAGAATATGTACGTCTTTTCGTATACATTCTTCGGTAAATAATAATAAGTTGTCTATGTTTAGAAAAGAATTTCAAACTCTAAAGTTGAATTATGTTGTAGCTCTTTGTTATATTTCGGAAACTATTGGAGTTGGCTCAAGGACCATATAATTTTCTTAGGCTAAGTCCAACAGCCTCCCAATTTATTTGCCAGAATTGGGAGTCAAACACATATTGCTTATTAAATATTAACCCCATAAAACAACTATACTCTAACAGTTTTCTAATTTTAACCTTCCAATTCATTTCTTATATTATTAATTTGTTATTTTTAATTATTTACAATGATGTTTGAAATAGGGGCAACGCCCAGTTAATTACATAGAGATTGTAAGTATTTTCAATTAATTACAATTTCGACTTAATTCTCAATTAAGCGCAAAATCCCACCTGGTTACCATAATACCCTTTCACCCTTATAACACAAAAAAAACCCACCGTAAATAAGTGGGTAATGAAAGCAAATAAATTTAAAAAGCTTCTCATAATTGCACACTCACACACCTAAAAAATACACGCACCATTACTCTTACTCTCTCACGCTCTCTCTCTCTCTCTCTCTTGTTACCCTCTCAATCGACGATCAAAACAACAACAAAACCTCTCATCTTCAACTGTTCAATGATAACAACAAAGTGATAAAGCATTGACATCACATCTACATCCTCAAAGCACCAAAAGAAATTGAAGAAGTATTCGAAGCAGACCCTAGGTATGAACTCATGTTTTAAATCATCAATAACACTGGAATCTTCGTCAATTGGTGGTGATTGATATATCCAGGTACATTTTCTCCCCTGTGTTTTTTTCAATCAAAATTCTATGTTTTTGTTTCTTTTTTCTTTTTGAATTTTCCTTGTGTTTTCGTTTTTTGATTACATATAATCGTTCTTCTCTCCTGCATACTGATCCTAGAATGATTTTTTCATTATACTCCTGCATATATTTAATTTTTTGATTTTTCATTTCCATATAATTCATGATTTATGGAATCAAATTGCTTTGATTCAGTAGGTTTATTGTGTTTTTATTATGTTATTATACACATATATAATCACTATTTGTGTTACTCTTGTTGTTTTGTTATAGTATACTGTATATGTGATCATTCTGTAAAACAAACCAGTAAACTTGCAATTATTTCATGTTTTATTGAGTTGTGTATATCTAGGGACCTTTAGTGCAATTCTATTTGATTTGTTTGTTCAGATTTCTCCGTATATGCTTGATTTTATTTCTATTCATTGTTTTTTAAAATTAAAACTCTGTAAAAAGGTGCAACTATTGAATAACTTCATGCTTTAATATTTCATATTATAACATAGGGACCTTTTGTGCAATTATAGTGGAGCTGTTTCTACAGAATTTGCATATTTGCAAGTTTTTCCAATCCAGACTACATTTTTTATGTTGCATGAACACACAATTCGTAATTTGTGACTTGATGCAACACATAAATTCTAACTGTATGGTGTTTTTTATTTTCATGCTTATGTAGTTCATGAGTTATCAAATCAATTTTCTTTGATTCAACACGTTTATTGTGTTTTTTATGTTATTATACTCCTATATAATCACTATTTGCTTGATAATCAAAAAATTATCCTTGTTGTTTTGTTCTAGTTAACTCTAAATGTGATTATTCTGTAAAACCTGTAAACTTGAAATTATCTCATGAAATAGTGATTTGAGTATATCTTAAGGACATTTAGTGCAGTTCTAATTGTTTTGATTATTCAGACTTTTACTTATATGTTTGTTTTCGTTGATGGAAAATCTGTAAAAGGTTGCAACTATTAGATCACTTCATACTTTAATCTTTCATATTATATAATAGGGACCTTTGGTGCAATTATAGTAGAGTTGTTTGTCCAGATCTTGCATATTTGCAAGTTTTTCCATTTCAGTCCGCATTTTTTTGTGTTGCATGAACACATAAATTATGATTTGTGACTTGCTGCAACACATAACTTCTAACTGTGTGGTATTATCCTGATTTCTAACTTTTTAGTACAATTTATCTGTGATATAGATGTCTTCTCGGCTCATGATTATCTTCAAACTCGGGTAGATTCAGTCCGTCCAACGTTTTGAACTCTTCACTTGTCTAGGTTCCGTGGTTAGCTTTGTTTCCTTAAAGCGATCGTAATATAGACGAATAAAGAAGATGTTATTCTTTTAGTGTTCTTACAATGTCGACATTTGATGCTCCTATACTTGAACACTTGTATTCTTTTTCGCTCTTCCTCATGTCTGCACAGTTCAAACCAGTAGGTTGCGTTCTAAGTGGATTCCTTCTCAGGGTGAGAATATGCCTAGACGTATGAGGTGTGGTCGTTGCAAGGTGGATGCACCCACCTTCGTCAACAAATAAAAGACCTTTAATACGAAGGCCGCCTCTTTTTTATTTTTCACCATTCATATTAAAGTAAGACGGATAGGGCATATTCGACTAGGAAGCAAGCAAAGCAAAATCCTCTCTATACCAGCTAGACGGTTCGTGATTTGGAGTCAAGATAAAGAAGTTATTAAAGTTGCATATGTCGTGGCTCAAACCAGTTCACTCTTCCTTGAAAATGTTTTCGGGTTGATAGGGTCCAAGACCTTTATATGTCAGTTTTTATCATTACAAAAGATTCCTAGTTCAGAATTACATCATTAGAAGAGCCAGAGAGAGGAAACGCTTGGGGAGAAGAAGATTAGAAACTAGAGCCCTGCTACACCACTTCTACACCATTCCACCTTCATAATTAGGGTAAACTATATTAAATTCTTCTCTTAAACATGATTCTAATATTTTTGCCATTAAAATTTATTTCTTTAATTATGAACTAAATTCTATTAGCTTGAGTTGCATAATTGTATGAACCTTGACATGACGATGGATTATTTTTAATGTTATGTGGGATATTTCCACATGAATTGAGTTGAGTAGTTGTTTATATATTGATCAAATATATACATACCTTTAGTGACCTAGATTGTCACCCTGGTGGGGGGTTACGGAACCAAAGAGTTCATATTCGTCTGGTGTACGTTACTGTACCTAACAAGCTTAACTAACCAGATAATCATATAGGTTAAGGTCTTTGTAGCACCGAGTTTTTGCGTAGACCAACCTCGACCGAGTAATCTGGTAATAGTTAGACCACCTTCTAAGATACCCTGACGGGAGTTAGAAGTAATTTAGAATCCCGATTACCATAATTTCCCAAATTCACCCTTATAACTAATATCAAACATTGTCATGCTAGGGGATTACTTTTATCTTGAGTTATATCTCTCATCTCCTATTCTGGTAGTTTAATTGCTTTATTACTTTAGTTGTATTTATTAATTTTTTCACTTTAGTTTAATCAGAAACCAAAAAAATTATATTTTAATTTAAGTCTTTTTAGTAATAGCAACTAAATTAACTATGTTTCCTAAAAGCACAATATACAAGTTAATATTCTTAGTCCATGTGAAGATGATAACTATTATACTTAATTTATTACTTGTCAACGATTCATACACTTGCATTTAGTTAAGATCTCTAGAGGTGTTAAATTGGTAGTATATTTTATCACACTTAGGAGATGACAAGTTTTTGGCACCGCTGTCGGGGACTATTTCATTAATTATTGTATTTTTCTTTAGTGTAGTATAGTTAGTTGTTTTTTTGTTTTACGATTGTTTTTTTGTCTCTTTACAGATTCTTAGCTTTGGTGTATGCTCTTGGATCCCGATAAGTTACTTCGAGCTCAAAGGAGACGAGAAAGAGAGAGGGAAGAAAAAAAATCAATGATGAATAATAATGTGCTAGTGAATGTAGATGTTGATGGGAATCCAATCCCAAGAGTAGAGGTTGTGCCACCACCTGGGCTAAATCAAATCAATAAAAAATCAAAACCCCCCAGGTGGTCAACCACCAGTAGGAGGTAACGTAGGAAATCCACCTAAAATTCCAGACAATCCGCATAGTGAACAAGGTCTTCCTGGTCAAGGAGGACAATTCGAGTTCAACCGTAAGGGATTCTCCCTCCAGCTATTCAAGTTGTTTGATTCGAGCCCGATATGTTGGTGGTCTTTTGTGTGTTCTAAAATAATAACAAAAGCAAATAAGGACAAGAGAACCACAACTGCAAGTGTACAGTTGTCCCAAGTAATATATGTGATAAACAGATTCGTTCGCAGGGACGGAATGGTTGACTCTAATGCTTATCAATTAATGAATAATTGCACTTTGAATGTAAATAAAAGATTTGATAATGTTTGTTTTGTTTTCTAATTCCTAAGATAATTAAAGACTAAGTAAAAATGCAAGTAATGGAACTAGACGCAAATATGAGCAGATAGTACTTGAGAGACGCAGGGATTTCTCCTAAATCTATTTCATTCCATATGTTGTTTAAGGGACAAGTCGGTCAAATTAACATAGGTTGGGATTCGGGAATCTTCGTACCCCCGCCAGGGTGGACTACGAAGCTATTCTAGGGTGTCACAAACCCCGTCAGGGTGATTATGATCCACCTTCGAATGATTAAGCTAAAAATACCCAATAGGCCATAAGATTAATTACGCTCGTCAGAGTCAAATAATTTCTATCCTATATTCTGTAATTAATTCTGTATCTAAACCCCCCGTCAAGATGATCCACACGCCACTATGTGGAATAGCTTAGATACTAATACCTGTTATTAATTAGCTACTTTAAGAACAGTAAATAAATACAAATTACAGAAACATGTAAAAGACCCAATTTGAATTAAATTACTGAAATCCCAAATCCAATCATATGAAATAAAACAAAGTAGGGATTAACCCATTATGCGTTCCCAAGTATTAAATGGATTTAGCTCATAATTAACGGAAAGAAAAAAACTAAAGACATAATTGGGTTCATAATGTTTTACAGAATAAAATAGAAGAACCTAATTACGGAGTTGATTCGGCCGCGAAGTGGAGATATAGACAGTCTCCAGCTCTGGGCTTCTTCTTTTCCTTGCTTCTACTTCTTCTCCGGACACTCTCTTCTAAGGATGATTTGAATTGAAGAATAAAAATGAGAGGTAAGAAATAATGAGGTCAAAAGCTCCTTTTATAAGCTCAAATTCGGAATGGGCTTTTAATTAGGGTTTAAGTGAATAATAAAAAGTCCAAGTCCACTAATCAAGCCCAAATCCCGTAACTGCTGCACCACCTCCACTAAAACGGCTTTTCCCGCTTCGTTATAACTCCGATTGACTTGATTCCAGTTGCTAAATTTCCATAACTCGATAAGGAATGTTTTCTCTTCAAAGGTCAGCGGCTAAATCATCTCTTAAGCGCCTTGAAATCAGCAATCTTTGGCCTGTTTTTCAGATTTGTAGCTCTAAAATCAAATTCTTTCGGGATTTATCTTCAAGTCTTGACTCCATATCGCGATCTTTGACTTTCTTCTCGGATTCCTCTCCTAGCTAATATTCAAAACCTACAAACTTTTCACTAAAATACACAAGATTACGCGCAAAAGTTTAATAAATCAAAAATACTAGAAATAAAAGAGGAAAATCGGATTATTGCATATTTAGCCCAAAAGTCTATCAAATTAATCAAATAAACACAAAAAATGATGTCTCCCAAGGGCATAAAATTAGAACATTTAGGGAGACATCATATGTTGAATCAATTCATGATTTATGGTTATTATAGTGGATCCAGACATCAAGATCTGGTATGATCTACTCATAAGTTCATGCAGCTATGTATTGCCTACATTACTTAAGGTTTCACTCGTGAGAAAACGTATTACTTCTAGTTTTTCTTGGCCAGAGGTGTGAGTGATTGATTGGATCGTCAACCACTAGAATCGATTATGTCATGGGATGAACTGCAATAAAAATTCCTAGATCGGTACTATCCACAGAGTATGAGAATGAAGGATCAAATGGAACTTTCTAATATCTTCCATGACAGTGGAGAAAGTGGAGGAGAGACATGGACAAGATTTCAACAGAGGTCCGCTAAATGTCCACCTTCATGGTCATACACCCGAGCTTCAGTTAGCGATGTCTTAGAAAGGACTCAATGAGAGTTCATGATTGAGGGTAGATAATATTAGAGGCGGTGGTTTTTCCACGGATCCTATTGAAGCATCGATTGGTATGGAGAAGATAGTAGAAACTGAGAGGAGTTGTCCGCCTTCGTGAGCTCAAGTTCCTAATGTTGCACGAGGCACGCTATATTTAGATAGTGACAATACTATGGATGCAAAATTTTGCTCTTTAGGGAATCAGTTGAAGAAGTTGGCACTAGTAGTCCTCCAGTGATCAACTCGAATGGGGTCGTGAATCAAGGTAATGCTTATCAAGGTAATTCGTATCAACCATGACCTCAAGGGAATAATTTTTAGCCAAGGTCCCAAAAATAATATCAAAGGAGACAAGTCAATGTCAATCCAGCTCCACCATAACCCGTTTATGATGCTTATGCTGATAGTCTTTCTCAAATCACTTCATGCTCATCCACAAGAAGGCTCCAATAGTGAGCTCCAACAAACTTTGAAATCATTCATAGAGATGACGCAAGAGAACATGAGAGCAGATATCAAGAGGTTCAACAAGCATTCTGCTTTATTAAATATATATGAGCATCAAGTCTCTTAAATTTCCAACCATCTTCAAAACCGTTAACAAGGTTCACCTGTGCAAATTGGCCAAGGTACAAACACTGAAGTTAAGGCCATTTAAAATAGTGATAGTAATGTTGGGTTTGAGTCGTGTAAGGCTATTACGCTTCAAATTGGAAATATACTGGAATCGCAACCTGTTACACTAAGTGAAGTGGAGATTACAAAGAAGATAGAACCAACCAATATAAACTTAGATGAGGTGACTGTTGAAGACTGGGTTGAAGATGGGGTTGAGGAACCGCGAGATGTAGTTGATGCACCGAGGGTACAATAAAAATTGAAGGCGGAAATCGCAGCCGCTCCACATTAGTTTATCACTAGTGTCTGCTGAGGCGTGATATAAAAACCACACCCGGGGAAGGCTCCTCGCAAGTGTACAAGTCATCCCAAGTAATAAAGTAGTACATTTCTTAAGTCGTTCTTCACAACGACTACAAAGATAATCTTGTACTTTCTTAAAGTATGTGGTGTGTTAGTTGAAATAAACTAACTATAAAAGATGATTCGGGTTTTAAAATTTCATATTTTAAATACTAGAGAGGGAATGAAGTGCAAAAAGTAAAACTTTCGCTTAAAACTAACTCGAATGATGTGGTTAAAAAATTAAATAATTTCACAATTTATGCAAATATGAGAGAGATAGTTTGAGATGTTTTGATTTCACCACTATTTATGACTTATATGTTGTTTAAGGGTGAATCGAAGGGTGATATGCTAGTTGAGATTCTAATATCTACCTAAATCTTTCCCTAGTAAATAGGTGCGACCCTCTAACATTAGGAACCTCTACCGAGTGACCCTAGCCTACTATTAGGTGATTAAGTTTTGACCCTTTTTGTGACTATCCGATTAAATTCGACCTCTCGATTCTAAGCTAATCGAACATTTATATGCTAGTTCCATACCAGAACCCTCCTCCCGGATGTAATCTAACTACTAACACAACTCAATTACTTGGCCTTAATAATTTAATTCAAAAGATAACACAAGCATATGAAGAGCATAAACACTCCTCAATTCATTTAAACAAATATCATCCCAAAATCATACAAACAATCACATAATCACAAAATTGGGTTCCTTCCCTTAAACTCAAGCTATAATGTAATATAAAACTGAAATACAAAGATTAAAAGTAACATAATTAGGTTTACAAGAGAAAAGTGTTAAGAATTACACTAAAAACGAAATGAATTGATAGAATTGATAGAATGATGATGTTGACTTGTGTTCTTCTTGCTTTCTCTTCTCCAGGCAAACAACTTTTAGAAATATGAGTGTAACTCTACTGGTCTTCCAAAGCTGTAGTATAAAGTGTAAAAAAATGTTTTTAGGCATGTGGTCCCACTTAGGTGGGTCAAATGTGGCCCAATGTTTTTACTACTTCTGGATAGACATGGGTCATTCCGACAAAACTCGCATAACTCATTCGTCTTAACTCTGATTCATGAACCGCTTCCTCTCACGCATTCTAAAATCGAAGTCTATCATTACCGCGAAGGGTTTTCTTAAAATACTCACCAAATGTTCTTGGTGACATTATAAAGTTGACTTCCATGTTTTACTGCAGAATTGCATTTCACTCCTAAGTTGACTTTTAGCTCATCTACCACCTTTAACTGGGGTTTAAATTGAATATTGGACTTCTACCCATCATATCAGGGTCGTTTATCGTCCATTTAACTAAATGCTACACACTTAACAGACAATTAATACACAAAAGCTTCAAAAGTACTTAAATATTTGAGAGTAGCAAAAAAATCAAAATTTGTCAGTTAATATGGAAAAATTCCTCAAATAATTTCACTAACCCCACAAAATGATGTCTCGTGTCCCTGTAAACATGTTACAAAACACGAGATATCAGGTTCCCTAACTCAATGTTTTGTCGTCCCGACTAAATAAAAACTAAACTAAGGGACTAAGTCCACTAATAATCGAAGAAGAAATCATAGAGAACACTCATAAAACAATACTAAACCAGTCTTATAAAGTAATTTCTAAGAATTAATCTACAAATATACTTATCATACATATAATCAACACAATAATAATATCAAGAACGATTAACGCAATGCAAGAAGAGATCGTTATTACTTAGTTCAAAACGGTGGCTATAGGTTGTTCCTCATTCCTCCCATGATGTCTAATAGTATACTCAAATACTCCTTGTTTTACTAAACCATATAAATAGGAATCTAGAGGTCTTGAGGTGTATCGCAGGCTTGAGGTAGGGTGTGGTATATTTGGGTAATTTAGAGTGGGATTTAGGCCCTCTCCTCACTATCCATCAACTAATCTCCCTAGAGCTTGAGTTTACGCTCATAATTGTACTCTCTCAACCCATTTGATGCCAAAGCGAAGCATCCCCAAGTTCCTAGCCAATTATGAATGTCCAATGCCGTATTTTTATTCTATTTATACATAAAAAAAATCTTTTTTTTGTAAGTCAAACACGAGATTCTTTTTTATGAGTTCTCGCGTTGACTTATTATCTTGTGTTTATTTTAATAATCTTTTATATTTTTTTATTTTTCAAATCTGGGAAGGATTACAAATAAGCACACAATGAATAAGCGCGAAATAAGCATCTACCCTTCCAATGTATTAAATGATCACGTTACCACCACCCCAAACTCAAGATCCAAGACAACTAATCTTAGGCATCTAACTCTAGGGAGGGTCATATAATCAAGTCCTAAAGCTAAAGGGTAAAGGTTTATAACACAAATATCAAATAAAAGGTTAAAATGGCTAGAACAGGGCTAAGACAAATATATAAAATTAAATTCGGTTAGCAAGCTGAAAGACAGTGCTACCAAAGAAATGCCTCAATAATTTTCCTAACTATATGGTCTCGTTACTTTTATGCTTTTTGTTCATAGGTTAAGTGATATTTTTGACTAGGTTGGAGCTCACGTTCTACTCACTACTCATCCTCACCAAGGGCGGAGCTAGGATTTTTTGTTAGGGAGGGCTAAGGGGGTTCGGGGGCAACGCCCCCGAAAAAAGTTATTTTGCCGTATTTGCACGATAAGTCTACATATTATGCAATAATTGCTAGATAGATCCTTATATAATGCTAAAATGCACTATAAATCCCTATATTGTGTAAAGATTGCAATATAAGTCTGAATATTATTTTTAAAATTAATCATTCGAAAATTTCTTTTTTTTATTCAAAATAACATACATTTTTGTTGTAAAAAAACAAAAAATCCTATAAATAAAATCATTTAAAGTCTAATAAAATAAATTTTAAAATTTAGGGGGCCCAAATGAATTTTTTTAAAACATTTAAGAGTTAATTACAAAAAAATCTATGAAAAAAAATTAAAACGAACCAAGAAATTGAATATTTAATGGTATTTACGTTTCAATTTCGTTAATAAATTTTATTATTTGATAGAATTAATCTCTAAATTTTAAGTTAGGGAGAGCTAATTTTATGCTATAATTTTTTTTAGTTATATTTTTATCTATTTTTAAAAAAAAAGTAGATTAAATTATAGTGGGTTGGGTAAGTTGGGGTGGGCTGCAGCCCACCTCAGCCCACCCCTACATCCGCCCCTGATCCTCACTTTGCTTAAACTTATTTTTTTTGCATTGTTTACTAATTAGTCATATCTACAATTACATGTTTTCATATCTATACTTTAAGTACACTATAAAAAAATCACAAAGGCATACTTCTTATTGAAACATGTATTTTGGGTCCGTTCTCTAAGTCATACACATATTCCTTACACTATTTTTTTTTTTGTATTTTCAATTTTTTTTATAAAGCAAATAAATTAATTAAAACAACAACAAATTTAACTAACTTAACTGTTTTAATTTTTTGTTTTCTTGTTTTATAATTTTTTTCAGGCAACCGTTAAACACATAAAGGGGAATGTGGACAACAAGTACCCCACCCCCAACTCAAAATTAAGTCGTATCCCTACGACTTGGAAAGACTATAAAAGTAATAAATATTAAAAGTTCACCGCTACATCGTTTGCCAAGAAGTTTGAGTCGCTTTTACTTAGACGAATTGTTCGCTCATTACTTCTTGTCATGAAGATTCCCCTTTTCTCGAACTTGATTCATTCTCTCTCTTCTCACGAGAAGTCTTTACACTTGAAGGATTCTTTGCTCTCGCTCCTCTAAAAATTGTTTTGATCCAATCATCATTGATATTGTTGCTCCTCTTGTACGTAAGTTTCTCATCACCACGACTCACATTCGCTTTCCGCATTAGGCTCGTGATCATTATGGGTACTTCAAATTAAACACCGACTGTGGTGCACTCGCGAAACGCATTACCGAATCAAAGATCACTTCCGCTACATCTATCTTATCCTCTCGTAAAACATAATTCAAGAAAATGACAAATTTCTTACTGAATTCCGAGGTTCGTACGGTTCCAAAAGCTGATTGTGTTTGGAAGTGGTGCCATACTCGTGATTTCCTCATCATGAATATGGTCCATCCAAATCTATCACCAAACTCTAGAAATCTTCTATAATCACCTTCCCTAACTCCATGTTCAAATATTATTTCATGCGAAGGTTTCGATTCCAGAATTTATTCTTTGGCGATATCTAATAAGCGCTTAGAAGCTTCGCTTATCACGGTTATATAAATATCGACTTGAAGAGGTTGTGGCATTCTCAAGTCCACAATCCCAAATTCTTGCTCTTGAGGACTCAAGCTCACCATGACAGACTCTTCTCTTATTGCTAGACTTACCCTTTCTCTCCTTCCCCGAAAAACACGATTCCCACTACGCTTCCTCTTGACTTCACCCGGTCCTTTCTCTTGATTCTTTGTCACCTCCCTCGCACTTGATAGTGTCTTCGTTCTTATCATCATCTCAACTAACCTCTAACTCAAAGTTACACCACTCTTGAAATTACCCCTTGATTTTGGATGAATAAGGTGTTATTTGGGTTAGAAATGGTATAATGATGATTTTTATTGAAGTGGGTATGATGAAATCTTATTGGGTGGAAAGGATTAAAAGAATTTAGAGAAAGGTTTTTGAATTTTTCTGGAATTGAATCTTGATTTCTAGGTGTTTTAGTATGATGTGGGTGATAAATTTGTTTCTAGGAGTGGAAAGATGAATTTGGATGCAAATCTATGGTGTTTTGGTGGTATTTTGATGTGGGTTGAAGGTTTGTTTGAAGTTTTAATAAAGCTTGGGTGATTAAAGAAAGAGAGGCTTAGGCAAACAAACTTATAACTAAATAGATTACAATAATAGCGATAAACATTGCCTAGAAGTAGCAAATATACATACCCTATACCCGACTCTATACGTATTAGCCATTTGTTACTCTAACAACTCCATCAATCAATTGTATCAACTGGGAAGGTTGTAGAAACAGTCGCAAGACTATAACATACCCAAAGAACGAGCGGAGGAACTCAATTACAAACAAAAACCGTTTAAAACAATTTCCATAACATGTCGTGATAAACTTTACAATCTCTCTAATATGCTCAATAATAAAGTGGGTTTGGACTCTGAGAAAAATAACTAATAAAAATCTGATTAATTATTCAACGAAAACGATCTACAATATAATCAAAGACACCAACAACGTAAATGATAACTACTCAAAAGAAAAACAATAGGTAGTTACAATTATTATAAACAAAAATCCAAAGGAAAACTTAAACATAAAGAAAGCTAGAGTATTTATTAATATCCACTAGTAGAAAAAAAGTAGAAAACTTTATAGTTTATGATGGTGAATATTAAAATTGTTAAATTTTGAAGAAGCTTAGTGATGAAGCGAGAGCTAAATGAGGCGTTTAGAAGAGTGAATAAAGTGATACTGATATATTGAAAAAAAAAAAAAAGGGATAGTGATACACTTTTGTGACGTAGAACTTTAAAAATCAAATTCCTCGATTCCCTCCGAATAACTTTCTCGTTTTTCGAAAAGTAGTATATCTACTACGTGTAGTCAAATGATGTCCTTCCACTTATCTGCTCCACTAAATGCATGATTATAATAATATTATTAGTTTCTTTCTAATTGATTTACTAGTTTTTTTATTTTAACTTCATATTTATTCGAGTATTTTTGTGTGCATGTTTCTTATGTGCGGTTTTTTTATTTTTTATTTTTATTTATTATTTTGTGGTCGAGTAGTATATCGCTTATTTAATCGAACATAGTGTTCACTTTCAAACCCCAAAAAACAACAACGCCGCCCGCTAGTACTACCTATGAAACACCAACAAATACAAAGTTGTTTTCTTTTGCAACTTTTTCTATTTTAATTAATCTTATCGTTTCATTTCAAACGATCCACACTTCAGAGCAACGCTAATTACATTACCCATCTGCGTACGTGGTTTCTTCTGTATATTATTGCCGTTTTGTCACGTTGGTATTGTTAACTTTGAAGTATTATTCATCATTTCCTTTCCATTTTGCTATGTTTGTATTGTTAAATATAAGTATACTTGTCCTAATATCTTACAGTTTTAATCGCATGATTCATTGTTCGATTGTTGTTACTATCCATAGTTTTGGGAGAGCCATTTTTGTTTTTTGTTTTTTCCAAATGTAAAAACTCAACAAGTCTCATATAAAAAATAGGCATTGTTGATGATTTAGCATTTCAATTCGCTATTTGACAACTATGATTTGGAGTATTCATGATATTTTGAAAGTGTTGTTGAGTAAATTTTCCTTTAGATTGCTTTTAACTCTGTAAAGTTTTATTTGTTACTGTTGACGTATAAAGTCTCTTTAATAGCTAAAGGTTTCAAATGAGTTGTCAACTTAACGTGGTGGGACCCATACTCAACAGTGACTAGATTGTTGTTTTGTTAGTAGTTAGTACATCAAGCATAGATGATGTCAACTAAAATACTTTATTTTGTTTATCAATTTCAAGTAAAATTCTATTTGGAGAAAGTATGATTTTCTGTTTGAATATCTATTTATGTCATGTGGGTCACTAATTTGGTATTTTATCACCATGAGTCTAGGTAATTATTGATAATCTTCCATTTTCTTAATTTCTTTTTGCATTTGATACTTGTTTCTTGCTATTATCATATGTTGGTATTGTTAAATTTAAGTATTCTTGATAACTAACACAGATATACCATTATAGTGTGTGTGTTTTAAGTATATTTACTGATTCACATTCCATGTTTTATGTAGAAATCAAAAAAAAAAAAAAAAAAAAACATGGAACGACTTGAAATGGTTGTGAATGGAAAAAAGCAAGAGCTCTCTACTGATCCTCTTCCTTTTGCTAGAAGGTAAGCTTGTTTTTAACACACACATAAAGTGAGTTTTATGCATAAATGTCTTAACCCATGGTTTGTTTGTGTTTGGTTTAGTTATCAATTGGAGGCTTTGGAAAAAGCAATGAAACAAAATACAATTGTGTTCTTAGAGACTGGTTCTGGGAAGACTTTAATTGCTATAATGCTTTTACGCAACAATGCTCATCTTTTTCGAAAACCTTCCCCTTTTTTCTCTGTTTTTTTGGTTCCTACAGTTGTATTAGTCCCTCAAGTAAGTAAAATCTTTCATTTATACACTAATTTTGCGTGCTTTAATTAATTATTTATCGTTTTTCTTTTACTAGCAAGCAAAAGCCATTAGAATGCACACTGACTTAAAAGTAGGAGAGTATTATGGATCAATGGGTGTTGATTACTGGGATGCTGCCACATGGAAGGAGCAACAGGATAATTATGAGGTACCCATCTTTTTCTTATTTCCATTAAGTCCCTGCTTTTTGTTAAAGTAACCTATTTACCCTTTGGGTAGTTTAGTCTATTACCCATTAGATAATACATAACATGCTATTATCTATCAGGTAATATATCCTATTATCTGTTATGTAATAGTCATTGTGTATAATAATGTCTTTTTTTTTTTTAGCAAAGATCTACTTGAGATGGAATAAATGATTATTAACTTTAGTGTTTATGTTTTAGGTACTTGTAATGACACCAGTGATTTTACTTGATGCGTTAAGCCATAGTTTTTTAAAACTTGACAAGATCAAAGTTTTAATATTTGATGAATGTCATAATGCAAGAGGGAAACACCCTTATGCTTGTATTATGAAGGTACGTTTATCTCTATTCAAATCAGGGTTAATTATGGAAATTTACATAGTTATAGTCATTTTATAAATGTTATTAAAAGTTTTAACATATTTGAATGATTTTATAGGAATTTTATCATCGTCAATTATCCGTTACTAATTCAGAGCTTCCCAGAATATTTGGAATGACTGCTTCCCCTATAAAGGCTAAAGGTTTAATTAATTAAATTTTATTATTTAATTTCTTTTCTTAGTTTTTATTTGATCAAGTATTAATCATCTTATTTTATGTAGGTAATAGCTCAGCAGCGGCTTATTGGAAACAGATTAGAGACCTTGAAAATCTCATGAGTTCAAAGGTTAATTTTTCATTCTCGGTTTTATGGAAATAGGTATATGGGTCTTAAAATTATTTAAATATTGAATTATTTCTTTTAAATGAAGGTTTACACATGCACGAGTGAATCAATTATAGCTGAATATATCCCTTTTGCAACTCCGAAGCTATTTTTCTACAATCAAGTAGCTATTTCTTCTGAAAAGTTTACTCATTTGGAAAATGAGTTAGAAATGCTCAGAGTTAAGGTATTATGAACATTCTTAAACTCTAATTTTAACTTTAAATCAACATAAATGTTCACAAACTTTTGTTTTTTAATGGTTCAAGACTCATTTAGACTGTATCTTGTACAGTGTATTCTTTCTCTTGAAAAATCTAGCCTCTCAGAATCTAAAGCTGAATCTGGAAAAAAAAGATTAAGTAAAGTTTACAATAATCTCTTGTATTGCTTAAATGAACTAGGCATTTGGCTAGCTTTAAAGGTAACTTTTCTTGTGTAAACTTACCTACTCATAAGTTTAGCTTGTAATACAAGTTTTACTATTGAATAGGCTACAGAATCACTAGCATGTGTACAAAATGATGTATTTTTATGGGGAAAATTAGACGCATTTTCTGAAAATGCTGTTAAAGGGTTTTGTTTAGATGCATCAAAAGCCTTATCTACTCGTATTCCATCAGGTACTTTTTCATACTCATATACTAACCTAATATTATACATATTTATACTTATCACCCTACTTTATAGATAAATCATGGTCAATCACACACGATAAAGAAGCTAATATGAAAGATGGATATCTAAGTTCAAAGATTAATTCTCTTTTCGAGTGTCTTCATATGTACAGGTACATTATATCTTTTCTTAGCTTTAGAATACTGTTAACATTTAATTATTTATTAATAACGTTACATTTTGTACAGTCACTTAAAGGATCTAAGATGCATAATATTTGTCGAAAGAATTATTACAGCTGTAGTACTTCGATCAATATTAAATGATTTTCTCCCAAAATTATGTGGTTGGAAAACCGAATATATGGCGGGAAATAATTCCGGAATGCAAGTACAAAGTAGAAATGAACAAAATAAAATCGTTGAAGATTTTCGCCAAGGCAAAGTAAGTTCTTTTTATAATTATTTTCCATAAAAAAAAAGTACGGAATTTTATATATTTAACGTTTCAGGTGAATATCATAGTTGCAACTTCTATTCTTGAAGAGGGACTAGATGTGCAAAGTTGCAATTTAGTAATAAGATTTGATCCTTCAGCTACTATTTGTAGTTTTATACAGTCACGTGGGCGTGCTCGTAAACATGATTCAGATTTTATTATAATGATAAAACGGTAAATTTTTATAACATTTAAAAAAAATGAAATATTTGTAATTTTGTATCTAATTTTACTTTCTGAAACTGTAGATCTGATAATTCAACGCTTACACGAGTGAAACAATTTCTAGTGAGTGGAAATATTATGCGAAAAGAATCATTAAAACATGCTTCTTTTCCTTGTACACCTGTTGAATTAGATGATGATATATTTTATCAAGTTGAATCTACTGGTGCAATTGTTACTTTGAACTCAAGTATTCAATTACTTCATTTTTACTGTTCAAGATTACCTTCTGATGGGTAATTTATTTACTTTTATGTTACGTTTTCCTGTGTTTGTTGTAGGTTTTTACAGCTTATGTTTCTTTATTTGTAGGTATTTTAAGCCTTATCCGAGGTGTGTTATTGAAAAAGAGTTTGAAACATGTATTTTATATCTTCCGAAAAGCTGTCCTATTTCGGAAATTAAAGTTGAAGGAAATTTTAAAATACTTAAACAATTAGCTTGTTTAGAAGCTTGTAAAAAGCTTCATTTAATTGGTGCATTGACTGATAATCTTGTACCTGATATAGTTGAAGAAGAATCAATTGATCAAGAATCGGGTAATTTTAGTTTCGTAGAGTAACTTAATTACTTTAATTTTCTTATATTTAATTTTCTTATATTTAATTTTATTGAATGATTTTGATATATAGGCTATGAGTACAACAAAGAACAAGTACAATATTGCCCACCAGAATTAATTTCTGATCAAAGTAATAAATCTGATTTATATTATTGCTACGTACTTGAGTTACGTGCGAATAATGAAAATAAGATTCAACTTCGTGATATTATGCTTTGTGCAACTTCTAAATTTGATTTTCACGAAGAATTATTGACTTTTGACTTAAATGATGATAGTGGAAGTATGATTGTATCTATAAAATATAGTGGCGTAATTAATCTTACTTCTCAACAGGTAATTTTAGGTTTTTACTTTTTTTTTTTTACATTTAGTATTTCAATATTAATACTTTCTTTAATTGACAGGTTTTAATGTGTAGACGATTTCAAGTAACTCTTCTGAGTATATTATCTAATCATGGTATGAATAAGATGAACGAAGCATTAAATGTGTTTGATAAAACGAGTGATTCTGCTATATTGGATTATCTTTTACTCCCAGTAACTGATTCGAAAAATCCATTAATCGATTGGGATACTGTATCTTCTGTCTTACTTAAATCAAGAAATATTAATGATAAGCTTGTGAAGTGTTTATGTGATCAAAGTGTACATACAAAAAGTGGCTTAATGTGCTATTGTATGTTAAAAAATTCTTTGGTTTGTACGCCTCATAATGGTTATGTGTATTACATCACTGGAACTTTAGATGATTTGGATAGTAACTCCGTTTTAGAACTTCGAGGTGGTGAATTTACAACTTACAAAAAATATTACGAAAAAAGGTTGTTACAAATTTATAATTACAATTTTACCACTTTCTGAACGAAATATTTAATTTTATATTGTATTGACAATTTACAGACATGAAATTTGCTTGGAATATGACGGACAAACACTTATAAACGGTTTACACATTCCAATGGTTCAAAATTATCTTCTTAAAAGTAGAACTCGCAAAACAAAAGGTTTGTTTTCTTAATTTTTTTTTTTAATTTAGGTTACTTTATCTTTGCTATAATATATATTTGTATCTTGATATATATAATGTAGAATCAAGCAATGCATCAGTGGAGTTACCACCTGAGATATGCCTTGTCATCATGTCACCTATATCTATGGCGACAATTTATTCTTTCTCGCATATTCCATCTATTATGCATAGGATTGAGTCCTTACTTTTAGCTTTAAACTTGAAAAAAATGCATTTGGATCTCTGCACGCGAAATGTTTATCTTCCAACTAACAAGGTATGTTTAAAATTTTGAAAATTACTATGTTTAGGTTCAAAATTAATAATATATTTTGAATTATTTATATTTATCTTAGGTGTTGGAAGCTATCACTACTAAGAAATGCCAAGAGAATATTCACTTGGAATCTCTCGAAACACTTGGAGACTCTTTTCTCAAATATGCTGTAACTCAACAACTATTTCACACTAATCAAAGTTATCATGAAGGACTTTTAAGTATAAAGCGAGAAAGAATTATTTGCAATTCTTTCTTGTGCAAACTAGGATGTGATCGCAAAATTCCGGTATCTTTTTACCTTATTATAATATTCTTTTTTATTCTGTCAATTGTTTGATAATCAATTTTTTCACAGAAACAATTTCAATTATTAAAAATTGGCTCTTTGAAATGCAGGGTTTTATACGTAATGAACCGTTTGATCTTAAAACATGGATCATACCCGGTAACAATTCAATAGAATATACATTAGAAGAAGAGAAATTATCGACTACTAATAAAATATTTATTATCGGAAAAAGGAAAGTGAAGAGCAAAACAGTTGCAGATGTAGTTGAAGCATTGATTGGTGCGTATTTAAGTGAAGGTGGTGAAATAGCAGCACTATCATTCATGGAGTGGCTTGGTATACAAGTCAACTTCAATAATATATCATATAATCGGAATATCCTAGTCAAGCCTGAAAAATACGTGAACTTAAAATCTTTAGAGACCTTAATTAACTACACATTCCGTGATGCTTCTTTACTTGTTGAAGCTTTAACTCATGGTTCTTACATGTTGCCCGAGATTCCAACATGCTATCAGGTAAAAAACTACTTAATATCTACTTTTACAGTTTTTTATAATTTATTTATGAATTGACTATTTTACCCTTATAAACAGCGACTTGAGTTTCTCGGGGATTCTGTTTTGGATTATTTAATCACGGTGTATCTTTACAACAAATATCCGGGATTATCTCCTGGACAATTGACTGATTTACGATCAGCTTCGGTTAATAATGATTGTTATGCACAAGCTTCGTTAAAGAGTGGGTTATACAAACACATTCTACATGCTTCACAAGAGCTTCAAAGACAATTGACCGATTTTTTTCATGACCCGAAATACTTGACTTTATTATCAACTTTTGGATGGGAATCTGACATAAATTTACCTAAGGTACACTTTGGATTTTTAATATTCAAGAATGATATATATTTATATTTTTGGATAACATTGATAATATGGTGCAGGTACTTGGAGATATTATTGAGTCCTTAGCTGGAGCTATATTTGTTGATTCAAATTACGATAAGGACCTTGTATTTGAATGCATTAAACCTTTGCTTGACCCTCTTATTACACCAGAGACACTAAAGATTCATCCTGTGAGAGAGCTGTTTGAGTTTTGTCAGAGAGAGAATTTTGTCTTGAAGAAACATGTAACTCGTGATAATGGGAAGGCATGTGTAGTAGTGGAAGTTGATGCTAAAGGTGTTATTTATAAAAAATCCAGCTCAGCATCGGACAAGAAAACTGCAAAAAAGTTAGCATGCAAAGGTGTCTTGGAGTTATTGAAAGATAGCATAGGTCAAAGCTCCTCCAAGTAGTTGTTTTACTTTCTCAGAATATTTTTATGTTTTTTTTTTTACTCTTCAGAATTGTGTGATTCGGGGTGCTGTAGGTGGCAGAAGTTTTATTTTATTGGAAGTTATGGTTTATAAGACAATTACGTGTTTGCATTTTTGCAATTTTGTCATTTGTTAAACTATTTGATCCTTTTTTGTGTGCTTTAATGGGATTTTAATTTGATTTAATAAGATAATCGGATAATAAGACTTTTTGTTTTAGATTTGAATGACTTTGAACTTGAACGGGTCTAACTCATTAATAATCCAAGTAAAGTTTGATTAGATACTGTTTTTGATCCAAACGAGTTTTATTCAGCCGTCTATATTAGAAAGACAAAGGAACCTCAATGTAAGACCATATATATTCAATATAACGTGGATGAATATTCCCATCCCATTGTTGGCGCTGCTTTTGTGTATCGTGCATCAAATTGTGATAGAAAAATTGTGTGATAGGAACATGATCATTTTTCATTCATTTCTAACTGTCAACTGCCAATTGTGTGTATTTTTGTAATACTAAGGATTAATATAATGTTGGAATTTTTCAAGTTAAATTTATAAATTGTAACTTGTTAAAATAGTTCATGACATTTTATACATTTGTTAAGAGTTGTGAGAAGTTTATCATTTTATGGTGCAAAACCAAAAAAGATATTTATTTGAACGTATAAGCGTTTGTTTTTTTTGGTCGAATACCTGGTGACATAGTTTAAACGGTTCCTTGATAAATAGTACACTAACAACTCTATTTGTGTCTTTTTTACATGTTATCTCTTAGTTCTCGGATACTTATATATGCTCGTTCACACACTTGGAGTCGAGTGTTCAAATATGACGTTAAAATATACGGTATCTGGTGTCTCCGCTTCAGATGTCTGGTCTTTGTCTTCTCTTAGTTTTTACTGGTGCACTTAGACGTTCAACATATGCTTCACTCTGGAGGTATAGTATTCGCTTCTTTTCTTCTACATTCTCCAATGGGTTTGCAGACCGTTCTTTGCGTTCGGAGGTCCGATCTTTTGCTTCTTCTCAATTTTTTCTCTAATAGATTTAGACGGTCTGACTCGTCTTCACATCCGGAGGCCGGTCTTCTCATTCTCTTCGTCTTTCTTCAACTGGCTACTTTATTCATTCCGCTCGAGTGCCTCCTTGGAGGTCCGATAATATTATTAATAATAATAATAATAATAATCTTCTTCTTCTAGTCTTTTTCGTAAGATCAAGTATGTTCATAGTATATTGTTTTGTCATCAAGTCATCAATCAAAATATAGCTTTTAGATTAACATTCTCTTCTATTTTGACAATGACAAAAAATGTACGGATATAGTTAATCAGTTAAGTATAAGAACGCAACTCCTCATAGACGTATAACCAAGTAATCATAAAGAAGCCAAGCATGACATAATATACGACATAAGTTTACCTTAGAGTGATTGCACGCATATTTCTTCCCTTTTTATTCATTTACAAATCAAAGGAAAGGACATAGTATATCATTCTTGATTAAGAAAAGTGGAGAAACACTTGGAAATACGGGAACACAAAAGGTAAAAGTTTAAGTAATTAGCAATGTTCTAAAAATCTAGACAGCTAACAGACTCTTAATCAACCATCTTCACTTGACTAATGTTTTCTCCCGGAACGTGATAATGAATCAACACTAAGGGAGTTGTGTCCCGAAAGTGCACATGTCGAGTAATATACGTAAATTATTGTCTCCACGGGGATTTACGAGTTCACTGAGGACTCTAGTTTAAAATTAGTAGTTTGTTGTTGATAAATTATAAAAAAGATTTTTATTTGGGTTTTTGTTAAGATTACTACTATTATAATGATTAACTACTAAATGAACTAAGGAATTTAAACTAAGGTTGTGAAAGGGGCGAGATAAACGTAGCTCGAGACACTCATACTCAACACTAGTCTAGACAAGGACTTACTTGAAATTCTAAGGGAAGAATAGGTAGGTGTCATGAATTAGCCATTGTTTTTATTCATAAGAACACTCACAGATGAAACATTTAAGTCATTAGTAAAGGAAGCATCTGTATGTACCACCATAGAATCAACATTTAAGTTATTATTCCATATATCACTACCATGTTTGTTCTTGCATTTAAGTTATTTAAAGATATTATTTGTACCATTTGCCTCATGTATAGTATGTATATTGGACATAAAGTCCAATACCTCACTTTGTATTAACTTTTTTTTACCTCAGATGAATTCTTATTATAATTGAAATACTCATCATAGGGTGTTAAGGACTAGTTTAAAACCTGTATAGAGTTAGGTATAACACCTTCAAACAAGTTTTGTTTCTAGATTTCCAAATATTCCACAATATCACAAAGTTGAGATCATAAATATTTCTACCAGCTATATCCTTATGATTTTTCATACTCTTTAACTCAGTATACCAAGATTCAAATCTGGAGGTCCAGTTTCAATTAAATAACATTTGTACTGGAGAGATGAGCCATAAAGCTCTAGCCCAAGAACAATTGGTGTTCAATAGACCCTGGCTCAATCTCACAAACATTACACTTAGGAGAAGAGGATCAATTTCTTTTAATTATAGCTCCTTAGTGGGAAGTTTCCTTTTACACAATTTCCAGACAAAATTTTTAATTTTGGGAGGTACCTTGAATCTCCAAACCTCCTTTCAAACTGAGTTTGGAGTGACATAGAAGCCATTAGGTAATCTCTCATTTTATTTTCTTTCTTTATCCATTTATTTTTCCTTCAAATAACCATATATAGCTTTAGAACTAACTTTCCTATCTCTAGAGAAGGGCCGGTAAGAATTATCTTCACATATAGAAAAATTTGTTTAAATTTTTCTCTTTAGTCTCTGTGTCAAAACACTCTGTGAGCAAATTGTGATCCCAAATGTTAGAACCTTTATAAAATAATTCATAAACATAAGTAAAGGGACAATTATAAGTATTAGTAAGAGATTTAATACCAAGAATCCAACTATTATGCCAAATATTTATAGAGTGTCCATTTCCCACCTTCGAGATAAGGTCTTTCTTAAAATTATTTCTAACCTCTATTAAGCTTCTCCAACCCCAAGAGGGGTTTTAGCCTAAGTTAGCTTCAAGAAAGCTAGAATTTTTATAATATATTCCTTTCAATGTCCTAGCCAAAAGAGAGTTTGGCTTATTAAATATCTTCCAAGCATTTCTTGCAAGTAGGGCTATATTTATCAGTCTCATTCTTTTGAAACCCATACCTCCATTGTTTCGAATCGTTCGTTGGCTAAGACCGTATTTTCCATCGATGTGAAGACGAAAGGCTTCGGCAACAATGAGGATTTTAACAAAATCCTTCTCAACTCCATGCACCCACTTACCAAGGCGTCTTTCAAGATTTTTTTGTTAGTACATTCCTCCTCCAGCCAGGTGATCTAATAAACCACAAGCAAAACAGAAGTCCCCCAATCTTTCATATTTAACCGTTCATGTAAGGCTACGTTTTATATTAATCTTAAAAGCATATACATCGTTGAGTGGTTGATTTAAATCCCACTCAACCCTACCTCTGATGTAGCTAATCTCTTTAAATGTTTCAATAGGGGTCAATTGGATATCAAAGACCTTACCATATCTACCTGCTATAATTTTAACGTTGTCCTCCGAAAATAAAGTCCTACGTAGACCATTGTATCCAAAAGAGGGTTTTACTTTGCTCGGATATGTTGTTTTCATTAGTGAGATTCCATTCCTTCACTATAACATGTTTACATTCTAGATTCCGTGGTATTTTTTGAGAATTGACTTATAATCACCTTTGTTAGAACACGTAATCAAGCAAGCATTAAAGCCATATTTTTCAGTGGTTACAAAATCTTTCAGTCCCCAAGATTTGTTGATGGTATTTCGTAAGAAGTTGAAACTAATCGCTTTGTTGCAAACAATTTTAGCTAAGAGTTTTGGATCTTCAAGCTTTGCGTACATCGAATCGTGTACTGGTTTTAGAATCAGGTATTCTAGTTTGGCTTCCTTCAAATATTTTTTATCTTTGTTAAGAAGATTTTTTGTATCCATTGTAAGATAAAAACATGGGAACAAGAGAAAAAGTGAAGATGGGGGGAATGGATGGGGATTGGAGGTGGGGGAGAGAGAGAGGGGTCTGGGAAACTGTTGGAAATTAGGGTGGACCTGGGGAGGAGAGGAAGGATTTGGAGGTTTTTTGAGACGATGGAGAGGGAGGGTATGAGTGATTAAAATTAAGGCGGTGGTGGAGGAGAGAGAAAAGAGAGAATTTTGACCATTCTATTCCAACTGTATTGAAAATTCATAAAAAAACATTATGTTCTACCCCCCCCCCCCCCCATCACAGTTGTGTTTACTCTTCTATAGAAGATACTATATATTTGGTTCTTTATTTTTTTCCCATTTGACCACAACCGCTATCAATTTTCCCTATCTTGTACAATACCTTCCATAATTCTAAGCCATTTAATATAGTTGTAACTGTAAAAAAGAAAAAATTCCACAGTCGTCATATGATCTCCAACAGTGACTAAATATACAAGAATCATGATTTTATTATACTATATGAAAATGAATTAAATGGAATAAAAAATATTTAAAGTAGACGGAGAACATTTTTACCATCTATAATTGGAAATACATCAACTAATCATATGATGTATCACATAAGAATTAAACAATGTCTAATAATGCATCATATGATCCTTTCAATATTCTAATGCTGGACAAGAATTTGGAAGTGGTGGTTTAGTCAATTCTTATCATTTGGCTATTTGGATAATTTCAGTACACTTCTGCAAGATTAAATATTAAATGGAATTTAGTGACTTTAAATTACACTAAGCACAAGGAATACACACGAAACATGTAAACTAGTAAAATAAGAATCATAGTCCCAACACCATGACTAGTTAGAATTGAAGCCAAAACTCAGATTCTGAGTTTGAAGATCAGATTGAGTTTTAGGAATTTTTTCAAAACTCAGATTCTGAGTTTTAGGAATTTTCCCATAACTCAATATGTTCTTCTTTTTTGTTGCATTTTTTGTTGCATTTTTTGTAATCTTTTGATATATTTTAGTTCTTTTTTATTGTTTATGAAGTAATAAACAATAAGTATGTAGCATAAAATATGATATATATACTATTTTTTTTAATGTATTTTACCTTTGTTTTGATGAAAATATTGAGTTTTGAGAAAATTCTCAATGTTTAGATTTTTTTAGTTCTTTTTTATTGTCTGTGAAGTAACAAACGATAATATGTATCATAAAATAGGATATATACCATATTTCTATGTATATTTCCTTTGACTTGAAAAACAAACTGAGTTATGGAAAAATTCCCAAAACTCAGATTGTTCTAAGTAAAGGAAAAAACACTTATGACGCATAAATCAATTTTTTTTTTCCTTATTAGTTATGGGATTTTTCTCGTAACTCAATTTTTTGAGTTTTAGGAATTTTCCCTTAAATCAAACTATAATTCAAAATAAAATAATTTTTCGTCGGATGCATATCATTTCAGTGCTTTGTATTTAAAATAATTAAAGACTCATTTTTTATGATATTTTGTACAACTTATTGATGTATCCATTTAAGTTATTTTGTTACCGCCATCTGGAAGCGAACTCAAGATCTCTTAAAGAGGGTAAAAAAGACTATTCCTTTTACGTAGTACACAGAGTTGCATTGGATTTATTGGGCACTAACCCTTTTTGTATTACTAAGGATTAATATTGGAAAAATTAGTGTATGAATTTGTCAAGTTAAATTTACAAATTGTAACTTGTTAAAATAGTTCATGATATTTTATACTTTTGTTAAGAGTTGTTCAGAAGTTTATCTTTATGACATTTTATCATACAAGTATGTTTTTACGGTGAAAAGCTAAAAAAGATACTTATTTATATGTACGGGCGTTTGGTATTTTTGATCGAATTCCTAGTGACGTAGTTTGCACGGTTCCTTGATATATAGTACACTAACGACTCTATTTATGTCTATTCAGCCATTAGCTCTTAGTTCTCAGATACTCATATATGTTCGTTCACACACCTGGAGTAGAGTGTTCAAATTTGACGATAAAGTGTACGGTATCTGTGTCTTTGCTCCGGATGCCTGATCTTTGTCTTCTCTTACTCCTTACTGGCGCACTTAGACGTTCAACATATACTTCAATCTGGAGGTCCGATCTTTGCTTCTTCTTAGCTCCATTCTCCAATGGGTTTTCGAATCGTCTTTTATATGCGTCCGAAGGTTCGATCTTTTTCTTCTTCACAACTCTTTTCTTCATTAGATTTAGACAGTCTAGCACATCTTCGCATCTGGAGATCCAGTCTTCTCATTCTCTTTGTCTTTTTTCAATTGGCCACTTTATTCATTCCGCTCGTGTTCCTCCCCAGAGGTCTGACAATACCGCGACAGATATTCATATGTGTAGGCATAAGGAAAAGAGAGCCAGTACTATCAAACTATACACAAAGAAGAGTGGATAACTTAGTACCTTACTGTTGATGATCGAGCGAGGAGCTTCTTCGTAGTCTTTATGTGAACCTCGATGAAACTAGACACTAGGTCAGGACCAAAGGGAGTTGCACTCTTCATGTCAATCCGACGCTCTTCATTATAATTTTTTCAATCAGGGATTACTTAACCTAATGAGCTATGGAGTCTTAAGTTGGTTTTTTTATTAATCATATCTATTCTAGAGAGAGAAAGAGAGCGTTTTTAGAGAGAGAGAGAGTAACTAAAGGTCTTTTTTCTGTTGGAGCAAAAGGTATTTATAGATGTTGATAGATACGTGAGAGGTTGCATCGGGTTATTTAGGCATAAGACAGGTGCGTAGCATAAGCACGAGCAAAGTTACCATGTGGCGGCATCATATAATCTCACAATTTTCGTGTGGGTAATTCATTCCCGAGAGGTTGGCTCGGTAATGAGATCGAATAGCTCTCTTCCTCGATCATCTATGTGTCGATTCCACGTCCTAGCATAAATTGTCAGTTTTAAAGTATCAGTATTTTTTTTATGCATTGGGTGAGTATTAGCGTTATATTTTGTCTTATTAGTATCCAAAAAGTGTTTTGTGCAGCTTGTATGTAGAAGGTTTTCATGTAGGATAATAGGATAATATAGCGTGAAAGTTGTATAGGGAAGATGGAGATGACCTATTCTGGATTTGGTCAAAATATGATGTGGGTAATAAATAAGGGACTCGTGAGATGAAGAAGGCTAACAAGAGGTTAAGAAAGTGTGTTTGAATTTGAGGACTAATGAGATGAGTGGAGAGTGAAGGTCGAGTGTTGTTTTAAACTGACGATGTGAGTCTGAAATGGACTAAGACTAATTGGAGAAGGGGACCAAAGTGGAGAGTGTATATATAGAGGGAGATGGGCTATATGAAGAAGGAGTAGGTTGAGAAAAGTCTGAACATGTTTTTAAAGTGGAAAGGGTGGTATTATGGATGTAGCGAATGAGTTATTTGTATGAGTGATAATAAATTTTTAGATAGAAGATATGTAGGAATCAGATAAGGAATTAGTAGAGTATTTGTGTATGGCATCCTCATTAAATTTGATCTGCCTGGAAACATAAATTATGTTTGTACATTCCCATCTTTCATCTTGTATTGAGGCTAAAGATAAAAAATAATACTTATGGATTAAGTTCGGTAGTAATATTAACATTGTAGTGTAATAAGTGATGTATCATCTGAGCTAATGGAATGCGTATTTATTGATAAGGAAAGTTCAATAGACATGGTTGGGCTTTTTTGTGTTCTTTAAGAGAAGTGCTTGATTAACTAGGCTGCCGAACGAATAGTGAAGTCATTCCAAGCTCTTCGGGCTTAGGGCTCCAATTCCACTGGGCTCGACTTTGATGGGAGGTTGGTCCTTGGTGATATTATCGAGTGTGGGTCATAATCATTGCACTCGATGGAACGGTGACGAGCATTGATATCTCTTCATTTGTGATAGATTTATAGTAGGATGAGACATCATTTTTAGTGATTTAGAAGTCATAATAGTCGATTTTCTTGAGAAATAGTGCACTTTCCTGTTTTGAGTCTTGATTTAGTAAAATAATATTTTTAGAGCATATTGGGTTTACTTATTTATTTAGTGTGAAGTTTTAAAGATAATTATGGAGATTAATTAGAGTCCAAGTCAAAGACTACAAGACATGGAAAGAGATAAGCATGGTAATTGGAGATAAAGGAAAGAAAAGCTAAAAACATGAAAAGGAAAACCTGCCTTAATCCTGAATTTCTGCACCTACGACCACAAATCAGCTTATATCTCAAAAACGGTGAGGAATTTGGAGAAACGGTCAACAGAAAAGTTGAAGATCTTTCCGAGAAGATGAATTTGGTATATTCATACGCATCAAACGGATGTAAATTAAAGCTGCTAAGACCAAAAGAAAAACGGTCCTGATTTCATGTTTTTAAGGTTACGAATTTGAGTTGGGCTTGGAGTCCATTACCTAACCTCTCCTTCAAGAAAACGAATTAGGTCTCCTAAACACCTATAAATACACCCTTATATCACTTGTAAATCATCCTTGCCTCATAGTAATTAGTTCTTAAGGTTTTATTCTTCCAGTTTATTGTAGAGAGCAAGATGATGTCTTTTATTATTTATTTTAGTTTATTTCCTCCAGGTATGAACTAAACCTCCCATAGCTTGGGTTGTGCATCATGTATAAACTATGAATTCTAATTCTTCTATCTAAGTTTATTTGGGAATTACATGTTTTAATTTGATATTAGCTTCTTACCTTTATATTTGTTTATGTGTTTTGATTTATTGCTTGTCCTAGAACTGATCACTTTAGGCTTTCTTAATAGTAATTAGATGGTCACCTTAGCTGGGTGTCTAATTATTGAAACACCACATAACGTCTAGTGTCGATATTAGTCCTGACAACACTGATTCTAACTAGATAGTCATTAGGGTATAATTTAACCACTATCACCATGTATGGAAATTGATTGCTTAGGGCCCTAGTGGCGTAGGATAACCCTATTTGAACCAGCCTCGTGGTGTGTCCGTAGCCCCCTTAGTCGCTCTCAAGGTGTAAGGAATGGGAATTTAGAATCCTGACTAAGTATACAAGAGCTAATATTCTCCCTTATTAACTAGATCTAATAGAAAGAATTAGAAGGATTAGTGCATACTAGCAAAACCTAAGCTATACTTCTCATATCATATTCTTCGTATTTTATTTTATTGTCTTTATTTTCTTAGTTTTAATTATTAATTTCAAAAATCTATTTCTTTTATTTCCTGTCTTTTAATTAATTATTGCTTACTCGTTATTGCTACCCGTTCGTATAACACACTTAAGTCCCTGAGAACGAACTCAACTTACTAACTAAAACTTGCACACGTCCTGTAATACTTGCAGTACTGTGCCTGTCTAGGGTGAGTGTGCGTAGTTTTTTAGACTTTATTTTATCATATTTTTATCACACCCTAAGCGATACCAAGTTTTTGGTGCCGCTGCCGGGGACTTGTGTCTCGTTAGCGTGTGGGTTATCTATTTCGAGTAGTAGTTTTTAATTAATATTTATTTTTTAGTATTTAGTTTTTTTTGTTCCGGATTTACGCTTGTGGTTTGCTTTAGTCTTTTTCAGGTTTCACGGTGTTTAATTCTTGGCCTCCATTACCGGAGCCTGAGAAGAGCTTCAGATCTTATAACAAACGTGTTCGTGAGGAAAGATCCTTAAGGAGAGCTATGGCAGGCGTACAAGATCAGTTAGATCCACCACTTGGAGTCGCACCTGGAGGAAATCTGCCAGGAGGACCACCACCACTTGTCCCACCTTGTGGACAACGACAAGGTGTACAACAACCACTAGGACGAGGTAGTGGGCAGAATAATCAAAATCGAGTAGAGCAAGACCTCCCTGTCTTCATGTGTCGTTCCATGTTCAACCAATAGGTTACCGTCCTCCAGAGATCCAGAATATTAAATTTCGACCCGATCCGGGCATGCTTAGTCAATTTCAAAGTCATGGACTCTACAGTAGTACATCAATTCAAGATCCGGTAAGATCGATTCAGAAGTTCATGCAGATTTGTGATGCCTATGTTACTCCAGGCATTGCACGCGAGCAACTGTATTGTCATATGTTTTCGTTCTTTTTGACCGGTAGAGCTAGCGAATGGCTAGATAGACAACCACCTGGAACAATTAATTCATGGACAGAACTTCAAGCCGCATTCTTTAACTGTTTTTATCCGAAGAGTATGAGACTCAAAGATCAAAGCGAGCTTGCAAAATTTTGTCAAGAAGATGGAGAAACAGTAGGAGACTCATGGACAAGGTTTCAACATAAATTAGCTAGATGTCCGCTCCATGGTTATACCCCTGCTCTACAACTTGCTATATTCTATGAAGGTCTTAATGATAAAGGTAGAGAGAAGGTGGATAACATTGGAAAGGGTAATTTTGTGTCCATGAATCATAATGAAGCATCCGAGGTCTTGGAAAATATTATTGAACAAGAAAGGAGTTGGCCTTCAACGCGAGCTCCTGTAGCAAAGACCCGAGGTACGCTTCGTTTAGATGCAGAAACTGCGAACTCAGCTCAAATATCCGCATTAGAAAATCAAATCAAAGAGCTGAAGTTAGAGATGCAAAAAAATTTAGCCGCAACAAACGTAGTACAAGAAGCACAAGGTTGTCAACAATGTGGGGTTAATAATCATACATGGGAAGAGTGCGAAACATATCCACAATCTGTTTACTTCATATCCAACCGAGGAGGTTATCAATTTGGTAACCGAAATCATCCGGGTATGCCGTATTCAAATCCACAGGGGGCCGCTAATCCTGGTCATTATCAACCGCGTCCCCAGAACAACTTTTTCCAACCAAGAGGTCAGTATCAAAATCAACATCAAAATAGACCTGCTCCCCCTCAACAACCTGTTCAAGATGCCTATACACTATATCAGAAAGCCTTACCACAGTATCCTCAAGAGGGATCTATGGATAATCAACAAATAATAAAAATCTTGGACCGTTTGACCACGGATATGAACACTCAGGAAGAGAAAGTACGAGGACAAGATGCCGCAATTCATATTTTAGGTACTCAAGTAGAACAATTAAACAAAGTTCTAACAAATTTAATGGAACAGAAAGAATTGAAGGCTATCGAAGGAGGTGATGACAATGTTGGGTTCGAAGCTTGTAAGGCTATTTGCCTTGAAATTGAAGAACAAAAGAAGGAAGTACCGCATGCTGCCATTAGTGCCGTGGAAACTCCGAGTACCAAAGAAGAACCAACCAAGTCTAGCCCCGTGGAATCTGACTGTTCTGAGGTTTATGTGGAGGACGATTCAGAAAGAGCCGAATTTATACAGCTTCTGAAGGATATGCAAGAAGAAATTCGACCGGTGATGGATTATCAAGCTGAGCTGGCTAAAGAGAAAGAAGCCTCAAAGGAGGAATCGAAAGATGAAGATGAAGTTGCACCTGCTGTGCAAGAAGAGAAAGAAGAAGAGAAGGTGGAACCGCCACCAGTTGTTCAAACAGTGTCACCAACTATTCCTGATACAATTCCTAAGGATGACACTGAACTCAAGACATTTGTAGAGGCGTATACACCTGAAAATATCAACGCCCAAATGCTTGAGATTGCAAAGAAAGGACTTACACCGCAACAAGTTTTTACGCAAATCATTCCTGAGAAAGAGGCGAGTGTAGAGATCCCAAGAGAAAATCTGAGAATTTCAAGAAGAAGTGAATGAGAGCTACCAGCAAAGCTTAAAGATCCGGGAAGTTTTAACCTTCCTATTCAAATAAATGGTATGCTCAAGGTGAAAGCTATGTACGATGTGGGTTCTTGTGTGAATCTTATGCCTAAGTCCGTGTTCGATAGACTTGGACTTCAGAAATCAGAGAAAACTCCAGTGAAGTTGCAGTTCTCTGACAACTCAGTTACGAGGACATGGGGAACAGTGGAGGACGTCTTAGTCCGTGCAGGTAGTATCGCCATCCCTACTGACTTTGTTATACTTGAGTTTGATGCAGATAAGCAGGTTCCAATCATACTTGGACAGCCCTTCATGGCCACAAGCCAAAGTGTCATCAACTTCCAAGAAGGGACCATTACCCTTCATGCAAATAATGTATCCGAGACCTTCTATGTCTTGGGTAAGAAACCAAGGAAGTTAGATCCCACCGTTCCTGTCATCCACAGCCTTTCACATCACAAAGTCCCTCCTGAGAAGATTCACTTAAAGCCTGTGGATACTGAGCCAAACATTGACTTTGGGGTTGGCCATGAAGTACTATGGAAATCTCACAAACGCGAGAATAGGCCACGTAGTTCAAAGACTCGTGGATGGGACCGTTCATTGTCACTAAGGTTGTTTCAGCCAAGGTGATAGAAATCCGACCCAAGAAGGGGATCAAGCGTAGATTAGTTGACGTTCATAGCCTAACTCGTTGTTGGGGAGGCTATATTCGCAAATCTTGATAGAGGAACGCGTCTAACTTTGAAAGACGTTAAATAAAAGTACTGTACGGGAGACAACCCGCAATTTCTTTAAGTTTTTATGTCTTTTTCGTTTTTAGCTTATGAATAGTTTAAGTTTTTTTAGTTGATATTGCATATTTGAGAAAGGTATTAGTGTTTTTGATGCTTAGGTATTGGAGAAATCGAGTCCGGGAGGAGAAACAAAAAATTTCGGAAAAATCTGACCAGCAGTGCGGTACACCGGACCTCATCTACAGTATACCGCGCTGGAGAAAACCTGTACCACGTGTTGGTACTTCGGGTTTTATGCCGAGGAGAAAAAAAAACTGGACGATGGGTCCGGTATACCGGACCACATCTGCGATATACCGCGGGATCAAAAACCCGTGCCACGGGTATGAGGCGCGTGTATTTTGACGAGACGAAATTTTTTGGAGCAACAGAAGCTGCGGTATACCACACCATAAGCCCGGTATACCGCGCCGCGCCGACTGGAGAGAGAAAAGTGCGGATTGGAGTTTATAAAAGAGGGTTAATGCGCATTATTCCGAATTTACTAAACCTCAAGCCTCTCTTTCTTCTCCAAACCTCTCCCAACTCCATTAAAGCTCATAAAAACCTTCACCAATCATCAAAAAACTACCCAATCATCAAGAAAAACACATCAAATCTTCTCTCCACCTCATTACAAAGGAGATTCAAGCACCCAATTCTCACCAAACACATTAAATTGAAGAATCAAGAGCTCAAATTTTCAAAATTCATCCTACAATTTCTTAAATCCAAGCCAATCCATCAAGAATTAACCTTACCCACATAGAGATTCATCATCAATTCATCTTTCCTAAGCCAAATCAAGCTTGTGCAACCAAAAATTCAAATGTCAAATTTCAAGAGTTGTTAAAGCTTTGAGTTGGGGGTCAATTGAAGATGACTAATAGAACAACAATATTAGCTAACAAGAGGGAGGTGAAGAAAAGCAAGGTATTGGGTTTGATTGAGAAGAAATCAAATAACAAAGGTTTTAGTTCTAAAGCTAAGGATAAAAACGATGTTGAAGATGGAGGAAAACTAGTTAGATCGTAATGGAAAAAGGATTTACCCTTATTCAAAGGAGAAAACACAACTTCCACCCTTCAAAGGTCCTACACCCAAGGAAAAAGAGGAAGCTTCAAAGGCCTTAAAACCTTCTACAGAGAAACAATTAAAAGAGCTACCTTTTGCTTATGAGAAAGTATTCAAGGAAGAAGTTGGTGCAGGAGATTATAAGAGATTCTTAGAGCTTGGTGCAAAATTGGGTTGGTCTACGTTCATAGTAAGACGTTCTGAATTATGTCATGAGTTAGTTTTGGAATTCTATTTAGGCCTCTTTAGCCGAGATAGTAAAGGTTGTGTTCCGATTAGAGGAAAGTTAGTTCCTTTCACAGTTGAGGAGATTAGAAACCACTTCAAGTTCAAGAAATTGAAAGGTTATTGCAAATATGATGAAGCGGTTGCTAAACGAAAATTCTTTGATGAGTAATTACTTTTTGAGCATGTTTTAGACAAGGAGAAAGTGCAATCACATAAGGGAGAGTTGAAGGCACCTTGGCCTTACAAATATCTTCAATCGGATGCGAGAATTTGGCACAATTTCCTTATTCCTAATGTCTTTGGAAACACACGAACTTTGGATGTGACTATGAAGAACGCTCTACTTTTGGATTGTATTTTGAGAGGAGAAAAAATAGATGTGGCACAGTTGATCTATGAGGAGGTGATGCGATTTTCGGTCTCTCCTAAATAAGTTTATAATGTTAAATTTCCTACTATGATCACGTGTCTTATGCGAAAAGTGAATGTTACATTGGGTGAAGAAGAGAAACTCGAGTTCAAGACAAGTTATATTGATAATGCTTGGATCAAGGATATTTTGAGAAGAGCGGGTTCTACGCAAATCTCGAAAGAAGAAAGGAGCAAAGTTGGCAAGAGAAGATGGAGGAGCGTTTAACAAAATTCGAAGCATCTCAAACATCTTTAGTCAATGATGTTGCACAAATCAACGCTAATCAAGTGCACATCATGAAACTCCTTGAGCAATTATCGAAAGGTCAAGAAAATCCGACCTTGGATGTCAATAATGCGAGGCAATAAGCCTCGAGAGTATGTTCTCTTTCTTCCTTACCATTTCTGTAAATGCATTTATCTGCTAATGTTAATTTCTGTTTCGAGTCTTTTTCGAGTCGTGGGGACATGACTCATTTTTGAGTTGGGGGTGTGGGGATTCGTTGTCTCTCATCTCCATTTTTCTGTTTTTAGGTAGAAATTAAAATTTTTGATACATGGGAATTTGATGTAGAGTGTGTTTAATAGCTTGAAAGCATAAGCTCAGTGAATTGATGATATTAAGTAGTATGTTTATGAGCTATGTTATTTGTATGCTTTGAGTATTTGCAGGAAAACACACGTTGATAGTAAAGAAAAGATTAGTGAGCAATGCGATAGAAAGTATGTTCGATCTCAGGGAACCTTGAGAAGTGTGTAGGCCGTGAGATCCAAGCTAGTTGACCAACCCATTTGATGAAAGTGCTAAAGGTAAGAAAATAACGAAATTACATAGTGTAGAAAGTGATTAAGGCGGTTCTTTCATATTTGAAGCCTTTGAAGCCTTTTTATACCTTCTCACCTTGTGATTTTTGATTTTATATGCTATATCCTTCTTTGCCCCTTCTAGCCTTTCTAAAGCTTTTTATTTAACCACGTTATAAGCCATATCCCTTTAGATTATAGGACTTTTCCATATGACCCGCGCTCGAATCGCGATGCATAGACAGTTGTTTTAGAGCTTGAGTTTGGGGTGGTGGGTCCACCATTATGGGAATTGTTATTGGGATGGGATTTTTGAGCTTATTAATTGTGCTTTGTGCTTATATTGATGATGATTCACATATTTTTATTGTAACCCTTGCCGGGGTAATAGTGAATGGAAAAAGAAGCTACGAGCTAAAATTGCCAACAAGGGCATAAAAATATATATATATATATATATATATATATATATATATGAGAAAATAGCGTGATATCTCAACATTAAAAGAGAGTCATAGCTTAAGAAAAAATTGATTTGAAAAGAAAGAAAATATATATATTCGGACCGGCAAAGTGGAATTTTTACGTGAACATCTTATGCTTTAATTGGGTTATTAGGGATGTTAAATTATGCATCAAGGAATTCATTGGGTTGAGTGAGAAACGTTTTATGAGAGTAACTCAAGCTCTAGAGCGATTCGTTGATGGCTAGTGAGGAGAGAGCCAAAAGCTCACTCTAAATTATCCAAATATACTATCATACCGTCCCTAAGCCTAAATTACAAACCTTAAAGATCTTTTGATTCTTTGCTATGTAATCAAAAAGTGATTGAGCCATTAGAGAGTAGTTAAGTGGATCTTTGAATACTAGTGAAGTTCGATGAACAATCTATAGCTTTCTTGGGGAACTGAGTAAAGTCCCAATCCTTCTTACATTGCGAAATTAATCTGATCTTGAATTCATGCCGTGTTGACTGTGGATATGAGAAGTGTACAGGTATATGAATATTATTGCATGAAATTTTCTGAGTTCTTGCTTTAGGTTTATTCGATATATTCTGCTATGTTCTTCCCATTGTGTTGAAAATTCTATAAGTGTGTATTTATAGACTTCCGTTTGTTTTTATCTTTATTGTATCGGGACGATACAACTTTGAGCATATCAAATGGTAAATGTTATTATCTCTAATCTACCTTGCATAGTGAACAATCACATGTATGTGAAGTGGTAAACAATTGACGTTCCAAACTATACCTTAATCACTCTAGTAAACTCTTTGGTGCTTTACTTTATATTTGTTAGTTTTATTTGTCGTTACTTCTTTAGTTATTAACTTTGATGCCATTTCCCATGTTTTCCTTTATATTGTCTCTTTCTTGCACTAGTGTTTGGCTATCTACAAAAAAACAATATTCAACTGTAAATCAATACTCGGACTTCCAAACATTATTACTTGTGTAAACATTTAAATATGAACACTATTCTAGAAAAAAATTCGACAATCCAACACCAATACCACCACCTCATTAACTTCCATTATGTTCTTAGTCTAATTCTGTTATTTTCACTCTCTCACTCCAAATTATTTCTTTGGATCTTATGTTCTCATACATTGTATCTCTCTATTTTGATCTTTGTTACACCTTAGTACTTACCATCAAAATAATGCTATATACTAAACTTATATAACACACCTTTGTTTTATGTACTTTAAATTAATTAATATCATATTTTTATTATTTACATGTGATGATTGTAAAGCTTTAATAGGTATTTAGGGGGAAAGTATCTAGAAAATTGAAATATTTTTTATATGAAAAATTCTTAAGATTCTAATGTAGAAATTCTAATTTGATGTACAATAATATATAATGACTAATATTGAGGTAGAATTTGTAATATTGGGGTACAAAGGTTCGAACCCCTCCCTGAAAAGGGATAACCTAATTCTAATTTACCTGTGAATATACATAGAAAGGCGTGTATATCCTCGTGAGATTAGTCATGGTGCGCGCAAGCTGGCCCAGATCACACACTTACCAAAAAAATTGTAATATTATTGTCTAATTTGTACTAAACATTTGGTCTCATGTTTAGCTAAATATTTCAATGTTTTTGCATTATTTATCAGATTTTTTTTTAAAATTTAGTGAATTAAATAATTTCTTCATTTACATAATCGTTGAGTTGTATAAAGTACCGATAAGAAGCCTAGATGAAAATCTTAATTGACCGGCCCAACCGAATAGACCAACCCATCATTTTTATTTTTTTATCCAGTAAGCAAATTTGTTGATCTTATAGGCTAATATATTTGGCCAACCCAGACATTTACTCAACCCTTACCCAACTAATATCTTAATATTTAGGCAATTTTTTTTTTAAAACCTAATTCACCCTCTCTCTTTCTCTCATCCGCCTCCTTTTAAAATTCTTTCTTTCCAATCTTTATTTTTCCTTGAAAATCGAAGGTCAAATTTATCATAAATACCAAATTTTGTGCAACAAGGAATACAAAATCGTAATAAACGTATAGCAAAAAATCTATTAAAGATGAAATAGTAGAAAAGGAAGAAGAAGAAGATTAAGAAGAAGAAACTATATTTTCTTTGGTTAGTGATATTAAATTAAGTGATTATGATATATATTTTATATTATATAATAATTCCAACATAAAATATATTTTTTATTATGTCAAATATAATAAATTTGAGTTTTTGTTGTTCAATCGCTGATTTCAATCATATAGAATTTATAAATTCATGATTTAAATTTAAATTACGATTTTTATAGTTGTTTTATACGTTCATATATCCATTATAATATGGATATTATAAATCTAATCTTTTACTATATACATTATCAAGTAAAAAAAATCTAGTTTTTTTTTTACTTATAATGTATTTTTACATACATTAAGATTTATGATATATAATATTTTTAATTATTATGAATATCACAAAATTCAACCAAAAATAATTATATTTGTATTTTTTCTTTTAAGGACAAATGTTTTGTAGACCCAACCTTATTTTGTTAGTTTTTTCAGCGCTTTAAGTTGGTAAAGTGATTTTAGATGTCTATATATTTTTTTTAATATTTTTTACAAATATTTTTAATTTTAAACAAAAAACGGTTTTAGCTTTAAAACAATCGATCCCAAACGAGCTCTTAGTTATATGATTCAAGTATTATGATTTACGCACATACATAATATATGTCTTTTTACGATATATATGTTATAATTATTCTTGAATATAATTTATATGTAATTTACTAATATATGCTTTATGTTATTTTATATGCAAAGAGGATAAATCACAAATTAATGTACAAGCGTACACAAATAAATTAAATGCTTTGTTTTTATCGTTTGACAGGTTATGTATTTGGGTTAATAAATTCTACCATTCAAATGAGAAGATCATTGACCATGATATTTCAATAAAGTAAGATTTTGCTTCTTGTATACTATATTCCTATAAATTTAATATAACTTGTCTTAGAATTTTTCTCACATATGCTCTTGGTAGTGAAAATTTAAAAGTATTGATTACCATTGATAAGAGTTAACAACATATATGCTAAAAGTCAATGAAATTGGCATATGACTTTCTTGTGCAAGCTAGGATGTGATCGCAAAATTCCAGTATCATTACTGTTGGAGTGTAATATCCAACTAATATAATGTCTTCTGCTAACGGTTTGGATTTTTGGCTGAGTTATCATTTAAGATGGTATCAGATCTCTACGGTAGACCGTGGTCCTGGGTTTAAGTCTTTTCACCGCCACCCATTTAAAAAATCTAACTCTCTAAAGCCTTCTATAAACTCTACTAAGCTTGCACGTGAGGGGCGTGGTGGAGTGTAATATCTCACTAATATAATGTCTTCTCCTAAGCTTAGCTCTCTCCATCTAACTCTCTAAAGCCTTCTATAAACTCTACTAAGCTTGCACGTGAGGGTGTGTTGGAGTGTAATATCTCATTAATATGATGCTTTCTCCTAACGGTTTGAACTTTTGGTTGAGTTGGCAATTTAAGAATTACCTTTTGATAATATTCTTTCTTTATTTTGTCAATTGTTTAATAGTCAAGTTTTTAATAAAATAATTTTTAATAAGAGTTCTTTTTCATGGAAAACATTTCTTAAATGAGTTACTTGTAATGGAAAGCATTTCCATAATGTTATTGTTAACTGATTTTATTTTATGAATTGAAATGCAGGGTTCCGTTTGATCTTAAAATATGGATCATACCGGGTAATAATTCAGTAGAATATACATTAGAAGAAGAGAAATTATCCACTACAAATAAAATATTTATTATCGAAAAAAGGAAAGTGGAGAGCAAAACAGTTGCAGATGTAGTAGAAGCATTAATTGGTTCATATTTAAGATGAATGAAGCTTTAAAGGTGTTTGATCAAACGAACAATTCTGCTATATTGGACTATCTTCTACTCCCAGTAACTGATTCAAAAAATCCACCAATTGATTGGGATACTGTATCTTCTATATTACTTAAATCAAGAAATATTAATGATAGGCTTGTGAAGTGTTTATGTGATCAAAGTGTACATACAAAGAGTGGCTTAATGTGTTATTGTATGTTGAAAAATTCTTTGGTATGGACACCTCATAATGGTTATATGTATTACATTACTGGAACTTTAGATAGTTTAGATGGTAACTCCGTTTTAGATCTTCGAGGTGGAGAATTTACCACTTACAAAAAATATTACGCAAAAAGGTTGTTACAAATTTAAAATTACAATTTACCACTTTTCGAATGAAATATTTAATTTTATATTCGATTTACAATTTATAGACATGAAATTTGCTTGGAATATGACAGACAAACACTTTTAAACGGTTTACACATTCCAATGGTTCAAAATCATCTTCTCAAAAGTATAATTCGCAAAACAAAAGGTTTGTTATCTTAATTTTTTTTGAGTTTAGCTTTTTTTTTAAAAAGTAATTAGCATTTTGTCATACAAGAGAAAAGTTTTACAGATCTAACACCCAGACGGTTTCCCGCTTTCCGCCCCTCTAATAGGAGCTGTTAGCTGGGTGCCGCCCCTAGTTATTTTTATAATTAAGAGCAGGCGGTATGGAGCATAACGCCCCTAGTTCAAAATTTAAAAAAATGAAGCGTAATTAACAAATTAATTTTCCGCCAGGAGGGCGGTATGGAGCATAACGCCCCTAGTTCAAATTTAAAAAAAAAAAATACGGGCGGTCAACGGGAGACCGCCCCTTGTTGAATATAGCTTCTTCCCTAATTATTAAACCCTAATCCGAAAATTTATTCCCCCTCTCCCCATTTCTCTCTTCTACACCCAAATTCATCCTAAAATCTACAACTATTTCATCAAATTCTTGGATATCTCACCTTAAAGGTAATTACTCTATCCATTTTGTATTATATCTAATATATTTAAGTAAGAAAAGTATGGTTTTTTTTTTAATAATAATTGTAGGATTTTGTGGTTTAAATTGCTTAGTTTAAACTAGGTTTTATATATTGTGTTTGATTTAAGACTAATAAACCCACCTCCGTTCTTGTCACGCAGATCCGTTCAAATCTGTTCGATGTTCTTTTTTTAAACGTGACCGTGTGGGTACAGGATGTTTGGGTCCAATCCACTCCTTTTTTTTGGATTTTTTTTCTTTTCTTCCGAGAGTGTGAGTTAGTTGGGAATGGGTCCAACAACCCTTTTGGAATGGGTCCAGTCCATTATGGGTTATAACTTGTTTTTCAAATAGTAGTCCAGCACATTAGGGTCATTTTATACTTGTTTTTATACTGTCATTTTATTGAGCAAGGAGCTTCTTTTATTCTTTATGTGGATCTCGATGAAACCAGACCCTAGGTCAGGACATAAGGGAGTTGCGTTCTCGGTGATACTCTGACACTTTACTTTAGAATTTTTTATATCGGGGATAACTGAACCCGAGGAGCTATGGAGTCTTACGTTGACTGTTTATTAATCACATCTATTCTAGAGAGAGAAAGAGAGAGTTTTTAGAGAGAGTAACTAGGGGTCCCATTTATACTAGAGCAAAAGGTATTTATAGATTTGGATAGATACGCCAGAGGTTGCTTGATGTAGTTTAAGCATAAGGCAGGTACGTAGTATAAGCACGAGAAAAGTTACCCTGTGGCGGCGTCATATAATCTCACAATTTTGTGCGAATAATTCATTCTCAATAGGTTGGTTCGGGAATGAGATCTAATCGCTCTCTTCCTTGAGCATGTGCATATCGACCCCACGTCCTACGTAAATTGTCGGTCTTAAATGTATAAGGAGTTATTTATGCGAGGGTGAGTATTAGGGTTATATTTATTAGAATCCAAAAAAGTATCTTTTGTAGTTTGTATGTAGAAGGTTTTGATGTAGGATAATAGGATAATATAGTATGAAAGTTGTATTGGGGGATGGAGATGACTTATTCTGGTCTTGGTAAAAATATGATGTGGGTAGTGATTATGGGACTCGTGAGATAAAGAAGGCTAACAAGATGTTGAGAGCGTGTGTTTGAATTTGAGGATTAATGATATGAGAGGAGAGTGAGGGTTGAGTATTGTTTTAAACTTAATACGTGAGTCGGAAGTGGACTAAGACTAACTGGAGAAGGGGACCGAAGTGCAGAGTGTATATATAGATGGAGATATGCTATTTGAAGAAGAAGAATGTTGAGAAAAGTCAGAACCAGGGTTTTGAAGTGGAAATGGAGGTGTTATGGATATAAAAGATGAGTTATTTGTATGAGTGGTAATAAATTGTAAGATAGAAGATATGTAGGAATCAGATAAGGAATTAGTAGAGTATTTGCATATGGCGTTCTCATTAAATTTTATTTGCATGTAAACATGGATTATGTTTGTAGGATAATGAAGAAACTTAAAGTGTTTTACATTCTCATTGGGTCAGTTAACCATCTTTCATCGTGTATTGAGGCTGAAGACCGAAGAAAATACTTATGTACTAAGTTCGATAGTAATATGAACATTGTAGTATAATAAATTATTATCATTTGAGCTTATGGAATGAGTATTTATAGATAAGGGAAGTCAAATATACATGGTTGGGATTTTATCGTAAATTTCAAGAGGAGTGCTTGAGTAACTAGGCTACTGAACAAATAGCGAAGTCATTCCAAGTTCTTCAGGCTAAGGGCTCCAATTCCACTGGCCTCGACTTTGATGGGAGGTTGGTCTTTGGTGATATTCTCGAGTGTAGGTCATAATCATTGCGCTTGATGGATCAGTGACGAGCAGATCAAATGGTAAGTGTTTTTATCTCTAATCTACCTTGCCTAGTGAGAAATCACATGTATGTGAAGTGGTAATCAATTGACGTTCCAAACTAGCCCTTAATCACTATAGTAATCTCTTTGGTGTTTTACTTTACGTTTGTTAGTTGTATTTACTGTTACTTCTTTAGTTCTTAACTTCGATGCCAATTCCCACTTTTTTTACTTTATATTGTCTCTTTCTTGAAATAGTGTTGGGTTATCTACGATAAAAACAATCTTTAATAGTAAAATGATACTCAAACTTCTAAACCTTATTACTTGTGTAAACGTTTTATACATGAACACTATTCTTGATTTTTTTTGATAATCCAACACCAACACCTCATTAAATTTTATTTTGTTCTTAGTCTAATTCCATTTCTTTCACTCTCTCGCTCCAAATTATTTCTTTGGATTTCATGTTCTCATACGTTGTATTGCTCTATTTTAATATATGATATTTGTTACACCTTAGTACTGACCATCAACATAATGCTATATACTAAATATATATATATATATATATAACACCATTGTTTTATGTACTTTACACCATTCAATATAAGATTTTTATCATTTATGGGTGATGTTCGTAAAGGTTTATTAGGTATTTAAAGTGAAAGTATCTAGAAAATTGAAATATTTTTTATATAAAAATTCCTCAAGATTCTAATGCAATTCTAATTTGATGTACAATAATATATAATGACTAATATTGAGGTAGAATCTGTAATATTATTTTCTAATTGATACTAAACATTTGATCTCATGTTTAGCTAGATACTTTAATTTTTTTGTCTTATTTATCAGATTTGTTTTTAATTTAATGAATTAAATATTTTCTTCATTTACATAATTGTTGAGTTGTATAAAGTTCCAATAAGCAGCCTAGTTGGGAATACGAATTGACCGGCCCAACCGAATAGACCAACCTTTTTTTTTGTTTTTTATCCAACAAGCAAATTGTTGATCTTATAGGCCAATATTTTTGTCCAAACCAGACATTTACTCAACTCTTACCCAACTAATCAGGCCCAAATATGTATTTAGGTATTTTTTATAAAACCTAATTCATCCCTCTCTCTTTCTCTCATCCGCCTCCACCTAAACTTTTTTCTTTCCAATCTTTAATTTTCTTTAGAAATTGAAGGACAAATTTATTATAGACACCAAATTTTGTGCAATAAGAAAATTAAAAAAAATTGTCATATATGTATACATAATTTTTTTTATTGAAGATTAAAAAGAAGAAGAAGAATAAGAAGAGAAAAAATATTTTTTTTGGTAAGTAATATGATATTAAGTGATTATGACATATATTTTACATTATATAATGATTTCAGCATAATTATAGTATTTATTATGTTAAATATGATAAATTTGAGTTTTTTGTTGTTTAATCTGTGATTTCAATAGAATTTTAAATTCATGATTTAGATTTTATCGTTATGATCTTTAAATTCTTTTATACGTTCATATATCCGTTATAATGGATATTATAAATCTAATTGTTTAATATTTACATATATCAGATAAACAAATTTAATTTTTTTACTTTTAATGTATTTTTTAAGATTTATAACATTTAATATTTTTAATTATTATGAATGATGCAAAAATCGACCAAAAATAATTATATTTGTATTTTTTAAGGACATTTTTTTTATAGGCCAAACCTTATTCAGTTAGTTTTTTGTGTGCTTTAAGTCAGTTTCGACCCATGATCACTCCTAAGATGGGAGATTCTTAGTTATATGATTCAAGTATTATGTTTTATGCACATATATAATATACAAGTCTTTTACGATATATATGTTTTAATTATTCTTAAATATATTGTATATGTAATTTACTAATATATTCTTTATGTTATTTTATATGCAAAGAGGGTACATCGCATATTCATGTACAATCGTACACAGATAAATTAAATGCTTATGTTTTTATCATTTGACAGGTTATGTATTTGGATAAAAAATTATACCAGTCAAATGAGAAGATCGTTGGTCATGCTATTTCAATAAAGTAAGATTTTACTTTCAGTATACTATATTCCTATGAATTTAATATAACTTGTCTTAGAATTTGTCTCACATATTCCCTTGGTAATGAAAATTTAAAAAGTATCGACTAACCATTGATAGAGTTCACAACACATAGGCTAAAATCAACGAAATTGGCATATGACTTCCACGTGCAAATTAATCCCTTGTCATATGTGAGTAAAATTTGATATGTTGGGGTAAATTGGTCGTTTAGACACAAACTTATGAAATAGATAGATATATTAAGAAATAAACTACACTAATACTATGTGATATTGTATTCAGTTATTACTTACAGATAAAATAAAGTTAAACACACAAAACTGATTGAATAAATATAGTCTTTGGAAATTTTGTATGCATTTTTTTATTACATGACCATACACGTAAAGCCATGTAAGGATCTAGTAATAGGCCAATGACGGATTCACTTGCAAAAATCCTTTTAATTATCACCTTTGACCCATATATATTAATTGCTCAACCAACAAGTAACAAATTTATTAATCAATTCACAATTACATAAAATAGATAACCTATAACGAACTATTGACTAATCTTTAACTACACCTTAAACAAAATAAAATCCTCAATCTATTTCTTTAACCGACTAATTAAACAACGGTTCCTACTTATGGGTTTCATAAGGTCACCGTTTCCTTACGACATCTCGATTGATAAAAATTATACAATGTGCCACTGTCAATTTCACTATTTATAATTTCTTTTTACCTTTACGTGATGTCAAGAGTCGATCCACTGTTAATTTAGGTAACTTAGATATATTATAGGTCTAATTCTATAAGGTTGGGAGTTTTCTTGATTTGGATAATGATAACTACCAAAAACACAATAAATAATAAATTGATAAATTTGAGGACATATTTAGGATTTTTATTTTGAAGAATGTAATTGTATAAACAGTTTTGAATAAAGTTATAGAGTTAATACTCTTAGATGTCATTTGTACTTTAAAGTGATAAGTACTGAATGTTGAATAAACAGTTGAATAGAACTTATCATACATGCTTTACAGGATCTTCAAAGGAGCTTCAAAGACAATTAACTGATTTTTTTCATGACCCTAAATACTTTAGCCTTGTTATCAACTTTTGGATGGGATCTGATATGAATGTACTCAAGTTACACTTTGGAATTAATATTCAATAATGAGATATATTTATTTCTTTGTATGAAAAGCGTATTTGAGGATAATGTTAATAATACGGTGCAGGTGCTTGGAGATATTATTGAGTTGTTAGCTGGAGCGATATTTGTCGATTCAATCTACGATAAGGACCTTGTTGTTTGATGCATTAAACCTTTGGTTGACCCTTTTATTACACCTGAGACACTAAAGATTCATCCAGAGAGAGAGAGAGAGAGGTGTTTTCTATTTTTGTCAAAGAGAGAATTTTATCTTGGAGAAACATGTAAGTCGTGAAAATGATAAGGCTTATCTAGTGGTGGAAGTTAATGCTAAAGGATTTATTCACAAAAATCAAGCGCAACATCGGACAAGAAAACTGCTAAAAAGTTGGTTTGTAAAGGTGTTTGAAATTACTGAAAGATAGCGTAGGTCAAACTCCAAGTAGTTGTTTTACTATCTCCTCTTTTTTTATGACTCTTAAGTATCATGTTATTCAGGTGATGTAGCTGGAAGATGTAAAATATTATGCTAACCGCAAAAAGTGGTAGTAATTATCGGAAGTTGTGGTTTGTTAGACAACTATGTGTTCTCATTTTGCGATTTGTTAAATTCTTAGACCTTTTTTGTTTGAATTTAATGGGATCTTAATTTGATTCATTAAATAATTGGCTAACAAGACTTTTTTGTTTTAGATTTAAATGACTTTGAACTCGAATTGGTCTAACCCTAGTGGCTAAGCAAGCATGGAAAAATCCTATAGAATCTGGAGTCACTGGTGGCTCGAACCATGAAGGGGATTTAAATCCCAAAAAACTTTTATAGAACCCGTCCATGGGAAACCACGCCTTGTGGGTGTGGCATAGCATAATTAAAAGAAAAGTTATTATTCACGCCATGGTATCTCGAAACCTGAAGGGGATTTATTTTCCATTTCTTTTATGGAATGCATGCATGGGAAACTACGCCTTGTGGGTGTGGAATAGCATAATTAAAAGAAAATATTCATTCACACCTCTGCACTATGGTCTATAGGGGATAGCTATTCTATTTTAGTTTGGAAAGACCCTTGACTTCAAGGACTTCCCCTTACCCCTTCCCCATTGGACAACCTCCCTACAAAAGTATCTGAACTTATTTACCCGAATACTAAATTAAGGAGTTACAAGTTAATTGCCCAGGTCATGGACACAAAAGTGCTCAACTAGTACAATTTACGCCTCTCCCTTGTCAATCATGTCCTGGTCGGTTAATTTGGCCCACTCTAGAAATGGGATGTTTACGGCTAAGTCTAGGTATAACCAAGCTCTGAAATTCCTTGCTTTGCATAATTTTCTTGTACGAATTTCCCCTAACTCCATCCCAGATTCTTGGGATAAGACATGGAAGGGTTCACTGCCTCTGAAACTAAAAACATTTCTATGGAGAACATGCCTCAGTTCTATCCCCACACAACATAATATATTTCAAAGTAAGTGTGCAATATCCCCAACCTGCAACATATGCCACCTCGTTGATGAATCAATGGAACATATATTATTCCAATTCTATTGGACCATTGGCTTAAGGTATCTCTTCCTACCAACGTGCCTTTCCCCGAGAAGCCGCGGCTTGACCAGTGACTCGTGGAACTTTCTTCCAACTAAGCAAAGAATTGTGTTATAACGAAGGAAATAATATGTAGGATATACTTCACCTGTTGGTTTATCTGGCTGACACGAAATAAATGTGTTATGGAATAAAAAAAATATACATGCGCACACTGTTCTCATTCAACTGAATATTAACTTAATATTTATAACTCATGTTTTACACGCCCCCTGCCATTCCTCATATGATGCTTCAGTAATAACTGGAATCTCTAACAAGATGCCTCCTATGCAGGAAACCATTAAAATCAACACAGACGCTGTCGTGAGACCTCATGGAGTTGTTACGGATTTTATTGGTAGAGACCATGAAGGGGTTGTTGTTTGTAGGCAAACTAGACGCACAACCCCTTACACCGTTTTTACTGCCAAATGTTTGGCCACCAAGAGTGTTATTTTGTATGCTAGGCAATCGTCATTTGTTCGTGTCACTATTGAGAATGATGCTTTAGTTATGATCTAAGTCATCAAGAATGGAGATCTCTGCCGATCCTGGACAACATTAGATAGTTGGCTGATGAGACCTCTCATATTTCTATTTGGTGGGTCAGGAAAACAACAAATTGTGCTATTAATTGGGTGGTAAAAAGTGTTCGTTGCATTTATTTTACCTTTTAATTGGGTATATATTTCTATTTTCGAATTTCATTCTATATTTATTCCGATCATCCTCGTCGGGAGTAGGTCAACATTATTGTTTTTAATTATACTGATCTTATGTGTTTCAAGAGAAAAAAACAATGAGACTTTTGCCTTTTTCTTTGTAGTGTTACTTTGATAATAACACGACCAAAAGAAAACTAGTTGAGTTTGTTCAGCTTGTCAAAACTTTGCTATTTCTTCTGTAATTAAAGGGTGTAAAGAAAGAAGTACAAGTTTGAATCTCCTCCTCCATAAACATGGGTAACGTAGTTCGGATTTACGTGATTATGCAGGAGAGATGTGCATATTCTCTGCGAGATTAGTCAAAATACATGCCGACCATCCACGTTTGAAAAACAAAATTGCGACCAAAAGAAAGAAATTTGGAATTTTTTTTTGTCATTTTAATATTTATAATTACCAAAAAAATTTGGGTACCGTTATAATAATTAATACGATAATTATGGTTACCAATTTTTATTGCTGTCCTCTTCGGTAAAATTGACGTTGACCAATAAAACTTGATAAAGAAAATGTTGACCTAAGAGAAAAATAGTTAAAACCTATACGTACACACTATCTGTATATACACACACATGAACACTTCTTCAGTTTCAATACCATTCTCCGATCTCTATCTATTCATTGCTAATACATATGTGTAATATAATTTATTACACCAATTGACACACAGAAATGTGATACATTTATATTTATGTCCAGATGTTTAGAGAGATTAACGTTATTAATTTCAAGCTGATCAGATCACCGTTTAATGTAATAAAGCAAAAAAAATAAAAATAAAAAAAATATTTAGGAATTGAAGAATGTCGTGGGGATTAGGATGGAAGCGACCATCGGACACGTTTCATTTGTCGCTCAGTTACGGCGCGGACGCCGACGTACTAGATGAAGCAAGTCCGAGGTCACCTGGATCGTCACCGGCGGCAGCGTCGCCATTGTCCTCTCCTTCTCCACCGACGCCATTTCATGATGCATTCAACAACAATCAGCAGCAAAATTTAGGGTTTCGGATCGACCTCGATTGGTCCGCCGGAGAAGATGAGGATCAGGTAGCGTTAAAGCTGCAGTCTCAGGTTATGGTGGCTTTGCCATCGGCTCAGGATACGGTTGAGGTGGAATTGAAAGCAAGGATGAATATTGATAAATGTGAAAATGTAAATGTTGAGGGCGAAAGTGATAATCATGAGATTAATGAGAATGAGGAAGGTATTGAGGTCAAGATGAAGGTTGTGAAGAGGAGAGATCCATTGAGAGGGTTATTCATGTCACGAGCAGGAACTTCAGGACAGCAGAACGATGGAATGGGAGTTTTGGTGAAGTTAATGAGGTTGAATTTTGCTGATGGGGTAGGGGGTTGTCCAGGTGGACCAGTGGGGGAAGGTGGGGTAGGGTGTGCTGAGCATTGGAAGAATGTAACTGTGATTAGCCTTTGTGGTCTCGGATTATCGGTAAGATTCATAATTGTATGTTATGATATCACATGTTTTATAAGCATATGTTGTGTTATTCAACTATTTTTTGTTGCATTACAGGGTTTTCCAGTTGAGATAACTCGCCTACCTAATCTTGAAAAGCTATACCTTGATAATAACAAGCTCTCAGCTTTGCCACCTGAAGTTGGTGCATTGAAAAACTTAAAAGTCCTTGCAGTTGACTATAATATGCTGGTCTCTGTACCTGGTAAGCTTATAACTTATTTACAGATTCATATAATAGTCTAATAAATGTATTCTATCTCTCTATGTTCATATGATCTGAATCATTCTCTATATGACTTGGAATCATTCTCTTTCTTATACAATTCTTGTTGTCTTATACAATTCTTGTTGTGATCTCAATTTGCAAACAGTTGAACTAAAACAGTGTGTTGGACTAGTTGAATTGTCACTGGAACACAACAAATTGGTTCGACCACTTCTTGATTTCAGGTCAGTTCAATTTATGCCAGTTATCATATCCTTATAAGCTCAATTTATGTAACAATCAGTGTCAAATGATCATTGTTTGGTTAAATCACAGGGCAATGTCTGAGTTGCGTGTTCTTAGATTATTTGGTAATCCATTGGAGTTTCTTCCCGATATTTTGCCGTTACACAAACTTCGCCATTTATCACTAGCAAATATAAGAATTGTAGCTGATGCGAACTTAAGATCAGTAAATGTACAAATAGAGGTAATACTGTTATATCGTGCTTTTGTTTAGTGTAGAAGCTAATAAAATCTGTTATCTCTAATTACAGACGGAATATACTTCTTATTTTGGTGCTTCACGACATAAATTAAGCGCTTTCTTTTCACTCATATTCCGTTTTTCTTCTTGTCATCACCCTTTACTAGCATCAGCCCTAGCAAAAATAATGCAAGATAAAGAAAACCGAGTAGTTGTTGGAAAAGATGAAAATGCTGTTCGACAGCTCATAAGCATGATAAGTAGCGATAATCAACATGTGGTATGTCTAATTTCTCTTTTTTCTTTTTTTTTCTATTTCCGATTAAAATCTAATTAAATGCAATTAATTCATAGGTTGAACAAGCATGCTCTGCTTTATCATCACTTGCTTCAGATATATCAGTAGCAATGCAATTAATGAAATCTGATGTTATGCAACCGATAGAACAAGTATTAAGATCAGCAGCTGCTGAAGAAGTAATCTCCGTTTTACATGTGGTAGTTACATTAGCTTTTGCATCAGATATTGTAGCACAAAAGATGTTAACAAAAGATATTTTAAAATCACTCAAGTTATTATGTGCTCATAAACATATCGAGGCAAGTTCACTATCTTCTCTACCTATATATTCTCGTTTCATTTCTTCTAAAATTGGTTAAGTTTTAACTCTGGTTAGGTACAAAGGTTAGCTTTATCCGCAGTAGGAAATCTAGCTTTTTGCTTAGAAAATCGTAGAATGCTCGTAACTTCAGAAAGTTTACGCGAACTACTTTTACGATTAACCATGGCTTCTGAGCCACGTGTTAGTAAAGCTGCAGCACGTGCTCTTGCAATTCTAGGTTTGATTTCTTTATTTTAATATGCATTACTTCACTTAATAATGAATGAATAATATTTTATTAGGGGAGAATGAAACTTTAAGACGTGCAATTAGAGGAAGACAAATACCGAAACAAGGATTAAGAATACTTACAATGGATGGTGGTGGAATGAAAGGTTTAGCAACTGTTAAGATTCTTAAAGAAATCGAAAAAAGATCTGGAAAACAAATACACGAGCTTTTTGATCTTATTTGTGGTACATCAACTGGTGGAATGTTAGCTGTAGCTCTTGGAATTAAAATGATGTCTTTAGAACAATGCGAAGAAATATATAAAAAACTTGGTAAAAATTCCGTGAGCTTAATCTTTATTTCGATTATTTACTTACTTTGTCATAACTCCATTTTGTAGGAAAATTAGTGTTTGCTGAACCAGTTCCAAAGGATAACGAAGCTGCAACTTGGAGAGAAAAGTTAGATCAGCTTTATAAAAGCTCATCCCAGAGTTTTAGAGTTGTAGTACATGGATCTAAGGTACTTTTTTTTTTTTTTTTTGCTATCTGAATTTTTACTATGATAAAAATTTAATCTATATATATTCTTCAGCACAGTGCAGATCAGTTTGAGAGGTTGTTAAGGGAGATGTGTGCTGATGAAGATGGAGATCTTTTAATAGAATCAGCTGTGAAAAGAATTCCTAAAGTTTTTGTGGTTTCGACTTTAGTTAGTGTTTCACCAGCACAGCCTTTCATATTTCGTAATTACCAGGTCAGTGATTTTGATATTTTAGTAGTATTTATAACGGGCCTGGGCCCGGTCATACTTATTATGTTTGTTTGTTTGTTCAAAAGTGCAGTATCCTGTAGGTACACCTGAGGTTTCTTATACAGTATCGGATAATTTAGTTACTGGTGGTATTAATGGACCACCTAATGGTGCTCAAGTTGGATATACACGTAATGCTTTTATTGGAACTTGTAAACATCCGATATGGCAAGCTATTAGAGCTTCTTCTGCTGCACCTTATTATCTTGATGATTTCTCTGATGGTTAGTTTTTTATCTTTTTTTAATATTTAAATTGTGAATATGATGAATTGTTTTTTATTTTTAGGTGTGTCTCGTTGGCAAGATGGTGCTATAGTAGCAAATAATCCTACAGTTTTTGGATTACGTGAAGCTCAGTTATTATGGCCTGATGCAAGAATTGATTGTTTAGTGTCTATTGGGTGTGGTTCTATTCCAACTAAGGTACTTATAAGTGTTATCTCATACTGTTATTAAGATTTTGCACAATTTTTTTTTTTAATTTTTTTTTAATTTTTCTAGACTCGGAAAGGGGGGTGGCGATACTTAGATACTGGTCAGGTATTGATTGAGAGTGCATGTTCAGTTGAAAGAGTTGAAGAAGCTTTAAGTACATTGCTTCATATGCTTCCCGATGTACATTACTTTCGGTTTAATCCAGGTGGCGTTTTTTTTTTCAATTTTTATGTTAGTATTACAAGTCAAAAAATTAAAATAAAAAAATTGATTTGTAGTTGATGAACGTTGTGATATGGAGCTGGACGAAACTGATCCTGCTGTATGGATGAAATTAGAAAGCGCAACAGATGAGTATATACAAAGTAATTCCGTTGCATTTAAAGATGTATGTGGAAGATTACTCGAAAATCCTTGCTCAGATAATTCAAAATCTGAACAATTTCCTAAATCTGGTATGTCATATCATATCCTTTCTGTAACTTAACAATCAGTATTAAGTTTAATATTTCGCCAGATATAAATAGTCCATCATTGGGTTGGAGAAGAAGTGTATTATTAGTAGAAGCATCAAATAGTCCAGATTCAGGTAGAGTATTTCATCATGCACGTTCACTCGAAACATTCTGTGCTCAAAATGGAATAAGACTTTCCCTTATGAATGGAGTATCTCCAACTTTTAAAACAGCTCAAGGAACAATTATACCTACACCATTTACATCACCTTTATTCACTGGAAGCTTTCCTTCAACTCCTCTACTATTCAGTCCTGATTTTGGGCCTATGAGGCCCAATAAAATTGATTTAGTCCCACCTTTAAGTTTAGACGGATTTCAATCCGCTAAAACATCTGTTTCACCCCCCGATTCTCCAGTACAACATAGACAACCTTCTTTAATCGTCCAATCATTGCTTGAGAAATTACAAAACTCACCACAAATTGGTGTTGTACATTTAGCTCTTCAAAATGACATTACTGGCTCCATATTAAGGTTTATTTTTTTCTTGTTATTTATATTTAGTTAAATTATTAATATCGTTCTAATCTAAAATTGATAATTTTAATTTATAGTTGGCAAAACGATGTGTTTGTGGTAGCTGAACCTGGAGAACAAGCCGAAAAATTTCTTCAAACTGTTAAATTTAGTCTTTTAAGAATGATGAGGGGCCGTAAAAGAAAATATATGTCAGTTATCACTAACATTTCAACTGTAGCTGATTTGGTTTCATGTAGACCTTATTTCCAAATCGGAGGTGTTGTACATCGTTATATTGGACGTCAAACACAGGTATTTCTATATATATATATGATAAATGGAGAAAACTAATATTACGTAAAAATTTGTATGAAGGTTATGGAAGATGATCGTGAGATTGCTGCGTATATGTTTCGAAGAACAGTTCCGAATATGCATTTAACATCAGATGATGTTCGTTGGATGGTATGTGTCAAAAGGTTATTTTAGTCAATTTATTAATGGGAGAGTGATATTTTTTTTTACTTATTGAATGTATTAGATTGGAGCTTGGAGGGATAGGATTATAATATTTACGGGTCTTTACGGACCGACTCAGACTTTGATTAAGGCGTTTTTGGATTCGGGGGCTAAAGCTGTAATATGCCCTTCAGCTGAGGCTGAAGAAACACAATTAACAAGTTTTCAAGGGTCGGGTGATTATAATGTTTTAGGGAATGGGAAGTTTGAGATTGGGGAAGAGGAAATAGAAGAAGATGAAGAGGATGAATCAGCGGGTCCTAGTAGTGATTGGGAAGATAGTGAATTGGAGAATTATGGTGAAAAGAGTAAAAGTTTTTGGGATGATAATGAAGAGGATTTGTCTCATTTTGTTTCTGAGTTATATGATTCGTTATTTCAAGGTGGTTCGAAAGTAGATACAGCTCTTGAACATTCTCTTTCTTTGCATAGGAGTTTGAGGTATTCTTGTCATCTCCCAACTATACCATAGCAGGACTATTCATTTTAATGAGTTTGTCTTATACTGTAAACAACATACATACATACTGTACAAAAGCAAAGAAATACAGGAGAGAGAAGGAATATATACATGACAAACTTTGTTGGGATTGAAATATGAGATTTACAATAAATAAATTATGAGTTCAAGATTGATGTTGAGGCTTAGTATCTAAGTTGTATGTTAAATGTTGAATTATTTTGTAATTTTATGAGGATCTTACCCTTTGGGACAAGGGTACATGTATCAAACCTCCTTGAATAGGAGATCCCGTACTATTTTTGCATTTGGAAAAGAGTGGATGCTTAATTTTGCCGAGACAGTATGTTTGTATATGTATAATATTCAACTTACTGGAAATATGCTTTTAATTCCTGTTATGTTATTGTTTTACTGTTTTGCTAATAGTACGAATTTAACCCAAACATGTCTACATTTCATCTGAATCCTGTCTCTTCTCTACTAAATCCACCGAAAAACCCATCTCCTTGCATTATTATTAAACATTTTCTAGTAAATTGTTTCTATTATCCTCCTATTTACTTATGCCACCTACGAATCATTTCTGCTTTCTTTTACTTAAGAACTTGATTGTTCTTTTAATAATATCGAGACACACTCATAATCTTCTCCTCTTTATTTTCTACACTTTTCTCTCTCTGACCTCACTATCACTCCAACCAAATTATTACTCCCTCCATTCCTTAATAATTGACATTTTAGTCAAATTAATTTATTCCACAATATATGTCACATTTCAAGTTTTCAATACAAATCAAATGATCTTTTTCCTTCTTTTAAATTTTTTTAATAGTTAATCATTAATTTTCTCTCTCTTAAAAGTAGGGATATCTTAGTAATTTTTAACTAAACTTTCCCTACCTTTTAGGACCTTAATATATGTGAAAAACTAGATAAGAATAATTAAAAATTGTGGGTTTGCAAAAAACGCTCTCACCAACGGTAACAAAAAAAGGAAAACTCAGGCAACGTTGAAGCAAACTAGCCGTTATTGATGGCTAATCCCGGTGATCCAAAGCCAGCGGCACCACCGGACATACGGGGAGGCCCACAAGAACCGCTGGAACCCAGCTCCGATCTCATGATCACCGATTTCGCTGCTGTTCAATCGTCCATGGAGGAGTTTCCGCCACTTGAGGAGGGTGGGAATAAACCAATCAAACGAGCGCGCGAGGTGGAGGAGGCTAAGGATTCCGGCGGTTCTGGCTCTCTTCCGCAAGGGCAACAATTGGGTAGTGGTCAATTGGGCAATCCGCCGCGGAAAACAACCGGATATCATTGCACTCACAGGTAAGAACTTAATTATTCCGCTTATTATTGATAGTGAACAGAATAAATATAGTGGATTAGATGATAATTTTCTTGCCTCGATTGAGGATGATGTACCTATTGAGAATTGTGAGTTTCCGCAAGTTTTACATGAGAGGAAATTATTGAAGGGATAAATTTGTGGAAAAATACGGTAGTGGTCCGATTGTTAAGTTCTAAAGTGGGTTTCAGTTATCTTTCTACAAATTTGAAGCAAATTTGGAATCCTAAAGGCTTGATTGAGTTGGTTGATGTGGGATACGGATTTTATATGGTTAAATTCGGTAACAAGGATGATTGTGAGTTTGCATTAAGTGGAGGACCTTGGATGATTTTTTTACCATTACTTGATTGTTAGGGAATGGAATCCTAGCTTCAAGCCACATGTGGATTCGGTTACTAAAACAACAGCTTGGGTGCGCATATCGAATGTGGGGTGCAAAATTATACAGCTCGAATTCTACGAAAAATGGGTGATCAAATAGGTAGCACGGTGCGAATTGACCCACTAACCAAGGCGAGGCAGAATGGTAATTACCTAGATTAGCAGTGGAGATTGATTTGAAAAAGTCGCTTACACAAAAAATTCACATTGGTGGGGAAGTTTGTTTAGTCGAGTACGAGGGGTTCCACTTGATTTGCCATGAGTGTGGAAGGTTTGGACATACGAAAGATAAATATGAACGGATTGCGAGTCAAAATATGGAGCCTAATTCTGATATGGTTATCCCGGACACTAGTGAGAATACTAGGGAAGCGGAGTTGGTTAAAGAAGCTACTTATGGTGATTGGATGGCGGTGAAAAGAGGTGGTCGGGTTAATAATAATAGGGGTTATAATAGCAATGCTTTTTCGGGCAATAATCGGAACAGGAGCTTTGGTTCTAGGTGTGGTGCTCTTTTCATGGATGATGGTACAGAATTTGTAGGAGAATTTGATCCTAATTTGGGGAGTGGGGATAGAAGGGACAGTAGCAAGGGGGCGATAAGGTTAAGAAGGGTAACGCGAATAAGAATTTGGGGAGTATTAAGTCACAGTCGAGGGGTGGGCATAAAATTATTTTAACTCCGGATTTTGAGCAGCGCCAACAATTATCGGCAATTCCGGAAGTGGAGTTCCTATCTTCGAAGAGAGATGGGAAGCAGGGTAAGAACATAGAGAAGGGGGAGGGGAGCAAATCTAGGAAAGGGAAGGGTAAAGAAGTAGTAGGTGAGGACGAACAACAACGGGGGCGGAATAATACAGGTGCTTTGGTGATTGGAGGAGGTGAGGAACTCGGGGCTGGTGGGGTCGGACAGAAGCTAGGGGGCTTCAGCGCTGGGTCAGGAGGGGCGGAAATGGGCTCGGTAGGTGAAAAAGGGAACAAGGGTCACAGTTTGGTAGCAGGTAGCGCAGGGACTAGGCCTGCAATTTCTGAAAATTTGATGCAGGTACAGGAGACAGCGTGTGTGAACACTGTACGGGGCTCGAGGGATGCAGGTGCAGCGAGTGAAAAATGGGATTTCCCGGCGGTTTTTGGCAGCAGCGGGGAGCGAGATTTTGGCTCGGAAAAGGCTGCAACAGCAACCATGAGTTCGGCAGGTGACCCTCCGGATCCTGGGGATTGCGATTTAACCTCAGTTCCGGAAACACCCTTGGGAAGAGCGGATCAGGACGAGTAAACGGAATTCGAGCAAGATGGCGAGGAAGGAGTTGGACAGGTACGCTCCTAAATCCTCTAGTCCATACTATATAATTGTTTTTTCATGTGTAGACAGATTAATAGCAATGGCGGATGGGGAGATGCTCTTCATTTACCGAATATTCTTGTCTGGAATTGTCATGGGGCAGCGGCGGATAATTTTCAACGAGTCGTTAGGAAAATGGTACGAGTACACCGTGTGTGGTTGGTGGTGATAGTGGAGCCAAGAGTTATTGGGTCGATTGCGAATGACATTATTAATGGTTTGGGTAAGGCGAATTCTACAAGAGTTGAGGCAAGTAATTTTAAGGGTGGTATTTGGCTCTTGTGGGACGATTCGGATATTGAAGTTAGAGTCTTATCAGCTGGGAACCAGGTTATTAATATAGAGGTGTCAACCGTCGGCAAAACCGTTTCGTTCCAAAAGTTCCTTCAAAAAGTCCCATCTTACATTCCAGAGTTAAAACAGTTCTCCTATATATTTGAAAAGAAAAATATTATTCAAATTTAGAAGCCTCAAGATGCTATTGATTGGATATAAACATATGATTATTAATCATACTTATCCACACGAAAAATCATATGCAAAATGTCACGCTGTTTCACTTTCTCCAAAAATAAAGCCAAACAACATGTTCTCCTAACTTAAAGCAACAGTTTCTAGACATAACACTACCAAAAACCACTACAATTCTTTTTCTTCACTCATATATTGTTTCCAACAAATACTATAATATCAAGCTATCAATATAATCATTTTATGATAAAATCCTTGATAGAAAGAAATGAATGCAAGTCCTCCAGTTGAAATTGGCACGCGTGGTACAATAGGATCACTTCTGAAAAAAGAGATTGAATATTTCAAGAGAGTTGATGTAATCTTGAATCACAACGAAAGCTCTATAAAACCACAAAGGCCAAATGCAGAAATGGCATCTGAAGAAGGTAATGCATGGAGTAGTTTTTCACTTTTCGCGACGAAATGGAGAAGAAAGAAGAGACGATCAAGTAATAGAGGAGGAGGAATATGTTCCATGGTTGAAGTTTCACATAGCCATAGCCATAGCCATAGAATTAATGTAGTTCCAGGATTTGGTTACAGAAGTCTTCGTGATGAGTTTGAGAACTCCGATTTCTAGACGCGCTTGACTACGAAGCAGCACATACAATACTTGGTTGGTTACAAGTTTGATCATCAGATTTGGAATAATTTGTTTAGTAATGTCATATTTGAAATATATGTATAAAATCTATACGATGTGATTAGAAAATTGGTTGTTGTTGTTCTTGTTCAGTCAACATCAAAAAAATATTTTATTCCATTGCAGAGTTATTTTTTGTCCCTAACAAATTCTAGAAGATTAAAAGGTCAATTCTTATCGAACGTCTTGTGGGAAAGGGGACAAAACTCTCCATTCCTGTTGTGGTTCTCCTGTAGTTGTAGCTGGGTCCTCCAAACCCAAGAATCCTTGGTTAGAATGAGATTCCAGCTCATTACCTTTTGAGCGATCTGTGATAAAGGGGAGTTATTCTCTATTAGTGACCTACGTGCCCGAGAGTATCTTGAAATAGATTAGAAGAATCTAGCAAAGCTTATACCGGAATGGAATGAGTAAGCAAAACAAAAATAAATGAAACCAACGAAGATGAACCCGACGTGAATCGAACACGCAACCTTCTGATCTGGAGTCAGACGCGCTACCATTGCGCCACGGATCCTCTTGTGTTCATTTTGTATTATTAACTTCCAAGAATACGCTTGTAGATAACGATCATGTATAGTAATATTTTATTCCATTGCAGAGTAATATTTTTTTGATAGGTTTTTTCTTCACCACCGCTTCCTAGATTCCCCTACCACTGTAACCTGCATTGTAATCAATGTTATCAACTTCTTCGTTGTCAAGATCATAACCGAAATAAATCTTTGAAACTTGTTGATAAAAGATAGCACTGTAACTATAAATTTTGAAAATCGAAAAAAAAAATTAAGAATCAAATATAAATTGAAAAATAGTATTGTAAACATTTACAAATCCCATAAATAAATTGTAGCGATTGGAGGACCTCACTGTCGTAAGAACGAATTTCCAATACAACTGAGATACTACACTATTTTAGCGACAGACGTTTCCAAGATATGACCACTAAACTGTGTGCACTCAAAATTGAAATATTGGAATTAATCAGAATTTTGCTCAAAAGATTAGAATATAGACAAGAGTAGATACGAGTTGTTTAGAGATTGTGTTGGTATGCCAAAGGATTTTGCTGAAACATGCTTCGTAATAATAACAGAAAAACACATGTAATAAATATTAGTATTAGTATGAAGGGTGATTAGGCATATTTTGGTAATGAATTAAGGAAGTAATTGCTAGAAAGTTCCCGAATGCTCTGAAAACGTCTGAATAATACCTAGGGAGGGCAACGGATCGGTTTTTTGCAAAAATTCCAAAAACCATAACCAAAACCGTTTTTATAATAAAAAACCATATTCTAACGGTTTTAACCATTGGTTACATTTTTCAAAACCATAACCGTATTATTCGGTTTCGGTTTTTTAAACGGTTTTGCGGTTTTTAACCATATTCAGATGAAAATTTAATAAATATATTAAATTTCATAAAATAAAACCACGCATATAAAAGAAAACTACAAGATTTATAAAAAATGTGTTGTATTTGATTAAATTACATATATATTATTTAATTGGTTAAATCTAGTATTTTGATTTTGTTTTTCGAATGTCAATATATCTAATTTAACCAAAATTATTATAAAATTTGAAAATATTTATGATAATAAACGGTTTTCGGTTTTTCGGTTTTATTTTTATCAAAAACCATAACCTAACGGATTTAACCATCGGTTACACTTTTCAAAACCATAACCTAATGGTTTTAACCACGGTTATATAATTCGGTTTTAAATCGGTTCGGTTATCATCGGTTTCGGTTTTTAACCGTAACCATTGCCATCCCTAATAATACCTGTGACAATCATATCAATAGCAATTAATGCACACACTATTTTGTAGGTAGAATTTTTTTTAATACATATGAGAGCTATTTTAGACTTAGAATTATTTTTGTTTCAATAAAATTCGATCCCAATACCTCTTGATCTTTGCAGAATAATCTAACCACTAGACAAACTATCGATTTTGTAGCTAGAAATTTTAGATTCTACACAAATTAACTCCTATAAATATCAGTAGGAAAAACTTATTATTTTATTTTTAATTCTCCCAGATTTCCTACAACCCCGACCCTTCCTTTCCTTTATTGGATTTGGACGGCGATACGCATGTATAGTTGAACCACGATTCCACACTTTCATCGATTAAATTTTTTGACAAATTAATCGAATAAATTATAATATAAAATTTGAGATAATGACACTAGGGGTCTTGACCACACCCCCCTCTTCGAGTTAGCACCCCCACCTAGAGCCTCTTCTTACTAAAGACCTCAGCAACTTTTTAACACATAAACCCCAAAACCCCGATTACTAGACTACCCCTCTTTTGTTTTTTCTATACCTATATATACTAATTATTCCCATTTCTAATTTCATTCACGTTATAATTCAGAAATCAATACCTCTCCTCCTCTCTCCTCTCTCCTCTCTCCTCTCAACAACCACCGACACCACCCATGGCCACAACCACCGCCGATAAGCACCACCACCATAACACCACTGCCTCTCTCTGAAACACAACCACCAAAAAAACCTGCTGCTTTTCTGCCGCCACCACCACCATTACACCACCACCACCGAAAATGCTAAAAACCACCACCACCGAAAATGCTAAAAACCACCACCGCCGATCTGCACCACCACCTCCCTCCTCCCTCCTCCCTCATAAACCTCCACCATAGCACCACCATCTCCCTCCTCCCGCTTCCTTCTTCCTCGATCCAGCAGCAACAGGCGGAACCCTAGCCTCGTCGGAGCTGCAACAGGCGGAACCCTAGCCATAGCAGCTGATGCCGTTCGAGCTGCTCTCCTCCTTCTTCAAGCGGCGAGCCATAGCAGCTGATGCCGTGATTGTAATCGAGCCATAGCAGCTGACGTCGTTCGTGGATCGAGATCTTCACCACCTCCACTTCGAGCTTCGAACAGATATTGCCGTGTGCAGCCATGGCTTCGAACAGATTCGTTTCTGCAAATCGGTGGTGTTCTTGAAGCTTCGAACAGAGGCTCGATCGATGGAGAAGAAGACCGGCCATGTGCAGCCATGGTGAAGCTTGAACGATGGAGAAGAAGAGCTCGCCGGAGGTGTTGGAGAAGAAGAGCTCGCCGGAGTTCCTTTTTTTTTTACTCGCGTACACAACGTACGCTTTAGATTTGGTTTTTTTTTGTTTTCCAGATCTGGGTTGACCAATCAACTTGTAATTAGTTTAATTTTTTTTTATTTATCAATTTGTAATTGGTTTTAAATTTCGAATAGAAAGGTATTATTTAAATATATACACATGATTTTTTATAGAGTATTTATGTAATTTCTAAGAGTACTCTATCTATTTTATAGAGTACTCCATCTATTTTATAGAGTACTCCGACCTTTTTTATAGAGTATTCGTTTAAATTGTTGGAGTTTTTTTTTTTATTCTCGGAGTACTCTCTCTATTTTCATAGAGTATCGGGAAAAACTGAGAGTACTCTCTCTTTTTCATAGAGCACTCTCAGTTTTTTCCGATACTCTATGTTTTTTCCGGTGACTGGTATCGGGAAAAACTGAGAGTACTCTCAGTTTTTTCCAGTGACTGGTGGCCTGAGGTCCGTGGTCGGAGGTCGGTGGTCGGTGGTCGGTGGTCGGTGGTCGATGGCCGGAGGTCGGAGATGGGTGGTAGGTGGGTAGGTGGTAGGTGGGTAGTGATAGAGGAGAGAGAAACAGTGACATCATACTATTTTGTCTTTTAGTGTTAGTAAGGGTAGGAAAGACTATTGTCAAAAATGAGGTCCCTAAGAATAACAACTTTCAAGACACTACTCTATAGAGAAAAAATAGTGCTCCTAAGACCCTATAGATAATTCACCCATAAAATTTAGATAAATTTTACAACCCACCTATATGCTATGCTGTAAATCTCGCCGCTTAGACATCGCCTAGGCGTCGAGTCTCCCTTCAACCGCTTACGCCTAATAAAAGTTCTAGTTTTTTTTGCCTAACATCTTAGCCACCGTGGAAGATGCGCCTAGCCCACCTAGGCGTCGATTAATGGCAAAAAATGGTCACCTAGGCGCTGATTATTTTCAAAAAATGGCTACATAGGTCATTTTTAATATTTTTAGTCTCGAGAATATTTGAATTGATATTATAACTCAAATTTTAGTATTTTTATATCTACTGTAGCGTTGTTAGATGAATTTTATGACTTAAATAGTTAAAATTGGTATAATTACTACGTATATATTACTAAATATATAGAGTTACACAGCGGCATTCAAAAACGTCTAATCCCGCCTAAACCCCATGTAAACCCCTTAGGCGCTAGGCCTCGGTCGACCTCTTAGGCCGCAAAACCGAGATCTACAGCATAACACATGTGAGAAGTTTCTTTATAAAAGGAATTTCAAGAAATCTAATTTTAGTTAAAATATGCGCCTCAAAAGACTTTTCAAATAACAAAATTTTGCAATGATAATTTCTTATTTTGGAATATACAAATATTTTCAGTACGCAACTCTCACAGACTCATTGGCATTATAGATGGTTCCATATCAAAATCAACAAAAACTTTAGTTGTTGCTACAAACTAGATGTACCCGGATCAAATGGTACTTGAATACTTCATTATCGCTTTCGAATAAGGTCTTTATCTATGGATGGAAATAGTTACAGTTTAGATACCAAAACCGATGACTAACCAAATCGATTAGAAGTCGATTATATAAACATAATAATACCATTTGTTTATGGTTTTAAAAAGTATAAATCGATGGTTAAAATTGCAAGGGTATGAGTTTAGAAATAAATAAATCCAAGTAACCAAAAAATCATTTATTAAAAGAGATACATTTTTATATTTTACAATAGTTTAGGTAAAAAGTATATTAAAATCTCAAACCGCAATCCAAATATTAGATTTAACCAGCTAAGAATACCTAAGTTAATAAAAGACTAACACAATTTTTTAGACACATTGAAATTTTTCTTGTATGTGTGATCGTCTTGTAGAAATTTCTAATATATTTATTCAGTTATAATTCAATTATGTTTAAAACTGTAAAACCGTTAAAGAAGCCAAATTTAAACGAGCCGGTTATGGTTATAAAAATTGTAATTAATGGTTTAAAATGTATGGTCATGTTTTTTTTAAATGAATGGTTATAGTTATGGTTTATTTTTACGATTAACCAAACCAGATCCATCCCTAGTCTTATTAGACTCTCTATGGTTTGCATTTTCATGCTATAATTCAGCAAATCAAGACCAAGTTGCAATCCATTCGCAAAGGTAATAGGGGACATGCACAATTATATAGAGAAAGGTAAATCTCTCTCTGTCATACTTGCACCAGAAAATCTGTGGATGATGATGACCTAATTATATGGAAACTCAAAAGATTAGGTTCTAAATATAACCTCATCGTTGTAGTAATTAATTCACACTTTGACTCCTCATGGTTGATGGTTGGAACTTGGAACATATATGCGGTGTTTTTTTATCTTCGTATCTCTCCTATTTGTTCGGCGAACAAGACAACGAATTTCAACACCACTTCTTCACTAGAAATGTATCGTCAAACATCCAAGGCAATAATTATCATAGATGACATGAAGGAAGAGCTTCAGGCTGTGGTCATGATGTTGGGCGTATTCCACCACTCTCCACTACAAGTACATTCGCCTTAATGCAACTGTCTAGCCTTACCCAATAAAATTGGTATCTTAACATTAGTGGTACTTATACCATGAAATCAGATTCTTTGCAAGTCACATATAAGAAAACATATATTGGTTATAACTCAATTATGGTTGGTGGTAGTGGATTATTAATATCATACTAGTAAACTTCATTAACATCATCTAGTTGACTTAAACTAAAGAGTAATATTCTTCGAGCCAACTATTACTAAATACTAGGGCTGCAAACGAGCCGAGCCGAGCCGAATACTAGATGTACAGGCTTGGTTTGTTTAATTTCTCGAGCCGAGCCGAGCTCAAATTTAACGAGCCGGACCGAGCCGAGCTCAAATTTAAACGAACCGAGCCCGAGCTTCCAGTCATCCAAATCAGAAATGTTAGAACTTGTTTGTTTAACTTATTGAACAGTCTTTTGTAAAGTCGAGCACGAGTTGCTCATGAACAATTTGTTTTTTATTGGTTGAAATGGGACTTTCATGAGTGTGTGGTATGAAAATATAAAACATAACACTAATGAAAAAATAAATGTCTAAAGAAATTAAAAATATCCAATTAGATATTGAAGGTTTAATAATATATTTATAAGTAGATAATTTATTTTTATTTATAATTCATAATTTTAAACGAGCTCACGAGCCGAGCTCGAGCAGACTCGTTTACGTATCGAGCTTAAAATGGAGCTTGAGCTTGAGCTTGTTTACATTCGAGCCGATCTCGAACGAGCTTTTCTCCGAGCCGAGCCCGAGCTGCTCGCGAGCGGTTTGATTTATTTGCAGCCCTACTAAATACCTCATTTTTGTAACCCCAATTTATAAAGTAACATGATTTCTAATCTATATTTACATATTCTTGTTATATGACCAAGGATTGGAAGAGAGACGGGAATCTACCAAGGGAAGCTTACTTGTGGTTTTTAATCCAAGTTTAAAATTTATTTTTTAGCATATAACGTGACTTCTGACATTTGGCATACTGTTGTCCCCCAGGTGTGATATAAAATCAAATCTTGGAGTATGATAACTCACAAGTGTATAAGCCGTACCAAGTAATAAAAGATGTAAGTAATGTTCGTTCTCCATAAGGAATAAGAAGTTAACGTAATTTGAGTTCAATTTTAGATATTCATTGATAAAAACTAAAAAATATATTTATTTGATCTTTTAATTTAATTATTAACTAATACGAAGATAAAAATAATAAATAAAATAAATAACATAGATAAGATGGATGAGAAGTATAACTCAAGACTGCGTATTCACCATTAACATGATTTAGGATTATTCACAATGTAAGGGTAAATTGGACATTTCACTTACTAATCCTAATTCTAAAGTCTCCCTAAGTTCCTTCTAGATAAGTATGGTGTTACTATATAACCCTAGGAATCTCTTTTGAGTGAATCCTACGCATGTTATCTAGACGACTAAAGTTCAAACCTAATTGAGTATTTAGCTAGTTTAGATCTTCCGATTCTCAAACAAAACAAAACAATAATAATTCTATCTTCCACTACCAAATCCCCCTCTCGGGCGTAATTTTATAGCTAACACAACTTAATATTTACACAAGATAAATATTTTATTTAAGAACAATAATTATAGTTAACAATCAAACCACAATCAATTTGAATTAACATGTAAGCCCAAATATTACTAAAAATAATCTCAAACCATAACTAGGGTTAATACATGAGAAATATCAAACACAAATATGTTCAGTTTTCATGCTTGGATAATGAAAAATAATAGTTAAAGACATTATATGAATTTTAAGAGAAGAAGATTACAACATATATAGATCTTGTGTGGTTGTCTTGCTCTCCTTACTTCTCACTTGATTCCCAAGCTAATACTAATGAATGAATGATGAAGTGTGATAAATTGTATCTAAAAAGCTTAAAAACTACTCCTATATACTACGAAATTCAAATGTTTAAGTTATCGTACAAGAAAATAGGTCAAAAGCAGCCCTTGGACTTCTTTGTTAAATCTGGTATGTTCAAGCCAGTTTGTCAAAAGGTCCATAACTTTTTCGTATTAACTCGGAATCGATTTACAATTATTCTAACACATACTAGACTCCAAGATATACCTTGATAAGAAATATAGTGATCAATTTATTTACCAATTATTTTGTGTGATTTTTACAAGTCGACGAGTCTATTTTTCAAATTTGGTGATTTTACCTATACTAATATTATTGATTTCTTGGCTTTTCTTGATATCCTTTCCACTCATATTGGGTGTTTCCTTACCTTCTGTACTCCTTATCTTGTAATTTTAATCGTTGGATCCTCCATGTTCTAAGAGACACTAAATAAAACACAAAAGTACCCTAAACTGCTCTAAAACACAAATAAACTCATGTAATAGCCAAAAATTTACTATATGATCAATCAAGGGATAAGTTCTATATTTTCAATCACAAAAATAAATCCAAAATGATGTCTTTGAAGTATTAATTTATAACACAAAACACGACACGTCAAGACCCCCAACTCGAATCATTGTCATCCCGAAAATGTAAGTACAAAAGTAGGAACCAAGAATCAACAAATATCATGTAGAAACATGCAATGTTTCCTAAGCAACGTAAAGACAACTTCTCAATAAGAAAATTCAAAAGCAATAACCATAAAAATTATATCATACATATAATCAACAATGTTAAAGATTCATAATCAGTTAGCTTCACAATTCAAAAAGGTCATTCTTACTTGACTCGACCTGGCGGCAATAGGACGGTCATCGATCCTTCCATATTGTCTATGTTCAACTCACTTCCTTCCAATCTGCTCAATTATCATTCACCACATAGCTAAAGATCACAAGGACTTTTCAGATACGATATAAGGTTTGGGTGAGGTTTGATATACATATATATGGATAATTTTTCAAGTGATATTTTGGCTTCCTCCTTACTAAACCAAACAAAATAAACGATTAAGAGCTTAAGTTTTTCTCTCATAAATGTTCTTACTCATCATTTTGTGATGCATCACAAGCATCCCTAAAACCCCAAAAGCCATGTCTTTTGATGTTCAAATAATTTACTAGCCGGATTCTTTAATTTTTCATTTCTTTTCTCGAAATTCTTTTTTTTTTATGTTAAACATAGATCTAGTTTAATGTAAGCACTCATTTATAAATCTTTTCAATTTTTTCCCTTTTTGTTCAATATTTTTTCTTTTCTTGAATCCAGTCAAGGAATATAAAAAAATATGCATAGTAATTTATCATAAATACAAGAAAAATACCCACTCGTTATAGCCCTTCACCGCAGACACTCACCACCCCAAACTCAAGCTCGAAGGTGGTTAATCATAAGGTACCACGTATCAAGTGTGGGTCATATGGTAAAATCCTACAACCTAAGGGTATAAGCTTATAATATGGCTAAAAAAGAAAAGGCGTTTAGACTCATAGGGGTTAAGAGTGATACATAATATTCATTTGGACATAAAGCTAAAGGGAACAAGTGCTATCAAAGAACTACATGGATCATATTTTCCTAATATGTCTAGCATGTAGATTAATGCTCTTATGTCTAGTTCTTGTAAAGGAGCAGATGGAAATATAGAACCCAATAGGTTAGATGGGACACTTTAGTTGCAAACAAAAAGCATGAGGAATTTTCTTTCATGACCATAAATGCTTTTAACATACACCTTGTTGTAGAATTATCCTCACCAAACCTAAATCCCTAGTTATTCTTTTCCTCGAAGGTCTATACTTCCATCATACTCTTTTCTTGCATGCTAGGCTGGGTGTCAGGGACAGATCTTGGAGTGGACGTGGGGGGACATAGTTATAAAATGGTCTAAAAATTTTAAAAAAATAAATCCATACTAAAATTATCTTTTTGCCCCTCCCCCTTAGCCAAAAATTTGCCCCTTAAGACAAACGTTTGCCGCTCGAAAATATGGGCGAATGACTAATACCTCCTTGAACTTTGTTTGAAGATCCAAAACCTTCCCCTAATCATAAATAATAGCCAAATACCCCATGAATTATTCTCAAGATGCCAAATCGCCCTCTGCCTTTAATTTTTGTTAATTTTCCATAAATTTTGCTAGTTTTTTAACAGTAAAACGCTAATATTATAAAAAAAACAATTATCTTTAGAATAATAAGTAAAAAATAAAAAATAAAAAATAAAAAATAAAACTTCACACCCTTCCCCTTCTTCTCCAATCCATCCACACCCTGTTTAAAAAAAATTATATAACTTCAAACATTGGAGAATGTAACATAAAATATCAAACTCATTTCTTCACACTCAACCACGCCTGCACATTAATAGCCACCACCATAATGAGATCATTCTCTACTACCACCATTTTCTGTCAACAGTCCAGGCAATCTATGGTCCCCAAAAAAATCAACCACTTTCCATTTAACCCCCACCACACAATCTGATTTACCAGGGACCAATGGTGATGTGTTTCAGATTTATGTTTATGTTTAAATGGATTTTGATAAATTGGGTTCTCAGTTTCTAAAACTAAGGTAAATTGGTTTTTTGTATTTGAAATAGTGTATTTCTGTTGAGCAATTGATGTTGATGATGTTAGTAGTTGAGTTTGAGGTTGTTTTTTCATTGTTTATCAACATTTTTTGTTTTAATTTCCAAAAAAAAATCTAGATTTTTGAATGCGTTTTCTTGGTGTTCTTGGTGAAAACCAAGAGTACATTCAAATTTCCATATTTTTTTGGACATCAAAACAAAAAACATTGATAAAGAATAATATATACAACTTCAAACTCATCTACTAACATCATTAGCACCAATTTCTACTAAACATGAATGCATCATTTCGAATAGAAAATTTGAAGCAAAATAAGTTAAAATAGAAAATTTAAGATAAACGATGTTTAATGATCTATTCTTATTGACAAAGTAGAAAGCAGTATTGGTGATGGTTTTATGTTTTCTTTTTGTATTGTATATTCTTGTTGACTTTGAGGTTTTTTTTTGTACTTGCAAGGTTGTATAATTTCGGTTTTACGGGGAAGCAGAAGGAGGGGAAGGGGAGGGAGGGGGATTTTATAAAGTTTTTAATAATAATTTTCTATTTTTTTTAATACTTAATGAATGGGGACGAATGAGTAATCTCCCATTAAATAATAGAAAATTAACAACATACACCCCAACAAAAAAGGGCATGTATTGTGCACTCTCCGTCAAAAAATGGACAAAAATGGGAGGTTTCAATAATCAGTAATATAGTTTAAGGAGGCTTTAGAGGTTTATTTATTTAGGGGAGATTTCAGATTTTTTAGAAAAAGTTCATGTGAGGTATCATTTATTTACCTAAAAAATATTACAGATGGTATAATTTTACTAATATCATAGGGCCATTGGAGAATTGGAAAATGATAACACCATATTTATTTAGAAAGACTCACGAATCCTAAAGATGGGAATTTTATATTATTCCACCAATTCTCAGATCCCCATCTCCATAGTCTTTGATATATTTCTTCCTGATCAAAAAGCTTGGTACCTTGTACTTATTCATGCTTTATTTGTTGACCAATAATTGTTACCATCCTTGAGAAATTTTACTATTTAAAGAAGCACTCATGATAAGCTCATATGACATCATACTATTAATGGGTCATACTTTATCAAGATAGGTTACCACTCATCTGAAAATTCTTAGTTAAACATAAGCAAATGACCTCTAATATAAACAATTCTCTTTGATAGAGAATATGGTTTTGTAGAGTTCCCAAAATGTAAGATTTTTTTCTTAAAAACTTTTTAGGAATGCTCTCCCAAATGGAAAAAATAGATACCAAAGAAAAATACACCTTCTTTTTTGTATCCTATATGCGATGTTGGAAAAGTAACAACTATTTAAGTTGTGAATGCGTTAAGAAGCTCTACAGGTCTTCTCCTCCCAAACACCTTATGTCCCAGTATTGGCTCTTTTGATGATTGGTTTATCTATGTAACCTCATATCAATTTACACTTCTGCTTATATCACTGATTTAAATTTTATAATACGATAAATAGATATATATTTTAAAATAATTATCCATATATTCTCTATGTCGGGCAATAAGTAGCTCTAATAATCAGGCAACACCAAGCCCGGACCTTGTGATAAATTTCTATGAAAATGTTTTGTCTACTTTACAGTTATATTTTTTGCATGTTTTATAAAGACAAGTAGGGTTACTTTTGATTTTGTCGGAAGATCAAAGGATGGTACTTTAATTTATTATAACACCGGTTATTTTAATTAGACTTAACAATAATTACAAAATCAATAACTATTCTAAAATGCTTTTTTTTTGTTCAAATATTCTAAAATGCTACATTTTGCACTATCTTTAGTTTTTATATGTCATTAAAACAGATATGTTAGAACATGGGTCACCTAGTTCTGATTTACCATGTAAATATATATGGGGAGACATGTATATCTCTAGTTCTGATTTACCATGAGAATATATATGGGGAGGCATGTATATCTCTGTGGGATTAGTCGGGTGCGCGTAAGCTAGCCCGGAACCCATGTAACCAAAAAAAAAAAGAAAAAAAAAGCGGGATATGTTATATGTTTTCAATAAAATATGTAATGTCCCGAAAATATTTTATAGACAATTATCCATAATATCATTCAAGATATTAGATCGATAATTGCGGTTATAATTCGAAAGGATGGAAGTGCATATGAATAATCAAATTGGTTCTAGCTCCAATGCCACCCCAGATTCTATCTGGAAGGAGGTATGGAGTATGAATGCCCCTTCTAAAATAAAAAACTTCCTTTGGAAGGTTTGTAAAGGTATATTAGCTACTAAGGAGCTAAAGTATAAAAGAAAATGTGGGGAAAACTCCTTATGTAAGGTATGTAATAATGAAATAGAAAATGTGGAACATCTATTATTTGCTTGTCCTTGGGTAAGGGCCTTTTGGCTAATATCTCCTATGCAACTACTTTCTACACATTATAGTACATGAAATGTTGAGAAATGGCTATTGAATCTGGATAGTATAAAGGATTGTACTGATGTAGCAAATAGAAGGCTGAGGGATTTAGTCCCCTTTCTTTTTTTGGATAATCTGGAAAACAAGGAACAAATGCCTCTATGAAGGTGTATCTCCTGACCCTATGTTTGCATTATCACAGGCCCTCAAAGCCTATGATGAATTTGTAAAAAGTAATTCAAATACAATATCTGAGGCTAAGCAAGATTCTTCAACAAATCTTGATAAAAAAGATAATAAGAATCAAGGTGCTAAAAACACAACAGGTAACAAATATACTATTGGTAAGAAGGACAAAGATTATAAGTCTTATGATAGGAATCAAATTTTTGGAAATTCTAATGATGAGACTCTATTTGTACACACTGATGCTTCCTTTAAGACAAATAAAACTTCTTCATCTGCATTTATCATTCGGAATAATAAAAACAAACTAATTCATGGTCATGCCTTCACCTTTGTTTGTAACAGTGCAGAGGAAACTGAGTTTGTGGGTGTTAGGAATGGTCTTCTTTCAGCAATTAACCTCCAAGCTACGGATATTAGAGTCATATGCGATAATGAAGTAGTGGTTAATACCTTGAAGACGACTTCTCCTCCATCCTTTACTCGCCTTAAGCATTATTATCTTGATATTAGTTCTTTATGTAATAATAATAGGAGTGTTAATTTCTTCCATTGTAACAGGATAGAAAATGTTTGTGCTGATTGGGTTACAAAGCAAATGCTCGCTGGGTGTTTGCCAAGTAATTGGGTTGTAAAACCCCCTCCCCAATTAGTTAGTTTGTTAGACTCTTTCCCTATTCCTCGTGGAATAGGTTGATCTTGCTCTGTAATGAACTTATTTTGTTTTATATTTAATGCTTTTGACAAAAAAAAGAATTTCTATTTTACTAACTGAATTTCTAACCCTCCTAATGTAAGTTTTTAGTACACCTGGTCCTACATGTACATGTACATGGTATATTAAACCTTTTTATGCTTAAGATTTTTTTTTTTTTAGACAAATATGCTTAAGATAATCCTTACTTAAGAGACAAAAATTGGTTCTTTAATGACGTCAATAACATGCTTCTCTACAAAATAGTTGGTCTATAGTTCGTCACCAACAGCACCCATTGGCCCGTGCATACCACGCTCATATCAGAAGCGTGATAATATCATATTATCTATTATAAAAAGAACTATACAGCTATGTGTATATATAAGCTTATGAATTGGGGAATAAATTAGGGATTGATTATTTGAAGTAAGAAATGGCGCAAGCTGTGGAAGAATGGTACAAACAGATGCCAATCATCACTCGTTCCTACCTCACTGCTGCTATTGTCACCACAATTGGTTGCTCTCTAGATGTACGTGTATATATATGTGTATTTGCTATCGTTTTCTAATTGAGATTAAGCTGAACTTAATTATATAAATTCGATTTCCTTTCGATGTATAAGCAAATGGGTATGATAAATCAGGGAAAATGTTTAAGTGGGTTGGTTTACTTACGTAAAAATGAACTGTTGTTTGCTTTATACAGAGTACGCTTAATTTGAGAAAATGCCAAATGTGCGATTGCAAAATATTTGTTTTTGTTTAGAATTATTAGGTAGGATGAATATGATAAATGCTATTATGCAAAATGGACAAGGTTGAGAGTTGCTTAACTTGTTGGGAGCATTGTCTGAGATCAACATGGCTGTTTTAATTATTTGAAAAAGATGGGTTTCGAATGAATATAATGGGTATAGTAATTTTGGGCTAGTGAATTGGTGTAATGAAGCTTCAGTTTTATAAAACTAAAGTTTTTTTCATGTATAATATCTGTATGATGATATTTTATGTAATATTAAGTGAATGGTGATTAATTTTATTCTGTTTATTGGGTATAAAATAATTTTGCGATTTAAATGGTGTTACAGATTATATCTCCGTATAACTTATACTTGAACCCGAAACTTGTCGTGAAGCAATATCAAGTTTGGAGGCTTGTTACTAATTTCCTTTACTTCCGCAAAATGGGTAACTTTTCAATCTATCTTCTTCCGATAATAAATTACACGTGTTTTAACGTGAAATTATATGGATTTTGATGCATTAATAACACGTGACTATGTTATGTTAAGTAATATCAAGCACGTATAATTAATTTAAATTGTTATATTTACAGATCTGGATTTTCTGTTTCACATGTTCTTTCTGGCGAGGTATTGTAAGCTTCTAGAAGAAAACTCTTTCAGAGGAAGAACAGCAGATTTCTTTTATATGTTACTTTTTGGTGCAACTGTCTTAACTACTATTGTTCTTGTTGGTGGTATGATTCCTTTTGTCTCTGAATCATTCGCAAAGATTATATTTCTCAGCAATTCTCTCACATTTATGATGGTTAGTTCATATTTTCTCTCGACTTTTATATCCCTGTAAACTATAATTTTTTAAATTTTTTTGTCAGGTTTATGTTTGGAGTAAGCAAAATCCATTCATTCACATGAGCTTCTTGGGACTGTTTACTTTCACAGCAGCTTATCTTCCATGGGTTAGTTAGTTCATCAGCTTATCTATCTTCCATGGTTCTTTTGAAGAAAATTGTTATCTATATCTTTGTGTAGGTGCTTTTGACTTTCTCTGTTCTTGTGGGTGCTAGTGCTTGGGTTGATCTGTTGGTGAGTTTATTATATAATATATGTTTCAAGTATTATTAGTATATAATAATATTAATATGTTAATATGTTATTGTTTCAGGGTATGATAGCAGGACATGCATACTATTTTCTTGAAGATGTGTATCCAAGAATGACAAATAGAAGACCATTAAAGACTCCAGGGTTTATTAAAGCGTTATTTGCAGATGAAGAAGTAGTTGTGGCTAGGCCTGCAGATGTAAGATTTGCTGCTCCACCTATTGATGATCAAGTTGGGCAGAATAATTTGCGTAATGTCAGATTTCCTGATCCACAGAATTGAGTTATTACATATGTTATTTCCGCTCAGGAATTCTTATATAAGAAAAAAAATTTAATCTCTACCATTTTCCTGGGTAGCTAATCCTAAATTTTCTGGTGTTGATGTCATTAAAGATAGTAACTAAAAACTAGTTCACATTTGCAAAACCTTGAACGATTTTTGTAATATAGAAAATGAAGAAAAATATTTGACTCATTATCATCTTTACCCTCTCATTTCCTTTCATGAAATTTGAAATTGAAATTAGTGCTTAAAAAATCACTATGTGGCGCTTAGGTGACTACTCATCTCGGTTTTCCATTGCCTGGTGTCTGGCTTCGGCTTCTTTTGTTAGAGCGTCTGCTCGACCGTTAAATCTTCGTGGAATGCGTTTAAAGAAAACTGGGCCAACCTCCGTTGCCAGCCTCTTGACTTGTCTTGTCTGATCCACGATCTGAGTCTCCATCTAAGAGACTTTAACTATCTAGCTACTGACACTTGGTTGATACCTTGATATGGACTTTAACTATCTAGCTACCGACACTTGGTTGATACCTTGATATGATTAGGATGATTGGTTCTGGAAAAATTTCATGAAAAAATTAAATTTCATTTAATTTATCGAGAGATATGTTATTTGTGAAAAAATCTCGAACCATTAAATAAACATCATACTGTATTATGTGTCAATATTCCTGATAAAACTTACCGTTTAGTCCATCTGGTCCAGGGGCTTTAGTCGGTGACATATCAAAAACCATTTTCCGAATTTCTTCAAGTGTGGGTTGTTGCGTTAACTTGTCATTCGTGTCTTCAGTTACCTTATTTTGGATTCCTTCTGTTGCGTCTTCCATTTTCTCCTTATTATTCTCTTTAAATAGTTCCAAATAGTAGTTTTGAAAACTATTTCTGACTTCAGATATCTCCTCTTGCCAGGTTACGCGTTTGTCCTTTATACGATGTATTCGATTCGCGTGTCACCTCTTGATGATGGCTAAATAGAAAAACTTAGTGTTTTTGTCCCCATATTTTATCCATCCTTGTCTGACTCTATCATACCAGGTACTTTTCCTCGGCTTCATACGTTCTTTTTATCTCATCCTTTATTCTAATATGTTCTTCAACTATTTCAGTCGTAGTGGTATGTTGTTCTAACTCAATCAATTTCGTAGTTAATTCTTCTTGTGTGAATTTTTTTGTTTACTCCATCCTTTAAGTGCTACAATAGTATTATCTCTCTTTTCAACAAAAATTGGCAGTGATTCCTTTACTCCTTGTTCTCCCCAAGCTGTTTTAATCACACCCTCGCATTGTTCGTGTTCTACCCACTTTTTTTCAACTTTAAACTATCTTTGGCCAATGTTCAATGATCTATCATGTTGTAGGATTAACGGGCAATGGTCTGTTCCAATTGCCGGTGGAATGTATAATTGTGCATTTGCATACCTGTTTAAGCATTCACTAAAGGCAAACGCCCGATCAAGTTTGACCTTGATGAGTTTGTCAGTTCTTCGGTTAGATCACGTAAAATAACATCCATGACACTGAATTTAAACTAAACCATTATTCGAAATAAATCAAATTCATGCATGCGCTTACTATCGGAAGGTGTAGTGCTTAATTTTTCGCAGTTACTTAAAATATCATTAAAATCGCCTATAATTACCTAGGGTTTATTAATATTATTATTCCATATTGTAATTTCTTTCCATATTTTTAGCCTTTGTTCAAATTTAGCCGGAGCATGTACAAAAACTATATAATAGGGAAAATAAGCATTATTAATATATATGATAACAAAAAACTGGCTAGACATAAAAACTTCTAGCTTAACATCTGCTTGCCATATGAGCACAATGCCGCTGGAATGATAAGCATTTCCAAATGGAACCCTGATATAACTATTCGCATATTTGATTTTTTTTAACATTTTGGGAGCATCTTTTGCGCAAAACATGGTTTTAAAAAATACACGCAATACCCGGTTTAAATCTACCTAGCACGGACATAATACTAGACAATGTCAAGGGCGCCCGGATTCCTTGACAGTTCCAAAACATGTCGTCATCTAAAGTCGTCGAACGTCTTGGGGATAGTCTGGATATCCCTTATTAAATAAAATTCCACTTTACCCCACCAGTTAATAATTCCTTGAAAAATACCTTTCATATTCCTAGCCCAATTTTTTTTCTCTTGTATTAAATCCCGTTTTAAGTAAGATTTTTAATACCCTCCCAAAGTTTACCCATACTAGCCCATCCCTCTCCAAATGGTCCTTACTGAAACCGACCTAGAAAAAATAATTGAAAATACAGGCCCAAGAAAGGGAAAATTAGTTTTTAAGGCCCAAAGGGGGGTTGGGTTTCTAATTAAAATCTCAGCTCCTAACTACTAGTTAGATCCCAACTAAAAGGGGCAAAAACCCCAAAACCCCCCTTCCCCTATTACCCACAGTGAACTTCCCAAAACCTAAAACAAAACCCCATTATACACATTGCTGCAAATCCATTCCCATTCCATTCTCTCTCTGTACAAATGAATAAGGACATACGAAGCATTATGCTTGAAATCAATATTTAACATATTCTGAATACAAAATTTAGCATAATCACATGTATTCGAAAACACAGAGTTGAACTAGCATAAAAAAATTCGAACATCTAAAAATTGTTTATATCAGTAACAAGAATATTAATGTACTAAATACGCTAAAACACCTATAACATAGAATTAAAAAAATCGGATGAGTTATAATACAACCAACCTTTTAAATCCGTTTCTATCAAAAAAGTTTGCTTGCAATTGTTGAGATTCGTTTGGAATGAATTGTTGTTTTTACAAAATATATTAGATCGTTGGAGAGGGAATGAAATTTGTTTTGATCCCTTTTCGTTCATAACTCTTGAGTTGGTTGACAAAAATTGCGGAGCCGATGCAATCAAGTTTGATTAGGGCAATAATAGTCTTAATAAGTAGGATGGTAAATGATTTCGTAATCTTTACCTTATATAACAAACTGATATACATTAATGATCGGTCAAACAAATAAAATCATTATTTAATTAGAAATAAGGGTAAAGATGACATAAGTAAACATTATTGGACCTTATAGAAAGGACAAAAAATGATGGAATTGATAAGAGTTGGGTTATGGATATTTGGTCTTTATAAACTAATAACTCATAAATATATAATTAATAATAAATTTTTGAAAAAGTATTAAAAAATTGAAATAACGTGGAGGAACTAATAAAGTAGAATTAAATAATAAGATGTAAAAGAAAAGTGGGGTTTAAATAAAAAAATTGAGATGAAAAATAATATAATAAAAAATGTTAGAATTAATATTTGGGTGAATTACCCAAGGGGTCTTGGAGACCATCTTAGTGCCATATAGAAACCAAGTGGATTCTCTGTTCTACTTAGATGCCTCAAAATTGACAAATACCTTTACTACCCTTATAGTGTATATAAGATAAAAAAATAGATTCTTCTCTCTCCTCCATTACCATTAGTCTCTCTCTCCTCCATTACCATTAATCTCTCTCCTCCTTTATCAATTTCTCTCTCTCCTCTTTCATTAACTATTAATAAATTCCAGCTCCGACCTCCGACCTCCGACCACCGCCGGCCACCGCCGGAAAAAGTACTGAGCATAAAGTACTGAGCATGGAAAAAGTACTGAGCATGAAAAAGTACTGAGCATAAAGTATTGAGCGTGAAAAAAGTATTGAGTATCAGAAAAATTTGCCGATTAATTGGATTTTTTTATTGAGTAAATATACTGAGCATGCTCGTTTAATCAATAAAAGTGCTGAGCATGCTTGTTTAATCAATAAAAGTGCTGAGCATTTCTCGTATAAATCAGTAAAATTGCTGAGCATTTTTCGTATAATCAGTAAAAGTGCTGAGCATTTAGACAAAAGTATAGAATTTAATACAAAATCTAATTTACATTACAAAAATAAAATTATTACAATGAAAAAAAGAAAAATAAAATAAGTTGACCCATTTGAGCAGCCACTGATTCCTTCTCTTCTTCTAATTTTCCATGTTCTTGCTAGTTACTAAGTACGTTCATCAATTTATTATTTTAAATTTCAACTCATTGCTTGTATCTTCAAGACCTTCATGGTTTCCTGACCAAATACATCACTTTATCGATAAAAATGCTTTAAGTACCGACAATTAATCTCTAGAAAACAATTCTGCTATTTTCCTATTTTTTGATTTCCCACGAATTCATATTTGTCTTTATATTTCATCTTAATTATTCAGCAAGCAGATTACTAAATCATACGCTATCCATTAATCTCAAACATTAATTATTTAGAATTCAAAAAAAATTAAAAAGACTCTTCACAGTAGATCCGATTTACTGAGCATACCTAGTTCACCATAGAAGCCATGAAAGAATGGAGGAAGGCGCGTCTTCGACAAATCACAACCATGAACGGACAGATCTTGAAGCTCTGATCCCAGCGGCAGTCATCGGAGGACATGTCTTCTCCAGCATCTCCTAGAAGAACATTGTTCTCCAGATCTTCTCCAACAGACATATGTTGGTTTTGAGCTCGAGGACGGAAAATAGATCGGCGGCACCACCACGAACGCAGCAACACCACCACCTCGCACCACCGCGAATATCCATGAACGGCAGCATCACCTCGCACTACCGCGGATCTCCACGAATGACAACACCACCACCGCAAATCTCCAGATCCACCGCCGCGAATCACCACGAAAGACTTTTCACGTGAAGGATAAAAGAGACGCGGGAAAGAGAAATAAAATAGAGAGGAGAGAGAATGTGTTTTAGGTTTAATAAATTCTGACCAATTAAATATATATAGAGAAAAAAAATTAAGAAAAGGGTAGAAATGTAATTAGATTTTTTGGGTATAGTGTTAATTTATTGTTGTGGCCTTTAGTAAGAAGACAGAATCCACCCAGTCTTGTTAGGTCTTGAGGTGGTGTTTTCAAGACCTCTTGGGTAATAATCTCTTAATATTTCGGTGAAAAAGAAAAAAAAACGTATAATTTTTAATGCTACTCGCATGCTGACCTAGTGTGTGATTTCAAATAAATAAAAATAATATTACTGAAAAAAAAAAAAAAGCTTTTTAGTTAGAAAATATAAAACTCCATTGTCCAGGACCAATTTTAAATGGGGCGCCCATTAAGATATTTTAGCTCTATATATATTAACCTAAAAAAAATTCACTTAGATGTTTTTGTTCAAATTTATAATATTCCTATAAAAACGTCAAATCTTATAAATTTATAAGTTCTTTAACATATACGATGCATTTGTTATAAAAGAATATTTACAGTATATGTTTTCTTTCATTCGAAATTTTTCTTTTTTAAAACTCATAAACATATTTATGATAATTTTTTGACATGTAATTATAATCGATTATGTCAAAGATTCATTTATGAGAACAGTATATATTAAAACAGAATTTTCCTTATATTCAAACAAATAAATAAATATATATAAATTTAATTATTATTTTTTGGGATAATTCCCTAAATTATATAAAGGACCTCATATTTTGGTTTCTCCTAAGGTATTAAAAAAACTTGAGACACCTATGCAAACATAGATTTCTTCGGACTCTAAGACTGCAACAAAACATCACGCCTACAATATTGATTCAACACCACGACTGATTTAATATCAACACCCACATCTTAACGTTGGAACAATCATAATTCAAAATTCACAACAAGTAAAAGGAAACAGTGATGGTTTTTACACCCCCCCTTCAAATTAACCAAATACAGGAGTAATCATAATAAAGAGAAATGAATTTGTCTAGAAAAGAAAGTGTACACTCTATCTTTTGCAATTTTAGAATTTATAAAAAAAAGAACATTTAGTTGCTCATCAGACTTCCTTAGATCCAACACGAGCTTAATATGGTGTTATATAATCATTCAAGTAAGTTGGTACTTGTCTCATTCTTGTGCTCCTACAATTGACCTGCAGCTAGTAACATTTCTAATTAAAACTAGCATCCAACATGTTTATAATATAATTAATCATTAATAAGCTATAGTGCAAGTCATGAATTACCTTCAACCATTACATAATCTGGAGAAGAGAGATGCATGCTTGAATTCCCATCTTCCGAGTGCATTCCTTGTATAGATACTAAGCTAGGAATTATGCTATACGAAATTGGCTTGTAAGCAGAAGGCTTGAAGATATATTTATACTTCTTCGATTCGATATCATATTGAATCCTATAACTAGAAACATTCAGTACACTTGCTAAGAATGCCGCTTTTACTCGAACCACGCTCCTTAAATACGGTTTCATGAAATCCAATAGAATAATCTTTTTCTCTGACCATATCTGTTTATTAAAATCCTCCAACACCCACACATGGAGCTCTTCTCCAGTTATAAACCCAAGTGACAACTTCTCATCCCAAATAAACCATCGGAATTTATAGCCATCTTTTCGAGAACCCCAAGGAATCTTGATTCTCATGAAGCTATCGTCTTTAAAGTTGTATCTAATTATATCTACTTTATCCATTTCATTTGTACACCAATTTATAAGGTAATTTGCCTCCTCAGACCTTGCCCAATTTATTATTGCTATGTTATCTTGTGAGAGAGAAATATCAATGGGTCTCCAAACAAGATCAACTCCAACAGTTAACGTTTTAATACGAAAATATTCATTTGTTCCTTTCTTACGATACATGTAGTATAACTTATAGTTATTAGTGGATGAATCAAAACCCATGTACATGTAGGGTCTGCAAACTCCTTCTTCTTCAGGAACGTCAAGCAATTCAAGCACTTGTTTAGTCAACGGGTTTCTTATACGATACTTACCCGTCTTTTCACTTATCTCTAACACTAAGCCATTGATGGAATTTCTTGATTTGAATCTTTCCTCATTACCATTTGACTTACTTTTTCCTTCACAAACATGATGGCATTTACTCTGGCTCCTATGCTTCTTAATGAAATTGGGGTCATGAATAATGGTGTGCCATAACTTGCAAACACTTTTAAATCTTAATAAACTGATTACAGGCAACCAGCTCAATATCTCAACAATCACATCATCAGGCCAAAACTCCCCTCGCTTGGGTGATAAAGGTCTCTCCATCTTTGTCATCTGTTAAATTAGCAAGCATCTCAACAAACAACTTCCATTTTCAGTTACAAAGAGTACAAAATACATGCATATTAAAAATTGTACAAGTATAAAGTATTAAAGTAATATGTAATGTGAATGACACTAATATTAATAAAAAAATTATAATATATCGGGGTTATTTTGACTCCAGTAAATTCAATCTTTGGAACTTTTAATTTGGTTAGTGCAATCTTTACATAATATAGGGACTTATATTACAATTTTGCATAATATGAAGATCTATTTTGTAATTTTTGCATAATATTTGGATTATAGTGCAAATAAACTAGAAGAAAAAAAATTGAGATGTTGTCCCTGGAACCCTTTGTTCGTCCCTGATCCTTTTTCTCCAAGCTTTGTTTGTCACTTCTTTTATGGATATATAAGTGTTCACCTTGTTTCAAAAGTTCAAACTAAAAAGGGGAAGGAGCCCCTTTGTCTTTTATCTTCTTCTTTTAAATTAAGAATTTTGTGCCTTTCAATGTGTAAGATCTAGGTATTTTCTACGAAAGATGTGGTAATGTGGATCACACTGTATTGCAAAATTATATTATCTACCAATAATCCTAATAATGTGAACCATAGTTTCTATTGATATCAGATCATTCCAGCACAACTACCAAACAAATTATCACAAAGCAAAAACTAGATTTTGATATTTTATTTCTGAGCAAGAAGCTTTCACAAAATTACTACATTTATGTGTTTGTGAGTGCACATGGATATAAGACCTATTGGTTATATCTTCGGAGACGATCTATAACATACGATTAGCACCCAGTTAGTACTAAAATCATTGTTAAACTAATCATTTACCACACCACTACAATCATTATATATTTTTATTTCAACTTTCTATCATTTTCTATTGTTGTTATAGTATCTCCAACAATATCTCACATTAAGGGAGGAAGGGGTACTTTTGGCTTTCCTTACATGGTTCTAGATACTTCCTTACATAAAAAGATTAGAATTCTAAAATTACTTATTTATTAATTGAAGTTGGAAAAATATATTAAATAAAACAATTATTTATTATTTTTCTATAAAATCAAGTAATTTTTATTAATAATCAATTTTCAAATATATATATATATATATATATATATATATATATATATACATATCCAAAAATAATTAAAAGGTAACAATTATAATTGAGTCCCCAATTTGATATTAACCTAGAATTTTAATTACACCTTACAAACTTTCTACTATAATAAAAGCAACAACAATATCATCTAATATTTTCTCCTCACTAATGTTCTGCACCTTATACAAAATAGCATTCAGTATTTCCATATTTCATACACAGTTGCACCAACATTTCACTTCTAATTGATTATTTTAGACTCTTACCTTATGCAACCTTACTCAAACAAGCAACCCACTAATTTCCCTCCCCAAACTAGACATTTATACCATACTCTAGACACATGCTTGCCAAATATTTTTGTTAACACAAATTCAAATAACAAGTGTTCAATTTTTTTAGTGGCATTCATGCACAAATAACACATACCATCAGACACTCACCTACATAATGATCCTCTCCTTAGTAATTAGCACGTGCTTACAGTCTAACCATATACAAAAGGATACTCTTGGCTCATACACCCAATTCCACACCAGATTGACCATAACACAATTGGATTGTACATTCACACATCTAGGGCTGCAAACGAACCGATACTTTCACCAAGGGCTCGAGTTTGAGTTCGCTAAAAGTTTGTTTGAGTTCGGCTCGTTAGTTAAACAAACCAAGCTCAAACTTTAAATTCGGGCTCGTTTACTAAACGAGACAAACTCAAACATATATAAGCTCGATTCGTTAAGCTCGTGAACAGTTTGATAAGAGCTCGTTAATAGGTTTGGTAGATATATTCAATTCAAAATTATCAATTTTATATGTATGTGTGTGTGTATATATATATATATATATATAAACTCAAAACTCCGTAAAATTTTTGTGTATCTAATTAATCATAACTAAAATATTCTATATTTAAGAAGTATATTTTTTTTCAAGTCAAATTATATAATATGTTTTATATTAGTTTTACTTAACTTCATTTTAAATCACATAAAATCCCAAAAATATATATATCATAGAAAAATAAACGAGACTTAAATGATTCTAAAACGAACAAATCCAAGCCGAACTCAAGCTTGGCAAAAAATAAGTTCGCTAAGGGTTTGTTTGAGTTCGGCTCGCTAGTTAACGAACCAAGCTCAAGAAAGCTAAAGCTCGGTTCGGCTCGGTTCAAACTCAAACCAAGCTCAAGCTCAAGCTCGCTAAAATATTAACAAACAAACTCAAGAAAGCTAAAGCTCGGTTCGGCTCGGTTCGTTTGCAGCCCTACACACATCCAACCATATTCCGATAAAAGTGGAATTGTTACCATTTATAGTCATATGTTCAACATTATCTACACATTTTGACTCAATTTACACATATTCAACCATAAAGCACTCTAAGTACTTTATAGCTAACAAATTAGGCACCTTAGCCTTTAACATCCAAAAAACTCAATAGCATAGCATCCACAAGGGAGCCAATAATGCTACCATAGAAATGTAAAAGATTTATAATAAACCATTCATAATGAAGTTCTTAAACACTTATCTACAGTTTAAAAACTTTCTCCACACCTAAAAAGCATTGTTAGGAATAGGAAAACTCTGTATACACCTTTCTCTAAGTAGTAGAAAGATCACAGACTCATCCCAAAGAGAGTATTTTCTACTATACAAGTGTCAAAATGGTTTGTAATTGACATTTTTTATGTCTACAAGACACCTCACTCTAAAACCACTCTTCTTTAGACAATCAAACCTCACTCGAAGAAACTTGTGCACATCTAGCCCCTTCATATTTACCATTCTACAAAAAAGTTGCAAAACACATCCAAATTTCTCTCATCAAACCACCAAGTAAGTAGAATACTGAGCACCAAAACATTTCAACGTGGCTCACCATAGACTGAATTAATTGAATATTCCCCATATGAGAGAAACCATCTAGTCCATTTATTTATCTTTCCCATACCACATCAATAAGCACCCTACAAGGCATCACACTCAATCTTCTTGTAATCAAAGGCATTAGGTGCGTTACATATAATTTTTATTCTATTACTAGATGGATATGAAACATTTAATTTGTAATCCTCTCAGAATATCCATCATTAAATACATTACATTTTAAAAGGTTGATTTTTAACCGAGACAATTCAGCATAAAACATTATTGTATTTTGCACCTCATTTGGACCTTCCACGTTTGGTCTATAAAATCTCTACAAATTATGTGCAAATGCCAAATGACACAAGTTTATCTTCTTACACTTTTGATGAAATTGGAAACCTCTATTTGAATCATTTTCTATAATATACACCCCAATACTTCCATTGCAATCACAAACTAATAAGGAGAAATTGAATCTCCTCGTCCAATTCCCCTCTCAAACTTCAACAAATCTTTAACTTTAACCATTCAAAAAATAATATAACATGGTGAACTGATACACGACTCAACCAAATTTATATTTTTTTATGAAAGTCGAAGAAAAAGCTCATATTCATCAAAAAAATATCTTGGACTATCATAAGTTTCAAGATATATAATTTAAGCACAAATCTGGAGGAGATGTCACTTTTACTATACCCTATCACCATTTCATGTGTACTAGTCACACTATCTGTGATATTCTTTCTATAAATAAAAGTTTATTGCTACTTTGAAATAATCAAATCAAAAACACAATTCAGTCTACTAAATATAAGCTTAGCACATATTTGTGAAGCATATTCCAACATAAGATAGACATATTATCTCTCATTGTGAGATGAGTATGAATCTTTGGAACAAGAGATATATGATAATTTTCAATTCCTTAAGACACCTTCCAAACTCTATCATTTCTCTTAGTGCATTATATATTACACCTACAATTAGAGGTTAACTATGTTTGTAAAAGTGGGCACTAAATCCATCAAGGCTATTTGTGTCGTCACGTGTTATGGAAAATATTGCACTTCCACCCTCTTTGTTAGTGACAAGATAAACTAACTAACAAGCAAAATATTAGAGATTGCTTTTTCAAGGATGAGTTTTAGTTAAACAATAGAAGGGTTTTTATCTACAAGTCGTTGCGAACTAAAAAAAAAACTCTTGTAATAAGCAAATAAAAACACCTGTTGTAGCATTATATGTGTACACCTTACCCCTTTTAGTACCCGCAACCACCTTCACATTGTTTCTAACCACTACGCCTCTAACAAAATTATGGAAGAATCTTGAATTACTATCATGCCTAATCCAAGTACACCTGAATTTCTGTCTAGCAATAGCCTCACCAAGATTTGCAACCCCCATCAACTCTATTTTAAGACTCTTCTCCTTATTTAGCAACTCCTCATCCACGTTCCCACCTAACATTCCATGAACCACATCCAATTTTTCCCTATCCATCTCAATTCTAAAGATCACATTTAGGTATAAATTTCTTATTAAGTTGCTTAAGTTTAACATTCAATCTTTTTTTGCTTTCCATCACTTGAAATATGGAACTTCTCCTCACTTGATTATTCTAAAAATCTTTTATTATAGATGGACAAGTGGATTAAGTGATGCATGTTTGAAAAAATATTTTAAATTGACCTTTCTTTCCTATTTCGGTAAAAGAGTGATTATGAGTGTTATATTATCATACATCCCAACATATTCCAAATCCAAAGCACCAATTTTTTAATAAATCAACCCATCATTATTAGGAAAATCTCCATCAATCCTATATTATATCAAAGCATCACCTAATCTTAATTGATTCATGTATTGAATCTTATGTTACCTTGCAACTCCCCAATACTAATGTAATTCCTTATTTCATCAATCCATGTAGACAAACTTACAACTTCATTCCTACAATTAATTTCCATCACCTCATTAATGTCCCTTGTCACACATAATGCATGTCCCATTGTTTGAGACTTCCATGTTACCATTTGATCCAAAAAATCTATTTTACTTATAGTATCATTATAAACATATCCAAAGTATAACATAAAAGACATTCTTACTTCACACAAAATTATCTAACTACCACTACAAACCACATCCATTTCACCTTATCAAGATCCTAAAGCATCCAAGAACTTTCTCATCGATGATGAGCATACCATCATCTATGTCTTAAATTTTTCATTATATATTTCAAGCATTTTACCTTGCTTCACCCTTGTTTATAACATTCCAACCACCAAAACCCCATCCCACACTTATTCAATGTCCTTAAGTAATCAGCTAGCTTGGGAGAATTATTTAATCTTCTAATATTCTAAAATCACACAATTATCTATCAAATAGTTTCTCATTTACCCTATGTCTCCATGAGTAATTTACCTTTACCTCCACCATATGTTCCTCTCCTATAATTAATCTCACACTTGTAATCAAAGTCATTATAGTATCCATCTCCATACACACCCTTACAACATAAATTTTAGAACTCTTCTCAGTATCATACCCATTGAATGGGGTAACCAACAACATTATCTATATGATTGAGTCTTATTTTAATAATAAGACATATTTGAAACATCCACAATCTTCACCCGCTACATAACCCTTTCAATAAACATATTTTCAAACTGTAGAACATGGTGTCACTCTTAATATTAATGGAAAGATATTAATATGCCATATCCTCATATCAAAATTGAAAATAAACATCCATGTTATATTAGTTTGAATCTCAATATTACCAAACTTCTTTTATTGATTCTCAAACACGGTCTTTATAACATTGTACCAAGGAGTTCTATCTTAGAATTGTCCTACTAAACAATGGGTCATTCTTGAAATACTTGCTTCACTTACAATATGATGAGGTCTTACAATAAGAAATTAATCTTATTGGATAGGGAACTCCAACAATATATCACAATCTCAACTCGTTAATTAAGAGATACCTAGTCTTTTACACTATTTTAAAATGAGAATTATAAACCACATACGTTAGTAATATATTACAGATGAAGGATTATTAGTCTTTTTTAGTCAGAAAATTATTAATCTTTCCATAAAAAAACAAAAACGTCTGTAAGAGGAATAAACATTCAATACGACAGTAAAATGACTTGGGTAAAGTTTAATCCTAGAGTGTACGATCAACGTGAAGTCCATCCCGACCAACTCTCAACCTTTATCCCTTTAATTTTAGATCATTCTTATGTTCGAGTAATATGACATAATTCATATTTGTAGGTATACAAGATTAACACATACTATTTAGTTGGATCTCTTACACAAGTTTTATGTTCTTATCTTTATTCATAAATGGTAAACTATATTGAACTAATCAACAAGAATTACAATCAAAATAAAAAATTTAAAGATATCAATCTAAATGGTAAAGAGCAAAAGATAACTTAATTGGTAGATAAACCATTTTTAGGGTAATCACGCCTAATAATGCAACTATTTATAATTATTAATAAAGATAAAATTAGAAAAATAACCATATCGGTTCATAGATATCAAATTATTTTGACAATTGACCTAAACATAATTAAACTTTTGTGTATAAATACATAGATAAATTCTATGAAATGTATCATGAAAATTTATCAATCAAAAAGCAAAAACATTGAATGTAATACATTGAGACTCACCGAAAGAGAAAGGGTAAGAAGACGGTCGTTACTTCTCTGTGAGCTTCTCTTGCGGCTTCGTATATATTAGGGGTTATAACTTATACCTGATTTATAAGTAATATTGGTTGTTTTGATTTTCTTGTAAAATGTTGTAAACGGTATCGTATCTAATCGGTTTCTTTTGATAAAAAAAGATATATACGTAATATTGTGAAAAGTAAAAGGATGTTTTATAACTTTAACCGTTAACAAAATTTCCCCATAATTTGACCCTATTTGGAGTAATTACAAAGTGCCTACAACATCATTTTCATAATCACCCCAATTACTTTTCTTTATAAAGCCTTTCAATTCGAACAAGAAGATAATTTGAAAAGAGTTAACTACACTATTAGACACTTAATCTCTAAAATAGAAGTCTTATAACTTATGTTCTCTAAAAATACTACGAAAAATCCTTGAAACTAACAATGATACTTTTACTAACATAATGATGCATAATAACTAAAATTCCCTTATGCGATTTGAGCACATGCAATCTATATGGTATTTAATTTGTTTTTTAAACCTATAATATTTTTTACATCACATTATTTTATGATTTATAAATAAAGACACGTCCCTGCAATTATATATATCATAAGCAACCCATATATTTTATATTCAATATACAATAGCCCTAAAGTAAAAAGCGATACACAAAGACTCTACATTCTTTATTATTTACAAAACAATACCCATATATCAAACAACAAAAAAACAAGCCTACAACTAAAAAATCAAAATTGCAAACAAAGTACCAATAATATCTTATAGTTCACTTAACAACCCTCACATTTTCAGTAATATACAAAACAACCTTATAACAGTAATACTCTCTCTCTCTGCTAGCTTATCCAACATCTGATCTATGAACGAAAGAGGAAAATGATCTTTCCTGGTGGCCTCGTTCAACTTTCGGTAGTCCATACACACTCTCCAAACTACAATAGATCTCGAGGCTATATCCTCGTTCTTATCATTAAAGACAGTAGTGATACCACCCTTCTTTGGCACGTATTGAACTGGACTCACCCATACGTTGGTAGATATAGGGAAGATGATTCACGCATCTACTAACTTTATCACCTCTTTTCTGACCACTTCTTTCATCACTGGCATGAAACTTCTTTGCCCCTCAATTGAGCATGCACTCTCATCTTCAAGAATGATCTTATGTTGGCAAATGGTTGGACTAATACCTTTGATTTCAGCAATAGTCCATCCAATTGCCTCTTTATTAGCTCAAAGCACATACAACAACTTGTCTTCTTGAGGACCTATTAAGTTAGCTGAAACAATAACAGGTAAAGTATCGTTACTACCCAAATAATCATACTTCAAGTGTGCTGATAGTGATTTCTCTTCAAGTTTCGGGGAGATTCAATAAATCTTTTATTTTGAGGTTCAACCTTCCCAGATTCTCTCACTTGTTCATAGCCAAGGCGCTTTGGTTTCACACTTTCCTAATTAAGAGCTGCCACAGTTTCGAAAAGCTCTTCATATAACTCAGGCAAGTCTAATGTTAGGGCAGCCTGCTAAACATCATCAAAATTTGTCTCATCACATACTTTATGTGTGGCATGATCGATGGCATCCATACGGAGACAATCATTATTAGAACCATTTGGGACTGTTCTTCAACCTAAAGATAAAAAATATAAAAAAATTGTATATATCATATATTATGATACATATTTATTGTTGATAACATCACAAACAATAAAAAAAAATCTAAAAAATTGAATACAACAAAAAAGAAAAACAGTTTGAGTTTTGAGAAAATTCCTAGAATTAAGGATCTAAGTTTTAGGATTTCTAAAAACTTAATATGTTCTTTAAACTCAAAATTCTAAGTTTTGTCTTCAAATTCTAACTAGTCATGATATCCCATCCAAATGATTTGAGATCAAATACCAATTCCAAAACCTTGAGGGGCAAGACTGCCAATTCTCAAACTTTAAGGTGTCCAATTGAAAAATTCTCATTACATGTATGATATATGTATATGCGTGTATACAATCAATTACTTACACCATGGAGTCTTATGCGTGTAGCATCTCACATTACATGATGAAAAATTAAATGATTTATTAAAACATTAATAATAAGTTCCAAATAATTATTTTTATTTGACAGAAGTTTGAATCACGTGAAAGGCGCTAACAATGAAGAAACTATTACTAAAGAAGTATCTATTAAGGTCTATAACGGTTGTGGTATGGTGTCTTTTATTAAAAAAAAAAATGACAGTTTTGGTAAAAAAAGTTAAATATTAAAGTGAGATTTTTGGTATTATATTTTTACAAAAATATTTGTTGAGAGAACAATGAAGACATCGAAAATATAAGAGAGAAAAATAAGCGCAAAATATACCAATGCCTTTTATGGGGGAAAAAACGAGTAAGCACAGTTGCTCGGAGAAATAAAAACTTAAAATAGAAGTTTTTTGAGCATTAATCGAATATCTTATTGTAGGGTTTATAATCCATTCATTAGATAGGGTGACAATCTATAAATGCTCGCAGACATTTGAAAACTAGCAACGGAAACGGATGAAGTAATGCGATCAACACATTTTTTTTTTGTTCAAATAGCTCCAATTGAACATAAACACACGACAAAATAGAGAATCGGGCAAAGAGGCACCGAGATCAGGCTAGCAAAATAAACGAAAATTGTCACAGATTCATCCCCGAAATCTATGTCAAGGACATCAATCGTTATTAATTAATTTAGAACATGCATTATGAAATTTGTTTTTATTTCAATATTATTTTGGACACCTCAAAGGGAAAGGATACCATCAACATAATAATAAAAGTAATTTTACATTTTTTCAACTTCTTTTACCACCAACTCCTCTACATATCCCTCAGTTTACAGACGGTCATCAAGCTAAATAATTGTTGATACCACAAGTCTCTTGGGGGGGTGGGTTGGGGGGGGGGTGTGGTGTGATGCATGCCAGCTCAGCTTTTCTTTTCTTCATCAACTCCACTAACGAATAGGATGGTATTGAGCTGATATTCTTTTAGGAGGAAGCTTACGAAGTATGAATAGCACTAAAGCTGAAGGAAGAATCTCTACAAGCTGCTTATTTCAATTTTAAACATATAAATATAATTAATATATTATTAACTCAACAAAATAAAAGAGACTGTTTTTGTTTTACCATGTAATAGATCAAATTTAAAACCGGGTGATCCAATACATCAAGTGTCACATCTGAATCAAAAGCAGATAGTGCAAGCTACATGCATATAAACAAATATTCAATTATGTGTATCATAACATACTTAAAACCGAAAAAAAAAAAATCACTCTTACTTACCACAAAACATCTTATGAGGAAACACGTAAAGCATATAGCTGTCACTGATCCAACCTGCACCAATCACCATTTGTTAGATTAAAAAAATACAGGGACTTATAATGCAATTAACTCAAATTATTTCTAGTATCTAACCTCGTGAAGTTTATTTCTTCTTCCTTTAGATTCAATAGGAAATCGTCTCAACATGCAAAATAACCTGTATAGTGTAAGTAATATCACATTCATAACTCAATTTGGAAATTCTTGCAAATAAAAGAGAAAATGCATAAAATATTGTACCTTCCACCATAGGACAAGAAACCCAAAGCTGCTATAAATGATATCACTGCAGAGAATCAAAAGATTTAAGATGTGCAAAAATTAAAAAGATCTTTTTCCCCTTGTGAAAATTGTGCATCATTTTTCTCTCAATTTTACTCTTTTACTCTTAAGATCTACTAAAGAACAATAAAATTAGTAGCACAAGACTAACCTGCCATAAATATCTTTCCAATAAACTCCCCAGAACTGTTATCATCTATCCACAGGTACACCCAAAGACCGATCTACAGCCAAAATCAATTATTAAATATTATTTCTGAAATCAAATTGTCTAAACTCTAAAGTATTTCATCATATTATAATGAGTATAAGCTTAATATAATTTAATCAAAAGATGAGGTATACCTGTATTAAATATATTCCGATATTAATCGAGATATAGTAAATTCTGAGCTTATCTGTTGGTAAAGTCCTAGCCTGCCCAATTATTCAATGATAAGGTTAGAGATGTTAATTAATAAAATCTTTCACAAATTCAAACACAATATATATATATATATATATATATATATATATATATATATATATTTACTTGCCTGGTGATAAATTTCTGCCCAAAATAAGGCAAGAAGTGTGTATGTTGAGAAAAATAAAAGTCCCGGAAGATCCAACAAAATCATTGTTACTACCTGCTCCAATATCGAATTAATAACAAAACCATAAATTTCTTCAATTCAAATTTAGTGTTATTTGCATCAATGGTCCCTGTGTTGTGCAAAAGAATCAAATATACACATACGGGGCAGTACCTTGGGATGTGATAGAAACACCTGTTTATGAAATCCAAACAAGATAGCACTCACTGAAACAATTAAAAAATAGTTTAGTTAATTTAATCGATTTAATTCCATAAAAAGAGTAACAAAAAAGTAATTACCTCCATTTACGATGAAATTCATAAGATGGAAAACTTTTTGTGTTGTCCAACCATACTCAGGTACTCTCCTTTGAATTCTTATCAATTGAACCTGTGTATTATCAATCCATATAATCAATTTTAATATAGAGTATCAGTTTGAAAATGGGTAAAAAGAAGGAAAAAAATATACAAAATTTCACCATTATAACCTTACACAAATTATAAATGGAGTGATGATGAGTTTTAGTATCAGTTGCTTAGCAAAAAAATGAAAACTACACAAATTCTTTTACATCTTCCACAAATTCATTTAAAAATATTCTTTTAATTAATTTCTGAAATTCCAATAGCTCACAATTCAATTTCTCAAACTAATTAACCCTTAAGATTCATTTGTGAAGCTTCAATCTTTTGACAGCATATATATATGTATGTATAAAGTTTCAATATATATGTACATATATATATATATATATATATATATATATATATATATATATATATATATATATATATATATATATATATATATATATATATATATATATATATATAGAGAGAGAGAGAGAGAGAGAGAGAGAGAGAGAGAGAGAGAGAGAGAGAGAGAAGAGTCATTACGAAGGCAATAGAAGAGACGAGGGCGAATAGAGCACAGAGAGTGAAAAAAATCCCATCTTGCCATTGTTGAGACTCATTTATCTGGTCCCACCAGCTCCATGTGATCTCTAAGGCGGAGACGGCGTCGATCGCCGGCAGGAACAGTGGCATTCTTGTCATTTTATCAAAACACTTAACCCTCAAAAGCTCTCAAATAACAACAACAACGAACAACTAAAACTAGACCGATAATTAAGACATGGCTAAGCAGATAAATACAAAATTATGTAATTAATTCAATATAAACAGTAAAATATATGTAAATTTGTGTGTGAGGTGTGTGTCGTGTGGTTTGAAGCCACTAGATGATTCTGGATTGCCTAGCTAAAGATGTACTCGTATCCTTTTCTTTTTGGTTGTTGAAACAGATATTATTAAAAAACAGATATATTTTATTTGGTCGGAAAGGGTTTTAAGACCATAATCTATATCTTAATCTTATAATACTACATTTTTTTTGACCAAAAAAAAAACATGACTATATTTCATCTTTGATTATTAAAAATAGTCTTTTTTTTTATGGGTGAATTATCTATAGGGTCTTAGGAGCACTATTTTTTCTCTATAGAGTAGTGTTTTGAAAGTTGTTATTCTTAGGGACCTCATTTTTTACAATAGTCTTTCCTACCCTTACTATCACTAAAAGACAAAATAGTATGATGTCACTGTTTCTCTCTCCTCTATCACTACCCACCTACCACCTACCCATCTACCACCCATCTCCGAACTCCGGCCACCGACCACCGACCACCGATCTCCGACCACGGACCTCCGGCACCGACCTCCGACCACCAGTCACCGGTCACCGGAGAAAACATAGAGTACTCTGAGAAAAACATAGAGTACTCCGACAAAACATAGAGTACTCGGAGAAAAACATAGAGTACTCCGAGAAAAACGTAGAGTACTCTATATATTTTAATGAATATTCTGAAAATTCGACCACCTACCTCCGGCTGCCAGAAAAATGCAGAGTATTGTATAAAAATGTAGAGTACTCTAATAAAACTCGGAGTACTCTAAGAAAAACTCGGAGTACTCTAAGAAATTCTCGGAGTACTCTAAGAAATTCTATGAGTACTCTTTAAATTGGGGGGTACTATTAAAAACACACAATCGGAAATGCTAAAACAATAAAAATATTGTGTATTATTTAAAAAAAGCACAATTATTACACATTTTATTACAAGGTAAAAAAAAAAAACCTACTGGTTTGACCAGATCTAGATCTGGTCAACCATTTACAAAGGAAAAAAAAAGAAAAAAAAAAACGGGATCTCTTCTTCACGCGTCGGAGCTCGAGCTCGACATCATGAACACCACCGCAGCTTCAGGCTCGGGCTCGACATCACGAACACCACCGCAGCTTCAGCTCGAGCTCGACATCACGAACACCACCGCAGCCTCCGGCTAGAACACGCTCCGATCTGCTTCTTCTTCTTCTCGCGTGAAGCAGCCATGGCTTCGAACGTCGGAGTTACAGTGACGTGCGGTGGTGGAGTTTGCAGCGTCTTATTCCTCCTTCTTCGTCGACGTGAACCAACGCGAGGAGGTGGTGAAGAACGTTCTCACCTCGCCGGAATCTGCTCACCACCATGGCAGCAAACAAAGTGATTTCGAGCTCTGCGCAGGAGGAGAGTGGTGGTGGTCACGAGCTCGCAGATCTGGAGGAAGGAGGAATGGCCGGAGCTCTACGCAGGAGGAAGGAAAGGAGGAGAGTGGTGGTGGCCATTTCGGTGGTGGTCACGAGCTCGCGGATCTGGATCTGTACGAGGGAGATGGTGGTGGTGGTGGCCATTTCGGCAGTGGTGGTGGCCATTTAGGTGGTGGTGGCAATTTAGGTGGTGGCGGTGGTGGTTGAGAGGGGAGAGGAGAGGGGAGAGGAGAGAGGAGAGAGAAGCAGGTGAGGAATTGTATTTACAACGTGAATGAAATTAGAAATGGAATAATTAGTATATATAGGTGTAGAAAAAACAAAAGAAGGGTAGTCTAGTAATTGGGGTTTTGGGGTTCATGTGTAAAAAAGTTGCTGAGGTCTTTAGTAAGAAGAGGCTCTAGGTGGGGGTGCTAACTCGAAGAGGGGGGTGTGGTCAAGACCCTAAGTGTCATTATCTCTTTTTTTATAAATTTTTTTGGTACGTCGTGGGAGGTCCGGGCCAGCTTGCGCGCACCACGACTAATCTCACGAGAATATGCAAGCCTCTTTATGCATATCCCAGGTACCACGACTAATCTCACGGGAATACGAAAACCTCTTTATGCATATCCCAGGTAAATCAGAACAATGTTACTATGTATAGGAAGGGGTTCGAACCTTACACCTCTCGCTTTACACCTTTTAAGTGATGAATAAATAGTAAGATTCTGGCCAGTTAAGCTAACCCAACTGGTTTATTAAACATAGTCTTATCCCTTAGCCCCCGTGGTGATTGTTATTTGACTTCTTTATATATATATATATATATATATATATTATCAGTTTAACCAAAAAAACATAGCCTATAAAAAAATTGAATCTTCCCCTAGTGGTGAAAAATAAACGGTATAAGATATTAACCCCTCCCTGAACATGGATAACCTAATTTTGATTTACCTGAAAATATGCATGAGTAAGCTTGCATATTCTCATAGGATTAGTCGTGGTACACGCAAGCTAGCCTAGACCACTTACATACTAAAAAGAAATTGTTCATAGATTAACTTAAATTTCACGAATGGCTTTTTTTATTGCTTGGCATATCTGGAAAGCAAGAATGAATTCATATTCAAGGGTATAAACCCTGACCATTTGATTACTTTGAAAAAATCATTATTAGCCTATGATGAATATTCCTCAGCAATTGAGCACACTTCTGAGGCTAAAAACAAAATCAAAATGAGTGAGGAATTGATTTTACAAAATAATGGATGCATTGGTATTCAAAATATTAATATGAATATGAGTAATGTCAAGGGGAGTGTGGGGACCACTCTATGGCAACCTCCACCTATGGGACATTTTAAGATTAATTGTGATGCTTCAATTAATTTACATACTAATTTAGCTTCCTATGCATGTATATTGCGTGATTCAACAGGGTCTTTTTTGGAAGGGAGAGCTGGAAAGATTAATGCTCACTCTATAACTTAAGCTGAGGCTCGAGGCATCCTTGAAGCTTGCAAAATGGTTAAAGGAAGATTTTTTGGAAAGATTTTAATTAAGAATGGTTGTCAAACTGTAATTAACCAAATTAATTTGACAACTTGTAATATTGAGAGTTGTACTAAGTTATCGGTTAACAATATTAGGTTTTGTATGAAAAGAGATATGCTTAGTATCTCCTTTGTTAGGAGAGAAAGTAATAGAAGTGCTGATTGGGTGGCCAAACAAATGTGGCAGATTGTTTGGTCTTTGGAGTGTTTCTCCGCTTCCCCAATTAGGCAACTTATTTCGTAATAACTTTGATGCTATAGGGGTAGGTTGATTTGTAATATCTTATGTGCTTTAATATTAGTGTTGTTTCCGACTAAAAAAAAACTTAATTTTCACAAACAAATAGATAACAAAAAGAATGTTGTCAAGAAAATATTGTAATAAATTTATATATATTATTATAATAATTATTAATTTCAGAAAGGAATATAATTTTATATGTGACTAGTCTAGGGGTGGAAATCGAAAGGAACGGATCGGAAAAAGGGTATTTCGGAAAAATTCCAATTTTTTTCGGAATAGATTTTTTCCATTCCAATTCCTATCCAATTTTTCGGAACTGGGAAAAACAATTCCTAATTCGGAATTTCGGAATTTACCGGGAATTCGGAACTTTTGGTTCAGAAAATTCGGAAATTCGGGTTGGAATTTTGGAACTTTTGGTTCGAAAATAACGGAACTAAGGGTTATAAATTGGAACAATAGTTTAATACTTACCCGAAGAGTAACCGTAGTAAAAAACTAAACTTATAAAACTTACTCAAAGAGTAACAGTAATTAAAAACAAATCCACAGTTATTTTTTTTAATTACACGAAAAAAACAAATATTGCAAAAAAAACTTGGAAAATGACCGTGCAAAATTTACATATTTCAAGGACTAGAGAAATAGGTCATTGATTTTCATGTTTCAAATACTCCATGCAATATTATTATAAAATATAATTTATAATTCGGTAATATAATTCAAAAATAAAATCGGATCGGAAATATAGTTCGGAAATGAAATCGGATCGGAAAACCCGGAAATATCGAAAAATTATATGTAGTTCCAATTTTCCCCATTCTCTCATTTATTATATACACATACGCATGACTCAATATATACACATTAATATATACGCATGAGAATATTAAATAAAATCTAATCCACTTAACCTTCATATAAATAAAAAAATTAAGAATTCAAATCAACTTTCATATAAATAAAATTTATTATTTTTTATTAAAACTTATAAAGTAATCATATAAGAAAAGTTCAACTAGATACAATATAAAATGAAAACAAAAATCACTTTACATTAGTAAAATAATTTTGTATTTTTTTTATTTTCATTGTTCAAAATATGTACAATTTTGAAAGAAATCATTGCTATATATCGAATCATCCAATAAAAATTATATAATATTAGAAAGTCAAGATAGAAATTATAGGATAATAAATATATATGTCTATCATATAAAAATTTAAAATTAATAAACACTTAAAGGATAACTAATAATTAAAAATATCTGATAATTGACCATTAACATTCATTATTCATAATATCTCTATATCTATATAATAAAATACTTTTTTATAATGGTTGGACCCTCTACAAATAAGACGAGCATGATCGTCTTTGGTCCCTTTATTTACTTCTCTTCACATTAATTGCATTAATTTTTTTCTAATAAAAACTTAACTGTCTTTTATCCCACTCCATTAGACATCTAAAATCTATGTATTTGATCCACGCTAACCGTAATCCTCTAACCTTAACCCAATTTTTTAACCGTAACCTAAACCTTAACCTCAAACTCAACTTCAATCTCAATCTCAACCTATAACTTAAACTTAACCTCAAGCTCTAACTTAAATTTTACCTTAACACCTCAAACTTAACCTTAACCTTCGCCTTAACCCAATCCCTCGACCTAGCCTTAGACTTAGCGTCAGCCTTAGCCTTAACCTTAAACTTAGCATTAGCTGCTGAAATTCAGATGTACTTGGCAACTTTATCTTTCCTAATTTATCTTTACTTCCTTTTATCTCCAATTTCCATCATTATCTTTTTTCCCTTATCTCTTGGAATTGATTTGACATCTAATTAATTACCATATATATTTAAAGCTTCACAATTAACAAACAATTAAACCAAATATACTCTAAAAATTATAAATCATCAAATCAAGACAAGAAATAGTAAAATATAAAAATATGAGTAAAAATCGATAATTTAATTATTAAATACACCTAAAATGATGTCTCCAACCTAGATTAATTCATCACAAATAGGGAGACATCAACGAAACTTGTCAAAAGCATATACTACAACGAATAACTCTTTCTTGGTCACCATATAAATCAATTGTGCATTTGTAACGGTTTTACTTGCATAATAACTAATGTGAAAGATATTTTCTTTTCTTTGACCCAACACAACTCACATAGAAAGATTAATTGCATCGCATTTGACCTCAAATTGAAGGCTCCAATTTGGAGGGGTGACAATCGGTGGGGCAATGAGCTTCTCCTTGATGCCAAGAATGCTGCAAGGCATCAAATTGAAAGGTGGAATCCTTCTAAAGTAAAGTGAAAAATATCATAAAAATACACAACTCATTTAAAGGTAATCTCCTAAGTTCAAAAAAAGCATACAAGCAGTTTAGGCTTCATAAATAAAAGATTTCTCAAGCTAAACAAAATTAGTTCATACTCAAATAATGAAAAATAGCTATTAAGACTATCATATTCATGTTCAGAAGACAAAACAAAATAAGATTACTCTACTAATTGCTGAAAACTGAAAAACAGAAAGGTTGGAATGACATGAACAACTTCCTAGCTCTTTTGTCTCTTCTTCTCTCTTACTCCAGGAGTTTTTCTCTCTAAAATTGACTAAGGACCCTTTTATAATGTTATATTTGGTGTATATATATAGGTCTAGAAAACGTTTCATGGGCTTGTTTTAAGTGACAAAGCTCACCCCAATAACGTGTTAAGTAAGTGTGGACTAGTTCGAACGACGGCATCGGCAATTGGCATGACTTCCTCGTTTCAACTCTAAATCGTGAAACTTTGATTTATATCAGTTCCTAACTTCATATAATAGTTTTATATTCAAGGTATTCTCCATAATCATTGTCAATATTGAATAGAACCTTGATCAATTCACTTCCTAAATCTGGCTGACACAAGCTTTCACTTTCTAAATCTGGCTGAATCTTCCTTTTTTGCAATAACTAAGGGATGAAGTGGATTTATTCACTTCTTATCATCATCTAAACGTGTTCTAGATACCAAGTAATTAATAGATACACATTTAACACATAAATTATGCACAAAAACTCTAGAAATAGCATAAATACCAAAACTAGACAAGAAAGTGTAGAACATCAATATATGGGGGGAAATCCCTCAGCTAAGCACTAGATACACCTAAAATGATGTCTCATAACTATATTATTCTATCACATAAATTGATACATCACCTATTCATGTAGACACATGTGTAACTCAATTTTGGTGTGTATGTACCAATATGTGTTGTTGTAGGGTATGAGCACGTACATGTTGTGGATGGATATGTACCCATATATGTGATTGGGTTGGGAATATACCCAGTTCAGTCATTGTGTATGATAAACTCACCATATTACTTACCACCCCACCTTTGGTATTAGGGCAACACAAATTATGCAGTCAAGACACACAAAATCAGTACGAACCAAGTCATAACAACAAAACCTTATTATACATCAAACACATACCTGCAGAACACTTCATACCATACCTAAATATGTTGAGCACTACAATAGGAAGCTAAAGTATCATTAACCTATTCATTCTTTGAAAATAATTTATTAACGGGGTTTTGGCCCTTAATATATGAATTGGTAACGATGTGGTAATATGCCTACATATACACAAGCATACACCAATGATGATATAAATAAATCACATCATAAAGTAACTCGACACGATGTCTTGTTGTGGAATATCATTGTGTTTTAAGGACCACACTCCTATTTTTCCCGAAGAATCCCCAATATAGATAACATCCTCTTCTTCGGAGGTCAGTTGGGTGAAATCTTGCAAATAGGGGGAAAACTATGGACTCTTCATTTGCCTCGGGTTGAATGGAAAATGTAGATAGTGCAGATATTTTGCTAGCATAACATCATCTTGTCTTGGAAATGTGAAAGTAACTTTATACATATTCGTATTTTGTGTCCATCTTGCCAAATGTCGGGACTTCTACTACATGCTCACACGGGAAACCGTCTAACTGTTATTTATCGCATGAACATGATCTACTGTCTAAACCCACCCTCACCGAGGGTCAGAATCAACCTAAAAGAGATGGTTACTCGACTATGACACCGTCCATGTTTGGGATACTCGATATTTCCCATCATACTCTACATGTCTCGTTGGGCATAGTTGGATTATCCATTGTTCAGTCAAAATAGATATTATTTAACATACTTGTTTAATCATCAACTCCTTCGTTTAGACTTTTCAACATTCTTGTGATTCCTAACTCAAAATATAGCAAATCGATCGAGGATGAAGCAGACGATACTTAAAATATTTCGATCTTCCTTTTAGGTTATTGGGCCTAGCTAGTTTATTCATATTTTTTCTTCCTTTTTTCACGTTGGTATGATCTTAAGGCTTCACCTTTTGTGTATTAAATATAATTTCATCCTTTTTTCTTTCATATCCACATTTCTGGGTTACTATTGTCCCTAATATTTGACAAAAAGGTTTATCGGCTATCTAATCTAGAATCCCTAACAATTTTTGCAAATCCAATTGACATTTTACTTTGATAACACTTTCTTTAATGGATTTATATATATATGGTATGCACCCACCACTTAGAACACACACTTCAGGTGTTTGTAGTTCAGTATAAAATGACTTATGGACCCATGGTGTAGGCATGGGGTTTCCACCCCCTTAACACCCTTTTGGTGGTGTTCTTCCAATGGAAGTTATCAAAGATCTACTTGGTCAGTTTACTTGGACTAATTCATTATCGACAAATTAAGATCGAAGTTGTATAGATAACTTAATAACTACCTAAAAGTTGAATTGAGATTTTATGGCGATCATGGAGGCTGAACTAGTCAATTTGACTAGTTTAACCTTCCTGGAGGTTTTTGATCGAGGTTTTACAATGACCACGTAGGCCAGAGCCTTTTAATGGACTTGTTATCCTTAGAGGTTTTTGATCTGGTATTTTGCAAAGACTATGTAGGTTGAACCATTTGGTCTCGTTAACCTTTTACGATGCATGATGGTGACACCTTAAGTCAAACCATTATGGGGACTGATTAACATTTTTAGAGTTTTTTTATCGAGGTTTAATAGTGACCACATAGTTCAAACCTTTTGGTGTCTCTTTAATCTTTTTAGAGGGTTTTGACAGAGGTTAGGTGGTGACCACGTAGGTCGAACCATTTTGGAGACTCATTCACCTTTAGAGGTTTTTGTTCAAGGTTGTATGCTGACCATTTAGGTTGAACCATTTTTGGAACTTTTTAATCTTTAGAGGTTTTTGTTTGAGGTTTTATAGTTACCACGTAGGTCAAACCACTATGGGGACTTGTAAACCTTTTTAGAGGGTTTTGACCGAAATCTGGTAGTGACACCATTGACCAAACCATATGGAGGTCTCGTTAACCTTTTTATAGGTTTTTATCGAGGTTAATGGTGACCACGTAGGTCGAACCATTTTGGGGCGCGTTAATCTTTAGAGGTTTTTTGTCGAGGTTTTATGGTGACCACGTAGGGTCAAACCATTTTGGGGACTCGTTGACCCTTAGAGATTTTTGTTTGATGTTTTATAGTGACCATGTGGATCGAATCATTTAGGGGTCTTGTTAACCTTGAGAGGTTTTTGTTTGAGATATATGGTGACTACGTAGGTTGAACCATTTTGGGGACTCACTTACCGCTAGAATTGTTTGTTCTTGTTGGGACTCGTTAACCTTTTGAGATTTTTGTTTGATGTATTATGGTGAACAATTAGGTCAAACCATTTTGGGGACTCGTTAACCTTCTTAGATTTTTGTATCAAGGTTTGATGGCGACAACATAGGACGAATCATTATATTATCATGTACAAAAGACTTGGATATTTCATAATAAGATTTTACCAACAAGAACTTAAAACTAACACAATACTACACTTATGTCGTCCACCACCTCGTTAAAAGACCTTCTATCAAGGAAAAGTGTGTAATATGGATCAAACATGTCCGTTTACCTAATTATATTTCATGAACCCACCTCTTAACTCCCTTGGGATTGACTACTTATAGAACTACAATAGATGTTATTCATTTCATGGATTAGGTAAAGCCCTTTTAATCTCTGAATAAAGCTCGGGCATACCTTACTTTTTACAGTAGGTATCTATATTTCCTTGGATTTGAGCGTATACTATTGATTATCCATACCTAGATTTAGCATTTTTCGCTTTGATTCCCTTTTAATCATAAGCATATCTACAAGGCCTCGTTGGTATAATTTGAAACATAACATCTGAATGGAACCTTTATCCTCATTGGATACGTCATCCACACTTTTAAAGAGTGAAACGATATAAACCCACCATTTTCAAGGATTTCTTCATAGATTCACCCACTGGGCTATACCTCGTCCTTTCTCTTGTGTGTTTATGATGAAATTATCTGGTCCAGCTAACAAATTGACATAACACTCCCTTACTTGGACTTAGTTTCCCCTAATTGTGAATACCCCTTTATTGGTTAGGAATTTAATGGTAAGGTAAAATCTTATTGAGTGTGGTTCATCCCACGATCCTATGGTAAGATAAATCTTAGTCTACCACCATGAACTTCATCTTAATGACAATACGTTTTCTAGGGGGTCACAGTTGTGACGACAACTCGATATGACATATAGCCTATAGGGGTTAGGCTTTTACCATTAAAATTTTGGATAGTGTCCAAATAAGCATGTAGCCTAGCTCTAGAAATCTTCATTTTATAGATGGTTTCAGAAAATATGAGTCTACAGAGCTTCTTGTCTCTACAAGTATCCTTTTAGTGAGCGTGTTTCCAACAATGCAAGGAATTACCACTGCATCATCAGGAGGGACATTAATCCACTTACATTATCATTATTGAAAATAACTTCATTGTCGATCCTCCCTTGGGTGGAGGCTCGCGACCCTACTTGGCATATTGATTTCCTTCCTGTTCATGTGGTTCCCGCGACATAACCTCCAACGATGTTGTATCACCCCTTAGTGGGTTAGCTCGGTCATACTGAACATAGAATCCAGGTTCCTCGAGGGACGTGGCTCGACCCCCTTGATAGTGACTATCACCGCAATTATTGGGGGTAAATACTTCTTATTTTCACGTTTGTTATATGGATGGGCCCTAGCGAACGAGGGTGGTAGCTTTCCTAACCCCTATTTTCATCGTATTTTGATGAGTAAGGATCAACATTTGTTTGTGAAGTAACCGACATCTTTGTGGAAACGACAATATCAGTTATGTTCTCTTAACTCAATTACATCCACAATTTTTAAGGTCATCTCAATTCAGTCTCGTTTTCGACCATATTTAACATTTCCCCTAAACTTTGACCTTGAGAGTATGTCACATTAATTTGATAACCCTCTTTATTTTTAGTCTTGTTTCTCTTAAAACTCGAATGAGATTTTTATTTCTTGTGATTATTTTCAAGGTTGTCTCGCATCTTGGTCCTTTCGTTGACATTGCAAGGTCATCTCCTAAAACTATATACGGTTTGGCCTCTCAGGGTCTTTGTGATTGTCAAGTTAGGTTATGAGGCTAACTTAATTTGTAATTCCTTATTCCTCTGCCAGTGAGTGAAGGCTAGACATTTTATTTTTATTATCAAATTTTATGTGTCATATGTTGCGCTTCTAAGCCTTTTAGAGTACTCCCGCAACGTATTCCGATGATGAGCCTCGAACCAAACTTTTACTTCCCGCGAAGTGTAGTTTCAACCTCCAATTTAATTGCTTGAAGGTTCCGATAGATTTAGTTTCCAACCTTAAAAACCATTATTGCTCTCTCCTTGACAAGGTGGCGGAAATTATACAAAAAATGGCATCATGATCATTTATATGTTCCATATGCACTTCCACATGTTAGCATGTTGGCGAAGGTTTGTGGACCCGTTGTACACGGGCATCAAGGATAATTTAAACGAACGAGGTAGCAACACATCTAGTATTTCCCAAGAAATTGGGTTATCTCGATTGCTTTTTTCAATTCTGTCTACTCTGAATGGCACTGGCCTCTAGGTGTCTTCTTGAGGTACGTAAGGTCCAGGGTGGTGGATTGGCCCTTTTTAGTGCTTTTTGCTGAAGAGTTTACAACAATTGCCCCAAGGTCTAAGGATTCAGCTGGATCTCTGGAGGTGGATGGTGTACGACCACATTGGTGTTTGGTATCGGTGAATCCGAACCCTGTTGACCCACAAGAGGTACTTCGTCCACATTTACCAGGGCATTATCGCCACTCTCTCTAGTAGGGGTGCTTCTTCGGCGTCATAAGATATAGTGGATTTGATTGTTATGTGTTGCTATTTTGGTCGGAACCTTTTCCTGCACTACCAGAGATTCGACGTTGCATGACTCGGTTGAGTTGGAGGCAATGACTTCATCCCCCCGCCCTTCATTGTCTAGTCGCAATTTTTGCTGCGTCTGGTTCTTGTGATTTTGTGATATCTCAATGGGTGAAAAGATCATAGACAGGGCCAATCTAATAGAGTGAAAACTACCAGATAGAAAATAAGTGAATAAAGTGATTGAATATGATGAATCGAAGTGTTTGAGTTTGGTTGAATTGGATTGAAAATAACAAGACCGAATAAAGTAAAACTGCTTAAAGAGTAAAATATATGTAGTTCAATAATAAGTGGTAGTAATTATCCTTGTGGTTACATGCAATCCTTGACTTAATGCTCGTATATATATTAGACACCCACCATCAGATGTTATTACTCGTTCTTTCCACTACCACCGTGATCTTACAAACCACCTTCTCTATTCTTGTGGACCATGCTTGAAGATGGGTTACGTTTGTCAAAAATTAAAAATATGTATAATACCTTTTCTTTTTAAAAAATTATCCTTAAGTAATATATATATATAAGATTATTTAAGGGTTAATGCCCAATAGGCACCTACCACCTTACACCCTTGCCCATAAAAGGCACCGTCTTTTTTAAAGAACAACGAGTAATGGGAAATTTCCCACTACTCAAAGTTTGAGTAATGGGAAACTTCCCACTACTCAAACTTTGAGTAGTGGGAAGCTTCCTATAACTCAAACGACTCTTTTTATATAAAAGAAAAGGAAAAAGCAAAATATATGTGGTCTTTTATGGACAAAAAAATAATGGTTGGGGTGAGAGGGAATTAATTTTAACTTGAGGTGTTTCTTGGACAATAATATTTTATTTATTATTTAATACCATACTTATTTTACTATTTAATTAAAAATGATATTAAAAAAGGTAGAGAAAAAAGTATCTTAATTCTTGAAAAAGAAACAAATAAAATTAGATATCTTGTATTATACTTTTTTTTCTTAATTTTAGAATGTTTGAACAAATAAATTTAGATAAATATTGTGTTAATTCTTCTTTCTCCATATTGAAAAAGGTATGAAGATTTGTTTGATGGTTTATTTATGATTATATTCCCACCACCAGGACCACCAGTACAACTGGATCACCAATTATTGGTAAAATCCTCAGCCTTTTCTTATAGCAATGTAGTATACACATACAGGCACAAATCCACTGGCCTGACAAGCAGATGTAAAGGTAAATTATACAAGGCCCAATAAGATTAGTAAAACACAATTATTCTATTCCTTCATTTTATAAATTCGGGACGGACATCTCCCGCAAACACACTGTCGGCAAAAAAGAAAATCAAAGAAATGTGCTCCCTCCAATAGACACGGCAAAATAAATGTTTATTCGAAAAAAACAAAAAAAAGACACGGCAAATTGTAAAATCCGCTACTTGAAATTAGCTTGATGGTTTAACTAGTCAAAGTTTTACTATTATTTGAGCACTTAAAGAAAAGGATAAGGTTTGAATTTTCTCCCTAACAAGTATAAATTTAGAGATACAAGATTCGAACCACTTCTTAAACATATGTAACTTACATCTAATTTACCAGGAAATATGCATGTCGAGGTTTATATATTTCTGTAAAATTAGTTGTGGTGTGTACAAACTGATACGGACCACCTACGTACTTAAAAAAAATACACTACTTTAAATAGTTTAACAGGTTAAAAATTTATTATTTTTCTATAATTGAAATAAAATAAGATATACATAATTCAAATTCTATTCTTAATATAAATAATTTAGTTCTGATTACATAATATAAATTTCTTTCTAACTAGTCGTGGTACATACAAATTGGTTCAAACCACTTATATCAAAAATTAAAAGAAATTGTGAAATTCATAAACCTCACACAATATACTCTCTCTTACATACATTATATGAATATATTATTATTGTTAATATAAATATATTATTATTGTTAATATAAATATATAATTAAATTTATAAATAAATTATAGACTAGTTGAAATAAAATAATTACAGATTTATTTGGTAAATTTATAAAGTAACTATTTTCCTAGGCGACATATAATTCTATGAAATATAAAAATAAAATAATTGTAGGAGATGTTCCGTTTGGAAATGTTTAGTTTAGTAGAAAAAAAAAATTTAGACTAAAATTTAAATTTTGAAAATATTATTAAAAATAATTTTAAAATTTAAAATCAGTTTAAGTGTTTTTCTTAAAAGTGCTTTTTAGGGTTTAAAAGACTTTTAAATATTTAGAAATACTTTTAAGTGCTTTTAAAAAAAGCACTTTCAAACGGACACTCATTGTGGTCAAGTTTTATGGTTGTAAAAGAAAAATTATGTGCATTAGTTTTGGAGGAAATTACTTATAAAAGTCTCAAATTTAAAAATGTTATTTATAAAGGAACAACTAAAAAAAATCCCTATAAAAGACTTAAATTTGATTTCTTGTTTGCTTTTTTATTCTTATACCTTACTTTTAGTTTTGTCGTTTCGTACGTAGCAGTAATTTCTATTTGGTATGTACAAAGTAATTTTTGTTTGGTACGTACCAAGTAATTCATGTACCCCTTTTTATATCACTACTTGGGTTATAATACTATCTGGTTAGCTACGTATCCATATTCGTTTTATGATTTTTGTACAATCACTTTTTATATAATTGCATGATAGGTCCCTAATAGCATATGTGTATGAACTAGAATGGTTTTTGTCCATGTCAAGGTTAATATCCGTGTTGGATATATACCTGTATCGAAGTCAAAGTAGGGTAGATGAATCTGTACTTATCTAGATAACCCAATCCAAGCTACCGTGTCAAGGTCCAATTGGTTTGTACCCAGTCAGATCCAATTGGTATGTACCGGTTCAATTCCAATTAGTATGTACCATCTCTAGCAGTTGTACCAAACAAATTTTTTCTACAAAAACAATTTAAAAAATGAAACATTGTAACATGAAACACTCGCATTGGAACAAAAACAAAAAGATAATCTCTTCACGATAAAACCCAATTGGTACGTACCAAACAGATCCAATTGGTACGTACCAGTCATGTCCAATTGGTACGTATCAGTCAGGTCCAATTGGTACGTACCACTCATATCTATTGGTACATACCAGTCAGATCCAATTGGTATGAACCAGTGGATTCAAAGTATGCCATCTCCAGTAGTTGTGCCAAATTCTGCAAAAACGATTCAAGAATATCATGTATAAATAAAGAAAAAGAAAACGTTAATACACAATGAATTATAACAAAAAAGAAAAAAGGAAATTTTTCACACTCAATTCGAAAAAAATAAAAGCAAACATTGAAAAGCAATTTCTTCATTCTCGCATTGGAGCAAAAAAACAAATAACAAATCTCTTCACACTCGATTGGAACAAAAAACAAATAGTAATCTCTTCACACTTAGTTGGAACAAAAAACAAATAGAAATATTTCACAGCCTTCGCAGCTCACGTTAAAATAAGAAAAAGTAAACGTTGAAAACAATGGAACATTCTTTTTTTCAAAAAAAAAAAACAATGAAACAGGATGAGATTAGGTTAAAAATAAATTAATTTTTTAAATTTATTTGGGTTCTTCGCGCAAGGCGATTTGGTGATGGTGGAAAATGGTCAAGACGGCGGATTTCTTGTGCTGGAGAGCGACTTCGTGCACGAGATCGGGGGGCGCCAATTTTCTTCTCAAACAGCGGTGGTTTTCTTGTGCATGAGATTGGCTTCGTGCGAAGGTGGAGAATGGCCTACTATTGGCGGCGGTTTTCTTGCGCATGAGAGACGCTTGGTGCAAAGACGGAGGCGGTGGATTATTCGTAGGCGTCGGTGGTGGCTGGTTTTTTATGCATGAGAGTGGTTGCGTGCGTTGGTGGAGAATGGTCCACTAGTGCCATCGATTTTCTTGTGCAAGAAATCTTGTTGGTGGGAATGTGATATCTACGTGTCAAGAGAGAGAAGAGAGGGAGAACGGAGATAAGAGAGAGGGAGGATATGTGATTCGGAACCCTAACAGGATTTTGTTTTTGGATAAAAAGACTTTACTACGCACAAAAGGGGATGCTGGGTTATTTGTCCTTTTTACCTTTTTTTTTAGTTCCGTTTCAAATGTGTATTTAGTGTGAGACTTTTATGAGTATTGTTAAGGGCACTAGGGTCGTCCAAAATGAATACCCCTTAACCTTGTCAAGTGGCGTGCACTAGTTATGACCTCTTTCTCGCATTTAAAAGTTAGTACTTGATGCCTGAATTGTACCATTAAATTCTGGGACTTAGTTAAAACTTATATTATGATGGATTTTTTTTTTATTTTAGAGAAAATAATTGTAAAAAAAACTTATGAAATAAAACAAGGGTGAAGACTACGCGCGACCCTCTATCTTTCAAGTAAATGCGCTAGTGGTACGCAATCTACAAAATGTTACGAAATGGCCAATTACGTTAGTATTTTGTAACACCATTAGCCATTTTTTCCATTTTCTGTCAGTTGACCGTTAATCAATGTCGTGTGGCGGCATGTTAGCGCCAAGTACACACCACTCAACATGACGTCATCCCCAATTGGAATTTTTTCCTTACATGGCATGTGCAGCTATGTCATTTACCCCTTATAAGATATTTACACATACACACAAACACATCAAAACACAGACACTAAGACACTAAAACACACACATTAACTAGTTCTTGGTATTCTTCATTATAATTCAAAACATGCAGTATAACACCAAATTGCACTCCAACATTCATAATATTTCTTCATGACAATTCAAAAAATACGGTACAACACCAAATTTCTCACTCCAATAGTCACGACATCAAAAACTACTGTATAACACCAAATCAATACAGTATAACACCAAGTTGTCCCAAATGGATATTTGTTGTAAAAGATGTAGTATAACATCTTTTGCTCACCAAAAAAACACGTGCACAACAATTCAAAAAATGTAGTATAACACCGATTTGCTCACTCCAAAACAATTCAAAAAATGCAATAACACCAAATTGCTCACTCTCCAGCCAATGCATAACAATTCAAAAAATGTAGTATAACACCAAATTGTTCACTCCAATAGTCATGGAAAATCATGGGACCCACAAAACTCACACGACACCACCGTATAGCTTTTACTCCAACATATCAGCCAAATGGATATTTACTTCGAAACAATTTAAAATATACAATGTAAGACCAAATTTCTCGTTCCAACAGGCTATTTCGTATAGTAATATAATAAACAATTATACTTAAATCAGATAATTCTGGAAAATTGTAAAAGTGATGAGATTAGGTTAAAAATAATTCAATTTGACCTGGGTTCTTCAATTGTTGATGGGGGTAGCCAAGCCGTTGATGATGGTAGAGAATGGACAGGAGTGGCGGCAGAATTCTTATGCATGAGAGCGGCTTGGTGTGGGAAGGTGAGTCTGAAGAGATTTTTTTTGTTTTTTGATTTGGGTTCTTCGATTGTTAATGGCGTAGCCAAGCCGTTGATGATGGTGGAGAATGGACACTAGTGACGACGAAATTCTTGTGCACGAAAGCGGCTTGGATGGGAAGGTGAGTTGAAGATATTTGTTTCTTTGGTTTTTTATTTGGGTTCTTCGATTGTTAATGGCGTAGACAAGCCATTGATGATGGTGGAGAATGGAGACGAGTGGCGGCGGAATTCTTGTGCAGGCGAGCGGCTTAGTGTGGGAAGGTGAGTTTGAAGAGTTTTTTTCTTTTTTGATTTGGGATCTTCGATTGTTAATGACGTAGCTAAGCTGTTGATGATGGTGAAGAATTGGTGGGTCCTGGATGTGATAATATTAAGCAATAAGTAAAAGGATCCACAGACCGCAAGTGTATGGGTCGTTCAAGTAATAATCCGATATTCGGGTTTCGTTCTCAGGGATTGGATTGGTATAACCCAAGTGTTCAATAGATAAGTAGTAGTAATTGCTAATACAGAATATAAAATATAAGAGATATTTGTTTGGTTTTGAGTTATTAAGCTACTAGACTCAAAGAAACTAATTAAAAGACTAAAAGATGAAGACGCAAAAATGATCTATACTTGAATCTCACTAGGGAATCACCTAAGCTTACGTAATTAATGTTTTTTTAAGGGCAGAACAAATATTTCTATATTAGTCGGGACTCTAATATATCCTAACCCCCGTCAGTGTGGACTTAGGAGCTATCTTACGGTATTATAAACCCCTTCAAGGCGATTATACTTACTTTCTAATGTTGAAGTCTTTTACCTCATTGGCTGCGTGGTTAGTCAAGCCCGTTAGGATCATTGACGAACCCCACGCATCTATTACCTAGGTTTGTAATTAAATCCCATGTCAATGTGATCACTTCGCCACTAAGGTGAATAGCCTAATTACTCAATCCTATCTCCTATTAGTTAATTCATTGATAGTGAAATTAATATAAAATAAGAAGCAATATGAAATATCCAATTCAAATTAAAATAGAAACTAATCCCATATTGAAATACATTAATTAAATAAATTAGGGTTCAACCCATTACGCGATTCTCAAGTATGTTTAAGTTCAGCTCATATTAAAAGTAAAAATGGAAAGGAAATTAAAATTATACATTTTCCTAATAACACAAAGAAATAAAGAAGAACCTAATTGGAGGAATAAAAAGAACTGTTGTTGGAGAAAAATAGATTCTCCAGCTCCTGCTCTTGCTTCCGCCTCTTGACGCTCTCTTTAAGGATGATTTAATTTTAAGAATCAATGAGGTGATGAATAATGAGGTCTAAGAGGGCTTATATAGATGGTGAAAACGGAATAGGTCTAATCTTGGGCTTAGTTGAGTAATCAAAAGCCCAAGTCCAATTGGTAATTCCCGCAACTGTTGTACACCCTCAGTAAAACGGATGTAACTTTTGCGTCTCATATTCAAATCACCTGATTCCAGTCCTCAACGCTCGCTAACCTAAAGGCCCAAATTTCTCTTTCAAATCTCAAGACCTGAATCTGTGCCGAAGTAGCTCGAAATAAGCAATTAGTAACAGATTTCCAGATTTCCATCTCTTTTAGTCAACTCTCTGGGGGTGATACTTTCTCGCCTTTGACCTCTCCTCTTGATCTAAGACTTTAATCTTCACTTATCCTCCTTATCTTGGTGTTCCATAGCATCCGTGTACCTAAATTTTTATACTAAAAACAAACAGATTAACGCACAAAAGCTCTAAAAATGAACATAACATAATTCCAAGGGGAGAAAGTGAAATATGACAAAATAAGCTCAAAAGTCTATCTAATAAGTCAAATTTATACCTAAGATGATTTCTCCTAAGGACATATATTTGAAACAAAACTGGAGACATCAAGACCCCAAACTCAAACCTTTATCGTCCTGACAAAGTAAAACAAAACAGAGGTCCAAGGTAAGAAGCAACGTAGAATCTAAAGAATTAACCCAAAGCAAAACTCAAAATAAATTTCATATAGTATAACATAATAATTAATTCATACATACACCTATCATATAAAATCAAACACATAAATAATATTAATCCAAAATCAACTTCACAATGCTAGAAGATTACACTTTATACTTAGCTCGAGATGGTGACTATAGGGTGTTCATCAATACTTACTTGCTTTGAATGCTCAACTTAACTTACTCCCTATTAGCAAAAATATTATTCCACTATGTACTTAGAAATCACGAGGTCTTTACGGTTTTACCGTAGGCTTAGGGACGGTATGGTACATTTGGATAATGAAAAGTGAATTGTTAGCTCTCTCCTCATTAGCCTTCACAAACTGTCATGAGCTTTATTTTACACTCACATATGATCTCACCCACTTGACGCACAATTTGGCGTCCCCACATAAACCCAATCTATCATCTAATGTTAGCATGCATTCAAGGTTTGTTTTACATTAACTCTAAGGTCTACTATTTTCTATCATTAATTTACAAAAAGTATGCTTATGTGGACATTCAACAAACTCTACAGTCAAATCATTCCTTAAACTAATTCTTATTTGATTTTAAAAAAAAATCAATAGCAGTAAAAACACATAAAATTGGGATGAGGCAACGATACCCCACCCCAAACTCAAAAATGAGTCGTGTCCCCACGACTCGAAGTGACTCTAAAAGCAAATAAAAATAATCTACACTACTAAATGAGAAAAAGGGAGAAGGAAACATATCTGGATCGGAACTAGGCCGACTACATGTGGTATTGCGTCGAGGTTGTGAAGTTTTCTAAGTCATGATGTATAGATCATACACTGTGGAATTCATCTTCTGTAAAATGCGAATCATCAACTCGAACTCATATTTCCTTTAATTAATCATCTCCTCATGTTTCCCCTTTACATCATCCTCCCTTAACACCCAACTTTCTTTTCTCTTCATGTTCTTTGTAACATCTCCAACCTTCAAGTCATCTCGAATGACCCCAAACTCAATTTTTTACCTACTTAAAAGATTACTTGCACAATATATAACGGTAGGCTCAAACAATTCACAATTTCTCAAATAAGTAACTAAAAAATCTTAATTCCCAACTAGTGATAGAAAGAAAACAAAATTTCTAGCTATTTTACCAGATTGATCGTGGAATTTATGATGATTTGATACCTCACACGTGCAATCTCCAACCTCCAGAAAGATGGTTAAGTAGTGGGAGTGGTGTTTTATGAGATGGGTAATCAATATCTATGGTATTGGGGAGGTTCAATGGATATAATTTAAGCTTTGGTGAAAAATATTGGATTAAAAGTTGAATTTCTCGATGTTTTTGGAAAGATTTGTGATTTTTATGTGTTAGATGATGTTTATCGGGATGGGTTGATGATATTTTGGTGTTTTGATGGTAGGTTGTAGGTGTTTTCAGAGCTTGGGTTCGTAGCTATGGTGTTTCTTGTGGAGGTGGGCAAAGAAAGGAGGTAAAACCCTTTAAGGACTTGTTGTCGCCGACTTACAGCGGCCTAACCGGGTTCCCGGTTGGAAGCTGTTATTCTCACAATTCGTCCGCAACTTTGAGTTACGTGTAAGCCTTTGACATCCAGTATCTCGCCTTTCATTGCCGGGTTCCTGGTCAATGACAACCAGGCTCCCCGTTGTGGTCTGTTCGTCCTTCCCAGTTTCGTACCAAAATGTTGCGTCTAACCCTTCCAATTACGGTAGGTTTTAGATGTTCATCTGACCTGTTTGACCTCACCATTGGATAGATCTCGGATTAATAAGCAGTTTAGGCTCGAGAAAAAACTAATTCCGACCTCCGAGCGCAAAGTTACGGTCTTTCGAATTTTTCATCTTTTGAGCATGAAATGTATTAGTTCACAAACCGGATACCCGTTTGGTGACAAACGGGCGCCCATTTAGCTTCTGTTCAACAACCTCTGTTCATCCCAAATTCAAGTCTTAACACCTGCAAACATAAAAAATACTCCTACCTTTCTAATTTCTTACTAATATACACTATACATAATATACACGACAAATTTAAATACATGAAAGCAATTTAAAACATGGGTTATCTCCCAAGAATCACTTTTGTTTATTACTTCTTTAAGTTCGACGCGTTACCTTCCCTGAAGATCGTATCGAGGCCATTGTGTTGTTCCTCCGCTTAAACTCGCCTCTTCCTTGATATGAAAACTTTATACTTTTCCCACTTAGAATTGTATTCAATCGATCTCTAAAAGGGGGTGGGTAGTATCTCCGTTTCGCCTCCTTGCTCTCATGGCGAAACTCGTTCTCTTCCACATGGTATATTAGGATTGATCTTGTTGGATTAATTACATGTTGATATTCAAAAAGCTTAGATCGAATCCATTTCTTAGAAAGAAGGTAATCATGTATACATACTTCTATCTCGGGTAATCCAACCTCTCCATTCATATATTTATTACTTCTCGAATCCACAAACTCCTTCCAATCTATGCTTTGTTAGACTTGTGGGGCTGCAAGGTGAGCGTACAAAGTATGCATGATTATATTATGTGTGTGCAGAACTAGGGGACACTTGTCTAGGAGGGTCCGGACATGGTCATCTCGTAGTCGCTTGAGTCTAGTCTCTTGAATTTTTATTAAATTTTCTACTGCCATACTAGACTCCATTATCAAATGACAATATAACTCTTGCGTCAAATTCGGTTCGTAACCTTGAATTTCATTCACATTTTTATTCAATTCGGAGAGAGTTAGTTATGGAGGTTGTTGGATATGTCCGATCCACTGATTGTTCTATTCTTGCTCTTGCGTGTATTAGTAAGGTGGATATTAGAAGTTACTACCCCATTGTTGATATCCCGTAGAGTCTTCCTTATAGTCGAATGGACCGGAATTTTGATAATATCCTCCATACATATTTAATGGAATCTCTTGATCATTACCCTAAATATAGAACTTGTGGAAGAAAACAAAAACAAAAGACAAGCGTAAAACAGAAAATAACAATTAAAACTACTTAGGAGATAAATACTGAGGTCACACGCTGTAATCCCCAGCAGCGGCGCCAAAAACTTGGTAGGTCCAGGGGTGTGATAAAATTAAGCAATAAATAAAAGGACCCACAGACTTCAAGTGTACGGGTCGTTCAAGTAATAATCCAATAATCGAGTTTCGTTCTCAGGGATTGGACTGGTATAACACAAGTGTTCAATAGATAAGTAGTAGTAATTTCCAATACATGAAATAAAATATAAGAGATATTTTTTTGGTTTTGAGTTATCAAACTACTAGACGCAAATAAACTAATTTAAAGACTAAAAGGTTAAGACGCAAATATGAGCTATACTTGAGTCTCGCTAGGGAATCACCTAAACTTACGTAATTAATGCTTTCGTTAAGGACATAACTGATATTTCTATATTAGTCGGGACTCTAATATCTCCTAACCCCGTCAGGGTGGACTTAGGAGCTATCCTACGGTATTATAAACCCCGTCAGGGCAATTATACTTACTTTTGAATGTTAAAGTCTTTTACCTCATTGGCTGCGTGGTTAGTCGAGCCCGTCAGGATCATCAACAAACACCACACGTCTATTACCTAGGTCCGTAATGAAGCCCCCCGTCAAGGTGATCACTTCTCCATTAAAGTGAATAGCCTAATTACTCAATCCTATCTTTGATTAGCTAATTCATTGATAGTGAAATTAATATAAAATAAGAAGCAATATGAAATACTCAGTTCAAATTAAAATAGAAACTAATCCCAAATTGAAATACATTAACTAAATAAATTAGGGTTCAACCCGTTACGCTATTTTCAAGTATATTTAAGTTCAACTCATATCAAAAGTAAAAATAGAAAGGAAATTAAAATTTTACATTTTCCTAATAACAGAAACAAAATAAAGAAGAACCTAATTGGAGGAATGAAAAGAACTGTTGTTAGAGAAAAATAGATTCTCCAACTCCTGCTCTTGTTTCCGCCTCTTGACGCTCTCTCTAAGGATGATTAATTTGAAGAATAAAGTGAGAGGTGCTGAATAATGAGGTCTAAGAGGGCTTATATAGATGGTGAAAACGGATTAGGTCTAATCTTGGGCTTAACTGAGTAATTAAAAGCCCAAGTCCAATGGTAATTCCCGTAACTGCTGTACACCCTTCAGTAAAACAGACGACTTTTGAGTCTCATATCCAAATCACCTGATTCCAGTCTCCAGCTATCGCTAACTCAAAGGCGCAACTTTTTCTTTTAAATATCAAGACCTGAATCAGTGTCGAAGTGGCTCGGAATCAACAATTAGTGTCAGATTCCCAGAGTTCCATCTCTTTTAGTCAACTCTTCGGGTGATACTTTCCCGCCTTTGACATCTCCGCTTGATTTAAGACTTTAATCTCCACTTCTCCTCCTCATATTGGTGCTCCATAGCATTAGGGATGGCAACAGATAAGTTTTTTGTAAAAATTCCAAAAACCATAACCATAACCGTTTTTATAATTAAAAACCACATCCTAACGGTCTTAACCATCGGTTACCTTTTTCAAAACCATAATCGTATTATTCGGTTTCGGTTTTTTAAACGGTATTGCGGGTTTTAACCATATTCAAATGATAATTTAATAAATATATTAAATTTCATAAAATAAACCACACATATAAAAGAAAACTACAAGGTTTATAAAAAATTGTGTTGGCATTTGATTAAATTGCATATTTATTATTTAATTGGTTAGATCTAGTATTTTGATTTTGCTTTTAGAACTTCAATATATCTAATTTAACCTAAATTATTATAAAAATTGAAAATATATATGATAATAGATGGTTTTCGGCTTTATTTTTATCAAAAACCATAACCTAACGGTCTTAACTATCGGTTAAACTTTTCAAAACCATAACCTAATGGTTTTAACTACGGTTATATGATTTGGTTTTCAATCGGTTCGGTTATTATCGGTTTAGGTTTTTAACCGTAACCATTGACAACCCTACATAGCATCCATGTATCTAAAGCTTTATACTAAAAACAAACAAATTAACATACAAAAGCAAAATCTAGTTAATTAATGGGTTTAACTTAATAGGCTAAGGAGACACTCCTTCAAGAAACGCTTTTAGATTATTTTAGCAATTATTTTGTCTTATAAATTTTGTTGCTGTTTTTAAAAAAAAAATTAAAATAAAAAACTCTATTATGATGATAGATAAGCAAAATTTTACAACTACCAATTGAAAGTTGGAAGCATTGTGCATCTTTATTGGTGCTCATAATTTATGAGCCTGAATAATATGGTACAACAGCAAGCAACCCAGTTAGTTACTCAATCCCCACAAGGAAAGTACTTTTCACATGTATCGATCTCCATTCAATCTCAAGTTAGTTATTGCATATTTGCATACCAGAATCAGTGTTCCTCTGCAAAATGAATTTAAAAAAAGTTAAAACAATCCAAATCAGAAAACACAACACGCTTTCTAACAACTTTTTCACTATTCTTTAAACGATTGTTTTTTTTTAAAACAAAATTGACAACTCAGTGTAAAGTTTTTATATTTGTGAACAATTTTTTGAGGTTTTGTTTCTCTTAAAGAAAAATGCTCTCAACCATTATTTTTTTCTTTATCGCGTTCAAAAAAAAAAAAAAGCATCCAAAAAAATAAAAAAAGGGTAAAAAGTTAGAAATTCAATAATATTTAAGGGTTCATCTACTATTTGATTAATTTCTATAAATCTCGTAATAAATAAATTCTAAATATTAGATCTATACTCCATGAAAATTAAATTAACGTATCTTTTTAATCACGTAAAAAAACGGATTCCTAATGTATCACTGTATCTGAAAGGGCAAAATTGACTAGATCAGATTGGAAAAAAAAAACTTGATTTTTTCCTTGACAAAAGAGATCCGATTCTAAAATTTATAAAATTTAAAATTCAACTCCAACATCATAACATTCGAATTTTTTCTCTATTTCTTACATTTTCGGAGACTTATTTGAATTTTTTAGAATTTTCATTTTGGATTATCGAAATAGTCATAATTTTCATAACATTTAAATTATCATAATTGGAAATATATAACTAGTCATATTTAAATATTCAAATATATATAAATGTATTTAACAATCGAAAAGATTAACTAAAGAACAAAAAGTAAAAAGTGAATCAAAAAATTAGAAAATCCGAATTTTCTTGATGTAATTCAAATCTCAATCCAAATCTTTTCGGGAAAAAATATGGGATCCGAAATCGAAAATCAAAATATAGTAACTAAATTTCAAATTTTAATGTTTTGAACTGGATTTGATCGAAATTGAAAATTTCTGAATTAAATTCCATCCCCACCTCTCTTCTCTAATACTAACTTGTGATATTTTTTAATATTTGACAGATCAGAATGATAAATGCAACTCTCTGTGTAATAGAAAGAGTACAGTCACCGTAACCATTGGGGCTAGCTCAATGACCAGAACCTTGTCTCTCAGCTAGGAGGTACAAGGTTTGAATCCCCTCAACCTTGTTATTTCTTGAGCTTTTAAAGGAGGTAAAACAAAAGGTGCAAGGTTCGAGTCCCCTCCCTGAACATGGGTAACCTAGTTCTGTTTAAGTGGGAATATGCATGAGGAGGTGTGTATATTTCCTATGGGAATAGTCGTGGTGCGCATAAGCTGGCCCAGACACTCATATATAAAAAAAGAGTACAATTACCGTAGTGTACTATTATCTCATATTAGTTCACCAATTTGGATCAACTTCTTCAATTGCGATCAATTTTGATCAAATTTATAACTGCGACCAATTCAATAAATTTTGATTGAATTGAAAATCAATTTAGTCAATATAATGTGTTATATTTACAACGATCGGTTTAAAGATATAGATTCAAAATAGTTGACATTGCAAAAATCAATTTAGTCAATAAGTGGGAATATGCATGGGGAGACGTGTATATTTTCTATGAGAATAGTCGTGGTGCGTGTAATTTCGTCCGGACATCCATATATAAAAAAAAGTACAATCACCGTAGTGTACTATTATCTCATATTAGTTCACCAATTTGGATCAACTTCTTCAATTGCGATCAATTTTGATCAAATTTATAACTGCGACCAATTCAATAAATTTTGATTGAATTGAAAATTAATTTACAACGATCGGTTTAAAGATATAGATTCAATCGTTCACATTGCAAAAATCACGCTGTAAATGACTAATTTAAACTACAATTTCATTTATTTTATAACTAGGTTATGATACAATTTAAAAATATGACAAAAAACTGATAAAATTTGTAGAGTAAATACATCCAAAACCCCATGTACAATGGGCCGATTGACAACTTACCCCTCACCGTTTTTTTGGTACTGGTTACCCCCAATATTTGTTTTCGTTACTTCTTACCCCTGTTAACGAAATCCGTTAAAAATCGCCGTTAGTTGGTCATGTGGGCGAATTTTCGTGACATTTTACCCCTTGTACTAAGTTTTCGTGACATTTTACCCTATTTTACCCCCTCGATTTGGAAGCTAAAGTGAACCAAAAAAATCTAGGTGTTTCTTTTGAGGCTCGCAAAAGATAGATTATCCACGACTTACAATTTAAATAAACAGGGTTTATTGGAGTCTCTAGAGTGTGGAATATGCTTAGCGGAGGTGGAAATAAATCTTATGAGATAAGGACGTAATAGATCACTTATGAGACATTAAAAGGTTGCACGTGCATTAGTTAGATCAAATAGCATCACTAGAAACTCATAATGACCTTCATGCGTTCTAGATAGTGTTTTAGTAATGACATTTTTATATACTAGAAACCAATCTGGAGTAGAACTGCGTTCCATGAAACTCATCCAATAATTCATCTATTATTGGAATTTGATATTTATTATTTACAGACAATTTTTAAGAGTTCGATTATCAACACAAAAGGCTAAGCTTTATACGCCTTTTTTACCAACAAAAGTGGGGATGAGAATAGACTATTACTCAGTCGTATTAGCCTGGTTTGCAAGAGTTCTTGTACCGTTTTTTCAAACTCTGTTTCTTGATAATATATATAACGATATGGCCTCACAGTCACAAGTCGAACATTCGATTGTAATCATGTTATCTTTTTGGAGGTAAACCTGATGGTAGGTCAAATAATGGGATCTGAAAGTGCATGATATCCACTACCACACTACTTAGACTAGAATAATGAGTAACTATAAAAGTAATGAAATGATATATTAATGTATCAGCTTACAACCATATCAGAGTTGGAAATTGAACAAGAAGCAACCATACATGTGTTTTCTGAATGTTTGAGGTTTGTGATGGTGGAGAGTGGAAGGACAAAAAAACAGTGAATGCAAAGCGTAATGCATGGACAAAGAGCAAAATTAGAAACAAAACAAAAAATGAATTTAGTACAGGGGGTAAAATGTCACGAAAACCACGCACATGACCAGCACATGACCAACTAACGACGATTTTTGACAGATTCTGTTAACAGGGGGTAACGAGTCACGAAAAAAAATACTGGGGGGGGGGGGGGTAACTAGTACAAAAAAAACAGTAGGGGGGGTAAGTTGTCAATTAGCCCATAGTACATGGAGTATTGGATGTATCTACTCAAATTTGTATAAAATAAATATGTTTATTGAAAATTTACTTTAATAGAAAATAATATGTCTAATTAAACCATTGATTTTACGTGATTCTTTAATAAAAACAAGTAGTTCAAAGAATTTAGTGTACCTATTTTTTGTATGGACAGAATACCCCATAAACAAAAAGAACTAAGAAGTTAACCAATCCCGAGCCGTGAGAACTGGGGTACCAAGAAGTGATGCTCCTCTTCCGTTCCAATCCTCTGCCTAGCTTTACGCATGGTATGGTCTGCCATCCTGTTAAATCGACGCGACAATTGTTTGAAATGCATGTTTCCATGCTCTTCCGCTATCTGTTTGATATGCTTGACGAATGACTTGACTTTCCAACATGCTGCTGGCAGTGACCTGATACCTTGAATAATATCAAGGTTATCTAAGCATATGATGGTTTTCTTTCCAGTTTCCTGTCGACCCATTTTTGCAGCTTCAAGAACCTCGGTCACATTTTCCTTCAGCTGCTGAGTCTACCAAAACTGTTTTGGAGAAGATAATTTTGTTTCCTGATTGTGTGTCTCGTTTTGTGATTTAAATTCCAACATGTTTTGTTTTATTTTTGAAGGATGCATCACAAATAAAGATCGTATGAGTACCTTTTAACTCATTTGGTGTCCATGGATTTGATGTGTTCCTGGGTCGGGACCCTGAAGATGAAGTTGGAATCCCATCTCATTCGTTGCCTAACAAATCAATCATACCTGCGTGCACAGCTTTTAAAACATTTTGTGTCTCAAGTTGTGATTTTTTATGGATTGCATTCATATTTTGTTTCTGAATATACCATATAGTTAACATTATATATGCAATGACCCTTCTTTTGTCCCACTGAACAGGATCGACACCTTCATATATCTTTGTGAGCCATTCTCTGATGTTATCTGGTAAGTTGTCCGGGATTCAGATTTTTAGTGCCAATCTAGTCCAACCCCGTTTAAAGAAATAGCCGGATAAAAGAAGACAGTGGCCGTGTCAGTTTGTTCTTCACACTAGTAACACCATTTCTCAGTGTTGCAATGTCACATTTGTAAATTTTTCCTTGTTGGTAATATGTTCCTACAAGCTTTCCACGTAAACTTACTTTATTAGGGACATAAGATTTTCATATCCTATTCCAAAGTGTCAGGTCTTTAAGTTGTGCCTGAGCGGATGTTTGCACTTCCAGTTGTTTGGCATTGATAGAGAGAGCTTGGTATCCAGATTTTGTAGAGTATTCTCCGAGTGGGAGTGTGGCCAAGTAAACGTGTCCTGGTCTTCTCGGTTTGAAATTGGTATCTGGCTAATCTTCCTTTTAACTAGGCCTGGTATTGCTGTCTACCAAATATTAAAAAATTGAGTAATGTCTTATATCATCTAAAATTATATATCTATTGATTGATGTAACATGATTTGATTAAAAATAATTTATTTATCTATTTATTATTTCAATTAAATTATAACTTTTTAATTTTGTAATGTCAAACAAAATGTGTTGGTTAGTATAGTTTTAAATGGGGCATATAATTACTCTAAAGATCTACGAAAACTGTGAATTAAATTTGCAGTAGTAGGCAGCTGAAAACTACCCCACCTCATTTAGTTAGATCACATGTTACCTGTTCCTACCTATTCTTCTTCCAAACAAGCATTCTACCCAACTTACAGGCTAAACCAGCTATGAAATATCTCCTTGCTTTGCCATTTAATTATTTATTTTGTAATTTGAACAAAAAAAAAATTATTTATTTTGTAACTTATACTTTCTTTTGGTCGGATTTGGTAACTTTTACTTAGACAGTTTCTTACACACTTTTACGGAGGAGATAACCATCATTCTAATTTTAAAATATAGATTCTAAACAATATCAAATTGTAGTTCAAATATAATAATCTCAATATCATTTATATATAAACCACCCTTTATAAGGGTGGTTCTAAATTTTATAGGTAACTTTCAATGAAAACTTAACAATATAAGAAGATTTCGACAAAAAACATTACTCTCTTGTCGCAAAATTAATGTTGACCCTACTAAAAATAGTGTCTTAAAATTATTGTACAATTAGAATATTAAAATATTCTTTTTCATCTTTTTTCTATTATTATCTTTATTAAAAAAAATTAAATTTATACTTCCAATGCATATTTAAAATATCAAAATACTTTATTAGGGGTAATTTTGTAATGATATATGCAATTATTAGTTTTCTTAATCTATGTGAAAAACTAAATAGACATTATTTTAAAAACGGAGAGAGTATACACATATTTTTCAAAGAGTGAAACAAGGCGATCTAAGCCTCAAGGAAGCGGAAAAAAAAATTCAGACCGATAGTGGCAACGCACGACTTATGCAAGAAATTGTAAACTTGAGCTAGCTCTTCCCTGAAACGGAAAAAAAAATCATCAACAAAAAGTTGAGTATGGTTTCGACGAGGAAAGTAATAGATGCAAAAAAAAAATCATGACTATGTGAAGAGAAATAATAGGATATAATTTATTGTATCGATCACCAAATCGGATAGAACAAAACCTATTTCGAGTGAGCAAGTTCATGCATTTTTTAAATATTTTGAGTCACTCTTGAGTGAGAAGGATGATACCATTAGGGCGATTATAAAATATTTAGTTGGGGTGATATCTTAACTCAGGAATAAGACCGTGCTCTTTGTGATGAAATCACTAATCAAGAGATCAAAAATATATTTTAGGGTCACTCGAGTGGGTTATCTAGTGAAGGAGGATTGCCATATAAGCTACCAGCGGGAGTTAGATGGATTGTTGGATCCCGACTTATGCAAATTCACCAACTCACCTTTATCAATAAAACTATTAAACTAGCGGCATAGGTGACTAGTAGCAATTCCTCAAGCTATCTCATCATTTAGTTCATCTTTTATTTAGTTGTTTCTTTACGATTAGTTTTAATCTTGACTTATTTATAATTTTAGTCTTTAATAATTAAAAACCCCCAATAAATATTTCATTAATTTTGTTTTTAGCATTACTTATTCCTATTCCAAACTCTACATATTTACACGATTCGAAGCACAATTATCTACATTGATAATCCATGTGGAGACGATAAACCTTCACTTATCAATTATTACTTATCAGCGACACATACACTAGCGGGAAGCCACCCTCTCCGGTATTGATTTGTCATATCACATGGGGGTGAACAACCATACGATGAATTTTTTTATCTTACAAAATTTGTTCCCTTGACCCGAAACCACACACCCTCAGGTTGTGGCATGTAGATCTATTCATCTAGATCTTCATTCAGCAACGCGGTTCTAACATCCATTTGATGTATAAGTATAACTAGGTCGTGAATAACAACTAGGCAATGAGGGTTCTAATCGTGGCTATTTTGGTCACATACGAGCAAGTATCAAATTAATCTAAACCTTTCTTTTAGGTGAAACCCTTAATAACAAGCCTAGCCTTGATTTTTTTTATTGAACCATCATGTCTCAACTTTTTCTTAATATTCACTTACTATCGATAGGTTTGCTACCCCTAGGTAAGTCGGTTAATTCCCATGTGTGGTTGCTTTTAATAGACTCAAGTTCACTATTAATGACCTATTTCCAAAAAATAGCATCTGCCGATTTTAAAGCATCGTTATAAGTTTTTGGGTCTTCCTATATAAGGAAACAGGTTACTACCTCTACGCTTATTAAGTTAATGTGAAAGCCTTTAGTCATGAAGGATGTGATAAAACCAGGTCCAAAACTGGACTCGATCCTACTCCTATTACTTCTCCTAGGTTCTTCCTTGGTAATATTACTAGGCTTCATAGAAGTAGAGAGTCAGGTTAAACATCACATATAGGCATATCAACATTAACATGTAAGCTATTAGTAGGTATAGAAGCATTTACAAAATTCATATATATTAAAGGAAAGATGTTTACGAAAAACTCAACATCTCTAGATTCACAAATAGAATTAATATCTAGGGACAAGAATCTATATGCATCACTATTATGAGCATATCCTATGAAAACCGAGTCTATGGTCTTTGGTCCAACAGTGACCTTTTTGAAATCGGGTAAGCGAACTTTGTCCAAAAGCCCTCACACTTTTAAATCTTAGGTTTGGTGGAAAACCTTTAACAACTTATAGGGGGTATTGTCTAGGGATTTATTGGCTTCCCTATGAAGAACATAACAAGCCGACAAGACAGTTTCCCTACACATGTTGGTTGGTCGACCTGAACTAATTAACATGACATTCATATTCTCTTTAAGGGACCTATTCTTTCTTTCAGCTATGCCACTTTGTCAGGGTGTGTAAGGGAAACTAAGTTCATGGATAATCTCGTTATTTTCAGAAAACTCTTTGAGTAAATTAGAACTATATTCACCGCCCCTATATGACCCAAGTCTTTTGATTTTATAATCTAGTTAGTTTTTAACATCGGTCTTATATTCTATAAAAGCATGTTCATCTCATATTTAGGTTTTAGGAGGTATACTCTCGTGAACCTAGAGTAGTCAACTACGCAGGTTATATGTATAGTTTTCCTCCTCTACTTGCGGTGCTTTTTAAATCAGTTAAGTGAGAATGCACTAGTTCTAGTAGATTTGTCGTTCTGGTGGTCATGGGTTTAAAAGTATTTTCCGCGAGTTTGGACTCCATACATATTTTATATTTTACAAAGTCATCAACGTTGTGAAGGGGAATTAGTCCAAGAGATTTTAGCCTTTTAATAGAAGAGACATTTAAATGGCCAATCTAAAATGCTACTTATCTAATGATTCAACAATATAAGCAGAAGTAGATGCATTCTCATTAAAGGTTACAGTTTTAAATAAACAAACTACCATTTAAATACTATTTCGACACAAACTCATTATTTTTGGTAATAACTACCCCCTCCCTAGAAAACTATTATGAGTCCCACTTTATTAAGAAGAGATCTAGAAACCAAGTTCCTACGAAGTGAGGGCACAAAGAGAACATTTTTTAACTCTAAAATATTAACAGAAATGGGTTTGAAGGGAACCTGACCTCTTTCGAGAACCGTTGAGGTGGTTGAGTCACCCGGGTACACGCATTCACCATCAGTTATTTCTTTGAACTTTTTAAACAAGTCTTTATTTGCGCTTAAGTGTTGGGAAGGTCCAATGTCTAGGATCCACTCGTTTTTCCCACCAATTATGCCTCAACCGTTATCGCGTCGATTATTTCTTCGGTCTCGGTCAGATTTGCGACATATTTTAGACACTGGAACTTTCTTTGTTCGCACTTGTAGGCTTTGTGCCCTTCTTTCCCACAACAGTAGCAAGCCCTTTTGGTTTATGATTCTTACCAGTGTTTTGGGACCCTTCGCCTTACTTGTTGGAGTTTCCTCGGTTCTTGATTCCAGCAGATTTGGATTTGTTCGAGCCTTGCTGTTTCCCTTTCTTTGAACCTATCTTTGTTTCCTCAACCAAAAATTTCAACAAGGTTAGCCTTCGAGGAATGAGGAGGGAAAAGGAGAGACTTATCCTTGAGTCAATTAGGTTCTTCGACTTGCATGTGTCTGATGAGTTCTTGGAGAGTCATTTCTTTCTTTTTGTGTCTAAGATGGTTACGGTATTCGCTCCAATACGGGAGGAATTTCTCAAGCAGAATATTGGCTTGAAAAACTTTGCACATCTTCATGCATTCGGCTTACCTCTGCGCATAGGTTTTTGTACACATGAAGTTGTCCAGTCTTAGGGTTCTGATCAATGAGTTTGAAGTTATACTAGTTACCAGTGACATATTTCTTTTTATCGGAATCACCAGCCCCATATTTTTTCTCAAAAGGTTCCCACATGATCTTTTCAGACTACTCATCCGCAAGGAGATCAAAGATGGGACTTTGAGACATTGTTCAACATCCAGCCTCGAGCCATAGCGTTCTTTCTTTTTAACTTGACTTTGAGGGCAAGATATCTAACTTGTTCTTCTTCAGTGGGAACTTCGTTTTCCACCATAAGTGAAGGATATTTGACTATTGCAAAGTCGAGTTTGTACTATTCGAGACAAATCAAAATATTTTGTACCCAACGATCATAGTTGTAACCATTAAAGGGCTCCAACTTATTCACTTCAGAAAAGTCTTTTGCGTTCAATGATGAAGCAACATACGAGATAGGAAAATCTATTTCAAAATGAACCAGTGATATAAGAAGAATATCTTTTAAATTGTTGAAAAAAATAAAATAATTATTGGTTTCAAATCCAAAACAAAAGGTATATAAATATCAATAAAAAGTAACACTACTTCTATTACAAGAAATTGAATACATGAAACTTACAAGGAAAATCAAGAAAAGAATTATTACACAGTATAGAAATTTCGTTAAAAATATATTTCGGTGGTGTGGCTGTATCTCTATAGATTCTTACTCTAGTCTACGAATATGAATATAGTATAAGTGAGAAGAGAGTATAAAGTATAGAGTTTTTTTTTCTGAATTCTTAGTTTCGTAATTCACAAATAGGAGAAGGATCTATATATGTGTGAGATAGAGGTCTTTCAGAATTGTCATTTAATGACTCCCAATGACCCACACCCCATATCACCGGTACCGGTGCCAGGCCGGGCGGGCGGGGGAGGTGGTGTGCGCGTGTTGGCTTTGCCTATTCTCTTTTAGCATTCATAGCTTTTAATCCTTTTAGAATGGATAGATAGGTAATTAAATAAATATTTACTTAGTCTTATCTACATTTCTGATGTGTGACTTTTTAATTCATACAAAAATTCACATCTCCCAATCGGATGAGAAATTTGATAAATGAAACTATTTTAAATTAAGTATTTTCAATGGTTTTCTTTTCATCTTCCAGTGTGGGACTATTTAATACATGAATAGATTTTTCGCTTCTCACTTAAGACCGTGAAGGAATTTAATTAATAAATTAATATTAATGTGCTAATTCCAAACCTTACAACAATATACTTTAAAAACATGTAGAATTGTAGAGTATATTTTTTAATAATATCTTTGAACCAGATAAAAAAATATATACAATTTTTATTACGCTTTTACAATATTCTTACAACATGTTTTTCAAGGATTGTTTCAAATAACATGATTTTTTTTGTCAAATCAAACAACATGAATAAATTTATTTAATTTGTATTGTATTTTAATAAGGTGCTAACAACATATTTTCAAGAATTGTTATTATAAAAATTAAATATTTTAACATATGACAAAGATAAAAAATCAATAAATCTTACAAAACTTTATATTTATTCCTCACCTTTTCGAAAAAAAAGAAAAAAAACTTGTGCTGATATTGTGTTAAAGACATTATATATAAAGAAACTATTATAAAACTATTGTTATAAGACAAAAAAGTTATAGTATAATATTATTTTTTTCTTTTTTTGTTAGTAATCTTTACCATAAAAGAAGAGACTCGTATTTATAGCTAATATGTGACCTTACATAACAGGTTTGGATCCTCTCATAACTAGCTTTTTATACTAACTATCCTAACTATTATATTTATCTATAAAGTTAGTTTTTCAATTTAGTTTTTCTTCTTTCTTTCTATTTTTAATCCTACATATTTATTTATAAATGGTTGGTAAATCAATTAAAAGATTATAATAGGAGTTTTATTTTAGTAGGAAGTATTTTGGAGGAAGTTTTTTATTAATTTGGAAAATTAATTATAGATAAATATAATAAAATATAATTATTTTAATTGTGATTGGTTGTTAGGATAGTTAGTACAGAAAGCTAGTTAGAAGAGTATCCAAATCCGATAAGAATGTCGAGGTTTATGCAAACATTACTCCCCAATCGCTTTCCTAACAATACTGTCGTTGGAAACTAAACATGGACAAATGAAGAGTAAGTATGCGCATGTGAATCAATCTTGATGATTATGATAGGAAGATGCTTACGGAAAAGAATAATTAATTTGTCTTGTTTAGCTGCATGTTGCTGATCATATATTAATATTAAAGGATGCTTTTCTTTTTTTGACGAAAGTATATATATTAAAGGATGCTAAAAGCTAGACAGTTGTATATCCACCAACCGCAAAACCAAGTTTTTGTAGTGATAACTGATAAGTATGTTGTCAATACCCGAGATTTGAGTCAACATTTGCCACATTAAGCAGACAAACTATACCTATAAGTGCTTCGCGAGTGTGACGCCTTTGATTTTCGCTTAAAGTAATATTTTGACAGAATTAATTTTTTGCATTAGTAAAACTAGAAATCTAGAACCTAGATATGAGATACCGTTCTACAAAATAAAATAAAATAGAAATGGGCATAATTAGTTTTTAAGGCTAATAGACAATTTACTTTATATTATAGAGCTAAATGTAACCAAATGATTTTAAAAAAAAATCCAAATATATCTTTCTTTTCCCTATATTCATAGACATAGTTCACGATTCGTAAATCATATCATGAATCGAAATGTTACTTTTTTAGATCGTATATCGTATCAAATCGTGTATCGTGACGATTTTAATTTTTATATAATTTGATAACTCTGAAACAAGTTAAAAGATACTTTAGCAGATTTGTCATGTCAAGAGAAGCCATTACTTTTGAGGGTATGGTATATTTCAATCAGAGTGATAAGCTTAAATTGAATGAAATCCCTATATGGGTTGGTAGCAGAAATGTTTCCTCTCACTTTAAAAAATAAAAAAGGGCATAAACTGGATAACTAATGCCTATGAGATTCCCCTTCAAATGGATCTAAAGTCTAAGCGTACTATAACTTTATAAAGTATGTATTTAACTTGAGGTCGAGAAAAATTTGGTTATTATATTAAGTTTGATGATGGCAGAGGAAACATGGCTACTATATCATCTGAGAATTCTTATAGGCTATTATTTTGCAGGTCATGCAAATATATATGTCATTTGAGGGGGAAATAATGTAGAAATAAGAAGGAATGCTTTTTAAAAGCTATTATAGTAAAGGAAGTAGCTAAGTACCAGGTTAAAGAGGAGAAACACTAGGTTGTTGCTGAAGGCAGTGGAAAAAATAAGGTTATTACTAGTTCTTTAGGCAAGTTTGTGATAACTGGCCAATTAAAACGCATTTCCTGCGCTGCTCACTAGCACATCCTAATGCAAAGAGCTTGTTTATCCTTTCCTCGGCAAGGCAGGCTCACCATGGTGACACCTTGCTGAAGTGAGAGTTCACCCTTGTTGTGGTGAACCATGTTTGTCAACATTTATTCAATTGAATTGATATTCTTATGTGTTCTTTGACCTAGTTTTTATAGGGCTTCTCCGGGTGTTTTCGCATCGTATCGATCTTGAAAACCATGATATGATCCTTGAGGGGGGGGGGGGGGGTAGGGTGAAAAGGAATATGGAAATCTAAATATTATCTATGATAATGCAATATAAAAAAACATGTTTTTGCATGTTTATATTTCGATGCATACTTAGCTACATACTAATTCGAAGAAGCAATAAATCTAATGATTCATGAAACGGTAACAACTTAGGCTAAACAATTTTAGATAGATACTAGATCAAACATATATCATGCAAGAATGTAAAGAGTTAAGGAACGAAGACAAATACAAGGTTTAGATTCGTTTGACTCCCTTAGCCTACCTCTACTACCTAAGGTATGCGTACCCCTAGGATTTCAAGATCCTTAATCAGAACTATGTGTGTCTCTTAAAGGTGAGATCAATAACCTTTACAACCATTTTGAAAGACCTATCCCTTTCTAGAAATAAAGGAGGAACACACTCCTTAAGGTTTGTAGATTACAATCTAATCTACTAGAGCTATACTCTTAGATGAGTAGACTGTTAAGTGTATAAATAAATAAAAAATAAACATTTGGATGACTACAATGAAGGTTAGGTTCTTAGTGAATTCTCTCTCTATAAGCTAAGCTATATGGAAATTTTATTCAAAGCCTTGTGGAAATGATATTATCAGAGTTAACATTTTATAAGAGAGAAGGTATTGTATTTATAGGATAGCGTGGCTCACGACTATCTCTCCTTTGGTTTTCAGTCTGGAATTTGAATTTGTATGTCAGATATTTGCTGATTTGGATCGGATGATCTACTGGTATACTATGTGCTCCAACATATAGAGAAAAACTATAAAACGACCCTATTATGTTTTCTCGGATGTCTTCTATCTTCTCGTGTATCCGATTTCATCAAATATCATAATCTTCCAAAAATATTGGCAACATAGGCTCGATTTAGATTCTGTAGGGGGTCCAGTCTTAATCTTCTTGCTTTCATTTGCCTGATCTTCTTAGCTTCAATCTTCAATGAATTTAGACATTCTGTTTTTTTGACTCCTCAAAGGCCCGTTATCTTTCTCTTCAATCTTCATCTCCAGCTGACCTACTTAGGCAACCTGCTTATTGTAGCTTCGGTAGTCTTTCCCTTTATGTATTTTCTCCATCTTCAGCTAGCTCTTTTAGGCATTCTACTTCTCAATAACTCTAGATGTTAGTCCATGTTCGTCTTTTGCTGAAGCTGCATGTTTCTTTATTTCGCCTTCTTGTGTACCAATCAATCAAAAATCATCTTTTGGTCTAATATCTCCCCTATTTTGATTGTTGATGATTCTTCTTCTTCAGATTCATATAATCGCAAGAAAGCAACCCCAATAAATGACTATCTATTGTCGCCTTGATGATCTCCCCCATAGATAATGCACATATTGTTTGTTGTGCGAGTATAGTGCTTCTTTTCCCCATGACAATATTAAAATCAAGAAATTAGGGATAAGACTTGCATACCCATGTCACATTATATATTCACAAATTGATCTTGAGGTAGAGAATTTATGAATAGATCGGCCAATTGATTTGGAGAGTCTACAAATTCTAGTAAGGTGTCGCCTTTTTTAGAGTGGTCTCAAATAAAGGGATGTTGAATATAAATGTACTTCGTTCTTGAGTGTTGGACAAGATTCTTCATGATGTTGATTGTGCTTATGTTGTCACAGCGAATGGGCACATTCTCGTATTTAAGCCCAACATATTGTAAGGTTTGCTTCATTTAAATGATTTGAGCAACAAAACTTCTGGACTCTATATATCCTTACTCGACCGTGGATAAAGCAACACTATTTTGTTTTTGACCGGCTATTCCAGTCTTGATATTTCTATCAAGTTGATATCTTGCGCAGTTGATATCTGAATATTTGATGAGATCAAAGGATGTGTATCTTGGATATTAAATACCAATCTTTGATGTGCATTTCAAGCATCAAAATATGCATTTGATGGTCGCGAGGTGTGATTCCTTTGGATATGATTGGAATCTTGCACAAAGACAAACATAGAAAATAATATTTGGCAATTATGTCGTGAACTAGAGTAATCTACTGATCATGCCATGATAAGATCTATTTTCCATGTTCTTCCCATCTTCATCATTTTGAGTTTAGCGGATGTGCTAATTGGTGTCCCGATTCTCTTTGCATCTTCGAGTCCAAACTACTTGATGAGTTATCAGATATACTTTGCTTGATTGATAAAGATTACATCCTCTATTTTCTTGATTTGAAGTCTAAGAAAGAAGTTTAACTTTCCCATCATTCTCATTTTAAATTTATGATGCATTCTTTCCAAAAAAACCTTATATATAAAGTCATTTGTAGATTCAAAGATAATGTCATCAACATAAATTTGCACAAGGATTATATCTTCTAACTTTTTTTTGATAAAGACTGTAGAGTAAATCTCTCCTCTTTCAAAACAATAATTTATCAAGAATTTTCTCAACTGCTCATTCCAAGCTTTAGGGGCTTGCTTCACGCCGTATAAGGTTTTTTTGAGTTTGAAGTCATGATTGGGAAATTCTGAGCTCTCGAACCCCGGGGTTGTTTGACATAGAATTCTTCAAGAAATCCATTTATAAACGCACTCTCGACGTCCCTTTGATATAGCTTGAGATTCTAAAAGCTTGAGAAGGCGAGTAGTATTCTAATAGACTCCAATCTTGCCATATGTGTGAAAGTCTCATCGTATTCAATTCCTTCATCTTGATTATAGCCTTAAGTTACTAGACATACCTTATTCCTAGTGACTATCCCATAATCATCTAATTTATGATGAAACACACATTTCGTGTTGATAATGGTATGCTATCTTGGGTTCTCGACTTATCTCCAAACATTTTTCCTTTTAAATTAGCTCCTCATGCATGTCATTGATCGAAAGATTGTTTAGAAGAGCTTGTTTGAGAGTATTTGGCTCAGTTTGAGATAAGAGGATCAAGTAAGCACAAAGAGCCTTAATTCAAGAGCGGGTTCTTACCTCACTATTTTTTTTTTCAATGATTGAATCATTTGACGTCTAGTGTACATCCTTCCAAATCCAAGGAAGGTCTTCATGCACTCTATTTTTTGGATGTTCCATTTTCTCCAGGTTGACTTGCTCTATATTTGAGTCGACTTCTTGTATAAGTGGGTCTAAAGGAAAATTTTAATTGATTCCTTAATGAAATTCTTTGTTTTCATCTTCTTCATCAGGCTTTGACCGACAGATTTTAACCCCCATGGTAGAATCTATTCCGTCCATTACTTGTAAGATTTTAGCAAGACAAAAGGTGAGATCCCTATCCTCGGTTCCAAACTTAGTAGTGACATAGATAGAAGACAATCTCAAGATCATGAAGGGGTAATGATTAAATTCCTCCACTATGATCTCCAATTCTAGAGGAACCACGTTAATGAAAATGTGAACATCGATGATGGGAGATAGAGACAAGCCTGATATTGAATTAGTTGTGTGTTATCAGTAGAATCTAAACCCTCAATGCCCGGACACTTGAAAAGAGGTCCTCAAAGATACTCTCCACCCCAAAGATTCTCTTACGATATCCATGTTGTACCCCAAATACATAGGTATCAATAAAATAAAAATAGAAATAAATAAATTTTACGGATAAAGATGAAGAGTAAAGAAGGAACTCATTGGACACCCGAGTATCACCAAGACAACGTGTCCGGAAGGATAAAAAACAAAGGTAAGCAAAAAATAAAACTTTTCACACCTATATCTAACTGGATAAAGGGAAGGTATTTACCCATATACCAAAGGGGGATAATAAATCAAGTGGGTCTGCTTAAACTGATTGCCCCAACAAAAATAGCCCACACTGAAAAATACCAAAAAGCATCATGCAAAATACCAAAAAGCATCATGCAAAATACCATACACCACAAAAGCCTTAGGTGGAAACTAAGCCATAAAAGTAATAAGAATTCCACAAACCATTACATTTCCTTAATCTCAAGGATGCGTGTTATACATTATTTGGTATCATGTCCAAGATATGGTGAAAGTAGAAGTGTCGATTCTTATCCTTTTTGTTTGGATCTCCCAACAATATTGGAGGTCATCAGACATGAGGGTCTTGCTTTATTTGATACAACATTTCGTGAGGAGAGAGTCAATGAGTTCCCAAACTCCCTCTACCTTAATGTAACTTCTTGGATCGTCACAATAACTTTGCTAGTTATCCCATAATATGTTTTTCTTTACCACTGATAAACTTTTTATGTTCCTTTGTTGGAAGTGCTAATGATGTAGGTATCCTGTAGTTAATACCTTTCTCGAGTAGTTGATATTATGTCTTCAGCCTATGTAAAATATATAGCCTCCTTGAGTATTTTTCCAAAGTCAAGCCTAGCATTGCTACAAGGTGAATTTAAAAGTCTCTACATCTCAACCCATGGGTGTAAGATAACCTTGAAATTGTATTATTGAGGACCTCGTCTTCTTACATGATATTGGCAAATCATTCTGAATGCTCCGCAAGCTTTCATCCTTCTCTTAAAACATCTCAAGCAACATGGATATGTATCATACTAAAATTTAAATTCCTACAAATTGGGCTTTTAGACTTTGTGCAAGTTAGATTAAGTTTCATAGTGTTGGTATTAAGTTTCAAGAACCATTATAGAGCCCTATCCGTTAGCGTGGATAGGAAAATCCCTACAGTTGATGACATCAAGACTTGTTTTAAGTTCTAAACGACACATATATACATTAATGTGATGAGCAGGGTCAATTGACCCATCATTTACAAGAAAATCGAGGGTTTAAATATGTGAGTCAATCATATCCAGGACTTTATATATTTATCTTTGATCTTGTATTAGCTCAATAAGTTGTACGATTTCTTCGTCTCAGGAGGGGGTGATTTGAACATTAACTATTATCCCCTATATCCCTAGGATTATGGTGAGATGATACATTATCTTCAATTTTGATTGTATTATCTGTCGCCCTGTTGAACACGCATTTGAGGACCTTTTAAGTTGCCTCTTAGGGTGATGCCAAATCGAGGAAAAGGTTTTCCCACTTGTCCATGTACTTGTTGATGTTCAAACTACTGAAAAATTTGTTGGACCACGTTGTATAGTATTTGCTAGTTAAATCCTTAAATAGGTTAGATTGTTGGCACGTTCGGTGTGAATACGCACAAACTATGACTTAAAACTGTATGGTTATTTTGATTCTATCTTGATTGTGGTGCTATGACACCCCTTCCCATACTTTACCATTAATTGTGGCCTCTGCCATGACCTCAGACCCATGGTGCATGCACTTTTATCAAGGTTACTCATTGGGTTTATGGACGTACCAACAGATGGTGCCAAATTGATTAGATAAATAACAAACTTATTCGAATAAATGGGTAATAGACAAAACAAGTGATAAGTGACAAAGAAATTAATATTACATCTTTGAGATTTGACTGTTCGTAAACTAAAACTAGACACTAAATTAGTGAAGCAAATGGACGGGGATTTCTCATTTTCAATCAGATCCTTAAAGGAGTGGAGTGTAGGACAAAAGATGACCATTACTCGAGAGGAAGATGTGAAATATATTATCAATGGTAATTTAAGTATATTTTCACAAAATTTAGCTAATGATGTTACAAGTAAGAAAATTATTATGAGATGTTAAGTATAGTGCATGTACATATTTTGACGGAGTAGATGGATTATATATTGACATAAGGAGAATGAACGTTAGGTAAAAATTAAGGATAAGAAGGTTTAACCGCTGCTTCCTTATTAGAACGTCGTGTGCTAACCATATTTGGGGGAAGATCCAGGATTTCTCGTGTGTGGGGGCTAAAAGTTAGAAAAATTATAGGGTTCAGTGGTAATTTTAATATATTCATTAATTGATAAGGGATAATTGGTGGGTCCTGGGGTGTTATAAAATAAAGTGCAAAAATAAAGGAACCACTTAACCGCAAGTGTACGGTTGTCCCAAGTAATATATGATAATCAAGTTCGTTCTCAGGGACGGATTAGGTTCAACCCAAATATTAATCAGATAGTAGAGATAATTGCTAAACAGAAATTAGAAGAAATAGATTTTTGTTTGGGTTTTTTTGTAAAATAAAAGATGCAAATAAAATAAAGACTAAACTAACTAAACTGAAAGGAAATAAAGCAAATAAAAGACTAACTTCAGATAAGAGAGATACTTGATCCTCGCAAAGGAATCCACCTAATCAATGTAATCTATGCTATGTTTAAGGGCAGAATTGGAATTATAATATTAGTCGGGACTCTAATATCTCCTAGCCCCCTGTCGGGTGGACCTAGAAGCTATCCTAAAGTATCATAAACACCTGTATGGTCGAATATGGCTTTTCGGATAATATGATTTTACCTCTTTGGCTATGTAACTAGTTAAGCCTGTCGGTCAATAACGGACATTACACGGGTATTACCTAGATCTGTATTCAAACCCCCCTGTCGGATGATCACTTCGCCACTAAAGTGAATAGCCCAAATACTAAAAGCTAATTCTAGTTGTTCCTAAAAGAATTAGTAATGAAAACAAAGTAATATCCAATACCTAAAACTCAATTCAATTTAAATCTAACAATCCCAAATTCAAAACATAGAAAACATTAATTAAGTTTCATCCCTTTAATGCGATTCTCAAGTATAAAGAAATTTAGCTCATGATGAAATTAAAAACTAACATTAAATAAAAGGAATTCATGTTCAAATACAAAAGATAAATGAAAAACCTAAAGGGTAGAATGACTATGGATGGAAGAACAGGATTCCTCCAGCTTCTAGCTTCTTCTCTCCTTCGTGCTCTGACTTGAAAACCTTAAGCCTCTTGTTTAATTCTCTGAAGTGTCTGAAAGTAGGAGGTTAAGGGGTGTATTTATAGGTGTTGGAAGAACCTAGGTCGAATTTTGCTTGGAGTGGAAGACAAGTCAAAGACTCTCAAATTCGTAGCTCTAAAAGATAAGATTCTGCTGATTTGATTTGGTCATATCTTTTTCAATACTTATCCGTTTGAGAAGTTCCAATATATGAAACTGCTTGTCTTGGAAAGCTCTTTCTATTGGTGCAGATCATTCGTCCAGAATCCATGCCAATCTTTTATTATGATTTTATCTCTAAAACGTGGCTGAATTTCTGATTTCAAAAGGCAGCTTTATCTTTTCCTCCTTTGAATAAATCTTTCCTAAATCTTCATATTTCCATGTAAATCTTCTTTCCTTTCATCTTTATCTTGACTTGGTCTCTAAGTAATTGCCATTTATCTTTTAAAAGTTTCACATTAAATAAATAATTAAACCGGATATGCTTAAAAAGAATAAATCAATAAATCAAGAAATCGGAAAAGGAAAGTGTACTCTAAAAATAGAAACTCGACTAGAAATCATTTCCTAACACTCTAAAATACACTAAGACTTTATTCTCACTTTTTCTCCTTGGATTGGTCTTTCATGAGATTCAAGAACCAATTAACTTTGCATTAAAAATAGTCAAATTTAGGCACAAAAGCTCAGATTCTGCAATTAGTTAATTTCCAAGGGGAGAAAGTGCAATATGATCAAATAAGCTTAAAAGTCTATCAAACAAGTCATTTATTCACCTAAAAGGATGTCTCCAAGCGGCTAATAATTAGAACAAATCGGGAGACATCAAGACCCCAAACTCAAACCTTTGTCGTCCCGACAAAGTAAAATAAAAACAAAGGATCTTTTAGGTGAACGCAGAAGGTAGAATCTGGTAAATAATCCCAAAACAAAGCTTAAAACAAATTTCATATATTCTAACCTAGGAATTAATATACACCTACACTTATCATGCAAAATCAAATACAAAACAATATCAATCCAAAAATTAATTTCACAATGCTAGAAGGTTACGCTTAATACTTATCTCAAGATGGTGGCTATAGGGTGTTCCTCGATCTTTACTTGTGTTGAATGTTCCACTTAGAATAATCCCTATTACTCACCATGCATCTAGGAATCACGAGGACTTTATGGTTTTAGCATAGGCTGAAGGACGGTATGGTATGTATATTTGGTAAATTTGAAGTGAGCTTTTGGCTCTCTCCTCACTTACCATCAACAAAACTGTCCAAGAGCTTGAGTTTACACTCGAATTACGTTCTCACTCAACCCAATTGACGCGCTTAATTAGCGTCCCCAAATTAACCCAATAAGCACTAAGGATGATTCACCTAAAATTTTCCACTTTGCCGGTCCGAATATATTTTCATTTCAAATCATTCATTTTTTTCTTTTTTGTATAGCCATGACTCTCTTTTATTGTTCAGATATCATGCTATTTTTTCATAGTTATGCCTATTCATAACTGGAGCTCGAAGCTTTTTTTCCATTCACTATTACCCCGGCAAAGGGTTACAATATAATAAACCTGTGAATCATCATCATGTATAGCACAAAACATCATTGATAAGCTCAAAAACTCCCAATCCCAATGTAAATTCCCATATAGTGGACCCACCACCCCAAACTCAAGCTCAAGACAGGAAGTCTCAGGATCGTGATTCAAGTGCGGGTCATATGGTCATGCCTAATAATCTAAAGGGAAATTGGCTTATAATGTGGCGACAAAAGAAAGGCTTAAAGGCTAATAATTTGTCTAAGAAGGATAAAATTAATTCAGGGATAGAAGGCCAAAAGGATTCAAAGGGCTATCAAAGAACTGCCTCTATCATCTTCCTATTTACACAATTTATCTCTAGTTCATACCTAAGTGGGTTCTCTACTCATTTAGATCTCACGTTCTACAAACCACCCATTATCCTTAAGCACAAGTTTACTTCTTTTGCATTGTTTATTAATTTTTCCTATCAATTATCTCATACTTGCATGCAATTAAAGTTCAGCTTCATACTAACTCTTAAAGTCAACTATTTTCTATCATTAATTCATAAAAAGCATGCTTGATGGGGGCATTTAAAATTCTCTACAGTCACGCAACCCTAAGATTAATTTTATTGAAAGCATGTAAAACACAAAAAAATTGGGATGAGGCAACGAACCCCACCCCAAACTCAAAAGTGATTCGTGTCCCCACGGCTCGAAAAAGACTCAATAAAGCAATAAAATTAAACTAACGACCTAACTAGTGTCTACCATCAATTAAGAAGAAGAATTAGAACGGGGTACCTGGCCATGAAGATCCATAGCGTCCTCCTCCGAAGGGGGAGTATAATTATCAATATCCATGAACAAAGTTACCTCTTCCAATGTTGACTTGATCTGTGTAATTTCCTTCCAAAGTGCTCCGATGTCTAATCGTAAAAGTTTGAACTCTTGTTGCAAATTGTGAGCCCATGGAGGAATTCCAGAATCAGTTTGAGAAGAAGAAGAACCTTGGACTTGAAATTGTAGCTTGTCTGTAGGCTTTGATGATACCCTCATCCTTGCTGTTAATTTCCCGTGTTGTGGTGGTGCAGGTGCCTTTTCTTCTTGTGTCTCTTCAGTAGGCTCATCAAGATTGATGGCCTTTTCAAGTGTAGAACCAGGCAAATTCTTGTTTTTCCCTAGGATATAACACCTCCTCTTGTAATCCAAAGCATCTGTCCTGTTTGTCATGGTTGAATTGACCCCAAACTCAAGTTTATACCAAGGATAGAATACAGTTAAGAAAACTTGGTATAACTTGAGTTTCTTGCTTGTATTAGATGAAAGAAGTTGTTTTCTTGATGAATCTTGGAAGAACTCTTGAAAGCTTGATGATCTTGATTGTGTTTAATGGTGTTTTGTGATGAATGTGATGAATAGGTTATGTTTATGGAGGATGGAGGAGAGATTTGATGATGTTAATGTGTTTGTTGTGAAGGTTTGATCAAGCTTCAAGGTGTTTTTATAGGGTTGGGAGCTGGAAAATTCGTTTGGAAGAGGCTAGGGTTTATCTCCTTAAGGTTAGAAGTTGACTGGGCTTTGAACTCTTCACAAACCGCCTGGCGCGGTGCATCCCTGCGGTGCATGGGGTATACCGCGGGGTACACCGCAGCGCTGTTGGTTTGATTTTTCTCGCTTCTGTCTTGTACACGTGCTAGCACCCGGTGGCACGCGTTTTTGCCCTGCGGTGCATGGGGTAGTCCGCACGTACTCCGTCAAAAAACCCGCGGTCCACACCACGTGGAACGCGTTTTGGGCGTGCGGTATAGGGCGCGGTGCATCGCGGCTATCAGCTTCTATATTTTTTTTTCTTGCTTCTGGATAAGACCCGTGGTGCGCGACCCGTGGTACGGGTTTTTGGGGCGCGGTACATCCCTGCGATATAGGGGGTACACCGCGGGGGTAGTCCGCGCCAGCCTTGAATTCTCCATAAAATTTCTCCTAGCACCCCAAACTCAATTCCTGCACCATTAACACAATACCCTTCTCATTTCTTTAAAAGTAGACACTAAAACTCGATACTAACTCAGAATTATACACTAGGAATTGAAAAACTTAAAGCAATAAACTAATATACAATGAAATGGCTTTTGTTTAACGTCGTTAAGCTCGACGGGTTACCTCATGAATCATTTTTTTACATAACCTCCCCAGCAGTGAGTGAGGTTATCAACGTTTGCTACATGGAATTTGCATCCCTTAGCTTTTATGACCACCAGTTGATTTGAAATAACCTTTGTGACCATGAACGGTCCTTGCCAAGAACTCTTGGCTTCGCGCCTTTTCGGAGGAGGATCAGGCTTTTTCAATGCAACCTCTTCGCCTACTCTGAACCCCCTTTTCTTTCTCTCTTTCTTAGGTTCTTTTGGAACCTTCATAGTTTGCCTCTTCTCTTTTATCTTAGCACCGTCAAGGAACCACATATTTGGTGGTTTCTGTTCAAGGTGTGGATTTTCCTTAGGATCTGACTGGAGGAACCACGGATTCGGTGGTTTCTTTCTGAGCTCTCTTTCCTCCATTCCTTCGGTTTCCACAACCTTAGTTGGCTCCTGTTCAATCACATCAATGCGGAAGCAATCCTCCTTAGGATCCGGAAACTTCATTGGCTTAAACACGTTAAATTTTACCTCCTCGTCTTGGATACGCATAATCAATTCACCGTTCTCTACATCAATCAAAGTACGCCCCGTGGCTAGGAATGGTCTTCCCAAAATAATGGGGACATTCCTATCTGCGTCGTAATCAAGTAATACAAAATCAACAGGGAAGATTAACGTACCAGCCTTGACGAGGACATATTCTAGTCTTCCCTCTGAATGTACGAGGGATCTGTCAGCCATTTGCAAAATCATAGAGGTGGGTTTTGCGTTTCCTATCTTCAACTTTTCAAACACGGATTTGGGCATGAGATTGATACTTGCTCCCAAATCACATAAAGCTTTCCCTTGCCACTTAGCACCAATGGAAATTGGGATCGTAAAACTTCCAGGATCAAGTAATTTGGGTGGCAACTTACTTTGGCAGATGGCACTACACTCTTCTGGTAAACCCACCATTTCATTCTCAAGATACTGACGCTTGCTGGTGATAGCTCTTTTCAAGAATTTCATGTATTTCAGTACACCTTTGATAGCTTCTAAGAAAGGTATATTAATGTTAAGATTACCCACCATGGTCATGAATCTCTGATATTCCGCAGTATCTCCTTTCTTCTGAACTCTTGAAGGGAATGGTGGAGGAGGACGGGCTTCTATAGCATCTTTCTTTTTCGGATTTTCCGGAGTCTTCTCCACTTCAATTATTTCAGGTTCATCTTTTTTCTCTTCCACCTCTTTTACCGGTTTCTCTTTCACAGTTGTTTCTTTTTCTTTCATAACGGGAAACGGTGGGGGTGGAAGATTCTTACCACTTCTAAGGGAGATCGCGTTACATTCTTCATATGGTTTAGGTTCTTCAGTATCACTCGGTAATTGTCCTTGCTGACGTTGATTTAGTTGTTTGTTAATTTGACTCAACTGATTCTGGAGCAACTTCATATTTGCTTCGGCTGCATTTTGACGTTCCATAGCTTGTGTCTGAAGCGCAATTAAATTTTCAACTGTTTTCTGAAGGGTAACTACTCCTTCTTGTGGATGTGCAGGTAAGGCCTTTTGGTTTAAAGTTTCATCATAGGTATTCTGAGGAGCTTGCCTTTGTGCATAATTATCCTGATTCTGTCCTCCTTGATAATTGTTGTGTGGTCTTGGATTGTAGTTGTTACCTTGGGGACGCGGCTGATACGCGTATGTAGGATTGGCTGCCCCATTAGGATTTGAGTATTGAAACCCAGGATGGTTTCTGTTAGGCTGATATCCATTACCACTTGAATTGAAGTTACCTCTATTGGACATAAACATCACGGACTCTTGGTTATTCGGACAACTTTCCTCATCATGATCATCTACTCTGCAAATCGAACACATATAAACCTCTTGTGCAGCATGCACAGCTACTTTCTTACCCGAAAATCCTTCCTTTACAGCTAAAGTAAGCTGCTTCAATTGTTGCTCTATAGTACTCTGAATCTTATTCTCAAGCGTAGCAAACTTTTCTTCCATATCAACATTATTCACTCCTTTAACCGGTGTTCTTACTGAATTCCACCCACTTCATTCTTGACTGTTCTTTCCAAAATAATTTTAGCATGAGCGGGTTGAACTTGAAGAAAACCTGCACCACATAGCGTATCCAATTTCTCTCTCGAAGTTCCATCAAGCCTCTATAGAAGATTTTCAGCTGTTGTTGTTCTGACAAGCCATGAGTGGGAACTTTACGTAAACACATCTGAAATCTTGTCCAACTTTTACCCACAGTTTCATCATATTCTTGACGGAAATGCGTCAATTCTAATTCAGCATCTAATCTCATGTTACTTGGATAATACCTGTCAAAGAAAGCAGTCTCTAATTGGTCCCAGTTGGTTATCTTCGTAGGATCTTGCGTATCGTGCCATTCACTCGCTCCATCAATCACAAAAAATTTAAACGCAGCAATATACATCTGTTCTCTTGAAACTCCTTGTGTGATATAAGAATCACATATTTTCTTAAACTTCTGTACTGCTCTAAGAGGATCTTCTGATGGTCTTCCACGAAAATTTCCAAAATTTTGGAATTGAGCTAACATACCCGAATCTGGACGGAATCGTGGAACATCAATATCTGGAGCACCTACTCCTATAGCAGGAGCACGGAATGGAACTTCTGGTGGACCATTAGTAAACCACGGATCTTGATTCATTACTATATGGACTTGAGGGTTAGGAATCACTGGTGGAATTGGAGGAATAATGCCTGGAGCCAAAGGTTGGCCATTTGCGCCTAATTGACCTGGTTGATTATCTTGTTGATTCTGAAGATTGAGATTCTCCATTCTGTTAACTAACTCTTCTACTTCTAAAGCTTCTCGTTCTCTTCTTCTTTTGTTAGCAAGTCTGATCAACGATTCTGGATTACTAAGGATCAGAGGTGTTGGCTCTAGATCCTTGAATAGCCTTCTTCGCATACACCAAACCTACAAACCTGAAAAAGAAAGACAACCCAAAGCGTAAAATTGAAAAATAAAACTAAAACTAAACTAACAATTAAACTACTAAAGATTAACACCGGGGTCACACGCTACCGTCCCCGGCAGCGGCGCCAAAAACTTGGTGGGTCCTGGGGTGTTATAAAATAAAGTGAAAAAATAAAGGAACCACTTAACCGCAAGTGTACGGTTGTCCCAAGTAATATATGATAATCAAGTTCGTTCTCAGGGACGTATTAGGTTCAACCCAAATATTAATCAGATAGTAGAGATAATTGCTAAACAGAAATTAAAAGAAATAGATTTTTGTTTGGTTTTTTTGTAAAATAAAAGATGCAAATAAAATAAAGACGAAATTAACTAAACAGAAAGGAAATAAAGCAAATAAAAGACTAACTTCTGATAAGAGAGATACTTGATCCTCGCAAAGGAATCCACCTAATCAATGTAATCTATGCTATGTTTAAGGGCAGAATTGGAATTATAATATTAGTCGGGACTCTAATATCTCCTAGCCCCCTGTCGGGTGGACCTAGAAGCTATCCTAAAGTATCATAAACACCTGTATGGTCGAATATGACTTTTCGGATGATATGATTTTACCTCTTTGGCTATGTAACTAGTTAAGCCTGTCGTTCAATAACGGACATTACACGGGTATTACCTAGACTGTACTCAAACCCCCCTGTCGGATGATCACTTCGCCACTAAAGTGAATAGCCCAAATACTAAAAGCTAATTCTAGTTGTTCCTAAAAGAATTAGTAATGAAAACAAAGTAATATCCAATACCTAAAACTCAATTCAATTTAAATCTAACAATCCCAAATTCAAAACATAGAAAACATTAATTAAGTTTCATCCCTTTAATGCGATTCTCAAGTATAAAGAAATTTAGCTCATGATGAAATTAAAAGCTAACATTAAATAAAAGGAATTCATGTTCAAATACAAAAGATAAATGAAAAACCTAAAGGGTAGAATGACTATGGATGGAAGAACATGATTCCTCCAGCTTCTAGCTTCTTCTCTCCTTCGTGCTCTGACTTGAAAACCTTAAGCCTCTTGTTTAATTCTCTGAAGTGTCTGAAAGTAGGAGGTTAAAGGGTGTATTTATAGGTGTTGGAAGAACCTAGGTCGAATTTTGCTTGGAGTGGAAGACAAGTCAAAGACTCTCAAATTCGTAGCTCTAAAAGATAAGATTCTGCTGATTTGATTTGGTCAGATCTTTTTCAATACTTATCCGTTTGAGAAGTTCCAATATATGAAACTGCTTGTCTTGGAAAGCTCTTTCTATTGGTGCATACCATTCATCCAGAATCCATGCCAATCCTTTATTATGATTTTATCTCTAAAACGTGGCTAAATTTCTGATTTCAAAAAGCAGCTTTATCTTTTCCTCCTTTGAATAAATCTTTCCTAAATCTTCTTATTTCCATGTAAATCTTCTTTCCTTTCATCTTTATCTTGACTTGGTCTCTAAGTAATTACCATTTATCTTTTAAAAGCTTCACATTAAATAAATAATTAAACCGGATATGCTTAAAAAGAATAAATCAATAAATCAAGAAATCAGAAAAGGAAAGTGTACTTTAAAAATAGAAACTCGACTAGAAATCATTTCCTAACACTCTAAAATACACTAAGACTTTATTCTCACTTTTTCTCCTTGGATTGGTCTTTCATGAGATTCAAGAACCAATTAACTTTGCATTAAAAATAGTCAAATTTAGGCACAAAAGCTCAGATTCTGCAATTAGTTAATTTCCAAGGGGAGAAAGTGCAATATGATAAAATAAGCTTAAAAGTCTATCAAACAAGTCATTTATTCACCTAAAAGGATGTCTCCAAGGGGCTAATAATTAGAACAAATCGGGAGACATCAATAATAATCACAAAATACAGCAAGGACTAATTCTAATTTTACTCATATTTTTCTCCTAAAAAATTAAATGAGATGAATTTATGTCCAATGGGGTCTATATATTTTTTACTCATAATTTTTCCCAAAAAATATTTTTGGGGAAATTTGCACCATATCTAGGGGCAATGACGGATAACCCCCTAAATCTGCCTACGACTGCGTATGTGGGGAAGATACTTGTGCACTATCTAGATATAAATTCTTAACCGAATATTGAGGAGGGGGGAAGAGTTATGTGAGGCAAGACATCTTCATGTTACTTATACCACGCTGACGACAGAGGTTTCTAAATGGTTTATTTTTTAGGATAAATCACTGTTGCTCGAGGTTTTGACTAGTCAAGTGATTCATGTTTTATGTATTGGGTGAGGAATATAACTCTAAAATATTTGGTTAAATAAGAATACTATATTAGAATTTGAAATCAATCTCTTCCCCTTAATATATGATTTTCAACCTCCATGGACCCCTTTGGACCCTACCATAAATTTGACATCCCCTGGTCACGGTGGTGAGTCGAGGTTTCAAAAATATGGTACGTAACTAATTAAATAGATCTAAAACATTTTAGCGCGTGTTAATTAATTGTTTGAATAGTTCTTACGAAATAAATTATTCTAATTACATTTGGAGTAGATAATATGCTATGATATAAGCCTTGTATTATATATAACCCGACTTATATCTAAATTACACTTACATAGATTCCTATCGTTCATGTGCCATCAATTATTGAGTTTTGTTTGATTATTCACTAGGATTAAAATGTAAACTTGTTGACTTTGACTTCTAATGGTTGACTTTAAGTTGACTTGTGTTGACTATCTTCTTAAGTCCTTTCTCAATTGTTCACTTACTAACATTGATATCATGCTCAAAATCAATTAGAATATCGTAAACCTTTTTCATAACATTCTCCCCTTTTTTGTTTTGACATTTTCCTTCTTCAAGGTCATTTGAAATTAAAAGTATCATTCTTGGTGTATATGGTAAAGGTTTGTCCATTTTTTCCATCACTACATATCATGATTTACGAGTGTCGTACTTGCTGATTTTTAAAGGTCGAGACTATATTCCTCTTCTTTGTCTTTGGATGTGTCATCATTCACGATTGTGACAATAATATTTCTGAAATTAAGAAAATGGCGAGGTGATAAGATAGATAGATGATTGCTTTGTTTTTCAATAGAATTTTCATTAAAAGGTGCGAATATAACAGGTATAAAGAAACATAAAATAGAGAAAGTTGGCTTATAGTCAACCAATCCCACTACGTTTATACAAGGTTGAAAGAAATTTGAAACTATTAACCAAAGATTTATCTACCCAAGTAGATAGATCAATGTTGTGTCATGCACATTCATCGAGAATATCAACGACTTTGTTGTTAGATCTGCAGATTTAGTTGACTTTCCAAGTTGAAAATTTGCGAAACATCTACAAATGATATGTTAGATACTCTAGTTAGCGCGTGACAGGTTGGTGATACTTTGGATATATCTTCCAAGTTATCGTTGTAAAAATAATTACTCGGGTGATTCAAATCAACTGCCTACTTAATGACACCCAACAGGGACCAATTTTTGTTCTTCGCAAGTGATTTAACATGGATATGCACATTCATATTTTGAATGATATTACCTTGTTTGTTGACTGTGACAAACGTAATTTTGGATGTTTCCCATGGATGGTTGTTAATACTCAACCCTAGCTTCATTAGACATTTTTGCTCATTATTTTTATATTTCATTTCAACCTCTAATACTTGTCTTGTAATATTGGGATAATTTTTTATAAATGAAAAGTTGCTCTTGAAAACATAATGTGTATTATACTAGATTTTATTATCTTTCGCTCCAACTAGGGTCGAATCCGGAGTGGATTTTCCGGGGAGTGAAAAAATAGTGGGGTTCGGGGCGACATGCACAAAGATATTTTTTTGAGATAATTTTAGATTTGGGGGTAGGTTTTTAGCTTGGAGGCGGAAAAAAAAGAAGGAGGGGGGGTATGGAATTTTTTACTCGAAGGGAAGTGAAAGTTTATTTTGTTAAGGATTTTTTGCTAATTTTTTTTCTGACCATCTTATCACCGTGTCACCTCTCATCCCGCGCTCCTATTTCTAACGTTGTATGCACAAGGGGCGGATCAATCTAGCAGGAGAGCTAGGTTTCGCGATGTAAGATGAATTTGTGTAATTTTTATTTTCAAGGAAAACCCAAGTAAAATGAAATTACCAGGTTTCCTAGGGTTTAGTGTGTGAATATTAGCCTGATAATCCAGATCTGTCTAGGTGAATATTAGTGTGTGAACATTAGCTCATGCGGTTCTTAGTGCGGCTCCAATGTATCTTATGTAAGTAGAAAAGTTGTCGTCTTATGTGTGTGACGAGATAGACAAAATTCGAAAGGAGTTTATTTGGGGATTGTCCGAAGGGCAGAGAAAGATAAACTGGATTGCTTGGACGGATTTGTGTAAGCCTACAAGTTCGGGTGGGTTAGGTTTTCGCCTAGCGGAAGACATGTATAAAGCCCAACTAGGGAAGTTAGGGTGGAAATTGTTAGATAATCATGGGACGTTATGGCCTATTGTAATGAGAGAAAAGTATTTTATTAAGACACCTTTCCCGTATGTACCTAGGAACAATGGCTCGAGAATGTGTAAGGCTATTGCGGTAGGGGTTGATGTGTTGAGAGCGGGTTCACGATGGATTGTTAAGAATGGAAGGGATATATCATTTTGGCTAGATTGGTGGTTGGGGGGATGGTCTGTTAATAGATTAGGTCATTGTTGAGGTGGGGATGGAGAAGTTATGGAAAAGTATTAGTGATTACGTTCGTCAAGATGGGTTGTGGGATTGGGAAACGTTTCAGCAATATCTTTCGCCGTCTAAATTAATGGAGATTACATTCTTAAGGGTGGAGAGTGGAGAGGAGAATAGAGATAGGGTGTCTTGGTTACACGAGATTAATGGGATATACTCGGTCCGATCAGCTAGATGGGAGGAGCAGCCTAGCGGTTTGGGTACTGATGAGGTTTGGGATAAGATTTGGCGTTTAAAATGTCCGCAACGGACTCAGGATTTTCTCTGGCGAGTTGTTCAAGACCGTTTGGAGACAAAAGGAAACTTGGTTCGGCGAGGGGTAGAAACCTCGGGGGTTTGTGTGGTGTGTGGCGGGGAGGAGGAGAACGCTCTTCATCTGTTCAAGAGGTGTAGGAGAGTTCCTAAAGTCTGGACCTGTGTTTGGGAAGAGGCGAGGCAGAATAGGAGCTGGCCGGATGAACTAGAAGAAGGACTGTACAGAAATGTGGGGGGTGATTACGGTACAACAACATGAACAAGGGGTGGCGAAGCATTGCAATAGCAAGACAGGTATGGTCCTACAGTTTTGCAGACTTACCGTGGGGTTTATGTGCAGGCACAGGCTGGTACTGTGGAGGGGCAATTACGGATAGAGGAAGAAAGTGTGCAGGTGGAGGAGAGAGCTCGGAACTCACCTGGGTGTAGTGGAGGGCGAGAGCAGCGACAGACTGGTAGCAGTAGCCCGAAACCAGGAAATAGTGAGGTGGAACGCAAGTCTGCAGCAGCTCAGTTGCTGGTGGTGAGGGGTCCCCTGTTGATTGATGGGAGGGAGTGGTGGGTTCGAAACTTGTCTTGTAAGAGGCTATTCGCCGGAATGTGTTGGAACGTTTTCTTTGGGGCAATTATCAACACAATATGGAAAGAAAGAAAGAAATGTGCATTTAATGGCAGCGAATTTCCGAGAGGAGTATTAATTGTGAGTAAAGCGAAGTACTTGGCAGGGACCTATACAAAAGCTTGGGTTTTGCTACCAGGACGTGTCCTCTCACGAAGACATAGGGTGAATTTAGTGGGATGGAGAAGGCCTATTAGTGGTTTTAAGCTTAATACCGACGGAAGTTGCAACAAAGGGCGTAAGATGGGAGACTGTGGTGGTGTTATTAGGGATGAAAATGGGGAGTGGATTAGCGGTTTTATCATGCAAGCTGATTTTGACAATTCGATAGTGGTGGAATTAATTACATTGAATGAGGGCTGAAGCTAGCGGAGAGTTTGGGCATTAAGGAGATTGTAATTGAGGTAGACTCATGGGAGGCGATAGAGGCGATTCACAGGGTTGAGAATGGACGAGGCCCAGGGGCTTTTTGGATTGAAAGCATCTGGGTAATGTTAGCAAGGAATAAGGGGTTCAAGTTGTGCGATATATATAGAGAAGCTAACCTATGTGCGGATTGGCTAGCGCGAGAGGTTTGAGGAGTAGTGAAGGTCTTGCGATTCTCGAAGATCCCCCTGATAGGATTTGGAGCATCATTACTAGAGACAGGATGAGATGGCAATCACCGAGGGTGGTTTATGATACCGCGGTGGCTAATAATGTCTTAGTGTAATCATTGTATTATTAATCCGATCCTTTGGATCTCTTTTGTATTAATTTTTTTTTTTTAATGATTTATAAGAAATTATTTTCTTTTCTTTTTTCTAGAATCAAAGATAAAAAAATAATATTATCTCCTCCATTACTCCCTCAATAATTACTGACAGTACTATTTCTTGCACTATATTCTTAGCACTGTCCTATCCTTCTCACTCAATTACTGGTAAATTCAAGCCATTTATTAGGGTCAAGTGATATACTTGAGCTTATATAAGTTCGTCACCAATATCACATTATTCTCTTGTGCCAAAGCAAATAAATCTTTTGCAACTTAAAACCTTGATTTCTTTCAAGAGATTATTTCTCTTATCAAAACCATCATGGGCAACTCCTCATTCTCATGCATATGTACCCTAGCCCTCTTACTTTCAATTAATATTATCTTTTTAGAACGAGTTGAGTCTCGAGCATTCTTCGTATTTGGTGACTCGCTTGTCGACAATGGCAATAACAACTACTTGATCACAAGTGCTCGTGCGGATTCTCCACCCTATGGCATTGATTATCCAACCCATCGTCCTACTGGCCGATTCTCTAATGGCCTCAACATACCTGATCTCATTGGTTAGACTTTTTCTTTTTTATCCTCTTAATTCAATGGCATTTACTACATTTGCTTAATGAGACTATTTTTCGAGAACTGATAATGACCAGAGTCTCCTCATGAGAATGAGAGTGAGAATCATTTATATGAATATAGTTATATAATGACATGGTATATCATTTTGCAGCTCAACAAGTAGGTTTGGAATCACCACTACCTTATTTGAGTCCATTCTTGAAGGATGATAAGCTTCTTGCTGGTGCCAACTTTGCTTCTGCTGGTGTTGGAATCCTCAATGATACCGGCATTCAGTTTGTAAGTTATACATGCATGCCTCCAAATCAAAGGATCTCTCCATCTTTAACAAAACAAATATTTCTCTGTTTTGCCCTTTTCCTTTGTTTGCTAGTATATTCCTTAAAGATCAAAACAATAAATTCTCTAATATAATCAACGATCGTTTACACTTAGGGTTGGGAGTTACAGTTTCGCTAACCCTATAAAATATTTAAGATTAAAATTAGTGAGGTTGTAATTATTAGAACTACCTTACAATGGCCTCAATTTTATTTTATTTTTATGACTCAGTTGCACTAGGTCCGTACATGATACATTAACATTATGTTGTTTTGAATTATTTCTTTGTCTAAAAAAATTCAATTAGTCTTTGCTAATTGTTAATATGAAATTGTGTTGATCAAATGCACATTTATTGCAGTTTAATATAATCCGAATTGGAAGGCAATTGGATTACTTCGAACAGTATCAATCTCGAGTTGGTGGTCGAATTGGAGCTGAACAAACACAACAACTTGTTAATGAAGCCCTTGTACTCATGACTCTTGGTGGTAATGACTTTGTCAACAACTACTATTTGGTACCCTTCTCTGCAAGATCTCGCCAATTTGCTCTTCCTGATTATGTTACATATATCATCTCCGAGTATCGCAAGATCCTAACGGTACTTCATTCTTTCCCTTACTTTATAATACATTAAATTTGTCACCTTCCCAAATTTTGTTTAGTTTTCCTGAGTTGAAAAGTTTAATTTAGATGCACCATGATTGTGATTACTTAAGCGTGATTCTTGAAAGCGTTAAATAAGTGGTTGAATGGACTAGACTATAATTACCATAAGTATTTAATCATGTTTGTTTACCTGAAAGTGGCATTATTGACCGAAGCATTAAAAGATGAATGTTTGGTTGGTGAGACTACAAATATGTACTGAATTTTCACATGATCATTAAATCCAAAGGCAAGTACATATCTATTTGGTAGGTGAAATTAAAAATGTACACAAACACACATAGCTAGCAACTAAAGAATTTAACATCCACCACCATGGCTAGAAACTACCTTTTTTGTTACAAGGAAACTTCCATGACCGATGATTAGGGCAGATCCACGATTTTTCTTCAAAAAGGGATAAAATTTAAGAAACTCATGTTAAGTTGACCTAAACAATAAGGAGTAATTTTTATATATCTGTTACTCAATGGGGTTAAAATTACTCACGATTTTCCCAGAAGCACTTATATTTTTAAAAAAATTCGTATTGTGTGCCAAGGTTAATGGGGTTGGAGCCCCACTACTCCTATATCCTCCCCTCCTTGAAAGATTTGAATACAGAACCTGAAATGATATTTTGAAGGGCTTTAATTACGAAGGAACACTCAATCATTAGAAGTCACTTTTTGCCTAATGAACTAATTTAATTAACCATCTTTCTCACCTTTTCACCCAACCCTAACCCCCACAATGATGCGAGGTAAATCTGGAATTTTTTTATTGGAAATGACCACCAGTTGGTCCATTATCTTAGTTTAGGTAAGTATTTTCATATATATTGATTGCTAACTGCCACAATGTGATGTAACTTGTGCATGCAACATCATCATTGAGCAAAACCATACGAAACCATTTCAAATTCTCTTTTTTCGTGCAGAGTGGACTTAAACATAATTATACACCCATCAAATCGCATTTTATAAATTTTTTATATTATATACAAATAAAATCTAACTGACAATGAGATCCTTGTTTCAGAGACTTTATAATTTGGGAGCAAGAAGGGTGCTTGTAACAGGAACAGGACCAATGGGTTGTGTACCAGCAGAATTAGCCCAGCGGAGCAGAGCTGGCGAATGTGCGATTGAGTTGCAGCGTGCTGCATCATTGTTTAATCCTCAATTGACTACAATGTTAAATGGACTAAACACTGAACTTGGAGCTGATGTCTTTGTTGCAGCAAATACCTACTCCATGCACATGGATTATATCTCTGACCCTCATACATACGGTATACTACTTACTACATATCTAATCTAGTAATCTACTCTTTTCACCAACTGACCTGGGATTTATGTGGTCAAGCTTTGGCTTTATTAATTTTGGGTCATAAATGCAAATTTTAAAATTACATCTACCTCATCTTTTCAAATGAATAGATCGATAGTGTGTCGAATAGTAAAGGGTAACAAAAGCTAGAAATAGATGATAGATAGAGAGAATGGGTCGACCTGCTCTTTTCGTCATGTAAGATTTATTATTCTTAGTGGACCAGGTCCTGTAAGTTGTTGGCTAATGGGACCTTTAGATTTTCCATGTTAATAGGTGTTGTATATATAATACAAAAAGGGGTTATGATATATACTACCACCCAGTTATCACCCTGACTTGGATGTGTCTATAAAAAGATGTGGGTTTTAAGTAGACCCTAGGATAGTTATAGTGATTTCATCTATACAAAAGATATGTCAATAACATATCCCCACAACTAATATCCTTAATTGTAATGACAAGATTTTTGTATTTTTAGTTGTGAAATTTTTTTATACTTAAAGTAAAGATGAGCCTAATACCCATTCGGATTTTGATGATTCAGGATTTGTAACATCAAAGATTGCTTGTTGCGGCCAAGGTCCATATAATGGGATTGGGCTTTGCACACCAATATCAAACTTGTGTCCTAATAGAGACGTTTATGCATTTTGGGATCCTTTTCATCCATCTGAAAGAGCCAACAGGATTATTGTTCAACAGATTATGACAGGTTCCTCTGAGGTCATGAGCCCCATGAACCTTAGCACCATCATGGCTTTAGATTCAAGAACCTAATGTTCTTCCCATATTAAATGTTGGTATGCGCCTAGCTAGTTAATTAATTATTATCTATGGTACGTATGTTACTACTCATGCAATATCAGAAGTATTATAGTTTGGAGTGCCTTTTTATTGTGATGCTATAATCCTAGCATGTATTATGAAATTGAACTATGAATTTCATTGTTACGAATAGTTGTATTAATGAAATGTAAGTTATTCTTCGTTCAACTTTTATTGAGAACCAACAATTCTGTCAAAGAGTTCGAAAATTTCAAACTTTTTTTTATAATCTTTACATTATTATACATATCTAAAATTTCACCCAAAAAATAGTGAGCTTATTTCCTTTCAAAGACGATGAATAAATTTGTTAAATTTCACAATACCCAATTTTTACATTATAATATAATGATTATGATTTTTATTTGAGCACGGCTACAATAATTATTTTTAATCTTTAACACCGAATTATCGCCGTTAACGTTGTTAATTAGTAATGGCCGATAAAAACTAATTATCACGACAAATGATACAGTCTGTCACCATTTGGCAGTAACGCAAAATGAACCAAAATTCTTTAGCGAAGCTATTTTCATGTTTCCTATTTTGAATTAAATTTATGAAATACCTTTTTTGGAGACTACATTTGTTGCATTTTATAAAAAAAAACTAAATTTTAAATTACTAGATTACCATTAATAATATATTAAATATCTAATAATAAGTCATTTAAAAATAAACCCTACAATTCTAATATATATAATTAAATGTCGACGTGAATAACAATCAAAGTTAGTGAGATATAATACAATATCAATATAATACACATATAAGTCAAATATGTATATAAATCATTTAATTATCATCATCATCTATATTTTCTCATTCTTCATGTTGTGGTGAAGTAGGATCTTGTGAGGGTTATTGATTCTAGGAGGGATCGTAACCCGACTTGTCATCACATGCCTAGTGCTCGTCAAACCACGCAAAAAAGTTTCTAATATCCTCAACACCCTAAGTGTCATATAAGGTAGTTGTAGAGCTAGTAGATCGGTCGGTGTTACGGGTGTTGGGTAGCCTGTTCAATCATGTGGTTGTTAACTTAGTCAACATGCCCTAAAAATCATGAAATATCTCAGGGTTGATGGTAGTAGATGTTTTCCCCTTTCACCCATCACCTTATGAGCCACCTGAATCACCGAGTCGATCTAACTCTCTTGCACAATTTGCTCACCACATGTGTGGAAGATGAACGTTCAGAAGACGCAGCCTACGTAAATCGAGCGAGATAATATGTTCTCAATTCGGTATGTTACACGAAATAAACGTGTATTTATTTGTCAAGTTTAGTATATGTTTTACCAATTGAAAAAGTGTTGTAGAAACGTACATCAGATACAAGGAAGTGTTCAACCCTTGATGTTTCATTTATTGTGATAGATTAATATAGTCACGATATATCGTTTTAGGGGTTATTTGTACTTATTTGATGGATTATTGCCTATATTTATATAGTTTCTCATTTCTTCTTTAGTTTAGGATATTTGTTACTTTTAGATCTATTCGTGTGTTATTTATGTGGTAAGTGTGAAACTCTTAGGTACTTGCATGATATTAGGCCCCAAACGAGGATAAGAAGCTGAGAAATGAAGACCGAGTCAAAGGACCAGAAATCTATGTTTTGAAAGTGAGAGCATTTACCGGCTAACTTTAGAAATCAACAAGATAGAGTTAACATGTGCAACTGATGAAAATTCTGGTAGAGCCCTTTGGTGTTTCAAGATATAACTTGGAGTCAGGAGCGCGTGAGAGTTGATGGTTAGTGATTTGGAGTTAAGATAAAGAAGTTACTAAAGTTGCAGTTGTCGTGACTTAAACCAGATCACTCTTCCTAATATTGTTTTTGGGTTGACTTGGGCCATCTAAAAGGGGTCCACAACACCTAAAACATAATTGGACCTTTATATATTAGTTTTTATTATTAGAAAAGAGTCTGGGTCCAGTATCACATAATTAGAAGATCCAGACAAAGAGAAAACGCTTGGAGGAGAAGAAGAATAAAAGTTGGAGCCATCATTCCACCTTCAACATTAGGGTAACTGTATTAGTTTCTTGTTTTAAACATGATACTTGTACTTTTACCATGTATTTTTATTGCTTCAATTATGAACTAAATCCCATTAGCTTGATTAGCTTAGTGTATGAACCTTGATGTGACGATTGATTGTTTATAATGCTATTTGGGATGCTTTTATTTAATTGAATTGGGTCATTATTTTCTGTTGCATATGAATTGTTTTTTTAGTTGTTTATATCCTGATCAAATATAGGGAGAACTTTAGTACCATAGACTATCACCTTGGCAAGGATTTAGGGAACATAAATAATTCATATTTGTCCAGTGTGCGTTAGTGATGTCTCCCTAATTGTTCTTATTTTAGACCCTTAGGAGACATCATTTTTGGTGTTTATTTAATTAATTCGATAGACTTTTGAATGAAATATGCAATAATTCGGATTTCCCTTTTTATTTCTAGCATTTTTGAATTATTAAACTTTTGCGCGTAATATTGGTATTTTTAGTGTAAAGTTTACAGGTTTTAGATGTTAGCTAGGAAAGGAATCCGAAGATAAAGTCAAAGATCAAAAGATAGAGTCAAGACTTGAAGAGAAATCCCGAAGATTTTATTTTAGAGCTGAAAATCCATTTTCCAGGCCCTTGATTGCTGTTTTCGAGGTACTTAAAAGCTGATTGAGCCGCTGACCTTTGAAGAGAAAACATTCCTTATCGAAGTACGGAACTTTAGCAACTGGAATGAGGTCAATCGGAGTTGTAACGCATCGGGAAAAGCAGTTTTAGTGAAGGCCTGTCATCAGTTACGGGATTTTGGGCTTAGAAAGTGGGCTTGGACATTTAATTAGGCTTTTATTTTCTGGTCCAAGCCCTAGTCCGAATTTTTAACTATAAAAGGAGGTCTGGACTTCTATTTTACATACAATTCACTTTCCACAAGATTAAAAACACCAGAGAAGCTACAAGAGCTGGAGTGGGTCTATAGCTCCGTTCGTAGTCATTCTGATTCCGAAAATTAGGTTTTTCTAATATTTTAATTTTGTAACGAATATGAATTCCATTTCTTTTTATTTTGTTTTTAATTTTAATATGAGCTAAATTTCCATTAGTGCTTGAGAACAAAACAATGGGTGAATCTTGATTTTATTATTATAACGAATGTTGAATTTGGGTTTTTATTGAATTAAATTAAATTAGGGCTTTTACTCTTTTCGACAATTTGTGAATGTTTACTGATTTTAGAGTCGCGAACTAAAATTAGGTATTAGTATTTAAGCTATTCCATATATGTGGCGTATGGATCATCCTGACGGGGGGTTTAGGTACAGAAATAATTGTTCAATCTAGGATAAAAACTATTGATTCTGACGAACTTAGTTAATCCTAGGGCCAATGTGGTAATAAATCTTAATCATCCAACGGTGGATCATATTTACCCTGACGGGACTAGTGACACTTTAGGATCGCCTTATAGTCCACCCTGACGGGGGTATAAGGATATTAGAATCCCGACCATTGTAATTGACTGATTTAACCCTTAAACAACATAAGTTAGAAAGTAAAATTAGGAGGATCCCTGCGTTCTCAAGTACTACATCTCATATTGCGTTTTCATACATTTTACTTGCGTCTTATCTTTTACTTGCATTATTATTTTATCTTTCATTTAGTTATAATAAACAAAACCAAAACAAACAAATTATCCTCTTTCATTTTCATAAGTGCATCAATCGCTATTTGCATAAACATTGTGATCAACCATCCGTCCTTGGAACGAATCTGATTATCAGAATTACTACTTGGGACAACCGTACACTTGCGGTTGTGGTTCGATTATTATTTGCATTTATTTAGAACACACAAAGGACCACCAAGTTTTTGGCGCCGCTGCCGGGGACGGTAGCGTGTGACCACGGTGTTTATCCTTTAGTGATAAGTGCATTTATTTTATTTTATCAGTTTTACGCTTTTTTGTTTGTTAGCTTTTTCAGGTTTTTAGGTTTGGTGTATGCGAAGAAGGCTATTCAAGGATCTAGAGCCAACACCTCCGATCCTTAGTAATCCAGAATCGTTGATCAGACTTGCGAACAGAAGAAGAAGAGAACGAGAAGCTTTAGAAGTAGAAGAATTAAGTAACAGAATGGAGAATATCATTATTCAAGGTCAACAGAATGGACAAGGCCAGTTAGATGCAAATGGCCAACCTTTAGCTCCAGGCGTTATTCCTCAAGTTCAACCACTAAATCCTAATCCTCCAGTCCAGATAGTGATGAATCATGATCCGTGGTTCACTAATGGCCCTCCAGAAGTTCCATTCCGCGCTCAAGCTATAGGAGTAGGCGCTCCAGATATCAATGTTCCGAGATTCCGTCCAGATTCGGGTATGCTAGCTCAGTTCCAAAACTTTGGAAATTTTCGCGGAAGACCATCGGAAGATCCTCTTAGAGCGGTTCAAAAATTCAAACAGATATGTGATTCTTATATCACACAAGGGGTTTCAAGAGAACAGATGTATTTTGCTGCTTTCAAATTTTTTGTCATTGATGGAGCAAGTGAATGGCACGATACGCAAGATCCTACGAAGATTACTAACTGGGACCAATTAGAAGTTGCTTTCTTTGACAGGTATTACCCAAGTAACATGAGGTTAGATGCTGAGCTAGAATTGACACAATTCCGTCAAGAGTATGAGGAAACTGTGGGAAGGAGTTGGACAAGATTTCAGATGTGTTTGCGTAAAGTTCCTAATCATGGCTTTTCAGAACAACAACAGTTAAAGATCTTTTATAGAGGCCTTGATGGAATTTCGAGAGAGAAGTTGGATACGCTATGTGGAGCAGGTTTTCTTCAAGTTCAACCCGCTCATGCCAAAATTATTTTAGAGAGAACAGTCAAGAATGAAGTTGGGTGGAGCTCAGTAAGAACACCAGTCAAGGGAATAAATAATGTTGACATAGAAGAGAAATTTGCTACGTTTGAGAATAAGATCCAGAATACCATAGAGCAACAATTGAAGCAGCTTACTCTAGCTGTGAAAGAAGGATTTTCGGGTAAGAAGGTAGCTGTGCATGCTGCACAAGAGGTGTATATGTGTTCAATTTGCCAGGTAGATGATCATGATGAGGAGAGTTGTCCGAATAACCAAGAATCAGTGAATTTTATGTCCAATAGAGGTAATTTCAATTCAAGTGGTAATGGATATCAGCCTAACAGAAACCATCCTGGGTTTCAATACTCAAATCCTAATGGGGCAGCCAATCCTACTTACGCGTATCAGCCGCGTCCTCAAGGCAACAACTATAATCCAAGACCACATAACAATCATCAAGGAGGACAGAATCAAAACAATTATGTGCAAAGACAAGCTCCTCAGAATACCTACGATGAGAATTTAAACCAGAAAGCTCTACCTGCCCATCCACAAGAAGGGGTACTCACCCTTCAGAAAACTGTTGAAAATTTGATTGCTCTACAAGCACAAGCGATGGAACGTCAGAACGCAGCAATAGAACGTCAGAACGCTGCAATAGAAAGACAAAATGCAGCTGAAGCAAATATGAAGATGTTCCAGAATCAGCTGAGTCAAATCAGTAAACAGCTCAATCAACGTCCACAAGGACAACTTCCAAGCGATACGGAAAATCCAACACAAAGTGAAGATTGCAAGGCTGTTACATTACGAAGTGGTAAGAACCTCCTTCCACCTCCTTTTCCCGTTATGAAAGAGAAAGAAGTTCCAAGAAAAGAAAAGGAAGTGGGTGAGAAAGAGAAAGAGAATGAGAAAGATAGTGAGGTTGAAGAGATAGAAAGACCAAGAGAAATTCCGAAAAAGAGAGATGAAATTGTAAGCAATCGCCCTCCACCACCGTTCCCATCGCGAGTTCAGAAAAAGGGTGATATGGGTGATTTTCAGAAATTCTTCAATAGAGTGAGGGGTTTGAGTATTAATATTCCGTTACTTGAGGCAATTCGAGATATTCCTAAGTATACGAAGTTTTTGAAGAGGGCCCTCACTAATAAAAGGCCCTACTGTGATAATGAGATGATTGGCCTTCCTGAAGAGTGTAGTGCGATTTGCCAGAGCAAATTACCTCCGAAGTTAGTTGATCCGGGGAGTTTCACGATTCCCATATCGATTGGAGAAGAATGGAAGGGAAAGGCACTATGCGATTTGGGGGCAAGCATCAACTTGATGCCCAAGTCAGTCTTTGATAAGCTTAAAATTGGAAACGCAAGACCTACCTCTATGGTCTTGCAAATGGCGGACAGGTCTCTTGCTCATCCTGAAGGCCGTATTGAGGATGTCCTTGTTAAGGCAGGTACACTTATATTTCCTGTTGATTTCGTAATTCTTGAATACAATGCAGATAGAAATGTCCCCATTATTTTGGGTAGACCCTTCCTAGCTACAGGGAGGACATTGATCGATGTGGAGAATGGCGAATTGACAATGAGGATCCAAGATGAGGAAGTGAAATTCAATGTATTTCGAGCCATGAAATTCCCAGATTCTCAGGAAGATTGCTTCAGAATGGATGTAGTAGAGCAAGCATCGCAAGAGGTATTTAATTGTTTAAATTTTGATGATATCTTGCAGGCTGCTTTGACATTAGATTCACCTGAGATGATGGAGGAGCTTACAGAAACAGTGGCAGCTCTAAATTCTGAAAATCCGAAATATAGGCGTCTTGCCTATGAACCTGTGAGAGAACCGGGGGAGATTATTCCTAAAAAGAAACCTTCAATTGAATCTCCTCCGGAGCTGGAAGAAAAACCATTGCCAGCACACTTGAGGTATGCTTATTTGGGTACTAATGAAACTCTACCTGTTATTGTTTCAGCCAATTTAACAGGTCCTCAAGAAGATAAACTGTTGCGTGTGTTAAGAGCCAACAAAGAAGCAATAGGTTGGACAATTGCTGACATCAAAGGCATTAGTCCATCCTATTGTCAACACAAAATCATACTAGAAGATGTTAATGCACGCTCAGTTGAAGGTCAGAGAAGATTAATGCCAGCCATGAAGGATGTGGTGAAGAAGGAGGTGATTAAGCTTTTAGATGCGGGGATTATCTATCCCATTTCGAGTAGTGAATGGGTGAGCCCAGTTCAGTGTGTACCGAAGAAGGGAGGAATAACAACAATTCTTAATGATAAAAATGAGGCGATTCCTTCAAGAACGGTAGTTGGATGGAGAGTTTGCATGGATTACAGAAAGCTGAACAAGGCCACCAGAAAAGATCATTTCCCTTTACCCTTCATCGATCAAATGTTAGATAAACTAGCCGGAAGAGAGTACTATTGCTTCTTGGATGGTTACTCTGGGTACAATCAGATTTACGTGGCTCCAGAAGATCAACATAAGACTACCTTTACATGTCCATTTGGTACTTTTGCATATCGCAGAATGCCATTTGGGTTGTGTAATGCTCCCGCTACTTTTCAAAGGTGTATGATGGCTATCTTCTGGGACATGATAGATAATTTCCTTGAAGTGTTTATGGACGATTTCTCCGTGTTTGGTGATGATTTTGATATATGTTTAGATAACTTGGAGAAAGTGTTAGTGAGATGCAAGGAAACAGATTTGGTGCTCAACTGGGAGAAGTGTCATTTCATGGTTCGCGAAGGTATTGTTCTGGGTCACAAAGTTTCGAGTGCTGGTTTAGAGGTTGATAGAGCAAAGATAGAGGTAATTAAAACTCTTCCCCCTCCTGTTTCTGTTAAAGGGGTAAGGAGTTTTCTTGGCCATGCTGGTTTTTATAGGCGTTTTATTAAGGATTTTTCTAAGATTGCTAAACCGTTATGCAACTTACTCGAAAAGGATTGCAAATTCCTTTTTGATGAAGCTTGTTTAGCGGCCTTCAAAGCAATCAAGGAAAAACTCATTTCTGCTCCTATAGTGTTACCTCCAGATTGGAATTTACCGTTTGAAGTTATGTGTGATGCGAGTGATTTGTGTATGGGAGCTGTATTAGGACAGAGGAAAGAGAAAGTTTTTCATTCTATTTACTATGCTAGTAAAACTTTTAGTGGTGCTCAGATTAATTACACAGTTACAGAAAAAGAGTTGCTAGCAGTTGTTTATTCGTTTGATAAATTTCGCTCTTATCTTCTTGGAGCGAAAGTTATTGTTTATACAGATCATTCCGCGATCAGATTTCTTATGGAGAAGAAAGATGCGAAACCAAGGTTAATCAGATGGGTGTTATTGCTTCAAGAGTTCGATTTAGAGATCAAAGATAGAAAGGGTTGTGAGAATCAGGTTGCAGATCATCTATCGCGTTTAGAGGGTTCAGAGATGAATAGTGGTACTGAAGCAGTTAGAGAAGAGTTTCCTGATGAGAGTTTATTCGTTGTTCGAGATTATGAGGCTCCGTGGTATGCAGATATTGCGAATTTAGTGGTGAGTGGTGTTTTTCCTGAAGGTTCTACTTATCAAGAAAGAAAAAGGTTAGCTCATCGTGCTAGACAGTTCTTTTGGGAGGATCCGTTCCTCTATAAAGTTTGTGCTGACCAAATGATACGAAGATGTGTAGCAAGGGAAGAGACTCAAGCCATTATAGCTGGATGCCACGATTCATTATATGGAGGACATTTCAAAGGAGACAGAACTGCTGCAAAAGTGTTTCAATCAGGTTTTTACTGGCCTTCTCTTATAAAAGATTGTCATGAATATGTTAAGAAGTGTACGAGATGTCAGTTTACCGGAAACATATCTAAGAGGGATGAGATGCCGCGCAATAATGTGTTAGAGGTTGAGATATTCGATGTGTGGGGCATAGACTTTATGGGTCCTTTCGTTCCTTCAAATGGTAACCTCTATATCCTATTAGCTGTTGATTATGTGTCTAAGTGGGTAGAAGCGGTGGCTTTACCTACTAATGATTCACGAGTGGTGATTAAGTTCTTGAAGTCACATATTTTCACTAGACATGGCACACCTAGAGTGATTATTAGCGATGGAGGATCTCATTTCGTTAATAAATATCTGAAGACTGTTCTAGAGAAATATGGAGTTAGACACCGTGTATCTACTGCATACCATCCACAATCCAATGGTCAAGCTGAGGTTTCGAACCGTGAAGTCAAGTCAATCCTAGAGAAAACCGTTGGTCCTACAAGAAAAGATTGGTCAATGAAGTTAGATGATGCGTTGTGGGCCTATCGTACTGCGTTTAAGACTCCCGTGGGTGCATCTCCTTATCGTATGGTGTATGGTAAGGCTTGTCACTTACCTTTAGAGCTTGAAATGGGTGCCTATTGGGCAATTGCGCAGTTGAACTTAGATCCTATCTTAGCCGGAAAGAATCGTATGATGAAGCTTAATGAACTTGACGAATTCCGATTGCATGCTTATGAAAATGCTAAACTTTACAAAGAAAATACAAAGAAATGGCATGACAATCGGATTCGTCCGAAGAACTTTGAAGTGGGGCAAAAAGTATTAAAGTATAATTCAAAGTTCAGCAATTTTCCGGGCAAGTTAAGATCTAAGTGGTCAGGTCCATACATAGTGACCAAAGTTACACCTCATGGGGCGATAGAAATAGAACATCCGCTCGAGAACCGTACCTTTATGGTTAACGGTCACAGATTAAAGATATACCATGGAGGTGAAGATACCAATCGCTCGGAAGATCCACATCCCGGGGAGGTCATGTATCTCCTCGAGAATCCTTAGAAGCGTGAGGTAACCCGTCGAGCTTAACGACGTTAAACAAAAGCCAATTACTTGTATATTAGCTGAGTTTTTACATTTTTGCAATTTAGATTAGTTTGATTTTCGTAATTTTATTGTTTTTATTAAGAAATGAGGAAGGGTAGTTGTTTTTGATGATTTCAGGGGTAAAAAGGACTTGAGTTTGGGGTCGATTTGGCGAAAACTGAAGAAAAAGAGGTTGGATGTCCAGGAGAAACCGGGAACCCGCATTCCACAGAACCGGGTACCCGGTTTTGGTGCTGTAATTTCTGAAATTCCCTGACCCAGCGTCTTGGTGGCTTGCGTTTTCGTGCGTTTTGATTCGCGCCATCGACACAAATCCGGGTACCCGCATTTGGCAGAACCGGGTACCCGGTTTCGGAGCTGCTGTTGGTGAAATTTTCTGGTCCAGCGTTTCAGGGTGCTGCGTTTTGGCGCGTTTTCATTCGCGCCATCGAGAAAATCCGGGAACCCGCATTCCATAGAACCGGGTACCCGGTTTCGGCGAGCAAAATCCCTGACCCAGCGTCTTGGGATCCAGCGTCTAAAAAAAAAAAATAAAAAAAAAAAAAAAAAAAAAAAAAGTCCACAATTATTTTTTTCCGCGCCGTCACAGCGACGCGGAACCGGGGACCCGGTTTTCCAAATCCGGGAACCCGGTTTGAAAGCTGTGAGAGGCGGTTTTGGGTATTTTAACCTAGTTTTCTTAGCCTCTTTTGCAAGTTTTTACCTAAAACGCACCAATAGCCTCCCCACCTACGAAATTCATCTACCAAAACACTATATATCATCAAATCCTACCCTATTTCACCACAAAAACATAAGATCAACTCACCTCCTCTCCAAAATAACATCAAATCCTTAGTTTTTCCCAAGATTCTTCTTCATCAAATCCTAAACTAAAACCCAATTCTTTCTTCTCCCATTCAAATTCATCAAGACCCATCTCATATTCACCCTAGTTCTTCAATTCCTAAGCCTCAAAACATCAAAATTCTAAACTTTTTCTCTAAGTTTTTCATTATTTGAAGTTTTGAGTTTGGGGTGAAAAGAGATGACTAACAGAACCGGTGATTTTCGAAGAACTGCTCCTAGAAGAAAGACCACCATTGGTGGTTCACAAGAACAAGCTATTGAGATTCCTGATTCGCATCCTAAACGAAAAATTAACGAAGTTAAGCTTGATTCTAACAGAAAAGAAATAACAGGTCTAAAGAGGAGATTGATTGATGAGATAGAAAGTGAGATGGAACAAGAAGAGGAAATTGCGAAGAACATTGAGAAGGAAACTGAACAAGAGATTCCGGAAGCAACTGTTCAAAAACCCCCGCGTATGAAGATGTGGGCCCACAAACCTAAGAGGGTCTACACTTGTTGGAATACTCAGGTTCGTGAAAGAATTGAATTTTTGAAATTTGGTGAGGAGACGAATTTTCCTAAGGGTATTATGAGTAGTGATTACAAGGAATATGCTGTGACATGTGCTAAGTTTGGTTGGAAAGAGTTACAAGAAAGGAAGCTTGAGTACATTCCTACTTTTGTGCGAGAATTTTACGAAGGTTTAGCTACCTCACATGATGCCATTGATATCCGCAAAAAGGTAGTTCCTTTCTCTATTGAACGTATTCGGAAATCATTGAAACTACCCAACTTTTCTGGAACATGCCCCTTCCAAGAAACTCTTAATGACCCTTCTTTTGATTTTGAATCCCTTTGGGGGACCGTGCTTGTTAATGGGACTAGCCCAATTCCTGAAGGTGAAAGGTATCCTGGACAGTTTTACAGCAGTAGTTTGACACCTCATGCGAAGGTTTGGTCTCGTTTCATAATACCCACTTTCTTTGGTATTAAACACACTTCCGAGTTGAAGAAAGAGCACATATTTGTTATTAAGTGTATTTTAGAGGAGAAACCTTTTGATGTTGCTAAGATCATTTATGATACAATCATGGAGTTCGCGAAATCACCAATGAAACAACAAAATCTGAAGTTCCCTTGTACTATTACTCAGTTGTGTTTAGCCGCAAAGATTCCGCGTAAGGACGCAGATATTGATACTGTTTCAGTTGGTGTGAGTATAGCTTTGAGCACAATCAAGAACATCCATGAAGAGGCAACACGATCTACAAGAAGTCCAAGAACTCCTCAATCAAAGAAAGCGAAAACTGTACCTGAGTTGGAATCGAAGATTCAGGTGTTGGAAGAGAATCAGGAGAGGATGATTGCTACCTTGGGAAACGTTACAAAAGAATTGGACCTGCTTCGAAATTTAATCCTAGGCGTAAATACACTTCAAAACGCGATTTATGATGCTGTTACGCGAGATAAAGGCCCAGAACGCAACACCGATAACCAGCCTCGCGCTGGCTAAGATACGTTTTCTAAACTTTCCTCTTAGTGTATATTAGTTTAAATGCTTTATTGAGTCTTTTCGAGTCGTGGGGACACGACTCATTTTTGAGTTTGGGGTGGGGTTCGTTGCCTCATCCCAATTTTTATGTGTTATTTGCTTTATTTGCTTTCAATAAAAGAATTTTCGGAGTTGCGTTTGACTATAGAAATTTTTAAATATCCCTTTAAGCATACTCTTGATAAATCTATGATAGTAAATAGTGGACTTTAGGGATTGATATAAAACGCACTTACAATTGCATGCGAACATAGGTAAATGATAGGAAAAATTAATTAACAATGCAAATGAAGTAAGCTTGTACTCAAGGAATATGTTTGGTGTGTAGAACGTGAAATCCTAATTAGTAGAGAACCCACCTAGATATGAACTAAAGACAAGCTATGTACTTAGGAAAATGATAGGGGCAGTTCTTTGTTAGCCATTTGTGTCTTTTTAGCCTTCTATCCCTTGTATTAATTATTATCCGTCTTAGCCCACTTTGAGCCTGTAGCCTTTTCTTTGTAGCCACGATATAAGCCATTATCCCTTAGATTATTAGGCATGACCATATGACCCGCACTTGAATCACAATCCTGAGACATGTCTCGAGCTTGAGTTTGGGGTGGTGGGACCACATATGGGGAATTAAATGGGTAGGGATCGATGTGTTTTGTATTGTAACACAATTGCAGATGATATATACTTGTAACCCTTTGCCGGGAATGAAGAAACATGAAAAAGAAAGAAAAAAAAATGAAGAAATTTGAAAATTCATACAGTAGGATCCGGGAACCCGGATCCATCAAAACCGGGAACCCGGTTTGCTTCTGTACAAAAAAAAAAAAAAAAAAAAAAAAGAAAAATATGAATGAATAAAACATCCGGCAAAGTGGAATTTTCTGAAAATCATCTTATTTATAGTGGGTAGACATGGGACGCTAAATTGTTGCGTATATGGGTGAGTGAGAACATCTTTTTGAGCGTTAACTCAAGCTCGAGGACATTGTTGATGGTAAGTGAGGAGAGAGCCAAAAGCTCACTTCAAATTTACCAAATATTTATCCATACCGTCCTTAAGCCATTATTATAACCGTAAAGACCTCGTGATTCCTAAGTGCATAGTGAATTTATTATTCTGTTGATAGGGAATACACTAGGTGGAGCGTTCAAAGCGAGGTAGGATTAATGACCACCCTATAGCCATCATACAGAGATGAGTACAAGTGTAACCTTCAAGCATTGCGACTTTAATTTTATGATTGAGATTATTTATGTTTGATGTTGCATGATTAGTGTATGTAGATGTTAATTTTTAAAGTTTGCTATATGAGATTTATCTTAGGAATTGCTTTAGGGTTTATTTGCTAGCTTCTATGTGTTTATACGTTTGCTTCTACCCCTCGTTTTATTTTGTTTTGCTTTGTCGGGACGACAAAGGTTTGAGTTGGGGGTCTTGATGTCTCCCTAATTGTTCTTATTTTAGACCCTTAGGAGACATCATTTTTGGTGTTTATTTAATTAATTCGATAGACTTTTGAATGAAATATGCAATAATTCGGATTTCCCTTTTTATTTCTAGCATTTTTGAATTATTAAACTTTTGCGCGTAATATTGGTATTTTTAGTGTAAAGTTTACAGGTTTTAGATGTTAGCTAGGAAAGGAATCCGAAGATAAAGTCAAAGATCAAAAGATAGAGTCAAGACTTGAAGAGAAATCCCGAAGATTTTATTTTAGAGCTGAAAATCCATTTTCCAGGCCCTTGATTGCTGTTTTCGAGGTACTTAAGAGCTGATTGAGCCGCTGACCTTTGAAGAGAAAACATTCCTTATCGAAGTACGGAACTTTAGCAACTGGAATGAGGTCAATCGGAGTTGTAACGCATCGGGAAAAGCAGTTTTAGTGAAGGCCTGTCATCAGTTACGGGATTTTGGGCTTAGAAAGTGGGCTTGGACATTTAATTAGGCTTTTATTTTCTGGTCCAAGCCCTAGTCCGAATTTTTAACTATAAAAGGAGGTCTGGACTTCTATTTTACATACAATTCACTTTCCACAAGATTAAAAACACCAGAGAAGCTACAAGAGCTGGAGTGGGTCTATAGCTCCGTTCGTAGTCATTCTGATTCCGAAAATTAGGTTTTTCTTATATTTTAATTTTGTAACGAATATGAATTCCATTTCTTTTTATTTTGTTTTTAATTTTAATATGAGCTAAATTTCCATTAGTGCTTGAGAACAAAACAATGGGTGAATCTTGATTTTATTATTATAACGAATGTTGAATTTGGGTTTTTATTGAATTAAATTAAATTAGGGCTTTTACTCTTTTCGACAATTTGTGAATGTTTACTGATTTTAGAGTCGCGAACTAAAATTAGGTATTAGTATTTAAGCTATTCCATATATGTGGCGTATGGATCATCCTGACGGGGGGTTTAGGTACAGAAATAATTGTTCAATCTAGGATAAAAACTATTGATTCTGACGAACTTAGTTAATCCTAGGGCCAATGTGGTAATAAATCTTAATCATCCAACGGTGGATCATATTTACCCTGACGGGACTAGTGACACTTTAGGATCGCCTTATAGTCCACCCTGACGGGGGTATAAGGATATTAGAATCCCGACCATTGTAATTGACTGATTTAACCCTTAAACAACATAAGTTAGAAAGTAAAATTAGGAGGATCCCTGCGTTCTCAAGTACTACATCTCATATTGCGTTTTCATACATTTTACTTGCGTCTTATCTTTTACTTGCATTATTATTTTATCTTTCATTTAGTTATAATAAACAAAACCAAAACAAACAAATTATCCTCTTTCATTTTCATAAGTGCATCAATCGCTATTTGCATAAACATTGTGATCAACCATCCGTCCTTGGAACGAATCTGATTATCAGAATTACTACTTGGGACAACCGTACACTTGCGGTTGTGGTTCGATTATTATTTGCATTTATTTAGAACACACAAAGGACCACCAGTTAGTGATTCTGACGGATTGATTGGTCGGATAATCACATAGGTTAATTCTTTGTAGTGCCAAATTTTGCGTAGAACCACCTCATCTGAGTACACTAGTAATAGTTAGGCAGCCTCCTAAGCTACCCTAACGGGAGTTAGAAACCCGATTAAAAAAAATTGCCCAAATTCACTCTTATAATTCGAATCGATCATTGTCATGAGAGGGGATTACTTACAACTTGAGATATATCTCTCATCTCACATTCTTCTTAGTTTACTTGCTTTATTAGTTCAATTCCTAATCTAGTTTAATTTATCTCATCTTAGTTCTTAATTATAAAAATCAAACAAATATTTTATTTTAATTTTTTAGTCTTTTTGTATTAGCAAGTAAGTCACCTACATTGCTTAGAAACACGAGTTTAGATTAGCGAACATAGTCCTTGTGGAGACGATAACTCTTATGCTTACTTTATTACTTGTTAACGATCCGTACAATTGCGGTTAATTAAGATCTCTTGAGGTGTTGAATCAGTAGCTTTTTTATCACACCTTGGGAGACGACAAGTTTGGCGTCGTTGTTAGGGACTATTTCGTTAATATTATGTTTTTGTTTAGTTTAGTAGAGTTGGTTGTTTTCCGTTTTGTGCTTGTTTTTGTTTTTGTCTCTTTTATAGGTTTTTAGGTTTCGTGTATGCTCTCAGATCCCAAAGGTTGCTTCAAGCTCAAAGGAAGCTAGAAAGGGAGAGAAGAAAGTAAAAATCGATGACAAATGTTAATGCACCAAAGAATTTAGATGATGAGAGGAATCTAAGAGTGGATAATGTACCATCGGACTTGGAACCAAACAATCAAAGTAATCAAGTTCAACCTGGAGGTCAACCATCTTTATGAGATTATGGAAAATTCACACCGAATGTTCAAAACAATATACGTAGAGAGATAGGACTTCCTGGACAAGGAGGACAATTTAAATTTCAATCCTTATGGATTCGCATTCCACTTATTCAATATGTGAGATTTAAACACCGTGCGGGTATGTTGAATCGATTCATGAGTTATGGATACTACATCAGAGTCGCACATCAAGTCTGGTCTGATCCATTAAGAAGTTCATGCAGATTTGTGATGCATTTATTACTCAAGGTTTCACTTGCGAGCAAATTTATTACTTCATGCTCCAGATTTTCTTGATCGGAGGTGTGAGTGATTGGTTGGATCGTCAACTACCAGAATGAATTATGTAATGGGACGAATTGCAAGAAAAATTTCTAGATCGGTACTACCCATAGAGTATGAAATGAAGGATCGAATGGAACTTGCTAATTTCTTCCAAGACGGTGGAGAAAGCATAGGAGAGACATGAACGAGATTTCAACAGAGGTTAGTGAAATGTCCACTTCATGGTTATATCACCGAGCTTCAATTAGCAATGTTTTACAAAGGTTTTGACAAGAGTTAACATTAAGGGAATATAGTATTGGAGGTGGTTGTTTTGTGTCCATGGATCCTAACAAAGCATCGATTGGTATAGAAAAGATAGTAGAAAATGAGAGGAGTTGGACGCCTTTGTGAGATCCAATTCTGAATGTTATTAGAAGTATGTTAGGTTTAGATAGTGGCACTACTATGGATGCAAAGTTTTGTACTTTTGATACTCAGTTGAAGTAGTTGGGACAAGTTGGTAAAGAATGTCTCTAAGGGAGACAATCCAAGGTAAATATATTTCAAGAGGCACGAATTTGTACGCATTTCAGAGTGAATAATCATTTTTGGGAAGAGCGGCAAGATAATTCAGAATCAGTGTTTTTCATGTAGAATCGTGGGAACTACCATTCGGGTAGGCATATAATTCCCGAAAACGAGGTACGAATATGAATATTAACTAATTTTCCAACCATATTCAAACTCGATAACAAGGTCCACCTATGCAATTAGGCCAAGGTACGAATACTGAAATTAAGTCCATTCAAAATAGTGATAGAAATGTTGTGTTTGAGTCATGTAAGGCTATTAGCCTTCAAGTTGAAAATATAATGGAATCTCCACCAGTTACATATTATGAAGTGAGGATGTCGAAGAAGAGAGATCCAATAAAGCCTAATATGATGAGGTGACTATTGAGGATTGGGTTAAAGATGAGGTTGAGGAACCGTTAGAAGTAGTTGATGCATCGAGGGTGCAAGATAAGTCAAAGTCGTAATTTCCACCACTGCACATCCGTTTATCACCTCCATATCTGTTACGAATCACATATCCTAGCCGTGATCTCGAGTACAAAAAGGTTCATATAAACGTCGATCGAATTAAATATCAACGTCCCAATACTAGACCGTCGAGAAGGATCCGAAACATCAATTTTTATTCAAGGAGACACTCTCAAAGAAGAATAAATGTACTGGGTACAAGACTTTGGCTCTAGTCGATGAGGTATCAGCGCGATTTCAACAAAATTTACCACCAAAGCTTCAAGATCCTAGAGATTTTAACCTACCAATTAAGATAGGTCGTACATTAGAAGGAAAGGCGACGTGTGACTTAGGTTTGAGTGTTAATATCATGCCCAAGAGTGTGTTATAGAAGTTTGGCATTAGATATTCCAAGACAACATTCGTCATCTTGCAATTGGCGGATCGATCCACAACAAATCTATGGGGACTCATCGAGGACGTGCTCGACCACATAAGTTATCATTCTATTCCCACTGATTTAGTCATTCTTGATTATGATGCAGATAAGAACATCTCATTTATACTTGGGCGTCCATTCTTGGCCACGTGCCACACCATAATTGATGTAAACGAGGGAACCGTAACCCTCCGCATTGAAGATGAGTCCCAAACCTTTTATGTTTTGTAAAAGAATTACAAGAAGGAGTCGTGGGAGGTTCTAACAATCCAAGTTTTGATGAAAGAGTAAAATGCTAAGAGCTCACAAGAAACCGTGACAAAGAAAAAAGAACATGAGTTTGGGGTGGGAGATAAAGTAGCATAGAAAGCTCCCAACCCTGAGAATACACCAACTAAGTACAAGGATTACTGGATAGGACTATTTGTTGTCACTCTAGCTGTATCGACAAAGGTGATTGAGGTATCACCAAAGATAGGTTGCAAGTTCTGATTGGTAGATGTACGTAGTCTCACCCATTGTTGGGGAAGCTATATCAAAAAGAAGTAGCGAGGTACCAATGTCGAACTTTGAACAACGTAAAATAAAAGTGCTTATGGGAGATACCCACAATTTTTATGAGTTTTTAATGCATTTTTCTTTTTAGTAGTGTGACTTAGTTAATTTTTAAGTATTTTAAAAAAGTTATTATTATTTTAGTGTATTTAGTCAAATATCGGAATTTGGGGTGATTTAGAGGAAAGGGTAAATTCTAAAGCTGTTAGTTGCGATTGACCGCACCATCCAAGATAACATTCATCATCTTGCAGTTGACGGATCGATCCACAACAAATCTGTGGGGAACCATCGAGGACGTGTTCGACCACATAGGTTATCTTTCTATTCCAATTAATTTAGTCATTCTTGGTTATGATGCAGATAAGAACATCCCATTTACACTTGGGCGTCCGTTCCTGACCACGAGCCGCACCATAATTGTTGTAAACGAGGGAACCGTAACCCCCCATATTGAAGATGAGTCTCAAACCTTGTATTTTTTATTAAAAGAGGTACCAGAAGGAGTCGTGGGAGGTTCGGACAATCCAAGTTGTGATGAAAGAGTAAAATCCTAAGAGCTCCCAAGAAACCGTGACAAAGAAAAAAGAATATGAGTTTGGGGTGGGAGATAAAGTAGCATGGAAAGCTCATAGCCCTGAGAATCCACCAACAAATACAAGGATTATTGGATAGGACTATTTGTTGTCGCTCTAGTTGTATCGACAAAGGTGACTGAGGTATCACCAAAGATAGGTTGCAAGTTCCGATTGGTAGATGTAAGTAGTGTCACCCATTGTTAGGGAGGCTATATCAAAAAGAAGTAGCGAGGTACCAATGTCGAACTTTGAACAACGTAAGATAAAAGTGCTTATGGGAGACACCCACAATTTTTATGAGTTTTTAATGCATTTTTCTTTTTAGTAGTGTGAATTAGTTAATTTTTAAGTGTTTTAGTGCATATTAAGTTGATTGAGAAAGTTCTAAGTGGTTTTAGCGTATGTAGTAAAATATCTGATTTTGGGGTGATTATGAGGAAAGGATAAATTCTACAGCTGTTAGTTGCGATAGACTGCACCATCCCCGCGGTACACCGCAACCAGACCATGGTGACATGCGCATACTTAATTCGAATTACGGGGTGCATATTGAGAGGTTTATGATACATCGTATCCTACCCGTGGTGTACCATACGGAGCATACGGTCACCACAATGCACGATTTATTGAGAATACGGTTGTGATGCTGAGAGCCAGGATTGGGTTCGGCATACTGCGGTACCGTATCGACGACAACATGTCATGAGAAGTTACAAACCGTGCCATAGAATCATGATTTTAAGGTCTTCGTATACCTCGCCAACCAATACGGTACAACACACAACACCTCTGAACATCTACGTGAATAGGTGTAGTTCATACTCACTTCCAAATCATTAAGCCTTTTATTCCCCAACACCAAAAACTCCGTTAAAGTTTTACCGAAACTTCACCACACACCAACACACAATTGAATCATATCCAAAATCGTATTTCCACTCCATAAAACAATTTTCCACCATCAAATCATTCTACTAGAAATCCAAGAAATAATTAAAGAAAATTCCAAAACCTCTTTTTTAAGTTTCTTATATTCCTTGTCACTCAATTGACATCCCACCATACCCATATCACTAAAAATCATCCTTATACCAAACATAACCTAAATAACACCTAAACCACCCAAAATGAAGGGGGTACTTTAAGGAGTGGAGAAGTTTTGAGTTGGAGGTCAATTGAGATGACGAGTAGAACACTTGCTAGTGTCCAGGAGATGATGAGGAATCAAAAGAAAGAATGAGTTGAAAAAAGGAAGAGAAACGAGAATCGTGTGAATTCTGGGAAGAAGATAAAGGGTAATTCGAGTCAAGAGATAAGATACAAACCGGTTTTGGTTAGCAAGGGTCCTCAAGAGCAAGCAATTGTGATTTTGGAACCAAGAATACCACAACCACTACAAGTAGAAATTCTGATACCCGTGATGAGAAAAAATTATAAGCGCTTATTAGATATCGCACGAGTAAAGATGCTGGAATTTACCCTTTCACATGGGTGAGTATTTCAACGAGAAATTTAAGAAGGTGAGTATAGACAATTTCTAGAGTTGGGTGATAGATTGGGATGGATTACATTCATGAAAAGACTATCAAGATTATATACAAATTTAGTATCTTAGTTCTACTTTGGCCTCTTTAGACGAGATAGAGTGGGTCGAGTTCCAATTTGAGATAAAGTGATTTTTTTCACAACTGAAGTTATTAGAAGCCACTTTGACTTCAAGGAATTAGTTAGGTCATTGCAAGTATCAAGAAGCGGTGAAGAAAATGAATGCTCTTGATTAGGTTTCACTGTTCACACATGTTTTGTGTAAGGAGTCGTTCAGAAAAAAAAAAGTTGAAGAGACCTTGGTCTTACAAGTACCTTCAGTCTAATGCACGAGTATGGAACCACTTCCTCGCGTCAACAGCCTTTGAAAATTTTCGAATCGCATATGTAAGTAAGTAATTTTCCATTTTCTTGAATTATGTTTTGCGAGAGGAGGATATAAATGTAATGTAAGTGATATTTTTTTCGGTAATGCGTTTTGCAGAATGCACCACAGTTAATGTTTAACCTGAAGTACCCAAAAATGATTCATGAGCCTGATTAGTAAAGAGAATGTGACTCGCGTGAATAAAGTATTTACGTACAAGCCATATAACAATATCGATGACAAGTGGATCAAAACAATTCTGAGAGGAGCATTAACAAAGAACACTTCACGTATTGAGACTTATCGAGTGTAGAAGGATCATGTGGATCCTAAGAGTAAAATCCCACATGAGATGTGTTCACCATATATAGCCGAGAAGGGATCGAATTAGAGAGAGTGGGATCTTTAATGGCAAGAAAGCACGAACGAGCGATTTGACGTAGAAGTAACTCAGACTTTCTTGGCAGACGATGTGGAGTAAATTAAGGCAAATTAAGAGCACAATATTACACTCCTTTAATAAAATTCATCACGATATCGTGAAGTATCCACATCACCATACCTTTGGTGACGATCATGCACGACAATATGCCTCGAGAGTATGTTTTCTTCTCTACCTTTCATTTCATTATTTGAATCTTATGTGTTTAGTTGTATATTTTAAATTTTTTATTTCTTATCGAGCATGTTACAAGTCTTGGGGTCATGACTTACTTTTGAGTAGGTGGTGTGGGGATTTGTTGTCCCTCATTCCCTTTTATCTGAAAAATTCAAAAAAAAAAGGTTATTGTATATTATAAGAAATTAGGTGTAAAATGTTTAAAATGTCCCCTAAAAGAAAAACCTTAGCGAATTAATGATAGTTAAGTAATATGTTTGTAAACTATTCATATGTTATGCTTAAAATATTGACATGAAAACACACCATAAAAGTGTATAAAGGATTAGTAAGCAATGCGGTAAAATCAAGTTTGAACTTAGGGAGAAAAATTGGTGTGTAAAATGTAAATCCGATCTAATTGAAGACCCATTTATTGAATGCGCTATATGTGAGAAAGTAACGAAAACATGTAGTTAACAAAATGATTAAGACATTTATTTGATAAGCCCCTTATTTCCTTTAGCTTTCTAACCAAATATTATATTAATATATCATTCTTAGCCCCTTCTAGCATGTAGCCCTTTTTTGTAGCCACACTATAATCCATACCATTTAGATTATAGGACTTTTTCCATATGCTCGCACTTAAATTACAACGTTAAGACAATTGTCTTTAGATTTTGAGTTTGGAGTGGTGGGTTTGACTATGGAAAACACATTGGGTGGGTTTGCTTGTATGTATGCGCTATGTTGATGATTCGCTTTTTATTTTAACCCTTTTGCGGGGTCAATTGAAAAAATGTTGAAAAATAAAAATATTGATAAGAACGAGAAAATTAAGTAGCATGACATCTCACATTAAAAACAGTGTCATGACTAACTTACATAAAAAGAAAGAATATGAAAAATAAGAATCGAAACAAACAAACTAGCAAAATTGACTTGTTATGTAAAACATTTTGGAATTTTCTATTGGGATTATTGGGGATGCTTGTTAAGCTCATCAAGTGGGTTGAGTGAGAATATTTTTGAGTGTAAACTAAAGCTCTGTGGATATTCATTAATGGCTAGTAAGAGAGATCCAAAATCTCACTTCACATTATCCAAATATACTTATCATAATGTCCCTAAGCCAACATTACAACCTTAAAGACCTTATGTTTCTTAAATTGTGTGATATAGAAACAATTGAGTTGATAGAGAGTAGTTAAGTGGACCGTTAGATACTATGTTAGGATCGAGGATCAACCTATAGCCGCCATATCAAACTAAGCAAAAAACCTATCCTTCGTGCGTTGCAAAACTAATATATTCTTGAAATTATACCGTGTTTATTGTTTGTATGATAAGCGTATATGTGATATAGTTTGGGATCATGATTTACATTCTTCTTTCCCATTATTATTTGATTTAGATTCCCTAGTTTAGTTTATATTTTGTCGAAACGACAAAACTTTGATTTGTGGGTCTTTATGTCTCCTTTATTGTGATAGATTAATCTTTTCACAATAGATATTTTTACGGGGGTTTTCGTACTTATTTGAGGGATTATTCTCTATATTTAATAGTTTCCCATTTTTTGTCTAGCTTTGGAGATTTGTTACTTTTCAGAATTATTTATGCGTAATTTGTGTGTTAAGTGTACATCTCTTGGGTACTTGGATGATATTAGGTCCCAAGACTAGGATAAATAGTTAAGAAAGAAAGTTCAAACCCAATGTGCTAAAGGACCGAAAAGCCAAGTTTGGAAAGTGAGAGCATTTATCGGCTAACTTTTTATATCGACAAGATAGAGTCACCACGTGAGATTGATGAAGATTGTGGAGGTGCCCTTGGGTGTCTAGATAGAACTTGGATTCAGGAGTTCATGAGAATTGATGGTTCACGACTTGTATATAAGATATAGAAATTATTAAAGTTGAAGCTATTGTTGCTCGAACCAATCCACTCTTCCTTGAAAACGTTGTTGGGTTGACTTGGGCCGTTTAAAAAGGCCCATGACACCTAAGACATATTTGGACCTTTATATATCAGTTTCTATCATTAGAAAAGAGTTTGAGTTCATCATTACAAATTAGAAGAGCCAAAGAGAGAAAACACTAGGAGGAGAAGAAAAATAGAAGAAAAATCAAATTTCATTTAAATATATTCATTTTACCCCTACATTAAAAGGGTCTATTTCGAAAGTTAAGATTGCATTTTTATCCCTAAATTATTTTCTTGACCTAAATTGAACTATATCACCCTATATTAATCATCATAACCTATATTTTATCAATGAAAAAACATATTTTTAGAACAATTCAAACCATTCTATAAAAATTTTGAATTTTAGCCTTACATTTTTTGGATTCGCACTATAGGGACATATGAAAATTTCAAAATAGAGATATATGGTTTCTAATATACTAGATTATGCCCCATATTGAAAGTACTTGGGAAAATTATAATTTAAAAATTAATGATTAAATTTGAGTGCCTTAAGCCTAAGAGGATCAACTGTTGATTTATTGTGCTTCCATAATATTATCTAGAAATGCATTTTGAGAGTGTAGTATAACGTGATTTAGAGTTAGTTACACTTATGACCTTGGTTTTAGTAGTTAGTTGGCATAAACCGTTGTATAAGCCACAAATGTTGAAAAACCCCTCATTCGACTTCAGTTATTATTAAATAGATGTTTTGTTTTCCCCTTCTATGTCTTTGCAAGTACGTACATATGGATCTTCTTCTTTTTATCTTTGGACATGTTCTCAATATGCTCAGGTGATAAAGCATCATATGGTTCACTATCATCTCTATGACTATTAGATGAGTTTTCAGAATTTGGGGACCTATATTGTATTTTTTAGAATTTAGATATATTTTCTATTTCACATATATCAGGGACCAATTGTGCATGTATCCCTTAATAGTTGTAGTGGGGTGGGTGTATATGACTTATAAAAATAAAATGTAAACCCTTAAATTTTTTCTACTAATATTATGCCTCTCTCCTAAATTTTTCTATTCAAGCATGTATTTATTTTGTTATTTATATGATAAAAATAGGTAATTTTTCATAATGTAGGGACGTGTGGTCAGAAAATATTTATACATGGTCAGGGACATATAGTACAATTAACTAAAAATCGGATTCCGACACAAATAATTCTTCTTTTTTGTTATTCAGGTGGAGTCCACCCAATAAAAAATAACTCAATCCCATCTTCAAACACGATTAACTAATATTAAATTTTATGTGATTGATTAGTTATTTATCTATTATTCTTATTAGTTCGTCATTTTGCTATTCATACGTTTATTACTATAGTCTAATTAATAACTGGTTATTGTTTAATTAGACTATAGTACTCTCTACCTGTTGTTCAACTAGTATTGGCGCATGCATAAGGAAATTGACTATAGCGGATTCTGATACATTTCGATAAGGACAAGATAGCACAATGATTCATCTTAAAAATACATCTTGAGTGAAAAGATAATTTTTACAGAGATAATTTTTTCTAAACCGGTGAAGCTAAATTAGATAAATTAAAAAGATACTTTTTACTTATAACACCGGGATTCATAATTTACCTTCACCAGTTTGGAAAAATTTATCTTTTCAATTTTCTCATTCAGAGATTAATTTTTCATTAATATGCAAATTAGTGGAGGTTAAAATGCAAAATCTTTTTATAAGCATAGACATGAGTTTATACTGGTCTTGTAGGTTACTTCATGTAAAATGCGGATGCAAGTAGGAGAATCCTTTAAACTTCCCAACTAAGGACTTTTTTCAGTATTATTATTTTCATAGTATATCTTTCACTTCAATATTTTTTTTACATAAATGAAATTGTATTGTTTTAAATCACGTAGGATCTGTACCACAATAACATGGACATTTTGAGGTTTCTATGAGAAGGTTTTAATTTTATTTGTCTAAATTAGTGATTTTTCATTTCATCTCGGTCCTTTTGTCTCTCAGACATTTGATTTCGAGCTTAGCACGATCATTATCTACAATAATTTTACAATGTTTGAAGAAGCTTAACATATCAGGAAGATGAAAAAAAAAATGATTACAAGAAAGTAGGACTTGGTGAGTAATATTTATTCCAACAGCAAGAACAACAACTCCATTTGTGAATACAATATCTGATGCATCTGGATTTCCAAATATCTAGTTACATTTATCAATAAAAGACACACCCATTTTATCTAAACTAAATTTGGCTGAAAACTTGTATTATTACAGCAACTTACATTTGCCTCGACAACAAAATTGACCTTTCCATTTAGCGTTATTTGTCCCGATTTCAATTGTCAAATGTATATTAGTAAAAATTGCACAATTGGTCCCTGAGATATAAAAAACAACCAAAAACACCCCCAATGTTTTAGAATTAGCAAATAAACATGTTTGTTATACAATGAAACACTTTTAACTCATGGTTAAAACTAAAATCTATGCAACTACATGAGAGAAAATGTTTTTTAACTCGTCAATTAAATCAATTATATCATATTGTTATAATGAACCAGGATGCCTCTTCCTACTGATATACTTTAAGTTAAAATTGCACCAATGGAATCCCTAAACTTTCTTTTTAATATTTAACTTGTTGCCCTAACCCAAATGAAGTAGGCTAAATTATAAAACTTGGAATTAACGATCAAATTTGTTATAACATCCATACATAATACAATTCTCGACCCTAAGGAAAATTAGGTTTCATTTATTTACGATGTTAAATGTGGAACCACAATCAAGAACACTGTCTATTTTCTCCTAATTATACAGACTTTGATGTCATACTAGTTCTAAAATCCGCTTTAGCACCCAAACTGCATTATTTTGAACACAAACCAGAAGACTGCAAATTAGCAAACACTTCAGGAGAATGCCATACTTTGTTGTTTTAATACCTTAATCAATAATATCACAGATTATACTAATACTTATAAATATATTATATATATATAGTTAACTGTTGATTTACTAATATACAACAAATAGATCATGTTTATAAGAGAGTTCAATTAATTACTAGAATTGATCAACAACTCATTTAGAATCTTACTGAACCACTAGCTAATCAAGATCGAGAGAAATTCATAGTAGGAGAGGTTAAATTGCTCCAGGTGTCGACTAGGGTGTGATAACATATGATATAAATAAGTGTAATTAATCACCCTAATCTAGCACGGTTCTGCAAATGTACAAATCGTATGCAAGTTTTAATAAATAAGTAAGATTCGTTCCGCAGAGACTACGAAGGTTAGAGGAATCTTATGCAATAATCAGGTGCAAATACTAAAAGTTAGAACAAATAAAACGCAGAAAAAATAAAGACAAATAGATGTTTATTTGATTTTCAATTAACTAAATTAAACTAATAAAGTAAGACAGAAAATTAAATGCAAGAGAAGAAGTTAGTATGAGAGTTAGCTTGAGTAAATAGCATGTAATCCCCACTAGTTTTGCCGTTCTAAACATGTAAGGGTGAATTATGTAGTATTTCAATAATCGGTTCCAATTGAGCTAGGTAGTTTTAAATAGGGTTTACCTGTGTCAATAAGGAGTCCTAAGCAAACTGTTCCTGCAATTGGTAAATAGCAATACGCTAAACCATGGTGATTATCTAGTTAGGTTGATTTGTCAGATCTAAACCGTACACTAGACGTTATGTGCTAAACTCGTAATTAAACACCGTTGTCAATGGTGACCTAACTACTAGATGGTAATTCTATATGGTCGCGATCCACAAGAACACATAATATAAATCCAAACACATAAACAGAGAATAAAAACAATAATTCAATTTAAAACATAGAATTCCCAAGTTTGATAGATGTCAACCAAAACTAGGGTTCATACATATATGCTAAAACTCAAGCTAAAAGAAATTTAGTTCATACTAATGGAAGAAAAGAAAGAAATAACAAATTCAAAGGTTGAAGAAGTCATTATTAATGAACAGCTCCTTCTAGACTTCTTTTCTTGTGTTGTAAGCTTCCTCTTGGCTTAAGGTTTAACCAAGGATAATTTTTTAATATTAAGGAGCTGTATTTATAGTGTATAGGTTGACCTAATCGTTTTCTTGAAGGAAAAGGTAAATCTTTGGCTCCTAGCCCAACTCAAATTCGTAGCCCAAAAACATGGAATCAACCACATTTTTGTTTTGGTCCTAGCAGCTTCAATACTCATCCGTTTGACGCGTATGAGTAGTCGAAATTCATCTTCTCGGAAAGATATTTAACTTTGCTCTTAACCGTTCTTCCAGATTCCTCACCGATTTTAATGTATAAGCAGATTTGTGGTCGTAGGTGCAGAAATCCAGAATTAAGGCAGCTTTTCCTTTTTCTAATATTTTTAGCTTTTACTTCCTTATATTCAATTCTCATGTTTATCTTCTTTCGTTTAGCTCTTTGAACCAACTTGGACTCTAATTAATTACCATATATCTCTAAAGCTTCACACTAAATAAATAATTAAACCCAATATGCTCTAAAAATAATAAATAATCAATTCAAGACCCAAAATAGGAAAGTACACTAAATCATGTGATAATCGACCTATAAACTAATAAATACGCCTAAAATGATGTCTCGGAAATAGATTTTATTATCACAAATGAGGAGACATCAAGATCTCCAACTCAAAGTTGTATCGTCCCGATACAATAAAAGTAAAGAACAGAAGGGTAGTCAAATAAACAAGAAGAAGAAGTCGGAGGAGAATAAGAACAGAACATAATGAATGATCCTAGAGCATAAATACCTAAAAGTCTCATGTAGTAATGCTCAAGAAATAATGCACAAGTATGCTTAATATACACATAATCAACAATCCATAAATTCAAGTCAAGATTAGTTTCGCAATGCCAGAAGGAGAGGTTGATAACTTAGTTCATGCTAATGGCTATAGGTTGTTCATAGGTTATAATATAGCATCAATGGTCCACTTACCTACTACCTAATAGCTCAATTGTTTCTCCACCAAGTAGTTAGAAATCCTAAGGTCTTTGGTTATAACTTGACGTAGGGACGGTGTGGTATATTTGGATAAATGAAAAGTGAGCTTTTGGCTCTCTCCTCACCAGCCATCAACGAATCGCCCTAGATCTTGAGTTTTCACTCGAAGATGTTCTCACTCAACCCAATTTATTGATGCTTTTGATGCGCATCCCCAATAATCCCAAATAAACCTTTCATGATGATATACAAATTCCACTTTGCCGGTCCGAATATATATTCTTTTCATATCAATTTTCTCTTTTGTATAGCTATGACTCTCTTTTTCATGTTGAGATATCACGCTATTTTTTCATATATATATTTTTCTTTTTATGCCCTTGTTGGCAAATTTAGCTCGTAGCTTCTTTTTCATTCACTATTACCCCTACAAAGGGTTACAATAATAACTTTTTCATCATCAATAAAATCACAATTACAATTTCCCAAACCCCAATATTCCCTAATGATGAAACCCACCACTTTAAACTCAAGCTCTAAAAACGACTTGTTTCAGGTTTTGCGATTCGAGTGCGGGTCATATAGATAAGTCCTATAAACTAAGGGTATGGATTATAATGTGGTTCAATAAAAGTCTTTAGAAAGGCTCAGAGGGGCTAAGACGGATAAATAATAACAATAATAAAATAAAAAGGGTGAGAAGGTATAAAAGGCTTCAAGTGGCTTCAATATGAAGGAACTGCCTTATTCATTTTTCTAACTACCGGATTTTGTTACTTTTTCATTATTAGTTCATAGATAAGTGAGTTTTCAACTAATTATAAATCTCACGTTCTACACACCAAATAACTTTTCCTAAGTTTCAACGTGAATTCTTAGCATTGCTCATTAACTTTTCTATCTTTTATTTCCTGTTTTCATACATGCATAATAAACATATTTGCAACATCTTTCAAAAACATACTACTTACTATCATCAACTTAATTAAATTATGGTCAATAGGTACATTCAACATATTCTATGCCTTAATTCAACCTAAAAAATTTAAATTTTATGCAAAAACGAAAAGAAGATGAGGACAACGAATCCCCACCCCCAACTCAAAAGTGAGTCGTATCCCCACGACTCAAAAAGACTCGAGAAAGAAATAAAATTTAAAATTAAAACTAACTAAACTACCTAATGCATACAAGCTATTAAGAAAAAGAATTAGAGTGGCGTACCTGGCTGGATGTTATTAACAAATAATTGCTTGATCTTGTTCACTAAAGTGGAGATCTTGGCATTTAAGACGGGTCCCATATCTAGTTTTAAAGTACCTCTTTCTGAAACACGAACCGGTGCCCTTAAAGGTTCCCAAATCATCTCATTCTTCACAATTCAATCGAGTATAGCAAGCGCGTTATTCGCACTTATCAACGTGAAACCTCATCCACATGGCGTATCGGATTTTTTCATGGAGGTGGCATCCAAACTTCTATAAATTGCAACTCTAGCGTATACCCATGAAGTGGACATTTCTTCAAACATGCTCGGAAGCGAGTTCAAACTACTCCTAATGTTTCTCCTTGCTCTTGGCGAAATCCCGCCGATTCTAGTTTACCACTTAAGCGCGCACTTTGCGGATAATATCTATCAAAGACATTTGTTTGCAATTGTTCCCAAGTAGTGATTAACTCATTAGGTTGTTGATCGTACAACTCACTAGCTCCTCTTATAAGAAAAAATGGGAACATAATGAGGTACATTTGTTCTTGAGTAATACCCTGAGTAATGTACATATCGCAAATCTACATAAACTTCTGCATATCCCTAACGTGATCTACGCAAGCAGTCCCACTATAATGGCCATAACAAGCGAATTGGTTTATCATACCTACATCTGCTTGAATATCACATCATGAATAGTGGGTGGGAAAATCTCAAGCGGTGGTAAACAGAATGGTTGTTGATCATGTAGATGCAAAATCTAAGGTAATGCCCCAGGTGGAACTTGTGCACCTTGATTATTAACTACATTTTGTGGATTTTCTCCATTCACGTTCACTCCTTATTGATTGTTTTGTGGACCCAAAGGTGGGTTCACTTTATTCTCATTAGCTATGAAACCTGGTAGTGGATCAAGATTGGCCATCACAACTGGCGCTAGTCTTTCTCTTTCTCTCTTTATCTCTTTCTTTGATCTCGAAACAACTTCTCAAGATCTAAGAGCATACACCAAAACTATGAAAGATTTAGAAAGATGAAAAAAAGAACACAAGTAATTCAAACTAAAAACTAAACAAAATTATACTAATCAAAACAACAAAAGTTAACAATATAATCCCCGGCAGCGGCGCCAAAAACTTTTGCTCCCCTAAGTGTTATAAATCTGACACTTAGAAAGGGGGTAACTTCTCATAAGTTTACGCGTCGTTGTCAAGTAATAAAATAATTCCAGGGATGAATCGCATCTTCAGGGATTATTAGCATTATCTCGATGTGTTTCTTAAAATAATAGTGAATAATTTTGTGATCAAGAATCGAAAAAACAAGGTAATGAAGAAATGTTTTTGGGTTTTTACAATGTAAAAGATAAATGGCAATTACTTAAAATAAACTAAAATATGAAATATAATTAGTTGAACGAAATTTTTTCGAAGATAAGAGTAATGCTTAAGGATTGCTAGTACTCGCCTAAATCAATAGTTATGATGTTCTTGGTATGAGGGTAAATGAGTTGTTCATATTAACCAGGATTCTAAAGTCCTAACTTTTGTAAGGGCCGACTTAAGAGGATATGTACTAAAATTCTACAAGATTAAAGTAATACCCTATTGGCTACCTGGCTAGTCAAGACCTGTCAGCTCACTAACGCATAATAGGCGCGTATACACTAATCGGTATTTAGAACCACCCGTTGGGCGCAAGCTCAATTACTATGGCTAATATACTATTAGGAAAAGATATGATTAGTATTTAACACATCGTACATAACTGGAATCATCAAGTAATGGAGGTTTAGTTCATAGTCAAATAATGAAAATTCATTAAACTGATACTAGAATCATGTTTAAAAGCTAAAATAAAATAAAATTACTCTTTTGAATGAGTGGATTCATAGCTCCAATATGGAAGAATCGTGGTTTTTGGTGAAAACCCCTTCTTTCCCTCTCTTTTTCTCCTTTTTTGCTCTTGCTCCTCTTCAAAAACGTGTAAAATGAAGGTCTAATAAGTTGTCTATATTTTTGGAGCTGATGTTTGACTTATATACTAACTAAAAATGTTTGGGGCTCCCATAGGCTTGCTTAATTAGGTTAAAGATGGCCACACCCGTTTTTGGTTAGTGTTGGACTGGTTCGAGCCACGATGGAAGCAAAAAACATAACTTTCTTGTCTCTATGTGGCTAGGTTTTTGCTTCCTCTTGTAGCGGAGGCAAGTCTAGCTCAAAAGTAGCAAGTCAAACGGTACTCCAGATTGAATTCTGTCACATCCCATTCGACACTGAATTCAAGATCTCTTTGAATCAATAGAAATTTATTCAAAATATCTTACCAAATTCTCATGGTGACTAAAACAATATAACGTCAAGACAATTCCAATAAACGATCCAACTTCCCAATGTGACTTTAATTTTATCTTGCACCTTGACTTGGGGGTTGACTTGACTTTTTGACTTCTTCTCTACATCTGGCACCTTTATCAACCAAGTACCTAAAATCTACACACTTAACACATGATTAAAGCACAAAAACTCTAAAAATAGAAATAAGTCTCAAAACTAGAGAGAAAAGTACAATACGTCAAATAATAGGGAAAAATCCCTCACTTAGGCCCAATAAAAACCCAAAAAGATGTATTGTGGGTGGATTAATACATCACAAAAAGAGAGACATCAGTGTGGTTTTTATATCTTGCCTTGGGGACCACCAATATTTTGGCACCGTTACCAGGCTTATTTTGTTAATATTGTATATTTATTTAGCGTAGTTGGAATTTAGTTATTTTAGTTTTACGCTTCGCTTTTTTTTCTCTTTCAAGACTTAATTTGGTGCATGCTATCGAACCCCGAGAGGTTTCTTTGATCTCTACTAAAAATGAGAGAGTGAAAGAAAAGAGCACGAAGATATGGAAAACGTGAATGGGAATCTGAATTTGGATGCTAATGGAAATCACATAGTCTAACCAGATGTTGTTCCACATGGAATGGAAGGGATCAATCAAAATCAAGTCCCTTTAGGAGGTCAACCACCACAAGGATCTAATGAGACTGGAGGATTTCCATCGAACACTCCTAACAAACACTGCATAGAACAAGGTCTTCCTTGACAAGAAAGCCAATTTCGAGTGTAACCCTTAGGTCTTCTCCCTCCATTGATTCAAGTCGTGTGATTTAATCCTGATTCACGTATTTTCGAACCAGATCTTGAAATATGAAAACTATAGTGGATCCGTTCATTAGGATCTACTCTAAATTGTTCATTTTATGTAGATATGTGACGCCTACATTACCATTGCACAGGGGAAATGTACTACTTCATGTTCCAATTATTTTTTACTGGAGGTGCGAGTGAATGGCTCAATTGTCAGCCACCTGAGCTAATACCTACATAGGATGAGATATATGCTATATTTCTTAACAGATGCTACTCTCAGAGTATGAGGATAAAAGGCCAAATAGAGCTCGCATATTTTTGACAAGAAGCTAGTGATACCGTATGAGAGATATGGACATGATTTCAACAAAGTTTGACAAAGTGACAGCTTCATGATTACACTCCTGGGGTACAATGAGCGACGTTCTATAGGGGATTTAATGAGAGTTCATGACTGAAGGTAGGTAATCTTGGTGGTGGTGGTTTTTTGTAAATGTATATGAATCAAGCGATGATTTGCATGGAAAAAACTTTAGAGAATGAGAGTAGTTGGCCACCTTCACATGCCCTTGTTCCAAATTCTACCATATGCACTATACGTTAATAACATTACAGCTTTGGATGTCTAATTTTCTACATAGAGAACTAGTTGAAACAACTTGCCTTAGTTGTAAAAGAAGGTCTCCAAAGTAAGCAACCAGAGGTAAATGTAGTGCACGAACCACATGGGTGTTCGAGCTGTGGGGCATTGATCACAGTTGGAAAGAGTGCATGAGAAATCCGAAGTCGGTGTTTTTTCGTGTCGAATCGTATTTATTTTGTGTTGTGAAAGTAAGAGAGATAAATAAGAAGAGGAGCGGAGAATAACTTTATTGATATAAGAGCGTTTCAGTTACAATGTAGAAATGCCTTATTTATAGAAATTGTGCAAACCCTAAAGCTTAGTTATCTTGGGCTTGGAGTATAGACTACAATTTATTGTGTGGGATTGAATATCCATATAATTTTCATTGCACTCCTTCCATACACAAAAAATTATCACTATTTCTAAGAAAATTTGTCTATAAAAAATTGTACATTTAAAGAACAAGACACTAAATTATTCTTTATATCACCTCTACCTTTAATTAAATATTAAAATTTATGTTTGCAATAAATATTTACGGTATTATGACACTTCATGAATGACATTTTAGTCATGGTTAATGACATTTCCTATTTTGAGTGCAAAGAAAGTATGGTAACCTTTTGTGGATGACGGTAGTTTCAAGTTGGATCATTAAAAGCTATTTAATGAACCTACGTGATATTTATCTTTTTTTTATCATCATCAATAATATTTCTAGTTGGAGCACGAGCTATTGGGAAAGGGGTCGGTTGTCAAAGTGGTGGTTGAGAGTAATATATAGGGGTAAAGGTGGGAGAAGAAAGAAAAAAAGGAAAAAAAGAATTTAATGAAATTAAAATGTTTAGACCATATAAAATAAAATACATAATTAAATAAAATATATATATACATATATGCGTGTGTGCGCGCGTGTGCATGTGTGTGTATACACACCATCAACACAAATACATATAAACCAGTTAGGTTAGCTCAATTGGCCAAGGTTTCGGACTTCTTATATACTTTAGAGGTGTAAATTTTGAATTTTCTCAAAGGTGTGCAGCCCATATCACCTACATTATCAGTAAAAACACAAATACATGTATAAATATTTATTTTAATATAATTCGCTTTTGCATTCAAGGTTCATAATGGAAAACCAAAAGTAGACTTCTTTTTCCTTTTAATCAACATAGATAAAATAAAATAAATAGAGAATGACCAAAATCTTTTTTGTTTAAAGAGTTTTAATTATTGATAACTTTGAATTGACCATATCCACAAATAATTTATTAGTTGTGTCAAATGTTCAAATCATAAATGTTGCCTTGTTTTTTACTCATATAAACAAAAATTAAAGAAACTACAAATTTGGTTAGATAATAAAATATTTATCAAAAAAAATTGTGAAAGAAAATAAAATTAAGTAAAAAGTAATATGTGAGATGTATCTTGCTTCACTACTAAATCTACAAATTTATTTGATGATTTTCTAACTCACCTAGTTTGAATATGGGGTGCCCATTTGTTATCATAAAGATTTCTTTCCATATTAACAGAACCTTCTAGTCTACTACATTAATGAGAGACAAAATAGCCCAGATCACAGTTTGACTGACTTGTATACCTAATTATATTCGAGATTCGAAGACACACAACTAGAAAGATATAATATGAAACTTGTAGGTATATATTTGTGCATGTCATGATTCTACCAGATTTTCTTTTAATGAAACATATTGCATACCACTATCTAACATATTTATAACACTAAATTTGTATTTGATACATTGTTAAGGACTATGAAAGTTAGTGTGAAATATCTAAAGGAGACGTGTCTTTTTTGTTATATTGAACAACTACATAAATGTAAGTACATTGAATCAAAAATTCAATTCTAACTATGTGGTATAACTTAAATACTAACGTAAGAGACTTGAATACTTTACTATATCATTTAACGCGGTAGATAGACCTTATTTAAGTGTAGAGGTACTCGCGTTCATCATTTATAAGTAAAGGCTCAAATACATTGATCTTTCCATAACAACAAAAGTTGCCTCAGTCTTTAAGCATAGCTAGCAAATACACTCTTCCTTCCATTTCCATGGCTCATTTTATCCTTGCAAATATTTGCAAAGTTTTACTAATCTTATTAATAATCAGTTGTGTTATTCCTAGTTCTGAAGCAGCGCGTGCTTTCTTTGTGTTTGGAGATTCATTGGTCGACAATGGGAATAATAATTTTTTACTCACCACTGCTCGTGCGGATTCACCTCCTTATGGAATTGATGCCCCCACTCGTGCACCTACGGGTCGATTTTCTAATGGGAAAAATATTCCAGACGTTATTAGTTAAGTTTTTTATTTTGTTTATGAAATCGAAACAATAACTAAATAGAAAGTAGTATTAATTATGTAACTTTATTTAATAATTTCATTATACTTAAACTAATGAAGCACGTTGTGATTTAGGTGAATTTCTTGGATCGGAGCCCACAATGCCCTATTTGGATCCAGAATTAAGAGGGAAAAAATTACTCGTTGGTGCCAATTTTGCTTCCGCAGGAGTCGGCGTACTTAACGACACGGGGATCCAATTTGTGAGTTGCATACGTTTAAAGATTTAAACTCTTTTTTGCCAATGAATTATATAGCTTAAATGATAAATGTGTTTAAATAATAATCTAAAGTTACTTCAATTGATTATTTTAAAAAGCAATTCAAAACGGGCATCATCGTCAACAACTATTTATGATTTTTAAATAAAACATGTGGTTAGCATCATAGTCAACTACTATTTATGATTTCCAATATTTTATATAGTAAAGGATTACTTTTTTTTTAGTATTAGAAAACATATAATATTATTGATACTACATTTATTATTACTTTTTTTAACAGTTTTATTATAAATTTTAACATTTATGATATTTATAACAATTGATTATTTTAAAATTAAAAGTACTTTTTTATTACAATTAAAATATTTATAAAAAGTATTAAAAAGTATTTTGATATCTAAAATGATTCTAATTTAGTGGTTTTTTAAAAATAATTTTAAAATCTAAAGTATTTTTAATACTCTAAAATTACTTTAATTGATTATTTAAAAAGCAATTCAAAACGGGCACTAAATGTTATGGATAAACTATTTATATTTTTCCAACCAAAATATAATATATAATAATAATAATAAATTATTTATATTTTTATGAGTACCGCAAGTATCTCTTAAAAAACCATCCACATATGAATTTTAAGTAATCTAATTATATTTTTTTCTTCTTTATTCATTTTTAATCTCCTTTACATAACTTTTTTTTGTAAAAAAACCACGCAGGTAGTCTCCTTTTGTAATATTCAGCCTCACTAGTTACTTTTTTTTTTTTTAACCAAAAAATTAAACTGGTTCAAATGTAAAATATTATAATCGTAGGTAAACATTATTCGGATATGGCAACAATTAGCATATTTCCAAGAATACCAACAACGTTTAGCGGCAGAAATAGGCGCTGATCCGGCTAAAAAACTCGTGAATGATTCTCTTGTTCTGATTACCCTCGGTGGAAACGATTTTGTGAATAATTATTACTTAGTTCCATATTCCGTGAGGTCTCAACAATATTCACTTCCAGATTATGTCACATTTGTAGTTTCAGAGTACAAAAAAGTTCTGGAGGTAACAAGTACAAACATGTTTTTTTGCAATTTCTAATAATATTTGTAAGTAGTGTTTATGTTATTAACTATTGGATCTATTGCATATAGGGGCTATATTTACTGGGTGCTCGCAATGTTATAGTGACGGGAACAGGACCATTAGGTTGTGTTCCAGCAGAACTGGCTCTCCATAGTCTAAACGGTGAATGTGCTGCAGATTTACAACAAGCTGCAAATTTATTTAACCCACAACTGGAGAAAGTTGTTAACGATCTAAATACAAAAATTGGTTCTCATGTCTTCCTTGGTGCAAACACCAATGCAGTTCATTTGGATTTCATCGATAATCCTAAAGCATTTGGTATGTATGTATACTACTGTATGTTTTCCTCGTTTGTACTCTCCTACACTACCTATCCCCAGCCTTTCCTTAGTGGTGCTTCATCACCAGGGGCTGATCTAGCCCCCAAGTGCATCTGGGGTACCGTTGAAGAAAAATATTACTAAAAAAATATTAATCCTTGTTTATAATGTATGTATATAGGTTTTGTTTCAGTTAAGGAGGCGTGTTGCGGACAAGGACCATACAATGGATTAGGCTTATGCACACCAATATCAAGCTTGTGTCCGGATAGAAAACTATATGCATTTTGGGACGCGTTTCATCCAACCGAAGCCGCAAACAGAATAATAGTTAAAGAAATTTTAAGCGGCGATGCCAAGTACATGAAACCCATGAATCTCAGTACACTTTTGGCTATGAGACCAGTTGCATAAAGCCCCTCGTGATAGATATAAATTAATTAATTAATGTCATTTCTTTAATTTGTTTTATTGTTCTTTCTTGTGTATGTGTATGAGGAACTCTAGTTTATGTAATGCTCTATCTTATATCATAAATTGTTGGATACATTTATAGAATATGCTAAATATTAAGTTTTTTGAAAATATAATCTTTTCCTTCTTCTTTATACTCGTTTTATTTGTGATCACTATTTTTTTATGATTGTAAAAGCCTTATTTTTCAATTTTCATTTTCATTTTCATTTCACTAAAAAAAGACTTACAAACAAAGGTAGATATCACCTCTCTTAGTATATGTCGATTATATAAAATACGGGAACTAAAAAGTCTAAATGGGGCTAGGGGAGATCACGATGACCATCTAATAGACTTGGTTAGAAAGTCAGCTCTACATTCCTAGAATGTGGAATATACGTAAACCTTAACATGCCACTGAACAACCATAAGGCTTTAGAAACTAGAACTTTGATGCCCTATATTTAGGCGGACAAAATTGACCCAGAATGACTTCTACCCTTCTAGGTAGTCATTATAAATAATGGTTGACTAGTTTATAAATAGTGGTTGACTAGTTGAGTCAAACTTTGCATCGTATATAAGTAGGAGCACATTATTCGCTACCACAATTTAGTTGTTTAACGACCCAGCTACAAGTGATTGCGGCTCGTGGTGGTAAAGATTACGGACTACCAACCAGCAGTGGTCGGTATTGATTAAAAAAAATTAAAAATTTAATATATCTACCAACCACTTCGTGGTCGCTAATATGTAGAGTTCGGAAGTAAAAAACAAATCTTCGATCGGTAAAGTTAGGTACAAAAATAAAAATATTCAGAAACTTTACTGACCACAAAGTCGGTATTGAAATTCATTGATGGTCAAAATTTCCCGCCCAAATAATTTAATGTGAATCTTTGTTGCCGACAGAATTAGGTACCTCTAGCAACTAGCTAGCAATCACTAAATGATTTTTTAGTTTCCATAAACGCCGAACGTCTTTTTTCCTTACCCATTTGTTTCATTTACCTATTTTGTAACCCCCCCAACCCCCTTAAGCCAATCAGCTCCTCTACCACATCCCCTCTTGCGCCTAGGTAGCCTTCTTCCAGACGTTCGCCACGGGCATCATGCGACTCTCGCCTCCTCTTTATAGAGAAAGAGAGAAAGAGAGTATATTTGTATTGTATTAATTTCAATTTATAAACTGTTACATTGCTTTGCTATGTATAGACTAAGTGGTCATTCCTATCCTATTGATATGGAATGCCTTACACACATTGTAACAGAATTATTCCCTTCCTTTTGTCTCTTGTGTGGGTCATTTGTATGAGTCGCTATTCTAGAAGCTTCTCTTTTCCTTTCATGTTAATATTCCCCCTCAAGTGCAGCACTCGTAAGAGGGGAAACTTGGATAACAAGGTATTGAATTGAGATGGACCAAGACCTTTAGTTAAAATATCAGCAAGATTGTCCTGAGATGTCACATGATGAAGAAGAAGCTTCTTAGTTTTTACTTGCTCTCGTACAAAGTGAAAATCGACATCTATATGTCGTGTTCGTGTATAAAATACCGGATTTGTTGCTAGAGCTAAAGCAGACTGATTATCACAAGCTAAAGTTGGATGAGACAATTTAAGACTTTTAAGTAGATAACTTAGCCACATAATTTCTACTGATACATGAGCCATAGCTCTGTATTCAGCCTCAGTAGATGAACGAGAGACTGTGCTTTGACGTTTAGAGCCCCACGAGATGATATTTTAGCCAAGAAAAATACAATATCCCGTCGTGGAGCGTCTATCACGAGCATTATTAGCCCAGTCAAAATCAGAAAATGCATGAACTTGTGTAAGAGATGGTGTGAATTTTAACTATAATGCATATTACCCTTTATATATTTTAGCAGCTTTTTGAGAGCTTCAAAGTCACCATTAGTTGGTTTGTGCATTTGCTGACAAATTTGATTAACATCAAAAAAAATGTCATCCCGTGTGAATGTTAAATATTGTAGAGAACCTGTTAAACTCCGAAATAAGAAGGGATCCTCAAATAGCTCAACAACAAAATTTGTTTTAATAGAACTCTTATTGAATGTTGGTGATGATGAAGCTTTGCATTCAGTTAAACCAGCTCGCTTAAGAATAGATGCAGCATAAGATCCTTGAGACATGATAATAGTATCTGAAGAATACGAAATTTCAAGACCAAGGAAATAAGATAGTTTACCAAGGTCTTTCATCGCAAATAGTGACTTAAGAGCTGCAATAGTAGTAGATATATATGAAGAGTTCGATCTTGTGACAAGTATATCATCAACATAAATCAACACAATAGTCAAGTGATCCTCAGAGCCTCTACTGAGCATAGAAGAATCAGCAGGACTAACAACAAATCCATGTGATACATATAAACAAAGCCATAAAGAGAGCGTTTTAATTTACATACATAATTAGGATATTTAGAATTAACAAAGCCTTGTGGTTGAAACATATAAACATCCTCCTCTAAATGTCCATGTAAAAACGCATTAGATACATCAAGTTGTTGTGTACTCCACTTATTTGTAACTGCAGGAGAGAGTATTAATCTAATGGTTTGATGTTTCACAGTAGGGCTGAAAGTTTCTGTGTAATCCAAGCCATATTCCTGCATAAAACCTCTAGCAACTAAACGAGCCTTGTATCTAGCAATAGAGCCATCAGCATTCCTTTTTAATTTGTATATCCACTTACAAGTAATAGGTGTGCGCCCAATAGATGGGGGAACTAACTCCTAAGTGTTTTGTTTAGTCAAAGCAGAAATTCATCATTCATAGCAGATAGCCAACATTGAGATAGTATAGCTTCTTTATATGAAGTAGGTTCAGAAATGGAAGACACAGTTATATTTTGACATTTGTAAGAAGGTTTGAGAGAGCCTGTTTGTTTCCATGTAATCATAGGATGTCTAATAGGCTGACTAGTAGAAGAAGAAGGTACTAATAAACTAGACGCGGTAGGAGGATCCTCAATGGATGAAGGTGCAGGTATAGAGAGAGTAGATTCAAATTGAAGAGAAAGTGACAGAGGATTAATGGGTCTGTCAAAGAGGTCAGTATATGAGGTGTATGTGGAATCCATAGGTTGTAAATTATGAACGGGAGTTGAAGATTGAAAAGGAAAAACATGTTCATTAAATACAACATGTCTGGAGATAAAAACTTTGCTTGAAGACAGAGAATAACATTTATAGCCTTTTGAGTGAGTGCAATAACCCAAGAAAACACAAGCTGCAGATTTAGGAGCAAGCTTATGAGCACTATATGGCTTTAGCCAGGGATAGCACAAGCACCCAAAGATTTTAGATGAGAATATGAAGGAGACTTTTGATATGAAACTGAAATGGAGAGAGATTAGAAAGAAGAGGTGTAGGTAATAGGTTTATCAAATAAATTGCAACTGATAGAGCTTCAAGCCATAATTTCTTAGGCAAGAAGCTATGAGAGAGAAGAGATCTTGTAGTTTCTAAAAGATAGCGATGTTTTCTTTCAGAAACGCCATTCTGTTCTGGAGTATGATGACAAGTGGTCTGATGAATGACTCCCTTAGACTGAAGAAAAGCCTGAAAACGATGGCTAGTATACTCTCCACCATTATCACTCCTTAAACACTTAATATTTGACTGCAATTGAGTATGAATCATAGTGTAAAAGATTTGAAAAATAGTATAAACATCAGACTTTTGGACTAAGGATAAACCCAAACAAAACGACTAAAATCATCAATAAATATCACATAGTATTTGAAAGATTAATAAGATGCAATTGGAGATGGTCCCCATACATCAGAGTGTATTAAATCAGAAGGTGCAGCACTACAAGTTACATATAAAGGAAAAACTAATTTATGTGATTTAGAAATAGAACAAGGTTCACAACTACTACCATGAAAATTAATTAAGTGTTCAACAAGGAAGATAAAGAAGTAGAAGCACTAAGTGAGGGATGGCCAAGGCGATAGTGCCATATTTTAGCTGAAGAAGGAGTAATTGTAGAAGACAGACATTGAAGCTGAGATGAAGAGGGTGGAGAAGACACAGAAGCACTAAATCTGAGAGGATAAGTCCATTTTCACAAGGGCCCTGAAAGAGTAACTTATGAGTAGCTGAGTCAAAAATGGACACAAATTTAGAGGAGAACAAATATAACATCTACTATCCTCATTAAATTTAGATATAGACACAAGGTTAGAAGTTATTTGAGGCACATGTAAGATAGAAGATAGAAAGAAAGAGGAAGAATTAAGACAAAGCTTACTATTCCCAAGATGAGTTATCTCTAGTGAATGACCATTTCCAACTGCAACTGGATTTCCATCATTATAGGGTGAGGAATGTTGAAGCATAGAGGCATCATGAGTTACATGGCTGTTAGCACCAGAATCCAAGTACCACAACTCAGGATTATAATTTGAAGCTGAGTGTGTATTATGAGTAGCATATGCAACTTTTTACTGAGCTTTAGGAGATGGAAAAGTGACAAAATCGTATCGAAATCAACAGTCAATAGCACCATGACCAATACGATTACATATCTGACATATAGGAGGAGAAGAGGGAGAGTGAGAAACACCTGATATCTGATGTGCAGGTTGACCCAAAATAGATGGGACATTTGAGTGAGCACCTCGAGTGCGACCTCTGCCTCGTCCTCCACGATTATTATAGCCACCACCACCACGTCCTCTATAATTTGAATTTGAGGATTGTGATGAAGATGAATAATATAAAGCAGCATGAACAGGACCTAATGAATCAACAATATCATTCATAGACATATGCAATTCCTCACTTACTAATAGGCTTCCGAGTGAGTGAAAGCTGAGTGTGGAGGTATGCGCATTAGAGATGTGTATACTTGATTTAAACTGGTTGTACTCTTGAGGAAGTCCCTTCAGAGTATACATGATAATGTCCTCTAATGAAAGAGCAGAAGAAGTCGTTTCAAGACCATCACAAATATCTTGGATTTCTGCTAAATAATCAGTCGTACGTCGATCACCCTTTTTCATATTACATAGCTTCATTTTAAACTAATGTATGTGAGTTCGACATTGAGAGATGAAAATTTCTTCAAGCTTGAGCCAGACATCAACAGCGTGAGGAAGCTTGACTACCTGTGATAAGACTGAAGGAATCATGGCGGAATGGAGCGACATCTTAAGCTACTGATCTTCAATGATCCATGTCGAGTAAGCTGGATCATCACGAGCAGGTGGAGTTGTTACGCCAGTGACATGGTGTAAATAACCATGAGCTTCAAGTACAAGTACAACTTCAAGCTGAGCTCGCCACATCACATAATTTGACGAATCAATTTTTATTTGCACGAGTCCACTCCAATTTTGACGAAGTAAGAGTAGACCAGCAGGTATAGAAGAACTATTTGATATGTGAGGACGAATAGAAGAAGAAGAGGAAGAAGAGGCCATTTGTGCCGAAAGCAGAAGTAAAGAAGGGATAGAAAAATGTGGAGATAAGAAAGCTTAAAACAACATTAATGGTGAAAGAAATAAAAGCTTAACTCCATGACATCTGATACCATATAGAGAAAGAGAGAACGAGAATATATTTGTATAGTATTAATTTCAATTTATAAATTGTTACATTGCTTTTCTATTTATAGACTAAGTGGTCATTCCTATCCTATTGATATGGAATGCCTTACACACATTGTAACAAAATTTTCCCTTCCTTTTGTCTCTTGTGTGAGTCATTTGTATGAGTCACTATTCTAGAAGCTTCTCTTTTCCTTTCATGTTAATACTATTTCCACCAACAACAGGTATGTGTGTATATATATATGTGTGTATTATGTATATATATGTAGGGTGTATGTATATCTTTATGATTACATTAGATTTTTGTAATATGTTTTTAGCCTTATGTGAATTTTAGGATGAAATAGGGACCTTTAATGTAATTTTAGAAATTATAGGCCTAAATCTACAATTTTCAAAGATAATAGGGGTCGATTATGCATTTTTGTGTAATTAATAGCGGCTAGTAGTGCAAGTTGTGATTAAATAAGGGTTAGTAGTGGAACTTTAGCTAATATGGAGGTTGTAGGCAATTTTTAAAAATAGCTTGTCTTGCAATTCTTGATAAGATAGGGGCATGTAGTACAATATGTGATAATATAGGGGCATGTACTGCATTTTTTGACAACAGAGTGGCTAATAGTGCAATTTTGTAAATATAGGGATTTGTAGTACAATGTGTGATAATATAGGGGCATATACGGTTTTTTTGAAAATACAGGGTCGGTACTGTAATTATTGAAAATATAGGGGGCTTGTACTGTATATTTTACCATATAGGGCCTATAGTGCAATATTGTGTAATATAGGGATATATAGTTTACTTTTTGCATAATCTACAACCCTTTAGTGCACTTTTTACATAAAATAAATTCCTCCAAAACTTTTTGCATAATCTACAAACTCTAGTGCAATTAACTAGTAAATTCCTCAAGACTTGTCTTCATCACCCCCTCGTTTTATAAATAATCTTTTCAGGCTTTGATTTATTTTCTTTGTATGATATTTTATTGTTTCCATGATAAAAATACAGTTTATTTTGTATAAAGTAGAGACTTGTAGTGCTATTTTTGCATATTATAAGGACATTTAATGCAATTTTCGTACATACACACTAGTAGTGTATGATATAATGAAATTTACCTAATTTTTTCATAATATAATGAGATTTACTACAATTTTCATTTGATAATGAACTAAAGTGTTTTTATTTTGCAAATATAGGGACCAAGAGTGCAATTTTTGCAAATAAAGGCATGACAATCGTCTTTGCCACTTCAATTGTTGTATGCGTCCCTATTTTTATTCAAATTAAAGCAAAAATATAAGTTCCTATTATAAAATATAATATAGTTCGTGTACAATAGTACTTACAAAGCAAGTAATTGGGCCATATTATTGCTGATAGTGTAGTCTTTGCATAATACGAGGACCCTTGTGCAGTTTGTTACTAAAGACGTTTATGAAGAGGTAAATTTCCAAGACTTTACTACCTCACGACCTGTAATATATGGGCATGCATTTTACAGTTTGGAAAATGCATGGTTGAACCTATATTACTATGTTGAGTCTCATTTTATACATATATGTACGGCTGAAGTTATGCCCAAAGTATTCCCGCCAGAACAACATTTTAATAAAACGAGTTTGTTTTGGGTGCCTTATCTATCACGACCCTAATTTGAAAAGTACATCTCGACATTGCCGTGAACAAATAAAATTCTTTATATGGGTGAGGAAGTAAAGAAGAAAACCAGGTATGTGTGTGTGTTGCAAAAAGTATGAGAATCATAACTGATAATCGTGTAAAACGTTGATATGATGTATATAGTTTATATTGCATTTAATGTTTTTATTGTTGACTTTGTATCTCTTTTTTGTTTTTGTTTTGATTATTAGTTTAAATCGATGATTTTACGAAGGACCGATAGCACATCCAATAGTTTATATTGCTTCGTTTATCGATATTGCTGTCGCATTAGTCGGGATTTAACTATCCTTCTAACTCCCGTCGGTATCTTAGAAGGCAAACTTTCACCATTAGAAACCCTCTTAGGTGACCATAGAAATGGTTTCCAATGAATTAAGTTCTTACCCTTTTGACTACCTAAATGGGCAAGACCTCTCAATTCAATACCTCGCACTAAGCCGAATTTATTTACTAAAACTACCCACTACTTGGACAGAGTATAAGTGGTATTACATTAATGCATAGTTAATAGAATAAATAATCTAACTGGTGTCTCTATTTATGTGACAGAATAATGAGATTATTACCCAATGGGTCTTGAAGACACTACCCCGGGACCTAACAAGACCGACTCTATAGCCTCTACTTACTAAAAGCCACAAACTAATTTAACACAATAGGCCAAAAATCCAATTACCTTTTTGACCCTCTTTTGTTTTTTATTCCCTTATATATACTAATTTTTATCAAGAGTTATTAAAACCCTAAACAAATCTCTCTCTCCTCTCTTCTCTCTCCTCTATTTCTCTCTCTTTTTCTTTTAAAAATTACGTTGGAACATCACAAATCCATGGCCCAGTTCATGAAGCCGGAGAAGAAGGCGCCCGATTTTACAGATCTGGTGGTGCGATTAAGGCAGTCGCTCCTAACCTCCAAGCTGTCGCACCTCCTAGAAGAAGCGTCGTGAGAAGATGGTGGCAGTTCGAGACCTCCGGTGAGCTGCCGGTCCTGATCTCCAAGCCGTCGCACCTCCGAGAAGAAGTGTTGTGAGAAGATGCCGGTGGTCGGTGGTCGGAGCTGGAAATTATTGATAGTTAATGAAGAATGAGAGAGAGAAAATAATAAAGGAGGAGAGAGATTAATGGTACTGGAGGAGAGAGAGTAATGGTAATGGAGGAGAGACAGTAATGGTAATGGAGGAGAGAGAAGAATCTATTTTTTTGTCTTATATACACTAGAAGGGTAGTAATGATATTTGTCAATTTTGAGGCCTCTGAGTAGGAGAGAGGAATCACTTGGTTTCTATATGGCACTATGATTCTCCTCAAGACCCCTTGGGTAATTGACCCTAGAATAATCTAGTCATGAGACATCATTTTGGGGTATTTATTACTTAGATTTGGGATTTGTCCCCATTTATTCATGATTTACACTTTCTTGTCTAGTTTTAGATGTTTTGCTATTTCATGAGCTTTTGTGCATGATTTATGTGTTATTTGTGTAGCTGATTTCTCCTCATTTACGATGAATTAATATTAATTGGAGACATCATCTTTAGTGTTTTAGGAAGTCTTTGAGTCGATTTTCTCATGATATATTTCACTTTCCTATTTCTAGTCTTGATTTAATGAATTATTATTTTTAGTGCATATTGGGTTTAATTATTTATTTAGTGTGAAGCTTCTAAAGATATATATGGAGATTAATTAGATGTCAAATCAATTCTAAGAGATAAAGGAAAGAAGATATACATGGAAATTGGAGATAAGGAAACAAAAGCTAAAGTATGGAAAGATAAAGCTGCCAAATAAATCTGAATTTCACCACCCACGACCACAAATGGACTTATATCTCAAAATCGGTGAGGAATTTAGAAGAATGGTCAAGAGAAAAGTTAAAGATCTTTCTAAGACGATGAATTCGACTATTATACGCGTCAAACGGATAAGTATTGAAGCTGTTATGACCAAAACAAAAATGGGGCTGATTCTATATTTTAGGGTTACGAATTTGAGTTGGGTTAGGAGTCCATTACTTACCTTCTCCTTCAAGAAAACAAATTAGGGCTTCCAAGACACCTATAAATACACCCTTAAACCATTGTAAACATGTCCTTGCTCAGTTCCAAGTATAGGCTTAGTCCTTGCTTGTATTTTCTCAGTTTTAAATAGTAGCTTAGTCCTTTAATTTAATATTCATCCTTAGAATCAAGCTATTCATCCAAGAAGCAAGTTGACCTATAGAGGAAGGCAAGAAGCACGAAGCTGGAGAGTGACAAACTCCTCTTCTACATCTCACCTTCTCTATATTTAGGGTAATTAGCTAATTAGCTATAGATTTGTGGCTTCACCATATTTCTGAGCTTTTATTTTGTAAGTTTTACTTTTAATTGTTGGGTTATTATTTTGTCTTAAAATCCATAATACTATTTGTTGTTTTAATTGATTTAAGCTTGGCGTATGTTGTTATTATGTGTTTTGACTTATTGTTTCAGCCCTAGATTTGGCCTATCTTAGGACTATTTTTAGTTATTGTCAACACCACATAATCGTCTAAGTAGTGACCCTACCTAGATAGCCATAAAGGTTTGATTTAACCACCAATCATTACTCAAGGTTTCTTTACCCAAGTTCCTTGGTAGTGGAGAGGTTGCTCCTAAGCCTGATAGAGGTTAGGTAGAATTTAGAATCCTGGTTAATATATAATGCTCAATGTGTGACAGGTTAGAATACAACTTAGTAATAGACTCATATTAGCAACCCTAATTTATCTGTCTTACATTCATATTTATTTATCTACATTCTTATTTATTATTTATTCATATCATATAGTTATTCATATTATTATCTTATTATATAAACATCTAAATTCATCTACGCTTGTTAAATATAAATAGATCTAACGGATTAAATCCCTGCGAATGAACTTGACTTATCATTAAAACTTGCAAACGATCTGTGATACTTGCAGTGAGTTCCGTGGTTCTCAAGGGTGTGTGCTCTTTATTATTATATTTATTTATTTATTAATTTATCACACCTTTGCCCCCACAGTAGCACTTAGGTAATGGAAGCTATTGAACCTTTAGATAATGATAAGAAGTGAAAAAAGGCAAAGAAAACCCCTTTGTCATAATTTAAAAGGAAATTTTTTCGATATATTGGGAAAGCATAAAATTTACCATGCTAGAAAAACGTCCACTAATTGTAAAACTGCAGAAAATCGGTTTTGAATTTAGAGGAGAACTTTGAGGAGCAGGTAGATATTTGAATTACGGTGGTTTTCATATAAAATACATTAAATTCCGATAAGTAACGAAGGATATATGACCATATCAATCTGTAAAGGTTTATCCTGTCATACAATTTAGGAATACGAATTTTGGTAAGATTTGGACTCCTTGACTTGGGGAACACTCTAGGTTTCAACCAAGTCTATATATATATATATATATATATATATATATATATATATATATATATATATATATATATATATATATATATATATATATATATATATATATATATATATATATCCATTTTTACCTTAATAAAACCATCCTTGGTCAGTCCCTAATCATCTAAAGACCAAGAGGAAGCCTAGATCAAGAGAGAAAGATAGAAGAAGGAGCTTGGAAGTTGTTCATGTCATTCCAACCCTTCCCGTTTGTAATTGTTTTTCTTTCTTTCTTTAGTATGAACATAATTAATTTAGCTTGAGAATAGCATATGGGTATGAACTTTATACTTGTTTTAATTTTTATTTGAATTTGGGATGTCCTTATACATTTAACTGAAATCAGTATTGATAACTCTGTTTTATGTACTTTGATCTAAGGTCCGTAGTTCTTGCGGTGTACAACATATAGGATTACCATAGTAGTTGGATGGTCACCTCGATAAGTTATTCAACTATTAAAATACCACATAAACGTCTAGTGTGTGGTAGTGATCAGGAAGGGCTTGCCTAACTAGATAGTCACTAAGGTTTGATTTAACCACCGATCATTGCTCAGGGTCCCCTTACCCAAGTCCCCTAGTAATTGTTAGGTTGCCTCTTGAGTCCACCCGGAAGGGGGTTAGGAGGGATATAGAATCCTGGCTCTTGTATATCACACAATTCTCCCTTAGGTAATAACCATAAAACAAGGCTAATGGGGATTACTTGCTACTTCTCGAGCTAAACTCTCATACATCTTCTCTTCTCTATTTAATTTCATATCTTTACACTTTTTAGTTTAATTAGTTAACTGCTTAGAGTCATAAAACCAAACAAATATTTTAGTGTTTTTAGCGTATTAGTTATCAACTTCTTATATTTCACTTCGTAATTGCATTAGTTATAGCTCACATTTGTAGTCCCTGAGATCGATTTAATCTATGTTATTTGGGAAAGTGACAGTTAATTGATTGAGCTTCTTATATATTTCTACATATTTGTTTTATGTGTTTAGACTAGGGATGGCAATGGTTATAACTAAAAACCAAAACCGATGATAACTGAACCAATAAAAAACCGAATTAGATAACTGTGGTTAAAACCATTAGGTTATGGTTTTAAAAAGTGTAACTGATGGTTAAAACCGTTAGGTTATGGTTTAGGATAAAAATAAAACCGAATAACCGAAAACCGATTATTATTATATATATTTCATATTTTATAATAATCTAGTTAAAATTAGATATATTAAAATTCTAACACCAAAATCCAAATACTAGATTTAACCAACTAAATAATAAATGTGTAGTTTAATAATAAACCAACACAATATTTTTATATATATCAGAGATTTTTCTTATATGTGTGGTTTGATTTTATGTAAATTAATATATTTATTAAATTATTATTTGGTTATGGTTAAAAACCGCAAGACCGTTTAAAAAACCAAAACCGAATAATGCGGTTATGCTTTTGAAATGTGTAACCGATGGTCAAAACCGTTAGGATATGGTTTTTAATATAATTAACGGTTATGGTATGGTTTTTAATATTTTTGAAAAAACCCGATCTGTTTCCATCCCTAGTTTAGACTTATTCCAGCCCTAATCTTGATCACGTTAGGACTGTTCTTTTGTAGTTGGTCTGTCACCTTGACGGGGGATTCAATTATTGAAATACCACATAAATGTCTAGTGTGTGGTAGTGATCTTGACGGGTTTTCCTAACTAGATAGTCACTAAGGTTTGATTTAACCATCGGTCATTGCGGGGGTCCCCTTACCCAAGTCCCCTGGTAATTGTTAGGTTGCCACCTAAGTCCACCCTGACGGGGGTTAGAAGGAATATAGAATCATGGTTACGTATAGTTCCCAAGAGCTCAAATCACCCTTATAACTAGAACAAGATTTAGAAGGATAAGTGTCATACTAGCAACCCTAAGATATATCTCTCATCTCCATTCTCTTATCCATTTATTTGCATTAGTTTAATTTTTGTTTTTATATTATTATTCAAGAAACCCAATAATTATTTATCCCTTATTATTTGTCTTTTAGTTAAAAATTAATCTCTTCTACACTTCTACCTCAAACACATATAAATCTAGCAAACTAAATTTCCTGCGAACGAACTTTACTTATATCCTATAACTTGCAAACGGTATGTGCACTTGCATTGAGTTTCTCGTGGTAGTAGTAGGTGTGTGTGTGTGTGTGTGTGTGTGCTTATTTATTATCTTTTATTATTGTTATTTAATCACACCTATACACCCAAGAAGTTTTTGGCGCCGCTGCTGGGAATTTGTTCTAGTTAGTTTTTTGTGTTTAGTTTTAGTGTAGTAGTCTTTAGTTGTTTCAGTTTTACGCTTGCTTTTTGTTTTTGTCTCTTTCATGTTCTTTAGGTAATGGAGTATGGTCTCGGATCCTGAGGAGATAATACGAGCTTATAGGAAACGCCAAAGAGAGGAAATGAAGAAAGAAGCAATGTCTAGAGTAGTAGATAACATAGATCCCCCTGGGGGAACAATAATAATCCACAAGTTCCTATCCCCCAGGTAGTAGCACCACAAGGAGGGAATCCCCCTACAAATCAACGTCACGAACAAGATCTTCTAGGTTTGGGAGCACCTTTTCGAGTTCAACTAGCAGGGATTCCCCCTCCAGTGATCCAAGCCGCATAATTCAGGCCTAATCAGGGTATTGCTTTATCAGCTTATGAGCTATGGACGCTATGTTGGACAAATGAGATTCTACCCAAGTGTTGACCATGTTTACGATGTTAGTCGGTGACTCAATTTAATGAAATGATTCGGATATTAATACGTTTATTCAAGTTGTAAAGATTAACGTAATATATTCACTTGGTTAAAATCATTTGCAATTGAATGAGAAACTGAGTCATGTAATTTGGAGAAATTAAAAGAAAAAGAAACAATATATGTTATTTTATTTGTTTTTGTTATAAAGCAAAGAAAGAAAGAAAAAAAAAGGTCTGGTGGGGTTTGAACCTAGACCATTAGCTTTGTTGGGCTTTTGGGCCTTAGGTTCATACCTTTGTTGGGCCTTAGGTGGGGTATGAACCTGGACCATCAGTTTTGTTGGGCTTTTAGGCCTTAGGTTCATACCATCTGGACCAGCCCAAGTTTTTTGGTCTTTTAAGTAAACGTTGAATCTTAAATTAATACAACGTAACTCCAAAATGAAACATCACAACCTTTGGCAAGCCACCTTTTCATTTTCTATAAATAGTTGGCCAACTAAACCATTTTCTTCATTCATTTTTCAAAGCATTAAAATTATAAGAGAGAGATAGAAAGAAGCAACATTATTAAGTTCGTTGAGATTCTTAAGAATTTGTGTGTCAGTTTCTTTTGAATAGTTTTGTCGTTGTATCCTGGAGGTTGAAGCCAACAAACGTAAGACACCTGTACGTGGCCTAAATACCCTAAAGACATCGTAAAGTTATTTAATTAATTACTTTTATTTTATTTCTGCATTAGTTCCTATATTGTTTTACTGGTTTATACAAATAAAACACAACAATTTAAGGTATTTATGATTCACGTTGTATAAACCAGAAAACATTTTCTTTTTATGTTTTCATAAACTTTACTTTTGCAAAAATTTTGGGTCTGTGTAATACAGAACATGAATATTACATTCTATTTCTTTTCCCTTATTCTGATTTCTAGGCTTGTGTATACATACTAGTAAAATACTCGCTTACTAACGTCATATTGTGTTGTAATATTAGTGTGTCTTTTAAAAACTAATATCAATCTTGCTAATATCTTCATACTTGTCGAACCTTGTGGTTTGAAAATTTTCTGCTTACAGAATTTTTAATTGATTGAGATTCTCTTTTTACGTGAATTGATTATCTCTTTAATTTCTTCGATCCTCTACAACAAGAATTTAAAAACTTGGGGGACTAACAAGAATATAAAAACCTGGGAAATTAAAATTAATTTAATCATTTTGTCGTAAGAAAGAATTAATTTTTTGTGTTGTCTTTTAGTGAGAAAGGTTGATTAATTCGTTTGTTTGAATTATTTATAATATTGTGTAATCCTTGGTGATTGAAATGATGTCTACCAAGATAAACAATATGTCCCGAAATGATGGAATTGGTAACAACATACCATCGGCAATTTCACTTATGAAAAATGCATTTGTGGGACATGATTTCGACTCTTATAGACCTATTGTGGAGTCTAAGAGGTTTAATGGAAATGACCATCTATGTAAAAAAATAGATGGCCGAAATCACATAGAAAACGGTAAAGGCAATTCCATGAAAGTAAAACAAGGCCAGGCAACCATGATTGAGATCAAATAAGATTGATTTTACTGCAGTAGTTTCTGAAGTAAATTTGGTTGGCAATACCAAACACTGGTGGGTGGATACTGGGGCCACCTGACATTTATGTTCAAGACATACAAAGTTGCAACTACTGAAGAGACTATATGTATGGGAAATTTCTCTAGATCAAAAGTAGTTGGATCTGGAATCGTTATTCTAATAATGACTTCTGAAAAAGAGTTGAGTCTCTATAATGTTCTCCATGTGCCTGACATTAGAAGGAATCTAGTTTCAGGTTCGTTATTTGGTAAGAATGGCTTCAAACTAGTATTTAAGTCTGATAAATTTATTCTCACTAAAGGTGGGATATTTGTGGGCAAAGGGTACTTATGTGATGGTTTATTTAAGATGAATGTAATGACCGTAGTACCTACCAAAATGTAACCGAGAAAGTAATACATCCTTGACTCGCCTAATTTATGGCACGATAGATTAGGAGATTTAATTTTGGTTCATTAAATAAGTTAGTAAACGTCGGGTTACTATCTAATGTGAACTTCAATTCTCAAAAGGAATGTGAAGTATGCATTGAGTCAAAATTAATAAAAACCTTATTTAAATCTATAGAAAGGACTTTTGTACCTTTAGAGTTAATTCACAGTGACATATGTGACTTGATATTTATGCAAACTAGAAGTGGTAAAAAGTATTTCATAAATTTCATTGACGATTGCACAAGGTATTGTCAAATATACTTGCTTCGAAGTGAGTATGAGGCAATACAAAACTAAAGTTGAGAATCAACTAAATAAAAAGATTAAGAATCTTAGAACAGATAAGGGAGGAAAATATGTGTCTCCATTTGAGGAGTTTTGTACTAAACATGGAATCATCCATCAAACCACGGCCCCCTACCCGCCTCAACAAAACGGTATTACTGAACGCAAGAACCGCACGTTGAAGGAAATGATGAATACCTTGCTGATTAACTCAAGGTTACCACAGAACTTGTTAGGAGAGGATTTTCTCACCGCAAATCACATCCTCAACAAGGTACCACACAAGAAGGTAGATAAAAATCCTTACGAATTATGGAAAGGAAAACCACCTTCCTTCAAAATACTTAAAAGTGTGGGGATGCTTGGCAAAGGTATCAATTAATGCTCATTAAATGGTCAAAATAGGATCATAGACCATTGATTGCGTCTTTATTGGATATGCTCACAACAGTTCTGCATATAGATTCCTGGTACTCAAATCTTGTCATGTTGACATTCACGTCAATACGGTGATTGAATCAAAAAATGCACATTTCTTTGAAACAACCTTTCCGTACAAGACCACACCAGGTTCTGGTTCCTTGAAAAAAACACATGATACAGTTCAAGAAGAGCAAGATCAAGAATCATTGCCAACTGAAAAGCAAGATCAATAATCATTTCCAAATGAAGGAGAACCAAGAAGAATTAAGCGGATGAGAACCTCTACGTCTTTTGGTCCTGACTCTCTATCTTACATGCTAGATGACGAACCAAGAACATTGAAGGAGGCTATGTCAAACCCTGACGCCTCTTACTGTAAAAAAGCGATAAAAGCGATAAATAGCGAGATAGAATCCATTATGCAAAACCATACGTGGGAACTAGTGGATCTCCCTCCTGGGAATAAACCACTTGGATGCAATGGATATTCAAGAAGAAACTAAAGACTGGTGGGTCTATTGAGAAATACAAGGCTCACCTTGTTGTAAAAGGTTATAGTCAAAGGGAAGGACATGACTATTTTGATAGTTATTCTCCAGTCACGAGAATATCATCCATTCGAATGTTAATCGCTATAGCTTCAGTATACAAGCTCAAAATTCATCAAATGGATGTAAAAACAACTTTCCTAAATGGAGAACTAAATGAAGAGATATATATAGAACAACCTGAGGGTTACGTAGTTCCTGGTAAGGAGAAGAAAGTATGTAAGCTTGTTAAATATTTATATGGTTTAAAACAGGAACCGAAGCAATGACATGACAAATTTGATAGATTCGTGATATCCAATGATTTCAAGATCAATGAATGTGACAAATGCGTTTATGTAAAACAAAATGAGACAGGATATGTCATTGTATGTTTATATGTGGATGATATGTTAATCATTGGAAGTAACAATGATGTGATTACATTCACCAAGAGGATTCTTTCAAGTAAGTTTGACATGAAAGATCTAGGCCTTGCGGATGTTATTTTGGGTATCAAGATTCTCCGAACATCTGAAGGTATTATACTATCTCAGTCACACTATATTGAGAAAGCATTAAAAAAATTTAGTAATGGCGACACAAATATCGCCAAGACACCTGTTGATGTAAATTTACATCTTGCTTAGAACACTGGTGATACGATCAACCAGTCGGAGTACTCTCGGATTATTGGGAGTCTCATGTACCTAACAAACTGCACTAGGCCAGATATAGCACATGCAGTAAGCAAGCTAAGTAGGTTTACACATAATCCGGGGAAGAACCATTGGATTGCTATTGTAAGAGTTTTAAGGTATCTTAGATACACTATGAACGAAGGGTTGTTGTACATGGGATATCCAACTGTATTAGAAGGATACAGTGATGCAAACTGGATATCAGACTCCACCGACTCAAAATCCACAAGTGGATTTGTCTACATGTTAGGAGGAGCAGCCGTGTCTTGGAAATCCACTAAGAAAACGTGCATATCCAGCTCTACTATGGAATATGAGATCATAGCTTTAGATAAAGATGCTGAGTAAGCCGGTGGCTTCAGAATTTTTTAGAGGATATTCCTAATTGGCCAAAGCCTATGTCACCTATCTGCATACATTGTGATAGTTAAAGTGCCATTGGTAGGGCATTAAACGAAATGTATAACGATAAGTCTAGACACATACGTCGTAGACACAATAGTTAGACAACTGCTCTAAAACAGAATTATCACAATTGATTACGTTCGATCAAAAGATAACATATCGGATCCACTGACCAAAGGTCTACAGAGAGCAAGTGCGAGTATTGTCAAGGGGAATGGGTCTTAAGCCTATGAAAGCTGAGTTGCCATGATGGGATCCCTACCTAGCAGAGTGGAGATCCCACAATCTAGGTTCAAAGGGAAAACTGAATCATGAAACTGCAACTTGGTGTGACGCACTGTTGGGAGACCTCCCAAACCATTCCTGGACAAAATTAAACAGTGCTAGTTGTAAAAGTGAAGGATAAGTTAAACTTTTAATGGTTCTTGTATCTACGATAACATAAGATAGAGTAATGCAGAATACTCTTGACAAGAGACCACCTATATGAATAACATGGGTAGGGCCGCCCTACGAGAATTTATAAAGGCGAAATTCTCCGACGGTTATTTACGAAATACTAGGAGTTGTCCAGGGCCGTAAATGGACACAACCGTGAGAACCAAATAATGTTTGGAAGTATACTATGTAAGTTCTATTGTCTTGGTTTACACAAAGGCTGAATAGTTCAAGACATCACGTTCACTAGTTAGCAAGTAAATCTGATAGCTCTTACTACAGAAGGTTCAAGGCCAAAAGCTACCTTTCTCGATGTAGTATTCTTCTACGCTTCTCTCTCGCTCTCTCTCAAGTGTTTAACATTCTTTTGCATAAATTTTTAAGGTGGTTAGTCAATTTCCATTCATGTGGGTATTGTTGGACAAATGGGATTATACCCAAGTGTTGACCATGTTTACGATGTTAATCGGTGACTCAATTTAATGAAATGATTCGGATATTAATACGTTTATTCAAGTTGTAAAGATTAACATAATATATTCACTTGGTTAAAATCATTTGAAATTGAATGAGAAATTGACTCATGTAATTTGGATATATTAAAAGAAAAAGAAACAATATATGTTATTTTATTTCTTTTTGTTATAAAGCAAAGAAAAAAAAGGGTCTGGTGGGGTTTGAAACTGGACCATTAGCTTTGTTGGGCTTTTGGACCTTAGATTCATACCTTTGTTGGGCCTTAGGTGGGGTATGAACCTAGACCATCAGCTTTGTTGGGCTTTTGGGCCTTAGGTTCATACCATCTGGACCAGCCCAAGTTTTTTGGTCTTTTAAGTAAACGTTGTATCTTAAATTAATACAACGTAACTCCAAAATGAAACATCACAACCTTTGGCAAGCCACCTTTTCATTTTCTATAAATAGTTGGCCAACTAAACCATTTTCTTCATTCATTTTTCAAAGCATTAAAATTATAAGAGAGAGATAGAAAGAAGCAACATTATTAAGTTCGTTGAGATTCTTAAGAATTCGTGTGTCAGTTTCTTTTGAATAGTTTTGTCGTTGTATCCTAGAGGTTGAAGCCAACAAACGTAAGACACATGTATGTGGCCTAAATACCTTAAAGGCATCAGATCCAATCCGAGCCTCGACAAGTAAAGTTATTTAATTATTTACTTTTTTTTATTTCTACATTAGTTCCTATATTGTTTACTGGTTTATACAAATAAAACACAACACGCTACAGTGGTGCAGCACATCAAGATCCGGTGAAGTCGATTAAGAAGTTTATGCATATTTATGATGCCTACATGACTCAGGGCATTACACGCGAGCAGCTGTATTACTTCATTTTTTCGTTTTTCTTGACTGGAGGAGCTAGTGAGTGGTTGGATAGTCAACCATCAGATATGATTACGTATTGGGACGAGCTGCATGTTGCATTCTTTAACCGCTATTATTTGAAGAGTATGAGAATGAAAGATAAAGAGAATGACGAAAGTGTAGGAGAAGCATGGACAAGGTTTCATAAAAAATTATTAAGATATCCACTTCATGGTTACACCCTAGCACTTCAACTAGCCATGTTCTATCAAGGCATCGATGCAGAAGGTAGATTAAGGGTAGATAATCTTGGAAGATGAGGATTAGTGTCCATGGATCCTACAAAAGCTTCAGAAGGTATGGATCGAATCCTTGAAACAGAAAGGAGTTGTCTTGCATCGCGAGCTCTGATTACAAATAACAAAGGCACGCTGCGATTAGGAGTTGAGATTGCTTTAAACGCTAAAATATCCACATTGGAGAATCAAATAAAGCATATGTCACTTGTGATAGAGAAAGGTCTCCAAACAAAGCCAATGGAGATGAAAGTAGTGCAAGAAGCACAAGGTTGTCCGCGTCGTGAGGTCAACGATCATGTATGAGAAGAGTGTGAAGGCAATATAGAATCGGTCTATATTATATGTAATCGAGGAAATTACCAATTTGGTAATTGTAATCATCCACATATGCAATATTCTAATCCTCATGGGCTGTGAATCATGGTTCTCACCAACCACGACCTCAAAACAACAACTTCAAGCAAAGATCTCAAGGTCCTTATCAATGGGCCAAAATTATAACAAGCCAACACCTTCAGCACAACCAACCTATGATGCTTATGCTGATAGTCTAGCTCATAAGCCTTTCCACGACATCCACATGAAGGGGCTATATTTGATTTCTAGAAAACCATGTAAGATTTCTAGACTTTAACTTAAGACAACATGCAAATGTATCAAAGAATTTTTCAAAGAACAAAGTGCTGCAATGAAGATCTTAACAACGCAAGTCACAAAAGTAATAATGTTGTCGAGAAGTTACAGAAAAATACGCTGCAATTGGCCTTAGGAACGAAGATGTGAAGGCAATAGAGAATGTTGATGGTAGTGCTGGGTCCGAAGCATATAAGGTGATGTCTCCCTATTTGTTCTAAATATTAGCCCTTTGGAGACATCATTTTCGGTGAATATTTGGCTTATTTGATAGACTTTTATGCTTATTTCGTCATATTACACTTTCTCCCATTGAAATTAGACTATTTGCATTTTTAGAGCTTTTGAGCGTTAATTTGATTATTTTTAGAGCAAAGTTAGTAGGTTCTTGAATTTCATGAAAAACTAATACAAGGAGGAGAAGTGAGAATTAAAGTCTTAGTGTATTTTTAGTGTGTTAGGAAGTATTTTGTTCGAGTTTCTAATTTTAGAGTGCACTTTCTTATTTCTAGTCTTGAATTATTGATTTATTAATTTTAAAAGCAAATGCGGTTTAATTATTTATTTATTGTGAAGCTTTAAAGATATATGGTAATTAATTAGAGGCCAAGCTAATTCTAAGGAAATAAGGAAAGAATATCTTGAAGGAATCTGGAGATAGAAGGAAACGGAGTTCAATTAGGAAAAGGAAAAGCTGTCAAATAAATCTAAATTTCTGCAGCTACGTCTAAAGAAGTGATGATAACTCCAAATCCCGGATGATTCTGGAAGATCCCTTTCATAGGTAGATAGATAATTCCGTGAGGATTCTTTTGATATCTTACGGGCCAAAAACGGTCCAGTAACGAAGAAGATATGGTAAAAACAAGTCAGCAGTAATTATCCTTATCTACTTACGATTTTGAGTTGGGCTTGGATTCTTTTACTTGTCTTCCACTCCAAGTAAAACGAATTATGGCATCCTAGCACCTATAAATACACCTCTTAGACCTCATTATTCAGTACCTCTTAATTATTCTTCACATTAAATCATCCTTAGAGAGAGAGTCAAACACTTCAGAGCAAGAAGGTAGAGGAGACGCTAGAGCTGGAGGAATTCTATTCTTCCACAACAGGCAACCAAACCCTTAGGTTATCACTTTATTTTCTGTAATTGAATATGATGTCTTTCTATTTAATTTCAGTATCTAATTTTGCTATGAGCTAAACTTTCATATACTTGAGAATCGCAATAAAGGGATGAACCCTAATTAATTATATTTATGTTTTGAATTTGGGATTGTTATGATTTAAATTGAATTGAGTCTTATATATTGGATATTACTTTATTCTTAATCACTATTTCTTTTCGGTACAACTAGAAATAGATTTTAGTATTTGGGCTATTCACTTTAGTTGCGAAGTGATCATCCGACAGGGGGGTTTGAATACAAACTTAGGTAATACCCGTGTAATGGCCGAAAGGCATATTAATTACATAGCCAAAGAGGTAAAATATTATTCATCTGAAAGTAGCTTATAATCACCCTGACGGGGTTTGTAATACCGTAAGATAGCTCTTAGGTCCACCCTGACGGGGGCTAGGAGATTTTAGATTCCCGACTAATATTATAATTCCAATTCTACCCTTAAACATAACATAGATTATATTGATTAGGTGGATTCCTTGCAAGACTCAAGTATCTCTCTTATTTGAAGTTAGTCCTTTTATTTGCTTTATTTCTTTCTAGTTAATTTACTTATAGTCTTTATTTTATTTGCATCTTTTAATTTAGAAAACCAAACAAAAATCATATTATTTTACTTTTCTGTTAAACAATTATTCTTACAATCTGATTAATATTTGGGTTATACATAATCCGTCCCTGAGAACGAACTTGATTATCATATATTACTTGAGACAACTGTACACTTGCAGTTTGTGGTTCCTCTTATTTATCTTTATTATTTTCTAACACACCATAAGGCTATTTCACTTAAACCTGAAGAAGTTGTGGTATCACCACCTGCTGCAGAAATTGTCGTGGAGGTTCCAGAAAATATTGAAGAACCAACCAAGCCTGTCCCAGAGGAATCAGATTTTGTACTTCTCCTCAACTGATCTCATAAACAAAAGGATATCCCAACTTGCTCCTTCAATCGAGCTTTTAACAAAACACCTTCTCATCACTTTATAAATAATCTTCCCATTAGTGTTAACCGCAATAGACACAACCCCTAATGGTTCTCATACTTTCACAAATGAGGTATCATTGAGCCAAATTGAATCGACATCATCTAACAAAATAAGGTTGTCACGATTCTCCTTATTCAAACCATTGATATTATGTGTTTGAGAGCTCACCTCTTTCTTGTTTGAGGACCCAAACAACTCATTAATAATGGAGTTAATTTTACTTATGATTTCGTAGATGTTCTATTTCTTGTTATCGAAAAAACCCTTTATACGAGTTTTCCAAATGTTTCAGATGATCATAACTCTTTCGTTCAAAGCATAATTGTCGATTGTTTTTAATAGCCAATCCGTGAATGACCTCTTGAAGTTGTTGTCAACCCCGAGGATTCATACACACCAAGGTTAACACACTTAGGGGGTGTTTGTTTGCACTTAACGAGATCTGTATCTGATTCATTAAGATACTAGATCAATCAGACTGTTTGTTTTTCCTGACCAATTCAGATCTGAATGGCTCTTAATTGGTCTGTTTCATTAAGATTTTAAACTAATTCTGAATCATTCAGACACTGCCTCTTAACAGAATAAGTTCTATTCAGCTGATCATTCAGCATTCAGCAAACAAACGACACCTTAGCTCTTAAATATTTACTAAATATTACCCTCACTTACCTCAAGTCAAATTACTTTACTATCTTTTTCTTCTAAAGATAAGGTAAGTTAGTATAGGTGATTATTAAGGCAAGGAAGCGACGTAATCCGGACTGCTGTGGGTTAACCGTTATACCAAGTTTTAATAACTGTTCCCTTAAACCTCAGCTGCTGATGTGGTGTCTTCTCCAATTTCAACAACCTTAAACCCACCATTCACCACCTTATCCACTAACCCCACCCCCACCCCCCACCCCAATGCGAAAATGCTAACTACCTTCATCTCACACCCTCACCTCTCATACTCTTCCTTACATTTCAATTTCCATTTCCCTCGCAGAAACGCCGTAGTTCTAGCCGCGTCAACCTCCTCCGTCTCTACCACACCACAAAAACGAACTCGAAGAAAGAAACAGCAACAGAAACAACAACACGGATCTGATAATGATTCCTCCATTTTATCCGATGCGTCCTCCGCCGAGAAGTTGCTCCGACTCGTTTTCATGGAGGAGCTCATGCATTTGGCTAGAAATGCCGACGTCTCCGGAGTTTCTGACGTCATTTATGACATGATTGCAGCTGGACTTTCACCTGGACCTCGCTCCTTTCATGGCTTAGTTGTTTCTCATGTTCTCAAACGCGACCACGAAGGCGCTGTAAGTTTTACTTTACAGTTGGTGTTGTACATCACCCTTCTTTAGTTGTACATCCTATCCTATATATGCAATACATTAGAAGTCAAGGAATTTGAGCTTATCTCGAGTCGTACCTAACCAAAACAAATAAATACACTTTGTGTATGTAGGAGCATATAATAAATTCTTTGATGCTCATTAATCATTTGAGAAATTGACTTGTATTACTACTTAATTCAGATGCATGCCCTGAGAAGGGAATTATGTGAAGGTCTTCGGCCTATCCATGAAACATTTCTTTCTCTGATTCGTCTATTTGGTTCAAAAGGCCTTGCCACAAGAGGATTAGAAATTCTTGCAGCAATGGAGAAATTAAACTACGATATTAGAAGCGCTTGGCTAGTTCTTGTTGGTATATTTTCTCCACTAGTATGATTTTATTTAACGGTTTGTCTGATTCAAAATTATCACTTTGCAACAGAGGAGCTTGTAAGAAACAATCATCTAGAAGCTGCGAATAAAGTATTTTTAAAAGGCTCAGAAGGTGGATTGAAAGCTACAGACAAGATTTATGATCTTTTAATTGAACAAGACTGTATAGTTGGAGATCATTCAAATGCATTGACCATTGCTTATGAAATGGAAGCTGCTGGAAGAAACGCAACAACTTTTCATTTCAATTGTCTTTTAAGCGTCCAGGTTAGCCTGTTTTCTCTTTTTAAGAAAATGCTATTTTCTTAATAAGCAAGAATTTTAAATGTTCACTTAACATGAGAGATTTTTCTTGTCACTTTAATAGGCTAAATGTGGAATACCTGAGATTGCTTTTGCAACATTCGAAAACATGGAATATGGGGAAGGTTTGTGTTTTGTGTGTTCACTACTAGTCACTGCCTTAATTTTTGAGAGTTTTGTGTACTTATTATGTTAAGTATTGTTGGCAGCTTTTATGAAACCTGATACAGAGACATATAATTGGGTAATCCAAGCATATACAAGAGCTGAGTCTTATGACAGGTAAAATCTAAAGTAAGTTAAAACATGTTTCTCCAACTGTATTAATGTTACTTTGTCTTTGTAGGGTACAAGATGTAGCTGAGTTACTAGGTATGATGGTTGAAGATCATAAACGTTTACAACCTAACGTGAGAACTTACGCGTAAGTATAATAATGTCTTTTCATCTCTTCTTTGTATTACCATATACTATAATCACTTGATTATTGATTATAATGTTTACTACAGACTATTGGTAGAATGTTTTACCAAGTATTGTGTAGTTAAAGAAGCTATTAGACATTTTCGTGGTTTAAGAAACTTTGAAGATGGTACAAAAGTTTTGCATTGTGAAGGAAAATATGGAGATCCACTTTCCTTATATCTTCGAGCTCTATGCAGAGAAGGTATGAATATGGATTTCATCATATTTGTTTTTTTATTTTATAATTCTGAAGAGATGAATTTGTATGAAATTAGGAAGAGTTGTTGAACTATTAGAAGCTTTAGAAGCTATGGGAAAAGATAATCAACCAATTCCATCTAGAGCTATGATTGTGAGTAGAAAATATCGAACATTAGTTAGTTCATGGATCGAGCCTTTACAAGAAGAAGCTGAACTAGGATACGAAATTGATTACATTGCTAGATATATTTCAGAAGGTGGACTTACAGGTGATCGAAAAAGATGGGTCCCACGACAAGGCAAAACTCCTCTAGATCCTGATGCGGAAGGTTTTGCTTATTCACATCCTATGGAAACTTCATTTAAACAAAGATGTCTCGAGGAGTTGAGAATTTATAATCGTAAGCTTTTACGAGCTTTACTTAATGAAGGACCTTCGATATTAGGGAATGTATCGGAATCTGATTATATGAGAGTCGAGGAGAGGCTGAGGAAGATTATAAAAGGTCCTGAAACAAGTGCTTTAAAACCTAAAGCTGCTAGTAAAATGGTGGTTTCAGAGCTTAAGGTTGAGTTAGAAGCACAAGGTCTTCCTACTGATGGAACAAGGAATGTACTTTATCAACGTGTACAAAAGGCACGAAGAATAAATCGTTCTAGAGGTCGTCCACTTTGGGTCCCACCAGTTGAAGAGGAAGAAGAAGAGGTTAGTTTTTTATTAAATTGAAGTTTTGTAAAAGCTAATTTGTTATTACTTTATCAGGTTGATGAAGAGTTGGATGAGTTAATATCGAGGATTAGGTTAGAGGAAGGGAATACAGAGTTTTGGAAACGGCGTTTTTTAGGAGAAGGTGTAAAGGAAAATAATGTGAAACAGTTATTAGATGTTGAAGCTTCGGAAGCTATTGAGGTATTGGATGACGCTGATGTGGACGTTGATGTGGATGCTGACGTGGATGTTAATGATGATGAAGCAAAAGAGGGCGAGGGCGAGGGTGAAGATGAAGAGGAAGAAGAAGTTGAACAAACAGAGAATCAAGTAGCGGATAGAGTTAAGAATAAGGAAGTTGAAACTGCTAAACCTCTTCAAATGATTGGTGTACAATTACTTAAAGATTCTGATCAAGTTACTAGCTCTTCGCGAAAATCAAGGAGAAAAGCTCGATCAGTAGATGTAGGATTAAAAAACCAATTCTCTTCTCTTCGTTTAATCTTTTTTTTCTTAAATTATTCCGTGTTTTTACAGGATGATGCTGATGATGATTGGTTTCCAGAAGATATATATGAAGCGTTTAAGGAGTTAAGAGCGAGAAAAGTGTTTGATGTATCGGATATGTATACAATAGCTGATGTTTGGGGTTGGACTTGGGAAAGAGAAATTAAGGCAAGACCTCCTCAAAGATGGTCACAAGAGTGGGAAGTTGAATTAGCGGTTAAACTAATGACAAAGGTATGTTTACTTTTACATGTATTGATAACTTTTTTACGAGAGGGACTAAAGTGTAAAATGTAAATATTTATTTAGGTAATTGAACTGGGAGGGACTCCTACAATTGGGGACTGTGCGGTGATATTACGTGCTGCTATACGAGCTCCTATGCCTTCAGCGTTTTTGAAAATTTTGCAGACAACACATAGTCTTGGTTATGTATTTGGGAGGTAAGAAGATTAAACTTGGAGGTTTTGTTTTCTCAAGATATGTTTTTTTTCGCTGATGAATAATTGTTTTGTCTGTGTTTCAGCCCTTTATATGATGAAGTTATTACATTGTGTATTGATCTTGGGGAACTTGATGCAGCTATTGCTATAGTGACAGATTTAGAGACTAGTGGGATTAAGGTCCCGGATGAAACTCTTGATAGAGTTATTTCTGCTAGACAAACAAATGATAATCCTGTTGATGATGTATCTCAATAATGATTTTGTAGCTCTATTGTGTTGTATAGAAACTTTAGTTTTTTATTGAATTATTCTTGTTTACTTTTTTTTATTTGCCAACTAATTTCTACTTGAGATTCACAAAGGTAATAATAGATAGAAAATAGAGGAAGATGTTCGTGAAAATAATAGGTGTTTTCTGTTTTCATTTTCTATGTTTTTTAAAACACTAATAAAAATGTGTTTGGCTAAAATTTAATGAAAACAAGCTATATTAGAGAACGTGAAATCGACGTTTTCCATATTTTCTGAAAATTTTAAAAAGAAAACGAAAATCATTTTCTGAAAATATATTCTGAAAACGAAAACAGAAAATGTTTTCACAAACCAAACAGAGCCGTAGTTGACCAATTTCAATTTCAATTTCATTTTCAATTTTAAGGTCTAATGAATTGGTTGGAACTTGTCTTCCATGTTTTAGGTAGGGTTTAACCTGTTCAGATGGAATTTGAAAAAACTAATAATCTGATCAGAACTTAGATTTTTTTTATTTTTTTTTTGCAATAGGTTTAGGTTCCACTTTGGATTCCCGTGCCAATGCCCAAGAAACAAAACTTTGCTTATGTTTATTGAAGAGGGAAAAACTTTGCATAAGACGATTGCGCTCAATATGGTTATGTGAAGAGAGACACTAGGAAGCCGAATCTCATTTAACTGTCTAAGTCTAACCCTAGTGGGTAAAGAGGGAATATGAACATGTGGAGATGTTGATCGATGATTTTGATGAAACATTCTCTTGGAGGTGTAGTCCCAATCCAGAAAAAGGGTTATCAACAACCATCATTTTGACATCCAAAAATTATTACTCGTTTGTCTTGACATATATTTTACGTGTACTTGTCTTTCTTTATTAATCTAATCTGCCTAGTATGTTATACTTATGCTATGAAACAAACTCATTGGGTTCGAAAACAAACTCATTGGGTTCGAAAGGTTGAGGGGTATCTCTTTCCACTTAAGATGGCACCTTTTCACAATACACCCTCGAGGCTATGACCTACCTCCGGCTTGTTGCTAGTCTTGATAGCCAACAATCATCGCCTCCGGACCCCTTTGCCAAGAAAAAGGAAAGTATTTGAATCCTCCTCCAAATGATCCCACGATCCTTCCAACAACTCCTACAAGTGTCCTTATTTTTCTTGACATCGCCTCACTTTTCATATCTATATAAGTAAACACACAAGGATTAAGTGAAGGGGGTGTAGTCTGGTCTTTCTAGCTGGCTTGGATACCCGTTGTAAGGCTGAGGTTTTATCCTTTCCTGAGAAGTTGAATGAACAAGTCACACATCTAAAAAAGAATGAAGGCACTTATTAGCATTAGCATGCAAGGGTTCGTTTGGAGAATAAATTACAAGTATACCAGAAGCGCGTCAAGGACCTCGTTGCAACGAAGGACCTGGAATCTGAGACCTTAGCGAAAAAGCGGCCAACATGGAAGAACAAATTCTAATAAATGTTTGTGTCTTATAATCAAAGTGCATTGAGAGGTCACCATGGAAGCTACTCGAGACGATTATCTCAATTGCTTAAAGGACATATGTAAGAAATGGCATCAACTCCATAACATGATCAAGAAAAATGGATTGCATATCCCGTCGAGCCCCCTTAAGGATGTCTCAACAATGTCACGTGAGAATACTCCTTCTCCCGAGAAGGCAAAGAATATTGATGGTCGAACTACTCAGGATTTCATCAAAGGTGCTTGAGTAAAGTATACACCAACTGACATAGTAGCGAACACTGTGATGAAGATTGCTATTGAGGCTCCTACTCAAGTTAATGTTGTTGAGGAGGATCCTAGGGATCCCTCTACCAAGCCAAGCAATGTGGGTATTACAGAGATGCCTCTGGACTGTTGATTAGTTAATCCACAACCCATCAAACAATTCATCTTGGCATATACTTATACGATATTGTTGGTCCCAAGGCCATAAACTTGTGTATTGATTACTTCTCCTACTTCTTATGTCTTTCCTACATTTATTGCTTATCTATATATAATTGTTTTGTTTGAGGGTTGTTTTAGTATCATGTTAGTCGGTATATACATAATATTTAGGAAAAATATGCTTCATTTATAGAATGTTGTGCATATGATCGAATGATATAGGAGGTGTGTAAAGAGATGATAATTAGTTATAATTGTAATATTAAGATTAGGTAGTTTAGCTTCCATGATGGAATAACAACACTAAACCCTTGTATCAATAGAATAACTATCCGGTAAACACTAATACTTGTTTGAGGTATCTTGTCTTCCAAAAGAATTACCAACACTAGAATGGTTTTGTTGAATTCGCTTGTGCTCGATATTGGTCATGCTTCCATAAGGAATACAAAACATTATCAATGACACCTTAGCAGATGGAATACTAACACTAATCCATTATATGGAGTCAAACGATTTCGTTGAATCCGCTTGTACTTGATGATAACCATGCTTTCATAAGGAATACAAAAACTTAGTGATGATATCTTGGTTTCCAGAAGGAATACTTATACTAATTCATTTTATGGTACCTAAAGATTCAATCGAATCTATTTTTGCCTAATAGTAGCCATTATTCCATAAGGAATACACAAACTTAGTGCCCGTTTGGGATTGCTTTTTAAAATAATCACTTAAAGTGATTTTAGATGTCAAAATACTTTTTAATATTTTTTACACATATTTTAATTTTAATCAAAAAACGCTTTTAGCTCCAAAATAATCAATCTCAAACGGGCACTTCCTAATGTCAACTTAAATTCCAAATGGAATACCAACAATGATTTATTTTATGGGGCCAAGAGCTTCCGCCAAATTTTCTTGTGCCCGGGGTAGTTGATGTCTCGTTATTTATAATATGGCCAAGACATTATTTTACATGCCTTCTGGGGTCTAGTGTTTATGCTTACTTTTTATTTATAACCATTAGTCGTTTTGCGTGTTTTGGGATTTTATTTTCTTTTTTTGTATATATTAGACACAAAACAATGATAGACACAAGACAAAGGTCCACAGAAGTTTAAGTCAAAGCATGGTCAACTTGTATAAAGAAGATAAAATTTGGAGTACAAGTGACATAGTGCCACTTACCACTCGCCTACCTCCAAGCCGCCGAGAACAAGGCAAGCAAATAAAGTAGCATAACATACTAGGACCTTCGCCAACCTGCCACCTACCACCTTACTCATCGAGTAAAAGAAGCAGAATTATCTAGTATCTAATGCACCATCTTGTTGTCTACCTCATAAACTTGGAAACCACTTAGTGAAGAAACATTGTAAATAACCTCCAAATACATTTTGTCTAGTATTCGCATCCTTCAGCTCAGCGGGTGCTCAATTAAGCAAGACACTAGGCACCAAAAGAGACCCGTCGTCGTCATGTCACCTACCTCTAACTCGGTGAGTAGTCGTTGAGGCACGTATATATCAACATCTGGATATTCAAAATATTCCTTTTCAAGCCTATTTTTCCGATTCTTGTGGGAAAATGACTATGTTAAGTAATAACTTTATGACTTTTCTTTTATAATAAAGGTAGATTAGGTAGCATAATATGTATGAAACATTATCATTGATAAAGAGCTAGAAGGATTTATCGGAGTATATTCTCTAAGCATTATGTGTTTTTTTCCTATACTTTATTTGATTTTTTCTTGTTTTCCATTATATCAAACTAAGAGTTGTGACTTGTTATAGTCTAGGATGAGCTGACCGCCCCCATAAACCATGGTTACTATTGTGAATCCACTATGTTTGTTTTCTACTTAGTTTTAAGATTTCGAACCAACAAGTCTTGAAGACCAAAGGACTCCACTTTCCTATTGTGTTCTCACTAGAGGCCACAAACTAATAAAAGCTTATAAATACAAAATATAAACTAAAAGCTCTAAATTCTATCTCCCAAATACATATATACAATATTACTCCCACAAATCTTAAACCTAAATCATCAAAAATCTATTTTTTGAAAACACTATCAACTCTCCCATACCCTTTAAAAAATTCTCATTGTTGGGTTTTGTAATGGCATAGGTAGTGCAGCAGTGACAGCGAGCTGTGATGTTGGATGGTGCAGGTCCAGTTCTTTGAGAAACTAAGTTTGTGTGGTTTCAAGTAGGAGTTAAGTGGAGTTAGGGTCCGAGCACCAACCATGAACGAACATGGTGGTATTGGATCGAAAGGTTAGGTCGTGGTGGTCAAACGAGTAATGACTATTGTTAAGTCATGTTCATGGTTGTTCAAAATTCAAATCTTAGATTCATCAGGCTACTTAGGTAAAGTCGAAGTCGTAGAGCTCAGGTGGTGCTCGTGAAGGGTGGAGTTAGGGCTCAGGAAAAGTCAAAGTCACAAGTTTGTGTTTTGTGGTGGTTTCCATGAATGAAGAAACTGATATTGGAGCTAGATTTGTGGTTTACAATGAATATATGGTTATCCTGAGTTACAATAGCTTCAATATGGAGCAACAGAGTTTGTGGTTCGTGCAACCATTAAATCTCATAGCAAGGTTAGTGACGAGAGGATGTTGGTGGTGGTGGTGGAGCAGGTTAGACATGGTGAGCTCATTAATGGAGCTAAGGTTTAAATGCTGGCTTGGGACGATGTTGATGTCAACGAGCTTCAAATTTGAATCCTCCTTATCCTCCTCATCATCATCATCATCATCATCTTCTTCTTCTTCTTCTTCTTCTTCTTCTTCTTCTTCTTCTTCTTCTTCTTCTTCTTCTTCTTCTTCTTCTTCTTCTTCTTCTTCTTCTTCTTCTTCTTCTTCTTCTTCTTCTTCTTCTTCTTCTTCTTCTTCTTCTTCTTCTTCTTTAATAATTATATTTTTTTCAAATAAGACAATTAGATTCTTAATATAATAATTATAATAGTGTAATTATTTCATTAGTATAATACGTGCTAGTAGTTAATTTTGTCAAAATTCGTACACGCTCAGAAATTACAGCTAAAAATTGTTCAAAGTAAAAAAATACATGCTAAGAGTTTTTTTTAGCAGGCTTAGAGATTCTTTGAGCATACTCAAAAACTTCACATACTCATAGACTTTTCATGCCCATTTTTGCCTTTGGCAGTGGCGCAGCATGATGATAACCGATGATCAATGGATGACTATGAAGAGTGTCGGTGCTCAATGGATTCATGAACATGTGATCAATGATCATTTTGTCACTTATTTTTGTCTTTATGGGGGTTTGACTTATTTGAGGTGTTTTAGTGTTTGGACAAATGTAATTCAGTATATGACATCTAAGAAGAACAAGTTTTTCTTTCCCACCTTATTGACGATTAAATTGTTCGCAAGATCATTTAGGTTGAAGTTACTAGTTTTAATTTTAGATATTTATTGGGGTGTGTCTTAATTTACAACATTTACATGATAATTATATATATTTATGATGCATGCATGTTTATAATCTATCAATTATGCTTAACATATAATTATCTTAGAACGATGACCCTAACATAGTCAACCTTGCTCATATAAGGCATGCAAAGATAAGTTCACGTGATTGAACTTAGCAACTCTATTGTCTTCTTTTTTGGGTTAATCGGTATGTGATGTCTCCCTTTTTTGTCTAAATATAAGCCCTTAGGAGACATCATTTTAGGATGAAATTGGTCTTTTTATATTGACTTTAGTGCTTAAATTGCAATATTACACTTTCTCCCCTTGGAATTAGACTATTTGCATTTATAGAGCTTTTGTGCGTTAATTTACTTATTTTTAGTGCAAAGTTAGTAGGTTTATAAATTTCATGAGAAACCAATCCAAGGAGGAGAAGTGAGAATTAAAGTCTTAGAATATTTCTAGTGTGTTTAGTCGAGTTTCCTGAATTTAAATTGCACTTTCTTATTTCTAGTCTTGATTTAATGATTTATTATTTTCAAAGCATATGCGGTTTAATTATTTATTTAATGTGAAGCTTTAGAGATAATATGGAAATAAATTAGATGCTAAATCAATTCTAAGGAGATAAGGAAAGAAGATCTTGAAGAAATCTGGAGATAGAAGGAAGTAGAGTCCAATTAGGAAAAGATAAAGCTGCCTTACGAATCTGAAATTCCAGCCACGTTTTGAAGATTAATTCATAATTAAAGATTGGCATGGATTCTGGACGAATGGTCTGCACCAATGGAAAGCTCTTTCCGAGACAAGCAGTTTCATATATTGGAACTCCTCAAACGGATAAGTATTGAAAAAGATATGACCAAATCAAATCAGCTTACCTTTCCTAGATTTTAGGGTTACGAATTAAAGAGTCCTTGACTTGTCTTCCACTCCAAGTAATTCGACCTAGCACCTATAAATACCAGCTCTAAACCTTAGAATATTATCCCTTGGCTGCATAAGCTTAATATACACAAATAAATCATCAAAGAAGCAATCAAGAGGATCTAGAGGAGGAAGAAGCAAGAGCTAGAGCTTAACTACATCAATTCAACACTTCTCCATCTCTATTCTTTGGTAATTAGTATTAGATCTATTTTGTCTATGAGGTATTTCTAAGCTATTTATCTAAGAAGTTTTATTATGCATAATTTCTCCTTAGGATTGTAATCATATGAACCTTTGATTATTGTTTTTCTGTTTTAATTTGAATCTGGGATTTTAGTATTTAATTGAATTGGTTCTTAATTTCCATTGAATATATTCTTGTGCTTGTTCACTATCATTGAAGTCATGAATCAAGGGTAGGTTTTAGTAATTAGGCTATTCACTTAGTGGCGAGTGATCATCCGACAGGGGGGTTTAATTACAGACATAGAATATAGACGCGTGGTGTCCGTTATTTGACCGACAGACTTGACTAACCACGTAGCCAAAGAGGTAAAAGAGTATTCATCCGAAGAGGCATATTCGCCCATATAGGGGTTTATAGTACTTTAGGATATCTCCTAGGTCCACCCGACAGGGGGCTATGAGATAATAGATTCCCGACTATTGTGAGATTTCCCATTCACCCTTATTCTTAGTAATCATAGATTCAATAGGATAGATTCATACTTGCATATCCTTATCTTTCTTGCATAATTATTAATTGTTTATTTTATTGTCTGTTTATATTATTTAGTTAATTAGGAAACAAACATTTTTATTATTTATTTATTTAAAGCAATTAAAACTATCTATTCTGATCTTGAACACGAATTTAGAATAACTTCTTAAATCCCTGTGGAGACGATAATCCCGTATTTACTTATCTATTACTTGGTACGACCCGTACACTTGCGGTCTGTGGATCATTTATTCCTTTGCTTTTATTTCATTATTTTATAACACACAAGGACCCACCAGTATGCATCTGTTTAGCCTCATCTGCTTCTATAACCTCCGATTATGGAGGTTCCACCACAAACTTGTTGGCTTCCTCATTTGTCTACTTGACAAATAATTTTAAGTACTCAGTTGCTTCCCATCTATTATATACAAGTTTTCATAATATTATTTATAAAAAAACTCTTTATCAAAACCAGTTATCACTATCACGGTAATGATGGAAATATGATCAATATTTTTACTTTGATTTATAAAATATACGCGTAACTTTTATAGAAATAACATTCACAGAAGTATAATTTAGAAATGGAAACATTTATGTATTGTTTGGATTTAGATATTTAAAAGAAAGGAAAGGAAATGATAGAAATAAACATTTATTTATTTTTTTGTTTGAAATCGATTTTTAATTAAAGGAAAATAATTCAATGGGCTGCACAATCCTTTGTTTTTCTTTAAAAATGTCAATTATTTAATCCTCCCATTTTGGAGTCATTTCAAAGAAAAGGAAATGATTACTTTTTTAAATGTCACAACTAACCTTATTATTTTAATGTAATAATAGTTTACATAGCATAAAAGGGTGTAAAAGTATTTTTATGTTAAATAATTTGCTCCTTTCATTTAATAACGTAAATCCAAACAAGTGATTCCTCAATCAATTACTTTATTTTCCTTTATTAATATTTATATAATCCAATCTTTCCACTCTTTTAATATTTTTATATTCCTATCATTTCTTTTCCTTTGATAATCTGAATCCAAACAATGCATTAAGGAGAATACACAAAGTTTAACTTTTTCCATACATTTGAAGCATAATATATTGGGTACATGGGTGGTTCGAGTTAGTTTGCACAAGTGTTTATATTTATTTTCTTGCGGATCGACCACTACGATCTCTTATTAGTGCATCCCATAATCTTTGTGGTGGGCCTGCGCATATAACACTCATTATATCCTTGCCTATGGCTCTTTCTTTGTCAATCAATCTACACAACGGTTTCTCGAAAAATGTATTCGATTATAAAACTCGTGGGTATACACAAAATGTCTAGAGAGATACCTAGGGCCCGTATCACCATTCACTAGCATACACAAGACACAAGTAAAGAAAATGTGTTTCAACGTATAGGTCCTCGAATTATTTTTCCTCCGTTCTTCATAACCCAAAGTATAACACACGAAGCTTTGAAAAGAACGTTAATTTAACCACATAAGAATCCTGTAAATCAATATAAGCTTCCACAAGGTATAGTTTCTACAATAGATGTGTTTTTAGTTAAAAATATAAATATATATAAGATTAGATATTATAACTTGGCGAATAAACCTGCGAAAGATACTATAACTTATCGAATCAATCTACGAAGATAAAAAAAATAATATTGTAAAACATTTTGATAATAAGAAAATAATAGAAAAAGATAGAAATAGTCCCCATATAAATAGCCTGCATGTGCTCTAAACTCTTCACTACACTGCACTAGTTTTCTCTATCCTTTCTAAAACCCTAACAAATAAACCAAAAGGCAAAAGGCCCATCGCGGCCACGCCTATAAATCACTTCACTACATTTCATTTCAACGCGCCACCGTTCGCTACCAAATCTCCGCCGCGCTCCGTCGTTCATTTCCGCTCATCTTCATTTAAATCATCACCATTACTTTTCTCCTATCAATCGATGACGGATGCAGTGGAGTCCTTAGTTGCTTTGAGCAACTCAATCACAAGCGCCTCCACCAAAAGGAGAGTTCAGATCTTCGGCAATCAAATTCCTTTCATCCTCTCTAATTCAGGTCAGAATTCTCATCTCTGTTGATGTTCTTCAATTTTGCTATCTTTTTCGGAATGTAAATTAGTACTGGTAGATTAAAATGAACATTTTTACAAGCATTTGAATGTGTATATTGAAAATCACGCGTTTCCTTTGCTTTTGAGTGAATCTTCAGCTGCATTTGGTACATTTTTGGATTTCTTTGAATTTGATATAGAATTTGGCGTGCCTGTTTTGTGTATTACTGTATAAAGACTAAGGAAGAGTGGAAAATGTCCAAGACTTTGTGGGAACTAGTTCAATTAAGTCTCGACAGCTTTAGCTTTAAGACGAGTTAATTACCAATATGCTAGGTTTAAAATTAAATATTGTGTACCCTCACCTTATGATGCTTGTTGAAGTACAATCTCTATTAAGTCTCTGTAGTTGCTTCTTAAACGAATCGGTAATTTTATAAGATGCATGAGACAGTTTCATTTGACACTAAATCACTTTGGTAAAGGTTTATCAAGGAATCGGGCTTTATGTCACTTATATTAAGTGTTATATAAGAAATTTGAGTTGATCTTTATCCCATGCTAAATGGCGTAGCAATCAAGTCTTAGTTTTGTTTCTTAGTTGTTGTAAGTTTGACTCAAAAAAGGATTTTGGGGTGGACAATGATAATGCCAAAGCTAGGGGTTTTGATAATTTTTATAGAGCTGATCAATAAGGATATTTCATGTCTTGAGAAGTGAACGAGGGACTAGTAGTGACTTTTTCAGACTTAAGAAAATTCACGAGATAGAGTGTAAAGATAGTGATTAAAATATTGTAAGGTTTATTGTACATTGCTATTAACTTATGCTTGATAAGAATTTGCATAAAGAACAAGGGGGAAGAACAATAGATGATATCTCTGATCACTAAAGAAGATCAATTACGTGCTAGTTAAAGTTAAAGGGATTAAGGATGTAAAAATACTTTCTATTAATATACTAATCCAAATCTTGTAATTTTGCAGAGATTACTACTGAGGTGGCATCAATTTTGGTTGATATAATTTTTAAAACTCTGGTTATATATGATGATCGAGTCTCGAAAAAGCCTGTGGAAGATGTTATTAAAAAAGCATTAACTGAAGCTACATTTATGAAAGTTTTTGCTGCAAATCTTGTACAGGCAATGGATAAACAGTTGAAAGTCAATTCAGATGTAGGCTGTTATAAGCTTCTAAAATGGTCATGTTTTCTTTTAACTGATAGTCAATTTGCATTGGTATCAAAAAACGCACTGTCTAGAGTAGCTCAAACACAGGCTTCTGTACTTCATTTGACTATGCAAGGATCATTTCGCATCAAAAGGGCTTGCAAGCAATCTTTCTTCAGCGTGTTCTCAAAGGTTTTAAACAAAACTTATCTACTTTTTTGGTATTTTCTGAACTCAAATTATTTCAATATTGTAACGTGTTTTGCACTTTCAGTCACCGGAGATTTATAAAACTTACATGGATTATCTAAAAGATGCGAAGTTTGTTTATAAAGATTCCGCTGAGTTAATATGGCTGCTTCTGGAATATTCGTGTTCAAACCCCACAGTTTTTGATCAATGGAAGGTAACTATATATATAATTTGGTGTAATTGTATCGCTTTTGTACATTAATTCACTTGTTTATGTTATGCAGCAAATATTTCTTGATGTGTATGTTAAAGCTGTTTTAAATGCTAAGGAAAAGCCAGAAAAGGGTCTAAGTGAAGCATTCATTCCGCTATTTTCTCGTTTATCACATGATGATTTGAAAAACACTGTAATTCCATCATCTTTAAAGATGTTGAAACGAAACCCTGAGCTTGTATTGGAATCAATTGGAGTACTTTTACAATCTGTTGATCTTGATTTAAGTAAATATGCCATTGAAATACTTTCAGTAGTATTGGCTCAAGCTAGACATGCAGATGAAGCTAGAAGACTTATTGCTTTAACCATTATTAAGTGCTTGAGTCAAAAGTCTAGTAGTCCTGATGCTATAGAGTCAATGGTCAACGCTGTTAAATCTGTCATCGGAGGTTCGTTATTTTTAATATTTATTGCTTGTTCATGATGAGCCTATTTTTAGTATGAGTTATTAAAAATTTCTTTACACAATAATATTAACAGGTTCAGAAGGAAGGCTTACTTTTCCATACCAAAGAGTCGGCATGATTAATTCATTAGAAGAAATATCCAATGCTCCTGAAGGGAAATACTTAAATAGCTTGTCATTGAATATATGCTCTTTTCTTCAATCGTGTTATAAGGAAGATGGTAAGAGTTAAATTTCTTCTTAATTCTGAATATTTAACATTCAGCTCAAATTTGTTTGTTAATATTCTCCAGGAAATGAAGAGTTAAAACTTGCGAGTCTTTCATGCTTAGCATCGTGGATATCACGATCTGCAGAAGCTATTCAGCCAGGTGTAGTTTCATTCATTGCTTCAGGGCTTAATGAGAAAGAATTACTAAGAAGAGGTCACCTTCGTTGTTTACACATCATATGCAAAAAATCTGATGCTGTGTTTCGGGTAAAGAAATTGATTTTTAATTCTTTTGCTTGACAATTTTATGCTGTTAGTGATTCTTATTTGTAACTCCACATTTCAGATATCATCTTTACTTGTGCCTCTTGTTCAACTGGTTAAAATTGGTTTCACCAAACCAGTGCAGCGATTGGATGGTATTTATGCATTGGGTTGTGTGGCAAAACTTGCTTCACTTGATGTTAAAGCAGGTTAGATAAACTTAGATATACTGATTCATTACAGTTTTTTTTTTTTGCAATTTATTTAGTATTTCTCAATCACATGCACACATGAACTCACTCGTGTGTTTCTTTTTTATGTCGTGCTGAAGAGGAAACCGTATTGAAGGAAAAGATTTTGACTTTGGTATCAACAAATGAACCATCACTTGTGCCAATATCTATGGTAAACATTCTCTGATTTTCTTTTTTTTCTTTTAGTTACTTTTTTATAAACTTTTGGTTCTATGTATACTCAATTCTGTCTGCAAATTCCCTGAGCCATGTTACAGTTGTAAAGATGATAATTTTTAAAAGTTTGGACTTGTCTATTTCTATGACCCTAGATATGTATCTACAGATCAGGACTGCCTAAAGGGGCATACAATTTTCTTTGCTTATAATTTAAATACTAATTCTCCTACATGCCCAATAACATTTCTTTGTGTTATGCAGGTGTCAAAACTATCCATTGAGGACACGATGGCATGCCTTGACCTTTTTGAGGTGCTGTTGGTCTATCACACTCAAAGGTTTGTGTCCTAACATGTAAATGTGGTCCAGTCTGGAACATGTTAAGTTATTAAAACATTTAGGATAAGTTTGACATTCCAATGCTTTTGTGGCTTGATTTCATTGGATAGGATAACTGATCTCTTTGGTTTTTATTTTCTAGTAACTATTTCAGATATGATACCCCTGCTTTCTATGCTAATACTGAAGCAATTTTTTGTAACCTTTCTGTGCTTGTATTTCAGAGTTTTGGAGACATTTGCATCTGGAGGGTTGCTACAGGTTATTCTATTCTTACTGTGTCATCCAAATTACGATGTACGAAAAGCTGCTCATAGTTCTAGCAAAAAAATCTTTGTTGCTGCCCCACAATTATGTGAACCTGTTTTGTTGGAGTTTTCAAAGTATCTATCTGTTATTGGAGAAAAAATTCATCTACTGAAGATGAGGTGAGATTCATTATATTCCCTTCATGACTCACAAACTGTAGCCCTTCTATATGGCATGAATGGTTATTCTATTACTAGCTATATTTTCTTTTCCTGTTTTGAAGAGCATTTAGTAAATCTTCCTGAATTGGTGTTAGGGAAATTAGTCTTTCTTCGCTTTTCAGTATTATTAATTCTTTTTTCTATTATTTGACTTGCAGTGATGCAGAGAATATTTTAGATGCTCAAGTTCCTTGGCTTCCATCTACTGAGGTGTTGGTGAAAACTCTCACTGTGATAGCATCATCAGTTTTGGCTGCTACACCAAGTACATGTTTCCAAATACTCCTTTGCTCTCATCATCCATGCCTTGTCAGAACAGGAAAAAGAAATGCTGTATGGAAGGTAACAAACATTCTTTCAACTTTATTTTTTGCTTCTTAGATCATTTTCAAAAGTTATTTACTTACTTGTTTTCCTATTTTGTCAGAGGATACGAAGAGCTCTACTAAAATCAGGTGTTGATATCATTGAATTGGTTGCAGCTGATGCTGCTGGCCTGTGCAAGGTGAAAAAACAACTTTCTCAAATGTTATATAAATGTTTAACCACTTGGTGGTCTTACTATAGAAATTTTTCACTCTTTGTTTATGCAGAAATTATTGGGTGCGATGGGTTTGATGAGTACTAACCACCTTGAGCGAGAAGCAGCAATTTCAACCTTAACAACTTTGATGTCTATAATACCGGCTGATACATACACAGAATTTGAAAAGGTTGATTGCTTTTGCTTTAGTCTTTCTCAAATAGGTGCTTAATGCTAACTCTTTCTTCTCTTTGATAGTACTTAAACAATATTCCAGACCGTCAAGAACATAATATGCTTTCAGAGAAAGACATACAGGTGATTCGAGATTCAATATTTATGTTGTTACAATTTGGTTATGCATGACACTGCATTATACTTTTTGTTATTTCTTGGTTTCATTAATGAAATATAAAAATGTGAGATAATGTGATTAGTTATGAGATTTATTTGATCGTTCTTTAAGCATATTACTGCTCCTCCTCATATATAGGTGATATGGTATGTTTTTGTGGGTACTGTAACAAGTGAACCTCTGTATACCTGATACTGTCTTTCTGACCTGAACTGCATATGCTTTTACTTTGGATGAGGCAATTTTAAATATCTTAAGGAGTCACAGTCAGTGAGCCAATTTTAAAATATTATATGTTAGTTCTTGATTACTTAAGCACAGTTTTAGCCCAAAAAATTTGCGTTCCTCCAAATTCTGCTTGTTCCTATGACATTTCCATGTTTTTAAGTGTTACTTTTTTTATATTGATTCAGCAATTTTAATTTTATTTTTTTCTGTTCTGTTTTAGATTTTCCGTACTCCTGAAGGGGCGCTATCCACTGAGCAAGGCGTTTACATTGCAGAATCTGTTGCTTCTGCAACTACAAAACAAGCAAAGGTCTGTTTTCAAATGTTTCAGAACCATTTCTGATTTTTGCTTGTTAGGTTCTTTTTTAGTTTCCAATCTTTGTATCTCTTTACCTGAAAAAATTATTTTATTGCACATACAGGACCAGGTTAATAATAATCACTCTACAAAACGAGAGACTTCAAGAAAAGAGGTTTCTGGTGCAGGGAAAAAGGAGGGAGGGAAACCACTGAAAAAACCTGGTACGTCATTTTCTGATGCTGTTTCTCTCCTTGTTTTGTTATAATTCTTTGCAATTTAAAACATTTTCCATTTCGAATTCTTTTGTCTTTCAGATAAGGCGAAAACTGCTAAGGAAGAGGCACGTGATTTGCAGCTTAAGGAGGAGTCCTTTATCCGTGAAAAAGTTTTGGGTATAAAGAAGAATCTTTCACTGATGCTGAGGGCTTTGGGGGAAATTTCCATAGCAAATCCTGTTTTCACACATAGTCAGCTACCATCACTGGTTAGTTTGTTTGAACTTACTGTAACAATACATTTTAGAACTCATCCCTAAATAAGTATATATCGAATATCAGGTTAAATTTGTTACTCCTTTACTACGATCACCAATTGTTGGTGATGCGGCTTATGAGGCCATGATACAACTTTCAAAGTGTACTGCACAGCCTCTTTGCAATTGGGCTCTTGATATTGCAACTGCTTTACGTGTCATTGAAACTGAAGAAGTTAATATTTTGTCTGACATTATTGCTTCGGTTGGTCAACAATTACCCAATGGAAAACCTGCAGATGGTCTACTTGAGCGCGTAATAAATGGCTTATCTGTTTCATGTAATTCTGGACCACTTGCTGTCGATTCTTTTACCTTTGTTTTCCCGGTAAGCTTATCATATCCGACTCTTCATGTGTGCTTCAACTTACTACTTTTCTTCTCTCGCTTATAGATTATGGAGAGAATATTGTTGTCTTCTAAAAAGACGGCACTTCACGGTGATGTGCTCCGCATATTATACTTACATATGGATTCGTTCTTACCACTACCTAGGATACGTATGATTGCGGTTAGTCATTCGAATAATTCAGCATATCTATGAGTGACTTAATTTTGTTACAATCTTTTCTTGACTGTATAATGTTGTGTAGGTTCTTTATCATGTTCTTGGTGTTGCTCCTGTTTATCAAACATCTATTGGGCCGGCTCTCAATGAATTATGTCTTGGTCTGAAACCAGATGAAATAGCACCTGTACGTGCTGTAAATTGTAAATTATTTGAGTTGGTTTTATAGTATAATAAGTTTTAATATTTGGTCATTTTTTCTGCAGGCCTTATATGGAGTTTATGCTAAAGATGTCCATGTAAGAATGGCTTGCTTAAATGCTGTAAAATGTATTCCTGCCTTTTCTGGTCGTTCTGTTCCTCAAAATGTTGACATTGCAATGAGCATCTGGCTTGCTTTACATGACCCGGAGAAGGTATACCATTCTTCAAGTTGTTGTTCTTAGATTGGCACAAAATTTTATGGTCAAATACTTTGTGTTATACATACAGGTATTTTTAGAAACTTCATCATGTATTATGGTTGTTGTAGATAGTGTATATACATACAGGTTAATGCTTCATTCTTGTTATTCATAAAGGCCCTCAGTTGCAAAGGCACATAAATTTAACTAATATGTATGCTAAAACTTTTACGTGAACGAATCATGGTTGTGTAGATCTGTTTTATTCTGTTGCTAAAAATTAATATGCCGATATACTCAAACTCATTGACATCATTAACATGGAATTTCTCTTATTTATTCAGTCGGTTGCTGAATCTGCGGAAGATCTATGGGATAGATATGGGCATGAATTAGGAACTGATTATTCAGCACTTTTCAAAGCACTTTTTCACAAAAACTATAATGTTCGGGTGGCTGCCTCAGAGGCATTATCTTCAGCTTTTGATGAGAACCCAGATTCCATACAGGTCTGACCTTGCACTTGCACTTTAGTTTCTAACATTTTAGTAAAATGACAAAAGATGGTGCCTTATGTAATGTTATGTTGTTGATGTTCAGGAATCTTTGTCGACTATGTTTAAACTATACATATCAGATGTTAAGTCAGCTAACGTTACTGATTTTGCGGGCCGTCAAGGTATAGCTCTCGCTTTGCATTCAGCAGCAGATGTTATAAGAACCACTGACCTTCCTGTTGTAATGACATTCCTCATATCTAGAGCATTGGTAATATTTTTTTTTTTTTTTTGGAGTTACAACTAGTAAAGTTTGGCTTCTTATATATAGAGCACTGTGTTGTAGGGTGATAGTCATCCAGATGTTCGAGCTAGAATGATTAATGCTGGTATAACTATTATCGACAAACATGGGAAGGATAATGTGGGATTGCTCTTTCCTATCTTTGAGAACTACTTGAATAAAAAGGCATCGGATGAGGAAAAGTATGACTTGGTGCGTGAAGGTGTGGTTATATATACTGGAGCTTTGGCCAAGCATTTGGCGAAGGATGATCCCAAGGTTCATGCTGTAGTTGAGAAGCTGTTGGACGTGTTGAATACTCCTTCTGAAGCTGTTCAACGAGCTGTTTCAACCTGCCTTTCTCCATTAATGCCATCAGAAGAGGTTGTGCTTCTTTTTTCATTTTATTGATGATTGGATTGGTTCTAACGTAAATGATTTTGTAATATTGTAAATCAGGAAAATGGAGAAGAACTTGTGTCTGGGCTTTTGGATCAGTTGATGAAGAGTGATAAATATGGTGAGCGTCGAGGAGCTGCATTTGGAATTGCTGGGGTAGTTAAGGGATTTAGAATACCTTCATTGAAAAAGTATGGGATTGCTACCCTTTTGATGGAAGGTCTTGCTGATAAAACTTCTGCTAAGCGTCGTGAAGGAGCTCTTCTGCTCTTTGAGTGTCTTTCTGATAAACTTGGCAGATTATTTGAACCGTACCTTTTTTACCCTTTATCACATCCGATTTGATATAGGATTCATTTTTTGTAATGTTTCTTTCTCTTCATCTCTCTCAGGTATGTAATTCAAATGTTACCCTTGCTGCTGGTTTCTTTCTCTGATCCAGTGATGGCTGTTAGAGACGCTGCTGAAAGTGCTGCTCGTGCAATGATGTCTCAACTTAGTGCTCAGGGAGTGAAACTCGTTCTTCCATCTCTTTTAAAGGTAACTTTTATTTTCTTTTCTTTTTGTTAATCCATTCTGTGTGAGACTCATAAGACACGGGTTATATTGTCTGTCAGGGTCTTGAAGATAAAGCTTGGAGGACGAAGCAGAGTAGTGTACAGCTTTTAGGTGCTATGGCTTATTGTGCTCCACAACAAGCATCTCAATGCCTCCCTAAGATTGTACCTAAGCTCACAGAGGTTGGTCTTTCTTTATTATCTGATATATTTATATATGTGTGGTGGCTTGTTGCTCAAATTACAATCTTATTTATATGGCAGGTGCTTACTGACACTCACCCCAAAGTTCAGTCAGCTGGGCAGACTGCGCTTCAGCAGGTTGGGAGTGTGATAAAGAATCCAGAAATATCTGCACTTGTCCCTACTTTGCTCATGGGACTCTCAGATCCCAATGAATACACTAAATATTCACTTGATATTCTTCTACAAGTAAAACTTTATCCTTTCCTGTCCTATCTTATATATTAGATTTATTTCCTTTTGGTTCTTCTGACACTGATTTCCAATATGACAGACGACTTTTGTGAATTCAATTGATGCTCCCTCACTTGCTCTGTTGGTGCCGATAGTCCATAGAGGACTGAGAGAAAGAAGTGCTGAAACAAAAAAGAAAGCTGCCCAGATAACGGGTAATATGTGTACGTTAGTGACGGATCCAAAGGACATGATCCCCTATATAGGGTTGCTTCTACCAGAAGTGAAAAAGGTACTGGTGGATCCCATTCCTGAAGTACGTTCTGTTGCTGCAAGAGCACTTGGTTCTCTTATAAGGGGAATGGGAGAAGATCATTTCATGGACCTTGTTCCATGGTTGCTTGAGACTTTGAAGTCAGATGGTAGCAATGTTGAACGCTCTGGAGCTGCTCAAGGCCTTAGTGAGGTTAATAAATACTATCCCTTTCCATTTCCAAGCTTTTTTTCTTTCTGTAGCCACATCTATGTGTTAGTTTGACTTAAATAGTATGCTATGGCTGTGATAGCCATCTAAATTAGATGGTGCACTTGCTTTCAATCTCCTGAAATTATACTTGAAAAATGAAGAGTCTAAACTGATTTAAGCTAATATGGGAAAACATTAAGATTTCATCTTATAAATATCCCACTAAAAGGTTTGAGGAGTAATTGTCTAAACTGTCACCTTAACCTTTTTGTGTATATTGTTTGCAACTGTGAAATCAAGTAAAACGTTAATTTCTTCAGGTTGTCGTGATTAAACCCTTGAGATATTTATATCATCTGAATATTCCTCTTTTTTCCTAATCAGGGTTAGATTCATAAATTTGCTACATAGTTCCGTTACCTATTACTTGGATATCTTTTCTTCTTTGTCATCCTTTTATGCTTGGATTGCTTATCTTCATAATTTTGTGTGGTTGACTAGGTATTGGCTGCATTGGGAACAGAGTACTTTGAAAATCTACTTCCTGATATTATTAAGAACTGTTCTCACCAAAAAGCATCAGTTCGTGATGGTTATTTGACTCTTTTCAAGGTGAGCACCAATATCCCGAATACTTCTTTTTATTGAATGCGCCTTATCATGGGATTGTTTCTTTCTTGTAGTATCTGCCAAGGTCATTGGGGGTTCAATTCCAGAACTATTTGCAGCAAATTCTGCCTGCTATATTAGATGGTAATGCCATTTATCTCTCTCATAATAAGAAAGTTTTTATGGTATGCAAGCTTTTAAGTCTTTTGGTATGCTATGTACACACACAGGGCTTGCTGATGAGAATGAATCTGTACGTGAGGCAGCTCTTAGTGCTGGGCATGTTCTTGTGGAGCACTATGCAACTACGTAAGTCCTTTTTTATTTGTTTAGTGTTTTATGCTGGATCTCTTCTGTATTCTGCTTAATAATTTCATGTTGTTTGATAATTCACCTTTTTTTAAAATGTTGACAGGGCTTTGCCTTTGTTACTCCCTGTTGTGGAGGATGGAATATTCAATGATAGTTGGCGTATCAGGCAGAGTTCTGTGGAATTGTTGGGTGATCTTTTGTTTAAGGTTTGTAATTGTCATCTCTTGTATGTATTGTTTATTAGAAGAAATATATGTATATATCTTAATTTTAATTTTGTGATTTAGGTGGCAGGAACTTCCGGAAAAGCCCTTCTTGAAGGGGGCAGTGATGATGAAGGTGCAAGTACTGAAGCACAAGGAAGAGCTATTATTGAGGTACTTGGAAGGGAGAAACGAAATGAAGTTCTTGCTGCACTTTACATGGTCAGGACAGATGTCAGTATATCAGTGCGCCAGGTAATCTTTCTTTATTTCTGTAAAGTCGTCTCTTAAGTTACTTCTTTCCTCTTTCCGCTAATATTAAAAAAAATGTTTATTTTAGGCTGCTTTACATGTGTGGAAGACTATAGTTGCGAATACTCCCAAAACACTCAAGGAGATAATGCCTGTTCTAATGAACACCTTGATTACTTCATTAGCTTCACCCTCTACTGACCGAAGACAGGTTGCTGGAAGATCATTGGGTGAGCTTGTGAGGAAGCTTGGTGAAAGAGTCCTTACTTTGATCATTCCTATTCTAGCACAGGGCTTAACTGACCCTGACCCTGGTAGAAGACAAGTAAGAGAGCCCCTTTTTCTTCTTCCTTTATAAATTTTTATCTTTATTTTTTCTGCCTCGAGTCATTAACACTTTTTGAGATACATACAGGGTGTCTGCATTGGTTTAAGTGAAGTAATGGCAAGTGCTGCCAAGAGTCAGTTAATTAGCTTCATGGATAGGCTTATCCCTACTATTCGCACAGCTCTTTGTGACAGGTTTGTTATAGTTTCTTATTTGGAGCTCTATTTTATCGCATTTATTCAACCTTTGTTTTTCCAACAGTGAACCAGAGGTTCGTGAGTCTGCAGGCCTTGCGTTTAGTACTCTGTATAAGGTAAAATAACTTCTTAGCAATTCCCCATATGAGTTTGTTTGAGTTGTATATTAAATTTGAATAACTATTATATAGAGTGCTGGACTGCAAGCAATCGATGAAATTGTTCCAACCCTTCTGCATGCTTTGGAGGATGATAAAACCTCTGATACTGCCCTTGATGGTCTCAAACAAATCTTGAGGTATCATAATTGTGTTCTAAGGAAATTCTATTTTGTATCTTTATTTTGGTGTTACTAAAATTCTCTTATTACTATATCCAGTGTCAGAACCTCAGCAGTGCTGCCTCACATCCTTCCAAAGCTTGTCCATCTTCCTCTTTCGTATGTGTTTATTATTATATGCATCTATTACTTTCATGTCTTATATCTATTGCCTTTTGTTAATAAACCAAAACTTTTGAATATGTCTTTAGTGCTTTTAACGCACATGCTCTGGGGGCGCTAGCAGAAGTTGCTGGAGCTGGGCTTGATTTCCATCTTAGCACTATTCTTCCTGCTTTACTTTCTGCAATGGGTGACGCTGATACAGTATGGACTCTTTCTTCAACCCATATTTCTCTATAATTTGCTTTTAAAAAGTTTTTGGTATCAATTATAACCCGATATTTTATTATTAACAGGAAGTCCAGAATTTGGCAAAGAAGGCTGCAGAAACTGTTGTTATGGTGATTGATGATGAAGGGATAGAATACTTAGTTGCAGAGCTTCTTAAAGGACTTGGAGATACTCAAGTAATTAATTACTTTCCGCGTTTGTTCCTCCCCCTTTTAACTTTACTTAATTGACCATCCTTTCTTGTTGTTCCAGGCATCAATTAGACGAAATTCAGCATATCTAATAGGATATTTCTTCAAGAATAGCAAATTATACGTGGTTGATGAAGCTCCAAACGTGATGTCCACCTTGATTGTTTTGCTCAGTGATACAGATTCTGCTACTATTACGGTAATATGCATGCATGCTTTGAGTAGTGCTTTTTTGCATGAGCACATGTTTTATCTAATCAAAAGTTTTCTTCTTTAAATATATAGGCTTGTTGGGAAGCTTTGTCAAGAGTTGCTAGTTCAGTTCCTAAAGAGGCTTCACCTTCATATATAAAGTTAGTACGTGACGCTGTTTCCACATCAAGGGATAAAGAACGTCGAAAGAGAAAGGTATACAAGATAAAAACTCAAATAGTTGTGCTTCGTGTATCTGAACATAATATAACGTAATGTGTATCTATCTGTATCACGCAGGGAGGACCTGTTGTTATACCTGGACTGTGTCTGCCAAAAGCTCTTCAACCATTACTTCCTATCTTTCACCAGGTTTGTGCTGCTATTTATATTTCAAATTCATACCTTTTAGCTCTTCCTTAAGATCTCTCGTTTTGTCTCGTTAATGTGTTTAGGGGCTTATTAGTGGATCTGCGGAAGTAAGGGAACAGGCAGCATTAGGTCTGGGAGAGTTAATCGAAGTGACTAGTGATAAAGTAATGAAGGAGTTTGTTATTCAAATCACAGGGTATGTATATTATGTTATGTTAAATTAAATTATTCAAATTACTTACATGTGTTGGTGTGTTGCAGGCCTCTAATTCGTATCATTGGTGATCGGTTTCCTTGGCAAGTAAAAAGTGCAATTCTATCAACTCTGAGCATCATAATTAGGAAAGGTGGAATGGCTTTAAAGCCGTTTCTTCCACAGCTTCAAACAACATTTACGAAATGTCTTCAAGACAATACAAGGACTGTTCGTTCAAGTGCTGCCCTTGCTCTTGGAAAGCTTAGTGCTCTCAGTGCTAGAGTTGACCCTTTAGTTGGAGATCTTTTATCTGGTTTGCAAGCATCAGATAGTGGAATTCGAGAGGCAACTTTAACAGCTCTAAAAGGTGTCATGAAACATGCTGGCAAAAATGTTAGCAGTGCAGTTAGAGTTCGTGTCTACACTCTTCTAAAGGATTTGATTATTGACGATGATGATCAAATACGTACTTCTTCTGCTAGCATATTGGGTATCGTATCACAGGTTAGTTAGTTAGTTAGTTAGTTTTGTCCATTTATGCTTTTTATGTAATTATTTATTATATTATTTACGATTTTAAACTTTTTCAGTATGTGGAAGAGAGTGAAGTGTTTGAAATACTGGAAGAAGTTGAGGATTTGGGATCATCTACGTCATGGACTACAAGGCATGGTTCGGCGCTTGCGATTTCTTCAATGCTTAGGAACAGTGCTACTATTGTTCGTGCTGCTCCAATCTTCCCAGCTGTAGTGTCCTCTCTCAAAACTAACTTGAAAGATGAAAAGGTATGGTTAGGTTTGCACTTAATAATTGTTGAGATGCATTATTTATTATTAAAATGGTATATACTTTCAGTTTCCTGTTCGTGAAACATCGACAAAGGCAATTGGAAGGCTGTTGCTTCACCAAATTGAGAGTGATCCTTCAGGGACACGTGCACATTCAGAGACAATAGCTTCTATAGTGTTGGCTATGCAGGATGACTCTAGTGAAGTTAGAAGACGTGCCTTATCTGCACTCAAAGCTGCTGCTAAAGTAAGTTTCTCTGTCTGTCTTTTTCAAGTTTGACTCACTTGACTAATACTGACTGAATGTGAATGTATGATGCCTCAGGCTAATCCCTCAGCAATAATGGTTCATGTATCTGTCTTTGGCCCTGTGATTGCTGAATGTTTGAAGGATGGAAGTACACCTGTTAGATTAGCTGCTGAGAGATGCGCACTCCATACCTTCCAATTAGCAAAGAGTATGTATTCATGAGTTATACTGGATCATGATTCATGTATGATGCTAAAATATCATATTTTATATTTCAGGTGTTGAAAATACACAAGCTGCACAAAAGTATATTACTGGATTGGATGCAAGAAGAATCTCAAAGCTTTCAGAAAACAGGTAAAATTACAATTTAATTATAGTGTAATGAGAGTGAGAGTGTAAGTTTATCTACTAACATTTCCTTTATTTTGTTGGTACAGTGATGGCAGTGACAGTGAAGATGACCCCACAAGTGGCTAACTTATCCTCTCAAGTCTTTCTATTCTATATGAATGAGTGTCCGTGGATAAGTAAATACATATATACTCACACATACACACCCAACGGAACTGGAGGATCATTATGTTGTAGTTTGTCTACATATTTTTGTATTCATAGGGAGAACTAGGCACTTTTTCCCAGATTTTGTAAACTTCTTTTTGTATAATTACTGGAAAACGGGTATACTATGGCTAATAAAGCTGCATCCTCTGAGAATTTGTAATTCATGATGATTTTTTCTCATATCTACATGGATAAATGTTTTAATTAGCTTTGGTATCTTGGTATAAACATTCATATTATGATTACCCTTCTTATACCTTAAGCTAAATCGCCTATCAAAGTATGGAATTTTTTTATCTTGGCAAGGGTTAATATTTAAGCTGACCGCCATCAGTTTTGGATCACATAATCTTTTTTATTGGGTTTTTATGTGTATATTACATAATTAACTTTACATTATATTATATGTCGAAACTTTTGACTCGTACTCTTGTATTTGTTGATTTAATTTGGTATATAACTTTGTATGATTGGTATCTGGTAATCAATACACAGATCTCAGTTCTGTTGGATTTTCATTTAACCAATTTTACATTTTCAATTCCTTAGCAAAATACATGGTAGTAGCTCATTCGCATAGAATAGAAATGAGATAGTTGTATAGCTAAAACAATCTCTCCAAACATAATTTTAAGGATTTATTAGAGAAAATATTCTTATAGAGTTTTCTAATATTTTTTTTAATAAAAAAGACTTAATAGAACAATTATTTATAAAAAATATCTCTTTGAATCTAGTACTTTCATATATCATTACTCGCCAATAAAATAGACAAGTTAAACCTGTTCACACGTAATTTATTAACATTCTTACTTAGTACATACTTTGGATAGCTCAATATGGAAGAGTTTAAAACTAGGTTTTCTTTTATTCTATATTTCCTAGGGTGTCTTAGGGACAAAGCTGGTCCTAAAATTTTAAAGGCCTAAGACAATTTTCGAAAAAGAGTCCCCCCTGTAAAAATATTTTTCAAATAACCTTTTCTGATTTTTTTCGGAAAATCTAAAACCTTTTCTTGAACTATCTTCAAGAAACTCAATCGTTCTACACTCAATTATTTTGATTGGTGTTTAAACCATACACATAGGAAGTGATACAAGAGTAAACAAAAGAAAAGTTAAACAACATGAGATTATTTTGTAGTTTAATATATAATAATAGGTGATTAGTTATGATAATATAAAAATTAATGCTTCAATTATTTTGAATAATTGTACTTGTTTATGTAATTTTGGAAAAACATATCTGTTGACCGGGAATATTTAGGAGTTTTGCTTAAATAAAATAATAAAAAATCTCGACAATTTTGTTCTATAAAAAATCTCGAAAGAAGAAGATTTACATTATTTTAAGTAATTGATTCATTTCCTATATAATTGGTTTATTATTTATTTTAAGTAAAATCTCTAATTATCTATTAATTAAATTATAATTCTTTTTATGATGATTAATTAATAAAAAAAGTAATTTTTTATTAATCGATTTATTTCTATATTTTATTCATTTTATAAAAGAAATTGTAATTTAATCTTTAATAATTAAGAATTTTACCTAAAATATGATAATAAAAGATCTCAACAATTATGTTTTATAGAAAATCACGTACAAGAAAATTTAATTTATTGTAAGTAGTTATTCATTTTTTATATAATTGGTTTATTATTTTATTTTAAGTAAAATTCTTAATTATATATGGATTAAATACAATTCTTTTTATAAAATGAATGAAATAAGGAAACATATCAATTATAATTTTTTTTAATTAATTAATCACATGAAAAAATTATTTTAAATAAAAACGTGTTTAATTACAGAATACTTTTAAATAGGTAATTGTTTGCCTAATTTTTTTATTTAAATAGTGTTATACTGTTATATTATAAAAAATAAAAAAAAACTTCTCTTGATAGGTATATTTGCATTCCATATAATTCTGGTGTCGTTGATAGAGATAATCACGCAAGAAAAGGAAAAATAATCTCAGAGTAAAATTTCGGTACTTATCTCCTATATTTCGGTGCTTAAATAGTTATCTCCTAAAATTTCTCCCAAAAATAGACTCAGTATATATCAGATAGCTTAAATATTAGCTCGAAAATATTGCTGTGACTCCATACTTATCGGGTGACTTATAAGTATAAAAGGCACTCGGTAGAAAATGATAGTACTTAGAAAATTCTGTCTTTTTTATTAGTTCTTGCTTTTTACTCTTCTGTCTTTCAAATCCTTAGTTTAGTTTTTTAATTTGCTTTCTGAATTCCGATCTACTTAATTTAGTCATTTTCCTGGCTTGATAAAATTGATCTTCAACATAAAGCTGATGTTTCAAGAAAATCCATTGGAGATCGTAATGGTAACGTATAGATTGGGTTGCAACTCTTTGGATGATAGCTTGTTAAAAAGCCCTCTTGCTGTATCATATTGTCCATATTTACATAATCCGCTATATGTAAGATTTAGTACATTAGATTGCATCTTCATGAATAGTTTCTACGGACCAACACAAAGGTTGAAAGGTTGATGTGTTTGTTGCGCTGAAACTATTCATGCAATCTAATGGCCTAAATCATGTTCTGATTTCTTTTAACAATCTTATCTATGGGATTATGTAAACATGGATAACCTGGTACTGCAAGAGATCTCTTTGACAACCTTATCTTCCAAAGAATTGCACCCCAATTTACATACTTATACCATTATGAGATAGGTTGATTTTAACATCAAGGATTATCTGAAGATGCAAAAGACTCCACTATGAAGTAATAATCATGAGACTTACATAATTAGAGAATTTCATGTCTCGAGTTCTTTATCATTTGTTTTTGTTTTCGTGACATGTAGACCTTTGAGGTGTTCAATTTTAATAATCAATTTTTTGGTTCTAAGAATCAAAATATGCTGGTTTCACGTGTATGCAATTAATTTCTCCGATGAAATTGTGTTCTATTTTTGTGAGGCTAAGTCCAACAGCTATCCAATAATTTTACCAGAATTGGGAGTCAAACACATATTCCCTATTGATATTAACCTTATAAAACAACTCTACTCCAACAGCTTCTCAATTTTAACCCCCAATTTCAAAAAAATTCTACTTTAATTTTATTTAAATTTTTTATTAAATAAATAAATTAATTAATATTTAAAAATTTCACACAATTATTTATTTACTATTTTACTTTTATATTTGTAAAAAATATTCGAAACAAAAAAATATCATGTTAATATTTAAATTATAATTCTCAAAAGAATAGTCAAACGATTTTTCTTTTTACTTTTCTTTTTCAATTGAAACGAGTTTTTTTCATAATCCAATAAAATTAAAATATATTAGTACTATTTAATAAATTATGAAGATATAATTTTTTTTCAATTAATTTGATTATTAACACTTTTCAAATCTCTTAACTAATAATTTTTCTAATAATTATAAATTTTTTATTGAAATTTTTTAACTTATAATAAAAAAATTTACATACATAATAGGGTCAATGACCCAAAAAATCAAAATAATATTATACTTGCCCCAAAGAATCATCCATTAACTTACTATTATAAGATTACGTGTTTACCCGTCAAGGACGATTCCCGTCAAGGACGATTCCCATCAAGGACGATTCCCGTCAAGGACGATTCCCGTCAAGGACGATTCCCGTCAAGGACGATTCCCGTCAAGGACGATTCCCATCAAGGACAAAATTTAGTTAATGATGTTATTGGGAAGAAATTTTGTCATTGCTGTTATTGGGCTGAAAATAATATTATTTTGATTTTCTGGGTCATTTTCCCTACATAATATTGATATTTGAATAATTTATTTTTTAAAACTTAATTATATATATAAAAACATATTTAAATTTAAAATAAAAAATAAAAAATATAGCAAAGTTGAATTGGGGATAGCCACATGTGGCTTTAGCTAGAATCGGGAACAACCATGTTGTATAGATGCACTCAGTTTTGCATTTTATTCAACTCAACTAATCAACAAGAATTGTATATGAGAATCAAAGCTATCTCATCAGCACATTAATTAGTTAATTACTTACTCCTACAACAAACAAAATGTATCTGGGGGCAAAATACAATCAAAGACAGAAATGTTTGATGGATGTGCAATTATTTAAGATGTAAGTGATAAGACGTGCTAGTGTGTTTCAACTTGCTTTCCATGGTGTAGAAAATACACAAGCTGCACAAAAGTATATTACTGGGTTGGATCCAAGAAGAATCTCAAAGCTTTCAGAAAACAGGTAAATTACAATTTTATTATAGTCTTATGAGAGTGAGATTGTGAGATTATCTACTAACATTTCTTTATTTTGTTGGTACAGTGATGGCAGTGACAGTGAAGATGACCCCACAAGTGGCTAACTTATCCTCTCAAGTCTTTCTATTCTATATGAATGAGTGTCCGTGGATAAGTAAATACATATATACTCACACATACACACCCAACGGAACTGGAGGATCATTATGTTGTAGTTTGTCTACATATTTTTGTATTCATAGGGAGAACTAGGCACTTTTTCCCAGATTTTGTAAACTTCTTTTTGTATAATTACTGGAAAACGGGTATACTATGGCTAATAAAGCTGCATCCTCTGAGAATTTGTAATTCATGATGATTTTTTCTCATATCTACATGGATAAATGTTTTAATTAGCTTTGGTATCTTGGTATAAACATTCATATTATGATTACCCTTCTTATACCTTAAGCTAAATCGCCTATCAAAGTATGGATTTTTTTATCTTGGCAAGGGTTAATATTTAAGCTGACCGCCATCAGTTTTGGATCACATAATCTTTTTTATTGGGTTTTTATGTGTATATTACATGATTAACTTTATATTATATTATATTATATGTCGAAACTTTTGACTCGTACTCTTGTATTTGTTGATTTAATTTGGTATATAACTTTGTATGATTGGTATCTTGTAATCAATACACAGATCTCATTTCTGTTGGATTTTCATTTAACCAATTTTACATTTTTAATTCCTTAGCAAAATACATGGTAGTAGCTCATTCGCATAGAGTAGAATAGAAATGAGATAGTTGTATAGCTAAAACTATCTCTCCAAACATAATTTTAAGGATTTATTAGAGAAAATATCCTTATAGAGATTTTTAATAATTTTTTCTATAAAAAATGCTTAATAAACAATTATTTATAGAAAACATTCCATTTATATACATATATATTTACTACTTTTATTATTAAATATATTATTTTATTTTTAATTTAATATTTATTTTTAAATATTAAACAAATAATAGGGTATTTCTACTACCATCAACCCTACAACCACCACAACCATCACCACCTCCACCACAACCGCCACCTACTACTACTACTACTAATTTCATCACACGCGCGAGTGTCTGTGAATTTATTTTAAATCGTCATAACTAATTCAAAAAAAATTAGAAAATTAAAAAATTTGCATTTTTGGATAAAACAAATTAATATTTACGTTTATCATTATTTTTGATTTTTTTGAATTTTTTTCCGCACACGAAATTCATTGTTTAAAACATGGAGTGAATTTCATGTCTGCGGAAAACAAATTAAGTATTTCAAAACATGAAATTTCGTGTCTGCGAATCAAAAAATTCAAAAAAAAAAAAAATCAAAAAATTCAAAAAATTCCGAAAAAAATCATAGACGTAAATATTAATTTGCTTTATCCAAATATATAATTTTTTTATTTTTTTGATTTTTTTAGAATTAGTTACGATGATGGTGTGAATTGATGTGGATGGCAGTTGATGGTGGAGGGGAGTAGGGAGTACGCGCGTGCATGTAACTTCTTTTGGGTTGAGTTGGGGCTAACGTATGTGCGTCACCATGGGCTTGGGTTCAACTTTGGGTTGAGTTGGACCTAGTGTATGTGTGTCATGGGCTTGGACTTAACTTCTTTAAGATAAATGAAAATAGAGATACATGTTTTTTTATAAGATAAGATGCTTATATACTTTTGAACTTAACGTATAAAATGTTTTATATAAGTCACTAACTAAGAGCGTAGTTGATAAATTTGAAATTTTACATACATGTGAGAATTTATGTTTTAAAAAAAGTGTTTTAGGAAATGATCAACTCATGCGAATGTACGAAGAAGAATCATGCTAAGGATGAGTTAACTAATGACAAAAGACATGTTACACATAAAGATATATATAGTCATGTATATAAGTGAAATTAGAATATTAAACATGTAAAGACTTGCCACATGAAAACACACACAAGCATACCAACAATAGGGAGTTCTTGTTTAACACTCTTCAAGCATTTAAATTTTATGTCTAGTTTATCAAACGAATAAAAATGTTTGTGCTCCAACATATTCTATTGGTGATAATGGAGAGATGGTGGACTATGTTTAAAAGAAAAAGAAGACTCAGACAATAGGATCCACAATCTCTTTATCTATGTATCCAATGTATTCAAGTTTATATGATATTTTTTTTTTCAAAGAACTGGAGCTAAGAAAGACTTTACTTATCATCTAAAATGTAAAATTATGGCCTTAAATACTATCATATTTGCGGATGATTTACTTATTTTCCTTAATGCTGATTATGCCTCTACTAAGCTTGTTAAAGAAGGTTTAGATATTTTCTCAAGACTTTATGGACTCAAGATTAACAGCAACAAAAGTGAAATTCACTTTGTTCGTATATCTTCTGTAGTCAAGAAAATTATTTCTAGCACCTTGCTGGTTTAAAAAAGTTTTATTAACTGTCATGTACCTTTAAACTTTAAGAAATTGACTGTGGCAGACTCAAACAAGTTGGTTGAAATTTTTTGTGAAAGGGTGGTAGGAGGCTTGAATTGATTAGGGTGGTGCCTATTGATATCGTTCGAGGTGTGATATAAAATTGACACTCGAAAGACGAAAACTCATAAGTGTACGAGTAGTCATAGATAATATTAGTGAGTAAATTATAGAGAACTTTACTTTTGATTAGTAATTCGCTGGGAATAAAAAATGTCTAAGTAAAATATTTGTTTGGTTTTTCTAGATTTACGATTAACTACTACGATAAAAATTAAGAAAAAATGTAACTAAATCAAACTAAACCAGGAGTTGGAAAAATATGGAGATAAATGTAGCTCGAGACACTCATACTCACCACTATTTAAGACATGGACTTTAATTATATTTCTAAGTGAAAAACGACATGTTGTTGCTAATCGGGATTCAGTGGTACACCCAAAGTAGATCTCGAGTAAGTAGGGGCTGCTATTTAATACTAGTAGCCCTCTCGAGTGAACTTACAATACTACCTAACGATTAAGACTATTTTACCCTCTCGTGATTGCCTATTAGTTTAGCTCATCTGAGTCTTCAACTCCAAAAAGGTAATTTATCCTAGATCCACTACTAAATCCCCTTCCAAGGCATAATTTAATAGCAAAAAAATATTAAATATTTGCATATTATATAAGAATTAAGCATTAAAGTAAGAATAATAACAACACCGTACATCTGTAATATTTAAATTTAAAATCCCAATTTCATGCAAATTTATTCCCAATCACAAGCCAGGATCATACTTAAGAATATCAAACTACTAATGAGTTTATTTCACAATGGAAGAAAAGAAATCAAAAGATCAAGTATTCATAATTCAAGCTAAAATGAAAAAACTGAAGATTTACGCTAATTTAGTGACAAAGATGTGAAATAAGGTTTTGTAGATGAACTCCTTGCTTCTTGCCCATTTTTCCAACATTCCAAGCTGTAATATATGATTAGTGCGTGTTTTGAGGCTAAAAACTACTATATAAAGTCCCTAACTACTTTTTAACTCAATTAGGTCAACTTATATGAGTCAAAGGTGACCCAACAGACACTTCCAAATCTGAACAACTTCTTGCGAGTATAATACCCATAAATTCTTAATTTAACTCGAAATTGCTAAACTTTTCTTCTCCCACGATATATACTCGAAGGTCCATCTTGAGCATAAACTTCATGAGCAAAACCCTAACCGGTTATGAGTTATGGCCTTCAAAAGTTGATGTAAGCATTCTGCTAACAACTCTTGTTGAGCTTTAAAAGGAATTCTTGGCTCCTTTTGCGACTTCATCTTGGGATATAATATCATCCATGTACTCGAAGCTTCACACTTAACACACAAATTATCTCAAATTGCTCCAAAAATACACATATCATCCAAGATTAGCTAAAACTCAAATAACATCAAATAACTGGATAAATCCAACAATTAACCCTAAAAAACAACCCAAATGATGTCTCTTAAGTCTCTAAATCTACCCCATAAGGAGAGATGTCACTTATTAAAGAATTCTATATTGGTGTTGAGTCTTCTTACTTCCTGGGAGTGTGATTTATAACCAAAATCAGAAGTTGGCTAGTTTTCTATGGAAGTTAAGGTAGAGGGAGCTAGAAGAAATAGATTAGCATGACATGATGTGTGTAAGAGAAAATACAAAGGTGTCCTTAATATACCTGATTTAAGACTGCTCAACAAAGTTTGCCTGATGAATATATTTTGGAGGATGTATAAGAGATCAGATAGTATTTGGAGTTCTTGTGTCCATACGAATCTTATAAAAGGAAAATGCACCCGAGGTCTCAATTTCAAACAATATGAAATTTAGAAGAAAATACTTAAACCGAGACCTAAAGTTAGCCAATTAATCACTAGTGATATAAAAACTATACAAGATACATTTGTATTATGGGATAGTTGGATAAATGGAAGCAAATGTAGAAAGAAGGATTATGGGTGAACAAAACTATCATCTTTTATAGAATAGGAGGCATATGACACTTCCTACCATCTTTGGGAGGTTAATCTGATCATTTGACGTTAAATCCAACTACTGTTGATGGTACTAGCATTATTAGCTAGGCCGAGAATGTCAAAAATAAGTTTTCACTATGATGAAAGACAAAGAAACTGGTCCAGATTTTGATTGGACTAAAGTGATATGGAATAACATTAATATTCCTAGATGCGGCTTTTGTGCATGGCTTGCTAGCTTGAATAACCTGCTTACTAAGGCTAGGATGCTAGAATGGGGTACTATATCTAACGCTCTTTGTGAAACCTGTTCTAAATCTATTGAGTATATGACCATATCTTTGTCACCTACTATTTTTCTAAGAGAATAGTTATTGAATGCTTGAAGAAAAGTGAAAGGAATCTGCATAATCTATCTTCTTGGAATGAGCTCATGAAGTATATGATCTCTCATCTAAGTTGTAATTTCCTGAAGGCTATAAATGGCGGATGATTTACAACTTAATTTTACATGATCTGGAGTAATAAGAATGCAAGAATCCATAGATAAAAAACTTGCATTGAAGAACAAATGAAATACATCCAATGTTTGTTGTTTATCAAACTTAAAGATTGTAGAAGATTCTCTCAAGATGTTGATAAAAGAGGCATAGTTGAGGCTTATATGTTTGAGAATGTTTTCAAAAGTGATTTAAATCTTTTTAATGTTTATAAATAGGTTTATTGCATTCTAGTCCTTTTAGTTTGTAATTTTACTTATTTTACCGAGACTCGAATTGAGTGCTTTAAGTTGTAAACATTAAACGATTGTTAAATATTCACTTTCTGATGAGAAAAAGAAGCATTATCATATCAATCATATTTAGGAATTATGTCAAATTTATTGATAAGGTAAATTACAAAAATGGTTAGTTTGTCATTTTTTACAAAAAGATATCATATATTTTAGTTGTTCAGGTCATAATCTTTGATGACTTTGACCTCCTTCGGCAAAAATATAATTCCATTTAGGTTTATAATGTAGATAAATAAAATGTACAATATATATTTTGTAATGGGGGCAATTCAAACGTATTATAAACATAAGTCCGCTGGTGATTATAACCTCTTATGCGAAAGATCAAGGATCGCATCTCTTCGACATCCAACATTTGTATATAGCATGTTTCTAGAAATATAGATAAAGAGGTTGACCTTCTAATTAGAAGTCTTAGGTGTAACCTCTAAGTACGAACTGATCATTGGTTCCTATATATGACTTGATCAGAGCGTTAGGGGGCATTAGCAACATGACAAACATAGGATGATTTCCTACCCACTATAAAATATTGTTCCTTTTATGTTAATACTCCGTGATTTTGCGTTACTACTTAGTGAAATTGTGTAATACTTAGTGATTTTGCGTATTACTTAGTGATTTTGTGTAATACTTAGTGATTTTGTGTAATACTTATTGATTTTGTGTAATACGCAGTGATTTTGCGTAATACTTAGTGATTTGTGTAACACTTGATGTTTTTTTTATAAATACTCAGTGGTTTTGCGTTAATACTCATTGATTTTGTGGTATACTTAGTGACACCTCGATACTCGGTGAAATCAATATAATCAATAAATTTTACCAAGTACTCAGTGATTTTACTAAGTACTCAGTGGTTATACTGAGTACTCAGTGAAATTTTTGAGCACTTAGTGAAATTGTTAAGTACTCAATGATCTTGTAATGTGCATAACAAACTCATTGATTTTGGAAATATACTCAGTGAATTATTTTGAGTACTCAGTGAAATTACTAAGTACTTAGTGAAATTCTTGGTACATCCTTGATTTTGCTGACTAAATGTCTACTTGCAATATGATAATATATAATAATTCATCAAAAAATTATTAACATTCACATAACATTAACATTCACGTCACATTAATACAAACAATTACGTCAAAAAGTTTAAAAGCTTAACATTACATACGCATTAGTCTAAGTACTTTTGGTTTATACGAGTAGTTACCCAAGACACCAATTCTGTAATAGTTCTTAGCCCACAATATCACAAATACTTTTCAATTATCCATGCCATATGTCATCAGAATCATTACACTGATTACCTGTAATTATAGAAATGTAGTATCACTAAATGCATTAACACTTAATATACAAAGTATTTAGTACAAACGATACCCAGAGTAATAAAATACCACTAGATCACTAAGTATTGGCAACAAAACACTAAGTCTGAGTTATACTTAGAGAAATTCATTAACTCTAAACCACTAGGTTCATGCATAAAAAACACTGAGTACGAGCTACATTTAGAGAAAGTCAATAACTCTAAATCACTAGCAAAAACACTGTGATGTATCCCTTTTTGTGATGAATAAATCCGACCATGAGACATTTTTTTAGGTTCCTTTTGTGCTCAACTAATGGATTTATCCTATTATTTGATATATTCTCGTTTCTTGCCTTGTTTCAGAGATTTGTCACTTTTAGAGCTATTTGTGCATAATTTGTTGTCAATGTTAAAAATCTTAGTATATGGATGATATTAGATCCAAAGAATGGATAATAAATCTAGAAAAGTAGACCAAAGAAGGAAATCAAGAGTTAAAGGACAAAGAAGCCGTTTTGAAAGTGAAAGAGTTGCCGACCAAATTTAGAAAGTGATTTTTTTTATGCCACGTGAGATTTAAGAAGAATTTGGATGAGACCTTTCGATCCAGATAGAGCTATGAATTAGGAAGGCGTGGCCACTGACAGATTACGATTCAGAGATGTAACAGAGATATTATGAATTTTGCAGTTGGCATGACTCAAACCAATCCCCTCTTGGAGGAAAACGTTTTTGAGGGGTTAGGTCATTTTAATGAATCCCATGGAAACCCTAAAATGTTTTCATTTTGCAGCTGACATGACTCAAACCAATCTCCTCTTGGAGGAAAACGTTTTTGAGGGGTTAGGTCATTTAAATGAATTCCATGGAAACCCTAAAATGTAATCTAAATTATAAATATCAGCTATGAACATTAGAAAAAAAATACCTTGGCCGCCAGAGCTTATATTTTATCAAGAAATTCACCAGAGAGTGATCAAGAGAATCTAAAGAAGGAAGATACAACGCTGGAGCATTATCGCATCAATCGTGCACCTCTCCATCTCTATACTTAGGGTAATTTAGCATTATATTTACTGGCTTAACCTTATTTATACGCTATTTATTCTTAGTCTAATTATGCATAATTTATCTTTTGCTTAAGATTGTTTATGTATGAACCTTGTTTTACTTATTAAACGTGTTCTCTAAATTTGGGGTTGCATTTAATTGAAGTGTGTATTCAATTTTATTGGCTATATGGCTTGTTTTAAAACTATTCATATCATAGCTAAATAGTGAATAGACTAAGTAATTAAGCTAGCGTCCGGAAGAGGGGGTTTAATTGCTGAAATAGCATATTAAGCTTGGTGTGCGCTAGTGAGCCGACGGGTCTTGACTAGCCAAGTAGTCATTAGGGTTTAAACTTAGTTCATCTAAATTTGAGTATGATAGCTCCCCAAGCCTACCCGAAAGGGAGTTGGGAATAACATTGAATCTCGACTAAACAAAATCACCACTTTTCCCTTATTTTTAGAACCATTAAGTCAATAGGTTAGGCGCGTACTTGCAATTTTAAGCTACTATCTTATTTGCATATTGATTTAATTAATTAGAAAACAAAAGAAACACTTGCATTATATTTTTATATTTTTATCAAAATAGTTAAAACCATCTATGTTAATACTGAACACAAGTTGAAATAACTACCTAAATCCATGATGAACGAACTTAATTTACTTACTTATACTTGTAACGACCCGAACACTTGCATAGAGTTATTCATGGTTTCCGAGGTGTGTGCTTTTTACATAATTATTTTATCACACCACGAGCCCACCACACTGAGTACGAGCTATACTCAGAGGAATGCATTAACATTAAATCACTGAGTATTGGTAGCAAAAACACTAGATACTCAGTGAAATGCATTAACACTAAATCAATGAGTATTGGTAGCAAAAACAATGATTACGAGCTATACTCAGATAAATGCAATAACACCAAACCACTGATAAATTTGCAACAAAAATACTAAGTACAAGCTATACTCAGAGAAATGCATCAACACTAGATCACTGAGTATTGGTAGCAAAAACACAAAGTATTTTTGAAACTAGGGTTTATAGAAACTAGGGTTTGAATGCCAAATCATAAACCTATATCATCAAGAAGGTCAAATCTCAAGTTGATCAAATCATTGTTGCATCGCAGGATATTAATTTATAAATTGACGACCTAGGTACAAAAGTACAACGTTTTTATGATAATCTACTATCAATGGTCCAACTCCTGGATAAAGAGTTTCGATCCCTTATCCAACACCAACACCTCACCGGAGAATTCTACCAAAACGAAGTCGAAATAAAAAGGTTAAATACCCAAATTGGTGATATAGAAGAAGAAAATCGAAAATAAATTAACAACTTTCAATACAAACCCTTCAGCCACCCATATCCTTCCGAAGAAGAAGGCTATGATTTTTTATTTGTTTTCCTGGTTTGATTGCTTTGGCTAATGATCAAAGAAGAGAACAATACTTTTGGGGCCAAATTCTTAAAAACCAAGAATCAGCTTCTCAAAAATTTGTCTTTCATTTAAAACCGAAAAACTAGGTTGGTCTATTTGTGCACATCATTTTCAGATAGTTTCTTTGAACGAGTAAAATAGGAAAACACCATCTGGTGTCATCTAATTCTAAGTCTTGTGAACCGGGATCCAATCTGGAATCGCCCCAAATCTCTAACAATCCTCCGTCTAGCTAAACAGGTAGTCCTGTCAGCCAAGCCATTGAATCGTTGAGGAATATGTTTGAACCGCATGTTGTCATTGTCCGTAATTTCTCCAATCCGCAACGCATACTAATTAAATCTCCACCAAGCAACTGACAGCCACATGATACCTTGAAATATACTCCCCCTGTCCACTTTTATCTGTCCTTCTTTCTAAAAAGAGGTGTCCAACAACATTTGTCCTTTTACATTATCAAGACATTTTTTCTCTACTTTTTCTAATATCACCGCTAACTAATTAGTTAAAAGCAATGATGCAATAAATGACTTTATACTTAATGAATAAGAGTAATATAGTAAAGAAAGGGTGTATATAATGTCTTTTTTAATCTTTGTGCCATAAAAAGTAAAACAAACAAAAGTTGACAGAGAGAGTATCAAGGTTGTCTGAGAAAATAATAGACTTGATCCATGGGAATTCTTGACATGTCAAAGCAGCTTCCAACACGACCCTTTCTTCTCCTCTTGCCGCCGACTCGACCGAAACAGATTTGGAGATGAGACGGCGTATTTGTGTCCAGTCGCACAATCCCAATGCCATTAGGCTCAACCTGAGAAATAAACTAGACATCACATGTAATGATGGCTTAGACGTTCTATAGCTCATACTCTGACCAAACATGGATATTATTGTGAGAGCGACCCTGCCCAACCATGCTCGATGTACTATCTCATTCATTTCCGAACATGACCTTCATTCCAAAATTAGCAGCCCTAATAATATTGTCTGGTTCGAGGTGTGTATTCTCGTGAACGCCTTCATCTTGCGCTTCCAACATGAGAAGAAGATATGCTGTAACAATACTACAGTCCCAACCTTTGGATCCGATCTCGACAAATAATTTGATGATCCAGCCCCTAGGCCTCCATCCATCGGTTTCTCGATACGAGTCGATCCAACCTAGGCTTGTTTGCAAACTGCACATGAAAGTAGTAAATGATTAATAGTTTCCACTTGTTCATCAAAACAGTAACACCAGTTCCTAGTGGCACATTGTCTAATCTTAAGGTTCTTCCTAGTCGGTCAAATGTCTTTGCAGGCTTTCCATGCAAATATGCGAACTTTAGCCGTAACGTTTGATTTCCACATGGTAATTCCAACAGTAGGGTTATTCAGTTGCTCCTGAGTAGAAGATTGTGCTGAGTCTGAAATGACATTCCTGGTCAGAGTTTGTAACCCGATCTGGTAGAGTATTCTCCAGATCGAGTGTGAGGCTATGTAAGGTACCCTACCCCTGACGCCGAAGAATAGGCATTCGCTCAATTTCGATTCTAACAAATTCAGGAAAATTCACATCAAGTATTTTGGAATCCCATGAATGTTTCTACTCTCTCATAAGTTGATCAACACTGCTAACGCTTGAGTAAAGAGATTTGTCCTTTCAGATCGGTTATATATAAAAAAAATTCAAAAAATTGTATAAAAGTATAAAAAAGCCCAACTCGAATCTAGTCGCCTATAACAAGAAATAAAATAGAGATATGTATTTCCTACACTAACTTTTGCAATCATTTATTTACTAGTATATATTTGGTCTTATTATGGATCTGAAATTTAAGTAGAAGGGAACATTTATTTTTTCTTCCAGAAAGTAACAAGATCAGAAACAACAAAGAAGGAGATTTTACATTAAAATTTGTGAGTCAAATTCCAAAGTTCAACGCTTAAAGAAGCTGACAATAGAGATATAAATATTTAGTTGAATGAGCAAACAGACAATTCTGAAAGCATTCAAGATTCGAGAATAGAAGCTTACAAGTATATATTAATCAATAAATAGTTACATATTTAATACATTGATATGCTACACATTTATTTTTAAATATCAAAAAATAATGTATACATTAGTGATAAAAAAATATGCGTCTACATATGGAGATGAGTGCATTGTAGCATGGATCAAGGTCCTTCCTTGACTTTATTTGGTGTTCAAATATATATCGCTTAAGAATTAAGATCAATCAATTGCTATTCTAATGACTAAATATTTTACAATAATAAAAAGGGTTTGTGATTGAATTTATGCGAATTGGATAACTTTTTGATATAATAAAAATAATATCAGAAAACCTCAATTTTTAACTTTTTTGCTCGAATATATATCACCTTAACACAAGATAAAAAAAAAAAGAAAAAAAAGAGGCCCAAACACTACTCTATAGTACCAATTATCAATTTAATAATAAAAGAGGCCCCAACTGGCCAGAGCCTTGCTATTTTCTTCAGCATTTAAAGGGGAGGTCTATGGTTCGAATCCCCTCCCTAACGGATGTAAAGTAAGAGATATAAGGTTCGAACTCCTCCCTGAACATGGGTCATCTAGTTCTGATTTACCTAGGAATATACATGGGAAGGCGTGTATTATCCCCATGGGATTAGTCGGATGCGCGCAAGCAATCCCGGAATCCATGTACCTAAAAAAAAAATTATCAATTTAATACATAATGCCCATGCAAAATTCAGAATTATAAGGGATTTGAAGAAGATATATTTGAGTTGAAATATTAACGTTATGGACCACCAATTTGTGAAATCAATGCAATACATATATACACGACAATAGCCCTACATGAAAATTCCTTGGCTACTTCAAGTAAACTTTTTAGAGGTGGTATTACTTTTTTTATTAGCTATTCTTTTTTAAAACAAGTAGGTACATATCATTTAAATCAAACATAACAGGTCAAATTTTGTATTATTGGACAAAATGGATATAATAATAAGTTACACTTAAACAAAAAAACAATTTCATCTCTTTTTTACATTGAATACTATCGTTTTAAATAAAGACCTAAAACAAAACAATTAGACAACATTTATAAAAACAAACCCTATCTAAAAAATCTTTTCTTTCCTAATAAACCATGATCTAGTTCATCTTCTCTTTTGATTTCTCGTTTCTGAATTTGGCCAATGATTCTCGAAACGTTATTGAAATACTCGCAAAAATCTCATCCTCAGTACAATATTTGCCATTGAAAACTCTATTATTCGGTTCAATCCAAACAAAATAGGTTGAGATTTAAAGAAGAATTTTCAATATCTCTTCTTAGATGGTTTTGCCGATGTGAAATCTGGTATACCATTCGATTAACGTTTGTCATGAAGCAATCTTGGCAGATATGCCTTGAGTATGCATACATCTGAGCCGAATCTTTTTTTGGAAATGAGCAATCCCAATATAAATGATATCAATCTTCACTCGCTTGGTAGCAGAATTCACATAATGGATTAGAAATCATATCCCAAGAGGTAAGTATTTGTTTCATTACTATTTTGTCTAACTGAATCAACTAGAGAATAAATTTATACTTTGGATCATTTTTAAACACCCAAATAATGTTATGCCATAAAATCTCTTGCTTCTTATCTCTTAGTTGTTCTTAAGTGTCTTTGAACAACAAATGTCTTTTTAGTAAATTCCCATTTAATAACTTCTTCTTTATCAGGATAAGTGATTAGTTTCTCTGTTATTTTCTACATAAACCTAAATTTGGGAGGCCATCCCAATTGTCCCTCATGTATAAACTTAGAAAGTTTACTGTTTGTAAAGTATCTTGAGGCTAAATTACTACTTTGCTTATTATTACGACACCTATTACCTTGAATCCAAAAGTCCCACCATAGAAAGACATTCTTTCCATTTCCAATTTGATAAAGAACAATTTTTTTAGCAATATCTCTTATTTTTAATTTTTTCTCGAACCCCAGGAAGTATCTTGGGGAATGTTGATTTGCCTGGAAGATTTTTCCTCTAAAAGAACTTGTCGCACCCAATATGACCAACGTGTGTCTCTTGGGAAGTAGCAATTCCAAAGTAGCTTATGGATAGTTGTTTTGTTATGTACGCATAGATATTTGACCCCCAATCCACTTTCACTAATAGGTAGACAAAAGTACTCCAACCCACCTTAGCTCCACCCTTCATCTCACTTGATCCTTTCCATAGAAAAGACATCATATTTTGGTGTAACTCTTTATTTATCCTTAGAGATAGAAAAGACCCCAACCAATATCTAGATAAACTGCTTAGCATTGACTTAATAAGGTAAAGTCTTCCAGCATATGATAAATGTTTTAAACTACAGTTTTCTATATTTGCAACCATTTTGGTAACTATTGGTTACATCAATCCATACTTGATCTTTCAGAAAAAAGTGGCACCCCCAGATATTTCATGTGTAAGTGTCCTTCAAGTATATTAAGTATATTCCACATTTCTTTTATAACATCTAAACTACAACCTCCATAAAATATGTTGGTCTTACTATCACTAATTTGTATCCCCAATAGTCTCTGAAATAAGTGTAATCCTTGCTTAATAAGCATAGGAGATCTGGCAGAACATTACGCCCCTGTATCATTCCACCTTATTATCGATCCCTAAACAGAAGGGCATACATCATCACTATGGTTTCTAGACGACATATGCTAAGTCCAGTTTAGGGTCTTTCGATCTTATAATTAGCTTTTCTCGTCTAGGAATCGATTAGTTACGGTATAGGTAATTTGGTTTATTTTCCGCATTTGTACATTTTATCGATAATATATTTACAATTTCTAATTTAAAAATATAATAAAAGATTCTTGAACATTCATGATCTTTGTCAAAAAAAAAGAAAAAAAAGAACATGCATGATCGGTCATCTTTTATGTAGTGGGCCAAGTGCATTGTTATCATAGCACCTTTAATGGTGTTATAATAAATAGGCAATTGACATATCCTTTTCATAATTAGTACAATTGCCTTGCCACATAGTAGTACTAATATCGAACGTAACTTAAAAGATAATATCCAACATAACATACATTTCCACCCATACGTAAATTTGAGGTAAAGAAAACTATGAAAAAAAAATATGAATATTTCAAAAAGTGATGGAAAAGTTTAACCACCGATTCATGAATAGCCAAGTAGCTAGGTTATTACGAAGTGAACTTATCATCTATTTTAATTTCAGTTTTTGAACAAAAAAAAAAGGTTATTACAAAGTACCCCCTCTCCTTTTATTCCAAAAGCTTTGTCCATTTAAACTTTTTATAGATTAAAAAAATATAATTATTAATTCTTTTATTACTAAAATATTTTTTATAAATATTTTGAAAAATTAAAATATTTATTAAAAATATAAATTTAATATTTATAATAAAGATAATAGCAAAAAAAAATAGAAAATAAAAATCTTGATATTATAAATTAACATATTTTAAAACTATAATTTCACTCTGTGGACATTTATTTCAAAACAAAAGAAGTATACCCCAAGTATTAAGAAGTTTTTAATTTTACTAATTAAATTAATTTTGGAGAAATATTATCTGGATTAAGAATCGTTTTGCAGATTCCGTGATAAAGTGCTTTAAACCTCAATGATGAATATTTATTTGTCAATGCCAAATTTCTGAGATTTTAAATACTACACAATCTGATAGAGTTGAATAAGATATTCTATGAATGGTTCTTACACTTTTAGGATCTTATGTATCAGACATAAGTTGGGATCCTCCCAACTTTGGTAAAATTAAAATTAACACTGATGCATCTTTTTATATTAAAAATTTAATTCTTATGTGGCTTTTATCGTTAGGGATCACAAAGGAGATATTTTGGATATGATTGTGAAGTGTGTGAGAGTTTTATCACCATTGGAGGTTGAAACTAGAGGGATCCACCAAGCTTGTAGACTAGCTTCTTCATACCTTATTGGAGTTGTCACTATTGAGAATGGTTGTTCTACTCTTTAAAAATCTATTTTATGTAATAAAGTCAAACCTTCTAAAAAAATTAAGCTCTTGATTGGAGAAATTAGAGATAGTAGTTTATTTTGTAAAATTAAGTACTCCCTTATTTCTAGGAGTAAGAACATGGTAACGGATTGGGTAGCTAACCAAGAACTTAGAGGCAAGTTTTTGAGTTTATAATCACCCCAATTAGCTAAACTTGCTTGTAATTACCGCAATACAATTGGTATTGGGTAGGTCTTTTGTAACCGCTCTTGTCATTAATGAAATATTTCGACTAAAAAAATAGGGAGACTTGACATGCACAAAATCATAAGAGTCAAAAAGAATTTAATATCTTTTCATAATGATACAGATTAAGGGAAATTCCATTACTACGCCTAATAATTTTTACCTCTATAATTACATTAGTTTCCCCCATATCTTTCATATCAAGTTTAGAATACAAGATAGACAAATTATTACATAGTCTAAATCTATTACTTACGAGTAAACACATGAGTCAGAAGTGTTAACTACAAATCCATCTTTTACTAAGGTACTATCTTTTAATCCATCTTTTAATTTTTAGGTGCATGTATTAAGCCATACAATGAATTTCCAAGCTTACATATTTTTCCTCTTAACCCGATACCAAAAATCCTTAGGTTACACCATATAGATCTCTTCATAGAGATCCAAATTCAAGAACACGGTTTCGACATCCATTTGATGTATGACTAGTTTATGAATGAAAACTAATGCAATAAGGCTCCGAAAAGTGGATATGTTAGTTATAGGTTAGTAGGTGTCAAAGTAATCTAAGCCTTTATTTTGGGTGAAACCTCTAATATCAAGTTTATCTTGTAAAGTTTTGTACTGAACCATCAGATTTCAATATTATCTTAAAATCCCACTTGCTTCTAATTGATCCCTAGGTTAGTCAGTTAGTTCCCAAGTATGATTTGATCTAGTTGATTCAAGACCATTATCTATAGTCTCTTTCCAGAAACTAGCGTCTACTAATCTTATAACATTGTTATATGTCTTAGGCCCTCCCTCCATAAGAAAGAAATTTATTACATCTTCACTTAGCATGTCTATATTAGTCATTAAATTAGTGATAAAGTCATATCCAAAACTAGACTCAATTCTACCCTCTTACTTCTACTAGGTCCAACCTTAGGGAAACTAATAGGGTTAACAAATTATGTTAGAGAAAGGGAATTATCACTTACAAGCATATCAAATACTGGCAGATAAGTTAATAAGAAGTATAACAATAGGAAAAGAGGTATAAATATCATTAATATTTTTCAAAGGAAATATATTTTTAAAGAACTCAGTGTCTCTAATTCACAAATAGATTTATCATCTAACAATAAGAATCTATATACAACGCTATTCTAAGCATAACCTATGAAATTTGAATATATGGTCTTAGGGAAGAGGTTGACTTTCTTGAATTCGGGTATCCATACCTTGGTCAAATACCCAAACACTTTAAAGTATATCAGGTTAGGTGGAAATACTTTCCACAAGTCATAAGGATTCTTGTCTAAGTTCTTATGTGATACTCTATTTAGTACACAGCTAGAAAACAAGACAACCCCCTTTCCCCCACATGTTGTGCGGTAAACCTGAACTAATTAACATGGAATCCATCATTTCTTTAAGGGATCTATTTTTACTTTAAGATGTGTCATTTTGATGGGGTGTATTTGAGGCGCTTAGTTAATGTATTATTCCATTATTTGAAAAAATTCTGTGAAGGAATTAGATCTACATTCATCGCTCATATCTGAGATAAGTCTCTTGGTTTTTCTTTCATGTTGGTTTTCAACTTGATGCTGAGGCGCTTGGTTAATGTATTATTCCATTATTTGACAAAATTCTGTGAGGGAATTAGATCTATATTCATCGCTCATATCTGACATAAGTCTCTTGGGTTTTCTATTAGGCTGGTTTTCATTTTGATGTATCTATTATGATATACTTTGATTTATACAAGACATCATTGTGCGAATTTGTGATATTTAATGTGGGATTTTCCCTTTATTTGACATGTTTTGAGTTGTTTGCTAGTTTTAGATATAAATGTGTTTTTGGAGAAATTTGAGATGATTTGTGTGCTAAGTGTGCATATAATAGGAACAATTGGATGATACGAGACCCTTGGATAAAGTTAGTAAGTCAAAAAGTTAAGTAAACACCCAAAAAAGTCACAAAAGGATCCAAAAAGTTCATTGGAAGCTCAACAAGTATTGCCGAGGAGTGCTTCTATCAATTTGTAAAATTCACAAAAATAATTGGTGAGGATTCTGATCATAATACTTAAAAACAATATGTCTCTTGGATTCTATTGCATGAGAATAGACAGTTCAAAGATCGAATTTAAATTGAAGAAGTTATGGTCATTTTGCTATTAATATTCAAGTTGTCCAGAATTTACAAAGAGCCTACTAGGCCACTTTTGACTCACTTAAGTTGGCCCAATTGTTGGAAACCATTTCAAGGGATTATATATATACCAGTTTTTAACCTCGAAACACAACTTATCATAGAGGAAAGATTAGGATCGCTGGGAGTAAGGAGAAACAAGGGCCACACCTAATTCATCAATTCTTTCATAATCAATTCGTGTAAAATTTAATTTATTTTGTTCTTTCATTTATGAATATATATTTTTTTTTATCCAAGCATGAACTAAAAATATTTTAATTTGAGATTTCACATGTATGAACCCTAACTATGATTTGCGATTTATTTTACGAAATTTGGTATTACAAGTTAAAATTAATTAGATTGTGGATGCCTCGTTGATTATAGTTCTTGTGTGTAATATTTATTCCTATGATTTAGACAATTAATTGAATTATGTTAGGTATTAAACTATGCCTGGGAGTGGGGTTTTAGTTTCAAGAATTAAAATTATAATTGTTTAGTTGAGTCTGAGAATTGGAAAATTTAAACTAGTTAGATAATCACATAGGGTTAGAACTTTAGGCGTTATATAATTTTGTAGGATCATTAGGGAGGGGTTCCTAGAATTATATAGAAGACCCCTACTTGTCCGAGAAGAAATTAGGGTGATTTTAGTATCCTTGTTAGCAAGTGAAATTCCAAATTTACCCTTAAATCAAAATTAGACCCATGCCATGCTAGTGGTGAGTATGCAATCTTAAGGTATATTTATTTTCGTTTCTCATCTTATTACTACGGTTTAGTCCATTCATTTTGATTTAGTTAATCATTAGTCCTTTATTTTATAGTTTTAATAGTATAGTAGTTTTACTCAACAAATATCTAAAATGAAGATGAAATTATTTGTTTAACTTCTTAATCCATGTGGAGAACAAACTTTGCGTACATCTTTATTACTTGTGACGACTCGTACACTTGTGGGACATATTCTCCTAAGTGTTGATTTTACATCATACTTTGGGAGCGAACAAGTTTTTGGTGTCGTTGCCAGGAAATAGTTAGTTAATTATAGTTTTAGTTTTATTTAGACTTTTGTTGGTAGAATTAACACTTGTTCTTGGATTTGTTCTTTTTATCCGTAGGTACAAGATTTCTCCCTGAGCGGTGAAATCAATCAGCAACCACTTGGGAAGGCTCATTTGAAAAATTTATGGAGACTATTATTCAAATCCCGAGAGATTCAACTATGCGGAACACTCTTCGGGTTATCAACAATGGGGTAGTAACTACTCCCAATCACCTAGAAATACCTTCAAGAGCAAGGATGGTGCAATCAATGGGTTTGTAACATCCAACAACCTCTAACAATACATCAAGCTTCTCGATTGAAAAAATTGTTGGCAAACTTCATGTGAACCATTGGAGAACTCTCACAAGAATAGAGGAGCTTCCTTCCCAATTATTGGATGATACGTTTGCAAAATTCATATAGGAATCCAATGAAATAAAGGCAAGACACAAGGCGCAATAGTTTGAAACTAAGGCCACATCGAAAAGGATACAAAGGGATATAACTAAAATTTTAAATGCCTCGAATGCCCTAAATAAAGCTTCCATGATTACCGAAAATTCCGATGAGCCCTATCATAATTCCCCTCTTTCGAGAGATAACTTTCCTTCTCAATCTATATATGAACTAGAAGAAATATGGATTGATCAGCCAGGAAAAGTAATTGATGAAGAGTCAGTGATAGAATACAATCGCGTAGGTGATGTAGAGATTTTGCCAGATGTGGTTGAAGACCAATATAGAGTTGAGCCTCTTTTTATCATACTGGAGAAAGGGGTAGCGAAACATAGCCTAGAAGCCGAAGAACCAAATGTTATCCCCATAGAATTTGCATATAATCAAGAGAAGTAAGTTGAGTAGTAATCAGTTTTACCGTGGGGAAAGAGCTTCCTTATAAACATTTTGATGATGTAATAGTGAAAGTTTGGGTTGATGAAGAAGACAAAGAAAAAGTGGTTGAGAAATCTATTGAAGAACTGAAGGTTCTAGCGAAAAAGGGAGTTAAGTCTTCGCCACAAGAAGTTCACGCACCATCATTCCCAGCGAGAGTTGTGAAAGAAGTTAGAACAAGGCTCGCTAAAAATCAACGGGTATTAGAACCAAAAATACCTCCACCGTAAAAGAAGGTCAACAAATGTCTTGGACGCAGGGTGTTACATTGAAAAAGTAAGGCGGAAAGGAGGGGAAAATACCTACCTCCTTACAAAGATGAACGTGTAATTAAAGATAACAAATAACTTATACCATCCAAGACAATCATCAAATATTACCATGTGAAGGATGTGTTTCGTCGCGAGACTAAGACGAGGAACCGGGGAAACTACCAACCCCTTTCAAAGTTTAATTGAAACAAAAAATAGGTGGAAAATTCCCAAGCTACCATTCTAAGGAGGAGGTGAGTGTAAGTTGAGGAGTACCGCATGGGCCTCAAGAAAAATTCGGGTAAGTTTTCATGTTGATCTTAACAATGTGATAAAGAAAAGTTCTTCTTGGGAGGCAACCCAAGGTCAAATGGGGTAAAACCCGTGTTTTTTTATCGCCTTTCTTAAATTACTGTATACTATTTCTAGTAGTTTCGAGTTTACTTAGTTTATATTATGCATAACTAAAAGGGTTATGGAGTTTATATGATTCTCAAGTCAACATAGGTGAGGTTTCAGGTAAAAAATGAAGGTTAAAACTGAGAAATGGTGAAATACTAGAAAAGTGGAGCCTCTAATGGAAAATCTGAGTAGTTTGATGCGTTGGAGCAATTATATATATATATTTTTTTGCTAGGAAAGTTATCCCATTATACATTCAACAATACAAGTACAAAAAATGGCAATTAGTTTTTCAAAAAAAAAATCATCACAAAATAGACATTTTTAAACTACTAAATATAAAATACCACTTTCGAAAATTGTATAGCTAAAAAGAATATAACACTGAAGTTTAGATGTTCTAATTTCCAGCTAGACATCCCACTAGTGTCTTTTTTCACATTACTCTACTTCTTTCTTACCCGTCATTTACTATCTCATGGGAATTCATCGAAACCCTAGCCATTGCACAACATTCAACCACTAAGCCTCGGATTTTAGCCACCATCAGCTCCATCATTTGGTTATATTATCCGTGTATTCTCTTGTTTCTTTCCCACCATATCATCTACAAACTTATCGCCAATATGATTCTCAAGTATTTGATTTGACCTTGATTTTGATTGGTGTTGTAATATGAATCTATTTACAACTTCATCCCATAAGCAGATTCAGAGGATAAATCCATGGTTATACAAGGTCGTGAGCCATATCTCGTTGGTGATTTTGCATTCCTAAAAAAGGTTACTTTGATCTTCAGTCTCCAGGTTTCAATAGCTACACTTTGTACTTATCTCATTGTTCCATGTATCTTGTGTCCTTTTTGATGGTATTCAGTTTATAATGGCCAACCACATAAAAAATATATAGTGTTGTCTTACTTTTTTGTCCCGGACTATCTTGTACAAATATATTACTTAAGGTTTTGTCCTAATCAGTTCATAAATATCTACGGTAATGAGATGATCTTTTAGTACCTTCACATATCACAATATCTGTTGGATGAGGAAAAATCTGCATTGTATTTTTGTATTCTCTCATAAACTGTAGATTGGATGACCATCTACATTGATCCCAATTAGTACATTGCATTAGTTTACCGTTCTTGTAATAATCAGGCACATTGATTAATTCATATTTGAAAGGCTTTTGTTGTTAGAAATCCAATTTTCTCACCAAAAGTTTATCTACACACCATTCTCTACTTAATACTTGATGAAATATTTTGTTGAGTCTCTGACCTTGAGTATCTTCCTCCATCCTCATGTTGCATAATTAGGAATTGGCACTTTCTAGATTTATTTATTATGTAACAAGACTGAGTGAACCTAGGTGGACCAAATTTAAATTCTTTTTGTACAACAAGACCAAGTTAGCTTCATGATTGTTACTCTGTTATGTACTTCTATGTTCTTGATTCCAAGTCCACCTTCACTGGTAGGCACACTTTATCCCAGGATATTTTTTTCTCCATATGTATGTCTTTGTCCCTTTCCAAATAAATGAGTCCATTTTACTATTCAGATGCTTTATCACCTTCTTTGGTAGTGCAAACACACTACATCAACATACTTCTAAGTTTCTTAGAACTGATGTAATTAATTGTAATCATCCCCCATATGATAAGAACTTTGTACTCCAATGATTGATTCTCCTAGTCATATTGTCTAATAATACTTTACATTATTGAGCATTCAAGTTACCTATGATCTAGGGGATTCCCAAGTGTCTCATTGGTAGCTCACCCTCAGAGATTTTCAGTATTTCGAATATGTTTAACTTGATGCCATTATTGCAGCCTCCATAGAATATGTTACTTTTTTTATCACTTACTAGAAGGCATGAGATTTAAAGAACAATTGAAGTCCCTTTCTTATGGATATTGTTGTTTTGATGGTTGGTTTGAAGAAAACCAATAGGTCATTAGCAAACATCAAGAGATTTATCTTAACTCCTTTTCATTTTGGATGTCAAGTAAACTCTTTCTTCTTTCCAATTTTTTGAGAATCATTTTCAGAACCTCCATACAAATTACAAATAAGTAAGATGAAATTGGGAGAAATGTTTAATAAAATGAAAACAAATTGGCGAATTTCAAGCTTTAAGTAAGAAGTTATGCCAAAAAGAAGAAAAAAGGAAAAAAAGGCTCCAGCTTAATCTGTTAGACCGAACCAGGTCTATTTATTACACTCATCCGAGAGTAGCAAAAGATCCTGGTCGAGCCAGACAGAGCTGTTCGATTTAAAAAACCTTGAAAATTTTGAAAAGGCATAACTTTTTGCTCGTATGTTGGAATTAAATTTTTCTCAGGCCTAGATCGCATATTTTTTAGAGACATATCTAATGTCATAGACCACACCTCGATAGTATCTCTCACTAAAAATTTATGGAAAAATCATTGAGATTCTTCACACTACTCTAACTTTGTAAAAAAAAACTAGCAAACGATTAGATAGGATTTTTCGGGAGATATTAGCAACTCTAGATAGCTAGAGAAGTCTAGTTTCCAGTTCAGCAAATCACCCCTCATTTGTATATCGTATGAAAAATTTATCATCAATGCGATGAGGTGCAACACTAATAATGAAGGAAGTTTCCCGAATTCGCATGCCCCTTTGGCTCCGAGTCAAACCACAAGACCGAGGAACTCTACACACATCATCAAGGCCTCATCATGGATCAAGAATGTCGACCCCGAACTTGGGTATTGAGTGATTCTTGCGAATTTACTACTATATACTCTCTCGTTAGCCTTTGTATATTATATATTTAGGTGTATAATGGTAAATTTAAATTTTCTTTGAGTCTTTCTGGGTCTGGGGGGCACGACTCAACTTTAATTTAGGGGACCTGTTTTCCTCATCCATGTTTATGTGTTTAATGCTTTAAAAAATAAAAATTGGGGAAAACATTAGTTTAGGAAATAGATATGAACTAGTTAATGTCCTTTGAAATCATGTATAAATGAGTCGATGATAGTAAATTATATACTTTATTTTTGGAATTGTCCATATGTGTACTTGAATACTCGTACGAAAACATGTAAGTGTGGAAAAAAATGATTTGTGAACAGTTCATATAAGGACCTAGAAACTAAGTCAGAATTGAGTAGGTGTGTAGAACGTTAGATCCAACCTAGTTTAAAACCTACTTCACTTACAACTTTTATGGAAACGAGTTAATGAGATCATATAGCTTTGAAAATGAATATGGAAGTTCCTTATTAGCCACTTGTTCCCTTTAATTTTATTACCAAATAACATTGAGTAATATCCTTATTCCCTTTAATCTTGAGACCTTTCTATTTGTTAACCATTATCATAAGTTGATACCCCTTAGAGTGTAGGACTTTACCATATGACACACCCTTAAGTCACAATTCCTTACGACTAGTCGTCTTGTACTTGATTTTAGGGTGGTGGGTGTTCATGGTTTTGGGATACATTTAAGTGGTATTACGCTTGTGTATTGTTATGTATTTATGCACTTTGTTATGATCCTTACCGAGATTCAAGAAAAGAACAAAAAAAGATTGAAAAAAAAGAAATAAAATGAATGAAAATAAATCAACATGAATTCTTACGTCAAAACAATATTCATGTTTGACTTGCAAAAAGAAAGAATAAAATTGGATACAAAATAATTCGGCAAGTGAATTATTGGGACATAAAAAAGGCAGTGGTTTTGGGGATTTGGGAATGCGAATATATTGCATCTAAATGAAATGCATAAGTACATCTTTGAGCGTAAACTCAAATTATTAGGCGGTTAGTGAGGAAATGGCCAAAGATCACTCTACATTATCCAAATATATTATACCCAACCTAAGCCTAATTATAACTGAAAAGACCCTAATATTCTTAGTTATGCGATTTAATGACAAATGAGTGGAAAGGAAGTGAGTAAGTAGGAAATTACACATTGTGGAAGGATCGAGGATCGCCATATAGCTACCACTACAAGCTAATTATTTTAGTCCCCCCTTTTGCATTCCTAACCGTTCTTGGACCTTTACCATGTTGATTATGTGTATGAATAGTATATTATGTGGATTATTTCTTGAGTGGGACCTTATGAAACTTGTCTTACATTGTTTTATTTGTATTATTACATGCTTTACCCTTATGGAAATTTTGTTTTGGGACCCTATTTTATGCTTATTTTGTCAGGACGACAAAACCTTGAGTTGGGAGTCTCGATGTATCTCCTTTTGTGATAAATTTTGAGTTATACAAGATATCATTTTTCCAGGTTTGTGAGATTTTAGTATGGGATTCCTTTATTTGATATGTTTTATACTGTTAGCTAGTTTTAGATTTAAAGGTGTTTTTCGAGCAATCTGAGATGAATTCCGTGTTAAGAGTGAAATTTATAGGAACATGGATGACACGAGACCCCGAGATGAAGTTAGGATTTCAAAAATTCAAGTAAAAATCCAATTCAAGTCGCAAAAGGAACAGAAAGTTCCATTTGAAGCTCATCAAGAATTGTCAACTGAACATTTCTATCAACTTTAAAAATGCACTACAAATAATTGGTTAGGATTTTGATCATAATACTTACACGAAAGATATATATTGAAGTATAGATCAAGTGAAAAGAAATATTTCAAAAATTGGAGTTGAATTGAAGAAGTTATGGGTATTTTCCTATGAAGACCCAAGTTGTCTAGAATTTACAAAGAGTCCATTGGGCCACTTTTGACTCATTTATGTTAGCCCAACAAATAGGAAACGTTTTTGGAGACTATATTGCCAGTTTTTTTCTTAAAACACACATCTTATCATAGAGGAGAGCTTAGGATCTTTGGTAGCAAGGAGAAGCAAGGTAACTACACCTACATTAATGTTTTCTCTAATCAATTCGTGTAAACTATAAATTCTTTCTTTTTTCAATTATGAACATACTTATTATTATATTTTATTTCTCCAAGCATGAAATAAACATATTTTAGCTTGATATTTCACATCTATTAACCCTAACTATGATTTGGGATTCATTTTATGAAATTTGGGATAACATGTTAATATAATTAGATTATGGATGCCTTGTTCATTACAATTCTTGTGCATAATTTTTATTAAAATTATTTTGAAACTTATTTTAATTATTTTAGGTATTAAAATATGTCTGTGAGGGAGGGTTTAATTTTTGGAATCAGAATTATAAATGTTGAGTTTGAGAATCTGAATATCTAGCTGGATAGTTACATATGGTTAGGACTTTAGGCATTAGATGATTATGTAGGATCACTCAGGAGAGGTTACTAGGATTAGATGGAAATTCCTACTTATCTGGGAGGAACTTAGGATGAATTCTGAATCCCGGTTAGCAAGTGAAATTCTCAATTTACCCTTAAATCAAGAGTAGGCTCATGCCATGCTAGTGGTGATCATACAATCTTAAGGTATATCTCTCTCCATATCTCATTTTATCAATACTTTTTAGTCCTTTATGGAAAAGACTTGCATTTACCACTGCCATCTATCATGTGGGGTGAATGAGAAATAACCTTATTATGAGAGGTGAAACTCCATTTAGAGAACGAGTTTTAAAGGAGATCAAGTTGTGCACATTTTTATTATGTTGTTCGATTTGTACGCCAATCATGCATTGTCGGGTGATAGTGGCTACTTATTTGTTACTAATTGAGTGTTAGAATATAAAATAATTAGACATTATCTTAAATTTTCAAGCCTAGGCAGGTAGCATCACTATGCCAGATGTTAGGATTAGCGACGACACCTTTGGTGACCGCCAGTGTGGTCACTGTTTTAGGGGTTCTGGCGACCGATAATGGTCACCAATACAATATAATAAAATAATAGTTTTATAGTTTTGTATCGAGTGCAACGTTGGTCGCTAAATATTGACATACACTAGCTACAACAACGAGCGTCACTAATGAGTCTGTTTGATTAAAATAAATAAAAGGAAATTTTCTACAGGACACCATGTGGTCGCTACTAAGATGCACTCATTATTGACCACCAATGTGGTTGGTGAAGGTCCAAGTACGAAACTTCTGTACAAATATAAAAACCTTAACCGACCCATGTTGTGGTCCCTAAAGACTAAATTTACATCAACGATTAGTATAGTGGTCGTTAATGTAAATTCTGGCAAGAATTAAATAAACTTCTAGCGGCTGTTAGTCGCAGCCGCTAAAGGCTAGCGTAATAAATATACAACGGATTGGACAAAAGCTACCCAATCCCCATTTCCCTATTTTTATTAAACCCTTTTCTCGTAAACACAAAAATTGCTCTCCAATAATTTTCACCACGAAGCCACCTCTTGCAACTACCACCTCTTATTACGCTACCAGTCTTCACCTAGCTTAGATTTACTCATTGTGATCCCTTTCCACCATCAAATCTTTCAATTTTTTGGGGTATTTCTTAACACATCTATTCATCAACGCTTGTGATTTCTTTTGTTATGCTTTATATTATGTTGTGTTGATTGTCAAATAATGTAGTTTCATAATATAAATATATATATGATTTTTTGCTATAATCTAAGAGATTTTTTTTTGGATTATGAGAAAAAATTAGGGTTTAGAAATGGGGAATTTAATATAGGAGTGAAACTTATGGTTATATTAGATTGCATAATTCATGTATATATTAGATCGAATGTCAACATTTTTTTTCTTTACCGCGATAGATTAATTTAGTCATGAGACATTATTTTAGGGTTATATTGCGAATATTGGAAGGATTATTCCCAAATTCCTATAGTCTCGTTTCATGTCAAGTTTTGGATAATTATTACCTATAGAGCTATCTGTGCATAATTTATGTGTTAAGTATAAATATTTTAGGTACTTTTCTATTAGATCCCAAGACAAGGATAATAACTCTATAAAAGAAGGCCAAACCCATGCCAAGGCGTTAAAGGACCAAAAAACCACTTTTAGAATGCGCGGGCAGTTACCGACCAGATTGGAAATCGACTTGTTGGTGTCACCACGTGCAATTTATGAAGATTATACAATATCCCTCTTGTTTATATATAGTACTTAAAGCTAGGAGTGCGTAGGAACTATCGCTTTGTGATTTGGAGTTGAATTGAAGAAGTGTGCAGCCGTCGTGGCTCAAACCAGGCCACTTTTCCTTGAAAACATTTTTGGGTTGAATTAGGTTACTTAAAAGGGACCCCAACCCGTAAAACATAATTGGACCTCTCTCTCTCTCTCTCTCTCTCTCTCTCTCTCTCTCTCTCTCTCTCTCTCTCTCTCTCTCTCTCTCTCTCTCTCTCTCTCTCTCTCTCTCTCTCTCTCTCTCTATCTCTATATATATATATATATATCAGTTTTTATCATTAGAAAAGTGTCATTATGAAGTTACCAATCATTAAAAGTCAATTACACGCCTAAAGGTAAGAGAAAAGATTAGAGACTAGAAGTTGGGGCCCTACTGCACCATTTCTACACCATTCAGGGCTCGTTTGGAAGTGCTTATTTTAGAGTAAAAAAGCGCTTTTAGAATAAAATTTAAAATTTTAAAAAACTATTAAAAATACTATTGAAATCTAAAATTATTTTAAGTGTTTTTTTCAAGAAGCACCAATTTGGTGCTTCTCATAAAAGTGCTTTTCCGGATTAAAAAACTCTTAAAATGCTAAAAGCACTTGCTTTTTCAAAAAATCACTTCCAAATAGGCACTCAATCTTAAGTATTAGGGTAATTAGTATTAATATCTTATCTTAAACACGAGTCTAATCTTTTTACTATTAATGTTTATTTTTTTTAATTATCTACTAAATTTTCTTAGCTTGAGTTCGCAATTATGGATGATCCTTGAATACTTTATTGATGCTTTTATGTTATTTGCGACCATTGAATAGCTTAATGTTTTAGTTGTTTATGTATTGAATGGATATATGCTATCTATATCCTGATCAAATATAGATTGACCCTAGTACCTTAAACTGTCACCCTGGCGGGGGGGTTAGGAACTTAACCGGTTTATTTACGTCTGATGTGCGGTAGTGGTCCTGACAGGCTTGCCTACCCGTATAATGATATAGGTTAAATTCTTGTAGCATCGAGATTTTGGATAGATTTATCTCAACAAGGACTGTAGTAAGAGGTAGGTAGCTTTCTAAGCTACCCTGGCGCGAATTAGAATCCCGATTGGCATAACAAACCAATTCACCCTTATAACTCGAATCATCAACTTAGTAGGATAGAGAATAGTAGCCAACTCAAGATAATTATTTTTATCTATTGCATCTTAGTTTTAATATGAAAACTAAATAAAAATATATTATTTTAATTATGTCTTTAGTAGTTAACAACTAAATCCATCTACGCTCATTAGTAATTCAGTATTAAAATTAACAAACTTAGTCCACGTGGTAACAATACTCTTTTACTTAATTTTATTACATGTCAATGATCCATACACTTGTGGTTAGTTAGGTGCTCTCGATGTGTTGAATTTCTATCTTATTTTATTACACCTTAGGAGATGCCAATTATATTTATCCAGAATTTTTTACGATGCAATTAAGTACAAATGGACCTACCCTAGGGATAAAGAGTGGATTAAGTCGAAAAGCAAGTTTATTTTTGCTTTTGTAAAGGGTGTTAAGAGATTCATTGAATAGTCATATTCACACATGGATCGGTCTAATGTGATTAAATGTATGAGTAATTGGTTCGTGAATAGACGTAAAATATATATTTAGAGGTTAAGGCGGATATTCTGAGAAATGGCTTTTTATCGATATGTGAAATTTGGAATTTGCATAGTGAAGTAGAACTTGTTCACTCTAATGTTATTCCTAGTAATGTAGATGAGGAAATGATGAGTGTTCTAGATGATTTAAGGGGAATTTTTAATGAAATGATACAGAAATGGTAGACGAGAATATTCCACGAAGTAACGTTCTTTTGATGCTTTGGTCGCAAAAATGATTACCAAGTTGTATCCTGGTTTTATGAAAATGGGGTTGTTGAACTTTTTATAAAAATTGATGCATATGAAGATGAAAAATAAGTGTAAAAATACTTCGTTTGCTAAGCACATACAGTTTTTGATTCGTGCTTTCCCCAATGGACATACCTTAACCTTATCGTTGAAGACTCAAACAAGAAGTTAAAGAGTTGGGGGTTAGGTTATGAAACAAATTATGTATGTTTCAATGAATGTGTCTTGTATCAAGCTCATCATAAATTATTAGAGGAAATATAGTTTGTAACTTATCTATGTGGGACCCAAAGAAGGGGAAAAAGTGACGTTATTTTTCAATCACCCCAAAATTATAGTGATTGTACGTATCGAGACATTACTGCAAAGAAAATGATTTGGCACAAGAGTGGAAAAACTACAGACAGTGATGTTTTGTCTCATCCAGTTGATGGTCTTTGTCTGAAAATGTTTGATGAGCATCACCCATATTTTTCTATAAAGACTCGTAAAGTTTTTTTGTGCTTAGCATGTTATGGATTTTGTCCATTTTCTGAACAAAATAATTCATATAGAATATGTTAGGGGATATTGACTGTTTTGGGCTTACCATCATGGTTGTGCATGAAAGAATCGACACTCATGCTAACTTTATTGATTTTCAATCTATGTTGTCCCAAGAATACTTGGACGTATTCCTTTATCCTATGATAGACGAGTTGAATATGTTGTGGGGTCCATGCATCCCTATTTTTGATACACATAAGAAAGAATTATGTGTGTTACGTGGTTGCATAGTGTATATGGTCTATGATTATCAAACGATCTCGTATGCATCATGTTGGTCCAGTCAAAGGTACAAGGCGTGTATGGAGTGTATGGATTCTATGACTTCCATTCGAGTTTAAAAAGGGATAGTGTATTTCAATCACTAACGATAGTTACCACTCTCACATCTATTTTGAAAAAACACGAGTTTGTTGCCAAAAAACGATTATAGATCTCCTCTCATGAAGTATAGTCCAGTCAGTATCCAAACACAACTTGATGGTTTGACCTTTGTATTTTTGGAAAAACACAAGGACTTTGGTGGTAAGATAATTAACAGACGGGTACTCAACAATTTAATTGGGAGAATAACATATTCTACGATTTACCTTATTGGTTGAAAAACTTGTTAATATTGAACATCGATGCTATGCATTGTGAGAAAAATGTATGTGATTGTTTACTTGGTACAATTGTGGGTCTTGACGACAAAGTTAATAGAGACAACGCAAAGGCGAGACTGGATTTGAAGAATATGGGCATTTGAGAGAAATTGTGGCAGTCCACATATATGAGGGTGGGGTGATGCAACTGAAATCAAAGTATGTGAGGAGTCTGGATAAGAGAGGGGCATTTCTTGTATGGTTGGAAACCCAAAAGTTTCCCGATGGTTTTGCGTTAAGTTTGAGAAATAATATTATGATTGATTATGAAAAGATCATCTGAAGGAAATTCCAAAATCATCACATTATGATGCAGTTCTTGTTAGTCACTTCTCTTCTTTAGTGTTGATTTTTATCACACTCTAGGATTGACCACCCATCTTTTTAACTCACTACACTAGACATTACTCCATTCTTCTTTAGCTCTCTTTGTCTCTTTCTTTTAGCTCAAATTAGTTTCTTGGGGTCTGAGAGCATAAAACGATACCTAAGAACCTGAAAAGAGACAAAGTAAAAACAAGCGTGAAACTGTTTAAACGCTAAACACAATGACTAACTAGAAAAATCTCTGGTAGCGGTGCCAAAAACTTGGTGGGACCCAGGGTATGATAAAATAACGATAATAACATCATAACACACCTTGAAGAATCATGAGAAACTGTACGGAAGTCCACAGATCGTTCGCAAGTAATATTTAAATAAGTAAAAGTTTATTCTCAAGGACTTATCGGTTAGCTCAAACTCGTGTTTAGATATAAGCGTAGATGAAAGTACTTGTTAAACTAAAACAGAAATAAAATGAACATTTGTTTGGTTTTATAATAAGAATGCAAATATGAAATTTAACTAGAATGTAAATAACTAAGATCATTAAGATGGTGATGAGATATAACTTAAGTATGCTAGTATGCACCTATCTTACTAAGTCACTATTCTAAATATAAGGGCGAATTGAGCATATATAAGTAGTCTAGATTCTTTAGTCCTTCTAACTCCCGTCAAGGTAGCTCAGAAGGATAACTCAAACTACTAGGGGACTTGGGTAAGGAAATCCTATGCAATGATCGGTGAATAATTTCTAACCCTAATGAATATCTAGTTAGGCAAGTCCGCCAGGATCACTACCGCACACTAAACGATTATGTATCATTTTAAGAAATTGAACCCCCCGTTAGGGTGACAATCCTAATTACTAAAGGCAGTCCTAAATAAATTTGCCAGAGCTAGGGCAATTAATTAATGGCAAAAGAACATAATACAATTATACAAAATGAAGTGCTCAACTTTATTAAATGCAATCCCAAATAATATAGAATAGCAAAATAGAAATCAAGGGTTATACATAGTGCAAACCCAAGCTATGTGATGATTAGTTAATGATTACAGATAAAAAACTAAAGTGTAAAAGTTTTAGAAACATAGTTAAGCTAAGAATCTAATACGAATTACCCTAATGGTAGCGGTGGAATGATGTAAAAGTGTTGTTGTGGTGCTCCAACTTCTGTTGATTCCTCTATCGACTTACTCTCTATCTGGTGGAAAATTCTGAATGAAATGAAGGCAAGAACCTGTATCTCAAGTCAAATACTGATATATATATATTGGTCATTTTCTAGGTTTAGATGACCTAATACAACCCAAAAATGTTTGCTTTCCAAGAGTGGAATAGTTCGAGTCTCACTAGTTGTGAAATTAATAACTTCTTCGTTACAACTACAAATCACAAACCTTCAGCGGTCACACGTTCCTAATTAAGAGTCCTAGCTGGATATAAATTGGATCCTCCAAATTATTTGTCAATCTCACGTGTCATCGAAAATAATTTACTTTCTAAATCTGGCTGATGGCTTTTGCACTTTCTATAAACAGCTTATTTGTCCTTTAACTCTTGCTATCGTGTTTAATATCTTTTCCTAGACTTCTTATCCATACTTTGACATCTAAGATCATCCTTGTAGCTAAGACCTTCAAACGTAACACACGAATTACACCTAAAATGCTCTAAAAGTACCAAATCTCCATACCTAGACGAGAAACGAGAATATATCATATAATAGGGGAAATCTCTTAACTAAGTATATAATGAACCTAAAATGATGTCTCGTGACTAGATTATTCTATCATAAATATGTAGACATCAGAACACAAGTCAATTTTGGTTGTAGATGGTAATGTAGATATGGAAATAATTCATCAAAGTAGTTTTTACAATTGGTTCTTGAGAAAGGTATACTATAATTCAAAATCAAAATATTAATCAAGAAAGTGTAACTCACTAGTTTTCCTATTATTAGGTTCATAAACTGAAGGTAGCATGTGATCCAATAGTAACCCAAAAAATTCAATATGTGGCTAACATTGCAAATCATACAATTTGGAAATATTATGCATGTGTCACTAATGGGGTGAAGTGGGTCTCATGTATGAAAAGTGAGAAATATTTCATTACGGATTATCGTATTTGTTGGTATGGTGAATTAATTAACGTATTCAAGGTGGGTTTCTCAAAAGATTGTTCAGTTTCGGTCTTCGAGTGCAAATGGTATAACACAAGGAAATGAAGAATACGAAACAAGCACGGTGTAACCAAAATTGATGATAGTTCATATTAGTACAAATACGAGTCGTATATTATAGCAAATCAAGCAAGGAAGGTGTTCTACATTAATGATCTAGTGCACACTAAAGAATCGTGATACGGTGCATGGAAAATGGTTTGGAAAGTAAGCGACCGTCATGGTTGGATTGCAGATGTTTGGGGTGTCGTGTCGGTAGTTGATACATCTGAGCTGATGCCTATTGTGAATGATACCGCAGAGATATATGTATTACAAATGAATAACTGAGAATACACCAAAATTGACCAATTGATATTAGATCATGATCCAACTATTGTAAATGATAAGGAAAAACAAGACGATACTTAGGGTGTGTACGCAAATGAGGTTAATACCACCAGACGATGCATATGGATAATGATGATGAGTTTATTGCAGATGAAATAGACAAATACGAGACAAACTAGTATTATTAGTTGATTGGTTTTATTTTTATATCAAAATAGCTTATATATGTTAATTAATATCTTTTGGAGGCTATTGTTATTAATTGTAGAATTATTATACTTTTAGCGTACTTTGGGTTTACCAGGTGTATTAAAGAAAAACTGTAAATGAATAGATTTAAAAAAATTAATTAATAAACTTTTAGCGACCACAACGAATACTCGAGCCAATAACCATAGCCAATGGTCGCTAGAAAAAAAACACTCGCGACCGCCGAATGGTAGTGGAACAAAGAATTGGCAACAGCTATACTGCCGCCAATGGAAAAATTGTCTAGCAACCGTGTGTGATCGCTATAAGTCAACACCTTTAGCGAGAGATTAGGTGGTCGGTAAAGGTATAACATCTAACGACCGCAAAAGAGATTTCTCGATAAAAGGGCACCTCTAACGGCCAACCAACAGTTAGTATCCTTTAGCGACTACAGACGGCCGCTAATAATTTTAACGACCGATTCAGGCACATCTAGCGATCACATGTGCGGTCGCTAACATTTTGTGGTGTGTACAATTACTTTTCTCTTTTTATTAGTTTATAATCGTTTATCCAAACAAAATAAATAAACATAACAATTTTTCTGAAACTGAAAAACCCTAGCTAGTGGTTTTATACGATTATTACCCTATGAAATCAATTGTAGAGCTAAAGAAATATACATGTGCACGTGGTAGAGACTATGTACGTAGGAAATAATACGTTTCCGCAAGTTTTCAGATATAAAACAAATAAATAATAAGACAGCTAAGAAGCTAGAAGAGTAAATGAGAGGAGACTGAGAAGGGAAGCAAAAGTAAAGCTAATAGAAGAGTAATATTAATGGCGAAGATCGTATGGTGGCAGATGAGGCAGATGAAAATATTCAAGTAGGTGGGGATGTTGGGTAGGTTTGCGTTTAAGTAATAGCTTTCAATTCCTTTCCCTGTTTCAATTTCCATCTCTCATTCATTATACCTACCTATTTCCAGATTAAATCACATAAAATCGAACACTATTAAACACTAGCGGCCATTGTTCTACCTCCTGCTGCACCACCAATCATCATCATCATTTTTAGATTTGTGTGCTCACTTAATGCTCACTTTTAATCTTACTTAGATAAAAAAATATAGGACCATCAGATAATCCATTGGAAAAAATTTCCAACCCCTCTAAGAATCGTAGTATTCAAGAAATTAAAAGTCCACCTTATTAGTGGTCAATTTCCAAGTCTATTTCCTTTACATCTTGGTCAGTTTTGGTGCTATTAAGAGTTAGTGATCAATGGTGTTATAGTTTTCCACAGTTACTTTCTTTCTTTCTTTTTCTTCTCTCTGGGCACTGAATGTAATGGGTACTATTCAAATAATTATACAATTTTCAACACTCCTATTTATTTTTCTGGTTATCTTGGAAAAGTTTAGTACTGCTTATGGTAGTGTAAATATTACAAGATATAAACAACAAGTGAGCAGTTTGAGACTTGCCAGGATTGAGAAGCATTTGAGCAAGTTAAACAAGCCTCCTGTTTTGACCATTCAGGTATTGGTTTGTTTTCCCGATCGATACAGTTTTGTGCTAGGACTAATCCTTGTTTAATCTTTTATCATCGTTTTACTTTCTTAGAGTCCAGATGGAGATATTATAGATTGCGTGCATAAAAGAAAACAGCCAGCTTTAGATCATCCTCTTCTCAAGAATCACAAGATCCAGGTAAATATTATATACTCATGTAATCATCCTCTTTCACTTCACTCAAATTGACTCATGATTGAACCAAAACACGTTATTAGGGGAATGGTGTTACACTAATTTTTTAAATTTGTAGGTGAATCTAGCTAGCTAGTATGACCCAGTCTACAAAAATTCTAACAAAGTAAGAAAATGAAAAAATGAAAAAAATAAAAGAATAGTGAGGGAACAATTTGTACACCATAACCGGGGAAACTTCAGTAGCTAAAAGCTTGCCTACAAGGTGTAGTCATGTGAAATAGGAGGGTATATTTTGACAAGTTTACGTTGAAATAGTAATTACGAGAAGAGTGTAGGTGCATAATTAAATGCAATTTTTTATTATTTTTATGCGGTTCTTTATATTTTTTGGGGTCAAATTAAACTAATTCTCATTTGATTTATTAAAATATACTTTTGTGAAAACATTTACCGTTCTTCTTATCAGATTACAAATTGTCTCTTGGAGAAAACATTGGCAAATGAAAATTTCACATTAACACATTATTTTCATCTTATGTTCTAGAAATAAGTTTTCGTTTATAATATCCAAACATATTTTAAGATGGATTTTCATAAATAAGTGAGGCTACTTTCACTATGAGTCTCTGTATAACAATCTCAGAATTCCTCCCATAATTATATATACTAGTAGGTAGAGATAGCGAAAAGTATCCCGTATATAAAAGAGAAACTCAATGTTCAAAACTTTCATTTCAACTTGTTTGAATGTAAGTTCTCAAAGGCGCCTCACTGCATGATTTAGATGGACACTCAGTTCTTTCTATACATAACCAAGTTATTGCTTCAAGATAAATTTTAAAAATTCTTTTTTTTTCTGTGAATGGTCTATAGAAAATACGACCAGAAATGCCTAGGGTGAAAATGGTAAAAACAGATGGAGTTAGAGATGAATCAAAGAGTGAAGAAGGTTGGGTGCATAAAAAAGCGTGGCAAACATGGCATGAAAAAGGGATTCGTTGCCCAAACGGCACGGTGCCTATTAGAAGAAGTACAACTAATGATGTGCTAAGAGCCAAATCATTGTATGATTTTGGTAAGAAGAAGAAACGTGATGGACTACTTAACCTTGCTAAGCGTTTTGATGCACCTGATGTTGTGAGTGGTCAGGGCCATGAGGTATTTATTTATTTATTTATTTGTTTGCACTAAATGGGCAAGATTCAAGAAGAAGGTGCATGCATTAATATAATATTTACGATTGTTTGCTTTGCACTTTGCAGCATGCAATAGCATATACAGGAACTTCGGATGAGGTATATGGGGCAAAAGCGACAATCAACGTGTGGGCCCCACATGTAGATGTGGTTGACGAGTTTAGTCTCTCACAAATTTGGGTTTTATCAGGATCTTTCGACGGCTCAGATCTTAACAGCATAGAAGCTGGTTGGCAGGTACCCCTTCCAATTCCCCTACTCTATTAAAATTTATTTTGTTAAATAATAATACAATGGAGAATAGATTTAGAGAAAAAAAATTAAATAATAATATTTCTGAAGCTTTTATCCTTCTACTAGTCAGGTTAGTCCGGAGATGTATGGTGATAGCAAACCCAGACTATTCACGTATTGGACGGTAAACCCATCCGTCTTTCTTTTATTTATTTTCTAAAAAATACAACTCATAAGGGTTCATTATAATTTGCATAGTTTTTACTTACATCAAGTTTTATGTTTTATACTAATTCATTACGAATAACCATAAAAAAAGATAACCAACACATTAATTACACTGAATCTCCTAACTTTGGGGGTTTGTCACGTTGAGTTTCCAACTGCATTAAATATTTTGTGTCTCCAACTCTCAAGTTGCTAGTAGTATTACTTTTCTTTTAGTAGAAAAGTTGCTATTATTATTAATTCATGTTTCACCAAAATTTTCTATTTACTAAAAATAATATTTCAAATTTATTTTATACTTTTTTCACTATTATCTTTATTAAAATATTAAAATTTATATTTTTAATATACATTTAAAATATCAAGATAATTTATTAGAAGTATTTTTGTAATGGTGGATGAATTTATTATATTTCTTAATATATGTGAAAAGTTAACTGAACAAATTTAATAGGATGGAGAAAGTAGTATTGAATAATGAGTAAAAAACGAATTCTACTTCTAAAGTCTTACTAGCTATATTTCATAATAATAGTTTTTTTTTTAAATTTTCATATTTATTAAAAAAAAATTAAAAAAAAATTAAAATAACTAATATGTTTCTAATTATAAGAAAGAAAATTATATTTAGTTAGTGAAAGATTTTAGATTAAGAGTAATATAGGAAAAAGATCATTAATTATGTATTGGGACTAAAGGTAGAAATCAGATCTGAAATTTTTGATTTTTGATTTTTAAGATCCGAAAATTCTGATTTTGGAATAAATTTTTAAGGTTCTGAAATTCCGAAATATCGATTTTCGATTTTTCCGAAATAACAAGATCGAAATTGGAACTACATATAATTTCCGAAATTTCCAGAATTTTCGATCCAATTTTATTTCGATTATGTTTTTAATTTTATATTCTATATATCAAATAAATAATAAATATTAGATAAAAAATATACAATAAAAAACGTTGAAAAAAAATTCTATACAAAAAAGAAAAGAAAAAGTAAACGTTGGAAAACAATGAAATATGTTTTTTATGTTTTTTTTTTTTTTTGGTTACATGGGTTCCGGGCTTGCTTGCACGCACCCGACTAATCCCACGGAGATATACATGCCTCCCCATATATATTCTCATGGTAAATCAGAATTAGGTGACCCATATTCAGGGAGGGGTTCAAGCCATGTTTTTTTATGTTTGAAAACACAAGACAATGTGATAAAACCTAAAACCCATCTCCCCACCCTCACATTGGAAAACAAACAAACTGAAATCCCTTCACATTCAGGTCTATCTTCCTAACTTCCCACCAAGCCGCTCTCCTACATAAGAAAAACGTAGCCACTTGTGGACCATTTTCCACCATCATCGACTTGGTTTGAATACACCATCAATAAAATTTTGAACCAAAAATTTCATAATTTTCAAATCAAAATTTTTGAAATTCTAAAATTAAAGTTTTGAAATTTCTAAATCAAAATTCCAAAATTTCCATGCCAAAATTTAAAATTTTTGAATTCAAAATATATTTTTCCAGTTCTAAAAAATAGAATTTTTGTATGAGACTTTCGTTCTGATGTGTTTTTTTTATTTCCATCTTAAATTAGGATTTTAATGGAACATATAATATATTATGGAATAATTCCTTTTAGTTAAACTGACTATTATTATAGAATAAAGTCTTGTTACGATCTGGAATAGAGACAATTTACATGGACTTATAAATCTATATTATATAATTACGATCACATATCCTATAGTGAATTATCAGATTTAAATGAAATTTTGCTACGGTAAATTTAAATCATGCCCATATAGACCATAGATTCATTAATTCATGATTCGACGAGTCAAAACAATTTGTGGTCCATGGATGATAGATTTAATAATAGAAATATGTTTATGACTTGGTTTTCCTCATGCATGATCTAGGAAATGAGGAACATCAATAACTATACACTTTAATTTTCTTCATGTACACACTTACTTTCTCCCATATTAATTTCTTTATCTAGATTGACGAATTTAAAATTGATGCGAGTATTAACTCGCCGATAAATTTTGTACAGGCTGCCATGATATTATATTTCAATATTTTTGAATACAACGGAAGTCAATAGAAAAATTTATTAAACTTCTATGAAAAAGATAAAAATAATACTAATATTACCATTAAAATTTATATCGTTAAATTATTATGAATAATAATATAAATAATTAAATTATATAAAAATTATCAATCAAATAAATATTTCTCAAAGTTCAAATACGTTTCATATTATTACAATAGCAGATCCAGTACAGACATATCCCATGATTTCAACAATACCTTCAATTTATTATACCTACCTGCAAAATCCAATTAAAAGTCCATTCATTAACCGCATTCTCATTTTTTTTTTGGTTCAAATAACCGCATTCTCATTTACATTCAGTAAAGTGGTTAAACTTTATTTAGTCCAGTGACCATTTAATTTTGGAACATAACCCTTTAATAATAGTATAAGTAAAGAATAAAATTGAATTTTCCCTTTGCATTAAACCTCAATAATTATTGTTTTCATAGATCAATATATAATAAATAAATTGACATATACTTATGTATGTTCCAGAGCGATGCATATCAAGCAACGGGGTGCTACAATCTTTTATGTTCGGGATTTGTGCAAACAAATAGTAGAATAGCCATTGGAGCTGCCATTTCTCCATTTTCCTCATTTGACGGAAATCAATTTGAAATCACTGTACTTATTTGGAAGGTAGGTTAATCTGATTGGTTAACTGCTATTGTCTATTTTCTTAATAAAAATAGAGCATGGCTATATATTACATTTTTTTTTTACCCACATATTAATTTTATCCGACAAAAAACAAAATTTGAAAAATGTCACACGTTTCTTAATTTTGCCCAATTCACAGGATCCAAAAGTAGGAAACTGGTGGATGAGCTTTGGTGACAACACTTTAGTAGGCTATTGGCCCACTGAGTTATTTACACACTTGGCTGATCGGGCCACCATGGTAGAGTGGGGAGGAGAGGTAGTTAATACTAAGCCCAATGGCCAGCACACAACCACCCAAATGGGCTCAGGCCATTTTGCCGATGATGGGTTCAAAAAGGCCAGCTACTTTCGGAATTTAGAGGTTGTGGACTCAGACAATAGTCTTAGCTCGGCCCAAGACATCTCAACTCTAGCTGAGAATTCTAATTGCTACGATATCAAGAGCTCCTATAGCAATGAATGGGGCACACATTTCTACTATGGTGGGCCTGGCAAAAATTCACAGTGTCCTTGAATATTTTCCTGAGTAATGTTCGTCTCGTTGCTTTAAAAGTTTGAGTAAGCTCATCGTACAAACAAAAAACAAACAAAAATCAACTAGTAAATTCTTGTTAGGAATTAAGTCAAAAGAATTATGCTATTTCCCACCCCTTATTTGTATTTTTGTTTTCTATTGATGTATTTAGTTGAAAAATTGCATTAAATAGAGGGAAGGGAATATCATTATTCTTTTACCAATGCATTAGTACATAATATATACATTCTAATTGTATCTGCAAATATCTTTGATTGACTTCAAACTCAAAGATAGACAAGTCCATTGTAATTGTTATATTCATGAATTCATCATTTAATTATTTACTTCATATTATTCGGCATAAAGGATTCCTATGATCTCTATTTATTTTGTTGAAAAAAACTATAAGCGCAGGTAAAAGTATATATATATATATCGTCTTGCACCTTTTTACAAAAAATTTCAATTTCATCGTAGGATTGATTTCTTCAAGAAAGACACATTCTCCATGCGTATACAATGTATTTATTATCAAAAAACAAAAAACATATTTTGCACCACCTAGACTAGTCATATCTATCGGACCAAAAATATTCATGTGCAACAATTTTAGTGCCATAGAGGGGTTTCTTATTTGTAAAAATCGTTACTTATATCGATAAGGGTGTTTCAGGATATGTCCTTCCTAGCCCTCTGAATCTTTTTATTGGATAACTCTTGTGATTCTTTCTCGAGTGGCGGACTTGTGTCGAAGGTGGTAGCATGAGATACTCTCAATCGAGCATTTGTCGCTCTTAGACTTTATAAAGGGATTCCTAATACGCTTTATCAGTGGCATGTGGGCTACAGGTCATCAGATACCTATCAAAGGTGAAACCCTCCCATACTAAAAAAAAATTGCATCAGGATAGAGGTTGTAACTTTGAAGGAACCACGAATAAATCTTGTGACTGAAAATCATACAACTTGCATTTGTAGTATTAAAAATCCTAACGTGCTTAATTGTTACTCCCTTCGTCTCCAAAAGGTTGTCACTTATACCAAAAATAGTTGCTTAAAAATGATTGTCACTTTAATAAATCAAGACACTTTTTTATTCTTTATGCCACTTTTACCCTTAATTAGATAGTATGATTTATGTTTCCAATAAACATTCAAGATATCAAGACACTTTATGAAAAAAACTTTAGTAATAAAAAATGTGCAAAAGCAAATGTGACAACCATTTGAAGACGGGAGGAATAGCAAAGTAATTGCAAAAAAAGTGTACACAATCTATTTAACCCTCTGTCCTTAAGTTATACTTGGGAACTTACAAGCGCGTCACTAGAAATGACATCACCAAAAACAAAAGTTAATGTGGTGGAGGTGCCAAGAATATGATGACTATTTTCTTTTAAATAATTTCGAAGTAACTCTAACTTTTTGGTGGAGATTTTTCAATGGTTTTAACTTTGAAAAAAGAATTAAAATTCTGACACTTTAATCATTATCATGTGTACGATAGTGGTATCGTTATCATGTGTACGATAGTGATATCTTATCATATAAGATTTTGTTATTTGTGCGATCTATTAAATATCTACAAAAACTAAATTTCCAAAAAATTAAAAATATTGTTTTGAGTTTTCATAAATACAAAATAGCTAGAAATATGAATATACAATATATTATTCGATATGTTCATTTTTGATTGAGTTGTTTGAATTTGAGTAAAAAAAATTAACGAAATAAAACAGTTTAAAAATAAAAGTTTTACAAAAAAGATTCTTTATTTTTTTCCCAACTGTTTAGAGGTGTCACAAAACTTCTTGGATAGAAGGATAGTGGCCGTTGGAAGCACGATGGTCAGCGTTGAATAAAGAATAAAAGAAAGAAAGTAGAAATGGTTTTTTATTTGTATATATATATATATATATATATATATATATATATATATATATATATATATATATATATATATATATTATTTATATTAGAAAATATTGGTAATGTGTAACCATTTGGTATTTAGTAGGTAAAAGATATTTAATTTTTGTTATATTGGCAAAAATATCTTGCCCAAATTCTTATACGTAGTTTGTCCCCTTGTCATATATATCAAAACCTATACACTTATATATAACTTCATTTTCTTCCGCCGCCTTATCTCTCCTTATCGGTGGGTCTTTCTATCTCCTCGCATACGATATCCAAATTATGACATTGTTTTGACCATTATGCCTTACTTTTTCTTCTTGTTAATATCTATCATAACCCTTGATTTATATTTTCTTTGTAAAAACGTTTTCAATCTATTCTATTATAGACTTACAGTTTTTGAAGAACTAACTTCTATTTTTGGTAGTGGAAATCACGCTATTTCGGTAATAATATATAGTGCCAATACCATTCCAATTTCATCACCCATGTCTTAGTATATCTTTCTCTCGCATTATTAATGTTTCTATCAATCTGTTTAACATATTTGTTGATATTTTCTTTGTAATAAAAACTTATAATATTTAATTTTATTTTACAGCTTACATTTTATTGATTAGATCTTAAGATATATATAATGGAAGCGAAAACTGGGCTACTAAGGTAAGACATTATGAAACATTAATTTTAATTCTGTTAATTGTAATATAATGCTTATTTTTAAATACTTAATTATGTTGTGTACTTGTTTTATTTATTTAAATCAAGACATTTTCTAATTTTAATTTTGGCTAAAAAGTTGTAAGGATAATGTATAATACCTTATATGTTTTGCTTTAAATGCATAACACAATGGTTGTATGCAAAATTGTACAATTTGATATTCTATATGCGTCCTAGAAGGGGGGTTGAATAGGACAATTGAAATTAATCGGCTAATTTTATTTCAAGTAAATAAAATTAAAAGCTAATTTGAATCCTATTGTTTTAGCAAACTAAATAGTCAAGAACCAGATAATCCTAAAAGACAATATTATCAACCTATTCATGTAAGCATTTTATCAAGCATATAGAGTGCGGAAAAGTAAAGAGTGTAGGGATAGAAAGATACACAACGATGTATAGTGGTTCGGTTTCCCTACATCCACTACCTAAGGAAGCCTCCTTAGGATTTGCAAGATTCTCAACTAATCTTCGTAACTCTTTAACCTGGGTGAGTTTACAAACCCATTACAACCACTTCAAAAACCTTGAAGGAAATACACTTGTGTTATCACCAACACAAGGAACCAAGTATAGAACCTATACTCACACTACTCTCTTAATCTATTACAAGAACTAAGAGGAAAGGAAAAGTGTTTAGGGGTGTTATAAAAGCTTGTAACTAAACTCCTAAAAGAGTGGATATAAACTATGTAGCTTGAGGAATGAATATGACTTGAATGCTCCTTGAAACCTTCTTGAATGATGATATTAATTGCTCTTAAGATTGGTAGATGGAAGGGATGAGTTGTGTCTTGAATGAGCTTCAATTTATAGCTGAAATAAGCTTCCAACGGTCAAAAGGCTTCTATCTAACGGATAGATTTTAAATCCAACGGATATAAGCTTTGTCCTCTTCTAATAGTGCAGAAAACCCTTTCGTGCGGTGTACCGCGGATATGGTCTGGTGTACCGCAAATATCCTCGTCTTGATTTCATAGCTGACTGACGGGCTACCCCATGCACCGTGTTCTTGGTCCGCACCCTTGGTCCGGTGTACCGCGCCTCTGTCCGGTGTACCGCATATTTTCTTGCTTTCGGTTCGGACTAGCTTATGCACCGCGCCTTTGGTCCGTGGTACTGCGGTGTACCGCAGGTGTTGTCCTGTGTACCGCGACACTGTTCTAATGAAGCACAAGCTCAAGATCAAGGATTTAAAGATAACTAATCTAATGAGGGGTTTTGGAAAACCTTTTAAAAGTGAAACCAAATGAATTTTAGTTTAAAGAATGATTTGTCGAATATTAAAACGGGAATAAAAACAAGGTGAGGCTAACAATCTCCCCCTTTTTGATGTTTGACAAATCATAAACTTTTGAAGATGCCTTAGATAAAGTTTTAATCAAAAACTCCCCCTCAACCTAATCACTACAGTTTTTAGAAAAACTCCCCCTCACAAAATGCATTTGAAAAAGTTTAACTAAAATTTCTCCCCCTTTGTCAACAACAAAAAGAATCAATGATACGATTTTTGAAAATTTTTAAGTGGTCAAAATACTTTTGAGTAAAAACAAATGCTAAAGTTGTAAATGGATAACAATTAGAAGCTTCAAGGACCCTATAACACCAAGAAAATATTAGCAACACGAAAATATACACAAAAAGCACTAACAATAATGGCAAGATAAGAGGTTAGAGAATTTGCATGCCAATCTCACAACGAATTTTCTCAAAAAGATCTTGGGGTAGAGGTTTGGTAAAAATATCGGCTAGTTGATTTTCCGAAGTGACAAATTCAAGCACAATATCCCCTTTTTGAGTGTGATCACTAATAAAGTGATGACGGATTTCAATGTGTTTCGTTCTAGAGTGTTGAATAGGATTTTTGGTAAGATTGATAGCACTAGTGTTATCACAACGAATGGGAACACAATCATACTCTAGGCCAAAATCTAGTAAGGTTTGTTTCATTCAAAGAATTTGAGTCACACAATTTCCGGCCGCAACATATTCGGCTTTGGCCGTGGATAAAGCAACACTATTTTGTTTTCTACTAGACCAAGAAACAAGGGATTGACCTAAGAATTGGCAACTTCCACTAGTACTCTTCCTATCAAGTCTACAACCGGCATAATCAGCATCCGAATAACCTATTAGTTCAAAAGAGGTAAATCTTGGGTACCAAAGTCCTAGACTTAGGGTTCCTTTCAAATACCTAAAAATACGCTTAACGGCACTAAGATGAGATTCTTTAGGAGAGGATTGAAATCTAGCACAAAGACATACGGAGAACATAATATCAGGCCTAGAAGCGGTTAAATAAAGTAAGCTACCAATCATACCTCGATATGTTTTCTCATCAACATCCTTACCATCTTCATCTTTGTCTAATTTTGTGGATGTGCTCATTGGAGTTCCAATTTCCTTTGCATCTTCAAGTCCAAATTTTTTGATCAATTCTTTTGTGTATTTGACTTGATTTACAAAGATTCCATCCTTCATTTGCTTGATTTGAAGTCCAAGAAAGTAATTCAATTATCCCATCATGCTCATCTCAAATTCCTTATGCATGCTTTTAGAAAAATTCTCACAAAGATTTTCATTAGTAGCACCAAATATTATATCATCCACATAAATTTGAACAAGAAGGATATCTTTTGAAGACCTTTTTATAAATAAAGTGGATTCAATATTTCCTCGTTTAAAACCATCTTCTAACAAAAATTTTCTTAATCATTCATACCAAGCACGAGGTGCTTGTTTTAAACCATATAAAGCTTTTGAAAGTTTAAAAACATGATTTGGAAATTTTGGATCTTCAAAACCCGGTCGTTGTTTAACAAAGACTTCCTCATCAATAAAACCATTTAAAAAAGCACTTTTGACATCCATTTGGTAAAGTTTAAAATTCATATAACAAGCAAAAGCAAGCAACATACGAATAGATTCAAGTCTAGCTACCGGAGCAAAAGTTTCATCGAAATCAATACCTTCTTCTTGATTGTATCCTTGAGCAACTAACCTTGCTTTATTTCTAGTGATAATACCGGTGTCATCTAGTTGTTGCGAAATACCCACTTTGTGCCAATAATAGTAGGGCCAATTGGTTTCTCAACTAATGTCCAAACTTTACTACGCTCAAATTGGTTTAATTCCTCATGCATAGCGTTTATCCAATGATCATCTAGCAAGGCTTCTTTAATATTCTTGGGCTCAACTTGAGATAATAATGCTTGATGAGCACATAGAGCAATTATACGAGAACGAGTGGTAACACCTTCATTTGGATCACCTAGAATTAATTCACTTGGGTGATCTTTGATGTTTTTCCAACACTTTGGTAAATCCGTACTAGCTTCATTTGAGAATTGACCATTTTCCTTAAGAGATTCATCATGAGATTTTAATTCTTGAGTAGGAGATTCTAAGGGTTGATCTTGTGGAGTATCTTCATGCAAATCAACATCTACTACTTTCTTGATACAAAAAGGGTTAGTCTCATCAAAATCAACATGCCTAGATTCTTCAATGGTACGAGTGCGTTTATTGAAAATACGATAGGCTTTTCCCTTAGTGGAATAACCAAGAAAAATACCTTCATCCGATTAGCATCAAATTTGCCCAAATAATCCCTAGTGTTTAAGATAAAACATTCGCACCCAAAAACACGAAAATAAGCAATAGTTGGTGGTCTACCATTCCAAAGCTCATAAGGGGTTTTCTTAATAAGGGGTCTAATAAGAACTCTATTTAACACATAACAAGCCGTATGAACGGCTTCACCCCAAAAGTATGTAGGCAAGCTATGTTCTTTTAGCATTGTCCTTGCCATTTCTTGTAGAGTTCGGTTTTTTCTTTCCACTACCCCATTTTGTTGGGGAGTTCTAGGAGCCGAAAAATTATGCTCAATACCAAATTCATCACAAAAATGCACAAAAGGAGAATTCACATATTCACTACCATTATCACTACGAATGCATGTAATAGAGTAGCCTTTCTCATTTTGCACCTTTCTACAAAGTTTTGCAAATTCATTGAAGGCTTGATTTTTTAAAGCAAGGAACATCACCCATGTATATCTAGTGTAATCATCAACAACAACAAAGACATATCTAGATCCTCCTAGACTAGTGACATCAACGGGACCAAAAAGATCCATATGCAATAATTGAAGTGGCCTAATGGTGATGACCTTATTTATGGGTTTAAAAGATGAACGATGTTGTTTACCAAGTTGACATGCATCACAAAGTTTATCTTTATCAAATTTATAAATAGGCAAACCAACAACAAGATTTTTTCTAGACAATTTTGAAATTAAATCCATGCTAGCATGTCCTAAACGTCTATGCCAAAGCCAACTATCATTAACAACGGACAAACATTTTATACGTTGACACATAAGACTCTCAATATCAACTACAAAAACATTATCCGATCTTTTAGCAATAAAGATAGTATCTAACTCATCATTGTTGAAAACAATGCATCTAGATGCTTCAAATTTAACACTATAACCAACATCACAAAGTTGACTAATACTAAGCAAGTTAAAAGATAGACCCTCAACAAGTAAAACATTTGAAATAAGTAAAGAATTCATATTACCAATATTACCTTTACTCAAAACGCGTTTTTTAGTATTGTCGGCAAAAGTAACTCTATCACCTTTTGTTTTATAGAGATGTGTAAATAATGATGGATTCCCGGTCATATGTCTTGAGCATCCACTATCAAGGAGCCATATATTTTGCTTCTTGATGCTCAATCCCTACACACAAAAATACTTTAGACTTTAGGTACCCAATTTGGTTTGGGTCCATGAGGGTTAATGGATTTTCTTTTTATAGCCCATATAGGCCTTTTCTAAAGTGGCACAAGAGATCCCAAATCCAATAATTTACGATAGTAACAATGAGATGCGTTATGACCAAGTTTTTCACAATAAGTGCAAGTGATAGAAGATTTTGAAGAAGATGAAATAGTATTTGAAATTTTTGATTTAACAAAAACATTTTTTAAAAGTTTTTGTTTAGTTGATGGATCATATCCAACACCACTTTTTTCAAAAGCCATTTTTTGAGAACCTAAAATCAAATCCAAGTTTTCTTGTCCATTTGTAAATTTTAAAATAATAGCATTTTGATCCTCAATCTTTTTCTTTAACACTACTTTTTCTTCCAAAAGACTTTTCTCAATAAGATGAAGTTATTCATTTTCATCTATACATTCATCACTAAGATTTTGACAATCTTCCAAAGCTTTTAAAATCTCTTTACTTCTATTTCTTTCAATTTCTAATTCTTTTGTTAAAACTTTGTTTGTTTCAATAGAGTTTAAAAAATCATTGTAAAGAGAATCAAATGCCTCATGAATATCTTGCTCACTAGCATCATCATTAGATAAAGAAAGTTTAGATTTAGGAGTTACCTCATCATGGTTTGCCATAAAGGCAAAGTGAGTTGAACCGTCATTGCTTGGTTCTTGGATAGTATGATCATCATCCCAAGTAGTATCTTCATCACTTTCAAGTTCTCCCATAAAAGCAACAAGATTAACATTCTCATTATCACTTTCTTCTTCATCCGAATTTTGAGTATCCCAAGTGATATTAGCATGCATTGCTCTCTTTGGTTTTTCCTTTTGAAGAAGAGGACAATAAGTTTTGATGTGACCAACTTTCTTGCAATGATAGCAAGTGGGTTCATCTTGTTTGATAGCTCTAAAATTCTTCTTATAGGGTGCGGAAGAACTTCCTTTCTTGGTAAAACGTTTGTATCTCATAAAAATTTTCATATCTCTTGCCAACATAGCAATTCCTTCATCTTCACTAGTTTCTTCTTCATGTGAATTTTCTTCTTCATCACTTTCCTTCCTTTCTTTTCGTTCTTTCAACTTGCTACTCAAGGCGTGGAAAGCAATGGATTTCTTAATCTTCTTCTCCTCATCATCTCTTATCTTTTCTTCTTCAAGCACGAGCTCTTCCGTCATGAGGTTGCAAATGAGTTCATGAACCGTCATTTTTGAAAGATCTTTAGTGTCTCTTATTGAGTTGATTTTTGATTTGTATTTCTTTGGAAGAGCAAATAATATTTTTCGGCATTGTTCTTTGTTGGTGTACTCTTGACCAAGAGTCTTCAAGGTGTTGACAATGTTAGAAAATCTTTGATGCATAGCATTTAATGTTTCATCGGGCTCCATACGAAATAGCTCATATTTAGTGATAAAAAGACCAATCTTAGTTTCCTTGACATCTTCCGTTCCTTGATATGATAGCTCCAAGAGTTGCCACATTTCATGAGCCAAATTGCATTCACTCACTCTAGCATATTCCGTGACACTCAAACCATTTATGAGTATGTTCATAGCTTTGTTGTTTTTGGTGAGTTTAGCTATGTCTTGAGCATTGTAAGCATCTTCATCTTTCTCAACCGTTTGACTATCATCAACATAAGAAATGTAAGGACCCTTCTTGATAGCAAGCCACAAAAAGTAATCAATTCCTTTGACATGAATCTCCATTTTCTTTTTCCATCCAAAGTAGTCTTTTCCTACAAAAAGCGAAAGTCTAGTAGAACATGAACCTTCCGGTTGATTAGAGTCCATATCGTGTTAACTCTAGAAACGATTAAGTACAATAGAGCTAGGCTCTGATACCAATTGATATTCTATATGCGTCCTAGAAGGGGGGTTGAATAGGACAATTGAAATTAATCGGCTAATTTTATTTCAAGTAAATAAAATTAAAAGCTAATTTGAATCCTATTGTTTTAGCAAACTAAATAGTCAAGAACTAGATAATCCTAAAAGACAATATTATCAAACTATTCATGTAAGCATTTTATCAAGCATATAGAGTGCGGAAAAGTTAAGAGTGTAGGGATAGAAAGATACACAACGATGTATATTGGTTCGGTTTCCCTACATCCACTACCTAAGGAAGCCTCCTTAGGATTTGCAAGATTCTCAACTAATCTTCGTAACTCTTTAACCCGAGTGAGTTTACAAACCCATTACAACCACTTCAAAAACCTTGAAGGAAATACACTTGTGTTATCACCAACACAAGGAACCAAGTATAGAACCTATACACACACTACTCTCTTAATCTATTACAAGAACTAAGAGGAAAGGAAAAGTGTTTAGGGGTGTTATAAAAGCTTGTAACTAAACTCCTAAAAGAGTGGATATAAACTATGTAGCTTGAGGAATGAATATGACTTGAATGCTCCTTGAAACCTTCTTGATGATGATATTAATTGCTCTTAAGATTGGTAGATGGAAGGGATGAGTTGTGTCTTGAATGAGCTTCAATTTATAGCTGAAATAAGCTTCCAACGGTCAAAAGGCTTCTATCTAACGGATAGATTTTAACTCCAACGGATATAAGCTTTGTCCTCTTCTAATAGTGCAGAAAACCCTTTCTTGCGGTGTACCGCGGATATGGTCCGGTGTACCGCAAATCTCCTCGTCTTGATTTCATAGCTGACTGACGGGCTACCCCATGCACCGTGTTCTTGGTCCGCACCCTTGGTCCGGTGTACCGCGCCTCTGTCCGGTGTACCGCATATTTTCTTGCTTTCTGTTCGGACTAGCTTATGCACCACGCATTTGGTCTGTGGTACTGCGGTGTACCGCAGGTGTTGTCCGGTGTACCGCGACACTGTTCTAATGAAGCACAAGCTCAAGATCAAGGATTTAAAGATAACTAATCTAATGAGGGGTTTTGGAAAACCTTTTAAAAGTGATACCAAATGAATTTTAGTTTAAAGAATGATTTGTCGAATATTAAAACGGGAATAAAAACAAGGTGAGGCTAACACAATTCTCGTGGTGGTTTACAAGTTTAGTGCAACTTTCTCATGAGTCACTTACTCGGTGAAAAATAGAGGTAGAATCGGATTTCAAATTTTCAATTTTTGATTGTTTGTATCCGAAAGTTCCAATTTCTATACAACTTTTTAATGTTATGATTTTTATTTTTCAATAAAAAAAATGGATTCAGAATCGGAAACACATATAAGTTCCGAAATTACTGAGTTCCAATCCGATTTTTGTTTCCAATTTGTATATCTGATATTTTTTAAATTCTAAATATGTTTTTGCTATATTTTTATCATTAATTATTATAAATGTGAAATGTGTTAATACATAAACATGTATTTTAATATTCTTTAATTTTGTACTTTTAGAATTAAGAAATTAATTTAATAACCTTTTAGTTCATTAATAAAGAATTTTGTTAGACTAGTTTGTTTGTAACCGTTATGTTTGGTTACTAACCAAAAAAAATTATAACTATGTAATATGGAATTACTTTCTTTGAAAAAATAAATATATTAACATTAAATTTTGATTGGTTTTAAGATATTAGTTGTAAATCTTCTATTAACATAGACGCGATGTATAGAAAATTCACTACAGGATCTACTGATGAGATCAAAGAGGACAAGGGAGATGTGATTTCTAAAGGTGTAGGTAAGGAGGTGAGAGGATTAAATCTAAACTTGGAGAATGCAGATGTTCATAATGGGGTGGGTGATCATTCTGGAGTTGGTTTGGGTCAACATGCGGTTAATATTGAAGATACGGGTAAGAATGCTGTTATTAATAACCAGAAGTGGTATGTTACTCCACGGAGAAGAACTTTCCTGCCTAGAGAAAAATTCTCGTGGCAACAAAACCTTAAAAGAAAAGATTCTCCAAGTATGTGTGATCGTCAAGACTGGGTTTTGGTAGAGGAATTCGAAGACAATCAAAAACTCTACTTTTGCGGTGATACTGATTGTGACGGACACTTGGAAGATGGTTCGAGTAGCGGTGATGATTCTGACAAGGCCGTGAGCACCCAAGCTTTGCCCATGATGGAAACCATAACTTCAAGCTCTATGGTGGATGACGGTCGATCCCTAAATACGACTGGGTTCAATGGATAGTATCCATATGTGAAACTGCCAAGGGGCGAGGGCACCCTTGACCAAAAAAGCTTTGAAGTCCCTAGTTTTGAAGAATTATGTTATTGTCGCTTGTTTACTAGAGTGTAGATTAAGAACCAAGGATCTTAAATCATGTTCTAATTTTAAAGCTTTCAATAATTCACTTAGTTGAACCCGGGGGAAGATCTCATATGTCCGGGGGAATTCTATTGTTGTGGAAAGACTGTGTTTCTCTTAGATTTTTTCACTCTAAACTTTCTATTGTTATCTCAAATTTTATCTAATATAATTGCTTTTATTGGTATTTATTTTGTATTCATGCTCCTAACAATGATTTGGATAGGCGCAAATTATGGAATTATCTCTCTGCTTGGTTTATAAACTTAATGAACCTTCTATTCTTATGGGAGATTTTAATGACATTGCTAAATTCTCAAAAAAAAAACAAGGGAAATTTTTTCCCAATCTTGATAGAATTTTAAGGTTTAATAACTTCATTAATGAGAATCGTCTTATTGACTTCCCAAGCAAGGGATGTTTCTTCACTTGGAACAGACGAGGAAAAGAAGATGAAAATGGTGGCTGGTAGAGTGTGATAAAATAATTATAAATTAAGAAAAGAATTATCACCCTAACCAATCACGTTACTCATTGTCAAGTATCACAGATCGTATGCAAGTTTAGGTAATAAGTAAGATCCATTCGCATGGACTTAGTGTGTTAGAATTGTAGATTAGGAGAGAAAAGCGTAGTTAAGAATAGTTGCTCAGATAAAAATACAGTAAAATAAAGAAGATTAATTGGAGAGATAATGATTAAACTAAAAACTAATGAAAATAAAGCAAATATGTAAGAATGAAATAAGAGAGATAGCTCAGATTTGGGTGTATGCACTTATCCTTCTATTTCTTCTACTAGTTATAAGGATGATTAAAGATCTTAGAGTAAGTAGACAGGATTCTATATTCCTCCTAAACCCCTTCCGGGTGGACTTAGGTGGTGACCTAACAATTACCAAGGGAATGGGTAAGGGGACCCTGCGCAATGATCGGTGGTTAATATCAAACCCTAGTGACTATCTAGTTAGGCAAGTCCGTCAGGATCACTACCGCACACTAGACGTTTATGTGGTGTTTCAACAATTAGACACCTTTTTCTGTGTGACCATCCAACTGCTACTAACGGGTTAGTTTATACTTGTGCGCTAGCAAGAACTACAATCAATACATCAAAGCACATAAAACAATTATAAAGGTTAAGAAACTCAATTGATTTAAAAAGGTTTTTCCAAACAAACTTAGATAAAAGAAAACAGAATACAAAGATTATACATATTCAAAACCCAACCTATGGGAAATTTAGTTCATGCTAACAAGAAATAACTAAAATAAAAATACATACTGTCAACTTGCTTCTCTAGATGACTTCTAAGAGTAGTATGAATTAAAGGCTGAGCAAGGACTGGGCAATTACATGTTTACAATGATAAGAGGGCGTATTTATAGGTGTTTTCTAACCCCAGGTCGAAATATTGGAGTGGAAGACAAGTAATTGGAGTCCAGGTCCAATTCAAATTCGTTTTCTAAAATATAGGCCAGGATAAACACTGATAACTGTTTTGATCATATATCCTTCTTTACTAGGCCAAATTTTGCATACTTTACATCAAAACGACCACAACGAAAAGATATATCTAACACTCTAAAGGATGTTCCAAAGTCGCAGCAGTTTTATAGTTATATTCACTTTAGTGGACGTCGCTACAGATTTGGCAACTTTATTTGGCAGCCTTTCATTTCCTAATTCAGTTTGTTTCTTTTTATCTCTTGATTCCTCCTGAATTTTCTTTCCTTAACTCCTTGGAATAGATTTGGAATCTAATTATATTAAATAAACCTTAAGAGCTTCACATTAACACACAAATTATACCAAATATGCTCTAAAAGTAATAAATCTCCACATCAAGACACAAATTAAGAAATTATCTTATAACAGGGGAAAATACCTTAACAATTAATCAAATACACCTAAAATGATATCTCAAAACTATATTAATATATCACAAATATGGAGACATCAAGACCCCCAACTCAAAGTTGTATCGTCCCAATACAATAAAGAATAAGAACATAGTAAAGTCTCTAAATACACACCTAAGTCATTTAAGCATAATGGAAAGAAGATAGAAGAATATGAATAATAAACTCAAAGCAACTACTCAATTACTGGTTTGCAAAACTAGTAAAATGGAATTCCAGAAATTAAAAAAATACTTTTCAATTCAAGTAACACTACACTTATTACAATAAATTGAAAAAGTCGAAAACTTACACAGAATACAAAAAAGATTACTCGGTATATAACTTGCGTTAAAAAGATACTCCGGTCGTGCTGGTTATCTCTAACAAATTCTCCTCTATATTATATTAGAAATTTGAGAGAGAAGGAAAGTAGTCTTTTCCGGTGTTTGGTTTTCATTTACATTCTATTCTACATTCCCTCTAAAATAATTTTTTCATTTGCTCTAGAATTATTTTTTCTATTCTTTCTAGAATAGTTTTTTCACTCACTCTAGAATTATTATTTCCTCTTTTATAATAATGCAAGTGACAAAGTCATTATTTATAGAGGAAATGACAAGACAAAAGACCGTCATATAAATGCTCATCAATGGCTGGTGATAAATGTCTGCCAATGCTCATTAAAGTCAGTCGTTTTACTGACCAAGTCTTGGTAACTTCCTAACATCTAAAATAAAGAGTCATTAATCTCCAATCAAAAGTCTAAGTTGTCATCAAGTAAAGGAAATCATTTCAGATTAAATAATTTCAATGTCAAATTATAAAATGGGACTACGGAAGTGAAGGATCAAAGACGGAGAATAGGAAGCTTAAAGAATCGCCATTAATGGTGGAAAAATTGAGCTTCAAGGATTGTATTCTTCTTAGCTCTGATTAGCATATTAGAGAAGACAAAGAAAGGTGTATTTTATGTATTGAATTATATGTCAAATGTGTGATTACATAAGGTTAAGTCCAACATCTACCTGAACCAAAAGCTAGAATCGGGGGTCAAACCGGGTTTTCCTTTCAAGGGTGATTAAATGAGAGAGTCCACAGACTATTGTCAGTTGCCCATTAGGTCCAACCCACCCAGAAAGTCTGAATTATCCTTTTATACCAATTAATTATTGTTGAGTTACCATGACCAAATTCCCTAATTCCATGCAACAAGTCAACTAATATTAAAAAAAAGAACCAAAATAAAAATTCAGAAAATCAATTAACAATCAATCTTCTTCTTTCATCCAAAACAATCAACAAGTCAAATAATATTAAATAAAAAACAAAGGACCAAAACAAAATTCAGAAAATCATCGTCTTCTTTCATCCAAACCAATCGAACCCTACCAAAAAAACACCCCACCTCTGCAACCCTGCAAAAATGCAAAAATAACACAGTAAAATAACTTTCGTACATGGTGGTGTATGTGAGCAGAAGAAGTGGGTTGGTTGACTAATGTGATGGTGTACTAAATTAACAATCCATCGTCTTCTTTCATCCAAACAAATCGAACCCTACCAAAGAAACACCCCACCTCTTCAAACCTGCAAAAATAAAATAGTAAAATAACTTTTGTACATGGTGGTGTATGTGAGCAAAAGAAGTGGGTTGGTTGACTAATTTGATGGTGTGTGTTTGTAAAAGTTATTCAGCTTACGATGGTGTGTCAGAGTAATAATAGTGGGTCAGTAGGGTATTTGGACGGGTTACATGTCTGTATGACATAAAGTGTGGTTTTGGATTAAAAGATTTATACTTTTAGAACTTTTGTATAACAATGTAACGTTATCGTATGAAGAATCAATACACCAGTAGCAGTTAGACAAGCACTTCATCTTCCCCCATTTGAGCATACCCATAAATCATTCTACTCCATGATACCACAAATCTTTCCGGCATTTCATCAAACATCTTCCTAGCATCATGAATATTCCCCAGTTTCGCATACATATCAACCAAACCACCCCCTACATACAAATTAACATCAAGTGTTTGCCTGAAGGAGGGTGGTGTTGATGTTATCTCCTTCGATTTTTTTATGGTGTTTGGTGACAGATTTGGAAAGGTAGATTGGTGAAGTTCGGTACTGGTATTGGGCTTTCCGGTGGGAGTTGTTGATTGTCTTTGGGTTGGGCTTTTTTGGATTGGGTTTCGAGGATGGTTTTGTGCGTTTCGAGAATGACTCAAGAAGAAGTAATGGTGGTGGGCCTGGTGGTGGACTTGGTGGTGGTTGGAATTTTGATACTCGATTTGGTGGTGGAGTGGTGAGCTAGAGGCTTTGGCGGCATCTTTGGGCGTGGAGGTTGTGGTGGTGGGGAATTCCGGGGAGGGTGGCGGAAATATGAGAGTCGTCGGAATCTGAGCCAGAATCCATGGGGTGTTGATATTCTGTTGGAGATGAAGGTGGAGAATGTCCTTCTGTTGGAGATGAAGGTGGAGAATGTCCTCCAGTGGTGGCGTCTCGCAGAACATGCTTAACCCGAGGTACACGTCGAACTAAATGACGTTAAACAAAAGTGATCTTGGGAGAGACCCCGGTTTTAATTGTGTTCTAGTTAGTTTTATGTTTTGTAGTGTATAATATTAAGTTAGTGTATATTTTTAATGTGTTTACAAGCTAATAGGAGAGAAAGGTAGTGTGTTAATTGTTCAGGAAATGAGTTTGGGGTCAAAAGGAAAAAATTGGGGAAAATCTGATTGGTGGACCGGTAGGACGGCGGATTCACCGGCTTGCCGGTGGAAAAACCGTGCCACAGTTTGCTAAATTAGGTTCTATGCCAAGGGGAGCTTTCAAAAACCGTCTTACGTACTTGACAAACACTGTCTGGAAAGAAATTCGACTGGTATGCCGGCTCAGAGGAAAAAATCGTGCCACGGTTTTTGAAATTAGGTCCATTGCCGAGAGCACGTATTAAAAACCGTGTTACATACTTGGCGAACACGGAAGCACCGGTATGCCGCCGTTCTCACCGGTATGCCGGTCCGAGGCGGTTTGTGAAGAGTTGTAACCTAATCAACTTCTTTTCTTACCAAGATCAAAACCTAGCCTCCCCAACACAAATTTTCCAGATCTAAACCTTATAAAAACACCTTGAAACTTGATTAAACAACAACAACAACAACAACAACAACAACGACAACAACAACAACAACAACAACAACAACAACAACAACAACAACAACAACAACAACAACAACAACAACAACAACAACAACAACAACAACAACAACAACAACAACAACACATCTTTTTCATCAAATCCATTACACCACACCATAAAACAACATCAAATATCATCATAAACCTTCTTCTACCATTAATAATCATTCATCCAAGCAAGAAACTCAAGCCAGGCCAATCTTTCATAAATTTATTCTATCCTTGGTGTAACTTGAGTTGTGGGTTATTCAAAGATGACAAACATAACAGATGATATGGATTATAAAAGGAAGTGTTCAATCTTATGGAAGAACAAGAAATTGCCTAGAGCCACAATAGAGAAGGCCATTGACTTTGATAGGCCTATTGAAAAGAAACCAAAGATCGAGGCACCAACACAACCACTACGAAAGAGATTAACAGACAGAATGAGGGTACCGCCAAGGCCTAAAGCAGAGACCCCAGTCCAAGATCAAGGTTTTTCTTCATATCCTAATAATTCATACATGACACCAGAATGGGCAATAAAATTAAAAGATGATATTAATTATTTAAGAAAAGAATTTGATGCATGCTGGGAGGAAATTGCAAAGATTAATCAGGTATTAGATGAAGTAACTGAGAACTTGGATATTGATAATTATTCTTCTTCCTCTTTGGAGGAGGACTTGCTAGATCTTTATGGCCAGGTACCCAGTTCTAATTCTGCTTCTTAATTGCTTGTATGCATTAGGTATTTTAGTTTAGGTAGTTTAAATTGTATTGCTTTATTGAGTCTTTTCGATTCGTGGAGACACGCCTCACTTTTGAGTTGGGGGTGGGGATTCGTTGTCCTCATCTTCCTGTGTTTTTGCATAGAATTTAAATTTTTTAGGTTTGAATTGACATAGAATATATTGAATATACCTATTTGAGAAAGATTTAAAACAAATATGTTTAGTATGCAAACAGGAAATAAAAGATTGAAAAGTTAATGAGCAATGCTAAAGTGTCAGGTTGGAACTTAGGGATAGTTATTTGGTGTGTAGAACGTGAGGTTTGAAATTAGTTGAAAACCCGCTTATGAACTCATAGGGAAAAAGTAACGAAATCCGGTAGTTAATAAAAGTGACTGAGGCAGTTCTTTCATATAGAAGCCACTTGAAGCCTTTTAGTTTTCTCACCCTTTTATTTGATTATTATTAATATTTATACGTCTTAGCCCCTCTAGGACTTTCTAAAGTCTTTTATTTAAACCACATTATAAGTCATACCCCTTAGTTTATAGGACTTATTCATATGACCCGCACTCGAATCGCAAAACTTGAGACAAGTCGTTTTTAGAGCTTGAGTTTGGGGTGGTGGGTTTCATCATTCGGGAACATGGGAATTGGGAAATTGTGATTGTGATATTATTGATGATGAAAGTTATTATTGTAACCCTTTGTCGGGGTAAGAGTAGATAAAAAGGCTGAAATGCATGAATTGAAAAGAATATATGAGAAAAAATAGTGTGATATCTCAACATCAAAAAGAGAGTCATAGCTACAAAAGAAAAAAAATTGATTTGAAAAGATTAAAAATATTTGGACCGGCAAAGTGGAATTTGTATATCGTCATGAAAAGGTTTTATTGGGTTAATTGGGGATGCAAATCAAAAGCATCAAAATTGGGTTGAGTGAGAACATCTTCGAGTGAAAACTCAAGCTCTAGGGCGATCCGTTGATGGAATGTGTGGAGAGAGCCAAAAGCTCACTTTTCATTATCCAAATATGCCACACTGTTCCTAAGCCACGTTATAATCATAAAGACCTTAGGATTTCTAGCTATATGGTGGAGAAACAATGGAGCTATTAGGTTGTAGGTGAGTGGAGCATTGGATGGTATATTAGGATCTATGAATAACCTATATCCATTAACAGGAACTAAGTTGAAAACCTCTCCTTCTGGCATTGCGAAATTAATCTGGAATTGAATTTATGGAATGTTGATTATGTGTATACTAAGCATACGTGTGCATTATTTCTTTAGCATTACTGCATGAGACTTTTTAGATATTATGCTCTAGGATAATTCATTGTGTTCTATTCTTCTTCTTCTCTGTTTATTATTTGACTACCCTACTATTCTTTATTTATATTGTATCGGGACGATATAACTTTGAGTTGGGGGTCTTGATGTCTCCCTATTTGTGATGATTTAATATTAGTTGGAGACATCATTTTAGGTATATTAATTAATTTAAATGTCGATTTTTATATGAATTATTGAATTTTCCTATTTCTTGTCTTGATTTGATTATTTATTATTTTTAAAGCATATTGGGTTTAATTGTTTGTTAAATGTGAAGATTTAGAGATATATGGTAATTAATTAGATGTCAAATCAATTCTAATAGATAAAGGAAAGAAGATAATCATGGAAATTGGAGATAAAGAAAAGAAATATAAAAAAGGAAAAGATAAAGTTGCCAAATAAATCTGAATTCCAGCAGCTACGACCACTAAATTGATCATAACTCAAAAACAGTTGCGAATTTGGAAGAATGGTCTAACGAAAAAGTGTACAGCTTTCCGAGACAATCAGTTTCGACATATGGAACACGTAAATCGGAGCTATATCGAAGAAGTTACAGTCAAAACAAAACATCAACAGTTTATTACCTTTTCTATATTTTAGGGTTACGAATTTCAGTTGGGCTAGAAGTTCATTACTTGCCTTCCAATCCAAGAAAACGTTTTAGGGTTTCCTCTACTATATAAATACACCCTCTAATCAGTAGAAACACATCCTTGGCCAATCCTTAAGCCAAGAGGAAGCTTACAACAAGAGAAGAGAAGTCTGGAAGGAGCTGAACACCATCTCATGTCTTCACAAACCTTCGAATTTGTAATTGTTTTCTTTTCTTTCATTAGTATGAACTAATTTACTTTTAGCTTAGCATATATTTATGAACCCTAGACTTGTTTTACATCTATCTAATTTAGGATACGATCGTATTTAATTTGAATTTATGTTTTATTCTCTGTTTTATGTATTTTGACTCATTGTTTGTTTTCCTTGCGGTTGCAAACGTTTAGGATTACCTTAATAGTAGTTAGATCGTCACCCGGAAGGGGTGTCTAAGTAATCCTGACAATATTTGCCTAACTATATAATCATTAGGGTTTGTTTTCATCACCAATCATCATTAGTAGGTCAGTCTTACTTAGGACCCTAGTGGCGCAGGAACATCCTATTTAAGTCCCCTCGTGATTGTGAGGTCACCGCCCTAATTCACTCTTCGGGGATGGTGAGGAATTTAGAATCCTGGTTATTGCAATTCTACATAATTCACCCTTACATGTTTAGAATAAACAAGGCTAGTGGGGATTACTTGCTAGTTTCTCGAGCTAAACTCTCATACTATCTTCTCTTCGTATTTAATTTTCTGTCTTTAATTTATTTAGTTTAATTTTCTCTTAATAAAAACCAAACAAAAATCTATTTAGTCTTTTATTTCTTGCGTATTATTAATCTAGCTTTTATATGTGCTCTTGATTAATTGCATAAGTTCTTCCTAACTTTCGTAGTCTCTGAGGAACAAATCTTATTTATCATTAAAACTTGCATACGTCCTGTAATACTTGGAGTACTGTGTTTAGACTATGGTGTTTATTTTACACTTATTTTATCACGCCCTAGTCGACACCAACATGAGATGTGACTCGGATCATTGTTGCTCTTACAAGAAGTTTAATAATCCATTTATTATACTAGTTTTGTATGTAGATGACATGTTTATTGCAGGATCAAATATGGAAAAAAAAATGAAAAACTAAAGATGGATCTATCCACAGAGTTTTCAATGAAAGATTTGAGTTCAGTTAAACAAATACTTGGGATGAATATATGTAAAAATAGAGATAAAAGAGAGCTATGGTTATCTCAAGCTGACTATGTGGACAAAATCTTGAAGAAATTCAATATGGAAGATTCCAAACCTATTAGCACTCCATTGGCAGCTCATTTCAAGTTATCGAGGGAAGAAGGTCCTGTAACAGTTGAAGACAATGAGTATATGTCTAAAGTCCCTTATTCTTCAGTCATAGGAAGTTTGATGTATGCTATGGTTTGCACGAGACCAGACATTGCACACGTAGTGGGAGTAGTCAGCAGATTTATGAGTAAACCAGGAAAAGCTCATTGGCAAGCAGTTAAGTGGATATTCAGATACTTAAAAGCTACATCAGATTGGGCTGGGGACTTATATGGAAGAAGGAGCACTACATGATATGTGTTTACCCTTGGTAATGCCGCAATCAATTGGATTTCTCAATTACAAAAGATAGTTGCCCTTTCTACCACAGAGGCAGGGTATATTGCAGCTACAGAAGCTAGCAAGGAAATGATTTGGCTCAAAAGCTTAATGGAGGAAATAGACATGCATCAAGGAAATAGCAAGTTGTACATTGATTGTCAAAGTGAAATTCAACTTGCTAAGAATTCTACATTTCACAAGAGGACTAAGCATATCGGGAAGAATTATCATTTCATTCGATCTCTTCGTGAGGATGGGATATTGAGTCTGGAGAAAATCCATACATGTGAGAATCCAGCAGACATGTTCACTAAGGTGGTTACAATCGAGAAACTAAACTAGTTTCAATTGGCCTTCAAGGATAGAAGGTAGTTTGAGGTTCATACCGTGTTCAAATGATGGTCAAGAGCAGTTGGTTAATGGATAAGTCTCTGAGTGGGAGAATGTTATATTCATGGAGACTTATTGGGTGGGGACCAAGTAACTTTGGTTACAAGAAACTTTGTTACCTAGTTTAGTTTTTTCTTAGGTTTCAAGTTGTCTTGGACACCAACTTATATTTGGCTCCAAGTTGTCTTGGACAACAAGTTATCTTTGGCTCCAAGTTTTCTGTCCTATATATATGTAGTGTGTGTATAGGAATTACATAGAATTGTGAGAGACCAACAAAGTGAGTGTGAGCGATACACTTGTGAGAAAACATAAGAGTGTTTCATGTAGAACATAGAATAGAGTTATTTTTCTTATTCAAGGTTTTCTATATTATAGTGAAATGGTGTGAACCTCCGTAGATGTAGGCAATTTGATGAATCACGTAAATTTTACGTCTCTTTTATTATTTTGTCATTCTTCTATCTTCGTGTTTTCATCCCAACACATTCTACCACCATATTTGGAATGCGACATTGATGGTCATTACAGTTTCTCATAATGCTCTTTAACTTGACGAATTAGAAATGCCCTTCGACCTTCCTGGCACTTTTAAACGATACGTTCCAGTCATTTGCGAAAAATTGTTTTGCTTTATTATTTTATTTTGACGATATACACGGCTACAACTGCAACATAGGCGAGGAGCTACAACATGTGGATTGGTGCTTCGATAATTGTTACACTATCAGTTCTATGTGAAACATTCCAAATGTCTCTTGGGACAAACTTCAGTAGTATATTTGCGACACATAATCTGTTCTCAGGGGAGGAGATATTTGCTTGTCCAACGGTTAATTATGCATTCAGATTCTATTTCAGTTGCACCATAACAAGATATTCATTCCTGCATAGAGTTCATATTTTTACTCATTACATCTTCTAACTCTAATTTAATAACTAGTTCATATATTCATATTTCTCTCAATTGAATAATTTGTACTTTCTCTTCATTTTATCATAACAACATCAAATGTAACTGATATTGATTATTACACTTGTTTCCAAAGTAACTATTTTTTATCTAACAATGCAAACAAGTCCTTGGAGTTTTAAAAAATGACAAATTGATTCCTGGCTCTTAATAAATAATTAAATTGAAAAAATTAACATTTGACTGAAAACACAACAAAGATATAGAGTCGGATAAATCAGAAACGAAAACACCATTACATTAATTAAAGAGATGAAACAACCTCCGATTGATACGACCAATTACATCACTAGAATTCAACACTTAAACACAGCAAAATCTACAAAGTAGGAAATCTAAGCCCTCTCACCACGAATCCTTCTAGCAAGCTGAATATCCTTAGGCATAATGGTAACCCTCTTAGCATGAATAGCACACAAATTAGTATCTTCAAAAACCCCAACAAGGTAAGACTCGGCAGCCTCTTGCAAAGCAGCAACAGCAGAGCTTTGAAACCTCAAATCCGTCTTGAAATCCTGTGCAATCTCACGAACTAGCCTCTGAAACGGAAGCTTTCGGATCAAAAGCTCAGTTGACTTCTGATATTTCCTGATTTCCCTTAGCGCCACTGTTCCGGGACGGAATCTGTGAGGCTTCTTCACTCCTCCGGTCGCGGGAGCTGATTTTCTCGCCGCCTTGGTTGCCAATTGCTTCCTTGGGGCCTTGCCGCCAGTAGATTTGCGAGCAGTTTGCTTTGTACGAGCCATTTTTTATCTGATGAAATAGTTTTTAGAGAGAGAAAGAGTGGATTGGATTGTGATGAAGATGCAGAAGATGGGTTAGTAGTTTTATAGCGGATGAACAAGCGGGAGGATGTGATTGTTTGAGTTTGAATATTAAATCTTGGCGGTTGATTGACGCGGGACTATTTTGAGGACGGGAGGTTTGGATAGCAATCCAAGTAAGAATTACCCAGCCATTCGTGATATGCCACGTGTTGTTATCATTTATAACCTCACTTATTTATTTAGTGCCCGTTTGGGATTGCTTTTTAAAATAATCACTTAAAGTGATTTTAGATCTATAGTAATATTTTAGACTCTAAAAATCACTTTTAGGAAAAGCAGTAGATTAGTGATTATTGAAATAATCACTTAAAGTGATTTTAGATATCAAAATATTTTTTAATATTTTTTACAAATATTTAAATTTTAATCAAAAAGCGCTTTTAGCTCCAAAATAATCAATCCCAAACGGGCTCTTATTTTCGGTCGAAGTCATCTTTTGAACTTTTGCTATGCTGCCTATGCAGTATATACGAGATCATTAAAATTTACGTAAGCCATTTTATTTTATTTTCTAAAAGGTATCTTCTTATGAGAGATACGCTAAAAAAAGGGGAAATATATATATATATATATATATATATATATATGTGTTGTAAATAGTAGAGAGAAAGAAAGAATAGTAATTTATTGATAGGAAATTTTTTGGTGAAATGTGCTTGGTTTGGTCACCTTTGATGAAGCCTCCTTGACTTGAGCGATACAAGTTGCATTATCTTCGTATAGTATTGTCGGAATTTGTTTGTTTGCCGAAAGGTTGCATTCTCCTTGAATATGTTGAGTCAATGATCTTAGCCAAATACATTCTCGACTTGTCTCGTGAAGTGTAAGTATCTCGGCATGATTTGAAAATATAGCGGCAATGGTTTGTTTTGTAGAGCGCCATGAGATAGCAGTGCCTCCAAAGGTGAATAGATATCCAGTTTGTGATCTTCCTTTATGTGGGTCAGATAAATATCCAGCATCTGCATAACCGCATCAACTTGGATTTATGATGTTTTGAATATAGCAATCCCATATCGTGAGTTCCACGAATATAACGAAGTATGTGTTTAATTCCATTCCAATGTCTCATTGTTGGTGCTGAACTGTATCTTGAATATAAATTTACACTAAAGGAAATGTCTGGACTAGTGTTGTTAGAAAGATACATCAATGCACCATTTGCACTAAGATATGGTATATCTGGGCCAAGAATTTCTTCGTTATCTTTACGTGGATGAAAAATGTCCTTTTGTGGATCGAGTGAACGTACAACCATTGGTGAGCTCAATGGATGAGATTTATCCATATTGAATCGCTTAAGGATTATTTCAACATATGCTGATTGGTGGACAAAAGTTCCATCTGTCAAATGTTCAATTTGTAAGCCAAGGCAAAATTTTATTTTACCAAGATCTTTCATCTCAAACTCCTTGCATAAATAAGTTGTTGCTGTTGTTAGCTCTTTAAGAGTCCTATTAGATTTAGATCATCAACGTAGACCGCAATAATAACAAATCCACAATCAGACTTTTTAATGAAAACACATGGACTAATGGGATTGTTAATGTATCCTTGTTTGACAAGGTGTGTACTAAGACGACTACACCACATTCATCCAGATTGTTTTAATCCATACAAGGATCTTTGTAATTTTATTGAGTAATTTTCCCGTGGGTATGCGCTATAAGCTTCAGGCATTTTTAAACCTTGTGGGATTTTCATGAAAATGTCACTATCGAGTGATCCATAGAGATAAGTTGTTACCACATCCATCAAATTCATATGAAGTCCTTCAGTAAATGCCAAGCTAAGCAAAAATCTAAGAGTAATCGCATCCACTACGGGAGAGTATGTTTCTTCATAATTAATCACAGGTCTTTGTGAAAAACCTTGTGCTACAAGTCGTGCCTTGTATCTTACAATCTCATTGTTTTCATTACGTTTTCGTATGAATACCCACTTGTAGCCTACAAGGCTTACATTTTCAGGGGTTTGGACTATAAGTCCAAAAACTTTTCGTTTTGCGAGTGAGTCTAATTCGGCCTGAATTGCGTCTTTCCATTTTGGCCATTCATTGCTACGTTGACATTCTTGAACTGATTTTGGTTCAAGATCCTCGCTTTCATGCATTAAATCAATGGCAACTTTATATAAGAATATTTGATCAATATGGATTTTGTTTCGGTTCCATCTTATTCCTGTAGCGACATAGTTCATCGAGATCTCTTTATTATCAATATTTAAATTTTCAAGTGTTTGAGTCTCGGCTGAAGTTGCCGTTTCAGCTATTTCACAAATCGCGCTATTTACAGGAATTTTAACCATCTCCGAGTTGCCATCTCTCTGATTTTTTTCTTATTTCTTTTGCGGATTTTTGTCTTTGGAACCGATAGGTCTACCATGCTTTATGCGTGTATTTGACTCGTTTGCTAATCCGCTAGTTAATTGCTCTTCTGGAATTTCAATTTGAGCAGGAGCATTTTCAGCTGGTATATGTGACTTATTCACTCTCCTTGTATCACTGAATGCATCTTGAAGTTGATTAGCAATATTCTGCAAATGTATAATTTTCTTAACTTCTTGTTCAGATTGCTTTGTGCGAGGATCGAAATGAGATAGAGATTATACATTCCATGAAATTTGAGATTTTTTCAGCCTTTTCTTTTCTCCTCCTAATATTGGGAATTGAGTTTCATTAAATTGGCAATCAGCAAAACGTGCTGTAAATAGATCTCCAGTTAAAGGTTCGGCATATTTTATAATTGATGGAGATTCAAAGCCGATATAAAATCTCATTCTTCTTTGTGGTCCCATTTTTGTTCGTTGTGGTGGAGCGATAGGTACATGTACCGCGCAACCAAAGATTCTTAAGTGGGACAAACTTGGTTCATGCCCAGGCACAAGTTGAGAAGGGGAGTATTTATGACAAGATGTTGGTTTAATTCGATCCAAAGTTGCAGCATGTAATATGGCATGTCCCAAAGCAGAACTAGGCAACTTAGTTCTCATAAGTAATGGTCTAGCAATCAACTGCAGTCTTTTAATAAAAGATTTTGCTAAACTATTTTGTGTATGTACATGTTCCACAGGATGCTCAACTGTTATCCCAATAGATACATAATAGTCATTAAAAGTTTGGTATGTAAATTCACCTGCATTATCAAGACGGATTTTCTTGATTGTATAATCTGGAAATTGTGCACGTAAACGAATGGTGTCGCCTAGGGTGTGATAAAAATAAGTTAAAATAAGGTCAAGAAAACTACGCACTCTCACCCTAGACATGCACAGTACTGCAAGTAGTACAGGACGTATGCAAGTTTTAATGATAAGTTAAGTTCGTTCTCGGGGACTTAAGTGTGTTAATCGCGTGAGTAAGAATAACGAGTAAAAGTAAATAATTAAAGATAGAAAATTAAAGCAAGGAGATTTTCGGAATTCTAAATTAAACTAAGAAAATAAAGACAATAAAATAAAAGATTAAGAATATGAGATGAGAAATATAGCTTAGGTTTTGCTAGTATGCACTAATCCTTCTAATTCTATCTATAAATCTAGTTAATAAGGGAGAATATTAGCTCTTGGTATACTTAGTCAGGATTCTAAATTCCTATACCTTAGACCTTGAGAGCGACTAAGGGGGCTACGGCACAACCAAGACGTGGTTTAGAATAGGGTTATCAAACGCTACTAAGGCCCTAAGCAATCGCAACAATCAATTGGTGATATGGTGGTTAAAACAAACCCTAATGACTATCTAGTTAGAATCAAGTTTTGTCAGAACTAATATCGACACTAGACATTATGTGGTGGTTCAATAGTTAAACACCCTGTCAAGGAGACCATCTAACTACTATTAAAACAATCCTAAAGTGATCAGTTCTAGGAAAGACATTAAATCAAAACACATAAACAAATATTAAGTAAGTTGCTAATATCAAATTAAAACATATAATTCCCAAAGAAACTTAGATAGAAGAATTAGAATTCATAGATTATACATTATGCAAAACCCAAGCTATGGGGAGTTTAGTTCATACCTGAAGGAAATAAACTAAAAGAAATTACAAAAGACATCATCTTGCTCTCTACAATGACTAAGGAATAATTATAAGGTTTTCTACTAAGCAAGGATTAATCGGGGTCATTTTACAAGTGATATAAGGGTGTATTTATAGGTGTTTTAGAAGACCTAATTCTTTTTCTTGAGGAAGAGATAAAGTATTGGACTTCTAGCCCAACTCAAATTCGTATGGAAATAAAGATAAACACTGCTGGACCGTTTTGAGCATATCTTCTTCATTATTGGTCGGTTTGAGCTCCATAAGATACCAAAAGAATCGTAACAGAATTATCTTTGTCCCTATGAAAGGAAATTACCAAAATCGACCTATTTCTTGGGGTAAATAGCACTTCTTTAGGCGTGTACTGCAGAAGTCCAGATTTAGGTAGCTTTTCCTTTTCCATCTTTTTTGTTTCCTTATCTCCAATTACCATGCAAATCTCTTTCCATAAGTTGTAGTCTTTGACTTGGACTCTAATTAAGCTCCATAATTATCTTTAAAGCTACACACTAAATAAATAATTAAACCCAATATGCTCTAAAAATATTATTTTACTAAATCAAGACTCAAAATAGAAAAGTGCACTATTTCTCAAGAAAATCGACATTTATGACTTCTAAATCACTAAAAATGATGTCTCATCCTAACATTAATCTATCACAAATGAGGATACATCAATGAATTATTTGTGCAAGAAGTTTTGAAAATGCAGTATTATGAGTTGATAACAAGCTCACATGTGACCAACGTGTTGAAGCATCAATTAGAACCATAAAATATCGAAATGGTCCACAAGATGGAAAAATAGGTCCACAAATATCCCCTTGAATTCTCTCCAAGAAAGAAGGAGTTTCATTTATAATTTTAGTAGGGGATGGCCTAATAATTAGTTTTCCTTGAGCACAAGCCGTACACGATAATTCGCTTGGTAGGATAATTTTCTGATTCTTTAAAGGGTGTCCATGAGAATTTTCAATAATTTTCCTCATCATTGTGGCACCCGGATGACCTAGGCGATCATGCCACAAAATAAAAATCCTTGGGTCAGATACTTTATGAGCGACCCTATTATTGGATTCAATTGGATTTATATTTGTGTAATATAATCCTGAAGATAATACTGGGAATTTTTCCAGCGTTTTCTTTTTACCAGAAATAAGCGATGTAATATAGAGGTATTCTCTATTATTTTCGTTCATGGTTTCAATATGATACCCATTTTCTCGAATATTCTTAAAGCTTAGTAGGTTTCTGTTTGATCTACTAGAATATAGGGCATTGCTTATAAATATATTTGTACCACCAGGAAGTACAATACAAGCTTTTCCAAATCCTTCTATTAGGTCGGATGTACCGGATATGGTATTGACATTTGCTTTAGAAGCTTGTAGATCAGAGAAATATATTTTATTTTTTAAAATTGTATGCGTTGTCACACTGTCTGCTAGACATATTTCTCCACTGTTTTTATCAAGTAAATCCATATCTCTTTACAAAAAAAAATTAAAAAAAAATATATATCAATAAGACAATATTGAAATAAATAACTTTTAAGTAACTAAAATAAACTAAATTAAAGTTCAATGAAATAAAATAAACAATCAAACCAACGATAGTCCAAAGTTCAAATGACAAGGAATTTAGATGAAAAACAAATAAAATAAAAGCAACTAATAAAATCATCAATCACGATGAAAAATTCCATCACCAATCAAGTGGGAGATATCGCCACTTGGATCCTCAAAAAAATCAGAGCAATCAATGCCTGTGATGTCTAGTGGAGGTGAATTGGCATGTTCAACATTATTTGTTTATGCATTTTCTTTTCTTAGTGAGGCTTGATAAAGATTAACGAGGTGATCAGCCGTACGACATTCATGATCCGGATGATTATACATCCCACATTTGGTACAGCCTTGACTTGAATTTTTTACGGGGCCTTTGTAAATGTTCCTTTTCCCTGGGAATTCTGGCTTTTTGACTTTAAAATTTTGATATCCACCATTGAACCAAGAGTTGTGGAATAACCAAATTTTGATAACTCATTAAATTCAAAGTAGAAAATTTATCAAACCTTGAAAACAACAAAAACTCCAGCATCCTACGATGATAGAGCTTCCTAGATCAAAGAAAAGAGAAAGGATACAAGGTATACTTTACTAACATGTTTCCAAGGTAAAGCTCTACCTTTGGGACATCCTTTACCATCCACCTACTTGTCTTCTTCCTTCCCAGTAAGGTATGTAAAGGTCTTGATTGGTACCAAGGGCATATTGTTATCTAAAACATCACTTGATTTAAGTATACCAGTATTCTTTTGTTGAGAATCTCTGAGGGTTGTCTTGATTAAGGAGGGATTATTCAGTTAAGGAAAGGAAAGAAAGAGAAGTTTAGTAAATGATAGGAGATAGGAGTATTTGATCTTGTTTGGATTAGATAAAAACAGAGAAAAATATACTATTAAACTACTATATATATTTGATGTTTGGATTAGAAGTATAATGAAAGGAATAGATTCTTTTTATAATTAAATGGCTCTTATACCCTTAATAATATATTTTATAAATAAACAATAAGGATAATCTAGACATTAAGACATGATAAAAGAATTATTCCCTTCCAATCACACAAAATCGAAGGCACTGAATATATATGTTGATAAGGAATTGTAAGCATACTTTAATAAAACTTTCTCTATAATTATTTCTAATCCAAACAAGAGATTGGATTATTATTATCCTTTAAAACAAGAGATAATTCCCAATTAATTACACTTCCACACTTTTTATTCTCAAAAAAAAGAAGGAGCAAATTACTTCCTACTTACTCACAGATTAGCAACTTAATTCTCAATTAAACACATTTTCATATTTACCTTCCATTATTACCCTTATATGATTTTTTTTAATTTTTTAATTATTTTAATTTTTCGATTTTTTATAAAAAAAAAAATTTGAAAACTTTTTTTTTTCCGAATTATTTTTCAAAATTTGTTTTTTCAAATTTTATTTTTTGCCTTTTTTTTTTTCAAAAATCGAAATTGCGGGTTGTGTGTTGTTATAACACACAAATATAGGTTTATGTGTTCCTGTAACACACAAAATCGATATAAAGGATTCTTTTTTTTAACAAATTAATTTTTTTTCTCTTTATTAATTGCATACATCCTATTTTTACTCGTTTTTAACTATCTTGATATATCGTCTTTTTGTGCAACACTTTTTTTGCTATTTTTGTGTGTTTTATGTTTTAGGGTTTTGTGTGTTCTAGGTCACACAAAACTTGATTTTATTTATTTCAATTATGTGTATTCCAAGAACACACAAATCTCAGAATTATGTATTCTTAGAACACACAAAACTCATTTTTGTGTATTCATGGAACACATAAAACTTGAATTATGTATTCCTGTAATACACAAAACTTGATTTTGTTTGTTCCAATTCCGTGGAACACACAAATCTCAGAATTGTGTATTCTTGGAACACACAAATCTGACGAACGCAAAAATCTCAGATTTGTGTGTTCATGGAACACAAAAATCTCAAATTTGTGTGTTCTACGGAATTGGACACATAAAGCTCAAATTTGTGTGTTCATGGAACACATAAAACTCAAAATTGTGTGTTCCACGGAACTGAAACACATAAAGCTCAAATTTGTGTGTTCATGGAACACATAAAACTCAAATTTGTGTGTTCATGGAACACATGAAACTCAAATTTATGTATTATTGGAACACATAAAACTCAAATTTGTGTATTCATGGAACACATAAAAGTCGAACTTATGTATTCATGGAACACATAAAACTCGAACTTATGTATTCATAGAATACACAAAACTTGATTTTGGTTGGTCCAATTATGTGTAATCCTGAACACACAAATCTTAGAATTGTGTGTTCCTGCAACACACAAATCTCAGTATTGCGTGTTCATGGAACACAAAATTTCGGGGAGAAAAAATTTGGAAAAAAAAATCGGAAAAAAGAAATTTCGAAAAAAAAGAATTCGAAAAAAAAAATTCGAAAAAAAATAATTTCAAAAAAAATTAAAAATGAAAATAAATAAATTAATATTATTATAATTAATTAATAGGACTATGGGTATTTTTGTAATCTTCCAATTTTTTGTGCTTAAGTGGGAATTAAGTTGAAGTTGTAATTAATTGGGAATTCTTATGCTCTCCGCGTAATTAACTGGACGTAATAGGAGCTCACAGCTGCAACCAACTCCTCTTTGTTTCAATTATCTTCTCCATACCAAATGTGGATTTTGTAGGATCTATGGACATAAACCCTCCTCTTCAAAGGATTTATATCCTCAGACGCGACTCGTAGTTGATCCCTTGATATATCATTGATAATTGAAGTGTTGGGGTATAACCATGAAGTGGACATCTAGCTAATCTCTGTTGAAACCTCCTTCATATTCTTCTCCTACACTTATGCCACTGTCTTGACGGAAATTTGCAAGTGTCATTCGATCTTTCATTCGCATTCTATGTGGATAATAGCAACCAAAAAACTTGACTAGTAACTCGCCCCCGTGACGTAATCAAATCAGATGGTTGACTGTCCAACCATTCACTAGCACCTTCAGTCAAGAAAACCAAAAACATGAAGTAATACAGTTGCTCGCATGTAATTCTTTGAGTTATGTAGGTAGAACAAATCTACATAAACTTCTGAACCAACCTCATTGGATATTTGTTGTGCAACACCACTGTAGTGCCCATATCTCATGAACTAACTCAGCGTACCCTGATCGGGCTTCAGTCTCATAGCTTGGATCACTAAACGACGAATCCCCTAAAGGTTGAACACATAATGGAATTCCTGGACTAGGAAGCCCTTGTTCTTGGTGTTGGTTGCTTTGTGGATTCCCTCTATTAGCTACTACTTGTGATGGTACTCCCTGGGGAATTGGATTTTTTGAATTGAGATTACCCTCCGTAGCCAAGACTTTTCTTACCTTTTCCACTCACTCTATATGGCTTGTTTTTTGGGAGGTAAGCTTGGGCAGCAAGCTATCTGTTCCCTGAAACAAAAGTAGTTGAAGCCAAAGGCGACAACGAGGCCCCCAAGCCCAAGGCAAGGGGGAGAGAGAAGATGTGGTACATCTTCTACTAGAGGGTTTACATTCTCCCCACCCTCTACTAAAAACATATCTATTACACTCGACATCGCTTTGCTCTTCCTTAGCTCTCTTTCTTGCCTTCTTTGAGATCAGATTAGCTTCTAGGGATCCGAGAGCATACACCAAAACCTAAAGAACCATGAAAAGACAAAAGCAAAAACAAGCGCAAAACTAAAATAAATGAAAACTTCTACACTAATGCTAAACTCAATAACTAACTAAAAAAATCCTTGGGAGTGGCGTAAAAAACCTTGTGCAGGCCCAGGTTGTGATAAAATAACGATAACAGATGTGCACACACCCTAGAAGAACCACGAGAAACTCTTCACAAGTGCACAAATCGTTCGCAAGTAATAGTAAGTAAAGTAAAATTCCGTTCTCATGGATTGATCGGTTAGCTCAAACTCGTGTTCGAATATAAGCGTAGATGAAATTACTTGTTTAAAATAAAGCATACTTAAGAATGATATTTGTTTAGTTTCTTATGATAAGATTCAAAATGAAAGAAATAGAAAAATTAAACTAATGAATGCAAATAAGATGATTAAGAATGGAGATGAGATATAGCTTAGGTTCACAAGTATTTACCTATCTTACTAAATTGTTATTCAATGTATAAGGGTGAATTGATCAATTATGAGTAGTCGGGATTCTATAATCCTTCTGACTCTTGCTAGGGTAGCTTATAAGGCAACCTCAATACTATAAGGGGATTTGAGTAAGGGGACCCTATGCAATGATCAGTTAATAATTTCTAACACTAATAACCTTTTAGTTAGGCAAGCCCGTCAGGATCACTACTGCACACTAGACGATTATAAACCATTTCCGTCCTTAAACCCCCCGTCAGGGTGACATTACAGGTAAATTAGGTCAAACTAGAGGTGTACAGGGTCCAGTAAGTTTATTTAAAACCATTCATAATACAATTATAAAGACAAGCTCAAATCAATTAAAAGAAATTCCCAAATAGCATTAAAATAACAAATAGTAATATATGGTTTATACATAATCTAAACCCAATCTATGGGATGATTAGTTCACGATTATAGAAATAAAACTAAAGAGTAAAAAGATTAGAAACATAATTAATCTATGAATATAATACAGATTACCCCAATAGTAGCAGTGGAACGACACTGAAGAGTTGTTGTGATGCTCCAACTTCTGTTGATTCCTCCTCTCTGTCGACTTGCTCTCTCTGTCTCTCTGGTCGAAAATTCCGGATAAAACTATGCAATATACATATATATATATATATATATATATATATATATATATATATATATATATATATATATATATATATATATATATATATATATATATATATATATACATAGGCTCATTTCTAACGCAGATTCCTAGCTGGATATAAAGAGATCCTTCAAATTTTTGGTCAATCTCACGTGGCATCTAAACTATTTCACTTTTTAATTTTGGCTGGCACCTCTTGCAAGTAACAAATCTTCGAAACAAGACAAAAATGAAAAATATATCAAATATTAGGTAAAATATCTCAGCTAAGCATATAATGAACCTGAAATGATATCTCGTGACTAGACTAGTCTATCATGAATATTAAGATATAAGTAAAATACTTAAAAGACCGCACTCATTTTGCATGACATTTTTTGGTCTGTAAAGTTAAGGGCCGGGTGAAGAAAACACTGAAGGTTTTTCAGATGATTTATTTTTATGTCAGCATATCATATCTCTATTTGAAGTATACTAACTTCTATCATCTTCAAAGGAGTCATAAGACCTATTGTATGCGGATAAAGTCCTATTGCAAACACATAAAAACCTATTACAGGCACATAAAGTAAGCTTTATATTTCCTAAATAAAATGGGTATGAAGGGTACGAGTAAAGAGCACATGCTCCAAAAATTATAAACTGTGGAAAATAAAAGCTATATAGCAAAATATAGACTCGTAAATCTAGCACAAGCAAGAAAAAGGTAAGAATATTTTATTGCATCTCTAACAACGAGGAAAGATGTACAAAGAAAAAAGACTCGTAATCATAAATTATAAATCAAGCACAAGCAAGGAAAAAGATCTTACAACTAGGAAGGATAGGCAAAACAACACCCTCGACGATTAAAATCCAGAAGGCTAAAGCTATGGATTACAAAATAAAAAAAGCAAATCTAAAGAGAAATATGTCGCATATCCCCGTCAAAAAAGTTACGGAAGAAATCAAACAGTTGAAGCTACATGAAAAATCAACAAGGCTCAGCCAAACAAATATTTAAGTCGTCGATTTTGGCAAAAATGCCTTCAGATGCAATATGCCAGAGCATCACTCCTTCCGAAATACTTTAACTCGTCATTCATAGAATTATTTATCGATCATCAAGCAAAGCCTCTTTAATAACTTGAGCCTAAATCTAATACAAAGAAGACAAGTTCATTACACAAGTTCACAGTTCTAAGTTTATTACACAAGTTCACAAAATTAAAAGTTGCATGTTCGATTCCATTATCACTACGAGTGCAAGTAAAAGTATATATTTATCGTCTTGCACCTTTTTACAAAGATTTTCAATTTCATCCTGGGATTGATTTTTTCAAGAAAGACACATTATCCATGCGTATACAATGTATTCATCATTAAAAAACAAAAGCATATTTTGCACCACCTAGACCAGTCATATCTATCGGACCAAAAATATTCATGTGCAACAATTGTAGTGCCATAGAGGGGTTTCTTGTTTATGAAAATCGTTACTTATATCGATAGGGGTGTTTCAGGATATGACCTTCCTAGCCCTTGAATCTTTTTATTGGATAACTCTTGTGATTCTTTCCTGAGTGGCGGAGTTGTGCCGAAGGTGGTAGCTCGAGATACTCTTAATCGAGCATTTGTCGCTCTTAGACTTTATAGAGGGATTCTTAATACGCTTTATCAGTGGCATGTGGGCTACAGGTCATCAGATACCTATCAAAGGTGAAACCCTCCCATACTAAAAAAAAATTGCATCAATATAGAGGTTGTAACTTTGAAGGAACCACGAATAAATCTTGTGACTGAATATCATACAACTTGCATTTGTAGTATTGAAAATCCTAACGTGCTTAATTGTTACTCCCCCCGTCTCCAAAAGGTTGTCACTTATACTAAAAATAGTTGCTTGAATATAATTGTCACTTTAATAAATCAAGACATTTGTTTATTATGTATACCACTTTTACCCTTAATTAGATAGTATAATTTATGTTTCCAATAAACATTCAAGATATCAAGACATTTTATGAAAAAAAAATTAGTAATAAAAAATGTGCAAAAGCAAATGTGGCAACCATTTGAAGTCTTTGGGAATAGCAAATTAATTGCAAAAAAAGTGTACACAATCTATTCAACCCTATGCCCTTAAGTTATGCTTGGGAACTTACAAGCGCGTCACTAGAAATAACATCACCAAAAACAAAAGTTAATGTGGTGGAGGTTCCAAGAATATGAAGACTATATTTTTTTAAAATGATTTCGAAGTAACTCTAACTTTTTGGTGCAGATGTTTCAATGTTTTTAACTTTGAAAAAAGAATTAAAATTCCGACACTTAAATCATTATCATGTGTACAATAGTGGTATCGTTATCATGTGTACGATAGTGATAGTGATATCGTTATCATGTAAGATTTTGTTATTTGTGCGATCTATTAAATATCTACAAAAACTAAATTTCCAAAAAATTGAAAATATTGTTTTGAGTTTTTATAAATACAAAATAGCTAGAAATATGAATATACAATATATTATTCGATATGTTCATTTCTGATTGAGTTGTTCGAATTTGAGTAAAAAAAATTTAACGAAATAAAACAATAAAAAAATAAAAGTTTTACAAAAAAGTTTCTTTATTTTTTTTCCCCTTACTGTTTAGAGGTGTCACAAAACTTCTTGGATATAAGGATAGTGGCAGTTGGAAGTACGGTGGTCAGCGTTGAATAAAGAGAATAAAAGAAAGAAAGTAGAAATGGTTTTTTATTTGTTTATATATTAATTATATTAAGAAAATATTGGTAATGTGTAACCATTTGGTATTTAGTAGGTAAAAGATATTTAATTTTTGTTATATTGGCAAAAATATCTTGCCCGAGTTCTTATAAGTAGTTTGTCCCCTTGTCAGATATATCAAACCCTATACACTTTTATATAACTTCATTCCCCTCCGCCGCCTTATCTCTCCTTATCGGTAGGTCTTTCTATCTCTTCGCATACGATATCCAAATTATGACATTGTTTTGACCATTATGCCTTACTTTTTCTTCTTGTTAATATCTATCATAACCCTTGATTTATATTTTCTTTGCAAAAACGTTTTTAATCTATTATATTATAGACTTACAGTTTTTGAAGGACTAGGTTCTATTTTTGGTAGTAGAAATCACGCTATTTTTGTAATAATATATAGTGCCAATACCATCCCACTTTCATCACCCATTTCTTAGTATATCTTTCTCTCGCATTATTAATGTTTCTATCTATCTGTTTAACATATTTGTTGATATTTTCTTTGTAATAATAACTTACAATATTTTATTTTATTTTACAGCTTACATTTTTTTGATTAGATCTTAAGATATATATAATGGAAGCGAAAACTGGGCTATTAAGGTAAGACATTATGAAACATTAATTTTAATTTTTTTAATTGTAATGTAATGCTTATTTGTAAAACTGAATTATGTTGTGTACTTGTTTTATTTATCTAAATCAAGACATTTTCTAATTTTTATCTTGGCTTAAAAGTTGTAAGGATAATGTATAATACCTTATATGTTTTGCTTTAAATGCATACCACAATGGTTGTATGCAAAATTGTACAATTCTCGTGGTGGTTTACAAGTTTAGTGCAACTTTCTCATGAGTCACTTACTCGGTGAAAAATAGAGGTAAAAATCGGATTTGAAATTTTCAATTTTTAATTGTTTGTATACGAAAATTCCAATTTCTATACAACTTTTTAGTGTTCTGATTTTTATTTTTTCAATAAAAAAAAAATGGATTCAGAATCGGAAATACATATAAGTTCCGAAATTACCGAGTTCCAATCCGATTTTTGTTTCCAATTTGTATATCTGATATTTTTTAAATTCTGAATATTTTTTTGCTATATTTTTATCATTAATTATTATGAATGTGAAATGTGATAATACATAAACGTGTATTTTAATATTCTTTAATTTTGTACTTTTAGAAATTAAGAAATTAATTTAATAACCTTTTAGTTCATTTATAAAGAATTTTGTTAGACTAGTTTGTTTGTAATCGTTATGTTTGGTTACTTACCAAACAAAATTATAACTATGTAATATGGAGTTACTTTGTTTGAAAGAGTAAATATATTAACATTAAACCTTTATTGGTTTTAAGATATTAGTTGTAAATCTTTAATTAATATAGACGCGATGTATAGAAAATTCACTACAGGATCTACTGATGAGATCAAAGAGGACAAGAGAGCTGTGATTTCTAAAGGTGTAGGTAAGGAGGTGAGAGGATTAAATCTCGACTTGGAGAATGCAGATGTTCATAATGGGATGGGTGATCATTCTGGAGTTGGTTTGGGTCAACCTGCGGTTAATATCAAAGATACGAGTAAGAATGTTGTTATTAATAACCAGAAGTGGTATGCTACTCCACGGATAAGAACTTTCCTGCCTAAAGAAAAATTCTCATGGCAACGAAACCTTAAAAGAAAAGATGCTCCGAGTATGCGTGATCGTCAAGACTGGGTTTTGGTAGAGGAGTTCGAAGACAATCAAAAACTCTACTTTTGCGGTGATACTGATTGTGATGGACACTTGGTAGATGGTTCGAGTAGCGATGATAATTCTGACAAGGATGTGAGCACCCAAGCTTTGCCCGTGATGGAAACCATAACTTCAAGCTCTACGGTGGATGACGGTCGATCCCTAAATACGACCGGGTTCAATGGATAGTATCCATATATGGAACTGCCAAGGGGCGAGGGCACCCTTGACCAGAAAATCTTTTAAGTCCCTAGTTTCAAAGAATTATGTTTTTGTCGCTTGTTTGCTAGAGTGTAGATTAAGATTTAAGGATCTTAAATCCTGTTCTCATTTTAAAGCTTTCAATAATTCACACTTAGTTGAACCCGGGGGAAGATCTCATACGTCCGGGGGAATTCTGTTGTTGTGAAAACACTGTGTTTCTATTAGAGTTATTCACTCTAAACTTTCTATTATTATCTCCAATTTTATCTAATATAATTTCTTTTCTTGGTATTTATTTTGTATTCATGCTCCTATAAATGATTTGTATAGGCGCAGATTATGGAATTATCTCTCTGCTTGGCTTTATAAACTTAATGAACCTTCTATTCTTATGGGAGATTTTAACGACATTGCTAAATTCTCAAAAAAAAAAACAAAGGAAATTTTTTCCCAATCTTGATAAAATTCTAAGGTTTAATAACTTCATTAATGAGAATCGTCTTATTGACTTCCCAAGCAAGGGATGTTTCTTCACTTGGAACAGACGAGGAAAAGAAGATGAAAATGGTGTCTGGTAGGGTGTGATAAAATAATGATAAATAAAGACAAGAACTATCACCCTAACCAATCACGTTACTCATTGCAAAGTATCATAAATCGTATGCAAGTTTAGATAATAAGTAAGATCTGTTTGCATGGACTTAGTGTGTTAGAATTGTAGATTAGAAGAGAAAGCGTAGTAAAGAATAGTTACTCAAATAAAAATACAATAAAATAAAGAAGATTAATTGGAGAGATAATGATTAAACTAAAAACTAATGCAAATAAAGCAAATATGTAAGAATGAGATAAGAGAGATAGCTTAGGTTTGGATGTATGCACTTATCCTTCTATTTCTTCTACTAGTTATAAGGGTGATTAAAGATCTTAGAGTAAGTAGTCAGGATTCTATATTCCTCCTAACCTCCTTCCGGGTGGACTTAGGTGGTGACCTAACAATTACCAAAGGAATGGGTAAGGGGACCCTGCGCAATGATAGGTGGTTAATCTTAAACCCTAGTGACTATCTAGTTAGGCAAAAGGTGGGTCCTGGGGTGTTAGAAAATAATAAAGATAAAATAGAGGAACCCCAAACTGCAAGTGTATAGTTGTCCCAAGTAATATATGATAATCAACTTCGTTCTCAGGGACGGATTAGGTTCAACCCAAATATTAATCAAGTAGTAAGAATAATTGCTTAATGTTGTAATTTCCTATCAATATTAATCCTCAAATCCCACAACTCAATAACCACAAACACAAGAAATTAAAGCGAGAAAGTAAGAACACAGAATTTATCGTGGTTCAGTCCAAATCAGACCTACATCCACGTTGAGCTCCGATGAGAGGTGCTCGGCTACTAGAAAACACAAGAGATACAATATTTCAGTTCACCTTACAATACAAAACCACACAATCGAATGAATACCACTTCTAATCTAACTCTCGAACCCTAAACAGATGAATAAGGCTATCTAGTGATTAATCAAGATGATTATCACAAATTACACGAGATGTTACTATCAAGAAGCTATCTAATCGATTACAAGAAGAATCAGAGGTTGATCTTCTACAAAACTAGGGTTAGTGTATTAGAAACGAGAGAGAACGCGGAAGATGAGAGAGTAAGGGTTATGACTTCGGTCAACCCACTTTTCCTTATATAAGAGACAAAGATCACGAGCGAATGAGAGCCATTCGATGGTAATAAGATCAAGCGCACGAGATTAAGCCACGTCAATGCCACGTCAATAAGTAATCAGCCTATTAAAACATAACACTTCACATAATATATATATACCCACATATATATATTCTTCAATCTCCACCTTGAAGTGTTACACCTCCACCTCCACCTGAAACTGCACCTCAAGGATTTCTAGCCAGCCTAAGCCATCTCTATCATCATCTCAGCCCAAACCACCTGCAAAATATCAACAAATAGAAAGCAAATCCAAGCAATGCTTGAACTTGACATTAGTAACAATTTTAGTACCAAAATCAGCAGGATTATCCTCAGTAGCCACTTTCAACAACTTAACTTCACCACTAGCCAGTATATCTCTTATATAATGATACTTAACATCAATATGTTTGGTCCTTTCATGATATACTGGGTTTTTACTCAATTGAATTGCACTTTGACTGTCAGAGAATATAGTAGCCTTACCCTTCACAATACATGCTTCAGATAACAGATTTTGAAGCCAAATTGCTTCTTTAGAAGCATCAGTTATAGCCACATATTCAGCCTCAGTAGTGGACAAAGCCACTAAGGGTTGAAGTTGAGACTTCCAAGAAATACAATTACCTCCAAGAGTGAAACAGTAAGAGGTAGTAGACTTTCTTGAGTCTCTATCTCCAGCAAAATCTGAATCTACATATCCAACTAACTCAAAAGGTATATTATGATTTCCATAACACAGTCCAACACTCAAAGTACTTCCAACATATGCAAGAACATGTTTAAGAGCACACCAATGATCCCAACCAGGATTTGACATGTACCTGCTCAATAAAGATATAGCAAAGGACAAATCTGGTCTAGTACTAATCATGGCATACATTAGGGACCCTATAACATTAGCATATGGGACATTATCCATCTTAAGAATATCAGACTGAGACTTGGGGCACAAATGTTTAGATAAAACAAAATGACCAGCCAAAGGAGTCATAACAGTTTTGCAATTCAAGCTACCAAATTTTGAAATTACTTTTCTCAAATAAGGTTCCTGGTGAAGCTTAATCATGCATTTATCTCTATCTCTATCAATCATCATCCCTAAGATTTTCTTAGCATTTCCAAGATCTTTCATATCAAATTCCTTACTAAGCTTACTCTTTAACTCAGATATATACTTAAGGGACTTAGAAATAATGAGCATATCATCAACATAGAGTAAAACATATACATGATGATCAGTTTTAACAGATAGATACAAGCAAGCATCATAATCAGATCTTACATAGTCACATTTAAGCATAAAGGAGTCAAACTTCTTATACCATTGTCTAGGGGACTGTTTTAAACCATAAAGGGATTTTTTCAGTAAGCATACATGATCAGGCAATTTAGGGTCAATAAAACCCTCAGGTTGTCTCATGAAAATTGTTTCATCTAGGTCACCATGCAAAAAAGCAGTCTTAACATCTAATTGCTCAATCTCAAGGTTATAACAAGCAGCAAAAGCTAACATAGCCCTAATAGTCTTAAACTTAACCACAGGAGAGAAAATTTCATTGAAATCAATACCTTCCCTTTGAGTATAGCCTTTTGCCACCAATCTAGCTTTATACCTTGGAGGGTCAGTCTCAGAGATGCCCTCTTTGAGCTTAAACAACCACCTACACTCCACCACCTTTTGTTTCTGAGGTAGTTCAGTGAGAACCCAGGTGTTGTTATCATGTAGTGATTTAATCTCTTCCTTCATAGCCTTTTCCCACTGTATCCTATCCTCTGCCTCCATAGCATCCATATAGGATGTTGGTTCAGAGTTTGTGACCTCAACTGAAGCATTCAAGGCTGTATATACAAGGTCAGCATATGAGTATCTTGAAGGAGCTCTGGTTTCCCTTCTAGTCCTATCTCTGGTGAGCTGATAGTTCTGAAGTTGCCCTGTTGAAGACTCAGGAGGATGTTCCTCACCCTCATTGTCCTCAGTAGCTTCAGCTTCATCATGGGGAGGGCTTGGTTCATCTCCATGATCATCAACTGGACTGGAAGACTCAGACTCCACCTCTTTCTCTATTCCCACCACTTGTTGAGGTTGTGCAGGTTCAGGTAAGCCATCATCACCTGTACCTGTACCATTTTTGAAAGGAAATGTTAGTTCATCAAAAATCACATCTCTACTAACAATAACTTTGAAACCCCTACTGTCTTTTTCCCACAGTCTATAACCCTTTACACCATGTTGGTTTTGATAACCCAACATTATGCATTTGATAGACCTAGGATCCAACTTACCCTCCTTTGTGTGTGCATAAGCTGCACACCCAAAGGGTTTAAGAAATGATAGGTTTGGTTTTTGCCCCTTCCAAATTTCCATAGGAGTCTTAAGTCCTATGGACCTGTTTGGACTCCTATTAACAAGATATGTGGCTGTATAAAGAGCTTCTCCCCAAAATTCTTTGGGTAAGCCTGAGGTGAAGAGCATACATCTGACTTTCTCAAGGAGTGTCCTGTTCATCCTCTCAGCTACACCATTTTGTTGTGGTGTATGCCTGACTGTCCCTATGTTGTTTACCCAACACACAAGTCTCACAGAAGGGAAGGTCCCCAACTGTGTCTTTTCCAAGCATACCTTGTTTGCTAAGGACACTGAGTCCTTGTTGACTCATATGCCCTAGCCTTAAATGCCACTTTTCAGTGGTAGCCCCACAGCTCAAGAGCTGTATCAGCACCATCAACCTGTCGAATGACAGAGTCAGAAAGATTCAAGAAGAGGATATTATACGCTTCTTCTTTGATTTGTGCTTCTTTGTCAAGTTCTCCTTCACGCCACTCTTTAATGTCCTCAAGAGCACTTCCCACTTTATGATGGGAGAGTAGAACCTTCATCTTTTTCTGCCAAACACCGAAATCCATCTTACCATCGAACACGGACATATCAATTCGTGTAGAGGTAGTCATTGTATGAATTAAACAAGAACGGAGAGAGATCGTAATAAAACCCTCGAGATGAAATTAGGCGGAACCCTAATTTTCCAAGAACACCGATTTGAGACCTTAATCTGATAGCCCAAGATTAATAATCAAGCTCTGATACCACTGTTGTAATTTCCTATCAATATTAATCCTCAAATCCCACAACTCAATAACCACAAACACAAGAAATTAAAGCGAGAAAGTAAGAACACAGAATTTATCGTGGTTCAGTCCAAATCAGACCTACATCCACGTTGAGCTCCGATGAGAGGTGCTCGGCTACTAGAAAACACAAGAGATACAATATTTCAGTTCACCTTACAATACAAAACCACACAATCGAATGAATACCACTTCTAATCTAACTCTCGAACCCTAAACAGATGAATAAGGCTATCTAGTGATTAATCAAGATGATTATCACAAATTACACGAGATGTTACTATCAAGAAGCTATCTAATCGATTACAAGAAGAATCAGAGGTTGATCTTCTACAAAACTAGGGTTAGTGTATTAGAAACGAGAGAGAACGCGGAAGATGAGAGAGTAAGGGTTATGACTTCGGTCAACCCACTTTTCCTTATATAAGAGACAAAGATCACGAGCGAATGAGAGCCATTCGATGGTAATAAGATCAAGCGCACGAGATTAAGCCACGTCAATGCCACGTCAATAAGTAATCAGCCTATTAAAACATAACACTTCACATAATATATATATACCCACATATATATATTCTTCACTTAACAGAAAAATAAAATATAAGATTTTTGATTGGTTTTCTAAATTAAAAGATGCAAATAAAATAAAGACTAAAAGTAAATTAACTAGAAAGAAATAAAGTAAAAGGACTAACTTCATATAAGAGAGATACTTGAGTCTCGCAAGGATCCACTTAATCAATATAATCTATGCTATGTTTAAGGTTAGAATTGGAATTATAATATTAGCTGGGACTCTAATATCTCCTAACCCCCTGTCGGGTGGACCTAGGAGCTATCCTAAAGTACTATAAACCCCTGTATGGGCGAATATGCCTCTTCAGATGATATGAATTTACCTCTTTGGCTATGTAACTAGTTAAGCATGTCGGTCAATAACGGATATTACACGGGTATTACCTAAGTCTGTATTCAAACCCCCTTGTCGGATGATTACTTTTGCCACTAAAGTGAATAGCCCAAATACTAAAAGCTATTTCTAGTTGTTCCTAAAATAAATAGTAATGAAAACAAAGTAATATCCAAAATATAAAACTCAATTCAATTTAAATCAAAACAATCCCAAATTCAAAACATAGATTAATTAATTAAGGTTCGTCCCTATAATGCGATTCTCAAGTATATGGAAATTTAGCTCATGATAAAATTAAAGACTGAAAATAAATAAAAGGAATTTATGTTCAAATACAAAAGATAAATTGATAACCTAAAGGGTAGGATGACTATTGATGGAAGAACGTGATTCTCCCAGCTCTAGTTTCTCATTGCCTTCTTGCTCTGACTTGAAAACCTTAAGCCTCTTGTGTAATTCTCTGAAGTGTGTGAAAAGAGGAGGCTAAGGGATGTATTTATAGGTGCTAGGAAGCCCTGATTAATTTTTACTTGGAGTGGAAGACAAGTCAAGAACTCTTTAATTCGCAGCCCTAAAATCTAGGAAAGGTTTAGATTCTGCTGCTGATTTGTTTTGGTCATATCTCCTTCAATACTTATCCGTTTGACGCGTTCCAATAGTCGAAACCACTTTTCTCGGAAAGCTCTATCCATTGGTCCAGACCATTCTCCAAAATTCCCAGCCAATCTTAAGTTATGATCTTGTCTTTAGAACATGGCTGGAATTTCAGATTTATTTGGCAGCTTTATTTTTTCCTTCTTTGCATATATCCTTCCTTAATCTTCTTATTTCCATATATATATATATTCTTTCCTTTACTTATTAGACTTGACTTGGTCTCTAATTAATTACCACATATCTTTTAAAGCTTCACAATAAATAATTAATTAAATCGCATATGCTTAAAAAATTATAAATCCATAATTCAAGACTAGAAATAAGAAAGTGTACTCTAAAATTAGAAACTCGAATAAAATACTTCCTAACAAACTAAAAATACTCTAAGACTTTAATTCTCACTTCTCCTCCTTGTATTGAAATTCAAGAACCTACTAACCTTGCACTAAAAATAATCAAATTAACGCACAAAAGCTCTAAAAATGCAAATAGTCTAATTCCAAGGGGAGAAAGTGTAATATGACAAAATAAGCATAAACGTATATCAAACAAGTCAAATATTCACCTAAAAAGATGTCTCCAAAGGGCTAATTATTAGAACAAATAGGGAGACATCGAGACCCAAAACTCAAACATTTGTCGTCCCGACAAAGTAAAATAAAAACAAAGGTCTTTTAGGTGAACGCATAAGGTAGAATCTAGCAAATATTCCCAAATCACAACTTAAAACAAATCTCGTATAGTATCATCTAAGAATTAATATACACATACACATATCATGCAAAATCAAACACAAAATAATATCAATCCAGAATTAATTTCACAATGCTAGAAGGTTATGCTTATTACTTATCTCAAGATGGTGGTTATAGGGTGTTCCTCGATCCTTACTTGCTTTGAATGCTACACTTAGCATACTCCCTATTAACTCACTGTGTATCCAGGAATCGCGAGGTCTTTATGGTTTTAATATCGGCTTAGGGACGGTATGATATGTATATTTGGTAAATTTGAAGTGAGCTCTTAGCTCTCTACTCACTTACCATCAACAAACTGTCCAAGAGCTTGACTTTTCACTCAACCCATTTGATGCGCTAATGTAGCGTCCCCAAATTAACCAATAAGCACTAAGGATGATTCACATAAAAATTTCCTCTTTGCCGGTCCAAATATATAATCTTCTTTTGTATAGCTATGACTCTCTTTTTGATGTTGAGATATCATGCTACTTTTCAAAAAAAAAAAGCATTGCTTTTCATATTTCTTTTTTCATTTACTCTTACCCCGGCAAAGGGTTACAATATAATAAACATGTGAATCATCATTAAAATATAAACAGAGCACAATTGATAAGCTCAAAAATCCCAACCCAATGTAAATTCCCGTATAGTGGACCGACCACCCCAAACTCAAGCTCAAGACAGGAAGTCTCAGGATCGTGATTCTAGTGCGGGTCATATGATAATGCCTAACAATCTAAAGGGATATTGGCTAACAAGAAAACGAAAAAATTTTGGAGCGCAAGAATGACCTTCGCGGACTACCCCACGGACTACCCCATGGTCCGCAGGGATGGTCCGCGAGGTCAAAAACCCGTACCACGGGTTGCTACCGCGGGTTTGATCCAGAAACCAGAAAAATTGCCGCGGACTACCCTCAGGTACACCGCACCATGGTCCGCGCCCCAAAAACGCGTACCACGGGGTAGGTACCACGGGTATTTTGACGGAGTTCGCTACAGATGCCGCGGTGTACCCTCCGGTACACCGGACCCTAGTCCGCGAGCCAAAAACCCGTGCCACGGGGTCCTACCACGGGTTTTATCCAGTAAGCAAAAATTTTCGAGCATCAGATGTCGCGGTGTACCCCGTGGTGCACCCCATGGTCCGCAGGGGTAGTCCGCACGAGCCGCCAGAGAGAGAAAATAAAGGGTTTCAAGGCTATATGAAGATCTAAAGCTTATTATTCCGAATTTATTAAACCTTAAACCTCTTTCTTCTCTCCAAAACTCTCCCAACTCCATTGAAGCTTATCAAAACCTCCCCCAATCATCAAAACACTACCCAATCACCATGAAAACACATCCAATTCATTCTCCACATCATGACAAGGAAGATTCAACCACCTATATCAGCCCAAAACACCTTGAATCCAAGAATCAAAAGCTTAAATTTCAAAAATTCATCCTACAATTTCTTAAATCCAAGCCAATCCATGAAGAATCCATCTTACCCACATAGAGAATCATCATCAAATCACCTTTCCTAACCCAAATTAAGCTTGTACAACCAATAATCAAGAGTTCCAAATTTCAAGAGTGGTTAAAGCTTTGAGTTGGGGGTCAATTGATATGATTAAGAGAACATGAACATTATCTACTGTATGGAAGATGAAGAAATCAAGGTGTTGGATTTAATTGAGAAGAAATCAAGTGAGACAAGTCCTAGTTCCAATTCAATGGGTAAAACAAGTCAAGAGAAGAGAGGTTAGCTAGCTGTGTTTGATTCAATGAGCAAAATGATTCCAAATTTAGTGAAGAAGACAACACGACCTCTCTAGATCAAAGACCTTATACCCAAGAGAAAAAGAGAAAGCTTCAATGGCCATGATAGCTTTTCCGAAGTAACGATTAAAGGAACTACCTTTGTCTTATAAGAAAGTATTTGAAGAAGAAGTTGAAGGTGAATACATGAAGGTTCATGGAGATTTGGAATGCTTGGGTTGTTTGTGAATTGTATTGTGTGGGAAGAAGAGGAAGATGTGGCACAGTTGATCTATGAGGAGGTGATACGATTTTTCGATCTCTCCCATGACGTTATATAATGCAATATCCTACTATGATCACGTGTCCTGAACGAAAAGGGAATAAGAAGTTGGGTGAAGAAGTTACATTAGATTTAATCCGAGTATCGACAAGGCGAGGTAATTGTTAGCCTCACCTTGTTTTTATTCCCGTTTTAATATTCGACAAATCATCATTTCAACTAAAATTCATTTTGGTATCACTTAAGATGTTTTCCAAAACCCCTCATTAGATTAGTTGTGTTTACTTCCTTGTATTTAGCTTGAAATTCAAAAGAGCAGCTCCGCGGTACACCGGATGAATCACGCGGTACACCGCAGAGTCACGGACCAGAAGCGCGGTGCACAGGATAGCCCGTCAGTATGCTCATGAAATTGCACGGTACACCGGACCTAGGCGCGGTACACCGGACCAAGGCACGGACCAAGGCTGCGGTACATTGGATAGTCCGACCAGTAAGCTCGAAGTTAAGTCGAACAGCTCTGCGGTGCACCGGACCATATCCGCGGTACACCGCACAAGAGGGTTTTTTGCACTATTACAAGAGGACAAAGCTTATATCCGTTGGAGATAAAATAGATCCGTTAGAGAGAAGCCTTATGACCGTTGGACCACATTTTCAGCTATAAAATGGAGTTCATTCAAGACACAACTTAAGCCTTCCATCTACCAATCTTAAGAGCAATTAATTCTATCATTCAAGGAGGTTTCAAAGGAGCATTCAAGTCATATTTATTGTGAAGCTAATTAGTTATTATCTACTCATTTTAGGAGTTTAGTTACAAAGCTTTTATAAGCACCCCTAAACACTTTTCCCTTTCCTCTTAGTTCTTGTAATAGATTAAGAGAGTAGTGTGAGCATAGGTTTATGCTTGGTTCCTTGTGTTGGTGATAACACAAGTGTATTTCCTTCAAAGGGTTTTTGAAGTAGTTGTAAGGGTTTGTATCTCACCCGGTTAAGAGGTACGAAGATTAGTTGAGAATCTTGCAAATCCTAAGGAGGCTTCCTTAGGTAGTGGATGTAGGGAAACCGAACCACTATACATCGTTGTGTATCGTATTCTATCTCTACACTCTTTATATTTCCGCACTCTATATGCTTGATAAAATGCCTACTTGAATAGTTTGATAATATTGTCTATTAGGATTATCTAGTTTTATACTATTTAGTTTGCTAATACAATAGGATTCAAATTAGCTTTTAATTTTATTTACTTGAAATAAAATTAGCCGATTAATTTCTATTGTCCTATTCAACCCCCCTTCTAGGACGCATATAGTATATCAGTAATAGCCTCGAAGAGTATGTTTTCTTTCTTCCCTACCATTTCTTTATGTGCAATATGTATGCTAATTTTAATTTTTTTTTGAGTCTTTTTCGAGTCGTGGGGACACGGCTCATTTTTGAGTTGGGGGTGGGGACTATGCTGTAGATCTCGGTTTTACAGCTTAGGCGGTCGACTGGGGCCTAGCGCCTAGGCGGGATTAAACGGGGACTAGGCGGAATTATACGGTTTTGAATCTCGTTGTGTAATTTTGTATATTAATAATATATATGTATTAATTATAGCAATTTTAACTATTTAAGTCATAAAATACATATAACAACAATGTAGTAAATATAAAAATACTAAAAATTGAGTTATAATATCAATTAAAGAAATCTCGAGAATAAGAAAAATAACAAGAAGGCTTATGCGGGCATGTTTTGCCATTAATCGGCGCCTAGGCGGCCATTTTCCCCCATTAATCGGCGCTCATACGGGCTAGGCGCCAATTCCACGGCGACTAAGGCGCTAGGCAAAAACGCCTAGAGTTTTAACTAGGCGTAAGCGGCAGAGGGGGGAGTTGACGCCTAGGCGGGGAGATCTACAGCATAGGGTGGGGATTCGTTGTCCTCATCTTCCTTTTTGTTTTTGCATAAAATTTAAAAAATTTTGGGTTGAATTAGGCATAGAATATCTTTGAATGTACCTATTTGAGCATGATTTTATTAGGTCAATGATAGTAAGTAGTATGCTTTTGAAAGATGTCACAAATTTGTTTAGATGCATGTATGAAAAAAGGAAATAAAAGACAGAAAAGTTAATGAGCAATGCTAAGAAGTCACGTTGAAACTTAGGAATAGTTATCTGGTGTGTAGAACGTGAGGTTTAAAATTAGTTGAACACCCACTTAGCTATGAACTATTAGTGAAAAAGTAATGAAATCCGGTAGTTAGAAAAATGAATAAGGCAGTTCTTTCAGGATTAAAACACTTGAAGCCTTTATACTTTCTCACCCTTTTGTTTGGTATTATTGTTATTTATCCGTCTTAGCCCCTCTAAGCCTTTCTAAAGCCTTTATTGAAACACATTATAATCCATACCCTTAGTTTTTAGGACTTATCTATATGACCCGCACTCAAATCGCAAAACCTGAGACAACTCGTTTTAGAGCTTGAGTTTGGGGTGGTGGGTTTCATCATTTAGGAACATTGCGATTTGGAATTGTAATTGTGATTTTATTGATGATGAATTGTTATTATTGTAACCCTTTGTCGGGGTAATAGTGAATGGAAAAGAAGCTACGAGCTAATTTTGCCAACAAGGGCATAAAAAGAATATATATATGAAAAAATAGTGTGATATCTCAACATCAAAAGAGAATCATAACTATACAAAAGAAAAATTGATGTGAAAAGAAAAAATATATTCGGACTGGCAAAGTGGATTTTATATCATCAAAGGTTTTAATTGGGATTATTGGGGATGCACATTAAAAAGCATCAATAAATTGGGTTGAGTGAGAACATCTTCGAGTGAAAACTCAAGCTCTAGGGCGATTCGTTGATGGCTAGTGAGGAGAGAGCCAAAAGCTCACTTTTCATTATCCAAATATACCACACCCGTCCTTAAGCCAAGTTATAACCAAGACCTTAGGATTTCTAACTGCTAGATGGAGAAACAATTGAGCTATTAGGTAGTAGGAAAGTGGACCATTGGATGCTGTATTTGGTACCTATGAACAACCTATAGCCATTAACCTGAACTAAGTTATCATCCTCTCCTTCTGGCATTGCGAAATTAATCTTAACTTGAATTTATGGATTGTTGATTACATGTATATTAAGCATAGTTGTGAATTATTTATTAAGTATTACTATATGAGACTTTTTAGATATTTTGCTCTAGGATCATTCCTTGTGTTCTGTTCCTTTTCTCCTCCTACTTCTTCTTCTTGACTACCCTGCTGTTCTTTACGTTTATTGTATCGGGACGATACAACTTTGAGTTGGGGGTCTTGATGTCTCCTCATTTGTGATAATATAATATACTTCAGAGACATCATTTTAGGCTTATTTATTAGTTTATAGGTTGATTTTAGCTTAGTTTAGTGCACTTTCCTATTTTGAGTCTTGATTTGTAGAATTATTATTTTTAGAGCATATTGGGTTTAATTGTTTATTTAGTGTGAAGCTTTAAAGATAATTATGGAGATTAATTAGAGTCCAAGTCAAAGACTACAACTTATGGAAAGAGATATGCATGGAAATTGGAGATAAGGAAACAATTGCTAAAAAGATGGAAAAGGAAAAGCTGCCTAAATCTGGGATTCTGCACACACGTCTAAAGATAGGCGTTTTTACCTAAGAAATAGGCCGAATCTGATGATTTCCTTCTACAGGGTCTAGATAATTCTGTTGCGATTCTTTTGGTATCTTATGGAGCAAAATTCGACCAATAACGAAGAAGATACACTCAAAACGGTCCAGCAGTGTTTTCCTTACGAATTTGAGTTGGGAGTCCATTACTTGAAGTTATCTCCACCAAACGAATTAGGTCAACCTCTAACCTATAAATACAGCCTCTTAACACTCTTAAATCATCCTTGGCCAGACCTTAAGGCCAAGAGGAAGCTACAACACAAGAGAAGAAGTCTGGAAGGAGCTGTGCAACAACTATGTCTCCTTCAACCTCTTATTTTGTAACTCTTTTCTCTTCCCTTCTTTGTATGAACTAATTCTATTAGTTTGAGTTTTAGCATATATGTATGAACCCTAGTTTTTGATTGACATCTATCTAATTTGGGAACTTAATGTTTTAAATTGAATTATAGTTTTTATTCTCTGTTTATGTGTTTGGATTTATATTCTGTGTTCTTGTGGAACCGCGGCCATTAGAATTACCATCTAGTAATTAGGTCACCATTGACAACGGTGTTCAATTGCATGTTTAGCACATAACGTTTAGTTTTAGGTTTGATCTGACAACCCAACCTAGCTAGATAATCACTATGATTGAGTCTGGTGACTCTTTACCAATTACAGGAAAAGTTTGCTTAGGAAGCCTTATTGACACAGGTAAATCCTATTTTAAACTACCGATAGCATATTGGGACCGATTAGGGAAATACTACATAATTTACCCTTACATGTTTAGAACGGCAAAACTAGTGGGGATTGCATGTTAATAACTCAAGCTAGACTTTCATACTATCTTCTTTTCTTTTCTTTTATTTGTTTCCTGTCTTTTACTTTATTAGTTTAGTTTATTTACTGAAAAACCAAATAAATATTTATCTATCTCTTCTTTCTACTTGCGTATTATCTTTTCTATCTTTAATATCTGCACTTGATAATTTGCATAAGTTCTCTCTAACTTTCGTCAGTCCCTGAGGAACGAATCTTCTTATCATTAAAACTTGCATACGTCCTGTAATACTTGCAGTACCGTGTTAGTTTAGGGTGCGTATTTGCACTTATTTTATACATCTTTTTATCACACCTTAGGCCACACCAGAACCCCACCCCAAACTCAAAAGTGAGTCGTGTCCCCACGTCTCGGAAAAGACTCAATAAAGCAATAAAATTAAACTAAACTAAACTACCTAGTGCCTACCATCAATTAAGAAGAAGAATTAGAACGGGGTACATGGCCATAAAGATCCATCATGTCCTCCTCCGAAGAAGAATAATTATCAATATCCATGATCTCAGTTACCTCACCCAATTGTGAATTAATTTGTGCAATTTCCACCCAAAGTGCCTTGTTTTCTTTTGTTAAATAATTGACTTCATGTTGTAATTTGATAGCCCATGGGGGTGTGCAAGAATTATTCTGATACGAAGAGGAAGAACCTTGATCTTGATTGTGTGTCTTTTCTTTAGGCCTTGATGGTACCTTCATCCTAGCTGTGAATTTCTTGTGTAGTGGTTGTGTTGGTGCCTCTACCTTTTGCTTCTTTTCAATAACATCTGTTCTGTTTGTCATGTTTGATTTGACCACAAACTCAAGTTACAGCAAGGATATAATAAAGTTAAGAAAGATTGGTGTAGCTTGAGTTTCTTGCTTGGTTTTGATGAAAGAAGAAGGTTTCTTGATGATTCATGGAAGAATTCTTGAAAGCTTGATGATCTTGATGGTGTTTAATGGTGTAGTGTGATGAATTTGATGAAGAAGATGTGTTTATGGAGGAAGGGGGAGAGGATTATTGATGTTCTTGTGTTTATTGTGGAGGTTTGTACAAGCTTCAAGGTCTATTTATAAGGTTGGGAGCTGGAAAATTTGTATTGGAGAGGCTAGGGTTTGCTCTGGATAAGGTAAGAAGTGTATAAGGCAACAAACTCTTCAAAACCGACCTACGGACCGGCATACCGGCGGAATCGCCGGCATACCGGTGCTGGAGGTCTCCCTTTTTGTAACTTTCTGCCTCGAACCCGAATCCACTACCCGAGGCCACGTGTTTTGGGGCACCGGCATACCGGTGCGATGTTTTTCAAAAAATCGCACTCCGTCAAAATACTCGAGTCGAGCAACCCGAGGGCACGTGTTTCCTCCTGGCCGGCATACCGGTGCGACTATTCAATTTTTTTCTCCCTCTCGGCAAACAACCCGAGTCTTACACACATGGGATCGTGTTTCTCCTCCACCGGCATACCGGTAATACGACCGCCATACCGGCTAGTGTAGCAGATTTTTCCTTTACGTTCCTTAGCACCCCAAACTCAATTCTTGCACCATTAACACACTAACTTTATCATTTATTTTAAAAGTAGACACTAATACTCGAAAATTACTTAGGATTATACACTAGGAATTTAAAAACATAAAGCAATAAACTAATATACAATAAAATGGCTTTTGTTTAAAGTCGTTAAGCTCGACGGGTTACCTCATGAATCATTTTTTCACATAACCTCCCCAGCAGTGAGTGAGGTTATCAACATTTTCTACACGGAATTTGCATCCCTTAGCTTTTATTATCACCAGTTGATTTGAAATAACCTTTGCGACCATGAACGGACCTTGCCAAGTACTCTTGGCTTTGCGCGCTTTTGGAGGAGGATCATGCTTCTTCATTGCGACCTCTTCACCTACACTGAACTCCCGCTTTTTTCTCTCTTTCTTAGGTTCTTTTGGAACCTTCATAGTACGCCCTTTCTCTTTCTTCTTTGAATGGTCAAGGTGTGGATTTTCCTTAGGATATGGAGGATCTTTATTAGGTGGTTTCTTTCTGAGCTCTCTTTCCTCCATTCCTAAGGTTTCCACAACCTTAGTTGGTTCTTGTTCAATCACATCCATCCGGAAGCAATCCTCCTTGGAATCCGGAAATTTTATTGGCTTAAACACGTTGAATTTTATCTCCTCGTCGTGAATACGCATAATCATTTCACCGTTCTCTACATCAATCAAAGTACGCCCCGTGGCCAGGAATGGTTTTCCCAAAATAATGGGGACATTCCTATCTGCGTCGTAATCAAGTATAACAAAATCAACAGGAAAGATTAACGTACCAGCCTTGACGAGGACATCTTCTAGTCTTCCCTCTGGATGTACGAGGGATCTGTCAGCCATTTGCAAAACCATAGAGGTGGGTTTTGCGTTTCCTATCTTCAACTTTTCAAAGACTGATTTGGGCATGAGATTAATACTTGCTCCCAAATCGCATAAAGCTTTCCCTTGCCACGTAGCACCAATGGAAATTGGAATTGTGAAACTTCCAGGATCTAGTAATTTAGGTGGCAACTTACTCTGGCAGATGGCACTACACTCTTCTGGCAAACCCACCATTTCATTCTCAAGATACTGACGCTTGTTGGTGATAACTCTTTTAAAAAATTTCATGTATTTCGGTACACCTTTGATAGCTTCTAAGAAAGGTATATTAATGTTAAGCTTACTCACCATGTTCATGAATCTCTGATATTCCACAGTATCTCCTTTCTTCTGAACTCTTGAAGGGAATGGTGGAGGAGGACGGACTTCTATAGCGCCTTTCTTCTTCGGATTTTTTGGAATCTTCTCCACTTCCACTACTTCTGGTTCATCTTCTTTTTCCACTACATCCTCTACCGTTTTCTCTTTCACAGTTGTTTCTTTTTCTTTCATAACGGGAAAAGGTGGTGGTGGAAGATTCTTACCACTTCTAAGATAGATAGAGTTACACTCTTCATATGGCTTGGGTTCTTCAGTATCGCTTGGTAATTGTCCTTGTGGACGCTGATTTAATTGCTTTGCCATCTAAGCCATCTGATTTTCTATCAATTTAAGTGCTGCGGCCGTAGTCTGTTAAACGTTGATTAATGACACCATGGTTTGTTGAACATCTAAAGCACCTTCTTGAGGTTGAGCGGGTAGAGCTTTCTGATTCATGGTGTCGGCATAAGTGTCTTGAGGGGGTTGTCTCTGAGCTTGATTTTTGTAACCTTGTCCCCCTTGGTATTTATTCTGTGGTCTTGGTTTATCCATTTTTGTAATTTTGAATACTTCATTTTAGAAGAAAAGAGCCACGTCATTAACATGCGGTATCCAATGACAAATTTTATTTCGAGTGCTAATAAAAGACAAGAAACAGAATATTATTAAGTATATGTTTGTCACTTTTGTAAAGTTTAGTAATTATTTATCAATTTCCCTAAAATATACAATACTATTATCTAGCCCCTCACCTTTTATTGACCCGTCCCTGCAAAAGACCTAAATATATATTTCCCGCGTGGGTTTACATATGCACACATACATACAGAGAGATATATACTGAGATGAAGGAAGAGATGGTGTTAGTGACCCCCGGAGAAATATTTGGGAAGGCTTCGGAGCTCAAAGCAGGAAAGGGTGCGTATGTTTCTCCACACGATAACACTGTTTACGCCTCCCTCACTGGATTCCGCTCCCTTATCCCTCCCTCCTCCGATTCTTCTGACCAGGTATACTTTACTAACTCTACTTCATTCTAATTATTGCCTACTTTATTTAGTTTTAATCCAATTTTAAATCTTCAGGGTAATTTTCTTTTTGTTAATTTATGAGGAAATATGGGTGCAATTTTTTTAATTGTATTTGAGTTAATTTCGCACTTAGTCCATGTAGTTATGCAAAAGTAGCATATTTGCTAGTTTTTAAACACGAGCCATTTTGCAACACAGAGGGACCAATGGTCCAATTTACCCTTCTTTGAGTATCCATTGATGCATATGTTAATGTGACAAGCCTTTAATTCTGCAACAGTATGTAATATTTCTGATTGATCATTGTTTTAGAGACCAACCGTAGAAGTTACAGGTCATAAGGCCCATGGTGCTGTTCCAGAGCCTGGATCTATTGTCACGGCTAGAGTAAGCTTCTTTAACTCATATACATAAAAGCTCCTACAATTTAGATGTTGAAAATCAACCATTCTTTTAAATGATTATGACAGGTTACTAGAGTAATGCCTAGAGTAGCTACAGTAGATATCATGTGTGTTGGTGCAAAGGCTGTAAAAGAAAATTTTACAGGCATTATTAGGTAAAGACAAGTTTTTAAATTATTATGATCTGCAAAATTGAGAAACTAAGTTTATAATTATATATAATGAATGTTAAAGGCAGCAAGATGTGCGTGCAACAGAGATTGATAAAGTAGAGATGCACTCATGTTTTCAAGCGGGTGATATTGTTAAAGCTTTAGTGTTATCTTTAGGAGATGCTCGATCATATCAGCTATCTACAGCTAAAAATGAGCTTGGTGTTGTATCAGCGGAAAGTGTAGCTGGTAAATATATTTTCTTTTATTATTTTTTTACCAATTTTAATGAAATATTTTAAATTTATTATATGATTATGTTTGTTCAGGTGCTACTATGATCCCGATTAGTTGGACAGAAATGCAATGCCCATTGACTGGTCAAGTTGAGCGTAGAAAGGTTGCTAAGGTTGAAGCTTCCAAGAAATCAAGTTAAAGATAGTAGTATTGGTGATGTTATGTCATTTGTTTGAGTATGCTATGATTCACTTTTTTTTTTTTTTTTATAATACAATTTACAAGGGTAATTTAGCTATTATGTGTTTGTTAAGTGGTAAAACGTTACGTTTCCAAGATGAAGGATCAAGTAGGTTATTAATCATATAAAATGCTTATTTGGAGAACTTTCTTTTACGATTTTTAAGAATTAGCACATCTACATGTGTTATTCCAAAGCTTGAAAATTTATGCAGCGGAGGTGTAAATTTGTGATGTTTTAGGGGTATAATTAGATATTTTACATAACAGATGAACCAATAGTGCAATTAATGCTAATAATAAAAAAAATATATGCAGCATTATGACAGAGTTCATGTAGTCCTGGCTAAGATATTAGCAACATTATTGCTTAAAGCTAAATGCTTTAGAATTTTTGGTTTTGAAGTAGTGTTTTATATCGGCAAGAACTTGAAAGGATTTTTATTTTTTCCTTGATTGATATACGAAAGTGAGTAAATGGGGGAGGGGGGGGGGGGGGGGGGGGGGGGGGGGTGCGGGTGCGGATTTTAAATTGTTCAACAGATGGGTTGTAGTTTAAAGAGTAGAGGTATTGAATGACGAGTCTCAGTAATTCGTCTGACTTGACAGTGTCTCTTCGATAAACAATTCCATGAATTTTCTTGAAAGAAATGACAAATGAAAAATCAGAAGTTTGTGTTTGAAGAAGAGAAAATGGTGCTTGATCTTGAATACACTAATGAAAAAATACATCACTTAACTATTCGCGTTCATTGTCTAAAATATCTTAGTGCCTTCAGATACTAATCTGACTGTGACAGATGTGATGCGCCATTGGAGGGCAACCTCCCTTTTATTTGCTTCTAACTGTTCTTTGCAAGTAGCAGGGCCAGGATCGTGCAACATGAGAAGCAAAGCTTTGATCCGTTGGCTAATTAGTCCATCTTCAATGTCACTGGTTTGAGTGATTGGTCCTAAATGATTGGTCCTGATAGTTTTGTTTTCTATCAAGACAATTCCTAGGTGAAATCAATAATGTCAATCCTCATATCATATCTAATTGAGACATCACATAAGAGACCCTTAGAATGGGTTACATTGTAATTATAAAGGTCTCATTACAATTTATCCGTGTAAAAATCTAGACCTTTGTAAAAGGTTTGATTTTCTAACAAAATAAAACAAAGATCCGAAATATTTTTTTAGCAAACTAATCATAACTAGACACATAATTATAGTCTATTAAGTATGCAATACCCCGACTATGGGTTGTTAGATTTATGCATTGATTGTGCAAATCTTCATAAAATGTCGTGTCAAGAAGTTTGTCTTGATAATAATATGAAGATAATGTTTTTCTAATACATGGGAAGTTGTTAGACCGGGGGTTAATCACAACTATTTATCACCGTATATTAGCCTCCCAAAATGGGAGTTATAAACAACTTTCGTAGTCGGTCACCATATCTATCTTGTGTGATATGTCTCTGTATATCTTTGGGTGGATCTACATACGGTAGCCTAGGGGCCATTTGCAAAATCCCAATATATGAGCCAACCAAGTTGTACATACGTTGATTTCTCTCTTTATATACCCACGATCTTAAACAACGCCTTTCTTATTAATCAATTAGAATGCCTTCAATCCATGTTGCTCGGGCCCCCTACCACATACCGAGTACTCTAGAGCAACAATAGCATCTCGACTATCCACTTCTACCATAAGCTCCTTGGCTCCACGTTCCCTTGTCTAATAATAGGATCTCGGGTAAGACTATTAACTCCACAACCATCGATAGGTGCTCTCAATACTCATAGAGAATTCACCCATCCAAGTTGCCTCTAAGTCCCGTTGTAGTCCCCCTAATCCACCTCGATTACGTCTAGGATCCACACTCCAAAATGTGTACAACTTCCATCCTTGTTGTGTTTTACACCAGCCCACTAGCTCCACTTGCTCTACCTGATTAGTTGTCCCCCCTATAGAACTTCCATATGCCCACACATACTCGATCGCGAGGAATTTTGCTTTGTTGATTATCACCCTGTCTTTCGGAAATGCCACACTGTTAAACACACAATCGTTCTTAGTTGTCCATATTACCCAAATTATTGCCCAAAAAAACACGTTCCAAGGAACTTCCACAAATAGACAATTTCGTGCGAGCTTTCAGTTTCACCACATAATTAACGACAATTCCGATGTAGGTAGGAAGATAACATATCTGTAATCTGTTGATGATTTATGCACACCATTACCATGATGAGGTTTGTTATTGCTGATAACATCATACCTACTACTAGTGTCATCATCACGTAGGCGCCTCTCACCCCTACTATCAATATTGTACATGTTGTTGTTGAAAAAAATATGGCATGTTGCTATTTCTACTGAAGTGGGGTCTTAATGATGCTACCAATAAGATTCTTAAGCTCGAACTGGAAATTCAAAATCTGATATGCTATCTCAATTGTTACTGCAAACCCATCCGTCTGCTGCTCCCGCCACGAAACTCAATACTTGGAATGTACCTATTGTTGTTGTGTTAGCCTAAAGGCTTATTTTGATTAATTATTGATAACAAATAACGTGTCTTAATCATGCTTGAACTTAATGTTGTCTTTAGAAGTGTGATATGAAATCTCCACTAAGGAAAGTTGCGCCCCGCAAGTGTACGGGTCGCCAAGTAATATAATGAGCTAGTAAAGTATTGTCTCCATAAGGATTAACTAGTTAATAAAGTACTTTAGTTCAAGTTTAGCAATATGTTGTAACTCAAAATACGTAAGAAATAAAGATATTTATTTGGTTTTCTTGTTTAAGACTATTACTAAGATAAGAACATTAACCTAATTTAACTAAGCATAAAAAAACGTATGGAGAGAGACGTAGCTCGAGACATTTATACTTATCACTAGTTAGGACAGAGACTTAATTGTAATTCTGAGGTGAAAATAGGACGTTGTTGCTAATCGGGATTCAGTTGTACACCCTGAGTCTCTTCAAAGTAAGTAAGTGCTACAATATTAGACTAGGAATCCCTCCCAAGTGAAATTACAATGATATCTAACGATTAAGATTGTTTTACCTCACATGATTGCCTAACTAATTTAGCTCTTCCGAGTCCTCAACTCCAGAAGGCGTAATTATACTAGGTTCACTATGAAAGACCTCTTATGGGTGTAATCTAATAGCTAATAAACCCTATACATGCGGCCGTCAAGCATAAGCATAATTACAACAACAACAATTCATATTTTAGTTAAACTGGAAATCCCAAAGCCATAAAATAAAAATCCAATTAAAATACTTGGATTCATACTTTTAGTATCTCAAGCTACTAATGAGTTAGTTAATAATGGAACAAAGAAAAATAAAAGCTAAAAGATTCACAATTAAAGACAAAATGGAAAAGTAATAAAATTACACTAATTATGATGACAATGGTGTGATATAAGATGTTGTGAATGAAATCCTTGCTTCTTTCCCTTACTCTTCATGTTTCTAGCTCTTGAATATGATAAGTGACATATTTTGCTAGCCAAAATAATTATATATAAGATCCAGAAAACGGTTTAACTCAACTAGGCCAACTTAAATGAGTCAAAAGTGGCACAATGGACTTTCTAAATTTGGACAGCTTGGAACTCTTCAGTAAGACTGTCATAACTTTTCTATCTCAAATCAGAATCAGATGGCCTTTTTACGACGTGTTCTAGACTTTAAATTTCATGAGCTAATTCACTTCCAATTATTTTTTATGATTTTTCAAGTTGACCGAAGCATCTTACCAAGATTTATTGTTGAGATTTAAATGGACTTCTTGACTCCTTTCACAACTTAGTTTGGGTCACCTTGTGACTTTTTGTCTTCATATCCTCATCTTTGTATCTAATAAAATCCATGTACATAGGATCTGCACACTTAACACACAGAGCATCTCAAAATGCTCCAAACATACATAAATTGACCAAACTAGCTACAACTCAAATACCGTCAAATATTAGGATAAATATCAAAATTATGACTCAAAAGTATACCCAAATGATGTCTCTTAAGTCCTTAAATATATCACAAAAGGAGAGACATCACTTACGACGAAGTTGAGATTGGTAGTGTCGAGGTAGAGCCACTCTTGCCGATAGCCGAAGAGGAGAAGTTTTTGGCAAAGGAATCGTTGGTAGTAAGAATTTTATTCTCATAAAAAAATGTGATTTTGTTGATGGTATGATGATGGTTATATAGTTAAATTTGGATTCTCTAAATGTGTTATTTTGAAAAAATGACAAAACAAAAGGTTATTTTTAGTGCCAATCGAGTACAACATATCTATAAATCCAATTTTGAAATCTTTATGTGTCAAAGTGTTACTTGTTTGTCATTGTTAAATATAATAATTGATTATGGAATAGTCGCCTTGGTCATTCTAGTATGAATTTGCTTGCAAATCTTTCTAGGAAATACTATGTTTTAGGCTTACCTAAGCTTAAGTTTGAGAAGGATAAATTGCATGATGCATGTCAACTTGGTAAACAACATCAAACCTCTTTTAAACCTGTTAGCCAAGTTGTGACCTAAGAGCTCTTCAAATAGCACACATGGATCTCTTTGGTCCAATGGACGTGACTAGCGTTAGGGGATCCAAACACGTGTTTACTTTATCTTACCGCTTATAGACCAGATATTATATTTCTCGTATGTCTTTGTGCTATATTTCAATCTTGTCCTAAGGAGTCACATCTTACCACCATCAAACGTATCTTTATATATCTCAGGGGAACCATTAACCTAGGACTTTGGTATTCTAAACACACATATTTTGAGCTTATATGTTATACGACTTGCATTATGCCGGGTGTAGGTTATATAGGAAGAGTACTAGTATACGTTGTCAATTCCTAGGTCACTCCCTTGTCTCTTGGTCTAGTAGAAAACAAAATAGAGTTGCCTTATACATGACAGAAGCTGGGTATGCCGTTGTTGGAAATTGTGTGGCTCAAATTCTTTGGATGAAACAAACCTTAAAGGATTTTGGTCTCAAATATAATTTTATTTCTTTTAGGTGTCATAACACTACTTCCATTAACCTTACAAAGAATCCTGTCCAACACTCTAGAACCAAACATATAGAGATTATGCACCACTTTATTAGAGATCATACTAAAAAAGGCGATATTTTGTTAGCATTTATAGATTTCTCCAACCAACTAACCAATTTATAAACCAAACCTCTTATACAAGATCAATTCAAGATTATTAGATGTGAGATTGGCGTGATTGTTCTATTTGTTCCTTTCACTACGCATTTCTTATTTTTTATTCATGTCTAACTCTTTATGATAAAGACAAAGGGGAGAACTAAACATATATGTTGTGCTTATGGTAAGAAGATAAAATTATTTTATGCATTATGTGAATGTGAGTCATGCCTAACGAAGACTCCATATATATGCACATTACAAAAATATTTCTTCAAAAAATATGATCTTTGAATTTTTTAATACATGTAAATGTGAGGGAAACACATGCCTATTGAAGAATCCATATATGGTGCATTTTTAACCTTTACTATGATTTCATAGTGCATAGTGTTTCATGATAAATGAGAGCATATTAGCAAAAGACTTTTCAAATTATCCTATATATGTTTTGTTGTGACAAATTATCTTTCAGTCACAATACCACTTTTATGCGAACTATAACTACTACCGAAATCACTTTTTAGATACATCTCATGAAGATAACATTTTCACTTGAGCCTTTTTACTCTTGCAAAACACGAACTTCTAGTTTTATAAAATCTACTTTTGTTTTGTGCCATACCTTTGTGTGTTCATAATTGACTTTTGAGTTAAACAACAAAATTTCTTAGCATTTCATAACTAAAAATTCTCGTGTTGAAAGTTTTACCATTATAGAAACGATGCACAAAAATCCATACAAATTATAAAGAGTTTTTGGGATTTGATTTTTCCAAAAATGTCATCCCGTTTTAAAACGGCATACCAAATTCAACCAGAAAACGTCGTCTCGTTTTCAAAAAAGAGACATTGGATTCCTAACTATTAGTTCATTGATTTCTCAATGGGCAAACAGTACAATCTCTTAAAATAGAATCCTGACATTATAGAAACCAAGATCATGATTTTGCTTGAGTTAGATTAATTTTTATCACCTAAAGGCATTCAACAAAGGTTATAAACACTCTATCAATGGAAGTATTCATTAGACCTGTGATCATCCTCAACTATTACTACACTCAAACATTTAGTTAAGCATCCTCAACCTATCTTAAGTATACAATATCTCAATTTCATATTTTCAATGAGGTTTGATAGTCTCATTGTTTTATATGCTCTCTTAGGTGCATTTATTCTTTCTTAAAAATATTTAAAGTTACAATAATATTACTCTATATCTAAATTAGGACTTAAATCTATTACATTAAGAGAATGTAGGGGTTTTCATCTCTTTAAATAAGAGAAAAGCTCTCAATTTAAACTGGCTACTCGTGTAGTTAATTACTCAGGGGAGTTTAGCCCGTGGTTTATTCGAGTTCGAGCTGTAATTTAGTTAGGAAAAATCTCATGTATATTTGTATCTTATATAAAAGAAGTTTAAAAAGAAGACACTATATAGTGGAAATAGGGTAAGGGAAATAATTATTTTTACCATTCACATCATTTGAGAAGGAGGCGGTACAAAATAAAAAACAAAAGCGAGGGATAAGTTTGGAGAGATAAAATTTCAAAAATATGTTTCGAACTAAAAATAAATTGAAAAAGGTTAAAATTCAAAATTCCGCCTAAAAGCCAATAGCACCAAATTCAGTATCGCAATCGATTTGGCTAGGGTTTCAACGCTTACCGTTTATGGATTGAAAATCTGGATACTCATCCCTTAGTGAGGAGTAGTAGTAGAGTAGTATTTTACCAACAAAAGGTCCAACAAATTACACTTCATTCTGTTTGCCAAAATGCTTTCAAGAAACTCCATTACTAAACAACAAAACTCCATCGCACCAAGACGATCCCCAAGATTCCTTCCACCTGATACACTTGACCCGAAAACCCCTAACCCAAACCCGACTCGTTTCCGGGCTCTTCGTTCTGGTACGGTTACTCCTCTCAGCTCAACCCCAAAGGCTTCCTTGAATAATAACAGCAAATTGCGCAAAGATGAAGTGTCTAAGAAGGAAAAGGCAACTAATGTCTGTTTGAACCTTGTGGTAGATCTGAATTGTGGGTCATTGCCAAATGGGAGTTTGGAATCTTCGTCTAGGGCTGACGCGAGGGTTACTAGGAGTACTACTAGAGGAACGCAGAATAAAAGTGATGTTAAGGGTCGTAATGAAAAGAGTAATTTGGGTAAGCTTGATGAAGGGAAAGCTATGGTTGAAGTTAAGGTTGAGAAAAGGGTGACTCGTGTAAACAAGAAGGGTAAAGAAAGTGCTAGTGCTAGTGCTAGTGCTAAGTGTGTTCCTGATGAGGGTTTGGATAAAGGGGAATTGTTATTAGATGAGGTAAAATCTGAAAAGGGATCAAAATTGATAGAAAAAGGAAAGCAAGGAGTGAAGAGAAAGAGAACAAATCAAAACGAGGAAGATGGTTGGACTATGGAACAAGATCAAGCATTACAAAGAGCTTATCTTTCTGCCAAGCCTACACCTCATTTCTGGAAGAAAGTTGCTAAAATGGTAACACACTACTACTTTACTTCTCACTGTTCTAGAATCTTGTTTAATTTATTGTATAATACGTAATAATGTTTAATTTCCTTATCATAATCGTTATCTATCATTATATCGTTAATTGATTGCGTTTTATAGCGCGAATTTATGTAGTACTAATTCACGTGACGTATTAGTATTACGTGCTTCATTATATTCGCAACTCATATTATCACGATTTTAATGTGTTTATAATATAAGATACTTGACTTTGACCTGAATCATGGTTAAATATTTTCTGTTTCAGGTACCTGGAAAAACAGCTCAAGAGTGTTTCGATAAAGTCCATTCCGAGCAGTTGACTCCAAGGCCAGCTCAGCCTAAGTCAAGGGCAAAGAAAATAGCTTCCCCACCAGTTTCATTCTCGGATTTACTTAATTCACCAGATCCGAAAAACAAAAAGAGTAAATACACAAAGCGAAACTCTCATCTAGCACATAAAACCGTGAGACACTTATTACAGAAACAATATAACGTAGAACAAGAAGACCAATGTGACTTATTTTCCGTGTTAGAAGGTACATCACTTATTCCATCTAATCAAGAAAGTCAAATCTTTTCAACTCCACAACATAACAAAGAAAAATCCGCAAGTAAAACCCAACTTTCACGATTCAGTAACTCGAGTGGATCATCATCAAAAGCACGTATAATAAGTCCACCAGTTTTGAAACAAATCAAGAACAAAGCTTTACATGAGAAATATATTGATCAGTTACATCGTAGAGAAGCTAAAAGAAAAGCAGCTTTTGCTAAAGATGCAAAATTAGGCAAGAATAAAAAGATTGAACAAGAATGTCCTAAAGTTGATGCTGTTAAAGAAGCTAAAAATGCCTTGTTTTTTGATGCTAGAGATGCTATTGCTAAGTTCCAAAGTTTACAGAACAAGGCTTTGGAAAACTCTGATCATTCTGATGATGATCGTTTGTTTAGTGATAATGATGATGATGATGATGATTTATCTTGAAAGTTGTTTTTTCCTTTTTTACCCTTTCTGTAACTGTAGCTGTTGAATATTGCTTTTAATACTGTTAGTTTGCTTTAGTCGAATATAAATCGACTCTTGACAGAGAAACAAACAGAGAAAAAACTAACTATATACATCGTTATGAAATTTGTTTCTACTTGAAAGATGTAAAGAAAATTTTCTTTTCGAGAATTTCGGTTTTAATCGCGATTTTAAACTTTAGTTTGTATTTGCTAAGGAAGTAAGTAAGTGATGTGCGTTAATTGTTTTTTTTTTTTTTTATGTAGGGTAAATAACTTATTTGGTCCTTTTTATTTAGACATTTATCTCGTAAATGTAACATATTAGCCCCTTATCTTTTGATTTTGTGACAAATGTTAGTAACTTACACACAAGAAGTGATGCTTCTGTCACAAATCTATAGATAAGGGGTTAAGATATTATGTTTGGAAATAAAGGACTAACACAGTCTTTTTTTTTTTGGACAAAAAGGACTTAACATAGTCAGAAAATTAAAATATAAGGATGCAAATGTGATTTTTTTGGAAAATGAGGGACTATAAATTATCAAAAGGAAAAATCTTATCTTTTACATTGGTAATATGCATCCCTAAGATACTCATCTCTACTGTCAAATATGAGTGCCTTTATACACTTACCAATTTGATTTTTAACATCATTGGGGAATCATTTAAATGTTTCAAACGATTCATATTTGAGCTTCATAAGGTTTACAAAGAAGCTATATAGACACCTTTCGACTTGAACACTCGTTGCTCCACTTACATACAGTGCATTTTCTGAAGATGTTGTCATTTTTTCATTGAAACTTAAAAAGTTTCATATATTTAATGATCATATTGTAAAAGGGATCATTCCTTGTGTAATTTGTGAATCTTCTTTCTTCACCTACATATGACCAAGTCTACAAATTTAAAATTAAATTTACTTTGCATAAATTATTTAACTTTCTTTTATGGCTATAAACATTCAACATGTCATATTAAACAAAATATAAACACCATTCTGCAGAGTATAGACAACCAAAAATATACAAAATAAATACCATAGTTAATGTCTAAAAATTGTATAAAAAGCACCATTGTCCAACAATGAAATAAATATAATTTTTAAACACATTTAGAAACATAAGTATAGTTTTTAAGAATTAACGGTTAGCCCATAAGCACCCTTAAAGAATTTGATTTTACAACTTTGTCTGAAACTATTTGTAAGCTAACTTCTCCCTTTTTCAATCTTATACTTCTGCAAAAAATAAATAAAAATATTAAAATCATGTTATGAACGGGAAACTTATACAAATTATAGATGGAATGATGGAAACGTTTACTGTTCTTCTTCTCTCTTCTTCCTAGGCGTGCGAGTCTTCTTCCAATTGTGTGAGTCTTTCTTTTGATTGAAAATATCTGATATATTAAAGTTTCAAAATGTTGCTACTTATTAGCTTAGCTTTCTCCTTCCTTATTCTATATTTGCCTTTTAAGTATATGTTTAAATATTTTTCAAATTTATATTATCTTGCGAAATATTTTTAAGTAGTAGTATATTTGTTTAGTGTCTTATTCATCCTTACTTTAGCACTTACAAAGACAATAATTTATCCCCTCCAAATAGAAGATAAAAAACACAGGTTCTAGAGGTCTAAAATATTTCACTAAAACAATATGATAATGAGGTCACAAGAGTTTTCTCTTTAAACAACACTAGAGACTTATCAAATATATCAACTAATGGAATTCACAAATTTAGAACGAACTCAACAAGTTTGGAATGAGGCTATAACTTCATTTCCAATAGTTAGAACGAATATTCCATGTTGGATTTATACTTCAATGTGGTAGGAACAATGTGTCACATTATTGTTTTGATCGGACTTGATTTGACCATCTGATCAAGGCTCTAAATATTTTGTCGCAGATTTATGCGATTTCCAGATATATTGCTTTACGGATTTCACTCTTTTGTGCACTCTAGTCGCTCTCTACGTGTATCTCTCTTATATCTTTATTTTCTCAAAATGATATCCCAATGTATTATTTATATAAGATTCAAGAAAGGAGAAAGGAATTCCTTCAACTTATAGTAAATGTGTGAAGTTAACGAGACACACCTTTGTGTATTTTCAATATACACATTCGTTGTTTTTAATAAGATACCTTGTGTATTCCCAATACACTCTTTCATTGTTTTCAATAAGATATTAATTTACCAAGACATGCTTTGTTATCCAAATATGAAGAACCAACCCAACAAATATCCCCATTCCGAATCAGCTGGGAGGAACGACTATCCCAACCTTCGAACAACATGTCTCGAACTTCTTCAATAAAGGTTCTTTGTCATCATATCCAACCCATTATCATCGGTATGGATCTCCTAAAGTTATAATAACTTGGAATCTGATTAGTCTCGTATCTAATGATACCTTACATCAATGTGATTGGTCCAAGTGAATTTCACTCTGATTGTCACAGTGAAAGATGAAGTCAGTTGTGTAGAGCCCAATTATTTTAATAAAATTTTATTTAGAGCATCTCTTGTCAAACTTCACATGTAGATATGTACTTGACCTCTATAGTTATTAAATCAATACATTCATATAGCTTCGATTGCCACGACACGACTCCCCCTACTAAATTTATCATGTACTTGAATATAGATTTGCGAGAATCATTGTTACCAGCCATATCAACATCTGTGTAACCACCTAATACAAGTTTCTAGGATTCAAATAACAAACATATCTTTGAAATGAGTAGAAGATATCTGAGAATCCATTTAATATTAACCCAATGTTCTTTGAGTGGATTTGATGGGTAGCAACTTTAAAATCCACGACATATGCTAAGTTGGGTCTCATACATACCAACACACATCAACCTACGGATGACCGATACATAAAGAACATTACTTAGATTTACTTGTTCTTCTTTGCTTGTATGACATTGATTTGAGCTCAATTTTAGATGTCCAACAAGTAGAGAGCTAGATGGTTTTGCATTGTCCATGTTGAATCTGTGATAACCACAACTTCTTATTCTTATGTCCTAGAGAAATGTTTATACCCAACATGTGTCTAGTTGGTCCTAAATTTTTCATAACAAAAGATTTGCTCAAGTTATTCTTCAAAGCAACTATCTTCTTCAAGTTACGACCAACTATCAACATATTATCAAGATAAAGGATAACAATTGTAAAAATCAATATTGTCATACCTCTTTACGATACCTCAGTGATCCGTCAATGTCTTGTTAAACCCATGGCCCATGATGAAAAAGACTCGAAATTACTGTACTACCGACAAGGTGCTTGCTTCAAGACATTTAAGATCTTATCCAGTCAACATAATAAGTATTCTTTACCATTACCCTAAAATCCTCCAGGTTGATCCATGTATATATCCTCCTAGAGATCACTATGTAAGAAAACAGTCTTGACATCAAGTTGTTCCATTTCTAAATCCAAGAAGACAACTAATAGGGTCGGAAACGCCGTGACATGGGTACCGTTGTAGGCCTTTTCTCTAATTTTTTCTATGTGGTCTGTGCCTGCTAGTCTTTAAGACGATAAGGATAGCTCCGAGCCAACACACCAAGATAGCCTGCCCGGTGATACCCCTTAGAGAGCATTGTACCCTTAGCACTACCTGGGAGAATACGATAAAAGTCCAATCATGTATACTATTCTTTTATTATCTATAAATACCCATGACATTACCTCAATGAGGTATCACCTATTCTATTACATTGTTCATATTACAAGTCAAACCTCGTCCATTCCATTAGGAGGCAAGCCTCCCTATAATCTTGACTTTTTTTTTTATTTCAGGTAATCAAGCTGAACAAAAGATAGTTGTGCCTCATGAGATGTCCAGAAGAAGTATTAGAGTTCTGCAGTTCGTGTGTTTGTATTGGTTGTATATTTCACGCTCTATCAATTGGCACCGTATGTGGGAAAGAAAGTTCCAAACCCACTGAACTATCAATATAAAGAGAATGAAAGATCTTGTAAAGAGAAATGGAAATGTCCCCAATGAGCATATGCCGAATACCGAGATAAGATCTTTTTCAATGACTGGCAAGGGAGTTCTCAGAGAAATGGTCTCGAATCTCTTTCTGACACCAAGAAAAATATTTATCTTGCTGAAACTGAGGTGTTTCACCTAGGACTCAATCCACATTGTCAACAATTTCTACAACAAGAATTGGAGCAACATATGTATTTACCGCCACGACATGATCTTACAATCCACACTCCCCGAGGCAATCTTGTTCGACAAAGCCATGACGAGTATGTTCGGGAACTCATAGGACAAGGAATCTAGACAAATCATAGCACATTCTTAGAGGAGTAGATATATTGAAGAAACTATCTGATTAAAGAAGGACATAATCATCATGGGACAGGATCACGCCTTGACAACCTGTCGACAAAAAAATTTAAGAGTCACCTTACCTAGAGAATACTCAATGAGGATATGCGTCGAATATTCTTACTGCCAAATATCCCCACGTTGACGGTTCCTTTGACACAGACGTATATATTAACAACTCCTAGAGGTTCATGAGTTCATTACGAGGCCAAAGTCTGTTTACTGCCGAGTCTTTCCAACAACTCTATATGAAAATGCCTAACTATAGTATTCATGACTAGAGATGCACTCCATGAAAGCTTTGCTCAAATCGTGAATCAACTACGAGAATAGTTATCAAATAGGAGAATCACACAAGCAAACAACTCCCTCTTTACCATACACCAAGAGGAAGGAGAAAGTTTGCAATCCTTTATGTGTTGATTTTTCGTAATGGCATGTAATATGAAGGATTTAGACCGAACTATGGTTTATTTCACCTTCACTTGAGGAATGACTACTTATGATTTATAGTTCCATTTAGCCTTTCGACCCCACTACAGTATCTCAGAAATTATTGTTGACATACATATTTTTAAGAAGGCAGAGGAAACCTGAAGAAGGGTGAACGAAAGAGACTGAGAAAGAGACCCCTTTTATGAAACTCACACTCATTGGGAAAGAAAATAAAGAATCAGCTATAATGAAGATCGAGGTTTTCACTCAAAAACTCACATGGTTCGAGGAAGAGAAAGTTTCCTCCACCGAAGAAAGCATAGTCAGACCTTAACGAGAATCCTGCAACCAGTCAACCTGACATATGATGGTCATTGAGAACTGAATATGGGAATGTATTATCGCTTATATAAGACCATATCCACGACACTGGCAACGACACACACCTAAGGATGGAAATAGACTAAATGAGGTTGATAAGGAACTTACCAAGTGTATTGATTCGAGAAAATCCCCAATAGATAAGAGAACAACTCAAGTAGAGGGATCTCTGGTCGAGAAGCATATTCAAGGGATACCATCCCAAACAAATTCCAATCGTCGACATCCACCACCTAAGGTAATGTCGAACCTATCATCATTTGAAAATTCCCTCGAGGTAAATACTATATATTTGGGACCTAAGGGTGTCAGATCAATAAATGAGAAGATGAACCAAATCAGAAGCATCAAGAACCAGAGGAGCAAAGGGTATCCTACCAACAATGGTGATATATTGATTCACTGATTGCAACGCAAGCATGTTGACGTTCCCCATGATGATCCGCTAGTGATATTGACAATCATGGGAAACAATCTGATGTATGAGCAAAAGTTGAAACTAGAAGCTCGGTAGATTTACTATATATGGAGATATTCAACCAGTTGAAAATTGATCCACCCATCATATCGTATCGGGACCCAATAAGAGGCTTCTCCAGAAAAAGTTCCCAACCGTCGGGGTACACCGACTACCCATGGCTATGGGTTTAGACGAGCAATATAAGAACATACATGCACTCTTTGTCATTGCGTAATGTGAATCTGTGTATCACAAACAATCATCAGACACACCATCCTCAACAAGCTATGAGAATTACCTTCAACTTATTATCTCACCATAAAATTCCCACTCAGGGATGAAGGACTATTGTCCGAGTAAACAAAACACGTGCTCGAGAATGCTACTTCAGTCCACTGAAGGTTAGAACATAATCACGATCAATGTACCCAATAAAGGTCCACTAAAGAAGGCAGATGACAAAGAAGAAAGGTCAGACAGTGAAGATCATAATCCAAAGGACTCTATTAGGGGCCCATTAAACCTGGTAACATAAACATATTTATCCAAAAATACTACTTTATAGGGAGAAAATACCATGCAAACCTCGGTCATAAACGTTATCGCCATGTACACTCAACACATGACCAATTCTCTTAGAAGACCAAGAAGATCACAAAAAAATCAAAAGATCCTGGGGTAAGAAGACAAGGACTATATGTAGTAGGATGATTGGTACATTCTACCACTCTGCTCAAAGCTAACTTACAAGGACAACCCTCGATCTCCTCACAACCATTACCAGCTGTGACCCACTAAGAAGACACGATACCCATCGAGGCGGTAGAAAGTACAAGAATATAGGCAAAGTAGTTTATGATAGTGGGAGTATTGGGGGAAGAAAAGTGAACATGTTAGTGTAAGAATTAGTGGTATAAATAGAGATGCTCCAGTTTATTATCAATCATGTAATTATAAGGCAAAATTTAAGCCAAATCATTAACATAGTCTATCTTTTCATCAATTGCTTTAATTTTTTTCATTTCATATAGTATTTACTTATGATCTGATGCATTACTAAAACGCACTAAATCACTCAAATCAAATACTTCTATTTCGATTAAAATTTAACTGGTAGAATTTATCCTATCAGTTTAGCGCCTTCAGTGTGAAGAGACAAAGCTTTCACCCATCGAGATATCACCAAAATGTCCAAAATTCAGAGCCAACGACATGATGAAAACATATGACACGGATCAACAAGATGGGGAAACTATCTCCAACTACGAATACTCAGACCACGCTGAGTCCCAAGGAGAGAGGGAAGTAGCCCTACCTCGGTGACACAAACACCAACCGTAGAAACCGGTGTGCTTCGCGAATTTGAAGAAGCAACCCTGCTAGAGATAGGGGTAGCATGAGAACCTATAAAAGTAGATAAAGTACTCACCATGGATCCTTACGAGCTGGCCCTTCTAGACAAACGTTTATGTAACTATGTATCCACCTCAGTTAAAAATCCAATTCAATCCTCTAATGCTGGAAGGCTTATAACACAGTATACAACAAGCGCCTGGGAGGAGCAATCTTCCTTGTAACCCCTTCAAGTACGTTCGAGATCAAAACCATACGTCCTGTAGGAAGATTCCGGAGAACACAATTGGCCAGAGCTTATCGAGGTGTAAAGAGCAACCATGACTACCCGTTTACTTGGCAGATACTAGACCTATTATTACCTCGTCGTTTCAACCTACCGTAACTGCCTACTTATGACAGGTTAACCGACCAGGATCAACACGTCAACATGTACAAGAGGCACATGGAGTTAATCGCCGATTCCGACACCATCTTTTGTTGCTCTTTCTAGCCACCTTGTTGGGAAGGGCATAACAATGGTTCTCCAATTCGAAGCCAAAAACCATAACATCTTTTGAGCAGCTAAGCCGGAGATTGAAGGTGCATTTTTCTAGTAGCAAGCACTTAGGCCGAGACTCATCATCACTGTTGGAGCTATATTAGTAGAAGGGAGAAACGTTAAGAGACTACGCCAAGAGGTTTGGAAATAAAACCTATGACACGGAAGACTTTGATAAAACTATATCCCGCTTGACCTTTACCAATAGTCTGAGAAACAAGGAATTCCAGATCGAGCTAGCCTTGAAATCTTATCTAACCTAGAAGAGATCCTAGAAGAAGCTATAATATTTATCAAAGTCGAAGATGTTCTAATAATGTCAAAATATAGGATTCGCATGCTGGACGACCCACCACAATAAGGATAAGCCTCGAGCTGGTATTAAGAGAAGCAAGACCGACAAAAATGGAAGATATCAAGGAGAAGAACCACAATATCAAGGACGTAGTCTTGTGAAAGTGATGAGCGTCATAGAGAACGAGATATAATTACAATGGCCTCGGAAGATGGTAGGAAATTCGGCGAAAAGAGACCAAAACCGATACTGTTATTTTCACAAAGGACGTGGGGTATGAAGACAAGGAATACCGGTCCCTACATACTGAGGTGCGGTGCTTAAAAGGGTTAGGGAAGTTGCCTCCTTCGCGTGGAGGGTATTCACCTAACGACAACCGTAAAATGTAGATATATCCATACTGGAACAACTCTGTGCATAATATATATCAAGGGAACCAAGACACACCCCGGTGATAAGCCAAAATATAACACTTATACTTAGCCTTGTACGAAATTTTTTTTAAACACTCAAAGATCGAGGAGTTACACCTAGATGAGGAGGTCAATGACCAGATACTCGAGGAATCCAATGATCTGGCCTCAGTTCTAAACCATTATCTCGAGGACGATTTACGCACGCCAGCATATAAGGATCTATGATGCAACAACATGGTAACTTCGCTCAACCTTATGCTACGCACCTGCCCTATGCTTAAAATACACATATGTATCTTTTCGCGTATCTCTCGACATCTATAAGCACTTTGATCCAACAGAAGCATATATTTCTGATTCTCTCTTTCTCTCTCTAAAATATTTGTGCATAATATGCAGTTGAATTAAGTCTCCATATATCATTAGGTTAAGTAATTCCCGATATCAAACATACTAATATTGAGCGTCAGAGTGCCATCCGGAGTGCACCTCCCTTTGGTCCTAACCTAGTGTTTGGTTTCAGGAAGGTAGTGTGAAGCTTACAGGTCCTCAAACCTTCATCTATATCAAGATAATAGACTACTAAAAATCTGCTCGCTCAATCATTGGGAGAAAAGTACTAGTTCTATTATCCTCATTCGTGTATAATACGATACTCCGAGCTCTGCTCTCCTTCTTCCTATACTTATGGCCATCTGTCGTTGTGTTCCGAGTCTATTATATCTTTAGGCCAGGCATGGTTCCGAGGCTGATGGTAACATGATTTTTATACTTTGTCATTTGGCGTTGTCTGTGGGAATCAGATGTTGAATCCTGTTGAGATTCCACATAGTTTTAACGTAATCCAAGAAGAGTGTTTCAAAGTAAGTTGATACAAAAATGGAGATGAGTAATTTCATGTGAATAATAAGTTGAAAGAAGGCAAACTGTGCACACCGACTTTGCCGACGACAGTCGAAGTAGTTGAACCATATAATCCAGTCCCGACTGGTAGAGAAGGTGTCAAACTACACATTCCAACAATGCTGACCGCCGCTGAAGGTGTTGAACCATATATTCATGCTATACCGATGGCTGCAGGGGGTACCGAACCTCCGCCGGTTGTGTTTCAATATCTAGATAGGTTTTTACAAAAACTTGCCAATCAGAGGCGGCCTATGCCAAAAAAAAATAAGGACACCTCCAGTAGTTTTCATACCTAATAATACTTAAGGAGTAGTCTAGAATACACACCCTCAAGATTCGAGGTATATATAAATCCTCACGCAAAGGACGGAGGTAGGGAAGAAAGATTTCCGAGGGAAATATTCCAAAAATGCAAAGTCCAATAGGTTTTGGAATAAGTCCGAGGGAAACACAAATAGTCGATCGATCATTAGTGGTAAATCAATTGAATCCACTATCTTGGGAAATATTAGAAACGTCGAGGCCAAGGAAGTTCAAACCTCCCTTGATGTTAACTTTTGATGGAGCTACCAATCCCGAGGTGCATGTGTATGCGTATCAGAGGCATATGGAGTTTATCGCAGAAATGGATGGCGACTTTTATCGAGTCTTACCTGCTACTTTTGATAGAATTGCGTAAAAGTGGTCTCCAGGTTAGAACCCAACTCAATATATATATTTTCTCATAAATAGTAGATGGTCTGCGGCGCAGGTTCCCAAACATGGCTAATGTTTAAACAAACTCATACTTATTGGATATATGCCAAAAGAAAAACAAAAGCCTTTAATCATACGTTGATTAGTTTACAGAGATTGCATATAATGCCAAGGACTCAGATCAGTCTATAGTATACTACACTTTCATCTGAGGGTTGTTCAATCCTAAATTGCAGATATGGTTGACAAAAAGGCCTAAGTTTATATTATGTGATATAATAGCAGAGTTGAGAATGTATATACAGGTAGATGAAATACGAAAGAGTGTTATTATGAGGGTTAAATAAAGAGAAATCATTGGGAATAATTTGCCGACTCAGGAAAGAAATGACTTTGAACACGTTAGGTAACCCAATTATGGGATCGCTAACCAAATTATCATTATAAGTCCTGGGATTCTAACTACGGAAAGAATCTGCATCATTACGTAACAGTCATGTGATATCATCCCGATGATCTTTCCCATATCACTCTGAACGTTATTCCTCAAACTAAATGCGAAACCATCGGGAAACTTCTGCGCCTTCAACCAATCCAGAAAGACACGTCGCTTATCCGGTGTCAACGCATACTTTGCACGCGGTAGCATCAATTACCTCCTTTTAGGATCAACCACAACCCTTTCCTGATGCCCATATATTTCAGATCCATTCTCGCTTTTACGTTATATTTGTTAATTTTACCATCAAGGCCCACAGCTGTACCAAGTAGGGTATTACACACATTCTTCTCACGATGCATAACATTAATGTTATGTTTCAACAATTTTTTTTGATCAATAAGGTAAACGCTGTTTTCTTCATCGCCTTTCCCCCACAATCCTTGTGTTTATCAAGAAACACAATAGACAACCCATCTAACTGTGTCTGAATATCAGGGTGACTATGTTTCCTAGGGGAGGAACTCTGCTCAGTATTCACATACAAAATTGCGTCTTTTTTAAACCGATGTCTCATAGATAACCACAATATGTGATCAAAATAAACTACCCCTTTCTTCACCTTCTTTAGTGGAGTAGAATCCATTCATTTTGGGCATGCTAAGTAACCTTGACCCTTCCAACCTGACATGTATGACCATGCAGGGTAATCATTAGTCGTGGACAACAAATAAACCTTCATTGTAAACTCTTGCTTCATATGAGCATCATACATACAGATCCCTGTTTCCCACAACATGTCCAACTCATCTATAACAGGGCGGAGAAAGACATCCATATCCTTACCGGGTGATCTCTGACCCGAAATTAACAAAACAAAGATGAAATATCCTTTCTTTCATGCAAAACCAAGGTTGCAAGTTGTAGACGGTCAATATAACTAGCTACATGCTGTGTTCTCCATAGAGAATGGACAAAAACCATCGATACCCAGGCCCACTAATACATCCTGAGCTTCATTCGCAAACTTAGGATGTAGCTCTACAAATCTCTTCCAACTATCACCATCAACAGGACGCGCAACACATCTGGATCGATAATCTTTCTGATATGGTGCCAAATCATGTCTTTGGTGGCGTGCCTCGAAGCGTACAGTCGCTGCAATCTCGGCGCGATTGGAAAATAACAGAGTTTCTTATGCGGTACTTTCTTACCCTTCATCGGATCCTATCTCGATTCACCACATACTAGACACTCCTTGAGGTATTCATTCTCCTTGTCATATAGAGCACAATCATTCAAGAAAATATCGATTGAACTATACCCAATACCCATACTTTTCAAATTTTTATTACACTCCTCGCAAGAAGGAGGCAACGTATGACCTTCGGGAAAACACGACCTAACGATTCCAAGAGCTCAGTGAATGATGTGTTAGTCCACTTGTTCCTCACCTTTAGGTGCATTAGCTTGTAAATGAAATTCAACGAACCCATTACTTTAGATCCAGGGTATATTTCAGTCTCCAATTCCTCGAACAAAGTTTCAAAACTGTCACGACTTGTATGATTCTCGTCTCTCATCTCGGTAGCACCTGGATGACCCCCAATATCGTAAGTGGGTCTCAAATCGTCATACACATTCATCATTTTATCTTCTACAATCTGGGTAGGGAATTCTATGGGAATTTCTAAGTTTTTACCGTGTTTTGTCCAAATCTCATACGTGGACAAAAACCTGTAATTTAGAACACGTGCCCTAACCACATGGATTTGGAATCTACGATTATTCGAAAAATGATTACACATACAAAACAATAAACCATCAAAACCCACTTGTTTTTTGACAAAATCGATAAAATCTTCCAAACCATTAATATATTCCAAGCTAACATGACGATCTAATTTAATCCAACTCGTATCGATACCCGAAGTCATCATCTATCAACAATTTGATATAAGTATTCAACTACAATAATATTAAAAGTAAAAAAAATAAATATTCATAGATATATTTTATACCATCCAAACCAAATATACAATCATACAACAAGTTTTTAATAACCTATTCCTATCATATCATATCATATGTTAAACACAATCATAATCACAGAAAACAATTAAAAAGTTTGAATTTTAGATAAATACCTAATTATGAAAAATTAATGTGAAGAAATTGAAGAATGAGTAGGCCTCACGTGGTAGGTGGACTCGAGAATAGCGTAAAATGAAGTGGAGAATCAATTGATGAAACAATAGATTCAAAATTTGTTATGGTTTTGGAAGAATTTGGGAGAATAGATTTTTTGGATTTATCTTTCATTTTCAAAATTCTGCTCCACTGCCAATAACTACGTCATTTTTATTAGCAACTACAATAACATTGATGCTAATGATTGGTATGTAGTCGCTAGTAATAGTTAACCGCGACGACAAAAGTTAGTCGCGAATACCGGTGGTTAACATCTACTACATTTTACAGGAATAAAAAAATTTAATTAATTTAATCACTCTAGCAATGACTTGTATGATATTTGCGACTACATCATTTAGTCGCGAATGCCAGATGAGGTAGACGCGACTTAAGTAGTCGGCGATACCATTTAGTCACGAAATATATTTATCTAGCGACGACGCATATGTAGTCGCTAATAATTTGATCACTAAGAAACGCGTTTAGTTGTGAGAATTGAGTAAGTTACCTATCCTTCAGAATGTGAAATGAGAAATAAGGAATCTGATGGACAAAGTTATAAGAACCGAAAGCTGAAACTCTTTGAGGTTTATATTGGTCCCTAAACCCAACCAACCTGAACTATTGCATGAGCCACTTCAGTCCCAAAATAAATTTTAGGCAAAATTCACACTACAAATCAGGATCGGAAGACTACAACCAGGGCGGGGCGGCTGCTGGGTAAATTTGCCAGTTTCTTTTTTAAGGAAAGACACTACTTGCTCAATGGGATCTTTTTGTTGAATATTAGTCCCCTGGTGAAAATTCTACCCTCTAGATCTACTCCGAATGATCACCAGATGCAATGGCTGTATAAACGCACAATTAAAGTACAACATAGTCCTCAGTCATCCCGACTAACATGCGGTTCAGACCGATCCTTATCGGACCTGCGGTATACCGGGCCGGTCCGGCTTACCGGTCCTCCTTATCGGTCCCGGTCCGGTCCGTATATCGGTCCTAGAAATGAGAAAGGCGACCGTTACCAGGGACCGGCTTACCGGTTCCGGTTTCGGTCCCGGTCCGGTCCCTTATCGGTTTTATCGGTTTAATTTTTTTTTTTACTTAAAGTTGTAAGTAATTAAAGGTGTCATATTTTTTAATTAAAGTTGTAATAAATTTTTGTTCTAGTTAAAGTTGTAATATTTTTAATTAAATCAATTTACAAAATTGATTTATCAAAGTTGTAATATTACTAATTCGCTTTTCCGTATATAGTTTATTATTCTAAGTTATTATTTTATTCGTGAATTAGTTATTTGTACTTTATAATATTTTATTTTGAATAAATTATTTTTTTAACAGTTAATTTGTTGGGTTTATGATTTTTTAAACACTTAAAATATGTATCATTTATTGATTTAGGCATACAAATACATTTTAGACAAAAGAAATGTAATAATAAATTAAACTACAAGGTATAATAAATGTAATTATTACAAATTATAATTGATATCGTACATAAGTTACATTGCAACAACACTAAAAGAATGACCTGTGAGGAGGGGGGGGGGGGGGGGGTTGGTGGCTATGCCCATAGAATTTAGGCTGCCTACGTACCATATCTGTAAGTAGCGTGAAATGCATACTCAGAAAAGGATCAAGCCACTACGTAGTTCTTTAAACCCACTTGGTAAAACTGTTAGTAAGTTTTTCGATAAATAATTCAAAAATTTTAAATAAAAGAGAGAGAACTCACCACTCGTTTTCCTCGGCATGATAAGACTCTGAAGGACCCGAACCGTCACTTGAGCTAGTCAGGTTGAACGCTAAATCCTCGTCATCAGATAAAGCATCTAATTCGTTATGTGTACGGGTGTCTGCCTTCATCCAGTCCTGCAGCTCCACCACCTTCTCCAACGTAGACGCGATCATACTCTGGCGCTGATCTGTAAGTTGTTTCTTACCTTCGCTAAAAGCGGTCTCTGATGGAACCGAGGAAGCTGGTATAGTCAATAGGTCACGTGCCATGATCTGCAAAACAGTTAGCTAACATATTTTTTCCAATATCCGATAATATCGAAGTCTTCCACGAACGTCTCATGTGCAGACTTAAGATAATAGGTTAAATCATTAATTGTGTCTTGGTTTGTGCTTGGTGTCGCTGCGTTTGTTGCCTCTATCGTCCTTCCGGCTCTGGATCTCATAGCACCCACCTTTACTGGTTATGGGTCACGGGGTGGTCTACCGTCGCGGTCAAAGTTCTCGTGATAAGTCTTGTACAAGTCAACCATGATCGCTTCCACGTTCCTCATGTTTGTATCAGTCTATGAGTAACCAAGTGATGCATAAATTTGTTTGATGAACTCCGCAGTATACGACAACTTGTATCGTGGATCAAGGACACAACATATCGCAAAAACGTATGGAAAAGGGTCGTAGTATTTCAAGAACTTGTCTGTCATCGGTTGAATTATCTCTATGAGTCCAATAGTTGACTCAAAATCCTTCATATGTAAAGCCATCTCGTACACCATTTCTAACACCCGATGACTCGTTGGACAGTATGTTGCAGATAATACTGTGGTTGTGTAGGTAAATAGCCGGAGAAATTCGACTAGCTGAATAATAATGTCCCAATCCTTCATTTCAATAAAGTTATTGGCCAAGTTCTCGTTGTTGAGGCCCGTAAGAATTTCCTTGTACTCCAAAGCACGTTTTAACATCAAGTGTGTCGAATTCCATCTTGTAGGACACACTAATCGTAATCTCTTATACGGTACCCCTTCCGCCTTACATTTCTGTTTAAATGACCTCATTAATGCGGGAGTGTTTCTAATACTTTTGGACGCTTTCTTAATCTTCGTAACTGTATTAGTTCCCAAAATCCTTTGACCGCTCTCTATGTCATAATGTACACCAATACCCGCTATACCATCGCTTACAATTAAATTAATGATATGACAGCTACACCGGATATGAAACAGTTCCTTGTAATACCTTGATCCATCGGTGAAGTATTGAACGAGGTCGGGTACAACGGCAACCATATTAGCGTCGTTGTCAACGTACACGAAAAGACTCGATTAGAAATATGAAAGGCTACCGCATTATGAGTTATTAATTCATTTAAGTTGTTGCTAGTAGGACGTTCAGTGTCTACACAAAAACTTATAATTCGTTTCTGTAGTAACCAATTTGTGTCAATCCAATGACATGTTATTCCAAGTATCTTCAAGCCATTTTCGGCTTCCCACATGTCGGCGGTTAAGGAACATCTGTGGTTAGTTTTTTAAGCTCGTCCACAACACTACGCTTTAACTCTTTGTATAATTTTTTTAAACATGCCATTAGGGTAGATCTGGGTATAGCTTCATAACAAGGGTTTTGGGAGTTTTTTATGAACCTAGCTAAGTGAGGACTCGAGGCGTGACTAAACGATTTAGCATCATTACAAATGTAGATTACCATTTCTCTACGGGTGAGTTCGATGTTAGGGATAAAAGACTCCTCAGGCTGGTTATTATATATACGATCTTCATAATGTCAATTATCTAGGACGTTGGTGGATATATAGAATAATAATTGTCCTTGGTACAAAGTTGGTGATATTTAAGAACAAACCTAATGCAGAATTATGCACCCATAGATGACTAAACTAATTAATATTACCATTATACCATACCTGCTAATTTGTTCTCATTAACCTAGCTAACAACCTAGAAAACAACAAATGCGTCTAAAAGCCGCGTATATCAAAGTTCTGGACACTCTAGTATTTACAAATATTCTCCAAGTCCTGTATAGGGTAATACCATTCTTGTTCTGGCTAGCTACAAAGATGACTCTGATTAAAAATTGCATTTAATAAGTTTTAAACTTTTGACCTCTGAGATAAAATTCACTTAATGATGCCTCATTAACCATTTAAACTACCAATTTATCCACTTCGTAACATCAAATTAGAAGGAGAGAAACTAGAAAGGTGATCAAGACCGATTATTTACAGAAAAGAGTATACATTTATGTATTATTAGGTGTAGTCAGAATTTGTTGATCTACTAGTGCAGTTATTGATATAGTTACTTGATATTCCAGGCTAAATGTAAGATCGTCAAGTTAAAGTTGACCTAGCTTTATTACAATGGTGCCTAAATATGACAATAACTGATGTCACCTTCTTCAATTGATTAACCAATATTTTTCACCTACAAAAAATAATTGTTTTGGTTAGGTGAGATCCTTTGATCATGAATGATGTCATAAGGTATCAAGACAATAGCTTATTGTTGTTATAACTTGATAGATTAATCAAGATTCTGCTTTACTAGTTGACTCTGTTGGATTGTCTTATATATGTGATGTGGAGAATTTTTGCATTAATATTATTAATGGCTTACTGTTGTTTGAGAGGCCATGTTGTTTAGATCCTGGATTTAATATAATCAGTGTGGGTGCCCTTTGAAAGACAATGGTAAGTTTGGGAACCCTTTGAAAGACAATGGTAAACCTGTGTAGATCGGTGAGTGTAAATTATAACAAGTTTTTTTTTTTTTTTTTTTTCAAGTCAAAGAGGGCTTATATTAATAAAACAGAATTAAGGAATGTTATCCCACTTTGTAGTAGCAAAACCAATAAAGTCATTACAAGCAATAATATTAAGTTTAGGAAGAATATTACAAAACCAACTCAGGGGTAAGATAGAGTTAGAAAATTTAGCGAGTCAATCTGCAACTCTATTTGTTCTTCTAATCCCATAAATTTTAATATCTTGGTGGGTTTTGGTAATATTCTTGATATCATCCAGGATACTCCTATCTTTCCATGGACAGTTCATGCTAGATGAATATACGGCGCAAAGAACTGATTCGACATCAGTTTCTATATTGGTGCAATAGGAGTTTTTTTCAATAGCAAACATGACCGAGCTCCTAAGTGCCTTTGTTTTTCCTCAAAACTGAAAGTAGCATGAATATCCACAACAAAACCAGATATATGTTGGAATCAAGTATGTTTAAATCATTTAAAATAAGGTATTAATTTAATTCCTTTCATTTCTTATCGGAGAAGTGAACAAACATTTTATTGAGAAAATGTCCCACATAGGAAGAGAAGTAGAAAAAAATATTAGTTTATAAATCTTACCTATCTATTCCTTCCAAAAGATCTAAAGGCTATGAAAGCCAAAAAAGAAAGGTAAAGCCCCACACACGCGCACCACCACCACCCTCCGCCAGGCTCGACGATGGTGTGGGCCGTGGGCGCCTGTGGGAGTTTGGGGAGTCAAATAATGAAATAAGTTTTCTGAAATGATTTTGGTGAAAGATTGAAATTCCTAGAGAGGGGGGGGGGGGGGGGAGGTGAATAGATTTACTAATAAGATTAATGCCTAATTAAAAATATTTTGGACAAGTATAAGTTTAAAGAATAACTTCTAAGTCAATATATATCAAACACTAAGGGATCATGCAATATGTTAACTAGGTTTGATATAAATATAAATACGAGCAATCAATAAACGAAAAGTAAAGAGATAAGGGATAGAAAGTACACAACGATGTATAGTGGTTCGGTTATCCCTACATCCACTACCTAAGGAAGCCTCCTTAGGATTTCAAGCTTTTAACTAAGCTCCCGTGTCTCTCTTAGCCGGGTCGAGAACACAATAACCCTTACAACCACTTCGATACCACGAAGGAAAAACTCTTGTGCTATTGCAACACAAGGACACCAGTATACTCGCGATACTCAAATTCTCTCTTAATCTATCTATTACAAAGACTAGACTTAAGAGGATAAATGTAAGTGTTTAAAGGGTGAAACAACTTTTCTAACAATCTCCTAATGAGTAGATAGAACTTTAAGCATGAAACTCCTCTTGAGTAGATGGACAATTAAGGTTCCTGAATTGACTCCTTAATTGAGTAGATTAGACAAGTTGATTGATCAAGCTTGGATTGACACTTTTATAGCTTGAGACCTCTAATTAATGATATTATAAAGGTCCAAATCGGATTTGCCCAATTGTTCTTAAGTGTTTCAAAATATTATTATTATCATTATTGTTATTTTTAACTCCACCATATATTTCAATATTATTCTCCTTCATTGGCTTTTCGAAAAATCGTGTAGGTTAATACATTGCTCCCATATTTCCAATTTGAAATTTTTTCTTTTAAAAGATCAATGTGGTTTTTATATAGATATAATAATTGAGAAAATAAGAAATAAATGTTTTTAAGATATTTATGAGAAGAATAAAAGAATTATGAGAGAAATTAGAGATTTTTGAGTAGTAATATGAGAAGTTAGGTACATTCTACTTTATTATATAAATATTATAAATTAAATGTAAAGAGTGATTTAAGGTTTTTTGTTTTATGTTTTTATTGAGTAATTAAGAATTAATTAAGAGTATTAATAATAGGTGGGGCCAGAAATGATCTTGACCACCACTTATGTTTGACCAGAATCAGTGTTGGCTATCATTTATCAAAAAACCTTGTAATATAATATAGATAACTTTATAAAATAAAATAATAAATTAAAAAATTTACAACTTAAAATACGTTAAAAAATTTCAAAACAAAAGATAAATATAAAAATTAAAGATTGAAAAACAATTTTTTTTTTCTTTTATTGGTCGAGATTGAACAACAATTAAAAATCATCTTTTCACAACTTCCAACATAAAATAAAAAAGAAAACTCTTCACGCTAACCTTCCCACCAAGCCTCCTGCACAAGCGAACCCACAGCCAGGGACCATCCTACACCATCATCATCAACAATTAATTTTTCAATCATCATCAACAATTGAAGAACCTTAATCATCATCAACAATTCAAAAATCCAAATTAAGGTTAAAAATTATTTTTGCCCATTAAAACTCTAAAAAAATTATTAAATTATTAACCAAATCTCATAATTTTTATAATTTATCAGAATTATCATTATTTAAGTATAATTACAGTGTTGCATATTATCTTTTCATACAAATCCTATAATGTCCATTTTATGACAGTTGGAAGCCTTTTACTGTATGAGAAGTGATGCGCTGTGAATAGTTTAAAAATCGTTTCTTCTCTGTATTCGCGTGCCGCCTTTACTAGGCTTTTATCAGGTATGTTTGATAGGCTTGCCGCTTGGTTAATTGGTTCGCCGCGCGTCATCTAGTACGCCAAATGGGCTCACCGGTCTCGTGGACCATTCTCCACCATTTTTTGAAAGCTTGGTTATGCTGCATTTTTTTAATGGTTTTTCAGTAAATATTCATTTGACTCAATTGGTGAAGACACAACTCATTGAATTATTTCGCACAACCCTGTAAATTGTTACACAACCTAGTGAATTATGTCGTGCAACTCAGAAGGATATTATAGACCTTAATTGTTAGTGAAGTGGGCTGGACCTTATGAAAAAAGTTTGTTGGGTTATAGATCTTTTGGATTAATCATCCTTAAGTTTATCAATAAAATATTAGAATTTGTGATATTATTCTGAATTATTGTTATGCTTTAATATCGGTGTTTATTGTGTTTTTTTAATTTGAATTAATGTGTTTAAATTATTGTATATTTTTATTGTGTTATTTTCAGAAATTAGTTTTAATTTATGATTTTTTTGAAAATTTGGAAGGGACCATAGTTGAAATATATATAGTTTGTTAAAATAGGTTATTTAGTGAAAAACTTCAAAATTTATATAGACTTTAGTGCAATTTCCAAATCTATAGGGACTTTAATGCAAATTTTTGGAAAAAATTGAAACTTTTGTGAAAATTTTGAAATAATGTAGGGTCTTTATTTCAAAAATTTTAAAACCCTGAATATATGAAATTTCCACCTTAAACCCTAAACTTTTGCAAATTACATCCTAACACCTAAACTTTTAAAATTTACACAATAATTCCTAAATTTTTGAAAATTACCCTTAACCCCTAAATGTTTAAAAATTACACCATAACCCCTAAATTTTTGAAAATTACACCCTAACCCTTAAACGTTTTAAAATTATAGACAATCCCTAAAACTTTTTAAAATTGTACTCTAACCCGTAAACTTTAACCTTAATATCAAAAAAAAGAGTTCAAGCCCCTATAATATTAAATATTTCATTTTAACCCCAACTTTTTTCAAAAATACATCTAAACAACAGTTATATTAAAAATTTCATTTAATGTCCAAATATATAATAAATTACAAAAAACCTTTATTGTTAAATTATAAATTTGTAAAAATTCAACTAATTGCCTAAAATAATAAAACTAATATTTTGTTCCCTAATATTTAAACTAATTAATCTAATCCCCTAGAAAAATATGATTAAACTTTTAATCTCAATTATATAAATATTAATGACGATTTAAATTCTAGACTACAATCACTCCCGGATCACCGGATACTCCCACCAGGGACGCTAATAGACGAGCCTTAGTAGAAAGGTTTGCTATACATCTCCCAAATCACAGACTAGGCACATGTATGTCTTGCTTGGAGCAAGTTCCTTACCATTACGATAGGGGCGTGTACAAATCTGGAATTCATTACTATGTTCCTCAATAGTGATATCCAGTCTTCCACGAATACTGAGGAGGCATTTTCAAGAGTCTAGGCATCAAGTGGTTTACCAATGTAGGATATGTATGAAGTACGTTGGATACCACCTCTAATATCTTGATTATTGGATCAGAGATCATCTCACCACGTGTCATGGAGTAACTTATTAGTTAGGAGTAGATTGAATTATTTAATTACGTTATTCATTATTACGTTTTAATACTTATTTAAGACTTAATATATTTTTATCCCTACCAAATAATGTCTTAATGTTAATTTATATATTGTTTTAATATTCTTTGATCTCGTGTAAATGATTATTTGTTATTGGATTATTCATTTAACAATAGATGACAGATGTTATTGCTAGGGGCACAATTGGGATGGTGAAGGACGCGATCCCCATATAACCCCAATATACTGGCTACTCTGCCCCATGTATGTATTATTGTATTATTCGTTAATGTATTAATACATAAAAAATAAAACAAAAGGGTAAGACGACCCTCCAATCCGCCTATAAGGTAATGGTCGGGGTTCTCATACCATTTAATTTTTTTCCATCTTAGATAAGTCATGGAATTCTACCACTAGATGCAGTAAGCAGGTGGCTCGGGTGATTGGCTTGACAGTTAGGGAGAAAGTCCCGCTGTTCTACAAGATGTGGGCCCAAATACCACAAGAATTGGTGCAACATGTCCACGATATATTACGAGTAATTAAAGTTTCCATATTGTTTTTTTTGTGAAAAATGTTTAGGGGTGACACAGTTTGACCTGTTGTGATTTGGTTGCATGATTTCTTTCGAATTGATTATTAGAGGTAGAGGCAGGACTGGAACAAAATATCAGGTCGCTTGTCGGGTATTTGTGCAATGAGGTACATCGATTTCAATGTAGAGTTAATATGAATTACTACCTAAATGGCCACAAACCGATGACGTGTCAGACGAGGATTGGGCGAAGAGCTGCAAAGTCTGGGATGCCGAGAATAACATGGTACTAGTTCTTTAAGTTTGAAAAAATTATTATTCTTTATTTATTTTGTGTGAAATTTATTTAATCTATATTCTCAAAAATACAGAACCACGTTGAAGCAAAGAAGGCCAACATGGAAAAATAAGAACACCCAAGTGGAGGTGATTTGAAGAATTACTCCCAAAGCCAAAATAATTTATATGTTGTATATATTTTTCTTAATTAAATATCATTATTATGTCATATTAATAATTTAACAATTTAATGAAACAGGATGGGAGAAGAACCCACTGGTATTCCACTAACTGGTTGAGGGAGAGGAAGTGGAGGTGCCACTTCCTTGAATGCCTAAATTTTGTAAGAAGTTTGAGTAGGACCCAGTTGCTAGGGAGTGGAGGAAGGACAGTTATCTTCTATCGGATTTACATTTCAATTAAATAATTTTAATTTGTGATTTAACATATTATGTCTGAATTATAGATACATGGTTATTCCATGTAACATGACGAACTAAGAGACCTGATGCGTGCACGAGTCACATAGTTAGAGCCACAACTTGGGTCTTTGGAATCTTTATCATCCACCCCTTCATTGACGCATAAGGATCAAGTCAAAACATTGATTGAAGCCTCTCAAAAAGCGATGGGTCCAGGTTCCCAGAGTTGGGTGGCTGGTGTTAATGATTATTTGATTTCCAATAGTAGGCCACCATACATTCCTAAAGTCGACCTATCTACCAGCTCTATCTCTGCTACCCACCTGACTTATAGTCTCGAGCAAATGAGTGGAGCACTTGCCTAAATTAATGAGATCAGGGCAATCGATGCCCTTTCGACTTACGATCAACCCGACCTCCCGCTCCTCCTCCCAGTCCTTTTACTAGTCCTACTCCCGGTCCTACTCGTCCCACGCTTCGATACGACGACGAAGAAGAAAACCTTGATGACGATTAGTTAGACTCTATTTCTATTATATTTCTCTCTACACTTTTTGATTTTATTCAGACTATTTATGTTTTGTATATATATTATGATTCAGACTTTTGATTTTATCTATTCAAATCGTATTTTTATTCAGTTAGATTTATATTTTTCGGCTTTTCAGTAAATAATTGTTAATGAAAAAATGACCTAAATAAAAAAATTAAAACGAAAAGACACTAAAAAAGAAAACTACTAAAAAATTAATAATTTTAAGAAAAATATCACATGTGCGACGAATTTATGGTCACTAATGATGCAATAGTGACGTGGGTAGTAATAAGAGAATAGCGATGACATGAGGTTGTCGCTAATAATTAACTCAATAACGATTACATTCGTCGCTAATATCTAACCACTAGCGACAACACATTATGTCGTTATCAAGTATATCATTAGTGACAAAAAAACACCGTCGCTAATAGGATGATCAGTAGCGACAACAACAATTCGTCGCAAAAGGGCAGTAATTAATTGCGTTAGCAACTCAAGTTTCGTCGTTAATTCACATTTTAGCTAGGATAAACTAGCGATAAAATATTAACGACAACATTACATATTATTAGAGACGAGAAATGTCAATTGCTAATAATAGTAACTATAGCTGTGTGACCTAAATCTATGGTTTGATAGGATTAAGATTAAGGTGTAGTTTGATTTTTTTAAGTGATAAGTACTTAATGCTGAATAACAGCTCAATAGAACTTATTCTGTTAAGAGACAGTGTCTGAATGAATCAGACTTAGGGGGTGTTTGTTTGCACTTAATGAGATCTTAATCTGGTTCATTAAGACACTAAATCAATAAGACTGTTTGTTTTTCCTGACTAATTCAAATCTGAAAGCCTCTTAATTAGTCTGTTTCATTAAGATTTTAAACCAAGTCTGAATGATTCAGACACTGCATCTTAACAAAATAAGTTCTATTCAACTGTTCATTCAGCATTCAGTACTTAATAGTTAAAAAAACAAACGACACCTTAGTTTAAAATCTTAATAAAATAGACCAGTTATGAGGTATTCAGATCTGAATTGGTCAAGAATAACAAACAGTTTTTTGATCCAGTGACTTAATGAATTAGATTAAAAGCTCATTAAGTGCAAACAAACACCCTTAAATGACTTTATTTTGATGTGATTATCCGGAGATGCTTAACATGCTTTCAAGATAAGCGGGATGCAATAATAACTGTGTTCACTATTAATCTTATTATTATAATATTCAAGGAATAGAGTGAAAATCTACAAAATCTTTCTAAATAAGATAATGAAAATTCACTGAAATATTTTTTTTTTGTCGGACACTGAAATAATTGAATTCTTCCAATTATTTAAATAAACTAAAGAAAAAAGAAACCGTATTGTTGTGAACAATTGGGAATTTTATATTATAATTATCGTTTTCAATATGTCAATGAAATTGTATAGCTCACTCAGCAGAAATTAAAGCAACCTCTTTAATACTGTGAAGAGATTCTTTTCACAAGTATATTCATTCCTTAAATATGAATCTGTATGAGAATCTCGAATCTTTTAAAATATATATTGATATTAGGTGAACCTAAAACACTTGATGACTATGACTTTGAGATTAAGACACTAATTCAGATTGTAATTTATTTTTGGGTTCCTAAAGACAACATACTGATAAAATTTAATTATTCAATTCCAGAAAAAGCAAGGTATATGATTAATATGATGATAACATAAAATTTACATACAATATATACAAGAAAAAAAACTTAACCGACACACAAAATAAAGATAGTCATATCGTTGAAATTGTGTCCTAATTTTGATTATCGTGTAAGAAATTGAACAAGAATGGTTTAGCCTACAATATCATTTAACTAAATTGGATTTTCGAGTTTATGACAAGAGTAATATATATACTATTCAAAATTATACTATTTAAATATTACTTAATGACGTGATGTAAATTGGTTGGTTACAAATCTTTAATCTATTTATTTTCTTGATCTAACTAAATATTTGTAACCAACCATTTCACGCCAAATCATTAGATAGTATGATTTTAGATGATATATATTATTACTTTTGTAACAAATAGTTATGATTATAATAGTGATTCTCAAAATGTAAAAGTGGATTTTTTATTAATTACGAATTAAATATCATAAAAAGGTACAATAATGCTATTATAAATGAGATAATTCCCAATTAATTACAATTGCTCACTTTTCATTCTTAAAAAAAAGGAAGGAAAAAATTAGTTCCTACTTACTCACAAAAAAGTAACTTAATTCCCAATTAATTACTTTTGGCATTTTTAGCTTCCATTTTTACCCCTTATAAATACATACTTTATATCTTAATTAAATCATTAATGCTGAAACCCTAACATTTAATAATTCATTTTTTTTTCTTAATACATTCAATGCTCTCCAACAAGTCAACACCGTAACTAACTTCTCTCTCACCTTCTTCTCTCTCGCGGAACGCTCAAGCTGATTCTCACTCGCTGCTTCAAATTAATTCCTAATTTCTCATGATTTTTGCTATAATCATTCATATATATCGTATTACTACTTCACACGGTATGATTTTTGTTAATTCGCCGCATTTTTTTCTTAATTTTTTATGTGTTTAATGGTTGCTTTTTTGATAATATGAGTTGCTGATGATGATTTGTTTTTCGAATTTGATTTTTATCGTGTTTTATCTCGTCATTAACTCTGTATAATTCATTTGTTTCATGCTGTTTGTTACATTTATGAATTTTTTTATCTTTATTGTATTTCACAGTTAAATTGTGATGTTTTGCTTATTACTTTGTCTTGAAATTTCGTGTTTTGATTTCGTATAGTTGTTATACACTACCTTTTGCTGATTCCAGTGTTACTTCACATTTAGTATTGTATAATTTTTTAATTTTTTGCTGTCGTTATTCTTTTTTTTTTTTGCAGGTAGTTCATTCATCGTGTTTTTTTAGTTGCTTTGCTTCACTATATGTGTGTTGATTCACTGTAAGAATTGTATTTATATGAGGTGTTGTTATCACAATAGATCATTTTCTATTTACTTTCTATGGATTGCCTTGATGTTTATAGCTCCATATCTACCTATATGTATTTATCATGAAAATTCATAAAACTTTATGCTAATTGTGTGTTTTGTTTGAGTATGAACACTTTAGAGACCTATAGTGCAATTACATTCTACAAATCCTCCACATGTTAGTGTATATGTTTGATTATCTACATGAACATATTATATCGTTTATATTACGATTTTTGTATAAGAGTTGCAATTTATTGGAATATTTATGTATCGATCTCCCGTTATTCAACACAGGGACCTATGATGCAATTATAAAAGTGTTTGTATGCTTCATATCGTTATTTTCTGTGTGTTTGTTAGTTGCAGGGTGCAACATTTTGTATTGCATGAACACAATATTTTGGAGATTGTGTCTTGCTGCAACACATGACTCTCTTATATTGTGTATATTTTTTTTATTTGTTTATTTTTAAAAAAATTTCACGATATATGTGTTGCATGAACACAATATTGGATGGTTTTTGTCTTGCTGCAACGCACAACTGTTATTGTATACTATTTTTTCTGTCCTACTGACTTCTTACCTTTTCTTCTGTGTTTTTTGTTTTTTTCATTGTAGATGTTTTCTCCGCTCATGGTTATCTTTCAATTTGGGCAGATTTAGTCTGTCCAACGATTCGAGCTTTTCAATTGTCTAGGTTCCTTGGTTAGCTTTGTCGCTTCGAAATGGCCATGTCTCGATTCCGACTACATCTCACTTCATTACTCAATCGGAGAGTCTGGACGCTTGTTATTAGACGACGACGATGCTTATTGCAATATGCTACACACTGTGGAAGTACGCTAGTGAGCTTGGATTCGAATTTACCCTCTAATGTAACGTGTTGACCGAATATGCGTGCATTGTGTCCATTCTGAATCTTCTGGATGTTTATGGAGAGTATATGCAGCTATCCAAAAGTCAACTAGATACTTTTATATTAAGAAGTTTGTATCAGAATTTTTTATTATGAATCGTTTAATACCACTTGACTGTTTTTTATTTTGATTTTTTTATGTAATGGATCCTTAACTTTCTGAATCAGACATTATGTTATGTTATGTACTGTTTTGTGTGTTGCAGCTTTCCACAATATGTTTTCTTTTGTGTTGCAGCTTTACACAATTTGTGTTCTTATGTGTTGCTATAACACACAATTCTACTAATCTTATACCTATTGTCAAATTAACTATTGTGTCTTAAATATGTATTATTTTGTGTGTTGCAGCTTTCTACAATATGTGTTCTTTTGTGTTGCAGCTTTACACAAGTTGTGTTCTTGTGTGTTGCTATAACACACAATTCTTCTAATCTTATACCTATTGTCAGAATACATATGATTATGACTTGTAATAACACACAATCTTACATGCACAAACATTAACATTTTGTTATTTTTTGGTAATGTTTTTTGTGTTGCATCTTTACACAATATTGTTTGTTTTGTGTTGATAGAACACACAATTCTATTGAGTTAGAATTGCTTATCAAGCTACCTGTTCTGACTTTCTTTTTTTATTTTTTATTTTTGTACGAATTTACTTATTTATTTATTTAGTTTTTTTCTTATTTATTGATTGTGTGTTACATCAACACACATTCATATTGATTATGACTTGCATAAACACACAATCTATCATGCATATCTCGTTATTATTTAATATTGCTTTATTGTTGTATATGATGCTTATTTATTGTTGTTTATTATAACGGTTTAATCTTGATTTAGTGTGATTTTTGAAATACACATCTTAGATATTTTTTTATGATTAGTTGTTTTTTCGGTTTTTTTGTGTTCTTGGAACACATAACTCGTGCATTGTGAGTTGATGCAACACATACACATGTTGCTGAAACACTTAACACATACAAATTTTGATATGCTGGAACGCAAAACAAGTCAAAAAGATACACATAATATCATTTAACCAAATTTGTCACAAAACAATTCAAAAACATAAACATAATATCATTCAACCAAATTTGTCACAATCTTTCAGTTGTCCTCCTCTTACGCTTTGCTCCTAACTTTTTGTTCTCAACTTTCAGACTCTTTGGAAGTCGGGGCAGCCTAACACGTTCATCCTTTGTCTCTTCGGCTTTTGTCTTTTCCATAACTGTATATGTATAAAGATAAGATTATTACTAAAAAACCAAAATCACATTGAATGATAAAAACTGATGAACACATCAAATTCATGAGTGGTGACTTGCTGCAACACAAAATATGTGTTACACATACACACATTTTGTTTGATTGTGTGTTTATGTAACACACAACATTCCATTTATCACATCCAGTTTATCAAATATGTTCAAACCACTCTAACCACACAATATTGACTAACACCTACTCGTTTTGACTTACTGCAACACAAAATAGGTGTTTCATATACACACAATTTTGTTTTTTGTGTGTTTATGTAACACACAACATTCCATTCATCACATCCAGATTATGCAATATGTTCAAACCACTCTAATAATACAATATTGACTAACAACTACTCGTTTTGACTACCTGCAACACAAAATATGTGTTTCATCTTATCACAAATGTCCATATATATGTCATAAGTACTTGTGTGTCATGAATTGATCTATCCAGTAATTTTTGTGTTACTATTACACACACATATTGTGTTTGTGTGTAGCTGTAACACACAATTCTGCATTTATCATATCAATCTACGCAAGCACTCATAAACACATGCTCAATTTACACATACGCCTGAGTTTTTACTCTATAGTACTCAGTTCCACACAAGTTAACCGTCTATACACTTTATCAAATATGTTTAAACCACTCTAATCATAAAAATTGACTAACACCTACTCGTTGTGAATTACTGCAACACAAAATATGTGTTACTGCAACACACACATTGTCTCATTGTGTGTAGCTGTAACACACAAACCTGCATAAATTATATCAATCTACGAACACACTCATAAACGCATTCTCAATTTACACATACGCCTGAGTTTCTACTCTATATTATCAATTCCACACAAATTAACCATTTATACACTTAATTATCATCTGCGGTTCTATATAGAACATAACAACAAACAAATTACTCTAATATTACACTATCATCATCTATTAACACTTTTACACACTAATCTACCAGCAACGATTCACATTAAACATGTACTTTTATAAATATTCTATTAAAATACTCATTTAACATCAAAAACTGTTGTAATTTCAAGTACGAAACACAATAGAATCATAATCGTAGCACAAATTGCCGAAATAACTGCAATTTGAAGTTATAAGTGTTCGTTCATACCTAGGGTTTCACTGGCTGTCGAACAAATCTTCGTTCATAACTGTAAATTCTAGTGCAGAATATGTTGTAAATTCAAATACAAAACACAATAGAAGCATAATCAAAGCAAAAATTGCTGAAATAATTGCAATTTGATGTTATAATTCTTCGTTCATACCTAGGGTTTCAATGTCGAATGTTTAATTGTTGAATAAACTTGTATCTGCTTCGATTCTTCTACTTGTTTTTGTGATTCCTATTTGATGTTGAAGTTACGATGATAGTGTAACAGTAGATGATATTGTTTTTGAGTTCAGTTATGGTTTATTGAATTTAATGGCAGAGAGAGGTTTTGATTGTGTGAGTAGAGAGTGGAGATAGTGGTGCGTGAGTTTTGTGTGTGTTTTAGTGTGTGCACTTATGAACAATTTATTATTTATACTATTTTCATTATCTAATATTATTATTTATTTTATTTGTTTGTGTATTATTAAGCTAAAAGGGTATTATGGTAATCGACTTAAAATTTGTGCTTAATTGGGAATTAACTCGAACTTGTAATTAACTGGGAATACTTATGCTCTCCGCATAATTAACTGGGCGTTGTCCCATTATAAATTATAAAATTTAATCATAACATGCTTTTATTCGTATGTTCATTAAATTAGGATCTTGATAGTTCGATAAGATAAATATGTAGTTAATGTTATATTTTGAATAGATATATGTAGTTTTTATTTATCAAATTAGTAATATAGACAATGCACATAGTGATGTGGTTGTCAAATTAAACAAACTAAGAATTTTTAATGGTTCATTATTTGAACTGCTAAGTGGACTAATCTCTATTATGACTTGAATGTGTTACAATGAATCCGAATGAATAAATCATGTAGATATCTACATAAAATTTACATGAAAATCCAAGACATAAAAAAATCATGGGTTAGAAAAAAGTTTTCACTATAATTAGAAAACAGATTATAATAAAAAATAATTCTAAAATGTGCAAATAATAATACACTATATATGTATTTATAGGTAGTCAAATATTTAGAGTTATTTAACTTAATTGGACAGATCTTACAAAGAAAAATTGATCCATAACTCTAACAATATCTACCTAGACACGAATTTGGTAATCGAGTCCTAAAAAAATCTGACAATGTCTCCACCTTGACAAAAGTCTGAAAGTCAAAAAGTAAAATACATCTTTAAAATCTACTCCTCTTCCAAAAACCTCGAAGGGATTAATTGAAACGATAGATGACAACTAAGTTCAAGCAATGCTCAAACTTAGATATTGAAACCGGTTTAGCCATCATATTAGCCTGATTATAAAGAGTGCTAATGTTACTCATAAAAAAACACCACGAGCAATAATAACGCAAACAAAGTGATACTTCAATTCAATATGTTTTGTATTCTCATTAAATAACTAATCCTTTGAGAGTCATATATCACGCTACCTGTAAAATAAGACTATAACAAAAGGCAAGTCTTCACAAATTTTGGAATTATCATCGATGACTACTTCTGAGTAAGTGGAGAACTTTCCATTAAATTCAAGATCTTCGTCTATGTTAAGAGTATAAGCAACCAAAACAGTTGTGACAAATCTTCGTGGAGGATTAATATTTCTCATTGGTCTATTTGTTGCGATAAGAATACCATGGTGGTTGTGGTACAAGGATATTAACACCATCATGCATGCCTGGATCATTCTGAGATATAGTTTATGGTGTAGGTTGTGATTTCCAGTCCGAAAATCAACCTTTGCGTTTAGTTTCTTCTATTTTTTATCACATTTTTCACTAGATGGTAAATTAGGAAGCATATTACTTTAATAAAAAATAATATTTCTGCGAATTACTATTTTTCTGGTTTCTAGACATCACAATTTATATAACCTTTAACACAAGATTTATAACTGAGAAAAATACACTTCCTAGTTATAGGTTTCAATTAATTATTATCAATATGTGCATATGCTAGACAAAAAAACCTTTAACATCAGAATAATTTGGAAGAGTTTCAGACCATACCTCTTGCAAACTTTTGTTGTTAATGGCAGTTGATGGAAAAACATTGATAATATAAGCAGTTGTAGAAGCAAACATCTTTGATAAAACAGAGTTAGAAAGCATGCATTATATCTTTTTCATAATCGTTCTATTCATATGTTCACCTATACCATCTTTCTGAGGTGTACTTGAAACAGTTAAGTGTCTAACAATACCTTCAGGCTTACAAAGAGCATGAAATTTATTAGAGAAAAACTCTAAATCATTTCAGCAAAAATGTATTTTATTTGCTTTCATGTTTGTTTCTCGACCATAATTTTCTATTCATTAAAGGTTGACAATGCATCTTTCTTTTGTTTCAAGAAGAGCAACCAAAATTTTCTAGAGAACTCATCAATTATAGTCAACATGTAATACGCACCTCTCATGAAAGACACTCTAAATGGACTCCATAGATCTGAATGAATATAGTCAAGTGTTCCTTTAGTGTTGTAGTGTCTTTCCCAAATCAAAATCTCTTATGTTTTTTTAAAGACGCAATGTTCACAAAGATGTAGTTTACCTAGACTCTATCCATCGATGAGTCCTCTTTAGTTTAGTTCAACCATTCAATTTTTGCTCATGTGACCTAAAAACATATGACAAAGTTTAGTGGTATCTTCGTTGGACAATTAAGTAGAGACAAAAACCGCATCACTAATAGCTGTGTAACCCTACATAACATATGATTCTACTGTCATCATTTTCCCTTTCATCACGACACGACTTCCTTTGGAAATCTTTAGAACTCTACCTTCTCTAGTGTATGTGTACCTTTTAAGTCTAGAGTACTCAAATAAATAATATTCCTCTTCAACTTTGGAACATGTCAGAGATTACCAAGCGTTCTTACGACCCCATCAAATATCTTAATTCTGATTATATTAATGCTAGTAATTCCGTACGAGGTATTATTTCCATTAAAACAACACCTTTCGATATTATTTCATATGATGAAAACTAATCCCGATTAGGACACCTATGAGAAGTAGCCAAAATCCATAATCTATTCTTTTCTTGAGTTATGTTCAAGATCACACACATCTAAAATTTCTCCATCGCTATCAATTTGTACGACATGGCTAAACTACATATTCTTGGGTATAGGTTGTGTTTTGGAGCAGATTATTGTTTTTGTTCTGCAATGTATGACATTCAGATATTATATGACCATTTTTCTTCCAATCGTTGCAAAAATTATTCATCACCTCTAATTTTCCACTCATGCGATTTTACTCGGACAAACAAGACTTCTTCGTGAGTCTCGGTTGCAACCAATAAGGTTACATATACTTCATCAACAAATAAGGTTTCATGACTGTATCATATTGTATCTATAAATTTCAAATACAATGGGGGTAATGATCACAATAGAATTTATACCAAATCTTCATTATTCATACTTGACCTCTAAATCTTTTAAATCAGACACAATATCCTACTCAAATTTCAACCATATAGCAATGAAAGATTTCTCTTTTCAAACATCTTGTAAAATATGATTTGAGAGATGGAGTTGAATCTGTGATAAAGCCTTAAGATTCTTTTCTTTTGTTTTCTATGTCAGTCATAGTCAAGAGAATTTTATATAGTACAAATAGCGCTTCATCTAAATCCATCTAGCGAGCACAATTCACATCTTAACTTGCCATAATAAAAATCACGCATTTCAATCCAATAGAGTACTTTTAAATTTTAAAGGTAGATTAATCATGCACTAACAAAGAAATACAAGAAATTAGCGAAAATACCCTGATTTGGAGAAACAAATTCAAAAACATATCTAGGACTTTGAGTTGGTCAGAAGATAAGATTAGGTGAGTATGTTTTTCTTACCTGATGTGCTTGGGAGCGTCTTTGTGAAGTCATGCTTCGAGAGATTTTTTGCATGGTCTTGCTTCAAAAGCGTATTTTATCTTTGCAACTTTCTCTTATAACCCCGCATTGGAAGCGTGCACCTCGAAACCATCTTTTCTAGTGCTGGATCTTATTGCCTTTTAGCTTTACATCTTTCTTTGTGGATCATATTACCTTTACATTTGTATCTTTATTTTGTAGCTTTGTAAAACTTTTTAGTTTGTAGTGAAGTTTCTTTATCTCTTACCTTCTTCTTTTCTTGCTTTTTTCATATTCTTATTTTTACCTATACATCTTCTTTGCTTGCATATGCCTTATACCCCTTTGCGTCAGGAAATATAATTTACCATTCATGTGACTATTATAACTCTTTGTAGACATTCCTTAGCTTTCTCCGAGCTTATAATCATAAAAATAAGTTCATAAACTTGATTATTAAATTACTCGACCCATTGCTTACAAGCCGAGGGTACTCTACATTCGTACTTACTATCTTGGCCGTATATAGGCTGCTTGCATACCTTTTATCATGTATCTTTTTTATCTTTTAATGCTTTGTTGGGCTTTATTTTCCAACATGGTTGGTCTTTGGTGAATATACTTTATTCTCCAATGCTTTGTTAGTATTTTGTTTGTATAGATTCCTTGAAAAAGAGCTTTACTTGCTAACAATACCATTAGGTCCTATCCCCAATTTTATTGTTAGCCCTATACCGATAGTATAATCGGTTTTTTTATTTTCTTCCCATCGATATAGTTAGGTATTCTTGCCAGATACAATTCAGTTGGTCTTTTCCGATACTACGTTAGATTTTTCTTAGCAACAATATAGTTGGTCGTTTGTCTATGCTACATCATACTTTTTACCGAAGCTATGTCGGTCTCTTAACGATGCTACATAATCCTTTATTACTGGAGATATGCCGATGTCTTGCCAATACTACACCAGCCTTTAAACCGGTGCTATGTCAGTCTCTGATCGATGCTACGTCAGGATTTTTACCGAAGCTATGTCAGTCACTTACCGATACTACACCGGACTTTTTTGTTATGTTGTTGACCAACCCCTTAGCCTGATCAATGCTTTGGTGTTGGCTTGCCAATGGAGTTGGTTTTTTTGTCCAGAAAAGTGAGTCTTTCTAATGATAGAGGAGTTGGTCTTTTAGTGCCAGAGTAGCTGGTCTTTCTAATGTAGATGAGATGGTCTTTAAGTGTCAGAGGTATTTTTCTTTTGATAGAGTCCAATGCAAAATTGGTAATTTAGTGCCAGAGGATCCAGTCTTTCTAAGGTCAATGCAAAATTGGTCTTTTTACCAGAGGTGATGGTCTTTTGATAGAGTCAATGCAAAATTGGTCTTATGAAAAGTTTTATAATCCATCTATATTTTTAGGTCAGGAATTTCCGCGGATCGACAATTCAAGCTTTCAATAGTCTTAATTATAGCATGTTATTCTTCAAAATATTTTCTTGTTTTCATTACAAAAAAAACCTCTAGAGGGAGAAAGAGTATGCATGATACTACTTAGGGCATGCTTGCACGTATATTAGTAACATCATTTAATTTTGACAAAATGTAGTAAAATTGTTACCAAATTTTTATGGTCGTTTCTCCTCAGTAATTTCCTTGGACACCGATTGTCCCACAAGAGTATTGAAGTAACATTTTCTTGCTTGCTGGTAATCTTGTCAGATTACTGCTACCACCCAGGGTGGAGAATTTTAGGGTTATGTGATAAGTTGGGACTACAAACCTATGCTTATTGAGTTTATTTTCCCCAATTTTTTCACGATATTCCGAATAACAATTTGCTACCACAAAGTGCACAATAACCTATTTATAGAGTTTTCCAATATCGATGCTCATAGGCAGCTCAATGTAACATGTCGGGTGAAATCTCTGCCCAGTGAAATCTCTTTTCAAATATGTGTAAGGCTTGGCTGACTTCAGGTGTATCTTTAGTTGATTAAAGTCACATGTGTAGAACAAATTGATGATCTCCCTGTTCAATTAACACCAAATAAATCAAACTATTCCCAGTTACGACGGGTATTACTAACATATCATCATGGGGGAAATTAGCATACTGGCATCTTCATATGTAACCAGTTGATATCTCCATATTTGTGATGAATTAATCTAGTTTAGACTTCATATTACGTGTATTATGCACTCAGCTGAGGGATTTTTCCCTATTAATTGTTAGTTTCTCAGTTCTTACATTGTTTTGGGTGTTTGTTACGTTTAGAGCATTTTTAGTGTAATTTGTGTGTTAAATGTGAAGCTCGTAGGAAAAATGATGATATTAGATGCCAAATAAATGTTAAGGAGTTGAGGAAAGAAGAGCCAAGGAGAAATAAAGAGTTAAAAGGAAAGAAATTGGTTTTAGGAAAATGCATAAACTGCCAAAAGTTGTTGTCTAGTTGTGAAGACGTGTAGTATTTTTTATGCTAGAGTCCTTTTATATCTATCAATGAATTACAGTCGTTTTGAAACCAGGATCACTAGATTTGGATATGTAACGATGAAGTTATGATTATTACAAACTCCAAAGTTCAACCACTCCTATTATTAAGGAAAGCGAGTTTGAGTTGGATTAGGCCTCCAAGACTTGGCCCATAACCTAGATTTCGAACTTACACCAATATATATGACTACTTATCTTTAGAAACATGTCCTTGCTTGTCCTTGCTCAGTCCTTAATCAATATTACACTTAGATATCATCTAGAGAAGCAAGTTGACTTGTAGAGGAAGACATGAAGCTGGAGAGTCACGAACTCCTCTTATCCATCCTTCCACTCTACCATAGGGTAATATGTATTAGATCATTAGCTTAACTATGTTTCTAATATTTTTACTCTTTAGTTTATTTATTTATGCATGAACTAACTTTCCCATAACTTGGGTTTGCACTATGTATAGTCCTTGAATTCTATTTCTATATTTTATGTTATTTGGGAAAGTGACAGTTAATTGATTCGAGTTCTTAATTATATATCTATATCATGTGGTTGATTTATTCCAGTCCCAGATCTGGCCAATCTTAGGATTGTCCTTAGTAGTTGTATTATCACCCTGGTGGGGGATTCGATTATAGGCAACGCCACATAATTGTTTAGTGTGCGGTAGTGATCCTGACGGTCTTGCCTAACTATATAGTCAACATGATTAGATTTCCATCACCAATCTATGCGCAAGGTCCCATTACCCAAGTTCTTTGGTAATGTTGAGGTTGCCTTATAAGCTACCTTGGCAGGAGTTTGAAGGATTATAAAGTCCCTTCTGTTTGTATTTTCTACAATTTACCTTATAATCAGAATATTGACTTAGAAGGATAGGTGCATACTAGCAAACCTATACTATATTCTCATCCCCATTCTCAGTATTTTATTTGCATTAGTTAAATTATTGTCTTTAATTCCTTATTTGAAAACCAAACAAATATTATCTTCTTATTTTGTCTTTTAGTTTTAACAATTAATCTCTACTACGCCTCCTCATCTAAACACGAGTCTGAGCAAACCGATAAATCCCTGAGAACGAAACTTACTTATTAACCATAACTTGAAAACGATTTGTGCACTTACAGTGAGTTTCTCGTAGTGGTATTAGGTGTTATTGTTTTATTTATTTGTTTATTTATCACCCCATGTGAGGGACTTCTGTATTTCTGTCTTGTGCTTACGGCTTGCACGTATTGTTTTTCCCATTCTTAGACCGACCACCCTAGAGCCCCCACAATTGTATAAACCTTAAATCCGTATCTTCTTCCATACTACGACAACCATGGTATGGTGTTTATTTCATATGAACCTTCGACTACCTAGAATCTACACATAATTGCATTTACCTCAAAATTATACCCCTGACCAGTTTGGTTTGGTCGAGGATTTGCTAATCTACACATAAAACTTGATTTCATCTTTTTTGTGGTCTTACCCGATGGTTGGATCTTATTCTATCCTTGGTTCTTTGACTCTCATATTGCCCTTGATTAGATAAGGTAATTTACCTTATCTCTCAAACATTCAGTCTCGCATTAAATTGTTTGCAACAATCTGTGTCTTGTCTACGGTCCTTATGGGCATGAAAATATTTCATGGTATATCTCATTGTTGCATCAACATACATCTTCGGGTTTCCAAAACACTTAATCACCTCTTATTTCCTTTTCTATTATCACTAGGAGATCGTAGGGAGTCTTATACCACACACTCTTCTATTACTCTCTCGTGCTTTCTCATCACTCATATGCCTGATCCTTCTGAACCCCTTATACCCTTCTCTTTCACCAACGTTTTGTTGTCGATCGCTTTTTACTCGTGTTTGCACATTACTCACCATATTTTCTCTTTTTCATCCTTATAACAACGATCTTTCTTATTTATTCCACTCAAATATATTTTCTTGACTCAACTATGATGCCTCACATTGTAGATCTAACCTTTGATGCCCAGTGTATCTGAAAATCAGGATTGAATAACCCTTATACAAATGCATGGTTCACTATTGACTAGCTCGAGTCACCGATATTGTTATCAAATTTTGTGATTCGGTCTATGTAAGACTGAAGGATCTCATTCTCTTTCTGGTATACATCTAATAGAAACAAATTTGTTTGTCTAGTGTCCCTATTTGAGAACATGTATCACAAACCAATGACTAATTGTGAGAAATTATATATTGATTTTGGTTCTAACCTAGAAAACCATTTTTTCACATTTGTGGCCAAAGTAGCAGAAAATGATCAGCACCAATCAGTGTCGGTCAGAACGATAAATTCCATGTTCCTTTCTACACATATACATGAGCATTGGGATCAATGGTTCCATGGTGGGTCCTGGGGTGTTATAAAATTAAGTACTGAAAATAAAGGAACCACAATATCGCAAGTGCACGGTTGTCCAAGTAATATCCGATAAATCGAGTTTCGTTCTCAAGGACGGATTAGGTTCAACTCTAGTATTAATCAGATAGCAGAAATAATTGCTTGACAGAAAAGTAAAATAATATGATTTTTGTTTGGTTTTCTTAAAACTAAAAGATGCAATAAAATAAAGACTAATTAAAATAAATAACTGAAAAGAAATAATTAAGTAAAAAGACTAACTTCAGAGATGAGAGATACTTGAGTCTCGCAAGGAATCCACCTAATTAACGTAATCTATGCTATGTTTAAGGGTAGAATTGGTATTATTATATTAGTCGGGACTCTAATGTCTCCTAGCCCCCTGTCGGGTGGACCTAGGAGCTATCCTAAAGTACTATAAACCCCTATATGGGTGAATATGCCTCTTCGGATGATATGTGTTTACCTCTTTGGCTATATAATAAGTTAAGCATGTCGGTTAATAACGGACATTACACAGGTATTACCTAAGTCTGTATTCAAACCCCCTTGTCGGGTGACCACTTTTGCCACTAAAGTGAATAGCCCAAATACTAAAAGCTAATTCTAGTTGCGCGGAAAAGAAATTATAATTAAGAACAAAGTAATATACAATATATAAGACCCAGTTCAATTAAATCATAACAATCCCAAATTCAAAACATAGAATAAATTAATTAAGGTTCATCCCTTTATTGCGATTCTCAAGTATATGAAAGTTTAGTTCATAATCAAATTAAAGACTGCAATTGAATAAAAGAAAGACACCATATTCAATTACAGAAAATAATTATATAACCTAAAGGTTTGGTTGGCTGTTGTTGGAATAACAGAATTCCTCCAGCTCTAGCTTTCTGCATTCTTGCTCTGACTTGAAAATATGAAGTCTCTGATGTAATTCTCCGAAGTGTGTGTAAAAAGGAGGCTAAAGGGTCTATTTACACTAGTAAAAACAGATTAGGGCTTAGGTTAAGAGAATTAGGTCAAATTATAAAAAGCCCAAGCCCATTTTCTTCTTTAATTCCCGTAACTAGTGTGCAGTCTTTAGTAAAACGGCTGTAACTTTTGCATCTCAACTCCAAATGGGATGATTCAACTTGGAGAATTTTCCTAACTCAATAGTTATCCAATCTAAGGCTTTAACTTTGTATCTTCCCCAATTAGAGGGGATACCTAAGTATTTGCCTAAGTCATTTTGCATATTCCAGACGCTTGAAAGGGTGGTTCCAATGTGAGTAGAGTGTTCTTACTAATAAGAGCTCCTCTTTTATATAATTTAATAGCTTGACCTGAGGCCAATCCACATTGATAGAGTATATTACTAAACGTAACAAAACTATTCTCATCCGTTTCATGGAAGAAGAGGCTATCATCGACGAAATGACATGAAAAACTAAATGACATATTTTAGCAATAAGAAAATTTAAGAAGTCCACATCTTTCCTTTTCATGGATGATATATGATAACGCTTGTGTAATTATACTATATAAATAGGGGGAGAGTTGGTCGCCTTGGTAAAGACCTCTAGTCGATTTTAAAATAGGACATGCAACCGCATAATCAGACTTCATAAGAGACACTTCTTACACAATTCATGATCCAATTTACACATCTAACATGGAAGCCTAATTTATAGAAAAGTGTTTCGAGAAAATCACATTTCCCCTTTTCCATAGACTTTAGAGATATTTGTTATAATAGTTGCGTGATATTGATTAGAAGACCTTTTATTATTAAGATGGTGAACCATCTCATGAGTTAAATGGATATTTTCATGAATATAACGTCTTGAGATTGGGACAAGAAAGAGATCACGACGGGTATTCTTCTTACTTGTTGGTTTATTTGGAAGGTAAAAATGAGAGGCTTATTTGATAATATAGATTGGAATATTAAGGAGATAACTTATAAAGTAAAAGGAATGCTCAAAGATTATTTTCAACCAAAAATAGAACGGGAAGTGACAAGGGTAGAAAAGTGGTAAATACGGAACAGGATATGATGGATAATAATCCTTTAATTACTGATGACTCCGATCTCTTATGGACGTGTGATGCATCTTTCACCAAAGAATGGAAACCTGCTGGTATTGCTTCTATCAGAGTTAACAAAAATGGTCTCATTACGGAAAAAATTACGAGAAGATCTGTTATTGATAGTCCCATCATTGGAGAAGGTTGAGCTCTTTTACTTGCTACGAGGAAGTCGGCTTTCCTCAATCATCGGAGTGTCTCATTTTACTTTGATAACCTTGAACTAGTTCAAGGTATTTCTCAAGAATCAGGTCTTCGATGGTAAATTTACCCTTTGATTGCCGAAATGAAAAACTGGCTTTCCAAATTCAAGGATTGGAAAGTGTGTCACATTAACAGAAATCTCAATGGTACAATGGATGTTCTCGCAAAATGCACTAGACAGAATATTAATCTTGAGCAATGGAGCAATTTTATAATTTTTAATGCTTTTAACTTTTTGAACCAGATGTATAAATAATGTTATCTTATCTTATTTGACAAAAAAGAAAAGAAAAAGAGAGATAGATGAATGCGGCCCGGGTTTCATGTACATACATGATATTAATATAACTAATAGGTCTTAGTTGGTTTAGTATTTTCAGAAGACTTTATTTTAGGGATCAAATTAATAATCATCCGTTTAATTAGATTAAGTGCAATTGCTGAAATACTTTTTTTTTTTGGGTCGAAAATTGCTGAAATACTTTTCAACTCTATTATTTAAATAATTCAACTTCAAAGCATTGCTATTTTTATTTTTGTACAGTATCGATTATAATTTATTGAGATGACAGCTTGTACCGATCAATATTCAGTGATGTGATCTAGACGATTAATAAAGAATTTTAAGCAAAATATTTTAACCAATCATACTTCAGTAATGTGATATAGACAATTAACATGAAGGATTTAGTCAATGGTACTCTTAATACTGTTTTTGAAATATTCCATCACCGTCGTTGATGATCGAATTTTCACTTCCTTTTCTTCTTTAAGCCAAATAACTTTTTTTCTTTTTTCTAGACAAAGTAAGCCAAATAACTAAATGGATGTTTTTTTTTTTTTTTTTTTGGGTCATTGGACGATGTAATTCAAATGGTAAATGCTTTATCAACGAGTACACTAATCTAGAGTAATGGAAGCAACTCATATCTAGGATAGGGTCTTTTCAACTAAACAAACTATTTGTAAGATGAAAAAAAAGTGATGAAGACCATTGCAAAGTGTACGAAAGAAAAATTATATATATTTTTTAATATATTGAGAGCTACTTTAAACTTAAAATTAATTTAAATCTAATAAAATTCAATCATAAGATCTCTGATATTTGTGTAATAATCTAATCATTAGATCAACTATCGATCTTAAACAAATATATGTTTCTTCTAAGTAAAATCATACGAGTCTATTTTTTTTTTTATGAGAAATATATAATTTTTAGATTAGTTAATCGGTTGTATTGATATAAAAAGAGAAACTATATACATATAAAATATCACCTATTTAGGTTGGAAAGCTTAAAGATAATATATGTCTAGACATTAATAATTATCTCAAAAAGTTAGAAAATAGTTATTATCATTCAAGAAGGCATGATAACAAAATGGGAATCAACGAGCATGGTGTCAGTGGGGATCAACAAAATGGGAGAAGTTAAATACCTGAAAAAGAAAAGAAGGAGAACAAATAATGTACAAGCATGGGAAATTTGGGCTATTAACTTGGCCATGAGATCTGCAGCAGATCTCAATTTACAGAGTAGCACTTTCTACTCTGACAACCTTGAAGTTATCCACGGTATTAATAACAAAAAGAGAATAGATTGGAGGATCCGACCACTGACTGAGGAAGTCTGGAAATGGATGAATCGATTACCTACTTGGAAAGTCACTCACATCAAAAGAGATTTTAATGGAGTGGTAGATATGCTAGCCAAATGCGTACGACTCAACATCGACGTTTCAACGTGCCCGAGGAAATCAGTTATTGAGTTTTACAGTAGTCTTTCCTAATTAGGTAGAAATAAAGGAGTAGGATAAGCGATATGTTGATTTTCCTTTATATTAACAAAAAAGACAGGATAACAGAACAAAGAGAAAAGAATAGAAAAGGTATACCACTTAATTTTCTTGATAATTGCTTCTTTGTTGAAAGATCGCCTCTCATGGGAAGATTGTTTCTCGCCCTTTAATATACAATAAATAGTAATTGCAAAAGCTATCCGCCAAATTTTTATTTCTCCAATTTTCACGAGTATTTCATTTCTTGAGTCATTTCAATACACTCGACAATGTACTCATATTCTTCACAATCCCCAACCAATTCTTAATCTCAATTCAAATGTCTATAGCAAAAGCACATTCAAATTAAAGATAATTACTGGATCCAAATTCTCACCACACAATTAAGAAAATGGATCCAACTCCATATAACTCATTCTATCTTTCGTCTTAACTCTCTTATGTATCGTCATCCAAACAATAATAACGTATTAACACAAGAGTTCCACGCAAGACTAACCCAAGGTCTAACAAAATATCGACGACGAAAGATATTGTATGGGTTCTTATACAAGCCATAACACGTAATACTAGGAACATAGAAAGATCATTGGTCGAGGAGAACCACCGAGACAAAATATCCTTTCCCCCTCTCTCCTAAGAGAAATCTCAATCTCGTCCCTCAACTCCTAAATTTGTTCCAAGAGAGGTGAATCTAACTTCTTTACTTCCCACAACCAAAAATAAACATTTTTGAGATATTCAACATGAATCAACTTGATCCAAAGTGATTTCTTCTTATCATCGATCTTCCATAATATTTTCATAAGTGAAGCTTTGTTTCAAGTTTCTAAATACTTAAGCCCTAGACCACCTTCATCTTTTGGAATACATACCATTTTCCATTTAATTTGTGGTAATTTTCCACCCCAATAGAAGTTCCTACAAATGCTCGTAATACGATCTTGCATACACACACACACACACACATCTTGAGCTTTATCCACTAGTTCATCCAAAACCAGTTTTATTGAATTTGCGATAATAATGGTAATCACTTTATAAATGATGTTGTAACAAGAAATGGGTCTATTATCTTCAAAATTTATTTGAATATCCTTCTTCACAATGAGAGTGATAATAGTAACATGTAATTGTTTATGTAGAAATCCAAATTTGAAAAATTCACGTACCGCTTGGATAATTTCTTCTCCAATGAGATCCCAAGACTTTTTGAAGAGAGGTGTCAAATTTGGGAGCTTTATCATAATAAATTTAGAAGATTTCCTCTTTTATCTCTTCATCGGAAACCTCTTTACACATCCAAACCTTTCTCATGAGATATAATTTTACCCCAGTCAAATACTTGTACATCAAATATTGTCATAGTACTCTTTGATCCCAACAAACCCTTGTAATACTCTAAATTATTTATAGACTTGAGCACTCGAAGTAGTAGCTTCTCCATTAGGACATTATGCATTGGCAATAAATTTTATCCTTTGCTTACTCTTCATAATTCTATGAATATATTTTGTAAATCTATCACTCTTGAGTGTGTAACTAAACTTAGCTTTTGTTGGAGAAAACTAATCTTGACCTTCTCAAGTGTCCTAGCCATAGTTCGAATCTCAACCAATTCACCAAAATTTACATTATTATTCAAGTTTTGTTGAAAGATAACCTCGACAATCTCAAGTGTTTTTCTTTCCCTTTTTAATCTTCTGGAAATATGTGAATAGTATTTGGTGTTGAGTTTTCTCAAATCAACTTTCAAGCCACAAAGCTTTTGATAAATAATGTATTGCTTGGTTTCATATTTTTGAGTTTTATTCCACCCATTTCCAACCACTTCATTATACTCCTTGTGATCCACCCACATATTGAAGAATCAAAATGATGTTTTCCTATTCACATGTTGTAAGAATAGAGATGCTATGCAAGATAAAATGATTTGAGACACTAGACTTCGGAAAAAAAATTGCATGCATATAGTGATCCAAAATTCGAGTCTCCGATTACCCAAAGATCTATCTATCCAACTTAAAGTATGATTGTTGTCCCATGTGAAAAATTGACCCGAAAATTGTAAATCCTCCAATATAAGACGATTACAACAATCTGAGTAATCGTTAAATTCCCCCCCCCCCCCCATAGTTACAACCCGACCATTTTTTATCTCATTATGCGCTAGAATATTATAGAAGTCTCCCAAAAGAAGGAACGGGTCATCAGATCTTGTAGCAAAATCTTTCAAATCCTTCCACATTATTGTCTATCTATCTTCTAATTAAATCCATATATAAAAAATGTATGAAGGATAATAAAAGTTACATTACACACCACTTTACAATGAATCACTTGTGGTGTCTTAGAAAGAACTTCCACATCGACATTATATGGGTCCCAAGTTACAAGAATTTTTCCATGTTCTACTAAATTAAAGTTTTCCACATATTCCCATTCTCTAAGCATAGTATTCAAGAATTTACCTATAATTCTTTGGTTGCTCGACGATCCTAATATTCCCAAAATATTGATATTTATTTTCCTAATGAGTATCACTACACCTTTTCTCTTGTGGTTGAGTCGAAACCCCTTGTATTCCAAGTTATAATAATTATTAAACGGTCTTTGAAGATTTCCTCTTATTTGCGCAATCAACAACTGCGCTTTTTGTCCTCCAATAATTTCTCTTCAAGCATGCTTTTTCTCGTCTCTCTATAATTTTCCGCCTTACACTCGCCTATTTCTTCTTTATTCTTTTAATAATCACCAAAGCAAATGGGTTTAAGCCTCTTTACCTTTCCCAAAATTTGAATCTTCCATCCCCGAGCCACGCAAAGTGGTAAAATAACCCAAAAAACTTGAATCCTCAATTAAATGATCATTACATGGCCATTTGATGAATCCCACACCTATCATTCAAACTCTATTGATCCCATCAATGTACCCTTTATACGTATCATTAACTATAGTTGCTGCGACTATAGTCTTTTCGGTTCCAGCAGGTGCAACAAATTTTTCTCAGAAAATATATTAGTAGCAGCTACAACTTTACTCTTCTCCGTACTACTTTTGTAATTCGTTGTTGTTGCAAAAAATACAGTCTGTCCCAGCTAGTGATTTGAATCTATTTCCAGAAATTACCCCAACAGCTGCTCTACTAATGGTCTTCTCGGTGGTGCTATAAAATTGTTATAGTTTTGATTCAAAACAAGTTCCAGACTCCAGTAATGCATCTTTTTTATCACTCTTGTTGATGCGAGTTTATACATTTCCTGGATTTTATACATCCAGCTCCAGTACATGGCAGAGATGTTGGTGTTACTCATGTTTCGCCTGCTAAGCTTGATTTTGATATCATTCTTCTATGTAATTCCCAAGCTAGGTGTGTTTTATTTATCTCTCAATATTGGTTTTCATGCAACTCTTTGGCACAACCTGTAGGACCATTTTTAGCTTCCCAGCAACTGTCAGATTTCTCTCAGCAGTCGGAACATTGTCCTTCACAGAATTTTGCGATTTAATAACGTTGGCCCCATTATTTTCCCAAGTGTTAATATCCTCGAATAAGTACGATTACTTATCAATGCTTTATTGCCATTGATGTCTCCCTATTTGTGATATAATAATCTAGTTTGGAGACATCATTTTTAGGTGTTTATGGTTAACTAATTATAGATTTTTATTCTTACTTTGATAAATTCTTATTTCTTGTCTTGATTAGATGATTTATTATTCTTAGAGCATATTTGGTTTAATTTGTGTGTTAATATGAAGGTTTAACGATATATGGAAATTAATTAGATGCCAAATCAATTCTGAATAGATAATGAAATAATATATGGAAGGAATTAAGAGATAAAAGGAAGTAGAGATAAAATAGGATAGGAAAAGTTGCCAAGTAAATCTGAAATTTTGTAGCCACGTCCACTAAGGTAAAGATAACTTAAAATAGTCAGGGAATTTGGATGACCAATCAAAAGGAAAATTGTAAAACTTTTCGCTGCAGTCGTTTCGATATAAAGTAGGCGAAAATCGGACAAATAACAAAGGAGTTACGACCAAAACAAGACATCAGCATTTATCCTATCTCCTATATTTTAGGAAATGAATTTGAATTGGAAAATGAGTCCAATTACTTGCCTTCTAATCCAAGATTTTTACATAAGGTCTTCTTAACACCTATAAATACACCCTTTAATCATTGTAAACATGTCCTTTCTTAGTTCTAAACACCAGATCAATTCTTAGTCATTCAAGAGAAGCAACAAGACCTGTAGAGAGGAAGACAAGAAGTTGGAAAGTAGAAAACTCCTCTTCTCCATCATATCCCTCTATCATTAGGGTAATTTGTATTTCTTTAGCTTATATTTGTTTCTAAAACTGTTATCTGTAGTTTATTTCTATGTCTTTAGATATGAACAAATTTAACCATAGCTTGGGTTTGCATATCTATTATCTTTGATTTCTAATTCTCTATTTGCTTTTATGTTATTTGGGAAAACCCTTTCAAATTGATTCTAGCTTCTTAACCATATATTTGATTTATGTGCTTTGATTTATTGACCGTAGTTCTTTCTTGCGAATGCATGCGTATAGACTACCCCATTGATAGTAGTTAGAAGGTCAACCGGAAGGGGTGTCTAATTATTGAAACATCATACAAGCGTCTAGTGTGCAGTAGTGATCTGGAAGGGCTTACCTTACTAGATAGTCATTAGGGTTTGAGATTTAACTACTGATCATTGAGCAGGGTCCCCTTACCCAAGTCGCCTGGTAATTGTTAGGTTGCCACCTAAGTCCACCCGGAAGGGGAGTAGGAGGAATATAGAATCCTGTCTATTTATCAAAGAGCTTTAATCACCCTTATAACTAGAATATTGATTTAGAAAGATAAGTGCATGCTAGCAACCCTAAGCTATATTTCTCATCTCTATTCTTTTAGTATTTATTTATTTGCATTATTATCTTCTAGATCTGAAAACCAAATAAATATTCTTACTTTTATTGTCTTTTTATTTTAACAAGTAAATTCTCCTACACTTCTTTATATATACAAGTAGATATAACAAATAAAATCCCTACGAACGAACTATACTTACTAACTGAACTTACAAACGATTTGTAATACTTGCAATGAGTTTCTCGTGGTAGTCAAGGGTGTGTCCTTTATTATTATCTTGTTTATCTGTATATTCATAACACCTTTGCCCCCAAAAAGTTTTTGGCGCCGTTGCCGGGGATTTATCTTTAAGTTTGTTTTATTTGTGTTTATTTAGTGTAGAAGTTTTTATTTGTTTTCAGTTTTACGCGTTTTCTTTTTAGTCTCTTCTCAGGTTTCTTAGGTATGGAGAACTATTATGCACCAAGGAATACAAATATGCATTGGGACCAAAGTCAAAATTTCTATCAAGAAGGTTTGAGTTATCAAGCTCGAGCTCCACTACAACCCATGCATAATCCGCAAGAAGGAGCCATATCCAATCTCTAACAAATGAAAGATAAATTATGGGAACTAATTCAAGCTTCCATTGAGCTCAATAATGAAAAATTCAAGAAGCAAGCTCCAGAAGTGGAACCTTGGAGACGCATGTCACCCAAGTAACTAGTAACTCCCTGAAATTTCAACAAGAACTTCCATCGTTAATCCAAGATATAACGGAGGATCAGGCTCAAAAATCACTTCCATCTCGGCCACATGAAGATATAAATGATTTGAAAAAATAAGGTGGATCAAAATGAGGCAAGGATCGATGTTACCGTATTCTTAGTGCAATTACTGCATCAACAATATCAAGCAATGGAGCTAAGATTAACGAAACTCACTACGATCAATCAACAGTTACAACGTGAATTACATATGAAACTGGGCGATAAAAATGTTGGGTTCAAGGATTCAACTATAGAAGAACCAACCCTTAGATGAGGTGATTATTAAGAATAAATGTGAGAAAGAGGTTGAGATAAATTGCAAGCATGTGGTTAGAGAAGATAAAAAAAACTAAGAAAGAAGAGACAACCGCACAAAAGGTGCAAAAAGAAGAATGTGAGGTGGAACCACCACCTACACAACCATTATTACCAATCAAATTTCACATAACCGAGGTAAAAATTGAAGATGGGGTTAGTGAGGATGAGGTTGAAAGTAAAAATGCAAGAAGTGCAGTAATTCCAACACTAGAAGAACCAACAAAGCTTAATTTAGACAAAGTAACAATCAAAGATAGTTTTAAAGAGAGTGGAAAAGAAGAGAAAAGGGCAAAGATACTGCCTACACTTCCTCTACTATCACCACCTTATCGAAAAAGAATTACATATCCTAGTGGTGATACTGAATCTAAAACATCAAGCCTAGAAAAATTCATTGTTCGTGTACTCAAAGTAATTTATAAAGAGCCTACAACACCAAAAGTCTTCAAAGAGATTCTGAAGAAGAAGAGTAAGAGTGTAGAGGTTGAGATCGAGACTATGGAACTTACTAAAGAAAGCTTGACAACAATTCCAAAGAAGCTACCACAAAAGATACAAGATCTATGAGCCTTATACCTCCAAATCAATATAGGTGGTAACCTCGAAGCTAAAGCGATGTGTGACTTGGGTTTAGGAAGAAATGTTATGCCCAATAATATGTTTGAAAAGTTAGGCATGGGAGATGCCAAAAGAAAATATGTCAAATTCCTGCTCCTAGATAACTCCATGATAAAGCCATGGGGTGTCACTGAAGATGTGCTTGTCCAAGTAGGTACTTTAGCTATACCTACAGATTTCGTTATTCTTGCTAGCATTGCAGGTAAACACATTCCATTGATACTTGGAAACCCATTCTTGGAAACAAGTCACAACATAATTGATGTTTATAAGGGTACCGTGACTCTCTGAATTGAAGAAGAATCTGAAAAATTCCACTTTAGGGATAAAAAGCATGGCGAATCACGTGAAGTTCCAACAGTCCAAGTTCTGACCAAGGAAGTTAAAAATAAAATCCACAATAAACCCGTGAAGAAGAGAATCAAAAGTGAGTTTGGGGTTGGTGACGAGGTTGCTTGGAAATCCCCCAAGCGAGAGAATAGACCACGGGAATTCAAGAATTCGTGGATGGGTCTGTTTATAGTTACAAGAGTGGTTTTGGAAAAACGGATTGAAATACAAGCTAAGAAAGGTCAAAAACTTCAGATAGTAGATGTGCACAGCCTAACCCGTTGTTGGGGAGGCTATATAATCAAGAAATAATCGAGGTAACGTGTCTAACTTTGAAAGACGTTAAACAAAAGTGATGTACGGGAGATAAATCACAATTTTTTATGTCTTTATGTTTTTAAATTTATGTTTGGGTTAGTTGTTTTTAGTTAATATTGCAGTATTGATAAAGATGTTAGTGTTTTGTGATGTTCAGGTACTTAAGAAATCGAGTTAGGGAGAAAACAAAAAAAGTTGGCGAAAACCAGACCCTCCCACTGGTATGCCGGTGGATAGGGCCGGTATGCCCGTGCGTCCAAAACCGTGATGACGATGTGTAAATCAGGTACAATGTCGAGGATCCACTGGAAAAAACCGTGTCATCGCTTACGACCACGGTCTGGGACCGGCTAGCCGGTGATATGACCGGTATGCCGGCGACGACCGCTGGAATTTTTTTAGGGTTTTAAAGAAGAGAAGGTTAGTACTAGTTACGAATTTTACATCTCCTAAGCCTATTTTCTCCCCAAAGCTCTCCCAACTCCATAAAAACTTCTACAAATCTTCACCAAACATCAAAACACTACCCAATCACCATAAATTCACATCCAAATCCTTCCCCACATCATTATAAAGAAGATTCAACCACCAAAATCATATCAAAACACCTAGAATCCAAGAATCAAAATCCAAAATTTCCAAATCTAACCCAACAATTTCTTAGATTCAAACCAATCAAGCAAGATTTCACCCTACCCACATATAGATTCATCATTCTGACACCTTTCCTAACCCAAAACAACATTTTCTCAACCTAAAAGCAAGGGTTACAAATTTCAAGAGTGTTCAAAGCTTTGAGTTGGAGGTCAATTGAGATGACGAAAAGAACAAAAACATTATCTACTGTTAGGGAGATGAAAAAAATCAAAGTAAGGTATTGGGTTCTATTGATAAGAATACAATTGAGAAAAGTTCAAGTTCTAGTATGAAGAAAAAGGGTATAACAGGTCAAGAGAATAGAGGAAAGCTAGTTGTGGTAAATCCAAAGAGCAAAAAGATTTCAACTTTCAAGGAGATGACGCCACAACCTCTATAAGTCGAGATTGCTATGCCCGAGATGAATGAAGCTTCAAAGGTCTTATTAGCTTCCGCAAAAACTTATTTACTGGACTTACCTTTAGCTCATAAGAGAATATGTGATATAGAAGTTGGAGAAGAGGAAAAATAGGAGAATTCTAGAGTGTGATTGATTGGGATGGAGCATAATAGGATATAAGGGAAAGAAAAAATTGGTGATATTAGAATGTTACATACAAGAAAAGCACTGCACCCAATTCCGGTTATTAATCATGCAGGGCAATAGCCTCGAATAGTATGTTTTCCTTCTTCCCCACCATCTTTCTGTACATGCAATATTTACTTGATTTTAATTTCTTTATTGAGTCTTTTAAAGTCGTGGGTACACGACTTATTTTTGAGTTTGGGTGTGGGGATTCGTTGTCTCTCATCTCAATTTTTATGTGTTTTACTGTTTTTAGGAATAAATTAAAATTTTTGATATAGGAGATTAGATGTAGAGTGTGTTTAATAGCTTGATAGCATAAGCTTAGTAAGTTAATGATAGAAAGTAATATGTGTATGAGTTGTTTTATTTTGTATGCTTTGAGTATTTACGAGAAACACACATTGATAGTAAAGAAAAGATTAGCGAGCAATGTGGTAGAAGTATGTTTGATCTTGGGGCGCCTTAAGTGGTGTGTAGGCCGTGATATCCAAGCTAGTTGATACACCCATTTGATGAACGTGCTAAAGGTGAGAGAATAACGAAATTGCATAGTTTAGAAAGTAATTAAGGTGGTTCATTGATAAGTCCTTGTTTCCTTTTAGCTTGTTGTCCATTTATTATATTTATATCCTTCTCAACCCCCTCTAGCCTTTCTAAAACCTTTTTATTTATCCATGTTATAAGACATATCCCTTTAGATTTTAGGACTTTTCCGTATGACCCGTACTCGAATCGCGATGCATAGACAATCGTTTCAGAGCTTAAGTTTGGGGTGGTGGGTCCACCATTATGCGAATTGTTATTGGGTTGGGAATGTTTGAGCTTATGTATTTGGGCTCTATATTTTGATGATGATTACAGTTTATTATATTGCAACCTTTTGCTGGGGTAAAAGTAAATGAGAAAAAAGTTATGAAAAGAAAAAATATGTTGAAAAAAAATAGCATGATATCTCATATCAAAAAGAGAGTCTTAGCTATTATACAAAAATAAAAAGATTATTGATATGAAAAGAATATATGATTTGGACCGGCAAAGTGGAATTTTTATGTGATCATCTTAATGCTTTAGTATTGGGTTATTGGGGATGCTAATTAGTGCATCAATCCACCGAGTTGAGTGAGAACGTTTTATGAGAGTAACTCAATCTCTATGGCATTTCTTGATTCCTAGTGAGGACAGAGCCAAAATCTCACTCTAAATTATCCAAATATACTATCATCCCGTCCCTAAGCCAACATTACAACCCTAAAGACCTTTTGATTCTTTGCTATGTGATCTAGAAGTGATTGAATCTTTAGAGAGTAGTTAGGTGGATCTTTGGATATTAGTGAATTTCTATGAACAATCTATATCCTTCTTGGTAAGTTAAGTGGAGAACCTCTCCTTCTTACATTGCGAAGCTAATCTGATCTTGAATTTGAGTCGTGTTGATCATGAGTATGACAAGTGTATAGGTAATCTAGTTTGTAAATATTATTACATGAATTTTTTGAGTAGTTTCTTTGAGTTTATTTTATATATTTTGCTATCTTCTTCCTATTGTGCTTAATTGACCTAGGTGTGTATTCAAAGACTTCCCTTTAATCTTATCTTTATTGTATCGAGACGATACAACTTTGAGTTGGGATCTTGATGTCTCCATATTTGTGATATAATTATCTAGGTTGGATACATCATTTTAGGTATTTATGGTTAATTTATTATAGATTTTTATTCATACTTTGATAAATTCTTAGTTCTTGTCTTGATTTGATGATTAATTATTTTTAGAGCCTATTTGGTTTAATTTGTGTGTTAATGTGAAGCTATAAAGATATATGGAAATTAATTAGATGTCAAATCAATTCTTAAGAGATAAGGAAAGAAGATATGGAAGGAATTAAGAGATAAAAGGAAGTAGAGATAAATTAGGAAAGGAAAAGTTGTCAAGTAAATCTGAAATTCTGTAGCCACGTGCACTAAAGTGAAGATAACTTCAAATCGGCTGGAGATTTGGATGCTAAATCAAAAGGAAAAGTGTTAATCTTTTCGCTGCAGTCATTTCGATATAAAGTAGGTGAAAATCATACCAATAAAAAAGGCGTTACGACCAAAACAAGACAAAAACATTTATCCTATCTCCTATATTTTAGGAAACGAATTTGTATTGGGAAAAGGAGTCCAATTGCTTGCCTTCTAGTCCAAGATTTCGACCTAGGATCTTCTTAACACCTATAAATACACCCTTTAATCATTGTACACATGTCCTTGCTCAGTTCTAAACCTCAGATCAATCATTAGTCATTCAAGAGAAGCAACAAGACCTGTAGAGAGAATACAAGAAGTTCGAAAGTATCAAACTCCTCTTCTCCATCATTTCCCTCTGTCATTAGGGTAATTTGTATTAGATTCTTTAGCTTATATTTGTTTCTAATTACTGTTATCCGTAGTTTATTTCTATGTCTTTAGATATGAACTAAATTTCCCATAGCTTGGGTTTGCATATGTATAATATTTGATTTCTAATTCTTTATTTGCTTTTATGTTATTTGGGAAAACACTTTTGAATTGATTCTAGCTTCTTAACCATATATTTGTTTTATGTGCTTTGATTTATTGACAGTAGTTCTTGCAAATGCATGCGTATAGACTACCCCATTAATAGTAGTTAGATGGTCACCCGGAAGGGGTGTTTAATTATTGAAACATCACACAAGCGTCTAGTGTGCGGTAGTGATCCGGAAGGGCTTGCCTAACTAGATATTCATTAGGGATTGAGATTTAACCAATGATCATTGCACAAGGTCCCCTTGCCCAAGTCCCCTGGTAATTATTAGGTTGCCACCTAGTCCACCCGGAAGGGGGTTATGAGGAATATAGAATCTTGGATATTTATCTAAGAGCTTTAATCTCCCTTATAATTAGAATATTGAATTAGAAGGATAAGTGCATGCTAGCAACCCTAAGCTATATTTCTCATCTCCATTCTTTTAGTATTTATTTATTTGCATTATTATCTTCCAGATCTGAAAACCAAATAAATATTCTTACTTTTATTGTCTTTTTATTTTAACAAGTAAATTCTCTTACACTTTTTATATATACAAGTTGATCTAACGGATTAAATACCTGCGAACGAACTTTACTTACTAGCTAAACTTGCAAACTATTTGTAATACTTGCAGTGAGTTTCTCGTGGTAGTCAAGGGTGTGTCCTTTATTATTATCTTGTTTATCTGTTTATTTATAACACCTTTTCCCCCACCAAACATTATCATAAAAACAAAATTTATCTACATGCCCGAAGGCCTAACCCTTACCAAATTAGGGTGAAATTTTTTCATACTCCAACTTGATTTGGAAATCTTTTCCCTTGCGACCCAACATTGATTAACTCTTTTTTCTATTTCTTTAATTCTATCTCAATAAGTACACGAGCATAGCTAATATCATTGTTATCAAAATTTATATCATCGGTTCGAATAGGTTTACCAACTTCGAATGCTATATTGGCCAATATAAGAGTTGTCCTAGCTTGTCCTGGGAGATTTCTAATAATAATTCATGAGAGAATCATCATTATTTCAAGACTACCAAAATCAAAGAAGTCAAAGATCTTGGATAGCAATTGAAGGCGCCCATAAGAAGAGTATGGACCCCTTGTGAAATGAACTTCTTATTCTCATCCTTGTCGAATTTGAACACTAACCAACCACTAGGGTGCTTTCAAACCCTACAATTCATATTACATTCATTTATGATCCTCTAAATATCTTTTATATTTGGAGTTCTTTTAATAGCAACATATCCTATTAAAGAATTTAGAGGCTTTCTCAATATTTTAAGATATCACTCTATTCCAATATAAGTTTTTCCCCTTCAATAGGCTCAAATTATTGCAATTATACACCCACCAAAGTTTCCTATTATAGAGCAGCACACTCTTGTAATCTACTCTATCTACTTCCTCTCTCTCCAATTGGGCCAAACCTGGACTTATGACATGGGCGACAAGGTTACCGACCATGTTCATGGTTTCCTTGGTGGTCTCCTCATTCCCTAAAGCGACCGAATTCTTCAATGTACAAGCGAAATCCTTTAAGCTAGCATTAGACTCAATAACATTCACAAAAGGGCACTTTTCCACAAGTTTTTGTTTGAAGCATATTGACATACACTTGATACGCAACTAGTTCATCTCAATCGTTCTCTAGTGAAGCCTTAGCTTTGACTTCCAATCTATGGAAAAGTCTAGCTTTAGCCTCCAAAGAAGTATCAAATTCACCCAAGTTAAAAAATTGATCACTTTTTGTACCCAAAATCATTCTGACACTATTTTCCACCTTGACTTTGTTCGACCGAGTGGGAGTCACCTCCATGGCCTATGCGGCTTCACATATGAGCACCTGCAAGTTCTCGCACGCCTCCTCTTCAATGTTAGACGAAGGAGAAGGGGGGGGCTCAATATTTCCTCCTCAATAGATGATGATACAAGGTTTTGGCTTCTTCATACCCAATTTTAAGTGATCTGGAGTAGCACCCATATGAGCTCCTAAAGGACCGATTTCTTGTGAGTTATGAAATAGCGAGAGGCTACTCATGCTCGAAAGAAACCGGGTATCCGGGTTTACCCAAGACGAGAGGTTCTTGGGGTCCAGTGGCTTTTAGGTGGCGGACTTAAGATTCTGTTTATCGGAATCTCTCGGATCAAGATCGGTTGGTGAAATATCTCAAACATTTTGTGAATGTGGTTTATCATCAAGAAGAATGAGAAATCAAATCAATGAGATGGACGCTAAATCGTGTGATTTAAAAAAATAACCTTTCTATTTTTTTTTACGTAAAAATTTTGTTGACATAGTCTAATTATCTTATAATGTTTGAGTGAAATAATACATCCCAATTTATATATAAGTTTAGTCAAAATCATATGTACTAATTATATGAATGATGATTTTAAAATACTTATTCAAAATAAATACTTATTTGCTCGCAAAATTCTCTCTTAAAGACGGTGACTTTAATATTAATATTGTAATTTGATTCGATATTCTTCATCATCGAACTCATAATCAATGTGGTCAATTATATGTAAAACTATTTTTGTAATTTACCGCCTAAATATAATAAATCTATGTGGATACGATCTATAATTTTGAAACATGTTTCAGTTTACCAAACAACCTAATTTCTTCATAAATACTCGTCTGACCAACTTTGTTCATTTTTGGATTTTGAAACATGTTACAGTTTACCAAACAAAGCTAATTTCTTCATAAAGTACTCGTTTGACCAATTTAGTTCATTTTTGGATTTGTTTGGATTTGTGCAAACACCAGGTTCTTTTATCGAAAAAACATGTTTAATTTAAAAGAATTTTTTCCAAATATTAGATATATTATAATATATATTTTATGTTTCAAACATATAAAATTTAATTATAATAATGATTTAATTAATCTCAGGATACATGTTTTATTATAATTGTCAATATTTAATATATATATATATATAATATAAATATTAGACTATCCAATATTAATTGAAAATCTTACTCTAAAATTGGGTAATCTTTTCATTATGAAACAATACTCAAGTAAAAAATAAAAGATCAAAATATGCCGAGTATATAATTCTAATATTTTTTTAAAATTAGTCTATTACAATATAAAAAGGTTTTATATTTATAAGGTATATTCTATAATGCTATGATTAAGGAGTTGCAATTTTCAATCTTCAGGAAATCTACCAATAAATTTATACTTAACATTTCACCTTGAAGGAATTAAAAAAATGACTCATTAAAATCTTGTCAACAAAACTCTATAAGATAAAAATTTAGTCAAAAGAAATAAAGTACATAATTATGAAATTAATTATTGTGAAACATTATCTCATTAAAATCTTGTCATGGAAAACCCAACAGGTTAAAAATTGGAAAGAAGGAAAATAAGTACAGTTTATCATTCACACTCGCTTTAATGTTGGCAAGTGATCTCTGAATTGACATATACCAATATAATGGATCAACTTTTTAAATATTGTTGGCAATATTTTCGTAAATAAATCTGTAAAATTGTTACTTGATTATATCCATTGAATGACAATATCACCATTCTTATGTAACTCAAGTGTGCAAAAAATATGTTTCTTTATGTCGCCTTTAATGTAGACATTTTAACTTGTATGATACAAGCAGCATTGTCCTCGTACAATATTTTTGGTATATTTTTTTATTGGAGATAAATTACACATATCTATATGTTGAACCATGGATCGTAATCATATGCATTTTCGATTTGTTTCATGTAGTGCCAAAATTTAGAGTGATCCGATGAAGTAGCAACTAAGTTTCATGCATTGATCGCCATGATATCTACACCACCACCACAAGAAAACGAACCCATTTTGAGATTTGACTTTGTGAGGCTCAGAAAGATAGCCAGTATCAGTAAACACAATTAAACTTGACTACGACTTTCTTGAGTATAATAATCATATATAAATGGTTCCTCAGAGATAACAAAGTACATCTTTGACACCATTCCAATATATTTTTATTGGTGCAGAACTAATCTTACTAATAAAGTTACAAATAATGTCATATTAGGCCCTGTATTGCTAGCAAGATAAACTAGTGCATCAATAAAACTAAGATATGGTAGTTTAGGACCACTGGTTTCTTCATTATCTTCAAAAGGAAGAAAAATGTCGTTTTTTAAATCAAAGGAACGAACCACTATAGAAAAATTCAATGAGTGAGATTTATCCATATTAAAAAAATTTAAAACTATCACCGTATAAGTTGGCTGATGGACATATATTCTATCATACAAATGTTCAACGTGATTGAATATCAAATGAAATATGAAAATGTAAGTAGTTACATGCTTCAGTAAAATGTTGCAAAATATTTTGGCACGTTTTGACTTTATCGGAAAATAGCTACTTAAATAAATACATCATAACTTTCACCCTTGGATATTAACTGGAGTATATGCCTCATTATAATATTATCAATAAAATCCATTGGGACAAAACTCGATAAAGAAAAAAAATGTGTCATTCCTTGGAGGGTATAACACATACTCAACATGTATCTTTAAGAAAACCGTTGTAAAGAAAAAAGAGTACTAAACATTGATATATTCTCCCTTTCATATAGATATTAACCATTTATGATAATATCTTCTATACTTGTGAGGTTGTAGTTCGAATATTGTTGTTGGTAAAAAGTTAGTGAAAAAAGATATCATATTTTCACTTGAGCATCTTCATTCAACATAAATAAATACCAATGGCTTGACATGATAGGAGTGTATTATTCTCTTTGTAGTAATAGATATTTGGACTGTCTCATTAAAACCTTACTAGAAAAAAGGGGAGAATCCCTGTGAAGGAAAAAAAGTACAATGCATAAATATCGCATCCTACAATCTGTGACACGGAAATTATTCTGAGTATCCTTTCATATTTCAGACACTTGTCCCTCGTACTCTAAACACATTACTTTTCTCAGGAATTTCGTATGATCCAAAAATTTATTGATCTTCGAGAACATAATGCTTTTAGATGCCCTAAGTACTTCGGGCACCTATTGTGCTTTGGGAACATTCTGTGCTTGGGAATCTGTCATGCTTCAGGCACCTATGTTGTTTCGAGCACCTACTATGCTCATCAATAAATTTAATATCAATCTAATCATCAAGACATTATATCAATAATATTATAATAAGGATGTCTCCCCATAATTAATTCTAAACATCTGCAGGAACCTTTGTGATACAAGTCATATAATTAATTATATTCATTTATGTTGTTGTCGACATATTTCACCACTTTTTGCTTTAGTATCCTTATCATTAATTTCAAGCGATATAGTAAACTAAAATATATTAACCACATAAATCCTCTCACAATTTTATATATTTTCAATAGATAAATAATTAAATCGTTTTCCTTTATACAGGTAACTTGGTCTCTTCAGGGCTTGTTATGTCCTTTAGGAGCAATGCATGTGCCAACATTAGTTGGATCAATAATTCCTATGGTATTACATGGATTTTCACATTTCAAAAAAAATCAACCATGCAATTCACAGACAAGGATGCCATCTTGATAATCTTTCCACATGACGATCCTTTAGTAATACACGCATTCATTGAGGATAGACTCATGCATCGGGTATTAGTTCATACGTGAAGTTCAATAGATCTATTGCATGATGCGGAACTTAACCAACTGAAAATAGACCTGAAGGCAGTAAACCATACACCGATCTTATCAAGGAATTTACAAAGCAACGTTTCCACTCAACAAGATACTTTGAGTTGTCGATGAGTATTGGTCAGGGGAACCTTTTGAAAAATATGTTAGTAAGCTTTGTGGTGGCTGATTTTGATTCGGCATACCATGCTATCGTCGGGAGAAATACTTTAAACAAACTCTGGGACATAGTATCGGCGTATCATCTAGCACTGAAATTCCCAATACCATGTGATGTAGAAATTATCCGAGGTGATTAACAACGTGAATGGGAGTGATACTTTAATTCCTTTTAGGGACTAGTTTTGACTGAGGAAAAGGTCAAAGGTAAACAACAATAATAAGATGTTAGCTACTTTAAATTCTTTGTTTCAAAGTTTTGAAGTATCCCATGTGCAAGTTGACCCAATCTGGTCTTCAAGACAATCTATTTTTCCATTTTGATGGGTTTGTGATAATGAGAGCAGGAAAAAATAAAGACATATTGAAATATTTAAATGTTGCGACAAAGATTCCCGACTTATAAAAGTTGATAGAATGTAAAAACCTTTTTCTGGCTTCCTAAAAATCATCGACTAGGGGGTTGACCAATGGTTTCTTGACATAAAAAGACGATAGAATGTAAAATAATTTTCTCAAATCCCTAAGATCGTCGACGATGGGGGCGGAAAATGGATTACCGGCCTAAAAAGTCAACTGAATGTAAAAATATAATAAGACCAATTTCGCATTGGTCTCATAATCAAAAGACTAGCATATCTGACAAAAAATACTAGCTTATCTAGCATAGAAAGACTAGCTGCTCTTGCCTCAGAACGACTAGCTCCACTGTTAACCTGACACCAAAGTCCTGATCAGGATAAAGGTCGGTCAAAGGCATAATAATGAGACAAACACAGCTCTGGCAGTAAGACCGAAGTAGCCTGACAATAAGATCGACACAAATCTGGTAGTAAAAACAATGAAGTCTCGGTAATGAGACAGACATAACTTTGGTAGTAAGACTAACATAGTCTCGACAATGCGACTGATTTAGCTCTGCCGACGAGAATCGGTAATGAGACCGACATAACTCCGTAAGTAAGACCAATGTAGTTTAACAAATGAGACCGACATAACTCCATTAATAAGTCTGACATACTCTCAGAAAAAAAGACCAAATGCATCCTTGAAAATTATGTTCGACGCAGTATCGGCAAAAAGACCAACTGTAACGGAGTTTCGCAAAAAGACTGATTGTATCGTTAAAAAATTAAACCCGGTGTAGTTTCAGCAAAAAGACCAATTGTATCATTAGCCAGAAGCGTCGCCTATATCATAAAGTAAATGATCCTCAGTATCGGTAAAGGGCTAACAATTTTGTTGGTGAATGAAGACCCGGTGACATAATTAGCTAGAACTTCTTTTATATTGTTGGAACTAACAAAATTAAGACCAACATAGTATTGGCAAACAAAAAGGAGAGCCCAACAAAGTCTTGGCACTTGAATACAAAGATCGGTGAAGCCTTGGCACGTTAAGACAAAGACCGACGAAGTATAATCACTTAAAGACAAAGACTGACGTAGTCTTGACACTCAAAATTCAAGACTGTCAAGTCTCGACATTTAAAAGTTAAAACTAATGAGGTATTGACAAACTAAAAGTAAATACCAACAAAGTCTTTACACTTATCGACGTCCGAAATTGAAAACCGGCAAAAACGTGGCATTTAAAGCAAATATTGATGAAACCTCGGCAAAAATTAAGTTAGACCCCCTTGGCTCAAAATCTAGGGAATTGGGTAAGGAAAAATAACCAAGCATACACTCAATCTTCAATGTAGCTAAATCAATTGAAGCTCGAAGCAAGGTAACATTTTGTGATTAGATCTATAGCAGGTACTTGATAAGTCCATTATATTTCTCGAGACAAAAGGTTAGCATGCAGTGAACACAGATACATCAAGAAATATAAAGAGCAAAGGCAAAAAAAAAAAGAATAAAAAAAAGAGGAATTATATTTCAACTATGATATAGTAACCTTAGTTTTTTTGGTCGGTTAATATAGTAAACTTATTATAGTCTCAAAGTATTTTATCCTCTTTATCTTTAAAGGCTATAACGTTTAAAATTCAAAATAAAAAAAAAACCTAAATAAGAAAGTTATTCAAATGTTTTTTCTTAATAAAAAATATATATTAAAAGATAAGAATCACATAAAATAAAACCAAGATGTAACATCTTAGGAGAATAAGCAAGATAAAAAAACTAATTAGGGAAGCCTAAGAATATAAAAAAAAATGTAACAAAAAGCATAATAGTTTTGTGTCGTCTCCTAATCCATCTTCATACAAATACGTGACAAAGAAAACACCACAGTAGGTGTCCAACAAAAACCTAAAAAAAATACTCAAAAAACACACACAATGCTTCTCAACAACTCCACATTATAGCAAGCCAAATGCAAAAAAAGTGGAGTCTCTAGAATGGATAGCAAAAAAAGTGTTTAAAAATACAGAAGGATGGAAAGCTAAATTACTATCGGAAGGGGGCAAGGAAGTTCTCATCAAAGCAATTCTCCAGGCCATACCAAACTATTATATGTCTATTTTCTCCTTCCCGATCTCTTTTTGTAATAAACTAATTTCAGCTATTTCTAATTTCTGGTGGAATTCAGGTGAAAGGAACAGGATACATTGGATAGCATGGGAAAAAATCACAGTAAGCAAGTTAATTGGAGGTCTAGGGTTTAAAGATTTTAAGAGGATGAATACTGTCCTATTAGCGGCTCAAGCATGGAGATTAATACATAACACGGAGAACATTGCAGCGAGACTACTTAAAGGTATATATTTTAATAAATCTAATTTATTATCATGTAAACTTAGACAAAGCAGGACTTGGAGCTGGGCTAGCATAATAGAAGGAAGAGACTTTATTAAAAAACACGGAATAAAAATGATAGGAAACGGGAAAGATACGAATATTTGGAATGAAAGGTGGATAGACACTAAATGGGAGTTAGAAAAACCGACGGGGTCTTGTCTCATGAAAGTTCATGAACTTATGAAAGAAGACAAAAATGAATGGGATTTGGAAAAACTGGATAACCTTTTCCCGGCACCTATAATTCACCTCATTAAGAAGACCAAGATTAAAGAACATGGTATATATGACAAATTTATATGGCCTTTCTCCAAAGATGGAAATTATGATACGAAAACAGGTTATAGAGTACTGACAGAGGAACAGAACAACAATAAAGCCACAACAATAGAAACTAGAGCCATGCAAGAATCGAAGATATGGAAAACTATATGGAACTCAAACATCCCTAAAAAAATAAAACTTTTTATGTGACGAATTATTAATAATGCGATTCCAACCAGAGTTAATTTGTATAGAAGAAAATGCGCAGATGCCAAAAACTGCCTATGGTGTAATCACGAGAAAGAAGATATAGAACATATACTTCTACATTGCACGATGTGCAAAGATATGTGGGCTGGATCTATTCTACAGATCAAAATACAGGACGAACAAGATGATAAGATTGAAGACTGGTTTTTGAAAATCATCAAATCTTACGCAAAAGGGGGATGGGATAAAAATGTGGTACGAGATTTTTTAATGATAAATCTGTGGAACATATGGAAGGCAAAAATGAAAGCTATACACGAGGGAATTGCGGCTGACGGTACGGGAATTAATTTGGCTTCTAAAAAACTTATGCAAGAAATTCACGGAATTAACTGGCTAAGAGATGGTTACAAAGGATTCAATAATAGAGAAGAACAAAATAGGAACACAAGTAATGAAGAACAGGAGCAAGACATAACATTATTTTGTGATGCATCTTTTTCAAACAAATGGGAACCTACGGGAATTGCAATTGTTGGAATTCAGAAGGAACAAGGAGTACCCATCAAACAAAGTACTACAATCAATTGTAATTCGACACTGGAAGGAGAGGCAGAAGCAGTCCTTAGAGCAACACAAATAGGATCTTACTTTCCAGGAGAAAGAATAACAATCCACTCAGATAACCTTGAGGTTATTCAAGGTATAAAGCAGGTGTCAGCAGCTCGTTGGAACATCCAACCCATCCTACAAAAAATTATCCACAACGCTGAAGAGCTTGGGCAAGTTTATTTCAAACACATCAATAGAAAGCTCAACAGGAATGCGGATAAGTTGGCGAAGGAGACTAGGCACGCAGCATCTTTTGTTAATCGAAATACATTTAGTATTTTCGATTTGTCTTCGGCTTTTAGCAAATTAGGGATTGGTTAATTTCTTTTGTTTTTCTTGGGTGCTTTGGCACCCTCCCTACGTCCAAAAAAAAAAAAAAAAGCAAGCCAAATTAATTAGGCATGAAAAAAATCAAACACCAACCTCCTCGAATGATGCCAAAGACCAAAAAATCCCGATGTTGAAAATTACTTGTCGAAAAACCAAGTCACAAATAAATCATCACCCGCAATTGTAGGAACCTGCAGAAAACAACGCAACACCACCACCAGCCAAACCAACAAGTAACCTCCCTTTAGGACACCCACACAATCAAGGCCTAAACTAATCGACCAGAGAAAATCTAAACAAAAAAAACTTAAATGAATAGCACACACGAGCCTACCAATGTCGGATTCATGTTACCAAATGGATTTGACCCAATGTTAAATTATTAACCATGAGAAATATAGAAACACTTCAAGCAATCCTTACCCATACACTATAACGATTAGAATTTTTTTTTTTTCAAAACTTAATGTAAAGTAGTTCAAAAATGAAACATTAGAAAGATATATTTCAATCAATCTTCACTTAACAAAACAAACCGAAGGAGTCTACCATTTTAGAGGAGAAATATATCAAAAAAAGTGAAAATAAAGCATAAGCACAAAGCTATCTAGATCGTAGTAATTAGAATTTATACTTCCCCCATTCCTTTTTAATTGACGTTTTAGAGGGATGTACATATATTAAAGACTCTAAAAACTAGGAGAAAGTTAATATAAAATGACCAGTATAACCTTATTTATGGCTAGTAATAATTATTTGGTTGTTGAGAGATTTAAGAAGTAAGAAAGGATATAAAAGAAAAAAGAGCATTTAATTTGTATTGGAAAAGATAGTATAATATATAGTATGAGTATAATTTTTTAGCTAAAGAGTCAAATAAAAAGGAATAGAGAAAGTAGTTGGTTGTTCGATTTTGGCAACGTTGACATTTTGTTTGATACTATTGAATAATGAGTTTGATGAATTTTGATCAGGAAGTTGGAAGTTGGAAGTTAAAACTTAAGACAATATTGAAGTTAGCAATTAAAAGAGGTTATGTGATAAAATAATAGTTGTATTCATATCAGTCCTATTTTATTTATTTTTCTCGTTTTAGACCCAAATTTTTTTAAAAAAAATGTCCTTCCTATCCATTGGCGTACCGGAAATGATTTTCCGGGGCACAAATTCAATTTACAGTTGAGTTTGGGTTAGTGAAGGAGACTTTTGTTAAGCATTTATGTTGGACAAATCGGTACAAATCGTTGCAGGAATTTTAGTAGACTACATCCTGGGAATCGATAAAGGAAAGGAGTATTCTTTAGAATCAATGTATTTGATGACAAACTTTAACCCTGTTTCTCATCATATATAATCCATTTACCGGATTTGTTTTTTTTTTTACTTTTATAATTTTAATGATGAATAATGCGTGAAGGACGATCTTCCTTTCTACGCTTAATATTGTTCATGTTTTTTTTTTTTTTTTCAAAATCAAGAATTTCAAAAAAGTAAAGAAATTGTGGTTTTGTTGTATTTGTCAAGGTGGCTGACGGTCCGTTCCGGACCGGTTTCTAGCAGACCTGGGCCTTATCGATCCGGTCCGGCTTACCGGTTCTGGTTTGGTCCGATTCTAGGAGTAGAGGAGGTGAGAAACGAACCGTTAAGAGAACCGTCTAAACCGGACCCGGTTCCGGTCTGGTCTGGTTCTTAGCGGTTCCAACTTGTTTTTTTTATTTTGATAGAAAGGTACGGTTTCAAGCAATATGAGTTTATTTGGTTGGGTTTAGTTGATAGAAAGGCACGGTTTCAAGCAATATGGGTTTATTTGGGTTGGGTTTAATTGATAGAAAGACACGATTTCAAGCAATATGGGTTTATTTGGGTTGGGTTTAATTAATGGGCTGGTAAGGGGGTGGGATAATAATGGGCTGATAAGGGGCAGTCCGGTCCCCTTTATTTTAAAAAAAGTGAAGAACCAGTCCGGTAGTTTGTGGACCGTTCCGGTCCAGTCCGTGCCTGCGTTGACTTTCGGTCCCGGTTCAGTTCTTGTGTTGACCGGTCCGGTTCGGTCCGTAGGACCGGTTGGACCGGATAATTAGTCACCTTGATGTATTTGTAATGACAATGAGTATTGGAAGAGTAAGATAGAAAAAGAAAGATTGTTGTTCTGGGGCGTGTGAAGAAGAGAGTTACCACCAAGGTGTCACTTTTACAATATTTTTATTTGTGAGGTTTAATTCTTGTGCAACCTATCTTTAAAGTAAGGGTCAACAACAAATAAAACTCTTAACCAGATGGGATTAGCTCACTGGCCAGGACCTTGGTCTACCAATCTAGTGGTGCAGGTTCGAACCGAGTCAATGACTCCGAGTCCAAAGTGGCTCTCCTATGTAACAAAAAAAAACAAATAAAACTCTTAAATTTCTCAGAATATCGTATCCGCGTATCATATCGCAGTTGAAAAAGAAATATCAACTTGCCTTAACCTTACGTTTTTTTTTCTATTTAAATAAGAGTATTAGAAGCATTAGTCTATAAATCCAACTCCAATTACACATATAGTAGTTACAAAGCCTTCTCTTGTCTCCCACAATAGCCATGGATATAACATGTGCATCTTCCGATCTCACAAGCCTTTTAGGTGGCGGAGCAAACGCCACAGTGGTGGCAAGCTTAATCTGCGACCGATTCAACACCGTGTCATCAAGACTAACTGACACAACCTACGCTATAGACAACACGTACTTGTTGTTCTCAGCTTATCTTGTCTTCGCCATGCAGCTTGGTTTTGCTATGCTTTGTGCTGGCTCTGTACGAGCCAAAAACACCATGAACATTATGCTTACTAATGTTCTAGACGCCGCAGCTGGTGGTTTGTCTTATTATCTCTTTGGCTATGCTTTTGCTTTTGGGTCACCCTCTAATGGCTTCATTGGTCGCCATTTCTTTGGCCTTAGCGATTTCCCTTCTCCTACCGCTGATTATAGCTATTTTCTTTATCAATGGGCTTTTGCTATCGCCGCCGCAGGTATATATCAGATTTTTCATTTGCTAAATGCACGTATAATTTTAGTATTGGAAAATTAATCAACTCTCTGCGATTTAAAATATTGGTCAAACACCAAGAGGGAGGGTCATGGCTCTCTTGTTCTATTTTCTTAATTTTTTTAATCTATAAAAATATTATATTAATACCTGGCCCAAATCTTAACTTGGCCCTTAACTATCTTGAATCATCTTTTGTTAATTATTACATTGTTAACCAACATTTAATTTTACAAAAAACTTTGATTTATAGGGATAATAGTATGGAATTATATATATAAGAAAATTAATGTGATGATTGATTCAGAGAAATTTATGCTCAGATATTATAATTTTTTTCAATGATAGAAATGTTATTTTGCATAATACCATAAGTAATTAAAAAGTACAACTAATTATCAGCACATAATTTCTATTTAAGTGAAAATTTCAAGTTTTCCTACTTGTACAGGCTATTGATGTTTTCACTGGAAAAAACCATTTTCATAGTTACATTTAAAAGTGTATTAATTATATTACAAAAAAGAGTATTAAATTAAAAGCGAAAAAATTTAATGTGACTTTCTATAGTACTCCGTATATTGAACAAAAAATAAGTTAATGCATATAGGTGGAAAATATACCAACTGACAAGAATGTCAGTATAGTTTCAAGTTGATATTGTCACGTATATTAATTATTTGTTGTTACATATTAAATGTTTGGTGGTCATCACCATAAAATTTTATTTGATTTTTTTTGGCAGGTATCACTAGTGGGTCAATTGCAGAAAGGACACAATTTGTAGCCTATCTCATATACTCATCATTCTTGACTGGTTTTGTGTACCCTATCGTTTCACATTGGTTTTGGTCCGGTGATGGTTGGGCCAGCGCGTCAAAATCCGATGGAAACCTTCTTTTTGGGTCTGGAGTCATTGATTTTGCAGGTTCGGGTGTTGTCCATATGGTGGGTGGCATAGCAGGTCTATGGGGTGCGTTTATCGAAGGTCCAAGAATTGGTCGGTTTGATCGGTCGGGTCGATCTGTTGCTTTACGTGGTCATAGTTCTTCGTTAGTTGTTTTAGGTACTTTCTTACTATGGTTTGGATGGTATGGATTTAACCCGGGTTCCTTTTTAACTATCTTGAAATCATATGATGATAAACCGACTTATTATGGTCAATGGAGTGCCATCGGAAGGACAGCTGTCACGACGACATTGGCCGGGAGTACTGCGGCTCTAACAACGTTGTTTAGTAAAAGATTGTTGGTTGGTCATTGGAATGTACTTGATGTTTGTAATGGTTTATTGGGAGGTTTTGCTGCCATTACATCTGGTTGTGCTGTGGTGGAGCCATGGGCGGCTATAGTTTGTGGTTTCGTTGCTGCTTGGGTCTTGATTTGTCTTAACAAAGTAGCCGAAAAGCTTAAATATGATGACCCGTTAGAGGCGGCCCAGCTCCACGGTGGGTGTGGAGCTTGGGGAGTTTTATTCACAGGGCTGTTCGCTAAACAAGCTTATGTTAATGAAGTGTACCCGGGGAGGCCTGATAGACCTTACGGATTGTTCATGGGTGGTGGTGGAAAACTACTAGGTGCACAAATAATCCAGATCTTGGTGGTTTTCGGGTGGGTTACAGCCACAATGGCACCTTTGTTTTACGGCTTGCACAAATTGAAGTTGTTGAGAATTAGCAGGGAGGATGAAATGGCTGGCATGGATCAAACTAGACATGGTGGATTTGCATATATTTATCACGATGAAGATTCTTCACATCTGCCCGTGATGAAGATGAGGAAAGTTGAACCCTCCAATACTTCGACGCCAGATAATAATACACAACCGGCTGTTTAATTTTAATTTGACAATGATTAATTTGATTATATATTATATCGTATGTGGTACTTATAATAAAACATCAAAGTTTTATTAATTAACTGATCGTTATTGGTGAGTGTTATGTGAATTGTGAGATAAATTTGTGTGTATAAAGCTTTTGATTTAAATGGAATATTCATTTATTAAAGTTGTAATAATTTGCCTTTTTTTTTATGGTATATTGATTTATTTTACAATTATTGGGCTAATGTTGTGATTAATTTTATGTATTTACTATATATTGAACTCAACACCTCTAGAGTTTGTGGACCCTCCGAACTACTTATGGGGTCACATTACAAATGATAGGAGCGAACGTGCAACTAATAGAGTTGTACTAGACCCGCAATAAATGTTACTTTGATTATGTTTTTCATGTACTTCTGGTTTAATCGGCTTTAATGCCTCTTATGTATGCAAAAGGAAAAAAAATTGTGTAGACGGTGGTAGAAATCAGGCACAATGCCGAAGCAAAGGTGTCATCCAGAGCTTTCGTGCGATATACCACACAGATGCTCCGGTTCACCGCACGAAAGAAAACTGCACCACGGTTCAAGAAAAATGGTCCAACGCCGAGAGCCACGAGATCAGACCGTGTCGTCACTTGCGTCAGACCGTGACACGGTCCGCAATAGAACGTACATGTGGTACACCGCATGAAGGGAAAACCGTAACAGCGGTTTGGGAAACCAGGTTTAATTACGAGACCCCATGCCTAAACAGTATCGTCAAGGCGGATAATTCAAAGATGATTCCAATCATTGGTGTTGTGCGGGATTCAATACCAAGATTGGAGAATTGGCCGGTGTGGTGGATACTAGGGTTGTGCCTTTGGAAAGAAGATCCAGGAGGAATCAGGAGATAAAAGGAAACAAAGTTGTATTAGGAAATGAAAAGCTGTCAAATATATCTGCCAAATCTATAACTACATCCGCTAAAGTGAAGATAACTACAAATTGGATGCGATTTTGGAAGAGCCTTTAAAGGGCCAGATAAATCATTCAGATGCGATCGTTTTGATATAAAGTACGTTGAATTTGGCCCAGTAACGAAAACGATATGATCAAAATGAACATTTTTAATGTCTTTGATCTAAAAATAAACATTTTGAAACATTTGGGATAAAAATGTTCCATACAATAGCTTGTCCATGAGAGTAGTTGAGGACGTGTTCGTAAAAGTAGGTAACCTTATTATACCCGCTGATTTTAGCATATGTGTAGGAGGTTTAAGTTCCAGTTCCTATATTCAAATGAGTAATGATATATACCACTCATGATATGGTATGATTTGGTTGGAAGTGAAGTCATTCATTGTTAAAAATAACTTTAAAGTAACCAGTTGGGGTTAGCTTAACTGGCTAAAGCCTTGATATCCATCTAAGCGTTAAAAGTTCGAACCGTGTCGATGACACCGAGTCCAAAAAGTGGCTCTCAGATGTAAAAAAACTTTAAAGTACCTAATAATTAGGGATAACAATGGTTACGGTTAAAAACCGAAACCGATGATAACCGAACCGATTGAAAAAATTATATAACCGTGGTTAAAACTATTAGGTTATGGTTTTGAAAAGTGTAATCGATGGTTAAAACCGTTAGGTTATGGTTTTTGATATAAAGAAAACTGAAAAATCGAAAACCGTTTATTATCATATATATTTTCAAAATTTATATAATTTAGGTTAAATTAGATATATTGAAATTCTAAAAGCAAAATCAAAATACTAGATTTAACCAATTAAATAATAAATATGCAATTTAATCAAATACCAACACAATTTTTTATAACCCTTGTAGTTTTCTTTTATATGTGTGGTTTTATTCTATGAAATTTAATATATTTATTAAATTATCATTTGAATATGGTTAAAAACCGCAAAACCCTTTAAAAACTCGAAACCGAATTATACGGTTATGGTTTTGAAAAATGTAACTGATGGTTAAAACCGTTAGGATATGATTTTTAATTGTAAAAACGGTTGTGGTTATGGTTTTTGGAATTTTTGCGAAAAATCGATCTGTTGCCATCCCTACTAATAATAGAAGACGGCGATTGTAATGTTTAGTGAAAGGAAAAAGGAAAAATAAATGACGATGTTTTTTATATTGGAGGTATTTTAATTATGATAATCATATCATTTAAAAAACTTACGGATTAAATTAGTTACATTTAAACATCATTTTTTTTGTCAAAATAAAAATCTTATAAACGATTACGGTGACAACAATTTGAAAGAAAGTCGAGAGAGCCAACCAATGAGCAATCGCTCCAACCAGAAAAATCAATGTTTTCTCAGGTACATTTAGCCAATACATGTGCAGTACCATTGAATTTACGATTGATGTGAGCAATTTTTAAGAGAGGATAACGACCTAACCAGTTTTCAAGTTCGACTTGAAGTGGTTTGAGACTTCAGTGAAGATAGGTCTTTTTGAGAATGCCTTGAACTAATTCAAAGTTGTCTGAATAGAAAGAACAACTCCGAACATTGAGATCAGCGACGGATCTCATAGCCAGGAAGAAGTGGCCAAGCTTCCCCTTTAGTGACATTTCCGAAAAGCCTCTTCTATTAACCTTTTGAGAAATATTACCATTACCATTAACACCAACTGAAACTACTGATGCAGGTTCCTATTCTTTGACAAAAGAGATATCACAAAACCAGATTATATCAGTATCATTGTTTAATACTAGGTTTTCCGGATTGATTATCACTATATTAGAGGTTGGGTTCTAATCTTTATGAACCTGGGTCGCAGGGCCAAATAATCTCGAAATGAGAGAATTATTGTTGCAGACAATATCTTCAACCGACCATTTTTTATTCTCAAAGAAATTTTTATTTTATAAATATAGTTTGAGCATACAAATAAAATTTTATGAATACCCATTATTTAATGTTTTTAATATTTATGGCCATGTGTAACATATTGACGGTTGTTGACATTTAAAGAATGGGGCAATTATTTTAAAAAGCTTCCAAAAACATACATACTACTTATAAAGTTCCCCTCCTAACTAACCCAACTAGAATGAAGTAAAAGCCCAAAACACCCTTTTCTTTACCGCTTTACTGGTATAAAAAAACAAAAAAAATACCTATTAGGTTCTGATTCCAGAACCCACGATCCACTCCCCTCCCTCATTGGCTCTCTCTTCTCTATCTACACCCTCACGCTCTCTCTTCTCTGTGACCAAGAACTGATCCCACAAAACCGCCGCTGCCCACCACCATACCCATCTCCACCTTCCCGTCGACAACACACACAGCACAGCCAAACCGACACCATGCCTTCCCCTCTCTCTTTCCCCCACCACCATCACCCCGATCCCAACAAACCCAGCCCCTCAACTTCCATCAGCGCCATTCTACCCGCCTGAGCGCCCCTACCCTTCAAAAGAAATCTCACTGCCGCTGCATCAGGTACTCCTCCCGCCGTTCGTGAACCTCTCCAGATCGAGATCGAGATCCACCTTCGTGAACCTCACGCCGTTCGTGGACCTCCCTCTGGTCTCCAGATCGAGATCGAGATCCTCACGCCGTTTGTGAACCTCCGCCTGTCTCCACCATCAGAGCCTCCGCCAACCACGCCGCTGCATCAGGTAACAATGACTCCTTGATCTTATTCTCCATTATCAGCACCAAGCCCATCTCCTTCAGCGACGAAGAAAGCCGCCCCTCCGATAGTCCATGACCATTTCCTCCGTTCAAGGGCCTCCAGGCCTAACTCCGAGCATCACTCCGTTCTTGTTCACTATCGACACCAAGCCCAGGCCCAACTCTGTACAACACAGCGCTGCTCCTCCATTCCTTCACAGGGCGCTGCTCCTCCACTAGCACCGCTCCTCCGATCTCGACCATGGCGCTGTTCCACCAGCGTCGTTCCTCCTATTAAAGGCTTGTTTTTTTTCTTTATGTTGAAAATACTGTATTTTGTTTTATTCCTAGTTCCAAACACGATGGATAGGTTTCTTTTTATTTTTTCAATTCTAAAAGAGTTGAATATTTCTTATTTATTTTTTCAGATTTAAATTTAGATATATATATATTTGGAATGTACCAATTTAATCTGATTGGTATATACCAAACCGATCAAAGTTATCGTTAATATATTTGTGTATTGTTTTTGCGCGATAAATGTTGTTTGGCGCGTATCAATGACTAGTACTTGATACGATAGGTTCGATCGACTTTGTAAATAAGTTCAGACATTAAACTTGGACATAAAGGAACACCATCTAAGCCTATCAAAATACTATTAGAGGCCAAACACTATAAAATGTAAAACGAACATAATAAATTGAATTTGATACGTACAAAATGTGAAAAATTGGTACATTCTAGAGAAACAAACATTAGTCTGTACCAAAAACGTAAAAAATGTTGGTCTGTACCAAACACGACCTGACCAAGGGGTAATAAGGGTAAAAAATTTGACTAAGAAAATCAAACTTAGACTTTTCTTAAAATGTTTTTCTAGTTGGGCCTTTGTGACTATTTTTTTTTTATATTTGGGCTTCTAAAAGTAATTTCCTCTTAAAGAATCCATTATTTGTTTATCGACGTAAAAATTCCATTAGAAGGACTATTGGGTAGGTCCACCTATTTGTTATTTTCAAATACATCTAGCTAACAACATTTTTATAGTAATAAAAAAACCGAGTCTGTCATCTGAACTCCTAACAAAAGATCGATGCGAATATGTATGAATTCAAGAAATTGAGAACAAAACCAGTTTGGTTAGTTCAACTGGCCAGGGCCTTACTATTTCTTCATTACTTATAGGGGAGATACATGGTTCGTATTCCCTTTCGAACGGTTGTGAAGTAAAAGGTACAAGGTTCGAACCCATCCATGAACATGGGTAACCTAGTTCTAATTTATGTGGGATTAGTCGTGGTGTACGGAAGATGGCTTGGATCATCCATATAACCAAAGAAAATTGAGATAACACGAATATTTACTCAGCTAGTAAATCAATGTGATTACACAAAATTTAAGTGAATTAATCATATTTCAATTAGATAATTATAATGAAATACAAATTAAACACAAAAAAGTAACAAAATATTGTACTAGATCGATCCATGTGATTAACTGGAACAAAATATTATAAGCCAACCAAAACCAAGAGAAGTAGTCATATCTTTGTTTTCTACAACATCAATATAGCTCAACACCCTATTTTAGAAATATTTTTTTAGAACCTATATACATGAATAAAAATAGAGTAATGATATATACCACCCAAAATCATACTACCTAAATTCCAGCTAATGACATGGCGTGAATTGGTTGGATATATATCGTAGATTAACAATTTGTAGCCAACCAATTCACGCCACGTCATTGGGTGGTATTTAGATAGTATGATTTTGGATGGTATATATCATTACTCGTAACAATATTAGTGATTCCAAAACCCACAAATGCAATATCAAAAACTATTTTATATGTATTTATGGGTCTTGATGTTGATGTTGTAATGCCCTGCGCCTGGCGTCTTTTGCTAGAAGATCTGCCCCGGTATTGAATCTTCGTGGGATGTGTTTGAAGTAGACTGTACCGGATTTGTTGGCCAGTTGATGGATATGCCTTATCCATGGCCTGAGCTCCCATCTAGCCGCTAACACTTGCTGGATTCCCTGGATTAACTCCAAGTTATCAGAGAAAAACGTTTTCCCTTTGTTCATCCATGATTTCCCCATTTCGAGGGCTGTAACTACTACCTGGGCCTCCCTTATGTAACTGGAATTTCAATTTACCGTTGTTTGGTATTTGATTCGCGTACCTTCGTCTTTATTGTGCTGTAATACTCCAATTCCGGTAGGAAGGTGCCCTTCTGAGAACGAGGCGTCGCATGAAAAAGCTATATTTGTAGTAAAATCGAGATCTGCACCAGAAGTAGTCAATGTATTGCTTGGTATTGGTTGAGTAGAACTATGTTCAAACCAGTTGTTGCCAAAGTGTTCTCGAATATTGGTCGTTGTTATTTGAATTACTTTTGTTGAGTCAACGTCATAATTTGTGTGTCTACTTTTCATTTTCGCTTTTCAAATATTCCAGATCATAAGGAGTAAGTAAGATGTGACCACCTCCTTGTTCCATCCTCCCGAAGTATATAAGTTGATAGTATGCAAAAGCCAGTCGCTAATGTGTTCTTCTGAAGGTTCAATATGCACTTGTAGAGCTGAGGCGACCCAAATACGTTTAGACAATCCGCAAGTAAGTAACAAGTGTTTTGTTGTTTCCTGTTCCGCACAACACCAGTTGCAGTTACTTTGTACTTCACATTTCCTCTTTTCGAGATTTGTACCTGTAGGGATAGCATTGTTGCAAACTTTCCAATCAAAAATTCTGACCTTAGCCGGGACGTTTGACCACCAAATTGTTTTCCAGAGTATACTCTCCGTCGGGAGAATAGAGATAAAATTGATGCATAGATTTATCAAGTAACTTATTTAACTCAGATTTTTCTTCAGTCTTCGAACGAGTTTATATCATATTGAATTTAGATTTATGTATGAACAACTTTGTATGTTTTACGTTCTATCATTATAAATAAAATCTATTAAAAAATCCTCTATTATTTAATTTCCTTTTATAATTTAACAAGGTGAAATCCGTACTCGCGTTTAATATTTTTTAAGAGGCGAAAAAATTCGGATAATTAACAATGATTTTATAAGATAATTGGAAGATTTAAAATTTATATATATAATTAACAAAATATATGGAACAACTGAATATATAATTGATATAATAACATATGTGGTATTAATGTAGACCATAGATCAATAAATTTGTTTTGACATAAACATAAACCTAAGACTCAAAATCCATAAGTTAAATAAAGTTGCAAATATTTCACGGAGAGTTTAAAAGCTCTAGGTATTAAACAACCACTCATATCCCTAATAATCACTCTCATAGGCCAAGTGGATCCACATAATACACTAGCCTAGCACACGACTCGACTTCTTTCTTTGCTAATAGATTACCACACACATGAATTCACCAATAAATTTGATTGACTTTAAACGATTGATTCCTACGTAGGATTTTCTTTTTATCATAATGTGTGACAATACCTAATCCTGGAAGTATGGAAGTATCATTGGTCTTCACTAGCACACGAGTCTTCCGCAAACCATTCTCTATGCAAAAGTCGGGTTATTACGTTGTTCGACGACTTATCTCAACCCATAAAGTAATGGATCAGGCAATGGGTTATTAGTTTAATATGGTGGGTTATGACCCTGCAACTTCTGGGACTGCACTTGGGTATTTATGGTGGTGTGTGTAGGATTCAATGGGTTATACGTGTGTTTTCAGTGGGTTATTAGTTTAATATGGTGGGGTAATAGTATACTATATTCGAGTTTTTTAAATAACACTCGAGTGCATACAAAATTCACAAAAGCAGACCGCTAGAATACAAAACAGATAAAATAAAGCATGTAAAATATTTCTTATTAAACAAAGTGTAAACCAAATTTATCCAAGTACAATCGAAAAATATATAGGAATTGTGTCAGTAATTGTTCACTTATTATATGAAAAACATCCTCAATCGTGATTAGGCGATTCAACAAGGTTTAGCGCAGTTATGACAAAGTCGTCCTCACTAATAATCTCGCACTTATGATGCTCACCAATCAAATACAAAAAATCAACACGCTTTGTATCCTATTTGTTTACTTTTTACCATTACATCACTTCAACAACCTTATAACAGTCAATCGACAAAACATATTAGCTACAAGGGCACCATAATAATGTTATTCTAACATATCATGACAAGTAATTTCAATCCAACTCTAGAACTAATATAATACAGTAGATACTACACCGTTTTCATAATTTGTATACTAACAAACACATGTAATCTTCTTTACAATGCGATATTTAAAAATCTCATATCTAACTGTATAATAAAAACAATAGATTACATGTGTTTTTGTTGATAAACTTCTTATATTTTGATCGAGATGCTTATACTGGATTTCTGAATTCGTGTGTGTAATACGCTCGTAACAAATGAATGTAAGCCTTGCAGACGAGATTGATAGTAACAATACCAAACTTTCCATTGGGAGGTCGATATAATTAAGGGATTTAGTAGATATGCAAATAATAAGGAATCGGTTATTGAAGATAATTATGTCATATGATCTACTTACTATGTTGAACGCAAAGGGTATGGATGGTATACAAATTAAAAAGTTGGACCTTTTAAGGGAGAAATAATTCATTGGACTCTAGGGACGGGTTATTGGGTTTTTGGACTTAATTAGCTAATATCTCTATTATCTATTCTAAATTCGTCTTTACTTTTTATATAAATAATGTATCGTTCATATGCATGGTTTATTTACGAGATTAAAAGATTTAATTAAATACGTAATTTTTTTTTGAACAAATACAAAAACCAAACCGAATTATTTGAAGGATTAATGCCCATAAAACACCTCAAATTAAAAAAAATGCCCCCTCACCCCAGCTGCTGTTTCATACCCAATAAAGGCACCTAGTTTAATTTATGTTCCTATTCTACCCTTACATTACATCATCCCATCGCCGCTCTCTCTTTTTCTTCTTCTTCATATCACCATCACCTATTTGAGACTGTTTCTATAGGAGAAGAAGATTACTTGTCTTCTTTTGAAAGTTTCAACCCAATTTTGCCGAAAATGGATATGGATTCCAAAGTGAAGAAAACAATTGGGTTTGGGAAAAAGAAAGATAAGATTAAATATTCGTTTGAAGAAAGAGTAATTCAAGTTAGGAGGGTTACTAAAGTTGTTAAAGGTGGGAGAGTAATTGAGCTACCTTAACAACATCAAGAGGGTTAACAAGGATAGCAGAGAGTATGGCGGCTCCGGCGGCGGAGATATACCGTTCAAAAAACCCTAAATTTACATCTGAGATGGGTTTTGATTGATGATCAAACTCTGAAGAAGAAGAAGAAGAGGATAACATATCTAATTCAGCTGTTCTAGTAGCTTTAACTAGTGCTGCACCTATCCATGTCCTACTTGAAGAAGATGAATATGATGATCCAACAACCATTTACGATTTTTTGATGAGATTTTTGATTTTTTGATGATGATCCAACAACATGTGAAGCAATGGTAACAATTATTCTCCCTTTTTCTCATAATCTTACTGCCCAACTTAGTTCTATTTTCATGATTTAATTTGTTATTTGGTTGATCTTATATGTTTACTGTTACGTTTCAATACTTCATTTTTGTTCGTTAATTCTCTTAATGATAATTACATATTGGTTTTGAACGAAGGATTAATTGCACTATTGGTCCCTGTGTAATAATTTACAGCCTTGTTCTATATACCCAAAACTGAATAATGGGTATTTGCTTGAACTTGTACTTAGTTTATGTTTTAATTACTTTCTTTGATCTGATATAGCTTATAAATCGTTTGGAGAATTTAGGATGTATACGTGGACTTTGTGAAACTGGAAAAGTTGATACTGCTTTGAAGCTTTACAATCAGATGTTAACCGATGAGAATTGTGTGGGCCCGGATTTCCGTACATACACTTCGTTAATACAAGGAATTTGTAAAGATGGTCGTGTAGAAGAAGCAGAAGATATTCAACAAAAATGATCATGAGAAATGAATTAAACGATGTAGTAACTAACACTATGCTAATCTCAGCTTATCTTAAGATCGGAAATGTTGAAAACTCAATGAATTTATGGAAGCAAAATTTCAAACTTGGGTTAAATCCAGATGCATTTACTTACATTACTATGATTAACGGGTTTTCGAAACTGAATCTTCTAAATATTGCTAAAGGAATTTTCTTAAAAATGGTGAGTATTGGACAAAATCCAGGGATATGTGATTACAATGCTTTATTATCCGCTTTATCTAGAGAAGGTAGTGTAGATCAAGCAAATAGGTTGTTTCAAGAGATGTGTATTAGTAATGTTAAACCAGATAATATTTCATATAATATTATAATCGATTTAGCTTTTAAATCCGGTGATGCTCAATCTACTAAGAAATTAATGGTTGATATGATTCAACAACATTTAAAACCAGACGAGTATACTTTCTCTTTGTTAGTCAATCGATTTTCAAAGTTAGGGAATGTGGAAGAGGCTAAAAGCTTATTTGAGAAAATGATTGGTTCTGGATTTAATCCTTGTATTCCGGTATATGATAGTTTACTAAAAGGGTATAGTTTAAAAGGTGAAACGGATGAAATTATTTATTTACTTCAAAAAATGGCTGAACAAGGTGTTGTTCTTGACTCGGCTATTAAATCTACAATTTTGCAGTGTATAATGAATTCTTCTGAAAAGGATGATTTGGTAAAACAATTACCAAATTTTTCACAAGATATGGGTGACAAATTTAGCATCTCTGGTGATAAATTGTTTATGAAACTTCAACAAAGTAGTAATTCAGTTGATTTACATTGTAAGGAGTTATAGTATTCTTTTGTAATATTAAGTTTCTGTGGAGTAACTTTCACATGGATTTAGTGAATTTTTGTTTTTGAGTCAATGCGATATTTAGATAATTTTTTTCTTGATATATGGAGAATATTGATCTACTGTTGGTTTTGGGTGATAAATATTGAACTTTTAAAGAGATCTGGTATGATGAGTTTTGTTGTAATTAGTAGCTGTGTTAAGTCAATAATTGCTATATTGTATATAAAGGTTGCAGCTCGATGAAAGTCAACTCATTAAGACCTTACAAAGTACAAAAGTGTACTTGCACGAGTGTTGGGAAACATTCCCATTACTCGCCCTTTACAAAAGTGTACTTGCACGAGTTGTGGGAAACATTCCCATTACTCAACATTAGCCCATACAGTACAAAAGTGTACTTGCATGAGTTGTGGGAAACACTCCCATTACTCAACATTAGCCCATACAGTACAAAAGTGTACTTGCACGAGTTGTGGGAAACACTCCCATTACTCAACATTAGCCCATACAGTACAAAAGTGTACTTGCACGAGTTGTGGGAAACACTCCCATTACTCAACATTAGCCCATACAGTACAAAAGTGTACTTGCACGAGTTGTGGGAAACACTCCCATTACTCGCCCTTGATAAAAATTGTACTTGCACAAGTCCACTACTCGCCCTTGGCAGCAGCAGCAGACAGCAGTAGACATCAGTAAGAGCATTTAGGTATATTTACCTTAAATGCCTTTTATGGGCAAGTTGCTAAAGTGGCAGGTGGTTATTGAGCATTCACCCTTATTTGAATAATCAATCGATTTAGTTCTAAAACCATTTTGATAAGCCACTACAGAATCCGTAATCCTTTTATTATATTTTGATAAGTCACTATAAAATTCGCAATCCTTTTATTTATAGGAATAGTATAAATGCAAGCATATATATCATTGTCACTTTATCTAGTATAGAGATTGTACATTATTTGCACGGTTGACTTTATCGTGCAAGGAAATTCACTCTTTAGATTTTCACTATGAACTATGAAGATATTGGAGATCATTAGAACTTATTTATTGCCATAGTTTATACTACTATGTTTTGAACACCAGACACATAGTTGTAGATGCTAACCATTATCATAGGCACATGGGATTCATGACACTCAATTCCAGACCGTTTACGTATGGTCACCAAAGGTTATAATGCTATAAATACTGAAAAAGGTAAAGTAAATCAACCATAGTAGTAGACTACTAGTAGTACGCATATTACTTTCAACGGGATGGATGTGTGGCTTAGGCATTTGGCGAATCACATTCTTGAAACTTGGACAGTGGGAACGTGCTTAGTGATAGCCACTAGGAGTGATTAATATTCACCCATTCTCTTTCGCTTAATTTTTTTTTAAACGACTTTTTCTTTTAATTAGGTAAGTTGTGTTAATCAAAATCAATTGTACAATTAACTTACAAAAATATTATTTGAGTAAATACATTTAATATCTTCTTATTATTATGAGTGTTTGACAATTTACCTTTTATTGTTCAAAATAGTACTGGTTGCCTATCGGTATTAGTTTTCATGACTCGTTACCCCCTATTAACGGAAACCGTAAAAAATCAACGTTAGTTGGTTATGTGCTGGTCATGTGCGCGATTTTTTTTAATTAAAAAAATTAATTTTCTGATTTAATAAACATTATCCATTAAATAACAAGGGTATATTTGGTAGTTCCTAATCGCCTAAACTATATATACACAAATTTAAAACAAAAATAATAAAACATAATCACATAAACATTCCAACGATTGGGGAAGGTGAAGGAGTGCAACAGCCGAGAGTGAGTTCATCAACCTTAACTTTCGTAACTTCTGGAGAGATTCAATGCCACCTATTTCGTTATGGAGTAGGTGTTCTTATTGTATATCCGTAAATGTTGGGTTTGTGGAGTTAAATTTTTGAACCCGTAAATGTAAGGGTTTTGGCTAGATTTTTTGCCCCCTTTGATAGAATGCTTGAATGCCGGGACTTTGTTATTAATGGGACTAAATTTTAGGGATTTAGTTACCATATTGTTAGTGGTTGTTGATACGTTAAGTTTTTTTGCTTAAATTGGCCCCTAACGAAATGGGTAAGTAATTTATTCTAAATTTCATGTATAACAGAGAAATTCTCTTTGCGCATTCACTTTGGTGGCTTCTTTAATAAAGAGAAGAGCGTGTACATGGATGTAAAACTCAAGATTTCAGACGGATGTCATTATGACAAATTTAGTGTACCTGTTCTTCAGAAGGCTTGTGCGAAGCTTAGGATTCAGGGTAATTTAGAGTTCTATTATGCAAAATTGGGCCAAAAACTTCCCGAAGGTCTAGTTTATTTGGATAGTGATGATAAGGTTATGGAGATCTGTAGTGTGTCAAAGCAAAACCAAACAGTTGACCTGTTTGTTTTTCTGAACCAGAGATTCATGAAGGCCATGTAGTGCAACCCATTTTTGACCAATGTTGTCCAGAATCTTGTCACGGTGGCGAAATGTCACAACTTTCGGGTCACATCTCAGAATTGACTTATGTAACCTCTCGCGCGAAACTGACTTCATATATCTTCTGAATCAAAAGGAATTTCATCAAAATATCTGACCAATTTGTCATGATCACTGAAACAATGTGATGTCAAGACTTTTCTGGTAAACGCTTTAGCTTTCCCATAGTGACTATAAGCTCTCTTTACGCCTTGGCTTGGGTTTGAATTTAATTCTTGAATTCTCCTCATCTACTTGGACTTTAGTGTCAGTCATGTACCTAAAGTCTACACACTTAACACAAAATTAAAGCAAAAAACTATATAAATAGCATAATGTCCAAAAGAATGTAGTAAAGTCAGATATGGAAAATATTAGGGAAAAGTCCCTCACTTATTTCCCATAAACCCTCAAAAGAACGTCTCATGAGTAAACTAATTTATCACAAAAGAGGAGACATCACTCACCTTGTTGTAAAAGGTTATAGTCAAAAGGAAGGACTTGACTATTTTGATACTTATATTTCGGTCATGAGAATATTATACATTTGAATGTTAATTACTATAGCTTTGATATACAAGCTCGAACATTAAATGTATGTAAAACTGCTTTCCTATATGGAGAACTAAATAAAGAGATATACATGGAACAACCTGAGAGTTACGTAGTTCTAGGTAATTAGAAGAAAGTATGTAAGCTTGTTAAATCCTTATATGGTTAAAACAAGCACCGAAGCAATGACATGACAAATTTGATAGATTGATGATATCGAATGGTTTCAGGATCAATGAATGTGACAAATGTGTTTATGTAAAATAAAATGAGACAAGGTACGTCATTGTCTGTTTATATATGGATGATATGTTAATCATTGGAAGTAACAATGATGTGATTACATTCACCAAAATGATGACATGAAATATATTGGCCTTGCGGATGTTATTTTTTGTATCAAGATTCTCCGAACATCTGAAGGTATTATGTTGTTTCAGTCACACTATATTGAGAAACTATTAAACAAATTTAGTAATGGCGACAAAAATATTGCCAAAATTCCTGTAGATGTAAATTTTCATCTTGCTAAGAACACTGATGATACAATCAACTAGTTGGAGTACTCTCGATTTATTTGGAGTCTCATATACCTAACAAACTGCACTAAGCCAGATATAGCACATGCAATAAGCAAACTAAGTAGGTTTACACATAATCCAGGGAAGAACCATTGGATTTCTATTGTAAGAGTTTTAGGGTATCTCAGATACACAATGAAAGAAGGGTTTTTGTTCACAGGATATCTAGTTTTACTAGAAGGATACAATGATGCAAATTGGATATAAGACTCCACAAACTCAAAATCACAAGTGGATTTGTCTACATGTTAGAAAGAGCAGGCGTGTATTGGAAATCCACTAAGCAAACTTGCATAGCATGATTCACTATGTAATATGAGTTTATAGCTTTAGACAAAGCTACTGAGGCAGACGAGTGGCTTCAGAATAGCTTAGAAGATATTCCTAACTGGCCAAAGTCTGTGTCAGCTATCTACATACATTGCGATAGTCAGAGTGCTATTGGTAGAGCACTAAGCGAGATATATTATAGTAAATCATAGACACAATACCGTTAAACAACTGCTCTCAAATAGATTTATCACAATTGATTACATTCGATCAATGGATTACATAGCGAATCCATTGACCAAAGGTCTACAAATATAGAAAATATGAGTGTTGTCAAGGGGAATGGGTCTTAAGCCTATGAAAGTTGAGTTTCCATGAGAGGAACCCTACCTAGCAGAGTGGAGATCCCATAATCTAGGTTCAAAGGGAAAACTGAATCATGAAACTGCAACTCAGTGCGATGCACTGTGGGGAGACCTCCCCAAACCATTCCTAGGACAAAATTAAACAGTGTTACTTGTAAAGGTAAAGGATAAGTTAAACTTCCAATGGTTCTTTTATCTTTAGTAACATAAGATAGAGTAATGCAGGATACTTTCGACAAAAGATCACATATATGAATAACATAGATAGGGTCATCCTACAAGGATTTTTAAAGGCAAAATTCTTAGACTGTTATTCATGCAATACCAAGAGTTGTCTAGGGACATAAATTGAAACAACCGTGAGAACCGTTTGGAATGATACTATGTAAGTACTCTTGACATGGTTTAAACAAATGTTTAACAGTTCAAGACATCATTTTCACTAGTTAGTAAGTAAATCTGATATCCCATAACAGAGAAGGTTCAAGGCCGAAAACTATCTTTCTTGACGTAGCATTCGTCTACCCTTCTCTCTCGCTCTCTATCATGTTTAGCATTATTTTGGTATAGTTTTAGTTGGTTAGTCAATTTTAATTCATGTGGGGATTGTTGGTCAAATGAGTTTTACCCAAAGTGTTGACCATGTTTATAGTGACTGACGGTGACTCAAATTTAATTAAATGATTTGGATATTGATACATTTATCTAATTGTAATGACTAACATTATATATTCACTTGTTTAGAAATCATTTACAAGTGAATGAGAAATTGAGTCATGAAATTTTAAAAAATATTAATAAATAATTTTAATTTATTTATATGTTTATATATATATATATATATATATATATATATATATATATATATATATATATATATATATATATATATATATATATATAGTAAAGGTGAAAGAATGAAAATGAAAAATTATTTTTTTAAAATTTGGCCAGGTCAAATAGTCGTTCATATTGTTTCATATGTAACTCTTTAGTATTACCACGGGGTTAGACCCACTAGTTAATGTGTAATAAATATTAAAAATCCATTAGTATTGGGTCATGCTCAATAATTATGTCTTTTTACTAACTAACATGTCTTTTATTTTAAACACATAATTCTGAATTTTTAAAGCCACAATTCCTAGCTACCTATCATTTTATATAAACTGTTGGTCAACTCAAATATTTGATTCATTTCAATTTTTTGAAGAATTAAGCTTAAAAAAGAATCATAATAGAAAGATGAAAAAGAAGCACCTTTATTATATTCGATGAAATTCTGAGAATGCATGTGTCCGTTTCTTCAGAATAGTTTTGTCATTGTATTCTGAAGGTTGAAGTCAACAAATGTAGACATCGGTACGTGGCCTAAACACTTTAAACATTTTGTCATATCGGATACAATACGAGTCTCGATAAATAAAGCATTTATTTATTTACGTTTTTTTAATCTCTGTATGATTTTTATATTATATATTGGTTTATACAAACAAAACACAACAACGGTTCCGTTTATCGATGAAAGGTTTCAGTTGAATAATCACTCTCTGCCTGTCGAAACTTACGTCTTGGATATTTGAGAGGATTTGCGGTATTTTACACAGCTGCAGGTGATTCATAGTTGTATAGTTAACCGTAATCCGATGTCTACTTTTACGGATATTTTGTTTCTTCCTCGTAGTTGTCTCAGTGACGGGGGCAACTATCTCTCCGTCGTGTTTGTTTCAATCACGGATTGGTTCTGAGACCCGTTGATTGATATTGAAGACGGACTTTTTAAAATACCATTAGGTAAGCTGATCATGAAAGGAATAGATGTTGTGAATATAAATATGTGTAAATTAGCTTTATTGGAGAGACTATGCACATGTACAGAAAAAAAAATGTTAAAGCGTGACCATGCATATGATCTTGGAGCAGCGTCCTTGGAACACAGCCTTCACTTTTTTCGCCACAATAATTTTTGTCTCGTCCTTTACAACTTGTGTAATAATGACAAATAGATTCTTATTTGTTTGTCAGTGACCAATTAATAATGGAGTTCGCAATTTAGACTTTTTTATTTTTTGGTCGAAAGCAATTTGGAGTTTTGGATCTGTAGATAATTGATATCAAACTACCCACAGAAAATGAATTGATTGAAGGAATTTTGTTTTTGTTCTCAACTACACGTTTCAACACTTAAATCAACAATTCATGGATTTTGTTCTTATCAAATATTACCACACATGCATGAAACCAATTTATGTGGAATTTAAACGTGGGGATGTCGATGGTTGGAATCCAATCCGAAATTAACAGATAGTTGATTTAGGGTGTATTTAAGAATTTGGAGTGACAATTAAAATGTCTAAGCTAGTTAAATTAAATGCAAACATTTTCTAGTTTTTTTATAGTAATTCACAAAGATAAATGAATGGTAAATTGCACATAATTCGTATGTGGTCTATCCTAATAATATGAATCCTCGTTAAAATAAATACATAAATCAATTTCTCAAAGAAACGGAAATCTGAAATTGATAAATGAAAAAGTAAAGACAATTCATGCTCCATTAGGAGCAACAAAACTCTATAAGGCAGGCAAGTATGAACTCGAATCCTTATTTTCATCTAGACCTAAGATGTTCCAGTTGATGTTTGAGCCCAGTCAAGGGTGTCGGACAATAATTTGTCGTTTCAACAGATTCCTTGTGTTGACCTCATGGTGAACCAGAACTTTCTTGATTGAGCTGTCTCAATGTGTCTTTTCGTCCCTCAGATACTTTTTGATATGGCCAAGTTGGTCCTTAATAGAAATGCACTTGGCTTGAGTATCTCTTAGATACCTCAGAGTGAGCAACAACTCAATCTCTAGTTGACCTATTTGTTTAACCTCTTGAACACGTTTTGGAAGGGACAAAGCTTGAGAGGACAGGTTGCATAATACTACGTCGATAAAAAGTGTAAAGTGCGGAGACGCGGTAACTATGACACTAAAATTTCCTTTAATTCGATCTACCCCCTTGGTGGGAGCAAGATTTTTGAGAGGCAAAGTGCCCCGCTGAGTATAAGGGTGTACATTGTTCGAACTAAACATGTTGATTCTAAGAAGGAAATATGGCCTTAGTATAATATGTATTTATGCATGGCATAAAACCCACCCCAGAGGGGGAGAAAGGGGAAACTAAGCATAGTGGGCGCATACATGGAGAACGTGAAATTTTTGGAGAAGGACCCACGACTAAAGAAACCAAAACATCCTCTTAAAGTGGTGTTATTTTCTTACGAAGAAACCAACAGGGATGATTGCGAATTCGCCTTAGCAGGAGGGCCTTGGATGATTTTTGATCATTACTTAATTGTTAGGGAGTGGTCACCTGATTTTAGGCCTCAAACAGATTCTATAACTACTACTACGGCTTGGGTTAGGATTTCTAATGTGGGAATGCATAATTACACGCCCCGTATTCTTCGGAAAATGGGAGATCTAATTGGTAAGACTATTCGTATTGATCCGTTGACTAAGGCTAGGAAGAAGGGGAATTACGCGAGACTAGCCATTGAATTGGACTTAGGCAAGCCTTTAACGCCCAAAATTCACATTGGGGGGAGATTTGTCTTGTTGAATATGAGGGATTGCATCTGGTTTGTTTCGAATGTGGGAAATTTGGTCATCAACAGGATAAATGCAATAAAGGCGTGAATAGTTTGGCGAATGTAATACCAAGTGAAGGGAATAATGTGGAAGGTCAGGGAAATGTTCAAAGTAAGGAGGTTCTGGTGGAGCCAACGTATGGGGATTGGATGACCGTGAAGCGCGTTAATAGGGGGAACAACAAGAATGGTAACAAGTCCATTGTGAATGGCACTAAGGGAGTGTTAAGCAAGGATTTGGGTTCCAGGTTTAGTGCGCTATTTGTAGAGGATAGTGAGGTGGTAGCACAAGGAATTAATGGTAAGAATGTGGGTAGTAACAAAGCTTCTACTAGTACTAGCGTTAGGCCGAAAAAGAACAAAAATAGCGGGGTCGGAAACAAGAATAAAGAGCGGGCTAATGGGAGTCACAAGGTTATAGTGGTTCCTGATTTTGAGGTGCGGAAAGATTTAAATTCGGCTCCCGATGTGGTGGTTTTTGCTGCTACAAAGGAAGGGAATAAAAGGCAGGATGGGGACGTAAAAGGGGCTGGATCAGAGGTTATTTTGAATGGTAATGGGCACGTTACAGTGGAGAAAATGCAGGGTGAGCGAGGTAGTAATGGTGGTTTGGTTACTCGGGATATTAGCTCCGATGTTATATGCGTTAATGGACTAGATGCGAGCATGGAAGGGCAAAGAGAAGGGGCTGATGAGGGCCGAGTTGCAGCGCTAAAACCTCCTGTCCAGGGGGGCGCTGCTGCAGAATCAGGGGAAGAAGAAAAAAAAAAAAAGAGACAGAAATTACAGCAGCTAACCTGGAAATTGCAGGGACCACGAGCGCAATTTCCCCAGGCGCTGCTTGGGTTACTATGTCCAGAGGCGCTGCAACTTTAACCGAAGGGCAGGAGGAGCATGTCTTTCCCCCGGGCTTCGTGAGTGGCGGCTGGAACGAGGAGCAGGAGCGCGAGGACCCGGACAATTGTGAAGTATCGACCGTTCCGGAAACTCAATTCGACGATGGGGACGGAGATGCATTAATGGGCGTAACTACGGGTCAGGTATCATCCTAGTAAGGTTGTTATTACTAATTTATTTTTTAATGAATACAGGTAATAGTCTATTCGGGAGTTGGGAAGACATTTCCCTTCCTCTCAATGTGTTAGTATGGAATTGCCACGGAGCGGCGCAAACAAATTTCCAACGAGTGGTTCGAGAAATGATTCGAATCCATCGCGTTTGGCTTACAGTCATTGTCGAGCCGCGGGTTAGTGGGGCCAAAGCGGATGAGATAATAAATGGTTTGGGGAAGGCTAACTCAATAAGAGTCGAGGCGGAGAATTTCAAGGGCGGTATTTGGCTCTTATGGGATGATTCGGAAATAGGCGTTCGGGTTTTATCGGCTGGAAAACAGGTAATTAATATCGAAGTTACCAGGAATAATTGTGTTACTTGGTTTTTTTCAGCTGTTTACGCGCGGGCGTTGGCTAAGGATAGAGAACCCCTTTGGGAGGCACTCCATCAGGCTTTTAGCGGTATTGGTGAGCCTTGGCTTATAGCGGGAGATTTCAATCAAGTTGGTACAGAGGAAGATAAAAAAGGTGGAACACCGGGTTTAACACGTAGGATGGAGAATTTCGAAAATTGGAGGGACAGTTGCGATCTAACTGATTTGGGTTTTGAAGGTCCTAGGTTTACGTGGTGTGATTCGTGGAATACAGGACAAAAAATCTTGCGAAGGCTTGATAGAGCTTATGGTAATACGGAGTTGCTTGAATTATTTTCATCTATTCGGGTAAGACATCTGGACCGTAGGCACTCTGATCATGCGCCTATCTTGATTGAATTAAGTCAAGGAATTCAGAGACCACCTGCGAGGTTTCGATTCGAGACGGCCTGGTGCCTCCATAAAGATTTCAAGGAGTCGGTTAAAACGTGTTGGAATACGGGTAATGCAGAATTGGGTGATCGGTTGGGTAACATTAAAAAGCATCTTAATATTTGGAAGAGGGACGTGTTTGGTGATTTGAACAAAAAGAAAAGAATTCTTCTTGCCAGACTTAAGGGGATTCAAATATCTCTCCAACGTAACTATAATCCTTATCTGTTTAGGTTGGGGAAGCGGCTTAGGAATGAATACTTGAGTGTCCTGGATGAGGAGGAAATATTATGGTTTGAGAGATCAAAGGAGAAGTGGATTAGTTCGGGGGATAAAAACACAAGGTATTATCACTTAGCTACGTTAAAGAAACAGAAGAAGATGAAGATTTCGAGACTTGTTAATCCGAACGGAGATTGGGTCGAGAATGAGGCTGAATTAGGTGAATTGGTGAGAGATTTCTATGTGGAGTTGTATACGGATGATTGCAAATTTGTAGGTCCTTTTGCTTTACCGCATGGCGCTAGTCTAGGGGAGCTAGAAAGAGGTCTCTTGGAAGAGGATTTCACGGATGAAGAAATAAGAATAGCGGTCTTTCAGTCAAGCCCGAATAAGGCAGCAGGCCCGGATGGTATAGCGGCATCCTTTTATCATAAATGCTGGGAGGTGGTAGGACCGGAAGTGCGTAGGATGGTTAGGAATGCAATTCGTAGTGGGAGAATTTCGGAAAAACTTAATGGGACCTTGATTCATTTGATTCCGAAAGTCACGGAACCCACAAGAGTAGGACAGCTAAGGCCTATAAGTCTCATTAATGTGCCGGTCAAAGTTATTATGAAGGCGATGGTTAATCGTATACGGCCTCTTCTTGCGGATCGGATTGGCTATAATCAGAATAATTTTCTTCCGGGTAGATCAACAATTGACAACGTGGTGTTGGTTCAAGAGATAGATCACCGTATGCAGAAGCTAACAACAAAATCGGGTTATATGGCAGTTAAGATCGACTTAGCGAAAGCCTATGATAAGTTAAGTTGGAGGTTTATTGAGGATACGATTGAGTTCTTTGGGTTTCCGAAAGCTCGGACGAAAGTTATAATGGATGCTATGGCAACGAATAAAATGCGGGTATTGTGGAATGGAGAGCAGCTAGAAGAGTTCACCCCACAAAGAGGAATACGGCAGGGAGATCCTCTGTCCCCTTATCTTTTTGTACTTTGTATGGAACGACTATCTGTTTTAATTCAGGGGCTTTGTGAGGGAGGTGAATGGATTCCCATTCGTCTCCACCGTCAAGGTCCCGGTATATCTCATGTGTTTTTTGCAGATGATCTAATGCTTTTTGCTGAAGCCGGAACACGTCAAATTGACCTTATTAAAGAGGTGCTTAAGGTTTTCTGTGATGAGGTGGGTCAGACTGTGAGCGAGGAAAAGTCTCTCATCTACTTCTCCAAAAATGTGGAGAAGGAAGTGGCGCTAGAACTCGCAAGTCGGAGTGGTTTTGTGCTGAGTGATTCGTTGGGAACCTACCTTGGGACGCCGATTAGATCACAACGATTACCGCGGGGTTTTTTCCGGAGAGTTACGAATAATATGAAGGATAAACTTGTGAATTGGAAGGGTCAGAATCTCTCTATGGCGGGGAGAATTACATTGGCTCAATCGGTCTTATCAGCCGTTCCTACGTATTTAATGCAAACGATGAAGTTCCCTATTTATGTGTGCGAAGAAATTGATAAAATCATTAGGGATTTCATTTGGGGCTCGTCGGAAGAGGGTAGAAAGATTCATTGGTTGTCTTGGGATAAACTTTGTTGGCCGAAGAAGAGAGGCGGATTGGGTCTTCGTAAAGCAAAGGATTATAATAAGGCATTGTTGGCAAAGTTGGGTTGGAAAATATTACGTAGAGATCCGGCTTTGTGGGTACTAGCACTTAGTCAGAAATATTTCCGGAATGGGGTATTGGAACGGGAGGTGAAACCGGCGGATTCACGGATGTGTAAAAATATATTGTTTGGGTGCGAAGTGCTTAGGCGAGGAGTCGAGGAAGTGGTCAATGGAGCGGATAGAATGTATAAGTGGAGGTTGGAAAAATCCAGGATTTTCTCGGTCAAATCGGCTTATAATGATTTGAATTCCGTCGAAGGGTGCTTGGAGTTTAATTGGGAGCTGATTTGGAAGCTTAAGTGTCCTAAAAAAGTTAAGGTGTTGATTTGGAGGGGCGTTTGGGATAGGCTTCCCACGCGCGGTAACTTAGCGAGGAGGGGAGTGATTGAGGAAGTGAATTGTGTGGGGTGTGGTGCAGCTACTGAAACTTCCAAACATGTATTCCAGGAGTGCATCTCATATAGGGGAGTAACTTATCTTTGTACAGGGACCATAATGCAATTAAATGAATCTAATTCTCCTGTTTTATTTTTAGGAGAAAGACAGCCGAATTCCAGGCCTGGAATGGACGGATTAGAGGACTTGCGTGAGGGGCTAGATCGTGATCAAGGGAGCAGCACCTGGGGAGGTTCTCGGACAGCAGAACCGCGGCCCAGGTCAGGCGAGCAGCTGTCATCTCCGGCGGGAGGACCTGATCAGCGGAGCAGAGCTGGTGATGTCCAGCGAACCGAGGGAGCTGTTCAGATAAGACCACCACTGCTGGATGCCGGGTCTGTGAAATGGTGGACCCACATGCTGTCCAGAACTACTATTTTCAAGGGGATTGAGCGATGCATACGTGTAGCGGCATTAGTTTGGTCAATTTGGAAAAACAGAAACGCATCCATTTTCGAAGGTGGAACGCAGATAAGAAATGCAAATGAAATTAGTGCCATAGTCAACAACACGGCTAGGGACTATGTGAGGGCATGGAGTAGCGAGCGAGATGGTAGGTTACTTGTGTCTTCGCGTAGTGTGCTTATTAGATGGTCTAAACCAGAAAATGCGATAAAGCTCAACATCGATGGTGCTTTTGATCATAGAGATAAATCCGCAGGTATTGGAGGGGTGTTTCGTAATAGTGTGGGGGATCATCTAGTTGGTTTCGCAGGGTCTATTAAGGCGGATACACCGCTTGATGCAGAGAGTTTGGCACTCAGGTATGGCTTGCGCATGGCCGTATCGCGAGGATTTATTAATTTAATCATTGAAACGGACTCGAGTGAGTTACACGCGCTAGTGAAGGGCGGTGTGAACTCAAGGGAAAGTTTAAATGCTATCCTTTGTGAGTGCAAGAATATTTTGAACGCTAATGTACATTTTGAGATTGTTTGGAACTTCCGAGAAGCGAATAATTGCGCTGACTGGTTAGCCAAGTTTGGATTGAGAAGTAATAATGTTCTGTTAGAGTATGCGGACCCTCCAGATGGCTTGTGGCGAACTTTAGCACGAGATCGTGTTGGTTGGGCTGTGCCTAGAGTTGTAATAGATAGTTAGCTTATTTCTTTAGAAGAGTTTCTCTCTTCAGGGTCGTTTGACCTCTTATGTAAGAAAAAAAAAGATACCTAAAAATAACAAGATGGACACAAAAGAGATCATAACATTTGTAAATGTTATTACAAGTTCAAATGTTATAAAAAGACAAGATAGTGCAACTTAAAAGGGATCACAACGCATAAACAACAAAATACTATAACTCTAAATGTCCCCTTAATCATCCTCTGATCCCACTGTATGATCAACCTCGTTTAAATATTTCAGGCTCCGAGGGAAACCAAAAGGTATTAAGATCCAAGGTCACTCTTCCTAATGTTGACAAAAACAATCCATCCAACTAGCCCGAGCTATGATCGGGGCAAAACGCATCAACTTTCTCGAGGATTTACAGTCATTAACAACACAAGTCTGAACAGCTTTAAATAATTGAAGGTAACAGTCTAATTCATGCTGCAACTTCAACATAATTGGGGATCACATGTCTAAATCCTTTTCCATTTCCTCTCGAGCTTGTCGAGTTGAGGTCACCTGCTACCCGAGGATTTTCTAGTCTTCTTGAAAGACTTTAGGTCAACAACTATTTGGTTTTTAAGGTATTGGATTGAAATTTCAAACAATGTCAAAGTCTCATTAAGCTCAAACCTCTCATTGCAAAGCTCAGTAAATAATTGCTTCAACTAACTGTAATCTATCTGAAGCAGCAAGATATAATTCCCCAGGAACTTGAAAGACAGGAACTTGAAAGATGTGGAGTAAATGACCATTGTTTGAAAAAACGTGCTACCAATTTGGAATCAGTTTTCTTTGTGTCGAATCAAGGGAACTAACATTTGGGTGGTCAAGGCTATTTGGAAGGAAATCGAAACCAGTTTTCCAATGATTCAATCCAAGTGGGGTCGCTAATCAAAGTAATCCATATCAGTCTCGACCTCACTAAGTGATTTTGTGTAACGCTCAGTGATTTTATGTTAATACTTTACGATTTATTATGCATAATACTATGTATAATACTAAGTGATTTTTTTTTTTGGTACATGGGTTCCGGGATTACTTGCGCGCACCCGACTAATCCCACGGGGCATGTTCAGGGAAGAGTTCGAGCCTTGTACCTCTTACTTTACATCCGTTAGGGAGGGGATTCGAACCATAGACCTCCCCTTTAAATGCTGAAGAAATAGCAAGGCTCTGGCCAGTTGAGCTAACCCAACTGGTTAATACTAAGTGATTTTATGTTAATACTTAGTGATTTTACGTAATACTTAGTGATTTTTGTGTAACACTTAGTGATTTTATGTCAAAACTTGGTGATTTTGCGTAATACTCGGTGATTTTGTGCAACACACAGTGATTTTGTATAATACTAAGTGACTTTATGTTAATACTCAGTGATGTGCGTAATACTCAGTAATTTTTGTGTAATACTCACTGATTATGTCAATACTTAGTGACTGAACATCATTAGTGATTTTGTTGAATACTTAGTGATTTTGTTGAGCATACACATTAGCTAGTCCTAACACATTTTTACTGAGTACTCAGTGATTTTGATGTTAATTTTCTAAGTAATGATTTTGTTGGTGAATTCTCTGAGTAGTAATGTTGTTGGTGAATTCTTTGAGTAGTGATTTTGCTAATAAATTCTCTGAATATATTTTAAAAACAGTAAGTATTAATACAAAATCACTGAGTAGTGTTCGAGGTATGTATCTCCAACGCATACCTGTTTCTTTTCACGGCTCTGAACAATGGCTAACTCTTTCCAGCAAAATTGTTGCGAAAATGGTTTGAAGGTGTTACAAAATGGAGTTTGAAATGCTAGGAAATAGAGGTTGAAGTTGTAGCAAAGATAAAATTCAAAATGATACGAAAATAGCTTGGAGAGAGGGGTGGAAGGTTTGGAGGGCTGATTCTCCTATATATATATATACTTCAGGGATATTTTTACTCATAAATTTTCGAAAACCTCTTACTAGATGAATGTAATCACACATTCTGCTATAACCCACAATATTAGTTTCCAAAACCCAATGGGTCAACCACCAAAAGTCTAACTACTTTGAAACAGGGAATTAATGCCTCCAGTGATATTCTTTTATTTTCATGAAAGAGGATGTTATTATCATCTTAAACTAAAATTACATATAAATCGTTTTCAAAATTGTGGACCTATTGACAAAAATAAAATAAAATTGTGTACCTGAAATGGACATCTAATGAATTTCCCGAACCATCCCCCAGAGCCCTATGCAACCTCCACCCTTGAATTGACATGACAAGTAATTCATTTCCTGAGGCCCAATAGTACAGCTGTACAAAATTGGATAATAGTAAACTGTTTAAGCATATGAACTATATACAATCATGAAAGTGAGAATTCCAATATTTTGTATAATACGGTATGCAACAACTTTTACCTTTGTAATACATTTGATGACAAACATTCTTGAATTTCAGTTACATCATATACATTTGTAAACATAGTGTTTAAAGATTAAGAGTGAAAAAGTTTACAAGCCTTAATTTTCATGTAAAGAATATGCAGAAACTAAGTACTCCGTAACTAACACAATTATATCTTTCTAGATCCATGTGGAAGAATAGCTTATTACATCAATTTGGTCCAAAATCCAAAGAATGGGAAAACAGAAATTAGCAGTCTAATCAGCAATGGAGAGTCTCTCTTTCTCATTCTCCTACTCACTTTACTTTTCTTTTGTATTTTTGGTTCATTTGAATTTTCTACTTGTGTTTTCTTAGATATTTCTTGTTTATCTAGCTCATCCCATCCTCCAAAGCTCTCTGGGCTTGTCTCACTTTTTTTACTCGAAGAATTATTTCCAGCTACCCAAGATTGATAATCTTTAACGCTCTTGCTAGTTTGAGTATCATTTTCTTCTTGCTCTCTAATTTTGGAACTATTTACAGGTCTTGTGAAAGGTCTCTTCTTGGTCCTGGGTTTGGGCTTGGGCTTGGGTCTTGCTCTTGACCTATCATTGGGCTGATCCCAGAAAGTATCCAGTACCAAATTGAACGCTGTTTGAGCTAAGGGAATAGCCATTGCCATAATGAAAGCATTTGGGCCTGTTCCCATGACCATTGATATGATGACAGCTGGAACCATCCAACCAAAGGCTTGGACTAGCTGCACACAATTTACCATGATTTAAATATATAAATAAAGCCCTTTTCTAATGTAAATGTTGGGAAATTGTACTAATTTTTTTTTTATATTTTTTGTTTAGTTCACGTGTTCTTTAATCTATCTGTTTTGAGAAACAGAGCCCAAGTATAGATTCAGTTACATACTCTAATTTTTCTTGAAACTCTCGATTTGGGTCCTATATCTGAGACTTAGAGCCTTGTTTATAGAACATTACTTCAACTCACAAAATGCTTTGAACTTAAATTTTACAATTAGTTTCCGATATTTATCCCCAAGCCAATTTAGAAATCATCCTAATGTCCCAATCAATTCTAACATTAACAGTTACATGAAATTGTAACATTAATAGTTACATGAGTTCCTGAATGCTGATGTGGTAGTTTATTAATTGAGATCTTTTTTAAAAATTGAGCTTACCATGTACGTTTATTTAACTATAGAGTTCAAACGAGATTTTCCCAACCGAGCTCAAGTGATACATCAATAGATGAATTTGTTTACAATTAAATGTGCAATTAACAAACATAGAGTTTTACAATTAATCTAAACTCTGATTTATTGAAGAGTGGATAGGAAATGAAATAAAGAGATCTTTATTTTGTACCTTGAAAATCCAACTGAAGTCAATCGAGCCTTCGAGAACACCAAACGGCCCAAACTCATCATCATCGTCATCTTCATCGTCATCCCATGAAGATTCATCGTCCGACCACCAAGTCCGCTTCTTTGAACCATTGCTGTAACCAAACACGTCGTTTTCGGCATAATCACCGAATGTGCGGTAGTCTTCATCGAATTTGGGACGATCCTTGGCTTTAGCGCTTCTTTCACCATACCTGGCGGAGAAACGACAACGGGTAGCTGAGGATCTTCGAGCTGCTCCTGGTGAGGTTGGAGATAAGGGAGGAGCTATTTGTGGAGTGAAGAGGTGGAGCGCGATAGACCCCATTGAACTGGAAAACTCATATTTTAAGTAGATAAGGGTATGGTATGGCTTCGATAATACCTGTTTCAAAATATCTTATTACAAAAGTGATGGTGTCTTTTCATTTTTTTTTTGTTCCAATGTATCTTTTCATATTGTTTCTTGATAAAATATTGGATTAAATTTTTCTAAAAACATATATAATATTTTTTTAAAAAGTAATAATAGAAAAAGGAGTAATGATATATACTACCCAAAATCATATTACCCAAGTATACCACCCATGACGTGGCGTGAATTGGTTGGTTAAAAATTGTTAATTAATTATTTTTCTTTAATCGATTAACGATTTACATCCAACTAATTCATGAATTTGGATGGTATATATAATTACTCTAGAAAAAATAAGAAAAATATGTGGATATTTTTTTTTAATACATATGAGAGCCACTTTAGACTCATAATTATTTTGATTCCAATAAGATTTGATCCCAGAACCTTTTGATCTCTATGGAGTAGTCTAACCACTAGACCAACTATCGATCTTTATTGATATTTTAACCAATAAGATTTTTTACTCCGATAACCTTGAAGTTATTCAAGGAATTAAGTCACCGTAAGCGACAGGATGAAAAATCAAACCAATTGTTATGCGGATTCGGAATATTGCTAATCCTCATGGTTTCATGCGATTCAAGCATATTTCACCTCGTAAAAACAAATTGGTTGACCACATCACACGTTCAGTTAGAAATGTTAACTGAAGGTGAGGTCTGAGCTCTCCTTCTTGCAGTGAGATTTGTGGGGAATCTTAATCTTCTGAGTAGTTCATTTTACTCTGATAACCTTGGGCTTGTTCAAGGTATTAACGACCAGGCAGGTTTGGGTTGACGCCTTGAAACACAAATACTTCTGGAATGGACTTATGCACCTCAAATATAAATCCTGGAATTCACGGATGTGTAAGAACATAAAGGAAGTCGGGAAACCCTTGAATCAAAGTATAATTGAGATGGAGAATGCAGAAGGAAAATGGTTTAAGTGGGGTCTTGGGTTTTTTGGCATTTTCTTCATCAAGTCTTCCTTTAAAAGTCTGAAGCCACCATCTTCACCCATTACTTTTAAACGGGGTCTGATTTGGAAGCTCAAGTATCGACAAAATTTATGTATTTTCTTGTGGAGGGGAGTCATGTGTCAATTACCTACTAATCAGAATTTATATCGTATAGGTATAATCAATTTACCAGAGTTTAGTAGATGTGGGTTCTTATTAGAAACTGTGCTACATATTTTAGGGATTGTCAAAAAAAAAAAAAAATCTAACGTGTGTCAACAATGGAATTTTGGCGCAACCTGGTGGATGGCTGAGTATGGTGTGGTAGGAAATAAAAAATGACGTAGGATGTAGTGATCAACTGCACATGCAAAGTAATTCGAGATAGTCATTGTATTTGTTTCAGAACTTGTTTCATTGGGTGCACTTACTAGAACCGAATAGGACATGAACAAATGTTGATATTGAGCTCTAGTGAATTCATGGTGGAGTCTATGGGGTGAGCACAGTTTGGTTCGGCTCGGCTCGGTTGTTGGAAAAAATCAAAACCAAAACTGAATGGTTCGCTTTTTAAGGGTGTTGTTACCGAACCGAACGGTTTCTATCGGTTCGGTTTCATCGGTTTTCGATTCGGTATATGTTCGGCTCGGTTAATTTTCGGTCTTTATGTGTTCCGTTTGGAAATTGGATAGTTCTAAAGTACGTCTACTTGAAACGTTTTATTTTCTAACAAATTAATATATCAAGTGTCCGATTTTGATGTTGTTGGACGATGTAGAAATATTATAGTCTTGGAACTAAATATTATGCATAAAATTATAAACAATTACAAATGAATATTTCTGTAATTTACTATGTATGTTACCTTTTAAGGAATGACACATGTCATTTTATGAGCATTTTTTCAAATTTACTTCATTTTTTATCCTTTGATCATAATACTTTTTAAAAATATCAAGTAAAGTCATGGTTGCCTTAAGTCATGACAGAGGAGAAGTCATCCAAAACTCAAAGAAATTAGTGACATAAATTAGTATTCGTATTTTTTGCGGTTCGGTTTAGCATAGAAAAACCGAACTAAATCAAATTTTGTCGGTTTTCGGTTCGGTTTAGCATAAAAAAACCTAACAAAACCAAATTTTGTCGGTTTTCGTTTTTTTTGGTTTTTGGGGTCGGTTTGGTTTTTTCGGTTTTGTTTTGCTCAGCCCTAGTGGAGTCAGTTGTTAACTAATGACAATGTAGTCACCGGGTTGAAATTTTGAGTGATATTTGTAGCTTTCATGTGGTATTTTTTGGACTACTATGAATCATTAAATGTTTAGTCCTCTTCCAGTTGTGCAGTATATGTACACTCAACGCATAGATATCTTTCCCCCAGGCATTTGTGCAAGCTCGGGAAAAAGAGGGGGATGAGGGTGTGATTATGTCACTAAAAAATTGTCTAATGTGAGTAAAACCAATAGGAGGTGTTAAGTTGGACATGGATGGGTGATGCAACCATATGAATAGTATGATGGGAATTGGAAGGATTTCGAGACATTGATGGAGGGTACTTGAATGGTTTTGCGGGAAGTTGGGTTGCGTGTACTTCACTTTGGTCTAAAAATGCCAAAGGGCCTTCGTATTTTGTCTTTTTGTGTAGAGTCTGGTTTGCTAGAGTTGCGCATAAGCTAATGAAGGGTATTGCGGATTCTAGAAATCGGACTTCTAGACTTGTGTCAGATTGTGCAGCCATATTACATCGGATTAGGAGCTCCGTTATGGCACATTTATCGAGATGGATTAGAAGTTTCGAGTATAATCATATCTATCGAGACGGATTAGGAGCTTAAAGTTATGTCGTATTTATCGAGAGGCGAATGCTTGTGCAGATTAACTTGCTAGCTAACAAGGGAGCTACGTCTAAAGTCTAATCGCTCTAATACGATGATCACCGTAGGCTGAAGTAGTTAAACCACACGTAGAATTGTATTGAGCATCTGAATATGGGTTTAGTAAGTTTTTATTACTGGCCGTGTAAGCCTTGGATCTATATGGAAAAAATATACTATCTAGAATTAGAACAAAACTCCTAATTTGCTACTAACATCATTACAAAACTTCTTAACAGAATAGATACATAAGTTGGGTTCCTTCCAAATAATATCTTAAAAAACTAATCTAGTAATAGTGGAACAAAGATCACAAGTCCAATATCATAGACTCGAAAAGAAGTAAGATATCATCCCAAATATCAATCCAAGAGATTACAAGAGAAAGTGATTAAGCTTTGGGCTTTAAATTAACAAGTGAAACATAATTAAAGAAGAAAGTGACCACTACTAATTCCATAACTAAAATGACAATATTTACACTGAGCATTTGAGACAATACTCCAATATAATAGTCTAAATTCTATCAAGTATAACTAACAACACAATAAAATTATGTTACAAGTAACAATTTTTAAACCAAGCAAATGCCAATTGTCAATGTTGAACTGGCAAATCATTTTTCGATGCTTCAAGCCAAAAGTGGGTCAACAGCCCAATTCTCCCTTGTTAATGATGCAATAATCTTTAAAGCATCTTTTCAACTCATTGAACTATAATAAAGCCATTGAGTTTACATAGCTTGTTTTTCGCATAAGAGGGAAAAGCTTTTTTTGCAAGAGAGCATAAATCTCCTTAATATCAGGATGAGACTTATCCCCTACAAAGAACATATGAGTATTACCATTAACTTCAATCTGACTATAACCAGGTATTTTCTTCACTTCCCTTTCCTTCATCTTTCTCCTTACTTTCGCAAACTCATCCCAATTACCATCAGCAGCATATGAATTAGCTAACAAAACATAAGCTCCAGACCTATCCGGTTCAAGCTCAATTAATTCTTGACCAATCATATTCGCAAGTTCAACATCTCCATGTAACCTACATGCACTAAGTAGCGCACCAAGAACTGCACCATCACGCTCCTTTAAAGGCATATTAGACACCACTTTAACAGCTTCATTAACTAATCCAGCTCGACCAAGAATATCAACAAGGCAAGAATAATGCTCTGCCTTTGGAACCATGTTATAAGCTTTAATAGAACTGAAAAGTTTACGACCTTTGCTTATAAGACCAGCATGACTACAAGCTGATAACACACCTACAAAAGTTATCTCATCTGGTTTAGTTCCTGAACGTATCATTCTTGCGAACACTTGTAATGCTTTGTTACCATGTCCGTGATTACAATATGTTAATATCATAGCAGTCCATGAAACAGTATCTTTTACTTCAAGGTCTTCGAATGCAAATTGCGCAGAACTTAAATCTCCGGTTCGTGAATACATTGTTATTAAAGCATTAGTGAGTGAAGTGTTTCGGTGAAATCCGAAACGTATAACTAGTCCATGAGTTTGTGATAATTCTCGAATACTCCCACATGAGGTTACAATACTAGTGAGAGTAGTCTCGTTTGGGTTAGTTAAATCACGTAACATGAGAATCAAGATCTTGAAGGCTTCTTCTTCAGGGCCGTTTTTTGTATACCCGTCAATTATTGTGTTATACGATACAATATTCCTCTTTGGCATTGATAAAAAAAGCTTATTTGCCTCATCCATAAAGCCTTCATCTGTATAAGCTGTGATCATAGCGTTCCAAGAAGCTATGTCTTTTTTTGGCATTTGATCAAAGTAAGTTCTTGCGTATTTTGTTAATTTATTTCCTGCTAGACCTGTTATCATAGTTGTCCATGTCACTGCATTTCTCCATGGTGCTGAATCAAAGAGTTCAATAGCATCATCTACTCTCTTATCGAGTAAACAACCTCGAATCATAATATTCCATGAATAAAGATTACGTTCAGGCATTTGTAGAAATAACTTCATTGCTTCATTAACTTGATTATTATCGATATAAGCGCTAATCATAGCTGTCCAAGCTACTACATTTTTGGTGGGCATTCGATCAAAACTAGTCCTTGCTTCATCAATTAAGCCATTCCGAGCATAGCCCAAAACCATAGTGGTCCATGATACAACATTCTTCTCAGGCATTTGTATAAAGAGTTTGTTAGCCTCATCCACTCTTCCATTCTGAAAATACCCAGAAATCAAACCTGTCCAAGTGAAAACATTTCTTTCAGGCATATAATCAAATATCTTACGAGCTTCATCAATTCGACCAACCTTCGCATAAGCATGAATCATTGCAGAATCGACCACAATGTTACTATGGGGCATTGTGTTGAACAACTCTTCAGCTTTATGTAGATTGTTATGCTTAAGATAGATAGTGATCATTGAACCAAATGAAATGTCATCTTTCCGAGGCATTTCATCAAACAGTTTTCTTGCTTCAACGAGTTTACCCCGGCGACCAAGGCTACCTATTCTTTGATTATAGTTGTAAATAGTTTCCTCTGATTTATACAGTTCTGGCCTTGCATCAAAGATGGGATGTTCATGAACGCATAACTCTGAGCGATATTTGCTTACTCCAGAGTTGGATGTATGAAAATATCGTGCAAGGAAAACAGGAAAAACTTGTGTAGCATGTCGTCGACGTCTGAGAAGAATAGGGAACTGACGCCAGTAAAGGTGACAATATCCCGGCGAGGTTGCTTTAATGGTCATTTTCTTAAATACGAGAGTTAACCAGGGTTTCTTCATTATCTTTGGTCGACATCTTCATTATTGACCCGTCTCGAAACTAAGAAGCACCTAAAATACGGGTAAAAGAGGTTTTAGGGCCTAAGACCACCTCTATCTTATAAAATAAATAGGGCTCCAATTAGAAACCAACTAATCCAATTGAAAGCCAACTAAAAAAAACACATAAAACCCACCCCCCTCCCCTTCTTTCTCGACATAAAAACCCACCCCCTTCCCCCTCACCCTTTTTTCTCGACAGCTGCACCAGATCTGCTTCCCACCATCGCTTTCGTCATCCCAGCAACACCACCACCACGCGTCACCCTGCTGCACCAGGCATTCGTCATCACAGCAACACCACCACCACGCGTCACCTTGCTGCACCAGATCCATTGCTGTCGTCGAGATCCTCGCTGGGATTTCGAGGCCACCACGACGAGCCACCACTGCATCAACCCTGCTGCGTCGGAGCACCACCTAGCCGTCGAGATCCACTGTTGCCGTCTAGATCCACCACCACCACGACCTCCGCTGCTGCTGTAATGTCGAGCACCACGACGACGAGGCACCACCACCAAGCTGCTACTGTTATTTCGTGCACCACCACGATGAGCCACCATCAGCAAGCCATCGCCGCGAGCTCGAGGTCCACCAACACCACCACCAAGCCCTCGCCGCGAGCTCGAGGTCCACCACCACCCACCACACGTCAACTGCACCCACCCCACCACCACCATGACGAACCAACCCACCAAGCACCAGCAGCGACCTTCCCAACAGCACCAGCTACCTTCCCAACCCCACTAGCAACAACCCACTAAACCACATCGACATCAGATCTGATTTTTTCCTTAGGTTTAATTTTTTTTTTCAGGTAGCTTTTGGCAGATTTGGATATTTAGGGGGTAACCATTTAATTTAGGGGGTAAACAGGATTTTTAGGGGGTAAAACAGGATTTTTATGGGATAAAACATGATTTTTAGGGGTATATAGCCCCCGTTTTGGACGAACAATTTTTGTTTATTTGGACTGCCTTGGACAATATGGACTTAACTTACAAAATGGTACCCCACAAAAATTAAAATAGAGGGTGTGCACCCCCTAAAATAGGGGGGATCTACCCCTAAAAAATAAAAAAAGGGGGTCTGTACCCCCTAAAATCGTAAACCTAACCAGTAAATTTATAGTTAGGCCCTTAAAAAACATAAAAAAAAAAACTGGGCCCTTAAAATTCTCTTTTTTGAATTTTAGGCCTCAAAAGGTATATTCCTCCTAAAATACCGACGAAATTTGAGATACCATATGAAACTCGGACCCATCCAAAATATTGTAAATTTAGTTTGTAGGGTGTGCTTAAAATATATTTTCGTATTTACAGTTGATTTTATTCTATATATTCATATCCCGCCTTCAAAAAAAAGAAAATCTCGCCTTAATGAAGTTTTATTTTATCTCATCTAAACTCATTATATATTTGACAAAAAAAAAACTCATTATATATATATATATACCTGATAATAAAGAAATAAATCATGCTTCAGTTTTTTTCCGTATTATGGTATTTACCACATGAACATTGAAAGAAAAGAGATTAATCAAAACTACTACAGTATCCGGTTGATAGTCTTATTCTTAACCTCAGAAAAAGATTTTGTAAAAATTTAAATAAGAGATTTACGGATTACATACTGTAACTGAAATAGGTTTGAATCATCTTGCAAACTTAACGTGAACCTTACTCAAGAATTTATTTGTCCACAAGTTATGAATACCCTACCATTCTTTGTTTGATCAAGAGTGATTAAAGAGATGCAGAAGAGACAAGAATTATGTGTTTTCTTTTCTAAAGTTCGTGTATCAATTATACTAACCACCATAAGTTAAAGGATCAATAATATTTATATATAGGTGGGTTACCTTTTGAATATGCAAAAGGTAATCTTCCCACAAAAAATATGAGTATCAGTACGGGTTGCTCTATCATGGATGACCGACCCGTCCCAAATTTTAATAATTTCTCACTCGCACATGATGGGATAAGTCTCAAAATCATATAATGTGTCGCTACACAAAAATCTCATCTCAATACCAAATAAATATGACATACTGGGTAACTAGCTTGTCCGCCCTGACAAGCATATTTGCAACATTGCAATAAACCTGTTAGGGTTTCATTATTGTAGGACCTCAAATTATAGGTGTGATAATAATAATGTAGTAACTCATATCCTTAAAAAAATTTATCACTTTTGAAGTAATAATATGAGTCTACTATTATAACCTAATGTGACACTATCATGTTCTAGTCCTAGTTGATTTACATGATCAAAGACCCTGGAAGAACACATATTTGATATTTAATTTAGCCTTCATATTATACTTGAATTTATCAATAGTAATGCAGTCTCTTTCTTAGACATACCCTATTAAGTTGAATCAACTGTAACCGTTGATAGTATACTAAAATAGCAGACACTAAATCAAAATATTAAGAGATAGTCAGGATTACTAAAGGTATTGGTAAAAGGTATCACACAATTAAAAATAAAGGATCAATTATTTATTTATTTTCATCGCAACATATACACACACGTGGTATGACTCAAGTGCTACGATATGCATACTACGTATGTCATTCCATAAAAAGATACCATACATATGTATAATTAGTCAATCCCCGTTGCCTAAAATGTATTCTTTTATTAATCAACCCTTTTATAAATTACTTAATAACTTCACATCTTCTACGATACATTAGTAGATAGTGGAAATCTACCTTGATCACAAATAATATCAACATTTCACTTACATGGTTGTGATCTCATCTTAACATTTGTTTAGGAGAACTTCATGAACTCAATGTTTACTTCGTAAAAAAGGTTCATCATGCTCATAAGCCAATCTCATACTTGTGCAACTCTCATGTCAAAGGTTGTTCCCCGTATATGAGGGCAGACAATGTCAATCAGACATACTTTATCATCTACACACATATAAAACAATTAAGTCTTAACTTGATATATCAAATTATATTGAATAAAAATTAATGATATCTTCATTTCTTAATGAAATCCATGAACAACACACTCTATCTTACAGCTACACATATATCATATTCTTTTTATTCTATAGACATAAGATGACCCAAGAACACATCTCTAGTAACGTGTTTCATAAATGAATCAACATGTATCTTGTGTGTGGATATATATTGCAAAGATTTTATTTTTATTTTTTGCAATGATGTATCTAAAAAAACTATGCTTTATATTTACGTTTTTTGTCAAACTTTGATACTTTAGGACTTTCATAAACCCATTGTAGCATGACTATCAAAATGTATCACAACTGGATTTCCATTATGATTTGAGAATCCTGAATATTCAAAGAATTATTTAAAACAAACACCTTATTGGGTTACTTTTGAATATGCCACAAATGTAGCTTCCATAATGGACAAAGAAATATAAGTTTATTTCTTGATACACCAAGATATACCACAATTACTAAGCGGAAACACATATCATGATATAGATTTATGATCATCTAAATCATCAACCCAATTGGCATCTCTATATCCCTCAAAATGTAAATCCTATTCTTGAAAGTAAAGGGAACATTATCCGGTCCCTTTCAGGTACCTTATATCCTCTTGACAGCTTTCCAAAGCTTTTGTACTGGATTCAATTGAAAACGTCTTACTAAACCTACATCAAAATAAATGATTGGTCTAGTACATAACATGTCCTACAATATTTACTAGAAGACAATGGGAACGTACACGTCGTACGTCAAAGCATCTTTTTGATCTTTTTTCAAAGCTTCATAAAAGGTATAATCCATTAAGGAAAACATGATTGATCATTATGAGCCACCAAATTATTCGCACCTCGACTGTTTATATTTCTTCAAGTGTGCTTGTGGGAGTTGTTAACATCTAGTTAGTGATGGAAATGACCATCAATATTGATGCTCTAGTTATATGAACATGAACGAGGGTTATTGGTGCGCTGGTTTTATATATGTTTGATATAGCATATAGTTATATATGTTAAATATAGTATGTCTAATACAGTATGTTTAATATAATATGTTGTTCAATATAATGTGTTGTTTATTCAAATGGACATAATATATTATCATCTAATTTACTCATTAATTGTTTGAAATTATTTTAGGAGAAATATAATCTTGTCTTGTATAAATGGGAGATAAATCTACCAGAGAACGACAACGCACACTATTCTTAAAAATACAAGGTATTCTCCTCTAAAAAAATGGAAGAAGCAAATATTAAAACAATATTTGACCTTCCAAAATTTTGTTGAATAATTTGACAAGGCATGTATAATGAAGATTTTGATAAATGATGTGTTGTGTTCTAGTAGATTAGAGAGGAATCTACTGAATTTTAAGTATATATGGTAATGTTAATCATATTGAAACCACGAATAAAGAGAATAAAGCATATGTATGCATTACATCACTTACCACTAGCAAGAAATGGAGAGTAGAAAAGTCACTAACGATGTCCTCTGGATTATATTATACTGATATAGATCTAGTGGAATCTAATATTATAGTAAATAAAAAATCTTGCGATCCTCATATTTTTGTACTATGTGTCTATGTCATGATCTTCTTGTCCACCTGGGTGAAATATTAATGAGAAGAATCACAGAAAATTCTAATGGGAATCCATTAAACGATCATTAGATACTTTTATGAAGCAAATTATCATGAGTTGTTTGTATTTAAAAATTTATTATTAGGTCATCTAACAAAAATTTCTAATGAGGATTCCGGATTTTTAAGCGTATACAAGGGGACATATGTGGGTCTATTATTCCATCATGTGTACTATTTTGATATTTTATGGCGTTGATAGATGCCCCAACACGTTGGTCACTTGTTTGTTATTATATACTTGAAATTTTGTACTTGGGAGACCCATTTCACAAATAATAAGATTACATGCACAATCTATGGATTATACAATCAAGAGGATTTGTCTTGATAATGCAGAAGAATTTACATGTTGAGTATGTGATGACTATTGGGTGTCAATTGGTATAACTATTGAGAAACATATGCCACATGCTATATCACATACAACTACACTGGTTTGGATTAGACCACTTGATTATCATAAATAGTCCCCATTACAACTTTTATGTGACTAGGACCCAAATTTATCCCACTTTGGTTGTGCGGTATATGTACCAATTGTTCCACCACAAAGCACAAAAATGGGACCATAAAAAAGACTAGGAATTTATGTTGGTTTCAAATATCCATCAATCATTAAAACCTTGTGCCTTTAACTAGATATCTTTTCACATTATATTTTGATGATTGCTAGTTTGATGAAAAATACTCCCAGAATTAAAGGGGAGAAAAAAAAATGATGAAAGAATTACTTTGGTGGAATGCATCATCTCAGTTTGATCCCCACACTAATAAATTAGAACTATAAATACAAAAAATTATTCATTTTCAAGATGTTGCAAATTAATTAATGGATGCATTCACTAATTCAAAAAAGTGTCCAAGTCACAAATGCCAACTTTGAACGCTCCTGATCGAATTGATATACTAAAAGAGTAATCTGTTAGAGAATATAAATCATTGACGCCAGAAGCATGGTGAATTCTCGGTTCCAAAGATATTAAATTTGCGAAAGAAAATAAAGCAAAATAAGAAAGTTGGAAATCATAATATTTTAAAATTATGTAGATTAAACAACAGTTAAAAAAGCTAAAAAAAAAACTTCAGCTAGTTCTCAAGTACCTGAAAATGAAAGTATATAATATATATTGATAATAAGGAGGTCTTAGTCAATTATGCCATTACTGGGAAAAAGTGGAACCGAAAGAATGTTGATGTTGATCACAAATTTGCATATAAAGTAGTTATTGAAATGATGTGTGGAAATGAGGATCTTGAAATAAATGTTCATTCATAAATGCCGACAAAGAATTTTATGTCTTATAGGGGGAGGGTGAATAAGAATCTAATAAATGCCTAATATTACACCTTAAGACTAGGTTTAGTAAAACTAGTTGAAGAAGACTAATCAAAGTATTAAGCAAAACTTTAAGGAAGCATACTATATGATGTTTTTAAGAGTTTTTTTAATAAGGAAGCAACATTCTAGGAAAGCTATAATGCTAGCTATAAATATTAAGAAGCTAAGGCTTAAGGTAAGATAGGAAATAGATGATAAATCTAAAGCTAGAGGATAAGGACTACTAAGTAGAAACTACGTAGGAGAGATAGGGACATAGACAACCTACTAACTTAGCTATAAACCTAATATTAAATAATCATGCTACAAAGTATGATAATAATAAAACATAGGTCCTAAACTATAATGTAAAGTTCAAGGGTAGAGAAACTCTTATGCTTTCTAATCTATGGAATCATATAATGGGGGTGATAGTGATTATAAATAGGTTACACAAGCATTTATAGTGGTTCATACTCGTGAGATCCTAATACACTTTCTCAATGATTTTTACGAAATAAACTTGAGATTTTTCTCAGATAAATCACAACCTAATAGCGATACTTTTGACGGGCTAAGTCACAGCCTTAATGATGATTTTTTATGGGCTCAATCACGAAACATAGAGTAATAATTTTACCGAACAAGTCACAACCCAAACTCTAACACCTCGAGCTAGACTCCCTTATGTAATCACCTACACAAGTAACCACTTCCTATGGAAGCCTTCTCATTGAACTATTCTTTGCACTCGAACCTATTTTATCTTAAATTGGATCCTCAATCATATTCTAGATAAATAGATACTATCTTGTGTTTGATAAATGTTTGACTACAAGAATACCAAATAACTTCTAGTGAGTAAATAATACAATGAATAACAACAATCTTATATTAATGATAATAAAATGAAGATTAAGGTTTGTGGATTATTCTTGAAGTGGATGATGTGATAAAGTATGGTATCGTCCCTAAAGGTGTGATAAATAAATCTAAAACCTGAGGGAGCTACTACTCGCAAGTGTATGAATCATTGACAAGTAAAAAAAGGCAAGTAAGGGGTTATCCTTCTCCACAAAGACTATGATTGTAATACCTTTTTGTTTTATAAAGTGATTAAGGGTTAAGTTGAAATAACATAAAGTACAAGATATATGTGTTGGAGTGTTAAAGTAAGGAGGACTAAAAATACAAATAAATTAAAATAATTATAATTAACTAAAGGATGAGAATGCAAATAAATGATTAAAATGAGAAGTATAGATTGATAACTCACAAGTAATCTTCATCAGTAAATTCTATGATTTATTTTTTAAGGGCGAATCGGGATATATTCTATAGCCGGGATTAAACTTTCTTCCTAACTCACTTCAGGATAGATAAGGAAGTTGCCTCACACAACTAGAGACCTCTCCCGAGTGAGATCTACAATGATAATCGGAGCCTAAGGTTCTTACCTAAGTGACTATCCGGTTAGTCAAGACCTCTTGGTTACTAACGCACACTTGACCTTTATATATTATTTTCAGTAACCGACCACCCCCCCCCTCCTGGGTGAAATTCATAATCAATAAGGTCAAACCTCTATTTGGCTAGAATAATGGCTGGCATTTAAAGTCAAATATATAATCAAAGCAATAAATTAACAATTCATTTCAATAATTCTATTCTAAACTCAATAAAATGTAAAAAGTTGATTTAGGGTTCATACATCGTACGATTCTCAAGTTATGAATAAATTAGTTCATAAATAAGTGATGGAAAACAACAAATAAAAGTGTAAAATTCATGTTCATAATAAGAAGTAGAATAAAATAACACTAATAAATGCTGAAAGATGATGAATAATAGGTGCGCAATGGCATGCAAAGCTCTTCTTCTTCTTCTTCTTCTTCTTCTTCTTCTTCTTCTTCTTCTTCTTCTTCTTCTTCTTCTTCTTCTTCTTCTTCTTCTTCTTCTTCTTCTTCTTCTTCTTCTTCTTCTTCTTCTTCTTCTTCTTCTTCTTCTTCTTCTACAAGCGTTAATGGCTGCTCCAAAGCGTTTCAAAATTATGCAACTCCTGCTGTGATCTTCAAAATATGACATATAGTGTTTCCAATATGTTTTTGGAGTTTTGGGACCCATTTAAGTGGTCCAAGTCAACCCAAAAACGTTTTAAAGGAATGTGGGCTGGTTTGAATCACGACAACGACAAATTCAATAACATTTCATTTCAGCTCTATAGCATGAACCGTCAGTTCCTACGCGCTCCTGACTTCAACTACTATCTGGAAACCTAAGGTATCCTCCATAACCTTCATCAATTGCACGTGGTGACTCTAACCATTCAGTTATTTAATATAGCCAACAATGAATCTAGCTTTCCAAAAGTGTTCGAATCATCCTCTACCGCCATGACTTTGAGGTAATTTTATTTTTTTGACTTCTTATCATTGCCTTGGAGTATCCTAACATCCAAGTACCTAAGAGTTGCACAATTAACACACAATTTACGCAGAATAGCTCTGCATGTAACATAAAAGCCAAAATTAGACAAGCAAGTGTAAACCATTAAATAATAGGGAAAATCCCTCAACTAAGTAATAAAAATCCCCAAAATGATGTCTCTTGATACGATTATTCTATCAAAAAGATAAGAAATCAAGACCCCCGACTCAAAGTTTTGTCGTCCCGACAAAATAAGAACTAAACTAGGATCCTAAGTAAGCATAAACATTGAAGAAGAAACAATGAATGATCCCAAAGATATACCTAAACAAGTCTCATGAAAAAATATCTAGGAATTAATCTACAATTATACATATCATACAAATAATAAATTAAATAAATATGTCAAGAATAAATTAGCTTAACAATAAAAGAAGTGATCGGGTTTCACTTAGCTTGAAATAGTGGCTATAGTTTGTTCCTTGGTCTTCCCACATTGTCTAATAGTCCACTCAACTACTCCCTCTCTGTTCAGCCTTTACTTAACCAATAAACTAAAATCTCAAGGTATTAAGGTGTAGTGTAGGCTTAAGGCAGGGTGTGATAAACTTTTGGGGTAATTTAGAGTGTGATTTTGGCCCTCTCCTCACTATCCACCAACGAATTACCTTGGAGCTTGAGTTTACGCTCATAATCATTCACACTAACCCCTTCGCTGCCATAAAGTTGCATCCCCAAGTTCCTAACCAATATCAAAGATGTCCTATGCTGGATTTTTATTTTCTTTTTATATGTTTTCCCTTTCTATATTTTTGTAAGTCAAACACGAGACCCTTTTTTATGTGAGTTCTCATGTTACTTATTTTATTTTATTTTATTTTCTCAATCTTTTCTTTTCTCAAATCCGGAATGGATTCCAAATTAGCGCACAACGCATAAGAGCGAAATAAACATCTATTCACCCATTGTATGATATGATCATATACACCACCACCCAATATTCAAGCTCCAAGACAACTAGTCCTAAGCATGTAATTCGAGAGCGGGTCATATGTTCAAGTCTTAAAACTAAAATTAAAGGGTACGACTTGTAAAGTGACTATCAAAGAAAAGGAAATAATGTCTAGAACGGGGTTAATAAGGATATACATTATATTCGTTAGCAAGCTAAGGCAACAAAGGGCTAAAGAAGAAATGCTTCGGTTCTTTTTATAGCTAAGTGGATTCGTTACTTTTTCACTTTTAGTTTGTACATTAGGTATTATCTCGGCTAGGTTAGACCTCACGTTCTACACACCACTCCTCTCACTTTATTCAAAATTATCTTCTTTGCGTCTCCTACTAATCTGTTTTATCTACAATTAGGTGTTTTCATACAAGTACTTTAAGACACTATAAATAATTCATACACTTCTTACCTATCATTAACTCGTTTAGTTTACACTTTTGGGAGACATTCTTTAAGTTCTCACCTAATACCTATATTATACACTATTTCTTAATTTTCTTTATGGTTTTTATAGAAAGAAATTAAAAACACAAAAATGGGAATGAGGATAACGAATCACCAACCCCAAATCAAAAGTGAGTCGTGTCCCCATGACTCGAAAAGAGTCTCGAAAAAGCATAAAATTAATAATATACATACACTAAACACATAATAAGAAAAATTTAACGAGAGAGGATATAATGCTTACCTTTGCGAGAATCGCTCAATACTCAAGCTAGGGGTTGATGTTATCGATCCATAATGATGCCCGTTTAGGTGGACGACCTTGTATTAGGGTTATTTTAGGCTTAACTCGTCTATTATGAGGAAAAATGTCAACTCTAAAAGTTGTAGACATTTTCCTCAGATTTCTATAGACTCCTGAATTGCTGAATTTCGAGCTCGTATGCAAATTGTATGCTCTCCCAAAGATATCTCTCGGATACCAACTTTTGTACTTTTTCCCTCCAGCGTGTGCGTGAGGTGTACGCCACTATGCATGGTGTACATCTGCCTTATTCTTCCTATATTATGGTGATGGCAGTCACAAGTCTTGATACGATTGTTCACCGATTTCTTCATGCGGTATATCGCGTGGTTGGCGCGGTATACCGTGCCTAATGCTAGATCTCGGCATGAAGACCTTATTCACAATTAAATCAAGACCTTGGTCATCGTAGGGGTCACGTGGTGCACCACGAGGATATGCGGTGTACCACAAATACTCTTGACCAACACCAATAAAATCACATAAAATACTCACTCGTCTCCACGATCTCCTCTTTTTCACCCCGAACTCAATTTCAGGAATGCCTACACATCATAAACAAGTATCCTTCCTCTCCTATTATCCATAATAAACACTAATAACACAAAAATTCAAGATAATTTACACTACAGAATGAAAAATAATATTAAAGCAATTAAAATGTGGGTTGTCTACCACAAGCACTTTTTCTTTACGTTGTTGAAAGTTCGGCAATGTTACCTCAAGTTTTCCTTTTCTTAACGTATCCTCCCAAACAACGTGCAAGACTACTCGGATTAAAAAATCGATATTTGCAACTCTTCTTAGCTTGTACCTCAATCACCTTGTCTGGAACAACTCTGGTGACTGTTAGTGGCCCATTCCACGTTGGTTGGCATTTATGTGGTTTATTCCCAGATTGGGAGCTTTTAATACAACCTCATCGCCGAATCCAAACTTATATTTTTCTCTCTTTTTCATGGTTTCTCTTGGGATATTGTCAACTACGTTCTTGGTCACACTTTCAACCACTGACATATTTTGTACCTTTCTTTTATTTGCGTTTCCCAACACATAGAATGTTCGTGATTCGTCTTTGATGCTCAAGGTAACAGAGCCTTCATAAACATTAATCTTTGTCCACCCTGTGGCCAAGAATGGACGTCCCAAGATGAGAAGGACGTTTGTATATACATCACAATCAAATATAACAAAATTATTGGGAATAATATGATTACCTACTTGGACTAGTACATCCTCTATTACTCCCCACAGGTGTGTCACTAATCGGTCCACCATTTAAAATATGTCAGAGGTCAATTTCGATTCTCCAACACCTAACTTCAAATATACTATTTGGAATAAGTTTCACACTCTCCCTTAACTCAAACAGTTTTACCATTTAATGTACCACAATTTTTGACCCGGAAGTTGATACCTCCAGGGTCTTTGAGTTTTGGTGGAAACTTCCTTTGCACTTGGGCCAATAACTATTTAGTGAGCACCACCGTCTCGTACTCTTCCAACTTGTTCTTCTTGGAGAGTATCTCCTTGAAGTATCTCATATACTTATAAATCCTTTTTATGGCTTCGAGCCCATGGATATTGATCTTTAAGTGACTCATCATTTCCATAAAATTCTTGTACTTGTTATCATCACTCTTCTTGACTACTCTTGACTACTCTTGTACTTGTAAGAGAATTATACATACCTAAGGAACCTGAAAAGAGATTAAGAAAAAGAAAACGCACTAACTTGAAACAAATAAAAACTTCTGCACTAAATAAACACAATAACTAACTATAAAATCCCCAGTAGCGGTGCCAAAAACTTGATGGGCCTAAAGGTGTGAATAAAAAAAGAATAATAAAATATAATGAAAATACACACACACACACATATGGAATCCATGAGAAACTCTCTGCAAGTGCGCAACTCGTTTGCAAGTAATAGTAAATAAGTAAGAGTTTGTTCTTAGGGATTTAGGCAGTTAGCTTAAGCTTGTATTTACTAATAGTGGAGATGATTTTAGATATTAATATTAAAAACATAAATAAGTTAGATAATTGTCTAACACGAGTAGATAAATAAGAATGCAAATAAGATGATAATTAGGGTTACTAATATGAGTCTATCTTACTAATTGTTATTCTAACCTTAAGAGTGAATTGAGCATTATATATGTAATCAAGTTTCTATATTCCTCCTAATCCTCGTCAGGGTGGACTTAGGTGGCAACCTAACAATTACCAAGGGACTTGAGTAAGGGAGCCCTACGCAATGATCGGTGGTTAAATCAAACCTTAATGACTATATAGTTAGGCAAGCCCGTCAGGGTCACTACCACACACTAGAAGATTATGTGGTGTTGTCAATAATTGAATCCCCCGTCAGGGTGACAATCCAACTACTAAGTGCATTCCTAAGATTAGCCAAATATAGGGTTGGAATAGGTCAAAGCACATAACACAGATATACGCAAGCTCAGATAAATTGAAATAACAAAATATTGTTCTAGGATTTTAACAAAAAAATAACCCAAACAATGAATAGTTAAAACTACAAAATGAAATCTTAAATATATGGTTAAGCCACATATCTATATATAATTACCCTAATTATAGAGGGATAGGATGAGAAGAGGAGTTTGTCACTCTCCAGCTTCTTCTTATTTATGTCTCCATATTTGTGATGAATGAATCTATTCATGAGACATTATTTTAGGTGCATTACATTAATTGTTAAGGTATTTTCAACATTATAAGATAAATACTTAATTCATGCCTTGATTTAGAGATTTATTACTTTTGTAGCGTTTTTGGTATAATTTGTATGTTAAATGTGAAACTCTTAAGTAAAAGGAAATAATTAGATGCCTAATAAATGTCAAGGAGTTAAGTAAAGGAAACCCAACGTGAAATATAGAGTTTAAAGGAAACAAAGTGGAGTTAGGAAAGGAAAAGCTGGCAAATAAATTTGACATACGGTAAAGACGTCTAGTGTTTTACGAACTGCAGAAAATATATTATAAATTTGGAGGAGCCCTTTTATGAGTAGATAGATCTTCGAATTTTGGTTGTTTCCATATAAAGTATGTTGAAATCCAATAAGTAACGAAGGAGATATGACCAAATTAATCTGCTGTGTTTATCCTCCTATATTTTAGGAAACGAATTTGAAAAGTAAAAAGACTCCAATAACTTGACTTCCACTCTAATATTTCGACGTAGCACATATGAATACAGCTAGATACCTTTGTAAATGTTAGATATAGGATCGCAAAATAATAAATATAATAATAAACAAGAAATGAAAGGAACACCGATATACGTGGAAAACCCAAATCGGGAAAAACTACCAGAAGAGGAGAAGATATTATTATAGAGGGAGGATTGATTACAAAGAGAGTATAATGGCTGCTGCCAATTGAACAGGTTAACTAATAACCTATATAATACAATTTATTTATAGGTAAATAGAGATACTATGGTTTATAACTAAATGGGCCAGACTTCACAAAGATGAATTTTGGTCGCATCTCTAACAATCTCAACCTTGCCACAAATTCGGTAAGCAAGACCCAAAAATTGCAAATATCTCCACCTTGAATAATATCTCCATCTTGACGAGAATCCGCTAAAAAGTCATGACAAAAATTTGGTAATTAAGGCCAAAAAACTGCAAATATCTCCACCTCAAAAAAACATCTCCATCTTGACGAAGAATCTTATGGGGAGTCAAGACATAAATTTGGTAATCGAGCCAAAATACAAAAAACCTGAAAATATCTCCACCTTGAACAAAATATTTCCATCTTGACAAAGTATCTGCTAGGGAGTCAAGATATAAATCACCAATCTTCAAAAAACATCTCTCCTCCTATTCAAAGAAGCCCCGAAGGGATGAATGAGCCGCAAAGGTCTGAATAAGTCTCAAAGGAATGAGTAACGAAAGACTGAATAAATCTCGAAGGAGTGAATAAGCCTTGAAGGGCTGAATAAGTCACGAAGGACTGAATAAGTCTCGAACGGACTGAACAAGTCACGAAGGACTGAACAAGTCTCGAAGGACTGGATAAGTCTCGAAGGACTGGATAAGTCTCGAAGGACTGAATAAGTCTCGAAAGACTGAATAAGTCACGAAGGACTAAATAAGTCTCGAAGGACTGAATAAGTCTCAAAGAACTGAATAAATCTCTAAGTAAAATGAATAGGTCTCGAAAGGCAAAATATGAGCCTCGAAGGGAAATATTGACGAAGAATCCGCTAAGGAGTCAAGAAATAAATCACCAATCTTCAAATATCTCACCTCCTCTTCCAAAAAGCCTCGAAGGGATGAATAAGCCTCGAAAGGCTGAATAAACCTCGAAGGGCTGAATACAAATGGCATGCCAACTAGGTCCAAGAAACACTTGATCTAAATATCATAACTAAAAATACCTGAAGGGCTTAATTTAAAACGGTGAGTGCTAATAAAGTCCAAGCAACAATTGAGCTAGTATCAAACTCAACGGTGAACATATTTGCAATATAGCCCTGAGTACTAACAATTATCTCCACCTTAAAGAATACATCTCGTTCAAAAGGATATTCCAAATCAGTCTGTTTTGTTATATTATCAAAGGCTGTCAAAAACTGAAGAGTGCTCAACATATCCACTTTGCATTCCGTCCGAAATTCGGGGATATGATATCAAAAAAACCCCAATATAATTTTTCTTCCAAATTTGTATGCACGGGTATAATCACTTACCTTAACTTGCAAAAACAAAAGTCTTTTATTGCACTTATCCAAAAGTTGTAAAGAGTAAAAGCAACTTATCAAAACAATACCAAGAAAAACAACTTACACGAAAATCTGGAGAAACTAACCGCAATATGGACTAAGTATGTCGAACAACTTTAACGAAAACCTCGATCAATGCCGTCAAATATAAAAAATAGCCTTAATCAAATGATCCAAACTTGATAGGTCAAAGTAAACGTAACATGCCATAACAAATATCTTGTATTGCAGTCGAATAGCATAATCTCCAAATTTAGCGATTTTAATAACCAAAAAATAATAAAGCAATACACAAAAATGATAAAATAACTCAAAATTTGGATAAACGGACCTAAAAAATGGAACCAGAACACTAGAAAACCTTAGGAACACCTCTGGTCAATTGAGTCAACAGATAAAATAGCTCCGATCAATTTGGTCAATGAAGAAATCGAGAAAACTTGCAAAGGTATTCGAAATTTGGAGAAACCGACCTTGAAAACGGATTTGGTACGTCGAAAAATTCTCGGGAATATCAGGTCAGAGAGTCAATGTAAAGTCAAAGTCAACATTGACAATCAACGGTCGCAGTCAAGGGGTAGTCTTTGGTCAACACTTAACATCTTTTGCAAAATTATTATTATTAAAATATATAAATATATAGTAAAGTAATAATAATAATAAAATTTAATTTTCCATAAAGAAAGGTCTAGGCACGAATAAGTAATGATGTGGATTGACCAATAAAAAGAAGAAAAAAAAAGAATAAGTACTGATGTGCTGCTTTCTGGCTTTCGATAGTTGCGGACGTGAATTCTTTCTTTCTTTTTTTTTCTTTTTCTTAACTACCCTTTAGCTCACAACAGATAGCCAGATAACATGTAAATATTTTTCTATTTTAAGCACACCAAGTGCATGCAAGGTTTCTAATTTTAAGTACACCAAGTGCACGCAAGGTGACATACTCCGCGTTGCAGTGGATTGGAAGATCTTTGTCTTCCTCACCCGCTACTTGCAAAAAACGACCCAAAATATAGAAAATCCGACCCGATCTTCTACTCTTTTGCAACAGCCTTAATTTATTTTTATTTCGTTCTGGTTAATCCTTAGCTCTGATACCACTTTGCTAGATTTAGGATCGCTAAATAATAAATATAATAATAAACAAGAAACGAAAGGTACACCGATATACGTGGAAATCCCAATTTGGAAAAACCACGGGAAGAGAAAAAGATATTATTATAGAGGATTGATTCCAAAGGAGAGTATAATGGCTGTTGCCAATTGAACGGGTTAACTAATAACCTATACAATAAAATGTAATTATAGGTAAATAAAGATACCATGGTTTCAACTAAATGGGCCAGACCTTACAGAGATGAATCTGAGTCACATCTCTAACAGTAAATATTGTCCTTTCTTGAATTTTAGTTCTTAGTATCAAGTTCAGTCATCCAGAGAAGCAAGAAGACCTGGAAAGGAATACAAGAAGTTGAAAAGTCACAAACTCCCCTTCTTTATCATATCCCTCACATCATTAGGATTATTTTTTATTAGATTCAATAGCTTAACTATATTTCTAATTACTTTTCTCCTTAGATTATTTCTATGTCTTTAGGTATGAACTAATTTTTCCATAGCTTGGGTTTGCATATGTATAATATTTGATCTCTAAATTCTTTCTTTGTATGCTATTTGGGATTAACCTTTAAATTGATTGAGCTACTTAGTTACTCTATATTTCTGTTGTATGTGCTTTGACTTAATGTTTGTAGTTCTTGCGATTGCAAACGTGTAGGATTACCATAGTAGTTGGATGGTCAGCCGGAAGGGGTGTTCCAATATTGAAACACCACATAAACGTCTAATGTGCGGTAGTGATCTTGATGGGCTGACCTTATTAGATAGTCACTTGCGTTTGAGATTAACCACAAATTATTGCGCATGGTTCCCTGGTAATTGTTAGGTTGCCTCCTAAGTCCACCCGGAAGGGGGTTAGGAGGAATATAGAATCCTGACTATTTACACAAAAAGAGCTCAATTCACCCTTATAACTAGAATATTGTTTTTAAAAGGATAAGTGCATACTAACAATCCTAAGCTTTATTTTTTGAATCTGAAAATCAAAATATTATTTCTTGTATTGTCTTTTTATTTAACAAGTAATTTCTCCTACACTTCTATATATACACAAGTAGATTTAACAGATCAATTCCCTAGAAACTAACTTTACTTACTAACTAAACTTGCAAACGATCTGTAATGCAGTGAGTTTCTCGTGGTAGTTAAGGGTGTGTGTCCTTTATTCTTATATTTATTTTTCATTATTTTCTCGCAACGTTGCATCCACCAAGTTTTGGTGCCGCTGCCGGGAATTTATCTTTAAGTTAGTTTATTTGTGTTTATTTAGTGTAGAAGTTTTTATTTTTTTCAGTTTTACACGTTTTCTTTGAGTCTCTTTTCAGGTTCCTTAGGTATGGTGAGCTATTACGCACCAATGAATAAAAATATGCATGGGGCCCAAAGCCAAAATCTCTATCAAGAAAGTTCGAGCTACCAAATTCAAGCTCCACCACAACCCATTCATAATCCACAAGAAGGCTCCAATAATGAGGTCCCACAAAACCTACAAAATTTCATGAAATTAAAACTAGCCACCGTACGGAGCCATAAAGACAGATTAAAGAGGCAAGAAGCAAATTTGGAAGCAGTAGTGGCGCAAGTCACTCAAGTAACCAGTTCCTTTCTGAAATTTCACCAAGATATTCCAAATTTGATCCAAGGAATAACGGAATTTCAAGCTCCAAAGGCACTTCCATTTCATCCACACGAAGGTATAAAAGATACTCTTGAAGCAAAGATCACTGTTATTGTATCCTCAGTGCAGCTCATGCATTAACAATATCAAGCGATGGAGCCAAGATTAACACAACTCACTATGATCAATCAACAATTACAAAAAGATTTTTACATAAGAAATTGGGCAATAGAAATATGGGTTTCAAGGATGTAACCATAGAAGAACCAACCAATCTTATCCTAGATTAGGTAATTGTTGAGAAAGAGGATGAGAAAAAGGTTGAGCAAGAGTTCGAGCATGTGGTTAAAGAAAATGAAAAAGAGACTAAGAAAGGAGAGACTATTTCACCAAAGGTGCAAGAAGAAGAATTTAAGGTGGAGCCACCACCTACACAACCATCATCACCAATCAAATTTCACATAGACGTAAATATTAATTTCGTTTATGAAGTTTTTTTAAAATATTTTGAACTTTTTGAATTTTTTTTTGTATATAATAGACATCTATGAAATTTCATGGATATATGTATGTATGTATGTGTGTGTGTGTGTGTATATATATATATAACCCATGTACACCTCCCAAAACAGATATCTCACACTCCTTCATTATTATTCATAAATACAACAAAAAACCTCCATAAATATTTATTTAGCTATAAGAATACCCTCGTTCATAATACTGTTTTGAGTGTCAGAGTGCTAACATGAGCATATTTTCTATGGTACTAACTTATTGTATGGTTTCAGGTATCATTAGTTGTATGTAGAGGAAGTTTGTTGGTTGAACACGATGACACCTCGATCTATCTCTCTTATATCTTTAATTCACTTAGCATTCCTCCCGACACTCTCTTAGGTGACTCTTATATGATTTCTACATAAATAGATTCTATTGGTGGATGTTTATCCTCTATCAACAATATTCCCGGTTTCCTTGTGTAGAGAATTTATAAGAGGTCGCTTCGAAGGGTTTTTCCGAAGTGGTAGAGAGTATCAGTTGTAAACTGGCGTTCATGTGTGGTGTATGAACAGGGGAAGGATTCACATGTGTGTAAGGTGGTTGAGTGAGTGTTAATAGTATACTCGGGTTCCTTGTGTAGTGATGCACGAGAGGTTGTTTCGAAGGTTTTTTTGATGTTGTTGTAAAGATTTGTGAGCTCATCTTGTTAAAGAGTCTAGAAGATTATAGTTTAGAATCTTGGCAAAGTTTAAGGGTCAAATCGACCTTCGGTAGTAAACTAAGCCTATGGGAGTCAACCAACTTAAATATTGTGAATCACTTCTCTTCCCCTACTCTTAACTCCCTTGCATGACAAAATTTTGATATATTTACTGTTCTATTATTTGTTATTTTAGGCTCATAAATCATATGCTAGCTATTCTAGGATATATCTCTTTGATTATGGGCTATATTTTATTTTATATTGTGCATGCTTGTATTTGATATTGTGTCTCATTCATATCTCTTAGCTTATTTTGTGCATCTAGCCTAGCTATCTTTTTATCTGTAATGTTTGTATCTTTATATAGATAGTGGATAATTTTTTCCCTCATAATCCTTCTTTAACCCCCCCTCCATAGGACTATATCTTGGGTTGGCATAGGGTAAATAATTGAAAATAAGATAACTTCATTTGATATATTTTACATCTATTGTGATTAGGGTAATAGACGGTATGAGAGACGACTAACTCATTTGATATTTAACAATGAAATGATATGAATGGAGATATTCCTACTACATTTCCATAAATATACGAATAGATTTGAAGCTTACAAATGAGCCCGTGTCATTTATTTCAAAGAGAATCAACATATGTTAATTAGTTGAAGTCCTTGTTTGAGATATATATTACTTTGTAAATGCTCCATTAGATACTAGTGGAAGGTAAATTTTATATTTTTAAGTATAATATCATATTATTGTGCTTGATTGTTGAATCAATCATAACCCTCTCAAAGTAGTTGAATTCAACATCCTTTTTTTTCCTAAACATGTATAAAATGGGTTGTGACGTGTTAGGATTTAATATATTTTATTCATAGATAGCATTAGCGTCCCCAATACGTGTCATAATTGTTTTTCTAACACATAATAATACTAATTTTGTTTTATTTCATTAATCTACGAAATTAATCCATATTATATAATATTGTAAAATAAGACTAAAAAAACCATACTTATTCTCCCCCTTTTCCAACTGACGACACGATTTCCAGCTTTCAACTTTTTTGGACACTCTTATCAACCGCACGTTCTCATTCTCCGATTAATATATTTTGCTATACAAATTTAGTTAATTGATATAATTTTACTCAATTTGAAATTACTGTAGAAAGATGGTTTGATGTTCCTACAATAATTTTACTTTAAATATACGCATCTATATTTATTTTTCTATATATTTGTAATTTTCTTGTATCAATGTGTATGGTACCATAACGAGGTATTCAAGGGATGATAGCGGAAAGTGTAATTTTTACTAACTTTGTATTATCATCTAAAATTTAGCTTGTAATCAGAATATTTTTATACAAATTAGGTTAATTTTTTAATTAGGGGAAGTGAATAAAATTTTAGATCCTCTTTAAATTTTACTTTTCGTCCATATTGTGTAAATTTCTCAGATCCAAAACTCTTAGTGTTATCCTGTAATACAAAAATTGATGCTAAACATAGAAATCGGTGCAATACAAAAGGGTGGATCCATTTTTTTTTAAACGAACTAAAATTTAGAATTTTTCGTTAGATTGATATGATATACATGGATTTTTGGAAGATACACTTCCTAAAAAAACAATTTAAGGGGCTAATAGGATCTTCTTTTATATGAAAACACCAAATATATAATTGTATTGTATCAGCTTCGTAATATTATTTAAGTTATAAATCATATCATGTATTTGTATTTTATCGTTTTAATATTAATTTCATCCAATTCTGTATTCTTTTACTAGAAAAATTAGGTTTACTATATAAATTAAATAATATTTATAACAATATCAATGATATTTTAAAATGTTTAAAATAGTTAGTTACGCAATTGGAAGATATAATATAATGTGAAGATAGTTTTGTATAAGAAAGGGAGAAAACTGTATTTTTATGTGTTTTTGAACTGATAAAATTTGAATAAACAACACAATCTAGGTGTATTTATGTATATTTCATCTATTTATATTATATTAATTATGTGTGCAATTATTGTAATTTTTTTAATTAATATGATGTTTAAGTTTATAATTTCAAACTCATTAAAAATTATAGGAATAGACTCAATAAAGCTAAATTAATATGCTATTAGTCTATTAGAGATACAAAAATATTATTCTTTGGCTTATATCGACTACATTCTAAGACCAATGAGGCCTACATCACAACTGTTTATCCCTTGAATATGTCGATAGTTTAGACTACATAGCACCAGAATACGCCGATAGTTCTTGATCAAACATATTAATTTAGGTAAGTAAGTAAGTAATAGATGTAACATAAGAGTTAGTTGGAATGAATATTTTAAAGATTGTTACATTGGGAGAATCTGAAAATGATTTAAAAAAAGAATGCTCTAAATAAAGATCATCTAAGGGTTCAAGCATGTCATCCACCTAAAACTTATTCTAATTGATGTATAGAATAATGTTTATTTGGATATGAAACGATTAATAAATTACCTAGTTTGATTAACCTCTTTAAACAATTAGACGAGCTATATGACTAATAAAGTATTTTTTGATACTAGTTTCCAATTATTGTATAGTTGGTTAACCCATTAGATAAAACAAAAAGTTTTACCCAACCAGTCCGACATATAACTAAATTAATTAAAAAGAATTACTTAAGTAAAGTTTGAACACGTTCTAAGAGCAATGAGGTTTTTTATTTTTTAAACCATGAATTAGTATATTTTTCTATTACAAAAAGAAATTATTATTTTATTATTAAACAAACGGTTAGTGATGTCTCCTCATTTGTGATAGATTTATGTTAAGATGAGACATCATTTTTAGTGTTTTAGAAGTCAATAATGTCAATTTTCTTGAGTTTTAGTGCACTTTCCTATTTTGTGTTTTGATTTGTAGAAATAATATTTTTAGAGCATATTGGGTTTAATTGTTTATTTAGTGTGTAGCTTTAAAGATAATTATGGAGATTAATTAGAGTCCAAGTCAAAGACAACAACTTATGGAAAGAGATTTACATGGTAATTGGAGAAAAGGAAATAAAAGCTAAAAAGATGGAAAAGGAAAAGCTACCTAAATCTGGGATTCTGCACACTCGTTTAAAGATTGGTGTTTTTACCTAAGAAATAGGCCGAATTTGGAGATTTCCTTTTATTGGGCCTAGATAATTCTGTTGCGATTCTTTTGGTATCTTGTGGAGCAAAATCGGACCAATAACGAAGAAGATACGCTCAAAACGGTGCAGCAGTGTTTATCTTTATTTCCATACGAATTTGAGTTGGGCTAGAAGTCCATTACCTTAACTATTCCTCAAGAAAACGAATTAGGTCTTCTAAACACCTATAAATACACCCTTATATCACTTGTAAATCATCCTTGCCTCATAGTAATTAGTTCTTAAGGTTTTATTCTTCCAGTTTATTGTAGAGAGCAAGATGATGTCTTTTGTAATTTCTTTTAGTTTATTTCCATCAGGTATGAACTAAACCTCTCATAGCTTGGGTTTTGCATATGTATAATCTATGAATTCTAATTCTTCTATCTAAGTTTCTTTGGGAATTATATGTTTTAATATGATATTAGCTACTTACTTTATATTTGCTTATGTGTTTTGATTTAATGTCTTTCCTAGAACTGATCACTTTAGGATTGTTTTAAGAGTAGTTAGATGGTCTCCTTGACAGGGTGTTTAACTATTGAACCACCACATAATGTCTAGTGTCGATAGCAGTTCTGACAAAACATACTTCTAACTAGATAGTCATTAGGGTTTGTTTTAACCACCATATCACCAATTGATTGTAGTGTGCTGGATAGGGCCTTAGTGGCGTTTGATAACCCTATTTGAGTCCTCGTCTTGGTTGTGCCGTAGCCCCCTTAGTCGCTCTCAAGGTCTAAGGTAGTGGAATTTAGAATCCTGACTAAGTATACCAAGAGCTAATATTCTCCCTTATGAACTAGATTTATAGATAGAATTAGAAGGATTAGTGCATACTAGCAAAACCTGAGCTATACTTCTCATATTCTTAATCTTTTACTTTATTGTCTTTATTTTCCTAGTTTTAATTAATTTTAATTCTTATTCTCGAAATTCTTTGCTTTAATTTACTGTCTTCTAGTTATTTACTTTTACTCGTTATCTGTTCCTACGCGATTAACACACTTAAGTCCCTGAGAACGAACTCTACTTATCATTAAAACTTGCATACGTCCTGTAATACTTGCAGTACTGTGCCTGTCTAGGGTGAGAGTGCATAGTTTTCCATACTTAATTTGATCTTATTTTTATCACACCCTAGGCGACACCAAGTTTTTGGCGCCGCTGCCGGGGACTTGTGTCTCGTTAGCGTGTGGGTTATCTATTTCGAGTTTTAGTTTTTAATTAGTTTTTACTTTTCAGTTTTAGTTTAGTTTTAGTCTTTATTTTTCCAGATTTACGCTTGGGTTTGCTTTAGTCTTTTTCAGGTTTCACAGTGTTTAATTCTTGGCCTCCCTTATCGGAGCCTGAGAGGAGCTTCAGACCTTACAACAAACGAGTTCGTGAGGAAAGAGCCTTGAGAAGAGTTATGGCATCCCAACAAGATCCACCAGTTGGAGGAGGACAACAATTACCAGGAGGAGGATTGCAACAAGATCCAATACTTGGACCACCACTCGGTGGAGTGCAGAATAACCAAGGTGGACAAGAGCTACCACTTGGTGGACAAGAAGGAGTACAACTACCAGCAGGAGGAGGTAATGTGCAAAATAATCTCAATAATCAACAGAACCGAGTTGAACAAGATCTACCTGGCCTTAATATACCATTCCATGTTCAACCCATCGGTTACCGCCCTCCTGAGATTCCGAATATCAAATTTAGACCCGATCGGGGTATGCTTAGTCAATTTCAGAGTTTCGGACTTTATACTGGTACAACTATTCAAGATCCGGTAAAAGCGATTCAGAAGTTTATGCAGATTTGTGATGCCTACATTACTCCGGGCATTACACGCGAGCAACTGTATTGTCATATGTTTTCGTTTTTCTTGACCGGAAGAGCTAGCGATTGGCTAGAAAGACAACCACATGGAACCATTCACTCTTGGAGAGAACTTCAAGCCGCATTCTTTAACCGATTTTATCCGAAGAGCATGAGACTTAAAGATAAAGCCGAGCTTGCAAGATTTTGCCAAGAAGATGGAGAAACAGTGGGAGAAGCATGGACGAGGTTTCAACAAAAATTAATTAGATGTCCACTCCATGGGTATACACCTGCTCTACAACTTGCTATGTTCTATGAAGGTCTTAATGATAAAGGTATAGAAAAGGTGGATCACATTGGAAAGGGTAATTTTGTGTCCATGAATCACAATGAAGCTTCCGAGGTGTTAGAAAACATTATGGAACAAGAAAGAAGTTGGCCTTCAACGCGAGCTTCTACAGCAAAAACCCGAGGAACGCTTCGTTTAGATGCAGAAACTGCGAATTCAGCTCAAATATCCTCTTTAGAAAATCAAATCAAGGAGCTGAGAATCGCGATGGAGAAGAATTTAGCCGCTACAAAGGTAGTACAAGAAGCACAAGGTTGTCAACAATGTGGAGTTAACGATCATTCATGTGAAGAGTGTGAATCAAATCCGCAATCTGTTTACTTTATATCCAACCGGTGGGGCAATCGCAACCATCCGGGTATGCAGTATTCAAATCCACAAGGGGCCGCTAACCCTGGTCAATATCAATCGCGACCCCAGAACAACTCTTACCAACAGAGAGGTCAGTACCAAAACCAATATCAGAATAGACCTGCTCCTCCACAACAACCTGCTCAAGACGCCTATACCGATTCGTTAGAACAAAAAGCTTTACCTCAGTATCCTCAAGAAGGGTCTATGGACAATACACAGATAATACAAGCTCTAGACCGTTTGAACACAACTATAAACGCTCAAGAAGAAAAGGTCAGAGGACATGATGCCATACTTCAGATGCTAACTACTCAAGTGACACAGTTAAACAAAGTGTTAACAAGTGTTGTAGAACAAAACGAAGTAAAGGCAATCGAAGGAGGTGAAGATAAGGATGAGTTCGAAGCTTGCAAGGCTATATGTCTTGAGATTAAGGAAAAGAAAGAGGAAGTACCACATGCTGCCATTAGTGCCGTGGAAGTTCCCAGTATTGAAGAAGAACCAACCGAGTCTAACCCCGAGGACTCTGACTATTTAGAAGTTTGTCTGGAGGACGATCAAGAGAAAGACGAGTTCATAGAATTACTGAGGAAGGTGCAAGAGGAGATTCGATCGGTAGTAGAATATGCAGCTGAGTTAGCTAAAGAGAAAGAGGAAGAAGCCTCAAGAGAGGAATCGAAAGATGAAGTGGCACCTGCTGTGCTAGAAGAGAAAGAAGAAGAGAAGGTGGAATTGCCACCTATTGTTCAACCAGTGTCATCAACTATTCCTAATACAAATCCAAGCGATGACACTGTTCTCAAGACATTTGTAGAGGCGTACCAACCTGAAAAAATCAACGCCCAAATGCTTGAGATTGCGAAGAGAGGACTTACACCGCAACAAGTGTTTACGCAAGTTATTCTTGAGAAAGAGGCGAGTGTAGAGATCCCGAAAGAGAACCTGAGGGTTTCGAGAAGAAGTGAGAAAGAGCTACCTACAAAGCTTAAAGATCCGGGAAGTTTCAACCTTCCTATTCAATTACATGGTATGCTCAAGGTGAAAGCTATGTACGATGTGGGTTCTGGTGTGAATCTTATGCCTAAGTCCGTGTTCGAGAGACTTGGACTTCAGAAATCAGAGAAAACTCCAGTGAAGTTGCAGTTTGCTGACAACTCAGTGAAAAGGACATGGGGAACAGTGGATGACGTCTTAGTCCGTGCAGGTAATATCGCCATCCCTACTGACTTTGTTATTCTTGAGTTTGATGCAGATAAGCAGGTTCCGATCATACTTGGACGGCCTTTCATGGCCACAAGCCAAAGTGTGATCAACTTCCAAGATGGGACCATCACCCTTCATGCAAAGAATGTATCCGAGACTTTCTATGTCTTGGGTAAGAAACCGAGGAAGTTGGATCCCACCGTGCCTATCATCCACAGCCTTTCACATCACAAAGTCCCTCCTGAGAAGATCCACTTAAAGCCTGTGGATACTGAGCCAGACATTGAGTTTGGGGTTGGCCATGAAGTTTTATGGAAAGCTCACAAACGCGAGAATAGGCCACGAAGTTTCAAAGACTCGTGGATTGGACCATTCATTGTCACTAAGGTTGTTTCAGCCAAGGTGATAGAAATTCGCCCCAAAACTGGGGTCAAGCGCAGATTAGTTGACGTTCATAGCCTTACTCGTTGTTGGGGAGGCTATATTCACAAATCTTGACAGAGGTAACACGTCTAACTTTGAAAGACGTTAAGCAAAAGTGCCGTTCGGGAGACAACCCGAAGTTTTTTTATGTTTTCATGTCTTTTACGTTTTTAGTTTAAGTTTATTTTAGTTGTTTTTAGTTGATAATGCATATTTGAGAAAGGTATTAGTGTTTTTGGTGTGTAGGAATTGGAGAAATCGAGTTAGGGAACGCGAGGAAAATTTTTGGAGCAAAGGAATGCACCCCGCGGACTACCCCACGGACTACCCCATGGTCCGCAGGGGTGGTCCGCGTGGTCAAAAACCCGTACCACGGGTTACTACCGCGGGTCTGATCCAGAAACCAGAAAAATTGCCGCGGACTACCCTCCGGTACACCGCACTATGGTCCGCGCCTCAAAAACGCGTGCCACGGGGTAGGTACCACGGGTATTTTGACGGAGTTAGCTACAGATGCCGCGGGGTACCCTCCGGTACACCGGACCCTAGTCCGCGAGGTCAAAAACCCGTGCCACGGGGTCCTACCACGGGTCTAGACCAGAGAGCAAAAATTTTCGAGCATCAGATGTCGCAGACTACCCTGCGGTGCACCCCATGGTCCGCAGGGGTAGTCCGCAGCGCCGCCAGAGGAGAGAGAAAGTTACGAGATTTGATTATAAAGGAGGTATTAAGCTTTTAGTTCCGAATTTAATAAACCCAAACCCTCTTTCTCCTCTCCACAACTCTCCTAACTCCATTAAAGCTCATCAAAACCTTCACCAATCACCAAAACACTACCCAATCATCAAGAAAAACACATCAAACCTTCTCTCCACATCATTACAAGAGAGATTCAAGCTACCAATCATCACCAAATTCATTCAAATTGAAGAATCAAAGAGCCAAATTTCACAAATTCATCACACAATTTCTAAAATCCAAGCCTACCCATTACAAATCATCCTCACCCACATAGAGATTCATCACCAATTCACCCATCCTAGGCCAAATCAAGCTTGTTCATCCATTAATTCAAGAGTTTAAATTTCAAGGGTTGCTAAAGCTTTGAGTTGGGGGTTAATTGAAGATGACTAATAGAACAACAATCTTATCTAACAAGAGGGAGGTGAAAAGTAACAAGGGATTGGATTTAAACAAGAAGAAATCAATTAACAAAGGTGCTAGTTCTAAATCAAAGGGTAAAGAGAAAGTAGAGAATAGTGGGAAACCTTCGTATGATCGTAATGGTAAAAAGCTTTATTATTATGCTAAGGAGAAAACTCAAACTCAACTAGATCTTATACCTATGGAGAAAGTTGATACTTCAAGAGCTCTGAAGAATTCTGCAGAGAAACAATTAAAAGAACTACCTTTTGCTTATGAGAAAGTATTCAAGGAAGAGATTAGAGATGGAGAATACAAGAGATTCTTTGAGCTTGGTGAGAAATTGGGTTGGTCTACGTTCATGGTAAGACGTTCTGAATTATGTCATGAGTTAGTTTTGGAGTTCTATCTAGGCCTCCTTAGCCAAGATAGTAATTGTGTTCCGATTAGAAGAAAGTTAGTTCCTTTCACAGTTGAGGAGATTAGGAACCACTTCAAGTTTAAGAAATTGAAAGGTTTTTGCAAATTTGAAGAAGCAGTTGCTAAACGAAAAATCTTTGATGAGGAATTACTCTTTGAGCATGTTTTAGACAAGGAGAAAGTGCAATCACATAAGGGAGAATTGAAGGCACCTTGGCCTTACAAATATCTTCAAGCAGATGCTAGGATTTGGCACAATTTCCTTATCCCTAATGTCTTTGGAAACACACGAACTTTGGATGTGACTATGAAGAACGCGCTACTGTTGGACTGTATTTTGAGAGGAGAAGAAGTTGATGTGGCACAGTTGATCTATGAGGAGGTGATACGATTTTCGGTCTCTCCTAAATCAGTTTATAATGTTAAATTTCCAACTATGATCACGTGTCTTGTGCGAAAAGCGAATGTAGTATTGGGTGAAGAAGAGAAACTCGAGTTTAAAGCGAGTTATATTGATAATGCTTGGATCAAAGAAAGTCTTCGAAGAGCGGGTTCTACTCAAGTCTCGAAGGAAGAAAAGGAGCAAAATTGGCAAGAGAAGATGGAGGAGCGTTTAACGAAATTTGAAGCAGCTCAAACTTCCTTAGTCAATGATGTGGCAAAAATCAATGCTAATCAAGTGCACATCATGAAACTCCTTGAACAATTAACGAAAGGTCCAGCAATTCCAACCTTGGATATCAATGATGCGAGGCAATAGCCTCGAGAGTATGTTCTCTTTCTTCCTTACCATTTATGTAAATATGCCTATCTGCTAATTTTAATTTCTGTTTTTCGAGTTTTTTTTCGAGTCGTGGGGACACGGCTCATTTTTGAGTTGGGGGTGTGGGGATTCGTTGTCTCTCATCTCCATTTTTCTGTTTTTTTTGGGTGAAATTAAATTTTTTGATACATGGGAATTAGATGTAGAGTGTGTTTAATAGCTTGAAAGCATAAGCTCAGTAGATTAATGATAGTAAGTGATATGTTTATGAGCTATGTATTTGTATGCTTTGAGTATTTGCAGGAAAACACACGTTGATAGTAAAGAAAAGATTAGTGAGCAATGCGATAGAAAGTATGTTCGATCTCAGGGAACCTTGAGAAGTGTGTAGGCCGTGAGATCCAAGCTAGTTGAAAAACCATTTGATGAAAGTGCTAAAGGTAAGAAATTTTCCAAATTACATAGTGTAGAAAGTGATCAAGGCGGTTCTTTCATATTTTGAAGCCTTTGAAGCCTTTTTATACCTTCTCACCTTGTGATTTTTTTAAATGATATATCCTTCTTAGCCCCTTCTAGCCTTTTGATTGAACCACATTATAAGCCATATCCTTTAGATTTTAGGACTTTTCCATATGACCCGCACTCGAATCGCGATGCTTAGACAGTTGTTTTAGAGCTTGAGTTTGGGGTGGTGGGTCCACCATTATGGGAATTGTTATTTTGTTGGGATTTTTGAGCTTATAAATTGTGCTTTGTGCTTTACATTAATGATGTGTCACAGATTTGTATTGTAACCCTTTGCCGGGGTAATAGTGAATGAAAAAGAAGCTTCGAGCTAATTTTGCCAACAAGGGCATTAAAAGAAAAAAAATATATATATGAGAAATTAGCATGATATCTCATCATTAAAAGAGAGTCATAGCTATAAAAGAATTGATTTGAAAAGAAAAGAATATATATATATATTCGGACCGGCAAAGTGGATTTTTATGTGAACATCTTAAGCTTTAATTAGGTTATTGGGGATGCTAAATTTTGCATCAAGGAATTCATTGGGTTGAGTGAGAAACGTTTTATGAGAGTAACTCAAGCTCTAGGGCGATTCGTTGATGGCTAGTGAGGAGAGAGCCAAAAGCTCACTCCAAATTATCCAAATATATGATCATACCGTCCCTAAGCCTACATTACAACCTTAAAGACCTTGTGATTCTTTGTTATGTAATTGAGAAGTGATTGAGCCATTAGAGATTAGTTAAAGTGGATCCTTGGATACTAGTGAGGTTTGATGAACAATCTATAGCTCTCTTGGGGAACTGAGTAAAGTTCCAATCCTTCTTACATTGCGAAACTAATCTGATCTTGAATTCAAGCCATGTTGACTGTGGATATGAGAAGTGTACATGTATGTAGTTTATGAATATTATTGCATGAAATTTTCTGAGTTATGTGCTTTAGGTTTATTCTATATATTCTGCTATGCTTTTTCCCTTGTGTTAAGAATTTTATAAGTGTGTATTTCTAGACTTCCCTATGTTTTTATTTTTATTGTATCGGGACGATACAACTTTGAGTTGGGGGTCTTGATGTCTCCTCATTTGTGATAGATTTATGTTAAGATGAGACATCATTTTTAGTGTTTTAGAAGTCAATAATGTCGATTTTCTTGAGTTTTAGTGCACTTTCCTATTTTGTGTTTTGATTTGTAGAAATAATATTTTTAGAGCATATTGGGTTTAATTGTTTATTTAGTGTGTAGCTTTAAAGATAATTATGGCGATTAATTAGAGTCCAAGTCAAAGACAACAACTTATGGAAAGAGATTTACATGGTAATTGGAGAAAAGGAAATAAAAGCTAAAAAGATGGAAAAGGAAAAGCTGCCTAAATCTAGGATTCTGCACACTCGTCTAAAGATTGGTGTTTTTACCTAAGAAATATGCCGAATTTGGAGATTTTCTTCTAATGGGCCTAGATAATTATGTTGCGATTCTTTTGGTATCTTGTGGAGTAAAATCGGACCAATAACGAAGAAGATACGCTCAAAACGGTGCAGCAGTGTTTATCTTTATTTCCATACGAATTTGAGTTGGGCTAGAAGTCCATTACCTTAACTATTCCTCAAGAAAACGAATTAGGTCTTCTAAACACCTATAAATACACCCTTATATCACTTGTAAATCATCCTTGCCTCATAGTAATTAGTTCTTAAGGTTTTATTCTTCCAGTTTATTGTAGAGAGCAAGATGATGTCTTTTGTAATTTCTTTTAGTTTATTTCCATCAGGTATGAACTAAACCTCCCATAGCTTGGGTTTTGCATATGTATAATATATGAATTCTAATTCTTCTATCTAAGTTTCTTTGGGAATTATATGTTTTAATCTGATATTAGCTACTTACTTTATATTTGCTTATGTGTTTTCATTTAATGTCTTTCCTAGAACTGATCACTTTAGGATTGTTTTAAGAGTAGTTAGATGGTCTCCTTGACAGGGTGTTTAACTATTGAACCACCACATAATGTCTAGTGTCGATAGCAGTTATGACAAAACATACTTCTAACTAGATAGTCATTAGGGTTTGTTTTAACCACCATATCACCAATTGGTTGTAGTGTGCTGGATAGGGCCTTAGTGGCGTTTGATAACCCTATTTGAGTCCTCGTCTTGGTTGTGCCGTAGCCCCCTTAGTCTCTCTCAAGGCCTAAGGTAGTGGAATTTAGAATCCTGACTAAGTATACCAAGAGCTAATATTCTCCCTTATGAACTAGATTTATAGATAGAATTAGAAGGATTAGTGCATACTAGCAAAACCTGAGCTATACTTCTCATATTCTTAGTCTTTTACTTTATTGTCTTTATTTTCCTAGTTTTAATTAATTTTAATTCTTATTCTCGAAATTCTTTGCTTTAATTTACTGTCTTCTAGTTATTTACTTTTACTCGTTATCTGTTCCTACGCGATTAACACACTTAAGTCCCTGAGAACGAACTCTACTTATTATTAAAACTTGCATACGTCCTGTAATACTTGCAGTACTGTGCCTGTCTAGGGTGAGAGTGCATAGTTTTCCATACTTAATTTGATCTTATTTTTATCACACCCTAGGCGACACCAGTTAGTTATATTTAATTGATTTATTTTTTTGGTATATTATGAATGTTTTATTATCAAAGTAATTGCATTAGTAATATATATAATTTTTATAATATAATTAAAAACCGTATAAATAAAAATTGCCTAAACTTTAACTAATGGACTGTCTCGATTTTCTTGATACACTCACATTTTCCCTATTCAGTATTACTTCTATATTTATAAATTTTCTCTGCGAAATATAAGTTTGAATTGCAAATTTTACTTGTTAAATGCTCATTCCACTTGTTTAATTAGTTGTTATTCTTATTAATATAGTCCTTCAGGATGTATTGTATGGGAGAGATTGATTGCATTTGTACATATATATGACTTAATTTCTATTTCTATAGTTTATTTTTTTGAGTTCTTTGCAAAATTGGTCCCGGTGTTATGTGAAATATCAAATTATATCCATGTTATACATTAAGATTAAATTGCAAATATACCATCCATGGGGTATATAACACACGTTTATGTGTTACTTCATGAATCACATGGGTCTTTTACTTACTTATTATGTGTATGCAAAATTCAGGTACCATACAAAACCGTTGGACTTAAACTGTAATGGCAAGAGAACATAATCGACTAATTGAAAAGGCATGTGTTGCAATGAGGAAGTTAGGAATTGATGAAGAAACTGTGAAACTAGTCCTCAGGAAGCTCCTTAAAGAGTTTGATAACAACTGGAAACGCATCGAGGAAGAAAACTATCGAGATCTTATTAATGCAATATTTGATACTGCCGGCCAACAGGTTTGCTCCTTGTAGTTAATGCTTTTATTCCTTCTTGTAAAAATTATAAGTTAAGGGATAAATTGTCAAAACTGTAAAATGACCATATAGGCCAATCCCCCTTCTTTATTTTTCTCAATTAAGTTTTTTGTTCGGCATTGTCACAAAACAGATGAAGAGCCTAGTGCTCGCCGATCATCCGTAGCAGAGGTTGATGCAGTAGGAAGTTGGGAAAAAAGATAAATAATAAGCCGTGATAGAGAAACTAAAATCAAATTTCAAGTATTTTTTGAATCCATCGACCAACGAAGTAAACGAGCATCAGGAGAAAGTGTATGTGCAGCTCTTATTGCCGTATTTGCATATTGGTTGCAAAATAATGACAATCTTCTGCCCATTAAATTAGAATTCGACAACTTAATCATAAAGGGTTCTCTCGAATGGAGAAAGCTTTGGAAAAACAGAACTTATAAAAAGCGTTTTCCCGACGGGCACTTTGATCTTGAAACAAACCTCCAAGCAGATATTTGTTCAATTTCGGTCCTCCCTGAAAAGTCATTTATCGGTTTTTTCCATCCAGATTAGATGGAGGAAGAAATATTTGAGTTTCTTCAACAAACCGTGTATTTTGACAAGATATGGGATACGATTAGTCGTGAGTGTAAACCTCAAGTTTACATTATTAGCTGGAATGACCTTTTTTTGTCCTCAAGGTCTCATCTGAAGCATACTACATCATTGACAGTTTAGGCGAGAGGATTTATGAGGGATGCAAGCAAGCTTACATAATAAAATTTGACCAGGACACCAAGATCTTGAAACTACCAGATACCAAGCAAACCTCCCAAGACAAAATAGCTGATGACTCTACTTTAGAAGATGAGGTGATTTGTGGAGGTAAGGAATCGTGCAAAGAGTACATAAAGAGATTCTTGGCTGCGATTCCGATCAGGGCACTGCGGGCGGATGTCAAGAAAAGGAAGACACCATCAATACCCGTTCATCAAAGGCTACAGATTGAATTTCATTTTACAAAATTACAACTACCTGCTGCCATAGAGTTATCTTCCTCTTCGGATAATTCCTCTATAGAAGAAAAGCTACCTCTTACGATAGAAGGAAATTCCAAGAGAAGGGGTTCGAGTGGTGTAGGACCATCGAATTCTCAGTCTGCAGGTAAGTGTTGCCATACTAAATTGCTTTCATAATTACTTTTAGAGGGAAACAGAAATCATTAAGAGAATGTTTCGTGCATATATGTTAATATTGAATCGATGTAAAAAGACAATAATATATTCTCCATGGATCAATATTCTTTGGAATCAATATTTATTTTATTTGGCTTATTCTATCATCTAATCATTTATTGATACTTATTCAGGAGCAAAAAAGAATAAATGGTACGACAGGCAGACATGTTGATCAATAAGAGAATATTTTGCACATATAGGTAAATATCAAATTAATGTAAAAAGTAAAAGTTTTTCTTCAATTTGAATGATTTTTTTATTATTTGCCTTATTATATCGTCTAATTATTTTCCCATATTTATTCAGGAGCGAAACGAAATAAATTCATGGAGTAGATAAAATTTAAAGATAAACTTTTGCTGGATATATTGTATCAGCTGTGTATAAGGTTTGTTGAATTGAGGATTTGTAGTAACTTGAGATATTTTGGCTATAATAATATCAGCTGCTAAAACTAGATTTACATTTTTTTTGTGAATTTAAATTGTTACAAATTTATTTGAAAGATAGGAATTTTGTTGTTGATCGGATATTATTAGATTGATAAAAATTGATTTATTTGATTTGATTTGATTTAAGTTGTCGATTATTCACTCAAATAGTTTCCGAGTATTTGCGTTGTTTATTTTCTATGATAATATGTGGTGAGTTGGTGCCTTGTTGTTAAGAAAATTTCATTTTTCTATCACTATATTCTCTAACTTGAAAAAAAAAGAATTCTCTATTCTTAAACAGGTATTCAACATCGTAAAAAAAGGTTATTCAACCCAAAGGGTTTTTTAATTCGTTTTTAGACAAGGAATTCATAAAGATGATTTTTTTTATTATTGAGTTACAAAAAATCCAAATAATTCACTCAGATAAAGATAAAACATAATTGACAAATAAAAAATATTGAACATTAGACGTCCGACTAGTGACAGTGATTATGATTGATAGTGATATTGAACAATCAAAATTACATTAACATTGAGGATAGGCTCGACCATACTCCACAGAGCACGACGACCATAGACTTCTTCTACTACAGGAGGAGAGGAGCTTAGCAATGTAGCAACCTATTCCGCTATCCCTAGTCAAACATCTAAACTCAACGCTTCATCTCATAATTAATTACATGCACTCAAGAACTAAAAAAGGGAAAAGCTCAGCGGAACGCCATAATCTTGTGATATTAGCATTTGACCTTTGATTTATAGTATCCACATTACCCACTTTCCATCTCATACTTCTCAGAGCATGACGATCATATCCATCCCTCCGCCCAGTTAAACAATTAACATCTTCCTCAATAGCTAATAGAGCATAAAAAGTCACACTATTAGAATGCTCGACTCAAGGACTCGGTCTGAGAGCACAAACACAACTCCGAATAAGTAAAAGTGTCAACAAATGAGGTGGAGGAATCCGAGGAGGAATATACACAACGAATCATAGTAATTACGACGTACCTTGCTCTCAATCACTTCCAAAGATCTTTATCTCACTCACCTAGTGTCCGGTTGTTTTGCCGAGTCTTTCCTGAAACTAGGCAAAATGTTAGGCCCAAAGAGAGGTGCGCTCTTGATATCACTCTGGTGCTCAATATTAGAATTTTTGCTATCCGGGATTACTTAACCTTAGAGAAACTAAACAGATTTATGTCGACTGTATAATAACAAAATCCAATATAGAGAGAGAAGATTATGGGGGTATCTAGAGTGTACCGAATTCTTTTACAAAATAGGGTATTTATAAAGCTCGAAGATGCACGCAGAGCACTAGCATGGTGCACAATATTAGTAGAGGATGAGTGCACACTATAGGCTATCATGGAGTCTGGCAAAACGGGCAGGAAACTGTGTAGTACTGAGCCAATACTCTTAAGTAGGACATAGGATGAATAGAGACGTCTATACTGGGAGGATTTTAAGACTCTTATCGGGGTTGTAGGGGTGTTGGGGTGGTTGCGCACTGACATGCCGCCCGTGTGAGAGGTCAGCCGGTCTGGTCCTCGTAAAAACCTTATTTATTCATATATTCATGAATTTTTTGACACGGTACACTACCCATAGGTTCGGTACACTATTGATAGGGGAACAAAATTCTTCATAGAACTCACCCCAAACTCATCTTCTGCATTACCTACACGTCAAAAACAATTTCTACCTTCATCATTACTGCAATATTTATTGAAAACAACTAGACTAAACATAAATATCTGCGGGTTGTCTCCCATAAAGAACTTTTGTTTAAGGTCCTTTAAAGTTCGACATGTTACCTTGATCATATCTTGATTATATAGTGGTGGGGGCAAAGGTGTGATAAAATAATAGATAAATAAAGAGTCACACACCCTTGAGAACCACGGAACTCACTGCAAGTATCACAGATCGTATGCAAGTTTTAATGATAAGTCAAGTTCGTTCGCAGGGATTGTATCCGTTAGATCAATTTATGTTTAACAAGCGTAGATGAATTTAGATGTTTGGAATAAAGTATGAAAAGATAAATAACTATCTAATGCAAATAAATAAATAAAAAAAATAAACAAAACAGATAACTAAATATGAAAGTAAGTCAAATAGATTAAGATTACTACGTCTATTACTAAATTGTTATTCTAACCTGTCACATTAAGCATTATATATTAACCAGGATTGCAACAAACCTTAGTGGCTATCTAGTCACACTAGACGATTATGTGGTGTGTCAATAACTAAGAATAATCCTAAGATTGATCAGATCTAGGAAATAGGTCAAAACACATAATACAATATACGCCAAGCTTAATCAATTAAAATAACCAAATAGTATTTAAAGATCGAAATAATAATCCAACAATTAAAAGTAAACTTACAGAATAACCGCTTAGAAATATGGTTGAGAATAGATCTATAGCTAATTACTCTAGGTATAGAGAAGGTGAGATGTAGAAGAGGGGTTGTCAGGCTCCAATCTTCTTCTTCTTGTCTTCTTCTATAGGTCAACTTGCTTCTTGGATGAATAGCTTGATTCTAAGGATGAATATCTAACTAAAGGACTAAGCTATTGTTTAAAACTAAGAAAATATAAGTAAAGACTAAGCCTATACTTTGCAATTGAGCAAGGACATGTTTACAATGATAAGAGGGTGTATTTATAGGTGTCTTGGAAGCCCTAATTCGTTTTCTTGAAGGAGAAGTAAGTAGTGGACTCCAAGCCCAACTCAAATTCGTAACCCTAAAAACATGAAATCAGGTCCGATCTTCTTTTGGCTCTAACAGCTTCAATACTCATCCGTTTGACGCGTATGAGTACACCAAATTGATCGTCTCGGAAAGCTCTTCAACTTGGCTCTTGACCGTTTCTCCAAATTCCACACCGTTCTTGAGATATAAGCTGATTTGTGGTCGTAGGTGCAGAAATTCAGGATTAAGGCAGCTTTTCCTTTTCCATGTTTTTAGCTTTTATTTCCTTATCTCCAATTACCATGTCTATCTCTTTCCATAAGTTGTAGTCTTTGACTTGGAATCTAATTAATCTCCATAATTATCTTTAAAGCTTCACACTAAATAAATAATTAAACCCAATATGCTCTAAAAATATTATTTTACTAAATCAAGACTCAAAATAGGAAAGTGTAGCATTTCTCAAGAAAATCGACTATAATGACTTCTAAATCACTAAAAATGATGTCTCATCCTAATATAAATCTATCACAAATGAGGAGACATCAAGACCCCCAACTCAAAGTTGTATCGTCCCGATACAATAAAGATAAAAACAAAGGGAAGTCTCTAAATACACACCTAGGTCAATTAAGCACAGAAGACAGAAGATGGAAGAATATGGAGAATAAACTTAAAGCAACTACTCAGAAAATTTCATGTAATAATATTTAAAAACTACATACCTGTACACTTCTTATATCCACAGTCAACACGGCTTGAATTCAAGATCAGATTAGTTTCGCAATGTAAGAAGGATTGGAACTTTACTCAGTTCACCAAGGAGGCTATAGATTGTTCATCAAACTTCACTAGTGTCCAAAGATCCATTTAACTACTCTCTATTGGCTCAATCACTTCTCGATTACATAGCAAAGAATCAAAAGGTCTTTAAGGTTGTAATGTAGGCTTAGGGATAGTATGATAAGTATATTTGGATAATTTAGAGTGAGCTTTTGGCTCTCTCCTCACTAGCCATCAACGAATCGCCCTAGAGCTTGAGTTACTCTCATAAAACGTTTCTCACTTAACCCAATGATTTCTTTGATGCACAATTTAGCATCCCTAATAACCCAATTAAAGCATAAGATGTTCACATAAAAATTCCACTTTGCCGGTCCGAATATATATATTTTCTTTTCAAATCAATTTCTTTTCTATAGCCATGACTCTCTTTTTCTGTTGAGATATCACACTAATTTTCTCATATATATATTTTTATGCCCTTGTTGGCAAAATTAGCTCGTAGCTTCTTTTTCATTCACTATTACCCCGGCAAAGGGTTACAATAACAATCTATGAATCATCATCAATATAAATAACAGAGCACAATTAATAAGCTCAAAAAAATCCCAACCCAATAACAATTCCCATAATGGTGGACCCACCACCCCAAACTCAAGCTCTAAAACAACTGTCTATGCATCGCGATTCGAGTGCGGGTCATATGGAAAAGTCCTATAATCTAAAGGGATATGGCTTATAACATGTTTAATAAAAAGGCTTTAGAAAGGCTAGAAGGGGCTGAGAAGGATATAGCATATAAAATCAAAAATCACAAGGTGAGAAGGTATAAAAAGGCTTCAAGGGCTTCAATATGAAAGAACCGCCTTAATCACTTTCTACACTATGCAATTTCGTTATTTTCTTACCTTTAGCACTTTCATCAAATGGGTTTATCCACTAGCTTGGATCTCACGGCCTACACACTTCTCAAGGTTCCCTGAGATCGAACATACTTTCTATCGCATTGCTCACTAATCTTTTCTTTACTATCAATGTGTGTTTTCCTGCAAATACTTCAAAGCATACAAATAACATAGCTCATAAACATATTACTTACTATCATTAATCCACTGAGCTTATGCTTTCAAGCTATTAAACACACTCTAAAAAACATCTAAACCTTCTCAAAAATTTTAATTTTACCTAAAAACAGAAAAATGGAGATGAGAGACAACGAATCCCCACACCCCCAACTCAAAAATGAGTCGTGTCCCCACGACTCGAAAAGATTAAAATAAAATAAAAGAAAATTAAAATTTCACAGATATTGCACATAAAGAAAAGGTAAGGAAGAAAGAAAACATACTCTTCGAGGCTATTACCTCGCCTGATCAATACCCAGAGTAGGGTGCAGTGCTTTTCATGTATGAAAACTTCTATTATCACCAATTTCGCTTTCCCTTACATCTTCTTATGCTCCATCCCAATCAATCACACTCTAGAAATCTCTTGTTTATCTTCTTCAAACTTTGCTCTTTGAATTATCTCTCATGTGACAGTTGTTCATCCAGGAATATGTTTTGAATACAGCTACTAGCGTCCCAGAAGCTTTTGTTTATCTTAGGTTAAAGGACTATCGATTGTAGAGGTTGTGGTGTCTTCCTTATGAAAGTTTAAACCTTTTTGTTCTTTGAATTCACCACAGCTAGCTTTCCGCTATTCTCTTTCCGATTTACCTTGTAATTTATTCCCAAACTAGTACCCATCTCAATAAAAATCTTCTAGAGCTTACCGAATATCTTGCTTTGATTCTTCATATACCTTAACACTTGATAATATCTCTATTCTCTTTATCATCTCTTTTGACCCCCAACTCAAAGCTTTAAACACTCTTGAAATTTATAACTTATGATCATAGGTGTAACAAGCTTTATTTTGGTTAGGAAAGGTGTTAGGATGATAATTCTCCATGTGGGTATGATTGAACCAAGCTTTGGTGATATGGGTTTAAGGAATTTTGGGAAAAGATTTTGAAATTCATGGCTTTGATTCTCCGTTTCTAGGTGTTTTGATATGATTCGGGTGCTTGAATCTTCTTTGTAATGATGTAGGGAAGGCTTTGGATGTGAATTCATGGTGATTTGGTGGTGTTTTGATGTTAGGTGAAGGTTTTTATGAGCTTTAATGGAGTTAGGAGAGTTTTGGAGAAGAGAAAGAGGCTTGAGGTTTATGAAATTCGGAATTAATAGCTCTATATCTCTTTTATAAGCTCAACCCGTAACTTTCTCTTTCTGGCAGCGTGGCGCGGTATACCGGGCATATTCTCCGGTATACCGGAACATCTGATGATAAAATTTTTTTAGCTTCTGGATAAAACCCGTGGTAGGACCCCGTGGTACGAGTTTTTGAGCTGCGGACCATGGTCCGGTATACCGCGGGGGTGCTCCGCGCCTCCTACGTCAAAAAACCCGTGGTAGGACCCCGTAGCACGTGTTTGTGCGGTGCATGGCGCGGTATAGGGTCCGGTATACCGGACCCATCAGCTATATTTTTTTTCGTTTCTGGATAAAACCCGTAGCTCTACCCCGTGGCACGGGTTTTTACTGTGCGGTGCACCGCGGCTGAGGTCCGGTGTACCGCACCTGGCAAAAACCTCCCCATCAGCTAGATCTCGAAAAGTTATGCAGTTTAGGCTCAAAAATCACCTGATTCCGACATCCGAGCGCAAAGATATGACTTTCCGAAGTTTCTCCGTTCGAAAAATTTTGCTCGCTTCCCTAACTCGATTTCTCGAATACCTAATCATCAAAAACACTAATACCTTTCTCAAATATGCAATATCAACTAAGAACAACTAAATTAAACATAAATTAAAAATGTAAAAGACATGAAAATTTAAAAAAACCTACGGGTTGTCTCCCGTACAACACTTTTGTTTAACGTCTTTCAAAGTTAGACGTGTTACCTCGATTAAGGCTTGCGTACATAACCTCCCCAATAACGGGTTAGGTCATGCTCATCTACTATCCGAAGTTTGTGACCCTTCTTAGCTTGTATTTCAATCCGTTTTGACGAAATAACTCTCGTAACTACAAACGGACCCATCCACGAATCCTTGAATCCCCGTGGTCTATTTTCTTGTTTGGGGGCTTTCCATGCAACCATGTCACCAACCCCAAACTCACTTTTGATTCTCTTTTTCACGGGTTGAATGTGGACTTTCTTTTTAATTTCTTTTGTCACAACTCGGAGTGTCGGGGGTTCTATACGTGATTCCTCATGCTTTTCATCCACCAAGTGGAATGTTTCAGATTCTTTTCCCACTTGTAAAGTCACGGTTCCCCTATGAATATCAATTATGCTATGACTTGTCGCCAAGAATGGGCGTCCAAGTATCAATGGAACATGTTGACCTGCAATGCTATCAAGGATAACAAAATCTGTAGGTATAGTTAAAGTACCTACTTGGACAAGCACGTCTTCAATGACTCCCCATGGCTTTATCGTTGAATTATCTAGGAGCAGCAAATCAATATCTTTTCTTTTGGCATCTCCCATGCCTAACTTCTCAAACAAACTCTTGGGCATGATATTCCTTCTTGAACCCAAGTCACACATCGCTTTAGCTTTGAAATTACCACCTATATTAATTTGAAGATATAAGGCTCCAAGATCTTGCATCTTTTGTGGTAATTTCTTTGGAATGGTTGTCAAGCTTTCTTTAGTACGGTCCCTATTCTCAATCTCAACTTCTACACTTTCACTCTTTTTAGACAGATCTTCCTTGCAGACTAGTGGTGGTGTAGGCTCTTTATATGCGATTACGTCCTCTATGCATATCGTGCTTTGTTCTTCTAGCTCATTAAGTGGACTTTGTGGTGATTCCACTTCCTCCTCTTCTTGAAGGCTGAACTCTTCAACAACATCGAACCAAACATCGCTATCGATTTCAATGGCATCATCATCAATTTGTTTACCTAGGCCAGTTTTCATGTATGGGACGTCGAGTATAGGAACAATGATTTCTTCTGGGCTTGACGTTTCAGATTTATTATCACCACTAGGATATGTAATGCTTTGTAGATGAGGTGGTGATAGTAATGGTTGTGTAGGTGGTGGTTCCACCTTACTTTCTTCTTCTTGCACCTTTTGTGCGGTTGTCTCTTCTTTATCGGTTTCTTTTTCTTCTTCCACATACTTGAATTCTGGTTCAACCTCCTTCGTAATTTGATCTTTAACAATTACTTCTTCTAAGCTAAGCTTGGTTGGTTCTTCTACGGTTGAAATTTCGAACCCAACATTGCTATAACCCAGTTTCTTATGTAATTCTTGTTGTAACTGTTGATTGATCGTAGTGAGGTCCGTTAATCTTTGCTTCATTGCTTGATATTTTTGGTGCATCGAACGTATTAAGGTTGTATTAGCATCTATCTTTGCCGCATGTTGCTTTTCCATACTCTCCAGATAACTTATACTTTCAAAAACTCGGTGAGATGGAAATGCTTGTCGAACCTGTTCTTCTATGATGCTTCGGATTAACGGTGGAGTCTCTTGCTGATATTTTAGAGAAGAATTGGTCACTTGCGTGACTTGTGTCTCCAAGGCCTCCACTTTTGCAGTTTGCTCATTGTGGAGCTGCACAACATTTTGAACCAGATTCACTAAATTACCCATCAGTCCTTCGAGCTTGGTTATAGCTTCTTCTTGTGGATTATGCATGGGTTGTGGTGGAGCTTGCAGTTGATAGCTCGAACCTTCTTGATAAAAATTTTGACTTCGGGCCCCATGCATATTTTGTGCGTAATAATTCTCCATACCTAGTAAACCTGAGAAGAGACTAAAAAGAAAACGCGTAAAACTGAAAACAAATAAAAACTTCTACACTAAATAAACACCAAATAGATTTAACTTAAAGATAAATCCCCGGCAGCGGCGCCAAAAACTTGGTGGGGGCAAAGGTGTGATAAAATAATAGATAAATAAAGAGTCACACACCCTTGAGAACCACGGAACTCACTGCAAGTATCACAGATCGTATGCAAGTTTTAATGATAAGTCAAGTTCGTTCGCAGGGATTGTATCCGTTAGATCAATTTATGTTTAACAAGCGTAGATGAATTTAGATGTTTGGAATAAAGTATGAAAAGATAAATAACTATCTAATGCAAATAAATAAATAAAAAAAATAAACAAAACAGATAACTAAATATGAAAGTAAGTCAAATAGATTAAGATTACTACGTCTATTACTAAATTGTTATTCTAACCTGTCACATTAAGCATTATATATTAACCAGGATTGCAACAAACCTTAGTGGCTATCTAGTCACACTAGACGATTATGTGGTGTGTCAATAACTAAGAATAATCCTAAGATTGATCAGATCTAGGAAATAGGTCAAAACACATAATACAATATACGCCAAGCTTAATCAATTAAAATAACCAAATAGTATTTAAAGATCGAAATAATAATCCAACAATTAAAAGTAAACTTACAGAATAACCGCTTAGAAATATGGTTGAGAATAGATCTATAGCTAATTACTCTAGGTATAGAGAAGGTGAGATGTAGAAGAGGGGTTGTCAGGCTCCAATCTTCTTCTTCTTGTCTTCTTCTATAGGTCAACTTGCTTCTTGGATGAATAGCTTGATTCTAAGGATGAATATCTAACTAAAGGACTAAGCTATTGTTTAAAACTAAGAAAATATAAGTAAAGACTAAGCCTATACTTTGCAATTGAGCAAGGACATGTTTACAATGATAAGAGGGTGTATTTATAGGTGTCTTGGAAGCCCTAATTCGTTTTCTTGAAGGAGAAGTAAGTAGTGGACTCCAAGCCCAACTCAAATTCGTAACCCTAAAAACATGAAATCAGGTCCGATCTTCTTTTGGCTCTAACAGCTTCAATACTCATCCGTTTGACGCGTATGAGTACACCAAATTGATCGTCTCGGAAAGCTCTTCAACTTGGCTCTTGACCGTTTCTCCAAATTCCACACCGTTCTTGAGATATAAGCTGATTTGTGGTCGTAGGTGCAGAAATTCAGGATTAAGGCAGCTTTTCCTTTTCCATGTTTTTAGCTTTTATTTCCTTATCTCCAATTACCATGTCTATCTCTTTCCATAAGTTGTAGTCTTTGACTTGGAATCTAATTAATCTCCATAATTATCTTTAAAGCTTCACACTAAATAAATAATTAAACCCAATATGCTCTAAAAATATTATTTTACTAAATCAAGACTCAAAATAGGAAAGTGTAGCATTTCTCAAGAAAATCGACTATAATGACTTCTAAATCACTAAAAATGATGTCTCATCCTAATATAAATCTATCACAAATGAGGAGACATCATATAGCCTCCCCAACAACGGGTGAGGCTGTGCACATATACTTTCTGAAGCTTGTGACCCTTCTTAGCTTGTATTTCGATCTGTTTTTCCAAAACAATTCTTGTCATGGAAAACGGATCCATCCATGAATTCTTGAATCCTCGTGGCCTATTCTCTTGCTTGGGGGCTTTCCGAGCAACCTTGTCACCAGCCCCAAACTCATTTTCAACTATTTTATTCACGGGTTTATGCTGGAATCTCTTTTTAACCTCTTTGGTCACAAAGTGGAGTGTTGGGACCTCACGTGACTTCTCATTCTTCTCATTCACAAAGTGGAACGTTTTGGACTATTCTTTGGAGGGTCATGGTTCCCTCATGAACATCAATTGTGATGTGAATTGTCCCCAAGAATGGATGTCCAAGTATTAATGGAACATGTTGGCCTACAACATTTTCAAGAATAACAAAATCTGTAGGTATAGCTAAAGTACCTACATGGAAAAGTACATTCTCAATGACTCCCCATGGCTTTATCATGGATATTTAGGAGTGGCAAAGAGGCGTCTTTTCTTTTGGTATCTCTCGTTCCTAACTTCTCAAACATATTCTTGGGCATGATATTTCTTCCTGAACCCAAGTCACACATCGCTTTAGTTTTGAAGTTATCACCTTGGCGGTCCCTTGTTTGGTCTAAAAATAATGCACTAAGATAAAGAGAACCACAACTGCAAGTGTACAGTTGTCCCAAGTAATATATGTGATAACAGATTCGCTCGCAGGGACGGATTGGTTTGACTCTAATGCTTATCAAATAGTGGATAATTGAAAGTAAAAGCAAGTAAATGATCAGGTCAATAATAGTTGTTAAAATGCAAATAAATGAAAAATACTAATTACCCAATTCGAATTAAATATTAAAATCCCAAAAGCAAAAACATATAATAGAATAAATTGGGGATTAACCCATTAATGCGTTCTCAAGCACTATTTAAGTTTAACTCATAATTGTAAAAACTAAGCAAATAAATTGAAAGGAATTTATAATTTTTTTACAGAAATAGAAATAAGAAACCTAATTAGGAAGTTGATTCGGCTGCGAAGTGGAGATATAGACAGTCTCCAACTCTTGGCTTCTTCTTTTCCTTGCTTCTGCTTCTTCTCCGGACACTCTCTTCTAAGGATGATTTGAATTGAAGAATAAAATGAGAGGTACTGAATAATGAGGTCTAAAGGCCTATTTATAATGATAAAATCGGATTAGGGCTTTTACTTAAGGATTAAGTGAAAATTAGAAAAGCCCAAGTTCACTAATTAAGCCCAAATCCCATAACTACTGCACCACCTCCACTAAAACAGCTCTAACCGGCTCGTTTCAACTCGGATTGACCCAATTCCAGTTGCTAAATTTCCGTAACGCAATGGGAAACATTTTCTATTCACAAGTCAGAGACTAAATCCACTCTTAGATGGCTCGGAATCAGCAATCTTTGACAACTTTCCTGATTTGTAGCTTGAAATTCTCAATTCTTTCGGGATACTTCTTCTTGCTTTGAATTCATTACACGATCTTTGACTTTAATCTTTTATTCCTCTCCTAGCTAGTATTCATAACCTGCAAGAGTTTCACTAAAAACAACCCATATTATGCGCAAAAGTTTAATAAATCAAAAATACTAAAATCTAGAGAGGAAAATTGAATTATTGCATATTAGCACCAAAAGTCTATCTAAATAATCAAATAAACACAAAAAATGATGTCTCCCAATGGCATAAAATTAGAACATTTAGGGAGACATCAAGACCCCAAACTCAAACCTTTGTCGTCTCGACAAAGCAAAACTAAAAACAAGGAGAATGAAGTAGATGCAAGAGAAAATAGAAGCTAGTAAATACACCCTAAAGCAATTCTTAAAATAAATCTCATATAGCAAAAATTAAGAACTAACATACACATACACTAATCATGCAACATCAAACATAAATAACTTCAATCATAAAATTAACTTTGCAATGCTAGAAAGTTACACTTGTACTTATCTCATTATGATGGCTATAATTTGTTCCTCGATCCTTACTTGCTTTGAACGCTCCACTTAGTATACAACCTATTAACTTACCATGCACCTAGGAATCACGAGGACTTTACGGTTTTAGCGTAGGCTTAGGGACGGTGTGGTATGTATATTTGGTAAATTTGAAGTAAGCTTTTGGCTCTCTCCTCACTTACCATCAACAACTGTCCACGAGCTTGAGTTTAGACTCATATAATGTTCTCAATCAACCCATTTGATGCGCTAATGTTGCGTCCCCATGTCATCCCAATATAAACTAAGATGATTTTTCAAAATATTCCACTTTGCCGGTTTATTTTATTCTTTCTTTCTTTTTATTTTCTTTTTTCATTTCTTTTTTTTGTACAAGATACCCATGACCATCCTTTTGATGTGAGGGGTCATGTTTCTTATAATTCTTTTCTTTTTTCTCTTTTTATTTCTCAAATCCAGGCAAAGGGTTACAAATAATAATATCATCTATATTTTTGTGCCTCAATATAAACACATAAATCCCCACCCAATGAATTTTCCCAAATGTGGACCCTCCACCCCAAACTCAAGCTCGAGACAGGTATCAGGATCGTGATTCAAGTGCGGGTCATTTGTTCATGTCTAATAATCTAAAGGATAATGGGCTTATATCGTGGCTACAAAAGAAAGGCTTAAGGCTCAAAATTGGGCTAAGACGGATAAAATTAATATAAGGGATAGCAAGCTAAAAGGCTTCAAATGGCTAACAAAGAACTGCCCCTATCATTTTCCTAACTACATGGTTCGTCTCTAGTTCATATCTAAGTGGGTTCTATACTAATTTAGATCTCTTGTTCTACAAACCAAACATTTTCCTTAAGTACAAGCTTACTTCTTTTGCATTGTTCATTAATTTTTCCTATTCATTATCTATGTTTGCATGCAATTAAAGCGCGTTTTATGTTATTCCCTAAAGTCCACTATCTATTATCATAGATTCATCAAAAGTATGCTTAAAAGGGACATTTAAAATCTTCTACAGTCAAACGCAACTCCTAATTAATTTATTGAAAGCAATTAAAAACAAATAAACACATAACAAAAACTGGGATGAGGCAACGAACCCCGCCCAAAACTCAAAAATGAGTCGTGTCCCCACGTCTCGAAAAGACTCAAAGCAAATAAACTAATCTACACTAAATGAGAAGAGATAGAAAACGTATTTTAACCAGCACGAGGCTGGTTGTCAGTGTTGCGTCCAGGTTGAGGTTTTGAATTCTTCTTCATCAATGGTTGCGTTTAAAGTGTTCTTCATTACCTCGAACTTTTTGTCAAATTTCCCACATTTTCATCTATTCCCAGCTCTCTAATCATCATCTCCTCTATGAAAATCTTCCCTCAATACCCAACTCTCTTTCTACATCATGTTCTTCGTACCTTTCCCAACCTTCATGGTCATCTCCGATGACCCCAAACTCAAAGCTTCAAGAACTCTGAGAGTTTTGGATGAAATTGTGATTTTGGTGTTCTTGAAGGTGTACGGATAGGAATTATGGTGTATTCTGAGCTGGGTCATAATTATTTCAAGGTTTGGGATACGTTTAATGGATAAACTTTAAGTTTTGGTGAAAGAAAAATTGGGATGAAAGTGTGACTTCTATGGTGTTTTGGGAAGATTTATGGTATGATTGTGTGTTTGGATGATGTTTAAAGAGGTGGAGTGGTGATATTTTGGTGTTTTGATGATGGAATTTGAGTGTGTTTGGAGCTTTGGTTCGTCATCAATGGTGTTTCATGTGTTGGAGGCCAAAGGAGAGGGAAAAATAAGGTTTTATTAAGCTTTATGTCAATTTTCGCCGACAGAAACCGGGGCCCCACATTTTCGAAACCGGGTACCTGGTTTTGTATTTGTTTTTTTTGCGTCTAGACGCAAATCTTTGTTGCTTCTCCTTACGCTGCATCAGAGAGTTGGCTTTTGAAACCGGGTTCCCGTCTTGTGCAAAACGGGTTGGCTATTGGACGCAAAGGGTTGCGTATTCGCGCAGAAAATTTCCACCTTATTTTTTCGATTTCTCCTTACCTACACCTCGGATTTTTGCAAACCTTATACTCATTTTTAGTGGAAATTACGCTCCCGATCCATTGGACTACTCATATTTTCCATTGGAGGAACCAAATTTCTCAAAATTCTATTTTCTTCATTTCACACCATGAATTGCGTCTCTTTACGCACATGTCAGAAACTTTGAGCTATGTATCAGAACTTTTTGACTTCACCATTGGATAAGATCTCGAAAAAATAAGTGGTTTAGGCTCAAGAAAAAGTTAATTCCGACCTCCGAGCGTCAAGTTATGATCTTCCGAAGCTTTGCTACTTGGGTACAGTTCAAAAAACGGGTTCCCGGTTTCTAAATACCGGGTACCCAGTTTTCTACTCTATTGGAACCCAAAATTTTCATTCTTTTTTGTTCTAACTACCCCAAACTCGTGACCTTCACTCCTGTAATCATCAAAAACACCAACCTTCCTCATTTCTTACAAATAAACACTAAATCAATAACCATTACTCTAATTTACACTAAGAATTTAAAGACATGAAAGCAATTTAAAACATGGGTTGTCTCCCAAGAAGCACTTTTGTTTATTACGTCTATAAGTTCGAAGCGTTACCTTCCATGAAGATGGTATTGAGGCCCTTGCGGTGCTCCTCCGCTTAAATTCGCCTCTTCCTTGATGTAAAAGCTTTAGATACCTCCCCCTTAGAATATTATTCAATCGATCTCTAAAAGGAGGTCGGTAAGTACTTCGTTTCGCCTTCTTACTTTCACGACGAAACTCATTTTCCACCACATTAGAGTAGATGATCGTTCTCAACGGTATAAGATCATTTTTATTCCTTGTTTCGATCTCGGATTCATCTTTAAACTGTGGTGGGTAGGTGCTCCTCCTTGTCGCCTTACTCTCACGGTGTTGCACCTTGTTTATATAGCACATGTTGACCATTTGTAGTGATAGAGGTGATTCTGATTTTTTATCTCTAATAATGATTCGTGGTGGAGATGATGATTGGTGAACTTTTTGTGGCGGATATTCAATTTCTATTTTATCTTTAACCTTTAATTCTTCAATTGATTCTCCAACCATTTCACATTCGTCTTCGCTTTCAACCCATTCTTCCACTATTACCTCATCATATTTTTTTCAGTGAAATCTCTCTAATCTCGATCACCTCTTCCTCCTTTTTTTCGTTCTATACCTTGATCATGTGCATACACCATAGGAATAACAATCTCTGTTTCAATTTCTAGGATTTTCGTTGCTACCCTTTCTTCCACCATGCTAACAAGATTCTCACCTTCTTTCAACACCTCCTCCTCAACAACTTCTTCCGGTTGAACTGTTCCATCCCTCGAGGGAGTGGGATCTTCATAAGACTTACTACCACTTTCAGCTAAGTGAGGAGAGTTGTTTCGGGCAGCCATTTCGTCTATCATCTGTTGTATGAATGCACAGTTGGCTTTGTGTTCCTCTTCTCTTGCCTTACGCTCTGGCTCTCTTGCCTTGACTTCCTCGAGTAGGCGATTGACTTCCTTTAGTAGTGTATCTTGCTGATAATAATGAGATGGAGAGTGTTGAATGTTTTCAACCCACTGGTTGTTCCATTCATGCTCTTGCTGATAGTGATGAGATGGATAATGTTGAATGTTGTCAACCCATTGGATGTTCCATCCTTGCTCTTGTTGATAGTGATATGATGGTTGTTGTTAATTATTCCCGATCCATTGATTGTTTAATCCTTGCTCTTGCGGGTATTGATAAGGTTGTTGGTAAGAATTTATACCCCATTGTTGTTGTCCCGAAGAGTCTTCCCAATAGTCAAATGGACCGGGATTTGGGTAATGTCCTCTATACATTTTTAAATAAACTTGATCATTACCTGAATAAAGCTCCTGTAAAAACAAAACAAAGCAAACAAAAGCGTAAAACTGAAAATAAAAATGCAATTAAACACTAAAGGATAAACACCGGGGTCACACGCTACCAAAGCGGCGCCAAAAACTTGGTGGTCCCTTGTGTGGTCTAATAATAATGCAATAAGGAAAAGAGAACCACAACTGCAAGTGTACAGTTGTCCCAAGTAATATATGTGATAACAGATTCGTTCGTAGGGACGGATTGGTTTGACTCTAATGCTTATCAAATAGTGGATAATTGCAAGTAAAAGCAAGTAAATGATTTTATAGTTGTTTGTTTGGTTTTCTATTACTAATGCAAATAATTAAAATACTAAAATTAAATGAAAATAATGCAAAGATTAAGCTAGACGCAAGAAAATAAAATTAGCTAGACGCAATAAAGAGAGGTTGTACTTGAGTAACGCTAGGATTTCACCTAAATCTATTTATTCCATGTATTGTTTAAGGGACGAATTCGGTAAATAATATTGGTCGGGATTCGATTATCTCCTTACCCCCGTCAAGGTGGACTAAGGAGCTCTTCTTAGGTGCTACAAACCCCGCCAGGGTGAATATAGTCCACCTTCGAATGATTAAAGTCTAATTACCCAATTGGACATATGATTAATTAAGCCTGTCAAGGTCAAATAATTTCTATCCTACATTCATTAATTATTTCTGTACCTAAACCCCCCGTCAAGGTGATTCATATGCCACTTTATGAAATAGCTTAGATACTAATTCCTATTATCAATTGATCAGGTCAATAATAGTTGTTAAAATGAAAATAAATGAAAAATACTAATTACCCAATTCGAATTAAATATTAAAATCCCAAAAGCAAAAACATTGAATAGAATAAATTGGGGATTAACCCTTTAATGCGTTCTCAAGCACTATTTAAGTTTAACTCATAATTGTAAAAAACAAAGCAAATAAATTGAAAGGAATTCATTATTTTTTTACATAAATAGAAATAAGAAACCTAATCAGGAAGTTGATTCGGCTGCGAAGTGGAGATATAGACAGTCTCCAGCTCTTGGCTTCTTCTTTTCCTTGCTTCTGCTTCTTCTCCGGACACTCTCTTCTAAGGATGATTTGAATTGAAGAATAAAATGAGAGGTACTGAATAATGAGGTCTAAAGGCCTATTTATAATGATAAAATCGGATTAGGGTTTTTACTTAAGGATTAAGTGAAAATTAGAAAAGCCCAACTCCACTAATTAAGCCCAAATCCCGTAACTGCTGCACCACCTCCACTAAAACAGCTCTAACTGGCTCGAATCAACTCGGATTGACCCGATTCCAGTTGCTAAATTTCCGTAACTCAATGGAAAATATTTTCTCTTCACAAGTCAGAGGCTAAATCCACTCTTAGATGGCTCGGAATCAGCAATCTTTGACAACTTTCCTGATTTGTAGCTTGAAATTCTCAATTCTTTCGGGATATTTCTTCTTGCTTTGAATTCATTACACGATCTTTGACTTTAATCTTTTATTCCTCTCCTAGCTAGTATTCAAAACCTACAATATTTTCACTAAAAACAACTCATATTACGCCCATAAGCTTAATAAATAAAAAATACTAAAATCTAGAGAGGAAAAATGAATTATTGCATATTAGCACCAAAAGTATTTCTAAATAATCAAATAAACACAAAAAATGATGTCTCCCAAGGGCATAAAATTAGAACATTTAGGGAGACATCACACCTATATTGATTTGGAGGTATAAAGCTCCCGAATCTTGCATCTTTGGTGGTATCGTCTTTGGAACTTTTGTCAAGTCTTCTTTAGTATGATCCACTGTCTCGACCTCAACCTCTACATTCTCACTCTTCTCAGAAGGAATGTCTTTGAAGACCTTTGGTGTTGTAGGTTCTTCCTCCATTACGTTGATGGTGTCGCCTAAGGTGTGATAAAATAATGTATAAAATAAGTGCAAATAAACACCCTAGGCTGAGCACGGTTCTGCAAGTATACAGATCGTATGCAAGTTTTAATGAATAAGTAGAATGCGTTCCTCAGAGACAACGAAGGTTAAAAAGAACTTATGCAAATATTCAGGTGCAAATATGAGAGTTGGAACAGATAATACTCAAGTAGAAAGAAGAGAAAGATAGATATTTATTTGGTTTTTAAATAAAAAAACTAAACTAATAAACTAAAGACAGAAAATTAAATAAAAGAAAAGAAGATAGTATGTTAGGTTAGCCTGAGTAATTAGCAAGTACTCCCCACTAGTTTTGCCGTTCTAAACATGTAAGGGTTAATCATGTAGTATTTCAATGTTCGGTTTCAATTGCGCTAGGTAGATAATTTTTGGGTTTACCTGTGTCAATAAGAACCTAATAATCTTTTCCTGCAATTGATTAAATAACAATATGCTAAACTATAGTGACAATCTAGTTAGGATGATTTGTCAGGTCTAAACCTTGTTCTAGACTCTATGTGTTGTTCCCATAATTAAATATGCCTTAACTAATGACTTATCTAACTACTATGAAGGTAATCCTATACGGTTGCAATCCACAAAGAAAACAGATTATAATTCAAACACATAGACAGAGAAAACATATAATTCCCAAATTAGATAGATGTCAACCAAAACTAGGGTTCATACGTATATGCTAAAACTCAAGCTAAATTTATTTAATTTATACTAAGAAAAGAAAAGAATTACAGAATTAAAGGTTGAAGAAGACATGATTGATGCACAGCTCCTTCCAGACTTCTCTTATTGTGTTGTAGCTTCTTCCTAACCTTAAGGTTTGGCCAAGGATGATTTTTTAATGATAAGAGGTTGTATTTATAGTGTATAAGAAGACCTAATTCGTTTTCTTGAAGGAGAAGGTAAGTAGTGGACTCCTAGCCCAACTCAAATTCGTAACCCTAAAATATGAAATCCGCCCCATTTTTGTTTTGGTCCTAACGGCTTCTATTCTTATCCGTTTGACGTGTATGAGTAGTCGAAATTCATAGGCTCGGAAAGATCTTTAACTTTTCACTTGACCGTTTCTCCAAATTCCTCACCGAGTTTGAGATATGAGCTGATTTGTGGTCGTAGGTGCTGGAATTCAGATTTATGGCAGCTTTTCCTTTTCCATATTTTTAGCTTTTGTTTCCTTATCTTCAATTTCCATGTTTATCCCCTTTCCATTATCTTTTAGACTTTGACTTGGACTCAAATTAATTACCATATATCTCTAAAGCTTCACACTAAATGAATAATTAAACCCAATATGCTCTAAAAATTATAAATAATTAATTCAAGACACAAAATAGGAAAGTGTACTAAATCATGTGAAAATCTACCTATAAGCTAATAAATACAACTAAAATGATGTCTCCAGCTAGGATTTATTCATGACAAATAGGGAGACATCACTTGAGTATTGGGATGTTGATATCTTCTTGGCTTGATGTCTCAGACTTAGTATTACCACTAGGATATATAATTCTTAATAGGTATGGTGGTGATAAAAGAAGATTTGAAGACGATACCTCTGCCTTATTCTTAGCTTTTCCAACTTCTTTTTGATTGTCACGTTGTGTAAGTTAAGCTTTGTGGGTTCTTCTATTGTTGGAATTTCGACTACACTCATTGCAGCTTCATCTTCAACCTCATTCTTATCAACCCAATCTTTGATTGTTACCTCGATTAAGTTCAACTCGATTAGTGATGATGATTTTGTAGATGAAGGCTCCACTTTACTTTCTTCTTCTTTCACCTTTGGTGCAATTGTCTCTTCTTCCTTATCTCTTTTTTCGCTTTTCTAACCAAAGGCTCAAAGTCTTGCTCAACCTCTTTCTCATCTTGATTCTCAACAATCACCTCAGCTAAGCTAAACTTGATTGGTTCTTCTATGGTTGACTCCTCAAACCCAACATTGCTATCGCCCAAATTTGTATATGAATCTTGTTGTAATTGTTGAATAAATGTAATGAGTTGCATTAATCTCTACTTCATATCTTGATTTTTTTGTTGGTGCATGAGGTGCACTAATGATAAAGTAGCATCAATCTTTGCTTCACTTTTGCTCATGTTATCAGTTGAAATCTTGATTAATTTATCAAGAGTATCATTCGAATTATTTACTCCTTGTGGATGAGATGGAAGTGCCTTTGGAGCCTGATCTTCTGTTATACCTCGGATCAACTGTGGAAGATCTTGGTGAAATTTTAGAAAGGTACTAGTTACTTGGGCGACATGCGTCCCCAATGTCTCCAATTCCGCGACTTGCATCTTGAATCATTCATCATTGATCTACACGTTAGCTTGTGTTAATTTCATGAAATTTTGCAGGTTTTTCAAAACCTCATTATTGGAGCCTTCTTGCAGATTATACATGAGTTGTGGTAATGATGGAAACTCCCTTTGAGAAATATTATTGGTCCAAGTGGCGTAAGTTGGATGTGGTTGCGGTAATTGAATTTGATTTGTGAGGTTCCGAAACAAAGTTGATCTTGGGAACGCACTCTTTTCCCAACGGTTCCCTGGCAACCCACGCTTTGAACATCAATCCCCAATGCCTTTATGCATAGTTGTAAGAAAATTATCCATACCTAAGGAACCTGAATAGAGATTAAGAAAAAGAAAACGCGTAAAACTGAAACAAATAAAAACTTCCGCACTAAATAAACATAATAACTAATTATAAAGTCCCCGGTAGCGGTGCAAAAAACTTGGCGGGCCTAAAGGTGTGATAAAAAAGAATAATTAAATATAATGAAAACACACACACTCACACACCTATGGAATCCATGAGAAACTCTCTACAAGTGCGCATCTCGTTTGCAAGTAATAGTAAATAAGTAAGAGTTTGTTCTTAGGGATTTAGGCAGTTAGCTTAAGCTTGTATTTGCTAATAGAGGAGATGATTTTAGATATTAATATTGAAAACATAAATAAGTTAGATAATTGTCTAACGCGAGTAGATAAATAAGAATGCAAATAAGATGATAATTTGGGTTACTAATATGAGCCTATCTTACTAAATTGTTATTCTAACCTTAAGAGTAAATTGAGAATTATATATGTAACCAGGTTTCTAAATTCCTCCTAATCCCCGTCAGGGTGGACTTAGGTGGCAACCTAACAATTACCAGGGGACTTGAGTAAGGAGGCCCTACGCAATGATCGGTGGTTAAATCAAACCTTAATGACTATCTAGTTAGGCAAGCCCCTCAGGGTCACTACCACACACTAGAAGATTATGTGGTGTTGTCAATAATTGAATCCCCCGTCAGGGTGACAATCCAACTACTAAGTGCATTCCTAAGATTAGCCAAATCTAGGGCTAGAATAGGTCAAAGCACATAGCACAGATATACGCAAGCTCAGATAAATTGAAATAACAAAATAGTGTTCTAGGATTTTGACAAAAAATAACCCAAACAATGAATAGTTAAAACTACAAAATGAAATCTTAAATATATGGTTAAGCCACATATCTATATATAATTACCCTAATTATAGAGGGATAGGATGAGAAGAGGAGTTTGTCACTCTCCAGCTTCTTCTTGTTTATGTCTCCATATTTGTGATGAATTAATCTATTCATGAGACATTATTTTAGGTGCATTACGTTACTTGTTACGGTATTTTCACCATTATTTGATAAATACTTAATTCATGCATTGATTTAGAGATTTATTACTTTTGTAGCATTTTTGGTATAATTTGTGTGTTAAATGTGAAACTCTTAAGTAAAAGGAAATAATTAGATGCCTAATAAATGTCAAGGAGTTAAGTAAAGGAAACCCAAGGTGAAATATAGAGTTTAAAGGAAACAAAGTGGAGTTAGGAAAGGAAAAGCTGGCAAATAAATTTGACATGCGGTAAAGACGTCTAGTGTTTTACGAACTGCAGAAAATATATTACAAATTTGGAGGAGCCCTTTTATGAGTAGATAGATCTTCGAATTTTGGTTGTTTCCATATAAAGTATGTTGAAATCCAATAAGTAACGAAGGAGATATGACCAAATCAATCTGCCGTGTTTATCCTCCTATATTTTAGGAAACGAATTTGAAAAGTAAAAAGACTCCAATAACTTGACTTCCACTCTAATATTTCGACCTAGCACATATGAATACAGCTAGATACCTTTGTAAATGTTAGATATAGTATCGCAAAATAATAAATAGAATAATAAACAAGAAATGAAAGGAACACCGATATACGTGGAAAACCCAAATCGGGAAAAACTACCAGAATAGGAGAAGATATTATTATAGAGGGAGGATTTATTACAAAGAGAGTATAATGGCTGCTGCCAATTGAACAGGTTAACTAATAACCTATATAATACGATTTATTTATAGGTAAATAGAGTTACTAGGGTTTATAACTAAATGGGCCAGACTTTACAAAGATGAATTCGGGTCACATCTCTAACAATCTCAACCTTGACACAAATTCGGTAAGCAAGACCCAAAAATTGCAAAAATATCTCCATCTTGACGAGAATCCGCTAAAAAGTCATGACAAAAATTTGGTAATCAAGGCCAAAAAACTGCAAATATCTCCACCTCAAAAAAATATCTCCATCTTGACGAAGAATCTTATGGGGAGTCAAGACACAAATTTGGTAATCGAGCCAAAAAACAAAAAACCTGAAAATATCTCCACCTTGAACAAAATATTTCCATCTTGACAAAGAATCTGCAAGGGAGTCAAGATATAAATCACCAATCTTCAAAAAACATCTCTCCTCCTATTCCAAGAAGCCTCGAAGGGATGAATGAGCCGCAAAGGTCTGAATAAGTCTCAAAGGAATGAGTAAGTCACGAAAGACTGAATAAATCTCGAAGGATTAAATAAGCCTTGAAGGGCTGCATAAGTCACGGAGGACTGAATTAGTCTCTTAAGGACTGAACAAGTCACGAAGGACTGAACAAGTCTCGAAGGACTAGATAAGTCTCAAAGGACTGGATAAGTCTCGAAGGACTGAATAAGTCTCGAAGGACTGAATAAGTCACGAAGGACTAAATAAGTCTCGAAGGACTGAATATGTCTCAAAGAACTGAATAAATCTCTAAGTAAATGAATAAGTCTCGAAAGGCGAAATATGAGCCTCGAAGGGAAATATTGACGAAGAATCTGCTAAGGAGTCAAGAAATAAATCACTAATCTTCAAATATCTCACCTCCTCTTCCAAAAAGCCTCGAAGGGATGAATAAGCCTCGAAAGGCTGAATAAACCTCGAAGGGCTGAATACAAATGGCATGCCAACTAGGTCCAATAAACACTTGATCTAAATATCATAACTAAAAATCCCTGAAGGGCTTAATTTAAATGGGTGAATGCTAATAAAGTCCAAGCAAAAATTGAGCTAGTATCAAACTCAACGGTGAACATATTTGCAATATAGCCCTGAGTACTAACAATTATCTCCACCTTAAAAAAATGCATCTCGTTCAAAAGGATATTCCTAATCAATCTGATTTGTTATATTATCAAAGGCTGTAAAAAACTGAAGAGTGCTCAACATATCGACTTTGCATTCCGTCCGAAATTCGGGGATACGATATCAAAAAAACCCCAATATAATTTTTTTTTTCCAAATTTGTATGCACGGGTATAATCACGTACCTTAACTTGCAAAAACAAAAGTCTTGTATTGCACTTATCCAAAAGTTGTAAAGAGTAAAAGCAACTTATCAAAACAATACCAAGAACAACAAGTTACACGAAAATCTGGAGAAACTAACCTCAATATGGACTAAGTATGTCGAACAATTTTAACAAACACCTCGATCAATGCCGTCAAATATAAACAATAGCCTTAATAAAATGATCCAGACTTGACAGGTCAAAGTAAACGTAACATGCCATAACAAATATCTTGTATTGCGGTCGAATAGCATAATCTCCCAATTTAGCGATTTTAATAACCACAAAATAATAAAGCAATACACAAAAATGATAAAATAACTCAAAATTTGGATAAACGGACCTAAAAAACGGAACCAGAACACTAGAAAGCCTTAGGAACACCTCTGGTCAATTCAGTCAACAGATAAAATAGCTCCGATCAATTTGGTCAATGAAGAAATCGAGAAAACGTGCAAAGGTATTAAAAATTTGGAGAAATCGACCTTGAAAATGGATTTGGTACGTCGAAAAATTCTCAGGAAGATCGGGTCGGAGAGTCAACGTAAAGTCAAAGTCAACATTTACAATCAACGGTCGCGGTCAAGGGGTAGTCTTTGGTCAACACTTACCATCTTTTGCAAAATTATTATTATTAAAATATATAAATATATAGTAAAGTAATAATAATAATAAAATTTAATTTTCCATAAAGAAAGGTCTAGGCACGAATAAGTACTGATGTGGATTGAACAAAAAAAAGAAGAAAAAAAAAAGAATAAGTACTGATGTGCTGCTTTCTGGCTTTCGATAGTTGCGCACGTGAATTCTTTCTTTCTTTTTTTTCTTTTTTTTTTAACTACCCTTTAGCTCACAACAGATAGCCAGATAACATGTAGATATTTTTCTATTTTAAGCACACCAAGTGCATGCAAAGTTTCTAATTTTAAGTACATCAAGTGCACGCAAGGTGACATACTCCGCGTTGCAGTGGATTGGAAGTTCTTTGTCTTCCTTACCCGCTACTTGCAAAAAACGATCCAAAATCTAGAAAATCCGACCCGGTTCTAAATTTCTCCATGCTACACCGAACTCGATGAAACAGGCTCCGTTTTCTTCGTATTTATAAGGAGAACCAGAAAATGCAGCTAACTTCTTCAATATTTTCGTAATTTCGAATTAAAACTGAATTTAATTTCGAAAAGTTTAAGAAAACCCTAAACGATATATATCTTGGTTAATTCTTCACGAAAAACGATACTTGAGATGCATTTTTGTTCCATACGATGCGAACAAGAGCTTTGCACAACCAAAACTATCAAAAAAACGTCAGATTAGAGATAAAATTTCGCAATATGTTCAAAATTTTTGAAACCCTAGCTCGATTATATCTCGTTCGATTCTTAATGGAACTCAATAATTTGTGTGCCGTTTTGTTCTTTGTAACAAAGAAAATAACCTTTCTCTTGTAGAATTTTGAAAATAACCTCTAAATCAAGAGTTGAAATTCGAATTTTAGCAAAACCATGATTTTGAATTTCCGTTTTTTTTTTCGCTCCAAATTTTGCTAATTTGGAATATGCAATTGATAAGAATAATACCCAGAATATTCATGAATACAAATATATAATTTCAAGGATAAAAATCGTCACGGTTTGACAAATTTTCAATAATATCTAATCTCATTCTCCGATCTTCTACTCTTTTGCAGCAGCCTTAATTTATTTTTTATTTCGTTCTTTTAATCCTTAGCTCTGATACCACTTTGCTAGATTTAGGATCGCTAAATAATAAATATAATAATAAACAAGAAACGAAAGGTACACCGATATATGTGGAAACCCCAAATTGGAAAAACCACGGGAAGAGAAAAAGATATTATTATAGAGGATTGATTACAAATGAGAGTATAATGGTTGCTGCCAATTAAACGGGTTAACTAATAACCTATACAATACAATGTAATTATAGGTAAATAGAGATACCATGGTTTTAAGTAAATGGGCCAGACCTTACAAAGATGATTCTGAGTCACATCTCTAACAGTAAACATTGTCCTTTCTTGAATTTTAGTTCTTAGTATCAAGTTTAGTCATCCAGAGAAGCAAGAAGACTTAGAAAGGAATACAAGAAGTTTAAAAGTCACAAACTCCTCTTCTTTATCATATCCCTCACATCATTAGGATAATTATTTATTAGATTCAAAAGCTTAACTATATTTCTAATTACTTTTCTCCTTAGTTTATTTCTATATCTTTAGGTGTGAATTAATTTTCCCATAGCTTGGGTTTGCATATGTATAATATTTGATCTCTAAATTCTTTCTTTGTATGCTATCTGGGATTAACCTTTAATTTGATTGAGCTACTTAGTTACTCTATATTTCTGTTGTATGTGATTTGACTTAATGTTTGTAGTTCTTGCGATTGCAAACGTGTAGGATTACCATAGTAGTTGGATGGTCAGCCGGAAGGGGTGTTCCAATATTGAAACACCACATAAACGTCTAATGTGCGGTAGTGATCTTGATGGGCTTACCTTACTAGATAGTCACTAGCGTTTGAGATTAACCACAAATTATTGCGCATGGTTCCTTGGTAATTGTTAGGTTGACTCCTAAGTCCACCCGGAAGGGGGTTAGGAGGAATATAGAATCCTGACTATTTACACAAAAAGAGCTCAATTCACCCTTATAACTAGAATATTGTTTTTAAAAGGATAAGTGCATACTAACAATCCTAAGCTTTATTTTTTGAATCTGAAAACCAAAATATTATCTCTTGTATTGTCATTTTATTAAATAAGTAATTTCTCCTACACTTCTATATATACACAAGTAGATCTAACAGATCAATTCCCTAGAAACGAAATTTACTTACTAACTAAACTTGCAAACGATCTGTAATGCAGTGAGTTTCTCGTGGTAGTTAAGGGTGTGTGTCCTTTATTCTTATATTTATTTTTCATTATTTTATCACAACGTTGCATCCACCAAGTTTTTGGTGCCGCTGCCGGGGATTTATCTTTAAGTTAGTTTATTTGTGTTTATTTAGTGTAGAAGTTTTTATTGTTTTCAGTTTTACACGTTATCTTTGAGTCTCTTTTCAGGTTCCTTAGGTATGGTGAGCTATTACGCACCAATGAATAAAAATATGCATGGGGCCCAAAGACAAAATCTCTATCAAGAAAGTTCGAGCTACCAAATTCAAGCTCTACCACAACCCATGCATAATCCACAAGAAGGCTTCAATAATGAGGTCCCACAAAACCTACAAAATTTCATGAAATTAAAACTAGCCACCGTGCGGAGCCATAAAGACAGATTAAAGAGGCAAGAAGCAAATTTGGAAGCAGTAGTGGCGCAAGTCACTCAAGTAACCAGTTCCTTTCTGAAATTTCACCATCCAAGGAATAACGGAATTTCAAGCTCCAAAGGCACTTTCATTTCATCCACACGAAGGTATAAAAGATACTCTTGAAGCAAAGATCGATGTTATTGTATCCTCAGCGCAGCTCATGCATTAACAATATCAAGCGATGTAGCTAAGATTAACACAAATCACTATGATCAATCAACAATTACAAAAAGTTTTTTACATAAGAAATTGGGCAATAGAAATATGGGTTTCAGGGATGCAACCATAGAATAACCAACCAATTTTATCCTAGATGAGGTGATTGTTTAGAAAGAGGATGAGAAAAAGGTTGAGCAAGAGTTCGAGCATATGGTTAAAGAAAATGAAAAAGAGACTAAGAAAGAAGAGAATGTTTCACCAAAGGTGCAAGAAGAAGAATTTAAGGTGCAGCCACCACCTACACAACCATCATCACCAATCTAATTTCACATAGACGTAAATATTAATTTCGTTTATGAAGTTTTTTTTAAATATTTTGAATTTTTTGAATTTTTTTTGGTATATATATAGACATCTATGAAATTTCACGGATATATGTATGTATGTATGTGTGTGTGTGTGTATATAACCTATGTACACCTCCCAAAACAGATATCTCACACTCCTTCATTATTATTCATAAATACAATAAAAAACCTCCATAAATATTTATTTAGCTATAAGAATACCCTCGTTCATAATACTGTTTTGAGTGTCAGAGTTCTAACGGGAGCATATTTTTTATGGTACTAACTTATTGTATGGTTTCAGGTATCATTAGTTGTATGTAGAGGAAGTTTGTTGGTTGAACACGATGACACCTCGATCAATCTCTCTCTTATATCTTTAATTCACTTAGCATTCCTCCCGACACTCTCTTAGGTGACTCTTATATGATTTCTACATAAATAGATTCTATTGGTGGATGTTTATCCTCTATCAACAATATTCTCGGTTTCCTCGTGTAAAGAATTTATAAGAGGTCGCTTCGAAGGGTTTTTCCGAAGTGGTAGAGAGTATCAGTTGTAAACTGGCGTTCTTGTGTGGTGTATGAACAAGGGAAGGCTTCACATGTGTGTAAAGTGGTTGAGTGAGTGTTAATAGTATACTCGGGTTCCTTGTGTAGTGATGCACGAGAGGTTGTTTCGAAGGGTTTTTTGATGTTGTTGTAAAGATTTGTGAGCTCATCTTGTTAAAGAGTCTAGAAGATTATAGTTTAGAATCTTGGCAAAGTTTAAGGGTCAAATCAACCTCTTTAGTAAACTAAGCCTATTGGAGTCAACCCACTTAAATATTTTGTGAATCACTTCTCTTCCCCTACTCTTAACTCCCTTGCATGACAACATTTTGATATATTTAATGTTCTATTATTTGTTATCTTAGGCTCATAATCACATGCTAGCTATTCTAGGATATATCTCTTTGATTATGGGCTATATTTTATTTTATATTGTGCATGCTTGTATCTGATATTGTGTCTCATTCATATTTCTTAGCTTATTTTGTACATCTAGCCTAGCTATCTTTTTATCTGTAATGTTTGTATCTTTATATAGATAGATTAAATCAAGTTAGTGGATAATTTTTTCCCTCATAATCCTTCTTTAACCCCCCTCCCTAGGACTATATCTTGGGTTGGCATAGGGTAAATAGTTGAAAATAAGATAACTTCATTTGATATATTTTACATCTATTGTGATTAGGGTAATAGACGGTAAGAGAGACGACTAACTCATTTGGTATTTAACAATGAAATGATATGAATGGAGATATTCTTACTACATTTCCATAAATACACGAATAGATTTGAAGCTTACAAATGAGCCGGTGTCATTTATTTCAAAGAGAATCAACATATGTTAATTAGTTGAAGTCCTTGTTTGAGATATATATTACTTTGTAAATGCTCCATTAGATACTAGTGGAAGGTAGATTTTATATTTTTAAGTATAATATCATATTATTGTGCTTGATTGTTGAATCAATCATAACCCTCTCAAAGTAGTTGAATTCAACATCCTTTTTTTCCTAAACATGTATAAAATGGGTTGTGACGTGTTAGGATTTAATATATTTTATTCATAGATAGCATTAGCGTCCCCAATACGTGTCATAATTGTTTTTCTAACACATAATAATACTAATTTTGTTTTATTTCATTAATCTACGAAATAAATCCATATTATATAATATTGTAACATAAGACTAAAAAAACCGTACTTATTCTCCCCCGTCTCAACTGACGACACGATTTCCAGCTTTCAACTTTTTTGGACACTCTTATCAACTGTACGTTCCTATTCTCCGATTAATATATTTTGCTATACAAATTTAATTAATTGATATAATTTTACTCAATTTGAAATTACTGTATAAAGATGGTTTGATGTTCCTACAATAATTTTACTTTTAATATACGCATCTATATTTATTTTTCTATATATTTGTAATTTTCTTGTATCAATGTGTATGGTACCATAACGAGGTATTCAAGGGATGATAGTGGAAAGTGTAATTTTTACTAACTTTGAATTATCGTAAAAAATTTAGCCTGTAATCAGAATATGTTTATACAAATTAGGTTAATTTTTTAATTAGGGGAAGTGAATAAAATTTTAGATCCTCTTTAAATTTTACTTTTCGTCCATATTGTGTAAATTTCTCAGATCCAAAACTCTTAGTGTTATCCTGTAATACAAAAATTGATGCTAAACATAGAAATCGGTGCAATACAAAAGGGTGGATCCATAATTTTTTTTAAACGGACTAAAATTTAGAATTTTTGTTAGATTGATATGATATACATGGATTTTTGGAAGAAACACTTCCTAAAAAACAATTTAAGGGGCTAATAGGATCTTCTTTTATATGAAAACGCCAAATATATAATTGTATTGTATCATCTTCTTAATATTATTTAAGTTATAAATCATGTCATGTATTTGTATTTTATCGTTTTAATATTAATTTCATCCAATTATGTATTCTTTTACTAGAAAAATTAGGTTTACTATTTAAATTAAATAATATTTATAATAATATCAATGATATTTTAAAATGTTTAAAATAGTTAGTTACACAATTGGAAGATGTAATATAATGTGAAGATAGTTTTGTATAAGAAAGGGAGAAAACTGTATTTTTATGTGTTTTTGAACTGATAAAATTTGAATAAACAACACAATCTAGGTGTATTTATGTATATTTCATCTATTTATATTATATTAATTATGTGTGCAATTATTGTAATTTTTTTATTAATATGATGTTTAAGTTTATAATTTCAAACTCATTAAAAATTATAGGAATAGACTCAATAAAGCTAAATTAATATGCTATTAGTCTATTAGGGATACAAAAATATTATTCTTTGGCTTATATCGACTACATTCTAAGACCAATGAGGTCTACATCACAACTGTTTATCCCTTGAATATGTCGATAGTTTAGACTACATAGCACCAGAATACGCCGATAGTTCTTGATCAAACATATTAATTTAGGTAAGTAAGTAAGTAATAGATGTGGCATAAGAGTTAGTTGGAATGAATATTTTAAAGTTTGTTACATTGGGAGAATCTGAAAATGATTTGAAAAAAAAGAATGCTCTAAATAAAGGTCGTCTAAGGGTTCAAACATGTCATCCACCTAAAACTTATTCTAATTGATGTATAGAATAATGTTTATTTGGATATGAAAACGATTAATAAATTACCTAGTTTGATTAACCTCTTTAAACAATTAGACGAGCTATATGACTAATAAAGTATTTTTTGATACTAGTTTCCAATTATTGTATAGTTGGTTAACCCATTAGATAAAACAAAAAGTTTTACCCAACCAGTCCAACATGTAACTAAATTAATTAAAAAGAATTACTTAAGTTGAAGTTTGAACACGTTCTAAGAGCAATGAGGCTTTTTATTTTTTAAACCATGAATTAGTATATTTTTCTAGTTACAAAAAGAAATTATTATTTTATTATTAAACAAACTGTAAGTTATATTTAATTGATCTATTTTTTTGGTATATTATGAATGCTTTATTATCAAAGTAATTGCATTAGTAATATATATAATTTTAATAATATAATTTAAAACCGTATAAATGAAAATTGCCTAAACTTTAACTAATAGACTGTCTCGATTTTTTTGATACACTCACATTTTCCCTATTCAGTATTACTTCTATATTTATAATTTTTCTCTGCGAAATATAAGTTTGAATAGAAAATTTTACTTGTTAAATGCTCATTCCACTTGTTTAATTAGTTGTTATTCTTATTAATATAGTCCTTCAGGATGTATTGAATGGGAGACACTGATTGCATTTGTACATATATATGACTTAATTTCTATAGTTTATTTTTTTGAGTTCTTTGCAAAATTGGTCCCGGTGTTACGTGAAATATCAAATTATATCCATGTTATACATTAAGATTAACATTGCAAATATACCATCTATGGGGTATATTAGCTATATTTGGAATAACACACGTTTATGTGTTACTTCATGAATCACATGGGTCTTTTACTTACTTATTATGTGTATGCAAAATTCAGGTACCATACAAAACCGTTGGACATAAACTGTAATGGCAAGAGAACATAATCGACTAATTGAAAAGGCATGTGTTGCAATGAGGAAGTTAGGAATCGATGAAGAAACTGTGAAACCAGTCCTCAGGAAGCTCCTTAAAGAGTTTGATAACAACTGGAAATGCATCGAGGAAGAAAACTATCGAGATCTTATTAATGCAATATTTGATACTACCGGCCAACAGGTTTACTCCTTGTAGTTAATGCTTTTATTCCTTCTTGTAAAAATTATAAGATAAGGGACTAAATTGTCAAAAATGTAAAATGACCATATAGGCCAAACCCCCTTCTTTATTTTTCTCATTTAAGTTTTTTTATGTTTGGCAGTGTCACAAAACAGATGAAGAGCCTAATGCTCCCCGATCATCCATAGCAGAGGTTGATGCAGTAGGAAGTTGGGAAAAAAGAGAAATAATAAGCCGTGATAGAGAAACTAAAATCAAAACTCAAGTATTTTTTGCATCCATCGACCAACGAAGTAAACGAGCATCAGGAGAAAGTGCATGTGCAGCTCTTGCTGCCGTATTTGCAGATTGGTTGCAAAATAATGACGATCTTCTACCCATTAAATCAGAATTTGACAACTTAATCATAAAGGGTTCTCTCGAATGGAGAAAGCTTTGGAAAAACAGAATTTATAAAAAGAGTTTTCCCGACGGGCACTTTGATCTTGAAACCATCCTCCAAGAAAATATTTGTTCAATTTCGGTCCTCCCTGAAAAGTCATTAATCGGTTTTTTCCATCCAGATGAGATGGAGGAAGAAATATTTAAGGTTCTTAAAGGAACCGAGTCTTTTGACAAGATATGGGATACGATTAGTCGTGAGTGTAAACCTCAGGTTTACATTATTAGCTGGAATGACCATTTTTTTGTCCTCAAGGTCTCATCTGAAGCATACTACATCATTGACAGCTTAGGCGAGAGGCTTTATGAGGGATGCAATCAAGCTTACATAATAAAATTTGACCAGGACACTAAGATCTTGAAACTACCAGATACCAAGCAAACCTCCCGAGACAAAATAGCTGATGAGTCTAGTTTAGAAGAAGAGGTGATTTGTGGAGGTAAGGAATCGTGCAAAGAGTACATAAAGAGATTCTTGGCTGCGATTCCGATCAGGGCACTGCGGGCGGATGCCAAGAAAAGGAGGACAACATCAATACACGTTCATCAAAGGCTGCAGATTGAATTTAATTTTACAAAATTACAACTACCTGCTGCCTTAGAGTTATCTTCCTCCTCAGATAATTCCTCTATAGAAGAAAAGCCACCTCTTACGATAAAAAGAAATTCCAAGAGAAGGGGTTCGAGTGGTGTAGGACCATCGAATTCTCAATCTGCAGGTAAGTAACGCCATATTAAATTGCTTTCATAATTATTTTTAGAGGGAAGCGGAAATCATTAAGAGAATGTTTCGTGCATATATGTTAATATTGAAGCGATGTAAAAAGACAATAATATATTCTCCATGGATCAATATTCTTTGGAATCAATATTTATTTTATTTGGCTTATTCTATCATCTAATCATTTATTGATACTTATTCAGGAGCAAAAAAGAATAAATGGTACGATAGGCAGACATGTTGATCAATAAGAGAATATTTTGCACATATAGGTAAATATCAAATTAATGTAAAAAGTAAAACTTGTTCTTCAATTTGAATGATTTTTTTATTATTTGTCTTATTTTATCGTCTAATTATTTTCCCATATTTATTCAGGAGCGAAACGAAATAAATTCATGGAGTAGGTAAAATTTAAAGATAAACTTTTGCTGGATATAAGGTTTGTTGAATCGAGGATTTGTAGTAACTTGAGATATTTTGGCTATAGTAATATCGGCTGCTAAAACTAGATTTAGATTTTTTTTGTGAATTTAAATTGTTACAAATTTATTAGAAAGATATGAATTTTGTTGTTGATCGGATATTATTAGATTAATAAAAATTGATTTATTTGATTTGATTTGATTTAAGTTGTCGATTATTCACTCAAATAGTTTCCGAGTATTTGCGTTGTTTATTTTCTATGATAATATGTGGTGAGTTGGTGCCTTGTTGTAAAGAAATTTTCATTTTTCTATCACTATATTCTCTAACTTTAAAAAAAAAAAGAATTCTCTATTCTTAAACAGGTATTCAACATCGTAAAAAAAGGTTATTCAACCCAAAGGGTTTTTTTATTCGTTTTTAGACAAGGAATTCATAAAGATGATTTTTTTTTATTATTGAGTTACAAAAAATCCAAATAATTCACCCAGATAAAGATAAAACATAATTGACAAATAAAAAATATTGAACATTATCGATGGTGGAATTGATAACCTTTGGTGGTGTGTCTGAACACGTCCGACTAGTGCCAGTGATTATGATTGATAGTGATATTGAACAATCAAAATTACATTAACATTGATGATAGGCTCGACCATACTCCACAGAGCACGACGGCCATAGACTTCTTCTACTACAGGAGGAGAGGAGCTTAGCAATGTAGCAACCTATTCCGCTATCCCTAGTCAAACATCTAAACTCAACGCTTCATCTCATAATTAATTACATGCACTCAAGAACTAAAAAAGGGAAAAGCTCAGCGGAACGCCATAATCTTGTGATATTAGCCTTTGACCTTTGATTTATAGTACCCACATTACCCACTTTCCATCTCATACTTCTCAGAGCATGACGATCATATCCATCCCTCCGCCCAGTTAAACAATTAACATCTTCCTCAACAGCTAATAGAGCATAAAAGTCACACTATTAGAATGCTCGACTCAAGGACTCGGTCTGAGAGCACAAACACAACTCCAAATAAGTAAAAGTGTCAACAAATGAGGTGGAGGAATCCGAGGAGGAATATACACAGCGAATCATAGTAATTACGACGTACCTTGCTCTCAATCACTTCCAAAGATCTTTATCTCGCTCACCTAGTGTCCGGTTGTTTTGCCGAGTCTTTCCTGAAACTAGGCAAAATGTTAGGCCCAAAGTGAGGTGCGCTCTTGATATCACTCTGGTGCTCAATATTAGAATTTTTGCTATCCGGGATTACTTGACCTTAGAGAAACTAAACAGATTTATGTCGACTGTATAATAACAAAATCCAATATAGAGAGAGAAGATTATGGGGGTATCTAGAGTGTACCGAATTCTTTTACGAAATAGGGTATTTATAAAGCTCGAAGATGCACGCAGAGCACTAGCATGGTGCACAATATTAGTAGAGGATGAGTGCACACTATAGGCTATCATGGAGTCTGGCAAAACGGGCAGGAAACTGTGTAGTACTGAGCCAATACTCTTAAGTAGGACATAGGATGAATAGAGACGTCTATACTGGGAAGATTTTAAGACTCTTATCGGGGTTGTAGGGGTGTTGGGGTGGTTGCGCACTGACATGCCGCCCGTGTGAGAGGTCAGCCGGTCTGGTCCTCGTAAAAACCTTATTTATTCATATATTCATGAATTTTTTGACACGGTACACTACCCATAGGTTCGGTACACTATTGCTAGGGGAACAAAATTCTTCATATAACTCACCCCAAACTCATCTTCTGCATTACCTACACGTCAAAAACAATTTCTACCTTCCTCATTACTGCAATATTTATTGAAAACAACTAGACTAAACATAAATAACTGAGGGTTGTCTCCCATAAAGCACTTTTGTTTAAGGTCGTTTAAAGTTCGACATGATACCTTGATCATATCTTGATTATATAGCCTCCCCAACAACACGTGAGGCTGTGCACATATACTTTCTGAAGCTTGTGACCCTTCTTAGCTTGTATTTTGATCCATTTTTCCAAAACAATTCTTTTCATGGAAAACGGATCCATCCTTGAATTCTTGAATCCCCGTGGCCTATTCTCTTGCTTGGGGGCTTTCCGAGCAACCTTGTCACCAGCCCCAAACTCATTTTCAACTATTTTATTCACTGGTTTATGCTGGACTCTCTTTTTAACCTCTTTGGTCACAAAGTGGAGTGTTGGGACCTCACGTGACTTCTCATTCTTCTCATTCACAAAGTGGAACGTTTTGGACTATTCTTTGGAGGGTCATGGTTCCCTCATGAACATCAATTGTGATGTGACTTGTCCCCAAGAATGGATGTCCATGTATTAATGGAACATGTTGGCCTACAACATTTTGAAGAATAACAAAATCTGTAGGTATAGCTAAAGTACCTACATGGAAAAGTACATTCTCAATGACTCCCCATGACTTTATCATGGATATTTAGGAGTAGCAAAGAGGCGTCTTTTCTTTTGGTATCTCTCGTTCCTAACTTCTCAAACATATTCTTGGGCATGATATTTCTTCCTGAACCCAAGTCACACATCGCTTTAGTTTTGAAGTTATCACCTTGGCGGTCCCATGTTTGGTCTAAAAATAATGCAATAAGATAAAGAGAACCACAACTGCAAGTGTACAGTTGTCCGAAGTAATATATGTGATAACAGATTCGTTCGCAGGGACGGATTGGTTTGACTCTAATGCTTATCAAATAGTGGATAATTGCAAGTAACAGCAAGTAAATGATTTTATAGTTGTTTGTTTGGTTTTCTATTACTAATGCAAATAATTAAAATACTAAAATTAAATGAATATAATGCAAAGATTAAGCAAGACGCAAGAAAATAAAATTAGCTAGACGCAATAAAGAGAGGTAGTACTTGAGTAAGCTAGGATTTCACCTAAATCTATTTATTCCATGTATTGTTTAGGGACGAATTATGTAAATAATATTGGTCGGGATTCGATTATCTCCTTACCCCCGTCAGGGTGGACTAAGGAGCTATTCTTAGGTGCTACAAACCCCGTCAGGGTGAATATTGTCCGCCTTCGAATGATTAAAGTCTAATTACCCAATTGACCATAGGATTAATTAAGCCTGTCAAGGTCAAATAATTTCTATCCTACATTCATTAATTATTTCTGTACCTAAACCCCCCGTCAAGGTGATTCATATGCCACTTTATGAAATAGCTTAGATACCAATTCCTATTATCAATTGACCAGGTCAATAATAGTTGTTAAAATGCAAATAAATGAAAAATACTAATTACCCAATTCGAATTAAATATTAAAATCCCAAAAGCAAAAACATATAATAGAATAAATTGGGGATTAACCCATTAATGCGTTCTCAAGCACTATTTAAGTTTAACTCATAATTGTAAAAACTAAGCAAATAAATTGAAAGGAATTCATAATTGTTTTACAGAAATAGAAATAAGAAACCTAATTAGGAAGTTGATTCGGCTGCGAAGTGGAGATATAGACAGTCTCCAGCTCTTGGCTTCTTCTTTTCCTTGCTTCTGCTTCTTCTCCGGACACTCTCTTCTAAGGATGATTTGAATTGAAGAATAAAATGTGAGGTACTGAATAATGAGGTCTAAAGGCCTATTTATAATGATAAAATCGGATTAGGGCTTTTACTTAAGGATTAAGTGAAAATTAGAAAAACCCAAGTCCACTAATTAAGCCCAAATCCCGTAACTACTGCACCACCTCCACTAAAACAACTCTAACCGGCTCGTTTCAACTCGAATTGACCCAATTCTAGTTGCTAAATTTCCGTAACTCAATGGGCAACATTTTCTCTTCACAAGTCAGAGGCTAAATCCACTCTTAGATGGCTCGGAATCAGAAATTTTTGACAACTTTTCTGATTTGTAGCTTGAAATTCTCAATTCTTTCGGGATATTTCTTCTTGCTTTGACTTCATTACACGATCTTTGACTTTAATCTTTTATTCCTCTCCTAGCTAGTATTCATAACCTGCAAGATTTTCACTAAAAACAACCCATATTATGCGCAAAAGCTTAATAAATCAAAAATACTAAAATCTAGAGAGGAAAATTGAATTATTGCATATTAGCACCAAAAGTCTTTCTAAATAATCAAATAAACATAAAAAATGATGTCTCCCAAGGGCATAAAATTAGAACATTTAGGGAGACATCACACCTATATTGATTTGGAGGTATAAAGCTCCCGAATCTTGCATCTTTGGTGGTATCGTCTTTGGAACTTTTGTCAAGTCTTCTTTAGTATGATCCACTGTCTCGACCTCAACCTCTACATTCTCACTCTTCTCAGAAGGAATCTCTTTGAAGACCTTTGGTGTTGTAGGTTCTTCCTCCATTACGTTGATGGTGTCGCCTAAGGTGTGATAAAATAATGTATAAAATAAGTGCAAATAAACACCCTAGGCTGAGCACGGTTCTGCAAGTATACAGATCGTATGCAAGTTTTAATGAATAAGTAGAATGCGTTCCTCAGAGACTACGAAGGTTAAGAAGAACTTATGCAAATATTCAGGTGCAAATATGAGAGTTGGAACAGATAATACTCAAGTAGAAAGAAGAGAAAGATAGATATTTATTTGGTTTTTAAATAAAAAAAATAAACTAATAAACTAAAGACAGAAAATTAAATAAAAGAAAAGAAGATAGTATGTTAGTTTAGCCTGAGTAATTAGCAAGTAATCCCCACTAGTTTTGCCGTTCTAAACATGTAAGGGTTAATCATGTAGTATTTCAATGTTCGGTTTTAATTGCGGTAGGTAGATAATTTTTGGGTTTACCTGTGTCAATAAGAACCTAATAATCTTTTCCTGCAATTGATTAAATAACAATATGCTAAACTATAGTGACAATCTAGTTAGGATGATTTGTCAGGTCTTAACCTTGTTCTAGACTCTATGTGTTGTTCCCATAATTAAATATGCCTTAGCTAATGACTTATCTAACTACTATGAATGTAATCCTATACGGTTGCAATCCGCAAAGAAAACAGATTATAATTCAAACACATAGACAGAGAAAACATATAATTCCCAAATTAGATAGATGTCAACCAAAACTAGGGTTCATACATATATGCTAAAACTCAAGCTAAATTTATTTAATTTATACTAAGAAAAGAAAAGAATTACAGAATTAAAGGTTGAAGAAGACATGATTGATGCACAGCTCCTTCCAGACTTCTCTTATTGTGTTATAGCTTCTTCCTAACCTTAAGGTTTGGCCAAGAATGATTTTTTAATGATAAGAGGTTGTATTTATAGTGTATAAGAAGACCTAATTCGTTTTCTTGAAGGAGAAGGTAAGTAGTGGACTCCTAGCCCAACTCAAATTCGTAACCCTAAAATATGAAATCAGACCCATTTTTGTTTTAGTCCTAACGGTTTCAATTCTTATCCGTTTGACGTGTATGAGTAGTCGAAATTCATAGGCTCGGAAAGATCTTTAACTTTTCTCTTGACCGTTTCTCCAAATTCCTCACCGAGTTTGAGATATGAGCTGATTTGTGGTCGTAGGTGATGGAATTCAGATTTATGGCAGCTTTTCCTTTTCCATATTTTTAGTTTTTGTTTCCTTATCTTCAATTTCCATGTTTATCCCCTTTCCATTATCTTTTAGACTTTGACTTGGACTCAAATTAATTACCATATATCTCTAAAACTTCACACTAAATGAATAATTAAACCCAATATGCTCTAAAAATTATAAATAATTAATTCAAGACACAAAATAGGAAAGTGTACTAAATCATGTGAAAATCTACCTATAAACTAATAAATACAACTAAAATGATGTCTCCAGCTAGGATTTATTCATGAAAAATAGGGAGACATCACTTGAGTATTGGGATGTTGATATCTTCTTGGCTTGATGTCTCAGACTTAGTATTACCACTAGGATATATAATTCTTAGTAGGTATGGTGGTGATAAAAGAAGATTTGAAGACGATACCTCTGCCTTATTCTTAGCTTTTCCAACTTCTTTTTGATTGTCACGTTGTGTAAGTTAAGCTTCGTGGGTTCTTCTATTGTTGGAATTTCGACTACACTCATTGCAGCTTCATCTTCAACCTCATTCTTATCAACCCAATATTTGATTGTTACCTCGATTAAGTTCAACTCGATTAGTGATGATGATTTTGTAGATGGAGGCTCCACCTTACTTTCTTCTTCTTGCACCTTTGGTGCAATTGTCTCTTCTTCCTTATCTCTTTTTTCGCTTCTCTAACCAAAGGCTCAAATTCTTGCTCAACCTCTTTCTCATCTCGATTCTCAACAATCACCTCATCTAAGCTAAACTTGATTGGTTCTTCTATGGTTGACTCCTCAAACCCAACATTGCTATCGCCCAAATTTGTATATGAATCTTGTTGTGATTGTTGAATAAATGTAATGAGTTGCATTAATCTCTACTTCATATCTTGATTTTTTTGTTGGTGCATGAGGTGCACTAATGATAAAGTAGCATCAATCTTTGCTTCACTTTTGCTCATATTATCAGTTGAAATCTTGATTAATTTATCAAGAGTATCATTCGAATTATTTACTCCTTGTGGATGAGATGGAAATGCCTTTGCAGCCTGATCTTCCGTTATACCTCGGATCAACTGTGGAAGATCTTGGTGAAATTTTAGAAAGGTACTAGTTACTTGGGCGACATGCGTCCCCAATGTCTCCACTTCCGCGACTTGCATCTTGAATCTTTCATCATTGATCTACACGTTAGGTTGTGTTAGTTTCATGAAATTTTGCAGGTTTTTCAAAACCTCATTATTGGAGCCTTCTTGCAGATTATACATGAGTTGTGGTAATGATGGAAACTCCCTTTGAGAAATATTATTGGTCCAAGTGGCGTAAGTTGGATGTGGTTGCGGTAATTGACTTTGATTTGTGAGGTTCCGAAACAAAGTTGATCTTGGGAACGCACACTCTTCCCAACGGTTCCCTGGCAACCCACGCTTTGAACATCAATCCCCAATGCCTTTATGCATAGTTGTAAGAAAATTATCCATACCCTAAGGAACCTGAAAAGAGATTAAGAAAAAGAAAACGCGTAAAACTGAAACAAATAAAAACTTCTGCACTAAATAAACACAATAACTAATTATAATGTCCCCGGTAGCGGTGCCAAAAACTTGGCGGGCCTAAAGGTGTGATAAAAAAGAATAACTAAATATAATGAAAACACACACTCACACACCTATGGAATCCATCAGAAACTCTCTACAAGTGCGCAACTTGTTTGCAAGTAATAGTAAATAAGTGTTTGTTCTTAGGGATTTAGGCAGTTAGCTTAAGCTTGTATTTGCTAATAGTGGAGATGATTTTAGATATTAATATTGAAAATATAAATAAGTTAGATAATTGTCTAACGCAAGTAGATAAATAAGAATGCAAATAAGATGATAATTTGGGTTACTAATATGAGCCTATCTTACTAAATTGTTATTCTAACCTTAAGAGTAAATTGAGAATTATATATGTAACCAGGTTTCTAAATTCCTCCTAATCCCCGTCAGGGTGGACTTAGGTGGCAACCTAACAATTACCAGGGGACTTGAGTAAGGAGGCCCTACGCAATGATCGGTGGTTAAATCAAACCTTAATGACTATCTAGTTAGGCAAGCCCCTCAGGGTCACTACCACACACTAGAAGATTATGTGGTGTTGTCAATAATTGAATCCCCCGTCAGGGTGACAATCCAACTACCAAGTGCATTCCTAAGATTAGCCAAATCTAGGGCTGGAATAGGTCAAAGCACATAGCACAGATATACGCAAGGTCAGATAAATTGAAATAACAAAATAGTGTTCTAGGATTTTGACAAAAAATAACCCGAACAATGAATAGTTAAAACTACAAAATGAAATCTTAAATATATGGTTAAGCCACATATCTATATATAATTACCCTAATTATAGAGGGATAGGATGAGAAGAGGAGTTTGTCACTCTCCAGCTTCTTCTTGTTTATGTCTCCATATTTGTGATGAATTAATCTATTCATGAGACATTATTTTAGGTGCATTAAGTTAATTGTTAAGGTATTTTCACCATTATTAGATAAATACTTAATTCATGCCTTGATTTAGAGATTTATTACTTTTGTAGCATTTTTGGTATAATTTGTGTGTTAAATGTGAAACTCTTAAGTAAAAGGAAATAATTAGATGCCTAATAAATGTCAAGGAGTTAAGTAAAGGAAACCCAAGGTGAAATATAGAGTTTAAAGGAAACAAAGTGGAGTTAGGAAATGAAAAGCTGGCAAATAAATTTGACATGCGGTAAAGACGTCTAGTGTTTTACGAACTGCAGAAAATATATTACAAATTTGGAGGAGCCCTTTTATGAGTAGATAGATCTTCGAATTTTGGTTGTTTCCATATAAAGTATGTTGAAATCCAATAAGTAACGAAGGAGATATGACCAAATCAATCTGCCGTGTTTATCCTCCTATATTTTAGGAATCGAATTTGAAAAGTAAAAAGACTTTAATAACTTGACTTCCACTCTAATATTTCGACCTAGCACATATGAATACAGCTATATACCTTTGTAAATGTTAGATATAGTATCGCAAAATAATAAATATAATAATAAACAAGAAATGAAAGGAACACCGATATACGTGGAAAACCCAAATCGGGAAAAACTACCAGAAGAGGAGAAGATATTATTATAGAGGGAGGATTTATTACAAAGAGAGTATAATGGCTGCTGCCAATTGAACAGGTTAACTAATAACCTATATAATACAATTTATTTATAGGTAAATAGAGATACTAGGGTTTATAACTAAATGGGCCAGACTTTACAAAGATGAATTTGGGTCACATCTCTAACAATCTCAACCTTGACACAAATTCGGTAAGCAAGACCCAAAAATTGCAAATATCTCCACCTTGAATAATATCTCCATCTTGACGAGAATTCGCTAAAAAGTCATGACAAAAATTTGGTAATCAAGGCTAAAAAACTGCAAATATTTCCACCTCAAAAAAATATCTCCATCTTGACGAAGAATCTTATGGGGAGTCAAGACACAAATTTGGTAATCGAGCCAAAAAACAAAAGCCCTGAAAATATCTCCACCTTGAACAAAATATTTCCATCTTGACAAAGAATCTGCTAGGGAGTCAAGATATAAATCACCAATCTTCAAAAAACATCTCTCCTCCTATTCCAAGAAGCCTCGAAGGGATGAATGAGCCGCAAAGTTCTGAATAAGTCTCAAAGGAATGAGTAAGTCATGAAAGACTGAATAAATCTCGAAGGAGTAAATAAGCCTTGAAGGGCTGCATAAGTCACGAAGGACTGAATAAGTCTCTTAAGGACTGAACAAGTCACGAAGGACTGAACAAGTCTCGAAGGACTAGATAAGTCTCAAAGGACTGGATAAGTCTCGAAGGACTGAATAAGTCTCGAAGGACTGAATAAGTCACGATGGACTAAATAAGTCTCGAAGGACTGAATAAGTCACGAAGGACTAAATAAGTCTCGAAGGACTGAATAAGTCTCAAAGAACTGAATAAATCTCTAAGTAAATGAATAAGTCTCGAAAGGCGAAATATGAGCCTCGAAGGGAAATAGTGATGAAGAATCTGCTAAGGAGTCAAGAAATAAATCACTAATCTTCAAATATCTCACCTCCTCTTCCAAAAAGCCTCGAAGGGATGAATAAGCCTCGAAAGGCTGAATAAACCTCGAAGGGCTGAATACAAATGGCATGCCAACTAGGTCCAAGAAACACTTGATCTAAATATCATAACTAAAAATCCCTGAAGGGCTTAATTTAAAATGGTGAATGCTAATAAAGTCCAAGCAAAAATTGAGCTAGTATCAAACTCAACGGTGAACATATTTGCAATATAGCCCTGAGTACTAACAATTATCTCCACCTTAAAAAAATGCATCTCGTTCAAAAGGATATTCCAAATCAATCTGATTTGTTATATTATCAAAGGCTGTCAAAAACTGAAGAGTGCTCAACATATCGACTTTGCATTCCGCCCGAAATTCGGGGATACGATATCAAAAAAACCCCAATATAATTTTTTTTTCCAAATTTGTATGCACGGGTATAATCACGTACCTTAACTTGCAAAAACAAAAGTCTTGTATTGCATTTATCCAAAAGTTGTAAAGAGTAAAAGCAACTTATCAAAACAATACCAAGAACAACAAGTTACACGAAAATCTGGAGAAACTAACCTCAATATGGACTAAGTATGTCGAAATTTTTTAACAAACACCTCGATCAATGCCGTCAAATATAAAAAACAGCCTTAATAAAATGATCCAGACTTGACAGGTCAAAGTAAACGTAACATGCCATAACAAATATCTTGTATTGCGGTCGAATAGCATAATCTCCAAATTTAGCGATTTTAATAACCACAAAATAATAAAGCAATACACAAAAATGATAAAATGACTCAAAATTTGGATAAACAGACCTAAAAAACGGAACCAGAACACTAGAAAACCTTAGGAACACCTCTGGTCAATTCATCAACAGATAAAATAGCTCTGATCAATTTGGTCAATGAAGAAATCGAGAAAACGTGCAAAGGTATTCAAAATTTGGAGAAACCGACCTTGAAAATGGATTTGGTACGTCGAAAAATTCTCAGGAAGATTGGGTCGGAGAGTAAATGTAAAGTCAAAGTCAACATTGACAATCAACGGTCGCGGTCAAGGGGTAGTCTTTGGTCAACACTTACCATCTTTTGCAAAATTATTATTATTAAAATATATAGTAAAGTAATAATAATAATAAAATTTAATTTTCCATAAAAAAAGGTCTAGGCACGAATAAGTACTGATGTGGATTGACAAAAAAAAGAAGAAATAAAAGAATAAGTACTGATGTGCTGCTTTCTGGCTTTCGATAGTTGCGCACGTGAATTCTTTCTTTCTTTTTTTTCTTTTTTTTAACTACCCTTTAGCTCACAACAGATAACCAGATAACATGTAAATATTTTTCTATTTTAAGCACACCAAGTGCATGCAAAGTTTCTAATTTTAAGTACACCAAGTGCACGCAAGGTGACATACTCCGCGTTGTAGTGGATTGGAAGATCTTTGTCTTCCTTACCCGCTACTTGCAAAAAACGATCCAAAATCTAGAAAATCCGACCCGGTTCTAAATTTCTCCATGCTACACCGAACTCGATGAAACAGGCTCCGTTTTCTTCGTATTTATAAGGAGAACCAGAAAATGCAGCTAACTTCTTCAATATTTTCGTAATTTCGAATTAATACTGAATTTAATTTCGAAAAGTTTAAGAAAACCCTAAACGATATATCTTGGTTAATTCTTCACGAAAAACGATACTTGAGATGCATTTTTGTTCCTTACGATGAGAACAAGAGCTTTGCACAACCAAAACTATCAAAAAAACGTCACATTAGAGATAAAATTTCGCAATATGTTCAAAATTTTTGAAACCCTAGCTCGATTATATCTCGTTCGATTCTTAATGGAACTCAATAATTTGTGTGCCGTTTTGTTCTTTGTAACAAAGAAAATAACTTTTCTCTTGTAGAATTTTGAAAATAACCTCTAAATCAAGAGTTGAAATTTGAATTTTAGCAAAACCATGATTTTGAATTTCCGTTTTTTTTTCTCTCCAAATTTTGCTAATTTGGAATATGCAATTGATAAGAATAATACCCAGAATATTCATGAATACAAATATATAATTTCAAGGATAAAAATCGTCACGGTTTGACAAATTTTCAATAATACCTAATCTCCTTCTCCGATCTTCTACTCTTTTGCAGCAGCCTTAATTTATTTTTATTTCGTTCTTTTAATCCTTAGCTCTGATACCACTTTGCTAGATTTAGGATCGCTAAATAATAAATATAATAATAAACAAGAAACGAAAGGTACACCGATATACGTGGAAACCCCAAATTGGAAAAACCACGGGAAGAGAAAAAGATATTATTATAGAGGATTGATTACAAAGGAGAGTATAATGGCTGCTGCCAATTAAACGGGTTAACTAATAACCTATACAATACAATGTAATTATAGGTAAATAGAGATACCATGGTTTTAACTAAATGGGCCAGACCTTACAAAGATGAATCTGAGTCACATCTCTAACAGTAAACATTGTCCTTTCTTGAATTTTAGTTCTTAGTATCAAGTTTAGTCATCCAGAGAAGCAAGAAGACCTAGAAAGGAATACAAGAAGTTTAAAAGTCACAAACTCCTCTTCTTTATCATATCCCTCACATCATTAGGATAATTTTTTATTAGATTCAATAGCTTAACTATATTTCTAATTACTTTTCTCCTTAGTTTATTTCTATGTCTTTAGGTATGAATACCCTCGTTCATAATACTGTTTTGAGTGTCAGAGTGCTAACGGGAGCATATTTTCTATGGTACTAACTTATTGTATGGTTTCAGGTATCATTAGTTGTATGTAGAGGAAGTTTTTTGGTTGAACACGATGACACCTCGATCAATCTCTCTCTTATATCTTTAATTCACTTAGCATTCCTCCCGACACTCTCTTAGGTGACTCTTATATGATTTCTACATAAATAGATTCTATTGGTGGATGTTTATCCTCTATCAACAATATGCTCGGTTTCCTTGTGTAGAGAATTTATAAGAGGTCGCTTCGAAGGGTTTTTCCGAAGTGGTAGAGAGTATCAGTTGTAAACTGGCGTTTTTGTGTGGTGTATGAACCAGGGAAGGCTTCACATGTGTGTAAAGTGGTTGAGTGAGTGTTAATAGTATACTCGGGTTCCTTGTGTAGTGATGCACGAGAGGTTGTTTCGAAGGGTTTTTTGATGTTGTTGTAAAGATTTGTGAGCTCATCTTGTTAAAGAGTCTAGAAGATTATAGTTTAGAATCTTGGCAAAGTTTAAGGGTCAAATCAACCTCGTTAGTAAACTAAGCCTATTGGAGTCAACCCACTTAAATATTGTGAATCACTTCTCTTCCCCTACTCTTAACTCCCTTGCATGACAACATTTTGATATATTTAATGTTCTATTATTTGTTATCTTAGGCTCATAAATCACATGCTAACTATTCTAGGATATATCTTTTTGATTATGGGCTATATTTTATTTTATATTGTGCATGCTTGTATCTGATATTGTGTCTCATTCATATTTCTTAGCTTATTTTGTACATCTAGCCTAGCTATCTTCTTATCTGTAATGTTTGTATCTTTATATAGATAGATTATTCTTTAACCCCCCTCCCTAGGACTATATCTTGGGTTAGCATAGGGTAAATAGTTGAAAATAAGATAACTTCATTTGATATATTTTACATCTATTGTGATTAGGGTAATAATGGGTAAGAGAGACGACTAACTCATTTGGTATTTAACAATGAAATGATATGAATGGAGATATTCCTACTACATTTCCATAAATATACGATTAGATTTGAAGCTTACAAATGAGTCGGTGTCATTTATTTCAAAGAGAATCAACATATGTTAATTAGTTGAAGTCCTTGTTTGAGATATATATTACTTTGTAAATGCTCCATTAGATACTAGTGGAAGGTAAATTTTATATTTTTAAGTATAATATCATATTATTGTGCTTGATTGTTGAATCAATCATAACCCTCTCAAAGTAGTTGAATTCAACATCCTTTTTTTCCTAAACATGTATAAAATGGGTTGTGACGTGTTAGGATTTAATATATTTTATTCATAGATAGCATTAGCATCCCCAATACGTGTCATAATTGTTTTTCTAACACATAATAATACTAATTTTGTTTTATTTCATTAATCTACGAAATAAATCCATATTATATAATATTGTAACATAAGACTAAAAAAACCGTACTTATTCTCCCCCTTCTCCACTGACGACACGATTTCCAGCTTTCAACTTTTTTGGACACTCTTATCAACTGTACGTTCTTATTCTCCGATTAATATATTTTTCTATACAAATTTAATTAATTGATATAATTTTACTCAATTTTGAAATTTCTGTAGAAAGATGGTTTGATGTTCCTACAATAATTTTACTTTTAATATACGCATCTATATTTATTTTTCTATATATTTGTAATTTTCTTGTATCAATGTGTATGGTACCATAACGAGGTATTCAAGGGATGATAGTGGAAAGTGTAATTTTTACTAACTTTGGATTATCGTCTAAAATTTAGCCTGTAATCAGAATATGTTTATACAAATTAGGTTAATTTTTTAATTAGGGGAAGTGAATAAAATTTTAGATCCTCTTTAAATTTTACTTTTCGTCCATATTGTGTAAATTTCTCAGATCCAAAACTCTTAGTGTTATCCTGTAATACAATAATTGATGCTAAACATAGAAATCAGTGCAATACAAAAGGGTGGATCCATAATTTTTTTTTAAAAGGACTAAAATTTAGAATTTTTGTTAGATTGATATGATATACATGGATTTTTGGAAGAAACACTTCCTAAAAAACAATTTAAGGGGCTAATAGGATCTTCTTTTATATGAAAACGCCAAATATATAATTGTATTGTATCATCTTCTTAATATTATTTAAGTTATAAATCATGTCATGTATTTGTATTTTATCGTTTTAATATTAATTTCATCCAATTCTGTATTCTTTTACTAGAAAAATTAGGTTTACTATTTAAGTTAAATAATATTTATAATAATATCAATGATATTTTAAAATGTTTAAAATAGTTAGTTACGCAATTGGAGGATATAATATAATGTGAAGATAGTTTTGTATAAGAAAGGGAGAAAACTGTATTTTTATGTGTTTTTGAACTGATAAAATTTGAATAAACAACACAATCTAGGTGTATTTATGTATATTTCATCTATTTATATTATATTAATTATGTGTGCAATTATTGTAATTTTTTTTATTAATATGATGTTTAAGTTTATAATTTCAAACTCATTAAAAATTATAGGAATAGACTCAATAAAGCTAAATTAATATGCTATTAGTCTATTAGGGATACAAAAATATTATTCTTTGGCTTATATCGACTACAGTCTAAGACCAATGAGGTCTACATCACAACTGTTTATCCCTTGAATATGTCGATAGTTTAGACTACATATCACCAGAATACGCTGATAGTTCTTGATCAAACATATTAATTTAGGTAAGTAAGTAAGTAATAGATGTGGCATAAGAGTTAGTTGGAATGAATATTTTAAAGTTTGTTACATTGGGAGAATCTGAAAATGATTTGAAAAAAAGAATGCTCTAAATAAAGGTCGTCTAAGGGTTCAAACATGTCATCCACCTAAAACTTATTCTAATGTATAGAATAATGTTTACTTGGATATGAAAACGATTAATAAATTACCTAGTTTGATTAACCTCTTTAAACAATTAGACGAGCTATATGACTAATAAAGTATTTTTTGATACTAGTTTCCAATTATTGTATAGTTGGTTAACCCATTAGATAAAACAAAAAGTTTTACCCAACCAGTCCAACATATAACTAAATTAATTAAAAAGAATTACTTAAGTTGAAGTTTGAACACGTTCTAAGAGCAATGAGGTTTTTTATTTTTTAAACCATGAATTAGTATATTTTTCTGTTACAAAAAGAAATTATTATTTTATTATTAAACAAACTGTAAGTTATATTTAATTGATATATTTTTTTGGTATATTATGAATGCTTTATTATCAAAGTAATTGCATTAGTAATATATATAATTTTAATAATATAATTTAAAACCGTATAAATGAAAATTGCCTAAACTTTAACTAATGGACTGTCTCGATTTTCTTGATACACTCACATTTTCCCTATTCAGTATTACTTCTATATTTATAATTTTTCTCTGCGAAATATAAGTTTGAATAGCAAATTTTACTTGTTAAATGCTCATTCCACTTGTTTAATTAGTTGTTATTCTTATTAATATAGTCCTTCAGGATGTATTGAATGGGAGAGACTGATTGCATTTGTACATATATATGACTTAATTTCTATAGTTTATTTCTTTGAGTTCTTTGCAAAATTGGTCCCGGTGTTATGTGAAATATCAAATTATATCCATGTTATACATTAACATTAACATTGCAAATATACCATCCATGGGGTATATTAGCTATATTTGGAATAACACACGTTTATGTGTTACTTCATGAATCACATGGGTCTTTTACTTACTTATTATGTGTATGCAAAATTCAGGTACCATACAAAACCGTTGGCCTTAAACTGTAATGGCAAGAGAACATAATCGACTAATTGAAAAGGCATGTGTTGCAATGAGGAAGTTAGGAATTGATGAAGAAACAGTGAAACCAGTCCTCAGAAAGCTCCTTAAAGAGTTTGATAACAACTGGAAATGCATCGAGGAAGAAAACTATCGAGATCTTATTAATGCAATATTTGATACTGCCGGCCAACAGGTTTGCTCCTTGTAGTTAATGCTTTTATTCCTTCTTGTAAAAATTATAAGATAAGGGACTAAATTGTCAAAAATGTAAAATGACCATATAGGCCAAACCCCCTTCTTTATTTTTCTCATTTAAGTTTTTTTATGTTTGGCAGTGTCACAAAACAGATGAAGAGCCTAATGCTCCCCGATCATCCATAGCAGAGGTTGATGCAGTAGGAAGTTGGGAAAAAAGAGAAATAATAAGCCGTGATAGAGAAACTAAAATCAAAACTCAAGTATTTTTTGCATCCATCGACCAACGAAGTAAACGAGCATCAGGAGAAAGTGCATGTGCAGCTCTTGCTGCCGTATTTGCAGATTGGTTGCAAAATAATGACGATCTTCTGCCCATTAAATCAGAATTTGACAACTTAATCATAAAGGGATCTCTCGAATGGAGAAAGCTTTGGAAAAACAGAATTTTAAAAAAGAGTTTTCCCGACGGGCACTTTGATCTTGAAACCATCCTCCAAGCAAATATTTGTTCAATTTCGGTCCTCCCTGAAAAGTCATTTATCGGTTTTTTCCATCCAGATGAGATGGAGGAAGAAATATTTAAGGTTCTTAAAGGAACCGAGTCTTTTGACAAGATATGGGATACGGTTAGTCGTGAGTGTAAACCTCAAGTTTACATTATTAGCTGGAATGACCATTTTTTTGTCCTCAAGGTCTCATCTGAAGCATACTACATCATTGACAGTTTAGGCGAGAGGCTTTATGAGGGATGCAACCAAGCTTACATAATAAAATTTGACCAGGACACTAAGATCTTGAAACTACCAGATACCAAGCAAACCTCCCGAGACAAAATAGCTGATGAGTCTAGTTTAGAAGAAGAGGTGATTTGTGGAGGTAAGGAATCGTGCAAAGAGTACATAAAGAGATTCTTGGCTGCGATTCCGATCAGGGCACTGCGGGCGGATGCCAAGAAAAGGAGGACAACATCAATACACGTTCATCAAAGGCTGCAGATTGAATTTAATTTTACAAAATTACAACTACCTGCTGCCTTAGAGTTATCTTCCTCCTCAGATAATTCCTCTATAGAAGAAAAGCTACCTCTTACGATAAAAAGAAATTCCAAGAGAAGGGGTTCGAGTGGTGTAGGACCATCGAATTCTCAATCTGCAGGTAAGTAACGCCATACTAAATTGCTTTCATAATTATTTTTAGAGGGAAGCGGAAATCATTAAGAGAATGTTTCGTGCATATATGTTAATATTGAAGCGATGTAAAAAGACAATAATATATTCTCCATGGATCAATATTCTTTGGAATCAATTTTTATTTTATTTGTCTTATTCTATCATCTAATCATTTATTGACACTTATTCAGGAGCAAAAAAGAAGAAATGGTAGGACGGGCAAGCAGGCTGATCAATAAGAGAATATTTTGCAAATATAGGTAAATATCAAATTAATGTAAAAAGGAAAAAATTGTTCTTCAATTTGAATGAATTTTTTTATTATTTGACTTATTTTATCGTCTAATTATTTTCCTATATTTATTCAGGAGCGAAACGAAATAAATTCATGGAGTAGGTAAAATTTAAAGATAAGCTTTTACTGGATATTTTGTATCAGTTGTGTATAGGGTTTGTTGAATCGAGGATTTGTAGTAACTTGAGATATTTTGGCTATAGTAATATCAGTTGCTAAAACTAGATTTCCATTTTTTTTGTGAATTTAAATTGTTACAAATTTATTTAAAAGATATTAATTTTGTTGTTGATCGGATATTATTAGATTGATAAAAATTGATTTATTTGATTTGATTTGATTTAAGTTGTCGATTATTCACTCAAATAGTTTCCGAGTATTTGCGTTGTTTATTTTCTATGATAATATGTGGTGAGTTGGTGAGTTGGTGCCTTGTTGTTAAGAAATTTTCATTTTTCTATCACTATATTCTCTAACTTTAAAAAAAAAAAAAGATTTCTCTATTCTTAAACAGGTATTCAACATCGTAAAAAAGGGTTATTCAACCCATAAGGGTTTTTTAATTCGTTTTTAGACAAGAAATTCATAAAGATGCTTTTTTTTATTATTGAGTTGCAAAAATCCAAATAATCCACTCAGATAAAGATAAAAGATAATTGACAAATAAAAAATATTGAACATTATCGATGGTGGCATTGATAACCTTTGGTGGTGTGACTGAACACGTCCAATTAGCTACACTGATTATGATTGATAGTGATATTGAACAATCAAAATTACATTAACATTGATGATAGGCTCGACCATACTCCACAGAGCAGGACGACCATGGACTTCTTCTACTACAGGAGGAGAGGAGCTTAGCGATGTAACAACCTATTCGCTTTCCCTAGTCAAACATCTAAACTCAATGCTTCATCTCATAAGAATTACATGCACTCAAGAACTAAAAAAGGGAAAAGCTCAGTGGAACGCCATAATCTTGTGATATTAGCCTTTGACCTTTGATTTATAGTACCCACATTACCCACTTTCCATCTCATACTTCTCAGAGCATGACGATCATATCCATCCCTCGCACAGTTAAACAATTAACATCTTCCTCAACAGCTAATAGAGCATAAAAAGTCACACTATTAGAATGCTCGACTCAAGGACTCGGTCTGAGAGCACAAACACAACTCCAAATAAGTAAAAGTGTCAAGAAATGAGGTGGTTGAATAAGAGAAGGAATATATACATTGAATCATAGTAATAACGACATACCTTTCTCTCAATCACTTCCAAAGATCTTTATCTCGCTCACCTAGTGTCTTGTTGTTTTGCCGAGTCTTTCCTGAAACTAGGCAAAATGTTAGGCCCAAAGAGAGGTGTGCTCTTGATATCACTCTGACGCTCAATATTAGAATTTTTGCTATCCAGGATTACTTAAACTTAGAGAAACTAAGCAGATTTATGTCGACTGTATAATAACAAAATCCAATATAGAGAGAGAAGATTATGGTGGTATCTAGAGTGTACCGAATTCTTTTACGAAATAGGGTATTTATAAAGCTCGAAGATGCACGCAGAGCACTAGCATGGTGCACAATATTAGGAGAGGATGAGTGCACACTATAGGCTATCGTGGAGTCTGGCTAAACGGCAGAAAACTGTGTAGTATTGAGCGAATACTCTTAAGTAGGACATGGGATGAATAGAGACGTCTATACTGGGAAGATTTTAACACTCTTATCCCGGTTGTAGGGGTGTTAGGGTGTTGGGGTGGTTGTGGTGGTGGGTGGTTGGGGTGGAGGGTGGTGGGAGTGGTGGGGGTAGTGGGGGTGGTGGTGGTGGTCGGTGGAGAATGTTTGAGGTGGTGGTGATAGTCGGTGGTAAATGCATGAGGTGGTGGTTAGTGGCGGTGGCCGGATTTTATAATAAAAATAAAATAAAATAAATAAGTAATATATTATGAATATTATATAATAAAAATAAATAGAAATAATTAAAATGATATTAAGAGTAATAGTGGAAGGTAAATATGACAAAGTATTTAATTGAGAATTAATTCTTTAAACTATGACTAAGTAGGAAGAATTTTCCTCTTTCCTTTTTCTTGGAATGAAATTTGAGGATTCATAATTAATTAAGAATTAATCCTCTTTTGATAGATTGGTTGTGGTTAAGCTTGATGATAATAATTTTGAGGAAGAGTTTGATAATATTTACCTTCATTTTTTACCCAACTCTGATTCAGTGGGGAGTAATAATTAGCATGATTTCTTGGAGTTTGATAAGGGCCATTTGAGTAATGGACTATTTGATAAGATATGCAGGAAACTGAGGTTGTTCTGTTAATGAAATTCTCCCATGAATGAGTACTTTCTCCACAACCAGGACATAGAGGTATTGTGTTTATCTGTCTCACCTGGGCTACGAATCCATTCGCTAAATGTGATTGTAATTCTTCGAGTTGTTGGCTTAAATATTCAATCCTTGTTGCATTTAAGGAATCTTCTTCCTCTGTTTCTAATGGCCAACTTCGTTCGGTTTCAATAACTATTTCCATGGTGATACGAGCATCTTCTGGATCTAATAACACAAAACTTCCTTCTCCTAAGTTATATACCTTTTCTCTGGACTCGTTGTTGAGTCCTCCACAAAGCATGGTCAACTGATATCCGGGCAAGGAGACGTAGAATGAACACCTTGCTTTCTTTTCATTAAAGCGTAAGCATGCTTCAACAACACTTTACCCTTCTTCTTGTATGAATTTCTCTAACTCCAACATGTCTTTCGAACGCCTACTTATCAGATAGAATCGATCTAGGAAATCTGCTTGAAGTTTATCCCAATTTGGGATTGAATCAAGGTGTTGGTAGTCATACTAAATGCTTGCACTTACGGTCAAAAAGAATTGGAACATAACGTAGTACATTTGTTCCTTTGTGACACCTTTTATGATGTAGGCATCATAGATCTGCATGAATTTCTGAATATAATGAAACATATCATGTTGTGCAGCACCACTAAATCGGCCATAACTCGAAAATTGTTCTATCATGTCTGGACAAGGCCTGAACTTAGTGGCTTGGATTTCTGGAGTGCGGATTCCTCTAGGTTGCACTCGGAATGAGATGGGAAACTTTAGATTTCTCAGACTTTCCATCTGAATAACCTGAAATAGACAAAACTAAAAACAAAACCGTAAAATAAAACTGACTAAAATAAAAACACTAAATAAAAACACTAGGACTAACGATGAAGTCCCCAGCAGCGACACCAAAAACTTGATGGTGGTTAGGGTGTGATAAAGTAACGATGTAAATATTAAAAGAACTAAACACCCTAGCCCACTACATTACTCACTACAAGTATCACAAACAGTATGCAAGCTTAGTTGATAAATAGAATTCATTCGCAGAAGGCAAATATAAAGTGCAAATAAAAGAAGTTAGGAGAATAATACGCTAAAAGACTCTAAAATATTTGTTTGGTTTTATGACTCTAATAATTAACTAAATAACTAAAGACAGGGAAAAAAAATAAGAGAAGAGAGATAGTATGAGAGTTTAGCCGAGATATAGCAAGTAATCCCCACTAGCCTTTTTCTATAATTATTACCTAAGGGAGAGTTGTGTGATACCTTATATCCAGGATTCTATATTTCTCCTAACCCCCTTCCGGGTGGACTTAAGTGACGACCTAACAATTATCAGGAGACTTGGGTAAGGGGGCCATGCGCAATGATCGATTGTTAATCTCAAACCCTAGTGACTATCAAGTTAGGCAAGCCCGTCAGGATTACTACCGCACACTATAAATTTATGTAGTATTTCAATAATTAGACACCCCTTCCGGGTGGCCATCTAAAAACTATGGTAATCCTATACGTTGCTCATCGCAAGAACTACATACAATATATCAAAGCACATAAAAACGGAGTTATTACTACTAATTTCAATTAAATGCAAAAGGACATCCCAAATTAAAATAAATACAAAAAAAGTCTAGTTTATATACCCATATTCTAATCTCAAACTAAATAGACTTAGTTCATACTAGAGAAAGAAAGAAAATAAATTACAAAGGTGAAGGGTTGGAATGGCATAAACAGCTTCCAACTCCTTCTTGTCACTTTCTCCCGGTGATCTTTTGTTGTAATATTGATTAAGGACTGAGCAAGGATAATTTCTCTAAGGCAGGAATGCTTATATAGGTCTTTTGTCACAATATGTAGTAATCCCCAAGTTAATGAGTTCTAATCTTACCAAAATTCATCTTCCTAAATTGTAGGACTGGATACACCTTTGCATATTGATTTGGTCATATCTCATTCGTTACTTATCGAAATTCAATGTACGACTAGTGAAAATGACTGCGATAAAAAGATCTATCGGTTGGTTGAATGGCTCCTCTAAATTCGTGATCGAATTTCTGTAACAATTTAATTAGTGAATGTTTTTTCAGCATGCCAAATTCTTTACTTTCCAAATATATCCAAACTTTTCCTTTTTGACTCTGACTAAGGGATTTCCTTTATTTTTCCACTTCAAATCAGTTTCCATAGTTGTAATAGCTTTCATATACCTAAGTGATACACAAATAACATAAAAGTTACGTGTAAAAGCTCACAAAATAGCAAAACACCTGAAACTAGACAACAAAGTGCAAAGTATGAATACATGGAGAAATATACCAAAATTAAGTATTAAATACCCCTAAAATTATGTCTCAAGTATAGATTAATATATCACAAATATAGAGACATCAGTACCCTAGCGGGAGTTAGAAGGATCATAGAAACCTGCTATTCATATTTACTCATGCCGCCCTTATAATTAAAATATTGATTTAGAAGGATATATGCATACTAGAAGAACTAAACTATATTTCTCATATCTATTCGTAGTAGTTTATTTATTTGAATTTGATTACGTTATTTGCATTTGTATTCTTATTCTGAAAACCAAATTAATATTATCTTTATATTTATGTTTTTAGTCTAAACAATTAATCTCTACTACACTTTCTTATCTAACACGAGTTTAAGCTAGCCCATAAATCCCAAAAAACGAATTTTATTTATCAACTATAACTTGCAAACGATTTGTGAACTTGCAGTGAGTTTCTCGTTGTGGTACAAGGTGTTTTTCTTTTATTTACTTGTTATTTTATCATCCCTTTGCCACCACCATTATCCTACTACTAGACGACAAAGAAATTACCAACCAATAATTTCTTCTAGGTAATCCAGTAAAACTATTCAAAAATTATTGTCATTTATGAACATTATAGTTGTTAGGGTTAACTTATATGTGTATTCTACCCATGATAGTCTCATAAGTTTTTACTAATTTATTTTTGAAAGGGCTTTACTTTTTTTTTGCACAAATAATTTGTATTTATGAAATATTAAACTCTAAATCTTACACAACCCACATCATCATATAATCGAAAGATCGATTTCTAATTCGACACATCATCATGTATTTAAAAAACTGACTTCTACGTTGGCACACTGTATTATATTCCAAAGAGCAACTCTACGTGGCACAATATCATATTTGAAAGACCAACTTCTACATTGACACATCATCATATATTTAAAAGACCAAACTTTTACGTCGGAGCATCCTCACATACTCAAAATACCGACTTCTAAGTTGGTACATCATCATGTATTTGAAAGGCTGACTTCTAAATCATAACATCATAATATATCGAAAGTCCGACTTCTAAGTTAACATATCATCATATATTTGAAAGAATGTCTTATGTTTCGGCACATCATCATATATTGAAAATTCCAAGTTCTACATCCATACATCATCATATATGTTTTAGAGAACAAATTCTATGTTGGCCCATCATCACATATTCAAAAAACCAACTCCGCTTTGGCATACCATGAAGTTACTTAAAAGACCAATTATTATGTTGGTACATCGTAACCAGGTAAAATGAATTTTTGATCATGCCACTAAAAATCAACATCAATCATGGAAATTCTAGGGGGTATTGCTAAGCTATAATGAACCACTGACTGAAATGGAAAAAGTAAGACCAGTGTCGAAGGTAAATAATGAATTTCGATGGTAAAAATAAGTCATTATAATTCAACCAACATAATAAATATAATCGAAACTAATAACTGAATATATTGTCATTATAACCACAATAATATCACGATTTTTAGATACATATATATATATATATATATATATATATATATATATATATATATATATATATATATATATATATATATATATATATATATATATATATATATATATATACCCCACGTACACCTCCCAAAACATATATCTCACACTCCCTCATCATTGTTCATAAATACAACCAAAAACCTCCATATATCTCTATCTGGTCATACGAATATCCTCGGTCATAATATTGTCTTGAGGTTAGAGTGCTAACGGTAGCATAACTCCCCATGGACCTGACTTAGTGTCTAGTTTCAGGTATCATTAGTTGTATGTAGAGGAAGTTTGTCAATAGAACATGACAACACCCCGACCAAGCTCTCTTATGTCTTAATTACTTGGCAATATTCCTGACACTCTCTTAGGTGACTCTTATATAATTTTTACGTAAATATATTATATTGGTGGAGGTTATGCTCTATCAACAGTATTCTCGATTTCCTTGTGTAGAGATTTCATAATAGGTTGTTTCGAAGGGTTTTTCGAAGTGGTGGAGAGAATCAGTTGTAAACTCAATTTCTTGTGTTGTGTAGCAACAAGGGAAGACTTCACATGTTTGTAAAGTGGTTGAGTGATTATTGGTAGTATACTCGGATTCCTTGTGTAGTGATTGCATGGGAGGTTGCTTTGAAGGGTTTTGATGTTGTTGTAAAGATTTGTGAGCTCACCTTGTTGTAGAGTTTGGAAGATTATAGTGTAGGATATTTGCAAATTTTGTGGGTCAAATAAACCTTAGGTAGTAAACTAAGTCTGCGGGAGCCTACCCACTTAAATATTGTAATTCACTTCTCTTACCATACTATTTACTTCCTTGCATGACGAGAATTTGATCTATTTTCTATACTATTATTTGTTATCTTAGGCTTAGAAATCACATTCTAGATATTTTAGGATATATCTTATTTATTGTTGGCTAGATTTATTTTAGATTCTGCATGATATGTATTTGATATTGTGCCTCATCCATATCTCTTAGATTATTTGTTGAATCTAGCCTATCTATCTATTGATCTATAAATTTTGTATCTTCATATAGATAGATTGCAATCAAGTTGGAAGATTATTGTTTTCCTCGTAATCCTTATTCACCCCTCCCCCTCTAGAACTATATCTTGGGTTGACATACGGTAAATAGTATAAAATAAGATTAATTCATTAGATATATTTTACATATATCTGTGATTAGGGTAATAGACGGGACGACTAACTCATTTGGTATTTAACAATGGAATGATGTCTCCCTAATTGTTCTTATTTTTTACCCTTAGGAGACATCATTTTTTGTGTTTATTTAATCAATTTGATTGACTTTTGGACTAAATATGCAATAATATGATTTTCCTCTTTTATTTCTAGCATTTTTAGTTTATTAAGCTTTTGCGCGTAATATTGGTATTTTTAGTGTAAATTTTACAGGTTTTAGATGTTAGCTAGAAGAGGAATCCGAGGATAAAGTCAAAGATCAAGAGATAGAGTCAAGACTTGAAGATAAATCCCGAAGATATTATTTTTAAAGTTGAAAATCCATTTTCCAGACCATAGATTTCTGATTTCGAGGTGCTTAAGCGATGATTTAGCCGCTGACCTTTGAAGAGAAAACGCTCCTTATCGAGTTACGGAACTTTAGCAACTGGAATGAGGTCAATCGGAGTCATAACGAGTTGGGAAAAGCCGTTTTAGTGAAGGTATATCAGCAGTTACGGGATTTTGGGCTAAGTTAGTGGACTTGGGCCTTTTATATTTCATTTAATTAAAAGCCTAGGTCCAAGTCCGAATTTGCACATATAAAAGGAGGTCTGGACTTCTATTTTACATACGATTCACATTCTGCAAGATTAAAACACCAGAGAGAAGCAACAGAAGGAAGAAAGAAGAAGCTACAAGAGCTGGAGAGGGTCTATATCTCCGTTCGTAGTCATTCCTATTCCGGAAATTAGGTTCTTTTATCTTTTAATTTTGTAATCAAATATGAATTCCTTTACATTTAATTTAGTTTTTCTTTTTAATATGAGCTAAATATTTATTAGTGCTTGAGAACAAACAATGGGTGAATCCCAATCCTATTGAATTTCGTATGTTGAATTTGGGATTCTGTTAAATTAAACTAGATTGTGTCTTTCACTCGTTTCGATAAATTGAGAATATTTACTGTTTTTAGCGTCATGAACTAGGAACAGGTGTTAGTATTTAGGCTATTCCAATTAGTGGCGATTGGATCATCCTGACGGAGGGTTTAAATACAGAACCATTTATTCAATCTAGGATAGAAGCTATTGATTCTGACGAACTTAGCTAATCCTAGGGCCAATGAGGTAATAAAACTTAAACATCCAAAGGTGGATCATATTTACCCTGACGGGACTAGTGACACTCTAGGATCGCCTTATAGTCCACCCTGACGGGGGTATAAGGAATTTAGAATCCCGGCCATTGTAATTGACCAATTTAGCCCTTAAACAACATAAGTTAGGAAATAGGATTGGGAGGATCCTTGCGTTCTCAAGTGCTGCTTCTCATATTGCGTTTTACATCATTTTACTTGCGTCTTAGCTTTTATTTGCATTTTAATAATTGTCTTTCATTTCTTTAGCATTAATACAAAACCAAACAAATTATCTTTAATTGCTTTCATAAGTGCATTCAATCATTAATAGATAAGCATTGTAGTCAACCATCCCGTCCTTGGAACGAATCTGTTTTATCAGTTATACTACTTGGGACAACCGTACACTTGCGGTTGTGGTTTGATTATTTATTGCATTTATTTTAAAACACACAAAGGACCACCAGCTATTTTAGGATATATCTTATTGATTGTTGGCTAGATTTATTTTAGATTCTGCATGATATGTATTTGATATTGTGCCTCATCCATATCTCTTAGATTATTTGTAGAATCTAGCCTATCTATCTATTGATCTATAAATTTTGTATCTTCATATAGATAGATTGCAATCAAGTTGGAAGATTATTGTTTTCCTCGTAATCCTTATTCACCCCTCCCCCTCTAGAACTATATCTTGGGTTGACATACGGTAAATAGTATAAAATAAGATTAATTCATTAGATATATTTTACATATATCTGTGATTAGGGTAATAGACGGGACGACTAACTCATTTGGTATTTAACAATGGAATGAGAGGAATGGAGATATTCCTACTACATTTCCATAAAGTTATGATTATATTGTTTCTTACAAATAAGATGATGCCATTTTTTTCAAAAAGAATCGACATTTGTTAATTAGTTGAAGTCTTTGTTTGAGATATATATATATTACTTTGTAAATTCTCCATTAGATACTAATGTTTGTGGATTGTAAATTTTATAGTTTTTAAGTATAATATCAAATTATCGTGCTTGATTGTTGAATCAATCATAACCCTCTCAAAGTAGTGAATTAGACATCCTTGAGTTCCTAAACATTTATAAGATGGGTTGCGATGTGTTAGGGTTTATTATATTTCATTCATAGATAACATTAGCGTCCCAATTACCATTTTTTTCTAACACATAAAAATTGAAATTTCGTTTCATTTCATTAATTTACAAAATAAATCCATATTATAGAATATTGTACCATAAGACAAAAACAAAACCATACTTATTCTCCCCCTTCTCCAACTGCCGACACGATTTCCAGCTTTTGATTTGTTTGGACACTTTTATCAGCGGTACGTTCTTATTCTCCGATTAACATATTTTGCTATACAAATTTACTTAATTGATTTAATATTCAATTTGACATTGTTGGAGAAAAATGTGTTTATGTTCCTTCAATGATTTTTCTTTGAAGATAACTATCTATATTTATTTTTCTATATATTTATTTCTATTTTCTTGTATTGATGTGTATGATACCTGATGTCTCCTCATTTGTGATAATATAATATACTTCTGAGACATCATTTTAGGCTTCTTTATTAGTTTATAGGGCGATCTTAGCTTAATTTAGTGCACTTTCCTATTTTGAGTCTTGATTTGTAGAATTATTATTTTTAGAGCATATTGGGTTTAATTGTTTATTTAGTGTGAAGCTTTAAAGATAATTATGGAGATTAATTAGAATCCAAGTCAAAGACAACAACTTATGGAAAGAGATTTGCATGGAAATTGGAGATAAGGAAACAAAGGCTAAAAAGATGGAAAAGGAAAAGCTGCCTAAATCTGGGATTCTGCATACACGTCCAAAGATATGCGTTTTTACCTAAGAAATAGGCCGAATATGATGATTTCCTTCTATAGGGTCTAGATAATTCTGTTGCGATTCTTTTGGTATCTTATGGAGCTCAAACCGACCAATAACGAAGAAGATATGCTCAAAACGGTCCAGCAGTGTTTATCTTTAGTTCCTTACGAATTTGAGTAGGACTAGGAGTCCATTACTTTCCTTCTCCTTCAAGAAAACGAATTAGGTCTTCCTATAACCTATAAATACAGCCTCTTAACACTCTAAAATCATCCTTGGCCAGACCTTAAGGCCAAAAGGAAGCTACAACACAAGAGAAGAAGTCTGGAAGGAGCTGTGCATCAATCATGTCTCCTTCAACCTCTTATTTTGTAATTCTTTCTTCTTCTTTTCTTTGTATGAATTAATTCTATTAGCTTAGGTTTTGCATAATGTATAAACTATGAATTCTAATTCTTCTATCTAAGTTTCTTTGGGAATTATATGTTTTAATCTGATATTAGCTACTTACTTCATATTTGATTATGTGTTTTGATTTAATGTATGTTTTCCTTGCGGTGCGCAACGTTTAGGATTACCTTAATAGTAGTTAGATGGTCGCTTACCAGGGTGTTCAACTATTGAACCACCACATAACGTCTAGTATCGATAGTAGTTCTGACAAAACATGCTTCTAACTAGATAGTCATTAAGGTTTGTTTTAATCACCGTATCACCAAGATTGCAGTATTTGCTTAGGGCCTTAGTGGCGTTTGATAACCCTATTTGAAATCACTTCTTGGTTGTGACGTAGCCCCCTTAGTCGCTCTCAAGGTCTAAGGTATGGGAATTTAGAATCCTGACTAAGTATACCAAGAGCTAATATTCTCCCTTATGAACTAGATTTAATAGATATAATTAGAAGGATTAGTGCATACTAGTAAAACCTAAGTTATATCTTTCATACTATCTTCTTTTCTTTTCTGTTATTTATTTTCTGTCTTTAATTTAGTAGTTTAGTTTTCTTATTAAAAACCAAATAAATATCTATCTTTCTCTTCTTTCTACTTGCGTATTATTATCTATCTTTAATATCTGCACTTGATAATTTGCATAAGTTCTTTCTAACTTTCGTCAGTCCCTGAGGAACGAATCTTCTTATCATTAAAACTTGCATACGTCCTGTAATACTTGCAGTACAGTGTTAGTTTAGGGTGTGTATTTGCACTTATTTATATCATTAATTTATCACACCTTAAGCCACACCAAGTTTTTGGCGCCGCTGCCGGGGACTACATCGTCAGTCCTTGTGCAATTATCTTGTGCTTTTATTTTAGTTAGTTCTATTTTACGCTTTTCTTTTTAGTTTTTGTTTTACAGATTCTTTTAGGCGAAAGCAGATTCATTAGGAGATAAAGGTCTCGTGTTATTAGATCCTGAAGAAGCTAATTTATGATGGAAGCTCTAAAGCTCAAGGAGTTAACCCAACAACTTGAGGAATTACGAGAACAATCGCAACAACTAGCTCGGAGGAATCTAGTACATACATCACCTTCATGTCCTAGTTTTGGAGCAAGAGATCACTCGTGGGGACATTGCATGAACAATCCAGCCTCAATTTCCTTCATGCCTTATCAAAGAGACCATTATTATGATGGTTATTATCAATCCCAAGGAAATTACACTGACTATCAACCCCCACATAGTTACAATTGGGTCGGAGATCAACAGAATTATTATCATAATAACCATTACTATGATGATTATCAACCACGACCACAATCTTATTATCCTCCACAACCTATCTATCAAGAAGCGCCGATTTATAATGAAGCTTATCAAGAACCACATCCTTATTCAATGCAGCAAACCATACAAGAACAACCTCCGAGTTTGAATTCAAGCATGGCTAAGATGATGAATCTAATTGAAAAGATGGAGAATAACCAGCAAAGAATCTTAAACTCAGATGATGCGATTGACAAGCTTGTGCAGACAATGTCACAAATGGTGGAAAAAACTAAAATCCTTGCAGAAAGGCAACTCCGAAGTGATACTACTGCTCCAGAAAACAAAGTTTGTCATGCAGTTGAATTAGGAAGTGGAAAACAACTACCTCCACCAAGACTAGAACCAGAACCAGTCCCTATTCCAGAAACGGGGGGAGAAAAAACAACAGAAGATAAGGTCGAAGAGGTAGTTGAACAAAAAAGTGTCCAAGAGAAGACACCAGAAAAGAAAGAGAGCCCAGTGGTAACCAACACATGTCCTCCTCCACCATTCCCTTCACGTGTCAGGAAGGACAACCTGGAATTCAAGAAGTTCATTGACACGATGAACAAGTTAAAGATCAGCAGCCCGTTTGTTGAAGCTCTCACAAGAATGTCAAAATACGGTCAATTCATGAAGGACATTCTTTCTAACAAACGAAAATTCGAGATGAATGGATTAACAGAGGAGTGTAATGCTACACTTGAGATCGAGTTACCACCTATTCCCACGAAATCTTGGATGGCACCATCCATGATTATTAAGAATCGAGCTGAAAAGTTCGTGGGAATTAAAGGAAAAGGGTGGAAATTTCGTCATCCTTAATCGAGGTAACACATCTAACTTTGAAAGACGTTAAACAAAAGTGTTGTACGGGAGACAACCCGTAATTTCGTTTATGTTTTTACATTTTTAGTTTTTAATTTATGTTTAGTTTAGTTAATTTTAGTTGATATTGCATATTTGAGGAAGGTATTAGTGTTTTTGATGATTAGGTATTGGAGAAATCGAGTTAGGGAAGCGAGCAAAATTTTTCGGACAGAAATTTCGGCAAGTCATATCTTTGCGCTCGGATGTCGAAATCAGGTGATCTTTGAGCCTAAACTGCATAACTTTTCGAGATCTAGCTGATGGGGAGGTTTTTGCCAAGTACGGTACACCGGACCTCAGCCGCGGTGCACCGCATGGTAAAAACCCGTGCCACGGTAGCAGCCACGTGTTGTGTACAGAAAAGAAAAAAAATAGCTGATGGGTCCGGTATACCGGACCCTATACCGTGCCATGCACCGCACAAACACGTGCCACGGGGTAGGTCCACGGGTATTTTGACGTAGGAGGCGCGGAGCACCCCCGCGGTACACCGCACCATGGTCCGCAAGCCAAAACGCGTGCCACGGGGTCCTACCACGGGTGTTAACCAGTGAGCAAAAATATTCGAGCATCAGATATCGCGGTGTACCCCGCGGTGCACCCCATGGTCCGCAGGGGTAGTCCGCACGAGCCGCCAGAGAGAGAAAATAAAGGGTTTCAAGGCTATATGAAGATCTAAAGCTTATTATTCCGAATTTATTAAACCTTAAACCTCTTTCTTCTCTCCAAAACTCTCCTAACTCCATTAAAGCTTCATAAAACCTTCACCAATCATAAAAACACTACCCAATTACCATGAAAACACATCCAATTCATTCTCCACATCATTACAAAGAAGATTCAACCACCTATATCATCCCAAAACACCTTGAATCCAAGAAACAAAAGCTTAAATTTCAAAAATTCATCCTCCAATTTCTTAAATCCATACCAATCCATGAAGAATCCATCTTAACCACATAGAGAATCATCATCCAATCACTTTTCCTAACCCAAATTAAGCTTGTACAACCAATAATCAAGAGTTTCAAATTTCAAGAGCGGTTAAAGCTTTGAGTTGGGGGTCAATTGAGATGATCAAGAGAACATGAACATTATCTACTGTATGGGAGATGAAGAAATCAAGGTGGAAATCAAGTGAGAAAAGTCCTAGTTCCAATTCAAAGGGTAAGACAAGTCAAGAGAAGAGAGGTTAGCTAGCTGTGTTTGATTCAAAGAGCAAAAAGATTCCAACTTTATTGAAGAAGACAACACAACCTCTACAAATCAAAGACCTTACACCCAAGAGAAAAAGAGAAAGCTTCAAGGGCCCTGAAGACTTCTGCGGAGAAACAGTTAAAGGAACTACCTTTCTCTTATAAGATAGTATTTGAAGAAGAAGTTGAAGGAGAATATATGAAGATTCGTGGAGATTTGGAATGATGGGGTTGTTTGTGAAGTGTATTATGTGAGGAGAAGAAGAAGATGTGGCACAGTTGATCTATGAGGAGGTGACACGGATTTTCGATCTCTCCCATGACGTTATTTAATTCAATATCCTATTATGATCACGTGTCCTGAACGAAAAGCGAATAAGAAGTTGTGTGAAGAAGATACATTAGAATTTAATCCGAGTATCAACAAGGCGAGGTAATAGCCTCGAAGAGTATGTTTTCTTTCTTCCCTACCATTTCTTTATGTGCAATATTTCTGCTAATTTTAAATTTTATTTTTCTTGAGTCTTTTTCGAGTCGTGGGGACACGGCTCATTTTTGAGTTGGGGGTGGGGATTCGTTGTCCTCATCTTCCTTTTTGTTTTTCATAAAATTTAAAATTTTTTGGGTTGAAATAGGCATAAAATATCTTTGAATGTACCTATTGAGCATGATTTAATTAAGTTAATGATAGTAAGTAGTATGCTTTTGAAAGATGTCATAAGTTTGTTTAGATGCATGTATGAAAACAGGAAATAAAAGATAGAAAAGTTAATGAGCAATGCTAAGAAGTCACGTTGAAACTTAGGAATAGTTATTTGGTGTGTAGAACGTGAGGTTTAAAATTAGTTGAAAACCCACTTGTCTATGAACTAATAGTGAAAAAGTAACGAAATCCGGTAGTTAGAGAAATGAATAAGGCAGTTCTTTCATGATAAAACACTTGAAGCCTTTATACTTTCTCACCCTTTTATTTGATTATTATTATTATCCGTCTTAGCCCCTCTGAGCCTTTCTAAAGCCTTTTTATTGAACCACATTATGATCCATACCCTAGTTTTAGGACTTATCTATATAACCCGCACTCGAATCGCAAAACCTGAGACAAACTCGTTTTAGAGCTTGAGTTTGGGGTGGTGGGTTTCATCATTTGGGAACATTGGGATTTGGAATTGTAATTGTGATTTTATTGATGATGAAAAGTATTTATTGTAACCCTTTGCCGGGGTAATAGTGAATGGAAAAGAAGCTACGAGCTAAATTTGCCAACAAGGGCATTAAAAAGAAAGAATATATATATGAAAAAAAAATAGTGTGATATCTCGAACATAAAAAAGAGAGTCATAGCTATACAAAAATTGATATGAAAAGAATATATATTCGGACCGGCAAAGTGGATTTTAAATCATCGAAGGTTTTAATTGGGATTAATTGGGGATGCAAATCAAAAGCATCAATAAATTGGGTTGAGTGAGAACATCTTCGAGTGAAAACTCAAGCTCTAGGACGATTCGTTGATGGCTAGTGAGAAGAGAGCCAAAAGCTCACTTTTCATTATCCAAATATACCACACCCGTCCTTAAGCCACGTTATAACCAAAGACCTTAGGATTTCTAACTACTAGATGGAGAAAAAATTGAGTTATTAGGTAGTAGGTAAGTGGACCATTGGATGCTGTATTTGGGACCTATGAACAACCTATAGCCATTAACCTGAACTAAGTTATCATCCTCTCCTTCTGGCATTGCGAAATTAATCTTAACATGAGTTTATGGATTGTTGATTACATGTATATTAAGTATCTTTGTGCATTATTTCTTGAGCATTACTACATGAGACTTTTTAGATATTTATGCTCTAGGATCATTCATTATGTTTTGTTCTTATTCTCCTCCTACTTCTTCTTATTTTGACTACCCTACTGTTCTTTACTTTTATTGTATCGGGACGATACAACTTTGAGTTGGGGGTCTAGATGTCTCCTCATTTGTGATAGTATAATATACTTCTGAGACATCATTTTAGGCTTATTTATTAGTTTATAGGGCGATCTTAGCTTAATTTAGTGCACTTTCCTATTTTGAGTCTTGATTTGTAGAATTATTATTTTTAGAGCATATTGGGTTTAATTGTTTATTTAGTGTGAAGCTTTAAAGATAATTATGGAGATTAATTAGAATCCAAGTCAAAGACAACAACTTATGGAAAGAGATTTGCATGGAAATTGGAGATAAGGAAACAAAGGCTAAAAAGATGGAAAAGGAAAAGCTGCCTAAATCTGGGATTCTACATACACGTCCAAAGATATGCGTTTTTACCTAAGAAATAGGTCGAATATGATGATTTCCTTCTATACGGTCTAGATAATTCTATTGCGATTCTTTTGGTATCTTATGGAGCTCAAACCGACCAATAACGAAGAAGATATGCTCAAAACGGTCCAGCAGTGTTTATCTTTATTTCCTTACGAATTTAAGTAGGACTAGGAGTCCATTACTTTCCTTCTCCTTCAAGAAAACGAATTAGGTCTTCCTATAACCTATAAATACAGCCTCTTAACACTCTAAAATCATCCTTGGCCAGACCTTAAGGCCAAGAGGAAGCTACAACACAAGAGAAGAAGTCTGGAAGGAGCTGTGCATCAATCATGTCTCCTTCAACCTCTTATTTTGTAATTCTTTCTTCTTCTTTTCTTTGTATGAATTAATTCTATTAGCTTAGGTTTTGCATAATGTATAAACTATGAATTCTAATTCTTCTATCTAAGTTTCTTTGGGAATTATATGTTTTAATCTGATATTAGCTACTTACTTCATATTTGATTATGTGTTTTGATTTAATGTATGTTTTCCTTGCGGTGCGCAACGTTTAGGATTACCTTAATAGTAGTTAGATGGTCGCCTTACCAGGGTGTTTAACTATTGAACCACCACATAACGTCTAGTGTCGATAGTAGTTCTGACAAAACATGCTTCTAACTAGATAGTCATTAAGGTTTGTTTTAATCACCGTATCACCAAGATTGCAGTATTTGCTTAGGGCCTTAGTGGCGTTTGATAACCCTATTTGAAATCACTTCTTGGTTGTGACGTAGCCCCCTTAGTCGCTCTCAAGGTCTAAGGTATGGGAATTTAGAATCCTGACTAAGTATACCAAGAGCTAATATTCTCCCTTATGAACTAGATTTAATAGATAGAATTAGAAGGATTAGTGCGTACTAGTAAAACCTAAGTTATATCTTTCATACTATCTTCTTTTCTTTTCTGTTATTTATTTTCTGTCTTTAATTTAGTAGTTTAGTTTTCTTATTAAAAACCAAATAAATATCTATCTTTCTCTTATTTCTACTTGCGTATTATTATCTATCTTTAATATCTGCACTTGATAATTTGCATAAGTTCTTTCTAACTTTCGTCAGTCCCTGAGGAACGAATCTTCTTATCATTAAAACTTGCATACGTCCTGTAATACTTGTAGTACAGTGTTAGTTTAGGGTGTGTATTTGCACTTATTTATATAATTAATTTATCACACCTTAAGCCACACCAATACCATAAAGGGGTATCTAATAGATGATAGTGAAAATTGTATATTTTCCTAATTGTGAATAATCGTCTAAATTTTAACCAGTGTTTAGAATATGTTTACATTAATTAGGTTAAATTTTGGTTAGGGGAAGTGAATAAAATTTTAGATCCTCTTCAAATTTTACTGTTAGTCCATATTTTGTGTGAATTCTCAAATCCAAAACTCTTTGTGTTATCCTTCAATACAATGATGGATGATAAACATAGAAATCAATGTCGTACTAAAAGGTGGATCAAGATTTTTTTTTAATTAGATTAAAAATTAGAATTCTTCATAAGATTTATATGATATACATGGGGTTTTGGAAGAAACACTTCCAAAATAACAATTTAAGGGGCTAATAGGTTATTCTTGTATATGGATAAGTCAAATATATAATTGTATTGTATCGTATCATCTTTTTATAATTTTTTATTTATAAGATTATTTAAGTTCTTAATCATATCATGTATTTGTATTGTATCGTTTTAAAATTTAATTTCATCCCATTTTTTCATCTATATTCTTTTACTAGGCAAAATACGTTTACTAGGTAAATTAAATAATAATTACAATAATATCAATGATATTTTGAAATTTAAAATAGTTAGGTACACAATTGGAAAATATAATATAATGTGAAGAGAGATTTCGATAAGAACGAGAAATAACACCGTATTTTTATGAGTTTTTGAACTGATAAAATTTGAATAAACAATACAATCTAGGTGTCTTTTTGTATATTTTTATCTATTTATATTATATTAACTATGTTTACAGTTATTGTAAAAAGTTTATAACCATTACCTTTTCAAACTCATTAAAGTTATTGGAAAAAACTCAATAAAGCTAAATTAATTTGCTAATAGTCTATTAGGGATAAAAAAATGTTTTATTTTATTGGCCTATGTCGACTACATTATAAAACCAATGAGGTCTACATCACCCTCTGTTTATCCCTTGAAGATGTTGATAGGTTAATTAGACTACATATCACCAGAATATGGAGATAGTTCTTGATCAAACATATTAATTTTATGTAAGTAACTAAGTAATAGATGTGGCATAAGAGTTAGTTGTAATTAATATTGTAAAGTTTATTACATTGGGAGAAACTGAGAAATGATATGAGAAAAAAGAATGCTCTAAATAAGGGTCGTCTATGGGTTCAAATATGTCATTCACCTGGACCTTATTCTAATTGATGGATAGAAAGTGTCTATTTGGACATCAAACAATTTGGATTACCTAGTCCGATTATCTGCGTAGATCAATTACATGAGCTATGTGACTAATCAAATATTGTTTTAACACTATCTAATTATTGTGTAGTTGGTTAGCCCATTATATAAAACTAAAAAAATTACCCAACCAATCCGATATATAACTGAAGTAATTGAAAAGAATTACGTAAAATAAGTTTGAACACGGGCTAAGAGATATTAGGTTTTTTAATTTTTAAACCATGATTTAATATATTGTTATATTAAAAATGAAATTATTATTTTATATTAACAATTTTGTTAGTGAATTTAATTGATATATTGTTTGGTAAATTATGAATGCTTTATTATTAAAGTAATTGTATTAGTAATGTATATAATTTTAATGATATAATAAAAAATCATTTGAGTGAAAAATGTCTAAATTTTAACTAATGGATTGTCTCGATTTTTTTGATACACTAACATTGCCCTAATCAATATTACTTCAATATTTATGAATTTCTCTGCGAAATAAAAAGTTCGACTGACAAAGTTTACATATTAAATGCTAATTCTGCCTATTTAATTAGTTACTAATTTTTAAATTATTTTTTGGGTTTAGTCGTTCAAGTTGTATGGAATGAGATAAATTTATTTCTATTGTATATAATATATATGACTTAGTTTCTATTCTTTATAGTTTATTTTTTGTGTTAATTGCAAAAATTGGTCCCCGCGTTATGTGAAATAGAAAACTTTATCCATGATATACGTTAACATTACCATTGCAAATATACCATCCACGGGGTATATTAGTTATATGAGTCAATTATAGATTAATGTCTATTAAAAAACTTATTTAGAAAAAGGTACCTATAATAAGATACTTTATAGAAAACAACCTTATCCCAAACTACCCCTATAATTAATAATTAAAAAAAATTAGAAAAAAAAACCAAACAAAAACTAATAAACACACGCGCGCGTCCGTGAATTTTTTTTTTTCAAAATCGTCATAACTAATTCTAAAAAATCGAAAAAATCAAAAAATTTATATATTTGGATAAATCAAATTAATATTTACGTCTATCAATTTTCTTTGAATTTTTTGAATTGTTTAATAAAATCACTATTTCAAACATGGAATTTCATGTTTTGAACATGAAATTTCATGTCTGCGAAAAAATAATTAAAAAAACAAAAAAACCAAAAATATTTTAAAAAATCCAAAAAAATCATAGACGTAAATATTAATTTGCTTTATCCAAAAATGCAGTTTTTTTATTATTCTGATTTTTTTAAATTAGTTATGACGATTTTAAAAAAAATTCACGGACGCGCGCGTGGGTGATGGAATTAGTAGTAGTAGTAGGTGGTGGTGGTGGTGGTGGTTGTGGTTGTTATGGTGGTGGTGCTTGCTGTGGTGGTGGTTGTGGTAGTTGTAGTGGTGATTAAATACATGGTGGTGGTGGTGGAAGTACCCTATTATTTGTTTAATATTTAACAATTAATATTGTATTTAAATAAAATAATATATGTAATAATAAGGGTAGTAAATGTATGAAAAATATAAAGGGATGTTTTCTATAAATAATTATTTCATTAGGCATTTTTTTATAAATAAATTATTGAAGGCTTAAAGAAATAATTAGAGAGTTTAATGAGAATGTTATCCATAATAACTCTTAATTATATTTGAAATAACACACATTTTAATGCTACTTCATGAACACAAGGGTTTTTTTCTAACTTATTTTATGTATACAAAATTCAGGTACCACACCAAATAACTATTAAACATACTGTAATGTCAAGAGAACATAATCGGCTAACTAAAAAGGTGTGTGCTGCAATGAGGAAGTTAGGCATTGATGAAGAGACTGTGAAACCAGTCCTCAGGAATCTCCTCAAAGAGTTTAATAATGATTGGAAACGCATCGAGAAGGAAAACTATCTAGATCTTATTAGTGCAATATTTGACACTGCAGGCCAACATGTTCTCTCCTTGTATTTAATCGTTTCATTACTTCTTGTAAAAATTATGAGATAAGGGACTAAATTGTAAAAAAAAAGTAAAATCACCATATAGGTCATTTCCCCTTGTTTCTTTTGCTCACTTAAGTTTTGTGTTGTTTGGCAGTGTCACAAAACAGATGAAGAGCCTAGTGCTCATCCATCATGCGTATCCGAGGTTGATGCAATAGGAAGTTGGGTACAAAGAGAAATAATAAGACGTGACAGAGAAAGTACACTTAAAACTCAAGTTTTATTTTGCATCCATTGACCAACGAAGTAAACGAGCATCAAGATAAAGACTAAAGTGCATGTTCAGCTCTTGCTGCCGTATTTGTAGATTGGTTGTAGAATAATCACGAGCTTCTACCTAGTAAATCAGAATTCGACAACTAAATACTTAAAGGTTCTCTCGAATAGAGAACAATTTGGAAAAACAAAACTTATAAAGATCGTTTTCCCGACGAGCACTTTGATCTTGAAACCATCATTTAAGCCAAGATTTGTTCAATTTCAGTCCTCCCTGGAAAGTCATTTATCGGGGTTTTCCATCCAGATGAGATGGAGGATGTAAGATTTGATTTTCTTCAAGAAACCTTATCTTTTGACAATATATGGGATGTGATTAGCCGTAAGTGTATACCTCAAGTTTACATTATATCAGTTGGAACGACCATTTCTTTGTCCTCAAGGTATCACCTGAAGCATACTATATCATTAACAGTTTAGGCGAGAGGCTTTATGCGGGATGCAATCAAGATTACATACTAAATTTTGACCATTACACCAAGCTCTTGAAACTACCAAATATCTATCCAACCTCCTAAGACAAAACGACTAATGGGTTTACTTTAGAAGAAGGTGATTTGTGGAAGTAAGGAATCGTGTAAAAAGTACATAAAGAGCTTCTTAGTTGCGATTCCGATCAGGGAACTGCAGGCGGATATCAAGAATGGGACGATAACACCAACATTGGTTCATCAAAGGTCTCAAATTGATTTTCATTTTACACAATTACAACAACCTGCAACCATAGATTTATCTTCCTCCTAGGATAATCCCTCTATAGAAGACAAGGTACCTCTTATGATAAAAAGAAATTCCAAGAAAAGGGGTTCGAGTGGTGCAGGATCATCGAATTCTCAATATGCAGGTAAGTGTCGTTATACGATATTGCTTTCATTTTCTCTTTTTAGAGTGAAATAGAGATCATTAAGAGAATGTTTCGTGCATATATGTTAATATCGAATCGATGTGAAACACCAATAATTTCTTCTTTATGAATCAATATTATTTGGAATCATTTTTTTTATTTGACTTATTCTATTATCTAATTATTTATCACATACTTAATTAGGAACAAAAAAAAAGAAATTTTAGGGCAAGCGGGGCAGTCTGATCATTAAGAGAATGTTTTGCAGGTGAATATCAAATTAAACTAAAAAAGGCAAATTTGTTCTCTGATTTGAATGAATGTATTAATATTTGACTTATTTTATCGCCTAATTATTTTTCTATATATATATAGGAGCGAAAATATAAATTCATGAGTAGGCGTATCTTTAAAGATAAGCTTTTGTTGGATATTTTGTATCAATCGTGTAAAAGTTTTGTTGAGCAACACTAGATAAGTATTTTTCCAAAGGATAGAAATCTTATATTTTTTGTGAATTTAAATTGTTACAAATTCATTCGAAAAGGTACGAATTATGTTGTTAATCAGATGTGATTAAATGATAATTGACTTGTATGATTTGATTTGATTTAATTTACGTTCTCGATTTTATTTTTGTTCAAATAGTTGCCGAGTATTTGCGTTGTTTATTTTTTATGATATTTTGCAGTGAGTTGGTGGCTTATTGTTGAGAAATTTGCATTTTTTTTTTTTGTTACAAAGGAGGTCTAAAAGACCGAGGAGTTAAACTCCCAAAACAACTTAACTATCTAACGTTGATCTTGGCAACGCCCAACCATAGCGGTCTCTCGCTAGGAGTCGCCACAATCCATCCGGAGGATCGCGAAGGTGCACGGGACCGTCCTCACATGTTAAGCCATACTTTGCCAACCAATCTGCGCTCCTGTTACCTTCACGATAGTTCCAAACTAGCTCATATTGTGTATTATTCGATAAGATAAAACAACACCGGCGTATAATAGTGTTTGAGAAAGCTTTTGAATTCATACCGCCCTTCACTAGCGCATACAATTCACTCGAGTCTATCTCCACCACTAGCGAATTATACCCGATCTTAACTGCTTGTTCCAACCCAAAATGAAGTGCGTTCAATTCTGCTTCAAACGAATTCCGTGATAAACAATTACCGGCAAAACCCCCCAAGTATTCCCCTCTACCATTCCTAAAGAGGCCCCCCATTCCACCTTTTAATTGTTGCGAGTCAAAGGCCCCATCCACATTCAATTTGACCCCAAATTCCGGCTTATTCCATTTAACTAAAACGCATTTTGAACCCACAACTAGGCCACCATCCCGTTCATGACCCCACGCACGTAAGTAATCATTAACCGAATTAAATATAATCGCCTTCATCTCACTCTTTGTTTTATTCCTAGTCGAAGGTTCGAAGATCATTGTGTTACGGGCTATCCAAATATGCCAAACAATAGCCGCCACCACAAGCCTCAGTTCCACTCCCTTTACCAACATTTTATTTGCAAGAAGGTCCTCCCATTTCTGAAAATACAAGGACCGCAGCTGCTGTTCATTAAATTCCGAATTCTGCAGCACCTGCTGCGTTGAATCTGTCCCAGGAATGTGTTGCATTATTTCCGCTCCAGGTCCCGGCCATCGCTGCTGAGCACTCCTGGAATTCCCGGAAATCTGCTGCTGGCCACCGGAGGAGCGCTGCTGCCGCCAAGCCGCCACGAACTGCTGCTGCCGCGCCTCATTCCTGATCCCTCCAGCTGCCCCGAACCGTTCCAATTGCCCACGGACCTGCTGTGCTTCTCCTGGAGTACCTATAACGCCCCCTGTACACTCATATAACAGATTAGTAAAACAACAACAATCTAAAAACAAATGACCTGCTGATTCATCTGCTTCACCACAGACACGGCAATTTTGATCCTCCACCACGCCCCTAGTCACGAGATTTCTCCCCGTAGGGAGCCTATCCCACACCGCCCTCCAAATGAGCATCTTAACCTTCTGAGGGCATTTTAAGTCCCAGATTAATACCCATTTAAAATCGACAGCTCCATCTGATACGGTAAGTTTCTTGTAGCCTGATTTGACCGAATAAAGTCCGGAAGAAGTAAGTTCCCACTTAAAATTACCTTCCTCCCCGTTCTCCACGCTACTAACCCCCCCTTCCAACACTTCCTTGCCAATTAATATACCTTTGCACATGCGTGAATCAGTTGACTTGAACTCCCGTTCCCAAAAACCATCCCTAAATTTGCATTATTCTATTACTATATTCTCCACTTTTTCCAAGAATAAAAAAATTCTTTATTCTTAGACAAGTATTCAACATCATAAAAAACAGTATTCAACCTAAAGGGTTTCGCAATTCGTTTTTAACCGAAGAAATTATAAAGATAATTTTTTTGTTATTGAGTTGCAAAAAATCCAAAAGTCACTCAAATAAAGATAAAACATAATTGACACATAAAAATTATTGAACATTATTGATGGTGGAATTAATAACCTCTGGTGGTGTGACTGAACACGTCCGATTAGTGACACTGATTATGATCGATGATGATATTGAACAACCAAAATTACTCTAACATTGATGATAGGATCGACCATATTTTACAGAGCATGACGATCATATCAAGCACTCTGCCAGTTAAAAATCAACATCTTCCTCAACATCTAATAGAGCACAAAAAGTCACGCTATCAGAATACTCGACTCAAGATTACAAAAAGTCACGAACACAACTCCAGATTAGTAAAAGTGTCAAAAAATGTGGAAGAATCAGAGGAGGAATTTATACGGAGAATCGTAGTAATAACGACGTACCTTGCTTTCAATCACCGCCAAATATCTTTATCTCGCTCACCTAGTGTCTGGTTGTTTAGCTTAGACTTTCCTGAAACAAGAAACAATGTTAGGCCTAAAGAGAAGTGCACTCCGGATATCACTCTGATGCTCAACATTAGAATTTTTGCTATTGGGGATTGCTTAACTAGAGGAGTTAAGTAGATTTATGCCAAATGTATAATAACCAGATCAAATATTGAGAGAGAAGTTTATATGGGTATATAGATTGTACCAAATTCTTATACAAAATAGGGTATATATAGACCTCAAAGATGCACACAGAGCACTGTCATGGTGCACAATATTAGAGGAGGATGAGTGCACACTATAAGTTATCGTGGAGTCTGGCTGATTAGGTAGAGAAGTGTGTAGTATTGAGCGATTGCCCTAGAGTATGACCTAGGTTAACTCCTGACGTCTATCTTGGGTAGATTTTAACACTCCTCTACCCTTCAGAAGACGTCATTTTCCCTCAATCCCCCTGCACATCTCCTTAGTTTGGTCTTTCCCAAGTCTCTTTGGGTTTATACAACTATCAACATTATACTTTGTATATCGTCACCCTTTTTAAAAAAAAAAATTGTGCGATCAATATCCTTTGTCTGGATATTATCAAAAGAAATTCATTACCTCTTTTAGTTTTACGTTGATACATGGTTGAATCAACCCTTTAATATTCTTGGTGTATCTTTCCCCATGCCTCGTTATTGATGAAGCCAAGACTTATGTCATTTTTTTTGGATAAGGTTGGTTGTCAAGGTTGATTGTTTTGATTGTGTGTGTGTATATATATATATATTGTGTATTAATATGGTTTATATAAATAATCCATTATTTAATATGTATTTAAGGAATATTTTCACAGAATAAGTTATTTACGAAATGTTATTTTGATCGTCGCATTTATACGTTATTTGTTTCATTTAAAATAGTCGCTTATCAGCAAGTGGTAGATTAAATCGACAAATACCACGAGTCGTGAATATATTTTCGGGGTTACAATTTTTATTAGGTGTGTGTAAAATAATGTGGATAGTACGGGTCACATTTTTTGTCCGTGTAACCGTTGTTTGAATAATCGAAAGCAACGTATTCCCAAAGTTTGAGTGCATTTGTTAAGGCACAAAATCTTGTCGAGCGTACGAGGTTTGGACAAAACACAGCGACATATCACAAGTTCATGTAAATAATGTAACCCTTAATATAGTTAATGAATAATTACTTAACGTGTTTGATGATCTGAGACTCACTTTTGATGTTGGCGGTTCAATCGGTGCCACCAAGTTTATAAACAAGAGTCTTCCGATTAAACAATGAGGTTGTTCCAATCCTTTGTTTGAGGAAATAGAGATTGAGTTGTACCTCTGTTCCATAAAAACGGGTTCTTTGAATTTCATTGCTAAGTCGGTGCATGTCAAAGTGAAGAGAAAGTGGAAGAATACCTCTGTCACTGAACTCCTTCGACTGTTGGGTCGTATTTTACCAGAATAATATACTAGATAAAATTGATAATGAACTTATACAGGGCATACAAATTGCCAAAATTTGTCCAAGTATCACTTATTTTTGCAGATGATAGTGTATTCTATTCATAAGCAAACTATACTAAAATAACAACCTTTAATGATATATCAATAAATATGAAGAAGCCACTAGTTTGAACCTAAATATTAACAAGTGTGGAGTTATTTTTAGCCCAAATACTTCAAAACTGATTCAAAATATAATGGCAAAAAGATTTGGATTTTGAATCGATGGATATTTAGCCCAAATAATTCAAAACATCAAAATAATTTGGATTTTGAATTTTGAATTATTTGGGCTAAAAATCCAAATATTAACAAGTGTGGAGTTATTTTTAGCCTAAATGTTTTCATGTTTAGTCTTTTTGATTCATAAGTAATTACTTAGGAGTACCAACCGAATGGAGTAGATCAAAATCCAAATATTTACAATTTATAATTGATAACATATTAACAAGGATTGAGAATTGGAAAACTATATATCTCTCCGAAGGAGGAAAAGAAGTTTTAATCAAATCTATCCTACAAAGCCTGCCTAATTATATAATGTCCTCGTTCTTAATCCCTAAAAACGGTTGCAAGACAATACATTCAATCATTTCTAATTTCTGGTGGTCATCAAATAAAAAAAAGGATCCATTGGAGTGACTGGGATACCCTAACCTCATCAAAATTTGAAGAGGTAATGGGATTTAGAGGCATACATATTATGAATTTGGCCTTGTTAGAAAAAAAGCCTAGAAACTTGATAATAATCAAGAGTCACTATTATTTAAACTTTTGAAAGGAAAATACTTTTGGAATTTTGGATTCCTTGAAGTTAAGATTGGTCATTCACCATATTGGAGGTCGAATAGTAGTATAAGTAGGAGAAATATATTTATAAACCATACCTATTAGAAACCAAGGGATGGTGAAACAATAAATATTAATAAACACAAATGATTACTAACCTTGAGGGGGTGACAAACCTTAACACTAATGACGCTACTCTACTGTGCAATATTATTAATAATGATAAGATATTCTGGGACATGGACCTAGTCAAAAGTATCTACTCTACATATACTACTAATCTTATTAAAAAGACTGTTATATCTAATTGTAAAACAAAGGATCGAATTTGTTGTTCCTTTGTAAAAATGTAAACTATTCAATTAAAGAGGCGTACCACCATTTAAAAAATATTGAAGAAACTAAGAAAAAAGAGAAAATAAGCAAAGAACCCTCTAGCTCACGCAACAACACTAAAGAATTATGGTCTAGCATTTGGAATATGAGTAATGATATATGTCACTCCTTTTGGATTGTAATATGAAAGTTGAAACGGTAGAACACCTAATTTTTTAATGCTCTTAGGCTAAAATTATTTGGGTTTCTAGCCCTTTAACTACAAAGACTATTAATAATAGTACCAATAGATTTGATAACGGGCTAAGCAATACTATTAAAAAGATAAATAAGAATTTTAATAAAAATGACTTGATACTTAAGTTTATTTACATCTTGGTTTAGCATATTTGGAAATTTAGGAATAATTTTAACTCTATCAATATTAATTGTAACCCTCTACAAACTCTTAATATGGCCATATGTAATTGGACAGAAATGTATAGAAGAATATACTCAAATAGCCCTAACTTTATGGAAAAGACTTTGTGTGAAATATAGGGAATATCAGAATGATTGTTAATAATCATATGGCTCTAAATGACAATAGTAGCCTACCATTAATAATTCAGAAGCCATTCTTAGTAACAAGGGTTGGTATCCCCCCCCCCAAAAAAAAACTATTAAGATCAACTGTGATATAGTCTATAGTCAAAAGGGGCGACAGTTGCATGTATTATAAGAAACTCTAATGGCTAGTGTTTGACAGGTAAAACGTGTACTATTGTGGCGAATTCAGTCCTTGAGGCAGAAGCTATAGGGGTGCTGCAAGCGACATAATTAGCTGGAGTGTTCCCGGTGGAAGTGTGGTTATAAAGAACGTCTCCTCTTCTATTATGTTGCCTCTTGCCTCATCCTCACCAATTAATAAACTAAGTAATTGTAATATTGTAAACAATATTTATGGTTTTGTTGATCGGTCTAGGCCGTCTTTTGTTCCAACCAAATGGGAAGGAAACTATGTACCCGACTAGGTTGCTAAACACAAGCTATCGGGTAAGCTGTTTGGCATTTGGTTAGTTACAATTACCCCCATTTAGCAACTATCGCATGTAATGACAATTCCCAAAGGGATTGACTAGACTTTGTATTTGTATTTACTTTTCTATAAAATATAACACAATTGGAATCCAAAAAAAATTAAAATAATGAGACGGGTAATTGTCCCCCCCTTCCCCAAACCACTTTAAAATTCATTGTGATGTCATCTTTAGTGATAAAGGGTCAGCAGTCGCGTGTATAATAAGGAACTCTAATGGTTATTTTGTGACAACAGAATATTGGAGTATTAGCACCGACTTTGTGGTAGCGGCGGAAGCTGTTGGGATTTTGAAAACTACTCAATTAACTATAGATTATCCATGTCGAAGTGTTATCATCGAGAGTGACCCCCTTAATGTAATACACCCACTTGGTTGTAATCGTGTAGTTAATATTCATAAATTTTGTAATATTTTTAGTAGTATTTATGGTCTAGTCGAACTATCTAGACTTAGGACCCATTTGTGATTGCTTTTTCAAACAATCTATTGAAGTGATTTTATATTCATAAAAATAATTTAGACCCTTAAAATCACTTCTAGGAAAAACACTAAATAAGTATCTATTAAAATAATCATTTAAAGTGATTTTAGATGTGGATTTTTTAAATTTTTTTTATAAATATTTGAAATTTAATTAAAAAGTACTCTTTAACTCTAAAATAATTAATTTCAAATTGGCTCTTACTTTTGTTTCTATTAGTAGAAGAAACAATATAGAAAGTTTGTTTGACAACTAATCTTTCCTATATTTTTTTGAATGACAATTTTTTTTCGAGTAATGCTGGATATCACCCCAAATCACATCGCCTTTATATCGCCTCCTAGGTGGATTTCAAATTAACCAATCATATGATTTTTTTTCCTGATTTATCATTTTCTCTCTCCTTTGTGATTGGTCCACCTAGGATGCGATATAAAGGTGATGTGATTTGGGGTGATATCCAGAATTACTCTTTTTTTTAGACAATTTGAATTACAATCACCCATAAAGAATTGAGTAATTTGTAATTTGTAACCGTTTTAATGCAAATCTTATTTCCCAAAAGAAAAAAAATCTGAGATCAATAGTTGACCTAGTGGTTAGGTTACTCCGCAGAGACCAAGAGATTCTGGATCGAATTTTATTGGAGTCATTTCCCGTCTAAAGTGGCTCTCTCATGTATTAAAAAAAAAAAAAAGAAAAAAAATCTGAATCAACTCACTCGGAGCCTCCTACATTACAAATACTTTCTATTATATTTGAAGTTTAAATCCATATTGCGCGGGATATTATCTTCTTCACACCCTCCCCATCCCACCGGCCACTCTCCTACCCAACCCCTCTATAACCACCGTCATCATCATTCTCCACCACCAACACAACACTGTTACACTATCAAAAAGGAGTTACTCAAAAAGATCAAATTTAAGGTAAAAACCCTCTTTTTATTCAATTGAACCCTAAAAAGCCTACTTACTTTTTCTTTTTTTGAGTTAGAACTTACCTTCAAACGATTATCTCCACTTTCCTATTTGTTTTTATAGTTTATTCTTACGAATCCCGCAATTTTTTAGAATTATAATATGTTGAAATCTTATTTTTTTAGCAAGTTTTTCTGCGTTAATCTGATGCGGATGAGAATAGCGTTTCACAAATGGATATGATTTGCAGCACCTCTTGGGGGAGTAAACAATTTGCTCTAATACTGTAATTTTTTTTTTGTAACTTTCGGAGATTGTCTAATCTTGAGACAAGAAATGTCGAAATTCGAATACCCAAGGCTGCCACGTCAGGAAATCATCGCCGTACTGGCCGATTCTCAGATCGCAAACATCTCCGAGTCCGACCTCTTCCATCCCACCATGGACCTTATCTCCAAACTCTACAATGCCATCCTTAACCACATCGAATTATTTCAGTAATAAAATTAAATTACTTTTTTCTAGTAACATTTTTATGAGTAATTATACTTGTTTGGTTTAGGGAGGATTATGAGCAGTTGAATTTTGAGGATCTAGAGATGTTAGAGAACCCAGACCACCACTTGGACTCTGTTCGTGTAATTAAGCTTTGCAATAAAATGAGGGAGCTTTTGATTGCTTTGGATTGCCCCAAGAAGTTTTGTCTGACTGATTTAATCAAACCCGATACTGATCGTACTGAGATATTTCTTAGCGCCATTCTCAATTTTTGCCTTCATAAGTAAAAATCCCTTTCCTTACTTTTAACCCAGAGGCTTAATTAGGTGTTGAGTATATTTTAATTGTGTTTGTATAGAGAAATGAAAATGAATAGTTGTAGACCAATTGTGGAAGAGCTGACTTTACTTGATGAGCGTAGGAAAGAATTAGAGGCTAGAGAAATTCAGGTACCACTTTACTTTTACTTAACATTGGGTAAGGGCAAGTTAGTAAATGTTGAATGAAGTTAATAGTTACATGCAGAAATTGAAGAATTTAACGAATCAGTGAAAAGCGAAATACCATTTGTTCAAGAAGTTGATAGTAAAGTTAATGAACTTCGACAAATGATTGCAGCACTTAATAATCATCAGATGTCTTTGAAGGCTTCAAGAATAAAACTCAAGGAGAAATCTAAAGAGATTGATGAAAAGGTTAACAATTTTGCTTATTACACAACTTCCAAGCATACTAAATTAATACTTTTTTCAACAGATCTCGAGTGCAGAGTTTGTGTTGGTACAAAGCGCTCAAGAAAATGCAAACTTACGTTCTAGAATCGTACAATCACCAGACAAGCTTCAAGTATGAAATACTCTACATAGTAAATTATGTGTTTTATATTTAACATTTGAACTTTCAGCGAGCATTAGAGGAGAAAAAATTGGTACAAACTGAAGCTAAGGATGCTGAAAGAGCAGCAATGCAATCTTTTCAGGAAAAAAGGACCGTGCTTGAAATTTATACCAAAGTATTATTCTTTTTCTATCTTCATTCACTAGTCTCATACTATATATTATTGAAAATACAACTTAATTAGCATCATTTATGACTTGTATATTTAAGTAAATGTGTTGGCTAAGATGGGTAAATTGATTGATTTTTTATGCAGGCTTGTAAGAAAATGTCCAAGCACTTGACACAAATTCAGGCTTTACAAGAACTGGTTTGTTCATGTTAAGTGTATTTCTTTATGAGCATAAGTTTTTTTAACAATTTGTAAGACTTGCTTGTATTAGGTTAACTCTGGTAAATCAGTTGAAAAAGAGGTGAAGATGCTCAAAAGTAAACTAAATGATGAAAGAATGTCTGATAAATCACTTGAGGCTAAAGTAGTTGAAAGGCAAGGAAAAGGTAATTATTAGTAAATGCTTTCTTTCTTTACATAATAAAAAGATTCTAAACTTTGGATTATTTGAATGCTTAGGTGTTCAATTGGATGAATTAAAGAAGCAATTGGAAAAGGAAAGAGATATGAGCTTTAAAGAAGCTAATAAAGAAGTAAATAATGTGAAATTAGAAATCGAAGCAAAAAGAAAAGAACTTGAATTAAGGAAAACCCAGGTGGAAGCTGTGGTTGCTAAGGTAATATTTATTTAACTAACACGTGTTTAATTTTTAGAAGATTAATTTATTGTTTGTTTGCTTCAATTTACCAGACAAATGATATATTAACAAAGATTGATTCAGTAAAAGAGTCTGGAGCAGCTAAACAGCAAGAATTAGCTACAAAATGTGAAGAGGTTATGCAAGAGGTATCTAAGTATTTCTCATGTCATTAAAAAATACTTGACAAAAAAGAAAAAACTTTATTTCACTCTTGATTATGTGTGTTTGTGCAGTATTACCGTTACTCGAACTCTATTAGTCATTTGCTACCAATGATTAAAGATTCAACAAGCTGATTTGTAGTAATAGATTTGAGGAATTTCTAATTGGGGTGTGTTTATTCTTCTGCATGGTGTTCATCTTTATGTAATACATAATTTATACATGCTTAAATTTTAGAGATGCTAGATGCTTTATGTTTTGGTCAAAGATGTTTAAAAATAATGATATTCTCCAATTTTACTATGTTTTCATAACTATTTTTTTTCTCTCCTTTTTGGGTCTAGTAGATAGCTAATTGGCTTTCCTTAAACAACATAAAAACTGGAAAATTTGGTGTACCTTTTTTAGAAAGAAAAATTCAAAAAAAAAAAGATTTATTAAATGAGCCAATTATATATTAATGTCTATTAAAAAATTTATTTAAAAAAAGATGCCTAGAAGAAGATACTTTATAGAAAACAGCCCATCCCAAACTACCTTTATAATTAACAATTAAAAAAAAAAATTAGAAAAAAAACAAAACAAAAACTAATAAACACGCGTGTGTCTGTGATTTTTTTTAAAATCGTCATAACTAATTCTAAAAAAATCAAAAAAATTAAAAATTTATATATATAGATAAAACAAATTAATATTTATGTCTGATTTTTTTTGAATTTTTTAATTCGTAGACACGGAATTTCATGTTTTAAACATGAAATTTCTATGTTTTGAAATAAGAAATTTGTTTTCCGCAGACACGAAATTCACTATTTAAAACATGGAATTTCATGTCTGCGGAAAAAAAAATTAAAAAAATGATCAAAAAATTCAAAAAATCATAGACGTAAATATTAATTTGCTTTATCCTAAAATGCAAATTTTTTAATTTTCTGATTTTTTTTGAATTAGTTATGACGATTTAAAAAAACGCGCGCGTGTGATGAAATTAGTAGTAGGTGGTGGTGGAGGTGGTGATGGTTGTGGTGGCTGTAGTGGTGTTGGTGTTGGTTGTGGTGGTGGTGGTAGAAGTACCCTATTATTTTTTTAATATTTAAAAATAAATATTGTATTAAAAATAAAATAATATATTTAATAATAAGGATAATATAGGTATAAAAAAATATAAATGAGATGTTTTCTATAAATAATTGTTCAATTAGGCATTTATCTCTAAATAAAAAAATTAGAGACTTAAAAAAATTAAAAGCTTAATTAAGAAGGCATTTATTTCTAATTACCCTATATTAACAAAACATTATAATTTTCGAACTAATCAATGATAAAAATGACTATAAAGAAAAATGACCACAAACCTCAACTCGAGGGGAAAAATGTTAACAGCTCCTACATCCCTTTCCTAATAATGGATATTTTAGTTTTAAAAAAAAAATAATATTTAAAGTTTTAATATAAAATAAATAATTTTTTTCTTTTTATTATATATACTTTTTTAAAAATCTTTTCACAACTAGTAATTTAATATTCTCTATTATATATATATATATATATATATATATATATATATATATATATATATATATATATATATATATATATATATATATATGGTTATATTGATCATTTTTAACTTATTATTTCCTATTTTTTTAGGTTTTTTAATATGTGAAAATTCTAAAAAATAATTTATTATGCAATAGAGATAGTATATTTTTATATCACAACACTCTTATTAAAACCTAATTAAGTACAAGTTTTTAATCCATCAATACATGTGAAGAACGAACCTAACTTACTATTTTATTACTTGGTGACACGTACACTTGCGGCGTATAACCTCACTTGTGTTTATTTTATATCATACTCTTGGAGCTACCATTAACTCTAGATTACCAGAAAAGGGACCAGAAGACATATTTACACTTGAATTTTCAGTAACATAGGATAAAGTTATTGTCCTACAAAAATTCATGTAACTACTCCACTCTAGTCTATAAACAGGTTTGACTTTGAACGATCCTTGACTTACCAAGTTAAGAATTGACCAGATTACCGCTCTAGTATTATACAAGTAGACTTATGAATCTACTTCATGCACAGTCATACAAATCATATGTATATCACCTTTACATGTATTATTGACTTTGTCTCAAGCAACAAATGGCAAACAAAATAATATGCGACCCACAAATTACTCGGTCAGGGTTAGGGTAATACACATAATCCTACTATGAACTGGATATCACCTACTTTTTAGTTTGTATGTATATGTCATGCTAATTTAATAATTATACCCAAAATACCTGATATATATTGTCATGATAGACCCGTAGACATAATATATCAAAGTATATATACTTAACATGATCATTGCATCCGTACATACTCAAGATTAAAAGTATCTAATCCCTTCATAGTTGCAATTCACTTTATAGAAAGTGATCCTATATAAGTCTCATGTACACATATCCAGAAATCCTGGTGAGTCTGACAATATAGAGGACTATTATAGTGGTTGTAGACATGTCACCTACAATTATGGTCAATCTCCACTGTGAACTCCTTGGAATCCAACTATCTAACAATGATAACTTGGTCAAAAAGTATTTATGATATGAGTATCTTGAAGAATCGTCCTACGACATACACGCCTATCATCCTGACATCATGTCATTTCCTTACACTGAAAACATCAATTGACCTTATGCTATAAGATCATTTACGACTAACAATGTTTGTAGTCTTAGCAATAACGTTGGTGGGTCCTAGGGTCTATGTTGTAGATCTCCCAGTCCAGGCGTGCCTAGACGCCGCCTAGGCGTCATCTCCCGCCTCAACCGCTTACGCCTAGTTAAAATTCTAGGCGTTTTTTCCTAGCGCCTTAGTCGCCGTGGAATATGCGCCTAACCCGCCTAGGCACCGATTAATGGCAAAAATGGCCGCCTAGACTCTGATTAATGGAAAAACATGCTCGCATAGACCTTTTTGTTACTTTTCTTATTTTCGAGAATTCTTTTGTTGATATTATAACTCAATTTTTAGTATCTTTATATTTACTATAGTGTTTTTTGATGAATTTTATGACTTAAATAGTTAAAATTGCTATAATTCCTACATATATATTACTAAATATACAAAACTACACATTGGGATTCAAAACTGTATAATTTCTCGTAGGCCCTGTGTAATCCCTCCTAGGCGCTGAACCCGGGTCGACCGCCTAGCGTCCAAGACCGAGATCTACAACATAGCCTGGGGTATGATAAAATTAAAACAATAAAATAAAGGATCAACATACCGCAAGTGTACGGTTGTCTAAGTAATACTCTGATAATCATGTTTCGTTCACAGGGACGGATAGTTACAACTCTGGTATTAATCAACTTAATAGAGATAATTGTTAAACAGAAAAGTAAAATTATAATATTTATGTTTGGTTTTGTTTATAACTAAAGATGCAACGAAATAAAGTGCTAAAATTCTTAATTGAAATAAAATACTAAAAGTAATGAGAGTAGACGCAGATTTGAGAGCTATACTTGAGTCTCGCTAAGGATCAAACTAAGCTCATACGTTTAGGCTTTCGTATAAGGGTCAATATGGTAATTCTATATTAGTTGGGACTCTACAATATCCTACCTAACCCCTTGTCGGGTGGACATAGGAGCTATCCTATGATAAGATAAACCCCTCTAAGGTAGTAAATTTACTTACGGATGTGAAGTTCCTTACCCAATTGCCTATGTGGTTAGTCAAGCCTGCCGTTCAATAACGGACATCACACGGTTATTACCTAGGCCTGTAATTAAACCCACCCTGTCGGATGATCACTTCGCCACTAAAGTGAATAGCCCAATTACTCAAACCTAATTCTAATTCCCGACTCAATTAAAATTAGTAAATAAGAATAAAGTAATAAACAATATGAAAAACCTAATTGGAATTAAATTAAGATAATCCGAAATTCAAAAATACTAAATTAAATAAACTAGGGTTTAACCCATTATGCGATTCTCAAGTATATGTAAGTTTAGCTCATAATGAAATTAAAAACTAAACAGAAATTAAAAGCATACATATTCCTAAAAACATAAATAAAAACTAGATAGAGGAATTGATTTGAGCTGTTGTTAGAGAAAGGAGTTTCTCCAACTTTAGCTCTTCTCTCTGCCTTTTTGTTGTCTTCTGAAAGTTGGAAATATCGAAGCGTATGTAAAATTGAGGTCTAAAGGAGCTTATATAATGCTTAAAATTGGATGAGGTCTAAATAGAGGCTTAATTAAGTAATTAAGGCCCAAGTCCACTAAATAAATCCCGCATCTGATGTACACACTGTAGTAAAACATGCATAACTTTTGACTCGCTGGTCCATATCACCTGATTCCACTCCTCAATTCTTGCTAACTCAAAGGAGAAGCTTTCTTATTTTAGGTCTCCAAGTCTGAATTAGGTCCAATGTGGCTAGAAATTACCAATTAGTAATAGCTATCCAAAATTATACTCCTCTTTATCTCTCTTAGTGGTAACCTTTCTTGCTTTTGACCTCTCAGATTGATCTAATACTTTAATTCTCACTTATCCTCCTTATCTTGGTGCTACATAGCATCCATGGACCTAAGAACTTAATACTAGAAACAAACAAATTAACACACAACAGCTCTAAAAATGCAAATAGTCTAATTCTTAGGGGAGAAAGTGTAATATTACGAAGTAAGCACAAAAGTCTATCTAATAAGTCCATTTTCTACCTAAAATGATGTCTCCTAAGGGCATATATTTAGAACAAAAAGGTAGACATAAAGATGCAATAAAATAAAGTGCTAAAATGCTTAAGTGAAATAAAATACTAAAAGTAATAAGAGTAGACGCATATATGAGAGTTATACTTGAGTCTCGCTAGGTATTTACCTAATTTCATACATTTAGGGCTTTCGTTTAAGGGACAAGTTTGTAATTATATATTAGTCGGGACTCTACAATCTCCTAACCCCCCGTCGGTGGACTTAGGAGCTATCATACGGTAAGATAAACCCCTCTAAGGTAGTAAATTTACTTAGGGATGTGAAGTTCCTTACAAAATTGGCTATCTGGTTAGTCAAGCCTGTCAGTCAATAACTGACACCACACGGTTATTACCTAGGTGTGTAAATAAGCCCCCTATCGGATGATCACTTCGCCACTAAAGTGAATAGCCCAATTATTCAGAACTAATTCTAATTCCCGATTCAACTAAAATTAGTAAATAAGTATAAAGTAATAAAAAATATGAAAAACCTAACTTGATTCAAATTAAGATAATCCCAAATCCGAAAATACTAAATTAAATAAACTAGGTTTTAAACCATTATGAGATTCTTAAGTATATGTAAGTTTAGCTCATAATGAAATTAAAAACAGAAAAGAAATTAAAAATATACATATTCCTAAAAACAGAAATAAAACCTAGATAGAGGAATAGATTTAAGCTGGTGTTGGTGAAAAAAGTTTCTCCAGCTTCTGCTCTTCTCTCTGCCTCTTTGCTGTCTTCTGAAAGTTTGAAATATTGAAGCGTATGTAAAATTGAGGTCTAAAGGAGCTTGTATAATGCTTAAAATCGGATTAGGTCTAAAAATGGGCTTAATTAAGTAATTAAGGCCCAAGTCTACTAAATAAATCCCGCATCTGATGTACACACATTAGTAAAACATGCATAACTTTTGACTCGTTGGTCCAAATCACCTAATTCTAGTCCTCAATTCTTGCTAACTCAAAGGCACAACTTTTTTATTTCAGGGCTCTAAGTCTGAATCAGGTCCAATGTGACTCGAAATTACCAATTAGTAACAGCTATCCAGAATTATGCTCCTCTTTATCTCTCTAAGTGGTACCCTTTCTTGTTTTTGACCTCTCTGCTTGATCTAAGACTTTAATTCTCACTTCTCCTCATTATCTTTGTGCTCCATAACATCCATGGACCTAAGAACTTAATACTAAAACCAAACAAATTTATGCACAAAAACTCTAAAAATGCAAATAGTCTAATTTCGAGGGGAGAAAGTGTAATATGACGAAATAAGCGCAAACGTCTATATAATAAGTTCATTTTCTACCAAAGATGATGTCTGCTAAGTGCATATATTTATAACAAAACGGAAGACATCAAACGCCCTTGTTACCTTTTTTTTGTACTTGCAAGTGTAAAGTCATCATCCTGGGCATATAATCCTAACTATTATGTCCTTTGACCCCTCCTATAAATATAGAATGCTAATATGTTTCTAAATTAGGTTTAGTAAGGTTGCCATAAATTTGAATGTGTAAAATTGAGAAATAAAATATGAGAATTAATTATCATTCAATAATATTTTAGAAGATAATAATTTATTATTATTTATTATCAGATATACTAATAATTAATTTTATTTTAATGCAAGATATGCTAATATGTATCCTAATAGAAAAATAGTAGTTGTATTTCATGGGGAGAGTAGATTGTATCTGCATTAGGACACTTTTTAATATTAAAAAGAAAGGTTAAAAGATTATGCAAAACACACAACATAACACTTTAAACAAAAAAAAAAAAAAAAAATCTCATCGCTCCCCTCATAGTCATGGGAGAACCACCTAATATATATATATATATATATATATATATATATATATATATATATATATATATATATATATATATATATATATATATATATATATATATATATATATATATATATATATATATAATCTTATAGTTTTAAATTTGTCAATTATATAACAAATAATATTAATAGCCACTTTTGCTATCAAAACCCTAACATGTGTCTCCATATTTATCCGTTTCTTTTGCTATCGAAACCCTAACATCAGCCATCATATATATTACAAACACATTAACATAAGCAAGCCACTTATTAAAAAATATACGGTCGCCTATATTTTCTACTCACTCCTTTTGTTCAAACCAAAACCAATATTTTTATCACTATATCCTAAATCCTCTTTTCTTTTTTATGTATTATGTAAACCCTGATCTCCCCATGTCAAGTAAACATATTCAATATATAGATCGTTGATCATTACATTTCAATTTAATATACATATTCATATGATTTACATAAGAATCCATTCTCTCTATATGTAAAGGTTAGATTATTGTCATTTTTTAATTATTGAATTGCTTCTTAGTTCCTCCTTGTAGATAATTTTGATAATGCAATTCTATATCTTCCATTATATGAAATTTTATCTTATTAAAAATCTAAAATTTTATTGTGTTCTTTTTGTTGCATCATACCGTTTAGTTATTGTCAATTCGCATTAATAGTTGTTTTGATCAATATACAAGATTATATAACATTAAAGTAGAGAGTACATACTTAACACATAAGTAAATGTTTATCGTAAAACATATACTCAAATTATATGCAGACATGGGTTGTAGATTCAAGAAAAAAGAGATAAGCAGTTATGGTGTATTATGAGGATGTAGTGTGAAAAAGACCGGTTGGGAAGTAAATGGGTGGGTTTTGTCGAAAAAGATAAATTATAAATTATAAATAAATTATATTAATGATAAAAACTGAAAATACCCTTTATTTACTAATAATTACTAAAATATAATTATCACCTCATCACTAATAAAATGAATTTCATTTAAGGACTAACGGTGGCTAAGAAACAAACTTAGAGGACTGTTTGGGATAATTACCTACCATTCGAGAACCAAAAAGGCAATTTTCTTTAAAAATAATGATAAAGAAAAAGTAATTGATTAAAGATTCAATTATTTGGATTCACATTATTTTTAATGAAATGTAAAAGATAAATATAAATAAAAAAAATACTTTAATACCTTTTCTATATTATGTAAAACATTATATATTAAAATTATAAGATTAGTTAGGACAGTTAAAAAAGTAATCATTTTCTTTCTTTTAAAAATAATTCCAATATTAGAGGATTTAAAATTAGAATTTCTATAGTAATTCAAAATATTATGCAATCAATTGATTTCCTTTTTTTTAATCTAATCCAAATAAAAAGAAAAACATTTATTCCTGTCATTTCCATTTCTTTTCTCAAAATATGCCAATCCAAACTATGCATTAGAGCCTATTCAATGTATCTCTTAATACTTTTTATCCATTGTATCGTTTAGTTTCTTTTCTCGTATCTCAAGTTCTCTATCTTTTATTCCTATCATTTTCTTTTATTTACTATAACAATGTGAATCAAACTATGCATTAGAGTCTATTGGATATATTTCATAAGTGGTTATTTGATTGTATCTCTTAAGAGTTTATATTCATTGTATCTTTTAGTTACGTTTTACGTATCTCAAGTATCTCAAGTATCTCAAGTTCTCTATATAAGAGCCATCAGGTAGAGAAATTCTGGCATCAAATAAATCAAATTAAATATAAGTGACTATCCAAACTAAAGGTAGTATTATACTTATTTTTCTCTAACGACTTTCAACAATTTTTCCATTACATACATTTCTATATCTTTATTTCTACCATATTAGATATGTTTGGAATAACACAGCTATATGTGCTATCGTAGGAAGTTGAGATCAAAGAGAAATAATAAGTCGTGACGGAAAAAGTAAAATTAAAACTCAAGTATTCTTAGGATCCATAGCTAACAAATGAGACGATCATTGCATGTGCAACTCTTGTTGTCGTATTTGCAGATTGGTTGCAGAATAATCACAAGGTTCTGCCGATTAAATCAGAATTTGACAACTTAATCATAAAAGGTTCTATCAAATGGAGAAAGTTTGGAAAAACAAAACTTATAAAGAGTGTTTACCCGACGGACACTTTGATCTTGAAACTATTCCCCAAGCCAAGATTTGTTTTATTTTGGTTCTCCCTGAAAAGTCATTTAGCGAGTTCTTTCATCCAGATGACATGGAGGAAGGAAGATATGATTTTATTCAAGGAACCATTTATATTGGCGATATATGGTATGATATTGGCCGTGAGTATAAACCTCAAGTTTACATTATTAGTTGGCACAACCATTTATTTATCATCAAGGTCTCTCCTGAAGCATACTATATCATGGGAAGTTTAATCGTGAGGCTTGATGAGGGATGCAATCAAGCTTACATACTAAAATTTGAACATGACACTAAGATCTTGAAACAACAAAATACTGAGCCATCCTCCCAAGACAAGACAGATGATGAGTCTACTTTAGAAGAAAAGGTAATTTTTTTAGGTAAGTAATCATGTAAAGAGTACATAAGGAGCTTTTTGATAGCAAAATTTTGATCGGGGAAATAAAGGCATATAATGAGAAGGGGTTGATAACATCGACACTGGTTCATCAACTACTGTAAATTTATTTTCATTTTAAAAAGTTACAATAGCCTTCCATCATAGAGTTTTCATTTATAAAAGACAAGGTACTCTAATGATAAAAAGAAATTCCATGAGAAGAGGTTCAAGTGGTACCCATCGAATTCTCAGTCTGTAGGTTAGTGTCCCTATACTATATATGCTTTCATTTCCCGTTCTTAGAGTTTATCTAAGACTACTAAGAAAAAAAATTGTGCATATATGCTAATATCGAATCGATGTTAAAAGCATTAAATTATTCCTCGTGTATCATCATTCTTCGAAATCAATTTGTTTTTATTTGACATATTCAATCGTCTAATTATTTTTCGTATATTATTTTAGTAGGAAAAAGAAAGAAATTGTAGCGGAAGCAGGCAGTATGATCATTAAGAGCGTGTTTTGCACATATAGGTAAATATCAAATTAATGTGAAAATGCAAAAATTGTTCTCTATCTTGAATGAATTTGTTATCATTTGAACTATTTTATTTTCTAATTATTTACTCATATTTCTTTAGGAATTAAAGAAATAAATTTATGGAGTAGGCGGTTTTGTTCTAAAGATAAGTATTTGTTGGATATGCTGTATCAACCGTGTATAAGTTATGCTAAGATGAGGATTAATTGTAAATTATAATATTTTTGTTGTGATAGTATCGATTCTTAAAATTAGATTTACATTTCATTAGATAAGTGTATTATTTCAACGGAAATAAATCTTATTTTATTGTGAATTTAAATTGGTACAACTGCATCAAAAAAGGTAATTTTATTTTATTTATGTTGACAGTGATTGTCTTGGTCATTTTTAATGATATATTCTTGTGGGTTGGTGTCGCATTGTTGATGATGGAAAAGGCCGTAAGACATATGTGAAATTGTCATTTTTCGATCACTATATTTTTTTGCTGAGATCTACATTTTTTTGTTGGTAAAATTTTTGGAACTGTAATGGTGATTTTAAACACAAGACCGAAATGCGAAAATGGCTTTAAGTAATTTTAAAACAGAATTATAAAACAGAGAATAAAATGGACAGAAAAATTAAAGTACAAATATAAGATGGACATAAATAAAAAGACGTAAGAAAAATACGAACCGGAAACTGGAGGCGATAACAAAAGTAGTGTCCTGGAGAAGCCACTGCCTTAAGAACGAATTTCGGGACAGCCGGAATGCTATACTGTGTTTCCGAACGTTCCCCAAGGTTTGAACACTACTAACCAGCTCTCGTGTGCACTCACAAGGGATGGTTTTGAATCTGTATAATAGCTTCGCTCAAGAACAGTAGGGAGTAGAGAGGAGGAGAATATGACTGCAGAATTTCGTTAGGAGAGTTGTTTTTTTTGGAAGTGAAGACCAGCTCTATATATAGGTGGAGAAGTAGTTGTTACGAGCTGACATCAAGGGATTTGTAACGCAGCTGTTACGAGCTGAGATAAAGGAGCAACAAATCCGCACCTGTTACTCAAAAGAACTGCGTCGAAAACGTGTGAAAAAAGGTTTAAAACGTGGGGATAAAATCTGGGAATTTAAAGCACGTTGACAAAGTCAATAGTCCAATAAAACCGGGTATAAAATTTATTTATTTTTATTTTTTTCCCAAGACCCATGACCCGGACCCGGGCCGGGTGGGTGGTGGTGGTGCGCGCATATGGGCTTATCCATTACCTTTTCATGTGCATGGGTGTTGGTTCTTTAGTAGCTAATGAAACCACAAAGTATAAAAGAAGATATTAGAGCTTATAACCCACCGATGTGGGAAAACTCAATATTACATGCAAATGTTCTAACATTTTTTTGGCCAAAAAAGAAGTTCTCTATTCTTAAATGGGCATTCAACCTCATAAAAATATTGTTATCCAACACAAAGTGTTTTGTAATTGGTATTTTGTTTTTTTGCCAAAGGAATTTATAATGATAAATATTTTTTAAGGGTCTTGCATTGCGAAAATAAAGATAAACACAATTGACAAGTTAAAATTATTGAACATTATCGATGGTGGCATTGACCATATCTGATAGTGATACTGATCATCTTTAGTTAGTGACATTGATTCTTATTGGTGGTGATATTGAGTAATGAAAAAAATATCCAAAGTACATCAATACTGATGGTAGGCTCAACCATACTTCATAAACATAATGATTATATCCATTCCTCAGCCGGTTAAACAGTTTGCATCTTCCTCAAATAGCCAAACCCCACGAGATCTTTGAACAGAGCACAGTAATATTGTGATCTTTAAATTATATATAATCATTTACTTTGTTAGTTATTAGAAAATTCCTCTAGTAAATCATATATTTTTATATCACAACAGTCTTATTTAAACTTAATTAAGTACAAGTTTTTAATCCATCAATCCATGTGAAAAGCGAACCTAACTTACTATTAATCATCTATTCCTAGCCCTTTAAACTAAGGGGATATGGCTTATATTGTGGAGACAAAAGAAAGACTTAAAGGCTAAAAATAGGGCTAAGAAGGATATAATTAAATCATGGTATAGAAAGCTAAAAAGTCTTAAATGGCTATCAAAGAAATGCCACTATAATCTTCCTAGTTACATAGCTTGCCTATAGTTCATAACTAAGTGGGTTCTCTACTCATTAGGATCTCACGTTCTACAAACCACTCATTTTCCTTAAGTACAAGTTTACTTCTTTTGCATTGTTCATTAGTTTTTCCTATCGATTACCTAATGTTTGCATGCAATCAAAGTGCATTTTACATTAACTCCTAAGGACTACTATTTTTTATCATAAATTTACAAATATTATGCATTATGGGGTCATTTAAAATACTCTACATTCAAAACATTCCTTAAACTAATTTTTATTTGATTTTTTAAATTTTGTAAAAAGAAGTAAAACTCACGTAACACATAAAATTGGGATGAGGCAACGAATCCCACCCCAAACTCAAAAGTGAGTCGTGTCCCCACGACTCGAAAAAGACTCAATAAAGCAAATAAACTATTATACACTACTTGATGAGAAAAGGTATAAGGAAACATATCTGGATTGGCACTAGGCCTATTACACGTGGTATTACGTCGAGGTTGTGAAGTCTTCTAAGTCACGGTGTATAGATCATACATCGTGGAATTCATCTTCTGTAAAGTGTGTTTCATCAACTCGAACTCATGTCTCCTTTAATTAATCATCTATTACTAGCCCTTTAGAACAAATACCATTCCGCACTCCTGCTACAGGTGTTGGTACTCCAGATATTAATGTCGCTAAATTTAGACCCGATCCGGGTATACTAAATCAATTCTGAGACTTCGGATACTTTCGAGGATTGCCTGGAGAAGATGCAATTCACGCAGTACAGAAATTCAAACAAATATGTGATGCGTATATTACGCAAGGTGTGGCTAGAGAACAGATGTACTTCGCGCATTTCAGATTTTTCCTACCAAACGCAGAGTGAGTGGCATGATCAACAATCACCATGTCAAATCAATAATTTTGATGAGTTACAAACGGCGTTTTTTGACCGATACTATCCGAGATATATGAGACTGTATGCACAACTCGAATTAACATCATTTGAACAAGAACAAGGCGAATCCCTAGGTAAATGTTGGTCAAGATTTCAAAATTGCCTCAGAAGAGTACCTAATCATGGTTTTTCTGAAGAACAGCAGATGTCCATCTCTTATGAAGGCCTTGAGGGAGAAGCTAGAAAGAAATTAAATTTATCATGTGGAGGAGGATTCTTACTGGTAATGCCAAACCACGCTAAAGATGCAATAAAATAAAGTGCTAAAATGCTTAACTGAAATAAAATACTAAAAGTAATAAGAGTAGACGCATATATGAGAGTTATACTTGAGTCTCGCTAGGGATCTACCTAAGTTCATACATTTAGGGCTTTCGTTTAAGGGACAAGTTTGTAATTATATATTAGTCGGGACTCTACAATCTCCTAACCCCCTGTCGGTGGACTTAGGAGCTATCATACGGTAAGATAAACCCCTCTAAGGTAGTAAATTTACTTAGGGATGTGAAGTTCCTTACAAAATTGGCTATGTGGTTAGTCAATCATGTCGGTCAATAACTGACACCACACGGTTATTACCTAGGTTTGTAAATAAGCCCCCTATCGGATGATCACTTCGCCACTAAAGTGAATAGCCCAATTATTCAGACCTAATTCTAATTTCCGATTCAACTAAAATTAGTAAATAAGCATAAAGTAATAAAAAATATGAAAAACATAACTTGATTCAAATTAAGATAATCCCAAATCCGAAAATACTAAATTAAATAAAGTAGGTTTAAACCATTATGCGATTCTCAAGTATATGTAAGTTTAGCTCATAATAAAATTAAAAACATACATATTCCTAAAAACAGAAATAAAACCTAGATAGAGGAATGGATTTAAGCTGGTGTTGGTGAAAAAAGTTTCTCCAGCTTCTGCTCTTCTCTCTGCCTTTTTGCTGTCTTCTGAAAGTTTGAAATATTGATGCGTATGTAAAACCGAGGTCTAAAGGAGCTTATATAATGCTTAAAAGCGGATTAGGTCTAAAAATGGGCTTAATTAAGTAATTTAGGCCCAAGTCCACTAAATAAATCCCGCATCTGATGTACACACTTTAGTAAAACAGGCATAACTTTTGACTCGCTGGTCCAAATCACCAGATTCTAGTCCTCAATTCTTGCTAACTCAAAGGCACAAATTTTTTATTTCAGGGCTCTAAGTCTGAATCAGGTCCAATGTGACTCGAAATTACCAATTAGTAACAGCTATCCAGAATTATGCTCCTCTTTATCTCTCTAAGTGGTACCCTTTCTTGCTTTTGACCTCTCTGCTTGATCTAAGACATTAATTCTCACTTCTCCTCCTTATCTTTGTGCTCCATAACATCCATGGACCTAAGAAATTAATACTAAAACCAAACAAATTTATGCACAAAAACTCCAAAAATGCAAATAGTCTAATTTCGAGGAGAGAAAGTGTAATATGACGAAATAAGCGCAAAAGTCTATATAATAAGTCCATTTTCTACCTAAAATGATGTTTGCTAAGGGCATATATTTAGAACAAAACGGAAGACATCAAACGCTCTTGTTACCTTTTTTTTGTACTTGCAAGTGTAAAGTCATCATCCTGGGCATATAGTCCTAACAGTTATGTCCTTTGACCCCTCCTATAAATATAGAATGCTAATATGTTTCTAAATTAGGTTTAGTAAGGTTTCCATAAATTTGAATGTGTGAAATTGAGAAATAAAATATGAGAATTAATTATTATTCAATAATATTTTAGAAGATAATAATTTTATTATTATTTATTATCAGATATACTAATAATTAATTTTATTTTAATGCAAGATATGCTAATATGTATCCTAATAGAAAAATAGTAGTTGTATTTCATTGGGAGAGTAGATTGTATTTGCATTTAGGACTCTTCTTAATATTAAAGAGAAAGGTTGAAAGATTATGCAAAACACACAACATAACACTTAAAGCAAAAAAAAAAAAAAAATCTCATCCCACCCCTCATAGCCATGGGCGAACCACCTATTATATATATATATATATATATATATATATATATATATATATATATATATATATATATATATATATATATAATCTTATAGTTTTAAATTTGTCAATTATATAACAAAAAATATTAATAGCCACTTTTGCTATCAAAACCCTAACATGTGTCTCCATATTTATCCGTCTCTTTTGCTATCAAAACCCTAACATCAGCCTTCATATATATATATATATTATACACACATTAACATAAGCAAGCCACTCATTAAAAAATATATGGTCGCCTATATTTTCTACTCACTCCTCTTGTTCAAACCACATCCAATATTTTTTTCACTATATCCTAAATCCTATTTTCTTTTTTATGTATATGTACACCCTGATCTCCCTATGTCAAGTAAACATATTCAATATATAGATCGTTGGACATTACATTTCAATTTAATATACATATTCATATGATTTACAGAAGAATCCATTCTCTCTATATGTAAAGGTTAGATTATTATCATTTTTTAATTATTGAATTGCTTCTTAGTTCCTCCTTGTAGACAATTTTGATAATGTCATTCTATATCTTCCATTATATGAAATTTTATCTTATTAAAAATCTAAAATTTTATTGTGTTCTTTTTGTTTTGCATCATACCGTTTAGTTATTGTCAATTCGCATTAATAGTTGTTTTGATCAATATACAAGATTATATAACATTAAAGTAGAGAGTACATGGGTTTTAGATTCAAGAAAAAAGAGATAAGCAGTTATGGTGTATTATGAGGATGTAGTGTTAAAAGGACCGCGTTGGGAAGTAAGTGGGTGTGTTTTGTCGAAAAAGAAAAATGAAAAATTATAAATAAATTATATTGATGATAAAAACTAAAAATACCCCGTATTTATTAATAATTACTAGAATATAATTATCACCTCATCACTAATAAAATGAATTTCATTTAAGGACTAACGGTGGCTAGCTAAGAAACAAACTTAAAGGACTGTTTGGGATAATTACCTACTGTTTGAGAAACAAAAAGGCAATTTTCTTTAAAAATAATAATAAAGGAAAAGTAATTGATTAAGGATTCACTTATTTGGATTCACATTATTCTTAATGAAATGTAAAAGATAAATTTAAATAAAAAAATATTTTAATACCTTTTCTATATTATGTAAAACATTATATATTAAAATTATAAGATTAGTTAGGACAATTAAAAAAGTAATCATTTTCTTTCCTTTAAAAATAATTCCAATATTAGAGGATTTAAAATTATAATTTCTATAGGAATTCAAAATATTATGCAATCAATTGATTTCCTTTTTTTAATCTAATCCAAATAAAAAAAGAAAAACATTTATTCCTGTCATTTCCATTTCTTTCCTCAAAATATGCTAATCCAAACTATGCATTAGAGCCTATTCAATGTATCTCTTAATACTTTTTATCCATTGTATCTTTTAGTTTCTTTTCTCGTATCTCAAGTTCTCTATCTTTTATTCCTATCATTTTCTTTTATTTACTATAACAATGTGAATCAAACTATGCATTAGAGTCTATTGGATATATTTCATAAGAGGTTATTTCATTGTATCTCTTAAAGTTTATATTCATTGTATCTTTTAGTTACGTTTTACATATCTCAAGTATCTCAAGTTCTCTATATAAGAGCCATCAGGTAGAGAACTTCTATCATCAATTAAATCAAATTAGATATAAGTGACTATCCAAACTAAAGGTAGTATTATACTTATTTTTCTCTAACGACTTTCAACAGTTTTTACATTACATACATTTCTATATCTTTATTTCTACCATATTAGATATGTTTGGAATAACACAGCTATATGTGCTATCGTAGGAAGTTGAGATCAAAGAGAAATAATAAGCCGTGACGGAAAAAGTAAACTTAAAACTCAAGTATTCTTAGGATCCATAGCCAACGAAGTAGACGAGCAGTGCATGTGCAAATCGTGTTGTCGTATTTGCAGATTGGTTGCAGAATAATCACAAGCTTCTGCCGATTAAATCAGAATTTGACAACTTAATCATAAAAGGTTCTATCAAATGGAGAATGTTTGGAAAAACAAAACTCATAAAGAGCGTTTCCCCGACGGACACTTTGATCTTGAAACTAACATCCAAGCTAAGATTTGTTTGATTTTGGTTCTCCCTGAAAAGTCATTTAGCGAGTTCTTTCATCCAAATGACATGGAGGAAGGAAGATATGATTTTATTCAAGGAACCATTTATATTGGCGATATATGGTATGATATTGGTCGTGAGTATAAACCTCAAGTTTACATTATTAGTTGGCACAACCATTTATTTATCATTAAGGTCTCTCCTGAAGCATACTATATCATGGAAAGTTTAATCGTGAGGCTTGATGAGGGATGCGTTCAAGCTTACATACTAAAATTTAAACATGACACTAAGATCTTGAAACAACAAAATACTGAGCTATCCTCCCAAGACAAGACAGATGATGAGTCTACTTTAGAAGAAAAGGTGATTTTTTTAGGTAAGGAATCATGTAAAGAGTACATAAGAAGCTTTTTGGCAGCGATTTTTGATCGGGGAAATAAAGGCATATAATAAGAAGGGGTTGATAACATCGACACTGGTTCATCAACTACTGTAAATTTATTTTCATTTTAAAAAGTTACAATAGCCTTCCATCATAGAGTTATCATACTTCTCATATAATTCATCTATAAAAGACAAGGTACTCTAATGATAGAAAGAAATTCCAAGACAAGGTACAAAAGATAATTTTAAAAAATCATAATTGATATCACAAAATTTATAATTTAGTTTATATTAACACGTGAATGAAAATCATATATATATAGGAAAATACAAATCATAATCATTCAGGTATTCGTGATTATGAGCGGAACCACCCTTACTTGGGGGGGGGGGGGGGGGGGGGGGGGGAGGGGTTGTCGATGACCCCCTTGATTTTCGAAAAGAAAGTTACTACTTACAAAAAAAGTATTTAGTTATTGGCTCCCTCAAAAAAAATTCAAAATCTATTTTTTTTTTGTTACATGGGAGAGCCACTTTGGACTCGGTGTCGTTGACACGGTTCTAACCTGCACCACTAGATTGGATGACCAAGGCTCTGGCCAGTGAGCTAATCCCAACTGGTTTTCAAAATCTATTTTAGCCTAAGCTAATGAGACAAAACTAAGCTCAATATGTAGTGTTGATCAATGAAGACCAAAATACAACAAAGCAAAACTTCTGAGTAAAATTCAGTTGTTGTGCCAAGCTTTAACCACTACATTCACTAAACATCATCTTGAATGTTCATTTAGTATCGCTAAGATTTTAACTGAGATTTAAAACCATTCAGAGTAAATTCTAGTTCTAGGTTATTACAACTCGACATGAGCTTTAGGTGAGATTAACAGATGAAGGCTGGGAAACGAAAAGAAAAGAAAGATAACAAATAAACCTTTCTTATGAAGCTAACTACTCTACTATAAATAACTGAGAGAAACTAAGTTGACCTGTTTCATATTCTACTCTACTATAAACAACTTCGTTAAGTAAAATTGAAGTTGTTAAGAAGCTCATATGATTATCATATTTATTATTGAACCAATATGATAAAGCAACCAGCGGGTGACCAATAAAGAGCATTTGCTTGTTTTCCTTTAAGGTTCGTGAGCTTTGAGACTCGATCTGAGTTACTTGTACTTTTCACAGAGTAAAACTTATATCAGGATTTGGACTATCGTCAAAGATTTAGGCTATCGATTACATTGAATTTATTAGATGATCGACTGAAAGAATCCATTTTTTTCAACAAAAAACCTAGAGATCCGTTTGTGTTAATCTATTTTGTGTACACTAAAAACACCTACTTGCACAAATGCACGATCCACAACACTTCCATAACCTCGTTTTTTGTATTGTTTGTTGTAAGAACATTGAGTTCTCTGTCAAATTAAGGAATATTAATCATCTCAAATTCTTGAGATACTCACTCATTTTCTCTTTCAGCTCCAGATTTTTCTGCATCTCACTAAGTATCTCTATACCTTTTTCTTTACCCTCGTCTCAAAGAAAAATCAAGATAACATTGACTACATATAAAGCTTCGACATGTCCACATTTCCCAACTTTCTTTATACATTCAAATGCCAAATTCATATTTTCCCTTTAAAGTAATCAATCTGCAAATATTCATGTAATTATATAGTTAATATACAATTCATAATTAAACTAATCAATCGTATTCGAGAAGTGCATGAAATACACAACCGAGCAGGAGTGAGAACAAATACAACTTTTTTTATATTCACAAAGAAAAGTGATTAGATCAGCTCAGGTTAAAGCCATAAGATAATACCCACATTGAAAGGTTGATACATGAAATTTTTTAATTTTGTGTAAATTTTGATCCATTTCAATATTATAAAAAATTACGATTTTTTTACAGTTAGTGATTTATTGTCTTCCTCAAGTTCACCAATCTATCATGAAGAACGACTATATATAGTATTGTCTTTGTATTTATCTTGTTCAACTTTCCTTAATTGCAATATAGGTCCCTAAATTAGTCAAAAATTCTTTATATTACTGGGTTCTTTTATAGACATATCACTGAAACAAATGCAACTTCAACGTTTCGATCAATAGTTTCAAATTACCCTGGAGAGTTGCTTCTTGTAACAATACATGTATATCTAAATGTCCTACAGTCTACACTCTACTTTTCCAATTTATTGCACTATAGGTCCCTAAATTATGCTAAAATATGCAGTTAGGTCCTTGTATTAAAGTTTAAAATGGACGACAGTATCTAAATCCGGATTTCAATAAACCAAAACATCATTGAAGAATGTTACGAAGGTCATTGGTGGAAAGGTATAAACAATTTTGATCCTTGCAATTTCTTAAGAAAATTATAAATATAACAGTGTAAAAGTGTAGTAATATAATTTACAAAATTGCAATATAAGACCCTATTTTATAGTGCAATATCAAGCTCCGATTGCAATATAGATCGGTGGCTGAGAGGACTTAGTATCAAGTTTCAATTAACAATCTACAACATTATATCGGTGGCCGAGAGGACGTAATTTGATAGAGAAGTAATGATAAATAATGAAAGATTACGGAGATGTTCATTTCAACCACACCGCTGCTTTGGTGGGTCTTAACTTGTCAGATTATACATCTCACTGGTGATGTAATAGTCATCTTGTTTCGTCTACTCTGTATCAACATATATATAAAGACATTTTATCAGCTATATTATCTCAGTTTTTCAAAAACCTCGATTACGTGACACGTGTGTCAGTAAGTAACATAAATAAAGGATGAGAATTTAGAAGGCACCTTCCATTATCGGAATTGCAAGGGAATTGCAAGGGATAGAATTTCTCTGCATTGTTTTCATAAAACAACAAGAAAAAAATGAGAATTATAATATGAGTAAAAAATATTTATACCCTAAAATAATTCAACATTCAAGTGATTTTACAAATCCAAGGCAATAATCCATCACATAACATCCTATATGTTTTTGATCTTAGCTGCTGAGATAATATATCATCCATATACAGAGATTTTGTGAATGGAATAAAGAGTATTTGAATATTGTAGTGAATTTCTTATAAAATCTGTGTCCATTTCTATAATATAGGTGCAAAAAATTTAAGTGAAAGAAATCTTTATAAATACATGATTTCGTATTTTAACACTCATATATAGAAAAAACTTGCAAACTTATCAAACTTGCTTCACCAACGTCATTAGTCAGACTTGGATCACCATCTTTTATTATAAATCTGATCTTCTTTGTTCTTTGCGCTCTTTAACCAAGAATATCACATTATAGTTGGTGATGAAGGTGGTTTGTTTTCAGGATGATCATATATAAAGTAAATTATAAATCAACAATTCCAGTTTTTTGTAAAGGAGCAACACGACAACATAACACAACTTTAAAAAATGTAGCAAGATCAAATAGCTGTTTAAGCAAAAGAAAAAGAAAATCAATCATTTAAATGTTATAAAAAACACGAAATGAAATAATACGTACCTCACATTCGAGATCTTTTTCCAATATATATACTAAACTATTCCCATCAATAATAAGCGTTAAAAGAGCACTTCCAGTACCTACTCCTTGACCAAAATGTCGTTTCTGTAAATTCGGTAAACCCGAATCAACAGGATTTGCGTAATTATCATTTTTGTGTCTCGAACATTGGTTATTAAACAATTTTTTTCAAACCATATTTAACCATAGCATCATTTAAAAGCCTTCTACATTCACTTTCGGAGCCACAGTTAATAACAATCCTATGCATATCCGCAGTTAAAAGTTTACACGAAAGACCAATAGAAATACACTACAAGAAATAGTACCATTAGGGACGAGGCTATTGCAGCGACACTAAAATGGCCTCTAATGATATTTTTAAGCACCAAAATGGCCTCTAATTATAATTTTAGCGGCAATATTTGCCGCTAAAGATAAAGTCAATAGAGACAAAAACAAATAATTGCTACTAAAGGTATCTTTAGAGACGAGCTTATAATGACAAACAAATAGCGGCTATTAGCGGCAAAATCAAGATTTCTAGTGTTAAAATTTTTGCCGCTAAATATACCTTTTCTTGTAGTGATAGAAGTTTCTTGTTTATCACCAGTTAAAACCCATACTTCAATCCTAGCTTGACGTAAAGATTCAATAACTTCAGGTACATGAAGTTTATTGCAGAATAAAAATGAATCATAGCTTATTGCTGCATAAAGTTTGGCATAAAAAATGAAACTGAGATAGAAAGTGCCAAACTACTAACCTCTTGGTTTCAAAGGACTCTAGTTGCATACCCAATTGCTATGTTTTCCTGAAATTCGTTCTTAGTTCTTGGTTAGAAATTTTATCGAGCAGCTTCTTTGCATTGAAATTTAGAAGCCATCGAATCATTCTTCACACAATTTTCTTCACGATATGAACATTAGAAGCCATCGAATCATTCTGTTGAGATATAAAATCTCATTAATATATTGCCTCCTCCTAACAGTTCGGACTGTTGGTTGAGTTGGCAATTTAACATGGTATCAGAGCTCCACGGACTGTTAGTTGAGTTGGCAATTTAACACATTCTTCACACAATTATCACACGAAAATGATTCCATTCGAAGTACTCCTGTCATAACAAATCGCTTAACTGATCAAGATTATCAAAACAGAACAAATAATTCCATTAATTATACTACTCCTGCCACTTCTCCTAATTATAGTGTAATTTTATACAAACTAGGGACATCTAGTGCAATTTTTGAATAGATTTTATACATTGAATTGATGAGTAGTAGTGTTGCAAATATTTTACTCCAATTTTCTTCAAACCATCTGAATTTTTGGTACTAAAGGTCACTTTCGTTTATGCTTAACAACTATTTGATAATTGTCTCAACTGAAGTTATATTTGATAACTTGATAATGTATCCGTTCACTTTCGTATATGCAAGTTCATTTAAGTTTCAATGTATCAGAATTTAACCAAGTTTCTTTTTTTATTTGGAAGGACAGATGAGCAATTTGGTCTTATACTGCATTTTCCGAATTGTTTTGCAGTAAAACAATTCTGCATAATATAAGGATCTGTGCAATTTTGCATAATATAGGGCCCTACAGTGCAATTTTGCATAATATAGGAACTTCAGTGCACTTTGTGCATACTATAGGGACCTATAGTGCAATTTTTCATAATATAGGGACCTACGCTGCAATTTTTCATAATATAGGGACCTATTGTGAAATTTTTTCATAATATAGGGACCTAGAGTGCATTTATTGCATAATATAGGGACCTGCAGTGCACCGTAATTTCCTATAATATGCAAAAATTGTACTTAAATTCCCTATGTTATACAAAAATTGCACTTGAACTCCCTATACTATGCAAAAATTGCACTATAAGTCCCTATATTTCAGCTAATTTTGAAAATTTCAACAATTTTTTTCAGATAGAGGCTAAGATAATATATCGTTTCACTTATATTTATTGGTATGATTAATGAACTTGGTTGGCTTTTGACATTCAAGTATAAAAGATTCAGAGACTGCTGATTTGGATATACAATATGATGGTACGTTAATGTTATTGTGTGCAACAAAAACTCTAAAAAAATTGCACTAAAGGTCCCTACATTAATTTATTGTAGGGTATTTTGTGTCAAGTTTAGTTGCGATGCAAGTTACGTTATTTCGGGAAGGGAGGACACAAATCTTTGAGTTTGGAAAGCAAAAGTATCTGAACAAATGGGAGTTGTACAAATCTGCCCCTTTCTCTTTTTTTTCTTTTAATTTAATTTTGTAAGAGTTTAGACTAAAGATGAATATTTTGCTTACGTAAACAACACGAGTATTTGGAAGCTGTTAAAAATCGTTACAAGTATCTTCCTGACGTGAAGCGTATCGTCAGGTAAATAAAAGATCTAGGGTCATTTAAGTCATCAATAAAATGTGAGGGAATTTGATGATATGAATAATAATAATATATTGCAGGCATAGACACTTACCAAGGCCAATATACAAAGCACTGCTCTTAGACTTATAATGTCAAAAGCTATTAACGAGAATTTGGCTGCTTCATTTGCATTTAAGAGTTCAGATCCTCATTCTTTCAGCTAACTGTAAGACTGGTCTGTTTAACTCAAGTCATGGCAGAAGAGAACTCTAACATATATTTAACAATAACACACCTTTCTGAAGACATATATGATTCTCTCGCATTTAAAACGTTTCAAAACAAACAGAAAGAACCATATATATGTTGATCTTTAGAAAGGTGCTTTATTGTTAAACGTTCGGTTAATGCTAATAAATATGTGTTAAGAAGATGCAGTTCAGGTATCGGTGAAAGTTCGGTTAAAACCCTTTTGAATATCTCTGATCCTTCGAAAATGAGGTTTTTACTGTGACTTGTAATTTGAGGATATATATGGTAATATGGATATTGTAGCGACTTCTCATGTTGGTCAAAACGGGGTTTATTTATGGGTTAATCAACTAAAGGTTCAACTAACTTTCTAGGGTGGGGTTTTCCTTCTGCTTTATAGAGCATTTTTTACAAGTTTTAAATTTGTCAAATAGGAAAATAAGGATTAAACCTTTTAATAAGGCATTAGTATACTTAAATTAGTGGGAAAAAACATAAGGTTGAAATATAATACTATTTTTTACATATAGTTTTTTCAATTGGGGAGCGTGGGGTAGAAAAGTCTAGCTCTTGATGTTGAAGTTGAGTTGTTTTCAGGATACAATTTCCTTTTGGGTTAATTGCATCATGTTCCCTGTGTTATACAAAATATCAAAAGATACCTATGTGTTTCAGAAAATACAAAATATTGAACTGGCGTGAATTTGATCATCAAGTCGAAGAATTTAATGAAGAAGTTGATCCAGATCGAATCGAGGTTTTTGTTTTATACATTCTCCCTTTAATTGTATTTAGTTTCACTTAATTTACTTCTATCTTATATTTCTGTTTTTTTTTCTTCAATTTTAATTACAGGCTTGATCGATATTTGTGAAGAATTTGAATTTTAAAACATTTGGTGAGAGTTTGAAAAAGCACTATACTGATCATATAAAGTACATGGAAGTTATTAAGTGCTAGAGTGACTAAGCATTTAAAAAAATGGGAAGAATGTTTCGATGGGTTTTGGATTTATCGAGTTTGATTTTGTTGATACAGCACTAAACATTTGTAAGGACTTAAAGGTAATTTATGTCCTAAATTCAGAGGATTTTGCAATTTACCTTTGATAATTGAAAGGAAAGGGAGTCAGTTAAAGACAGCTGATGAGGGTTAAAGGTTTAGTTTCAATAGATTTAAGAGAAGGGATAGTATTGATCACGAGAATAGTTTATATGATTGCTTAATGTGGTATTTCAGTGTTTAGAACATTTTGTTAATATTTTACACGAATGTATTTTGAAAGAAAATATGTAAGATGCATGTAATTTGGTTGAAAATACTTCCAGATTATGAAAAGAGGTCATATTTGTTGTCTCAAAGAAGAGTTATAGAGGCAAGGTTTGTTATCTCCGGTGATTTATTTTGATTCAGAAAGCAAAAATTAAGAGGAAAAAATGCAGAAATGACAGAAATGAAAATTAACAGAAAACCTGTTACTTATCGAGGCTAGGATTGGATCCTATGTCTTTAAGGTTTATTAGCCACGCACTGGTGTCTTACGTTTTGTAATGGCTTCAACCTCCAGGATACAACGATCAACACTGCAAATATCAAACACTTGAAAATCTACAGAACTTCAAACTTTAAATGCTGTTTAATCCCTCTCTCTTTTATGTTATTTGTTTGTAAAAAAAATTAAAATGAATGAAAATGATTTTTGGCCAAGTATTTATAGGTGTAGAAGAACCTGTTTAAATCTGACCTGCAACGTTTCAGACATCGGAGATGACGTTTGAGGAAGAAGAGTGTTGTTTAAAAAAAATTAGAATGTTGAAGACGATAACGTTTTAATTTTACAAAAAGTATAGTCCAAAACTAGACAAGCCCAAGCCCAAAAGTTGGTGCCCCCAAGGGCCCAATCCTTAAGTGATAAGAACAATATACTAAGTGACTATTATTTTATGGCAAAAAAAAATGACTATTATTTTCTTGCTTTTCCAAAACTCTTCATATACCTCACATTTAACACTCAATTTCTCATTCACCTTCCATTTGTTTTACACAAGTGAATACATGAAATTCATTACTGAAGTAAGACGAACAACTTTCGTCTTTGTCTTGACCTATAAAGAGGTACAAGACCCACTTAAAAATTGAGCTAAAGGGAGCAGTTTCACTTGGGTAAAGACCCAAATGATAACATTCCCCACATGAATGAAATTGACTTGTCATAATGCATATGAAAAACAAATGAGAGAGAAAAAACATGGAAGAATACTACGTCGAGAAAGGTATCTTTTGGCCTTGAACCTTCTCTAGTAAGGACTATCGGATTTACTTGCTAACCAGTGAACTTGATGTCTTGAACTGTTCAGCTTTGATGTAAATCAAGTCAATAGAACTTACATAGTACCCTTCCGACCATTATATCGTTCTCACGGCTGTGTCCATTTTTTGCCCTGGAAAACTCCTGGATTCATGAGTAATTTTTCAGAAAATCAGCCTTTCAAAATTTTCTTAGGAGCGGCCCTCACTCCTTTACTCATATAGGTGGTTTCTTGTCAAGAGTATCCTGTAATACCCCATCTTTTAATTAAGATACAAGAACCATTAAAAGCTTTTCTTAGCCTCAACTTTGTACAAGAAGCATTGTATTTAGGTTCTAGGAATGGTTTCGGGAGAAATCCTCACAATGCTTAGCGCCGAGTTTCTTTTTGCATAATTCGGTTTTCCCTTTGAACTTAGATCATGGGATCTCCAATCTACTAAGTAGGGTTTCCATTATGGAAACTCATTTCAATATGCTTTAGACCCATTCCCCTAGATAAGTTACGCACTTGCTCTTTTGGTAATCCTTTAGTCAAGGAATCTGCAATGTTATCCTTTAACCTCACATAGTCAATTGTGATAACCTCATTTGAGAGAAGTTGTCTTACGGTATTGTGTATACGACGTATATGTCTACACTTACCATTATACATTTCATTTGAGGCTCTACCGATGGAAGCCTGACTATCACAATGTATGCAGATAGATGGCACCGGTTTTGGCCAATTAGGAAAATCTTCTACGAAATTACGAAGCCATTCGGCTTCCTCAGCATTATCCAAAACTACAAATTCAAATTCCATGGTGGATCTAGCTATACATGTTTGTTTAGAAGATTTCCACGAGACTGCTGCTCCTCCTAACATAAAGACAAATCCACTCGTGGATTTTGAGTTGGAGGAATTAGATATCCAGTTAGCATCGCTATATCCTTCTAATACAGATGGTTCTCCAGTGTAGTGCAATCCTTCGTACAGAGTGTATCTCAAGTATAGTAGAACTATTACTATTGCAATCCAGTGATCTCTTCCTGGATTTATTGTAAATCTACTTAACTTACTAACTGCATGTGCAATATCAGGTCTTGTGCAGTTCATTAAGTACATTAGACTTCCAATTATACGAGAATACTCTAACTGATTGATTGTATCGCCAGTATTCTTTGCCAAGTGTAGATTTACGTCAACTGGAGTCTTTGCGATATTAGTATCGCCTTTACTAAACTTATTTAGTATTTTTTTAATGTAATGGGATTGATTTAGTACTAACCCCTCAGATTTTCTCATTATCTTAATACCTAAGATAACATCAGCAATGCCTAAGTCTTTCATGTCGAACTTACTTGAGAGCATCTTTTTTGTAGAAGTTATTATGTCATTATTACTCCCAATAATTAACATATCGTCTACATATAAACAAACAATGACGTATCCAGTATCAATGCCTTTTACATACACACCTTTGTCACGCTCATTTATTTTAAAGCCATTACCAATCATGACTTTATCAAATTTTTCATGCCATTGTTTGGGTGCTTGCTTTAATCCATATAAGGATTTGATCAGCCTACACACCTTCCTTTCTTTTCCCAGAACTTTATATCTTTTGGGTTGTTCCATATAGATTTCCTCTTTAAGTTCCCTGTTGAGAAAAGCAGTTTTAACATCCATTTGATGAATTTCAAGCTTATAGATCGATGCTATTGCAATAAGCATTCTTATGGATGAAATTCTGGTTACTGGTGAAAAGGTATCAAAATAGTCAAGTCCTTCCTTTTGATTATAACCCTTTACTACCAGTCTTGCCTTATACTTTTCCATAGATCCATCAGTTTTCAATTTTCTTTTGAAAATCCATTTACTTCCCAGTGGTTTACTCCCAGGGGGAAGATCTACTAACTCCCAAATATGGTTCTGCATGATAGAATCTATCTCACTTTTAAACCGCTTCTTTACAATAAGGAGCTTCTGGAGTAGACATAGCTTCTTTAAAAGTTCGCGGTTCATCTTCCAATGAAAAGGTAAGGAAGTCAGGACCAAAAGAAGTAGAGGTTCTCATTCTCTAACTTCTTCTCGGTTCATCGTTATCTTGTAATGATTCTTGGTCCTTCTTTTGATGACCATCTTCTATGTCAACATGAGTCCTTTTTAAAGAACTTCATTCTTGTGTAATTTTGCAAGGGAAAATTGTTTCAAAGAAATATGCATTTCTTGATTCAATTATCGTGATGTCAACATTGTTTGATCAATACACAAGAAACCGATAGGCTGCACTATTGTGAGCATATCCAATGAATACACAGTCTATCGTTTTTGGTCCTATCTTGACCATTTTTTGTGCTGGAACAACAACCTTTGCTAAGCATCCCCACACTTTTAAGTATTTGAACGAAGGTGGTTTTCCTTTCCAAAGTTCGTAGGGAGTCTTATCTAGTTTCTTGTGGGGTACTTTATTTAGGATATGATTTGCACTAAGCAAAGCTTCTCCCCACAAGTTTTGCGGTGCTCCCGAGTTTATCAAAAGAGCATTCATCATTTCTTTTAGAGTACGGTTCTTGCGTTCTGCAACACCGTTTTGTTGAGGCGAATAAGGGGCTGTTGTTTGATGGATTATTACATGTTCAGCACAAAATTCTTAAAAAGGAGAAACATATTCTCCTCCCCTATCCGTTTTGAGATTCTTGATCTTTTTACTTAGTTGATTCTCAACCTCAGTTTTATATTGCTTAAATGCTTCTAAGGCCTCATCATTACTATGAAGCAAGTCGATATAGCAATATCTTGTGCAATCTTCTATAAAGGTAATGAAGTATTTCTTACCACTTCTAGTTTGCAGGAACTTTAAGTCACATATTTCACTGTGAATTAACTCTAAAGGTTCTAACGACCTTTCAACATTTTTAAACGAGTTTCTTGTCAACTTGGACTCTACGCATATCTCACATTTTTCTTGAGATTTAAAGTTAACATTTGGTAACAAACCATCGTTTACAAGTTTAGTTAATGAACCAAAATTAACATGTCCTAATCTATCATGCTATAAATTAGGAGATTCTAACAAGTAAACAGAAGAAGAATACTTATTCATCATATCATTTGTTACATTTTTTAGAGGTGCCACGGTGATTACATTTATCTTAAACTGACCGTCACATAGGTACCCCTTGCCTACATACATCTCATTTTTCGAAAGTACAAATTTATCAGCTACAAATACAAGCTTAAATCCGGCCTTGCTAAGTAAGGAACCAGAAACTAGATTCTTATGAATATCTGGTACATGCAGCACATTGTTCAAGGTTCCTTTCCAGAGGTCATCTTCAGCACAACTTGCCACACTCCTTGAACTTTTGAGGTTGACGAATTTCCCATGTAAAGCATTTCTTCATTTGGAGACATCTTGTAGGTCTTGAACATGTTTTTCTCCGAACACACATGGCTTGTTGCGCCGGTGTCAACCAACCACTGTTTGGGGTTTCCAACGAGATTCACCTCAAAAATCATTGCAGCGAGATTAATCTCTTCAATACCATCAGAAAGCTCCGTCATATTTTCTTGACTATTATTACCTTTCTTCTGGTTACTTTGTGCCTTCTTGTTTCGACAATCTTTTGCGCGATGACCATGTTTGCCACAGTTGTGACAATTTCTGTCAAACTTAGCCTTCTTATTGATGTCATCAGATTGTCCTTTCCTTTTCTATTTGTTATTGTGGTTAGACCTCGGCTGTTCCACAACATCAACCTTGGCTTCAAACGAACGAAAGTTACTTCCTTTCTCGACTAGTCGGTTGTCTTCTTCAATACTCAACCGAACGATCAAATCTTCAAGACTGATTTGCTTGCGCTTATTCTTCAAATAGTTCTTGAAGTCTTTGTACATTAGTGGTATTTTTTCAACCAATGCAGCAACTTGGAAGGATTCCACCAATCTCATTCCTTCAGCATCTAACTCATGTAGTATTAACTGAAACTGCTGCACCTGCGACATCAGAGATTTCAAGTCTACCATTTTAAACTCCAAAAACTTACCAACCACAAACTTTTTAGTACCGGCGTCTTCAGTTTTGTATTTTTTCTCTAGGGAATCCCAGAGTTGTTTAGCCGATTTCATAGTGCAATACACATTATACAGAGAATTGTCTAGAGAATTGAGAATGTAGTTTTTGCAGAAAAAGTCTGAATGGTTCCATGCTTCTACTGCATGAACAGTTTGAGCATCTGGATCATCTCCCATTTCTGGAGCATCTTCTTTGAGAAACCTTGCGAGACTCAAAGTAGTCAAATAGAACAACATTTTCTGTTGCCATGTTTTGAAGTTTGCACCACCAAACTTCTCTGGTTTTTCAGCAGGACCCATAGGTGTTGTCATATGCATGTTATGCCTTGAAGTACCACCAATTTCATTTTTATGTTGCATTGTTGCAGTAGAATTTGCATTTTATGATTCTTTAGACATTCTATTAGTTTCAACAAAAGGAAATAGAAGATGAAATTTGATACAGTAGAAGTATAAAATATGAAATAAAATCGTCTTATAACTGAAAATCTAGATTCTTATCTTTCCCAAGAGTTTAGCTCTTGTTAGGCAGACTAAAGTCCCAAGTTTTTAGATCTTGTTGTAGAACTTAGAATTCAGATTCAACAGTTGGAAAAACAATGTCTAAATCAAAACAACTTGTGAAGTAATAAACCTTAAATTGTTATCTCCAGTGATTTATTTTTATTCAGAAAGCAAAAATGAACGAAAAACAAAAATGCAGAAATGACAGAAATGAAAATTAACAGAAAACCTGTTACTGATCGAGGCTAGGATTGGATCCTATGTCTTTAAGGTTTATTAGCCACGCACTGGTGTCTTACGTTTTGTAATGGCTTCAACCTCCGGGATACAACGATCAACACTGCAAAATCAGACACTTGAAAATCTACAGAATTTCGAACTTTAAATGGTGTTTAATCTCTTTCTTTTATGTTATTTGTTTGTAAAAAAAATTGAATGAATGAAAATGATTTTTGGCCAAGTATTTATAGGTGTAGAAGCACTTGTTTAAATCTGATCTGCAACGTTTCAGACATGGGAGATGACGTTTGAGATAGAAGAGTGTTGTTTCAAAAAAAATTAGAACGTTAAAGACGACAACATTTTAATTTTACAAAAAAGTATAGTCCAAACCCAGCCAAGCCCAAGCCCAAAAGCTGGTGCCCCCAAGGGCCCAATCCTTACGTGCTAAGAACAATATATTAAGTGACTATTTTTTTCTTGTTTTTCCAAAACTCTTCATATACCTCACATTTAACACTCAATTTCTCATTCACCTTCCATTTGTTTTACACAAGTGAATACATGAAATTCATTACTGAAGTAAGACGAACAACTTTCAACTTTGTCCTGACCTATAAAGAGGTCCAGGACCGACTTAAAAATTGAGCTAAAGGGAGCAGTTTCACTTGGGTAAAGACCCAAATGATAACAAGATTACGTGATGTATAAGAATTATATGAAGTAAATGGAATGATAATGTTGGTTATGATTGGGATCCACAAGAAGTAAGGGGAGCAAATCCCACCATGAAGAAGTGAAGACGAGGGAATGGGATAAGGTCCACTGTCTGGGGAATCTTAAACAACATTTTACACCGGACATTGTTGTATCGGATGATGAAAGACCCACTTATCCCAAGGGATTAATTTTTGAATTCAAATTGAAAAAGATATCATCTGAAGATTCTGAAAACAAAGAGACGGATAATAATGAAACTAAATCTGAAGAAACCCAAAAGGGTGAAGAAAAGACAACTTTTGCAGCTTAGAAAGACAACAAATATGTTGTAATGCGTGAGGATCTAAAAAGTGGTCTCCAGAAGATTGGTACTGTTAAGGTAATACTGTTTTATGATTAAAGTGTTTTCTGTTTTTAACTATTTGTTCTTTAAAAAATTTATTACATGATGTTTTAGTTTGTAGATTTTTTATGTGATGTTTAAAACCTTTGGAGATGAGATATCGTACGTGTCTCGGATCAGTAGCGCACATCATTCCCCCGAGTTGTGGAATAAATCAAAGAAAATGGAAGTTGTGGAATGGTTAGAATATTATAGAAAGGCTATAAAAGATATAATGAGAATAGAGTGGTTGATGGATCAGGATATTTAAATGTTCTGGATCGAGATTTCTACTAGGCTATACATAATGTCTGAGTTAATTGCACTATTGGTCCCTATATTATGCAAAAAATCATATAGGTATTGATTGTGTAATTGTTTCCTTATCTAGAATTGAGCTAGGGTTTTGCTGGATATAGGAGCTTTTTGAAATAATAAATGTCAAATACTACAAATTATATAAAAATTAAGAGTTAATAAAAAAAAATCAAAGCTCATGTCCCTTTGATAAACAGATAGCTCCGCAGTAGCCAACAAACTAAATCATAATTTGAACATACATCTCTGTTGTTTCAAAAAACATAGAAATTATATATGTTGGAAAACTAAATTTGCAACATTAATGCAAAGGCACAATGGTGAATTTGTTATTTTTTTTAAAAAAATAAAACAATAAAAGGACAGACCAACACATGTTCATAAAAAATAAATAGATAACTTGTACCATTTCCAACTTAAAATACGGTTATGGAATTGTTCCAATATATATTAGGGTGTATGTGGCCCTTCTAGAGTAATTTGAGCAATTTTAACCAATTCAATACATACATGTATGAAATAAAATATAAAGTTCAATAGTTTTTTTATTAATATTGAGGAGAACTATCTTAGGCTTAGACTAAAGTAAGATTCGACCGGATACTTCTTGATCATTGCATGAATATTTTATTTAACCAACAAAACAAGTATTAATATCACTCTAATAGTTATTGTAGTGGTTAGAGAAAAGTTAAAGTTATATATAAAACACAGCCTACCTAATATATGAAAACATAATATAGGTACTGGTATTGAGTTAATTGCAGCATAAGTCTTATGTTTTTCTGATTAATTGGATTGTTGGTCCATGTATTATGCAAAAAAATGTATAGAGATTGATTGTGTAACTGTTTCCTTATTCAGGTTACGATCACCCATAATTATTATTTGTTGAATAGTTTGCTCAAAAGTGTTACCCGCATGACCGTAAGTATCAAAAGAAGCACTACAAAAAGTTACAAAAGTGTTACTTCGCATACATACTATAGCTTAATCATATGTTCCATAGACCCCCTCAAGTAAGACTAGCTCCCCACCTAACCACATGTAATCGAATGATTATGATTCGTAACTTCTTTTATATATGATTTTCATTTAAGTATTAATATAAACTAAATTATGATTTTTTCACAGTTAATTATAATTTTTTAAATTCATTTTAGCCCAAGTACCTTCAGGTACGGGGCATTTTCTAGTGTATATATATATATATATATATATATATATATATATATATATATATACTGAACAAAGTATTAAATTCCACAAAATCCTAATTTATACCTCTCCAACTACTCTTTTCATTTTCATTTCACCCCTTAATAATCTCTAATGGGTTCTTAGAAAAAACTATCTCCAAGCAAGGCAATGTGGGTTTTTTATGAATTTATCAATTTTAAAAATAATCAAGTTAGTTTTATCATTGATCTTATCTCAGGTAACAATTAGAGATACTATTGTCATCAATGATTTCATAATTTATCCATGTATCGCGTAGCTCTAAAGGAGCGACTAAATGTTGGTATGCATGAGTAACTCGATGCAGGTGCCTTTTTCTCACACTTTTTATTTTTCATTTTCTCAGTATTCAGTTACATAAGACCATACATTTAAACAAATATGAATCAATCAAGTATGTTTCTGGATAGTATTATGATGAACTTTTTGTTTATTTGTGTTAGGGTGCCTGAGAAAAATGACACTTCCTATTAGTTAAAAGTATGAAAGCGATAAGATAATACCCTAAAGACTTTGAAAAAAGGTAAGGGTAGATTAGGTAAATGTAGTATCATTAATTCATTCTTCGTCACACAAATAGAATATGTATCTTATATATTGTCTCCTATCTAAAAAGGGTCATTATTTGCAGGTGTAATGTTTATAACCTCATAGAAAATATTTGTTTATATTATTATATAAAGTAATGTTGGAAATCACCCTTTTATCACATATAAGATAGATCTAAGTAGACCAGTCATATGACTTATCTATCATGATTTATCGATTTATCAATTTATCTCTCTTTTATGATTGATCCACCTAAGAGGTGATAATAGGGTGATATGATTTGGGGTGATATCATACATTACTCATATAATATCTTATCAATATGATGTATTTAGTGATCAGGTGTTATTAATATTGGGATTTGATGATGGGTTACTAATAGTAAATATAGGGTGAAAAGTGTGGGTTTGATTGTGGGTAAACTAAAGTTTGGTGATATCGATTGTTGGTGTAGGATCCATGATGTTTTTTTTTAACCTTTTCATCTTTCTTCAAGATACGTGGCCATAATTTATTGGATTTCATGCCATTAATGTTTCATCCTGCTTTCTAAGGAGCTCTTTTGATGTTACTCAAAATACAAGGAGCTTTGGCAATAATTACATCAAGAGTTGAAGAGTCGCTTCCTATCAGTAATATCATGATAATTACTTATCATTTTCACCCCATTTTTCCCATCATTTTCAGATTACTTTTCTTGTATTCTATAAAATGACTGGGTGTTCCATTAAATTTCTCCTTTTTCTCAAGGCAAGTCCTCCCAAAGGCGGGAATAGAAAGGTGACCCTTCCGCTCCTCGGGCATATAGGGACTGATCTTCTTTGGCCTCTTTACTGGTTTTATCATGGGGTTTGTCCAATCCTTCGACAGACATACCTCCTTCTTTGGTTGGTCGTGCTTGATCTTTAGATGGAGATGAGGAAGTTTTGTTGCTGAACCATGTGATTTCTTCGGTAATCCATTTTCCTTTTCGACTCTTTTCACTTTTGATGTGTATTTGTTAATCTTTCTTTTTTGTTGTGTTCCCCACGTTCATTATTTTTTGTTATCCTCTTGGGGAGTGTTAATAGTTTCCAATCGGACTTCCTCGAGAAAGTTTGGGGATTTGACCATGATGGTTCGACTTCAGGCTGAGAGGAATGAGGTGAGGAGCTTGGCGACCCAGTTAAATGTAGAGAGTGACAAGCTAGAGGTTGAATCTGGTGTGAGCGTTGTGAAGGTGGCTCATCCTTGGAAGGTCTTCGAGCAAGCTGATATGACGCTCGACTATATATCAAGATTGAGAAAAGGTGATGTTTGAGCATACTCCATCTCGAGATGGTATTATTACTCAATATCGATCATCTAGGGAGTTTGAGGATGAGTTACATCGGACGCCATCACCTGTTTATGATAGAGGAAAATGAGTAGAGTATCTTTTATGCATTAAGAACATTCAATCTTGTCTCCCTCATCTAATGGGATTAGTCAAGGATCAAATTCTTCCCATTACCAAGGATTTAAACCCTAATATAATTCTCCAATTTTGTGATCTTGTCCTACTCTTTCTCTTCATCTCTGGAGAAATCTAGTGACAATATAATTTGTTGAGTATCCTCTCACTATCTGATGTCTCCTGAGAGGAAGAAGTGGATATGGTACAAGTGATCTTTGATGAGGTAATGTGATTCATAATCAAAACAAGGGGTTTATTTAACTTGAAATACCCTTCAATGATCACTAGCCTAGTGATGAAAGTGGATGTGAATATTAGGAAGAAAGAGATAGTTATCAGGTCGAGTTCCATCTTAATAATTGAGTGGATCAAAAACATTTTGAGAGTAGTACAATCAAAAGGATCTCCTTGGCAGGAGAAGGTGAGTGAGCATATTAAACAAACTGGAATAGCTCAAGCCCTCTTTGCTAATGATTTGGCGCTAATCAAGTATAATCAAATGTACATCATGACACTCCTGGAAAAATTAAGACATGACAACACGAAGGATCCGCCTAGGGATGGCAACGGATCGGATTATTGCAAAAAAATCCAAAACCATGTCCATATCCATTTAATTTATCAAAAACCAAACCCTAACGGATTTAACCATCGGACTTACTTTTCAAAACCATATCCGAATATTTCGGATTCGGTTTTTTAAACGGTTTTTCGGATTTTAACCATAACCCGGCTCGCGAGGTGTCCCTCTCGCAGTAGGATTCCTAACCTCGCCTCGCTCTTGTGACATGCCAAACTATAACTCTCTAAATATATTGAAAATATTGAAACAATATCACAAATACATGAAAAATTCCAATAAATAAAATATTATGTTGATCTTTAATTAAATAACGTTTTTGTTAATTCTAATAGTTAAATTTTACTTTTGAGATATGAAAATACTTTTTTTATCTATATTACTATAAAATATACAAAAATAGATGATAGTAAATGGGTTTTTGGTTATTCGGTTTTATTTTTATCTAAAAATTTAACCCAAAGGATTAACCATCGGTTACATTTTTTAGAACCATAACCTAACGGTTTTATCCAAGGTTGCATAATCGATTTTTAATCGGTTCAAATTTTCATCGATTTTGATTTTAAACATAACCATTTCCATCCTTATCTATAGTTGGGTTGAGACTTTTGGCCTTTTGGTAATTAAAAATCAAAAATATATAATAAAGATGGACTTCAAAATATAAAAATACATAGATTTTAGCCTTTAATAGGTAAAATAAAATCAAATTTATATATATATAAAACGGATTTTCGGTTTTCGAGTTTTTTTTAATCTAAATCCATAACCTAACGGTTTTAACCATCGGTTTCACTTTTTAAAACCAAACCCTAACGGATTTAACCACGGTTACCTAATCGGTTTTTATTCGGTTCGGTAATCCGTCGGTTTCGGATTAAAATCGGAACCACTGCCATCCCTAGATCCGCCCAATCCTATCCTGGATTATGATCACGCAAAGCAATAAACTCGAGAGTATGTTTCTCTCTTCTCTACCCCTTTCTCTATTTGTACATTAGTTATATGTCTTAATTTTATTGAGTCCGTTTTGGTTGTGGATGTCACGGCTCAACTTTGAGTTGAGGGTGGAAATCTGTTATTTTTATCCCTAATTTTTGTGCTATAATTGATTTCAAAAAGTGTGAAGGTTAGGTATAATCTAGTGAATGTTTAAGCTATTTGTTATTGAGTTAATGATAGTACATAGTAGATTTATGAACTTGTTCTATGTATGCTTAAAAGATTTATATGAGATGCATGTTGAAAGTAAAAAAAAAAATTAGTGAGCAATGCGGTAGAAATAGGTTTGACCTTAGGAAGCATTAGCGGTCTGTAGAACGTGAGATTTAAACTAGCGTATAAACCATTTAATGAACGTGCTAGAAATGAGGAAATGAATACTATGTATAGGATATGACATTATTAAGGCAGATCTTTGTTTAACCCTTTGTTCCTTTTTAGCCTGATATCCATTATAATTGTTATATTATCCGGCTCAGCCCCCTCTTTTCCTTTTGTAGCATTTTTATTATCCACTATACAAGCCTTATCCCTTATATTTTTAGGACTTCACCATATGGCATGCACTCCAATCACAATACATTGACACTCATCTGGAGCTTGAGTTTGGGGTGGTGGTTTTATGGGAAAACATATTATTGGGTGGGGTATGCGTTTTGTAATGGTGCTTTTTGATCACATGTTCATTTATACTGTATCCCTTTGCTGGGGGTAAGCAAGAAAGAAGAAGATTTGAAAAAATGAGAAAAATATGTATAAAAAAGAAAAATAAACATAGTGACATGATCTCACATCAAAAAGAGGATCACTGTCACTAACAAACAAAAATATATATACATTTTGGATCAACAAAGTGGAAGTTATCTAGGTGTTCATTAAAGCGTTCATTTGGGATTTTGGGAATACGAATAAGTGCATAAGTTGGGTTGAGTGAGACTCAAGCTCTAGGGTAATTCATTGATGGATAGTGTCGAGAGAGCCAAAATTATCAAATATGCGTATCACACCTACCCTAGGCTAAATTACAGTCTTAAAGACCTTAGGATTCTTGAGTATACAAATTATGAGCTTTCACATCAATAGAGAGTATTTAGATGGAGCTTAGAAACTAGTGAGGATTGAGGAACACCCTATAGACACCATTGTGAACTAAGAGATGACCTATCTTCGTGCATTGCAACTCTAATCGGATCTTGAAATTAATATGTGTAGATTAATTATTTGATAAGTGTATACTTAATTTAGTGTGTAAATGATGTCTCCTCATTTGTGATAGTAAAATATACTCATGAGACATCATTTTAGGCTTATTTATTAGTTTATAGGTTGATTTTAGCTTAATTTAGTGCACTTTCCTATTTTGGGTCTTGATTTGTAGAATTATTATTTTTAGAGCATATTGGGTTTAATTGTTTATTTAGTGTGAAGTTTTAAAGATAATTATGGAGATTAATTAGAGTCCAAGTCAAAGACAACAACTTATGGAAGGAGATATGCATGGAAATTGGAGATAAGGAAATAATTGCTAAAAAGATGGAAAAGGAAAAGCTGCCTAAATCTGGGATTCTGCAAAGATAGGCGTTTTTACCTAATAAAGAGGCCGAATTTGGTAAATTACTCCTAAAGGGTCTAGATAATTCTGTTGCGATTCTTTTGGTATCTTGTGGAGCAAAATCGGACCAATAATAAAGAAGTTATGACCAAAACAACGCAGCAGTGTTTATCTTTATTTCCATACGAATTTGAGTTGGGCTAGGAGTCCATTACTTAACTTATCTCTAAAGAAACGAATTAGGTCAACCTCTAACCTATAAATACAGCCTCTTGACACTCTTAAATCATCCTTGGTGAAACCTTAAACCAAGAGGAAGCTTAGAACACAAGAGAGAAGTCTGGAAGGAGCTGTCATCAACAATGTCTTCTTCTACCTTTAGATTTGTAATTTCTTTCTTTTCTTTCATGAACTAATTTCCCTTAGCTTAAGTTTTAGCATATATGTATGAACCCTAGTTTTGATTGACATCTATCTAATTTGGGAATTTAATGTTTTAAATAGAATTATAGTTTTTATTCTCTGTTTATGTGTTTGAATTTATATTTTGTGTTCTTGTGGACGGCCGCCATTAGAATTACCATCTAGTAATTAGGATACCATTGACAACGGTGTTTAATTACATGTTTAGCACATAACGTGTAGTTTTAGGTTTGATCTGACAACCCAACCTAGCTAGATAATCACTATGGTTGAGTCTTGTGACTCTTTACCAATTACAGGAAAAGTTTGCTTAGGAAGCCTTATTGACACAGGTAAATCCTATTTTAAACTACCGATAGCATATTGGGACCGATTAGGGAAATACTACATAATTCACCCTTACATGTTTAGAACGGCAAAACTAGTGGGGATTACATGCTAATAACTTAAGCTATATTCTCATATCGCTTCTCTTTCATATTTAATTTTCTGTCTTTTAATTCCTTAGTTTAATTTAGTTTATTAGAAAATCAAACAAAAATCTATTTATCTTTACTTTTAATTGCGTTTAGTTGTTCTAGCTTTAATTATTTGCACTTGCTATTTGCATAAGATTCCTCTAACCTCTGTAGTCTCTGCGGAACGAATCTTTATCTAAGACTTGCATACGATCTGTATACTTGCAGAACCGTGTAGTTTAGGGTGTTATTTGCACGTTAATTACTTCTTATTTTATCACACCCTAGGCCCCACCAGTAAATTATGCTGCTATATGAGACTTGTTAATATTTGTGCTTTAGTATCATTCACTATGTTTTCTACTCTTTCTCCTTTTTTGAGCTTATTTGACTTAGACCTTTCTAAACTCCTTTTATTTTTCTTTCATTTTGTCAGGACGATAAAACCTTGAGTTGGAGGTCTTCATGTCTCTCTTTTTTTGATGGATAAATCCATTCACGAGACATTATTTTTGGAGTTTATTGGACCAAAATGAGGGTCTTTTCCCTGTTATTTGCTATATTTTACTTTTACTCCTTGTTTAGGATATAATATTGTTTATAGAGATTTTGCACCTTAATTGTGTGTTAAGTGTGTAGCTTTTAGGTACATGCTTGATACAAGTTCCAATATGAGGAGAAGAAGTCAAAGAGTCAAGAGAAACCCCAAGTCAAAGCGGAAATTGATCTTAGAACCACTTTTGGAAGTTGGAGCGTTTACTAGAGAAACCTTGCACCTTGGTATTTCAGTCATTACAACTTTTTGCTGATAGATATGGATCTAGTTCCTATTGATTTAAAAATAGCTTGAAGTCAGGGTCGAGTGCAAGTGACGAAAGTCAATTCAGAACTAAGAAAGAAGATATATCAGTTGCATCCACCATGGTTCGAACCAGAAATATGGTTAAGTAAAACGGGTATGGCCACTTCCAAACCCTAATTTCCTTAAACTAAAGAGGGCTTAACGTTTTTAGAAGATATAAAGGCTCATTTTCCAGCCCCCATATTAGTACGCAACATATCTTATCCAAGAGGGAGAACAACTTAGAAGGGAAGAGTGCCAGAACAGAAGGAAGAGGAAAAACAAGGGGTTGTCTATGAACCCAGCCATTCTACCTCAACCATTCAACATCCCCTTCCGTCATCAAAGTATCTCTATTTTATTTTCAGTTTTAAATATGAATGTGTTCTTAGTTTTAATTAGTCTATATTTATTTGTTTTAATTTGATTATGACCTAAGCTTTAATTGTTTGAGGATGTCATTGTAATACTTTGTGTTATCTTTTTGATAATGTTTTTGCATTTGTAATACCTATTCGTTTAATTGGGTTGGGTTTTTATTATTCCCTTGTTTATGTATTTGTGTTAAATACTCATGTGCTCTAGCCAAGTAGTAGTAGCTGTCGTAGTTAGGCTAACATCTTGACAAGGAGAACTAGTATATAAGTGACTAGTGCCTTCAACTGGATGGTTTTAGCACACTAGGTAGTCAATACGGTTAGGGGGAACTAATCCTACCCAAAAACCAAGAGGTGTATAAGGTAAAGAGCTAAAATCCCCCGGGCAGGGACTTATATGAAATTTGATCCCGGCTAATGTGAACACAACTACTCGCCCTTATCAATAACAAAGTCAATTAGTGGCACAACGTATTACTAGCAAATCTTCAAGCACTTATCTCATATAGTTAATCCTTTATCTTATTTGATTAGTTGTTATTTCTCATTCTTAATTTAATTATCCTTCTTAGCTTAATCATTATTTGCATTCATTTTACTTTTAGTTGTTAAATATTAAAAACCAAACAAACATTTTATATTTGAATCATTTACAATTCTGTTATTTAGATTACAAACTTCATACATTTACACTAGAATAAATTCCATTAATCGCAATCAATCCCTGAGGAAACTGATACTTTCCTTATCACTTTTACTTGTCTCTGATCCGTACATTGTGGAACCATACCCCATTAATGTCTCCTCATTTGTTATAGATTAATGTTAGGATGAGACATCATTTTTAGTGATTTAGAAGTCATAAATTTCGATTTTCTTGAGTTTTAGTGCACTTTCCTATTTTGAGTCTTGATTTGTAGAATTATTATTTTTAGAGAATATTGGGTTTAATTGTTTATTTAGTGTGTAGCTTTAAAGATAATTATGGAGCTTAATTAGATTCCAAGTCAAATACAACAACTTATGGAAAGAGATTTGCATGGTAATTGGAGATAAGGAAACAAAAGCTAAAAAGATGGAAAAGGAAAAGCTGCCTAAATCTGGGATTCTGCATACACGTCTAAAGATGTGCGTTTTTACCTAAGAAATAGGCCGATTTTGGTAATTTCCTTCTTTACGGGCAAGATAATTCTGTTGCGATTCTTTTGGTATCTTATGGAGTTCAAACCGACCAATAACGAAGAAGATATGCTCAAAACGGTCCAGCAGTGTTTATCTTTATTTCCATACGAATTTGAGTTGGGCTAGAAGTCCAATACCTTACCTCTTCCTCAAGAAAACGAATTAGGTCTTCTAAACACCTATAAATACACCCTTATATCACTTGTAAATAATCCTTGCTTAGTTGAAAACCTTATAATTATTTCTTAGTCATTGTAGAGAGCAAGATGATGTTTTTTGTAATTTCTTTTAGTTTATTTCCATCAGGTATGAACTAAACTCCCCATAGCTTGGGTTTTGCATAATGTATAATCTATGAATTCTAATTCTTCTATCTAAGTTTCTTTGGGAATTACATGTTTTAATCTGATATTAGCTTCTTACTTAATATTTGTTTATGTGTTTTGATTTAATGTCTTTCCTAGAACTGATCACTTTAGGATTGTTTTAATAGTAGTTAGATGGTCTCCTTGACAGGGTGTTTAACTATTGAACCACCACATAATGTCTAGTGTCGATATTAGTTCTGACAAAACATGATTCTAACTAGATAGTCATTAGGGTTTGTTTTAACCACCATATCACCAGGATTGCAGTATTTGCTTAGGGCCTTAGTGGCGTTTGATAACCCTAAGATAAAACACTTCTTGGTTGTGCCGTAGCCCCCTTAGTCGCTCTCAAGGTCTAAGGTATGGGAATTTAGAATCCTGACTAAGTATACCAAGAGCTAATATTCTCCCTTATGAACTAGATTTATAGATAGAATTAGAAGGATTAGTGCATACTAGCAAAACCTGAGCTATACTTCTCATCTCATATTTCTTATCTTTTATTTATTTGTCTTTATTTTCTTAGTTTAATTCTTGAATCTCGAAAATCTATTTGCTTTATTTTTCTGTCTTTAATTATTTACTTCTTACTCGTTATTCCTACTCACGTGATTAACACACTTAAGTCCCTGAGAACGAACTCAACTTACTAACTAAAACTTGCATACGTCCTGTAATACTTGCAGTACTGTGCCTGTCTAGGGTGAGAGTGCGTAGTTTCTTGACTTTATTTGTATTAATTTTATCACACCCTAGGCACCACCACCCATTCATAATACTATGTAATTTATCACACAACGGGGGACGAAAGGTGTGTAGGACGTGAGGTCTGAACTAGTTGATAACCCGCCTAGTCTAGAAACGAAAACTGAAACAATAACGAGGCCTAGTAGTTAAGAAAATGAATAATGCAGTTCTTTGATATCCATTTGAAGCCTTTATATTTATAACCCGATTATAATTGAATTATTTATCCGTCGTATCCCCCTTTCTAGCCTGTAGCCTTTTTTTGTCACCATGAAATAAGTCGTATCCCATAGTTTATAGGACCGAAAAGACCTTAGGATTCTTAAATATATGGTTGAGTTAGAGTTGATCAAATAGAAAATAGATAGATGGACCATAATATTATAGGTATGACAAATGAACACCCTATATATGTCATATCGAACTAAGTGAAAGCCGCTCCTTCTTGCATTACGAAATTAATTTGGTCTTGATATTACAAAGTGTTGATTGTTGTTATATTATGTGTAGGTGAGTATTAATTCTTTAATGTCACTATATGAAACTTTTTAGGGTAGTTGCTTTTGGTTCATGTATTATTATCTTCTTCGTCTTCTTCTTTGCTTCCCTTGCATAAGATTCCCCACTAATCTTTTAGCCTTATTTTGCCGGGATGACAAAACTTTGAGTTGGGGGTCTTGATGTCTCATCTTTGTGATAGTATAATAATATCACAAGATATTTTTATGGGGAATTAGTGGACCTAATAGAGGTATTATTCCTTAATATTTTATGTTTCTTAGTTTCTTATCTCATTTTGGGCATATTTCTATTTTTAGAGTATTTTGCGCGTTAATCATGTGTTGAGTGTGTAGCTTATTAGGTACATGGTTAATATGGGATCCCAATATGATATGGAGAAGTCGAGAAAGTAAAATCCACACCCAGGTCAAGGCATGGATAGAGCAAAAAGTCAAGTTTGGAGGCATTTAAGAAATTTCTGAAATACCACGGAAAATTGGCAAGATTTTTTTACTTGATTCCTTTTGATATGGAAATAACTTGAAGTTAGTGTTGAGTTGGAAGTGAAAGAATTCAATTCGTAGTTGAGACGCAAAATTTATGAAAATTCTACCACAATGACTCAAAGTTTTCCAATATTAATAAAATCGAATTGTGCCTTATGGACCTTCCAAAAGGACTCATGTGACCTAAAAACGACATGGACTCATATAAATACCTTTTATTATATGTAAAACACACATACAATTCATATCATAGAGAAGCTAATTACGCCTGGAAGATAAGGAAAAGAAGAAGGAAGGGCTTTCAACATCAATTCCACAATTCTTCATCATCCAAAACCCGTTTCACATATTTTTGTAGAGTAATTTTTTTTTAATTAAAAATTCCTTAGTTTTAGTTATTTCTTTTCAGTATTTTAATATGAGCTAAACCCCTTGTGTTTGAAAATTATGTAGTGTATGGACCTTAGTTAATTAATCGATGAATCTTAGTTTTTGGGATATTTTTAGTATTTAAACAAAGTGCATTAAATTCTCGTTGGTATGTCTTTAAACTTTGAAGCTACTCATGCCATGATCAAGTATATGATAGTAATAGTAATTATATTGTCGCCTAGGAGGGGGATTTAATTGCAGATTTAGGATATAAATTCTTGGTGTGCGTTATTGAACCGGGAGGTCTTGACTAGCCCAGTAGTCAATAGGGTACGAAAAAATTCATCAAAATTTATTGTAGGATCGCCTGGAAGGGGTCACTAATAATAGAGGATAGCGTTTTATTCACCCAGGAGGGGTTAGAAAGATAACTGAATTCCGAATAACGTAGAATGACTAATTCACCCTTATGTCTAATAACATCCAGTTAGGCAATTTAAAGGATTACGAGCAATGATCAAACACTACTTTCTCATATAACTCATCTTTTCATAGTTATTTTCCTTTTATTTCTAGTTTAATCACTAGTCAATTACTTTAGTTTTTTTAATTAATTGAATTTAGTTTAACCTTCATAAAACAAAACAAATATTTCAATTTTATTAAATTGTCTTGCAACTAAGCCACAATTTATATAAACACAATTATTTTAACTTTGTTAATATGTGAGAATGAAAACCCTTTTCTTACCCATCAATGTTACTTGTCAATGATCCTCGTACACTTTCGGGTGGTTACAGTCCTATATTTTTAGTATTTATTTATCACACTCACATGACTGACAATATGCCACCTCTCCACGTACATTAAAACTTCTTCTTTTAATGCATACACCACACCCAAAATAAGCTCGTTTTCATTGTCGAATGAATATGGTTGACTTGTTATCCAATCAGTAGATACCGCTTTTTTAGTCAAACAATCATTTCCAAAATTTGGAATACTACCATTAAAATCATTATCGTCTATCTGAACATTTTCATCCTCGATTAAAAAAACAAACATTGCACCTTCTTCTTCGGATAAAATAGAGTCACTATCACAACCTCTCTCTTTCATTGTCACTGTCACTATCACAAATCATTTCATGCGTCGTCGTATGAGGGGAAGATGTAAAAGTCACCCCAATTGCAATTTCTTTTACTTTTTTAATGTTGAGAACCAACCATAATTTTACTTTTCTAATTAGGATCAACATAAATCTCAATACAATAATATTGAACATTCTTTGCACCCCTAATTATCATTTTGATCATCTCATCCTTCAAAACTTAAACATGAAACCTCAGAAGGTTCGAGGAGATTCGATATCGTTAAAGTAAATCAAAACTAACTTCTCTTCCAATTGTAAATCGAACATACTTTTTGTTTTAATTCACGAAGTGTAGCACCTTCTATTGTTTTAAAAACACCATTATGTCTCGCGATATAATCAACCACACCATTACTAACATTAGAAATTTTGCAACCAATACAAAATAACCACATGATGTCCATAGAAACAAAACCTAGAAATTAAACAATAACATTAATAATTTACAAAAATTATGATTCTACCACATGATATCGATTTAATAACAAGGATCAACATATATTAGTTACATAAATATAGTTAAAACTTATACCATCTATATTATATTTTAAAAAATCAATCAACATTTATGTGATAAATAGAAATAAATAGCACAATAGAAAAGATGATTACATATAGTTCAACCTGGCTAACGGTTCCTGTTCTCCAGTCCGCCGGACTGAACCGAACCGATCGGTTCTGGAACCGGGACCGAACCGCTCCAATAGTGCGGATCTGAAGCGCCTATACACAATTTTGGAAATACTTTTTATATTACGTTTTTGTTCCAAATTATTTTTATTTATGTTAAAAGTGGAAAAAATTCAAAACAGACACTTTCTTCTTTCAAATAAGTTATAGTTTTAGGTAATAATTAATGTAAAAACAATATGTACATTAGGTAACAAGTAATCATCTGTAAAACAAAGTTTAGCTAAGATTTAAATTTCTGTGGACGTGCAGATCCAATGAAACAATTGCTAGCCCATTTTATTGAGTAGGGGTATATAATATCCGATACTTGAAAGTATCAATGCCAAATAGTATGAAAGTGCATAAAATAACTCTCAAGTTTAGTTAATGTTCACATATGTAAGAAAAAAAGAAAAGGATTTTCCTAAAGATTGAAAAGCTCTAAAAGGGTATGTATGATCTATATAAAGAAAGATACACTCAATGGGAAGGTATATGACATACTTTATTGAGGAGGTTGTATAGAAAGGATTCCACATCTTCTATCACAAGCCTTCTTGTTTCATCTAACTAAATCTTTCATTGAATAGCAAAACCTTCTTAGCATTTATCCAACGAGTTCTTATATGAACAATTAGGCAACTCTTATTTTCGCCTTATCCCAGAAATCCGTAAATGGACTTTACACCAATGAGTCTGGTTTTAGTGCTAAAATTAAATATTTTAAAAGCACTTTACCTAAGAGTGGGTATATGAATGCGTCGAAGTATAATACAAATGTATTCTTGCACCATACCCAATCTATGATATGAACCGTTAGCTTTGGGTCTCATCATCGGCAATTGTGTGACAAAATCATATCGTCTTATTGTCTTAGATTACTTTGCATTATCCTCATCCTAGGTGTGTAAAGACGGACAATGACTTTTCCTAGATAAGGTATCTAACGATGAGATATTTATTGCACTTGAGCAGTTTAAAATGATGCATCCGTTATCAAAAAATTATAAGAATAATAAAGGGGAAATGTACTAAATACGTTAAGTTGTGGGCATGCAAGATGGAAATAACAATCCATCAACAAAATCTTGTACAAAAAAGAAACGACAAAGCATTCATACATTCCTTACTCTTCCTTTTACTAAATTTGTTTTTTGATTTTTCCAATCTTGGACATCCGAACAAGGATCCAAGAAGAAATAAAGGACGAACTTTTGATTATCTTTTTGTCAATCTCTGAGCCATCTAAGGCTGATGCTGCATATATGGAGATCACATGTCAGTCTTTGTTAATAAATAAAATAATTGCGTAATTATGCAACATGTAGAAAGTAAGAGATAAAATTTACAATTCTAATCTTGTAAGGATTAAGACCATGAAGATGAGTTATGAAGCCCATTCATTTTTGTGCAAACATGTGATCCCAAAATCTCAAATTTTAAGATTATATGAGTAAATGCATCATTACTATATCAGGCACTATTCAAAATGAGAAAACATGGTCATGAGATTCACATACTCAAATAAATCCATGAAGTAGTGAAAGAAAATAAACGAAAATAGAAGTAATTATATCTAGAGGAAAACTATGCAAACACTTATAAGTAGCACTTGATTCATGGCAGAGGAAGATAAATTGTTGATGAACAAATATAACATTTACACAGAACATATAAGCAGAGTTAAGAAAATATATTATTCAGTATTAATTATAAGGAGAGAAAAAAAAGAGAATGTGATCATAATAACCAGGCCATATGATGATAATCTCAATTTTAGACATAATAAGCATATAACATAAAATAAATATAAAATCACAAAGAGTAGAATACAAACAGTCACAAGGCATTACCGGGGCCATATGTGCAATGAACTCAATTAACTCTCTCCTTTTTGTGTCAAAGCTGAGTTTTGCTTCTGTCAACATTTCCTGCTCCTTCTGCATATCCTCACGAACACTTTCTTGTAACCACTTTATTTCCTTAATGCGATTTTTCGCTCCTTCATTGGTCTCGAAAAACTTCAATCTTTCCGAGCTTTTTGGAAATGTCACATTTGTAGTACCTACCCTGATATTAGGAAATTAAAAGAGATAAAATATATGTTGTAAGTAAAAAAATCAAATAAATTTAAAGGAATTAAAAGCCGACGAGATTTACCTCCTCCCAAGGGTAATAACACCATTACTTTTTATGATTCCACCGTCTAATGATAGGGCTCCCATGCTTATAAAAGGTACCGCCTGAAACATTTCTTCCCTTGTTTTGTATACCTGCAGTGATGAAAATAGGTGATAAAATAGAGTTTCTCTCAGACCATCTCCGTTCTTCGTAACACCAAGCAGATGCATCTCATCCAGATTGATCATATTGACGGCAAAACCCAGAAATCCTGATGGAGTCTCCCCATTTGGCAGTCTTGGATTGAGAAGATCGAGTTTTCTTTGAGGGTGTTCACTTACGATCTTCCCAGGATAAGGCCTACCAACAAAAGAGAAAATAGTTTTAGCAAATAAAGATAAAGAAAATAAGTTAATAAACCCACCTCAGACTTTCAAGGCAAATAACATTGCATCTTCCATCAAAATGGGTCCCAAGATAAGCTCCAAGTCCATGGATACCTAAGCTTGCATCTATCCTACCCTCCTTGTCATATTTTTCAAGACCTTGAACACCATCAATTGTCTTGCATACAATTGCTAACATCTTTTCCATCCCCAAGTATTCTGAGAGACGCCTGAATTCCAAGTTTAAATTAAATCATTTCAACAATAACAATCATATAATAGAAAATTGATCAACTAACCAGCTTAAGTTATCATCGTCCACTTTTCCAAGCAAGGCAATAATGCCTATCACATCCTTCATTTCTGGCATTATAGAAGCCTGAACTCTGTAACGAGATGTAAACTGGAGAAAAATGGCAGCTGCAGTTTTATCGTTCTTCAGAATTTGTTGCCGTACCATCTCCTCATATCTTGCACCGGAAAGGTCCTCGCTTTTCTCTCCATCTCCACTTGCTAACAAATTCTTTCCAAGAAGAACTGGGAAAAAATCCAACTCTTTTAGTAAGTATAACTAAAAATATCCTTAAGCATGAATTACTCTAGTACACATATAAATAACTTAAAGTTTGGCCTAATAGAGATATTACGATATGGTTTGTGCGCCTTTTTTACCTTTTAAAAGTTACAAGTACAGTAAAAAAATTAAGCATCAATTATCGAGTTATTATGAACATAAGCACAAGTCCCCATCATGCATTTGCAAGCACGTGTTCTTCATATATATAATAAATTATTAATAGTCAACGAGGTCTTAGGAAAGTATGAAGTTAAAAACTACTTATATGCTTATTTAAAGTTGAGCCACAAAAAACTGATGAAAGCGAAAGCTGATATATTATATGGAAAGAGAATGTACTTTGCATGTCCAGAAATGACTCATCTAACTTGTTCATTTCGGATTTCAAAAAATTCAAGTTTTCTTCGTGTTTTCTGATTTTAAAACCCACTGCTTGGAGTTCATCTTGAAGCTTCTGCAAAAAGTAAATTAAAAGATTTTCATTAAATTTAATAGTCAAAAGTCTTACAATTACTTAAAGCTGTGTTAGGCTTGTTTTTTCTATATACAGAAGGTAAATACTTGGGGTCGTTTTAAATGCACGATCAGAACATGCAAGGCATTTCAAATATTTGAGATTTTGAATGTACCTTTGTTAGGTAAGGTGCCATCTCTGCTTGATGACTAGTTCCCCTTGGCGATCCCCTATTTGCATTCTGAGTGACAAAGAAGTGAATGCACAAATCAATAATATTATAATAATCATTATATAAATAAAAAGGTAACAAAATAATAAAGAAGCTAAAGGATTGGTGTTTGACTTCCTCACGTATGTTTCAAACTCTCACAAAGGCAAAACAAAATAACAAATGAAAGAGAGAAAATGAAAAACAAACAATTGTCTAAACTCAATATAGTTTCACTAGAAAGTCATACATTTTCAGGTAAGATTTGATCTCAATTCTCGAAATAACGAAAGTGACTCCAATTAACAAAGTAACTCTTAATTTTAGAACAAAGCAAGTTGCTTGCTCAATTTATTTATTTTTGAAGAAAAGTAAAATACCAAACACCTTTCTATAATTAAAGAAAGGGGTGAATATATGTTATAGTTTTTCAACTCATGACAACTCACTCATTTTATTACATATATTATTGAAACTCATGTCACGAGTTGTCAAGAGTTGTTATTACATATCGTGACGAGTTATATCACACATCGTGACGAGTTATCACACATCGGGATGATTTGTCACAAGTTAGGAAACCATAGGATTTTTTGACCAGTTTGATCCTTTCTAAAATCATAGAGGATATTTGGAATTTCACCCCCAAAAAGTGAAGAAAATAGTTAGATCCAGATTTTACCTAAATTGGTAATCAAATTAACTTATGTATCTCCACAAACAATTTACCCACGTTTGCAATTAGCATTTTAAACAATTAAATTGTTCACATAAACACACTAAAATTAAAAACAAGTGTAATGATAAAGAAAAACCTGTTGTCGAGACATTTTCCGGCTTGGGTTGCGTTTGACTCGTCGGTGATCACGAGGTTGGTGTCGTGACGGACAGGAGGTGTTTACTAAGAAATGACAAATAAGAAAATGTAACAGATAATTATTAATAAGAAAATCTATAGGTAATTATTAGATGTGAGTTCGGGTCGGGTAATCGGCCCATTTAGTATCGGTTTTATAAAAAGGACCTTGTGTAGTATTTTTAACAAAAAAGAGATTATAATAAGTAGAATAAGAGTTAACCTACATCTGTAGAAACAAAGCCAACAATAAATTTAAGATATACTATTTTCTATCATTAATTCATAAAAAAAAATTGTTATGGGGACACTCAACAAACTCTACAATCAAATCATTCCTTAAACTAACTTTTATTTGGTTTTAATTTTTTTTAAAAGCTAGTGAAAACACATAAGACATAATCTGGGAATGAGGACAACAAGTATTCCACCCCCCAAACTAAAAAATGAGTCGTGTCTCAACGACTCAAAAAGACTCTATAAAGCAAATAAACTAATATACACTACTAATGAGAGAAGGTATAAGGAAACGTATCTTAATCGGCACTAGGCCGATTGCATGTAGTATCGCATCGAGGTTGTGAAGTCTTCTTAGTCATGGTGTATAAATCATACACCGTTGAATTCATATTCTTTAACGTATACTTCATCAACTTGAATTCATATTTCCCATAACTCATCATCTCCTCATATTTATCCTCCAAGTTATCACATCATTCTCGAAAATCCTTCCTCAACAACACTCTCACTTTTCTCTTCTTGTTCTTCTTAACTTCCCCAACCTTCATGTCATCTCAAACGACCCCAAACTCAAAGTTTCGAAAATTCCCAAAATTTTTGGATGAAGTTTTTGACTTCTGGTGTTCTTGAAGGTGTATTGATACGGATTATAGTATGTTATGAGCTGGGTAATCAATATCTAAAAGTGTTATGAGGTTTAATGGATAAAATTGAGTCTCTCATTGAAGAAAACTTTTGGATCGAATTCGGGCATTCTTGGTGTTTTGGAGGGATATGTGATATCATTACGTGTTTGGATGATGTTTAGAGGGAAGAGCGGATGATTTTATGGTGTTTTTATGGTGGGTTGCATGTATTTTCAGAGCTTGGGTTCGTCAATCCTGGTTTTTCTTGTGTGAGAGGTTAAAGGAATAGGCAAAATCCCTTAAGGATTAGGGTTTTGCCAACTTACAGCGCCCAAACCAGACTCCCATTTGGTAGAGACTGGGTCCCCGGTTGGGCAATTTTATTCTTTCAATTTTTTTATCGAATTTTTTAGTTGCGTGTAAGCCTTCGACATCCACAGAGTTTCCTTCACGAACCGGTACCCGTTTAGGGGAGACCATTCCCAGTTGCAAGGCTTCTTTCGCACCCGTGAGTCGCGTATATGCGACAACCATCCAGTAGCTTTGGTGACTAGCAACTCACCAACTTGGGTTCCCGCTTGGTAGAGAACGGGGTCCCGGCTGTGACACCTCGAATTTCGTTCTTTGCACCCTTGAGTTGCGTGTAAGCCCTCGACATTAAGTGAGTTGAGAAAACAACAGCTCTTCAAACGAGTTCCCGTTTGGTAGAGAACGGGTTCACGATTTCCTCGCGTTGACCCCCCTCGAATTGCGTGTACGAGGCTCGCATCCAGTAAGTCTGATATCTGAAACTGTGTTCCTGTTTGGTAGACACTGGGTTCCCGGTTGCGAGTGTCAAAAGTTGATGACACCGTTCTTAATTGTGTATTCATGGTTGTTGACCAGGTTCATGGCTTGTCCAACCGGGTTCTCGTTTGGAAGCAAACATGTTCCCGGTTGTCACCTGTGCTTGATCCATTTTTCCATGCAAGCTTGCTCCGTCTTTTGCACCTATCACCCCAAACTCAAGTCTTAACACCTGCAAACATAAAAAATACTCTAACCTTTCTCATTTCTTATACGTTCACACTAATTCACATCAAATGAATCTATTATACACTACGAATTTAAATATTAAAAGCAGTAAACTAATGTACAAATAAAGTATTTTTTGTTTAACGTAGTTAACCTTCGACGGGTTACCTCTGAGATCATTTCTAAACATGACCTCCCCAACAGTGAGTGATGTTATCAATATTTACTACTCGGAATTTGAATCTCTTAGATTTCACTCCTACTAAGTTTTCAGAGATAATCCTTATGACCATGAATAGTCCCAAACAAAAACTCTTGGGTTTACATGCTTTCTATGGAGGATCAGGCTTTTTCAGTGCGACTTCTTCGCCTACTCTGAACTCCTCCTTTTTTTTCTTGGGTTCTATTGGAACCTTCGTAGCACGTTTCTTGTTTTTCTTCTTTGCACGAGCAAGGTGCAGATTCTCCTTAGGATCTGGAGGAGCTTCATTTGTTGGTTGCTTTCTTAGCTCTCTCTCTCTCTCTCTCTCTCTCTCTCTCTCTCTCTCTCTCTCTCTCTCTCTCTCTCTCTCTCTCTCTCTCTCTCTTCTGATCCTAAGGTCGGCACAACCTTAGTTGGCTCTTTCTTTACTTGTTCAATGACATCCAAGAGAAAAGAAATCCCCCAGAGAACTAGGGAACTTCATTCGTTTAAGCACATTGAACTTATCCTCCTTGTCTTGCACTCGCATGATTAGTTCTTTGTTCTCTACATCAATCAAAGTATGCCCCGTGGCTAGGAATGGTCTTCCCAAGATTATGGGGATGTTCCAATCCGCATAATAATCAAGTATAATGAAATCACATGGAAAATTAAGTTACCTACTTTGATGAGGACGTCTTCAATCTCACCTTCAGGATTGTATAAAGATCTATCCGTCATTGTATGGCCATAGTAGTCGTTTCGCTTCCCAAATCCTCAAAATTTCAAAGCTGACCTAGGCATGAGATTGATACTCGCACCTAAGTCACACAAAGCTCTCCCGGTCATTCTTTACCAATAGATGTAGGAATATTGAAACTCCAGGGATCTTCTAATTTTTTAGGCAACTTACTTTGACATATTTCACTACACTCCTCCAGTAAACCTACCATCTCTCCCTCATAGTATTTGCGTTTATTGGAAAGCACCTCCTTCTTCATAAATTTCAGATTCTTTGGCATATTTTGGATAGCTTCCACAAAAGGAAAATTAATGTGTAGTTTTTTCACCATATCCATGAACTTCTTGTACTCTTTGTCATTGTTCTTCTTTTGGACACGTGATGGAAAGGGAGGGGGAGGGCGGTTATCAGTCAAGACAATATCTTTCCTTGGATTTTCCTTTGTAACCTTAATAGGATCCTCAACTACATTTTCAACTACAGAAGGTTCCTCTTCTTCCTCAACTACATCATCTACTTCCTTTGGCTTGAGAGTTATCTCTTTTTCTTTCATAATCGGGAAGGTAGGTGGTTGTAACTGTTTCCCACTTCTGAGAGAAAATTCCTTACAATCTTCCATTCATTGAGGGATCTCTGTGTTACTTGGGAGCTATCCTTGTGGACGCTGATTTATCTATTTCGCAAATTGTGACATTTTTTTCAAGAATTTTTAACGCGGTTGATAGTTATTTATCCTCACATTGGAAACTTGCTGCTCTTGTTGACTCTTTTGTGCTATGGACGCGAGTGTTTGCAAGTACTCTTCTAGTTTGGTTGACTTTTCAACATAAACTGTCATAAACTGGTTGAATGTCATAATAAATTCGCTTGCAGTAATTGCACCTTCTTGTGGATGGAATGGAGTGGCTTCTGAGCAAGAGTTTTTGCATAAGAATATTATCCAGAGTTTTGAGGAGCTTGGCCTCCTTGATATTGATTTTGAGGTCTCGATTGGTAATTGTTCCCTTAGTGCCTTGATTGATAAGTTCCTGGATTAGCAACCCCTTGAGGATTTGGGAGACCTGAATGGGTTTTGTTTCGATTACCAATGCTTTGACCACTCGAGTAGTGGTTACCTCAATTTTTTATGAAACATACCAATTTCAGATTATGAGGACAATCTTCCCAAGTATTATCAATTGCCCCACAACTGGGACATATTTATGGTTCTTGTGCCACATTAACATTAGCTTGCTTATTGGAAACGAATAATTGTTTAATCTTGTTCTCTAAAGAGGCAATATTTGCATTCAAAGCAGGTTTTGCGTCTACGTTCAAGGTACCTTTCTCAAAAAATCAAACTGGTGATCTTGATGGTTGCCAACTCATTTCATTCTTTACAATCGATCTACTATAGCTAACGCCTGATTCAGAGTTACCATCATAAAACCACCTTGGCACATCGTACCAACTTTCTCCTTGGAGGCTTCATCTAAACTGTGAATAGAAAATTCCTAGATGTAACTCAAATGAATAACCGGGTAGTGGAGACTTCCTTACCAATAATTAAAAATGAAACCAAGCGACCCCACAGCTTTCCCTAGCTCTTGTTGGAAACCTGCTAAATCAAGTTGTCCACTCAACCTAACACTTTGAGGATAGTACCTATCGGAAAATGCAGTTTGCAATTGATCCCAAGTCTGGATTTCATCATGTTGTTGTTGATCAAACATCTCACTAGCTCCTCCTGTGAGGAACAACGAGAAAATAGAAAAATACATTTGTTCTTGAATAACTCCCGGAGTGTCATATGCATCACAAATTTGCATGAACTTGTACATGGCTCGAATTGGATCTTCGCGAGCGGCTCCACTGTACTGGCCAATATTTATGAATTGATGTATCATTCCCGCATCCAGTTTGAATCTAACGACTTGAATTTTAAGTGGGCAACGTCCCTTAGGTGGCAAACGGAATAGCCTGGGCTGGATGAGACAAGGTATAGCTTCAGGTAGGACTTGTGTACCTTGATGGTTATTTAGTGGTAGTTGTTCTCGAGGAGGATCTGGAATTCGATTATTAGCATTGTCTCATGGTGGAACAACTGCATCTGTGGAACTATTGGGTCACCATTTTCATCTATGTCCACCTGAACATTGTTATTCACGACTGTCATCTCTTTTTCTAGCTTGAATTGCTCTATTTTCATTTTCCCATAAGCTTTTCGTATCTCCTCGGGATCCAAGATCATGCACCGAACCTAAAAGATATGAAAAGGACAAAAACACATGAAAAACATAAAACATAAAATAAGAACTAACTCTACTAAAAAAAATAAACATAAAATCACACGCTACAATCCTCGGAAGCGGCGCCAAAAACTAGGTTGTCAACACTAAAGAAGAGAAGAGACACCGCAAGTGTACGATTCGTCCAAGTAATAGTGAGAAGAAATGAGATTATCGTCTCCAAATAGATTGTGAGGTAAAATAAATGTGTTTAAATGAGAATTATATTTTAACTGAATAAATAAATAAATTTGGATATTTGTTTTGGTTTTTTATTAATAAAAGCTAAACGCAAGAAAGTAAATTATGCTAGAGACTAAAAACTAAAGTAAATTAATTCAACTACTAAAAGGATTATGCAAAAAAAGAGATATACTTGAGTCTCGCTAAGGAATCACCAAAGTTAAAAAATTAATGCTTTCGTTTAAGGAAAAAAACTGATATTTTATATTAGTCGGGACTTTATTATCCTCATAATTCCTGTCAGGGTAGACTTATGAGGCTATCCAACAGTATTACAAACCCCGTAAGGGCGACTATAAGCTACTTTCAGATGTTTAAGAAATTTACCCAATTGGCTATGCGGTTAGTCAAGGTCGTCAGGCTCAATAACGAATACCACGCAACTATTATCTAGTTACGTAAATAACCCCCCCCCTTCCGGATGATCGCCGCCACTAGCGAATCGTATAATTACTAAAACCTATCTTTAATTCACACCTTAATTAAAAATAGTAAACAAGAGCAAAATAATAGTTTATACAGAAATACGCAATTTAAGTTAAATTAAGACAATCCCAAATTCAAAAAACACTATATTAATTAAACTAGGGTTCAACCCATATCGCGATTCCCAAGTATTTGATGTTTAACTCATAATTGAAATAAAGAATAAAAAAATTAATAGAATACATAATTCCTAAAAACATAACTAAAATAGAAGATAACCTAATTAGAATAATTGGGATGATTGTGAAGGAAGTAAGACTTCTCCAACTTCTGCCTTTTTCTTCCAAGCTCTTCTGGCTTCTCCTCTCTCAGAAATTTTATAAAATATGAAACGTAATGAATCAAGAGGTCTAAAAACCATTATATAGAGCTAGAAAATGGATTAGTCCCACCTTTGGGCTTAAGTAAGTAATTAAGGGCCAAAATATGTTTTATTATTCCCGCACTGTAGTACACCACTCCGGTAAAATAGGTGCAACTTTCGCATCGTAAGTCCAAATCACCTGAAACCACTTCTCAAGTTTCTATAACTCAAAGGCCCATCTTTTTTCATTCGAACCACCGAGTCAGATTCTGCACCATTTAGGCTCGGGAAGGGCTAAAAGTGACGAATTTCCAGTTCCTAATTCTCATCCACTCTCACTAAAGTGATGTCTTTTTCTCATTTAACACAATATCTTGATCTTGGAATTTGAACATCAATTCTTCTCTTCATCCTATTATCCATGTTCCTAAGAACTTTACACTAAACAAGCAAATTAACGCGCAAAGCTCTAAAAGTACAAATAATTCAAATCCAAAGAAAGAAAGTGCAATATAGAAAATATGCCTAATAATCTATTACATTAGTCCAATTTATACCTAAAATAATGTCTCATAAGGGGATTTATCTATCGCAAATAGGGAGACATCACAGTTAAACACCTCAAAAATGAGTAATGAAATGTGTGGTACTGATTTTAGAGTTGCTAAGGTGCTTATATACTAGGCTAAAAACGTTTGGAGCCAAATTGACTCACTTAATTAAGTTTAAAATAGTCCAACCCATTTTTAGACTATTGTTGGACAGATTCGAGTCACGGAGGAAGCAAATTGCAAAACTTCTTCATCCTAGGTCCGAATCGACTTCTGTAATTTCCCACGCGTCACTGACTTCAATATCTATCCAGCTCAAAGGAATTTATTTAAAAGTCCAGACCAATTAATCATGTTGACTGAATCATTGGATGACAAGATTTTGTCGGTAAATGCTCTAGTTTTCCCATAGTGACTTTTAGCTCATTTTACGCCTTGGTTTGGGCTTGGACTTGACTTCTTGATTTTTCCTAATCATCTTGGCATCTTATGTCAACCATGTACCTAAAAGCAACACACTTAACACAATTAAAGCATAAAATCTCAATAAATAGAAATATTTCCAAAATGAGGACGAAGGTGAGATATGTCGAATATTAGGAAAAAATCTCACTTAGGCCCAACAAACACCCACAAAATATATCTCGCGAATAGATTTATCTATCACAAAAATGGAGACATTAGTGTCTGGTGGGTCCTGGGGTGTTATAAAATAAAGCAATAAAAGTAAAGGAACCAGAATACCGCAAGTGCACGGTTGTCCAAGTAATACTCCGAGAAATCGGGTTTCGTTCGCAGGGACAGAATAGGTATTACTCTGGTATTAATCCACTAATAGAAATAATTGCCAAACAGAAAAGGAAAAATATGTTTGTTTGGTTTTTGATTTAAAACTAAAGATGCAAGAAATTAAATGACTGAATAAAATAAATTATTGAAAAGAAATAATGCACGTAAATAAGATTTAAACTTAAGAAAAGAAGGAGTACTTGATCCTCGCAAGGGTTTCACCTAACCTGTCTAATTAATTATTTTGTTTTAGGTCTAAACTGGTATTATTGTGCTAGTCGGGGCTCTAATATCTCCCAACCCTCGTCAGGGTGGACTTAGGAGCTATCCTACGATACTATAAGCCCTGTCAGGGTGATTATATCTACTTTCAAACGGTTTAGTCTCTTACCTCATTGGTTGTATGGTTAGTTAAGCATGTCATGGTCAATAACGAATACTACGCGTCTATTATCTATATCTGTAATTAGACACCCCCCCCCCCCCCGTCAAGGTGATCACTTTGCCACTTAAGTGAATAGCCTAATTACTAAGACCTAAGTTTGATTCATGACTTCAAAATTAGTAATTAAAACAAAATAATAGTCAACATAAAATACCTAATCTAATTTAAATAATTAAATCCCAAATTCTAATTACATAAATTAAATAGAATTGGGTTGAACCCATATAGCGATTCTCAAGTACTAAAGAAATTAGTTCATAACGGGATTAAATACTGAAATAAAATAAAGGAAAGACATAATTCTCAATTATAGTAAAGAGATTATATAACCTAAAGGTTGGGTTGGTTGTTGTTGGAAGAATAGAAGTCCTCCAGCTTTAACTTCTCCTCTGCTTTCTTGCTCTAACTTGAAAAAATGAAGTCTCTATTGTATTTCTCTAAAGTGTGTAAAAAGGAGGCTAAAGGTTCTATTTATACTAGTAAATTCGGACTAGGGCTTAAGTTAAGATCATTAGGTCAACATATAACAAGCCCAAGCCCATCTTCTTCTTTAATTCCCGTAACTGGTGTACAACCCTTAGTAAAACGGTTGTAACTTCTGCATATCAACTCCAAATGGACTCATTCCAGTTGCAAAATCTTCCTAACACACATAGACATTTCTATTTTTCTCGACCCAAAGGCTGAATCCGCTCTTAAGTAGCCCAAAAACAGCAATTAGTAACAACCTTCCAGATCTGCAACTTCTCTAGTCAATTCTTCGGAAATTATTTTCTTGCATTTATCTCCTCCATTTGATCTAAGACTTTAATTCTCACTTCTCCTCCTTATCTTGGTTCTCCATAGCATCCATTAACCTAAGAACTTTATACTAAAAACAAACAAATTAACGCACAAAAACTCTAAAAATGCAAATAGTATATTCCAAGGGGAGAAAGTGCAATATGACGAAATACGCATAAAAGTTTATCAAATAAGTCAAATATTCACCTAAAGTGATGTCTCCTAAGGGCTAATATTTAGAACAAATAGGGAGACGTCAAGACCCCAAAATCAAACATTTGTCATCCCGACAAAGTAAAATAAAAACAAAGGCCTTTATGTGAATGCAGAAGGCAGAATCTAGTAAATACACCCAAAGCACAACTTAAAACAAATCTGATATAGTATGATCTAGGAATCAATATACACATACACATGTCATGCAAAATTAGACACAAAATAATTATCAATCCAAAATTAATTTCACAATGCTAGAAGGTTACGCTTATTATTTATCTCAAGATGGTGGTTATAGGGTGTTCATCGATCTTCACTTGCTTTGAACGCTTTACTTAGCATACTCCCTATTAGTTGAATCATAAATTCACTATGTATCTTGGAATCACGAGGACTTTACGGTTTTAGCGTAGGGTTAGGGACGGTATTGTATGTATATTTGGTAAATTTGAAGTGAGTTTTTGGCTCTCTCCTCACTTAAATCAACAAACTGTCCAAGAGCTTGAGTTTACACTCAAATATGTTCTCACTCAACCCATCTGACGCACTGATTTAGCATCCCCAGATTAACCCAATAAGCACTAAAGATGTTTACATAAAAATTTCCTCTTTGCCGGTCCAAATATATATTTTTTTCATATCAAATTTTGTTTTGTATAGCTATGAGTCTCTTTTTCATGTTGAGATATCATGCTATTTTTTTCTCATAAGTTTTATTTCTTTTCATTCTTTTCATAGCTTTTTTTCATTTACTCTTACCCCGGCAAAGGGTTACAATATAATAACTGTGAATCATCATCCATATAGAACAGAGCATAATTAATAAGCTCAAAATCTCAACCCAATAACAATTCCCATAATAGTGGACCCACCACCCCAAATTCAAGCTCAATACAGGAAGTCTCAGGATCGTGATTCAAGTGCGGGTCATATGGAAATGCCTAATAAACTAAGGGGATATGGGTTTATATCGTGGCGACAAAAGAAAGGCTTAAAGGCTAAAAATTTGTCTAAGACGGATAATATTAAATTCAGGGAGAGAAAGCTAAAAGGTTTCAAAGGGCTAACAAAGAACTGCCTCTATCATTTTCCTATTTACACAACTTACCTCTAGTTCATACCTAAGTGGGTTCCTACTCATTCAGATCTCACGTTCTACAAACCACTCATTTTCCTAAAGCATAAGTTTACTTCTTTTGCATTGTTTATTAATTATTCCTATCAATTACCTGTGTTTGCATGCAATCAAAGTGCGTTTTATACTAACTCCTAAAGTCAACTACTTTCTATCATAGATTCATGAAAAGTATATGATGCTCGAGGTGCCGACATGTTTTTGGGATCGTTACTGGGGATTGATTTACTATTGATAGTGCGGTTTTAGTGATTATGCTAACGCAAGACTCTAACTGATTGAAGTTGTGGAAGATGTTGAGGTTTAATATTTGGAAACATGATATTTGTAGTCTTTTTTAGTTTTGTGTTGTTGCTCCTATTTTTAATTCTTTCTTATTAGTTTTATTTTTGTCTTTTGTGATACATGACATGGAGATTGGAGTTTTTGTTGAGTTGTAGGCATGCCGCATGTGCAGTGGGTAGATGAAGACATTAAGTTTGTGAATATTTTTATATGGGATAGGTTTTAGATTATTTAGGGATTATTGTTTAATATAAAAATATGTGGTAATGTTAAGAAGCATCTAAGGTATAATCACACACACATACATATATATATATATATATATATATATATATATATATATATATATATATATATATATATATATATATATGTGAGAGATTCCAAAGGTACATGTGTTTCGGGCTTTGTTGGTCCTTGCTTAGCAGTTTTCCCTCTTATGTCGGAAATATTTGCGCATCATTTTGGCCTAAGATGGGCTATTAACAATAATTATAAAGAGTTGTGTATAGAGACGGATTCGGAGGAACTCCACGCGCTAGTGAAGGGCGGTGGGAGTTCGAATCATCACATTGATCAGAATTCGAAGGAATTCCACGCGCTAGTGAAGGACGGTGGGGATTCAAGTAGTTGCTGCGTCTCTTATGTTCGTGAGTGTTGCACTATGCTAGAAGGAAACTTGTGTTTCAAGATAGCTCGAATATATACGGAAGGAAACTTATGTGCAGACAAACTCGCAAATGAAGGAGCAAATATGAATGGACAACCAGTGACGGTTAATGACCCTCCGGTCTACTTGTGGGACTTTATCACTAGAGATAGGAGCGAAAGTGCAACTGCTAGAGTTGTACTCGAAAATCAATAAGGACAACTTTGTCCCTATGTAATCTTATTTTTTCTTAACGGCTTTTAAGCCTCTTATGTATGCAAAAAAAAAAAAAAACTCATATGTAGTTGAGAATGAGATTGGAGACCAAAAATAAAATTAACTTGAGAAGAATAGAGGCTCAGTCTTTTTCCAAAAAAAAAAATATAGAAATTTTTAAGTGTGTTTTAGGTGTTTATCATCCAATAATCAGTTTAACATCAATGGTGTGCCTATAGAAAACTAGAATTGAATTGCCTGGCATAATGAAGAAACAGATTCGAAATCAACACCTTACTCACATCTCCATAACCTCTCTTTAAAGAGAGATTCATAAAAGATAGGAAAAGAGTCGTAGAAGTTCCTTGTCATAAAAAGAGGTTGATATTCCATAGAGATTTTCTAGAGATAATAGAAGGAACAGACTTTTACTAATCAGTGGTTTGCCTCTAGAAAACTATACAAAACTGAACTCAGTAGAAGAGTCTTTGAGCACATCCTAGGTTCAGATAATCTCAAATTTTCTCTTTAAAGCCACTTCCAATATATGCCACTTGTCTTCTCTGACTATAATGCACACACAAATTCATGATCACGAAAATAAAAAAGAGCCATAATACATGGAAAACTAAATGCTTGCATAGAAAATGTTACAATAATATCAAATAAAATTTTGTCTTAAACTGCAAACCATACACTAAACTGTAATAGGATCAAACAATTTTCACTGCTAATAATAAGTTCAATTCATAAAAGTTTCCAACAAGTCATGAGTAATCATCTTCCATCCAAACACAATCAAATCATCTTGGAGTAGTTGATCTCTGTGCACTCTGCATCTGGTTCTGCATATATAAATAAGAAATTAAAAAATAATTTAATTTCATCGAGCTTGTGACAAAACAGGAATATAATTAATTACATAGGCTATATAGATTTTACCTGAGTAACAATAGATGAAGTCTGAGCAAGAAACTTAACAAATTCTTGTTTCTTAATTTCAAAGTTGAATCTTGTTCTATCCAATAACTCTTGTTCTCTTTTAATATCATCCATTAACCTTTCCTTTCTCCATTCCGTCTCCTTAATTTGAATTTCCGTTACATTATAATTCTCAGGGATATTCCCTTTATCACCACCACCTTTCGCGAATTTCACATCAAGATTTTTACTAAAATAGAAAACAAATATTAATCAAAAACTATCACACAAGCTATATATATATATATATATATATATATATATATATATATATATATATTAACTTACCTCTTTCCAATAATAAACTCGCTTTTACTTTTCATTATACCACCATCAAGAGATATAGCTCCTCCATTATTAATGAAAGGTATAGCTCGAATCATATCTTCCTTAGTTTTATACACTTGCAAATTCGTAAACAGGTGATAAAACAGAGTTTCTCTTAAACCATGTCCATAACTCGTGACACATGTCAAATATGTGTTTTCTAAATTGATCATATTTACTGCAAACCCAACAAATCCACTTGGCGCTTCAAAATTCCCTAATCTTGGATTTAAAATATCTAGCCTTCTTTGTGGGTCATCCCTTAAAACTTCACCAACATAAGGTCTATATAGACCCCACAAAATAAATATCTAATTCCTCTAACACATTGAAGATAAATAAAAAGTTATAAACTCACATGAGATTTTCGAGGCAAATTACATTGAAAATTCCATCTATTTGTCTTCCCATAGAAGCTCCGATTCCATGAATACCCAAGCCTGTGTCGATATTTCCTTCCTTATTATATACTTCGAGAGCTTTAACACCTTCGAATGTTTTACACACAATAGCTAACATATTTTTCATCCCTAAGTACTCAGAGAGAAGCCTAAAATGAAACATAAAATTAAATTATTTCAACAAAAAACAAAAGAAAATAATTTAACTAACCCGCTTAAATTTTCATCATTGACGCTTCCAAGTGTAGCAACAATTCCAATAATATCCTTAATGACTGGACTAGTAGCAGCTGCATGATGAGTTGCCAGCTGGCAATATATCCCAGCTGCAGAATTTTCAAGCTTTGAAATTTTTACCATTAACCCCTCTTTAGACTCAGCATTAGAAAATTCATCATTTTCCTTCACAGGTGCACTTGCTATGTGATACTTTCCAAGAATTACTGATAAAAAAATTCATTTTTTTCAATTAGTATAACTAAAAAATAATCTTAAAAGTATAAATATGGAAAGAACACGTACCTTGCATGTCTAGAATAGAATCATCTAATTTGCTCTTTTCGGATTTTAAAAACTTAATGTTCTGTTCATGTTGCTTGATTTTAAGGCCCATTGCCTTTAAATCATCTTGAAGCTTCTGTAAACATTAAATCTAACTCAGTTTTAGAATGTAAAATAAATAAATAATAAAATGTATAAGAATACTAATTATAGAAGGTAAAGAATTGAAAATAATATTGTGACCTTGGAATAGCAAGCTGCCATTTCTGCTTGCTGATTGGTTCCATTTTGTGGTTCCTCCTTTGCTGATTGTTTTGCAGTAAACATATAAGTCCTGCAATAACCAAAATTGCACAATAAGCCCCTATTTAATTAAAAATTACACAATATATCTTTCATGATTTTGAGAAATACAGTTTGCACTACAGGTCCCTATATAGTAAATCGTTTGACAACTCTATTCAGGTCATTTTTAATTGATTACAATACAGGCCACTATATTTTTCTTAATTAATTGCACCATAGGTCCCTATGCTTGGCAAAATAACCTGTACGTTTTCTAAAATGATTGCATTATAGGTCTCTATACTTTGCAAAATATCCTATATTTGTTTAAATTATTGCAATATAGGTCCCTATTCCCCTATACTTTGCAAAATAACCTATATTTGTCTACATAATTTCACATTAGGTCCCCTGGCTAATTACTAGCTGCATCATTTTTTAAATTACACTATAGGTCCGTATAATTTCAGAAATTTCTTTTTAGTCCCTATAATAGAAAATTACACTATACATCCCTTATACTTATGAAATATATAGTTGTAGTCCCTGTAATTCAAAAAAAAAAAAAAAAAGAATCCCTATATTATTCAAAGAAAAAGCCTAAGTATCGTCAAAAACAATAATATAGCCTAACAATTCGTAGTATACTTCACAAACTAACGAATATTGCAAGTTAATCCCCAGTAACTAACGAAATATGCACAATTTTAGTCCCTGTAACTAAAAGACTTCACATATTAAAGGATTATTGCAAGTTAATCCACGTAACTAACAAATATGCACAATTTAGCCCATGTAACTAAAGAAAATCGCACAATTAAGCCCCTATAACTAACAACTATCTACTGGTGCACTAATATCTTTCAAAAATTGTTAACTACATTTCTTACATTTCAAAAATACATGATTAAAACACAACATTTCATCCATTTTAATCAAAAGGTTTATACATCAAAGAGCTAACCCAAACGGAACAAAACCAAAAACCCATTCTTGCTTTGACTAATACAACCTAAATAGAAAAAATATTGCTTATAATTTCGAATATAAGTAGAGAAAACCCATTCAAGACCCATGAAAAACAAAAAATAAATATTTAACCTTTTCTTATCTTCACCCTCAGCCATTATTTTTTGAATTGTTTGTAAGAGTCGAAAACAACAAGAAGTCCCAATTACAGTTCTTCTTCAAACCCTACTGATCCACGTTTTTGATTTTTCCTCCAACGAACCCAATTTTTTTTTTTCCAGTAATCTTTAAAAGCTTAACACCAACTGACAATGGTGTTAAGCACGCAAGAATTGTGTGATTTTTTAAGCCAATAATCCACAGACTGTGATGCTAGGGGAGTTGTACGATTTTTAAAAATGGAGTGAAGAAACTCTGTCGAAGAAGACGAAAGAGAAAAGAAGAAGAAAGGTTTTATTTACTAGAATAGATCATATTAATTGCACTTTAGTCCATTATTAAAGGTAAAACAATCTTTCAATTTATTTTATTAAAATGATCAACCCGCATGGAAGACTTCATACAAGGAGGAAATTACAAATATAAGCCCCAATCATTTAAACATTATATAATAAGGCCCCTCTACTTAGAACTACTTATAAGGTCCCCAGTTTCATTTTTAGTTAGAACACTTTACTTTTATACCCTTATCATTTAATTAATAATTTTTTTAATGTCATTTTTTTTTTAGTTTTGATTCGTTAACAGGTTTAGATTGATTTGTTAGTGGGCACAGCCCCATGACCTTTTTATCACGGGTATAGACCCGTGTCGGTTATACACTAATTTCTTATCCTATTTATTATGGGGTTAAAGTAATTTTGGTGTAATTGCACTATAGGTCCCTGTCAACATATGTTCAAATACAAGTTCGCTGGTTAATTCTGGTTTAATTGCACTATAGGTCCCTGTCCAAATCGAAACAGGTCAATGTTCAAATACTAGTTCTCTTATTATTGCATTTTAGGTCCCTGTAATCAAGGGGATGTACCCACATAGCTTGAATACAGTTAGTGTTCTTCCCATAGGGTCTGGACCCGTTTGGGCCTGTACCCATTTGGGTCTGTACCCATTGGGTCTGAATGCACCTGCACAACAAGAGAACACAAATAACATCAATAATAAACAAAACTAAAGCCCATTTGGGCCTGCACCCAGATGTTGCTTACCGGAGTTCAGGCGCTGCAGTGGTGGTGGTGCGAATCAGAAGGTGAGCAGTCTTCGTGTGAAGGTGATGATGGTGGGGATAGAGGGTGATGATGGTGGTTAATGTGGCGGATCTGTACTGTGGTGGTGGTATTCGGTGGCTTCAGTGGGGTGGGGTGGGGTTGCTGTGGTGGGTCACAGTGGAGATGTGAGATCTGTACTGTGGTGGTGGTATTCGGTGGCTTCAGTGGGGTGGGATGGTGGATATGTGCTTCGGATCTGTACTGTGCGACGGGAGAGGGGTGGCGTGGCTTACGGTGAAGAAGGGGAGGGGGTGGGGGCCTTCATCCTTCGTTGCAGCAGCGAGAGAACGGTGGTTGGGCGGCGGGATCTTGGAGGCCAGATATGGATCTACAGCAGCGGGTATCACGGTGTTGGGCGTGCTTCCTTCTTCGTTGCAGCGGCGAGTTTCACGGTGGTTGGGCGGGCTTCCGTCTTCGTTGCAGCGGCGAGTTTCACGGTGGTTGGGCGGGCTTCCTTCTTCGTTGCAGCAGCGGCCTTTGTTCTTCGTTGCAGGAGCGAGTTTCACGGTGGTTGGGCGGTGAGATCTCGGAGGCCATCTGCAGCTGATCCGGTGGAGCACTGATGGGAAGGTGGGAAGCCACGCTGTGCACGCCGACGGATGGTAATGGTGGACGGGTTTTCTGGGGTGGGATGGGGTAGGGTGGGTTGAGAGAGAAGAGGGGGGGCTTACAAACCCTAATAGGTATTAGTTTTGTGTTTTTTGTTTTGCAGTATATAAGAACTAATAGGAGGGTATTTTGGGCTTTTGTATTGGACTAGTTGGGATGTAATTAGTCCAGTTAGGGGGAGGATCTTTAGATGAAAGTGGCATGTTGCATGGACCTCAATTTATAATTCACCCTCATACAAGCTAGTTTAGACCAAAATTGGAAAATCGCCTTTATTTTATTTTAATTTTTTCTTTATAACAGAGAAATGGTATTGTGTAAAATCATTTTTATTACTGGGTATGGGTATATTTCCGAATTAAACAATTTAAATCTCTCCTAACACTAACCAATGATCTAGCAACACAAATTTATAAGCAGGTCTGTCCTGATTTATTTGGAAGTCAAAACGAATTTTATAATAGAGACCCTTATATATTTACATTAAAAATATTTATAAAAAAAATCAAGAAATTTTTTTATAAAAAAAATATTAATTTAGAACAAAACTTAAATCTTGAATCTCACATAAAAAAAAATACATCATATTACCAATGAGGTAACTTATGTTTTATGCTACTTTATTAAATTCAAATATATAACTCTATTTATATATAAATATGAGTCAATTACCCAAGAGGTCTTGAAAAGAATTATAGTGCCATATAGAAATCAAGTGATTCCTCTTTCTTATTTAGAGGCCTTAAAATTGACAAATGTCATTACTACTCTTTTTGTATATATAAGACAAAAATTAGATTATTCTCTCTCATCCATTACCATTAATCTTTCTACTACATTACCATTAATCTTTCTTCTCCATTACCATTAAGCTCCTCCTCCTTCATTAACTATTAATAATTTCTAACTCCGACCACCGCCGACCACCGCCGAAAAAAATAATGAGCATGGAAAAAATACTGAGCATGGAAAAAGTTACTGAGTATCAAAAAAATTTGCTGATTATTCGAAATTTTTTGTTAGATCGCTTTGCTGAGCATGCTCGTTCGCTCAGTAACTTTACTGAGCGTGAAGATAAAGTATTTAAATTGCAAATATTAAAAACTACTTACATCATCATTTTTTACACAATTACTATTATTCTAACTAATTTGCAAATTGCAATATAATCATATGTTTCCAAAGTGGATAATGTATAAACATTTCAAAAAGGAATCAATTTGAGACAGTTGTATAATGATCCTTGTGACTATAAAAACAAATTAGCGCAGATCACAAGCCTCCTCCATTTCATGTCCCTGTAACTCTTCTATTATCATCTATTAACCTTGTTTTTCTTTTCTGCTTTTATTTTTTTATTATATTTTAATGTTATTTTGTAAATTAACACGATATATATGATAAAGAATCTCATCTATATATATGCAAAAGAATGAAGTTCCATAAGATAAGAGTTGTCATATCTTACAATAAAACAGCTCATAGTCATATAAGAAATTGGCACACTCACTATATGAAGCCAAAAACGCCATTTTTAGCTCTCACGTGGTCCACAAAGACCTCTATAAGGGTCTACACGGTTTATTGGAATCTAACATGGATCGCATCGCAAACTGTTACATGCATATGTGGTCCAATCTGGACTGAGAATTCTTCAGTCGCCGGAGAATGCTGAACACCTCTGATTTGGTTCGGCCATGGCTGCTTCATCACCGGACCTCGCTCACGGAGCTTCGACGACTTCGATCTCCGACAAGGAACGCCGTTAGATGCTTCTTCACCGGCAAAACTCGAACGGTGACGCGAAAACCTCCGGCGATATAGATCGGGAGGTGGGCTGGTGGTGGTCGCACTCGAAGATGAACGGAACGAATCTGTGTTTCAAGCCTTCCATGGCTGCTAGCCTGCTACAAAAGCTTGATGAAACAGTTACGTAAAAATAAAAAGAAATGGAGAGAGAAAAAAAAAAGAGTGGTTAAGGTTTTAAAATAAATTTGATAGAAGAATTATATATATAGAAAAATAAAAATAAAAATAAAAATAAAAAAAGAATAAAAAAGTAATTAGTTTTTTGTTTTATAGTGTAAAAATTAGATTGTCGTCTTGTACCCTTTAGTAAAAAAATGGATTAGTAAAGTCTTGTTAGGTCATGTTAGGTCATAAAGGGTGTTTCCAAGATCTTTTGGGTAATTTTCTTTATGAATATTTAATTCTCTGAAAAAAGAAAAGACCCTTACAAATACTAATTTTTTGGGGCCAAGTCGGTTGCCTCCTACGCCTATGCCTAGGACCAGCCTTGTTTATAAGCCAACGTCAAGATCAAATTATAATCAATGCAACCAAATAACCCAATATCTACCTGATTAACATGATAGCTTACATTTAAACAAATATAACAACACATGCAACCAATTTCTTTTACAAACCCAATCAGGAAAAACATCAATTAAATTGGAAAATTGGAGAATTATACTACATGCAAGTTGCGATTGCTTCATTTTTAACATATCGAAACAAAATGATAATTGGAGAAGAATTGTAGAAACACAAGCAGAATAGTCAAAAATAAATCAATTAAAGCTCACTACTTACGAAAATGGAGGTCCAGTTTTACATAAATTGATAATTAGCTTAGTGTTTTACAGATTCTAGTGTATGAATTAAAATAGACGCACAAGTATGTGCATATCGACATATACAAAGAGAATTGAAGGAGCACCTGATCTCAACATTTTCAGCTGTAGGTGGCGAACTCGAGGGTTATCCATAAGAGCAAGTGGATTTTTAGTGAGAAGTGAAAAAGAGTGACACTGATCCAGATTGAGTGGGTCACTATATATGCCTGAAAGTTTGACCGGGTTAGGGCGGAGCTTTGTGTTGTTTTTAGAACTCATCCAAAAAAAAGAAGTCCGGTAGGGGAAGCTTATTCTAGCTAAAAGTTCAAATTAAAATTAAAATTTGACTATCAATATTTCATACTTTAATAAATTTTCAATAAATAAATTTTCTATTATTAGATACCCAATTTTTTCAATTTTCTTTAACTAAATGTAACTAGCAAAAATGTTAGCTATCCAATTGCTTTAAAATTATAATTAATAAAAATTAATATATATTTAATCTTTTAATTATATAAAAATTATGAAATAATTTTGAGATAATTAAATATATTTGCATTTTAAAAATTTATTGTAAAAAATAATGAATCGTTTTTTAGTAAAAAATGATTATGTAAAGTTATAATTATTCAAAAATAATAAATAAAATAAGGATTAATGCCCAAGAAACACCTCAAATTAAATTTAATGCCCCCTCACCCCTGCCGTTCTCCTTTTGCCCATAAAAGGCACCTCTTTTAATTTTTATCCTATTCTACCCTTTTCTACCGTCGCCGCTCTCTCTCTCTCCACGAGTTCATAAACAAATAACTATGATAGACGCTCTCTCTCTTTCGTTTAAATTATCAGCATATACACAAACACTGTGAATTATGAGAGCACCCATTAATGACGAATTTAGCAAGAAAAATAAAGAAACAGAGAGAAGAATAAGAAGAAGAATGAATAAGAGAGGAAGAAGAGATGTTTTATTTCTTGTTACAGTTACAATGTACAAAACTAGTTTATATACAATCATGTCTAACTAGATATAGCTGTAATCTAACTAATTTTTATGTAGAAGAAACAATTTGCATTTTGGTCCCTGCATTATTTCTTTTTATCCAATTCATTTGCTGTATTCAAAGATAGATTGACATCTCCACTGAAACATGATATTTGAGTATTGGGAAAGTAAGAAATTATGATTGAATTGTGCGAAAGTTTGTATAGAATAAGTTGATTGATTAACGTTGAAAAACTAGAAGAAAAAAACAATTCAAATGAGTAATGGGAATCTCTCCCAGAACTCAATATTTAGTCCGCAAGTACAAAAATGTACTTGCTTAGCGTTTTCTGAGTTCTGGGAATTTATCCCAGTACTCAACATTGGCCACAAGTCCAAAAGTGTACTTGCACAAGTACAAAAGTGGGCTTGCACAAGTACAATCCGAGTTCTGAGTAATGGGAATCTATCCCAGAACTCAACATTTAGTCCACAAGTACAAAAGTGAACTTGCTTAGCCTTTTCCGAGTTCTGAGTAATGGGAATCTATCCCAGAACTCAACATTTAGTCCACAAGTACAAAAATGTACTTGCACGAGTTGTGGGAAACACTCCCATTACTCAACATTAGTCCATACAGTACAAAAGTGTACTTGCACGAGTTGTGGGAAACACTCCCATTACTCAACATTAGTCCATACAGTACAAAAGTGTACTTGCACGAGTTGTGGGAAACACTCCCATTACTCAACATTAGCCCATACAGTACAAAAGTGTATTTGCACGAGTTGTGGGAAACACTCCCATTACTCGCCCTTGACAAAAATTGTACTTGCACAAGTCCACTACTCGCCCTTGGCAGCAGCAGTAGACAGCAGTAAGCATTAAGGTATATTTACCTTAAGTGCCTTTTATGGGCAAGTGGCTAAGGTGGCAGGTGGTTATTGGGCTAAGGGCATTAAGGTATATTTACCTTAAGTGCCTTTTATGGGCAAGTGACTAAGGTGGCAGGTGGTTATTGGGCATTCACCCATAAAATAAATAAAGGATTAATTACCATCTAAGCCTCAATTTCAACATTAACCTACCTCTCTCATCCCCTACTCTAATATTCTTTATAAAAGTCCCCTTAATTTTTCTAGTTTCTTTTTTTACCTCATATTTATTCCCCCATCTGTTTCTTAATCAGCTTCCTTTTCTTTTATTTTTTTTCTTTTTTATATTTCGTTCTCTCTCCTACACACTCACACGCGAGAATGCTCTCTTCTCTCTCATTTGTGCGATTTTTTCTTTTTCTTCTCATTATAAACCGTGAATTTCTTCAAGTTTTTTGCTGCAATTCATGCTCGGTTGATCATCTCCTCAGTCAGGTAATCTTTAATCTTCTTTTTTATATTTTTTTCATTTTTTGCTTTTTTATCATTCAATTTTCGAAACTTCGATTCTCTCCAAATTTCTCGTTTTTTTTTTTTTTGCAGTTGTTGTTTATATCTTCTACTCGTAATTCATTTGACATCAATTTGCTGTGATTTTCTTTTGTTGCATCATCTTCAATCAGGTAAATCTTGTTCTTATTCTTCTCAATTTGTTTTATTGATTTTGTTATTATTTTCTGATATATTTGAGCTCGGATTTTGTTGTATAATGTGTTTATTCTGTTATTTTTGCCTTTTGATTTTGTTTTAAGTTGTGTTTTTTTTTTGCGTTCATTATAGCTTTACAGTTTTGTTGTGTATGCTTGTTTTTCACTGTTTTGTATGTTTCCAGTTTATTTATTTTGTTTAATATTACTTGATTGTTCTATTTTATGTCTTCATTCATCATTTCAAGCAATAATTCTTATCTGTTTTCATATATTTGTGTGTTTTCTCTGTTTTATATCAACTGTGTGAATTTAACAATTTGGTCTTCATGCTACGTGTGCAATGATTTTGTTGTTTTTTTATATTTCTTTAGCTTAATTCATCCACTCATGATGTTTGTTACTAGTTCTAGCTGAGTTTTTACGTTGATTATTGTTGTTTTTTGCAGTTTGTTTTTTATGTTCCTCATGAGGATTCCAAATGAGGTTGGAAATTTGGGAGACTTGCATGGTAATCGGGGTGACTTTATTCCCCAACATTTTCAACATAGAAATTTCTCGATGAACCTTGTGTTGTTAGCTCTCTCATTCTCTTTTGTTTGTGTGGGGAAGGATTGCATATTTTCTTGTGCTCTTTCTACGAGCAATTTCATCGTTTGTTGTAACTCGTTAGCTGAGCCTTTCTGTGGATATGATGGAAATTCTTTCTGAGCGGTATTATTGTCACAAGTGGTGTAAGGAGGTTGTGGTTGTGTGAGTTTACTTTGATACGTAAGGTGCCCAAACGGATTTTATCCTTGGAGCAAACAATTTTCCCAATGCTGACCTATCAACACATACTTTGAACATCGATCCTCGGTGCCTATTCTCATTTATGCAAAGCAAACCGCTATGCCTAAATAACCTGAAAAGAGACTAAACAAACACGCGTAAAACTGGAAAAAATCAAACTACTACATTAATCTAAACACAATAACTAACTATAAAATCTCGGGTAGCGGCGCCAAAAACTTGGTAGCTCCCAATGTGTGATAAAATAACGATGTAAAAGCACACACCTCAAGAGAACTACAATTAACTCTCCGCAAGTGTATGGATTGTTACAAGTAATAACTAAGTAATGGAAAGTTTGTTCCTTAGAGATTTAGGTAGTTAGATTTGAGCTGATATAAGTAGTCAGGATTCTATAATCACTCTAACTCCTAACATGGTATCTTAGAGTGCAGCCTCAACACAATTAGGGGACTTGGGTAAGGGGACACTGGGCAATGATAGGTGATTAATTGATTACCCTGATGACTATTTAGTTAGGCAATCCCGTCAGGATCACTACGACGCGCTAGACAATTTTGTATATTTCTCAATAACCGAACCACTCGTTAGGGTGACAATGCCAATTACTAAGTCTTATACTTTGTCAGAGAAAGGGCGGGAATTAACAAAAAATACACAATACAATTATAAAATAAAGGCTCGACTCAATTAAAAGATTTCCCAAATAACAAAGAAATGGAAAAATGAATAATTAGGGTTTATACATAGTGCAAATCCATTCTATTTGAAATTTAGTTCATAATAAAAATAAAGAATAAAAAGTTTAGAAGCATGGTTAATCCAAAAATCTAAAACTAATTAACCTCATGATAGAGACATAGAGATGCAGAATTGATGTTGTGGTGCTCTACATCTGTTGCTTCCTCTCTATGTCGACTTGCTCTGTAATTCTTCAAAAGGTTGCACAATGGAATAGAAAGGACATATTTCTAATGTCAAATTCATACATTTATAGGTTCATGGACGTTTTATAGGTCATGGGATTCATTTAATGACCTAAACCAACCCAAAAATATTTTCCTCCAAGAGTGGACTGGTTCGAGTCATATTAGCTGCAATATTGATAACTTCTTTGCTTCAGCTCCAAATTACGAACCGTTAGCGGTCACGTGTTTCTAACTCAAAATACTAGCTAGATATCAAAGGGCTCTTCCATTTTCTTTGTCAATTTCACGTGGCATCTCAAACAATTTACTTTCTAAATCTGTGCGACAGCTTTTGCACTTTCTAAAAAACGTCTTCTTTTTCCTTTAACTCTTGCTTTCCAACTTGATCTTATTTTATAGACTTCTTGTCCATGATTTGACATCTAATATCATCCTTGTACCTACGATTTCACACTTAACATACAAATTAGACCTAACTATATCTAAAAGTAACAAATCTCCAAAACTAGGCAAGTAACGAGAATATATCAAATGACATGGAAAAATCCCTCAACTAAGCACATACTTAACCTAAAATGATATCTCGTGACTAGATTATTCTATCACAAATATGGAGACATCAAACTCACACAATATAAAACTTGAAATTATAAGGTATTCTCTTTTCATATCCTTGAATATTAAGCAGGAGAAATGCATAAATGCACAGATATTTAACTTCAAGTCTAGAAACAAAAGTTGAGAACATTTTGCATTGGAAAATACTCTATCAATTTTGCTTGATACAAAACCATCTACTCTTCTATATGTCCAAGTGTCTAAACAATGTGAAATTTCGATGTTCAAATACTTCACTTCATTTATACACTCTTCAAATTCTGAGGAGAAATTCAACAAAACCTGGAAGCCACTCATCTCATAACAATTGAGTATTACATTTATGTCACCTCCTCAAATACAATAACTATCACCAAGTTTACTCTTTGATCATTTTAAGTCTTCCTATATTATTCTTTTATTAATATCATTATTATCAGCATAGACTATTGTCATTAAAACTTTAAGCTCCCTTTAACTTGTTACTTCACATAATATTGCTTGAGCACTACTATCTATACACACCACATCATCAACTTCTTTATTCCACCTTATACAAATCCTTCCTCTATAATCTAGGTCATAATTAGATATAGATCCTCAATCAGGAAGATTATATAAACCAAATTTATCATAGTTTTCTTTAGACATTTTTGTTTCTAACCATAAGCTTTTCTTAATACACTTAACAACTTCTTTTTGCTTGATGAGTCCCTGACATTCCAAGATGCAATAATCATAAACTTTGTGGGACTTTAGTCTTTGGCCCTTATTTGAACCTAAAAAGATAGACATTTCATCTTCTAGGTTGCCATTAGCCATACCCAAAGGCACTAAATGCATTAGATTGAACACAACCTTGGCTTCTGCAACTTTTCTAGATATTATGATGTAATGATCTCATCTTTCTTTTTTCAACATTATTATATTTACTGAAGAATATATATATATGTTATGTTTATATATTCTCGGTGAAGTGTTTTAATTTGATTGGTCTCTTACTTAATGACGTGGCCTCATCTGGGTGCTTGATCTTTACTCACATCCTACGGTTCTCATTTGATCTTGGCTTATGTCTCTTATATAAGGAATATGGGTTTGACCGAAGTCATAACCCTCCTCTCTCAACTTACGCGCTCTCTCTCTCACCTCTCTCATACACTAAACCCTAGTTTATAGAAGATCAATCTCTGATTCTTCTTGTAATCGATTAGATAGCTTCTTGGTTGTAATATCTCGTGTAATTTGTGATAATCATCTTGATTAATCACTAGATAGCCTTATATAGCATTTTTACGGTTCGAGAATTAGATTAGAAGTGGTATTCAATCGATTGAGTGGTTTGTATTGTAAGGTGATCTGAAATATTGTATCTCTTGTGATTTCTAGTGGCTGAGCACCTCTCATGGGAGCTCAACGTGGATGTAGGTCTATTTTGGACTGAACCACGATAAAATCTGTGTTCTTATTTTCTCGCTTTATTTCTTGTGATTGTGGTTATTGAGTATTGTGATTTGGAGGTTAATCGTGATAGGAATTTACAACATTTACTCTGTGTTTCTATTCTCAAAACCACCCTTTCTTTTCTTATAGGATTATTCAAAAAAAATTCTCCTTCTTTTCCACCCATTTGAGATTTGACTTTTCAAAAATAGTTGCATAATGCGCAACTTCTTTACATATTTCACATTTTGAATGCAACCTTTCATAGATAACCTCAACTTTAGGTATCCCCTCTTCATCTAGACCAATGGGTATATTATGAATCAAATATTTTAATAAATATACTTTAAAGGCAACATAAAGAAGGAAATAAGTCTAAAGCTAAACGTCCCAAACTAGAATAACACTCTCGCTAAACGTCCCAAAATAGAACAACACTCTCGCACTACACGCCAAACGATGCCTCAAACATGACTCGAGATAACTCCAAAAAATATAAACAAATTGATTATTGGTCCATCATAAATATATAATGAATTATATGTATTGATCGACCAACCCTAAAAATAAACATGCATTAAAGCTAACATAAAGAAGGAAACAAGTCTAAAACTAAACATCTCAAACAGAATAACACCTCGCACTACAAGCCAAACAACGTCTCAAACATGATTCGACATAACTCTAAAAAATTCAAACCAATAATTCTTGGGAACGACGATTTCAAGTCTCCAAAAGATGGGGAATAAGTTGACTACCATTTGAACGTCCACCTAAAGTAAGACATGCGAAAATTATGCAATAATTTGAGAAAAAAAGATTCTAACAACTGCCACAAAAATAAATAGTAATCCCCTGATCATGTAACTAAATCCAAACCAAACCATGAAGGGTCAAAACCGACAAGATCAACCACATTCACCAAATAAATGAACTATCAAGATTCGTGAACAACAGACCAATGAATGAACGAAAAAACACCCACTAATATTTATACCAAGTTGTGAGCCAACCAAATAGGAACATCATAGCCTAAGAACAAGTCGCACAAAATCTTAATGGATGCATCACACACAAGAGAAAAATCAGTAGTAGCTTGCAACCATATCTCTAAACACAACGAGATCCAAACAAGTGAGAAAAAATGAATGGGAAACACCCTTCTCCATAAATCAATGAACTTAACTTCATCCACTTAAAACCTATCAAAGTCTCGATCCAAGAACATTTCATCCAAATAATTTGGGATAACAGAATTAAGTAGAACAACAATGGCACAGGTTCAATATAATGAATAAATAAGTTTTCAGGTATTCAAAAACTATACCTGAAACCTTTTTGGAACAAATTGTCGAACAGGTGGTGAGCTAAGGCCAAAAGACCAACCATCCATAAGAAGGAAAAAGGAAAGAGATAGATGAGAAAAACACAACAGCAATTTTTAAAAGATTAAAGCAGTAAAGATAAATAATAAACCCCAATAATAAGTCAAATCAAATGATATGTCGAATGAATTTGTAACAATAATAAATTTCGATCCTTTGGGGAGAAAATAAAAAACATTGTCAAATGTAATGTTGCCCATAATACAAAGCACAACAAGAATGTTACAGGTTACAACAAATCCTTAATTATGGAAAACTTATAAACTGTTGATGATACATACATCTACCCGCCTATTCCATGATTTTCTTTCTCTTCTCTCCTGAAGCTAATATACAAAAATGAAAAAAATTAGACTATAAAATTAAGCCTAATATTAATAACAAGTTGATACAAAAGAACAAATTATTAGCTCATTAATATTAACTTATCTGAAAAGAGAAAATGAAACACTAACCTTTTGCTGGTTTTTTTGCTCTCTTGTCCCGACAAAATGAACTTCCACAGGTACACTTGAACGCTTTGATTGGGTGATTAATATCGGCAAAATCAATCCCATAATCCTGCAATTCATCTCAAATTCTCAGATGTTTAATTCAATATAAACAATAAATGTTTCTACCAACTAAAAAAGTATGTATCGACTTACCCATGTTATCTCTTCCAATGCCTTGACTTTTCTCTTGGTAAAAAACGCAATCTGCAAAAAAAAAAATTAATATTCAATAGTAAAAATTCTCAGTAAGAATGTAGAGTTAAGATCCATACATGATAATAGTGATGATCAGGTGTCTCTATTTGAACCGGGATAGCAATCAAATGATCGTCAACACATCTAAACATGGAAAAAAGTTGAAATCAATAATATTTAAAATAAAAGAGAAAAGCCTTTAACAAAAAAAAGGGTACCTATGATTAATAAACCGCGCAACATTCCCATAGTATGTTGCATCAAGACAAAGGGCTTCTTCGTCTTTTAAAAAAGCTTCGGAACCCCAATCTGCATCAAGTACAACTGGATATGTGTGACGTTCATTGCCCGTATTTTTATTCCTATCGAAGAGTTCATTGTTTGTTAGTATTTCCCCAACATATTCACATACGAAAGCCCCTCTCGGTAAATCCTCTAGTGATCGTATACCCCATCCTTTACCATCATTTGTCATAAACACCTAAAAAAAATTATAAACATTATTACATACAAATAGGAAAAAAAAAAGGAAAAAATAAAATAAAAGAAATAAAAAAAAGAAAAAAAAAGAGAAAAAGAAAAAAGACAAATGTACCCCTAATGTAATAACTAACCTGGAGTTTTCTGGAAATGCCTCGCTGGACAACCCTGTTACCACAATTCTGATGACACCGACATTTATTCCAACATTCCTTAATGAAATCGTTTACAATATGTCCTTTACATTTTTGAGGTCTGGAAACATTTTTAGCCCTCTCGATAGGGCAATCATCACAAAAGTGATGATAATGTTTTGTAGGTCGATTATGCATTGAGATACACTTGTCTAAAAACTTATCTGTAAGCAATCCATCTTTTGTATATGCAAATTCACCACGAGTATCACGAGCACAATGACACGGAATTTTACGAGAAAGACAATCTCCTTCACATTTACAACATTCTTCATTCGAAATCCGTGCCATTGAAATTTGTACAACCGCAGATTGAAAAGCCATACTCTGTTTCATGTATATAAATTTCGGAAGTTCCTCTTCAATACCTGTTTCATTTGTTAAAGATATACAAATTTTTTCATTCCCTTTAGTTATATCAGCTTTCAGCACGGTTGGGCCCGCACCACTCGAAACTCTTTTCTTTGAATTTGCGTTTGTTATATCATCTCGAACTATTGATGGGCCCGCACCACTTGAAAATATTTTCTTTGAAGTTATGGTCCCTGTACTACTAGAGGAGGAGCTTGAGGGTATCTGTAATTTTACAAAGTCTTCGCATACTTCTTTTAGTAACTTGCTTAGTGAAAATTCGGAAGATAAACCGAGATCTTTACTCGATTTTAATAAATTTTGCTCAACTGATCTAAGCACTTTGTTGATGTTGACATTCTCGGTGTTGTTTCTTCTTAAGGCATCGTTAAATCTGAGTGAAATGTTGACTTGTCCACAAGTAGATGATGCTACATGCAAAGCACTAAACACTTCTTTTGTCATTTTCTTATCTGAAATTTATACATAAACATTTTATTTTACAAATATGACAACATAAATTTTACCATACAGGTCCCTCATCTATTAGAATGTGGCATTTAAGGCCCACTGTCTTTCATATTGTTCCCCCACCACTGTTATTCCAAAATGAAATTTCCTTTTTAGACTAAAAGTGGGAACAAGACAAAAGATAAATGGTCTTAAAAAGCTCATTTCGAAAGATAATGGACCTGAATAGCAATAAAATAAGGAGATTTACATACAATTAGAGACAGGTAAAACAGGTTGTTCCCTTTCAGGTTTTTTCAACTTTCTGTTATCACGATTTTCAATTACAGAAGCCTTTTGTGGTAACTTATTTCTTCCATTTTCAGTAACTGATGAGGTCTCACCACGCACCACTTGTGTATTCTACAATAAATATATAAATTTAACCTTTAGTATAAAAATGAAAAGGTGTAAAAAAAGAGAATAAAAGGAGCAAACCTGTTGATCTTCAGAATGATCAGATATAGCATTAACAAGAATTTGATAATTTTCTTCCTCAATCTTATCCCAATCATTATTATACTGTTTCAATAGCTTACAAAGGATTGGCTTCGCAATTTTAGCTGCAACCCCAAGTTTTTTAATTGCAAAACAGGCCTTTTCAAAACGTAAGGTAAAATCTTTCCCCATTACTGTTTCTTTCAAATGCTCACTTCCTACACTTCGATTTAGTATCTGTATTCATAAAATAAGTCAGAAAAAGACGCCTATGGAGGGTCTCTTTTGCAATTAACAACAAAAACAAAATACAGAATCAGATTTACAAAAGCAATTCAGACAATTTGAGAGAATTTGAGACATAAATAACAAAATTAAAAGCTAGATTTCCTAATCAGTATAAGCTATATTTCACAGAATCTAAGATCCATCTCCAATTAAGCAAAAGATGAGGATGGAAACTTGTCAAGCCCTTTCCCACGCATTTTAATTGAAATTTAATTCAAAATCTTTTCCTAGATTTATGATAAAATACATAGCTAAGTCACAAGATCAACTTTTGGGACACAGATACACATCTATAACAAAAATTACATATATTTAGCAGAATAAGCTTAAGTAAATATGTTAACTAGATAATAACATTTGTGTACAACAATGATCAAATGGAAAAAATAACTAGATCTATTATATAAATTCGTATAATAGAAGACATATATCAATCGAAGAAAAAACATACAGCACATAAAAGTGTTCACAAGAATGAACCTAGAAACGAGGTGCACGATGAAGAATAGGAGAATAATTAGGGTTTTCTCGTTTTACGATACAATATTCTATTTTATATGGACATTTTTTTACGATTTAAGGAAACCAAACGTCACGTGATACGAACGAAAAAGTTATGTCACGTGCTCGAGATGTCACTGAAAATTTTTGAAATGAAAAATATCCCGCCATAGCCTTAAAACACGTATAATACACGTATACTATACTCACGTGTTAAAAAAGACAAATTTAGACACGTGTTAGAGACAACGTTGTAAATTTTTTTAATAAAAAAAATCCTGTTTTGCTCAGACAATCAGAGAGTAGTATCTAAGGTAGCATTTACATAGCCACTCTACTATATTGAGAGCTTCTAATGAATTAACACACATTTATTCTCTATGATTTGAATTGCATAAGTTTATTTGTAAGCTTCAGATCTAATCATATTTGTGGTAATGTAGTATAATAATGTCTGTTCTTTGCACTTAATTGTTAAATATGTCTCTACTTTTTTCACTTCCTTGTTCTTAAATGGCTTGTTTATGTTTATGAACAGTCAACATTTTGAGTTAAGCTTGTATAAAACTTGTTCTAACATGTTTAAACCTCTAATATACAACTCATTTAAATTTGAACTCGGCTCGTTTAAATTTATAAATTGAACAAATAAGTTTAAACATCCAATATTTGGCTCAATATAGAATATTAAGAACTTTTTCCATCATCATCCTTATAAATATATTTATATTTATGTTTTCTATTAATATTTAAAATACCAAGACACTTTATGACGTGTGTTTCTTAAATTGCGTGAATTGTAAAGTGGACAATCTTTTAGGAAAAGATGGATAAATATATTTAAAACATATCAAACTTATTGATCTTCTATATATTCTACTATTTACCATTCTACCACCACTAATCAATACAATAAGATCTCAATAGAATACAAAAGAATTCAGAAAAAGACACCTCGCTATGCAAATCCATATAAACTTAAAAGAAAATATAGTTTGAACCTCTTTTCTATTATCCCAAAATGATTAATCCATTAGTTAAACCTATACAGCACCACCTTATCAATTATAATAAACCTAATCTTTTAACGTTAGACATTTATTGAAGTATTACACTAAGTATCAATAATATGGTGATCACACTAACTATAATCTGTATTAGCTAAATAACAAAAATGACTAACATTATCAACTATATAAAAGTTAAAATACTTAAATGTTAACTTTACAATATAAAAGACCGTACAAGAAGCAATAATAAAAGTATTGAATAAATTATTTACCCAAAAATAGATTTCCATTTCTGCCATTTCCTCGCTTTTTCTTCCTTCACTGTACACAGATATAAGAAGAAGAAGGTAAAAAACATTCGTAATGAACAAGAAACTTTTGAACTTAAAAGTATCGAAAAAGTAAGCATTCATATCAACGAGCAAACAAAAGCAAAAGAACACATATTGCATGATGATCAGATAAATACCCAATGCATGACCTAAAATTTAAAAAATAGTGAATTTTTTAATCAAATCAATAACCTGAAAAAATATGATTTTGAACAAATTCCAAATCTATTAATAAAATATATTTCAGAAAATTAAGGTTTTAAATGACATAATAATTTTATTTACCATTAAAACTAACTGATGAGTTTGATAAATAGCGACCCAAAAGAATGCTCTGTATTAAATTGCTTGCCGCCATTACTACTTCAAAGAGGAGATACAGAGAGAGTTGTTTGAAATACGGAAAGAAAGGAAAATGAAAAGTGAGTGGAGAAGAGTGTTAATAAGTTACCTGTGTATGTGTGCTTGATAATAAACGTGGGGCAACTGTCTCGTGACCACCTAAACCTACTTGACCTCAAAATCCAAATAGTATCTATAAATTTTAAACCACAATATTATAAACCAGTCCAACACGCCAACTAGTAATTAACGTGGTGGTTACGCACTATCTTTCATGGGAATTTTCCTAGTCCATCCTCCAGCACAACAAATTAAACGAATGAGGTACAAAAGCTTAGTAAGTCGGAACGTCTTTCATAACAGAGAATCTATACAAAACAATATTAGCAAAATCATATATGAAATCAACATACAATAATATAGCAATTTCCCTTTCCAGTAATCCCTGTCGTAGTAAAATCACGTGCACCCACTTAACTTAGAATTGTAATACAATACTATACTTAATACACATAGTGGACCGATCCACCTACGTCAACGTATACTAAATACTCATGGTGGACCGATCCACCTAAGTGTGAAAAGACCATCGAGGGACATGTGAACTTGACCGGGAAACTCAACACCGGTACACCGTGCTTGGGAAAAACCACCCGATTAGTGGAGAGGGAAAGAGAGTAGATTACAAGAATGTTCTCTTAAATAATAGAAAGCCATCAATGGGAATGGAGCTCAAATATTTTGAGCCTGTGGAAAAGGAAATGTTACAATTTTTAGAAAGTGATGGGTTAACGATAGAGCAAGTTTTTGGCTTTCCTTTGATTGCATATGTAGCCGGAAAAAATTGCCGGATATAGAAGATATACAAAGAATTGTTAAGGAACGGAATGTGGATTGTAAGGTGAGGAAGCACCCCACCGGAAGGTTGATCTTTAAGTTTGGTAAAGAGGAAGATAAAAGGAGTATACTTACTAAAGGTATGTTCCTTTCGTATAAGCGTCTTCTTCTTCTCACGGAAATCTCGGATTTTTTCGATTATGGAAAAATACCTACTTGGGTCATTCTTAGAAAACTTCCGGAACAAGTAAGAACTAATGAAGGATTAGCCATAATTGCTTTGATAAGTGGGTAAACCATTGCATACGGATGGTATTACCTTTGAGAGTGAAGATTTGCGAGAGTCCTAATTGATTTGGATTTAAGCAACGAAAGGAAATATAAGGTGGGATTTGGATCACACAAAGGTAAAATGCATTGTGTTGAGGTTGAATACGAAAACTTACTCCCATGTTACTCAAAATGCAAAGCTTACGGACATGAGAGAAGCAAATGCTTTTATACGAATGATTGAGAGGATCGGGCCAAAAATTCAAGTGTTTTTTTGAGATCAAAGTATGATAAGAAAACTGCTACTACTCCGGGACCTTCGGTGCAATTTCTGAAAATTATTGGAAAACAAATGGTAAAGTCCACACAAGATTACATTAGTGTTACACTGTTACTCCTATGGGACCAAAAAATGGTTTGCAGCGCACTGGAGTAGTAAATGGGGAGCAAAAGAAGCAGCACCCTACCACTCACCTTACCTCTCGGCTTCAGCTTGATTCGAATGGAGTAGCAGCTGCACAAATAACAAAAGCGACACGTGATATAGTAAATGGGGAGCAAAAGAAGCATTCGAATGGAGTATCTGTTGCACAAATAAATAAAGCTACACGTGATATAACAAATGGGGAGCAAAAGAAGCAGCACCTTAATTTGAAAGGAGTAGCAGCTGCACATAGGACTCCAGTTGCATTTATTTAATAATAATAAAGGGGCACAAATTAATTTTTAAGTAGAAGCCGCACAAATAAATAAATCAGCAGCACAGCAGCTCCGTAAACAGTTTTCCTTTCTCCGAAAATTTCATCCAGGGCTCGGGAAAAATCGTTACGCCTTAATTCCGTCCCGGAAATTGATATTAGTGGTGAGGTTCGTGTTTTCCGATTTGGTTCAAGTTCGCGCTCCGCCGCTATGTTTGTTTTTTCGGAATCGGAAGCGATAAAACGTTTACAAGAGTATGAAGAAGAGATAGAGGGTAAAAAGGAGCATCCTTTTGAGATGGTGGTTAGTAAGAAAACGAAAAATGTGAAACAAGTTACAAGAAACTAACACTTGGTAGCCAAGACGAGAATATGTGTGGCAAAAAAACAATATTGGAAAGTTAGAAGTGCTAAATTTAAAAGCACAAATAAGGGGAAACCCTCCGAGCGTTCTCTGTGATTATTACAACTTGGAACACTAGGGGTTTCGGCTCAACCCATAAGAAACGAGGTGTAGTTGATCTTATAAGACGTAAAAATATAGATATTCTTGATATTTTGGAGACTAAAAGCAATACAATTCGAGTGGATCAATTTATGAATAGTATACTTAGAGGTTGGAAGTGTGTAAACAATTTTGATCTTGTTGAACATGGGAGGATTCTAGTTGTTTGAAACCCGGATAAAGTGCAAGTGGAGGTTTTAGAGAGAACACCTCAAGTCATTCATTGTAAAGTAGTGTGCAAGGTTTCTTCTTTAAACCTTTACACTTCTTTTATATATGGATTAAATGATAAGAATATACGTAAGAACTTGTGGCAATTTCTTATCGATTTTACCGCTACTTTTGATGATTTGTGGCTTTTTTTGGCTGATTTAATAATATCTTGCTTCAAATGAGAGAATTAGAAGTCAAAGTGTAACCGTGGGTGATTTCGAGGAATTCGTGGATTGTTGTAATTATTTGGGGCTCGAAGATATTCAATATACCGGTCAATATTTTACATGGGACAATAATCATGTTCTTAGAAAGATAGATCGAGCCTTGGGAAATCGAAGATTGGATGAATCGAATCACTATATTCATCCAGAGTTTTTACCAAAATCGAGCGTGTCCGATCACTCGCCTTGTGTGGTAAATATTTTCTTACAAAATGTTACTAGAGTTGTTCCATTTTGGTTTTTCAATATGTGGGCGGAGCATGGAGATTTTAATAGTATGGTGGAAAATGGATGGAATAGGACCGTTGTTTCAGGTATTAAACAATACATTTTTTGCCAATAACTCAAGGTTTTGAAATTTGATTTGCGGAAACTTGATAATGAAATTTTTTCTCATATTTCCGCAGAAGCCGAGAAAGCTAAAGAGGATCTTGAAAAGGCCGAGGTAACTTTCTAACAAAACTTAACTAATGCTTGTAGCTTTGATGTGTTAGTTGGGCTTCGAAATAAGGCGAGACTACTTAAAAAAGCCGAGATTAGTTTTTTTCAACAAAAAGCTAAGTTTGGCTATACTATTAAAAGTAGTCGATGTTCGAAGTTATTTCATGGGCTAATGAAAAGTAAACAAAGGCAAAGATTTATTTTTAATATTATTTGTGCTAATGGATAATTATCGAATTCAAGTACCCAAGTGTATGAAGAGTTTATTAATCGTTTTTAAGCTTTATTGCGAATAAAGGATACAACATCTCATATTGAATCCGATTTTTTTAATTGGGGGAGTGTATTTTCGCAAGAGCAAGGTGTGGAGTTGTGTAGAGATATTACTGATAGTGAGATAAAAGAGGCTATTATTAGAATAGCAAATGATAAAGTTCCCAAACCCGATGGATTTTCGTCTCTTTTCTTTAAGCGTTCGTGGGATATTATTGGAGAAAATGTTTTATTAGCGGTACGTGAATTCTTCACTTCCGGATTTTAACTTCGACAATTAAATACTACGATTATTGCTTTAATTCCTTAGATAGATGACCTGACGTGTGTAGATAATTTTCGACCCATTTCATGTTGTAACGTGGTGTATAAGCGATTACCATGATAATGGCGGATCAGCTTAAACCGATGCTTAATAATTTAATTGATAAATCTCAACATGCATTTGTGAAGGGAAGATCTATAATTGAGAATATACACCTCATGCAAGAGCTTTTAAGGGGTACAACAATAATTGAAGCTCCTTGAGATGCACTATTAAGATTGTTTTTCAGAAGGCATATGATTCGATCTCTTAGGAGTTCCTTCATGAGGCATTAAAGGGTTTTAATTTACGGAATTTTTTTTTTTGAATTTGGCTTGTGTTTCATCTCCTTTTTATTCGGTGACTATAAATGGAGAAATTCATAAATTCTTTAAAGGTGAAAAAGGATTAAGATAAGATGACCCTATTTCCCCTTATCTTTTTATTCTTTGTCTTGAATACTTCTCTAGCCTTTTAAAGAAAAATACGAGTATTGATTTTAAATATCATCCTAAATGTGAGAAACAAAAGATCACACACTTAGCCTTTGCGGATGATTTAATGCTACTTTAAAGAGGAGACAAGGAGACGATAAAAATCCTTATGGATAGTTTAAATACCTTTGGAGATTGTTCGGGACTTCGTTTAAATGTTGAAAAGTCTAATATTTATTATATTGGAGTTTCAAATGATGACATTGAAAATAGTGTGACAACTACACTCTTGGAAAGAGGTGTCATGCCTTTTCGTTATCTTGGGGTCCCACTTGACTCCTCCGTTTTGCTTTCAAGATGCATTACTATAAACCTCTTTTTGATAAGTTGGAAGGTTATGTGAGATCTTGGAGAACTTCTTCTCTTTCTTTTGTAGGGAGAGTGGAATTAATTAGATTGATTCTCCAAGGAGTTATTTGTTTTTTTTATATTTCCGATTCCAATTGAAGTTCGAGATCGTGTGATTAGCATGCCAGAATTTTTATTAGGATAATAACCTCCTGAAGTTAGTTGGAGTAAGATTTGTATACCAAAAGATGAAGGTGGACTTGGGTTAAAAAATTTAGAAGCATGGAACAAAGCATAACTATTAAAAATGCATTGGAAAATATTAGAAAAGAAGGATTCACTTTGGATTAAATGGATACATGGAGAATATTTTCAAACTTGTGGATTTTAGGAATGGAAACCGAGAAAGGGTGATTCTCCTTTATCGAAAAATATTTCGGAGTTTAAGGATGTTATTTGTGGGTCCTTAGGAGTTGAAGTCCGGGAGAGTATTTTGGCATTGTTGTTTTCCTTGAGAAATGTGAGTAACATTACGCTTGGGATATCAAGTAAGGAATTTTATTCTTTACATAAAAAACCTTATGATTTATTTCGTCGGAAATATTATATTAAACCTTGGGCGAATATTATTTGGAACTCGTGTATTTCCTAAACATGCAATTATTGTGTGGATGACTTTCGAGTGAGGCTTAAAACTAAAGATTGCATTACTTATTTGGAGTTGGATCCTCTTTGTAATTTATGTGGAGAGGATTTTGAGTCAAACAAGCACCTCTTTTTTTATTGTGCTTATTCGAGGGCTATTTGGGTTGAGATAAAGTCTTTGGTAGGATTGTATAAGGAGATGAACACGCTCCTAAGTGCTTTGAAATGACTTAAAAAGTTTAAAATTAGAGAAAATTGGAGGAGAAAAGTATGGAGGATTGGATTTGGAGCTACCGTGTATTGTATTTGGAAAGCGAGAAATCAGCTAGCTATGAGAGGTGAACTTTCATCTAGAGTAACGGTTATTAAGGAAATAAAGTGGTGCATTTTTTCCATTTATTTTCCTTATTCCCTCATCATTCGTTTATAGATGGTGGTGGGCGATTAGCTTGTATTTGTATTAGTATGAGATAGTCGTTTTTAGCTTCTTAGTTGCTATCTTTAGCCTTTTAGATTAGGTAGGTAACTCTCTTGTATAGTGTATAGTTATTTTTTTATTAATACAACCGTTTACCTAACCAAAAAAAAGGTTCAATTATCAAAGGAGTTTGAGAAAAACAAAAAAGGTACCGAAAGAATTTGAGTCATGAGTAAATTGGATAGGGATATTTTTTAGGTTGCGTAAATGGCTGTATTAAAAGGAATAGGATATGGGCTTCCGTTAAAGACCGAAACCTAAAATACTTTCAAATAAAAACAAAATATTTGAAGGCATTACCCTAAACAATTTCTGACTAGACTGCTATCTGAGCCAGATTGTTGTTGACATGGCCGACCATTACTATCAGTCTCCAATCGCAGAAGACATTGTTCAAATTGTTCATTGAGCACTTTTCGATATTGAACTCGGAAGAGTAATCGGACTCCAACTGGCACCAGAGGTCAAAATCGATATTATCTGTTTAACATCTGAAAAAAATTGGAATTTGAAAAATATATGTGATTGGTCAAAATCGATATTATCGGTTTTTTTTAAGTGGGTAGTCCGAGCCAACACCTAACTAATCTCACGGAAGGTAGCACGTCTCTACACACCTAACTTCGGGCAAGTCAGAACTAGGTTACCCATGTTCTGGGAGGAGTTTCAGACCCTGTAATCCTAGACGACAAACAAGGTTCTGACCAGTTGCACCAAACTTGAATCTCCATGTACGCATAAGATTAAACCATGGCTGGTTTTTTCCATCCATAAATGGACCACAAATTATATTTGAAATCCGGCTTTGAACTCCATATCTCAAACAACTTTATAGTTGAGCCAACCTTCTTTAAATGAGCTCGAACCAACCATTTCATTAGTCTCGCCATCAGTGAACCTCAAACTAAGCTCACCTTGAACATCATTAGTGGACCTCGAAAACCTTAAATCTACAAAAACTATGGTTGCACGAACCGTAGAGTTTTACGAAACTTAAATACACTATTGACGCACGAATAGTTTCGTACTCAACCACACGAACCAGTATTATCTTGAACCATGGAACGAAGCTTATATCGGAGAGCTTCGAGTCCGAGCTCGTCCTGCATTGCTGAAAACAATTGTTATTTGAATTCTCAAATCTGAGAGCATTTTTTGTTGTCAATTTTTTTAAGACTACTCATTTATTTAGACCTCTTCAAATTATTTTTTATAAAGTGAAATATTTTCCTTTGTGTGAGGTTGAGATATTTTAGATAAAAATTCATAGAAAAATACTTGAAAAAAATATATTTTGATTAAAAAAATTACTCATAAAAATATATCATTTTTTATGTGTAATTATATACTCATCATACCGCTTATAATATAACATCATTGACAAATTTACTTGTATTTTACCACGTTAATACATTAGATAATATAATTTTAGATGGTATATATTATTATTATTTTTTAAGCAAGGATATCTATCTAAAAGAAGTTTATGAACAAAATTATTTATGAGAGGAAAAGTAAATTATTGGCTAGTTAACATGTAGAGTAATGATATATACCACTCAAAATCATACCATCCAAATACTACTCAATGACGTGGCGTGAATTGGTTGGTAATAAATTGTTAATTAGATTATGAAAATAAATAGATTAACTATTTATAGCCAACCAATTCACGTTACGTCATTAAGTAGTATATATCATTATTCCAACATGTATTAGGAGGTGATAGTTTATTATTGGATTAAAATGTAAAAGATTTAAGTTAAATTAATCTAGTATTGAGGTTATTGGACCAACATGCTACAAGATTGTTACAAAACAAAAGTAATGCATAGAATGTATAGGGTGTGGGTTTTACCAAGGCGGGCATCTCCACTTGTATTGTAATAATCTTGAATGAAGCTAGATAAATACGGTATGTATAATATGAAGCCCTCCTGCCTTTTTGAAAATATATATAGAGGATATGGGAGTGAGACGTCGCCTCACTTTTAAAAGTAAGTTATCGCTTAATAGTATATAAAAAAAAAATTAAACATAAGCTGGAAACTTAAACGTACGGTGTTCTTCTCTCAACCCCCCATCTCATTGAACTAAATGAGAGTATGCATGAGAGGCGTGTATATTTCCTATGAGAATAGTCGTGGTGCGCGTAAGCTGACCCGGACATCCATACATCGAAAAAAAAGAAAAAAAAAGGAGAACCCACACTGGAGAAAGTTGATTCCTCCAAAAATGAGGAAGATCAATGGCTCAATTACACAATTGATCGCAATATTATTGCTATTACCAATTTTATAAGCCAGCGGCGCAATTTTGTCTTGCTTGATGGCGTGTCACTTAAATTCTCTCATTCCATTTTCTTCTACAACCTCAAATCCAAAAGCTTCGATTTCGATTTCAAGATCTCCAATGAGATCTGATTATCTCATTGAAACGTTACGACGAGTACCTTTATGATGCTCTCATTGCCTTCGCGCCAAATGCCGATAGTAAGTGTTTGTTATTATATTATTTTGTTTGGATTAGTTAATTGTGTATTATTGTGGAAATAGACTGATGTGTTGGTTGATTTTAGGATTTGGAGGTGATTTGGATTTGGCCGCGGTTATGGATTTCGTTGACTCATTCAATTGCAGCTATTTTCATTACTCAGTGGTGGTAGTGGTGGACATCTTTGGTGGGAACGGCCTCGTCAATGGATTTGAGACTTAGGGCTCGATCAAGTGATTTTTACCATATTTGGGAGACAAATTGTTGTGGTGGTTGTGAGCTTAAACCTAATGTTGATCTACTGAGCTATTATGAGTGAAGAAGACAACCATGGGTCAACTTTTTATAGTTGCAGAAATGCAGCCTTACTGCAGTATTACTTTATGATCACAGTGGTGAGGCTAATGCAATTCCCCCGAAAAAATATTAATTAAGGTCCCTTATTTCTCGCGTCAAGGCACGTATATGATGGGAATCCATTCAATGCCTCATGATCTGGGTTTACTGCTGAACTTGAAATCACACCTCAATGAGGTTGATTTTTGGCTGAAGCTGCAGACATTAAATTGATACTTTTGTGGTAGTTAGTTTATGGCTTACCACTCTCATTGGTTTTTTTAATTTTTCTCATAGCCCATTACTTAGTGGTGGTACTGTAATCGTTTGTTTCCTAAAATCCATAGTTGTGATATTGTCTGAAGATGTGAGCTTCGTGTTACAAAAGGGCAATTGACCTGTTCATCTCCCCAAAAGTAGTGACATACGTATTTGTTACAGGTTTGCTATTTCTTATCCAAAACAAAATATTTTCTTGATATAATACTATCCTAATTTTTACTAGTTGTATATTTTTACAGCTTTGCAGTGGAGTTGATGAAAACACTGCTGGTGGCTGTGCACAGCTCGTCTTTGCTCCTATAGATGAATCTTTCGGTGATGACGCACATTTACTCCCTTATGGATTTCGCATCATATCATTGGATACAAATGCAATTCAGTCACACACCAATTCAACATTGGGTTGTTGGATTTAGCCTAACGGTTGCCCTTATTGTTTGCAAGTTTACCAAACTAGTCCCTTTTGTTGCAGGTTCGATATATACATTCAAACATAAATTGATGCATATATAATAAAAGACATGAAAACAAGATATATTTGTCATCGGATAAACAATTCAACACAATCGAAAGCTCCTAGCCATTGAGTCCAAGGACACTAGAGAAACAAATAAACAAATCCTTTTTTTCATTTCGTGATATGGTCACTCGTCTCAATAAATATACAATCGCATTTCCTAAACATATTTATGTTGTGCATTTGATAAATGGTCAACTAATTAAAGAATCAAACAAATTAATCACTAGTTATAAATTATTTCCATATACATTCTCTAAAATGCCAAAATTCAGCAGAGAAAACAAGAAGATCGATGGCACTCAGCCACTGGCATTATCTTTCACTGACCTACTACTGCTATTCTTCAACAATATGACATCATCAGAAGGAAAATCCATTTTCTCGGTGTTCACGAGGCTGTTATAATTGGCCTGATTTCCCTTTAGAACTTCCAGGACTTCTTTCATAGATGGTTTCATCTCTCTCCCGACCTGTAAACATCTACATGCCAACTCAGCAACCATGTTGATCATTGCATGTACCTTGGGATCTAATTTAAACCCAAGATTCACATACAAAATCTCGTGCAGTGCATCTTTTGAATCTTCATGATAGCGATGTTTGATAAATTTATCTCATTCCTATGCTTCGTTATATCAACAGCCGGAAGACATGTGCCCCAGGGTAGTTACTTAGGTTGTCCAGATCCGATGCTGAATTGGTAACGAGGATATCTCTCAGGAGACTACAGATGAATTCCAATAACGTTTCTTGAATTAACCGTGGTACATGAAGAAAACTAAGCTCATAAGCAATGCACCAAATACTGCTGCACCAACTCTTGTAATAATCATCTTATACAAACTCATTAGACCAAAAAACCCCAAACTTAAACCCTTCATCGTATACAAAATTAAACAAAAACTATACACAAGATCTTCATTGAAGAGAGGACGTATTTCAATCTTCCATGGAACATTTAGACCACCTACAATACAAATACCAGAAATTGAGTCAGAAGTAGGAAAAATAATTGCGAGAAGTAGAATGTGAAAACAGGCCCTTTTACGAAGAACATAAATTGAGTCAGGCGCTTTAGACCACTCTGCCAGGCTCATTATTCCTTTAAGATTCGGTTTAATAATGAAGATACAAAAAATAAACCTTTCTTCATACAATTAATACAATTAACTCCATTCCACTGCAGAACAAATCCCTTCTTTAAAATATTAGTATAAGTCATCTTCAATAATCTATTCAGGCTATTAGTCTCCACGAGTGCATTTACCCATGGCAGGCACCATCTTGCTGAGTAACTATTGTGATCGATAATCTCTGTGTGAAAGACTACAAAAGCATAATGATGAGTAGCATTACACCCCATTACATATAACTCACAATGTCATCTGAGAAGACCTAAGATTAGTCTCTTGAATTTTTTAGCAAAAAGTTAATGTAATTCATTTATACTAATCGTTTCTTGCATTATCAGTACTAGACCTAATCCTTTGAACACACCAAATCAATTGTATTTGCACTACTTGTTATAAAAATATTAACAGAAGAAGGATGATTAATTTAAAAAAAAACTCCAATGTTACTATCTGAATTCGAATCATCATTAAAGATTAACTAGTAGAGTTTAGATTGGTTACCTTTCTGATTTCACGCCTAAAGTCATTCCAATTAGATGAACTCGTCACACTTTGAAGTGATACCTGATTCAAACGTGAAATTCCATCGCCGCGCCTACTCAATCAGCAGAGGAGGAAGGAAGCACCTAGAATCCATTAACGATGCAATTTATCTTTTTTTTTCTAGTTTATTGGAGACAAACGATGTCCATTTCCGATGAACATGGAGGAGGAAGGAAGGATGCGTAAGATTTGATTGTAATCGTTATAATATAAAATAGCGGTGACTCACTTTTGCTATTCTTGTCAATTGTATAGCAGTTGGGAGAACGACAGCATACTAAGAATGCTTGGGAAGGGCGAGTTTCTTCAGGGTTTCTTCAAAGAAGCTGAGGATGAGCGCGCTTTAACTTTTTTAACTATTGAATATGTTTTCTTTTTAAATTTCTTTTTCTTTATATACTATTTAGTAGTAGGAGGAATGGGATTTCGAGACCTTAAAAAGGCTAACACTGCCTTGCTGGCTTCAGAAGCCTGGAGATGACTAATCCAGAATCACTAGCGGCAACAGTTTTGAAAGGTATATACTTTCCCCACTGCTCCTTTTGGACGTGAAAGTGCGACAGAGCAGAACATGGTCTTGGACCAGTATACTAGGTGGTCGGGATGTGTTGGGAGCTCAAGGGATAATTCAAATAGGGAACGGAGAATCTATGAATATTTGGAGGCACCAGTGGCTACCTTCAGGTATTATTAAGGACAAGCCTAGTAATACTACATTGGAAACTGTCGATCAACTCATGAATCAACAAAAGAATGAATGGGACTGGGAGATAATTGACAACGTAATCCCGGGACTGGTACACGGGGAGATTAGGAAAATTGCGCTGCTGAACACGGAGGATCAGGACATGTTTATCTGGCCTCATACTAAGACATGTACTTATACAACAAGATCGGGTTATAGAAACTTAATGCAACAGAAATGGACAGATATGGCTCAAACATCGCAACAAGCGGCCCTGTGTAACCCAAAATTGTGGAACCGTATATGGAAATCTAATGTATCTAATAAGGTGCGATCCTTAACCTGGAAAGCCTGCTGGAACATACTACCGACTAAACAAAATTTGTACTTTCGCCACTATAGCGAATCGAAGTACTGTAACTGGTGCGACACTAAGACGGATACGGTGGTTCACTTGTTACTTTCTTGTAATTTTTCTAAACAGGTATAGGCAAGGACAACTCTACAAATTAGGATCCCCGATGAGGACCCGGAATCAATCGGAGATTGGATCACGAACTGTTGCGATTCTATGGATAACAAGATATGGGATCAACATATAGTTATTGCATACATTCTCTTCACATTGTGGAACATATGGAAGGCTAAAATGAAAATGATACATGAAAACACGAGTATACAACCAAGAGATGTCATTTTTTCAACTTGTGCAGGTATGAAGGACCTATTTAGACAGGAATGGACGCAAGCACCTCAGCCTAGTGAACCAAACCCTAGGCCACAGGAGACAAAGCCATGGAACACTGAGGAATTCCGGGACATACGTTTCATATATACTTGTGATGCATCGTTTAAATCTGCAGCAGAAGTTAGTGGAATTGGAATCGTTAAGCGAGATAACCTTTCAGGGCACAGAGTGACATTCTCTAAACCCCTCTGGACACATTCGGCAGCAGAAGGCGAAGCAGTGGCTGTTCTCGAAACAGCTCAACTTTGCATGGCCCACCCAGACTGCAAAACCGTGATTTGTTCAAATAACCTTGACTTAATTCAAGGTCTCAAGTCGTTGCCAGACGCGTTCTGGAAAGTTAGACCTTTCGTCAAGCGGATCCAACGGATTGCTGAGAACCACCACAGTTTGGTTTTCAGACATCTGCCGCGTAGACTGAACGGGATGGCTGACCGAGCGGCTCGTAGTGCTAGGCAATCGGCGGGCAAAATGGAGGATCGCAACACAATGCTTTCCTCGTTTATGAAACTAGAAATTGGTTAATACGTTGCATAATTGTAATATTTTGAACGGTAGGAACGATCGACCAAATTTTTTTTTTAGTGATGGTTCACTTTTAAAAGTGAAGCGACGTCTCACCTCCCGTATCCTCTCTCTCTCTCTCTCTCTCTCTCTCTCTCTCTCTCTCTCTCTCTCTCTCTCTCTCTCTATATATATATATATATATATATATATATATGAGGTTATTGTTGATAACATTATCATTTTTTTTAAGCCTTCAATAATTTATTTTATAAAAAAATACCTAATGAAGTAATTATTTATAGAAAACATCCCCTTTATATTTTCATACCTTTACTACCCTTATTATTCAATATATTATTTTATTTTAATACAATATTAATTTTTAAATATTAAACAAATAATAGGGTACTTCCACCACTACCACCACCACTACAACCACCACAACCACCACCACAGCAAGCACCACCACCACAACAACCACAACCACCACCACCACCACCTACTACTACTACTACTAATTCCATCACACACGCGCGCGTCCGTGAATTTTTTTTAAAATCGTCATAACTAATTCAAAAAAAATCAGAAAAATAAAAATTTTGCAATTTTGGATAAATCAAATTAATATTTACATCTATGATTTTTTTGGAATTTTTTGAATTTTTTGATTCGCAGACACGGAATTCCATGTTTTAAACAAGAAATTCATTGTTCTGCGAAATTCTAAAAAAAAAATTCAAAAAAATTCATAGACGTAAATATTAATTTGATTTATTGAAATATATAAATTTTTGTTTTTTTTATTTTTTTAGAATTAGTTATGACGATTTTTAAAAAAAAAAAATCACGAACGCGCGCACGTGTTTACTAGTTTTTTTTTCTAATTTCTTTTTTTTTCTAATTATTAATTATAGGGGTAGTTTGTGATGAGGTTGTTCTCTATAAAGTATCTTATTGTAGGTACCTTTTTCTAAATAAGTTTTTTAATAGACATTAATCAACAATTGGCTATATATATATATATATATATATATATATATATATATATATATATATATATATATATATATATATATATATATTTTCATATATCGGAGGCTTAAAAACCAATAGTTAAAACAAAATTAACTTAAATTACTAAAGGGGAATCTAATACAATTTTAGGAGTTGCAAAATTACTCCTATCATTCGTAATAAATCTCCATAGATAGTTTGGTGGATCCGCAAACTCAATTGGAACAGCTTGTTCCCTTGATCTCTCCTTAACTAACTTATCCGCACATTGATTAGGTTCACGAAAGATGTGATTTAATTCGAAATTTGGATAAGTTTTTTAAGATATCCGTACATTCACTCCCTATGTGCGAGAATCGACTACTTGAGTTTCCACCATCATTCGCTAGTGCATAGAGCTCCTTTGAATCGATCTCGATATAAAGGTCTTTATACCCTTTCCTTTTCGTACCGCCCATCTCAATCCAAAGTGAAACGTAAAGAGTTCTGACATGAAAGGAGAGTCCACTATATGACAACTTGAAAATCCAGCTATGAACGTGCCACTCCCATCTCTTACAATATCCCGGATTCCAACTGCACCCTTACTTTCATCGGAGCTTCCATCTACGTTAAGTTTTCCACGCCCACAGGCTTATTCCATTTGACCATCGTATATTTTGTCGATACAATTATTCCTCCATCGATTTCCTTCCCCATGCCAATACACAATCACAAGCTAACCTCATTATCTCTTTTTTAATTCCATCGATTCACGGTGCAATTCTTTGCTCGCTAAACACAACTCTATTCCTTCTTGTCCATATTATCCAAACCAGTGCAAAGAATATAAGAAGGCACTTTATACCTTCCAATATTTCTTTAACCGTCAAATGCCCCTTCCAATATTTTTTAATTCCAACATATTTTCGGTCTCATTTACAACATTCATGCTTGCATAATTTTACCACATGTTATACACACCATGGAGTCAACGACCCCGCGTTGAATTTATAACAATAATAAATTTCTATCCTTTGGGGAGAAAATTTTAAAAAAATTCTGTCTAATGTAATGTTGCCCATAATACAAAGCATAACAAAAATATTACAAGTTACAACCAGGGTGATTGACCTATAGGGTCTTAGAGACTAGATTTTTGGCCTAAAGAAACTAGTAGAAATTCTTATTTCTTTAAAAGGACCTCAATCATGACCAAATACTAAAATACCCTTACTAACACTAAAAGACAAAAAGGTGATGTCACTGTTCATCTCTTTCCATTACCAACATATCTCCGACCTCCAACCTCCGACCACTGACCACAGACTCTGACCTCCGACCACCAACCTCCGGTCACCGGGAAAAAATGACGAGTTTTCTACAAAAATTGATGAGTTTCAAAAAAAATGATAAGTTTCGTAAAAAAAATGATGAGTTTCATAAAAAAAAAATGATGAGTTTCGTAAAAAAATGATAAGTTTCGATAAAAATGATGAGTTTCGACAAAAAATTATGAGTTTCAACGAAAAGAGCTGAGTATTCAATAAAAAAAAGTTAAGTATTATTAATAAATAATGAGTATCACTTTTACACACATTTATTATTACAACAAAATAAAAACCTAACTATTTACAACAGCTATTAAATAAAAACAGTTATTAAGCAAAAAAAGGAAACAAGCCTAATTACAATAAAAACGTTTGAAAAATTAGGTTTGACCAGATTTTACAAAACAAAAAAAAGGCTCGTCTTCTCCATCTCCACAAACGGTGAACCAGGTGCGGAAGGAGGCGGGCTCACGAACTCTGGGCCATCTTCTGCAAGGACCGCGGAAACAAGGAGCTCAGCTCCTTAATCTTCTGCAACAATGGAGGGAAACAAGGAGCTCACTGGAGAAGGAGGTCGAGATTTGAGTTGCAGAAACAAGTGCCTCACTCAGATTTCTGCAACAATGGCAAAGGCTGCACAGATTTTTTACATTTTACTCCAATAATAAACTATTGCCTTCTAAGACATGTTAACATGCCAATAATTTACTTTTCCTCTCATAAATCATTTTGTTCATAAACATTTTTTAGATAGATATTTTGCTTATAAGCTTTTGTGGTTAAAGTTAAATAATAATTATAATATATATCATCTAAAATCATATCATCTAATATATTAACATGGTATAATTTAAGTATAATTAAATTTGTCAATCAAGTTATATTATTAGCCATATGTAAGTTTTTAAGATTTTAGATGATATATAAAATTACACATAAAAATTGATTTATTTAAGTGAGTAAATTTTTTTTAATCAAAATAGATTATTTTCAAGTATTTTTCTATGAATTTTATCTAAAATATCTCAACCCCCCCACAATGTAAAATATTCCACTTTATAAAGAATAATCTGAAGAGGTCTAAATAAATGAGTAGTCTTACAAAAACAAATTGACAAGTCTTCAATTACTTTTAAAATATTTTCCCCATATATAATAATTTATCTGACACTAACCTATAATGAACACTCAGACAAAAAATACTCTCATATTTGAGAATTCGAATAACAATTTTTTCAGCAATAGAGGGCGAGCTCAAACTCGAAGCTCCCCGAGATGAAGCTTAGTGCCATGGTTCAAGGTGGAACTGGTTTGTGCAGTTGAGTACGAAATCTGGTTTGTGCAGTTGAGTACGAAACAGTTCGCGCATCATTGATGGATTTAAGTTTCGTGAAACTCTAGGGTTCGTGCAACCATAGTTTTTGCAGATTCAAGGTTTTCGAGGTACACTAATGGTGTTCAAGGTGAGATGAGTTCGAGGTTCACTAATGGCGAGACTAGTTTGTACAGATCTGAGCTTGAAATGGTTGGTTCGAGCTTCATTAATGGAGGCTGGCTCAATTACGAAGTTGTTCGAGATATGAAGTCCAAAGCTGGAGTTCAAATATGATTTGTGGTCCATTTATGGATGGAACAAACCAACCATGGTTTAACATTATGCGTAAATAGAGATTCAAGTTTGGTGCAACTGGTCAGAACTTTGTCTGTCATCTAGGAGTACAGAGTTCGAAACCTCCCAAACATGGGTAACCTAGTTCTGACTTGCCTGGAGTTAGATGTGTGGAGGCATACCCTGTGCTGGAGATCTCCCCGCCTAGGCGCGCCTAGGCGTCAACTCCCCCCTTAGCCGCTTACGCTTAGTTAAAATTCTAAACGATTTTTCCTAGCGCCTTAGTCACCGTGGAATAGGCGCCTAGCCCATTTAGGCGCTGATTAATGGCAAAACATGCACGTATATGCCTTCTTGTTATTATTCTTATTCTTGAGAATTCTTTAATTGATATTATAATCTATTTTTTTAGTATTTTTATATTTACTATAGTGTTGTTAGTTGAATTTTATGACTTAAATAGTTAAAATTGCTATAATTAGTACATATATATTACTAAATATACAAAATTACACAACGAGATTCAAAACCGTATACTTTCGCCTAGTCCCTGTGTAATCCTGCCTAGGCGCTAGGCCTTGGTCGACCGCATAGGCCGCAAAACCAAGATATTAACGCAAGGCATACATACCTTCTGTAGGATTAGTCGGGTATTTGCTCGGACCGCCTGCATAAAAGAAGCCGTTAGTATCGATTTTGACCAATCACATATATTTTCAAATTCTGATTTTTTTACCGTTGTTAAACCGATAGTATCGATTTTGACCTCTGGTACCGGTTGGAGTTTGATAACTCCACCGAGTTTGATATCAAAAAGTACTCAATGAACAATTTAAACAATGTCTTCTGCAATTGGAGATAATGTCAGCCATGGCGACAACCATTTGGAATAGCATTCCAGTAAAAAATTGTTTAGGGTCACTATGATGCCCTCAAATATTTTGTTTTTATTTAAAAATAGTTTAGGTTTCGGTCTTTAACCAGAACCCCTATCCTATTAATTAGTATTTACTCATGACTGAAATTCTTTTCTACCTTTTTTGTTTTTCTCAAACTCCTTTGATAATTGAACCTTTTTTCTATTAGTCTCGCATTTCTCACGACTATACAATCTACACTTGTCTATACTATCGCAGTGGCAGTCCAACCGTATCAAGAAAAACAAACGCAGTGTCAGTACAACCGTATCCTGACAGTTTCTCTCTCATACACGTTTATTATCAAGCACACATACACAGGTAACTTATTTACACTCTTCTCCACTCACTTTTCATTTTCCTTCTATTTCAAACAACTCTCTCTCTTTATCTCCTTTTTGAAGTAGTAATGGCGGCAAGCAATTTAATACAGAGCATTCTTTTGGATCGCTATTTATCAAATTCATCGGTTAGTATTCTTTAATGGTAAATAAAATTATTATGTTATTTAAAACTTTCATTTTCTGAAATATATTTTACTAAGAGATTTGAAATTTGTTCAAAATCATATTTTTTGAGGTTATTGATTTGATTAAAATAATCAACTATTTTTTAAATTTTAGGTCATGCATTGTGTATTTATCTGATCATGCAATATGTGTTCTTTTGCTTTTGTCTGCTCGTTAATATGAATGCTTACTTTTTAGATACTTTTTAGTTCAAAAGTTTCTTGTTCATTACGAAAACTTTTTACCTTCTTCTTTTATATATCTGTGTTTACAGTGAAGGAAGAAAAAGCGAGGAAATGGCAGAAATGGAAATCTATTTTTGGGTAAATAATTTATTTAATCCTTTTATTATTGCTTCTTGTACTGTCTTTTATATTGTAAAGGTAACATTTGAGTATTTTAATTATTTATTTGTTGGTAATGTTAGTCATTTTTGTTATCAAGCTAATATCGATTATAGTTAGTGTGATCACCATATTATTGATACTTAGTGTAATACTTCAATAAATGTTAAATGTTAAAAGATTAGGTTTATTATAATAGTAATTGATAAGGTGGTGTTGTAGATTTAACTAATGGAATAATCATTTTGGGATGATAGAAAAGAAGTTCAAAATATATTTTTTCTTTTAAGTTTATATGGGTTTACATAGCGAGGTGTAATATTGATGTCTATGTCTTTTTCTGAATTCTTTTCTATTCTATTGGGGTCTTATTGTATCGATTAGTGGTGGTAGAATGGTAAATAGTAGAATAGAAGATCGATAAGTTTGATATGTTTTAAATATATTACTCCATATTTTCCTAAAAGATTGTCCACTTAATAATTCACGCAATTTGAGAAACACACGTCATAAAGTGTCTTGATATCTTAAATTTTAATTGAAAATATAATATAAATATATTTATAAGGGTGACAATAGAAAAAGTTGAAAAATATGTCTTGATATTTGGAACTACATAATTAATAACTGAGCATACTTTCAAGCTGAGTCGAGCCAAATATTGGATGTTTTAGACTTATTTGTTCAATTTATATATTTTAAACGAGCCGAGTTCAAATTTAAAGGAGTTGTATTCAGATGTTTAAACATGTTAGAACAAGTTTTATATGAGCCTAACTCAAAGTGTTAATTAGATTTGATAGGTAAATTAGTGTACTGTTCATGAATATAAACATAAACGAGCCATTTAAGAACAAGGAAGTGCAAAGACTAGACATATTCATACTACATTATCACAAATATGATTAGATCTGAAGCTTACCAATAAACTTATGCACTTCAAAATCATAGAGAATAAATGTGTGTTAATTTATTGAAGCTCTTAATATAGTAGAGTGGCTTTGTAAATGCTACCTTAGATACTAGTCTCTGATTATCTGAGCAAAGCAGAAATTTTATCTCCTGAGACTTAAATATTTGTAAAAATTGTGATTAATTTTGTTTTTCCTACGCATTTAATGTGTGTGTTGTGGTGGGATTTAATTTTATTAAAAAATGTACAACGTTGTCTCTAACACGTGTAATAAATTTGTCTTTTGTAACACCTGCGTATACGTGTTTTAAGGCCATGGGCGCGACTTTTTTCATTTCAAAAATTTTCAGTGACGTCTCGAGCACGTGTCATAATTTTTATCGTTTGTATCACGTGACGTTTGGTTTCCTAAAATTGTAAAAAAATGTCTATATAAAATAGAATATTGTATCGTAAAACGAGAAAACCCTAACTATTCTCTTATTCTTCATCGTGCGCCTCGTTTTTTAGGGTCATTCTTGTGAACACTTTTATGTGCTGTATATTTTAATCTTCAATCTATGTCTTCTAGATCTAGTATTCTTTCCATTTGATCATTGTTGCACACAAATGTTAAATGTTTTTGTACAAAAAATTGTCTTGCAACATATTTACTTATGCTTATTCTGCTAAATTTATGTACTTTTTGTTATAGATGTGTATCAGGACTTGGTCAATTGTGACAAATTTAGTCGAGAATTAGATCATGTGACTTAGCTATGTATTTTTTCACAAATCTAGGAAAAGATTTTGAATTTAAATTTCAATTAAAATGCGCGGGAAAGGGCTATACAAGTTTCCATCCTCATATTTTGCTTAATTGGAGATGGATCTTAGATTCTGTGAAATATAGCTTATACTGATTAGGAAATCTAGCTTTTAATTTAGTTATTTATGGCTCAAATTCTCTAGAATTTTCTGAATTGCTTTTGTAAATCTGACTCTGTATTTTGTTTTTGTTGTTAATTGCAAAATTGACAAAATATACCCTTTTCTGACTTATTTTATGAATGCAGATACTAAACAAGAGTGTAGGAAGTGAGCATTTGAAAGAAACAGTAATGGGGAATCATTTTACCTTACGTTTTGAAAAAGCCATTTTTGCAATGAAGGATCTAGGAATTTCAGCTAAAATTGCGAATACAATCCTTTCTGAGCTATTGAGACAGTATAATAATGATTGGGATAAGATTGAGGAAGAAAATTATCAAATTCTTGCTAATGCTATATTTGATCATTCTGAAGATCAACAGGTTTGCTCCTTTTATTCTTTTTTTTGTTTACACCTTTTCATTTTTATACTAAAGGTTAAATTTATATATTTATTGTAGAATACACAAGTGGTGCGTGGTGAGACCTCATCAGTTACTGAAAATGGAAGGAATAAGTTACCACAAAAGGCTTCTGTAATTGAAAATCGTGATAACAGAAAGTTGAAAAAACCTGAAAGGGAACAACCTGTTTTACCTGTCTCTAATTGTATGTAAATCTCCTTATTTTATTGCTATTCAGGTCCATTATCTTTCGAAATGAGCTTCTTAAGACCATTTATCTTTTATCTTGTTCCCACTTTTAGTCTAAAAAGGAAATTTCATTTTGGACTAACAGTGGTGGGGGAACAATATGAAAGACAGTGGGCCTTAAATGCCACATTCTAATAGATGAGGGACCTGTATGGTAAAATTTATGTTGTCCTGTCTGTAAAATAAAACGTTTAACAGTATTTATGTTCAAATTTCAGATAAGAAAGAGAGTGCTTTGCATGTAGCATCATCTACTTGTGGAGAAGTTAATATTTCGCTACAATTTAACGATGCTCTAAGAAGAAACAACACCGGAAATGTCAACGTTAACACAGTGCTTAGATCAGTTGAGCAAAATTTATTAAAATCAAGTAAAGATCTTGGTTTATCTTCCGAATTTTCACTAAGCAAGTTACTAAAAGAAGTATGCGAAGACTTTGTAAGATTACAAATACCCTCAAGCTCCTCCTCTAGTAGTACAGGGACGGTAACTTCAAAAAAAAGATTTTCAAGTGGTGCGGGCCCATCAAGAGTTCGAGGCCCAACCGTGCTGGAAGCTGATATAACTAACGGGAATGAAAAAATTAGTATATCGTTAGTAAATGAAACAGGTATTAGAGAGGAACTTCCGAGATTTATATACATGAAACAGAGTATGGCTTTTCAATCTGCAGTTGTACAAATTTCAATGGCACGGATTTCGAATGAAGAATGTTGTAAATGTGAAGGAGATTGTCTTTCTCGTAAAATTCCATGTCATTGTGCTCGTGATACTCGTGGTGAATTTGCATATACAAAAGAAGGATTGCTTACAGATAAGTTTTTAGACAAGTGTATCTCAATGCATAATCGACCTACAAAACATTATCATCACTTTTGTGATGATTGCCCTATCGAGAGGGCTAAAAATGTTTCCAGAGTAAATATAATAAAGTTGAAAAAAGATAGATTAGATCAATACATCATAATATCTAGAAAAGTTTGCAGAAGACCAAGGTTGTGTTCAATCTAATGCATTTAGTGCCTTCTGGTATGGCTAATGGCAACCTAGAAGATGAAATGTCTATGTTTTTAGGTTCAAATAAGGGTCAAAGACTAAAGTCACTCAAATTTTATGATCATTTCATCTTGGAATGTCAAGGACTCATTACCGAATTCAAGCAAAAATAAGTTGTTAAGTGTAGTAACAAAAACTTATGGTTATTGTAGGCCTTTTAGAAACAAAAACGTGCAAAGAAAGCTACGATAAATTTGGTTTATATAACCTTCCTGATTGGGGATCTATATCTAATTATAACCTATATAGTAGGGGAGGGATTTGTATAAGGTGTGTATAGATAGTAGTGCTCAAGCAATCTTTGCACTACTATCTAAGATTGAGAAGAAGAAGAATAGAAACCTTTGAAAGAAAGTGGCTTAAAAATCATCATACATTGAATTAACTACAAGGATCAAGTTATAGGCTTAAAAGTTCTTTAGCCCAGCCATGTAAGGCTTCGATTGAGTCCCTCGTTTAATTGACAGGGCAAATTTAAAGATAGAGATTTTTCTATATAACAAACAACAAAAAGTAGATAATCTTATGCGGCCTAAATATACCACGTGTATCAGAAAGCCTTTGTCCACTTAGGAGTGCTTTTTCATGAGCTAAGAGCCTAAAACCATGCTTTTAAGAGCACAAATCTCTCATCACAAGTCACAACACACCTCAAGAAGAATACACTAAGTGACTATAAGATAAAGTAACTTTACTTAAAATCAAGTAACTGGAAATCCTCTGAACATTAAATTTCTCCAAGACAAATATCGATAAATTAGTTACATTTCTCAGGCAAAGATGTTAATTTTTGTACAAAACAAGCACCATGTTATCTATAATTACAAATTTTTCCCGCAAATAACAAAACCATATTATACACAAAAAGCAATCAAGTAACTCACAAATCTCCTAATCTTTTGTCATTTGTCACAGTTACTGAAGTTGAAGCAATATAAAAAAGCTGCAGTATCTTCTTCTTCTCAATATCCCCCAACTTTTAAGTATAAGATTGCTTGAGCACTACTATCTATACACACCTTATACAAATCCCTCCCCTACTATATAGGTTATAATTAGATATAGATCCCCAATCAGGAAGGTTATATAAACCAAATTTATCGTAGCTTTCTTTGCACGTTTTTGTTTCTAAAAGGCCTACAATAACCATAAGTTTTTGTTACTACACTTAACAACTTATTTTTGCTTGAATTCGGTAATGAGTCCTTGACATTCCAAGATGAAATGATCATAAAATTTGAGTGACTTTAGTCTTTGACCCTTATTTGAACCTAAAAACATAGACATTTCATCTTCTAGGTTGCCATTAGCCATACCAGAAGGCACTAAATGCATTAGATTGAACACAACCTTGGTCTTCTGCAAACTTTTCTAGATATTATGATGTATTGATCTAATCTATCTTTTTTCAACTTTATTATATTTACTCTGTGTTTCTATTCTCAAACCCACCCTTTCTTTTCTCATAGGATTATTCAAAAAAAAAATCTCCTCTTTTCCACCCATTTTAGATTAGACTTTTCAAATATAGTTGCATAATGTGCAACTTCTTTACATATAGTACATTTTGAATGTAACTATTCATAGATAACCTCAACTTCATGTATCCCCTCTTCATCTAGATCAATGGATATATTATGAATCAAATTTTTTGAAACATCAACTTCAATAGAAACTCCTGCAAAAATCAACATATAACTAGAGCTTGTAATAGATCCATTATATAATTTGACCCATAATAGTACCAACATAGCCCAAACCTTCATTAATACATAGTTGCAATAGACCTTTCTTTAAATTGGTCCACAAAGGTAGTTTATTAGCTTCAAGATTCTCAAAAATCATATTAGACTCCAACTTTTTGAGCAACATTATACTTCCAGCGACATGCCACACTTGCTCCAGAACTTTGTTACAAACTTCTTCATTTTGTAATTGAAATAGAAACAAACTTAAATCTGTAGACTTGATATTAACTCGTCACTTTTCCTTCCACTGGATGCTAAAAATATTCTTTATCATGTAAAATGTAGGGAACTCCCCTAACAACTTAACTTCATACACTTAAAACCTATCAAAGTCTTGATCCAAGAACATTTCATCCAAATAATTTGGGATAACAGAATTAAGTAGAAGGACAATGGCACAGGTTCAATATAATGAATAAATAAGTTTTCAGGTATTCAAAAACTATACCTGAAACCTTTTTGGAACAAATTGTCGAACAGGTGGTGAGCTAAGGCCAAAAGACCAACCATCCATAAGAAGGAAAAAGGAAAGAGATAGATGAGAAAAACACAACAGCAATTTTTAAAAGATTAAAGCAGTAAAGATAAATAATAAATTCCAATAATAAGTCAAATCAAATGATATGTCGAATGAATTTGTAACAATAATAAATTTCTATCCTTTGGGGAGAAAATAAAAAACATTGTCAAATGTAATGTTGCCCATAATACAAAGCACAACAAGAATGTTACAGGTTACAACAAATCCTTAATTATGGAAAACTTATAAACTGTTGATGATACATACATCTACCCCGCCTATTTCATGATTTTCTTTCTTTTCTCTCCTGAAGCTAATATACAAAAATGAAAATAATTAGACTATAAAATTAAGTCTAATATTAATAACAAGTTGATTCAAAAGAACAAATTATTAGCTCACTAATATTAACTTATCTGAAAAGAGAAAATGAAACACTAACCTTTTGCTGCTTTATTTGCTCTCTTGTCCCGACAAAATGAACTTCCACAGGTACAATTGAACGCTTTGATTGGGTGATTAATATCGGCAAAATCAATCCCATAATCCTGCAATCCATCTCAAATTCTCAGATGTTTAATTCAATATAAACAATAAATGTTTCTACCAACTAAAAAAGCATGTAATCGACTTACCCATGTTATCTCTTCCAATGCCTTAACTTTTCTCTTGGTAAAAAACGCAATCTGCAAACAAAAAAAATTAATATTCAATAGTAAAAAATCTCAGTAAGAATGTAGAGTTAAGATCCATACATGATAATAGTGGTGATCAGGTGTCTCTATTTGAACCGGGATAGCAATCAAATGATCGTCAACACATCTAAACATGGAAAAAAGTTGAAATCAATAATATTTAAAATAAAAGAGAAAAGCCTTTAACAAAAAAAAGGTACCTATGATTAATAAACCGCGCAACATTCCCATAGTATGTTGCATCAAGACAAAGGGCTTCTTCGTCTTTTAAAAAAGCTTCGGAACCCCAATCTGCATCAAGTACAACTGGATATGTGTGACGTTCATTGCCCGTATTTTTATTCCTATCGAACAGTTCATTGTTTGTTAGTATTTCCCCAACATATTCACATACGAAAGCCCCTCTCGGTAAATCCTCTAGTGATCGTATACCCCATCCTTTACCATCATTTGTCATAAACACCTAAAAAAAATTATAAACATTATTACATACAAATAGAAAAAAAAATGAAATAAAAAGTAAAAAAAATTAAAAGAAAAAGAAAAAGAAAAAAATAAGGAAAAAAAAAAAAGAGAAACAAAAAAGAAAAAAAAGGAAATAAAAAGAGAAAAGGAAAAAAAGACAAATGTACCCCTAATGTAATAACTAACCTGGAGTTTTCTGGAAATGCCTCGCTGGACAACCCTGTTACCACAATTCTGATGACACCGACATTTATTCCAACATTCCTTAATGAAATCGTTTACAATATGTCCTTTACATTTTTGAGGTCTGGAAACATTTTTAGCCCTCTCGATAGGGCAATCATCACAAAAGTGATGATAATGTTTTGTAGGTCGATTATGCATTGAGATACACTTGTCTAAAAACTTATCTGTAAGCAATCCTTCTTTTGTATATGCAAATTCACCACGAGTATCACGAGCACAATGACATGGAATTTTACGAGAAAGACAATCTCCTTCACATTTACAACATTCTTCATTCGAAATCCGTGCCATTGAAATTTGTACAACTGCAGATTGAAAAGCCATACTCTGTTTCATGTATATAAATCTCGGAAGTTCCTCTCTAATACCTGTTTCATTTACTAACGATATACTAATTTTTTCATTCCCGTTAGTTATATCAGCTATCAGCTCGGTTGGGCCCGCACCACTCGAAACTCTTTTCTTCGAATTTGTGTTTGTTATATCATCTCGAACTCTTGATGGGCCCGCACCACTTGAAAATCTTTTCTTTGAAGTTACGGTCCCTGTACTACTAGAGGAGGAGCTTGAGGGTATTTGTAATCTTACAAAGTCTTCGCATACTTCTTTTAGTAACTTGCTTAGTGAAAATTCGGAAGATAAACCAAGATCTTTACTCGATTTTAATAAATTTTGCTCAACTGATCTAAGCACTGTGTTAACGTTGACATTTCCGGTGTTGTTTCTTCTTAGAGCATCGTTAAATTGTATTGAAATATTAACTTCTCCACAAGTAGATGATGCTACATGCAAAGCACTCTCTTTCTTATCTGAAATTTATATATAAATACCGTTAAATGTTTTATTTTACAGACAGGACAACATAAATTTTACCATACAGGTCCCTCATCTATTAGAATGTGGCATTTAAGGCCCACTGTCTTTCATATTGTTCCCCCACCACTGTTAGTCCAAAATGAAATTTCCTTTTTAGACTAAAAGTGGGAACAAGACAAAAGATAAATGGTCTTAAAAGCTCATTTTGAAAGATAATGGACCTGAATAGCAATAAAATAAGGAGATTTACATACAATTAGAGACAGGTAAAACAGGTTGTTCCCTTTCAGGTTTTTTCAACTTTCTGTTATCACGATTTTCAATTACAGAAGCCTTTTGTGGTAACTTATTTCTTCCATTTTCAGTAACTGATGAGGTCTCACCACGCACCACTTGTGTATTCTACAATAAATATATAAATTTAACCTTTAGTATAAAAATGAAAAGGTGTAAACAAAAAAAAAGAATAAAAGAAGCAAACCTGTTGATCTTCAGAATGATCAAATATAGCATTAGCAAGAATTTGATAATTTTGTTCCTCAATCTTTTCCCAATCATTGTTATACTGTCTCAATAGCTTAGAAAGGATTGTATTCGCAATTTTAGCTGAAACTCCTAGATCCTTCATTGCAAAAATGGCTTTTTCAAAACGTAAGGTAAAATGATTCCCCATTACTGTTTCTTTCAAATGCTCACTTCCTACACTTCTGTTTAGTATCTGCATTCATAAAATAAGTCAGAAAAGGGTATATTTTGTCAATTTTGCAATTAACAACAAAAACAAAATACAGAGTCAGATTTACAAAAGCAATTCAGAAAAAATAAGAGAATTTGAGACATAAATAACAATATTAAAAGCTAGATTTCCTAATCAGTATAAGCTATATTTCACAGAATCTAAGATCCATCTCCAATTAAGCAAAATATGAGGATGGAAACTTGTATAGCCCTTTCCCGCGCATTTTAATTGAAATTTAAATTCAAAATCTTTTCCTAGATTTATGATAAAATACATAGCTAAGTCACATGATCTAATTTTCGACTAAATTTGTCTCAATTGACCAAGTCCTGATACACATCTATAACAAAAAGTACATAAATTTAGCAGAATAAGCATAAGTAAATATGTTGCAAGACAATTTTTTGTACAAAAACATTTAACATTTGTGTGCAACAATGATCAAATGGAAAAAATACTAGATCCATTATATAAATTTGTATAATAGAAGACATAGATTGAAGATCAAAATATACAGCACATAAAAGTGCTCACAAGAGTGAACCTAGAAAACGAGGCGCACGATGAAGAACAGGAGAATAATTAGGGTTTTCTCGTTTTACGATACAATATTGTATTTTATATGGACATTTTTTTACGATTTAAGGAAACCAAACGTCACGTGATACAAACGAAAAGTTTATGTCACGTGCTCGAGATGTCACTAAAAATTTTTGAAATGAAAAAAATCCCGCCATAGCCTATACTCACGTGTCAAAAAAGACAAATTCATGACACGTGTTAGAGATTAGAGACAACGTTGTAAATTTTTTAATAAAAAAAAACCCACCACAACACATACATTAAATGCTTAGGAAAATGAAATTAATCACAATTTACAAATATTTTAGTCTCAGGAGATAAAATTTCTGCTTTGCTCAGACAATCAGAGAGTAGTATCTAAGGTAGCATTTACATAGCCACTCTACTATATCAAGAACTTCAATAAATTTGTGGAAAAATGTAGTATAAATATGTCTACCCTTTGGACTTCATTGATCTTAAATGGCTCGTTTATGTTTATGTTCATGAACAGTAGATTAATTTACCTATCAAATCTAATCAACTGTTTGAGTTAGGCTCGTATAAAACTTGTTCTTAACATCTTTAAACATCTAATATACATCTCATTTAAATTTGAACTCGGCTCATTTAAATTTATAAATTGAACAAATAAGTTTAAACATCCGGTATTTGGCTCAACTCAGCTCGAAAGTATGTTCAGTTATTACATATGTAGTTCCAATAAAGAATATTAATAACTTTTTCCATCATCACCCTTATAGATATATTTGTATTTATGTTCTCGATTAATATTTAAGATATCAAGACACTTTATTACGTGTGTTTCTTGAAGTGTGTGAATTGTTTTATGGACAATCCTTTTGGAAAAGATGGAGTAATATATTCAAAACATATCAAACTTATTGATCTTCTACTCTACTATTTACCATTCTACCACCACTAATCAATACAATAAGATCCCAATAGAATATAAAAGAATTCAGAAAAAGACATAGACATCAATATCACACCTCGCTATGTAATTCCATATAAACTTAAAAGAAAATATAATTTGAACCACTTTTCTATTATCCCAAAATGATTAAACCTACAACACCACCTTATCAATTATTATTATGGTAAACCTAATCTTTTAACGTTAGACATTTATTGAAGTATTACACTAAGTATCAATAATATGGCGATCACACTAACTATAATCTATATAGCTAGATAACAAAAATGAATAACATTATCAACAAAATATATAATTAGAATACTCAAATGTTACCCTTATAATATAAACGACAGTACAAGAAGCAATAATAAAAGGATGAAATAAATTATTTACCCAAAAATAGATTTCCATTTCTGCCATTTCCTCGATTTTTCTTCCTTCACTGTACACAGATATAAGAAGAAGAAGGTAAAAAGTTTTCGTAATGAACAAGAAACTTTTTGAATTTTAAAGTATCTTAAAAGTAAGCATTCATATTAACGAGCAGACAAAAGGAAAAGAACACATATTGCATGATCAGATAAATACACAATGCATGACCTAAAATTTAAAAAATAGTTGATTATTTTAATCAAATCAATAACCTCAAAAAATATGATTTTGTACAAATTTCAAATCTCTTAGTAAAATATATTTCAGAAAATGAAAGTTTTAATAACATAATAATTTTATTTACCATTAAAGAATACTAACCGATGAATTTGATAAATAGCGACCCAAAAGAATGCTCTGTATTAAATTGCTTGCCGCCATTATTACTTCAAAAAGGAGATAAAGAGAGAGAAGGAAAATGAAAAGTGAGTGGAGAAGAGTGTAAATAAGTTACCTGTGTATGTGGGCTTGATAATAAACGTGGGGACGTGAAGGGTCGGGTCGGGTATGAGAGAGAAACAGTCCGGATACGGTTGTACTGCCACTGCGTTTGTCTTTCTTGATACGGTTGTACTGCCACTGCGATTGTAATACCCGGTTATCGTCGTGTGTGTCTAATTAATTAGTTATTAAAATTGATGGGTGTCATAGGAAAGAAAATAATAGATTAAGGGTTTATTGCAATTAATGAGATATTTATATAATATTACTAGTCTGTGCTTTGGCTGTGTAAGCACGAGATAAGAACAAAATAAAAATATAGAAATAAATAAAGAGGATAAGCTATAAACAAACAAAAGAAAATGACACGAAAGTTCAAGGACCTTACTGTAATTAAAGGGAAAACTAATTAGCCTCATCATCGGAGAGGTAACACGTATAAGTTATATATTGTTTTCAAATTTGTATATTAGTTAATAGAAAGAATATCAAAAATTAAAAGAAAGGCTGTTAGAGCAGCGGCCGTCTTAAATTCTTAAGACCCTAAAGCTTTAAACCATTTTCTCAAAATCTCTCATTTCGTAAAAAACGGTAAGTGAAAACTATGTAATCATTTTTAGATCAATTATGTGTTTGTGTATATATATATATTTTGATGTATATATATATGTTGTGTAAATATACATAGGTGTGTAAATGATGGTTGTTCACGTATCATGTGTGTGAACTTAAGAGGGGGTGCTTGAGTGATCTTATATTAATTTAACAATTGGGTAAAGTTACAATAGATAGATAAATATGTATGTATACGTTATATAAGGATAGCAATGAGTAATTCTTTAAATCATAATTGCTGCATGTGTATGTAAGAGTAGAAGATAGTAAAGATTAATATATATTAGGTATAACTAGGAGAAAAAGGAGGACAAAGAGGACTAAGTATTACATGTGTGTTATTATATCATTTATTTGTTAGGAATAAAAGTAGAAGTATCTATGGTGGGGGATAAAGAAGAAGAGATATAAATAGTTAAAATATGATACAATATTAAATGTAAGAAATTGTAATTATTGTCTTTTATATTAGTTTTGATAGTGGAATGGCCTTCTTAGATTTCAAACGTGAGTGAGGAATAGTGAAAGAGAGATAAATTGTGTAATAAATATTAATTATTAACTTGGTTATACTATATTAGGTGATATATTAATTTAATTGATGATAATATTATTAAATGGTAATTTTAGGATGATCGGGAATTTAATTACAAGCACGGTTGAGGTAAGTCGGACTCCCTTCCTTATGTCGATTTACGATATTGTGTTATTGGCATTTATTTAAATTGTATATATTGAGATTACGTGAAATATGATTATATCTTGTGAAATGCATTTAGTTTTGTACTAGACCTATACGTGTTATGTGATCATTAGGGCTGCGACACCTATCCGACAGGTGAAATAGTCGAGGTACTGAGTGTGGTACTCAGGTACTGATTGCGTTGTGCCGTAGGTGGAAAGATCCACTGCGGGTGTGTGGGGTGGGCCTATATGTTGCCCAGGGGGTCGGAGATGGCAGGAGCAGGCGATGGTACTAAGGCTGTGTACCGAGGCACTAGTGAGTGCTGAATATTAGTTATCGCAGCTCTAAGTAGTGTGTGTGCATGATCATTTATATTCGAGGCTAGTGATGGCCGGTTACTGAACAATTATGCCATACATGCATTTCATTTACATGTTATTGATTATAATTCGTGTTATAATGTTGTTATGTGAATCCCCTTCCTGGGAGACGTTTCGACTTACTGAGCTTGTGTAGCTCATTCGTTAATTTAATGTGCAGGGAAAAGTGGGCTAGGAAATTCCCAAGAGAGATAGTGCGTTAACCACCGTTATAATTATTAGTTGGCGTATTGGACTAGAGGTATAGGCGAGTCGCAATATTGTTTCTTAAATAAACTTCAAGAATGTAAAATATATGTATATTAGTAAAGTCTAAAATTTACCTTAATGAGTTGTAATTATTGAATTTGGTTAGGTCGCCTTGCAGGCTTAGGTGGTTTGACTTAAGTCTGCGGCATGTCGCGCCCTGGGTTTCGGTGGTGGAAATTCGGGGCGTGACAGCGATAGTATAGACAAGTGTATATAGTCGTGAAATGCGAGACTAATAGGAAAAAAGGTTTATCAAAGGAGTTTGAAAAAACAAAAAAGATAGCAAAAGAATTTGAGTCATGAGTAAAATACTTATAGAATAGGGGTTTTGGTTAAAGACCGAAACCTAAAATACTTTTAAATAAAAACAAAATATTTGAGAGCATTATATGGAAAGTACACAATTTCCGACTAGACTGCTATCTAAGCTAGATTGTTGTCGCCATGGCCGGCCGTTACTATCAGTCTCCAATCGCAGAAGACATTGTTTAAATTGTTTATTGAGCACTTTTTGATATTGAACTCGGTGCATTTACTGGACTCCAACTGGCACCGGAGGTCAAAACCGATACTATCGGTTTAATATCTGTAAAAAAACAGATTTTGAAAATATATGTGATTGGTCAAAATCGATACTATTGGTTTCTTTTTACATGGGTGGTCCGAGCCAACACTCGACTAATCCCACCGAAGGTAGTCACGTCTCCACATACCTAACTCCAGGCAAGTCAGAATTAGGTTACACATATTCTAGAAGCTTCGAACCCTATAGTTCTAGATGACATACAAGGTCCTGACTAGTTGCACCAAACTTGAATCTCCATTTACGCATAAGCTTAAACCACGACTGGTTTGTTCCGTCCATTAACGGACCAAAAATCATATTTGAACTCCGGCTTTGAACTCCATATCTCGAACAACTTCATATTTGAGCCAACCTCCATTAATGGAGTTCGAACCAACCATTTCAAGCTCACGTATGTACAAACTAGTCTCCCCATTAGTGAACCTCGAACTCAGCTCACCTTGAACACCATTAGTGGACCTCGAAAACCTTGAATCTGCAAAAACTATGGTTACACAAACTGTAAAGTTTCACAAAACTTAAATCCACCATTAATGCACGAACTATTCCGTACTCAACCCCATGAACCAGTTCCATCTTGAACCATGGAACCAAGCTTCATCTCGGGGAGCTTCGAGTATGAGCTCGTCCTCCATTGCTGGAAACAATTGTTATGTGAATTCTCAAATCTGAGAGCATTTTTGTCTAAGTGTTCATTATGGATATTAGTGTCAGATAAATTATTATATAGGGGGAGAAATATTTTTAAAGTGATTGAAAGATTTGTCAAAATTGTTTTTGTAAGATTACTCATTTATTTAGACCTTTTTCAAGGTTTTTTTTATAAAGTGGAATATTTTATTTTGTGGGAGGTTGAGATATGATAGATAAAAATTCATAGAAAAATATTTTAAAAAAATGTATTTTGATTAAAAGAATTACTCACAAAAATAAATCAACTTTATGTGTAATTATATATCATCTAAAAGAGTAATGATATATACCATCCAAAATAATAACATCCAAATACCACCTAATAACGTGACATAAATTTGTTGGCTAAAAATCGTTAATTTATTTATTTTCTTAATCTAATTAACGATTTTTAGTCAACCAATTTATGTCACGTTATTGGGTAGTATTTTGGTGGTATATATCTTTACTCATCTAAAATCATACAAATTCACTAAACCGCTTATAATATAACTTGATTGAAAAATTTACTTGTACTTAAATCATACCATTCTAATATATTAAACAATATGATTTTGAATGGTATATATTATTATTATTTTTTAATTTTAACCATAAGAATTTATAAGCAAAATATCTATATAAAAACGTTTAACAAAATTATTTATGAGAGGAAAAGTAAATTATCTGTAAAGAACAACTCATTAAGAAAGATGAATTATAAGTTATAACCATCGCATGATAAAGAATTTTATATAGTTTTGAAAACTCAAACTCGGATAGTGATCTAGCAGACTAGCAGTACCCTTAGTTTCTGATAATTGCCCTTTGTCAACCAAATTTTCCCGTCTTTAAAAAACAAAATTAGTCAGAAAAGTATAATTGCTCGATAATATATGAGCTTATATATATGTAAATAGATGTGGAAATAGTTAAATAGAAATAAAAATTGTTTAGGAATTCATATATACTACACCATCAAAGGAAAAATTCAAAGTAATGAAGAAAAAAAAAAAAGGAAAAGGAAACAAGATGCTAGAAGAATGTAGGAAAATCATAACATTTGGAAACCCTACAAATGTAATTATATATAAAATGGGCGTAGGTTTTCCTTAGGAAGGTTAGAGGGAAAAGTTCCTGGTTCATGTTTCTTATTTCGACCTTTCTTATTTTTTTTCGACCCACAAGTGAAGGTGAACTGAAATCCGTATGCATTTCCGATACACGAAAATAAACCTTTTTTCTTCGATGAATGCTTTCTCCTTGGTCGATGAATATTCATATCGCCATGATCGATTGCTAGAACATTCATTTGTCTCCCCACGCCTTTTGATTTTGAACTAGTCTCACTAGCACTTGTCACGGTCCATTGATCAATCGGTAGGACATTCATTTGTCTCTCCACGCCTTTTGATTTTGAACTAGTCTCACTAGCACTTGTCATGGTCCAATGATCATTTGCCTGGATATTCGTTTGTCTCACTGTGCTTTTTGATTTTGAACTAGTCTCACTAGAAGCTGTCACGATCCAATGATCATTTGCTAGTTCATTCAGTTGTCTCTCTACGTGTTTTGGTTTTGAACCATATTCACTAGCACTAGCCACAGTCCAATTGTCAAATATCGAGCTTCCAATTGATGGCGTATAAGAACCAGTTCTCCTTAATTTTGATGCTTTCTCTGTTGAAAAAGGTTTTATGGATGAGTAGAATGAATTACCATTATTAGAAGAAATCATGACTTGTGATTTTTCGGGTGATGATTGACTCCATATTATGCTTCGTAAAGGTGAAATATCTTCCTCTGAGGGTTGTATCCTCGCGCTTTTTGAACGTTTCAATCGGATAGGTGAATTTTCATGTTCGAATTTCTCATTTTCCATCTCTTTCAAATCAAAGTTTATATCTGGATCACTTAGTAATGACTCAAATTTCTCATCTTCTATGTCTTTCAAATCAAATTTTCTATCGTTATCACTTAGTAATGACTCAAGCTTTGACATAGGTGAAAGACTTGAATCATTTGTAGGGGACGGGATTTCAATGTTGTTACCTATGAGGTTGACACTAACATTGAGAATCCCCTTCAAATGTCCCGATGGACGACGAATATGAAGTGCGATTGATCTTGTTGATGAGTTCTTATTCGCAATAAGGGGTCGAATTTGGTTGATCGTAAGACGAGTTGTGCCAATTGGGAGGTCACGTAACCAAGCAACATTGTAGATTTCAATCATGACAACTGATGTTTCTGAACGTAGAAAATTATCATCTACGCGAAATAGAAACTTGTAGTTCCATGTAGGGTTAGTGTGGCCTTGATGATCAACTTTTGTTGTCAATTTGTTATCGGGATTCACCCACGCGACAACAAATGTGCGCAACATTTTGGATACAGGTGGGAGGTCATTTGCGGAATTGATATTGATCTCTAAAACCTTATATGGAATGGACATTTTCGATGTGAACTTATCAGGGAGCTGTCAAGAGGGGATGAAAATAGCCCCCACCGTCCAATTCAAGGACGATGAGTGCTGAAGAAAGAAAGAGAATTGCATATGAGAACTCTTTTTGGGAAAAGGAGATAGCTAGGACATTTGGGTTACAAAAATATTGGAAGGTGACTGAGATTAAGGAGTTATATTTCATTATTTTTTCACCACAATTTTGCGAAGAAAAAGGAAGAATATATGGATGAATGGTGTATGTTTGTACTATCATCCTTTAAACACGCTCTACCATTAAAAAATAAGAATACCGAAAATGATACAAGTTAATAACTAACTTTTGTGGAAAAGAATCATCTCTTAACTTAAATTACCTCCAATCATTCTGACTTTTATTTTCATCTAATCAGATCTTAACTATTTATTTAATGAAAAAAATATTAATTTTAAAACACGTTTCTCTCAAATATTAATTTTTTAATTAATAAATAAAATATTCATTTTGACTTTGAAACACATTTCTTTCTCATGGCCATTACCTATCAATCGTATTTTTTCTCTTCTTTCCTAACTTCCCCTCTTCTTCAACCATATTTTAGTTTCTTTATTATTTATGGTTTTTTTTTTACCTCAAACAAGAAAAGGATTGCTAAAAATCATATCTCATCTTTATCATCTTTTTTTCCTCACGGCACTGGTAAATATATTTCATTCTTCTTTCCTCTATCATATTTATTGTCGTAGTGTCTTCTCAATGATTATACTGCAACAAATTAATTGTAATTTTTAGTCATCGATACAAGAATCAAAAGGATCGATGGGTGAAGAGATTTGGCTGCAGTAAAATTATTGAGTGAAACAATTTGAATTAAACGCATTATACTTTCTCTATGATTAATACCAAACAATTATTCATAATCTTCTACGTGGCTACAATATTTGAAGAATAGTTTGTACAATTTTTTTGGCAAGATTTTCATCTTATATAGTAGAATGGTTCAATATTAATAATATAACCATTAATTTTATTAATAAAATATATGTCAAAGTTAAATAAGTAATTATTATAATTAATTTTTGTATGACATAATCCGGGCTAACTTACGTGCACCCGGCTAATCCCATGAAGATATACATGCCTCCCATGTATATTCTCATGAAATCAGAACTAAGTTACCCATGTTTAGGGAGGAGATCGAGTCTTGTACCTTTCACTTTACACCCGTTAGGGAGAGGATTCAAACCTTGGACCTCCCCCTTTAAGTGTTGAAGAAATAGCAGGACTCTAGCCAGTTGAGCTAACCCAACTGGTTACTGAGCTAACCCAACTGGTTACTGGACTAGCATTTTTGTTTTAAATTGGACTAAAATTGAGTCTTTTTAAATAAAAAAAATTATACTATATATGGAAAAACGAAACATTTGGGACCCTAAAAATGATAAGCATTGAGGGAGGCTCAAGGCAATGGCCTCCTTACCTCTCCTCAGAATCGGCTCTGGATATCGGACCATCTAATATTGAATGAAAGTATTTTTCATTTTTTTTCTTTTATAAGAAAGTCATCCAAAAGTAAGAATGAGAAAAAGTGCATTGGAGATGAAATGCTTTAAACATCAATAAGATATGACTTTTTTTATCAATAAAGAGAGTATCCTTGTCTAATATGCATATTTTTATATTTTTCATATGAATTTCTTTTTGCACGCATCCATTATCAAAAGAAGAAGGTAAAAACTAATCGTGGGAAGCGATTTGGTCGCAATAAAATTATTAAAAATATAATATGAAAAAAAGATAAAGGGAAAAGAAATGGGATATGGTGATTCGTGAAGATGGAGAAGAAGATAAGATATGTAATTTTATTTTATTTTTGAGATACAAAAAGTCATTAAAAAAAAGAAATAGAGTATGATCGAAGAAGATGGAAATGAAATATTGACACATTATATGTGTAAGTAAAAAAGGAGGAATATTGGGTTTGACCGGACTTCATTGGAGTCTTAAACCTATTCTATCAGAAGTTAGAAAATGGTTAGGTCAGTCTTCCTATTGGAAAGTTGCCCATATTGAAAGAAGATAAAATTCTACTACTGATGCACTAGCTAAATGCACAAGAAGAAACACGGACCTATCAAACTGGAGGGATTTTTTGCTTATTGCTTCTAATAATTTCCTTATTAATCTTTGTAATAGTTTTAAATAACTGCTAGTTGTTTTCATCGACAAAAAAAAGGAGGAAGGCGATAATAGCAACATGAGGCGATAACACTGGAAAGTTACGTAATACCACTAATCTCAACCAATTCCAGACATCTCTTACACCCATATATACAAATTTATAGTCTAGATTCTGATTCATTACTGTTGGTCATATTAGGTCTATTTAAATCCAAGGTTTTCAAATAGAAACACGTTTAATAGGTAGATTTACTGAGGTAGCAGCATTAGTTCTTCCTCAGATGGGCGAGATAACACAAACAAAAATCGACCACACCACAAAGATGATACTTTCAATCAAGAAAGTCCATATCAGGGGATTAATGGACCAAACCCTAACCCTAGGGTTTTCAAAATCCCAGAAGAAAGACGACATAGAAGTGGGAAATCAGAGGGCAGTAACTTTAATAAAGAACAAATCACAAAACAAAGCCAGCTAGAATCTAAACTACCACTGAAAAGGAGAATAAGAGACCTAAGGTATCATAACAGGGGACTAGATGAGTGGCAAAGCAGTTAAAAGGAGAGCCTTAGGAGGAGAAGGAAGGATTGTGAAGACAAAACCGCGATGGAGCACAATGTAATCAACTAAATCTACATAAGGAAAGAACATTACAAGTACGAATCTGTTTTTGTACTTCTCGAGAACACACTCATGAAAAAACCCCAAAGGAGAGAAAGTAACAAAGGAATAAGATTTACGGATGAAGAACATACATTACAGGACGCATGGCCCATATGCAACAGAATAAAAGAAAAATAAAATACACTTAGAAAAATCCAGAAATGCGTGGAAGTATCAGAACACATAAGGTGAAACGGTGCACACTGAGGTGTCAAGTGTTCAATCTAAAATGATCAACTTGCGAAGAAACCAAGGTCAACAACTACCCTATATAAGACCGACTAGATATGGTTTTAGGAAACAAGGTACGTCTCCTCATATTCTCTCATCTCTCTCTCTCTCTCATTGGTAATATGAATACTCTTCTCTTTTCTGCATCAATCAGCACGGGCATTTAGAGATCTCTTATAACGCACTACAACATCACTAGTATATTGCACACATTTATTACTACTCTCATAAACACATAAGCAAGAACATGGAAACTCATGACAGGCATGCATTACCTATTGTGAAACTGAATGACGTGAATAGGTATGACTTTGGGGATTATTGAAAGCAGGTTAGAACAAAAGTGGTAGTCTCACTACGCCAAGGTGCATCCCTGATCCTTTATGTCATCAGAGATACTTTGATTGTTCCTCAAGGATTCAGGAAATACACTAGGGATCGACGGGGAGTCAAGGGAGACTTCCACTTGACTGAGGTTAAAGAGTGGTATACTCATTACGCGATGGTGCATCCCTGATCCTCTATGCCATCGAGATACTTTGATTGTTCCCCAAGGATTCAGGAAATACACTAGGGATCGATGGGGAGTCAAGGGAGACTTTCGATTGACTGAGGTTAAAGAAAATGTGTTCAAACTAGAGACCTTCCAAGAAAAAGAACATGAGAGATTATGGAGTTTACGGCGGGGGTGTTCATTGGCATGCATGTGATCAATGCGGATAAAAAAGTGACAGGAAAGGGATCCCAATCGAAAAGATTTATGGTTGGCCGAAAGGAAAATATGATATTGAGGACATCAGTTAATTTTTTACTTGGTTTAATGAGCACCATGTACATGAAGGCTTGCTGATTTACGATCACTCGCGCAACAAAGAACCTTTTCAGGTCCCGATCGTCCAATGACTAAAGATGAAGAAGAGTATAATTAGCATATTTGTATGGAATTTTACTTTTATTCGCACATTTATTTGTCTTTTTATGCGTACTTTACTATTTATACTTCTTTCAATATGACTATGTATAAATTTAATTATGATTATTTATATTTGATAGTCAACAACTATTTTTTGTTCAATTTTGTATTTAGACTCGAAAACTAAAGGTGGAATCCGGTTATTATTAAAAAAAAAAATATAGTCACTTATTAGCGACGAATTGATGAACTCGTCCCTAATCTCGTCATCATTAGCACAAATTTTTTGTCTCTAATGTGAATTTTATTAGCGATTTAATTATCTTCTCTAATGTGGTCATTATTAGCGACGAAAATTTTGTCGCTATGTGGACCTCATTAGTGACTAAATTATTGTCTCTAATGTAGTCGTCATTAGCGACAATATTTACGTCGCTAAAGATTAACATAAATTTTTGCTAATGATAATTAGATGTCATTGCTAATCATAAGTTGTAAAATACGGTAATTTTTTTCTTTAGTTGTCTGCAATTACAAATTAGTGACCACTTTTTTACAACAAAATCTTCTTTCATTAGCGATAACATGTATCATCGACTATTATGTCACAATGTTTTGTGGATTGAATGCAGAGTAATCTATTAAAAACAGCCCAAAATCCAACTAGAATATTTTATAATGCCTAACTATATTTTTGTTTTATATAAGGCCAATACTAATTTTTCTGGTTTGAATTTTTACCTCTTTACCCTTGTTCCCTATTTTTATTTTTTAATTAATACCCTTGTACATTTTTTTATTCTTTCAATTTTACCCCCGAGGGTACATACCGATGCCGATTGTTAATTTTTGTAATGTGATTTTTTATATAATTGATTTATAAGTTCTAATATCATTTTCGGGTTTGTCTTTCTCAGATCCATTGTACCCTAAGGGGTGTACCCAATCCTAATCATAATACCTTGTCGGTTTTTATCCATGTTCATGTCCAATCGTTGTACCTTAGGAGTTGTACCCATATCCATGTCATTTTCAGTCTTCACCACTCGCATAGGAACAGAAAAACAAAAGGAATCTCGTAGAATCAAAAAATAGATTTTTTTTTACTACAAAACAATCAAAATAAGCCTAAGGGAATCTAATACCTGGACCCAAGGGGTTGGACCAAACATCCTCTCTTTACCTTAGTAGATCTAAACAGACCATTTTAATAAATAATATGTTTTTTTTGTTTTAAAAAATAATAATGAAACATGATAACTCCTTCAAAAACCTTTGCAAAACAATGACATTTTTTGTTTAAAAAAATAGACAGTGACATAAAAACAAAAAAAAAGTGAACGTTGAAAAACAATGAACATGATAGATCAGTTGAAAAACACAATGAACATGATAAGTCTCTATGGGTTGTACCTTAGTGGCTCTCCCATTTTTCAGATCTGAGTTGAAAACAATGAAATAAAAAAACAAAAAAGAAAATCTAATAGAAAAACCAGTGAACTAATGGGCTCCGACGGGATCTGAGACTACTTCACGGCGGCGGCGGTTTTCTCGTGCTGCATAGCGGCGACTAGGAAGGTGAGACCCTAGCGGCGTTTTTCTTGTGTGGTAGTGACCATGGTTTTCAGATGTTGGAGCCTGGCCCACGTCGAAAATGGTCCAGCAGAGAACAAAGATCTAGTTTCACACTTGCCAGAGAAAATGCCCATGAAAGGTTTTTAGATGGGGGAGAATGGCCACACAGCAGGGACGGTTTGTTGGTGGTTGAGAATGGTGGTGAGGGTGGCGAAGGGGTGGGGATGGTGGTGAAGATCCATGACAACGGGAGAGGGGGTGTGGGTTTGGTTCTGAGATCAAATAGAGAGAGAACAAAGAATGGAATGAGAGAGTGATTTTTTTTGTTTCAAACCCTAATGGGTATTTAGTTTTGGTTTGGAAAACTTCATCGTATAAGATAGAGAATGGTAGGGATAGTGGTGAAGGTCCAAGGCAACGGGAGAAAGGATGTACGTTTAGTTCCGATCTCAAATAGATAAATAACAAAGAATGGGATGAGAGAGAGATACTGGGTTTATTGTTTCAAACCTTAATCGGTATTTGTTTTTGGTTTGGAAAGTTTCACCATATAAGATAGGGAAGAGTGGGTTTTTTAGTCTTTTTTTTCTTTTTCAGTTAGGTTTTAATGAGTTGGTCGAACTTAGGCCTTTGTTTATTAATCTTTAAGTGATGAAGTTTTATTACATAATTTCCCCTTGAATGCAAATTCTTGAGGTATTGTCTCAAATTCAAGGAATTTGTGTTAAATTGGCTATTGGTCCAGTTTTCAAAATGGTCTAATTTGAATAGAATAATAAGGAGATTATTACCCAAGGGGTCTTGAAGATACCACCTCAAGACTTAACAACATCGGTTGACTTTCTTCTTCTTACTAAATGCCACAAACTAAATTTAACAGTATAGTCAAAAATCCCAATTACCTTCTTACCCGTTTTTAAATTTTAGTTCCCTATATATACTATTTATATTTAGAATTATTTTAAAACCTAATTATTTATCTCTTCTCTCCTCTCTCCTCTCTCCTCTCTCATCTCTTTTTTTCTCCCTCTTAAATTCTCGACGCAGCTTTGCAGCAGCATAAAGCCATAGCCATGGAAAACCGGAGAGAGAGCTCGTCGTCGAAGGTTTTTATTCCGGCTGCTCCGTGAGATCTACTACTTTGTGAGATCTCTGTCGTTCGTGACTCGCCGGCGAGTTTACGCCGCCACTGAGGGGCCATTCTCCGCCTGGAGCTCGAGAAGATGCTTCGCACTGCTGTGATGGCCACCGTTGCTGAGCTCGGTGGTTCGATGGTCGGATCTTGAGATTTGTTCATGGATGATCAGGAGCTTCGATCGAGCACGAAATTCGACCAGATCTGGCCGGAGTTGAACACCTGCGAACTTCACAGCTATGCTCAGTAAAGAAGACTATGCTCGGTACCTTACAGATATGCTCAGTACTTTAATATGCTTGTTACTTTGCTGAAGATTCCGCTGCGAGGTGGTGGCTCGAGGTGGTGATGCAAGGCGGTGATTCGAGTCCATTAATGACAGCGGTTAATGAATTTGTTCTTCTTTGTTATTTTATTTTTTGCAATTTTTTTTAATTCTTTTTCATTGTAATACTCAGAAACTTGTAAAATAATGTAAGCATATTTTTTTAGGGGATTTAGATCCTTTTATAATATAATATCAATTTTCTTGAAAGTTATTGTTAGTGATTACTGAATATTTTCATTGATTTTTTTCACATACTCAGTAAAACTACTAAGCATGCTCAGTTAACTTATTGAGCACATGAGCATACTTAGTAAATATTCTGAGCAAACAAGCATACTCAGTATATTTACTCAATAAAAAAATTCGAATAATCAACCTTTTTTGATACTCAACACTTTTTGCGATGCTCAGTAACTTGTTCCATGCTCAACAACTTTTTCCATGCTTAGAACTTCATGCTCATTAAATTTTTCCAGACCCAGAATTTTTTCAAGGCTCAGAACTTTTTCCGGCGGTGGTCGGAGCTGGAAAGTATTGATAGTTAATGAAGGAGAAGAGAGAATAATGGTAATGGAAGAGAAAGAATAATGGTAATGGAGGAGAGAGGAGAATCTATTTTTTTGTGTTATATACATTATAAGGGTAGTAATGATAATGGACATTTTAGAGGCCTCTTTGGAAGAGAGAAATGGATTAGTTTATTTGTGGCGCTAAGATAGTTTTCAAGACCTAATGTGTAATTGATCTAATAATAAGTGTCCGTTTGGAAGTGTTTTTTTGAAAAACCACTTAAAAGCGTTTCTAGTATTTTAAGAGTTTTTAATCCTAAAAAGTATCTTGAAAAACACTTTTCTGAGAAGCACCAAATTAATGCTTCTTAAACAAAATACTTAAAATAATTTTAGATTTCAAAATTATTTTTAATAATTTTTTTAAATTTTAAATTTTATTTTAAAAGTACTTTTATATTCTAAAATAAGCACTTTTTTTTTTTGTTACAACTGAGGTCAAGATGACCAGTAAATCAATATGACTTACAAAACTCCCGAAGGAGAACACAATACTACTCTAGGGGTAGCTAGGCCACATTTATCCTTCATAAGTAAACTTTTCATTCTCTCCGGAGGGCTAGAGATATACGCCGGATCGCCTTCTACTTGCATTCCCATCTTTGCCATAAAGTCCGCACAACAGTTTGCTTCTCGATAGACATGAACCAAGTCAAAACCTCTATGATTTGTGAGAATATCTCTACAATCTTTAATTAGCGCGTCTAACCAATTCCCATTGTTCCCACCGCCCTTCACTAGCGCGTGTAACTCTAGCGAATCGGTTTCGACAAACACTATTCCATAATTCCTTTGACTAGCTATGGATAACCCGTGATGTAGTGCAATAAGTTCCGCTTCGAAAGCCGACTTTACTTTAGTCCTACCCGCAAATCCTCCTATATAACTCCCATTTGTATCACAAAAGACCCCACCTATACCAGCAAAAGAAACGCCCTGTTTAAAGCTCCCGTCTATGTTTAATTTAATGCCCATTACAGGTTTAACCCATTTAACGAGGGTACTTTTCGCGGATACAATCAAACCTCCGTCAAACTCCTTACCCCAGGCTCTAACATAATTAATCGCATTATTCTCGACAATATACCTCAAAGTTTGTAACGGTTTGCTCTTTTTACCTCCGTTAAATATGCGGTCGTTTCGGTCTAACCATATTGTCCACATGATTGAGAGCGCAACTATCTTTAATTCTATCCCATTCGCTACACCTTTACACTCCATAACCTCACCCCACCAAGATGACTTCGCGCTGGAATGTACCGAATCAGACCCATTTCGCAGCAGTTCAGTTTCTGCAGTATTATGAACCTGCTGTCCTTGAGCGAGCTGCTGAATTCCAGCTCCTGGGTATGGTCCTCGATTGCTGTTCCGGACCTGTTCTGCAGAAGTATTCCGGGCTGAAGTAGTGAAGCAGCCATCTTCATGGATCTCGTCGAGCCCAACAGTGATCTCCTCCAACGCAGCAGCTGTCTGAACAGTAGCAATCCGCACCTCATCTAGCTGTCTAGTGCGAATCTGCAGTTCAACAAGTTCCTGCCATTCCTTCCATAAAGCCGCATACCTGCTACAGTCTCGGAACAAGTGCAGTTCCGTCTCCAGTTCAACCCCACAGCCCGTACAAGTTGAATTAATATTAACCCCACGACGAGCGAGATTAGAAGCAGTAGGAAGTCTTCCCCAAACGGCCCTCCATAGCAGCATTTTAACTTTTTGTGGGCATTTAAGAGTCCACACTTTGTCCCATTTAAAACTCGCATCATCAACCGGCTTCCGTGTCAAGTTATACGCTGATTTCACGGAGAAAACACCTGTTTTTTCGTACTTCCATTTGCAGCCAACCGACGGATCAGTACCATTTAGCTCTACCCCTTTGAGCAGTATACCATTACCTTCTGTTATACCTTTACACATCTTGGAATCGGAGTTTTTAGCGACCCTATTAAGTAAACCACTACCGAAGTACTTTTCTCTCATGGTTACAGCCCAAAGGGCAGAATCTTTTTTCAAAATTCGCCACCCCAATTTCGCCAATAACGCCCGATTAAACTCTTTAGTTTTGCGAAATCCCAAGCCACCTTCTTTCTTCGTACGACACATCTTTTCCCACGATAGCCAATGTATTTTCCGCCCTTCTTCGCTACTACCCCACACGAAATTCCGAATTAACTTGTCAATTTCATCACACACATAGATTGGGAGTTTAGAAGTTTGCATGACATAGGTAGGAATGGCACTTAACACTGATTTCGCCAAAGTTACCCTTCCAGCTATAGACAAATTCTGTGCCTTCCAATTTGCAAGTTTACTACGCATACTCATCGTAATCCTTCGATAGAAACCTCTAGGTGGGCGACCCGAGGCAATTGGAGTACCCAGATACACACCCAGAGAGTCACTAAGCACGAAACCACATCTACTTGCTAGATTTAATTTGTTCGGCTGCGATACATTCTTCGAGAAACAGATGATAGACTTTTCCTCACTGATCTTATGACCAGCTTCAACACAAAAATTTTCCATCACCATCTTCATAAGATCAACCTGAGATTCCGTAGCCTCCGCGAACAGGATGAGATCATCAGCAAAGAAGACATGAGAGATCGGAGGACCATTCCTACTGACTCGAACCGATGCCCACTGTTTACTACTGCACAATCTGTTTATCAATATCGATAAGCGTTCCATACACATGACAAAAAGGTAAGGCGACAGAGGATCGCCTTGTCGAATGCCACGCTGAGGAGTGAAAGCATCTAAAGGTTCTCCATTCCAAAGTACCTTCATAGTATTAGTACGCATAGCTGAAATAATAATGTGTACTCATGAAGGAGGGAACCCAAAAGCCAATATAGTATCTTCCAGAAAACGCCAACTCAATCTATCATAGGCTTTAGCAAGGTCAATCTTAACTGCCATGCATCCAACTTTACCCACTTTCTTGTGCATCATTGCCGCTACCTCTTGTACTAATACAATATTATCTGTAGTGGATCTTCCTGGCAAGAAGCTCGTTTGGTTCGGACCAATTCGATCAGCTAGTAAAGGACGTAACCGATTTACCATGGCTGACATAACAAACTTGAGCGGAACATTAATTAAACTAATGGGTCGAAAATCTCTCACTCTTTCCGGATCTTTGGTTTTTGGGATTAGGTGAATTAACGTACCATTTAGACCCGGTCCAATCTCGCCCGTGCTAATGCACTTCCTCACCATCTTACAAACAGAAGGCCCTACTACCTGCCAACTCTTTTGATAAAAGGATGTGGACATACCATCAGGTCCAGGTGCCTTTATCGGATTTGCATGAAAAACCACTGCTTTGATTTCTTCATCAGAAAACTCTTCATTAAGAAAGTCCGCCTCACTATCCTCAATACGTAATAAATGAGGTAATGAAAAGGGACCAATAAACTCATCTTCTAACGAATACAACTTCTTGAAAAATTCGCGAACTAGATTCTTGATACCCACGTCACTAGACACCCAATTACCTTCCTCATTTTTCAGCCTTTGTACCTTCGTGTTCTTTTTTTTCCGAATAGTGGATAGATGATATAGCTTAGTATTCCGCTCTCCTGACCGGATCCATTGCTTTCTCGATCTCTGAAACCACAAGACCTCCTCCTCTTCTAGAATTTCTAAGTACTCATCTCGAAGCTTCTTACCCAGCTGAAACATTGAAGGGTTATATTTATTATCCAAAGATTTTTGAATACCTTTAAGTCTCGCCATTAGGAGTCTTTTTTTCCGATTAATATCGCCGAAAACCTCATCCTTCCAAACTCTGAACTGGTTCTGCATATCTTTAATATTTTCCCCTAATTCATCACAATCCACCTTCCACTTGGTCTGTACAAAATTAGAGAAATCCTTATGAAGACACCATGCCGATTCGAATCGAAAACGATTGGTTCTTCTTTGGACCCCACCATCACCACTCAAGCGAATTAGAATAGGCATATGATCAGAATGCGCTCGATCAAGATGTGTAACTGTAGCCTGTGGAAATAAAGTCATAAGGTTAGAATTACCGTATGCTCTATCCAATCGTCGCATAATTCGTTGGCCCGTGTTCCATGAATCGCTCCAAGTAAAACGCGGTCCCTCGAACCCCATATCAAACAATCCACATTCATGCCTCCATTCTTCAAATTTTTCCATGCGTCTATTAACACCCATACTCCCTCCTCTCTTGTCTTCCTCTTTCCCAACTTGATTAAAATCTCCCGCAATTAGCCATGGATCAACAAGACCTTGAAATGCATCTTTCAATGCAACCCAAAGTTCTTCACGCTTTGAAGCTTTAGTACGCGCATAAATTGCCGAAAAAATCCATGATTCACAACCCTGCTTCGAGACCTCAATATTAATGACCTGTTCGCCAGCTGAAAGGACTCTAATGGCCACCTCCGTGTCATCCCAGATAACCCAAATACCACCACGATAAATTTCAGCTTCCACTCTAATAGAATTTGATTTACCAAGACTTCGAATTATTTCGCTAGCTTTATCGCCACTCACGCGGGGTTCAACTATTACCGTCAACCAAACGTTATGTATACGAAACATTTCACGAACAACTCTACGAAAATTATCTGCGCAGGCTCCATGACAATTCCATACCAAAATATTCAACGGATGGGGTAGACCACTCCATCCCTGAGAATTATTAACATGTGTACACATTAAAAACAGAACTGAATAATTAAGAGGTACCGTCAAAACTCATTACACGGACATAACCGTGTCAGTATCCGCACCACTCCCGTCTTGTTCAAGCGCTGTCCTCCTGGTTTCACTGATTAACGAGCTCGGCACCTGGCTAGTCCATTCAGTAGTCGAGTCTGGAGGGTCTGTTGTTGCATTAAGATCAGGTCCTCGGTCCACTTCGGTAGGTACTGTGATGATTTTATTAGAATTTTCGTTCAGTACCTTTGCCAAATCTTCTATTTGCCCATGTGATATCCCTTTATTCCCCATGTTCTCGGTACTGATAAAACAATTAGCTTCCATTAGTTTCCTTCCTTCTAGCCCACTATTTCCACCACTCACAATTGTTGCCCCAATATTTTCTAATAATTCCACATTAGCCCCATTATTATTACTGCTATTTGCACTTTGTTTTCCTGAGTTTCTTTTCGCGTTAACTTTATTTCCATTACCCGCACCAAATTGAATTATTTTAGTTGTTCCACTTCCACTTGCCTTATTCGCGCCACTATTTAATTTTTTATTCTTTTCAAATGAAGTATCAACAATCACGGTATGTCCGCCGCCACCATTAATTCCTCTCCTGATATTATTTCCTCCTTTGTTATTTTGTTTCCCGTTCGAACTTTCCTTCCTCGCATTATTCGAACTCCCAAATATACTCTTATGTCCAGTCCTCTCCTCCCTATCATCTTCTTCAATAAACAAAGATTCAAATCTTGATCCCAAGCTATTATTTTGAGCTGATTTTGTATTGTCTTGACCACTGAATCCATATTTTCTCTGTCCATTCTTATTCCCATTTCTTTGCACCGTCATCCACTCCCCAAACGCGGGTTGCGCCACTACCTCAACCACTGGAGTTACCATTTCAGCCCCACCCATACCAGCTTTAACCTGACCCTCCACAATACCGATCCGAAGTTCCTGATTTTGCGGACATTTATCTTTCTGGTGACCAAAACGACCACATTCGAAACATATCATATGAAGACCTTCATATTCCACATTACAAATTTCTCCCCCTATATGTATTTTCGGCACTAACGGCTTGTTCAAATCCAATTCAACTGCGATCCTTGCATAATTTCCCCGTCTCCTAGTTTTTGTCAATGAATCTATCCTCACCGTTCGTCCAATAATGTCTCCCATCTTTCGAAGTATCCGCATAGTATAGTTTTGCATACCAACGTTAGAAATCCTCACCCAAGCTGTAGTAGTAGTGATTGAGGCTTCTTGCGGTCGAAACTCCGGTGTCCACTCTCTCACCACTAAGTACCGATCGTAGATCATCCAAGGGCCTCCTTCTAAGGCAAAAATTAGATCATTTCGATTCGAAAACTTGACCATGAAGTATCCATGGCCGACCTCAACGAGCTCGAACACTCCTTTCGGACTCCATATTTGGCGTAGCTTAGTGGCTAAGTAGTTGTATCCGACTTTATAACCCAGTAAACGAACTACCACTGTATTTTTCCAGAGTTCAATACCTTCGATTATCTCATCTTTTGATCTTAAAACCTGGGGAAATTTACTCCCCTCAATAACTTTGTCATCTTCTACTAAGAGTGTATAATCACGTTCCTCCTCTATACTAGGTAACTTACCTTTATCCTCATTACAATCAACTAGAGCGGGAATAACAATATTCGAACCTGTTAACGCGTTGTGCCACCCCGCCGTTTTCCTAGATGGGTTATTGTCATTACCCATGTTCTGGGCAGCAGTAGCTCCATTGCCGCTTGTTAGGATGTCCACGAATCTTGCACGTTTAGGTAGCCTATGCTTATCCATAGCAACAGATAGGCTAGGAAAGGATTCAGTAGGTTGTCCCTGAGGAATAACATCGTCAGTTACCATGGCTTCCTGGTCTTGCTCCACCGGCGCCGCGGGTGGTTGTGGGTCCATCTCCGGAGGGTGTTCCACCATTTTTGGATTGAAGGTCGCTGCAGAAGGTTCGCTAGGGTTTTTTATATTATACTCCGTATTGGTTATAAAATAAGCACTTTTAAACTAGCATAAGAGTTTCTTGATATAAATTTATGTTTTATTTCTTTGTTGTTTCAAACTCAACCGTGAGAATTATGAAAGAAATGCCTTTTTATTTATGAATCCTATCTTATCAAGCGAGGCAAATACAAAACGTTAAACAAAATAATCTAACAAATTATAAGGAGTAAATTGAAGTCCTTAATACGTCAAAAATGGGTAAGGATCCTCAACTAGACAAAACCTTCTGCTAGTCTCTACTACCATGACATGGCATTTTCTTGACCACATTTTATACTTTTGTTTTATTTTTATCTAAACAATTGTTTTACTAATATTTTAAAGCATCAAATTTTTATGTTTTAATTTTTCTTTGTTTCGTAACTTTCTTTTTTGTTTAGCACATGTACCAATCTTTTTTTATTATCTTTCTTTTTTCAAATTTTTTATAATAATTCTTTTATTTTACTTTTTCAAAAAAAATTATAAATTAAGCATTAAACTTTTAAAATGTTATATATGTTTTATACCTTTTTTTGATATATGGCAATTTTTCTTATTAATTCTTGATATCTTTAAATAAATGTAATATATTAAATATTTAATTTTTAAAATATTATATATTTTTTTTCATATTTTTTTTGTTTGGTGCATATTGTCCTACCTAAAAATAATATTTTTATTTTTATTTTTTATCTTTATAATTTTGTTTTAAATTCCATTAAAATTAACCAAAGAATAATCTATCTACATATTAAAGTTTAAACAAATAATATATTTTTTCATGATTTTTATTCTTCAAATTTTGAATTTTTTTATGTAAAAAGAAAATAACAAATAAATATTTGATCAATAAAATGAAAAGAGAAAATAAATAATCTCTATTTATATCAATTATTTAGAAAACAACAACTTTGATGTATAAAAACTCAAAATTACCAGAACGTTAATTCAAATTTTATTTCAAACGATCAATTAAAAATTAAGAAATATCACAATACTAAAAAAAATTATCCAGGAAATACTTATATATAAACACTACTTTTATCTAGTCGATTTCGCCTAGTCGGTTGGGATCTATCGCTATGTCGATTTCGACCGACTAGGCAAAATAGTGTTTATATTAATTTTAGATATATATATATATATATATATATATACAAACATTTCCTGAATGTTTGTTTTAGTACGGTGATATTTCAAAATTTTAATTTTTTTCTTTTAAGTTTACGCAAATACGGTAAATTTGGAGTTTTTTATTTTTTGAATATATGTATCTAGGGTTGTAAGCGAACCGAGTTGAGCTGAATACTAGATGTGCAAGCTTGTTTGATAAAATTTGCGAGTCGAGCCGAGCCGATCTCAAATTTGAAAGAGTCGAGCCAAACTCAAATTTTAAGTCTTGTTAACATATCGAACGAGTTTTTTTCGAGCCGATCTCGAGTTATTAACGAATAATTTGTTTTTTATAGATTTAACAATATATTTATTGATAACTAAACCATTAATTTACAAATTATAAATTTTTAACGAGATAACGAACGAGCTTGAACGAACATGTTTTTTTAACGAACGAGTTAGAACGAACTTTTTTTCTGTTTATATAAGCGAACGAGCTTTTTACCGAGCCGAGCTCGAGCGGCTCGCGAGCGGCTTGGTTCGTTTATAGGCCTACATGTATCGAAATATTTAAGTTTCTGCTTTTTGATCAAATATTTTCTTGTTATTTTCTTGTTCATTTTTATATAGAAAGAAAAGCTCAAATTTAAAAAAAATGAAACTCAAGAATTCTTTTTTTGATAATAAGTATAAATTATTAAATGGTTAATATACAAATAGAATATTTATAATCTATTTTTAATTTAAATAAAACAAAGTTATAAAAAACGTAATGAAAATTAAATTCTCAATTTTTAGGTCGTAAAAGAATTAGTAAAAGAATAAAAAAATGGCCATATCCATATGTACCAAACAAAAAATATATATAAGATTTTAAAAATTTAATACTTAATTTATATAATTATTTGAAGATATTAAGAATTAGTAAAATAAAAATGGAAATATATCAAAAAAGTATATAACATTTTAAAATTTAATGCTTAAATTTTATAATAAAATTATTTGAAAAAAGAAAAGAAATTATTATAATTTTTATTACCGGAAGTTAGTAAAAAAAAATGGTACATGTGCTAAATAAAAAGTAAGTTACGGAAACAAATAAAGTAAAACATAATTTAATGCTTCAAAATATTAAATAATGGTTTGAATAAAATAAAATAAAAGTATAAAATTTGTGGCTTAAAAAGTGCCATCTCACACTAGTAGAGACTAGTAGAAGCTTTTGTTTAGTAGAGGATCTTTACCCGTCAAAAATTAGTGGACAATAAGAATCTAAACCACAAGTACCCCCAACACCTCGCAATAATCAATCATGCACATTGAAACAAAATAACTTCTCTCTCTTCTCTTCTCTTCTCTCTTTCCCTTTCTCTCTTCTCTCTTTCCCTTTCTTTTTCCCTTCGTTGATCCCAACCTCTGCTTAGTTGCCTTTTCCGGGATGGACGGTGAAATGGAACCGACTATCCCCACCACAGCGGCTTCCTCCACCAGCTCAGCCACATTGGAATCTCGGGATTCACGCCCTTTCCGTATCCTGGAACTCAGCATCATTTCTGCACAAGACTTGTCTCCTGTATCAAGATCCATGCGTACGTACGCAATTGCATGGGTTCAACCTAACCGAAAGCTAACAACGCATGTCGATGAAGAAGGCAATAACAACCCTACATGGAATCATAAATTATCGTTCCGTGTGAATGAAGAATTTCTCTTTTCAGAAGACGCTTCAGTCAATGTTGAGATTTACACCGTTTCTTGGTTTCGTCACGTGTTAATCGGAATTGTTCGTGTTTCGTTGAGCAATTTAATCGCTCCACATCAATACCATTCCAGCGATGTTCGATACGTTGCCTTGCAAGTTCGTCGTTCTTCAGGTAGGGATATTACGTGCATAATTTTGAATTTATCACTAATTACATAGAACCCGTCTTGGTGTCATTCAACCCGGGCCGGGCCCATTGGATGGGCACCAACTACCCGTAGTTAAAAACAGAACTGACTCCACCTCTGCAGGTAGTCCTCAAGGAATACTCAACATGGGTGTATCACTTGTAAATAGCACGATGCGAAGCATGACATTATCTACTGAACAAAAACACGAGAACCCAACAGATCATCAAGAAAATGAGGATATTGGAGATGAGGAGAAAAAGCATTTGAACGCAAAAATACAACAATGGCGTTCTTTAAGCCTCGGCACATCACTTCCTGGCGAAGACATAGGAAAACCAGGCTCAGTTGTCTATGACCATTCTGTCATTAACGGATCACCCTACAATGGATCGATGATAAGCGGTTCAGAATTATGCTCAGATATTGGACCATCTGCTTCAATCGTTGCTGCAGAAATGGCATACAAATCATATCATCAAGGTGCACCACCCAAGGCATTGCGTCCTCCTACACCACCAGGAGAGACAGAGAGCTTAATATTGGATGATTTAACACCAGAGGAAGCTGCTGAAAAAGGATTGACGAAGAGTGTCACGAGGTGGAGGAAGGAATTTCCGCTAAAGCGTGATGAGGATCACGACTATGGACATGCAAGAAGGAATTCTGATATTGGAGCATTTTCGTGTTTTGGAAGTGCATTTGGGATTCAGTTCACCATAGTTTGCGGGTCACCAAATAGCAACGGTGGTAAAGGAACTAAATCTGTACATAGCAAAAACACAAGGAAAAAGTCACATGAGAATCTTTCTCAAATCTCAGTATGATGATTCCTAAGGCATGAAGACTAAGTCTTTTTTATTTTTGGTGTTCTGTTTATGTACAAACATGTATATTCATTAGTTAACATGTTGAAGAGTACATTATGGATATTGGGATTTTTAGGCGATAAAGTAAATGAAAGATCAATTGTTTTTCTCATCATTTCTTAGTCGCTGGAATTATTTCCTAAACACTTTGTCCTTCAACAAGATGATGGTAATTTCTTGATGTACATAATAGAAACAAGGGGGTTTCTGTCTTGTGGAAGAGCACAATTAAACGATCTATATTGAATACTCATTTGAGCTCGAACTCCTTGTTTATTTGTGGATGTCAGAGTAGTAAATCCACATTTGTTGTGTATACTCTGAATATGTGTGTCCTGAATTTATATGTAACATATTCCTCTAAAATATCTCACCTCTCTCGCAGCTTGTGAGTACTCCTATTATTAAGTATTTCTTTTTTATAAAAATCTGTCAATGGCTGATGCTAATTAATTTGTACATTTTCGTCCAGAACGGTAATCAGACATGATCTTATATTGTGTTTTTGTTTGGGTATCAGAAATTTCTATAGTTGGTGAATATGTTGGAGGAATAATGTGTATGTTGGAGGAATAATGGTAGGTTTAAACTGTCCTCAGGATGGATATAGTAGGTGATGATTATTGTTTATTTTTGAGATTATTTGTTCGATACCTATATTGTCTATACTCTATCTACATATTTAATTATCTGGGTAGCACTGCTACGTATCTTAGCTTTCGCAATAGTCCTCACTAAAGCATTGTAAATTCGTCGCAAAAGACTCAAATCGTCTTTCGTGAGAATATGTCGTCGCGAAAAAATTCTCGCTAAAAATTCATCGTTAGAGATCATTCCGGCGACAAAATTTACGTGGCCTCATGGAAGACACTCTATCTTTTGCGAGGACAAGACGTCCTGGCAAAAGATAGGGTCTTTAGCGACGGAAATTTTGTCGTGGTTGACTGTGTCTCTCGCGAGGAGAAAGTTCTCGTGGTTGACCTAGTCTTTAGGGAGGTCTGTAGGGCTGAGCAAGATTTTAGGTATGGGTAAACCCGGCCCAACCCGGGTAAAAATATTAGGGGATATTGGGTATAAATACCCTAGGCAAATAAAGTCACCGGGCCTCCCATTTAATTTTATAAACCCGGTATATTAACACCGGGCTTCTCTTTCTTCCTTTAACACTCGGGTTGGACCCGGCCAACCCGACAACGATTCATATTTAAAAAAAAAAAACACTTTATATATTGTTAAAACATAAACTAGGCTCATTTCAAAGACTCCTTTTCTCTCTTCTTTTCTCTGCCGAAAAATGAAACCCTAGGCCACTTACTCCATCAGATCTACTCTATCAAATCTACTTTCTGTTCTATTTCTAATACTTTAATAGCCCAAATATGTTATTTATTATACTACACTTCTCTTCGATTTCTCTATAACAATCTCGATTCAGATTGATTGTTAATGGTGGATAGAACAGATGGGGTTGAATGGATTTCAGTGGTGGTTTGACGTTATGGTTTCACTGGTTAATCTTTTCAAACTATCATAAATGTATTATCTATTTAATCTATTCTTTCTTGGATATTTATTGTCACAGAAAGACTATATCGAAGGTTCTCTAATCATAATACCAAGTTAGTAAATATGATATCTCACCAGGTAATCTTCTTTTTTCCTTTTTAATGTTTAACTATAATTTTGTTAATTAATCTTTGTTTAGATCTAGATCGGGTTTGAATTTTTTGATATGTAAGGTTTATTATACTAATTTATGTTTTGTATATTGTTTTTTGTCCAGATCCATTTGATTCCCTAATTTTCTTTGCTTAAGGTAAGCAATGTCTTCTTCTTAATTTTTTTTTTAATGAAAGGTGTTTTAAACACCATTGAAAAAGGAGTATTACTAAACAAAAGCAAACCACAAATACTCTGCTTTAACATTTAGCAAAAACTAGAGATACAGGAGTTGACTTCTCTAAGCTCATGTTGTAAAGTGGAACATTTGAGCAGAATTGTGTAAGTTACATGGAATGCTTCATGTGGAACTTATACATTTGTGAATGAACTTGTAAATTATAGATTATTGAGAAAGGACTTGTAATATTTTTGTGAATGACCTTGTAATTTTGTGGAAGTTGTAATTGTTTTTATATGTTAAATCATTTTTTTATGTTCTTTACATATTATTCTTATTAGTAAAAAAATTCCAGGTTCATAAATTACCCTTGGTTAAACCCGAGGTTAACCCGGGGTAACCCGTGTTTGGGTGACCCGAGGGTAGGGTAAAATTTAACCCTACCCTTACCCTTGGCAAAACCTAGACCCGGCTAATCTACCCTACCCTTACCCTAGACCCCAACCCGGGGTAAACCCGGCCCGTGCTCACCCCTAGAGGTCTGTTATTACCACTTAAGCGAGTACTTTTGTCCTCGCAAACAGGGGCGGATCCAGGGGTAGGCTGCAGCCTACCCAACCTATGAGATAACAATACAATTTAGCCTATTTTTTTATAAAAGAAAATAGGTAAAAACATAAATTAAAAAAATTATAGCCCCCAAATCAAAATTTACACATTAATTTTACTAAATACTATTAATAGCCCTTCTCGATATAAAATTCTAAATCCGCCCCCGCTCGTAAAAGACTTTTTTTTAAGTTATATATATAATTTTATATTTTGTAATAATTAAATATAATGTATATTATTGTAATGATTTATATAAAATCAACCTGATAAACGAAATAAACCCAATTTATATAAAATGAGAACCGGTTACAATTGAGTCAAACATATTAAAACTAGTAAAAAGTCAAAAGGAAAGTACGTAAATATCCAAATTAACAATAAAAATTAAAGTCTAGTTTCATCTTCATCAGAAAAATAATCCTCGACCATAAGCTGTAATGGCCGGCTGATAGAATGAGCAGTAGGAGCAGTAGGAGTAGTAGGAGCAGTAGATCGAGTAGATCGAGTAGCATCTGAAGTACCGATGGATGGAGGAGTAAAGGGAGACACGTGAGCCGATAATCCATGTTATGTCCTACACCGATTTAGTAATTCGATGGCCCCACTCAACCATGCGTCTAGGGCCTCCCTCGTGGGTCGGGTGCCAGCTGTGGAGCTCGTGGATCGAGAGATATCCTCTGAAGGCATTGGCTCTTTGCATATAGAGACAAGAAACTCGTCGAGGGAGGTCATCATCGCGTCGAAATCCCTGATCATCTTATCACTGACTGGATCTGAATTAGCACTCTTCGACAACATGGCCTTAAGCGCGTGTCCAAATCCAGGGGTCCAGTTGCGCGTCCCTTCACCCATACCCTGGTGGGCCGCCTCTATGACCGCATCCCCCTATGCCTGTTGCGATAGTGACTGTGTAGCCGATGACGAGTCACTATGACTCTGGGATTCTCTGATACTATCTTGCAAAATGATCCTTAATGCGTCATGTTCCATGAATTAAATATCAAACTTTAAATTATATGAAGAACCGAATAGTGTAATTAAAAACTTACATTCGGTCGTTGATGATCCTCTCTCCTCAGCTCATCCCTCTTCTTGTCAAACCCGATATCGTAAAAGAAGTTGCCTATTAGGGGAATGGGAAACTGTTGTTGTTGCTGTGTCTGAGATTCCTCAGCCGGTGTTAATCAAAGCGTCTTGGCCTTCTTCTCTCCCTGTTTCAGTCAATTAGTCAAGTAAAGAAATGTTCAGAATATTTAATTGAATTACATACCAAAATCATGCCCGTTCGCTTCCGAGTGTAAGTCATCGAACCTGTCCCACTTTGGCGTCGTTGCTTCTTTCGATTATCTTTATTCACTTTAGAACGATGCTAGTTTTTTAACAAAACAAAACAATGCAGTTAATAAAGTACTTGTTTTTTAAAATATTTTAAAGTGAACTAATTTTATTACCTGACTCTTTTCCGAGTCCCAAATTTTACACACAGCCTCCAAATTCTCTGGGGTTTGATCGTCCGACTTTTTACCCTTTTTGTGATAACCCACTCTTATCCGATTTTTAAAATCACTGACCCCTTAGCACACATATTGTTCCTAGTCAACAAGATATTACCCCAATCCTGCCTTCTCGTCCATTCCTCAAGCTAAAAAAAAATCATAAATAAACCCAATTCTCTATAAATGTATATATAACTTTGAGGAATTAAAAAAATAGATGTTAAGTTTAGTCAACTTAGCCCTATTCGTCTCATTATTTTACCTTGCTCGTCGGTGGGGACACTTGCCCAGCTTTCATAACTAGGGGGAACCGTTTTGACGAATAGTCAAGTCAATAACCTGACTCAGGTGATGTCCGTACACGGAGTCTGGATTCCACGTTCGATCATACACACAGAAATCAACCGGTAGTTTTCTCCTCAACTTTTGCATAGCCTTAACGACTGATACAAGTGTTGTCTTCCCCCACGACTTTCAGGCCTTTTTACCTATTTAAATTTGCGGTTAATTTAAAAAAAGGAAAAAAAATGTAAAAATATATTACCAGGTGCATTACATCAGGTTGTTGGAATATTTGGATTCCGAGAAGGATCTCGACCTTCATTACTGACACCTTGTCCGCTAGGCATCACATCGGCCATCTGTTAAATTACAATTAGTCTTAATTACTAAAATACCCCTAAAGTATCCAAAAAGTCCACTTGGGCCCTAAAATAAAATTATACTTAAACCCCTACATTTAATCTAAATTACTAAAATGCCCATAAGTTATCTAAAAAATTCACTAAGGCCCTAAAATTATAATTAAGTACTTAGGCGCAATCGAAAAATAATGCAACTTCTTATGTGGCACTTTCTTCCACTTCTTCGATTCCCACCCTGATTCTCCACAAACTGGACATTTCTCAAGATTTTCATTCTCTTTATAATACAAAACACAATCATTCAAACACCCGTCGATCGTGGTGTATCCCATCCCCAAACTTTTAAACTTTCTAAGTTTCAGGTTAATTAGGATTTTTCAGACAAAACACAACCCAACAATTAAATAAGTTGGGTAAAAGAGGTGTTTTTCCACTTGTTCTTCACTTTCACATTCATTAGCTTGGCTATGAAATCGAATGAACTCATCTTAGTAGAATCGAGGTACAAATCTGTCTCAATTTCCTTGAACAACGCGTCGAAACACCCACGACCCTGTCCATTAAGATTCTCGTCACCCATTTCGGTGTCACCGGAGTGGCCGCCAACTTCAATACTGGGTCTCAAATCATCCAACACGTTAACATTTCATTATTTATGTTTGGTTCATTCACAGAAACTACTACTTCTTCCCCGTGTTTCATCCGAACCTCATAGGATGACAATATACCACATTTAAAAAGATGCCCTTGGAACTCGTCAAATGGAAATTTTCGATTATCGAAACAATGTTTACACGGACAAAATATTTTACCAATTGAATCCATTTGCTTGTTTGCAAAATTAATAAATCCTATTTTACCCGACATATATTCCCTCGTAACAAAATCATTTGATTCAGTCAAACTCTTGTCCATTACCAGGTCCATTATCTAAATTAAATTAAACAATTTATTATAATTATAACCAAATAAAAAAAATTAAACAAAATTAAAAAATAACATCTAAATCACAAAAAATTAACATTATATCACCTAAAACAAACTCAATATTACTCATCGCATTTATCTAATCAAACATACAACAACATTATATAGTTTAAAAAAATATTAAAAAAGTTTAAAATTTAGAAAATACCTAATTTTTGGAAATTTGATGGATAATTTTGATTGAAAGTGGGACCCACACGTGTCTGATGTATCAGAGTAGTTTCGTTAGTAATGGGCACGATATTATTTGAGGATTAGTGAAAAAAATTGGGAGAGTTTTGGGAGATTTTTTGAGTTTTTGGTGGTGTTTTTTAGCATTAATGGCTAACTGCCCGCTGGAAGCCTTTAATTCGACAATTATTTGGCGAGGACATTTTGTCCTCACTAGAGACTGCCTTTGTCCTCGCAAAAGATGGCTATCCGTGACGACTTCAGTGTCCTCATAGAGATTTTTTCTTTTTAAATTATTTCTGTTAGCACGTTAGACCGACAATTTATAGGCGAGGACAATGTTCACGCGAAATATCTCATATCAGCGACGACTTTCACGTCCTCACTAAAGACAAGAGTTCTCGCTAAAGATTTCATTTTAATGTAACTAACTAACTAACAAGTTTAATCTAATTGCTTTTCAGTCCCTGCACTATTGATTACTTTATTTAATTCTTGTTTATCTAACTTACTAACTGTACTCCAAGATCCCCCTACAAGTGGAACATGTATATTAAGAATGTTCAACTTGGATAAAATGTGATGAAATTGCAATGATCCAAGCGGTTTTGTGAAAATGTCAGCTAATTGTAATCTTGAAGGAATGTAGAAAAGTTTAGTAACTCCTGAATCCAGCTTTTCTCTTGTAATTTTGCAATCAATATCCACATGTTTGGTTCTCTCATGTTGAACAGGACTGGTGGACATGGCAATTGCGGATTTACTATAAAAAAAACAAGCGCAGGAAAATTGTGTGGAAAATTATAATCATTTAAAGCATACATAATCCACTGAATCTCACATGTTGTAGTTGCAAGTGCCTTGTACTCTGCTTCAGCTGATGATTTACTTATAGTAGATTGTTTCTTCCTCTTCCAAGAAATCAATGAATCACCAATAAAAATGCAAAAACCCGTAATACTCCTCATTGTGTCCAAGCAACCGACCCAATCACTGTCACAAAATGCCTTCAATTTTATCTCAAAAGAAGAAGGGTAAAAACTCCCTTGACCTGGTGTCATTTTAATGTACCTCAACACACGCTGGGCTGCATTCCAGTGAGATTGAGATGGTTTAGAAAGGAATTGACTCAAACATGTGACTGAGTAGGTGATGTTAGGCCTTGTAAGTGATAAATATAGTAGTTTACCAATCAGCTTTCTATATGAAGTTGGGACTTCAAGTAAATTAGCTTCTTCATTTTGTAGTTTGAGAGTTGATTCCATTGGAAAAGAGACGGGTTTAGCACCTGAAACACCACACTCTTGCAAAATATCAAGAGCAAACTTCCTCTGACATAAGGAAATACCTTTGAAAGATCTTGCCACTTCTATTCCAAGAAAAAAAATTTAACTGTCCTAAGTCTTTAATTGTGAACTCAGAATGTAGATAAGACTTGAGTTTATTTACCTCTGCAAGTGAATTGCTGGCAACTATAATGTCATCCACATACACAAAAAGAGCTATGAAGGTTGAAGATGTAGATTTGATGAATAAACTGTAGTCACTATTGGAATGGTTGAAACCATAAGTAAGTAGAGTTGTAGAAAGTTTATCAAACCATTGTTTAGAAGCTTGTTTGAGACCATATAAGCTTTTGATTAATTTGCACACAGAGTTAGGGGGCACTTTCAAACCAGGTGGAGGTGTCATATAAACATCTTCATGTAAGTCTCCATGTAGAAAGGCATTGTTAACATCTAACTGATGTAAATGCCAACCATTAATAGATGCAAGAGCAATCACTAACCGAATTGAAACCACTTTAGCTATAGGAGAAAATGTGTCAAAAAATCAAGTCCTTCATGTTGATTATATCCCTTAGCTACAAGTCTAGCTTTGTGTCTCTCAAGTGTACCATCAGCTTTGTATTTTAGCTTGAAAACCCACTTACAACCAATGGGAGACATATCAGCAGTAGAAGGAACAATAGTCCAAGTCTTATTATCTTTCAGAGCTTGTAGTTCTTGATGGATGGCATTCATCCATTGAGATGAGGATGAAGCTTGTTTAAAAGACTTTGGTTCAGTCATGGTAGTGATAGCAGCCATGAATGAACCATATGAAGGAGATAATTGACTAGAATTTAAGAAGTCAGTAAGTGGATATGGAGTACCTTGTGTGAGAGAGGTCTCCTTGCCTTGAAGAGACTGAGAATTGCAATGAGAGATGGAGGTGATGTTGTCTTTGAGGTAGGCAGGTGGTTGTCTGAGTCTAGATGTTCTTGATGGAGGTTGTGTATAAACGGATGAAGGTTGAATAATAGGTGAAGTTTGAGGTATGAGTGGTGAAGTGTGAGGTTCTGAATAAGAGTGAGAAGAAGGAGGAAACATAAAAGAGTGAGGTATATCACGATGAGTGACTTCTTTGAAGGGAAAGATGTTTTCATGAAAAATTACATTTCTTGAGATTAAAATTTTATGAGTATTGATGTCTAACAATTTATAGCCTTTGATAGCAGTTGGGTAGCTTAGGAAGACATACTTAGTTGCTCTCTTATCAAATTTTGATCTATTGTTAGTAAGAGTTGAAGCATAACAAAGTGAGCCAAAGACTCTGAGGTGAGAAAGTGTAGGAGGTTTATTGTTTAACATGTGGTATGGAGATAGATTTTGAAGAAGTGGAGTGGGAAGTCTGTTGATTAAGTGAACAGCTGCGAGAATGGCTTCACACCAGAAATGGAGGGGCAACTTTGACTGAAACATAAGGGCTCTAGCAGCGGTTAACAAATGTTGATGATTTCTCTCAACTAAGCCAATTTGTTGTGGAGTTTCTACACAACAAAGTTGATGAATGGTTCCAAGAGAAGAATAAAAATAAGGTATTAAGAATTATTGGCCATTATCTGATCTTAAGGTTTGAATTTTGGTTTTAAACTGAGTTAGAATGAGGTTATAGAAGGTAACAAGGTGTTGATGCACTTCTGATTTGTGAACCATTAGATAAACCCAAGTGCATCTAGAATAGTCATCAACAATAGTGAGGAAAAATATATGTCCTGTATGAGAAATTTTTCTAAAGGGGCCCCAAATGTCGCAATGTACAAGTTCAAAGCAAGAAACACTTTTAGAAGAAGATAAAGGAAAAACTAAATGTTTTTGTTTGGCAAAATGACAAGGTTCACAAATGTTACAATTGAGAAAAGAAATTGAAGGATCAATTGCCTTAAGAGCTTGAAGCTTTGCAAGTGAGGGGTGACCTAGTCTTGAGTGCCAAAGATCAAAATTATTTGAAGAAGCAGCTAGAGTAAGGTGATTAGTTGAAGCAGGTGTGAAGTGGTATAGACCTTGTCTCTCAAATGCAATCCCAATCATCTTCTTGGTGTGGAGAACCTGTAATTCACAATGAGAAGGTAGAAAAACCACAAAGATATGTGAATTGTGAGTAAGTTTAGAGATAGATAAAAGATTGTATTTAAAAATTGGAACACATAGTACATTTCTCAAAGTAATATGGTGATTTAAAGCTATATCTCCTTTATGTGTATAAAAAACAATATCTCCATTAGGTAAAGTAATAGATGTGTTGTCAGATTTTACATACTTGTGTAAAGTGTAGGAGAAGAAATCAAGTGATCAATAGCACCTGTATCAAGAATCCAAGAAGAGTATAGGAGATTACCTTCATGAGTTGAAGCTTGATGAACAACTGCAGAATGGGATGAAGAAGTATGAGCTAATGCCATTAGTTTCTCAACTTTAGCATGTGTAAAGTCATAAGACTGAATTGGTCTAGCTTCAAAATTAGAATCCTCAACTGAAGTAACATGATGAGCTTAGCTTGAGCTGAGTTAAACCTCTTGCCTTTAGGTCCAGTTCAACCCGGTGGATAGCCATGTAACTGAAAACACTTATAAATTGTGTGACCTGTATAGCCACAATGAGTGCAGAGCACCTTCTTTTTTTTAGGAAAATAATGTGTTCTTGGTTGATTCTTAGCATAGAATGCCTGAGCTGAAGAAGAATCAGAGTTTGAGATTGCTCGTTGACTTTCTTCTTGAATAAGCATAGCAAAAACTGAATTTATATAGGCATAGGATCCATGAGAAAAATTTGACTTCTCACTACAGAGTAAGATTCATTTAATCCAAGTAGAAACTTCATTTCAAAATCAGCTTGTTGTCTTTCAATTAGAGAATCAAAGATTTTACAAGTGCATTGATTCATAAATCCACAAGAACATGAAGGAATTGGTCGTGAGTGTGCTTTGCAAAATATTCAGAAATTTTACTCGTATTTTGAGCAATTGAGCTCAATGATTTCTCAAGTTGAAAAATGCGTGTACTATTACTTTTGCCGAAACGAGTTTTGATTTCATTATATAAATCATGAGCCGAGTTAACATAGAGAAGGCTATCTCGTATTTCCTTTGAAATGGAGTTCAAAAGCCAAGATAGAACAAGGTTATTAGCTCTGTTCCAAGCCGTGAACATAGTGAGATCAGTGAAAGAGGGTTGTGTAATATCACCATTGATGAAGCCGAGTTTATTCTTGACAGCTAGTGAGATTTCAATTGCACGAGACCATGACAAGTAATTTCATTTTAGTTTAGTATATATCTAAAAAGAAATTGGAATATCATGTTTTCTTTGTTTTATGCATTGTCCAAATTGATAAGAGAAAAAATCTTTTACACTATTTAATAAAAGGGAGATATAACAACAACTCTTAAATGCACGCCAAAGCTAACTAATCCGCATATATTTGTTTTCCTGTACACGATAGACTCCATTCTATGCCTAATCTTCTAGCAATTTTCGTCACAATACACAAAGCCCAGTATAGGTATGACCATCTTCAACAACGCTTCAATCCTTTTATCGTTCTCCAATAAACGTGTCGACTGATTTAAAATTGATTAATGCATGACTTCTAATCAACCATTTTAGACCATAATTTGTAAATCTGCACATTGCTTCTGGATAAGCGAAGAACAATTAATTTCATTTGATACGAACCACTCTTTTTGCGATCCTTGGGTAAGAATTTTGCTGAGTGCTATGAGCAAGAGGAACACCGTAACCATGTGTATTTATACTGGGAATAATGACGATTCTCCATCAGAACTGGTTAATCGATTATTATACCCCCGGGGTATATTTCTCCGAGTACCTTCTCCACCACTACCACCACCACAGTTGATGCTAAATTCACACCCACAAGCAGTTCCAAAGCAAGAAAACCCACCATCACCTCCTTCAGTATGTCTTCTTGAATGATTAGAAGGTTTGGAATGTTTAACTTTTTGATAATTTTTCGAATGAACACGTTCAACTGATGGTAATTCCATCCTCCATCGATCAATTTTCGATTTTAACCCTTCAACACTTGCTTCTTCTTCCAATGTCCAATCTCCTAAAATGGAGCTACCTGGTGGATGTGGTACATCTAGTGGTGTTTGATACCACCCTCTAGCCACAGCTGCCGCCACCACTGATGGTGATGGCCCAATGTCAGAGAAAACTACTGAGCCATTTCCACCCTTTCCTCCTCCAATTTCCGGTCCATTTAATCCTCCTCCAATTTCCGGTCCATTTACCATCGAATCATCACGTACTACCAATGCACCGTCGTTTATAATCTTTCCTTTTTTGCCGCTCTTCTTTGTATCTGGACTGTTTAAATCTGTACTATCGCTTAATGTTCGCTGGAGCTGAACTTTCTCGTTCGCTTTTGTCGTTTCGTCCAAATTAAGTTCGGGCGATGTCTCGCCAGTATGATCATTATTCTTGGCTTTCTTGTTACGATCATTTTTCTTGGTTTTCTGATCATTTTGTTTGTATAATTGCGCGTCCACTAAATCTTGATATCCAACTGCAGAGGCACTCAGCTGCCTATACAGCGGCATACTTTTCATCGTATTGTCTAACAAGGTAACACCCATGTTTAATATCCCTTGAGGCCGTCCTGAAGGGCGACGAATCTGAAGGGCAACAAATCTCCGGCTAGATGTTCCTCTTTCACGAATTGAAGTTGGAATCAAATTACTAATCAAAACACGAACGGATCCTAAACAAATATCACGTAGCCACCCTAATGTATAAATTTCAATCATGACAGCAGATGTTTCAGATTCAAGAAATTTATTATCCACACGAAAAACAAATTGATCATTCCATGTAGGATTGGTTTGCCCGTCATTATCTATCCGTGTTCGGAGTTTTCGCTCAGGATTTATCCACGTGACGGCATATGTTCGTAGTTTCTTTGTTAATGGTGCGATATCCTGAGCTGATATTACACTTAGCTCCAGGAGATGGTACGGAAGTTGAGCCATTATAGATGTTTCTTTTATGATAGGTAAGTCAGATGATAAATATGTCCTGGATCGGCGACCTTTACCTAAAAACGAGAAGCGACTTGTAGCCAGGTCTTCGTTAAAACCTGAACGAGAATTAATCCTACCTGATAACGTTATGACAAATCTCTGGCAGCCATTAAGGGAGAATTCTGATGGCAGAAACGACGAGGTAGAGGTAGAGATAAAGGGTAGGGGTAGCCAAAAATAGAGATGATAGATTGTTTGATAGATAGGTTGATCGATCGATAGATATATCGAAAGATAGATAAATTTTTTTGTTTTTGATTTGTTGGAAGGTGTAATCAAAAGGTGGTTAGTTATATATGTGAAAAAATCCACCAACTTTTTTTTGTTTTCGTAGCTGGTAAATTATTAACGGATATGACTTGTTTTTTTTTTTTTGTCAATCGGTATAAATTGATTTCATCAAGCAATTTTCTGTTAGTTTTGATTGGCCTACCATATTTTTGGGCTATTATAGTAGCTCTGTTTGGTTAGGCATATGATCTTAATTTTTGTTTTTCTCTAAGCTAAAAAAATTACATTTGTAAGAGAAAATTTTCTCTCTAAAATTGTCTTAACTTAGCTCGTAACTTCTTCTGGTTTTTGGAGTAGTAGGTGCTTGAACAAGTCTCTATATATTTTTGTATAAGTGTAATTGTATTAAAGCTCAAATATTGTGTTACATAGTTCAACTTGGCTAAGGACTTACATAACTAAATAGTGTAAAGCTTAAACTAGACTTGTTACCATTCAAAAAGACTGAATTGCAATAAACCTAAATAACATAATAACAACTAAACTTTAATCTGTAAACACATTTATGCCCTTCCATACCTCATATATTTTTACTTTAGCAGAACTAGAGATAAATTTTCTATATCCATTCAACTTTATGGAGAGAAAACTCTGGATTTGATCAACAATTTGTTCTTTTGTATGGGATCTATTATTATGAATCCTGACGTTTCTTCCATTCCATATTGGGTGAAGCCCTCTCGACGCCCCTGATCTTTCCCCAAAGTGCAGATACCGCCCCTTAACTTTTTTTTTTCCAAAAAGAGCCCTTTAGGAAACTTTTTTTGTCACCGTTAGCCCTTTTTTCCATTTTCTGTTAGTTGACCGTTAGTCAATGCCATTTGGCGCCACGTCACCGCCACCTCACCGACACGTAAGCTCCACATCAGCGTGACGTCACCAATAGCTGAAACCTTTTTTATTACGTGGCATGGGCATAATCGTCTTTCCATGTCCTTTACTAACCCTTTACCTACATTGTGTGTTTGACTTTTCGTCAAACATTAACATAACAAAATCAGAGCAAAAACACGTAGTAGTAGGTGTTCTTGGTGTTCTTCGGAGTTTGAGGGGAAAAGTAGCAGATTTGCGAGATCGAGAAGCGAAGGCCTACCAACGCTTTTCTAACCGTATAAATGGCTGTGTTGAACGAAATTTTGAGTGATTCCGGTAAGTAATCACTTCCCCCATTTCTTTTAACTTTTTATTTTCGTTCTATGTCCTAGGGTTTTCGTTATTTTACAGAAATTGTTAATAATTTTTTTATTTCTTTCTTTGTTCTTTTAGATTCCGGTAGTGAAATAAGCGGTTCCGATTTCTCATTCCATGATTTTGATAACGACGTTGAAGATGATGAGGACGACATATTGTACCAGGATAATGTCGACATAGGCATTGAATTTGCCGGTGTGGGTTCATCGCCTTCGATTAATATCAACGGGTTAGACCTACCTTGTCCAAAATTGTTACCTGAAATCGATGATGACGATTTTAACGAGTGTTCTGGGGAGGATTCTGAGCAACTGAATAGTTTGGAAGGTTCGTCGGAAGATGATGAACGGCAACGATCTGGAATTCAAAAGGGGATTCGTCCTAGGTTTAAAGCTTCTGCAGAAATGGAGGACCCGAAGCTAGAGGTTGGAATGATCTTCTCTAATGGTAGAGAATTCAAGGACGCAGTTAGAGGAACAGCTATTGCTGAAATTAGGAATATTTGGTTCCCATGTAATGAACCCGGGAGAATTAGAGCGAGGTGTAGGGGGAAGAATTGTTTATGGTTTATTTATGCAACTGTGTGTGATAATGGTAGCTTTCAAATTCGTACCTTAAACAAGAAACACACTTGTGGTTGTGCGTTGAATAGTAGGCATGTGAATTCTACTCTTTTATCTAAGAGGTATTCTCATCAGTTAAGGATGAATTCGAATATTAAAGCTATTGATTTACAAGAGCAAGTATTGCATGATCTACATGTTAGCATTAGTAGGAGACAAGCCTATAGGACCATAAAGAAGGGCAGGGCATTAGATGAAGTACATTTCTTAGACCAGTATAATTTACTTAACAACTATTGTGCTGAGCTTATAAGGACAAATCCGGGTTCTACTGTATTTTTAAAGACTGAAGAAGATGAAGTTACTGGAGAGCACAGGTTTTTACGATTCTATTGTTGTTTAGAGCCTTTGAAAAGGGGGTTTTTAGCTGGTTGTAGAAGAGTTGTAGGATTGGATGGTTGTCATCTTAAGGGACCTCACCCTGGTGTGATTTTGACTGCGGTAGGGATGGATGCTAACAATTGCATTTACCCAATTTGTTATGGTGTGGTTGAAACTGAGAATCTTGATACTTGGAGGTGGTTTGTTAGTTTACTAGTTGAAGACCTTGAAATCAATGAACCTGAGATGTGGGTTTTTATTACCGACAAGCAAAAGGTAGTTGTTTTTATCCCTATTTCGAGTCTCTTTTTCCGGATTATTTATATACTAAATACAATCGTAATTAATGGTTTGTTTGTTTTGTGTATTTTTATCCACATAGGGGCTAGGTATAGCAATCGAGGAATTATTGCCAAATGTTGAACATAGACATTGTGTTCGACATCTACATCAGAATTTTAAGAAGAAACATGGTTCATTTGCACTTAAAGACAAAATGTGGGAAGCGGCTAGAGCTACGTATGTTGAGAGGTTTACAAAAATCATGGAGGTTATTAGAAGTATGGATGGTGAAGCGTATGATTGGCTCGCAAAAGAACACCCGAGGTATTGGAGTAGGTCTCATTTTAGAACCAATACACATTGTGATGTATTGTTAAACAATATGTGTGAGTCTTGGAATAAACAGTTGTTGGATGCTAGAGAGTCTAGTGTGTTAGTTTGTCTAGAGCGTATAAGGTTATACTTACTTGAAAGGTTAGAAAAGCGTAGGAAGTGGATATCTAGATGGCAAGTAGATATTTGTCCCAAGATTAGAAAAATTATGAATGATAGAAAGAAGTGGGCGTCGAAGTGGATACCTTTGCATTGTGGGTCAAACTGTTTTCAGGTCAAGGGGACAAGTGGAGCACAGTTTGCTGTAGATTTGACCACCTTTACATGTGCATGCAGAGGATGGGATTTGACGGGGATACCATGTGTCCACGTCATTTCTGCATTATCGTCAGTGGGTCTTGAGCCTGAGGAATACACTTCTCAATATTTTAAGACTAGTACTTTTAAAAAAGCCTACGAACCATTTATTGGGCCTATTAATGGGCCTGATTTATGGCCTCAAACAAATGGGCCAAAGGTTGTGGCTCCTAAGGGTGTGAAGCTATGTGGTAGACCTAAAAAGAAAAGGGATAGGGCAGCTGGAGAAGATTTAGAAGAAAAAATAAAAAAATCTAAAAGAAAAGGTAATGCAAGTGGAGATGTTAGGATGGCGGTTGAAAGTGTTGGAAGGAGTGGTTTAAAGGGCAAATGTAGTTTGTGTAAGCAAGTTGGACACAACAAGAGAAGATGTACACGTGTTAGTGAAGCTCAAAGTGTTGCAGAAAGTGGTGTTAACGATTCCGTGGAATTGGGTGGTATCGAGGATCAAATTCCACCTACACCCATCATTACACCAATGGAATCTCAAAGTCAAAGCAGTAGTGTAGTGAAGGTAGACAAAAGAAGGTCTAATAGACTAAGAAGTAATTCACAAGTGACCGAGAACACCGTTATTGTTAATGCAACGAACAGTGATGTGAATATAAATGTCGCTAATAGCAATGTTAATGTAGACGCTTTAAGTAGTGAACTTCAAGTTAAGGGGTGTAAGAGTAAGGTAGAAGTTGATATTGATGCTAGTGAAGTTCGTTTGGATGTTAATGAGAGCAATGTGGTAGTGAATACAAAAGTTGTGAGTGCTTCGGGAAGGAGAACTAAATCTAAAGCACAACGGGGTGCTACACCATCAAAAGAAGGGAAGAAATCAGACGAAGTTGAGACAAGTGCAGAAGGTCTACAAGAGTCAAAGTGTCAGGTACTTGTCATTGTTCATACTATAGATAAATTATATTCGTAATGTGTTGGTTTTATCTTAAATGTAGGATACAAGCGGTGATGATAATGTAGCAGGTGTTTTGACTCAAGCTAGCACTAATGCGTCAAACAATCTTGTAGTTGGGGATTCAAAGAAAAGAGTTGTGGCTGAAACTTCAACAAACAATCTTCAGGTGGGTGGTTTTTTCTGTAATGTTATTTTTTGTATCTAAGTATAACTTTGTACACTACTGTTGAATGTAGTTTATGCCAAATAAAAGACCATGTGTGGAGTTGGCTAAATTAAAAATTCTTGATGGTAAAGCTGGTTTCTTACCCACTGGTGTGAAGAATCTAGGACAACCAAGTGTAAGTATTATGTATGTTATGTTTTAATCCTAAATTTTTTATTATCCATGACACTATGTTTTTCTTTTCCAGGATGTTTCTAAGAGACCTCCTTTCAGACCCGGGGGTATGGGTGTATACACAAGGGTCCCTACTCCCTTGATTAATCCTGGATCAATTACGTTAGGAGGTAAGAAATTACACGAAAACCCATACCTATGCAATGGAAAGAGGACAATTAGTTTAGAAACATTACGGGCAGCTGGACATAAATCTGACCTAGACAAAGCCAAGTCCAAGAAAACTAATTTTGATATGGCCGGTGTGAATGAAGCCTTTAAGGACTTTGACAAGAACATGTCATCTTTTATGCAAAATTTGTTGAATCGTGGTACTAGTTCGAAAGGAACAGGTAAAAATGAAGATAAAGGCACAGCAGAATTTGAGTTAGTGAAAAGAGATGATGCTAAGGCAGCAGGAAAGGAAGAAGCTACAAAGTCAAAAGCTTCAACTTCAAAGGGAAAAATCAAGAAATTTGCATCAATGTCTTCTATTTCAAAAGGGAAGGTAAAGAAAGACATTGTGAAGGCCAAAACCCCCAAGATAGACGAGAAGAAAGGAATACCAAGGACTACTACTTCAAATGGGAACGGGAAGAAAGAAAATTCAAAGGGTAAGATGGTGAATTTGGTTAAAGTTAAGAAAGAGAAGATGTAGTAAGATACTGGATTGGAATTCGCAAACTTTTGTTTTTATCCAACTTTATGTATTGTTGCACTGTTTGTAATGTGATACCTAATGTGTTGTCCAATTGTGTTGTCCTTCTTTTTGTTCAATTTGTGTAAGAAGAATCTATGCTTTTTAAATTGTTGCACTTTTCTTATTCTGTTGGCTTACTTTGGGTCCAATTTGTGTAAGACGAATCTCTTACTTTATGACTAAAATATTATATCTTTTCTTCGTAAATCCACTATATATATGGACCGGTTGTTTTCCACTAAAATCACAACCATTCATCAAAAAATCTTACAACACCACCATGTCTTATGATAACTCTAGCGGAAGTGATGGTGCAAGTAGATCACCATTGTTTCCAGACTTCTCTCCAAGTGAGTACACAGACCAGATAAAGATCACTCCCTCTCCGTTAATGGACTCCAAGCCAGAAAACTATTCGTTAACTGAAGTATGTCATTGTGGTTTGCCGGCTTTACTTTGTGTTAGACAGTTAGAATATAATAGGTTCTTTCGTTCTCTTCGTTGTCACTTCGAAGATTATCGTTTGCAGGTTTATCCTATGAAGGAGTGCGACTTCTTCCGTTGGCTTCCTCAACCTAATGACCCACCACTCCCTACCACGAGCTCGACTACTCACATCGATGAAATGGGTTTTATTACGTCGCTAAAATAATAGGTACTACTTTGTTTGTATTAGATGTTCAACCTACGTAGTTCTATTATGTAGTTCTATTATGTTTATCCTATGTAGTTCTATTATGTTTTAAAGGTTTTATCCTATGTAGTTCTAACAATTGTATTACGCAATTCTACTTTTTTACTTCAATTGGTACTACCATTTTATTATCTATGATATGGAATTCTATAAAAATCAAGATCTAAATATTATCATTAAACCAAAACGCATTCAAATTCATTCAGAATGTCCAAAAAGTTACATTCAAAGACCGAAAATATTCCAAAATACCCCATATGGCCAACATAAAATGTCCACAAAACCCAACTTAACAAAATATTAAACTAGTACAAAAAAAAACAATATTAAAGTGCATAAAATAAAACGCCAGATGACACAACATAGCGAACCATCACCAACATTTAAACCGCAGGCTCGTCTTGATCCTCTTCAAACTTGAAGTACTTCGGCGAAATCATCCCCACAGGTACCGGTCTGTTGATCTTCATCCTCTTTGGAGTAGGACTATCTTCCCCTTCAGAGCTAGATTCAACCACTATCAACTCCGCCCCATAAGGTAAAGGAACGGTTCTTGTTTTGACATTCTCGCGGACCACATTGGGTGCGACTCTAACACTCCACCTGGAACCTGGGATATGACTTTTATACGTCTTGGGTTTGGGGCGGTTATTAGGCGGAGAAGTGATAGTAACGCCTGAGACTTCTGAGAAAGAAGAACATAATACAGTTACGAAAAATAAAAAAAATATAACACAGAAAAAACTAAGAATCCCTTTTTTTAAAACTCGTTTAATAAAAACACAGAAAACTGGAATTTAAAAACAATTTTTCACAAATCTAACAAAAAAATTGGTAATACAAAACCACTTACTCGTTTTTCCCTTGTCTGATTGACCTTGTTGACGATCCATTTTTGAGTGTTCGAGTTCTTTATCAATGGCTCGCTTGATAATTTAAGATTTATGGGGCTAAATATTTGAATTATATATAGGGAAAGGGGGGATTTACGTAATGATTATCCACATACACGGTTTTTGGCTACCCAATGCGTTTTTAGAACTGCCCAAGAAAAAACGTTTCATCTTCCGTCTTGAAACTCAGCATGGACTCACAAAAAAATATTTTAATGTAAAAAAAATTAAATTAAAAGGCCATGCGTTATTAAGACATAATCAATACGCGGTAACAAAAAATTCAAAAGGGTCCATAACTGTAACAAAATATAACTTATGGGGCCAATAAATATAACTTATAAAACATAAAGGGCTGAAAGGGTAAAAAGGTATTCGATAAGGGGCGAATTCATCACCATCTCGGTAAATCTTTAAGTTAAAATGTCTACAACTCAATCAACAAACATTCTTCGAAAATTCAAGAGAACCCAGAAAAACAACGAACAACTAAACTTAAGGTAAGCTTAAAACATCGATAATAGACCGATACAACTACAACACAATCAACCAACAACACAACACTAGGAACACATCACGACATCGAACTAAAACATCTTAGAAACTACAACACCTATCACAAAACACATAAACAAATGCCAAATCTTCCAGTTTTTACCTTCATCGGATTTCAAACCGGCGATTTCATTATCTTTCCGGGACAACGATCTCAGCAACCCCGAAATAACTACTCTACCTCTTGGACAAATCGGCGGATCTAACCACGAGAAGAACGAACATTTAGTCTCCGACGCCGGAAACTTCGCGCACCCTAGAAAACGACGGCCTGGATTCGTATCAGTCCACGATGTATTAACCTTGCATCTAAAACCGCAGTAGCACACCCATTCATCCTTGTCGGGGTCACGCATCGGAGATGAATTGCTCGTGATTCGGGAGCCTACCATCGGAGACGAAGGCCTACGCTACCAGAGATGAAGAACGATTTGAGAAGTGGAGTTGGATTGGGAAAGTGGGAGTGATTCGGTGTAATTAGGGTTAGTAAAGGACATGGAAAGACGATTATGCCCATGCCACGTAATAAAAAAGGTTTCATCTATTGGTGACGTCACGCTGATCTGGAGCTTACGTGTCGGTGAGGTGGCGGTGACGTGGCGCCAAATGGCATTGACTAACGGTCAACTAACAGAAAATGGAAAAAAGGGCTAACGGTGACAAAAAAAGTTTCCTAAAGGGCTCTTTTTGGAAAAAAAAAGTTAAGGGGCGGTATCTGCACTTTGGGGAAAGATCAGGGGCGTCGAGAGGGCTTCACCCTTCCATATTACATAAACTTATGAAGTAAAACATCTTCCAAAGATGGCATTTCTGATATCGCCATCAATTTGCTTCATAATGATGTTGATCAGATCATTCCGGCTTTTGACACTTGAGGAGAATACAATATATTTATTCATGCAATTTGACAATATTATCCCAAGCTATTACATCAAGATCCACAAATAACATTAAAGCAAATACCTCATCCTCGCATCTTGAATTTAGTAGATAACTTGTCTAAGTAAGCAAGTCATGAGCAGAAACTGCACCCAAACAATCGAGAGAAGAGGTCAATACCTTCTGTAAGGATATTTGCATAAAAATAGTCGGTTTGTGATATAGAGTTGAATTGAAGAAGTTACTAAAGTTGCAGGCGTCGTGGCTCGAACCATACCACTCTTTATGGAATGCGTTTTTGGGTTAAATTAGGCCACTTAAATTAATCCCACAACCCATAAAATATATTTGGACCTTTAAGTATCAGTTTTTATCATTGGAGAAGATTCTTTTATTAAGTTTTTAGAAGAATTGGAAGAGTAAACAAGAGAGAACTGGTCAGATGAGAAGACAACAAATACTGGATTCCTACTGTATCTCTTTTACACAAATTCCACCTCTATCATTAGGATAATTAGAATTAGTTTCTTGTCTTAAACATGATTGTAAGATTTTTACTATTTAGTTTCTTTATTTAATTATGCACTAAATCCCATTAGCTTGAGTTTGCATTATGTATAAACCTTGAATACTTGATTGATGATTTTATGATATTTGGGAATTAATTTTAATTAAATTCATAAACTTGTTAGTTGAATATGCATTATTTTAAATTATGCCATCTGTAACTTGATCATGTATAGATTGACCTAGATAACTAAAATGTCACTCTGGCGGGGGATTTTGGGACATACATGGTTCATATAGGTTCGTTGTGCAGTAGTGATCTTCACGGATATGCCTAACTGGATAATCGCATAGGGTAAGTATATATCGCCAAGATTTTGCGTTGAATAACATTGCCCCCATGACTCTAGTAATTGTAAGGAAGATTCTAAGCTACACTGGAGAGAGTTAGAAGGAAATTAGAATCCCTATTAGCATAACAACCCCAATTCTTCCTTATAGCTGAAATCATCGACTTGGTAAGATAGGAGAATACTAGCAAACTCGAGGTAATCTTTCATCTATTCTTTGAAATCTATTTATTTTCTTTCTTAGTTTAAATAGTTTATTACAAATAAAATCTATTTCCTTTAATTATGTCTTTAGTCACAACATCTAAACCCTATATACTTTTTAAGAACACAAGTTTGAAGTTAACTACTTAAGTCCCTGTGGAGACGATACTCTTATACTTACTTTATTACTTGTCAATGATCCGTACACTTGCAGTAGTTAGCTCTCTCGAGGAATGTGTTTTGTCACGTTATTTTATCACACTTTGGGAGAAGAAAAGTTTGTGGTGCCGTTGTCGTGGACTTTAACGTTAATTTTCGTGTTTTGCTTAGTGTAATCGTTTTTGTTTTTTTCTCTTTTAAGGTTCTTAGATTTGGTGTATGCTCTCGGATCGCGAGAAACTACTACGGGGCCAAAGAAGGCTAGAAAGAGATCAAAGGAAGCAATGGATAATAACAACTAGTCATTGAATATAAAAGATTTACCACCTGGGGGAAATCCAGTTTATCCAATTGAAAATCTAATTCCCCCAGGAGTACGACCACAAGTAGGAGCCAATGGAGGATCTCCACCTAACAATCTGAGAGAGCAATATCTTCCTAAACAAGGATGCCATTTTCATGTTCAACAATTAGGGACTCGTCCTCCGGTGATACAAGATGCTCGATCAAGCCCGGTCCGAGTATGTTAACTCAATTCATGAGTTATGGAAACTACGGTGGTTTTGCACATCACAATCTGGTCTGTTTGATTAAGAAGTTTATGCATATTTATGATGCCTAGATTACTCAAGGTGTCATTTGCAAGCAAATGTATTACTTCATGTTTTTGTATTTCTTAACCAGAAGTGCAGGAGAATGGTTGGATCATCAATAATCTGATTCAATTATGTCATGGGATGAATTGCAAGCAAAATTATTTGATCGTTACCATCCATAGAGCATGAGAATGAATGATCAAATGGAGCTTTCTAATTTTCACTAAGATGATGGAGAGAGCGTAGGAGATACATGGACAAGGTTTCAATAGAGGTTAGATAGATGCCTACTTCATGGTTATACCCTTAAGCTTCAACTTGTGATGTTCAATCAAGGACTCAATTATAATTCATGACTGATGATCGGTAATATACAGAGGAGGTTTTGTGTCCATGGATCCTACTGAAGCATCGATTGGTATAGAGAAGATTGTAGAAACTGATAAGAGTTGACCCCCCGTCGCGAGCTCCTATTACTAATATGAGAGGTACGTTAAGTTTACATGGTTACACTGCTATATATGCTAAGTTTTTATGGTTAGAGAATCAAATGAAGAATTTGCACTAGTTGTGAAAGAAGATCTCCAAAGGAGATAATCCAAGGTGAAGGTAGTTCAAGAGGCACAAAGGTAACCGTGTTGTGGGGTGAATGATCATATTTGGGAAGAGTTACAAAGCAATTCAGAATCCATGTTAACCGTTTCAAATCAAGGGAATTACCAGACTGATAAACAAGGGTATCAAGATGATAAGTGAAATCATACGGGCCTTCAACGGTCAAATCCGAAGGGGGTCAATAATCAAGGTACTCTGTATCAACCACAATCTCAAAAAAAAATAAAATTATTTGAGATCCTAATGTCTCCATATTTGTGATAAAAAATTTAGTCTAAAGACATTACTTTAGGTGTATTATGTTCTCAGTTGAGGGGTTTTTCCCTATTTATTGTTAGTTTCTCATTTCTTGCCTTGTTTTGGCAGATTGTTACTTTTAGAGCATTTTTGTGTAATTAGTGTGTTAAATTTGAAGCTTGTAGGTACAATGATTATATTAGATACAGAAGCAATGTTAAGGAGATGAAGAAATAAGAACTAAGACAAAGTCAAGAGTTAAAAGCCCAAAGAAGTTGTTTTTAGAAACTGCAAAAGCTGTCGGCCCGACTTAGAACGTGTAGTATTTTCAGTGCTGCATGAAATCAACTAGAAAATTTGAAGGATCCATTTTATATCCATAATTATATTTTGATTATGGTCGTTTGACACTTGTTTTGAGTGATTTGGAGATGTAATGAATGAGTTATAAATTTTACAAACCCTATGGGCCAACCAGACCACCTATCAAGGAAAACAGGTTTGAGTTAGATTTGGCCTCCAAAACCTAACCAGTGACCTAGATTTTGTCCCTACACCTATATATATATATATATATATATATATATATATATATATATATATATATATATATATATATATATATATATATATATATATATATATATATATATATATATATATATATATATATATTGGTATTTACATTAGAAATATATCCTTGCATCCATAGCTTTCATATTATTCAAGAAACTCATTAGGAAGAAGCAAGTTGACTTGAGGAGAATGAAAAGAAGTTTGAGAGTCACAAACTCCTCTTCACTCTATCCTTACACTCTACCATTAGAGTTACTTATCTCATATTCTTTGTTTAACCATGTTTGTAAGGTATTTACTCTATAATTTTATTTCTTTTAGTATCATGAACTAATTTCCCATAGCTTGGGTTTGCAATATATATAATCCTTGAATTCTATTTTCCCGTTCTATGTTATTTGGGATTTGAATTTAAGTGAGTTGGGTTTTATTTTATAATTGTATTTTGTGTTTGTTTTTATTCTATCCCTAAGCTCTGGACAAGTTTAGTACTTCCCTTAGTAGTTGGATTGTCACCCTAACAGGGGATTCAATTGCTTAAAACCACACATAATCGTCTAGTGTGTGGTAGTAATCCTGACGGACTTGCCTAAGTAGATAGTCAATATGGTTTAGAATTTCATCACCGATATCTGTGCAAGGTCCCCTTACCCAAGTCGTTTGGTAGTGTTGAGGTTGCCTTATAATCTACCCTGATAAGAGTTAGAGGGATTATAGAATCCTGGCTACTTATATATATGCTCAGTTCACCTTTATAATTAAAATAATGATTTAGGAAGATAAGTGCATACTAGCAGACCTAAACTATATCTCATCTCAATTATCTTTAGCTTTTTTTAGTTGCATTAGTTTAATTAATTTCAAATTCCTTATTTGAAAACTCCAATATCTATTTTAATTTATCTTTTAAGTCTAACAAATAATCCCTTCTACATTTTCCTTATAAACACGAGTTTGAGCTAACTGATAAATCCCTGAGAATGAATCTTATTTATCAGCTATCACTTGTAATTGATCTGTGCACCTGTAGTGAGTTTCTCGTAGTGGTATGAAGTGTGCGTTATTTTATATCGTTTATTTATCACGCCTTTGCCACCACCAAGTTTTTGGCACCACTGCCGCAGATTTTTCTAATTAGTTGTTGTGTTCAGCTTTAGTGTATTAGTTTTTCTTTGTTTCAGTTTTATGCTTGTTTTTTGTCTCTTTAGGATTTTCCTAGGTATTGGTGTATACTATCGGAACTCGAGAAGTTATTCTGAGCTCAGAAAAGGCAAGAAAGAGAGAAAAAGAAGTTAGAATCAATGGACAATAATGACAACATGTCGTTGAATCTTAAATATGCACCACCTAGGGACAATAATAATCAACGAATTCCAATTCCCCAAAAAGGAAACTACAAGAAGTACCACAAAGAGGAGACCCACCTATTATTCAACACCGCGAATAAGTTCTTCTTGGTTAGGGAGCACTTTTTCGTGTACAACCATCAAGGATTCTCCCTCCAGTGATCCAAGTTGAGAGATTTAAGCCCGATCAGGGTATGCTAAGTCAGTTTATGAACTTTAGACACTACAGTGGTGCAACACAACAAGATCTAGTGAAGTTGATTCAGAAGTTTATGCAAATTTGTAATGCATACATTTCTCAAGGCATTACACACGAGCAACTGTATTACTTCATATTTTTGTTTTTCTTGACCGAAGGTGCTAGTGAATGGTTGGATAGTCAACCATCTGATTCGATTACATCATTGGGCAAGTTGCAAGTTGCATTATTGATCGCTATTATCCACAAAGCATGAGAATGAAAAATCAAATGGCACTTGCAAATTTACGCCAAGATAGTGGCGAGAGTGTAGGAGAAGCATGAAAGAGGTTTCAACAAAATTTAGCTAGATGTCCAGTTCATGGTTATACCCCAACACTTCAATTATCGATGTTCTACCAGGGCATCAACTTAGAGTCGAGACTGGGGGTAGATAACTTGGAGGAGGAGGTTTCGTGTCTATGGATCTTGCAAAACTTGCAGTTGGTATGGAAAGAATAGTAGAAATCGAGAGGAGTTGGTCACAGTCGCGAGCTCCCATTACAAATACCAAAGGGACATTGCGTTTAGATAATGGAACTATTATAGATGCTAAATTCTCATGATGGAGAATCAGTGAAGTAGTTGGAACTTACAGTGGAGAAATGTCTCCAAGGGAATCAAAACGAGTTGATGGTAATGAAAGAAGGTTGTCCGCGTTGTGGGGTCAACAATTATGTCTGGGAAGAGTGTGAAGAAAATCCATAATTAGTGTGTTTCGTGTCAAATCGTAAGAATTACCATTCGGGTAATACTAGGTTTCAACAAGGGAATCGCAATCATCCGGACCTATTGGTATGTGTGATGCTTCTTTTAAAACAAATAAAGAAGCTGCTGTGGTTGCTGTTATTGGTATTAATAAGGAGGGTATTATCTCGAGGAAATTAAATATCAGATGTAAAGTCAACAAAGTAATCGAGGGTGAAGCTTGGGCCTTAATTTTGTCCATGAGGTCAAGTAAAGACCTCTTTAATCAGAGAGTTTCATTTTACTCTGACAACCTTGAACTAAATCAAGGAATTTTGGGTTTGACCGAATTTCATTGGAGTCTTAAACTTATTCTACCAGAGATTAGAAAATGGTTAGGTCAGTCTTTCTATTGGAAAGTCGCCCATGTTGAAAAAATATATAATTCTACTGCTGATACTCTGACGGTCTGACTAAATACACAAAAAGGAGTTTGGATCTTTGTAACTTGAGAGATTTTTCGCTTATTGCTTCCAATATTTTCCTTTGTAATGTTTTTAATAGTATTAAATAGTTTCTAGGGTTCCTCATTGACAAAAAAAAAAAAAAAAATTCTAGAGATGGCTTGATCTCAAGCCTTAAATATTATATTGTGAATATTGTTATTTCGTATGTTAAAATATATATTCTGAGATCGATAGTTGGCCAAGTGGTTAGGTTACTCTGCAGAGACCAAGAGGTCATGAGATCGAATCTTATTGAAGTTAAAATGACCCCGAGTCTAAAGTGGCTCTCTCATGTAGTAAAAAAATATATATATATTCTACTAAAAAATTAATACTACCATAAATTAACTAATCCGTACTATAACACTTTTATTTATTCCTAACCAATTTATTGATTTTCGGATTGGGCGTGGGTGTCGAATTCTGTAGCACATGCGTATTAATGGTCAAAGAAGAAAGAAAGAATGGTAAAAGACATGTATTTATTATTATACGTGGCATATCTTATCCATATCTATACTAGAAAGATTTTTCCTTTTTTTTAAATTGGTACTCATACACTAATTTTCTTTTACAATATATATCACTCGTCTAATATAGCACTGTTTCCCTATTATTCTTATCTTTTAATATTCATATATTTGTAGAAACCTTTCTATAAGTTAAATAAATTATTATGTGTCAATTATTAACATTTTTTATTTTTGGTACATAGAATAATTTGGGTTGCACATCACGATTAATCCTACAAAATATACAAGCCTATTTATGTATATTTACAAATAAATTAGAACTAGGTTAAAGGTCTGACCAGTTGAGCTAATTAATAACTTTACATGCCCAAATAAAAAAACATCACTTAAAATTGAAAGAATGAAATAATATAAAAAAGAAAAGACGTAAACAACATGAGAAGAAATTAATAAGTAGTGTACCCTAAACAAGATCCAAGCAATTGATCACTCTATCACCTTGACTATTAGACGATTTTCGAAATTCTTTCCGATCATCCAGAAAGAACCAAAGAGCTGCAAGACTGATCAACCAACCAAATACAAAACAATCGACAACTCGTAGAAAATGTTGCAAAGTAGGCAAACAATCATACCTGGAGATCGCAGCACCAACAACGTTGGAAATGGCACCCCACTAAGGGTGTAAAGGGTGGAGATGGAAAAGGGTAACCAAACCGGAAGTAAACAAGGAAAGACGAAACACGCAATAACGAGACAAGTTGCAAACCAAGCCAAAAGACCGAATAATCAACCACTCTCCCTAATGTCCACCAGTCCAAACATAACTCAGACAAATACTGAGCCGCTAAAAATCAAATTTTTACTAACCTGTCAGTTAAAATAAGCATATGCACTAACTAGATTCAAAGAAGGAATGAGAAACCTACAACAAAGGAGAAAACACATAAAAAATAACCCAAAAAATCACGAAAGGAAAACCATCAAGCTCTAAGAGAACACTTGTCCAAGTTCCGACCAAAGCAATCAAACGGTTCCATAAAATTAGGTATCAAACATCTACCCCCTTGGATTTTGTAACTCCTTGAAATATTTTTTTTCTAATAGTCACTATATTTTAGACTTCTATAGATACTCATATTTTAATTGGTAGGACCAATATACCCTTGATAACCCTATCAATGATCTCGTCCACTTCGCATGTGATAACAAGCTTGGAATTTGAAAGAACCTTTTCATATCAGTGTCGTGTGCGGAAAGGCTATGTGGGTGTAGCCGAAAGGCAGAGCGAAGGGTTAAATAGGGCATACCTGCGGTCACCTTATAAGGTAGGAAATGACAAAAACCCAAATAAATGACACAATGAGCGTGTAATGGATATAAATATCTCAAATTTATCCTAAAGGACGTATGCCATTTGACATTTTTTTTCTACTATTTCTAATAACTTAAGTGTCCTTGGATATAAATTAACCATTGGAGCACTATCATGATGCCATCTCCCTTAAATTTTTGTTAGGTTTCAGGTAGTAGAAGAATCATATATCAAAGGAATGAAAGTTTAGGTTTGTCGGCTAGACAACTTAATTTAAATCTACTCAAACATTGAGTGATTAGTTTGTATTTTATCACTAACTTTTCTTTAAATTAAGATTTTTATTTTGTGGTTAAAAAATCCGTATATTAAGATTCTTTAAAATGGTATTGAAGCATAAAATATGATAGTCAACTATGTATTAATCTTAATCACTAGATTAGTAGCACAATTCTCACAAAGTAATATCCATAACTACGTAATTAATTTCAATATATATCATTAATGACAACTACCTATCAAATACACATTAAACTTTTTCTCCCACCCCCACCCCCACCCCCACCCCCACCCCCACCCCATCCACTTGTTGGCAAGGCTCACTAGCCTTAAAAGCGAAACCATGATGGTGATGTGTTTTTGTTAAAGGTACTAAAAAACAAATTAACAAGTGTTTGCCGTCTTCTTACTCAACCTCCCCTCATTCAAAGCAAAAAAGCGACAAAAGAAAAGTAAAACTAATCAGAAAATTAAACCAATCTTTAATCAACTCCCTCACCTTCTTCAATTATAATCCATCAAACGAAAAGAAAAAGAAAAAATATCAAAAGCCCACCAACTTAATTGGTGGGAATATTCTTATATCCCACAAACGTATTTATGTATGTATAATTATTATGTGTGTATGTATTCAAAGTCAAGCTGTTAAGAGCTGACAATAGAAATTTTGAACACCACCCTTTTTTGTGGAGATTTCTTGAAAATCTAATTTATCTTCGTGAAAGAAGAAGTATGGTTTGGTGGGATTGTTGCAGTAGCAGCTGTGATGATTATTTATATAATTCTTGTCAACAACCTAAAGCAGACCATTTTTCTTTGCCTGCCCCACTTCCAAAATGGCCTCAAGGTAATTTCTTTTGTTCGATGTATCAATTTCAGCTCTAGAGAAATTCGTACTCTCTTGTTATATAGATTTAAATTGTATTTATTGTCCTCTATTTTCCTTTTTTGCTTTGTATGGTGTAATATATGTTTATGTACTTTCAAATTCCTGTTAATTCTTGTTTTATTTCTTACCATCTATTCGGTCAAAGTTTTGAACCTTCATTTATTGGTTGCTTTGGCTAAAATTCCACAATAAATGGCTACCAAAAGTTGCATCTATTAGCTATAGTTAGTTAATTGCACAACTGACCCCTTTTTTATGCAAAACAGCCATATATATATTACACTTAACGTTGCAAGTCTACCCCTCAACAGGGTTATGCTTACTATTTTAGGCATAACACCTGTGATTTATACTTCTATAAACTAGCAGGTGTCCATTTACTACATTTTAGAACACTTGTATATATTTTTAAGTATTCCCTAAACTAAGGGACCATTTGTGCAATTTACCCTTTCCAAAAAATGGGGTTTTGTGTAAAGAATTGCTAAGCTGGTGTACAATTTTTGTAGGTCAAGGTTTTGGTACAGGAAAGATAAGCCTAGGAGATATAGAAGTGGTTCAGATTACTAACTTCGATAAAATTTGGAGTTGTAGCACATTACTCGGAATATCAAAGACTGTATCATTCTACACACCAGCTGAAATTCCCGACGGATTTTTCTGCCTTGGTCATTATTGTCAGCCTGACGATAATCATCTAAAAGGCTGTGTTCTTGTAGCCCGAGATAAAAGTAGCGAATATAATCCAGTTTTGAGCCTTCCACCTCTTGAAAAGCCCATTAGCTACACATTAATATGGAACACAGACTCAACTCACAACGGGAAAGGCTACATTTGGCTTCCAAATGCACCGGACGGTTACAAACCGGTAGGGTTTATAGTCACCGTGGGGCCCGATGAGCCTCGGGTTGAAGACGTTAGGTGTGTTAGATCCGACCTAACCGAAACTTGTGAACCCGACGAGACACTTTTTAGTACAACGTTTTCGATGAACCAAGTGGAGATATTTAGTACGAGACCGTGTAAAAGGGGAATTTTTTGTAAAGGTGTAGCTGTTGGAACTTTTTTGTGTTGTACAGATACGGAGGTAAATATTGCTTGCTTGAAAAACCTCGATTCGGGTTTACACGCAATGCCTAATTTAGACCAAGTTCATGCGCTCATTAATCATTACGGACCGACCATGTTTTTCCACCCGGACGAGCTTTACTTACCCTCGTCCGTTCCGTGGTTCTTTAAAAACGGAGCTTTATTGTTCAAAGAGGGAATAGATAAAGGTTTAGCCATTGATTTAAAAGGTGCAATCTTACCGAGTGGTGGATTAAACGATGGAAAATTTTGGATAGATCTCCCCGAGGCGGATGAAGATAAGATATCTATGAAAAGTGGTAGTATCGAAAGTGCAAAGCTATATGTTCACGTAAAACCGGCACTTGGTGGGACTTTTACGGATATTGCTATGTGGGTATTTTGCCCTTTTAATGGACCATCCACGATTAAAGCTGGGTTGTTTAATATTTCGATGAATAAAGTAGGTGAACATATTGGTGATTGGGAACATTTTACTCTTCGTATTATTAACTTCACCGGTGAATTATTAGCGGTGTATTTTTCCGAGCATAGTGGTGGTGAATGGGTTAATGCGTGTGAACTTGAGTTCATGAACGGGAATAAAGCGGTTGTATATTCGTCTAAAGACGGTCATGCAAGTTTTCCTCATCCGGGTTGTTATATTCTTGGTTCGACGAAACTTGGACTAGGGTTAAGAAATGATTGTGCTCGAAGTAAATATTTTATTGACTCGAGTACGAATTATCAGATTATTGCTGCGGAATATCTTGGAGATGGGATTGTTCCGGAACCGGATTGGTTACAGTATATGAGAGAGTGGGGTCCGGCTATTATTTATGATTCGGGAGCTGAATTGGAGAAGATAATTAGTCATCTCCCATTTTTCTTTAGGTTTTCTGTTGAGAGTTTGTTTGACTTGTTTCCTACTGAAATTTATGGTGAGGAAGGGCCAACTGGGCCTAAGGAGAAAGATAATTGGTTTGGAGATGAAAGATGTTAGTGAAAAACTTGTATTTTGATCTCCTAGTTTCCACTTTCCACTATTCTATTTGTTTGATTCTTGATTAGGAATGTAGGGATTGTTTTTAAGCATTGTATTTGAATCGGTCAATGATGATTGCATATTGATTTAAGATGTGAAAAATGTGTTGTTTGAGTTTTGAGCCATTTGTAAAGTACTACTTAGAAATGCGTGTATATACTCTAAGTCGAAGTGATTGTAAAGTATGTATATATAGTTCTTGTTAAATAATTATTTTTTCTTTATTAATAATAAAGTTAAAAGATAATAGGACCTTAACATTCCATGACACTCTCAGTCGAAGTGATTTTACTGATTTCCTCAAAATCATATGTTAACACTGTACACCACAGATTCTGAAGAATAGTGGGAATATTATCACAAGAATAAAAGTTGGGAGAAGATTTTCAAACTGAATCCAGACAAGAGTATAAGGGACATGAAATTAGGTTAAAGGAAAACTATAGTTACTCGAGAAATGGGTGAAAATGATGGAGGATATGGTGTTTTCCGGTGATAGTGTGGTGCTGATGGATATCAATGGATGGTTTGTAGTATTTTACAAGGAACAATCCATCCTAGAGAAAAGGGAGCGTTTTTAAAAAATTAACTTGACTGGCTTACATATGGTCTTCACTTTAATTTTCCTTGAACGTGTTTGACTAAACTTTGAGGGGTCAAATAATGAAATGTTAATACTTCAGTTAGATTATGACCCAGATTTTTTTCCTTTTTTTGGAAGTCAGGTCTATTTAGCTATTAATCCTAATATCTCTATTTGACCCATAGCAGCAACCATTAGACTTTCTTTTTGTGATCAATTTTTACAGTAAAATCTTCTCATTTTCTTGTAGAAAATATCTTGTAAAATCTTCTTCTTTTCTCGTAGTATTTTTGTTTTGAATTTTTCATGTATATCGATATTCCTTTCGTTTCTTATTTTATTTTTTACTTGCGATCTAATTCTAACATCATCTTTTGAGGATAATGAAAACCTTGAAACTACATCCCTAGACTAATCATATTATGTGTATGAAAAACGACCGCCCCAACTTATGAGATAGAATTACAATTTAGCCCGGTTTTTCTAAAAAAATAGATAAAAACATAAATGAAAAAAATTCCAGCCCCTCAACTGAAAAATTAGTACTCTCTAACTCAAAATTTATATATTATTTTACTAAATACTAAATAATAGTCCTCTCCAATTCAAAATTCTGGATCCGCCCTGATGGCCAGCCACTTAAAAGATTCAGAGTAGAGAAGAACGTAATATATACATGGGAGATGATGCAAAATGAGGAGATACAAATCGGCAAAATTTTATTATACTTGACCAAATAGCCAAAACTGTAAGTATAAATTTGCTATTACAATAACAGACATTTCCATATCAATCAAATATTGTTTTCTATTGCACCAAGGGAAGTAACAAATATACCACTAAGCGAAGAACCATCTGGTTCTGTAAGATCTTACCAGTATAAATATATATATACCAATAAAAGCAAATAATAACACCACATGTTTCACTTTCGTAATACTTATATGCACTAACTACCCATGTAATCTATTGTATAAATAAATGGTAATATATATGAATATAAATGAATAAATGGTAATATATATGAATATATATATATATACACACATGTATGATAAAATACCAACCCATGAAAGGGAATCGAAAACCCCTCCTTTGCTGACTCCTTGTTTGATAATACTTAACAAGAAACACTGTCATATCAAGAAATTCGATCATCTTTTCTTGGAGGATCTTCAGAAAAGTAGATGTTAATTTACCATTCCGGTCCTTGAACATTTAACAAATTACCAATCATCTTTCCAGTTACTTGCTCCATATGTCTCTGGCATTTGCAATACTCCACGAATTTCACGTATCAGCAACTTGGAATTATTTTTAATTCTTGTACTCCCATAAATTATATTCCTAAATGACTCGTGTTTAGGATGTGGCTTAAGTAATCTAAATTCTTTGCTTCTGGTATTTATAATTACCGATTTTTTACATAACTCTCTTGCTGGTTCAACATGGTTCCACCAAAAATCATTCAAAGCTCGTTCCAAAATCTCCCAATACTCACGATCTCGATTTACTCTAAACAAACTACTTCCTTTACAAGTCCAACAATAAAGATCCATCCAATCTTTATCCATTATTTCCATTAATCCTTGAGCTTGCGGAATATAATAAACGGGTAACCGTTTAAACGGAAAAGCATTGGTCATATCACCATCAAAAAAAGGACACTTGATTTCCAATACTCCTTGAGAAGACAATCCGAAGAAAAAATCATTAACTAAACCATCAGGTGATGCACCAAGCCAATTCATTTTATTATGAACTTTAAACTTTTCGAAGCTAACAAGATTTCCGGTTATGATCTTGTATCTTTCTAAGGCTTCTTCTTCTTTGATGGTACTATAACAGGTAGATATATTGCCTGTAAAGGGTTTGATTACTCCGAGCTTTTCTTCCCAAAGCTGGACTCTTCGATTATGCCAAAAGCCAAGGGCACTTGGGAATGTACTTGCTGTGAGTTTATGTCTTCTCAAATCTTGCCAATTTTTGAACCAATGTTGAAGACTCTTTGATTGAAGGATAGGATGAGGTTCTTTATATTGGGAATTGGTAGTATGAAATCTTCTGCAGCTTAAACATGGGTTAATTGTTCGACTTCTTATACGATAAACATTCATAACAGATCATACAAAAATTTAGCTTCTTCACTGCACCAGGAAAAGGTTTCAGGTCAACAATTTATAGGTTATTTTGCATAATATAGGGACCTATAGTGCAATTGAATGCCTATGTTAGCTTAATTGCAAACACCTATATTGATATCTAAAGTATTTATATTCCAACCATTAGTTTTCAGATGATTTCATGGAAGAATGATTTTGTAACATTCTTGGTGTTACAAAGTAACTTTTCCATTTACAGATAACAAGGGATTAATGATGCAAAATTGTATTATTATAACAGATTAAATCATTAAGGAGAAATGTAGTTGATAAAATGAATATATGCATATTTCTAGTAGAGAAGCTTACTCGATCCAGCTCAGCATCAAAGAAAGTAAACATGGGGACTCAATAGACAGATGAGAATAGAAACACCCTATATAAGAACGGAGGAGACTGTGTCTGTGCGCCGTGATAGCGGTGGTTATGGACGCGTGTGACCGCGAAGGGTGGGTGTGTGAAGAAGATGAGTTTGAGCTTTGTAGGTGCGGAAAGATTTACAAAGGAGAGGTTAGGGGTTTAACAAGGTTTCTATAAATAAAAATTTAAAACAAAGTTTTCCGTTGGAGGCCCTACTTTAGGTTTAAATTTGCTTCTTTGCCCTTTAAATTTGGGATAATTTCACTTAGCCCCTCACAATTTTTTTTGTCATTAAAAAAAAAACAGATACAGTTTAATTACACATAAAATTGAGAAAATTAAAAGCACCAAACACAAAGAAATCGACCCAATGATCCAGGTTAATCATACATCGAGTGCATTTGGCAAGCGCATTTGTTGTCCCATTCAGATTTCTTCTAATATGAGTAATCTTCCAAGCTGGAAACTTGGATAGCCAGCTCTTCATTTCGGCATGAACGGGTAAATTTGTCATCGAAGACCTGACACTTGAGAAACACCTTGAACAAGCTCAAGGTTATCAGAGTAAAATGTGATACTCTGGTAGTTGAGGAAGGTTGGCTTCCTCATGGCAAGTTTGATAGCCCAGCATTCACCTACGATAGGACTTTCCAGAATCCACCTTCTTGTTATCTTTTCCATAATGATTCCTTCTTTATTGATACCGATAGCTGCGACTCCAGAAGGTTCCATTCTTTCTTGAAAGACGCATCACACATCCAAATAAAATTAAAGATATCATCAACCATAGGGTTAGTTACAGACACCTACTGATTCTAGGGCCATTCCCTACTTGATCTCTTTTGGTTCAAAATAATCTTTGATCATGGCTTTAACCTTATGATTAATCTCTCTAATATTCCAAGCTTTATTCTCAAACAACCCCTTCATTTTAGCTTTCCAGATAATCCAGCACGTGAGAAGAATACTAGCCGTGATTTTTCTCCACCCATTATATATATAAAGAAAAGGGAAACGGTTCAAAGGATTGTTGATTTTCCCAAAAAAATTGTGATATTTTAACCCACTTTTTTTACTATTATATTCTCAATATATGATAAAACATAGATAAAGTTCCCATGTAATCAATGAAATCAACTATGGAAAATATAAATACCTACAATATTAAATTGTGCCTTGCGGTCTCCTAATTTTCAAAAAATGATGGCATTAGTACATTCATCAAATATCAGTGTTGTTTTAGACAAAATAAGGACTTGTATTAATAATCGGAACAAAAAAGAGTAGGGGGTTACCCTACACCAGTGGAACTAAGCCCTTTAAAGTCATTACACAAAAGTTTTAAAAGTTCAGCATGATGATTACAAAACCAATTGATAGGTAGGGATAAGTTAGAGAAAGCTTTCGCTAGCCAATCTGCCACAAAGTTAGTCGTCCTTCTAATGCCACAAACGCGCAATGACCTGTGGGTCTTTACCAAATCTCTGATATCCTCGAGGATTGTTCTGACCTTTCAAGGGCAGTTCGTGCTCGGGGAATAGATGGCTTTCAGGACCGCTTCAACATCAGTTTCTAACCTGGTGCAATAGGGAGCTTTTTCAATGACAAAGATAATAGAACTTCTCAGCGCCTTTGCTTTAGCTTCAAGACTGGTAGCGGCTTTGATATCCATGGAGAAGCCAGTGATGATCTTGCCTTCCTAGTCACGGATGGCAGCGGCAACGCTAGCTTTCCCTAACTTCAGAGTAACATCAAGATTAAATTTAAAAGATTTTTGTGGAGGGATCGACCAAGTACTAGATGTAAACAACCATGGACAATTGGTAGCAACAATTTCCGATGGGGTCTGACTTGGATAAGCATTTGTATTCAGAACACCCCTGCAAATATCATTAATAAGTACATAGCAAGTATCATAACTAATAGGGATGTTTTTGAAAATGACTTAGTTGCGCATTACCCAAACAACCCAAAAGAAAATAGTGATAGTAGTTAATAATTTAGTCTTGTCGCTTTTGGGTTGTACTTTATCCAGGATGAGATTAATCCAACAATTAATACCAAGGTTCAAATAAGGGTTTGTGTTAACATAAATTGGGGAAAGACACCAGAACCTCCTAGTCCAATCATATTTGAAAAACATATGCTCAATTGTTTATTCTTCCTTAAGGCAGAGATTACAAAGATCGGCATTAGAGTATCTCCTAATATACCTATTTCTCTTAGTAGAGAGTGCATCAAACAAGACACGCCAAAGAAATAATTGGTATTTTGGAGGAATACTAGAAGATCAATTAAGCTTAAGGAGATCTTGATCTGGGAATGAAGAAGGACTAGGATTGGACAGGGAATTTGTGAAAGAAGTTACAACATAGGAATACCCAAGTTTCGAAGTGTAAGTCCCTATGAGGTGTGTAAGGCCATAGAAGAGTCTCAGGTTGGGTGGTCCAAGGAATATCCAACTCCAAGATCCTTCTAGCAGTGTCTTGATTAAATAAGATTTGTAACACTTCAATTTTCCAAGACTTACTAGCGTTATCAAAGAGATCTGCCACAAATTTTGGAAAATAGGGATCTTCACTATAATGTGGCGATTTTTCAATGGGGAATCCTAACTAGTTGTCTTCTCAAATTCTGGTATTATGGCCATCACCTATGGGTTTAATAGCATGTGTCATAATGGAATTGACCCTATTACGAATACTATTCCACATCCAAGAAGCACCTAGAACAGTGGTGGAATCCTGAGGATTACCATTAGGAAAATATATGCCTTTCAGGGTTTGGTGGACCAAGGAATCAGGAGAATTCATAATAGAACATGCTTGTTTAGCTAGGAGGGTCAGGTTAAAAGCTTCAAGATTTTTAATACCAAGGCCTCCTAAAGACATAGGAGTAGTGACTTTGTTCCAACTAACCCAATGGATCCCTTTGTCTTCATCATTACCCCATATGAAATGGCAAGTAAGGGAGTTAAGTTTTTTGATGGTTCCTTTAGAGATAGATAATAGGCTCATAAAATAGATAGGGAAAGCGTGAATGATAGAAGAGATAAGAGTGGCTTTCCCTGCCATAGAAAAAGGTTTTTTTTTCCAAACACACATCTTAGAGGCAACCTTCGAGACAAGACCATCCATGATATATAAGTGTTACTTTCGATAATACCGTATAATTTACCTTTACAAAATTATCAACATAAGAATTAGGTAGATTTGAATCCATCGACAACCCATTTAAGTTGTTCGAATTATACAAATAAGTTTTGAGATCTTCTAATAGAGATGATGAAGGTGATCAATGAAATTCTTCTAACTGATTTATGACATAAATCTTAAATCAATGCACAGTGGATTAACCTACATTTTTTTCTCAAAATATTTACCAATATCATCCCTTGATTTGTATTGTACATCAATATTCAGTTGCTTTTATTCTATACCACCAGTCTAGAAACTCAAGTATATTAAATATTCGACAAAAGCCAACATTGTAGATTAGTCCATATTGTATATTGCGGTAAAAATTGCGAGTTTATAGATTTTTTTTTCACTTTATCCATTCAAGAATTGCTTAAATTTCCTAAACATAGGCAAAAAAGAAGCAAACAATTTCGATTGTTTTACGTTAGAATTCAAAATCAATCTTGATCGGTAGAGAAGTGTGAAGGCGTTAGTGGTGGTGTTGTTTTGAGAGCCAAAGATTCGTGTGGTGGCGGTAGTGTTGATTTTTCTAGAGAAGTATTTTTGTGGTGGCGGTTATTTGATTGAGGAATCGTCGTTATGGTGGTAGTGGTGATTTGTGGGTTGGGTTGGTTTAGACTGGGTTGGACTAGACTGGAGGAGAAGATGATGGCATGAGAGAGTGGGGGTGGGGTATGGTGGGCTTTAATTTTTGTTAAAACTTGTCTAAAATCTAAATACACCTTTACCCCTCAAATTGGAAGGAAAGGTTGGCACGTGCCTAATACCTGACACTTAACGTTTCAAATTGACGGAGGTACTAACGTCAAAACCTTTCTAAAAGATAAAGAGTCGCAAGACATGTTTTTATGACATGTCACTCATATGCTTCATTGGTGATTCCATGAGTACCATTTAGGGAATTAAGTCCAAAAATAACTGTATGATATATTTTTGTTTCATTAAATATGGATAAACACTGCTCTCTCTTCCTATTGTCCTTTCTCCACACAGAAATCACTCGAAACCCCATATTAAAATCCTAAATTTTGGTGTTGAGATCATCATCACAACCGTAATAAAAATGGAACCTGTTTTTTCGTTATTCCCTCTCATTATTGTTGGAGGAATTTTCATTTTTAAATACATGATTTGATTGATTTTTTAAGGTAAAAGTCCAAACTCATTCATAAGTTTACATAATACATGAAAGATAAGGGAGTCCCATTCTCGTAGGCAGGAGAAGCTCAATAGAGGTTTAAGTCAGACTTGTACTCAAAATAAAAAGTCATACGATGCAGACACAACACTATATCTAGACTTGTAATTAATGAATTCAACCCAACTTGCAGAAAGGTAACTTACACAGCCCTGTAGATAAGGCTATATGGTTTACCTACAACATTTCTAAATCCAAAAGACATCACTAAGATGTTGCAACAAATTTGTCCTATACATGAAATTGTCTTACCTCTTGGAAGAGTAATTACAAAGAAAACATTTACAAGAGTCAAAATTGACTGGGACCTAAGCAGGCCGATATTCTTTGGCTTCTGGGAAAACATCCACATCTCCAAATGGATCAAGTTAAAATTTTAAAATCTTGGGCATGTATGCTATGGATGTGGTAATTTTGATCGTGAGGAGAATAGTTGTAATGTCTCGAGCAAAATAATCCCTAAACTTGGAGGATGGATTAAGATTTCTACGCGCACAATTCCATCCGCCATTGTAGCTTCTTCAAGAAGCTTGACTGAGAAAAGGAAGTCGGCCACCTACTCGAGGATACATCAAATGGATGAAAGAAGGGGTCCTTTCAAACACATACTCTACTGCAAAACCTCAACAAAAAGAACGATGGAGGTACGTTTCAAGCCGGCAAAACGTATTTTACATTTAATACGATGAGAGAGGACGAAAACACTACGACTATGTATAAAAGCTTGAAGTTAAAAGAAAAGAGTACCGAAGAAGCTTTAAGTGATAATGCAGGACCCCATACGACACCATATAAACATATTGACCTGGACAAAGTCTTCGCTGTATCAAGGAGTCAACCTATCGACGTGGACAATATTAATTTAACAGTGTGGAAGCTGACAAAGATGACTTAATAACTGGTAATTCATCTTCTTCAACAGGTAAAAATAACCAACCTTCTTCATATGCTGTTGTACTATAATCTAAACCATCACCCAAGCCCAAACTCACCCCACTCACTAGCCTGACCGGAAACAACAAAAACTATTTCCGATCAACACCAACATTAAAACTTACCCAATCATATCTGTCACCCCTCCCAACCAACACTAAATACCCATCAACACAAAAAATAACATGTAGATCACTACAAACCAGCAACCCATCACAACATAATCATGACCCCATCATCCATTCATTTAATTCAGTCATCCCCGTTCATCCCTAACCACCAAAACCAAACAACAAACTTACCCTACTTAACCATCCAACCACGACAACCAACAATTATGTAGAGAAACAAAATAACACACCATTTGCCCCTCATTCACAAAATATCAAACAACATGAATCTCCAACCTTAGCAATTAAGAATCCCAATCAACAAAGCCAAGTCGATGACGATGAGATTATGAGAATAACTGAGCTCTTTAATTCTGATAATGAGGCATACACATCTCTTATGGAAACCTCACAAGCTCGAAACTAACTCAGAGTCAATTAACGTCACGGGCGTGATGGGTGGATTAAACAAAATTTAATCACTAAGGGCTTCAAATTTGATGACCAAGCTGCAATGGATGATAAGCAGAGGAAATATATTATTCGGGAGAAGAGGAGACCCTCGACCAAAAAACAAAAATCTCCAGAAAAGAAAGCTATGATCGAAGCAGATAGCAAAAGATTGGCAGTGGATAGTAATTCGGTGGGGAATATAACCAAAAAAGTTGAAGTGGGTAAACAAGATGGGTGTTTGATAATTGAAAAGAGTTTGGCAAAACAGAAAACCAAAGAAGCTGAAATTAAGAAACGTGAAGGGTCTTCTGGGGTTTCTCTAAATCAACCCCATCACCAATGATGATACACCTAGCCTGGAACTGTTAAGGCATCAGACAGTCCAGGCCCTCCAGGACCTTTGCTCCAAATACCAGCCAGAGGTTACTTTTTAATGTGAGACAAAATAATTCTATTAATAAGCTTAAATATATTACGAATATCATTGATATGGAACTAATCCACACGGTAGAACCATCTGGTTTGAAGGGGAGATTAGCACTTTTTAGTAAAAAGGGTTTAAAGCTGAAAATTCTAGATAGTAATGAATACCATAATCATACGGTTTTAATAAAAAAGATGATATAAGAATATATATGTTTACTTAAGTCCTTATGAAAATGAAAAGAGATCTTAAATTTTTTAAATGCACATAGGCCCCCTAACTTTGCTTGGTCAATTATTGGAGACTTTAATTGTATTAGAATTTTTAAAGAAAAATTAGGTAGTAATATATGCCATAAAAATTAATAAAAAATTTAACAAATTTATAAACCTCAATAATATTGAGGAAACAACCTCTTATGGTTGTAGGTTCTCTTGGACCAATAAAAGAACTGTTAATAAATTAATAAAGGAAAGTTTAGACAGGGCCCTCCATAACTCTTTATGGGACAGTCTTTTTCCTAATCCCTGGATAGGTATGGTACCTGCTATTGGCTCAAACCACTGTCTTTTAATTCTATGTCATGATAAAAGATCATCATAAAAAAAGAATATTCTATTTTGAATCATCCGGGACAGTGGAAAACGACTGTTTAAACATTACTAAAAAAGTATGGGATGATTACAAGACACTTAGGGGTAACCTAAATGCAGTGATTAATTACAAACTTAAAAAGTACAGTCTTGAATTAAGAAACTGGAATAAAAAAAGTTTTGGTAATAACAAAATCCAGATTGAAAAACTAATAAAAAAAATGGGAAATCATTTCTAACACAGATAATTCCAATTACAAATGGATGAATATAATAATATAATTCAAGATCTTGAAGATACTTGGAAAAGAGAAGAAAGATATCGGAAAGAAAGATCCAGAAATCTATGGCTCAACAAAGGAGATTAAAATACCAAATATTATCATTCATGTACCAAAGAAAGAAGAAAAGAAACAAAATAGTAAGAATCGCGAATGAAAATGGTATATGGTTGGAAAAAAAGATGAAATCGTTAAAGAAATGGTAAATTATTTCAACAATATATTTACTACTTCAGGAAAAGAAACTATAACAACACACTACAAACAATTCAAAGTAGAATTGATAAAAAAATCGGTGGATAACCTCAATAAACCTATTAATAAGGATGAAGTTAACAAATCTACTTGGGAACTGGGACCTAACAAGGCACCAGGACTTGATAGTTTTAATGGAATTTTCTTCAGAACATACTGACATATTATTAAACTAGATATTATGAGAGTTATAAAAAAAATTGGAACAATAAGGGGGATCTTACTGAATTTTTTCTTTAGAGCATATTGGCATATTATTCAACTAGATATTATGAGAGTTACAAAAAAATTGGAACAATAAAGGGGATCTTACTGATATTAATTAAACTCTTATTACCCTAATTCCAAAAATAGGGAAACCTTCTAATATTGAACACTTAGGCCAATCAGTTGCTTAAATATTATCTATATTATAGCAATGTTACTGGTCAATATACTTCAACCACTAATGAATTTACTAGTTAATGAAAACCTAAGTGTATTCCTACCAAATAGATTATACAAGAGAATACTATTATTGCACATGAATTAATTATATATTTTAAAAGGAGGAAAATTACCAAAAAATATATGGTAGCTGTTAAAACTGACATACAAAAAGCATATGAATTTATTGAATGAGATTTTTTTACAAGATCTCATGATTAAAATGGGTTTTAACAGTGATTGAGTAAATAAAATTACGATATATATTACCTTAGTTACCTACTCAGCCCTTATAAATGGTGAAATTCACCAAATTAAAACTCCAACTAGGGGTATTAGACAAGGAGATCCACTATTTCCCTTAATCTTCTATTTAATATCTCAAACCCTAAATTAATTAATAAGAGAAAAAAGAACCATTTCAAGGTATAAAAATAGGAAATAACTGTCCGGAAATCACTCACCTGCTATTTGCAGATGATAGTATATTTTTTTAAAAGTTGAAAATATTGAAATTAAAATTTTCAATGTTACTATGAACAAATATAAAAATGCTGCTAACTTTTGTCTAAACTTTAATAAATGTGGTGTGATTTTTTGCCGAAATACACCTACCTTTATCCAAAATATTATGGCTAAAAGGCTAAATATGAAAAAAAAATCTAGGCAAGTACCTCGGAGTTCCAACTAAATGGGGTAGAGTAAAAAACCAGAGCTCTACAATTTGTAATTTATAGGATATTACAAAAAATAGAACATTGAAAAACTCTATTTCTTTCGAAAAAAGGTAAAGTAATTTTAATAAAGATGTACTTAAAAGTCTCCCAAATTATATTAGGTGTCATTTTATACTATCAAAAAATACTATTAATAAAATACACTCTATGACTGTCCGCTACGGGTGGAATGATAAAGGAAAAAAAAGAATACACTGGAAAAAATGGGATAATTTAACTACTTCAAAATATGAGGGAGGTCTAGGTTTTAGAGACATAAACCTTATGAATATGAAACTATTAGAAAAACAAGCATGAAATATCACTAATAAAGAAAACAATTTACTACATAAATTATTAAAAAGAAAATACTTTCACAATAATAGTTTTCTAGAGGCTAAATTAGGAAACTACCCGCCTTGGGGATGGAAAAGTATCCTAATTGGACGAGATACCTTTTTTTTTTTGTTCAAATCGGACGAGGTAATTTTATTAAGAATATAACGTGGAAATTAGGTAAAGGTACAAATATAAATATTTATAAACATAAATGGATTTGTGACAATAATGAAAACAAAAAACCTATTACTTCTTCTGTCCAAAAAAAACCTATTACTTCTAAATGTATCTTGGTTAATCAACTTGTTCATAATAATAAGACCTGGAAAACCGATATAATCAAAAACTTATATACAAGGGATATAAGTAACAAAATTGAAAAAATGGTGATACCTCAATTTGATTGTAAAGATCAAACTGTATTGACTATTGCAAAAATGGAAGCTACGCGGTAAAAGAAACTTATCATAAAATAAAATCATTCGAAACTAATAAACAAATAATTAGAGATCAAAATGAACCGACAATCTTGCTAAATAATACCAAGAAAATCTAAAATATGATTTGGAAAATGGAAACTCCACCAAAAATTAGGAATTTCATGTGGAGAGCGGTTAGAAATTTGCTACCAACAGAGGAGAATCTACTAAATCGTAAAAGTAGTGATAATAATATCTACAAAATCTGTAATGAAAATATTGAAACAGTAGAATATATGTTTTTCAGATGTCCTTGGATAAGAAGGGTATGGTATACGATCTCGTTTAATATCAAAATCGAAAAATAAAACCACCACTAGATTTGACCAGTGGATTCTAAATCATGTACAAAATTTTGTAAATTTTTTTACAAAAAAAGATAGAGTACTATAATTAATTTGTATCATTATATGTCAAATCTGGAAAGATAGAAATAAATTTTTTTATATTAAAAAATTCGTTTTAATAAGTTAGGAATCGGTTAATTTTTGTTTGCTTATTGGGGACCCAGTACCCTTTCCCCGACAAAAAAAATACACATGTTTTTCATTTCAATGGCATGCAATAATTTTATATTAAACCTTAAAACCATGGCCTCTATGGTCATCGTTTACATCTATGGTCATCGTTTACACAAGTATTCTCCATATTGACATATACTTTTCCTTTTTGGTTTTGCCTCTTCAAGCATCGATATAACATCTCTCATAGATGGCCTATCTTTAGGGAGTTTAGAAGTGCAAAGAAGTGCAATTTTGAGTACAAGAAGCATCTCTTCTTGAAGATGTCTACATTGACCAGCAATACCTTCATCTAATGCTTCACTTGAAGCTTTAATCTTCACCTTTCTTCTAACCCATTCAACAATATCAATTGATTCTTCAAATGAAGTGTCTACAGGCATTTTCCCTGTTAGAAGCTCCAAAAGAACTACTCCAAAACTATAGATATCAATCTTCTCATCAACGTTCAATGTATACCCATATTCTGCAAAAACAATCATAGCATTTTTAGTCCTTGTATTACACAGAAATAGCAAATATACCCTTGTGTTGTAAGAGAAGGCATATATAGCGAGGACTAACCTGGTGCAATATATCCGTATGTTCCAGCCACCATTGAAACTGTTTGATTCTTGTGAAGCATCATTCTCGCCAAACCAAAATCCGCAATCCGAGCCTCGAAATGTTCATCCAATAAAATATTATTTGACTTAACATCACGATGAATAACCGGAGGTTGACAATCATGGTGAAGATAAGCCAATCCATGTGCAACCCCTAGCGCAATATTATACCTCGAAACCCAATCCAACAACAATTTCCCAGCCTCGTTTCCATGTAAAACTGTGCAAAGATTCCCGTTAGGCATATACTCGTATAGCATCATGATATCACTCTCATTCTTAAGATAACCCACTAATCGAACTATGTTCCTATGTCGAAGCTTCCCTAATAGATTCACCTCTTCCAAGATATCAATATTTTCTTCTGACTTCCGTAGCTTTTTTACTGCGATGTTTCCAGCTTTGTAAACGATTCCACTCCCGCCAATCCCAATCACATTTGATTCGTTTAATGACGATAAAATATCGGAAGTAGTGAAATTCAGCCTCTGAAAAGTTACAAGCCTCCAAGGACATTGGGAACAGTCTTGGAGAAGATAGCACCTTTTATACAGCCATCTAGCTGTAAGAGCAGCTACTAAAATAACTATAATTACCGAAATTCCAATAAAAAAGCCGATTATAATGTAATTGATACGCGCTTTTCCTTTTCCGGGTGGTGTTGCATCAGTGTGATTTTCTGAACATGGTTTAAGAAAACCACCACAAAGACCGGTGTTTCCGATAAGATCGGTGGTTGTTAAAATACCGGTTCTTGGAATGGAACCGACAAGCTCATTGTAAGACAAGTTGAGCATTGTGAGAGCTGGGGAGGTTCCTAGGTTGTCTGGAATGGGTCCGTTAAGAGAATTGTGTGACAAATCAAGAACCGATAACATTGTCATTGTTGCGATCACATTCGGTATTTCACCGGTAAGTTTGTTGTTACTCAGATTCAGATTCACGAGCTTTTCACATGAAGCGACGCTTTGAGGGATTTTACCTGATAATAGATTACTCGAAAGATCCAGAATGGAAAGTGAAGGGCAGGATTGGAATTTATCGGGAATCATGCTATCGAAATTGTTTCTCGATGCAAGAAATGTTTGTAGGTTAGGGAGGGATAGAATGGTAGAGGGTAGCGATGATTCAAGATGATTTGAAGAGAAGTCGATAAAGGAAAGTGATTTAGACATTGAAAAATCGTCCGGGATTTTGCCAGTTAAGTTATTGTTAGCTAATTCAAGGTGTTGAAGGTTTGGAAAATGTCCGAATCTGATGGGGATTGTTCCGGAAATGGAATTATTCTGGATTCTAACACGGACTAAAGAAGAACAATTTGAAAGGCTTACTGGAATTGACCCGGAGAAGAAATTGTTGAAGAGGATGAGTTTCATGAGATTCCCAGAGTTGCATAGCCCTGACGGTATTTCACCGGAGAATGAGTTAGATGAAACGTCTAACCATTCTAGAGGTGATGATTTTCCGAGATTCATGGGTAAAGGACCGGATAAAGAATTATTCCATAGATCAAGTACTCGAAGCTCTGTTAAATTGCTAATTGTGTCTGGAACAGAACCGGTTAAACTATTGATCATTAGATTCAGCAACTGCAAATTCTTTAAATTTCCGATCACTTCTGGAATTTTACCAGATAATTGATTATCCGACAAATCCAAGTATACTAAAGAGGTAATATTTCCAAATTCCGGTGGTATTTTCCCTTGGAAACTGTTCTGATACAAGTAAATCGTTTGCAGATTTTTCAACTTTCCCAATTCACCTGGGATTGAGCCACTTAAAGTATTCACAGCCAAATCAAGATACTGAAGACGACTGAGATTACCAAGTTCTTTCGGAATCGATCCTTCAAACTGATTGAATCCGAGAGCAATCGTCTCTATAGACGATAACTCACCGAGCTCCGGTGGAATTTCTCCCGTCAGATTGTTACCCGATAAGTCTAGATACCTCAATTTTCGCAAATTCTTGAATGATTTTGGTATCGTACCTTCGAAGTAGTTATCTTCAAGATCTAGAGTCTCGAGTAGTATCGCATTTCCGATATCTTCTGGAATCAACCCCTCGAAATTATTGAGGGAACCATTGATTGATAGCAAACCGGAAGCCATTCCGAGTCCCCACGGAAAAGTTCCAACAAAATTATTTTGACTTACATCAAAATGTTGTAATGAAGTAAGATTTGCTAGTGATTTAGGCAATGAAGATGAGAAATTATTGCAGGATACGTTGAGAACAGAGAGACTAGATAAAGCTGTGAAAGCTTCCGAGACTCTACCGCTGAGATTCATATTCCATAAATCGAGCTTCTCTACGAAGCCGTTAGAGTTGCATACCACACCATTCCAGTTGCAATAACTTCCATTGCTTGAATTTTTCCAGTCTTGGAGGTGATTTAGTGGATCAATGATATTGCTTTTTATTAAAAGTAAGGAAGATAATTCTTTATTGGACACCATTAATGGCGCTCCATTGATACAAAGAACGGAGAGATTTATCCAACAAAGTAAGAACACTATGAGGATTTTCATTTCTTGAGACAAAGGTTTACCAGGGTGTCAAGAAACAATTATATCAGAATGAGTTAGTTATCATACTATTATTAATATAGGACATGTACCCATCTGTGCAGGTGTTTGAGTGATATCTTAGGATTATTCACAATTCTATAAATGACAATCAAAAATCAATATACCAAGATAATTTAGCCGCATGATGTATATTGGTTTTGATTCATGTTTATTGTCTTCCTCCAAAATCTAATTATAATAAGTAACTAATCAATCTAAATGATATGTATTTTTTTATTCTCTTTGTCCATTTTTATTTGTTTTGTGAAATTGAAAAAGACATAAAATTACATTTTCTCTTTCATATATTACCTTTATTGTATAATTATTTTTAATTAAATAATTAAGAAAAATATTAGAAAAATTGAGAAAGAAATATTTTGATAATATAAAAAGATAAATATTATTGTATACTTTTAAAAAAATAACAAATAAAAATAGAGAGAGGATAATATAATGAGTAATGATATATGTCACCCCTTTTCTTATCACCTTTTTATCACCCTTCTATATATATGTATTGATTTCCTTGAATAGAAGATAGAGAAAAATTAAATAGGATAGAGAAATCCATTCATTGGTACATGTAGGCATACACGTAGGAGGTGATAAAAGAGTGATACAAAAAGGGTGACAAATATCATTACTCTATAATTAATGGTTATGATATAAAAATTGGATCGTCCAATATAGGATGAAATCTTACCTTAAAATAAAGAAAATACTTTCATATAATATTAGATGGTCCAAGTACCAATCGTTTTATAACATATATCTCATGTTTAAACATGAAAAAACTAATTATGTTAATTATCTAATTAATCTAATAATATATATTTAATTAATATAATTAATGGTTATGATATGAATATTGGATCATCCCATATAAGATTGAAATATTATCCTAATGAGTAATGATATATGTCACCTCTTTTCATATCACCCTTTATCACTCTTCTATATATATGTATTGATTTCCTTGAATAGAAGATAGAGAAAAATTAAATAGGATAGAGAAATCCATTCATTGGTACATGTAGGCATACACGTAGGAGGTGATAAAAGAGTGATACAAAAAGGGTGACAAATATCATTACTCTATCCTAATACATAGTTTGGATTCACATTATCAAATAAAAGGAATAAAATAATAAAAGAATAGAAAAAAGTGATAACCGTGTTTGGATTATAATTATAATACTAAAGAAAAAGAAAGTAATTGATTATAAAATCGTACGTTTAGATTTATATTATTCAAGAAAAAGAAAGACTAATTTTATATAAAAAAAATATTTTATATCATTTTAATGTTATGTAAAATATAATATATTAAAGCTGTAAGATTATTTGAGACATTTTAAAAAATGATTATTTTTTTCTTTGAAATGATTTTAAAATGGAAGAATTGAAAAACTGACATTAATAAAAAAAATTCAAAAGATTATATAATCAATTGAGTTACTTTTCTTTTATTAAAAATCTTATACAAACTATATTCCTATCATTTTTTTTCCTCTAAAAATATGAATCCAAGTAATACATACAAGATAAAAAATACTTTCATTCAATATTTATGTTTATGATATGAATATTGAGCCATCCAATATAGGATGAAAATCTTACCCTAAAATAAGAAAAATACTTCCATCTAATATTAGATGGTCCAATATCAATCGTATTATGACGCATATCTTATGTTTTAAATATGCAAAAACTAATTATATTAACTATCTAATTAATCTAATGACATATAGTTTATTAATATAAGTAAGGGTTATGATATGAATATTGGACCATCCAATAAATATGAAAGTCTTACCCTAAAATATATTTCCATCCAATATTGGATGATCCAACCAATCGTATTATGACATATACCTCATGTTTTAAACATGCAAAAACTAATTATATTAACCACCTAATGAATCTAGTGACACGTATTGTATTAATATAATTAAGAGATTATTACCCAAGGGGTCTTGAAAACACCACCTCAAGACCCAACAACACCGGTTGACTTTCTTCTTCTTACTAAAGGCCACAAACTAAATTTAACACTATAGTCCAAAATTTCAATTACCTTTTTACCCCTTTTTGTTTTTTATTCCCTATATATACTAATTTTTATCAGAATTATTTTAAAACCCTACCTCTCTCCTCTCTCCTCTCTCCTCTCTTGTATTATTCCCGTAACCCACCTTTTCTCTCTTGCTTATTCATTTTTTGCCATGAAAACTCCATAACTTTGAAGTTTCATTTGTGTTTTTGCAGATATGTTTGAGGAAACTATTTCTCTCTTTATCTCTCTTTATTGATTTGTTTACAAGGTTGATAGATGTTAAAGCTCGCTGTGATGTTCTTCTTTGAGATCTGTTCAAACTGTTCTGGCTTAGTGAGAAGATGCCGGTCGAGATCCAGGAGAAGACGCCGACCGAGATCCAGTTCGCAGGTCGCCTCTTGCCACCGGTCGAGATCCAGATCCGCCTCTTGCTAAATACAGTGATGAATCTTGCATCGAGCATGAGATTTGTTTGGTTTGTGTCATCGATGACATCATCCATTACAACTATTAAGAATAGGTTGTGTATAGTTGGTTATGTTGTGATGCTGTGGTGGTATTTCGGCAAATTGGAGCGGCTTCGTTCTGACGAAAAAAGAAGAACAGGTTCTGTTATTAAATTTTGCAATTGTAAAATGAAGAATATCACAATGAAAAAATGGGAGCACATGATTTGTGGTTCAATAGGAATTTTGTTTTTTTTACATGCTGAGTATGACATTAGAATATCATTTTATTTGTTTTTACTCAACAAGTTTTTGTTTTGCTTTTGTTGACTAACAGTGCATCAACAAATTTTCTTTTTCTTTTTCTTTTGCTATCTAGCGTGTAGTTACACATGTAATTTTTTTTTTAGTATAGAATGATTTTTGTTTCTTTTTAATTTAGCATGACATTCGAATATTTTTTTTTGTTTTAAATAGAATGCTTTTTGTTTCTTATTATTTTAGCAATTTTCTAATAATCTTGAATAAAAAAATAATGAAACTCTATAACTTTTCTTTAAATGCTCAGTAAGACTACTGAGCATTCGACCATGCTCTAGTAAAGTTACTAAGCAAACAAGCATGCTCAGTAAAGCGGCTCAACAAAAAAATTCGAATAATCAGCAAAAATTTTCGATACGCAGTACTTCTTCCATGCTCAGTACTTTTTCTATGCTCAGTACTTTATCCGGCGGTGGTCGGTGGTCGGAGCTGGAAATTTTATTGATAGTTAATGAAAGAGGAGAGAGAAAAATCGATAAAAGAGGAGAGAGATTAATGATATTGGAGGAGAGATGGTAATTGTAATGGAGGAGAGAGAAGAATTTTCTTCTTCTTATATACACTACAAGGGTAGTAATGATATTTGTCAATTTTGAGGCCTTTAAGTAGGAGAGAGGAATCACTTGGTTCCTATATGGCACTATGAATCTCCTCAAGACCCCTTGGGTAATTGACCCTATAATTAATGGTTACAATGTGAATATTGGACCAACCAATATAAGATGAAAGTCTTACCCTTATAATAAAAAGGTAATGTGTTCAATTTCCAAGTATAATAAAGAGATAAACGAATAGTTGTACCGAAGTTCACTATAAAATAAGATCCTCAATTGTTATACTTCACTTTTCTTTTTTTCTTTTTCTTTTTTTGTCAATAAAACAATCTAACATCGATGTCTAGTACAACTCGAATATACGTTATTAATACAAGCATATAACCCTACCAACGACCTACTAGGACAATTAGATAAGTCTAGATTAAGTCTAGCACTTTTAGCAAGGATGTCCGCCACTCCATTAAATTTTCTTTTAACATGGTTAATCTTCCATTCCAGGAATCTCCCTATCCACCTCCATGCCTCGGATATCATGGGGCGGATCCTCCAGTCGATTCATCCACGACTATTAATACCTTGAATCACCTCAAGGTTATCTGAGTAGAAAGAGCTATTATTAATTCCAAGATTTGCGGCCGATCTCATAGCTAACAAAATCGCCCACATCTCACCTTCCAGGCTACTATTAAATCTTGCTCTCTTTGTATTAATATTCCTAACTTCGCCCTCTTTATTAACTGTGATGGACACTATACTTGTTGGTTCCTAGCATTTAGTGTGCGACTCATCACACAGCCATATCATATCTGCATCATCATATAAGATTGGATTTTCATTCTCATAATCTTGACATTGTGCTTTAAATACACATATAGTATTTTGATACAATTATTTTAAAACAAGTAATAAAATAATGGATAAGGTAGTTCAAGGTATCAATCGTGGTTCAGGGATCGAATGGAGGATTCGCCCCATGATTTCAGAAGCATGGAGGTGGATAGGACGATTCCTAGAATGGAAGGTGAATCATGTCAAAAGGAAATTTAATGGAGTGGTGGACACCCTCGCCAAATGTGTCAGGAACAATATCGTTGTTTCTTATTCCCATTCTGTATCTTTAGTCGAGTTTTACTCTAGTATTAGTAGGATATATTCGGCGTATACCAGGAACTGATGTTAGTTTCTTTTCTTGACAAAAAAAATATTTTAATACAATTAACTACAAAAATAGTTGGGTTAACCTTATTTATTACTCGTAAAACATCTTTTAATATGTATTAGATTCTTAGATTAACTATGTTTCTAATCTCTTTCGTTTTATTTCTTTTATTATGAACTAATTTTCCATAGCTTCGGTTTGCAATATGTATAATCCTTAAATTCTGTTTTTCTATTATGTTATTACTTTGGATGGAATTTAATTGATCCGAGATGAATTTATAATTGTATTATGAGTTTGTTGTTTATTCCTGCCATAACTGTGGCCAAGTTTAGGGCTGTCCTTAGTAATTAGGATTTACACCTTGGTGGGGGAATTGATTGCTTAAAACGACACATAATCGTCTAATGTGCGATAGTGATCCTGACGTGCTTGCCTAACTAGATAGTCATTAGGGTTAGATTTAACCACTGATCTCTATGCAAGGTCCCCTTACCTAAGTCCTTTGGTAGTGTTGAGGTTTCCTTCTAAGCTACCATGACGAGAGTTATAGGGATTATAGAATCCTGACTACTTATATATGCTCAATTCACCCTTATAATTAGAATAGTGATTTAGGAATATTGGTGAATACTAACATACCTAAGCTATATCTCATCTCCATTCTTTTAGTTATATTTATTTGCATCCTTATATTGATTGTTATTACGCGAAAGATAGAATGACATATATGAAACTGGACCCACTTTGCTAATTGTGTGCTGAAAATTTAGAGTCAAATAAACACCTTTTCTTTGAGTGTGATTTTGTGAGAAGTTTTTGGGAAGATGTGGAAAGATGGTTGAGTTTGAATAAAGAGATAGGTACTATTTTGAATGCCCTCAAAATGGGTTAAAAAGATTAAAAATCGTGAAAATTGAAAAAGAAAGGTAAGAAGGGTTGCTTTTTCCGCTACCATTTATTATACATAGCGGATGAGAAATAACATTGCTGTGAAAGGAAGAAAACAATCATAAAGATTAAAATGTGAACGCTATCTATATTCGCTTTGTACCCCATCAAGGTTTTATGAATGATCATAGAATTTTGATTTATCTCACTAAGATTATACTTTGCAATAAGATAAGATTACCTTATACTTTTAAAGGAACCTTTTATACCATGTACATTTTTTCAAAAAATTAATGAAAATGTTTAACAAAAACGAAGAACATGAAATCCTACAAAACTTAACTATATTTCACCAAAATATAACGAAATTTCAAATCAACAATTTGCTCTTCCAAATTTACTTTGAACATCACCATTTTTGGCTTTTATTGCGTTACATCAGAAGTATTAATTATATTTTCCGAAACCCAAATTTGATACTCAATTACAATCGCTTCATGATAGGCGTGTGGAGCAGCAATTACTTTCACATCTCGAGCCGATAACGAACCAGGACACACATGACGCCTCGATATACCTCAGTGCGAAACTAAAGAAGTCCAATAATAGGGGAGTGTGCAAATATAAGCTTCTCTTTATTGGGACTATACCTCCAATTTTGACATATACTTTTCCTTCTCGGTTTTGCCTCTCCAAGCATTGATATAACATCTCTCATAGATGGCCTATCTTTAGGGAGTTTAGAAGTGCAAAGAAGTGCAATTTTGAGTACAAGAAGCATCTCTTCATGAATATGTCTACATTGACAAGCAATACCTTCATCTAACGCTTCACTTGAAGCTTTAATCTTCACTTTTCTTCTAACCCATTCAACAATATCAATTGATTCTTCAAATGAAGTGTCAACAGGCATTTTCCCTGTTAGAAGCTCCAAAAGAACTACTCCAAAACTATAGATATCAATCTTCTCATCAACCTTCAATGTATAGCCATATTCTGCAAAAAATAATAATTGCATTTTTAGTCCTTGTATTATGTGAATATAGGAACTATACCCATGCTTTGTAAACTAAGGCATATATAGTGAGGACTAACCTGGTGCAATATATCCATATGATCCAGCCACCACTGAAACTGTTTGATTCTTGTGAAGCATCATTCTCGCCAAACCAAAATCCGCAATCCGAGCCTCAAAATGTTCATCCAATAAAATATTATTTGACTTAACATCACGATGAATAATCGGAGGTTGACAATCATGGTGAAGATAAGCCAATCCATGTGCAACCCCTAGCGCAATATTATACCTCGAAACCCAATCCAACAACAATTTCCCAGCCTCGTTTCCATGTAAAGCTGTGCAAAGATTCCCGTTAGGCATATACTCGTATAGCATCAAGATATCGCTCTCATTGTAAAGATAACCCACTAATCGAACTATGTTCCTATGCCGAAGCTTCCCTAATAGATTCACCTCTTCAAAGAGATCAATATCTTCTTCTGACTTCCATACCTTTTTCACTGCGATGTTTCCAGCTTTGTAAACGATTCCACTCCCGCCTATCCCAATCACGTTTGATTCATTTAATGACAATAATATATCTGAAGTAGTGAAATTCAGCCTCTGAAAAGCTACAAGCCTCCAAGGCCATTGGGAATAATCTTGGAGAAGATAGCACCTTTTATACAGCCTACTAGCTGTAAGAGCAGCTACAAAAATAACTATAATTACCGAAATTCCAACAAAAAATCCGATTATAATGTGTTTGATACGCGCCTTTCCTTTCCCGTGTGGTGTTGCAGTCGTACATGGTTTAAGTATACCACCACAAAGACCGGTGTTTCCGATAAGATCAGTGGTTGTTAAAATACCGGTTCTTGGAACGGAACCGACAAGCTCATTGTAAGACAAGTTGAGCATCTCGAGAGCTGGGGAGGTTCCTAGGTTGTCTGGAATGTGTCCGTTAAGAGAATTGTGTGACAAATCAAGAACCGATAACATTGTCATTGCTGCGACCACATTCGGTATTTCACCGGTAAGTTTGTTGTTACTCAGATTCAGATTCACGAGCTTTTCACATGAAGCAACGCTTTGAGGGATTTTACCTGATATTAGATTACTCGAAAGATCCAGAATTGAAAGTGAAGAGCAGGATTGGAAATTATCAGGAATCATGCTATCGAAATTGTTTTCCGATGCGAGAAAGGTTTGTAGGTTAGGGAGTGATAGAATGGTAGAGGGCAGCGATGATTTAAGACGATTTGAAGAGAAGTCGATAAAGGAAAGTGATTTAGACATTGAAAAATTGTTCGGGATTTTGCCGGTTAAGTTATTGTTAGCTAATTCAAGGCGTTGAAGGTTCGGAAGATGTCCGAATCCAATGGGGATTGTTCCGGAAATGGAATTATTCTGAATTCTAACGCGGACTAAAGAAGAACAATTTGAAAGGCTTACTGGAATTGACCCGGAGAAGAAATTGTTGAAGAGGATGAGTTTCGTGAGATTCCCAGAGTTGCATAGCCCTGACGGAATTTCACCAGAGAATGAGTTAGACGAAACGTCTAACCATTCTAGAGGTGATGATTTTCCGAGATTAGCGGGTAAACGACCAGATAAAGAATTATTCCATAGCTCAAGGTCTCGAAGCTCTGTTAAATCGCTAATTGTGTCTGGAACAGAACCGGTTAACAAATTGATCATTAGATTCAGCAACTGCAAATTCTTTAAGTTTCCAATCTCTTCTGGAATTTCACCGGAGAATTGATTATCTGACAAATCCAAATATAATAAAGAGGTAATATTTCCAATTTCCGGTGGTATTTTCCCTTGGAAACTGTTCTGATACAAGTAAATTGTTTGTAGATTTTTCAACTTTCCCAATTCACGGGGGATTGGGCCGCTTAAAGTACCCACAGCCAAATCAAGATATTGAAGCCGACTGAGATTACCAAATTCTTTCGGAATCGACCCTTCAAACTGATTGTATCCGAGAATAATCGTCTCTATAGACGATAACTCACCGAGCTCCCGTGGAATCTCTCCCGTCAGATTGTTACCCGATAAACCTAGGAACCTCAATTTTTGCAAATTCTTGAATGATTTTGGTATCGTACTTTCGAAGTAGCTTCCTCGAAGATCCAGAGTCTCAAGTAATATCGCATTTCCGATATCTTCTGGAATCGGCCCCTGGAAATTATTGGTGGAACCATTGATTGATAGCAATCCGGAAGCCATTCCGAGCCCCCACGGAAAAGTTCCAATGAAATTATTTTGACTTACATCAAAATGTTGTAATGAAGTAAGATTTGCTAGTGATTTAGGCAATGAAGATGAGAAATCATTGCATGATAGGTTGAGAACAGAGAGACTAGATAAAGCTCCGAAAGCTTCCGAAACTCGACCGCTGAGATTCATATTCCATAAATCGAGCTTCTCTACGAAGCCGTTAGAGTTGCATACCACACCATTCCAGTTGCAATAACTTCCATTGCTTGGATTTTTCCAGTCTTGGAGGTGATTTAATGGATCAATGAGATTGTTTTTTATTAAAAGTAAGGAAGATAATTCTATATTGGACACCATTAATGGAGCTCCATTAATAAAAAGAATGGAGAGATTAATGCAACAACAACTAAAGAACACTACGAAGAGTTTCATTTCTTGGAATAAAGGTTTACCAGAGTGTGAAGAAACAATTATACCAGAAACTGTCTACTCAGAAATGATTGGTTAATGAGTTAGTTATCATACTATTATTAAAATGGGACCTGTACCCATCTGTGTGCATGTGTTTGAGGATATCTTAGGATCATTAACAATTCTATAAATGATAATTATTAATCATATATACCAAGATAGTTTAGCAGCATGGATGTATTTTTGTTTTGAGTCATGCTTATTGCATTCATGATAATAATAAAGAGTAATATTTCCAATTTTCAAGTGATAATAAAAAGGTAACTAGTAGTTGTACAGAAGTTCACTTAGAGAATCCAAAATTGTTATACTCCACTTTTTTTTAAATTTTTTTTTTTTTTGTCAAAAACGATTAATTAAAAATGATACCAATCCACATTACAAAAGGAGAGGTGGAACACCACGCTCAAAATAAAAGAAAACAAAAAAAACTAAGACAAAAAAAACCAAGGTATACAAATGCTAAGAAGTCCACCCAACTGGAGAGAATCCGACCTCTTTCCGGAGAGAAAAACCAGGAACAAACCAAACACCAAGCGAACCACGAGACCACACCGCAATCGACGAACCAGGGAAGACCCCGCAAAGATGATATAATGCAACCATGTGCCAAACCATACTTTGTAGATTGCAACTTCAACGAAAAATCGAAGAAGAATATGTCACCACTAAAATGGGTGATAAAAGTGGAAAGGGGAAACTCCACCAGAAGCGTCGCGGTAGACTGTACTTTCTTTTTTTTGTTCGATCGATACACTTATAGAATTATAGTACTATTTTGATACAATTAATTCAAACATAGTTGATTTAATCATATTAAAGTAAGTATTTTAAAACAAGTAAACCCCTTTTTTATTCACCCTTGTATCACCCGCTATGTATTATCTTATATGTCATTAAATAAAGGAAAGAGGAAAAAGTAATTAAGAAAAAGAAATAATCTAATTGGTGTTTAAAACCTCCACATCGGAGGTGATATAAGGGTGAACTAAAAAGGCTTGACAAGGGCGGTAGGAACTTAGGTAGTCGCAATGTTTCAATACTTAAAGAATGCTGCTTATTATTGAGAGACTTTCCCCGGATTGAAGTTAACCGTGTATTTAGAGAAGCGGATTTTTGTGCTGATAGATTAGCGAAAGAAGGTGCAGATATGACCTCTCATACATTGGAAGTTATTGAGCCGCCTGAATATCTCTCGAGTTTCATTAGATGAGACCGAAATGAACATGCAACTGCTAGAGTTGTACTAGTTTATTCATAAGAACTTTGGTTCTTCTTGTAACTTTTTGATTCTTAACGACTTTTAATGTCTCTATTGTATGCAAAAAAAAAGGCTTGACAAATATCATTAATCTTAAAGAATTAATACTTAAGAAACTCTTCACGCTAGTTTTAATTCCTCTTTACAACAACCATCATTTATTTGTCCATAAAAGGTATCATACATTTTGTTCTTTCCTTTTTTCGTTTTTTTACCATATCCGCTGTCGATCTTCTTTATATCTTCGAAACAACTTTCATGTTTCTAAACCATTTGATACCACTGTAACTGTAAACATCAATATAAAAGAGAAAAGTAAAATTATAATATAACTGCTTAAAAATTAGGGTTAATGCCCAATAGGCACCTGCCACCTTACACCTTGTCCTGTAAAAGACACCGTCTTTTTTAAAGAACAGTGAGTTCTGGAAAGCTTCCCATAACTCAAAATTTGAGTTATGAGAAACTTCCCATAACTCAAACGACTCTTTTTATGGGAAAGAAAAGGAAAAAACAAAATGTATGTGGCCTTTTATGAACAAAAGAACTATGGTTAGGGTGAGGGGGAATTAATTCTAACTTGAGGTGTTTCTTGGGCTTAAACCTAAAAGTTAATCATGATATTTTTTTTAAATATATATATATATATATATATATGTGTGTGTGTGTGTGTGTGTGTGTTTGTAGATTATAGAACAAAAATGTAGCAAAAGAAATAGAGATTATTACACAAAGGGGTTTGAAGACATCACCCCACGATCCAGCAAAACCAGACGAATTTTCTCTTCTTACTAAAGCCCACAAACTAAATTTAACACTATAAGCCTATTTTCCCAATTACTTTTCTACTCTCAATAAGTTTCACAACACTATATATATTATTTTCTCAAACCCTAACACTTACTTCCACAAAATTCCTTCTGCACTAAACATCACTCCTAAAAATATACGTTTGCTTCTCTCTCTATCGATGCTCACTCACAAAATTTCTCTCTCTATTCGCTGCTCTCTCTCCATCGTCATAATGCTAGTTTCTCCAGTCCGTTGTTGATTTTCGTTCTTCTCTATCGGTGCTCACTCGCTCTCAAGCCCGTACGTTTTTTTTTTCAAAGTTTTTTTCTACTGTTTTTTTTGCTTATTTTAGCTGGGTTTTTATGAATATGCAAAGAATCTGTGATTAAGTTTGCTTGAATTGTTTATTTTCTTCATTATATCGTGTTTTAGTAGTTGTTCATCGAATTCTACCGCGTGTTCATCGTGTTTTTATGATGCGGGCGTGCATGTTATAGCGTGTACGTTATTGTCTAGGGTTTCGATGTTTTTCCACGTTATATGCTTTGAAATCTCAGTAATCTTCTGTTTTTCACACATGCTCAGTAGATTTATACTATTTAATATTTTTTTCTCAAACTCTAAGTGTTGATGTGCTTGTGTATGCTTATTATACGTGTTGACAGACTTGCATGCTCTCCATACTCAATAATCCTCTATTTTTCAGTTAATACTTAGTACCTTCTGTGTTGTTTGTTTATGCTCAGTACTATATGCTTATGCTCAGTTCCTTTCTATGTTGCTTGTTTATGCTCAGTACTATATATGCTTATGCTCAGTACCTTGTGTGTTGTTTGTTTATGCTCAGTATTATATATGCTTATGCTTAGTACCTTGTGTGTTTGTTTATTTATGCTCAGTACTTTATAGTATACTCAGTACTTTATAAACTTATGATTAGTACTTTATAGTGTAGTCATGAGTTAATTTGTTTATCTGAGTACTCAATAACATAGTAACAATGTTTCTGAGTACTCAATTTCCAGGTCAGGTGGAATGTGATGTTCTAGTTGTGTTCAAGGCTAGTACCGAGCAAGTCTTTTTTCCCTTCAACAGATGGGGTTCGTTTGACGGTTTTATTAGTTTATCTTATACTATTGGTGATTACGAAAATTCTAGACTAGAGAATAACACTGAGTTCACGACTTCAAGTGGATTTTGGATCATGGAAATTACCAGAAGATGGATATTTGTGTTTCCGATAAACGAGCGAGGTTACCTTTCAGTCAACCTGTCCCTATACAATCTATTCCCGACCCTTCCATACCCGACCCCACTCCATCATTTTTTACACACGGAGCAAAAGGATTTGAGAAGCTACTCGTGGAAATCTGGTTTACAATCTCCCGGGCAGTGTTTTATGGACGGTGCCGAACAATTTCGCATAACTCTTTGTAAAAAGCTGTTATTGAAGGCTTCGAGTTTGACTATATTCATAACAACAAGAACTGTGTAAGCACCCAATGCTTTTTTAAGACTAGCAAGGGCTGCAAATGGTACGTTTATGTTTCTCCGGAGAAATCCAACGTTTTTTGGTACGTGAGGACTTATAGGTATATTCATACATGTGGTCTCGTTTACAAGAAGATGTCGCATGATAGGTTGGACTCTAGCGTCTTATCTCATGTTATTGCAGACAAGGTTCATGCGAATCCATCTCTTAGGCCAAGAGAAATTCAGTTTATTTTAAAGGAGAATTACGATTTTGATATTTCTTACAAAACTTTGTGGGGTACAGTCAACAAGGCGAAGGACTAGTTATTTGGCGATATTGATTCCTCGTTAAGTTGTGGGGTACAGGAAATCTATGATAAACTATGTTGTGGTTAAAATCGATATGACAAAGGCTTATGATCAAGTCAACTGGGTCTTTATCATTAATACCCTTAAAAGTCTTGGTTTTTGTGATAAGTGAACATAGTGGATTTTCAGTTGTATTTCTTCAGTTACATGTCAAGTCAAAGTCAATGGTCAAAGACTCGACAATTTTTCTCCGTCCCAGGGTATTAGACAGGGGGGCCCTCTTTCACCGCTCTTGTTTTCGCTACTTATTGAAAGTCTCATCAGTACGATTAATTTCCAATGCAGAGAAGGCAACATAAAAGGTATCTCCATTACTAGAGACTGCCCGAAACCCACTCACCTACTCTACGCTGACGATGCCTTATTTTTTTTATTAATGTTGAAGAGAATGGGATTATTACTTTTAAGACAATTCTTTCTGAATTTTTCCAAGCTTCGGGACAGAAGATTAATTTTCATAAACCTTCCATTTTATTCAGTAAAGGTACACCCGAGACCACCCGAGACCATCTGTGACCAAGTCTCTTGTTCTCTTAATATTAAGAAGTCCAATTTTTTTGGTAAATATTTGGGCAATCCTTTCTCCCTCAAAAGGGCCAAATCTGAAAACCTTAATTATATTAAAGACTGCCTTCTGTCAAAATCAGCCAGTTAGGTATCAACCTTCTCTCAGATGGAGGTAAAGAAGTCCTTATTAAAGCCGTGTTACAAGCTATACCAAATTATGTTATGTCAATCTTTGAATTCCCAAAGACATTGTGTAAAAAGCTCTCTGGAATTATCTCTAATTTTTTGTGGGATTCAAGTAATAAAAGAAGAATTCACTGGTTATCTTGGAAAAAAATCGCTAGGTCTAAAAATATAGGAGGTATTGGTTTTAGAGATTTCCAAAAAATGAATATCGCTCTTCTCGCTAAAATGGCTTGGATGATTATTATTTATCCAAACTCATTAGTAGCAAAAGTCCTTAAAGAAATTTACTCTCTAAACACAAGACTTTTTGATTCAAAGTTCGCGAAAAAAGATCTTGGAGTTGGGCCAGTCTTTACAAAGGTAATCAATTTCTCAAACAACATGCTATGTGGCAAATTGGTAATGGAGTTAATACGAATATATGGGAACATAATTGGATTGTAAACATGTATGTTCTTGACAAACCTTCAAACTGTAATGTGGAGAGAGTGACTCATCTTTTTAATGAATCTATAACATATTGGGATATTAATCGCCTCAAAGAACTTTCATTCTAACATCGTAAGCGACATCCTCAAAATTCCAATTATGAATATTAAAGATGAAGACAAATTAATTTGGCCACTAACCAAAGATGAGATATATTCTACCAAGTCGGTTACCTACCATACTCTGATAAATAACAATATCCAAAAAGAGGCTCAATTGTCTAAAAATGAGAGAACAGAATAATAGTAAGCTTTGGAATACTATCTGGAATTCTAACGTACCGAATAAGGTTAGAGCATTTGAATGGAAAATTTGCAATGGAGCTATACCGACTAAGAAAAATCTTCATTTAAGGAAATGTGCACGGGATGGTAGATGTGAATGGTGCGAGGCTGATAATGAAGACATTGACCACCTTTTTCTTCACTGTCCTTTCAACATATCAGTTTGGGCGAATTCAAAAATGCAAATCAAAATCAATAAAGAAGACAATGTAAATATTGGAATTTGGTTGATTGTAACTACTGAAGATTATGCAAAAAGTGGATGGGATAAAAGAGAGACTATAGCTCATATCCTCCTTACAAATGTGAATATCTAGAAAGCTAAGATAAAAGGATTAAATTAAAATAGAGGATATAATATTTATGAGATCAACCAAAATGTGGACAATTCTATCAAAAGTCTTTTTGATTTTAAAAGTGATATTCCTAGCAGTACTAGAATTAATAATGACACAACTCATAGTAAAGAAATATATTTCAATCCACTAATTTCAGATTCAGATATTATTTGGCTTTATTACACATCTTTCACCAAAGAATAGAAGCACACAAGTATTGCTTCTCTTGGCATACATAAATAAGGTATTATTACCCACAAGATTGCAAGAAACGGGATGGTTAAGAGCGTTATCGAAGGGAAAAGTTGGGTTGTTCTACTCTCGATGAGGCTGGCTGGCAGTCTCAATCTTTGGAGTTCATCCTTTTACTTCGACAACCTTGAACTGGTTCAAGGTATTTCAAAAAATTCAGTCCTTCGATGGCAAATTTCTTCTATTTTTTTTTTGTCAACCCTTCTATTATTGCCGAAATGAAAGGTTGGCTTGTCAAATTTTCTTTATAGAAGGTCATTCATATCAACCGATCTTTTAATTCTGCAGCGTATGCTTTGGTAAAATATACTCAGCGTAATGTGAATCTCTCACAATGGCAAGACTACTTACTGTTTGGAGCTGTTAATTTTCTTAACTTTATATGTAATAACGATTAATTTTTCTTCGTCTACCAAAAAAAAACTTTCATTTTTTAACTGTGATATTAGCCCTTCAATATAATATTTTTTCCTTTATTAAATAATTGTTATATTTGATTTTGTACACAAATTATGAAATGTTATTTATAATTTAAGTAGAATTAAATATATTTAAATAAATCTTGATATATTAAATACTTATTAAGAATATAAATTATAATATTTAATTAAAGAAAATATAGTTTAGAAAATAAAAAATAGTTTGATTATTTAAAATAACAATTCTTTTTTTTTTTAGATAACATGTTTTTTTTTTTTTGAGAAGGATGAAATAAAGAACACTCACAATGCATCTTGTTATTCACATGCACCAATATGGGACCCCCAGAGCATTTTGTGAATAAAAAAGCTGTAGCGATGCAAATCATGCAATCAATCTTTAAAGTGACATTGATAATTGAAATAACATTTTATTTGTACAATATATGATTTTTCTAATAATAATGTGAATACCCGTCCAAAAAAAAATAATAATAATGTGAATAATAGATGGAAAGGGCTGGAGCCCATGTGAAAGAAGGACCTGAATCCGAATGAAAGGTCTCCTTGTAATCGACCACTACTACGCACCCATTACTAACATGGAAAGGACACATCTACCAATTAAAGTAAAGCACAAATTTCATTTTTAGAATGTCTAAAATAGACTATATAAATCAAAAGTATCAACACTTAATAATAAGGAGATGCATGGTTCGAATCCTCCCCCTGTGGATGTAAATCAAAAGATCTATAAGATTAGTCGTGGTGCACGCAAATTAATCCGGATCACTCACGTACTAAAAAAAAAAGTCATTTTTTCAAAATTTATAAAATATCTCATTAAATTAGTGAAATTATCTAAAAATGTCATTTTTAAATAGGTCTCACCTATATTTTAAAAAATGTCTAAAAATATTTATAAGCTTTAAATAATAGCCAAAAAAACGGAATTTGCTTATAATTTTTTTTTTTTTTGGACGACAATTTGCTTATAATTAAAAACAATCAAAATTGTATTTACTATAAGTTTTTTTTTTTTTTTGTCAGAAATTTATTTACTATAAGTTCAACGGTTGGTTTAGTAGTTAAAATATTTATATATTAATCAAAATGTTACGTGTTTATATTTTTTCGTTACTTTGGGCACAAGTTGATTCCTATGATAGGTTGAAGATACTCAATCATTTGATACAAGCATGAACCCTTCGCAACCTCAAAGGATTAGGGTATCGGGTGGCGTGCAAAATATCATCGGGTCTGGTCTACTTCCAATTATTTTCTGTTTTTTCTGGTCTACTTGTCCATGTTGCGATCTTGGTAAATTGTGGTAAATTTCTCAAGCAAGCTATGATGTAGATCTCTCAGCCTAGGTGCAGCCTAGGCGTCAACTCACCCTCCCACCCTCTCCCCTCCCTCAACTGCTTACGCCAAGTTAAAATTCTAGGCGTTTTGCCTAACGCCTTAGTCACCGTGGAATAGGCGCCTAATCCATCTAGGCGCCGATTAATGGCAAAAAATATCCGCTTAGGCGCCGATTAATAGCAAAACATGCCCGCATAGGCCTTCTTGTTATTTTTCTTATTTTCGAGAATTCTTTAATCGATATTATAACTCAAGTTTTAGTATTTTTATATTTACTATAGTGTTGTTAGATGAATAATGACATAAATAGTTAAAAATTGCTATAAATACTACATATATATTACTAAATATACAAAATTACACAGCGAGATTCAAAACCGTATAATTCCGCCTAGGCCCCATGTAATCCTGCCTAGGCGCTACACCCCGGCCGACTGCCTAGACCTCAAAACCGAGATCTACAACTTATCAAACAAGTGATGTGGTTTTTCGAAGTCGAATAGCAAAATGGTCTGCTGCGAGTACATCATCGAATTGGGTGGTGGAGTTTGTCAAGTGCTGACATTTTGACCTCACTCGAGGCACTAGTTGGAAACCCGAGCAACACAAGATTCACTTAATCATATGTTTAATTGACATGTGATATCCTTAATAAATGTATGGACTTTCCCAAACCTCGGGGAAGTTGATGTCGGATGATGTTCAAAATTTCGTCCATCTTAAAGAGGTCATGTGATCAAATCTTAATTGAGTCAAATGGCTCTCAAATGTATTAAAAAATTATATTTTTTATAATTGATAAATCTTTATAGAGTTGTTAATTAAATAACTCCAAATAATATTGCTTTAATATTAGTTTTTTTGGACGGGTAAAGAAACAAAAGCAAAACAAATCAAAACGGAACAAACAACTACCTAACCGAGTTAACCTATGCCTAACTTCGAGAAGTTTTTCTGAATGGTATTTGTTGTCACGTGATCTTGCAGTGCCCTGTGTCTGGCTTATTTTGCTAGACGATTTGCTCCGACGTTGAACCTTCGTGGAATAAGCTTGAAGAAAATTGAGCCCGTTTCATATGCCAGCTTCAAAATCTGACTGATCCACGGTCTGAGCTACCATCTAGCCACCGACTCTTGCTGGATACCTTGAATAAGATCAAGGTTATCAGAGAAAAATGTTTTCTCCTTATTCAGCCATCGCCTCCCGATTTTAAGCGTTGTGATGACCGCCCGTGCTTCCCTAGCGGTGCTGTTTTTACAATTGGTTGTAGTTGTGTCTTTGATTCGAGATCCATCCTCTCTATTGAGTTGGATAATCCCGATACCGGTGGGGAGATGCGCTTGTGTGACAAAGCATCGCAATTGAAAGCGATTTTTGTGTCAAAGTCGAGATCAGTATTCCTTATTGTGAAAGTGTTGAGGCGTTCGAGATATGTAGTACCATTTTCAAACCAGTTTTTCCCGAAGTGCTCTTGAATGTTGACGTTTGTGATTCTAATCACCTCTCTAGGATCAACTTCAGTGTTTGAATGTCTACTTTTCATTTTTTCTTTCCATAAGTTCCATATCATAAGTAGCAAATAGGAGGTTACGATTTCTCCCTCCTTTGTTCTCAGTTACTCATCAAATAGACCGAGTCAAAGTGGAATCTTTCTAGGTCGCATTCGATCTAGAGAAAAGAAAATAGATTCTAATCCGCTTGCTTGCTTGTGCAGGCCTCGGCTAGGGCGCGCCAGAGGCGAGTGACTTGATTCCATAGGGCATTCGATCTTTCTGTTCAACATCCTCGTCTTTCTTTATAGTTAGTTCATTCTATTTCTCTTCTTACCGCTTTGTGGAAACCTAGAACAGAAGAAAGTCGGGAGCGACTCGGGACTAGTAGAGTCGCCAAAATAGATTTCACGAACTGGCAGTTCGCCCTAATGCAAGATAGAGCTCTTAGGGTGCGTTTCGTCTTTGTTAGGAAGAAAAAAGTGGCAAGAGGAGTGTATCCATACCCGTACGGAAGTGATGCCAGGGAAAAGAAAGAAGGACTCAATCCGTCTCATCTCTATCGAGCCTTAGCAGCATTTTTTGCCATTCTTCACGAAATAGATAAAGACTGACGGATGTTATCTGTTCTCTGCGTGAGCCGTTATTAAAACATTATAAAGTTGATGATTCCCACCAATAATTTGATCGAAGCGATAGGTACAAGAACGGATGAGAGATGAAAAACATACCAAAAGGCATACACTCTCTTCACTTACACCTTACACTTCAGTTAAGAATAATTTCCATTCCCTTCCTGTGTAGGTCGGCTCCAAATGTTACGGAATCGAACCTCGAACTCAATGTCTAACCGAGAATAAATCGAATGGAACCTGTGAACAATAAGGTTTAGTGATTCCCCTTGCCCTCGTTTTATAAGATTCTCTCACCCTGTGGTCGACATTCCATTCCCCTTAGTCGTAGGTGCTCGTTTTATTTTTATTTGAATAGGGGTCGTGCTACGAGCTTCTGGGCTGCCTATTATGGAGTATCCCATAGCTCCTGGTGATGATGACGGCACATGAATCAGATCAGCGTGAATTTGACACTTCATGCATCCCCTGACAAATTTTTTAGAATCTTGTGAAGTCCCACAGCGGATATTCCTCCAATGTCCTAGAGGCTCGAGAACAAAGAATTGGCGGAGAAATTTTGTGTTATATATGGTAATCCTTTTAATATCCAAATTCGATCTGAAACTTCCTATTTGTGAAAAAAATAAGAAAATGGGCGGGTTGTCTAATATCGTTCCTCCTCCATTAGTTGATACTTCAAGGGGGCTTTACCTGGAATGAAAGAACAAAAATGGATTCATGAAGGTTTAATTACTGAATCGCTACTCTTTTTTTGTTAAAAGAAAAGGTGAATATCACAAAAATAAAAATTAGTTCAATATTGTGTGTTAAACTCTATTTTATATACATAGTCACTTTGACTTGGATCCATCGTAAGTCATGTAAGATATGATCCCAAAACTTTTGGTCACTTAAAAGTAATGTGACAATTTTTTTTGGTCGACAAGAACCCAAATATTACTTATAACTATTACAAATATTAGTTAAAAACATACTAGACTCAATAAGAGAGCAGACCTTCCAATAAGATAGATCAAGATTTTTTCTAGTGCATTTTGCCAGAGCATCCCCAATATAGTTATATCTTCTATCAATATGGGAGATATTCCATAAAGAACCTTAACCTAACCATTTTCTAACTTCTGAAAGAATAGGTTTAAGGCTCCAATAGAGTCCGGTCATACCCAAAATTCCTTGAACTAGCTCAAGGTTGTCAGAGTAAAAAGAAACTCTCTGACTAAGGAGGTCCTTACTTAATCTCATAGCCATAATTAAGGCCCAAACTTCACCTCTGGTAACTTTATTGATTTTACAGCGAATATTAATCTTCCTAGAAATTGTGCCTTCTTTATCGACACCAATGGTAGCAATAGCAGCTGGTTCTTTATTTGTAGTAAACGAGGCATCACACATCCAAATTATATCTGCATCATCCTCCATTGTTGGATTATTGACTTGATTATTATCATTATGAGTACTTCGCTTGTTTTCATTTTTCTTCCAATCATTACAAGGACCATTAGATTTATTCAAGATATTTCCAACATACCACTTTGTACCTTCATGAAAACATTTTATTCTTTCTTTCCACAAATTCCACATTAGAACCATGATGTAAGACGTTACCAGTTTAACCTCCCACCCATTCTCAGAATAATCCTTGATAAACTTTCTAAACCAATCAGAAAAGGTACCATTAAAATCCTTATCAACCTTAATTTGGAGTGGAGATAGAGCCCAAACTTTCATACTAAATGGACATTTGAGAACTAAATGATTAACATCTTCATTTTCTATCTCGCACCATTCGCAAAGATCATTATTGACATATTTCTTCTTCTTAAGATTAGTTTTTTGAACAACATTTTACAATTTCTCTAGCAGAAATTTTCAATATGAGCCAAAACATTAGTTTTCCATATAGTATCCCAGAAATTATTATCATTAACTTCTCCCATAATAGAAGTTTGAGTTTCAGCAGCAAGCTCATCGTTAACAAGAAAGTGGTATCCCGATTTAGTTGAATATTCACCATTTTTACTATACGGCCAAATAGCTTTATCATCATCCTCAATCTGACATCTTGGAATTTGAACAATAAATTGAGCAACACTTTGTGGGAATAAATTATGAATAAGCTCATTATTCCATCCAAATCCCGAATCATCGAACAACTCATACATATAATTAACTGAACAATTATTAGGTTTTTCTAAATAAATACCTTTACTAAGCCAGCAATAATTCCAAATATTAATATTCTTCCCATTACCAATTTGCCAAATCATATGTTTTTTAAGAAATTGTAGTCCTTTAAAAATACTCGCCCAACTCCAAGACCTTCTTTTCACAAGTTTAGTATACCACATACTACAATTCGGAAAATATATGGCTTTAAGTATTTTATACACAAATGAATTCGGGTTATTAAGAAGTCTCCAAGCTTGATTAGCTAACATAGCAATATTCATTAGATAAAACTCTCTAAATCCCAATTCTCCAATTCGTTTTGATCTTGACAGCTTTTTCCATTTAACCCAATGATTTTTCTTTTTGCTTTCCGCATCCCACCAAAATTTAGCAACAATACTTGATAGTTTTTTACAAAGAGTCTTCGGGAACTCAAAAATTGACATAGCATAATTCGGTATTGCTTGCAAAATTGCTTTAATAAGTACTTCTTTCCCACCTTTAGATAACAAGGAAGCAACACAAGTAGCAAATTTGGCTAATAATCTATCTTTAATATAATTAAGATTCTAACTCTTAGCTCTTTTAAGGGTTAAAGGTAACCCTAAATACTTACCCAGATCATTAGTAATTCCAATATTAAGGCATTGAGAAATTTCCATTTTCATCGTTTCTAGAGCATTTTACAAAATAAAATCGCTGACTTACGCAAATTAACTCTTTGACCTGAAGCATTACAGTAGTCAGTAGAAAGCCTCAATTTTCATAGAATTAAGATTAATAAAGAAAAGTGCATCATCCGCAAGAAGAAGATGTGTCAATTTTGGACATTGTCTAGTAATTGTTAGACCTTTAGTTGAACCTTTCCTGTAGTGAAAATTAATAAGACTTATTAAACTTTCAGTGGGAAGTGAGAACAAAAGTGCAGAGAGAGGATATCCTTGTCTGAGTCCTTGTTCTGGTTTAAATTTCCTCATACGCTGCCCATTAACTTTGACTTGGAAAGAAACAGAAGAAATACAGTTCTGCACCCATCTAATCCATTTTTCACAAAAACCTAAAGCACGTAATGTCTTATAAAGGAAATTCCAATTAACCTGATCATACGCCTTTTCCATATCAATTTTAACCGCACCACAAAATTTTTGACTTTCTTTTTGACAATTAAAGCAACAATCGATCGCAAGCGTTTTATTTTGTCAAAAACTATCTATCTTGACTGTACTTAAACCTAAGGTAAGGTAAACAAATTACATGGTATTTGATTATGTTGAAAGATTTTGCAAATATCGCAGTGATATATGATAAAAGATTATGTAATATACCGTATAAATGGAGTAAAGGAGATGTTTTGGTATGTTTTTTTTGGGAAAATACAAAATAAGACATACAAATCCCATCTTTATATTATAAGCCCAAACCAGAAAAAGTTATTTTTAAGGCCACTTTCCAATTTTCTGGTTTGGGTATTTGACTTCTTTACCCTTATCTGTGATGGGTACGGACCCATTCTGTATTATACATTTAGTCCCTTTTCATCGATGGGTACGGACCCGCGACGCTTTTTTACATCGTTTTTAAGTGCTTATTACATTTTCTTAAGTAATTCGTCGAGGGTACGGAACCACAAACAACTTGCAGCTATTTTCTTAAATAACACCGTCATGGGACTGGCCCCATGTTGTTTATCAAAATAACGGGTTGTACCCAACATGAACAAATCTTTTCACAACCCATTTTGGAACAAACACATCAACAAGAAAGGTTCGGTATCATTAATGGATCAAACAAACAAAACAAATCGATTCACACTCTCTCTATTGGATCAAAAGAACAACAAATCATATATGCACTCGCAACATACGAACAAAAAACAAAAAAATTATGTTTGCACAATAACCCCTATATGAACTAGTATCAGCAAGAAATATTGAATTGTTTGACTAAAGCAGAAAAACAAAGCGCTTGGGGCTATACCCAGAACGACTTGGGGCTAATTTTGACCATACTTGATTTACGGGGCTGTACCCAGGGCCCAAATCTTGAACGGCTTGGTGGTGAGTAGATCTCAGATGAGACCCGAGATTGAAGGTCAGTAAGGCCTTCAAGGCCTTCAATGGTGGAGAATGGCACTCTCAGGTGTCGGCTTCAGTTGGGCTTCAGTGTACTTCTTAGATCTGGCCATCAACAATGGAGATTGGAACCCAACGTCACTGGGTTTTCTTGTGCTAGAGAAGAGCGGCTTGGTGCGATGTTCGAGGGTGGTGATGGTGAGCAGAGGAGAGCGGCTAGGTGGAGATGATGGTGAAGATATGGTGAGCAGTAGAGTGGCTCGATGGAGATGGTGGTGAACCCAATTGGTGGGTGGGTGAGTGATGATGGTGATGGTGATGTTGATGAAGAGGGTTCTTCAGTGGTGGCGTATTTCTTGATCAGGGGAGCGGCGACAGCAGGAGGCAGGAGGGGTTGGTGGGGTGGGTTGTTACGGTCATAAGATTTAAAAGAGAGGGGATGGTGGGTGAGTGATGATGGGGAGGGGTTCGTGGGGGGTAGGTTGTTCCGTTTGTGTGATGCTGGAGAAGAGAGAGGGAAAGGGTGAAAAGAGAGGAGAGTGTGGTGGTGGGACGTCAGAGGGAAGGTGGCGGTGGGTTTCAGTTTTTTTTTTTTTTTTAGATGTATGGGTGTCCGGGCCAGCTTACGCGCACCACGACTATTCCCATAGGAAATATACACGCCTCCTCATGCATACTCCCATTTAATCAGAACAGGTTACTCATGTTCAGGGAGGGGACTCGAACCTTGCACCTCTTGCTTACCCTCTTTAAGGGGGGGGTCAGTTCTTAACAAGAGGGGAGGGGAGAGGATGGGTTTCCAGAGTCCCATATTAATGGGGTTTGTGTTTTGGGTTGTTGGGTTTCTCTGTGGTTAAGAGGGTTTAGGGGTATTTTAGGCGTTTTGCTGTTTTGGAACCAGATGGTTACACCTTGGCTTTATAATAGAAACCAAGTGTCTATTGGCCTTAAAAACTAATTCCCTTTTTTTTGTTCACGCTCTTATTGACCCTTTAGAAACAGCTAATACTTGGAAATAAAAGTCAAACTATATTTTTAAGCAATCACCTCCATGTATTGTTGTTGGAGATATTAATGAAACTCAATCATTGGAAAATATTGGTATTACGGATATCTAGAAAGTCAAATTCAAATGTGTAATGATTTTATTAAATCAAATATTCTTATGAAAATCTCTCGTAAATGTTGTTTTTATAAATGGTAGAATTATTGGTAAGTAAAAAAACATGTTAATGAATGTTAAGATAGACTTATGTATAGTAAGGAATGGTTATTACTATTTTCACATACATTTGTAATGGTCATTAGGTTCTGATCATTCTCCTATCATTATCTAGATGGATCATTTTTTTTAAATTTCTAATCGATACAAGCGTTAATACTTGTTTCAAGATGATACTACATGCAAAGGGGGTACTGAAAATTCTTGTGATGATCAAAATAACTTCTTTACCTTTAAAGGTTTTGCTATGAAAAAAAACCAAACTCTTATTTCAGAGTTTAAGAGTGGATTCAATCAGGTGTTCACTATTCTATGTCCTCTATCAAATCCCCCTCCCAAGTGTAATAACATGTAAATCAAATCAATTATTTTATCATTATAAAATAAGTAAAAAGTTATAGCAAGAACATAAAACAAAAATATTTTAACTAATATATTGCAATACAAGTATCCCAAATGCACATAATTCATCCCAAAAATCATACAATAGGGTTCATATAAAGTATATCAAGCTATAATTTGAATTACTTCATACTAAGAGAATGGAAAACAAAGGTAAAAAAAATACATAATTAGCCTAGGAATGAAAAAAAAATAAGAATTACACTAAAATTGTTGATGAAATGGTGGAATAATGAATGTTAGAGATATTGTTTGAACTCCTCCTTGCTTCTTTTTCTTCTCCCCAGATCTTTCTATCCTTTGAATATCTGAAGTGTAACCTATTTATATTGTGAAGTGATACAATATTATTAAAAAAATCGTCCAATTGGGTCCACTTAGGTGGGACAAATGTGGCCCAAAATGTTTTCAGCAACTTCTGAACATGCATGGGTCATCCTGGAAAACCCTCATAACTCTATCGTCTCAACTCCAATTCACGAATGGTTACTTCTCACACTCTCTATACTCAAAGAGACATCTTGAGCTGAAGGGGCCTGCTCATAAATCTCACCAATTAATTATGGTTATTTTTCAAAGTCAATGGTGATATTTGTTTTTTAGAAATTTACACTTGACCAATTAAGAAGACTTTTTGTTTCTTCGTGACTTGACTGGGGTCTGACCTTCAGGTTTTGACTTATTAACTTTATCTTGGGATCTCGTATCATCCATGTACCTAAGACATATGCACTTAACACACGATTAACATAAAAAGCTCAAAAAATACAATAAAAGCCGAGATAGACTAAAAATTTAAATATTGTAAAATAAAAGGGATAAATACAACAATTTAGTTCATAACACCCTAAAAATGATATATTGTGACCTTCTAAATATATCACCAAATATGAGACATTAAGACCCCCTACTCAAAGTTTTGTTGTCCTCGAAAAAAAATACAACACTATATAGGGGCTAAAGTCCATCGAACCACGAAGGGAAAACATGTAAATAAATAGAGACATTTATAAAACCTTCTAAAATAAGACATACTCTACGCAATAATACAAAACACTTTTCATATAAATAAACGTAATTCATAATTTCATTAATAATTAACTTAGCATTGCACAAAGGGATGTTAGAATACTTAGCTTATAATGAGGGTTATAGGGTAGCAGTCGATTTTTCCATGATGTTGAATGGTTCACTTAATAAATCCTACTCCATTCAATTGTTACTCAATCATAGCTAAGAATTCTCAAGGTCATTTGGTTTTAGCATGGCCTAGGGTCGGTATAGTACATTTAAATAATTTTAGAGTGAGCTTTTGGATCTCCTCATCAACTAAATAACTATCCACCTAAGAGCTTGAGTTTACGCTCGTAATATGCTCACTCATACCCTTTTCAGGCATCATAGAAGAATCACCAATTCCTGAACCAATTTCCCGTTTTTGATGTTTAAACAACTCACTTAACAAATTCTTTTATGTCCTTATTTTCTCGTTTTTTGTAAGTCAAAATGAAACTCGTTTTGAGGTAAGTTTATCATGTTGACTTATATATTGTCGTCCCCAAGAGTGTGATAAATAAATCAACACCCGAGGGAGATACAAACCGCAAGTGTATGGATCCTTAACAAGTAATAATAAATAAGTAAAGGGGTTATCGTTCTCTACAAGGACTATGTGGTTAAACACCTTTGTGTTTTATAAAGTGAATAGGGGTTAAGTTGCAATTACAGAATGTAAAAGATATATTTGTTGGGTTTTCAATTACAAAGGACTAAAACGCAAATAAGTTAAAAGAATTATAATTAACTAAAGGATGAAAATGAAGATAAGAATATTAAGATGATAAGTATAGCTTGCGAACTCGCAAGTTATCCAAACTGGTTAATTCTACGATTTATCGTTTAAGGGAGAATTGGGAAATATGCTATAGTCGGGATTCAACTCTCTTCCTAACTTCCTTCAAGATAGCTTAGGACACTACCTAACACCTATAGATACCTCTCCCAAGTGAAATATACAATGATGATCGACACCTAAGGTTCTTACCAAAGTAATTTTTCGGTTAGTCAAGACCTCCCAATTCACTAAAGAACAACGACGTTTATATATTATTTTTCGCAACTGAACTCCCCTCCTGGGAACAAGTCCTAATTACTAAGTTCAACCCTCTATTTGACCAGAATAAGGGCTAAAATTTGAATACAAATATATAATCAAAGCAATAATGAACAATTCATTTCAATGGTTCAATCCCAAAACTCAATAAACATAAATAATTAATCTATGGTTCATACATCATAAGATATCAAGTTACATTGATTTAGTTCATACAAAAATAATGAAAAAAAAACAGATAAAAGTGTAATATTCATGTTCAGAATAAGAAATATAATAGTATTACACTAATAATTGCTGAAAGATGATGAACGGTAGGTGTGGATTAACATGTAAAAGCTTCTCTATTTCTTCTTCAGGTGTTAATGGCTTCTTCTTAGCGTTACAAAATTATGAAACCCTTATTTTGATATTAAAAATCTGATATATAGGGTTCTCAAAACAATTTTGGAGTTGTGGGACCCATTTAAGTGGTCCAAGTCAACCTAGAAACGTTTCAAGGAAATTCAGACTAGTTTGAACCACGACAACGATCAATTACATAATTTCTTCAATTTAGCTCTAAATCATAAACCGTCAAGTTCTACGCGCTACTAGATTCAAGTGATACCATAATATATAAGGACTCATTCAGAATCCTAAATGATTACGCTTGATGACTCTAATAAGTCGATTTCCAAATTTAGCCGACACATGCTCTCACTTTCTAAAAGTGGTAGAATCGTCATTTTACACTGTGACTAAGCGGTGGTCTTGTTTTCTTGACTTCTTTGGGGTATCATATCATCCAAGTACCTAAGAGCTGCACACTTAACACACATTTAACGCACAAAAGCTCTAAAAGTAACAAAATATCTCAACCTAGACGAGAAATCTTAAAACATCAAATACTAGGGAATAATCTCTCTAATAAGTCCTAAAAATCCCTAACATGATGTCTTGTGATACGATTATTCTATCACAAAATACGAGACATCAATCATCTTGGGGTGAAAGAAAATCCATGTACCTAATGGCTACACACTTAACACATAAATCATCTCAAAATACTCCTAAAATACATATTATATTTAAACGGAGCAAAAACTAAAATAACGTCAAATACAGGGTTAAATCCCACAATTAAAACTTAAAAGTATGCCAAAATGATGTTTATATGGTCCCTAAATCTATCACAAAATGAGAGATATCATGAATTTTCAAGGGACATGATGAGAAACTCATCCTTATTCCATAAGCTCTATAAAACAGATGGCGCGAGAAAGACTTTCTATGAGAACTCAATATACAAGATAAAATTAATAAATGGAGCATTCATAAAAAAATCCTATCCCTATAAATGATGTGTTACTTCTTGATAGCTTGAATATTAACTTTATTAGAATTAGCCAATTATGTAATAAAGGTATTGATGATAATAGTGTGCTATTTGTTTCTCAAAGATAAAATAATGATATATTTTATGTTGATAAGGATGAATTTGAATGCCAATTAAATTTCTTATATGTTATAAATTATGATTCTTGGTTGTGGCATTGGAGACTTGAGTATGCTAGCATGAATCTGATTATGATGTTGTCTAGAAAAGAGCTAGGAGTTGGGTTACTCAAGATCAAATTTTATAAAGATAGATGTTATATATAAAGTCAATGTGGTGAGTTGGATGCTGAGGTGGAGTTAGTCAGCTTTGACTAGAGTCAAAGCTTATTTCCTGTGTTGGGTTATATTTGATGGAGTTACTTATACACGTGGCAACATCATGATGATTGATCTCTTATTAGCTTGGACGACTCAGATTTGATCTCCTCCCCTGTCTCATATAAATACCATCACTTCACGCTTTTGGTCTTCTCTCTCTTCTCTTCGCTTCTGACTTCGACTCTTTGCTCTCTCGTCTCTTTCAGCAAGAAAAACTAGGGTTTTGTATATTGTTAATCTGTGCTATAAAGATTATCAATTAGAATAGAATAAATCAAGCATCTGTCTTGATTATTGAGTAGTATTTCTCGATTGTATATTTAGGATTTCTCATTGAAGCGCTTAAAGGGTTCTATTCTTGTAACATTGCTGTAAGATTCGATCTGAAGTTGTAACCTTGTTCTATAGTGTACGAAACATCTTCTGAGGAGGGCTTCAACGTGGACGTAGGCATTTTAGTGCTGAACCACGATAAATCCTTGTGTTCTTTATTTTCGCTGCTATTTTCTTTTGTTCTTGTTTTTTGGGTTTTGGAAACTGATTTTGCCCGAAATCGAAAACTATTTTGCGTCTTATGTTCCAACAATGGATTATGTGATGGATGTCAACATAGTTTTCACCTCAAAATCTTTTCAATTGTTGCACATGGATATGTTTGGTCCTACAAATATTACAAGTTTTGGGGCATCCAAATATGTGTATGTAACTGGTGACGACTATACTTGGTATATTTGAGTGTTCTTTCTTTCCAAGAAAAACCATGCCTTCGATGAATCATCCTTCGTATAAATTGTGCAACTTTATTTGTATAGCCAAATTACAAGCTAATTATTCCCTTAGTGATAGGACATTCTCCACAGATTTATGTCACAGTGTTTGAGTGTCTAAGCTAAATGTTTGCATATTTTTTAGCTTAACTTTGGGGTATGTTAGGAAATCAAGGAGCGAGGGCTTGTATAAAATTGATAGAACTACGATGTTTGCTAAAACGTATCCATTATAAAACTCTGTTAGAATGAACAAAAATATGTGATAGTCTCTTTCAAATTTAACTAGTCTTTAAAATAGAAAAGAAAATTAAAACACATTGGAAATAAATAATGAAGACGCTAAAAACTGTAGCCATATCCGTTATGAGAGCTGAAAAGATCCCAACACAAGAAAGAGTTAAAAAATGAGCATCACAGTCAAAAGGTAGAAATCTAAATGGCGAATGTGAACTCTGGCTCATCTTTTGGGACATGTTATTGGGGGAATTGTAATTTAACTTAAAATCTTGAGATGCGTCAATTGGGTAACGTTAGGAGAACATTTTTAGCTTACTTACATATTCCAGATGTACCAGACCTGGTCCAAAATGTTTATAATTCATCTTACATTTCGAAACTAGTAGTCTCTATAGCTTTATTCGAAATTTGCTAGTATGTTGGGTATGACCTCCAATGATAGTATCTACTCCATGATCTTACTATCGGTTTCTCGTTGCTTGCTCTTATATACTATGATTGATGTTTGACTTATAGGATTTTCTTGACGAATTTATGCTTACATAAAATGTAAAAGGTAGCAATGGTGTCAGTTTTGGCTTATTTGATATCTTTTTGCTAGGAGTCATTTACAGTTATATTAAGGGCTCATTTGGAAGTGCTTATTTTAGAGTAAAAAAGTGTTTTTAGAATAAAATTTAAAATTTAAAAAAATTATTAAAAATAATTTCGAAATCTAAAATTATTTTAAGTGCTTTTTTCAAGAAGCACCAATTTGGTGCTTCTCAGAAAAGTGCTTTTCAGGATAAAAAAAGCTCTTAAAATGCTAGAAGCACTTTTAAGTGTTTTTCCAATAAATCACTTCCAAACGGGCACTAAGACATCGTTTATTATGCCTTTTAGATTGTTTATCCGCTCTCTTAGCCTGAGTTTGGCTGCTTTCTATTATTCCATCCGGTTTATGAAATAGTAGCTGCAAGAACGAAGTCTTTACTTTCAGTATTTATTTATGAGAAGAAGCCGCTAGCCACCTGATGACATTGGAATGAATCAATCCCGTTATTCTTTCTTCTTCCTGAGCTTTGTCCCCAAGTTCTTGCCTCTTCTTGATCTTGCGAATAAAACATCTATGTACTGCCTTAGTCCCCTTACAGCCCAGCTAAGGATGCGGGATCCACGGCAAGATGCTTGAAAGGTGATAGAAATACTTTAGGATATACATTTTTGATAGATCGAATCTTAATTAGTGTTTTTGGGATTTTTAACGTGTTTTTATTGTAGATTGAACACCAAAAATCAATAAGTATAAATAGACAACCCAAAAAGCTATAGTCATAGACAACCATGGACAAAGATAGACAATATAAGAAGAAAAACTCTAGTAACATCGCCTAATCGTCGCTTCCCTTTACACTTGAAGACTAGTAGGTGACCACCAGAAGGCAGAAAATTCAGTGAGCTTGTCGCCTAGATGTCACCTACTACTCCACTCATCGAGGAGTAAAGGAAGCCAAAAAAATTTCCATCTCCTACTCATAGCCTAGTACCCCTCTAAAAGGTTCACTAACAAACGAGACAAGTTTATTTGTTGGCTACTGGTCACATACTTCCCCACTTGGTGATATACTCCACCTATTATCTGCACAAATTTTGGGATATGTTAGAGGATCTCACTTTTATCCAAATTTAAGTGGGGTTATGCAAATTCTAAGTAGCTTAGGACCTTTATAATTTTTCTATAGTTTTATTATTTGTCAGACAATAAATCATTTTTATACGTTTCCTACAAGTGAAACCACTTCATAAGTATTACTTTAAGTTTTACTTTATCTTTTGATTTATTTTAAGACTAATCACCAAAGAGTTATGCTTTTCCATAGTTTTAGGATGATATCACTTCATAGACTAGGTGTTGGATTAAAGATATATATTATTAATTTAAGTGTATAATCTATAATCCGGTCATGTTCTTTTAGGAGAAGTGGAAGAGACTTAGACTAATATAGAGGATTAACTAAGACTTTTTCAATTCCGTTTAAGAAGTGGAAAAGACAACTTTTGTGAAGGGTTTTGTCCCGCATAGGAGGTGAGTAAAAAAATTTATCTATATAAATTTACTTACCTATGTATTCCTATCACAATAGTTTGTCACTATGGAAGCTAAAAGGGAACAAGGAAGCCCCCACACGAGCGCAACACCACCACCACCCGCCCAGCCCGGCACCGGCCACAGCGTGGGGCGTGGGGGAGTTGGGGAGTTGGGGAGTTGGGGAGTCAAAAAATGAAAAATGAAAAATGAAATGGGTTTTCCTATCCACTCTTATAGTGGTCGTTGACAATTCAAACTCAACCAGAAGAGAAATGTAAATACACGTCTCCACCAATCACGCACGCGTTAAAGAAGAATATTCCATCTTATGTTACAAGAAGATAGTCAACACGTGGGAATGTCAAAGTCAAGTCAACAAGTTGTTACAGAATATAAAAACGTGGTGCTAAGAGCCAATAAAAAACCGTCAACCCAATCAAGTCAATTACGGGAGGTAATCAAGAGATTTAATGGGGACGTTTCTGAATGGGCTTGATTCCTCACCTCTCCCCTATATAAAGAGCTCCCACTCCACCAATACCCGCTACGAATACACCAGAAAGAACAAACACTCTGCCTCACCTTCTCTCTAAAAAAACGCTAAGTTAGTTTTCGTTTTTTCCGTGAGAGATACCGGTACGCCGGAATATCTTTTTAACAACCATCGGTGTAATTGTTTTTCTTTCTTTTCCGTGTAAGTGTATTTCTTTTCCGTGTAATTGTAATTCACTTTCTTGTAATCGTTATTCATTTTTCTGTAATAATTAGTTTACATTAAAATCGAATTTTATTTCTTTTGTTTTTGGAAACTATTTCTTTTGTCAAAACCGGTGATTATTTTAATCACACTAGGAACAATACAATGAACCCACCATGTCTACTTTGCTTAGGTAATTTTTTATGGAGTTTGTTTTTTGGATTATCATGTTTTGCGTTTTTAGATGTTAAAATCTTGGAGAAACGTGTTATATTCATGCATAATTGTGTGGTTTGAAACCCACCCATACTATATTGACCTTTAGATTAAAAACATAGTGATATAGAAATCAAAGATATTTACGAGATTCCGATAACATCTATCGTCAATGTTCATAATCTTTAATCATATGATCTATGTCTAATGCATTATTATGGACTATTAACTACACATAAGTAGTTAATAGGATTGCCACCCAATATTTGTAACTACATACATATATTTGTGATCATGTTGCGGAGATCAGGTCATTAACTCCTTAACCCTTGTCTTAGGGAGGTTTGAAAGGTTTAGTGGATAGAAATTAAAATTTGACTTCTAAGTCTTTGACAAGATAGATCACATGCTATAGTTCTTTATGCTTAATCGCTTATTTGCTTTAATGGTTGAACTACAAAGAGAATCCTTAGGTTAGTTAGTAGCCATTATAAAGCTAGTTGCCAGATTATAATAGTTAGTTTGGATTGTATACATTTGGTAGATTAATTATGCATGTTACACTCTAGAAAAATAATTGGTGGGTGATCATGTATGTATATCCCTACTTTAACCTCTATTAATTGTTTTGAGTCCCTTGTTTATCACTTTTGTAGTAGAAAATTAGTAAACAATTTCTCTTGGAAATATAGTTACTTTTATTGTTCATGGCCTAATAATTACATATATACACTTACTTAACTATGTTAAAGTCATCACCATTCATGTGGACAATCTCACACCAAATATTGTGCACTTGCAGGAATAGTGTATATACAATATAGTATATCTAGATAACCCTATTGGGAGGTACCATAGAGCCTTTACGTTGCGAACCTAGTAAGATTTGAATTTAAATTTATATTTCAAGCATGTGTTATGTGTCATATGTTGTTAGTCTAAATGATATATTTTAATGATGTGTTGGTGACAAAACACTGTATCTTGAGCATGCTTGATCTTATGCGAAATTTCAAAATTGGTATAAACCTTATAGGATCAAGTATGCATAAAGAAGATTCAGAAACATGGTAATCGGATCCCCGATGAGATGAAGAACTATAATCCTAACACAACAAGATGAAGACGAAGAAGGAAGAGAAGAACACCGAAACTCCAAAGAAAAGAATGCTGGACATCCTAAAGAAATTTGAGAAAGAATCTGAGAAGAGATGAAGGGAGGACCACCAAAGGCTGAGAAGGCCAGAGTGTCTAAATCTATTCTATATTGAAGGCTCGGGAGTGAAGGTTTTTCGACCACTAAAGATTGTGAAAAACGGAGTGCCGAAATCCATTCAAGAATGAAGACTAAGAAAAGGAAAGGACGGACCTCCAAAGTGAAGAAATGCATATATATTAAGAGAAACAGAGGGTATCCAAGGAGTTCAAAGTCTGGACGACCAAGAAGAGAAGTGTTGTATACCCGATTCGCTTAAGCGTCAGAATTGAAGACTCGACTCTAAGTGGATAGACTATGGAGATATAGTGATTATTCGAAAATAAGGAGATAATGGATATAAAGAAAATAAATATAGTTGTTGGTATAATAATTGTCAAGATTCGATAGAGACACATCATTGGTCATCCGAGCCGAAGATTCTTATTGTCCTAAAAGTCAGATTTTAGCCAATCCATAATTGACACGTGGAGAAATCCGTTAAGAAGTTGTTGTCGATAAGAAGTTAAGGATTTTTCAAAGATCGACAGTCCGTTGTGTAATTTACACGAGAAGGATATCATATTTTTCTTTGATGGCGCATGCATGGAGGTATTTTTGGCTATTAAAGAGGAGCTCATTTCCGTTCTTATTGTGACTCATTTTGATGGGAGTCTTAGTTTGAGGTAATGTGTGATGCTAGAGATTTAGATATGGGTTCCGTGTTGGGCCAACGTAAGGAGAAGGTATATCACACTATATATTATTAGAGCAAGACTTTCTCAAGTGCTCATTTTGGACTATATCGTGACCGAGAAGGAATTGTTGGCAGTAGTTGAAGGATATTACAATCACAATTATATCAAATATATAATACGGCGGAAACGAAATTGCAATACCAAAAACCAATCTAGTTGCGGTTTAAGCATTTAAAATGAAAAATACCGATTACATACCTTCAGGCTTTGTATGAGAATCAAATTGACTAACCCAACTTCAAAAACTTGAACCACCACGCTTTGCACACGAGCTTTAATTTTTGCATTCAGAATCAAATTCTGACTTGGAGACTAAGAGACCTTTTGATTTCTGTGGTTTGTTTTTCTAGAGAGAAAACTGATAAAAAAGTCCTCTCTGCGTAATGAAACCTCATTATCATATAAAAACTTTAGAGAGAAAAAATGAATAGTCAGAAAATATAAAGTCAATCAACATATAAAGAAAATTGATTATCCTAATAATCAGGTCCACTACCCACTTGTGAAGTGAACTTGGTCCTTTTACATTACACATATGACTTTGACTAGCCCAGCGGTTAGTGATATATTTTCCACTATTGGAGGTACATGGTTTGATCCACAAACCCGTCATTTTTTTCTTTTGTCTTAGTATATTAATTTGTGCTAGCAAATTAATATGCCAATACTACAAGTATATAATTAATTAATATTATTATCTAATAATAAAATTAATTAACAACATGAAGCAATATCAATGCACTCGTTAATGTTCGACTATGCGGGTTCATCGTTAAACCGGTAGTAGTTACTCAATTAATGACTAATCAAGGTTGGCGTCTAACAACACTCCCCAATGACCGGATAACGTGAAGTAACTCAGTACAAAGACCCCGGTAAAGGATCATACACGTATTCCTATCTTTACAGCTCCGGATCATCCTGGGATATGGTACAACTGTCAAATCCCATTTAGACAATCAACTACGTTACATGTCGATTATCAACGATTGAAGAATAACCTAAGAAACTCCTTTGTTCATTTATTCTATCACCTTGGACAAGGATTTGATACAATCGGTATAATCTTATGACATCGTAGAGCTCAAACTCTTTACCTAGTGTTGATAGATTCCATCTTGACTCATCCTTAGGAGCATATATACTTAGCTATGTCCAATTTCCTTTCGACTAGCATTATGACACACTAGTAGTCTAGTACCAAAACACAACAAACACATACATAACTATAGTGATGATCTCAGGTCAAAGGATTACAAGCGTAAAGTTCCTTATAGAGAACCCACTTGATAGTTCAAGGTAATTAACCATTATAAATCTTTAGTTTTAGTCGGTTCGATAATTGCATTTCTATGTGCATTATCTATGAACCTAACTCGGTAAACGATAACTACCGATATTTATCAAATAAGTACTCGTTAGCTACATATTAATCTAACCGGATCATCGAGGTCCTAGCTCGATGATCCTATGATTAAGAACAAGTTTACATTAAGTTCTATGAGCTAGATTCTCATTATCATAATACCTTATGATATCTAGTTCGTAACTTAATCAAGGATTTGCCTTCATATTATGTAGATGAATACCATAATCGTAAAAGCTTGCCATAGATTCAAGGAAACAATTCCTTTAATTAATACCGTAGGGATAACTATTATCGTGTACAGTAAACACTTGTGATCAATTCATTACAAGACGACCGGGGTTGGGCATAATTCCAACAGTAGTGTACGCATCTGACAAGTTTTATTATTATCTTCTTGGAGTAAATTTCATGGTATACATAGACCACTCGGTGATCAAGTATATCGTGGAGAAAAAATATGCAAAATCACATCTTATTAGATGGGTACTTTTGTTACAAGAATTTTACTTGGAGATTCGAGATGGAAAAGGAAGCAAGAATCAAGTAGCTAATCATTTATCTCTCTTCGAAGGCTCTCAAGTCAACACATGACCTTAGTTGGTCAACAAGGTATTCCCTGATGAACATCTCTTTGTTCTAGATAATTCTATTACACCTTGGTATGCATATATAGTGAACTTCATAGTGAGTGAAGTATTCTCCACATAATTCAATCTAAAACAAAGAAAGAGGTTGTAAAGCAATTCTTGGGGATAATTAAATTCCACCAAGTAAATAAATTCTTCTAGGAGGACTCCTTTCTCTTTAAGGTGTATAGTGATCAGATGACCCAACGTTGTATATTAGAGAATGAGATTCGTGGGGGTACTTGCATGTTGTCATGACTCACCTTACAGAGGTCTTTTCAAGGGTGATAGAACAACGACAAAAGTGATTAAGTCCAGTTTCTTTTGATTTTCTATTCATAAATAATTTCATGAGTATGGAAAACAATGCAAGAGATGCCAATTCATAGGTAATATTTCAAAGAGATGTGAGATTCAACTTAATAACATGTTAAAATTGCAGATTTTGACGTATTGGTATTTATTTCATGGGACCATTTGTACCGTCTTATGGTAATTATTATATCTTGCTAGCCGTGGATTACACATCTAAATGGGTTGAAGCTGTGTCACTGCCAACAAACTACTCAAGAGTGGTGATTAGGTTTTTGATATCACACATTTTCATGAAACATGGTATGCCAAGAGTTATCATTAGTGATGGAGTATCACGTCCTAGAGTTTGGTGAAATACACCACCACCCTTTGGAGCCACTTCCCGCTAGTGTACGGGTCATTGACATGCAAAAAATATAAGCATAAGTGATTATATCATCACAAGGACTATCACATTTACGATAAATGCGTTCTGGAAGTAAAATAATGTAGAGTTGCTTAATAAACGACAATAATATAAATATAATATTTGTTTGGTTTTTCAATAATTAAATACTAATGCAATTAAATGAAATAGGATTATGAACTAAATTTAAATAAAATAAACAAATAAGTAAAAGATTAAATGAATGGATGAGAGAGTTGCTTGAGTCTTGCTAGTAGTCTCCTATGACACTAGTTTAACGTTTTTATGAATAAGGGGTGAGTGGTAAATTCACATTAACTGGGATTCGAAAATCCTTCTAACTCATGTTGGTATCTTAGAATTCAAACTCAAAACTAATAAGGGAGTTGGGTAAGGAAACCCTAGGAAATATCTTATTGTAATAATTCAAACCCTATTGACTATCTAGCTAGGCAAGACCTTCAGGTTCACTACCGCGCGCTAGACATCTATATGCTATATCAACCATAAAACCACCCCTCTCCTGTGCGATACCTTAATTACTAGAGCTAACCACTACTTAGATACAATATGGAAAGTGTTATTACAAGCATATAGTCAATGAATATAGTAATATAAAAAAATACCAATCTCAGTTAAACTCTTGTCTCAAATTCAGTAAAACATTAAAATAACTAACAATACGTTCTTACATAAGCAATCCTCAAGCAACGAGGATTTAGTTCATAATAATAAAATGGAAATTAATGAAAACTAATGATAAAATCGTTTTTAAAAGATAAAACATACTAAAAATTACCTAAGGAATGGAAGGAATCGGAAATGGGATGGTATAGAATGGAGGATTTGGGTGGAAACCTTCCTCCCCTTCTTCTCTCCTTCTCCAAATCGTTGTTGCTCCTCCTTCTAAAATATTAGATGTATAATGATGGATAATAATACATGAGGCTGCTATATTCTTATATACGAACCTAAAAAAGTTTTGGGGTCAAATGGGCACACTTAAATGAGTTACTAATGTCCCGACCCGTTTTTTAGGTAGTGTTGTGCAGGTTCGAGTCACGATGGCACAAATTGTATAACTTTCTCGTTTCAACTCCGAATCGAATTCCATCACATCTCACGTGACACTAACTTCACGATATTTCCAAATCAAAAGAAATTAAGTCCAAATCTCTGACCAATTAATCATGGTGACTGAAACAATGTGATGTCTAGACTTTTCCAGTGTATGCTTTAACTTTCCCAAAGAGACTTTAAGATCATTTCACGCCTTGGCTTGGGGTTTATCTTGACTTTTTTTACTTCTCCTCATCATCTTAGTATCTTGTGTCAGCCATGTACCTAAAATATACACACTTAACACACAATTAAGATACAAAATCTCTATAAATTGCAATATGTCCAAAACAGGAGACAAAAGTAAAACATGTTGAATCCTAGGGTAAAGTCCCCCACTTAGGCCCAATAAAATCCAAAAATAATGTATCATGCATAGATTAATCTATAAAAAAAGATACATCAAGACCCCCTACTAAAAGTTTTGTCCTCCCGACAAAATTAAAAGAAAAATAAAGTTTAGAAGGGTCTAAGTCCAAGAAATCAAAGAAGAGAGAAGATAAAAATGATCCTAAAGTTATAACTAAACAAGTCTCATGAATTAATGTCTAAGAATAAATTTACAAATATACTTATCATACAAATAATTATTGTATAAAAATATCAAGAATAAAATAGTTTCAAATGCAAAAAGAGATCAGTTTTCTCTTAGTTCTTAAAGGTGGCTATAGGTTGTTCATTGCTCCTCCCGTGTTGTCTAATAATCTACTCAACTACCCCATATCAATTCAATCGTTACTTAACCAATCAACTAGAAATCTTGATGTCTTAAGGTGTAGCGTAAGCTTAAGGTAGGGTGTGATAAACATTTAGGATAATTCAGAGTGGGCTTTTGTTCCTCTCCTCACTATTCATCAACTAATCGCCTTAGAGCTTGAGTTTGTGCTCAAAATCGTTTCACTCAACCCGTTTAATGTTATAACTTTGCAATCCAAAGTCCTAATCAATATCAAAAGATGTCATATGCCGTATTTTTCTTTATTCTTTTCATATATTTTTTTTGTAAGTCAAACACGAGACCCTTTTTCTTTTCTTTTTTCAAATTCAGCCTGGATTACAAATAAGTGTACAATTAATAATTGTCAAAAAAAATCTACCCACCCAATGTATCCCCTGATCATGTACCCCCACCACCCCAAACTCAAGCTCCTAGACAACTAGTCCTAAACCTGTGATCTCTTAGTGCGGTCATATGGTTAAGTTCTAAAACCTAAAGGGTATAGGCTTATAACGTGGTTATCAAAGAAAATTCTAGAACGTGGCTAAGAAGGATATTAAAATATAAAACTAGTAAGAAAGCTAAAGGAAACAAAGGGATAACAAATAACCGCCTCAATCATTTTCCTAGCTAAGTGGTCTTGTTACTTTCTCACTTCTAGTCTATATATTAAGTGGGCTATTGACTAGGTTGGACCTCATGTTCTACACACCACTCATTCTCACCTCGTTCAAACTTATCTTTTTTGCATTGCTTACTATTTATTTCAATCCATAATTACATGTTTTCATACAAGCATTTTAAGCCTACTATACACAATTCAAAAGACACACTTCTTATCTATCATTAACTCGTATAAGCTTAATAGGTACATTCTCTATATTCTACACCAATTTCCCTATAGTACACACTAAAAACAAATAAAATACATAAAATAGGGATGGGGACAATGAATCCCCACCCTCAACTCAAAGGTGAGTCGTGACTCCATAACTCAAAAAGACGGAAAAAAATTGAAAAAGTGTACATATCACATAGTTCACAAGAAAAAGAAAAGTGCATACCTTCACGAGAAATTATCAATCCCCAAGTTTGGTGTTGACGACCTCGATCAATGAAAACGCGTTGAAACGGTGTGTTTCCTTGTTTAGGGGTGAATCTAGCTCGCTCTGTGCCTAATTTGGAAAAATGTAAGTAATGAAAGTTTGAGATTTTCTTTCAAGCTTTCTGTGGCGTCATGAATCGCCGAAATAGGAGCTCATATGACAAAGTTATGTCTCTTCAAAGGTGGCTCCCGAAAGACAATTTCCATGGTTTTTTAACCGTAACGACAGTGTAAATCTTTCGTTGCGTGAATGTCATCAACATTGTCTAGGCGCGGTGTACCACACGTAACAGCTCAAACCTTCTATCTTCGCATACCGTGTCCATATTGTTGCCACGGTCTGTTTTTGTGGAGCGGTATACTGCGATTCTCACATGGTGTACGCACGCAGCAGCTGTGAGCTTCGATTTTCTTCGCTAATTCCCCCTAAACTCAAAGATTAGTCGCACCTATTCATCAAAAACACTAATACCTTTCTCGTTAACCATGTTAAAGACTAAAGAAGATAACATTAAGCTAATACGTACTACTAAAACAAAAATCAAACTACTAAAGATGCTCTAAACTAATATAACAAATGGGTTTTTACCCTTATCGGCCTTTGTTTAATGTCGTTAAGCTCGACTGTTTACCTCACGTGGGTTTTTTCTTAACGTAGCCTCACAAACAATGCGAGAGACTCTTAACATCAATTAATCAGAACTTGCATCCCTTCTGTTTTTAGATTCCACGAGCTTAACTTCCACTAAATCCTCAGAAACAACTCTAATGACCATGAATGAGCCACTCCAAGAACTCGTGTGCTTGCAGGATTTCTCCGGGTATTAGGATCTTTCATTACTACTTCATCTCCTACTCCAAAATCAAACTCTTTTCTCTTCACATAGGTTCTCTTGGAACCTTTTTTGCACGCTTCTTGACCTCCTTCAAGTAGTCAATGAATGGGTTCCCCTTAATGTTTGGAGGAGCTATAAATGGTGATATATTTCTTAACTCTTTTTACTCCAACATTAAGGTTATACAACCTTCTTTGGTTCTTTCTCCACCCAATCAATGGTGTCCAAGCAGAAACAATCATTCTTAGAATTGGGAAATTTCATCGCCTTGAACACATTGGAATTACACTTTTTGTCTTGTACTCACATGATCAACTCACCATTATCTACATCAATCAAAGTACGCCTTATCGATAATAATTGTCTCCCCAAGATGATTGGCACATTCTCACCCGCGTCGTAGTCAAGAATAATAAAATCTCATGGGATTATAAAATTACCTGCCTTGATGAGCATGTCCTGTATCTTCCCTTCGGGATGGGAAATAGAGATATATAAACCATTTGCAAGACTACTGTAGTATAACTCGCTTACCCAAAATTCAATTTCTCAAACAATGATCCAGGCTTGAGATTAATGCTCGCACCTAAATCACATAAGGCTCCCTCGGTCCATTCTTCACCAATAGATATAGAAAAATCAAAACTCCCGAGATCCTTCAATTTTGTTGGCAACTTGCTTTGGAGAATAGCACTACACTTCTCAAGTAGACCAACCATTTTCCTTTCAAAGTACTTGCGTTTGTTGGATAACACCTCCTTCATGAATTTCAGATATTTCGGCATACGTTGAAAGACTTCCTGGTCACTCCGAGAGTGTGATAAAAATAATACCAAAGAAGATAAGCAACTAACTGCAAGTGTATGGGTTGTTCCAAGTAATAAGTAAGGAAATACAAGAATTTTATCTCTACAAGATTGCTAGATTAGGATTAAGTGTTCAGAAAGAATAGTAAAAGTAATTGCGATAAATAATAAAAGCATATATTGGTTTTATTTTTGATTAAGAACTACTAATGCAAGATTATAAATTAAAATACTAAATAAAAAATATTAAATTAAGGAAAGATTATTAATATGGGAGGTATGCTTGAGTCTCGCAAGGGAATCACCAAAGATAACAATCTAAAGTCATCGCTTAAGGGCAAGGTCAGTAAAAGATATTAGCTGGGACTCTAATATCTTCCTAATTCCCGTCGGGGTAGACTTAGGAAGAAATTTTACGGTGTTAATGACCTCATTAGAGTGACACTAAAGGTACTTTCGAATGATTAAGATTTTAACCCAATTGTCTACATGGAAAGTTAAGACCGCTAGGTTCAATAACACACCACACGTCTATATTCCAGTTCTTTATTTAACCCCCCCCCACATTCTGGATGATCGCTTCCACTGACGAATAACCCAAATACTAAAACTTATCTCTAATTGGCCAAATTATCAATAGTAATAATCACGAGAATATAGTCAATATGAAATACTCTACCTAAGTTATATTGAAACAATCCCAAATTCAAAAGACCTTAAATTCAAAAACTAGGGTTCATCCCATATACGCCATTCTCAAGTATTAATTGTTTAGTCATAATTAAGTAAAGAAAATAAATAAAACTAATTAAAGACATAATTCCTAAAACATAAAATAATCTAAAAAGAACCTAAAGAATGGAATGACTAAGTTATTGTTGGGGAAGAATGGTCTTCTTTAACTTGTGCTCCTTTGCTTCCAAGCGTATGACTTTTTTTCTCTCAGAATATTGAAGTGTACTGATTAATGAGGTTTAAGTAGCCTTTTATAATGATTAGAAACAGATTTGGCTCACATGGGTTTAAGTAAGTAATTAAAGGGCCAAATCTGTTATTAATTCATTTGCACCATTCTTTTGCATTCTTCATTAGTTTTGCACCTTACATTATTCTTCTAATTCCAAACACCAAATATATATAATCCTTTAATAAAATCCTCCCTTCTCTTTTTATTTAATCCAAACAAGAATTTATACTCTTATTTCCATTCCTTTATTATACTCTCTCTTCCATTCCTTTACTAAAGAATCCCCCCTTAATCCAAACAGAATCTAAGTTTTTTGTGCAAAGAAACTTTATTTTCATTTTATTCAACCATAAAATACAGTTTATGGGTAAAAACAAACCCATACAAACTAGAAATAAAATTCAGTCAAGACAAGAAAACCAAAACTAACTCAAGCCCAATACAACTAGTCTAGCTAAGTATCATGTCATCTAGGATAATTATCAGATAAAAAATAATAAAACAAAAATCCTAAATCCTCAGTGTTATACAACTCTACATCCACTATGTTGGAAAACATAACACACTCGGCCATCTACTCAAATTCTCCTATTTTTTCCTAAAGACGGGAAGTAGGGCATGGGAAGTTTCCATGGCTTGGATACCCTATTGTAGACCCATCACAGGATGGTAGAGGTAATGTTTCTCGTTTTATTTGAAAAAATCTATTCCTGGGGTTATATCGTGATTTGTTGTTTTACAGGCCCTCGTGGAGGATCTCGACGATTTTGTCCGGGAGACACGGGAAGATGACTCTCTTGTCAATATACCCTCAGCTGGAAAGAACAAGAAGAAACCCAAGATAGTGAATTATTATAGCAAATTAGGGTTGAGGAAGTCGAGATTGGAGGGATGAGTGATTTGACAATGAGATATAAGTTTGAATTCACTTATAGTTCAATAAATATTATTTTCTACTTATATTTATATCGACCATCTGTAACAAATAAATTTGAGGGCGAGGTTTTATTTGACAAATGAGACTCATGGTGATGTCTCGGGTCTTCATCCATAAAATCTGGTCATTGACACGGCAAGATCAGAGACAGACGATAATTGACGTAGTGAAGGACAATATGGGTCCCGCATGAAAGGGTTAGAAACCAGGAGTTGGATGGTCGTTCCTAGTCAGAGCTAGAGCCAGGCCCAGGATCAGGAAATGTTTCTAGACACCAAGATGGATGATCGATGACTAAACGAGGGCAGACGAGTATCTAAATGAATATACTCACTGAGCAACCCAATCCTAAAGACTGGACCAGGATTCCTCCAACACAATCGAAGCTTGGTCATTTAATTTGGCCTTAAATCATGAGGGTTTTACGCAGGTAATTAAGCAGATCAATCGATTAGTGATTTCCTCCAAGGTGTGATAAATAATCAACATCTTTCGAAGGATGATAATTCACAAGGTCATCACAAGTAATAATAGTGATAAGAAAAGTATCATATCTAGAGGAAATAAGGAGTTCACACCTACTTATTACCTCGATTCTAGATATTTTTTGACAAAACCTAATATAAAAAAAAATCATTGTGTATTGGTTTTATTAACTAGTAAGACTAAGATATTAAAGACTAAAGAAGTAAATTACAAAGATATGATAAATGAGAAGATATTCTAGAATGGCAAGTAATCTCCACTAGACACAGTCTAGACGTTTTCTTGACTTAAGGGCGAAGTTGGTATTTAATCGCTAATCGGGTTGTTATCTACCTAAATCCATCACAGGTAGATATGGGATTCCCTCGGTTATCGTGTGACCTCTCCTTAGTGACACTACCAAGTATTAAGATGATAACTCTAACCTTGTTCACTATTTGACTAGTCAAGACCTCCCTGTACAATAACACGCATTAAACGAATATAATCTATGCTCCATAGCCCAAACCCCTTTTCGGACGATAGTCAATTTTCTATACTAAGCTAATAATTAGCCAAAATAATAGTTTCACACAATTAACAAGTTTATATTCGACGAAAATCACACAAATTCATTTAAAAATAAATATCCCAATTTGTAAGAAAAACATAAAAATCATGATCTAGGGTTCATACATATGCCATCTCAAGGTAAATGATGTTCAATTTATGCTTGGATAATGAAAGATAAGAAATAAAATACATTATATGGAGTTCAAGAGAAGAAGAAGTACAACAGATAAAGATCTTGTATTGTTGTCTTGCTCTCCTTGCTTCTATCTTGCTCCCCGAGTTATGACTATTGAATAAATGAAATATGTAGTGAATGGAGTCTTTAAAATGATGCAAACCTAATAATGTATACAAGTAAATTCGTACGGTTTAAGTCCTGCGCCCAGAAAATAGGTCAAAAGTGGCCCATGGATTTCTTTAATAAATTGGGGCTGCTTAGGTCCTTATGCCAAAACGTCCATAGTTTTCTCGTCTCAACTTCAAATTGGTATCAATTTCTTCTCGTGTATTCTAGACTCCAAGATATATCCTTTGATATATGAACCATGGTCAAATTAGTATCAATTGTCTTTTATGATCTTTGAAAGTTGACGAATCCGTTTATTAGATTTGGTGCTTTGATTTCTAATGGTCGTTTTGACTTCTTGTCTTGATCTTGTTTACACTCATCTTGGGTGTTTCCTTAACCTTTTGAATCCTTAGATTGAAATGTTTATCCTTGGCTCCTCCATTTTCTAAGAGTCACGCAATAAAACAAAATAACTATCTCAAATTAATTTAAAACACGATTAAAAATAATATAATTAGTAAAAATTCAATATATGTTATTTTAATGGATAACTTATATATTTTAATCATGAAACAACCCAAAATGATATTTTAAAAGAATTAAAATCTATCACAAACAAGGATAAATTAGTTAGGCCAGACGCAACAGATGCCTGCAATATATGTCTTCTCCAGCGCTCCACCGCAGTTGACACATCAGCCGAGTAATCCACGTACAAGACAGCCATCTACGAGCCAGTCACTCAAAGGTCATGCTGATATTAATGAGACTGAGTCCATCGGTTGATCTCTCCCTGATTTGATTAACGATATATTTTAATTAACACAATTTTATTTTATATTTTTGTATTTCCTATTGAATTTCGTTTGAGTTTGTAATATATTTTAATTCAACTATTTTTTTAAATCTATTTAGTATTGTAATCTAATATATTTTTGCGACTATTTTGTTCGGTTTGTCATAAATCTCGTTTCGTAGTGTTTTTCTTTTTCTAACCATTTTCCGACCGTCCTATTAATCGCTAAATAAGTTAATTTTTATCGACCACTAGGTAGTCGGTAAAGATCAAACAAATCTAGCGACCACCTAGTGATTGCTAATTAAAATCCTTTTTACTAACTACCAGGTGGTCATCGAATGAGAAAACTTTAACATGCACCGAGTGGTCGCTAAAGATAATGGTTGGTAGTGTAGAAGCATGGTCGGTAAAAATTCTCTCACGACCAAACACTAGCGATCAATCCTTAGCGACCAAGTGCGAGCGCTAAAAATAGAACACTGCCTTTAGTGATCAATTTATGTGTCTCTGGTTGTCGCTTAAGCATTCGGTAATGGCCTTAACGGTATTCAAGTATATATATATGTGTATTCATGTGAGGTACCGTATTTAATAATCTTAATCTAACAAATATGTCTTTGTATTTAGATGACATCAGACAATAAGATGTTTAAGTATATTAGTGGAACTCAATAAAAGGATATCTAATCCATGATTAATCCATACCTTACACCTACTGATCCCATTAATTTTCTTAAGCTTTTGATCTGTCATTTACTAATTCAACATTTAAATGATTGTATAAGATTGTCATAGAAGTCTTTAATTTGATGAGTCACTCACCAATAAGAGAACTTGAATTGATTGACTTAGATTCTTCCTTTTTCAAGTTTTGTTATTGGTTGGTTTCCTCTGTGTGAGGGCTAGTGGACTAACAAATATACAAATATTATTTATTGAAAAAAAAAACTTTTTGACATTGAAAAACAAAAGTAAAAGCAAAGGATCATGATCCTTATCTAAGATATGCTCAGTGAAAACTATAGATTTTGCAGTAGATCAAAGAAGAAGAAAAACTATAGATTTTGCATAAAGTAGGAGAAAGTTACAATATGTTTTATCAGCTTTACAACATGTATAAGATTCTAAATTTCTTAATGGAAGAGGTAATCTATTAGGACATTTTCAGTCCAAAGAGATTAATGTTTCTAATTATGCAAAAGAAATTCATAAGCTAAGATAATAATGCTCGAATTATTATTTAAATTCATATATATACTAATTTTCGTTGTAAGTTAAGGAATCTACAATACCCAAGACTGAATCTCCTTATTTCAAGCATAATATTCTAATTTGTTCGGGTCAAATATATATACGCCATTATTTCTTTAATAAAAGGAAGGATTAAACTAAAGAGACAGCAAAAGTACTTCCAAACACTAAGTTGGAACCATGAAGGACCATCAAGTCACAAATGATTAACAAATAAGGATTATCTAGTTGTATCATCATTTTATTATTATTATTATTATTATTATTATTATTATTATTATTATTATTATTATTATTATTATTATTATTATTATTATTATTATTATTGTTATTGTTATATTTTCGACTCTAGTTGGTTACTTGGTTAGTAAAAAATGTCTATTTGGCAAGAGAAAACTTTCAGATTCATGAAAAAACTAAAACTATTGATATAGTTAAGTTTTAAGCTCGTTTGAATTATTCCAAAGTCCAAAACAGACGAAGAAGACTTCATGACAGATGTTTTATTCTAGGTTATTAGTTTTGTGTTTCAAATTTATCTTACTTAATTCTTTTGAATAATTTTGTAATTTTATTTTACATTATGTTTTTAGGCCACTTAAATATTTGGCTATGCATTTCTTAAACATTTGAAGATGGAATTTATTTATGGGATAATAAAAAATATTAATCTTTTTATTTGTTTATTATTTTCATTAAACTCTACATCAAATATATAATAAGTCTATCTATTTACAAAGACTTATTAGGGTTGCTCTTTTATAAAAAGGGGACAATCGTGAAAAAAAGATAATTACACTCTTTCAAACATAGGTAGGTCAAGGTATTTTGCCGTGTTTGATTAGTCAAAGTGCTGTCAAAATAACACGAAATTGGGATTTTACGACCTCAATTAGGTCTTGTTCAAATATAATTAAGTTGTCCTTTTTGCATTGTTGGCATTATTATGAAAGGCTAGCAATTAATTTTTTCTATTTCAATAGCTAAGTATCACCAACCCCATAAATTAATGGAATAACTTTGTGGTCCTATGAAAGGCTTATCAATTAATTAGATAACATAAATTTTGATATTGGATGTGTGTATGTTTATTGAAATTGAAATAATATCAACAACCAGAGGAGAAATTTATTACTTTAAATCCAGAAAATAGATCTTCAAAAACTATTCAAGTTTTACAAATCACCAACATAATACATACATAAAAATGTTGAAAAATTATCGTAATAATAATTGTTGCAACCATAAATTCTTTCAATCGCCCAAGATTCCGAAACCTAATTTTTTTCACTTCTTTCCTTTACATCAAACTAACTCAAAACTATGGCCGCGTCAATGAACTTGCAACAAGATCAAATTATCATCTATATGAGAAGATTTTCTTAATTGCTTCGATCTCTTGCAGAACATCGCGAAAAAGAGAAAAGCTACAAAAAAACATGAAAGCAAGAAAGGAAGTTAAAGGGTACTTAGCCAAGCATCAGACTTGCCTAGAGAGGTCAATTTCTTGAATTCACCCCCTTGGTTTTGGTTGATCCTTAATTAGAATATCTCTCCATTTCTTCGACTTTAGCCCTCTATCATCCACTTGTGAGTTTTCTTCCATTGATGGGTCATAGAGCTGCATGATCTTCACTAGCTAAAGGAGAAAGTCAAGAAACTATTTGGGGTAGGGGGGCGTTGGGAGAAGGTGTTAGAAATTTTGATGGTGATTGGGTTATATTTATAAACAGGAAAAAGTTTCTAAAACCTGACACGTATTTTAGGCCCGGCTTCATGTGTTCGTATTCTTTTACCTATACAAGCTATAACTTTAAAAGTAAAGTGGAATCTTAGAATAGTTATGTAATTACTGGGTCTTTTTTTTTTTTTGTTCAAATGCATAATAATATAGATAGTAAAAGACGGTTACAAGGTTTAGCCGACCCCAGAAGGTTCAGCTTCATTACAAATAATTGTGGCTAACTGGGGAGGAATACAAGTATCCCAATTACCAAACAAAGTGCTAAGGAGCTCCTGCTTGGCAACCCAGTCAGCTGCCCCGTTTCTACCCCTAGAAACAAAATGAAAAGAAGGGGAAGATAATTCAGCAAAATAATAAATATTACAAATAACGTTTTTAATTGAATGACTCAACACGGGAAGCCCTGAAGAGAGAGGTTTCATGATAGTAGCTGAATCATTCTCTATTATAACGCTCCCAAAAGGAAATTTTGAAGCCATTTCTGTAGCTTTCAAAATTCCCGTGGCCTCTGCCTCTAACACCGAATCTGCTCCAACTTTCCAACTATTACCTGATACAAATTCACCATTAGAGTTTCTTACTACACAAGCAATTGCAGCTCCCAAATCCGAAAAAGCTGCATCACAATTAATTTTAAATTTATTTGGAGGAGGTTTTTTCCATTTATCCTTAAATTTAGAATTTTTTGAAATATTTCCATTATTAATGCTTTCTAATGGATTATTATTATTATTCCCAACTTTAATATCTAAAAAGTTAATATCATTTGGGTTTGTAATTTTGTAATATTCTTTCCAACATTGTATGGCCCTATTAATTGTGTTTAGGGGATCACATTTTTTACCATTATAAATAAAATTATTTCTATCTTTCCAAATTTGCCACATTATAATACAGACAAGTTCTAGTATCCTATCTGTATTATTAAAAAATTTTGCAATGTTTTGAACTTGATTTAATATCCAATGATCTAATTTTACAGTTGATTCATTGTCTGTTTTTAAATTAAGCGGACTAATAAACCATACACTTTTAGCCCAGGGGCATCTGAATAGCATATGTTCTACTGTTTCAATATTATTATCGCATATTTTACATATGTCATTTTTACTACATTTTCGATTAAAAAGGTTTTCTTCAGTGGATAAGAGGTTTCTAACCGCTCTCCATACAAAGTTTCTAATTTTTGGTTGGGTTTCCATTTTCCAAATTAGTTTCCAGAGTTTTTTATCCCTCGTAATAGAGGATGTAGGCTTATCTTTATCTTTAATACCTTGAATTATAGTTTCATCTTCTTTCATTTTATGATAGGCTTCTTTGACTGTATATGTACCTTTTTTGCAATAGTCAATACATATTTGGTCTTCACATAATACTTTAGGTATTATCATTTTTTCTATTTTTTCTTTTATTTCTTTAGGATAGATTTGGTTGAGTAAATCAATATCCCAAGATCTATCATTCTTAATAAGTTGGTTAACCCAAACAAGATTAGAATTTTTTGGCATAATTGATTGCTTCTCATTGCAAATCCAATTATGTTCATAAATATTGATATCTAAACCGTTGCCTAGTTTCCATTTTATATTGTTTTTAAAAGTATCTCTACCTATAAGGATACTTCTCCATCCCCAAGATGGTGAACTTCCAATCTTAGCTTCAAGGAAACTACAATTTTTGAAATATTTTCCTTTTAATAATCTATAAAGAAGAGATTCTTTTTTATTTATTAAGTTCCAAGCTTGCTTTCCTAATAAGGCTTTATTCATTAGGTGTAGATCCCTAAACCCTAAACCACCTTCAAATTTTGATATAGTGAGTAAGTCCCATTTGGCCCAATGTATTCTTTTTTTACCTTTATCACCCCACCAAAAATGTGCAATGATAGAGTGAATTTTATTTATTATATTCTTTGGAAGAATAAAGTTAGACATTAAATAGTTAGGCAAGCTTTGGATGATAGCTTTTATTAAGATTTCCTTACCCCCTTCAGAAAGAAAAAGGGTTTTCCAATTTTCAAATTTTTGTAGAACTCTATCAATTAAAAATTGGAGGTCTTTTGATTTATTTCTACTCCATTCAGTTGGAAGTCCTAGGTAGTTACCTAGGTTGTTAGTTTTCTTCATATTTAATCTTTTAGCCATTACATTTTGTATAAAGGTTGGTGTATTAGGGCTAAAAATGACCCCACACTTATTAAGGTTTAGACATAAACCCGTAGCATTTTTATATTTGTTCATAATATCATTGAAAGATTGTAATTCAATATTATCAGCATTAAGGAAGAAGAGACTATCATCAGCAAATAGTAAGTGAGTGATAGTTGGACAATTATTTCCAATCTTAATTCCTTTAAGAAGGTAGTTCTCTTTTTTCTCTGTAATTAAATCATTTAAAGTCTGAGAAATTAGACAAAAGATTAGAGGTGAAAGTGGATCCCCTTGTCTTATCCCTCTGGTAGGTTTTTGTAATTGGTGAACTTCACCATTAATTAGTATTGAGTAGTTAACAGAGGTAATACATACCATAAGTTTCCTTACCCAATCTTTATTAAAACCAATTTTAATAAGGAGGTCTTGTAGGAAATCCCATTCAATATACTCATAAGCTTTTTTAATATCTGCTTTAACAACAACCATATATTTTTTGGTTTTTCTTCTTCTTTTAATATGGGTAGTTAATTCATGTGCAATCATAGTATTTTCCTGTATCATTCTGTTAGGGATGAATGCACTTTGATTTTCTCCAACAAGGGAGTTCATATAAGGCTGTAATCTATTAACCAATATTCTTGCTATAATTTTATAAATGAAATTAGAGCAACTAATTGGTCTATAATGTTTAATATTAGTAGGTTTATTAATTTTCGGTATTAGGGTAATAAGTGTTTGATTTATATCAGACAGATCACCCTTATTGTTCCAAAAGTTGTTTATTACTCTCATAATATCAAGTTTAATAATATCCCAGTAAGATCTGAAGAATATTCCATTATACCCATCAGGACCTGGAGCTTTATTAGGCCCCAGTTCCCATGTTGCTTTTTTAACTTCTTCTTCATTAATATGTTTATTCAAAATATCTGCGGAATTTTTATCAAGTTTACTAGATATGAGATTAATAGTGTTAGTATAATCTCTTTTTCCTACAGTTGTGAAAATATTATTGAAATAATTGGTAATCTCCAAATTTATTTCATTCTTATTATCAAGCCATGCACCATTCTCATTGGTGATGTTAGTTATCTTATTTCTGCTTCTTCTTTCTTTAGTACAAGCATGATAATATTTAGTATTTTTCTCCCCCTTTTTAAGCCAAATGTTTCTAGATCTTTCTTTCCAGAAACTTTCTTCTCTATTCCAAGTTTCTTCTAGTTCCTTAGTTATACAATTGTATTCATCCCAGTTAAAGTTGGGAGTATTATAATTAGATATTATTTCTAATTTTTTTATGAGCTTTTCTATTTGGATTTTATTATTTCCAAATTTTTTCCAATTCCAATCTCTTAATGCTTGACTGCATTTTTTAAGTTTGTGATTGATAACTGCATTAGGGTTTCCCCTTAGTGAGCTATAATCATTCCAAACTTTTTTAATAATATTTAAGCAATCAGTTTCTGTAGTCCAGAAACTTTCAAAATAAAATCTTCTTTTCTTTTTGTTATCAGTTTTATCATGATGAAGAATCAATGGGCAGTGATCTGACCCAATGGCAGGTACAACTGCTATCCAAGCATTTGGAAATAGCTTATCCCATTCAGAGTTATGGATTGCTCTGTCTAGGATAGCTTTTATGAGCTTCTTATTAGCTCTTTTATTTGTCCATGTAAATCTACAACCATAAGAGATTGTTTCCTCCAAATTATGGAGGTTTATAAACTTATTAAAATTTTTAATTGATTTTTTATGACACACATTCCCCCCTAACTTTTCCTTGAGGAACCTAATACAATTGAAATCACCTATTAAGGTCCAAGGAGAGTTTTGGGGTTTTAAAGTATTTAAAAAATTCAAAGAGATCTCTTTATCAATATCATAGGGGTTTAAGTAGATATAGGTATAAAATATTGGGGTCAAATTATAACCTTCAATTTTAGTATGGATAAAATTGGCCGAGGCCTTTATAATTTTTATTTTCAATTCATTCTTCACCATTAACGCTAACCCTCCTCTCGCTCCCAAGGGTTCAACGGTTTTAATCAATCTCATATCCAATATATTAGCAATATTTTCAAGTTTATTGTAATCATTTTTTGTTTCAGATAAGAATAGTACCTCCGGCCGATGCTTTGCACAGAGGTCACGAGCGGTCTGGACTGTCAGGGGATTGCCAACTCCCTGACAGTTCCAGGCGATGTGTATCATTGATTGCGATGGAGTTGATCGGGCTCAACTCCAGAAAGCTCTTCATCACCAATCGAATCCTTAATGAACTCATTAGCCTCTAACTTATGAGCTTTATACAAATATTCATTAGCTGAGTAAATTAAAACAGAACTAAATTGTTTTTCATCTAGTCCAGCTATTTTTGTAATAAAATTTCCTATCACATTAATAATATTAATAAGGAATAAAACCTTATCCGAATTATTGATTTCATCCATTCTAATTTTTCCTTTATTGTTCGAAACCTTTTCCTCAAAATTCTTTTGTTTTTCTTTCTGTTTCGAATTCCTTTTTTTTTCATGTAACACTTTATAACTCATTTTTTTTGTAATACAGTAAATTCTTTTATAAATTCTGAAATTTAAATTTACCATATTTTTCTTATAATCTACTACCAGAAAGCTAGATTTTAGTAAATAGATGAAAAGGAAAGGAGGTGGAAGCTTTATTACCTCAGTGATGCAGCCGCTTGGAACTTTGATTGGGAACTGGGCTGTTAGCCTGTTGGGATCAGGCGGATGACTCGATCCAAGCTGAACAAATGGAGATGGGCCGGTGAGCTTGAAATCTGGGCCTGTTGGGTCTGAACAAAAAGACAGCAGTACGGAGATCGATGGCGAAGTGGCCTGGGTTTGGTTCTGTCGCTGGTTTAGAAAAAGTTGGGCTATGGTGGCGGGGTAGTGTAGATCGGCCGTTGCTGTCATTTTTAGAAGGGAAGTGATCGATGGCGAAGTGGGTTGAGTTAGGTGAAGAAGGAGGCGAGGTGGGTTGGGAAGGGACGGAGCAGGTTCTGTGATGGCTGGATCGGTGTAATGGTGGGGTGAGAGAGATGATTTGCTGCGGAGAGGGATGGGCTGAGAGAATGGCCGGACGGAGTTCATATTGGTGGAGGTAGTTTGGGTGTTGGGGTTTTTTGAAAAATGTGCCTGAGAGCACATTTTCAAAATTCAACACCACCTGCCAAAAGAAAACCCAAAAATAAAAACATCTTAGTGCGTTTAATTGCAAAATTATTTTGTTACTCTTTTTTTTTTTCCCAAAATTATTTTGTTACTCAGTTAGAGCTACTCCTTTGAAAGAGCAAATATAGAATGATAAGTTATATTGAAATGTAAAAAAAAATATGTCAAAAAAATAGTTGTTGAGGGGTAGTACTATAGGTGTTTGTGATTTTGCCGACACAATAAATAGGTTCTCGACTAGTGACCGAATTTTTTGTTATCGTAAACCTAAATTGCGGAAAACGACAAAAGCCCACAGTGATATCATGGGTCGTGACTATCTATAAATACCACACGCACATATTCTAAAAAGGTAATCACTACTTATTTGTTAAGGTTCATAAAATATAGGCAAAAGCCAAAAGACTATCTATAAATACCCCTGGCGCTTTCGCTTCATCCATCTCAAAGACGGTCTTTTTAATTTCCTCAGCATCCGGCATTTTAGTAAGAATTTCATTCATTTTGAAATAGACTTTTGACGGAGTATGTCGAGTGACCTCTTCAATATTGGTTGTCGTATTTTCTTCAGATAATTTGATATAATAATTCTGAATTGTATCTCTAATTTTTCCTTTATCATCCGACCACTCACCATCACCGCATTTAAGTACACTAATTCTATTGATTTTCCTACGCTGTATAGTCTTAGCAAATAATTGTTTTGTATTTTTATCGCCCTTTTTAATATTCAAATCCCTTACTCTATCAGCCCAGAAAGATTCCTTTTGGTCCCAACATTCTTCGATTTCTTTTTTAATTTCCTTTTCTTTGTCAAAGTTTGTACTTGATGAATCAGTGTCTTGCAAAACTTCAACGTTTTTTTGAAGTAAATTGATCTATTTCATGTTATTATAAAAAGTATTTTAAATTCATCCTTTAAGCGTAAGACACGTTGCATCTTTCTTATTACAGAAATCCTCAATATTAGATACCAATCCTTTCGAGTTCCAAGAATTTTCAACCACGTCACTACATTGACGATGCTTCAACTATCTAGACTCAAAATTAAAATACTCACTAATACAGTTTGATTACGAATCCAATTGAAGAATAAGTGGAGAGTGATAAATTTTATGAGAAAACTACTATTTTGCTCCAATTAAATGCTTATAAAACTATAAGGTTGATAATTCTGAGGCTATAAATAATAATATTGATTAACAAAATAGTTTCTAAAAAAAAACATCAAAAACTCCCATTTGCACAAACACTAATATGGAAAGTAGCCCTATCTTTATCGTATGGATGCTTCTTTTTCTATTTTTTACTATAATTATTGTTGTTGCATGTATATTCATTGGCACACATACATATGCCTAGATTTTAGATAGACAAGTTTGATAGTTTGTTGCTAATTCACCTAAAGAAGGTGAAGCAATGGAAATAAAAAATTCAATGACTAAGAGCAGAGTTTTTTTTAGTAGAAGAATTTTTTTTGGAAAATGACGACTGCTATAACATTACTATAACATTATGAAGCCCCTGAACAAGAAAACCAAATATACAAACAATCAATGAGAGAAACTAAAAACACCTCCACAACTATCACCACCACCACCACCACCACTAAATCAACCTCACTATAGAAGCTCTCCCTTTCATATCTCTACCGAGTTACCCCTATTAATTTCATAACTTGGTTACATTTTCCCCTTTCTTCTCCTCTTCCTCTTCTCCTCAGCGTTTTTCTCTGTGTCTAACATGGCTCTAAACTTTTACTCTTCAAACCACCCTCTTGCTAAGGAGGGAAACTCAATCATCACTGCTATGGAAAAACCACCCTACAAAATGATACAAGAACATAAGCTTATTGCAAGGTTTATGCACAAAGAAATTATCAACTTTAGCTACATCAAGCAACATGTTAACAAGTCTGGGGGTTTACATAACCCAGTAGAGACAGAGAGATTAGGTTTTAACGAATTTATCATTAAATTCAAAAGTGAGGAAGATAAACAAAAGGTATGGAATCAACGCCCATGGACTATTTTGGGTAAGCACCTAGCTATCAACCAGTACAAAAATGGAGTTAAAAATGCTGTTCAACACACAACCTTCTGGATTCAACTTACTGGAACCCCGATATCACTCCTCACAAACAGCTGTATTGAAAATTTGATGAAACGTTTTGGAAAAGTACATCAGATCAGCCTACCAGAAACAGAAATCATTGATGAAAACTCGATTACTCGAGTTCAAGTGGATTGGGATATTAATAATCCAATAATTGCAGGAATTAACTTCTGGGAAAACGAAAATATACATCATTGGATTAATTTCAAATATGTAATGTAGTACAAGTTTGTTATAACTGCGGAATCATGGATCATGAAGCCAGAGGATGTCCTAATCCAACTATTAAACCAATTTTAGGAAGGTGGGTTAAGCTATCAACAAGAGGTCCATCGCAATCAACCTTCTTCATCAAAAACAAAAAAGAGCTCAATAATGGAAAACTTACTGGAGGAATTCGCAAAATTGCTAAAGCGAGTTGGAACTCAAAATTGACTCGGAGCAACTCACCGATGGCGAACAAATGGATCAATGAGTCTACCGTTTCAACTCACCCAAAAGGTACAATAACTCGTGTTGGTACAACTAGGTACAAAGGACTCCAACATGGATAGCAAAGAAACAAAAAATTTCGAATTTAAGGCTAGTGGAGATGAAGATCAGAAAGCGAACAAAAATGGTACACCCACTACCGAGAAGACTGTACTATCGGGTCTTTTGAAAGAGAAGACAAAGAAAGCATCACTATTAAAAGAAAAAGAAAATGAATTGGCTGGGCTTGCAGCCCAACTTGTGGAAAATTTAAATACCCCCTCGAGCCCATTAAGAGACATTGCCTTTGGTTCCTTATTAAGCCCAAATCAAGGGGGCCCAAACATTACTAAACATAACATCAGCCCAAATGTAACCCTCCCACCCAATCTTCTCTCAGCTAATAACCCAAACCCAATTAAAACACCAACTCTCTCTCTCTTAGCTCTCATTCGAACCCTAAATCCCCAAATCTAACTCCCGATTCTCTCTCTACACCGACTCCTAACCCTTCGATTTCCATCACCCAAACCATTACCCCAAACACATTTGGTTGCTGCAAACAAATCATCAACTACAATGAGGTTCCAACCAACTATTATGAAGGAGAAAGCTCTAAGCAGCATAGAAAATCGATTAGAAAACTTACCAAGACCTATAAGAAGAACAACAACTACTCGGAAAGTGGTAGATATGAGAAAATTTGGGAAGCAAGAAGGTTATTAAATGAAGAAAAGTATAAGAAGAGTCTAAATGAAGAAGATCATGAAGAAGGTGAGGTTTTAGAAGATAACAACAATGAAGATGAAATGGTTTGCGGGATTGTCCAAGAACAATCCCAAATCAAGACATGATACACCTATCCTGGAACTGCCAAGGGATTGGCACACCTTTGGCAGTCCAGACCCTAAGCGATATCACTTTCCGATATCGCCCCGAGGTAATCTTCTTGACTGAAACTAAAAATAAATGCTTTGTGTTATTAAAAGTTGCTAAAACCATTAGAATAGACCTTGTTATGGTTGTTGACCCTATAGGACTTAGCGGAGGGTTAGCTCTTTTCGCTATTAATAAGGATAATATTAAAATTATTAATTATGATGAAAATTTTATAAATTGCAAAATTTTAAACTCCGATGGGAATATAATCCAAACAACCTTTGTATATGGGGCCCCTAATGATGCGGATAAGATTAAATCCATTACTAAATTTGATAATTGTAAACCTATTAAGAACAGTCCTTGGAATTTAGTAGGTGATTTTAACAACACAAGATACTTAACTGAAAAATTTGGAGGTATTAGAAAAGTTGATAAAAACATGAAAAAAATTGATGATTTTATTAAAGTTAATAACCTTAACCAATTAGTTAGTATAGGTAGCTCTTACTCTTGGTCTAATAGGAGGTCAGGTAGTAAACTTATTAAAAAATTGATTGATAAGTGCTTAACTAATCGTGAATGGAATAATATATACACTGAGGCTTGGGTGGACCTACTACCTGCTCTAGGTTCTGATCATAGTCCCCTTCTGCTTCATCTTAAAGATAATAATGATAAGAAGGATAAAAGATTTATCTTTGATAGTCAGTGGATGGAAGAAAAGGATTGCCTTAATATTATCACTAATATTTGGAATTCTAGAAATAATACTAAGAACATGTCTAAAAATAGACTTATTACAAAACTTAATATGTGTAAAAGAATCTTAACTGTATGGAGTAAAAGAAAATTTCAAAATAATAGGAAAAGAATTGATCATCTTATGACACAATTAAAAATAATCACCAACTCTCCTACTCAAAATGATAATGACACTGATAATTACAACAATATAGTAAAAGAAATTGAAACTATTTGGAAAAAAGAAGAAGAGTATTGGGCCTCTAGAGCTAGGATTACTTGGCTTAAAAAAGGGGACAAAAATACCCAATTTTTCCATGCCTCTACTAAAGAAAGGAGAAAAATTAATAAAATTCACTCTATTCAGGATGATAATGGTAATTGGATTCATGATAAGACTCATGATCAGAATAATATTCTTAACTACTTCAATAATGTGTTTAAAAGTGTGGGACCTAGGGATTTCTCACTAATTCTGAATATTATTGAACCTGTTATTACTGTTTCTATGAATAAATCCTTAACTGACCAACTTAAAATTAATGAAATAGAAAGAGCTATTAAAGAGTTAGGTCACAATAAAGCTCCAGGACCTGATGGGTATCCTGGATATTTTTTTTTTAAAATATTGGCATCTTATTAAACTTGATGTTATTAAACTTATTAACAACTTCTGGTATAACAATGATAATTTGGAAGTTATTAACTACACCTATATCTCCCTTATCCCCAAAATTGAGAAACCAGGTAACATAAAACACTACAGACCTATTAGTGTGTCTAATTTTATTTACAAAATTATTGCGAGAATCTTGGTGAACAGACTCCAACCACTTATGGGCTATATCATTGATGAACACCAATCAGCTTTTGTCCCTCACAGGCATATTCAAGAAAATTCAGTGATAGCCCATGAGGTGTGTAAATTCATTAATGAAAAACGAAACTCTAAAAAATATTATATGATTATAAAAGCAGAAATTCAAAAAGCTTACGAATTTGTGGAGTGGGATTTTTTAAAATGTCTTTTAAATAAAATAGGCTTCAATGAAAAATGGTGTAATCTTACTATGAATTGTGTTACCTCGGTGACCTATTCAGTTCTGATTAATGGTACACCCCATAAACTTGATAAACCAGAAAGAGGTTTGAGACAGGGAGACCCCCTATATCCCTTCCTCTTCTGTATTATTACTCAGACCCTTTCGGCTTTGGTTAAAGATAAAATGAATAGAGGATTATATGAAGGGATTAAAATTGCAAAAAACTGCCCCTCTTTATCCCATCTGCTTTTTGCAGATGACAGTATGTTTTTTCTAAAAGCTAATAATGATGAAGTTAATAGTTTTAATGATATTATCAGTAGATATGCCCTGGCCACAGGACTTACTCTTAATAGAAACAAATGTGGAGTTAAATTTAGCAAGAATACCCCACATTATATTCAAGCTATCTTTTCTCATAAGATTAATATGAAAGTTGTACAAAACTTAGGCAAATATTTGGGCCTACCCACTGAGTGGGGAAGATCCAAAGTAAAGGACCTAGAAAATATCACTGAAAAAGTGATTAAAAGGATTTCTAATTGGAAAAATATTTTCTTAACGGATGCGGGTAAAGAAATTCTAATTAAGGCTGTTATTCAAAGCCTACCCAACTATTACATGTCTTCATATCTACTTCCCAAAAAAACTTGTGAGATAATTACTTCTCACATTGCGAATTTTTGGTGGGGTAAAAATGGCAATAGGAAAACACATTGGTGTAAATGGAATAAAATCACAATTAGTAAACTTGATGGAGGTCTTGGGTTCCGAGATATTCACTTGATGAACTTAACCCTTTTGGGTAGACAAGCTTGGAATCTCATTAATAAAACTGATTCTATTTTATACAAAATTCTAAAAGGTAAGTATTTTCATAATACATCCTTTTTTGAGGCTCAATTAGGTAATAACCCATCTTGAGGATGGAGAAGTCTTATAACAGGTAGAAATACCATAATACCTCATATCCATTGGAAAGTTGGAGATGGAAAGAACATTTTATTAAATAATCATAAATGGATAGAAAATTCCAATAATATTATCCAACCCTTAACTGAGGAAGTCACAACTGTAAAAGACCTCATGGTTGAGAAAGAAAATGGGATTTGAATGCTCTTAATAAGAACTTTGATAGCTCTACTGTTCAAACTATTTTGAAAACTTTTATTCCCCTTGTCCATATAGAGGATAAATGTTATTGGAATAAGAGTAAAAACGGGATTTATACAGTTAAACAAGCTTATTACTGGCTTAAAAATGAAGAAGAACTTAAACATAAAAATAGTCTTAACATGACTACATCTAGTGCGCATACTATTGACCCTATGGTTTGGAAAATGATATGGAAAATGGATACAATACCAAAAATTAAAAAATTTCTCTGGAGAGTTGTTAAAAATCTACTCCCTACTGGAGTAAATCTCTTCAATAGAAAAATTCAAAAGTCTAAGTGTTGTTATATTTGTAATGATAAAGATGAAACAACAGAACATCTATTCTTTGAATGCCCTTGGGCAAAAGCAGTTTGGTTTAACTCTCCTATGGGCTTTAAATTTAAAGTTAGCAACCAGCAACCTTTTAAAATGGATGCTTGGATGGATACTACCCTATCTAAAGCCCAAAAGGAAGGTAAGAAAGAATCATATATTCTTGAAATATTTGCCACTATCCTGTGGCATATTTGGAAGGCTAGAAATGAGTACATTTTTAGAAATGTTAAAGTATGCCCCTTTAATACCATTTCACAGGCAGAAATACATTGGAAAGAACAGATTGATACCTTAAATCCTAAGGATGATATTGATTATCTGAAGGAAGAAATAAACAAATATGAAATGATGAATTGTGGGTTTAAAGCTCTCAAGGATGACTGTAATAGTCTGAGAGAAATAAATAAAAAAGGATTAAAATCCAATGATAAGTATGAAGGTACTACTGTTATGGGAATAAACACCGGAACTTTCAATAGAACAATGACTAATTGCGAGGATAAGTATACGAAATGGCAACCTCCCCCCTTGAACTGGTATAAAATAAATTCAGATGTCTCTTTCAAAATTGATAAAACTGTTATTTCATGTGTTATCAGGGACCATAATGGAAAGATCATCAAGTTTAACTCTTGGGAGGTGGGAGCAAATAATCCTATGGAAGCCGAAGCTCTTGGAATCTTGAAGGCATGTTTATGGGCTAGAGATTTCAAGAACATTTGATGCATTATAGAGAACGATTGCTTAGGCATCATAGGACCTTTAGCTTCTAATACTCCTATTATTAATGATTGTATTAAAAACATTATTCGTAGTATTTATTTTGTTAGTGAATCATGTAATCCCTCCTTCTCTTATGTTTCGAGAAGAGGGAATTTAGTAGCAGATTGGCTAACTAAAAACCCGCCCTTTGGCATGTGTTTTGAGTTAGGAATAGGGACTATCCCATCTAGTTTAGCTGAACTTATCAAAGCCGATACCCCAAGTATTGGGATAGGCTAATTTTGTAATGAGTTCTCGGTTTTAATAGAAAGATTTTGGACAAAAAAAAATGAGAGAAACTTAGGTAGTCATGGATTACTAATTTTTGTGTAATTTTAGTAATAAAATAATACAGAGTTAAGTTAAAGAAAGAAACTTAAAAATATGAATACTTTTTCTTTTTACTTCTACTATGTACCACATGCATTTATGCATTTTGTATTTGTAATTTATATCTTTTTCTTGTTTTTCATTTAATCATTTTAATACTAGTTAAACATTATTATATATAATAAGTTGTGAATAAAAAATTAAAAAATATTAAAAAACTAACAATGATTGTTACAATCTAACAACAAATATTTGAACATCAAAAATTAGATAAACACAAATATTTAGAATATTTAAAATTCATTTGAAAATAAAATCAAAAAACTAATTAATTATAATATATACAATTTAAAAAAAAAATAACCAACTAGATAAATTTTAAAAAAACACTCTCTCTCTGAAACTTAAAAAAAAAAAAACTAGCCATTATCATCAAGTCTTCTCCCATGAATCCAATGGCGGTGGCGCCACCGGATAAACCAGCCACGTCTGATCCTCCATTGCCGGCGGCTAACAATGAAGTTGTTTCTATGATGGTGGATGGCAATGTCTCTAACGAACACATGGAGCAATTTCCACCCTTAGATTTGAATGCAACGCGCGGGGCTAAACGGGCTAGACCCATCCCTGTGCTATTGGAACCAAGCGGCGCTCAAGAGTTCCACCCAACAGCTCGGCATGGCGGCAATACAGGAGCTAATCCGTCAAGAAAGCTACTCGGTTGGCAGGCGGCATTAATGGGTAAGAGTTCTGTAATTCCTAATATCATTGATGAAGACGAAATCAAAACGCCTAGGGTTAGTGGGTTTAATTCTGATTACTTAGCTAATATAAAGGATGATGTGCCTTTATAAAATTGTGATTTTCCGCAAGTTTTACGTTCTAGGGAAGAAATTATTGAGAGAATTGAATTATGGAATAATACAGTAGTCGTGAGGCTTCTAGGTTACAAAGTGAGTTTTGGGTATCTTGCATCCAAGTTACAACAGATTTGGAGCCCGAAGGGGCTTATGGAATTGGTTGAGGTTGGATACGGATATTTCATGGTTAAGTTCGAAAATAGTACAGATTGTATGTTTGCCTTGGATGGGGGTCCTTGGATGATTTTTTTACCACTACTTGATTGTGAGGGAATGGACGCCGAATTTTAAGCCACAATCAGATTTGATTATGACTACTACTGCGTGGGTTAGAATTTCAAACGTCGGTATGCAAAACTACACGGCAAGGATTCTTAGGAAAATGAGTGATCAGGTTGGTCGGACTGTCATAATAGATTCGTTAACAAAGGCTAGGAAAAAGGGTAATTATGCGAGGTTAGCGGTCAAGCTAGATCTGGGCAGGGCGCTTACTTCGAAAATACACATTGGTGGAGAAACTTGCCTAATCGAATATGAGGGGCTACATTTATTTTGCTTTGAATGTGGCCGTTTTGGGCATCAAAAGGATAAGTGCGGTAAGTCCCAGGATAGTGCAGCAACTGGAACCGGGAATGAGGTTAATCTGTTGGAGGGACAAGCAAAGGTTGTGGAAGAAAGCGCGGCCTATGGGGAATGGATGACCGTGAAACGAAGGGGGCGGGGATACAATGCGAATAATAAGGGCGGGCAGAGTCAAAACAATAATGGATATAAAGGAGTGTTAAGTAAGGATTTGGGGTCTAGGTATGGAGCTTTATTTGTTGAGGAGGAACAATGTCAGGTGTCAAAGGGTATTTCGAGTTATAAGGGGTCGAGTGGAGCATCAACTAGTGAGGCGTTTAAGTCTAAGAAATCGAATAACAATAGCTTCGGATCGAAGGGTAAAACACGTTCAGGGGGGGTCATAAGATACTTTTAACACCGGACTTTGAATTGGTCAAGAAGTTAGCTTCGATTCCTGAAGTGGAGGTTTTTGGAGCTGACAAATTATTAAAAGGGACGAAGAAAGGTGTTGGTGGGGAGTATGTGGTGGGCAAAATAGAAGGAGAAATAGGGAGCAATAATGATGGGCCAAAAAAGACAGTAACAGGGGCTGAAGTGGATGGGAGGCAAAGTGTTGTAGCTTTGCTAGAGAAAAATAAAAAAGAAAATAAAATTCCAGGCCCCCAAAGTTTTGTAGGGACCGAAGATGCAATTTTACCAAAGGGGGCTGATTCGACTTGTTGGGTCACCACCACTAGGGGAATTGCAGCAGCTCCAGGCGAAGGGGCTGAAGGAGACTTACCTTCTGTCTTTGGCGGTGGCAGCAGGCTGCTACTCGAAGGGACAGTCCAGGGACATTCAAGTGCAGAACCGCCAGACCCTGGAGAGATAAACCCATCGTATGTGCCCGAAACGCAGCTGAAAAGTGCGGGTGAAGATGAGGTGATGGTATCCGCGCACGAGGATGCAAGAGAGCGGGTCAGGTACCTTTCTAGCTCTTTCCTTTTAACTAATATATTTGTTTAAATGTGTACACAGGTTAGGAGTAATGGAAGTTGGGGAGGTCTTCCTCAACCTTTAAATATTCTCGTGTGAAATTGTCATGGAGCGGCGGCGGATAATTTCCAAAGAGTGGTCCGTGAAATGGTCCGATTACATAAAGTGTGGTTAACGGTCATTGTAGAACCTAGAGTTAGTGGCGATAGGGCAAATACTATTATTCGGGATATGGGAATGGCGAACTCAGCTAGAGTGGAAGCAGCTAATTTCAAAGGAGGCATTTGGATTCTATGGAACGGTTCCGATATAGGAGTTCGTGTTCTATCCGCCGGGAATCAGGTAATTAATATTGAAGTTTCTAGAGGTAACTGCGATTCTTGGTTTTTTTCAGCAGTGTATGCGCGACCAAAAGCTCAGGATAGGGTACCGTTATGGGATGCGTTGCAGCAAGCATTTAGTGGTATTGGAGCCCCGTGGTTGATTACAGGAGATTTCAATCAAGTGGGTGAGGAAATAGACAAGAAAGGCGGCAAGGAAGGGATTACTCGCAATATGGAGAAATTTGAGGATTGGAGGGAACGGTGTGATTTGACCGATTTAGGATTCGAGGGGCCGCGCTTTACATGGTGCGATTCGTGGAACACGGGGTAAAGGATTATTAGAAGGCTTGACAGAGCATATGGGAACACGAATTTATTATCTCTCTTTCCCTTCGCGAAAGTATTACATCTGGATCACAGGCACTCAGATCATGCCCCCATTTTGGTGTGTTTAGCGCCGACTGATCAAGCAAGATTACCTAGGCAATTCCGTTTCGAAACAGCCTGGTGTCTCCACAAGGATTTTTTGAATTTCATTCAGAATAGTTGGGATGCTTCAGACATGGATTTCGGAGTCAGTATTGAAAAGTTTAAGGAACGGTTATCAGTTTGGAAGGATATAGTGTTTGGGGACATCAATAAGAGAAAGAGGGTGTTATTAGCTCGCCTAAAAGGTATTCAACTTTTGTTACATCAATCCTGTAGATCGTCAATGTTTAGACTTGGGAAACGGTTGCGAGAGGAGTATCTTAGTGTGTTACGGGAAGAGGAAATTTTTTGGTACCAGAGGTCTAGAGAAAATTGGATAAGGTCAGGAGATATGAATACTAGATTCTACCACTTGGCTACGATGAAGAAAAGACACGCATCCCGTATTTGCCGCCTCCGGAATTTGAATGGTGATTGGGTGGATAACGAAGAGGATTTGGAAAAGTTAGTTCGTAATTATTATGTCGATTTGTGTGCAGACCCGGTCAAGTTCGTGGGACCGTTTGCACTTCCGTATGGTGTTAACTTGGATATGAGCGAGAGAGGTTTGCTAGAGGATGAGTTTTCGGATGAGGAGATAACAATAGCAGTCTTTCAGTCAAACCTGATAAAGCCGCAGGTCTTGATGGAATAGCGGCATCTTTTTACCAGAAATGTTGGAGTGTAGTAGGAGGGGATGTTTGCAATATGGTTAAGAGGGCGGTTCGAGATGGTAGTTTGTCACCAAGGGTAAATGGCACCTTGATTCATTTGATTCCGAAAGTTACAGACCCAGAAGCGGTAGGCCAGTTGAGGCCCATTAGTCTCATTAATATTCTTGTAAAGTTCATCATGAAAGTGATGGTGAATTGGATTCGACCTTTCTTGGATAATAAGATAGGGCCGAATCAGAGTAGCTTCCTTCCGGGCCGGTCAACTGTGGATAATGTAGTGCTAGTCCAAGAGATTGACCATTCGTATGCAGAAGATTAAAGCTAAGTATGGGTATATGGCGATCAAGATTGACCTTGCCAAGGCCTATGATAAGCTCAGCTGGAGATTCATTGAAGATACTATTTCTTTCTTTGGTTTTCCTGAGACGTGGATTCGCCTTATAATGTCGGCAATGTCAACGAATAAAATGCGGGTGCTTTGGAATGGAAGCCAGCTAGAGGAGTTCACGCCACAGTGAGGAATTCGGCAGGGAGACCCTCTCGCTCCTTATATTTTTGTCTTGTGTATTGAGCGTTTATCGACTCTAATTCAGGGACTTTGTGATAGAGGGGAATGGTCACCTATTCACCTCCATCGTCAAGGTCCCCCTATATCTCATGTTTTCTTTGCAGATGATTTGATGTTGTTCGCTGAGGCTAGGACAGACCAAATTGATCTCATTAAGGAGGTGCTGAGGGTGTTTTCTGACGAAGCAGGTCAGACTGTGAGCGCGGAAAAGTACCTTATCTATTTCTATAGAAATCTACCTAGTGATGTCACAAGGGATTTGGCGGAGAGAAGCGGATTCGTGAGAAGCGAATCCTTGGGTGTCTATCTTGGAGCTCCGATAAGGTCGCAACGGTTACTGAGAGGGTTCTTTAGACGAGTTATTGAAAAAATGCAATGTAAACTCCCGCATTGGAAGAGTCAGAATTTGTCGCTAGCGGGAAGGGTCACATTAGCTCAGTCGGTATTATCGGCTATACCTACCTACATGATGCAGTTTATGAAATTTCCAGGTTACGTTTGCGAAGAGATTGATAGGATTATTAGGGATTTCATCTGGGGGTCTTCGAGTGAAGGACGAAAGATTCATTGGATTTCGTGGGTCGTGGTGTGTAGGCCGAAGAAGAGTGGAGGTTTGGGGATAAGGAGTGCAAAAAATTATAATCGGGCACTCCTTGCAAAGTTAGGCTGGAGGATATTAAGGAATGATACGGCACTTTGGGTTCGAGCGTTTAGACAGAAGTACTTTAGAAATGGGTTTATGGACCAAGAGGCGCGAGTAGCCGACTCTAGGATGTGTAAAAATGTATTAGTGGGTCGCGAGGTGTTAAGGAACGGGTTAGTGGAGACAGGTGTTGGTAACAACAGAGATTATAAATGGAGGTTTGAGTCGTCAGGTGCATTTTTGGTTAAATCAGCCTATACTAGCTTGGAGTCGGTGTGTAATGAGCTGTCGTTTAATTGGAAATTAATTTGGTCTCTTAAAGTTCCACAGAAGGTCAAGATGCTTCTCTGGCGCGGGGTTTGGGACCGACTTCCTACGGGGAAGAATTTGGTGTTACGTGGGGTAGTAGAGGATTCTGTTTGTAAGGTTTGTGGTGTAGAAGCTGAGACGTCAGATCATTTATTCCTTGAATGTAGTGGCTATTCGAATATTATTAATAGCTGTACAGGTCCGGGTGGGAGTGGAAGGCAGGCGCGTCTTTGAACCCTTGGACAGAAAGAAGACAGCCAGTGAGTTGAAGGCTGTGATACGTAATGTAGTTAGTGATTATATCCGAGCTTGGGGTGTGGAAAGCGATGGTGGGTTAATTATTTCATCCAAGAGTGTGGTGGTTGAGTGGGTCAAGCTGGACGAGGGCAAGATTAAGCTCAACCTAGATGGGGCTTATAATGGTGACACGGGTTGGCGGGGATTGTAGGGTTTTTTCGCAATTATAAAGGAGAGTTTCTTGAAGGGTTCGCGGGTAGAAGTGGTGCACGTTCGGCCTTTGAAGCAGAGCTTTTTGCACTTAAGTTTGGCCTCCACTTGGCGGTAAATCAAGGCTATTCAAATCTTATCGTAGAGACCGACTCGTGTGAGTTGCACGCGCTAGTGAAGGGCGGTGTGAACTCAAGAGCAGTCTCGAACGATATGGTACGTGAGTGTTGCGATATTTTGCGCTCTCATCCGAGTTTCATATTGGAGTGGAGCTATCGCGAAGCTAATAATTGTGCCGATTGGTTGGCGAAACATGGGCTTCATAACGTGGGTAATCCGATTACGTATAAAGATCCCCCAAATGGGCTTTGGCGCTCGTTAACTAAGGACAGGTGTAACTGGGCTACGCCTAGAGTTTGTTTAGTGAATAATTCTTAGGAAATTTTAGCTTCCTGGCCTTTAGGCCTCATCTGTAACAAATATATATATATATATATATATAAATTATTTTATTATATATTAAATATTATCAATTATTTATAAGGTATAAAAGATTTTTTCTTTTTATTTGTCGTAATTTCGTATTATAAAAAACACGACAAAAATCACCTATTAACAAATATTTGTTTTAATTTTTTTTCTAAAGGAAATCAATTCCAACAAACAACTACCGCATTTAAAAAATCATAAATTTTCACCCTCAATCTTTAATATCTCCTTCAATCTATCCATAGAATGACACAACACTGCAATTGATTAGTTTAACAAGTAAAGGGTTTGTAATTGGGTGCTTTCACTTTTTCTCTCAGTAGATTTTTTTTATTTTGAATGATTTTTGTGTTTTTGGTATTGGTTGAAAAAAAAAAATTAAATATAATATAATGTTTTTTGACTTGAAAAAAAATACATAGTAAGTCCGCGTCCTAGTTATATCGATTTTAGATTTATGAGAAAAAAAATTAACAAATATATCTACATTTTTAAGTTCCAAAAGTAGTTTTGGTCTTGGTGATCGCCCCTGCCAAGACTGGCCCGTATATTATTCAAAGTATGCACTTTATTGTGATGGGATATATTAAAATTCAGATTCAACACTAAACGAATTATTGTTCCCACAAACTCAATAGTCAATTAAAGAATATGGCATTTTTTATTTCTTTTTTTTTTTTTTTGCATACATGAGAGGCTAAAAAGCCGTTAGGAACAAAGAATTACATAGAGAACAAAAGCATTTATTAACTATCTAGTACAACTCTACTAGTTGCACATCCACTTCTATCTCGCGTAATCACCTTCCAAAGATAATCCGGAGGTTCCTTAAATATCTCCGGTTGAGCACAACTCGAAGCTCCTTCTCTTGCAAGTCTATCAGCACAAAGATTAGCTTCTCGATAAACATGAACAAAATCAATTTTCGGAAATTTACGAAGTAAAGCACTACACTCTTTTGCAATTGAAACGTACCGACTACCTAAACTCCCACCGCCCTTCACTAGCGCGTGGAGTTTCCCCGAGTCCATCTCATAGAGAGTAGAGCTCCCACCGCCCTTCACTAGCGCGTGGAGCTCCTCCGAATCTGTTTCAATCACTATCTCAATATAGCCACAGTTACTAGCCCATCTAAGACCAAAATGTAGCGCAAGTAATTCCGATATAAAAGGGGATACAAAATCACATGAACCCAGGAACCCAGCAATACATGTTCCAAAACTATCCCGAATTATACCACCAATACCTGCTAACCTTTTTGCTTTAACGAAGCTTCCATCTATGTTCATCTTTAAACCCTTTTCCGGTTTATCCCATTTTACCATAATATTATTGGAGAGCTTAATAATACCGCCATCAAAAGACTTACCCCATGCAAGAATAAAATTACCCACGAGAGAGAAGATGTCTCTCTTTAATTCTAGTACATGAGGAATACTTTGCCCCTCATTAAAAACTAAACGATTTCGATTAATCCATATTGTCCATAGCATGGCAACAAACACTAATGGCCAATCAAAACCATTACATCGCGTCTTGGATCGGAGATGACCTTCCATCCAGCACTTTATGCCCCCGGGAGGGGCTGAAAAACTGTTTTCTGCAATTTGTAATGCTGCAGCATTTTCCGGGCCTGTACGGGTTGATTCCAGCCGCTGCGCCGCCCCTGGACTGCGGCCTGCAGCATTTAAATCCTCTCTTGAACGTGTCCAGCATCTATTCAAATGTTCCAGGTGCATTCTATCCTTGCTCTCCATCATTCCAGCCTCCGTTGCAGCAGCTGAAGACCTTCCCACCGAGCCTGCAGTAGCATCCAACAATGCTGCAGTTCTTCTCCCAGCCGAGACCCCTGATGCATCCATGAAAACAGCTCCAGCAGCATCCTCTCGACCTGCAGCAGCAAAACCATCAACCTCCACAGCTTCGGAACCTGCAAAATCAGATGAAAAGCCCAATAATTTCCACACCATGGTAGCTAATTTACATTTTAAAAAAAACATGCAAAATATCTTCCCTTTCAGCTCCACAGATAGGGCATCTTCGTGACTCAAGAACATTCCTTTTGTAAAGGTTTTCCGCTGTAGCAACTCGATTAAGCATTAATCTCCAAAGGAATACCCTTATCTTTTGAGAACATTTCAGTTTCCACACCAAATCCCACTCAAAAGATCTCTCTTCGCTACCAACTATCGAGCTCATAAATGCGGATTTAACGGAGAAAAAGCCTGAATTTTCATACTTCCACCTTACATACGGACCAACATCATCATTTTGGATAATAAATCCATCCCGAAACATCTCAACACCAGCTAGTATAGCTTTGCAAACATTCGATTCGTTCCCATTACAACTGCGATTTAATAGTCCATTCCTAAAATACTTATTTCTGATCACTTCCACCCATGCAACTGACAGGTCCTCTCTAAGAATTTTCCACCCAAGCTTTGCTAATAATGATAAGTTGTACCTCTCAGCATCCCTTATTCCTAGACCACCATTCGCCTTTGGTTTGCATATTTGCTCCCACGAAACCCAATGCAATTTTCTTTCTGAAGATGAAGAACCCCAAATAAAATCTTTGACCACTTTATCAATTCCAGTACAGACATATTTTGGCAGCTTCATAACTTGCATTTGATACACGGGTATCGCATTCAAGACAGACTGAGCAAGTGTGATTCGACCCGCAAGCGATAAAGTCTTTGTTTTCCACGAAGCTAACTTATTTCTCATCTTTTCCACTATGCCCTTGTAGAACCCTTTTGGTAGTCTACCCGAGAGTATAGGGACTCCCAAATAAGTACCAAAGGATTTACTAAGGCAATACCCACTAGCCAATGCAAGGTCCTTCTGAACTTGTTCCGGGACATTCAAGGAAAAATAAATTAGGGACTTCTCAGCACTAACTGTCTGTCCAGCTGCATTACAAAACCTATCCATCACCTCCTGAATAGCATGTACCTGCAATAAAGAGGCCTCACCAAACAAAATTAGATCATCCGCGAAAAATAAATGAGATAACTTAGGGCCTTGGCGACCAATTTGGATCTCTTTCCACTTCCCCGAATCGCAAAGCTCTTGGATAAGTAAGGATAATCTCTCCATACACATGACGAAGATATAGGGCGAGAGAGGGTCCCCTTGCCGGATACCCCGGTGAGGAGTAAACGGAGCTAAGGGCTCCCCATTCCAAAGGACTCGCATTTCATTCTCCTTCATACTGGACATGATAACCCTTATCCACTTCTCTGGAAGGCCAAAAGTTCGCACGGTTTCTTCGATGAATTCCCATCTAATCTTGTCATAGGCTTTCGCGAGGTCAATCTTTACCGCCATGATTCCATTCTTTCCAGAAATATGACGCATTTTATGGTCCACCTCCCGAACAAGCACCACGTTATCCACCGTAGAGCGACCTGGCAAAAAACTACTTTGGCAAGGCCCAATAATGTTAGATAATATAGGCCTTAGTCGATCGACCATTGCCTTCATAATAAATTTAACAGGGGAATTTATAAGACTAATAGGACGAAAAAGGCGTACCCGGTTCGGGTCTGGTACTTTAGGAATAAGGTGTATTAGCGTACCATTCAGACCCGAAGGTAATTGACCAGTATCAATGGCTTCACGAACCATTTTGCAAACCGAAGGGCCCACTGAGGCCCAACATTTCTGATAAAAAGCCGCTGACATCCCATCTGGGCCTGGCGCCTTCATCGGATTAGACTGAAACACAACCCTACGAATTTCTTCGTCCGAAAATGGAATTTCAAGATCTCTTTTAACCACATCCTCAAGAGGCCCTATGATCGGTAGACTAGACCCCTCCATTAGGTCCTCCGGTGCAGCATAAAGGGACTCAAAATAATCACGAACTAACTGTTTCAAACCATCCTCTTCCTCAACCCAATTATCCATATCATCTAACAATCTAGTACAGATAGCCTTTTTCTTTCGTATAGACGCTGCGATTTGGTAGAACCGAGTGTTCCTATCGCCTGACTCCACCCATTTACTCCTCGATTTCTGAAAGTACATAATTTCTTCTTGTTCAAGTACACTCTCGTATTCCTTAGTAAATTGTAAACCCATAAGCCGAAGAGAGGAGTTATATGAAACTTGTAGTGACTTTTGGATACCTCTAATCCTTGCACTCAACTCCCTTTTCTTGCGATTAATATCACCAAAAACTTCCATTTTCCAACTATTTAAATGATTCTGAATAGCCATTACCCCTTCTCCTACACCCAAATTGTTACCTTCCCAATTTCTCTCTACGAAGTCAAGAAAACCTTTATGTAAGCACCAAGCGGATTCAAATCTGAAGCGGCGAGTGTTTACTTTCGGTCTTCGGACTGGGCAAACTTGAATTAGGATTGGCATATGGTCCGAGTGGACCCTTGCCAAGTGGACAACTCGTGTATTCGGAAAGAGTTCCTGCCATTCTAAATTACCATAAGCTCTGTCCAAGCGTTCCATGATCTTTTGCCCTGAATTCCAAGAATCGCTCCAAGTGTAACGCGGTCCGTTGAATCCAAGGTCTATCAGGCCACAACTGCTTCTCCACTCTTCAAACTTTTCCATTCGTCTCGAGACACCCGAAACCCCACCTTTCTTATCAATTTCTAACCCCACTTGATTAAAGTCACCAGCAACTAACCACGGAGATTGTATATTGTGAAAAGCATGGTATAAAGCATCCCAAAGATCTTCTCTCCGTTTATAATCTGGACTGGCGTAAATTGCTGAAAACACCCATGATTTACACCCTTGTTGGCTAACCTCAATATTTATAACTTGGCGACCAGCTGAAAGAACCCTTACATTGATGTTCGAGTCATTCCAAAGCAACCAAATACCCCCACTATAGCCTTCTGAATCCACTCTAATCGAGTTATCCTTTTGCAAAGAGTTAATAACTTTATTCGCGTTAATACCACTTATTCGAGGTTCCACAATTACTGTAAGCCACACATTGTTATTAACCATCATATCCCGGACCACTTGTCTAAATCTGGGTTTAGCGGCACCATAACAATTCCATACCAAAATATTAATGGGATTTTTAGTTCTTTCCCAAGAGTTTCCTGAAACATTCAATAGATTCATTAAATAATTAAAATATAAACACGGAAGTACCTCTAGGCGCACTAGGCGCGAGCCTCCATATCCATTTCATCTACCGAGTCGCCATTGACTTGCTCTTGTTCGCGCGTGACAGTGGGATCAGGCCCTGTTTCCTGGACTTGACTGTCCAGCCATGCCGCGTCAGTAGCTGCTCCGCCATCTGAAGCGTCCCACAGTGGTTCTGGGATCATATCAGTAGCGCTACTGATCATCAGCTCTTTGTCGAGCTCCTGGTTGTCCAGCTCCAGGTGATGGCCTTCATCACGGTTCCTGTGCTGAGGTGTAGGAGGACCCGAAACAAAGGCCCCAATTTTTGGGTTAATTGCAAACAGGCCCCTGTGGTCATTCATTCCTTCACAGATACTCACCTCCACTAAATTATCACTATTGCCTACTGTAGCAGCCCCAACCGAGAGCTGATGGCTCTCTAAATTACCTGCTTTTTCCTTTCCTTTATTCTCATCCAACTTTGCACTATTTTTCGCCACACTCGAACCCTTTTTGCCCACCTTCTTGCTCCCTTTTTTAGCCCCAATTTGCTCCTCCACAAGCCCAAAATCGCTCACCTCCACCTCATCTACTAACATTCGTCTTTGCTCGAAGCTAGGGGAGTTAATAATCCCATGACTTTTGGCCCCACCATTCTTTTTATTACCCGTGACATTTCCAAATATACCTTTACCTTTATTTGAAGCTAATTTCGACCCCGAGCTTTGCCCCTTATTCATTACACTTTGTGCATTAAACCTCATCTCACTTGGCATTTCTTCCATCCTAAGAGCATCAAAACGGTTTCCAAGATTGCTATTAGAAAGGTTTTTTGCCGTTTTATTCGTAGTATTTTTCCCATTCCCTCTATTCCCTCGCCTCACCGTCATCCATTCACCGTACTTTTCTTTTGGTGCCGGTATCTCGAATACTTCTTCCACCATAGCTTCCTTACCTTTCCCACTAACCCGATCCTCTGACATGTAATCACCTAAAGTAGCCGGGCAATTTTCCTTTCTATGACCAAATTTTCCGCAATCAAAACAAATTAAATGAAGGCCTTCATATTCTACCTTGCATATATCTGACCCAATTCGAACCTCTGGTTCTAGGGGTTTTTTCAAATCAAGCTCAATTGCTAATCTTGCGTAATTCCCCCTTAATCTACCCTTAGTCATCGGATCGATCTTAATCGTTCTACCAAGTTTGTCACCAATCTTTCTCAATATACGCGCTGTGTAATTTTGCATACCAACATTAGAGATTCTTACCCACGCGGTGGTCTTCGTTATCGAGTTAGATGCAGCGTTAAAACTAGGTGTCCATTCTCTGACAATAAGGTAATGATCTAAAATCATCCAGGGACCACCCGAAAGCGCGAAATCGAAATCACCCCTCAACTCAAACTTGACTATATAATATCCATGCCCCACATCCACTAACTCAAAATGCCCCTTAGGTGCCCATATCTGTCTTAGCTTCGAGAGTAAATACGTGAAACCTACCTCCCTCCCCAGTAGACGGATAACAGCCGAATTACGCCATAGCCTAACCCCCTCTTGTATTTCGTCTCTAGTCCTAATAACGGTAGGGATTGAGTCGGTTATTATCTCCTCATCGTCATCCTCTATTAGGTTTTCTAATTCTAAGAAATCTTCCTCGCCCATTATATACCCAGTCTTAGTTTCCTCCCTATCTTCAATGATAGGTATGATTAAATTGTTACCCGTTACGGTTCCCTTCCAGCCACTAAGATTAGGTCTTATAAAAGGGCCTGGATTGTTACCTTTTGTTACAGCAGGTGTTGGAGATTGATTTCGCGGCGGTGGAGCAATGTCAGCCTCTTTCTCCGTAGGGATTATCACAATTGCATCTTCCTTAGTATTCAATTCCTCCGGATTGATTCTGGTTCTCTTGCTCGTTCTACCCTCATGAATGGCGGCAGAGAGTGCTGGAAATTCCTCCATTCGGAGATCAGTAGCATTAGGATTGATCTGAGTTGTAATCGAAGTTTTGTTGTTAACCTCCATCGGTTCAGGTGCACCTTCCGACGGTGGCTTCTCGCCGGCCTGGAGTGGCGGCGCCGCAGCCATGGCAGTTTCTGTTATTTTGATCGTATAAAGTGGAGCTTTTGTTTCTATCCGTTGAGAGCGTTATATAATTACTTTAAAACTTCGATTAGTAACAAAGGAGGTAGTTGTATAAACATGCATTTTTTATTTCCAACACACGAGTTAATGGGATACTCGTACGGCCCAACAATCAGAATCTCTATTAACCAAACAATATAAAGAGTAAATGAAATTTGTTAGAATATATTTCCACGTATATCATGCTCATTTTCGTGATCCGGCGCATTCATAAAGTTCCTTGATAAATTATCTTTTGTTGTTTGTTATTTTATGGGTAAACTCAGACTACCATATAACACTTATAAATTAATTTATGCTAGTTTTAAGAAGTGCATGTCTACATCCGTTCCACTCTAACACTGGCCGTTCGTCTAGAATTTCTAGCCATACGATCAGTTTATCCATTGAAACGTTTATGAGATGGTAGAACGAGACCGAATTCAGCTGTTCCGTCAACTCCACTATCTTTTCAATCACTGACTATATCGATCCATTTTCTAGTGAAAGTAACTTAATTCCCTAGATTATTTCAAGATTATCGGAAAACATTGTCTACACTATCTCTAGTAATTCCTTTCATATCACCACAACTTCCAAGACCGCTCGTGATTCTCCTTCAGTAGCAGAAGAATCAAAACACATATGAGAATGTACCATTTTTGCCCTAGTTCTTTTATCATATTTAACAATCTTATATACATGTTCGTTCCAACTTATGTGTAAATGATACGTCTTATGTTATAAGGAAAACACTATCGTGGTCGTCCCTCACATTCTTAACATTCCTATTGTCCACATCCGGATTACTCTTCATGACCTCTGACAGCTCACACCATTCTGAACCAAACATTATAGTCATGATTTTCCATGTAGCCCATATTATACAATTCCCCTTCACAATTCCGTTTTCATGGAACACTTTCATCCGTGTCTTCAATATGTTCCATAAAATAGTTAATACGTACACTATAACAATTTTTGAAGACCATCCCCTTGTCCATTATGCTTCTATAATGTTTATAATCCAGTTACCCAGGTTCCATATGAATCCATCCACATGTGATGATTGTGGAGTCGCTCTAATTACCTTGTTAGTGAGAGCTTGATATCCCATTTTACTTGTATATTCTCTAGACTTAGAATGGGGCCAGAAAAAACGATCTGGTTCATTGCGTTGAAAAATTGAAAGTCGAGAAATTCTGTTACCACGGGGTTAGAAAGATATTGTCAAGAATATATGTAACCCATGCATCCACATAATCATGCATGAGCAGCGACACTGTTTTAATGGATGTATTATGCAACTCTTCCGGTGTCCAATCACTCTTAAGCCATGTGTGCTTCTAGATTTAGAGTTGCGACAATGTTTTGATGGATGTATCATACACTTATCATACAAACAATCAACACGGTTCAAATTTAAGATTAAATTAGCTTAGCTTAGCTTTGCAATGCATGAAAGAGATGTTCTTTTCTTAGTTCGATATAGAAGCTATAGAGTGTTCACTGATCCTAACATAGTTTCTAATGGTCCATCTAACTACTCTCTATTGGTTCAATCGATCCTAGATCAAATAGTTAAGAATTATAAGATCTTTAAGGTTGTAATATAGGCTTAGGTTTGGTATGATCGTATATTTAGATAACATAGAGTGAGCTTTTTGCTCTCTCCTCACTAGTCATCAACGAGTCTCCCTAGAGCTTGAGTTACTCTCAAAAAAATTCTCACTCTACCCAACTTTGATGAACATAATTCCCACCCCCAATAACCATTACACAACGATTACAATAAAAATTCTACTTTGCCGGTACTTTTTTCATATTCATATCTTTTTGCAAGTTAATTATGACTCTTTTTTTATTTGAGATGTCATGCTACTTCTTTTTCTCATATTTCTTTTCTTTTCAATATTTTTTTTCTTTTACCCCGACAAAGGGTTACAATATAAAACAAGTGTATCATCACATAACACAATACATAGCTCAAAAACCCACCCAAGTGTTTCCCATAATTATTCCCACCATCCCAAACTTGAGCTATAAAGACGAGTGTCTTATAATTGCGATTCAAGTTCAGATTATATGGAAAAAAACCTATAATCTATGGGGTATGACTTGTAATATGGCTAACAAAAAGGCTTATAAAGGATAGAAGGGGCCGAGACGGATGGTAATCAATTCATATGGGCAGCAAGCTAAAAGGCACAAAAGGGCTTATCAAAGAACCGCCTTAATCACTTTCCTAGCTATGCAATTTCAAAACTTTATAAAACCGCCTTAATATTTTTATTCTGTTACCCCGACAAAGGGTTACAATATAAAACAAGTGTATCATCACATAACACAAATACATAGCTCAAAAACCCACCCAAGTGTTTCCCATAATCATTCACACCATCCCAAACTTGAGCTATAAAGACGAGTGTCTTATAATTGTGATTCAAGTTCAAATTATATGGAAACAACCCTATAATCTATGGGGTATGACTTGTAATATGGCTAACAAAAAGGCTTATAAAGGATAGAAGGGGCCGAGACGGATGGTAATAAATTCATATGGGCAGCAAGCAAAAAGGCACAAAAGGGCTTATCAAAGAACCGCCTTAATCACTTTCCTAACTATGCAATTTCATTACTTTATCACCTATTGTATGTTCATTAAATGTGTTTATCAACTAGCTCGTATCTCACATTCTACACACCATTCAAGGCTCCCTAAGATCAAACTTACTTCTACTACATTGCTTATTAATACTTTCTTTACTATTAATGTGTGTTTTCATGTTCAATATTTTAATCATATATTGCATTACTTTGTTAACTCACTACATTTTATGTTTTAGGCTATTATAAACATTCTACATCTATTTCATCTCTACAATTTCTATTTCTACCTAAAAAGCAGTAAATGAAATTATAAAAAAAATAAAAATTTACACAAATATTACAAAAATAACTAAAAGTTTTGTTTATTACAAATAATGAGGAGGTACTTACCTCCGCGAGAATCACAAAATCCTCCAAGTTAGGGGTTGACGTTCTCAATCCATGAAGATTCGCTCAAAACACTCATTGTCCTCATTCGGGAATTATTTTAGCTTGATTCGTCCAATATTAGAAAAATGTTAGCAAATAAATTTGTATAAAATTTCCTAAACTTTTTATGGCCGCCTGAATCGCTGTATTCTGAGCTCGTATGCAAACGTTACGGCCTCTCAAAATCAACTCCGTGAACCACTTTTGTACTTTCTTTGGTCTCCTTCTCTTGTCGCTGTATACTTCCCATTTGGCGTGGTATATCACTCCCATGAAATAAACATTTTGTCTTCTTTGACTTTGGCCACACCGTCATGATGGAATTTCGCGCAGTGATAATACCTTCAGTTGAGCACGGTATACCGCTCTCCTTATTGTGAAGATTCTACCATTTTGCACCGTACCCATATGGTCACCACGGTCTCTTCTGGAGAACGGTATGCCGCTCAAGGGTTGAAATTTCTAACTTTGTGGACCGTGGCAATAGGCTCATGACTGTGTGGTTAAGCACGGTATACCGCCCGAAAGGCGCGGTAATACTGTTTGACCTGCTATAACACAAATTTTCCATTCTTTTTCACCCTAAACTACATCCTTAACATATCCTACATATCAGGAACATCTACACCTTCCTCATTACTGCAATATACACTAAAAACATATAAAACTAACTAATCTAAACTAAAACAAAAAATGACATAAAAAATGCAGGTTGTCTCCTGAAAAGCTTTTGTTTAACGTCGTTTAAAGTTCGATGTGTTACCTCCATTTTTTCTTGAGAAAATAGTCTCCCCAGCAACGGGTGAGGCTATGCACATCTACTATTCGGATCTTTTGACTTCCCTAGGGTCAAATTTCTATCAATTTTTCCATCACCATTAAAGTAACGACAAATGGTCCCATCCAATGCATTCTTGAAAACTCGTGGACTGTTCTCTTGTTTGGGTTCCTTCCAAACGACCTCGTCGATGACCCCAAAATCATTTTTATCTCTCTTCTCCACGGGGTCATGGTGGACCTTCTCCTTGACCTCGATATCTACACTAGAACTCTCAAGCTTTTCAAAAAATAACCTCTGTGAAAACTTGTTGCGGTGTGAGTCCCTTTTCAACAATCTCAAGCACTTTGGAAGTTGGTTTTATCTTTGCTAATCGACTCTGCAAATGATTTGTATATGTCACTCTTTGAATAATACATCTTCAGAGAAATGGGTGGTGACATTAATGGAATAATAGGTGGCGAATCCACCCTATTCTCTTCTTCTTCTATCTATTTTTCTACCAAGGTCTCAACATTTGATTCCTTTAAGCTTGGCTTGGCTGCTTCCTTTATGGCTAGATACTTAACGTCATTAGGTTTGCCCATACCTAAGGGGCCTGAAAAGAGATACAAATAAAATAAGCATAAAACTTAAAACATATAAAACTACTATACTAATCTAAAACAATACCTAAATATAAAATCCTCGGCAGTGGCGACAAAAACTTGGTGGACCCGTGGGTATGGAAAATTAAAATATATAAAAAGCACAAATACCTCGAGAACCACGATTAACTCTTCGCAAGTGTACTGGACGAAAACTTTTGAACTTTCTAAAACAGTTTCCTTTACAGTTGGTTTCCTTCTTTGATCTCCTTTCCTCGATTTCTTATCCATGCTTTAGCATCATATATTATCTTGTACCTAAGAGATTACACATAACATGCAAAGTACACCTAAAATGCTCTAAAAGTAACAAATCTCCAAAAATAGATAAGAAATAGGAATATATCAAATAATGGGATAAACTCCCTCAACTGTGTGCATAAAGAACCTAAAATGATGTATCGTGACTAGATTAATCTATCACAAATATGGATACATCCAAAGGCAACCTCAACATTACCAAGGAACTTGGGTAAGGGGACCTTGCGCAATGGTTAGTGGTGAAATATAACCCTCATGACTTGATCAGGGCTAGAGCTGGAGTAAACGGAAAACAGAAAATACATGTATATAATATAAAATCTCAACTCAATTAAATTCAATCCCAAATAACATAGAATAATTGAATTCAAGGATTATACATATTGCAAACCCAAGTTATAGAAAAATTAGATCATAATAAGAGAAATAAAACTAAGGAGTGTAAAGATTAGAAACATAGTTAAGCTAAGAATCTAATACAGTCTACCCTAATGGTAGCATTAGAAGGATGGAGAAGAGGAGTTGTGGTGCTCCAGCTTCTATTGCTTCCTCCTCAAGTCAACTTGCTCTCTCTAATGGATTGCTGAATAATATCGAGGTTGGGATGGAAAGTACTAGTTCGTAATGTCAAATGCGGATATATATAGGGGATTGGGAGAAGTTAGGGTTATGGGGTAGGTTTTAGAATCCTAATCCAACCCAAACACATTTTCCTTAAAAAGTGAATTGGTACGCCCATACCAGCTATTAAATTCATAACTTCTTTGTTACAGATCAAACTCATAAACAGTCAGTATCCACGCGTTCCTATTTCAAAATAGTAGCTATATATAAAAAGGTTCCTCCAAATTCTCTGTCAATTTCACGCGAAATAAAAAACAATTCACTTTCCAAATCTGGTTGGCAACTCTTGCACTTTCTAAAAATGGACTTCTTTGTCCTTTAACTCTTGATTTTGGTTGTGATCTTCTTTCCTAGACTCTTTGTTCATGATTTGGCATCTAATTTCATTCTTTTGCCTAAGAGCTTCACACTTAACACACAAATTACACCTAAAATTCTCTAAAAGTAATAAATCTCCAAAACAAGGCAAGAAAGGAAAAACTGTCAATTAAACGAGATAAGTTAAGAACACAATGCACCTAAAATGATGTCCTGAGACTAGATTATTCTGTCACAAATATGGAGACATCAAGACCCCTAACTCAAAGGTTTGTCGTCCCCACACAATAAGAAAGAAGAAGAATAGGGAAGAATATAAATATATCAGCTAAATCATGTACGCATAAAGTAAAGAAGAATGAAGAATGTAAGTAATAATCCTAAAGAAACTACCTAGCAAGTATCATGTAATACTATTTACAAACTAAATCATATATACACTTATCATACAAACAAACGTTCAAGATTAGATTATCCTTGCCATGCACGAATGATAGGTATTTATCTTAGTTCGATATGGAGGCTATAGAGTGTTCATCATTCCTATCTTAGTGTCCAATGTTCCATCTAATTACTCTCTAATTGTTCAGTCCTTCCTAGATCACATAGTCAAGAATCATAATGTCTTTAAGGTTGTAATTTTTAGCTTAGGGATGGTTTGATCATATATTTGGATAATGTAGAGTGAGATTTTGGTTTTGTCCTCATTAGTCATCATGAATCGCCCTAGATCTTAAGTTACTCTAAAAATGTTAGCACTCAACCCTAAGATTTTGATGCACTTAATTAGAATCCCCAATAACTCAACAAAGACCCAAGATGATCACATAAACAAGTCCACTTTGTCGGTCCTTTTTCATTCATTCTTTTTCAAATCACTTTTTCTTTTGAAAGTTAGTTATGACTCTTTTTTTTATGTGAGATGTCATGCTAACTATTTTTCTCATTTTTTCTTTTTCATTTACCCTGGCAAAGGGTTACAATATAAACAATTGAATCATCATCAAAATCACATAATACTAGGCTCCTAAACCCATCCAAGTGTTTCCCATAAAACGAACCCACCACCCCAGAACTCAAGCTCTAAAGACGAGTTTCTTAGCATCACGATTCGAGTTTGGGCGATATGGAAAAGTCCTATAATATATGGGGTATGGCTTGTAATGTGGCTAATAAAAGGATTTAAAAAGTCTACAAGGGGTTGGTACGAATAGTATATCAATCAAATTTAGACAACAGTCTAAAAGGAAACAAAGGCTTATCAAATAACCACCTTAATCACTTTCTATACTATGCAGTTTTGTTACTTTCTCACCTCCAGCACTTTCATTAAATGGTTTATGAACTAGCTTAGATCTAACGGGCTACACAATACTTAAGGCTCCGTAAGATCAAACTTACTTCTACTGCATTGCTTACTAACCCTTTCTTTACTATTAAGGTGTGTTTTTCATGTTCATAGTTTAAGCAACAAAAAAACTAGTTCATAAACAAATTACCTACTATTATTAACTCACTAAAGCTTATGCTTTTAGGCCATTAAAAACAGTCTACATCAAATTCCAACTACCAAAATTTTTATTTCCACCTACAAAACAATAAATCACATAAAATGGAGATGAGAGACAACGAATCCCCACACCCAAACTAAAAAATAAGTCGTGTCCCCACGACACAAAACAGACTCGATATTTTTTTAAATACTGTCACATATATTACAAGTAATGAAATGGTAAGGAAGAAAGGAAACATAGTCTCGAGGCTAATTCCTCGCGCCAACAATACCCAAAGTATGGTATGGTGGATCTTTCTTTTGTATGTTAACTTCTCGTAACACCAAGACTCTCATTCACTTACCTTCTTATATGCACCATCCTAATAAATCATCATACTCTAGAGATATTTTTATCTCACCTTCTGTAATTTCTTTCTTGAATTCTCTCTCGTGTGAAGGTGTTCATACATGAATCTTTGTTTTGTATATAACTAATAAAGCCTTATACTCTTCACTCTCGAGTATAGGAATCTTGACTTGGAGAGGTTTTGGTGTCTTCTCTTTAAAAACTGCAATTGCTTGCTCTTGAGGACTTGAATTCACCATAACTGGTTTCTCTCTAATCGCTTGGGTCGAGTTACTCTTTTTCTTTGTTCAAGAACCTACACACTTCTCACTAGTTTTCTTCTTGTTCTCACCCATTATATTGCTATGATTCTTCTTCATCTCCCTAAAACTTGGTAGTGTTTTTGTTCTTTTGTCATCTCTTTTGACCTCCAACTCAAAGTTGCACCACTCTTGGAATTACCCCTTGATTTTGGGTAGATAAGGTGTTATTTGGGTTAGTAAAGGTGTAAGAATGATAATTCTTTAAGTGGGTGATGTCTCCATTTATGCGATAGAATAATCTAGTAACGAGACATCCTTTTAGAGGTATTTAGAACTTAGTTTCAGGATTTTCCCCATTTATTTATCTTTTGAACTTTCTTGTCTAGTTTTAGGTGTTTTTCTATTTTTAGAGCCTTTGCGTGTAATTTGTATGTTATTTGTGTAGCATTTAGGTATTTGGAAGCTAATACACGTTGGAATGATGATAAGAAGTTAAGAAAGAAATAAACCCCCTTAGTCATCATGAAAAATAATGAGAGTCTAGGTTTCAACCTAAGGCCTATATATATATCCACTTTTACCTTAATAAAACCACCCTTAGTCAGTCCCTAATCATCAAAAGACGAAGAGGAAGCCTAGATCAAGAGAGAATAATAGAAGAAGGCGCTTGGAACCTGTTAATGTCATTCCAATCCTTCCTGTTTGTAATAGTTTCTTTCTTTCTTTAGTATGAACTAATTCTATTTAGCTTGAAAATAACATACAGGTATGAAACCTAGACTCTCATTATTTTTTATTTGAATTTGGGATGTCCTTTTACATTTAATTGAAATTAGTAGTGATAACTCTGTTTTATGTGTTTTGATTTAATGTTTGTAGTTCTTGTGGTGCGCAACGTATATGATTACCATAGTAGTTAGATTGTCACTATGATGGGGGATTCAATTATAGAAACACCACATAAACGTCTAGTGTGCGGTATTGATCATGATGGGCTTGCCTAACTAGATACTCACTAAGGTTCGATTTAACCACCAATCATTACGCAAGGTCCCCTTACCCAAGTCCCCAGGAAATTGTTAGGGTGGTTCCTAAGTCCACCCTGACGGGGGTTAGGAGGAATTTAGAATCCCGACTACACATATAATGCTCGATTCACCCTTAAGGTTAGAATAACAACTTAGTAAGATAGGCGCATACTAGTAACCCTAATCATCATTTTAGTTGCATTTATATTTATTTATTTGTATTCTTATTTATCTACTCGCGTTAGATAATTATTTATCTAATTTACTATTTAATATATATACATCTAAATTCATCTATGATATTATTGAATACAATTTTGAGCTAACTACCTAAATCCTTGATAACAAACTCTTACTTATTTAAGTATAACTTGCAAACGATCTGTGCACTTGCAGTGAGATCTCTAGGTAGTATAGGGTGTGTGTCTTTATTATTATCTTTATTTATCTATTATTTTATCACACCTTTTCCACGACCCGTAGTTCTTTGATAATCCACTTGAAGCCTTTAGATTGCTAACCCAACTTAATTATATTAATTTACATCTAAGACCTCTTTCTAGCATGTAGCCTTTTATTTGCAGCCATGATACAAGCATTACCCCTTAGATTATATGACTTATCCATATGACCCGCACTCAAATCACAACGCCTTAAGACCAGTCATCTTTATGCTTGAGTTTGGGGTGGTGGTAATTCTTTAAGGGAAACTCATTGTGTGGGTAGACTAGTTTCTTGTGCTATTTGATGATATCTTATTGTAATGGTTGGATTTCTTCTGGAAAATTGTTGAGAGAAACAAAATAAATAAATAAATAAAGTTAGCATGACATCTCACATAAAAAAGAGTGTCATGCTTAACTTACAAAAAATAGATTATATAAAAATAAAATAAGATAAAAGAACCGGCAAAGGAAAGTTTGAAAATTATCGTGAATTGGTTACTGCGATGCTAATTAAGTGCATCAGTTTGGTTGAGTGGATACATATTTGAGTGTAAACTCAAGATCTAGGGCGATTTGGTTATGGCTAGTAAGGAGAGAGCCCAAACCTCAATTTAAACTATCCAAATATGTATCATACCAATCCTAAGCCTATGTTATAGCTGGAAAGACCTTATAATTTCTAACTACGTGTTTAAGGGACAATTGAGATATTATGGAGTAGCTAGGTGGACCATCGGATACTATGTTGGGACCAGTGAACACCCTATAGCCGCCATATTAAACGAAGTGAAACCAATCCTTCTTGCATTATGAAACTAATATGATCTTGAATTTATGATGTGTTGATTGTTTGTATATTATACGTGTTTGTGTATGTGCTCTTAGACATTACTATATGAGTTTATAGGATAGTTCTTTGGGATATTCAATAGTTTCTTCTTCTACAATTAGTTAGACTTAGGCCCTTAGTTCAGTTCTTATTTTGTTAGGACGACAAAACTTTGAGTTGGGGGTCTTGATGTCTTCTTTTATGTGATATATTACTCTAGTCACGGGACATCTTCTTAGGGGTATTCAAGAATTAGTTGAGATATTTTTTCCGATTATTTGATGTTTTATGATTTCTTCTCTAGTTTCGACTTTTATGTTACTTTTAGAGTGTTTCTGTGTTAAGTGTGAAGCTCTTAGGTACTTTCATTCTATGATACCCCGATACGATAATAAGAAGTCAAGAAAACAAGATTACCCCAAATTCATCGCATTAGAGGACGATTCAACCACTTTTGGAAAGCTAGAGTATTTGCCAGCAAGAATTGGAAATTGACTTGTTAGAGTTACCACGCGCAATCAATTATATTCTGGACAAGCCTTTGAATTTCATGGTAGATCTTGAAGTTAGGTCCGTGTAGGAACTGATGTTTCATGATTTGGAGCTGAAATGAGAGTTGAGCAATTTTTCTTTGTCGTGGTTCAAACCAGTGAATTCATTTATCAAAACGTTGTTGGGTAGAGTTGGGTCATTTAGAAGGGGCTCACAACACCAAAAACGTGATGGACCCTTTATATATCAGTTTCTAACATTATAAAAGGGTCCCTATTTTCATTATTAAGTTATACCATATGCCTGGAGTAGAGCAAAAGAAAGGGAGAAGAAGCTTGGATGCAGTCTATGTCATTACAACTCTATCCTTCATGATTCATCAACAATTAATAGTGTAATATTATTTTGTTTTTCATCCTAAAGATGAATATTACATTATTATATGTTAGTTTTAATTATTTTACTATGCACTAGTTAGTTCATAACTTGAGAACATCAGTTAGTATGAACCTCAACAGGATTTTATTTTATTTATCGAATTTGGTAGATTACATCTTTAATTGAATTATCATTTTAATTGTTTTGCTTAAGTATTTGACATATAATTCAACTCTTACTCTGTCCAATTCTAGTACTTTCCTTTAGTAATTAGGCATGTCACCCTGACGGGGGGTTTCGTTACCAACACAATACATAATCCTCATGTGTGCGTCAGTGATCCCGGCGGGCTTGACTAGCCAGATAGTTAATAGGGTTAGAGACTTTTAGTACCAATCATTGTGTATGGTCACCTTACCTTAGTCCCCTAGTAGTGTTAAAGTAGCTTCCTAATATACATCGACACGAGTTAGGAAGAAGTTAGAATCCCGACTATTGCATCATTAACTAATTTACCCTTAAACAATAAATTACAAAATCAATACTAGTGGGGATGACTTGCGAGTTCTCGAGTAATATTATCATATCTTCTCTTTATTTTTTTATTTTGTAGTCTTTATTTTAATAATTAATCTTATTTTAATTAATCTTTATTTCACTTTAGTTCTTAATATTAACAACATAACAAATATTTATTCTTTCATTTTTATTTTAGCAACTCATTTTATGTAAATTTACAAGAACGCAACCCAATAATTAATCATCATAGTCCATGTGGAGACGATACTCTTTTATACTTACTTTTATTACTTTCCAATAATTCGTACACTTGCGGTTAGTTAGCTCTCTTGAGGTGTGTGTTATGTTATTTTATCACACATTGGGAGACAAAAATACTTTAACCTTAACCTTAACATTAATTATCACCTTAAGTTTAACTTTAAAGTTAACCTTAACCATAACGTTAAACCTTAACCTTAACCTTAATCATAACCTTTAGCTTAAACTTAAACTTAACATTAACCTTAACCTAACCTTAACATTCACCTTCATCTTTAATATAAGATTAACCTTAACCTTAAACTTAAATTTAAACTTAACCTTAACCTTAAAGTTAAACCTTAACCGTAAAGTTAAACCTTAACCTTAAAGTTAAACCTTACCCTTTAACTTTAAACCTTGAACCTTAAACCTTAACACTAACCATAACCATAACCATAACCATAACCTTAACCTTAACCTTAACATTTAACCCTAAAATTTACCTTAAATCTTGAACTTTAAACCTAAACCTTCATCTTAACGTTAACCTTAACTAAATGAAGATTCATTGAGCTAATATTAAACCTTAAACCTTAAATCTTATCAAACTTTAACCTTTAACCTTAAACCTAAAACGTTAAACCTTAAACCTTAACTTCAACCTTAATTGTTAAACCTTAAACCTTAACTCCAACCTTAACCTTAAACTTAAAATTTACCTTAACATTAACCTTGACCTAAACCTTAACCTTAACCCTCAACCTTAATCTTAACCTTAACCTTAACCTTAACCTTAACCTTAACCTTAACCTTAACCTTAACCTTAACCTTAACCTTAACGTTAACCTTAACCTTAACCTTAACCTTAACCTTAACCTTAACCTTAACCTTAACCTTAACCTTAACCTTAACCTTAACCTTAACCTTAACCTTAACCTTAACCTTAACCTTAACCTTAACCTTAACCTTAACCTTAACCTTAACCTTAACCTTAACCTTAACCTTAACCTTAACATTAACCTTAACCTAACCTTAACATTCACCTTCATCTTTAATATAAGATTAACCTTAACCTTAAACTTAAATTTAAACTTAACCTTATCCTTAAAGTTAAACCTTAACCGTAAAGTTAAACCTTAACCTTAAAGTTAAACCTTACCCTTTAACCTTTAACTTTAAACCTTGAACCTTAAACCTTAACACTAACCATAACCATAACCATAACCATAACCTTAACCTTAACCTTAACATTTAACCCTAAAATTTACCTTAAATCTTGAACTTTAAACCTAAACCTTCATCTTAACGTTAACCTTAACTAAATGAAGATTCATTGAGCTAATATTAAACCTTAAACCTTAAATCTTATCAAACTTTAACCTTTAACCTTAAACCTAAAACGTTAAACCTTAAACCTTAACTTCAACCTTAATTGTTAAACCTTAAACCTTAACTCCAACCTTAACCTTAAACTTAAAATTTACCTTAACATTAACCTTGACCTAAACCTTAACCTTAACCCTCAACCTTAATCTTAACCTTAACCTTAACCTTAACCTTAACCTTAACCTTAACCTTAACCTTAACCTTAACCTTAACCTTAACGTTAACCTTAACCTTAACCTTAACCTTAACCTTAACCTTAACCTTAACCTTAACCTTAACCTTAACCTTAACCTTAACCTTAACCTTAACCTTAACCTTAACCTTAACCTTAACCTTAACCTTAACCTTAACCTTAACCTTAACCTTAACCTTAACCTTAACCTTAACCTTAACCTTAACATTAACCTTAACCTAACCTTAACATTCACCTTCATCTTTAATATAAGATTAACCTTAACCTTAAACTTAAATTTAAACTTAACCTTATCCTTAAAGTTAAACCTTAACCGTAAAGTTAAACCTTAACCTTAAAGTTAAACCTTACCCTTTAACCTTTAACTTTAAACCTTGAACCTTAAACCTTAACACTAACCATAACCATAACCATAACCATAACCTTAACCTTAACCTTAACATTTAACCCTAAAATTTACCTTAAATCTTGAACTTTAAACCTAAACCTTCATCTTAACGTTAACCTTAACTAAATGAAGATTCATTGAGCTAATATTAAACCTTAAACCTTAAATCTTATCAAACTTTAACCTTTAACCTTAAACCTAAAACGTTAAACCTTAAACCTTAACTTCAACCTTAATTGTTAAACCTTAAACCTTAACTCCAACCTTAACCTTAAACTTAAAATTTACCTTAACATTAACCTTGACCTAAACCTTAACCTTAACCCTCAACCTTAATCTTAACTTTAACCTTAACCTTAACCTTAACCTTAACCTTAACCTTAACCTTAACCTTAACCTTAACCTTAACGTTAACCTTAACCTTAACCTTAACCTTAACCTTAACCTTAACCTTAACCTTAACCTTAACCTTAACCTTAACCTTAACCTTAACCTTAACCTTAACCTTAACCTTAACCTTAACCTTAACCTTAACCTTAACCTTAACCTTAACCTTAACCTTAACCTTAACCTTAACCTTAACCTTAACCTTAACCTTAACCTTAACCTTAACCTTAACCTTAACCTTAACCTTAACCTTAACCTTAACCTTAACCTTAACCTTAACCTTAACCTTAACCTTAACCTTAACCTTAACCTTAACCTTAACCTTAACCTTAACCTTAACCTTAACCTTAACCTTAACCTTAACCTTAACCTTAACCTTAACCTTAAACTTAAACTTAAACTTAACCTTAACCTTAACCTTAACCTTAACCTTAACCTTAACCTTAACCTTAACCTTAACCTTAACCTTAACCTTAACCTTAACCTTAGCCTTTTCCTTGACAAGTTAAAAAGGAGAACTTTAGCCTTTACCTTTACTGTAATCTTGACTTTCACCGTCAAAGAACAAATTTTTTCTAAAGTGTCTTTAGACACGGGCTTTACCTAGTTGTTACTTAAAGCAAACAAATATATTAACATATGACAATAATAAAATTCAATAAATCTTATCAAATCCCTTACCTTTTCAACAAGATCAAAAGAGTAAACTCGTGTTAATAACGTGTTATAAAGTAACATAAAAATAGATAAATATAGTATATAAACTAATAGGAAAAGAGATAAAAAAAATAGGAATAATATGATTATTTTTATTTTTATTAGTGTTAGGCAACTAATACATGCTCATATTTGTTGTGAAAAACAAGCCACAAGTGAATATTTTTTAATGATGATGAAGATTTCCTTAAATCTCTCAACATGAACAGTCGTAACAAAGCTCAAGGTAGTAGGTTTATGCATCTTTTTTATTATAGCGACAACACAAAACCACATGAAAAAGAGAGGCACGCTGGTATGAACATTACTAAAAAGGGACAAAAGGAGAACGAGATATCGGGAAAAGGTAAAGGTACTAGGAAGATGAATGAGTACATGTCATCAAGTGAAGGAAGCTTTACTGAGAAACAAAAGATTATTAAACAAAGGCGCGATTCTATTACGAGCGTTTGTGGTAACAATATTACTAGGAGTAGCATCAATAACACCGAGAACTTTAAGAAGCTCAGTATTATCGAATAAGAGAAGGCAGACGACAAGGGTAATGTTACTGGGGACATGTTAGATGAAGAATAGGACTCTCAGGAAAAAGAACAGAAGAATAGGAAGGTGATTTTGAGATAAGTGTTGTTTGGGTTAGGAAAAGTATGAGGATGATGAATCTCTATGTGGGTGGGATGAACTCTTGCTTGATTGGTATGGATCTAATAAATTTTTGTGTAAAATTTGGAAATTATTGCTTTTGATTCTTGGATTATAGATGTTTTGATATGATATGGGTGGTTGAATCTTCTTTATAATGATGTGGGGAATGATTTGGATGTGAATTTATGATGATTGGGTAGTGTCTTGATGTATGGTGAAGGTTTGTAGAATCTTTAATGGAGTTAGGGAAGTATTGGGGAATAAAGAGAGGCGTAAGGATTGAAAACTTCATGATATAACTAACCTTCTCTTGGAAAACACTTCTTATAACCTTTTGGATTTGGATAGGGCGACGGGTTGCGGTGCACCAGAGCAGTGGTGCGGTGTACCAGACTCAAGGGTTTACCAAACCGTGGGTGCACTGATCGATACGGTTTTATTCAGTGGGTATTCGGCAATATACCTGATTTACAGACCGTGGTGACGGTTTTTCTGACCAGTGGTGCACTAGGACCCGCGCAAGGTGTACCAGACTGACTTGCTAACCAGAATCGTGGTTGTGAATGACGACATGGGTTTCTCCTTCTTGTCTTGGTATTGGACCGGATCTGTGAACCGTGGTAACAGTTTTGACCATGCAGTGCACTGGACCTCTCCTCCGGTAATACCGGATGGATGGTCTAGTTTTCTCCAAATTTTCGTATTTCTTTCCCTAACTCGAATTCTTAAGTACCTACACATTAAAAACACTAATACCTTTCTCAATACTGCAATATCTACTAAAAACAACTAATTTAAACATGAATTAAAGACATACAAACATAAAAAAATTGCTGGTTGTCTCCCATACAACACTTTTGCTTAACGTCTTTCAAAGTTAGACGTGTTACCTCTATCAAGATTTCCGTATATAGCCTCCCCAACAACGAGGAAGGATATGAACGTCTACTAATCTCCGTTTAGTGCCCCTCTTAGGTCGAATTTATATTACTTTAGCTGAAACAAATTATGTGACTATGAATGCTCCCATCCACGAGTCTTTGTGACATCGCGACCTATTCTCGGGTTTGCAAGCTTTCCATACAACTTCATGGCCGACCCCAAACTCACTCATTGGTCTAGTATCCACAGGTTTTGCGTGTATTTCTTCTGGGACTTTGTAATGTGAAAGGTCGTGGATAATAGGAACTGTGGGATCTAACTTCCTTGGTTTCTTACCCCAGACATAGAATATCCCGGATTCATTTTTAGCTCGGAGGGTAATTGTTCCCTCCTGGATGTTGATGATGCTTTGACCGATTCCAAGTATAATTGGAACCTGCTTATTTGCATCATAATCAAGAATAAAAAAGTTAGTAGGGATGGTGATATTACCTGTTCGGACATGAACGTCCTCCACTATTACCAATGTCTTTGACACTGAGCTATCTGCAATTTGTAACTTCACGGGAGCTTTTTCCGTTTTCTCCAGCCCACGCCTATCGAACACGGACTTCGGCATAAGATTCACGCTGGAACCCACATCACACATGGCTTTCATCTTGAATCATACCACTAATTTTAATAGGAAGAGTAAAGCTTCCTGGATCTTGAGACTCTCTCAGTATGAGCCCCAGTCTCTTTTCTGGCGTCTACACTCGCTTCTTTTCTCTGGAATAACTTACGTGAAAACTTGTTGCGGTGTAAGACCTTTCTTCGCAATCTCAATCATTTGGGCGTTGATATTTTCTGGACTATACACCTATACAAATGTCTTGAGTTCAATGTTAACCTTCGAATTTGTCTTAGGAATAGGTGGTGACATCGTTTGAACTACTGGTGGCGAATTCACCTTCTCTTCTTCTTCTTTCTTTTATTACACAGCAGGTGCAACTTCATCTTTCTTCTCTTTTGAGGCTTCTTCCTCTTTTTCTTTAGCTCTAGTAGTGTGTATCTCTATAACCGATCTAATCTCTTCTTGCATATCTCTAGTCTATATACTCAGATCTTTTGGATGAATCCAAATCTTCAGAAAAGTCAGAGTCTTCGGGGCTAGACTTGGTTGGATCTTCTTCAAGTTCTGGAACTTCCATGCCAATTTCTGCAGCATGTAGTACTCCCTCTTTCTCTTCTATTTCGGAGCAAATTGTCTTACAAGATTCGAACCCAACATTAGCATCACCTCCTTCTGGCTTTCAATTCTCTTGCTTCCATAATATTTTTGAAAACTTTGTTCATTTGCTCTACTTGTGTACCTAAGATTTGAATTGAAGCCTCTTGTTCTCTTAACTTCTCGTTTTGTGAGTGAATATTGCTTGTCATTAGATCCATGAAATTCTTTAATTGTTTATATCCCACTACTCCCTCTTGAGGATGTTGTGGTAAAGCCTTCTGAGCTAAATTATCGGTATAAGCATCATTGGCAGGTTGTTGTGGAGGAACAGGTCTATTAAAATTCTGATTTCCTTGATAAGGACCTTGACCTCTTGGTTGGTAAGAGTTATTATGTGGACGAGGTTGATAATTACCTTGATTTGCGGCCCCCTGTGGATTTGAATATTGCATACTCAGATGATTTCTGTTACCAAATTAGTAATTTCCTCGGTTGGATATGAAATAAACTGATGTTGGATTTCCTTCACACTCTCCCCATGTATTATTATGTACCTCACACTTTGGACAACCTTGTGCTTCCTGCACTATATTTGTTGCTTCTAAATTCTGACATCTTTGCATCTCAAGCTTTATCTCTTTGATTTGATTCTCTAATGCTGTCAATTGAGCTGAATTAGTAGTCTATGCATCTAGCATCTAATCGAATCGTACCTTTGGTATTTGTAACAGGAGCTCGCGAAAATGGCTAACTCCTTTATGTTTCTATAATACGTTCCATACCTTCAGTGGCTTTTGTAGGATCTATGGACACAAATCCTCCTCTTCCAAGATTATCTACCCTTATTCTACATTCTGCATTAATACCTTGATAAAACATCGCCAACTGTAAATATGGGGTGTAACCATGAAGTGGACATCTAGTTAAATTCTGTTGAAACCTTGTTTATGCATCTCCTACTTCTTCTTCATTTTCTTGGCGAAACTTGGCAAGCTCCATCTGATCTTTTAATATCATGCTCTTCGGATAAAAACGGTTAAAGAATGTGGCTTGAAGTTCTTCCCAAGTATTAAGTGTACCTAGTGGTTGTCTATCTAGACAATCACCAACTTTGTTGGTCAGAAAGAACGAAAATATGTGACAATACAGTTGCTCGCGTGTAACGCCAGGAGTAATGTAGGCATCACGAATCTGCTTGAACCTCTGAATCGCTCTTACCAGATCTTGAATTGTTGTTCCACTATAAAGTCCAGAGCTTTTAAATTGATTGAGCATACCTAGATAGGGCCTGAACTTTATATTTTGGATCTCTAGAGGACGATAACCTAAAGGTTAAATTCGAAAAGGTGCTCTTAAGCTTGTGAGATCTTGTTCTTGACGTATATTATTTTTGTTTTCTCCAAGTAGTGGTACTCAAGGAACAAGTGGTGGTACACGAGGGATTGGTTATTGACGTTGATCGTCATTCTTATTAAGATTAATATTATCCCCTCATGGAACTAGCTCTTCCTCTAGTGACATGGCTCTTCTTTGTTCAAGTTCTTCTCTCAACTGTTTGTTGTAAGCTGTGAAAACACTCTTAGGATTCTCAAGCATACACTAAAACCTGAGAAAGACAAAAACAAACAAAAGCGTAAATCTAAAAAAATAACTAAAAACTACTACAGTAAAAATAAAAACCCACACGCTAATGAGACACAAGTACACGGCAGCGGCGCCAAAAACTTGGTGTCGGCTAGGGCGTGATAAAAATAAGAATAAAAGATGCAAATAAACACCCTAACTGAGCACAGTACTCACTACACGTATCACAGGTCGTACACAAGCCTTAATGATAAGTAAAGATTCATTCTCAGGGACTTAGTGTGTATACTAATTAATTAACAGAAAAGCGTAGTATAAATAGTTACTGAATTTAAAGACAAGGAAAGTAAATAATAATGATTGGAGAGAATGATTCATTAAACTAAAGACAATACAGTAAATAAAAGATGTAAGAATGAGATGAGAGAGTATAGCTCAGGTTTTGCTAGTATGCACTAATCCTTCTATTTTTTCTACAAGTTAATAAGGGTGATTAAAGCTCTTAGATAACTAGCCAGGATTCTAAATTCCTCCTAACCCCCTTCGGGGTGGACATAGGTGGCGACCTAACAATTACCAGGGGACTTGGATTAGAGGACCATGCGCAATGATCGATGGTTAAATCTCAAACCCTAATGACTATCTAGTTAGGTAAGCCCTTCCGGATCACTACCGTACACTAGACGCTTATGTGATGTTTCAATAATTAGACACCCCTTCCGGTTGACCATCTAACTACTATTAAGACAATCCTAATGTGATCAAGATTAAGCTAAGCAATAAATTAAAGCACATACAACAAATATATGGTTAAGAAGCTATAATCAATTTAATTAGGTTTTCCCAAACAAACTTAGATAGAAGAAAATAGAATTCAAAGATTATACATATGCAAAAACCAATCTATTGGAAAATTATTTCATACTAAAAAGAAATAAACTAAAATAAAGATACATACTATCAACTTGCTTCACTTGAATGACTTCTATGATAAATAATATTAAGGACTAGTAAAGGAGAGGCAAGGACATGTTTACAATGATTTATACATACATACATATATCCATGAAGTTTCATACGTATATATATATATACCAAAAGAAAATTAAAAAAGTTCAAAATATTTTTAAAAACAACTTCATAAACGAAATTAATATTTACGTCTATGAAGTTTTATTTTTAATATTTGACCATTTTGATTTTTTTTTTAATTTTTCAATTCCGATATTCTGTTTTATGTGATGCTATAACACAAAAAAATAGATTTGTCAATTCATAAAGAGGCCGCGAAAATGGGTATGGTTCTAAATAATCCCTTTGGGGAAATAGAGAGGTGCTAGGCCTCCAACAAGAAAGAAAAAAGTTGTCAAAGAGAATGATGTGATGGAGTGATTAAGAAGATTGGAGGAAAAACATGAAGATATGATTGAAGCAATAAGAGATATGACAAGAGAGTTCGAGTTGATGAAACATACCTTCACAAGATGGAGTCAACGGTATGTGATCTATACAACTTGACTAAGAATAATGCTCAACCTCGACGTGATAATGAAAGCGATTGGTCTAGGGTTGATTCAGATATGTTCACTTAACCCTTCTTATTTAGTAGTGTAAATTATTTTATTTGCTTTATTAGAGTCTTTTCAAGTCGTGGGGACATGATTCATATTTGAGTTTGGGGTGGGATACTTGTTGTCCTTATTCCCAGTTTATGTGTTACATGTTTTATCGCTTTCTACAAAAATCAAATAAAAAATAGTTTAAAGAATTATGTGGGTGTAGAGTTTGTTGAATGGCCCCAAAAGCGAAATTTTTATGAATTAATGACAGAAACTAGTATACCTTAGAGTAAGTGCATAATGCGTTTTGAATGCATCCAAACACTTGATTGTAGATAGGAAAAGTTAACAAACAATGCAAAAGAAGCAAGCTTGAACTTGGTTAGAATGAGTTGTGTGTAGAACGTGAGATATAAACTAGTTGAGAACCCACTTAACTATGAACTAGAGGTGAGAATGGAGTGTAACTACGTAGCTAGAAAGATGATACACGGGTCTTTAATAGCCACTTGATCCTTTTATATTTCTAACCGAATATTAATGGTATATCCTTATTAGCCTCATTTTTAAGCCTTTAAGCCTTTATTTTGTCGCCACAATATAAGTCATATCCCTTAGTTTATAGGACTTTCCATATGACCCGCACTTGAATCGCAGTCCTGAGACTTGTTGTCTCTAGAGCTTGAGTTTGGGGTGGAGGGTTTCATCATTGGGAGATTACATTGGGTGTTAATTTTATGCGGTTGTATGTTGTGCGAAATTTTGATGATATATTAATTGTAACCCTTTGACGGGGTTTTTGAAAAAAAAAGAGAAACTAAGAGATATGACAATTCACATCAAAACGGGTGTCATAGATATCTTACAAAAAAGAGATAAAATGAAAAAGGAACTGAAAATAAAGTAACTGGAAAGGTGGAAAGATTTGGAAATCATCATGAAAGATTATTGGGTATTTGGGGACGCTAAATTAGTGCGTCGAGTGAGAACATATTCGAGTGAAAACTCAAGCTCTAGGACAGTATGTTGATGGGTAGTGAGGAGAGAGCCAAAAGATCACTTCACATTTCCTAAATATACATATCACACTGTCCCTAAGTCTACGCTAAAACTGTAAAGACATCGTGATTCTTAGGTACGTAGTGGAATAACAATTTTGACAAAAGGGAGTAAATGAGTGGAGCATTCAAAAGAAAGTAAGGACCTATGAACACCTTATAGCCACCGTCTCAAGCTAAGTATCAAGGGTAACCTTCTAGTACTGTGAAGTTAATTCGGAATTGAGATTATCTATGTGGTTTACTTTGTAGGATAGGTATATGTGTGCATTAGTTCTTAGGTTGTATAATATGAGATATATTTTAAGTTTTGCTTTGGTATCATTCTTTGGATTCTACATTTGCTTTGTAACTTAGACCTCTAATTTTGTTCTTAATGTGTCGGGATGACAAAGCTTTGAGTTGAGGGTCTTGATGTCTCCCATTTTGTGATAGAAAAATCCCTTCACGAGACATCATTTTAGGTTTAATTTGGACTTAATTTTTAGATTTATCATCGTATTTTGATATAATGAACTTTCTTAATTCATTTTGGAATTATTTGTACTTTTAAGAGCTTTTGTGTGTTAATCTGTTTGTTTAGTGTGAAGTTCTTAGATATATGGATGCTAGGAGGCACCAAGATGTAAGAAGAAGTGAAGATTCAAGTCCAAGAACAAGAAGTAGCGTTAAAAGAGTAAAAGAAGACACTTTAATGAAGGTGGAGGAGTTTTAGAAAGAGTGAAGTTGTCACTTATTTCGAAGTTAGGATTCAAACTTAGTGGTTCAAATGAAAAGTGTGGGCCTTGAAGACAGTGAATTTTGAGAAGTTAGATTAGTGGATTTGGACTTACGATACAAAATTTATGACCTATTTACTGAAGTGATGCAGTGCAGTTACTAATTAAGTAAAATAGATTTGGGCCTTTTTAATCACTTACTTAAGCCCGTATGGGCCAAATCTGTTTTACGGCTCTATATAAGGCTTATTACACCCAGTGTTCTAAAAGGCGCTAGGCGCTAGGCGGGCGGTCGACCACCTTCGAGCGCCCAGGGTACTAGGCGGGCGCCTAGGCGGAGCCTAGGCGTTTTCTTGCTAGGCGGTTTTTATATTTATTTGAATATTTTTTTAAATTTATATAATTTTTAAAATAAATTTATATAATTTTTAGTGTTAAAAAATAATTTTTTTTAATTTTTTTGTATTAAAAAATAGATTTTTTAAATTTTTTTTAGCTTCTGACCGCCTAGGCGCCGCCTAAACCCGCCTAGGCCCGCCTAAGACCTTCTGGGACCGCCTGGAGGCCGCCTGGGCCATTTCTGAAAGTTCAGCTACCTTCTAGCGCCTAGGCGCCGCCTAGGCGGCCGCCTAGGCCGAGTTTTAGAACACTGATTACACCTCATCAATCAGTACACAACTTTTTATATCATAATTTTAAGTAAGGGGAAAAACTACAACGCTTGGAAGCAAGGAGCAGAAGCTGGAGAAGAAGGCCAACACCATTCTTCCTCAACCAAAGCTTGAATTATTCCACCTTTTAGAGTAATTTTAGTTTATTTTATGTTTTAGGAATTATGATTTCATTTAATTGTATTACTTTGATGTTTTTAATAATAAGTTATATATTTAAAGCTTGAGAATTGCATTAAGGGATGAACCCTGGTTTTTAATCTACATTTTTTAATTATGGGACTGTGTTCAATTTAATTTCAAGTCGACTTCCCTTGTATTGACTATATATTCTTGTGCTTGTTTACTACTATTAGTTTGGCCAATTAGTGATAGGTTTTAGTATCTCAGACTATTCGCCGCGAGTCAATCATCGGATTAGGGGTTTGAGTACAGAACTAGAATATAGATGCGTGGTGTGCATTATTGAACCTGGTTGTCTTAACTAACCACGTACTCATTTGGGTTTTATGAATTGAACATTTGAAAGTATCTTTAGTGTCACTCTGACGAGGTCATTAATACCGTAGAATAGCTCCCTATCTATCTTGATGGGGTTTAGGAAGATTTTAGAATCCCACCTCGTATAAAAGCTCAATTTTACCCTTAAACAAGACACATTAGAATAATTAACTTAGGTGATTTTTGAGCAACACTCAAGCTATCTCTCATATTTAAGTAATCTTTTCTTAGTTAATTTAGTTTTACTTCTAATTTTAATCATTTGTTTTATTTCAATTCTTGCATAGTCTATATAATCCAAAAACAAAACAAATATCTACTCTTATTTATTATTATTGCAATTACTTCTATTCTTCGTACAAACACTCAGTCATAACCTAGTAATCCATGTAGAGAAGATAATCCTGATTTTACTTATCAATTACTTGGAACGACCCGTACACTTGTGGTTAGTTACTTCTCTTATTTAGTGTTGATTTTTATCACATTTTAAGAACGACCAAACGTACGGTTTTTTTTCTACGACTAATATAATTGTTTATCTAAACAAAAAAATGATGTAAGAGAAGTTGGATATCCTAATTAACAAGGTTAGGTAAATTTGATTTAACTAACACCAATTAATATTCAAGAATACTAAAACAGTGTTGGGAAGACAACGATAGAATGCAACTCAAAGACACTGTAAAAAATTAAAAAAAAATATTAAGAAAGTAAATTTTAGAGAGAAAATAAACCAAAATCAACTCTCATTTAAGATTCAAACTGATATACTATCTCTATTCTATAATAAATTACTTTTTAGAGTTTTCCACATTAAATAACCTAAAAAATAGGAAAGAATGAGTTAAAAAAACAATAAATCTCTATTTATAAGAGAGAAAATTAAATTACTAATTGTTGAAAGATTTAAAAAAATATAAAAAAAATCATTTATTTTGTATTGAAACTTTAAATATTATGGATCTACCGGGAAGCTAATACATGCGCAAATTGGTTAGCAAAGTATGGTGCAGCACGTTCAGAGGAACCAAGGTTGTACAAATCCCTTCCGGATAAACTATGGCGCCTACTAACTGGAGATAGAGTTGGCTAGGCGGTGCCTCGTGCACAAGTAGTCAGTTAATAAGTTTTTGTTTGGAAACTTGCTTCCGATTGATTAGACCTCCTTTGTAATTAAAAAAAACTTTAAATGTTTTTTTTTAACTAAAATATTCATTATTGTGAAAGAAAAAGGAGGTAGCAGTTGTTAACATTTTTCCCCTCGAGTTGAGGTTTGTGGTTATTTTTCTATATAATCATTTTTATTTTTGTAATTCTAGTTGATCAGTTCGAAAATTGTGATATTTAGTTAATGTAATATGAGCACGTTTAGGATTGCTTTTTAAAATATGATTTTAGATTTCTAATAATACTCTAAATTTTTAAAATCACTTTTAAAAAAAACACTAGTTAGGTGATTATTAAAAAAATCATTTAAATAATTTTAGATGTCAAAATATTTTTTTTCTATTTTTAACAAATACTAAAATTTTAATTGAAAAATACTTTTGAGTCTAAAATAATCAATCCCAAAGGCACTATATCTTTCCGTTTGAATTTTCCTTTCTAAAAAAGGTACACCAAATTTTCGATTTATTTTGTTTAAGGAAAGCCAATTAGCTACCTACTTGACCCAAAAAGGCGAGAAAAAAATAGTTATGAGTACCTCTACAAATTTGGTAGTATTTAAACAAATTGAGTTTAAAACATCCTTGTAAAATATAGTAAACATAAAGCCTCTAACATCTCTTCAATTTAAGCATGTATAAATTATGTATTACGTAAAGATGAACACCATGCAGAAGAATAAACACACACCAATTAGAAATTCCTCAAATTTATTACTACAAAAATCAGCTTGTTGAATCTTCAATCATTGGTAGCAAATGACTAATAGAGTTCGAGTAACGGTAATACTGCACAAACACACATAATCAAGAGTGAAATAAAGTTTTTCTTTTTTTTTGTCAAGTATTTTATAATGACATGAGAAATATTTAGATACCTCTTGCATAACCTCTTCACATTTGGTGGCTAATTCTTGCTGCTTAGCTGCTCCAGATTCTTTTACTGAATCAATCTTTGTTAATATATCATTTGTCTGGTAAATTGAAGCAAACAAATAATAAATTAATCTTCTAAAAATTAAACACGTGCTAGTTAAATAAATATTACCTTAGCAACCACAGCTTCCACCTGGGTTTTCCTTAATTCAAGTTCTTTTCTTTTTGCTTCGATTTCTAATTTCACATTATTTACTTCTTTATTAGCTTCTTTAAAGCTCATATCTCTTTCCTTTTCCAATTGCTTCTTTAATTCATCCAATTGAACACCTAAGCATTCAAATAATCTAAAGTTTAGAATCTTTTTATTATGTAAAGAAAGCATTTACTAATAAATACCTTTTCCTTGCCTTTCAACTACTTTAGCCTCAAGTGATTTATCAGACATTCTTTCATCATTTAGTTTACTTTTGAGCATCTTCACCTCTTTTTCAACTGATTTACCAGAGTTAACCTAATACAACCAAGTCTTACAAATTGTTAAAAAAACATATGCTCATAAAGAAATACACTTAACATGAACAAACCAGTTCTTGTAAAGCCTGAATTTGTGTCAAGTGCTTGGACATTTTCTTACAAGCCTGCATAAAAAATCAATCAATTTACCCATCTTAGCCAACACATTTACTAAAATATACAACTCATAAGTGATGCTAATTAAGTTGTATTTTTAATAATATATAGTATGAGACTAGTGAATGAAGATAGAAAAAGAATAATACTTTGGTATAAATTTCAAGCAGGGTCCTTTTTTCCTGAAAAGATTGCATTGCTGCTCTTTCAGCATCCTTAGCTTCAGTTTGTACCAATTTTTTCTCCTCTAATGCTCGCTGAAAGTTCAAATGTTAAATATAAAACACATAATTTACTAAACTATGTAGAGTATTTCATACTTGAAGCTTGTCTGGTGATTGTACGATTCTAGAACGTAAGTTTGCATTTTCTTGAGCACTCTGTACCAACACAAACTCTGCACTCGAGATCTGTTGAAAAAAGTATTAATTTAGTATGCTCGGAAGTTGTGTAATAAGCAAAATTGTTAACCTTTTCATCAATCTCTTTAGATTTCTCCTTGAGTTTTATTCTCGAAGCCTTCAAAGACATCTGATGATTATTAAGTGCTGCAATCATTTGTCGAAGTTCATTAACTTTACTATCAACTTCTTGAACAAATGGTATTTCACTTTTCACTGATTCGTTAAACTCTTCAATTTCTGCATGTAACTATTAACTTCATTCAACATTTACTGACTTACCCTTACCCAATATTAAGTAAAAGTAAAGTAGTACCTGAATTTCTCTAGCCTCTAATTCTTTCCTACGCTCATCAAGTAAAGTCAGCTCTTCCACAATTGGTCTACAACTATTCATTTTCATTTCTCTATACAAACACAATTAAAAGATACTCAACACCTAATTAAGCCTCGGTTTAAAAGTAAGGAAAGGGATTTTTACTTATGAAGGCAAAAATTGAGAATGGCGCTTAGAAAAATCTCAGTACGATCAGTATCGGGTTTGATCAAATCACTCAGACAAAACTTCTTGGGGCAATCCAAAGCAATCAAAAGCTCCCTCATTTTATTGCAAAGCTTAATTACACGAACAGAGTCCAAGTGGTGGTCTGGGTTCTCTAACATCTCTAGATCCTCAAAATTTAAATGCTCATAATCCTCCCTAAACCAAACAAGTATAATTAATTACTCATAAAAATGTTATTTAAAAAAAAAAGTAATTTAATTTTATTACTGAAATAATTCGATGTGGTTAAGGATGGCATTGTAGAGTTTGGAGATAAAGTCCATGGTGGGATGTAAGAGGTCGGCGTAGGAGATGTTTGCGATCTGAGAATCGGCCAGTACGGCGATGATTTCCTGATGTGGCAGCCTTGGGTATTCGTATTTCGACATTTCAAATTACTGCAAAAAAAAAAATTACAGTATTAGAGCAAATTCTTCGTATCCATTTGTGAAATTTTATTCTCTTCGGATCAGATTAAAGCAGAAAAAATTCATATAAATGAGATTTCAACATAATAAAATTCTAAAGGTTAATAACATATGGGGTTTTGAAAACCATTTTCTATGGTTAATAAGAAATATATGGGTTTTTTTTTTCTTTAAAGAAGTTTCTGAAATCAGTCATATAATTGGTTTCGGGACTTGTTGTTTCAGTTGAAGTGTACAGGTTGCAGTTATAGCTGGGTTAATTCTCGAGATGAGGCAGCAACAATGATGATAAGTGGGGCCCATACTGATGATTAGAAAAGCGTTGATGAGATTATGTTTGCTAAAGATGTGATTCTTTTTTACTGACAGTATGATGGTAGATGTTTTGATAAAACATGTTCATGATCAAATATTTTTTGCGTACATTTTAGGACATGAGGTTTTACCATGTGTTCTAAAGGGAGACTGGTTTTTAATTCTTAGAATTTGGATACAATCACATAGTCATTTGACTTAATTATTTTGGATACACTTTATTTTTTTGATCAAGTTTCATAGATAAGCTTCGTCTCAAAACTTTTCTGGTCAATACATTGTTGTAGATTTGGGATTTTTTTTATCAGAGATTTGAAAACTAAAGATCCAATAGATGATTTGCAAAGTTTGAAATTGTGAATTGTGTTGTTTTTTTTATGTGGTTTTTTTAATCTTTTGCAACTTAGAGTATCCATATCCGGTCTAAACCCGTATTTTTAGTTTTATATATGAATATAGAGAACGAAAACAACATAAAGTATGAGGTTAATATGAGTTGGTGAGGTGTGTGTGAGGTAAATCAGCGAGTTGGTGAGCGTTTAAGCTATGTGAGGTGTCGGATTTGTAAATCGAAGCTGTGAGCCAAGTTTTTAGGTACCGTAGTTACAATCGATAAAGCTCGTGCAATAATTTAGCTTAATTGCACTACAGGTCCCCGTAAGCTAAACATGCAATGTAGGTCCCTAAATTATGAAAAAATTGCACTACAGGTCCCTATATTATGCAAAAATTGCATTGCAGATCCCTATATTATGCAAAAACTGCACTGCAGGTACCTATATTGTGCAACAAAATTGCACTGCAGATCCCTATATTATGCAAAATTGCACGGCAGGTACCTATATTATGCAAAATTGCACTGCAGGTTCCTATATTATGCAAAAATTGCACTGTAGGTCCCTATATTATGCAAAAACTGCATTGCAGCTCCCTGTATTATGCAAAAACTGCATTGCAGCTCCCTATATTATGCAAAAGTGCACTGCAGGTCCCTTTATTATGCAATATTGAAATGAAAACAAAAGAAGTATCTACAAATTATACTCGATCAACAGAAGTAGAGATACTGATATTAACAAATTGCACGATCAAATTTGAATACAAATCGAATTGTAATTGAACAAAAATAAGTAGAAAGGTTAAAGTGTAAAAATAAGTATCTAACCTGTGATGTTCCTACGGCGACGGGAGAATGATGATGACGTTAAATTTTTACCTTAAATTTAGGGTTCAATTGAATAAAAAGAGGGTTTTTACCTTAAATTTGGTTTTTTAGCACCTCTTTCTTGATAGTGTAAAGTGTTGTTGGTGATGGAGAATGATGATGACGGAGGTTATAGAGGGGGTAGAGTAGGAGAGTGGCCGGTGGGGTGGGGAGGGTGTGAAGAAGAAAAATTTCCCGCCTAAAAATCGATGATATGGTTTTAAACTTAAAATATATTGGAAAGAATTTGTAATGTAAAGAGGATCCGAGTGAACTGATCCAAATCTTTTTTATTTTTTTAAAATAAAATTTGCTTAAAAAAAAAAAAATTATCCAAAGGATCTTAAAACACCCCCTAAGATCTAAGAAGACTTCACTAATATTCTCTTATTACTAAAAGCCACAAACTTAATTTAACGCTACAAACCAAAATCTAAAACCTTTATGTCATTTTTTTTGTTTTTTTCTTATACATATTAACCTTTTTACCAATAATTCTAAACACTAAAAAAATCACTCAAACATCTCCTTCTCTTTCCATTTCAACTCTCCCGCAGTTTTTTTGTTACTAAGCTTTCTAATAGCAGCCATGGCTGCTGGTGAAGCTTGTGAGATGGCGGCCACCATCGCACCTCCGGCAAAACTCCAGCGCCTACACAAGAAAACCCTAGATACGAAGCTCCAACACCTTCGTTCGTGAAGCTTCGAGTGGCGACGGTTCGAAATCTGGGCAGGAGAAAACGGCGAAGGTCTTCTTCAACAGGTTTAGACTTATTTTTGCTCAGGCGAGTTGAAGACGCAGTTCGTCGTCAGCCAATTCTGCTGTTCGCGAGAGCAAGAGAGTTGAAGGCGCCGGTTCGTGGTCAACCATTTTCGGCGACCATGGTTTCTTGTTCTTCTCAGGCAAAACGGCGACGGCAGATGGAAGAGGTTCGAGCTTGAAGGAGGCGTTCGTGACTCCCTGTGCAGATCTGGTTCGAGTTAGACTTGTCGCCAGGATCTCTGGCTTCCTCCATTAATGATTTATATACTGTTCCGGCAAGATGAGCTTCGAGATTCACCGGAAGACCTCCTTGCTTCAGTCGTGTTCTGCCACCGTGAACATCCATCATCATCGGAGTAGAGCCAGAGCATCAGACGGTGAACAATACTCAATAGATTGTTGTGTGATTGTCTGGTCTCAGAAGGAAGGTTTAATGTAATAGTTTCAACCTCTTGAGCAAGTTCTGTTACTGAGTTTTGTATACTTGGTGCAATTTCCTTTAGTTGATTTATTAGGACATGTAATTAAGTTTACAAACATTTAAGGTAATTGTACTATAAGTCCCTATAATGAAACTATTATTACTCACCTTGTATGCTAGCTAAATGTTGTCTATGCTCTGGACCTTCCCCATTATAAGTGTTTGCCTGTAAGAAAAATATTAATTTTCATCTTGGTCCCTCAAGTATACATTATGGTTCAATTCTACCCTGTTATACTTACTAATTGAAGTGATTGTTTATAAATACGTTGTAAAGCATGTGTCCAACGTCTTACAACTTCTACAATATCAACACTAGTTTGACCTCTTGCACTTTTATTATCAGTTGTGGGACCACATTGTTTTCATTCTTATCTGAACTCCCTAAATCACTACTTTGATCCATAGCTGCTAATAAAGCTGAACCAGATATACGATACCTATAAAGAAATATTAATTTTCCCCCTACTCAGTAAAGTTACTGAGCATACGAGCATACTCAGTAAAGATACTAAGAAAACGAGCATATTTAGTATAGTTACTCAATAAAAAATTCGAATACTCATTAACGTTTTCTGATACTCAGTACTTTTTCTGATGACTCAGTAACTTTTTCCGACAACTCAGTAACTTTTTCCGATACTCAGCACTTTTTCCATACTCAGTTTTTTTTACGGCAGTGGTCCGCGATGGTCGGTGGTTGTGGTTGGAGCTGGAAATTATTGATACTTAATGAAGGAGGAGAGAGAAACAATTATAATGGAGGAGAGAAAAAAATGGTAATGGAGGAGAGAGAAAAATGGTAATGGAGGAGAGAGAAGAATCTATTTTTTTTCTTATATACACTATAAAGGTATTCATGACGATGTGCATTTCTCCAAGACCTTATAGATAATTCACCCAAAAAAGAACTATTACAGATTACTTAATTCTCTATGGGGATTGTCATTGAAAGATAAAAGGCGAAACTAGTTGTCAAACATACTGGAATATTGTTCTCCTACTAATAGGAGCAAAAGTATGTCTAGATAGTTCGACAAGACCATAAATACTGCTAACAATATTACAAATTTTACAAATATTAACTACACGGTTACAAGCAAGTGGTTGTATTACATTAAAGGAGTCACTCTCGATGATAAAACTTCCACATGGATAATCTATAGCTATTTGAGTAGTTTTCAAAATCCCAACAACTTCTGCCTCCACCACAGAGTCGATGCTAATACTCCAAGATTCTATTGTCACAAAATCACCATTCGAGTATACACGCAACTGCCGACTCTTTATCACTATAAATGTCATCACAATTACTTTTAAAGTGGTTTGGGGGATGGGGGATCCAATTACCCTTCTCATTATTTATTTTTTGGGTTCCAATTGTGTTATATTAGATAGAAAAATAAATGCAAATACAAAATCTAACCAATCCTCCTTGGGGAATCGTCATTACATACGATAGTTGCGAAATGGGGGTGATTTGAAACGAACCAATTTCCAAACAGTTTGCTCGATAGCTTGTATTTGGCAACCTAGTCAGCCACATAGTTTTCTTCCCAAGATATAGGAACAAACCGATCAACAAAACCATAGATATTGTTTACAATATTGCAAATACTTAGTGTACTGACTGGTAGGATGGGGCAAGAGGTAGCATAATAGAAGAGGGGTCGTTCTCTATAATCACACTTACCACCGGAAACTCTTCATCTAATTATGTCGCTTTCAGTACCCTATAGCTTCTGCCTCTAGGACTGAATATGCCCCAATAGAACACGCTTTACCTGTCAAACAGTGTCTGTTAGAGTTTCTTATATTACATGCAATTGTCGCTCCTTTTTTTTACTATAGGCTACATCATAGTTGATCTTAGTAAAAAAAAATTGGGGGTTACCAACCCTTGTTACTAAGAATAGCTTCTTAATTATTAATTGGAAAGCTACTATTGTCTTTGTTACTATTGTCATTGTTAGAGGCATAATTATTATTAACAACCATTCTGATATTCCATATATTTCACACATTGTCTTTTTCCATAATGTTAGGCTATTTGGGTATATTATTTTATACATTTATGTCTAGTTACCTATGGCCATATTAAGAGTATGTATGCAATTAATATTGTTATATTTAAAATTATTCCTAACTTTCCAGATATGCCAATCCAAGGTGAAAATAAACCCTGGTATCAAGTCATTTTTTTAAAATTCTCATTTATCTTTGATGTTCCACATTCGCTTAGTAATACATTACATTCTTGACTAACTTTCAAGGAAATCGAATTTTGTGGAGACAAAATCTAGATTATATTGAAAAAAGTCCAACTAAAAATCATGAATATCCTCTTTGGTCAAAGACCTAAAGTATCCATCTATATATTGTTACTTGTGCAACATAAGATATAAATGTTCCACCATTATGCACAAAGATGAGCTCACGAACAAATATGAGAATTTATATTCAATCTTCAATGATTGATATGTATCTTGGGTTTGCTACATGAAAAATATGTATACTGAAATACTATGCATAAAGCAAGATTCTCATGATAAGAGGGGAAGCTGAAAAATATTTTATGAGATGCATCGTCATCCTCGCAAATAAATTATGAGCTTAGTGTAAATATAAGATGCATTCATAAGTGTCTAAATCACATTTCATCTCTATAAAATCCTGCTCAAATTAATTTTCTTTGAAAAAAATACTTTGCAACGCGTAAAGCGTGGTCGACCTGCCGGTTTCAAAATATCATAAAATTGAGCAGTATGAGCAAGATGGCACTTCTAAAATTATCATGACATAATGTAGAAAGTGTAACTAAAAAATAGTACTCTAAAAAGAGTATTAGGTACATGAATATTTTCTCAGTATTGAGAAATTGAGATAAAAGAATCTCATTCAATTATATTACTACAGAAATATATGGAATCGAAAAACAAATTGATCATGATCGAATAATATGTGCAAATGATCATGTAAAAGTTACTATATGAAAACGGGGATCTTGAATCGAATTCCATTCTATAATGTCGTCTAGAAAAATTAATTTTGGCCAAATATGAAATGACACAGTCAGGCATAAACATAATCACACAGTCAGTGTGAATATATGAAGTACTTTTTTGGTGGAAAATATTTGCCTGAAAATTTCATGTAGGATTTCATGTGCGTCTTATGGTAAAATAAATTTATCAATATGTATCGTGTGATACGAAAAAAATCACATGAAAGTCTTTAGAAGACTAAAAACGCGTATACATAAATCCCGGGATATATTAGAATGATATTTTTATAACTTTTGTTGTCTTTAACAATCTTTAATTGTCTTATATATTGTCATGTAATCTAACATGCATATATTTGTTTTACATTTCATAAGTAGAATACGTGTTTATTTATGATTACGTGCATGAATATTTATTACTCTAATTGCACATGTTTTAATTGTGGATCATTCTAATGTCATATGACGATATTGACTGCCTATATTGTTTAATTTAAATTATAGTTACTATTAAAAATGTGTAAGATACTAAATATCGAGATTATATTCGAAACTGAAGATCATCACATATACGTTTACATAAGGGAGAACAACACGTATTGCAATCTTTATTCCTTCGTCAAGATTTTTTCCACTGGGTTTTCCTGACAAAGTTTTTAACAAGGAAAATTTAAAGCGTATTGATAAGGATTATGTACTCTTTTCCTTCACTAGGTTTTACCCCACATGGTTTTCCTAGTAGGGTTTTAACGAGGCATATCTATAAAAATTTAGTGGATATTCAACTCGACTTGGTCAAATTAAAGTTCACAAGAAAAACCTGAGATTCAAAGTCCAAGATAAATATCATGTCAATATAATTTATTGGATTCACTTTATAATTTTATGCAAAGATACTTCCATTTCATGAGACATGTCGATAATACTAATGATCAAGATACTTTGTCCACACTTTCAGAGCGAGATGCATATGCGTTGCACTCTTTTTCCCTTTACTAGTTTTTTTCCCACTGGGTTTTACTAGCAATGTTTTTAACGAGACAACATCGAATGCGTATTTGAAATAATACCCAAGGGGGAGTGTTATGAAATATTATAATTAGTGGGTATTATTCTAGAGTAGTGGAGAGCTTTTGTAACTTTTCCTTTATTCTTTGTAGCTCTCATATTTAATTATATATAATGGTGTAGTAAGTAGGCTAGTCTGAGGGTCTATAATTCCCTATAAAAGGCTAGTTGATCATTGTTCCTGCTACACACTTTTGGTTGAATAAGATGAATAAAACTTCTCCATTATCTTTATACGTTTTCTTCTTGTTTTACAACAGAATGAATAATTTTACTGCATTATTGATAACAGTGGTGGTAAGGCCTTAAGAGATATTATCATCAACAAGGTGCTTGTATATCTTTTCTATCACATACTAAGGGAGAGGTATATAGGAGTATTTGGTGGAAACATGTGATCCGAAAGATAACTATGTTTCCTGTAATAAGTAGTTATTGGTTTATCCTGTTATTGTAGTTACAGACAAAATAGTTACTTGTGTAATCAATTGATGAAGTTCAGATATGATTGTTTCTTGTTTGATAAGGTAAAATATGTTTAGAAACATTCAAGAGTTTAAATCCTGTCTAGTCGTTTTTATAGAGTTAGAGTTATACAGTGTCGTCCCAATTGTTTAAGAGTTTGAAATGATCCAAAGGGAAAAGCCCTTACAAGTCCCTTCAGAGCCACCTTCAAAGGACCACATTGTAAATAGATGTTGTTGTGACACAATGTATGTGATTGGTGTGGCCTAAGGTGTGATAAAAAGATGATATAATAAGTGCAAATAAACACCCTAAGCTAACACGGTTCTGCAAGTATACAGATCGTATGCAAATTTTAATGAATAAGTAAGATTCGTTCCTCAGGGACTACGAATGTTAAGAAGAACTTATGCAAATTATTCAAGTGCAGATATTAAAGATAGAAAAGCTAATACGCTAGTAGGAAGAAGAGATAGACAAATATTTATTTGGTTTTTCAAATAATAAAACTAAACTAATAAACTAAAGACAGATACTAAATAAAAGAAAAGAAAAGAAGATAGTATGAAAGTTAGCTTGAGTAAATAGCATGCAATCCCTACTAGTTTTGCCGTTCTAAACATGTAAGGGTGAATTACGTAGTATTTCAATAATCGGTTCCAATTCGCTATCGGTAGTTTCAAATAGGATTTACCTGTGTCAATAAGGCTTCCTAAGCAAACTTTTCCTGTAATTGGTAAATAGTCACAAGAACTATACCATAGTGATTATCTAGCTAGGTTGGGTTGTCAGATCAGACCTAATACTAGACGTTATGTGCTAAACATGTAATTAAACACCGTTGTCAATGGTGACCTAACTACTAGATGGTAATTCTATATGGTCGCGATCCACAAGAACACATAATATAAATCCAAACACATAAACAATGAATAACAACTATAATTCTATTTAAAACATTAAATTCCCAAATTAGATAGATGTCAATCAAAACTAGGGTTCATACATATATGCTAAAACTCAAGCTAAAAAGAATTAATTCATACTAAGAAGAGAAGAGAAAAGAATTACAAAATAAGAGGTTGAAGAAGACATATGGTGTTTTGCTCCTTCCAGACTTCTTCTCTTGTGTTGCAGCTTCCTCTTGGCCTTAAGATCTGGCCAAGGATGATTTTCTAATGTTAAGAGGCTGTATTTATAGGGTATAGGTTGACCTAATTCGTTTTCTTGAAGGAGAAGTAAGTGGTGGACTCCAAGCCCAACTCAAATTCGTAAGGAAATAAAGATAAACACTGCTGGACCGTTTTGAGCATATCTTCTTCGTTATTGGTCGGTTTGAGCTCCATAATATACCAAAAGAATCGTAACAGAATTATCTATGTCCCTATGAAAGGAATCTTCCAAAATCGGCTTCCTTGTAGGAGTAATTACCACTTCTTTAGGCGTGTGCTGCAGAATCTCAGATTTAGGCAGCTTTTCCTTTTCCTAATTGAACTCTGTTTCCTTCTATCTCCAATTACTATGCATATCTCTTTCCATATCTTGTAGTCTTTGACTTGGACTCTAATTAATCTCCATAATTATCTTTAAAGTTTCACACTAAATAAACAATTAAACCCAATATGCTCTAAAAATATTATGTTACTAAATCAAGACTCAGAATAGGAAAGTGCACTAAACTAAGCTCAATTCAACCTATAAACTAATAAATAAGCCTAAAATGATGTCTCAGAATTATATTATATTATCACAAATGAGGAGACATCAGTGATCATACCTATAAGACTAATAACTTGATGAGCAGGAAAATTAATACCATGCTAATAAGTAAACAATTATAATATGGAAATAAAATATTCTAATAATGTCAAATATATTATGGTAAGATCATATTTAACATACCCTTACTCAAATAGGTCACATAGAGAGCACCTTAAGTTTGAATCTGGATCGTTGATGACGTATCTTGAGCGTTGTTAATCGAAAAGCATGACAAAGGAGTTGACATGGTGAAAATGTTGATGTTGTGGTGTGGCGGTGTGGATGAGAGATATATCGAGCGTTGAGATAAGGAACCAAAAACCGAATATGAGCGATTTACCGTGATGAGACTATTGGATGGCTTGACGAGATTTTGAATCCTACGAGAGAATTAATTTCAAATTTTACAAGAAGATTAAGCTTTCAAATTTTACGATAGGATTAAGGTATCAATTCTTAAAATATAAATGAGATTTCGATTCTTAGTGGAGGAATACGATTTTCATTCCTACTAGAGGAATAAGATTTCAATTTTTACGAGAGGAATAACATTTCAATTTTTACGAGAGGAATAATATTTCAATATTTATGAGAGGAATAAGATTTTGATTTCTACGAGAGGAATAATATATAAATCATGTGAGAGTCATAAATACTTGAGAAGGATAAAAAAGGCAAGGACTACATTATGAATGGATATTGTTGTAATACAATAGAGTAAGATCCTATTTATAGGATTAATCACTTGGTAAGCAATAAAGCTATTACTATGCTAACAAGGAAATATATATAATATAAAAATAAACTACTCAAATAAGTAACATATATTATGGTAAGAATATATTTAACACCCCCTCTCAAACTCATGTTGGTCGGATAGAGAGAGACTTGAGTTTGAAAACGGGATTGTTGATAACATGTCTTAAGCGTTGTACATCGACAAGCATGACAAAAGAGTTTACGTGGTAAAAATATTGATGTCGTGGTGTGGCGGTGAGGTGGATCGATGAGTCGAGTATTGAGAACTGGGGACCAAAAACCGAATGTAGAGCGGTTTACCGAGATGGGACCATTGGATGGCCTAATAATATTTTGAATCCTACGGAAATGATTAATTTCAAATCCTGCAAGAGGATTAAGATCTTGAATCCTACGGGAATATTAAGATTTCGATTCATAAGAGAGGAATAAGACTTTTATTCCTACAAAAGGAATAAGATTTCGATTCCTACGAGTGGAATAAGATTTCGAATCCTACGAGAGAATTAAAATAAATGGGATTTCTTTTATTCGTGCAGAAGCAATTGAAAAGATAATGATAGAAAATCATGGATGTTGGAGATTAATAACTTTCGAAAGAAAACGAAATGATAACGAGAAATCACTTGAATTAGTGGCTCCAATACTATGTGAGGTATTGAAATAATCTGAAGAGAGAAATAATATATTAATAATGCGAAAGCGATAAAGACTCGAGGATGAGAAAGACGGTAAGGTCTACATTGTGAATATATATTATTGTACTACAATAGAATGAGATCCAATTTATATACCTAATAACTTGGTGTGAAAAAAATCTAATACCATGCTAACAAGGAAATAAATATAATATGGAAATAAACTAATCTAATAAGGTAAAATAGATTACGGTAACAATATATTTAATAAGAAGGATGGTCAAAACGAATGCTTCTGGTCACGTTGATCCTTCAAAAGCATATGTAAAAAAACAACTCTTTAGGAGACCATGAGGCCCGCCCGACAAAAGTTCAGATCTTACTTTTAACACAATACAATATATTTTAATAACTTTTTAAATGGTAAGACTTCCACTTAATATTGGATATTTCAATATGCATCATAACCATTAATTATGATAATGAAACACATGCCAATTGATTATTTAGATAGTTACTATAATTGGTTTTTTTTAGTTTAAATCATAGGCTATGTGTTATAATACAATTGGCTAAAACCAATGTTGGATCATTCAATAGTGGATGGAAGATTTTTCCCTTCTTAAGGGATACTTTTTAGGGTGAATTACCCAAGGGGTCTTGGGGACCATCTTAGAGCCATATAGGAACCAAGTGGATTCTCTGTTCTACTTAGAGGCCTCAAAATTGACAAATACCTTTACTACCCTTATAGTGTATATAAGACAAAAAAAATAGATTCTTCTCTCTCCTTCATTATTATTACTCTCTCTCCTCCATTACCATGAATCTCTCTCCTCCTTTATTAAGTTTTCTCTCTCCTCTGTCATTAACTATTAATAATTCCAGCTCCGACCTCCGGCCACCGACCACCGCCGACCACCACCGACCACCGCCGGATAAAGTACTGAGCATGGAAAAAGTACTGAGCATGGAAAAGTACTGAGCATAAAGTACCGAGCGTGAAAAAAGTACTGAGCATAAAGTACTGAGCCTGGAAAAGTACTGAGCATAATGTATTGAGCGTGAAAAAAGTACTGAGCATAAAATACTGAACATGGAAAAAATACTGAGTATCGAAAAAAGTGTTGATTATTCGATTTTTTTTTGAGTCGTTTTACTGAGCATGCTCGTTTGCTCAGTAAATTTATTGAGCATTCTCGTTTGCTCAGTAAATTTATTGAGCATTCTCGTTTGCTCAGTAAATTTAAGCATACTTGTATCAGTTGCTTAGTTTTATTATTTACTTTATTTTTATAAAAAAAATTAAATATATTGTATACAAAACACAATTTATGTTTCAAGTGTCAAGAATCAGAAAAAAAACAAAAACAAAAAGAATGACAAAATGCTCAATAACACGTGAGCTACTAATCTGCGAAAAAGAAACAGCCGACCAAAAGAAAAAAAAAGTATTTTTTGCTCAATAACATATGAACTACTAATCAGATAACAAAAATACAGCAGGCCAAAAGAAAAAAAAAGTAATCGAACAGTTACATATTTTTCAATAATCAATTGTTCACCTTCCCACTAATCCAATCCATATATAAACATAGCCTTCAATTCTAATTACTGAATAATTATCAAACTATTGAGTATTGACTAAGAATCCTCTAAGAAGCGGAAATTCACAAGAAATCTGCATAATAATGCTAAACTAATTAATTGTGAAAATCAGACCTGGCGAAAAGCTGTTGAGCATCCCCAAACCGGCAAAGCTTCCATGGTCGAGCTTCAGCCATCAACAAAGAACTAGAGTGGCTTTCCCGGCAGATCTACTCACAGCCATCACTCCATTCGCAGACCTGCTTCACTATGGCGCCGTCGGATCTTCCTGCGGGGCTCTTCTCCATGGCCGAAGCTAGACGATGGTGGAACTCACGACGGTGGAATAAAAAAAGCAATCATTCGCCGGAGATTCGAGCTTTGTCTTCACACACTCATCCATGGCTTATCTTCACGGAGGTGGCGAAGGTTTCCTTGCGCCGGCGAGTCACGAACGGCGGCAAAGCAAAGCCGCGTCCAGACTTTAAGAGAGAGAAAAGAAAAAGAAATAGAAAAGAGAGGAGAGAGATGATAAATAATTAGGGTTTTAAAATAATTAATTCTGAATTAGAAATAGTATATATAGGAAATTAAAAAACAAAAGAGGGTAAAAAAGTAATTGGATTTTTAGTTATAGTGTTAATTTTTTATTGTGGCCTTTAGTAAGAAAAGTGAATCCACCTAGTCTTGTTGGGTCTTGGGGGTGGTGTTTTCAAGACCCCTTGGGTAATTTTCTCTACTTTTTAAAACTATACGCTAGTTACCCAAATAGTTCTCCAACTTTTAAAATGAAATATAAGCTACGTACACAAATGGTTTTATAGCTTTAAAAATTACCTAATTAATCCTTTAACTTTGTTTTTCTAGTGTTGTTAAAAGTGTTTGTCTCGTGCGCCTAGGCTATGAGGCGAGACGAGGTTCTCACAAGACGTCTTTGTTTGGAGTGAATCCATCTAACTTTGATAACCTTAACAGCCATTTTTCTTAACTTCCATTGTAAACATGTATTTACAGTGCTTATTGAACCAGATTCAATCCATTAATCAAATGTACTCACTAATCCTAATTTAACCTAATTAAATCTTTTTGTACTCATTAAATATATAGCATGATCAACAAGTGTTACACTCTTAATCTATTTTATTTTTATTAATTAATATTAATAAAGTGTAATATAATATGTTTTTTAATTAAATTAGTATAGTAGTTTTTATCTGGTTAATTTTTAATTAATTAATATAAGTAGTCTAATTTTATTTTATTTTATAACTATTTCATATAAGTAGTTTAGATTTATTTTATTAATTAATATTCGTAGAGTTAATTTATTCAATTAGCGAGGTTTAAGATTTAAAAGCACGACAACAAAACAAACTTGCGACAACAATTTCAAGCTAATTTTACGTCTATTTGAGATGATATTAACCTTGAAATAAAGCACACACCCTATTATAATAATATATGGTTTATTCCACATTGTTTACACGCTCCCTTTGCACACTCAACCGTCTTAATCGAAACAAACTACGTTACCCATTTGAGAAGTTTATTCTAGGTACAGTGCACATGTAGTAGCAATAGAGCGTGGTTTCAGTTATCATGAAGACACGAAACAAGTAACAACATAGACTAGGTAACACACCAAATAAGAAGGTCAAAAGACATTGTACATTGAAGATCAACAAGTGTAGCCTAGTAAAAACCAACAAACATAACTCATCGACGTCCAGTGATGATAGCCCGACCAATACAAACAAGGTACGCAGTTAGTGTAACTCAAAGAGGTAAAAAAATTTGAGGGACTGAGCAGTGCACTACGCCAAATCTATGGTATACTACTCCACAGGTAAAATTGTTACCAGAAGGGGTCACCTATCTACAATTTCAGAGAGTTCAGGACATGTGAGCGGTACACCAGGCCTATCGGCGGTAAACCGCGCTACGACACAAACTTTGGCAAGAGAGAGGCTAAGTGTTATACCATTTGACATTAAACCTAAACCCTAGCTTCCTTCTTCTTCCCAAGTACCCAAACTCCATTGGATCTTAACCCAAACCTTCACTTACCATCAAAACATACTCAAATAATCAAAATTCCACATCTAGATTCATCCATAAATCATTTCTGACAATAATTAACCCACCAAATCATTCCAACTCTGTTAAAAATAAAGATTTAAACAAAAAAAATCAACATTCTTTTTCCTAAATTCTTTGATTCCTTTTCACTCCATGACAAATCCTTCATACCCACATAGATAAACACCTTCCCTACACATATTCCACTCCAAATAATACCTAATACGCCACTATCAAGGGGTAATTCCATAGTGGTAAGATTTTGAGTTGGGTGTTAATGAAGATGACACGACGAATTGATTCACTTGTGATTCCCCCTATTTGTGATGAATTTATCTAGGACGGAGACATCATTTTAGGTGTATTAGAGCATTTAATTATATATTTTTATTCATATAAATATATTTTCCTATTTCTTGTATTGAACTGATGATTTATTATTTTTAGAGCATATTAGGTTTAATTGTGAAGTTTTAAAGATAAAGTGTAATTAATTAGATACCAAATAAATTCTGAGAGATAATGGAAAGAAGATAATGATGGAAATTAGAGATAAAGGAAGTAAAAGATAAAGTAGGAAATGAAAAGTTGTCAAGTAAATCTGAATTTCAGAAGCTACGTCCACTAAAGTGATCATAACTAAAAAACGGCTGGGAATTTGGAAGAACAGTCTGAAGCAAATGTGTAGATATTTTCGACGCTGTCGTTTCGATATAAACTGGATGAAAATAGAAGTTAAAACAAAGGAGTTACGTCCAAAACAAAACAACATCATGTTTTAACTTTTCTATATTTTAGGAAACAATTTTGATTTGGAAAAGAGTCATATTACTTGCCCTCTACTACAAGATTTCGAGCTAGGGGTTAGGAAAACCCTATAAATACACCCTCTATTCAGTAGAAACACATCCTTAGCCAATCCTTAAACCATGAAGAATCCTACATCAAGAGAAGATAAGTCTGGAAGGAGCTGAACATCAAATTCTGCCTTCACAAGCATTCAAACTTGAAATTGTTTTTTTTCTTTAGTATGAATTGAATTTATTTTAGCTTGAGATTTAGAATATGGTTATGAACCCTAGGCTTGTTTTACATCTATTTTAATTTGGTATTATAACTATTTAAATGAATTGGTGTTTTATTCTCTGTTTTATGTGTTATATCTCGAGCTAAACTCTCATACTATCTGCTTCTTTTATTTACTTTTCTGTCTTTAATTCTTTTAGTTAATTTTCCTATTCAAAAACAAAAATAAATATTTCATTAATCTTTTATTTCTTGCGTATTATTCTTCTAGCTTTATTAATTGCACTTTATATTGCATAAGTTCTCCTAACTTTCGCAGTCTCTAAGGAACGAATCTTATTTATCATCAAAACTTGCCTACGATTTGTGATACTTGTAGTGAGTAACGTGTTTAGTCTAGGGTGTTTATGTTCACTTAGTTTATCTATTTTTTTTATCACACACTAGGTGAAACCAACTTGCTTCCATGAGAGAGATGAAAAATAATACAAGCAAGGAATTAGGTGAGACCAAGAGGAAAACAGTTGAGGTTTATGTGAGCAAAGCTTAAAAAAAGGTGAGTCCTTCGATTAGATAAGAACCGGTTATGGTGGATTCAAATGCTCAATCTATTGTAATTTCGAAGGAGAAGACACCACAACCTCTCCAAATAAAAGTGCCACTTTCCAACAAAAGTAAGCTCCTAAGTTCCTATTAGATATTGCAACACAAATCATGCCTTATTTACACTCACAAACGCGAGGAAAATTGCAGAAGAACATGGAAAAGGTGAATATAAGAGGTTTCTTGTGAAGGGAGAAAGATTGGGTTGAAAAACATTCATGAGGAAGAGTTCAAGATTGAGTATTGAGCTTAACGATTATGGATCTTAGGTTTGAGGTTCCTTGGTCCTTCTAGTTAAGAATTGTATCTAATACAAATTATCAATTAAATTAATGCATATGTGGTGGATAATTTGTAGGAGATGCATCAGTGAGATATTCCAATAAGATTGTGTAAGGTTGTTTGTGATTACAATATGGTATGAATAAGTTGTTGTTTAGGGTTGTCATAGCTATACGAGCCTCTACTTTCTCCCCTATGAGAGGTGTTATATCTGGATATGGTAGTTTAGCCTCCAAGTAATCACCTAATTACCGTAGTAGGTGTTTTAAATAAACCAACCCTTAAGGAAGGATACAAAGATTTATTGTATCTATGATAGTGATGTCTCCCTATTTGTGATGATTTAATCTTAGTTGGAGATATTATTTTAGGTGTCTTTTAGAGTATTATGGTTGATTTTTGCATGAATTATTATATTTTTCTATTTCTTATCTTGTCTTGATTTGATTAATTATTATTTTTAGAGCATATTGGGTTTAATTGTTTGTTAAATGTGAAGCTTTAATGATATATGGTAATTAGTTAGATGCCAAATCAATTTTAAAAGATAAAGGAAAGAGGATAAACATGGAAATTGGAGATAAAGAAAGTAAAAGATAAGTATAAAAAGATAAAGTTGCCAAGTATATCTGAATTTCACCAGCCACATCCATAAAAGTGATCATAACTCAAGATTGGAATAGAATTTGGAAAAATCGTCTAAAGAAGAGTGATAGAGCTTTCTGAGACAATCAGTTTCGACATAAATAACATGTCATTTAGATTAGTATTGAAGGAGTTACGGCCAAAACAAAACAGCAACAGTTTCTTACCATTTTTATATTTTAGGGTTACGAATTTGATTTGGAAAAGAGTCCTATTACTTGCCCTATACTCCAAGATTTCGACCTAGGGTTTAGAATACCCTATAAATACACCATCTATTAATACGAAACATATCCTTGAACAATCTCTAAGCCAAGAGGAAACTTACAACAAGAGAAGAGAAGTCTGGAAGGAGCTGAACACCAAATTATGTCTTCACAAGCCTTCAAATTTGTAATTGTTTTCTTTTCTTTCTCTAGTATGAACTAATTTATTTTAGCTTGACATTTAGCGTTTGGGTATGAACCCTAGACTTGTTTTACATCTATCTACTTTGGGATACCATTGTATTCAAATTGAATTCATGTTTTATTCTCTGTTTTATGTGTTTTGACTTATTGTATATTTTCCTTACGAATGCATGCGTATAGAATTACCTTAATAGTAGTTAGATGGTCACCCGAAAGGGGTGTCTAATTATTAAAACACCACATAAGCGTCTAGTGTGCGGTAGTAATCCTGGCAAGATTTGCCTAACTAGATAATCGTTAGGGTTTGATTTCATCACTGATCATCATTAGAAGGCCGGTATTACTTAGGAACCTAATGGCGCAGGAACACCCTATTTAGGTCCCCTCGTGATTGTGATGTCGCCGCCCTAGTTCGTTCTCCGGGGATAGGGAGGAATTTAGAATCCTGGTTATTGCAATTCTATATAATTCACCCTTACATGATTAGAATAAACAAGGCTAGTGGGGATTACTTGTTAATTTCTCGAGCTAAACTCTCATACTATCTTATTTTCGTATTTAATTTTCTGTCTTTACTTTATTAGTTTAATTTTCTATTTACAAAAACCAAACAAAAATATCTTTACTCTTTTATTCTCTGCGTATTATTATTTCTAGCTCTTATATTTGCACTTGATAATTTGCATAAGTTCTCTCTAACTTTCGTAGTCTCTGAGGAACGAATTATCTTATCATTAAAACTTGCATACGTCCTTAATACTTGCAGAACCGTACTAGTCTAGGGTGTTTATTTTCACTTCTTTTCTCTATTATTTTATCACACCCTATGCGACACCAGATGGACATATCCTTGACCAGACATATAATGTTAAGCATATTTATGTGTGTCTATGTGTGTGTCTATATGTGTGTCTATGTATGTGTATGTATGTGATTTAGTTTTTTGGCTCCCTATGTAATGTGCCATTTAGACCTTATTAAGTACGTATGTTGTGCTGGTGAGTTATTACCTAAGTTTGGTAGGTTATTTGTCTCAAATCGTATTTTTACCACTACATTACATAATAAAGGGATTTTATATAGAAATTTAAAAACATATAAGGTTTATTCTATATAATGTTAATAACTAAAGGGGTTACAACATAAATAAGACAAATTAACCCTAGTATAAATAATCCTTAACTTAGTGATATTTAACCTGTCGCCGTATCATCTTCTACCTCTTCTATTTACCATCCCAGGCATTCAAATTAGCCGATTAACCCTTTCTATTCTCTCATTTTGTTGTAGCATCACACGCCCATACCCTTCACCTCTCTAAGGATACTTATATTTTCCCCATCACACCTCCCATCATCTATATAATTTTACTGAAGAATCGCATCCAACACTATTTTGAGAGTCGTCCGTTGATATCCCACAATTCTACTAATGAACCGAAATACACCAAAGTCGCCACCTCCAGCGATCAAGCTCTATGTAAGTGCAAAAAAACTAATTAATGATTAATGATAACTCAATTTCTTTATTTATATCCTCGAATTCATAATCCCTGCACCTCATTCTAACACGTTCTATTTGTATAGTTCTATATCAAAGTATCAATGAAATATTTTTGTTCTTAACAGATACATATATATATGCAACTTGTGATCATTGCCCATGACATTTCAATACAATATTCAAGGTACTTATATAATAACTGATATTGTTCATCAATTATAAAAAACGTTATATTAGTGCAAATATTACCGTAATCATATTTTTTGTATGGTATGTGTTATACAATACACAATTGCTGATTCATCTTTTAAAAGACTAATAAAACATAGGGAAATGGAATCTTAGATTCCTCGATTTATGTATTAGAACACCTACCCCCCCCCCCCCCCCCCCCTCCCAAAAATTATTATTTTTCTCTTCAGAAGTCCAATGTGCTTATAAGTTTACTTTAGTACCCTTGATTTGTTTTACTTATATTTTATTTATGAACCAATTTTTTATAAAATATTTCGAGGTTGTTTTTTTCACTATATTAGATATTTATTTACGGTAAAACAATATACTAAAAAAATGTTTAAATATAATATGTTTGTCATACAACTTTGTTTCAATGCCTTTGAAAATATCTGATATCAAAACAAATATTTAATACTTTATCAAGCTACATTATAATCATTTTTGTAATAATATAAAATAATCATTTTTTATACTTTATAAATATAATAAATGAATGTAGTAAGATATTTTTGTGATATATCAAGTATTCTAGAAAAATAATTATTTTTATAATAATAAATACTTTGTTATATATTTGGTTTCTTTCTATTTAAGTTGGATATCTTGTGTCTTCCTATTTAATATTTATATGTTTATATGCGCAAGAAATGCAAAAATGTTTATATCTATGATAAATATGTAAAACAGGCTAGCAATGGAGATGTCAAGGCAATGACTGCTGAGGTAGAAGAAGAGTCGCAGTTACTCAGTGATGTTTTGAGGATTAAATATATTCTCGATAACTATGAAGAAGAAGTAATCAAGATCCAGCCTTCTTATGTATCATTTTTAAATCTGAATATTCTCTGTTGGATCTATTGATTCAGGGTTTTTTTACTCAAATCTATGTTATTTGTTAGTTACACGTGCAATTTGGAGATTCAGTAGCTTTTTTTGTCATTTAGAAATGTGTTCTGTCATTTTCAGTTGGATGTTGATAAGGGGCGACCCTAGGTATGGCTGTGAGTGATGTAGCCCTACTAACACTCGAATTTTACCCTAGATTTAAATAATAATAGTATTCTTGAAAAATAATTATGTTTATAATAATAAATACTTTGTTAATACTTTATATTTGGTTTCTTTCTATTTAAGTTGGATATCTTGTGTCTTCCTATTTAATAATTATATGTTTATATATATATATATATATATATATATATATATATATATATATATATATATATATATATATATATATATATATATATATATATATATATATATATATAAGTTTTTATTCTCAATGAACATATCTCCAAAGTAAATAATTATTAACAACCTATTAACTATATTTTCATACCCAAAGTATCCTAATTTTATGTATAATATATTTTAAATTTTAATGTATTATTTATTTACATTAATATTATACAAATAGCTGTCCACTACCACTTCCACCGCATTCAGTGGTACCTTCGGCCACCCAATTCCGATCACCAACTTTGATAAATCTTTTGAAAATCATTATTAATTCATACAAAATCCAAACAACTTATATTTACAGAACATTAACTCGTAATTATCATATGAATCGTGGATAAAAAAATTTATATTTTTTAAATAAAATATTTTTCGATCTAATCTCTAACTGATAGTTTCGCAGACACACAATATTACATGTTTAAAATTATTTAAAATATGGAATCTTGTGTCCGAAACAAATTTAAATATTAATTTCCATGTTCATGATAGAACATAGAGTAATTAACTTCCACTTTGGACCATTATCTTGTACCAATTTTCCAAATTTAGCCACATCTTTCGTTTTCCTCTAATTTATGGTATAATTTTTGTTTCTTTTGGCCACAAACATTTTATTTTACTCCCTTATATTAACCCTTTTATTGATAAAATAGAAAACAACTAGTAAATTGAGGGATAGGAAGATAAATGTGTCATTAACTTTTGATTCATCTAACCATACAAGGGTAAATATTGGAAAATACTAAAATATATGTGTCCAAAATTAGAAAACAGTAAAAGATGTGCGTAAACATAGAAAAATAAAAAAGTAGTAAAGATAGTGGCCTAAAATGGAACTTCACTCTAAAACATAAATTTCATGGACAATTTAGCATATCACACAAGGACCAATGTTGCAAATTAACCCAACTTATATATGTAATACAAATAATCTTAACTACAACGATATCACCACCCGTTGCATAAAATTATAATAGTCAAATTAATCTTATGAAACTCAATTATCCCATCATCCATATATCTATGACTCATATATGATGCAAAAAATGCATAATAGATTCCTATATTTTTTAAAATTGCATTATAGATCATGATATCAGTTTTTGAATTAATTAAACTACAAGTTCCTATATTTGTGATCAAATTCTGAACATGAAACATTGAAAGAAGAAAACGTAAAAGGTTGAAAAATAGACCAGATATATAAATAACTTTTTATATCAATTAATTTTTGCCAAGACATTTCATAATTATAAATTTCACTTATTTTATTTATTTATTATCCATAATACTATTCTTGTTTGAAGATATTTAACTTTTTATATATTAATTTATACAGTTTTATATCACTCAAAGAGTCAAAAGAAATTTTGATCTCTACAAGAGGTGGTAAGGTTCATCTCCGGTGAGAGTTCTTATATCAAAAAGAAAGTAAAAAATAAAATATATTATCAAACATACTAGAGGTATGGATTGAATAATAATTTATTTATTTTCTTTAAATATGAATTATGATTAATTTTTTTTTTTTTGTTCAGCAGGTTGAACCACAAAGTTAAATGTTATTTAGTGAATCATGGAAGAATCTCTCTAATGTCCATTAGTTAAACAAATATAAAGTATGAGTAGAAAAACTATAAAATTATTCTTACGGTGATAGAGATGAGTATTTTTATTATAAGAGATTTTATTTGTCTTAAACATTATATTGGTTGTGGTTTTGTAATTTTGATGTTTGGTAATTTTCTCTTGGAGAATATTTATCTATATTTATTATTAGTTGATGCTTATGTAATAGTTATTATTATTATTAAATTGTAAGGTATTCTATTATATGGTATAACTTCATAAATTTTTCAATCATTTAAAAATAAATTGGTTGTATATACCTTTTATCTTATTAAAGTTTACAAAAAAAAACAATCAATTATATAATACAATGCATTTTCATTGATAATAACTTGATAACTATAGTACTAGTATCACAAAAATAATTAAAATAATTATATTAACTAGTACCAATCTGTCTAATTTGAGAGAATATGAATCAAAGGAAACATGAATTTGTTTGTTATTAGCTGAGACGTAAAGTGTATCTAAATACATGTGAGCTTGTAGCAAAACTTATCACCTAATATATGATGAAAAACAAAATTACTTGGTGAAGGGTCACATATATGTTCTTTTATCAAAAATCTTTAATATTCTAATTTGTTAAAAATCACTCAGTTTAAAGATATCTTTTATAGATTAGATATAAGATTCTTAAATATCTTCATGTTCTTTGTTTCTCCTTTTGTTGGGTAAAAAGTAAACGTAAAATTTTATTTTTTCTCAATAATCAAACATCTTATATAATTAAAAAACAATAAGACCAAACAAAATATATAGTAGGACACAAAAATAAACGACAATCATTAGTATAATACAAAAAAATTATACATTATTTACAATAAAAATCATAAACATCTAACCTCGTCACTAGGAAAATTAAGCTATAGCATTCGAATGAAGATCAAAATAACTTTGACAATCTAATTTGTAGCAAATTTCTATCTTATACAATATTATTTATTGGAAGAAAAACAAGTTACTACTTTATCAATATGTATTATGACTTATTCTTCAGAAAACATGAACTGGTAAAGTTCTCACGAATCTCTTTGTAACACTATTTTGAAAAAATAAATTTTACATTGAAAATAACTGTGTTGTGTATCACAATAACTATTTCAAAGATTGAAGAACATGAGACATGCTAGGTAATATCATATATAAAATCTCAACACATATATCTTCCTTGATGTCAAATTTTACATTAATATTTGTAGTTCTATACTAAGCTCACATCTAATATGTTAGAGTTTTGTTTTGGAACAAGAAAGTATATACAGAAAATGTACGATGTACATATTCATTAGAATAATTAAGGTAGATATATAAATTTGAAACACAATGTTTGAATCAAGGAAAACAATTAGATTTAATTTTTGAATCATGCGACAATATTTTTAATTTTATATTTTGTATATTGTGTAAATCTTTAACTTAGATCTATTGACAAAAAAAAGACTTAAGAGCTAAAAAAATCCAGTAATCCTAGATTTAAATGGATTAGTTAATGTAAAGATAGTGTGGTGGAATTTTATCTAATCATAGAGTACCACTACATCCCTATCTTCAAGTATGTTAGGAGTAGCCATAGGCTTCCATACCAAAAAAAAAGTTATATAAGTACAGAAATTGGACTACAATTTTTTGTAACACATGGATATTTGTAACAAAAGGTATCGACACAATGCACTAGAGAGTGTGAATGGCTTGCGTGCCCAATAAACTAATAACTGTTTACATAATTAGTGTTAAAAATTTGCACAACATTCACTCCTGAAATTAAGGTCATTAAATGTGATTTGTTGAACTAGATTCTCACTACAACTTTTTTTGAATGCATATGTAGGCCCTCAATATTAGTCTTGAGCCTCAATCCCCTATATATTGGTGCCCTCGTGTTTGTCCCTATTTGCTGGTTAATAAAGAATGACTTGTATTCAATACATAGTTAGAATACTATGTGTAGAAGTACTTTCCAAAATATTATTAAAAGTATGTTGAGAAAAGGATGTAAATGGAAACCAAAATTTAAATTGATCAAATAAAATTATATGATTTTTATAAATGACTTATGGTCTTTTGTAAGCCTACAAGATAATCTGCCATACTTATTAAGAAAGAGCTTTTATTATTCACATATTATCAAGATTACATATAAGTGATAACAAGAGTTATATATTCTTTGGAGCTTGTAATGATTGGATAAAAGTGAAAATTAGGGATATTTTACACATACTTAATGACCAACGACTAGTAGAGTACCTAGAAGTCATTTGTTAAATGGTAGATTAAGCATCATCGATTGCAAACCATTAATAAGAAACTATAAGTAAAAAAATTGGAGTACAAAAGTTTTATCATATGCTTGAAAAATACGATTGATTAATTAATTCTTTTTAGTAATGCAAGTTACTGGATGGCAATGTTTGCAGAACCAAATAATATTATCAAAGATCTACATATTAAGATGATTGATTTTCTTTGGAAATAAGTACTAGTACGTATATAGGGGTGCTTCACGACCATGCATGGGAAATAATTTGTCTACTATATAAAGAGGGGGTCTTGTTGTAAAAGATGTGATAATTCAAAATAATTCATATTTACTATTGTTATTATGGAGGTTGGATAGCAAACAACTCTTTTTAGTCTTAATGGGTATATAACAACTTATTAAAAGAAATGTCTGTTTGGAATATATATATATATATATATATATATATATATATATATATATATATATATATAATAAGATCATTGTTGGGAATGGATAAAAGTATGAAGTTCGTAAGTATTTATAAAAACTTCATTATATATCAAATTGGAAATTGTAAGCACTTGTTTATGGTTGGATTAGTGAGTTTTCTTGGAATATATGCCATAACAAAATCCAGATATGTCACATGTTTTCTAGCTACTCATTAAATTCAAAATTATTCAAATTTAAATATGAGATACAATAGTGATGGCATCTAAGATTCAAAATTATGCTGGGAATAAACTTCTCATGAGGTTAAGGTTAAATGTTCATATACAAAAGATGGTATTTTGACAATTAAAGATACATATGATAAACAAAAGACAAAGAATTCGAAAAATTCATGGAATATTATTATCTAGAATTCAAATACAGTTTCTAGATATAATTTTTATCTAGAAATAATTTCTCTTTATTGATCCACAATAAAACAAATAATAGTGACCTAAGCAATACCTACAAATTTTATGTGTGTATTTTATAACCTCGTTAATGAATATGTATTGGAGCTTCTCTTTTACAAGTCAGATATGGAATAAGGCCTCCACATTCAAGGAACCCCTGCTCAACAAACAACATGTAATATCTTGATTGAGTGTTATACCAAGCATTATTTTGGAAAAACCACACAAGATGAGGTGTTGATGATCCTATTCTTTTTTGTGACCTATATTATTTGGATAAAAATGAATGATAGGTTCTTTTAAGGTCTATTTAAATCTAAAAGGGATTTATATACGGATATATAGAAAGCGTTTCAAGAAGCTATGGCTATATTGAAGAAGAGGGATTCTAAAGAAATGGAGCATCAGATTAAGATGTGTTAGAAGAGGAAATACCTTTACTTTGAAAAATTAGGATTTTGATTTGCACAGCTTTAGTTGTCTGTCATGGCATTGTGATACAACATCGTGTTTCACCCAAAAGGGACGATGTATTTCTTGTAAATTAGTGTCTATTTGGGTTTCGTTTTACTCAATATATCATTGTAACTAATTTTTTTCAATTTAAATAAAAAAGTTGATTGCTTATTAAGAAAACAATAAATTTTTCCTTTACTCTTTCAAATAACGCTCTATTAGATGGTTAAACATATATATTACACAAATATCCCTCATTATGAGTCTAACTAAAGGTTACATACTTGATATACAAATTTTGTCCCAATACTCTTACGCTGATAAAGGAGTCAAGTTACTACTATTCTAGAATAAATTGAAGGTAATACTAATGAACTATATTCTATTTCTAGGGATACATGCAAATTATCAAGTTTTAAAAAATATTATCTCCTAAGATAACATACATATATTCATATAAATATATCATTACAACATATTATAAAGTCATTGTATTTCTAACTCTTCCTAACTTGAAAAAAAATCAACTTTAATTACCATCCCAAACTCAACTTTGTAGTGTCCTTAATAACATGATAAGTATCTAAGGGATCATGGTTATAAAATAAAAAAATTCATTCTACACAGTAATTTCTCAAGTGTACTACTTACCATCCCTAAAGATAAATAATATGCATGTAACTTCAAACAAGAAATGAAAAGTTTATACTAGATAAATTAATAGTTTCCTCATGGTAGTTAAGGGTGTGTGTCCTTTATTTTTATCTTTATTTATTCATTATATTATCACACCTTCCCCCCCCCCCCCCACAACCATCTAAATTCGTCTATGCTATTATTGAATACAAGTTTGAGCTAACTACCTAAATACATGGGAGCAAACTCTTACTTATTTACTATAACTTCCAAGCGATTTGTGCACTTTTAGTGAGTTTTTCGTGGTAGTATGGGGTGTGCGTCCTTTATTATTATATTTAATTATCTATTATTTTATCACACCTTTGCCACCACCAACAAAACAATGTGAAAGACTAAGTTTGTGGCAACCTTAAGTTCGTAGAAGAGAGAGCTAAGAAGGAAACCACCTAACGTAACTCCTCTGAATCGTAAGGGGAAGCCAACCTTTTCCTATTTGAATAGGATCTTGAATCAAGTTGACAAGGTTCTGAGGAAATCCATACAAAATAAAGAGTTCGAGGTAAACGACGAGGTCACAATGAAATCTCAAATTCTCCCAAAAGATTACGCTAGAAAAAGAGTTCTTGGAATGGAGCATTCATAGTCCATATATTTATTTCTAAGAATATGGTTGAAATGAAGTCCAAGGGGTGCAAATTCTGCTTGGTGGATGTTGATCGCCTCAGTCACTGCTGGGAAGGTTATGTGAGAAAAAGATAATCTTGAGGTAACACATCAAACTTTAACGACGTTTTAGTCGTTAAATTTTATGTTTTTAGTGTTAATTAGTAAGTTTAATTCTTATTTAAGTGTATACTTTAGTTTATGAGCAAGGAATTCCCTTTTTTTTGATGTGTATGTAGGTCGAGAATTGAATTTGGGGTTAAGAAATGCAAAAATTCGTGCTCACCAACAAGTCGAGCGGTATACCTTGCCCTATGGGAGGCACACGGAACCATGCCACATCGTCACCACATACGTGCCACGGGTCAACTAGTTAGATACTTTCACCGCTCACGCGGTATACCATGCCATATAAGCGATATACCGTTGCACGAATTTCACTGTAGGGAAAAAAGCGACACGATGTACAATGGTCAAAGTCAAAAAATTGTCGCGCAGTATACCACTGCGTAACAAGGGGTCGTGACGAGTACATCACGGTCAAAAAGGTCAAAAAGTTCAAGGAACTGAGTAGTACACCGCGCCAAATCTGCGATATACGACTCCACAAGTCAAAGCGTTACCACGAGGTCAGATAGTTCAGGACCTGTGAGCGGGAAGCCGTTCCTACAGATGGTATACCGCGTCGCGACTCAAAAATAACAAGAGAGAGGCTAAATGTTATACCATTTGACATTAAACCTAAACCCTAGCCTCATTCTTCTTCCCCGAGCACCCAAACTCCATTAAATCTCAACCTAAACCTTCACCCATCATCAACACACTCCCAAATAATCAAAATATTGATTCATCCCTACATCATTCTCAAAAAACAATTAACCCAAAAAATCATTCCAATTACATTAGAAATCAAGATTCAAACCAAATAATTTGAAAATCCTTTTCCTTAAATTATTTAATTCCTTCTCACTCCACCACAAATCCCGTTCTAAATAATGCCTAATCCACCCATATCAGGGGGTAATACCAAAGTGGTAAAGTTTTGAGGTGAGAGTTAAGGAAGATGATGCGGAAAACGAAGACACTTTCTCATGTGAGGGAGATGAAGAAGAATCGAAGAAAGGAATCAGGTGAGATCAAGAGGAAACCAATTGAGGTTTATGTGAGCAAAGCTCTTAAGTAAAAGGGAGTCCTTCGATAAGAGAAGAACTGATTATGGTGGATTCAAATACTCAAGCTATTGTGATTTCAAAGGAGAGGACACCACAACCACTCCAAATCGAAGTGACATTACCCAACAAAAGTGAAGCTCCTAGGGCCCTATTAGCCATCGCAACACAAATCATGTCTTCTTTGTCGCTTACAAACGAGAGGAAATTTATGAAAAAAGTTGGAAAACGTGAATACAAGAGGTTTCTTGAGAAGCGAGAAAGATTGGGTTGGAAAAAATTCATGAGGAAGAGTTAAAGATTGAGTAGTGAGCTTAACGATTATGGATCTTGGGCTGGGGTTCCTTGATCCTTCTATTAAGCATTGTATCTAGTACAATTTTTTTATCAAATTAATTCATCTATAGTGGACGATTTGCAGGAGATGCATCAGTGGGATCTTTCAAAAAGATCGTGTGAGGTTGTTTGTGAGTACGGTATGGTATGAACGAGTCGTTGTTTAAGGATATCGTAGCTATACGAGCCTCTACTTTCTCTCTTATGAGATATGTTATATCTAGATATGGTAGTTTAGTCTCCAAGTAATCACCTAATAAACCTAGTAGGTGTTTTATATGACCCAGCCCTTAAGGAAGGATACAAAGATCTATTGTATCTATGGTGGACATATACTTAACCCGACATATAATGTTATGATATATGTGTATGTATGTGTATATATATATATATATATATATATATATATATGTGTGTGTGTGTGTGTGTGTGTGTGTGTGTGTGTGTGTGTGTGTGTGTGTGTGTGTGTGTGTGTGTGATTTAGCCTTTTAAATTGCTTTGTAATGTGCCCTAGCCTTATTAAGTACGTATGTTGTGGCTGTGAGTTATGACCTATGTTTGGTAGCTTTCTATGTGTGTGAGTTATTCTATATAATGTTAGCAACTAAAGGAGTTACAACATAAAAAAGAAAATTAACCCTAGTATAAATAATCCTTAACTTAGTGATATTTGACATGTCGTCGTATCATCTTCTACCTCTTCTAATTACCATCCCTGGCGTTCACTTTAGCCGATTAACCCTTTCTATTCTCTCATTCTGTTGTAGCATTACACACCCATATCCTTCACCTCTCTAAGGATACTTATATTTTCCCCATCACACCTCCCATCATCTATATAATTTTACTGAAGAATCGCATCCAACACTATTTTGAGAGTCGTCCGTTGATATCACACTGCTCTACTAATGAACCGAAATACACCAAAGTCGCCACCTCCAGCAATCAAGCTCTATGTAAGTGCAAAAAAACTAATTAATGATTAATGATAACTCAATTTTTTTATTTATATCTTCAAATTCATAATCCATGTACCTCATTCTAACACGTTCTATTTGTATAGTTCTATGTCAAAGTATCAATGAAATATTTTTGTTCTTAACAGGTACATATATATGCAACTTGTGATCATTGCCCATGACATTTCAATAAAATATACAAGGTACTTATATAATAAATGATATCGTTCATCAATTATAAAAAACGTTATATTAGTGCAAATATTACCGTAATCATATATTTTTTGTATGGTATGTGTTATACAATACACAATTGTTGATTTATCTTTTAAAAGACTAATAAAACATAGGGAAATGGAAACTTAGATTCCTCGATTTATGTATTAGAACACTTAGGTCCCCCCCCCCCCCCCCCCCCAAATTATTATTTTTCTCTTCAGAAGTCCAATGTGCTTACAAGTTTACTTTAGTACCCTTGATTTGTTTTACTTATATTTTATTTATGAACAATTTTTTATAAAAATATTTCGAGGTTGTTTTTTTCACTATATTAGATATTTATTTACGGTAAAATAATATACTAATTTTTTTTTTAAATATAATATGTTTGTCATACAACTTTGTTTCAATGGCTTTGAAAATATCTGATATCAAAACAAATACTTAATACTTTATCAAGCTACATAATAATCATTTTTGTAATAATATAAAATAATAATTTTTTATACTTTATAAATATAATAAATGAATGTAGTAAGATATTTTTGTGATATATCAAGTATTCTAGAAAAATAATTATTTTTATAATAATAAATACTTTGTTAATACTTTATATTTGGTTTCTTTCTATTTAAGTTGGATATCTTGTGTCTTCCTATTTAATATTCATATGTTTATATCCCCGTGGGATTAGTCGGGTGCGCGCAAGCAAGCCCGGAACCCATGTACCAAAAAAAAAACAAAAAAAATATTTATATGTTTATATGCGCAAGAAATGTAAAAATGTTTATATCTATGATAAATATGTAAAACAGGTTAGCAATGGAGATGTCAAGGCAATGACTGTTGAGCTAGAAGAAGAGTCGCAGTTACTCAGTGATGTTTTGGGGATTAAAAATATTCTCGATAACTATGAAGAAGAGGTAATCAAGATCCACTCTTCTTATGTATCGTTTTTAAATCTGAATTATTATTCTCTGTTGGATCTGTTGATTCAGGGTTTTTTTTACTCAAATCTATGTTATTTGTTAGTTACACGTGTAATTTGGAGATTCAGTAGCTTTTTTTGTCATTTAGAAATGTGTTCTGTCATTTTCATTTGGATGTTGATAAGGGGCGAGTCGGGCGACCCCAAGTATGACTGTGAGTGATGTAGCCCTACTGACACTCGAATTTTACCCTAGATTTAAATAATAATAGTATTCTAGAAAAATAATTATTTTTATAATAATAAATACTTTGTTAATACTTTATATTTGGTTTCTTTCTATTTAAGTTGGATATCTTGTGTCTTCCTATTTAATATTTATATGTTTATATATATATATAAGTTTTTATTCTCAGTGAACATATCTCCAAAGTAAATAATTATTAACAACCTATTAACTATATTTTCATACCCAAAGTATCCTTATTTTATGTATAATATATTTTAAATTTTAATATATTATTTATTTACATTAATATTATACAAATAGCTGTCCACTACCACTTCTACCGCATTCAAGTGGTACCTTCGGCCACCTAATTCCGATCACCAACTTCGATAAATCTTTTGAAAATCATTATTAATTCATACAAAATCCAAACAACTTATATTTACAGAACATTAACTCGTAATTAACATATAAATCATGGGTAACTTTTATATATATTTTTTAAATAAAATATTTTTCGATCTAATCTCTAACGGATAGTTTCACAGACACACAATATTACATGTTTAAAATTGTTTAAAATATGGAATCTTATGTCCGAAACAAATTTAAATATTAATTTCCATGTTCATGATAAAATATAGAGTAAACTTCCACTTTGGACCATTATCTTGTACCAATTTTCACATTTTAGCCACATCTTTCCTTTTCCTCTAATTTATGGGATAATTTTTGTTTCTTTTGGCCATAAACATTTTATTTTTCTCCCTTATATTAACCCTTTTATTGATAAAATAGAAAACAACTAGTAAATTGAGGGATAGGAAGATAAATGTGTCATTAACTTTTGATTCATCTAACCATACAAGGGTAAATATTGGAAAATACTAAAATATATGTGTCCAAAAATTGGAGAAAAGTGAAAGATGTGCCTAAACATGGAAAAATAAAAAAGTAGTAAAGATAGTGGCCTAAAATGGAACTTTACTCTAAAACATAAATTTCATGGACAATTTAGCATATCACACAAGGACCAATGTTGCAAATTAACCCAACTTATATATATAATACAAATAATCTTAACTACAACGATATCACCACCCGTTGCATAAAATTACAATAGTCAAATTAATCTTATGAAACTCAATTATCCCATCATCCATATATCTATGACTCATATATTATGCAAAAAATGCACAATAGATCCCTATATTTTTTAAAATTGCATTATAGATCATGATATCAGTTTTTGAATTAATTAAACTACAAGTTCCTATATTTGTGATCAAATTCTGAACATGAAACATTGAAAGAAGAAAACGTAAAGGTTGAAAAATAGACCAGATATATAAATAACTTTTTATATCAATTAATTTTTGCCAAGACATTTCATAATTATAAATTTCACTTATTTTATTTATTTATTATCCATAATACTATTCTTGTTTGAAGATATTTAACTTTTTATATATTAATTTCTACAGTTTTATTATCACTCAAAGAGTCAAAAGAAATTTCGATCTCTACAAGAGGTGGAAAAGGTTCATCTCCGGTGAGAGTTCTTATATCAAAAAGAAAGTAAAAAATAATATATTATCAATCATACTAGAGGTATTGATTGAATAATAATTTATTTATTTTCTTTAAATATGAATTATGATTAAATATTTTTTTTTTGGTCTGCAGGTTGAACCACAAAGTTAAATGTTATTTAGTGAATCATGGAAGAATCTCTCTAATGTCCATTAGTTAAACAAATATAAAGTATGAGTAAAGAAACTATAAAATTACTCTTACGGTGATAGAGATGAGTATTTTTATTATGAGAGATTTTATTTGTCTTAAACATTATATTGGTTGTAGTTTTTTAATTTTGATGTTTGGTAATTTTCTCTTGGAGGATATTTATCTATATTTATTATTAGTTGATGCTTATGTAATAGTTATTATTATTAAATTGTAAGGTATTCTATTATATGGTATAACTTCATAAATTTTTCAATCATTTAAAAATAAATTGGTTGTATATACCTTTTATCTTATTAAAGTTTACAAAAAGAAACAATCAATTATATAATACAATGCATTTTCATTGATAATAACTTGATAATTACTATAGTACTAGTATCACAAAAATAATTAAAATAATTATATTAACTAGTACCAATCTGTCTAATTTGAGAGAATATGAATCAAAGGTAACATAAATTTGTTTGTTATTAGCTGAGACGTAAAGTGTATCTAAATACATGTGAGCTTGTAGCAAAACTTATCACCTAATATATGATGAAAAACAAAATTACTTGGTGAAGGGTCACATATATGTTCTTTTATCAAAAACCTTTAATATTCTAATTTGTTAAAAATAACTCAATTTAAAGATATCTTTTATAGATTAAATATAAGATTTTAAAATAACTTAATGTTCTTTGTTTCTTCTTTTGTTGGGTAAAAAGTAAACGTAAAATTTTATTTTTTTCTCAATAATCAAACATCTTAAATAATTAAAAAAACAATAAAAACCAAACAAAATATATAGTAGGACACAAAAATAAACGACAATCATTAGTATAATACAAAAAAATTATACATTATTTACAAAAAAAAATCATAAACATCTAACCTCGTCACTAGGAAAATTAAGCTATTTAGCATTCGAATGAAGATCAAAATAACTTTGACAATCTAATTTGTAGCATATTTCTATCTTATACAATATTATTTATTGGAAGACAAACAAGTTACTACTTTATCAATATATATTATGACTTTACAAGACATAGTTTAATTAATATTCTTCAGAAAACATGAACTGGTAAAGTTCTCACGAATCTCTTTGTAACACTATTTTGAAAAATAAATTTTACATTGAAAATAACTGTGTCGTGTATCACAATGATAACTATTTCAAAGATTGAAGAACATGAGATATGCTAGGTAATATCATATATAAAATCTCAACACATATATCTTCCTTGATGTCAAATTTTACATTAATATTTGTAGTTCTATACTAAGCTCACATCCAATATGTTAGAGTTTTGTTTTGGAAAAATGAAGTATGTACAGAAAATGTACGATGTACATATTCATTAGAATAATTACGGTAGATATATAAATTCGAAACACAATGTTTGAATCAAGGGAAACAATTAGATTTAATTTTTGAATCATGCAACAATATTTTTACTTTCATATTTTGTATATTATGTAAATATTTAACGTAGATCTATTGACAAAAAAAAAGACTTAAGAGCTAAAAAAATCCAGTAATCCTAGATTTAAATGGATTAGTTAATGTAAAGATAGTGTGGTAGAATTTTATCTAATCATAGAGTTTTACGTTCAACCGTCAAACTGTACTTATCAATATTATTTATTAGCAATAATGTATCATTGTTATTCCACCCAACAGAAGCAAAGCTTACAGGTTCCCGCGTGATGAGAAAAAAATAGTATTGGTTAGCCCGTTATCAAATCTATTGGTGTTTTGATTAAAGGGCTAGCAACCCAAATACTTTTAGCTAGGGCTGCACACGGGTCGGTTATCCGACCCGAAGTGCTAAACCCTTCACCCAATCCGAGGTGTGCGGGTTTGGAAAATTGAGACCCTAACCCTATTTTAATTCTCTAAATCTGAACGGGTTGGGTACCCGCGGGTTGGGTGCGGTTTGGCTCGGGTGCGGGTCTGGTCAACACAAAGTCAAAGTACTTTAAAAATTGAAAATTTCCAAAACATTCCATATATAGAAACTTAACAAAATAAGAAAGTTACTATATATAGTAACTTTCCTAATAGGAGTTACAACTTAGATTACAAATTAACATTACAACTTAGATATTACACCAAATGACCAAACCATTACAAGTTACACAAAACCATTAGAGAAGTTAGACAAGTTACAAATTACACAAAACCAAATCAAAATTATAGTACTTATACAAATTTTACAGTCAAATAAGTTTAAATGCAACCTCTATTGTGCAAAATAGAGAAGATGTACAAAATTGGTTGCATTTTCTTCCTTGCTTCCAAAAACCTTGCTACTTCTTCCAATTTTCAATCCAACTGCAATTTTCCTGATTTTTTCAACAAAATGGAAATGGAATTTGTTATATTTAAGCCTCAGATTATAAGTTCATCATTGGCCTTAGGGATCACCTCGGGACAAAGGGACAAGGACTACTTTTAAATATCACAAGTGACTCTCAATTCCAACTAAAATTGTTTCCAACTCAACCTTGTTTTCCTTAATTACCATAGCCTCATAAATATATAGTTTAAAACATAATAATAGGCCTCTAATGAAAGGAAGTAAGGAGATGCAAAACAATAGAAGTTGAAAAATGAAATTCCTTAAGATAATATAAAAGAGTCAGTGATTTATACCTTAAGGTTATTGGTTACAGATGGGTTATAGTGGACTCAGTGGTGGTCTCACTCAACTCATCCAAGCCTAAATAACCTGTTAACAAAAAAAAGTATAAACAAACACAAAGTCAGATTGTGTAGCAAATAAGAAATCCCAAAAAAACTTAACATTACAGTAATATACCTAATTCAGCTTCCAAATCCTCAATTAGCTTTTTTGAAGTGTTTAAATTAATTGGTAGTGTAGATTTCAACCAATTTTGAGTACAAATAAGTGCCTCCACTGTTTTTGGAGATAAAGAACTTCTGAATTGGTCAAGAACTCTACCACTAGTGCTAAAAGCAGATTCAGAAGCAACTGTTGAAACAGGGACAGCTAGGACATGCCTTGCCATCTCAGATAATGCTTTAAATCTGAAAGAATTGAATTTCCACCAACTAAGAACATCAAATTTATCTGTCATTTCCTCAACCTCTTCATTGAGGTATCTTTGAAGTTCATTGCCCTTGGCAATGTTTTTTTCAGCCATGAAAGATTGAAACCTATTCCCAAGAACACTATTAGACTCAATATTAGTCACTTCAGGACCAGAACTGGATTTTCTAGTTCCAAGAGCAACTGTTTTTTAGTAGCAACCAAATAACCGAGTTAAAACATCTTCAACTCTCGCAATCAAAGCACTTGATTGAGCTGGAGTATACATGAAGTTAAAGTAGCAAGTTAAATATTGTAATTTTTTCCTTGGATCCAACACAACTGCAACATATAACAATATATTGATACTTTGGATTCCCCAGTATTTAAGGAATTTTCCCTTCATTTTAATAGCCATTTCCTTCAAAACCTCATCATCTGATCCACACAGTTCTTCAATTTTTTCCCAAATTATAACTATTTCATCAAAGAACAGGTTTGAAGTAACAAACAAAGTTCCTGAAAATTTCTTTGTTGGGTTGTAAAATAATCTCAGAAACTCAACAAAAGATGCAGCATTTTGCCAATCAACAAAATTGGGAGATGGTCTTTCACAATCAGTAACAAAGAATTCCTTATAGTTGTCATCATGTTCATTCATTGTAGTAAAAACTGTCTCAAACTTAATGGCAGATTCTAGCATTTTGTAAGTTGAATTCCATCTAGTTGGGACATCAAGACTTAGTAAAGCCTTTGATTCAATAAAACAATTAGCCATAGACTCTTTAAATGAAGTAGAACGAGAAGGAGAGGGCCTTACATATCTTACGACCTCACGTATATTTTAAATAGAAGCTTCAATTTCAGAAAGTCCTTCCCTTACAATAAGATTCAAGATATGTGCGCAACACCTTACATGAAGCAACTCGTGATTTAATAGGGTTTTTGGTTTGTGTCCAGCATTTTTAACCAAGTATTTAATAGTGACAGTATTTGAAGAGGCATTGTCAAATGTTAAACACAGATATGAGTCAATCTCCCACTCTTTAAGTATTGATTCAACAACTATGCCTATTGTTTCCCCCTTATGGTCCTCAACCATACAAAAACCGATGATTCTTTTTTGAAGTACCCATTCAAAATCAATATAATGGGCTGTGAGACACATATAAGATAGATTTTGATTAGAAGTCCAACAATCTGTTTTCATACTAATGCGCATTCCCTTCAATTTTTTTTAAGCTCATTCTTTTCCTCACCATATATTGACATACATTTCCTCATTATAGTCATCCTTGATGGAATCTTAACATACTTGGGTTGCATCACATTACAGAATTTCTTAAAGCCAACACCCTCCACAAATCTGAAAGACAACTCATCCAAGATAACCATTTCAGCCAAAGCTTTAGTACAAGCCTCAGCTGAGAACACATAAGTAGCTACTCCACCACCAAACTCTTCTTTGTTTAACACTAACTGAGTTTGTCCACCTTCTAGAGGGGGGTAGAATGGATACTTTTTGTATCTCCTATGATTTATATGGTTGAGCATATTAGAATTACCATGTCTCCTTGAATCAGCTGCATAATAAGTTTCACAATACTTACACACACCTCTCCTTACATTTGCCTCATCTATTATAGGATAAAAAACTGTCCAACAATCATCAATTATCTTAAGCTTCTTAGCATCAGGTTGTTTTGCACCTACTGGAGGTGTATGTTTAGTTGAAGTAGTAGCATCATCAGGAGTTGATTTAACTCCCTCAGTTTGTGTTGAAGAGCTAAGATCAGTTGATGCCTCATTTACAATAACCATCACACAATTTATATTTGCAATTAACACATATACACTTAGTCAAAAACTTGTGATATACATTCTACAATAGCTAAAAAATATGTTAGAATAAAATATTGAAGTCTAATTACCTTATCTAACATTAACAAAACACACAGAGGATTAATAATCCAACAGCCAATCCAAACTTGCGAGAGTAGTACATGCAAATATAATGTATGAAGACATTAGAAATTATACAACATCATCTATTATTCCATTAAACTCTTCATTGAAGAACAATGAAGCTTCTATTAAACTGTATTCTACATTTCTCAATACATAATCAATTACAAAATCAGAGAATGAAGAGTTATTGTATTATTACCTTATCTGACATTGGAAAAACAGTCAAAGCATTAAACCCAAGCATTTGCGAGAGTAGTACATGAAAATATACAATAGAAAAACATCATAAATCATCATCATAACTTAAAACATCATAAATCATCATCATCAGAAAGCTATAACAATTACAAAACCAATTTAAAACTCAATTCCTTTTCAAATCAGATAATTTCCTTTTCAATTTCTCAAAATCAATTAGGGTTTTTCATTTCAAAGCCAACAATACTACTCAATAAATTCATTAACAACACAGATGAATAAAGAGAAACACAGATTAGATATAAGCGCGGAATACCTGATTTAATCGGCAATAGATTTAAGAAATCCCAAATCGAGCCTTTAAAGCTTTTATAGGCTTCAACTAATCTGTTATCCTCTAGTAACCAAGCATATAAACTCTCAAACACCTTAACCATGGTCAGATAACACAACCAAGGTAGCAACTGACGGAAATCATTCAAGCAATTAATGCGACCCATTAATTTAGGTAGAAATGTTTAATGCAGTGTACTAGACCCCCTTTTAACCGGCGGGATTTGACGGGATGGAGAAGATGAGCTGAGAAAAAACTGGCTACGATTTAGGGTTAGGGTGAAGAACAGAGAAAATGGGGGCTTCGAGAGAGCGGTGAGAAGACAAAGTGGGTAAGGTATGAGAGAGAGAGAGAGAGAGAGAGAGAGAGAGAGAGAGAGAGAGAGAGAGAGAGAGAGAGAGAGAGAGAGAGAGAGAGAGAGAGAGAGAGAGAGAGAGAGAGAGATATAAATGTGTAATACGCGTGAGTGACCTTTCGAGTGTGGAAGGGTTTTTGTTTTTTAGTTTTATAAAATATTTTATATACATATTATATATTAAAAAAAAGGAAATTCGGATCGGGTTGGGTACCCGCGGATTTGGGGTACCCCAGCCCGCAGTCCGACCCAAAGTAAAAAAAAAAAAACCTAACGGATGGGCGGATGGGCGGGTGGGCGGGTTTGGTTAATTTAGGGTCGGGTGGGGTCGGTTTTTTCGGTTTTGCGGGTTTTCGGATCCGCTTGTGCAGCCCTACTTTTAGCTCAAGAGCATTAAAAAATTAGGTTTTCTACCGTTTCAACTTTCATATTACAAATTTTAAATAAATTGGATTTACTGCATTTCCTGTGTTATAAAGATTTTCTTTAATGGGTAGAATATTTTTTATCGCTTTCCAAATAAAGTTTCTAATTTTTTGAAGTTGTTTTCATATTCCAAATGCTAGACCATAAATCTTTAGTGTTGTTGTGAGAGCTAGAAGGTTCTTTCCTTATTTTCTCTTTTTTCTTAGTTTCTTCAATATTGTTTAAATGGTGGTATGCCTCTGTGACGGTATAGTTTCCATTTTTTCCATAGGAACAACAAATTTGATCCTTCGTTTTAAAATTAGGTATAACCATTTTTTATAAGATTAGTAGTTTGTGTGAAGTAGATACTTTTGACTAGGTTCATGTCCCAAGATATCTTATCATTATTAAAAAATATTACACACTAGAGTAGTGTCATTAGTGTTAAGGTTTGTCACCCCCTCAAGGTAAGTAATTTATTTGTGTTTATTAAAATTTATTGGTTCATCATCCCTTAGTTTCCAATAGGTATGGTATATAAATATAAATCTCCCACTTATAATACCTTTCCACCCCGAGATGGCGAATGACCAATCTTAGCTTCGTGGAATTCAAAATTTTAAAAGTATTTCCCTTTTAAAAGTTTAAATAATAGTGAGTCTTGATTATTATTAAGGTTCCAGGCTTTTTTTCTAACAAGGCAAAATTCATAATATGTATGTCTCTAAATCCCACACCCTCTTCAAATTTTGATGAGGATAGGTAATCCCAGTCACTCCAATGGATCCTTCTTTTTCCATTTGAAAACCACCAGAAATTAGAGCTGATTGAATGTATTGTATTGCAACCATTTTTAGGGATTAAGAATGAGGACATTATATAATTAGGCAGGCTTTGTGGGATAGATATTATTAAAACTTCTTTTCCTCCTTCTAAGAGGTATATAGTCTTCCAATTCTCAATCCTTGTTAATATGTTATCAATTGTACATTGTAAATATTTGGATTTTGATCTACTCCATTCGGTTATTATTCCTAAGTAATTACCTACGGTATTCAATTTGGCCTAAAAATAACTCCACTTGTTAATATTTAGGTTAAAACTAGTGGCATGTTCATATTTATTAATAATATCATTAAAGGTTGCTATTTCAGTATAGTTTGCTTATAAAAAGAATACACGATCATCTGCAAAGATGAGTGATACTTGGACAAACTTTGGCAAATTTTATGCCCTTTATAAGTTCATTATCGATTTTATCCAGTATGTCCTTCTGGTAAAATACGCCCTAGCAGTTGAAGGAGTTTAGTTAAAGAGGTATTCGTCCTGTTTCTCTTCGCTTTGACATGCACCAACTTAGCAATGAAATTCAAAGACCCCATTGTTGTGGAACAGGGGTACAACTCGGTCTCCATTCCCTCAAAGAAAAGGATTGAAACAACCTCATTTTTTAATCAGAAGACTCTTCTTTATAAACTAGGTGGCACTGGAACATCAAAAGTGGGCCTTAGATCATCAAACACGTTAACCATTTATTCATTAAATATATTAGGGGTAACATTATTTACAGGACTTGTGATATTTCGTCGTGTTTTGTCCAAACCTCGTACATCGGCAAGATTCCCTGCCTTAACAGATTCCCTCAAACTTCAGGAATACGTTGCTTTCGATTATTCAAACAACGCTTACACGTAGAAAAAATGTAACCCGTACTATCCACATGATTTTATGCAAACCTAATAAAATATATAACCCCGGCCATATATTCACGATTTTTGGTATTTGTAGATTTAATCTAACCTTTGTCGATAAGTGACTATTTTAAATAAAACAAATAACGTATAAATGCGACGATCAAAATAATGTTCTGTAAAATTATTCCGTGAAAATATTCCATAAATACATATAAAATAATAGGTTATTTATATAAACCACATTAGTACACAATATATATCTACAATCAAAACACTCAACCTTGACAACCAACCTTATCCAAAAAAGAATGACATAAGTCTTGGCTTCCTCAATAACGAAGCATGTGGAAAGATATACCAAGAATATTAAAGGGTCGATCCAGCCGTGTATCATCGTAAAACTAAAAGAGGTAATGAATTTCTTTTGCTAATATCCATACAAATAATATTGATCGCACAAATTTTAAAGGGCGTCGATAAACCAAAATATAATGTTGATAGTTGAATAAGCCGAAGAGACTTGGGAATGACCAAACCAAGGAGATGTGCAGGAAGTTGAAGGAAATAGACGTCTTTAGAAGGGATAAGGAGTGTTCAAATCTACCCAGGATAGACGTCCCTGGGTCAACCTAGGTCATACTCTAGGGTAATCGCTTAGTACCACATAGTTCTCTGCCCAATCATCCAGACTCCACGATAGCCTATAGTGTACACTCACCCTCCTCTAATATTCTACACCATGATAGTTCTCTGTGTGCATCTTTGAGCTCTATATATACCCTATTTGTAGAATAATTTTGTACACACTGGATACCAATATAAGCTTCTCTCTATATTAGATCTGGTTATTATACAGTCGGCATAAATCTGCCTAGCTCCTGAGCTTAAGCAAATCCCGATAGCAAAAATTCTAATGTTGAGCGTTGGAGTGATATCCGGAGCGCACCTCTCTTTAGGCCTAACATTGTGTTTGGTTTCAGGAAAGACTCGGCACAAAAACCAGACACTAGGTGAGCAAGATAAAGATATTTGGCGGTGATTGAGAGCAAGGCACGTCGTTATTACTACGATTCACTATATAAATTCCTCATTTGATTCTTCCATCTTTTTTCTGACTCTTTTACTTATCTGGAGTTGTGTTTTTGACTTTTTGTAATCTTGATTCGAGCATTCTGATAGCGTGACTTTTTGTACTCTATTAAATGTTGATTTTTTAACTTGTCAAGGGTTGGATATGATCATGTTCTTAGTTATAAGGACCTCATTAACTACTTGTATGTGTACTTTCAAGTTAAAGTAATTATCTTGGGCATATAATCCCAACAATATCCACTTGCACAAGAAATTACTTTCTTGAGGTCTGCTTATTCACACAGGGTATGAGGCTATTTCCTTTTCCCATCTTATTTATACGCTAAATTCTTAGAAATCTCAATTATATCCAAGGCTAAGTCTCCTATTTGGCTTTCAGTAAAACCAACTATTTGACTTCTCTATATGATGTTCCTACTAATCGTGTACCTACTTGTACTAGTGAGCTAGATTTTCTTTACCTCTTCGGTTATTTGATGTCTTGCGTTCTTTTAGATTAAATTACTGAACTTAAGATGTATAAGAGCTAGTCGATCTTGGGGTAACATGTGGGTAGTCCAAAATAAAATGAAGTAGTTATCTTATGTTTTTACATTTAACTACTTTCTTTTCTTCTTACTAGGTGATATGTGGGCCTAACAGATTGTGGTAGCCAGTGGAATATGATGAACCTTTCAGGCTTCTTCTATTTCCATTCTAAGATACATATATTTAATAGAGTTATCAGTTAAGAGACTGTGTAAGAATCCATATTACAATTTTAACCACGCTTCTGACACTAATTCTCAATCGTATTCCTCTTATTTCTCATTGTTGGAATCAATGAATGGTCCTTGGTTAACTCATCAAGGAGTTACACCTTTGAACCTTGCTTAGTACGATTCCAATTGTAATAAAGACTCTAGTATTTCATTCATCATTATTAGTGGTCTCCCATGAATCACATTTGGTTAACTTTGTTAGAGAGTTTGTTGGCCAATTATTTCTTTGAAATAGTTCCTACTATGACAAAACATTATTTGATATTTTTAAGATATCTTAATTTACTAAAAGGAAATGGAGAAGACGTTTCTTAAAGTATATTTTTTATTTCCTCGTATACGAGTCCACGATGAATTATCGATAGTTGTCTTACATTAATTGCTTCAGATCATGTTATGTAAGAAGTGTCTTAATGGATAAACATGATCGCATGTCACTAATTACAGTCATACACATCGTCTGCTTTCATTATCTTAATATGTGTATTTTAAACACCACTAGATAAGTTAACATTGGCGGATCTATGTAAGGCCCAGAGGGGGCTTAAGCCCCCCCCCTGAACCCGTAAAATTTATCATACGTTAATGCAATTTTGTCTCGAAAAATAATTAGCCCCCTCGAAATACTTATATAAAAAGTAAATGCACTTATGAACATATAAGTGATTGTGTCATAATGGTCTAGTATTTTTACATATTAGAACACGATATAGAGGTTGGGGGTTCGAATCATAGCATTTACTTTATTTTTTCCCAAATATACATATAATAGATAATTATTTCCAAAATAAATTTTGAATTTTTTTTTTTTGTTACAACTGAGGTCTAAAGCGACCGATAAATCATAAATGACTTACAAATCTCCCGAAGGAGAGTACAATATAATTCTAGGAGTAGCTATTCCACACTTATCCTTCATAATTAACTTTTTCAAGCCTTCCGGAGGGTTATCGAAATAAACTGGATCACCCACAAGTTGATTGCCCAATTTAGCCATATAATCTGCACAATAGTTCGCTTCCCGATAGACATGAACTAGTTCAAAGCTTTTATGAGTAGCCAAAATCTCTCTACACTCCTTCAGTATCGCGTCTAACCAATTCCCATTGTTCCCACCGCCCTTCACTAGCGCGTGTAACTCTAGCGAATCGGTTTCGACAACCATCACCTCATAAGATCTTTGAATAGCCAGAGATAAACCAAAATGCAATGCAATAAATTTTGAATTTGATGATAGTATTACTTAGTAATTTATTATTTACATCAATCTAATGAATTTATAATGTTTAATTTTTATAAATGATTTATCTCTCATATTTATAAATTAGAATATTAAAATAACATATGGTATATTAATATAATACTAATGATACTATATAAATTTAGTGTATATAATGGTGTTGGTTTACATAATTTTTGGGTAATTAGGAATGGATAAACTCATCAAATAAAGAGACGATGAGCGTAATGGTGTTAGATTCTTATATTTGCATTTTAACCTTTCTCGTTATGTGTTTATGGATCTTATTTTAACTTTAAAAAATTTCAGGATGGATTGATCCCTGAACTTCTATATATTTCAAGCCCCCTCTCAATTTAGCTTCTGGATCCGCCCCTGGATAAGTATCCAGACTCTTCTTGGATTAAACTTCACTCATTGAATACTTCAAGGTGATCATTGTCTTAAATGAGCCTTAATTTTTTAGCCACCAAAAATATAAAGTTACTTTTATCTTATTGCTAATGTGTCTCTTCTTTATCTTTATTCGAGATGATAAAATCTAGATAATGATCACATTTTAAGAGATACATGTCTGATCTCAAAGAACAATCATGATTATCCATACCTATGAGTCATGTTAATTTTATAGGGTTATCTAGTATGTCATACGATCATTTCAAAATAGGTTTGTGTTCCGCCACACTTCCTTTATTTGAGAAAAATCATAACATAGACATTTATCACAAGTTATGTACAATATGAATAAAAATACATTTATCATAAAGCAATAGATAATTGAAAGAAAAAAATATCTATCTGATATTATTGAATTGAAGAACAGTATCTCCTAATGTAAGTTAGGAGCTATGAATATACATTGCCTATAAAAACAAGGCATATACGAAATACTTAAATGAAATAATCAGATCAGAAAACATCTGATCTTTATCATATACAATAAAATAATAAGTCTACCTAAAAACACTCAATTAAGACTAAGAAACTCGAGCTATCTAACTTCTATTTTTTTTTCAACCTCGATCATTCTTACTTGTCAACTTACATGTCATACGTTAATCATTAAACATTAAAATGAATAGTGTATCGAGATTCCAATCAAGAAAAATCACCACAAAATTATTTTACCATAAGACTAAATAAAAACTACATGTTGGTTTGCATAGCTTAGGATAGTCTTGCTTCCAGTGACATTTCAACCATACTTGATATACTTTCCCCTAAGAGGATCATTGGGTGTTATATTCTTAATCATTTTCTTCTTGTTCTTTCAAACATTGAGGTTGTTGGACTTCTTCTTTACCTTCTTGGATGAACCCTTTACACCATTGTTATATTCAAAGCCTTGCGGTTTGAACCAAGTGGGATAAGCCTCACCCTTAGGGGTAATGATGACCTTAGTTGCCTATAACTCCGATGTTAGCTCTAGAATGTTCATGTTGCGCTTTACCATGTTATAGTTAAGATTGAAATATCCAAAAAAAGGAGGCAGTGAATATAAAATCATATTGATCTTGTTTCCTTCATCTATCTCAGGGCCAAGTGTTGTGGTTATGTTGAAGTTATCGATCATCTTGAGAGTGTTCTCTCTTATCGACTATCCTTCAGCCATCCTAGAATTCATCACATTTCTAAGAGTAGCTTGCTTTGCGGGATTATTCTTATTCGCGAATATTCAGAGTCATATGCAAAAATCTCTTTGACATTACTCATACCCTCATTGTGTATGTAGTACATGGTTGATTGAGGCCATGATATAGCACTTGGCCATACAATTAGCCTTATCCCAGCCAGCTTGCGTTATTCTCATAGCAGTAGTAAGGGAAACCCCTTATTCAGGTTCTGCCTAGGATCCCTTAGTACGAACTCGTGATCTTCCTATGCAAGAACTATGTCCAGGACCCTCCTCCAGTCCACTAAACTTTCTCTTGTTAGCTTGTTCTTCTTAAAAATACCGGTGAAGGGGGGGAGGTTAAGGACAAAATTGCTGGACGTTGGTATGTGTAAAGTTAAATGTTATGTATATTATACTAGAAATGACTTGGAAAACTATTCACGCATTTATTCTACACTAGGTGTCTACTAGACAGGTCTACCCTTCTAACTTATCGGACTTAGTGTAACGGTGTATTAATTATCTAGTTCATACTACAATGTGTGTTGACCACATGGAGTAGATAAGATAAGAAATTTTTTATTCTGATCTTATTAACTAGTGATCGCGGCACGAAGCCCCGAGAGATAACATCAAAGTCCACTTTGGGTTTTTCTTCTCGAAAGTCTAAGGATCCTCCTTTATAGTGGGCCGAAGCCTCATTTGAGTTGAATGGGTACCATTCTCTTATAAGTCTTCCAGGATATATTTAGTTTATAACTTCAAATTGGTAGCGGTCGTTCCGAGCTATACCCTATAGTGTGTCTTAGTGTTGAACTCGGATGTGGGGTTGGCCGTTCACACTATTAGTATAAGCGAGACATCATTTTTTAGATCGTATTGTTTGAATACTTAATTTCTAAGGAAATATTTTCTAACACGAGCCAAGTTCTGTGAAGTCTTGAGATGTTTTCACTTTCCCTCTTCCACTCAAGTTTTGTATTAAGGGTTTTAACCTACAATTGACGTTGTCTACTAGCCCATTTTAATCCTTAATTGTTATGTAATTTTTTTTATTTAATCAGTGTCTCTAGAAATGACAACCATACTAGTTATTCCTAGACTACACATATTTCATAACTATGTGCACTTAGAGGCTTCTTAGGTGATCTAGAGTTAAACGACTATCTTTTAACCCTCTCCTAGTTTAATCTTTAATTCAATTTCGATTGAACTATATCCAGATTGAATTGGTTACTAAGCCTTCTTATCTTAAGTTCTCCTAGGATGTACAAAGGTCAAGCATTGATCCTAATTTAGAGGTTTATTGTTTCCAAAATGATTACGATCCTTTGTATACATCTAGCGTACATCACATACATTTGTGGCCTTATGCATACACCTAGCGCACATCACATACGTGCACATATACACATTCAGTTGAAAACATGCAAGAAAGATTCTAAACTAGGCCATGTATGATGACGTTCTATCTTTGGTGTCGATTCTGAGGTTTCCAAATATTAGGAAAAACTAAGTCCCAGTCCTAGAACTTCTCGAAACTACCTTTGGTCTCTGTACTCAATAAAACTGCCTTCTAATCTCTCAAGATTTTGGTTTTACTTATTTCCCCTATAATTATTAATCATTGCAAAAGAAACCCAATATTAGAAGAAAACCACAATTAAACCCGACAAATTATGGAATTTACAAATTTGACCGTAAAAACTTTTAAATAACATATGAACCCCAAATTAATTCAAAAATTGCAATTTCATCCCAAAATATTACGAATCAAAAAAATTTGAAATATTTTTGATTTATTATTATCAAAAAATACTTTCAGTTAATAATAAATAGAAAAATATTTTAAAAAAAAATCTAAGACCTTATCGAAAAAATTAAATGTCTAATAATATTAAAAAAAATCATTTAAATAAGATTAAAAACCAAGACATATTTTGTGTTTAAATCAAACTACTAACATCTTGATCCAAATTTCTAGAATCGAGGAAGGCGTCATCATCCAAAACTATTTGAATCTTAAAATATCAGCATCGATAAAATTATGAGGGCTTAACCAACTGACGTTTGAACCATTTCCAAGGTTGAGTCTAGCATGGTTGCGTGACAATGTTGGGTTGAGCTCGTCTGATCCACCATGCTCTACTTTTTGCGTTGTTTTTTATTTTAGTAATTTTTACTAACAAAATGCCTAATCAAAATCAAATCTAAAAACTAAAAATTGGATTTTTATAATATTCCTAAACAAGAAAAATATCCTATATATTTTTATAATAAAAAATTTAACACATAAAAAATTGGCACAGATGAATTAGTCATTTTTCCATTTGTTCATATATCATAGTTATGTGAAACCTTGTTGTTGTGCCAGTATTGTAGGGGTAATTAATATTTTAGGTAAATAATTTTGGAATGGTAAAAAATAAAATTGGTTGAAAAGAAGAGACTCAAATAAATAACAATTAAACATACATTATTAGTATTAGTTATCGGCGGGCTTGGATACAAGTATGGGGCGACATAATGGTATCAGAACCAATCATATCAGACAGTTTTAGACAAAAAGGGATGTGCGTGATAAAGTGGTGTACACACAAGTCTGTATGTTTGGAGTCACATGTGAAACCTACATGTAAGAGCTACTTTTAGAATCTAACACCGCTTAAATGATCCCATTGGATCGTCACATGGGGAGATGTTAGGTCCTTAAAGTTTAGTATTACTATTAATTTCCCACATCGTATGATAGGGTTAAGCCTATAATATTACCCCGCATAAGTGTGTAATAATCAGGCCAAGTTTTATGGAAAGTCTGTTCAGTTTCTTCCTTGGCGGTATTAGATTTCTACATCATTTTTTGAGTTATTATTATTTTTTTAAAATCTTATTTTTACTGACTGAATGGTTAATAATAGAATAAAAGGTCAATTTATTTTGTATATTTTATGACAACTAAGTCATTGATAAATAACTCAAAATACAAAAATGACATAGTTATACTATTTTTCTCTCTATATGATTAAATTTGAAGTTTATATATAAGCTTATGAAATTTATTATAAAATAGAATGAATATGTGTTATTTTATTAAAGTGCTTATGACATATAGGGTTTTTAAGATGTCATAATAATTTAGATTTGTAAATGCCACATTGAATATTAGTATGTGGAAGGTAGAATTTTTATTTTCTGAAAATAAAATTAGTATATTGCGCTAGATTGTTTTTTTAATACATCGGAGAGCCACATTGGGTTTTGAGTCATTGACTCAGTTCGAACATGTACAGTTTAGAAGCAGAACCAAGACTCTGTCCGGTCGAGCTAACTCTAACTGGTTTATTGTGCTAGATTGTCGTATCAAGTAACCTTGATTTCCTTCATATTTATTGGATATGGTGTGAGGTGTAGGGAAATATTTTTTATAAATATTTTATAGCGTCACCAATACGTGTTATAAATTTTTCCTTATTAAGACATTAGTATTATAAATTTTTTAAGAGGAAATACCCCTTTTGCCCCCGGGATTTTAACGTGTTTGACAGCTTGACCCCTGGTTTTTTAAATGCGACTGGATACCCCTTAACTTCTGTTTTCGTTTCACGTTGCCCCCTATTAACGTTTTTCGTCCAAAATCATAGTTAAGTGTCACGTGAGTGGCACATCTTCACTTTTTTAATATTTTTTTATTCTTAAGCCTAATTAATCAATTAATTATCTTAACCCAGATTTTTAAAGGGCAAAATAGGTAATTCTTAATAGTTTTAATATTATTAAATAACAATAATAAAATTAAAAAAAACCCACTAATCCATCCCCCCGCCGCCGCCCCCCTCTTCTTCTGTGTCTTCCCCAGAAAAATTTGACTCGCTTAGAATCCTCAGAAAGAAGGTCATCTGCCATGGAAACCAACCACCAACGAAATGTTCGACTCTTCCTCATCCGAGTTACAAAACAGCAGAACGGGGTTCATTATCTTCATCCTCTCGAGACCTTATGTCATGGAAACCAACCACTATTTCACAATGGAAACCAACCACCATTTCACACTTCATTCAAATCGGTGTTTTTCTTGCTCGTCTGAGTTACTAACAGTAGAACGAAGATCACCACTTCACACAAGTCTAAGGTCATCTACAATGGTCGGATTTGTGAAAACCTTCATGGACGAAGCTTCGCCTTCAGTGGTCATCTGCAACAGATCTGCGAACCTTCATCGTCATCTTCTCGATACTACCAGTAGAACAAAGGTGAGGCATCCATGGAGTTTGAATCTCCACAACATGATTCGAAATGGTTCAAAATGATTAATGGCAGAATTGTGTATTTCTTCGTCTTCGTAGCTCCGTTGTTCGTGAAGGAAGCACGATGGCAAGTTTCGTGATTATTGAGAGTTTTTTCTTGTTTGCGTGAATACTTTGTGAAATAAGTTTGTTGTGAAGTATCCATGGAGAAGCTCTAGTGGAATTAATATCAAACAATCAAAGACTGGATTGGAACAATATAGGATTCGTTACATTAGGGAGATGGGGGCCATCAGAGTCTTCAGCAGGTTCCTCAAAAAATAGCAATTTTGACAACTAGGTAACTGTGAAAAGCTCAAAAAAGCCATTAATGGAGGAGATGTAAAAGATTTCAAGGGTACAACACAAATTCTCGAAAAAAGTGGATATTCCCAATTTACGTTGAGTAAACAATGTAAATCTTAATGTATTAACCATAGAATTTGTTGATTGAAGAAGAAGAAGTTGGGGAAGAAGAAGAAGAACGGGAAGACGAAGAAGAAGAGGGGAAGGGTGGTTCGGGGTGGGGGTGGGGGGGTTTTATTTTATTATTTATATTTAATAGTATAAAAACTATTAATAACAAACCTATTTTTCCCTTTAAAAAATCTGGGTTAAGATAATTAACTAATTAATTAGGATTAAAAATTAAAAAATATCAAAAAAGCGAACATGTGCCACTCACGTGACACTTAGCGGTGATTTTGGACGGAAATCGTTAACAGGGTGCAACGTGTCACGAAAGCAAAATTTAAGGGGTATCCAGTCGCATTTTAAAAACCAGGGGTCAAGCTGTCAAACGTGTTAAAAACCAGGGGGCAAAAGGGGTATTTCCTCATTTTTTAAATATCCATACATATAAAAAAGAAGATTAAAACATAAAACGAAGTGGAAACCCTACTTATTCACTCCATTCTTCAATTGTCGGCGTGATCTTTCAGACTCTTACTCTTTTGGACGCTCTTATATATGGTATGCTTTTATTCTTCAATTGATGTCTTTTATTATTTAAATTTACTTAATCGGTACTTTTTCATCTGTACATTGTTTTCGACAAATATTATTGGTATATTCTTACAATGATTTTTCTTTTAATATATATGTTTAATTTGATTTTTTATGTGTATGTGCCTTGTTGTGTTTGTTTTGTAAATTGTGAAAAATTTAGTGTTGACTAGAGTTTGTTTGCTTTAAAAAATATTTTTTCTAACTTCTTTTATTAAATTAAGCACATCGAACATATTTGTATTTCATTTTTGAGATCAATGATTAGAGAGGTTAGAGTTTTTTAGAAATAGAGAGTATATGATAAAATGAGGGATGAGATAAGAAATGAGGGGTGTTTAATTTCAGAAAAAGAAAAAGAATCTGCTGGATTTGTACGGTGTTAATGTGCTTAACATAGATGAACGTGAAGATCTAGATAGGCCAACCACTAGATTAATTAAAGAAATTGACATTTAAGAAGGTAGGTTGAAAACTTAAATTCCGATCTTGAATAGTTTTCTGTTGTGTTATTCAGTCCTGGTCAATCGTTGTATTAGGTAGAATTGATTTAATTGTTATACGGTCCTCACTATTCTCCACAAGAAGAGTTGTAATTATACCAATTTTCTAAATTAACTAAAAAATTTAGTAAAGAAATTTGGGAATCAATATGGCATTTTATCTGGGTCTCATAAAAAGAGAAAAATAAAATAATTATAAAAAGTCGGGTTGGTCGGGTCTAATATATTTTAAAAAACATATTAATTCGATCTGCAATGCACGATTTTGACATTTTTATTTTTTAATCCGACATAAGGTTAGACTCTTTATCCTAATTAGCCAACTCAAATTGGATTGACTCGGATTTGTTTGTTTTAACCGTGTTAGTTTGATGAATGCCCTAATCTATGTTTTTCTTTGGATAGGGGTAGCTATTGTGAATACAAAGTAAACATAAATATATGATTTTTTTATTTACTTAAAAAAAAAAATCTACTCCCATTTAAATTCACAATAAAAAGGTAGAGTGAGACAAGTTGACAAACACGGTTAATGAAATTTATCAATATTGACAAACATTTGTGTGAATGAGATTAAATTTTCTGATAGGACCATTAAGTGAAATGTTTTGATCCTCTTCAATTAATTTTTTTAGTCCTTGCTGTTATATTTCTTGAATCCCACTAACTCCTTTATCGTTGAATATAATGAATAACACAATAGAACTAGGTGCAGGGCCGGCCAAAAAACCCAAATTTGCTTAGTTACTTAAAGCAAAAAAAAAAATTAGGCCTTCTTTAACTATAAAAAAATTGTTTTGGTACAATTGGGCCTTTTTATATAAAATAAAAAAGTGAAGCCCAAAGCGGCGGCCTTGGTGGCTTTGCCCAAGGGCCGCCTCTGACTAGGTGTAATACATATGGTTGGATCTTGAAAAATTTCTCAATGGGACTAAAGTCAAAAGATTTAGTTAGGTTGGTAAGATATACGTAGAGTATTGGAAGTAACACTTTCAAAAGTATAAATTAAGGGGTTACGTTTTAAATAGATTCCTTTTTATGTGAAAAAGCATGCTATCATACAGAATTCAGATTTTTCACTTCTTTATTACTATCGTTTACCTAACCTAAATAAGCTAATGTGATAAAGTACTATAAAAATTAAATTAAATCATTATAATGATAGTAATTATATTTTGAACTGCTTAAGTTAGCTTGTTGTATTATCATTGAAAGAGCAAATATTGGGGAAAAAGAGCTTTGGATTAAAGAGAGGAGGAGAAAAGACTTATGAGTTTTCGATATCAAAACATGTGATACAATACAGTATAGATTATGTATATACATTTACTAAGAAAGTTATTAAACATGGGATGCTTAGGTTTAAAATTTTAAAATATCGAAACTCAACGGGGATATATTTTTTTTCTAATAACCGAATAAAGCGTAACGATTATTGTGCTGACCAAATTTAGATTATATTCCTAGACCAACAGCTTGGTCTTTCTCCTAGATTCTCCAATGGCAATATTGAATTAATGTTACGAGAACTCATGAAAGCATAGGTATGAAATATTAAGGTATCCTAGAATGAGGATGTTGGAGTATAAATCTCCTAAAACTTGTTTTCCGCCTTCTTCTAACAGTTCGAACTTTTAGTTGAGTTGGCAAGTTAACATGGTATCAGAGCTCCAGGTACTTGAGGTCCTGGGTTCGAGTCTCTCCACCGCCACCCACCTCGATATCTCCACGTGCATTGCTTAGATCGATCCGTCTTCTCTGCTAAGCATGCACATCTCCTCTAAGCCTGAGGATAAAGCAAACGAATTCTGAATATAGTTCTTATGGTTGCATAGGATGAGAAAGATGTATTGTTTTTACATATGTGACTCAGTTTCTACTCTATTCATATATTTTTGTCGTAATTGCAAAATTTGTCCCTTAGTAGGAGTTTGTTCCTTTGTTAATGGAGATTGTCCAATTATATTTTCAGGCCTCACCAAGTATGAAGACATCAGTCGATAGTGAGGCGGTGACACAAACCCCGGCGTATATAGAGATTTCTTCATCCTCAGAGGAGGAAGGTGAGGATAATTCATCTTTGAAGAGATGCAGTTCGAGTAGTGCAGGACCATCGAATACTCAGTCTGTAGAGAGACTCTCTGAAGATATTACTAATGGGCATGAGAAAATTAGAATCTCGTTAGTGAATGAAACAGGTGTCACTGAGGAAATTCCGAGATTTCGCTACCTTAATATAAGTACAGTTTCTGAATTTGCATACGTAGATCTCTCAACTGGTATGATTGAAGATGAAGACTGTTGTCCAGGCTGTTCAGGGGATTGTCTTTCCGCTAAGGATCCTTGTCAGTGTGCTTGGGATACCAGGGGGGCGTTTGCATATACTAAAGCAGGTTTGCTAACAGAACGCTTTTTAGACATGTCTATTTCCATGCATGATAAACCACAAGATTATTATCATCACTATTGTGATGATTGCCCGGTAGAGAGGCCTAAAATGGATTCTAACCCTAAAAAATGCAAAGGCCACTTAATACGAGAATTCATCAAGGAGTGCGGGACAAAATGTGGCTGTAATCATAAACAGTGTGGAAACAGAGTCGTCGGGCGAGAAATTACTCGCAAGTTGGAAGTTAGTTCTTTTTATTTTTATGCTTCTCTGTGTGTTTGTTGATCTAATTTCCATACTCCATAGGTCTTCTTGACGAAAGATGGTAAAGGGTGGGGGTTACGAACACTCGAGGAGTTACCCAAAGGTGCGTTTGTTTGTGAATATGTTGGTGAGATTTTAACCAACAAGGAACTTTACAAGAGGAATAGTCAACTCAGCGACCATCGACAACCCTATTCGGTTCTGCTTGATGCAAATTGGTTTGAAGCAGATTTGAAGGACGAAAATGCCCTTTGTTTGGATGCAACATACTACGGAAATGTTGCAAGGTTTATTAATCACAGGTACCCCTTTTTGTCAACTGTTTTTCTTCTTTATATAAATATTCTCAATCTTATCTTTAAATGCGTAATGCAGATGTGTTGACTGCAATTTGATCGACATCCCGGTTCAGGTGGATAGCCTTGATCGCCACTATTATCGAGTATGAATGTCAACGAGTACATGCTAATACGTTTTGGTCAGCTTTTACTATTAGTTATCAAATATTTTCTCGTTTTTTTTTTCTGCAGTTTGCTTTTTTCACAAAGAGAAAAGTGAAGGCAATGGAAGAATTAACATGGGTAAGTCTATATATGGATTTTGGTCGCATTTTAGTCCTTAGAAACATTTACCCTTTAAATTGAATCTTTGAACCACATTTAAGAATATAATGTGAGATGAATTGCAGGATTATGGGATTAATTTTGATGATCATGACCACCTAATCGAAGCGTTCCAGTGTATCTGTGGAAGTCCTTTTTGTCGAGACAAGAACAAAGCAAAAGGTCAGTGCCCCTATGTATGCTTTGATTTTTTCTTCTTAGAGTGAAATAGGATTTATCAGGAGAACAATATTTGTTCTCATCAATTAGTTATTCTTCAACTTATTTTATCATTTAATCATTTTTGCATATTGCTTCAGGAACAAAAAGAATGAAAACCATGGCGTAGGAGGGGCAGTATAAGTTTTGCTTAATTAAGATTTGTTGTAACTTGTAACATTTTTTATGTGGTAATTCGGTTGCTTAATCTAGAATTGCATTACATTATAGAAGGTTTGTTGCCTCCAAATTTAGAAATTTATTTTATTGTGAATTTGAATTGTTACAAATTCATTCAAAGGGATGGATTCTTTTTTTTTTTTTTCCAAAGATTACATTTATAATATACATTTAATTTGATAATTAGCGACTTATTTTAATGAGCATTATTGATATACCACGGTGGTGGAGAGTGTGGCACAGATATTTTGGTGGTGACTGATCTCAGAGTGGTGGTGAACAGTTTTCATGGTGGTTTAGGCTAGTTGTTAGTGGCACCGCTGGTAGTGGTGTGGCCAAGTGAGTGTTGTTGTGGTGGTGAATGATCTCAGGGTGGTGGAGAACAGTTTTAGCTTTGGTATTATGTCTGCAACAGTGGTTTGACTTCACGTTGTGAGAGAGATTAGTTTAATGGAATAAAATTAAAACAAATAATAATCAGGTTTTTAGTACTTAATCGGATATTGGGTCAAATGTTTCTAAAAATAATTTTTTGGGAACAAATAAAATGTCTCTAGGATTTCAATCGAGCTTGAGTTCTCTAATGATGATATGAGCAGCAGTAATTTAATTTATTTAGCTAATGTCCTGCCGAATCAGTGGGCCACACCTATTCAAGCTTGCCCAGGACAGGCTCTTGTCATCATCTTGGCTAGGAGATGGTTTTGCAAGTAACAGCTACTTATCAAGCTAGCAGCTCACGTGCCAAAGCTATAGTCCACGTCTATCAACTGAAGTTATTGAAAATTCAAACACCATTTTGTGCTTGGGAGATGAAGAATCAAGAGATATTACTAGGGTGTTGGATGTTGATGCTTCTACGAAGACTAAAACACTTAACCTTGAAGGATTAGATGAGGAAGTGTGTTTTTTTTTTTTTTGGACGAGATGAGGAAGTGTGTTTATTTTGGTCCAAAGCATAAGAACTTAACGTGCACCAAGCGTTAGTTAAAAGTCTCAAAACAAATCCATGGAAGTTATTGGCTCCAATTCAAGTACTAGTGGCCCATTGCTTGTATAAATGAACAAAATTACAAATGAAAGAATGTGGTGGCTAAACAAATATGGCATTAACTAATAGGTAATATAACCGGTTAAAAAAGTGTTGGATATGGTGGATATCCGGAAAATTATAAAGTGATAGAATGTAGATTGGAGAATGAGAAAGCATTCAAATAGTTGGTTTATCTTCAATTTTGAAAAAGACGAGGATAGAAATCTTCTACACTGGAAAGGTCCATACTCGTTCTGAGACACGATGATTATATTTTCTGAAGTTCCGAATTTTTTTGGATTTGGGAATCACGAGATTACAGAGATCCCTAATTAAATCGTGATTAGAAACTTGCTGGAACAAGTGTACACATGATGTCTCGTGTTTTAAGATAGATTTATAGGGTCATGAGACATTTTTTGGGGTTTATTGGGACTTATCTAAGGGATTATTCCCTACTATTAAAAATATTTTGATTTCTTGTCTAGTTTCGGATATTCCATTACTTTTAAAGATTTTGTGCTTTAATTGTGAATTAAGTGTGAACCTCTATCATCTCCTAAGGTGTGATAAACTAACCTAACAAATTCACCTCGAGAGAGCTTACTAACCGCGAGTGTACAGATCGTTGACAAGTAATAAAGTAAGTAAAAGAGTATTGTTTCCACAGGAACTAAGTTTGTTAATCTTGATACTATTTTTGTAGAGAGCGTAGATGGATTTAGTTGATAACTACTAAAAAGACTAAAAATAATAATATATTTGCTTGGTTTTATGATTTAACTAAGATGCAAGAATTAAACTAATAAAGTAAATAAACTACAAAGAATAAGAGATGAGAGATATAGCTCAAGTTTCAGTAATCCCCTACCGTGACAATGATTGATTCCATTTATAAGAGTGAATTTGAGCAATTCTTGTTAATCAGGATACTAACTTTCTTCTAACTCCCGCCAGGATAGCTTAGAAGGTTGTTCACATCTCTCTCTTTGTGATAAATTAATCTACTCACCAGACATCTTTTCGGGAGTTTATTGTGCCTAGGTGACAGATTTTTCCCTATTGTTGGACGTATTGTACTTTTCTCTCTAGTTTTGGTCTACTTGATATTTATAGAGCTTTTTGTGCTTTAATTGTGTGTTAAGTGTGTAGATTTTAGGTAGATTATTAATACAAGGTTACAAGATGAAGAGAAGAAGTCAAAAAGTCAAGTCAAACCCCAAGTCAAGGTGCAAGATGAGCTTAAAGTCACTTTCGGAAGATGGAGCGTTTATTGGAAAAGTTTTGACATCATATTATTTCAGTCACCATAAATAATTGGTAAGATATTTTGATGAAATTCCTTTTGATTCAGAAAGAGTTTGAAGTCAGTGACAAGTGGGATGTGACGGAAGTCGATTCGGAGTTGAGACGTGAAAGCTACGATATTTGCTTCAACCGTGACTCGAACCAGTCCAACATTAACCAAAAATGGGTTGGACCATACCTAACCTAACTAAGCAAGCCCATGGTGCCCCAAACGTTTTTAGTTAGTATATAAGTCATATATCAAAAATAAAGGGAACACATAACACAATTCATTTTACACGTTTTCCAAGAGGAGCAAGAGCAGAGCAGGAGCAGAAGAGAGAAAGGGAAGGGTTTTTCACAAAAAACCACCATTCTTCCTCATCGGAGCTCCGAATCCGTTCATTTCAAAGAGTAACTTTATTTTATTTTAGCTTCAAGCATGGTTACAATATTAATTTTTATTACATTTAATTATTTGAGTATGAACTAAAACCCCATTGCTTGAGGATTGCCATTATGTATGAAGCTTAATGATTCTATTTGATGTTCTTTTAGTGTTTAGGATAGAATATTTAATTAATTTGAGTTCTTCATCTATTGGATATACAACTTGAGTTACATACTAATCTTATCTTGTCTGAATATTGATTAGCTTAAGTAATTAAGCTTGCGTCTGGAAGAGGGGGAGGTTCCAATTACGGATTAGTGTATACGCGCTTGGTCTACGTTGGTGAGTCGACGGGTCTTGACTAGCCAAGTAGACGCTATGGTTTAAACTTTAATCTCTCAGAATTTGAGTACGCGAGCTTCCTAAGTCGATTCTAACGGGAGTTAGGAAGATTTTAGAATCTCGGTTAATATGAACAACCAATTTACCCTTATATCTAGAACATCATAACTATCCATTTAAGGGAGTACTAGCAGTCCTTAAGTATAACTTTCATATTTGAATATTAATTGCCTTTCCATTTCCTTAGTTTAATTTTGCTAGTTACGAAGTGCCTTTTAGTTTATAAAAATTCAAAAATATTATACCATTTACTTTTCCATTTTTGTTTCTCATTTACAAACTATTCAATATTATACTAAGAAACACTTTGAGTTAACACTAATAATCCCTGAGTAGATGATACATCCTCAGACTTATTTTTATTACTTACCAACGACCTGTGCACTTGCGGGAAGTTACCTCTTTTCTAGGTGTCGATTTATTATCACACTCGGGGCAACAACAAGTTTTCGACACCACTTCCAGGAATTATATTGTTATCATTTTGTGTTTCGTTTAGTATAATTTTGCTTAGTTTTTCGTTTGCATTACTCTTGTTTTTGTTTTTGTCTTTCTACAACTTTCATAGGTTTTGGTGTATGGTCTGAAATCCTGAGAAGTTGCTTTGTTAGGGGTAGAATTGGTATTTCCATATTAGTCGGTACTATACTATCCTCCTAACTCCCGTCAGGGTAGACTCAGGAGGCAATCCTACAGTACAAACCCCGTCAGGACGATTATAAGCTACGCTCAGTGATTAAGAAAATTACCCAATTGGCTATGCGGTAAGTCAAGCCCGCCAGGATCAATGACGAATACCACGCGTTTATTATCTAGTTCAGTAATTAAATCCCCTCCCTTCTGGATGATCACCGCCATCAATGAATAACCTAATTAGTATGACATGTCTTCGGTTAGCTAATTCATTGATAAAAATTCAAGTACAAAATAATAAGCAATATAAAATACCCAATTCAAATCAAATTAGAAACTAATATCAAATTTAAATATATTAATTAAATTAGGGTTCATCCCATTTTGCGAATCTCAAGTATAAAAGTATTTAGCTCATAATGAAATCAAATAGTGAACACACTTTAGTAAAACAGGTGTAACGTTCGCACCGTAGGTTCAAATCACCTGATTCCACTTCTAAAATTTTGCTAACTCAGAGGTGCACCTTTTCCATTTGAACCACCAAGTCCGAATCTGCACCGTTTGGGCCCGGGAAGACCTAAAGGTGACGACTTTTCAGTTTCGAATGCTCCTTCTCCCTCAGTAAAGTGATATCTTTCTCTCTTTTGACACTTCCTTTTACTCTTGGACTTAAACTCCATTTCTTCTCTTCATCTTAATGCTTTATAGCATCTATGCACCTAAGAACTTCTCACTAAACAAGCAAATTAACGCACAAAAGTTCTTAAAGTAACAATAATACAAATTCGAAGGAAGAAAATGCGATATAGCAAAATTTTCTTACAAATCAACCAACTACGTCCAATTGATACCTAAAATGATGTCTCCTAAAGGGATTTATTTGTTACAAACAGGGATACATCAAGATCCCCAACTCAAACTGTTGTCGCCCCGACAAAGTAAAACACAAAAGTAGAGGTCTAAGGTAAGAAGCAAATGCAGAATCTAAAGAATAAACCCAAAGAAAAACTTAAAATAAATTTCATATAGTACAACCTAAGAACTAATGCACACATACACCTATCATACAAAAACAAACACATAAATAATGTCAATAAAAAATTAATTCCACAACGCTAGAATGTTATACTTAATACTTAGCTCGAGATGGTAGCATAAGGGTGTTCATCAATTTTTATTCGCTTTGAACACTCCACTTAACTTACTCCCTATTAGCAAAAATATTTTTCCACTATGTACCTAAGAATCACGAGGTCTTTTCGGTTTTAGCGTAGGTTTAGAGACGATATGGGACATTTGGAGAATGAAAAGTGAGCTTTTGGCTCTCTCCTGCTAGCCTTCAACAAACTGTCATGAGCTTGAGTTTACACTCATATATGATATCACTTACTTAACGCACAAATTTAGCGTCCCCAAATAAAACCAACCTATCAATATGATTACAATAAACATATTCCTCTTGCCATTTTTTTCCATTTATTCAATCTCTTTTTGTAAATTAAACATGACATTCTTTTTAATGTGAAAAGTCACGCTAACTTATTTTCTCATATTTTTTTTCTTTCTAGAAACTGGTAAAGGAATTTACAATAAAGTGCATAATCATTAGAGCACATCACACATCTACCCAACAGATGTAATACAGATTCCCTCACCCCAAACTCAAGCTCAAGGACAACTAGTCTTAGGTAATCGTGATTCAACTGCGGGTCATATGGTATAGTCCTAACATCTAAAGGATAGACTTATAATGTGGGTTCAAAATAAAGGCTTAAAGGCTAAAAAAATAGGGCTAAGAAGGAAATAATAAATCATGGGTTGGAAAGCTAGAAAAGTCTCAAGTGGTTATCAAAGAACTGCCTCTATCATTTTCCTAGCTACATAGTTTCACTCAATTTTCACCTCTAATTCATAATTAAGTGGGTTCTCTACTCATTTAGATTTCACGTTATACACACCACTCATTCTCACTAAGTACAAGCTTACGTTTTTTGCATTGTTCAGTAATTTTTCCTATCTATTATCTAGTGTTTGCATGCATTCAAGGTGCGTTATACATTAACTCAAAGGTCTACTATTTTATATCATTAATATTTACAAAGAGTATGCTTAATGGGGACATTCAACAAACTCTACAGTCAATCATTCCTTAAACTCATTTTTATCTGATTATTAATTTTTTTTAAATGTGGTAAAACAAATAACACATAAAATTGGGTTTGAGGACAACGAGTACCCCACCCCAAACTCAAAAATGAGTCGTGTCCACGACTCGAAAAGACTCTATAAAGAAAATAAACTAATATACACTACTAAATGAGAAAGAGTAAGGGAACATATTTGTTTCGGCACTAAGCCGATTGCATGCCATTGGTGATGTAGTAAAAAACTCTAGTGTGAAATAAACATAGCATCAAAAGCATTTTTAAGACCTAATATAGTGAAATAAACCTAACATCAAAAGAATTTTACTGAACAACAATCTATTAAAAAAATTAATTTAGATTTTAGACCAAAAAATTTAGATAAAAAATAATTGTAAAGGGTTATATAGTGTAGAATGGTCCAACGCTGAAAAATGCTTTTGATGGAAAATACTTTCTAAGCAACCGCATTAATGGCCAGGACCTTGTCTCTCATTTGGGAGGTACAAGGTTTGAATCCCCTTAGTCTTGTTAATTCTTGAGCCCTTAAAGGGGGTAAAGCAATAGGTGCATGGTTCGAATCCCCTCCCTGAACATGGGTAACATAGTTCTGATTAACCTGGAAATATGCATGGGGAGGCGTGTATATTTCTCATGGGATTAGTCGTGGTGCGCGAAAACTGGCCCAGACTTCCATGATATAAAAAACAATAAAACAAGATTATATGGTGGAGAATGATCCAACGCTGAAAAAAAACCAAAAAAAAATCTCTTCACGCTCACCGGACAAAAAACAAAAAGAAATATCTTCAAACTCACCATTCGAACCAAAAACAAATTAAAATCTCTTCACACTCACCATTTGAAGCCTTAAATCAAAAAACAAAAAGAAATTTGTTCACATTCGCATCCTTAAATCAAAAAACAAAAAGAAATCTTTTTACATTCACCATTGAATCTGGCTGAGATGGTCCACGAGCGTCGGTTTTATTATGCATGAGAAAGGCTAAGATGTTGGAGAATGGTCCACGAAGGGTGGCGGTTTTATTTGACAGTGAAGAACGGCGGATTTTCGGCAAGATTGAGAACAGAGAGGGAAAGTTGAGAGAGGAAGGGAGAGGAATGATGAAATCCCGTAGTCTAATAAGGTTTTGTTTTGATTTTTTGGTCTTTTCACATTACTAACGATGATAAAAGGAGAGTTAAATTGGGATCTAATGAACTAGTAAGGAGAGATATTTCCAGGCCGGTCCTAGGGGAGGCCAAGGAGGCCATGGCCTTGGCCCCCCAATTCTTACAACTTTTAGGACCCCTTAATTTTTTTTCATACATAATATTTTTTTTTTATTCAAAAAAAGCCCAATTTTGGTCCAATTCAAAACAAAAATGCTAGTATGTCTTTTTTGTTCTAAATTTAATTAATTTAAATAAAAAATATAATTATATGTAATACACATAAGATTTTTTGAAGGGCCCGTTTTTTTAAATTTGCCTTGGACCCTCAAAATGTCAGGACCGACCCTGAATATTTTATTAGTATTCAAAACCGGTCCTAAGATTTTGGGGGCTTAAGATTATATCTGAATAGAGACCTATTCATATACACTTTTTTTTACTAAATACCTAAAAATCGAATTATTATGAATCAAAGAGATAGTTAATAGAATTATATAAACATTATATACATGCTATATCGGTAATGAAATATACTTTCATACTTTATTTTTATTATTTTTTTGAATTATAAAATAATTAAGAAAATAAAATAAATAAATTATAATAAAATTCTTTATTTTATAAAAAATTAGCTGTCTTTCAAAAATTAAACTTTATTGTGGGGGTTGTACCAAAATTTCATGGTCTTACGCCTTAACCGGTCTGACAGTGTTATGAAGTGTCTTGGGGTAAAAGCCCCCATTTATATACAAAGAGTTTTTTTTTTTTTTTTGACGAGATAATTACACCTAGGGTCTTGACCACACCCCCCTCTTCAAGATGGGGACCCGGCCTAGAGGCTCTTCTTACTAAAGACCTCAGCAACTTTTTAACACATGAACCCCAAAACCCCAATTACTAGACTACCCCTCTTTTGTTTTCTTTCCCCTATATATACCAAATATTACATTTATTATCTCATTATTCTCTCACCTCCCCTCCTCATCTATATCTCTCTCCTCCCCCTATCTCCCAAACCGCCACCACCACCTCCATAACATAACCCCGCCATCAACCACCACCGCTAGATGAAGCACCAAAATAACACCATCCTCGCCGGAAATCTGCTCCACTATCCTCGCCGGAAATCTGCTCCACTATTCTCTCGTTTTCCTGCTTCTTCGTACGGGATCGGAGCTTCCAGATCTGCCGTCAGCGGAGCTCAAAACAATACATGGAGGCGCTGTGGTGGCTCGTGAGCTCGCGAAGAAGAGGAGAAGCCATGGCTGCGGATCTCAGTTAACTCGCGAAGAAGGAGAAGAGCATCGGAGTGGTGGCGCGAGGGGTGCGAGAAGCTGTCAAGACCATCGGAGTGGTGGTGCTAGCCGGAGGCGCGAGAAGCTGTCAAGACCACTGGGTTTGTTCGCCGGAGGTTGTTCGCAGTGTTGTTCGCCGGAGGTTGTTCGCAGTGTTGTTCGCCGGAGGTGCGAGAAGCTGTCAAGACCACTGGGTTTCGCTCGAGTGGTGGCGCGAGGGTTACTGCTGCTGCATTCCACCATTGTTGCTAGCTCATCTTCTCCAGCTCATCTTCACCATTGCAGCCGTGAAACTGAATCCTTGAAACGGTGGTGCTCGTCGTTTTTTTTTTAAATTTCATATCTAGATCTGGTTTGACCAGATCTGGTCAAACAAGATAGTAATTATTTTTTTTATTTTTTAATTGTATATTCATTTATAATTGTTTAAAATTGTGCAATAAAGGTGAATAATTTTTTTTTACTAGTTATGCTTTGTTTTTTAATAATACTCATCAATTTGACGGAGTACTCATCAAATTTACGGAGTACTCATCATATTTCTCGGAGTACTCATCAAATTATTCGGAGTACTCATTACAATTATTCGGACTACTCACCAAAATATATAGAGTACTCATTAAAATATATAGAGTATTCAATCAATTTATAGAGTACTCTCAGCTTTTTCCGATACTCTAAGTTTTTTTCCGATACTCTCAGTTTTTTCCGATACTCTCAGTTTTTTCCGATACTCTCAGTTTTTTCCGGTGACTGGTGGCCGGTGGTCGGTGGTCGGAGGTCGGTGGTCGGAGGTCGGTGGCCGGAGGTCGGAGATTGGTGGTAGGTGGGTAGTTGTAGAGGAGAGAGAAATAGTGACATCACACTTTTTTGTCTTTTAGTGGTAGTAGGGGTAGGAAAGACTATTATTAAAATTGAGGTCCCTAAGAAGAATGACATTTTAGAAACAACTCTTAGTCTCCAAGACCCTATATAATTCACCCTTTTTTGACAGTGTAAATATATATACAAAGAGTTTGGTGATGTCAAATCATGGTAACAATTATGATTGGGCCAAATATTTATTGAAAAAATAGCCTGTAAACATCACTTGACAAGTTAATGGAAAAAGTAACGGTGTAGAATAAAGAAGGACGATGACACACAAAAGTACAAAACCCCCCGCATTCCACAAGATACTTGACCCTTTTTGCCTACTTCGTTCGATTCATTGTATGAGACAAAAACAGAACTCCTCCTCCCTTTTCATATCACCATCAATTGTTGATATTTTTATTTTATTTTGGCCAGCATCAATTGTTGAGTTAATCAACAAATACTGAAATACATGCACGTCTTCCTGGAGTAATATATAAGAATTCAAATTTTACCAAGAAACCCTTCTAATATAGGATCATTTCAAATTCGTATGTACATATATTTTTTTAAGGTGTCCAGGCCCGTTTCCACTCTTTCGATTAATTTTACAAAAAAAATACACATGCAAATTAAAAAATAAGGTACCGATGTTCAAGAAATCCAAAGAAGACTACCAATGTTCAGGAAATCCAAAGAAGAAACAAGTCTCTTGCCGAACTGACCTAACTAATATGCACATATTCTTCTTATCAAATATAAATTGTTTATATTAATGTAGTGGTTAAAGATGCAACTTAAGATGTTATTTTAATTCTCCCAATCAATAATGAGTATATAATAATCTTAGCACGAAATATTTAGTATTCAATAATCTATATTAAAAGAGATACTATTCTATAGTTTTCAGTGGTGATTGATTGGTGAGGTTTTACATTTTTTTTGGCTTTTATCTACATAAGAGTTCAATTTTATTTTTATTGAAATTATTATCCTTAACACACCACCCCAAGACTCAATAATACTGCGTGAATACCCTTTTGTTACTAAAAGTTACAAACTAAATTTAACACTATTATCTAAAATTCTAATTACATGTTTACCCTTTTTTTCCTATAATATAATAATTTTTTTCAGAAAATGTTAAACCCTAACAAATATTATATTCCCTCTCTCCTCTCTATTTCTTCATTCTAACGTAGCTAAGCTCTTTTTCTTTCATCCTCACGAACTCGCTCACAGTCATAAAGCTGTCGGAGTTCTTCTACTGCACAAAAAAACCGTTCGACGCACGAGCTCACAGCTTCGTTGAGGCTTGGTTCGATGTTCTCCGGCGCCATTCCAGATCTGAAGATTGTGGCCGAGAAGAGATCCGTCTAAAAAGAGCTTCGCCGTTCTAGATCTGAAGACTTTGTGAAGCATATCAGCCATGGTCCACCATCAAGATTCTGGCGAAGGCTGCGATGCTTCATGATGGTTGCTCGTCGGAAAAAATCTCGCTTAGAATCCGGAGTTGGTAAGCGGCGGTGGTTTTTGGGTGGTGAAGGAGTGTTGTTGGTAGGGGTGACAGTGGCTTTGATTGGAGTGAAATGGGTGGTCGGTGTATGGAACTTAGTGATGGGTTGTTGGTGGAAGGGGTTGTAAGGGGAGATGAACGAGGATCTGAGGGTCGATGAAGCTGCCATTGACGGTGGCGATGGTAGTAGTGGCGGCTGAAAACGGGTTAAGACAGGTTTAGGGTAAATGGACCTTATTTTTCGGAAAGTGACACGTTTTGGACACGAGATATTTATGAACTTATTGCACCATTTTTCTAAAAAGAAAATTTAATAAGATCCGAAGGAATCAGAATAAGAAGATGGAGATATTATAAATATACGTTTACATGTCATCAGAATATTTGTGTTGATATTTTGTATTTCTGAATTTTTAGCTATTTACATTACACAGGGACTAATAATGCAATTTCTTTTCATTATTTGACTTTTTTATACAAAGTAACTCTGACTTGGAATTGATGGTTTGTGCATAAAATTGCTACAGTGGATCTGCCTCCAACTCACGGGCTAGCACTTAACTTCTTAGTTTTCTATCACGAGATTCTTTTTTTTCAATTCTAGCCAATAGGTTGTAATGAGTTTTTTGGTCCTTTAACTCCTTGGAATGGGTTTGACCTTTCTTTCTCGACTTCTTATCTTTGTCTAATATCATCCAAGTACCTAAGAATTGCACACTTAACACACAAATTACGCATGAATAGCTCTAAAAGTAGTAATTATTCAAAACTAGCCAAGAAATGAGAAACTATCTAAATGTAGGGAATAATCCCTCAAATATGCATAAAATAACCCTAAAAAGGTATCTCGTGACTAGATTAATCGCTCACAATAAAGGAGACAACTGGTACGATGTCTAAATCCTCGCAGAATTGGCCATAACTTTCTGATAAGAGATCTGGCTAAACTATGGTTTGCAGCACTGGATAGATCTTGAATAATATTCAATTTAGCCCAAAATGTTGATTCTGATACCCAACAAAATCTTTATCGATGTTCAAAATTTTGCCATAAAACAACACAAAAGAACACAAATTTAGTTATTCAAATTTTTTCTAATCGCCATCTATAGGGCGCACCATAAAGAAAGTGGGGTGTGTCGTAGAGGATGAACCGAAAGTAAGCTGGTGTGGGGCGCAGGGTTGCAAGTTGTCGATTTTTTTTATTTCGAAATTCAAAATTTCATACCTAATTTTTAAAACAGTTTTTCAATAAATAATACTAATAATTTTTCTAAATAAACGTAAAAATTTCTCTTGACGCGCAGGAGTGCCAAAAGTTACCAGTGGAGATCCCCACAAATCCTGTTTTTGCCATTTTATTCCACCCTATGTTGTAGAAATCACAGACTAGGCGTCAACTCCCCTCTCAGTCTCTTACGCCTAGTAATAAATCTAGGCATTTTTTCCTAACGCCTTAGTTGACGTGAATGAGACATCTAGCCCGTCTAGGCGCCGATTAATGGCAAAAAAATATATGTCTAGGCACCGATTAATGGTAAAAAATGGCCGCATAGGCCTTATTTTCATTTTTCCTATTCTCGAGAATTTTAGAGTTGATATTATAACTCAAACTTTAGTAGTTTTATATTTATTATAGTATTGTTAGATTTTTTTTATGACTTAAATAATTAAAATTGTTATAATTACTACGTATATATTACTAAATATACACAAATTACACATCGAGATTCAAAATCGTTTAATTTATTCAAAATTGTTATAATTACTACGTATATATTTTTTGCTTTGGTTCACCTCAATTTCAAATTTTTGATTACGTTCGATCTCCATAGGCATAACATATAATTCTACAACTTCTAGTATATCATTTGGCATAATTTTGACTACCTATTCATCTGTAATGCTAACAAGAGGCTTAATCATATAGTGATCTTCAACCATATCCGGTGAACTGGTTATATCACCTACGCAAGTGTCTTCTATCACTAAATCTTTCTCGACTACTTTTTCCTATTGATCAATCCAGGTCTCTTATGTTTATGTATCCGTTAAGTGGGAAAGTTATCCCAAAAAACTATACTCATGATAGGGTTTATGATAATTCTTGGTGAAGCTAGGAACTTGATTATGGGCATTCAAGAAATTTAAGATTTGTGTCGTGTGTCCTTGGATCCTTTCCTATGTAGCCACAATTTTGGATGCATGCTTCTCTAAATCTGTACTTGATAATTTGGTGTTCCGTGTGAAGTTTTCCAACGTATCTTGCAATGATTGTTAATTTAGAGGTATCATAAGAGGTTGTTGAATATTTTTGGCACATTAATTGTACCATCCTTGCTCTTTTACAAAATGGTAGGGTGTTGGGTAGTGGTTACTACCCCATTGTTCATATTTGAATAGTCTTTCACAAAGTTGAATGATCTGATTTGAATAATATCATACATACATGTTTAAATCTACCATCAAGAATAGTTGGTAATCGAAGTCACTGCTCGGGGGACAAATGCAAACACTAAACTAAAACACCTGCATATAGTAAAACCAAGAGCAAGTGTAAAACCTTCACAACGACAAATCCAAATAAAATATAAAACACTATCAGTAATTCGTTCCCCATAACGACACCAAAAACTTGGTGTCTCCCCAAGTATGGGTGATTTAGACACTCGGGAAAGTACCTCTCCGCAAGTGTACGAAACATTCGAAGTAGTAATAGTATCGTCTTTACAAGGATTGTAAGACTAAAGATTGTGCATAGAACAAAATTTGCATAAATGATATGCGATAAAAATAAAATATAATAAAGATAGGAATTTTATGCTAAAATAATTGTTCAAAATTACTAAAAATAAATTATCAATAATAAAAAGGGCTAAACAGAAATAAAAAAAATGAACTTTGAAGAGAGAAAACTACTCCAGGATGATCTAATTCAACCAAAAAAACTACAAATTATGTTTAGATTGAAAGAGGGTGATGTATAATTATTCATATCAACTGGGACTCTAACATAACACCTTACCAACACGGTACTTGTTTACCGTCCTTGATGGTGTAGGTTTTTCTTCTCTTTAATACTCGTTGATCTTTATCATGTTTCACTTCAATCCCCTTCTTTGAAACAAGGCATGACTCCGTACATGCTTCTAATTTGTCTAACTCAAATCCTTGATTAACATTTCATACTTATCTGCACTTGGGACTTGGTCGGGTTTTTGCTTTGGTTCACCTCAATTTCAATTTTTTGATTACGTTCGAACTCCATGGGCATAACATATAATTCTACAACTTCTAGTATATCATTTGGCATAATTTTGACTACCTATTCATCTGTAATGCTAACAAGAGGCTTAATCATATAGTGATCTTCAACCATATCCGGTAAACTGGTTATATCACCTACGCAAGTGTCTTCTATCACTAAATCTTTCTCGACTACTTTTTCCTATTGATCAATCCAGGTCTCTTATGTTTATGTATCCGTTGAGTGGGAAAGTTATCCCAAAAAACTATACTCATGATAGGGTTCATGATAATTCTTGGTGAAGCTAGGAACTTGATTATGGGCATTCAAGAAATTTAAGATTTGTGTCGTGTGTCCTTGGATCCTTTCCTATGTAGCCACAATTTTGGATGCATGCTTCTCTAAATCTGTACTTGATAATTTGGTGTTCCGTGTGAAGTTTTCGTATCTTGAAATGATTGTTAATTTAGAGGTATCATAAGAGGTTGTTGAATATTTTTGGCACATTAATTGTACCATCCTTGCTCTTTTACAAAATGGTAGGGTGTTTGGTAGTGGTTACTACCCCATTGTTCATATTTGAATAGTCTTTCACAAAGTTGAATGATCTGATTTGAATAATATCATACATACATGTTTAAATCTACCATCAAGAATAGTTGGTAATCGAAGTCACTGCTCGGGGGGACGAATGCAAACACTAAACTAAAACACCTGCATATAGTAAAACCAAGAGCAAGTGTAAAACCTTCACAACGACAAATCCAAATAAAATATAAAACACTATCAGTAATTCGTTCTCCATAACGACACCAAAAACTTGGTATCTCCCCAAGTATGGGTGATTTAGACACTCGGGAACATACCTAAACATTACCCGAGTGATTAGGGGTTACCCTCTAAATTTAGAAATTCCTCCCGGATAAACCTATAAATTTATTAGGCGTATATGCAATTATCTATATAACGACTATGTAAATTCCTATACTCTTCCCCTTTTATACACAATAGTCACTTCTATTATCTAGATCTATTTACAAACTCCCCTTCTCGGGTGTAATTCATAGATTAAGCCTACTCAATTATGTGACCAATGTCAAGATTTGAAAATTCATATAAGATAACTAGAAAATTTGAACAATTAAACTTCAATTAAACAAAAAACCCTAATTTGCAATTCTAGGGTTCATAGATAATCATCCCAAACTAATACATAAATTAGTTCATCAAGAAAGTGAAATAAAGTAATAAATAAAAAGGAAATGAGAAAAATGAAAAAAAATGAAAAAATTATCTTAATGAAATATAATGTTGCTTACTCTTCCTTACCTCTTTTCGTGTCTTCTCTTGAGTTGTACAATAATAAGAATGAGTGAAAAAGAGTGAAGAAATAATTTATAGTCTTGAATGCGTAGGTCTTCCTTATGGGCAACCCTTGGATCAAACAAGTTCATTATTCGGCTCACAAGAAAATTTGTAAAAAATGGATTATTCACGTCGTTTTTACTAAAATGCTCGTAATTTTCTCATTTGAACTCGAAATTACAATTTGTTTACGTCCACGCAAACTAGACAACAAGAGTTATATGTGGTGTAAAAACCAACCTCTTATTCTTCTCCGATCGTCCTGGATATTAGTTAAAGTTGGCGAAAGATTTGGTAAATTTGTATTCCTCATATACTTTTTGGACTTCTTGGGTTAATTTGTGGTCAAAGATTGTCTTTTCATGGGATCCTTCTTGGGGTTTTGGCTCCTTAGCTCTTTCGTTTCTACGTGTTTCTATGAGATTCACCTATCATGTACAAAACATCTCAAAATATTACAAAACACGTATATTTTATTGTTAGTTAAAGATTCAAACTAAACCAAGTTATGGAAAAAGATCAACTTTTATACTCTTAAACCCCTAAAAATAATATCTCATCTCTATAAAAACTCATCACAAAATGCGATACATAATTAAAAATTGGGTTCGAAATTTCTTAGAGACCAAAGGATTAATGAAGAAAATCAGAGGGTCGCCAAATTAATATCTGAAAAATCAGATACATTTTACCCTATTTTACCAAATCTAGAGGGGGCGTGATGCAATTATCTGGCTATCACCTTCAATCATTTGCCACCATAGTTTGCTCAAATTGGAAAGTCAGCACTAATAAGAAAGAACACTCAACAATTTGCATCACATTTTACATTTCTTAAATCCCAAAAACAGAAAACAGAAAAAAAAAAAAAAGATTAATAACTCCTCTGGATGCTTTCTCCTCAGCCGCCATCGCATATATCCATTGATTAATTCCACACCTTGAGGAGGTTCGCTTTCTTATTTATCTCTTGATTCTTCATACAAATATGTATATATGTATCTATTGTTCATGGGGTTCTTTGAATTGAATTGCATCTTTGATATATGTATTCGGGTTCATCGAAATAGGATTTGGATTTCATTGAAAATTGATTTTACTTGTTTCCAAGATTGGTTATTTATGTCATCCTTCTCGTGTCACTGATGCTATTATCACTCAGCTGCCTTTCCACATTGATTATCAAGGATAATTCTTAGCTGAGTATTGTTTGTAAAATTTGTAATGAAATTAGTTCTTCCATATTATTAGTACGATCCGTAATTTTGGTGAATGATTAATTGTGTGTTTGGATTTTCACTCATAGTTTTATAAAAGGTGTAACTTTCAATTATCCCCCTTCCGATTTTTACTTTGAATGGAGATAGAAAATATAATACTTATAGTTTGAATTTGGATTCTCGTTTAAAACAAGTCTCGAAGCATAAGGAAGAAAGGTTTTTTTTTTTTTTTAAAGTCAAAGAAAGAGGTTTCACAGAGAATCATCATACACGTTTTAATTCAGTTGTTTCAAGATTCACGTAAAGCTAAAACAAAGACTAAAAATTCATCTTGTTCATTTGCAGATACTATAAATAGATATGAACCGTTCATCATATATTCAAAGATCAAGTGAAACACATATAAATAACATAGGTGACTCAGGAGCTATGAGAACATCTTTACCAAATATACCCTCTCCTTTAACTGGAAAATGTACAAAGTTTCAAGATTCTTTTCACACACCACCTCATGATGATCGAACATTATATTCTTCTACAGCTGTTCATTCAAACAATGAGCCAATTGAAAACAATGAAATACCTTGGAATACAAATGAAGTTGAAGATTTAAATTATTATCTTCACGATAATCAAATAGAAACATGTACAAATATAATCCCTTCTGAAGAGCATGTAAAAAGATCCGATTGGCAAGAATGGGCTGATCAATTAATCTCCGTTGATGACTCATTAGATTCAAATTGGAATAATGTCCTTGTAGAACCAGAATCAAAGGTATAAATATATATATATATAAATATTGATTTACTCTGTTTTCTTATTTATTTAAAATATTCAGATGAAATTATCAATTGATGTACCTTTAAATCAAACTCAACCAAGTGCTAACTCATCCTCAACTAAACCACGTATGCGTTGGACTCCAGAACTTCATGAGACTTTTGTGGATGCTGTAAATAAGCTTGGAGGTGGTGAAAGTAAGTTTGTATTAAAAAAAATTACAATTAAGATAATTTTTTTATTAAGTTATTTTAGTTAATTATATATTATTTTACAGAAGCTACTCCAAAGGCTGTTTTGAAGCTCATGAATGTTGAAAGCTTAACAATTTATCACGTCAAAAGTCACTTACAGGTACTTAATTAAGTATTTCTTGTGGATTTTACTATTTTTACGACTGATTTGTTTCTTTTATAACCTTTTGAATATCAGAAATACAGAACTGCTAGATATAAACCAGATTCATTAGAAAGTGCAGGTGCTTATTTAGTTTTCTCTTTTATAGTTTTTGAATTTTATTAATAATAAAAAGTCAACTAAATTGGATTGTTTTAAATTTTAATTTTGTTGCAGAAACATCTGAGAAGAAGTTGACCACAATTTCAGAGATAACATCTTTGGACTTGAAAATGTAACTTCTCCCTCCCTAAAAAAGAAAAAAGAAAAAAAGCTTGTATTAGAACTTTAGATAATTATATAAAAAATAATTTTGTGATGCAGGAGTATAGGTATAACAGATGCATTGAGGCTACAAATGGATGTACAGAAGCAGCTTCATGAACAACTTGAGGTATTTTATAGTTATTTACGTTTTTATAATAAAATAGTAGTGTTAAATCTAATAAAAATGTTAATTTTTCTTTAGATTCAAAGGAAATTGCAGTTACAGATTGAAGAACAAGGTAAGTACCTACAGTTAATGATTGAAAGGCAACAGAATTTGGAGAAGGAAAAAATAAAGGTAAAGGGAGATGAGAAATCAAGTTCAAGTAAAGCTGAAGAATTGGTGCAAATTACTGAGGATTGTGAGGGTGAGGGAGATGATTTGAGACAAACAAAGAGAGCAAAAGCTGATGAAACTACAAAACTATGAATTATTAGTTGGGATTTATTTACTTGATATTAGAAAAAGAAAAAAAAAGATAGTAGTGTGGAAGGTTTAGAAAACAATGTAGACTTGTTTATGGTTTAGTTAGTGATTAAGGAGATCAGTGACTTCTAATTGTATTTCAAATTGCTGCTACTTTGATTTCATTTTTACTTGACTCTAGATTTTGTGGAAAAACAACTCGATAATTAGTTGTTAATAAGCAAACTTTACTCGCCAAGTTGTGTCAGAATCTCTTCAGTAACTCTAATCTAATAGTATTAGTTATCATAAGAAGAGAAAATTATTTTTGACAAAAAAAAAAAAAGGAGAGAAAATTACTCTAGTTTTTTATGACAAAAATTACACAAGAGTACCAATGGAACTACGTAAACATTTGAACAAAAAAAAAAAAAAAAACTACGTAAACAAAGTAATCATACAATTGATTTTTTTTTCAATATACATCCTAAGGTCAGTATGAGAAAATTTCTAGTCCACCCCTTGAAGAGGAGTACAAGTTACTATAAATGTCACATATGGACGGCTCTTCAGGGAAGCTAAGGACGTGCGACTTTTGCCTGTATCTAATATTTTTTGGAGATTATAACAAAAGAAACCTAAGTTTTTCAAAACAATTTTTTTAGGTTTTGAAAAGATTTTAAAAACGTTTTCATTTTAATTAATCAAGCATATTTTGATTTTTATGCTTGGTCTGTCACAAAACTATATCTTGAGTTAACAAATGTCATAATCTGTACTATCTATGGCTTCTTAAAATGTGATTTTTTTTTTAACTTAAAATAAGATCACGATCCTACTTGTGGTCATTATTGATGAATTTTAACTCCATCATTCAATATTCTCTGACAAAATAGACAATCATTATCATTTGAGTAGAGTATCTTACTTAAACCCATCAACAACTACAACAGATAAAGCCGTAGTATTAGATTAGTCATATCCCATGTCTCAATTCGAAGCCAGCAATCTATGTTGTTTTCATCAATTACTACATAAGCGAAATTTCAAGCAAGCATTTGAAGTTTCTCTCATAAGGCAATTCATGTCCTTTGACAAATAACACAATAAGTCATTAATTGATTGGACAAATGAACAATTTATTAATGTCACGCAATAATGTGATGGAAAAATCATTATACAGTTTCATGACAAATTCCCTAACACGATGGTATGCCTTGTACAATCGGCTAATGCTGTTTTCATTTTGCCCGTACACTCGACTGATGCTGACCCAGCTTCTATGCCACAAGTTTACCATGCTTATGAACAGGCTAAGAGATGTAGAATGTCAATTGGCCAAAAGAGTGAGAGCTTCTTCCATACACCTTGATGTATGGAAAATAAAAAAGAAATAATCAAAAAAATATATTATTAAATTACCAACTTGTCCTTTGAAGTGACTATATTTTATGAGGATCAATAAATATTTTGCGACTTTAAATTAATTAGGTCCATGTGTATTTTTTCGTTGAACAGCAATTTGTTTAGGAAATTTTTTTGTTCGTAGTTTTACAATTTTACCCTTACTATGTCTTGTATTTTTTCGTTCCAAAACATGCTTATATTATCTTTATTTCTCGATTGTTGTGTGTTTTTTCGTTAGAATATCAGCAAGTTGTAAGTCCATAGCAAATACATGATTTAGCCACGTGTCACCAGGTTAGAGTTTTGATTTTTTTAATTTCTTTTCTTCCAGTCACACGTGACTTGCACATGTCTTCGTTATCTCTCATCTCTCCTCAAATCAGATCATTCACACTTCCATCTCCTTCCACCCACGCCTCTCTCTCTCCATCTCAAGCTAAAGCTCCCTCTCTCACCGAAAATAACGCCACCGTCCCCCGCTCCGTCACGCTCCTTTCTCTCGACGCCTCGTTCTCAACCTCACTAGAACTAAAGCCACAGTGATCTCCATCACCGTCACCAACATCTTAAGCAACCATACTGCCACCAACCTCCCATCTCTCGTCTCTCACTCTAGGTTTCTCGTCTCTCACGTCGCAAGCCTCAATCTCGTTTACTCACTCTCACATCATGTCTGAATCTTGATCGAAGAGGAAATGCTCGGCTTCAAAGAAAAGGTAACCCTAATCTATCGTGTAGTTGCTTACGAAAATTGGGTCAGGGTTTCTGTTAAAAATTGTTCATGTAATTTTTTAATCTAAGGTAATGGTGTCTTAGTTTTTATTGAATTAGGATTTTTATTGATTTAGGAAATTAGTTGTTGCGAGTTTGAGTGTTTTTTTCTTTGGTTAGTTAATTTTTTTTTTGTTAAACTTGGGATTTATACTGGATTAGTTAAATTTTTATAGTGAATTTGGGGTAAAGGGTATGGAGTGTGTACATAATGTAGTGAGTTAGTGTTTTAAGGAGGTATTAATTTTTTATAGTGAATTTGGTTAAAGGGTTTAAGATGTAGTTGTATAATCGATATAGTCTGAATGTTTAGAATTTGAGTAAGAAGTTGAATATATCTAGAGAAGATATTAATTAGGACAAGATGATGATATGTTTAGTTAATTGATTGCAGGTTAGCCAACAAGCAAATGGGGTGAAGATAAGCGAGGTTGACTATTATGTGTAAGTTTGCCCTTTGTATCTTGTATGTATATATGTAGATATATTAATCAATTTTGATTTTCATATTTGTACTTAGGAACATTATTTCCGGACATGCCCGTGAACTTGGAGTCTATATGGTGAAGTTTATACAATTCGCTCCCTCGTCAAAGGGAGTTATATGACAATGCAGCGAGAGAAAGCACTCTTCAAGTGGGAAGTGATTCTCAGACCTCCACTAACTTGGATGAAGAAATTACACTGAGTTTCTTCTAGTTTATCTTTTTCCTTGCATAATTAAGTCTAGTTTAGTTTAGAGTAAATTAAAACAAGTCAATCACTTGAGTGTTTAAAGTGTGAAACTTTTTACAAGGGGTAAAGCTTGTAATCAAGCTTTCGTTGCAAAAAATGCATCACATTTTAGACAATTTGACCCCCGATCAACGTGAAGCCGTTGAACAAATCGAGTTTGGAGGGTTTTTGGATTTTCCAAAAACTGTACTTAAGTATGTAATCTACCAATTTATGGTAGATATATTTGATGTAGCTTCTAGTAGTTTTAATTTATGTGGTAGTATACTACCATTTTCCTATTTAGATGTACATAGAGTTTTAGGTTTTCCTAGAAGAGGTATTACCCCCCTCCTTAGATGGTATTCCTTGTGCTACTTTTAGAAAGTTAGAGATGCATTTTAACGGGCATTGGGTTAGTGATAGTGTTGTAATGTTGACTAGAATAGAGGTGATATTTTTAGCTTGTAGGAGTCATGGAGATGAGTTTAAGCAACTTTTGGTCTTGTATGTGTATGGTTATTTCATTGCACCCACTAGCACCCATGGTGTAGATGAAACGATATTTTTTCTATCAATGACGTTGATTTGATCCCAACGTCCAATTGGTCTTATCTTGTATACAACAGGATTATCCACGGTATTGCCGAATTCAAAGCCGCCCCTGACTTGGCTTCTAAATACTTCAATGGGTAATATGTATGTCCTACAGATAAGCCCAATTCGTTATTTTTATTTTATTAAAAGTTTTTATTTATTTTTTAATTGCTTTTTGTTATTTGTTTGACAGGTTTGTTCCTGCAATTTGTCCAAATACAATCAAAATATACGACGATACCCCAGAAACTGTCGTAATGTAAGAATTGGGATATGAAGGCAACACACAACAAAGTGAATTCGATGGATAGGTTAGGGGGGGTCAAACTATTGCAAGTACATATCTGCGGTAGTTGATAGCAAGCTGGTGGAGGATATGTTGCCCGAGAAGGAGGTTTATGAAGAAGGTTGGGCTTTTGAATTGGCTGGGGGAAAGCCCAAGGATGATTACATACGTTGATAAGACTTGGATGAGTTGAAGGGTATGATGCGGAAGTTAGTTGAGGCTTATGGTCGTCGATCGGGTCCTATTTTGGAACCGATAGACATTATCCATCAACTACACACACCTCGTCGGTGTTCCTTGATTGCAGATTCGTCAACGCGCACGGTCACTCAACAAGAACGAAACACGGCCCTATCACGTGAGTCCCCCATTCCATCTACACGACGCCATGAATCGGTTGTTGTATCTAGTTTGAGTGCCGCTTGTACTGGGGGACGAGGATTTTTACGTGGGATCAGAAACGATTTTACAGATTTCGGGAGGAATTTAATGGTATATGATAACTTGTTGCGTCAGTTTTTTTGGGACCAGAAATCCCCTCCTGAGTAAGCATTTATTGGACAACATTTTATTTATGCAACTTTTTATTTTATTTGATGTTTTGTATTTGTTTGTGTGAAGTCAGTTGGTAGTATTGTACGATCACTATCACGTGTCTCATAAACACATTCGAGAGCTGATGGAACCGGGAGTTTTTGTCTCAACAGATGTGTGTAAATATTTTTTCTGCTTAGTTGTTATACTTTATAACTCGTGTGTAATTGAATTAGTTCATTCCAGGTAATTGATGTTTGCGTTGAGCAGTTGTGCCTCGACGAGAGGTTTAGTGATCACAAGTATATGTGATGGTTTATGCCAACATACTTTGCGGTAACTTTTATTTGATAAATTTGGGTAAAAATTGTTTATATTTGAACTTGAATTGTGCAGACACATCTGCTTATCGATACAAAAACACCGGGTGAGTTATCGAGTTTGTATCATGGTGTGCATAGGTTCACGGGTGATGTTACCAACACTATACAGGTATGTAAAGCCATGGTTTTTTGTCATTATGTATGTTGTTTTCTTTTTTTTTGGTGATCTTACTGATTTGGTGTATGTTTTGATGCTATATATTCATCCCCATTACAATGGGTAATCTCTACACCATTGATATTAAGAACTCGAAGCTCATTATTTGCGATACCTTTTCGCCGCGGAGGGGCCCGGGAATGGGGTACATGCAACAATTTTGGACTGTGGTAAGTTACATGGATTTTGATATTGAATTTGTTTTGTTTAATTAATATTCTTAATGAATTGAATACTATAATTTTTTAGGTGGACAAACTTCAGGATTGGTTAGATTATCCTCACCACGATACCGAGTGCTCCGTCTCCGAAGCTTTGGTGTAGTGTATGCAGATTGGGCGCCTCCACCGTGCGACATGATGGATTGCGCCATTCACGTTTGCACTATGTTGCGATATACATATTTTGAATAGAATGGAGGAATTCAGAATCAACGGGTAAGAGATTCGAGTTAGCTAAGTATTTATTCAGATCGGAGAGTAACCAGTTAAGAAACTGAATGAATGATCGGGCTTAGATGTTATATTCTACTTTGTATTAACGTATGATAATGTTTATTTGGGTTGGTGTTGTAACTTTGATATCCCGAGCATTTGTTTTTCAAACGGTGCGTTGGATAAGAGTTACGAATGAGTAGTGCAAAGCTACTGGCTCACTTGCGTGTCGTTTTCCAGTTCATGGGGGTGACAATACTAGGTCAGTTCTAGTGTCGAACTGAGCATACTCGTTTTGACTTGGAAACTTTGCTAATTTGTATAAGTATACGTGGCTATATCGGGTGCACGAAGTTTACTTAAGTAGTAGCTTTGTAAGTTGATTTGGTTTAGATAATCTGGAACTTTGGACTTTTAACTTGTATTTCTGCTTTGTGTTATTGGATTGTAATCATTTACTGTTGAATATGTTGAATTTTAGATGATGTAATGTGAATATGATTTATTAGTGTATAATTTTAGATATTATAACTTGAATTTGATTTACATTTCAAGTTATTACCGTGTAATATTTGAATTTTAGTTGGTGTAATTTGAGTTAGTATATAGTAGATAGATAGTTGGAAGTATAACAATAGATTGTTAGGATTTTAGATAAAACAAAACACATTGACAACATAGCAAAAGGGACTAGCACTTAACAATCAAACTTGACATTATAAACCCAATTAATTAAAATTGAGTAACTAAGAACCAACAAACAACAAACATTGAACAATAATGAAAGCATATGCCAATATCGAGGATAAAAAACAAACAAACTACAAACAACACACTTAACTTAACAATCATCTAAGCGTCTCTTGATGAATTCCACTTGTTTCTCTAGGCGACTTATGCTCTCAAGGGTTTGTTTAAAATCCTGAACATTACTCCTTCGCCACCTAAGTTCCGAACTAGCCTATCAACTCCCTCATCTCGATGTGGTATATTTTTCGTCTTAACTTGGTGAACAACAACACGTTTGTTAGAATCAAATATATGCTCATTGTTGATAATGTTACAAGTTCCTCCTTGACTTTGTGGAAAATAATGTCTTTGGAGGATGAAGAAGAGTTTTTTCCGTGTGAAGGTTGATATGACAAATCACTTACTATGTGGGTAGTACTCGTGGTAATCAAATCTCCTTCGTTCACCGATTTTGCTTTACCTTATGATAGTCGTGTTATTGTCCGTTTTGGATACGACTCATCTTTCACTTGTTCACCATCGGGCATCGCATGATCATTGTTGCGTAAAGATAGATTTTAACTAATACTATTTTTGTTTCTGATTTTCTTGAGGTGTTTGAATGTTAATCTCCTAGGAGTTAAACATTTTGGGATATTGTACTCTCTAGTGAGTCTAGGTTTGAACATGTGATTTTGGTATTGGTATCATGGTAGTTTTTTGGAGGAAAATGTAGTAAGGTAGTAAGGAGAAGGAAGTGAGAAGGGGGGGGGGGGAGTTATATGTGAATGAAATGATGAAGGGAGGTAGTGTAGGTGGCGTGTGGTTGTGGTGTTATTTTGCATGCATTTATGCTCCCAAGAAAAAGCAACCAATTTAAAAAGTTTTCACTATTACATTTTCCAACGGTTGTATTTTTTTTAAGTGCTATATATTGCTAAGCTAACGGGTTATAACATCCACAACCAACACAAGCTTGAGGTGAGCAATATTTTCTTCTTCTTATATTTTGGTTAAATCATTGGGTTATAATTTATTTATTTCTTCTACTTAGTTAATGGCTTCATCCTCAAACCATGGTGTTGGTGATTTAATTCGTGTGACTCCCGTGAAATGCAAATGCAACCCTCCAAGAGATTTACACCCGTTTATTACGTTAGGGCAAGACAATGGTTATTACAGGGCTATTTATTTTGCTTCTTGGAGAGATTGTGGATTTTTTTGATGGTGTCATCACTTGGACTCCAACAACTAAGCATTTTCTTCTACCTCGGTTCCTCCCGTTGAAATTCACCATCCTCGAGAAGTTCCAAGCGCCATGGTGGCGGTGGAAGAAATAAAAATGGTTATGTACTTCTTTTTTTTTTTAGATGTATGGGTGTCCGGGTCAGCTTACGCGCACCACGACTATTCCCATAGGAAATATACACGCCCTTTAAGGGCTCAAGAAATAACAAGGCTGAGGGGGTTCGAACCCTGTACCTTCTAGTTGAGAAACAGGGCCCTGGCCATTGAGCTAGTCCCAATGGTTTGGTTATGTACTTCTTCCGTTTCTTAATGGTGGTGTTGTTAGCTATTGTTGCCTTGAAATAGGGGTGTTTAATTTAATTTAATTTTCCTTTATTTTTGAGTCTAACTAGTTTCATTTTGGGTTTTTCATCATGTTTTTGTGTTTGCTTGATACTAATATTGTGTATTTTTCTTTTTGAAGGTTGTGGTGTTTATCTCGTTGAAGAGAAGAAAGACACAAACTATTAAAACAAAATAATTAGAATTAATCAATTAAAAAATTATAAATTATAAATGCTTAAACACAATTTTAAATTTTAATTAATTTAACCTACTAATTTTTTTCCTTTGTATTGATTCGTTCATAAAAAATATTATTATTTTAAAGGTCAATTAGTTTAACCTACTAAAAGGAAGGAAAACTGAAAATATAAAAAAGCAACAAATCTTCAAACAAACAAAACATAGAACAAACACTCTGGGATTCATAAGAAGACATGAAAAAAGATAAATAGTGTGTATATAAACCTAATAACATAACATAAAACATAAAACACATTAATAATAATAATAATAATAATAATAATAATAATAATAATAATAATAGTTCCACTTATAACTTAAAACTTAATAAAAACCACCTTTAATACTCAATAAACTTAATTAAACCCTAGACCAACCAACCCCCCCCCCCCTCTCACGTATTAACCTTGAAGTGGAGTGTACATTTTCTTCTCCAACACATTTGCCATGGTGGTGGTGGATGGTAGAGCAAGCGGTGGTGATGTGGTGGATAGAAGAGAAAGCAGTGGTGACGTGGTGGATGGAAGAGCTCTCAGTGGTGATTTGGTGGATGGTAGTTCTAGGGTTTTTGATGGTAGTGCAAGGGTTGTTGGTGAACCCGGGGGGTATACAACATCAAGTGGAGTGGGTTCCATGGTGATAGGTAGTGTTTCAATGGCCAAGGGAAAAGCTCCGACGATACACCTCTTCTTCCACGACACAATGGACTTCCAATGTGAGCGTATGACTAGCTGCTTCAGCGAGTCACCTTCTTCCTCCATGGACGAGTACTCAGAATCCGAGGCATAATACATGGCCATGGTGGTGGTGTTGGGTTTCGAAATGTATTAGGGTTGTCGAGATTTTTTTATGAAATGAAAAAAGGGAGAGGATGATGGGTATTGGTGGGGTAAAGGGGTTTAATAACGTTTTTTGTAAGTTTTTCATATTCAAACGTTAAAGCAAAAGAAAGATACACTCAATCTGGTGGAAATGATTGAGTGGAGATCTTGGAGGCTATTAATGAAGGTAGTTTTAAAAAAAATCCAAACGAAAAAATTAAACATGCATGTTTGCTTGCTTACAACAACCATTTACGTGTGTTATTTTGTGTAGTTAAGAAAATATAAAGGGTGAAGTAAGGGGTACAAGGTTCGAATCCCCTCTCTAAATATGGGAAACCAAGTTTTGACTTATGTATAGAGAGGCGTGTATTTTTTTCTATAGAATTAGTCATGGTACGCGCAAACTAATCCAGAGTCTATAGTATAATTAAACTTCCTATATATTGATAAAAATTCAAAAGACAAAATATAGATATCAATGTCCAAATTAATTTTAATTTTAAAAATAAAAAATCTAAAATTAGAAAAAAAAATATATATAGTATGCTTGAATTTGAAAGTTTAATTTAAATACCTAATATACTTTTTATTTTCGTTAATTTTTTAAACAAAATTAGTAATTAAAAAGCTAAAATGGGAATGTGAGAGAAAATATATGATTAAAAAAAGAAATATTGAAATTAATGCCTATAGTAAAATTTTATAGTATATTTTTTATGTGTGATTTACTCCTGAAATCCGTAACCAATAATTCTAGTTAATTAAGTTCAATTTACAAAAATAACTAAAATGCCCTTTGTCACCTTAATTTATAAAAAAGATATTCTATAACTAAAATCTACCTTTTATAACTAAAACATTTCATAATTACAATATTTTATAACTAAAACATTTCATAACTACCTAATTGTACAATTAAACATATTGTTACGTTTCCTAAAGAATCAAATCGTTTTTTAAATCACCGTATTTGTAACATTTAAAACCGAACATGTATGTGCATAAAACCAAAAAAACAACAATTAGAAATCAAGAACTATAAATGTAAATAAAAGGTAGTGGATTAACAGTACAAAATAGTGGTTACACAGACATATCAATGGGTTGAGCACGTAATAAAAATAGGTTGTTTTAATGGGTTGTACGTGTAAATGTCAATAGGTTGTACACGTGAATTTTAATAAATTGTACGTATAGAAGAGTGGTTTTGGAAGTGATTGGACCGATAACAATTTCGGTGGTGGCTAGAAAAATATTTATATTGCCAAGCGATAGTCGTTATATATTAATAAACAAAGTTTATAGTAAAAACACTTTTTTTTAGTTAATAAAGAAAAAATATTATATATTGACCACAATTTAAAGATTAGTTATTTTAAAGAAAAATAGTTAATAAAAGAATTTTTTTTGTCAAAATATTAATAAAGGAATTTTTTTATATAATAACTTATAATTTAAAATTAGTAAAGGTAAAATAAACCTATAAATAAATTGAATTTTAAGGATGAAAAAAAATAGTAAACTTGTTGAGGATGAGGAATTGTACTTTTCCTTTTAAGCAAATAATTCATTTTTTATTTATTTTCTTGCTAAGACAATTTATCATGGATATTATCTGTGAGAATACACAAAATTGTAACCATATAACTATTAAGCACTTGTGTTAATAACCCAAACTAGAGATACTAGATAGATGTCCTTCAGCATTTGCCAACAACCCACTTTTGGGATAGTAGTGGTGAGCATGTTATAAGTGGTCTAGTCTTTAAGAAATTTTGGAACATAATCATTTAATTATACTCATAATATGTATTTATAATCTATCCTTAGATATATTTATTATTATTAGTATTATAATTAAAAATAATAATGTATATCGTCAAAATTAATACCACTTATATAATTTGAATAAAACTAAATTATTCTATAATTCATACCAGTATTTATTTTCTTTGATTATCCATTTACTTACCCTCAAATCGTCATTATTGCTCTATAATTCTATAATTAGAGAGGATGAATTTTATTCAGAACATTTAAAATTGCTCTAAAGCTAAACTATCTGAATATTCAAGGCGTACATGATACAAAATTCCTTTTTCTTGTCATCAACTACTTCGTTAACCTTTGAACTTGTCTCTTAAAAAACTTCCCTCTCTCCATAACAACACGTACGTGCTCTCAACTTTGATCTCTTTTCATATTTCTTTGTTTCTTTTTCTTTCGTTGTTATTAGTGAATTACAACAAAAGCCAACTTCAAGACTTTGCTCACTACCTTTTCCATTAATTTTCATCAACTCTCCCAGGTATTTACCATTTACTTATATGCATTCTTTGGATATGAATACTTGGTTAGTAATAAGGATTCTGGTGTTGTGGGTATAAAATGATATATTCAATGTATAATCATGTGAACTATGTTTGATACTTTGATTACTTTCTATTAAGATATATCTTGCATTATAGCGCTTTTGACTTGTACGTGAATTTTTTGGTCTAAAGTCAAAGGTTCGGTAGATATGTTAGTATGTAAGCTTAATAATCACAAAGGGGTATGTGATTCTGCCTGAATGAATGGAATTTGTATATTCTTTTGGTACAATTTTATGTTGAAACAAATGGTATCTGACAATTTATGATCTTTATAAATGAATTTTGATGATTATGTTATTTAATTCTTAAGAGGAACTATCAAAAAATGTGGAAGAAGGGGTGTTGTTCTGCAATAAAGAGATCTCCAAGTGATGAATCCAGAGAGAAGAAAAATAAGGTTAATTATTAATCCTTTCACTTTTTTCGTTTAAGTTTTCGATAAAATCACATGATTACAATTTTCAACAGAGGACTCGTAAATCAAAACGATACTTTTGGAAATCAAAGAGTCAGGAATCAAATTCAGTTCAAACAGCAGTGGTGAACCCTGCTCCACCTTCACCTCCACAAGAGGTGAAATTAATTGAGGCTGAGAATCATGAGCAAACTCAAGCTAAGCATGCTTATTCTATCGCTGTTGCCACTGCTGTGGCGGCAGAAGCAGCTGTTGCAGCCGCTCAGGCAGCTGCTGAGGTTGTCCGTCTCACTGCTGCTGCACGTACTCCTACTAAATCAAGGGATGAGATTTCAGTTCTCAAAATTCAAGCTGCTTTTCGCAGGCACATGGTAGGAAATTTAATACATGGACTTAAAAAGTCCAATTAACTGAATAAAATTAAATAAAATTACTTGATTTATTCAGGCGAAAAGGCAATTGCGAGCTTTGAAAGGACTAACGAGGATAAAAACAATGGTTCGAGGACAATCTGTAAAATACGAAGCAACAACCACTTTACATTGTATGCAAACCATGGCTCGTGTTCAGGCTCAAACACGCGACAGGAGGGTGAGAATCTCTGAGGAGAATCAAGCTCTCCGCAAACAATTGCTGTTGAAGCATGAAAAAACACTCGAGAAATTTCGAAATTCAGTAAGTGTTAATTCTTGTTAGTATATTCTTTTGGGGAAATAGGCTCTAAGGGCCTTCATCTTTCTTGTGTTTTCTTGTACATGGTCTGATCTTTCAAAATGTACATTTCAAGCTATATCTTCCATTTTTGTGTCTGAAGTTATTAATCCGTTAATTATTTGAAGACAATATCACATTCAAGATACATTTATGTGTTTATAAAGGCATAAACACGTCTTGCATACATAAGCTACGCCTTACATGTGCTAATTTCGTCAAATAATTACCGGAATACTAATCGGAGACAAAATGAAAGATATGGCCTGAAACGTACATTTTATAAGATCAGACATGTTCAAGAAAATACACTATGGGGGCCTTTTGGGGCTATTTCCTTTTTTTTGTGTTTATATTACGTTTTGCCTATCGGATTAAAATATCGGTTACTTTAGATAGGCGAGGACTGGGATGATAGTACACAAACTAAAGAGCAAGCTGAAGCAAAGATGCAGAGTAGACAAGAGGCAGCTCTGAGACGAGAAAGAGCTTTAGCTTACGCGTACTCTCATCAACAAACATGGAGGAACTCGCCAAAATCAGCGAGTCACACAGTGGGTTGGAGCTGGTTAGAGAAATGGATGGCTGCTAGGCCATGGGAAAACGGAAACGCAATTGAAAAGGAATTCATTAGTGAAACTAACTCAGCCAAGAGTGCACGAACCTCTCTTCAAAGTCCTCGTGGACTTGATCTTAACAAGCCTTCTCCCACTGCTAAAAAGCAAACTCGTGCTCGTACTCCTAGCCGCCTCTCTGTTTCTACTCCTCCACGAACAAAGACACCACCTTCTGCAAAAGTGAAGCCGGAAAGTCCCCGGAAAAGTACATGCAGTGTTGAAGAAGATGCTAAGAGCATTACTAGTGTTCAATCGGAACGTTACCGGAGGAAAAGTGTCACCGGAGGTGAGTCAACGGTAGGAGATGATGAGAGTGTGACAAGTTCACCTGGAGTTCCTAGTTACATGGCGGCCACAAAATCGGCTAAAGCTAAGTCAAGAATGTCAACTTCATCGGCTATTGAGAAGGAGGCGGTGACCATAGCGAAGAAACGGTTATCTGTCTCGAGTTCTCCGTCTGGTCAGAGGAGACAATCTCGAGTTCATGCTGATAAAGATGCTGGAATGAGCTCACAAGGGAGTAATTGAATAACATGGTTGAATGGTTTTAAACTTTTATGTGTCTTTTGTTTGTGTTCATATGAAATTTCGATAGTTTATGCTTTTCTTAACCTGAAGTTTGGTTTTGATTCGGTTTGTTATATGTATTGAGAGAATACATTATCTATCTGATAGACAAAAGAATTGTTGTGTAACTTCAATAATTTTTCGGACATCTGATTTTTAACTTCAAATGTAAAATTTGTTTCACGGGTGACAAGTTTATTTCACTAGTGTCTCATTTATCATCTGTAAAAACTCAACCTTTCTCTCCATGTTTTGGTGGGTTTTTCTTGTGTCGGGATTTGTTGGGCCCACTCTCGCTCACGTTGGATGGTTCCAGGAGTGAATAGTCTGCTCATAAAATGATTAGTCCTTTTCTTAGATTTTGTTGGAGTATCATTTAACTTGGATTAAGCTTGATTAGAGAATATTTGATTATCGGAAAGTGTTCTTAACCACTAGAGTAATTCTCGATGTTTGTCGAGATATCCTTTATCTACTCAACTTCTATAATCGGCAAGTTTCTTTTTTTTTTTGTTGGTCGGCTATTTGGCAAGTTAAATGACTTGACGGGTTGAAATTAGGTACGTGGAATAAATGTGATAATTCCATTCTCCATTTATTAAATGTGATGATGGGACCACATATACGGTAAATCAGCCAATCTAAAGCCCATGCTCTGATGATTACAAATGGCCCATGTTCGTGAACGGCCCACGTAATAATTTTTTTTAATAGAAATATTTTTAAAACATATATATTTTAATTAGTGAACTAACAAAAAGACCACTAATAACTAAAGAGATGTTCAAGAAAGAGTTGATTATAGGCTAATTTCATGTGTTAATTTGGGTATAAAATCATTTCAAAAATTCTTGGCTAACCGGTTACAGATCTCATGAGCATGCTCACTATACTCGCACAGACAACCTTTATAAAAGGAAGAGCAATACAAAATAATATTATTATTGCCAGGAAGTCTCGTTTTACATGGAAAAGAAGATTAAAAGGAAAAGTCACCTGGCAACAGTCAAACTAGATATGGTTAAGGCATATGACCAGGTACGATGGGAATTTATTCTACTAATTTTAACTAGAATGAATGGGTTTGATGGATATGGAACTGCATCTCAACCGGTTTCTTTCCAAATCAACATTAACGGAGAATGCCAACCACCTTTCATACCACGAAGGGGTCTGAGACAAGGAAATCTTCTCTCACCTCTTATGTTCTCCCTTATAACTGAATCACTTATCACTCTTATTGAAAACAAGGTCACTGAAAACGTAATTAAAGGGATTAGGATCACTGCAATTGTCCGAATATATCACACCTTATATTTGTTGATGATTCACTATTTTTTCTTACCATACAAGGACAGGAGATAACCGATTTCAAAGATTGTATTGACACGTACAATAAAAGCTCAGGATAACGCGTAAATTTTGATATGTCATCTATCTGCTTCAGCAAAAACACTCCAGATGACATCAGAAAAGAAACCACCGACAATCTACACATTAAGGAAACCACTGATATGTGGGAATAACTTGGAATACCACTATGTCACAAGAGGTAAAAAACTGAGACAATTACGTGAATAATAGACAAGGTGTTCTCGCAAGCTCAAGGTTGGGTGGCGAAACTATTGCTTGAAGGGGGAAAGGAAATATAAATAAAAGTGGTAGTATAGGCCATATCAACTTATGCAATGTCTATTTTTTTTCCTCTTACTTTTGTCAGGAAGCTTACTTCGATCGTCGCTACCTTTTGGTGAAACTCAATTGAAAAACAGAAAATCTACTAGCAGTATCCAAAGTAGAAGGAGGTATGGAATTTTGGGACCTGAAAAGAATGAACACACCCCTGCTTGCGGCACATGTATGTGTATTATTAAAAATCCTAATTCCCTAGCAGCTAAAGTTCTCAAAGGAATTTATCACCCAAAACAAGATTCGATAGACGTTAAACTAAGGCAGAGAAGATCATGGTCATGGGCAAGAATTCTGGAAGGATAGGACTTGTTGATACAGGAACGTGTTACCCAAATAGGCAACATGGAAAGTACAAATATTTATGAACACTGATGGTTGAAATCGGGAATCATCAAAGACAAACCATCAGAAACGAATGTAGATATAGTGGACCATCTTATAAAAAATTAAGCCGATGAATGGGATTGGGGAGTGATTGACGCAATTATCCAGGGACCAGTATGCAGTGAAATTGAAAGACTACCTATTTTGTGCGGACAAGATCAGGACACCTTTACATAGCCACACACACACGCACACACTCGGGGGAATATACGACCAAATCAGGGGACCATACATTAACAAAGAGATAAATTATTAGAATAACACAGTCCTCGATTCAAGGCCAACAAAACGACCTGGATCTGTGAAATATGGTTTGGCAAGCAAATGTCCCAAAGAAAATTAAGATTTTTGTATGGAAATCATGTAAGAACATCCTCCCCACCATGAAAAATATGAAACTAAGACAATGTGTTACAGATAACTAATGTTATTGATGCGACGAAAAAGTAGAAACAGTTACTCATTTATTACTTACATGACCACTTTGCATACAGGATTGGGTAAGATCCGCATTACAAATCAAAGTAGAAGAGAGCTTGGATGACGATTTGGGGGAATGGCTTACCAAAGTTTATGAAGGAGCGGACATGTTAAGTTGGGACAAAAGGTTGATTACAGCATACATATTACTTATGACATGGAATATTTGTAAACAAAAAATGAAAGTGATTCATGAAAATATCCATTTAGAGGTTCAAAATAATTTTCATGCAGTACACGCTGGCACGAAGGATCTCTTTGGTAACAACTAGGATGAAATACCAATCATTGACACACGCAATATAGACCAGAGAACAAGACAAGTCATGAATAGAACGGAGCAGACGGGGACTCACACTATCATAAAATATGACGTGTCGTTCGTCAAATAGACAAAACCAAGCGGTATTGTGATTATTATACGGGATACGACGCCAGAATACGCATCCATGCTATAGTTGTGGAAACCGTAGTAGAACGAGAAGCAACTGCAATTTTTGAGGCTACAAGAAATGTCAAAATGACACCGGAAAGAAGACTATTATCTATTTAGATAACCTTGATTTATTCAAGGAATCAAGTCTCCATGAGTGGCGTGGTGGCGTGTCAACCCATTTGTGAAACGGATCAGGCAAATTGTAGAAGTGCAAAGGAATATGCACTTCAAACACATTTAGCGATGCTATAATGGAATGGTCGATCAAGCTGTGCGATTCGCTAGGCGGAGTGCCAGAGGAGCCGGGGGAAAAATTTGTTAGTGTCCCGGTTTCACAATTAGGAATTGGATAAGGGGAAGAGGATTAATGTTATCGTAATACGCTATCCAAAAAAAGAATTAACAAAATACCATTTAATTTGAGTCTGGTGCTATAAAATGAATTTGACAAAAGAACAAAGAGAAAGTAGTGCGAGGTAAGGTTTTTTTTCAAATTTCAACCCAATACTTTTTGAATTGCAATTCTCCGGTTATAAAATGAATTATTACTATTGTTTTATATTAGAATTAGAATTTATGTTATTTATGTTACTTAGGAACAAATTTACAAGATTTACTATTATAACTAAACGAGATACCATGAATTAATTAATCATAGATATATCAGAAATATTTGTAAAAAATGCTGAATATCTTTTTGGTACGCCTTGTAGGTTTTGGGATCTATGATGTAAGCAAAATGATTGATGTCTCTCTATTTGTGATATATTAATCAATACTTGAGACATCATTTTAGGGTTATTTAGTTATTAATTTCAGGATTTTTTCCATTTATTCATACATTACACTTTCTTGTCTAGTTTTAGGTGTTTTGCTATTTTGTAAGCTTTTGCGCGTAATTTGTGTGTTATTTGTGTAGAATTTAGGTATATGGAAGCAATTAAACCTATGGAAATTGATTTAAAGTGGAAAAGTAAAGGAAATCCCTTAGTCAAAGTAAAAAAGGATAAGTTTGGATATATTTGGAAAGTAAAGAAGCTACCAAAACTGCACATACGTCCACTAATTAATTTACTGCAGAAATTAGGCCAGTAATTAGAAGGAGTTCTTATATGATCAGATAGATCTTTTAAACAAGGTCGTTTCCATATAAAGACCATTAAATTCTGATAGATAACAAAGGAGATATGACCAAATCAATATCTGCAAAGGTTTATCTTGTCCTACAATCTAGGGATACGAATTTTGGTAAGATTATGACTCCTTAACTTAGGGATTACTCCATATTTCGACCAAGGGCCTCTATATATATACATTCCTACCTTAGAGAAATCATCCTTGGTCAGTCCCTAATCATCTAAAGACTAAGAGAAAACTTAGATAAAGAGGGAAGAAGAGAAGAAGGAGCTTGGAAGTTGTTTATGCCATTCCAACCCTTCCCGTTTGTAATTATATATTCTTATTTATTTCTTATGAACTAATTTATTTAGCTTGATATTAGCATATGGATATGAACCCTAGACTTGTTTTATATGTTATTTAATTTGGGATGTCCCTTTACATTTAATTGAATTTAGTAGTGATAGTTTTATATTATGTGATTTGAATTAATGTTTGTAGTTCTTGCGATGCACACGTATATGATTACCTTAGTAATTGAGTTAACATCTGGAAGGGGGATTCAATTATATAAAACACCACATAGTCGTATAGAGTGCGGTAGTGATCCGGAAGGGCTTGCCTAATTGGATAGTCATTGGGGTTTATTTTAACCACCAAGTTTAAGTCCACCCGGAAGGGGGTTAGAAGGAATTTAAAATCCCGGCTATTGTATATCACACTATTCTACCTTAAGTAATAAACACTAAACAAGGCTAGTGGGGATTACTTGCTAGTTCTCAAGCTAAACTATCATAAACTTCTATTTATCCTGTTTTACTTTCTTGTCTTTAATTTAAGTCTGGTTAGAGTCATAAAAACCAAATATATATTTTAGTGTCTTTGGGTATTATTTTACCAACTATTTCTAGTCCACTTAGTAATTACACTATTTATAAGCTAACTTTCGTAGTCCCTGAGAACGATATCTGTTTTTACTTACTTATTACTTGCGAACGATCCATTCACTTGCGGAGAGTTTATCGTGGTAGTATAAGGTGTTAGTTCCCTTATTTATATCTATTATTTTATCACACCTTTGCCCCCATCAATGAGATCAAGGTTTTATCTGACGACTTGGAAATCTAGGTGTTCTCAACTAGAATTCCAGGTCAACCATGTCCTCTACACACAACTAGTTAGGGCGAGGGAAGGTTGTATCCCCAACGACACTTTGAAACTCAATTCCATATGAGTTTATTTAGCAAAATCATAGAGAAAAAGAGAGGGTGATAAAAGTATGTTTTCCCCTCTTAGCGGCGGGAGGGTGTATTTATAGACGCTAAGAGCCCATTGAGTAACTTGGAAGGGCTTGATCCAAGGGAACTGTTATATCATACGAGCTTTAGTACTAGAGGATATGATACCTTTGGAGGTATCTTTGAGCTGGCTTCAGTGGCTCGTGGTCTTAACCTCTCGATATGTAAGTCCATGCCTTAGACAGTGTCTTCTTGGATTTCGATGGACATAATCCTGCTCTAATGGTTGATGTCTTTCTGATAACAATGTTTCCCACGGGGATAGCCACATGATGTCTAACATTATTAAGGTCTTATAGAGAAGTTACCTTTGGAGCCTTGTGGACAAGTAAGGGTTACTCCTGATGTGTTGACCTTTAGCAAATCATGGTGGTGGGTCACATGTTTAAGTTGTGGCCTCTAGATTTATTTGTCATCAACATGTGTGATATTCAGGGCCTTTTAGGCTCGTTGGACGATGTAAGTTCCATCAGTGGATGTTAGGATATTTAGGACCTATCAGTTACACCTTTTAAATTTTTTTGATTGTCTCTTCCTTAGATGGACATATCACAATATTCCACTTGGGATGGCCAATACTATTTACATGTTGAAAGTGTGCTTGACTAGAGCATCCATTGTCGATGAGTTCATCGATGTAATTACTTCTTCAGATCATTGAGACTTTCGTTACAGGAGGATGGAGACGGGATATTGTTACCTCTTATATTCTATTACTTATTTGGTATATTTGGAAATCAAAAATGAAAAACATGCATAATAACTATCATTTCGAGCCTGATGACATAATAAGAACCGCGAAAAGAGTATGGCTGAACACTTTGGATATGAATGGGTCAACAGTCAAGCGGCACGGACCGCAAACCCAAGTCACACAAAGGAAGATAATCTTGATCTGGAGATTCAGACAAATACTGCGTTCACTTGTGATGCCTCGTTTGATCAACCACACACACTAATAGGTATCGGGGTGGTCCAGATTGATAAAGTTACAAGACATCGAACCGACTTTTCAATGATCACCAAGTGTAACTCGAGCGTACAAGGGGAAGCGCTACGATTATTTGTGCTTTGGACAGGGCATGTCAAAGTACATACGAGGGGGTAACCATCTTCTCGGACAACCTTGAAATTATTCAAGGTATACAGCAAGTGTCGACTACCGATTGACGGCTCAGACCATGGATTAGGCAAATCGAGAGACGGGCTATGGCAATTAGACCAGTTTTCTATAAACATATCCAGCGAATATTCAATAATCAAGCTGACAGATTAGCCAAAGATGTCAGACACAGGGCAACCACGAAGTACGATCCACTGTCAATATTGAAGACAAGGTTTTTGAGACTGGGAATCGGCTAATATTCTATGTAATTTTTGAAACTTTTTCTGGCTTAAAAAAAAAATAGTTTGCCATTAATGTAAAGCTACTTGGTCGGCCAATTTGAGCCCATTGATTTTATTACACTAATTATATTCGATTGAAGGAGAAAATATCCTAATACTACAAACTTTTGCTTGTGTATATACTAATAAAATAATAAAAATATTAAAAAAAAGGTCGTAAAGCTATATACATTGTATGTAAGTCTAGGTCAATAATTAATTATAAAATACACTAATGGTACTTTATAATCTCATCATTATTGGGGCATTTATCCTTGTATCTATGAAAAATAATAAAATTGTCAACATCAAATATATTTATTACGATCACTAATTTATTCACCATAGATTACAATTAATTATATGAGTAATATATTAATAATATAATTAACTTAAAATACTTGATAGAATTTGATTCAAATCTATCGATAATTTATGTCCAAAAAAAATAAAAAACTATCGATATTTAATAAATCATTTTTTTTAGACAAAGATGGATAATGGATGGATAATGATCCATCTTAAATATTTAGTATATTTTTTTTTGGTCGACGATCGATTTTAAATAAATGTGCTAATGCTATATGAAAAATATTATCGCCAAGTGTCCTCTCTTACTTGGAATCTACGTCAGCATTTATCCATACTCATTCTTCGTTATCCAAATACATTCAAGGCAAAAAAGAATAAATGAAATATAACAGAAGAATTTGTTGCAGATCTGTACGACTTTTAATAAATTTCAACATACTTTGAATTTCTTAATTTGAAAAAAATCCATAAATCATACCAAAAAAAAAAAAACTTTAGAATAATTAATTAACAAAGCCACCACGTCATAATATATGCTTTTTTATCTTTAATTATATATTTACACAAATTTCAGTTACAAATAATAAAATTTATTTATATTAAAATAAAAAATAATATTTGAAAGTTAAACAGAAATGATCATATGAAATTCTTATTCTATCTGTTTTCTTTGAAGAACCAAATTGGATTCACATATCCTAAACTCTTTAAATATTTCTCTAACATTAATAAAATATAGTCCATGTCAAATTTTCAATGATATTTCATATTCTAACTAAGAAAAGAGAAAATATTTTAAGAAATATACCAACTCCATAATTTTATATTTAAAAAACAAGCACAATTATTGTATATTAAAATATTACTTTTCACACATTATAAAAAATAGAAACCGGCTAAAAAGAGAATCTTCTTTATTTCTCTTCATCTTCATCCGCTAGGCTCATCATACAGTCACCAGTACATCCATATCTCTCTTAGCAACCTCAGATTTGTCTTAAAATTTTCAAAAATCTCAAATCATCTTCATTGTCTTTTTTTATATCTAAATCTTTATCTATATTTTCAGATAATTAATTTCACCATGAGAACACATATATGTGTATAGATAAATATATCATCAACTGATTAGCTTCATTGTATATCTGTATCTGTTTGTATATACATACCCGTATATACGTGTCTATATACAAACACTCAGGTGGCCCGTGATAATAGGTGTTTTATCACTGTCTCATGGTATGTGCGTGCGATGTCGTTTTATTTTCTAACAGTACAACTAGGTGTTCTCTTTTTCTGATATGAATTGTATGATTTTGCTGCCGTTTTTGTGGTAAGTTGAACAAGAATTAGAGATAGTTTGATTACATATAAATTTTTTTTGTATAAGGGTGATTTGAGCTAGGGTTTTAGTGATGGTAGTGGCGGGGAATGAACACGTGGATGCGTTTTTAAATTCGATTCAAGTGGTTAAGAATGTTTTTTCGCCATTAGAGACTAGTATAAGAAAGGCCGCTAAGGATTTTGAGCAATGTTGGCCTGGTTCAAAAAATGGTAAAGCTAGTAATGAGATTAAAAATGCTAACTTTGAGCTAGGTTTAGTGAATTCGAATGTCAAGAAAACTAGTAACGATGAGAAAAAGAAGGGATTAGCATTAAAGTTTCCTGTAAAAATGCTTGTAGGAATCTTTCCAGAGAAAAATGGAAAAAATGATAATAGTGATAGTCATAAGATTGAGAATATATCTAGAAAAGGATTAAAAGCGAAATATGGGTCTGGAAAGAAAGAAGGAGATTGTACTAATTGCTTACACTTTGTTGTGGCATGGTCGTTATTTATCAATGGTTTTGTTCAAGCTATTCCTATCCCATTTAAGAAGAAGGTTCATAAAGATGATACATGTGTAAAACCCATAGCTTCATGTAAATTCAAGAGAAAAGGAAGTAAAGGTAAGCCTTTTGAAGCATTATTTGATGAAGAATGGAAACTTAAAGAAGGAAAAGACCTGTCCTTTGAGTATTTATTGGGCTTTTTAGTTGATCAAATAACTCAAGATCTTCAAAAGTTAGACAATGATGTCCAGGAAAGTGAAAATTTGCCTCATAAAACCAATCAGTTTGATCATTTGAAAGCTATTACCACCATTTTGGAGGGTAATATGAATGGATTACTGAGTAATTTAAAATTTGCAAGAGTAGGAGGTGTTCCATCAAGTATTATCGATGTACCTTCTGTTAAAGAAGAGAGTGATAATGGAATTAATAACACAAAAACAATTGAAAAAGAAGATAGTAAAGGCATATCTCCTCAGAAATTAGCTACTGGGTTATTAAGTATTCCTTTATCAAACGTTGAGCGTTTAAGATCAACTCTTTCAACTGTATCACTTTCAGAATTAGTCGAGCTTTTACCTCAATTAGGACGCCCTACAAATGATTACCCAGATAAAAAGAAACTTTTCTCAGTTCAAGATTTCTTCAGATACACAGAAGCTGAAGGTATATATAATCTTTCTTAATCTCTCATCATATCTATACCTAATTATCACATTATTTCAGGGAGAAGATTCTTTGAAGAGTTAGATAGAGATGGAGATGGGCAAGTAAATATGGAAGATCTTGAAGTAGCTATAAGAAAAAGAAAATTACCAAAACAATACGCAAGTGAATTTATGAGACGTGCTAGAAGTCATTTATTTTCAAAATCATTTGGATGGAAACAGTTTTTATCTTTAGTTGAACAAAAGGAACCAACTATTCTTAGAGCTTATACAGGTCTATGTTTAAGCAAATCAGGGACTTTACAAAAAAGTGAAATCATGGCTTCATTAAAAAACGCTGGTCTTCCTGCTTATGAAGATAATGCTATTGCTATGATGCGTTTTCTTAATTCAGATACTGAAGAATCCATTTCTTATGGACATTTTAGAAATTTCATGCTTTTACTTCCTTCAGATAGACTTCAAGAAGATCCTAGGTAATATACATATATATATTATAAAGTTGGGTTTTTTATGATTAATTATTAATTAATTTAATTAATTTAATAGGAGTATATGGTTTGAAGCTGCGACTGTAGTAGCTGTGGCCCCACCAGTGGTAATTCCTACAGGAAGTTATCTAAAATCAGCATTAGCGGGAGGTCTTGCTTGTGCATTATCCACTGCTTTACTTCACCCTGTTGATACAATTAAAGTAAATTATTTTAAAAATATTAAATTTTTTAAGTACCCGAGATTTTTTACAGTTGCTATATTTTGTTGACAGACTCAAGTACAAGCATCAACACTCACTTTTCCAGAAATTATTGCAAAGCTACCTCAAATTGGAGCTCGTGGTTTATACAAAGGCTCTATTCCAGCAATTTGGGGACAATTTTCAAGGTTTTTTATTTGTTTTTCTCATTTTAATTTAATTATATTTCTTTTATAGTGTTAAGACGTATTTGAACATATTTCAGCCATGGGTTACGTACTGGAATTTTTGAAGCGAGTAAAATCTTTTTGATAAACTTTGCTCCTACACTTCCAGAATTACAGGTATATTGTGTTATTTTACTTTCCTGTTTGTTTAGGTTTGTTTAAGTTAGAAAGAAGCTAAATGTTTAATTTACATGGAAAGGTTCAATCTGTTGCTTCGTTCTGTGGAACTTTCTTGGGGACAGCTGTCAGAATACCATGTGAGGTGTTAAAGCAAAGGTTACAAGCTGGACTTTTTGATAATGTTGGACAAGCACTTGTAGGTACTTGGGAAAGGGATGGTTTAAAGGGTTTTTTTCGTGGGACCGGTGCTACACTTTTCCGTGAGATTCCATTTTATGTTTGTGGAATGGGACTTTATGCTGAATCTAAAAAGGTATGTATGTTTGTATGTATTAAATCAAATATTGTGTGTATGAAATGGAAGTTTATTAATTTTGTTTTGTTTTAGGTTGCGCAAAGGCTATTAGGGAGAGAATTAGAAGCGTGGGAAACTATTACAGTTGGAGCTTTATCAGGTGGATTTACAGCTGTTTTAACGACACCTTTTGATGTGATTAAGACAAGAATGATGACTGCTCCACAAGGAAGACCTGTATCTTTATCAATTATAGCGTTATCTATTCTTCGTCATGAAGGACCTTTGGGTTTGTTTAAAGGTGCTCTTCCTAGATTCTTTTGGATTGCTCCACTTGGTGCTATGAATTTTGCTGGATATGAGTTGGCTAAGAAAGCTATGGATAAAAATAATGAAATTGATGATCAGAAAAAGTTGGCTACTTCTTGAAATCGTCTCAGAAAAGGAAGTTTTGGGGTTTATTTCTAGATTATGGTAGTTGCGTGACCTAATCTTTTAATTTGTCGAGATCTCTTTTATTTTGATAGACTGTAATTTGATAGTATTTTCCAATGTCAGTTTCGTGTAGAATCAGATTACATGTTTTTTATGGTTTTTGCTGTATGACTTTTTCATTGGCCAGTATTATATCTTTCGTTTTTGTTTCTGTTGAAAATTTTGACCATAACACTCAATATTGTTAGAACAAAACTAGAAGAGAGAGAGGTTAGACCCCCTTTAAAATTGAACCAAACCCACCTCGGAATCAGACAACTCTGATCCAGTGTTGAAGAGGAAAACTTGCATTAGTCGATAAAATAGCTTCTGCGGGCTTTTGGGAATACCCCAAAATAGGTGAAGCATCTAGATACGCAAACTAACAATCAAGCGAGGGTAGAAGGTGAGCTAGAAATAGTACTGGTTTCTGGACAACCCATTGCGTAAACGGTTGTAGACCCAACCGAGGATTCCGGACCTTCCAAACAAAATGCTGATGATGTAGGTGAGAGGGCCCCGTCTAGTGGACCCTCTGAACCACTTTTGTACCGTGACAGGTGAAACGTGATGTATAAGATCCAAGGTGAGTACAAGCCATGTCAACTCCAAGCAGAACATTCCTAACAAGGAGGACCTCACCGTTATGAGACGATTAAGTGAACAAGTTGCTGGATACACAACCATTTGGTCATTAGATAAAGTATAGGCAGGTAATATATATCCTTGTGTTATTAGACATTTCAAACTAGATTGGCGTTGATCAACAAGATTTACAAAGCAAGGTAAGTAATATATATATTCTTATTAATTGTGCTTGAGTTTTCAGATTTTAGACGCAGTAATGAGAACATGACAGGTTATTTGTGAAACAAGGCCGCCTGTTGATATTGGGGATCAAAACTACTGATGTGTTTATTTACCTACGAGGTCCTTCGTAAATTGAACACGTGAATATATGGTTTTTTTAAGTATTGGGTGTATGTTGAACGTTAGTTAAGAATTGTGGTATCTGTTGTCTAATTTTGTATGCAGAATAGACCGTAAGGATGATACGGTACTTAAATCTAGTGTTTGACCAAGTGTCATATGTTATTTAACAACACCAAGATGGTCACGATGCCTATCCAAACCAAGATTGATCATTTACTTGATCTATGGAATATATATATAATATATATAAATACCCTACCCATATTTTTTATTTTTATTTGAATCTAGTACTTACATCCGTGTTTTATGTGTATAAAGAAAGAAAAAAGAAATAAGTGCATTGTACAAATATCTTAAGATTTTGCTAGTTTTGGAGAAAGTTTTACGGCTAGCGTGCTAGTTTGTACCACGTACCAACATTTAATTTAAAAAAGAGTAAATGACACTTTTGCCCTCTGGGTTTATACGCGATTGACAGGTTGCCCCCTAACTCTTAAAATGCGCCTCGATGCCCCCTAAGATTTAGTTTTGTGACCCGTTACCCCCTACTGCGTGTTTCGTCCATTTTTACCGTTAAAAGTGACGTGGCATTTCCATGTCACAATTTTTTTTTTTTTAATCCAGATGTCAATTAATTATTTAATTAATTTAAACCAAGGGCAAAAATGAAATTTCATTAATAGGTTTTATAATATTAAATATAATTAATATAATAACCACCCCCCACCCCACCCGCACCCCCTACCCCCTACCCCCCCCCCCCCCCCTCTCTTCTTCTTCCCCACTTCGTCTTCCCCACTTCGTCTTCCCCGCTGGTTCTAAAAAAAAAAAAAAAAAATTCAAATAGTCCAGAAAAGTATGAAGATGAGTCTCTACTAATGAATATGGAATTGCACTATTGGTCCCTGTGTTGTGTGGAAATGGCAAGTATAATATACTTTTGCATTAAACATCAACATTGCAATTTTGCCCCTCCACTGGGTATGTTTGGCCATCTCGAGTAACACATATGATGATTTTCAGTAATTCGACAATTACCTTTTGCCCCATTTGGTTTGACCATAACAGTTACTTCATAAACCTTTCACGCCAGGCTCAGTTCGAAGTATATAGTTAATTTATAATATTATGAACACAATTCCAAAATCCACGTTTAAGCTTCCCGATCAATTAGTGTTTACATAAATCAGATTAGTTTAGCCATATCAGCTCCCAAATCTTGTGATTGAGATAGTAGCCATATCAGCTCCCGATCTATATGAATTTTTATGTTTATGTTATTGATGTGGAATTGTATTGTGGAATTGTATTGGTTGGTGAATAATGTTGAAATGCGGTTACTGAATATAACTTCATGGGTAGAAGAATGGATTTCAATGCCATTTCATCAGCTTTGATTTTTTTTTTTTTAAAGAACCAGATGATCGGGGAAGACGAAGTGGGGAAGAAGAAGAGGGGGGGGGGGGGGGGGTAAGGGGTAGGGGGTGCGGGTGGGGTGGGGGGTGGTTATTATATTAATTATATTTAATATTATAAAACCTATTAATGAAATTTCATTTTTGCCCTTGGTTTAAATTAATTAAATAATTAATTGACATCTGGATTAAAAAAATAAATAAATTGTGACATGGAAATACCACGTCACTTTTAACGGTAAAAATGGACGGAACACGCAGTAGGGGGTAACGGGTCACAAAACTAAATCTTAGGGGGCATTGAGGCGCATTTTAAGAGTTAGGGGGCAACCCGTCAATCGCGTATAAACCCAGGGGGCAAAAGTGTTATTTACTCTTTAAAAAATCATGATTAAAGTTAAGTATCTTAAATGTAGTGTAAAGAAATAGGTTAGCATTTAAAAAAAAAGAATTGATTTAAAAAATGAAAGATATTTTAACAATTTTATGTCTTGTATCTAGAGATATTTGACCAATATTTATTTTTTAATAAAATTTAATTTATTTTGATTAATTTTTATATGTTAGAAAATAAATATTTGAAAAAAAATTCCTTACTTCAAAAATTACCCTTTCAAAAGTTTATCTATTTTTTTTCCAAATGTTTATCTAATTAAAAACAAACGAATCTTTGTCTTGTTTCCAATGGGTTTCCAGAATTTTGAACTTTAAGCTACTATTTATAGAATTTCAACACTATAATAGAAATGGTTAGGTTATTTTACAAATTGGAGAATTGCCCATATTAACAGAAGATTTAATTCTACTGCTGATGCTTTTACTAAATGTACGAGAAGAAATATTGACCTATCCGGGTGGAGGGACTTGTCGTTGATTGCTTCTGATAATTTTCTTTTTAATATGTGTAATAGCTATAGTTAACTCTTATGTTGGTTTTAAATGATAAAAAAATAGCAGTACGTAATTTTCAGAGACTTCTTCAATAGTTATGTTATTAAAACCTCACTCTCAAATTATTATGCAAAACTTGATTGTTGTATTAGAGTCACTATATCAATAATGATTGACCACATTGTCCCTCTTTGCTTACATTGAACTATACCGTCTACTTGCAAAATTATAAATTTTTACTGTTTCAGGAGAATCTGAGAAGGGAAACTATGCTAGGGTTAATATAACAATCACAAAAACACAACACTAACTGTCTAATTTTTCATTATAGACGTATTAGTGGTCATTTAACTGTCTAATTTTACTAGGTAACACAAAAATATGGATTAGTGGCCATTTAACTGTTTGTCGGCTTTGCTCCAGCACTAAGCCATTGCAGCAATTCCATATGATCTTATTTACCTGAATTTAAGAAAAACGACTTTTGAAAGGGTTATCAGGTACAATGTACTCATGTTTATGAAGATGAATACTTGGATAATTTTTTATTTTCTAACAACCATCCAAAACTATATAGCTAACATATATATAAAAAATTCCCAAAACGACCAACTATAAAGCATGAATCAGCTGAAGTTATATGCGCATGTTTGCAGTTTTAGCTTCTATAGCCTCTCTGTCATGATAAATAAAAGACCATGATTAATAATTGAATGCGAAAAAGAAAAAAAATTGCATAAAGATGCATAAAGTTCCATACTGCAATGCCTTTTGAATAACAAAATTGGTAGGATCCAACTTTAGAGCCAAATAGAATGAATTTTCCGCATCTTTATACTTCTAAATGCATCAATATTTAAGTTAGTATATATTGAAGGGTAGACCAGTAATTTTGCAAACAGAAAAGATTTGTGCATACTTTTATGAGCATCAAAGTTTCAGCTTCACGATAATGTGCCTTTGGCTAGTTTGGCCTCAATTTAACAAATTCCTTAGCATCAAATAAAGCAAGTCTTGTTTTATTCAAACAAAGAAAACAAAAACTCTTATCACATGCTAATCCCTCGTTGAAAAAGATGCATCAGAAGTTAGTGTCAATTTTCTCATTTGGTTCTCTATTGTGTTAATTTACCCATGGTTGAAAAACCCACATCATAAGTTTTCCCTTTTAAATATTTGATCAATCATGGAAAACAGTAGTTCATGTCTACTAAACTTGGGAAGTCACCTTCCAAAAATTTTTGATAAAAAAAAGAAAAAGGAAATTGAACAAAAGAGTATATGGTAAAGGCAGTAAAAAATAAAAGTGAAAATGATAAAACTAGTGCAATTAAAACAGCTAAGTTTCCTGCGGAATCAAGATTGAGAACTTGAGGTAACTAAACAACTACAAATGGAATGACATGTATCAACACCCAAACCTAAAATGGAAATGAAAAAGAAAAGGAAGAAAAAGAGAAGGATTAAAGACAAACCCAACTAAGGTGAAGCCTTTAGTATCTTGGGAATCTGGTATGTACTCTAAATGAGTAAGAAGAAAATGCAATAATCTGGATACCAAAGCAAAGTCAATATAGTTTCTGCAACCAAATTGAGTCAATTAGTCATACGAAGTATCATATGAAGTATGCAAATTCCACTACATATAAAGAAGAATGGATATTAATCTATGAACTAACCATCAAACTGACTATTTGAAACACTTGTGATAAGATATTTCATGGAAACAGGGACTGATACTGGCTACCACTTATGTCATATTTTCAGGACTGTTGATCAAAGCCTGTAATAATATATATATATATATATATATATATATATATATATTACCCACATATGAGTAATGATATATACTACCTAAAATCATATTACCCAATTACCACATATGACACGGCGTGAATTAGTTGGGTAAATCAAAAGACTTAGGGCGCGAATATTGTTCTGAATTACTTAAAATAGTCTTGTGATATTGACGGAATTATTCACGAACTTAGTGCCTTGCGCACCCCTACGAAATGACATAGCTAAAGGCTATGATAATCGATTCAGGCCCTTCAATCTAAATGTGGGGGTGTCTAGCAAAGATTATCCGAGTTTAAAGTATGGTCACAGTTGGACGTAATACAATAGACTCAATCGTCATGGGATATGGCACGATTGTATTGATCCTCTTAATGAATTCATATCCACTCGTGGTGGTCCTATCGAGAAGGACTTGATGAATTCACTCATAAGGCGTAACAATCTAGAAAGAACACAAGGATGAGTATTTAACTCATAATGAATTCATAGCCATTGTGGTGGTCCTTTTGAGAAGGACTTGATAAACTCACGGTCAAAATTAAGACTCAACCTTCATGATAGAATATTAAGGAGACGTCCTTAATAACATCATACAAATAAGACTACAAAGTTCATAGCCCACAAGGGGTGATCCTTAGAGAAGGACTTGATAAACACACTGAAGGGTGATGTTCGAGGGAACTATAACTTTCAATAGGGTAGAGTATGTGTTGTGAGGGTCTCGATCGAAAACCGTTAACTTCAAGAGTAATTTCACTTAAACGGAATTTGGTGTTTGCCTCACTTCATTACGTGTCAATTCAAATTGAAAGATATTGCCACTTAAGTACAATTTACCCAAATATTGACAGTTATGGAAACTTGTTCACCTGCTCTCCCAAAGACCCTGAGTGGAGGATTGTTGGAATTTACATTAATAAAGTGTGTTTAAATCAGTTAAAATCAGGTATTAATATAATTCCTTTCATGTTCTTATGGGAGAAGTGAAAAAGACATTTTATTGAAGAACATGTCCCACATAGGAAGAGAAGTAGAAAAAATAATATCTTATAATATCTTACCTATCTATTCTTTCCAAAAGATCTAAAGGTTACGAAAGCCAAAAAGGAAAAGACAAAGCCCCATACGTGCGCACCACCACCGAAACTCCCAGCCCGACCCGACCCGGCGACTGCGTGGGTTGTGGGTCGTGGGCTCATGGGCTCATGGGGGAGTTGGGGAGTTTGGGGAGTCAAAAAATGAAAAATGAAACAAGTATTCTGAAGTGATTATGGTGGAAGATGGCTAGTTCTTATAGTGGTCAGTGGCAATTCAAAAGCTTTCAACCAAAAGACAAAATGTCCAACAATTAAAGACACATTAAAACCAGAATACTCCCCATTCAAGACTCAGCTGTTATAGAACTTGGTCATCACGAGAATGAATCAAGAGTCATCGAACCTTCCAGGTTCATGTCTAGAATTTGAAAAGATGCAACTCCAAAACGTCATCAATAATGAACAATTGAAGACCATTAATTCCGACTATCAATTGAAGATGTGATCAAATCCAATCCGTTCGACAAGTTAAACAAATTTTCTTTAGATCAATCTCGATAAAATTAATTTGAGAGAAACCAACACTAAAACCGTTAATAGAAATACTTGATGTTTAATAGAACATTTATAAAAATAATTATTTATCTAAGGGGACCCATTGTAAAGTTTCACTTTGGGCCCCAAATATGTTAGAACATGCCCTGACTTGGCCCATGATACCTTATGGGTTACCTTTCTTTTATCGGGCCCATTATCTTTAACGTTATATTACCCATGGTTTTAGTTGGAATAAATCCAAACCGAAACCGACAATGTATTAATTTTTTTGTATATATATAAAGTTGTAAATAACATGAGAGGCGTTCAATCTAACTTCTCTGATACTCTAAGACCATTCCTCTCCTTTCTCTCTCTATCATATCCTATGACCGATCTATCTCTGGCTCTCTACTACAAATCTAACCCCATTGATATCAATCAATCTCCCCACTTGTTTCTCTTATAAAGTTTTTCTTTCTATTTACTGGTTTGGTCCTTAACCGTGGTTATTATGATGCCAAGCATTAAATGCATATATCAATCTATGCTCAAAACATCAATTTATTGTTGTAATCTAGCTTTTTCTAGATGAGAACTTAGCTAGGTTTGTTTTCTTTTTGAATAATCGTGTTGCTATATGTTGAGGATCTTACGGAAGTGAGGATACCCATCTTTTTCTACCAAGGTATTCTTCTACCTTTGTTCTTCCTTATTTTATTTTTTTACTTTAATTTTCGAAGTATTTGATTAATTCTAGTTTTGGTTTTTATTGTTGATTTTGTAGATGCTCTCGAAAATCATCACTGTCTACTGTTTGGTGAGGTTTCTAAGGATTATTGTACTAAAGTTGTAATTTAATTGTGGTTTGAGTTTTTATTTTTAATTCTGGTTAGATTTTTTATTTTTGTTTGCCTGAGCTTTTGAAAATTTTGTATTTTATTTTTTCTAAGTAAACTTTCTCTATTTAATATTATATATTTATATATATATATATATGATCAATTTCATTAGAAAAACTAGTTTTAATGAAAGGTAGAAAGAAACGTATTTAAATCTAAGTAATTGTTTTCGAAATTCCTTTATTATCATTATTCACTATTTTCTCTCTATTTTTACTTTATCGAAGAAGTAAGATTCATTATACTTTTTAATGATCTTTAGATCCATTTAAATTATTGGCACACTTTTCTTTTCATATATGATAGTTTTAAAAAAAGTTATTATCTCTATTTTGGTGTAAAGATCACTAAGTGTTTGAAAATAGCTTCTTTGTTAGTTGCTTTAATAATTAGCATATATGATAGATGCTTTCATATAGATTAATATATGATATCTGCTTTAATAATTTGCATTTTAGTCCATGTTAGTTCAAAAATAGCCCAATATGGTTAATTTCTAATACGAAACTTGTTTTGTTGTTTTTTGTCGTTATAAACTATGGCAGAACAAATGGTTATAGATGTTGATAATACCAAACAAGGTACTCCACTTCCTCCCGTTTCTCAGCCCAAAAATGATACCACTTCCCCTTCCAAAAAAGTACAAAACATATACTAAATCTAATTGTTGGAAACATTTTTGTATAATATATAAAGATGAAAAGAGATACGAAAAATATAACTATTGTGTTATTGAGTATGCCGCTTTTACAACCAATTACGACACTACGAACATGCAAAATCACATGAAATCAGGACACTATAAACATGAAAATCTAGTTTGGTACGTTTTACTTCAAATATATATAAAATTTATTCTTTGTGTGTTATCAATTTCAATACAAATTTGTGTTATAAAATAGGGGTTTTGGTAGCCAATAGTATTTGCCACCTTGTCCGGAACACTTTCATATTGTTGAAATGGTTTTCCGGGATTCTCCTATTGTAATATAAACCCCTTGAGGCCAATGATGTTTTATATTCTAACCCTGAGTCCTATGATGATATAATAAAGAAGTAACACTTCTTGGGGGGGTTTGGGTATTGGTTGGGATGGTTTCCAATTTTGTTAATAAATTGCTCAGTCCTTGTGATGATATAAAAATAAAATAACACTTCTTGGGTTGCATTTTAGTCCCTGAAACTGCTAGACTTTATATTCCAGTCCCTAACTACTATATTTTACAAATAAATCCCGTAAATTTTGCAAATCAACCCCTTAAATGTTGCAAATCAGTCCCTAAAACAATAAAACTTTTGGAACTATAATGAATATGAGTATTCCGAGTCCTAATCCTTTTAAATACCTTTTTAACTTAACATATTCAGTGTACTTAACATCTTGTATGTGCCAATGAGAATATATAGGGTTGAACGGGTTAACGAGCACACGAGAGGACTACCAAGTCCCTGATCAACCTAGGTTTTTGGTGTATAAACAAAATGTCATTTTTTGTTAAAGTTATGTAATGTATAAGACTGTACTTTGGATTGTCATGGATTGTAACATATTTTAAATTGTTCGATTCACGACTTCTTGGTTTGTAATGTCAAAATTATAATTTTGATCTTTAGAAGTATAATGATATCAATTTTTTTCCAGGTTTTGTCATTTATTTTAGCTTTTTCATGCGTTAAAAAAAGTTTGACTAATGTTGACTAACAGGGGTAGACCGAGGGTAATTTTTATTTACCCTACCCTTGGGTTACCCAAGAAATTCCTTAAGCCAAAATATATTACCCTTGGTTTAACTAATCTCAAAACTGGGTAAACCCACCCCGTGCTCTCCGCTACCATATATATAGGCAATACAAGATTATTCACTCCCTTAATAAGTCTATTATTATATGAGAATAAAAAGAAGTATAATGTAGAATGCCACAAATTTTTTCATCATCCATTCTCTCCATTACTTAATCTAATAATATCAAATAAATAATATTTCATAATACATTTAAAGATAATAATAATAATAATGATTATTATTATAATTAAAACATAAAAACATTTAAACTTAATTAACATTATGTGTTTCTTCTTAATGAGTGATACATAAATTTTACATAAATATTCTTATTTTCTACTTCTTGATGTCCTCACAAGTTTAGAACAAAAAGTATTTAAAGGTGGAGGTTTCATGATTATTTATTCATAGTTCATGTTTTTCAAAGTATAAAGGAGCAACGCCCAGTTAATTACACGAAGAGCGTAATAATTCTCAATTAATCACAACTTCAACTTAATTCCCATTTAAGCAAAAAATAAAAATAAATAGAAGATTACAAAAATACCATAGGCTTATTAATTCATTATAATAATATTTATTTATTTTCCTTTTCATTTTTAATTTTTTTTAATTTTTTTTTGAATTTTTATTTAGTTTTTTAATGTGTTCCATGAATACGACATTCTGAGTGTGTTGCAGGAACACACAGAATTGGAACAACCAAAATCAAGTTTTGTGTATTTCAAGAATACATAATTCGAGTTTTATGTGTTTCATGAATACACAAATTTGAGTTTAATGTGTTCCATATATAAGATTTGTGTTTTCCAAGAATGCACAATTCTGAGATTTGTGTGTTCAGGAATACACAGAATTGGAACAAACAAAATCAAGATTTATGTATTTCAGGACTACATAAATTCGAGTTTTATGTGCCATGAATACACAAATTTTAGTTTTTGTGTTCCATGAATACACAAATTTGAGTTTTATGTGTTCCATGAATACCCAAATTTGAGTTTTATGTGTTCCATGAATACACAAATCTGAGATTTGTGTGTTGCAGGAATACACAATTCTGAGATTTGTGTGTTCAGGAATACACAAATTGGAACAAACAAAATCAAGTTTTGTATATTCCAGGAATACATAAATTCGAGTTTTATGTGTCCTTGAATACACAAATTTGATTTTTATGTGTTCCATGAATATTTGAGTTTTATGTGTTCCATGAATATACAAATTTGAGTTTTATGTGTTCCATGAACACACAAATCTGAGATTTGTGTGTTCCAAGAATACACAGAATTAGAACAAACAAAATCAAGTTTTGTGTATTCCAGGAATACATGAATTCGAGTTTTATGTGTTCCATGAATACACAAATTTGAGTTTTATGTGTTTCATGAATACACAAATCTGAGATTTATGCATTCCAAGAATACACAATTATGAGTTTTGTGTGTTCAATGAATACACAAAATTGGTACAAACAAAATCATGTTTTGTGTATTTTAGGAATACATAAATTCGAGTTTTATGTGTTCCATGAATACACAAATTTGAGTTTAGTGTATTTGAATACACAAATCTGATATTTGTGCGTTCTAAAAGTACACAATTCTGAGATTTGTGTGTTCTAGGAATACACATAATGGAATAAACAAAACCAGTTTTGTGTGACCTGGAACACACAAAACCCTAAAATATAAACACACAAAAATAACAAAAAAGTGTTGGACAAAAAGATAATAGATCAAGATAGTTAAAAACGAGTAAAAATATGGTACATGCGATTAATAAAGAGAAAAAAAATCAATTTTGTTAAAGAAGAGAATCTTTTAGATCAATTTTATGACTTTGTGTGTTACAGGAGTACATAAATCTATATTTGTGTGTTATAGCAACACATAACCCGTAATTTCGATTTAAAAAAAAATTCAAAAAAAAGTTTGGATTTTTAAGAGAAAGATAAAGTTAAATTATTTTTAAAAACAAAATAAATAAAATAAAAAAATAAAAAAATCATATAAGGGCAATAATGGAAGGTAAATATGACAATGTGTTTAATTGGGAATTAAGTTGATAATTTGTTAATAAGTAGGAAATAACTTGTTCCTTTTTTTTTTTTTTTAGAATAAAAAATGTGAAATTGTAATTAATTGAAAATTATCCGATATTTTAATTTGTTGAACATTTAACCTAGTAAACATTAGCTTGTGAGTTTGAGTTTTGGTAAAAATACTTGGGAGCCACTCCTTAGTATGGGATAGTGATAAGTTGGGAAACTATTTTTTTTTTGACGCGGAAGAAAATACAAACTTTACATCGAGACTTATCCTATTCCTAGTCTGGAAAATTGAGAGATTATCTTTGTAAGTGACTGATATTTCCTGAGTGCCCTGTGCCTGGCTTGTTTTGCTAGAGCGTCTGCTCGACCATTGAACCGTCATGTAATGTGTTTAAAGATAACCCGCTCGCCGCCTGTGGCCAGGTTCCTAATTTGTGTTACCCATGGTCCGAGCCTCCATCTAGCCGCCGACACCTGCTTAATAACTTGAATTATTTCAAGGTTGTAAAAAAAGATAGTTATCCCTTCATGTGTATCTTGCCTGCTACTTTCCAAGGCGTGAATAATCGCTTGCGCTTCTCCATCTGTACAAGAATTGCAGAAAGTAGTCGTCGAGAATTCAGTTCGGTCTCCGTTGTTCTTGTTAATCCGCACCACTCCAATTCCTACTGGATTGTGTGGTTGATTATAAGATGCATCACATATGAACGTGATAGTGGTTTGAAAATCGAGATCTCCATTCATGTTATTGTCATTATCCGAGATTGTATTCTGTCGCTGTTCACCTGTAACCCAGTCTCTGTCAAAATGTTCATCCATATTCTTGTTGGTAACATGGATAATCTCATCTGACAGTATGTTATACCCATTATGCCTACTTTTCAAACTATTTAGGGATAGGAAACTATTTTAGGGATAGGAAATACTTTAGGGGATGCACATCCACAATTTATCTAAGTTTAGGGATAAAAATTTATTTTTGAAACAAAAAGAAAAGGGATAAAAAATTCTTTATACACGATTAGATAAATTTAAAATTCTTTAATAAAAGAAAAAAAAAAGATATTTTAAAGGTATAAGTAGAGACATTGATAAAATTCAGTACTAGAAGCAGAGGCCACGGGAATTCTCAAAGCAACCGAGATGGCTTTGGATTATCCTTTTGGAAGCGTAATCATCGAGAATGATGCTGAGCAAGTCATGAAGCCCCTTTCTTCAAGATCCCGAGTCTCTAATCATTCTATCAAAAACATCGTTTGTAATATTTATTATTTTGCGGAACTTTCGAGTCCATCTTTCACTCTTATTTCTAGGAGTTGTAATCACGCGGCTGACTGGGTTGCTAAACAAACGCTTTTAAGCAATTTGTTTGGCAATTGGGATGCTTGTATCCCTCCCCAATTAGCCTCTATCCTTCATGGTGACATTGACCCAATAGGGGTAGGGTAATTTGTAACCGTTTATTATCTATCTATATATTATGCTTTGAACAAAAAAAAAAAAAATTTTTTTTTCAATATTTGTACATTTCATTTAGTTATATTCGACATCATAATACTTTCTCCATCTATCAATGTTTGTCACAATTTCTAAAACTAGATGTATACAAAAGATTGTCCATTTAAAATATTAAGGAATTTTTTTATCATTTCTACCCGTTTTGTCTTTATTTAATATTCATAAGCTAATTATTATTAAATTCATTTACTTTAGTTGGTTAAGGATAGTTTAGTAAAAATAGAAGAAATTAATTGCTTTCCTTAATCCGTGTGAAATAAAAATATATAACAAACATTTACGACGGAAGGAGTATATTACAAACATATTAGGATACCTTTCCCAAAGCCCAGAGGGTATACTAGAGGAAGAAAAAAATTCTACCAAAAAAGAAAAAGATGACTTCTAATGCTATTTCTTTGACAAAAAAAAAGATAATGCTATTTTGACTTTCTAAGTTTTGTGAAAATATGATAATGGCAAGTAACTGGTAACCATGTTCAAAAAAAAAAAAAAAAAAAAAGTAACTGGTAACACACGTAGGAGAGATTTTTATGATATAAGGGCTTGTCAACTGTCTTTTTTCTTTTTTTGGACAAACAGGGTTGTTAACTATCAAGTTCAAGGTATTAATAATTTTACAGGGCTCCACTGAAACTTTAGTCCGCTGATTATTGAAATTTAGACTTAGGTTAAACAGATTTTCAATGTAAATTTTTTTGTATATCAACAGAAGTTTCAATCTCGCTATATATATTCTTGCAAATACATTAAAAAATATCTTTATTTTTAGTTAAGGTGATTGTTTAGTTAGTTCTTTTAAAAGTAATGGTGGATATTACCTTAAATCGTATCACTCTTTTATCACCTGTTAAATGGATCAATCATAAAAAAAAGAGAAAATAATGAAATTAGAAAAGAAAAATTATATAATTAATTAATTTAAAATCCATCTAAGAAATGATAAAAAGATAATATAATTTGAAATAATATCTAACATTACTTTTTTTTTAATTTTTTTAACCACATATATACGTATTGGTTGTAATTTCACTTTCATTTTAAAAAAAACTGTCACGTTAAAGTCTTTTTAGAAAGGAAAACTATTGGAAAAAAGAAAAAGTCTTTTTAGGACAATTTTTTTTGTCAAGTTGAAGTCCTTTATAATTTTGTTTTTAAAAATGTCCTTCAGCAAGGCTTGTCGCTATATTATTGACCAACGTTTGACAAAAAAGTTAATATTATTGACCAATGTATATCCATATTATACTTTGAATACTAGGTGATTGACCGATTGAATTTACGACTTATTGTCAGTTGCTTATCAGGTCCAACCTATTCAAAAAAGTCTGGATTGTCTTTCTGTTTCATTAATATTATTTGATTTACCAAAACTAATTTTTAATTATATGCAACCAATCAATTAATATCAAAACAAAAAATAAAAAATTACCAAAAACATTAAATTAAAGTATACAACAAATAAAACGAATAAAAATCAATGATTATATATCTTTAATATTTTTTTATTGTAATCGTGGTAATCAGATCAAAATCCAACCTGTCGTATATAACCCATTCAATTCTATACACACGCCACCACAACTACCCCAATAACCTGTCCTTTTTTCATACTGTTCAAACACAAGTATTACAAACCACCGAAATTAACTAGCACACCACTAATATTCCACACATGACCCATCAGAAACAGAAGATTGAATTTTTCATATACAGTGTGTATACCCCTTTGTTTTTACCTGTTACACCATCACAAGTGAAAAAGCAACCCATCAAGACCAGAGTATGAACTATGTCCAAACACCAGTAATTACAGACCATCGATATTAACTAGCACACTACTAATATTCCACATATAACCCATCAGAAACAGAATATTGAATTTTTCATGTGCACTGTGTACACCCCATCAAGACCAGAGTATGAACTATCAAACCATAAATTAAACCACCGTGTTCATTGATATAAAAGTGGTTGCTCACTTTTCTAATCACAGTAGAAGATTTGTGTACTACTTAATTAATGGCTCAATCTCACTTGGGCAAAACATCATGTATATCTTTGGCTGCTACACCATTCAAAGGAATTCAGAAGCCTTGTCATCGCCTCCTCAATCGTCTACCTCCTCAACTGTCTTAAGCGTGCCTTGCAGCTTGGTAATTGTGATGAGATCTTGCAAGTGCACCAACCATCTCTCACTAATCATAGCCATGATAATGAATCAACAATTATTGTGTTCTAATCAGCACGTAACCTAATACCTGATGTTAATCCATTGTTACTAACAACCTCTAATGGACATGGCCAGCCTCATCAAACAGCAGCAAACCCAGTTGGGGAAACTATCTCCCTACACCATTTGTTGATATGAACGAACATAGGCAACACTCCATGGGGGAGCAGAAGAATCCCCATAAGAAATCTCACACTTCCTTATGCCAATCCAATGCGACCATGAATGTCGACGAAATCTAATGCTTCTCTAGTGGTGTTAATCAGTCCCAAAATGCTAGATTCTGCTAGGGTTCTTTTGAGATTTTTTTTTGCTTGTTTCCACAATGCTAGAGATAGTGTAAATTATCAATTATCAAACCCCATGGAAGATTTATGTAGCAGAGAAAAGAGAGATGTTCAAATATATAATGGATTTTTTTTATTGTAGGATTAATTAGATATGATATAAAAGTGGAAACAGTTACAAAATGATATACAAAATGATATATATGGATTGAGATAATTATAGAAGAAATCTGATAAGATCAATTAACTACAGGGGTAAGGATAGTATATCTATTAAAATGCTGGACCTTCCTGGAAAGATATAATAGATTGGACTCTTTGGGGTGGGTTATTGAATTGTTGGATTTAATTGGCTAATATCTCTTTATTGTCTATGACAACAATATATCATTAAAATATCATCACTTTACATTCAATTAAATCATACAATATATTCTTAATAATATTTTGATTAATTAATTTTTTAATGATATATACTCAAAATATATATTCCTATTCAAGTCCTTCCATATTCATATTCTTTTTTCTACTGTACTAAAACATAGAACTGAATATATATATATATTTGGAGAGTATGAGAATGTACGCGTTGCTACTACATTTTCTATCATTAGGGAAAATACAAATCATCACTAATGATAGGATAAGTCGTTGCTATTAACCCCTAACTAATTTTAGCGACGATATGTCGTTGCTAATGTATAGTATTAGAATTTAGTTTCTAAAGATCGTCAATGGCAGCGACAAACGCAATATCATCGCTAATGACACTCTGATCTTTAGCGACGATATTTTTTTATCATTATTGACGATGATCTTAGTTAGTAGTGATGACTTTCGTCATTGCTAGAGAGTCTTTTAATACGGGTGACATTTGTCGTCGTTACAGATATTATAATTAGTGACGAACATTATCGTCGCTAATAACAAAAGTCTTAAGCGATGGACATTGTCGTCGCTAATAAAATAAATCTTAAGCGATGAACATTGCCATCTCTGAAAACCTTTTTTTACTAGTGACGACAATCTATGTAACAATAGAGATGACTTTGTCGCATCTATTTTTTAAAAGGATTTTAGTAACAAAATACGAAATTGGATTATTTTTGTTTTTTATATCAATATATTAGGCATGAATTAAAATTGTCTAAAATATATATTAAAAAGCTATACGAATAACCATTATAAACGAATAAAATGTTTGAAAAATTAACGATATTAAAAAGGTAAAAACTAATAAAATGTAAATCGGTTATTACATATCTTCGAACCAAAAATATATAAGTAATAAAACCGATATTACAAACTAAATAAAGTCGATAGAAGTTACTAAAGTTTGATGATAATTCAATAATTCTTCTTCTTCAATCTATTTAACGACGTATTATCTAGTTTTGTGTCCGTCTTGAAATATATTTTTTTATTGCATTTTTGTTTGCACAATATCTCCACCCCTATATAGAAAAGAAATATTGAATAGAAAATTAAAACCTTATTATTTACAACAATTATTTTTTCTAAGTGTATTAAAATAAAATAAAAAAATTGGTAAAATACCTGCAGTCTGTCAAAAGTCTGTTGTCGCAAGTTTTTAGAAACATCAACCACGATTTAAAATATGGTGAAACCGCCTCTCGAATGGTCATCCAGATCACCTGTGCCACGTGTTTTTCATACTCAGAAGTCGGGTTCCACGTCCAATCTAGGGCGCAAAAATCTACCGTTGACAGTCCCCTGGCCTTCTCCTTGCCTCAATGAATATCTCTTTGTTTTACCTTCATTTAAATTAAAAAATTTAAACAGTATCTATTTGTTAGCGAAATTTTAATTTTTACAATACCTGTAAAAGCACCACATCTGTTGAGAGGCATATTTTTTGGGAGTGGTGGATCTTTCCATCACAGTCTTCCTTGTGGCATTACATCAGCCATTTAGTTGATGAAAATCAAAATTCGAATTATGTCCTTAATTCTTTTAAAGTACATTATGGCTGCTATATTTTTGTATAAATTTCACTAATATCCGTATATATTCTTTAATAAATTACACTAAGGCTATTGTATTTTTAAAAAATACACCAAGACTGCTTTATTACACTTTGGCCCCTATGTTTTTATAAACTACACTAATATGCCTAGAATTTAATAAATAGCAGTTCCTAGGGGCGAAGCCAAAAAAATTTGTTTGGGGGGCCAAGGGGGTTCGGGGCAACGCCCCTAAATTTATTTTCCTAATGTATTTGCACTATAGGTCTATACATTATGCAAAAATTGCAAAATAGATCCTTATATTATACAAATTTGTATTATAGGTCCCTATATTATGTAAAGATTTCACTATAAGTCCCCATACTACTTTTTTAAAATGATTTACCCTATAAATTCCTATATTATAAGAAAAATATTTATTTTACAATACAAAAACAAAATATTTTTATATAATAAAATAATTATAGGTCTAATATATAAATTTTAAATTTTAAAGGGGAAAAAATGAAATTTTTATAAAACCAGGGGGCTAAAAACTTATAATTAACCTTTTTTATGGTATTTTTTTTTTGAAAAACCAGGGGGTCCATGGCCCCCAACCCGTAAGGTGGCTTCACCCATGGTTGCTAGAGTTCAGATAAGGGGAAGGTTTTATAGATTATGACTTATCCTTTCAAAAAGTCTCACGGGTTGTGACTTACCTTAAACAAGTCTCGGGTTTCGTAGGTTGTGGTTTATCCCGGAAAACTTCAAGTATAAAGGTTTATATCTCAAATTTAAGAGATATGAGAAGCTTAGTGGAGAGGTTTGCAAATATTATGGGGATAAACCTAGATAGTGGATGTAGGGAACCCGAACCACTATAAATACCCACGATCTTCTAACCCTTACCTGTTACATTTACACATTTTATATTTACTTGATCATGTGTAAATATTTACTAATAAACTCTTTACTATATTTAGTAATTGTTCATGTTGATTTACTACTTGGGTGAGCAATATACAACACGCCACCTACGCAATACTTATACGAGGAGCCTAACCTGGACTCAACAATGAAAACCAGCCTAGTGCTGGTTAAGATATGTTTTCCTATCATTTTCTCATTTAGTAGTGTATATTAGTGTAATTGCTTTATTAAGTATTTTTGAGTCGTAGGGACACGACTCATTTTTGAGTTTAGGGTGGGGTTCGTTGCCTCATCTCCATTTTTATGTCTTATTTGTTTTATTTGCTTTCAATAATGTTATATGAGGGTTTCGTTTGACTGTAGAGTATTTTAAATGTCTCCATTAAGCATGCTTTTGATAAATTTATGATAGAAAATAGTAGACTTTAGGAGTTAGTATAAAACTCACTTTAATTGCATGCAAACATTAGGTAATTGATAAGGAAAATTAATGAACAATGCAAAAGAAGTAAACTTGTACTTAAGGAAATTGTGTGGTTTGTAGAATGTGAGATCTAAATTAGTAGAGAACCCACTTAGGTATGAACTAGAGGCAAGCTATGTAACTAGAAATATGATAGAGACAGTTCTTTGTTAGCTATTTGAAACCTTTTAGCTTTCTATCCCATGAATTAATTATATCCTTTTTAGCCTTTTTAGTTTTTCTTTTGTCGCCACGATATAAGCCCATATCCCCTTAGTTTATTAGGCATTTCCATATGAATCGCACTTGAATCACGATCCAGAGACTTCCTGTATTGAGCTTGAGGTTGCGGTGGTGGGTTTCATTATTGGGAAATCACATTGGGAGGGAAGTTATATGCGTTTGTATATATGCGCAATTTAGATGATATATTATTTGTAACCCTTTGCCGGGGTCCTTGAAGAAAATGATAAAAATTTGTCAATGCAGAAGACAACCGGGAACCAGGTCATCACTCACCGGACCCCGGTTATCGACTGTACAAAAAAAGAGAAAAGAATGAAAAAGAAAAACAAAAAGAATAAAGTAACCGGCATAGTGTAAATTTCGGAAATCATCTTAGTGCTTATTGAGTTAACTTGGGAACGCTAAATTAGTGCGTCAAATGGGTTGAGTAAGAACAATATTCGAGTGTAAACTCAAGCTCTTAGACAGTTATAGATGGTAAGTGATGAGAGAGCCAAAAGCTCACTTCAAATTTACTAAATATACATACCACACCGTCCTTACGCCTACACTAAAACCGTAAAGTCCTCATGATTCCTATATACATAGTGAATTTTAAATTTATTTAATAGGGAGTATGCTAAGTGGAGCGTTCAAGGCGAGTGAGGATCGATGAACACCCTATAGCCACCATATTGAGATAAGTACAAGCGTAACCTTCTAGCATTGTGAAATTAATTTTGGACTGATATTATTTGTGCTTGAATTTTCATAATAGGTGTATGTGTATATTAATTCCTAAGTCATACTATATGATATTTGTTTTAAGTTTTGCTTTGGGTGTTAATTCACTAGACTCTGCATTTCTGCGTTCACCTATGACCTTTGTTTTTATTTTACTTTGTTGGGACGACAAAGGTTTGAGTTTTGGGGTCTTGATGTCTCCCGTTTTTTCTAAATATTATATCTTAGGAGACATCATTTTTAGGTGAATATTTGACTTATTTGATATACTTTTAAGATTATTTCGGTATATTGCCTTTTCTCCCCTTGGAATTACGATATTTTATTTTTAGAGCTTTGTTAGGTTAATTTGTTTGTTTTTAGTGCAAAGTTCTTAGGTCCATGGATGCTATGTACCACCAAGTCAAGGATGAGAAGTGGGATCTAAAGTCTTAGATCGAGCGGAGGAGTCAAAGGCGAGAAAAGATTTCCCGAAGAGTTTACTAGAGAAGCTGCAAATCTAGAAGGTTGTTACTAATTGCTGATTTTGATCCACTTAGCCACCGATTCAGCCCTGGAGCCCTTGAATAGGAAAGCTGATTTTTTGAGTTACGAAGATTTGGGGATCGAAATCAGGTGATTTGGAGTTGAGACGCAAAAGTTATGACCGTTTTACCAGCATCTGTACATCAGTTACGGGATTTGAAGATATGAATTTGTGCTTTTTATTATTTTAAATATTTTTGTTAAGTAAAAATCCCAAACCTTATTCAGCATTATAAATAGACCTTTATACCTCCTTTTTATACAGGCTTCAGACAATTCATTCTATGCTTCATATTTTTTAGAGAGAGTCAAGAGCATAAAGGAGAGAAGAAAGCTAGAGCTAGAGAAAGTTATTTTTTCCATCAACAACCAATTCCAACCCTTCAATTAGTTCTTTATTCTTTTTCTGTTATTGAATATGAACACCTCTTATTTTATTCCAGTATTTCTAGTTTGATTATGAACTAATTTCATTAGTGATTGAGAATCGCAATAAAGGGATGAACCCTAATTAATTAATTCTCAGTTTTTGAATTTAGGATTTTTATAATTTAAATTGAATTGAGTATTTTATATTGGATATTACTTTGTTCTTCATGACTATTTCTTTTCGGTACAACTAGAAATAGGTTCCAGTATTTGGGACATAGTCATATGAGGCCAATAGACGAAGTTGTTAGAAAAGTTTAGCACTATAGCTCTAATTCAAGGTTACATCAGCGTTGTAATAGATTTTTACAACAACAACATTACAATTTTGGTCAACATATGGACCAAAGTGTACATGGTAATAAAGCTTGCCAAGTGATGCATCAATATCAAAACAGAAACGGTCAAGTATTTCCGTCAAAAATATTATATTAAACCTTGGGCGAATATTATTTGGGTATTTCCTAAACATGCAATTATTGTATGGATGACTTTTCGAGAGAGACTTAAAACTAAGGATCGTATTACTTATTTGGAGTTGGATCTGTTGGACCATTTAAAGTGGGATTCCTTTTTCCCACATCGGAAGAAAGAAAGGGAATAAATCTCTTTTTAGAAAATGGGGTGGCATTAGCTTCCAAAGAGCCCAACCCCATGCATGTGGAAAAGTATTGGAGAAGGCCACACGCGCGCACCACCACCACCACCACCACCCACCCGCCCGGCCCGGCACCGGCGGCGGCGGCGGCGTGGTTCGTGAGTTCGTGGGGGAGTTTGGGGAGTCAAAAAATGAAAAATGAAACAGGTTTTACTATCAGCTATTAAAGGGACGTTGGCAATCAATCAAAAGTAAAACGTAAATCATTGAATCCACCAATCACGCATCCGTTGAAGATCCTTCCATCAGCTGGCCAAGTCAACCGGCGGTTACACAAGCATCCAAAAACGTGTGGAATAAGTGGTGGTCCTTTGTGTGTTCTAAAAATAAATGCAAATGCTAATCGAACCACAACCGCAAGTGTACGGTTGTCCCAAGTAGTATGTATGATAATACAGATTCGTTCCAAGGACGGATGGTTGATCACAATGTTTAGCAAGTAGTGATTGATGCACTTATGAAAATAAATGATTATAAAATATTTGTTTGGTTTTGTTGATTAAAGCTAATGAATGAAAGACAAATATTAAAATGCAAGTAGAAACTAAGACGCAAGTAAAATAAGTGAAAACGCAATATGAGATGTAGTACTTGAGAACGCAAGGATCCTCCTAATCTTACTTCAGGGCTAAATCGGTCAATTACAATGGTCGGGATTCTAAATTCCTTATACCCCCGTCAGGGTGGACTATAAGGCGATCCTAAAGGGTCACTAGTCCCGTCAGGGTAAATATGATCCACCGTTGGATGATTAAGTGTTTTACCTCATTGGCCCTAGAATTAACTAAGTTCGTCAGAATCAATAGCTTTTATCCCAGATTGAATAATTTATTCTATACCTAAACCCTCCGTCAGGATGATCCACACGCCACTTATGTGGAATAGCTTAGATACTAATACCTAATCTTAGTTCGCGACTCTAAAATCAGTAAATAATCACAAATTATCGAAAAGAGTAATAAACCCAATCTAATTTAATTTAGCATAAACCCAAATTCAACATTCGTTATTTCATAAAATTAAGATTCACCCATTGTTTGTTCTCAAGCACTATTAAAAACTTAGCTCATATTAAAATTAAAAACTAAATTAAAAGAAAGGGAATTCATATTGTTTACAAAATTAAAATATAAAAAGAACCTAATTTCCGGAATTGGAATGATTACGAACGGAGCTATAGACCCACTCCAGCTCTTGTAGCTTCTTCTTCTTCCTTCTGTTGCTTCTCTCTGGTGTTTTAATCTTGTGGAATGTGAATTGTGTGAAAAATAGAAGTCCAGACCTCCTTTTATAAGCATAAATTCGTTCTAGGGCTTGGACCAGAAAATAGAATATTAATTAAATGTCCAAGCCCACTTTCTAAGCCCAAAATCCCGTAACTGCTGATACACCTTCACTAAAACGGATTTTCCCGATGCGTTATGACTCCGATTGGCCTCATTCCAGTTGCTAAAGTTCCGTAACTTGATAAGGAATGTTTTCTCTTCAAAGGTCAGCGGCTAAATCATCGCTTAAGCACCTCGAAATCAGCACTCTATGGCCTGGAAAATGGATTTTCAGCTCTAAAAATAATATCTTCGGGATTTATCTTCAAGTCTTGACTCTAATTCACGATCTTTGACTTTCTCCTTGGATTCCTCTCCTAGCTAACATCTAAAACCTGTAAACTTTACACTAAAAATACCAATATTACGCGCAAAAGTTTAATAAATTAAAAATGCTAGAAATAAAAAGGGAATTCCGAATTATTGCATATTAAGTCCAAAAGTCTATCAAATTAATTAAGTAAACACCAAAAATGATGTCTCCCAACGGTCGAAAATAAGAACAATTAGGGAGACATCAAGACCCCCAACTCAAACCTTTGTCGTCCCGACAAAGTAAAACAAAACAAAGGGGCAGAAGTAAGCGTATAAACAAGTAGAAGCTAGCAAATAAACCCTAAAGCAATTCTCAAAATAAATCTCATATAGCAAACTCTATAAACTAATATACACATACACTAATCATGCAACATCAAACATAAATAATCTCAATCATAAAATTAAAGTCGCAATGCTTGAAGGTTACACTTGTACTCATCTCTGTATGATGGCTATAGGGTGGTCATTAATCCTAACTCGCTTTGAACGCTCCACCTAGTATATTCCCTATCAACAGAATAACAAATTCACTATGCGCTTAGGAATCACGAGGTCTTTACGGTTATAATATTGGCTTAAGGACGGGTGTGGATGTATATTTGGTAAATTTGAAGTGAGCTTTTGGCTCTCTCCTCACTTACCATCAACAGTGTCCTCGAGCTTGAGTTAACGCTCAAAAAGATGTTCTCACTCACCCATATACGCAACAATTTAGCGTCCCATGTCTACCCACTATAAACAAGATGATTTTCAGAAAAATTCCACTTTGCCGGATGTTTTATTCATATGTTTTTTTTCTTTTTCTTTTCTTTTCTCTTTTTCTTTTTTTTTTGTACAGAAGCAAACCGGGTTCCCGGTTTTGACGAATCCGGGTTCCCGGTTCATACTGTATGAATTTTCAACTTTTTCATTTTTTCTTTCTTTTTCACTTTTTTCTCATTCCCGGCAAAGGGTTACAATTATAAATCATCTGCAATTGTGCTACAATACAAAGCACATCAATCCCAACCCATTAAATTCCCCATATGTGGTCCCACCACCCCAAACTCAAGCTCGAGACATGTCTCAGGATTGTGATTCAAGTGCGGGTCATATGGTCATGCCTAATAATCTAAGGGGTAATGGCTTATATCGTGGCTACAAAGAAAAGGCTAAGGCTCAAAGTGGGCTAAGACGGATAATAATTAATACAAGGGATAGAAGGCTAAAAAGGCACAAATGGCTAACAAAGAACTGCCCCTATCATTTTCCTAAGTACATAGCTTGTCTTTAGTTCATATCTAGGTGGGTTCTCTACTAATTAGGATTTCACGTTCTACACACCAAACATATTCCTTGAGTACAAGCTTACTTCATTTGCATTGTTCATTAATTTTTCCTATCAATTACCTATGTTCGCATGCAATTGTAAGTGCGTTTTATATCAATCCCTAAAGTCCACTATTTACTATCATAGATTTATCAAAAGTATGCTTAAAGGGATATTTAAAAAATTTCTACAGTCAAACGCAACTCCGAAAATTCTTTTATTGAAAGCAAATAAAGCAAATAACACATAAAAACTGGGATGAGGCAACGAACCCCACCCCAAACTCAAAAATGAGTCGTGTCCCCACGACTCGAAAAGACTCAATAAAGCATTTAAACTAATCTACACTAAGAGGAAAGTTTAGAAAACGTATCTTAACCAGCGCGAGGCTGGTTATCGGTGTTGCGTTCTGGACCTTTAGCTCGCGTAACAACATCATAAATCGCGTTTTGAAGTGTATTTACGCCTAGGATTAAATTTCGAAGTAGGTCCAATTCTTTTGTAACGTTCCCCAAGGTAGCAATCATCTTCTCCTGATTTTCTTCCAGCACCTGAATCTTCGCTTCCAACTCAGGTACAGTTTTCGCTTTCTTTGATTGAGGAGTTCTTGGACTTCTTGTGGCTCGTGTTGCCTCTTCATGGATGTTCTTGATTGTGCTCAAAGCTATACTCACACCAACTGAAACAATGTCAATATCTGCGTTCTTACGCGGAATCCTTGCGTTTAGACACAACTGAGTAATAGTACAAGGAAACTTCAGATTTTGTTGTTTCATTGGTGATTTCGCGAACTCCATGATTGTATCATAAATGATCTTAGCAACATTAATTGGTTTCTCCTCCAAAATACACTTAATAACAAATATGTGCTCTTTCTTCAACTCGGAAGTGTGTTTAATACCAAAGAAAGTGGGTATTATGAAACGAGACCAAACCTTAGCACGAGGTGTCAAACTACTGCTGTAAAACTGTCCAGGATACCTTTCACCTTCAGGAATTGGGCTAGTCCCATTAACAAGCACGGTCCCCCAAAGGGATTCAAAATCAAAAGAAGGGTCATTAAGAATTTCTTGGAAGGGGCATGTTCCAGAAAAGTTGGGTAGTTTCAATGATTTCCAAATACGTTCAATGGAGAAAGGAACTACCTTTTTGCGGATATCAATGGCATCATGGGAGGTAGCTAAACCTTCGTAAAATTCTCGCACAAAAGTAGGAATAAACTCAAGCTTCCTTTCTTGTAACTCTTTCCAACCAAACTTAGCACATGTCACAGCATATTCCTTGTAATCACTACTCATAATACCCTTAGGAAAATTCGTCTCCTCACCAAATTTCAAAAATTCAATTCGTTCACGAACCTGAGTATTCCAACAAGTGTAAACCCTCTTAGGCTTGTGGGCCCACATCTTCATACGCGGAGGTTTTTGAACGGGTGCTTCCGGAATCTCTTGTTCAGTTTCCTTCCCAATGTTCTTCGTAATTTTCTCTTCTGGTTCCTTCTCACTTTCAATCTCATAAATCAATCTTCTCTTTTGACCCGTGACTTCTTTTCTGTTAGAATCAAGCTTGACTTCGTCAATTTTTCGTTTAGGACGCGAATCAGGAATCTCAATAGCTTGTTCTTGAGAACCACCAATAGTGGTCTTTCTTCTATTAGCAGTTCTTCGGAAATCACCGGTTCTGTTAGTCATCTCTTTTCACCCCAAACTCAAAACTTCAAATAATGAAAAACTTAGGGAAAAGTATAGAATTTTGATGTTTTGAGGTTTAAGAATTTAGGAACTAGGTGAAATATGAGATGGGTCTTGGTTAATTTGTATGGGAGAAGAAAGAATTGGGTTTAATTTAAGGAATTGGGTGAAGAAGAATCTTGAGAAAAACTAAGGATTTGATGTTATTTTGTAGAGGAGGTGAGTTGATCTTATGTTTTTGTGGTGAAAGAGGGTAGGATTTGATGATATATAGTGTTTTGGTAGATGAATTTCGGAGGTGGGGAGGCTATTGGTGCGTTTTAGGTAAAAACTTGCAGAAGAGGCTAAGAAAACTAGGTTAAAACACCCAAAACCGCCTCTCATAGCTTTCAAACCGGGTTCCCGGTTTTGGCAAACCGGGTTCCCGGTTCTGCGTCGCTGTGACGGCGCGGAAAAACAATTGTGGACTTTTTTTTTTTTTTTTTAAACGCACCAAAACGCTGGACCCCAAGACGCGGGGTCAGAGATTCTACTCGCCGAAACCGGGTATCCGGTTCTGTGTAATGCGGGTTCCCGGATTTTCTCGATGGCGCGAGTCAAAACGCGCCAAAACGCAGCACCTCAAAACGCCGGGTCAGAACTTTTGGAAGATTACAGCTCCGAAACCGGGTACCCGGTTCTGCCAAATGCGGGTACCCGGATTTGTGTCGATGGCGCGAATCAAAACGCACGAAAACGCAAGCCACCAAAACGCTGGGTCAGAGATTTTCAAAAGTTACAGCACCAAAACCGGGTACCCGGTTTCGCCAAATGCGGGTTCCCGGTTCCGACGCTGTGTCATGAACCCAAAACGCAAGGTGCTGCGTATATAGTGTTGGTACCAGCTCCAAAACCGGGTTCCTGGTTTTGTGAAACCGGGTTCCCGGTTTCTCCTGGACATCCAACATATTTTTCTCCTAATTTCGCCAAATTGACCCCAAACTCATGACCTTTTTACCCCTGAAATCATCAAAAACAACTACCCTTCCTCATTTCTTAATAATAAACACTAAAATTATGAAAATCAAACTAATCTAATTTGCAAAAATGTAAAAACTCAGCTAATATACAGTAATTGGCTTTTGTTTAACGTCGTTAAGCTCGACGGGTTACCTCACGCTTCTAAGGAGTCTCGAGGAGATACATGACCTCCCCGGGATGTGGATCTTCCGAGCGATTGGTATCTTCACCTCCATGGTATATCTTTAGTCTGTGACCGTTAACCATAAAGGTACGGTTCTCTAGTGGATGTTCTATTTCTATCGCCCCATGAGGTGTAACTTTGGTCACTATGTATGGACCTGACCACTTAGATCTTAATTTACCCGGATAATTGCTGAACTTTGAGTTATACTTCAACACTCTTTGCCCCACTTCAAAGTTCTTTGTACGAATCCGATTGTCATGCCATTTCTTTGTGTTTTCTTTATAAAGTTTGGCATTTTCATAAGCATGCAATCGGAATTCATCAAGTTCATTAAGCTTCATCATACGATTCTTTCCGGCTAAGATAGGATCTAAGTTCAACTGCGCAATTGCCCAATAGGCACCCATTTCAAGCTCTAAAGGTAAGTGACAAGCCTTACCATACACCATACGATATGGTGATGCACCAACTGGAGTTTTAAACGCAGTACGATAGGCCCACAACGCATCATCTAACTTCATTGACCAATCTTTTCTTGTAGGACCAACGGTTTTCTCTAGGATTGACTTGACTTCGCGGTTCGATACTTCAACTTGACCATTGGATTGTGGATGATATGCGGTAGATACACGGTGTCTAACTCCATATTTCTCTAGAACAGTCTTCAGATATTTATTAACGAAATGAGATCCTCCATCGCTAATAATCACTCTAGGTGTGCCATGTCTAGTGAAAATATGTGATTTCAAGAACTTGATCACCACTCGTGAATCATTAGTAGGTAAAGCCACCGCTTCTACCCACTTAGACACATAATCCACAGCTAATAAGATATAGAGGTTACCATTTGAAGGAACGAAAGGACCCATAAAGTCTATGCCCCACACATCGAATATCTCAACCTCTAACACATTATTACGCGGCATCTCATCCCTCTTGGATATGTTTCCGGTAAACTGGCATCTCGTACATTTCTTAACATATTCATGACAATCTTTTATAAGAGAAGGCCAGTAAAAACCTGATTGAAATACCTTCGCAGCAGTTCTGTCTCCTTTGAAATGTCCTCCATATAATGAATCATGGCATCCAGCTATAATGGCTTGAGTCTCTTCCCTTGCTACACATCTTCGTATCATTTGGTCAGCACAAACTTTATAGAGGAACGGATCCTCCCAAAAGAACTGTCTAGCACGATGAGCTAACCTCTTTCTTTCTTGATAAGTAGAACCTTCAGGAAAAACACCACTCACCACTAAATTCGCAATATCTGCATACCACGGAGCCTCATAATCTCGAACAACGAATAAACTCTCATCAGGAAACTCTTCTCTAACTGCTTCAGTACCACTATTCATCTCCGAACCCTCTAAACGCGATAGATGATCTGCAACCTGATTCTCACAACCCTTTCTATCTTTGATCTCTAAATCGAACTCTTGAAGCAATAACACCCATCTGATTAACCTTGGTTTCGCATCTTTCTTCTCCATAAGAAATCTGATCGCGGAATGATCTGTATAAACAATAACTTTCGCTCCAAGAAGATAAGAGCGAAATTTATCAAACGAATATACAACTGCTAGCAACTCTTTTTCTGTAACTGTGTAATTAATCTGAGCACCACTAAAAGTTTTACTAGCATAGTAAATCGAATGAAAAACCTTTTCTTTCCTCTGTCCTAATACAGCTCCCATACACAAATCACTCGCATCACACATAACTTCAAACGGTAAATTCCAATCTGGAGGTAACACTATAGGAGCAGAAATAAGCTTTTCTTTGATTGCTTTGAAGGCCGCTAAGCAAGCTTCATCAAAAAGGAATTTGCAATCCTTTTCGAGTAAGTTGCATAACGGTTTAGCAATCTTAGAAAAATCTTTAATAAAACGCCTATAAAAGCCAGCATGGCCAAGAAAACTCCTTACCCCTTTAACAGAAACAGGAGGGGGAAGAGTTTTAATTACCTCTATCTTTGCTCTATCAACCTCTAATCCAGCACTCGAAACTTTGTGACCCAGAACAATACCTTCGCGAACCATGAAATGACACTTCTCCCAGTTTAACACCAAGTCTGATTCCTTGCATCTAACCAACACTTTCTCCAAGTTATCCAAACACTTATCAAAATCATCACCAAACACGGAGAAATCGTCCATAAACACTTCCAGGAAATTATCAATTATATCCCAGAAGATGGCCATCATGCATCTCTGAAAAGTAGCGGGAGCGTTACACAACCCAAATGGCATTCTGCGATATGCAAAAAAAAGGGCATGTAAAAGTAGTCTTATGTTGATCTTCTGGAGCCACGTAAATCTGATTGTACCCGGAGTAGCCATCCAAGAAACAATAATATTCCCTTCCGGCTAATTTGTCTAACATCTGATCAATGAAGGGCAAAGGGAAATGATCTTTTCTGGTGGCCTTGTTCAGCTTTCTGTAATCCATGCAAACTCTCCAACCTACTACCGTTCTTGACGGAATCGCCTCATTTTTATCGTTAAGAATTGTTGTCATTCCTCCTTTCATTGGTACACACTGAACCGGACTCACCCATTCACTGCTCGAAATGGGATAAATAATCCCCGCATCTAAAAGCTTGATCACCTCTTTCTTTACCACATCTTTCATCATGGGCATCAATCTTCTTTGGCCTTTAACTGAGCGTGCGTTAACATCTTCAAGTATGATTTTGTGTTGACAATAGGATGGACTAATGCCTTTGATGTCAGCAATTGTCCAACCTATTGCTTCTTTGTTGGCTCTTAACACATGCAACAGTTTATCTTCTTGAGGACCTATTAAATTAGCTGAAACAATAACAGGTAGAGTTTCATTAGTACCCAAATAAGCATACCTCAAGTGTGCTGGCAATGGTTTTTCTTCCAACTCCGGAGGAGATTCAATTGAAGGCTTCTTTTTAGGAATAATCTCCCCCGGTCCTCTCACAGGTTCACAGGCAAGACGCCTATATTTCGGATTTTCAGAATTGAGAGCTACTACTGTTTCGGTAAGCTCCTCCATCATCTCAGGTGAATCTAATGTCAAAGCAGCCTGCAAGATATCATCAAAATTTAAGCAATTAAGTACCTCTTGCGATGCTTGCTCTACTACATCCATTCTGAAGCAATCTTCCTGAGAATCTGGGAATTTCATAGCTTGAAATACATTGAATTTCACTTCCTCATCTTGTATCCTCATTGTTAATTCGCCATTTTCTACATCGATCAATGTTCTCCCCGTAGCTAGGAACGGTCTACCCAAAATAATGGGGACATTTCTATCTGCATTGTATTCAAGAATTACGAAATCAACAGGAAATATAAGTGTACCTGCCTTAACAAGGACATCCTCAATGCGGCCTTCAGGATGAGCAAGAGATCTGCCCGCCATTTGCAAGACCATAGAGGTAGGTCTTGCGTTTCCGATTTTAAGCTTATCAAAGACTGACTTGGGCATCAAGTTGATGCTTGCCCCCAAATCGCATAGCGCCTTTCCCTTCCATTCTTCTCCAATCGATATGGGAATCGTGAAACTCCCCGGATCAACTAACTTCGGAGGTAATTTACTCTGGCAAATCGCACTACACTCTTCAGGAAGGCCAATCATCTCATTATCACAGTAGGGCCTTTTATTAGTGAGGGCCCTCTTCAAAAACTTCGTATACTTAGGAATATCTCGAATCGCCTCAAGTAACGGAATATTAATACTTAGACCCTTCACTCTATTAAAGAACTTCTGAAAATCAGCCATATCACCCTTTTTCTGAACTCGCGATGGAAACGGTGGTGGAGGGCGATTGCTTACAATTTCATCTCTCTTTTTCGGAATTTCTCTAGGTCTTTCTATTTCTTCAACCTCACTATCTTTCTCATTCTCTTTCTCTTTCTCACCCACTTCCTTTTCTTTTCTTGGGACTTCTTTCTCTTTCATAACGGGAAAAGGAGGTGGAGGGAGGTTCTTACCACTTCTTAATGTAACAGCCTTGCAATCTTCACGTTGTGTTGGATTTTCCGTATCGCTAGGAAGTTGCCCTTGTGGACGCTGATTCAGCTGTTTATTAATTTGACTCAGCTGATTCTGGAAAATCTTCATATTCGCTTCAGCTGCGTTCTGACGTTCCAAAGCTTGTGTTTGAAGAGCAATCAAATTTTCAACGGTTTTCTGAAGGGTAACTACTCCTTCTTGTGGATGGGCAGGTAAAGCTTTCTGGTTTAAATTCTCATCGTAGGTATTCTGAGGAGCTTGTCTTTGTACATAATTGTTTTGATTCTGTCATCCTTGATGATTGTTGTGTGGTCTTGGATTATAGTTGTTGCCTTGAGGACGCGGCTGATACGCGTAAGTAGGATTGGCTGCCCCATTGGGATTTGAGTATTGAAACCCAGGATGGTTTCTGTTAGGCTGATATCCATTACCACTTGAATTGAAATTACCTCTATTGGACATAAAATTCACTGATTCTTGGTTATTCGGACAACTTTCCTCATCATGATCATCTACCTTACAAATCGAACACATATACACCTCTTGTGCAGCATGCACAGCTACCTTCTTACCCGAAAATCCTTCTTTCACAGCTAGAGTAAGCTGCTTCAATTGTTGCTCTATGGTATTCTGGATCTTATTCTCAAACGTAGCAAATTTCTCTTCCATGTCAACATTATTTACTCCCTTAACTGGTGTTCTTACTGAGCTCCACCCAACTTCATTCTTGACTGTTCTCTCTAAGATGATCTTGGCATGAGCGGGTTGAACTTGAAGAAAACCTGCACCACATAGCGTATCCAACTTCTCTCTCGAAGTTCCATCAAGGCCTCTATAAAAGATCTTTAACTGTTGTTGTTCTGAAAAGCCATGATTGGGAACTTTCCGCAAACACATCTGAAATCTTGTCCAACTCCTACCCACAGTTTCCTCATACTCTTGACGGAAATACGTCAATTTTCTAATTCAGCATCTAACCTCATGTTACTTGGGTAATACCTGTCAAAGAACGCAATCTCTAATTGGTCCCAATTAGTAATCTTCGTAGGATCTTGCGTATCGTGCCATTCACTTGCTCCATCAATAACAAAGAATTTAAAAGCAGCAAAATACATCTGTTCTCTTGAAACCCCTTGTGTGATATAAGAATCACATATCTGTTTGAATTTCTGTACCGCTCTAAGAGGATCTTCCGATGGTCTTCCGCGAAAATTTCCAAAGTTTTGGAACTGAGCTAGCATACCCGAATCTGGACGGAATCTCGGAACATTAATATCTGGAGCACCTACTCCTATAGCTGGAGCACGGAATGGAACTTCTGGAGGACCATTAGTAAACCACGGATCTTGATTCATCACTATCTGGACTTGAGGATTAGGATTTAGTGGTTGAACTTGAGGAATAACGCCTGGAGCTAAAGGTTGGCCATTTGCATCTAACTGGCCTTGTCCATTCTGTTGACCTTGAAGAGTGATATTCTCCATTCTGTTACTTAATTCTTCTACTTCTAAAGCTTCTCGTTCTCTTCTTCTTCTGTTCGCAAGTCTGATCAACGATTCTGGATTACTAAGGATCGGAGGTGCTGGCTCTAGATCCTTGAATAGCCTTCTTCGCATACACCAAACCTAAAAACCTGAAAAAGCTAACAAACAAAAAGCGTAAAACTGATAAAAAAAATAAAAAAAATAAATGCACTTATCACTAAAGGATAAACACCGTGGTCACACGCTACCGTCCCCGGCAGCGGCGCCAAAAACTTGGTGGTCCTTTGTGTGTTCTAAAAATAAATGCAAATGCTAATCGAACCACAACCGCAAGTGTGCGGTTGTCCCAAGTAGTATGTATGATAATACAGATTCGTTCCAAGGACGGATGGTTGATCACAATGTTTAGCAAGTAGTGATTGATGCACTTATGAAAATAAAAGATTATAAAATATTTGTTTGGTTTTGTTGATTAAAGCTAATGAATGAAAGACAAATATTAAAATGCAAGTAGAAGCTAAGACGCAAGTAAAATAAGTGAAAACGCAATATGAGATGTAGTACTTGAGAACGCAAGGATCCTCCTAATCTTACTTCCTAACTTATGTTGTTTAAGGGCTAAATCGGTCAATTACAATGGTCGGGATTCTAAATTCCTTATACCCCCGTCAGGGTGGACTATAAGGCGATCCTAAAGTGTCACTAGTCCCGTCAGGGTAAATATGATCCACCGTTGGATGATTAAGTGTTTTACCTCATTGGCCCTAGAATTAACTAAGTTCGTCAGAATCAATAGCTTTTATCCCAGATTGAATAATTAATTCTATACCTAAACCCTCCGTCAGGATGATCCACACGCCACTTATGTGGAATAGCTTAGATACTAATACCTAATCTTAGTTCGCGACTCTAAAATCAGTAAATAATCACAAATTATCGAAAAGAGTAATAAACCCAATCTAATTTAATTTAGCATAAACCCAAATTCAACATTCGTTATTTCATAAAATTAAGATTCACCCATTGTTTGTTCTCAGGCACTATTAAAAACTTAGCTCATATTAAAATTAAAAACTAAATTAAAAGAAAGGGAATTCATATTGTTTACAAAATTAAAATATAAAAATAACCTAATTTCCGGAATTGGAATGACTACGAACGGAGCTATAGACCCACTCCAGCTCTTGTAGCTTCTTCTTCTTCCTTCTGTTGCTTCTCTCTGGTGTTTTAATCTTGTGGAATGTGAATTGTGTGAAAAATAGAAGTCCAGACCTCCTTTTATAAGCATAAAATCGTTCTAGGGCTTGGACCAAAAAATAGAATATTAATTAAATGTCCAAGCCCACTTTCTAAGCCCAAAATCCCGTAACTGCTGATACACCTTCACTAAAACGGATTTTACTGATGCGTTATGACTCCGATTGGCCTCATTCCAGTTGCTAAAGTTCCGTAACTTGATAAGGAATGTTTTCTCTTCAAAGGTCAGCGGCTAAATCATCGCTTAAGCACCTCGAAATCAGCACTCTATGGCCTGTAAAATGGATTTTCAGCTCTAAAAATAATATCTTCGGGATTTATCTTCAAGTCTTGACTCTAATTCACGATCTTTGACTTTCTCCTTGGATTCCTCTCCTAGCTAACATCCAGAACCTGTAAACTTTACACTAAAAATACCAATATTACGCGCAAAAGTTTAATAAATTAAAAATGTTAGAAATAAAAAGGGAAATCCGAATTATTGCATATTAAGTCCAAAAGTCTATCAAATTAATTAAGTAAACACCAAAAATGATGTCTCCCAAGGGTCGAAAATAAGAACAATTAGGGAGACATCAATAAGAAGTCAACCAAAACGTGTGGAATCTTCATCAGAAAACCGTCAAATCAATCAGTGGAGGCAATCACGGTATTGATTGGTCGGTTACAATTGTCAACGGATTCAAACACCCCTCTCCCCTATATATAGAGCTCATTCTCCACCAAAGCTGAATACGAATTACAGAGCAAATCAAAGCACAAAGCAAGAAAAAAAATAACTCTCTCTATATTATTTTTCTTTCTTTAGTTTCTGTTAGAAGATATCGGTACTACGGCCGGAATATCTTTTTAACACCGGGATTTTTCCCTTTACCGTGTAAGTTTGTGCTTTCGTTTTTCCGTGTAAAAGCTTTGTAATTCATTCTCGTTGTAATTCAATTTTCGTGTAATAGTCAGTTTACAGTCAATTGAAGTTTTGATTTATTTTGTTTCGTTTTCGTCAAATTTTTTTTAAACGGTGACTCTTTATCACCTACAGGATCCTCTTTGTAATTTTTGATTGTGCTTATTCGAGAGCTATTTGGTTGGAGATAAAGTCTTGGCTAGGATTGGAAAAGGAGATGAACACGCTACTAAGTGCTTTGAAACGGCTCAAAAAACTTAAAGCTAGAGAAAATTGGAGGAGAAAAGCATGGAGGATTGGTTTTGGAGCTACCGTGTATTGTATTTGGAAAGCGAGAAATCACCTAGCTATAAGAGGTGATTGCCTGGAGGTATGGTTGGGGAGGCAGTCATATCTCCCGGGGGACTAGTCGGGTGTAAGCCCGGGAACCCTCGTCATTAAAAAAAAAAAAAACCAAGGAAGTAAAGACGTCTTATTGCATCTTATTTGTTTTGTACTATTTTTTTAATGGAGGATAATGAATATATCATATATATGTTTATTAGTGGGCTAAAGTTCAAAGATTGGAGGAACTTATAGTAACTTTTGCTAGAGGTGTACTTTTGTACTACACACATTTTCTTTTGTCGTCTAGGGAGATTTTAGAGGATTATTGCCTTTGGCTCGGGTCAGAAAATAAATCTTAACAAGTCAGTTATTCTTTTGAGCAAAAATACTCCGAATAATATTCGAGACAAAGTGTCACAATTAATTAATATAGGGACTACGGATTCCTTTGGAATTTTTTTGGGAATACCATTGATAATTAAAAGAGTAAGATCTGAAAATTTGAACTTCATAAAGGACGGACTGTTAGCGAAATCGGCTAGTTGGATATCCTCTCTATTGTCAGACGGAGGAAAAGAAATTCTCATTAAAGCTGTCTTGCAAGCTATACCGAATTATGCGATGTCGATATTCGAAGTCCTGAAATCACTTTGTAAAAAACTTTCAAGCCTGATCGCTAATTTTTGGTGGGACACGGGTAACAAAAAGAAAATTCACTAGATGGCGTGGAAAAAATCACTAGAACAAAAAAATAGGTGGGATTGGGTTTCGGGATTTTCAGGAAATGAATTTAGCTTTGTTAGCTAAACAAGCATGGAGAATTATTAGTAACCCGACCGCTTTGGTTTCAAAGGTTCTCAAAGCTATATACTCGCCGAATCAATGTTTATGGGAGGCTAATTTAATAAAATCTAGATCATGGAGTTGGGCGAGCATTCATAAAGGTATTCAAATGCTTAAAAATGTTTCGACATGGCAGATAGGGAATGGAATGACGACAAAAATTTGGGATTACAAATGGATTGGAAATAATATGAGTGTAGATAAGCCGGAGAGCTGTAGCCTGTAATATGATGCTGAATTATTTAATCATGACTTATCAGGGTGGAATTGTAAGTTAATTAGGGAGACTTTTACATCAAATAATGCGAGTGAAAGTGTACGTATCCAAGCCATACATTTGGATATTGAAGATAGTGTTGTTTGGCCTCTTAACAAGTACGGTATTTATACATCGAAATCAGGTTACCATGCGTTGATTAATGAGATGGTTGAAAAGGATCCGCAATCATCAAGTGAGGGTGAAAATAATAACTCCATATTATGGAATGCGTTATGGAAAGCAAATGTACCATTGAGAATTAGGAGTTTTTGTTGGAAACTTGCAAATGGGATTCTACCTTCGAAAGATAATTTAAAAAAGGAAAGATGCGTGAAAGAATCGGTATGCGAATGGTGTGAGTTGAGCAATTAAGATTGGGAGCACATCATACTTAGATGCCCGATTAGTATGCGGGCGTGGGCAGAATCTTCAATGCAAATCAAGATCAATATGGAAGACAAGACAACCTTTGCAGTCTGGTTTCTAAACACTATAGATAGATTTTCTGAAAATGGGTGTGAGAAAAGTAAAATTACGGCGAACTTAATGATTACTGCTTGGAATATTTGGAAGGAACGTATGAAAGGTTTCTTAAAGAATGGATGGTACAACATATTACTCGAAGGACAAGATCAATGATGGATGGACCCTTTGAAAACAATATGGAAAATAATAGACGCAAGGGGGGCAAAAAGGCTTAAGAAAATCAAGATCAAGAAGAAAATCTAGCAATTATAGATAACGCAGATATGACCTGGTTTTGCGCTACTTCTTTTACTAAAGACTGGGAACCGGCAGGTGTAGTCGCTGTTGAAATTGATGGGTCGGGATTCATTAAGCAAAGGAAAGCATGCAGATGTTATGCTAAAAGCGTTATCAAAGGAGAAGCTTGGGCTTTCCTTCTCGCTTTGAGAACGGATGGTGCTCTCAGAGCGCAGAGTAGCTCTTTCTACTTTGATAACCTTGAACTTGTTCAAGGTATTTTGGAAAGGAAAAAATTGCACTAGGGCTTAAGGCACCTGGTGAGTGAGATCCAAGGATGGATTAAAAAAATTCCATTATGGAAGATTACGTATATAAGTAGAAGACATAACTCCATTGCTGATCAATATGCTAAGTGCATAAGAAAAAATATAGACATGTATGGATGGAAGGACACCTCTGTTATTGGGTCTTTTAATTTTCTGAGTAGCATGTGTAATATGTTTTAAATAGTTATCACCTCTTATTTGACAAAAAAAACATTTTCTTTTCATTTATTAACTGTTGACCTAAAAAAATATTTATTGAACTTGATATAGAGTTGCAAGAGTTTAAGTTTTTTCTTCTTATATTTGTTATAGTTTAACCTATAAGTAATGATATATACCATAAAAATCATATTACTAAAATATTACTAATGTTATAAAATATTATATTAAATGGATATACACCAAAGATATACCCGATAAAGTAGTAACATGTATAAATGACTTGCAGTACAGTTGCGCAACAGTTTGAGCCTCACAACAGTTTAAGCTACTAGCTGCACAACTACTTACGATTTTCTATATATAGTACGATATTCATATCATATTGTAATCGTTCTGAATCCTACAGAATAATAATACAAGATTATATTTTTTTATATTTCGATTTGTCGCCGTTAATCTTATATCACGTTATCAGCACGAGTCTCTGCCATTACGTAATACCGTATCAATTATTCACGGATAAAGAAAAAAAGGAATGAATAATTTCCTACGATAGTTATTAAAAAAAGAGGGATACAAATGTTTTCTTATACGCCAGAATCTATGAAAAAAAGGTTATTACATGCTTGGAAATAACAAGTCAAATGCGGGTTAAAAAAATTTCTACCCTAATATTTTGAGCCACGATTATATTGCTGGAGTAATAATATCGTGAGCAGAAGAAAAACCCAAAGTTTTTCGAGTAAAAGAAAAACCCGAAGTTTTTCGAGTAAAAGAAAAACCTTGGGTTTTTCGAGAATTTTATTTTATGTATTAAATAATATTTTGATTATTATTTATATGAGATAAGTATTCCGGATGAATACAAGGATTTGGGAATGTCACAATAATATTCCCGAAGTTATAATATCATATGATTAATATTTTATGGATTAAGTGTTCCGGATGAATACGAGAATTTCGTCATGTCACGATAATATTCCCGAAGTAATAATATCGTATGAATTAAGTATTCCAGATGAATACCAGAATTTCGTCATGTCACGATTATATTCCTGAAGTAATAATATCGTATGAGTAATATTTTATAGATCAAGTATTCCAGACGAATACGAGAATTACGATAATATTCCCGATATAATAATATCGTAAGAAATAGGTTTTCGCAATATTATGGGTTAGAATTATATTTTCTCATACGGTAGAAAAATATTGAATTGTTAATTTAGAATCACGATTCACATTCTACTGGCTAATTTTTATTTCCCGGAGCGAATGAATTATATTCCATGAAGTGAATATCGATTATTAATATCTATGAAAAATAGATTTGGCAGTGGTTAAAATCGAGTGGATTACACGTTGTATACCCAGATTAAAATATATTTCCTGAAGTAAATAGAGTTGTATTTCTAGAAGAAATGCAACGTCTTCCAATATATAAGAGAAGGAAGCAAAATCTAGTTTTATACCTTGATCTGGTATTGTAATTAATTTATGATTTATATTCAATTTTGTAATAAGTTTATGATTTATATTTTGTCTTAGTAATGTAATAAGTTTATGCTTTATATTTTTGACTAAATTTCATTCCCTGAAGTGAATGGAACTTTATTCCATGAAGTGAATAATAACGCGTTTCTTAAATACATTGCAACATCTTTCAATATATTTGGAATTGACATCTTGATGATTCGAACTCTGGTCGAGGTTACGGTCATTAAATAACTAATTCTTAATTATTGGTAGTCTGAATACTACAATTAAATAAATTTCTTACCACCAGACGTGGAATAAAAAGAAATATCACGCAAGTGAAAAATCACGGAATATAAGTTATCACGAAAGGATAACCATGATTGTTGTCGATATAGTGGAACTATATTTTGGTCACATACATGTTGTATGCGAAACCATTTGATCGATCTATATAAAAGTTTTGGATGCCAAAAAGTTATGTTACCTTGTGGTACAAAATTGAAATTATCAGCGGATTATGGTTTAAGTAAATCTTGAAGAAATTTACAAAACTTAAAGATATTTTCCGAAATGAATATTTTGTATAAATCACAAGTGTCTGTAACAGTTTATATCTTTGCATTATTTCTGAAAGTCACACTAGAAGTGTGTACTAGAAAATATCCTGCTATTTTTTGTGGGTTGTATTATATACATATTTAAGCATTTGAAAGGCACATTGTGAATAAGCAAAGATATCACGATCCAAAGAATCTTATATTGTGACATGATTGACTTGGTCATCCAGGGACTATAAGTCGAATAATAGGAAATTTGCTTTGACTCAACTTAAAAGAACCAGAAGTTTCTTTTTGTCGAGGGACTACCCATATGTGTAATGTTCTCTAGTAAAATTGACTATGAGACTATCTCAACCAGCAGTTGAGATTTATGTTGGTTTTATTTCTCTTTCTATTATTCGATATCTTGAACACCTAAAAGGTGATATATTATAAAACACATCTTGGAGAGTGTTATTTTAATGAGATAATTTACCCCTTATTAGGGGGAAGAGACATCACAACCTGAAGTATTGCGTTAGATATCGTGTGATATAATTCATTATCTCATCTCTTTCCACGAACTAAAGAATCGGAACTTGAAGTTCAGAAGGCGATTCATTTGTGAAGTATTGTAAATAATATACAAAATGCATTCATGAACACAAAAAATGTTGTAAAATCCCATAAATATGTCAGTGAATGCATTTAACCAACGCATGAAGCGTGGTGAACTTAAAATATATCTAACCAGCGCATGAAGCGTGGTAAATCTATAACACATCTAACCAACGCCTGAAGTATGGTAAACATGTAATGTATCTAACCAACACATGAAGCGTGGTAGACCTGTAATGCATATAACCAATGCTTGAAGCATGGTAACCCTGTAGATTTAAAATACCTGCCCCGAAGAAAGGAATCTCATGAGTTAATGGTAAATATCATGTAATGTGCACATTCATGTATACAAAGTTCAAAAGGCGATTCATTTGTGAAGTAGTGTAAATAATATACAAAATGCATTCATGAACACAAAGAATGTTGTAAAATCCCATAAATATACTGTTAACGCTCCAGTAGATTATTGTCCTAGAAGGACATACAACAAATATGTCAGTGAATGCATTTAACCAACACATGAAGCGTGGTGAACCTAAAATATATCTAACCAGCGCATGAAGCGTGGCAACGCCTGCAGTGTGGTAAACATGTAATGTATCTAACCAACGCATGAAGCGTGGTAGACTTGTAATACATATAACCAATGCTTGAAGCATGGTAACCTTGTCGATTTAAAATACCAACTCCGGAGAAAGAAATCTCATGAGTTAATGGTAAATATCATGGAATGTGCACATTTATGTATACGACAGGAATGGTTGAGTCAAATAATGTTGACACATGCATTACTTCTAAAAGTTTGTAATAGTCCCTGAAGTGACCAAGGTACCTGAATGAATAAAAGCCATGTAGATAATTTATTTACCATAAATATATGAAACCGTGAGTTGGTTAATGGGCTTGCTATATTTTATTTTATTATGACTCTTCAAATAAATTAAAAGGATCCTAAATCACAAAGTGGTGAAAATGTAGACAAATAATGAAATGGCCATACAATTTAATTAAATCTATCATACGACTTGTATCACATAAGTTCCTGCAGAAACTGAGGTTGATTATTGGGAGACGTCCCTATTCTCATGTTATGGATACAATGACGTTCAGATTTCGCTTTTAGAAAACTCTTACAGAGTTTACTATGATAAGGAAATCACCAAGATAAATATCATGATTCTTGGATCGATATCAATGTTCTTGATGAACACATGTGCTCGAAGTACAAGTTTCTGAAGCATGATAAGTGCCCGAAGCACTTAGAGCGTATGAATATATTAAATTCTCGAAGAACGAGAAGTACTTGGAGCATAAAAGATTCTTAAAGAATAGAAAGAACATAAAACACAAGAGAGTATTTTATATAACATGAAGCAGTTAGAATGAATTACTTCCTCACAAGGACAGTATTATTTTATGATGAGATTGTCTCATCCTAGAAATTCAAGAAGAAGATTCAAGAAATAGAAGACTAGTTCGTGAGATGTCAAAGTATATTTCAACAAATTTGCTCAGGCGAGAATCCAACAGATTAATCAACTAAATCTATATTATACTTATGTTGAATTATGAGCTCGAAAATGTATTATGTGATTCAGTGTAATTATTGTAATAATGCGTGTTACAATGAGGGGGAGACGATACTTGTACATTGTACTCTTTTTCCTTCATTAAGGTTTTTCCCACATGGTTTTTTCCTAGTAAGGTTTTAACAAGGCATGTCAAATATCTAAAGAGAACAATATACTCCTCCCTATGTCAATCTACTGTTTATTGACATTGAATGAATATGATCAAGTGAGAATCTAGCAGATTTCTTCACTAAATCTTTACCAACAACAATATTCAAGCTACAAGCCAACCCGTAAATAAGGCATTACCATAAAAATTTGGCTTCGCAATGAGGGGTAGAATATATCGACATTTTGTACTCTTTTTCCTTCACCATGATTTTTCCCAAGGGGTTTTCCTGGAAAGGTTTTAACGAGACATGCTGAATATGTGTTACACCCTCCAAAAAATTATGTACTCTTTTTTCTTCATCAAGTTTTGTCCCATTGGGTGTTTTTGAAAAGGTTTTAAGGAGGCAATCGTATATCATATATCTTTCACTTCAAAATTTTGTTGGTGATATCCAAGGGAGAGTGATAAAATATTATATTAAGTGGATATACACCAACGATATACCCGATAAAGTAGTAACATGTATAAGTGACTCGTAGTACAGCTGCGCAGGAGTTTGAGCCTCGCAACAGCTTAAGCTAGTAGCTGCACAACTACTTACGGTTTTCTATATATAGTACAATATTCATATCATATTGTAACCGTTTTGAATTCTACAGAATAAGACGAGATTATATTGCGATTTATCACCATTAATTTTATAACCACTAAATAATTTAGTATAGTATAATTGGATTGAATATAAATTATTAATTTTATTATTTTATCAATTTAATTTTCTTATTCTCATCAAATTATATCAAATTATTTAATGATATATAGAGGATTTTTAGTGTATATATCATCATTAACTTTGACCTAAAATACATTCTTCTTCTCGAACTTTTTGCCAATTCCTTTTTCTTATTTCTTATTTCTTTCCGTATCTAAATGTAGGTTTTCTACAACATTTAACTTTTGGAAGTATGTCTACATACAAGATACCTTGACTTTGGTAGACCACTAGTCATTTAGGTTTGAAAAGAAGAGAAAGTCAACATGTGGATGACTTTAAAAGGACTGCTACAGCCTATATCCCACTAACTCCATTATTGCAGCCTAAAATTCATATATCTTTTCCGGTCCAATATATTTTTTGGCATAAGGTGGCTATACTATTAATGTAGCACCCCATTTTGAAACCCAAAAGTTGTTACCTACTATATTTGTGTTCACTTTCAATCTATTTTAGTCTAGATGTTCCCATTTCTAACTTATCTTTTTTTGTTCGATCAAAGTTGCTAATGAGATATCAGTGCATGTAACAGTCAAAATATGTTTCTTACCATTAAACTATTTTTTTTTTTTTGTCAATCTACCTTTTGAACTTTAGTAGACTGCAATCTCACTTTATGAAAGAATAAAAAAAAACTCTCGCTTTCATATATTTGCTCAAGAGTTTCAAGACTATCTCAATTTCTAGTAACAAATTTGATTTTCGACAAATAAATCATCTCAATCCTACTTCTAAGGTTATGTAACAACCGATTTATAGTTGACTGCTCAGCGATTTGAGGTATGGGTTCAACGTCGGATGGGGACGACGACTAGGGTGGCAGAGGTCCCTCTATGAAATTGTACAATCATAAGGTTGGCAGGGACGATAGGGATGGTTTTCAAGTCTGATTGAATATAGGTTACTTACAATAGATCTTTTCTGGGTGCTATCCACAACACCGGGGTAATAAGGAAGTTAAGAAGAACAAAGAGGTGGGCGCACTGCTGGCGGGCCCATCAGCAGTAGACAACAAGAATATGGTGATATTTAATGAACGACGAAGATCTAATCAACATGGAGGGGATACACAAGCTTGTAAGGAGGATATAAGGGTTTATACAATCACTAGTGATAATCAATGAAATAATGATAATCTAGGAAAAGAACAATGTAATGAAGGAAGGATATTAAGAGAAGAAAGGAAAGGAAACGCTAGGAAAGGGGATGATCTTTCCGTTTTCATTTTGGTTTCACCGGATAAAAACAAAGCAGGCAAAGATAATGGACACAAGGAGGCGTATGGAGTCTTTATGGAGTTTTCACATAGATTTCAACAAACTTGGGTTAAACACAACGCGTTAATACTGAGCATTAATGATGCGAAAACATGGCCCAAGAGTAACTCGGGTGGGGTGTTACGAAATACTAATCTTATGGTGTGCTTTCATGCATACATGTACCAAGGTGAATTAATATGAGATGTAGTTGTGTCTTGGAGTCTCAACAGGGGGAGAGGCTAACCCTAACACTTAGTGCATTCCACATGGCGGGTATGAGACATGGTCAGGACCTCATCTTATGACATTTGGATTCCCACTTTCGTGGATTACACCGCCAACCCTTTCTTTACCCTAAGGTTATCTATATAACACAGGTGACCTTTCATTTACTGCATACTTTCACAAAGCATTATAATAACATAGTTAATATTAGGAGATCCTTTGTCTTTTGCTGCATTTACTTTCTCTCTGTGTTTTACATAGATGGTATCCAGGGTCCTTTATTTTAGTTCTTACTATTTTTGTAACTGTATTATAATCAACCAATCATCGGGGAAAACCATGGCCACTCATACCCGACATGCCCTTCCTCTCATCAAGCTAGTTGAGGCAAATATTTGGAGGGGAGGACGGTATTAACTCTGTACTTAGAGGAATCACTAGCGAATTCGTGGATTTAGAGGAGATCGATTTTCTAGAGATGGATAACGCGGTGGTTAGAACCCTGAGGTTTAGGGTTCATTTTGGTGTACTTGATCCTCTACCGTCGGGTATTTATATGAGACAAGAAGATGTGGTCGGTAGGGTGTATTTCCAGTACAAGAATTTATGACTATTTTGTTTCTCGTGTGGTATACTGGGACACAAGAGTGATACTTGCAAGGAACCAGAGGATAAACAAAGGGTTAGTGTGATCAAATAGAGGTACATCACCTGGAACGTGTACAATGTGGTGCAGTAGCCACCTGCCAAACCACTCTTTGGGTGAGGAAAAGGATTCGAGGCTATTTCAGTAAACACATTGGGAGTTTCTCTTGGGTCAGACGTAATGATAATCCGTCTCCACCACCAGGGTGGGGAAGAAATGACAAGGTCAGAACAAAGCGAATGAATGACAAAATGAGACAACAAGAGCATGTGGGAGACAAATGATAGCGATAAGGATAATGATGTTGATATGGGAGGTGAGACGAGGGAAGTTAATGAACAATCTTTGAGAAAAAATATAAGTGATGCTGTTGAGATGGGGACACTCTCCAGGCAGGAGGCAAGAACAATACTGAGTGATGATGATGATGAGGAGTCGGAGAAGAATGGAATATGACTTGAACTTGGGGAACTCAGAGACTGAGACCACTCCGATGGTGCGAGTATGTAACATGCCTAGGGTGGGGAATGTGGGGAGTCAAGAAGATGACATAGGAACAGGCAACTCACCAGAAAGTATATAAGATTATTTGAGCTCATGTTTAAATAAGCTTCATTTTTTATCAAATTTTATCATCAGAGAAGGAGCTATACGCCTAGAGAAGGAGGAAGAAGGGTTTCCACCCAGATTTCACCATTCTCCACCGTCCACAACCTATCCATTCTGTATTTTAGGTACATTCGAGTCCATTTTATCTTTTGAACAGGATTCTATCTATATTTCTATTGTATTTATATTTGTTTAGTATGAGCTAAACATTTTATGCTTGATACTTTCAATTGGTATGAACTCTAATTAAGTATAATTTATTCTTTGGATATTTGGAATAGTGTTTTATTTAAATGAATTGCATTTAATTATTCCATTGTTGATCATCTTTGTGCTTGTTTCCTATTTATCTCCTAATCAAATATAGGTACTCTGAGACTTTCCAACTAACACTGGGATGGGAGGTTGGGATTCCAGATATAATATATAAATGCCTAGTGCCTCGAACCAGATGGTTCTTGCATAATAGGTAGTCAGTGGGGTCATGAAATTAAGCCAACCCGAAAGCTTGAGACGTGTAAGGTTGAGACCTAAGATCACCTGGGGCGGGAACTTAGATGCATTTTACTCCCGGATAATGTGAAATATTTGATTCTCCCTTATACCATTAACATGATAATTATTGTTTAGGAGGATTACTCGCAAGGATCAAGAATTACATTCTTGTATTTTACACTCTTTTCAGCACTTCACTTAATTTCACTTTAGTTTAATCATTACTTTATTTGCAAAGTAGTCCATTTATTGATAACCAAATACAAAATCTGTTATATTATTATTGTTTTATTGACAACTTAACATCTCATTACATTCAAAACATACTTATTACAATGTTATCAGTCCATGAGGATAGATATCTCTAAGGCCTATCATATTTTTACTTGGCGACAACCCATACGCTTGCGGGGAGTCCTAGTTCTATCGGTACCAACTTATCATACTTATATCACACCTGGAACCCAAACACCTTACCCTTAATCTTAACAAGTGTGGGGGTCAAGTTTAGCTCTAATACCACAGATTATATACAATATATCATGGCAAGGAGGCTTATTATGAAAATTACTACAAATTTAGGTAACTACTTTGGGACTTCCCATTGAGTGGGGAAGATCCAAAGTTGGGGACCTGAATTTACTAGTTGAAGGAACCTTAAGTAATTGGAAAAACTTATACCTTTTTGAAGCTAGTAAAGAAATCTTGAATAAATCAGTACTTCAAAGCTTACCAAACCACTTTATGTCTGCTTATCTTCTACCTAAGAAAATATGTGATCTTATCTCAGGACATATATCAAATTTTTGGTGGGAAAGTAAGGGCCAAAATAAAATACATTGGGGAAACTGGCTCTCTTTAACACATAGTAAATCTAATGGAGGATTGGGTTTCAGAGACTTGAACTTAATGAACCTAGACTTACTAGGAAAATAGGCTTGGAATATTTTAAACAATACTGATCTAAACTACTTAAAGTGCTATAAGTGAAGTATTTCCCATTATGCCCCTCCCTAAAGCTATTTTGGGTAACTAACCCTCTTCGGGTCAGAGAAGTATCCTAGCTGGGAGGGATTTGTTATGTAAACATACAAAATGGAAGTTTAGAGATGGGACAACCATCAATTTAATAAAATATAGATGAATAACAAATCTTGATGAAGTTAATTTACCTATAGACCTCTCTATTGACAAGGCTTTAGATCTTACTATTCAGAGAGATAGAAAATGGAATATTATTTTAATAAGGAAGAATTTTCACTGTGAAATTGCTGAAAAAATCTTGAACACCTTTATACCAATGATTCCTACCCAAGATAAGATTACTTGGGTCTTGAGTAAAGAGGGTATATATACAGTTAAAAAAGCTTATCACTATTTGAAAAAAGAGCAAGAGAATATGGATAACAATAGGTGTAGTAAAGAAGCCCACCTTTCACTCTATACCCTCCGAAGTATGGAGAGTGACTTGGAATATGAAACACTTCCTAAAGTGAGGAATTTTATATTAAAGGATCAAAAAACTTACTTCCATCCAATGAAAACCTGTTTATGAGAAAGGTAATCCCTAGTAAAATATATACTATATGTAAAAATGATAATGAGAATTTGGAACATATACTTTTTAACCCTGGGCAAGGGCAGTTTGGTTCTCGTCCTCCCTTACTTTAATGACTTGCAGCTAATATTCTGCCATATTTGGATGGAAAATATCGTTACTAATGTTTCTGGAAGTTATAAGAAGGATGAGATGTTGGTGGAACAAATATGAACCATTGCTTGGCATATTTTTAAAGACAAAATTGAATATATATTCAAGGGTACAACCCTAGTTCCTCTCAACAATTTTGAAAAGGTCCTAAAAGAATGGAAGGAGTATAAAAATATAAATTATCCTAGTGATGAAAATACTAGTCTGAAGGAAAATATCAATAAAATTGAGATCGATGCTTGTAAGAAACCCCCAGAGCAAATACAAGTTCTGTAACTGGCCTTGGAACTTCAAGGCTTACAAATGACGAGAACACTAATGATATACCAAGTAAGGATGCTAATAAGAGTACTGAATGGTTACCTTCACCCCTCCCTTCCCTCTTATAATGTTATTAAAATAATTTATGATACCTCTTTCATTGGTAATAAAACACCTATTGTGTGCATTTACAGGGGTGATAGAGGCAGTGAGATTGATTACAAAGCATGGAAGATTACGACAGATGATCCATTAAAAGCTGAAGCACTTGGGATCTTGAAAGCTTGTCTACTTGCGAAGAGATTTAGGGACAAGCTTTGCATCATAGAAAACAACTGTAAAAATATAATGGACCCTCTTGCAAATAATTTGAACATTTGCAATCCCATAATTTGTAATATTATTTTAGGAGAGAAAGGAACGCAACAACTTATTGGTTGGCCAATAACGCTCCTTTAGGTAACATACTTGGGGATTTTCTATTTCCTTACCCATCTTAATTAACGACGATATTAGAAAATGATGACTTCCCTTCTGAGATAGGCTAAGTGGTTGTATTTCTTTACGAATGTATGTATGTTAGAAAAATAAGGTAATTTTTTGTTATTATGTCTTTCATTGTTTAGCTCATCTTCACTTGTAAAAATCATGCTTGTTTCTCAACAGATTTTCTTTTATTTGCCTTTTGAACCATTAGTTGATTTCATCCTTGTTAATTTTTTTGATGTTCGACTTTCTTCATTTCCAGATAGTGTACTCATGTTTGAGATCTTTCTCACATACTTGTTCCACGTCTTTGTTCTAGCCTATTAGTCTCAAAGAGGGTTGTTTTAGATTTTGGGATCTTTGAGCATTTTTTAGTACTAGCCAATATCCATAAATGGTCTAATTTCTTATATTGGATCTCTTAATTGAGAGCCTATGATTAAAATTTCAGAAAAAAATAACTCTTAAAAAAATTTACATTTTAACAATTTGCTCCTTATTTCTCAAAACTAAGTCTATTTATCTTTCTAAACTTACACTTGCAAAAGTGCCCCGTTATCCTTTTTTTGGTTTTGCGTCTATTATTTTTGTTAAATTATTATTAATCATTTCAAAATTAATAAAATTAAAAAGTATTAACTAATTATTATTTAACCTAATAAATTTTTAAAAAAAAAACTAAAGAGATCTCAATTCTTAATTTTTATTTTTAGTAAAGATGTATATTTTTTCTTTTTCTTTTATCCTTATATCACCCTTGTGTGGATAATTTAAACACATATTAAATTATTTGTCTCTCATAATTATTTTTTTGCAATTTTTTTTCTAATTTATGAAATTTAGGAGATCATATAAGAGTGAAATAAAAAAGTGATATATAACATTGTTTTTCTTTGCACTCACCTCCCTATTCATTATTAACAATAATTGGAAACTACCTCACTTTTTTTATTAATGACCTCTCATAACAACAATTCAAATAAAATTCTTTGTAAAAGGTAGCGACCATGACTTTTACCTTCACATATACAATTTTGCCTTTACATTTGATTTCAAACATTATTAATCACAATTAAGATCCTTGCCTAACATAATCTCATGTAATTGCGCGATCAGATTTGATCTAATCGTATTCACATATAAAAAAATATGTTGAGTTATGAGAATTTCCTATAATTCAAATCGAGTACTTTGAACAAAACTTTTCAACATATTTTTTGATGAAATAGCATCCTTCATTTTTTTTGTTTTTGTGATATTTTTAATAATCAGTTTTGTGTATAAGTTTGATGACAAAAATGGTATATTCCCACAAAAATTTACAAAAATTCTGAGTTATGTGGATTTTTTCATAACCCGACTTTCCTTTGTATATAAAGAATTATATGAAAGATCGGTAGTTGGTCTAGTGTTTAGACTACTCCGCATAAACCAAGAGGTATTGGGATCGAATTTTAGTAGCTCACATATCTATTAAAAAAAACTTATATGAGTTATATGGGGATTCACCCATAATTCAAATTGCCTACTTTGAGACAAACTTTTCGACATTTATAGGTGTATTAGTTGTTAGAATATTCTATGGAAATAATATCCCATCAATCAAAGTGCAATATTTACCATAAAATAATATCTTGGTAATATCTACCATAATTAGTATTACCATATATCTTGGTAATATCTACCATTATTAGTATTACCATATATCTTGGTAATATCTACCATTATTAGTATTACCATATATCTTGGCAATATCTACCATTATTAGTATTACCATATATCTTGGTAATATCTACCATTATTAGTATTAGCATACTGAGCGTTGTAATAGACTATATATAGGGGTCATATGTATGCAATTGAAATATGAAAAAAAGAATAGATTTTATCTCCACAAAACCTTTTTTCTATTCTAACATGGTATCAGAGCAGGATTCCTGATTTTGGGAACTCAGAAAAAAATATCATCATCGTTCTTTTTTCCAACCAAAATTAGCCGAACAATCAAACCTTCAACCAAAACATGTCAGAAATCACAGAACACTCTGCCAACAATAACAATCCAAATAATATCCCCGATGAATTAACGTTGCGAATTGCTGCGTTACTCCGAAATAGTTTCGGAACACATCCTACAACAACCAATTCTGAGAATCTATCTCTTGGAATCAAACTTAGAGAAGACAAATCAAAACTTTCTTGCACCCATTGTGGGATGAAGAAACACACCAAAGAAACGTGCTTCAAGATCGTAGGCTACCCAGATTGGTGGGAAGACAACCACAAGGAAAAAATGGGACATCGTGTGACCAGTGGCAAAGGAGCCATCGCTGTGAGTACTCAAGAAATCAGAACAGAAACATCACCACCAGGACAAGATGGAAGCGCAATGGGTTATGGAGGTGCTGCTGTGACGAACCCTAGAGGTAAAGGGTTTGGATTTGACAACCCAAGCCCTTCAATTTCTAACCCTGATTGGATTTTTGATTGTGGAGCTACAGATACTATGACCTACGATAAAAAAGATTTTTTAAATTTTTCATCATCCTCTAAGTCCCATATTGAGACCGCTAATGGAGAACCTGTTGAAGTAAAAGGAGGGGGTTCTATTATATTTTCTGAAAAAATGAAGTTGGATAATTGTTTATATGTTCCGACTTTATCTTCGAAATTGTTGTCACTTAGTCAGGTGACAAAAGAACTCAACTGTGTGGTACTAATGTATCCAAAATTTTGCCTTTTGCAGGACATTCTTACGAAGGAGATAATTGGGCGTGGTACTGAGCGAGGGGGCCTTTACTACGTTGATGAGGTGGTTCTTCAGGGACATTCCATGCTTGCTCACGGAACGGTCAATAGGCAACTTTGGTTGTGGCACCGACGTCTTGGTCATCCATCATTTGGGTATCTCAAGGTTTTATTTCCTAGTCTTTTCTCAAATAAATCTACTCATATGAAGTGTGAAACTTGCATTCGTGCTAAAAATCATAGAGTTTCTTTTTATCAAAACAACACTAGAGTTGAGTCTGTTTTTTCATTAATTCATTCTGATGTGTGGGGTCCAGCTCCAAATTCTAATAATAGTCGTTGTCAATACTTCGTATCGTTTATAGATGATTTCTCTCGCATGACTTGGATATATTTTCTAAAACATAAATCAGAAGCGCCTGAAAAATTCTTCACATTTTACCAAATGATTCATACTCAGTTTAATAGAAAAATACAGATTCTTCGCTCTGATAATGGGGGAGAGTTTGTAAATCAAAACATGCAAGCCTTCTTTCAAAAAAATGGTCTTATCCATCAAACTTCGTGTCCTAACACACCTCAGCAAAATGGTGTAGCCGAACGAAAGAATAGGATACTACTTGAAATGGCTCGAGCCATGATGATTGAATCTAAAGTTCCTCAATCATTTTGGCCTGAGGCTCTAGCTACATCAGCATACCTAATCAACCGTCTTCCTACCCAAACTCTTAATCACAAGACCCCCTTACAAACCCTAGCTACCCAAACTACAATCCCTTCTATCCTAACGTTACCACCTCGAGTCTTTGGTTGTTCAGTGTTTATTCATATTCCCAAAACCGATAGAAACAAACTCGATCCTTGTGCAGAGAAATGTGTCTTTGTGCTATGCCATACATCAAAAAGGGTATCGTTGCTACAATCCAACCACCCGTCGCATTCATATCACTATGGATTGTGACTTCTTAGAATCCGAATTTTTTTTCTGTCACCAACCTAGTGTTCAGGGGGAGAGAAATAGTGAATCCCTAAGTTGGTTAAGCAATCAAAGTTGTTCTGAGACTGTTCTAACAGAGAAAGTAGATGTAGCCACTGAACCTGCCTCTCCCAACGTAGATGAGGTTGACGAACCAGTACACACAATCAATGAATCTACTTCGGACGATGTCCAACAAACAAACCTTTATATGAATAATAATACTAACCACGATGACAGCTTAGTACCAGAACTAGAAGAGTCTGAGACATATGTCCTACCTCCAAGGAGAAATAGAGGTGTACCGCCTAAGCGATACTCACCAGAGCATGTGCCCCGTTCCTCAAGATATCCAGTAAATATAGCAAGGGGGAGAGATGATGAGGTTGCAAAGACATTCTCTGTTACTCTTCTTTCAGAATACATTCCAAAAACAGCTCAAGAAGCAAGAAAGGTGGTTGAATGGAAAGAAGCTATGAATACAGAAATGAAAGCACTTGAGAAGAATGGCACATGGGAGAAATGTGTATTACCAGCAGGAAAGAAACCAGTCGGTTGCAAGTGGGTATTTACCATCAAATATAAGGAGGATGGAACCATTGAACGATACAAAGCAAGGTTGGTAGCCAAGGGTTATAGCCAAACATATGGCATCGACTACTCAGAAACTTTTTCACCGGTTGCCACAATTGACACTATCAGAGTTTTATTTTCGATAGCAGCTAATAAAGACTAGCCACTCCATCAGTTCGATGTCAAGAATGCTTTCCTACATGGAGATCTAAAAGAAGAGGTATATATGCAAGCACCACCCGGTTTCTCGGATGCGTTTCGAGGATATGAAGTATGCAAGCTTAAGAAAGCGTTATATGGACTTAAGCAGTCTCCACGTGCATGGTTTGGGAGGTTTACAATGACTATGAAGAAATATGGGTACAGACAAAGCAATGCTGACCACACCCTCTTCTTCAAGAGGAAGGGAGATATGATTACATGCCTTATAATATATGTCGATGACATGATCATAACAGGAAGTGATGAAGAAGAAATTGCACAACTTCGAAAGAACCTCTTTACAGAGTTTGAGATGAAAGATCTCGGAGGACTGAAATATCTCCTAGGTATCGAAGTTCTACGATCAAGAGAAGGTATTTTTATCTCTCAACGAAAATATATAGTTGACTTCTTGGCTGGAACTGGTATGGTGGATTGCAAACCGAGCGATACTCCAATGGTGGTGAATCACAAACTCAAGATGATTGATGGAGATGAGCTAGCAGATCGAGAAAAGTACCAGAGGCTGGTGGGAAAACTAATCTACTTAGCCCATACTAGACCGGATATTGCTTACGCTGTTGGAGTAGTAAGTCAATTCATGCACCAACCGCAGGTAAATCACTTGGAAGCAGTCATGAGGATAGTACGATATCTTAAAGGCACTCCAGGAAGAGGTATCGTATTCAGAAAAAACGGACACCTAAAGATTGAGGCTTTTACAGATGCTGATTGGGCTGGTAATCCAAATGATAGACGGTCTACTGCAGGGTATTTTACCTTAGTTGGAGGAAACATGGTCACTTGGAGAAGTAAAAAACAGAAGGTAGTGGCACTATTAAGCGCAGAAGCAGAATTCAGGGGGATTGTAAAAGGAATCACAGAGATTCTCTGGTTGAGAAAATTGATGACTGAAATTGGTTTTCCACTAAATAGTCCGACGCAGTTGATGTGTGATAATAAGGCAGCAATTAGTATTTCAGAAAACCCTGTACAACATGACAGAACAAAACACGTAGAGGTAGACCAGAACTTCATAAAGGAGAAGATTGAAGATGGCACTATTGAACTACCGTTTGTGAGATCTGAAGACCAGCTTGCAGACATTCTCACAAAAGCAGTTACAGGAAAGATATTTGAATCAGTATTATGCAAGTTGAGTATTGGAGATCCCACTACTCCACTTGAGGGGGAGTGTTAGAATATTCTATGGAAATAATATCCCATCAATCAAGGTGCAATATTTACCATAAAATAATATCTTGGTAATATCTACCATAATTAGTATTACCATATATCTTGATAATATCTACCATTATTAGTATTACCATATATCTTGATAATATCTACCATTATTAGTATTACCATATATCTTGGTAATATCTACCATTATTAGTATTACCATATATCTAGGTAATATCTACCATAATTAGTATTACCATATATCTTGGTAATATCTACCATAATTAATATTACCATACTGAGCGTTGTAATAGACTATATATAGGGGTCATATGTATGCAATTGAAATATGAAAAAAAGAATAGATTTTATCTCCACAAAACCTTTTTTCTATTCTAACATTAGTGTCTTTAATCCTTTATATAGTTTTTATGCGTATAATACTTTTTATATGTGTAAATTTGATGACATAATGGTATTTTTCCATTTTGAAAAAAATAAATAATACTAAGTTAAGAAAATTTTCCCAAAATTCAACAACGTTACTTATTGGTTTTCTTATGACGTATGGGAATTCTTCCATAGCTAGCGATGAAAATATTTAAAGTATTAACCTTAACCGATGAATATCTGATCCGATAAAAAATCTATTGGTGGAGTCGATGGTGCATCAACGAGGGTTTGGTTCTCACAAAAGGTAACCAATGAATAACTCGTTAGAATTTGGATTTTTCAATAATCTGATGGATAATCCAGCACCCAATAAAAGTAAAAAAAATAAAAAATATATACTATATATAAAGATATTCTATATATGCAGAAATCATAGACCAAATAAAATTATTCAATACATAAAGTACCTAATTAATTGTTATCTAGTTTATTACTATATTTTGTAATACCTTATTTAGGGCCTCCCAATAACTAAGTAACTAATTTTATAATTTTAAAAATATTTTATAAGACTTATTTGTTTAAAGCCTATTGAAAAATTAAAATTTGATGGTCAATGGATCTAGATTTGGTTATCGTTTTTCTTAATGGATGTGGATATAGTTATGTCATTTTTCGAGGATATCCAATTCGTTTCCATCCCTACCCATAAATCAACACCACAATTACCGTGTTTAGTATTTACTAGATATTTTTATAACTAAGTATCAATCTGGATCTCCGCCGAAAGATTTTCCTTCAAAACAGAGATGTTTTGTTCGAATTTTTGGTAGCAAATTAATGAGGAAAATTTTGTTAGCCTAATCATGTGTTTTCCGTTAGTTAGTAATGATTAATTTATTTGTTTGTTAAAAATATTAGTATAGCGATGATTTAGTAAAAAATAGTAAACATGTAGCATGTCTTTTACCAGTATATGATCCTTTTATACGGTTCTATTCATTATTGACCCTTTATTATTTAACCCTAATTTTAACAAAAAAAATCAATACAAACCCCCTAATTTATAATTTTATTTGCATACAACTCCCCACCTTAACCATCTATATAACGCCATCGATTTAGAAAAATTAAAATAATTTGTCAATTTTTTTTCTTTGCACACACTTCACATTAATCCAACCCACTCAACTCCCCCATCCAGGGACATATCTAGAGAAACAGGGGTCGCCGACTCCCCCCGGATCCGGAACAACTTGTCTGCTCGGGGTTTTAGGAAAAAATGCTTAGTAAAGATACATTATCCTCCAACCTAAATATTATCCTTCAAGTCTAACTATAAGATTTTTAGCTCTTCACGAACTAACAACTAACCCCCAATTTTTTTCTGATATTATACCCCAAACCCTACTTACAGATCTAACTTTTAGTCATGTTCGGAAAAAATTCCAAATTCGCCCAACCCCACCCATCCCCTATTAAAATTAAAAATCTCATTCATATTCTTCACACGCAAAACCACCCGATTCATATTCGTCCACCTTAATTTTTTTTTATTGACATATTGTTGACTGATTTAAAATCACTTCCAACACCTTAAGAAGAGTGAGAAAAAACAAAAAATTATGTTAAATTGCCAACTCAACCAAAAGTCCGAACCGTTAGGAGAAGGCATTCTATTAATGAGATTTTATATCTCAACACGCCCCCTCACGTGCAAGCTTAGTAGAGAAGTGCCCATAGAAGGCTTAGAAGAAGAGTGCCCATAGAAGGCTTAGGAGAAGAGCTAAGCTTGCACGTGCAGAATAAAGTGGGTGGCGGTCAAGAGACTCGAACCTGAGACCACGGTCTACCGCGGAGCTCTGATACCATGTTAAATTGCCAACTCAACCAAAAGTCCGAACCGTTAGGAGAAGGCATTCTATTAATGAGATTTTATATCTCAACAAATTAAATAATTGAAAGAAAAATCATCATTCTTAGTCCCTTCTAAATCTTTATCGCAATTATTGTTTTCGTTAAGAGGAAAGAAAGTTAAGTCATTCTCACAATTTAATTCGAATGTAGGTCTTAATAATAAATTTCTTATAAACTAGTCAAGGGGTAACTTGAAAATGAAACCATAGATGATCTGATCCCTTATCATAATTAAATAGTTAAATTAATTAATGTAGGTCTTAATAATGATTTTCTGATAAACCGGTCAAAAGGGAAACTTGAAAATGAAACCATGAACGATTAATTTACATTACAAGTGTATACATCACATTTATCAATTATTATGCAACTCTCATGTCAAATATTGTGCTTGGACTAACTTCGTGTTTGCATGCATAGATTGTTGTTTTGTTTGCATGGTTGGACATTGTAGTAAAGTAGCTACGCAATGTTGCTGATGATTGAAGTGGATTGAATGGAGTTATTGTTTACCTAAGCTTACCACGAGTACCGACCTTTTGAGCACTCATTGAAGCAAAAAAAAAACATCCTTTTTAAAAAAAAAATAGCATTTTATTATAAAGATGAACAATTACACTCTACAATCAAATCACAATCAAACAGGATAAAAACAAATCTAGCCTAAAATATACATCAAAATGAATGATTGATATGTCACAGTAACAATAAGTATTCATCTAAATAACAAAATTAGACTTTGAAATCCATAGTCATTGCAAAAAACAACTACTTGTGATTGTAACCTATAATAGTATAAAAATAAAAACTCCTCCAATACTCAACATCTTAGAGTTTGATCACAAGAGACCTAGAGTGATTTATATCCAAACAAAGTTTACTTGCAGAAAGAATATCTCTGATGATTTCTTCCAAATTAACCATAATAAAACCCACTAAGGGACGGTAAATTCATCTATATCAATTAGGTGAGCCAAGGATCTGTCTCTCAAGTGAGAGGTACATGGTTCGAATCCCGCAGGTGGAAGAAAGTTATTATGTTTGGAAAGTTTCCAAGGTTCGAAACCCTCCGCAGAACATGGGCAACCTAGTTCTGGTTGCTTGGTATGGTTGGGGAGGCAGTCGTATCTCCCGGGGGACTAGTCGGGTGTAAGCCCGGAACCCTCGTCATAAAAAAATCATCTATATCGAATTCTAATAAGTACATATCTTGGTTGGAGTTCCACAAATCTAGAAACCAAAAATAAAGAAATAAAGATCAACGAGAAACATATATACGAGCAAGAAAGAACGCATGAGAATAATATAAGACTTGTCATATTTTTTTCATTAGGAAATAATGTCAAAATTAAATTAAAATTAATTAAGGAGATATAGCTGATTGAGAAAAATATCCTTAGCCTCGTATGATAGAAAATACACCGTGTCTTCTTAATTAGGTCGAACAAATCAAGAATCAAACCGAAATAAAGCGCTCAAAAGCAACCTTAAGGAACCGGCAATGCCAAGGAAACCACCATATCTTATTCAATAAGCGTCTTAATGTGGTAGGTACGTCATCAACGGTAACCCAAAATTTATGGATCTACTCAAACTGCAAAAGCTACAAATATCAAAATGCAATATTTAAATAAGATGATTAGCAATAACCACCTGGTAATTCTATACACTACTACAGTGTAAGTCATTAGAGAGGATATTTTTCGTCTCTGATGACCGTAAATTTTGTCTCTAAAGATATAGTTTTATATTAGAGACGAAATTTCGTCGAGAATAAGTAGTCGGTAAAGTTTAGTGGGTAAATGCACCACCAGTCCTTGAGAATGATCACGTCTCATTTTCGACGACAAATGCCGTCTTTATTAATATCGTCGGTATTAATATTTTGTCAATACCGACGAATTGATGTTGTCGGTTTTTATAGTTTGTCATTACCGACTAATTCTAGTAGTCGGTACTGCGGTTGTTTTAATAGAGAAGGCAAAGTCTGTCTCTATTGATCATTACCAAGAGGGAGGACGTCATTGCCGACTAAGTCAATACCGACAACATATTGTCGTCGATATTGTTCTTTTTTATTTTAAAGAAACCAAATTTATTTAATAATTGTTTTATAATTTAATTTATTTTTATTAACAAACAAAAAATAATAATAGTATAGAATAAACATTCCAAAATTAAAATAGCGTCAAACATATATTTCACTGTCACAACTAGACGAGATTACAAGTATATGATACAGACAAAAATAAATTATTACCATCCCAAATAAAAGATAAAAATCTAAAATACTGATAAAAATATTACACAACTGAATAAAAGATAAAAGTCATAAAAGTCAAAGTCTTAAAGTCATATCAAAATATAGGGGTAGATGAAATCACGGACCATCGAGGTTTTCAATAGTCTCGTCAAGGAGCCTTCTTTGTTTACTACCCGGAGCAATAACATCAGCAGCATGACCTGTAAAAGGGACGACAGAAGCGGGGCCAGTAGGAGGGATGGTGGTAGAGGGGTCGGTACTGAGATCGAACGGGGATAGCCCATCGGTTAAGCGCTCCTCACTGAACCATGTGATCATCCTACCCACATCCATTAGTGTAATCGCGGGAGGAGTAGAAGAATTGGCAATATCAGAGGTCATCAAACGACTGGCCACTAGAATTAAGCTTTCTCGACCCTTACTTACAAGATTATCATTGATCCAAATTCCGAAGCATATGAGGAGGAATCTGAGTCTCGGCAGATTTCTTTCTTTTGACCTTCGGAGGCGGTCCCACTCCCACTACCCAGCTCTGGGAAGTACCATCCATGATCTTATAGGAAAAATCTACCACCAGATCCACTAAAGCCTTTTGGATCACTTTCGGGGCTGTATTAGAGGATTCGGTAAACCCATACAGTAAACTCTGGGTGATCATGCAGCACATGTGGTCCCTCAACACCTCCTATTACATACAATATTAGTATTATTAATATGTTTCTCATTCATAAGGATTATTTGAATTTATTAAAAATTTAAGCAATGATGTATAATAAACTTACATGGGTGTGCCCCTATAGAGTTCGATCCTCCATTCATGCCTCTTCTCGTCATAGCCGACCCACATAAAAAAATTCCATCATTGGAAGGGTATCTACTCCTCCTCTCCCTTTACTGGATCCTCTTCCTCCTGTAGTTTCTCATATCCCTCATGTTTAGAATCTATTTTGTAACAAAAATTTAACCCTAATTTTAATTACCTCGAAATCCAAACTCTATCATTACCGACGATAAATGTCATCTTTAAAGATACATGTCGTTGGGAATGAACGCGTGGCGGGAATTTGATTGTCTTGTATTTGGTCAAATTTTTTTGACATATAATTATAGAGGACTTCTTTTAGTTGGTATTAACTCTTGGTCATTATCGACGGGTTCATCGCGTGGAAATCGACGATAACGACACGAGTCATTTCTAACGAGTTCCACGCAATGAACCCGTCAGTAATGACCAAGAGCCAACACCGACTAAAATAAAGTAAAATAAAGACGAATTTTTCATCGGTAAAGACTAAAGTTATATTTAAAATTAATTGTTTAGAATAAACCAAATCTTTTTACCTTCTTAATAAACAATACACTAACCCAATCACAAATTCCATAACATCATATTAAATTTGAAAAACACAATCGAAGGTGATTAAAACAAATCCATAATTAAAGAATACACTCAATTACATAAATATGAAACTAATTCCACTGAGAAGAAAAATACACATCCAACTAATTTATCTTGTAACCATAGGGGGATATGAATTCATCATCACTGTCGATGTATATTGGTTGCTCCAACAAATCGTCTCCGCACTCATCCAGCATGTCATGTGGAATTTCAACATCAACTTCATTTTCAATCACTTGATCGTACCCCAATGCACTTAGTCCAATCTCAGTGCCTTCTCCAGCACTCAAACGTAATTTCCCCCTCTGTGTCATCGACTAATGGAATGGTGATAGGTGATATTGATTAATCACCCTACAAATCAGAAATCCATCTGTGTTGGCCATTTACCTCCCATACTACTTTCCACCCCTTTGTGACTTATTTGCATTATTTTATCGATATAAAAGACCTTTTTTGCGTGGGTAGCCAATAATATAAGGCCAACCACGCCACTAAAAAGAAGTTGTATTGATCATGGTTGCTCAATGTTCCGACCTCCTCTTTTTAGCTTGTTTGTTTGTGTTATACCATTTACACTCGAACAACACATTTGAACAACATATTACTTAACATGACCTTCAAAATTTTGACCAATTCACCATAATAAGAACTATTGGTGATTGTGCAAACCCCGTAATCTTGAGTCACTCTCTTTTCCCCTTTTCCGCGAGATACACATTTGAACCCGTTTAAAACACATGGTTTAAATCGATGGACGGTATCGTGGGACATGTTTCCAATGAAAACACGTGGATCTCCGTCTATACGTATTGAATACACCTACCAACAAAAAAATTTAACAAATGTAAAAAAAGTTTAACTTCACTAAAAATTGAAAAATTATATATATATACCTTCTCCAAGAACCATCCACAAAACTTTTCCCGATGAGTTTTTTCTTGGTTAGTGATTGGAAGTGAATACTTGTGTTCACTATACATAATAATTAACATTGAATATATACACTTGTGTTAATACATAAGCACATAAAAGATAACTTACATCATATATTGTTTGATCTCGTCGCAGTTGTAGAGGATGTACCAGTCAATTCTCTCCTTTTATTTATGCGGTTACAGAACACCATTTTACCCACTGATTGCCACTGACTCTTAAACACTTAAAGTTTTTGGGTTCTGGGAATGCCTCATCGTATCTACCCGGTATGTAGAATTTGGTTCTCTCTTCTTGTAAATACCGTGATATATTTCCTCTACAACGTATTCCTCGGCAATTGACCCCTCAGGCCTATCCAAATTCGAAATATATTCTTTTAATATCTCCAAGTACCACTCAAACAGGCACATCCAACGCAATTGAACCGAACCTCATAACTGTGCTTCCTCGTATAGGTTTATTACAAAATTGACCATTATGTCAAAAAAAGATAGAAGAAATGTCATTTCAAACTTTCACATCACCACCATCACTTCAGCTTTTCCTCTTTCCAATTCATGCATACTTAAATTCTTTTTACAAACATTCCTGAACACAATGTATAACCCAATGATAGGATCGGTATCCGATTTATCGTCGATAAGTTTGGGGATACTAGCCACGAAAAGAAACTTCACCATGATGTGACAGTCATGGGATTTCAGACCGATAATTTTCCCCAAATCGCTCGAAATGTTATTTCTCAAACTAGATGCATATCCTTCGGGAAACTTCTGCGTTTTCAACCAATCAAGAAACATATGTCTTTTGTCGGGGGCATCTCATACTAAGCGCGTGGTTTTATCAATATATCTTGATTCTCAAATAACCACAACTCTTTCCTGATACCCATATCTTTTAGATCCTTTATCACTTTCACACTTTCTTTGTTAATTTCTGATCTAGTACAACCACGGTACCGAGCAGAATATCGCACACATTCTTCTCACAATGCATAACGTCAATGTTATGTTTCAACAAGTTTTCCGACCAATAAGGTAAACAATAGAAAATACACCTTTTCTTCCAGTTAAATTCCTGAGGATCTGTTTTTTTTTCGCATTTCCACCAAAGTCCTTGTATTTACCTGGAAACACAATAGGCAATCCATCTAATTGTGTCTGAATATCGAAGGGACGATGTTTCTGAGACGGGTCCCTATGCTCGGAACTAACGTAAGTGGATACATATTTTCTAAACCAATGTCGAATAGTTAAGCACCGTATGTGATCGAAATACACAACATTACTCACCTGCACGGATGGTATAGAATCAATGCATTCAGAGCACGTTTTGTAACCTTGACCCGACCATTTCAAAATGTAAGACCTAGCCGTGTAATCATTAATTGTGACCAACACACAAACCTTCATTACAAATTCTTCATTAGTATGAGCATCATATGTGAGGATCCCCGTATCCCACGACATTTCCAACTCATCAATAATAGGACGGAGAAAGACAACCATATTAACGGTATTAACGGTATACTAGTAAAGTGGTAGGCAGTTTAGTAATATAACTTAAACTCATATAAAAAGGTTTGTCACTTAAGTGGATTTTTTTGTGTTAATTATGGAACATGCTAATACTGGTTACTCAATTTCATATCGGTTTCGAAATATAACAATAGACAAAAGTTTTCTAATTTAGCATCGAAATTGAATCAGTGAGATTATAACAAGCAAGCACAGCCTTAATTAAACATTCAACCAAGTTATCGAGTCAATAATATGACGTGCTTAGACTTTTAAAGTCACCAAATATCCTCGATTAAACCTTAAGCCGGTTTATCGAGTCGATAATGTAACGTGGTAAGTGAAAGTCCTAGAGGGGGGGTGAATAGGATTACTAATAAGATTAATGCCTAATTAAAAATCTTTTGGACAATTATAAGTTTAAGAGAAAACTTCTAAGTCAACTTAATATATCAAACACTTATAGGATCATGCAAAGGATAAGTTAGAGGTTCGATATATAAGTTTAACAAGTAAATCGACAATCTAATCTCTTACTACTCTAGAAGACTATATGTTAGATAAACTAGATAATTAATATCACAATATTCATACTAGCATATTATCAAACAAATAAAGTGCGGAAAGTAAATAGAGTAGGGATAGAAAGATACACACGATTTATAGTGGTTCGGTTTCCCTACATCCACTACCTAAGGAAGCCTCCTTAGGATTTCAAGCTTTTCACTAAGCTCCCGTGTCTCTCTTAACCGGGTCGAGAACACAATAACCCTTACAACCTCTTCGATAACACGAAGGACAAACACTTGTGTAATCACAACACAAGGACACCAAGTATACTTCCTATACTTGAATTCTCTCTTAATCTATCTATTACAAGACCTAGACTTAAGAGGATGGATACAAAGTGTTTAAGGGGTGAAACTACTTTGCTAGATAATCTCCTAAAGAGTAGATATAACTATAAGCATGTAAACTCCTCTTGAGTAGATAAAACTTTGTGGCTTATTTGATTAACTCCTTGGATGAGTTGGATAGGACTAATAAGCTCACTAAGATTGATTTTGACAATGTATAGCTCTTGACACCTTCTTGAATGATAACAATTAAGCCCCTTAATGTTTGTAATTAGTTGGTGTAGTTGTAGCCTTCAAAGAGCTTCAATTTATAGCTGAAAATTGCTTCCAACGGTCATAAGGCTTGGGTCCAACGGATCTATTAATTTCCCCAACGGATATATTTCTTATGACTTAACTTTGTGCAGAAAAACCTTCCTTGCGGTGTACCGCAAGTATCGTGCGGTGTACCGCACCTCAACGGTTAGATTTTCTATCTTTCTGACTGGACTAGCCATGCACCGTGCCCTGGTCCGCATTATTGGTCCGGTGTACCGCGCCATAGGTCCGGTGTACCGTACCAAACATCTTTGATAGAATTGACCTATGCTTTGATGCTCGGATCAATAAATCTTCTTCACGAAAGTTGTAGATAACATCATTCTTATAAACATTGCAGTTGATCATTAAGGCTATATCTCAAAGTATATAAAGATATGAATAAAAGCATAAGTAAGAGATATAATAAGAATGATATGAAAAGTGTTTTTGATGAATAATAGTGCAAGTTAGGATGAATATAACAAGAGTAATTAGCACACTAATCATAAGAGGATTTGTCATATTAAAACAACCTATTAAGGGAGGCTATATGCCAACAATCTCCCCCTTTTTGATGATGACAAATCCTTCACTAAAACACCTTAGGAATGATATGAAAGTTTAAGCACTAATGAAATTAAGCTCCCCCTCACAATAAGCATATAAGATTTGAGATGCATTTGTGAGAAATAAAAAGTGCAATTTTTGAAAGTTTTAGTGCACATATTTCTCCCCCTTTGTCTTCATCAAAAAGACGGGGTAATAAAAACAACTAAAAAAAGAAGAGCTAAAACTCAAGTGAATAGATTTTAAACAACGATTCTAAGAGTGTGCAAGAGTTTAGGGATAAAAATAATTTTAGAAAGAGATGCACAAAGATAGATAAATGTAAGAGCTAAGAGATAGAGACTTTTTACCAACTCCTTGATCGATAGATTTTCATTTCATATGCTTTCTAATGACACAAACGATTAGTTGCAATATATGAGATAAATGATTAGCCTAAGCATTTGAGTTTTTTAAATATGATTTAACAAAAACTCCCCCTTACACAATGCATAGAGTTTGTTTCAATTTTGTAAAAGTTTGATCTACAATTTTTCCCTAATAAGAATATTTGAAAACATTTTTAAGAAATTAGGGGTAAAATGTAATTTTTTGAAAAGATATAGGTGAACAAAAATTATTTTTCAAAAAGTTTTAGGGACTCAAAAGCAATTTGAAAAATCTTTTAGGGACCTAAATGCAATTTTCAACCATTTTAAGAACTAAGACAAATAGAACAAACTATAGGGACTAAAGAGCAATATAGAATAAGATCAAGGATTATAGATGCAATAGTACCTATATCATCAAAGAAAAAGTTAGCAACACATTTAAATAATATCCCAAGCATAAAAATTTAGCATCTAACAATTAAGATAAAAACAAAACATACTTAACCAATAATCCAAGTTAAACACAAAGCATCCTAAACCATTATCCAAATAAAACCAAGTAGCAATAATATCCTAAAAGTCCAAAACACGGACCCAAAAACAATTAAAGCATAAACACCACATACTTAGTCCAAAACAACCACAATAAAACACATAAACACCAAGAAGGATAAAATGAAGATTTAAAAACACCCGACCACGACCAATTAACGATTTTCACGGGGAGAGCGGCTTCTAGAACGGTGGCGAGAATGAGACACATCATCCTTAATGCACGAGACATCATTTTTCACTCAAGTTAACTCACTAGCAAGAATTCCCAATTTCTCTTCTAAAACCCCAAATTTTCTTTCTAACTTCTCTTCCAAAACCTCGAATTTTCTACCCATATAATCCATAAAACGAGTTATTGTGCTTTCAAAACGAGATGGATTAGGAGGATCCTCATGAATGGGTTGGCTTTGAGTAGGCTCATTAGGGATAGGATTTTGTTGGGCCGGGTTATCCAATAGTTCTAGTGAGTTAAGCTCCGGACCGAAAGTTCCTTCTCTTGCTTGTAAGATACGATTACAAATTGAAGCATCCGAAATACGATTAATATGTGAGTGCGAAACATAGGTGTTATTATAGATAGCAAATTTCATTCTCTTAATCGTGCTATAATCAAAACACCAAGCCTTATCTATTGGTCTCACATTTGTTCCTCCTAAGGAAATTCCACTTGCATCAAAGGTTTTAGTTAGAAAAATACCGTATGGGATTTTATCCCTCGATGCTCTAGCATGGTTCATCCATTTGAACATTATCGCAATAATGTTAATCGGTTGTTTAACAAAGATCAAAAATAGGAGATAAGCTTCGTAAGGAATTAATTTAGCATCATGTTTATCCTTTGGAATCACGGCCGAAGTAAGAAATTTGTGAGCCATTATGAACTCCGGATCAAAGTTACGTAAATTCCAATTTCCCTCACGAATAAGCATTCTACCATTAACGAATTCAATAACCTCGTTTTGAGCTACCACATGAAGACTAGAACCATCCCAACCACTAGACCAAAAGCCACTAAACCCATCCGAAGGAATATTATATCGAGCACACAAAACATTTAACTTTAATCGTAAAGGAGTACCCGAAACTATTGATTTTATCGAATTATTAGCACAATCATATCTCAAACATTAAGACTTATCAAGTCACCGCATATCCTCGATTAAACCTCAATCCAGGTTATCGAGTTGATAACATAACATGGTTAGACTTTTCAAGTCACCATATATCCCCGATTAACCCTTAATCAAGATTACCGAGTCAAAAATATAATGTGTTTATACTTCCCAAGTCACCACATATCCTCAATTAATATTTTATCCACGTTATCGAGACAATAATATAACGTGGTTAGACTTATCAAGACACCATATATAACCAGTTAAACCTTAAATCAGGTTACCGAGTTGATACTTCTTAGATCATTACATATACTCAATTAAACATCAAGCCAAGTTATAAATTTGATAATATAATGTGGCTAGTTGACCTTTGTCGTCCCCATTAAATAAAATTGAATACGAACAGTTGGGGAATCGACTTCGCAGAGTACAGATCATAGGCAAGCGAATGTATCCCTATTTTTGATGACTTAATCTACTCATAAGACGTCGTTTTAGGTGTATTATGTGCTTCTTTGAGGTATTTTTCCCTATTATATGATATATTTCAGTTTCTTGCCTTGATTTGGAGAATTATTACTTTTAGACCATATTTAGTGTAATTTGTGTATTAAATGTGAAACTCTTAGGTAAATTGATTTAATTAGATGTCAAATCAATGGTAAGGAGTTGAGGAAAGAAGATCCAAGTTGAAATCAAGAGTTAAAAGGAATCAAAGTTGATTTAGGAAAGGAAAAGCTACCAAATAAATATGCCAAGCTGTAGATACGTCCAGTTTTTTGAAGATTGCAAAAAATCCATTGAGAATTTGAAGGAGAACTTTTAGGATCAGATAGGTATTTGATTTTTGGTCGTTTTGATAGGTGGTACACTGAATTTGGCCTAGTAACAAAGGAGATATGGTCAAATCAATCTCCAGTGTTTATCATATCCTAAAATTTAGGAAGACGGATTGAAATAGGATTTGGACTCAATTACTTGGTCCCTACTCAAAAAATTTGACCTAACACACACACACACACACACACACATTGTATTCAATAGTAACTCTGTGTCCATTTATTCCTCTGCATCACACAATTTATTGTTTCAGGGTCCTTATAAGGATGGTATCTACTCGGTCTCTTTCAATTCAGGTGTCAAGTTACCTGTCTCTCAGTTATCTTCTTCATTCAAGTGTCTTTCTTCAAAGTTTGTTTCTTCTACAGCAAGTCTATGTCATCTAGGTCACCTATCATCTAGAGCTGCAGAATCTCTTTCTTCTATTTTACAAACTAGGATTTCCTTTTCTAAAAATGAGTGTAATGCTTGTGCTATTTCTAAGAGTCATAAGTTACCCTTTACTTTATCAAATACACTATATGTTTCTCCTTTTGATTTGGTACACAGTATTATATGGGAACCATCAACTATAAGCTCTTGTTCTGCATATAAATCTTATGTTGTTTTTATTGATGACTATAGTCGTTACAAATGGGTTTATCCTCTTACTCACGAGTCTCATGTTTGTCAAATTTTTCAAACTTTTTATTCCTAAATTCATACTCAATTTGGTCATAAAATAAAAAAGCTTCGTTCTGATAATGGCTTCTTTTCTTCAAACAAATGGTATTATTCGTGAAACTTCTTGTCCTCACACACCAAAACAAAATGGTGTTGCTGAGCGCAAACACCGTCATTTGATTGAAACTACTCGAGCTCTTTTATCACATAGTTTTATACCTCATAAATTTTGGCTTGAAGCCTTAGCTGCTGCTATATATCTTATTAACATTCTACTAACTCATGTGCTTTCAAATTCTTCACCATATCAAGTCCTTTTTCAAACACAACCTTCTTACTTGCATCTCCGAGTCTTTGGTTGTTTGTGCTACCCTTGGTTGCGCCCTTATAGTCCAAATAAATTAGCTCCTCTTTCAGAACCTTGTGTCTTTCTTGGATACTGTTCTTATAGTAAGGGCTATACGTGTTTTGCTTTGGAGTCTAAAAATATGTTTATTTTTTGTCATGTTGTGTTTAACGAATCAATGTTTCCTTTTCAAGATTGTACGTTTTCTCGTGTCACTACTATTGAGTCTTCATATTCAAATTATGTTGATCTTTTTAATGCTTCTATTAATCCACATGCTTTAAGTTATCCTTTTGATCCTTTAATTGTCTCTCCTTCTTCTGAGTCTGTGACAAACACTGATATACCTCAAAATTTCGAGTCACTATCACATCCTCCTTTACAGTCCTCATCCACTCATCATACGGTCACACATCATCAAACAGGATCTCTTAAGCCCTCATATAAGTGCTAGTCAACAATTTTAAATTCTGAGCTTATTGAACCTACTAACTATAAAGAGGCTGCTAAGTCTCAACATTGGCAACAAGTTATGACCACTGAGTTTAATTCTCTTCATAAACAAGATACTTGGGATTTAGTTCCTCCTCCTCTTGGTAGAACTCCTATCTCGTGTAAATGGGTTTACAAAATTAAACGTACTAGAGATGGCATTATATCTCGCTACAAAGATCGCTTAGTAGCTCGTGGTTTTCTTCATGAGTATGGAATTGATTATAATGGAACTTTTAGTCCTGTAGTTAAGCATCAAACCATTAGAGTAATTCTTTCTCTTGCTACTTCATATACTTGGAAAGTTCATCAGGTAGATGTTTCTAATGCCTTCCTACATGGTGTTTTAGATGAAGATGTGTATATGGATCAACCAATGGGTTTTGTTGATGCTCAGTTTTCTAATTATGTATGTAAATTGAAAAGATCCCTTTATGGTCTCAAACAAACACTTAGAGCTTGGAATCAGTTGCTTACAATGTTTCTTGATTCTCATGGATTTGTGATTTCTCCAACTGATTCATCTCTCTTTATTTGTAAACATAATGATCAATTGACTATTATTTTGGTTTATGTGGATGATATTTTAGTTACAGGTGGTGATTCTTCTGGTGTTAAGTCGATTATTGCAGCCTTAAAGAATCGATTTTCCATGAAAGATCTTGGTTTTCTATCCTACTTTCTTGGTTTAGAAGTTATATCTTCATCACCTAATTTGATTGTATCTCAGGCAAATTATGCAGCTTCTATTTTACAAAAGGCAGGTATGAGTGAGTGAATGTAAAAGTTCTCCATTACCTACTTTCAACAAATATGCAGTTGCAACTTCTCAAGACCTTGAATTGTTTAAAGATCCTTTTCTCTTTCGAAGTATTATTGGTTGTCTTCAATATTTGACAATTACTCGTCCTGATATTTCATTTGCTGTTAATCACCTATGTCAAGCTATGCACAAACCATCTAATGCAGATTATAATTGTTTAAAGAAGCTTTTAAGGTATATAAGAGGTACTTTGAATTATTCCTTGACCTTTACACCATCTTCATCAACTCTCAATGCATATTCTGACTCTTGATTGGGCGAGTAACTCTCGTGATAGACGTTCTACTACATGTTACTGTATTTTCTTAGGCTCTAATTTGATATCATGGGGTTCAAAGAAACAATCTACAGTTTCTCGCTCATCTACTGAAGCAGAGTATAGAGCTATAGCCTATGTCTCAGCTGTACTGAAATGGTTAACTTTTCTGCTTCAAAGTTCATTTCTCTCAGTTGTAACACCTACACTTCATTGTGACAATATTTCTGCCATTGCTTTAGCTTATAATCCTGTTTTTCATACAAGGACTCGCCACATTGACGTAGTTTTCATTTTGTGAGGGAACAAGTAAAGTCTAAAAAGCTTTTTGCTTATCATGTTCCTTCTCAACTTCAATTAGCTGATATATTTACTAAAGGGTCCTCTACTGCTATACTTTCTTCCCTTCTAAGCAAGCTTCTCTGCTTCGAGCGTTCAGCTTGAGGGGGGATAATAAGCTACACAATATAAAAGGTGCACAAGAAGCTTAAAGTAGTGCAACACATGAGATTCCTACCAACTTCACAACAAGACAAAAGTTGTTAGGATAGAATATTATCAGTAGTGTAGAGGCCAAGTCTTGTGTAACAGATTATGTGTATTGTGCCTATATAAACAATACATTCCTCATGTACTGATATAACAGAAATTGAAATACAAAATATATTTTCTTCTTTTATTCTTCTATCAGATACATATACTCAGGTCAAAATGAAAACAAATATTACTTTAATTAATTAGATTAATATAACAATTGAAATATGATAAGTATACATTTGTCAAAGATATCCTCTTCCACTACGCTAAGTAAAATTCTTTTTAATTTATTGAAGTCTGTAAGTGTGTAATTCAATTATGGTATTCCCATTTGAGAACATGCATGCACAACGTATCAAACTCATGAAGCAATAAATAGTCCATAATAATAACTATGCCCAAAGAGGTTCCCATGTTGCACCTAAATCTCCATCGTCAAGAAACAAGCTTGTGTTAGTATCGTTATAGTTATCTTTATCGTTCTGCATCCAATATTGGGGCATGTTACTTTCTTGATTTTGGGACTTTTGCATGCAAATAAGAGTTACCAAGTCTGCATTTTGGCACTGCATATTTAAGATCTCAGCTTTTGCTTTTGCCAATTCTCCTTGAAGCTCACTAATTTGATTCTGGAGTTGGCAAATAGCGCCTGCGGAACCGTAAACAGGATCTCTAATTCTTGCATTTGCTTCGTACACTAAACTGTTCACTGTATCTGTTCTATGACTCTCTGGAAGTTCCTGAAATTTTGTGTAATAAAAATGTTTAGTACATACAAACTTGGTACATGAGATTATGAAGGTTCAATAATGAATAAAATCGATACACAAGGTGGTATTAGTGGAGGTGTAGTTTACTAGTTTTACTAAATTCAAAATAGTCTCTGATTAATTTTATATTTAATTAAATAATCTATTTTTTTTATAATAATGGATAAAGAGCATATTATATATATATATATATATATATATATATATATATATATATATATATATATATATATATATATAAAAAAGACCCTGGTGTGACAATATGACATAACCAAACAACTATACACTTATATGTTTTCTTTCCTTTATTTTTACTTTGTGGTTGTACACTTGTGTTTCAAAAAATAACACAGGTTTGTGGTATTTTAAATATAGCAAATATACCTTTGGAACAAAAATAAATTTTGCCCAAAAAAAGAAAACAAAAATAAATAAATAGGAAATATACCCATGTGAAGGGTAGGTTTGCAGTGTTTATATAGTCTACAAGTATATATTTGTTATTTTTAACCTCCATAATATATTTGACTATTTTGCATAGTTGAGACTAGTGGTGCGCAATTAGCTAATATAATAAGTTTTTAACTTATGACATATATATTAACGTGGAGTTTATTATATTAAATTTGATTAACATATCTAATATATATAGACAGACAAGGAAGCAGAACGCATATTACATAATTAACTAGATTCCCACATTTTATACAAAGCTCGATAAACAAAGGCCTATGACTAGGGTGGTGATTTTCTTCTTGTTTGCTAGCTAAAAAATTAAGCAAATTTAAAGGTTTTCATTTTTAAACAAATCAAGAGCTCGATCTAATTTATTATCTTAATTCATATTTAGTAAACAAATCAAGAGCCCGACCCAAGAGACATCCCAGGGGTAAAGAACGTATTTGGAATACTATATGTTTCCGGGTTGGGTTTTATTCAGTTAATTTATATATTATTGAATGACGACATAAAAAAAACTAAATATATGTCTCAAGAATTAACATATATTTTTACTTATGTGTTTTTAAGAAAATATTAGGACAAAATTCATAGGGATTCATATTTAGTAAAAAACGTCCTTGTTCCGGATTTTATCAACGGAGGATTACGTTTCACACCCATCTCAGTGATTAACATGCTATAATTGGATTCCCACGATATATATATTATAAGCTAAGGTGCGTAATATTAAAATACCTGCAACAACTTGATAATATTGCTTGCTCCAAAAACCTTATGAGCAATGGTGAATTTGAGAGGATCAGTAGGTGGAAAATAAGGAGCTAGAACACATTTGTCAACGCATCTCCTACGTAGAATCTTGCAAGCAGCACAAGGACTGAGAACAACTTGCACAGCTGTCGGTTGTGATGGTGAAGCTGAGAATGGATGAGAAGTTGGAGAAGAACCGACGGTTGTGGGTGGAGGTGATGATGAAGGAGAGAGCAACGAGTGGCTAGAAGTAGGAGTAGTATGAATTGGGCTGCAGCTTCTCTTCCTTTTTTTTTCACTATTAGAATAATACTCCATTTTTGTTGGTTATTTTAAGCTTGTTAGTATATGTGTAAATGAATGTAGTAGTGAATTGTTGTTATTGTGAGTTTGTTTTAAGTAGAAAAGCCATGTATATATATCGATGTAGGCTGATATCATCATGCGTCATCCACTATCTGATTTACATCATTGGATCAATCTTTTTTCTCTCGTAGAAAATCATTGGACCAGTCATCCGTGGCTTAAACAAAATATTAATTTGAGGATATTAAACTATGCGATAGAGTAAATACCACTTTTGTCCTCTGGTTTTTCACGTGATTGACAGGTTGCCGCTCATTGTTTAAAATGCGACTAGATACCCTCTATTTTTTGTTCTCGTGACCCGGTGCCCCCTACTAACGTCTTTCGTCCAATTCTGCCATTAAGTGTGACGTGGATGTTACATGTCAGTATTTTTTTATTTTTTTTTAATTCTAATTAGGGCTGCAAATGAACCGATACTCTCACCAAGGGCTCGAGTTTGAGTTCGTTAAGGGTTTGTTTGAGTTCGGCTCGTTAGTTAAACAAGCCAAGCTCAAGCTTTAAATTCAGGCTCGTTTACTAAACGAGACAAACTCAAACCTATATAAGCTCGATTCGTTAAGCTCGTGAACAGTTTGGTAAGAGTTCTTTAAGAGCTCGTTAATAGGCTTGGTAGATATATTTAATTAAAAATTATATATGTATACATGCAAAAAGTCAAAACTACGTAAAACTTTTGTATTATGTAATTAATCATAACTAAAATATTTTATATCTAATAAGTAATTTTTTTTTATATCTAATAAATATACTACTAGTATCTAGGGCTACAAATGAACCGATACTCTCACCAAGGGCTCGAGTTTGAGTTCGCTAAGGGCTTCTTTGAGTTCGGCTCGTTAGTTAACAAACCAAGCTCAAGAAAGCTAAAGCTTGGTTCGGCTCGTTTCGTTTCAAACTCAAACCAAGCTCAAGCTCACTAAAATATTAGCAAACAAACTCAAGAAAGCTAAAGTTCGGCTCGGTTCGGTTCGTTTGCAGCCCTAATTCTAATCTTAATTACTCAATTAATTAAAGGGTAAAATATGTTTTTAATAATTATTTTAATATTATTAATAAAAATAATAAAATAAAACACCCCCACCCCCCTCCCACTCCCCACCCCCCGAACCCCCTTCCCCTCTTCTTCGTCTTCCCCATCTTCTTCTTCTTCCCGACATCTGTTTCTTCCAAAAATAATTAAAAAAAAAAGCTCAAGCACATTGTGCCGAGCTCCGATGGTTTTCTTGTGCAGGAGAGCGGAGTTTTATCTACGACGATTTGGACCCTTCACCTCCGACGATTTGAACTTCCAGCGAGCTTTGACTGGTCATGAATTGATACAGAAATTCGGTCATGAATTCGGAGGATCCCTTTCACCAACTTATATATCTTTTAATCGCGGTCGTTTTGACTGGTCGTACATTAAATTCTGATAAGTAACGATGGATATATAACCAAATCAATCTGCAAAGATTTATCATGTCCTACAATTTAGGAATACAAATTTTGGTAAGATTAAGACTCCTTAACTTGGGGATTACTCCATAATTCGACCAAAGGCCTATATATATCCACTTCTACCTTAGAGAAAGCATCCTTGCTGTTCTTAATCAACCTTTAATCACATAGAAACAAGTGACAAGAAGACAAGAAGGAGTTGGAAGCTGTTCATGCCATCCCAACCCTCTACCTTTGTAATTTATTTTCTTTCTTTCTCTAGTATGAACTAATTCTATTAGATTGAGATTAGCATAAGGGTATGAACCCTAGACTTGTTTTATATCTATTTCAATTTGGGATGTCCTTATACATTTAATTGAAGTTATTAGTGCTATCTCTGTTTTTGTGTGCTTTGATGCATTGTCTATAGTTCTTGCGGTTGCAAATGTATAGGAAGACCATAGTAGTTAGATGGTCACCTGAAAGTGGTGTCTAATTATTGAAACACCACATAAACGTCTAGTGTGCGATAGTGATTCTAACAGGCTTGCCTAACTAGATAGTCACTAGGGTTTGAGATTAACTACTTATCATTGCGCAGGGTCCCCTTACCCAAGTCCCTTGGAATTTGTTAGGTCGCCACCTAAGTCCACCCGGAAGGGGGTTAGAAGGAATATAGAATCATGGCTATTGCATATCACACAATTCTTCCTTAGATAAATAATCATAGAACAAGGTTAGTGAGGATTACTTGCTATATCTCGAGCTAAACTCTCATACTACTTCTTAATTCCTATTTATTTTCCTGTCTTTATTTTTAGTATTTAATTGTTAAAGTTTAAAAACAAAACAAATATTTTATAGTCTTTTTGCTTATTATTTTATCTATTTCTTTATAGCACTTTTTAAATTCATTATATACATCTAACTTTCGTAGTCTCTGCAAATGAATTCTGCTTATCAATTAAACCTGCATACGATCTGTGATATTTGCAGCGAGTAACATAGTAGACTAGGATGTTTAGTTCTTTTAATATTTATCTCGTTATTTTATCACACCCTAACTACTACCATACCTATTCCAAAATTTAAAAAAATCATATGTTACCATAAATGATGACAACTAATTTCACAAGTCAACAAATAATTTACTCTAATAAAAGAAGTAAAATAACACTCCAAAACCCAATTTGATTTTTAAATTAAGGAAAAAAACTCACCTTTTATTTACTTGCTTCAGCACTCCTATCTATTTCCTTGTGGACGTTCAATACATATTATCAACTTAAACCTAGAAAATTTTGTGTCCCCCAATAAGCAATCAAATCCGCATTGTAACGGAATAATTTGCTATTTGTCTTTTACAATGGAAATAAAATATAAGCAATAACTTCCCATCGTTTTGACTATTAATCCATAAACAAGGACTTAGTACATATTGAAATCTATAATTGCTATCCGAAAAGTAAGTCGAAATTAAAAAAGATTTATTAATTGCACGAACAGGAATAGCGGCAAAGATGATAATACTAACAAAGTGAAACAAGTCGAAAATGTAGACCTGCTAAATTCCTCATTCACATAACTATTTAATAGAACCAACTTTTAGTTTTGTGGTAAAATGAGATTTAGGCGAGAGGCATTTTACTAGTTATTAATACAGAATAATATGGAATTCCCTTTTATCTACGGTAGTTATTTACACTACTGTAGATATCTCTTTTAGTGACTGTAGTTATGGACGCTGTTGGAGGCTAATTCGGTCGTTATAGGTAATATTAGATTTATAGCAATCGGTTGTTGTCAAGAACAGATCCAGAAAATAAAATGAAGAAGAACTTAGTATATATGAGGTTCAAGAGCTATCATTTGCAATTTTTTTAAAATAATTGTAATTACCAACGTCAAAATACAAATATAAATATGCAATACTATTATAATTCTCTTCATTCAATGAATTGAACATACACGTTAGTATTTAACTAAAATGATGCAAAATAATACCATTAAAGCTATATTCACCATCACACTTATCTTGTATAGTATTATTAAAATATTAATTTTTTATAATGTTATATTCATATTCTAATTATCTAAAAGAAATAAATACTATAATTTGATTAAGTGATGTATTAAAGTATTGCTAGCTTTAAATTCAAAATAGAGACTAGTATAATGAATTATAATATTTTTATAAGTCAGTGAAAATCGACAAAGTTATGACTTAAATTTAGTATATTAAGCAAATATTTTTTGAAAATATTAAAATATAAGAATAAAGGCAAGTCATAATTTTTTATTATATGTGTATTTAAGGTAAAAATAATTTTATATCCTATGTGCATTTAAGAAAAAGATAAAACAATTTCTATGTTTCAAAAACACAACCTCAATTCTAAATTCTAAAAACCAACCATAGCATCCGCTAAACTACAATGACTTACATGTACTTTAGAGCGCAAATGTATAATATAAACGTTAATAGGTGGCTAATTATTTTTCGAGCAAAAATTACACTCGCATACCATAAAATTTACGGGTTCACATGGGGATTGAGCCCCCCTAGACCTTCAATAAATCCGCCCCTGGTTGTTGTCGCTAGAGTAGAGTCGTTATTGTCTTGTTGTAAAATGGGTCTTATGACGACCAACCACAATAAAACCGGTCGCTATTTAGGGGCGCCCTTTACCTACCATGCATGTGGATGGTGGTGGTGGATGTTTTACCAAAAACGTCGTGGTCAGATTTTGTATTTAAATCGTAGCGACCACTATGATAATTGCTAAAGGAAAATTGTATTTTAAAATAATACAAAAATATAAAGGTCTAACAAAATAGAGTCTAATTAAATCTACAACTGATCAATTACAAAATCTAACTAATTAAAAAAATTATATACAAAATAAAACATATAAAGACGAGTGAATTATTACAAATATGCATATAAAGTCGATGAAGAAATCGACGGAGGGGAGACTGCGTCATATAATTATCTTCGTCTATGAGAGATCGCCTCGTATGCGATAGTTTTCGTGCAGGTATAGGAGAGGACTATCGTGCATGAGTCGGATGTGGTGCCTTTGTAGTAGGGGTGGGAAAGATCTCGAAGGTCGGTAGCTAAAGACCATCTGTGAGAATATTAATGTGACGAATCAACCTCGAGCAGCCTTCCAGAAAAAAAAAATAGATGAGATGATGTGCCTGCGTTAGAGCCAGTGTAGTCTTGTGTAGGATCGTTAAATATTGGTGGGCCTACTCCCGAGAGCATGTGATTAATGTACTCGAGTAATTACAGGTAGGACTCGATCATCCAGCTCGACACCTAAGTCTAGGTCTAGCTCTGGCTAGGAACGACCAGTCCATTTGGGGTTCCAATTCTTTCTCCCAGAGCCCACTCTCCTTGGGCATCTCGATCACCGTCTAAATATAATTTCTCCGAGTGAATGATTTTGTCAGTGCGGGAGAAGACGACCCATTTGCATGAGACTCTGTCTAGCGAGTCATCCTTGTCATAAGGTCGTTGCTATAGAAATTAAATAAAAATAAATCATGTAGTTGGAGATAATATTTTTTGAATCATATGTATTCAAACTTGTGCCACAATCCGCGAATCGACTATCCCTCGAATATTTCTTCTTCGTCGGCCACCCAATCTTGTTTTAATAACCCAATATCTTTGGTACCTTCTACGGTTGAGCAGCATCAACATCTGCAACTATCTTTGGGACAATAGTGTCTGGAGTCGATCGTCATACTGCAAGATAACAAACCCACGATATATTAGGGTAGATATATGTAATCATATGGTACAACACAAAAGAAACATTACCTCCAACATCCTATGTCGGTTCGCTGATAGGCTGGTCAACCATGGCGACTGCCAGGGGCATGAAATCGTCTATTTTACTGCATAAAACTCTGTATAAATGAATTTACCAACGTCTTCGTATAATATATAATTAACTTATTGGAAATCTATATGTACCTTAAACTTAGGACCCTTCCACACTTCCAATATTTCCCCCCAGTCTTACTCGCAGACAAACTTTGGGATTTTACCCTCAGTAAGCCATGCCCTCCAGATAGCAGACTTGTGATCCTTGTAGCGTGTCACGACCAATCCACACGACATCTCCAGTAATCAACTGAAAAACAACCCATCAAAAAAGACAAAATTAACTCAACATATATTTTTAATAAACAGTTATACAAATGGTTGAACTTACAGGTAAAAAGGACCAAAGCAAGTCCCTATACTGAACGGAAATCCTCTCGGCTCATTATAATTATATGGTACATGGTCTGAGATCGTTTTGTCGATCACACATGATAAATGGTGATCTTTTCTCCCCATAGGGTTCCAAGTATCATTTTCTTGCAAAACAATACGAGGACCTTGTCCTCGTGTTTCTCTTTGGCCTCCTATGTGGACCAAAAAGTGACACGTCCACGAGCCTTTTTTTCTCTCGCTTCCCTAAAATGATTAAGGTTAGATAAATAAATATGTATGTTAAATAAACACATAAGTATGTAGGTTTTACCGGTGATAGGACGTGATGGATCCCGCGGTGGACCATGTCCATTACCGTCTCTATGATGGGATTGTGGCATAACATCAACCATAATATGCAACTCACGTAAAAACTCTAAATGATTTTATACATATATAAGGGACTAAATTGTACAACAACAAATATAAGGGACTAAACTGGTAAAAATACAAAAAACATATATTTGAATCAGTTGCACTAAAATGTCTTATATTTTGCAAAATATTGCACCAAAGGTCCTTAATATATACAAACTGTATCAATTAATTAATTGCACTAAAGGGCCTATATTTTGCGAAAATTGTACTATTGGTCCTTATAATATGCAACATAACCAATATTTAGAGTGAGTTTCATGTAAGAGTCCTATAATTTGCAAAAACAACACAAAAAGTCCCCAAACTTGAAAAATAACATATATTTTTATTTAAATTCACTACGTGACCCTATATTTTTCGAAAAATATTACATGACCTTATATTATGCAATATAATCCATATTTTGAGTATATTGCACTATAGGGCCCAATATATTATGAAAAATGCACTAAAGGTACTTATATTATGTAAAATAACCTATATCTTGATTTAATTCATTAAAGGGTCCTATTTTTTGCAAAAAAACATTACATGTCCTAAAAATAGCCTTTTAGCAACAAAAAAAGTAAAGTGTTTAGACCTATTAAATATAGAATTTCTTTCACAATACCAACCAATAGTGTTTGAAATTTCATGTTTTTTATCGACCATGACACGTAGTCCATAAAGCAATGGGGATGGGGTTATTCCCGAACCAGCCTTTTAGAAACCAACAAAGCGGTTAGTAGACCTATTAAATGTAGATTTTTTTCACAATACAAAGCAATAGTGGTCGGTTTTTCATGTTTTTTTACCAATCACGACACGTGGTCACTAAAACCATGGTCCCATTGGCACTACATATGGTCGTGATGTATGGTTTAGATATATTTATATCTTTGAATATTATAAATAATATTTGTTCTACTATTAGATCAACTATCGACATTCCAAAAGTTTATCAAGTTTTAGTTACACAGTTAATCCATAAATCTATGCAGATATTAAGTGTATTAATATTTTTTCATGAACATATATACGTATATATATATATATAACCCTATAGAGAATCGATGAATTACACTTGGAACATTGTCATTGAAGTAGGGCATCCATTTTTTGTGGAATTATTTTGGGGTTGTATTTTATTCTTTTATTGTTGGATTTTTTTGTGGGAGTTTGTTTTCTAATAAATGTTAACAACCATTAGGATATAAAACAACGTGTTATAGTAAGGTTTTTGTTTAATACAACTTATAGTCATTTAGATTCATGACCACTTATATTCATGTATGATTCGATTGAGGAAATTTCTGTGAGATATATATCCCGAATGCTCCCATACTTGGATTCTGATACAACTACCTACAACTGCAACCACGACGACGAGTAAAACCACTACCATAACCACTACCAGCACCACCTAGATTTAAGCTAAATAAACTACCCAAACACCATAAACTTAACCACATACAATTATACCAAGGTAAATATCTCTTTTTAGCCTTATTCCCCACTATTAATAACAAGATGATAGCTTCCACTATAAATATATCTATATCTCTAAATTCGATAATATTCATAGCCTCACTTTAAATTAACCACTCCATAACCATTACTATAAACATATTTGTCTCAATTTTTAGTATAATTTATTGGGCATCATACTTTTTCATATTTGAAAACTTTAATTGTTGAGGTTGTTAAGCTTGAATCTTTAATAATTAGGGCATTCATTACTAATCATTGGAAGCTTTATTCTCACATTTACCACATTGCTTCAATATTCATATCATGTAATTCTTTGTACGTAATATTGATAAAGTAAAAGCGAATGAATCACTTGTGTTGGATGATGACCCCAACTCAATTTATACACAAATTGAACGCCCAAAACTCGTGTAAAAAAATCTTTAAAGAAAATTACAACAACATGTGTCTTAAGAGATTTATTAACAAGCTATAAGGTCTTAAAGGTGAGGTTGAGAAACTGAAGAAAGGTTATAATGTGTGCATTATCGAATTTGAGAATGAAGAAGACTATGAGATGGTCTAGAATAATATGATATTGAATATTTCTGGAAAGCACATCTTGTTGTAAAGTTATTTACATGGAGTCAAGATCACTGAAGAAGAAATAACCAATATATCTTTGGGTGCAAATCCATGGTTTACCAGGAACTATAATAAAGGATAATGTCAGCAAACTTGCAAGCTAGATGGAAGAAGTCACTGATACTCGGCTTCCTCCGATTAAAACCTTCAAATTATTTAGCTTCCCTAGAGCTCAAATATAATGGAACGTTAAAAATCCATTGGTGGGTAACTTCTCTTTAAATGGAGAAGGTAGTAAAATTGCTAGAGGAACTCTCAAATATGAGAGAATGGGGAATGTCTGTTTCGAATATGGAATTTTGGATCATGTCGGAAGAGGTTGTAAGACAGAATTGAAACTCAAGATAAAACTAGGAACATGGGAACATGGGCATCTGACCAAAAGATACGAGCGTCTGAGTGCTTAAGATTCAGTCAACTAGAAGGCGACACATAGAGACATTGGAGGATTTTTGCATATAAATAGAGGCATTGTGTGACTCCATTAAGTGATTCTTTCTCTCTACAAATTCAAAGCTTATCCAAGTTTTCTTCAATATACTCCCAAACAGATATTCCTTACATATTGCTTTTTTTGGTATTTCATAGCCAAAAAACACTTTTGTAATGAACTCTTTTATGGTTTATAGGATAGGATAGGTAGATTAGGGGTGATCATAAAACCTAGGGTTTTTCTCTTGGTATAGTGAAGAGGTTGTTCTTACATAGACTAGACAAGGGTGAGTTAGAGACTGTGCATGAGAGACACATAGCTTGAAGGCTTCGCGGAATGTAAAGTGGTAGATCAAGGTAGAGATTGTCTACTATTCCTTGTGTGGTGCTAAAAAAGAGAAGTATTCACATGATTTTGAAGTATTACATCGGGAGTGCAAATTGTCCATTTATATTCCTAATTTTTATGAAAATAGTAGTATATTTTGAAGAGGGTGTAAAGGTTTGTGATCCCACTTTAAGAGACACGTGGAGGTCCTGTGGAAGAGTTAAAATCCTAAGGCTGCTCATACCTTAGGTAATTTATGTAAGCTAGAGAATCCAAACAACTCTAAATCTCATGTTTGTCCTCTCTCCCAAAACTCTTTACTTTCTTGCATGCTAATTATTTGATCTATTTCCTTTACATTTCATGTATCCTAAGGCATATAATATTGTATGCTTAATGCTTATTAAATAAATTCCCTTAATTCTTGACTACAGTTCATCATTGAATATATTCACGTAGAGTTTGATTGAGTATTTATACTCATATATCTTATCTCTAATTGTTGTTCTAGCCACTTTATCTAATGTCCTTAAATCTTGGATTTCTAAATAGGATCAGAAGATTCAATTATTGTTAGATTTTTAATTCTACATTGTCCTACTCACTTCCCCACCTAGGACATTATCATTGTTTTAGTATTTATAGAGAAGTATACTGATCTTATATCCATGGGAAATTCACAAGAAGTTGTTGAGATGAAGGGCGATTGTGAGATTGATCCGAAACAACCCCAAGAAGTTAAATGATACAAATGGGTTGGAATTATCAAAGGGTTGACACCATATGAAAATTCTAACACGGAAGGAGGTTGTCAAGTTGAAAAGTCTCACATACTATTTATTTCTAAAACTAAGAACTTATGTGGTAAATTCTCAAGCTTGCAAAAACCATTGACATGAAACTTATTGATTTATATTAACCTAATAGGAAAATCAAGAGGATTGGACTTACTTGCTAATAATTCAATAGCGAATTCATTAGTAAATGTGACAGTTACATGCATTGCATGAGTATATATGAGAAGCATAGGAGCATATGCACTACATTTGTTTATATTACACCCAGTGAAGAAAAAAAAGAAAATATAATGAGTACAATAGCATAACATTCTCCTAGTAGCAATAATCTGTCTTGGAATATATTGGAGTATTTTAACCTTACTATGTATAACCATTAAAAATTTGAAGGGTCCCCAAAATGGAATTTTTTTTATTAAATAAACTTCAAAACTTTATAGAAGTTATTAGACTTAGTAAAGTGAATTTACTAGGTTGTGCATGTACGTGGCCAAACAAAATAAACGAGAATGAAAATATGAAAGACAAACTGGATAGATGTATATCTAATGAGATTTGTCACAATATATACAAAGATGCATGGTTCCTTGTATTATCAATAGTGGGATCTTAACATTTCCCATAGTTTTGCACTTTGATGTAGAAGTTAAGCATGATAATAAAAGATTCACACATGATAAAACCTTCCTATTGGAGGATGAGTGTGAAACACTAGTCCATAACACATGCTTTAATACTAAAAGCTAAAAATTTGGAGGAATCCTAAGATGTAGAAAAACATTACCAACACTTTCACGTGTTCTTATAAGATGGAATAAAAATAGAATACACGAAAATCACAAAGAAGACAAACAAGTTATAAAAGAGATTGAATACATAATAACATATGAACCTCTTTATGAGAGAAGATATTGTGAGTAAGAAAGAGTCATACTAACCTTAAGGTCTAGAATAATTGGCTAAAGTTGGGGGATATAAACACCAGATAATATCACTCTTTCATTAAAGACAGAAGAAGTGAGAATAAATCTTGAGGATTGAAAATAAAAATGGTCAGTAGACTGGATATCCCAAGGATATAGACAAAATCATTGTGGATTACTTTGAAAATGTATTTCAAACTGAAGTAAATAAATTTATGAGAATATTATTAATAAAATACAACCTTGTATCACACAAGAGATGAATAAAATGCTTATTATGCCAGTAATTATGGAGGAATTAAAGAGTGTTGTCTGGCCCTTGGGAAGTGATAAATCCCATGTACCAGATGGATACTCCGGTTCTATCTTAAACATCACTAGGAAATGATAAAAATGGATTTATTAAGGATGGTAACTGATTTTATCTACAATAAGTATGCCATTACATGTATCAATAATATTCTTATAACATTGATCTAAAAGGTGAAGGAACCTAAGAGTATTGTTCAATATAGACCTATTAGTTTCTTCAAATTTATATATAAAATGATTGCAAAAAAAAATGGTAATGAGGTTATAACCTCTAATGCATGGACCTATTGAGGAGAACTAGATTGCCTTCATACCAAGAAGAGAAATTTATGAAAAAATATTTGTAGAACATGAAGTATGTCATTTCCTAAAAAAAAACTCAAGCAAAATGTATGTTGTTGTAAAGGAAGAGATATGTAAAACTTACAAGCACGTAAAATGAGACTTTTTGAGTGACCTACTAATAAAGAAAGGATATATATATATATATATATATATATATGTGTGTGTGTGTGTGAGTTGACATGATAATAATGTGTGTAACAACTGTTCATATGCAATCAATACAATTGTAACCCCTTACTTAGAAATCCAACAAGAGGACTACGACAAGGGGACCTCCTATACCCCTTCCTCTTCTGCTTGTTAACACACGCTTTGAAATCTATTATAAAAGATAGAAAAGTTAATAACCTTATAGATGTGATGAAAATTTTAATAGAAACTTCCACGTATTATCACATGTGCTATTTGCAAAACATAGCTTGTTTTACCTTAAAACTAATGAAATTAAGTTTAACATCTTTAGTGAAGTCTTGGCTGAATATTTTAGATCATCTGGCCAAAATTTTAATTTTAACAAAAGTGAAGTATTGTTTAGTGCAAATTCAACACCAGAAGAAGCTAATATGCGACCTAACAGAATGATAATGAATAAAATGCATAGTTGTTTCTTAAAAATTCAGTAAGCAATCGTGTATAGACAGACCCATCATGGAATTTGAGTTTAAAACTTTGGACAAAGTTGTTGAAGAAGTTGAGTGGCTAAAAAACTTTTTGAAGCATTTTCTAAATTTGACAAAGCTTGGGCCAGCTATTTGCATACACGTCGATAATTAAAGTGCTAGTGTAGAGCACTAACTGAAATGCGTAACGGTAAGTCTAGACACATACATTGTAAACATTACACCATCAAACGACTTCTCTCAAATTGATTTATCACAACAGGTCATGTTTTTTCAAATTATACATAGTGAATCTACAGAGCAAAGGTTTACAATGAGAGAAAGTACAAGTTTTGTTAAGGGGAATAAGTCATAAGCCTATGAAAACTAAGTTTCCATGATGTGAACCGTAACTAGAAAAATAGAGATCTCATAATCTTGGCCCAACGGGTAAAGTGAATCATGAAACTACAGCTCGGTGCGATGCACTCTATCGATATCTCCCCAAACCAATTCACATGACTATGTAGACAATTCTACCTATATAGATTAAAGATACAATAAGTTTTAATAGTTCTTCTATCTCTGAAACATAAGATAGAGTACCACAAAAATACTCTCGACAAGAGACAACCTATATATAGATAACAAGGGTTGGGTCGTCCTAAGAGATTTTTAATAAGGCATATTCTTTAGCCGTTGTACATGAAATACTAGGAGTTATTCAGGGTCGTAAATGGACATAATCATGATAATCAAACAATATTTTGGGGGATAACATGTAAATTATATTGATTTGGTTTACACAAATGTGGAACAATTCAAGACATCATGTTCGCTGGTTAGCAAGTAAATCCATAACACTTACTAGAATAATGAAGGCCAAAAGATAAATTTCTCAATGTAGTATTTTTTTAAGTATCGTTGTATAAAACTAATTTACATGTGTATTATGAACAATCAGTTATAATCTTGTGGGAATTGTTGGAAAGATAGGTTTTAACCCATTGGTAAATGACTCGATTTAACTCAAGATAACTTGAATTCCGTAGCTCAGAAGTACTCATGATACAAACCAAAGTTGTATCCATTCAGTGTTGAACGAGATATTAATATTTCAAAGTGACTAGTTGGGATGGTATGGAATAATTTTTTCTAATTTGTTTCTAAATTTTACCGCATATATTTTTCTAAATCGTCATCTTCCTCAGAGAATCTGCAACATACATTTGTCACATATACCTTCTAGAATGATAGCTCTCCCTACATGGTGACTTTCTTTCTCACTTTCAACAGGTGTCTTGCACCTATAGATACATGGACATTGATTAGTTTTTCATTCATCATTTTTTCTTCAAATTCTTTAGTAATAAAAAACGAGAGAGTTATTTTTCAAGTATTGTTAAGTCCAAAGTAATATGAATTATCCGAGTGTTCATTTATTCAAATAGATAAATGTTGTACCCTTAAGTTTTAAGTCAAACATACGTAAGAAACCGGTATATGAACTAAATACATTAAAGATATTAGATCAAATTCGAATCTCGACAAGTAATATCTATTTTTTCTATTTTATGTTTTTTTCCCTTATTATACATTTAAAATTTAATCTATTTTTTTTCCAAATTCTTCCACCTAACTTCATACTACACTTAAACCTTCATAAACTAATAATTAAAGAAATAAATTATTATCTTAGTGAATTATAAATTTATCGATAATGAATTGTTTATTAATGCAGTAAGACATAAAAAACGATCTTCAAATATATGGTATACATAAAAGAAAAAGTATTGTCAAATGTTATTTTTATGATGCATAATTTCCCAAATGTAAAGTTATATTTATATACTTATATTTTAGGATACATCATTCATAATTTAAATTAATTACGGTTTATTATTATTATATATTTAAATGATTCTACATATTTATTTTGTAATTGAGTATTTATTATACCCAATACTATTTTTAGTACCAATAGATTCCTAAACCAACAATGCAAAATGATGATATCTCATCTAAAAAGTGTTGAGAAAATACTAAAAAATTGGATGAGAAAATTCTGCGTGAGTAGAGAAAAGAAAATCCCATTTACACAATGATTAAAACAATATTATTTACAAAAATTCAATTTGCAAGTTAGTCCTCATACAATCTCTTGATATATTTAGTCAAAAGAGACTTATATTAATTGAAGATAAAAGGCGTTCACTAGACTTATTGTTATACCAATTCAAAGGGAGAATAAAATTAGGAAACAAATTTGCTACCCAATCTGTTATTCAATTTGCAGTTCTTCTTACACCTTGGATCTTGAGAGATGGAAGTCTTTTATCAATCCTTCAAAAACAAAATTAGGATAGGCTTACATTTCCATTGACAAGCAAGGCTAGGAGAGACTAGATTGCTTGTAAAACATCTACTGCGTAAGTTTCAATGGTGAGACTGGAAAAAATTGATCCTTTACCATCATAATTGCAAACATAGGGACAAAGGCTTCAACTTTAAAACTGGTAGAGGCTTCGATTGTCTGGGAAAACCCAAAAATCATATTACCTTTCTAGTTGCGCATAACATATATTACATCTAGATTAATTATGGTGGTACCTTGTGTTGGGGGATTTCATTTGTAGAGATAACTCACGCGATTCTCTACCAGTAGCTCATAGTGGGGAGGACCTTGTGTTGACATATCTCCTTCTTTAAAAATGTATCTACAAAAAGAGGATTTAAGGGTCATAACAAATATGAGAATTATCAAACACAAATTTATTCCTAGTATGCTTGATAGTCCATAAACAAACAACTATAGTTATTAGTCCTTAGGATTTAGTCTTTACAACATTGAATAGGTAGAGCATATAATCCAACTATAAATTTATTATAACAGAGATATCAGGTATGCTTGTACAATATGATGGGGAGAGACACCAAGTATTTCCTAGTCCATTCACGCCTAAAAAATAAGTGATGTATATACCTTCCTCTTAATGGCAGATTCCACACAAATAAATGGTGGGGCATTTCTTAATGAGCATGATCTTTTCAGTTGATAAAGTATTCATGATTACTCTCCATAAAAATAATTTGAATTTTTGGGACACAAGGGACACTCGATTTATTTAGGGAAGAATTGTTCAACAACATGAGAGATGTTGGTATTAGGGGATGGATGTTTAAACAATTTAAAAGCCTAGGTGTAACCAGTTTTGCATGAATAATCCCCATGCAGGCCTGAAGGCCACATGTACTTCACACTTTGATCAGTACAAGGAATTTGCAGTTTAAAACTATGTTCTGCTTGGTCAAGGTGGAAAACATATTTGATAAGATAAGTTCTCTAGGACTTAGTAGAAGAGTCAAATAAATCAGTCCCAAATTTAAGAAAACCATAGTATGGAGGTTTTGAGAGTGTAATAATAGTCTATTTATCCTCCCAAATCATAGTATTGTGCACATAAGTTATGCTTTTGATTGCATAGGATAAGACAAAATCCCTACCCTCCTAAAAGTTTTTGCGTGAGCAAAATCAGATTCACTGAATTAAATACCTTTACGGATAAGAGAAAATAGGGAGTCAGGGTTACCAAGCAAGGATCAAACTACCTTACCTATCAAGGATAAGTTGTAATCTTCCAAGATCTTAATACCCAGGTCCCCTAGGGTTTTAGGAGAGGAAAAAATACTCCCAGCTAACCTAGTTAACAGAGCATTCCTCATTATCCCAAAAGAACTTGAAATAAGTGGGAATCATGGATAACAGAAGATATTAAATTTACTTTACTAGCCATTCAAAGTAGGGATTTTTTCTAGCCTAAGTGTTTTGAGGATATCTTAAAACATATGTCTTTCATAGATTTAGCTCTAGAATTTCCCCACAAAAATCCCAATTTTTGGAAGAAACCTCTCTATTAGAAAATTCTTTTGTATTAAAAACATGTCAATATTAGGAGAGAGCTAATTACAGAAAAATGTAATGAAATATTAAAAAATTGTAACCCACAAATATTCATAATTTTTGTCTCAAGTTTTGCCTGAGCACTTCAAATCTAGACAAGAGACCATGGTATATCATAGATATATAGAAAATGAATTGATTGATAGGGAGTATTCTGAAACAAATTATAATAAAATTTGAAAAGGATGAAATGGATCATTATGAAATGAAAATCTATTCAACAAATGTTATTAGTTTATGTTATAAATTTCAATTTGATATTTTTTCCACTAAAGAACATGGAGGAAAGAAACAAGATAAAAAACCATTTATCATTGCTCATTGTTGCATTAAGAATGATCCCGACAAATTTATTTTTAGGTTTTATTTTGTCAAATTAATTTGATATTGTAGGTTATTATCAAGCAAGCTAAACTAAGATCCTTTAAAAACGTGAATTGCAATAGTATTAAGTGTAAGTAACAAACTAATAAATAAGTCTAGGATGATCGCAATATTCTTCCAGGATTATGTTGGTTAGTTTAATAATACATCGCCTAGCGCGAGGTATTGAACCTGAAGGTCTTTCCCGCTAGGTAGTCGTAGGGTTAAGAACTTTAAGCCTATTCGAGACTCCTAGAGTGACAACCTCCGGTGTGTAAGGTAGATTGATAAATTAGAATCCCAACTACTGAGAAGTAGTCAATTCACCCTTATATCAAAACAAAATAATTATTATTTAGGAATATTACTCTAAAGAATCAAGCATTACATCTCATACTCTTTTATTGTCTGTAGTTCTTTCAATGCATTTTAGTTTAATATTTTGTATTAATTTCATTTTAGTCCCTTAACTGAGAAACCAAATAAAAATCATTCATATTATAATACCTTCCTTGCAACTAAACATTTTTATTACATCCTAAACATAATTAATACATGTTAGTAGTCCCCTTGGAACGATAACCTTGAGTTTATCACAATTTTTACTTGACGGTAACCCGTCTGCTTGCGAGGAGTCCTAGTTCCATTGGTGTCAACTCATCATTATATTTATATCACACCTTTGAATTTAAACAACACCTCCCTTCTTTTTCCATTCTTACTTTGTTTTTTCTTTAGGGCAAAAGGTAGTTTTGTTCCCAATTATCCTACAAGTTGCACATTTAGGAGGCCCTTCATAGCTAATATCAACTTCATGTATGTCATTATCTTCCATATAAACTTGTACTTGATGTATTACATCCTTAGACAAGTCAACCTCCACACAAACCCTAACATAGCCGAGTCTATTCTTTGTGATAGGTTCTATTCGAATAGGCTAAACTATTGCACTACTAATGTTGCCAATGCCTTCTTCAGTCTAGAGTTGTAGAGGGACCTTACTCATTTTGATCCAAAGAAACAACTTTGACATGTCAAGGTCTTCAATAATCATGTTTGGCTCCCATCTTCTAAGTATCATTATTCTATCTCCAACATGCCAGATTTGATTCTTCACCTTTTCACAATCGTTCTTATTTGGAAATTTGAATACGTAAACATTAGCTTTAGTAGACTTTATCTCTAGTCTTATTGTATCTTTCCATTGATAGTCAACCATATTTTACCATGAAAAAAAACGGACGCTTCACCAAAGAATTGTCTTACAAGGAATTGTTTCATTGTTCTTCTCCCACTTCTTTTACTTTCTTAGGTAGCTTGATTATTAGCTTCCTGATTACCACTTAAGGATGAAAATAGTTCAACTTTATAACCTCTTTAACTGAGTTGGTAAAGAGTTTATACCAAGCCATATGAGTCTGATTTGATATGCTCTCAAAATTATAATTACTTTGAGAAACATTGCTATTCAAAAAATCGATTCCCCCATAAAGTTACTTATATCTGGTGGAGGGGAATCCTTCTTTCTTTCACTTGAGATGTAGTTGCAATCCTGAGCTTTCTCATCAATCAAGCATCTCTTGAGGGAGTCTAGAGTCATATCATGACCATTTCCTCTCTCTCTCTCTCTCTCTCTCTCTCTCTCTCTCTCTCTCTCTCTCTCTCTCTCTCTCTCTCTCTCTCTCTCTCTACTTCTTCATTACCTCATGCTAATTGATTTTTCATCTCCCTTTTTCTTAGTGTAAGAACCTTCCTTAGTCAATTCAAGAGTAGAAAGCACATTGTCAACTTTTATAGTTTTTATCAAGCACCTTCACTGCTTCTTCATCTCAATTTTTTCCTCGAATTAAAACTTGAAAAATCTTCAGGATTCCGAGATACATCTTTATATCTCAATATTTCTGAAGGAACATTGTCGTTTCCTCCAGATATGTTATTGCTAACGATGAGGACTGGAGAGGCAGGAATGTACTTTGACTTTTGTGGCTCCTCTTTTGTCGCTTTTTTTGGTTGAGCTGAAGCTTTTTTACGTGGTAGCATTACTTTTGGAAAATTATAGTTAAGCAAATTTGCAAATACTTTTGGAAACAATGCGTATATTTGGCTATTTTGCATAATATAGGGAGCAATGGTGTGATTAACACCTTGAATTCTTATACAAATTCAGGTAATTTTGCAGATTCTTTTTGAGACAAGGGGTATCTTTGGCAATTTTGCATGATACATGAGAAATTTTGTAATTAATCCCTTGATTATTTTAGATTTAATCAGTTTTGCAGTTGCTTTTGGGAACAAGGGTTATCTTTGGCTATCTTGCATGATAAGTGGAACAATGGTGTAATTACTTAAATACTTATATAGATTTTGGAAAATTTACAGATATTTTTGGAAACAAGGGTTATCTTTGGATATTTTTGGAAACAAGGGTTATCTTTGGATATTTTTGCGTAATACGGGAAAGAATGGTGTAATTTTTCTCCTTATCATTGGCTAAATACTTGAATGCTTTATATCGATTCAAAAAATGCATATAAGTGAAACACCAAGTTGTCAAGAATAGGTTGACATTAAATCAAGAATGTATTTGTAAAAAGTTTTACATAAAACGATTACCTTAATTTGGGTTCTAGATGGTATATTCTTGTTGATGATGGTGAAGAATGATCTCTCGTTGGAAGCAGTTATATATGAAAAAGAGCATTTGGGTCGGGGTTAGCGGTGTGAGTGAAAAGATATGAGGTTGAGGTATTTTTAGATGGTATATTCTTGTTGATGATGGTGGATAATGCCCTTTGTGTTGATGATGGTGGATGATGGTGGGGATCGGGGTTGGTGGGGTGAGTATAAAGACGAGTTAGAGGTTTTAAGAAAAGTCTAAATCATCTTTGTTAGCGTGATAAAATTTCCTAGTGATGCCTAGTCGGTATCATCATAGCGTAGCACAAATTTGAAAAAAACTAATTGTATCACATTTTTAAAAAATAAAAAATTAATTGAGGTTGTTTTTAAAAAATAAAGAATTGATTCAAGTTTTCATAGATGAGGGATCACAAGTAACATTAGGATTAAAAATAGGTTACCTTCAACAAGGTTTTTACCATGACATTATTGTAGAAAACACATTCAAATAATCATGCTATTTCTTATTTTCTTCTAAATTAAGAAGTTTTCACTAAAAAATAATAAATCTTACAAAAAGAATTTTAAGCATGTGTAATTTACGAAATAGAATCTTGGAGTAGAAAACACTCTCCAACAAAAGGATACTAAAAGAACAAACACGAACTAGTAACAAGAAAAATAATTTTCTACCTTAATCTAATATTTACTCGTCAACGTGAACAAAATTATTGATGACAAATTATTCTGTTTTCTTTCAAATGTAAATTACTTGTAATCTCTATATAACTATCCTCCAACTTTTTATGTTAATTGCATCACTTTATTATTTCCAGATACATCTAAACGCATATTAAATTAAGTTATATAATCTAAACGATTAATTAAAATCTATTTTTTCTATTAAAAGCGGTGTCAGTTGCAATACTTTTAAGGGTAGATCTTGTCATCAAAGAATGAAGATATAAAGAATGCCAAGTGTACGTTCAAGTAGACATATTTATCAGGTCCGCTGCCGACTTTCTTACTAGAAAATGTGACTACTCAAAATGAAGCCCCAGTGATGTGGCGATTAATTGATAATGACATTGCCAATTAGGTCTTAAACATGCGACTTAAATTTATAGTTGGGTGAAGAATTACCGGACTCGTGTGTAATGAGATTACGACTTCATTCTTCAACTCTCATTTCCATCCAAATACTCACCTTTTCATTCTTCTATTGGAGACTATATTTCAATGTAGAATTCTAAATTTTGTTTTTCCATCACTTTCTGTACAGCTTTGAGAAACTATAGTCAAATGGTTGGACATTTTCTATTTTTTATATTTTTGCCGAGTTCTAAAAGGAAATTTACAATATGAACAATAGTTGATAGGTTGAAAATATGTGGAAAAAAAAATAGGTTGAAAATATATCTTATGCTTGCAAGAGAAAATATATATCATATGCTACGTACTACTACACTACCATATAATTGATCTGGGACTAATTTAAATTTCACATTATTTATATTAATGTTTCTTAATCAAACTAATTCAGTGGAACTTTAATTTTACCAATTAAAAATTTATTTAAATTTTGTTGAACTGATTAGAATTTTTTAGTGAGGAATCGAGATAGTTTTAGATGATGAAAATAAAATATTGAATATTGAATTAATTGAGAAGATTTTTTTGTCATTTAAGAAAGAACCTTATAGACGGTAGAGATTACAAAGATATTAAAAGAAATTAAAAAAGCTAATGAGAGAGGTATCTTCCCAAATAGAAAGGTCAATGTTCCTCCTGGTACACTTGGCGAGGGCGTCAACTATAAATTTGAAATTTCTACTTATATATGAAACCTTCCAAAGCAAAAAACAGCTTAACCAAATTCTGAGTTCAACAAGAAGCGGTTATAGGCTCCAGTAGAGCCCTGCCCGATTATTAATACCTTGAACTAACTCAAGGTTATCAGAGTAAAATGAATTACTCTGCATGTTAAGATTCCATGCGGATATCATGGCGAGAAGGAGAGCACATGCTTCTCCTTCAATAACGTTTATGACATAGCATCTTCTAGTAACCTTCTAAGTAATGTTACCTATGGTATCAGTTCAAATAGCTACTACAGTTGTTGGTTCCCATTCCTTTACAAAAGAAGTGTCACTTAGCCAAATCATATTGGCATCATCATTCCGTATTGGGTTATTTACCCGGTTGGAACTGTCAGTGTTGGTTTCTTGGTAATCCGTTCTATTTTTTAGGAGAAGACCGAAGAGTCTAGCAATGAGCGCATTCAAATTTTAGGTAATCGGATAGACCGACCACCTTTTGTTTTCAAATAAACCAATATATACTATTATATTTACTACTCTCCTCATCATCTTCACTACTCTGAACTAACCAGCTGGTGGTCCTTTGTGTATTCTAAAATAAATGCAATAAGGAAAAGAGAACCACAACTGCAAGTGTACAGTTTTTCCAAGTAATATATGTGATTATACAGATTCGTTCTCAGGGACGGATTGGTTGACTCTAATGCTTATCGAATAGTGATTAATTGCACGTAAAAGCAAGTAAATGATTTTAATATTGTTTGTTTTGGTTTTCTATAACTAAGACAATAATTTAAAAGACTAAATTAATGCAAATATTAAACTAGACGTGAGAAAATAAAGTAGTTTATGCAAGGTATGAAAGGCAGTACTTGAGAGACTCAAGGATTTCACCTAACTCTATTCATTCCATGTTTCGTTTAAGGGACAAATCGGTAAATAGTAATGGTCGGGACTCGGGATTCTCCTTACCCCCGTCAGGATGGACTAAGGAGCTATTCTTAAGTGCTACAAACCCTGTCAGAGTGATTATAGTCCACCTTCGAATGGTTAAGTTCTTATTACCCAATAGGCCATAGGATTAATTAAGCTCGTCAAAGTCATTAATTTCTATCCTACATTCATTAATTGGTTCCATACATAGACCCCCCGTCAAGGTGATCCATTCGCCACTAAATGGAATAGCCTAAGTATTAAGTCCTATAATTGATTCTCAACTTCACTAATAGTCAATAAAATACAAATTAAGGAAAAATACTAAATACCCAATTTGATTTCAATTATTAAAATCCCAAATTCAAACACATGAAATGAAATAGAATTGGGATTAGCCCATTATGCGTTCTCAAGCACTTTATAAGTTTAGCTCATACTAATACGAAAAACTAAGAAAATAAAAGTAAAAGAATTCATGTTTAAAAATTAAAGAAATAAAAGATAGAACCTAATTAGGAATTGGGTTTGGCTGAAATTTGGAGAAGATGACTTTCTCCAGCTCTTAGCTTTCTCCTTTTCATTGCTTCTGACTTTTCTCTGGACACTCTCTTCTGATGATGATTTAATTTGAAGAATAAAATGAGAGGTGCTGAATAATGAGGTCTAAAGGCTTATTTATAGTGCTAAAATCGGACTAGGGCTTTTACTTAGGTTAATTAGTGAAATATTAAAAAACCCAAGTCCATTATCTTAGTCTAAATCCCGTAACTGCTGTACACCCTTCACGAAAACGGCTGTAACTTTCTCAATATAACTCCGAATTGACTCATTCAACTTGCTAATTTTTCGTAACTCGATAAGGTACGAATCATCTTTACAACTCAGAAGATGATTCCATCTTTAAGTAGCTCGAAATCAGCAATCTTCATCAGCCTTCCAGATTTTCAGCTCAAATTTGTCAACTCTTCGGGATATTCCTTCTCGCCTTTGACTTCTTTGCACGATCTAAGACTTCTATTCTTGATTCCTCTCCTTGCTAGTATTAGAAACCTACAACTTTTCACTAAAAACAACCCATATTACGCGCAAAAGCTTAATAAATCAAAAATACTAAAATCTAAAGAGGAAAATTGAATTATTGCATATTAGCACCAAAAGTCTATCTAAATAGTCAGATAAACACAAAAAATGATGTCTCCCAAAAATATAAAATTAAAATATTTAGAGAGACATCACCGGCCTATTTTCCAGGGCCCATTATTAGCACAATATGCATCGTACTTCCTTCACGACTCACGTATGATAAGTAGCAACGTGGAATTCATGAATTGCTTGGACTTGAGGTATTGAGGTGGTGTGATGAGAATTAACTATCTCCCTGCAGCGTATGCCTCTAATGCTCACCACTTTCCAAGCTCTTTGGGGTATTATTGGTCATTGCTTGGGAGGTGATTCACGGGCGAGATACGTGAGGTTACGCATATTTCTTCCAAGATTTGCATGATAATTTGTACCTATCAGACTTAATCATCTATCATCTTCGGTATGGCATGTCTAATGTTTGTGAGTGATGATTACAACCATGCAATAAAGAGATACATCTGAATTATTATTATTTTGCTCTTCTATGTCCTTCTCGCTCTGTTTGGGAGATGCAACTCCTCGATTCCTATATATTGTATAGATTTGTCCAATTTATTTTTGAGAAACCAATAGTAAATTAAACATTAGACACCGTTGAAGAAATATCTAACCATTTTCTATAATTTTTAGTTTCCATGAAATAACATACATTTAAAACTATCCCAAAAAAAATGAAATTATACTCTAAACCTATGTTATTTTAGGAATCTTGAGAATTCTCACCAACATGAACCTAACACCCCATCTAATTCAACTTAACACTACCCTCGTGACGGGAAAAACCTATAGGGATAGCGATGATTACAGTTCAAAACCAAAACCAATAAATAACTAATTTGATTAGAAAGCGATTTTATATAACCATTATTAAAACTATTATGCTATCATATTGAAAACTGTAAACAATGAATAAAACTATTAGGTAATATATAGACATAAAAGTAACTAAAAAATCAAATAACCTCTTATTATCATAGATATATTTTAAATATTATAATAATTTAGGTGAAATGTATTTTTAAATTGCTAAAGCGAATTCCACTTACTAAATTTAACCACCAAAGTAACAAATAGCATGTTGAAAAACTTCAATAATATAATATCGGCAACTAAACCAGATATGATTATGAGAAATGCTTTAAGCAACTCAATTATACACTTAGCCAAAACAGGTTAGGATCCACCACCAGTTAGTGAAATAAAAATCAATACATATGCTGCAATTGATGTTATGAATGTTAATCTTCGGTTTCCTTTATTGCTAGAGATCATATGGGCACGCCTTTGGATGCAAATGCTAGGTGCGTAGGAGTCTTATCACCAATAGAGGCAGAAGCTCGAGGAGTCTAGCAAGCTTGTAAAATGGCGACTCTTTTCCCAGTTGGAGTTGTGACCATTGAAAATGATTTCTCTTTGGTGTTAAAACCTTTTTTATGTAATAAGTTTAAGACTCCTTAGCGTATTAATCATTGATAAATACATTAGAGAGTGTAGTAACACTCATAAAATTAAGTTTTCCTTAGTGGTTAGGGGGAAAACCTTATAGCCGATTGGGCAGCCAAACAAAAGCTAAAGGTAAAATTTTGGCTTTGAACAGATACATCCATCCCGGCTAATATTATTTGTAATGACCACAATGCTATAGGCATTGGGTGAATTTTATACCTTTCTATTTCAATATATTGTTATTCAACTTTAAAAAAAATTGTTTACACAAGATACAATTGATTGATATGTTTAGGGTTACCAGCGAAAAGATCAAAATAATGTAAAGTGTAGAATATAAAGAATACTAAAGATTTTATCATGGTTTAGCAAAACTCTACATCCACGTTCAGCTCTATTGGGTCCCCAAGTGTGATAATGAATCGACACCAAAAGAACGTTAACTTCCCACAAGCGTACGGGACATTGACAAGTAACAAATTGATAAGCTTAAGGGTTATCGTCTACACAGGGACTACCAAGGTTAAGATAATTGTGTTTCTAATGTAATGTAATGTAAAGTTGAGATATAAATAACAATAATATAAATTAAAAATGTTTCATTTTCTATTAAAGACAAATTTGTAATACAGTAAATAATTAACTATTAAGATAAATGATTAAGATGCTAAAGATGAGAAAGGGATGAGAAGTATTGCTTGATTCTTGCGTGTAATCTTCCTAATCAACTATTTTCTCGTTATTTGGTACGAGGGTGAATTGGGTGATTCACAATAGCCTGAATACAATGATCCTTCTAACTCATGTCAGTAGCTTAGAAGGCAACCTTCCCCTATTAGAGACCCCTCCTAGGTGACCCTATAAATGGTTTCCGATGAATTAAGTTCTAACCCTGTTAGCTATCTAGTTAGGCACGACCTCCCGGTTCACTACCGTACATTAGACGTTTATATACTAAGTCCGGAATCCGATTCCTTCCCCAACAAATAAACCCTAAATTCAACAAAACTTACATTTAGATCCTAAAATACTAAAAAATTACATACAAATATATCTATTATAATCCTAAAATAGATTATAATATGCAAATCATATTACCTATGCACAAAATCAACTAAAAACCCTAAATAAAAAGGCAAAAAATCTATTATAAATTTTTTCAATTAAGTTTTTTCAATTCTAACATCCAAAATGTGTTAAAAATAACCTAAATCATACCCAAAAGTCCTCCCATAAATTCAGAATCCACTATTACATGCAAAAACTGAAGAACAAAAAAATAGAAACTTAAATCATACAAATTAAAAGCTAATAAGTGGATGAAAATCATATCTTTTCCTTGTGAATGATAGATAATTTCAACTATAATACACTCCCATTATATTCAATCATAAACATAAACAAAACAAAATTAGATTAGGATATGAAAAATGTGATAATATCAATAAATCATAAGGAAAAATAGGAAAAGATTATGTAATTGATGATTTCCTTACCTTAGGAATAGATTTGGAGGTGTTAATAACTCCAATTTGCAGTCGAAATTGGTGTTTAAAATGGGGTGTTTCGTTTTTTATATGGTGAAGGTGAGAAATGAAAGGGAAGCTCTTGGCAGTATTACATATAGTACATTGTCTTTCGTGACTACATTTTTGTAGCCGTAAAAGATGTTTATATAATGGCTAGAAACAGGAGTGACCGGCACACGTCGGGAAATTGACCGCCACATGCCTCATTCGCGACTACTTAGTAGTCGTGAATAAGCGGGAATGAATCGCGTGTCCAATAATGGGCGGGAAAGTGGACCGCCAAATTTTAATGGATATTTAATTCGTTATTAGTGACTACTTCAGTAGTCGTTAATGACATTTAATCTTTCTCGACTAGTTCATACGAATGAAGTACTCGCGAATGACCCTCCATCTTTAGCGACTAGTTCTTCATATCTAACGACTACAAAGTAGTCGCTAATGCTAAAACGTTTTTTTTTCCTTTTTTTTTAATATTGAAAAGCCTGTTATACAATCAAAATACTATTATAATGAATTCCAGATAATCAAAACACTTTAATTTTAACAAATCTGCAATCTTAAATATCAAATTTCAAATAAACACGAAAATGACAACACAAAACAATAAAGATGTAATAAAACACTTTAATCCATTTCGTAACCACTCGTGTCAATAAATTCCTCATCACTATCAACGTAGATGGGTTTCTCTAATTGATCATCTGCGTACTCGTCCAACGTGTCGTCAAAAAACTCATCGTCTTCATAAATAATTAAATCTACATGCAACAAAGATGGGTCAAACTAGATCTCCTCACCAGCTGTCAACTGTAGCTGTGAGTAATTCGTCTCTGTTCACCAAAGGAATCGTGATACACTCGTTTTTAGTAGGTAGTTATTCTGCACCCCATAACTCGGGACTCCATCCATGCCGATCATTGATTTCCCAAACAACTTTCCACCCTTGAATTAATCTCATAAACGTATAACACTTTTTTTGCTTGCTTCGCTAAGATGTATGGTTCTTCACTCCAAAGAAAAACTAGATGTGTTAATAATGGTTACCCCATTCTCTGTCCTCACATTGCTCGTTTTATACCACATACACTCGAATAACACAACAAAATAAACACCATTAAATGTTACCTCTAAAATCTTGACTAATTCACCGTAATACGGTTTTCCATCATGCATGGTAGATACTCCTTAATCCTGAGTCACTCTTTTTTCTCCTTTTTCACAAGTAACCCATTTAACACCGTTCATAACACATGAAACGTATCTATAAACCGGACCATGAGACTTACTAGCCAATGAAATCATCTCATGGGTGGCAAATGCATCACCGACATTTTTCATTTCATAAACCTACAAACGAGAACAATTATAACAATATTTTCTAACATTTATTCTTTATTTGATATTTGAATGAAACTATACCTTATGCATAAACCAATCTCGAAAATTTTATCGGTGAATCCTCTCTTTATCATCTTCAGGGAAAAATAGCGTGGCTTTGTGTTCTTTGTACATTTGAAGAGTAAAGTCAATATTTTTCCATAATGAATGCAAAAATAATAAATTCAAATGATCTACTTACGTCATTAAATGTTGGATCTCTTCTCAATTAAGTAGGATGTACCAGATTATTTGCTCCTTCTCTATATATGGCAAAGCACCAAACTCTTTTTTACCCTAGTGGCTTACACTGCTCTTAAATACGGATAAATCTTTAAGTTTAGGTACAGTCTCGGTATATCTACCCGGATCATTGAACTTTGTTTTTTCTTCTTGAAGATAACGCGATATAAAAGTCAAAGTCACTTCTACGGCGTATCCCTCGGCGATTGAACCCTCAGGCCTAGCCGGGTTTTGTATGTATTCCTTTCACCGCATCTAAACTGGTCCCTCTAATAAACCTTCGTCGTATAAGTGTATAACTAGGTGGATCATTATATCGAAAAATACGGGAGACAAAATCATTTCTAGTCTACACATAACTTCAATTACTCTCGTCTTACCCGATTCTAACTCTTTCCTGTTGAAATATTTGTTACAGATGACTCTGAACTCGTTAGCTAACCCAATAATCACATCGCTAATCGATTTATCTTTAATAATCCTGGGGATACTAGCCACGAAAAGATACTACATCATCACGTGAAAGTCATGATATTTTATGTCGATAATCTTTCCCGTATCACTTTGAACATTATTTATCAAACTAGATGCAAAACCATCAGGAAACTTCTGTGCCTTCAACCAGTCAAGAAATATTTTTCACTTATCTAGTAACAACGTATACTTTGCTTGCTTCAATATCGTTTTACCTCCTCTTAATATCAACCACAATTCTTTCTTGATGCACATATCTTTAAGATCCATTCTCTCTTTCACGTTATCTTTGTTTATTTTCCCATCAAGACCTATAACTGTACTGAGCAAATTATCGCACACATTCTTCTCGCAATGCATAACATCAATGTTATGTTTTAACAAATTTTCATACCAATAAGGTAAAGGATAAAAAAAATACTCTTTTCTTCCAATTGAATTGACGAGAACCAGTTTTCTTCAGGATCTTGCCCCCAAAATCCTTGTGTTTACCGGGAAACACAATGGACAACCCATATAACTATGTCTAAATATCAGCAGGACTATGTTTCCTCGGGATGGCCCTATAATCGGTATTCGGGTACAAAACTTTTTTTTTCTAAATCGATGTCTAGGAGGTAACCAACGTCTATGGTCAAAATAAACTACCCCTTTCTTCACCTTCTTCGACGGAGTAGAATCCATGCATTCTGGGCAAGCTAAGTAACCTTGACCCTGCACCCTGACGTGTATGACCTACAAGGGTAATCATTAGTCATGGACAACAAACAATCCTTCATTGTAAATTATTGCTTTGTGTGAGCATCATACGTAAGGATCCCTGTTTCCCATAACCCTTCCAACTCATCTATAACAGGGCGGAGAAAGACATCCATGTCCTTACCGGGTGAACGGGGACCCAGAATCAACAAACAAAGCTGAAATGTGGTTTCCTTCATGCATACCCACGGTGGAAAGTTGTAGACGGTCAATATAACTGGCCACATGTTGTATGAGTTGTTCAGCATAGAGAACGGACGAAAACCATTGATACCCAGACCCAATAATACATTCTGAGGTTCACTAGCAAACTCAGGATTTAACTCTACAAATCTCTTGCAACTATCACCATCAACCGGATGACGCAACACATCTGGGTCGGTACTCTTCCTTGTACGGTGCCAAATCAAATCTTCGGTAGTGTGTCTCGAAGCATAAAGTCGCTGCAACCTCAGCACTATCGGAAAATATCGGAGTTTTTTATGCTCTACTTTCTGACCCTTCTTCGGGTCCCATCTGGATTCATTACATACTAGACACTTGTCGAGGTATTTTATTCTCCTTGTAAAATAAAGCACAATCATTCAAGTAAACATCGATAGTAGTATGCCACATACCTAAACTTTTTAACTTTATGTAGCACTCATCGTAAGAGTCGGGCAAGGTATGAGGTTTGGGCAACACGCGACACAACAATTCCAGGAGCTCGGTGAATGATTTTTTAGTCTACTTGTTCTTCACCTTCACGTGCATTAGCTTCGCAATAATATTAAATGAACTCATTACTGTACATCCACTGTATAATCTAGTCTCCAATTCCTCGAATAAAGTTTCGAAACTCTCACGTATTGAATTGTTCGAGTCTCTCATCTCAGTGTCACCCGAATGACCACCACCTTCGTAAGTAGGTCTCAAATCGTCATAGACATTAAACATTTCATTTTATACATACTGAGTCTGGGGAATTTCTAAAATCTCACCGTGTATTGTCCGAATCTCACACATGGACAAAAACCCGAATTGTAAAAGATGTGCCCTAACATTTTGGACCTTAAAACAACGGTTATTTGAACACTCATTACACGGGCAAAACAAAGTATCGTTGAAATTCTCTTGTTTTTGAGCAAATATGAGAAATTATTTTATCCTATTGAAAAATTCACGCAAAACACAATGAGCGGAATTTATCCAACTCTTAACAATAACCGAAGCCATCGTCCATTAAAAATATAATTAACTACAACAATATAAAGAATAAAAAATAAATATTTGTGCATTTTATTCTCATACAGAACAATAACATGTACAATAGAAAAATAAAACATGTTTCTAACAACTAATCATACTATATAACATAAAATGCACAATTATAATCAAAGAAAATAAATTTTTAAAAGTTGTAATGAAGAAAAAATACCTAATTTTGGACAAATGTGGTAGGAGAAAGTGAGAATTATGTAGGTCCCACTTCGTTGATTGGCTCCGGAAAGCTTTTACACATGTTGAAATAATATTTAATGATAATTAGTGGGATAAAATTGGGAGGGTTTTGAGAAAATTATGGAAAAGATAGATAATTGGGGGTATTAATGATTTGAATTCGCAACTCACTATAATAAATACGATGAGAGCTTTCGCGGCTACATAATCTAGTCGCTAAACATGGAAAAGTAGTCACTAATATGAACTAATAGCGACTACAGAAGCAGTCGTAAAAGAAATATATCTTTTGCGACTACTTTTATCTGCGTAAAAAAAATTATAAATTAAAATACATACTCGCGGCTACTACTACATCATCAACGTCTACTTCCTTTAGTCGCAAATTAAAAACATATTAACGAAGACTTGTGTAATCGGAAATGAGTGAATATAGTCGTAAGTAACTTGTAGTCGCGAAAGATGTGTCATTAACGACTACAAAAAAATAGTCGCGAAAGGTTTAGTTGCTAAAGAACCGATCTGCAGTAGTGTTTGGCTACCGTTTAATGTACACAATATGAGAATATGCTAGGGTATGATGATATAACATCACCCTCATATTTTTCTACCATACATCAAAGTCAATTTTCCATCATAGATAGATATCTCAATACAAGTTATTGTCATCAGGTTAGTACTATCAAGATAATTGAATATATTAAGTACTAACTAGGTAGTCAAGAACTTCAAAGTAGATAGGACTTTAAATCACGTGTTTGTAAAACCCTCACAAGATTTCAAAAACTCAACGTCTCCAAGAAATCAAGTTATTCAAAAGAAACCCTAATTTTTGAAATAAATCAAAAAATTCCAAAAAAATTGAATCCCTTAAGAACGTATAAAGATCTATTACATAAGAAATTATAAAAACCTAAATTTTTTAAAACCTCGAATCAAAATAGAGTAAAACAAGTTCTTATACAACTGTTGCAAAATTGTTTACACAAGATCCAATTAATTAATAAGTGTATGGTTACTAGTAAAAAGATTCAACCGAATGTGGAGTGTGGAATATAAAGAACACAAAAAAATTTATCGTGGTTCAACAAAAGTCTACATCCACGTTGAGTTTTGATTTAGGAGTTCTCCCACTAGATTGTCTTAGATTGTATATTACAGCCGCAACTCACAAACTCACAATCACTCAAAGTATAAGATAATACAAAGCGAACTACAAATCCAAAATCGCCAACCAACTACATTGAAAGTCAAGATGATTTTTAATTATATCTATTTGCTAGCCATTACAACGAATAATTTAATATTGAGTGAACATCTTTAATTGTTTGTCTAGGATTTTGAGGAAAAGTTGTGAAAAAATATGAATGAATAAATATAGGTGAATCAACTAAAGATATTATTGAAATAAGAAATTATAAAATGGATGAAAATGCAACATAAAATGAAGCGACATAATACGTCCACGTGTTTCGCCGCCTCATCAAAATGACATAATTCCATTACGATATCCTGTCATCAAATAATTTTGACAACACTTAACTTAACATGATAACACTTCATATATACAAATATATATGCCCAATTTAATTAAACACATAAACATTTATTAAATACTTTGTATTTTTTTATATGTAAACTTTTTTTTTAAAATTAGTTTACATAGTCAATCATTAAATCATTTTAAAAATTGAATCTAATAGTTTAGTTATGATTTTGATTTCTAATAAAATATATAATTATTATTAAAATTTAATATTTTTATCCATAAATTAAATAGTTGTCATCTTTAACCACAAGAACTGCAATTAGAGTTTCAATTAGAGGATAACATGATCATTGATAAATCTAATAGTTCTCAAACTATTAGTGATCAATCTCAATTGATCATCATATTTCGAAAGAAGATAAAACTTGAACAAGAAGAAAAATAATGCAGAAGAAGAAGATGAGAGAGAGAGCAGGAAGAGAAAGAGAGTAAAAGTGAAATAGAATCTTTTCTTGTTAGTTTTGAATTACAGCTGTAGTGTTATATATATACACGATAATGATCAAAAAGCTAAAACATAACAAACTAACAAACAAATTCATCGATTTGCGTTTTAGTCCCTGGCTTCTTCTTTTCTATCTTTTCTAGCTGCATTTTATCTAATCTTGTACTCCAAGAGCCCCCCTCAAGCTGAGCATGAATATTAGAAATGTTCAGCTTGGACAAATTGTTATGAAAAACAAGTGAAGGCAATGGTTTAGTGAACATATCAGCAATTTGAAGGTTTGAAGGTATATGAAAAAGTTTGATTACTCCAGCTTGAATCTTCTCTCGAGTAATCTTGCAATCAATGTCTACATGCTTTGTGCGCTCGTGATGTACAGGATTAGTAGACATAGCAACAGCTGACTTACTGTCTGAATATACAAGAGCTGGAAAATCATGTTTAAAACCATAATCTCTCAATGCATAAAGTATCCATTGGATTTCACAGGTAGTAGCAGCTAGTGCTCTGTATTCAGTTTCAGCTGATGACTTACTTATTGTAGTTTGTTTTTTGCTTTTCCATGAAATCAAAGAGTCACCTAAGAATATACAAAAACCTGTAACACTCCTTCTAGTGTCCAAACATCCTGCCCAATCACTATCACAGTAAGCCTTCAATTTTATCTCAGAAGTTGAAGGGAAGAACAACCCCTGTCCTGGAGTCATCTTGATGTATTTAAGAACTATTTGAGCTGCATTCCAGTGATTTATAGATGGATTTGACAAGAATTGGCTTAAGGAATTGACTGAGAAAGCAATGTCAGGCCTTGTTATAGTTAAGTATAACAACCTACCAATTAACCTTCTATATGAAGATGGATTATCAATAGAATGTTCATCATCTTGTCTGAGCTTCAATGTTGATTCCATAGGAAAATCGACTGGCTTTGCACCTAAAACACCACACTCACTGAGTATATCAAGTGCATACTTTCTTTGGCACAATAAAATTCCAGTAGATTCTCTTGCTACTTCAATGCCAAGAAAATATTTAAGTTCACCTAAGTCTTTGATGGTAAATTCCTTATGTAAAAAAGCTTTTAAGTTGTTGATTTCTTGTAGATTGTTACTTGTAATTATAATGTCATCAACATATACCAATAAAGCAATAAAACTTGACTCTCTATTCATTATAAAGAGACTATAATCACTTGAAGAATGAATAAAACCATAATTCTCCAAAGAAGAGGACAGTTTTGCAAACCACTGTCTAGATGCTTGTTTCAGGCCATATAGACTCTTCTTGAGTTTACACTCTGTGTTTTTAGGAGCTTGAAGACCTTTAGCGATTGTCATGTAAACTTGTTCATCCAATTCTCCATGAAGAAAGGCATTATTAACATCCAATTGATGTGAATGCCAATTTTGAGAAGAAGCTAAAGCCAATATTAATCTTATGGAAACTAATTTAGCCACATGTGAGAATGTATCAAAGAAGTCAAACTTCTTATTGATTGTAGCCTTTAGCTACTAAACGAGCTTTATGTCTTGCTAGAGAACCATCGACTTTAAACTTCAACTTAAAAACCCACTTACAACCTATAAGTTTCATAGAAGAAGATAGTTCAACAATATCCCATGTATTGTTGTCTTGAAGAGCATCAAGCTCTTTTTGAATGACTAAGTTCCATTCTTTAGATGTTGAGGCTTCTTTATATGACCTCGGTTCTTTTTGTATAGATATATTCTCAATATAATTGGCATATTTAGGTGCCAATTTTGAAGAACTAATGAAATCTTGAATAGGATACAGGATAGACTGAGGTTTTTGTTGACAATGTGAGGCTGAGTGAGTAATATAATCTTTGAGGTAACTAGGTGGTTGTCTTGTTCTTGAAGGCCTAGTAGGTTGATTGGGAGGAGGTGGTGGTTGAGTGTTAGGAATAGAAGTATTCAAAGGCTCAATATAAGAGTTAGTAGGTGGAAATAAGAAGGTATGAAAATCTTCAACAGGAGTAATTTCTGAGAAAGGAAATGTTGATTCATGAAAAACAACATTTCTAGATATAATAATATTGTTGTTCATGATGTCAAGAAGCTTATAACCCTTAGTTTTGGGTGGATAACCGAGAAAGACACATTTTATAGCTCTATAATCAAACTTGCTTCTATTTTGGTGAAGTGTAGAAGCATAACATAACCAACCAAAGACTCTCATGTGATCCAATTTTGGAGGTTTTTTGTATAGTTTCTCATATGGTTTAAGGTTGTTAAGGAGGGGTGTAGGCAATCTATTGATAATGTAGGCTGAAGTAAGAATAGAATCAGCCCAAAACTGTAAGGGTAGGTTTGATTGGAACATTATAGCTCTAGCAGTTGTGAGTAGGTGTTGGCGTTTTCTCTCTACAAGGCCATTTTGTTGTGGTGTTTCAACACAACTTAATTGGTGAATGATCCCATTAGTTGAATAGAAGTTGGTTAAGTTGAACTCAGGACCATTATCACTTCTAACCATCTTGATCTTCTTGTTAAACTGAGTTAGAACCATAGCATAAAAGGTAGATAAATGTTTACTAACTTCAAATTTTGTAGTCATAAGGTATATCCATGTACCTCGAGTATAATCATCAACAATGGTAAGAAAGTATTTATAACCACTAAAAGAAACTTCTTTAAAAGGACCCCAAATATCACAGTGGATCAAATCAAAACATGAGTTTGTACATGAAGTAGATAAAGAAAAACTAAGCTTCTTTTGTTTAGCATAATGACAAGAATCACATATACTATTGTTTAAGAAATAAAGAGAAGGTTCAATTTTCTTGGAGTACAAGATTAGATAAAATGCAGCTAGAAAATATAGAAAAGAAGAACTCAGGGACTAAAACGCAAATAGATGAATTAGTTTGTTAGTTTGTTATGTTTTAGCTTTTTGATCATTATCGTGTATATATATAACACTACAGCTGTAATTCAAAGCTAACAAGAAAAGATTCTATTTCACTTTTACTATCTTTCTCTTCCTGCTCTCTCTCTCATCTTCTTCTTCTGCATTATTTTTCTTCTTGTTCAAGTTTTATCTTCTTTCGAAATATGATGATCAATTGAGATTGATCACTAATAGTTTGAGAACTATTATATTTATCATGGTATCAGATGTAAACTAGAGTTTTCCGCACAAAATCATCTATATTCTTGCTTTAGATCAAGAACATTCAAGCTTTCTTTGAAGCTTCAACAATGGCGTCGGTCACAGAAAATTTTTCATCTCCTTACTACATTCATCCAAGTGAAAGCACAGGTGTTCCACTCGTTGCTGAACCTCTCACAAATGATAATTTCATATCATGGACACAAGCAATTGAAATTGCTTTATCTGTGAAGAATAAACTCGGATTCATAAACGGCGACATCGTTCAACCTCCTTTAACTGATTTAGCTGAAAACTATCTAATCTTGTACTCCAAGAATAGTAAATATGGAAATTGGGGTGAGGGTGTCTCCCCCTAATGCGATCAATTTATTTGAGATAAGTTATATTAAATGGTTTTAATTTCATAATGATGGATTTATAATATTTTATCAGAATAAATTAAAATGTATACATCAAGAATTTAATTGTTATTCTGCATAATTAATAGACTAAAATGTCATTGATCTTATCTCAATAACAACAACAACAAAAAAAACATAGAGGTTTATCGAAAGTTAAATAACTAGGATAAAGTAAAATTCGGAATCTTCTAAATAATTCAAATCACTAAAACAACGCTTAATGGATGTCGTAATACTTTAGCCTTTAGGCACCTGAGGTCTCGAGGAGCTGTGTAAGTTTGAATGCAATTTAACATGGTTGGTGCTTGATGAATAATAGCATATCGTCGATATTTTTTTTGGACGAAAAATATCGTCAATATGGTGCGTGGTCATTTCACACATTCTCTATATCTCGCACGTAGTCCCTGAGAATAAGATGAGATGAATGAGAGTAGTAGGGCCTATATAATCCCTTTTTAGCTTTGCGCAACAGAGGCTAACGCGTTTGTTTGTCTAGTTCATATATATGTTGCCATTGCATGAAACTCTCTCTAATCTTTTCACATCTAATTGACTCAACTGAAACCATCAAAGGGAAATAGGGAATCATCATGGTCTTGTCGTGAGGTCTTCATCTATACGTCGACTTGAATTAAACTAGATTATCCATGAGAGCAGGTCTCCTTATATTTCTGGTCCCATAGAATTCTTTTAAATTACCAACGTCTATATACTATGTACTAAAACAAAAATCTTTAGTACATATTAGATTATATTTTATATATATTGCTGCGTGAAGCACCACTTGCAACGACATTTATCGGTGCTAGTAGTTTAGAAATTAGTTGTTAAAGATCAATTTGATCATTAGTAACTACATGTCGTCGTTCTTATATGGTCTTTATAAATTCGTCGATAGATATCATGCTAAAGCACAATTGGCAATTATGACGACACATGTAGTCGCAATTGATAGATTTCTAGCGACTACATGTTGCGGTCGTTATTTATAATGCTTAACGACGACACGCTTAGTCGTTATAATGTTGTGTTTGTCAAGAACTTTTCTGTCTTCGTTAACGACGGTTTTATTTGCGACTACTTACATTCTATCATATACGACTATTTTGTAGTCGTAAATGACCTTTTTAAATATATATATATAAATATATAGTTTTTACTTTTAAATTTTTGCAAGTGATATAAATAATGCATAAATAAATAAAAACAACTTATATTAATAAATTAAAATAACATCAACATCTAATATAATAAAATTAAAAGGAATAGATAATAAAGTCAACAAACATACACCGTCAAACACACCAAAAAACTAGGGATTAAATAAACGTTATTCTTCTACTTCATCCTCATCTTTCTCATTTTCTTCGTCAACTCGTACTCGACTACAAGATGCACCAGTTGGAGATGGACCTGTTGGAGGGTTCTGTTGGCCTTGAGTGAAAAGGGTTAGTCCCGCTTGTGCCCTCATCTTATTGACATACCCCATCACAGTAATAATGTCAGTCATTGTAAAAATAAGGGGTGGTTGCTTACAGTCGAGCTCGGGGATCGATTGTCTGGAGGAACATACGGGGGGTGGCCCTGTGCAACGCGAAACTCATTCAAGAAGGTCATCATATCACTGAGCTACTGATCACGGGCACGTGTCAAAGGAGCAGTTTCTGAAACGCGTTTTTTCTTAAGAGGCGGTCCCACTTTGGCTGCTCAAATCTTTGTCGATGTGCCCATCCTTGCCTTCGTTGCTTCCTTGACAGTCTCTACTTGCTCCTTGAGCGTCAATGAGGCTATAGATGATGGAGCTTCTAATGACCCAGATTAGGTTTGGGTGACTTCTCTTTCATCAAGTTCTGAAAGATCTGTCTGTTACATTAAATAAATACAAATCAAATTATAAAAAAATTTAAACAATCATTTTTTTAAATATAAGCTTTTATATAGAGATACTTACATCAACTTTTTTGTATTTCTTGGTATACTACTCGTCTTTCTTACCATCATAACTGACATATGCTCGAAAGAGCCACTAGTGGTGGAAGTGGGATATGCTGCTGTGTTTGCTCATTTGTTACCATGAATGATCCTAGGATGGGTTTCTTTAGCCTATCATGTTCAATTCCATTGTACAATCTTATTCCAAAAAATTTTAATACTTAAAAATATATTTTTATTAAAAAATATGTACCTCATATATTATATCACAAGTCTGGGAATAATTTCTTTATCTTGAACCATTGGGCCGCTTTTGCTTCCTCCGGCTATCCTTGTTCGTCTTAGTTTGAATCTGGAGTATTCTAATTTACAAAAATCAATAACATATAGTTAAAATCATGTATTTATAATTAAAACCTTTATACATTACTCTCATCTGCATCCCAATTAACACAACTCATTCTCTAATTTTCATCAGTCACATCATTTGGTTTCTTTATCAACAAATAATAGTCCCTCTTAAGGATGCATTTGAAGTCTTTGTACCTCCTAGACATGTTTTTCTTCAGGTTCTTGGCTACATTCTCCTAGTCTTTACTTTGCCTCCAACCATCAATATCAAAAAATTCTTGTATTCAAAAAAATTAAGTAAGCCATCATCCAAATTATACACATTTAATGATTTAAAAATGAAGTTAGAATAAAAATTACAGATAAGCAATAAAACGGCATGCTCTGGGACGTCTTTCCATTTTTTGTAACACCGTGGTACTCGCTCCCTCACTGGTATCCCAACGACTTGAGCTACATGCTTTCAATACTCTCCCGCAGGACTCCAGGTGTCATCTAATATGCAAAAATCAACAAGTAATTCATACCTAAGGCGTTTAAGGCCCTAAGCGCAAATTGGTGGGAGGCCGGACCCCTGGGCCTTCTCTTCCTCTTTTCTATTTTTTAACACATTGAATAAAGATCTAACTGATAAAAAATAAAACATAAACATATTTCGTATATCGACCCAAAAAAAACATATTTCGTATACCGGATGGTGAGTTAAAATTGGCCAAAGACCGATTGGGGTTGCAGGTAGGATCCCGTCCATCGTCATACACCCGTGTGATCGAGCTATTACATCATCCATCCGTATATTATATACATATTGCAAAATAGCAATCTGAAATATCAAGTAAGGATAATAAAACATATCATGCAAAAAAAATCAAATTAAAACTAAATTACTGAATTACTTTAAACAAAATGTTTAGTTTTAATAGTCCCTAATAGGTTACACCATGAAACATTCTTAAAAGATATCTCACCCAAAAATCAACATATTCACGGTCATGACATATGCATTGCACACAAATCCTACACTGGTATACTACTTTGTGTCTTATTTTATTAATATCGCCTTTGAATACGGGGAGTCAATTGGTTTGCAATACTGTTGTGGAATAAATAAGAGTGTGGTTCGAGTTCATACACGTCCCGATCGTAGAAACAAACTTTTTCCAAACAAACCTTACACGTGCCTAATCCATGGTTTGGGAAATGAATAACAAACCTCTAGGTAAATGCCCTCTTATTAGCGACCCTAATGGGAGTATCTGGGTACCTGTTGCTTCTGTCATCTAAGGACAAGTAGTGACAATTAAGGATCTAAAACTATTAATAAATATTAAATTTGAGTCCCTATATTATTAAATATTACATTCAAGTCCCTGTATGATTAAATATAACAATTAAATCCCTGTAATAATAGATATTACATTTACCAGATGAATTTAATAAAAAATACATTTAATTCACTATATTAATACATATTACATTCAAATTAATCATAAATACATTCAAATAATTGAAATTACAAAGTAGTCCCTACAAATACTACATTCAAGTCCATATAATATAAGAATTAACAAACTAGTCCTTATATATATATATATATATATATATATATATATATATATATATATATATATATATATATATATATATATATATATATATATATATATATATATATATATATATATATATATATATATATATATATATATATATATAAACTAAAAATTAAACCTTAATTTACTAATAATTGCAAAAAAATCACTTTTAACTAAAAATTGCACAGTAGTTCTTTAAATTGCAGATTACTCCTTATTTTTATAAAAATTGCACATTAGTCCCAATTTTTATAAAAATTTCAAATAAGTCCATATTTTTATAAAAAATTCACATTAGTGCCTATTTTGATAAAAAAAATCAAATAAGTCCATATGTTTAATACAATTGCACATTAGCCTTTATTTTAATAAAAATTGCACATATGTCCTTATTTTTATAAAAAAAACACACTAGTCCCTATCTTTCAAAAATTTCATATAAGTCCTTATTTTTATAAAAATCACAAATAGGTCTCTATTTTTATAAAAATGCACATTAGTCCCTATTTTTATAAAAAATTCAAATAAGTCCATATTTTATTATAAAAAATGCATATTAGTCCCTATTTTTATAAAAATTTCAAATAAATCCATATGTTTATAAAAAATTCAAATAAGCCCGTATGTTTATAAAATTGCACATTACTCCTTATTTTAATAAAAATGCACATTAGCCCCTATTTTTATAAAAATTGCACATTAGTACTTATATTATTACAAAACTATCTAGGGAACCTGTTTTTTAGAATTAGAATCAAATCTACCATTAAAAGTATGTTAAACCCTAAATTTCTAAAATATTTACATTTTTTAATAATTTAATTACCCAATACACTAGAAACTAAGTAATCTAATGTAATAAATATCAAAACCTGACTACAAAACTAACTATATAATTCGGATTTAGTAAAATATATAAAATAAACACAAATTATAAATAGAAAAAAATGAAAAATAAAGATAAAAACTTGGATAACTTACATACCTTTTATGTGGATATTGGTGTTTGATCCTGGTACAAGTCATGCCATAAACAAACAATCACAAAAACGAAATATAAAATTCTAGGTAAATTTTTAAAAATTAAAAAAAATGGATTAAAATACAAATAGAGGATTGAATCCTTACCTAAGTGATGGTAATGATATCTAAATGCTATGATTTCACCTCCGAATGGATACTTTTAAGCTAAAGCTCTCGGTTTTTATAGTTTTGAAGCGTTTGGTTATGGCTGAAATGAGCTCGGCATAGATATATAGTGCGATGTTACGACGACATTTTTGTCATCGCTAATGACCCCTAATGTCATCGCGAATAACCGGTCCAACTGACCCACGTGGAAAGTTAGACCGCCACGACTTTTGGAGTCCAGTCTCTCGCGACGACATATTTTGTCCCTAGACATCAATATAGTCGGTTGTATAGTAGGGCGGGAAAGTTGACCGCCCAATCCCATTTAATGAATATTTTGATGCTAGTTAAAGACGTCAATTGTCGCCGCAATTAAAAAATTGTTTCTAGCGACGAGTTCTTCGACAAGAACTTGTCGCGAGAGACCCATACTATAAGCGACTAGTTTATACATCTACCGCGACGACAAATTTGGCGAAAATACTAAAAAAAATAGTTTTTGAGCCTTTATTTTAAATAATAATGAACCATTTTTAGACCTGTTATTAATTAATATTCATTAACAAATAATAAAACATTATAAACAAATCATATAACAATATTATCATTCCAATAAAAAAAACACCCAGTTTCGATACAAAAGAAAACAATAAGGTACCTCTAATCTGTTTCGTAACCACTAGTGTCTACATTTTCATCATCACTATCAATATATATAGGTTCCTCCAATTGAACATCTGCGTATGCATCCCATGTGTTGTCGTTATCTCCTCGTCATATTCAATGAATGTATCATTTTCCAACAGAGATTGATCATCTTCGGTATCCTCCCCAATTGTCGAACTTAATCGTGAGTAATCTGTGTCTTTATTAACCAAAGGAATGGTGATTATATCTGTGTCAGTAGATACTGATTTTGTACTCCATAGCTCAGGACTCCATGTCGATCCTTAACTTCCCGCACGACCTTTCACCCTTTTAGCGTTTTTCTTGCATTAATTTCATTGATGTAAAATACTTTTTTGGCTTGGGTGGCTAAAATGTAAGGCACTTCTCTCCATCGAAAATAAGTTGTGTTGATAATGGTGACCCCATGGTCTTTCTTCACGCTTTTTGTGTTATAACCCTTACACTCGAACTACACAACAGAACAACCACCACCAAATTTAACCTCCACAATCTTGAATAACTCACCGTAAAAATGTACTCCATCTGTGATGGTATATACTCTGTAATCCCGAGTCACCTTTTTTTCTCCCTTATCATGAGTAATCCATTGACACCATTCACAACACATGAATCGTATCTATATACCAGACCATGAGACATGTTCGCCAATGAAATCATCTCAGGGGTAGGTAATACATCACCAAACTTTTGCATTAAGTAAACCTACCAACAAAAAAACTTATTAGTTTTAATATAGTCGCGTTTATGTTAAAAGTAAGATGATGTATACCTTATCCATAAACCACTCCCTCAACATTTCCCGGTGAATCCTTCTATATCAAAAACAGGGTCCAGTAGCGTGATCTTGTGTTTACTACACATTAAGAATGGTGTGAACATTTTATTTACAAAATATATTAAAAAATATAAATATTGTTACTTACATCATATATGGTTGGAAGTCATCATAATTAAGGAGGATGTGCCACTTGATTTTCTCCTTCTCTTCATGTGGCAAAGCACAAAACTCTTTTTTACCCACTAGGTGACACTGACTCTTAAACACTGATAGAATTTTGGGTTCTTGTACCATCCCATTGTATCTACCTGGATCGTTGAACTTCGTTATTTCTTCTTGAAAGATAACACGATATGAATGTCAATGTCTCTTCTACAGCATACCCCTCGGTGATTGAACCCTCCGCCATAGCCGGTTTCTGAATGTACTCTTTTAACTTTTTCAAATACCTTTCAAATTGGTACATCCACCAAATTTTAACAATACTTCCTCGTATAAGTATTAACTAGGTGAATCATTATGTCAAATAACAATATTACTGCATCATTAGTGCAAGTCACTAAAACGACCGAGAATTACTACATCATTAGTGCAAGACATGCAAAAACACCATCAAATTATGGGGCATCGATTAGTGCAAGTCACTGAAATAATTGAGAATTACAATAAGGACAACCTATGCAAATTGGACAAGGTACAATTATCAATGATGAGGCCATTCAAAATAATAGCGATGATAGGTTTGAGGTGTTAGAAGAGGTTAGCCTTCAAGATGAGAAGGAAGTGGAATTGCGATAAGTTGCACCATTCCAATGAGAGAAGAACCAACCACACCATGCATAGAAGAGTTAATTGTTGTTAATCAAGTTGAAGATGAAATTGAACCTTGTATAGATGATATTCCAGCCACAAAGGAACCAGGCAAGCCGAGTCTAGAGGAATAATAATATTGAGGCCTTGGTTGGAAAAGATAGAAGAAGAGACTAGCGTGGATTCACCACCTAGTACTCCATTGATGTCACTACCTATTCCTATTAAGGCTAGTCATTCAACATGTGACATCTGCAAATAATTTGTAGCGGCGTTCAGTGAAGATGAAACCTACGCCTAAATGCTTGAGATTGATGAAGAAGGACTCACAGTGCAACAAGATTGTACAAAAAATATCTCGGAAACGAGTGAGAATGCGAGTGTAGATATCGACGTAGAACAAGTGGCCTCATGAATGAAGAGAAGTCTGAAACATCACTTGTTTGGGACAAAAAGCTTGAGGAGGTGCCACTTGAGTTCCCCATTGTCTGGAAGTGCCTAAGAAGGTTAAATAGAAGGACCACAACCATAAACACATGAGGAAGAGAGCTAAATATAAGTTTGGGGTTGGAACCAAGGTTGCTTGAAAGGCCTCCAACAAAGAGAATGGGCCAGGAGGTTTCAAGAATGCGTGGATGGGGCCATTTGTTGTTACTCGAATGGTGACATCAAAATTAATAGAGATACGACCTTCGAGAGGTCAAAGGTCGCGAATTGTAGATGTTTACAACCTAACCCGCTGCTGGGAAGGCTACTTAGTCAAGAATAATGGAGGTAACACGTCAAACTTTAAATGACGTTAAATAAAAGTGCTCTTGGGGGACACCCCAAGTTTTAAATTGTTTCCTTAGCTAGATTTTTAGTGTTTATTAGTTGGTTTTTATGATTTTTAGTGTATATCGCTTTAATAAGAAAGGTATAGAGTGTTTTTAATGTGTAGGTGAGCAAACAATTGAGCTTGGGGTGGAAAATTTAGGGAAGAATGGATTCAACAGTAGGTACTTACGGTATACTGCGAGCCACATGCGGTGTACCGTAAGGTCCCAAAGTGTGTTCACACTACCCTACGCTTTTTGAAGTCAGAAAGTTAGAGTTGTAGCATGATAGTTATGGTATACTGTAGCACTGGTGTTGCCTAGGGTGTGATAAATAAAGAGATAAAATAAAGCAATAAACACCCTAGACTTAACACAGTATTGCAAGTATTAGAGGACATATGCAGGTTTTGATGATAAGATGATTCGTTCCTGAGAGACTTAAGTGTGTTAAACAGATGGGTAAATAAATCAAAGTAGCAATTAATAATTAAAAGATGAGAGACTAATGATTAACTAAATAAAATAAATATGAGAGAATAAGATGAGAAAATATAGCTCATGTTTTGCTCGTATGCACTAATCCTTCTATTTCTTGTACTAGTTAATAAGGGTGATAATACCTCTTAGATAAGTAGTCAGGATTCTGAATTCCTCCCTACCCCTGTCAGGGTGGACTAGGGTGGCGAGCTTACAATCACGAGGGGACTTAAATAGGGTGCTCCTACGCTACTAGGTTCCTAAATGAGATTGGCCTTCTAATGATGATCGGTGATTAAACAAACCCTAATGACTATCTAGTTAGGCAAACCCTTCTGGATCACTACCCCACACTAAAATATTATGTGGTGTTTCAATAATTAGACACCTCTTCCGGATGACCATCTAACTACTATTAGCACAGCCCTAAATTGATCAGGTTTAAGACAGACAGTAAATCCAAGCACATAAAACAAATCTATGGTTAAGCAGCTAGAATCAATTTAAAACAATTCTCCCAAAGAAACATAGATAGAAGAAAATAGAATTCATAGATTATACATATGCAAAACCCAAACTATGGGAAAATTAGTTCATACTAGAAAGTAATAAACTAAAAGAAAGACACATACTGTCAACTTGCTCTCTTGAATGATCTCTAATGATGAATAAACTTAAGGACTAATTGCAGGAGGCAAGGACATGTTTACAATAGTTAAAGGGTATATTTATAGGAGTCTAGGAAGCCCTAAAAGGTTTTCTTGGAGTGGAAGACAAGTAATTGGACTTCTAGTCCAACTCAATTCGTAGCCCTAAAATATAGAAAAGGTAATAAACTGTTGTTGTCTTGTTTTGGCCGTAACTTCTTCAATATATCCTCGATTGACGCGTTCTTTATATCGAATTGATCGTCACAGAAAGCTCTACAACTTTTCTTCAGACCATTCTTCCAAATTCCCAGCCAATCTTGATTTATGGTCACTTTAATGGACGTAGCTGCTGGAATTAAGATTTACTTGACAACTTTTCTTTTCCTATTTTATCTTTTCCTTCCTTTATCTCAAATTTACATCATTATCTTCTTTCCTTTATCTCTTGGAATTGATTTGGCATCTAATTAATTACCATATAACTTTAAAGTTTCACAATTAACAAACAATTAAACCAAATATGCTCTAAAAATAATTAATCATCAAATCAAGACAAGACAGGATTAAGAAAATACAATCATTCTAATAAAAATCGAGTATAACTTCCTAATAATTCCTAAAAATTATGTCTCCAACTAAGATTAAATCATCACAAATGGGGAGACATCAAGACTCCCAAGTTAAAGTTGTATCGTCCTGATACAATAAAGATAAGAACAAAGGGAATCCTCTAAATACACCTAGGTCAATTAAACACAGAGGGAAAGAAGATAACAGAATATATAGAATAGACTCAAAGCAACTACTTAGAAAATTTCATGTAATAATATTTACAAACTACATACCTGCACACTTGTCATATCTACCATCAACACGGCTCGAATTCAAGATTAGTTAGCTTCGCAATGTAAGAAGGAGAGGATCTTTACTCAGATCACCAAGGAGGCTATAGATTGTTCATCGAACTTCACTAGTATCCAAAGATCCACTTAACTACTCTTTATTGGCTCAATCACTTCTAGATTACATAGAAAAGAATCATAAGGCCTTTATGGTTGTAATGTTGGCGTAGGGACGGTATGATAAGTATATTTGGATAATTTCGAGTGAGATTTTGGCTCTCTCCTCACTAGACGTCAACGAATATCCCTAGAGCTTGAGTTACTCTCATAAAATATTCTCACTCAACCCAATGAATTGCTTGATGCACAAAGTAGCATCCCCAATAACCCAATTAAAGCATAAGTTGTTCACATAAAATTCCCCTTTGCCGGTCTAAATATATATTCTTTTCATATCAATTTTTCCCCCTTTTGTATAGTTATGACTCTCTTTTTTATTTTGAGATATCATGTTATTTCTTTTTCATATTTTCTTTTCTTGCTTTTCAGCTTTTTTCATTTACTTTTACCCTGGTAAAGGGTTACAATATAATAAACTTGTGAATCATCATCAATATATCGAACAGAGCACAATTAATAAGCTCAAAAATTCCAACCCAATAACAATTCCCATAATGGTGGACCTACCACCCCAAAATCAAGCTCTAAAACAATTGTCTATGCATCGCGATTCAAGTGCGGGTCATATGTAAAAGTCCTATAATCTAAAGGGATATGGCTTATAATGTGGCTAATAAAAAGGCTTTAGAAAGGCTAGAAGGGGCAGAGAAGGATAAACTTTCTAAACTATGCAGTTTTGTTATTCACTTACCTTTAGCATGTTCATCAAATGGGTTTATCAACTAGCTTGGATCTCACGGCCTACACACCCCTCATGGCTCCCTGAGATCGAACATACTTTCTACCGCATCCTTTCTTCACTATCAACGTATGTTTTCCAGAAAATACTCAAAGCATACACAATAAAGTAGCTCATAAACATACTACTTTCTGTCATTAACTTACTGAGCTTATGCTTTCAAGCTATTAAACACACTCTACATCTAAATCCCATGTATCAAAAATCTTAATTTCTACCTAAAAACAGAAAATCACATAAAAATGGAGATGCGAAACAACGAATCCCCACACCCCAAACTCAAAAATAAGACGTGTCCCCACAATTCGAAAAAGACTCTAAAAAGAAATTAAAATAAGCATATAAAGCATATACAAAAATGGTAAGGAAGAAAGAGAACATACTCTCGGGGCTATTGCCTCGCATTATCGACGTCCACGATAAGGTTTTATTGGATCTTTCTTTAATTTCTCAAGGAGTGGCATGATGTACACTTGACTTGCTTTGATTTGTGCCACATCATTGGTCAAGTAAGTATGATCTGCTTCGACTTTATTTAATCGCTCCTCCATCTTCTCTTGCCAAATACAATCCTTTTCTTCTTTTGAAAGTTGTGTAACTCTTGCTACTCTCAAACTGTCTTGGTCCAGTTGTTGTCAATATTGTTCATCATATTATACATTAGATTCTCTTCTTTACCCGTAATCACACTCTCTTTCTGAACGATGTGGGGAAAGAATTGGATGTGTTTTTATGGTGATTGGGTAGTGTTTTGATGTTTGGTGAAGGTTTGATGAAGCTTTAATGGAGTTAGGAGAGGTTTGGGTAAGAAACATAGGCTTAATGATTGATAAATTCGTGTAAAAACTAACCTCTTCTTTAATCCCATCTTATAACCCTTCAAAACTGGATCTGTCGGCGCCGTGCGGCGCACCAGACGTGAGGTGCGGTGTACCGGACATAAGGTTTGACAAACCGTATTCGCGAGTTCTCGATACCGTTTTGGATAGCTGGTCTTATACCTCTCGTAATTGTACCGTATAGGAAAACCGTCGCCACGGTTTTTGGTGGTGCGGTACATCAGAAGGTTGGTGCGGTGCACCGGACCATTATGCTGTTCAGACCGTATTCGCACTACGTGATACGGTTTTGGCTCCTTCTTCTCAGCAATATACCATAGCGAAAACCGTCGCCAAGGTTTTTGTCATGCGATGCACCGGACCTAACCTGCGGTGTACCAGAGAAGTGGTCAGGTTTTCACCGAATTTTCGTCTTTCTTTTCCTAACTCGATTTCTTAAGCACCTAAACATCAAAAACACTCATACCTTTCTCAAATATGCAATATCAACTAAAAACAACTAACTTAAACAAAATTTAAAGACATAAAAACATAAAACAATTGCGGGTTGTCTCCCGTACAACACTTTTATTTAACAATTTTTAATCGATGCGTTACCTCTATCAAGATTTGCGAATATAGCCTCCCCAGCAACCAGCAAGGCTATGAACGTCTACTATCCTTCGTTTGATGCCCCTCTTGGGCCTGATCTCTATCACCTTAGGTGAAACAGCTTCAGTGATTACAAATGGTCCCATCCACGAGTCTTTGTGACTTCGTGGCCTATTCTCTGGTTTGTGGGCTTTCCATACAACTTCATGGCCGACCCCAAACTCAATCCTTGGCTTAGTATCCACGAGTATTGCGTGGATTTATTTAGGGACACGATGATGTGAAAGACTATGGATGATAGGAATGGTGGGTTCTACCTTCCTCGGTTTCTTTCCCCAGACATGGAATGTCTCAGATATGTTTTTAGAATGAAGGGTAACTGTCCCTTCTGGGAAGTTGATTATGCTCTGACTTGTGGCCACGAAGGGCCTTCATGTATAATTTGAACCTGCTTTATCTGCATCGAACTCAAGTATAACAAAGTCAGTCGGGATGGTGATATTACATGTTCGGACGTGTACGTCTTCCACTGTTCCCCATGTTTTGGTTACTGAATTGTTAGCAAACTACAACTTCACTGGAGCTTTTTCTGCTTTTTGAAGTCCAAGTCTATTGAACACGGACTAAGGCATAAGATTCACACCTGAACCCACATCACACATAGCTTTCACTTTGAGCGTACCATTTATCTGAATAGGAAGATTAAAGCTTCCTAGATCTTTGAGCTTCAATGGTAACTCTTTTCTACTTTTCTAGAGACTCTCTCAGAATGAGCCACAGTCTCTTTCCTGGCTTCTACACTTGCTTCTTTCTCTGGAATAACTTGCGTGAATACTTGTTGCGGTGTAAGAACTTTCTTCGCAATCTCAAGCATTTGGGCGTTGATATTTTCAAGAGTATACGCCTCTAAAAATGTCTTGAGTTCAATGTCTACATTTGGATTTGTATCTAGAATAGTCGTGTGACACTATTTGAACAACTGGTGTCGAATCCACCTTCTCTTTTTTTTCTTGCACAACAGGTGCAACTTCATCTTTCAGCTCTTTTGAGGCTTCTTCCTCTTTAGCTCTAGCAACTTGTAATTCCGTAACCGGTCTAATCTTCTCTTGCATATCTCTTAGAATTTGTATAAATTCATATTTTTCGGATGAATCTTCATCTTCAGAACAGTTAGAGTCTTCGGGGCTAGACTTGGTTGGTTCTTCTTTAGTTTCTGGAACTTCCACAACAATTTCTGCAGCATGCGGTAATTCTTTATTTTCTTCAATCTCAAGGCAAATAGCATTGCAAGCTCCGAACCCAACATTGTCATCACCTCCTTTGATAACTTTCAATTCTTTCGCTTCCACAATATTTGTCAAAACTTTATTTAATTGCTCGACTTGCGTACCTAAAATTTAAATTGAAGCTTCTTGTTCTCTCAGCTTCTCGTTCTGTGTATTCATGTTGGTTGTCATCAAATCCATGAAATTCTGTAATTGTTTATCACTCACAGCTCCCTCTTGAGGATATTGTGGCAAAGCTTTCTGAGCTAAAGTATCGACATATGCGTCATTGGCAGGTTGTTGTAGAGGAGGAACTCGATTATAATTCTGATTCCCCTGATAAGGAGCTTGACCTCTTGGTTGGTAAGAGTTATTTTGAGGGCGAGGTTGATAGTTACCTGGGTTAGAGGCCCCCTGTGGATTTGAATACTGCATACTAGGATGATTCCTGTTACCAAACTGATAATTTCCTCGGTTGGATATGAAATAAATAGATGTTGGATTTCATTCTAACTCTTCCCACTATGATTCGGTACCTCACCCTTTGGACAACCTTGTGCCTCTTGCACTACATTTGTTGCGGCTATATTATTCTGCATCTCAAGCTTAATCTCTTTGATTTGATTCTCTAATGCTGCAAATTGAGCTGAGTTTGCAGTTTCCGCATCTAATCAAAGCGTACCTCGTGTGTTTGTAACAGGAGCTCGCGAAAGTGGCCAACTCTTTTCTGTTTCTATTATACGTTCCATACCTTCGGCGGCTTTTGTAGGATCCATGGACACAAAACCTCCCTTTCCAAGATTATCTACCCTCAGCCTACTCTCGGCATTGATACCTTGATAGAATATAGCTAACTGTAAAGATGGGGTATAACCATGGAGTGGACATCTAGCTAACTTCTGTTGAAACCTTGTCCATGCATCTCCTACATCTTCTCCATTCTCTTGGAAAAACTTAGCAAGCTCGCTCTGATCTTTGAGTCTCATACTCTTCAGATAAAAACGGTTAAACAATGTCACTTAAAGTTCTGTCCAAGTAGTAATTGTACCTGGTAGTTGTCTATCGAGCCAATCACCAACTTTGCCGGTCAGAAAGAACGAAAACATGTGACAATACAGTTGATCGTGTGTAATGCCTGGAGTACTGTAGGCATCACAAATCTGCATAAACTTCTGAATCACTCTTACCAGATCTTGTATTGCTGCACCACTATAGAGTCTGAAATTATGGAATTGACTGAGCATACCCAGATGGGGTCTAAACTTGATTTTCCTGGATCTCTGGAGGACGATAACCTAATGGGTGAACTCGAAAAGTTGCTCCCAAGCCTGGGAGATCTTGTTCAGTTCTGTTGTTATTTCTGTTATCTTCCCGTGGTGGTGGTGGTAAATGTACTAAAGGACCAAGTGGAGGATCCACTAGAGGTGGATCTTGTAGTTCTGCCTTTGCTCTTCTTCATTCTCTCTCTTCTCTTAAGCGTCTATTATAAGCTTTGAAACACCTCTCGGGTTCCGCAAGCATGCACTGTAAACCTGAAAGAGACTAAAACAAACCAAAAGCGAAAAAGTGGAAAAATAAAAATAAAAATAACTAAAAACTACTACTACTAGAAATAAATAACCCACATGCTAACGAGACACAAGTCCCTGGCAACTGCGCTAAAAACTTGGAGTCGCTTAGGGTGTGATAAAATAAGAGATAAAAATAAAACATTAAACACCCTAGACTTAACACAGTACTGCAAGTATTACCGGACGTATGCAAGTTTTTATGATAAAAAGATTCGTTCCTCAGAGACTTATGTGTGTTAAACAGATGGGTAAATAAATCAGAGTAGCAATTAATAAATAAAAGACGGAAAATAAAGATGTTTGGTGGAGAGATTAATGATTAACTAAATGAAAAGGCAATAAAATAAATATGAGAGAATAAGATGAGAAAATATAGCTCAGGTTTTGCTCGTATGCACTAATCCTTCTATTTCTTCTACTAGTTAATAAGAGTAATAATAGCTCTTAGATAAGAAGTTAGGATTCTAAATTCCTCCCTACCCCCGTCAGGGTGGACTAGGGTGGCGACATCACATTCATGAGGGGACTTTAATAGGGTGCTCCTACGCCACTAGGTTCTTAAATGAGACTGGCCTTCTAATGATGATCGGTGATTAAATCAAACCCTAGTGACTATCTAGTTGGGCAATCCCTTCTGGATCACTACCGCACACTAGACATTTATGTGGTGTTTTCAATAATTAGATACCCCTTTCGGGTGCCCATCTAACTACTATTAACACAACCCTAAATTGATCAGGTTTAAGACAGACAATAAATCAAAGCACATAAAACAAATATATGGTTAAGCAGCTAGAATCAATTTAAAATAATTCTCCCAAAGAAACATAGATAGAAGAAAATAGAATTCATAGATTATACATATGCAAAACCCAAGTTCTTGGAAAATTAGTTCATACTAGAAAGAAATAAACTAAAAGAAAGATACATACTGTCAACTTGCTCTTTTGAATGATCTATAATGATGAATAAACTTAAGGACTAATTGCAGGATGCAAGGACATGTTTACAATAGTTAAAAGGTGTATTTATAGGAGTCTAGGAAGCCCTAAAACGTTTTATTGGAGTGGAAGACAAGTAATTGGACTTCTAATCCAACTCATATTCCTAGCCCTAAAATATAGAAAAGGTAATAAATTGTTGCTTTCTTGTTTTAGTCATAACCTCTTCGGTATTGCTCTGATTGACGTGTTCTTTGTATCAAAACTGACAGTCTCGGAAAGCTCTACATATTTTTTTCAGAACATTCTTCCAATTTCCCAAACAATATTGAGTTATGATCACTTTAATGGGCATAGCTGCTGGAATTCAGATTTACTTGACAACTTTTCTTTTCCTATTTTATATTTTCCTTCCTTTATCTCCAATTTCCATCATTATCTTCTTTCTTTTATCTCTTGGAATTAATTTGGCATCTAATTAATTACCTTATATCTTTAAAGTTTCACAATTAACAAACAAATAAACCAAATATACTCTAAAAATAATAAATCATCAAATTAAGACAAGAAATAAGAAAGTACAATAAATTAATAAAAATCGAGTTTAACTTCCTAATAATTCCTAAAAATGATTTCTCCAACTAATATTAAATCATCACAAATGGGGAGACATCAAGCACGAAAAAAATGAAGCTTTAGGAAAAATCGGCACGGTTATGTCGCGAGAAAATGAACTGTTCAGAGGTGCGGTACACCACACGATACATGTAGTACGCTGAACGATGTCGCTTGAAATTCAAAGAAAAGAAGGTTACGTGTTCTTTACTTATACTTAAAACCTAAACCTTAGCCTCTTTCTTCTTCCCCAGCCACCCGAACTCCATTGAAGATAAATCCATACCTTCCCTCACATCTGAACACCGCCAAAACACCTAAAATTCATGTCTACAATAATCCTTACAAATTCCAAAAAAAATTAAACACCCAAATCATTACATAACTCCTAGAAATCAAGATTCAACCGCAAAAAAAAATCCAAAACCTTCTCCAAAATCCTTGTATACTTCTCACCCAAATTTTGAGTTGGAGGTCACGGGAGGTGACGCGATTAACGAAGAAACTACATACTGTGAGGAAGATGAGTAAAATCAATACAATTAGGTGGGTTAGGACTAGAGGAAATCGGAAAGGTAAAGACTCTTCTAGAGCTGAAGGATTGGGATGGACTTCATTAGAGGAAGAGTAAGTAAAACCATGGTGATACGAGGAGCTTACATGTAAGAAATGCACCAACACTCTATCTCGAGTGTTTACACGCGAGGCAATAGCCTCAAAGAGTATGTTTTCCCTCTTATCTACCATTTCTTTGATTATATATTTTTACATTATGTGTTTTGTCTTTTAGATTATTGAGTCTGTTTTGAGCCGAGGGTGGGGATTTGTTGTCCCTATCTCCACTTTATGTGATTTATATGCTTTGTGGGTAGACTTTTGTTTTTATTTTGTTAGAGACGATATTAGTGTAGGATGTGTTTAATGGCCTAAAAGCATAAGCTTTAGTGAATCTATGACAATACGTAATTTTTTTGTAAGCTAGTTTTATTATAATGCTTTGAATATGAACATGAAAACACAAATTAATTGTAAAGAAAAGATTAGTAAGCAGTGGAAGTTTAGATCTTAGAGAGCCTTGAGTGGTGTGTAGGTTGTGAGATCCGAACTAGTTAATAAACACATTTAATGAACGTGCTAGAGGTAAGAAAGTTACAAATTTTCATAGTTAGGGAAGTGATTAAGGCGGTTCTTAGATAATCCCCTTTGTGTCGTCTTATCTTGTTGTCCATATTAATTGATTTATTATCTTTCTCAGCCCCTTCTTGCCTTTTGACAACCTTTTATTATTCACGTTACAAGCCATACTCCTTAGATATTATAGGACTTTTTCCATATGACATGCACTGGTGGAATGATTATAGGAAACATTATTAGATGGGTTTTGAGCTATGTATTTGTGTTATGAGATGATGTACTTGTTCTATATTGTAACCCTTTGCCATGGCAAAAGAGAACAAGATTTGAAAAGAGAAAAAATCATATACTGAAAAGAAAAGAAAAATGTTGAAGCACAGTAGCATGACTTCTCACATAAAAAAGATAGTCATGGATAACTTGCAAAAGAAAAATATATACATCTAGACCGGAAAAGTGGATTAATTCTTATGTGATCATCTGGGTTTATGTATTGGTTACTGGGGTTGCAAAATAAGTGCATCAAGTTGGGTTGAGTGAGTAAAATTTACTAGAGTCACTCAAGCTATGGCGACTCGTTGATAGCTTGTGTGGAGAGAGCCAAAAGCTCACTCTAAATTATCCATATATACAATCATATCATCCCTAAGCCTACATTACAACCATAAAAGACCTTATGATTCTTAGCTATATGATTTAGGATCAATTGGACCTTTAGAGACGTAGTTAGATGGACCATTAGAGTCCATGTTAGGATCGATGAACACTCTATAGCCTCCATAATGAATTAAGAAAATAACCTCTCCTTTGTGCATTGCAAAACTAATCTAGTCTTGAACTTGAATCGTGTTTTTTGTTTATATTATAAGTGTATATAGATCAATTAGTTTGTGAAGATTATTACATGAGACTCACTAGGTAGTTGCTTTAGGACTATTCTGTACATTCTCCTTCTCTTGTGCTGATTTGCCTCAGCTGATATTTTCGATACTTCCTTATTGTTCTTTCTTTTTATCTGTTGGGACGACAAAGTTTTGAGTTGGAGGTCTTGATGTCTCTCTTTTTGTGATAAATTAATTTTTTACGTTCCTTTTGTGCTCACCTGAGGGATTTTTCCCTATTATTTGATATATTCTTAATTCTTGCCTTGTTTTCGATAGTTCTCACTTTTAGAGCTATTTGCGCGTAATTTGTTTGTTGAATGTGAACCTTTTAGGTAAATGGATGACATAATATGCCAAAACATGTATAAGAATTCAAGGAAAGAAGATCAAAGAAGGAAACCAAGAGTAAAGGTCCAAAGACACCGTTTTAGAAAGTGAAAGACTTGTCAGCCAGAATTAGAAAGTGGACTGTTTTCGATGCTACGCGAGATTGACGAAGAATTTGGATGAGACCTTTAATATAATTATACGGATCTGAATTACGGTTGGATTGCCACTCAGATTTTGCAATTCGAATGTGTAATGAAGAAGTTATGCATTCTAAAGCTGGAGTGACTCGAACTTGTCCCCTCTTGGAGGAAAACGTTTCTGGAATGGTCTAGGTCATTTAAATGAGCCCAAGACCCATCCAAGCGTTTTTAACCCAATAAATATCAACTCATATCAGTATTAACTTATCTTTTGGCCGTCAAAGCTCAGTTTCCAAGAACTTCAACCACATCAATACTCATGAATATCTAGAGGAGGAAGAACCGACGCTAAAGCTTCACGGTAACACGTCTACGCTTCTCCATCATTGAATCTTTTAGGTGATTTAGTATTAGTCTTAATTTGTCTATCGATTAATTCTGAGCTACTAATTTAAGGGTTATATTATGCATTATTAATTCATTTTTCTTTATGATTGTTATTGTAAGAACAACTGATCATTGTTTTGTTGTGAAACATTTGAGATATTCGTATTTAATTGAATTGGGTTTTAATTTATATTTTCATTGTTTATGTATTTATTATAATTACTTATGTGCTCTAGCCAAGTAGTGGGAGCTATTGTAATTGATCTAACACCCGGGCGGAGGGCGATGTTACATAACTAATACACAAGCGCCTAGTGCCTTGAACGGGTGGGTTCTTGCACACTAGGTAGTCAATAAGGTTAGAGGAACTAAACCTACTCGAAAGCCATGAGGATGTTTAAGGTAGAGAGCTAAGATCATCCGGGCAGGACTTAGAGGATTTTGAATCCAAATTAATGTGACACATCACCCTTTCACACATATCCGTAGAAACGCGTCTCAATATGATAGAGTCTTACTAGAATCCTTAGCTATTATCTTTCGTGCTTGATTAGTATTATTAGTTTTGAAAACAAAACATTAATTCACTTTGCTTGCTTTCAGTTTAAACACTTAAAACCACCTATTCTAATACTGAACACGACTTAGAATAACTACCCAAATCCCTGAGAACATGTATTACTTACATATTACTTGTATCAAACCGTACACTTGCATAGAGATAATCTTGGTTTCTGAGGTGTGTGCGTTTGCTTTTCATATCTATTATTTTATCACACGCCGGTCCAAACAACTACCAAATCAGGATATACAATTGTCACAAAGAATGCAATGTTCAAAATTACTCAGTCCTCGTCACAGGGTGAATCTAATAATCCAATTTTTCGGGATCCAAATTGGAAGTCGAACGTGCCTAATAAAAATGAGATTTTTCACATGTAAAGCTTGTCGAGATATCCTCCCCGCTCAGAAAAATCTAAAACGGAAACACTGCGCAAATGATAATTGGTGTTACTAGTGTGATGAAAATATAGAAAGCATTAATCACCTTTTGCTATAATTTGAGATATGTATTTAGGTTTGGGCGGGATCGATAGTACAAATTAGAGTCGATGAGCAGGACTTAATCTAAGAGGGTGGATGGTAAAAAATTCCAACATAATATGCTACGGTAGGCTGGGATCAGAAAATAGTGACGACATATATTCTTCTGATGTTGTGGAATATATGGATATATAAGATGAAGGACCCACATGAAAATACACAGTTATATTGAGATGATATAATTAGAGCAACTGCCACTGGAATGAAAGATATTTTTGGAAGCGAATGGAATGGAAATCAAGAAATAACAGAGCATGCTAATCGACCTAACACAGGACCACTGTGGAAGGAGAATGTATTTCATGAAGTACGAACATTCATAACTTGCGATGCACATTTTGTCTCAAGGGAGTAACCAAGTGGTATTGGGATTGTGAAACTGGATAGGATCACGAGAAGTCGCTTCTTCTTCCATAAATCAGCATAAATCAGCAGAGGCAGACTCAGCTATGGAGGGAGGGGCGTGGGAAGTGTTGGAAGTAGTTCAGATATGTTAAGAAACAACGAAGATCCAAACCATTATATTTTCCGATAACCTTGATATTAATCAAGGAATCTAGTCACCGTCAGCTGCTTGGTTGCAAGTTGACCTTTTGCGGTACGTACAAGTAAATGACGGAGTTGCATGGAAACGTGTTGTACAAGCATATTCCTCAAAGTCTCAATGTTTTGACTGACACCACTGCGCGTTTGGCTAGACGGAGGGCATGGAATACTGATGAGCGATTTCGGATCAGAGTCGCTTTCTCTCGACTTGGTATTGGTTAGAGTCGCTTAGGGCGATTATTAGGTTTACAAGTAAAGAATTAAATTAATGTTATACTCCATTATATTATTTACAGATATTGTTGATAAAAAAATTTCAAACCAAAGAAATTAGAATCCCACGAGGCCCATCTACATCCAACCTACACATAGTTACTACTCTTAGCTAGATATGATTTATCGAAAGAAAAAAAAGAGTTATACTTTGGTGGTGTTAATCACACGGTTTGAGTTGACAAAAATAAAAGATAATCACACGGTTTCGTACATGTCTTCCATTTCTTTGGACACCACGAGCCAATACATAGGATGTTTTTATCTTAGAAAGTCAAATGAATATGAATTTTATGAACTTTTCACAATTTCTCGATGAACTGGTCGATTACTTATCTGTGTGGTGATGGTTATCTATAATAACAGATACCATATTATGAAAGAGTAGTCATATATACCGTTCAATATATTACTTAGGATTATGATGTAGTGTGTCTTAATTGAGAGCAATTTATGATTAGATTAAAAAACTAATAAGATTGATAAATTACATCATGTCATACGTGATATGTTAGGTAGTATAAATTTTAGATGCTATATATCATTACTCATTACTAATAAAGGAATATGCATCTGATCCAATATTTTCGAGAATTCGGTATCTAGAGGTGACGAGATTGTGTAAATCAACTAAAAAGAATACTAACATCCCAAAGTTTGGACACTATCTCGAAAATGGGAGGATAACATGAGCGATTTAGTTTTATTCTTCGAACAACCGCATCATATATGCTAATATCAGCGAAAGTATATGATTCGTGTCAATCTCAAGTAGTTACAAAGACGGGTGTCAAGTTGTAAATCTGTAAATAGGATCTTGGCATGTAACCTTCCAATGAACTTTTAACAAGAAATATCTTGTAAAGAACAACGAACCCGAAATTTAATATAATTCATAAATTGAATTCACTGTAAATTATTGTTTCAGTTTATTTTACTTATCATGCAGTGTTCAATCAGATTGGCATCGTTTATGGGAGGAAACAAGCTTTTTACTAAGATACTGATGTCTCTCCATTTGTCATGATTTAATCTTAGTTGGAGATATCATTTTTAGTGTTTTAGAAGTCTAAATACTCGATTTTCACATGATATAGTGCATTTTCCTATTTATAGTCTTGATTTAATGAATTATTATTTTTAGAGTATATTGGATTTAATTATTTATTTAGTATGAATCTTTAAAGATCTATATGGAGATTAATTAGATGTCAAGTCAATTCTAAGAGATAAAGAAAAGAAGATATAAATGGAAATTGGTGAAAAGAAAGGAAAAGCTATGATATGGAAAGATAAAGTTGCCAAATAAATCTGAATTCCAACATCCACGACCACAAAAGGGCTCATAACTCAAGATTAATTAGGAATTTGGAAGAATGGTTTGAAGCAAAGTCAAAGAGATTTCTGAGACGACCAGTTTCGACTATTGGAACGCATCAAACGGATAAGTACTGAAGCAGTTAAGACCAAAACAAAACAGTGGCTAATTATTACCTTTTCTATATTTTAGGGTTACGAATTTGAGTTGGGCTTGGAGTCCGTTACTTGTCTTCCACTCCAAGAAAACAAATTAGGTCTTCTAAACACCTATAAATACACCCTTATATCCCTTGTAAATCATCCTTGCCTCACATAAATTAGTCCTTAGGGTTTATATCATTAGAGTTATTGTAGAGAGCAAGATGAAGTCTTTTATTCAATCTTTTAGTTAATTTCCTTCAGGTATGAACTAATTTTCCCATAGCTTGGGTTTTGCATTATATATAATCTATGAATTCTATTTTCTTTCTATCTAAGTTTCTTTGGGAATGATATTATCTGCTTACCCATATATTTGTTTATGTGTTTTGAATTATTGTCTATCCTAAACCTGATCACTTTAGGCTTTCTTAATAGTAGTTAGATGGTTGCCCGGAATGGGTGTCTAATTATTGAAACACCACATAACGTCTAGTGTCCGATATTGGTCCTGACAACACCGATTCTAACTAGATAGTCATTAGGGTATGTTTTAACCACTATCACCATGTTTGGAATTGAATTGCTTAGGGCCTTGGTGGCGCTTGATAACCCTAAGTTTAGGTTGCCTCGGGTTGTGCCGTAGCCCCCCTAGTCGCTCTCAAGGTCTAGGGTATGGGAATTTAGAATCCTGACTAAGTATTTAAGAGCTATTATCTCCCTTATTAACTGGAATTTGATAGAAAGAATTAGAAGGATTAGTACATACTAGCAAAACCTAAGTTATATCTCTCATCTCATATTTCTTTGTATTTCTTTACTGTCTTTTGATTCCATTAGTTTAATTAATCATCTTCCAATTTATTCTTATTTATTTTCTGTATTTTAATTAATTACTTGCTACTCTTGATATTTTCTCATTCGTGTACACACTAAGTCCCTGAGAACGAACTTTCTTATCATTAAAACTTGCATACGTCCTGTAATACTTGCAGTACCGTGCTTATCTAGGGTGAATTGTGCATCGTTTATCTATCTTTTATTATATTATTTTATCACACCCTAGGCAACACCAAGTTTTTGGCGCCGTTGCCGGGGACTTGTGTCTCGTTAGTGTGTGGGTTATCTATTTCGAGTAGTAGTTTTTAATTAATTTTTATATTTCAGTTTTTGTTTTTATTTTTCCAGATTTACGCTTGTGGTTTGCTTTAGTCTTTTTCAGGTTTCAACAGTGTTTCATCTTTGGCCTCCTCTACCGAAGCCCGAAAGGAGCTTCACAGCTTATAACAGACTTATCCGAAAAGAAAGATCCTTAATAAGAGTTATGGCAGAACAACAAGATCCAGTGAATCTTAGAGTACTTGGTCCATTAGGAAATATACCACCACCGGTAGAAGGTAACGGAAATAAAAACGATCAGAACAGAGTTGAGCAAGACCTCCCAGACTTGGGAGTACCATTTCATGTTCAACCATTAGGTTACCGTCCTCCAGAGATCCAGAATATTAAATTTAGGCCCGATCCGGGCATGCTCAGTCAATTTCAAAGTTTTGGACTCTATAGTGGTGCAGAAGTTCAAGATCCGGTAAGAGCGATTCAAAAGTTCATGCAGATTTGTGATGCCTATGTTACTTCGGGCATTACACGCGAGCAACTGTATTGTCACATGTTTTCGTTCTTTTTGACCGATAAAGCTGGTGAGTGGCTAGATAGGCAACCACCAGAGACTATTAATACATGGGAAAAACTTCAAGCCGCATTCTTTAACCGTTTTTATCCGAAGAGTATCAGACTCAAAGACCAAAGCGAGCTTGCAAAGTTTTGTCAAGAGAATGGAGAAGAAGTAGGAGACGCGTGGATAAGGTTTCAACAGAAGTTAGCTAGATGTCCACACCACGGTTACACCCCATCTTTACAGTTAGCTATATTCTATCAGGGTATCCATAGAGAAAGTAGAGTGAGGGTAGATAATCTTGGAAAGTGAAATTTTGTGTCCATGGATCCTGCAGAAGCCGCCGAAGGTTTAGAAAATATTATTGAAACAGAATGGAGTTGGCCACTTTCGCGAGATCCTAATACAAACGCCAAAGGTACTCTTCTATTAGATGCAGAAACTGCAAACTCAGCTCAATTGTCCGCATTAGAGAATCAAATCAAAGAACTTAAGCTTGAGATGCAGATACATTTAACCGCATCAAATGTAGTGCAAGAAGCACAAGGTTGTCAACAGTGTGGGGTTATAAATCATACATGGGAAGAGTGCGAAGGAAATCCAGCATCTGTTTATTTCATATCCAATCGAGGAAATTCTCAATTTGGTAATAGGAATCATCCGGGTATGCAATATTCAAATCCCCACGGGGGCGCTAATCCTGGTCACTATCAACCTCGTCCCCCGAATAACTCTTTCCAACCAAGATTCAATATCAAAATCAAAATTATAACCGACCTACTCATCCACAACAACCAATTAATGATGCATATACTGATATTTTAGCTCAGAAAGCTTTACCACAGTATCCTCAAGAAGGAGCTGGGGGTGATCAACAATTGAAGAATTTTATGGATCTGATGACCACTAATATGCATTCATAGAGCGAGAAGTTAAGAGAACAAGAAGCTTCAATTCAAATTTTAGGTATGCAAGTAGAACAAATTAATAAAGTTCTTACTAATATTATGGAACAAAAAGAATTGGAGGCTATCAAAGGAGGTGATGTCAATGTTGGATTCGAAGCTTGCAAGGCTATTTGCCTTGAGATTGAAGAAAATAAGGAAGTAAAGCATGCTGCCAAAAGTGCCTTGGAAATTCCTAGTACCGAAGAAGAACCAACCAAGTCTAGCCCCATGGACTCTAACTGTTCTGAAGATGATGAGGAAAAAGATTCTGAAGAATCCGACTTTATACAGCTTCTGAAAGATATGCAAGAAGAGATTAGATCGGTTATGGAGTTACAAGCTGAGTGAGCTAAAGAGAAAGAGGAGAAAGCCTCAAAAGAACCAAGAGTTGAAGTTGCACTTGCTGTGCAAGAAAAGAAAGAAGAAGAGAAGGTGGAATTGCCACCAATTGTTCAAACAGTGTCATCAACCATTCCTGATACAAATCTGAAAGGTGACATTGAACTCAAGAAATTTGTAGAGGCGTACACTCCTGAAAATATCAACGCCCAGATGCTTGAGATTGCGAAGAAAGGGCTTACACCGCAACAAGTTTTCACGCAAGTTATTCCAGAGAAAAAAGCGAGTGTAGAAGCCAAGAGAGAGAGAGAGAGACTGTGAGAGTCTCAAGAAGAGTAGAGAAAGAGTTACCATTAAAGCTCAAAGATCCTGGAAGTCTCAACCTTCCTATCCAAATAAATGGTATGCTCAAGGTGAAAGCCATGTACGATGTGGGTTCAGGTGTGAATCTTATGCCAAAGTCCGTGTTCGATAGACTTGGACTTCAGAAGTCAGAGAAAGCTCCAGTGAAGTTGCAGTTTGCTGACAACTCAGTTACCAAGACATGGGGAACAATGGAGGACGTCCTCGTCCGATCAAGTAATATCACCATCGCTGATGACTTTGTTATACTTGATTTCGATGCAGATAAGCAGGTTCCAATCATACTTGGAAGGCCTTTCATGGCCACTAGTCAAAGCATAATCAACTTCCAGGAAGGGACCATTACCCTTCATGCTAAAGACGTATCTGAGACATTCTATGTCTGGGGCAAGAAACCAAGGAAGTCAGATCCCACCGTTCCTATCATCCACAGCCTTTCACATCACAAAGTCCCTAAAGAGAAGATCCATGAAAAGTCTGTGGATACTGAGCCAAACATTGACTTTGGGGTCGGCCATTAAGTTCTATGGAAATCCCTCAAACCAGAGAATAGGCCACGAGGTTACAAAGACTCGTGGATGGGACCATTCATAGTCACTAAAGTTGTTTTAGCTAAGGTGATAGAGATCAGGCCTAAGAAGGGCATTAAGCGCAGATTAGTTGATGTTCATTTCCTTGCTCGTTGTTGGGGAGGCTATATTCGCAAATCTTGATAGAGGTAACGCGTATAACTTTAAAAGACGTTAAATAAAAGTGTTGTACAGGAGACAACCCGCAATTTTTTATGTTTTTATGTTTTAATTCATGTTTAGTTTAGTTTCTTTTAGTTGATATTGCATATTTGAGAAAGGTATTAGTGTTTTTGATGTTCATGTATTAAATTAATCGAGTTTGGGAGGAAAAACAAATTTTTTGGGCATATTCTGATCTGACCGCCGGTATGCCGGTCACACGACTGGTAAGCCGGCGGGTCAGAAACACGAGCCCTCGGGTATTCGTCTCGGGTTCTTTGCCGAGAGTTGATTTTCGAAAGCAAGCAGCACCGGTATGCCGGTCCATATAGCCGGTATGCCGGTCAAGTCAAAACACGAGGCCTCGGGTGCGCGGTTCGGGTATTTTGCCGAGGATGAGTTTTCAAGAACAGCAGCACCGGTATACTGGGCCATACCGCCGGTCAGCGCCGCTGGAGAGAGAAAAAAGTGCTTTTTTTTAGGTTATAAGGAAGAAGAGGTTGGTCTATTACGAATTTTAAAATCCTTAAGCCTCTCTTTCTTCTCCAAACCTCTCCAAACTCCATTAAAGCTTCATCAAACCTTCCCCAAACATCAAAACACTACCCAATCACCATAAAAACACATCAAAGCTTCTCCCCACATCATTACAAAGAAGATTCAACCATCCAAATCTTACCAAAACACATCAAATTCAAGAATCAAAAGCTAAAATTTCAGAAATTCATCCAACAATTTCTTAGATCCATACCAATCCATCAAGAATCCATCTTACCCAAATAGAGATTCATCATCAAAACACCTTTCCTAACCCAAATAAAGCTTTTTCAACCAATAAACAAGAGTTTCAATTTTCAAGGGTGGTTAAAGCTTTGAATTGGAGGTTAATTGAGATGACAAAAAGAACGGAAACATTATCTACTAAGAGGGAGATGAAGAAAAGAAAGGTATTGGGTTCTATTGAGAATAAATCAAGTGAGAAAAGTTCTAGTTCCAACACAAAGGGTAAGATAGATATTGTAAAGAGAGGTGAGCTAGCTGCGTTTGATTCAAAAGGAAAAAGGGTTAACCTTTTTGTGAAGAAGACAACACAATCTCTCGAAATCAAAGGTCTTACACCCGAAGATAAAGAGAAAGCTTCAAAATCCATGATAGTTTCTACAGAAAAACAATTAACGGAACTACCTTTTGCTTATGAGAGAGTATTTGATGAAGAAGTTGGTAAAGGAGAGTACAAGAGATTCTTGGAGCTTGGTGAAAGATTGGGTTGGTCTACATTCATGGTAAGACGTTCTGATTTATGTCATGAGTTAGTTTCAGATTTCTATTTAGACCTCTTTAGCCGAGATAGTGAAGGTTGTGTTCCAATTAGAGGAAAGTTAGTTCCTTTCACAGTTGAAGAGATTAGACACCACTTCTAGTTTAAGAAATTGGTTGGACCATGCAAGTATAGGGAAGCGGTGGATAGAGAAAGAATCTTTGATTGGACTTTACTTTTTGAGTATGTTTTAGACAAGGAGAAAGTGCAATCACATAAGGGAGAATTGAGGGAACCTTGGCCTTACAGATATCTTCAACCGGATGCTAAAGTTTGGCACAATTTCCTTTTCCCTAACGTATTTGAGAACACAAGAATTGGGACATAAGTAAAAGGAACGCTCTGTTTTTGAATTGTATTTTGAGAGGAGAAGAAGTGGATGTGGCACAATTGATCTTTGAGGAGGTGATGCGATTTTCGGTCTCTCCTAAAATGGTTTATAATGCAAAATATCCTACTATGATCACGTGCCTTGTGCGAAAAGCGAATGTAATTTTGGGTGAAGAAGAGAAACTTGAGTTTAAAAAGAGAAACATTATTAACGATGCTTGGATCATGAAAGTCTTGAAAGAAGCGGGATTTACGCAAGTCTCAAAAGAAGAAAAGGAGCAAAGTTGGCAAGAGAAGATGGAGGAGCGTTTAAATAAAGTCGAAGCAGCTCAAACTTCCTCATCCGAAGATGTGGCACAAATCAAAGCCAATAAAGTGCACATCATAACACTACTTGAGCAATTAAAGAAAGATCCAACAAATCCTATCGTGGATGTCGATAATGCGAGGCAATAGCCTCGAGAGTATGTTCTCTTTCTTCCTTACCAATTCTGTAAATATGTTATCTGCTAATTTTAATTTATTTTTTGAGTGTTTTTCGATTCGTGGGGACACGACTCATTTTTGAGTTGGGGGTGTGGGGATTCGTTGTCTCTCATCTCAATTTTTCTGTTTTCAGGTAGAAATTAAAATTTTGATACATAGGAATTAGATGTAGAGTGTGTTTAATAGCTTGAAAGCATAAGCTCAGTGAGTTAATGATAGTAAGTAGTATGTTTATGAGCTATTTTATTTTGTATGCTTTGAGTATTTGCAGGAAAACACACATTGATAGTAAAGAAAAGATTAGTTAGCAATGCGATAGAAAGTATGTTCTATCTCAGGGAGCCTTGAGTGGTTTGTAGGCCGTGAGATCCAAGCTAGTTGACAAACCCATTTGATGAACGTGCTAAAGGTAAGAGAATAACGAAATTGCATGGTGTAGAAAATGATTAAGGCAGTTTTTTCATATTGAAGCCACTTGAAGCCTTTTAGCTCTCTCGTCCTGTTATTTTATTTGATATTTTATATCCTTCTCATCCCCTTCTAGCCTTTCTAAAGCCTTTTCAATTAACCAAATTATAAGCCATATCCTTTTAGATTATAGGACTTTTCCATATGACCCGCACTCGAATCGCGATGCATAGACAGTTGTTTTAGAACTAGAGTTTGGGGTGGTGGGTCTACCATTATGGGAATTGTTATTGGGTTGGGATATTTGAGCTTATTAATTGTGCTCTGTTATTATTTAAATGATGATTCACCGGTTTATATTGTAACCCTTTGTCGGGGTAATAGTGAATGAAAAAAGCTAAAAAGCATGAAAAGAAAAGAAAAAATATATGAAAAAATAGTGTGATATCTCAACATCAAAAAGAGAGTCATAGCTATACAAAAGAAAAAATTGATTGAAAAGAATATATATTTGGACCGGCAAAGTGGAATTTTTATGTGAACATATTTATGCTTTAATTGGGTTATTAGGGATGTTACTTTGTGCATCAAGAAAATCATTGGGTTGAGTGAGAAACGTTTTATGAGAGTAAACTCAATCTCTAGGGCGATTCGTTGATGGTTAGTGAGGAGAGAGCCAAAAGCTCACTCTAAATTATCCAAATATACTTATCATACCGTCCCTAAGCCTAAATTACAACCTAAAAGACCTTTTGATTCTTTTCTATGTAATCTAGAAGTGATTGAGCCAATATAGAGTAGTTAAGTGGATCTTTAGATACTAGTGAAGTTCGATGAACAATCTATAGCTTCCTTGGTGAACTGAGTAAAGTTCCTCTCCTTCTTACATTGCGAAACTAATCTAATCTTGAATTCAAGTCTTGTTGACTGTGGATATGAGAAGTGTACATATATGTAGTTTGTAAATATTATTACATGAAATTTTCTGAGTAGTTGCTTTATGTCTATTCTATATATTCTGCTATCTCCTTTCCCATTGTGTTAATTGACCTAGGTGTGTATTTAGAGACTTCCCTTTGTTTTTATTTTTATTGTATTAGGACGATACAACTTTGAGTTGGGGGTCTTGATGTCTCCCCAATTGTCATGATTTAATCTTAGTTGAGACATCATTTTTAGTGTTTTAGAAGTCCAAATACTCGATTTTCACATAATATAGTGCATTTTCCTATTTCTAGTCTTGATTTAATAAATTATTATTTTTACAGCTTATTGGGTTTAATTATTTATTTAGTATGAAGATTTAAAGATATATATGGAGATTAATTAGATTCCAAGTCAATTCTAAGAGATAAAGGAAAGAAGATATACATGGAAATTGGAGAAAAGAAAGGAAAAACTATGATATGGAAAGATAAAGTTGACAAATAAATCTGAATTCCAATACCCACGACCACAAAAGGGCTAATAAATCAAGATTGGTTAGGAATTTGGAAGAATGGTCTGAAGCAAAGTTAAAGTGCTTTCCGAGACGATCAGTTTTGGCTATTGAAACGCATCAAACGGATAAGTATTTAAGCAGTTATGACCAAAACAAAACAGTGGCTGATTATTACCTTTTTTATATTTTAGGGTTACGAATTTGAGTTGGGATTGGAGTCCATTACTTGTCTTCCACTCCAAGAAAACAAATTAGGTCTTCTAAACACCTATAAATACACCCTTATATCCCTTGTAAATCATCCTTGCCTCACATAAATTAGTCCTTAGGGTTTATATCATTAGAGTTATTGTAGAGACCAAGTTGAAGTCTTTTATTCAATCTTTTAATTTATTTCCTTCAGGTATGAACTAATTTTCCCATAGCTTTGTTTTTGCATTATGTATAATCTATGAATTCTATTTTCTTTCTATCTAAGTTTCTTTGGGAATTATATGTTTTAATCTGATATTAGCTGCTTACCCATATATTTGTTTATGTGTTTTGAGTTATTGTCTGTCTTAAACCTGATCACTTTAGGCTTTCTTAATAGTAGTTAGATTGTCGCCCGGAAGGGGTGTCTAATTATTGAAACACCACATAACGTCTAGTGTCCGATATTGGTCCTGACAACACCGATTCTAACTAGATAGTCATTAGGGTATGTTTTAACCACTATCACCATGTTTGAAATTGAATTGCTTAGGGCCTTGGTGGCGCTTGATAACCCTAAGTTTAGTCTACCTCGTGGTTGTGCCGTAGCCCCCCTAGTCGCTCTCAAGGTCTAGGGTATGGGAATTTAGAATCCTGGCTAAGTATTTAAGAGCTATTATCTCCCTTATTAACTAGAATTTGATAGAAAGAATTAGAAGGATTAGTGCATACTAACAAAACCTAAGCTATATCTCTCATCTTATATTTCTTCGTATTTATTTACTGTCTTTTAATTCCATTAGTTTAATTAATCATCTTCCAATTTATTCTTATTTATTTTCTGTCTTTTAATTAATTACTTGCTAATCTTGATATTTTCTCATTCATGTAACACACTAAGTCCCTGAGAACGAAATTTCTTATCATTAAAACTTGCATACGTCTTGTAATACTTGCAGTATCTTGCTTATCTAGGGTGAATTGTGAATCGTTTATCTATCTTTTATTATATAATTTTATCACACCCTAGGCAACCCTAGATACCATGATGACAAAAACAAGAGCCAGTAGAAAAACTAAAAGTGGAGAAAATGTATGATAGCAGTGCATAATGAAGATTGACAAGATAGAGCAACAACCTCCAACTTAGTAGAATCAAACAATATATACTCTCAAGGGAACAGAAAAGTTCTACCACAAGTAATTGTTCATGTGGTAACAAAAATACTCGCTCTTATTGTGACAGAAGTGGCAAAACTAATTATACCAGTGTAGCAACCCCAACAGTTGTAGAGGAAGCACCCTCGTATTTTAAGAGAATCTTGTTCCTTTGTTACTATATATGAATATGTCCAACCACCCCCGGTGGTGGTGATCAATTCAGAAACATTAGGTCATTTTTTACAAACTCGACATCAACGTCTATCAACACCAGATCATTCCATTCGCAAATCAAAGGGTCCAAATCAAAACTCGGAAAATCAAGAACCTAATGATATGACATGGAGATCAGAGCCATATGAAGCAGATGGGGAAGCCAATTTTAATCAGGTTAACAACTTATCCTGAGAAGTTTTAGATGTAACGGTACCTTGAAGGTTTAAGCCATCACAATTATAGATGTACGATGGTTCGACAAATCCACACCACCATGTTAATATATATATATATATATATATATATATATATATATATAAGGACCATGGAGTTGATAACATATTCTAATGCCATCTACTGCCGAGATTTCCCATCAACTTTGTTACAAAGACCACGACCGTGGTTTTCAAAGTTGGAGCCTACGTCAATTGGATTATTCAATCATTTAAGCAAAGGCTAAAGGTATGACACACAGGGGTAAACGTTTAGGGAAAGATTCATAGACACAATTTTAACGGTATCAACAGAAAGGGGAATCATTACAAAGTTACACGAAGAGATTCTAAATCACATCCTATGATACATAAAATTATTATAATACTATAGTACGCCTTCTTTCACTCGTGGTTTTATGAATAAGCACTACAAGAAATAGTATCTTTAGCGGCAAAAAATTTAACACTAAAAATCTTAATTTTGCCGCTAATAGTCATTATTTTTCGCCTCTATAAGTTTCTCGCTATAGGTACTTTTAGTAGCAAATTATTTGTTTTTGCCTCTATTAACTTTATCTTTAGCGGCAAATATTGCCGCTTAAAATATAATTAGAGGCCATTTTGGTTTTTAAAAATATCATTAGAAGTCATTTTAATTGTTGCCGCAATAGCTTCCCCGCTAATGCTATCATTAGAGCCATTTTAATTGTTGCCTCAATAGCTTCCCCGTTAATGCTACTATTTCTTGTAGTGAAGATATTCTAAATAAGGTTAACTTCAAAGTCTTGTCTAACTCTCATATAAATATCGAAAGAAGCCAAACCATATATCGAGGTTCAAGATGTGGTCTTGGTATCGAAAGAAAGGTCTCAAATGAATGACGACAAGTAAGTTGTCGAAAGAAGGACAACACTCGTACGAGTATAAAAAACAATACAGAAAAATAAAGTGGATAACATGATGAAACAATATAGGCACATTTTTTAATTTACGACCAAGCATATGAGAAGTGTTGAATATAATTGAAATAGATCTCTCATTGAGGAGGGACTCATATGATGATAGGAGATCCTAGAAAAAAGAAACAAGAATAAAAACTACCATTTTCATAAAGATATTGGTTACTAAACAAACAAGTGTCAAATGTTGCTCGCTAAAATAAAATGTTTAGATAGTTTAGGTAAAATTCGTCCTCCAGACAGTAGAGTCAAGCCCAATAATAATCCGGGAAAGGAAAAAGTTTCCCCCTCAAAATAACTTCTTCAACAACCAACATCATGAAGGAAGAGCTGTGCCACTTGGAAGACTTAAGGGTCATAAAGGTTTCCTCGAGAAACAATATAGCGATAACCCCCCAAAAGGAGGTTTTGAAATGGAATTAAATATTATTGATGGAGGATTTGCGGCAAGAACAACTTGTATTGGAAGAAATCGTTATGTTAAGAAAGTTCATAGACTTATAACTCATGGAGGACCTAAGTTTTATGACGATGTAAAGTTCAATAACAATGATGCAAAGGTGTGGTTTTTTTCACGATGATGCATTGGTAATATTAATTGCTACAACCATTGGTAATGCTCTCACCAAAAGAATAATAATCGATACAGGAAGTTCGGTAGAATTGTTATTCCTTACGCGGTCGATAAAATGAGAATTAATTGAGCTAATATTGTACAAGAATATTTATATACTATATGAGATTTTATTTGTAAAGTGTTATACCCATGGGGCATATCGAGTTATAATTGAAAATAGGTACTAACAAAAAATATATGTTCTTATCAAGACAAAATTTGTTGTGGTAGAGTGTGAGTCTGCTTATTATGCCATCCTTGGAAGAACTACACTCAATAAATTTTGTTCAGTGATATCTACTTATCACCTCATTATGATTAACCAACAAAAGAAGGAATAAAAATTGCTAGAGAAATCAGGCTTTTCAGACGTTGGAGTCACGGAAAATCGAATGATGATATAGTGTTTAGCTATGAGAAAATGTGAATATGGATCAAATTGAAATCAACACACAATCAAAATGGCACACAACCTACTTGGTCAACAGAGGTTTATGGCTCTATTTATGATCACAAAGGATGTGTTGGAGTTGATGAAGCAAGGTCTTGGTATGAATAATCTAGTTTATAAGCTCAAAATTTAAGGTGGCGATGACACATATCGCATGTAGGCGCAAGAGCAGACACATACGAGTTTATTTTTTGAAAATGGAGAGATTTTACCTAACCCATGGCATTGATGAACATCTACTTGAATTTATAATAAATTCATGTCGAAGAAGATGGATTCATGAGATGTAATTAGTGAAAATTCTAATATAAACCTCGTCACACACGTTATCCTCTTTAAGGAGTTTTTAATGAGGTGGTTGCGATTAAGAATGTAGTTTAATTTATTTTAGCTTTAAATCATATCAGTTGTTAACATTCTTTACTGTGATATCAAGATATGCTTACACATAATTATGCCTACTTTGATCAAACACAAATAAAGCTAGATTACATGCCTACATGGGGTTATCAAAGCTGATAGAATAGGATCAAATAAATAAAGTACACAAGTTAGTAATAGACACAATATTTACGTAGAAACCTGATGTCTCCTCTTTTGTTTTATTTATATGCCTCTAGGAGATATCAAATTAGGTGATTATCTGGCTATTTCGATAGACTTTTAGTAATAATATGCAATATTTCATTTTCTCTCCTTAGATTTTAGTATTTTTGATTTATTAAGCTTTTGCGCGTAATATGGTGTGTTTTAGTGAAAAGTTTGTAGGTTTCTAATACTAGCAAGTAGAGTAATCAAGAATAGAAGTCAAAGATCGTGTCAAGAAGTCAAAAGCTACAAAAAAATATCCCAAGGAGTTGACAAATTTGAGCTGAAAATCTGGAATGCTGATGGAAAGTGCTGATTTCGAGCTACCTAAAGATGGATTCAGCCCCTGAGTAATGAAGAAGATTCGTACCTTATCGAATTACGAAGAATTAGCAAGTTGAATGAGTCAATTCGGAGTTATATTGAGAAAGTTACAACCGTTTTCGTGAAGGGTGTACAGCAGTTACGGGATTTGGGCTTAAGTTATGGCTTTCTAATTTTCATTTAATCCTTTAAGAAACCCCTAGTCTGAATTTATTAGTATAAAAGGGTTTTTAAACTTCTATTTTCACACACAATTCATTATTCACAAAGTCAGACAACCAGAGAAGAAGCAGAAGCAATGAAGAGAAGAAGCAGAGAGCTGGAGAAATTCAACTTCTCCAATTCGCAGCCGAATCAACTCTTCAATTAGGTTTCTTATCTTTATTTCTGTAAAACAATTATGAATTCCTTTACTCTTAATTTCTTAGTTTTTACGATTATGAGCTAAATTCAATTGGTACTTGAGAACGCATTTATGGGTTAAACCCCAATCTATTTCATTCAATGTTTTTGGATTTGGGATTATTTTAATTGAAATCGAATTGGGTAATTAATATTTTTCTTTAATTTTCTTTTATTTACTATTATTGAAGTTGCGAATCAATATTAGGACTTAGTACTTAGGCTGTTCCATTTAGCGGCAAATGGATCACCTTGACGGGGGGTCTAGGTACGGGCATAATTAATGAATGTAGGATAGAAATTATTCGACCTTGACAGGCTTAATTAATCCTATGGCCAATTGGGTAATTATGATTTAATCATTCGAAGGTGGACTATATTCACCCTGACGGGGTTTGTAGGACCTAAGAAGAGTTCCTTAGTCCACCCGGGGGTAAGTAGAATTGCGAATCCCGACCAATATTATTTACCGAATTCGTCCTTTAAACAATACATGGAATGAATAGATTTAGGTGAAATCCTAGCGTTGCTCAAGTACTACCTCTCATACCTTGCATTTAGCTATTTTATTTACTTGCGTCTAACTTAATATTTGCATTAAATTAGTCTTTTAATTATTTGTCTTAGTTATAGAAAACAAAACAAACAATCTTAAAATTATTTATTTGCTTTTACATGCAATTATTCACTAATTGATAAGTATTAGAGTCAACCAATCCGTCCCTACGAAGGAATCTGTTTTATCACATATATTACTTGGGACAACTGTACACTTGCAGTTGTGGTTCTCTTTTCCTTATTGCATTATTTTTAGAACACACAAGGGACCACCAAGTTTTTGGCGCCGTTGCCGGGGACGGTAGCGTGTGACCCCGGTGTTATCCTTTAGTGTTAGTTGCATTTTTATTTTTCAGTTTTACGCTTTGTTTGTTCATCTTTTTCAGGTTTTTAGGTTTGGTGTATGCGAAGGAAGCTATTTAAGGATCTTGAGACACTACCTCTGATCCTTGAAAATCCTGAATCATTAGTCATACTTGCTAACAAGAAAAATAGAGAAGAAAAATAAGCGAAAGAGTTAGATGAGAGATTAGCTAGAGAAATAGCCGACCTTCCGATTAATAATAACGGTCAGAACAATGGCCAAATTCCACCTCCTAATCCTCCAGTTCAAGCCCAAGTAGCTGATCCATGGTTCATTAATAATCCAGTACAAGAACCGTTCTGTGCTCCTCATCTTGGGATTGGCCCATCCGATATAGATGTTCCGAGATTTCGTCCAGATTCGGGTATGTTAGCTCAATTTCAGAATTTCGGAAATTTTCGTGGCAAGCCTGGAGAAGATCCTATTCGCGCGGTACAAAAGTTTATGCAAATCTGCGATTCTTACATCACTCAAGGAGTAACAAAAGAGCAAATGTATTTTGCTACATTCCGATTTTTCGTAATAGATGGAGCGAGTGATTGGCATGATTCGCAAGAACCTGGAAAGATTACGAATTGGGAACAATTACAGACAGCGTTTTTTGACATATACTACCCATCCAGCATGAGGTTAGTGCTCAACTCGAATTAACACATTTCCGACAAGAATATGATGAAGCTTTGGGTAGAAGTTGGTCGAGATTCAGCTTTATTTGCAAAGAGTCCCCGATCATGGCCTTTCAGAACAACAACAAATGAAAATCTTTTACAAAGGCCTTGATGGACAATCAAGAAAGGATTTAGATTTATTATGTGGTGGTGGATTTTTACAGGTTCTGCCCGTTCACGCGAAGATCATCTTGGATAGAACGGTAAATAATGAAGTGGGTTGAAATACTACTGTAAGAACACCTGTTAAAGGGGGAGTTAATAACGTCAATATTGAAGAAAAGTTCACCTCCTTAGAGAAAAAAATACAAACCACATTGGAACAACAATTGAAACAACTTACGTTAGCTGTGAAAGAAGGTTTTTCGAGTAAAAGGGTTGAAGAGTTTATGGCTATTCTTATTATGGTGTGAATGATCATGAATGGGAGACTTGTCAAAATAATCAAGAATCCGTGATATTTGTTTCCAACAAAGGTAACTACAATTCGAGTGGTCAAGGATATCAACCAAACAGAAACCATCCTGGGTTTCAGTATTCAAATCCTAATGGGGCAGCAAATCCGACATACGCGTATCAGCCGCGTCCCCAAGGTAACACTTATCAACCTAGACCACAAATAACTATCAGGAAGGACAAAATTACGGATATCATGTTCAAAGGCAACCTCCTCAAAATAGTTATAATGATACGATGAATCAAAGAGCCTTACCTGCTCAACCTCAAGAAGGAACAAAAGATCTTCGGGTAACGGTAGATAAATTAATGGCACTTCATGCACAATCCATTCAGAGTTAGCAAGCTAATGAAGTTGCAATTAAATTATTGGAGAATCAAATGGATCAAATTTCGAAGCAATTAAATCAGCGTCTACAAGGAAGACTCCCCAATGATATTGAAATCCCAAGACAAACCGAAGATTGTAATGCCATAGCGTTGAGAAGTGGTAAGAAACTTCCTCCACCTCCATTTCCGGTCGTGAAAGAAAAAGAAGTGACAAATAAAGGAAAAACAGTAGTGGAGGAGGAAGAGAAAGAGAATGAACCTGAAGTGATAGAAGTGGAGAAAATTCCAGAAGTTCAGAAAAAGAAAGATATTGTGGAAAACCGTCCTCCTCCACCTTTTCCTTCGAGAGTTCAGAAGAAAGGAGACATGGCCGATTATCAGAGATTTTGAATAGGGTAAGAGGTCTCAACATCAACATTCCGTTATTAGAAGTTATTAAAGATATACCGAAATACGTGAAGTTTTTGAAGAGAGCCCTAATTAACAAGAGGCCATATTGTGATAATGAGGTGATTGGGTTACGCGAAGAGTGCAGCGCTATTTGCCAAAGTAAGTTGCCACCTAAATTGCTTGATCCTGGGAGTTTTACAATTCCGATATCGATTGGTAAGGATTGGCAAGGAAAAGCACTATGTGATTTGGGTGCAAGTATCAATCTTATGCTCAAATCAATCTTCGATAAGTTAAGAATGGGAGATGTGAGACCTACCTCTATGGTCTTACAAATGGATGATACGTCCCTCGTCCATCCGGAGGGACGAATCGAAGATGTCCTCGTTAAGGCAGGTACTTTAGTTTTTTCCGTTGACTTTGTTATTATTGAATACGACGTGGATAGGAATGTCCCCATCATTTTGGGACGACCATTCCTAGCCACGGGGCGTACTTTAATTGATGTAGAAAACGGAGAATTAACCATGAGAATCCAAAACGAGGAGGTGAAGTTTAATATGTTCAGAGCCATGAAATATCCAGATGTTCCAGGAGATTGCTTTCGAATGGATGTAGCTGAACATGCCACGCAAGAGGTATTTGATTGTTTTAATTATGATGATATCTTGCAGGTTGCTTTAACACTAGACTATCCTGAGATGATGGAAGATATTTCTGAAACAGTGGTAGCTCTAAATTCGGGAAATCCAAAATATAGGCGTCATGTCTATGAACCTGTGAGAGAACCGGGGGAGATGGTCATTACAAAAAAAACCATCCATTGAATCTCCTCTGAAGCTAGAAGAAAACCCATTGCCAGCTCACTTGAGGTATGCGTATTTGGGTACTAATGATACTTTACCTGTTATTGTTTCTGCAAATTTAACAGGTCCTCAAGAAGATAAACTGCTACGTGCACTAAGGGCGAATAAAGAGGCAATAGGTTGGACTATTGCTGACATCAAAGGCATTAGTCCCTCCTATTGTCAACATAAAATCAATCTTGAAGATGATAGTGCACGTTCAGTTGAAGGCCAAAGGAGATTAATGTCAGCAATGAAAGAAGTGGTGAAGAAAGAAGTGATTAAGCTGCTAGACGCGGAAATCATCTATCCCATAGCTAGTACTGAGTGGGTGAGTCCAGTTCAGTGCATACCGAAGAAAGGAGGAATGACTACTGTCCTCAATGCGCAGAATGAAGCCATCTCCACAAGAACAGTTGTTGGTTGGAGGGTTTGTATGCATTACCGTAAGTTGAACAAGGCGACTAGAAAGGACCACTTTCCTCTTCCTTTCATTGATCAGATGTTAGACAAATTGGCTGGTAGGGAGTATTATTGCTTTTTGGATGGTTATTTAGGGTACAATCAGATTTATGTAGATCCAGCTGATCAACACAAAACCACATTTACATGTCCTTTTGGTACCTTTGCTTATCGAAGGATGCCTTTTGGATTATATAACGCACCCTCTACCTTTCAGAGATGTATGATGGCGATTTTCTGGGATATGATAGATAATTTCCTTAAGGTGTTTATGGATGACTTTTCCGTATTTGGTGATAATTTTGATGAATGTTTACAGAATTTGGAGAAGGTGTTAATAAGATTCAAGGAAACAGACTTGGTGTTGAATTGGGAAAATGTCATTTCATGGTTCGAGAAGGTATAGTGTTGGGTCACAAGGTTTCAAGTGCAGGCTTAGAGGTTGATCGCGCAAAGATTGAGGTAATAAAAACTCTTCCCTTTCCCATTTCTGTAAAAGGGGTAAGAAGTTTTTAGGTCATGCTGGATTCTATCATCGTTTCATCAAGGATTTTTCAAAGATTACAAAGCCTTTGTGTAACTTACTCGAGAAGGACACCAAATTCCTTTTCGATGAAGCTTGCACGAAGGCATTTCAAGAATTGAAGGAGAAGTTAATTACTGCACCTATTGTGTTACCTCCTGATTGGAATTGTTTAGTAACTGTATTAAACATGGAATTGTTTAATACATTTATCAAATCATTAAATTCCATGTGTTGATAACTATATTAAGATAGAATGTGTAGTTTAGGGACCTTATAGTGTAATTACTGTATAATATAGAATTCTGCAGAATGTTGTTAGTAATTGTATTAAACATGGAATTCCATGTTTAATACATTTATCAAAACATGAAATTCCATATTTTGATAATTGTATTAAACATGAAATTCCATGTTTTGATAATTGTATTAAACATGGAATTAACTCAATTCAGGCTACTAATATGTTTTCTTGTGCTTGGAGTTTGTGTAAAAACAAGTGAAAATGGCACCAAGAAGAAAAGTTATCAAGTCAAGACTACTAATTTGTTTCTTGTGGTTGGAGTTTGTGTAAATACAAGTAAAAATGCCTCCAAGAAGAACATTTACTGATGAACAAGAAGATGATAAGATACAAGCAGTGAAAAGGAAGAACTACTAGCTTTTCTAAGTGATGAGCAACCCCTTAGTGGATTATGTTCATTGAAGAGTGTATATGCAGTTCAGCGAAAACAAAGATCAAAGAATCAGTTATCTAAAAGAATATTGATGAATGTGTTGACGTTTTTATTATTGTATTGAAAAGAGTATTTCGTATTTAATTGTACTTATTTTGGAATGTTTTAGATTGTAATGTTTAAAATGACTTGTTAGTTTATTAAGTATTATGAAGAATTTGATTAGAAATGGAAATTGATTAGTATTTCATATTGTGAAGGATTTGATTAGAACAGTTTTGATACCAACAAAAAACTCAAAAAGACAGGCAAAATCCGCAACACATAAAAATGACTTGTAAATTCCATGTTTGAAATATGGAATTCCATGTTTGAAAACATGAAATTCCATGTTTGAACATGAAAATTTACTAACCTGCACACTAACAACTTAAGTTACTCGAATCGAAACCTATACAGAAAGATAATAATTATAAAGGAATGAATCACAACACAATATAAAAACAAAAAGGATCCAAAACATAACAATAGAAACTGTAAAAATTGTTAAACCGGTGAATATTAAACAACTGTTACAAGAATATAATGATCATAAAAAATAATCATAGAGCAACTTGACAATTTTTGGCATTGACCGACGTGACTGATTAGTTGACTCCAACGGTTGCTTTTCAAAACCAAATCTTTGTGACCACCAAATGTATGCTACTTGGGATCGTGGAAACACGTAATCGTGGAAACACGTAATCAAAAACAGAATCGAGAGTCGGAAAAGATCAAACGAACGCATATAACGTTGAGAACCGAACTTTACTACAACAATAACCATCTGCAGAAAACAAGTCATGACTTAAAGTAGTATAATACAATAACACAATCAAAGGAAGAAGTAGAAAAGCGAAAAAAAATTGTGCAACCTCAGAATTCCATGTTCTAAACATGGAATTCCATGTTTAAAACATGGAATTCTACGACTGCACAAACATCTTCACAGAATTACAGCTCAAACACACACTCTACTCCGATTAAAACAATTTAAACACAGAATTTAGCAATAAGAAAAATATGAACAAAATGAAGAATATAAACACAGAATTCACGAAAAATGAGGCAAAAGATGAAGAAATGAAGAATGTAAACACATTATCATAACAAAAAGAGCTTAAACACAAAATTTTGCAATATCAAAGCAAAATATGAACAAAACTAAGAATATAAACACAAAACCATAACAAAACCATAACAAAACAAGCAATTAGAAGAGAAAAACCTTGAAACAGTAGAATTGCTTGAAGTTGCAAAGTATGATGAAATTGTGAATCAAAATGCTTTCAAAATAGAGAATACATACACATATATACGTATATATAGGAACAAAACCCTGCAAAACAGCAAAACAACAAAATGAAATAAAAAAATTAAAAGAAAAAAATAGACAAAAACAGAGACGAGAGAGATAGAGAGCATGAGAGATAGAAGCGAGGTTAATTTACCTTTAGAGAAGAAGAAATGGTGTGAATTGCTGAGTAATAATCGTGAGTGAATGAGTGAGCTTGTGAGTGAGCTTCGTTCGTCGTTAATGGAGATGCAGAAAAACAATTAGAGGAGAGAGAAATAGAGAGAGAATCTGTGAGTGTGTGAGCTAATAATTGGGGAATTAATTACCTAATTTATAATAAGTAGTATTTAGGGTAAAAAGGAAAACTAAATAATTAAGGGGAGTTTTTTTCTAATTACTTAATTAAAAAAGCATTTATCTCTAAATAAAAAAATTAGACGCTTAAAAAAATTAGAAGCTTAATTAAGAAAGCATTTTTCTCTAATTACCCCCATAAAACAAATAGAATCATGATCTTAGACTATAAGCTAGCGTCAAAACAAGTATAAGACATGAAATTTTAATTAACTCCTTGAACAATCTAAAGTCCAAAAACCAGACCACCAATTTGTCTATAAACCAACGCAAAGTTACCAAACCCCAATATTAAATTATGAAGATCATCTATAAAAATTGATTCATCTCTAGAATCTTATGAAACAAAAGAGTGTTTAAACTCAAGGAAGAATCTTATAACTGCCTTGTGCGTATTAGAGTTAACAAAGAAAGAATCTTATAACTGCCCTGTTTATCAAATTTACTCAGCCGTTTAAAATTGAGGATTAATTCACATTTATACTCAGATTAAACACAAATTCAAATCACGTCATTACTTCCTCTCATTCTGATATCACACTTTTTCCATATTCAGAAAATCACTACACAAACTCTTTGAATTCAAAAGATTTCTGCTCCCTTTCAGACCATTTTACGCATAAAAATGGAAAATGATGAAGGCGAAAACTCAAAAACTAGTTTTAGTATAGATGTAGGTGATGGTGAAAATCTTAGGCTGATCGATATATCAACTGCAGATGATTATCTCATCGCTTCTCCTTTGTTTGATTCACTTGAAGATCTTCGACTTTCAGGTAACTCTCTCGAGCCTTGAGGTCAAATCATTTACACTTTCTTGCATCAATTGACTCAATGGCATTGCTTTTCTTGACTCATATACCCTTCCAGCTGGTAATTTAGATGACATAAGACCCGGGTCTTGAAGATTCTTGGCCCGTTTCATTATTGTGTATAATCCTCTGTTTAAATCCCACCATTGCAGTAACTCTAGACAGCTCAAATGCACACGGAAATTCAAACTCTGTGCGTTCCATGGAGCCAGGGAGACCGAGTTATTTACGGAAAAGTTTAGCCTGGGATAGTTCTTTCTTCACAGACGCTGGTAAGTAATCAATCGTGCTCATGAATAAACTTTAAATTGTCTCGTTATTTATTGAAATTCTGAACTTTTGTTGTTACTCTATAGGTGTTCTTGATACTAATGAACTATCACTCATGAACAAAGGATTCAAATCTCGTCCAAATACGCAGCAGCAAACTGGCGGAACTAGAGATCGCCATAGATTACCTCAGAAACCACCAAAGGGACCAGCTACGATAAAAGGGCTATTAAGCAAAAAGAATGATTATATTGTAACAGAGGATAAATTTGCAAGAACAAAACCCGGTAAGAAATTTGAATACGCGAGTAAATTGCACCATTAGTCCTTGCGGATTTTGATAATTACGTTATTGTAACAGTTCCGAATGTTATGGCTTGCAAGAAATTTTTGTCTTCAGTTTCTCCCATAGCCAACAAAACTCGTAGTCTTTCTTGTTCTTCACCACAAATAGCTAACTCTCCTGCCATTTCTTCCAATCTGAAGAGAAAAAGTAAATTGTCTGCATCATCAGTTTCTTCTTCCACCACCACCTCCACCTCCACCACCTCCTCCACGGCTCCGTGGCGATACTCAGGGAAAAGCAAACCGCTTTCAAATCTTAGTCTCTCAACCCAATATTTCCCCACCTCAAAAGCAAAATCTACTGATTCGAAGACTAATATAAATGTTGTAAGTAAATCACAAAGCAGTTTGATGCGATCGGGGCTTCAAAGGCCATCACCCAAGATCGGTTTTTTCGACGAGGTTAGTGTTTTTTCTCTTTCTGTTCGGAAAAGATAAGATTAGTTTCATGTTTATGTATTGATTCTGTTTTCATGTATCAGGATAAATCAGTCTTGCGAAAAGAAAGAGCTAAGTTTTCGGAAATGGGAAGTACACCACCACCAGGAAAGAACAGGTTCTCAGGTAAAATTACACCTGTTAAACTTCAAAAACATGGAAGTTCAGAGCCTGGAAAGCTTAAGAGAAGTTCACTCATGACTAATCGATCTATTGAGATATCTACAGTAATGGAAGGAGAAAATTGTTATAAGTTGAGGAAAATTGGTGAGGGAGAACATGGTAGAAGGAACATAAGCTTAAGCTCGAGTTCGAAGATGGAAGAGAGAAGGTTTAATGGGATACCGAGGTATAAAGTGGACAAGGAGACTATAGGGAAGAAAGAAAAAGGTAGTATCTATAAGAAGAGTGCAGAAGTTAAGGATTTGAGTAATATTCTGGAGTTGATTGATTTGAATAAGGATATGATGGAGATTAAAAAGAGGAGTTACAATGATGAAAACATTTTCCATAACCAGGGGCAAGATGTTTCTCGATCTAGTACGAGACCTCCTCTTAGAGACAAAACGTGTATGTTTAATAAAGGTGGAATTGTAGCAGAAAAGCATTGATAACTGTAGTTGTAGAAGATGAATCATGTGTTAAGTTTTCTCATATTGTTTAGTAAGAAATTTGTACATTCTAAATGTTTGTAATGAAGATATAATTGAAAAGTTTGTTTCAATTCCTGGAAATTCAGCTGTTTCTCCATCAAGTGGTGGTAACTAATTGCAAAAGGCTAACCGTACTTCCTTCTAAATTATCATTTTTTCCAAAAAAATTAGGCTAAGTGTTAAGACATGTAGACCAAGAGTTTAGAGGTAAGGATTCCCCATCTCCACTGGGTGGTTGGTTGATCATCTGAAGAGACCAACTAAGCGATAGACAAGCGATAGACCAACTAACACTATTTTGTTTCCTTGTCCCCTTGTGTTAACTTGAAATGCAGTCCTTTTCACCCACAAGAGTGGTACACTAAACACCAAAATCAAATCTCAACACAGAAATTCAAGAAAGTAGGAAACAACCTCCATGAATAAATGCTCGACAGTCACAGTAGCAATTGTCTTCTTTTTACGTTAGAGAAGTCCTTGGCTCCTTCCTTACCGCAGATAAGTGATTGATTAATGTAATTACGAATGAAAAGAAGTGCATATAAATGGGATGGTAACATTTAGGTGGACGATTGAACGGCACTCAATTGATGGGACTTCAATTGACAGTTAATCTACATATGGAATAAAGGCGGAGGGAGGCCCTATTAATAATCGAAGGGGATAGGGAGGTATAGAGACCACATGCAAACAAAACTACGTCATTAGTGATCCAAAACTATGAAACTATGTCACTCTGTGATAATTAAGCATAAACCAGGATCTCTAAAGCCTAAGACTTGGGTTCTAAACCTTACCTTAGAAGCCAGGAAGAGCTACCATTCTTAAGATGTTGAGGCATTTGTAAAAAATTGCAAGAAAAATATTAGATTAGGTTGTGTAAACTGGGTATTTTCGAGCCTAAGACTAAAATATGCTACAGCCCCACTAAATATTATGATTATAAGGGCTGATCCACCAATCACTCGCTAACACCACCACCGATACTTCTACCGGGGCAGGTCTTAACAAATGATCTATAATGATCTCAATATCCCACGTTGAAAGAATACTCTACAAAGAATTTAAGATCATAGTATATTTTCCCTCTTGTTAGTCCCTAGATCCTTTCATCTAAAGGGTTGCCCTCATAGATGTATCTATCTGACAAACCCTCTAACATGTGGATCTACTAGTATTTGTGTAAACGTAATATCTGCACATCCTAATACAACACATACTTAATTAAATTTCTCAAAATAAGATAATTTAAACACAACAATCTAGATCTTATCTATAATAAATTGTATATATAACATGATTACCGATCTCTAATCACTAGAAGGAAAAGCTTAAATGTCTTTATAACTAAAAAAACTAAAACAAATTTAAAAAAATAAGTAGTTACACATAATAAAACTATACAACTAAAACATAAATTGCATAAACTATCCCCGGTATGTATCCCAGGAACGTCAGCAACAAACAAATCCAAAACTCAACCTGCAACCACAAACAAAAAAGATCGAATCATTTAAGAAACAAAGATAAGCGAAAAAGAAAAAAGAAAAAGACAGTTCAGTGCATGAAATTCTCGTTATCTAATAAATAATTAACATACTCCGCAGCCATAACGAAGGAATACTCCGACAGGGGGAAGGAGTATTGCAAGTATAATCTCCAGAAACGTTTCTGCGCCCATTGATGAATTTGATTGTAGAAGATAATTGCGATAATAATGGTAAGATAGGTGTTTTTTATTTTGATAGTCACTATTAATTTCGACTGAGAGAAATAAGCAGAAACTAAGGGACATGTGTCAAATGCTTTTGAGCTCAACTGTCTACAACTAGGCACGTGGATTCCGTTGTAAACGTGGCATTGTTTTTAGTATTCCACATGTACACTCTTACACGTCTTTTTCTGATATACGAATATTTCTTTTGTGTATATTATATGAAGTTGTTGACAAAAAAAAAGTATATTATATGAAGCAGAAATTCCTTCAATGTACTCTTCTTTTTGGGAAAAGATTGATTTGTTTCCGACTTTCTATTATAACAAAATAAGATACATAAAGTCAATACAACAGAAAAAACAATAACAAAGGAAAAGAAAAAGCCCTAACACGATTAACACGATTAACTGATTGAAGAAATATGGGGTGTTTCAAATTGGCAACGGACGCACAACAAATATCTAGAATGACAAATGGCTCGATACTAATTGGAAACTTGAAAAACCAGCCTCATGTGACCTTCAAAAGGTGAATGAACCATGAAAACCAGATACAAGGGAATGGGATATGGAAATCCTTGACGATTTCTTCCCACCACCAATCATACCAAAAATAACAAGAATACGATATATTAATACAGATCAAGAAGACCGGTTCATTTGGCCATACTCGAAGAATGGAATATATACAACAAAAACGGGCTAAAAGACTAACAGATACTGCTACCTTTGAAGAACCACAGACAACAACTCTTTTTTTTTTTTTTTTTTGTCAAAAGCAAATAAATTAATTATGAACGTTTATACAAAGACTTAAGATAAACATAATAGTCACTTAAGGATCCATTCTTCCACTTAGATGTATCAATATTACGTCTAGCACTCTTGGCTGCAAGATCCGTAACATTATTCAATTTCCGGTTGACGAAGTTAATTCTCCAATCAGGGAACTTCGTAAGCCAGCTCTTCATTTCGGCAATGAAAGGATAAATTTGCCATCGAAGACCTGTACACTTATTAATACCTTGAATGAGTTCAAGGTTATCGGAGTAAAATGAAACACTCCGTAGATTACACTTAGCAGCCTTTCTCATCGCAAGAAGGACCGCCCAACCTTCACCTTCAATAGGGCTTCTAACTATATGTCTAGTAGTGATCCTGTGAGCCACCTTGCCTTCCTTATCAATCGCAATTGCTGCTAATCCTGTTGGTTCATAATCTCTTTTAAAAGATGCGTCGCTCATGAATATATAATCTGCGTCATCTGTAAGAATTGGATTATCTTCAATGATGTCTTCGTTACTATTCTCGTTCCTTATTGTGCCATTTTCATTTTGTTCCTTATTCTTAGTGGACTTACTGTTAAAGAGATCATTCATAGCCGAGTTAATTCTGAACAGGATATCCTTAATTACCAATGGGGTTTTATCATGAAAGCTTCTCATCTTTGCCTTCCAAATGTTCCATACAGTAAGGAGAAAATAGGCCGTAAATTCATTTTGGTCCCATCCATTCTTAACGTATTTTTTCCTCATTTCAATAAGCCAATCTCCCATATCGTACTTCTTTTCTTTTTCGATCACAGCTTGTAGCCTCGAGTTGGCCCAGACTGCCGTGCTAAAGGGGCATTTAATAAATAGGTGTTCAATATCTTCTTTATCCAATTCACACCATTCACATGTAGCATCCTTAACAATTTTTCTAACTTTCAGATTACGCTTGGTAGGAATAGCTCCATTGCATATTCTCCATCCAAAGGATCTAATCTTATTCATAACATTTGATTTCCATATAATATTCCAGAGGTTACTATTATCATGTTTACCTTGAGAAGATGATTGGGCTTCATTTTGAACATCTATATCTACCAACTTATGATATCCAGACTTGGTACTATATTCACCATCCTTTGAAAAAGGCCAGATTAATTTGTCTTCCTCCTTATTGATTATCACAGGGATCTTGCAAATGTCACTGACTTGATTTGGTGGGAAGAGTTGCCTGAGTAGCTCCATGTTCCAACTTGACATGTCTTTATTAAATAGTTGGGCTACGTACTCTATTTTGCAACCAACCGGTCTCTCCAGAGATATACTATTATTGACCCATTTTTTATCCCAAATATTGATATTTATTCCATTTCCAATTCTCCAGATCGAGTGTTGTTTAATAAATTTCATTCCTCTGTAGATACTAGCCCAGCTCCACGATCTTTTATTTGGCAATTTTGCATTAATAATGTTATCAAATGGAGAGTATATACCTTTTAAAACCTTGGCTACTAGTGAGTCCGGGTTATTCATTATTCTCCAAGCCTGTTTGGCTAATAAAGCTAAATTCATTTTTTGAAAATCCCTGAATCCTATACCTCCAATAGTTTTAGATCTTGCAACTTTTTTCCATTTAATCCAATGAATTCTTTTTCTAGTACTTGAATCCCACCAGAAATTAGCCACGATTCCAGACAGTTTCTTGCAAAGTGTTTTCGGAAATTCGAAGATGGACATAGCGTAATTAGGTATCGCTTGAAGCACCGCCTTAATAAGTACCTCTTTGCCTCCATCAGATAATAAGTTAGCAAAGTAACTAGATGATTTATTTAGAAGTTTGTCTTTGATATAATTTAGATTTTCCGATTTTGCCCTTTTTAGAGAGAACGGTATCCCCAAGTACTTACCAAAGGTTGATGTCCTTGTAACATTGAGATTTCGTGCTACTTCTTCACAAGTGTTCTCTGGAGTTCCTTTGCTGAATAAAATTGATGATTTTTGAAAATTAATTCGTTGTCCAGACGCTTGACAAAAAAGAGATATAGTATCTTTAAAAGCTTCAATTTCATTCTTATCAATATTTATGAAGAAGAGAGCGTCGTCAGCAAATAAGAGATGTGTGAGACTCGGACAGTTTCTGGTAATTTTAATACCTTTGATATTACCTTCCCGGCATTGATAATTAATAAGACCAATAAGGCTTTCCGTAAGAATTGAAAAGAGTAAGGGAGACAGTGGATCACCTTGTCTTATTCCCCTGGATGGTGAAAATTTATTGAGTCTCTGTCCGTTGACTTTAATTTGGAAAGATACCGAGGATATACAATTATATATCCATTCCGTCCATTTTTCACAGAAACCAATAGCCTTAAGGGTTTGAATTAAAAAATCCCAATTGACTTGGTCATAGGCCTTTGCCATGTCAACTTTAACCGCCGCAAAATGTTTATTTGATTTTCTTTTATTCTTAAGGAAAAAGGAAACTTCCTGAGCAATTAAAATGTTGTCTTGTATACTCCTTCCCTTAATAAAAGCTGATTGAGTAGGTGATATCAAATCATCCATAAGAGGCTGTAATCTATTGGCCAGAATTTTTGAAATAATTTTATAGATAAAGTTAAGACACGCTATAGGTCTATAATCCGCCACTGATTCTTGAGATTCCCCTTTTGGAATGAGCGTAATCAAAGTATCATTGAGACCTTTAAGTGATGTATTATTCTTGAAAAAATTATTAACAATTGTAAAGATATCATCTTTAAGGGTCTCCCAGTTTTCTTGATAGAAATTACCTGGTAAACCATCCGGTCCTGGGGCTTTTGATCCCGACATATAGAAAGCAGCTCTTCTAATTTCTTCCATGTCTGGCGTTTTAGTAATTTCTTCATTCATTTTTTCAGAAATCTTGTTAGGTATATATTGAGATATATTCGCTCCTTGAGTCACCGTATTGTCCGAAAATAGGTTCATATAGTAATCACGAATAATGTCCTTAATTTCCACTTCATTCTCAGTCCAAAATCCATCCTTATTCTTGATAGCACTAATTTTATTTATCTTCCTTCTGAAGATTGTTTTGGCATGGAAATATTTTGTATTTTTGTCTCCTTTTTTTAATCCATTGATCCCTAGCCTTATCCGCCCAAAATAACTCCTCTTGTCTCCAAGCTTCCTCTAACTTTCCATATATTTCTTTCTCTTTAATCCAACTAGACTCCGTGGCTTGCTCATTTTGAAGTATAGTTAATTCTTTTTGATATTTATCGATGAGCTTACGATTGTTACAAAAATTTTGTTTACTCCATCCTGTAAGAGCTAAACAAAGTGCATCTCTCTTTGTACAAAAATCTTTAATAGAAAGAGCCTTACCTTGTCCAATCCAAGTTTTGCTAATAAAGTCTTTACAGTTTTCATTTTCTAGCCATCTCGATTCAAACATAAAATATTTTTCAAACCTTGATTTGGGTGTATCCATGGATAGTATAAGAGGTGAATGGTCGGAACCAATCGCCGGTGGTACCTGAATTGATGCATTAGGAAAGTTTTCACACCAAGAAAGAGAAGCAAGACCTCTATCAAGCCTTTCTTTAACATTTTCTTCACCTTTGCGCTTATTCGTCCAAGTGTAGAAACATCCTTTACTTGGTAAATCTAACAATCCATTTTGATTAATGAAGTTATTAAACCTTATGATTCTGTCAAAATTTGATCCTCTTTTGCCCATTTTTTCGGAAGTTCGTGATATATCATTAAAATCCCCAATGAATAAAGTAGGAATATCCACTTTTGAATACCAATTTGTAAGAGATTTCCACAGATTATTTCTTTCATTTTCACAAGTTGGAGCATAAACACACACCAAATACCAAACTTCTTTATTTGATTCCATTATTTCAGCAATTACAAAAGATGGTGCAGAGTTTATAACCCTTAATTTCACGGAATCATTCCACAATAATAGAATCCCCCCAGACATATAAGATCTTCCCCTGGGTTCGACTACGTGTGAATTTCCAAACGCTTTAAAATGATTACAAGATGAAAGCTTACTAGATTTTAACTTAGCTTCTAACAAACAAGCGATAGAAATGTGAAATTTCGAAACAAGGGACTTAAACATACTCTTTGTCGAGGGTGCCCTCGCTCCTCGACAATTCCAAACAAGCACGCTATCCATTGAACCCGGCCCTATTAAGGGATAGGCCGTCATCCACTTGAGCAAGAATAGGTCCACTTTCCATCACGGGTAGCCCCTGTGTACTTGCAGCCTCATCAAAAGATGATTCTTCACTAGACATTCCATCAAGATGACCTTGACAGTCATCACCTTTGCGAAACACCAAATTTTCTTTTATTTGTGTATCACCACGAAAATAGTTCTCCTCCTCTTGGTTGTAAAATAACTGATCTCTCACTTCGAATAAACTCGAGTATAGGACGTAGTAATATATAACGCCCCGTGTGACAATAGAAAACGCCCAATTAGATGAATAAAGATACAAATAGATTCCATGTAAGATGGTGTACACAATTGGTAACAAATAGAGGGTGCTCAACGGAGACGATACCCTCCAAAGCATAGCACCTTTAACACTCAACGACTTATTTTTCAGTAAATATATACCAAGTATGTAGCAGGCTGTAACAATTTCTGCGCCATCGATCTCAAACCCAACAATCTTATGGCCAACAATTTTTGTACTACCCTTTCTTTTGCCAACGATCTTGCAAAAAATTAGGATGGTTCTTTGCAGATTAAAAACTCTACTGACTGAAGAATGATATGCAGCGGACGAAAAATGAAGAGCCACCCAATAAGCTGGAATAAATTTTGCCCTTTGTCTTAATCGTAATCGTGTATCATGTTTGATTTTAGATATGAGAATCTTCAAGGTGTAGTGTAAAATCTGACTCCTATCAACCGTGTGTTGATATAAAATATAATACAGTACTGAATTCGCAGAAATCAAGGAGAAGAATAAGCACGTTAAGTGAACATCAGATGAAAAAAGATGCAGATAAATCTTTTTACACCAATAGGTAAAGATCATTCCCAAGCCATATAAAGAACAATTATATATGGCCGTCATTTTACTGATATCACGAAGACAAGTTCTCGGAAAATGAAAAATCTTGCAGATATTGTCTCTCTTCTTTATCCAAATAATTCTCAGGGAATAAATTATACAAAGCAAAGTAATAAAAGGTAGATAACTTAAGATCCAATAATCTTTTAGGTGTCTTTGAGAAGGAGAATAGATAAGATCCGAACCCGTCAATTTTAAAGGGAAGCATTGAATTATACTAAAATAAACGTCAATAAAGAAATCAGTACCCAAAATACAACAATACCGAAATATGTTGAAAGCAGATTGCATATCCCACACACCATCATAATATAACAGAAAGGAATAAGGCTCTGTCTCAGTATAAAACCATGTAGTACTGGGTTTGCAGTTACGGAGGCCAAGGCAATAAAGGTCAGTGATAAATTGAAATAGCACCTTCGAAATCCTTAAATAAAATGATAATCTTTGAGAAATAATTAACCCAAAAACATGCAGATTAGCAGAAGAGGAAAGTCTAGTACAACCTTTATTAAAGATCAAATAAGTTAAAAGATCAGTCAACCTGATAGATAAAGTCCAATTAAGCCCAATTAAAATATCTATCATCCTTATGAAGCTGGTAAATTTCATCTTTAGCATAATTCCGCCGAATCCAATTAGAATATACTCAAAATCAGCCAAAAGAAAATTAATGAAGTAATACTCACATGTCTGAAGAGACCAATAAAAAACTTTAAAATAGGATAGATAGAAGACAAGGTTATGAATTATCTTATACATAAACTGATGATGAAAACTATATACATTACAGGTATCTATCACACTAATACCTCCAGTAAATAGAAACAATTGAAGTAAATAAGGATGGTTAAAGATGAACATACTGCATTTAAGGAGGTCATGACTATAACAGCTAATGATAAAGAGAGTTATTAGCTTCAAGCAGTTTCGATAAGATGATAATTGGTGGGGGCAAAGGTGTGATAAATAAATAGATAAATAAGAATAATAATAAAGAGCACACACCCTTGAGAACCACGGAACTCACTGCAAGTATCACAGATTGTTTGCAAGTTTTAATGATAAGTCAAGTTCGTTCGCAGGGATTGTATCCGTTAGATCTAATTATGTTTAACATGCGTAGATGAATTTAGATGTTTTAAAATAAAATATAAAAAGATAAACTAATATGAATGACTATCTGATGAGAAATAACAAATACGAATGCAGATAATTAAATATGAATGTAAGTCAAATAGATTAGGGTCACTAATATGAGTCTATTTTACTAAGTTGTTATTCTAACCTGTCACAGATTAAGCATTATATATTAACCAGGAATCTAAATTCTACCTAGCCTTTTCTAGGCTTAGGAGCAACCTCTCCACTACTAGGAATTCCTAAGTAATGATTGGTGATTAAATCAAACCTTAATGGCTATCTAGTTAGGCAAGGGATCAAAACTAGACGATTATGTGGTGTTGTTAATAACTAAGAATAATCCTAAGATTGGCCAAATCTAAGGTGTAACAATAAGTCAAAACACATAATAACAATATACGCCAAGCTCAATCAATTAAAATAACAAATAGTATTTAAAGACAAAATAATAATCCAACAATTAAAAGTAAACTTACAGAATAAAAGCTTAGAAATATGGTTGAGAATAGATCTATAGCTAATTACTCTAAATATAGAGAAGGTGAGATGTAGAAGAGGAGTTTGTCAGTCTCCAATCTTCTTCTTCTTGTCTTCCTCTACAGGTCAGCTTGCTTCTTGAATGAATAGCTTGATTCTAAGGATGAATATTAATGTAAAGGACTAAGCTATTGTTTATAATTTAAGCTAATGTTTAGAACTGAGCAAGGACATGTTTACAATGATAAGAGGGTGTATTTATAGGTATCTTGGAAGCCCTAATTCGTTTTCTTGAAGGAGAAGTAAGTAGTGGACTCCAAGCCCAACTCAAATTCGTAACCCTAAAAACATGCAATCAGGCCCGTTTTTCTTTTGGCTCTAACAGCTTCAATACACATCCGTTTGACGCGTATGAGTACACCAAATTGATCGTCTCGGAAAGCTCTTCGACTTTGCTCTTGACCGTTTCTCCAAATTCCACACCGTTCTTGAGATATAAGCTGATTTGTGGTCGTAGGTGCAGAAATTCAGGATTAAGGCAGCTTTTCCTTTTCCATGTTTTTAGCTTTTATTTCCTTATCTCCAATTACCATGTCTATCTCTTTCCATAAGTTGTAGTCTTTGACTTGGAATCTAATTAATCTCCATAATTATCTTTAAAGCTTCACACTAAATAAATAATTAAACCCAATATGCTCTAAAAATACTATTTTACTAAATCAAGACTCAAAATAGGAAAGTGTAGCATTTCTCAAGAAAATCGACTCAAAGACTTCCTAAATCACTAAAAATGATGTCTCATCCTAATATAAATCTATCACAAATGAGGAGACATCAAGACCCCCAACTCAAAGTTGTATCGTCCCGATACAATAAAGATAAAAACAAAGGGAAGTCTCTAAATACACACCTAGGTCAATTAAGCACAGAAGACAGAAGATGGAAGAATATGGAGAATAAACTTAAAGCAACTACTCAGAAAATTTCATGTAACTACATACCTGTACACTTCTCATATCCACAGTCAACACGGTTTGAATTCAAGAGCAGATTAGTTTCGCAATGTAAGAAGGATTGGGACTTTACTCAGTTCCCCAAGGAAGCTATAGATTGTTCATCGAACTTCACTAGTGTCCAAAGATCCATTTAACTACTCTCTATCGGCTCAATCACTTCTCAATTACATAGCAAAGAATCAAAAGGTCTTTAAGGTTGTAATTTAGGCTTAGGGACGGTATGATAAGTATATTTGGATAATTTAGAGTGAGCTTTTGGCTCTCTCCTCACTAGCCATCAACGAATCGCCCTAGAGCTTGAGTTACTCTCATAAAACGTTTCTCACTCAACCCAATTAATTCTTTGATGCACAATGTAGCATCCCCAATAACCCAAATTAAAGCATAAGATGTTCACATAAAAATTCCACTTTGTCGGTCCGAATATATATATTTTTCTTTTCAAATCAATTTCTTTTCTATAGCTATGACTCTCTTTTTAATGATGAGATATCACGCTATTTTCTCATATATATATTTTTATGCCCTTATTGGCAAAATTAGCTCGTAGCTTCTTTTTCATTCACTATTACCCTGGCAAAGGGTTACAATAAAAATCTGTGAAACATCATCAATTTTAAGAACAGAGCACAATTAATAAGCTCAAAATCCCATCCCAATAATATTTCCCATAATGGTGGACCCACCACCCCAAACTCAAGCTCTAAAACAACTGTCTATGCATCGCGATTCGAGTGCGGGTCATATGGAAAAGTCCTATAATCTAAAGGGATATGGCTTATAACGTGTTTAAATAAAAAGGCTTTAGAAAGGCTAGAAGGGGCTGAGAAGGATATAAAAATAAAAAATAACAAGGTGAGAAGGTATAAAAAGGCTTCAAAGGCTTCAAATATGAAAGAACCGCCTTAATCACTTTCTACACTATGTAATTTCGTTATTCTCTTACCTTTAGCACTTTCATCAAATGGTTTTGTCACTAGCTTGGATCTCACGGCCTACACACTTCTCAAGGTTCCCTGAGATCGAACATACTTTCTATCGCATTGCTTACTAATCTTTTCTTTACTATCAACGTGTGTTTTCCTGCAAATACTCAAAGCATACAAAATAAAATAGCTCATAAACATACTACTTCCTATCATTAACTTACTGAGCTTATGCTTTTAAGCTATTAAACACACTCTACATACATCTAAACCTTCTCAAAAATTTTAATTTTACCTAAAAAACAGAAAAATGGAGATGAGAGACAACGAATCCCCACACCCCCACTCAAAAATGAGCCGTGTCCCCACGACTCGAAAAGACTCGAAAATAAAATAAAAGAAATTAAAATTTTAGCACATATTGCACACATAAAGAAAAGGTAAGGAAGAAAAAAAACATACTCTTCGAGGCTATTTACCTCGCCTGATCAATACCCGGAATAGGGTGCAGTGCTTTCATGTATGTAAATTTCTATGTATCACCAATTTCGCATTCCCTTACATCTTCTTATGCTCCATCCCAATCAATCACTAACTAGAAATCTCTTGTTTATCTTCTTCCAATTCTGCTCTTGAATACTTTCTCATGTGACAGTTGTTCATTCAGGAATATGTTTTGAATACAGCTACTAGCGTCCCAGAAGCTTTTGTTCATCTTGGGTAGATGGATTTTGATAGGAAGAGGTTATGGTGTCTTCTCTATGAAAGTTGAAACCTTTTTGCTCTTTGAATTCACCACAGCTAGCTTTCCTCTATTCTTGATCCGATTTACCTTGTAATTTATTCCCAAACTAGTACCCATCTCAATTGAAATCTTCTAGAACTTACCCAATACCTTGCTTTAATTCTTCATATCCCATACACTTGATAATATCTCTATTCTCTTCATCATCTCTTTTGACCCCTAACTCAAAGCTTTAAACACTCTTGAAATTTGTAACTCATGATCATAGGTGGAACAAGCTTTATTTTGGTTAGGAAAGGTGTTAAGATGACAATTCTCCATGTGGGTATGATTGAACCAAGCTTTGGTGATATGGGTTTAAGGAATTTTGGTAAAAGATTTTGGAATTCATGGCTTCGATTCTCCGTTTCTAGGTGTTTTGATATGATTCGGGTGCTTGAATCTTCTTTGTAATGATGTAGGGAAGGATTTGGATGGTGATTTGGTAGTGTTTTGATGTTAGGTGAAGGTTTTTATGAGCTTTAATGGAGTTAGGAGAGTTTTGGAGAAGAGAAAGAGGCTTGAGGTTTATGAAATTCGGAATTAATAGCACTATATCTCTTTTATAAGCTCAATCCGTAACTTTCTCTCTCTGGCGGCGTGGCGCGGTATACCGGGCATATCCTCCGGTATACCGGAACATCTGATGATCAAATTTTTTTAGCTTCTGGATAAAACCCGTGGTAGGACCCCGTAGCACGTGTTTGTGCGGTGCATGGCGCGGTATAGGGTCCGGTATACCGGACCCATCAGCTATATTTTTTTTCGTTTCTGGATAAAACCCGTAGCTCTACCCCGTGGTACGGGTTTTTACCTTGCGGTGCACCGCGGCTGAGGTCCGGTGTACCGCACGTGGCAAAAACCTCCCCATCAGCTAGATCTCGAAAAGTTATGCAGTTTAGGCTCAAAGATCACCTGATTCCGACATCCGAGCGCAAAGATATGACTTGCCGAAGTTTCTTCGTTCCGAAAAATTTTGCTCGCTTCCCTAACTCGATTTCTCCAATACCTAATCATCAAAAACACTAATACCTTCCTCAAATATGCAATATCAACTAAAATTAACTAATCTAAACTAAAACTAAAAACATAAAAACATAAAAATTATTATGGGATGTCTCCCAAAAGGCACTTTTGTTTAACGTCTTTCAAAGTTAGACGAGTTACCTCGGTTATTTCTTTTTATAGCCTCCCCAGCAGTGAGTGATATGATTAACGCTTACCAAATCGAGCTTGCAACCTTTGATATCCTTGATTTCGACCACTCCTTCTGAGATAATTTGCGTGATAACATAAGGTCCCTTCCAAGAACTGCTCTGTTTGGGGTTGGGAGGTTTCCATGCCACCTCGTCTCCTACCCCAAACTCAATATTTTTCTCTATGGTTTCTTGGAGACTTTCAGGTTCTGGCTTCTTGGTTACTGCTCTGATTGGATATAGTTCCTTTGACTTCTTTTTCCTCTTCTTTCCCGAAACATAGAATGTTTCAGCGTTATCTCCAATACTAAGGGTCACGGTTCCTTCATTCACATTCACTATAGTATCGCTGGTGGCTAGGAATGGACGCCCAAGAATGAATGGGACGTTCTTATCTGCTTTGTAGTCAAGAATAATAAAGTCCGTTGGAATAACAAGGTTACCTACTTGAACGAGTACATCCTCTATTACTCCCCACGGCTTAACAGTAGATTGATCCGCAAGTTGTAAGATTACGGATGTCGGTTTCGCTTCTCTAATACCAATCTTCTTGAATACACTTTTGGGCATGATATTCACACTTGCCCCTAAATCACACATGGCTTTTCCATGAAATATACCACCTATTTTGATTGGGAGATTGAAACTTCCCGGATCTTTACGCTTCGGTGGTAATCTTCTTTGAACTCGTGCTGATACCCCTTCGTTGATTGCTACAGACTTGGCTCTTGTGAATCTTTTCTTATTGGAGAGTGCCTCCAGAAAGAATCGATCATAGTTTCTCCTTCCTTCCATAGCTTCGAGTAGAGGGACGTTGATTTTTACTTGTTTTAACGCCTCTATACACTTCTGATGTTGCTCCGTGGGATAGTGGCAATGTATGGGTGTTTGTCTTGCTCTACTTCTCTCTTCAATTCTTGGTCCATCAACCACTCTAGGCTTCTTAATCTCATCATGTTCAACTTCTTCAACCCAATCCTCAACAATTATCTCATCTAAGTTCATCCGACTTACGTTTGACTTGTTTGGTAGAACATCCCCTTTTGAGGGAGATGGTAGCGCTTCGGTGATTATCTCACCATGTTCTTTTATCTTTTGAGCTTGAAGACTAATAGTCTTAACCTTATCGTCTACGTATTGGATCTTCTTCATGTTAGACGTTGTATCTTGGGTCAATTGTAGGAGTTGACTTTGCATTTGTTCTATGATTGTAGTGAGCCGCATCACATTCTTCTCTAAAAGTTGATTATGTTGTTTAAGATCTTGGTTCTGTTGTTGCAGGCTTTGCACTACTGATGCATCGATCTTTGATTCAAGTCTGCTCATATTTTCCTTCGAGAAGTTGATGAATTGACTAATAGTCTCTTTTAACTCAGTAATCTCTTCTTGAGGACGTGATTGAGCTTGACTTACATTATGCACAGTATAGCTCGGTGGTTGATTAGCTTGATTTTCATAGGCTTGCTCTTGTAGGTATAACTGTTGAGGTGGCTTTGGGATGCTTTCCTTAACAGCTATAGCGAGTTGTTGTATTTGATCTTGCAACCTTGAAATCCTCGCATCTTCTTCTTCGTTAGTGGTAGGAGTTTTTCCTTGTGGCCAACTCATGTTGTTCTCAATGATTGTTTCCATACCACTTTTTGCTTCTTTCGGATCCATAGAGACAAAATTTCCACGACCCATATTATCTGCTCTCAGCCTTGACTCTCTATCGAGTCCATTATAGAACATGGATAATTGTAATTGTGGCGTGTATCCATGTAGTGGACATTTTGCCAACATCTTTTGAAATCTCGTCCATGCTTCACCAACACTCTCTCCGGCTTCTTGTAAGAAATTTGTAGGCTCCAATAGTTCCTTTACTCGCATACTTGTAGGATAAAATTTATCAAGGAATCTTTCTTGAAGCTTGTCCCAATCGGTTATTAGCTCGGGAGGTTGATCATCGAACCAATCGCTTGCTTTCCCGGTCAAGAAAAATTGAAACATTAAATAATACATCTGTTCTTGCGTAACACCTTCATTAATGTAGGCATCACAAAATTGCATGAATTTTTGAACAGATCTGACCGGATCTTGATTTGTATCACCATTAAATTTCCCATAGCTCGCGAATTGATTAATTAAATCACGATCAGGCTTGAATCTAACGGCTTGGATAGTTGGGACGCGAATCCCAATGCGTTGAACTCGAAATTTACTAGGTAAACCTAGCTCTAACCGTTGATTATCCATCTAAAATCCTGAGAAAGACTAAAACAAAAAGAAAGCGTAAAACTGAAAACAAATAAAAACTTCTACACTAAATAAACACAAAATAGATTTAACTTAAAGATAAATCCCCGGCAGCGGCGCCAAAAACTTGGTGGGGGCAAAGGTGTGATAAATAAATAGATAAATAAGAATAATAATAAAGAGCACACACCCTTGAGAACCACGGAACTCACTGCAAGTATCACAGATCGTTTGCAAGTTTTAATGATAAGTCAAGTTCGTTCGCAGGGATTGTATCCGTTAGATCTAATTATGTTTAACAGGCGTAGATGAATTTAGATGTTTTAAAATAAAATATAAAAAGATAAACTAATATGAATGACTATCTGATGAGAAATAACAAATACGAATGCAGATAATTAAATATGTATGTAAGTCAAATAGATTAGGGTCACTAATATGAGTCTATTTTACTAAGTTGTTATTCTAACCTGTCACAGATTAAGCATTATATATTAACCAGGAATCTAAATTCTACCTAGCCTTTTCTAGGCTTAGGAGCAACCTCTCCACTACTAGGGATTCCTAAGTAATGATTGGTGATTAAATCAAACCTTAATGGCTATCTAGTTAGGCAAGGGATCAAAACTAGACGATTATGTGGTGTTGTCAATAACTAAGAATAATCCTAAGATTGGCCAAATCTAAGGTGTAACAATAAGTCAAAACACATAATAACAATATACGCCAAGCTCAATCAATTAAAATAACAAATAGTATTTAAAGACAAAATAATAATCCAACAATTAAAAGTAAACTTACAGAATAAAAGCTTAGAAATATGGTTGAGAATAGATCTATAGCTAATTACTCTAAATATAGAGAAGGTGAGATGTAGAAGAGGAGTTTGTCAGTCTCCAATCTTCTTCTTCTTGTCTTCCTCTACAGGTCAGCTTGCTTCTTGAATGAATAGCTTGATTCTAAGGATGAATATTAATGTAAAGGACTAAGCTATTGTTTATAATTTAAGCTAATGTTTAGAACTGAGCAAGGACATGTTTACAATGATAAAAGGGTGTATTTATAGGTATCTTGGAAGCCCTAATTCGTTTTCTTGAAGGAGAAGTAAGTAGTGGACTCCAAGCCCAACTCAAATTCGTAACCCTAAAAACATGCAATCAGGCCCGTTTTTCTTTTGGCTCTAACAGCTTCAATACACATCCGTTTGACGCGTATGAGTACACCAAATTGATCGTCTCGGAAAGCTCTTCGACTTTGCTCTTGACCGTTTCTCCAAATTCCACACCGTTCTTGAGATATAAGCTGATTTGTGGTCGTAGGTGCAGAAATTCAGGATTAAGGCAGCTTTTCCTTTTCCATGTTTTTAGCTTTTATTTCCTTATCTCCAATTACCATGTCTATCTCTTTCCATAAGTTGTAGTCTTTGACTTGGAATCTAATTAATCTCCATAATTATCTTTAAAGCTTCACACTAAATAAATAATTAAACCCAATATGCTCTAAAAATACTATTTTACTAAATCAAGACTCAAAATAGGAAAGTGTAGCATTTCTCAAGAAAATCGACTCAAAGACTTCCTAAATCACTAAAAGTGATGTCTCATCCTAATATAAATCTATCACAAATGAGGAGACATCAATAATCTTTGGTCTCTTAACACTCCTGACACATGCATGATAATAGAAAGAAGATAATTGATATAATCATAATTACCCAGTTCGTAGAACTTCAAAAAAATTGTCTTCATAAGTAGCTTTCAGTTAGATCTATAATAGATACAGAACAACTTAAAAAAGTAGAAATAGTTCATCATTAACTTAATGGAGATTAGAAGAAATCCCTGCATGTGCTTTCTGCCAATCCCTTCAAATGTAGAAACGGCATTGAGGTAGCCGTGGCCCAAAATGTCACCCAAACAGAAGTAGAAGAAAGAAACCAAATCCTTCAAACTGTCAATTTTAATTACAGTAAAAAACACCATCACCAAACTAATATGTACATAAGGAATGGGTCCTGGATCAAATTTGAGCTTAAAGATGTCCATAATAGTCCAATAGCTAGTAAGAAACCAGAGAGAAAGAAACCACATGCAAAGAAATGTAAGAGAAATAAGCTTATTTGGTTCGTTTAGGAGCCATTGAAGAAGAAGGAAAGAAAAGTCAAAACCCTAAGAGAGATGTCAAACGAACAACGTAAGACCTTCTCTTTGGAAGACGATATGAGACGCAAATATACCAAAAAAGATACGAATTTTAATTGGAAGGCTTGCAGCAACGCAATACCGACAACACTGAACCTATACAATCGTAATTTCTCTGATTCACCGATGTGTCCCTGGTGCCAAACCGAGGAAGAAACGGTCAAACATATTCTACTACAATGTACTATCAACAAATCCATTTGGGCAGCGTCGATATTACAAATATCAATACCACAAACGAAGATCAATAACATTGGCGAGTGGTTACAACAAATCATAGAGACTTTCTCGTCTAGAGGATGGGAAAGGAAAATAGTAACCAACTACATACAAATACTCATATGGAATATATGGAAAGAAAAGATGAGACCAATTCACGAGGATAATCTCATAAGTATAGATCACATCATTCAAAGCACCAATAAATTAATGGGTGAACTACACGGAAACAACTGGACAAGAAGAGAAGACACCACAGAAAACAATACAGCTTAGAGACACCCACAATTAACAGAAACACAATGCACAGAAGATATTAGCATCATGTGTGACGCTTCGTTTTCAACAAAATTCAAACCGACAAGAATTGGAACGGCAATCATCAATCGAAGGACGGGAAACACAAGCTCTTGCTCCTCAACAACTTTTTGTAACACAAGTTTGGAAGGGGAAGCAATGGTAGTACTGGAAGCGGTTACGCAGTGTAAACCTTTTCAAGAACTGAGAAAGACTATTTTCTCTGATAACCTTGCATTAATACAAGGTATCAGGCAGGTGTCAGCGGCAAGATGGACAATTCTACTGATCATCCGACAGATTAGGATGATAGCAGAAGGAGCTGGACAGGTGTCTTTTCGGCATCTACCGAGAAGGATGAACAATCAAGTCGACCGTCTTGCAAAAATTGCTAGACACGGAGCCACCGTGAAAGAAGACCTGCTTTGGAATCTAACAGGGAGACTCAAGAGACTTGGGATCGGATAAGTTTTACTTTCTCTTGTCTTTACCTTGTCCAAAAAAAAATACTTTTACAAGATTCGAAAACAAAATACGTTACCTCCTATGCCATGTCCATGACTCACTTTTCAAATAAAGGCAAAACACTATTAAGATTTCGGAAAGTGGTGAGGGCTGGAGACATACGCTGTGAAGATATCGTTAATCCTTGGCACACTGCCTCAAGAGCTCAGGCGACCACGAGACTACTCATTAGACGTGGGTCATAAAGAAAGTACGATAACTATGGTATAAGTAATGGGCCTAGGAAAAAAATAGGCGAGTTAGGTAAAAGTAGTAGAAATAATGGAAAGAGATTTTGAATGTTGTTGTATAAATCAATTGTTTGTAATCCTATATGAGATATGTAATCTGTATGGTTTTAAGGAAGGGGTGAATAGGACATTGACCTAATTATCTTTAATTTAAAACTAGTATCGACAATTATTAGTTGGAAGAAATTTCACTTATACACTTTATCAAATACCTAAGGGATCATATAATAGGGATGGTAGTGATTTGATAAGGTAAACAAGATAGATATACGATATGTAAAGAGACAAGGGTGAAAAAATACACAATTGTTGTAGGGTGGTTTGCACTCTCGAAAGCCTAGTCCACCACCTAAGATATACATACTTCAAATTTTAATTTTTCTCTAGTAAGTTTCTTGTAGTTCTTGAAGGTGAATTAACCTTTATAATGAAGTTTTTGCGGGATAAACCATAAAGTATAACCGTAACATTATGGGTTTACTCACAACCTGTCTTCCCGTATTTTTACTACCTTAATCACAACCCGGGTTAGATTTTTACTAGACCAAATAGCGACCTTTACAACTCACTCTTCTCTAATGTAGAGAAAGAGAAAAACCTTGAAAGTTTAATGAATATTACAAGTAAAAGAGCACACTCATCAATTAGCAAATAATACAGTGATAATGTTGAACTCATTAATGAGTTGATATGAATATGAAACTTGAAGATTGACTCTTATTTTGAAGATAACAATTTTCTTGTCTTGAATGCATGATAAAGTGAGAGTTGATTAATCTCCTTCTTGAGTTGATTATACAATGAAGATCTTTGATGAACTAAATTTGAGTGGGTATAGCAATAAGAATTATTGGTGAACTCCTTGTTGAGTGGATAATACAATTATATTTGATCAAGTTTGGATGATGTAGATTGGCTTGATTTGAGTTGAATTGATGGCTTTATTTGATTTTCAAATATGTATAAATATGGTGAAAAAAGGACTCCAAAAGATGTGTTCTAAGCTCCAATTGTGTAGGTACATATAGCTTTCAAATCCTCCACGGATCTTATAAGAAACCTATCCTAACTCACATCATATCCCTGGTTTCAACAAGAAAGAGGTTCCAGTTATTAGCGGGTCCCCGATTCAACAAGAACGGGAACCTGGTTTGGAAAATTGTACTTTTTTCCCGTTGAGCTCCAATGTAATAATTCCAACATCTACTTACCAAAAATGGGATCCCGATTTTAGCTTGATTTCAAGGTTCCGGTTTAAAGCGAAATTTTGGCTTTGATCTAAAACGGGATCCTAAAAATTCTCTATGCCTTGCACCCAATTTGGGATTTTGACTTTTAGCATCTATGCTCGAATGTAAAACTTCATTCGCAAAATATGTTCAAAATACAATTATAAAAAAGTTGTTAGTTCAATTCATCTTCAAATTCTTAATACGTAACCAAATATGATCAAAAAGTAAAAATCTATATGTTAGATGAAAATACACTTTTTAGCATAAATAATGATACTTGAATATCTTAGCCTCTAATATAATATATGCCCTAAAAATGTATCTCAACAAGTATGTAGTTAAACACTTTAGCAAATTCAATGAAAAATTATATTGTAGACAATGTTCATCTTACATGAAACTCATGAAGCATATAAAAGGATACTTAGAGTGCTTGTGCTCTAATAATGTGATGTGTTTCTAAATGCTTCATTTATGAATGTAATAGACATATCTGGAGAGGTTAAGTGTATAACAAATAATATCAAGGAGTATCTAAAGTAAACCGAAAAAACACATAGTCATAGGAGTGTGATAAATAGCACATGGGTGCACATAATCTAAGTGTTCACGTTTGTGTGCCAAGATCCTGGCATTAGATATGTTCTAAATGTGAAATGATATAACAATGAAGTTTACAATATTGTAGACACATAACAAATTATTGAATATGAATAATGCTCATTTAATCAAGATGGATGAATATACATTTGGAAATAAAGATATGTTTGGATGCTTTAACTCTTAACTTATGAAATGGTCTAATGGAGTATACAAGAAATATCTTAGTTGATCACTTATAAAAAACCAAAGCACGTGACAAGTTATGACCTAGGACTAGGAGTGATCAACTCATGTGAATGTATATCTAACAAGACTAATCATGCTAAGGATGAGTTAACTAGTAACAAGAGACATATTTTACAAAGGGGTAGACAATCATGTACATAAGTGTTATTAACATGTTAATCATATAAGGATTTGTCACATAAAAACACACACAATAAAGGCAATATGCCAACATAATCACTCGACAAAATTCACGTCAGATCATTAATAGAGTTTATTTTTTTCTCTAACTTAGCTTGTTGATCTCTTCTATCAAACCAATACTTGAAAAATATTGTTTCATCTAAAAACTCCTTTGCCACTATAAAACCTATTCACCCCAACCAAAATCTAACCAGTAATATCTATCCTATTAGTTTGCGCTGTCTGTGGGAAGTAAAAGGTTTCACCCATTAAGATACCACAAAAACTCCCAAAACTAGGGCAGCGGCAAGACACGAACATAAAACAAGAATCATCAAGGAATATGTGCCACCTACCACTCTGAAGAGTCTCGCGATGCCGGTTCCTCAGAAGTTTCTTAGGATCATTTTTTACATTCATCTCTCACATACATATTTTACTTATTTGATAGAGACTTCCCTAGTTTAGTTCTTATTTTGTCGGGACGACAAAACTTTGTGTTGGGGGTCTTGATGTCTCATTTATTGTGATAGATTAATCTAGTCATGAGACATCATTTTAGGGTTATGTTGTGCGTATTTGAGGGATTTTTTTTTTATTTTGATAGTTTCTCGTTTCTTGTCTAGTTTTGGAAAATTGTTACTTTTAGATCTATTTGTGCGTCATTTGTGTGTTAAGTGCGCAGCTCTTTGGTACGTGGATGATATTAGACCCAAGACATGGATACGAAAGAAAGTTCAAACCTGAGCCAATGCGTCAAAGGACCAAGAAACCACTTTTAGAAAGCTAGAGCAGATGTTAGACAGATTTAGAAATCAACTTGTTGATGTCGCCATGTGAATTTGATGAAAATTCTGGAGGATCCCTTTGGTTTTTAGATAGTACTTAAAGTTAGGAGCATGTAGGAACTGAAGGTTCATGATTTGGAGCTGAATTGAAGAAATTATTAGAGTTGCAGATATCGTGACTCAAACGAGTCAAATTTTCCTTGACACGTTTTTGGGTTGGATTGGGTCACTTAAAAGGGGCCACAACTCATAAAAAGTTTTTAACCCCTTTATATATTAGAAATTAGGTTTAGAAAAGGATCCTTAATCATTATTATACATAATCATTAGCTGGAGAGAGAGCAAATAGCCTAGAGGAGAAGAATTGGAAGTTGAAGTCTTACTGCACCACTTCTACGACATTCCATCTTCAGTATTAGGGTAAATAGTATTAGTTTCTTATCTTAAACATAATTCTTATATTTTTACTATTCAGTTTAATTGCTTTAATTATGAACTAAATCCCTTATAACCTGAGTTGTATAATTGTATGAATTTTGAATGACAATTGATTATTTTTTTTATTGTTATTTAAGATATTTTAATTTAAATGGATTGGGTTTTATTATTTTGTTGCATATGAATTGAATTAATATATGTTTGTCTATATCCTAATCAAAATAGATTGACCCTGACATCTTAAATTATCACATGGCAAGGGGTTTAGGGACAAAACTAGTTCATATGCATCTGGTGTACGGTAGTGATTCTGACAGGTTTACCTAGTCGGATAAGCACTGAGTTTTTGCGTAGAATAATCTCACTCGAGGACTCTAGTAATAGTTAGACATCCTTCTAAACTACCCTGACAAGAGTTAGAAGAAAGTTAGAATCCCGATTAACAAATAAGCGTCAAAGTTCACCTTATAACTAGAAACAATCATTGTCTCGATAGAAAACTTAAGCTATATCTCTCATCTCTATTCTTCATAGTTTATTTACTTGCTTTAGTTTTAATTGATTAGTTTTAATTCTTGCATCAATATAAAAGAAAACCAAACAAATATTTTTATATTATTTTTGTCTTTTAATTATAACAGCTAAATCATCTACCGTTTTTAACAACACGAGCTTACATTAACAAATTTAGTCCCTATGGAGAACGATGTTAGGCTAAGTCCAACAGCTCCCTACAATTTTAGCCAGAATTGGGAGTCAAATACTATTTTCTCTTAAATATCAACTTCCTATAACAACTTCGCTCCAACAGCTCCCCTATTTCAACTTCCAATTTTGAAGTTCTATATTCAAACTTAATTTTAATAGTTTTTATTTTAATAAAATTTCTTTATCTATATATTTTATATAAGTTATATTTTATATACTAATTATAATTATATTTATAATTCTTTTCTATATATTTATAATTTGTAAAAACATATTATTTTATTTTATTGAGAATATCATAATTTATGATTTTTTGTAGAAATAAATTAAAAATAAAACTTGATATAGAAAATGAATTAAAAATGATTGAAAAAAGAAATATCTAAAAAATGGTTTTGTAAAATTTATTTTAATAATTATTATATTTTAATAAATTATTTATATATTTTACAAAAGTTAATATACTAATTATAATTATATTTATAATTATTTTTTCTATATATTTATAAATTGTAACAACATATTATTTTTTATTTTTTTGAAAATATTATAATTTATGATCTTTTTCTATAAAAAATTAAAAATACTTAATATAAAAATTAAATTAATAATACAAAGCTTGTATGTCTAAATGAATTAAAGAAAAAAGAAAAAAAATGTAGCTTAAAATGTGTAACTCAATACATGTAGCGCTGATTATTAAATGTATTGGTGAAGAGAATTGGGAGTCCTAATTCTATTAAGCCTATTGAAGCAATAAAATGAAGTTGTCAACTCCCCATTCTAGCTTTTTGCTAGAATAGGGGAGCACTTGGATTTAGCCTTATTATTTACTTTATTACTTGTAAATCACTCGTGCACCTGCGAAAAGTGATTTCTCGAGATGGTGATCTGTTAGTTTATTCTTATCACCTTGGGAGACAACAAAAAACAATCTAGAAAGAGAAGCGGCTATTTGGTCGAGGAGAGAGAAAGCTACAACTACCTTAAGAAACTAACCACTGACCTAGAGAGAGAATAAGTAGAGAAAGTCTTTTTGTCTTAACCCCACCATTAATGGCATAGTTTACATTGCTGTGTTATGTTATGCACCCAACGGAATAGTTGCATTGCCGTGTTATGCTTTGTAGCTATTAGTGAGTTTCTTGCTAGGTGCACTATTGTACACAGTATAATTATTATATTACTAGTATTTACATTTTGTATTAGTAGGTTGAAGTTTTAATAAAATCGCTTGCTTTAAAAAAACAAAATAGTTTGTTTTGGAAATGGAAATGAAGTAACTCATAAAAGAAAAGTTTGCATCTTCTATGAAAGCACTAAATACTAAGGCCCCGTTTGGTTTGTGAAAATAATAGGTGTTTTCTATTTTCATTTTCTATATTTTCCAAAATGTTACCGAAAATGTATTTGGCTAAAGAAAATGAAAACAGTTTTCTGGCAAATAAAATGAAAACAGTGCTATAATAGAGAACGTGAAATTGACGTTTTCCATATTTTCTAAAAATATTGGAACTGAAAACGAAAATCATTTTCTGAAAATGTATTCTGAAAACGAAAACTAAAAATATTTTCATAAACCAAACTCCCTAGAAACAAGAAATTAAGAGAAAAATCTCCGAAAACAACTAAAGAAAAAGCAATTACCACAAGGTCAACAAGTCAATACTCTTAGAACAAAAAAAAAACAAGTCAATACTCCACAAATGGTGCAGAAGTTGGAACATACTATTTTTTCCGATCAACATGTATAACATTTTTTGACAAAGTAGACTTGACACCTCAAAATTATACGAGATTTCATAAATCTACGCCATTTACATCTATGGGAGATCACAAGTCCACCCTGCAATTCTTTAGAAAATATACTAATTAAACAAGAAAAAAAGACTCTGAAAACTTGTAATCATCGTTTCTTCGATTTAATATGCTCATCAATTGTAACTTCAGCAGGTGAATTCTAGTAGCAGACTGTTTCTGAAATAAAATAAAAAAACAATAATTAGACAAAATATAAAACAAAAACGCATTATCAAGAAATCAATATATAAAAGGTATATAGTGTGTTACACTTACATCAACTTGTCTGATCATGAATCGGTGATATAGCAGGAGGCAAAGGTTTTAACGACCCTGAAGGCTCGTAACTAAGCTGATACATAACAGAAATAGACCCAAATATATTAAACGCTCCAGCACTACTATACGCCACCTCAGCATCACAACCCTTTTTAAACACAACTTTACCCCTACGAGACTCACTATCAATTTCAGTCTCACTTTCCTTTAACGGACCAAATCTCTTAAATATCTTATTCATCTTCATCTCTGAAGGAAGAGATCCCTCACCAAAGTTCAATATAAGTTCTGCAGGTAATAACTTTCGCTTCTTTACATCAATAACTTCAATCGCTTCCTTCAATTTCTTAGAACGGGACCCACGACTTTTTTCCGTTTTGCGAGGCTTTTTTTCCACTTTTTCAACTTTTTCGACTTTCTCAACAACTTCTAACTCGTATGGTTCATCATCATCATCATAATCATCATCATCATGTTCTGAACCATTATTAACAAAAAACCTATCCATCCAATAAGTATCCTCTTCATCAAATTCAAATTCTTCACCATTCGTACTCTTAACAATACTTTCTTCAGGTTTTCTCCTTTTACCACAAACCGATTTTTGTTTTTTCTTCGAAGAAACCGAATTTCTATAACTTGAGAAAAACGAAATAGTGTCGTTTAAATAAACATGTCTTTCTTTCGGATTTTTCGCCACGTTTTGGAGTCGAGAAAGCATCTCTGTAACTGAAATAACTGTACTTACTTTCTCGGAATCACTTTCACTATTATTAGATTTAAAAGATGGTGAAGCAGTAAGCTGATTAGCTGCTCTAAGAATACATTCACCAATTCTAAACGATGATTTAGGAGCTGGTGAATTTCTAGTAGTAGATACTTTCGCAGCATAAATACTTATTCTTTTATTTGATCCTTCACCACTTAAATTCAAACCCTTCCTTTTTCTTACAGAACCTGATAAATTTACCGAATCATCTTCATCCATTGATATAGACACACTTCTTTTCTCTTTCTTCTTAGCTTGTAAATCATCCTTTGAATCATTTTTCCGCTTCTGAGATTTGCTTTTTATTTTACTCTGTATAATTTGTTCATCCTTTTCATCATCATCGATTAAATATTTATCAATTTCTGACCATTTACTACCATGGTGAAACTCAGGTGGATTTCGAAACCCTTTATAACGAGAAAAAGCTGAGATTTGAGCTCGAGCAATAGTTAAATTAAGACGATCAGTTGAAACAAATTGTGATCGAGCTAATTCTTTTAAATAACTTAAAAGTTCTCTCGGTTCAAAAGAAGATTCATCTTTACAGTAACGTTTACTCGATTTTCCATTAATACCAGTATTCTCCACAGTTTGATTTTCGAGCTTTTCAAGGACTTTTTTCGGAGTACAAGAACAAGTTAATCCCAATTCTACCCTTTCCGAAACTTCTTCTAAAGCAGAATTGACTGCAAGTTGAAAGATTTCGGAATTACTTTGATTTTCGACTTGGGAAAAATGTGATCTAAATGGTTTTAACACAGAAGAATCATTCCAAGCAAATGTTCGATCACCAAAATATGCAACTAAAAAACTATCTTTCTTGTAATGTTTAAGTGCCTTTTTTGAAGCATCTGAAGGATCGAAAATTTGACCGGGCCACCATGGATGACTTCTAACTTTACCCCATACTAAATCAGATACAGTAAACTCACCTTCTTTTTCTTCTGGTAGAAGATACGTTTTTTTCAAGGTATTATTATCCATGATTCTTCTTTTAACAAGAGATGTTTTTGAATGTTTAGTCTCTAAAGAATGAGAAGAGCTTTCATCTTCTATTACATCTTCCTTAAATATTTCAGTATCGATTTGTTGATCCGATGATGGTGTAATTGCTAATTCAGCATCTTCTTTTATTACCTCCTCATCTTTCTTGTTTGATGCATTGTGTGTTTCTGAATCTGACATTAACACGTCTTTTTCTGATGAGATTACTCCATTAACAGTCTGTATTGATTGATCAAGCTTCATATCTTCATTATTCTCCAGAAGCTCCTCAATCTCTACTTCTAAACCCTCACTATTCACCATTGGAGTTTCTATTTCATCAATAACTTGAGTTTGTAAGCAAGATATTTCTTGTTTTTCAGCTTCTTCTGTAACCTCATGAACTACTAAACAAGGAGGTGTAACATTTTGTGTAGTCTCTGTAACAAAACCCTCCAAATCTAGAGAATTCCCAGGCTCAATTTGAGTATGTTCGTGAAATTCCAAATCTGAAGCAGAACAATTAACACTAACTCTCTTAACATCCTTTAAAATTTCATCACATTCATTATCTTGCATTGTCCAATTATCAGAATGCAAAATATCTTCATTATAGACCATATCAAGTTGCACATTATCTGAAGATTTAGAGTGTACATGACTTTCACTATCTTTTTCACCTGCAATTACTGAGTTTTGATCTTCTTCACCAGACAAAAGAGAATATTCACTTCCTGGATTCCACACTTCATCATTTAAAACCGGTAATAAACCATCACCATTTTTACCCTCTCCTATCTCCACTATCATTTCCTCAGTTTCAATTCCATTATTCCATTTTTCAACACCTAAATCCTCAGCTTTCTTTAACTCAAAACCCCCCTCACTATTAAAATATTCCATTTCCTGCCCAATACCCTCTTCATTTCCTCCAACACCATCAACAAACACATCAGGACCCACCACTTCAACCATTATCTCGTCACTAAAAGACCCTTCAACCAGCTCTTCAGAATTCAGATTACCCTTTAAGGTTTCATCACCTTCAGGTACAGTAACATTCACAGCTGACTCTAAAACACTATTACTCACTGGACCCACATCCCCTTGCTCATCCATAAGCAATATATCTGGTCGGAATTTTGATCAGATTAATAAAAAGATTACACTAGATATGAGAAATTAACATAAACCCTAGTACCAAAAGCTCATATATCTAAACTAAGAAGCATGTATGTGAATTAAGGAATTACCAGTAATATACACGACTGTACATACACAAAGAGAAAACCCATATACACATGTAGAAATAAGTATGAATTAAAGAAGAATTAAGTACCTTGTGGCCTGTGATTCTCGCGTGTAAGCTCGCAAATTTGTGGCCCTTTTTATATATTTATGGGCAATACTGAGAAGAGAGAGGGTTGAAAAGAGTTTAGCTGAGGTGTCAAAGTGTCTAATTCTCAGGCATTAAATAGTGCTTGCCAATTTTTTTTTATTCTTTTTTGTCCTTCAATTTTAGTTAATGAAAGCCTTAGCTCCTTCAATTATATGGTAAGCTTATTTTCTACCTTTATTTTTATGCATAGGTTGTTGTATGTTAATAGTGTAAAGTTGTGAGATAACTCTTATAATGTATAATTGATCATATGTAACAACTTGTCAAAAATTATAAATTATGAGAACGACACAAAACAAAATTAGTATCCGAAATTGTTAAAAATTATTAGTTAGTGAAAATGAAACAAAAATCTTATTTCTTAATATGCGGAATTGACAACGGTATGATACACACGTTAAGATTCATTAAAATCACGTGAAAAACATATCTTATATGTAATGTCACGTCGTAGATAATGGATTCAAATATTCAAAGTATTTACGGGTACTCTGAATCCTACAATAAATTATTATCATGAACTATATATATCACAAAATTATTTAATATATCCTGATTTTTACTATATTGATTATTTATATTTAATTATATAAAGATAGTTGTCGTTATCTGAATAATATATCGATGATATATTTTGACATAAAAACTTTCTATTTTTTTTTAATTGTAGAAAAATATTTTGGATAAATGATTTATAGGGTCTTAGAGATTATCAATGTACTTTAAAAGTAATACCTTGATCCACTATTTTTTAAAGAAACTTTTGAAACCTTGCGGATCAAGAATACTCTTAAAGTATATATAAGACAAAAATAGATTCTTCTCTCTCCTCCATTACTAAGTATTCGTGAAAATTTGTTGAGTATTTGGGAAACTTTATTGAGTATTCGGGACTCTTTACTAAGTATTTGGGGGATTTTACAGAGTATTTTGGAAAAAGTTACAAGATAACAGGGAATTGTACTGACTATTAGGGCAAAACACTAAGCACTAAATATGAACACTGAGGCACGTTTTAGAAAGTATGTAGTAATATGTCAAACAGGTCATAGTACAAGGGGGTCTAAGTGTATTTACTCTTTTTTTTATTTGCATTAGCCTCTTTGTAGAATAATATAATGTATATTGTCTTTTGGGTCTTGAGCATGGCTCTCCAAGACTCGTTGGGTCAAAGTCTCTATATAAATTTGGAGACTGGAGTGTTATTTTTTCCTTGTTATACAAGGTAAACGAGGTGATTATCCGAGTATTATACTTGTGTAAGTTGTTACCTTTTTATCCAAAAACAACCTGTATTATTAGTTTAATGGCATTAAAGTTTACCTTTTTTGATGAATGGAAACTGGGGGTTGTGGGTTGGTTTAGGGTAAAAAATGCTCGAACTGCAAACCGCTCGTTCTTGTGCAGGTCTTGAAAAATTAGACATGCACCAGCCTAATACATTATATAAACCATTGCGTTCGATATATGGTGGGTTGGGTGCATTGAGCGTGACTTGGGTTGATAAACAACTCGAATTTTGTATCTGGGTTCATTGGAATGGTCGATATTATTATACAAAAAGAAATTGTAAAAACAATATGATTTTGATCTCAATCTATACTGAAAAAAATTTATTTAAGAAAATATAACTTTATATTTATGGAAAATAAATTTAGAAATTTGGAAAATAAAGATAATATCATAATAAAATATGAAATTAGATTTATTAGATGAAATATTATTGAAAATTTGAAAGATTTTTATAGGGATTGAAGGAAAAGAGAAAAATAGGGTCTCTATGAATTTTTGTAAGTAAAATAAGTAATATGATTTTTTTCTAATTTTATATACTCAAAGAATAACCGGATCATGCGGGGTTGCATGTTTCAACTTAAAAACTTGGACCCCGCAAAATAAATATATATTTTTAAAATTTAAACCGCAACATGCCCAATTAAATAACAATTATTCTAGTTTCGGGTTAGTTTACACGGTTTGGTCAAGTTTTCTACCTCATTGCATAACCCAAATGGAAACAACATATATATCCACAAACAGATAAAAACAAGGATAAAAAAAAATAACCCCCTATCCAACACCTCATTCATTCAACCGGTTGAGTTAGCTCAATGGACAGAGCCTTGCTATTTCTCCAGGATTTAAAGGGTGTAAAGTGATAGGTGCAAGGTTTGACCCCTCCCTGAACATGGGTAACCTAATTCTGATTTACCTGGGGTATGCATAAGGAGGCTTGTATATTACCGTGGGATTAGTCGTGGTGCGCATAAGCTGACCCAGACCAACCTGGGGTATGCATAAGGAGGCTTGTATATTACCATGGGTTTAGTCGTGGTAGGCACAAGCTGACCCAGACCACCCAAATACCATAAAAAACACCTCATTCATTCTTTTCATATGATCCCCACTTTATCCAACCTACAACGACGCCATGAAAAAAATCAAGGCACTCGGTTTTTACAATTATAACAACTAGTTGAAGAACCTAAATACTACCTTCATTCCATAGTAATACTCTCTTTAGCCAAAAAAACATATTCCATATTATATGTCACTTTTAAAGTTCCAATGCAAAATAAATGATGTTTTGCCTATTTTACCCTTTTTCTAAACTCTCTTACCAACTAAATATTTAATTTGCTCTCTCTTATAATTAGGGATATGTTGGTCATTTAAAGTAAATTTCACCTACTTTTTAGGTTCCTTAATATGTGTGAAAGACTCTAAAGAGTCAATTATTATGTAATGGAGGTAGTATGTTGATAGTTTACATTATCAGTTGGGATTCCTCTTCAACCGTGAAGTCACACGACACATTTCTATCCCTTTCAGTAAGGATATTTACCTTTACTATCTTGTGCAATGGTGGCCAAGAGAGTGTTGTGAATGACGCATCAACATTGAAGTTTACTTGGACATTCTTATTATGGTTGAATTATTTGGGTAAGTATATCATGATTGATAATTTAATTAGAATGATTTGGTGTAAAACTGAATTATGTAATTTTTACATAAATTTAATTAAACTATAATTCTTTTTCTCGGTCTTTTATGACAAGAAATCACATTACTTCTACTTTAATATTATATATCTACAATAATCTTATTCTTTAATAACTTATTTCCTTTTTGGGTATTTATTTCTTTAATCCAAGATCTTAGCAGGTTTCGAAATAGAGTGTTCTTTTGATGAAATATTTAGGATAAGTTATAAATTATCTTCAATCACAAGTTTATCGAACCCTTTAATTTTTCGGCCAGACGAAGATCTCTAGAAAGAAGAGTGCTTGACGTGAACGAAAGTTTTGACATAAAGATACATTGCAAGTCTATACCCCCACATCATAGTGAATGATCACCCAAAACCTATGCGCCCCAATTTACCTTTAGCACAATCATTTGTTTTAATTTTAACTTTGAGATAAGGATTAAACATTAGAGTTCAACAATACAAATCTTGTCAAGACATCTTGAGATTCAATTGCATACTTTGGAATCCATTGTGATTCTCTCACTAGACCCAGACATCTCTCACTGCCCAACATACCATCCCAATGACATTTCCAGAGCCAACACACAACATAAGGAAATGTCAACCTCCATTCAACTCGTGATGTGTGCACCGATATAATACTTGACCTTGGATAATAAATATGTCCTGCGCCCGGCGACTATTACGATGTTGAGGTTACTATCGAACCTTGTGCCAAGGAAGCCTCCTGATGTAATCCCCTCAAGGAGCATCACCTCCCGAGCACCCCCTTGGGGAATACGACAAAATACTAATCATGTACACTACTATTATTATATATAATACCCATGTCATAAGCTCAATGGGGTATAAGTATTCTATTACATTGTTCATATTATAATCAGGCCTATTCCATAAATATTCCTCTCAATTCCCGGTCTTAATACTAACTTGACCGTTGGAGTGCTATCGGGAGACACACCTCCTTATGGTTCTAACTCTTATATTATTTCAGGTTACCAAACTCTTCAAAATATAGATTTAGCTTGGGAAACCATCCAGAGAAGTAGTATAGTTCCACCATTCGTGTGTTTATTATGTCGGGCGTTTCACACTCTATTAGTCTTTGTCATTTTTTCTTGGTGACTAAAATTCCCTTTTCTGATCGGACTTGGGAAGGCGATGAGCCTCATATGTTAGCTGGTGAGGATTCTCATGTTGTTATTACCTTTAACAATGCTATATCTCGATGGATATCCGACGTGCCTCAAACAAAACCTATTATTATGCTCATTTAAGTTACTAACACGCTAAACTGTTTAATCGTTTTCAATCAACCTAGTCTCTTATGGAAAGAGTTGTTGTGCATCTTCTCACATGAGTATTTGACTATAATTTGTCATTTCCAACTGGTATGGTCTTCACCTTCCACTAGTTTTTGCTTACATACTTCTCTAATTCAGCTTATGTATATGTTGTATTTTTTGTATTAAGCATGGTTTCATTGTTAATATTATCCTTGGTACTTTTATTTGATTTGTGATGATTATAGAGTTAGCTTATATAGTGAGGATTGTTTGTGTGCACTTGTGTTTTTTGGTGATTCTCGTCCATTGGTTGGTTAACGTTCTTGCCTACTAAGGCTTCATTTGTTTTTCTAATTTATAAGTTTTGATTACTAAATAAGTAGTTGAATGAAAGTAACCGGGTTAAGAGACCCCATTGTCTTAATTAACTAAATTTCAGTTGGATTCTTAAGGTACATACCAGTTGAGAGTCATTTAGATATGAATTTGTCAACACAAACAAACAAACAATCTTATTGACACAATGTCTTATTAAATCAGATTGAGACCCCATTAAGTGAAAATATATAGGTCCCAATCTTCTCCCATTTGGGCGGTTCTTTTATTGAATTACTATATTATACTCTAACATGTGAAAATTTTGTTGATCTTCATTTTTCCAAACCTTCACAACCTTTCAATGCTACAACTATCAAATCCTTGATCTTTTTTACACTGAAAACAAAAAGGAAATCAAAACCATCCAACTCCTCTTTTCCTACCCACATTGTTAAGAAACGTATATGAGTCGATCAACAAAGTAGCTTGTCAAACTGATAAATCAATATCTCGTCGAACACATTTAGCAATAGCCTTCACAGTTTTGTTTAAGTTACTTTTGATATGGTACGTTTTCCAGCTCGAAAATCTTTTCATTAGTTCCAAGTTTCGTCAACAATTGGTTGGATTCTCCAGTCGATTTCCATGATTTAGTTAATACCTTGAGTGACTTCAAGGTTGTCAGAGTAGAATGAGTAACTTTGAAGATTGAGATCCGAAGCAGATTCCATTGCCAAGAGGATGACCCATATTTCACCTTCCCTAAATGATTTAATGTTGCATTTTCATATTTTTTTTAAAAAACTCGCCTCTTGATTTACAACAATAGATGCGACCCATGTAGGTTCTCATCTTTAGTAGACAAGGTGTCATGTAGCCAAATTATTTTCACCTCATCATTCAGAACTCCATTTTCACCCTCCTTGATATCACCCATTTCTTTAACCATTATATCGTGCCCATTGTTAATATCAAACTCCATGTTGAAGAGGTTATTTATAATTGACTTAGTCTTGCCAACGATCTCGCTTTGACACCATTTTTTATTATTAAAAAAATCTTTCATCCTAACTTTACATAAATTTTAGATTTTGCAAAAGATTACTGTTGTAACTAGATTTTTATCCCATTCGTTACTTGAATAATGGTTGATTATATTAATCATTTAATCTTTTATTGTTCCTTTATACTCTTGATCTTTTTTTATTTGTAATGTTGATGTCACCCACACTGCTGAACTGAATGGAGATTTGATGAAGAGACGTTCCACTGTTTCGTTTTTCATTGTACACTACTCACATGTTGCCGTCTTTGCATATTATTTCTTCACCGGTTTATCTTTTATAGAAATTGCGCCATTGCAAATTTTCTAAATGAAGTTTCTAATTTTTGTCGGCACATTAGAACGCCAAACCACTTTCCAAAAGATGTTATCATTTTTTCCATCCATATTAGATGTTTGTCCTTCCTTGCCGGTTTTGCTTTTCACAAGACAATGATAGCCAGATTTTGTTGAGAATTTTCTGTTTTTGGTGTGTGGTCAAATGATTTTGTCGTCCTTATCAATTTGTATAATTGGGGTTCTAAAAATCCTTGATTATGATAGTGTATCATATCTAATTGATGTCTTATTAGAGTCTGGCTCATCCCGGTTGAAAATTGCCTATTTAAAGCCCTGTTTAGTTAAACATTTTCTGTTTTTGTTTTTAAAATATATTTTCAGAAAATGATTCTTGTTTTCATTTCAAAATTTTCAGAATATATGGAAAACGTCGATTTCATGTTCTCCAATATAGCACTGTTTTTATTTAATTTTCCAGAAAACTGTTTTCATTTTCTGCAGCCAAACACATTTTTATTAGTATTTTCAAAAATATAGAAAATAAAAACAGAAAACACCTATTATTTTCACGAATCAATAGTATCGATGTTTCTTTGGTTTTTTGGAGTTTTTTCATGCCATTCTTGTGATGTTATTCGTTGTTTTGTTAATTTGAAATTATGTTATTATTTGGAGAGTTACCATGATTATTTCGTTAGACTTGGTGTTTATCTTCTTGTAATCCTTTTTATTTAGCAACAGATTTTTGACTCAGTTATTTGTACTCGTTTTTTATTAAATATTTTAGGTTAATTTGACTACTAAAATGAAACGGGCTTCAAATATTTAAAAATAAATGTAAGAGCAATCTTTTATTTGCATAACATACGATCCTTAAAGTAGTTAAGCACATTTAATCCCTACCAAAGTTAAGGCATCTTATATAAAGATCAAATTCTGCATAGCATTCAATACTTGTATATCAAATTGAAATTAAGATTGCAAGAATTTCAAGGAGAAGGATAACAAAGCTAGTATAACTAATGTGTGGCATCTTTGTAATGTTTTAAAAGTCTACTTTAGCTTATACATTAAAGTTGTAATGAATTAAATTGAGTAGGGTAAACTAGTTGTCTTTCTATTCATTGAGTTTTCTGTTTTTGAAACTCAAATGCTTGTAAAACTACATGTTTGAGCTTAATATAGTTGTGATTATCGGAAAAAGGCATCTTATATGACATAGCATGCACGACTTTTATTACAATAATCCCGTCCTCAAATATTTGCATCTTGAGTTAGGTTGCAGCAAGGTTAGAGAACTTCATGGGATCAATAAATGTGATTTAGATTAATTATGTTCCTAATAATAATAGTAATAATAATATTTTTAAAATTAAAATAATAAACAAATAGAAAGAAGATGCATTGCAAAGATCTGGTATTATGTTGTTCTGAGCAGCAATCATTCTCCTCCTTTCTTTGTTATTTGCTTCTTTATCTAGTTGCTCTTTCCCGCTATTTTTAAGCCTTCAAATCTTGCAACCATACCTATTCCACAGCCAAGCAAACTATATATCTCAAGTATCAGTCTTTTATATATTCGAATTTAAAATCAACTGAAACATTATAAACATTCATTTTTATATTATCGATGAAACCTTTATGTACTTTTATAATTTTCATCCTTTTAATGTATCAATTTCTTTTATAAAAAATGTATATAAAACGCTTCTGATTTAAAAACAACGAAGATAACACTAGGATTAGTTTGTAATAATGGAATAAAATATCTTGTTATTGTTGGATCAATTCCAGATGTCTCAACAATTTACAGTTTTAAACATGTGACATAAGAATTTTCATGGACATACAAATCTTTTAGTATATACTAAAGTAATAAGTAAAATAATTTTTTAAAATATTTGCAGTATGAAGATAACGACGATCATAACATAATGAAAAAATAAAAGAAATAACTAAAGTTGTTAGAAAATCAGAAAATAAAGAATTCAAAATTTACATTTACAAGATAAAAGGACTAATTTTGCCACAAATTTGAAAGTTACAGATTAAAAAGAGACTAAATTGTTGAAATGTGCTACAAAGATAAGATAATTGGAAAAAAAAGTACTATAAAGATAAGTGACTAAATGAGTAATTTCGTCAATATCAATTGATAACTTAACAATTAAACAAATTACAATATATTGAAGAAAAATCATTTCTTAATTAGTTATAATATATCACTATATAATTAGGATTAGTTTAACGGATCAAGACTTTAAGATATATAATCAAAATCTTCTTTTAATCCTAATTTTACATTAACTTTGTATTTTTTAAGATGAATTGGTAATATATACCTGTAGTAGGAGCTATAGATGTGGGCTTAAGGATCATGGGTGTGACTGAAGTCATTGGGCCAGTAGTGGTCTGATACACGTGAGCTGGAAGGCCCATTGTCTGGGATTGATGGAAATGATACATAGGGTACATGGGCATCAATGTGTTTGCACCCATCATTGGCTGACTTGGGTACACTTGCGAGTAATGTCCATTCAGGTAGGATCCACCTGTGTAGCCCATCTTCTGCAACCATAAAAATTTATAATTATTCATATATTTTATTTTATTTTCATTTTTACTTCAGAATTATTATTTTAATAGATGCTATAATTAAATCAAATCAACTGTCAACCCAAAATTGGTAAAAAATTACCTCTACACATACTATCAGGTCTAAGTTAAACATACAAAGTGTGAATAGTTAAAAAAGTAAAACCATTTTGAAATTAGATGCTCTAAAGTAATAGGCCCTAGTAGTAATTATTTTTGGTCAGAAAATCCACCGTTAATAAATGTACTATAGGGGTATTTTCCATAAATAGTTGGTCAATATTTTAAAGAAGATAAATTTCGACCCACAATTAAGGATCATAGAATAAATTGAATGTGATGCTACGGACATATGTAAAGAGTAATATTTAATTATTTATATTCATGCTATTGAATATTTACTTAAATTTTTAGTTAATCAAAATCGAAGTAAATGTAGAAATTTGATGTATAGTATATTCAAATAATAATACTATTTTGTATAGTATAGACATCACTAGCGGATCTAAAGGAAGCAAGGACTGACGTCCATGGACCCTGATCGTGAATGTTTCTTAGAATAATTATTTTTAAAGAAAAATGTGGGTAAAATATACATGAATTTTACAGCTCTATATTTAGTTTTTGTAATTATTTATTATAAATTTAATCCCCATTATATAATGCAATTAACTCAATCAACAACGTAAATACTATCCTTTTGTAATTATCATTTTGTAACAATTTTTTAAAAAGTGAAGAACTAATTTTATATGAGGGGAGTAGAAGAAATATTAACATGTTGGTGTATTGATGCAAAGCACGTAATTGCAAGTAGTACATAGTAGAGTAGTAGTAGTCCAAATAATATTCCTATTTTATGTACGAAAGCTGAAAATATTTGCATTAATAGACAGAGCCAACCAAAGCACGTTAGTGGATTCTTTGTTTGTAATGATAAATATAAACTAACTGTCAAGTGTGGCATGTGACTTGAAGTTACTTACATGATTGTAGCTCATATCTGTCGCTAAGTAGCTCGGAGAGTACCTGAAATAATAGTTAATCATTTCAAATTAGATCGGTTATCTTCTAATTTTTTTTCCCAATATATCTAAAATTAAAAATAGTAGGAAAAAGTCTTATTCATTCGACAATGAAATTAAAACTTTTCTAGGACCATGATATTTTACTCATGGGTTACAATTTTCTTAAGATGTGACGGTTTTTAGCGCGGTAAGTACTATTGAGTATAAAAACTACCATCGCTAATGCAAGTAATTAGTACATATATGCAAAAGAACGTTGCGTTTCATAATTTTGATTATTGAATTTTTATGTATTTCAATATTAAAAAATATTTTTATTTGTCTTTGTTTATGATTCCTTTCAGAATCCAAAAAATCGTACAAAAAAATCATATTCTATTAAAATGCATATCTAACCCATTAATAATAGAATTTTTTCGAAAACTAAGAAATTTGAATTCATAAAGAATAAGAAAATGCAAGTTTTTTTATTGGAATTTTTAAGTAATTAATAGTAAAATAAATATCCAATTATTTGCTATCATACTAACTTAAGAGATAAAATCTAAAGAAAGTAAATAATGAAAAATAGAATGTAAAACCATAGATCCGATTCAAAATATTAAATAAAAAATCAAATTGAAAAAAGTATTTTTGATCAATGAAAAATATAAGTTTTCAATATTTCTTTAGAAAATTAAAAAATAATAACTGTATGAGTTAATTGTTTTTGTTTAACCATAGATTAGAAAGTTAAAACATACCCATAGAACGGAACAGCAGCTTGATGCTGGTGGTGATGTGGATGAGGATAGGGAGCAGCTGGTGCTGGTGCAGCTGCAGGATAGTACCACTGCACGTGGCCCGATCCTGCTGTTGGATTACCCCTTGGCACAACAACATTGGGTCCGGGTCCTTCAACAAAACAATTAACAATACATCAAATTAATATTCAATTTACATTTTACATAAAACTTCATAATTTATTTTATAACATCAGGAATTAAAATATAAAAATACCTTGTTGATGAGGAGTCGGGGTGGGAGCCCTAGGGCGCTTGGCGCCAAGGGAAGCAAGGTTGCAATTAGCACGACGGCCGTTAATGATTGGCGTAGCATCTTCACACGCCTTCTTAGCAGCCTCAGGATCGTTAAATGTCACCTACATTATAAACAATGTCACAAAAATAATTTATATTCCAAAATCCATTTAGTCAATGAAAAAAAAACATGCATAAAAACACCTTAATTCTATAATACTTACAAAGCCATAGCCCTTAGATCTGCCTGTGATCTTATCTTGTATAATGACAGCTTCCAAGATCTCACCATACTTATCAAAGTGAGCTCTCAATGTTTCTTTTGGTGTCTCCCATGCTAAACCACCTACAAACACCTTCGTAAGTGTCGTGTCACCCAAGTTGTGCCCGTTGATGATCACGTTACTCATTGTCATTCTTTGCAAATTTGGTCGGAAAAAGAGAAGTTTATTTGTATCGAAAAGAAAACAACAACTCGAAAACACTTACTAGAATGTTACTATTATTGCACAATGCACTTTTTATATTCAATTGAGAAGCGAAAAAATGGAAAATATGAATAAATATATAAAGTTGTTATTGAGTTGTGGGATGAGAGTAAGAGAGAATAGTGGTGTTGATGAATGTAGTGTGCGTGACTAATGTGTGTATTGGTGTGTGTGTTTCTTTTTAATTATAGTAAGAATAATGAGAGAGGAAACAGAAAGACAAAAGGGAGACAGATGGACTATGAAGATTTTGAGGAAATCAAACGTGGTCTCTTTTCTTCATTTGTTTCTTGGCTTAAATAATCAATTAATATTTTCCTTTTTCTTAAAATGTTTCCATTAGATTAATGTGGTTTTCTTTTATTTTATAGTGGACCTCAGCCTTTATGTTTACGCGTTTATATATTTTGTACTTTCTTGTTGCTTAGTGAAAATCAATAGTATCAAAAAGTAAATACGTTTAAGTATTCGTTTGGATTTTTCTTTTTTTTTTAAAAAGCACGTTTTTAGTTGTTTAAAAGTGCTTTACACCTAGAAAAATATGTTTAGGAAAAACACCAAATAGATGTTTAGTAGAAAAAGTATTTAATGTAATTTTAGAATTTGAAATTATTTTTAATAATTAGTTTTAAATTTAAATTTTATTCTAAAACTTTTTTTTTACTTTAAAATAAACATTTCTAAACAGGCTCTAATATTGATAGTTGCTCTATTGGTTAGAGTAATTTGCAGTGACCAAGAGGTCCTGTAATCAAATTTTATTGAAGTCAAAATGACTCTGAGTCCAAAGTGTCTCTTAGATGTATTAAAAAAAAGTAAATACTCTAGAACATATATAGACATATGGATAATAGTCGGTGGCTAGCTACGTGCCGGTTTTTGAAGAAAACAAAAACCTTTTATTTTGTCAACCATAGAACAAAAACACTTATAACTATACCTAGTTTTAAATGTTGCCTAAGTACTAACATGTCGCATCGAGAACCAATTACACAATGGGGACCTGAAGGCTTGCGGAATGCACACTCTTGACCATCCCTATTACACTTGCAATTTGCAGATGACTGTATCATTTTAGTGCTAACAAAGATCCCGTGAACTCTGAATGACATTTTTTATACATATTTTTTTGCATTTGGGGATCCATAACTTTCAAAAATTATATTTGTAGTTCAACCCTAACACAAAGTGATCAGCTAAATAGCTCAACCACAAATACTTTAAGGACCGTCGTGGTTATGGACCTTGGAAAATATTTTGAAATCCCAACAAATTGGGGATCATCCAAAGTAAAAGGGTTAGTATATCTCTTTAACAAAGTCATGAAACAATTTAGAGGGTGGAAATGCTTTATTTCTTCCAGGAAATGAACTTAAAACTTATAAGGGTGACTCTGAAATCACTACAAATGAACTTCATGTATTTTTTGTTTAGATTGATGTCTCATTATTTATAGTTGTATGTTATGCACCCATATGTCAATTAACATGCTTGTTTGGTCTATTATAAGTTATTTTAGAGTGTTTATTCTTACTTATGTATTTATGATCGATAGTTCTTTTTTGTATTATAATGCGTATTAAGTACATATTAGACACAAAACGATTATGGATTGAAACTGACACAAGGAGTAGAGGGAACACAAATATTGAGAAAATATACCCAAGAAAGATTCATGAAAGCTCAAGTTAAAGCACAATCAACTAAAAGAAAACAAAAAATGTAAAGCACATGTCACAGAATACTCGTCTACCTCCAAGTCAGTGAGAGTTAGGAGACAAAATGAAGCAGAAGATCAACTAGGACTTTTCGTACTATGCAACTCGGTGCCCAATCAGACAACCAAAAAAGCATAAAAACTTATGGCTACTTTGCTACCCTATCATCTACCTTACTACTCGTTGACCACTCAACAAAGAGATATAGTAAAGAAACTCCGTAAGACCTTTGCCAGCTACTCACCCAATATTAAGGAGTCGGCGATGCAAGACGACAACCCTAAAAGCATACCACTTTTAGACTTGATACCTACCACCAACTCGACGAGTATCTAGCGAGGCATGTATCGGTCATTAACTGGAAATTTTAAATTTCTGCTTGAACACACTTGTTCAAAGTAGTTAGGAGAAAATATTTTCTTATAAATAGATTGCTTATGTAGCATTATAAGGATACACCCTTAGGATTAAAAAGAGATATCAAGATTCAAGAGAGTTAATCTGTGGACTTTATGTATTTTCCTTTACTCTTTATTTATTTTGTTTTTGCTTTCGGTAGATCTAACTAAGAGTTATGGATTGTCATACTCTAAGCATTTGTTAATTGTCCTATAAATTAGGAATACTATTATGAACACGCCATGTGTATTTTGTACATACACTAAAATAAAAGATGTATTTTAGGGACATTCGTGTTTTGCTTCACAACATTGACTTGATATTTACATGTTTATGATACACACATGTTTATGATTTAATGATTGTGCTTAATATGCTCAGATGAGTGGTGGGTCCTGCGGTGTTATAAAATAATGCGATAACTACAGACCACGAGTCTACGGTTGTCCAAGTAATACTCCGATAAACCGGGTTTCGTTCTCAGGGATTGAACTGGTCTAACCCAAGTGTTCAATGAATAAGTAATAGTAATTATAATTACAGAAAAAAAAAGATAAAAATATATTTGTTTGGTTTTCAAAGACTAAGCTAATGGACGCAATTAAATAAAATACTAAGATTAACAGAATAAACAGTAGACACAGATATGAGATCTATACTTGAGTCTCGCTAGGAATCCACCTCATTTCATACATTCAGTGCTTTAGTTTAAGGACAAGTTGGGTGGACCTAGGAGCTACCCTAAAGTACTATAAACCCATGTATGGGCGAATATGCCTCTTCGGATGTGAAGTTCCTAACAGAATTGGATATGTGGTTAGTCAAGCCTATCGGTCAATCACGGACACCACACAGTTATTACCTAGGTCTGTAATTAAAACACCCCTATCGAATGATTACTTCGCCACTATAGTGAATAGCTCAATTAATCAAACCTAATTCTAATTCCCGGCTCCACTAAAATTAGTAAATAAGCATAAATTAATAAACAATATGAAAAACCTAACTTGAATTAAATTAAGATAATCCCAAATCTGAAAATACTAAAGTAAATAAACTAGGGCTTAACCAATTATGTGATTCTCAAGTATATGTAAGTTTAGCTCATAATAAAATGAAAAACGGAAAAGAGATTAATAATATACATGTTCCTAATGACAGAAATAAATTAAGAACCTAAACAGAGGAATGACTTGAGAGGTTGTTGGAGGAAAATGATTCTCTAGCTGCTGCTCTTCCTTACGCATCTTGAATCTCTCTCTCTAAGGATGATTTAATTTGAAGTTTAATGAGAGGTGGTTCTGAGTCTCCCTCTAAGGATGATTTACTTTGAAGGTTTAATGAGAGGTGGTTCTGACTCTCCGTCTAAAGATGTTGCAGATTGAAGAATAATTGAGAGGTACTGAATAATGAGGTCTAAAGGGGCTTATTGAATTTGGATTAGGTCTAAACATGGGCTTAATTAAGTAATTAAAAGCCCAAGTCCAATTGGTAATTCGCGTAACTACTGTACAACCCGTAGTAAAACGGTTGTAACTTTTGTGTATCAACTCCAAATCTCCTCATTCAAGTTGAAAAAACTTCCTAACTCAAAAATGCAACTTCCGTATTTCACGACCCAAAGGCTGAATCAGTGTCTAAGTAGCTCGAAAACAGCAATTAGTATCAACCTTCTAGATTTGTAGCTTTTCTTGTCAACTCTCCGGGATTTCTTTTCTTGCCTTTGACTCCTCCGCTTGATCTAAGACTTTAATTCCCACTTCTACTCCTTATCTTGATGCTCCATAGAATCCACGTACCTAAAGCTTTATACTTAAAACAAACAAATTAACGCACAAAAGCTCTAAAAATACAAATAACCTAATTTCAAGGGGAGAAAGTGTAATATGACAAAATAAGCATAAAATTCTATCAAATAAGTCCATTTTCTACCTAAAATGATGTCTCCTAAGGTCTTATATTTAGAACAAATAGGGAGACATCAATGAGTCCTTCGATGGCAGGGTCAAGAGATTGAACCTATAAATAGGAAGATTCCAAAATGGATAACCTCGACCTTGGAGCATATTTTAAAGTATAACTAGTGGCATTATCTTTACACGGGCCATGGAAAAAACTGCACTTCTGAATGATAATGGGGACTAGTGAGTTCGTAAACCTTTTCCATGGCTTGGAATCCACTCCTTAAGAAATGGACATGAAATTGTGCATGTCAACAACTTCACAAAGAGAATAATTGAAAGGAACATGTTCATGGAAAGTATTATTCATCCCCTGAACCTAGACCCCCAATCATGTGTCTTGCATACCAAAAGGGAAGAGAAAAATTTGGGAGAAGTCTCCAAATAATCCATTAAGAATGTGTTCACGCATAATGATACCCATCAAATATGGACATAAGGTATTTATATCAAAAGACCTAGGAATAATGATCACTCTCCGTTATAAAATAAATTGTTGATACCCCAAGTTGTTTGATATAACCAAGGAAAGGGTCACTATCAAAATACGTCCCAAGAACTTGTAATCTTGAATTACGGGAAGTAATTAAGGGATTAGGAATATGTTGAACAAAATAAAGATCCTTGATAGAGAACAAAATAGAACTCTTTAAACCCTCCACAGTTTGCTTAGATTCAAAGACGATTGAGTCTAATTGAAAGAGATAGCTAGAATTAGCCGCCACTTGGGGATAATGGTCGTAAGTTATAAGAGATACAAAACATGTAAAACACAAGATAATATCATAACAATACTTGTTTATTACAAGTATGTAGGACGAAAAATTTAAGCATTCCTTACGCTCAACTTTTAATTCTTCTAACAAGAGATTGTTTGAATCAATTTAAAGTTCAAGAATTTCGAGAAGGGATGCGATAAAGATATCTTCATGCACATAACAATAATCGTAAGAAAATGACAAAGAGCTGGGATAGGGAACTACCTAATGTTTTGATTTTGAATAATTATCACCATTTTTTATTTCATCTTCGTCAATCTCGACAATGCCATATAAGTACTCCAAACCATCCCAAATTTCTTTTGCCGAATCACATCCAAAGACCTTTTTATAAATGTCGACAGATTACCCGCATATTACATGGCTTTCGCGCTTTGAGTGAGTTTGGCTTTTTCATCATCGGTAAGTTTATCGTCTTCCTTTACCTCTTGAGTTAGCACACGAACGCCAGATTCATTAATTTTCTCTTTGTATGGAAAAAATGGACCTCCCATGACGATTCTCCAAAGATTTGAATCTTCGAGTTTTATAAATTCCTCCATTCTTCTTCTCCAAGATAAATAATAAGTTCCTAAAAGTGGAGGTCTTGTAGAAGAAGTCTCTTTTAAAAGATTAAATTCCATGTCGTTTACTCTACCAACGGTAAAGCTATTCACGTAGAGTTAGGCTCTGATACCAATTGAAAGTCCTAGAGTGGGGGTGAATAGGATACTAATAAAATCAATGCCTTATTAAAATCTTTTGTACAATTATAAGTTTGAAGAAAACTTCTCTAAGACACTATATCAAACACTTAGGGGATTATGCAAGATATAACTATAGATTTGATATAAATGTAAAGATAAGCAATCAATATACGATAAGTAAGAAATAAGAGAAAGAAAGTACACAATCACGTATAGTGGTTCGGTTTCCCTACTCCACTACCTAAGGTAGCCGTCTTAGGATTTTCAAGCTTATTTTAACTAAACTTATGTATCTCTCTCTTAACCGGGGCGAGAACACAATACCTGTTACAACCACTTCGTAACCACGAAGCAAACTCTTGTTACAAAGAACCCGAGTATACTTCTTATACTCAAACTTTTTCTTTAATCTATCTATTACAAAGACTAGACTTAAGAGGACATAAGCAAGTTTGATTGGTGGAATTAAATTTTCTAAATACTCTAAAGAGTGTATATAACTTTGAGGTTCAATCTCCTCTTGAGTAGATAATAACTTTGAAGCTTCTTGGATTAACTCCTTGATTGAGTGGATTAGACAAGTTCAATGATCAACCTTATGTGATGACCTATGTTAGCATGAGACCTCTAATGCTGTATGAGAATGATAATAACAATTTTTTATTTGTAACAGGTGAATATCTCCTTGAAAGATCTCATATTCATAGCACAAGATTGTCCCCAACGAATATAAAGTTTGTGGTATATTTTGTGCAAATCGGTTACCCGGTTGTAGCAAAGTGGGTTCTCGATTTCTATCCCTAACGACTATATCCCAACTGAAAATGGTAAGAATTTGATGTGGCGTTGACTAGTTGATATGACCAAGCAAACCAGGCTCCCGGTTTCATCTTTAACGGGTTTACGGTTCTCCCAAGAACGGGAGCCTAGTTGTCGGGTTGATCATTTTGCTACGATGCTCGGATGGGAAAACTTTATTCATATGATTTACAGAAAATATCATTCTAAGAAGCTTTGTAGTTGATCATGAAAGCTAATTCTCAATGAACACAAAGATATGGTTAAAAGTATTGATTAAAAATGAGCTCTTTAGAATATAGAATAACACAAGTGTTTTTGATGAGTTTTAGTGCAAGATAGGATAAATATAACAAGTATATGTAACTCACTAAACAAAAGAGGATTTGTCACGCTAAAACCACCTATGGGGGGAGGCTACACGCCAACAGCTTTGTATGACTTTACTTTTATTTTCAATAGAAGTGACATTAATATTAAGGCCATCTGGCTAAAAAAGATATAATAGTTGATCTGTAATGGGTCAACATCTTGTGAGAGAAATTTGACTAATTTAGAAGGTGGAAAATTCACCATTGGGGTAATGCCGTATACGTTTTGTTTTGCCACCTAATCAGCCATAACCATAGGCGAAGCCAGAATTTTCCGGTAGGAGAGGGGCAAGGGGATTCTGAGGCAACGTTCCTGTGGAAAAAAAATTGAACCTATATGCACTATAGGTCCATATGTCCTGTAAAAATTGCAAAATAAGCTGTTATATTATACAAAACTGTAGTATAGATCCCTATATTATGTAAATATTGTACTATAAGTTACAATATAATTATTTAATTAATTATTCTTTGTATAATACAAAATAGCATATATTTTGTTAGAAAAAAAATATTTTATATATATAAAATAATTATAAGTCTAATAAAACAAATTTTAAAAGTTAGGGAGGCCAAATGAATTTTTTTTAAATTTAGGGGGGGGCAAATAATTTTTTTTGAAAATTTAAGAGGTAAAATGATTATAATAAAATAAATTGTAAAAGGAGTATTTTGATTTTTAAAAAATCATGTAGGACCATGGAACCCTTTAGGGGTAACGTGGCTCCGCCCCTGCCCATGACATTTTTCTTTCTAGGAGTAAAAACGAAAGAAATATTTCATATTTTAAAAGTATTTAGTCTTCTTAATACTAATACAGATCCTTCTATCGAATTTGAAACTTGGATCCTTGGTCCTTTTATCGATTTTGAATCTTGAATCCTTGGTAGTTTGTGTAACATTGACACAATTGTTCTCTAAGGCGATGGTCCTTTATAGATAGTGTTTCACCAATTTACACACAAAGATCACTCTTAAGAATTTCGCCTCGATTGGGGATTGGATGCTATAGCTCCATGCTTTTCCGTCAACTAGCTTATCTCATGCATTCCTAATAATACAGTCTACCACGACCAAATAATTAGAATTCTCTCACTGGCCAGGGCTTTGGCCATCCAATCTAATGGTGCAGGTTCGAACCGAGTCAACGACTCCGAGTCCAAAGTGGCTCTCCTATGTAACGAAAAAAAAAATAGAATTATCCTAAACCATATGATAAATATTTTCTTATATTACTTTTATAGTCGATTTTGAAATGGAGGTTTTTTTGGAAATCGGAAGTTAGTTTTAGATATTAATAAGAAAAATAATAATTTGAAAACCTATTTTTTTTGGACATGGTAATAGATTAGATATATTGCAGTCCGCTGGTTATCCAATCCCTAGCCTTGCAAATGCTCCCGTCACCAAGTTTGTTGTTGTGTGGTTTCTGTCGGATCTGTGTCTAGCTTGTTTGGCAAGGTTGCCGCCGTAGCCATTAAACTTCCTGGGTATGTGCCGGAAGATTACACGACCTAATTCCACTGCCATCCACCGAATCCGACGTACAATTAGCAGAATCGCCCTTTTTGCTGCATACACTTCCTTTATACCTTATATTAATTCAAGGTTGTATGAATATATCGTTGATGTTGTATCTGTGTATTCCATCTCTGTTCCATTTCTTGGAGTACTGCCATCGATTCTCCCTCTAAGATTCTCTCGCATGCTACCGTGTTTTGTATCTGTATCTGCCGGTTTGCTCTGTGATCTAGAAATAGAACACCTGTTGGCTCATAAGTAGTATTAAAAGAAGAATCGCAATAAAAAGTGATACCAGGTGTTTCGGTCAAAACCTATTTAATCAAATAGTGTTTCCAATCCGAAGAACAACCGGAATAAAAACCCGAAGAACTTCTCAAAATTCATAAAGTTTGAAAGGAATACTATTTACAGGGGCGGAGCCAGGAATTTTTCTGAGGGGGGGCCAAGGGGTTCGGGGGCAACGTCTTCGAATTTTTTTTTCCGCCGTATTTACACGATAACTCTATATATTATGCAAAAATTGCCAAATAGGTCCTTATATTATGAAAAATACGCTATAGGTCCCTATATTATGTAAAAATTACAATATAAGTTTAGATATTAATTTTTTTAATTAACTATTCTATAATTTTTTTTTCTTTTTATACAAAACAACATATATTTTTTTTTATAAAAAATAAAAAATCTTATAAATAAAATAATTTAAAGTCTAATAGAATAAATTTTAAAAGTTAAAGAGGCAAATAAATTTTTTATAAAAATTTAAAGGTTAATTATGTATTTAATTTTTGGGTAGTTATATTTTTTTTTTTTAAATTTGGCCCCCCTACTTAACACCTCCGCCCCTGACTATTTACACAAAGAGTAATGATATATGTCATCTCTTTTCATGTCATTCTTTTATCACCCTTTTATATATATGTATTGATTTTTTTGAATAATAAATAGAGAAAAATTAAATAGGATAGAGAATTTAATTAATTGGTCTATGTAGGCATACACGTAGAAGGTAAAAAAGGATGACAAATATCATTACTCTTACACAAAACGATCGGTCTTATGTTAGAAATTACCACAAATAATCTCGTTTACTTCTCATGGCCATTGGGTAGGGTTTCTTTATAGCCATATCGTTGCATGTGTTTTCTGCATTTTATGACTGGTGACTGGTATAGTTTGGCTTCGAACGAGATGGTCAAACTTATTCAAGGTCAAAAGTAAGAAATTCAAGACCTGCATCAACAAAAACATACACCTAAAGAATGCTTCTTCACGTGGATCCCCACTGGCAGCTTTCACCCCAGAAGTACCCACCGATTTGCAACACCACATCGGAGGCGGAATAAAGACGACTTACTTTTTCACTTTTTTTGTTTTTCCAATCCTTTTGGTTTATTTAATTAAATATAATGGTCAACGGAAGATTGATAATCTTTTTAGGGATAATTTTATTATCAAGCTTTAGATTAATATTTTCTTCTAAATTTATCTTAATTTTAAATTTAAACCTTAATTAATACATTTTTATTAAAGTAGGTTATTAATAAATTCTATTACCTAAAATACTTATAAAAAATACTAAGCCTCGTACAATTATTTCTAGTTAATTTTTTGCACATTAATAGCATTGTTATAGTAAATATACAACATTTATCAGTAATTTTGTGTTCATCACGAATATATTTAAGTTCATCATATATGTAGTTCATAATCTAAGTAAAATAACTACTATTTGAACAAATTATCAATTTATTTGTAATTATTCAATGAAATATTCATGTTAAATCATAAATACATACATTTTCATATAATTATAACTAAATATTCAAATTTTGCACCTTCTATTTTTTTATGTGATTTTAATTTTTTTTTCTAGTTGATGTCTTCTGAAACACTTAATTTTTACTAGTTGCTGCAAATTCGTCTTGTTCTCTTAATAATTGTATTATTGTTATGTTTGATATTTTTTTACTTTTAAATGTGTATTTGTGTTTGTGTTTTGCATAAAATATTGTGTGTTATTTGGTTTTTGTTTTTTTATTGTTTTATTTTTAGCAAAATCGTTTTTTTGTCACTGAAAAACCCTTAATGTTGGTACATATTACGACGGTTATTAAGATAACTAAACGACCCTATTAAAGAAAAATCACTCCAATCTAAAGATCTGTATTTCTCTTAGTGTACGACAAAGCATCTGCAAGAATATTGAAAGACCTATTGATATGAATAAACTTCTATAAAGGACACCGATTTAACCATCTTTCTAGTTCAAACTGAAGAGGTTTGAGACTCTAGTAAAAATTGATCTTTTTATTTATGTCTTGAACAACTTCAAAGTTATCAGAATAAAATAAACAAAATGAAGGTTATTTTTCAATTTCAATAGAAAAGTGTTTTTGTCGATTTTTTATGTTAAATAGTAGACTTTTGGAGGTACTGTCCCAAAAAATGTAGCTAATCCAAATATTAGTTCATAAGTGCGTTTCTTTTTTTTCTTTTTTTTTGGTTCAAATGGCTCATCTTTGAAAATGGTGATTCACAAATGTACGTGGTTGTACTTGGTACTCCATCTTCAGGGAAAGCGTTGGTGAACATACTACTACTAGCTGTAGTTATATAGTGCATGTCCTTAAGTTACGACAGATTCTGCAAGAACTATTACGCCTCTTAGTATTTGTTTTATTAAAGTATTAAACTAATCATATCATACATGAAAAAAGAAATTGCATTGAGTATGGGAAGTCATTTATTTTTTGATTTGTTGTTCCGACCGGCATCTGCCCAAAAGGAATAGAAGGAGAATGGGTCTCTCATCAATCACCCCCTATAATACTGGGGGAGGGGGGGCACGTGAGCATGATCAGCTTCACAGAGAGACGAGCTAAGCTTAGTGACCAGACCACCACCACGTGTACAGCTGTATAGTCTAGGAGTGGGGTGGGCTGTGGGGGTGGCATCAGTAAATTAAATCCCCATCCATCAAAAGGTCTCCTTCCTTCCTTGTAAGCATAATATGATATGGATATGGGGATGAATTATTATAATATGAGATAATCTTGTCTGAGGATGTAAAAGGGTTTTCTTTTTCTTTTTTCTATAGAAGTAAAAGCAGTTATATTAGTCATGGTGGTGCTAGCTGGAAACCATCACCCTATGAGTTGGCTAAACTTTCATTCATAATACAAATATTTTTAATTTTTCTATTAAATAAATAAAACATAGTTTATGCTGTATCTTTCTGAAATGAGATCAATTCTTGTTAGAGTTTATATAAACCACAATTTATCTATTTTTGGATAAATTATCTATAAGATTATAAGATTTTAGAGACTATTTTAGTATAAAAAAATATTTTATATTACTTTCTTTTTCTAAAAGAGTTTTTAAAATTTACAATGTTATTATTACTTTTAAATATATATAAAATAAAAAAAATAGATTATTCATTTTTTTTAATTATTTTTCTCTCTCTTTCTTTATCATTGTTTCTCTCTTCTCCATTGCCATTTTTCTCTCTACTCCTTTATTAAGTATCAATACTTTTTAGCTTTAACCACAAGTGTCGTTCACCGTCGACCACCGCAAGTGTATCCAAAAAAAGTTACTGAGTATTCGTAAGAAGTGCTGAATACTTGGAAAAGTTATTGAGTACTCGAAAAAAGTATTGAGTACTCTGCCGAAAAAAGTATTGAGTACTCGAAAAAGTTACTGAGTACTTCGCCGAAAAAATACTTATACCGGAAAAGTTATTGAGTCGTCCAAAAAAGTTATTGAGTATTCGTGGATTTTAATGATTGTTGGGAAAAATTTACAGAGTATCCGGAAAACTTTGTTGAGTCGCCGAAAAAGTTACTGAGTATTCATACATATTACTGAGCATTCAGTGAAAAATTATTGAGTTTCATTATTTTCTTAATTTATATTTATTTATACACAAAAAAATAATTACAAAAATTAAATACAAATTAGAATTCAAGTAAAAAAAACTCAATTTAAATATTACAACTAAAAAAGAAAAAGGAAATAGAAAAAAGAAAAAGAATGGGACAAATGTAAAAATAAACTATAGAAAGAATAAGTTGTTGAGCATACATAATACACGCTTGCTCAGCAGGGAAAAGGGACAAAGAAAACCGTTTCTCACAAAAGAAAAAGAATAAAACAAAAACATCAAGGAAAAAAAGATCCAGCGAATGGATCATCTTCGCCTGCACAAGAAGATTCCGGCGAACAAAGTCTTCTGCCATGGAACTTCGAACGGAGCTTCACTCGAAAGACAAATCTAACATAGGCCAGCTTCCCAAAACATGTTTACTTCTTGCCGGAGGTTTACTGCTTCATCGGAGATTCAATGCTTTGCTGGAGGTAAACTGCTTCACCGGAGGTTCACTGCTTGATCTTCGAATGCTTCTTTAACGCCTGACCAGAAACGAGACATCGCGAACCTCGTGCACTGCTTCATGTTTAATACATGTTTATTGTTCTAATTTTCTCCAATGTAAATTATTATTATGTTATTAATTCCATTTTTACTTTTAATTTTTATTACTTAGTGTTTTTGGACCATACTTAGGGAATTCACTGAGTACACTCAGTGATTTACCCAAATACTTAGTAATTTTAACTGATACTCATTTGATTTTGCTCCAATATTTAGTTAATTTTCCATCATACTTAGTTCTATTTTTGAGCACTCGTTTATTTTTTCGAGCACTCGGTTCTTTTTAGGAGCACTCAATTCCTCCGGCGGTGGTCGGTGGTCGGTGGGTTATGATCGGAGTTGGAAAGTATCGATATTCAGTGAGATGATACTTATGTATTGTTTGGATTCATTATTTCAAAGGAAAGGAAAGGAAATGATAGGAATTAGTTTTCATTTCTTTTGTTTGAATTCATTTTTTAATTAAGGGAAAGTAATTCAATGGATTGCAGAATCCTTTCTTTTTCTTTAAAACGTCAATTATTTAATCCTCCCATTTTGGAGTCATTTCAAAGGAAAGAAAATGATTATTTTTTTAAATGTCACAACTAACCTTATAATTTTAATATATAATATTTTTACATAACACAAAAAGGGTATAAAGGTATTTTTGTGTAAAATAATCCTTTCTTTTCCTTTAATAATGTGAATCCAAACAAGTGATTCTTTAATCAATTATTTCTTTTTCCTTTATCAAATTTTTTATAATCCAAACACGTTTATCACTTTCCTTTCCATTCCTTTAATATTTTTATATTCCTATCATTTCCTTTCCTTTGATAATCTGAATCCAAACAATACATTAATGATTTGACACTCATGATTTCACTAATTTGGTGAGTCATGCTTAATATCACTTGTTTTATGTCTTTATGTGGTTTTCGTTTAATTTGAGGGTATTTTAATATATTATCACCTATAAGATTGGGTTGTGCCCTCTTTGAAGAAAAACCTAGCCATATGTTCAGTATAGGACACTAAAGTTGTCTCCAAGATCCCATAAGTAATTCACCCTGAATAAATAGGTAATCAAAAAACTAAGACACATCTATACCACATAATTTATAGAAGATATGATATAGATTAGTCTTACTTATTTTGTTACCTAAAATTGATAAGATTTCTAAATTGTTTTGATATAAATTACCATTTCATGATGATATATCAATCTTACGCCTTGAACATGTTACTAGATAAGCAGGTAATTTGTTATATGGCGTTGAAATGTAAGTAACTTTCAATGTCAGATTTATTTTTGATAAAACTGTATATAATATGAATGATTAGTGATATTCCATTTGTTGGTGGATGGAAGATTGATAAGCTAAGCTAACTCAAAGTTATGTAAATGTGATTACTATGTTCTTGTGAGTTGGCTGCCAATTCAACAACATGAAGGACGACCCATACTTGATACTTCTCCTTCCGTAGAAAATTGATAAAGAATATGTTTTCAAAATTTTCAGTAAATAAATCTCTGAGTCTTGGTGGAAACATCGACACGAAGGACGAATGACATAATTAAGACATCATCATTTGAATCCTCCATTTGTAGTCCTTCAGGGTCGATCCTAATCACACACAAGCCGCATGGGGAGTTAGCATCATGATTGGTAGCTAAGTCGATGCTTCCGTAAAGTTCCTTGATGAGGATATTAGTTTTAATGTGACATCTTTAGGAATATATCTGTTTGCGTCTAAAATATTTTGCAACTTGTATTTCCAAATATTCTCGATCATTACAAAATCATAAGGCGACATGATTTTAGTACGGCAACCTCCTACCATATTGATGTATCTCTTTTTGTGATGATTAATCCATTCACGAGACATTAAATTGAGTGTTTTTTTAGTCTAAGCAGGGAATTTTCCTTAGTATTTGACATATTGTACTTTTGTCTCTTGTTTTAGTCATATGGCTATTTATAGAGATTTTTTGCATTAAATGTGATAAGTGTGTATATTTTAGATATATGGTTAATAAAAGGTGTCAAGATAAAGCGAAGAATTCAAAAAGTCAAAATAAACCCCAATACAAGGCGTGAATTGAGTCTAGAGTCACTTTGGAAAGTTAGATCGTTTGCTGGAAAAATCTTGAAATGATGTTGTTTCAGTCACCACGATTAATTGGTCAGAACTTTGAACTTACTTCCTATTGATTTGGATAGATAATGAAGTAAGTGATGCGTGAGAGGTGATGGAAATCAATTTGGAGTTGATATGAAAATTTTTTTACCATTTGCTTCCAACGTGACTCGCACTAGTCCAACATTAGCTAAAACGGGTTAAGCCATTATTAACCTAATTAAGTAAGACCATCGAGGCCCCAAACTTTTTTATCTATTATATAAGTAATTTAGCATCTCCCATATCATACACAACTCATTATTCATCATTTTATTTCGTTAAAGCAAGAGCAGAAGGCATAGGATAGGAAAAGAAGAGGTTTTCCACAAAACCCAACGATTCTTCACCAAATGTCCATCATTTCATCTTATCATTAACAGTAACTTCTATTTTATTTTTCTTTAAATATGATTCTACCATTAGTGTTTATTAGTTTTGTTTATTCCATTATGAACTAAACGCTCATTTCTTGAGTCTTGCTTATGTAAGAACCTATGTTCGCCTATTTGATGTTTTATTGAATTTGGGATTAATGTTTAATTGAGATAGGTATTATTATTCTCATTTACTATATGTTTATTATAACAATATCCATATCTTGGCCAAGTAGTGGGTAGCCCAAGTAGTTCAGCTATCACCCTGACGGGGGTTTAATTGCAGAACATATAGACGTCTAGTGTGCGGTAGAGATCAAGATGTCTTGCCTAACTAGATAGTCACTAGGGTTTGAACCTAAAATATTTGAAAGTATTCGGAGGGTACACTCAGAAGAGGTCCGTATGGTCGTAGAATTTATCTCTAAGCTACCCTAACGGGAGTTAGGGAGATAATAGAATCCCACCTAATGAGAATTTACCAACCCACCCTTATTAATAAAAACGTTGAATTAAGCGGCATAGGGGATTTCTTGCAAAACTCGAGCAACAATCTCATCCATTTCTGCATCTTTTTATTAGTTTCCATTTTATTTTATGTTAGTTCATATTTTTCTTTCGTTAGCCATTTTAGTCTTTTAATTATTAAAAACCCAATAAATAATTTATTTGTCAACAAGTTTCCATTCATTCCTATTACGAACTCTACATTTTTACACTATTAAAGCACATCTATCTACAGTGATAGTTCATGTGGAGACGATAATCCCTAAATTCTTATCAAATTTTATTACTTGTCAACGACCCGTACACTTGCAGGAAGTGACTCCGAAGGATGTTTATTATTTCTATCACACTCTAGGACGCGACAAGTTTTTGGGTGTCGTGTTTTTGTTTTAGTGTAGAAGTGTTTAGTTTATTTTTGGTTTTACTTTGTATTTTTAATTTTGTCTCTTCACATCTTAACAAGTTTGGTGTATGCTCTCGAACCCGGAGAGATTGCTTCAAGACCATAGAAAGAGAGAAAGAGCGAGAAAATCACAAGTTATAATAGCCAATATTGACCCACCGCCTGGTATGAAGGTCAATGAGAATTATGTGAATCCACCAGTAGGAGCCAATCCACATAGGGATGTTCAAAACAACAATCAAAATAATACGAATTTGAATGGTGGCCAACGACAAAATGGATAGAAAAATCAAGTGCAAGGTATCTCTGAGTCGGGAGTGCCTTTTCGGGTTCAACCTTTTGGGATTAGTCCTCCATCTATTTAATCCACACGGTTTAAGCCCATATGGGTATGATAAATCAATTCCTTAATTATGGGAATTATAGTGGAGCTACCCAACAAGACCTAGTACGAGTTATTCAGAAGTTCATGTAAATATATGACGCCTACATTACTCAAGGTGTTACAAGGAAAACAATGTACTATTTTATGTTCCAATTTTTCTTAACCAGAGGTGCAAGTGAGTGGCTATACAGACAACCATTTGTAACAATCCCATATTGGGATGCACTTCCAACAAGGTTTTTCGATCGTTTCTATTTACAAAGTATGAGGATGAAAGATCAAGTTGAGCTTTCAAATTTCAAACAAGAGGTTGGCGAGAGTCTAGGGGAATCATGGACCAGATTTCAACAATAGTTGACAAAGTGCCCTCTTCATGGGTACACCCCTTTGATGCAGCTATGAATGTTTTATAAGGGACTTGATGAAAGTGCAAGATTACGAGTTGATAATATTGGTGGTGGTGGTATTTGTTAGTGTATCCTATTCAAGTTGCACATCAATGGAGGAAATTATCGATACTGAAAAAAGTTGGCCAGCGTCTCGAGCGCGATTAGTTGTTTTACATGTTAATAGTGAGACCGTGATGGATTCCAAATTTTCTACATTCGAGCAGTTGACTATGGTTGTGAAGGAATGATTCCGGGATAAACAGAATTAAGTGAAAGTGGTACAAGATTCATCTGAGTGTGCTAGTTGTGGTGTTAATATAATACTTGGGAGGAGTGCCAAAGCAACCCAGAATCTGTGGTGTTCATATTTAATTGAGGTAATCACTATGATGGGTAGTCATGGCTATATGTAACTCAATCGTAATGATCATGGATTCAAATGGTCAAATCCTAACGGGGCGGAAAATCAAGAGAATTATCAAACAAACCCCCAAGGGAATAATTTCCAACCAAGACCTCAAAATCAATTCCAAGGAGACCAAAAGCCCGTTCAAGATCCTTATTCTAAGAGTCTTACTCAAAAAGCACTTCCAAGATATACAAAAAAAAGGTACCTCAAATGCTCTTACACAGACATTGAAATCATTCATGATGACTCAAGAGAATTTAACATCATACCAAGAAGCGTGGAAGTCCTATAATGAGAGGATGAATGAGCACTTTGCGGCGTTAAAAATGCTTGAAAATCGGGTATCTCAAATTGATAATCGTTTGAATATGAAGCCATATGGTCAACTTTCTATCAATACTAATGATCCGCGAAATAATGAAGAGTGTAATGCGATTGCGTTAAGCAGTCAGAGGCAATTTCCCCATTCCTTTCTCGTTATGAAAGAGAAAGAGTTACCCTCCAAGCCGAAGGAGGTAGAAGAAGTTATTGAGCTGGAAACTGTTAATGAAGATGTTGAGAAGATTCAATAGAGAAGAAGCATTTGGGGTGGAGAACCAATGATGCAACAACCTTTCTCCTTTTGCATGTCTCACCGAAACATCAATTTTATCCTTTAATTCCCATAATATTTAAATAAACGAAAAGTCCATTTTCCTCACTTTCCACAACCAAAAATGGTAATTTTTCAAATATTTACCATGCACCCATTTTGTCCACAATGAATAATTTTTTGCCATAATCTTCCACGAAGTCTTAATAAGCAATGTTTTAATCCAATCTCCAAGATCTTTGAGGCCTTGTCCACCTTCTTCTTTTGGAGTGGCTATAGCCTTCCATTTGTTTTGTGGAGATTTCTCATCCTAATGAGAACTCCTACAAATACTCATAATTCTATCACGCATACAAATCAGAATCGAAAATATAGATTACCAAAAGAAAAGGACCCTTTGAAGCACCAATCTAATAAGTTCAAGACGGCCCGCATATGAGAGAGAATAAACATTCCAAGATCTAACATATCTTTCCAACTTATCAATAAGAGGTTTATAGTCTCTCGAAAATAATAACGAATTCCAAAAGGTACACCCAAATAATGAAACAGCATAACCCTTTTGTCTAGTTGAGCAGTTTCAAAAATATTTTCAACAACTTCACTTTTAATTCCCATTAAGATGAAGTCTTGAACACTTAATAAACTCCTCCAAGGTATTCATGATAACTTTCACTGAACTATGATCATCTTTAGTTACAATTATGGGGTCATCGGCAAATGATAGGTGAGTGATCTTAGTTTTCCCACATCTCGGATGATACTTGAAGTTAACATTTGTGTTTTTCTTCAATAATATCGATAAGTACTCAAGAAAGAAAATGAAAAGGTATGGAGAGAGATAGAGAGGGTCACCTTGTCTTAAGCCTCCCTCATCCCCACCCCTTTCGAAGAAACCATAATTTAAAGCAATAAAATATGGTGTTGTGACGCACTCCATAACTTAATTAATATACAAAGCTGGAAAGCTTAAGCCTTTAAGTACCTCAGGAAGGAAATCTCAAGAAACTGAATCATAAGCTTTACACATATATATTTTAATGATGCATCTTAGCGAACTCTTATTGTTGTGGTAGCCTCTCAAAATATCTTGTATACGGTGGATATTCTCGACCATCGATCTTCAGAAGAAGAAAAAAGTCTTTTGCGTTTTATCAATAATAATCTCTACAACCGGCTACATACGATCCTCAATAATCATAGTGATAGCTTTGTAGATGACATTAGAGAAAGATATTGGCCTATAATCCTCCAACAAAGCCCGAACTAACTTTTTTCAGAATGAGAGCAATAATAATAGTATTAAATTATTTAAGTAAGAAACCTAAAACAAAGAATCCACGCATCGGTTGAATAACTTCATCTTCTATAAGCTCTCAGGATTTTTTGAAGAAGAGCGAGGAACATCTGTCGGATCTAGGTGCATTATCATTTGCAATTCAGAATATCGACTCTTTTATCTCTTCATTGGAGACATCTTTACTCGAATCCAAACCTTTATTATCCGTCAAAATGTTGCCCTACTCAAATACGGTTTGATCCACATTATTAGCCTTGACTCTCGAACCCAATAACCTCTTATAATAATCCAAAAATGCATCCTTAACTTAAGCACTAGATATAGTAACATTCCCATTTGGGAGTTGAACATTTGCAATAAACTTTTTTTCGTTGTTAAATTATCATAATGCTATGTAAAAGTCTAGTACATCGCTCACTCTTCAAATTATAACCAAGATTCTCCTTTTATTGGTGAAAACTAATCTTGGCTTTCTCAAGTCTATATGCATTTTTCTGAATCTCAACAACTCTTTAAGATCTGCAACATTTGCTATACTAAGTTGTAAATTAATTCAGCTTCCTCCAAGGTCTCTCGTACTTTTTTACCATTATCGGAAATGTGATAAAAGTGCTCATTATTCAATCTCCTCAAATCCAGGTTCAAATTCTGAATCTTTTTACAAACAATATATTGTTTCGTACCTCTACTTTGATATTTGTTCCATCCATTATTCACCACGTCACCATACTCTTTATGTTCCACCCACATATTAAAGAAACGAAACATTGTGACTCTCGTGACAACTTGAAAAAATAATAACACTATACATGGTGAATGATCTAAAACACTAGACTTTGAAGAAACTCTTCATACACATAATGATTTGAAGCATCAAGCCTTTTATTCCACATTGCTCGATCAATCCAACTAAGTATGTGATTATTGTCCCATGTATAGAATTGACCCGAATATTGGAGGTCCTTTAGCCCAATGGTATTAAAGCAACCCACAAACTCGTTAAAGTCCCCAATAACTACTATATTTCCATTTTTCCTTTCCTTGTGATCAAGAATGATATTAAAATCACCAAGGAGAAGCCACAGGGCATCAAAGGTAGTAGCATAATCCACTAGCGCTTTCCACAGGTCTCTTCTCTCGATCTTCTCATTTAATTTGGTAAATGAAAAAAGTATAAAGGCTTATAGAGGTTACCTTACATACTACTTTGCAATGTATAGCATAAGGAGTTGTCAATAGTATATCAACATCCACTTTATTCGGGTCCCAAACTACCACAATCCTTCCATGCTCAACTTTATCAAAATTATTTACATGCCTCCAACCTTGAAACATTGTTCTCGTAAAGCTATTTACACTTACACACGTACTTCGATTTTCTAAAATTCCCATAATATCAATAATTTTTCTCCGAATTAGCCTAACTACCCCTCGCCTCTTATGGAGTAAGGCAAACCCCCTTGTATACCATGGTGTAATATTCATTACAACATATTGGAGGGTTTCCCATTGTTAGTGTTTTTCAAGTTCACGCTCTTAGCTCGCCAATAATTACTCTTTTGACGCCAATAATTACTCTTTTGACGTGTTAGCTCTCTTTTATCCTGAATTTTCTTCCTTTCACTAGTTTCACAATTTTCGTTATCTTACTAATAACTAACTCAAACATATCATCACGCTTAACGGAACCCTAATTTATCCATTCAAACAACTCGGAAAATCCGAATAACCTAAAGCCTCGATTACATGTTCTTTACCCAGTCTTTGAAGAAACTTTCCAATTTTCAAGTGAACTCTATTCACCCCATATTTAATCTCAACAGATTGACTATCAATAAACTATTTCAGGTTATTGAAATCAGATAGTGTAGCATCACTATTATTACCATGTTGTTGCTACGGAACCTGAGGAGCAGACAATGAAGAGCGGTTGTTGATGGTCACCTCTTCTAAGGATGCTGTGAAGGGTCAACTGTTGTCCGAATACTGTGAAGCTGCAAATGAGGAATCCCGCAGAGCTGCTAATTTATTTGTCACCAACTACTATTTCAAAGCAGTTATTTTCTCAGTGGGCATGGCAGCAGTTTTGCTAGGGGTCTGATGTTTGGAATTTAGTAGTCGTACAACCTCCCACATGTTTGCAGTTACCTCGGCTACAAGGAAAACCTGATGGATTTTATCTCTTTTGTCCCTGCAAACTACTCTCGGGAGGGAGTCACGACAATAACTCCCACATCTGGTCTTGAGATTCAAGCTTAGAGCAAAACTGTGAGTTGTCACACTTTTTCTAACAAATTTAGCTGCGAGCGAACCACCATGGGAAAAGCACGATCTCCAAGCTTTTCATTACTCTTACTAACAGAGCATCTCCATGAGTATAAGAAAATTCATAAAGACACTTATCCTCGGAATGATCAAACATTTTGTACTTAACACAACTAATAGGTAAATCTTCGTATTCCACCTTAAGCTTGAAAACTTTTCCTTCAAGTGAAAAACCCGGTACAAAAATTTTTCTTGGCTTTTTCTAATCAATCTTGATCAAAATCAGTGCATAACAAATATCTTTTGCTCATAAAAATAATCCCATCGGTTCTAATTGGTTTACTTACTTGCGAGGCAACTTTGGCAATGCCAAGACTGGTGCGAGATTGCTCCAACAAGTTTCGAATAATGATCCAAGTAGGTATCTTCGTAATCTCAAAGTTTCCAAAGTCAAAAAAATCGAGATTTCGGCTAAGAAAAACATCCTTCCAAATAAAGAGGACGTACCGTTCATTACTATAAGTTTTTTTATCTTCATTATTCTCAAACGTAAATACAAGCCATCCACTTGGGTGTTTACGAACATGACACACCACTTTCCAATCTTTCACAAGTCTACGAATATCGACCATATCCAAAAGAACTACATTCCCAATAAGAGGGAAACCAAAGGCTTCCTTCACATCAAGACGTCACTTTCAAGGAGTTGCAATTTCTCTCCTTTGACAGATTTGAAGTATTGGAGTTCCATACCTACCAAAACCTTTCTAATGTTGAGGACACTCTTGTAACCAACCTAATTAACTCTCCAAAAGCGAAGAGCAATTGAGATCGAAATGATGAAACAGACGTTAAATCGGAGTAATATAGGCGGAAATTCTCTAACCTCCCTCTAACTTTTTTCTTTTGGGCTTCTTCTAGTTATCTTATTGGACCTTTTTAGATGTGTATTTTAAATTCAATCATGATCGATTAAGGCAGAGAAAGCTCATAATAGTGCATCTTAACGTATCTGATAAACAGGTTAAACTAAGTTGATTAGACAAAGAATCTTAATAACGTAACAAGTCTCCTCTCCTTAACAATCAGTATCATCATCATTACAATTTACAACAAAATTCTTTATTAATACATAATCTACATATATTACCTTCTCTTCCAATTCCGAGGCATACAAATTCATAAGGGAGTTAGTCCTAAGTTTCTGATCTCTACAAGCTTCAAATCCAGTGACCATACATATGAATCAACGGTCTATCGATCATTAACCATATCAAGTGTACATGTTTCGAGCATGGCTTTTTCCATAATCTCCTTCTGCTCAAGGGAAACAGACAAGCAATTTTTTTCTTTATATCCTTGTAAACAGTAAAAATAACCAAAAAGGGTTGAAATGATAAAGAAAACATTTCAGCTAATAATTACCAAAGTACCTGGATGAGTGATGTGATACTCCCAGGAACATCCTGAAATTTTGAAAAAGTAATGTTGAAAGATTCGTATATATATTAACACATGGAACGTTCGGTTTTAGTTTATACCTGAAAGTTTTTCTCCTCCCAAGATATATCGCTCCAAGTTTTTGAGTCCAGATTATCCCATGAATTTGGAACTTGGATTTTTTCCACATGCTGTATAAGCCTCAAACTATCTGCAATCGAGAGTTTCGAACAAGATTCATAGATGTTGATCAAACTCTCTAAGATAAAGAGTAAATCATTCACTAACTTACTTGAAACAAACGCTTCAACCCACATCTCACGTTGTGACCATGATGGTGCAATTTCTCGAACTGGAATCCCGATTCTCGAACATATCCTACACAAAATCAATTGAATTATTTGTGAAGATTGAAAATGTAATATAATAGTTTGATAGGGACTAACTCGATAATTACTTCACGCATGACTCCTGGAAGTACACCGGCACTGATAGGAGCTGTTTGAACTTCAAAAGCTTTTCGAGTTTGCGATGCTTCATCCTGGATAAAGGGTATAATTGTATAAACAAGAATTTAAGTCATCTGATACAAAACTCACAACTTTATAATCTCTCTCACCTTTTGACAAACAATGAAAAAGTTAGTTAAGCAACCCTCCAAAATCTGGTCGCCATTATTTGACAACAATAGTTCAGTAATAGAAGGTGGCCTCAACTTCTCCAATGGCTTCCTTAGCCTACCTTCAAAACAAAGTAACACAAACCAATGATCATTTTCACCAAATAAGGCAATTATAGAAACACAATCACTCATACATTGATTAAAAAATACAGAGTATATTTGGTTATATATAGCTGACCAATTACCTGACCCAATCCGAATACTTAGCATTTGCAACATCTCTTCCCGGACCCACGACAGCTAAATTTGCCCCATGACCTTTGATCCCAAAAGCAGGAGGATTGTAACCACTTACATGTACATAAATATTGAAAATTTCGGGAACTCTTTCCTCATTTAATTCCTTAATTTCACTATCTAAATTAGCATTTCCACTAACAAGAGATGTGATCGCAAATTCCTGCACATTTTTCCTCTCTTCCAACACGATGGGCAACACTTTCTTCATCGAATCATTCACTAAAGAGGATATTACATTGTCCCAGTTTTCATATTGCAGTAATGAATTTGGAAAGTTTGGGGTTTTGAATAAAAGTTGGGGTTTCATATTGAGTAATATTCTAGCTGAATTGCATAATCTGCGTAAATGTCTTTCCCAAAACAATATATCCGTCCCGTTGTGAGTTCGGGTTGTTGTGTATGCACCTGCAAAATTAATTCCATAACAAGTACAATTAATTGCACCATTTGTCCATGTGTTATTCAAAATAGAGAAATATATATACCCATGTGTTTCGATAATTAGAAGATAATCAATTTAACTTCCAAATGGGTATTATGTACTACTTTTTAAAATGTATGGGTAAATTGGCTAATTTGCATAATAACAGGTATCAATACATATACAAAGAGCTGCAAAAGTTGTACCTGGGTATGTTTCAAGCAAAGTCGTGACTGGCGGAGTGTGCCCCGTATGAACGACGCCATTTTTAAACAGAAATTGGTTACAGTTTGACATGAGAGTTCAATGGGGCTATCGAGTTCTCTGTTCTTTTATTACAATTTACAGCAATTACACTTTACTTACACGTAAAAACTTAAAAATGCGGTAAAACACGAACTATACCATAGTACATAAAATACTCATGGCTGAGCCCAATACATATATATTAATACGAGCCAAGCACGGGTCTGGGGCAGCAAAGTAATGTGTTGTAATTGGTAAAGCCCAATTATAATATTTGATTTGGGCTTTATATTTTGTTGTTGTACATTTGTACTTATTTGCTTTTGAGCCGGGTTTGTGATCCACTTTGAGTTGTTTATTAAAAAGTCGTATTTATTTGGCTAAACAGCACCGTATACTTCATTGACTTTAATTGTGGGCTTCATATAAACTTTTGATCTTCCGCAACTTTGGATCAAAATGGGTTTATTATTATTCATTTCCAACTTTTTCAACTTCTTTCTCTCTCGGCTTCTTATCTCCAGTATAATTAAGATTTTGTTGTTCACTCAATCTCATGATATAAGGATTGAGTATTAGGGTTTAGATTGTGAAAATGACTTACTTTCACATTGTGAGTAATTAGGATTGTCACCCTGATGATGGGTTCAGTTGCTTAAAACAATTCATAGTCGTCTAGTTTGCGGTAGTAATCCTGACAGACTTGTCTAACTAGATAGTCAATAGGGTTACAGATTTAACCACTAATCATTGTGTATGGTCACCTCACCCGGAGTCCCCTAGTAGTGTTGAAGTAGCCCCCTAAGCTACCATGACGGGAGTTAGGAGAAATTTAGAATCCCGACTACTATAGCAAGTTTCTACAATTATCCCTTAATTAGTAAAACATAAGATCATGATTAGTGGTGATTACTTGTGAGTTCTCAAGCTATACTCTCATATGTCTCTCCTTTGTTATTTACTTTATTGTCTTTGGTTTAATCTTTATTTCTTAGTTGTTTATCGTATTTTCTTTCTAGTTTATAAAACCAAAAACCAAAAAAAAAAAATCTATTTTACTTTTTGCGTATTTAATTTAACAACTCAGTCTAATACACTCTTTAAGAACATTAGTTTAAGATTGACATTCGTAGTCCATGTGGATACGGTGCTCTATTTACTTATCTTTATTACTTGTCAACGATCTGTACACTTGCAGAAAGTCTCGTTCTCTCAAGGTGTGTATTTACTTGCATTTTTTATCACACCTTAGGAGAGACATATGACAACAAATATTTGGAACCATTTATGGATTGGAAAGGGTAAAAAATTTAGAAACCGATGAATTGTAATATCAATGTGGTGGCACAACTTTTTAACAAGGAGCTCTCTGTATGGGACATGAATACCATTAATCAAATTTATCCATAAATGACGGATAATGAGAATGTGAGATTCCCGATTTTACAATTAGACAAAGAGGATAAAATTATATGGCCCCATTATAAGTATGGAAAACACTCTACAAATTTTGGTTATCACTCTATTTTTCATGAGGAGATTAATAATGAATGTCAAAGTTTGGTTATGTGCGAAAAGAATATTAGTGAAATCTGGATGATGATCTGGTTTTTGAACATTCCGACGAAAGTTGGGATCTTTACTTGGAAGGTGATTAATGGGGTGATTAATACAAAGATATATCTAGTCAACAGGAAAAATTTGAAGGATCTAACATCTAGTCAAGATGGGAGACTGATGTCTCCCGATTTGTTCTAATTATTAGCCCCTTGGAGACATCCTTTTAGGTGAATAAATGACTTGTTTGATAGACTTTTAAGCTTATTTGATCATATTGCACTTTCTCCCCTTGGAAATTAACTATTTGCAGAATCTGAGCTTTTGTGCATAAATTTAACTGTTTTTAATGCAAAGTTAATAGGTTCTTGAAAGACCAATCCAAGGAGAAAAAGTGAGAATAAAGTATTAGTGTATTTTAGAGTGTTAGGAAATGATTTCTAGTCGAGTTTCTATTTTTAGAGTACACTTTCCTATTTCGATTTCTTGATTTATTGATTTATTCTTTTTAAGCATATGCCGTTTAATTATTTATTTAATGTGAAGCTTTTAAAGATAAATGGTAATTACTTAGAGGCCAAGTCAAGATAAAGGTGAAAGGAAAGAAGATTTACATGGAAATAAGAAGATTTGGTAAAGATTTATTCAAGGGAGGAAAAGATAAAGCTGCCTTGTGAAATCTGAAATCCAGCCACGTTTTAGGAATTAAATCATAATAAAAGATTGGCTAGGATTCTGGACGAATGGTCTGCACCAATAGAAAGAGCTTTCCAAGACAAGCAGTTTCATATATTGGAACTTCTCAAACGGATAAGTATTGAAAAAGATATGACCAAATCAAATCAGCAGAATCTTATCTTTTAGAGCTACGAATTTAAGAGTCTTTGCCTTGTCTTCCACTCCAAGTAATTCGACCTAGGGTCTTCCAACACCTATAAATACACCCCTTAGACCTCATTATTCAGTACCTCTCATTAATCTTTCAATTCTTAATATCCTTAGAGAGAGAGTCACAATAACCTCTCACAATTTATTCAATATATACATCCTTAGAGAGAGAGTCAGAGACTTCAAGAGCAAGAAGGCAAAGGAGAAGCTAGTGCTGGAGGATTCTGTTCTTCCATCAACAGTCATCTAATCCTTAGGTTATATATTTATTTTCTGTAATTATATATGATGTCTTTCTATTTAGTTTCAGTATTTTATATTTCCATGAGCTAAACTTTTATATACTTGAGAATCGTAAAGGGGATGAACCCTAATTAATTTAATCTTTGTTTTGAATTTGGGATTAGTTTCTAGTTTAATTTGAATTAGGTATTTCATATTGTTTCTTATTTTATATTAATTTCACTATCAATGAATTAGCTAATCGGAGATAGGCCATAGTAATTAAGCTATTCACTTTGGTGGGGAAGTGATCGCCTTGACGGGGGGTTTAATTACTGAACTAGATAATAAACGTAAGGTAAAAATTATTGATCCTGACGGACTTAGTTAACCTTATAGCCAATTGGGTAAAATAGTATTCATCTGAAAGTAGCTTATATTCACCCTGACGGGGTTTGTAATACTGTAGGATAGCTTCTAGGTCCACCCTGACGGGGGCTAGGAGATTATAGATTCCCGACTAATATACTAATACCAATTCTACCCTTAAACATAACATAGATTATATTAGTTAGGAGGATTCTTTGCGAGACTCAAGTATCTCTCTTATCTGAAGTCAGTCTTTTATTTGCTTTTATTTATTTTATTTTAGTATTTATTTATTTTCATCTTAGAAAACCAAACGAAAATCTCTTCTTTACTTTTCTGTTAAACAATTATTCTTACTATCTGATTAATACTGGAGTTGAACCTAATCCGTCCCTGAGAACGAACTTGATTATCATATATTACTTGGGACAACCGTACACTTGCGGTTAAGTGGTTCCTTTATTTTTGCACTTAATTTTATAACACACCAGGACCCACCAAGTTTTTGGCGCCGCTGCCGGGGACTACATCGTTAGTCCTTGTGCAATTATCTTGTGCTTTTATTTTAGATTAGTTCTATTTTACACTTTTCTTTTTAGTTTTTGTTTTACAGATTTTTTTTTTAGGCGAGAGCAGATTATTTAGGAGATAAAGGTTTCGTATTATTAGATCCTGAAGAAGCTAATACATGATGGAATCTCTAAGGCTCAAGGAGTTGAGCCGACAACTTGAGGAATTACGAGAACAATCGCGAGAACTAGCTCGGAGGAATCTAGTACATACATCACCTTCATGTCCTAGTTGTGGAGCAAGAGATCACTCGTGGGGACGTTGCATGAACAATCCAGCCTCAATTTCCTTCATGCCTTATCAAAGAGACCATTATCATGATGGTTATTATCAATCTCAAGGAAATTACGCTGACTATCAACCCCCACAGAGTTACAATTGGGTCGGAGATCAACAGCCGTGTCATTATGATAACCATTATCATGATGATTATTATCAACCACGACCACAAGCTTATTATCCTCCACAACCTATCTATCAAGAAGCGCCGATTTATAATGAAGCTTATCAAGAACCACTTCCTTATTCAATGCAGCAAACCGTACAAAAACAACCTTCGAGTTTGAGTTCAAGTTTGGCTCGACTGATGCAAACACTTGATAATATAGAGAGTCGCCAGCAAGAATCCCAAAACTTGCATAATGCGATTATGGAGAATTTGCAGAGAATATCACAATCGATGAATGAAACTCAAATCCCTGCAGAAAGGCAACTCCGAAGTGATACTACTGCTCCAGAAAACAAAGTTTGTCATGCAGTTGAAGTAGAAAGTGGAAAACAACTATCTCCATCAAGACCAGAACCAGAATCAGTCCCTATTCCAGATCAGAGGGGGGAAGAAGCAACAGAAGATAAGGTCGAAGAGGTAGTTGAACAAGAACGTGTCCAAGAGAAGACACCAGAAAAGAAAGAGAGCCCAGTGGTAACCAATACATGTCCTCCTCCACCATTCCCTTCACATGTCAGAAAGGACAATGACCTGGAATTCAAGAAGTTCGTTGACATGATGAACAAATTAAAGAACAGCAGCCCGTTTGTAGAAGCTCTCACAAAATACGGTCAATTCATGAAGGACAATCTTTCTAACAAACGAAGATTCGAGATGAATGGATTACTAGAGGAGTGTAATGCTACACTTGGAATTGAGTTACCACCTATTCCCACGAAATCTTGGATGGCACCATCCATGATTATTAAGAATCGAGCTGAAAAGTTCGTGGGAATTAAAGGCAAAGGGTGGAAATTTCGTCATCCTTAATCGAGGTAACACGTCTAACTTTGAAAGACGTTAAACAAAAGTGCTGTACGGGAGACAACCCGTAATTTCTTTTATGTTTTTACGTTTTTAGTTTTTAATTTATGTTTAGATTAGTTAATTTTAGTTGATATTGCATATTTGAGGAAGGTATTAGTGTTTTTGATGATTAGGTATTGGAGAAATCAAGTTAGGGAAGCGAGCAAAGTTTTCGGAACGGAGAAACTTCAGCAAGTCATATCTTTGCGCTCGGATATCGGAATCAGGTGATTTTTGAGCCTAAACTGCATAACTTTTCGAGATCTATCTGTTGGGGAGGTTTTTGTCACGTGCGGTACACCGGACCTCAGCCGCGGTGCACCGCGCGGTCAAAAACCCGTACTACGGGTTGCTACCGCGGGTTTTATCCAGTAACGAAAAAAAAAATAGCTGATGGGTCCGGTATACCGGACCCTATACCGCGCCATGCACCGCACAAACACGTGCCACGGGGTCCTACCACGGGTTTTTTGACGTAGGAGGCGCGGTATACCCCGCGGTACACCCCATGGTCCGCAAGGGTAGTCCGCAGCGCCGCAAGAGAGAGAAAAACCTACGGGATTTGATTATAAAGGAGGTATTAAGCTTTTAGTTCCGACTTTTATAAACCCAAACCCTCTTTTTCTTCTCCACAACTCTCCTAACTCCATTAGAGCTCATAAAAACCTTCACCAATCATCAAAACACTACCCAATTGCCATGAAAACACATCCAATTCATTCTCCACATCATTACAAGGAAGATTCAACCACCATGTCACACCAAAACACCTTGAATCCAAGATCAAAAGCTTAAATTTTCAAAAATTCATCCTACAATTTCTTAAATCCATACCAATCCATGAAGAATCCATCTTACCCACATAGAGAATCATCATCAAATCACCTCTCCTAACCCAAATTAAGCTTGTACAACCAATAATCAAGAGTTTCAAATTTCAAGAGTGGTTAAAGCTTTGAGTTGGGGGTCAATTGAGATGATTAAGAGAACATGAACATTATCTACTGTATGGGAGATGAAGAAATCAAGGTGTTGGATTTAATTGAGAAGAAATCAAGTGAGACAAGTCCTAGTTCCAATTCAATGGGTAAAAAAAAAAAGTCAAGAGAAGAGAGGTTAGCTAGCTGTGTTTGATTCAATGAGAAAAAAGATTCCAACTTTAGTGAAGAAGACAACACAACCTCTACAAATCAAAGACCTTATACCCAAAAGAAAAAGAGAAAGCTTCAATGGCCATGATAGCTTCTCCGAAGTAACAATTAAAGGAACTACCTTTTTCTTATATGAAAGTATTTGAAGAAGAAGTTGAAGGTGAATACATGAAGGTTCATGGAGATTTGGAATGTTTGGGTTGTTTGTGAATTGTCTTTTATGAGGAGAAGAAGAAGATGTGGCACAGTTGATCTATGAGGAGGTGATACGAATTTTCGATCTCTCCCATGACGTTATACAATGCAATATCCTATTATGATCACGTGTCTTGAACTAAAAGTGAATAAGAAGTTGGGTGAAGAAGATACATTAGAATTTAATCAGAGTATCAACAAGGCGAGGTAAAAGCCTCGAAGAGTATGTTTTCTTTCTTCCCTACCATTTCTTTATGTGCAATATGTATGCTAATTTTATTTTTCTTGAGTCTTTTTCGAGTCGTGGGGACACGGCTCATTTTTGAGTTGGGGGTGGGGATTCGTTGTCCTCATCTTCCTTTTTGTTTTTTCATAAAATTTAAAATTTTTTGGGTTGAATTAGGCATAGAATATGTTGAATGTCTATTGAGCATGATTTTATTAAGTTAATGATAGTAAGTAGTATGTTTTTGAAAGATGTTGCAAAATTGTCTAGATACATGTATGAAAACAGGAAATAAAGGATAGAAAAGTTAATGAGCAATGCTAAGAAGTATGTTGAAACTTAGGAATAGTTATTTGGTGTGTAGAACGTAAGGTTTGAAATTAGTTGAAAACCCACTTGTCTATGAACTAATAAGGAAAAAGTAACAAAATCCGGTAGTTAGAAAAATGAATAAGGCAGTTCTTTCATGATTAAAACACTTGAAGCCTTTATACTTTCTCACCCTTTTATTTGATTATTTGTATTTATCCGTCTTAGCCCCTCTGAGCCTTTCTAAAGCCTTTATTGAAACACATTATAATCCTTACCCTAGTTTTTAGGACTTATCTATATGACCCGCACTCGAATCGCAAAACCTGAGACAACTCGTTTTAGAGCTTGAGTTTGGGGTGGTGGGTTTCATCATTCGGAAACATTGGGATTTGGGTATTATCTTTGTGATTTTATTGATGATGAATTGGTATTATTGTAACCCTTTGCCGGGGTAATAGTGAATGAAAAAGAAGCTACGAGCTAAACTTGCCAACAAGGGCATTAAAAAGAAAGAATATATATATGAAAAATAGTGTGATATCTCAACATCAAAAAGAGAGTCAGAACTATACAAAAAAAAAAGAGAAAAAAATTGATTTGAAAAGAGAATATATATTCGGACCGGCAAAGTGGATTTTATATCATCAAAGGTTTTAATTTGGGATTATTGGGGATGCACATCAAAAGCATCAATAAATTGGGTTGAGTGAGAACATCTTCGAGTGAAAATTCAAGCTCTAGGGCGATTCGTTGATGGCTAGTGAGGAGAGAGCCAAAAGCTCACTTTTCATTATCCAAATATACCACACCCGTCCTTAAGCCAAGTTATAACCCAAGACCTTAGGATTTCTAACTGCTAGGTGGAGAAACAATTGAGCTATTAGGTAGTAGGTAAGTGGACCATTGGATGCTGTATTTGGGACCTATGAACAACCTATAGCCATTAACCTGAACTAAGTTATCATCCTCTCCTTCTGGCATTGCGAAATTAATCTTAACTTGAGTTTATGGATTGTTGATTACATGTATATTAAGCATATTTGTGCATTATTTCTTGAACATTACTACATGAGACTTTTTAGATATTTTGCTCTAGGATCATTCATTATGTTCTGTTCTTATTCTCCTCCTACTTCTTCTTGTTTATATGACTACCCTACTGTTCTTTACTTTTATTGTATCGGGACGATACAACTTTGAGTTGGGGGTCTTGATGTCTCCTCATTTGTGATAGTAAAATACACTCTTGAGACATCATTTTAGGCTTATTTATCAGTCTATAGGTTGATTTTAGCTTAGTTTAGTGCACTTTCCTATTTTGGGTCTTGATTTGTAGAATTATTATTTTTAGAGCATATTGGGTTTAATTGTTTATTTAGTGTGAAGCTTTAAAGATAATTATGGAGATTAATTAGAGTCCAAGTCAAAGACTACAATATATGGAAGGAGATATGCATGGAAATTGGAGATAGAAGGAAACTGAGTTTAAATAGGAAAAGGAAAAGCTGCCTAAATCTGGGACTCTGCAGTACACGTCCAAAGATTGGTGTTTTTACCTAAGAAATAGGCCGAATTTGGTAATTTCCTTCTAAAGGGCCTAGATAATTCTGTTGCGATTCTTTTGGTATCTTGTGGAGCAAAATCCGACCAATAACGAAGAAGATACACTCAAAACAACGCAGCAGTGTTTATCTTACGAATTTGGGTTGGGCCAGGAGCCCATTACTTGAAGTTATCTCCAAGAAACGAATTAGGTCAACCTCTAACCTATAAATACAGCCTCTTAACACTCTTAAATCATCCTTGGCCAGACCCTAAGGCCAAGAGGAAGCTGCAACACAAGAGAAGAAGTCTGGAAGGAGCTGTGCAACAACTATGTCTCCTTCAACCTCTTATTTTGTAATTCTTTCTTCTTCTTTTCTTTGTATGAACTAATTCTCTTAGCTTAGGTTTTGCATATGTATAATCTATGAATTCTAATTCTTCTATCTAAGTTCTTTGGGAATTATATGTTTTAATCTGATATTAGCTACTTACCTTTATATTTGATTATGTGTTTTGATTTAATGATTGTTTTCCTTGCTAGTGCACGAGTATAGGATTACCTTAATAGTAGTTAGATGGTCACCTTGTAAGGGTGTTTAACTATTGAACCACCACATAACGTCTAGTGTCGATAGCAGTTCTGACAAAACATACTTCTAACTAGATAGTCATTAAGGTTTGTTTTAACCACCATATCACCAAGATTGCAGTATTTGCTTAGGGCCTTAGTGGCGTTTGATAACCCTATTTTAAATCACTTCTTGGTTGTGCCGTTGCCCCCTTAGTCGCTCTCAAGGTCTAAGGTAGTGGAATTTAGAATCCTGACTAAGTATACCAAGAGCTAATATTCTCCCTTATGAATTAGATTTAATAGATAGAATTAGAAGGATTAGTGCATACTAGTAAAACCTAAGTTATATCGTTCATACTATCTTCTTTACTTTTCTGTTATTTATTTTCTGTCTTTAATTCAGTAGTTTAGTTTTCTTATTAAAAACCAAATAAATATCTATCTTTCTCTTCTTTCTACTTGCGTATTATTATCTATCTTTAATATCTGCACTTGATAATTTGCATAAGTTCTCTCTAACTTTCGTCAGTCCCTGAGGAACGAATCTTCTTATCATTAAAACTTGCATACGTCCTGTAATACTTGCAGTACAGTGTTAGTTTAGGGTGTGTATTTGCACTTATTTTATACATCTTTTTATCACACCTTAGGCTCCACCAAGTTTTTGGCGCCGCTGCCGGGGACGGTAGCGTGAGACCCCGGTGTTAATCTTTAGTAGTTTTAATTGTTTATTTATTTTTCCAGATTTACGCTTGGTTTTTGTTTTTGTTGTACAGATTTTCATTCAGGTAATGCTCAAGAGTTTTATTGAAGATGTATAGAGGACATTACCCGGATCCCGATCCATATGACTATTGGGAAGACTCTTCGGGACAACAACAATGGGGTAGTAACTTCTACCAACAATCTTATCAACACCCGCAAGAGCAGAAGTGGAACAACCGATGGGTCGGGAATAATCAGCAACAATCATCATATCACTATCCCCAGGAGCAAGGATGGAACAACCAATGGGTTGGAAACATTCAACAACCTCCGCCTCATCACCATCAGCAAGACATTGACAATGAGATACGTTCTAAACTCCAGCACTTAGTAGAAGAAACAAACGCCATCCAAGCACGCATGCAACAGATGGCAGAAGAATGGGGTAGTATGTCTTGTGAAGATTCCACTCCCCCGAGGGATGGAAGAGATCAACTGGAAGAAGTAGTTGAGGAGGAGGTGTTGAAGGAAGATACTATTGATAGTGATATGACCATCATGCCGGTTATAAATGAAGACCACCATGTGGTTAACAATCCTATTAGCATGGTGGAAGAAGGAGTAGCAACAAAAATCCTAGAAATTGAAGCTGAGATCGCTATTCCTATGGTGCGTGCACATGATCCAGATACTGAACGCGAACAAGAAGAAGAGGTGATCCAGATTCAGATTCCACATCGAGAATATGATGAAGTAATAGTGGAAGATTGGGTTGAAAGCGAAGACGAATGTGAAGTGCTTGAGAAATCAATTGAAGAGTTAAAGCTTCATAATAAAAAAGAAATCGAATTCCCACCACAAAAAGTTCACCAATCACTATCTCCACCACAAATCATCAGTAGAGATAAAAAATCGGAATCACCTCTATTACTAAAAATGATCAATAGGTGCTACGCAAGAAAGGTGCTACACCGCGAGAGTAAAGCGGCAAGGAGGAGCACCTACCCACCACACTTTAAAGAGGAACGCGAGACTGAAGAGATTAAAAATGAGCTTATACCGTTGAGGACGGTCATCTACTATCGTGTGGTGAAGAATACGTTTCGTCATGAAAGTAAGAAGGCGAAACGGAGATACTACCCTCCCCCTTTCAGAGATCGATTGAATAAAATTTTAAGGGGGAAGGTGCTAAAACTTACATGCCAAGGACGAGGCGAATTCAAGCGGAGGAGAACCGCAAGGGCCTCAATACCATCTTCAAGGAAGGTAACGCGTCGAACTTAAAGACGTAATAAACAAAAGTGCTTCTTGGGAGACAACCCATGTTTTAATTGCTTTAAGTTTTTGTCAAGTTTTAGTGTCTACTTTTAAAAGAAATGAGAAAGGTAGTGTGTTATTGGTGCAGGAATTGAAGAAAGGAATCACTTGGAAAAATTCGCAGGTCGGTCCGGTGCACCGCACCAGACTCCCGGTATACCGCGCCTGAAAAACCCGTACCACGGGGTGGCCCCCACGGGTTTTATACAGAAAGGAGAAATTTTTTTTGATGCGCGGTCCGGTATACCGCGTGAGATGTCCGGTATACCGCAGGAGGGAAAAACCCGTACCACGGGTTAGGTACCGCGGGTTTTTTGACGGAGTTGGTACGGACTACCCCATGCACCGCACCCCTACACCGCAGGTCAAAAACCCGTGCCACGGGGTGCTAGCACGGGGTCAAGACAGGAGCGAGAAAAAACGAAACAACAGAAGCTGCGGTACACCGCGGCTTAGGTCCGGTGCACCGCGCCATGGCGGTTTGTGAGGAGTTTGAGGCCCATTCAACTTCTTCCCTTGTCAAGATCAAACCCTAGCGTTCCCCAATACGAATTTTTCAGAACTTAACCCTTATATACCTGCACAAAGACCACTACAACACCAAAGAACATCAAATCCTTCCTCCTAATCCATTCCAAACACACATCCAACACCACAATCCTTCAAGAAAATCAAGAATTCTTCTCCTTCAACCTTAAACCTCATCATCAAAGCTTCATTCCTATTCATTAAAACCTTCCCCAAGCTATTAAATATCCACTACCCATCTCATATAACACCACAATCCTTCATTAAAAATCCTCAAAACATCAAATTTCAAAACTCTTCTCTAGTTTTTGATTATTTGAAGTTTTGAGTTTGGGGTTCATTGAGATAAAGAAGATTGGAAGGTCAAGAATACCATGAAGAGGAAGAAGAAGTTGAAGAACCTTGTATTACTTTTGGGTGTTGAAAGATGTAGTTGAAAGAATTTTGGGAGGATAATCATGAAGAGGTGTTGAAACCCATAGGAAAAATCACAAAAGAGTTGGAGCTTATGCACATCATATTACGTGGAGTGAGCAATGTTCCACATGCCACCTACGCAACACAAGGAGCTCAACCTACACGCAACCATGGAAACCAGCTTCGTGCTGGTTCAGATACGTTTTCCTATCCCTTTCTTATTTGTTTTAATTGTTTAATTTCTTTCTTGAGTCTTTTTCGAGTCGTGGGGACACGACTCATTTTTGAGTTTGGGGTGGGGTTCGTTGCCTCATCCCAATTTTATGTGTTTTACAGTTTTTTTTTTAATTTTAGTTTGAGGAATGTTTTGACTGTAGAGCTGTAGAGTGTTTTAAATACCCCCATCAAGCATGCTTTTTATAAATTTATGATAGAAAATAGTTGACTTTAGGAGTTAGTATAAACTGAACTTTGATTGCATGCAAACACGAGATAATTGATAGGGAGAATTAATGAACAATGCAAAAGAAGTAAACTGGTGCTTAAGGATAATAGGTGGTTTGTAGAACGTGAGATCTAAATGAGTAGAGAACCCACTTAGGTATGAACTAGAGGCAAATTGTGTAGATAGGAAAATGATAGAGGCAGTTCTTTGTTAGCCCTTTGAATCCTTTTTAGCTGTCTATCCCTGAATTAATTGTATCCTTCTTAGACAATTTTTTTTAGCCTTTAAGCCTTTCTTTTGTCGCCACATTATAAGCCAATTTCCCTTTAGATTATTAGGCATGACCATATGACCCGCACTTGAATCACGATCCTGAGACTTCCTGTCTTGAGCTTGAGTTTGGGGTGGTGGGTCCACTATATGGGAATTTACATTGGGTTGGGATTTTTGAGCTTATCAATGATGCTTTGTGCTTTACATGATGATGATTCACAGGTTTATTGTATTGTAACCCTTTGCCGGGGTAATAGTGAATGGAAAAGAAGCTTCGAGCTCAAGTTATGAATAGGCATAACTATGAAAAATAGCATGATATCTCAACATCATAAAGAGAGTCATAGCTACAAGAAAAGAAAAAAACGAATGATTTGAAAAGATTATATATTCGGACCGGCAAAGTGGAAATTTTTATGTGAGTCATCCTTAGTGCTTATTGGGTTAATTTGGGGACGCTAATTAAGCGCGTCAATTGGGTTGAGTGAGAACGTTATTCGAGTGTAAACTCAAGCTCTTGGACAGTTGTTGATGGTAAGTGAGGAGAGAGCCAAAAGCTCACTTCAAATTTACCAAATATACATACCGTACCGTCCTTAAGCCTACGCTAAAACCGTAAAGACCTCGTGATTTCTAGATGCACAGTGAGTTAATAGGGATTATTCTAAGTGGAACATTCAACACAAGTAAAGATCGAGGAACACCCTATAGCCACCATCTTGAGATAAGTAATTAAGCGTAACCTTCTAGCATTGTGAAATTAATTTTGAATTGATATTGTTTTGTATTTGATTTTGCATGATAAGTGTAGGTGTATATTAATTCCTAGGGTAGACTATATGAAATTTGTTTTAAGTTTTGCTTTCGGAGTATTTTCTAGTTTCTACCTTCTGCATTCACCTAAAAGATCCTTGTTTTATTTTTATTTTACTTTGTCGGGACGCCAAAGGTTTGAGTTTGGGGTCTTGATGTCTCCCGATTTGTTCTAATTATTAGCCCCTTGGAGACATCCTTTTAGGTGAATAAATGACTTGTTTGATAGACTTTTAAGCTTATTTGATCATATTGCACTTTCTCCCCTTGGAAATTAACTATTTGCAGAATCTGAGCTTTTGTGCATAAATTTAACTGTTTTTAATGCAAAGTTAATAGGTTCTTGAAAGACCAATCCAAGGAGAAAAAGTGAGAATAAAGTATTAGTGTATTTTAGAGTGTTAGGAAATGATTTCTAGTCGAGTTTCTATTTTTAGAGTACACTTTCCTATTTCGATTTCTTGATTTATTGATTTATTCTTTTTAAGCATATGCCGTTTAATTATTTATTTAATGTGAAGCTTTTAAAGATAAATGGTAATTACTTAGAGGCCAAGTCAAGATAAAGGTGAAAGGAAAGAAGATTTACATGGAAATAAGAAGATTTGGTAAAGATTTATTCAAGGGAGGAAAAGATAAAGCTGCCTTGTGAAATCTGAAATCCAGCCACGTTTTAGGAATTAAATCATAATAAAAGATTGGCTAGGATTCTGGACGAATGGTCTGCACCAATAGAAAGAGCTTTCCAAGACAAGCAGTTTCATATATTGGAACTTCTCAAACGGATAAGTATTGAAAAAGATATGACCAAATCAAATCAGCAGAATCTTATCTTTTAGAGCTACGAATTTAAGAGTCTTTGCCTTGTCTTCCACTCCAAGTAATTCGACCTAGGGTCTTCCAACACCTATAAATACACCCCTTAGACCTCATTATTCAGTACCTCTCATTAATCTTTCAATTCTTAATATCCTTAGAGAGAGAGTCACAATAACCTCTCACAATTTATTCAATATATACATCCTTAGAGAGAGAGTCAGAGACTTCAAGAGCAAGAAGGCAAAGGAGAAGCTAGTGCTGGAGGATTCTGTTCTTCCATCAACAGTCATCTAATCCTTAGGTTATATATTTATTTTCTGTAATTATATATGATGTCTTTCTATTTAGTTTCAGTATTTTATATTTCCATGAGCTAAACTTTTATATACTTGAGAATCGTAAAGGGGATGAACCCTAATTAATTTAATCTTTGTTTTGAATTTGGGATTAGTTTCTAGTTTAATTTGAATTAGGTATTTCATATTGTTTCTTATTTTATATTAATTTCACTATCAATGAATTAGCTAATCGGAGATAGGCCATAGTAATTAAGCTATTCACTTTGGTGGGGAAGTGATCGCCTTGACGGGGGGTTTAATTACTGAACTAGATAATAAACGTAAGGTAAAAATTATTGATCCTGACGGACTTAGTTAACCTTATAGCCAATTGGGTAAAATAGTATTCATCTGAAAGTAGCTTATATTCACCCTGACGGGGTTTGTAATACTGTAGGATAGCTTCTAGGTCCACCCTGACGGGGGCTAGGAGATTATAGATTCCCGACTAATATACTAATACCAATTCTACCCTTAAACATAACATAGATTATATTAGTTAGGAGGATTCTTTGCGAGACTCAAGTATCTCTCTTATCTGAAGTCAGTCTTTTATTTGCTTTTATTTATTTTATTTTAGTATTTATTTATTTTCATCTTAGAAAACCAAACGAAAATCTCTTCTTTACTTTTCTGTTAAACAATTATTCTTACTATCTGATTAATACTGGAGTTGAACCTAATCCGTCCCTGAGAACGAACTTGATTATCATATATTACTTGGGACAACCGTACACTTGCGGTTAAGTGGTTCCTTTATTTTTGCACTTAATTTTATAACACACCAGGACCCACCAGAGACGAATCAATTATACACTTTTTTCTTAAATGCCCATTTAGCACTGTTGTGTGGGCTACGTCAAGAATGCAGATTAAGATAGATAGTGAATTTGTCGGATCTATAGAGGAATGGGTTATTAAGACCATTAAAAACTTCCCTAATAACGGTTAGGATGAGAAAGTTATTACCTCATATATCCTTAGTACACTTTGGTACATTTGGAAAACGAGAATGGAAGGTTTCTTCGAAAGAAAATTATGGCTCGGCAAGAAAGTTAATACTAATGTAAATGGACTAATAAATGATATGTTTGGTGATTGGGATGTGACAATTTAGGAGGTTGAATCTAATCGCATATGGAAAAAAATGTATTACTATAGAATGAAAAGAATCTCATTTGACTTAATGATTCATCTTTTACTAAAGAATGGAAGTAACAGGTATTACGCTAGTGGTTGTCAATCGAGAAGGTAATATTTTTAGAAGAGGTGTTTCTAAGATCTTTTGGTAATAATCTATTTTTTTAAAACAATAATTTAATCGTTAATTTCAAAAGTTAATGATATTATCTTGGACAAAGTTGCATAGTTTTCGACTTTTCGTCAGAGATAGACAACTAATCTTATTTTAATTTAATTAATAGGTTGGTTGATAAATCAACCAATTGCTAAGTTTAGGGTAATAAATAATGTTTGGACCAGATATTGCTAAGTTTAGGGTAATAAATAATGTTTGGACTAACACTTCCACTCGTCTCTAAATTATATGATGAAAGGGAAGAATGAAAGCAACTTACCAAATAATATTAAGGAGGGGAGGATACTAATTTCAGTGCGTGACATAGTAAGCAAAAGTGCAACTGAAGAAGTCGTGTTATCTAGATGAAATACTACTAGTAAATAACGAAGAAAAAGTTAAACAAAGTATAATGAAATTAATACAATTTACAATGAAATGAAATATCGTACAATATGATATTTTGGAAACTAATATTTATAAATAGCATATAATTATTTTCTTTTTTAAAGAAGACATCATTAAATTTTATAAGTGATTAAATATTTAAATAATTTCAAAAAAAAAAACAAAAATTATATAAAAACAAAAAACAAGTGATACTCCTTTAGTCTATTTTTATTTGTTCTACTCTTTGTGACACAAGAATTGAAAAAGCTAGTAAATACATTCCCTTCACTATATTACCCTTATTCATCAAGTATAAGGTCATTTATTGCAACATTACTTCTAGCTAATTTACCAAGGATGATATTGGAAAAAATTGGAGAAAAAAATGTTTTGATAATGTAAAGGGACAAATATTGTTGGACACCTCTTTTTAGAAAGGACAAATAAAAATGAACTGAGGAAGTACTTGATATTCTATATGCGTCCTAGAAGGGGGGTTGAATAGGACAATGGAAATTAATCGGCTAATTTTATTTCAAGTAAATAAAATTAAAAGCTAATTTGAATCCTATTGTTTTAGCAAACTAAATAGTCAAGAACTAGATAATCCTAAAAGACAATAATATCAAACTATTCATGTAAGCATTTTATCAAGCATATAGAGTGCGGAAAAGTAAAGAGTGTAGGGATAGAAAGATACACAACGATGTATAGTGGTTCGGTTTCCCTACATCCACTACCTAAGGAAGCCTCCTTAGGATTTCAAGCTTTTCACTAAGCTCCGTAACTCTTTAACCCGGGTGAGATTACAAACCCATTACAACCACTTCAAAACACTTGAAGGAAATACACTTGTGTTATCACCAACACAAGGAACCAAGTATAGAACCTATACTCACACTACTCTCTTAATCTATTACAAGAACTAAGAGGAAAGGAAAAGTGTGTAGGGGTGCTATAAAAGCTTTGTAATTAAACTCCTAAATGAGTGGATATAAACTATGTAGCTTGAGAATGAATATGACTTGAATGCTCCTTTGAAACCTTCTTCAATGATAATATTAATTGCTCTTAAGATTGGTAGATGGAAGGGATGATTTGTGTCTTGAATGAGCTTCAATTTATAGCTGAAAATAGCTTCCAACGGTCAAAAGGCTTCTCTCTAACGGATATATTCAAACTCCAACGGATATAAGCTTTGTCCTCTAGTAATAGTGCAGAAACTCTTTCTCGCGGTGTACCGCGGGTATGGTCCGGTGCACCGCGAAATCCCTCGTCTTGGTTTCATAGCTTACTGGTCGGACTATCCTATGCACCGTGTCCCTGGTCCGTGCCTCAGTCCGGTGTACCGCGCCTCAGTCCGGTGTACCGCACATTTTCTTAGCTTACTGGTCGGACTAGCCTGTGCACCGCGCCTTTGGTCCGTGGTACTGCGGTGTACCGCAGCTTTTGTCCGGTGTACCGCGACACTGTTCTTTTGAAGCTCAAGCTTAAGATCAAGGAATTAAAGACAACTAATCTAATGAAGGGTTTTGGAAAACCTTTAAAAGTGATACCAAATGAATTTTAGTTTAAAAGATGATTTGTCGAATATTAAAACGGGAATAAAAACAAGGTGAGGCTAACAGTACTAAGCATGGGTCATCAACCCAATGAGTCATTGGACAAGTCGTTAAGCATCAAGTCACTAAGTATCAGTGTTGTTCAGCTCGGTCCACCGCTACCCGAGACGTACTCAGAGATTTTACGGAGTACTCAAAGTAAAATCACTGAGTACGAAAATAAAACAATATATACTACCACCGACCGACCACCACGGTGCCGCCACTTGGGGAGTACTTTGAGATTGGTGAGTACAAAAAAGGTCACTAAGTATACTCAGTAATTCACTAAGTATACTCAGCAAAAAACCACTAAATATTACCTAAAAACACTAGAAATATTCAATTAAGATTTTGTTGGATTTTTTTGGATTTTACAAGTCCAAAGGTATTCAATTGAGATTTTAAAAAGTCTTTTAAAATCCAGGTGTATTCAGTTGAGATTTTAATAACTCTTTTAAAATCTTGATGTATTCAATCAAGATTTTTTTAAATCCTTTAAAATTTTGGGATATTAAAAAGTTGTTGGATTCTTTAAATATTGGATTTCATAGGAGTTCAGGATTTGAATATAACTAAACAAGTCATTTACAAATCCTTCTGTAAAAGAAGAGATTTCATAAATTCTAAACAAAAGCGAATCAACGACGGGCAAGTAATGACAAAACAGGTAATTTTTTTCTTTTTCATTATTATATTCGTTCACATTTAAGTAATTTTTTCTTAATAATATCATATCAGATTCGCTTACGGTAGAAAGAATTTTGTTGCACCAAAAAAGAATTCAGAGCTCTCTCTGTCATGCATCATGACAATAAAAGATACTGCATTTTTATGGTGATTGTAATGGGTTTCCTTGAATGATTCAATTAGCATGAATTTTTTTGAGTTTTTTGTTTTTTAATATCATTCGTTTTTAACAAATTTATTAGGCTTGGTTTCAGTTATTATCTAATTGATTTATAGTTTCTAGCAGTAATTACAAATAATATTGTTGCCTGTGTTATTATTAATAGAGGTCAATAATTTTGTGGATTTGCGAGAAAGACATTACTACTTAAACTCTTATTGAATTAGCAAGAAGAAGGGAATTTTAATTGCAAAAGTGAGGTATCAAAAATAAAAAGGTTTGCATGAATGCAGAAGTAAGTAATGACAAAATTAGTAGCTTGCCTAGTGAAATTCTCCAACATGTTTTGTATAAAAATAAATCGAATATTCTGAGATGAAATCATTTGGAGCTCAATTACTTAGAATTCCAAATGCAAAAATGTTTTAGAGCGGCCCAACTGGCCAACATTGTATTATAACTGTATTATAACATAATCACAAACCGAGTTGGAACCACAAACTCGGTAAACAGAACTCACCGAGTTCAAACAAATGGATTAACGGCAATATCAATAACGCCGTTAACAAGGTACAAGCACAAACGGATACCAAAATGAAGGACACTGTCCCACCACCAATTTTTGAATTTAAAGGACAGAAGGACGAGAGTACTATGGAGGTGGGAGGAAAGAGCACGAATGGTACAACCCCATCGGTGAGCTACGAAGAAGAAGACAAAATGGAAAAGCGGACCAACATTTTGGAAAAGGAAAATAAGTTATCCCAATTAGCCCAAGTCATGGCCCAAAAATTAGTAAACTCCCCAAAGCCCATTGATATAAACGATATTTCATTTGGGTCGTTCCCAAGCCCAAACCAAGGGGGTCCAACACCCGATTATAAAAGCCCAAGTTCTATTAACAAGAGCCCACTTCCTAACGGGACAACCCATTTACTAAACACCCAAGTAACAAACGCCCAAGTCCTTAACCCAACACCCACTTTATTCTTTAATGACCCTAATCAAACCCCGGTCTCTAACCTAATCCCAAATCACTTCTCTTCTACCCCGATCCCAATCGTTAACCCTAACCTCCCCGCTACACCTCCTCACTCCACAACCACCACCCCACCACCTCCACCACTCAACCAAGTTGAACATCAACCTTCCAATGACAACATCTCTCAAACTAATCCTCTTTCACTATCTGAAAACCCGAACCAAACAAACACTAAAATTAAAACATCACTCATTACATCTGATTATGAAAGTGAGGATGAAGAGATGTTTGATTCTAGAATCTCTCTATCTAATAAAAGCAGAAGGCAAAAGGAAAAGAAGGCCTTTTCGGAAAAAAATAGGCGTATTAAGCTTTGGAATCAACGATCGACTACAAAAAATCAAGTAACAAATGGAGTAGATACGAGTACGGAATCTGAAGGTACCTCTATCTCTCTCTTGGATGAACAACAAACTGAAGAAGGTGAGGTTTGCGGGATTGACCGTAATCAATCCCACCAAGTACAATGATACACCTAAGCTGGAACGTTCAGGGGATTGGCACACCCCTGACGGTCCAGACCCTCATCGATATCCGTAATAGATATCACCCAGAGGTAATTTTTCTCTCTGAAACTAAGAATTCCTTCTCTGTTCTTAAAAAACTTGAAAAGCCCCTTCGTATGTCCCTTATTACTACTGTGGAACCCGTAGGTTTAAGTGGGGGTTTGGCTATCTTTGCTATTAATAAAGACAATATTAAAATCCTTAGTAAATGTGAAAACTTTATCAACTGTGAAATTGAAAAGTTGGATGGGACTAAGTTTATCTCAACGTTTATCTATGGCTCCCCCTTAGATAATAATAAAGACCTTTGCCTGGAAAGTATTAAACTTTGTAAACCTAACAATGACTTGGCTTGGAATCTTATAGGCGATTTTAATCTGATTAGAAATTCGGGTGAAAAGATTGGAGGTAACATATGTAATAAGAAAAATATGAAAAAATTCAACAATTTTATCAAAAACCTTGAACTTATGCAATTAGACAATAAAGGTTGTGCCTTTACTTGGTCTAATAGAAGAAACAAGGATAAACTTATTAAAATGTTACTGGACAGAAGTTTGAATAATAAAAATTGGTCAGACCTTTTCCCAAATGCTTGGGTCAATGCTCTTCCAGCTGTAGGCTCTGACCATAGCCCCTTATTACTCCACCTTGAGGTAAACAATGATAAGAAATATAAAAGATTCTACTTTGAGAATTTTTGGGTAGAAGAAAAAGAATGTTTAAATATTATAGAAAATGTTTGGAAATCAAGAAATACCATTAATACAATATCTAAAGGTAATCTACTGACCAAGCTCAATATGTGCAAAAGAATCCTGATTGTCTGGAGTAAAAGAAAATTTAGAAATACTAAACAAAAAATTGATCAGTATATGGAAAAATTGAAAGTGATTACCAATAGTAAATTTAGTAATGATACTGATAAAGATGAATATAACTTTATTGTAAAAGAAATTGAGACCCTTTGGAAAATAGAAGAAGAATTTTGGGCAGCTAGATCTAGAATAACTTGGTTAAAAAAAGGGGATAGAAATACATCCTTCTTTCATGCTGCTACTAAAGAAAGAAGGTACTATAATAAGATTTCAACCATTATGAATGACCAGGGCATTTGGCTTAACAATCAAACTGAGGTTAATCAAAATATTCTTGATTACTTTAATAGTATATATAACTCAGTGGGCCCTCGCAACTTTGAACCTATTTTAAAAAAAAATCAAGCCTAAGGTTACTAAAGCTATGAATGAGGTTCTTCTTAAGCCTATCCTTATAAAAGAGGTGGAGTTGGCAGTCTCTGAACTAGGAGCCTTTAAGGCTCCAGGTCCAGATGGCTATCCTGGCTTCTTTGATAAGAACTACTGGACAATTATTAAATTGGATGTTATAAAAATCATTAATGATTTTTGGTATAATAATGGTAGTCTTGAATATCTTAACCATACATTTATTTCTCTCATTCCTAAAATACAAAAACCAGGTACTATAAAGCATTATAGGCCCATTAGTGTTTCTAATTTTATTTACAAAATAATTGCGAGGCTTTTAGTCAATAGACTACAACCCTTTATGAATACAATTGTAGGTGATACACAAACTGCCTTTATCCCAGGTAGAGGCATTCAAGAAAACACCTATATTACCCATGAAGTATGCACCTATTTAAAAGAAAAGAGAAACTCAAAAAACTATAGTATGATTATTAAGGCTGATTTACAAAAAGCATATGAGTTTGTAGAATGGGACTTTCTACAAAAACTCATGGAAAAACTCGGTTTTGATCCAAATTGGATTAAAAAAATTATGAATTGTATAACCACTGTCTCATATTCAATTTTGATCAATGGGCAGCCTAGTAAACTTAATAAACCCCAAAGGGGTTTAAGACAAGGGGACCCCTTGTCCCCTCTCATCTTTTGCCTTATCACCCAAACTTTAAATGATTTGATTCAAAATAAAGTTGAAAATGACCTACTTGATGGTATTAAAATCTCTAGAAATGGTCCCTCTTTAACTCATCTTTTATTTGCTGATGATAGCGTCTTCTTTCTCAAAGCAAACCACAAAGATACAAATAGCTTTAATGATATAATTACAAAATTTGGGTTCTCAACGGGACTCACATTAAATTTGAACAAATGTGGGGTGAAGTTTAGTGCTAATACACCCCATTATATTCAACATATTTTTGCTTCTAGGGTAAATATGAATATTACTAATAATCTTGGCCCATATCTGGGCCTACCCACTGATTGGGGTAGGTCGAAAGTGAGAGAGTTAACCTGCCTTATTGAGAAAGCTATTAAAAAAACACAAAACTGGAAAAATCTGTATCTATCGGAAGCAGGAAAAGAAATCCTAATAAAATCAGTTTTACAAAGTATACCAAATTATTTTATGTCCTCTTTCTTGTTGCCAAAGAAAATATGTGATATAATTACAAAAGTAATTGCTAAATTCTGGTGGGAAAATAATTCTAATAAGGGTATTCATTGGACTAAATGGCAAAATTTAACCTATAGTAAATATAGTGGAGGTTTGGGTTATAGAGACCTAAACACTATGAATGTGGCTTTACTTGCTAAACAAGCTTGGAATCTACTTGATAAAAAAGACTCACTTCTTTATAAATTATTAAAAGAAAAATATTTTCCAAATGATCACTTTCTCCACGCAAAATTAGGTAGTAAATCATCTTGGGGATGGAGAAGTCTTTTAGTAGGAAGAGATACAATAAAAAACCATTTAAAATGGAAAATTGGGGATGGAGAAAGTATAAATCCCCAAATTGATACTTGGCTCTCCTCGGATTTACATGTTACAAAGCCTAAGGATAACAATATTACTAAACTAAAAGAATTATTCTACCATGAGGAAAGAAGGTGGGATTTGGAGAAAGTTAAAAAGAATTTTAATTCAATGGATTATGAAATTATTAGAAAAACATTTATACCTCTTGTTAAAAGTTGTGATAGATTAACTTGGACCCTTAGTCCTAATGGACTATTTTCGGTTAAGGAATGCTACCATTATTTAATTTCTGAAAAAATTAAAGAGAATGAAATTAAGAAGCCATCCAAACCATCTACCTCACACACTACTGACCCCATGGTTTGGAAAGCTATCTGGAATATGAAAACGCCCCCCAAAATTAAAAATTTTATCTGGAAAGCAATAAAAAATGTGTTACCAACTTCGGAAAATCTCTTCTTAAGAAAATGCAGAGATACAAGCTTATGTAATATCTGCAATAAAAACATTGAGAATGTGGAGCATATATTGTTTGATTGTGATTGGGCACGAGCCACGTGGCTAGCTTCACCTCTTTCGTTAAAAATCAGCAACCACTCCAAGAAATTGGATGTCTGGATGGCTGAGGTATTAAAGGACTTGAAAAAATCAAGTGGTAACTTTATATACCCGTTTGAAAGGATATGTATTCTAGCATGGCATATTTGGAAGGATAGAAATGCCTATATTTTTAATAATACTAAATTGGACCCCATGAATACTATAAGGAAAGCTGAAGTCACTTGGAAAGAACAGCTTGAATGCGCTGATAATAATATAAGCAAAGGAAATATGTGGGAAAACCAAACGGAAAATAAGAACAAGGCTGAGAAAGGTATAAAAAACCCTTATGATGTTAATAATAAACTGAAGGGAATACAAACTCATCCCATGCCGGGGTGTAATATAACAGCTAACTCTCAATTACGAGAGCAAAAGTTAGCTAGTAAATGGATACCTCCCTCTAAAAACTCTATAAAAATTAACTGTGATGCATCGTATACTAAAAATGGTTCCAATATTGCGTGTGTTGCCAGGGATTATAAAGGACAAGTGCTTCGATGTCAAGGATGGAGAATTCATGCTGATAATTGCTTGGAGGCTGAAGGTTTAGGGGTTCTAAAAGCCTGTCTATGGGCTAAGGAGCTCAACAACTTCCACTGTATAGTGGAAAACGATAACCTCACTCTCATGGAGCCGTTGATTAGCAATTTTCCTTTCTCTTCTCCTTGTATTGCGAATTTAGTTAGAAGTATTTACTTTATTTCCGAATTATGTAATCCATCCTTTTCGTTTGTTAAAAGAGATGGAAATAGAGTAGCGGATTGGATTTGTAAAAATTTGCCTTTAGGTGAGTCTTATGACTTTTGTGCAAATCCCTTTCCAACTAGACTTGTTAAATTGTTAAGCCTTGATTTGTCCCCTATGGGGATAGGCTAACTTTATTTTGTAACTATTGGTTTTAATATATAAGCGGTTAGAACAAAAAAAAAACATAATCGTTTTTTTTTTCTCATGATGGAAGGATAGAAAAAATGAACGAAAAAGCGTCAAGCAACATGTTTCAGCAACGCCATATTCCTTCCAACTTGTCCAAAGGTATGCCTCCCTCAGTCTCTAAATTTTGTAGAAAAAAGGAAATTAAGAATTACCATTTTGTATGCACATATCACACGTTAATTTAACTAAGCAGATTTAAATGAAAAGGGTTTTGTTTTCTCTAAATCTTTTATTAATCTTTGATGAATCTGCGGGCGTGGAAAAAACAAATTGGATAGATTATTATCAATCATGACATCTAATTGTATTACTTGGTCATATTGTGGCCTAGCCGTGTAGCTTCAATTGGCCAAATAAAAATCGGAGATTGTCCAAATTTAATTTTTTTTTTTTGTCAATACCAAATTTAAATATTAAAATCAATTAAAATCTATTGAAATCCATTCAAATATGATATAAAAATCCATCAAACTCTACATAAAATGAAAAAGGAATCTTTTAAAATCTACGTAGAATTAAACAATCCATAGAGTTACGAAATCTATGGATTTCAAAGACTCTAATAAAATCTTTTAAAATCCAAATTGAATACACCCCCTAAGTATCACAAAATAGCACAAAAATTAAATTGTTATCAAAATAATATTACAACTTTAATCTGAAAAAAAAAGTTATTATATCTTTAAAAACATTAAAAATAACCTATAAATACCATAAATACGCGAAAACCATGAGCATTGGCGCGTGGGAAGACTAAAATAATACAAAAACATTAAAAAACTCTGTATTTTTTAGTTGCGTGCAAATATACCAAAACAATAGAGCTTCACCTGGAAGCTCGAGATATAGACATGGTTTCTATGGTTAACAAATTAATCTTACATTTAGTAGATTTCCATAGATGCGAATTCGCCTGCATCTACAAAGAACTCGCCTGCATCTATGAAACTTTCCTCTCTTATTGCTACAGGTGAAAATTTCCTCCAGAATTTCTATCACATCCATATTTGTTCAATTAAAGAAGAAGAAGAAGAAGAAGAAGAAGAAGAAGAAGAAGAAGAAGAAGAAGAAGAAGAAGAAGAAGAAGAAGAAGAAGAAGAAGAAGAAGAAGAAGAAGAAGAAGAAGAAGAAGAAGAAGAAGAAGAAGAAGAAGAAGAAGAATGTGTCAAATATCATGAGAATTACCTGGTCCCGAAAATAGATTTATCTTCCCTTTGAGTTTTGGGGATGATTCTTTTAAAATGGGATGTCTAATTAATCTGCATTCTCATAGTGTACTCATAATAATGATAAATTTTGGAAACTCTTTGTGATTGACTTTTCAAACATCTTTGACATTGTAATCTCAATATGGGTATTAAAAATATTTAAAGTTGACTCCTCTTAGACTCTTTAAGAATCGGAGGCATGTCTTTCTCAAGATAAAATTCTGTCAAACTATAGACATGGGGCAATTAGGGAGTTTTCTAATGAAAACAAACATCTTATGTCACCAAAAGTGGCAACTTGGAAAGTTCCTGATGAGAAAAGAAGGGTGTGGTTTATTTTTACAAGGAACACCTTGAAATTTGATTTTCTCATAGGGTTTTGAAGGACCAACTACCAAAATAGCCAAGTTCTTACCTATCTGGTAAAAAGACCAAGAGAAATTCACAGAAGAGGTAAACTTGAGATTCGGTTGATAATGGAAGTATAGGATAGAGATCCCATCCTAAGCAGTGGGTGGTAGTTGACTCGACTGTAGGGAGTAAGAGTATGAAATTTCATTTATAAAAGGTCCAAAGAGGTATCTCATACCCATATCAAAACAACAGAAATAAAGCATGATTTTAAAGTGAAACTTGTCGACTAGACGTCCATTTGATATACCAATAGACGTCGATAAGAATTTGGGACACACGATAATCAAAATGTCAAAAACTTACAAGATACGCTTCATTAAAATTCAAAGGTTGCCTCGATATGCTTGTAAATTCGAGTAAGGATGAAGCGGAAGCAATAATTACGTGAGGTACGATTAAGGTAGTGAAATCATAATATTTCATGAAGAGAAGAAAAACATCATAATTTAAAGGGGTGATCAATAGAGAGAAATTTACATCTACCTCATTAAAAGAATGCTTTGCGTGAATACAATGAGGATATACAGGTACATGATGCCATAACTACTATTAATACAAGTACAACCTCGCCACGATGATCCTACGAGAAAGAGTGGACATGGAAGCCGTTAAAACCACTTGATTTTATCGCGTGGAAACCACCTCTCCAACGTGCCATGCTAAACCAAGATTTAGGCATCATGAAAGTTAGGAGTAGTTACGAATAGACTGTCAATAACTGCTAGTATTCCATATAAATAGAATGATGATAAGTAAAATTTTGATCCCACAACTTTGTAGAACAAGATTTCTACACCAAATATATATATATATATATATATATATATATATAAAGAAAAGCTTTATCACACATTTATTTTGTTTACTTTATTTTATCGTAGAAGATGTTCAATTAGAGACAACAAACTAAATTATGTGTGGCCAAACAGTAAAATACCATCAAATAGAAAAACCACATAAAGACAATAAATAATTGACCAAATTATCACTGAGCACGTGCTCATAGAGTCAATGATCAATGACACTAATCACCATCAACCATCGATCACTGACCATTGTCTGCGGTGTGTCACCGTCGACACCAACACCGATAGTGGACTAAGAGAGTCTCTGAGGCTGCTTGATGATTCTCTGAGCATGCTCGAAAGATATTCGAGCCTGCTTAAAAAGTCAATGAGCCTACTTGGAAAAACTTTAAGCATGTTCGAAAAACCTTTAAGAGTGTTATTTTATTGAGCATTTTTTTATTCGCACTTTAACAAAACTAAAAAATAACACATAGTTAAATGAAATAATTTCATTATTTATAACTTTTATATACAAAAAAAAATACTTTGCATAATTAAAAAAATGCTTGAAAATAAAAACTAAAGGTGTTACAAATAAAAAAAATTGCCTAAAAACGATGTCTCGGTTTGACATTAGCAGCATGACATCGGCTAACGTCATCTACCTTTTCTTTTAAAAAGTCAAAATTATCATGGACTCCAGGCTCTCTCTAGAAACCATAGCTCAAAACTCTAACATTGTGAGAGCTCAACCTCTCATCCGAACCACCTGCCATAGAGGCAGTCTTGCCTGAGCTTCACAAAACTTAACTCAATCAGCCATCAAATGCAGTTGATCTAAACCATGACCCCAATATCAGAGCTTCAGCATCGAAGCTCTCATGAGCTTCATGACACACACACGGCCATGGCACGCTTCTGTTTCACCAACACTGTCGTGCTACTACTCCACCACCAATATGAGATTTCGGGCCTCGAACCATTACCATGGAAACCACCACTGAACCCTAGCTCGAACCACCACTCTAGCTTTGACATGTCATTGTTCGATCACGTGAACCAATACTGCCATGGCCATAAATTGACACCAAGCTCTTATATCCGTCACTAACCATAGGGGTGAGCAAATGGCTTGCTCGGCTTGTTGGATCCACTCAACCCGTGTAAATCTAGTCCATACACCCCTTTCCCACGGGTTTTGGGTCTGACTGGACATTAGTATTAGCAAAACCCGCAGGTTTGGCCATATACCAGACCTTAATATTTAGAGAATTCTTTAAACCCAATCCGGTCCACCATATATATATATGTGTGTGTATGTGTGTGTGTTTATGTTTCTATAATTTTGGAGTATATTTTGATATTACATTAAATAGATTGCTAGGTGTAAGCTTCGATGTATCTAATATATTATGTTAAGCATCAACATACTATTGACAAAAAAATGTTCATCAGGGGTAGCAAAATGAACAACTTCGATCAGTATTATCAAGCATTACTTTTTTCCAATAAGATTTCAAGTTTTTGTTTTTATTTTGTCTTTTAATTATGTGAAGTATTATATAACACATATAAATTAGTAATTATCATTATAAATTCCAGATCTAATATATAATATGCTAAAATTGTCTTTAAACTACCTTAAAATAAGTACTAAGTCGTAAATATTATGGATTAAATACTACTCAACAATTAAATTAAATAAAGGCCTGCCAAAAACCCAACCCCGTCATGAGACTGCTAAGAACTTGTTGATGTCTCACCTTGACATGTTATTTAATAGTTTGAGTCATCTTTCCTCGGGGGATTCTGAGTCTAAAGTTTGGATTTTGTCCTCTTATTTGATATATGTTGAGTCTTGAGCCAATGTTAATGATTCACATATTTTTTGAGCATTTTGAGATGTTTTGTGCTTTATAGGCGAATCTCGTAGAAAACCCTAAGATTCGAGGATTATTTGATGGGCTAAGAATTAAAAATATTGAATAGGGGCCTCCAAGGAAGCGAAAAAAGACCAAAAAGTGATCAAGGAAGTCAAGATTTCACTTGGATTAGCCTAAAATCTTCAAATTGATGCCTAAGTCGATGTGAGGGGATTTGAGAGTGTAATTATGGATCGTTGGAAAGCTCTCGTATATATTGAATAAAATAATATTACTTTATCGACTTATTATCATTTTGGTGGCGCAAGAGTGACCCTTATGCATAGTCGTCTAGTAAGTTTAGCCCTTAGGGAAACCCATTATTTGTTGGACCACAAAAATGAAAGCATATATAAAGACTTTTCGCTAATTTTATTACATAATATCATTCATTTTGATCAAAAGGGGGCAAGAACTCATAGAGAATATTAGAAAGAGCCTTTGTATCTTCAAATATTCATATCCTCATCTTCAAATTTTCAAGTTCATCATTTTCACATTTGTAATTTTATTTATTTCTTTCTTTCAATTCCTATGATTTTTCTCTATATAGACATGAGCTAATTTTCTTTTGAGTTGGGATTTGATGAAATCCAAATTTATCTTTTTGGGCATTCTTATGTAATTAAGGGCATAGTAGCTTAATTGAGATTGATTATAACATATTTATATTTATGTTGTATTGAATTGTGATTGATTGATTTGGACAATTAGTTGATTATCACAATCCTTGAATTACACCGAATAGGGGGTTTAAGGGTAGATCTAAGTAATTTGAGAGCTCATTGATCTATTAAACAGAGAGATCTTAAAGTGCATATCGACTACGTGGGTAAGAGTTTTTATCGCTTTTTAGAGTATCTTGGTTCATCTAAAACGAGCTCCATATCCGAGTGAGTAACACCTAAACACCCAATAGGGGTTTAGTGTGAATTTTGAATCCCGGTTAATGTAAATTTGTCAATCTTTCCCTTATTATATAGAATTTTACCAATTAGAAAATTTAGGTGGATTCGATCATCCCAAGCTCACTTGTCTCCCTTAAGACTTAGTATTTTCAATCCAGCCGTTGTAATTTTGTTAATTAGGTATCCCTTACTTTGTAGTAACATAATATAATCACCCATTCATTTCTCCTATATGTTTTTCCTCTTACCTAATATATAAAACCAAACTAAACACGAATTTAACATCACTAACCTTTGAGAGACGATCTTTAAATTTACTCTATCATTTTGTCAAATCCGTACACTTGCGGATAGACAACAAATTTTTAGCGTCATTGTCGTGGATCAAATAGGGTACCTGCATGACATGCGGGATTACTTACCACTATACTACAACGGCGCCTGCGAAAACTGCTAGATCGGGCCTTAAACATAAAGGTCCACCACTAGATGGTCGGGATCGCACTATGCCAAAACCCGCAGATTTTGAACCCATGCACATCCCTAACCAACACGATACCCTAGTTTTGAACTGTCAAGAAGCTATCACCATGAGAATTTCCAACATGTTGGAGGGGGAGATGAGAGAGTTTTCATAGATTTGGATTTTTATGTGATTTATCTGGAAGGCTAAAAGGAGAGGTTTTTTTGAGAATTTAGCTTGGAATATTAATGAGATTAGTTACAAAGTCAATGATATGCTTAAAGACTATTTTCAACCAATAAGGTGGAAAACATTAAAGAGGAGAGAATAATCAACGAGGAGCAGGATAAGATTGATAAGAATCCTTTAATTACTAATGACTCAAATCTTTTATGGATGTGTGATACTTCTAATACTAAACAATGGAAATCTGCGGGTATTGCCTCTATTGGAGTCAACAAAAACGGTATCATTATAGAAAAAATAATGGAAAGATGCATTATTGATAGCTCCATCATAGGTGAAAGTTGGGCACTATTACTTGCTATGAGGAAGTCGGCCTTCCTCAAGCATCAGAGTGTTACCTTTTACTCCGATAACCTTGAACTTGTTCAGGGTATTTTTCATGAATCAGGTTTTCGATGACAAATTTACCCCTTGGTTGCCGAAACGAAGAGCTAGCTTTCCAAATTCTCAGATTGGAAAGTTTCTAATATTAATATGAAGCTTAACGGTGCAGCAGACGCACTTGCAAAATACACAAGACGGAATGTAAATCTTGACCAATGGAGTGATTTCTCAATTTTTTATGCCTTTAATTTCCTTAATCAACTGTGTAAATAAAGATGCCTTGTTTTCTTGACAAAAAAAATGTATGTGTTATAATGTATATATAAAAAATATTAAGAGAATAGTAAGATGTTGTTGGATTTTAGATACTTAATAAATTGTTAAGTTAAAATATGAAAGATAAAATAGATGTTAATTTCCTATGACTTAGAAAACCTTTTTGCTTTGTAGTACTTTTGTGAGAATACTTGTAAAAAGAATAGAGATTATTACCCAAGAGGTCTTGAAGACACCACTTCGTGACCTAAGAAGACCAGCTCTATGTCCTCTTCTTACTAAAAGAAACTTCATAGAAGTCAAAATATGAAGAAATAGATATGCCTGGCTACTTTTTTCCTATGGATAAGAAAGGATCTAATTGATAAAGGAAGCGCCGTAAAGATCAATTAGAGAGGTTTTTGGCCGATACAATAATAACTGCGGACTTATGTCAGTCATGATGCGAGATATACATATCTCATGATGTAAGATAAAAATTAGGAATCAACTTATGTAATACTAAAGGACACAAACTAATTTTAGCACTATAAGCCAAAAAACCAATTATATACTATTTATTACCAAATAAAAATTAAAAACTAAAATTGCTCCCTCTCTTCTCTCTCATCAGCAAATCAATCGACCTTCTCTTTCTCTCTTTTTCTCTTCACCAAACCCTAGCTCCGAGTTGCTCCACCGCCATTGTTACCATTGATCGGAGCTTCGAGTTACCATCGATGGACATTGAAGCGGATAGATCGATGTCCATTGAAGTGAACAGATCGATGGCCAAGATGCGATGTTCGATCTCGCCGGAGAAGAAGCAGCGTTCGATCTTGCCGTTAGATCTCGCCGAAGAAGATGCGCCTAAATTATTTGTATAAGCTGCAGATCGGACTAGCTTGTACATTTATCTTCACAACATGGACAATAAAGCTGAGGTGAAAATAGAGAATAAGTTGAGATGAAGATAATGAAGGAAGATGGTATTAAACCTGGTCCCATCTTGTGTAATCGAGACGTGAGTGTCCTTTTAGTTTTATCATTGCTTGCCAGCTCACAGATTTCTCACTTCTTCTCACTATTTCACTTTTTTTTCTCATTGATATCATCATTAGAGAATATGGTTTGTTCATTCTGTAAGGCTATTGAAATTATTGATTTGGTAAAAATAGGAGATACTCTTAAAGCTATAACTTGATTAATAGATTATGTAAGTTTTTTTTTTCAACTGGATTATGTAAGTTTATGTGATGCGAAGTTTTGGGAATGGGAATGATTAGTTCGAATATGTGATTAGTCAATTTGATTACATTATGAATATTGCTATTTAATAAACAATTACATTGAAATGCTTTTTTAGGTGTTCCAATAAATGATTAAATAATGAATATTGCTATTTAATTGTTATCAAATGATTGAATCAAGAAATTATTTAAACTCGAAAATTTCGTCTAAACGCTCAGCACTTTACTGATTATATGAGAAATGCTCAGAAAATTTACTGATTATACGAAAAAGGCTCAGCAAGTTACTGAGCATGCTCTGTAAAGATACTGAGCAAACGAGCATGCTCAGTAAAGTCATTAAAAAAAATCGAATACTCAGCGGTTTTTTTCGACACTCGGAACTTTTTCTCGATACTCATTAACTTTTTTCATGCTCAGTAGCCATGCTCAGTACCTCAGACTCAGAAATTTTGTTCATGCTCAGAACATTTTTTCACGCTCAGAACTTTTTCCGACGGTGGCCGACAGTGGTCGGCGGTGATCGGTGGTTGTGGTCGGAGCTGGAAATTATTTGATACTCCCTCTGTCCCAAAAATAATGTCCACTTTGCTTTTCACACAAATTAAGAAACACGATTATTATCTTTCTCATTACTAAAATACTCCTAATAAAGTGTTTTGATATTTTAAATATTTATTGGAAATATAAATTTAAATATTTTAATAAAGGTAATAGTGAAACGGTGGAATAAAGAAAAATATCAAAATAGTTTACAAAAGTAAACATTTCGACTACAAAATTTATTCAAAGCATTTCTATTTCTTTTTTCAAAATATTTTATACAAAATACGTGTATGCTTTTAGATGTTTCAAGAAACAAGCACGAATGGGGATATTGATATTTTAACCAAACACTCTAATTTAAAAATGAATTTATCTATATAACAAGTAACAACGTTCTTAACTCAAAAAAACATTTCTAAGTAGACCCTAATATTCATCTTCGCTTCTGCGGCCTACTTAGAAGTTGACTTGGACGCATTTTAAGAGTGTCAGCATCAAGAAGAGTTCATTTGTTTGGCCATTTCTGCCAAAACATTGGAGAAATGATCTTTCTTTTCTTGATGAGTAAGGATAAGAACAAGTCATATCTAAAATTGTTCTCTCATCCGGTACATATTCCAAAAAGAATTCCACAACCAACAACCTCGACTATATATGTTACCAACAATCACCCGAGTTGCCACAATTCACTATGAGAAACTGGAACACATGTCTTGCTAGATCAAAGAGTAAAAGATTCAATATACATCTCACTATATGCAAACTTGAAGGTTTAACAGAGACAAATGGATTAGATAAAGGATGTAATATGGTGAGAGTACACATAGCGTGGGGAGTTTCTAAGAAGTATTTTCTCTTTAGACGAATGGCAGAAAGAAAACAAACGTCCAGGAAGAGAATAAATCCAGACGGGTCTGTGCACTGGAACGAAGGTTTCACTCACACCTGCAAGTTAAGAACGAAAGATTATACTACTTTCAGAAGTCGTAAGATCAACCTCAACATTCATGTAAGTACAACTTTACCCCTCTACATCAATTATTATACGAATTATGAAATTAAAATGATTACAAACCATACCAGCAATCACATGAAGAATCGAGCACCAAAAGTTTCTCGGTTTTGGCTCAACTAAGCCTGGATATCGCTGAATATGCAAATCCCATTCATGGTGTGAAGAAGGTTGTTGAACTTCCGTTCAAGTATTCTACCTTTGAGGCTAAACTATCGGTAAGATATAAATTTTCATAGGCAATATCTAATTTTGGATTGCAGAGTATATATATAAGCTGTAAAAAAACTGCAGGTTGAGATTAGTGTATTCATGTTACAAGACAGGCACTTAAACAGAGTCAGACCCAGTTCTTCCCCCATCCATTATTTACTATCGATGGGATTATGTGCAAAATCACAGGAGGAAACCATCATCACAACAAATCGTTCGATAAATTCAGGCTCAGATGAAGAACCTGACCCTGACCCTAGCTATAAACGCATTTTCACCACAAATATGCTCGTGAATAATCCCCCAGATGAGACGATGATATATCACAAAGAGGAGAATTGGGAACAAGATCAACCTACTCAAAAACCATCAATTCCCAGGATTCTTTCGTGGAATAATAATAGTCATGTTGGCCTCTCCAAAGATGAACCACTCTTAAAGAAGGTTTGCAAAGATTATGAAGATGATATTAGTCTAGACTATACACCATTGAGCAGTGACCGATTCGAGATAGGAACTTGGGAAAGGAGAAGATTGATTAGTCGAGATAGAAAGTATGAATTAGTAACGGATATATTCTTAGCTTCAATTGATCAGTGTAGCGAGCAAGCATCTGGTGACTCTGCATGTGCAGTACTCGCAGTCTTCATTGCTGATTGGTTGCATCATAATCCAGGAATCCTACCATTGAAATTCCAGCTAGATAAACTGATCAGAGAAGGATCTTTAGAATGGAGGAATTTATGCAAGCAAGAGATTCATATGGAAAAATTCTCTAATCAACATTTCGATCTCGATACTATTATAGGTGAAAAACTGCGATCTATAGAGCTAGTTCCTGCAAGGTCCCACATAGGTTTTTTCGAACTCGGAAACACGCCTGCACAAGTGGAGTTCTTACAAGGAGTCAACTCTTTCGATAAAATATGGGATGAGCTTCAAAGTAGAGATTATGTGCAAGCAGATATCTATATTGGGAGTTGGAACGATCACTTTTTTGTTCTCAAGATTGAAGACGAAGCAATTTATATGATTGACACATTAGGAGAAAGATTAACTGAGGGTTGTGATAAAGCTTACATGTTAAAGTTTGATAAAGATAGTAAGGTTTATAGAGTCAATGAGGAGGTTGATTCAAGCTCCATTGAACTAATAAGTGAAGGCAAATCCTCGTGCAAAGATTTCATTAAGGAATTTCTCACAGCTGTTCCACTTAGAGACTTACAAGGCAACATTGCAAGAGGAAAAATCCAAGATACTCATATCCATAACCTTCAGCAAATTGAGTTTCATTACACAACTATATGTACATCAAGATACACAGCAACTCCATGTACGATATAGAAGTGTGAGTGTGTCTAACCAGGTCTTAAACCATGGTTAAAGTATCTCTGTACAATAAGTGTGATGACAAATGTAAATAGTTCACTACTTTAAATCAAAATGTACATCAAAAATCAGATTCCTATATTAAGCAAGACAAGTTTCAAGAAGACGCTATATAAAATAATTGTTGATCAACCACATGATCACATCAAAGATTAATAATATAGCTTATATACACTATCAATGTTCAATAAAGTGATTGATAATGATAGTGCAATCTTGCACTATAATACAGACTTATGAGCGATATCATAAATAGATATGAGAATTTCAGCTCCAATAAGTATGATAATTAGCCATTCCAGGAAATCTGACTTCCTATTCTGGAGAATCTCCTGAAGGAAACGAATATTATGCTGCAATAAAATATGTCAAAATGTCAGTTAACTTGAAATAATTTGAAATCGCGATAATCATTAGTATTTAGTAAGCATTATACCTCTACAAACTTCAACTTAAAATCGAGACTCGCAAATCTCTGAGTCAATTCAAATTCATCACGAAGATATTCCCATATCTGGGCATATTTAGCATCTTTCCATGCAATATCTGACCTGAATAGTCGAAAATATATATAACAAAACCATATTAAACAAGAATAATAATACAGATTTTACCTTTCAAAAAGACCAAGCTTAAGGATGACATCAGCAAGATTAGAATTTGCCTTTCCAACAAGTTGGAAAAGCTTTTTACGCTCCATTGTAAAAGTTCCGGTTTTCTCCATACCACGATTAATATCCGTGAATTCAGCTACCATTCCATCAACCTATACACACGTAAAAGATATAAATCATCTAATCAAAAACTACTCTTAGCTTATGAGATATATTTACCTGTCGAACATAATAGTCAAGAGCAATACTTTGACCAAGAACACTGCCTACAGTACGTATACCATCAATATTTAGATACTGTAACATTATGTAATCCAATCCACCTTCCATCCATGTGTCTAAAGTTTCTTTAGCTCTCACTTCATACTCTATAATTTTAAGAAACAAAACAAGTAATGGTTATGATTTGGTATTAGTAAGTCACTTATATAGAAGCTCACCATCCCTTCTCATCTCGGGTAATAGTCCTGAAGCATGTTTTCTTACAATATTTAAATAACCATCAACTTCATGATCTCTAGCATTGAACAAGACAATTGATCCGTATTGAAATACTACCATGTAACAGCAATCACTTCCGCTAAAGTTCACACCCAAACCCTGTGCCAGATTTTACATTCGATGATAGTTTTTAACAAGTTAAATAGAAGAGAAAGTTTAAAAACAATTGTAAGAGGAAAACTCACATGTGGTGCAGTCCTTGCAACACCAAATCGTAGCACAACATAGTTGGTCATACGAGAGGTAGGTGGAATGAAATTCTGTTTGTTCAGATCTACTAAGCTCTTCAAATCCACACTGTTAAATAATCACAAACATTTACATTGCTTATATTTGCTAGTTTTAAAACACAGGGTTATACACATGAATCAGGGTGCAATTTACCCTGAAATGTATAGTGAAACCCTCTGTTAATATATGTGGATATACAACATACTCTACTCCTTCCATTTCTTTTTCTAGTTTTTACTTTCCTCATCAATTTAACGATAACATTAAACCTTAAATGGTACTAAATTATTTATGAAATCATATTTAAAAAAAATGAACAGAAGACTTCAAAATCACAAACCCGTGGACTAATATGTTTCCCATTTCCGCCACACATAATATGAATATATACAGTGAGCACAGCTAAATGGAATAAATAAAGATGAAAATAAAAGTAAAACCTAGTGGAGAAAATAAAAGCCCTAACAGGAATAGCAACAGCAGAATCATCAATATTAGCATCGTCGTCCTCCGATACCAATGCCTCCCCCTCGTTTAACGGATTGGCTTCAACCTCTGAGGATGAAACGGCGTCGTTCCAATCGACTGTATTCACTGACGATGATAAGGATTTCAACATCGCAAAATTAGTAGTCCTACTAGAAGGGAAAAGGCCGTGTCGGTTCAGTGCAGTAGAAGAATAATGTGAGTGGCGACGGAAGATTAGGGAAAACGAGAGAGTGAAGCTCGATGGAGAGTGGAATTGTGGGGTAACATTTGAGGGTGTGTGGATAGAGGATGGAGAGATAGATGAGAGTATGATGGTTTTCAATTGAGTGGTGGTGGTGGTGGCACAGCGGTGGGAGTAGTGTCTGGGACGCAACATCATCATTGACCTCATTGTCATCGTAGGTGGTGGTGGTGGTGCTGCTAGTGCTGCTGCGTGAAGCTGCGTGAATGACAAATAGTGTGAGGTTAAATTGTTGTACAAGAAATGGAAATGTGATGTTATTGTACCTTGTGCTGAACACGTTGTACAAATTTTTTCACCGATAATATAAATATTTATAAGGGTATTATGTCCTATGAAAAATATATTCTAAATAGATCTAATTTATATAGATATACAACTTCCAAACCTAATTGACATAATTATAACATCGATTGATACTGTCTAACGGTTTGTTTCGATTGAAAAATTGAAAAAGATACGATTATATTAAAGAATAATAACAATCTTCTCTATTGTTTGGAATAGAAATAATTAAAAATGAAAGTTTATTAAAAGATTTTTCTAATTCCTTACCATACTTATATTCAATTTCTTTAATTTAATGTCATTAGAAAGGAAAGATAATTTTATTATGTTATAATGTCTAAATTATTCCTATTCTTTATATATATAAGATATATTACTAAGGGTTATAATGTTAAAAAATACTCATAACACATATATTCCTTTTTACACGAAAATGAAGAATATCTCTAGAAAACAAAAAATATCTCAAACCTTGTCACATGTCATAGAATTATCGAATGTTAAAGTTAAAACATACAGGATAAGATCTTAATTCAAACACTAATAATATCAACATGCATCAAATTTAGTTATGAGACAATAGTATTGCATATTGTATCACAAATGAACATATATTAACTTTATGTTATTCAAATGTCATGTTTCCTTGAATATGTAAGTACTACTAAGGGAAGAAGATAATGAAACACACACATGCAACATAGAAAACTGAACTTTAAAATAAAAATTGGAACATAGAAAGGATTTATGTGTAGACATTGAAGTTCAGTTTTCAGTATCAAAGAATTTGTATCTTCTTCAGCCTCATAACATTAAAAGGGAAGAAGTTAATGGAGCCACACCTCTATATTAAACTATGTGTCTTTCATAGTGAATCCTTGATTCATAATCCTAAAAACATTTCAACCACAAACTAATTTCATCCAAAGAAACCTTGATTGGATCATCGTCCATGGGAGCAAAGAGAGAATAGACGACAAATCATGTATAAAACATAGAAAGGGAAGAAGATGAGTTGAGGTCGAATTTAATTAGAGTTCGAATGCGGTCGATCTAGATGTGGACATGACACAATTGTGAGATTATTCAATAGTTGATTTGGAGTTTGAATAAGATGAGTGGAGGCCTTCGGTGGTTGATTTGGAGTTTGAAGGTAGACTTTACGTCTGAGAAGAGATGAAAGGGTACTAAAATTTTGTTATATTTTTAACCGGGCGTTGCGTCTGAGAAACAATGAAAGGGTAGTAACTTTTTATTATTATTTTTAACCAAATGCTGAAAAAGGGTAGCAAATAATGTACGGGGGAATTTTATTTTTTTATTCAAATAATGTGTAAGAATTAGTTTTTTATATGTCACAATAAATGAAAGTAAAGAAATATTGAGAATTGGTAAAAAATATTAGTGAATATATATGGGAATATTTGATTTTATAAGTAAGAAATAAGTTTTTTATCAGTAAAAAATAATTAATGGCATTGGTGCAAAAGAGTAATATAAGGGGCCACAGACGATCATGTTTGTCTATTATGTGGAGGATCCAGGCTGTTTAGAAATGTATATTTTATTATATGGATTAGTAAAAAAAAATTAATGTCATTAATACGAAAGAGTGATATAAGGGGCCATTGACGATCATGGCCGTCTTTTATGTAGGGGGTCCATGCCGTTTAAAAAAGTTTATTTTATTATGTATATTTTTATTTTATTACTTGACAACAACACACACTCAACTCTCCGACTCTTCAGCCTATACCTAATCTGGAGAACCTATATAGCATATTCATTTGATTCAAACACCCACCCACCCTCCGCCTAACTTCTTTAGCAACCCAATCCGCCAACCCATTGAATCGTTTAGAGAGGTGACAAAACTAGATATTACCGTCTCGGCTTGTCTTCTCCGCAATCCTTTTCAACCCAGGTTGAATGGGGCAAGATGCAACTGACGGTGAACTAATACCTTGATGTAATTCAAGGTTATCGGAGAAGATCATATTCACCACTTACAATAGATCCTTGCATTACAAAACCACTTCCAGGACCCCCCTCTCTTCTCCCTAGGTATCCAAAGAGCAAAAGGTTGTCCTAGAAGAAGCCATCCTACACCTGGTCATAAAGTCATAACGCGTAATCACCACTCTTGTAGGTTCCCATTTAGTCTTAACTGATACATCGCATTTTATCTCGACCTTGTCTCCAAGTCTGCTCTTCAGATATTGTTCATGTCCATTGTCATAACTAACATGTTTGAGTTGATTTTGTTTTTTTTGATATCTCGGTCTAATAATCACTGAATATTTCTACCTTAACCTTACTGGTCGCCCAGATCACGCCACCTGTGTTACTGTGCGCCACCTTCATTTTTGCTTTCTTGATATTCCATAATATTGTCAAGACATAAGTCGTGGTTGTTTGTCGTGTCCAACCCTTGGCCCCATATGCTTCAGTGACCTGGATAATCCGTTCATTGAGATGTCTAGTGGTCGTATCAATACAAATTTGTAGAGTAGATCCTGCCGAAATCTGGATGCACAATGGGCATGTCAAGAGAAGATGGGATACAAATTTCATACTTTCCAGGAACCATTTGCACCTATAATATTTAGCACAGTGTATCTTGTAAAGGTTGGCCATGGTTGGGAGCGTATTGTTACACCCTCTTCACACAAAAATCCTCACTTTTGTTGGGACGTTGACCAGATTTTCGAATTTTTCCTTTCCGTCCCCTCCAAAGTTTGATCGGTAGTTGTTACAATCCTATTAGAAAGAACCCGATAGCTTGTATTAATCGTATATTTCCATGTCCTGGAATGTGTCCATACAAAACGATCTTGTAGATTTCACTGCATGATAGGAATTTCAGAGATCTTTGTCACAACCGAACCTAAAAATAAGCTATCAATTAACTCCAGACTCCATTTGTCCGTATTTTCTTTCATGAATTAAGCTATTTTCTGGATATTTGTTTCACTCGATTTTTCTAGATTCCTATTCGATTCAAGTCTATGATTCCATATATTTGCCGTGTTACCATTACCAATTTGCATAATCCTTCATGTTGGAGGATATCTATTCCTTCCAAGATGCTCGCCCACTACCATGACTGGCTCTGTCTCAGGATGACTACCAAAAAATCAGTTTTTGGATGGTATATCACTTTTAACACCATCGTCGCCAACAAACATAGCTTTTTAAAATATTCTCCATACTTGTGCAGATAGTAAAGTTGAATTCATCTGTTTGAAATCTCTAAACCCAGTCCACCCAACACCTTTTTTACCGACATCTTTTCTCAAGCCACCCAAATGCATCTTCCTTTTTCAGCCGAGTTCCACTAAAAATTTGCAATAATCGCCGCCAACCTTTTTGCAGAATGTAATCGGAAATGAAAATACGAACATGGAATACGTCGGGGTTGCTTGTAGTTCTACTTTGATGAGCACTTCCTTGCCCCGTTCTAACAGAATTTTAGCCTTCCAACCTTGAGATTTTGAGAAAACTTTATTCGTTATACACGTTAATATTTCAACCTTGGATCTTTTATTGCATAACGAGATGCCCAAGTACTTTCCTTGATCATATGTCTCCTTGATACCAATAGACCTATCGTGTGATGTCTAATCTTTTTCTAAAGTAATCTTACTAAAACATGCTGCTGATTTATTTCTTATCTTTTTCGATTCAAACACAAAAAGTAATACAATCATTTACTTTCCCTTCTTTTATTTTTTTTAAACAATTCAAACAAATGAATCATTTTCTTTTCATTTAATTTCTTTTCCTTTCCTCTATTATTTTTCTTTTATATTCATTTACTTTTTATTATTTCATCCAATACATACAATACATTACTCGAATGCTTTTCCAGATTCCTACTTTAAACAGTTATATCCTAAAGTTGGCAAATAGTTCATTCTAAGTAAACGACTGTCGTCTTTGGCATAAAGCCTCCAGTCTCTTGTAGTGAAGATCTTGTCAATCAAATTTAGTTGAATATAACTTGTGTGTCTTTATTCTTAGTTTGGGGTTTTGTTAATTAGTTTTGACAATCAAGTCGTTTAACGAGTTTTGTATTTTTTAATAAATTATTTTCTTGTTCCATTCACAAGTGTGTTTTGATTTGGTTTCTTCCGGAATGTTGAGTAGTTAATGAGCTAGACCTGATTGTTTTATGTTTTTAACATGTCATCGGATGTTTAAAACTTCTTCAAATGAGGCAATTACGTGTTTGAAACAATATTAAACAAGGAAATTCCTATTTGAAACATTTCTAAATAGAGTATTCCTTGTTCAAAACACAGAATTGTAAAACATGAAAACTCTTGTTTGAAACAATTTCAAACATGTTTTGAACAAGGAATTTCCTGTTTTGCGTAACTATTCAAAAATGGCTGATCAAAAGTTTTAATCAATCAAAATAAAAAATTCTCTGTTTTGAAACCATTTCAAGCAGAGAAATCACTATTTCGTGAAACCATTTGTTTGAAATTTTTTCAAACAAGGAATTCTTTGTTTTCAGAGCTGTTAGTAGAAGATAGGTGACGGTGGTTGGAGGTCGAAAAAAATATAATTGATTAGAGTTGGTGGTGGTGAGTCTGGTGACAACAACAGCGGTGGGTGGATGTGTTGCTTGCCGGAAAAAAATTACTCGAGGCTGGTGGTGGCGGCGATGACGATGATCATAGGTGTTGCTGGCCGAGAAAAAGGGACGATGGTAGTAATGGTGGTGGTGACGGCTGGAAAGGTTGTGATTAGCTATTTATTAAATATAAAAAATATATAAATATCATATTAAATATAAATTTAAAATTAATCGTAATAAAATAAAGGTATTTTAAATAGAAAATAAGATATGTAATTAAGTATATTAAGATTGTATTAAGATAGAATGCAAATATAAACTTATAAAAAATAAAAATTAATTGATATTTGTCTAATTAGAAAGAAAGAAAGATTTTTTTATTCAATATTGAATGGTAAAATATTATTATTAATTAATCATATTATGTATATCTTATATTTTAAATTCACGTAAATTAATTATAGGGAAAATGACCCAAAAAATCAAAATAATATTATTTTCAGCCCAATAACATCAATGACAAAATTTCTGCCCAATAACATCATCAATTGAATTATTTTATACATTATTTGACTATACTATCCCTACTTATGTTATACATTATTCGTCGCGTTGACGGGATTCGTCGGGTGATGGGAATCGTCGGTGACGGGAATCGTCCGTGACGGGAATCGTACGTGACGGGAATCGTACGTGACGGGAATCGTCCGTGACGGGAATCGTCGGTGACGGAAATCGTCGGTGACGGGAATAGTTCTTATGGTGTAAGGGTAAATATGTAATCTTATAATAGTAAGTTAATGGATGATTCTTTGGGACAAGTATAATATTATTTTGATTTTTTTGGGCATTGATCCTTAATTATAATAATTATTCAACTAATTTAATAACATATACTTGTTATTATAGTTAAATATTTTATAAATATTAAATAAAAATCTTATCTTAAAAAAATATTCAAAAATGAATTAAATTGATCACGTTATATTTTGAATCATTGATTTAATAGTTATTTTTCATCTTTTATTTTACATTACAATTTACAAAAGTCGGGCCTTTTCATCTTTGGGCTTCTAATCAACAAGTACTTTATATTGGATCGGCACCGCCATATAATATGACATCCACATTGACAATTTTCGCTAAACCCAATACTTAATCCATAAAAGAGTTTAACATTAATAATACATACACTAAAACAACCATCATTTGTACACATTAATAATAAATTAGAGTTAACATTTAATAATATTTTGAAGCATACAATTGTATTAAAGAGACGAAATAAAAACTTAATCATCAACAAGATGATTAGTTTGGAGTAATATATTAGGGTTGTGCGTCGGTCGGTTTTAGACAAAAATTGCTCAACCCGTAAACCGCCCATTGTTGTGCGGGTTTTGTAAAATTAGACCTGCACCCACCCAATATATTTATTAAACCATTAGATTTCGGGTTAGGCGGGTTGCGGGTGTATTGCAGGTGACTTGATTAAATAAACGACTCATATTTATATATATTTTATTGAGCGAGATAATTTATATTACAAATGAAAGTTGTAACAAAAAATATAACTTATGATATTCATATACACTTCAAAGAATATCCAATTTTAAAAAATATAAAATGAAAGTTTAGAAAAATAAATTTATGAGTTAAAAAATAAATAAAGGTAATATCATAATTCAATATAAAAAATAGACTTATTATATAGAATCTTACTGAAATATTGAGGGGTTGTAATTTTTAAAAGCGAAAGAATAAGAAATAAGAAATGTAGATTGACAAGTAAATGATCTCTAGTATTTTATTTAAATAATATGAGCAATATGAATATCTCTAATTTTATATATTATATGGTAATCGGGTATATGCGGGTTTGCGGGTTTCAACTTTTAAATCCGCAACCCGCAAAAAAAATGTATATATTTTTAAAATGTAAACCGCAACCCGCCCAATAAAAAACAAACCCGTATAATTTCGAGTTTGTATAGTCCGGTTGGTCGGGTTATGCGGGTTTTCTAACTCGGTGCACAACCCTATAATATATTAAAATTACGTGTTGTACAATATTATTTATTAAGAAGCCACGCATATTTGGATCATCATTGCAATATTAGAATCCAAACCTATATAAAACTATAAAAAATGATTGTACATAAACAAAAATAAAATAACAATTATCCATTAATAAGAATATATAAATCTAGTTGATCCACCTAAACCTGGAAGAGATCTGTAAGTGGATTGACAAATTTTTGGAATTGGAAAATTCACACATTTGACGAAGCTTCAATGGAGTCGCTGACTCTTTGCCGAAGTGTGTGAGAAGAAATAATGATCTTTCAAGATATGAAGACTCTTCTCTACTTTATAGTTTCACATTTTTTAATAAAATTTGTAGTAAACATAGTGTACAATAACTATTTTTCGATTGAATTTTTCCTGAAAAATATAATAATAATCTATAAATTAATTTTGAAGATATGTCCATGAAATTATTACTTTTTATTTCACAAAACACAAACACTCTGATACATCATCTTTCCATTAGATATAGACACGAGTTTAAATCATACATTTTTGTGAGAATATAGAGTTAATTAGTCACATCATCTTTATATTAGAATCTAAACACGTGTATCGATAGTAAATTTACTCAAGACAAAACACAATCAAGTTGGTATACCATCTTTACCATTAAAACAAGAATGTTTATATAGATTGTACCATTCTTTCGGCAAAACACAATGAATCTAGTGACAAATTTACTATTGAATCAAAACACGTGTATCAGTCGTACAATTTTTCTAATAAAATACAATTCATACGATACATCGTCTTGACCATTGGGAATGCCACACGTGTATAAATCATACAATTTTTTTCCCAAACACAATGAATATGATACATCATCTTTACCATCAGAATGACAACACGTATATATATCGTACATTTGTTTTTTACCTACACAATTTATATGCGTCATTATCTTTACCATTAAAGTCAAAACACATATAGATAATACATTATTCTAACAAAACACAATCATATTGCCACATCATTTTCACCAGTAAAATTAAAACACGTGTATAAAACACACAATCCATCTTTATCATTGGAATTAAAACACTGGATCATATATAGTTTGTGACAAAACACATTCAGTTTAATACATCATCATTACCATTAAAATCAAAACACGTGGATATATCACACATTTTTTTACGAAAAACAATTAATCTTGTATACCCATCTACACATATCTTAAAATATTAAGACAGTAGGTCCAATAATTTTACAGACAAAGAATCATTAATTTAACAATATACTTTCTATTATCAAAATTAAATTACATGTTTATATATTAAAAATAACAGTCTAAAATTAACAAAATCACTTTAATTACTCTTAACCTATTGACTAGCTTGATTAATCCACATTAGCATCTAATCATTAAAAATAGACCATTTAATTGTTGAAGAAATTTAGATTTAGGGACATACTCGTAATATTGTCTCTACACCCTATCTATCTCTCTAACCTCTTTACTAGTCTTCTTCTAAAAAACAAATCATCAATGAATAAATAAATAAAATCCGAAAAATAGACAATTAATTATATTTTAATAAATGAGAAAAGGCATCCATATAAAGGCAACTCAATCCTGTGGCTTTCAATCCACATTGTAGCCGTACCCGTACACACTCTCTCCTGCTTTCTTTTTTCGCGTCTTTCTCTCTCTCTCTTCTTTCTCTGCAGCCTTTCTCTTCAAATCATTAAACAAATTTCGCCGTAAGTTTTTTATTTATCTTTTAGATGTATTTCATCATTAATCTGTTTAAACCCTAGCTTTCTTGAACGTGCATTTTTTTGTTTTTTCACCCAAAATGTATGTTTATAGGCGCGTTGTTACACCAAATATGTGTATGTATCTGTATGTATGCATGTGTGTGTAAATGTGTGCGTGTGTGTGAATTACATTTCCATTTGCGTTTTCCTTTTGCGGTTTGGCGGTGCTGATCTGTAAGGCGAATTGTTTTTTATTTTTATTTATTTTAAAAAATTATTTTCCAAAAATTGTCACCGCTAGGGTTTATAGACATTTCATATATTATGTATATATCGGCGCCTCTTTCCGTGTCTATACATCTTATGCACCAGGTACATTCGGTGAAGGTCTTTCTTGCTTAATTTTTGGTTTTTGTGTTGGTGATAGGGCAAACATGAGCACCGAGGAAGAGAAAAGGTGTCCTCTTTGTGCTGAAGAAATGGACTGGACAGATCAGCAATTCAAGCCTTGCAAATGCGGTTATCAGGTTGCTACATTTTCACCTTTTCTTGGAATTTAATTTAGTTCTTGTTTCATAATTAAATGTCTGGAAAATTGAATTGAGAGTAGTATCTCCTCATTGAGGTCAAATATCGAACACCTAGCTGTAGAGTAATTACTATACTATTTTGGCTCCTTGTTTTGTGTTTTATTATGCCTGTGATGTTGTATGTCTAATGTACTGGAGGATTACTTGAGGGTTTGTATATAAAGGCTGTGCTAAGGTATATAATTTTTATATGATTGACTAATTGAGCTGCATAATTATCATTCAGCTGTTTGAAATGGTCTTCTTTCCTTTCTGTCTGTGGTTTACTACTTTTCCTGTTAAAATTATGTTCTGGAAATCTAGATGGAGTTACTTGAGGAGTATAATTAGAAGTTTCATTTAGTTTTTTGTATACTGGAAGGGAAACTTTTGTGAATTGAGGAGCACTAATCTTATTGTGCTACATATATATAGCATTTGTATGTGATTGTGGTTCCATTTTATAGTCGGTATTCTTTATTGCATCTTTCACATTAGATGTGAGTGATATTATGGTTAATTGAGAAAGAAGCAAGTATAAGTTATGGGGTAATTGTTGTTGCAGGTGTGTGTTTGGTGTTGGCATCATATAATGGACATGGCAGAGAAAGATGAGACTGAGGGACGTTGTCCTGCCTGTCGAAATGTGTATGAAAAGGAAAAGATAGTGGCACTCCAAACCAATTGTGAAAGGTTTTCATTTCATTTTTTTCTTCAATTAAACTTGTCTTTCTGAGTTTTTTTTAGTTTTTGTTAACTTTGGTTTTCTTTTCTCCATGTTTGAATAGGGTGGCAGCAAATTCTTCAAATAAGAAGAACAAACCACCAAAGGCAAAGCCAAAGGTTAATGAAATCCAGAAGGATTTGTCAAATGTTAGAGTGATTCAACGTAGAATGGCATATGTTATTGGCCTACCTCTTAGTCTAGCTGATGAAGATGTAAGCTAATTCTATTTCTACACCCCCTCTGTTATGTAACTTGTACTGTAACTTTTTAACACAATTCTTATGTATTGAACAGGTTTTACAACGCAAGGATTTTTTTGGTCAATATGGTAAAGTTACAAAAATCTCTCTATCTCGGACTGCCGGTGGTACCCTTCAGCAATTTATCAATGATACTTGTAGTGTGTAAGTCATCACATTATAATTGGAAATATGAAATAATCTCATTATATACATCTGGATTCATTTAACACTTAGTAGTACTTAAGGACAAAAGTGTAACTGTAATTGGGTTGGGTTATGCTTGATGCTGGGAATATATATGATTTGTGTTCTTCTGTGATCTTTGCTTGCTATGGGGGCATTTTTTAATCTTGTTATTTGATTTCAGATATGTTACATTCTCTAAAGAGGAGGAGGCCATAAGATGTATACAATCAGTACATGGTTTTGTCCTGGATGGTAGATATTTGAGGTAAGCCCCTCATCCTTTTCCATATTGTAGGTCTTGTATTTCATTGTTTATGTGTATTGAGAATCTATAATTACTCTTGTAGAGCATCATTTGGAACTGCAAAATATTGCCATGCCTGGTTGAGAAACATGGTATGATTTCTATACATACATATACATTCATTTGTTTTGAGTTTTAGATTTTGAATTCTCTAATGGATAGTGTTTTCAATGACAGCCTTGCAACAATCCTGGTTGCTTATACTTACATAGCCTAGGTGCTGAAGAAGATAGTTTTGGTAAAGATGAAGTAGCTGCTGTTCACACAAGGTAAGACAGGACATTTCGAAAGTTTCTTCTTGGTTTTTGTATTCTTATTTAAGTTATATGTGTCTGAACACAGGAATAGAGTTCATCAAATTGCTGGGGAAGCAAATAATATGATGACACGCAGTGGAATTGTGTTGCCACCTCCGTCTGATGAATATACTAATACTACTCCTGATTATACAGAGAAACCTGCCATAAAAAGCTCTAATACTAAAAACTTGGTAAGTCTTTGTTTTAATTTTGGCTTCATAAATATAATATGCAGAATGAGTTGATAGAGTTGTTGTTGTTGTAATTATGCAGGATTTAGGTCATGGTAGTGTAAATGTAGTTCAGTCTAAAAGCAAGGATGTAGCACCAAATAAAACGACAACTTTTGTGGATATTGTTGGACGTGGGACAGAAAACGAAGGGATATTGGATATATGCTCTGAGTTATCTTCAGTTACACTTGAGAAAGATACTCATTTTAAAGCTCCATCCTCTCCAGATCATCTTATCTGGGATGATGATGATGATGATGAGGAGGAGGAGGAGGAGGAGGAGGATAAGGAGGAACCTAAAGATATTTCAGATGAACCATTTAGAGAAGAAGAAGAAGATGTTCAAGGCTCAAGTAGTGAGCAGTCTGTTTATGATGTTCTTAATCCAGAGGATTCTAGTATTCAGGAGGAGGTTGTGAATTCATTAGTATTAGATGATGTATCCCATGAGAGGAAATTCCAGACTTCTGTTAAATCAGATAGAATATATAGAGGTTCTAACTCGTTTTCTAGTGAAGAGATAGTAGAGCATCTAAGGAGGATTAGTGATGATAACTTGATGATGACCAATGATGATGAGAATTCTGCTTTAAATGTTGTGGAGAGTAGTATTATATCGAATATTATGTCTATGGATTTTGATTCTTATAATGAGGATTCCTCAAAGAGATTGCCTCACAATTTAAAAGACATTAATAGTAGTAGCCATCATCAACATCATCATCATGGGGGGTCTTGGAATTCCAAGAATAGTGACCAAACGGGGTATCATTCTTTTGTGAAGCAGCAGGATGCTTATCCAAGTCAAATGAGTCATTTGGAGTCTTCTTACAGTAATGGTGCTCAAGTTTTAAGCAGGCCTTCTCTCTTCCAGGATTTTAGAGAAACCAAGGATCAATACTCATCATACAAGCCTCCTTCTCAGTTTCAGGGTAGGTATCTCTGTTTATTTTGCTGCTTCTCTCTCTCTCTATCTATATTTTAAAATTATGACTACCATTTCTTCTTCTTCTTTTGACAAGCTATATTAACTGTCTTGTAACTTAATTTGAACTTGTGGATGGATGTCTATGGTGTATCGGTGTTTGTTCTACTATATGAGGCAGTCTTTTTGGTTATAAACATGTTAAGCAGAGTATATAGGGGAATGATTGAAAGCTAGATAGATAGATAGATAGATAACATCTTGCATGAATAGTTTTCACTAATTATTGTTGCAGCTGAAATAATTGCTGACAATTGGAATTAGATGATTGTTTCTTATGATATGAATCTCTATTGCTTTTGCCTTTGTTTTTGTTTTTCTGTGTTTTGTGTTTAAAGGAAGAGAATTGAGGGGCATTTTATTGGCATATGTGTGTTGTAAATAAATTAAAAAGTGTAGGAGCAGAAATATGTGTAAATATGTGCGTGGGTTGATAATTAATTATTGTGACAGTACCATCGAAGAGTCAAAGTGTATATCCACCTGGGTTTTCAGTGCCCTGTAGAGATCCGCCTCCTGGTTTTAGTGTAGGTGACAGAACAGCAACAGGAGCAGGGCGCTTCTCGAGAATCTCCTCAGGTATATTACTATACTATATACTAGGAGTTTTCCTTTTGATTTATTATTATTATTATTATTATTATTATTATTATTATTATAATATTAATAATAATAGAATTGATTTGTTACAGGAAGTCATTTGGGGAACCCATTAGCAACAGAGCTGATAGATCCTGCAATTCTAAGTTTAGGGGGGGAAACAAAAACAGGAAATGGTTTGAGCATGTTTGAAGATGAGGGAAGGCTTTGGCGACCAATGCAGCAACAGCAACAGCAACAAACAAAGTTTCCTCCTTCAAATCAAGAATTGAGATATTCGGGTTCTTCTTCTTCTCTTGGGGTTGAGAAGATGTACGGAGGTTACTCTTCGTCGTCTCCTTCTTTGCATCAGCAACGCCAAATTTATCAACAACAACCATCTACTACTTTGACTCAACCGAAATTTGGTAATGGTAATGGTGAGGCCCAACAACTAAGAAATGAAGTCGGGGGATCAGCAGTTATTCAGAGGAACGAGAGATTAGGAGGAGGAGGAGGAGGATTCAACAATTACTTCCCAGGAGTCCAGATAGCCCACCTCTGGTGATGTATATACTAGTAGAGTTTTTGGTATGTAATTCACCCCCAGTCCCCCACCTTCCCCACCCCACCCCCTATTATTAGTAGTTTGTTATTCAGACTTAACCTACCTACTTTTACAGTCTTGTTTGAGTGACGGATTATATAGTTTTACCGTCGCTAACATGTTTGGGCGAATTATCTGTGTTAAACTGTATATTTGCTACCATCTTTTTTTTCAGACCTCAGAACAAAATCACCTTTCTTATATCTTTTGTTGCATGTTTTTTGCTATTCATTCTCTTGCGTGATCCTTGGAAAATATGCAATGTATGTATCCTGGGTTTTCCATCTCTTGAGAGCGTGGAGATTATTTACATGCTTGGAGAATATGGGTGTGACCACCATTTCAAATTTTCGTTTTTTTCTTTTTCTTCGTCTTATTCTCAATCAGGGCCCTAATCACTTCCTTTCTAGGGTCATATAAACTCCACCTATTTTTTTAAATATCTTAATAGCCTTACTAAACCCATGTCGGGATGTTCAGTGCCCACTCCTATATTTGATAATAGTGTTCAGTGCCCACTCCTATATTTGATAATAGTGTTCAAAGCCCATCCAATGGATCAACATAAATTTGCTTTACAAAACACATAACTCCTTATGATCTTCTCATATGCTCCTATAAGACCACCACCCTTCATTAGCCCGTGCATCTCCTTCTCCAGCGAGTGTATCTCAATAATTACCCTATTGAAATTGCGCTCCATTGTCATTTTGAATCCAAAATATAAAGCACATAGTTTAAAATGGAAATTAGATATTAGCCTCTTCTCCGCAAAGCCGCACTTAAAAGAACCATCTATATCACAACTTAGTGTTCCAATTCCAGCTCTTGACGGAAACAATTGTCTGCATTCAGTTTAACACCTGTTAATGGCTTGACCCACTTAAACACATTGTTTGCCGAAATTACTAGACATTTGTTGTCACTTTACCTGTCCCAAGCCTGGTCAAAGTCCTGGGCTATGTGCTGCACTAATCCTTGGAAAACTACAAATTTGTAGCTTCTTTGAAAATTGTGGCATTTCTGTTGAGCCACACATTAGCTACAACAAGTAGTTTAAGCTCACACCATCAACTAGGAAGTCAACGTACAATATCATTCTCGACTTGTCTTATCAATTGCCTGACCAACCTCAATCCCAAGTGTATACAAATTGTCTAATGGTTGTTTGCATTTTTATGGAAACTCTAATTTATTGTTTTTTGGTATTAAATATGTTAGCATGTATGTATGTGATGGTTGTTACTTATTTGCATTGTTAGTACTGTTATTACTAATCCTAAAGAGGTTGCTGCCATTAAATGACAACTCATACTTGGGAATATGAGTCAGTTGAGATTCACTTTGCTAAGTAAACAAGATATGTTTTGTAAAGATACTATATGTGACTTTGCATTTTTCGGATCACGTGTCTTGGCTAAGAAACACAAATTGAGTTTAAAAACTAATGTACACTTAACCAAAACATTCTTGAATGTGTGCAACTTATGGGGGTCCAAAAGGTATGAAATTTATGACATATGCATGTATTTTTTGTCTATTTTTAATGATTTCAGTAGAAGAGTGTACATTTGAAAAAAAAAAAAAAAAGTAGAAGAGTGTACTTTTTAAAAAAAAACCTAAGATGATACTTTTTTTAAAATCAAAATAAGTTATAATATTTACGATTAAGTCACCAACTAGTACTAGACATTAATACGTGATCAATACGAATAGCAATTAACCGTATCACTCAAAAAATACGACAAAACTAACACATACAACTAATTCGATAACCAAAACAATGATTTCACTTTAACACCAGCATATATACGACAATTTTTGAATAACATACGCATGAACACCACAATAACATAAAGCCGATTATCACATTCAACTTCTTATTTACTCAAACTACTTTTTTCAACTCGACTTCTCTGATCTTGACATTCAACTGCAATGCGGAAACGAGTTCCTTGCTACGTTCACACATAGGCAGATTACACCATATGAAGAGACCACAATAATCGTTTCTACTGTATTTAGCGCCACCTATGAACCTCCGACCCGAATTGTATGGAGTCCATGAAATCGTGTTCTTACTTGGAATTTAATAAAGGCACTGTGTCATCATCATAAGTGAGGCAATTGGTTGTGTTTTGCATGTATTCTCTTGAACAAAAGTGAAACTATGATTATATATTTGTCAACTTCAATTATTATATATATATTGAAGAAAATCCAAGGTTGGTCTCCAAACTATCCAACGGTCATAATGGGTTGGACTAAAAATGAGAAAATGAAAAAGTGAATCTTGGTTTAATTAGGGAAAAATAAAAATAAATGTTGAGCTATAATGAAGAAAAATAAAAGATGAAATTATCTTAAATTGAAGATTTTGAAAGATAAAAGTCAAGTATTTATAATATTTTTATCTATTTAGAATATTTTCGTGTGTGACGCATGTATTAATTTACGCTAATAAAATTTTATTAGTTTTGGATCAGCGATGAAAGAGAAAGTGTAAAAATTAGTAGTGAGCAAATGAGAACTAAAAAATCAAATCAAACCAAAAACTGAAAAAAGCCAAACCAAAAAAACACAAAACCGAAAATTCAAATGGTTTGCTTTTTAATTTTTTAAAATCTGGTTTTTTTTTTGTTCGGTTCGGTTTACTATTTAAAAACCGAACCAAGGAAACCGAACAAAAACCGACTGAAGAAGGAAAAAAATAAGGAATGTTTAAACTTTTTAGTGATTTTTTTTTATATCACTTAACATTATAAGCATCCAATACTTGATTGATTTTAATATTCATGATTATGAGTTCGGAAGTAATAGATTTTATTTTATAAATTAAGATAACTGTTGTTAGTTTATAAGGTTTTATTTATTTGATATTAATAGCCCACATGGACAAGTAATAGTAATATAATTGTATTAGAATATTAGTTTTTGTTTGACAATGTACTTAAAGAAATGAGTTGAAAAATATTATTGGCCAATTATCTGAATTCGAAGCAAACCACAACCAAACTGAAACGAACTAGTTCAGAACCAAAAACCGAATGTGGAACCAAATGCGAACCACCCAGTTTGGTTATTAAATTATAAAAAACTAAAATATTTAGTTTGGTTTTAGTTTTGGCCAAAAAGCGAAACGAACCGAATCATGCTCACCCCTAGAAAAATTAATAGTTTATTAAGACAATTTTGAAATATAACTGATTTGGAAGAAAGGAAGATATATAATTGACAAAAACATGGAAAGATGAATGAATGACTTCAGCAACAATTTTCTGTATTTAATATTTATAAATGATTTTAACCTGTAATTGTTCCTTTAAATTTACCCAAACTCATATACTTCCCGTTTTCAATTCAAAACGTAAATAATAAAAAATGGGAGCTCTGAATGCTGCAATGCCGATTATTAATGGTTGGTTTAGTTGCAAAACTGCATCAACAATAACAATATTACCCAAAAATCTTCACATCCATTCAAGAACCAGAACCAAACCAAGAACAAGCACAACACTTGTACTATTAGCATCATCTGCAAATGCAATTTCCACCGGGTAAGACCCAATCTTGAAAATTAAGCTTAATAATGATATCCAGTTTTGTGCTAATGTTGCTGTATACATTTATAACGGTTATTATTCAACAATTGATAATATTCTTTTGTTAATTTGCAAGCTCAGATATACCAAAGATGATCTTCCACCCGCTCTTGATTCCTCCTCAGACCCACCACCAATCTTTGATGGCACCCCCAAGTTAGTTTTTTTCTTTTACTCCTTTTAGTTTCCAACTTCATTATTGGGAACTCAATTGGTAGTAGGGCTGTAAATTGAATAATAGATGTTCAACCTTATCTGTTTAAGTTAAAACTAAAACTAGCCAAACTTAAAATACAAGCTGAGCTTTGAATCCAAAGTTCAAGCTTGACTAATTTTGTTTTCCGGTACAGCCTTTTTCTAAATTGGGATTGAAGTTGTTCATTAATGGTTTGTTTTTGTTATAGTTAAACCGAAAATGATGGGTGGGTATGGAGTCTATAGTACGAAGGATGAAATCTAAAGAAATAAATGATTTTTTGATTCGATATTTAATATAATAAGAACATATATTAAATAAATGAAATATTGATATACTGATCAAAGAACACAAATGAGCTTATCTTGGTTCATTTGATAGTTTATCAAGCTGTTAAGGAAGGGTGTCTAAGAATGTAATACACTATTCCTTTTTACATATTAAACCCTTTTGTAAAGACAACTAGATAAATGACACTGGATTATTGCAGTAGCACAGGGTCTAACTTGCAATTTCAAAAACTACATGAATTATTTTAATTAATCTAATCGTTAGTACATCTTCTTGATTTAGGTTGTATATCTCTTACACATGCCCTTTTGCTCAACGTGTATGGATAACCCGCAATGTCAAGGTTGTTTTCAACTTCTCTTTATTTGCTTAATTTTTTTTTCTATTTATATTTGACTCCAGTTTTTGTATTTTACCCGAGCAGGGATTGCATGAAACGATAAAATTGGTTCCTATTGACCTAAAGAATAGACCAGCTTGGTACAAGGAGAAAGTTTACTCTGCCAACAAGGTAAGATTTTATTATTACAAAATATAGGGATGTACGGTGCAATTAACTCAAGTACTCATGTGCTTTAATTTAGGTACCAGCTCTAGAGCATAACAATGAGATCAAAGGAGAGAGTCTTGATTTAATTAAGTATATCGATAGTAACTTTGAAGGTCCTTCACTTTATCTTAGTGATGTAAGTACTATAATTGTGTTGGTTATAGATTCTTTTTTTTTTTTGTTCAAAGGTTATAGATTCATTGTCTTGTATCTTAATACTCTTATTTGAATAGGATTTGGACAAGAAAGTGTTTGCTGAAGAAATTCTATCATACACTGGCCCTTTCTGCAAATCTGTGACTAGTTCTTTTACAGCAGATCAAATAAGTGATGAAGCTAGTTCTGCCTTGGATTATATTGAGGATGCTCTTGGAAAATATAAAGATGGAGCTTTTTTCTTAGGAAAATTTAGTCTCGTAAGCATAAACATTTCAATATCTTTTGGTTATTTCTTTCATATTTTGTTTTAATATTCGTATCCATAATATCATATGTTTTATCCAGGTGGATATAGCTTATGTTCCATTCATTGAAAGATTTCAACCATTCTTATTACAAGTAAAGAATTATGATATTACAAAGGGGAGGCCAAAACTCTCTGTGTGGATTCAGGTGCAATTGCTTTTCTTACTTCATCTATTCCAATATTGTTTCAAATACTAATGAAAAGTCAAATGATTTTTCAGGAGATAAACAAAATTGAGGGTTACAAAGAAACTAAGGGTGACCCAAATGAATATGTTGAAAGCTACAAGAAGCGTTTCTTGGTATGAAGTTTTTTACGATTTTTTTGCAAATGTGAATCTTTAAGATAAGTTTGAAAGACTATTTAGTAGCTAATTTGTCTTTTACTTCTTTCATGTGCAGTCACAGAATTGATGTCTTTTCCTTCACCTTCTAAGCATATGTATTGTGAAAAAAACCAAAGGGTGTTTTGCCTGACTTTTTAAAACACGCTGTTTTGATATAAAAAACAAGGGGCGTGTTATGTGTTTTGCCTTTTCAATTAAAATGACTAGCATGGTTGTATATTTTATTCGACAGAAATTATTATATATTTCCTAGGGTAATACTAAATGTTCCAAAGATAGGGGCGTGTAAGTCTTGTTTATAAAGGGGAGGGATACGTTCACACACTTAAACAAACCTTAAACAGTCTTTCCTTTTTACCATCTTCAACTTCGATACTCGCAAACGTCACTTCTTAAGTAATCTCTCCCTTGCCAAGAAGACTCTAGATTTGTCATTTCAAATCTCTTTTACGATCATTATACACCTGGTGGAATCTAATTGAAAGGATTTGGAATTTTGGTATGTGATTTATAATATACAAATCGTGTATAAGACATTGAAAAGACAAACCATTAGATTTTCAAGATTGAACAAAATTGCAAATTGCTTATCAAAGCAAATCATAATGGAAAATATTATTCTGTAATGTAAAACCATACTTATAATTTTTTTGTCTTGGAAATATATCTAAATTTATTAGCTAATATCAGTATGTCGACCTTCAATGTTTTTTTCCCTTTCATTTAGGGATGGGGCCTTAACCCAATAATGGAGGGATTTTTGGATCGTCTGTTGTCATGTTCTCTAGTCTCTAGTCTCTAGTCTCTAGGCTCTGTTAACTTTTGTTACAAAGAATTATAATTATAGTTTTTTCTAAAGAAAGGTGATATTATAGAGAACAACCTAACTTCCTAATCTTTATTCTTATCCAATCATCTATAAAGTGATATTATATTTTTATATTATCTAATACTATATTAAATTTTAAAAACAACTTTCTCTTTTCTATCAATAGTTGCACTATTAGTTGACAAAGAGATTTGAAAAAAAAAAGGTTGACCAAGAGCTCATGAGATCTAATTTTATGAAAACCAAATTGCTCAGAATTTAAAATGTCACTTAGATATATTATAAAGAATTACTCCCTCCGTCCATTTTTATTTGTCCTACTTTTTGTGGCACAAAGATTAAAAAGGACGTTAAATACATTCCCTCTTTACTATATTGCCCTTATTTATTATGTAGAATGTCATTTAATGCACCATTGCTTTAGACTAATTAATTAAGGGTGATATTGGAAAAATAGGAGAAAAAATGTCTTGATAATATAAAAGGGACAAATATTGTTGGACACCTCTTTTTAGAAAGAAGGACAAATAAAAGTGGACGGAGGGAGTAATTCATTACTATAATTTAAAATTTTCCATCTCTCTTTTACACATAAAAGATCGTACGTATTACTCTTCTTTGTTATTAGTTATCCTTTTATTTTGATAACTCCAAACAATCCCTACTAAAGTATCATCTTATACACGGAGGAGGGAGGAGAGTATTCAAATATTCACATAGAATGGCTAATGTATAAGAGATTTCGAGCATCTAGGATAACAACAACAAACAACATATACCGTAATTGAATTCAATATTAGATATCAGGCTGCTCAGAAGAACCGTAAGGGAAAAATATACATAACAATTGTCTGTTCTAAAGAAGGGCATATAAAACCTGACAAAAAAGATCTATTTGTTAAAAATCCTAGAGCCGAGACAAGAACACGATGTCGTGCATGTTTAAAAAGTAAACCAAATAAAATTACATGAAACTATAGAATGTATGATTTTGTTTAGGAACATGACCACGAAGTGATAAAATTGGAACTTTCATATATGCTTCAATCTCAACGAAAATTATCAAATGCATAAAGTGAATTAATAAAGTTAGCAGAAAATTTTGGAATTGATCTTGGCAGGTCGTATGAATTTATGGGTAAAGAGGTTGGTGAAATGATTCCTTTGGATTCTCAAAAGTAGACCATAAGAATCCTTTGCGCATAAAATGATAAAAGGAATTAGCTTATGGCGAGTTTGGTGGGATAATAACATATTTCCAAGATCAAACAACACAAAATGAATCATGTTTTTATGCATTAAAAATGAAAAATCAAGAAGAAATTACAAATATATTTTGGTCTGATGCACAAATGATAATGGACTAGCCATTTCGGTGTTGTAGTTTCATTTGATACTATATACAAGGTGCACAAAGATTCTCGTCCCTTTGCTATATTTATAGGTTTTAATCATCATCGCGAGGTTGTGATTTTTGGGGTTGTTTTGATGTATAATGAAACATCAAACTCATTTGTTGGTTGTTTGAGACATTTTTACAAGCTATGCCAAAGAAGCACCCTAAAACTATTTTTAATGATCAAGATGCTGCAGTGGCAAAAGCTTTGCAAAATGTGATGCCTAACACATTTCATCGTCTCTGTACTTGGCATATTATGCAAAATGCTTTGAAATTTATGAATCAAATATTTACAGGTACCGGTCAGGTTTATAAAGTATTAGGGAATTTTTTGAAGGAGTCAGAAGAGGAAGACCATTGGCTTCCTTCATGGGATTCCATGCTTGATGAATATAGTGTAAGGGAGAATACATGGTTGAAAAAGTTATTTGAATTGAGGAATAAGTGGGCACGCCCATATGTTAGACACCATTGGTCTGTCGAGTTACGAAGCATGCAATTGAGTGAGAGTACAAATGCTGTTTTGAAATTATATTTTAGGTTAGATTATGGTTTTGCTCAACTTTGTACACATTTTGAGACCATGTTGAAAAATAAATGAGATAAAGAACAGGTTGCTGCATATTCTTTAAGTTATAATTTTGCCTAAATGTAATGTCTAGACTAGGTGGTTGACACATGCTGGTCAAATATATACAAAAAATATATTTGAAGAATTCCAAGGAGAATACGTGACGTCACTTGAAATTGATATAATAGAAAAATGGGATGAGGGTGAGTGTCAATATTTCATTATATGTCCTCCACCTGGGCACAAAAGAAATAATTGAGTGACACGAGGCAAAAATAATATTCTATCATGTAGCTAGAAGTTATTTGATATGCTCGATATTTTATGCTGTCATATAATTAAATTACTAAAGGATGAAATGCGAGTTCATGAGATTCCTGATATTTATTTTGAAAAGATGGACAGTGAGAGCTCGATTTGAGGAAATTAGTGATATACATGGTCATATTGTTGAGAGTGATCCAAGAAAAGAGCGAACGTCGAGATACAAGTCATTAAATTTACTCCTCATAAGATTTCATTTAGAGGGTGTGAAACTAAAGAAACATATAAAAGTTATTTGAGACAATCGAAAGAATTGTTAAAGACCATTCAAATTATTCAAAACTATCACGATACTGAGAGCCACAACAAAGTATATTCTAGTGAGGTTTGTGTAGATGACTCCATTATTCTTGGAAAAGGAGTTGCCAAAATATATTTAAAAGGTTCTCGTGGTAGAAAGCACATTAAGAGCGCTTTAGAGAAGAATTTGAAAAAAAAGCAAAAGAAAAAAATACAGGTATTCTTGTATTTCAAATTTAATTATTTATTTAATATACTATTTCTTATGTATATTATTCTTTTGATCTTAGTAAAATTTATCAGACTTTGCAGGATGGTGGCTCTGTACCTCAGCAACGTGTTCTCTTCAACCACCAAAATTATCAGAATTCTCATTTGACTACATTTATACTGAACTTTTATTCACAATTACCTCCCGTACCTACTCATGTTTCAGATGCAACAACGTCTAATGTTCCAATAGCGTATGTCTCTTTAACATCTACTTATTATTTTGGTAATGAACTGCGAGGTAATCAAAGTCAAGACTCAATTAGGACACATGCTAATAAGGTTTATTATAATATAAAAAAATTATATTATATTTATTTGTTTGTTTTATTCTAATGTTATCATTATGTATATGTATTATGTTTAGACTTGAATTTAGACAATTCCCATATGATGTTCTCTATAAAAAGACTAGGTTGCAATTCAGTTTATTATTTTATTATAATATATTATTTGTTAAGTATAACATTTGTGTTGTATAATAATAAATGTGTAATTTAAGTTTGATGATTATTCATACATGTGTCTATGTTGTGACAGATTTTGTTATGTGGTGTTAGATTGTTTGGTGGAGATTTCAATATTTTGGAGATAATGATGCAGCAAAGTATAATGTTTAAAATTGTATGAAGCGGCGATGTATTTTTGAAAGAGTCGTACGTCTTTTATGTTCATCTAATGGTTAAAATTTTAATGCGGAACAACAAGTCTGATTTCTTAGTTTTTTTCCTTTTCTCGTTGGAATTTAATACCTTAAAGGGATGAAACATTTTCCTAATTGGAAAAATATTAACAATATATAGTTGATTATATTCAAATTGGACAAATACTTTCCTACAACTTTGCTAAAAATTCTTGACCATATATAGTTGATTATATTCAAATTGTGCAGAATACATTTTGTTCACATATGTTTTGAGTAATGCTGGATATCACCCCAAATCACATCACCTTTTTATCACCTCCTAGGTGGATTTTAAATGGACCAGTCACATAATTCCTCTTTCCTGATTTATCATTTTCTCTCACTTTTATGATTGGTCTTCATAAGAGGCGATAAAAGGGTAATGTGATTTGAGGTGATATCCAACATTACTTAATTGTCAAATTACATTACAAGGATCAATAATGCAATTTATCCTAAATATACTAATGATATCAGTATTGCATTTTTTCATATATATATATATTCAGTGACTATATGTTGAGAAGTGCCAAATTATGTAACATGGACCAAGCAGTGTAATTTTTCTTTAATATACTAATGGTTCATTACATATCTTTTCAATAATTATATGTTAAAAAGTGCCAACTTATATTACAGGGACTAATAATGCAATTAATCCTTTATATACTACTGATATACTTATCCTTAAGATTGCTACAAAACTTACTCAAAAAACAAAATGCAATTACCAATTTGTATCCCACTAATTATCCAAACAACAATCTTGTCACATTAACTCTTTCAGAAAATATACATCTCAATTTAAACCAAACCGTTGATATTACATTAGTACAAAAACAAAAAATGAAATGATAATATATGCAATGTAACAACTAAACAAGGAAACCGTTAATATTTCAGCTATGCAGTAAAAAGGTTGTGTACAATGGACTTTAATGCAAGTCGGATCAAAATAAAGTGCGACTTAGTTTTTCTTTTTTACAACTAACCGTTTTAAGTTAAGTTAAGTTAGAAAACATAAGCTCACTCTCAAGTGGAATCCATAATAGATCAATTTATATGAACTGTATCTTTTTCTTTTTTCAACCTATTGCATACCATATATTATGAAAATATTAATTTATTTGTTATGAAATAATGTTTAATACAATAATTAATTTTATTATAATAATTAATTTTTATTAAATAAATATTTTGACAACATATTTTTTTGCTACCCTATTGACAATGGAGATATAGATCAAGTCAATTAATTAAAAAAAATCAACACAATGGTAATAGATATAATATTGATAAATATTTTAAACTAGTTGGGGTTAGCTTATTCGGCCAGAGTTTTGGTTCTCCTTTTAAATGGTACAAGTTTAAACCAAATCAATAACTTCGAGTCTTTGAAAATTAAATTGGTAGCGGAATTTTGGTAACATAGTTTTTGTTTCTATAAATAATTCTTCTCTTATTCAAATCTTATTCTAATTTACGAAATCCATTATTATTATAATATCGTAAAATTAACATTTTCAAATATTTTTTGTAATAATGTGATGTTGTTTGAATTAATTTACATATAATTTTTTTTATATTATATATCTAAATTATTTAATTTGAAAAATATATACGGCAAAAAAATTAATACTTAAACCAATTCGATAATAAAATAATGAGTAATGATATTTGTCACCCCTTTTTGGTTCACCCTTGTATCACCTCCTACATGGAGGTTTTGAACACCAATCAGAGTGTTTCTCTTTTCTAATGACTTTTTTTGTCTCGCCTTGATTTAATACCTATAAGGTGACACATAAGGGGTGATACACAGTGAACCAAGAAGGGGTGGCAAATATCATTACAAGAGTGAACGTACTGATGTTTGAGGAAACTATAAGTATCTGAAGGGTAGAGTATGTGATGTGAGGGTCTTGACCGAAAACCGTCAAGTTCAAGAGTACGTTCTCTTGATGAAATTTGGTGGTTGCCTCACTTCACTACGTGTTAATTCAAATCAAAAGATATCGCCATTTGAGTATAATTCACCTAAATGTTTGCATTTATGGGAACTTATTCACCTTCTCTCCAAAAAACCCTGGGTGGAGGATTATTGGAATTAGCACAATGATATTGACTTATTAAAGTGAATTCCGTCATGATCTTAGAGGAGAAGTGGAAAAGGTATTCATGTATCGAATAGTCTCACATTGGAAGATGAAAAGAAAACCATTAGAAATACTTTATTTAATGGTTTTCTTTCTCAAATTCTCCATCCTATTGGAGATGTGAATTTTTTTATTGAGTAAAAAACCCACATCGAAAATGGAGAAGAGAATAAGTAAGTATATAAATGCTTACCTCTCCATCCGTTCCAAAATGAATAAAGACTATGAAAGCTAAAAGAATATAAGCAAAGCTCCACACGTGCGCACCACCAACACCACCACCTGCCTGGCCCGGCTTCGGCACCGTCACGGCACTAGCGACGGCGTGGGGTCGTGGGGGATTTGGGGAGTCAAAAAATAGCAAATGAAATAACTTTTGAAGTGAGACTAGTATTGTATGGCCAGATAGTGGTCGTTGGCACTTCATAACTTTCCTGTCATAAGACAAAACGTCCGCAAATTAAAGACTCATAATACTCAAAATATTCTCCAATCAAGGCTCCGCCGTTACAAGGGTTGGTCAAAACGGAAATGAACCAGAAGCTAGTAAAAAGTCCAGGTTCATGCTGCAATTTGAAGAGGTGTAACCTGCGAAACGTCAGGAATAAAGGAGTCATTAATTTCCATTTATTGTGACGATTATGAAGCCTCCTCCTCACCTATAAATACAAACCTCTCCAATTTGCAAAGGGTATGAAATTTAGAATTCAGACTAGACTACTCTTCTCTTACTAATAATATTCTGATACTTCTAGAATAGAGTAAAACCTCTGTTAGAGATTTCGACACGACCAGAATATCTTTTTAATGCAAATTTTATATATCATGTAAATCTTCTTTCCTCGAATTTTCCATATAAGTTTCGTTTTTTTAATTAATTTTAATGATGTAGTGTTACTTTTAATTTGAATTTATTATCTTTTGTTTTCGAGAATTCATTTCTTTCGCTTTTAAAACTAGTGACTATATTTTTTTCAACATCTTTTAACTCCGTTGAATTAAGCTGTAAGATTGATATCACTTATTGAAAATGGGACACGGTTCTAATTTACCGATTGAAAAAAATGAACTTATGAGAGAAGAAAAATAAGAAAAATAGAACAAAAAATTGTTGTTGGGTTTTATATTTGATAGGTGTATCTAATAAGAGATTTTTAATGAAAAAATTTAATTTTTTTTTAATTAATAGATGATTAAAAAGTTAATGTAAATTAATAGGTGAGTTGGATGAGAATAAATATTAAGAAGTTACGTGGATTTTTAATGTAATTTAATAGGTGATTGGATGACAATAAATGTTAGGAAAATGTTAGGCAGTTAAGTGGATTTTTTCGTTAGGTGTTAAGATAGGATCCAATTCCGGTTGCTACTAAAACCAAAAGGATAACGAAAAATTCAGAAATACAAACTAAGTTGATAACTAATACGAATAACACCATTGGCCCATATTTTGGATATAAAAGTGGAGAAAAAATTCACTTTGCACTATGTCAGCCAAATCCAGGATCTAAGTTGCTATTATAGAACCACAAAAAATATGTAGCACTTTCGCCAAACCACAAGGGGTTGTTTGCATTTTACCTCTAGAATTATACAATTGTTACAAGTCACAACATATACACGTGTAATAGAAACATGGTGTAAAATAGTCGTTTTAGGAGTGAAGGTCAGCCTAGAAATCATTAATTCCTGTAAAATTGAGTTTACAATATTCATCCAGCTGAAAGTCTGAAAGGTTTGGAATAAAATGATAAGAAAGTCAATGATGAAACTATACATTTTGTTATATATAAGAGCTACTATGCGTACAATAACACTTTGAGCCTTGAATTGAACTCAGCATGTGAAAAATCAAACTGAATAGTAAATTTTACCAAGAGATATATCCATCCATCCATCTCTGGATATAAACTGAAGAATTAGGCCCCAGTTTTCAGTTTTTGAAGTTGTAGTTAAATGGTGATGGAGAGTGTTGAAAGAGTGGATTACGAGTCATCGTATTTGGAATTAGTTGTAGATGAGAATTTGTAGAAGAGAATCCTGATGATGCTGCTGCTGCTGCTGCTGAAGAAGAAGTAAAAAATGGTACTGGCCCTGGAACATTCCATGTCCTGTTCCCGTTCAATCTTTCCTGTAACCAAATGTACAATAACTTATTATTATCTGAATTAAAATATAATATTAAATTATTAATAATACCTCATTGTTGAGAGTTAGACCGGAATACATGCTACTCCATGTAGGAGGGTAATTAGGGGCTACACGTAGACCATGTGGATTAGGAACACTGGATGAGCTCTCAACCTGCAATGCTTAAAAGTAAACACACATACATATAAACATACCTTTAAAGTTAATTCACATTCATACCTTTAATACTTTATTAGCTCCTCCATATTGAAAACTTGATGATGCAGCTGAAGGAGGAGAAACCCAAAGGTTGAGATCAAGTTTTTCATCTCTTGGTATTACTCCACCAAAGTTGTTTACTACTTCCCTTCCATTGCATTGAAGTGCTGACATGTCATAAGCTCTAAAACACAACCACACTATTTGTTTAATATATTTATTATTATTATTATTATTAAAGTACACTGTAATTATACTTTTTCCCCAATAGCTGACCCATCCGAGCCTCCCATCTTCCACATTTGTTCATAGCTGCTACTCCTCTATATTTTGAGTTTCCTCTAGCAAATCCATTGCTTTGTCTACGAAGAACTTGAATAAATTCTTCCTTTGTCAAGTTCTTAGTCTGTATAATAATACTAATACATTAACATAATCCAATATATACTACTACTTACTACTACTACATCACAAACAAATTAACTGTACCTGCTTCATATCTTCTTCATAATCATTTATATGGAAATTAATATCTGCCTCAACTCCACGAAACTTAAGTGCAGCTCGATCGTATGCTCTGAAATACGAAACAAGAATATTTTAAGCACAAGAATTTCACTATTTCACAATCAATTAATTCTCAAGGGAATCAATTTTGTACCTAGCAGCAGCATGAGCAGTGTCAAATCCCCCTGAAATGAGAAACTACTTGTTTAGATACTACTAATTTAGTAAGAGCAGAAACTCTATTTCACTTTACAATTTAATTTGCTTCTTACCCAAATAAACCTGCTTTCCACAATCCCTGCACAAAATTACAATCTGTAAGAATAATTCCTATAAACATTTATAAAGGTTAATTGCACCAATTAGTCCCTGAGCTATTCAAAGTTAGCCAAATACACCCCATGTATTTCAAAAGATAGCAAATATATCTATCCATGTGTTGTTTTACAGCTTTTCAAATTTATTGTATAACCCGGGGTCATATGTGCTACTCTTCAAAACATAGGGTATTTTGACACTACCGCATAACAAAGACACCTATGGTGCAATTTACCCAAATGTAAAATGCACCTAAAAGTTTGTCTACTAACGACTAAAAGAAATAGAGTTAAGCCCCTAATTACGAGTTTAGTAGGTGCTTTATACACCGAGATCTTAAATTACACTGATATGATATTGAGTTCCTCAACACAAACTTGCATATAATACCAGCTAAAGGCTATTCTCTCTATCTTAATTTTTATGATTTATTGAGAAAAGAAAATAAAAACAAATTTGAAAGTAAATTTAGACGAATCTTTAGACCATTACTCTCCACTTCTTTAATATTCAGCATCAGATGCACCTTAACACCCACACCATGCACATATAACCTTACATATATGTACATTAATATACACTATACAGATATGTGACATATATACATATATCTATATTATGTATATATAATATAAACTAACCAGATATGCGATTCCCATCTCCCAGTCCGGCGATAAAACGTGACACCGCGATACTGAGAGCTGCGAGAGCGGGGACCTCGGCGGCTCTTCTTCACCGGCGTAGGCTGCGTTTGCGTTTGCGACGGTTTACAGAGTCCCAAAGCAGTCCCCTCTGGCTCTGGAGCAGCCGCTAAGTTCAGCCAATACTGCTGCGGCCTTGAAACGACCGATGACTCACCGTCCACCGGAAATAGTTGATGAGTAACTAATCCTTGATGATCGTTCACCAATTCATCTCCGATCTCAATGATATTGTCATTTTTGTTGAGAATGGAGAAGTTAAGCGTAGTGAAAGAGTCGGTACGAGAGGAGCTGTTGGAGTACTCTTCTTCAGCTCCGCCGGCGGTGCTGAAGTTATTTGATGCGCCGGAGTCATCTCCGATGGCGGTTATTGGCTCAGTTTCATCGCAGTATGATGAGTTTGGAGATTCAGCTTCCAAATTTAGATCCAACATCTCTCTCGATAAACTCTCTCTGTATATATATGTATATATATATACTAGTATAGAGAAGAGAAAAAAATCACATGAAGACGATGAAGAAGAGATCTGATCAGGAGAGAATATAGCGTTACATACACAGAAATCGAGAAGTAAAAAAACTGAGCTGCCTATTTATACATATACATATATAGTATATAGGATAATATATACTTACATACACAGATATAGGATAATAGTATCTATCTATAATTTACTCTATATAGAAAGAGAGGGTGAGTTGGTTATTTGTTTCGGGCGTTAGTGAGAGAAAGAGGAACCCAACAATAATAACAAGAAGATTTATAATAACATGAGTAATGGTAGAATTAATAGTGAGACTAGGTCATGTTTGGTTGGTGAAAATAATAGGTATCTTTTGTTTTTATTTTCTATATTTTTTAAAATAGTAACAAGAACGTGTTTGGTTAGAGAAAATGAAATCAGTTTTTTGGAAAATTAAATGAAAATACTGCTATATTGAAGAAAGTGAAATTGACATTTACTATATTTTTTGAATATATTGGAAAAAAAACGAAAATCATTTTCTTAAAATATATTCTGAACGAAATAGAGAATATTTTCCACAAATCAAACCCGGCCTAATTTTTGTTTTTAAGAATATTTGAACCTAACTTTGAAAAAAGAATAGCGAGAATAACTTATTTTTAAGTATATTTATATTTTATTATCGAATTGGTTTAAGTATTAATTTTTTTTACTGTATATATTTTTTAAAATAAATAATTTAAATATATAATATAAAAAACAAAAAATGTATATGTAAATTAATTCAAACAACGTCACATTGTTACAAATATTATAATAATAATGGATTTCGTAAATTAGAATAACTGGAATTGAGATAAAATTTAAATAAGAGAATAATTATTTATAGAAAATAAAACTTTGTTACCAAAAATTTAAATTTCAAAGACTCCAAGTTATTGATTCGGTTTAAATTTGTACCATTTAAAAGGAGAACCAAAACTTTGGTCAGATGAGCTAACCCAACTGGATTTAAAAATATTTATCAACGTAATATCTGTTACCATTTTGTTGATTATTTTTAATTAATTGAATTGATTCATATGACCATTGTCCATAATGTAGTAAAAAAATATGTTGTCAATGCTATAAAACAAGAAGAAAAAGTATACAGATAATGGAAGAGTTTTATTCATCTTATGCAACCAAAAGTGTAGTAGGAACAATGATCAACTAGCCTTTATATAGGGAATTATAGACCCTTGGACTAGCCTACTAACTACACCATTATATAAGATTAAATATGAGAGTTACAAAGAATGAAAGAAAAAAGTTACAAAGAATCTCCACTACTCTAGGATAATACCCACTAATTATAATATTTCATAACACTCCCCCTTGGGTATTTTTTTAAATACGCATATGATGTTGCCTCATTAAAAACCTCGCTAGTAAAACCCAATGGGAAAAAACTAGTCAAGGAAAAAAGAGTGCAACGCGTATGCATCTCTTTCAAAATGTGTGGACAAAGTATCTTGATCATGAGTATTGTCGACTTGTCTCATGAAGTAGAAGTATCTTTGCATAAAATTATAAAGTACAACCAATAAATTATATTGACATGATATTTATCTTGGACTTTGCATCTTGAGGTTGCCTTGTGAATTTTAATTTGACCAAATCGAGTTAAAAAACCACCAAATTTTTATTGATATGTCTCGTTAAAACCTTACTAGAAAAATCCTGTGGGATAAAAACCCAGTGAAGGAAAAGAGTACATAATCCTTATAAATACGCTTTTAATTTTACTCGTTAAAAACCTTGTCAGGAAAACCCTGTAAGAAAAAACCTTGACGAAGGGAAAAAAATGCAACATGTATTCGTCTCCCCCTCATATAAATATGTATGTAATGATCATCGGTTTCGAGTATGATCTCTATATTCAGTATCTTAAACATTTTATAAAAGTTACTATAATTCAACTTAAACAATATATGAAGTCATATCGTCATATAACATTAGAATGATCCACAAAACACAATCATGTGCAATTTAAAGTAATAAATATTCATGCATGTAATCATAAATAAACACATATTCTACTTATGATATATAAAACAAATATATGGCCGATTACATGACAATATATAAGACAATTAAAGATGGTCAAAGACAACAAAAGTAATACAAATATCATTCTAATATATTTTGAGATTTATGTATACGCGATTTCAGTCTTCTAAAAATTTTTATGTGATTTTTCGTATCACACGATACATATTGGTAAATTTATTTTATCATAAGACGCACATGAAGTCCTATATGAAACTTTCAGGCAAATATTTTCCACCAAAAAAGTACTTCATATATTCATATTGACTGTGTGAGTTTGATTATGCCTAACCGTGTCTTTTTATATTTGGTCAATTAATTTTTTCTAGACGACAGTATAGTATGGTTTTCGATTCAAGATCTTCGTTTTCATTTAGTAACTTTTACATGTTCATTTGCATATATTATTCTATCATGATCAATTTGTTTTTCGAATTTCATATACTTTTGTAGTAATATAAGTGAATGAGATTCTTTTAGCTTAATTTCTCAATACCGAAAAAATTCAGGTATGTGGTACTTTTTTTAGAGTACTATTCTTTAGTTATATTTTAAACATTATTTCATGATAATTTTAGAAGTGCCAACTTGCTCATACGACTCAATTTTATGATATTTTAGAACCGGCAGGGCCACCATACTTTACGCGTTGTAAAAATATTTTTTTCAAAGAAAATTAATTTGAGCATGACCGTATCAAGATGGATACGTGATATAGTCACTTATGAATGCATCTTATTTTTACACTTAGCTCATAACTTATTTGCAAGGATGAGTATGCATCTTATAAATATTTTTCAGCTCCCCCTCTTATCATTGGAATCTTGTTTTATGTATAGTATTTTATTATACATATTTTTCATGTTGCAAACCCAAGATACATATCAATCATTGTAGATTGAAGATAAATTCTCATATTTGGTTGTGATCTCATCTTTGTACATAATGGTGAAACATTTATATTTTATGTTGCACAAGTAACTGTATATAGATGAATACTTTAGATCTTTGACCAATGAAGATTTTCATGATTTTTAGTTGGACTTTTTTCAATATGACCGTATATATATAAAATTGTATATCGATAAGTCATATTAGGTGAATTCACAACCAATTGTCTAGCGTTTTTTTATTTTAAGAATATATATATTCTGTTGGATCATATATTTCTTCCCCTGAATTTGACTATTGACTTCAATAGTACAAACAAAAATGAGATAGCAAAGTAATATTTATTTTAAGATTTAAAAAATATTGATTAATATTGTATTAGTAGTTGTGGTTATTATCATGATTATTTACATGATAATGAATTTATATTAATAAACATGGTGAAAAGCCTAACCTGGCAAAAGATTAGGATTATCAAACTTATATCACTTCATGTGATGGTTTTGACCGATTGGTCAAGTTGATGAGTTTTTATTAAAGAATAATATTAATTTTTTTGTGCATATCAAGCATATGAAACATCTCAATACAAGATATTTTGTCACTCTATTTTTGAAATTTAATCGAGTTGGACTCGCTCATATATTATTAGTGACACTAGTATATGAATGTATACTTAAACTCTATTGAATAAAAATTGTGACTGATCACATATATCGATTATTTCACCATATGGTATAAATATAATTTTTTATTTGATGATTCTTTATATCTTGCACATGGAACATCAAGAAATATCTTGTTATATATATATATATGTCTCGATAATTCAATATTTTGCATTTTTTTCCAATTCGTAGAATAATTATGAAAATATAATAGTTTAGGCCTTCGACCTTTGAGAAGATACGAAAGATTTAATATCCTTCATAGAAGTATAAGTTATCCTCTCATAATTGATTTAATATTAAATTTATCCAAATGACTTCATCATAAAATAATTATGTCAAATAATTTTGTTGAGTCAAATTTTTCACTTATGACACGATGATCGACTAGTCTAAAGCAACACATTCAAGTAACCTCTTTGCAAGAGGGTATGAGTTCATTTGTAACATTTGATTATCTTGTTAGTAAAAGATGAACATTCAATATTTCTTAGAAATGATAATAGAATGTTTTTTTTTTCATGTCGTCAAGATTTTGTTTGAGAATTTAAGAGAATTCATTTTAATATTTATTTGCATGATTCAATAATTTATTTATTTTCATAAAATATTGAGACTTTAAGTCTATAATTAATGAGATTATGATAAATGAATTTCATAATCTTTCATAGATGTTTTCACAATTTCAATCCATATTTTTTTTTATTGTGGTGTATTTGGATTACATGTCCAATTTTTTCCATATACATCTTATTTTCTCACTTCATTTCAAAGTCAAGATATATGACAATAATATTGCTAAATATATGAAAATAGACTCATTTTCATGAATCATACTTTTGTAACAAGTAGGCTTGAATAATTTTTTTTAATAAACAACTCAAAAGTTGTAATTATTTTCATACACAATACGAGTTTCATATTGCTTTTAAGCAATCATAAATTATAAATTGAATCAAATATTCAGTTGCTTATTCTCGTCATTCTTTCAAATGATTGTAATTGCTTTTCTTAAAGCAAACTTGTACAATTTCAAGTTGAATTTACTCTTTCATAAGTCTAGATTTGAAGAGGTAAATGGATGTTGATGAATCTCTAATTTTTTGGAATATATTTTTCAAAAAGAGTTGAAATAATCAGTTATAATATAATATAACATAAACAATTATAAAAATAGATTTTACCTCAAGAATTTCTTACCTCTATATAACAATAAAATAAAAATTACGAAGAGTCTCAAATCACATTAGCTCGGTTGGTAAAGTCGTGCTAATAACGTGTTGTAAAACAAGAAGAAAAAGTATAAAGAGAATGGAGGAGTTTTATTTATCTTATGCAACCAAAAGTGTAGTAGGAACAATGATCAACTAGCCTTTATATAGAGAATTATAGACCCTTGGACTAGCCTACTAACTACACCATTATATAAGATTAAATATGCGAGTTACAAAGAATAAAAAGTTACAAAGGCTCTCCACTACTCTAGAATAATACCCACTAATTATAATTTTTTTTTTTGGTTACATAGGAGAGCCACTTTGGACTCGGAGTTATTGACTCGGTTCGAACCTGCACCACTAGATTGGTAGACCAAGGCCCTGTCAAGTGAGCTAATCCCATCTGGTTTAATTATAATATTTCATAACAGTCAAAATATTATTTTATTATAATTAATAATTATAATAAAATTAATTATTGTATTAAACATTATTTCATAACAAATAAATTAATATTGCCATAATATATGGTATGCAATGTTTTGTTGAAAAAAAAAGAGACACTGTCCAAATAAATTAATCTACTATGGGTTCCACTTGAGAGTTAGCTTAAGTTTTTTTTAACTTAACTTAAAATGGTTAGTTGTAAAAAAAAACTAAGTCGAAGTTTATTTTAATCCGACTCGCATTAAAGTCTATTATTTTTTGGACAAGAGAAAAACCTCCTTCCACGCTAATTCATCCAATGCCCATCCTTGTGAGACTTTGTTGAAGAGCGAAACTTGTTTCCCCCCTTTGTTGGCTCCGTGTCTAGCGTGCTTTGCAAGACGGTTTGCCTGACTGTTCCCCCTTCTTGGTATGTGTCAAAAGGATAACGGTCCAGCTTGGTTCGCCAATCGGATAATTTGGCGAATAATCGGTTGAATAGTCCATCTTGTCGCTGACACATGCCTAATACCTTGTATTAGATCAAGGTTATCTGAATAAACTATCTCCGTACATCCCGGGTATTTTGTGCCTTGATGCAGTGCTTCAAGAACTGCTATCGCTTCGCCTTCTAAGGCTGTGTTGCATCTTGTCGTTGTTTATTTTTATTTATATTCTCCAGTGTTTTGATGTTTCCGAATGATCCCTATATCTGTTGGTTCATATTTAGTACTAAAAGAGGCATCACACATGAATATAATGTCTTCCGTATCTTGTTTCATAGTCTCTTGTAAGTGTTGTTCTTGGTCGTTTTGCGTGTGTTGTACCTGTTGCCTTGCCCAATCTGTTCCGTGCAATTCTCCCATAATATTTTGAGTAGATTTTATAATATGATCAATATCAATTTTAATATCCTCATGAATTGCTTTCATCTTTGCTTTCCAAATATTCCATAAAAGTAAGAGGATATAGTGGGTTACCTTTTTCTTGTCCCAGCCTCCTGACGTGTATGAGTCAATAACCCCAAGATCCAATCTCCTAGATTTCTTGTGTCTTCTTGATGTATGCATATCTGGAGTGTTGATGTCGCCCAGATTGTTTGGTTGACAGTGCAATGTAAAAGCAAATGCTCTGTAGTTTCGTTTTTCGTCTGGCACCAAGGATAAAGTGGTGAGTCTGCACAATTCCTATCATATAGATTATCTACCATTGGGATTGCATTGTTACACGCTTTCCAAATAAATATCCTGATTTTCTTTGGAATGTTAGCGTCCCAAATTGTTTTCCACAAGTTTGGTTTTATCTTTTCCATGGCCGACGTCGTTTGGGGTTCGTTCAGGACCGCTTTGTCCGTTAGAACCTTGTTGTACACAACTTTTTTACTGCATAGCTGAAATATTAAACCCCCCCCCCCCCCCCCCACCCCTATCACTGTTAAATTAATTACAAATTGATCAATTATATAATTTTTATAAAGTAAATATATTATTTGCCTTTATTACTCTTATATAATTGTCAACTTACCTCTTCTTTTATAAATTGAGTCATTTTACCTACTGTATTAAAAATTTGTTTCTGATTACCCTTATTAACGTATTTCGTCAAAAAATTCCATTAAATTATTTTTTATTATTTTAAATTATTTTAGATTATTATTTTATTAATAAGTTTGAGTAAAAAAATTGAGCTCCTAAAGTTTTTTTTTCAAATACCTTAAAAAACTGTTAAAAAAGTCTTTCTTAAATTAGCGATAATGTGACAAACTAGTATCTCTCTTATAAATCTCTCTTCTGACAAAAAAAAATCTCTCTCAAATGCACCATTTTATTAAAACCATTTGCACCAAAACTTCTCATTCATTTTCTCATCGATTTCACATTTTCCTTCTTCTATGTGTTGGATATTGATCTTATTGTTATACTATTTCTTGTCCTAGGATATTTGTCGAACATGTCTTTAGTAGAAAGTTTGTCCATTCAATCAAAGGATCAATATGCAAAGGTAGTTGCAAGTAATATTCAAATCGACAACCTTTCACCCCTTAAAATCAACATCTTGAGTCAAAACAGAAACCTGTTTTACGTATAAAATTTTTATACTATTTTTGTAAGAAACCAAAAAAAGTCAGAGATAATCGTCAAATTTGTAACCCCTAACTAGCATCCCTACACATGATTCAATTCAAGTTCACTGACTTTTGACAAAACGGGTACCCGATTTTTGGCAAAACATGTTATACCGTTTTTATTAAAAAGACATTTAATTTCTATCTGTTAGATCATTAAATGCACTACGGGAAAATAGTACCATCCAATCAAAAAATTAACCCATTTTTTACACAATGTTATACCATTTTTGGGAGAAAAAAGATCCAGATTTACAATATAAGTGACATCATCAAAGGCCCCTTCAAGAGAGATCTAACTACAACTTCAACCTCCATATCTACTACACTTTGAATCATTTATTTCACACTTTCTTAATCACTTCTTAATCATTTGACAACATTACTTTCTCATCATTATTGAAGGTTTGATTTTATCATTTATAATAGTTTTTTAAGGGCTAGAATCATCTTTGTAAACCATATTTAAACACCATCATAAATACGCTCATCTATATTAGAATTTAGCTATATGAATAGAGTTTAGAAGAGAAAGAGAAGACTTCATTTGTTGGAAGGGGTTACTTGTGCGTAAAGTTGCACAAGGGAGTTAGGTTGAGTTTTTAAAGTATCATGCTATGAAGAAATTGGAAAATTCTCATTGTATCGTGTTTTCGTCTTACCTTAAAGAAATATAAAAGCTTAGTGAAATAGAAGTTTTGAAAATCCTAAGGGGAAGACTATGGATGACAATGGTTACGGTTAAAAACCAAATCTGTTTGTAACTACAACGACTAAAAACTTATTATATAGCCATGGTGAAACCCATTAAATTATGATTTTGAAAAATTTAACCGATGGTTAAAACTGCTAGGTTATGTTTTTAAATAAAAATAAAATCGAATAACCAAAAACTGTTTATAATCATTTATATGTTCATAATTTATAATAATCTAGGTAAAAAATATATTCAAATTCTAAAATCAAAATTCAGTTACTAGATTAAACCATATAATAAAAAATATCCAATTTAATCAAAGACCAGAGAAATTTTGTATATAGTTGGTATATTTTCATGTATATGTGGTCTTATTTTAGAAATTTTTAATATATTTATAATGTTATCATTTGGTTATTGTTAAACACCGAAAAACTGTTCTAAAAAAACAATAACCTAATGGTTAAAAACCGCAAAACTAATGGTTAAAACTGTTATGTTATGGTTTTTAATAAAATAATTTGTTATTAATATGGTTTTCAATAGTTTTGGTAAAATACCGATCTGTTGTCATCCCTAGGGAAGACCTTAGGTAGTGGCTTAGTCCCTCGGGAGTTCAAACCACTATATATGCTTAAATAATCTCTAATCCTCTCTTTACTTTGCATTTCTTATGTTGTATTTGCGGTCATAAGTGAGTTTTCAATCTCTTTTATCTTATTTGTGTTTCTTGCCTTTCAAGTGTTTGAATTATTTCAACCATTTATCAAACTTATATCATCTTCTTAAGTTAGTAGTAAATCTTATTTACAAACCTATTCACCCCCACCCCAACCCCCTCTAGATTTATCAAGTGGTATCAGAGCCTAACTCTAGTTTATTACTTTACCGTAGTTGAGTTAACAACAAGGAAGCTAACCATGAGGAAGGTGTTGCTACAACTAGACCCCCTCTTTTTGTATAAACATATTATAGTTATTGGAAAAAAATGGATGAATATTCATCTTCAAAACTTTTACTATGAACTTTGAAAAATCACGAATGATAGACCCTTTCATTCCCTACAAATAAACAACAATTGAGGAGGGAAAAATCATGATCACAAACACTGTCAAGACCAAAGAAGAATTTTCAAAGGACGAAAAGATCAAACTCTCTAGAAATGATAAAGTTTTACACACTAGTTTGTGGACTATATGAGGTGAAATATATCCGAGTAAGTGAATGTGACTCGACATTTAAATATGGGAATGTATAAGAATATCATATGAAGGAACTATTTTTGTGAAAGAATCAAAGATTGAATTGTATATCACATAATACGAAATGTTCAAGATAGAGGATTGAGATATTTAAATTTTATGCATCAATGATTCACCGCCATTGTCAACACTCTTGGCTCTCTTGGAAAACCTATCCCAACCAAGAGTTATGTAGAAAATTATTGAGTGTTATTATAAAATAATACAAACCTAAAGTGTTTGTTATTATTGAGGCTAAAGATATATCTACAATGATTACTCACGGGATCATTTGTAATCTAATGACAGAGGAGATAAATCTTGATCAAGTAAAAAATAAGAGATGAGGAGGAAAATCAAACTTACAATAAGAATCTTGGCTAACATGCACAAGTCCACAAGAAAGAAAAGGTAATTGTTGGTTAGTTCAAAGGAGAAGGACCAAGTGATGATGATGAGACCATTGTTATGTATGCCAAGAAACTCATGATGTACAAGAGAAAAAAAGATCAAGGTTTCGCTGACAAATACTCTAAGAATTATCGCAAGGACTACAAAAAGGTGAACACAACTTGCTATCATTGCCACAAATATGGACACATCAAACCAAATTGTCCAACTCATTTCAATAAAGATAAATAAAAGCCCTGATTGCTACTTGGGATGATAACGTCTCAAATAAAAGTGATGAGGATGCTCATGTGGGTAACTATTTCACTTTCATGGCTATAGAAGAAGAAGAAGAAGAAGAAGAAGAAGAAGAAGAAGAAGAAGAAGAAGAAGAAGAAGAAGAAGAAGAAGAAGAAGAAGAAGAAGAAGTGGTAACTTTTAAATCTAACTTGTGTTTATCTCAATATTATTCAGATGAGAATTTTTAAATTGTTTATGACTCTCTCCTTCTTGATTACAAGAACACTCTAAAAAAAACTTTTAACTAAAGATCTTAAAAAGTTTCAAAGAATGAAATCAAGAGTTTGAAAAACATTTATAAACTTATTTTGAAAATCATGAAGAACATGAGGTGAGAACCTCATTATTTCAAATTACAATACCTTAATTTAGAAAAGGTCAAAGATCTTGAAAAAAAATGTTCTCAAAAAAACAAAAAGGACAAAACAACTTTGATTTAATGTTAAGAAGCCAAGTTACTAGTCTTAAAAAATAATGTTTAGGATTTGATCCTTTTACTAAACAATCATCCTCAAAAACCATTTTATTAGTGCATCAAAGAAGCATATTCAACCTCCTTGCACTTTTAAAAAAACTACTTCTCTTACTTGTACATATCATGAAATATATGTTCATGATATAACTAGTTGTGAGTATCATAAGAAACTTGAATATGACTCACTAATTCCCTTATGGAAAAGGCTAAAGTGGATTGTGAAAAAGAAGGGTATCAATAACCCTCATGGACACAACTTGGGTACGTAAACATAATCTTCTCTTTATATAGGTAAGGAGCATCATTAAAAAAATTGGATTCTTGATAGTGGATGCTCTAGACATATGATCGGAAACAAAACTCTCTTGTAGTCGTACAAGCGTTCTATGAAAGAAGGGGATGGAGGAAAAGTGACCTTCGATGATAGCACACGAGGAAAAGTCACATGGAAAGGAATTATTGGTAGTAAGGACTCATATGTGATGCATTCCATTTATTTATCATTAATTTTTGTGCGTAACATGTTATCATCAAAAAAGGGGAGAATATTGGTAAAAATAATTTCTATATTAGCCCTTAAATGTATTAATGTGACAAATTATTATACCTTATTAAAATCTCTCTCAAATGCACCATTTTACTAAACTCTCATCAAGATCATATTTTCCTTCTTATCACATCAATCTGCGTGTTGGATATTGATCTTCTTGTTATACTATTTCTTGTCCTAGGATATTTGTCTAACATGTCTTTTGTAGAAAGTTTGTCCATTCAAGCAAATGATCAATGTGAAAAGGTAGTTGCAAGTAATAATCAAATTGAAAACCTTGCCACCCTCAAAATCGGCATCCCAAATCAAAACAGATACACATTTTGTGTATAAAATTGTTAAAACATTTTAGCAAGAAACCAAAATACTTAGAGATAGCCGACAATCTTATATTCATTCCAGCCGACATCCCTACACAAAATCGATACCCGATTTCTAGCAATAACCTTTATACCATTTTCATTAAAAGAGACCTTTGATTTTTTACCTTTGGATCATTAAATGTCCGAAGAGCAAATAGTACCATCCAACAAAAACGGTAAACCATTTTTCTATAAAACGTTATACCAATTTTGGGAGAAAAAGGCCATCCACACCACATCTAGCTTTATCATGTAATTAGAAAAGTGTCTAGTCAATACATGTATGTCTAGTTAGTTCGACCAAGCATATCTATTAGGAAAATCTTGCTTGCATATTAGTCCAATCTTGTTATTTTTCTATCTTGCTTGCAGGCTTGTTTGTACTCAGATAAAACCTCGATCCAATCCATGAGTTTTTAACTAATATTTTAGATAATTTCTTATCCTTGTAGTAGTTCAATTGATTGATCATGAGTTTGGAGAAAATTATTTTTAAATTGGTAATTGAACTATTCACCCCCATTCCCATCTAGGTTATTTCTTGGGTTTCATGATTGTTCAGGCTAATTTAAAAGAAATTGAAAATATATTATGGAGATGAAGGTGCCACTATAAAAACAATAAAAAAGAGGTTATGCCATATAGGTGATGAAGAACACCCTTTCATGGAGGCTAAAGAGGGAAGAACGGGAGGGAACGACATACAAACTATTGTTTAAGCCTTAGAGTTTTCTTCCTCAAGGGAGGGAAAAGAGACTAGGTGTCGTTTGTTTTTTTAAGTAATAAGTGCTGAATTCTGAATGAATATCTGAATAGAACTTATTCTGTTAAGAGGCAGCGTCTGAATGATTCAGACTTAGTTTGAAATCTTAATGAAACAGACCTATTAAGAGGCAATCAGATCTGAATTGGACAGAAAAAACAAACAGTCTTATTTATCCAGTGTCTTAATGAACCAGATTAAGACCTCATTAAGTGCAAACAAACATCCCCTAAATATATATAGTTCAAAATTTATCAAATTATTATCTCTTTGAAAATGGGGAATTTGATCTTTGATTTTATTTAACGGTAAAAAAATTAATTTTTTTAACTGTTGTTTTATTGTTATTGAAAAATTATAAAAATATTTGATCAAGTAACATATGTTGTACAAAATGAATGATTAATCGATATTAATGAATCATTTGTTATATTATAATATACTATAATAATTCACCCTAGGGTCTTGAACACACCCCCCTCTTCAAGATGGAGACCCGGCCTAGAGCCTCTTCTTACTAAAGACCTCAGCAAGTTTTTAACACATGAACCCCAAAACCCCAATTACTAGACTACCCCTCAAATGTTTTTTCTTTTCCTATATATACTAAAAATATCATTTTCTGAATTATAAAATAAAACATACCAAACCCTAGAAAATACTCTCTCCTCTCCATCCTCTCTCTACCGTCGAAATGCCACCACCATCAACAACCTCTCTCCTCCTCTTCATTGCCGGAGCAGCCATCTTCTCAGACGAACAGTACCACCACCTCCATGACCTCCTTCGTCTTTGCTGCGATGAGCTGGAAGCTCGAAGAAGAGGAAGGCTGCTCGACACCACCGCAATCTCGCCGGACTGGAGAAGAAGAAGCGAAGACGCTCGATCTAGCTTCGAACAGCTTCGCAGGAGGAGATCTGGAGAGCTCATACCCACGCTGCTATTCTTCTACTTCGAGTTCTCTTCTTCGCGTGATTTCACCAGCAGATCTGGAGATATTTTCGAGTTGTGGTGATTTTTTCGAGTTGTAGTGGTGATGTTACAGCCTCGTTTCGCCGGTGGTGAAGAAGGAGGCTGGACCTGTCTCTGTTGAAGCTCGCCGGCGACGTGACTGGTTTTTTGACAATGGATTCGAATGGAGAGCTCGGTCTAGCATCCATGGCTGTGAAGGTGCTGATTCGAAGGAGGCTGGATATTTGGTGGTGCTCGACGGAGTGTAGTTGGTGTGATCGACGGCGGAGAAGGGCTCCGTCGGTGGTGGTGGTGCTAAACTCGTCTTCTGCAAGTCTCGGTCTACTTTTTTTTTATCAACTTTGTTGACCAGATCTGGTCAAACTTGTTATTAGTTTAGGTTTATTTTAAATTGTAAATGATTAAAGTTTAAATGAAATTAATAAAAAGGTATTAAATACACTTTGATATTTAAAGAGTATTCATTTAATTTCAAAGAGTACTCCTAATTTTTTATAGAGTACTCCGACAATTTTGTAGAGTATTTGTTTAATTTTGTAGAGTATTCGTTTAATTCTTTAGAGTATTCGTTTAATTCTCGGAGTACTCATCAAATTCATAGAGTACTCATTAAAATTATCCGGAGCACTCAATAAAATATATAGAGTACTCAGCAAATTCTCGGAGTACTTTATGTTTTTCTCGGAGTACTGTATGTTTTTCTCGGAGTACTTTATGTTTTTTTCCGGTGATCGTGACTGGTGGTCGGAGGTCGGTGGTGGAGGTCGGTGGTCGGAGGTCGGAGGTTGGTGGTAGGTGGTTGGAGGTTGGAGGTAGGTGGGTAGTGGTAGGTAAAGGAGAGAGAAACAGTGACATCACACTTTTTGTCTTTTAGTGATAGTAAGGGTAGGAAAGACTATTGTCAAAATTGAGGTCCCTAAGAAGAATAGCATTTTTGAAACTACTCTATAGAGAAGAAAGTGTGTCTCCAAGACCCTATATATAATTCACCCATTATTCTTATTGAAATAGAGTCAATAACTTAAAAGTGCTTAGGATGGGAGAAAGTTACCCATAAAAGGTAACATAATCTCATCATTCAATTTGGAAATTCTTATATCCTTACTAATACAAAGGGGTGGATGCAGGGGGACTGTAACACCTCCAACTTCGGGGTATGATTGAAATTTATCTAGAATTTTATTTTAGATAAAAATCATTAATAAATTAGACTCAATCTCTTGCAACCTAAATTTTAACCCCCTAGATATTAGCCCCTCAACCCTAAAATTTAGATCTTATTACAAATATTAGACTTTTAGCCCACTCCGAACTAGTAAATACCCCGACCTTTAGGGGTGTGCGCGGGTCGGTGTTGGATGAAAATTGTCCAATCCACAAATCGCCCGTTCTTGTGCGGGTTTTGAAAAATATGACCCGCACCCGCCCAATACATTATATAAATTGTTAAGTTTCGGGTTGGATGGGTTGCGGGTGCATTGCGGGTGATTTAATTTGATAAATGAGTTGATTTTGTATCCATATTCATTCCACGAGTCAAATTTGTATTACAAACAAAAGTTGTAACAAAAAATATAGTTTATGATACTAATATACACTTCAAATCATTTTTTTAATTTTAAAAAGTATAAAGTAATATTTTAGGAGAATAATTTTATGAATTCAACGAATATAAAGATAATATCATAATTGAAATGAAAAACAGATTCATTTGATAAAATATTATTGAAATATTGAGGAATATAAAAAATTCAAAAATGTAGGAATAAACAACAGAAATGTAGAGTGAGAAACATATGATCTACTATTTTATTTCAATAAAATGAGCAATACAAATTTTTCTATTTTTTTACTATAAGGTAATCGGGTATGCGGGTTTCGAGTTTAAAATCCACAACCCGCAAAAAAATTATATTTTTTCTAAAATGAAAACCGCAACCCACCCAATAATAAACTAACCCGTATAATTTCGGGTTAGTGTAATCGGGTTGGTCGGGTTATGCGGGTTTTCTAACCCGATGCACACCCCTACCGACCTTCGCACGTTATATCAATTTTTAGCCCCACAGTGAATCTCTGGATCAGTCCCGGCTAATACACATATGAATTATAAAAAGAAAACTACCTAAACACACCAACCCCTTGCATATTTCCTACTAAAGGCCACAAAAGACTTAAAAACTAATAAAATTAGATATAATAAACCCTAAAATTTATCCCCAGTTACCCTTATATATATATCCCTTTATACACATTTCCAAACAGAAGACAAAAAAAGCCCTAGTTTCTAAAGTTCCTCTCAACATGTCCCTCCTCCGTTACCCGCCGAAGCATGGTGGTGACCTAGTCAGAGCTAGGGTTCAGAGCTAAAATGCTAAGGGGTTGTGGCATTCTCAGGTCATAAGTGGTGGTAAGGCTTTCTAAGCTACGATCTACGTTTTTAGGCCATAAATGGACGTTAGTAGTGGCAAGTGGTCACCTCGTTTTGAGCAGCGGTAGGTGGGCACCTCATCGTGAGCAACGACCATTGTCGAAGCATTTTTTAGCCATAGGTAGTGGTCAGCTCACCAGAGCTTGGACTCGTGGCTTGTTCGTGTGGCATATTTGGAGGTGATCTAGGTTTGTTCGTGTAGCAGATATGGAGACGAGCTAGGCTTCGTGGCTTATTCGTGGTTATAGTGGTTGAGGATTCTTGGTCGACGACGACGTTATAATAACGCCATCTTTTGAATTTCATTAGGGTTGTTAGTTTTTTAGTCCATAAATGGACGTTAGTAGTGGCAGGTGGTCACCTCGTTTTGAGCAGCGGCAAGTGGGCACCTCATCGTGAGCAACGACAATTGTCTAAGCATTTTTAGGCCATTGGTAATGGTCAGCTCACCAGAGCTTGGATTCGTGGCTTGTTCGTGTGGAATATTTGGAGGTGAGCTAGGTTTGTTCGTGTAGCAGATATGGAGGCGAGCTAGGCTTCGTGGCTTATTCGTGGTTCTAGTGGTTGAGGATTCTTGGTCGATGATGACATCATAATAACGCCATCTTTTGAATTTCATTAGGGTTGTTAGTTTTTTTCGCTTTTGTATCTTATTATTGCAACTATTATTATGTAATTTAATGGTATTTCTTAAAATAAGGAAAAGTTATTCTTTTTTTATATAAATTGCGTATTTATTTTTTATTAAATATGTGTTATATTACAAATAAATGCTAAATAACAAAATGTTGGTGCTTATTTCAAACATACTCGGTGAATTTCGAAGGGTACTCAGAGACTTTCAAGTCGACTCGTAAATTTTTTTAGTCACTTCGTAACTTTTCAAAGCCTTTTTAGGGACTTATTGAGCCGACTTACAGACTTACCGAGCCAACTTAACAACTTGCATGATACTATTTTTCATTTTATGTGGTTTTGTTTTAGTAGATAATATTTTAGTGTTTGATTATATTTTTGTTTGTTTTCTAAAAAGGAAAGTTTTTCCTTTCTTGACGTATAAATTAAATCGTGCTCAAAATTCACTGGACTAAAATTTCAAAATAGTATAACCCTAAAAGATAAACGAGTAATGATATATATCATCTAAAATCGTATCACTTAAATACCATCCATTGACGTGCCGTGAATTAGTTGATAATAAATCGTTAATTAGATAAAAAAATAAATAGATTAACTATTTATAGTCAACTGATTCATGTTACATTATTAAGTGGTATTTAAGTAATATGATCTTGGATGGTATATCATTAATCAAGATAAATATGATAGAATATAATTAATGTGTTTTCGCAGTCCTTTTAGATCATTATTCTTTGTATAAAGATATATTAGTTATTATTATATTAATATATAATCCGATGTTAAATTTTTTTATTTGTAACAAAACGATTCAATATAATATTTTATAAAAAGTGCGACGTGGAAACTGCCAAAAGGCATATATTATGTGGTTGACAATGTTGCAGCTTCACCATACCTATAACACAGGCTGTCGAGATGCAACAACAATTTTCAATTCTTAGTAGAGCTTGCTTTACAATATGATATAATATTACTTGATCATGATTTTGTGTCAGGATGGTTCAAGATAATAGCGCGAATATATCATTGCTCTTTCACCTATATTTAGATGAATATAAAATGTTTTTATTCTAATTTTCTTTTCGAACAAGTAAATACCTGGGTTGGATCTTCACGGTCATTCGATACCCAGTTTCACGAAGTGGGCCTCCATTTTGACTCAGTGCAGCACCCTATCCATTCTCTGTCTAACCTGATGGACAGGCTTGTCAGCCAGCCTGTTGTATCGCCTTGGAAGATGTTTGAAAGTCATGTCTTCGTGTTTTTCTACTATCTCACCAATGCGAGAAACAAAAGGATTCACTGTCCACTACGCGGCTGACAGTGACTTAATACCTTGGATAATCTCAAAATTATCAGAATAAACAACAATCTTGCGTCCCAAAAAGGTCACTCATTTTTTTCCGTTTCCAGGACTGTCATGACTTCCCCTTCAACATCAGAATTCACCCATCTTGTTTCATGCTGGTCTCTTGTGCCTGTAAACTTTATCCACCGTGACAAGACCAATCCCTGACTGTTCCGTTGGACGAAGGGAGGAGACATCGCAAGATACAAAAACTTCTGCTTTCTAAATTTCTTCATTAGTATCTCCACTGGGCCTGTTGGCCATGTCTTCTTTCTCAAATATGTGCACTTCGGTAGCACAATCGTCGTCGAAGAGATCAATTATGCCCACCGATGTAGCTCGAATAACACATTTTGGGTCGAAATGCGTATTTTTATGAATCGCCTTCATCTCGTGTTTCCAAATGATCTACAACATCAGCAAAATGTACGCCACTGCTATTCTGAGAGTCGATTCCCCTTTGGTATAGTCAATTGCTAATTTGTTGACCAATCTTACCAGGCTCCATTAAATCGAATTGTTGACTACGATTTGGAGCGCCGAGTCTACCCAGACGTGTCTGCATACCGAACATGTCAAAATTAGGTGAGTAATCGTTTCTGGTGTATCTTCACACTAGTAACATTTGTTATTTGTAGCATAGTGTCTCACCTTCAAATCCTTCCTCGTTGGGAGAATATCTTTACACGCTTTCCACGCAAAAGTATGTGCTTTGGATGGTACATTAGATTTCTAGATCGTATTCCAGACGTACTGGTTTGTCATTTCTCTTTGCTGGGAAGGCTGTGCAGACATATAGAGAAAGATAGTAGTTAAGGCATGATACCCTAATTTCGTGGTATATTCTCCAGACTTAGTATGTGTCCAGGGAAAAGTGTCTTGTTCATGGCTCTGTAAAAGTGGAGTCCAACACTCCGAATCCCATTCATCCGTGTCCTATTTCATTAGTTCATCGACAGTCCTTAATCGAGAGTGAACCGGTTCATCTGGAATGATTCCTAACTTAAGCCATTTATGTTTCAAGAACTCAGTATTTTTCTCTATTCTCAGTCTGAATGATGCCTTCGTGTATCAAGATATCACCTCTTTCAGTCAGGCTCGCCATGACCAAGACCGACTTTGTCGTAGTTCCACTTCAAGGAAGTCTTCATGGGGGTGATAGATACTCTTCAGAATCATTGGCGCCAGGGACTCCGGTTTCTATAACAAGTGTGCTATGCTGTAGATCTCGGGTTTGGGCGCAAGGCGATCGACCGGGGTCTAGCGCCTAGGCGGGATTACACAGGGCCTAAGCGGAATTATACGCTTTTGAATCCCGCTATGTAATTTTGTATATTTAATAATATATATGTAATAATTATAGAAATTTTAACTATTTAAGTCATAAAAATTATCTAGCAACACTATAGTAAATATATTAATACTAAAAATTGAGTTATAATATCAATTAAAGAATTTTCGAGAATAAGAAAAATAACAAGAAGGCCTATGCGGGAATGTTTTCCCAATAATCGGCGCCTAGGCGGACATTTTTTGCCATTAATCGGCGCCTAGACGGGCTAGGCGCCTATTCCACAACGACTAAAGCGCTAGGCGAAACGCCTAGAATTTTAACTAGGCGTAAGCGGCTGAGGGGGGGAGTTGACGCCTAGGCGGGGAGATCTACAACATAGCCGTCATGCTTGTGCTGCAAGTAGAGTAGTGTCCATTCTCTTGAAATCTTAAAAGCCCAAGCCCCCTATGACTTTTCTATAGTCATTTTGTCCCGTGTTAGCTAGTGAATTTTGTTGTTCCATCGCATTCCACAAAAAGTTAGCAATGATAGATGTTAGTTTCTTGCAAAAAGAGATTGGGAACGAGAAAATGAACATTGCGTAAGCCGGTATCGCTTGAAGGATAGCTTTAATTAAGACTTATTTCCCCCATCCGAGAGTACTTTCGCCACCCACCCATGTGCTCGTGAGAAAACTTTGTCCGCAATCCATTATAAAGTTTTGATCTTTGACCTCTTATGACATAATGGGACGCCGAGTTATTTGCCCAAGGCTGGAGATTCAACAATATCTAGAGTTTGAGATGTGTCTCGGCGCAGTTTGTCTGGTGTACCCTTACTAAGACAAACTGAGGTTTTGGAAAAGTTGACTCTCTTTCCAGAGCTAGTTCAGTATGTCTCGATGCAATCCTGGAACTCATCAATTTTTTTGTACATCAAGTGTCAGAAAAAACAAAGAATCATACGCAAAAAGTAAATGGGATATAGTCGGACAATAACACGTGATTTTAAGCCCCTTAATAGATGAACTGGACACTTTCGCGTCAGTCAAACTACTAAGTGATTCCATCATAAGTGAAAACAAAAGAGGGGATACGAGATCTCTCTGTCTAAGTCCTCGGTTGGTGCAAACTTTGACATACGTCATCCATTTAAGTTAATTTGGAAAGAAACCGTAGAAATAGAAATTTTGATCCATCACATCCATGTTTGATTAAAGCCCAGCCTTTCTAGCATTAGTAATAAGTAATCCCATTGGAGAATTGGTCGTATGCTTTAGTAAAGTCTTATTTGATTGTTGCCATGTGTTGTTTGCGTTTTATCTTTCGTTTCATGTAAAACAAGATTTCATGTGCAATGAAAATATTTCTTGGATCGTGTATCCCTTGATGAAAGCCGATTGGGTCGGCGAGGTAATTCTACTCATGATACCCTTTAACCTATTTGCCATAATTTTTTTAGATGATTTCATATCATAAATTCACACATGCGATAGGTCGACAATCGTCCACTCCTTCTTGTATATCCCCTTTTGGTATTAAAATTATCAGTGTTTCATTAAGTGATTCCAACGAGATCTTATTATTGAAAAAGGATCGCACCATTAGTAACATGTCGTCTAATGTTTCAGTATTCCCTGTAGAATTTCCCGTTAAGGTTGTCTAGTCTTGAGGCTTTCCCGGGTCTAATGCCAAAAACAACTCTCCTTACCCCGTCGATGTTAGAGATGCTGTTAGCATGCTATTCATACCATCAATGATTTTGGTATAATGAATTTGACCGCCTCTTGCATATTGTTTCCTCCCGTATCAGTAAAAAGATCTTTATAATATATGGAGAATGTATCTTTGATAGCGTCTTTTGACTCAATCAAATTTCTAAAAGAATCATTAATGGTAAGAATCTTGTTATGGTTTCGTCGTTGAGTTGTAACTGCAAAGAAAAATTTAGTGTTCTTATCGCCGAAGTGGGTCCAATTTTGTCCTGTCCTGTCTGCCCAATATTTCTCTTCTCAACTCCATAAAGTGTGTAATTGTGATCAAATGATAATTTATTTGTCTTGCGCCCTTTGCGAGTATGACGCATTATTGATTCTTGTTAACTCTGTCTCAAGTCACCTGATGCGCCTCTTATTGTTAGGAAATGTGTGTTTGTTCCAGGTCTTTAGTGCCAACGTGGTGTCATTTCTCTTATCCATAAGGGACTCTAAGGCTCTCGGGGATCCCCAAGCTTGTTGTATAATGAGCCGGCACTCATAATAACCCATCCAAAAATGTCTCAAACTTAAAGAAAGTGTCAGATTTTGTTGTTTGCCCATTACACATCAGTATAAATGGGGAGATCCGACTGCCGATGAGACAAAAACAACTGCATTTGGGAAGTTGTAGCTCCATGTGGTTCTCAGAAAGGCTTTACTAATCTTTGTTTTAACAAGGTTGTCGTCCAGTCAACGGTTAGACCAGGTGTAAAACTTTCCAAAATATTTCAGGTCACATAAAAAGTTAAAAGCAATAAATGAGTTAAACATCAAAATATGTTGTGGAATAGCAGCAATACGACTATATTTTTCTTCCGTCTTCAGAATATCATTAAAGTCCCTATAATAACCCAAGGTTCGTTGTGGCTGTCTTTCCACTTAGTTAAAATTAATGCCCATGAAATTTCTCAAGTTAAAATTAATTCCTTTTCACCACGACCATCATTCTTTTGCCCATAAAAGACACTATTCATTTTATTTTTTTTACCCATTAAAAAAGTAGTTTGAGCTATGGGAAGGTTCTTAGAACTCAAATTTTTAGTTATGGGAAGCTTCTTAGAACTTTTATTTTGAGTTTTGGAAAACTTTCCATAACTCACTATTCCTTAAAAAAAAACAGTATCTTTTACTGGATAATGGACAAAACTGTAAGGGTTTATTGAATATTAACCCTTAAATAAAAATATAATTTGTTTAATAATCAAATTATTTTTACAATCTATAAATTATCTCAGAGATTAGTGATATGATTTAAAAAGTTATAATTGTAAATATGTGTAACTTAGAAATAATATTTTTAAATATGTGTAACTTAGAATAATATTTTTAGAATAATTAATGTTAAAATATTTTTAGATCAATATAATTAAAAATGAAATTTGCTTATTTTATATAAGTTAGTTTGTACTTTGGTACTATCGAGTACCGACTACCTCGTAGTACCTAACTTCTGAAATAAGAAAGGTTCAAATTTTATTTTTCTTGATCAAGTCCAAAAAAAATTGTAGAAGCCGTAAATTTTGACAAAACGTGCTTGCCGACATCAACCAATCCAAAAATTAATTTCAAATTTATCAGGGACCAATGAATAAATACCTACAATTATATAAAGGGATAAAGCAAAGCAAGGCTATATTGTAAAAATATAAGTATGTGGCCCCCGCACAGAACAGCCCCATTTATGGCATGGTCAAACGTTGTCCCGCAAGATGTGAAAGAAAGCTACAATATGTCCGTCCAGTTTTGGCGTTTTGTATTATAATAAACCTATGACCAAAACTAGAATATGTCCTATATAATGTGTTTCATTATGTGGATACCATTTACTTAACAATTTACATATACACCCTTAGACTTTTCGTTTTATTTCATAGAGCCATAATAGGGTTCTATGCTCGTTACTATTTAACCAGTCATAAGAAAAAGGACATACGTGTCTTTCAATATAAAATATATTCAATGAGAATACAATTTAAATTACTCCTTCTACTTTTAACTTTTATTTATTACTCTTTTTATAAAGTGTAACCAATAATTTTATATTTATTAAAGAGTTATTAGCTCATATAGTCCTAGGACCCAACTATCCACCCATATCAAGTCCAGCCCCTTGTTTTCCCCTTAGCAGGTCCAGCGAATTATGTAATCTTCCAACGTTGCCCTTCTTCATAATAGGATATAATCAAGTCATACCATAATTTCAGCAATTAACGATTTCCACTTATGTAGCATATCTATTTAATTCCATTTTTATTGCTAATTTACTATAGTAAATTTCTTAAATGTTTTTAACATCACAATTAGATGAAGACGTACCACCATTATCATCTCCAACACTACACATCACAGCATTCATCCACATTCGATATCAAAGGTATGTTCTAAATCTCTTACTTTTTCTTGCATCTTGATTACATTAAGCTTGTTCTATGTTTCATGAAAATAATATATCATAACATTATATAATATACCAGCATTATAGCATAGGATTTGCATTTTTTGCTTTTGATAGATCTAAGTTGTTACAAAATACTAAAACAACCCTTCACAATATAAAATGCAGCACAATTTTGTGTTTCACTGAAGATATACATTCTTCTTTGTTGTGTTTAGTTAGGCATGGCATCCAACGTTCTCGTCCTTTTCCGTTTCAACAAAGAGAAGACTTTGAAGTTATTCAGATTATTTGATTCTTACGAATCTATCAGAAAGCTCAGCCTGGTAGACCAAAGAAGAAGAGATTCCCATTAGAAGGAGAGCGTGCAGATACTTCACAGCGACGAATGTGTAGCAACTGTCACACATATAGTTACTCGTGCATTTTCTTTTTCGTGTTTTTAACTTTCAATAAGTGTAATTTGGTGCACACTCAGTTATTAGTTTGAACTACTCCATTTATGAATAAAAGAATGTTTTATGTCCCTTACATTATGTTGTTTTGCAATTAGTCAGTTTAAAATTGTGACTGTCATAACCCATTAGTTATAATATACAACCCATCAACACAATATACATAACCCACCACTAAGTTAAATAAAAAAAAGTCTAAGCCACCCAATTCAACAGTCACACCATCGATAGTACGAATCATTGCCCATCATGTTTATTATTAATATACGTTTAGTATTTTACCACCAATTATCATGAATAATCCATCAGTACAACAAACATAATCCACCCTGTTTTAAAGTTAATTAGTATATACCATCTGTTTGTACTATCACACCACCAGAAGTACGCACATCACCCACCAAATAAAACAATTGATACCTGTTTATTTCACCATCAGTTATACACAAAAACCCATTAAAATTATGATGGCATAGGGTTTGTCTTTTGAAACCTTGAAGACGACGATGGGTAACGGGCTTTGACTTTTTTTTGGCGCTTCAAATTTTTATATTCTAATATTTGATTGATTCCATGATAGTAGCAAAATTGGTTTTGGTAACAAAATTATAATTAATGGTTTACTAATTTTTTTACTGATTCCTTGATATTAGCAAAATTGGTTTTGGTAACAAAATCCTAAATTAATGGTTTACAGATTTTTGACTGATTCCGTGATATTAGCAAAATTGGTTTTGGTAATAAAATCATAATTAATGGGTTACAGAGGGTAAGTTTGTCTTTTGTGGTGGGCTGGACCTGATGGGCAATGGTCTATTGGTTGTGGACTCTATGAGTTAATCACCCTTTATTAAATAAGGGTTATATAATAAAAATAAAATTTATTTAATGCTTCTTCTAATTCTCGTGTCACAAAAAATAAGACAAATTAAAATAAACAAAGAAAATATAAAAAAATATAATGAAAACATTAAATGATAATATACTAATTTAATCAAAAAAATAAATTATTTCAAATTTTTATATTATAAATTTTTAAATAACAATAAAATAAAAGACATATATTATAATAAGAAAAATAATAAAAGATATAAAACAAAATATAACGATACACATAATAAGATAAAATGATAAAAGAAAAAAAGTTAAATAACACATTACAAAATAAACTATCGATTTTTATTTTATATATTATATAGATACTTAATTTTAAAATTTATACATATTTTTACTTTTTTTTTGTCAGATTACAAATACACACCTAACCATCCTCTTTACTATTCTATTGAATACACTGTTCAAATCGATATTCATTTCTTGATTTTGTTGTGTGGTCAGCTGTCTAGCATTTTTTTTATGCAAGCATGCCTGCCCTTCCATTTATCTGCCTTGGAACGTATTTGAAGGTGATCAGGTCGAAGCGGTCCACCAACAAACCGACCTTCCTCAGCATTGGATGAATCGTCCAATTTTCCACTAACAATCGCCTAATACTTTTAATAATTTTAAGGTTGTCAGAGTAGATAGCCTTCTCTTCGTTTGGAAACTCTTCACACATTTGTATTGCTTCCGGGACTACTTGAACCTCTCCCTCAATGATTGAGTCATAGAGAGTTGTTTTGGTATGATCAATCCTGATACCATTATGTTTATGTATTTGTATAATAACTATCACTGTTGTTTCATATGATTGAGTAAATGATGTATCACACATAAAGGCTATCTCAATAAACTTCGTCCTGTCTTGGTCTGCTCCAAGTGTTGATTTAATGTTGCTGATACATCTTGATTCCGCCAGTCTGCTGCAAATAATTCTCTCATGACTATGTTTGTTGATCCAATAACACTATCCGCTTAAAGTTGTTTGTTTCATGCATGCTTTTCATTTTAGCTTTCCATATACTCTAGAATAGCAAACAAACCAGTGCTGCAGCTGGTCTTTTTGTTCACCCTTCATTAGTTTATAAATTGATAAATTTTAAAATCCAAGATCCAAGATCGATATTGTCATATTCATGTATTTTAATTTGAAGTGGCGATCCATCCCAGATAATTTGACTTACCGAGCAGCTCAGCAGGCGATGTTCTACCGATTCTTTCTAATTTTGGCACCAACTGCACCTGGTTGTGTCCAATCACTTCCTCTTTTCTAAATTTTCATTGTTGTATTTCTTTATTACATGCCTTCCATATGAAAACTCTAACTTTATTTGGAATATTAGCTTACCATATGTATTTCCATAAGTATGGTGTGCTAGATTCAAATCTTGTTGATGTCCGAGGTTCATTATTGTCACGCAGATCTGTGAAAATCTTATATCCAATTTTTGTGATGTATTCCCCATTTGTAGAGTGAGGCTGGAGGAGTTTATCTTCAATATCCGGTTGAAAAAATTTCAATCTTAAAATCTTTGGGATAATCAGGTTCATAAATATTTCATCTAGTAATTTGTGTTTCATTATGTTGTACCTTATCTCCATAGTTGTGATACTATTTTCAACTCACAATCATGTGGGTTTTCTAGTTCTCATTGTGAGTCTAACCATCGAGCATTCCATATTTTTTATTTTTTACTATTACTGATTGATATATTCCATAACTTTTTATAAAATCTCTCCCTTCCTATAAGCTGGTCCATGACCATGTACGACATTGTCTAAGTTTAACTTTCATGAATTCAGATTTAGGAAAATATATACCTTTCGGTAATCTTGTTGCTAACGTATTTGGGTTTATAAAGATCCTCCATACTTGTGACTTAAAAGTGTCTTGTTTATTCTTTTAAAATCACTAAAGCCTATCCCTCCTAGAAGCTTACCAATATCCAATTTCTCCCATGCGAACCAATGTATCTGATTTTGTTCTCCCGAGCTCCACCAAAAATAAAAAATTGCAGAAATCATTTTTTTACAAAAAGGTTTAGGATAAGAAAAAACCGAATTTGTGTATACTGGTATAGCTTGTAAGACTATTTTTATTAGTAATTCCTTTCCACCATCTGATAGCAGTCGTGATTTCCATCCCTCAGTTTTATAAATATTCGTTTCGCAATTAGAGAGTGATTCCACCTTAGATCTATTATGACATATTGGGACATCAAGATATTTCCCAAGATCATTAGTCTTATTTTTATATATATTATCACATGCCGCACCCCAGAAATCTACAAGTGTATCATGGGTAAAACAAATAAAATATTTTGTAAAGTTAATCCGCTGCCCTGAACCAACATAATATATTGAAATACATTCTTGGAAAGCCTGAATCTCACGATCATCAGTCGTTAAGAAAAATAAAGAGTCAAGAAATAAAAGATTCTCTAATATGGGACAATTACTAGTAATATGGATCACATGAATAATATTCAACAATATTCTATTTTCAGTTAATCTGATTCAGTCATGGGTGTGAACGAAAAATGGGACAAAGGATTGTCTTGTCTTAAGCCTCTCTCAGGTTTAAACTTTCCCATTCTATCATTGTTAATATTGATTTGAAAATAAACCGTGGCAATACAGTTTTGTATCCATATGATCTATTTCTCACAAGAACCAAGTTTTTTAAAAATAAGAAGCAAGAAATCCCAACGTACCTAGTCATATGCCTTTGTCATGTCTAGTTTGATAGCCGCCATATGTTTGGGACTTTTTAGTTTTCTTTTCATGTAAAAGTAACTTCTTGTGCCATCAGAATATCATCTTGAATAGCTTGTCCCTTAATAAATGTTGTTTGTGTTGAGGAAACAATACTATCAACATAAATCTGTAACCGATTAGCCAAATATTTTCAATAATTTTATAATTAAAATTAACACAGGAAATAGGTCTATAATCCCTTATTCTTTCTTGCTGATCTCCTTTAACATCACAGATTTGACGTGTTATACCACACCAAATTGTTGACTATCACAATAAAACCCGATTTCACGTACCGTTGCGACGATTTTTTCTTCACTTGTCTCGCATATGAACCGGATTTCCCAGACCGTTGTGAAGGTAGAGTTGTCATAAATTTTTCCTGAAATTTTTCTTTTTTTCTGGTATTGCCGGTCACATGCTTGAAATATCTTTGACCCTTGGACCGTCGCGACCCTTGACATGTGTGACAATACGGTTGATGCACTAACTAGCCATTCATATGGCCGGTGTGCCGGTCGTGTGAATTTAACTTTGTGACTTTGACTGTATCGCGAACCGCCGTGAGCCTTGGAGGACACTGCTATGTTGGTGGGAGTTGTTGTGCCTACGTAATTTTCCTCAACTTCACCCCAAACTCAGAATTTTACCTACCTACACAATAAAAAACACTACTCTTTCTCTCTTATTAGCTCTAACACATTAAAATTATTAATATACACTACAAAATTAAAAATTTAACTAGGAAGCAATTAAAACAAGGGATGCCTCCAAAAGGCACTTTTGTCTCACGTCGTTCAAAGTTCGACGTGTTACCTCGGTTATTTCTTTTTGATATAGCCTGCCCAGCAGTGAGTGAGGTTATCAACATCTATTAAATTGAGTTTGAAACTCTTCTTAGCTTTTACCTCAATCACTTTTGCTGAAACAACTCGAGAGATGAAGTATGGCCCCATCCAAGAACTTTTGTGCTTGGGGTTGGGAGATTTCCACGCTACCTCATCTCCCACCCAAACTCATCTTTTACTTTCTTTCCCACAGTATCTTGGGGGCTCAAAATATTTGGTTTCTTGGTCACAACTCTAATTAACGAGAGTTCTCATGACTCGTTTTTCTTCTTCTTTTCTGAAACATAGAACGTTTCAGATTTGTTTTCAATACAAAGGGTCATAGTTCCCTCATTCACATCAACTATGGTGTCGCTCGTTGCTAGGAATGGACGCCCAAGTATGAATGGGACGTTCTTATTTGTCCCATAGTCAATAAAAATGAAATCTAAGAGAATAACAAGATTACCTACCTCGGACAAGCACACCCTCGTTTACTCCCCCCCAGTTTTGTTGTTGATTAACCCGCAAGTTGTAATATTATGGATGTCGGTTTTGCGTCTCCAGTACCAATCTTCTCAAAAACACTTTTGGGCATAAGATTTACACTCGCACCCAAATCACACATCGTCTTTCCTTCAAATATACCACCTATTTTGATTGGGAGATTAAAACCTCCAGGATCATTTAGCTTTGGTGGTAACTTTCGCGGAACGTGCACCGATATCCCTTTGGGGGGTGCCACAGTCTTGGATTCCGTGAACTTATTCTTATTGGAGAGTGTCTCCATGAAGAATCGATGATAGTTTCTCTTACCCTTAATAGATTTGAGTAAAAGGACGTTGATTATCACTTGATTTAACGTCTCTATACACTTTTTATATGCATGATCTTCCTTCGGATAGGCGATTTGTTATGGAAATGGTTGTGGATAATGGCAGAGTAGGGGCGGCGGTCTCGCCATGTTCTTCTCTTGCACTTTCGGTGCAACATTTACCTCTCTTGGATTTTCATTCTCATCTTGCTCAACCTCTTCAACCCAATTCTCGACTATTACCTCATCTAAGTTCATATCGTCTACGTTCAACTTGGTTGGTTTGATCTCTTTCGGAAACTCCACTACACTAGATGTAGATGGTGGTGATTCATTTATCTTTCCAACTTGAATACTAATAGTCTTACATGATTCGTAACCAACCTTGTCATCAACATATTGGATCATTTTTATGTTAGCATATGTACCTTGGGTCGACTAAAAGGGTTGGCTTTGGTGCATTTGTTCTATGACTGTAGTGAGTCGCATCACGATTTGCTCTAAAAGTTGATTCTGTTGTTGCAGATCCTACACTACTGATATAGTGGAATCGATATTTGCCTCACTTCTGACCATAAATTGACTAAAAGACTCTTTCAAATCATTAATACCTTCATGTGGATGTGATGGAAGTGCCATAGGAGCTTGACTCTCGTTATAAGCATCGTGACTTGATGGTTGATTGGCTTGATTATCATAGGCTTGTTCATGCAGATTTAGCTATTGAGGTGGCGCTTGATACACAGTTTCTTGAGGACAAGGTTGATATGAATAGTTTTGAATAGCGACCCTACTTGGAATTGATTGTTGCATTTAATTACCTTGGTGATAATTCTGAAATTTTTCCTGATATTTCCCATGGAATATCCATGAGTTGTGTTTACGACCTCCACCTCCAAATTTTTGCTTTGGTAGTGTTTTCCAACAATTGTAGTGAGTCGATGCACTTGATTTTGCAAGCTATAAACCTTAGCCTCCATATCATTATTAGTAGCAGCAGCTTGTGGTTGTGGCCAACTCATGTCAGGTTTGATAATCCTCTCCATACCACTCTTTGCTTCATCGGATCCATGGAGACAAAACCACCACGACCCATATCATCTACTCTCAACCTTTACTATGAATTGAGTCCTTTATAGAACATGGCTAACTGTAATTCTAGTGTGTATATGTGTAGTGGACATCTTGCCAACTTATTTTGAAATCCTGTTCATGCTTTGACAATACTCTCACCGACTTCTTATAAAAAATATATTAGCTATATTTGTTCCTTCAATCGCATACTTGTAGGATAGAATCGATCAAGAAAATCTTGCTTAAAGTTTGTCCTAGTCTGATAGTAGCTCGGGAGGTTGATCATCTAATCAATCGCTCGTAGTTCTTGTCAAGAAGAATTGAAACATGAAGTAATACATCTGTTCTCGTGTGACACCCTCAGTATTGTAAGCATAAAAAATTTGCATGAATTTATGAACAGAATGGACCAGATCTTGATATGCAGCACCCTTATAATTTCCATAGCTCGAGAATCGATTGAGCTTGCCTTGATCAGGCTTGAATCGCACGGCTTGAATAGCTGGTGGGCGAATACCAATGGGTTGCACTCAGAATGGGCCTGGAAGGCCTAGCTCTAACTGTTGATTAATTGCATTAGCCATCTAAAAATCTAAAAAAAGGCAAAAACAAAAATAAAAGCGTAAACTAGAACAACTAACACTAAAACACTAAGTAAAAACACAAAACCAACGGTGTAGTCCCCAGCAGCGGTGCAAAAACGTGGTTATGGCAAAGGTTTGATAAAATCACGATATTAATAAGAGAGCAAATACCTTATACCACTACGATAAACTCTCCGCAAGTGTATGGATCGTTTGCAAGTAATGTGTAAGTAAATAAGTGCAAACACCTTATACCACTTCGATAAATTCTGACCAAGGGGTTTCCTTTGCTTTTCTTCACTTCTTATCATTATCCCTAGGTGCAATAGCTTCCAATACCTATGTGCTACACACATAACATACAAATTACACGCAAAAACTCTAAAAATAACAAAACACCTAAAACTAGACAAGAAAGTGTAAATCAAGAAAAATTGGGTAAAAATCCCAAAAATAAGTATTAAATACCCCTAAAATGATGTCTTGTGATTAGATTATTCTATCACATAAATGGAGACATCAGATATCATGCTACTTCTTTCAACATATTCTTTTCTTTCCAGTCTTTATTTTACCCTGAAAAAAGGTCACAATACAAAACTAGTGAATCATCACCAAGAGCACAATACATAAGCTTGAAAATACCCATCCCAATAATGGTTCCCATAATGTGAACCCACCACCCCAAACTCAAGCTCTAAAACGACTGTCTAAGCATCGCAATTCGAGTGCGGGTTATATGGAAAATTCCTAAACTCAAAAGGGTATGGCTTGTAACGTGGCTAACAAAAAGGCTTTAGAAGGCTAGAAAGGGCTGAGACGGACAATAATTCAATAATATATGGACAACAAGATAAAAGGTAACACTGGGCTTATCAAAGAACCGCCTGATGTCTCCATATTTGTGATTTATTAATCTAGGTTTGAAACATCATTTTAGGTGTATTTGATTAATTGTTTAGGGATTTTCCCCATTATTAGATAATTTCTTAATTCATGTCATGATTTGGCGATATATTAATTATAGAGCATATTTGGTATAATTTGTGTGTTAATGTGAAGCTCTTAAGGTTTATGGAATATAATTAGATGCCAATCAATTCAAAGGAGTTAAGGAAAGAAGATCCAAGGTGAAATCTAGAGTTAAAAGGAAACAAAGTTGAGTTAGGAAAGGAAAAGCTACCAAATAAATCTGCCATGGTGAAAAGCCGTCCAGTGTTTTGAAGACTTCTAGATAATCGACGACGAATTTGGATGAGATATACCTACAGATAAATCTTTGAATTAAGGTAGATTCCAAAGTGTGGGAAAATCCGATAAGTATTGAAGGAGATATAACCAAAATAGTGAGCATTGTTTATCATGTCCTATATTTTAGGAAACGGATTTGAATTGGGCTTAGACTCCAATTACTTGTCTTCTACTCCAATATTTCGACCTAGGGTTAGAAAACACCTATGAATACACCCTCTTATCATTGAAAACACGTCCTTGCTCATCCTTTAATTATTATTACTCTTAGAAATCATCCACATAAGCAAGAAGACCTAGAGAGGAAGACAAGAGGTTGAAAAGTCACAAACTCCTCTTCTCCATCCTATCCCTATATCATTAGGGTAATTTGTATTAGATTATTTAGCTTAACTTTGTTTATAATTACTTTTATCCTTAGTTTATTTATATGTCTTTAGTTATGAACTAATTTTCCCATAGCTTGGGCTTGCATATGTATAATCTTTGAATTCTAATTCTTTATTTGTTTTCACGTTATCTGGGAGTAACCTTTAAATTGATTGAGCTACTTAGTTACTCTATACATATGTTTTATGTGCTTTGACCGAATTATTGTAGTTCTTGCGGTGTACAACGTATAGGATTACCATAGTAGTTAGATGGTCACCCAGAATGGGTGTCTAATTATTGAAACACCACATAAACGTCTAGTGTGCGGTAGTTATCTTGAAGGGCTTGCCTAACTAGATAGTCATTCGGGTTTGATTTAACCACCGATCATTGTGCAGGGTCCCTTTACCCAAGTCCCCTGGTAATTGTTAGGTTGCCACTAAGTCCATCCAGAAGGAGGTTAGGAGGAATATAGAATCTTGACTATTTATGGAGCTCAATTCACCCCTTATAACTCAAATATTGATTAGAGGGATAAGTGCATACTAGCAATCCTAAGCTATATCTCCCATCTACATTCTTTATTATATTGTTTATTTGCATTATTATATTTTTAATCCAAAAACTAAATAAATATTATTTCTTTTTTGTCTTATTATCAAACAATTCATTTCTCCTACACTTCTTTATATACAGAACTAGATCTAACGGATTAAATCCCCGCGAACGAGTTTACTTACCAACTAAACTTGCAAAAGTTCTGTGATACTTGCAGTGAGTTTCCGTGGTTGTTAAGGGTGTGAGTCCTTATCTTTATTTTTATTTAAATAATTATTTTATCAAACTTTTGCCCCCACGAAGTTTTTGTCGCCGCTGCCAGGGATTTTTCTTTAAGTTAGTTTATTTGTGTTTATTTAGTATAGAAGTTTTTATTTGTTTTCAGTTTTAGGCGTTTTCTCTTTAGTCTCTTCTCAGGTTTCTTAGGTATGGAGAACTATTACGCACCAAGGAATACAAATATGCATGGGACCCGAAGTCAAAATTTCTATCAAGAAGGTTCGAGCTATCAAGTTCGAGTTCCACCACAGCCCATGCATAATCCGCAAGCAGGAACCATAACCGATCTCCAACAAACGATGAAACCACTATGGGAAATAACTCAAAGCTCCATTCAGCTCAACAATGAAAGATTCAAAGTGCAAGAGACGCATGTCACCCAAGTAACTAGTGACTTTCTGAAATTTCAACAAGAGCTTCCACAGTTAATCCGAGGTTAGCAAAGGTTAAGGCTCCAAAGGAACTTCCGTCTCATCCACAAGAAGGTATAAATGAATTGAAAAATAAGGTGGAGCAAAATGATTCAAGGATCGATGCTATTGCATTCTTAGTGAAATTTGTGCACCAACAATATCAAGCAATGGAGCTAAGAATAACGCAAGTCACTACGATCAATCAACAGTTACAACATGAATTACATATGAAACTGGGCGATAGCAATGTTGGGTTTAAGGATTCAACCATAAAAGAACCAACCAAGCTTAGCGTAGATGAGGTGATTGTTGAGAATCAAGGTGCGAAAGAGGTTGAGAAAAATTTCAAGCATGTGGTTAGAAAAGTGCAACAAAAAACTAAGGAAGAAGAGACAACTGCACAAAAGGTGAAAGAAGAAAAAAGTAAGGTGGGGCCACCACCTACACAATCATCATCACCAATCGAGTTGAACTTAATGGAAGTAATAATTGAAGATTGGGAAAGTAAGGATGAGGTTGGAAGTACAACCGCAAGGAGTGCAGAAATTCTGACAAATAAAGAACCCACGAAGCTTAATTTTGACAACGTAACAATCAAAGAGGGGGTTAAGGAGGTTAGAAAAGTAAATAACAAGGCGGAGATACCGCCTACACATCCGCTTCTATCACCACCATATCTACTAAGAATTACATATCCTAGTGGTGATACTAAATCTGAAACATCAAGCCCAGAAAAAATCATTGTTCTTGTACTCAAAGTAATTGATAAAGAGCCTACAGCACCAAAAGTCTTCAAAGAGATTCCTTCCAAGAAGAGTAAGAGTGTAGAGGTTGAGATCGAGACTATAGACTTTACTAACGAAAGCTTGACAGAAGTTCCAAAGAAGCTACCACCAAAGATGCAAGATCCGGGAGCTTTATAGCTCCAAATCATTATAGGTGGTAACTTCGAATCTAAAACGATGCGTGACTTGTGTTTAGGTAGGAATATCATGCCCAAGAATATGTTGGAGAAGTTAGGCATGGGAGATGCCAAAAGAAAAGACATCAATTTGCTGCTCCTAAATAACTCCACGATAAAGCCATGGGGAGCCATTGAGGACATGCTTGTCCATGTAGGTACTTTAGCTAGACCTACAGATTTTTGTAATTCTTGATAGCATTTTAGGTCAACACGTTCCATTGATACTTGGACACCCATTCTTGGCAACAAGTCACAACATAATTGATGTTTATGAGGGGACCGTGACTCTCCGAACTGAAGAAGAATCCAAAACATTCCACTTTGTGGATGAAAATAATGAGGGGTCACGTAAGGTCTTAATAGTTTGTGTTGTGACCAAGGAAGTTAAAAATAAAGTACATAATAAACCTGTGAAGAAGAGAATCAAAAGTGAGTTTGGGGTTGGTGACGAGGTTCCATGGAAATCCCCTAAGCGAGAGAATAGACCACGGGGATTCAAGAATTCCTGGATGGGTCCTTTTGTTGTTACAAGAGTTGTTTCGGCAAAATAGATTGAAATTCAATCAAATAAGGGTCACAAACTTCGGATAGTAGATGTGCACAACCTCGAGGTTATATAATCAAGAGATGATCTAGGTAGCACGTCTAACTTTGAAAGACGTTAAACAAAAGTTCTTTACGGGAGACATTTCGCAATTTATTTTATGTTTTTATGTTTTAGTTCGTTTAGTTTAGTTGTTATCAATAAGTATTGCAGTAATGAGGAAGGTATTAGTGTTTTTGATGTGTAGGTATTCGAGAAATCGAGTTTGGGGCAAAAAATCGGTGCTTGGCATAAACCATCAGTACCCTAAGGTACACCACACCCTTCACGCGGTGTACCACACCCCACAAAGGGGTCACGAAGGTCAAAGAATCAGGTACACGTACGAGGATTCATAAGCGAAACTGTATTGTCACTCGCGCGTGTACCGTGCCACAGTGTCATCCAGCGAGATCTTGCGATTAACCGCACGCAACCCACGGTGCACAACACCTAATGAAAACCGTTGCCACTGTTATGAAATCAGGGTCCACGCCGAGAGCAATAGAGATCTTACGGTGTGCCACACCTCACCTGCGGTGCATTACACCCAAGAACTATGTCGACCAATGTGAAAGATCGTGTCACGTGAGGGAGACAGTACTATGTTGCAGTACACCACACACTACAGCGGTACACCGCACGACACGCCAGAAAACTTAGGAAGACCATAACTTTGCTCACGGAGGTCGGAATTCACTTTTTCTTGAGATTAAACCGCGTGTTTTTTTGAGATCTATGCAATGGTGAAATAAAAATTTACTACCGGTATACCGGTCTTTCTGGCCGGCTAGCCGTCCCACCGTATCGACAAACGCGAAGAAGGGTCACGACGGTCCAAGCCGAGAGTTTGACCGGTATGCCGGCCATATGAGAGGTATACCGACCCGGGGCGGCTAAAAGCTTATTTATGAGATTTTAGGGTCTCTAATAGTGCAAAACCTAACCCTAACCTTTTCCAGCTTCACAAAAACAGATATTTTAATTCCAAACTCCATTAAAACACCATGAAAGCTTCCCTAAACCTCTACCTCACATCAAAACACCACCAAATAACCATAGATTCATATACAAAATCTTCCCTACCTTCCTATAAACAAGATTTAACCATCCAAATCATTCCAATACATATAGAATCCAAGAATCAAAAGCCAAAATTCCAAATCTTTTTCCAAAATTCCTTGAACCCATATCATCCAAACAAGAGTTAATCATACACACATAGAGAATCGTCATCCTTACACATTTCCTCACCCAGATAACACCTTATCTATCTATAATCAAAAGGTAGTTCAAGAGTGTTCAAATATTTGAGTTGGAGGTCAATTGAGATGCCGAAAAAACAAAGATATTATCTAGTGAAGAGGGAGATGAAGAACCAAAGAAAGGTATTGGGTAAAATCAAGAATAAATCAATTGAGAAGTATACTAGTTCAGGAATAAACAAAACAGTAAATTAGATCAAGACATGAGAGGAAAGCATGTGGTGGTGAAATCAAATAGCAAAGCAGTTACATTTTTCAAGGAAAACACCAACAACCTCTTTTATTCAAATATTTAGATGCCAGATATGAGCACAACTTTCAAAGGCCTTATTATCTGTTGCCACAACAACATTTTCCTGGATGAACGCCTTCACATGAGGGAGTATTCAAGAACAAAATTGGAGAATGTAAGAACAAGAGATTTCTACAGTTGTATGATTGATTGGGACAAATCACAAGAAGAGGTAAGGGAATGCGAAATTGGTGATACTAGAAGTTTACATACAAGAAAAACACTACACCCTATCTTGGGTATTGATCATGCGAGGAAATAGCCTCGAAGAGTTTGTTTTCTTTCTTTCCTACCATCTTTTGGTACTTGCAATATATGTGTTAGTTTTTAATTTTTATAGAGTCTTTTCGAGTCGTGGGACACAACTCATTTTTGAGTTGGGGGTGGGGATTCGTTATCCCTCATCTCCATTTTCTGTGATTTACTGGTTTTAGGAATAATTTAATTTTTTAATAGATGGGATTTGATGTATATTGTGTTTAATGGCTTAAAAGCATACACTAAGTAAGTTAATGATAGTAAGTAATTTGTTTATGAGCTAGTTATTTTGTATGCTTTGAGTATTTACATGAAAACACATATTAATAGTAAAGAAGAGATTAGTAAGTAATGCGGTAGAAGTATGTTTGATCTTAGTGCGCCTTGAGGGGTGTGCAGGTCGTGAGATCTAAGCTAGTTGATATACCCATTTAGTGAACGTGCTAAAGGTGAGAAAGTAACGAAATTGCAGAGTTTAGAAAGTGATTAAGGCGGTTCTTTGATAAGCCCCTTGTTTCCTTTTAGCTTGTTGTCCATTTATTATATTTATATTCTCTCAGCCCCTTCTAATCTTTCTAAAGCCTTTTTAGCCATGTTATATGCCATACCCTTAATTGGTAAAATAACAGCAGCAGATGTGCTGATTTTTTATAGTAATAGTATATTTGCGTAATAGGGACCAATAATGCAATTTGTTCTTTACTGAACAATTTAGTTTTATAATACATATGTTTAGTTGTTTTAATTAGTTCGTGAAATATGTCTTATATCTTTGTGTCATATTCTAGTCGACTTGTTTCACAAGCTAGTACATGTATATGCAGTTCTTTTTTAGAAGGGTTAATTACATCATTGGTCTCCATGTCATGTGAAATAGCCAAATATACCTTTTGAAACAGGGGTATACTCGACTATTTTGCATAATATGAGTACCAATTGTGAAGATAACCCAGAAATTCGAAAACTTTAGCACTGAAATTTCTGATTTTTGGAAGTTTTGATTCGAATTACGGAAGATTTTTTTTTAGGTTATGTTAGATCATCTCCAGCAGTTGCGCCAAATGGATATTTACTGCAAATCAGTTCAAAAAATACAGTATAAGACAAATTGCTAAATGTTCAAAAAAAAAAGACAAATTGCTCACTCCAACAGTTACGATGGTAAGATGAGTGTGAATAGATTTCTTTTTGTTTTTTGTTCCAATTCGAGTTTAAGAGATGGGTTTTAGGTTTTATCATGTTTCATTGTTCTTCTGTTTTCGAACATAAAAAAATGTATCATTGTTTCCAATGTTTACTTTTTTGTTCTGAAATTTTTCGACGTTCCGGTTGTATACTTTCTTTTAATCTTAAAATTTATTATTTATTAATATTCGGAATGTAAAATTAGAAATACAAATCGGATCGGAAAACCGGAAATTTTGGTAATTTATATGTAGTTTCAATTCTAATCCGGTTTTTTAAGAAAAAAAAATCAAAAACCGAAATTTCAGAACATTAAAATTCTGTTTCGAAATTAGAATTTTCGGATCAGAAAAATCGAAAATAAGAAATTTCGCATCCGATTTCCACCCCTATCATGACCTTACATGCAATATTATATCTTTTCAGTGTACGAGCACCTTATATCCTTAACTTAAGATCAAACCATTAGTCCTTTTGATTGTCTTTGCAGGATGCAAAGGATCCAGAAACGCTAGCCAATCTGGTCATACTAGTTTTTTACTGGTCAAGTCTTTATGTTATTGGGTGTACTTCCCTCTATTCCATGCTTAGAGAACATGTACGTTTTATAGTGTAATAGATGTTAGTATTCTATCAAGTGTTATATGGATGTTTTATATCTTTTTGGATATTGTTTTTATCTTTTATTGATATTGCAACTGTATGAGTGATGATATTATTTTATATTTGATCTTGGTAATTTTTTTTATGCATCTTTAGTTGTTATGCATCTTTATTTCATATTTGGGATTCTACAATAAAGACACAAGGCGATATAAACATGGAAATGACTTATACTCCCCTCACTACAACAAGGTTTTAGAAACAAATTTAAATTTATTTGGTAGAATTTTTCCACCAAACAACATAAACCAAAAATATTTTAGAGGGATTTGTCCCACCAAATAACAACATAAACCCCTAAATATGGTTTGGTGGGATTCGATTCACCAAACAACAATATAAACCTTAATATATAAACTCAAAAGTAATTAGATGAAAAATGACAAAACAAATCAAAATATAGTTCGGTGAGATTTGTATATCAAACAACATAAACCCCCAATATAATTGGTGGGATATTTGTCCCACTATATAACGACATAAAAAATTGGTGATTGTTTGGTGGGATTTGTCCCACCAAACAACGACATAAATATTTGGTGGAAAAAAATTTGACGTGAATTTTTTTGGTGGAAAAATGTTTGGCCGTAATCTTTTTGGTGGGAAAAAGTTTTGCCAGAAAAGTTGGCCGAAATATTTTTGGCCAGCAAGTCTGACTGAAAAAAATTTGGACAGAAAATTTGGTCAGAAATTTTTTGATGCAAAAATTTAGTGAGATGAACACATTTAAGGGTATTATTGTTTATTATGTCTTTTATATTAGTCGTGACTTTAAATGCATTATCAACCAATAGTCAATTACTTCTTAAAAGTGACGGAGTATTCAAGTCAATTTCATACTTTCTTAATAATAAACGTAAATCAAAAAAATATTATGCGGCTATAAAAATTGATATGACCAAAGCATATGACAAAGTCAATTGGGATTTTTTGATAAAAGTTCTTAAACAAATGGGATTTTGCAAAAAATGGAGAAAATTAATATACAATTGTATATCAACAGTTAGCATGCAAACCAAAATCAATGGACAACGTCTTGAAAGTTTTAAACCACAAAAGGGGCTGAGACAAGAAGATCCTTTATCGCCGCTGTTATTCTCAATAATGACTGAAGCTCTAATTTATCTTATTAACCAGTACATCAGAGAAGAAGATATTAAAGGGTTAAAGATATCAAGAAATTGCATGGTTCTTACTCATTTACTATTTGCATATGGTGTCGCCTAGGGTGTGATAAAAATAAGATAAAATTAAGTCAAGAAACTACGCACTCTCACCCTAGACAGGCACAGTACTGCAAGTATTACAGAACGTATGCAAGTTTTAGTTAGTAAGTTGAGTTCGTTCTCAGGGACTTAAGTGTGTTAATCACGTGGGGTAGGAATAACGAGTAAAAGTAAATAATTAAAAGATAGAAAATAAAGAGATTGAATTTCGAAATTAATTAATTAAACTATGAAATTAAAAGACAATAAAGTTAAAGATTAAGAATATGAGATGAGAAATATAGCTTAGGTTTTGCTAGTATGCACTAATCCTTCTAATCCTATCTATAAATCTAGTTAATAAGGGAGAATATTAGCTCTTGGTATACTTAGTCAGGATTCTACATTCCCATACCTTAGACCTTGAGAGCGACTAAGGGGGCTACGGAACAACCAAGACGTGGTTACACTCTTAGAGTTATCAAGCGCTACCAAGGCTCTAAGCAAACGCAACAATCAATTGGTGATATGGTGATTAAAACAAACCCTAATGACTATCTAGTTAGAATCATGTTTTGTCAGAACTAATATCGACACTAGACATTATGTGGTGGTTCAATAGTTAAACACCCTGTCAAGGAGACCATCTAACTACTATTAAAACAATCCTAAAGTGATCAGTTCTAGGAAAGACAATAAATCAAAACACATAAACAAATATTAAGTAAGAAGCTAATATCAAATTAAAACATATAATTTCCAAAGAAACTTAGATAGAAGAATTAGAATTCATAGATTATACATTATGAAAAACCCAAGCTATGGGAGGTTTAGTTCATACCTGAAGGAAATAAACTAAAAGAAATTACAAAAGACATCATCTTGCTCTCTACAATAAACTGGAAGAATAAAACGTTAAGAACTAATTAATATGAGGCAAGGATTGATAGGGTATTTTTACAAGTGATATAAGGGTGTATTTATAGGTGTTTAGAATACCTAATTCGTTTTCTTGAGGAAGAGATAAAGTATTGGACTTCTAGCCCAACTCAAATTCGTATGGAAATAAAGATAAACACTGCTGGACCGTTTTGAGCATATCTTCTTCGTTATTGGTCGGTTTGAGCTCCATAAGATACCAAAAGAATACTCACATAATTATCTTTGTCCCTATTAAAGGAAATTACCAAAATCGGCCTATTTCTTGGGGTAAATAGCACTTCTTTAGGCGTGTACTGCAGAATCCCAGATTTAGGCAGCTTTTCCTTTTCCATCTTTTTACCTTTTGTTTCCTTATCTCCAATTACCATGCAAATCTCTTTCCATATCTTGTAATCTTTGACTTGGACTCTAATTAATCTCCATAATTATCTTTAAAGCTACACACTAAATAAATAATTAAACCCAATATGCTCTAGAAATATTATTTTACTAAATCAAGACTCAAAATAGGAAAGTGCACTATTTCTCAAGAAAATCGACTATTATGACTTCTAAATCACTAAAGGGATATGGCTTATAACGTGTTTCAATAAAAAGGCTTTAGAAAGGCTAGAAGGGGCTGAGAATGATATAGCATATAAAATCAAAAATCACAAGGCGAGAAGGTATAAAAAGGCTTCAAAGGCTTCAAATATGAAAGAACCGCCTTAATCACTTTCTACACTATGTAATTTCGTTATTTTCTTACCTTTAGCACTTTCATCAAATGGTTTTGTCAACTAGCTTGGATCTCACGGCCTACACACTTCTCACGGTTCCCTGAGATCGAACATACTTTCTATCGCATTGCTCACTAATCTTTTCTTTACTATCAACGTGTGTTTTCCTGCAAATACTCAAAGCATACAAATAAAATAGCTCATAAACATATTACTTACTATCATCAATTCACTGAGCTTATGCTTTCAAGCTATTAAACACACTCTACATCTAATTCCCATGTATCAAAAATTTTAATTTCTACCTAAAAACAGAAAAATGGAGATGAGAGACAACGAATCCCCACACTTCCAACTTAAAAATGAGTCGTGTCCCCACGACTCGAAAAAGACTCGAAAAACAGAAACTAAAATTAGCAGATAAAAGCATTTACAGAAATGGTAAGGAAGAAAGAGAACATACTCTCGAGGCTATTGCCTCGCATCATTGATATCCATGGTAGGAATTGCTGGAACTTGCGTTAATTGCTCAAGGAGTTTCATGATGTGCACTTAATTAGCATTGATTTGTGCCACATCATTGACTAAGGAAGTTTGAGCTGCTTCAAATTTAGTTAAACGCTCCTCCATCTTCTCTTGCCAACTTTGCTCCTTTTCTTCTTTCGAGACTTGCGTAGAACCCGCTCTTCGAAAGATATCCTTGATCCAAGCATTATCAATATAACTCGTCTTAAATTCGAGTTTCTCTTCTTCACCCAATGTAACATTCGCTTTTCGCACAAGACACGTGATCATAGTAGGAAATTTAACATTATAAACTGATTTAGGAGAGACCGAAAATCGTATCACCTCCTCATAGATCAACTGTGCCACATCTACTTCTTCTCCTCTCAAAATACAGTCCAAAAGTAAAGCGTACTTCATAGTCACATCCAAAGTTCGGGTGTTTCCAAAGATATTAGGAATAAGGAAATTGTGCCAAATTCTCGCATCCGATTGAAGATATTTGTAAGGCCAAGGTGCCTTCAATTCTCCCTTATGTGATTTCACTTTCTCCTAGTCTAATACATGCTCAAAAAGTAATTCCTCATCAAAAAAGAATGTTGCTGGCAAATTGGGAACAGCCTGAACGCTAATATTTGGGATGACCGCTGAATTGGGCCGGGTATGAAAATTGATAAATCTGAATGGTTAGCAATTAACAAAGTGGCGGAATTATTTAATAAGAATTATTCAGGATGGAACGAAAATTTGATTAATCTGATTTGCAATGATAGAGAAAAAAAAAAAGATGCAAATACTGAACATTGATAAAGAAGACAAGATCATTAGGCATTTTTCAAAAGATGGAAATTATAACTCAAAAACTAGATATCATACCCTAATTAACAATGAGATAAACAAAGAGGCACAATCTTCAGCTAAGGTGAAAATAGCGATTCGTCGCTTTGGTCAATAATATGGAAGCCTAATGACCCGACAAAAATAAGGAACTTTACATGGAAAATATGTAATGAAGCAATTCCTACAAAGACTACATTACAAAAAAAAAAAAATCTTCCAATACAACAATGTGTGAATGGTGTGAAGAAGCAGATGAAACAGTTGAAAATCTTTTTTTTAAATGTCCGTTTAATTTAGCAGTTTGGGCAGAATCACTACTTCAAGTCAAAATTGATAAGGAAAACACCCCAAAATTTAAGGAGTGGTTTATCAATATAATCGACTTTTATTCAAGAAATGGATGGGATAAAAGTATCGTTACGGGTAATGTTCTCACAATCCCTTGATAGAAGATTGTACTTAAAATGAGGAACACACAGTACATCTTGTAGCATTATATCATTATCCAATCTAATATCTCCTTTGTGAGTGGATTTAACAGTTTCTCCATTAGGTAAGGTTATAATTGTGTTGTCAGATCTTATGTTACTTGTATATAAAAAGATTGAATATATCAAATGATCTGTAGCACCTGTATCAAGTATCCAAGTTGAAGTAAGATTGTTACCTTCTTGTGTTGAAACATGATGAACAGCTGCATTATGAGGAGAAGAATCGTGAACAAGAGCCATGAGTTTTTCAACTTGAGCAGGGGTGAAGTCATGAGTATGAGTGTGTTGAGTTTCTGTTTCAAGACCATGATCTTCAGCTGAGGTTACATTGTGTGCTTTAGCTTGATTATTATTGCTTCTCTTGCCTTTAGGACCAGTCCAACCAGGAGGATAACCATGGAGCTGAAAACATTTATCAATTGAATGTCCTGTGTAACCACAATGAGTGCATAAAACTCTTTTTCTTTCAGAAAAATATGAAGGTCTTGATTGATTTCGAACAATAAAAGCTTGTGAAGCCGAAGTTTCAATAGAATGAGAGATAGTTTGATGAGATTCCTCTTGAATTAACATTGCAAACACAGAATTGATGTTAGGTAATGGATCCATAAGTAAGATTTGACTTCGAACAACCGAATATGAATCATTTAAGCCAAGCAGAAACTTCATAACAAAATCAGCTTGTTGTCGTTCAATTAGAGAATCAAAAATTTTGCAAGAGCATTGATTCATGAAACCACAAGAACATACCGGCATAGGACGAGAGTGAGAGTATTCATCCCAAATAGCTTTGAATTTACTGAAATATTCAGAGATTGAGCTTGTGTTTTGAGCAATTGAGCTCAATGATTTTTCAAGCTGAAAGATGCGAGTTCCATTAGTTTTGCAGAAACGAGTCTTAATTTCATTGTAGAGATCATAAGCCGAGTTTACATAGAGTAAGCTACTTCGAATTTCTTTTGAAATGGAGTTAAGCAGCCATGATAGAACTAAGTTATTAGCTCTGTTCCACGCAGTGAAAAGGTGAAGATCGGTGAGAGATGGCTGAGTTATATCGCCATTGATAAATCCGAGCTTATTTTTGACAGCTAAGGATATTTCAATGGCTCTTGACCAAGCTAAGTAGTTGTCACCGGTTAAAGCATCGGAAACAAGTGATGCTCCGGTGTTCTCACTTGGATGGAGGTAGTAGGGGCTTGAAAAGTCTTCAGTGATTGAAGTAGGTTGCGCCATGGCAGAGAAAAGGATAGAGTGAGGAGAGAGAAGAGGATTTAGAGATCGAGTAGCTATGCGGAAGATTCTACTACTGATACCATGTTAAATTTGAGAAAGTTACAAACGGAGCCATTGATGAAGGCTTGGAGTTTGCAGAGAAACTGAGCAATGAAGTGAAGAAGAAGAAGAAGAGAGAGTAAAATGAGTAGCCTTTTTTCTATTATGAATTATACAATGTGTTTATGTATTTATACACTTGATTCTTAGTCTAAGATGCTTCTTTGACTTTATTGTTGTAACTAACTAACCATCCTAACTAATTACAGCTAAGCTATACTTGGAGTTCAAGCTAACTATACTAACTATGCATTATTTGCATCTTAGTCCCTGTACTACTATTGCGTCCAATTCTTTCTTCTCGACTTTGGTTGTTATATTCCAAGAGTCCCCCACAAGTGGAACATGGATGTTAATAATGTTCAACTTGGATAGAATATGATTGAATTGTAATAAACCAAGTGGCTTAGTAAGTATATCCGCAAGTTGAAGCCTTGATGGAATATAAAACAATTTTATAACTCCTGAAGCTATCTTCTCGCGTGTAATTTTGCAGTCAATGTCAATATGTTTAGTTCTTTCATGTTGTACTGGATTTGTAGACATGGCAATAGCCGATTTACTGTCTGAAAAGATTAGAGCAGGAAAACAATGATCAAAATTGTAGTCTTTCAATGCATAAACAAGCCATTGAATTTCGCAAGTTATAGCAGCGAGAGCTCTATACTCAGCTTCAGCTGAGGATTTGCTGATTGTAGACTGCTTCTTGCTCTTCCAAGAGATGAGAGAATCACCTAAGAAAACACAAAACCCGGTGATGCTTCTTCTTGTATCGAGACAACCTGCCCAGTCACTATCACAAAAGCCTTTGAGTTTGATTTCCGAGCTGGATGAATAAAAGACACCTTGACCAGGTGTCATTTTGATATATCTTAACACCCTTTGAGCTGCATTCCAATGGGACTTGGAAGGTTTAGACAAAAATTGGCTTAAGGAGTTGACAGAGAAAGTAATGTCTGGTCTTGTTATTGTTAAGTAAAGCAATCTTCCCACCAATCTTCTATAAGAAGTGGGGTTTTCAAGTAGATCATCTTCATCACTTTGAAGTTTTAGTGTAGACTCCATTGGGAATGAAACTGGTTTAGCAGCAGAAACACCACACTCTTCTAATATATCAAGTGCAAATTTCCTCTGACATAAAGAAATTCCTTTGGAAGACCTTGCAACTTCAATACCTAAGAAGAACTTTAGGAGACCTAAGTCTTTAATAGTGAATGCAGAGTGTAAGTAGAGTTTAAGCTTAGTTACTTCATCCATTGAATCACTAGCTATGATTATATCATCTACATAAACAAGGAGTGCAATGAATGTTGAAGAAGTGTGTTTAATGAATAGACTGTAATCACTATGTGAGTGTTTAAAACCATAAGATACAAGAGATTTAGCAAGCTTATCAAACCACTGTCTTGAGGCTTGTTTGAGTCCATAAAGACTTTTATTCAATTTGCAAACTGTGTTAGGAGGTGCATCTAAACCAGGAGGTATTGTCATATAAACATCTTCATATAAATCACCATGTAAGAAGGCATTATTAACATCTAATTGATGTAAGTGCCAGCCTTTGATAGAAGCAAGAGCAACAAGAATTCTAATAGAAACAACTTTTGCAACAGGTGAAAAGGTGTCAAAAAAGTCAAGACCTTCTTGTTGATTGTAGCCTTTAGCTACAAGCCTTGCTTTGTATCTCTCAAGTGAACCATCAGCCTTATATTTGAGCTTAAAAACCCACTTACAACCAATAGGAGATAGAGCTGAGCTTGAAGGAACTATGGTCCATGTATTGTTATCTTGTAAGGCTTTAAGTTCTTGATGTATAGCATTCATCCATTCAGAGGATGTGGAAGCTTGTTTGAAAGATTTAGGTTCATTTAAAGCACTTATAGCAGCAATAAAAGACTTATAGCTAGAAGACAACTTATTAGAGCCTAAAAAATCTTCAAGTGGATAGAGAATACCTTTTGTGAGAGGACCCTCCTGTCCTTGAAGTGATTGAGAATTGCATAGAGAGAGTGAAGTGATGTAGTCTTTGAGGTAGGAAGGAGGTTGTCTTTGTCTGGTTGTTCTTGGTGGAGGCTGTGTGGGTGATGGTGAGGGAGTTTGAATAGGTATAGATGAATTTTGAGATGGGTGAGTGAGTGGAAATGTTTAAACTGAGGGAGGAAACATGAAGGAGTGGGGCATAGATGGTGTATTGATTTGAGCAAAGGGAAAAATATGCTCATGAAATACCACATTTCTTGAAATGATGATTGTGTTTGATGATAGATTTAGGAGTTTATAGCCTTTAGTTCCAGGAGGATAACTGAGGAAAACACATTTAATAGCCCTGTGATCAAACTTTGATCTACCATTTGTGAGTGTAGATGCAAAACACAAGGACCCAAAGACTCGAAGATGGTTAAGCTTAGGTGGTTTATTGTATAAAATGTGATAAGGAGAAAGATTTTTGAGAAGTGGGGTGGGTAGTCTATTAATGATGTGAACAGCTGTAAGAATAGCCTCAGACCAATATTTTAAAGGCAATTTTGACTGGAACATTAAAGCTCTAGCAGTGGATAAAAGATGTTGGTGTTTTCTTTCTACCAAACCGTTTTGTTGTGGGGTTTCTACACAACTAAGTTGATGAATAATGCCAAGAGAAGAGTAAAAAGAGGGCATCAAGAATTCTTGTCCATTATCTGATCTAAGTATTTGTATTTTAGTTTTGAAATGAGTTAGGATCATGTTGTAAAATGAAGTGAGGTGAGTGTGTACTTCAGATTTTGAAGACATTAGGTAGGTCCAAGTGCATCTAGAGAAGTCATCAACTATGGTTAGAAAGTACTTATGACCAGAATGAGATATTTCTCTAAAGGGACCCCAAATGTCACAATGTATAAGTTCAAAACAACATGAGCTAGTAGATGAAGATAATGGAAAAACTAAACGTTTTTGTTTTGCAAAATGACAAATATCACAAATGTTACAGGATAGAAAAGAGATAGAAGAATCAATAGTTTGAAGAGCTTGCAACTTAGCATTGGAAGGGTGTCCAAGCCTTGAGTGCCACAAATCAAAATTATTTGAAGAAGCTAAAAAGGAAGTAGGCTGAGGTGTTGAGGGTGTGTAGTAGTAGAGGCCTTGTCTCTCAAATGCAATCCCAATCATCTTCTTGGTGTGGAGAGCCTGCAATTCACAATGAGAAGGAAGAAAAACCACAGAAATAGAAGAATTATTAGTTAGCTTGGAAATTGATAGAAGATTGTACTTAAAATGAGGAACACACAGTACATCTTGTAGCATTATATCATTATCCAATCTAATATCTCCTTTGTGAGTGGATTTAACAGTTTCTCCATTAGGTAAGGTTATAATTGTGTTGTCAGATCTTATGTTACTTGTATATAAAAAGATTGAATATATCAAATGATCTGTAGCACCTGTATCAAGTATCCAAGTTGAAGTAAGATTGTTACCTTCTTGTGTTGAAACATGATGAACAGCTGCATTATGAGGAGAAGAATCGTGAACAAGAGCCATGAGTTTTTCAACTTGAGCAGGGGTGAAGTCATGAGTATGAGTGTGTTGAGTTTCTGTTTCAAGACCATGATCTTCAGCTGAGGTTACATTGTGTGCTTTAGCTTGATTATTATTGCTTCTCTTGCCTTTAGGACCAGTCCAACCAGGAGGATAACCATGGAGCTGAAAACATTTATCAATTGAATGTCCTGTGTAACCACAATGAGTGCATAAAACTCTTTTTCTTTCAGAAAAATATGAAGGTCTTGATTGATTTCGAACAATAAAAGCTTGTGAAGCCGAAGTTTCAATAGAATGAGAGATAGTTTGATGAGATTCCTCTTGAATTAACATTGCAAACACAGAATTGATGTTAGGTAATGGATCCATAAGTAAGATTTGACTTCGAACAACCGAATATGAATCATTTAAGCCAAGCAGAAACTTCATAACAAAATCAGCTTGTTGTCGTTCAATTAGAGAATCAAAAATTTTGCAAGAGCATTGATTCATGAAACCACAAGAACATACCGGCATAGGACGAGAGTGAGAGTATTCATCCCAAATAGCTTTGAATTTACTGAAATATTCAGAGATTGAGCTTGTGTTTTGAGCAATTGAGCTCAATGATTTTTCAAGCTGAAAGATGCGAGTTCCATTAGTTTTGCAGAAACGAGTCTTAATTTCATTGTAGAGATCATAAGCCGAGTTTACATAGAGTAAGCTACTTCGAATTTCTTTTGAAATGGAGTTAAGCAGCCATGATAGAACTAAGTTATTAGCTCTGTTCCACGCAGTGAAAAGGTGAAGATCGGTGAGAGATGGCTGAGTTATATCGCCATTGATAAATCCGAGCTTATTTTTGACAGCTAAGGATATTTCAATGGCTCTTGACCAAGCTAAGTAGTTGTCACCGGTTAAAGCATCGGAAACAAGTGATGCTCCGGTGTTCTCACTTGGATGGAGGTAGTAGGGGCTTGAAAAGTCTTCAGTGATTGAAGTAGGTTGCGCCATGGCAGAGAAAAGGATAGAGTGAGGAGAGAGAAGAGGATTTAGAGATCGAGTAGCTATGCGGAAGATTCTACTACTGATACCATGTTAAATTTGAGAAAGTTACAAACGGAGCCATTGATGAAGGCTTGGAGTTTGCAGAGAAACTGAGCAATGAAGTGAAGAAGAAGAAGAAGAGAGAGTAAAATGAGTAGCCTTTTTTCTATTATGAATTATACAATGTGTTTATGTATTTATACACTTGATTCTTAGTCTAAGATGCTTCTTTGACTTTATTGTTGTAACTAACTAACCATCCTAACTAATTACAGCTAAGCTATACTTGGAGTTCAAGCTAACTATACTAACTATGCATTATTTGCATCTTAGTCCCTGTACTACTATTGCGTCCAATTCTTTCTTCTCGACTTTGGTTGTTATATTCCAAGAAGGAGCAGGACGTACTGCTGAGAATACAGTAGTAGCTATATATCTTCAATGAAAATAAATAGGCTTTCACTTGTTATCATATTTTAATTTTAGACCATGGATTTCTCTAACCTTTATAATTTTATATAATCTGTAATCTATAAATATAAATACTTACACATATACATATACAACTGACCCTTGTAATCAGTCAAAAGACACTTGCATAGTATTGTGTTCATAAGTTGTCATCGGGGTCCACGGAAAATTTCACTCATCAACTCATCTCATCCCTGCATGCAAAAGGATAGATATATTCATAAATAAGCTTTTCCTCTCATGTTAAAAATTATAATAAGCTTTTTCTCTTACTGAAAAATACAGCATGTTTTAAATATAATTTAATTTCAGAATTTTTGATTATATACAAATTATGAAGAAAAATAAACATAACAAGATAAGATATATATCATTTCTCCTATCCCTCTATGTATTTATTTTTCATTTGTCCATCATTATTATATAATTACTAGAACTACAAAAGATTTCGATTAATTTTTCATGTATACTATTTGACGTCAAAATCTAATCTTATTTCAGTTCTATGGCATAATACTAAGCACCATTAAGGTGTTCAATTTGAGATTTTCAAAATTTGTTTGAAAATGTTTAATTTGAATTTTAAAATGTTAAATAATGTTATAAATATCAAACAAGTTTCAAATTATAACAATGTCAGAAAACAGCTAATAGAAAATATAAACATTATTTATCGACACTTAGATTCAATTAAAAAATTTAAGGTTTTAGGCCATGTACGAGTATATATGTTTGGTTGCACTATTCATAGGGTAAAGATCATGTATGGTCCATGATCTTTCACGAAAGTGAACTAGCGGTACCCGGTCTATAAAATGTCATGAAATGATCCTTTACGTTAGTATTTTGTGATACCATTGGACCACATCAACGACACGTACCCACCCCTTTAGCATGACGTCATCCCTAACTGGGGAATCTTTCCTACATGGTAGGGGCAGTTATGTCTTTTTGCATCACCACTTTTACTTACCCTAACCCTAAAATCAATCCATCTTTACCTTTTTTACTTTACCCTACCCGTTTTCCCCAGTTTCTTCTTCCTTCGTCTCCCATTTCTTCATCGTTCATCCTTAAACTCCATAGCCATGGCCGGATCGAGAAACACGACAACATCAAGTCCGATGACCGACCCATGTAAGGAGGAATGCGTTTGCTACTGCGGCGAACGATGCAAGGTGAGCACATCTTGGACGGTCCTTGGGTGCTCAAAGTATAGGTCGTGTGAGAAAAAATGCTCGTTCTTCAGCTGGTTAGATCCACTTATCTGCGCAAGAGGGTTGCAGGCGATTCCGGGTTTAATAAAGAAGTTGTCAATGAGAGAAGAGGAGATTCAGATGCTGAGATCGAACGAATGTAATAATCTGAAGATTTAGCATCTTTGTTTTTATTTTTTTAGGGTTTTTAGTCCCTAGATTGTTTTAGGATTTTGATTAGTTTCTGATTCATGATTATTGCTTTAGGTTTCTAGGATTTCTGATTCATGTTCTTAGATGTTTTTTTGATGTACGAATGTCGTGTGATTGTTTTAGTTGGAAATTAGACAATAATTGTACGTCTCCTTTATTTTTTTGTGTATTTTGCATTTTTAGATGTTAATGTAATTTGTGTGTGTCTTGTATAGTTTACCAGTTAGTTGTCTTAGAAACATAGCGGAGAAGGTTATAGTAATACCCTTTAGGTATGTTTTTGGTTACAATATAGCCCATTAAGTTATGTTTTTATGACAATGTGGCCCCTTACCTTATGTTTTAAGACAATGTGGCCCCTTACATTATGTTTTTTAGACAATGTGTCCCCTTACGTTATATTTTTAAGACAGTGTGGCCCTATCCCTTTATGTCAGTTGTCTTTGACTTAGTTTTATATTTACGTATAGTTTTAATTTTTATCTGTGGTTTCAAGAAACAAAAACCAAACAGTTTTTGCATAGGTAATTATTAGTTTTTCCAGCTTCGGTTAAAAAAGTCTTAGGAAAACCAAAGGTTTGTCTTGGGTAATGAAAAAGGGGCTTTGGGTAAATAAAAACTTGTTGATTTAGAATTCTCTTCCCTTAACACTTAAATTTGCAAGCGAGTTGTAATTCAATATTAAAAAACAAGAAGGAACATATGGAGGGGGTAATCAGTTCAAAGTGGTATTGTCAAACAAAGTAATTTTTTTACATACTATGAACTATATCGTTCTTGGGTATTTATATAATAAGTGATAACTAATATATATTTCATGGTTTGTAGTAGTGTCATTATAGAATCTTATATTATCCTAGATTATGATTGTTGTGTTTTTTATCAGAAGTTTCTACCGTTTCAACGGTTGAGTCCAACATTGTGTCAACCAACCCTCCCCCACCAAGAACCCGCCAGAACCCAGGTGGTTTAAAACCCCCACTCCAGGTTTGAGGTGGAGCGTGAGACGATCTCCCCCAGTTACTCGTAAGGTTCTTATAACAATGACTAATCCTTTAGCTCAAGGTGAGCTAGTAATAATGGAGTCCAGCTCGAATGAGAAAGACACGCCTATGTCGAAGGGGAGGAGGGTGATGCAGTCGGTGCCATTAAGAATGATTTCGCCGAAGTACTTCAACTTCGATGATGAGCCTGATGCGTCAATGTCGGTAAGTATGTAACTATGGTTTGGTTGTTTTGTGTGTGTGTTTAGTGTGTCGATGTTAGTTTGGTTGCTATGTCTGGTATTTTGAACTTTTTGTGTTTATGTTTTTTTGTTGGTCAGACGGGTTTGGATGTGAAGTACTGGACTTTGAGTTTTGTTTTTATGAAGATGGACCTAATGTTTTTGGACTTTATGAATTTAAGTAAAATTTCTTTAGTGATATTTATATTTAGCTAGCATATATTTTACAGTTAATAATAACCAACAAGCCCATAAAGCAGTAAAAATGCAGCTTCAACTTACATCTTTTTAAAATACAACATCAACTTAAAATGCATCTTCAACTTAATAGTTAACATGATCAATGCCACTTGAACTTAAAAAACATCGACAACAAATAATTAAACCTATTAAATGGCATTCACATACTTTCGTTGTCCTTAACACATGCTTCTGATGGTGATGGATCTTTACTTGTAGCAGTAAGATCATCTGATCCAGGAAGCCAGCAGAAGAAATCACATTCCTTTACAGGAAATTCTTGCATGCGATAATTTTCAAAATGACAATGTAGTGAATGAATATGCCTATTATAACTTAATACAGTGACATCATACATTGCGGGCATTCAGCACTTACATAAGACTGTATGAGTGTAGTTTTTAAGTGACATTTTCATTAGGGGAGAAGGCATGATGACCGTATCGGTTAATTCACCTGGAGAGAAATCTGAGAAGAGTGGTGAATTAGTACTTGAAAAATCATTGCCGCTTGAATTTTCATAATCCATGGTAATATTCTTTTTTGTTTGAAGTGGAAATGATGTGTAGGTGGAATAATAAAGAAGTATTGTGTAGTGTTGGCTATATAGATGGGATTTGCATTCAATGTTTAAAACATACAATAAAATATTAAAAAATTAAAGTTTCACGTGTATACCAATAAAGTCAAGACATTCTTACACAAAAAAAAACACAAACCTAGTAACATAAAAAAAATACGCAATTGAATACTAATTTGTCTTGCTACGTTTTTTCCATTTTTACCTTAAAGTCTTAAACAAATTTATCCCTTTAGACTTAGGAGTGTCATCAACTTTATTTTCCTTTTTTGCTCAACAGGAGAGTCTTGTGAACTGTAGAACTTGATCCACGACTGAATAAATTGTCCATAAATTTTGACATATTATTGTCAAACGCCTTAAACTGTTCCAGCATAGTACATACTGTATCTACCTTGTCCTTGGCAGATTTAATGCCCGGTCTAAGTTTATCCAAACTAAATTCTGTTTTCCCTTGTATAAGGAGGGGGTTCCCTCTATTTTTGTCAAACCAATTGTTATTGTGCTGGGGTTTGTGAGTAGAGTAGGACCCCAGTGTACACATCCACTCTAGCTGGTCTAAAGGGTGGCCTCTTAGAAATGTCCTACAAGAATTAAAACGGGTAAGACAATTTCTAAATAGTTTGTGACAATAACACTCTCCTTAACTAAACTTACACTTGGTTGTCCAATATGTTTAATACCAGGTGGTAAAAGAATTTCCTCCATTCCTTTTTCCTCAGTGGTAGTAAGTTTAGGTACTTGCAAAGATGGTGTTTTATCTGGTGTAAACTACATCAATCAAATTACACTTTAAAGCACTAACACTTCTTACACTATAAACAAAACAACACATGTATCAATATACTCACCTTCTCATTGGTTGTTGAATTTTCAACCCTTGGTCACTTCTTTGGTAACATCTTCTTACACTTTCCATGTGTATCACTAACCATTACATCAACTGAATTAGTGGTGCTAGCTTGAGACTATGTCATCAACTCTATTTGTATCCTAGTGACAGTCAAATAAACCAAGTCAAATATACATAAATACACATATAATGTATTAAAATACTGTAACTTAGTTACCTTAGACGTGTGACTATCATCAGTAAATAATTTGGAAACTCCTTTTGACTATTGTTGTCGCTTGTCGCTTGTGTCAACATCAACATTCTCTTCCTTTGACTTAGTTGGGGGTAACAACCCTCTAAGATTTGGATTTAGGTCTCCTACATGTTGAACCAACTACTTGGGTAGTAACCACGACATTTCTATCTTTCACATCTAGTTGAACATCACTCGAATCAATATCTACTTCAACCCTACTACTAAAACGATTAAGGCATAGTTCACTCCTTGAAGCATCAACATTAACGTTACTATTGATAACATTAATGTTCACATCACTATTGAAGCATCAACATAAACAATATTCTGAGATGTGCGTGTCTTGTTTCTAAGTCAAACCGACCTTCTTTTGTCATCCTTAACTTCACTACTTCCTTGGCTTTGAGTATTCGATGACATCATTTGTGGTGTTTCTTTTAGTGTAGATGGAGCTTGATCCTCTGTGACATTAACATATATAGCATCATTAGTCATAGATAGACCTTCATCAGTTTCATTCACCGTACTTTCGACAAGACTTTGTAGTTTACTTTTATTTGAACAACTCATTTTATTGTGCCCAACAATCTTGTGCAAGCTACACTTACCTTTCATCCCAAATCTTCCAACCATTTGAACATTAACTCTTACACCATCATTTTCTTTATCTTTAGCTTTATTCACCTTCTTCTCTGCATCTTCACCATCTGACATTTTTTTTTTGTCTTAGGTATACCACAAAGCTTCACACCCTTTGGAGCAACAACTTTTTGCCCATTAGCCTAATTCCATAACTCAGGCCCGTTAATTGGTCCTATAAAAGGCTCATATGATTTTTTAAAGGCAGTTGTCTTAAAATATTTAGACGCGTAGGCCTGCGGCTCAAGACCCGAGTAACCTAGTGTTGAAATAACATGAACACATGGTATGCCTTACATTTCCCACCCTTTACATGCACAAGTAAATATGGTCAAATCAACTGCAATCTGTCCCCTACTCATCCCCTTGATCCGGAAGGTATTTGTCCCACAAAGTAAAGGCATCGACTTGAGGACCACTTCTTCTTATGGTTAATTAATTTTCTAATCTTTGGACATTTTTCCACGTGCCATCTGGATATCCACCTTATGCTGTTTTTAAGTCTTTCAAGCAAATACATCCTTATACGCTCTAAAAAACCTAATATAGTTGACTCCCTAGCGTCCAAAAGTTGTTTATTCCATGACGCATACATATTGTTCAACAACACACCACAATGCGTATTAGTCCCAAAATACGATCTACTCTAATACCTTGGTGGTTATTTTGCAAGCCATTCATAAGCTTCAAAGTCATACCTCTAATAATCTCTATAACCCTGATGAAATTCTCAACATAAGTTGCTCTATCCGTCTCCCACAGTTTTGATGAAGATGTCTTACACAATGCCTATGTTCAACGTTGGGCAACAACTCATCTATTTCTATACCTAAACCTTGTGTTATAAAAGTAGTACATAAGTATAGTCTCAAAGAAAGAAGTAACAAAATGTATCATTTGGAGGTTTACCTTTTGCTTGTAGGTAATAATAACCCACTTCCAGGATCATTTATCTCAAGATCTTCAAGCAAAAGAGTAACAAACCATCTCCACATGTCAAAGTTTTCTGTTTCCACCAAAGTATAACGAAATGGATGGATGCAATTGTTAGCATCCATCCCTTCTATCGTCAAGATAAATCCAAGATGAGGACCTTTCATGTGACAACCATCCAAACCGATTACCTTTCTACATCCTGCTTTAAACCTCCTTTTAAGTGGTTATAACCAACAATAAAACCTCAAAAACCTTATGTTCACCTGTAATTTCATCTTCCTCGATTTTTATAAAACAGTTGATCAGGGTTTGTCCTAATTAGTTCTACACAATAGTTGTTTTGAAAACTATATTTATCTAAGTACTGCACCTCATCTATCGACTTGCCCTTTTTAATTTTCAGGTATGCTTGCCTTCTACTTATGCTAACATGAATATTATGCATCACTTGATATTTAAATTCAAAAGCTTTCATTCCCAAGTTCAACCTCAATTGATGAGCATTTATCTTGGGGAGAAAAATGGAGTTCACGTGTCTATGATTCAGAGCACTCTTGGTTTAAAAACCTAATTTGAAAACACCCTCTATCACATAATGTGGCATAAATAAACCACTCACAATTCTTTTCCCTACACTTTGCTCTAATTATTGTACGTTTATTACAAGGAAACCACACATTCCTTACTTCACCAATTGCATTTGATTTCACCAATTCCTTGAATTCAACCCCATTTTTAAATATCATCCCAACGCTAAACTTAGGGTCATCAATTTCCACACTAGCATTAATCATGTTCTTGGAAACCTTCTTAGATTGAACCCTTGAACCATCCTCCTCCTGAGATGAACCATCCCAACTAACTAATTCCTCAGACTCGAGACGAGAGCCCTCGTTAAGCTCATCATCGTAATTAGGGAGAACTTTAGAAAATGGTAAGTCCAACCCATTCACATTAACTGATGGGGAACTACCAATACCCATAAACTCAATGACAAGGCCGGTATTATTCTCAAATAGGATATCATCTTCATCATCTTGCAGATTGTTACCACTATCGGCAAAGGAGTCACCGGAGCCGTTATTTTCATTGCTGAAATTACTGTTCTCGAATTCTACAACACAAAATAATATATATATGTGTTTTGAAATTTGTATTACCTAATCAAACCAACTATAACAATAACTAACTACTTAACTATCTAAAATGGGTCACTATGCTAATTACCTGAGTTGGTGAAAATTTCGTTCAAAATAGCCATTACGAGGGAGTTGATGGACTGTGTTTAAGCTCAGAAGAGAGTGGTAGCAAACAATTTTAGAACGATTATATTCCACACAAGTTGCAGTTCTTGCGAATTTTAGAATAATTTGGGAATTTCCCCCCCTAATTTGGAGAACACCAAGAACACGTTGAAGTGTGGGGTTTAGTATGTAAATGTGTGTGATTTAATGTGTCAGATTGAAAGAGTTAATGTGTTTGTGTGTCGGAATGGGGTAAGTTAAGTAAAAGGAGTGATGCGAAATGACATATTCCCTTTGTCACGTAGGAAAAAGTTTCTCAGTTGGGGATGACGTCATGATGAGGTGGTGGGTACGCGGAGTTGACGTGGAGATGAGGTGGAGTCTCACGGCGTTGACTAACGTTCAACTAACAGAAATTGGTAAAAAGGGCTAACTGTGTCACAAAATACTAACGTGAAAGGCCATTTCGTGACATCTCATAGATCGGGTACCACTAGTGCACTTTCGTCAATGATCGAGGGACATGGGAGGTTTTACCCATATTTATATTACAACGATAATCCATTTAAACAAATAGATATCAAATTCTTTAAAGTACTTCAAATTTAACAAAGTTGGAAAACTCTGACTCTCTCTGTTGAGAAAAATTGACAATAAAAAAAATTATAGTTATGTATTTATTGGTACAATGCTCTTGTGAAAATGTGATAAAAAGTTACCAGGTTGGGAGAGATACCTTTCCATAAAGGTGCCCATTAAAAATAAAAATTGCAAATTTTTTTTTTAGATTTTGTTTTGGTCCAATTTCCTGAAGAAGATGACTGATCATAAAAACTAGTCATTGGAATTCAAAAAAAAAATATTGCAGAAAACTAAATGATTTGACCATATGATACCATTTTTTCAATGTCCAATATACGAGTAACAACATTGGTTTGTATCCCTAGTTATTTTGAGTTACTAGAAGTTAAAGTTATTTTGATTTACAATGAGTCATATATCAATGGCTATCAATTTTTCATTTATCCACACATGAATAAAATTTTCTAGTCTCTATGCATATGTAAGGCAGTTTGATATATATATATATATATATATATAGAGAGAGAGAGAGAGAGAGAGAGAGAGAGAGAGAGAGAGAGAGAGAGAGAGAGAGAGAGAGAGAGAGAGAGAGAGAGAGAGAGAGAGAGAGAGAGAGAGAGAGACGAAAGACTGAACAATACAACATCATGGTAGATTTTAGCCGCGAACCTTCTCTAATAAGGGTTATCAAATATACTTACTTATCAGTGAACATGGTACCTTAAACTATTCAAATTTTGTTTAAACCAAGTCAATAAAAATTACAGTATCATCGAAATATTATTTGATTTTCACGGTTGTGTTCATTTACGATCTAAGATAACTCTTAGTATTTCATGATTAATTGTCGGAGAAACGTGTCTTATAAAATTATCTTAGGGAGTCCCTACCCGTGTTATTCATATAAGTAGTCTTTTATCGAGAGTAGTTCGTACTACTCTATATTATGTTTTTCCGAAGATACAAGAACTATTACAAGCCTAAAGTATCCTTCACTTATATAAATATCACTGTGTACTTAGTCCTAGGAATGGTTTGGGGAGGTCTCCCAATAGTATGTCACACCAACCTACAATTTCATGATCAAGTATTTGCTAAAAACCTAGATTGCGGGATCCACACTCTGCTAGGTGAGGTTCTCGTCATGACAACTCAGATTTCACATGCGTAAGACCCATCTCCACTTTATTTAGTGCCTTAACAATTGATGTCTCCCTATTTGTGATGAATCAATCTACCTTGGAGACATTATTTTAGGTGTATTTATTAGGTTACAGATTGATTTTTATATGCTTTATTACAATTTCCTAATTCTGGTCTTGATTTGATTATTTTTAGAGCATATTGCGTTTAATTTGTTTATTTAGTGTGAAGCTTTAAAGATATATAGCAATTAATTAAATTACAAATCAATTCTAAGAGATAACGGAAAGAAGATAATGATGCAAATTGGAGATAAAGGAATGAAATATAAAAAAGGAAAAAATAAAGTTGTCAAATAAATTTGAATTCCAGCAGCCACCTCCACAAAAGTGATCATAACTCAAACGCGGGTAGGAATTTAGATGAATGGTCTGAAGCAAAGTGATAGAGCTTTCCGACACAATCAGTTTCGATATAAAGAACGCGTAAATCGGAGATGTATTGAAGAAGTTACGTCCAAGACAAAACAACAACAGTTTATTACCTTTCTATATTCTAGGGTTACGAATTTGAGTTGGGCTAGAAGTCAAATACTTGTCTTCCACTCCAAGGAAACGTTTTACGGATTCCTATACCCTATAAATACACTTATATTCAGTAGAAACACATCCATGGCGAATCTTTAAGCCAAGAAGAAGCTTACATCAAGAGAAGAGAAGTCTGGAAGGAGCTGAACACTGTATCATGTCTTCACAAGCCTTCGAATGTGTAATTGTTTTCTTTTATTTCTTTAGAATGAACTAATTTACTTTTAGCTTGAGAATTAGCATATATGTATGAACCCTAGACTTGTTTTACATCTATGTATTTGGGATGCCATCGTATTTAAATTGAATTCTTGTTTTATTCTCTGTTTTATGTGCTTTGACTTATTGTCTGTTTTCCTTGCGGTGTGCGACGTATATGATTATCTTAATAGTAGTTAGATGGTAACCTGGAAAGGGTGTCTAATTATTGAAACACCACATAAACATCTAGTGTACAGAATAAATCCTGACAAGATTTGCCTAACTAGATAATCAGTAGGGTTTGATTTAATCACCGATCATCATTAGAAGACCAGTCTTACTTAGGAACCTAGTGGCGTAGGAACACCCTATTTAAGTCCCCTCGTGATTGTGAGGTCGCCGCCCTAGTTCGCTCTCCCGGGATAGGGAGGAATTTAGAATCCTGGTTATTGCAATTCTACATAATTCACCCTTACATGTTTAGAATAAACAAGGCAGTGGGGATTACTTGCTAGTTTCTCGAGCTAAACTCTCATACTATATTCTCTTCATATTTAATTTTCTGTCTTTACTTTATTTAGTTAATTTTCTATTTACAAAACCAAACAAAAATCTACTTGTCTTTCCCTTAATTGCGTATTATTTATTATAGATTTTATATTTGCACGTGATAATTTTCATAAGTTCTCTCTAACTTTCGTTGTCTCTAAGGAACTAATCTTATTTATCATTAAATCTTGCATACGTCCTGTATACTTGAAGAACCGTGATAGGCTAGGGTGTCTATTTTTGCACTTATTGATATCATATTTTTATCACACCCTATTCGACACCAACAATGACACTCTAACTATCGACGTATATGCTAATAGCTGGCATATGCATTTGGCCAATCGTCTTTTTTAGTAAATTTGTCTAAAGCAATAAGCTCGAATATCACCGTGGATCTGATTTGCTTAGTGTATTTCCACTACACGGTTTCTCTTCCTAATATATAGACATATACACATATGGATTTTGGATTTATGGAGTTTGATATCCGTTTTTCAACATTGTATCCTTCTAGTTTAACTAGATCTTTTGTGTACAACAACCTTTCGTTCATAGTGTATCTATGATACCTCAGAACTCTTACAATATCAATCCAATAATACTTACCCAAATTATTTGTAAAGTTGCTTACTGCATGTGTTATATATACCATAGTGTTATTTGTTTAGTACATGAGACTCCTTATAACCTGACAGTACTCAAATTGGTTAATCGCATAACCAGTGTTCTTAGTTATATGTAAATTTACATTAAAATGTGTCTTGGCAATATAAGTGTCGTCATTATTGAACTTGTTTAATAATTTCTACATAAAGTGTGACTGAGATAGTATTATATCTTTAAATGTTTAGAAAACATTTTTGCCTAAGATAACCTTCGCAAGACTCGCATCTTTCATGTCAGACTTACTTAAAATCATCTTCTTTTTGGATGCAACCACATCATTATTACTTCCAATAATCAACATGTCATCCACGTATAAAAGAACAATGACATACCCCTTTAATTTTATTTTACATAGACATATTTGGTCATTTAACGATTCTAAAACCGTTTGAAATCTTGATGTTGTCAAATCTGCCATATCATTTTCCTGTTCCAAACCATATAGATATTTAGCATGATTACATACTTGCTTCTACTTGCCTGGGAATACGGAACCCCCAGGTTGTTTTATGTACATCCTTGTGCTGAGTTATCCATTTAGGAGAGTTATCTTTACATAGATTTGATGTTTTATGAGTTTGTATATAGAAGTCATATCAATTACCATCTATGATGTAGATCTCGGTTCCGTGGCCTAGGTAGTCGACTGGGGCCTAGTGCCTAGGCGAGATTATACGAGGCCTAGGCAAGATTACGCGGTTTTGAATCCCGCTGAGTCATTATGTATATTTAGTAATATATATGTAGTAATTATCATAATTTTACTTATTTAAGTCATAAACCTCATATAACAACAATATAGTAAATATAAAAATACTAAAATTTGAGTTATAATATCAATTCAAGAATTCTCGAGAATAAGAAAAATAAAAAGAGGGTCTAGGCGACCATTGTTTGTCATTAATCGGCGCCTAGGCGGTCATTTTTGTCATCAGTAGGTGCCTAGGCGGGCTTGTAGCCTCTTCCACGACGACTAAGGCGCTAGGAAAAAACGCCTACATTTTTACTAGACGTAGGGTCCTGAGGGGGGGAGTTGACGCCTAGGAGGCGATTTCTACAACATAGATTACCATTCATATGGATGATAATCTCGTGACTGGAGAATATATGTCAAAACAATCAAACCCTTTTGTTAGAATTTGACCTTTTACAACAAGGCGAGCCTTGTACTTATAATTAGAATCATTTTTCATTAAGTTCTTCTTGAATATCCATTCCCAAGAGGGAGTTTTGTAAGTTCTAGGAGGGGGGGGGGGGAATAAAACTCTAATCAAAATTACTACTAGTTTAAATTTTTTTGGAAGATAATATAAGTTTGAAAACTTATTATAGATATTTATCAAACACTTAAAATCTAATAAAACAAGATAGTGTTTGATTATGAACACTTATGCAATTCTATATCACAACATAAAGTAAAGAGTAAGGGTTAGAGATTAGAAAATGATATGAAGTACATCAAGATAGTTAAAAACAAGTAAAAATAGTGTATAAGCGATTAATAAAGAGAAAAAATGATTTTATTAAAGAAGGGAATATTTTAGATTGATTATATTATTTTGTGTATTATAGGAATACATAAATAAATTTTTGTATATTGTAAAATACATAAAACTATATATCTAAATTAAAAAAATAAATAAACAATTTTTTTACAGATGTAGATATGAACACTTGTCCCATCCAAAAATGCAATTTTTTAATTTTCTGGTTTTCTTGGAATTAATTATGTTTTTTTTTTCAAAAAAAAAATCCAGGATCACGCGCATAGGGTTATATTTGTAAATCTATTTTTGTGTCGTTATAACGACACATAAAACGATATATCGAAATTAAAAAAAAAAATTAAAAAAATTCATTGACGTAAATATTAATTTGTTTTGTCTAAAAATGTAAATTTTTTATTTTTTTGGTTTTCGTAGGTTAGTTATGATTTTTTTTCTAAATTTACGGACGTGCACCTTTGATGGAATTAGTTGGTGGTGATTGGTGGTTAATGAGGTGGCGGAACTAGTCGATGGTGGTTATGGGCAAAAGTGATGGTCGACATAGGATAATGGTGGTGGTGGTATAAGGTTGTGATGGTGGTTTGGGGTGGTGATGGTGGTGGTGGTGGTAGGAGAGGTGGGATGGTGGTGGTGGTGGGGATGGTGGTGGTGGATATTGTAGGTGGTGGTAGGGGTGGTTTGGTGGTGGTGGGGTTGGCGGTGGGGGTGTTGTTGGTGGTGCGGGTGGTGGTGGTGGAGGTGGGGTAGGTGTGGGATGGAGTGGGTATGGTGGTGGATGGTGGGATGGTGGGAGTGGTGGTGGTGGTGGGGTTGGGGTGGTGGTGGTGGGTGATTGGGAGTGGTGGTGGTGGGTGATTGGGAGTGGTGGTGGTGGGAGGTGGGTCCTGGGTTGTTATAAAATTAAGTGCTGAAATAAAAGGAACCACAATACCGCAAGTGCACGGTTGTCCAAGTAACTCTATGATAAATCGGGTTTCGTTCTCAGAGACAGATTAGGTACAACTCTTGTATTAATCAGATAATAGAAATAATTACTTGACAGAAAAATAAAATGAAATTAATTTTGTTTGGTTTTCTTAAGGACCAAAGATGCAGTAAAATAAAAACTAATTAAAATAAATAATTGAAAAGAAATAATGCAAATAAAAGGACTAACTTCAGATATGAGAGATGTACTATAGTATCGCAAGGAATCCACCTAATTAACGTAATCAATGTTTTGTTTAAGGGTAGAATTGGTATTATTATATTAGTCGGGACTCTAATGTCTCCTAGCCCCCTGTCGGGTGGACCTAGGAGCTATCCTAAAGTACTATAAACCCCTATATGGGCAAATATGCCTCTTCGGATGATATGTATTTACCTCTTTGGCTATGTAATTAGTTAAGCATGTCGGTCAATAACGGACATTACACGGGTATTACCTAAGTCTTTATTCAAACCCCCCTGTCGGATGATCGCTTTTGCCACTAAAGTGAATAGCCTAAATACTAAAAGCTATTTCTAGTTGCTATTAAAAGAAATAGTAATGGAAAACAAAGTAATATCCAATATATAAGACTCAATTCAAATTAAATCATAAAAATCCCAAATTCAAAACATAGAATAAATTAATTAGGGTTCATCCCTTTATTGTGGTTCTTAAGTATATGAAAGTTTAACTCATAATCAAATTAAAGACTGAAATTAAATAAATGAAAGACATCATATTCAATCACAGAATAGAATTATATAACCTAAAGGTTTGGTTGGCTGTTGTTGGAAGAACCGAATTCCTCCAGCTCTAGCTTTGCCTCTCCCTTCTTGCTCTGACTTGAAAATATGAAGCCTCTGATGTAATTCTCTGAACTGTGTAAAAAGGAGGCTAAATGTTCTATTTATACTATTAAATTCGGATTAGGGCTTAGGTTAAAAGGATTAGGTCAAATTATTAAAAGCCCAAGTCATCTTCTTCTTTAATTCTCGTAACTGGTGTACAACATTTAGTAAAACGGCTGTAACTTTTGCATATCAACTCCAAATGGGCCGATTCAACTTGGAGAATCTTTCTACCTCAATAAGGCATCAAACCATGTTTCACGGCCCAAGGCTAAATCCGCTCCTAAGTAGCCCAAAAACAGCAATTAGTAACAAACTTTCAGATCTGCAACTTCTTTGGTTAAGTTCTTGGAAATTCTTTTCTTGCCTTTAGCTTCTCTACTCGATCTAAGAATTTAATTCTCACTTATCCTCCTTGTATTGGTTCCCCATGAATCCATGAACCTACTAACCTTGCACTAAAAACAAACAAATTAACGCACAAAAGCTCTAAAAATGCAAATAGTCTAATTCCAAGGGGAGAAAGTGCAATATGACGAAATATGCATGAGAGTCTATCAAATAAGTCAAATATTCACCTAAAGTGATGTCTCCTAAGGGATAATATTTAGAACAAATTGGGAGACATCAAGACCCCAAACTCAACCCTTTGTCGTCCCGACAAAGTAAAATAAAAGCAAAGGCCTTTAGGTGAACGCAGAAGGCAGAATCTAGTAAATACACCCAGCGCACAACTTAAAACAAATCTCATATAGTATGATCTAGGAATTAACATACACATACATATGTCATGCAAAGTCAAACACATAATAATAGCAATCCAAAATTAATTTCACAATGCTAGAAGGTTACGCTTATAATTTATCTCAAGATGGTGGCTATAGAATGCTCATTGGTCCTTACTTTCTTTGAACGCTCCACTTAGCATACTCCCTATTAGTTGAATCATAAACTCACTATGTATCTAGAAATCACGAGGACTTTACGGTTTTAATATAGGCTTAGGGACGGTATGGTATATATATTTGGTAAATTTGAAGTGAGCTTTTGGCTCTTTCCTCACTAACCATCAACAAACTGCCCAAGAGCTTGAGTTTGAACTCGAATATGTTCTCACTCAACCCATTTGACGCACTACTTTAGCGTCCCCTAATTAACCCATTAAGCACGAAAGATGTTCACATAAAATTTCCTTTTTGCCGGTCCAAATATATATTCTTTTCATAGCAAATTTCTTTTTTTCGTTTGTATAGCTATGACTCTCTTTTTGATGTTGAGATATCATGCTATTTTTTCATAACATTTTTTTCTTTTTATGCTTTTCATAGCTCCTTTTTTTTCATTTAATCTTACCCCGGCAAAGGGTTACAATATAATCACTGTGAATCATCATCAACATATAAAACATAGCACAATTGATAAGCTCAAAAATCCCAACCCAATGTAAATTCCCATAATGGTGGACCCCCCACCCCAAACTCAAGCTCAAGACAGGAAGTCTCAGGATCGTGATTCAAGTGCGGGTCATATGGAAATGTCTAACAAACTAAGGGGATATTGGTTTATATTGTGGCGACAAAAGAACGGATTTAAGGCTAAAAATTTGGCTAAGACTGATATAATTAAATTCAGGGAGAGAAAGCTAAAATGGTTTCAAAGGGCTAACAAAGAACTGCCTCTATCATTTTCCTATTTACATAGCTTGCCTCTAGTTCATACCTAAGTAGGTTCTCTACTCATTCAGATCTCACGTTCTACAAACCACTTATTTTCCTTAAGCACAAGTTTACTTCTTTTGAATTGTTCATTAATTCTTCCTATCAATTACCCGTGTTTGCACGCAATCCAAGTGCGTTTTACACTAACTCCTAAAGTCAACTATTTTCTATCATAACCAGGTGAGCTAGCTCAACTGGCCAGGGCCCTGTCTCTCAACTAAGAGGTACAGGGTTCGAATCCCGAAGGTGGAAAAAAGTTAAAAGAAGGTTGTTGGACAGGGCTATATTGTCTCATCCATGGGTAACCTTGTTCTGATTTGACTGGGGATATGGTTGGGGAGGCTGTCATATCCCCCGTGGGACTAGGCGGGTGTAAGCTCGGAACCCACGTATAAAAAAAACCTATTTTCTATCATAAATTCATAAAAAGCATGCTTGATTGGGGTATTTAAAACACTCCACAGTCAACACAACCCTTAGATTAATTTTATTGAAAGCATGTAAAACAAATAACACAAAAAATTGGGATGAGGCAACGAACCCCACCCCAAACTAAAAAATGAGTTGTGTCCACACGACTCGAAAAAGACTCAAAGTAAATAAACTAATAAAAATGAGAAAAGGATAGGAAAGCGTATCTGAACCAGCACAAGGCTGGTTTTCATTGTTGCGTTCAGGTTAGGCTCCTCTCGTTGCGTAGGTGGCATGTTGAACATTGCCCACCCATGTAGTATGCTTTGCTTGAGCTCCAAGTCTTTTGTAACGTTTCCTAAGATTGTCAACACCTCTACATGTATGTCCTCCAAAGTACTCATTATTTCAACTACGTCTTTGTCAACACCAAAAGTAATACCTGGTCCTTCCACTTCTTCTTTCTTTCCTCTTCATAGTATTCTTGACTTCCCAATCTTCGTCATCTCAATGAACCCCAAACTCAAAACTTCAAATATTCAAATACTAGAGAAGAGTTATGAATTTTGATGTTTTGAGGATTTAGAATGAAGGATTAAGGTGTTATATGAGATGGGTAATGATGATGTAGTGGATTAGGGAAGGTTTAGTGAATAGGATTAAAGCTTCGATGAAGAGGCTTAAGGTTAAAGGAGAAGATTTCTTTGTGTTCTTGAAGGATTATGATGTTGGATGTGTGTTTGGAATGGTATAGGAGGAAGGATTGAATGTATATAGGTATTGTAGTGGTGTGTTGCAGGTATATAATGGGTTAGGGGTCGTTTATAATGATATCTTGCATAAGAGGCTAGGTTATAGAGGAGGAAACTAGGGTTTTAATAAGGTTTTGGTAACATTCCCGCTGGTCGGGCCGGAATAACGGTCAGATGACCGGCTAGCCGGTCCGAGTAAAGAACCCATCGACAAAAAACCTACTTCAAAAACGGTGACACGTTTTTTTTCGACACAGCGGACCAGCATACCGGTCAGATGACCGGCTAGCCGGTCAAAAACCGTATCGAGGTTTGCGCCCACGGTTTTTTCTAGTTGCTCTCGGCCACAAACCTAATTCCAAAAACCGTGGCACGGTTTTTTCTTCCACCGGCTTACCGCTCCCCTGACCGGGATACCAGTCAGGCCTTTTAATTTTTCTCTTCGTCTCGGCAATGAACCGTGTTTGAAAACCGTGGCCACTGTTTTTTCCCTCCGGTATACCGGTCCCAGCTGCAATTTCTTTTTTCGTTCCTTAGCACCCCAAACTCAATTCCTGCACCATTTAACACACTACCTTTCTCATTTCTTTAAAAATAGACACTAAGACACGACAATTACTTATGATTATACACTAGGAATTTAAAAACGTTAAAGCAATAAATAATATACATTTGAAATGGCTTTTGTTTAACGTCGTTAAGCTCGACGGCTTACCCCTCGAGTCATTTCTTAACATAACCTCCCCAGCAGTGAGTGAGGTTATCCACATTTGCTATTCGGAATTTGCATCCCTTGGCTTTGATTACAACTAGTTTCTACGAGATAACCTTTGTGACCGTGAATGGTCCTAGCCAAGAAATTTTGGATTCACGTGCTTTTGGAGGAGGGTCAGGCTTTTTCATCGCGACTTTGTCACCCACTTTGAACTCCTTCTTCTTTCTATCTTTCTTAGGTTCTTTCGGAACCTTCATAGCATGCACATTATCTTGCTTCTTTGCATGAACACGGTGTGGACTTTCCTTAGGGTATGGAGGACCTTTATTAGGTGGTTTCTTTCTTATCTCTCTTTCCTCCATTCCTAAAGTTTCCACAACCTTAGTTGGATCTTTTTTTACTAGTTCAATCACATTTATCCAGAAGCAATCTTCCTTGGAGTCCGAAAACTTCATTGGCTTAAACACGTTGAACTTTACCTCCTCGTCTTGGATACGCATAATCATTTATCCGTTCTCTACATCAATCAAAGTACGCCCCGTGTATAGGAATGGTCTTTCTAAAATAATGAGGACATTCTTATCCGCGTCGTAATCAAGTACAACAAAATCAACAGCAAAAAAATTAAAAAACCTGCCTTGACGAGGGCATTTCTAGTCTTCCTTCTGGATGTACGAGGGATCTGTCAGCCATTTGTAAAACTATAGAAGTCGGTTTTGCGTTTCCTATCTTCAACTTTTCAAAAATTGATTTGGGCATGAGACTAATACTCGCACCCAAATTACATAAAGATTTACCTTGCCACTTTGTACCAATAGAAATTAGAATCGTAAAACTTCCAGGATCAAGTAATTTAGGTGGCAACTTACTCTGACAGATGGCACTACACTCATCTGGCAGACCTATCATTTTATTCTCTACATGTTTGCTGTGATGGATCTTTTTAAGAATTTCATATATTTTGGTACACCTTTGATAGCCTCTAAGAAAGGAATATTAATGTTGAGCTTACTCACCATATTCATGAATCTCTGATATTCAACAGTATCTCCGTTCTTCTCAACTCTTGAAGGGAATGGTGGAGGAGGACGGGCTTCTATAACATCTTTCTTCTTTGGATTTTCCGGAATCTTCTCCACTTCCACTACCTCTGGTTCATCTTATTTTTCCACCACATCCTCTACCGTTTTCTCTTTCACAGTTGTTTCTTTTTCTTTCATAACAGGGAAAGGTGGTGGTGGAAGTTTCTTACCACTTCTGAGCGAGATAGCCTTACAATCTTCGTATTGGGTAGGAGCCTCTGTATTGCTGGGTAATTGTCCTTGTGGACGCTGAATTAATTGCTTTGCCATCTGAGCCATCTGATTTCCTAACAATTTAATTGATGCGACAGAAGACTGTTGAATATTGATTAATGTTAGTAAGTTTTGCTGAACATCTAGTGCACCTTCTTGAGGTTGAGCCAGTAGAGCTTTCTGATTCATGGTGTCAGCATAGGTGTCTTGAGGAGGTTGTCTCTGAGCTTGATTTATGTAACATTGTCCCCCTTGGTAGTGGTTTTGGGGTCTTGGTTGATAGTTATTACCTTGGGGACGCGGCTGATATGTGTATGTCGGATGGCCTTACTTGGATTTGAATATTGTAAATCTAGATGGTTTCTATTCGGTTGATGACCTTGACCACCTGAATTATAGTTCCCTCGGTTGGTAACAATCATTACGGCTTCTGGATTGTTTTGACAATGCTCCCAATCATGATCTTGTACACAACAATTAAAACACCCATAAACTTCTTGTGTAATATTAACATTTGATATTCTACTTGAAAACCCTTTTGTAACAGCTAAGGTAATCCGTTTCAATTGCTGCTCCAATGTGTTCTTTAATTTATTCTCCAATGAAGAGAATTTTTCCTCAATTACATCACTACTTTCTTTATAACTTCCACCCCGGGTAGGTGTTCTCATAGTGTTCCAACCCATCTCATTCTTCACTGTTCTAGTCAAAATAATCTTAGCATGAACTGGTTGTACCTGTAAAAATCCACCACCACAAAGCAGGTCTAAATCTTTTCTTGATGGTCCATCAAGGCCATTATAAAATATTTTCATTTGTTGTGGTTCAGTAAGGCCATGATCGGGAATTCTTCTCAAGCACAATTGAAATCTTGTCCAACTTCTACCCGACATTTCTTCTTGTTCTTACTCAAAGGATGTTAGAGCAATCTGTGCATTCAATCTCATGTTAGTTGGGTAGTATCTATCGGAAAATGCAGTTTGCAGCTCATCCCAGTTATTAATCGATCCCGGTTCTTGCGAATCATGCCACTCACTAGCTGCGTCTATCATGAAAAATCAGAAATTTGCATAATACACATGCTCTCTGGTCACACCTTGCGTTATGTATGAACCGCATATCTGCATAAATTTCTATACTGCACGAATTGGATCTTCTCCAGGCGCTCCTCGGAAATTGCCATAATTTTGGAATTAAGATAACATACCCGGATCGGGTTTGTATCTCGCGACATTGATATCTACTGGACCAATCCCAAGAGCAGGAGCTCGATATGGAGCTTGTTCAGGACCATTTATAAACCATTGATCATTATTAACCGGAGGTTGAACTTGTGGAGCAAGAGGCGGATTAAGCTCGATTTCTTCAGCCATTTTTGCTTCTTTGGATAATCTATTTCCCTTTTCTATTGCTTCTTTTTCTTCCTTCTTTTTCTTGTTTGCAATTCTAACTAATATCTCGGGATTATTGAGCCTAAATCAAACCTGCAAACCTGAGAAAGAACGAACAAACCAAAGCGTAAAACTGAAAAATAAAATAACAATTTAACTACTAATGATTACCACCAGAGTCACACGCTACCGTCGCCGGCAGCGGCGCCAAAAACTTGGGGGTCCTGGGGTATTATAAAATTAAGTACTGAAATAAAAGGAACCACAATACCACAAGTGCACGGTTGTCCAAGTAATACTCTGATAAATCGGGTTTCATTCTCAGAGACGGATTAGGTACAACTCTAGTATTAATCAGATAGTAGAAATAATTGCTGGACAGAAAAATAAAATAAAATGATTTTTATTTGGTTTTTTTAAGGACTAAATATGCAATAAAATAAAGACTAATTAAAATAAATAACTGAAAAGAAATAATGCAAATAGAAGGACTAACTTCAGATATGAGAGATGTACTTGAGTCTCGCAAGGAATCCACCTAATTAACGTAATCAATGTTTAGTTTAAGGGTAGAATTGGTATTATTATATTAGTCAGGACTCTAATGTCTCCTAGCCCCCTGTCGGGTGGACGTAGGAGCTATCCTAAAGTATTATAAACACATATACAGGCAAATATGCCTCTTCGGATGATATGTATTTACCTCTTTGGCTATGTAAATTGTTAAGCCTGGCGGTCAATAACGCACATTACACGGGTATTACCTAAGTCTGTATTCAAACCCCCCTGTCGCCTGTCGGATGATCACTTTTGCACTGAAGTGAATAGCCCAATACTAAAAGCTATTTCTAGTTGTTCCTAAAAGAAATAGTAATGGAAAACAAAGTAATATCCAATATTTAAGACTCAATTCAATATAAACCTTAAAAATCCTAAATTCAAAACATAGAATAAATTAATTAGTGTTCATCCATTTACTGCGATTTTCAAGTATATGAAAGTTTAGCTCATTATCAAATTGAAGACTGGAATTAAATAAATGAAATACATCATATTCAATTACAGAAAAGAATTATATAACCTAAAGGTTTGGTTGGCTGTTGTTGGAAGAACATAATTCCTCCAGCTCTAGCTTTGTCTCTGCCTTCTTGCTCTGACTTGAAAATATGAAGCCTCTGATGTTATTCCCTGAAGTGTGTGCAAAAAGGAGGATAAAGGGTCTATTTATACTATTAAATTCGGATTAGGGCTTATGTTAAGAGGATTAGGTCAAATTATAAAAAGCCCAAGCCCATCTTCTTCTTTAATTCCCGAAACTGGTGTACAACCTTTAGTAAACCGGTTGTAACTTTTGCATATCAACTCCAAATGAGCTGATTCTAACTTGGAGAGTCTTCCTAAGTCAATAAGGCATCAAACCATGTTTCACGGTCCAAAGCTAAATCCGCTCTTAAGTAGCCCAAAAACAGCAATTAGTAACAGCCTTTCAGATCTGTATCTTGTTTAGTTAAGTTCTTGGAAATTCTTTTCTTGTCTTTAGCTTCTCGACTCGATCTAAGACTTTAATTCTCACTTCTCCTCCTTATATTGGTTCCTCATGAATCCATGAACCTACTAACTTTGCACTAAAAATAAATAAATTAACGCACAAAAACTCTAAAAATGCAAATAGTTTAATTCCAAGGGGAGAAAGTGCAGTATGACGAAATAAGCATAAAAGTCTATCAAATAAATTAAATATTCACCTAATATGATATCTCCTAAGGGCTAAAATTTAGAACAAACAGGAAGACATCAGTAGGGGTGGAGGTGGTGGTGATACTAGTGGTGGTGATACTAGTGGTGGTCGATAGCGGTAGTTGGACTTCAAAATAAAAAGAAAATAAATAAATTTATATTATATAATAAAGAAGAAAGTTATGAGAATTAAATGATATATAATTAAATAAATAATAAAATTATATTTTTTTAGTTTTTTGTTCAAGTTAAAAGTTAATCTTATAAGGGTAGTTAATTAAATATAATTTTATTTTTATATAATAAATTACGAGGAGTTTTTTTTTTTTAGTCTTATTTAGAAAACTAACTTAACGGTAAAAATACCTAATTTGATACTTAAGCCGACCAATAAATACCCAATTTGATACTTTACCCGACCATAATTAAAAGATAAACTTTTGTCATATGGATGCTTTCAAATAATATTAATTTAGCATATTTTCTTAATCTAGCAAAAATGTTAATGATTTTTTCTGTTGGTCATTTGGGTAAGTAAAGGAAAGGCTAGAGTAAGGAGGAAGACAAGAACAATTCGATTTTAGTGGGTGAGTTTATTAGGAGAAGACAGTGAAAAGAACAAGAATGGGAGAATCCTTAATGGAGACAGCAGGGTCTTGTCAGTGACACCAATCAAATAGGACACGTCACTTTCATCCTAAAAAGGCAATAAAAGAGGATAGTGAACAAATCTGCACATCTATATTTTCTCTTCTCTTGTCCCTTCACACAACACACGTGAGAATATTCAAGCCCTCCTTTCCCACGTACGACCCTTCATCTTACCTTAAAAACTCTATTTTAAGGATTACTCTTTTGGAAAACGAGTTCTTACTTTTGTAAAGCATTACAATGCCTTTGAACTGCCCCCTTATAAATATTACATGTAAATGGTTTCTTGAGTATATTGAGTAAGGGTGTGCACGGTTCGTTTTGGCTCGGTTTTTGTCCGTAACCGAAGTCGAAACCGAATTAGCCGGTTTTTAAAGATGTCGGTAACGAACCGAACGGTTTTTAAAGGTTTGGATTTATCGATTTTCGGTTCGCTACATGTGCGATTCGTTTTTTTTCGGTTTTGGTATGCGTTTAATTCGATAGTTGAATAGATTTCAAAGGAGACTACTTGAGACATTTTATTTTCTAACAAATCTATATATGAAGTATTTGCTTTTCATGTTATTGACGCACGTAGGAAATTGCAACTTTGGAACTAAAAGAATATGTATTAATCGTAAACAAATAATTTTAAAGGAATATTTATAAAATTTAATATGTATGCTTTACCTTCAACAAACTAAACAAACGAAGGATCTTTTGAGATATATCGACTAATTACTAATGTAAAGATATGTTGCATATTATGACATTTTTAGAGACGGTACATGTCATATATGAACATTTTTATTTTCAAAATTACTCTATTTTTATCCCATTATCATAATCTCTTTAACAATATAAATTAAATTCAAGAATGTCTTAGTTTTTGTATTTTTTCGGTTTGGTTTTTTGGTTCGGTTTAGCATTGAAAAACCATACCGAACCGAACATTTTTGCTTTGTTAAAAAACTTATATCGAACCGAACGGTTTTGTCGCTTTTTGGTTTTTCCCATGCGGTTTTATTTTTATTTTTTAGATCTGTTCAGTTTTTCGGTTTTGTTTTGCTCACCCAACATATTGAGAGTAAAATAACAAAATTATAATTTCTATCAGATATGTTTAGGATAATGCTTTTTAGGTATTGTCTAAAGATAAGAAAGTTATATCTAAAGCACTAACATAAGTACTTAAAAGTAAAAGGAGACTAAAAAAAGTTAAAAAAATAAAAAGAATAAAAAAAAGATTAAGTATGTACCAATTTGTATCTATACCATCCAAAAAACTATTTGAAATGAAGTTTGGAAGCAAAATATTCCCTCTAAAGTAAAAAATTTTATTCAGAAAATGTGAAAAGGTATATTACCTACTGAGAAAAAAATAAGAGAAAATTTACCCCTTTGTGGTAAAGAAACTGCAACCCACAAAGAAATTGAAACCATAAAGCATCTCTTCTTTGCTTGTCCATAGGCTAGAGCTCTATGGCTCATCTATCTAATGCAAATACTTTCTTTTTTATCTCGTTAAAATGAAAAATAATTAAATGTTAGAAAGTGTACCGACCTAACTGGTAGAAGGTTTGGAGACTTAGCCTCCTTTATACAATGACATATATGGAAGGAATGAAACAAGTACATATATGAAGACATTATTACTGACCCACAACATGCTTTGATCCAGTCCCAAAGAGCCTATGATGAACACTTTAAAATTAAATCACAAGATTATGTGGCTTATACAAATAAATCAACAAGAAATCCAGTTGTTACTGAAATAAATATTAATGATACTTCAACGATAGGAAATACACATGAAATGTTACTGAGACACGAACAACTATTGTAAATAGGGATATAACTTAAAGTCGGTTATTATAAATATTAATAATAATAATGTATCATTGGATAATAGAGACTCCCCAACTTGTATACTTAGAAATAAAAATGATACACCTATTCATGGTTTTGCTTGATCATTCATATGTAACAATGCTGAGGAAGCCAAGATTATTAGAGTGCGCAATGAATTGCTTTCAATTGTTAATTTCTAGTACGAGGATATTAGAGTACTTTGCAAAAGTAAAGTGGTGGTTGATCTGCTGAAGTCACCCAATGCGCCTTCACAAGCAAAGCATAAACTTTTTCATGAGGATATTTAATAATTGTGTTGTAAAGACTTGTTAATTTCTTTTATGCTGGTAGGAAATACAATAATAATAATATTATTGTTGATTGGGTCACGAAACAATAACTCTTGAGCATTTTGCCAAGGGATTGGGTTGCGAAACACCCCTATTAGCACAACTATTAGTTGCAACACCTATTCCTATAGGGGTACATTAGTTAGTAGCATTTCTTTATAATAAATCTTAATCTTATATTTATTTAATGCTTTTGACAAAAAAGTGTATTATTTCATTTTCATAATCGTAAGATCATTTTAATTTGAAATTTATATTTTAAAATATATAACTATTAATATTGCTTACTTGAATGTGATAAATACTAATTTCATAAAATTGATATGAGATCAACCTAATTGCTTGTACATCTATGTACAGAACTCAACCTCGGCTGTTGAGTTGTCTGCAAACTGTAGATTGATGGACGTATTCTTTGCATTATTGATGCCTAGCTTCTTAAACCATTACTTGGGAATGAGTTTCACACTTGAACCAAAGTCACACATATATTTCACATCAATCGTACCACCAATTTGGATTGGGAGGTTGAAACCTCCAGGATCTTGAAGCTTAGGTGGTAGCTTCTCTTCTACTTTCTTTGAGTCTCTCTCAGTACGAGCCACAGTATCAGCCTTGAACTCCACACTCGTATTCTCACTCTTTTCATAGATGACCCCTGTTAACACTTGTTATGGTGTAAGTCAATTCTCAACGATCTCAAGCACTTGGGCGCTGATTCTTTCTTCGCTATATGAATCTACAAATGCCTTGACCTCGATGTCACCCTTTTTTTATGTCATCTTCATAGGAATGGGTGGTGACATAAATGGAATACTAGGTTGAAAATCTACTTTCCTCTATTTTTCTTGCATATTAGGTGCAACTACCTTTTCCTTCTTCCCAGGTGAGACTTCAACCTCTTTCTCGACCCTCATGGCGTCTTTCTCAAGAATCTCCTTGATCTTGTTTAAATTCATCTCTTCCAAGCTTGGCTTGGTTGGTGCTTCAACTAAGTTATGAATCTCCATAATCTTTGTAGCAGGTGGCAAATCTGATACTTCCTCAACTTGAAGGCCAATTCCTTACACGATTCAAACCATTCATTGCCATTGTTTTCCTATATGACCTTCATGTCATCTCTTGTACTCTGGCCAACTATTAAACTAGCTTGTTGAAACTTCTCAAGAACCTTGGATATTTAAGTGACTTGTATCCCCAATATCTTCAGCGCAGCAAATTGCTCGTTGAGCCTCTCGTTATTTCCTCTTATGTTGTCTTATGTCAAAGTCCAAAAATTTTATAGCGTATTATAGATCTTGGCTTTGGAGCCTCCTTGTGAGTTTGGCGGTAATGAGTTTTGGGTTAGATTCTCGGCATAAGCATCATAGGTTTTTTTACAGTGGTGGTGTTTGATGTCTCCCATTTTGTTCTAAATATTATCCCTTAGGAGATATCATTTTAGGTGAATATTAGACTTATTTGACAGAAGTTTTATGCTTATTTCGTTATATTGTATTTTCTCCCCTTGGTATTATGTTATGTCAGTTTTAGAGCTTTTGTATGTTAATTTGTTTGCTTTTAGTGCAAAGTTCTTAGGTCCATGGATGATATGGAGCAACAATAAAAGGAATATAAATGGTAATTAAAGGCATAGATCGAGCAGAGAAGTCAAAGGCAAGAAGAAATTATTTGAAGAGTTGACTAATAGAGAGGAGAATCTGGAAAGCTGTTACAAATCTTTTTTTTAAGCCACTTAGCCACTTATTCAGCCTTGGAGCCCTGAAATAAGGAAGCTACGTTTTTTTAGTGAGGAAGATTCTGGGACTGTAATCAGGTGATTTGGAGTTGAGAAGCAAAAGTTACGGCCGTTTTACTAACAGTTGTACATCTGCTACGAGATTTCTTATTTGGATTTGGGCTTTTCTCATTTAACTTATTACTTTTAAGTAAAAAGTCCAATCCAATTCCTCCACTATGTATAAGCCTTTAGACCTCATTTTAGACACACTACGCTTCATTATTTTACAAGAGAGAGTCAGAGAAAATTAGGAGAAGAAGAAAGCTAGAGCTAGAGAAAGTCATTTCTTCCATCAACAGCCAATTCCAATCCTTATATTAGGTTCTTTATCCTATATATGTAATTGACAATGAATACTTTTCATTTTATTTCAATAATTTTTAGTTTTATAATGAACTAATTGAACCCTAATTAATTTAATTCATGTTTCCGAATTTGGGATTTTTATAATTTAATCAGAGTTGAGTATTTTATTTTGGTTATTACTTTGTTCTTAATTACTATTTATTTTTGGTACAACTGGAAAGAGGTTTTAGTAATTCGGCTATTCACTTAAGTGGCAAAGGTGATCATCCGACATGGGGTTTGATTACAGGCTTAGGTAATACCCGTGTAATGCCCGTTATTGACCGACCAGATTAAGTAATTACATAGCCAAAGAGGTAAATACTTCACATTTGAATAGGCATATTTGTCTGGCAGGGGTTTATAACACTTTAGGATAGCTCCTAGGTCCACCCGACAAGGGGCTAGGAGACTTTAGAATCCCAGCTAGTATAATAATACCGACTGTACCCTTAAACATGAACATTAATTGAATTGATTAGGTGGATCCCTTGCGAGGCTCAACTACATTTCTCGTCCTTGCGTCTACACTATTTACTTTAATTATTTTATTTTAGTTAATCATTTTAGTATTTTACTTTATCGTATCATTAGTTGTTAATAAAAACCGAACAATGTTTTTAACAAGTAATTCTACTATTCCGATTAATACTAGTGTCATAACTAGCCGTCCCTGAGAACGAATTCTGTATTATTTACACATTACTTGGAACGACTCGTGCACTTGCGGGTAGTGTCCCTCTTAAAAGGGGTGGTGATTTTATCACACACCAGGAGACACCAAGTTTTTGGTGCCGCTGCGGGAGACGAAAGCGTGGGACCACGGTGTTAGTCCTTTAGTATTCTATTGTTATTTTATTTTTCAGATTTACGTTTTTGTTTGTTCGTTCTTTCTTAGATTTTACATGTCTGGTGTATGCCCGTTAACTCCAAGATATTAATCAGAATTGCAAATAGAAGAAAGAAGGGAGGAAAAAAGCAAAAGAAAGAGAAGAAATATTAGCCAGAGAAGTAGAAATGGCTAATGTTGATGATCTAGATCCTCAGGTGGTTGTAGATGAGAATGGAAATCCTATAATCCGTAATCCGTAAGTTGTTAATCAGCAAAATCCTCCTCCACCTGGAGGACAAGCTCAACTTCAGATGTGTTATGATCCATGGTTCGTACAAGGTCTTGAACAAATTCCATATCACGCTCTTGCTCTAGTATTGGTCCTCTAGATATTAATGTCGCAAGAGACACACACAATCCTAGTATGTTAGCTCAATTCCAAAACTTTGGAAATTTTCGTGGAGTAGTTGGAGAAGATCCAATTCGTGATGTACATAAATTTATGCAGATATGTGATGCGTATAGAACGCAAGGTGTAACCAGAGAACAGATGTAATATGCAAGTTTCAAATTTTCCGTGATAGACGCAGCGAGTGTAAGGCATGATTCACAAGAACCAGGATGAATCACTAATTGGGATGAGTTATAAACCGCGTTCTTTGATCATCATTATCCGACCAACATGAGACCGAATGCACAGATCACGTTGACATCATTTGAACAAGAACAAGATGAATCTGTGGGTAAATGTTGGACAAGATTCCAACTATGTTTAAGAAGAGTTCCAGATCATGGCCTTACAAAACCACAACAAATGTCAATATCTTATAAAAACTTAAAGGACAATCAAGAAAAGATTTATACTTGCTTTGTGGTGGGGGATTCTTACAGGTAACACCAGCTAACACTAAGATTATTTTGAATAGAAGAGTGAAGAATGAGTTGGGTTGGAATACCGTGAGAGCACCTATCCTAGGTACATGTTATAGAGAAAGTAATGCTAAAATTGATGAGAAATTCTCTTCATTAGCGAGTAAACTGAAGAACAAACTTGAGCAACAATTGAAACAGTTTACCTTAGCTGTTAAAGATTGTTTTTCATGTAGAAGAGCAGATGTTAATGTTACACAAGAAGTATGGTTGTTCTAACTGTGATGTACAAGATCATGGCTGGGAGCATTTTTTGGAGCATTGTCAAAGTAATCCAGAATCTGTGATGTTTGTGTCCAACCTAGGGAACTTTAATTTAGGTGGTCAAGGTTATCAAACAAATAGAAACCATCCGGGTTTCCAATATTTGAATCCAGATGAGGTCGCAAATCCAACTTATGCATATCAACCGCGTCCCCAAGGTAATAACTATCAACAAAGACCACAGAACAACTACCAGGGGGGACAAAATTACGGAAATCAAGCTCAGAGACAACCTCCTCAAGACACCTATACCGTACCTATGAATCAGAAAGCTCTACCTGCTCAACATCAAGAAGGTGCGTTAGGTGTTCAACATACCCTATAGACATTAATCAACCTTTGAATGAAAACGCAACAAGATCATCAATCTTCTGCCGCGGTCCTTAAAATGTTAGAAAATCAGATGGCCCAGATGGCAAAACAGTTAAATCAGCGTCAACAAGGGAAACTCCCAAGTGACACTGAAGATCCGAAACAGAGAGAATATTGTAATGTTGTAGCGCTCAGAAGTGGTAAGAAGTTACCACCACCTCCTTCTCCCATTATGAAAGAAAAATAAACAACTGTGGAGGAGAAAACAGTGAAAGATGTGGTGGAAAAAGAAAGCGAACCAGAGGTAGAAGAGGTAGAAGTGGAGAAGATTCCGGAAGGACCAAAAAAGAAATAAGTTGTAGAAACCCGCCCTCCTCCACCTTTCCCCTCAAGAGTTTAGAAGAAAGGAGATATATCTGATTCAGAGATTCATAAATGTGGTGAAAAGTCTTAGCATTAATATACCATTTTTAGATGCCATTAGAGATGTACTGAAGTATGTGAAATTTATGAAGAGATCTATCACCAACAAAAGGCCATATCTTGAGAATGAAATGATCGATTTTCTAGAAGAGTGTAGTGCCATATGCCAAAGTAAGTTGCCACCTAAACTACTTGATCCTGGGAATTTTACGATTCCTATTTCTATTAGTAATGTGTGGCAAGTAAAAGCTTTATGCGATTTGGGTGTGAGTATTAATCTCATGCCCAAATCAATTTTTGATAAGTTAAAGATAGGAAACGCAAAATCGACTTCTATGGTTTTGCAAATGACTGACAGATCCCCCGCACATCCAGTGGGACGAATAGAAGATTTCCTCGTCAAGGCAGGTACTTTAGTTTTTCCCGTTGATTTTGTTATACTTGAATACGATGCGGATAGGAATGTCCCCAATATTTTTGGAAGACCATTCCTAGCCACGGGGCATACTCTTATTGATGTAGAAAATGGAGAATTAACTATGTGAATTCAAGACGAGGAGGTAAAGTTCAATGTGTTTAGGGAAATGAAGTTTCCGGACTCCCAAGAGGAATGTTTCCAGGTGGATGCAATTGACCAATCCACGCAAGAGGTGTTTGATGATTTTAATTTTGATGATGTCTTTTAGACAGCCTTAACACTTGACCTACTTGAGCTAATGAACGAGCTTGCCGAAACAGTGGCAACTCTGAATTCTAGAAATCCAAATCATAGGCGTCTAGCCTATGAACTGGTGAGAGAACCGGGGGAGATAATACCTGAAAAGAAACCATCAATTGAATATCCCTCACAACTAGAAGAGAAGCCGCTTCCGTCACACATGAGGTATGCTTATTTAGGTACTAACAACACTTTACCTGTTATTGTTTCAGCTACTTTAACAAGTCCTCAAGAAGACAAACAGTTGCGTATATTGAGAGCTAATAAAGAGGCGGTTGGTTGGACTATTGCTGACATCAAAGGTATTAGTCCTTTCTATTGCCAACACAAAATTATTCTGCAAGATGACAGTGCGCACTCAGTTGAAGGGCAAAGTAGATTGATGCCAGCTATGAAGGAAGTGGTGAAGAAAGAAGTCATCATATTACTAAATGCGTGAATTATTTATCCCATAGCTAGTATCGAGTGGGTGAGTTCGGTTCAATGTGTACCAAAGAAGTGTGGTATCACTGTTGTCCTGAATGCTCAGAATGAAGTCATACCCTCAAGAACAGTTGTTAGTTGGAGAGTGTGTATGGACTACCGTAAGTTGAACAAGGCCACCAGAAAAGATCATCATCCCCTCCCTTTCATAGATCAGATGTTAGATGAATTGGCTGGAAGAGAGTACTATTGTTTTCTTGATGGGTACTCCGGATATAATCAGATTTATGTTGACCCTGTAGATCAACACAAGATAACCTTTACATGTTCTTTTGGTATTTTTGGTACTTTTGCTTTCCGTAGGATGCCATTTGGGCTATGTAACGCACCTGCTACTTTCTAGAGATGCATGATGGCAATCTTCTGGGACATGATCGATAATTTCCTTAAGTTATTTTATCGATTACTTTTCTGTGTTTGGTGATAAATTTGATGAGTGTTTATAGAATTTAGAATAGGTATTAATTAGATGCAAGGAAACTGATTTGGTTTTTTTTAAACTGGGAGAAGTGTGACTTCATGGTTCGTGAGGGTATAGTGTTGGGACAGAAGGTTTCGAGTTCAGGTTTAGAAGTAGATCGTTCAAAGATTGAGGTTATCAAGACTCTTCCCCCTCCTAATCTTGTAAAATGGGTAGGAAGCTTTTTAGGTCATGCTGGTTTTTATCGCCGTTTCATTAAGGATTTCTCTAATGTTGCTAAGCCACTTTGTAACTTACTTAAGAAGGACGCCAAATTCTTTTTCGATGAAGCTTGCATGGTGGCGTTCAAAGAAATCAAGGAGAAACTTATATGCACCTATAGTGTTACCTCCTGATTGGAAGATTCCGTTTGAAGTTATGTGTGATGCTAGTGATCTTGCGATGGGTGTTGTATCTGGTTAGAGGAAAGATAAGGTATTTCATTCTATCTACTATGCTAGTAAGACCTTCACGAGTGCTCAGACTAATTATACCGTAATGGAGAAGGAATTATTAGCTGTTGTGTATGCATTTGACAAGTTTCGTTCCTATCTTCTTAGGGCAAAATTGTTGTGTACACTGATCCATCTAATATCAAATACCTCATGGAAAAGAAAGATGCAAATCCGTGTTTGATTAGATGGGTATTATTTCTACAAGAATTTGATTTAGAGGTCCGAGATTAAAAGGGTTGTGATAATCAGGTTGTAGATCATTTATCGCGTCTTGAAGGTTCTGAGTTTAATAGTGTACCAGAGTTGGTCAAAGAAGAATTTCCTGATGAGAGTTCATTTTCTATATACGCAACTGGTACTCCTTGGTATGCAGACATAGTTAATCTTATTGTGAGTGGTTCTTTTCCCGAAGGATCTACCTCACAAGAAAGAAATAAATTGATTCATCGTGCAAAGTAGTTCTTTTGGGAGGATCCCTTCCTCTACAAAACATGTAGTGATTAGATGGTGAGAACATGCATACCTGAAGGTGAAGTATGTGCGGTAGTTGCTAGTTGTCATGATTCACCCTATGGAGGACATTTCAAGGGTGATCGTACAGCTGCAAAGGTACTTCAGTCCGGTTTTTATTGACCTACTTTACGTAAAGATCATCATAAATATGTCAAGGAATGTCATAGATGCCAATTTACCGGTAATATATCTAAGAGAGATGTGATGCCACGTAAAAACGTTCTTGAAGTTGAAATATTTGATGTTTGGGGTATTTATTTCATGGTTCTTTGTACCATCCAATGGAAATCTACTCATCCTTTTATTTGTTGATTACGTGTCTAAATGGGTAGAGGTTGTAGCTCTACCAGCGAATGATTCGCGAGTGGTGATTAAGTTCTTGAAATCACACATCTTCACTGGACATGGTACGCCTAGAGTTATTATTAGTGATGGAGGTTCCCATTTTGTTAAACAGATACTTGAAGGCGCTTTTAGAGAAGTATGGGGTGAGACATCGTGTATCTAATGCTTATCATCCACAAGCAAATGGTCAAGCTGAGGTTTCTAATCGAGAAATCAAATCCATTTTAGAGACAACTGTTGGTTCCACACGCAAGAATTGGTCAGTGAAATTAGATGATGCGTTGTGGACATATCGTACTGCATTTAAAACACTAGTTGGTTCATCTCCATATCGCATGGTGTATGTTAAGGCTTGTCACTTAACTCTTGAACTTGAATTAGATGCATATTGGGCGATAGCGGAGGTGAACGTGGATCCTACTTTAGCCGGTAAGAATCATATGATGAAATTGAACGAACTTGATGAATTCCGATTTAATGCCTATGAGAATGCTAAACTTTATAAAGAAAAGACTAAGAAATGGCATGATAATCGCATTCGTGAAAAGGAGTTTAAGGTTGGACAGATGGTCCTCAAGTATAACTCCAAGTTCAGTAATTATCTGGGTAAGTTGAGATCGAAATGGCCTGGTCCCTTTGTAGTGACCAAGGTCACACCTCATGGAGCTATAGATGTTGAGAACCCAGCTGAATAACGCACCTTTGTGGTGAATGGACATCGCCTAAAGATTTATCATCTAGGCGAGGATACTAAACTCATGGTGGATCCACATCCTAGGGAGGTCATGTACCTCCTTGAAGCTGAATAGATGCGAGAGGTAACCCGTCGCGCTTAACGACATTAAACAAAAGCCATATCACTTGTATACTAGTTTATTTCGTTCATGTCTTTTTCAATTCCTAGTGTAAAGTAGAGTAATTTATGTTTATTAGTGTATAATTTTAAAGAAATTAGAAATGTGGAGTGTTTTTGATGATTTCATGTATTTAAATCCTTGAGTTTGGGGTTAAACAGATGTAAGACGAAAAATACCGCGTTTAATAGTGGTTAAACTGAACTAGCCGCACCAGCTAGCCAGCCATATCGCCGGCAATGTCGGTGAGCTCTCGGCAAAGTGACATTTAATTTAATTTTTAAATGCAACTAATTTTTGCGTCATCGAGAAATAGTTCGCGCGACCAGTATGCCGGTCCCAGAAAATTGTTGCAACTGGCTTCTGTATTGACGACACTTACACGCAGCTATTTATTGCGTCATCGACACAAACACATTTGCACCACCGGCATATGCCAGTCAGCTCTCGGAGAAAACCAATTAAAATTAATTCGTGAACCCAAGTTGTTGTGCGTAGAGGAAAAAGAAACAGAAGCTTCACTGGTAATGCCGGATAGAAGCCCGGTATGCTGGCCCGCGTAGCGATTTTTTACCTAAACCTTAAGAAATTCAATTTTCTCACCTTTTAACCTAGCATCTCATGCAAGATATCATTATAGACGCACTAAAACTTATTAAATACCTGCAATACACCATCAAAACACATAAACACCATCAATCCTTCTTCCTAATCCATTCGAAACACACAAACAACATCAAATCCTTCCAAGAAATCTTCACCTAATTCTTTAATCCTTCTCCATCAAAGATTCAAGTTTAACAATTAAACCTCTCATAATCCATCACATAATCATTACCCATCTCATATAACACAATAAACCTTAATTCTAAATCCTCAAAACATCAAAGTTCAAAACTCTTCTATAGTTTTTGAATAATTGAAGTTTTGAGTTTGGGGTTCATTGAGATGACAAACAAAACCGATTCATCGTTCTATAATCGCAAGGCAAGAGGTAATCCTAGAACTAGAAATACTCCCGGGGCTACCCCAAATAAAGCTATTGAGATTCCGGATTCGAGTTCTACGCCCAAGGTAGGAGAAATCAATAATACTATGAAGAGGAAAGAAAACCCAAGTGAGGCTATTCCTAAAAATCCTATCTTGGAATCAAAAGAAGTTGAAGAACCAATTGTGAATGAACCAGTTAATCAACAACGCTCTGTGAGAAGAAAAACAATGGCTGTGAAACCTGAACCTAAGAGGCCATTCATGAGTTGGAAAGAACAGGTTTGTGACAGGTTTGCTCAGTTGCTTTTTGGTGTTGAGAAAGGATTTCCAGAGGATATTATGAACGGAGAATTCAAAGATTACGCAGTAGTGTGTGACAAGTTGGGTTGGAATGAGTTTATAGAAAGAGAATTGTTTTATCTTCCATCTTTAGATCGTGAATTTTATGAAGAGTTGGTTTTTGCTGAAGGTAATTCAATTGAAGTCCGTAAAAAGATTATTCATTTCTCAGTAGAGCGCATTCGTGAAATATTCAAATTACCTACCTTAAAAGGTCCGTGCCAATACCATGAAGAACTTAACAATTCAGATTTCCAATGGGATTCACTCTACAAACAAGTTTTAATCTATGGGATGGAACCCATCCCCGAAGGTCAGAGATATCAAGGTATGGTCCTTTGCAGTCAATTACTCACACGCGTGAAAGTATGGTACCATTTCATAATCCCCACCTTCTTTGGTAATACTCACACTTTTGAGGTATCACGTGAGCAACTAATATTTATTATATGTGTACTTGAAAAGAACGAAATAGATTTAGCTCGCGTGATCTATGATTTCATAATGGCTTACACAAAATCTCCAATTAAGCAAGAACCCTTAAGTTTCCGTGTTTAATTACTTCGTTATGTAAGACTGCAAATGTGCCGCGCGGAAAAAAAGAAGAGGAACCTCTTGAGTTCGGAGATAACATCACGACGGTTGCGATTGCGAATATTCATAATGAAGCCAAAGTGGGTATGGAGTTGGATAAGCCCTTTGGGGAAGATAATGGAGCAAGACCTCCACAAAGAAAGAAGAAGACTCCAAAAGATAATGTTGTGTTCGCGAGAGTAAGAAGTTTGGAAGAGACGCAAGTGGGATTGGTAAAAACTTTGGGAAATATGACAAGAGAGTTCGAGGTGATGAAGGACACTTTATTCAAGATGAACGCAACCATTAATGATCTTTACAACTTGATGAAGAAGAATTCAGTTCCTCAACATGAGACTCCACGTGATCAGCCTAATGCTGATTAAGATATGGTTCCCTATCCTTTTCTCATTCAGTAGTGTATAATAGTTTATTTTCTTTATCGAGTCTTTTTGAGTCATGGGGACACGACTCATTTTTTGGTTTGGGGTGGGGTTCGTAGCCTGATCCTAATTTTTTATGTGTTATTTGTTATACTGCTTTCAATAAAATTAATTTAAGGGTTGCGTTTGACTTTAGATTATTTTAATTGTCCCCATTAAGTATATTTCTTTATGAATTTATGATAGAAAATAGTAAACTTTAGGAGTTGATGTAAAACGCACTTTAATTGCATGCAATCATTAGGTAATTGATAGGAAAAATTAATTAACACTACAAAAGAAGTAAACTTGTGCTTAAGAAAAATGTGTGGTTTGTAGAACGTGAGATCCGAATGAGTAGAGAACCCACTTAGGCATGACCTGGAAGCAAGCTATGTAACTAGGAAAATGATAGAGGTAGTTCTTTGATATCCATTTGAGACTTTTTAGCTTTCTATCTCTTAATTTAATATTATCCTTCTTAGCCCTATTTTTAGCCTTTAAGCCTTTCTTTTTTCGCCACGATATAAGCCCATATCCATTTAGTTTATTAGGCATTTCCATATGACCTGCACTTGAATCACAATCCTGAGACTTCCTAGCTTGAGCTTGAGTTTGGGGTGGTGGGTCTCATTATTGTGAAATTACATTGGGAGGGATTTTTATGTGTTTGTATCTATGCACAATTGTTGATGATATATTATTTGTAGCTCTTTGCCGGGGTCTTAAAAAAGAGAAAAGAAAAATATAAGAGACATGGCCATTCACATCAAAATGATGGTCAAGATATCTTATACAAATATATATATATATATATATATATATATATATATATATATATGAAAAATTTAAGTAACCGGCAAAGTGGAAGTTTTGTTAGTGCTTATTGTACAAATCTGGGGACGCTAAATTGTGCGTCAAATGGGTTGAGTGAGAACACATTCGAGTGTAAACTCAAGCTCTTGGAAAGTTTGTTGATGGTAAGTAAGTAGAGCCAAAAGCTCACTTCAAATTTACCAAATATACATACCATATTTTCCCTAAGCCTACGCTAAAACCATATAGTCCTCGTGATTCCTAGATACATATTGGATTTATCTTCAGCTAATAGGGAGTAAGCTAAGTAGAGCATTCAAAGCGAGTAACGATCAATGAACACCCTATAGTCACCATCTTGAGATAAGTATAAGTGTAACCTTCTAGCATTGTGAATTTAATTTGGATGGATATAACTTGTGTTTGATTTTACATGATAGGTGTATGTGTATATTAATTCCTAAGTCATACTATATGAGATTTGTTTTAAGTTGTGCTTTGGGTATTATTCACTAGACTCTCCATTTTTGCGTTCACCTAAGGCCTTTGCTTTTATTTTACTTTGTCGGGACGACAAAGATTTGAGTTGGGGGTCTTGATATCTCCCGTTTTGTTCTAAATATTAACCCTTAGGAGACATCATTTTAGGTGAATATTATACTTATTTGATAGAGTTTTATGCTTATGTCGTTATATTGCATTTTTTCCCCTTGGAATTATGTTATGTCAGTTTTAGAGCTTTTGTACGTTAATTTGTTAGCTTTTAGTGCAAAGTTCTTAGGTCCATGGATACTATGGAGTACCAATACAAGGAGGAGAAATGGTAATTAAAGTCATAGATCGAGCGGAGAAGTCAAAGGCAAGAAGAAATGATTCGAAGAGTTGACTAATAGAGAGGAGAATCTGGAAAGTTGTTACAAATAGTTCTTTTAAGACACTTAGCCACTTATTCAGCCTTAGAGCCCTGAAATAAGGAAGCTACGTTTTTTATTGAGGAAGATTTTGGGACTGTAATCAGGTGATTTGGAGTTGAGAAGCAAAAGTTACGGCCGTTTTACTAACAACTGTACATCAGTTACGAGGTTTCTTGTTCGGATTTGGGCTTTTCTCATTTAACTTATTACTTTTAAGTAGAAAGCTCAATCCAATATCTCCAGTATAATTAATCCTTTAGACCTCATTCTTAGACACACTTCATATTACGCTTCATTATTTTATAAGAGAGAGTCAGAGAAAAAAGGAGAAGAAGAAAGTTAGAGCTGGAGAAAGTAATTTCTTCCATCAACAGCCAATTCCAATCCTTAAATTAGGTTCTTTATCCTTTTTCTGTAATTGACAATGAATACTTTTTATTTTATTTCAGTAATTTTTAGTTTTATTATGAACTAATTTCCTTAGTGCTTGAGAATCGTAATAAAGGGTTGAACCCTAATTAATTTAATTCATGTTTCCGAATTTGGGATTTTTATAATTTAATCAGAGTTGAGTATTTTATATTGGTTATTACTTTGTTCTTAATTACTATTTCTTTTTGGTACAACTAGAATTAGGTTTTAGTAATTGGGCTATTCACTTTAAGTGGCAAAAGTGATCATCCGACAGGGGGGTTTGATTACAGACTTAGGTAATACCCGTGTAATGTCCGTTATTGACCGGCAAGCTTAACTAATTACATAGCCAAATAGGTAAGTACTTCACATCCGAAGAGGCATATTCGCCTGGTAGGGGTTTATAGCACTTTAGGATAGCTCCTAGGTCCACCCGACAGGGGGCTAGGAGACTTTAGAATCCCGACTAGTATAATACTACCGACTCTACCCTTAAACAGGAACATCAATTGAATTGATTAGGTAGATACCTTGCGAGACTCATGTACATTTCTCGCCCTTGCCTCTACACTATTACTTTCATTATTTTATTTCAGTTAATCATTTTAGTATTTTACTTTATCGTATCATTAGTTCTTAATAAAAACCAAACAAAAACCTTTATCATTTACTTTTCTGTTTTTAACAATTAATTCTACTATTCCGATTAATACTAGTTTCATAACTAGTCGTCCATGAGAATGAATTCTATATTATTTACACATTACTTGGATCGACCCGTGCACTTGCGGGTAGTGTCCCTCTTAAATGGGTGGTGATTTTATCACACACCAGGAGACACCATTGTTGTCTTGACATAACCTTGGTCCCCTTGATTAGGACCTTAAGATGTTTGCTAAAATTGTGTTTTTAAGGTTGTGGTTGGTAGAAATTACCTTGATTCAAGGCCCCATTTGGATTAGATCATTGAAGGCCCAGTTAATTGTGATTCCCTTGTTGAAACTAGTATTACCTAATTGGTAATTCCAACAATTCAACACAAAACATATTGATTCCAAATTTCCTTCACCCTCTTCCTATACATGTTCGTTGACCCCACAATGTGGATAACCTTGTGCTTTTTGCACTACTTTCATCTCAGCTGGCTTCCCATTGAAACCTTCTCCATTGTAAGTGCCAACTACTTCAATTAATTCTCCATCAAAGAGATATTAGCTTCTACAAAATTTTCACTATTTCAACGTAATGTACCTATGTTTTTTTGTAATGGGAGCTTGCAACTGTGGCCAACTCCTCTCAGTTTCAACTATCTTTTCCATACGAAGTGCAACCTCTGTAGGATCCATAGACACGAAGCCTCCTCTTCCAAGGTTATCCACCATCAATCTTTAGTCGAAATTTATTCCTTGGTAGAACATCGCTAACTGAAGTGTTAGGGTATAACCATGAAGTAGACATCTGGCTAAATTTTGTTGATATCTTATCCATGCTTCTCCTACACCATCTACATTGTCTTGGAAAAATCTTGAAAATTCCATTTGAACCTTCATTCTAATGCTATATGGATAATAAAGATCAAATAACTTTACTTGCAACTCGTCCCCATGATGTAATTGAATCTAATGGTTAACTATCCAACCATTTTCTAGCACCTTCGGTGAGGAAAAATGGGACCATGAAGAAATACAACTGCTCACGTGTAATGCATTAAGTAATGTAGGCTTCATAAATCTACATAAAATTCTATATTGACCTCACCAAATCTAATTGTGATGCACACTGTAGTGCCCAAAGACCGTGAATTGACTCAACATACCCTGAACGGGCTTGAATCTAGCAGATTTGATCACTAGAGGACAAATCCCTACTGGCCGAACTCGAAAAGGAGCTACTTGATCGAGAAGACCTTATTCACGACATTGATTATTTTGTGGATTCCCTCCTTGTGGTAGTACTACCTGGGGGATTTAATTTTGTTGATATATGTTATCCCCATGTGGTGCATCATCTTCTCGTGGGTTCACCTACCCACCTTCTTCCATCACCAACATGTCTACTACTCTAGACATCGCTATTCTTCCCTTTCTCCCTCTCTTGCTTTTTATGAGCTCTGAATAACTTCTCGGGATCCGGGAGCATACACCAATACCTAAGAAACTTGGAAAAGACAAAAACAAGCGTAAAGAAGAAACAAATAAAAATTTATATACTAAACTAAACAAAATAACTAATTAAGAAACTCCCACGCAGCAACTCTAAGATCTTGGTGGAGCCTAGGCTATGAGAAAATAAAGATATAAAAAGAACCAACACCTCTATGCATGTTCACAGATTGTTCATAAGTAATAGTTAAATAAGTAAAAGTTCATTCTCAGGGATTTAGTCTGTTAGCTCAAACTATTGTTTTGATATGAGAGTAGATGAGATTTTTTTTTAAAACTAGAAACAAAAATAGAAGGAATATTTGCTTTGTTTTCAAATAAGAATTAAATGCAAGAAATAAGATTAAACTAATGAATGTACTCTAATTATAAAGGTGATTTGAGCATATATATATAAGTAGTTCGGATTCTATAATCATCCTAATTCCTTTCAGGGTAGCTTAGAAGGCAACCTCAAGACTACTAGGGGACTTGGGTAAGGGGGCCCTACACAATGATTCGTTGTGAAATCTCACCCTAATGACTATCTAGTAAGGCAAGCCCGTCAGGATCACTACCACATACTAAAGGATTGTGTGTCGTTTTAAGCAACTGAACACCCAGCCAGGATGATAGTCCTAATTACTGTAGGCAGTCCTAACTTGACCAGGGCTAGGGCTGGAAAAAAAGAAAAACACAAGATACAGTTATTTAAATAAAATATCAACTCAATTAAAATCAATCCCAAATAACATAGAATAACAAAATAGAATTCAAGGATTATATATATTGCAAACCCAAGATATGGGAAAATTAGTTCATAAGAAAAGACATAAAACTAAGGAATAAAAAGATTTGAAACATAGTTAAGCTAAGAGTCTGACCTTTTCCGTCCCCGTTGATAAAATAAAGTGACAAACATAGGGGGAGCGACTCCATAGAGTACGGAATGAAGGTAAGCAAGAGTGATAACCAGAGTTATCGTTTTCCACAAGGATAAATTGCGATTATAGGTTTTCAATCTAATGTAAATGCATATAGTTTGTAACTAAAATAACAAAATACTAATAAGTAAATATTTGGTTGGTTTTGATTTGATTGACAATTGAAGACAAGATAAAAGCAAATAACATTGAACTAAGAACAATGATGATTAACTAAGAATGCCAATAAACAACTAAACTAATTAGAGATAACTCAATGATATGAAAGCTTGAGGATATTTCTTAGTAATAGATTGTGTCGATAATTGACTTTGTTATTAATAAGGGTGAGTGGTTTTGTTGTTCACATTAATCGGTATTCTAGTTCATCCAAGTCCCCGCCAGGGCAATCTTAGCTCTCTACCTTATTCATCCTCTTGGATTTTTGGTAGGTTTAGTTCCACTAACCCTATTGACTACCTAGCATGCAAGATTCCACTAATTCAAGGAACTAGGCGCTTGTGTACTAGTTCTGTAATATCGCTCCCCGCCTGGGTGTTAGGTCAATTACAACAGCTCCTGCTACTTGGCCAGAGCACAAGAGTAATTACAATAATTACACAAACAATGGGAATATAAACTAAAACACACCTCAATTGAACATACATAGTTATCCATAATGTAATAACTTAATCAATTAGCTAAACACAATGTCTTACAATAGCATCCTCAAGTAGTAAATTGTTTAGCTCATAATCAAATTAACAGTTAGAATGAAAAACTAATTAAAACTAAATACAAATTCATGTTTAAAACTGAAAATAAGATAGATATATTGTTGATTACTAAGGGAGATGATAAATCGTTGAGTTCGAATTACTAGGTTCATAGACAAATCCTTGTTCTTCCTCTTTCCTTTATTTTCTGGCGCCTCCCCTCCTTCTTTATAATAGATAAACTGATAAAAAAATGAAGCGTACTGATATGGGGCTGGAAAATGAGCTTATATAGCTTCCAAAAACGTTGAGCCTTCTTTAGGTTTAGGAAATTAGGTTTATAAGGGGCTAACTCATTTTTAGCTATAGTTGGACTAGTTCGAGTCATGATAGAAGCAAATGGCATAACTTTTCCGCCTTGGATTAGGGTTTATCTTAACTTTTTGACTTATTATCTTCATATTGGAACCTTTTATTAACCATGTACCTAAAATCTACACACTTAACATACAATTAAAGCATAAAAGGTCTATAAATAGCAATATGACCAAAATAAGAGTCAAAAGTGCAATATAGAAATTATTAGGGAATAATCCCTCAATTAGGCTCAATAAACTCCAAAAAAGTCTCGTGACTGAATTAATCCATCACAAAAATAAATACGTCAAGACCCAACTCAAAATTTTATCGTCCCAACAAAATAAAAAGAAAAATAGAGTTTAGAAGGGTCTAAGTCCATTAAATCAAAGAAGAGATAAAGAGTAGAAAAGTAATGAATGACACTAAATCAATAATCCTAACAAGTCTCATATAGTAATAATTACAAACTAAATCAAGTATATACACTTACCCAACAAACAATCAACACGTATTAGTTTCAAGATTAGATTAGATTTGCAATGCACAAAGGATAGGTTTCTCTCTTAGTCTGCTATGGTGGATATAGGATGTTCCTCGATCCTCGCATAGTCTCTAAGTTCCATCGAACTACTCTCTATTAGTTAAAAAGTTCCTAAATTTCATTTGCAAGAATCAGAAGGTCTTTAAGGTTGTAATGTAGGCTTAGGGTAGGTGTGATTGTATATTTTGAAAATGTAGAGTGAGATTTTGGCTCTCTCCTCACTAGCAATCAACAATTATACCTAGAGCTTGAGTTACTCTCAGATATGTTCTCACTCAAATATCCTTAGATGAACTTCTTCGCATCCCAATAACCAAAATAAATACCCTTTATGATCACCAAAAGATATCCACTTTGTCGATCCAAATGTATAAATTTTTCTTTTTGCAAGTTAGCTATGGCTCTCTTTTTTATATGAGAAGTCATGCTAATTTGCTTCGCATTTTTCTTTTCTTTTAAATATATATGTTTTCTTCTTTTCAATTCTTTTCTCTATTAGCCCGGAAAAGGGTTAAAAATATAAGCAAGTGATCAAAGAGATCAAATACATAGCACAAAACCCACCCAATTATGTTTCCCATAACCACCACCCCAAACTCAAGCTCTACGACGAGTGCCTAAGCATCACGATTTGAGTATGGGTCGTATGGAAAAGTCCTAAAATCTAAGGGGTATGGCTTGTGTGTGGTTCATAAAAAGCTTAGAAAGGAAATAGGGGGTTAATACGGATAATATAATAATATAATTGGACACCAAGCTAAAAATCACAAGGGTAAAAAAAACTGCCTTAATCCTCTTCTATCCTACAAAATTTATTTACTCTCTTACCTCTAGCACATTCATTAAATGGTTTATCAACTAGTTTGGATCTCGCGTTCTACACACCACTCATGCTCCATAATCAAACTTACTTATACCACATTGCTTACTAATCTTTTCTTTACTTTCAATATGTGTTAAATGTAATTATCTTAAGCATACAGAATGACAAGTTCATAAACCAACTATTTACTATCATTGACTTGTTAAATTTTTTCTTAATAGTTACGTTCACTAGATTCTATAGCAAAATCCATACCACTAAAAAGAAAATAAAGCACATAAAAGTGGGGATGGGGAAAACAGCTCCCCACCCGCAACTCAAAGTTGAGTCGTGACTTCAAGACTCGTAAAAAAACTCAATAAATGTAAAGACAAACAACTAACAGAGACATAGAGAAAGGGTAGATAAGAGAGAAAGCATACTCTCGAGGCGAAGAAATGAGTGTATATCTTCCTTTCCCCGTGCTAATTACCAAGAACTTCATTGCCACTAGTGGCGAAGAAAAATTCGACCATCCCACCCAAATATAACTCAGAGTCTAAAGAGAAGAGAGATCAGTATATAAGAAGCTTGCAGAGATTTAGCCATTGGGGCACATCCATATATCCTACCTAGACAGTAACCCTTTTCTTGTTTGTTCTTCGAATGAGGCTAGTGGAGACTAATTCCTTCCAGCTAATGAAGATACTAGTCCAGTCTTTCCAGTGGATCCTTCTTTTTTACCCCTAAGAATTGAACAAACCAAGTTCACCTATACAAGAGTGAGGAATAAAAACCAACAAGAAACTTTCCGCTTTTGATGTACCATAATTCTGCTAGTTAAGAAACTAAGGAGAAGGACAGGGGCCGCTAGGTCAGAAAAGAGGGAACTCAAAATTCTCCCCAAGTAGGATTTGAACCTACGACCTGTAAGTTAACAACCAACCGCTCTACCGCTGATCTATAGAGGAACAAAGGACTTAAGGAAATCGACTCTCGTTCTTTGGACCAACCTATGACTAAAAAAAATGAGTTTGTCACTCTTTTTCACATACACCGGGAGAAAAGGTTACGTTAGCAAGCCCCTCCCCGGCCGGAGAGCCTCCAGGAAAAGGAGGCGGCGATCAACCATCAACTCTTGAAATTCATATTAATCAATTGATCTCGGCGTCCTTGCCATTTTGCTAAGTAGACTCACTCTACCGAGGGGCAACAAAGGCTGGAACTCCTCCTGCTAATGCCAAAAGGGACCTACTTATCATCCTAGGAGTTAGTAAGAAAGAGTCCCCTCTCTGTCTCTCCTATTTTCTACTACTAAGTAGAAATGCTGCTATTCAATCATAGAATAGATTCTGATCAAGCTGAAAAAGGTAAGCCTTATGGTATAAGTAAAGCGCTAACGCCCTTTCTTGCTCGTTAGCGCTCTTTTTTTTATTGCAGCTAGGAAGCCTCTCTTTCTTTCTCAAAGTCAACTTTCTCGGATTTTAGTCAAGCTTTGAAGCCCCTAATGGGATATTTGAAGAAGGGCAGGTTTCGAACCCTATACCTATACAAGGGGCTGGTCTCGATCTCGCTTGGTGGTACCCCTTTTGATAATTGTTGACTCAACATTTATTTCGTGCTTGAGTTGGAGGGCTCTCCCTTTATCCATCAAATCAAGTAATTCGCGATTGAAAATTCTTCCTTAGCCTATCTCATGCCATCCTTCTTATTTTTTCGAATCGGTTCCTTGTGTTAGTGGTGTCGCCTAAGGTGTGATAAAATAATGGATAAAATAAGTGCAAATAAACACCCTAGACTGAGCATGGTTCTGCAAGTATATAGGACGTAAGCAAGTTTTACTGATAAATAATATTCGTTCCTCAGAGACTACGAAAGTTAGGAAGAACTTATGCAATTTATCTAGTGCAGATATGAAAGCTAGAACAGATAATACACAAGTAAATAAAGGCTAAAGAGATTTTTATTTGGTTTTTATAAAGCGGAAATTAAAACTAATAAAGTAAAGATAAGAAAAGTAAATAAAATAAAAGAAGATAGTATGATAGTTTAGCCTGAGAAATCAGCAAGTAATCCCCGCTAGTCTTGTTTATTCTAACATGTAAGGGTGAATCATGTAGTATCACAATAGTCAGGATTCTAAATTCCCATACCTTAGACCTTGAGAGCGACTAAGGGGGCTACGGCACATCCACGAGGCAGACAAAACTTAGGGTTATCAAGCGCTACCAAGGCCCTAAGCAGTATAATTCCTTCAGTTGGTGATATGGTGGTGAAAACATACCCTAATGACTATCTAGTTAGAATCCGTGTTGTCAAGAACAATATCAGACACTAGACATTATGTGGTGTTTCAATAATAAGACACCCCTTCCGGGCGAACATCTAACTACTATTAATGTAATCCTATACGCATGCATTCGCAAGGAAAACAGACAATAAATCAAAACACATAAACAGAGAATAAAACATGACTTCAATTAAATACGATGTATCCCAAATCAGATAGAAAAACTAGGGTTCATACATATATGCTAAATCTCAAGCTAAATTTATTTAATTCATACTAAAGAAAGAAAAGAAAACAATTACAAATTTGAAGGTTGAAGATGACATAATATGGTGTTCAACTCCTTCCAGACTTCTTCTTGTGTTGTAAGCTTCATCCTGGCTTAAGGACAAACCAAGGATGTGTTTATTATGATAAGAGGGTGTATTTATAGGGTATAGGAAACCCTAAAAAGTTTCTTGGAGTAGAAGATAGGTATTGGACTTCAAGCCCAACTCAAATTCGTAACCCTAAAATATAGAAAAGGTAAGATTCTGATGCTGTTTTGTTTTGGCCGTAACCGCTTCAATATTTATCCGTTTGACGCGTTCCAATAGTCGAAACTGATCGTCTCGGAAATCTATTTAAATTTGCTTCAGACCATTCTTCTAAATTCCTAGCCAATCTTGAGTTATTATCAATTTTATGTTCGTAGCTGCTGGAATTCAGATTTATTTGGCAACTTTATCTTTTCTTATTTTCATATTCCTTGCTTTTATCTCCAATTTCCATGTTTATCCTCTTTCCTTTATCTCTTAGAATTAACTTGGCATCTAATTAATTATCATATATCTTTAAAACTTCACAATTAACAAACAATTAAACCCAATATGCTCTAAAAATAATAAATAATTAAAGCAAGCCACAATTTTTTTTGTTCAAAAGGCACAAAATAGGAAAGTGTACTAAATCATGAGAAAATCGACCTATAACCTAATAAATACACCTAAAAATGATGTCTCCACTAATATTAAATCATCACAAATGTGGAGACATCAGTTAGTCAATCAAGATTCGCCCTCAAGAGAGGGAAGAGTAGGTTAGGCCAGTCTCATCATTCACGCTTTTCCCCGTCCGAGAATCTCCATCTGCTTTAAGTGGGCGCGAGCTAGAATCCATATGTCAGCTTGGTTGTTCAAAATATTGTCTCTTTACCCTTTGCATCTTCATTTTTTCGATGCCCAGACCCATTCTTCTGGATCTTAGTCATATTTAAGGTGCAAAGCCTCTTCAATAAAGTCCTCTTTCATTTCTTTCTCCCCCATTTCTCATTTTGTTGATTGAAAGAGAATAAGCGCTATCCATTGAGTAAAGGGAGGGTTTGCTACAGTGATTCGGGCGGTTGGTGACCCCTTCGAGAGTTGCAGGTTCTTGCCGCTAGATGAGTGGTAGTCACGCTCTAAACTCCTCCGACACGAGTCGTGGTCGTTGCGCTGCGGTCCCTTTCCCGACTTCGCTTACGCGGCTTGCACTTCTGATTGGTTCCATTCATCCCCAACCCTGATGAATAGACTATGAGGGGGTCAGTCAGGCGGTTCGGATTTTTATCTCCATTTTTGGGGGACGGGAGTGCGTGGTCGCTGGGGTTTCCTGTTCCTCAACCAATTTGGTTGTGTCAGCGGTCTAAAATTGTGTTATGAGCTAGCTGGCTGGGCAAAGATGGATTGAGGGTCAGATAAATTTGAGTTCAAGTGGCACAGGACCCTCTATCGACCATAGGGCGTATTCTACCCTTATTGAATTCATTCTATAAGAAGCGTAACGTAAAAATCTGTTGGCATATAGCCTCCCTTAATAGGTTGTTTTAATGTGACAAATCCTCTTGTGTTTAGTGTGCTATTTACTCGTGTTATACATATTCCTTCTTGCACTCTATTTCATCAAAAAGCTCATCTTTATCATGTTGATCATATCTTTATTGTTATTTGTTATGAAACTAATCCTCTTACAATAAGATTAACCTTATTCCTGTGTACATTGAGAATTAGCCTTAGTGATCAACTTCAAAGGTTCTTAGAATGATGTTTCCAACAACTTTCGTGAAGAAGATTTATTGATCCAAGTCATTATCTTTCAAAGTTACTTGGCGCGGTACACCGGACGAATGGCGCGGTACACCGGACCAAGATTGCGGACCAGGGCGCGGTGCAGAGGCTAGCCCGTCAGTAAGTTAGAAAATCAAACCATTGAAGTGCGGTACACCGCACGAAATCTTGCGGTACACCGCAAGAAAGGTTTTTCTGCACAAAAGACAAGTCATAAGCAATATATCCGTTGGGAGATTAATAGATCCGTTAGACTCAAGTCTTATGACCGTTGGAAGCCATTTCTACTATAAATTGAAGCTCTTTGAAGGCTACAACTACACCAACTAATTACAAACATTAAGGGGCTTAATTGCTATCATTCAAGAAGGTGTCTAGTGCTATACATAGTCAAAATCAATCTTAGTGAGCTTATAAATCCTTTCAAGGAGTTAATCAAACAAGCCACAAGGTTCTATCTACTCAAGAGGAGTTCACAAGCTTTATAGTTCATATCCACTCTTTTAGGAGTTTAGTTACAAGCTTTTATAAGCAACCCTTTAAACACTTTGTTTCTATCCTCTTAAGTCTAGGTCTTGTAATAGATAGATTAAGAGAGAATTCAAGTATAGGGAGTATACTTGGTATCCTTGTGTTGTGATTACACAAGTGGTTTGTCCTTCGTGTTATCGAAGAGGTTGTAAGGGTTATTGTGTTCTCGACCCGGTTAAGAGAGACATGGGAGCTTAGTGAAAAGCTTGAAATCCTAAGGAGGCTTCCTTAGGTAGTGGATGTAGGGAAACCGAACCACTATAAATCGTGTGTATCTTTCTATCCCTATTCTATTTACTTTCCGCACTTTATATGTTTGATAATATGCTAGTATGAATATTGTGATATTGATTATCTAGTTTATCTAACATATTGTCATCTAGAGTAGTAAGAGATTAGAAACTCGTTTTTACTTGTATCACTTATATATCGAACCTCTTAACTTATCCATTGTATGATCCCTTAGAAGTTTGATATATTAGTTGACTTAGAAGTTTCTTAAACTTATAATTGTCCAAAAGATTTTTAATTAGGCATTAATCTTTTTAGTAATCCTATTCACCCCCCCCCCCCCTCTAGGACTTTCAATTGGTATCAGAGCCTAACTCTACGTGAATAGCTTAATCGTTAGTAGAGTAAACGATATGGAATTTAATCTTTTGGAAAAGTCGTCTTCTACTCGACCTCCACTTTTTGTAGGAACTTACTATTTTGCTTGGAGAACAAAAATGGAGGAATTTATCAAAACCGAAGATCCCGATCAATGGAGAATCGTGAAGGAAGGTCCATTTGTTCCTTATAAAGAAGCGGGAGTTCTTAAGCTAAATCAAGAAGAAAAAGATTTTGATGAACTTACCATTGAGGAAAAGGCTAAGCTCACTCAAAATGCAAAACCAATGTACACTCTCATTCGTGGAATTTCCGAAGAAATTTTCTCACAAATGTTAGATTGTAAATCCGCAAAAGAGCTTTGGAATCGTTTGGAGTTTTTATATGGAATTGTCGAAAATGACGAAGAAGAAGAAGTCTCAATCCATGATGAATCTCATAACAATTCTAAACCAAATCATGAGGTAGCACTCTATCCTAACTCTTTATCTCTTCCTTATAATTATTGTGATATTAGGCAAATTTCATCCCTTCTCAAAATTCTTGATTCTCAAATCCATTTGAATAATCTTATGTTAAAAAAGGGTAAAATTGAGCTAAAGAATTGTTTTAAATGTTGTATCACCTTGGATGATATTCTTGGCAATACTAAAAACCCTTGTTTTGAAAACATTTTTTCTTTAAATAAATGGAAACATCCTATGAAGAAAAATATAGAAGGTTTTAGAAAATTGGATGAAGCTTTTTCCCTCGCTCTTGATACTTTAAAAAATCATCCTTTTTCAAATATCACTCCTTTTGATCCAAATGGCTTTTTTAAAGAAAAATTATATTTAAGTGATAATTTGGATATTGGAAAGAATGTGGAAACTTCTTGTTCAAAACCTTTACATGGTAACCCTATTCGAAAAAGAAGTTCTTGCAACTATTGTGGTAAACCCGGTCATCATGCTTCTACGTGCCATTACCATGAACAACTTGATAGTGGATCTTTGATACCTTCATGGGAAAAACCAATATGGATCGTGACAAATGCTAACAACATTTCCGGATCCATTCCACCTCGGTTACCATAGTAATATGTATTGAAGGTGTTGAGCGTCAAGAAAATGGAATTTTATGCAAAAGGACGTTCAAACCTCATAAAAGGAAAATACGGTGAAATTCTTTCCTCTCTTCTTTTTTATGGTTATGTTTTATATTGTGTTTTATGTGATTTATCTACTATGTGCTATTATCTTGTGTTTCTTGACCTTTACATGCTTAAATGTTGCTTTGTTCTTTTATTGGGTCTTTTTGTACTTTAGAAAACATAGGTGTATTTGTGAAATAAACTGTTTTATAAGTTTTCGGGTTCTCCTTGGTATTTCTTTTCAAAACAAAGATGCTCAAAAATATTTTATACCATTCCGAATCGTTTGGGGAAGTTTCTAATGTGTTTCGGGTGTTTTTAAAAGAATAAAAAATTTCATTTTTTGTGTCCAAACCGAACACTTTTGCGGTGCACCGGACCATTCCGCGGTACACCGCGTCTCAGGGTTTCAACAGTTTTATTTTTCTCTTTATTTTTCGCCCAGCTTATTTTAACCGTGCGGTACACCGCAAAATTCCCGCGGTACACCGCAGGTTAGGTTTTTGACAGCTTTAGTAGGCCGTTTTCTCTTCTATTCTCTTCATTTCACCATTAAAACATTTCCTCTCCTCCTCCTTGGCGATTTCCGGCCACCATTACTCCGTCTCCACCACCAAAACACCCATCTTCACCCCTTAAATCATTTCTCTCTCTCTCTCTCTCTCTCCTTCATTGATCACTTCCCCTCTTCACCATGAGAGAAAAGAAAGCTGCTCCAAAGAAGAAAACCACCACCGGAGCCTCCTCCAGCCGCCGCCGTGCTCCTTCTCCGGCGAGGTCACCAACACCTCCTCCACTCCGGCCATTCGAGCCTCTCCCGGGTAGAACTTTTAGTGATTCGGCTTTTCCAACGGGTGAAAATTCTCTTCTTGATCTTTTTAAATTCCAAGGTTGTGATAATGTATTTGCATATTCGGGTACTCAATTAGCAAGTGGATTAATTGAAGAATTTTACAAAAACTTTGAATTTGATAGTGCAAATAACTTAGTAAAATCATCTGTTTCGGGTACCGCTTTAAGATTAAAATTGCATGTGTTATGTACTCGTTATGATATCCCATTCGATGGTTTTAGTGGTTTTTGGTCAAGTGGTTGGGATGGCTCCACTCTTGATATAGTCGGTCAAAATGAGGTTATTGATTTCGTTAATAGTAGGATGGTTATTCCCGATGGTAATTGGAATTTGCGTAGTTTTGATCCGGAATTTATTGTGGCTCATAAGTTTCTTATTTCGGCCATAATTCCGAAGGACAAACATGATGCAAAGTTAATCCCGTATGAAGCTTATCTACTATTCTTGATCTTTGCTAAGCGTCCGATCAACATTATTGCTATTATGTTCAAATGGATGAACCATGCTCGAACCGCAAGAGATAAAGTCCCATATGGTATATTTCTTACTAAATTTTTTGAAGGAAGTGAAATTTCGTTAGGAGGAACAAATGTGAAAACTATTGATAAAGCATGGTGTTTCGATTATAGCACAATAAAGAGGATGAAATTTGCTATTTATAATAACTCTTATGTTTCGGTCTCGGTTATTAATCGTATTTCAGATGTTGCTATTCGTAATCGTATCCTACAAGCTAAAGGAGGAACTTTTGGTCCGGAGATTAACACACTTGAGCTATTGGATATTCCGGGTCAACAAAATCCTATCCCAAATGAGCCTCCACAAAACCCCACTCATGAGAATCCTCCTAATCCCTCTAGTTTCGAAGGTGCTATGTCTCGATTTATGGATTATATTGGTAGAAAATTTGAGGTGTTAGAAGAAAAGTTGGAAAGAAAATTTGGAGTGTTGGAGGAGAAAATAGGCCATCTTACTAGTGAGCTATCTTGCATGAAGAACGATGTCTCGTGTATCAAAGATGATGTTTCACATCCTAGAAGCCGTTCTAGAAGCCGTTCTCCCCGGGAATTACGTTAAATGGTTGTGATGTTTGGTGGTATGGTGTTTGGTGTTGGGTTTTAAAATCTTATTTATTCTCTAAGTGTTTTATGTGTTTTTATTGTCTTGAACTTAGTTTGTGTTGCTTTTGCTTTAATTACTTATGGGTCCGTGTTTTGGACATTTAGGATATTATTGCTACGTGTTTTATTTGGATAATGGTTTAGGATGCTTTGTGTTTAAACTTGGTTAATTATTTTAGGATGATTTGTTTTTATCTTGAATATTTGTTGCTTAAACTTTATGCTTTGGATATTGTTTTTGCTAACATTTTCTTTGATGATATAGGTACTATTGCATCTAATCCTTGATCCTTTCATATATTGCATTCTTGTCCCTTAAAATTATTTTTGAAAAATTGCACTTTGGTCCCTAAAAGTTTAAAAAAAAAAAAAATTTGTCCTTTAGTCCCCTAACCTTTTTGACAAATGACTTTTTGGCCCTATATTTTTCAAAAATTACATTTTACCCCTAAACTTTCTTAAAAATGATTTCAAAATATCTTTTTTTGGGGACAAATTGTAGATCACACTTTTACAAAATTGAAACAATCTTGATGCATTGTGTAAGGGGGAGCTTTTATTAAAAACTCTAATGCTTTGGCTAATCTTTTATCACATACATTGAAACTAATCATTTGTGTCAATTAGAAAGCATATGAAATGATAAATCTATCGATCAAGGAGTTGGTAATAAGTCTCTATCTCTTAAACTCTTGCTCTTCAATTATATATTTGTGCATTTCTTTCAAAACTATCCAATCTCTAAAACTCTTGCACTCTCTAAATATTGTTGCTTAAAATCTATTCACTTGAGTTTTTGCTCTTCTTCCTAAGTTGTTTTTATTTAAACCCCGTCTTTTTGATGAAGACAAAGGGGGAGAAATATGTGCACTAAAACTTTCAAAACTTGCACGTTTTAAACACTCACAAATGCATCTCAAATCTTATGCTTATTGTGAGGGGGAGCTTAATTTCATTAGTGCTTATACTTTCATAACATTCCTAAGGTGGTTTAGTGAACGATTTGTCATCATCAAAAAGGGGGAGATTGTTGGCATATAGCCTCCCTTAATAGGTTGTTTTAATGTGACAAATCCTCTTGTGTTTAGTGTGCTATTTACTCGTGTTATACATATTCCTTCTTGCACTCTATTTCATCAAAAAGCTCATCTTTATCATGTTGATCATATCTTTATTGTTATTTGTTATGAAACTAATCCTCTTACAATAAGATTAACCTTATTCTTGTGTACATTGAGAATTAGCCTTAGTGATCAACTTCAAAGGTTCTTAGAATGATGTTTCCAACAACTTTCGTGAAGAAGATTTATTGATCCAAGTCATTATCTTTCAAAGTTACTTGGCGCGGTACACCGGACGAATGGCGCGGTACACCGGACGAATGGCGCGGTACACCGGACCAAGATTGCGGACCAGGGCGCGGTGCAGAGGCTAGCCCGTCAGTAAGTTAGAAAATCAAACCATTGAAGTGCGGTACACCGCACGAAATCTTGCGGTACACCGCAAGAAAGGTTTTTCTGCACAAAAGACAAGTCATAAGCAATATATCCGTTGGGAGATTAATAGATCCGTTAGACTCAAGTCTTATGACCGTTGGAAGCCATTTCTACTATAAATTGAAGCTCTTTGAAGGCTACAACTACACCAACTAATTACAAACATTAAGGGGCTTAATTGCTATCATTCAAGAAGGTGTCTAGTGCTATACATAGTCAAAATCAATCTTAGTGAGCTTATAAATCCTTTCAAGGAGTTAATCAAACAAGCCACAAGGTTCTATCTACTCAAGAGGAGTTCACAAGCTTTATAGTTCATATCCACTCTTTTAGGAGTTTAGTTACAAGCTTTTATAAGCAACCCTTTAAACACTTTGTTTCTATCCTCTTAAGTCTAGGTCTTGTAATAGATAGATTAAGAGAGAATTCAAGTATAGGGAGTATACTTGGTATCCTTGTGTTGTGATTACACAAGTGGTTTGTCCTTCGTGTTATCGAAGAGGTTGTAAGGGTTATTGTGTTCTCGACCCGGTTAAGAGAGACACGGGAGCTTAGTGAAAAGCTTGAAATCCTAAGGAGGCTTCCTTAGGTAGTGGATGTAGGGAAACCGAACCACTATAAATCGTGTGTATCTTTCTATCCCTATTCTATTTACTTTCCGCACTTTATATGTTTGATAATATGCTAGTATGAATATTGTGATATTGATTATCTAGTTTATCTAACATATTGTCATCTAGAGTAGTAAGAGATTAGAAACTCGTTTTTACTTGTATCACTTATATATCGAACCTCTTAACTTATCCATTGTATGATCCCTTAGAAGTTTGATATATTAGTTGACTTAGAAGTTTCTTAAACTTATAATTGTCCAAAATATTTTTAATTAGGCATTAATCTTTTTAGTAATCCTATTCACCCCCCCTCTAGGACTTTCAAAATCGCCTTCTCATGTTGCATTTCTTATGTTTGGAAGTTCAAGAATGTTGTATGTGGATTTCTAATACTATGTCATTTGATTGATTGATTCAAGTTCTGTTCTGCTCACCACTCCTCGAGGCCAAGGATGGGTCGAACCGTCATTCCACGATTCGCAGTCCGATACATTTTCGTTATGTTACCTAGCCAAACCTGCTACCTCATGTTCCAAAGTAAAACAGTTTTTCTTCCTTAGCTCTTTACACGTCGATCTTCAAACCTTCTCTGCTCCTTGTCTCAATTTTGATTTATTAGCTTCTTTCTTTGCGAAAGCGCTTGGTTCGCCCCTTGTTTTGTTGCACTTTGTGATCCTCCGCTTCAGTCTGCCTTTTTTAGGTAGTCGGGACCCGATGTTGATTTCCGATTTGAATGTTAGCTCCAGGGTTTGGGCAGCCCATCTGGTTAGTTCAGCTATCATTGTGCTGAAAGCCCCTGCGGTTGTTTGATTGCGCATTCCCCGTCTGCCTATCTCAAACTCCTAAAGCATATTTTGATTTCATATTTCATTTGACTTTCCTGCATCTTTCTTTTTATCCATAGGTCGCATTCGTGTAGAAAGATCTTTGCCGGGGGAGATTGGTGCTCCTTGAGGTATGTCCTCCGATGGATTCTTCCTTTATATGTCATTTCTATCCATTGCCCACACTGCGTCTGAAAATCTTCATCTTCGCAAGGCGATTAAGAAGTCTAACTCTTTCTCTCGACATCTGTCTTTTAAGTCATTGATCTCATATCTATAAGCAGGGGGTATGCGTTCACTATTAAGCCTATTCCCATCTATTCCTTTCAAGCGCCCTTAAACTCGTTACCTTGTTCGACTAAACTTATTGGCTCTGCGCTCTATTCGGTTGGATGCCGGTTCGAGAACCTGCTCTAATAGTTTCCTTTCACCAAGTCATCGCCAACAATCAGCTCTTATCCCTTGGTGTCAAAGGGCGAGTTTCTTTCTTGTCTTGCCCAAAAACTTTCTTTATTCTCATTGGAGAAAGACTCTTCCCCGGCAAGGTTTTACACATAGGGCCAGCTGCTTTCTTTATCTCGCTTGTCGATAGTCCGTCTAGCGCCTTTTAGTTGGGGTCTGCTCCGGGGGTTAGACCGCTTGGGTTCTTTTTTCTAGTATCAAAGGCAGTCAACGTGTCAGCCATTCTTCTCCCCTTATACTTGTAAATCTTTTGCTCTTTTTCCTTCTCTCTTCCAGTTCTCTCCTTCTGCTTTATTTGACAGGGGCGGAGAATATCACACTATCAATAACAAGAAAAAAGTAGAAATTAAGTTTCAAATGGTTTGGAAACCTGCTATCTATCGATAGGCAAGAACAGACTGCTATTGACTGCTTCGCCCATCTATTCTATTATGGTAGGCTTGGAGACATCAGAGGAAGACCATCATCTCTATCCGGGTACGATCATAGCTTCATTCATTTATTGAACCTTGGGGACAACCATTAGCATTGAGGTCAATCACCACACCACCTCTATCATAATCATACATACGACATTACACGAAGCGAGAGTGTATGGTCAACACAGACCTAAAGCACCTACGTTCCGCTTGCAGCCAATACAACCACAACCTAACTTGCACGAGATTCAAGAACCGAATATACTGGTAGTCCCGAGGGGACAACGTCCTCCTATAATAGTTAGCAATACTGAACAAGCAAGGCATCGGTCCAAAATGACCTCCTTTGAAAAAAAGGAACTCGTTAGGCCTTCAGAACAAAGGCGATTTTGTTCATGCTTCAGACGATCTGGCTAATTCTATCTATATACTTCTATCTAATTTTATTCTATTAGAAAGGCGTAAAGGCAAACCTATAAGCCTGTGTAGCCCATTTCAAATGGTAAGCGATTAGGTTGACAAAGTCAACGCTACTATAGACCGGGTGAAGAATTAAAAACGTCTGTTGAGGCCCACGGGATAACGTTTGCAGATGCGACCATGAATCGAAGCAGATCAAAACATTCAGCTGTCAACGGACAAAGGCGGAACGTCGACTGCAAATGAAGGATAGCCATGCCACAATTCCGAGGTTTAGGATATTCCTTATTATGAGCCTACTCATATCAGAACTAAACTAGTTGATTCTCTTTCTCCTACAGTTCGGTCGGCATTAAGCAACCTTCACATTTCCTGTTGAGATCCCAAGTCTCGAAGTGGGCCCTCTTGGCCATCCACGACCTTGGTTTTTTAGTGAATCCCGCTCCTGTGTCGTAGGACTTGTAGCTCGGCAGTCCACCGGGTGGGTTTGTTTATCCTTCCAGTTTTGAGTGTCTTCTTGGATCACGTTGATTCCGCTCGTTCTTGTCCTTTGTTTCAGGGCCTGTCCCTCGGTGTGGTCAGTACTCCATACTGTCGGGCAGCTAAGCTTACACTTGTTGACTAATTATTATGGTTCACTAGGGCCTCTTTTCTGCTCACTCGTAGGGGTCCGAACCCCCACAAAGGGGGAGGGAGTAGACTGAACATCTCAGCCTTTGGTGGGAATTTCGCCCGCAACCGATCCCCAATTCTTGTTCACCCCGGATGATCATGTTGGGTGAATTGTGACCTCGTACGATCGTGTCGGGTGAGCAAGAGCCGCTTCGTCACAATACTTACTTATGGGCTAACAGGTCACACTTTAGCAAAGTATCCTACAAAGAGACTCCCGAGAGCCAGAAGTATTAAAGGAATGGACATAAGAATGGGCGCATCATGACATCATAAGATGTCTCGCTCGAATGAATTAGTTGGTACTAAAAATGTTAGAAAACGTGAACGAAAAGAGTAATAAGAATTGAAAAGGACAGAGACACTTCCCAACCAGAAAGCAAAGTTCCCACTGATGGTATAGTTAGTGTAAGCGAGCTATAATATTACATCTTTGGAATAAAATCATGTTAGAAAAGGAAATCCAATTAGATATAAGTTTCACATGAGCATCATGGCGTAGGTAAAAAGGAACGAGGAGGCAACCTTCATCTTCCGCATATCTTGCTCATTCGACATGGTATGAATCACCAAACCTGCACTCAGGAATAGTAATGCTTTGAAAAAGGCGTGATTAATTAAGTGAAAGACGTTAACCAAATAGATAGAGATGCAGCAATCAAAGATCATATAGCCTAATTGACTACAAGTTGAATAAGCTAGGACCCTCTTTAGATCGGTCTGTAATATTCCAGTGGTTGCGGCAAGGAATGACGTCATAGCTCCTGCAAAAGTAATAACAATCAAAGCCGTAGGTGGGTATTTAAATAAAGGGGGGTACCTTGCTATCATGAAAACGCCAGCTGTTACCATTGTAGTTGCATGAAACAAAGCGGATACTGGAGTGGGACCCTCCATAGCATTGGGTGACCAAGTATGTGATCCTATATGTGCAGATTTTCCAACAACACCAATAAGAAGTAAAATACGAATCAGAGTTATGGCATTCAATCTCATATTGCAAGAAATTTAAAAATTTCTGGGGGGGCACTAGCACAAGCAAAAATGGTTGATAATTCTACTGTTTGAAAGAGAGTAAAACAACCCGAAATTCCAGGAGCTAATCCAAAATCGCCTACTTAATTGATATGCATAGCTTTTATAGCTGCTTTATTTGCCTAAAGTCGTGTAAACTAGAAATGAATTAACAGATATGAAGCAAGACCTACTCCCTCCCATCCCAGGAATAATTGAAGAGAGTTATCTCTAGTCACCAACATTGGCATTAAAAAGTAGGAATGGATAAATAACACATAAATCGATGGCTATGCGGATCCTCAGACATATATGAAATAGTATAAAGATGGACCAAGCTACTTATGAATATAACCACAATTAACATCACTACAGTCGGGCTATCCAACACAGGTTCAGAAGTGAATTACGAGTCGGACCAATCTGCGAATTGAGCGAGCTCCCCTTGCATGCAATGATGTGGTGGTGAACTTCTCATTTTAATTCAGTGCTCTCTGAACTGTGCGGGAAGGTTTTCCATCACACGGCTCACCAACTTGATCTTCCGCGAGAATCGTATGTCCGAACAGGCATGGATAAAAAAAGGTCTCGCTTTCCTTTGCCACTCAAGTGTAAACATCTGCCGTGCTTAGGCCCCTTCTTCCCTTCCCTAATGAAAGAGTCCACTGCCTGCCTTAGTAGTATCAGGTGTGTAGGCCTGCTCCTTTTTTGAGTAGGTGATTCACCGAAGAAAAGGCTGGATCAAGAAAAGGGGGTACTTCGAGTCCTCTGCCCCACGCATCTAACCAGCTCGCGTGATTCACCGGTTCCACCAACTAGACCAAAAGAGTGATTCAGTTGATACAGATGTGCGTTTGAAGTGGGGGGGATGTGCTGCCCCTATAGGGTTGGGCCCTTCCCCATAAGGCCCCACCGTTGGGGCATAAGCACCCTGTTGTTACCCATATGCGAGGAGGAGCGTCTCATACTTAAGTTAATTAACGAGTCATTAAATTAATGCGTTGATTATATGATAGAGACGCTTCTTGGAGGAACACTTTTAGGTTAATTTTGTTATTATTTTTATAAATAAGTTTTTTTTTTAATTATTTTTAAAAATAATTAAAAATAAAAAAAACTCTGACTCAGAACTCCGACCAGAAAAAAAAACATCCAACGATAGACTACCCGAGAGCCTTCCTTAAAATTGCCCTAATTGTTTCTCTATCTTAAAATATCTAGATCTTAAAGTATCTAGTTGATTTGAAGTGACAACTTAGCTTCTCATTAATTAATAATGTGGAAGTGGGGGTGCTGACATTTTGTAGTGTTTCACACGTCACTGTCAAAATCTATCGAACTCGAACAACTTGCAGCCAATACGTGAACAGCACGTAGGTCGATCAAAAATTATGGATAAGGTTTGCATTTGGAGTTTTTCTTAATTGAGTTTTTTTTATTTCTGACTTCTTTTAAAAATAATTGCACGATAAACTTAAAAAAAAAATTACAAAACTAACGCATAGGCGCTCTCCCGAGGAGCGCCTTTCCTATTTAATTAATTTATTATTTTGTCGGTCAAGAATTAGTGACTAAGTAGAAGTAATTAGACATAGGCGCTCCCCGAAGGAGCGCCTTTACTTAAAACGTGGAAATGGATACTGAGGCGCTCCCCTGAGGAGCGCCTTTCTTTTTGCTAAATTTCCCCACCCCTACTGTCTTCGACATTTAACCAAAACAGGAAAAAAAAAAGCCCGGCTCCCCTCTCCTCCTTCACCGCTGCCGCCGCCTGCTACCTGCCGCCGCTGCCGCCTCCTCCCTTTCATTATCCCCACATCTTCTAGGTAATTTCTATCCTATTTTTATTTAATATAATCATATATATATATTAAAGCTTATTATTTTAGGTGTAAAATTGGTTATATATTGATTTTAGGTGTAAAATTGTGTAGAATTAGTTGTTATTTTGGTGTTCTTGATATTTAGATATGAATTTTGTGTATAGTTTGAAAAATTGCATTATAGGTGCTATTAATTTTGAAATTGCACTTTAGGGTTATGAAATTCATCAAATTGCACTATAGGTCCCTGCCTAAATAGTATTATATGATGCCATATGACAATTAATTTTATATTGCAATAGAGGTCCTTTAAAATATTAGAAATTGCACTCTAGGTACCTTAATTCTATAAAATTGTATTATTTGAATTTTTGTAACTCTATTTTAGAAAATTGCATTATTGGTCCGTTAAAAAATTTATTGTAACTTTTGACCCTTTAAATTATGTTATAGGACGAATCAATGGCCGGACTAAGCCAAATAGACTACGATGTTGCTTTTTCCTCCGAGGTCCTTGGTCGTCAAAGATGGCACCGGAGCGAAAAAATTTGGAAAGGCGATGTAAGTTAAACGTTAAATTTTTTCAATCTTTTATTTGTTTGAAATTTACAATTAAGATGACACAGAACGATTACGAAGTTTGGACTGTCCTTTCGACTTTATGGAAGCCCGGTGCGCAAATTCTTCCATTTCTCGAAGAAGCCGGTTTTGGGTGTATTCCAAAAATACCCAAAGTTGTTACTGATCGAGCCTTATGCACCGCTTTGGTAGAAAGATGGAGGCGAGAGACCCACACATTTCACTTGCCGGTCGGTGAGATGACAGTGACTTTACAGGATGTCGCCATGATTCTAGGGTTACGCATTGATGGCGAACCGGTTATATGTAATGACGATTTTATTGACCTACATACGGAGTGTATGCGACTACTTGGGAGAAGTCTTGTACCTATAGTGAATGGAATTCCAGTGCAGCGTGGGACGAAAAATGTTTTGCCGTTGTCGTGGCTTAGGGACAGTTTTGGCGAGGGTAAGTTTTCTTTAAATATTAAATATGTTTGTCATTTTTTTTATTTTTTTTCTTGCTTTAGTACGGCCGCCTGTCAATGCCGATCCCGAGACATTGCGGCAGTTTACTAGGGGTTACATTTTGTTTGTCATTGGCGGTTATCTCCTCCCAACTGCAAAGAAGACTGAGGTGTCTGCCCTATATCTCCGTTTTCTAGAAAATTTTAATGTTACGAGTACTTATAGTTGGGGTTCAGCTGTTCTGGCGCATTTGTATAGTGCGTTGTGTCATTGTGCCGAAACTGTAAGCACTACATATTTATCGGGATGTGTTCCACTCCTACAGGTATTTGTTTTTTAACTATTGTTTTGGTTGCCGATTTTTTAGGCCCTAATAATTGATATTTTGAAACAGATTTGGTGTTGGGAGCATTTACATTTGCGCCCAACCGTTAGAATTGTTGATCCGTTGTTGCTTGTGAATGCCCCCGTATCTGCGTGGTAAGCAAAAAATATATTTTTTATTGTTATAAATCACTTGTTTTACAATTATGAATTGGTTGTAGTTGGAGAGGGCCTAAGTCTTGGAAAAGTATATCCGTAAATGTTCTTCCATTCTTCCGGGATGAGTTGGATCGATTGGAACAGAGACAGGTAACTGTATTCAATATGTTCGATTTCACCAATTTAGTTTTAAACTTTAATGTAGTATTCTCGTGGTGTAGGTTAATTGGACACCATATGATGCTAATCGACTAGTTCATGTGGCGGGAATTTGCATGGAGGGCATAGATCTTTATTTGAGTGTGGTACCTTTGATTCACTTTGCTAAAGTTGAGTGGTACCGGCCGGATAGGGTTTTGAGACAATTTGGATATGTTCAACATATACCTCAGGCTATTAGGGAAAATGACGACGCTACACATGAGACTACAAACAGGAGAGGAGCGGCACATGAGCCTTGGGAGGTACGTCAAGTCACCTATATTCAATTGTGGGAAAATCGTCTTCAAAATGTCTTGGATATTAACGAGCTTGAATTATCAAACACCCCTACTACCGGCGATGGTTACTTTGAGTGGTATAATAGTAATACGTGGAAATTAGTCGGTCGACCAAAACCGAAAAGTGAGTCCACCGAAGTCGAACAAGGATATATTTAGATTTATTTTACTTTTACTTATTTAAATTTTTTTGATAGATTGACGGTACGATTAGAGGGTATGAGCTAGCATTTAGTGATGATGCAACAGTCGATGGTTGGAGAGATTATATGGTGGAAATGATGGGGCATGCCGGTCAATCTCAATTGTGCGAGAACATTCGGAATACTTATATATCTAATATGTCGCCAGGGTATACTCCACCAGATGATACCCAGCCTGAGACATCTAGTCGTCAATTAAGAAGAAGGAGAAGAAGAAATTGAATGATTGTAATCGATATTAGGATGCGAACAGTATTAGCTAGTAATCGAATTTGCACGTTTTTTTTTATTGTTTTTAGTACTATGCAATGTTTTTTTGATCTAAATTAGTTTTTTTAATCTAAAGTAGTTTGTTTAATCTAAAGTAGTTTGTTTAATCTAGTAATCTAAATTGTTTTTAGTAATATACAATCTGCTAATTTGATTTGTCAAAAAAAATAAAATTTAGAGAGGCGCTTCTCTAAGAAGTGCTTCTTTTTGTCGAGAGCTCCTAAGGATGAGAGGCGCTTCTCCAAGGAGGGCCTCATGGGGAGGCGCTTCTCCAAGGAGCGCCTCACCTCAAAACACCTTCCTCCTGCATATTTAACATGCTTAGCCTATATTTTTATAAAACATTCCACTATGTATTTACAAAACATTCCACTACATAAAATAACACACTAATTACACATTTCGGTAAAAATTAAAAACATCATTTAAGTTTGTTATTCATTACAAATTAATTAAAATCATCCATTGTTTACGATTGTGCGTACAAGTTAGATAAAATTACACCTTTAAATCACGGCTTACAAGTTTTACGATTGTGCCCATATTGATGACATTTACCACATTGGTTTTTACCACGGATTTCTCTAGCATCCATCTCGTTGTGTATGTGTGATGATTTTCTCCTTCCACTCCTTGTAATAATTCTTTTTTTGCACGCAACAACTTGTACTCCGTCATATATCGGATAGTCTAGCTTATCCATTAGTGGTCTAAACTTTCCCGCATACGATAACATGTAATTTGTGAGAGTTAAATACGGTGACACATAGGGTGCATACGGTTTATCATCATATTGTGTAACACAAATTACGTGATCACAAGGACGATGAAACATTTTTCATTTCCCGCACGTACATGTTTGCTCCACCAAATTTACAATAAAAGTTACTCTATTATTTTGGGACATCCTTCCACGTATATATTGAACGTGCCATATACCATCCGCTCTATCATAAACACAACAAGCATAGTTTTTAGCTTCTAGTTCAGTGGCGCTTATAAGGATCGTCACTTCTGGTGGCCATAAACTGTTAGAAGCTAATTCCTTAGCTACTTTACGTGTTCTCGATATCTCGAAATGTTCAGTTGTTCTCATAAATGTTAACTCCACAACGGCCGTTACAGGCAACCCTCTTACCCCTTTTAACACAGAATTGTATATCTCCGATAAATTAGTGGTCATGTTACCATACCGATACCCTCCATCATAAGCAAGGGCCCATTTTTCTAAGGGTTTTTCTCCGATCCACTCTCTGTATATACCCTTTTTGATAGCACAAAATTGTTCATAATGAAAATCAAACTCACCCTTATTAGCCTTGTATGCGATTTTTTTGAGCATTTTTTTTTGCACGAGCGTCTTTGAACTTTGTATTTAGATTACTCGCCAAGTGACGAATGCACCATCGATAGGCTCCAATAGGATCTGGATATACAGCTGCAACTGCTGCCAAGATACCTGGATGTCGGTCAGAGAGTATACATACTTCACGTTGCATCGTAACATATCTCTTAAGACGTTCAAGAAAAAAAGTCCAAGAACGTGTGGATTCACTATCGTCCAGGGCATAACATAACGGAAACAACTGATTGTTCCCATCATACGCAACCGCAATAAGTAACCTTCCATCATACTTACCGTATAAATGAGTCGCGTCAATACTAACAACGGGCATCACATATTGGAACCCTACTATGGAAGCCCTAAATGCCCAAAACACCATATTGAAAGTTTCTTTGTTGTCGATTATTCTCTTGTACTCAAACTCGACAATGGTACCCGGGTTTTTGTTAACCAACGCACCAAAAAGTCTCGGTAATGCGGTAAAAGCCCCCTCATGGGTTCCAAATAATTCTTCAAGAATTTTCTGCTTAGCACGCCACGCCTTCCCATACGAAATATGGTGTCCAGTTTCAGAATGTATCAACGATTGAATCGATGCAATTTTGGTGTCTATGTCACTAAACACCATAGTGTATGTACGTCTTGACACGTAGGTGGAAGTGAGTTGACGGTGATTTTTTATAAGAATTCCGACTAGACAAGTATGTATCCCTAACTTTCTAATCTCCCACATTTTACTACTTGAAATGAATGCCCCACGAAGGTGGCACTTACACCCATCTTTAGCATATGCACATTTACGTGTCACCAATGTACTTGTGGTCCGATCAGTCTTATATTCTTTACCCTTCTTAATATGCCACATATCCACATCCATCAAAAGCTCCTCTTTCGTTGCATACAAAGCATTTAACATAAGTTCCTTTTCTACCCCAAATGATTTTGGTTGACTTGTTGACCAATCGGTGGATTTTGCCATAAAATCCGTATCAATGTCTCCAAAATGTCGCATACCAAAATATCCATTTAAATTATCATCGTCCGAGCTAGTAGCACTATGACATGAGCCTTCTTCGTCTTCATCGTGTAGAAAAGAATCACTATCACGATCACTATATCTCTCATTCTCACTGTCATCGTCACTGTCACTACCACTATCACGAACCGTATCACGCATAGTCAAATGAGTGGTAGATGCAAAGGTTGAATCAGTCGCACGTTGTTTACCATTTTCGCGTCGAAAAGCATCCGGAACTTTTGTTTTCTCTTTACCATTGACATAAACCTCAACACAATAGTAGTGCCCGTTCTTTACACCATTAATCATGGAATTAAGCATATCATCTTTTACAACTAAAACATGATAACGTGGAGGATTCGAGGAAATAAGACAACGCCAAAGTATATTAAAACTAACCTCTCTTTCAATCCAATTACAATTTGCGCATATCTTATGTTTAAGTTCCCGAAGAGTTGTATTTTCTTTCGTCATAAACATACCACTTTCTCCACCGATATAATCTCCCGCACCGTTATTACCATTCGAAAATCTTCCGCCATAATGATATAACCAATTAAATTCCATATTATCCAACCTAAAATATAAAATTTACTTCAATAATTAATCATAATTTTAAAAAAAAAATTATTATTCCAAACAATTTAAGCTTCAATAACAAAATGCTCACATTTATTAGTTATACCAACATGCATTAGATATACAACAATTGATAAACAAACAACTAATTATATCACATTTAAACAAAAAAAAATTAAAAAAATTAAACTTATAATAGAATTGAAATAACTAATAGTTGTAATAGATAAAATTATTACCTTATTAGAAGATTAAGGTGAATGCAGTGAGTTGGTTGATTATTTGGTTTGATTTTTGAGATTTTTGGAGGAAAAAAAGGAAAGAAAATGGTGGAATAGAGGGGTTAGGGTTTGGAGAAAAGAGGTTAGGGTTTAATTTCCGGGTGGGGTAAATATACTGATGGAGAGGCGCTCTCACGGGGAGCGCCTCATAACCCGTGTAAATTTTTAGGGAAGGCGCTCCTTCGGGAGACGCCTTTCTAATCCGTCATTAAAAAACTTAAGGGAAAGGCGCTCCTCGGGAGAGCGCCTATGCGTTAGTTTTGTAATTTTTTTTTTTAAGTTTATCGTGCAATTATTTTTTTTTTAGAAAGTCAGAAATAAAAAAAACTCTTCTTAATTAATTAAAGCATTATTTGGGTAAAAAATTAACAAAAAAACATCAATGCAAAAATAATTAGGATTCTAGTATTCTAGTCGCGGTTCGTCTTTTTATATCGGTTATAAATTGCTGTTTTTATAGAGATGAGGATGGTGGGTTTATAGCTGGTTTTTCAGGGCCGTGTGTGGTGGAATCAACTTCTCATTCGGAGGTATTGGCAATTTAATTTGTATTTTTTTCTTTATCTTTAGTTTTTCTTTTCTTTTTTTAACATGAGAGGCCATAAAGATCTTTAGATTATTTACTAAAAAAGAGTTCAATTAATTCTTTTGCTTAATAACAATTTTTTTATCACAAGCTTGTCCATTTTTCTTAAATTAATTCTTCTAACTCCTTATTAATTTTTTATATCGTTTTCGTTTTCAATATGTTGTTTTTTTCATGCATGTGTTTTAAACCCCGTCGTGTGTTTTATGCATGCATTATCCTTTTTTTCATATTTTCATAACGTAAATATGTGTGATTTCTCAACTCTTTTATGTGATTTATTCAGTCATAAAAGAATACTTAATGATTCCTAAATCTACATTTTTTTTTCACTATTCTTCATAAATATTATGCATGTAAGGACTTGTCTACATATCATTTGACTCTCTCACAATTTCTTTGACAACCTTTATACATAGGAAAATACAAATTAGATCCTAAAATCTATCAACTTTTCAATTTAAATCCTAGTTAGAAAAAGTTATTTTTTAAGTCCTAGTTCTAACTTTGCTGGTTTAGAACTTTCCCATTTTACCCCTGTTCGTTATGGATACGGACCCATAACGTGGTTCTTTATGAGTTTGTTTTTGTGTTTTTTTTGTCTCGAATCTAGGGGTTTATTTTTATTTTTTTTGATTATTTACACTTTTGTCTATTTGGGTACGGACCCATCACGAACGTTAGCTACATCGGTCCGTACCCATGTAGGGTATTATCACACAAACCATCCACAAAGTAACACACATTACACATCACAGTAGGGTTGGCCCCATTATGAAAAAAACACCATTTTATCAAAAAACACCATTTATTATAATGAACAAGCCCAATATACATTATCGGGCTGGCCCCAACAAGCACAAATTATAAGGGCAGGCCCAAAAATCAAACTCAACCCATATGGGGCTGGCCCAAAAGCAGGAAATACAAACTGATATGGGGCTGGCCCATGACCCACATACGGATGTGGGGTTGGCCCCATTACGCAAAAAAACAAACTAGGCGGTGTCGCTGTGAATGACAGGAGGTGGGGGCGGGGGTCTGCAAAGACGTGACAGGAGGTGGGGGCGGTGGTCTGCAAAGATGAAGAAGGAGAAAAGGGGAGGGGTTTCTGTCGGCAGCGTCTTGGAGGCGGCGGTGCTCGATGAGGGTGGTGGATCTCGAACCTGCAGCAATGGTGGATCTCGCACCTGCAGCAATGGTAGATCTCGAACCTGCAGCAATGGTGGGTTGGGGGTGGGTGTATTTCGTAGATGCAGAGTGGGTTTAATGGAGTGGAGGTGGAGGTGGAGGTTGGTGGGTAGGTGATGGTGGTTACGGTGGTGGTGAAGCAGTGGTGGTCAGTGGGTTGGGGGTGGGGGATCTCGGAGTTCCATCCTCGCTGACGACGGTTCTTCACGGCGGCAGCTTCATCGGGTCTCGGAGTGGGCGGTTCTTCACGGCGGCAGCTTCACGGCGGTTCTCACTGGAGCAGCTGTTTTCCCATTTGCAGTTCCAGAAACTCAGATCGCAGTGGGGGGTTAGGGGTGCTGTGCCTGTTTCCATGGTGGGTGGAGGTGATGGTGTTGGTGTTGCTCGGTGATGTGGGTGGTGGATCGGGATGAAGGGGTGGGGGTTGGTGGTGGTGCAGTGACGAAGGTGGAGGGGGTGGAGGTGGGTAGAGGTTGGTGGAGGTGATGGTGGTGTTAATGGTGATGGGGGTGATGAAGGTGGAGGTGGGGGTGGGCGTAGGTGGTTCACCGGGAGAGAGAGAGAGAGAGAGAGAGAGAGAGAGAGAGAGAGAGAATGAGCTGGGGTAGGGGGTGGTTTCCGAGCTCTTAATGGAGCTTTGGATTGGGTCTTCACTGTGGGAATAAGGGGTGGGGGTTATTGTTGGCATTTCCCCTATTAGTTGGACCTTCTAACTAGTAGTTAGGGGATTAGTTGAGGTGGGGATTTTAAATGGAAATGGGGATGGTATTTGGACCTTATAAGATGAAATCCCCATATATATTCTGCAGTGATCCAAATTTATTGACATCAAGAACTCCATGATTATTCCAATATTCTGTTAAAAAAATCAAAGAATATCACATTGATTAGATGTAAACTGTAAATTGCTAATTGTAAATAAATAAATACCTTTGGAGAAATCAAATCGTAGAGTTTTTTTCACTTTACCACTAAATATTAAAATATTAGCAAAATATACCAAAATAAATATTTTTAATTCTATATTATTTCGAGAACTGGAGTTCCGAAATATGATTTTGAGCATCTACTTTTTTGTTGGACATGATCCATCCCACTTTTGCAGGTTAATTTTTTTGGTTATTTTTATATATTAAATATATAATATTTTGTTATAATTATATTTAAGCATAAGTTTTTTTTTCATTACGTGGGTTAACTAATCCTACGTAGGATATGTTTGTCCTTCCAGGCTAGTCAGAACTAGGGTGTTCAGAGAAGGATCTGAACCCTGTACCTCTTGGTTGAAAGACAGAGTTCTGGCCAGTTCAGGTAACCCAACTGGTTGAATAAGTTATGTTTTAATTTAGAATTGTTGTATTAAATTAAAACTAACCCTCTATTCTTTTATAAATATTTCAAATATCTGCTTTCGACATCCCCCTCCTTGTCATTAAGTTAACGAATTTGGGCAATGGCTGACTCCCATAGTGATAAGCCCAGAGAATGGTAAGGATGATGTCAAGTCATCATGCCCCATACGCCATGTGCGACACACATTCGACCCTTTGTCCCGACCATTGTAGCACGTGTGTCGCCCATGACGTATGGGGCATGATGACTTGACATCATCCTTACCTTCCTCCGAGCTTATCACTATGGTAGTCTGCCATGGCCCGAATTCGTTACCTTAACGACAAGGAGGTGGTGCCGAAGGAAGATATTTGAAACATTTATAAAAGAATAGCGGGTTAGTTTTAATTTAATACAACAATTCTACAATAAAACATAACTTATTCAACCAGTTGGGTTAGCTGAACTGACCAGGACTCTGTCTTTCAACCAAGAGGTACAGGGTTCGGATCCTTCCCTGAACACCCTAATTCTGACTTGCCCGGGAGGACGGGCATATCCTAAGTAGGATTAGTTAACCCACATAATGAAAAAAAACAACTTATTCGTAAATACTGTTAAAGCAAAATATTATATATTTAATATATAAATAAAATAATTAAAAAAATTAACCTGCTAAAATGGGATGGATCATGTCCACCAAAAAAGTAGATGCTCAAAATCACATTTCGGAACTTCAGTTCCCGAAATGGTATAGAATTGAAAATATTTTTATTTTGGTATATTTTTTTAAATAGTTTTAATATTTGGTATAAAAGTTAAAAAAACTCTCAAATCGTATGTACAATGGTTTTGAATATAAACCTAATATGTATAACATACGTGATGTAAATTTACATCTTCACACACAATAAATGCATTTTTCCCGCCAAGCTCAAGAGTTACTGGTGCTAAAGTATCTGCAACTTCTCTAACATGTTGAAATTAATTAATTTGCAAAAGCAAACCTGGAAGCTACTAGCATATGTCATTCCATTTGCAAAATAGAAGTTTGTATTCTCGTTCCGTGTAAAAATTCATTTTGAAACATTAACAAACATCTTCTCCCATGATTAATTTAGCTTTTCTAGCTATCAATTCACCCACCCATTGTTGATAAGTAATTACATGAATTAGTGATAGAAGAAGCTTTATTACCTCTAGTAGAGGAAAACTCGTCATTTTTCATGTTCAAATCATAAGTTTTTAAAATGCTAGCATTTATGAATAGATCGTATTTTGTAATTGATGTATTTTCTTTCACTCGCTCAATACATTTTTCACTTATTCATGGCTCTAACAATAATCTAACAATGGTGGAGGGTGGTGTGGATGGTGGTGGTAGCGGTTGTGGTTGCTCTTTATCGAGTTAAGAAGCTAAGTGTTGGGTGGGTATGGGTTGACCTAATATATTTGATTATTTTGATCTTGCTAGCTATTTTATTGGTCAGAGTGTTTTGTAGTGACGAAAAGATTATGAGATTAAATTTTATTAAGGTTAAATTAATTTGGAATCTAAAATGATTTTTAGATGTATTAAAAAAAGTTTTTTCTTGTAACTTTTTTTCTTTTTACATTCGTGTTTTGAACTATGATGGATTTTATGGGGAAAAGTTCTACTTGGAGAAAATATTCCTTATAAGAAGTCATAACTCCTAAAAAAAGACGCCAACAATATTTTATTATTTATTCCATGTCAAAATCTTGAAAGTATCTTCATACGTGTTATGTTTAAAGTAGAGTACTATACTAGAGTAATCCATTATCACCAGTGAAGACAGCCTTTTGGAAATGGTATAATATTAAAATTAAACAAAAATATAATAATTGAGGAAAAAATTAATAATATATCAGAAAGAAGATAAGTAACCAATGAGGAGATGAGAATATACTTGTTTGTGGTAGTAGGAGTACGAGGTTTTAATGCCGTTCGTTTCCTGTGGAGATCGACGTGGTCTCTTCTCCTTCTTTTATTTATGGGTATTAAGTTTTCGGAAATACACAAATCATCATGTTCATTTTTAATAGTAGTATTTTTTTTAGTAACGGTATATCACCCGATATACCATCCATAACGTCGTGTTAATAAGTTGGTGATAAATTGTTAATATATTTAATTTTTTAATCTGATTAACGATTTATTGTCAACCAATTCACAATACGTCATGAGTGGTAATTAGGTGATATGATTTAAGTGGTATATATATTATGAGTAATGGTATATACCACTCATATATACGAACTATGACGTGACGTGAATTGGTTGATTATAAATCGGTAATCTATTTATTTTCTTGATCTGGTTAACGATTTATTGTCAACCAATTCACACCATGTCATAGATTGTAATTCGGTGATATGATTTTGGTGGTTTATATTATTACTCATATTAGGGCTACGCACGAAAACCGCAAAACCGCACAAAACTGACCCAACTCGTGAAAAACCAACCTACCCAAATTATGGTTTGTAATGGGCCCAAATTAATTATTTTGATGGATTTGGTTCGGTTCTCGGTTTGGGAAAAGCCCAATCCGCGGGTAACCGACCCAACACGCGGATTAGGCCCAACAATTTACAACAACCCTTGAGGTCCGCATTTAATGTGCGTGACTTCTCTCATGATGTTTATCACCTCCGATTTACGAGCTTACCATGGTTAATACTTTATAGTTAATAATATATGGGTTTTCTGGATTGGTATAAGAGGCCGATGTTAGGGTTCATTTTCTTCACAAAACCCCCTTTTCCAGGTTTAAATCTTCTCTCTCTAGTCTTGATTCTTTTTTTTTCCAGTTCCTTTGTAATCTATTTTCGAAATAGTATTAGGTTAGCATTAATGTATTATGATTATTACTAATGTTTTGTTTGATATGTGTTTGTGTTTTTGATGTCTCCTCATTTGTGATGAATTAATATTAGGATGAGACATCATTTTTAGTCATTTAGAAGTCTTTCTAGTCGATTTTCTTGAGAATTTCTACGCTTTCCTATTTCTAGTCTTGATTTAGTAAATTATTATTTTTAGAGCATATTGGGTTTAATTATTTATTTAGTGTGAGGCTTTAAAGATAATTATGGAGATTAATTAGAGTCCAAGTCAAAGACCAAGAGATAAGGAAAGAAGGTAAGCATGGAAATTAGAGATAAGGAAAGAAAGGCTAAAATATGGGAAAGGAAGAGCTGCCATAAATATGAATTTCACCACCTACGACCACAAATCAGCTTATATCTCAAAATCAGTGGGGAATTTGGAGAAACGGTAAAGAGAAAAGTTAAATATCTTTTCGAGACGATGAATTTCGTCTACTCATACGCATCAAACGGATAAGAATTGAAGCAGTTAGGACCAAAACAAAAACGGGTCTGATTTCATATTTGGTTACGAATTCGAGTTGGGCTAGGAGTCCACTACTTACCTTCTCCTTCAAGAAAACGAATTAGGGCTTCTATACACCTATAAATACACTCTTATATCACTTGTAAATCATCCTTGCCTCATAGTAATTAGTCTTTAGGTTTATTATCATCAGAATTATTGTAGAGAGCAAGATGAAATCTTTTATTATTTCTTTTAGTTTATTTCCTTCAGGTATGAACTAATTTTCCCATAGCTTGGGTTTTGCATCATGTATAATCTATGAATTCTATTTTCTTTCTATCTAAGTTTCTTTGGGAATTATATGTTTAATCTGATATTAGCTTCTTACCTATATATTTGTTTATGTGTTTTGATTTAATGACTATTTTCCTTGCGGTGCACAACGTTTAGGATTACCTTAATAGTAGTTAGATGATCACCTTAGCTGGGTGTCTAATTATTGAAACACCACATAACGTCCAGTGTCGATATTGGTCTTGACAACACTAATTCTAACTAGATAGTCATCAGGGTATAATTGAACCACTATCACCATGTTTGGAAATTGATTGCTTAGGGCCTTGGTTGCACTTGTTAACCCTATTTAAACTAGCCTCGTGGTGTGTCCGTAGCCCCTTAGTCTCTTTCCAGGTCTAAGGTATGGGAATTTAGAATCCTGACTAAGTATCTCCCTTATTAACTAGAGTTTGATAGAAAGAATTAGAAGGATTAGTGCATACTAGCAAAACCTAAGCTATACTTCTCATATTATATTTCTTATCTTTTAAATTGTCGTTTATCTTTCCTTAGTTTAATTAATTATCTCGAATTATTCTCTTTTATTTTCTGTCTTTTAATTAATTGCTTCTTACTCAAATTTATTTACCCATTCGTTTAGCACACTAAGTCCCTGAGAACGAATTCAACTTATCATTTAAACTTGCATACGTCCTGTAATACTTGCACTATCGTGCTTGTCTAGGGTGAAAGTGCGTTGTTTTCTGGCTTATTATTATCTTATTTCTATCACACCCTAGGCGGCACCAGTTTTGCAGATTAGTGATAATGGAGGATGAATCTGAATCTATCATTGTTCTTACTTTACAACCTACTCAAGGTGTTGATCAAACACCTATTGGAAACTCTTCTGATCTAATTAACACTCGCCCCTCTAGTAGTAAACCCCCTGTCCCTAAAAAGCTAAGAAGACTCCTATGATTATTGTAAAAACTTTGAAATTATTACTTATAAAGATGGTAGTATAAGATCAGTTTGCAAATATTGTGAACATTCATATGCAGTTAATTCTAGGATGCATGGTACAACTAATATGAATAATCACATGCTTAGAAGATACCCTAAATATCCCTTTTATCCTCCAACAAAAGATGGACAAACTATGTTAAATTTTAAGAAATTTGATGAGGGAAAGAATGTAGTTGGAACTTATTTGTTTTCTATTGAAGCTTGTATTAAGGCCCTAGCTGAAATAGTCATTATAGATGAGTTAATTTTTAGATTTGTGGAAGGCATTGGTTTTAAAAAATTTGTAATGTAATGCAACCCAAATTTAAAACTATACCATCTAGAATGACTATTATGAGAAAGTGTATGTTTATATATGAAGAAGAAAAGCTTAAGTTGAAACAAGAATTGAAAAACATGACCATTAGTATGACCACTGATACATGGACCTCTAATCAGAATTTGAATTATATGTGTTTGACTGCCCATTATGTGGATTCTGAGTGGAAATTAAATGAAAGAATCACAGGATTTTGTAAAGTTGCGGATCATAAAGGTGAAACAATAGGTAGAAAAGTAGAAGCAATTCTTATGGAATGGAATATCAATATATATCTTACTTTGACAGTTAATAATGCTTCTTCTAACACTGTTACAGTGAAGTATTTGGTTAAAGTTGCAAGTGAAAAAACAGAAACTCTTCTTAAGCATGAATTTCTTCATGTAAGGTGTTGTTCTCGCATTTTGAACCTTATTGTAAAAGATGGTATGGATGAGTTAGAATCTTGTATCAAGAATATAAGGGAGTTAGTGAAATATGTGAGATCCTCCCCCTCCAGATTCAGAGCTTTTAATAATTTTGTGACTTTGTGTGGGGTTGAATGTAAATCAAACTTGTGCCTTGACGTCCCAACAAGATAGAACTATACATATAAGATGCTTGAATGTGCAGAAAAAATTTGAAATTGTATTTTCGAGAATGAAATTAGATGATACTTCTTATACTACTCATTTTAAAGAGGCATCAAGAAATCCTCCAAACATAGTGGATTGGCAAAATGCGAGGTGTTTTGTTGAGTTTTTTAGGGTTCTTTACAAATCAACGAATAAGTTCAGTGGTACTTTATTCGTTACAACAAATATCTTCTTTGATGAGATAGTCAAAATTTGGGGGAAAATTGTGGAATTGTGTGCTAGTGAGAATCAAGTACTTAGTAAAATGGCTATTGAGATGAAAAAGAAATTCAACATTTATTAAGGTGTTAATAATATCAACTTCATAATCTATGTGATAGTGTCTTTAGATCCTAGGAAAAAAATGCAATACCTTCAATGTTACTTCAATTTTATGTATACACCAACTGAAAGTGAACTATTGCTCTCTAAGGTTAAAGATGCTATAACAAGGATGTTCAAAGATTATGAAAAAGTTGTTGCTCCTACTAGTTCAACTAGTGGTGAAGTGGGAAGCTCTACTACAAGCATAGTTGAATCTTCTTGTGTTCTTGGTGGTAGATTTCAGTCTTTCATGGCTGAGAAACATCCTTCTAAAGGATCAGAACTAGAAAGATATCTAAAAGAAGATATAGAGGATATGACTTCTAGTTTTGACATTTTAAATTGGTGGAAAGGTAATTATGAGGTTTAAAATCTTGTCCCAACTTGCCAAGCATGTGTTGGTTGTTCCAGTTTCAACAGTGGCATCTGAATTAGCCTTTAGCACTAGTGGGAGAGTGTTTGACCAATTTAGAAGTTCTTTGGCCCCTAAAACTGTTGAAGATTTAATTTGTACTCAGAATTGGCTCAGATCTTCTCTTCAAATTAACCTAAGTACATCAAAACAACTTGTGGAAGACTTGGAAGCTGAATTGGGTAACTTTTTATTACTTAACTGGCTTTCTATTAAAATTTGCGAGTATATATTGATAAATATTAAATTTGCGAGTTATTATGGCTTGGATGAATTAAGTGAGAGTGAGACTCCCAAATCCACTCTAACATATTCAATCAATTAGCCAATAACCTTATGTAAGTTATAATTCAGTTTTATACTTAAATTACTTGCATTTCACTTTACCTATGCATATAGAATGAAGAATGCAACTCATGGACTTCCTATGATGCCTTTTAAGGTTTTTGTAATTTGTACAGGTGCATTTTATTGTACATGGTATAAATCATTTGAGATGGCATACTTTGTTCATGCATTGTGTATTTGAAAATTGTAGGTTGTTTAAGTAAACTGACCATGTCCCTTGTCCCTATAGGTAAAGTGCAAGTGATGATTATATTGCTAATCTGAGGCACTAGTTCATAATTAATGATGATATATTGAAAGTTTTTTAAATTAATTTCAAGTCCTGAAATATTTGAGGCTATGAATTCTTCATTTCTACAATTTATAAGTTCATATACTAAACAAAAGAGATTTGTATATACAACTTTTACCAAACAGGAAATGAAAACTTGGAAAGAAATAAGGAGCTAAAAGGAATTGAAGTAAAGGATTGAAATGTTTGTATTTTTTAAACTCAACTCTTGAAAATGAAGAAAACAATCAAGGATTGATTAGTTGGAGTTTGTTTTTGGAAATGTTTGTAATTCAGTTTGGTTTTGAATTTTACTAATGTGTATTGTAATTTGTAATTCAGTTTGGTTTTGTCCATTTGGCTATGTAATATGTAATTCAGTTTGTTTCTTCCTTTTTGGTCCTTTGGATATGTAATATGTAGAAGTTGTAATCTTGTAGTTTGATACTTTGATTTACGGTTTTGGAAATATATGTTACTTGAAGGACCAATTAATAAAGAAATAATTTGAACCCAAAACCAAACCAAAACCGATCCTAAACCGCAAAAACCAAAACCAGACCCGCACTACTGAACCCGATAAAAACCAACCCGCATCCATTTCATACCAGTGAATTGATTTTCGGTTTGACAAACCATAAACCCGCAAATGCGGGTTGGTTCCTTCCTAGGGATCAATGGCTCGGTTACCCGACCCGTGTGCACCCCTAACTCATATATCATTATTCTTTTTTTTCTCTCAGAACACTTTCATTTATACATAAAACAACTTACAAAGTATGCAGCCTATTTGATGAAAATGTATCAAAAGCTACTAGTGACAGTTATTGGTTGAAATAGGATCCAAAGATCTACTTAAATAATTGTCTAAAAAATATGTTTTAGCTACCCAATCGGTGATTAAATTGTTTTTTCTCAAGACAAAGAAAAATAACATATTACAAGTTTCTGAAATAAACTAGATACTACGAACACTATTACATATACTTGGGTTATCAATAATAATGTTGTTAGCGGGAGACTTTATCAATATCTCTGCAAACGTTCTCTATTATGCATCTTGTATCTTTGAACTCCCTTTCTATAGACATGCTTTCAAGATTTCAAAAGTTTTATCCTCCAAAGAATTCTCCGTGCCAATCTCCTTAGCAATGTATTTAATAACTGCTCCATTGGTGTCCCTAATAATACAAGCAATAGTAACTTATTAATTTTATATAATGTATCAAAATTAATATTATACTAATTCATAGGGGATGGGGACCACTTACTACATATTTAGTTATTTTTACTAGTTTTACCCAAGGTAGCAGTAGTTTTATCCCTTTTAGTGAGAGGGGTTTGTGATGTAAATATTTTCATCTCCTTGATTTCATATTGTAATATACCATTTAGTCCATTCACATTCATACTTTGCTTAGTTGATTCAGCCCTCATCTCTCTCAGACTTATAATGTCATCCTCAAGAGTTACGTTTCTATAAATTTTCCATATTTTTCTCATATATATCTTGTATGTCCTTCAAACTTATGTAGTCATCCTTAGGATAAATTAAATATCTTTGCTCTTCCTATAAGGACATTGATTTCTAAAGTGTATTCAAAGGGGATAGGCTTGTGTTTTTAAACATAAATCCGTTCCTATTTTTCCAAATTTGCCAGGCCATCATACATACTTGATCAATCAGTAGGCTATCTTTCTCAACGCAATTTTTAGAACCTTGAATGACGTTGACCATCTGATGTCTCCTCATTTGTGATGATTTAATATATTTCTGAGACATCATTTTAGGCGTATTTTTTAGAGTATAGGTCGATTTTCTCATGATTTAGTGCACTTTCCTATTTTGGATCTTGAATTGATTATTTATTATTTTTAGAGCATATTGGGTTTAATTATTTATTTAGTGTGAAGCTTTAGATATATATGGTAATTAATTAGAGCCCAAGTTGGTAAAGAGAGCTAAAGGAAAGAAGATAAACATGGAAATTGAAGATAAGGAAGTAAAAGCTAAAAACATGGAAAAGGAAAAGCTGCCTTAAATCTGAATTTCTGCAGCTACGCCTAAAGAAGTGGTGATAACTCAAAAACCGAGCCGATTTTGGAAGATTCCTTTTATAGGGACGTAGATAATTCTGTGAGGATTCTTTTGGTATCTCGTGGGCTAAAAACCGAACAATAACGAAGAAGATATGATCAAAACAGTTCAGCAGTAATTATCTTTATTTCCATACGAATTTGAGTTGGGCTAGGAGTCCATTACTTTCCTTCTCCTTCAAGAAAACGAATTGGGTCTTCCTATTACCCTATAAATACAGCCTCTTAACACTCTTAAATCATCCTTGGCCAGACCTTAAGGCCAAGAGGAAGCTGCAACACAAGAGAAGAAGTCTGGAAGGAGCAGAACACCATATGTCTTCTTCAACCTTCAGATCTGTAATTGCTTTCTTTTCTTTTCTTAGTATGAACTAGATTCTATTTAGCTTGAGTTTTAGCGTATATGTATGAACCCTAGTTTTGGTTGACATCTATCTAATTTGATTGAATTTATGTTTTGATTTCTCTGTTTATGTGTTGGATTTATATTCTGTGTTCTTTACGGTGTACAACGTATAGGATTACTATCATAGTAGTTAGATAACCGGTATATTTGACTATAGAATTAGCACATAACGTCTAGAATAAGGTTTTATCTGACAACCTAGCCTAACTAGATAGTCAATGGTTTAGTGTATTGCTATTTTATCAATTGCAGGAACAGTTTGCTTAGGTTCTTATTGACACAGGTAAACCCTATTTGAAACTACCTAACGCAATTGAAACCAAACTATTGAAATACTACATGATTCATACCTTACATATTTAGAACGGCAAAACTAGTGGGGATTACTTGCTAATTACTCAAGCTAAATGTTCATACTAGCTTCTTCTTTTTTATTTATTTTCTGTCTTTTAATTTAGTACTTTAATTTTCATTTATTGAAAAACCAAACAAATATCTATCTCTCTTCTTTCTACTTGCGTATTATTATCTCTAGCTCTCATATTTGCACGTGATAAGTTGCATAAGTTCTTCTTAACCTTCGTAGTCCCTGAGGAACGAATTCTATTTATTCACTAAAACTTGCATACGATCTGTATACTTGCAGAACCATGTTTTCTTAGGGTGTTTATTTGCACTTATTTTATATATCTTTTTATCACACCCTAGGCCACACCAAGTTTTTGGCGCCGCTGCCGGGGACTACATCGTTAGTCCTTGTGCTTATATTTTAGTTAGTTCTATTTTACGCTTTTCTTTTTAGTTTTTGTTTTTACAGGTTTTTACAGATGGCGAGCCCAAGGAGACTTGATCTTCCCATCACATATAGAGTGCAACCATGCGGAATCCGCACTCTAGAAATCCAAGCTGCCAATTTTAGACCAGATGCAGGCATGATAGCGCAATTTGCGAGTCATGGATAATTTAGCGGTCCTGCACAACAAGATCTGATACGGTATGTTCAGAAATTTATGCAGATTTGTGACGTTTATATTACCAGAGGCGTTACAAAGGAGCAGGTGTATTACATTATGTTCCAGTTCTTTTTAACCGGAAGTGCAAGCGATTGGTACGATACCCAACGCCCTCACGTTATTCCAGACTGGGACAAGCTTCGATCCAAATTCCTAGACCGATTCTATCCGGTTAGTAGAAGATTAAAAGATATGATTGAGCTCGAACAATTTATGCAGGAAGACGGAGAAAGTATGGGCGAAGCATGGTTACGTTTTAACGAGATGAAGGCGAGATGTCCATGCCATATATCATCGCCAGAATATTCATTAACCATGTTCTATGGAGGACTTAATGATAAGTCCAGAGAAAGAGCAGACATGCTAGGAGGTAAAGGTTTTGTGTTATTAGATCCTGAAGAAGCTGAAAATATTATGGAGAATGTTCTTGAGAACGAGAGAAGTTGGCCAGTTGAATCAGAAAAACAAGAAGAGACCTTAGACTCTCTAAGGCTCAAAGAGTTAAACCAATAACTTGCGGAATTGAGAGAACAAGCGCGAACAATAGCTCAGGAGAATCGAGTACCTACTTTACCTTTATGTCCAAGTTGTGGAGGAAGAAACCATTCATGGGAGAATTGCATGAATAATATAGCTCCGATTTCCTTCGTATCTCATCAAAGAATCCATTATTCTAATGGTGACTATCATCCTCAAGGAAGTTACGCTAATTATCAGCCCCCACAAAATCAAAATTGGGTCGGAAATCAAGAGACTTATTATCGACCGCGACCTCAATCCTACTATCCACCACAACCTAGCTATCAAGAAGCGCTGAATTGCAAAGAAATCTATCAAGAAGTGCCGAATTCTAAAGAAGCTTTTCAAGAACCACCTCAATATTCAATGTAACAAGCTCCACAAAAACAACCTTCGAGTTTGAATTCAAGCATGGCTGCAATGATGAAAGTAATGGAAGAAAATATGAAGACGAGCCAGCAAAGAATCCAAACCCAATCCAAGGTAATTAAGAACCTTGAGCATACAATATCACGAATGGCGAGCGTAATGCAAAATAGGACAAAAGGGCAACTTCCAAGTGATATTGTTGCTCCTGAAGATCATGCTTGTCATGCAGTTGAATTAAGAAGTGGAAAACAATTACCTCCGCCTAGACGAGAACCAGAACCAACCTCTATTCCTGAAAAAGTGGTTGAAGAAACAATTAAAGACAAGGTTGAAGAGGTAATTGAACAAACGAGTGTCCCAGAGAAGACACTAGAAAAGAAAAAGAGCCCAGTGGTAACCAACACACGTCCTCCCCCACCATTCCCGTCACGTGTCAGACATCAGAACAATGAAAAAGAATTCAAGAAGTTCATTGACATGGTGAACGAGTTAAAAATCAACATCCCGTTTGTAGAAGCTCTCACAAGAATAACAAAATATCGCAAATTCATGAAGTACATTCTTTCTAACAAACAAGGGACGAATGGATTGCCAGAGGAGTGCAAGGCGACAAACGAAATAGAGTTACCACAAGATGAACCTACACCCCAGAACTTATGGATGAAACCATCCATTGCTCCAAAGAATAGATCTGAAAAGTTCATGGGAGTTAGAGGCAAGGGGTGGAAATTTCGCACTCCTTAATCGAGGTAACACGTCTAACTTTAAAAGACGTTAAACAAAAGTGCTATACGGGTGACAACCCATAATTTCTTTCATGTATTTACGTTTTAGGTTTTTAATTCATGTTTAGTTTAGTTAATTTTTAGTTGATATTGCATATTTGAGAAAGGTATTAGTGTTTGTGATGCTTAGGTATTGGAGAAATCGAGCTGGGAGGAGAAATAAAATTTTACGGAAAAATCAGATCAGTGGTGCGGTACACCGGACGTCAGCCGCAGTATACCGCTGAGGACAAAAACCCGTACCACGGGTATGGAGCTCGGGTTTTATACCGAGGCGAAAAAAAATCACGCTGATGGGTCCGGTATACCGGACCACAGGCGCGGTATACCGCAGGGCACAAAAACCCGTGCCACGGGTAGGTAGCACGTGATTTTTGACGAGGCGAAAATTTTTGGAACGTTGATAGGTGCGGTATACCGGACCATATGCGCGGTATACCGCAGCGCGCCGACTGGAGAGAGAAAAGTGCGGATTCGAGTTTATAAAAGGAGGTAATAGCTATTATTCCGAATTTATTAAACCTCAAGCCTCTCTTTCTTCTCCAAAACACTCCCAACTCCATTAAAGCTCATACAAACCTTCCCCAATCATCAAAACACTACCCAATCATTGTAAAAACACATCAAATCTTCTCTCCACATCATTACAAAGGAGATTCAAGCAACCAATCCTCACCAAACACATCAATTTGAAGAATCAAGAGCTTAAATTTTAAAATTCATCCTACAATTTCTTAAATCCAAGCCAATCCATGAAGAATCCATCTTACCCACATAGAGAATCATCATCAAATCAACTTTCCTAACCCAAATAAAGCTTGTTCAACCAATGATCAAGAGTTCAAATTTCAAGAGTGGTTAAAGCTTTGAGTTGGGGGTCAATTGGGATGATTAAGAGAACATGAACATTATTTACTGTAAGGGAGATGAAGAAAAGCAAGGTATTGAATTAATTGAGAAGAAATCAAGTGAGAAAAGTCCTAGTTCCAATTCAAAGGGTAAAACAAGTCAAGAGAAGAGAGGTTAGCATGCTGTGTTGATTCAATGGGCAAAGAGGTTCTAACTTTAGTGAAGAAGACAACACAACCTCTACAGATCAAAGACCTTGCACTCATAGGAAAAGTGGAAGCTTCAATGGCCATGATAGCTTCTCCAAAGAAACAATTAAAGGAACTACCTTTTGCTTATGAGAAAGTATTTGAAGAAGAAGTTGATAAGGAGAATACAAGACGATTCATGGAGATTTGGAATGCTTGGGTTGGTCTACGTTAATGGTAAGACGTTCTAAAAAAACGTTCTTTTTGTTGAATTATATTGTGTGAGGAGAAGAAGAAGATGTGGCACAGTTGATCTATGAGGAGGTGATACGAATTTTCGATCTCTCCCATGTCGTTATTTAATGCAATATCCTACTATGATCACGTGTCTTGATCGGAAAGCGAATAACAAGTTGGGTGAAGAAGAAACACTTGAAACGTCGATAAGGCGAGGTAATGGCCTCGAAGAGTATGTTTTCTTTCTTCCCTACCATTTATTAATGTGCAATATGTATGCTAATTTTAAATTTTATTTTTATTGAGTTTTTTTCGAGTCGTGGGGACACGGCTCAATTTTGAGTTGGGGGTGGGGATGTGTTGTCCTCGTCTTCGTTTTTGTTTTTACATAAAATTTAAATTTTTTTAGGTTGAGTTAGGCATAGAATATCTTTGAATGTACCTATTGAGCATGATTTTATTAGGTCAATGATAGTAAGTAGTATGTTTTTGAAAGATCTCACAAATTGTTTAGCGTGCATGTATGAAAACAGGAAATAAAAGATAGAAAAGTTAATGAGCAATGCTAAGAAGATACGTTGAAACTTAGGGAGAGTTATTTGGTGTGTAGAACGTGAGGTTTGAAATTAGTTGAAACCCCGCTTATCTATGAACTAATAATGAAAAAGTAACGAAATCCGGTAGTTAGAAAAATGAATAAGGCAGTTCTTTCATGATTAAAACACTTGAAGCCTTTTATACTTTCTCACCCTTTTATTTGATTATTGTTATTAATTATCCGTCTTAGCCCCTCTGAGCCTTTCTAAAGCCTTTTACTGAACCACATTATAATCCATACCCTTAGTTTGTAGGACTTATCTATATGACCCGCACTCGAATCGCAAAACCTGAAGCAAGTTGTTTTAGAGCTTGAGTTTGGGGTGGTGGGTTTCATCAGTAGGGAACATTGGTTTTTGGGAATTATATTTGTGATTTTATTGATGATGAAATTGTTATTATCGTAACCCTTTGTCGGGGTAATAGTGAATGGAAAAGAAGCTACGAGCTAAATTTGCCAACAAGGGCATAAAAAGAATATATACATGAAAAAATAGTATGATATCTCAACATCAAAAAAAGAATCATAGCTATACAAAAGAAGAAAAATTGATATGAAAAGAATATATATTCGGACCGGCAAAGTGGAATTTGTAGATCATCACAAAAGGTTTTAATTGGGATTTGTTGGGGAGGCACATCAAAAGCATCAAAAATTGGGTTGAGTGAGAACATCTTAGAGTGAAACTCAAGCTCTAGGGCGATTCGTTGATGGCTAGTGAGGAGAGAGCCAAAAGCTCACTTTTCATTATCCAAATATATCAATACCGTCCCTAAGCCAAGTTATAACCCAAGACCATAAGATTTCTAACTGCTTGGTAGAGAAACAATTGAACTATTAGGTGGTAGGTAAGTAGACCATTGAATTCTATATTAGGGCCTATGAACAACCTATAGCCATTAACATGAACTAAGTTATCATCCTCTCCTTCTGGCATTGCGAAATTAATCTTGACTTGAATTCATGGATTTTTTATTACATGTGTATTAAGCATACTTGTGCATTATTTCTTAAACATTACTACATGAGACTTTTTAGATATTTTGCTCTAGGATCATTCATTATGTTCTGTTCTTATTCTCCTCCTACTTCTTCTTGACTTCCCTACTGTTCTTTACTTTTATTGTATCGGGACGATACAACTTTGAGTTGGGGGTCTTGATGTCTCCTCGACATCACCATCCAAATATCTAGTTTAGTAGAGTATTAGTTTCTAGGCATAAGATTTAGAGGAAAAGCTAACCACACAGGTTTAGCCCAAGGGCAGTTAAGAAGTACGTTCTCAACAACTTCAGTCTCAATTTTACATCGACTACAACATTTATTATCAAGTACTTTCCTTAAATATAGGTTTTCATTTGAGTGAAGTAGATTTTATAAAGTTTTCCACGTGAAATTCCTGACTTTACGGGGGGTTTCATTAAAACCCTTATCCTAATGATTAATAAAATATCAGAAAGAGGATAAGAGGAAGGTACAATAAAGTGAGAAGAAGAAGGTTGTAAGTGGTTTTTTTAGACACGACTTTCTATCTAACCATTTCAGGTGATGGTAAACAATTTGACCTGACTTAATTCCTTCCTTATTAAGGGCCCAACACATACTATCAAGTATAGGGATTCTAGGGATAAAGGTTTTAATGATATTCTCATAACGTGCCTGTGAGAATTCTCTTTTATCATCAGTAAATTCCATTTTCTTTCCCCTTCAACCATTAGATCACTAACTTTGTTTAGGTTATCATTAACAGGTCTGATAACTTCTTCACCGTAAGTGATCCACACATCTTTGTAGATTTATTTTAAAACCATTTCCAACTTTCTATTTGATATGCTTTATCACTACCTCTCTACCATCTATGAGACTTCTCCAACCCCATGAGGATGAGTTTTCCTCTAAAGCTTCACAGAAAGAACAGTTATGAACATATTTACCTTTTAATATTCGGTGTTAACCATTAAATTCCAAGATAGTTTACCAAGTAAATCCAGATTCATAATGTTTAAATCTCTGAACCCTAAACCCCCATTATATATACTGTGGGTTGAGGAGTTCCAATTTTCCTAGTGTATATTTTTCTTTCCTCACCAGAATTTAGCTATATGTACAGAAATAAAATCACATACTCTCTTAGGTCATAAGTAGAAGAATATAAAGATATTTGGAATACTTTGTAACACAGACTTAATGAGAATTTCTTTCCCAGTTTCAGATAAATAGAATTTTTTCCAGTTATTCATTTTGTTTAGAGTCTTTTCTACTAATAAGTCTAGGTCCCTTACATAGACCTACCCCACTCAGTAGGGAGACCTAGGTAGTTTCCTAGGTTATTAGCAATCTTTATTAAACCTAGAATACATTATATATTTGATATAATCATGTGTATTTGTACTGAACTTCAGTCCATACTTGTTCAAGTTAAGTGTAAGTCCAGTTGCAAATTCATACATGTTTATAATGTCATTAAAACTATTTATTTCTTCATAAGTTGCACTTAGGAAAAATACAATGTCATCAGCAAATACCAGTTGGCAAGGCTAGTGTAATTTTTATCTATTTTTATACCTTCTAGAAACCAACATTCTACCTTCTTTTGAACCAAGGCCAGATTGTGTTTAGTTACAATATAAAAGAGAAGGGGGGATAAGGGATCTTCACCCTGCCTTATCTCTCTTTCAGACTTTCTAAGTCTATAGGGTTGACCATTAATTTATACAGAGTAAGACACCAAAGATACACAGTTCATAATATTTTTACAACATTTACTATTAAATCCCATTTTTTCTATAAGGCAGTTAAGGAAATCCCATTCCATAAATCCCATTCCATAAACTCATAGGATTTTTGAATACCTGCCTTTATTACCATACTATATTTTTTTAGTAGTTCTATTTTCTTTTAAGAAGTTACAAACTTCATGTGCAATCATGCAGTTCTCTTGTATACGCCTACTAGGGACAAAGGCGGATTAATTTTCCTCTATTATATATTTCATAAGAGGTCGAAGTCTATTTACTAAATAACTGGAAATAATTTTATAGATGACATTAGACACACTGCTAGGTCTAAAATGCTTAATAGTACCATGGTTGTCATTTTTTGGTATAACTGAGATGAAGGTTTGATTAATATCCTCAAGACTTTGATAGTTATATCATAAATTGTTTACACTTATACAAATATTTTTATAGGAGAAGCTTGGGTACCCATTAGGTTTAAAGGCTTTATTAGCCCTTAATTCATTTATAGTTCTTTCCATTTCAAGTATCTCAATAGGTTTTAGGAGGGACTTGTTCATATTGGTAGTAATCACAAGTTTTATTACTTCCAAGAATACTGAAAAGTCTGTAGGGCCTATACTTTCAAAAATGTTATTAAAGTAGGTGAAAATATAGGTGAGAATATTATCACTAACTTCTTTGGGTTTATTCAACCACTTCCCGTTATCATCAATAAGTCTAGTAATTTTATTAATACTTATCCTTTCTGTCGTAGCATGGAAATAAGAAGTGTTCCTCTCCCCTTTTAACCAAGTATTCTTGGATCTAGATTCCCAAAAGTCCTCCTCCCTTTTCCACATTACTTCTATTTCCTTTACAATACTATTGTAATCATCTATATTGTTATCATTGGATGAAGTATTATTAGTAATGTCTTTAAGTTTATTCATTAAATTATCAATTTTTTTCCGACTATTATGGAATTTCCTTTTACTCCATAGAGTTAGGAGTCTATTACACATATTCAACCTAACTATCAACCTATTTTTAGTAATATTCTTTATAGTTCTTCTTTAGTAATAATATTAATACATTCCTTTTCCTGAGTCCAAAAGTTTTCAAAATATTGTCTCCTATATTTATTATTGTGTGCCTCATCAAAGGTAACAAATGTGGACTATGGTTTGACACCAATGCTGGTAATAGGGTCACCCAATCAGGACTATGGTTTGACACCAATGCTGGTAATAGGGTCACCCAATCATCAGGATAGGCCTTAGTCCAGTCTCATTACATAGGAATCTATCAAGAAGGATATTACTAACTTTTGACCCAACCCTTTTGTTGGACCAATAAGGCACAACCTTTATTAGTAAGATGGTTCAGTTGGTAATGTGTAATAAGCCGATTAAAGCACTTCATAGTATTCTTATAGTCATATTTTTCTTAGGAGACATATTTTGCTGTTTGTGATAGATAAATACCCTTAGGATACATCATTTTAGGTTGAACTTGGACTTAGGTAATAGATTTATAGTCATATTTTGCTATATTGCACTTTCTTCCTTTGAATTTGAATTATTTTTACTTTTTGAGCTTTTATGCATTAATTCGTGTGTTTAGTGTGAATTTATTAGGTATATGGATGCTATGAGGCACCAAGGTGGATAGAAGAAGTGAAGTTTGAATTCCAAAATCAAGAAAAAACGTTAAAGAAGCAAAAAACATAACTTTAGTGAAGGTGGAGGAGCATTGGAAACTGGAAAGTCGTCACTTCTAGCCCTTTCAGAGCCCAAGCGGTACAGATTCTAACTTAGTGGTTCAAATGTAAATAGATGGTCCTTTGAGTTAGCAAAATTTGAGAAGTGGTTTAAGTGGATTTGGACTTACAATGCGAAAGTTACAGCCTTTTTACCGTAGTGGTGTACAACAATTACGAATTAATTGAAACAGGTTTGGGCCCTTAATCACTTAATTAGGTCCAAGTTAGACCTAGTCCATCTTATATCTCTATATAAGCTCCCTTTGACCTCATTAATCAGAAGACAACATTAGAATCAATATTTTGAGAGAGAGGAAGTGTTTGGAGCAAGGAGTAGAAGAGAAGAAGAGAAGAAGATTGGTCTTCCAACCAATCTTTAACAATTCAGCACCAAATCCCTTTCTCATTAATTATGTATGTCTCAATTTGTAGTTATTTTCTTTATTTAATTATGAGCTAAACCTTAGATACTTGAGAATCGCATTTATGGGAAAAACCCTAGTTTTCTAATATAATATTTTCCAAATTTGGGATTGTTTAATTAAATTAAGTCAAAGTATTTTGTATTGACTATATTCTTGTGCTTGTTTACTATCGATAACTTAGCTAATTAGAGATATGTTTTAGTAATTAGGCTATTCGCTAGTGGCGGCGATCATCCAGAAGGGGGGGGTTAATTACATAAGTAGTATATAGACGTGTGGTATACGTTATTGAGATTGGCGGCCTTAACTAACCACACAACCAATTGGGTTTTATTCATAATCGTCTGAAAGTAGCTTATAGTCGCCCTAACGGGGTCCGTAATACTGTAGGACTGCTTCCTAAGTCTACCTTGATGGGAGTTAGGAAGATATTATAGTCCCGAATAATACTAAAATACCGACTTTACCCTTAAACAAATGAATTAGATTGTTAACTTTGGTTAGTCCCTAGCGAGACTAAAGTATATCTCTCATATTAAGTAATCTTCTTTAGTTTAATTTAGTCTTAGTATCAGTTTAATTTCAATTCTTGCATTAGTAGTTTATTAATCAAAAACAAAACAAATATTTATTTTTTACTTATTTATTGAAATTACTTCTACTATGCTTTCTAAACACTTAATCCTAATCTCGCAATCCCTGTGGAGACAAAATTCCTGGAATTACTTACTTATGACTTGGAATGACCCGTACACTTGCGGTTAGTTGCTTCTCTTCTTTGGTCTTGATTTATATCACACTCTAGGAACAACCAAGTTTTTGTCGTCGTTGCCGTGGATTGCAGCATTAAATTTTTGTGTTTATTTTTTTAGTAGAGTTAATTGTTTTTGTTTTACGCTTGGTTTTGTTTTTGTTTTCTTTCACATGTCTATACTTAGGGTAATGCTCAAGGGACTATATTAAATATATATGGAGGACATTATCCAAATCCTGGTCCATTTGAATATTGGGAAGACTTTTCGGGACATCAACAATATGGTGATAATTTCTACCAACACCTTATCAATACCCGCAAGAGTAACGATGGAACAACCAATGGATCGGTAACTGTAAAACCTAACCACCTTACCACTACCAGCAAGAGTAAGGATGGAATATTCAACAACCTCCACGTATAATTTGAGCTTCCGATCTGAATGAAACACTTTATAAATTCATGCACCTATGCGAGGGAGACAAAGGCACATTGGAAAGAATACAAAAGTCGCGAGACAAAGTTTTTGCTCAAAATAATTCTCCTAACTTCGCCGAGAGGGGTAGAACGTCTTATCAAGATTCCACTCCCCAGAGGGATGGAAGAGATTAACTGGAAGAAGTAGTTAAGGTGGAGGTATTGAAAGAAGACACTTGTGATAGTGATATGACCACCGTACCAAATGTGAATGTAAACAACCATGTGGTTGAAAATATTGTTAGCATGGTGGAAGAAGGAGTTGCAACACAAATCCTAGAAGTAGAAACAAAGATCGCCATTCATATGGTTTGTGCACATGATCAAGATAGAGAATTCCAACAGAAAGAAGTGGTGATCGAGGTTAGAAAGATTACGCAGCAAGAATATGAATAGTGGAAGATTGGGTTGAAGAAAAGACGCATATGAAGTATTAGAGGAGTCAATTGAAGAACTCAAGATTCATGCTATAATAGAAGTTGAACCTCTTCCATAAAAAATTTCACCCATCACCATCCCCATCACGTATCATGAATGAAAATAAAGCTACATAATCACCTCCACCACCATAAATGATCAACATGAACTGTGCAAGCAAGGTGCCACAGCGTGAGAGTAAGGTGGGACGGAGGGGAAGCTACCCACCTCCTTTCAAAGATGAACGCGAGATTGAAAAGAATAAAAATAATCTTATACCGTGCAGGACGGTCATCTATTATATCGCGGAAGAGAATGAATTTCGTCGTGAAAGTAAGAAGACGAAACGAGGAACTTACCCACCCCCTTTCAAAGATCGAATGCCGGTCAACGGTTAAATATCTATGGAGGACATTATTGATTCTGTGACCGGCATGCCGGTCAACGGTTCGTCTTATAGCGAAAACCTCCTGAAATTTTTCCCACTTACACGCAGTTCATTTTTATGTCAGCGACAGCATCATTCGCGACTGGGTAGCCGGTCATGTGACCGACATGGCGGTCAAAGCTCCTGGAAAGTCAAAGCTTATTCGCAATTTGAAAGTCATAGAAGGGGGTGAATAGGATTACTAATAAAAATAATGCCTAATTAAAAATCTTTTGGATAATTATACGTTTAAAGAAAATCTTTTAAGTCAATATATATCAACCTCTAAGGGATCATGTGATGAATCCCTATTTGTGATGATTTAATCCACTCACGAGGCATCATAGGTGTTATTGATTAATTAGTTTGAGATTTTCCCCATTATTAGATATTTTCTTATTTCATGTCTTGATATGGAATATTATTACTGTTAGAGCATATTTGGTTTAATTTTTGTGTTAATGTGAAGCTCTTAAGGCTTATGGAAATAAATTAGATGCCAAATCAATTCTATGGAGATAAGGAAAGAAGATACAGGGGAAATCAGGAGATAAATGGAAACATAGTCAAAATAGGAAAAGAAATGCTTCAAAATAAATCTGAATATTTGCAGCTACGTCTAGAAAAGTGCAGATAACTCCAAACCGGCTGCGATTTTGGAGGTGTCGTTAAAGAGTTAGATAGATTCTTCTGATGCGATTCTTTTGATATCTCGTGGGTGAAATTTGGCCCCAGTTCAAAGGAGATATGGTCAAAACAAGACATCAGTAATTATCCTTATCTTTATCAAATAAGTCTAAATTCCACCTAAAATGATGTCTCCTAAGGGCATATATTTATAACAAAACGGGAGACATCAAGACCCCAAACTCAAACCTTTGTCGTCCCAACAAAGTAAAATATAAAAAAAGGTCTTAGGTGAAACGCAAAAATGTAGAGTCTAGTGAATGATACGCAAAGCATAGCTTAAAACAAATCTCATATAGTATGACCTAGGAATTAATATACACTACACTTATCATGCAAAATCAAACAGAAATAATATCAATCCAAAATTAATTTCATAATGCTAGAAGGTTACACTTACTACTTAGCTCAGATGGTGGCTATAGGGTGTTCAACGATCCTTACTCACTTTGAATGCTCCACTTAGCTTACTCCCTATTAGCTAAATAATAAATTCACTATGTAACTAGGAATCACGAGGACTTTACGGTTTTCGTGTAGGCTTAGAGATGGCATGGTATGTATATTGGTAAATTTGAAGTGAGCTTTTGTCTCTCTCCTCACTTACCATCAAAAACTGTCCAAGAGCTTGAGTTTACACTCGAATATGTTCTCACTCAACCCATTTGACGCACTAACTTAGCATCCCCAAGTTAACCCAATAAGCACTAAAGATGATTTCTGAGATTCCACTTTGCCGGTTACTTTATTTTTTTCATATATATAATTCTTTTTTCATTCTTTTTTTGTATCAGATATCTCTGACCATCATTTTAATGTGAATGACCATGTCTCTCATAATTTTTTTTCAAAGACCCCGACAAAGGGTAACAAATAATATATCATCAATAAATGCGCATAAATACAAACACATAAAAATCGCTCCCAATGTAATTCCCAATAATGAAACCACCCACCCCAAACTCAAGCTCAAGACAGGAAGTCTCGGGATCGTGATTCAAGCGCGGGTCATATGGAAATGCCTAATTAACTAAGGGGATATGGCTTATATCGTGGCAAAAGAATAAAAGCTTAAAGGCTAAAAATGGGGCTACGAAGGATAATATTGATCACGGGTTAGAAAGCTAAAAAGTATCAAATTGCTATCAAAGAAGTGCCTCTAGTTCATAACTAAGTGGGTTCTCTACTCACTTAGATCTCATGTTCTACACACCACTCATTTTTCCTAAGTACAAGCTTACTTCTTTTGCATTGTTCATTAATTTTTTCTATCAATCATTTAATGTTTGCACGCAATCAAAGTGCATTTTACACTAACTCCTAAGGTCTACTATTTTCTATCATAAATTCATGAAAAGAATGCTTAATAGGGACACTAAAAATACTCTTATGTCAAACGCAACCCTCAATTAATTTTATTGAAAGCAGTAAAACAAATAACACATAAAATTGGAATAAGGCAATGAAGCCCACCCCAAACTCAAAAATGAGTCATGTCCCCACGACTCGAAAAGACTCGATAAAGCAGATAAACTAATATAGAGTACTAAATGAGAAAATGGAGAAGGAAACATATCTTAATCAACACTAGGCTGATCATGTGTAGTACCAGGTGGCGTGTTCTTCTTAAGCATTGTGTAGGTGGCATATTGTGAATTGCTCACCCTCTCTAGAATAGTCTTTATGAGCACCAACTCTCGTGTTACCTATCTGGTGTCGGCTAAGTTGTGATAAAAATAAGATAATAAACTATGCGACTAAACACCCCAATGGAGCACGATACTCACAGCAAGTATCACCGGTCGTACGCAAGTCTTAATGATAAGTAAGCATTCGTTCTCAGGGACGTAGTAGGTTATACGAACAGATTAACAGAAAAGCGTGGTAATAACTAGTTACCAAATTTAAAGACAATAAAAGTAAATAATAATGATTGAGGCGAGAATAATTAAACTGAAATACAATAAATTAAAAGATGAGAAAATAAGATGAGAGAGTATAGCATAGGTTTTGTAAGTATGCACTAATTCTTCTATTTCTTAAACTGGTTAATAAGAGTGATTAAAGCTCTTAGATAAGTAGTCAGGATTCTATATTCCTCCTAACCCCCTTCCACGTGGACTTAGGTGGCGACCTAACAATTACCAGAGGACTTGGGTAAGGGGACCCTGCGCAATCATCGGTGATTCAATCTAAAGCCCTAATGACTATCTAGTTAGGCAAGCCCTTCTGGATCACTACCGCACACTAGACGCTTATGTGATTTTTCAATAATTAGACACCCCTTCCGGGTGACAATCTAACTACTATTAAGACAATCCTAACGTGATCAAGATGATAGGCAATAAATCAAAGCACGTAAAACTAATATATGGTTAAGAAGCTAGAATCAATTTAAAAAAGTTTTCCCAAACGAACTTAGATAGAAGAAAATAGAATTCAAAGATTATACATATGCAAAACCCAATCTATGGGAAAATTAGTTCATACTAGAAAGAAATAAACTAGAATAAATATACATACTGCCAACTTGCTTCTCTTGAATGGCTTCAATGATTAATAATACTTAAGGATTAATTGTGGAGAGGAGAGACAAGTTTACAATGATTAAAGGGTGTATTTATAGGTTTTAAGAAGACCCTAGGTCGAAATCTTGGTGCAGAAGACAGTAATTGGACTCCTTTTCCAAATCAAATTCGTTTCCTAAAATATAGGAGATAGGATAAACACTGTTGTCTTGTTCTGGTCGTAACTCCTTAGTTATTGGTCTGATTTTTGCCTACTTTATATCGAGACGACCGCAAAGAAATCATATACAGTTTCATTTTTTATTTCTTGTCCAAACTCCCAGCTAATTTGAAGTTATCTTCACTTTAGTAGACGTGGCTGCAGAATATTAGATTTACTTAACAGCTTGTGCTTTCTTATTTTATCTCTACTTCCTTTTATCTCTTAATTCCTTCCATATCTTCTTTCCTTATTTCTTTAGAATTGATTTGGAATCTAATTAATTTCCATATATCTTTAAATCTTCAAAGTAACACACAAATTAAACCAAATATGCTCTAAAAATAATAATTCATCAAATCAAGACAAGAAATAGGAATTTATCAAAATACGAATAAAATTCTATACTTAAATACTCGAGTACACCTAAAATTATGTCTCCAACCTAGATTATTATATAATAAATAGGGAGACATCAAAACCCCCAACTCAAAGTTGTATCGTCCCGATACAATAAAGATAAGAACAAAGGGAAGTCTCTAAATACACACCTAAGTCAATTAAGCTTAGTGGGAAAGAAGATAGCAGAATATATAAAATAAACTCAAAGCAAATACTTAGAAAATTTCATGTAATAATATTTACAAAGTGGATTACCTGTACACTTTTCATACTCACGATCAACACGACTTAAATTCAAGACCAGATTAGCTTCGCAATGCAAGAACGAGAGGTTCTTCACTTAGCTTACCAAGGAGGCTATAGATTGTTCATCGAACTTCACTAGTATACAAAGATCCACTTAACTACTCTATAACGGCTCAATCACTTCTAGATTACATAGCAAATAATCAAAAGGTCTTTAAGATTGTAATGTTGGCTTAGGGACGGTATAATAGTATATTTGGATAAGAGTGAGCTTTTGGCTCTCTCCACACTAGCCATCAATGAATCGCCCTAGAGCTTGAATTACTCTCATAAAACGGTCTAACTCAACCCAATGATTTGATGCACTAATTAGCATCCCCAATAACCCAATACTAAAGCATAAAGATGTTATCACCAAAATAACAATTTACCGGTCCAAATATATTCAGTCTTGTCATATCAATTATTTTTCTTTGTAATATAGCTATGACTCTCTTTTTTATGTGAGATATCATGCTATTTTTTTCGTATTTTTCTTTTCATAACTTTTTTTTCATTTACTTTTACCCTGACAAAGGGTTACAATATAATAAATTTATGAATTATCATTAAGATCTATAGTAGAGCACAATTAATAAGCTCAAAATTTTCCAACCCAATAATATTTCCCATAATGGTGGACCCACCACCCCAAACTCAAGCTCTAAAACAATTGTTTATGCATCGCGATTCGAGAGCAAGTCATATGGAAAAGTCCTAAAATCTAAAGGGATGTGGCTTATAACATGGCTAAATAAAGGCTTTAGAAAGGCTAGAAGGGGCTGAGAAGGATATAAATATAATAAATGGACAGCAAGCTAAAAGGCAACAAGGGGCTTACCAAAGAACCGCCTTAATCACTTTCTAAACTATGCAATTTCGTTATTCTCTTACCTTTAACACATTCATCAAATGAGTTTATCAACTAGATCGGATCTCACGGCTTACACACCCCTCAAGGCGCCCTAAGATCAACATACTTCTAACGCATTGCTTACTAATCTTTTCCTTACTATCAATGTGTTTTTTCTGTTCATACTCAAAGCATACAAAATAAAACAACTCATAAACATACTACTTTGTATCATTAACTTACTAAGCTTATTCTTTCAAGCTATTAAACACACTCTACATCTAAATCCCATGTATCAAAATAATTTAACTTCTACCAAAAACAGAAATCACAAAAATGGAGATGAGACTCATGAGAGACAACGAATCCCCACACCCCCAACTAAAAAATGAGGCGTGTCCCCACGACTCGAAAAAGACTCTAAAAAGAAATTAAAAACAAGCAAATAAAGGATATACAGAAATAGTAAGGAAGAAAGAGAACATACTCTCGAGGCTATTGCCTAGCATTATCGACATCCAAGATAGATTTACTGGATCGCGCTTAATTGCTCAAGGAGTGTCATGATGTGCACCTGATTAGCTTTGATTTCAACTTTATTCACTCGCTCATCTACCTTTTCTCGTCAAATACGGTCTTCTTCGCTAAATTGTGGAGGTTTCGTGACTCCTGCTCCTCTCAAAATTGTCTTGATCCAAGTACTGTCAATATTATTACTCATCTTATACATTAGTTTCTCTTCTTCACCCAGTATCACATTCGCTTTTCGTACAAGGAATGTGATCATAGTAGGATATTTCACATTAAATAACAAAGTTGAAGAGACCGAAAATCCCATCACCTCCTCAAAGATCAATTGTGCCACATCTACTTCTTCCCCTCTTAAAATACAATTCAAAAAGATTGCGTTTCGCTTATTTAGATCCGAAGTTTGTGTGTTTCCAAAGGCGTTTGGTGTAAGAAAATTGTGCCAAACTCTTGTATCTGCTTTAAGATATTTGTAAGGCGAAGGTGCCTTCAATTCTCCCTTATTTGATTGCACTTTCTCTTTATCTTAAACATGCTCAAAAAGTAGATTCCAATCGAAAGTCTTGATATTTTCCACCTATTCTCTAAACTTACATGGTCCGACCAATTTCTTGAACTGGAAGTGGTTTCGAATCTCTTCAAGTGTAAAATGAACTAACTTGCCTCTAACTGGAACACGACCTTCACTATCTTGGCTAAAGAGTCCTAAATATAACTCGAAAACTAACTCTAAACATAAATTTAATCTCCGCATCATGAATATAGACCAACCCAATCTATCTCCTATCTCTAAGAATCTCTTATAATCACCTTCTCCATCTTCTTATCCGAATACTCTCTCATAAGAAAAGGGAAAGTCCGGTAAGTGTTTCTTTGCGGAAGCTAACAAGGCCTTTGAAGCTTTATCTTACTTGGGCATATGACTCTCGATTTGTAGAGGTTGTGGTGTCTATGATTTTTTTGGAGTTTTTTGAATTTTTTGATTTTTTTTCGTAGACACGGAATTTCATGTTTTGAACAGTGAATTTCATGTTTTGAACAAATGAATTTCATGTTTGCGAGAAAACAAAATCACTATTTCAAACAGTGAATTTCATGTTTTAAACATGAAATTCCGTGTCTGCGATAAAAAAATTTAGAAAAAAATCATAGACGTAACTATTAATTTGCTTTATCCAAAAATGAATTTTTTTTTAATGATTTTTTTAGAATTAGTTATGACGATTTTAAAAAAAATCACGGACACACACGTGTGTGATGGAATTAGTAGTAGGTGGTGGTGGTGGTGGTTGTGGTTGTAGTGGTGGTTAAATACATGGTAGTGGTGGTGGTGGTAGTGGTAGTAGTGGTGGTGGTGGTAGTGGTAGGGGTAGTAGTGGTGGTGGGGGTAGGGGTGGTGGTGGAAGTATCCTATTATTTAAATATTTAAAAATATATATTGTATTAGAAATAAAATAATATATTTAATAATAAGGTAATAAATGTATAAAAAGTATAAATGAGATGTTTTCTATAAATAATTATTCTATTAGGTATTTTTTTTATAAAATAAATTATTAAAAACTTAATTTATCAATTAAGTATTTTTATTAATCTTATTTTAACAAATACCTTAGCCAAAATAATATATAAACTTGAATTTTAAGTAAAATTTAACCAAACAAGTTAATTAATAAATCTTTAAACGCTCTTTCTCTCGCCCCTCATCCATTTTTTTTTAAAAAACCAGATTCGCCGTCGTCGCCCTCCTTCCCCTCTTTCACGGCGACGGTGGCATCCCCTCTCTTTGCTTTTTTTTATTTCGTTTCCTTTTTTGTTATTGTATTGCTGCTCCATTAAACTGTTAACATCTTTTTCTCCCTCCGCCATGGCCTTGTCTGCGCAACCCAAAATAGTGACAATGAACACCGTTATCACCAGCCGAATCCGGGCTGATTTGGGCTTAATGGGGCCCCGTTTCTATTTTCTATCAGCCCCCTTTTCTGGTTTCAATTTCTTAGAAGGCAGAGCCCAACTAGAGACTTGTTCTAAGATCGGAGTCCAAGAAGGCCCTACAAAAACAGCAATATTTCAGAGAATTTCGAAGCGTTGCGGTATGGATTTCTTTGCAATTTCTTCGATTTTCAAGCTTTATTTATTTGGTTATGCTGTTTCGGTTTCTGGTCTCTATTTCCTATTTGGCCCTTTATTCTAGTGGGTTGGGGAAGAAGGTACGGTGGATATTTTCTTTGTTGAGCAGCGAGATTGTGTGTCTGGTGGGAATAACAGTATAGTTTGTCTTCGATGGTGGTTTGGTTCTTGTGTCCCTGTCTCGTTATCCCTCATTAAGAGCTTGTAGTGGTGATTCACTTTGTTTCAATTTTATCTGGTCATTCGGTTGCGATTGGAGGAGTTCTAGGTGTTTGTCGTTCACTTGGCATTTTTTCAGTTCAAACCTTTTTTGGTCGATGAAATTGAATCGCTCTATGGTAGGATTATGCAAGAGATGGGCCTGTTGTGTTTATTTTTGTTTGTGTAGTTCCTTCATTTCTTGCCGGCTCCATATATTCGCGGGTGGTGATTCACTTAAGGCCATTTTTAGTCAGTCGGTTGAATTCGGTATGAGAAGCTTCAGGTGTTTGTCGTTCAGTTGGGGTTTCTTGTGCTCTTATTTTTCTTCTTGGTTTAAGTTGGCTTGCGATTATTTGATTTGGCTGGAGAGGCGTTGTGTGTGTTTCTCGTTGTGGTTTTTGCTTACTCACTCGGCCTTTCCCGTACAGGATCGCGTTATTATCACTTGGGCAAGTGATACTTCTTTTGATCTGAGGGCTACCAAGATCTTCGTTAATGAAACTGTTGCTTCAGCCTCGGCCTTTAGAGTCAGCATCGAGTTGATTATTAAGTTGGTCAGTGAAATGGTAGTCGGTTTTCTCCCCCTCATTCCGAGGCTTGAGTTTTTCTTTCTCAAGGATCATGTTTCTCCGACCCTTAGAGGTCCCAGCCCGCTACTTCGGTGGCACCTACGTTATTGGTTCACTTTGGGATTGTGTTGTTTGAGTTTGTCTCGTTTCCTTTTAGTTGTAGTCGTTTTTCCTTTGTATTTGTTGTTTGTTGTTTGTTTGTTTCTCTTCGGGTTTGGTTGGTCAAACGCCGGTATTATGTAACTTTTTCTATTAATATAAGCTATTGGAACAAAAAAAAATCTTGTATTGTATCCTACAATATTTATTAATAATAAAATAAATACTTTATTTTATTGTCGTTGATATTGAGACGTGTCATTATAGTTTTGCAGTTAATATCTCCAAATATTATATTAAAAAATATTTATTATTGATATTTAATATATATGGGATACTTTTTTTAAATTTTATATAAATTTTATATTTTATATCATAGTTTCTATTTATTTTAAAATCAAGCCACTCACAATTAGTGATCTAAGTTATACTCATTTGAATTCATGTTTAAATTCTTAGTTAATTATTATTTGATTTATAATTAATTTGATTTGTAGAATTGTTGTATGATGATAATATATAGATTAATTTATTATCAAACCAGTCAAATTTAAGTTGATGAGACAAGTCACCCAATTATCAATTATCATTTCATGGTGGTCAAGATCGCTTTAACATCAACTGTGAAGAGGGGTGAAAACTTGAGTTTGGTAACATTCAAGATGATGAGACATGTGCTAGACAACCCTTTTTAATAATATATGATAATATTAATATTATACAACTGACTTGATAAATAATAATACTTAACAATCAATCATATGGAGGATGTCGATACTTCCAACCTACAAAAATTCGCATGGTTGTAAAGCAAACAACGTTTGAAGCCAAAATAAAATATACAGTGGTGTGGTAGGGTTTTATAGGGTCAATTATAAAAGAGGAATATACCTTTTAGGGCCCAAAATTCAAAAAAGAGAATTTTAAGGGCCCAGTTTTTCTTTATGTTTTTTAAGGGCCTAACTAGATTTTTTGGCTGGTTAGGTTCACGTTTTAGGGGGTTCGCACCCGCTATTTTTTGAATTTTTAGGGGGTAGATCCCCCTATTTTATTTTTCGGGGGGTACACGCCCACCATTTTTTAATTGAAGTCCATTTTTTATTCAAGTCCTTTAAGTCAATATTGTCCAAAATACCCCCTAATTGTCCAGAATACCCCCTAATTGTCCAGAATACCCCCTAATTGTCCAGAATACCCCTAAAATACCACCAATACCCCCTAAAATACCACCAATACCCCCTAAATACCACAAATACCCCCTAAATATCACAAATACCCCTTAATATATCACAAATACCCCCTAATATATCACAAATACCCCCTAATATATCACAAATACCCCTAACATATCAGATTAACCCCTAAAATAAACTGGTGTTGGTGGTGGTGTTGCTGGGCGGGTTTGGGAAGCTCGCAGCTGGTGTTGGTGTGATGTGGCTGGTTGTGGTGTTGCTGTGATGTAGCTGCTGGTGGTGCTGTCAAGATCTCGCCGCTGCTGGTGGTGCTGTCAAGATCTCGTCGCAGCTGGTGGCTCGTCGCGGCGGAGATAGGGTGGATCTGATTCAAGCAGGGTGGGTTGTTGACGGTGGGCTTGCTCGTGGTGGCTCGTCGTGGTGGGGTTGGAATAGCTCGTGGGTAAAATGGAGGTGGATCTCATTTGCGACGGAGGGCTTGGTGGTGGTGTTGGTAGACCTCGACGGGGACGGCGAAAATCATAGCAGAGGGTGGTGGATCTGATCTGATTCGCGGCGAGAACTTGGTGGATCTGATCTGATTCGCGGCGAGGGCTCGGAGAGGAGAGGGTGGGATCTCAATGGCGGTAGTGGTCGATCTGATCTGGTGGTGGCTCATCGTGGTGCAGATCTGGCTCGGCGTGGGATCTCGATGGCGGTGGTATTGGTGGTCCTCGGCGAGGGTGGGCCCTCTGATTCGCGGCGAGGGCTCGGAGAGGAGAGAAGGTGGTGGTGCAGCTGGATTCGCGCGAGCTGGTGGCGTGGTGGCGGTGCGTGGTGGCGGTGCGTGGTACGGGTTGAGAGAGACAAATGGGGAGGGGGTGGGTTTTCTGGGAGCACGACGTAAATGGGGAGGGAGTGGGGAGGGGGTGGGGTTTTATCTATTTTTTTTAGTTGGGTTTCAATTGGGCTGGTTTGAATCCAATTGGGGCCTCTATTTATTAGATTGTAGTGTAGAAGGGCCCAAAAAGCTCTTTTACCCATTATAAAAAGAGGCCCAAGCAACTAGTGAATTAATACTAAAAATCTTTTTCTCAACTAGTTAGTTAGAGCATGCCAAAAACTGTAATATGCTCTTCCAATCAACTTTTATTAGAGTAAGAATCCAAACCCAAAATAAAAATCCTAGTATTGTTTTGAATCACACGTAGCCTTCCTTCTCTTCTCTCTGTTCTTTTTCCTCTCCCTCACTCTCTTCTTTCTCTCTTCTCTCTTCTCGTGTCTCTCACAACACCATTGTAAATCACCACCAAACCACCAACCCTCCCCTGCTGTCCTCTGTAAAGCCACACCACCACTGACCTTCGAGAAGCCATAGCCACCAGATCCACCACCATGACGTTCGACAAGCCATAGCTACGAGGTCGTTGCTGACTTGCGAGAAACCAGCGCTGCTGCACCACCATTGGACCGTCGTCGCTCCAGCGCTGCTTCACCACCCTTCGCCGCCCAACCACCGTGACTTACAGAGCAAGAAACCCGCTGCTGCAACGAAGAAGCAAGCCCCTGCTGCAATGAAGAAGGAAGCCCGCTACAACGGAGAAGCCAGCCTCCTGCATCTCCACCACCATGGCGACGTGTCAGGCGACCACGAAGCTTCGCGCGAGTTCTGCTGCCCTGCTGTCCATTTATGTGTTTTTAATATTTCTTTGTTTTTGCAAGTAAAGGAGTACAAGCTTTACTGGAGATTTGTGCACGTACCCGTTACTCTATATGTCACAATGTGCACGTTCCCTTCAACATTGCCTGTTGTTAGTTCATGTGTGTTGTTCTTTGCGACTGGGAACGTTCCCAGTACAATAGATTACTTCATTTGCGTGTACCCGTTACATTACGATTGTTTTATACGTCACATAATACTCATTACTAATGTGCGCGTTCCCATGAGACTGTATTTCATACTGTACACGTACACATCTAGTTGTTGTTCGAGATGGGTCTGTACCAATATAGACTTTTACATGGACATCACATTCAAAGGACTTAATAAAATTTAATACAATAAACAAGAAATAAAAAAAGACACACATCTGTATGAAAACGAGTGCGGTGTTAATGGGTCCGTACCTAGTTAAACCCTGTTGGGCGCGTACCCATGATGAAGGTAAAGATGCTCAAGGGTATGATAGTAATCTTGTGTAACTAAAAAGCTAACTGAGGACTTAATAAGAAGTTCTAACTAAGTAGGCTTTTTAAAATAAGTTTTGTGAAAATTGGGATTCAATTTGTAATTTTCTCGGTTTTATAACGTATTTGTTAAAAGATGTCTAAAAAATATATTTAATTATTAAATTAAATCTTTAATAATTTATTTATTTAGTAAAAAAAATATTTAATAGAATAATTATTTATAGAAAATATTTCTTTTATATTTTATATCTTTTTACTAGAGATAATTCTCAATTAATTACACTTCCTTACTTTTTATTACCAAACAAAATAAAGGAGTAAATTACTTCCTACTTACTCACAAATTTTCAACTTAATTCTCAATTGAACACATTATTATATTTACCTTCCAATGTTACCCTTATGTAATTTTTTTATTTTTTATTGTTTTTTATTTTATTTTTACATTTGTTTTCAGATTTTATTTTTCGAATTTTTTTTTATTTTTTTTTTATTTATTTTTTTCCGATTTTTTTTGTTTAGAATTTTTTTTCGTATTTTCTTTAAAAAAAAATTTAAAAATCGAAATTTCGGGTTTTGTGTTGCTGTAACACACAAATATAGATTTATGTGTTCCTGTAACACACAAAGTCATAAAATCGATCTAAAGGATTCTCTTCTTTAACAAAATTGTTTTTTATATTTATTAATCAAATATACCTTATTTTTATTCGTCTTTAACTATCTTTATATATTATCCTTTTCTCCAACACTTTTTTGTTATTTTTGTGTTTATGTTTTAGGGTTTTGTGTTATTCCAATTCTGTGTATTCCTGGAACACACAAATCTCAGAATTGTGTATTATTAGAACGCACAAATATAAGATTTGTGTATTCATGGAAGACACAAATCTCAAATTTGTGTATTCATAGAACACATAAATAATTGAATTTATCTATTACTAGAATACACAAAACTTGACTTTGTTTGTTCCAATTCTGTGTATTCCTGGAACACACAAGTCTCAGATTTGTGCGTTCCTGGAACACACAAGTCTCTGATTTATGCGTTCTAGGAACACACAAGTCTCTCATTTGTGCCTGGAACACACAAGTCTCTCATTTGTGCGTTCCTGGAACACATAAGTCTCAAGGTTGTGCATTCTTGGAACACACAAGTCTCTGATTTGTGTATTCATGGATCACATATAAATCAAATTTACAAAACTAGATTTTGTTTGTTCCAATTTTGTGTATTCTTGAACACACAAATCGTAAAATTGTGTATTACTGCAGCAACACACAAATCTCAGATTTGTATATTCATGGAACACATAAAACTCAAATTTGTGTTTTTTTGGAATACAAAAAACTTGATTTTGGGTATTCTAATTTTGTGTGTTCTTGCAACACACAAATCTCAGAATTGTGTGTTCATGGAACACATAAAAAAATCAAAAAAAAAAATTCCGGGGAAAAAAAATCGAAAAAAAAATGTTGAAAAAAAAAATTCAAAAAAAATTTTAGGAAAAAAAAATTCAAAAAAAATTTTAGGAAAAAAAATTTGAAAACAAAAATTGAAAAAAAAAATTAAAAAAAAGAGAAATAAATAAAAATGAAAATAAATAAATAATATTATAATTAAAGTAATTAATTAACTGCCTATGAGTATTTTTGTAATCTTCCATTTTTTGTGCTTAAGTAGGAATTAAGTTGAAGTTGTAATTAATTGGGAATTTTTACACTTTTTTTTTTTTGACGTTAAACATAATTTAAATTAATTAAAATACGAAATACAATAAGATAGGATTCGTGTTCTTAGCCTATACCCTCTATTACAAAATCGAGTTCAAGTAATTTAAGAAAATAGGGGGTTGGATTTGAAATCCAATTACACCTTTGGTCGGCAAGCCTTCCTTGTTTAGCAATAAAATCTACTGCTTTGTTGAATTTCCTTGAAACGAAATGGAAATTTATATTAATGTTGCGCATCAAACTTTGAATATCTTCATAAACATGATGAAGATGACGATTCTCAAACTTAGTGCCCTTCATTAACGGGTTGATGAGGCTAAGACAATCATTCCTTAGAACAAAATTTGCATCTTGACAGGATGAGACTTCTAGTAGCGCATTTCGAATTCCTATAGCTTCTGCTTCTTGAGGAGATGTGGCTTTGAATTTCCAGAATTTTCCTCCAAAAAATTGGCCCTTATTGTCACTAAAAATACAAGCCGAGGAAGCACAATTAGTTGTAGTAAGATAAGATGCATCTACACTAATATAAGTTGTTTGATTATTTGTGTTTAATGTGCTTTGAGTATTAGTATTACTGCAATTACTTTTATAAGTTGCTTTACCTGTTAAAAGTTCGATTTTTGTACCTGTATATGCCTCAGAGTATGCATTTTTATATTTTACAAATTCATCATAGGCATTATAAGAGTTTTTCATGTTAATAAGGGGGCAAATAGTATGATTTTCAAAGATATGTTTATTGCGACTCTTCCAAATATACCACATAATCCAGAATGCCATCTCAACTATTGGTCTATCATTTTCATCATTTTTAAGCTTCATTTCAATAAGGTTTTGTATCCAATGCTTTAAGCTAATGTTTTTTTCATGTGAATTGATAAGACCAGTAGGAGTTGCAAACCAGGTGGCTTTTGAACTTGGGCAAAAAAGAAAAAGATGCTCAGTGGTTTCTATTTCCAAGCCACAAATTTTACAAGTACCATTTAAAGCACATTTTCTGTCGAATTTATTTTTCTCAGTAGGTAGTGCGTCAGATATAACTCTCCATGCGAAATTTCTGAGTTTTGGAGGCATGTTTAAATTCCAAATAATATCCCAGAAATTCACATTTAGTTTGAAAGAACAAGAAGGCTGTAATAGTTCAGTATTCTTTTTTTTCTTTATTAAAGTGTCAGTGATGTGTTTATACATATTATTTGCAGTAAGAGTTCCATATTTATTGTGTTTCCACACTAAAGTATCATTTGCATTTGATATACTAATGTTAAGGTTTTTAACTTTCTCAGTTTTTTCTCTACCCACTGTAATAAGAAGTTTATTTTCATCCCAATTTTTTCCTTCATTTATAAGTTCAGACACTTTATAAATAGGAAGGTTTAAGTGATTTATAGGCTTTTCAGAGTTGGGAATCCAATCATCATGCCATATAGAGGTATTTTTCCCATTTCCAATAACCATTTTAGTGTCATTTAAATAAGTATCTCTACCTTTGAGTAAGCTTCTCCAGGCCCAAGAGGGGTTATAGCCCAAAGAAGCAGATTCAAAGTTAGTAGAAGGAAAATAAATTCCTTTCATGACACTAAAGGCTAGAGAATGTTTATTCATGTTAAATTTCCATGCAGAAGAGGCTAACAGTGAGATATTTTGCTGAATAAAGTTTTTAAAGTTCATGCCCCCTTCAGTTTTAGGCATTTCCATATATTTCCAATTTTTCCAATGAATTCTATTTTTTCCTTTATTTCCCCACCAGTAAGAGGCAATAAGTGAGGAGATTTTATTACAAATGGAGTCAGGAATTTGAAAGATAGACATAATATAGACTGGAATTGACTGAATAATTGCTTTAATTAAAGTTTCTTTTCCAGCTTCAGAAAGAAGCTTACAATTCCAATTTTCCAGTTTTGAGATGATTCTTTCAATAAGCCACTCTAGGGCTCTTACTTTAGATCTTCCCCAATCTGAGGGTAATCCTAAGTAATTCCCTAGATTTGTTAAGTGATTCATTTGTAGAATATTTGTAAGTTCAGTGATAGTGTTAGTGGGAGTGTTTTTACTAAAAATAACCCCACTTTTATTTAGATTAATATTTTGGCCAGATGCATAGCTGTACATGTTCATAGTATCTTTAAAGTGATAAAATTCTTCATTATCAGCTTTTAAAAGGAATAAGCTGTCATCAGCAAAAAGTATATGTGTGAGAGTGGGGCAGTTTCTGCTCAATTTGATACCTTTCAATAAGCCATTATTAATTTTATCATTAATTAGAGAAGTGAGAGCTTGAGTGACAATGCAAAAGAGAAAAGGGGACAAGGGATCCCCTTGTCTAAGCCCTTTAGAAGGTTTAGGTAGATGTATAGGATAACCATTTAAAAGAATAGAGTAGGAAACCGTTTTGACACATCTTTCAATCCAATCAATCCAAACAAGGCTAAAACCGAGAGCTTTCATGGTGTCAAAAAGGAAATCCCACTCTATGCTTTCAAAAGCTTTAGATATATCAGCTTTAACAATAGCTGAGTAGTTTTTAGAGGTTCTTTTATTTTTTAAGTAGTGAACTGCTTCATGGGCAATGATAATGTTCTCAGTGATGCTTCTATCTTTTATAAAAGCTGATTGTTCTTTAGAAATTATGTTGTTCATATAAGGCTTCAATCTTTTAACTAAGATTGTTGCAATAATTTTATAAGAGAAGTTGGGGCAGCTTATAGGCCTTAGTTGAGTAATAGAGGCAGGTGCTTTTACTTTTGGAATTAAGGTGATATATGTTTTGTTTATAGAGGATAAATCACCTTTATTCCAAAAAAAATCAGTAATAAATCTCATAAGGTCATATTTAATGACATCCCAGTTTTTTTTATAGAAGTTATCAGTAAAGCCATCAGGGCCTGGGGCTTTATTTTTCCCCAAGTCCCAAACAGCTTCTTTGACCTCCTGTAGAGAGATTGGGGCTTCAAAAAATTTATTCATAGAAGGTGTTACAGTAGGTTTTATTTTCCTAAGAATGTTTTGGTAATTTCTGGGCCCTTTAGTAGTATAAGTGTTTGTGTAATGAGAGATGATATGGTTTTCAATATCAATAGTTTTATCCATCCAAATCCCATCATAATTCATAAGCCTAAGAATTTTATTGTTTTTTCTTCTTGTTTTTGTTGAATTTTGAAAAAAGGCAGTGTTTTTATCTCCAAAATTTACCCATTGTATTCTAGATTTCTCCCTCCAGTATAATTCTTCTTTATTCCAAAAGTGTTCTAATTGGGCAGTTAAGAAATTACAATGATCCCAATTTTCATGAGATTTTTCATTTATATCTTCCAGCTTTTTCATTATGTCTTTAATAATATTTCTATTATTAGTTCTTTTATTCTTGTTCCATTTAGTAATAATGTGAGAGATATTATTAAGTTTTGTACCAAATCTTATAATACCTCTTTGAATAGTATTAGTGTAGTTATTCCAATGGTGCTTAATCATGTTACAAATTTCCTCATCACTACTCCATTCTTTTCTGTAAATAAATCTATCAAATTTTTTGAAATTTGGTTTATTACAGTGTAAAATAAGGAGGCTATGATCAGAGCCTATGGCAGGGAGATTTGCAATCCATGCATCAGGATAAAGATTATCCCAAGCTTGATTGGCTAATCCCCTGTCAAGTTTTTCTTTGATAAGCTTATCCCCACATCTTCTATTACTCCAGGTGTAAAAACACCCTTTTGAAGATGTTTCAGTGAGAAAGTTATTGCTTATAAAAGTATTAAGAAGATTAGTATCAGTATTATTATCAATGTTGCCTCCAAGTTTTTCATATCTGTTTCTTATCATGTTTAAATCTCCCATAAGGAACCAAGGCTCATTTCTTTTATTATTCATAAGATTTTCAATTTGTTTAAAGTTTTCCTCTTTTTCTTCATCATATGAAGATATATAAGTGTAAGTGTAGTATCCAGTAATATCTTTTTCATCAGTGATTTGACAGTGAATGAAGTTTTTGGTAGCATGGATAAGTTTAATATCTAATTCATGCTTAGCCATTAAAACCAAACCCCCAGCCTTTCCTATGGGCTCAATGGTGCAAATGTTTTTCATATTCAGAGAGTTAATAAGAGAATCAGTTTTGTCTTTGCCATTAAGAGTTTCAATTAAGAAAATTACCTCAGGATGATGGGTTTTGACCGCATCTTTGAGTGTTAGAATTGTCAAGGGGGTACCAATCCCTTGACAATTCCAACAAAGTTGTATCATATACCTCTGTGGGTTTGATCTAGGTCAAACCCGGAAGCCTCTTCAGTAGTTGATTTGTCTCCATTTATCATAGCAGTGTCTTGATCCTCCACATTTTTGATTTTAGATTCCTCTTCGGTTTTAATCAATTGATTTTGTGAGATGAGTTGTTCTTTTGATTGTTGTGCCTCTTTGTCTTCTTTCCATCTTGTTTCCCAGAGCTTATCGAACTTAGAGATGGCTCTCACACTTTTGATTGAAGATTTGAGAGAGCTTGTGGGTTTATAATCGTGGATTCGATGGTGAGAGTTTGATTCGCTATCTTCATACAGAGCGAAAGGGATGGAAGTGATTTGATTGATAGGAGTGGGGATTTCATGTTGTTCAGAAGAATTAGGGATTTGGGGTTGATTTTGTTCTTGAGATATTGGGGGAATGTTTTGATCGGGGTTTGTGTTGTTAATAGGCAGATAGTGTTTAGGAGTGATAATAACTGGATCTTCGTTAGATCCGAAAGTTATAGAATTAGGTGTGTTTGGGTTTGGGTTATTACGTGTTTGAGGCATTGGGCTTTTAAAAACATTTCTTTTGAGCTCTTCATTTATTTCAGCCCAAGTCTTATTTGGCCCATTAAAAGGTTGGGAGGCGGTTTTTGGTTTTGACAGCCTATTTTTAATAGCAGATAGGCTATATTCAGTCTCATTCATCATTTCGGAAAATTGAGCAGCAGAAGTTCCTTTTCGTTCTAAGAGATTTCCTTCTATAACCATGTCTGTGTCAGAGGCATTAAATGAGAGAGGTATGGTCAAATCAATTTTTGAAATAGGACCAATGAAAATAGGGTTAGGTTGGGCGAGATTAACTGGGTGTACGGCAATTTGGCGAGTTTGGTTGGGTGTTTGACTCGGTGGGTTTAGGTGAGTTGTTTTGATTCGGTGAGTGAAGGAAGGGTTTTGTTGCTGAGTTTTGAATTGGTGGGTTGACTCAGTGGTTTTATTTTCAGCGAATTTTGGCTCGAGACCAAAAATTCTTTTGGTAAGTTTTGTTTTCAATCGATTTTTGTTTTTGCACTCATTTTCTTCATGATCTAATAAACCACAAACAAAGCATAGATCACATAGCTTTTCAAATTTTAGCATACCTCGGATTTTCTGACCATTTCCCAGATTTATGTTGTAGGTACCATTGATTGGTTTGAAGATGTTCCAATCAACCCTTACACGGATAGCATTGAATTCTTTGAAGGTTGCAATGGCAGGTAAGATAATTTCTTCAACATTTCCCATTTGAGAGGCCATTTTTCTTGCGTTATCTTCAGTAATCATAGTTGGTGGAACATCGTGTATTTGGATAATGAATGAAGTTGTAGTGATTTGAATATCAGGTTGAGATTTAGCCACATCCCATTTTTGCAGAAGAACGTGTTTTCCAACAAGGTTCCATGGCCTATTTTTCCATACCTGCTGTAGATCTTCATCAGAATCGAAGGTTATTATGCAGGTATTGAAACCCCTTTTCTCAGTGTGAACTTTTCCTTTTACTCCCCAAGAATTTATAATGTTTTTCCTTAGATAATTGAAGCTGACCGCCTTATCAGCAATGATTTTCGCATAAAGTTTCGGACCTTCAAATTGGGCGTAGACAGAGTTTGGATCAGCAGTAAGGATGAGTGATTCATCAGCAGTGTTTGTGTTTTGCCTTGTATAGAATTCCATATTGAATGAAGTAAGAGAAAGTAGAGAAAATTGTAATAAATGATGAAGCAGTGAATTTAATGTGAAGTAGGTATTATGATTAGAATATAAGTGTAATTGTAAATTTGATGAAGATGTCAAAGTGTATGTGTATGTAGGTAAATTTTGCAATTTGTAAGAAAATTAAGTTAAAGGACATAGTGGTGTAAGATGAGGGTGATTTTGTGGTGGTTTTAGTTGCCGGAAAGATAATTGTGGTGGTGATTCAAATCTCAGCTATTTCCTTGGGGAATGTGCCTGAGAGAAAAAATGGAACTCAAAAGTTGAAGAGAATTAATTGGGCATTGTCCTTTTTTAATATCCTTATTATTAAATATATTGTTTTATTTTAATACAATATTTATTTTTAAATATTAAACAAATAATAGGTACCACCACCACTACTACCGTCACCATGTATCAAAACATCACTACAGTCACCACAACCATCACCATGTATCAAAACATCACTACAGTCACCACACTACCAATACCATCACACACGCGCGTCTGTGAAATTTTTTTAAAATCGTCGTAACTAATTTTAAAAAAAATTGCATTTTTAGATAAAGCAAATTAATATTTACGTCTATGATTTTTTTTGTTTTTTATTTTATTTTTTTTTAATTTTTTTTTCGCTGACACGGATTTTCGTGTTTAAAACATGAAATTTACTGTTTTAAAACATGAAATTCACTGTTTGAAATAATAATTTTATCTTCGCAAACACGGATTTTCATGTTTAAAACATGAAATTCACTGTTTAAAAATTCCGTGTCTGCGAAGAAAAAATTCAAAAAATCCAAAAAAAAAATCAAAAAATTCCAAAACTTCCAAAATAAATCATAGACGTAAATATTAATTAGTTTTATCCAAATATATAAATTTTTGATTTTTTTGATTTTTTTAGAATTAGTTATGACGATTTTAAAAAAAATCACGGACGCGCGCGTGTGTTTATTAGTTTTTGTTTTTATTCTAATTTATTTTATTTTTTTAATTACTATTTGTAGGGGTATTTATGGTTGAGGCATTTTTTTATGAAGAGTCTTATTCTATGTACTTTTTTATTACTAATAGTTTTTTAATAGGCATTATTTTATTATTGGCTCTTCCAATATATAAGGACACATGGAATCACTGATGATGGCGAGAACAGCAATGAAGGTGATATTAGAGCTGCTTTAATGGCCTTTGAAGAAGAAGTGAGGAAGATAAAGTGCAAACAGGTTGCCAATAAAAGCGACACCACTGATTCAAATTTGGAGACGTCATCCAACTTCCAGCAAAACATAAAGAGAATAAGAGAAGGAAGGGCAGGAACTACTGAATCTGGCAATTTAGTTGTTAGCTCAAAAATTTCTGGTAATTTTAAAAAGCTTAGAATAGTAGACTCTATTGAAAACTTTGTAAACAATAACAAGTTTAGTATTCTTGAAAATGAGCGAGAGGGTGAGGATAGTGTCATCTATTCGAAAGGTGAAGGGGCTAACATGAAGGATCTGTCAAAAATGATTGATGATCATGAATCACAGTACGAGCCAGAGGAGGAGAAAGATAGCAGTTTTGAGAATAGCGAGAACTACTTTGAGAAAGACTATGAAGGAGGTGGGGATGATCACGATATGAATTTCCAATATGCTGATGCAGAGGATGAGGATGAAGAGAAGAATGAGGAGAAGAATGGAGGCGGCAATTCCAAAAAAGCCGCGAAGTTCAAATGACAACCTTATTTTGGAATGTTTAGGGAATTCGAGCGCCCTTAACATTGTCAAGAATCAGCTCGATGATAGCTCAATTTCGTCCTGGGGTGGTTGCGTTTTGCGAAACAATGTTGAGAGAGGTGGACTCTCAAGATGTTGTAGCGGTTTGGTTTCAGCAAGTCGTTTTTTATCGAACCCTCTGGAAATTCTTTCTATTCCGGGGGGTTCCTACTTTTGTGGCACTCTAATGTGCATCTTAGTGTCGTGTTTAGTTGTAATTTTTTTCATTATCGCTTTAGTTAATGAACTTTCCTTTTCGTACTACATGATTTTCTTACATGAACCTAATGATTTTAATCAAAGAGTTGAGATATGGAATAAAATATCAAATTGGAGTAAGGAAATTAATGAGCCATGGATGATATTAGGTGACTTCAATGAGATCTTAAACATTACAGAGAAGCAAAGCAAGAATCAAGCAAACCTTAATCATATTAATGCTTTTTTTAGATTTTACTCATAGTAATTCTCTTGTGGAGGTTAAGTCTAATGGATGTTTCTTTACTTAGTCTAACAGGATGGAAGGGGACAAACATGTCAATACAAGGATTGGTCGAGGTATGGCAACTTACGAATGGATTTACAAATTCTCGAGATCATAAATCTTTATTCCCCCAGCTATAGAGTCGGATCACTCACCCCTCCTTCTCCACTATGATATTGATATGAAAGTTGGAAAAAAATATTTTAAATTCGAAACTAGATGGCTTGATAACAGTAGTTGTAGAGAAATTATAGATAATAGTTGGAAAATCCCTAATAACATCGTCCCTATACCTAACTTTACTAAGAAAAGAGAATATACCAAGAAAGAATTAGTTAAGTGGAGTTCAAAATTTTTTAAAAACCATGAAAAAACCATTAAACACTTACAAGACAAACTAATAAAAATCAATAGTACTAAAGAGAATAGGTATACCTCTAAAGAAGAGAATGAAATTAGAGAACTTATTAAGATATAATATAATAAAGAAGAAAATATTGGAGTGATAAAGCGAGACAGAACTGGCTTATTTACGGAGGTAAAAACACGAAAATTTTTCATCTTGCCACGATACAACGTAGAAAATAAAAACCGTATTACAAGAATAAAAAACATTGACAGAATTTGGAATGAAGATTCAGAGGATATTAAAAACTGTTTTCAAAATTTCTATAAAGATTTGTTCAAAGAAAACAAATGAATTGATGAAAATGTGAGGAAATCGATCGAATGCATAAAATCCTGAGTGACAAATGACATGAATAGGGAGTTAACAAAAAAACCTACAACTGAAGAAGTAGAAAAGGCTGTTACAGAATTATCTGCTTCAAAGGCACCAGATCCTGACGGATTTAATGGTAAGTTTTACAAAGAATTTTGGGATATAATTAAGGAGGATGTCTTACAAATTATTGACGACTTTTTTTTGAATAATTATTCGATGGAAACTATTAATGATACGTTGATAACATTAATACCGAAAGGGATCACACAAGAAAACTTGGGGGATTTTAGACCTATTTCTTGTGTGAATTTTATTTACAAGATTATTACTAATATAATATCGAATCATTTAAGAGAGATTATGAATATAATAATTTCTCCAACACATCTTTTATTAAAGGTCGGCTATCCAAGACAATATTATTATAGCTCAAGAGATATATTTTTTTATGAGTAGGAAGAGGAAAAACAAAAAACACATGGCTGCAATAAAGATTGATATGGCTAAGGCATACGATCAGGTTAGATGGAATTTTATACTTAAAGTATTGGAAAAGTTAGGTTTTAATGAAACTTGGATTAACTGGATCAGGAACTGTGTTACCACAGTGTCTGTTAATATTAATTTGAATGGCGAAAGGCTTGAGAAATTTATACCAGGTTAGACAAGGAGATCCTCTATCACCCTTTTTATTTTCTATTATGACAGAATCTCTTATAAGTATTATCGATCACTATGTTGATAATAAATTAATCAAAGGTATTCGAATTAACAAGAATTGCCTGACGATTTCTCACATATTATTTGCAGATGACTCTTTTTTTTAATTGATTTGGACGATATGGACATAAATCACTTCAAGGAATGTTTGGATACTTATTATTAAGGATCATGACAAAAAGTCAACCTCCAAAAACCAGCCATCTTATTTAGTAAAGAGACTCCAACAGAAGTCAAAAAGATAATTACCACAACGATGAATATCACGGAAACAAACAACTTGGGATACTATTTAGGGATTCCGCTATGCCATAAAAGTTCAAAAGTGGAATCGCTAGAATGGATAGCAAAAAAAGTTTTCAAGAATACGGAAGACTGGAAAGCAAAATTATTATCAGAAGGAGGCAAAGAAGTTTTAATTAAAGTTATACTACAGGCCATCCCTAATTATTATATGTCAATTTTTCTTTCCAGATTCTTTTTTGCAATAACCTCATTTTGGCTATATCTAATTTCTGGTGGAGTTCAGGAGAAAGAAACAGGATTCAGTGGGTAGCATGGGAGAAGATAGCGGTAAGCAAGCTGCTTGGTGGACTAGGATTCAAAGATTTTAAGAAGATGAACACTGTACTATTGGCAGCACAAGCGTGGCGACTGATGAATAGCCTAGAAAATTTGGCTACTAAACTTCTTAAAGGTATTTACTTTAATAAATCAGACATCTTGACATGTAAACTTAAACAGAGTAGGACATGGAGCTGGGCGAGTTCAATAGAAGATAGAGATTTTATTAATAAACATGGAATAAAAATTATAGGAAACGGTAGAGATGAAAATATATGGGATGAAAGATGGATAGATACATATTGGAAGTTAGAAAAACCAGAAGGGGTCACGATTACAAAAGTCCATGAGCTTATGAAAGGAAACTCTGTTGAATGGGACTTTGAGAAACTGGATAATTTATTCCCTAAACCTATTATAAATTCAATCAAGAAAATGAATATCAATGATAATGTAACAAAGGATATCTTCGTCTAGCCTTTTTCAAAAGATGGTACATATGATATTAAAACAGGCTATAGAGTCATATCGGAAGACCAAATAATCAACAAACCTTCAACAACTGGAACAAAGTCAATGCATGATTCACCAATATGGAAAACAATCTGGAGTTCTAACATCCTAAAGAAAATAAAGTTATTTATGTGGAGATTAGTAAACAATGCAATCCCAACAAGAGACAATTTATATAAGAAAAAATATGCGGATACTACCAATTGTTTATGGTGTAATCATAATCTGGAGGACGTTGAACACTTACTTCTTCACTGCAACATGTGTAAAGATATTTGGGCTGGATCCATTCTGCAAATTAAGATTCAAGATATTTCCGAAGATAGAATCGAATATTGGTTTCTAAAGATCATTCAAAGCTTTGTCAAAGGGGGGTGGGAAGAAAGTGTCGTGAGAGACTTCATCATGATTAACCTGTGGAATACTTGGAAAGCAAAAATGAAAGCTACGCACGAAGGAACAACAGTATGTGGAATAGGGATTAACATAGCGCCGAAAAAACTTATGCAATAAATCCACGGGATAGATTGGAACAAGGAAAACTACAAAGGTTTCAAAAAAAAGGAGAGGGAGATAATGAAACAACAAGTGCTGAACAAAATCAATACATCTCCTTGTTCTGTGATGCGTCTTTCTCCAACAAATGGGATCCATCGGGAATTTCTATTTATGGGGAGCACAACATTACTAACACAACTTTTGAGTACAGTTGCGACTTGGATTGCAACTCAGCACTAGAGGGAGAAGCTAACGCTGTTCTTAAAGCTACGCAGCTCTGCGCAAATTTCTCAGGGGAAAAGATTGTTGTTTACTCAGATAACCTTGAGGTTATTCAAGGTACAAAGCAGGTGTTAGCCGCACGTTGGAATATCCAACCTATTATGTGCAACATTATCCACAATGCTGATGAGATCGGGCAAGTCTCCTTTTGCTACATGAATAGGAAGCTCAACAGCAAAGCGGATAAAATTGCAAAGAAAACAAAACACGGGGCAACCATTTTGCGTCGGAGAACTCTTAGTTTATTCGACATCTCTACTAGGTTTAGTAAATTGGGAGTAGGATGATTTATTGTCTTTCTTTTTGGTGGCTAGGCACCTTCCATTGTCCAAAAAAAAAAAAATATATATATATATATATATATATATATATATATATATATATATATATATATATATATATATATATATATATATATATAAAAGGATGCCCATTTTTGTTGCACATCCATAAATCAATTTTTTTTCCAACAAAAAAAATCATAAATTATTTGTTTTTTAAAAGAAGCTAAGCAAATATTCTTAAATGTATTCAAGGTATTAGACATGTATAAGTAGCAAGCTAAAAAATTTAATAGATTATTAATAAGATTAATCAAAAAGTTATTGAATTTGGACCTATTAATTTTCAATTCATCAATAAGATTATAGAAATTTCAACAGTTAAGTTGATAAACTCACAAAAATATCTAGACACGGAGTCAAAATTGTTTTTAGAACGTCAACAACTCTTTTTGAGTTTGCTGATAACTTTTACAAATCAGGATTTAGATAGGGATTTTGTTTTTCGTTTCCAGTTTCTTTATTTGTTTTCTTGTTATTATTTTTTCTTTTTCTTTTTTCTGCCTGAGGCACCTTTTCAAGTAAAAAGAAAAAAGGTTAATGTCCAATAGCCACCTGCCACCTTACACCCTTACCCATAAAAGACACCGTCTTTTTTAAAAAACGGCGAGTAATGGAAAGTTTCTCATTACTCAAAGTTTGAGTTATGGAAAACTTCTCATAACTCAAACGACTCTTTTTATCGGAAAGAAAAGGAAAAAGCACAATATATGTGGCTTTTTATGAGAAAAAAATAATAATTAGAATGAGAAGGAATTAATTCTAACTTGATTTGTTTCTTAGACAATAATAAAAAAAATACTACCCAACCTACTCATCTTAAACAATGTTTAAGCACAAAAAATGTTTTCTCTCCATCCTCTCTCTAAAACTCTCTCTCCCCTCTTCTTCATCTCCGTTTAGTTTTTCTTCTCATCCAGATTCCTAATCTTCTTTCTCCCTACAGAAATTAGATTATCCTGTGGCTTCTTCTAAAAATCTTTTTTTTTCCTCTAGTTTCATGAATGATGGAGTTTTTCTCTAAAAATCATCCTAATAAGAAGGAAGGAAGTCTGTTAATCAGCTCCTCTAATAAATCAGTTTATAGATTCCAAGAGAATCATTATCTTACTGCAAAGTTACTAAACAAGAAGATTATCAACATCAATTTTATAGCAACACACATTAATAAGCATTGGGGTCTGCAAACAGAATCTAAGATTCTGAAAACTGGACACAATGAGTTTAGAATCACTTTACATAATAAAGAGGATAAAGACAAGATCTGGGCACAAAGGCCTTGGACATTAATGGGCAAACATCTCGCCTTAAATGATCCTGAAATTTCTGGTACTAATAAAGTCTATAACACGACATTATGGTTGCAAATTTTCAACCTTCCACCTGGTCTTCTTAACTGTGATAGTATAAGAGAATTTTGTAATACTATTGGTAATGTTCATGAAATAATTCTTCCAACAGAATTGATAATTAATGAGAACACTTTTACAAGAGTCAATCTTGACTGGAGCATAAAGAAACCATTGTTACCTGGCTTTCGTTATTGGGAAAACGAGAAGGATTCATATTGGATTAAATTCAAATATGAAAATCTAGGTCAAGTATGCTTTAAATGTGGCATATTTGATCATGAGGACTCTGATTGTCATGAAAAAAACAGAATTTCTCCACCTCTTGGAAGCTGGATGAAAATTTCTACCAGAGGAAATTTCAGTTCTGAGAAAAACACAACTAAGAAGGTTAATAATTCAACCCAGAAAGTGATTGAAAAACCCAATGTTTCTTTGATTAAAGGAACTTTAATGGAGAACAACATATTCGAAAAAGGTCCCTCCTTTTTGGATCTTACAAGATTCTACCCAATAAACAAGATTAATTATAAAAAGAGGATCAAAGAATTCAATCTTCTCAATAATTACCCGGCTGATGGTAATATTTTTGGTTTTTTTGAATCTCCGATTCAATTAGAATCATCTGGTTTCTTGAAAGATCTTCATTGGAAGAAAAGATTTGAAAAGGACGATATGGAAGATGATTGTTTTTTCAAATTTGCAGCAGAAAGGGTCCAATCAATTATCCATACTTCTGATAAAGTTGGAAAAGTGATGTTCGAAGTAGACAGTTATTTTGCTGATAAAAGATATATTACTAAAAAGCCCCTATCTAATAATTCAACAAGTTCACCTTCGGAGGGTACAATAGTAAATGATCAATTAGACCCTACTTACCCACCCGGATACACCCTCCCTCTCTACCCATCAATTCATTCACCCATCTCCTCTCAGTCTATGAGCCTTACACCCCTCAACCCTAAAGCGAAAACTTTTTTATCTTCTTCTTCTCCGATTATCATTGATCAACCCCACACCCCAGTTTCTGTCCCATCTTCTACCTCAACACCTCAACATAACCCCACACCCATTACTTTAATAATAAACCCTAATAAATCGCCTTTTACAAAGACGAGAGACTCACCTCTGATAAAAGATAAAAAAATTCTACAATTTATCGAATATCGTATCTCGTATCAAGAGAAAACCAGAAAAATTGGAATCGATTATAAGGCTAGACATCAATTAGCTCATGAAATCAAAATCAATGAAAGAGATGAAGAGAAACACAAAAATAATAAGATGGAAGTTTGGAAGCGTAGATCGAGAATTATTAAAACAGGTTTGGAGTATGAACAATATATTGATAATACTCTACTGGAGAATCTTAATAAGCGAATTAGGAAATTTCTATGGTTAAAAAGGGGGAAAAAGAAGGTGAATGTTGCCGTCATCAATGACCTGGTAGCTTCACACAATCAAATGGTGTATGCTCTTCAGAAACAACGGGTTTGCGGAATTGCCCCTTTGCAATTCCTTCCTTATCGATGACGCAACTCAGCTGGAATTGTCAAGGGATTGGCAATCCTTTGACATTCCAGACCCTTAAGGATTTATGTACTCAACATAAGCCCGAGGTAATCTTCTTATCTGAAACTAAGAATTCTACTAATTTTATTAAGAATATAGCTTCTATTATAAATATGAACTTGATTATTGCTATTGAACCTGTTGGCTTAAGTGGTGGTCTAGCTCTTTTTGCTAAAGATAATATTAAAATTGAAGTATTGGATGCTAATGAAAATTATATAGATACTTTAATCTATAAGGATAACATAATAAAATACACTTATGTTTATGGTGCCCCTGAAGAAATTAATAAAAGTAAGGCTCTGAGTAACATTGCTAAGTGTTTTGATAATAACTACCCTTGGTTAGTGATGGGTGACTTTAATGTCATTAGAAATCTGTCTGAAAAAATTGGAGGTAATAAAACAAATAAAAGCAGCATGAAATGCTTTGAAAAAATTATTAATAAGCTTTCTCTTGAATAAATTCCTAGGTCAGGGTGTCTTTACACCTGGACCAATAGAAGGAATAATGATGAGCTTATCAAAGCCATTCTTGATAGAGCTTTAATTACTAATGAGTGGTCTTCTTTTTATCCTAATGCTTGAATTTCTGTTCTTCCAGCAACAGGATCTGATCATTGTCCCTTGATTCTTTATCATGAGTTAGATAAAATTAATAAGAATAAAAGATTCTTTTTCCAATCCTACTGGGCTACTGAGAAAGATTGCTTCAAAATCATTGAGAAAGTATGGGAAGATAATAAAAACATTAGAGGCATCCCTACTAAAGTGATTAATTTTAAATTGAATATCACTAAAAGAAAGTTACAGAAATGGAATAGATTGAAATTCAAAAATAATAGATTAGTTATTGACAATTTAATGGTAAAGCTTAAAGAGCTTTCAAACAATAATACTAATAAAGGGGACTGGACTGAGTATAATGCTATAATAAAACAAATAGAAGAAGCATGGAATAGGGAAGAAATATACTGGAAAGATAAGTCTCGCAATCTTTGGCTTAAGGCAGGGGAAAAAAATACTGCATATTATCATGCATGTACTAAGAATAGAAGGAAAATAAATACTATTAAGAAAATCAAAAACTCTAACAGTGTTTGGGTTGAAAAAGATCAAGAAGTTATTAATATTTTCAAAGATTATTATAATCTTATTTTTGAATCTGTTGGTGTAAGAGACTTTGAGAATATTTTAAGTATTGTCCCTTATGTAATAAATAAATCTATGAATGAAGAGCTAATAAGAAATATTACCTATGATGAAGTTAAAGCAGCTACTTGGGAGCTGGGTTTGAATAAGTCTCCTGGACCTGATGGTTACACTGGACTTTTCTATACAACTTATTGGGAGATAATAAAACTGGATATAATGAGAATTATTAATGATTTTTGGTGTAACAAAGGTTCTCTTGAGACTATTAATCAAACTTTCATAGCTCTCATACCTAAGGTTGCTAGTCCTTCTGAGGTTAGCCAGTATAGACCTATTAGCTGTACTAATTTTATTTATAAAATAATTTCGAGAGTTTAAGTGAATAGACTAAAACCTCTTATGCCTATTATTGTGGACAAAAACCAATCTGGTTTTATCCCTAACAGGAATATTCAAGAGAATATCCTTATCTCTCATGAAATCATTACTCATATTAAGAGAAAAAAGGACACTAAAGTATACCTGATGGCCATTAAAGCTGATGTCAAAAAAGCTTATGAATTTATTGAGTGGGATTTTCTTGAAAAATTACTAATAAAATTAGGCTTTCACCTGAAATGGGTTGATAGAATTATAAATTGTGTTTCTACTGTTACATACTCTATTTTAATAAATGGCAAAGATTATAAAATATCCAAACCCACTAGAGGATTGAGACAAGGGGACCCTCTGTCCCCTTTTCTCTTCTGTATAGTAACTCAAATGCTCAACATACTTGTTAAAGATAGCATTGAAAAGAATAAGCTAGAAAGTTTCAAAATTGGTAAGAATTGCCCTTTGATCTCTCATCTGCTTTTTGCAGATGATAGTATATTCTTTTTAAAAGCAAATGCTAGTGATGTGTTAGCCTTTAATAATATTATGGCAAATTTTAGCAAAGCTTCAGGTCTGTGTCTGAATCTAGATAAATGTGGAGTATTGTTTAGTCGAAATACTCCAGCTTTTCTAAAATATATAATCTCCCATCAATTAAAAATGCCTCAGGTGGAATCCTTAGGCTCTTACTTGGGAATTCCTACTGATTGGAATAGAACCAAAACCAAGGATTTTGAATGGATCATCATAAGAATTTTAAAAAAGATAGAGAACTGGCAAACTATTTTTCTTTCTGAGGCAGGTAAGGATGTTCTTATCAAAGCTGTTCTCCAAAGTTTGCCAAATTATCTCATGTCTTGTTTTCTACTTCCAAAAAATATTTGTAATAAGATTGACAGCATCATAAGCAACTTTTGGTGGGGAAAAAATTAATAAAAAAGGTATACATTATATAAGCTGGGAAACCTTATGTAAATCTAAATATATAGGAGGCCTGGGCTTCAGGAATCTTAATATTATGAATCAAGCCTTACTTGGCAAACAAGCTTGGTATATATACCAAAATCCGGACTCGCTTCTTGCGAAAATTTATAAAGGTAAATACTATGCTCAAAATTCCTTTATTAATGCTAAAATTGGAGCCTACCCCTCCCCTGGTTGGAGAGGTATTCTAGAAGGAAGGAAAGTTTTTGAAAAGAATCTCATGTTTAAATTAGGCAATGGTTTAGATATTAATGTCCAAAAGGATATTTGGATTAATAAATCAGATATTGTTATTAAACCCAAGAATGGATCTATAGCTTTTGTCAAAGAATTTTTTAATACTGATAACATGTCCTGGAATGAGGATTATATAAAAGAACAATATGATCTAAAGATTGCTAATACAATACTTGACATGAAAATTCCCCTCTTTGATTGTCCAGACTTTCCCATCTGGACAAAATCAAAAAATGGAGATTACTCGGTTAAAAAAGCTTATGCCATAATAAAAGATCAGAAAGATTTAAAAGCAAAAGAGTTGTTATGCAATAAGCCTTCCTCTTCTTACAATTATAACAATAATACGTGGAAACTTATCTGGGGAATGAACTGTTCTAACAAGGTAAAAAAATTTATGTATAAATGTGTTAAAGACAAACTATCTACAGAAAAAAATTTCTACATTAGAAAATGTACCAAAAGTAAGACCTGTAAACTTTGTAATACAGGTGAGGAAAGTATTAAACATTTACTTTTTGCTTGTCCATGGGCCAAAGCTGTCTGGTTCAGTTCTCAGCTGAATCTCAAAACCAATAATAATAGCACTGATAAGATAGGAGATTGGCTCATTTATATGAATGACTCTCTTAAGAGAAACAGATCAGAAGGTAGCTATGACATTGAGTTTATTTGTTATGTGTGTTGGCAGATTTGGAAAGGGAGAAATAATTTTCTTTTTAACAATGAGACCCCTAACCCTCTGGTTACCTTACAATTGGCTAATAAGCATTGGAATGAGTATAAGGAAGCTAATACTACTCCTAATGATGCAATTACTATTGAGCTGAAGGAAAAAAGAGAAAATTATAAAAACCTTACTGAGAATGCGAATTTGAACAATAATGTTACTAATGTTACTATTAAGAATCCTAGTAAGGATAAAACTAGTAACTGGAAAGCTCCTCCCATTAATAAAATCAAGATTAACACTGATGCCTCATATTCTACTAATAATTGCACTATTGCCTATGTGATCAGGGACTCTTTTGGAAACATGGTGGACTATGATGCTAAGATTGTTGAAGCTAATCATGCTGGTGAAGCTGAAGCTTTAGGAGTGCTATGGGGTTGTGAGAAAGCTACTGAATTTCCTCCAGGCTCGGTTATTATAGAGAACGAATGCTCTAATATCATCAAGCCTTTGATTTCCTCTTCCCCTAACACTATTTTTGATTGTTGTAATATCTTTAAATCCATTTATGGTACTTCTGAGCTTTGTGCTCCCTCCTTTTCTCTTGTTTTACGCAAGAGTAATAGGGTGGCTGATTGGGTCACCAAACATAAGCTTCTTGGCAACATGTTTGGTGATTGGAGGGTGTGTCCTCCTCCCCAATTAGCTCTTTTGATTCATTTGGATTCCATTGCTGCTGGCATTGGCTAACTCTCTTGTATTTCTACTTATCTTTATATTTTATTAAGCGTTTGACAAAAAAAAAATGTTTAAGCACCTTTGCATTTGAAGGAAACAGATGCAACTAACATTCAAAATAAATGACAAAAGAACCCTTTAAAATACATGTCAATTCCACTTTATTCCAAACAGATCAATTTTTGAGAATGTCCTTGTTGCTCAGGAAGTCTCTCATTACATGAATAATAAAAGGGATACAAAAAAATACTCTTTAGCCATCAAGGCTGATATGAGTAAGGCTTATGAGAACATTGAGTGGGATTTTTTGAAGGATGTTCTAATTAGAATGGGTTTTCACCTAACTTGGGTAGGTTGGATCATGAATTGTGTTACAACTGTATCTTACAAAGTCCAAATTAATGGAATACTTCATGATATTGAGAAACCCCAGAAAGGGTTAAGGCAGGGGGATCCTCTTTCCCCTTACCTATTCTGTATTGTTACCCAAGCACTTACTCACCTTATTGATTTCTATGTGGATATGGGGTTGTTTAAAGGGATCACCATCTCTAGAGGTGCTCCAATGGTAACACACATATTGTTTGCAGATGATAGCTTGTTTTTTCTTGAAGCTAGTGAAAATAATATAGATATTTTTAATAATATTATGCATTGGTACACTTTTGCCTCGGGACAGAAATTAAATCTTAATAAAAGTGGTGTATTTTTTTCCAAAAATACTCCACAACACTCGAGGGGCAATTACTCATCTCTCCTGAGAATGAATAAAATTGATCATTTGGGCAAATATCTTGGTATACCCTCTTCATGGGGCAAATCTAAAGTTAAGTCTCTCGAGTGGTTAATTGAAAAGGTTATGAAAAATATGGAAAGATGGGACACTAAAATGCTCTCTAAAAGTGGGAAAGAAATTCTCATTAAGGCAGTGGTTGGGGCTATCCCAAACTATATAATGTCTGTTTTTCTTATTCCAAAGAAAATTACTTCTCACCTTACCTCACTAATTTCCAATTTTTATTGGGATAACCAAGGTGAAGGTAGGTGCCATTGGATCAAATGGCAAACACTTATGAATAGTAAAGATGATGGAGGTCTTGGGTTTAAAGAATTTCACTGCCAAAATCTTGCTCTTTTAGCCTCTAATGCTTGGAAATTCAATTTAAATAAGAACTCTTTATTATATAAACTCTTTAAAGGGAAGTATTTCCCTACAACTGATTTTTTAAAGCTCAGATTGGTAGTAACTGCTCTTGGGGCTGGAAAAGCCTTATTGAAGGTAGAAACTGCTTTATTAAAGATTTGAAATGGAATGTAGGTGATGGTAAGTCTTTGGATTTTTGGAAAGATAATTGGATCCCCTCAGCTAATGTACTTGTTAAACCAATTGGGTGTACTTTAAATTGTGTTGCAGATTTTATTGATCCATTGACCTTTTCTTGGAATTTGGATTTGTTAAATATGTTTTTGCCTCCTACAACTGTAGCAACCATAGCCTCCATATTCTTGTCACAATACAACCATGAAGATGTGCCTTTCTGGCCATTCTCTTCTAGTGGTAGGGTATCTGTGAAAGATATGTACTTAAGGCTATGGAAGGCTCAGTTGGAGAAGGACAAGAATTGTAAGAAAGACAAAGGAGAACAATCCTTTATACTTCAGTCTGAGGACTGGAGAGTAGTGTGGGATATGAAAGTGGCTCCAAAGGTTAAAAATTTTATTTGGAAATGCTGTGAGAATGCTCTACCAACAAATGAGAATAGAAAAATGAGGAAATCTTGTGATTCAGATATTTGCTCTATTTGTGAGGAGGTTTCTGAGAATGTGGAGCATATGATCTTTCATTGCTCATGGGCCAGGGCTGTTTGGTTAGCCAGTCCACTCAACTTTTATTCTTTAACTACTCCTTCTTTCAACTTCAGAAAATGGATTAATTTTATTAGATTAAGTCTTGTTGAGACTGAATTTAATAAAAGAGGTCTAGGTGAATTGGCTTTCTATATTGTTTGGACTATTTGGAAAGCAAGAAATGAAGCAATTTATAGAGGCTCAGTCCCTGACCCCTTAAAGGTTTTATCAGAAGCATCTAAAGCCTATGATGATTTCTTATTGTCAAAAAGAATATATTCTGAGGCAAATTCATATAACAACTCAGGAGAGTGGACTGTTCCTAGTTCACTTCCTGCAACTACACATATTACTGCAACTCAGGTGCACACCTTGAGAGAGGGCAGAAATGGAAGATGGACACCACCTTTATCATGATGTTTCAAATTGAATTGTGATGCATCTTTTGAATATAAAACTAATGTTGCCTCATATGCTTGTATTCTCAGGGATTCAAGAGGGAATTTAGTTGATGGTTGTACTAGAATTTTTTTTGCAAACTCTATACTTGAAGCAGAGGCTAGAGGACTCGTGAAAGCTTGTGAGATAGCTTCAAGACTCCCGCTAGGCAAAGCTGAAGTAGAGACTGATTGTCAAGCTCTTTTTATTCAACTTTCTAAGAATGTAAAATCTTTTTGTAATATTAGAGGTTTTGTGAATTGCATTAGTAAACTTAAGAAGGACTGTAATATTAAAATCTCCTTTATTAGGAGGTCAAAAAACAAGTGTGCAGATTGGGTGGCTAAACAGGAGATTAAAAACTCCTTGTTTAGCCTTTGGAAGTTTTTTCCACCTCCCAAGCTTGCCTTACTCTTAGCTGCTGATTTAACCCCTACGGGGATAGGGTGATGTAATTTTTGAAGTTTCAATATATGCTTCTTTCGACCAAAAAAAAAAAGACGTGCATCATTATATATCTAACTCAATATCCTGTTCGACCAAAAAAAAAAAAACTCAACTTCCTCATTACTTCAGATCACTAAGATAGTTATCACAATTACATAAATACAACATCTAATAAAATACAACATCAAATTATAAGCAATTAGACAAAAAAAAAAAATTTACTCAAATTTATATGAAGTGCACTCTAGTACTTATTTTTTAATCTTATTAGGTTTCCTTAGATCCTTAAATAGGTAATAACACTAATTCTTGCTTGAGCAATTTAAATTACACTAATCCTTGTGCCCTGAACTGTTTAGACTTTTTTAACAAAAAGAAATTTTAATCTTAATATGTTTAACTGATCACCATCTTAACAAACGCAATATCCATATATGTTGTAAAAAACGGTGTTTTGGCCATCGCTTAGCATTCTTAGAAACGTAGTCTATCTGCTCATTAAAACATCTCAGAAGGTAGTGGAAATATACTGAACCATACTTATCCGCTAATTCTACGATTTTGCTTAACACCGGTTGAACACACCACCTTGTTACAGATGATAGTCTAATATCTTGAATAAGCTCAAGGTATTTATTTTTAGACTTTTCACTGTATCCCCATTTGTCATAATACATTATATATATATATATATATATATATATATATATTCATAATAAATGGCCTATTTGAGATTTGTTTTTAAAATAAATAATTGAAATGATTTCAGATTCCTAGAACTAGAAGTACTTTACACCTTTAAAATCAATTTTAATAAAAACACTATATATGTGATTATTAAAAAATCACTTAAAATGATTTTAGATATCTATTTTTTAGAAATTTTTACAAATACTTTAATTTTAATTAAAAACGCTTTTAACTCTGAGATAATTAGTCCCAAACGGGGTCAAATTATATATGCTATTATGCTTAATATAAGATTTAATTGTGCAATTAACTCGAAAGAATGAAAACAATTCTTCTAAAGAGTAATAAATGCATAAACTTAATTGTTTAAACGAATTGAGTCCAAGAATTCTTAACTTATTTAATTTATAGAATGAATTGGAACAAGATTTTCTGATATAGAGTTTTAATTATTCACGAATAACTTGTTTATTTTATAGATGACATGAAACTTTCATGAACTATTTGATTTGGATGGAGTGTACAATAGTAATATTGTTGAAGAATACAAATAAAAAAACAATATTGTACTTAATATTTAAGTGTTAATAATATATTTATTTAATTATAAAATATCAATTTATAATTTACAAATATAAAAGATCAATTTGTGAGCGAGTTCGAACTAACTCATTATCTTAACAAACTTTCATTGAGCTTGTTTAAATAAATGAACTAGTTTGAATTTCTTTTTCTTCAAAATCAAACTATTCGCAAAGACGGTTTGAATCGTTTATTACCCTATCCTTAGCCCTTCCCCCTCTTCTCCCTATCAACACAAATTTCTAGTTTTGTCCTCGTCTCCTTTTAACATGAGTTTAGTGTAATTATAAATCTTAATTCATTGACTCCATGAACTCGTAACTCCCAGAAGAATTTCTTTTCTTTTCTTGTAGTTTCAAAAAAGTAAGAAATATAATTTTTTTTAAAATAATCCTTAAGGATGAATGATCAGCATACAAAAAAGACAAATCAGAAAAAAAAATCACAAATTACTTCTATTTAGCTATACAATAGCAACACAATTATTGGTAGACTCTCTACAAATTTACAAGAATCAGAATCTTTAGAATTTTCTTAAATGGTCTAATAAATTATGTAGACAGGACAGATAATCCAAGCCACACATGTGTAGGGATGCATATAGATAAACAAAGAAGACACGGAAAATTTAATATTCTCTCTGTCTAAAGTACCATTTACTGAAAATGGTGTCCCAAAAAAATTTGATGCACTCTGTAAGTCCAAATTTTTTGTTAGACACTCAACCATTCCAGGTACAACTCAGCAAAATGGCATAGTTTAGCGTATAAATAGAACAATTACGGAAAAAGTACGTTGCATGCTTTATAACTCTGATTTATCAAAGATGTTTTGGACGGAAGAAACTTCCATAGCTGCTTATCTTATCAATATTTCTCCATCAACTGCCATTGACAACAAAACTCCGCAAGATATATGGTCTAAAACTGCTCCTAAATTTTCTAATCTTAAAGTTTTTGTATGTCCAACATATGCACGTATTAATAATGGTAAATTGAAATCTAGATCTAGAAAGTGTTTTTCTCGGTTGTTAATTTGGTGTTAAAGGTTATAAATAATGGTATCTATAATTAAAAAAATAGTAATTAGCTGGACGTTAATTCTGATGAAAGTGATATGCTTCCTCAATTTACCATCTAGTGACAATTGCGATAAACACAGAGGTTGATTTGCCGACATAATCAAAACCCATAATAAAAACTACATCTCAAAATGATCCAGGCAATGCATGCATGATAGTGGCGATATTTGTTCACCACAACCATCACAGTATTCAATCCCATCAAATAGACTAAGGAGAAATATCAATCCCCCTCAAAGATTTGTCGCAACTGATTTGGTTGCTAATACTATAATTAGCACTCATGATAATCTGGTTGATATGCAGGCTAAATCAGTTTCGATTCTTAAGTTTGAGCTTTACTCGGATTTAGTTGGTATTTTAACGTTTGAATTAAGCCTTTTGGGGTTTTTGGAAAAGAAAAGATATTTGAAGATCAGTGATTTATTTTCTTGACTTCTTAACGGAATTTTCGTGAAGATGAAGATATTTTTTGAGGTGGAGATATCGATAGGTTTTTTTTTGCCTCGATTACTGAATTTATGTTAAGTGGAAATGGTTAGACTTATGACCTAATTTTACTTTGTAAACCCTAGTAGTGTGTTATTATTTACACTTTTTATAATATAACTCTTCTTGTAATCTCTTAATTTCTAGAGCCAAGTTGAGTTCAATTTTAAACAAATTGAGTCAAGAATTTCCTAACTTATTTAATTTATAGAACGATTTGGAACAAAAAATTTAATGTTGCAAAATACATGTAAAAAAACAATATCTAACTTAATATTTAAATTTTAACAACAAATTTATTTGATTTAAAATATTAAATTATAATTCTCAAATATAAACAATAATTAACTCGTTATCTTAACAAACTTTTATTAGAATTTCTTGAACTTGTTTAAGTAAATGAATATTGAAATTTCTTTCTTGAATTTTTTTTTTTTGATGTACGGGGTGTCCAGGCCAGATTTCAAGAAATAACAAGGTTGAGCGGATTCGAACCCTGTACCTCCTAGTTGAGAGACAAAATCCTGACCATTGAGCTAGTCCCAATAGTTTCTTCCTTGAATTATTTGCAAAGACGACTTGATCCTTAGCCCCTCCCTTGTCTCCCTTTTTAACATAAATTTCTAGCTTTCTCCCCTTCTTCTTTCAACATAAGTTAACTAACTTGTAAATTCTAAGAATTTTCTTTTCTTTTCTTTTCAAAAAAGTATATATTTTTTAAAAATGATCCTTGGTGATGAATGATCAGCATAAAAAAAACAAATTAGAAAGAAAAAAATCATTATTCTATAGCTAAATAATGATACATACCACCCAAATTCATACCATGAATTGGTTGGTAATAAATCTTTAATCAAATCAAGAAAATAAATTAATTAAAGACTTTTAACCAACCAATTTATGTCAGGTTATATGTAGTATACATGGATGGTGTGATTTTAAATAGTATATATATCATTACTCTTAGCTATACAATAGCAACACAATTAGTATCATCTAAATATTGTATCCCAAAATGATTATCCACTAATATCCTAAAATTATTATCTACTTAGAATTTCAAAATACTATTTCCCACATTTTACAAGTAATCAAAATTATATTTCTAATGGATATTTAAAATATAAAGGTATTTTAATAAGGGTTAATAATGAGTGTAACGGTTATATTTCTTTGTAAATTGTAAGAAAGGGGGAGTATTATTTGAGTTGGATCAGACATGGTAAAGTTTAAACAAGAATCAAACTTCTCCTGAGATTGAAAAAATAATAACGTTTACCAGGAAAAGATATATATGATTTAACAATTAAGATAGTGAGGATATTATAGGTTAGGGTAAATTACATCCAGTTGTCTATAAGCAAGTGGATCGTAAATATGGCAAACCACACCATTCAAACTGTGCACATCTTTCTAACCTTACCTTATAAGATAAAATTATCAACATTTGAAGTGTGTCATCATCATTTACATAGTCGCAGAAAGTGTGGATCATCTGCAAAACACGTCCATCCTCATTCATGTAGTTGCAGAAGGAGCCACAACAGACTTGCAAATACGTTGTCAACTTTCCGACATCAACTCACCCCCATGTAGAGAAGGAGAGCTTAGATTCTTCTAACCAGTGATGAAACTTTTGTAGTAACTTCATTTTCTCCTTGTGTAGTAGGTCCCACTAGCGGGATGATGATAACGCTGACGTGAGCCATAAGAAGCAGAAGAAGAAGAAGACCTACCACCCGTACTACTACTACTACCACCACGAGCTTCCCATGTATGACCTCGATGAATAACTCTATACCCACTACTACTCTGTGTCCAACTAACTGTTTGTGGTCCAAGTCCGTTAATCTCCTCCTCTTCCCTCTCATTATACTCCAAAACAAGACGTTTAATGTCTTTTTTCTCTTCAAGCTCAGCTGCTTCCTTCTCTTTAGTACTCTGGACAAGTGAACAATCACGTGGAATATACATTTGTTTAGTCTGTTGTTTACTCCCACGCTTCACAAGTACCTTAACACGAACCTCCTTATTCCCTCCTCCTCCTAAACTACCATCACCTTCATCCATCATCGTCTCGTCACCACTTTCCCCTTCTACCCCTCTCCCAGAACCCTCAAATATATTCATCGGTATCGTCATGTTCAACGTTGGTCTGGCCCGTAGCTCCAGTTTTCGTGAATCCAAGCTTTCCTGCAATCATTGGTGTATCAATTAGTTTAACCATATATCAAAAAAGAAATCCAAAATCATACCTGCATTAAAGCACGAAGTTCACGATCAAAATCAGCAGTCTCCTGAGGATCAACTAATGCGATATTCTGTTTAACATGAACTTCATCATCATCCTCATCAGAAGCAGGAACAGGAGTGGGACCCATTTCGTCATCAGAATCATCCACCACGCTGTCTTCATACGACCCTTCTTCGTCATCATGACGACCAACGTGTGTGCCACTCCCTGCTGAGTCACTCTCTGACTCCCCACCAGCTACATCTTCATGTACCAATCCACCGTTTCCGAGGCTTTCTTGTCCATTAGCGGATTTGTTACTCCGATTAGGAGTTCTCTCAGCTGAACGGTCATGCTCCTCCACTTCTATTACAGCTGCATCAACTTCTTCTATGCTTGAATATCGAGTCATATTAGGACGCAACTCAACAAACAGATCCTGCCAATGCTTTCATTTGTAAATCGGAATTGTCACTAACAGAAAATATAAAATAACTAACCTGCAAGTCAAACTCGATATCCAAGGGTAATGCACCTTTGCTTAGTATATATCTTTGAAAATGGATTAGGAAACGATCCAGCTTTCGCTTAGACGAACCTCTATCGAAGTAATGTCCACAGGTTTCGAGAAGTGTTATAACCATTCTGATACGGAAACAATCTTCTGGGGGATCCAATGTATCTTGCTCTGATGTCCCATGACCAAACACAATAATCTGATAAAGCGTATCGAAAATAACAGATGAATCGACAAGTTCATAGTTATACAACTCCCCCAAGAAACGCATGTGAGCTATGCGTCTCTGCTGCATTCCATAGTCATTCAACTCTAGTCCAATTCTAATTTCCTCCAACACCTATAGTTCAGATGAAGCAAAGTCATGAGATTCGATTTTATACTTAAAACATATATATATATATATATATATATATATATATATATATATGCAAAAGGCAAAATAGAAAAAAAAACCCACCTCATCGACAACAGAAACTGCAAAATCATCGTGATAACGGCTCAAACCAGCAGTAAGAGAAGCAATCAAATGAATTTGACCATATTTCCCCTTGTGAACTTTCAAAAAACATTTTAAAAGGTATGATTCACATTCATCCCAAGGTAATTTACGCAGTTGCCTCAACACATGCTCAATCGAAGCCTTATCAAGATCTGAGAAAAGCAGCTTTCTGATATACTGCAAAATTTGACATCATGTAACATTAAAAAACTTGATCGACTCATCTTATGAAGCAAACTAACTGATTAAATATATCATCAATACCTGATGCATAGGAGGACGAACTTTAGATACTCGGGCAGATCTCTCAGGTGGTTTACATAAATAATAAGCATTCTCCACTAATGTGCTGTGACGAGGATCTAAATTTTTAACATTTTTTAATCGCATCAATATCTCTAACATATTAGCCATTCGCACTGTAGTCTCTGGGGAACGGTGAAGAAAGCGACCACAAGTTTCCAGAAGATTACACGCAACATCAATATTATGATGCGTAAAATCATCTAAACAAGCCTGTCACACAAAAATGATCACCCCGTCTCATATTTAATACTAGTTATTTTAAAAATCCCAAAAGAAAAGAGAAAACTATCGGAAAACATTCAGGGAGTGCTTAGATATATAGTATTATACCTTCAAACAGGTGAAAACGAGTCCAGGTGGTGCAATTTTGAATTTGCAAAGTTCACCAATGAAACGAATATTTCGGATTTTCGTTTCAATGTTCATTTGATCCTGCAAACATGGAAAAAACATTATACTTATCTGCAAAATGCACATAATTCATTCACATCTACGCTTTTCTACCTTCTTATTTATCAAAAAGTTAAATTCCTCTTCCAAAAGCTGTAAAAGCATGGAAGAAATGTCCTTCATACAAGTTGACAACGTAGCAATCATACGCGAATAGTAAGGTAACAACTCTAGAGACGTCCTAGGAACATTGAATAACGCCCTTACAAGCTTTTTCCTACTAGACTTGGAATTAAGATAACAAAATTCTACCTGCAAAAGTAATTATAAGTTCAATATAATGATGTTAAAAAATTAACCGAGTAAATTTCCAATTAAACAATGTTTGATACCGTTAACTGATCAATTAGGTCACGGCTGACACATCCAGGGAGCCTCTGTAGTAAAGCCTCCAAATTACTTCCTTCTATACTTTTTACTTTCTCCTTTTCATGTTGTTCTTTTTTATCTGTATCCTTCTCTTTTCCCTTGTCTTTCTCTGAATCTTTAACCTCATCTTCATCTTTCTCATCTTTCTCCTTTCCCTTTTCAGTTTTATCCTCCTGAAAATGTCCAGAATCTGTAGAATCCTCCAATCCTTCAGGGGTAGTTACTTGATCTGATTCAGGTGTAGGATCCTAATCACGAAAAGAGTGTGTAAGTTGTAGAATAACACATATCTTTAGTGGGCACTGGTAAGGAAACAAAACAAAATCTTACAGTTTCTTGTTCTTGTGTCTTAGTGGAATGTTCATTCGACTTTGATTCAGCTCCTCCCAATAGTACAGCTGGAACAAATGCCCTAGAGGTGAAAAGTTTAGATAGTAAGAAATGTGATGTAATTAGTTTTAGTCTCTTTAAGGAGAACAAAATTACCTTAGATCAGGTAAACCTTCATAGAAAGCCTTTGTATCTTCATCATCCCAAAGGGCTTCAATAACTGAAGAATCCCTTCCAGCACTAGGAGATGAAGCATCTTCCCCAGATGTGAGCCTTGTTGTGTGACCATCCTCAGGCATTACAGGAGGTTGAATATCAAGTGCTTCTGCTAAACTACAAAGTTCAAAAATTATATTTAAATCACCATAAACAAATTATAATAAGTGTCATAATATAATTATCTCAAATTAAACTTACGCTGAAACTCCTCGGTAAAGATGATCGTATGACTTCCTTAGCTTTTCATATGAAGTTGCATTTTCCTCACTTAGTTCACCTTTTGCATTTAAGATCTTTGCGTTTTCATGCTCCATTTGCCCAAGTGACTTCACACAATTTATCAACAACAAGAATTTTAGAATATATAATCACAAGCAATAGGCTTGAAGCACTCAAGGGCAAATAATATGAATTTGTAGAATCAATTAAAAAACCAAGTACTTACAGAATGCTCTGTCTGAAGTGCATCTGTAACAGCATCATAATAAGTTTGAAGTGCCTTCTTGAAAAACTTTCTCTGATCTGCCGTGATGTTAAGCCCTTTGAAAAACTGTAACAATTTATCAGAATATATTACTCAAGAAAACCTAAATTATGTGTATTATACACAACTGCAACAATTTTTGATAAACATAAAATCTCCACAAAAATACACCTCCATCATAATTTTAAAGCACATAAAGAACACATTATATGCTATTTATTAATCCCATTCGCCATCTTTATGATATGAAATGGTACTCAACAGACTCTTTTCAATATAAATCAAATTTTTAAAGTTAAAAACAGAAATTAGTTCCAAATACCTCTTCAAGAGTCTCTTGTCCAGTCAAAGGAAATCCTAAGAGATATCTTCCTTGTCGAGCAAAACTAGCAAGAAGAGAGAGATTTGTTTGGCTTGTTTCACGATCCTTTAAATGCTCTAAACTAGTAAGATCCTTAATAATAGTAACAAATATCCCACTATCTTCTACCACTCCAACAAAATAAAGCTCCAATAGAAGCTTTAAAGTGCTACGCTTTTTCATGGCCCTCATATTCTTATCCGTATCTACATCCTCAACAGATTTTCCAGGAAAGAAGATTTTCACAAGGCCTTGAACTAAACATGGAGAGAAATCCTTGTACCTTTGATGAAGCAAAGAACATATCTAATATTTGCACAACAAAAGATCATGAGAATGAGAATTCGATTTAATTACATAAAGAAAGAACTTTTAGAAAAAAAAACCTGAACAGCAGCTTGAATGTCGGCAGATTTAAGCTTTGCATCACAAATAGCAGTCACTGCTTCACTTACAAATTTGCTTAAATTCATGCTTTTTAACTCATCCATTAAACCTTCTCGCTGCTCCTCTGTAATTTGCTTTGAAAGTTTTTTAATAACTGCTGTGTTGCGCTTTATGCTAGAATCCAAAGTTCTAAGGAAACTTGAATCTGGAATCAGTAAATCAGTAAATGATCACTTTTTATAAACAAGGGAACCGTAAATTATTCATACATTCTATATTGATGTTTCAGAGTAGCAGATATGTAAATCAGGGACCAATGGTGTAATTAACCCAAAAACAAAAGCAATTATTTAATCTTAAGACAGCTCAATAACTAAAGTGTTGTATTAAACAACTAACCAGGCCTTTCGGGATTCAAATTACTCTGTCGAAGAGCCATTTTTGCTTCGACTGATTTCTTAAATTCCTCAAGACGAGCAACAGCTTCCTGCACCCCCACACACATACATAGATTCAGCAAAACAGGAAACCAATAAATATAAAAGTCGTTTTCTGTACAAATTTTAACAAGGTGATCATCTTAAACAAACTAATACTTTCACCAAAACCTGAATTTAAGTACATAATATTCATCAAAACAGTGCACGTAATTAAAAATATATATTGACCTCATCGTCGTGTTTCTCGTGATGTTCGCCTGCTTCATCCCCGGGCTCCATTTGCACGAGAATAATTCCCCTGAAAATATTACAGAATAATAACACGTACAAGGTTCAATTGACGTTCAGATCGCTGAGCAGAAAAATTAAAAACAAAAATTAAAAATTAAAAGGATAAAAACTGGAAAGGGGAAAGCGTTAGGGTTTATTACCGTTGAGTTAAACGGAGGGTCTGGTGAAGAACTGTATATATTATCCTAACGGCGTTGAGTCCTCTTCGATTGTGTGTGTATAAGTGTGTGAGTGTGGGAATATGTGTAAGTAGCGAGGAATAGATGATGAGAGCTTCTCGATTCTTATTTTTATTAGTTTAGAGGTAAATTGGAAATAAAACCCATCCGTAATAATTAACTCAACTCGGAACCTGGTTAGGGCAAGTCTTGAGTCGTTTTGCCACGCAAATGAATCGAGTTAGGGTGAGTCATGAGTCGTCTCCCCACTAAAATAAATGCATAAAATGAACTTGGAAAATACTAGTGTTAACATGTTTAGTGAAATTAATTTAAGGATAGAAGTAACATAAAAGGAAAATTTATCTAAATTACTAAACATCATATTACACGGAATCACTTGGGAAATATCTTTGAATACCTCACATGCTAAAAAGAACGAAAGTTAAGATCGAAAGTTAAGATCGATAGTTGCTCTAGTGGTTAAAGTACTCTACAGTGACTAAATTTCTGGAATCGAATCTTATTAGAGTCAAAATGGCTCTGAGTCCAAAGCGACTCTTAGATGTATTAAAAAGAAAAAAAAGATTGAAAGTTGAAAATCTTCGTTTTATCAAGGATAAACTTTTAAATAAATCGTCTAGTTGGATCGCCAATCTTTTGTCTGAAAGAGGAAAAGAAGTCCTTATTAAAGTCGTTCTCCAATCCATCTAAATTTGTGGTGTCCATTTTTGAATTTCCGAAAGACCTTTGTACAAAAATATCGACCATTATCGCAAATTTATGTTGGGATGCTGGTAAGAAAAAGAGAATTCACTGGGTTTCGTGAAAAAAAAAATCTCTAGATCTAAATCTATTGGAGGGATTGGATTTAGGAACTTTCAGAAAATGAATCTTGCGTTACTTACGAATCAAGCATGGAGAATTTCATAGAATCCCAATTCTTTAGTTGCCAAAGTTCTTAAAGGTATTTACCATCCGAATTCAGACCTTTGGAACGTGTCGTTAAAGAAAAAGATATTGTGGAGTCGGGCAAGTATTTATAAAGGATTGCAACTCTTAAAAAAAGAATGCATCTAGCAAATTGGAAACGGTCTTAAAGCTAACATTTGGAAGGACAAATGGTCGGGGAAAGAAATCAAAATTGACAAGAAAAAAGGTTGAAATATTAACAAAGTTGTTGAACTCTTCAATTCAAATCTGACCGGGAATGTTCAACTTCTTAAAAATATTTACTCAGAAATGGAGGTTATGGAAATTCGTAGAATCCCAATCATGGAACTAGATAAAGAATATAAGATTATTTGGCCTTTCACAAAGGATGGGAAATATTCCACCAAATCAGGTTACCATTGTCTCGCTCAAAATGAGATTGAATACGAAGCACAATCTTCTAGAACGCGTGAAAAAAAAAGGCGACTCTCTTTGGCACTCCATTTGGCATTCTAATGTACCATCTAAACTCAGAAATTTATGTGGAAAATCTATAATGGAGCTATTCCTACCAACTGAAAGTCCTAGAGGGGGGGTGAATAGGATTAGTAATAAGATTAATGCCCAATTAAAAATATGTTGAACAATTATAAGTTTTAGAGAGAAACTACTAAGTCAACTAATATATCAAACTCTTACGTGATCATGAAATGGATAAGCTAGAGGTTCGATATATAAGTGATACAAGTAAATCGAATTTCTGTTCTCTTACTACTCTAGATGACAATAAGTTTGATTAACTAGATAATAATTATTACGATATTTATACTAGCATATAATCAAACATATAGAGTGCGAAAAATAAATAGAGTAGGGATAGAAAGTAGACAACGATGTATAGTGGTTCGGTTATCCCTACATCCACTACTTAAGGAAGCCTCCTTAGGATTTCAAGCTTTTCACTAAGCTCCCGTGTCTCTCTTAACCGGGTCGAGAACACAATAACCCTTACAACCACTTCGATACCACGAAGCAAACTCTTGTGCTATCGCAACACAAGGAAACCGAGTATACTCCCTATACTCACTCTCTCTCTTAATCTATCTATTACAAGACCTAGATATAAGAGGATAAAAGACAAGTGTTTGAATGCTTGTTCCAACTTTGCTAAGAACTCCTAAAGAGAGGATATAACTCGAAGCTTAAAACTTCTTTTGAGTGGATTAGAACTTTGAAGCTTCTTGGATTAACTTCTTGATTGAGTAGATATAACAAGTTGATTGATCAAGCTTGGATTGATACTATGATAGCCTGAGACCTCTAATCGATGTATAAGAATGATTAGAATTGGATTGGTAAGAGGTGGTTTGTTGAATGACAAAGAGCTTCATTAAATAGGCAACATTCTGCCTCTGGCCGGTATACCGGTCCTCTCGCCGTTATGCCGGTCCGATTTTGTCTTCTAGTCAACGGGAAGATCCGACGTGGCATGTGGTTGTTGGGCAACGGCTCCTTCCGCCGGTATGGCGGTCCTACGGGCGATATGCCAGCCCGGCTACTAAATAACCCTTGAAAAATAATGTTAAAAGCATGGAGAAACGTTATTTAGTTAGGACAAGTATAAAGAACTATTTCGGGGATATTTAAAACACGATTTGGCAAATATTAAAACAAGATTAAAAGGACGTTAGGCCAACAGAGAGTACTATTGCTTCCTTGATGGCTATTCGGGTTAGAATCATATGTGTGTGGATCCGCTTGATCAACACAAGACCACTTTCACTTGTCTGTTTGGCACATTTGCCTATCGAAGGATGTCGTTTGGTTTATGCAATGCACTAGCTACGTTCCAGCGGTGTATGATGGCTATATTTTGGGACATGATTGATTAGAAGTTCTCGTGGATGACTTCTCAGTGTTTGGAGATAGTTTTGATGAGTGCCTTGGAAATCTTGAAAATGTACTCCTATGTTGCAAAGAAAACGACTGTGTTCTTAACTGGGAGAAGTTCAACTTCATGGTTTGAGAGGGGATCGTGTTCGGACACAAAGTTTTGAGTGCAGGGATGGAGGTAGATCGTGCTAAGATTGAAGTTATAAAAACCTTACCACCTCTAGTTCTGTTAAAGGAGTTAGAAGTTTTTTGGGTCACGCAGAATTTTATCGTAGATTCATAAAAGATTTCTCCAAAATTTCCAAGCCGCTTTGCACTTTATTTGAGAAGGACACCGCCTTCAAAATTCGATGATGCATGTTTGGAAGCATTTTTTGCCATTAAGGAGAAACTCGGCTCCACGCTGATTGTCACTCCTCTTAATTGAGACCTTCTTTTCGAGGTTATGTGTGACGCAAACGATCATGCCATAGGAGCTGTGTTTGGTCAAAGAAAAGAGAAGATATTACACATGATATATTATGCAAGTAAAATCTTCACAACAATCCAATTGAACTATATAGTAACTGAGAACGAGTTACTAGCCGTTGTATATGCTTTTGATAAGTTTCGTCCCTATCTTCTTGGTTGAAAGTTGTCGTATACACGGATCATTCAACAATCAAATACCTCAGGGAGAAGAAGGACGTAAAGCCGAGTCTTATTAGTTAGGTATTGTTGTTATAATAATTTGACTTGGAGATTCGAAATCGGAAGAGAAGCGAGAACCAAGTTGCTGATCATCTATCTCGCCTTCAACATATCATTCTTTCAATTCTTATATGTATTCATCTTTGATGTAAGGAAAGGCTTGGTCAATGGAAGTCAAGATAACCAGAATAGATCAATCACTTTTATGGAATGATATGTTGAATTTAATACTATGGTTAAAAAAGGGTTCGGACCTATAATGTACATTCTTTTAAGTGTTGAAAAAATAGCAAAACACTACCCAATATGTTATTCGTCATAGACGGTAAGATATGGTGGTGGGAGTCTTAAGAAGTATCATAAGACCTTTCTTACATGCCTCATATTCCCTTACCCTATATGGTTATGGACTAGATGTCCCTTATTTCTAGAAATGAGCCTAACACACGATTTGTCCAATTTACAATAGTGAGGTTTGCAAGATAAAATTGAACCCAAATGAAAATTTATTTGTATCTAAACCAAATTATTCGTGTAGTTCATAATAATTGTTTGACATGTTCTTTTACATGAATATGTTGTCGTTTATATAATTTAATAAAGGTTACAGTGCAATTAAGAGGAAAAAAATATAGGAACTTATAATACATTTTTAAATAATATAGGTCCCAATAGTGCAACGTTTGCATAATATAAGGACCTATAGTGCAATAAACTCGAAAAAACTGGGTCCATTGCCCCAAACTCCCTTGGCCCCCAAATAAAAAAATCCTAAGCTCCATCCTTAATATTACTGCAACCATTTTTCAGATCATTACAGCTCTTGATGGAAACAATTTATTCATACAAAAAATCTGTACTTTTCTTTCTTTTTGTCTGGTCAATATAGAAAGTACTGAGATTACCAATAATCTCCACATGAACAAGAACCACCATGAAAATGATGAAAGCGATTAGTATCTCTCAAGATAATTTCTCTATTCACCACTTTTGATACAAACTTAAATGCTGTATGACAATCACCACAAACTCTAATATTCTTCTTGATAAGTATACGTGACCCATGCTTAGTATTAACAAGTGCAAATGCTAACGCAAGTCTTTCACTATGGTACTGTAACCTTTCTTCCCTACCCTGCTCATCCCCAAACCAAATATGGCTTGTATCTGGAACATACCCAATTCTCTTAATCCTTTCCGTAATATTCTCCCACGTTTCACGAATCTCGTCAATTTGTGGATGAGAATCATCGTTTGAAACAAACACATGAGTAGAATTCTCAATCTCAACCCAACTACACGCAGGTTCTTTCTTAACTCCATTATCGTTCATCGCTTTTCTCACTCTCGCTGCTTCTTTTAGTCTCCCGGTTGAAGCGTACATATTAGCAAGTATTATATAAGGTCCTGAATCATATGGGTCGAGTTTAAATACATGTTCAGCTGCGTAAACACCTAATTCCATGTTTTTATGCATTTTACAAGCTCCAAGTAAGGCTTTCCATATAGCAGCAGTGGGATTGATCGGGATCTCTTGTATGAATTTTAAAGCACGATCTAATTCACCTCCTCGACCAAGTAAATCAACCATTGTTACGTAATGTGAAACATCGGGTATTACGTTGTATTTCTTCATTAAATCGAAGTAATAAAGTCCTTTATTTATAAGCCCGGCATGGCTACAAGCAGTGAGAACACAAAGAAAAGTGATTTCATTAGGTTCGATTCCTTTAACACGCATTTCCTCGAAACGTTCAATGGTTTCTTGACCAAGACCATGTTGTGCACAAGCAGTAAGTATTGAGTTCCATGAAACTACGTCTCTTTTTACTAACCGGTAAAAAACTTTCCTTGCATCATCAATATTACCGGCTTTACCGTACATATCAAGAAGTGTGTTTCCGATAAAAGCAACTAACTTCAACCCTGATTTTATCAAATGTCCATGTACCCATTTTCCTTGCTCTAAAGCTCCATTACTCGCACATGCTGTAAAAACACTAGAATATGTGAAATGAGTCGGTAAAAAACCTTCCCTTTGCATCTCTGAGAATAACTTTACAGCATTTTCTCCCTCGCCTTTCCTAGAATGCCCTGCAATTAAAGCATTCCATGAAACTTCGTTTTTACTCTTTAACCCATTGAACGCAATCTTAGCTTCCTTCATCATTCCACACCTAGCATACATATCCAATAGAGCACTTCCAACGTACACATTCTCTTCATACCCACACTTCACACATAGTCCATGTACTTGCCTTCCTTTAACTCCTCCCTCTTTAACAGCCCCAGCTGCCTTTAAAACACTACCTAATGTAAATTGATTTGGAACAAATCCACCCCTTATCATTGCACCAAATGCCACTAACGCCTCTTCTGATCTCTCATTCTGCGCATAACACGTGATCAACATGGTCCAAGAAACCATGTCCCTTTTAGGCATTTCATCAAATACCATATACGCTTCGTCGACACACCCGCATTTAGCATAGAAGTTAATTAGAGAGTTGTAGGGAACAGTATAGTGGCTAAAACTTGAATTCCTAAAGTGGGAATGAACCATTCTCCCTTCTTTAAGTCTTCGAAATTCAGTACACCTTTTAATGAGCTTGTTGAATAAACTTGCATCTAGGTCCATTGCCCCTTTCTTGATAAGTTCCAAAACTTGAAGATTCCCATTTGGAGCTTTTCTTAATAGATCTTTGTCTTCGAAAACTCCCGAAAAGGGGATGGGTGGTTCCTCTAATTCTTCTACTTCTGGTAATGAAGGAGAAGATGATAACGTAGACAGGAAATGGGGGAAGGGGAAAGGGTTTGTAATGAATGGTTTGCTTGAAGAGCTGATTGGATTGAATGAGAATGCAAATTTAGAGTAGCTTTTCATGTATGCTGTAATGGTTTGCTGAATGAATCTATTTTTACGTTTGCTCCTTCTGTTTTATAATTTACTCATTGTTCGACAGAAATAAGATAAGATAAAATCTACTTACACGGTTCTTTCCCTCCGTGAGTGGAGGGAGATTTTGAAAAACATAGCCTTTTATAGGGTCATTGAGTTTTTAATGCCTAAACCCAACCCACTTTACAAAATACATCCAACCAATTGGATCCCAACTAAACTCAACTAAACCCAACTAAATAGATAAAAAACCCAAAAACACCCCTTCAACACTATTATATAAGGGGTTATTGTTGATAACATCCCCATTAAACTACCTAATTGTTTTTTTATGCCTTTAATAAAATATTTTATAAAAAAATGCCTAAGTAAATAAATATTTATAGAAAACATCCCCTTTATATTTTCTATACCTTTACTACTCTTATTATTAAATATATTATTTTATTTTAATACAATATTAATTTTTTAATATTAAACAAATAATAGGGTACTTCTTTCTCCTCCTCCACCACCACCACCACCACCACCACCACCACCACAACCACCATGTATGTAACCACCACTACATCCACCACAACCATCACCACCTCCACCACCACAACCACCACCACCACCACCACCACCACCACCACCTACTACTACTACTAATTCCATCGCACGCGCGCGTCCGTGAATTTTTTTTTAAAATCGTCATAACTAATTCAAAAAAAATCAGAAAATTAAAAAAATTGTATTTTTGAATAAAGCAAATTAATATTTACGTTTATGAATTTTTTTGATTTTCTTTTGAATTTTTTGATTTTTTTGAATTTTTTTGATTTTTTTTTTTCGCAGACACGGATTTTCATGTTTTAAACATGGAATTCCATGTTTTAAACATGAAATTCCATGTTTTAAACCGTGAAATAAACATGAAATTCCATGTTTGAAACATGAAATTCCATGTTTAAAACATGTAATTTCGTGTCTGCGAAAAATAAAATTAAAAAAAAATCAAAAAAATCAAAAAAATCAAAAAATTCCGAAAAAAATCATAGACGTAAATATTAATTTGATTTTTCCAAATATATTTTTTTTTTTTTGATTTTTTTTGAATTAGTTATGACGATTTTAAAAAAATTTCACGGACGCGCGCGTGTGGTAATTAGTTTTTTTCTTATTTTTTAATTGTTAATCATAAGGGTAAATTTGGGATGAGGCTGTTTTTAATAAATATTTTTTTCCAGGCACCTTTTTCTAAATAAGTTTTTTAATAGGCATCAATCAACAATTGGCTCATTATATAATCCCCCCTCCATCCCCTTCCTCTATCAGCAACCCAACCCAACCCACATCCCCCTCCAGTCAGCAACCCAGCAAGCACCACCGCCCTCCCCTATAATAAGATCATCGAACCACCAATCCACCACCCCACCGACACCACCCAACCCCACCACCGCCTCCTATCTCCACCACCATCATCATCAAACCCTACAATCATATCACCGAACCGCCATAACCATCAAACCTACCACCAATCCACCACCGTCATCATCAAACCCACCCCCTATCTCTGGTCTCTCGCTCAGCCAAAGCCCCCGCACCCCTACCCTTTTTGTAATCTCCGATCAAACAGAAACACCACCCACCCCTCTGTAACATATCGGACCACCCCCACAACACCACCACCTCCCATCCCCACCGCCATCATAATCAAATCCACACACCCACCAAACTACCACCAGCAATTAATCTACATCAATGGATAACCCACCAAACAGTCCGCCGTCTCCAGGCCTCTCTTCTCCACGACAGGAAAACCAAACCCATCGAGTTGCCACCGAACCAACCATCTCAATTCCATTGGGTCCAGCCCACCAGTAACAGCACGCAATATGGGTCCGCACCCAGCAGCAGCTACGCTACACCATTGATGAACCAGCAGCTACGCTACACCATTGATGAACCAGCAGCTACGCAATATGGGTCCCGCAATATGGAAGCCCTTGTCGACATTGGTCCAAACCATTGAAGCGGGATTACGTCCAGTGTTGATGGGTCCATTGAGAACCCCTATAGTATCCATTCCAACAAGATCCAAAGATTTTTGTTTCATTTTTTATGCATAAAACCACTTTGCAAATTACCCATACTCTTTTATATCCATTAATGAACATTAAGAATATCGCTGATAATTAAAAGCCCACCAGCAGCAGCAATCCATTAATGTAAGTTTTTTTCTTTTGTAATTTGTATAATAACAATATATTTTGTTTGGTTTAAACAGGTTACGGCCTAGATCAAGTTTATTGTATCCATTAAAGTGTGGAGGAGTAAAAGGGATGAAGAAAAAGGAAGAAGAATTGGAGCAGCCTTCACCAAAACTGAAGTCCAGCTCGTAGTCCAGCCCCGTGAAGTGAAATCCAGCCCCGTGATGTCTTTAATCCTATCTTCTTTAGAAATTCATTGTTGTATGGTAATTCATTGTTGTATGGTATTTTAGTAATACAATGTTGTTAATCACATATAAGAACATAGCCATTCTTTTAAATTAAATGTGTTTATTTGTTCATTCTTGTGTGGGTCTGATTTAGTATCATTGTTGTATGGTATTGAAGTAGTTGTTTTGATAAACAATTACTTTGTGTTTGTTTGTTTGTAAAGAATTTAGTAAACAATTTGGTAAACACAGTGAAGTTGTTTTTAGTGTGCATAAAGGGGCCAACCCCATTAGCAGTATTGGGCTGACTGTGTTTGATCATAGTGACTATAGGTGCAGCCCCATGGGTAACAGTGTTAGTGGTTTTTGTTTGGTTATATATAGTATGGGTGCAGCCCCATCGAGTTTTGTTTGGTTATATATAGTATGGGTGCAGCCCCATCGCGTTAATAAGTGATATGGGTCTGGACATGTAATAGGCAAGTTAAGAACTGTTGTGAACAACGTCGCGGGTGCGTACCCATTACGGGAAGGGGTAAAAAAGACAAGAACCTAACTAGAAAGTTAGAAAATGGCTTTAAAAAATAACATTTCCTAACTAGGATGTATAGTATAAAGATGTTGGAAATTAGGCTGTATAAAGTAATTTCCTCCCTTTTATAGGTCGTCAATATAGTGACGAGCTCGGATCGGGAAATCGACACACAACCCTTATAAAATTGATCTGCCTTTTTGCCTTTTTGATTTTGGAAAAAATTAGCTCTATCATTTTAGTGGAATATTCATATTCGGAGAATTCGGGGCAGGCAAGTTTATATCAACAATTCAAGTAATTTAAATTTGATCAATTATAAAAGAAAAAGAAAAATATACTAGTGTTTTTGAATGGAAACAAGAAATTAATTAAATAAGAAGGAAGACGGAAGTCCATTCGATAATAGATCAATTACAAACCCTTTCCAAATTTCGACCAAAAAAAAAAAACCTTTCCAAAGAATTAAGCAAAATGATGATAAGGTTGACTCATATAAGTTTCGTGTTTGTCTAGTTGTATAAGCTTTGAGGGATTGTTATTGATTTGTTTGGATATCTCAGTCTATGAGACGGTTACCTATTCATTTCAACTTATCTTCAATAATGTCTCTTGTTGCTCTATATCTTTGGGATTAATCTCTCCTCAATTCATAGTTCTCGATCTTTCATTATAGTTACCTAATGGGTCAGTAAGAGTTCCCCACAAACGTCACAAAACTAAATTTAACATAAGAATTCATCGGTGAAGAATTGAGTAATTTGATGTGTTGATAATGGAATATATGTTGATCTTCTCTGTTTCCAAGTATGCGTAAACCTAAAATCCAACAATAAATCAACAAACCAATGTGTGGGGTATGACCACTAGAACTCCGACGCTCAAGTCACTTATCTATATTATCCAAATCAATCCTCATCGGGACAGAGGTATGATAAATCTCTTTGAGCGTAGTTCAACATATATAAAGAAGTTTATAAATCAAAATAAGTAAATGAATTGCATATAATTCGTACTCTTATGGGTGTTAGTGTTTGTAAATTGGGGCCCCTATTTATAGGTGTCAAAATAGAATAGTTATCTCTATGATATGTAACAAATAAGTATGAAAAAATTGGATATACTGTACACCTGTCTAAAGGGAGGTAATCGCTCAATACTCCTTCGAGACACGTCATGATACATTCGAGGTATATTTTCTACGATCTCCTTCACGGGTTAAATGTGGTGGAACATGGCTCTCTTATAGGGAATTCGGTTTAATCGAGGACTACATCTTATGTCGGCATATTAAATTGGGAATAATTTAGAGGTATTGGGCATCGATTAGCGTCGAGGTCATTTTCTGGTCTATCACGAGAGAATTGAGATCTTATCGAATACTAATTTCTATTATAAAATAAATATTTGTAATCTAAAACACTTTGTATTTTTGTATGATTAGGTTTGAGTATTTATTTTATCATGTATAATTTACAATAATATTTCAATTTTACATAAAAATTATGGATGAAAGATCTACATTTGAATTTGAATTTGAATGTGATTTATTATTGATGAAGCATCAGCATTCATGAGAATAAGAAATCAAATAATACTTTATTTTGCATGTACGTGAATAACTCATCGTTAAACCTAGGCTTATTAATATTTTAGTATGTGTATGGGTATTCTAAAATTAATTGGGATTTGATATCATTTTCTTTAATTTTATATGGTCGTATTAATTTTTTTTTTTGTTACAGGTTATACAAATCGGATTGTGGGATACTGATCTAGAATGTCACCCAATAATCTAGGACTAAAAATCACTCCTAGTACTTTCCAACCAATTTTAGCCCGCGAAAGAAGCCTCCACATCCCTCTTGGGGGTCTATGCAAATGAAAATCATCCTCTTGCGTCAAACCATCATGGGCTAACCAGTCCGTACATTTGTTAGCTTCACGATATATTATTAATTGTGAACGAGTTTTTTCTTGCAAGGATCATTCGAATAAGCTCAATCCATTTTGCCGCTGGTTCATGACCTCTTTCCGTATTGCGAATCGCCTCCATGGCCTCCTCTTGAATCCACTTCAGCCTCCACTTTCGTCATCCCGGGTTCTTCCACAATCCTAAGATCCTCACAAAGTGAAACAATTTCTAGTATTATTGGTGAATCATAGAGACTCTTAAACGATAAAGCTCAAATCCAATTTCCCTCTATGTCTATAAGTAAACCTCCACATCCACCTTTCTTGCGCCACTTATTGTAGCTCCCGTCCGTGTTGAGCTTCATTCCTCGAGTATGCTTGCTCCAACCAATGAGGTTAACATAGTTCTGTCTAGGCGGCGCCCTCCCCGAAATTTGACCCTAGGCCGTAATATATTTAGAAGCAGCAAAAATAGCTTTCTCTAATAGCACTTTATCGTTGGGAAATTTGTTCCTGTTGAACATTACATTGTTTCTTTCCCTCCAAAATAACCTCTATTAGTGCCCCGAAAAAACGTTCCATATCACCCTAAAAAAGAGATCCTTACTCGCTAATTTTTTTGCCCACCATCTACTGTTCTCATGACTCAACGAATGATCCATACCCACAGGCCCACATGGTTCTTGGTTCGCGCCTCCTGTACCGTGAAGATTCGAAGAGCCTATACTATTAATAAACTCTATTTTCGCTGCATCAGTAACTGTTGGAACCACATTATAAAGTGAAGGACTTCTCTTCACCTCATCCGTATTCCAACTGGACCCCCAAATCTCCTGGACCAACAACTGTTCGATCGAAGCTATGCTGCCAATGTGCAGGTTGAGATTGCTGCAAATCATCACCTGCGGTAGCCGAGTATACCTGTTGTGTTGGAGCCATCCGGTCAATCTGTTGCATAAGATTAAAAGAAGTTGAGGAAACCACACACCCTTCAAAAGCTTCTTCCCTTTTCCTGTTATGATGAAATATTTTCCTTTGAATTAGATCCCAAACTCCTTTCACACTAGCACAATCACATAACAGATGTATGGCATTTTCTTCTTGCATACCATAATACGGACAATATCCTGAAATCCCCATCCTTGCCTGATCAAGTTACCACGCGTTGCTAACCTCTCTTTCACCTCCATCCAAATCAACACTCTAGTCTTTTTTGGACACGTTAATTTCCAAATCATATTCCAGTTAATATCCAAATTAATTCCACTACTGTTGACATCTCATCTTCCTGATCTGACTATATACACTCCATGTATCTCATGGAGACAAGACAACATGTCATTTGATTCAATGTCACGCTCAAATACAGTACTTGTGAATTCCAAAAGCTTAGATGCTGGGAGCAGGTGTTGAAAAGAGTCCTGGTCCCAAGATCCCACATCTGTCACATTTTCATAAACTCTTTTGAACTTACTATCTTCCCCAATATCACCAAGAACATGGTAAATTAAAGGCGAATCTCCTAACCACAAGTCTAACCAAAATGAGATACTTACCGTTCAGAAGAAGCCACCGGGATCCCCGTCTAACCACGACAATACCTTCCACGATGGCTCTACTCATTCTCGAATCACTAGTTTTTGAAACATACTGCATCAAATACCTCCTAAATTACTTTTTCCTCATCACTCTCGGACAAATCGATGTCTCGTCGTGAATTAACTTCCAACCCAGTTTACCCAACAAAGCAATATTCATGTCTTCTGCTAATCGGAACCCAACCCCCCCCCCCCCCAGTTTCTTAGGACGACACAGATCTTTCAAGCAATCCAATTAATATGTTTCTCATCATCAGTTTTACCACAAATGAACTATCGCCTAATCCTATCAACCTCTTGACAAACATAAGACGGTAGATTCTCCACTTGCATAATATACATCGGGGAAGCACTTAAAATGGATTGGGAAAGTGTTATGCGACCCGCAAGGGACAAAGTGTTTCCCTTCCATTTAGTTAGTTTTCCACGTAAATTATTGATAATATCGCCAAAAAATACTCTTGGTCTTCTCCCTGATATGATGTAACATCAATATATTTTCCAAGGCCCTCGCTCCTCTGATGGCCACTACGCATTGCGAATCTCTGTGCCTCATCCTCGTCTAAAATTCTTCGAGAAATAGATGCTCGACTTGTCCCTTGCTAATCGTTTGTCCCATGTCTCGGCAAAATATACTTACTGTGTCCTGCACAAGGAAGTCAAAATTAGACTCAGGAACCTCAGAAAACAAGATAAGGTCATCAGCAAAGAATATATAAAAGATAGGAGTCCCCCCCTGATATGAAACGAATGGGTCGCCATATCTTAATCTCGACCAGCTTCTACATAAGTATCGAAAGTCTCTCCATATAAAGCACAAATAGATACAGTGACATAGGATCCCCTTGGCGGATTCCTCTTAGGCTTAACCGATGGAAGGGGCATACCCCGCCAAAGGAAAATCAAGTCATTATCCTCAATACCATCCATGATCAAGTCTATCCACTTTTAAGCAGTGTTCTAAAAATCGGCCTAGGCGGCCGCCTAGGAGGCGCCTAGGCGCTAGAAGGTAGCTGAACTTCCAGAAATGGCCCAGGCGACCTCCAGGCGGTCCTAGAAGGTCCTAGGCGGGCCTAGGCGGGCCTAGGCGGGTTTAGGCGGCGCCTAGGCGGTCAGAAGCTAAATAAATTATAAAAAAATCTAATTTTTAATACAAAAAAATTTAAAAAATTATTTTTTAACACAAAAAATTATATAAATTTATTTTAAAAATTATATAAATTTAAAAAAAAATTAACTAAATATCAAAACCGCCTAGCAAGAAAACGCCTAGGCTCCGCCTAGGCTCCCGCCTAGTTCCCTGGGCGCTCGAAGGTGGTCGACCGCCCGCCTAGCGCATTTTAGAACACTGCTTTCAAGTACACACATCGACTCAAGTGTATCCTTAATGAAACTCCATCTAATCTTGTCATACGCCTTTTCTAATCCACCTTAATCGCCATGTAACTCCTCTTTCCCTTACAGTGTCTCGTCAAGAAGTCCACTTCACTTACCAATACCACATTATCAATAGTGTAACAGTTTGGAAGGAAGCTACTCTGATAGGGGCCTATATACTCAGCTAGCAAAGGTCTCATCCGATTCACTAACACCTTCATACAGATCTTGTAAGTTACGTTAATCAGGCTGATTGGTCTAAATTGAGTGATGTATTCTGGGTTACCCAACTTAGGTATTAAATGAATCAGCGTACCTAGGACTTCCCTCAGAAACTTATCCACCTCTAGAGTGTATCCGATCATGTCACACACGAAAGGACCAAAAATATCCTAACATTTCTAATAGATAGCAGCAGTCATTCCATCAGGCCAAGGTGCTTTTTGCGAAGCCATTTGGAACATTGCTATCCGAACTCCCTCTCCGAAACCCCCAAATTAAGCTTGTCAATAACACGATCTGGTAAGCAAAGAAGTCACAGCAAAACAAAAGAGCTAGGAGTAGCTTTCTTGAATGCGAATAGTCCCTCATGGAAGCTTCTAACCCAACTCTTTTCAAGTACCCTATCCTCTATCCACCTGTTATCATCGTCCTTAATCCGCAATTCCCCAATACTTCCTTTCTTAACTTGTGCAGCGCGGTGATAGTAGAGGGCATTCCTTTCTCTAGAGTTAATCCAGTACGTGCTTGCCCTCTAGAACCAAAGAAACTCTTCCTGTTCAAGGATCCTCTCATATTCTCCATTCAGTCTCTTCTCTAGCGCAATAAAGGATACGTTATATGATTCCTAGAACGTCTTCTGTATACCCGTGATTATGGCTAGGAGTCTTCTCTTCTTTCTAAAAATGTCTCCAGAAACCTCTTTTTTCCACACTTCTAACTCATACCTCAAAATTTCCAAGTTGTCTCTAAGATTTCTGCCTCCGCTCTCCCATTTTTCCTCAACTAGTCCTCTAAAAGACTCGTGAAAACACCAAGCCGCCTCAAATCGGAAGTGCCTCATCCTAAGGGGAGTTAAATGAGGCTTGTATAGCGAGATGAGTTACAGAGCATGATCGGAATGTAGCCGTGGTAAGTGGATTATTTTTGAAGAATTAAACACCTCGACCCATAAACTATTCCCTTAAGCTCTGTCCAAACGCTTTAAAATTATCATACTTGAGTTCCACTAATCACTCCACATAAACCGAGGACACTCAAAACCCAAGTCTAGCAGGCCGCATTGATCTCTCCATCTCTCAAACTTCACCATGAAGCTTGTTGTCATACCGTCTGCACCTCCCACTTGATACTCAAGGATCTGAATCTGATTAAAGTCCCCCACTACCAGACACATCTCAGTAACACACCCGAAAGCGTTTTCCGGCTCCTCCCATAAGGAATCTCTGAACCAATACTTAGGACTCGCGTAAACTGTAGATAAAATCCAAGGAATATATGAGTCTCTCGAAATACGTACATTTATTACCTGTTTACTAGCCGAAAAAAGTTGGATCGAAATGTCTTTTGAGTTCCAGAGGACCCAAATGCCGCCAGAGAACCCCTCGACCTCTACTATAATCGATTTCTCCATATGGACGGATTTGACAATTGTAGTGGCTTCCCGACCCGCCGCTTTTGTTTCAACCACTATTGCAATAACCGGCTTATGGCGCGCTTTCATATCATTAAAAGCTTGCCTAAAATCTAAACTATACGAACCTCTACAATTCCAAAAAAGAATATTAGTCTGGATATTGGCTAGAGACCAGCCCTGAAGAATTAATAGGATAGTTGTACGACATAAAAGACATTATAATAGGTAAGGAAAAGAAAAAATCCTGTAATAAAACAATGAAGCCTGGAAACAGGAGATTCTCAAGGATCGATGCACCCATCCATCAAATAAATGCTCGAATTACCCAACTCATGTTCCTCAACGGGCCTATGTGGCTGCTGGTCTCCTGCCATATCCATACACGCCCCTATGGCCGTAAAAACATCTGCTGAAACATCTACTGGTCTCCTATCATATCCTTCCGCAGTTGTACCATGAGCAGCCACCAACATACCTAGAGAAACAATAAGAGTCACTACCATGTCGCCCTCCGTCTCATCCCTCAGCTTGCTCCTGTTTCGCCCATCACCTGTGGTAGCATCTAAGAGACAAGAAGAATTAAAAATTTGAGAAATTGTGTTAAGGTCCCTAGTGTTAGATGGGCCATCTGGCGCTGATGTTCTATGAGGGAAAGGCCCTTCATTTGACTCTGAGTTCACTAGCAGCAATTTTTTAGAATTTGCAACGAGCTCCTCAACTTTGGAAGCTGTAGATTGAACTACTAAGCTAATCAAGATGTCATTATTGGTGTCCAAGTTGTACCCCACTATCACACCAGACCTACCCTCATCAATAACAACTTCAGATTCAACTAAGTTACGCCCAAACCGAGACTCTTCTTGAACCACATCGTGCCACGCTGTTGAACCTAAAATGACTGCTTCCGTAATTACAATCCCTTTCATTTTTGCTAGTGTGCCTCTATTATTAACTCCCTTTTTTATTGCTATTATCCTTCCGTTTTGGGGTAGGACCGACTGATTCCCCGTCCGATAGCTTTTGTTTTGTTGTATTGAAAAATCCACCTTTAGTCGAATGAGATACATATTCGATCACGACATGATTGAGAGTTCCACTACCTTTACCTATCGGCTTAGCCACCTGCACACTTTCTTTGACCTCAATTCTTCCAACCTGCATGATATCTATCTCATTGCTACTCCCATTCCCACTACTTTAGACTAAATCTGGATCAGCCAAAACCTTGTACCTAGATCCATAGGTGTTACCAGGAGCCATCCATGCCTTCTTTTTATTTGGAGTCAGAACCCCTTTTCTCGAGTTAACATTTCCTCATTTATATGATACTCTAGTTTGTGGTGTCCCCCATTATATTATTGTCGGCCCTTACCCCGATCCACCGTCATCCACTCCCCATACAACAAGGTCAATTTATCCAGAATACTGCCCAAGGAGGTCATTTGATTATTTGTAACCCCTGCACCACTCTCTCTACTCATCGACTCGGTGGGCGTGCCGCAATCTCTTTTAACATGCGCGAACTTACCACATTTGAAGTAAATCAAGTGGGGAACTTCATACTCTACTTTCTTTAAATGCTCTTATATCCAGATTATTGATTTAAGAGGCTTATTTAGCTCGACTTCAACTGCAATTCTCGCAAAGTTACCTCTTGCTCGCGATTTCGTGATCGGGTCAACTCTCACCATTTTACCAGTTATGTTACAGATAGATGCAAGGATCTTCTCCGTTTAATTTATCAGAGGCAACCAAGGTAACAGACCCATACTGTAGTTCTCATGACTAGGGTGTTCTGCAATATAAAAAATGGGTCCCACGTGCGGACAATGAGATATCTATCAAGTACCATCCATGGTCCCCCGCTAAGTGCCATATCGTAATCCTCATAACTCGGAAATTGGGCCATAAAATACCCAAAACCAACTTCGAATAAACCCATATGAACTGTAGGGGCCCATATTTGATGTAACTTATTATATAAATATTTAAAGCCGGTATTATGACCAAGTAAGCGGATAATGAGAGTTTGGTGCCATACCTCGCACCCTTTACGTTGCTGATTGTATGTTCGAATCAATTGCTAGTATGTGAGATCGCTCGATTGTATATCATCCTCTATCTCGAAAGGTATATTTCCTTAATCAGACCTGTCCTCTCATCAACACTTTGAGTAACCATGGGAGGGGCCTCACTGAATAATTCCTTATCTGACCTTATCCACCCATCGTTCCTGTTTATTATTGACTCCAATTCAGAACCGTCCTTGGCATGGCTGGTACCCATTTATTGACTAGACTCTGCAGTAACACTAGTCTCTCGGGAATTAATAAGCACGTAACCATGAATCTTACCTGCAGCGGGTAGAGTCTGATTAGATGCCACCATAGAAATGGCATTGTTTTCGCTAACTCCTTCACATCCACGGTTAATAAATTATCTTCCCCACTGGTCTATAAAGAAAATGTGGGATTTCCTATCAATTTAACATTATAAAAAGATACCAGCTCTGAGCCATCGTAACTTCCATGGAAGCATCCTTCTTTGATTGAGCTTTGTTACCACTCTCATATACCACTAACTTCCTGTCCCCCCCCCCCCCCCCCCAACTAGTGACGGGAGATAGGTCGTCCATGTATGGATAGTTGATGTCTCCATTTATTTTATAGAATATTCTAGTCAGGAGAAATCATTTTAGGGGTATTTATTATTTAGTTTTGGTATTTTTATCCGTTTATTCATGATTAACACTTTCTTGTCTAGTTTTAGGTGTTTTTCTATTTTTAGAGTTTTTACGCATCATTCGTGTGTTATTTGTGTAGCACTGATGTCTCCCTATTTGTGATGAATTAATCTAGGCTGGAGATATCATTTTAGGTGTATTAGAGCATTTAATTATATATTTTTATTCATATTTTTATATTTTCCTATTTCTTGACTTGATTTGATGATTTATTATTTTTAGAGCATATTTGGTTTAATTTGTGTGTTAATGTGAAGTTTTAAAGATATATGGTAATTAATTAGGTGCCAAATCAATTTTAAGAGATAAGGGAAAGAAGATAATGATGGAAAATGGAGGTAAAAGGAAGTAAAGATAAAATAGGAAATGAAAAGTTGTCAAGTAAATCTGAATTTCAGCAGATACGTCTATTAAATTGATCATAACTCAAAAATGGCTGGGAATTTGGAAGAATGGTCTGAAGCAAAAGTGTAGATATTTCCGAGACGGTAAGTTTCGATATAAATAACGCATCAATCGAAGCAATATTGAAGAAGTTACGACCAAAACAAAACAGTAGCAGTTTTTCCCTTCTCCTATACTTTAGAAAACGAATTTGATTTGGAAAATAGTGCTATTACTTGCCCTCTACTCCAAGAATCCGAACTAGGGTTTGGAATACCCTATAAATACACCTTCTATTCAGTAAAAACACATCCTTGGCCAAACCTTAAGCCAAGAGGAAGATTACAACAAGAGAAGAGAAGTTTGGAAGAAGCTGAAACCAAATTATGTCTTCACAAGCCTTCAAATTTGTAATTGTTTTATTTTCTTTCTCTAGTATGAACTAAATTTATTTTAGCTTGAGGTTTAGCTTATGGGTATTAACCCTAGACTTTTTTTATATATATATTTTAATTTGGGTTTATAATATTTAAAAAAAAATAGTGTTTTATTCTCTGTTTTATGTGCTTTGATTTATTGTCTGTTTTCCTTGCGGTGCGCAACGTATAAGATTACCTTAATAGTAGTTAGATGGTCATCCGGAAGGGGTGTATAATTACTGAAACACCACATAAACGTCTAGTGTGCGGTAGTGATCTGGAAGGGCTTGCCTAACTAGATAGCCATTAGGGTTTGATTTAACCACCGATTATTATGGCAGGCCAGTTTCATCTAAGAACCTAGTGGCGTAGGAGCACCTTAGTTAAGTCCTCTAATAATTGTGAGGTCGCCACCTAAGTCCACCCGGAAGGGGGTTAGGAGGAATTCATAATCCTGGTTATTGCAATTCTACATAATTCTCCCTTACATGATTATAATAAATAAGGCTAGTGAGATTACTTGCTATATCTCGAGCTAAAATCTCATACTATCTTCTTCTCTTCTTAACTTTTCTGTCTTCAATTTATTTAGTTAATTCTCATATTTCAAAAAACCAAACAAAATTCTACTTCTCTTTTATTTCTCGCGTATTATTGTTCTAGCTTCATTAATTGCACTTTATATTGCATAAGTTCTCCTAAATTTCTCAGTCTCTGAGGAACGCACTTTATTTATCATTAAAACTTGCATACGATCTGTGATACTTGTAGTGGGTAACATGTTAGGCTAGGGTGTTTATTTGCATCTATTTTATCTATTATTTTATCACACCTTAGTCGACACCAAGCACTTAGGTATTAGAAGCTATTTCACCTTGGTATAATGATAAGAAGTGAATAAAAGCAAAGAAAACCCCTTAGTCATAATTGAAAAGGAAATTTTTGTATATATTTGGAAAGTAAACGAATCTGCCATGCTGGAAAAATGTCTACTAATTGTAAAGTTGTAGAAAATAGGTTATGAATTTAGAGGAGCCCTTTTAGGAGCAGACAGATCTTTAAATTGTTGTCATTTCAATATAAAACACACTGAATTCCGATAAGTAACAAAGGAGATATGACCAAATCAATCTGTAAGGTTTATCGTGTCCTACACTTTAGGAAAACGAATTTTGGAAGGATTTGGACTTCTTAACTTGGGGAACACTCTAGGTTTTGACCAAAGGCCTAGAAATATCCACTTTTACCTTATATAAATCATCCTTGGTCAGTATCTATTCATCTAAAGACCAAGAGTAAGCATAGATTAACTGAGAAGAGGGAGTTTGGAAGTTGTTCATGCCATTCCAACCCTTCTTATTATCAATTGTTTGTTTTTATTTCTTTCGTATGAACTAATTATATTAGCTTGATAATAGCATATGGTATGAACCCTAGACTTTTATCTTTAATTTAATTTGGTATTTATATTTAATTGAAATTAGTAGTGATAGCTCTGTATTATGTGCTTTGAATAAATGTTATCTAGCCCTAGATTTGGCCAATCTTAGGTTTGTCGTTAGTAATTGGGTTGACAACCTGACGGGGGATTTAGTTATAGAAACACCACATAAATGTCTAGTGTGTCGTAGTGATCCCAACGGGCTTGCCTAACTTGATAGTCAATAGGGTTGAATTTAACCACCGATCATTGTGCATGGTCCCCTTACCCAAGTCCCCTAGTAGTGTTGAGGTTGCTTCCTAACTCCACCCTGATGAGGTTAGGAGGAATTTAGAATCCTGGATATTGCGTATGTATGACACAACTCTCCCTTAGATAATAAACATATACAAGTCTAGTGGCGATTACTTGCTGGTTCTCGAGCTAACTCTCATAAGTTTCACTCTATCTTATTTTATTTCCTTGCCTTTAATTTAAGTATTAGTTTAATTGTCTGGAGTCTTAAAACCCAAATTAATATTATAGTGTCTTTAGTGTATTATTTTAACAACGTTCTCTATTTCACTTAGTAATCACACTATTTATAAACTTATTTTTGTAGTCCCTGAGATCGATATCTGTTTTACTTACTTATTACTCGCAAACGATCCATTCACTTGCGGTGAGTTTATCGTGGTAATAGTAGGTGTGTGCTTATTTATTATCTTTTATTATCATTATTTTATCACACCTTTTCCACCACCAATAGTTTAATGTCCTCTTGGAACCTCTAGTTTTCCTTGCCCCATGCTCATTCACCACCAGTGAGACGTTGGCTTTTCTCCTGTGAATTAGTCGTCGCTTGATTGAGCATATGTATCTGTTTGATTGATAAACATTTCACGCTGTGGGGTGTAGCCTTGGGGGATTTGATTTTGTACTAAGGGTAGAAGGATGTGATAACGTCGCTTTAGGAACTGTAACTGATGGTAGCCAGGTCTTGATGCCGCTCGTTTCCCGTGGGTTGGGCGGTGGGGGCCTCCCCTAAACCACCATGGTTGATGACCGTTGTAACTCCAAAAAGGAAGGTTTGTTTCAGAAAGGTAAGAATACTGATATAAAAAGGAAAAATGAGAAGGAAGAGGGCTTCCTAAAATATCATAGAGACACACACGCTATAGAGAAAAATTAATGTAGAGTTAAAATCCCATTATTAAATTTTTTCTTGATTAATCAATTTTTTTTAATTGGTGGCATGTAAAGTGATGTTTTCTATAGAAAATAAAACAATAAAAAAAATATATAAAGTGACCAATAAGCAAAAAAATAATAAAACATATGATTCCTTGTAATATTATTCATTAATTATAATTTACAAAGACTCAAACCATTGAATAAATTAAAATACAAACATGAAATAATACTTCAAAGAATATAGATGCTTGGACAATCACATGCATATTACAACTACAACCTCGAAGTGTTATATAGAAACAAACCAAACAAAAACAACAATAAAGCCAAAATTTCAAAGGAATGGTATCTGCAATGCTAGATTTCAAATCTCTATCATTATTTTTCTTTCCTGTAAAAACATAAAATATTTAATAACTTCGCATAGGTAAAACAAATCACTTGAACTTGTTAAGTTAAACACAATTCAAAAATTATACATGGATCATATCCTACTAAAATAAAGAAATATTTTACCTTCTAATTAGATGTATTAACTTTTAGTATTGTTGAGGAGAAGGGGGAGAACTATAGTAGTAGTAGTGATAAGGCGGTGGTAGAGACTTGTATTTGTAAGCTAGAGGTGGTGGGGACTTGTATGTGTAAACTGGAGGAGGTGGAGATTTGTATTTATAGACAGGAGGTGGTGGAGACTTATATTTGTAAACTAGAGGTGGTGGAGATTTGATTTGTAAACTAGAGGTGGTGGGGACTTGTATTTGTAAACTGGAGGTGGTGGTGACTTGTATATATAAACTAGAGGTGGTAGACTCTTATATTTCTACACCAGTGGTGGTGGAGACTTGTATTTGTACACTATTGGTGGTGGAGACTTGTATTTATAAACCGGTGGTAGTGGAGACTTGTATTTATAAACCAGTGGTGGAGACTTTGTATTTGTAAACTAGGGTGGTGGTGACTTGTATTTGTAATCTGGGGGTAGGAAGGACTTGTATTTGTAAACTAGGGTTGTGGAGACTGGTATTTGTAAACAGGGAATGGTGGTGACTTTTATTTGTAAACAAGGGGGTGGTGGAGACTTGTATATGTAAACGGGGGGCGGTGGAGACTTCTCAGAGCCGGTCCTGCCATATTTGGGGACAAAGTGATTTTCATAATTGGGGACCATATATATATATACATTAAAAAGATTTTAAAAAAAAATCGAGAAACTTTTTTATAATTTTTTTACTATGAATGAGAATCAAACCTTGAATCTCTCATAAGAAAGTATATCATTTTACCAATGAGCTAACTTATGATTCATGTTAATTTACTGAATTCAAATATATAGCTATATAAATATAAATATTTAATTCTCCCGAAAAGGTGCCCTTACCAAATTTTTGGGGGCCCAAGGCGGTTGCTTCCTGGGCCTATTGCCAGGTGAGGCCGTGAGACTTGTATTTGTAAACAGGGGGCGGTGGAGACTTGTATTTGTAAACTGGGGGTGGTGGTGACTTGTATTTGTAAACTGGGGGTGGTGGTGACTTGTATTTGTAAACTGGAGGTGGTGGTGACTTGTATTTGTAAACCGGGGGCGGTGGAGATCTGTATTTGTAAACAGGGGGCGGTGGAGACTTGTATTTGTAAACAGGGGGAGGTGGAGACTCGTATTTGTAAGATGGAGGTGGTGGAGACTTGTACTTGTAAACTAGAGGTGGTGGAGACTTGTACTTGTAAACTAGAGGTGATGGAGACTTGTATTTGTAAACAGGAGGCGATGGTGATTTGTATTTGTAAACTGGCTGTGGAGGAGACTTGTACTTGTAAACTGGAGGCGGTGGAGACTTGTACTTGTAAATAGGAGGCGGTGGAGACTTGTACTTGTAAATAGGAGGTGGTGGTGATTTGTATTTGTAAACTGGTGGCGGAGACTTGTATTTATAAACTGGTGGTGGGGATTTGTATTTATAAGTTGGTGGTGGTGGAGATTTATATTTATAAATTGGAGATGGTGGTAATGGTGATTTGTAATGGTAATAAGGAGGTGGTGGTGGAGATTTATATGGATAAAGAGGTGGAGGAGATAAGTATAGATAATTTGCAGATGTTTCTGATGGAATGCTTAGAGCTACTACTATCACTAGAAGAGCTGTAATGAGAGAGGCCATCGTAGACCTCTTCATGTTTGTTATGCAATTAGTCATCTTAGAACCTTTCATTATATAGATGATGAAGTTGCCTTTTAAAAGTTGCATATCAAAATAAAATATCTCATTAACCACGCATAAAGGTTTTAAAATTTGGACTTGATCTGACCTTCACTACTCGACCATTTCCACTACTTGTTCCAATAACTATTCGGATAAATCGAATATGGAGAAGTAGTTCGATCATGCAATATTTAAAAGGAATTATTACGTCGATGAGTTGACTAATGATGGGTTATCCTGCTGAACATGGATGGACTGTCGAACGTAATTTTAATCAATTATTATTTTATTTTTTTGGACGCGATTTTAATCAATTATTTGAAGCTTTTCAAATCAGTGGCCAAAAAAGTCAATATTCTTGCAACGATTTTAGTTACAAATTTGTTAAATTAAACATGGGTAATTATTTTAAAAGAGCCAAAAACATTAGACTTTATCTTAAAAATCTTCTTAACTGGATCCCAACTAAAAAAAACTTATTGTTCAAATAACTCTATCTATCTTTTTATTTACAATAAAAAAACCAAAATCAAAACAAAAACACAATATAAAATCAATTCTCATTCCTTTTATCTTTCTATTATTTTTTGTTTTTTTCCAATGGTAATGATTAATGTAAAAGAGATATCTTTTGTTTTTAATTCCAAGTGAATGTGAAGAAATTGATTTGTAGAAATTTGCTTAAAGAAAAGAAAACTGTAGAAGAGCCGATCACCAGTCTTTTAAATATTGCATGATCAAACTACTTCTCCATATTCGATTTATCCGAATAGTTAAATTGGAACAAGTAGTGGAAATGGTCTAAATTATTAAATTTTAAAACCTTTATGCGTGGTTAATGAGATATTTTATTTTGATATGCAACTTTTAAAAGGCAACTTCATCATCTATATAATGAAAGGTTCTACGATGACTAATTGCATAACAAACATGAAGAGGTCTACGATGGCCTCTCTCATTACAGCTCTTCTAGTGATAGTAGTAGCTCTAAGCATTCCATCAGAAACATCTGCAAATTATCTATACTTATCTCCTCCACCTCTTTATTCATATAAATCTCCACCACCACCTCCTTATTACCATTACAAATCACCATTACCACCTTCTCCAATTTATAAATATAAATCCCCACCACCGCCAGTTTATAAATACAAATCCCCACCACAAGTTTATAAATACAAATCATCACCGCCTCCTATTTACAAATACAAGTCTCCACCGCCTCCTATTTACAAGTACAAGTCTCCACCGCCTCCAGTTTACAAATACAAGTCTCCTCCACCGCCAGTTTACAAATACAAATCACCACCGCCTCCTGTTTACAAATACAAGTCTCCACCACCTCCATCTTACAAATACGAGTCTCCACCTCCCCCTGTTTACAAATACAAGTCTCCACCACCCCCTATTTACAAATACAGATCTCCACCGCCCCCGGTTTACAAATACAAGTCACCACCACCTCTAGTTTACAAATACAAGTCACCACCACCTCCAGTTTACAAATACAAGTCACCACCACCCCCAGTTTACAAATACAAGTCTCCACCACCCCCTGTTTACAAATACAAGTCTCATGGCCGCACCTGGGCATAGGCCCAGGAAGCAACTGCCTTGGGCCCCCAAAAATTTGGTAAGGTCCCCTTTTCGGGAGAATTAAATATTATATTTATATAGTTATATATTTGAATTCAGTAAATTAACATGAATCATAAGTTAGCTCATTGGTAAAATGATATATTTTCTTATGAGAGATTTAAGTTTTGATTCTCATTCATAGTAAAAAAATTATTAAAAAGTTTCTCGATTTTTTTATAATTTTTTTAATGTATATGGACCCCTATTATGAAAATCGCTTTGGGCCCCAAATATGTCAGGATTGGCCCTGACAAGTCTCCACCGCCCCCCGTTTACATATACAAGTCTCAATAACCCCTTGTTTACAAATACAAGTCACCACCACTCCCTGTTTACAAATACCAGTCTCCACCACCCTAGTTTACAAATACAAGTCCCTCCCACCCCAGATTACAAATACAAGTCACCACCACCCTAGTTTACAAATACAAGTCTCCATTACTGGTTTATAAATATAAGTCTCCACCACCACCGGTTTATAAATACAAGTCTTCACCACCAATAGTGTACAAATACAAGTTTCCACCACCACCACTGGTGTACAAATATAAGAGTCCACCACCTCCAATTTATAAATACAAGTCACCAACACCCCCAGTTTACAAATACAAGTCCCCACCACCCCCAGTTTACAAATACTAATCTCCACCACCTCTAGTTTACAAATATAAGTCTCCACCACCTCCTGTTTATACATACAACTCTCCACCTCCTCCGATTTACAAATACAATTCCCCACCACCTCCAGCTTACAAATACAAGTCTCTACGACCGCCTTATCACTACTACTACTATAGTTACCCCCTTCTCCTCAACAATACTAAAAGTTAATACATCTAATTAGAAGGTAAAATATTTTTAATTTATTTTAGTAAGATATGATCCATGTATAATTTTTGAATTGTGTTTAACTTAACAAAGAAATTCAAGTGATATGTTTTACCTATACGAAGTTATTAAATATTTTATGTTTTTACAGGAAACAAAAATAATGATAGAGCTTTGAAATCTAGCATTTCAGATACTATTCCTTTGAAATTTTGGCTTTATTGTTGTTTTTGTTTGGTTTGTTTCTATATAACCCTTCAACATTGTAGTTGTAATATGCATGGAATTGTCCAAGCATCTATATTCTTTGAAGTATTATTTTTTCATGTTTGTATTTTAATTTATTTAATGGTTTGAGTCTTTGTAAATTATAATTAATGAATAATATTACAAGGAATCATATGTTTTATTATTATTTTACTTATTGGTCACTTTATATATTTTTTGTTATTGTTTTATTTTTTAAAGAAAACATCACTTTACATGCCACCAATTAACAAAAATTTATTAATCAAGAAAAAATTTAATTATGGGATTTTAACTCTACATTAATTTTTCTCTCTAGCGTGTGTGTCTCTATGATATTTTAGGAATCCCTCTTCCTTCTCCTTTTTTCTTTTCCGATCATTATTCTTACCTTTCTGAAACAAACCTTCCTTTTTGGAGTTACAACAGTCATCAACAAATTAATATTCGCGTCTATGATTTTTCTTTTTTTCTGATTTTTTTTGAATTAGTTATGAAAAATCACAAACGCACGCGTGTGTGATGAAATTAGTAGTAGTAGTAGTAGTAGGTGGTGGTGGTGGTGGTTATGGTGGATGTAGTGGTGGAAGTACCATATTATTTGTTTAATATTTAAAAAGGGGTTATTGTTGATAACATCCTCATTAAACTCTCTAATTGTTTTTTTATGCCTTCAATAATCTTATATATAAAAAAATGCTTAATGAAGTAATTATTTATAGAAAACATCCCCTTTATATTTTCTATACCTTTACTAATTCCATCACATGCGCGCGTCTGTGAAATTTTTTTAAAATCGTCATAACTAATTCAAAAAAAATCAGAAAATTAAAAAAAAAATTGAATAAATCTAATTAATATTTACGTCTATGAATTTTTTTTGTTTTTTTTTTTGAATTTTTTGAATTTTTTCGATTTTTTTAAAAAAAAAATTCGCAGACACGGAATTCCATGTTTTAAACATGGAATTCCATGTTTTAAACCGTGAAATAAACATGAAATTCCATGTTTTAAACATGACCCATGTTTAAAACATGGAATTTCGTGTCTGCGAAAAAAAATTAAAAAATCGAAAAAAATCAAAAAATTCAGAAAATTCCGAAAAAAATCATAGACGTAAATATTAATTTGATTTATCCAAATATGATTTTTTTTGATTTTTTTTGAATTAGTTATGACGATTTTAAAAAAATTTCACGGACGCGCGCGTGTTTATTAGTTTTTTTCTTATTTTTTAATTGTTAATTATAAGGGTAATTTGGGATGGGGCTGTTTTCAATAAATATTTTTTTCTAGGCACCTTTTTCTAAATAAGTTTTTTAATAGGCATCAATCAACAATTGGCTCATAATTTTTTGTATTAAAATAAAATAATATATTTAATAATAAGGATAGTAAAGATATGAAAAATATAAAAGAGAGGTTTTATATAAATAATTATTTCATTAAATAATTTTTATAAAATAAATTATTAAAGACTTAAAGAAAATATTAGATTACTTTATAAGGATGCTTTTTCTAATAACCTCAATTTATTATGGATTCAGGAAAGCTTGAGCCCCAGGCCTTATAAGATCCGCCAATGACTACGGTGTATGATAGAGTGCCCAGTGCATAGTAAGTAACAGTTCCAACCATTGATTAACCGTGACAATTTCATTCTTTTCTTTTGCATGATCTCTATCTCCTCAATTGCTATGTTCTTCGCCAACAAAAACAACATACCCTTATATAGCACTATGATTCAGCTTGCATTGAAGTTGAAACTCCAATACGCTTAGAAAAACCACAATACCAATAGCCATTTTCATCACAATTTGTAGGCTTACCTTATCACAACCGATTACATGAAGCTTAGATATTGCACATGGCTTTTACCAACATATATGTATAGAAGTAGCAGCCACCCCTATTTTTTCCAACTTGAGGTGCATTGCACTCCATTTTCTAAGGACACCCACCATACAGCCACTCCAACACCTCAAAATGAACTGGTCAAGTTTACAGTACACTAGTCCTCCGCTACAGGGGAGTTTATAGGTACCACTAATCATCTTTGTTTCACCATTCCCATCCCTTCTTTTCGTAATTTCATCAAGATAGACACATATAGGGTTAATTGCAGAATTGGTCCTTGTGTCATGCGAAATAGCCAAATAAACACGTATTTCAAAAGTAACAAATACATCCCTTTGTTAAACATTAACAGCACAAATCCATCCCTCCAGTGGGATAAACATGCTCTTTTTTAGAATAGCACATGGACGAATGGTACAATATACTCAAATATCACACAAATTCCAAACAAATTAGACTTAAGAGCTCAGATCAAATTTAAAAGTGGAATTGGAATCGAATATAAAATAGCTGTGAAAAATTTCATTAATTAATCGTTAAATTGATCCTCAGTACAAAAAAAATCTACAAATTACAAAACAACAACTTTTACATAATCAACATACCATACCAGTACACAGATCAATCCTATTCTTGTGCACCACTTTGCTCGTCCTCCAACTTCTTGACAAAAGCCTGCAATGTCAAAACCACATTCCTAGCAGGTGCCTGTAAAGTGCCAACAACAGCTGAAGCAGGACCCTTCAAAGACCCCAAAATTCGAGCATAAACCTCATTTCTAGTAGGCAAAGTTTCCAAGGCCTTAAACTCTTCAGGCCCATAATATTTACCTTCGAAAACAGCCCCTGAAAAATCATTCTCTTCCAACTTCTTCTCCTTCTGAAAAGTCCTATACGGTTTCAATGCAGCTGGGATTTCTTCACTATGAACAAATAACCAAGCATTCATACCTGTCATACATGGTTTTAAAGCTTCCCACTCAGTTCCTTCAATGGCTTTTAATACTAGAGTGTTCTTAGCAACTAGAAGTTTAGTTGTTTCCGGTAATTGAGACCTTAATTCTTGGAAATGCTTGACTGTTAAGCCCTTGTATTTGATTCCGGCTAGTAAGTAACAATCTTCGAGCTGTTGTTTCACTGTTTCCACTGTTTCTTCTTTCTTGTTTCGGCTTATTGCGGCGTGGATGAAAGGTTTGATCTTTGGGTGGTGGGTGGTGAATTTGAGGTGGCGAGTGGTGGTGGTGGTGAAAGGGTTGTTGAAGTGGGATTTGAGGGACAATGCGTTGGGTAGAGACGGTGGCGATGATGGGAGTTTTGAGGTGGGGAAAGTAAAGAGAGTGACCTCCATTTTTTTAGAATGGATTAGAAATGCAAGGAAGGTGTTTGTTTGAAGGTGTTTCAGTACCTTATCTTTTCTTTTGATAATTTGGATTGAGGGTAAGAATACGTGTCCAAGTTGAACAACGGTGTCGTTTGACAAATAGTAACAAAGAAAAACATATATCTCCACTCGATTCCATATAATTAGAGTTTACCTTATATGAACTCGATTTATCTTCTTCGGTTGGTAATTCGATTCAAACTAAGAACTTTCGTCAATGTAATCATAGATGTCGAAAAGGTTAATTATTACAGCAATAGTATAATTTTTTAGACAAAAAGCTAGTGGAATTTATGTAACTTGTTCACGCGAGTGTTATTAGACGCTACTTTTAAACTTTAAATTCTAAATAGGTAGTAGTAGAAAAATCTTGTAAGAGTCTTGAAAAACTTGATAATTTTTTGTATTTCTTTATTCATACTCCCACCAATAATAATAAGAGAGGGTGTTTATGGGACCATACTCTAAAATGAAACGAGAATAATAGTATTTAGTGGTTTATTGTTGGTGATGTTTCCTGAGCAAGCAGGTATTTGTGGCATCTATAATAATTGGGTTGAGAGATTTAATAATTTTATAAACCTCGATGATTTTATAAACCTTTCTACTAAGAGGTGTTTTTACACTTGGTCTAACAAACGCGAAGCTGACCAACATGTAAAACATAAATTTGATAAAGCTTTACGCTCCAAGGAGTGGTTTATTCAAAACCTGGATACTAGTATCCTTGCCTTCCGGACAAGTGGATCAGGTCATTCTCCCCATGTAGTGTCCAGATTCAGTAATAGGATGAGGGGTATTAAATATTTTAAGTTTGAATCCTTCTAGATGGATGAACCAACGTGTAAATATTTGATTAGGTTTACTTGGGAACCGGATATCCCTGTCCAAAATATTCAGGACTTCGATATGAAAGAACATGCGAGTACTTTGATCTTGAGGAATTGGAGTAAAAAGAATTACAGGAATAATCAATCCCAAATTAATAAGTTGTAAAAGAAACTTACAAGTCCAAAATAGTCAGTTGACTCCGGAATACCTGCAAGAACACATGAGGTTCAAAGTAATCTTGATATTTTTTTGAACTCGAGAAGGGAAATATTGTGCTAAGAGGGTCATATTGAAATGGATCGACGTGGTTGATAAAAATACAACTTACTTCCACATATCTACGATCCAAAAAAAAGTTATATTAACAAAATTCTTAAAATGCAAGATGATGATGGATTGTTAATCGATTGACCTAATGAAATTAAAGATTGGTCGCGAAAGTCTTTAATGATCTCTATGAAGTTTTTCCTTTTTGTTCTTCGGAACCGGCTACAAAACATATACCATGTAAAGTCATGTGGCATATGGATAATGACTTGATTAGATATCCTAATTCAAAAAAGTTTGTGTTGCAATTTTCTGTATGAGTGGAAATAAAGACCCTAGATCAGATAGAATTTCATGATATTTTTTCCAAAAATATTTAGATAAAAGATGATATGTTCGTGATGGTCAAAGATTTTATTATTAATGATACAACCGGGATCTGCTTAATAATACCTATTATTTCTCTTATCCCTAAAGGAGAGGCCGATTAAGTTTCAATGATTATAGACATGTGTCTCGCGCTAACTTTGGATAGAAGGTTATCTTAAGATTGCACACTATCAGGTTACGACCATATGCAAATGACATAATTGCGCCAACTCAATCTACTTTTGTGAAAGGTAGATAAATTCAAGATAATACTCACGAAATTTTCTATTTAGCAGAAGAAATAAGAAGTCGAATAAACATTATGTGGTGGTTAAACTTAGTTTGACCAAAGTGTATGCCAAGGTTAGATGGGACTTTTTGAAAAATTGTTCTGAAAAAATTAGAGTTTCAAGATAAATGGGTTAAATGGTTTATGAGATGTGTCACATTAGTGAAATATCAGATAAAACTGAATGGCAAGAGAATCCTGGAAATTTACACCAAAATAAGAATTACGATAAGACGACACCCTTTCTCCCATCTTATTTTGTATGAATCTGAATCTCTCATTAGTCGGATCAACTTTGAATGTCGAAGCGAGAATATTGAAGGGGTCAAAATTACGATCGAATGTCCAAAACTTCCTCGTCTTTTATTGTGGATGATTCCTTGTTTTTCGTGTCACGGTCTACCAAGAAATTAGATGTATTTTAAAGATGTGTAACTTTTAATTGTGATTGTTCCGGGCAAAGTATGAATTCTCATAAGTTGAATATTTGATCTTGTAAAGGAACACTATTTAGTGTAATGGAAGAGACTAGTGGTAAACTAAATATAATCAGATATGATTGATTATATCCAAGAATCCTTACGATTAGGGATGGCAGTGGTTCAGTTTTTTGCAAAAATTTCAAAACCATAATCATAATCGTTTAATCTATTATAACCCATAACCGCATTATTCGATTTTGGTTTTTTAATCGGTCTTGCGGTTTTTAAACATAACCAAATAATAATTTAATAATATTATTCTTCATCAAATAAAATCACAAGTATAATTTAATTGCATATTTATTATTTAGTTTGTTATCTAGTATTTGAAGTTTGGTTTTAGAATTTTAATATATTTACTTCAACCTAAATTATTATACAATTCTCAAAATATATATGATAATAAACAATTTTTGGTTATTTGCTTTTATATTTATCTAATACCATAACATAACGGTTTCAACAATCAGTTACACTTTTCAAAACCATAACCTAATGATTTTAATCACGGTTTTATAACTCAATTTTATCACGGTTTTATAATTCAACTTTTTTATCGGTTTGATTATCATCGGCTTCGGTTTTTAATCGTAACCATTGTCATCCTTACCTATGGTGTATAACAGATCTAAGACTGCTCTTCAATGGCTTTTGAGAAATTAATTTCAAAATCTAGTGGTTAGAAAAAACTCCTCTCGAGAAGGGAGAAATGTTCTTATTAAATCTGTCCTCCATGTATTATCTAATTACATCTAATTACATAATGTCTATCTTTCTACTCTTAAAGACAATTCTACCAAAAAAAAAATATGCGGGTTTGGAAAGATTAGGGTGGGGATCAGCCAAGAAAAAAAATCCACCAGAAGGTATTAATATATAAAAGTAACTAGTATTTGATGTTGTTGATCCATAATCGAATTAGTGAATAAAATTTGTTTGTAAGTAAGGAAACCATAGTCAAAGGAGAGACATTATATATAATATTTTAGACAAAATATCGAATACAGCAGTTAAATTGAATTTAATACAATGTGTATTGTGTAGCGTGTAACCAACAACTTAGCTTAATATTACATTTTGCAGCACAATTTACATAAAAAAATGTGTATAGTCTATAAATTAAGAAGCCACATTAAACTAGCAGAACTACAACGTTTGGTTGGATCTACCTACTCACTAAAAAAAAGGTCACTTTGTTGTGTAACTAAGCTTGGTATGCACAAGGTCAATCCAAGCAAAATTGCATTAGGAACTATCTTTTTATCTCAACTTTACCTTGTGCCAAGGCTCATGTTTTTGTCAGCTATATCATTCATTCATTATAAAGCTGATAATTCAACTTCCCCAGTGCATGGTCTATATGCTGCAAAAGTACTATCATTTGAAAATGAACCTGGATTAAAGCAATTGATCCCTGTGTATCTAAATGACTTTTGCTCACTTCTATCCCCTACTACTATCTGTAAATATTCACAAACAAAATCAAAAACCAAAGATTGAAAACATTTTTAGGAAGACTGTAAATAAAAATTTACCGTATGAGGTGCTGGGTAAAGATGGAGACAGTGATCATAATTCCAGATAATGGGCTGAACATTTAGAGGGAGAGGACACAAATGACTTTGATGTGTTATTGTAGCAACAAGCTGCAAATATTATAAACCAACTTTAATAGAATGTAAAAAGACTATAATACCCCTCTTATAAATTTACTCACATGCTCAAACGGATCACTGGTTTCTTCTGTTGAAGGAGGAATGAGACAAGACCTTCGCATTCTATAAAGCAAATCTTGACGGAAAAAAACTATTTCTTGTGTGTAAAATTTTACTCTGTTTAAATAACCGTTAAATCAAATGCAAATGCAAAAAAGAGTGTAAAGATTCAGCTGTGAGTAGAAATTACCTGCATGGGTTACTTAAAAAGACAGCATTTGGTACATGCTTTTGAAGCTCTTCAGTTATGTATTTTGGCAAAGGACATCTAGGTAAAGCTGTTGAAGGACCTGAATTAATATAAATTCAACATTAATATTCAGAATTTGATAATTTAATAATCTAAAAAGTCATATGAAAGAAACAAACCTATATCATCAGGACCAGGAATGAATAGGAATCTACTATGTTCTTTTAACCTTTGACACGATGCAATCATTTCACCGAGCTTTCCAAACTGAGACCTGTATTGATAAACACTCGATTCTTATTTAGAGTAGAATGAGAGATTTGAAATTAAGAATATGAATTAGTTAGTACTCACCTGAGTATTGAGAAAGAACTAAAAGAAAGATTACAAGGTTTGGAACAAAAGTTTCCCATGAAAACAAACAAAGATGGAACTACTTCTACATTCTCGTATCCATTAAGTACAACCTCTAGATTCTTCATAGTCTTCTCTAGGTTAATAAAAATGTTGAGATTAGATTCATGGTATATATATATATAGTTAAGCTAAGAAATAACAAAATCAATTCATACCTCCTCATTATCCAACCAAATATCCGAAAGTATGACAAACATTTCATTCACTGCTCTTGATTCCAATTCCGAAAGTCTTAACTAATGCAATAGTTAAGGAGAAGTTTATAATAAAATATACAATCATGATTATATTTGAGAATATACATCAAAGGATACAGTTTCCTCTTTTGTAAGAATACCACCACCAAATAAGTCAAGTCCAATACAAAATGCAACTGACTTGTCTCGATCCTCAAGTGGAGGAAAACCACAAGTCTTAACCTATACAATGTTCGTAAGATATAGCAAACTTAGAACACAAAACTGATGATTTAAATGAATTAGTTGAAAAACAAAGACAAACCTGAAAAATACCATCCAAGAGCATTTCCCCTTCTGCTAAAATTATGGTGTTTTCTGAAAAGAAGCCTGTAGTTATCTTGTATAGAATGTTAAAGAAATGTTGCATATAAATATAAGAAAAGGAAATTCTAGATATACTATGAGAAGCACTGAATTAATTTTAAGTTTAGAAAGGATATTGCATGAGATAAATCAATTTCAACAGCTGCAGTAAGATCTTCTAAGTAGAAATGACCATCTTCTAGCTGAGATATTACACCCATAACCCATCTCCTTCCAATACGACCAACTAGGGATTGAATTGGAGATATCTGACAATATTTAAACATGGAAAAGTTAATATGTAGAGTTTAATTTACATGAATACATACATACAAGAAAGAAACAGGGTTACACCTCACAGGTCCCATGTTCAGAGACATCACTATCAAAAGCAGGCCTAGAAAAATGAGGATCACGCGAAAGCCTCTGAGAAAGCAGCTGAAATCTATCTCTATATAAAGTAGCTTTTGCAGAAGCATCGCCATGAATTGGGATTCTTCCAGTATGTCTGTACACAAATTACACCCTCAAATTATTAATTATCAGAAATAAAACTAAATTGACAGTTCTGTGACAATGAAAGAGGTACAAACTATTAAGCATAAAGCACTACAAATTATCAAATTATGCTTAAATATAACTCACGCTCTATAGAATGAAAATTGAAATTAAAAAAAAAGGTTGATATAACATACTGATAAAAGATCTTCTTAACAGCATCATATCGAAATTTAATTAAATCAAAGACATCAATAATTCGAAGCGCGGATGAACTAGAGGCTTCATCACCACCGTCCACGGCAGCTTCGGATTCAGCTGCTAAAAGTAGATTCACCACTTTCTCCACCGGATCTTTGTCCAGTATCGAAGATTTCACTAACAAATAAAACAATTAACAAAATAATTAAGTAATTATATTAGGAAATGAGTGAATTAGGAAAGAAGATAGGTTAGTGAAGTACGAGAGAGATGATGAAGCTCGTCGAGGAGGAGATCTATAGCGTCGTCGTAAGCATCCGGGAAGCGATTAATGAAGGATAGGATTTGAGATAAAGCATCGACTTTGAGAGTGTAACCTCTCATTTTGAATTTCCTTTGTACTTTGTTTCGTAATGCCCCTACTCCACTCATTCTTCTTCTTCTTTGATGTCTGCTACTAATTGGTATTGAGTGGGTATTCGTGTTTTGGGGGTTTTGTTATGGCCAGAAAATATGGATTTTGCAATTGTGAGCGGGATATTATAGAAAGAGTTGCCGCCAAGATTCTCACTACTATATTTTAAAGTTTCGGTGAGAAATGAAAAGTTTTATGAAAAATGGAAAATCTCCACTTGTTTGCTTGCCTGTAGGGTTGCAAATGAATCGATACTCTCACCAAGGGCTCGAGTTTGAGTTTGCTAAGGGTTTGTTTGAGTTCGGCTCGTTAATTAAACAAGCCAAGCTCAAGCTTTAAATTCAGGCTCGTTTACTAAACGAGACAAACTCAAACCTATATAAGTTCGACTCATTAAGCTCGTGAACAGTCTGGTAAGGGTTCGGTAAGAGCTTGTTAATAGGCTTGGTAGATATATTCAATAAAAGTTATATACATTTATACAAAAAATCAAAACTACGTAAAACTTTTGTATATGTAATTAATCGTAACTAAAATATTTTATATTTAATAAGTATATATTTTTTATGTCTAATAAATATACTTCTAGTATCTAGGGATGCAAATGAACCGATACTCTCACCAAGGGCTCGAGTTTGAGTTAGCTAAGGGTTTGTTTGAGTTCGGCTCGTTAGTTAACAAACCAAGCTCAAGAAAGCTAAAGTTCGGTTCGGCTCGGTTCTTATCAAACTCAAACCAATCTCAAGCTCACTAAAATATTAGCAAACAAACTCAAGAAACCTAAAGTTCGGCTCGGTTCGGTTCGTTTGCAACCCTACTTGCCTGTGTGACTTTGTGAAAATTGGTTAAAGATTATTTTATTTATTGTATCTATTTATATAAGTATGATCTAAAAATAAACTTTCTTTTAATATATATGAAGTCCAACTAGTAATCAACTATCAAATTTTAAATTATAAAGAAAACCTTTGTGAATAATATTAAGGTTGAAAAAAAAAGGTCGAATTGGTCATAATGTATCATATTGTTTCTTTCTTATTCTTTAATTGGTCAAATGCATTTATAATAAATTAAAATTGATCGAATGAATAAAATTGTTGTTTTAATGTGTTTCTATAGTCTTTCTCTCGTCTTAAACTTAACTTAAAGTAGTATACAAGTAAAGTGTTTAACAAAATAAAAACAAAAATGAATTCTTATACAACAGTGCAACACGTGGTAAGATCGTAAATGACAAAAGTATTTAAAACTTTTACTGAGAGTTTTAGAATAACTATGTTTAGAATAACTATGTTTATCGTTAATCTAATCGATATGTGCATATCAATTGGATGATAATTGATATTGGACTCACATAGCAATTATAATATGTATATGCATATTGTTTTTGAAAATGAATTATTTTTGAAAAAAAGACATCATCTTCTATGACAAACTATGTATTGATGATATTAAAAATAATTATGGATTTAATTTTTTTTATAAATCATCTTTTTTCATGAGTTATTAGTCATCTTTTTCACAAAAAATATATATTTGGCAGGAAACGGGATATATTAAGTATACCTTTTCATTTTAACTTGTCAAAATAAATTTTTATATTGCAAACAATAGTAAAATATTGTACTTTATTATTTCAATCCCAAAAAACAATACAAGAGTACAACAAAAACACTAAAAAATTTGAGAAGTATGCCATAATATCAAATAACAACATATGAAATGTGTTATATTGATATTACTTTATAATTTAAGATGACATTAGTAAAATCTTGTATCCCTTCTTGAAGGATACCTATTATCTCACACAAGCAGATTTAGCAAACTTTTTTGACCCAGTTGAAATTGATTATTATTTATGGGTTGGGATGGGGTTCCTAGACATGATAAGTATAATTTTGTTATGGATAAACTATCAGGCATATCTAAGAATTATTAGAATTATCATACTTTATCAATTGTATTGATTATGTCAGCAAATTAGATCTTATAAAAAATTCTATATTCATATATTATTTCTAGAACCTAAAGCTAGTGGCAGCAATGTTTACCATGAAAGATTATCGGATGATAATCTTTTCACTAGACTAGTTGTAGGTAGAAACTAAATGAAAAACAACTACCAAACCTCGAGGTTCCTACTACAAACTTACCTCTAAATTCTCTTGATCTTCTCTTATGACCAACTATTAATATCATATATGCTAAAAATGGGTTTGTTGGTTGACTAGATTATAGTTTCTAGAAGTTGTAATCACAAAAATCAAGAACTGGAAAATTAGAAAATTCTAATTTCCTGGGTAGTAGTTTCGGCCTAGGAATAGAGATAGCTTAGAAAAAAAGTTGGGTAAGGAATCAACGATTAAGTTTTAAAAGAAAAATTGTTAGTCTTTACCTTTAAGAATCAAATATAGTTTTCTCAATGAGTAAGAATATGGATAGATTCATAAACTAACTCTTCTTAATTGGGTGATTAATCCAAACGATAGAATTCTTGATGGTTAAGAATCCATTAATATTTTACATATAAAAGTTTGATGTGTAAACACCATACCCATTAAACCTTTATAAATAAATCCATACGACCATATCCTTTATGGGTAAATATTGATGAGTAAAAACCCATTAAACCTTTTGTGGGGTGTTAAATTTAACTTTGAACCTTTTTTGGTTATTATTCCTTAATATAAATAGAAGAGAATAATTATTTGTTAATTTTTATCTTATATATATTTATTAAACAATTAATACTTTTTCAAAACAATATAATAATAATATATTATTTTCTCTTTACTTTTAATTAAAAAATTATGTAAATAAGACATAATATTTAAGATAATATATTTATAGATCTTTTAAAATAATAATTAAACTCCCTTTCTATTTATGTTTCCATTTTAATATATCTATGGCAATTTTACTAAAACTATAACAAAAGAAATCAACTCATCTTCCAAAGAAAAGACCAAAAGACATTTTTACCATTGGTTTTTCAGTATACTGAGATAAAGCTAATATCCAACCAAAAGTTATGTAAATGCTCCACTATGGTAACATGATTGAAATCCTACAAGTAAATATTATATATAGAGGTTCGACTTAAATGGTCTTTGTCCTCAACCTACCAATAGACTACCCTACTAGAATCTCACTAGTAGACTGTTGAGTCTATATCATACATAGTTATCTAGTTAGTACTTAGATTACCTTAAATGGTATTATCTATTAGATTTCAAGCATCTGGATAAAAAACAATACTACCTAAATATGTTATATAACACATTGTCTGGCTAGGATGAGGTTAATTAATACAACCTTACAATGATGTGGATAACACCTAAAGTTTATTTTGTGTATATATGTCATGATCATTTCAATTGTATACCCAACGTACAAGATATATAGAGTCATGGATAGATCTGCACACATATTATATCAAAGTATACATACTTGATATGATCACTGCATCCGTACAAATTCAAGATTAAGAGTATCTAATCCTTTAGTAGCTACAAATTCACTTTCGGGAAAGTGATCCTACATAAGTCCCTTTTATACATATCCATATTTCGGTGAGTTTGACCACATATAGGACTACTCCGATGACAGTATGCATGACACCTACATCTATGGTCAACCTCTACCATAACCTTCATGCAATTAAAGTTCCAAACAATGATTACTTGGTTAGAAAGTATTTATGATGTGTTTGTCTCGAGTAACCGGCCTACGACATACGCGTCGCTATCCTGATATCCCTTCGTATCTTTACACTCAAAACAATAATTGATAATATACTATAACATTTCTTATGACTACCATCATGTGTGTTGCTTTGTGGTCTTAAGCATAGTGACTACATTACCTACTTGTATCTACAAGTGAAAAGTTATTGTCTTGGGCACATAATGTCACTCATTTTATGATAGATTTTGAGATATAATATACATCATTTAGGTGGGTTCTTAAAATTTTAATGTGGGATTTATCCCTTTATATGACATGTTTTGAGTAGTTAGCTAATCTTGGATATATGCGTGTTTTTTCAGAACAACATGAGATTAATTATGTCTAAGTGTGTAACTCTTAGGAACATGGATGATACAAGACCCCTAGATGAAGACAAAAGGTTGAAGAGTCAAGGAAAAACCTAAGGCAAGTCGCAAAAGAGCCAACAGTTCCATGAGAAGCTCAACAAAATTTGTCGGAATAATGTCTCAGTCGACTTTGAAAAATTGCGACAAATAATTGGTGAAGAATCTTATTATGATATTTGCACACAAGAAATGTCTTGGAATCTAGATCGTGTGAGAAGAAATAGTTTGTGAATCAGAGTTGAATTAAGAAAATTATGGGCGTTTTGTTGTGAATAACTAGGTTGTCCAAAATTTTACAAAGAGTCTATTGGACCACTTTTTACTCACTTAAGCTGAACCACCCCATGAGAAACATTTGCTAAAACTATATGTATTTTTATGCTTAGAAAAAGAGAACTTGTCATATTGGATAATGATGTATCCTTTTATGTGATATATTATTTTAGTCACAATACATATTTTAAGGGGTTATTTAAGGGATTATTCCCTATATTTAGATAATTTTTTATTTCTCGTGTAGTTTTGGATATTTGTTACTTTTAGAGTTATTTGTGCATAATTTGTGTGTAATTTGTGTGTTGAGCGTGCATATGTCAGATACTTGGATGATACGAGACCCCGAGACAAGAATAAGAAGTTGATAAAGGAAGGTAAAACCCAAGTCAAGGAGTTAAATGACTAAAAAGTCACTTTTGGAAAGCGAGAGTGTTTTCGACTAACTTGGAAAACAATAAGATAGATTACCACGTGCAATTGACGAAAATTTTGAGATATCCCATTGGTTTTGGATATTACTTGAAGTTAGGAGCGCGTTAGAGTTGACGGTTTGTGATTTAGAGTTAAGACGAAAAAGTTATAAAAGTTGCAATTGTCGTGGCTCTGACAAGTTCACTCCTTTACTCAAACGCTTTTGGGTTAACTTGGGCCATTAAAAGGGGTCCACAAGTTCAAAAAGATTTTAAACCCTTCATATATTAGTTTATATCACTAGGAAGGGTTACACTTGAATTAGCCCAACTGTACCACTTCTATATCATTTCACCAACAATCTAGGGTAACTTAGAATTAGTTCCTTGTCATAAATAATATTCTAAAACTTTTATCCTTAGATTTTATTGCTTTTAGTATTGACTAATATATTTTAGATCGATTTTGCAATCATGTACGAAACTTGAATACTTTTTGGATGATTATTTATGTTATTCAGGACCATTCCATGTTTAATTGAATTAGGTTATGATTATTAGTTGTTTATGAACTAGTTAATTCATCTTTCTATATCCTGATCAAATATTGAATTTAGTGACTTGACTGTCACCTTAATGGGGGTTTTGGGAATAGACCTAGTTCGTTTACGTCAGCTGTGTGTTAGTGATCCTGATGGGTTTGGCTAGCCGGATAATCATATACGGTAATTACTTGTAGCTCTGATCTTTACGTAAAATCCCCTCAACCGAGTACTCTAGTAATTGTTGAGGCAGCATACTAAGATACCCTGACGAGAGTTATAAGGAAATTTGAATCCAAATTAGCATAACTACCCAACTCACCCTCATAAATAGAACCATCAAGTCGGTAGGTCAGGGGAATACTAATCAACTTGGGTTATACTCTCATACTTAAAACTCTTCGTTAGTTTATTTACTTTTGTAGTTTAATTCATAATTTAGTTTATTTTTGTTTGCGTTTAGTTCTAATTATACAAACCAAACAAATAGTTTATCTTTTAATTTCAGTCTTTTAGTAGTAACAACTAAATCATCTATATTGTCTAAAAACACAAAATCAAGATTAACAAACACATTCCCAATGGAGAACAGTATTATTACTTAGTCATTACTTGAAAATGAGCTCCTATTACACATTCAAAGAACACATTACTTTTAGAGAGTGGAACTATTATAAATGTTATACTCTTTGCGATGGAGAATCAAATGAAGCAGTTGGAATGGTGCTCCCTGACGAGGAAGACCTTGTTCACGGCGTTGAATAACAGGTGGATAGCCTCTTTGTGGTACTCCTTGTGGCGGTACTAATTGCCCAAGCGGTATATTATTATTTAATATCACTTGATCCACGACTTCAACCATTGCTTCTTTCTTCCTTTGCTCTCTATCTCTCTCGTTTTTTCCGAGCATGGGATAATTTCTCGGGATCCGAGAGCATACACCAATACCTAGAAAGAAACATGAAAAGAGATAAAAACAAAACAAGCGTACAACTGAAACAACTAAAAACAACTACGCTAAACTAAACACAATAACTAACTAGGAAAATTCCCAGCAACGGCGCCAAAACTCGGTGGTTGCAAAGGTGTGATAAATAAATGATAATAAAAGAACAAACACCTTATACTACCATGAGAAACTCACTACGAGTGTACAGATCATTTGCAAGTTATAGTTGATAAGTAAGATTCGTTCTCAGGGATATATCGTTTAGCCCAGACTCATTTTTAGATGAGAAAGCGTTATAAAGATTAATTGTTAAAACTAAAAGACAAATATTTGTTTGGTTTTATAATTAAGGAAGCAAATAAAAATTAAACTACTAGTGCAAATAAATAAACTATTAAGAATAAAGTTAAGGTATATAACTTAGGTCTGCTAGTATGCACCAAATATTAATTTGTCTCATTCAACAATGCAATTTTTTTTTGATTTTTTTAGAATTAGTTATGACAATTTTAAAAAAATTCCCGGAAGCGCGTGTGTGATGGAATTAGTAGTAGGTGGTGGTGGTGAATGGGTTGTTGTGGTGGTGGTGGTGGCGGTAGTAATACGACAGTGGTGGTGGTTGTGGGTGGTAGTGATGGAGTAACAGCAGTGGTTGTGGTCAAGGTGGTGGTGGTGGTGGAAAGTTGTAATAGGTTGGTTAAATTCAAATGATAAATATTAAAATAATTAAAAAATTATATAAAAATATTTATCAAAAGGTGTTTTTAATAACTAATTTTATTAAGTAGTAAATAAGTTTTTTTAAGGGAAAATGACCCAAAAAATCAAACTAATAATTTTTTATGCCCAATTAAATCAAGACAAAAAAATCTGCCCAATAAAATCATGAACTTAATTATTTAATAATTTATTTGACTAAACTACCCTTATTTTAAAAAGAAAGCAAAGGAGGCGGAAGAGCTCGCAGCAGTAGTTAAATTGAAGAGAAGCTCCAGCGCCTAGCTTCAACCTTCGACCTCTGTGATCTCTCGACCCAAAAAAATTATTGGTGGATCAAAGCTTTTCAACACCGTTCAACACCGTTGATCAGTGCACGAAGACAGTTTTCCACCACTAGCGCTACCGCCGACATCCCCTCACCACTATTCACCGCTTGCAGATCGTTCTTCACCACCAACATCCCCTTCCGTACCACCAAACACAATCTGCACCATCCAATATACATGAGATTAGAGAAATCAAATTACAGTGTTAAAGGCTTAATTCGAACTGGATTGATTCCAGAAAGTAAATGTATTACTGGACAGTAGCATCCTATGTTTATTGTAGCCGATGACAAGCTTGGGTGTTGGAGAATTACAGAGATCACAAACACTCCAAGACCTATTCACATGTCTGCTCTAGAGATGTTCGACCAAATGGCGCAGAGACATTTCTAGGAGAATGGTGATATTGCTCCCGTATTGCATCAAGCCCTACAACTTTCCTGCATAACCAAGTGTTGGCGCTTCCATGTCCAAGCAAGAGTCTTCAATGCCCTACAACTTTTATTTCTCGACACATTTCTTAGCTTCTAAATTTCTTCGGTGCTTATCTTACATTTCTAATGTAAGAATTCTTATTCATACATAAACATACATCAATTACATCAATCTATTTTTCTTTCTACTATTAACATTGTCTGGTTTGTGGATTTTTGTGTGTTTTATTCTGATTGTATTTTTTGTTAACAGAGAAAGATAAATGGAGGCTTTTTTGACTTGCGAGGCAGAATTGAAGAAGAAGCTGATGGATTGTGGAAATTCACTCCTCAATCCATATGAAACTATCCCTCAGCTACTCAACAGGCTTGATGTAAATCATTCTTTTTTCACTTTTTATTTGTAATTGAATGTATGTGTATGTATATCTTGTGATTTGAATGCGTTTTTAGTTAATAATTAATTACACAATTGGTCCCTGTGCTGTGCAAAATAGCCAAATACGTGTGTGTGTGTGTATCTGCTATGTTTGGAAACACGGGGTATATTTGGCTATTTGGCATAACACATGGATCAATTATGCAACTATCCCTATTAATAATAATTTGAGTATTATCAATTGATTTGGCCGAATTTTTTTCTATAGCTGGTTTTTTAATAGTCAATACTGATATTACCATGAATAAAAGTGCATTTATAAGATACAGTTTTCTATCAAGAGATAAATTACAGTTACTAATAGGATCTATTACACATTTACAGTTGTTCAAAATAGTAATATTTGAGTCTGTAAATGCTCTTGAGTGAAAAACTGCATTTCATATCCCTTTAGCTGCTGATTCTGTTCCTAAAGTAGATGCTTGTCCTCCTTTTAGGTTACCCTGCATATCTGTAACTAAGCACTTTGCAGTTTTATTATTGTCATTTAAACTAACATCTACATTTAACTATATAGTTCTACACACTGCTTAATTTATACAAGTAAGTTTAATTTTGATGAGTTTTGGTTGCATTTTATAGAATATGTACAAGCTCCTGAACTTCACAAAACCAATGAAAAGTGAAGATGTAATGGAGGCATTTAAGCATATAATAAACTCAATAGAAACTACTGAACTATTGAAACATGAGGATCTTGACGTAAGAGTTTCAACAGTGTGTTGCATCTGCCGAATCTTGAGAATCACTGCTCCCACTTCACCTTATTGTGAAAATGAATTGAAGGTATTTCCATTTTCTATTTTTTTTAAAAATCTGTTTATGATCTACATCTACTTATTCTTTGGGTTGGTATGCAGGATATTAGTCATGTTGTGGTCAGTATATTTACAGAATTGCCCTTTTTAGCTGAACGTGAGTTAATTGCATTATAGGTCACTATATTATGCAGAAAAATGCACTACATGCCCCTATATTATAAAACTATGGCATTATATGTCCATATACTATGCAAAGACTTCAATATAGGTCCCTATATTATGCATTTCATGACACTATATGTTCCAGTTTCGTAAGTTTAAAATCCTTTTCTGATTTTTGTTCCTTTTGATGCATTTATTGTCACAGGGTGCTTTATATTTCAGTTTGTAGATATGTGGTTCATAATAACTATTACAAATTAAATGATGGATTTGATTTTATTTTGTTTATAGGAGCTCTAAGAAAAAGAAAATGCTACACCATTCAAACCTGCTGCTTTTTTATGTTTTTCTCTCATGCAACATCATGTTTTGTTTAACAATAATAATATCATATTTTGGTCAGATGTTTACCACACTTTCTACACTTTCTTTGGAGAGACAAAGTTATATATTTGGGATAAATTGCACCATTGGTCCTTTGTTGAAGCTTACATGTTTTTTTAACAGTGGACTTATTGATTTGCCAAGTATGTGCGTGTATTTATATATTGTAAATTAGAAATATGTTGTGATGAGTTGTATGTGTATTTGCAGATGAAGTGAAAGAGGCGTTGAAACTTGACAAGGAAATGGAAGATTTAGCGAAACTATTGATTGCGGAACAATCATTACTTGCATTTGGAAGAGGATATAATTTGCACCTTTTGGACAAAGTAGACTTATGGCTTTATACGAATCTCATCGTTGAACCCCATCACTTCTTCTTCAACTGATGGGAAGATTTTTTTTTTTTAGTCGAAACAACTGATGGGAAGATTATTTTTTGTATTGGCGCCTTGGCGGAATTCTTTTTTTTTTTTGTCAAAATATTGGTGGAATTCAATACAACTAGTGATGAGATTTATATGCGTCATGGGATTTTATACGTTAGTTGATGGGATATAGTTGTATTGGTGGGATTTTTTTTTTGTCAAAATATTGGTGGAATTCAATACAACTAGTGATGGGATTTATATGCGTCATGGGATTTTATACGTTAGTTGATGGGATATAGTTGTATTGGTGGGATTTTTTTTTGTCAAAATATTGGTGGAATTCAATACAACTAGTGATGGGATTTATGTGCGTAATGACGGGATTCGTCACGTTGGCGGGATTCGTCGGTGACGGGAATCGTCCGTGACGGGAATCGTGCTTGACGGGAATCGTGCTTGACGGGAATCGTCCTTGACGGGAATCGTGCTTGACGGGAATAGTTATTATGGTGTAAGGGTAAACATGTAATCTTATAATAGTAAGTTAATGGATGATTCTTTGGGGCAAGTATAATATTAGTTTGATTTTTTGGGTCATTGACCCTTTTTTTAATAGGTATTTATGAATTAATGACTTTTTTTTAATAAAAGAATGTCTAGAATTTTAGAGCAACTATTTTAATGAAAATATTCAATTAATTACATATAATTGTCTTAAAAATTCTCTTGAAACTGCATACTAGCTCTTTTCACTTCTTAAGATGCAATTTAAATAACTAATTAAATTCCTACCCCGCCCCCAAAAAGTGAAAAAAATACAAAATAACCCATCGCCCTCTCCTCTCGGCTCTCCCTCCCCCGCTACGGTAAACCACCGCCACCTCCACCTCCACCTCCACCTGCCATAGCCACCACCAAACTGTTCCATTTGCTTTCTTGGTATAAGGTATATTATTATCATTTGCTTGGATATAGTTTGCATTTTCTGTTCCCGAAATCTTTTATGAAGTGTGTTTCTCTTTCTTGAAAATTTGACACTCATTTCAGCTTATGGCTTTTCCTTTTCATATATGCTTATGGTTTTGGTTTGTTCGGAACTTAATTTCAGCTCAATTTGTGATTATAGCTATTGGATTATGGCATTTCTTGTTAATTTTCCAATGTTCTTTGAACCACTGGGGTTTATTGTCAAGTTCTTTCGAGTTTAATATGTGATTATGTTTTTCTCATCAATGATGAAATTTTCGAGTTCTAGGGATTTATGGCTTTCATTGGGATTCAGTGATACGTGTTACTAGGGACGAGTCATGATTTTCCGATGGGGTCTGACAAGGCCCATTATTTTAGTTTATTTCAATATAGGTTCCTATATAATGCAAAAATTGCACTATAGGTCCATATGTTAATTTTTTGAGTAATTTGTGGTATAAGTACCTAAATTATACAAAATACTATATAGTTTATCATAGTAATTTCATAAAATTAATATAAATCAAGCCAATTTACTTAATTAATTATCTCTTTTAGTTATGTGAGAATATAGATTGTAAATTAAAGAAGTTGAATTTCCATTTATCAGCAGGGTTAGGAAGAGAATTTGATAAGAATGGCTTATGGGGGCACAACTGTAGGTCCACCCGGAGCATCAGGTGGGCCCACAACAATAAAGCAAGTGAAACTAGACAAAGAATGTGAGCTAAGAATTGAAGTGGGTCCCGATGCACCTTTACGCTTACGTCTCCTCAACGGAAATGCAGAGATATTCGGCACTGAACTTCCTCCTGAAATCTGGCTTTCTTACCCTCCTGGACTCAAGTTTGCTGTATATACTCTCTCCTCCTATTTTTGCTTTTTTTAAAATTAATTTAAAAGCAATATCTTATCCAGTTTTGAATTTTTTTCAACAGGTTTTTACATGGTATGGAGCTACAATTGAAATGGATGGTATAACTGAAACTGATTATACAGCTGATGAGGTGTGTTGTGTGTCATAGTTAGTTAGTTAGGCTATACGAAACTATGAATGTTTACTTTACTTTACTTAACTTGCAGACACCTATGGTTAGTTATGTTAACGTACATGCTGTATTAGAAGGAAGAAGAAACCGTGCTAAAGCTTCTCCAAATGACTCAGATGCTTCTGAAGGTCCAAGAGTTATAGTTGTGGGACCTACAGATTCAGGAAAGAGTACTTTATCAAGAATGCTACTTAGTTGGGCAGCTAAACAAGGTTGGAAACCTACTTTTGTTGATTTAGACATTGGACAAGGTTCTATTACAATACCTGGTTGTATTGCTGCTACACCTATTGAATTACCTATTGACCCTGTTGAAGGGATTCCTCTTGAAATGCCCCTCGTTTACTTTTACGGACACACAACTCCTAGGTATAACTATAAACTAATAGCTTTTAAGTATGTATAGTCATTGTTTTTTAACTTTGTGGTGGTTTACACTTTACAGTGCAAATATAGATCTGTATAAGGTACTTGTAAAGGAGTTAGCTCAAACTTTAGATAAACAATTTGCTGGAAATGCTGAATCTCGAGCTGCTGGTATGGTAGTTAATACTATGGGTTGGATAGAAGGTGTTGGTTATGAGGTAATTATTTGAGTTGACTTTTTCTGTAACAAAACTGTAAAATCTAACACTATCTTCTCTTTTGTAACTAGTTGCTTCTTCACGCGATTGATACATTTAAAGCCACCGTTGTTTTAGTTCTTGGTCAGGTAATACTTGATCTTCGAACATAATATTTGTTGGGATTTTACGTTTAAAATGTTACTCTTTGTAGGAGAAACTGTGTAGTATGCTAAGAGATGTGTTAAAAGATAAGGGAAATGTGGATGTAGTGAAGCTTCATAAGTCAGGTGGTGTTGTTTCTAGGAATGTAAAAGTTCGTCAGAAAGCAAGGGGATGGAGAATAAGGGTAATGAATAAATTATTGACTAATTTAAATAATGTTAATTAATTAATAATTTACTCTTAATTATACTCAGGAATACTTTTATGGGCTGACGAATGATCTTTCTCCGCATTCTAATATATCAAACTTTAGTGACTTGTCTATTTACCGAGTTGGTGGTGGACCCCAGGCTCCACGTTCTGCTTTACCCGTTGGTGCTGAGCCTGCTGCGGACCCCACAAGATTAGTTCCTGTTACTGTTTACAGGGATTTTCTTCATTTAGTTCTTGCCGTTTCATATGCTAAAGAACCTGATGAGATTATTTCCAGGTATTTAATATATATATTTGCATGGCTTATCTCTCACACGGTCACACCCTATTGTATTCATGTTTTCCTCTTATTTTTGACAGTAATGTTGCTGGATTTATTTACATCACAGACATTGATATTCAAAGGTATTGACAATTTTTTACATTATATTTTGGTATTTTATTTGTGTGTATATGTAAACCTCATTATTTACAATTGTTTCAGGAAAAAGATTACGTATCTTGCACCATGTGCTGGAGAACTTCCTGGAAAGTATCTGATCGTTGGTAATTTGACATGGGTTGAAACCTAAACTTGGAATATTGTGGATAGTATCATAAGAATTCTCTTTAGTGGTAAATTTACTGTGTAAACTATTATCGGTTTGTAGCTCATTTGGATAGAATGGGTTGTTTTGTTTTTTCTTTTGGGATAGTTGTTGCAGTTAAGTCACTAAACTCTAAATGCATGGAGTATGCTTTTTTGCATTGATCTAACTAAAAATTGGAGATCTCTTTTTTGGACAACTATAGTGTTTAGAGATCAAAGGCATGTGAATTAATACAATTGAGAATAGGCAACTCAACCATTACCACCGCCTTTCATGGCAACACCCATTAATGAAAACAATGAAGTTTTAATACACGTCTCCAATTTGATAGCAAATAAAGGATGTTAGCAAGATACTTAAGTTTGCCAATCACAATAGTTTGGAAATATATAAATGACAACCCATACAAATATAAAACCACTAGATTTTTTACACACATTTGCTTTCGGATAACTCTCCTAGTTTTTGTTTTTTCGAGGGATGTAGAATCGAATTCAAATAAACTTCTTCTAGGGTACCAAAGATAAAGCTCATGTCCGGCCTTCTTTCCAGTCTATGATCTAAACAAGATTTTACTAAATCTGTAATTGTTCTTCCAACACCCTCTTCAACTCCAAATGAGGAGTTCACAAGCATTTCGGCCTTGAACACTTTGTGTGATACAAGGCCATATCCATTTTTCACTTTCATTATTAGCTCCATTAGTAAAACACCAAATGCATAAGTGTCCAATTTAATACAACTCACATTTACATTTCCTAGTCCATTCTCTGGGGCACACACTGCATAACTCCCAAAGAAACCAGTTGGGTCGGGTTTCACAAGAATGGGTAGCTCTCCAGGTCCAGCTAAAAAATTTCCAGCAATCGCACACAGCTTGAAGTTATTTTTCTCGTCGATCATGAGATTTTCGGCACTAATGCTTCCAATAAAGTATTTGTTTTCATGGATTAATTTGACTAAACAAGCCAATTCTTTTGCAACTCGCATTCGATCTATCCAAAGGAACTCATCTAAAGGAATAGCATCCGAAACCGATTGTTTTGCACGGAAATCATATACGATCGCAAAATTATCATCAACCGAGTACCCAATAACTTTCGGCAAAATATTTTGTGATCTTAAAGATTCCTCAATTGAATATGGCTTTAATTCTCCTTTATTCATCAATAAAAGTTCCGTAGCGATATTTTCCGGATAACCAGCATGGTAAAATTGAACTGGGAAGCCAAAATCCCAAGTTTTTATAACTACATCTTGTTCTGCAAAGTTCATATGAAGTTTGGAACTAAAAAATCTCCCTGTCCGATTCTGGCTAATCATACACTTCTTACTGAAATTCTCTGTAAGTTTTTTCATTTCAGAGAGATTGTAATGTTTGATACCACCTAAATTTATGCCTTCAATTCTTTCGGATGGTAATACAGTAAATCCTACACTCTTAGCAATTGCGTCAATATTACACATGGGGTGATCTGTGATGTGCGCAGGTGGATGACAATAATTACGAACGCGAATTTTCAACAACCTACATACAAATTTTACTTCTTTAGGGAGCTCGGAATCGTTGTCCCCCACCATGATTTGATAAATCGACGAAGACATGGTTTTCCCGGTTTACCCTAATCTGATACGATCCCTCTTATTTTATTTGAGACCTTTTAAATGCTCTTTTTTTTCATACGGAATATTTAATATTTATCCTTTTATTTAATCATTATTTAACACCACTATTACCTATCTTATTATTTTCTTAAAAAAGTAGATAAATAACATAAACCTCCACTTTATCTTATTTGGTGCCTTACTTAGTGGAATTTGTTATTGGCATTTAAAACACCTTTTACATATAAATAAATAGAAGGATGAAATTCAAAATTCAATAATATATTGACCGTAACAAAAATAACTCAATATCATTTTTCTTTTCTAAATGAGATTTATTTAATTAATTTGTTATTTAGATGTAAAATGAACAATTAATTTATACTATCTTTGTGAATAACTAACTATGTTGATTCTTTTGAAAAGATAGTATTGTACAAAAAAAAATAGTAGTATAAATATCTTATTTTTAATCATATATGCCATATATTTTTAGTAGTATAAACTACATTTTAGTAGTATGGACATTATTTAGTATATATTAAAAAATAGTTTTATAAGTTTCTTATTTTTAGACCCTATAAATTTAACAATACAAACAATATTTTACTTACGTCCAAAAAAAAAAAACAATATTTTACTAGTATAGATCTTATATATTAGTAATATAGATCTCATTTTAGTAGTATAAACCGCTACTTAATAATAAAGATACGGATACTAGAAATATAACTATTAATATAATTGCCAATATTATTTGATTAATTTTAAAATTTTAAAATAAAAAATATTCTCTTTTAAGATACAAGAAAGAGAAAAAAATAAAGAAAAATATAAAATTCAAAATTCAAAACCAAAGGGAGGAGAATAGGACATTACTCAAGATTTTACCAATTAAAAACTTTTGGAAGATAATATAATTTTAAAAACTATTTGAAGGATTTTATCGAACACTTGAGGGTTAGTAGTATTAGTTGATAAAAAACTTAAGCAATTCTATATCACAACATAAATTTAAGAGTGTAGGATAGAGATTACTTAGTTGTTTAGTGTGATATGGTTACCCTACATCCACTACCTAAGATAGTCACCTTAGGATTTTAAGCTCATCTACTAAGCTTCTGATTGTCTTAATAGTGAAAAACGAATACTATACAAGGATTTTTTTCCGCGCTAAACCACAAATGATACACCATGATTTTTTCCAGGCTAAGTCATAACCTCTAAACATGATTTTTAATGAGCTCAATCCCAAAATCTAAATCAAGACTTTTATCAGGCTAAGTCACAATATAAGAGAGATTTTTGCTAGGCTTCATCTTAATCTCTAAACATATTCTTCTTTAATCTAGAGCAAAAGCTAAACACTTAAATGTTTGAATATTACAATGAACACAAATGACTCCTTAATGAGTAGATAATAAAATGAAACTTGTTGACTCCTTGATAAGTTTATTGATTAATGAAGCTTGATGATAATATCCTTGTTGAGTAGATGATAAAGTGATGTTCTATTTACTTTTTCTTGAGTATATTCTACAATGAAAATTGATTTTCTCCACGAAGATTATGATTATCAAGCTTTTTGAGTATGATAAGAATATGAAGATTTGGGTGCTTGAGAGCTCTTACTTTAATGCTTGAAAATGGTGGTAGTTGAATTTTATCAAGAGCGTATTGAATGATATATGATGGGGGTATTCATAGTCTTTGTTTAAGCCCCCTTTGTTGATAAAAAAATTTATGGAATACCAAAAGCAAGAACCAGTTTAGGCAAACTGGGATGTCGTTTTTAATGATTTGTACGATTTTCACGTAGTGCAGTTAATAACCCGACGGTTAAAAACTCAACATCTCTAGTCTAAAAGCTGGGTGACTTTTTTTTAGCTCAAATCAAGAACCCATTTTAAAGTAAGATGTCGTTTCTTCAAAAAAGTATGTCGTTCTTTAAAACGGTATGAAGTTTTGCTAAATCGGCATCCTGTTTTACATTTTGTATTTTGGTTTGGATTTTTGAGCACATTGATCTTGCTATAAACAAAAGTTGTTAAAATGATATTCTATGAAAGTTTGTAGTTAAACTCGATAGCCAATTATGAACATATAACAAGTAATGGCCAACACCTTTTTGAAAATACACATTTTAGCATAAGTAATGATACTTGGATTCTATATCATATAACATAATAAATGTTCTAAATATGAAAAAATATAAAATGCAATTTACACCATTTGGAGAGAAAGATCACACAACAAGATATAGCGTAAAACGCATTTAGAAGATCAAAGTGATAAAAAATGAATATTTTAACTAGTTGGATTGCATGAATAATATGTGATAGAGCAAATGATATGTTGAACATAAGATATCAAAGTATAATGACAATTAAAGAAGGTCAATCGCACAAATAATTGTCACATAAAAACACAATAGAAGGGGCAATATGTCGACATTCTCCCCCTTTTTAATGAGGGTAAATCTTTCAACAAAGAAACCATACAATGACACGTTTATGCAAGACTTAGAGGTGTGACTCCCCCTCGTAATATGCATATATGCTATTACAAAACTTTAAGTAGTGCTAATAGAATATGGAAGCACATATAGAGTCTTTTCAAGTAACGAGTCCCCCTCACATAAATCATATATCAAGTATATGAGAATTGCAACAAATAATATTTAAGCAAGACAATCTCTCAATGCAACATGTCATAACAAATGATTATTAAGATCAATTATGCAAGCAACATGTCAAATTAATATTTCTACTCTTTCGTCTTAATAAAAAAGTGGGTAAGCATGTCAATTTAAGAATATCATTTTATCCATTAAGAATTAGAAAGTAGGATCAAGAGGAACACTAATATGCATATAAATTAATAAGTGCAAATAGTTATAAGATAAACCAAGATAATCATTACACTCTTAAGAAGATAATATCCATAATCCATCTAACAAATAATCACGCAAGTATGGGAGCAAGATAAGCAAAGAGAAAGAATTGTTTCACCCATTTTCCATCTTCAATGTGATTTTAAGTATCCATCATCAAGCAATCAACCACTAAGTCTCTGGAGGATCCTTTTCCTACCACCACAAAGACGAAGTGCTAGCTATCCAACATGTTTTGGGTCCTTGAGGGTTAAGAGTATATTTTATAATCCACTTCGGCCTTTGCCAGTAGGGCACTAAGAAGCCTATCCCAATTGGTTTTGATAATAACAACTAGATGCAATATGCCTATAATTTTCACAATATGCGCAAGAGGATTTAATACAAGAAGAAGATGCACCTTGTGATAGGGATGTTTTTACAAATACATTTTCAAAACATGTCGTTTGATAAAATGAAATCCAACACCATTTTTCTCAAAGCTCGACTTTTGAAATCCCAACATTAAATCCAAGTTTCTTTGTCCATTTGTAAATTTCAGAATAACATTATTAAGATCCTTGACTTTTTGGGACCATTCTTATCTCTATCAAAGTTCGTGACACATTAAGTTCCACCTACAACCCCCATTATTAATTGACATTGTTTTCATTTACTTTTATCAGGACATTTCCAATACGAAAAGCCCCATCGATATCGTCGTATGTCATCATAATATCCATTATCATACTGTCTGACTTCTTTAACAAATGTGCATCGTCCTTTATTTACCACATGGCCAGAAACAAATCATAGAATAATGCGGCGATATAAGCGAGAACATGCTCCAAGTTCACGTTCTTGTGCCTTAAGACAGTGAAAATTCCACTTAACGTGCATTTGTAGTTCACTATTTTCATGCAATTGAAATACACAAGCATTTCCTTGATTAGTCAAATGGTCACACAAAAACAAAAAACCAGTGGGTATGGAGCTTAAATGATCTTATATAAACAAATTAGAACTCACAACACTATCCAAATAACCGTCTCGAATACAATTTCAACAATTCATTCAGTCGGGTCACTACAAAACAATCTCCTAACACTCACTAATTCCAACAAATGCTAATGAAGTCGTGGTACCCATACCCAAATCACATTAACCCTTCAACTGAAACCCAATAACTCAAACAGTTTTGTCGTCTTTCCATAAACACTATACCTAGCAAATTTTAATCATTGGTTACATCTAAATCCTCAATCATATATTTTAACCAGTAAACATAATTTTACTCACCAGTTACATCAAAACCATTAATCATACATACATGCACATTAAATTTAAGGGTTCTCACACATAACCTATAATTAAAACAATCATTACTAATCAAACACAATCTATTAAAAAAATTGAAGCACAAAATCTAAAACCTAGATTATAACAACACAAATTTTCAATAAATAAAAGTAACCCAGAAACCTTTTATTGATTGTTGGTACTTTTTTGTTTGTTATTTGTTTGAGTGCTTCCAATGATGCAGTCTCTGTATTCTCTACCAATACCGACCATAACTTACACGTTGCATTATATTTATTGTTCAACAAAAAAAGAATAATTAAAACCTAGTATCTTTTTCTCTTCTCTGCATTAGGTTGTAATGATGAAATAGGTAGTTTCCCTAATATTCTCTTTGTTAAACCAAACGTATTAGGTTGTAATGATGAAATAGGTAGTTTCCTAATATTCTTTTTCTCTTTGTTAAACCAAACGACCTTTTTGATTCTCATATATACTAAATAAACTATTTTGTTCCCAATACAAAGAGAAGTGACCGATAATTTTTTTAAGTGCACTACGACTAATCCTATAAAAAATATACACTTCAAACCCTGTACCTCTTACTTTAAGTGATCGATAAACTTGTGTGATAACCTTGAGTGATATGAGAAAAGTATGAGCAAATTGGTCCATTTACACCATCTAGTTTTAGTGAGTAACTAAGACCTTTTAGTAAAGGCCTTATAATAAAATTCCACAACATTGACCCGAATATTAACTCGTGCACTAGCCCAACCATAGGGATTAAAGTTATTATATCCCTGGAGTGGGTCATATTGACCCGTTATATCTATAGGCATTAGATCAATTGTGTGATCACACTAGCCCAAACGATACTAATAGAAAGGAACAAGCACTATCCTTGGTCCACAAAAATTTAAACCAGAACATTTATATTAATAAATAGTCTATCAATTATATTTCGGGGTTAAAGTTTATAAGTGAAAAAAACAACACAAAGTTATTACTCATTTTATTAATATAAATACTTGACCCCTGCGGATTCGACATATTCTTTTTCCAGTTTTGTGAGTGGATCATAGAATCCATGATCCATTAACAATCATCTGTCATCACTTTCAACTATACTACATTTTCAGCTGAGAAGAAATGGACGACTACACGCGTGAAATGATGGACCTCAAGACCCTCGTTACTCGATCCCTTGAGAAGAAAGGCGTACTCGCCAAGATCCGTGTAATTATCTCTCCTCTTTTTACTACTTTTTGTTATTAATAAATTTAAAACCATTTAAAAATTTGTATGAACTTTGGACTTTCTTTGTTCATGTAATGTGAGCAAAAATGCTTGATGGATCGGATCATTACGGTGCATTTGGGTTCTGCTGAGTAAAATAGGTGATATATAAGGGTTTCTTTGATAGGTTTAACATTAGGGTTTACTAATTATACTAGTTGGTAGCTTAATTATTAGGATTTTATAGAAATTGTTGCTAAAATTTGGGGAAATTATGACGCAAGAGGATTTTTTTCATGTAACGTGATTGAAAAAATTGGACTGGATCGGTTTGTTGGTGTTAATGTGTTGTGCGTCTATTTTAGGGTTCTGATACAGAAAAATGTGAACTTTTTAGGGTTCTTTTGATACCTCAACACTTGCTTTTAGAAAGTTAAAATGCTTCTTTTCAAGAATATGAGTGTTCAATTTTCTCTATATTTCAACTGCTGAATGTGCAAAGAATCACTTATTATATCAATTTTTTGGATATGTTTAGGTGTTTTGTGTTAATTAATTTAATTTTATTTCTAGGCTGAACTAAGAGCAAGTGTTTTCGAGGCAATTGAAGATGAAGATAAAGTGATTGAAAAAGACTCAGGATTACCTCCAGCTCTTTTGGGTAGTTGTAATGATCGTGCAAAGCAACTTCACAACTCTCCTTCAGGTTCTTACATGCTTATATTATTCCTTTGTTTTTTATTATTTACAAACTAGGATAAGGTAAATTACACCATTGGTCCCAGTATTTGGCTAATTTCGAATAACAAATGGTTATATACTTATATACATCTAGTTTGTCTTTTAATTCATTTCTTTTTGCATTTCTTTGTGGGCAGTGCAGGAAAACTATTGACTGCACTAATATGTGAATATCTAGACTGGGCTTCATTAAACCATACATCAAAAGTTTATTTACCGGAATGTAATTTGGTAAGATTTAATCACATACATAATCTTAATATCATTTCCACTTATTCTCCACATGAATCTAATTCCAGCCTAAGGAATTCTGGAAATCCGAATTAAAAGATTTCAGCAGCAAAAATGGATATGATATTAACAGTAATGAAGATAATGGTCCTTTACTTTTAGATGTTCTCGAAGGATTCTTAAAGTTCGAGGTTCGTTTAAACCACCATTTAAATTAAATTAAATCCGTGTCAGTTTTATTAATAATATATACGAATTGTATTTTAGAATATGTCACAAACAAGAGGTTCAAGTGAATCCTCATCTAATATAGAAACAAGGAATACTAGAAGACCTGCTGGGGGATTACCTCCACTTAGGCCACTTGGTACTACTCATGGATCTGGTAAGTAATATTAAATAATATAAATCCATGAGAGTATTATAAATTTATGTGTAATAAAATATGGTATTATTATTATTATAGATAGAAGAGTAGGATCATCTTCATCTTCATCTGGTTATAGAAAAGATGAATATAATTGGAGACAAGAGAATGTTGAGCTTCCGGAAGATGTGAATCGTGCTTCAGCTGCACTTGAAAATCTTCAGTTAGATAGAAAAACTCGAAATTTAACCACTTCTTGGCGGTAATAATACTTTGTATTTTACCTTAGAATTTAATTTTTTTTATATACTTAACTTATAATTTATTGTAGGCATGGAGGGGATGGAATGTCTGAGCATGATAACAGGGTAGATCGTATGTAGGCTATGGATGGTTGTAATTCTTTGTCTGTTTAATACATTTTTGTGACATCAAAATGGGCAAAGTAATTTCTGTAAGATTTAATCAAACAGTGTGCTTGTTTGTATGTGTTGTACTGAATTTAATCAGCTCCCATCAATTCCTATTTTCCTTTTTTTTTCTTTTTTTTTTGTTTAGGATTTTTCATTCTACGTGTAGATGATGCTCAACTTTTAAGGTTCAAATTCTGATCACAATGTTTAAGTATGTACTTCTGTTTTGAGTTTTAACTAGTTTAGTTTGATTTTTATTTTGAAATCTGTACAAGGTTTTCCTGGATTGTTTATGGGGTAAGTAAGATCAATGTTCTAAAACTTCTGCCTCGGTGGCGCTGTCTAGTGGGTGTAGGGGCTGTAAACGAATCGAATCGAGCCGAATACTAGATGTGCAAGCTTGTTTGATAAAATTTACGAGTCGAGCCGAGTCGAGCTCAAATTTTAACGAGTCGAGCCGAGCTCAAATTTTAAGGCTTGATAACATATCGAACGAGCTTTTTTCGAGCCGATGTCGAGTTATTAACGAATATTTTTTTTTTTATAGTTTTAACAATATATTTATTGATAACTAAACCATTAATTAAAGATTATAAATTTTTAACGAGTTAACGAACGAGCTCGAACGAACGCGATTATTAACGAACGAGTTCGAACGAGCTTTTTACCGAGCCGAGCTCGAGCGGCTCGCGAGCGGCTTGGTTCGTTTACAACCCTAAATGGGTGGAAGGTTCTGCTACCACCTAGAAAATTGCCTAGGTCTTGGAGGTTGTATAGGATCGTTTAGGCGTTTTTGACTGTTTAAATTGTCCTTAGTGGTATCTCCTTTGTAACACACATTATATGCCAAAAAGCACACCAACAATTACAAATATTTGGACGATTTTTGCCTTCAAGTCTAGCAATATTGATGAGAAATCAGAATAGTGTTGTTGATGCGGCAAAAAACAGGGCACTATTAAAGTATTCATTACTAGTGGAAATTTCATTAATATTCAAACTTGGCAAGCTCCAGCTCCATTGGTATGGATCTTATTTTTTTTTCTTTTTTGTTAGCTCATATGTAAATGCACACGACCCATTCGTAAAGGTGGAACACATAACACACAACCCTTTCGTAAACAAAGTGGTCCATCTGTAAAAGGTACACAACCCATTCCGAAACACATACAACTCACATCGTCACCTCGTCACGACCTAGCCATCCCCTCATCACCCTGTTGGTAAGTTCAAAGCTCGAATTATGGTATATTTGACCCGTAAGCTCGAATAGGATGGTTAAGAATATAAAAGTTGTAAGCTCCGTTAACGAGGATCGGAAAAGAGGTCAGACGAAGAAGATGGTGGCACAATTGTAGTATGATGATTAAGGTGCGTGGAAGGTGGTAGTTATGGGGTGGGTAAGCGGTACAGAATAAGGTGGCGTTGTGGTTAAATAATGTATTGTCGTTTTTTTTACGTGGGTGGTCCGGACCAGCTTGCGTGCACCACGACTAATCCTACGAGAATATGAAAGACTTATTGTGTATACCCCATGTAAATCAAAATTAGGTTAACCATGTTTAGGGATGGGTTTGAATCTTGCACCTCTTACTTTACACTCTTTAAGAGATGAAGAAATAGTATGGCTTTAGTCAGTTAAGGTAACCCAACTAGCCAGTCGGCTTCTTTATAATGATGGTGGGGGTATTATAGGGATGTTGCAAAGAGAGAATAGGATAGATTAGAAATTATGTATAGTATGAGTGAAAAATAAAATAAAATTATATCACTATATATTTGTTTTTTAAGAAAGAAGGATAAAATGGAAAATCCATGCTAATATAACAAGACTTTTGAAAGTGAAAAAAAAAACTAAATTTTAAGAAAAATTTGTTTTTAGGATGGTAGGTCTTTTAGATTAATAAATTATAAATTTAATTTTGAAATTACACATGCATCCTTACTTAATTCAATTTTTTATTAAATGCTACAAACAAAATTTAACATGCTAGAACTTTCTATCTATTATATTTTTTATTATTTTTTCCTTATATATACTATTTTATTTATTATCTTTTTTAAAACCTAAAATAATTTTTCTCTCTCCTCTTTCCTTTCTCTTTCTTCATCACACGTGAAGAATCTTTTTTTCATGTATTAAAAAAAAATGATAATCTCTTTTTCTTCCTCACATATGGTTCGACTCAGTTCATGGTTGGACTTTATGAAAATTCACTCCATGGATCGTAAGCTTCTTCGTAGAGATGCTCAAAGTTCGTCATGGATATGTTCGTTGATCTGAAGGGTTGTTCAACCTTGTGATGTTTCCATATTTGTGATGAATTAATATATTTATGAGATATCATTTTACGTAAATTATTTTAATTGTTAGAATTTTTTTTCTATTAATTGTTAATTTCTTAGTTCTTGCCTTTGTTTGAAGTTTTATTACTTAGAGCGTTTTTTTCTTTTGCTATAATATGTGTGTTAATGTGAATCTCTTAGGTAAATTGATTTAATTATATGCCAAATCAATGTTAAAGAGTTAAGGAAAGAAGATCCAAGACAAATTAAGAGTTAAAAGGAAATAAGGTGATTTAGGAAAGGAAAAGTTGTGAAACGAATATGTCCAGCTGTAGTCTATAGAGACGTCTAGTGTTTTGAATGCTACGGAAAACCGGCTAGTAATTTGAAGTATCCCTTTGATATCCAGACATGTCTTTGACCTCCGGTCATCTCGATGGGTGGATCACTGAATTTGACCCAGTAACGATGGAGACATGCTTGTTTCAATCACCTAAGGTTATCCTATCCTACAAGTTAGGAAAACAAATTTAGTTAATTCCATTTTTAGGCCTAAACTGGGATTAGTCTTCTAAAATTAGGCCAAGCAAATCATAATTCCAATTTTAGACCTTGTGACTTTTTTACCCTAATACTAAAAAATAATAAAACAAAACAATTTTATTTTAATTTATATTTGTTCTTAATGGACAGTCAATATTGGCCATTCACTCGGTCAATGGTCAACTGAGATTTTTTTTTGTTTCTTTTACTTTTTTTAAAAAAAATTCAGGGCGTCTCCGGTCAACTCAGACAACTTTTTTTATTTTTTTAACTTTTTTTTTAAAATTCAGGACTGCTCCGGTCAACTTATGCAATTTTTTTTTTAAAAAATTTGGGCGGCTCCGGTCAACTCAGGCAACTTTTTATTTAACTTTTCTTAAAAAAAAATCTGGGCGGTTTTGGTCAACTCTGGCGGTCAACGCTGTCAACTTCGGCCAACTCATGCAATTTTTGTAGTTTCACAACTACACTTTTGTACCTGTACCTGCAACTACATTTTTGAGTTGCAGAACTACATTTTTATAGTTGCAGAACTACATTTTTGTACTTGTACCTACAACTAAATTTCTGAAGTTGCAAAACTACATTTTTGTAGTTGCACAAATACATTTTATAGTTGAGAACTACATTTTTGTAGTTGCAGAACTACATTTTTGTAGTTGCATAACTACATTTTTGTAGTTGCATAACTACACGTTTGTACTTGTACCTACAACTACAATTTTGTAGTTGCAGATTCGGTACAACTATTCGACAAAATTCGTCAGAGCTGGAAAAATAAAAAAAATAAAAAAAATAAGAATAATTCGAAAAAAAAAAAAATCACAGTGATACATTTTTATCCGATAATTGTAAAAAAGTTTAAAAAAATCTCGCCGGAGTTGACCGGTGGCCGCCAAGAATTTTTTAAAAAATAAAGTAAAAAAAAAATCTCGCCGGAGTTGACTGAAGTTGCCGTGTGGCCGCCCAGAATTTAAAAAAAAATAAAGTTAATAAGAAAAAAAAACTCACTGGGTTGACTGGTGGCCGCCCAGAATTAAAAAAAAAAATAAAGTTAGAAAAAAATCTCGCCGGAGTTAACCGGTGGCCATCCAAATTTTTTTTTTAAAGTAAAAAAAACAAAATCTTGCCGGAGTTGACTGCCCAGCATTCATGGTGATAATAAAATAAATAAATAATTTATTAATTATAATATATTTTAATTATAAAATGGTATTTTAGAAAAGAAAATTAATAGTGGCCTAAATTTGGAAGAAATATGGTAAATGAGGCCTATAATAAGAATTAAAATATTGGTTGGCCTAATCTTGAAAGACTAATGTTATTTTAGGCTTAAAAATGGAATTAACCCAAACAAATTTGAGTTGGATTAGGACTTCGATAACTTGGCCCGCACTCCAAGATTTTGACCTAGCGCCTATAATATACCTACTTACCTTTGTAAACATGTCCTTTATTAGTTGTTAATCAATATTACACTTAGAAATCATCCAGAAAAACAATTTAACCAGTAGTCGGAAGACAAGAACTTGGAGAGTGACAAACTCATTTTCTCCATCCTATCCCTCTTTCATTAGGGTAAGTTGTATTAGATTTTTTAGCTTAAATATGTCTCTAATCTATTTATTCTTTTATTCTAATTCTTCTAGTATGAACCAATTTTTCCATAGCTGGGTGTGCATATGTATTATCTTTAAATTCTATTTCTTTATTCTATATTCTTTGGAAAGTGACAGTGACCCGATGTGGTGGTGACAATTTTTTAAAAAAAAAAATACTTGGTTGGTGTTGGCAGTGCTCAATTTTTTTATAAAATAAAAAATAAAAATTGGCCGAAGGTGTGGTGGGTGCAGTGGTGGTCAGCGATGGTGTCCGGAATTTCAACTAAAAAAAGGCGGTTGGTAGTTGTGGTGGTGGATGCGGTAGTGGTGGTTGTAGCGGTGTTTGGTGGTGGTGGTCGAAATTTTATTAAGAAAATAAAAAAATTATTGGATGGTGGTGGTGGTGACCAGAGATGGTGGTGGTACATTAGTTATTTAATATTAAAAAAATAAATAAATAGAATATTAAAAATAAAATATAATAGTTAAATAAGAGTAGTTTAGGATATAAAAAGATAGATGAGATGATTTGAACAAAACATTTGGAACTTGGGAAAAATATTACAAAACGTCAAACTCTAATAACATTAATTTTATGGACAAAGAATTAAGGATAAACAATGTTACCAAAATGGATGTCAATAATAACTTAGAAGATATCGCTCTAAAATTAATAATAATAAAAAAACATAAATTTAAGGATAAATGGAAAAATTATTTTCAAATAAATTTAAAATTAACTGTGATGCAGTGTTTTTTAAAAAATATGCAAGGATAGCATGTTTTGTAAAAAAATCTAATGGTGAGTTCGTATTAGGAAAAAGTTAGAAAATTAAAGCAAGTTAAGTATTAAAAGCAGAAGCCACGGAGATCTTAAAAGTAACGGTAATGGCCTCGAAGTTCTTTTTTAGAAGTGTTATCATAAAGAATGACGCCGAGAAGATTATGAAGCCTCTATCTTCTATTCTAGACATTCGAGTCATTCTATTAAAAATATCGTTTGTAATATCTGTTTTTTTGCTGAACTATCGAACCCTACCTTTACTCTTAGCTCTAGGAATAGAAACGAGGCAGCCGACTGAGTTACCAACCAGGAGTTTCTTTGCATATTGTTTGACAATTAAGATACCTTTTTTTCCCCAATTAGCTAAGAATTTTAGTTGTGATATCAAGCCGATAGGAATTGGCTAGTTTGCAATTCTTTTTGAAACTATTATCTATCTCTATATTTTGCATTGGAAAAAAAGAAAAACTATAATTGGTTAGTCATTTCAAATAACCGAAATGACGGGAATATATTGTACGAAAAAGGAATTCCATTTTGCCATCCGGCGAAGGAACTAGAGGTGTGTGGTATTTGCTTGTACAATTTAACTTTATCTATTAAATTCGTTGGCCGACTTTATAGAAACAAACAAGTTTACTTAGAATAACATCACGTGGAGTAGATGTTACCCCTAACTCATAACCATAGTCGTCTGACTATGTCTTATGCCATTACCCTTTTTCACCAGCTCATTCTCTTTCATTTTCTTCTTTATAAACAAGATTCTCCTCTCGTAGTTAGGTTTTTTTCTTATATTTTTGAGGTCGAAAGTCGAAACCATTAGATTTCTTCCTTTTGCTTTCCTCAATCCAAGTGACTAAAAAAGTTCAGGTCATTTGTATTTGTGGCTTCCATAGTGGCACTTCAATATTTCTGGCGGCCCTCTGTAACTTTTTTATTTGGGCTTTATAAAAATTTATTAATACTTTAGATGGAAACTAGAATAAGTCCAACATTGACGTTTAAAAAAAAAAAACATATTTAAAATTAGTTATTACTATCCAATATTACATTACTCAGATAATCTATACTATCAAATACATTAAACGAACTCTAAGATGATAAGTCTTTCCCTTTCCTAGCACATTTTGCTGTCAGATAAGATCTCTCTTAATGTAAAAAACTTTCTATCCTGAAAATTTTGAAATCTATTTCCAGATCAATTCAACCAATGGACGAATCTTCCAATCAATTTCCCTTCTTTTGTTAATACATTGAACGATTTCAAGATTGTTTGAATAAAAAGAAGCATCCCACAATTAAATCCTTCTGTTGCCTTTATAACTTGTAATATTGCCCAACGTTCTCCTTCTTTGACAATTTTATAGATTCCTCTTCTGTAACACTTATCAATAATATTTTCATCTTTATTAATAGCAATAGAAGCAATACCTGCGAGTTCCCTCTCATTTATAAAAGAAGTATCATTTTGTCATCTAATTCTGTTGTATCTGATATAATATTATTCTGTTCATCTACTTCATTTTCAATTTTTTCTAAGCAAACGTTATCCTTGCATATAAATTATATATTATAAAGGTTATTTATAATTTTGTTTGACTTATCCACTATATCAGAAGTATTCCATTTGTTTTTCAAAGAAACCTTTTATTCTAACTTTCCCTATGCTCCAAAGGATTGTGAGAACATTACTCGTGACTAGGTGTTTATCCCATCCGTTTTTTGAATAAAAATTAATTATGTTGCAAACCACTCCTTAAATTACGTTCAATTTGTAATTTGAGATAATAGCTAAAAATTAGGTAATAATTTTTAATTGGTTGTAATTTTTAAATTTTATTCCAAAAGAAAAAAGAATTTACTTTTTACTTAATTATTGATTAAAGAATAAAATTTTAATTAAATAATTTTACTCCTTATAAATACTATTCTTTTTTTTTTAACCAGTTGGGGTTAGTTCAACTGTCCAAAGCCGTGGTTATTCTTCTAGACGGTACACGTTCGAATCGTGTCAATGACACCGAGTCCAAAAGTGGCTCTCCCATGTAACCAAAAAAAATACTATCCCTTTTTTAATCTAATTTATTTACTTCTTCTTATTATTTTTTCCTTTCTTTTTGCTTCTTTCCTCCAATAAGCATAGTTAACATAACGTTAACTAACCTTTCCTTCTCATTCTTACACCTACGAGACATACAAAGCACACACACGAAATAACACATCAATGTTCTTCAAATTATCAAACTCTTAATTGATTTCTTCATCTATACTACACTGTCAGTTATTTATTTTACGCCTAATCAATTTTTTTGTTGTCCCTTTTTGTTGTTTCATGTGTTACATTCATTAACAACACCAGATTCGTGTTGAAATGATATATCTAGGTACGACATATTCTCTTCATAATTCATTCAAATTTTGCTTTGTTTTTTTAGTTTTTGGTTTATTGATAATCATTTTTCTTATTTGTTTACTGAAATTTTTGTGTTTTTTCTTTTATATTCCTGCATAATTTTAATTTTATGTTTTTTTATTTTCATGCTTATGTAATTCATGAAGTATCAAATCAATTTGTTTTGATTCAATACGTTTATTATGGTTTTATGTTATTATACTTATATATAATCACTACCTGCTTGATAATAAAAAATTAGACTTGTTGTTTTGTTCTAAATATCTCGTATATGTGATTATTCTGTAAAACATATAATTTTATTTATTTCATGATTTAGTGATTTGTGTATATCTTAAAGACCTTTAGCACAATTCTAATGTTTTTGTTTATTCCTTTTTTACATATATGGTTGTTTTCATTATGTTCATTTTGTTAAGATGAAAATTCTGTAAAAAGTTGCAATTATTGAATAGCTTCATGATTTAATCTTTTGTATTATATCATAGGGACCTTTGTTGCAATTATAATCATAGTTCTAAAAGGCGCTAGTCGGTACTAGGGCGGTCGACCACCTTCGAGCGCCTAGATGGTTGGCGGCCTATTAATCGGAATTTAGGCGATCTTTACTTAGTCGATTTTTATATTATTTTATATAAATATATATGACTAATAAAATAATTTGAATAAATTTACATCCTAATATACTTAAAGTAAATCAATTTAACATAATAACATATATTTTATTATAAAATAATAATAATTTATTATTTTTAACCTAAAAATATCCAGTTTACGAAATCTAGACTTTAAATTTGAAAATCCTACCTTCTTAATTTTCCCGCGTATTCAAACTCTAACATAAGTAGTTTTTTTTAAATATTTTTCTTATGTTTTGGGTTAGATTAGATTGATATAGTTATTTATGGGCTAGCATGCTAGGTAGTATTCAGGTTAGGCAACCCATTAATCTGACTGGGTAGTTTATTAATTAGATTATGTGTAGACGAACCTTCGAGCCACCTTTGAGAGAAACTCTAGGCGGATCGCACTTTGGAACGCCTAGGCGGAGCGCCTAGTCGGCTAGGCGACCTTGTTTTAGAACACTGATTATAATATAGTTGATTATACAATTCTTGCATAGTTGTAAGATTTTTCCATTCTAGTCTGTATTTGTGTATGTTGCATGAACACACAATTCGTGATTCATGACTTGCTGCAACACATAAATTGTAACTGTCTGATGTTTTCCTGAATTATAACTTTATCTCACAATTTAATTGTGCTACAGATGTCTTCCCCGCTCATGGTTATCTTCAAGTTCGGCAGATTCAATCCGTCCAACGTTTCGAACTCTTCACTTGTCTAGGTTCTGGTTAGCTTTGTTTCCTCAAAGAGGTCATGTCTCGATACCGATTACATCTCTCTTCACTGCTTAATCAGAGGGTCTGGACAATTGTTGTTGGACGATGACGAGGCATTTTGCAACATGCTCACGATATTGACCATTACCTAGTCCCGGTTTTTGAATTTTCTCATCCCAACATGATAGGAAATGACGTCATTATCGAGCTCAAGAAAGGTTACAGATATGATGTGAGTTACGAAATCGCCTGGCATGGATTAAATAAAGCAAAATACGCGATTTATGGAGACGAGGACCTATCCTATAACCGGCTACGCTCGTAGCTAGTTAACCTTAATATTGTTGATCCCTCCACAGAGCACTCCTTCCACTGTAACACAATCACCAACCAGTTTGAACATTGCTTTATAGCTTTCGGTGCTTGTTTGAAAGGTTTTAAATGTTGTCGCCCGATGGTCTTCTTGGATGCTACTTTCCTTACTAACAAATACAAGGGCCATCTCCTTTCAGCAACCGCAAAGGAAGGCAATAACAGTATGGTTCTTATTCGTTATAGTTCAGTTATACTTGTAATTATTTGTTGTTTTCTCTCGTGTATGTGTTGCTGCAACTCACAATAGTGAATTTATGTGTTGTAGTAACACAAAAATCTGAGTTTATCTTTTTTTTTTACTATCCTTTACCTTTTGATTTAAGTGTACCTAATGAGTGTTCGTTATTTCTTTTTCTTTCTCCCCTCTCTGTTCAAGTATTTACCCCATTGCATCTGGTATTTTTCGTTCGGAGAACACGGAGAAGTGGACCTATTTTCTTGATTTCTTAAGGTCGTTGATATGTGAACGGAATTTGAGGTTTATATCAGATCGTCACTAGGCTATAGTTATATTGCATCATATAAGTTTAAATTGATTCTTAAATATACAGTTGTAGTTGCTTGATATTATTGAAGCACTGTAAGATATGTTAGGCACGATTGCTTAATTGTGTAAATGAACTTATGGGATATTTCCATTTAAGTTATGTTAGAAATGCATTTATAATAAATATAGTTATGTTTTTGTATGCAGGTTTGGCTCTAGAATTAAGATCGTCAATAGACAAACTATATCAGATACTAGAGAATGATAAAATCACAAGCAAGAATTAAGCGCATGTAGAAACATTCCTTTCTACCAACTAATCAAGGATTATATGAAATAAAAGATGTCAACAAATAGATAAAAAAGGATAATATGGCATCCTTTGAATTGATAGCATGTTATAGAGTGGCACATACAACTATACCATTTAATAGAGAAGATGTTAGGTGGTGGTGGCGGCTAGAGTGCGATAAAATAATGAATGAATAAAAGTAAGGCTACACACCTTTAACTACCACGAGAAACTCACTTCTAGTGCACAAATCGTTTGCAAGTTTTAGTTAGTAAGTAAGATTCGTTCGCAGGGATTTATTTTGTTAGCTTAGAATCGTGCCAAGGATAGAAGCGTAGAAGAATTAATTGTTTAAACTAAAGCATAAATAAAAGAGATAAATAATCGGAGAAAATATTAATAGTTACTAATTCAAATAATGTAACTAAATAGATTGGAGACGAGAGATGTATCTTAGGTTTGCTAGTATGCACTTACCCTTCTAAATTAATATTCCAATTATAAGGATGATTAAAGCTCTTAGAGTATGTAGTCAGGATTCTATATTCCTCCTAGCCCCGTCAGGGTGGACTTAGGTGGCAACCTAACAATTACCAGAGGACTTGGGTAAGGGGACCCTGTGTAGTGATCAGTGGTTAAATCGGACCTTAGTAACCATCTAGTTACGCAAGCCCGCCAGGATCACTACCGCACACTGGACGTTTATGTGGTGTTTCTACAATTGAACACCCATTCCGGGTGACCATCTAATTGCTAATAGGGTTATCCTATACTCGTGCACTAGCAAGGCCTATCGTCATTAGTCCAAAGCACATAAAAACAGATATATAAAATAAATAACTAGCTCAATCAATTTAAATCTTATCCCAAATAACATAAAATAAAGAAATATAATTTAAAGATTATATATATGCAAACCAAAGCTATGGGAGAATTAATTCATACTAGGAAGAAATAAACTAAAAGATAGATACATACTTGTTAAATTGCTTCTATGGATGATAAACTTGATACTAAGGATTAATATTCAAGCAAGAAAAAGTTTATAATGATAACTAGATGTATTTATAGGTGCTAGGAAACTCTAGGTCGAAATCTTGGAGTGTAAGTCAAGTTATTGGAGTCCAATTCTAATTCAAATTAGTTTCCATAGGACAAGATAAACACTAGAGATTGAGTTGAGCATATCTCCTTCGTTACTTGGCCAAATTTAGTGTACCACTTATCAAAATGACCAAAATTCAAAGGCCTATCTGACCCTAACAGGGCTCCTTCAAGTTCGTAACCGATTTTTGCAGTCGTCAAAACGCTGGACGTCTCTACAACATCACATATTTATTGGCATTTGTTCCTTTCCTAATTCAATTTTGTTTTCTTTTATCTCTAGATTTTGCCTTGGATCTTCCTTCATTAACTCCTTGCAATTGATTTGACATCTAATTATTTTCTGTTACCTAAGAGCTTCACATTAACCAATATATAAGTACATTGTGTATACTGAATTTAATATATTGTTTTCATATTTGAAACATGAAACACGAAACAATGACTAAAACAGAGAAGAAATTAATAAAGATGACGAACGAGAGAAACAATTTAATTGATGATATAGTTTCGTCAGATGAAAAATTTAGAGCTTTTAGAATGAAGTCAGGGAATTAAAAGATATGAATTTTTTTTTTCAAATGAGGATGTCGAAGAGATAAAAAAGGAGAAAAAATGATTGAGAGATTTGTAAAAAAAAAATCACGAAGAAAATATGTCATTTAAGAATTACATCGAACAACAAGAAATGAAGATTAGTATGCTGAGAGAGGAGGTTAGTAAACTAGAAGAAGAACAAGAACAAGAAAACAACTCAAATGTAGACTACACTAAACAATTGAAAAAAAGTGAAGAAGTATTAGAAAATAAAATGACAACAAATCAAGGGCTAATCCCGAAGACAACCCTGATGCAAAGGCTCAAAGACAAAATACACAAACAAAACGAAGAAGTGCATAAATTAAATGAGATGTTACAAGTTAATATGAATGTTATACACGAAAACATATCAAATGTGGAACCTTACTGAGCAGTTGTCGAAGAATACGTGTATATGAATCCATAACCAAATGTGCATACAACGAAGCTAGATAAGCCAGACAAAACTTCCGATAAAGGAACATACACCAAAAATAAATATGAGAAGATGATTGCGAGAAAGCGGTTGAGGAAACCAATGACCCCTAGTTCAATGATCGATCGTATAAAAACGATCAACGTCCTAGAAAGAAAAAATAATATGAAAAAGAATACACCGCCTTACCGGAGTTTAAAAAGAATAAAAAAAAAATATGACATTTTATTTTCGGTTGAGGATTAAGAAGTGTTTCTAAAAGGGCATCTCTTCTAAAATGAAAGTTACGGTTGTAAAATGCTTGGCAGTTATTAATTAATACGACTTATCTCTCCACCGCCGGTAAATAATTTGTTGATATTCGAGTTTTTTTTTCTTTTAGCATCATTTTCATAAGTAATTGGCAATTTGACACCTATATAGAAGTTTTTGCAAAACTGGCACAAGGGCCGTGGTCAAACTTCCGCCCTTTTAAGAAGGGCCGTGGTCAAACTTCCGCCCTTCTAAGAAGGGCGGCAATCTTGACCCAGCCCTTCTTAGAAGGGCGGAAGTTTGACCACGGCCCATGTGCCAGTTTTGCAATTCTTCCTCTATATGTGCCAAATTGCCAAATATTTCCAAAAATAGCGCTAAAAGCAAAAAAAACTCTTGATATTCATATATTTTAGATTATCGAGGCAATCCTATAAATATTATGGAGAAAACGTTTGATGTACAAGAGAAAACTGAACTATATACAAGATGACACAATGCGATTCTTTTGGGTAATTTTTGAATCGGAAATTTTTTGCGAGTGAATATTATAATTAGAAGGCAAAGTCTATTTTTACTCATGTTTTTAGCTTAATAGAAAATGGCAATTCTCATGTGTCCCCAGGTCGAGATGAACAAGTTAAAAAAATTAAACACGACCAAAATTTGTATCTATGTGTTTGAGGAGTTTTCATAGAATTCTTTTTCTATCATGTTTATGAAAATTAATTCGCACAATACTTTGAAAAAAAAGAAAAACTCGCACAATATTAAGGAATCTTTCATCACTCCGAAACGCTATACCATATCCATACCGGTATACGAATTCCTTATAGTCACTAACCAAGAAATAATTGGACAGCCACTTAATGATTCATGTAGTGAAACTAGTGGATCTCCTTTAAAGACCAAGTGGGGGAAACGTATATCCTGAACATTCGTTCACTCTAACCCAAAAAGAAAAACGGAACTTCAATACAGCAAGTAACACCCTAAGATGTAAAGCAATCCAAAGAGCATGACACTCTTAGGAAGAGCAAGAGAAAGAAGAAGAAGAATATACACAACTTATCAATAATGTGGGAATAAAGGGTAGTATTCTCATGGACCATATTATAAGGAATAAAGAATTATGGTCCAATCTTTCTCCTTTTGTGCTCTTTTGGGAAACTTTGAGGATGTGAAAAGACTTTGATATGGAAAATAAAATCATAGCCACAAAACTATGGAAATATACAAAGCTAAATCAAAAAAGATTTGATGCAATGGTAGCCTAGAAAAATATTCTCCACTTTTTAAAGATGATATACCAAACTTGTGGTTATTTTCTTTTAACCTTTATGGTGAAGCCGTGTAATTGTTGCCAGGAGGGGTGAGTAAGGAATTTTAGTTAAAGAGGTCAAATTACTCCCATTTTTTTTTTGCCTTATTTTACACTTTAAGTCAATATATTATGCAATTTTTTTTAAATAGGTCTTTATATTATGCAAAATTTGTATTATAGGTTCCTATATTATATAAAGATTGAAACATAAGTTATGTTACTAATTTTTTTTAATTAATTACTTTATAAGTTTCTCTTTTTTTATATAAAAATAACATACATTTATGGTAACTAAAATTAAAAATCATATAAATAAAATAATTTATAACCTAATAAATAAATATTTGAAGTTAAAAGAGGCTAAATTAAGATTTTACATTTTTTTGAAAATCAATTACTTATAATTTTTTTTAATGATAGTTATATATTTTTCTTTAAGAAAAATGAGGAGTGCCATAGATCCCTAAAGACATGTCTGCCTCAGTTTCGGTTTTGGTAGTATATATCATTACTCAATTTATAAAATTAATAAAGTATTATTATTAGTTAAATTAGATAATTAGATTTTTTTTTTAAAGGAATAGGTAAGAAATAAGTTATCTTTCTGAGAGAAAATTGGTATATATTTTCTTTTTCTTGCGTTATGTTTGTATTCTTTATTATTGAATTTTGAAATTGTATCTAAAATTTCAACAACCCTTTTTTTTCACTAATATTATTAACGTAAATGAGATGCACGTCGTTATTAGTTAGACTGATTTTTGCTTCCAACTATCATTAATATTTACTAAAATACATTGTAAATAATTTTTTTTTATCCAAACTAGTTGGGGTTAGCTCAACTAAAGAGTCTTGGTTTTTCTTCTAAACGATATTCGTTTGAACCGAGTTAATGACTCTGAGTCTAAAGTGGCTCTTCGATGTCTTAAAAAAACTCTTACCCAATGGAATGCCGATCAATTTGTAAATCAGTCTTATCCGATGAAAAAACTCTTAAACAATTTATAATTTTAAATAACTGTCAATCTTACCCAATAAAATATTATACATAATTCTAACTAATATTAAGGCAAATGTTTTTTTATTTATAAAATTAAATTAATATATTTTACACATCTTATGACATTGTTTTACCATTTACAAGATCAAATTTATTTATTTACTTTTGATTAGAAATATCAAATCAAAATACTTTCTTTCAAAGTTCTTCAAAATATTCTAGCCAAATATTACTTTTATAAGTTTTAAACTTCTATCATTAATAAATTAGAGTAAATGTCTCTAATACTCTTTCAACTATGGCCAAATTGACAATTTGTCCCTCCACTATATTTTTTGATACTGGATGCCCCTTGAGTATCCTTTTCATGACTCATTCGCCCTTTTTAACAGAAACCGTCAAATATCTCCGTTAAGTGGTCATGTGCAGGTCATGTGTTTTTTAATTAAAAAATTATTTTTTTGATTTAATAAATAAAACCCATTTTTAACAAGGGCAGATTCGATATTTCTTAATCCCCTAACTTGTATATACACAAAATTAAAATAAAATTAATCCAAAAAATAAAACAAAAATAATCTTCTAATTGGGGGAGACGAAGAACCCTAATTTCTGGGTTCTTCAAATCAAAATACAAAAATCCTCATCCAACCTTCAGATTCTGCCACTCTTCTCGTATATAAAAGACACAGTAACGCTAATCCCATATTCTATAACCCGCAATTCAATAAAATTCAATAACAATTCACACTGAAGCTAAAATTTAGTAAATATTAACTAACCAGATTATCATAAAGTCTCATCTCTATGAGCATTGGTGGTAATCTTCCTCGATAAAGCTACTGAACCACAGATTCTTTCTACAATATATATATATAAAATGTTCATCGTTTAACCAGGAACCAATGGTGCAATTAGATGCAGATTAGGACAAGTATGTTAGCAATGGCGGAAATCCCGAACCCTAATGCCCAATTTACGTTGTCCTCAATGTATACATTGGCTGTTGAACTTATAACCGTTGATACATACAATTTGAAAATATATTAGTTGAAGTATTCCATATATCATTATTAGGATTCCATGAGTGTCTGTTTATAAGTTTAGCATTCCACATATCTAATTATTTAGATTTTAGTTGTGAGATATAAAAATACTTCTTTTTATCTATATTATTAAAATTATACAAAAATAGATGATAATAAAAGGATTTTTAAGGTATTTGCTAAAAGATGCCTAATAAAAGTACCTAATTATTAAATTAAGTGTTCAATTATTTATTTAATAAAAAAATGGCTAATGGAACAATTATCTATAGAAAACACCCCCTTTATATTTTTTATACCTTTACTACCATTACTATTAAATATATTATTTTATTTTTAATACAATATTTATTTTTAAACATTAAACAAATAATAGGGTACCACCACCACCACCACCACCATGTATTTAACCACAACTACAGCCACCAAAACCATCACCACCTCCACCACCACAACTACCACCACCACCTACTACTAATTCCATCACACACACGCATCTGTGATTTAAAAAAAAAAAATTGTCATACTAATTCTAAAAAAATCAGAAAAATAAAAAAATATAAAGTTTTTATTTATTTTTTAATTTTTTTTCAAATTAGTTATGACGATTTAAAAAAAAAATTCACGGACGTGTGTGTTTATTAGTTTTTGTTTTGTTTTTTTTTAATTTTTTTTAATTACTATTTGTAGGGGTATTTTGGGTTGAGACATTTTATAATAAAGAGTCTTATTTTAGGTACCTTTTTATTAATAATTTTTTTAATAAGCATTTTTTGATAATTGACTCTTTATCTTTACCTAAAACCATAACCTAACGGATTTAATCATCGGTTACACTTTTTGATACCATAACCTAGTGGTATTGTCAATGGTTGCATAATCGGTTTTTAATCGGTTCCGGTTTTAAACCATAACCATTGCCATCCCTAATTACTCCTATTGTGAAGTGCAACTTTATTTTTAATAAAAAGAAAAGGTGCGACTTTACAAAATGTCAAAAGTCATCAATTCATAATCTGGTATCCAATGGTAATTTATCTTTTTTTTGGTTACATAGGAGAGCCACTTTAGACTCGGAGTCATTGACTCGGTTCGAACCTGAACCACTAGATTGGTAGACCAAGGCCCTGGCCAGTGAGCTAATCCCATCTGGTTAATGGTAATTTATCTTTAAGTAATGCTGTATCACCTAAAAAACAATCATTCAAAAATCACTTATAATGTGAATTATGGATGGTCTAATCATACTGTTTCTTTTGCATGTCTATTTTTTTTTTCTCTCTTATATATTAGACCACTTAAGATCTACATCACAAAGAATTTTTGAGTAATTATATTTTAGGTGATACCCAACATTACTCTTTTATCTTTTTATATAGTTGTGTCTTATTTCAACGACAAAAATTGTCTTATTATATTACTAAGTAGGTTTGGAACTTAAATAACTCCATGTGCGGTCCACGAAGCACTATATCAACTTGTTTTTCCCATTACCTGCGAAATATAATAATCCTGGAGATATTTCCATGCTGACCTGCCCATTACAAATACACAGAAGGGCAATTCCGATATTATGTAAAGTTAATCACCGTTAACTCTTAACCGTTATAGTCCACAATCTACTAAAATCAAAATCTAAACACAAAACCTTTAACTTATCTATGAGCCCTCCACGTGTCCCAAATCACGGATCTGAAGGTTATTCTTAGATCTCTCCTAAACGACTCAGCGTCCGTCTTTCGATTTGCCACGTCATCCGAGCAAACACCAATCTGTAATCCGACATGGCATCCATTTGTCAACTTCTAAGCCTTCTAAACGTCCATGTCAGCGGGTCCCACAAAACGAATATAATATCCTTTCTCGCCATTACATATCTTCTTCCCTCTCAGCTCATTTTCTTACCTCAACACACACAGTTCTCTCTCTTCATCACTGAAGAAACCCTAAAAAATGGCTCAATTAATTACTAAATGTTATTGATTTTCAAATTTTCGGTGAAAAAGTACTGGAATTATTATCATAGTTAACATGACCTTTGGATCAAAATCATTCATGATTTCTGTGGTTTTTGGAGAGTAATACATATCTAAGGTGAGCTTTTCATCGGTTCATTATTATTGTTTATTCGATTTTCCGTGTTTTTAATGCTTTGATATCATTCTTTTAGTTAGTATTAAATGGGAAATCTAGTAACGAAAACTATTTATTATAGTTGTATGTAGAAACAAATATTGGATATAAAACACGCACGCATATACATGTTCCCCGTTTTAGTTAAAGTGGAAGTTGTAGTGTTGAATCGATCTTAGAGATTGAACATTAGATAGTTCCCGTAAAAGTGAACAGGTTTAGCTAAATATGCTTAAGAATACCTAGAAAAGCATTGATTTGGTTTTCGTTAGTGTTTACCTGATATATTATATTTTAATAAGGTTAATAATGATATTTTCAAACTGTTTGTGACGGTGTACGTATAATTCATATGGCGGAAAACCTTGTTCGATGATGTAGAGTGGATTATTCAATAGAGATCTGTCTTATAAGGTTGGTTTGGTGAAGAAACGGTATGTGCAACTTACCTTGTAATTTATTACCAAGTAAAAAATCTGGTGCCTTATTCACCTGTGGTGTTCTTGAATCTGGTTGATGAGGAGTCTCCGTTTAGATATGAATAGCCCCCCTTCAGGGGCAGGTTTAAGGAATCAGCAGAATAAATCAAGTATAAATGAAGAGCCTGTTCAGTTCACTCTACAAAAACAGCCACAAAGCCTTCAAGTTCTTTCAGGGCAAGTGGTTTGCTGGGAAAGATTTCTTCCGTTAAGAACTCTTAAAGTTCTTCTAGTCGAGAATGATGATTCAACTCGTCATGTTGTTAGTGCGTTACTTCGAAATTGTAGCTATGAAGGTTAGTTATTTTCTTGTTAAACTATTTATATCTTGTATGTATGTATGTATTAACAATTTTTTTAATTGATTTTTGCAGTTACAGCTGTAGCAAATGGTGTAGAAGCATGGAAGGTTTTGGAAGATTTGAGTAATCGTATTGATCTTGTACTAACAGAGGTAGATATGCCGTCTTTATCAGGGATCGGACTCTTATCCAAGATTACAAACCACAGAACTTGCAGTAATATTCCAGTGATTAGTGAGTTTTGTTTCGCATATGCTTTGTTCCACGGATAAGTTGCACTTTTCTTCCCAATTTTTTATTAAATTGGCATTTATAACTGCTATATCTGACTAGTCATAATTTGTAACTCGCAGTGATGTCATCTAATGATTCTATTGGAGTAGTCTTTACTTGTTTGTCCAAGGGAGCAACTGACTTTTTAGTTAAGCCTATACGTAAGAACGAGCTTAAGAATCTGTGGCAACATGTTTGGAGGAAATGCCACAGTGTAAGTTACTTTGTACACCATATCTCCAATTTACCCTTGAATTATTCATTAACTTTTGTTCTTGTTTAGTCAAGTGGTAGTGGTAGTGGGAGTGAAAGTGGCATAAGAACTCAAAAGTCCACCAAGTCGAAAAGTGTTGAAGGATCGAAAAACGATATTGAAAGTAACGATGAAGATGATAATGGAAGCATTGGGTTAAATGCTAGGGATGGAAGTGACAATGGAAGTGGAACTCAAACTCAGGTAATTTACGATTTACAATACAGTCCTTGCATACATGTGTATCATGAGTGTATTTGTGTGTAATTAATTAATATCTATCTGGTTTAATACAGAGTTGTTGGTCTAAAAGAGCATTGGAAATCGAAAGTCCACAGGAAATGTCACCATGGGATGAACAATCAGATCCCACTAATAGCACGAATGCTCAAGTTAATCAATCTAGCTCAGAGATGCTTCAAAATAATAATCAAGCTGACACAAGAAAGCGTCAAAAACTGGATAATCAACATGACAAGGCTGCAATGTCCAAAGATATGGAGAGTAAAGGGAAGACTGATGTTATAATGGGTGGTACCGAGAAGGAGAAACCTATTAACCTGGAATCTGAAGAAAATAGAAATAAACTAGAAAAAGGAAAAATAGATCTGAATCACGAGGCACCAAATGAATTACTAAACAATAGTCCTGAACCTGATTTGGATCCAGAGGACACCACTACAGATTTGACTACTCTTCAAGTGGAGAATGTAAGCAAACAAGGCCCTTCACTTGAGCTCACTTTAAAGCAAACCGGAGATGTGAGTCTTAAGTTGAGACACTCGGGTATATCAGCCTTCTCGAGGTGCGCCAAGTCCTTATAAAAAACTGTATTTAAATTACTTAAGCTACAAATCAATGGTTTACTTAGCTATTTTCTGTATATATGCAGGTATAACAAGTCAAATGTTACTACTACTAATCTGGCTCCAACAGGAAGCTGCTCACCGGTTGATAAAAGCCCAGAAGCTGGAAAGATAGATAACTTGATATCTAATTCAAGTGGGGCACCTAATGCACGTTCTAATGGTAGTAGTAATAATAATGATATGGGATCCACTACGAACCCAGAAAAAGTAGTAGCTGATAGGTCAATAATACCCAAATCTACAGTCAATAATATTAATGCCAATCTTGCCCTTCAACCTGTAACTGAGTCTCCTCCACCTAATGCTAATAACCAGAAGATTCAAGTTCAACATCATCATCATCACTACCATCACCACCATCATCATGTTCATAACATGCAGCAGCAACAGCAACAACAACAGCTTAACGGAGAGAATTTATCTACTATGGAGGACATAATTGCAAAAGATCCAAATCGTGTACAATCCGAGAATGTTTTTGCTGTAAATGCTGAAGGAAATGCAAATAATTACGGGAGTGCATCAGGAAGTAATAATGGGAGTGATCAAAATGGTAGTAGTGGGAAAAACGGGAGTAGCACAGCAATAGATGCTACTGAGGGTTTAAACGTCACTAGTGATAACGGAGAAGCTGGACAAACTGCTCCTGGTATTGGAATTGGTCGTAGTGTTGCAGATCAAAATCGGATAGCCTGGAGAGAGGCCGCTTTGAACAAATTCCAGCAGAAGAGAAAGGAAAGATGTTTCGAGAAAAAGGTAAATATATTTCGCTCTTTAGTAAAGTTTTTTTACAGGCAAAACTCATGATTTATTTTACTCAGGTGCGGTACCAGAGCAGGAAGAAACTAGCAGAACAAAGACCACGTGTGAGAGGACAATTTGTGAGACAAACAGCTGATGAAAATAAAAGATCGGAGAAAACTAATGATGCGGATAGATAACATGACCTCTATTGCCTTGACAATAAGCTCAGAAGATATATATGTATATGAAGATTAGCAGCAAAGGGGTTAGCTTATGGTTGAGGATTTCAGAATTTCAGATTGATTGTGTGAGTAATGTTAGGAATAACTTTATTAAGTATGTATTGTGTTGTTATTTTGTATGTGTTGTCAATGGACGGAAATTCATGAATATGTATTCTGTTCTGTGTTGTATGATGCAAAACTTAATTTTCTCTCAGACATCTAAAGAATGATTGCTACGTCATTCTGAATAAAAGTATTCAATTTGGTGTTCCTAATTATCTCTTGAAGATGTCTAAAAACAATGCTCTAGGACAAATTTGCCCTCGTTTCCCTACTCCAATATCCCCTTGTCAACAATAGTGGTGTTAAACTATTACTCCAACCCTTTGTACTGTATTTTCTATATTTGCTGTTTCCTCCCCTTCTCCATCCTCTTCCCTGCCACGCTTATCTTCTCTCCGGTGCCACCGATCTCTAGGAAAGTTTAATACTTGTCTGATCCGTGTTTTACTGGATGAGTTGGGCTTCGTGGGCCCTCTAAGTGTCTTGAAGCCAGAACCCAAATAAAGACCCAACAAGACGATACACATTTGATAAAACAAGGCTTTGAGCGTGACATAAAATCTTGCGAAGATTTCTACAAGACTTGTCTTAATGCACTCGTTGTTTTAACAGGTACGGGGAGTTGTTTCCTTCTTTTAGTTTCCTTTGTTTGGTGGCCTGGGGAAGAGGGAGATGAGGCCTTTCCTTCATGTTCGGACGTTGTGGGTTTTCGGATTGGTAGGCAAGAAGCAGGCTCGAAGTTTTGTTGAGTTGGCAAATATGTGGTTTAGTTTTTCTGACGCTCCCTTTGTTATCCCTTGCAAAGGGCTTGTGGTTTTGGGTCAATTTTACTAGTTCATTTGGATTTGATCCTTGGAGTTCTGGGTATTTTGCCGTTCACTCGACACTTTCAAATCTATTTTGGTCGGTGAGATTGGTCCGTGCTAGTGTAGAGTTGCGAAAGGGGTGGATTTATTGTCGTTTTTGTGTGTTTGTGTTTGTGTTCTTCGTTTCTTGCAGGTTTCTTATAATTGCGGGTGGTGATTCACTTATGGCCATGATTAGTCATTCAGTTGAATCCGACATTAGAAGGTTCGGGTGTTTACCATACAGTCGTGGTAACTGGTGTTCGAACCATTTTTATTTGATTACTTTGGTTTGCGTTTATATGGTTTGGATGGAGAAGCGTAATGCGTGTTTTTCAGTTTGGTCACTGTATACTCGTTCGGCCCACAGCCTGTTTCGGTTTGCGTTATTATCACTTGGGCTAGTGATACTTCTTGATCTGAAGGCTACCAAGATTTTCGTTAATGCAATTGTCTCGGCTTTTACTATGGATAGGAGAGTCCGTATCGAGTTGTTAACTACGTGGGTCATTAAAATGGTAGTCGACCTTCTTCTCCTCATTCTGAGGTTTGAGTTTGTCTTTCTTAAAGATCATGTTTCTTCGACCCTTGATGGTCTCAGCCAGCTATTCCATTGGCATCTACGTTACTTTTTCAGTTTAGAAAGGTGTTGCAGTTCGAGTATATCTTATCTTTGTTTTAGTCGTTTTTCTCTTTTATTTCTTGTTATTTGTATGTCTTTTTCCGAGTTTGGTTGGTCAAACTTGTGTACTATGTAACTTTCTATTTATATAATATTAACTAACGTTGGGAAAAAGAAAGACAATAGGGGTGTTTATATGAGAATCACCACCATCAGTGGTGCATCTCACACTACCTTTTCCAAGAAATGCATGCAGGGTGTGTAGCTGACTTTTGTTTACAAAAAGATACTCTTAGAGTGAGAAGCCACGATTTCTTTTTAACAAAATTGCACTTAATTATGACTCACGAACGCATATGCACCAAGTCAAAAACCACCAAGTCTATTTGGCTCATTTTCATACCATAAAGAGATTGTTTATCACTTGCAACAAACTACACATATTTCATACTTTACCTAGTCACTGGTAGTGGTTGTTTGGTATCAAACGCACAAATCAAAGCCTCCTAATATACATAATTTATATATCCAGTAAGAAATTACACATGTATATAAAGGGGGAATATTAAAAGAAGCTGAAGCAATATACAAAATTTAGTAACAATGTTTACATTTTCTTCTCGTCACTGTAACAAATGAGAAATAAATGAATTCTAGCTCTCTCTATATTTTTTATATTTTTTATATGCTAAAGGTGGAGGAACAAAGAAGAGGGACATGAAGGTGAAAACAATGGGTCATATATCTATTTTCAATTAACGGAACCAACCATGAGATTCTAAACTTTTCCTCCACTTGATGAACCACATTTATGAATCTGCATCCTTGACATTATGGGTCTTTTCCTGCTGAGTCGACGCTTCAGTGGACCCTCCTTGTGTTGAAACATCGGCGGGCTTTCCCTGTTGCATAAACGCCGAAAAAGTTAAGTGAAGAGTAGTGGAAAAACAAAGTATTATGTTATAAATAGAATGTTACAAACCTTGTTTTTGTCACGCCAGCCTAGTCCAAATGGTCTAGATAACAAGCTGATCTTCTTAATTGGGCTATCATCTTGATTACTACTTCTACAATAACACAAATGTGTATTAGAAGATATAAAGGTATCATGTTTATGTAAATTGTATAGTAACTACCTTGGAGAAGGCTGAGTTTTAGTTTGTCCAGATTGATATTGCATAGTAGCCTCCAACATTGATTCAGCCATAACCGCTCTTTTCTCCATCTCATCAAGTGAAGCCAAGGCAACTTCATATTTTTCTTGAAGCACTTGAGCAGCATATCTCTGAGCAGCTGCATCTTGTTCAGCATATCTACGAGCATCTTCTGTAACCTTCTGCTCTTGCTCTACTCTCATCAGCACCTATACCCAAAATCACCATCATAACATAACTACTTGCTTTTATCTCACCATAACACTTGTAACAAACAATGTTACCTGTAGCATAACATTTTCTTGTTCTTGCTTGTCAGATAGAACCTGACGAATTTCACCAACCTCTTGTTGTAATTGCTCAGCCTAGAGTACATAAGGATAATGACAGATGTAAGAATTCATACAAAGTCATATTATATATATATATATATACCCACCCTTGCACTAAGTTGGCGTCGATTATCCTGCTTAACCATCTCCATCAAAGCTGTTTCCAACTCCTCCGCTCTGTAATCAAAATTATTTCATTACAAAATAAGTCAATGCTAGTTTTGACTAGTCAAAAGAATGAGGTATATTTATATATATACCTAAGCTCAGCACATCTTTTTTCCTCAAGCAACTTGCATAACTCAACTTTCAGCCATACCACCTGCACATAATTTCAATCTTAACATGTATAAACCTAGAAAAGAAGTCATATCTAGATACGAATAGTACCTGATCTTGAAGATCTGGAAGAGAATCTATATCTTTATTCCCTGTGAGGCTCATATATAGTTCATTCACAGAAGAGGGAGAATCTGAATTATTAGATAAATCATCACCAACACTTGACTGTATGTCAAGTTTCTTCACAGATTCAACATTATTATGTTTAAAACTATAAAGCTTAGATGCTAAACCCTTAGCATCTTTAGAAACAGGGATTAGTCCTTTTAATCTTTCATCAACAGAAGCTCTTACAGATGGACGATGTTTTATTCTCAATTCTTGTAATCGATTTTCATTAACATTTAAATATCCCATACAAGCTGTTAATACAAGTTGACTACTATCAAATGTTGATCCAGCTAGACTCTGTAAAAGAGTTACTGCATCTCCAGCATCTTTTGTTGTAACCAATGCAGGTCCTAGAATAAAACTGAAACTATATAAGAAAGTCTCGTTTAATACAAAACTTTAATCGTATCATCAACTCAGTACCATATAATTCCATCAATGCTAAAGCTGTTCGGAATAGCATTACTCGGTTTCCTTCAAAAAGTATTACATCCCATACTCTCAAAACTGTCAAACCCAAAACAACCCATCATTATACATACATTACATTTAACAATTAAAATTATCTTACCACTTTCCCAAGGAAGCATATTCATAAATATTGAAAGGAACCATGGTCCAGCTACCCATGCCACCTGTACTCCCAGATAATCCAGATGATGAACTGCATAAGAAAAGAAGAAACTAATGAGTAGTTAGTTTGAAGAAAGCATTGAAAGACAAAACAAAAAGAAACTAACCAAGTTTTGGAAATTTTTCACGCACTAACTCCTCAAGAACAAGTTGATCAACCTGACCAAACATAAAAAAAACGCAGAAACTCAACTTCAACATGTTTATGCCATCTCATATTCTTTCCTTCTAATTCATTTTTCTCATTTAATACAAGTATAAAAAAATTCAATACCTGAGACTCAATCATTTCTTCGGAATAATAACCATCAAAATAGTCATCAAGAATGCCCACTAAGGTCCTGAAAAGTTAGCATATAGAATCATCATATATTAGCAAACTATTGAAAAACATTACATAATATTAATTATGTAGCTTAAAGTTAAATCCCACACTCACCAAAAAGCACTTTCTTCTGGCATCAATAGCAATAACAAGCCAGCAAAAAAATTCATACCCTGCACCAAACACAAATAACAAACAAAAAGTACACTAATTGCACAGAATTAAAGATCATACAGTAATAAATAATAACAATATCAAGAAAATAAGTTTCGCAAGGTTAATTAAAATTACCTGACAATAACCAACAGATGGATTATGAAGAGCATAAGCTGTTAATAAACGCCTCAAAGAATTTCTTCCATCTTCATCTAAAGCAGGATGTCCCGGAAATGTTCTTGGCAAATCCTACTCAATTCAAATCTTCACAAATTACCACTACTATTACTCCACTATATAATAAAAAAATTAAAATTACCTTCTCAATTTGCACTTTCCACTTCTCAGATTCCTTATTCTTACTATCTAAAGCAAGTAGATCATGATAATATTTCTTTTCTCTACGTGCTCTTACACCAACAAAAGCTTGCCAAAGCTATAAAATTACAAATTCAAAGAGATTATATAATATTTATATATATATAGCTTAAAAGGGTTCATAACAGTTGAGTCTTACCTCTCCTCTAAGAGCCATAGGTACACCTCCTTGAACAAGAATTTCTAATTCTTCTTTCCAAGGAGGTAAAGACTCTGTAGAGGCTGAAATATCAGTTGAAGTAGCATCTGATTCTGTTTTATCTAAATCGTAAAATTCTTCTTCAGAATCCTCTTCATATCCTCCTTTTGCATTGCAAAATTCTTCAACTGTAGAAAGATTCTTTGTTAACTTTGTGTTTACCTTTTTTGTTATACGAACACTCATTGCTTCCTCAATTAAACCAAGTGATGATCTTATTTCCATCCATGTTTCTTCGTTATTAGCTTTTGGTTCACTTAATTTTTCGTCAATTACTTTCTTATCTTCTTCCTCGTGCAATTTTGTGCTCTCGTTATCAGTTAATAACTCAGAAGATTCTGATAATTGCCTTTCTAAAAAGTCTTTCCATTTATCAGATCTCTCCTCTTCTTCTTCCTGAAGCATATTTGTAACCCACCATAACAAAATATGATATTACTTAATTACTCAAACAAACAATATGCATTTGAAAATATCCCCTCAACTTTATGAATTGCACGGTTGGTCCTTGCATCATGCCAATAACCAAATGTACCCGTGATTATAAAAATGTCATATATACCACTAACTTTGCAATCTACCCTTCACCAGGGACCAATGATGCAGTGATTTGGAATATATTAGCTATGATATGGACACGGGTATATATGGCTATTTCACACAAGGACCAATTGTGCAATTACTGTAAATAATACTTGTTAACTTTTTTTAGAAGCTGCAACTCCAAGATAATTTTCAAGGTTTGCTTAACATTTTCTCATTTTTAGTTTATGTACAGAGAAGGCAAAGACAAAAAACCTGGTAGATCTTCACATATTCTTTGTATCTTTGTGCATGCTGAGGTCTTACTGCAAACCCATAAGCATCTCTGTCCATAAAAACGTTCATAACAAATAAGAATCCTCTTTTAAATTGTTTTAATTGGCTAAGCAAAGAAAATTGATTCATTAGGCATTACCAAGAAATTCAATAAGCAAATATTTGATCACATTACTCATCACAACCTTAACATAATACTTATTAAAAATCACAGCTTTATAAGTTAATATTCACCTACCATCCACACTCAATGATCACTATCTAGAAGCTAGGTTGGTGAACAACATATACCACAACCCAAGTTTACACCCACAAAATTAGTATCTTAGACGTGAGAACAGTTAATTGCACAGTTGGTCTCTATGCTATGCAAAATAGTCAAATATACCGTGTTATTTCAAAAAATAACATATATAACCCCGGGGAGGGGTAGATTTGAAAAGTTAGTGTATAACATAAATTTGTTATTCTCTCAGGGACTAACGGTGCAATTTGACCAAACTACTTGAGAATAACCATGTTGTGCCACAAATCCAATAGCGAAATGGTTAATCTGAGCTATCACCTAATCAAAAAAGGTAATTTCACAAACAAACTCACTACACATTTCAGTTTATTAAACCCTCATACCACATTTGACAAGGAAAAACTCAATAATCTCTCTAATTATCGCTCACAAGTCTTATAATTTACAATCCAATACATCAACACACAAAAACAAATAAGCAATTATGTAATGGTAGATCGGAGACATAGAGGAGAACTGTTGTAGCAGATAATAATTGGTATTACCTCTTGTGATCGAATGTAACAGCAGCAGGAGGAGGAGGGGAGGTCGTTGTTGCGGCTGCGCCGCCACCGCCACCACTACCAACCGCTTTGGGCTTGAACATCTGACAATGTAAGAATAACTGATTTTAACTGAAAAAGAGAAGTAGGTGAAGGTCGAAGCTGGGTTAAGGTCAAAGGTGTTGAGAAAAGGTCTTTACTTTTTAGATATGTATGTATATATGTGTGTATATATAAGGAAATAGGTGTTTACTATTCTTGACTTTGAATCTTGATAGTGAAATGTTTTAGTAATTGATGTATTGTGGGGTATGGCGGGAGGAGAGACGTTGTTTCATATGGGGTTAGTTTTGCCGTCAAATGATGAAAGAAATAGCAGTGCCAGTTTAGCTGGCTTTTCCTTCCTGGTTTGTTCGGTTACTTTACACGGAGATCGAGTGTGCGTGGAGATAGGTAGTTTGTGTGTAGGTGTGGAGATAACCACGTGGGATGGATCATGGATCCTAGATTTGCTATTACTCCATTATTAAAAATTTATAAGTGTGGAATGGATTTAAGAGCGAGCATTGGTCGAGTTTTCACCTCAAGTTGGGATCTTTATATCCGAGAATAATTATCTTGGGGTTTTTTTAAGCAAAGGGACCTATATCAAAATAAAGGCGAACAGGGATATCCCTGTCGCTCCAAAGCCATGAATGTCAATACAGAGTAAATCGTTCAAATCAAGAGGAACATTACATAACCAAGAAGGTGGTAAAGTAGAGTTAGAAAAAGTCTTGACAAGTCAATTAACGACCTTGTTAGCCGTCCTTCTAATAACACAAATCTGAATATCATTGTGGGTTTTAGCCATATTTTTCGTATCGTCGATGATAACTCTGTCCTTCCAAGGACAATTCGTGCTCGAAGAATATACATCTTTAAGGACGACTTCAGCATCAGACTCAGTTATGGTACATTCGGGAGTTTTGTTTAAAACAACTTTAGCTTCAGCTTCAAAACTGGATGTGGCAAGGGTATTCATGGCAAAACCTAAGATCACCTATTCCAATCACGAATCGCTTATGCTCTGGTAGCTTTTTCCAACTTAAAAGAAGCATCAAGATTCATCTTGAAACACTGCTGGGGAGGTGGAGACCAATTAAGGATAACAGATAACCAGAAGCTTTTAAGAGCATTAAAGACCACATGGGAGACTCAAGGGATTGTCCAACACCATAAAAAACTTGCATGTAGAAAGTATCAATTAAAGTGAGGCATGAATCATAATTAATATGGCTATCATTAAATATAAACTTATTTCCTGTAATCCAAATAACCCAAAAATAAAGGACAATAATAAGCAATAGCCTAGTCTTCGCTTTCAAACTATCTCCTCTATCTAACACAAAACTAATCCAACTATTGATACCCGAGTTAAAGAACAGATCAACTGGGCATTGAAGAGGTGAAATACACCATAATTTTTTTGTCCAATCACACTTAAGGAACAAGTGTTCGACAATTTCTTCTTCTTTGAGACGTATGTGACATAGGTCAGTGCTGAAGCACTTCCTAATATACCTATTTCGTTCTTTAGAGATCGCATTCATAAGAATACACCAAAGAGAGAACTTGAAATTTGTAGGTCCATTAGAAGACCAATTAACCTTCGGAATATCATTATCAGGGGAAGACTGGAGGAAAAGGGTGGGAGGATGGATTCACAAGGGGGATGACAACGAAAGAGTAACCAGACTTGCAAGAGTAAATCGTATCCTTAGTGAATATTATTGCATGAAATTTTCTGAGTAGTTGCTTTATGTCTATTCTATATATTCTGCTATGTTCTTCCCATTGTGTTAAAATGACCTAGGTGTGTATTTAGAGACTTCCCTTTGTTTTTATCTTTATTGTATCGGGACGATACAACTTTGAGTTGGGGGTCTTGATGTCTCCTCATTTGTGATAGATTAATATTAGGATGAGACATCATTTTTAGTGATTTAGAAGTCTTTCTAGTCGATTTTCTTGAGAAATGTTACACTTTCCTATTTCTAGTCTTGATTTAGTAAATTATTATTTTTAGAGAATATTGGGTTTAATTATTTATTTAGTGTGGAGCTTTAAAAATAAATATGGAGATTAACTAGAGTCCAAGTCAAAGACTAAGAGATAAGGAAAGAAGATAAGCATGTAAATTTGAGATAAGGAAAGAAAAGCTAAAAATATGGAAAAGGAACCTTGTACCTCTCACTTGAGAGACAGAGCCCTGGCCAGATGAGCTAGCTTACCTGGGTTCTTTTAGTTTATTTCCTTCAGGTATGAACTAATTTTCCCATAGCTTGGGTTTTGCATCATGTATGATCTATGAATTCTAATTTCTTTCTATCTAAGTTTCTTTGGGAATTATATGTTTTAATCTGATATTAGCTTCTTACCTATATATATTTGTTTATATGTTTTGATTTAATGACTGTTTTCCTTGCGGTGCGCAACGTTTAGGATTACCTTAATAGTAGTTAGATGATCACCTTAGCTGGGTGTCTAATTATTGAAACACCACATACGTCTAGTGTCGATATTGGTCTTGACAACACTAATTCCTACTAGATAGTCATTAGGGTATAATTTAATCACTATCACCATGTTTGGAAATTGATTGCTTAGGAACCTAGTGGCATAGGAAACCCCTATTTAAACCAGCCTCGTGGTGTGTCCGTAGCCCCCTTAGTCGCTCTCCAGGTCTAAGGTATGGGAATTTAGAATCCTGACTAAGTATCTAAGAGCTAATTATCTCCCTTATTAACTAGAGTTGATAGAAAAATTAAAAGGATTAGTGCATACTAGCAAAACCTAAGCTATACTGCTCATCTCATATTTCTTATCTTTTAATTATTGTCTTTTATTTTTCTTAGTTTAATTAATTATCTCGAATTATTCTCGTTTATTTTATGTTTTTTAATTAATTTCTTCTTACTCGAATTTATTTACTCATTCGTATAACACACTAAGTCCCTGAGAACGAATTCAACTTATCATTAAAACTTGCATACGTCCTGTAATACTTGCAGTACCGTCCTTGTCTAGAGCGAAAGTGCATTGTTTTCTGGCTTATATTTATCTTATTTTTATCACACCCTAGGCGACACCACCAACGCATGAAGCATGGTAAACTTGTAATGCATCTAATTAACACATAAAGTGTGGTAGACCTGTAATGCATATACTCAATGCATGAAGGACATTTGACCTATCGATTTAAATATACCATCCACGGAAGAAGAAAATATCTTGAGTAAATGATGAAATGGTAAAAACAGTGGAATGTGCACATCCACGTAATACGATAGAAAATTACTGAGCCAACTAAATGTTGGCACATGCATTACTCTTAAAAGGAAGTAATAGTCCCTGAAGAGACCAAGGTACTGTACCTGAATATAGAAAATCCACAAAAATTATTTATCTAGTGAAAATATATAAAACGTGAGAAGGTTTATGGGATTGATATATATTTTTTCACTATGGCTGAATATGAATAAATAGGATGCTAATCACAAAGTGGTGAAAATTGTCGAGAAATAAATAAATGGCCATACAAGATTTTAATTCTATGATCTGAATCGTATCACAAAGGTCCATGCAAAAACCTATGATTAATAATGGGGAGACATCCTCATGTAGTGGACACAATGACGTTAGGGTTCTACATTTTGGAAACTATTAAAGAGTTTACTATGATAAGGAAATATCCAAGATAAAGGACATGATTATTGGATTGATATTAATGTTCTTGATGAACACATGTGCCTGAAGCATGATAGGTGCTCGAAGCACTTAGAGCGTATGAAAATATTAGATTCTCAGAGAACGAGAAATGTCTGGAGTATAAAAAGTTCCTGAAGAACATAAAGTGTATAAAGTACAAGAGAAAAGTTTTTAGTTATATAACCAGGAAACAGGTGACATGGATTACTTCCTGAAAAGTATGATATTATCTTATGATAATATTCTCTCATCATGGAGATTCAAGAAATAGAATGATTGTGACCACCTCACAGATCATGTATATATTATTATCATCAAACGAAAATTGAAGATCAATTTGTGAGATATTGAAATATAATTCACCAAAGAATTTCTACAGTAAATTGAGAATGTATTTAACGAATTTGTCCAGGCAAGAATCCAGCAGATTCATCAACGAAAGTTATAGTGTGTACTAATGTTAAATGGTAGGCTCAAAAGTATATTATGTGATTCTAATATAATTTTTTAATAATGTGTGGTACAATGAGAGGGAGACAATATTTGTGTGTTGTACTCTTTTTCCTTCACTAATATTTATTCCCACAAAGGGTTTTTCCTAGTAAGGTTTTAACGAGACATGCCAAATATCTACTATCATAAAGAAAACAGTATACTCTTCCCTATATTAATCAACTGGTTATTGACATAGAACGAATATGATCAAATGAGAATTCAGCAGATTTAATAAGGCATATCCTTCAGTGAATAATTAAGGGGGAGTGGTATACAATATTTATTTAAATGGATATTCCTTATAAAGTCATAACGTATCAAAATGATTTTATATGGAAAAATATCATTTGTTTAGTAACCACATGGTTCTACAATCACTAAGTACAAAGAAATATCATTCTTGTTAGCAAGTGGAAAATTAAGAATGATTAGGTATGGAAGTACCATATCTTAGTACCATTGGAGCATTAATGTACATCACAAATTGTACAAGGTTCGAAAGTACCATATCTTATTGTCATTGGAGGATTAATGTACCTCGCAAATTGTTCAAGGCTTGACATACATTTCTAGTTAACTTATTGACAAGACCCTCACAAAGGCATATCTCAAAATGGTTACGTGTTTACTTGTGGTGGTGCTGCGATGTCATGGAGATCAGTGAAGCAAAATTTAGCTGCCACTTTATTTAATCACTCTGAAATATTGGCATTACATGAAGCAAGTCGGGAATGTATATGGTTAAGATCCCTAGTTCAATATATCCGAGAAACGTGTGATTTATCCTCAACAAGAAATATACCAACAATAGTATATAGGATAATGCTGCCTATATCACACAGATTCAAAATGGATACATCAAAAGCGACCGGACGAAACATATTTCACCAAAGTTTTTCTACACACACGAGTTACAGAAGAATGGGGATATTGACATTCGACAGATTCAATCATGTGACAATCTTGCAGATTTATTTACGAAATCATTGCCAACCACAACTTTTAGAAAGTTAGTCCACAATATCGGAATGCGACAGCTCATAGATCTCTTGCCAGCATCAGGGGGAGTATGAATAAAACACTGTACTCTTTTTCCTTCACCCATTGGGGTTTTCCTTGGCAAGGTTTTAACGAGGCAGTATTTGAAGATAACCTATGCATATGTACTCCTTTTCCTTCGACCAAGTTTTTATCCCGTAAGGTTTTTCTTGGCAAGGTTTTAATGAGGCATATTTCATAAGGAATGGACATCCAAGGGGGAGTATTGTAAATAATATATTTTATTATTATTAGTGGATGTCCTTTGATTTTCTAGTCTTTTCCCATCCCTTCTTAATGGGTATAACTTATTGTATGAAATGAAGGGTCATATATCTCGTATAAATATATGACCTTCATTCTTTTGTATTTTACACACTTGAAGAAAGAATAAGAAAAATCTTTCCATATTTCTCCATCTCTTTATTTTATATTATCCTAGTTTATAACAGTTTTTATTTTTTATGAAAGGATGATGATTTAAAAAGTTGAAGACTTGAGGATATGAGGATTATAAAGACTTTTCTTCAAAATTTCCTCTTGATATGCTTTGTTCCCTTGATCATAATATGTGGAATGATGAGAGAAAGTTAGAGAAAATTCCTTATACATGCTTCCAAATTCACGATTTCACTTCAAGTGAGTTGCTCCATGGGTTAAATGCTTTAAAATCCCCACCTACTTGAATATTTGGTTTTGCACAAAGTGGTAACTTTTGGGACAAAAAAATAACAATAACTTTATCATCCGGACTCCAAATCACTCAAAGTTTTGTTCACGTGTTTGTTTTATGAGAGCTTTCCAACGGGCTATCATTCAGTTTCGAAAACCTTGCAGATCATCAGTGGATACGTTTGAAATATTCTGAAATTGATTATAAAACATATCTTTATTAAACTCTAAATGAATTCTTGATTTCCCTGGTCACTTTTTGGTTCTTTTCCAATTCCTTGGAGTTTCCCCTTCCCTTTTTGACTCCTTAGCTCATCAATTAATCCTTTGATCCCAAATGTTTCTACAAATTTCACCTATAAAGCACAAAAACACCTCAAAATGCTCAATAAACACATGAATTATTAAAATTAGCCCAAGACTCGAAATTTGCCAAAAAATAGGAATATCTCAACTTTAGACTTAAAATCCATCAAGAAAAGATGTCTCAATATATTAAATAATACGAAAAAAGGCAAGACATTTACACCCACGAATTAAATCATTGTCGTTTCGACAATGTAAGTACTAAAACCGGGCTTGAAGGCAAAAAGTCTTTTCTGTATTTACCTCGAAATATTTTAATTTGACAAGCCACTTTCCCTCTTTTTTAAATCATCTTTAAAATGCATTTTTATATTGAAAACATTTGCACCAAGAACTTTCTTTCCTTTTCTTATCAAATTCATTTGCATTCTTATCTTTTTATGTTGTTGAATATTGATCGTCTTGTTAAATTATCTATTGTCATAGATTGCTTGTTTCTAACGTATCTCTTATAGAAAGTGTGTCTCTCGAAGAAAATGATCTATGTGTAAGGGTAGTATCTGTAAAGGACAAAATCGGCAACCTTGCACCCTAAAAAACGGTATCCCGAATCAAAACGGTAAACCGCCAATCTAGCGAAATTGTTATATTTGTTTTCACTAAGATGCTAGAGAAAGTCGGAGACAATTTGGCAACCTAGTCAACATGCATGCAGGGTTTCCGACTTAAAACGGTCAGGTGACACGTTGTATTATTTTTGATAAAATAGACTTTTGATTTCTGACCGTTAGATCATTAACTCGGACAAATAATACAATCCAGCTAAAACAGTACCCCATTTTTGTGCAAAACGTTGTACCGTTTTTTTGGTAAAAAGAAATCCGGATTTACAATATAAGGGTTATCATCCAAGGTTATATAAACCTCTTTTCAAGAGAGCTTTAAATACACTTCAACCTCTATATCTACTACGCTTTGAAGCGTCCAATACAAACTCACTTAGTCACTTCTCAAACATTCAAGGATTTAATTTTCTCATCATTATTGAATGGTTAATTTTATCATTGATTTAATAGCTCATCAAGAAGTGGAATTATCTTTGCAAACTATATGTAAACCGCCATAATGAATACTCTCATCTAGAATATAGTTTAGCTATAGGGCTAGAGTTTAGAAGTGAGGGAGAAAACTTCATTTGTAGGTTGGGATTAGTTGTGTGTAGAATTGCATAAGGGAGTTTAGCTTGATTTCTCAAATACGGGTGTGACAAAACTGAAATGAAATCTCATTGTATTGGGTTTATATCTCACCTTTAAGAGATACAAAAATTTAGTGGAATAAAAGATTTGAAAATCTTAAAAAAAAGACCCTAAGTAATGGATTAGATATTTGGGAGTTCAAACCATTATGCTCAAAAATGTCTAATCCTATATTTACTTTGCATTACTTGAGTTGTGGTGGTAATTTTTCTTGTTGTTTTTTTACCTTTTTTTAATTATATTTTGTTGTTTTTTTTACCTTTTTGTAATTATATTTTTTGTATGCTAAATGTTTGATAAATGGTTTTAACTATTTTTAAACTAATAATATCTTGCAAAAAGGTTTTACATTAGTTGGATCTTACATTCTAAACCTATTTACCAGTTTAAAGTTTATTAAGTAATACCACTAGACGACTTGAATTCTACTACCTTATTCGTTGAATCTATTTGTTAGAGGTCATTTTTCTTTTATGAATATTGTAAGGTTATTCGTTGAATCTATTTGTTAGAGGTCTTTTTTTTTTTATGAATATTGTAAGGTTACTGTGTTTTACTTGGCAGTATACTCTTAAAAAGACCAAAACAATTATCAATATTACCTATGTCCGAAAAAATTTGTTTTATCAATATTAACAATCTATGCTATAAATAACAATATACTTGATATTAATTTTAAGTTGTTAGGTAGGATACATTTGGATTTATAATCTACAAACAAACAATGTCTTCTACTCGTGTCGGTGTTTGGAATTAAACAGGGGTGCCCACATGTGATCACTATGTAAATCTCCCATGATCCGTGTAGTACCTAGCATAGTAGCACGTGATGCCAATCTTCTATTAGCATCAGCTTAAATCTTGAATTTATCTTTAAATATAAAATCATAAAAATTAAAAAAAATACTCTATATTTATTTGGGTGAAACTTAAGTGTCGTTTGATTTTTTAAGTGATAAGTACTTTAATGTTGAATAACAATTTAATAGAAATTATTCTGTTAAGAATGAATCAAACTTAGAAGATCAAACTTAGAAGATGTTTGTTTGCACTTGATGATCACTTAATCTGGTTTATAAAAAGACTGAATCAATAAGATTGTTTTTCTTGACCAATTCAGATCTGATTACCTCTTAATTGGTCTGTAAGTCTAATGAGATCTTAATGAGATCTTAATCTGGTTCATTAAGACATTGGTTCATTAAGACAATTTGTTTTTACTATTCAATTTAGATCTGAATGGCTCTTAACGGGTCTGTTTCATTAAGATTTCAAACTAAGTCTGAATCATTCAGAAACTGCCTCTTAACAGAATAAGTCCTATTCAGCACTTATTACTTAAAAAAATAAACGCCACCTGATTCATTCAGACCAACCTCTTAACATAATAAGTTTTATTCAGCTGTTATTCAACATTAAGTACTTATCACTTAAAAAAAATCAAACGACGGGGGTGTTTGTTTGCACTTAATGAGATCTTAATCTGATTCATTAAGACACTGGATCAATAAGACTGTTTGTTTTTACTGTCTAATTCAGATCTGAATGGCTCTTAACAGGTATGTTTCATTAAGATTTCAAACTAAGGGGATGTTTGTTTGCACTTAATGAGGTCTTAATCTGGTTCATTAAGACACTGGATAAATAAGACTGTTTGTTTTTTCTGTCCAATTCAGATCTGATTGCCTCTTAATGGGTCTGTTTCATTAAGATTTCAAACTAAGTCTGAATCATTCAGACGCTGCCTCTTAACAGAATAAGTTCTATTCAGATATTCATTCAGAATTCAGCACTTATTACTTAAAAAAACAAACGACACCTAAGTCTGAATCATTCAGACACTGCCTCTTAACAAAATAAGTCATATTCAGTTGTTCATTCAGCATTTAGCACTTATTACTTAAAAAAACAAACGCCAACAGACCAATTAAGAGGTATTAAGTTGGTCGGAAATAACAAACAATCTTATTCATTTAGGGCTCGTTCGGAAGTGCTTATTTTAGAGTTAAAAAGCACTTTTAGAATAAAATTTAAATTTTAAAAAAAAATTAAAAATAATTTTGAAATCTAAAATTATTTTAAGTGCTTTTTTCAAGAAGCACCAATTTGGTGCTTCTCAAAAAAGTGCTTTTCAGGATATAAAAACTTTTAAAATGCTAGAAGCATTTTTAAGTGCTTTTCCGAAAAAGCACTTCCAAACGGGCACTTAGTGTCTTAATGAATCAGATTAGAGTTCATTAAGTGCAAACAAACACCCACTTAATGTTAGAAAAGAAAGGCCAGGATTAGGGATGAAATTTAGAAAAAATGAATTAAAAAAGGACTATCAAAATTCTTTCTATTTCAATTCCTATTCTAAATTTTTCGGAATACAAAGTCTAGATTCTAATTCGAAACACTCATAAATTTTAGAATTTTCAAAACTTATTCGATTTTAGTTTTTCTTTTTCGCTATTTATGTTAAGAACTTTCAAAGTTTAGTGGAAATAATGATGGAATGATCAGAAACAAACTTAGAAGGTTGGCTAAAATTTTCACGAACCATATTTTTTAAGGGTCTGTTTGGATTGAGAGAAATGGAAAGAAAGTAAAGGAATAAAAATGATTTTTTATTTCTTACGGTGTTTGTATTAGAAAATTTTATAAAAGAAATGAAATGAAATGATTCCAAAAATAACTCATGTATCCATTTTTATAATCACTCCAAATTGGAGTCAAATGGAGAGAAATGAATTTTATAAATAGTTAAAGGCTAAAATTAAGAGATTATTACCCAAGAGGTCTTGAAGACACCACCTCGTGACCTAAGAAGACCGACTCTATACCCTCTTCTCACTAAAGGCCACAAACTAATTTTAACACTATAATCCAAAAATCCAATTACCTTCTTACCCCTTTTTATTTTTTATTTCATATATATATTATTTGTTTTCAGAAATATATTAAAATTATTTCAACTCATTCTCTCTCTTCCCTTTCCCGTAACCCTAAAACCCCATTATCTCTTCTCTCTTCATAAACACTAAAATTCTTCTTTATCTCATATCTCCCTTTCATCTCTCATGTGAAAAGTCATGGCTGTTTCCTCACTGCTTCGTTCTCCAGATCTGTGCAGTTCCGTTCGTGTTTTGAGCCGGAGAAGAATGACGGATAAACATTGGTAGTGGTGGTGCGAGGTGGCGATACCATATGGTGGTGCGAGGTGGCGGCTTGAGGTGGTGAGCTGGATCTGCTTCAGTAAATAGGTAGATCAGTTTAAGATCTGGTTGCTTTCTATGCGCTCTAATAAATGGGTAGATCTGTTCAATAGCTTGTTTTGTAATTTTCAGTTATGTCTAGACGTGTAAATAGATTTTCAAGGATTCTTAATGGAAGTCAAAATGCACAGTTCTCAGATATGATCATATTTCTCCTTCTAATATTCATAATATTAAATTAATGATATTAACCGAAAATGAAGGAGAAAAACCCAACTCAATGTCTTTTCGATTAAAACAAAAATGGTATAGCTTCGATTCAATGGTTAAATTAGACCCAATTGTGGAATTTAGAAACAATACTGATTTAATATGGCAAATACCAAATTCACCTAAAGCAATTCTTTTTCTCGTTCATGGTTGTAATGGTAAAGCAACTAATTTTTGGGATAAATCAGAAAAATGTTTAAATCGTATTGGTTTACCTGAATAAAGACTTATTGTTTTACACGCTTTATCAAGAAAATTCGCAGCTATAAAATTATTTACTGATATGAAGGATTAATAGATAATGCTCTTAAATTATTCAACTGTTTTGGCCTAATACTTCGTAAAAATCCCAGAAACTTATTGATTTTTTTTCATACTCAGTAAAATTATTGAGCACGCTCAACAAGTTACTGAGCAAACGAGCATGCTCAGTAAAGCCATTCAACAAAAAAATTCGAGTACTCAGCAAATTCTTTCGACACTCAGAACTTTTTTTCGATACTCAACAACTTTTTGCATGCTCAGTTGCCCATGCTCAGTACTTTTTTCATGCTCAGTACCTCAGGCTCAGAACTATGTTCTACGCTCAGAACTATTTTCCACGCTTTTAACTTTTTTCCATGCTCAAAACTTTTTCCGGCGGTGATTGGTGGTTGTGATCGGAGCTGGAAATTATTTGATAATTAATGAAGGAGGAGAGAGAAAAAATGATAAAGTAGGAGAGATTAATGGTAATGGAGGAGAGAGGGTAATGATAGTGGAGGAGAGAGAAGAATCTGTTTTTTTTTCTTATATACACTAGAAAGGTAGTTATGACATTGAACATCTTATTGACTTTTAAGAATGAGAGAAGACTTGACTAGCTCCTATGTGTCACTACAATAATCTTTAAGACCTCATGAGTAATTGACCCTAAAATCATTCTTTATATTCTTTTTTTTGTATTTTTTTCAATTCAAACAAAAATATACAAAATCATTTATGAAATCTTCTTTTATAAAAAATTCTAATCCAAACAGAAAATTTCTCTTCCTTTCTTTTCCTTTAAATTTTCTTTTTCTTTTCCTTTAAATTTTCTTTTTCTTTTCCTTTACTATTTTTTTCCCTCATAAATACAAACAGACCCTAAAGAAATGTAATTTTTCCTTCCAAGGAAGTGATTCTTCTTTCAATTGATGGGAATCCATCAATAGATGTGAATTTGAGGATTTAATCATCTTACAAGTTTTTTTAGGCTATCAATTTGAGGCGAGTACCATCCGTCATATAAATTAAATGAAAACATCAAACTAGTAATGAATTCAAACGAATTTTAACACATGTTTTATTACATCGATGATTTATGTACTATCTTTAATAAATGGTATAATGCCCACTTAATAATAAATTCATATTTTTCCTTCTCAATTAGTGGGAATGGGTTTTTTACTTTTTACTTAATCATAATTTTTCATTTAGTGTAAAATATAATTTTTATACCAGAATTACCCTTAATGTCATTTTTTTAAATTTTATTATCTATTATTTTTTTATTTTTTTTTATTTTAAAGTCCGGCCACCGCCACCGACCACCACCCTCATGCTATCACCACCGATTACCACCATTACCTCATGCATTCTCCACTGACCACCACCACCTCCATTATTCCCTATCGAGCACCACGACTTTCTCCCACAACCACCACCGACTAGTTTCACCACCATCTTCGCCACCAATCACCACCAACTAATTCTACCACACGCACGCGTCCGTTAAATTTTTTTTAAAATCATAATTAATTTTTAAAAAAATCAGAAAAAATGTATTTTTGGAAATGACAAATTTATATCTACGTTTATGAATTTTTCTGATTTATTTCTGATTTTTTAATTTTTATATTTAGTTTTATGTATTACTATAATACGCAAAGATAGATTTGTCAATTCCACCATACGACCGAGTCCGTTAATTATTTTTAAAATTTTATAATTAAATCACAAAAAAGTCTGAAAAATAAAAAAATTGCATATCTAGACATGGCATATTCATATTTACATCTGTGACTTTTTTCAAAAAAAAAAATTAATTTCGATATTTTCATTTATTTGTTCCTTTAACACACAAAAAAAGATTTATGTATTCGTATAATAAACAAAATAATAGAATCAATCTAAAAATATTTTTTTCTTAACAAATCATTTATTCTCTTTATTAGTCGCATGTACTCTATTTTTACGTGTTTTAACTATTTTAATATATTCTCTTTTTGTCCAACTCTGTCCTGTTGTTCTGTGTGTTGCTATAATACACGAAATTCTGTTTTGTGTGTTTTTGTAATATATAAAACAGGTTTTTTATATTACAATTTACAAAAACACACAAAATCATGTATTCCCTTTTAGTCCAACCATTATCTGTTTGTAATTTTGTGTATCACATGAACATACAAGGCAAATATTTTATGTAATGATGTAATACACAAAAATAAATAAGGGGGTGTTTGTTTGCACTTAATGAGATCTTAATCTGGTTAATCAAGACACTGGATTAAAAAGATAGTTTGTTTTTTCTAACCAATTCAGATCTAAATGGCTCTTAATTTGTCTGTTTCATTAAGATTTGAGACCAAGTCTTATTCATTCAGACGCTGCCTTTTAACAGATTCAGCTGTTTATTCAGCATTCAGTACTTATCAATTAAAAAACCAATGACACCTAAACCTATCCCAGACTTGTCCTTTCTGGCTGCGCAACAAAACTTGTTTACTTTGTTAATCTTCATAAACTCTAACCCTAAAGATGGTAAAAAAGTAACTATTTTTATGAGAGTATAAAACTAGAAAACCCCAACCCTTAAAAACTGAACCCTAAAAACGTAAAAAACATTGACCTTACAAACACTAAAATCTAAAAGCATAAACTCTGAAAAATTACAAAACCTATATTCTAAAAGAAGAAAAATGACTAATATGATAGAATCTGTTATTTTATGTATTCTTGTAATACACACAAATTTGAGTTTTGTGTGTTCCAAGAATACACAAAACTGAGTTTTGTGTATTCCTGTAGCATACAAAATCACAGAGAAGGAGAAAATAACTAGTATGATGGGATATGTCATTTTGAATGACTAGTATGATGTGATATGTCATTTTGTATTTTTTAGTACTACACAAATCTAACTTTTGCTTATTAGTGGAACACAATAAATCACAAAGAATAAGAAAAAAGATGGTCGGACTTAAGAGGTGTATAATAAAACATAATGAATAAAGTAAATGATGTATATGAAGATTTCAAAGTGAACAAGTTTGTAGCATAACCCAGAATAGACAAGTTCGGGACTGATTTTTTTATTTTTGTGTATTACATAATTACCCAAAACAGTCGGTTTGTGTGTTAATGTGATATACAAAATCATATACAGAAAAGGGCTTGGTTGAAAGAGAATACGTGCTTTTGTGTATTTCTTTAATACACAAATTTGTGTTTTGTGTATTACAGCAACACACATAGTAATAGAAAGAGTTTGGACAAAAAGAGAATTCATCAAGACAGTTAAAAACAAATAAAAATAGAGTATAAACGATTAATAAGGAGAAAAAATGATTTTGTTAAAAAAGTATATGTTTTAGATTGACACTATGACTTTGTGTATTATAAACATACATAAATATTTTTTGGTGTATTATAGAAAAACATAAAATTGAATATTGAAAATAAAAAAGAAAAAATTGAAAAAATATTTACAAATGTAGATATGAATTTGAGTTGTCCAAAAAAGATTTTTGTTTTTCTGATTCTTTTGGAATTAATTATTAACTTTTAAAAAAAATTAATGGGCGCGACCGTATGGTGTAATTGTCAAATCTATTTTTGTGTATTATATACTCCCTCTGATTCAAAATGTTTGTCCACTTACTAAAAATGTAGTTTCAAAATGTTTGTCCACTTAGAATATCAAGACATTTTTTCTTCTTTTTTCCACTATTACCCCTATTAAAAAATTAAAATTTATGTTTCCAATACACATTTAAAATATCAAGAACCTTTATGAAGGGTACTATTGTAATAGGGAGTGTAATAATTATATTTCTTAATTTGTGTGAAAAGCAAAGTGGACAAACATTTTGAAACGAAAGGAGTACATAAAATGGAATTCAAAACTTTAAAACCAAATCAAAATAATTCATAGACGTAGATAATAATTTACCCCCTTCAAAAATACTTTTTATTTTAATTCTTTTGAATTATTTAGAATAAAGTATGATTTTTTTTAAAATAATTAACAGGCACGTTCATGTGATGGAATTAATTGGTGGTGATTGGTGGCGACGACGGCAGCAAAAATATTTGGTAGTGGTTGTGGACGAATGTGGTGCTGGTCGGCAGAGAATAATAGAGGTGGTTCTGGTGGTTGGTGGAGAATGCATGAGGTAATGATGGTAGTCAAACTTTGAAATAAAAAAATATTATATAAATAAAATGGTGAAGTTTATAAGAATAAAATGATATATATATATATATATATATATATATATATATATATATATATATATATATATATATATATATATATATATACTAGGTATAAACCCGTGCCTGAAGGCACTTTAAAAATTTTAGTTTAAAAAAATTAATTAAATATGAAATAAACACAGAATTTGTATAATCACTTTATTTTCTATGTTGACATAATTAATAAAACCAATATAAAGTCAACTAATATTCTATACAAAAATTAACGTAAAACAATAATTTTAAAAAATTCAATCAATTTTATTTTTTTTCAGTTATTCTTTTATAAAATAAAATTCTAAATTTCAAGAAAAAATCCAATCAATGTATTTTTTATTGTATGCAACTTTTTTTTTTCAAATCAGTAAACAAAATTAATGCATATGCTATACTATTACTTACTTTTAGTAGAATGCATATCCATCTAAAAAATAAAGTATATACATGTTATTTTGAAGCTTTTTACTAAAGTAAAGGATACATGTAATTGAGATCTTTACTTAATCATCTGTTTTTGGTAGGTGGACATTCCCTTTCTCGTCTAATTTCTATTCATATTTATTCATGTTAACGTAACAATTAGATGAACCTTAAAATAATTAACATAATTCACCAAGACTAATTAATAACCAAGACTAATTAATAACATTTTCAAGCTAGTTTTCTAATGGTAGATTAATTCCCTTCCAATGATGTCCTTTCAAATAAATCATCCCGTTAATATATGTCATGGAGACTCTATTTTTGAATTTGCAATCTTTTACAGATTCAAGATGAATCATTATCCATTGATTCATGCAACTGCTCACTTCTCCCGCAACTTCAGGTACTATCTCTCGAGAGAGATCCCTGCAACTTAAAAAAGTATTAGGAAATATTCCAGACCATTGATCTAAAGGCAAACTAAAAAACCCCAAGCCTTCAAAAAACAATTTAAAACATAATAATATCTTGCAGCTTCAGGCAGTTTCACCATTCTCATATATCTCATTTCCTTCATTCATAAATCCTTGATGCCTTTGTCTTTGTCTTCACCTTTACCTCCAACACTAAGCCATTGCAGCAATATTAATTAGCAATTTAAGGGTATTTATTTTTTAGCCATTCTTATCCTTCTCAATGAAATAATTTTGCTGAGTAATATTTTCCATGATTTACACACATATACATCTTTATACGCTTTTTATTTCCAACAGGCTAAAAATATCAGCAATTACATCACCAGGCAAGGAAGCACAGTGTATTAAATAACTGTAAAGCTTTTCATGTGGCAAACTTGCACAAAGCTCGGCAGATTGTTAGCTAGCTTCGCTCCCACCCAACAGAAGCGTAGTGGATCTTTATAGATGATTGAAAAAGTATTAGAAACATTCTACGCCATCTCCATCGATCTAAAGGCAAACAAAATATTATGAAACAACCCGCCTTGTTAAATCCGAGGGTGCATTTAAGATTCACACCAACATAACTAACCGGTGCCAACTGAGATAGAATCCCCACTCGCCAGCCATGCTTTTATGATCCAAATTATATATTTGTTTCTTTAAGAAAAAAAAAAATTGCACAATAGTACCTAATTAATAATTGACACAATTCCTGGATTAGCAGCAAGTTTATGCATCAAAGTCAAAGCCTCTGAAGCAGGCGAATTTCACTGCAACATACCATATTTCAGCCAAGAATTAATTCAAATAAAACTAATGTAATCCAATAGCATTACAAAACATTGATCAACTTTAGGGACGTATAATGCAATTAAATCAATTCTAAAAAGATAGAAGTAGACTACCTTGGGATTGTTCAGTTATTATCAAGGCATACTCGCCTTTTTTAATGTGATTAGACAATCCTGCCTCTGAGAAAAATAAGGACTTAATAAGATGATTGATTAATTAATATATTTCTTCTCAGGATGGAATATCAATGTGTTTAAAAACAAATGCAAACCATGGGAATTATATACCAAAATGTAGTTGTCAATTTCATATAATATAAAAAAAATGCAGTCGTGAGGCAAATAGGCAAGAAGCTAATAATTTTGACTTTTGCTAGTAAGGGCAACCCACCCGGCTACAAATCATTAAGAAATAATAGGAATTAAGGGCGATGGGATCCCGGTCACAATATTCTTTTATCCTAAAAGAACCTTTCAATAATCTCCATTTTATTTTTTAATCATTAATTATTCCTCAATAGCAAGTACTTTGCACTCATATTAGTAGCATTTTAAAAAAATTTAAGAATAATATAAAAACAAAACTCAATTAATAAATTTTAAGAATGATCCAAAGAAAAAGAATCATTATCAAATATGATATATGTATAATATACTGATATTTGAATAAAGCATAAGAAGGGTCCACAATGATGTTTGAAAAAGAAAACATAAACATTAAAAGAGAAAGTAAAACCTTATGAGAGTTGAGAGTTCCACAATAATGACTTTATACGAATGATGAAACGATTTTATCACCATAAAAGTAGCTTGAGATAGTTGTACATTAGCCTATTTCAAGAAAAAAAATTTATACATTAGCCTATTATCAGAAAAAAGAAGTTTAATATTTGTCTCCTGCTAATTGGTATTTTACACAAAGCTAAATACCACCTGATTGCAGATTACACCTGCATATTTTGCATATTTTCCATATTTTACACAGCTTTGATATTTTACACAATCTGCCATCAGAAAACATCACCTTGATTGTAAGAGGCCAATTAATGAAAATAAAAAATTGCAAGATAAAATCGATAAGAATCGAGACAATTTTGAAAAGAGGGCAAACCTGAAATCCACGAAGAGTTGATTAGAAAAACAGCAGAATAAGAGCTTCCCACCCCAACAGGTACACTTTCTTCTTCATCATCTCCTTTATCAAAACCCATATTTTCCTCAAAACAATTATTCAAAATCCAAATCCATAAGGGGGCTAATTGAGCCTAAAAATGTTTAATTCAAACATATTATCAAACACATGAAAGGCAGATATAGAAAAAGTCATTTTATCAAATACCCAAAGTTTATTCCAAGCTACTGTATTCCAAAGGAGGTGGATATTGGAAAGGGAAAGGCGGCGATCGAGCATGTGGAAGCCATAGTCAAGTATATCCATGCATGTGTGTTTATAAATTATCAAATAAACCCTCTGTGTTATTCCAAAAAAAAAAGAAAATATATACTACATTTACCATATTAATAAATAGCAAAGGGGTATGTTTGTTACTTTAAGAATACTGATTTACACCAAACGGCCATATTAATCTTTAATTAATTGTATGAACTGGCGCTCTCTAAGGGATTTGTTATATCTTTTGCACTCATTGTCCTGACAAATTGTCAGGACTGGAGATAAAAAAACAGAAAGATCTGTTATTTTGAAGTACCTTCACTTGTAACTGAAGAAACTTGACATAATTAATTGCTTTCTCCAACATTGTCACCAAATCAACCTGCTCAATTTAATGCACATACAATAAGAGATGTCAGTTAAGTGTCTATCACTCGTGTACATAGATGAAGGAATCAATCAGAGTTTAAAAGATTTATTTCTATAATATTAAACTACTTATAATATAATCATCCAATTACTGCAATAGTTTGATTATTAAGCTCTTCTTTTTTTGAAACATTCAGTCTTATACTACAACAGGAAAAAAATACTTAAGCTCATTTTTATAGATGTTAAATTGCATATATAATATTAGTCATTAGATAATAATTAGTCCCTTTTCGGAAAACTGATGTTATGTTTTTGCTTTACTTCTATTATACCTTAAAACAAACTTAGACAATAGGCAAATTTATCATCTGAACATCTCCTGTCTTGATTAACCCCTTATTTCCAGCAAAATCTTGATGTTTACCAGCTCCCTGAATAATAATAAAACGAAAAAAAAAAAAACTTAATTGTAAATTTTTCACACTTCTTTTAACTAAGAGAAAATTAAACAACGGAAATTACCTGCAACACGTATAGTAAACTAATCTATAGCACAATGTATACTTCCTAGTTTGGAAATACAGGGACCAATATATATAATAAATATATAAGACCATGCAAATTTACTACAAAACAAATCCAAATATGCAGAATAAGACCAAATTACTTACTCTAATAGAAAAAGGCTGTGTATCACTTCTTACGGTCATATTAATGGCCTTTGGGATTTGTATAAAAATCTGATAAATATACTTCAATCGGATAATTCTGGAAAATCATAAAAATGATGAAATTAGGTTAAAAATAATTTTAATTTTTTACCTTAATTTGGATTCTTCGCAATTCTTCGCAAGCGGTTTAGGATGGTGGGGAATGGTCCCCAAGAGACTGCGGTTTTCTTGTGGAGGAGAACGGCTTGGTGTGGGAAGGTGAGTGTGAAGATCTCTTTTCTTTGTTTTCAGCGCATCACTTTCATACGGCAAAAGCTTCCAACTGTCATATTGGCCATTGCAGGATTAGTATAGAAATATAATAAATATGTCATATTGGCCTTCTAAATCAGACAATTCTGAAAATTTGTAAAAATGATGAGTTTAGGTTAAAAATAATTTCAATTTTCACCTTAACTTGAGTTCTTAGGCATGCGATTGATGAGAGGGGAGCGGTAGAGATAAAGGATTTTTTACAATTTTTCCAGAAGCAAAACGCTGAAATAAAGTAATTGTAAACCATAGTAATATACCTTGGCTATGAGATTATCGGAGCTGGAGAATTAATTTGTGAAGGAGAGCGGAAGGAGGGTTTCAGAGCGGCTCTCTTAGGGGGAAGCGTTGTTTTAAATTTTGAATTAAAAAAATAGAAAAGTAAAACATATAATAGGAAGATCTAATGGCTGAAAAATATAGAGGAGACATCAAGACATTTTAAATCGTAGATTGGATTTAGACAATCTGGACCATTAATTGAAATCGATCTAAAGGCCGAAAGTGATTGAAATTTGATCCAAAGGCTATAAAATATGGAGAAAATGGTAGACATTTCGGGCCGTTGGCCCTTCTCCAATATTATATAGATATATATATATATTTAAAATAATAATTAATCAGTTGATAGGTATTTTAGTAATTAGATATGATTTTGTTTTAAATAGACATTATTTTTTTTAGGTAAGTAAACAATATTTTACTCTCTTTATTATTATTGCACCTTTAAACATTATAAAAATATTAAAGCATTTTTTTTATCATCTCATCCATTAACCCGCAATTTGCAAATTTTGTTTTAAACACCTCTAATTTTTTTTTATTATATCTCATTGTTTTTTGATAAAAATTTCATATGATTCTCTGAGAATGTTTTTATCACTCCTCCCGTTCATTTTTATTTGTCCACCTTTTTGGTATAGAAAGATTAAAAAGAGCATTTAATACTCAACTTCTTTACACAAATACCCTTGATTAATATATATGAACTCATTTATTACAATAATCTTTCTACTATTTAATTAGGAGTAATATTGGAAAAATTAGGAAAAAAGTGTATTGGTATTAAAAAAAGGGACAAAAAATGTCCAACACCTTTTAAAAGTTGGACAAATTAAATTGGACAGAGGGAGTCCTTCAAATTATCAGTACGAGAATTTTCACGGGCGATGAATTTATAGGCCCGTTCTCGCTACCCCAACATAATCACCTATGGGAAACGGAAATAGGTCTATTAGCAAAGGACTTTTCAAATGAAAAAATTCGTTCAACAGTGTTTCATTCGAACACGACAAAAGCCCCTCCATCGAATGGGATATTACTTGTTTCTATCAGAAATGTTTGTTTGTCGGTTGGTTCATCGATTTGTACTATGGTCAGACATGCTATCACAACTAGCGAGACCCCACCACATCTTAATGGGACTCTTATTCAATTGATTCCAAAAATAGATGGCTTGGATTAGATTAGTCACTTTCGTCCTATTAATTTGATTAATGTACCCATCAAATTTGTTATGACATCTATGCTGAATAAACTACAATCATTCTTAGCGGATCATATCAGACCATACCAAACTAGCTTTCATCCTAAACGATCGACAATTGATAATATTGTAATGGTAAAGGAAGTTGATGGTGGTTAAAATTGATATTGCCAAGGTATATGACAATCTTAAATGAAGATTCATTGAGGACACCATCGCACACTTTGGCATTCCTCAGACTTTGGTAAGGTTAATTATAGCTACTATAAATACCAATTCAATGCAAATTCTTTGGAATGGTGATCTCTTGGAGTCATTCACACCGCAAAATGGAATCCTCTAATGAAACCTGCTCGCTCCTTACTTGTTTGTGATGTGCATGAAGCATATGTCTCTACTCATCCACAGTCTATGCAGTATTGGAGAATAGACCCCTATTCGACTCCACAAGTAGGCTCTCCCGATTTTGCATATGTTTTTCACAGACGACTTGATCCTATTCTCAGAATCCTAGACAATACAAATAGATTTGATCAAGATCATAATGCACTTTATTTGTGAGGAATTCAGTCAGACTGATAGTGAAGAGAAGTCAATAATCACTTTCTCGTGGAATGTTCAGATCGATAGAAAGGAAGAGCTAGCTGCAAGGGATGGTTTTTGCTTGAGTGGTTCTTTGGAAATGTATATGGGTGCACCTATATGACCTCTTGGAGTCAGGGTTGTAACTGAGCCGAGACGAGCAGAATTCTAAATGTACATGCTTGTTTGTTTAACTTTGCGACCCGAGCCGAGCTCAAATTTAAACAAGCCGATTCTGAGCTTTCAATGATCAAAGTAAGAGATATTAAAACTTGTTTGTTTAACTTATAAAATAAATTTTTTAGAGCTGGTTTTGGGTTGCTCATGAAAAAATTGTTTTTCATGGTTGAAACAGAATTTCTATGAATGGTTAGTATTTAATTGAATGTGTGGTATAAAAATATGAAGCGTAATATTAATGAAAAAATGAAAGTTTAATGAAATTGAAATTGTCCAAGTTAAGATTTAAGGTTTAATAATACATTTACAAGTAAATAATATATTAATATATAATTCATATATATAAACGAGTCGTTAACAAACGAGGTCGAGCAGGCTTATTTATGTAACGAGCTTAGATTGGATCTTGAGTTTGAACTTGTTTATATTCGAATCGATCTCGTACGACCTTTTCTTCGAGCCGAGCTCGAGCGGCTCGCGAGCGGCTTGGTTAATTTACGACCCTACTTGGAGTCATTCACGCCACAAAGAGGAGTCCTCCAAGGTGATTTTCTCTCTCCTTACTTGTTCGTGATATGCATGGAGTGTATATCTCTACTCATCCATGGTCTATCCAATAGCGGATAATGGACCTCTATTCGACTCCACAAGTAGGGGCCCCAATTTCGGATGTGTTTTTTCACAGATGACTTGATCCTATTCTCGAAAGCCTCGACAAAACAAATTGATTTGATCAAGATCATAATGCACTTTGTTATGAGGAATTCGTTTAGATCTTGAGTGAAGAGAAGTAATAAATGCTTTCTCATGGAATGTTCAGATCGATAGAAAGAAGGAGCTAGCTGCAAGGAGTGGTTTTTGCTTGAGTAATTATTTGGGAATGTACATGGGTGCACCTATATGTTCAAGTCGTCTCCCAAGGGGTTTTATCAGAAAAGTAACCATGACTATGAGGGACAAGTTTCTGAATTAGAAAACAAATACGCTTTTGTTAGCCAGAAGAATAACATTGGCCTAGTCAGTGTTAAGAGTTATCCCAGCATATTTCATGCAAACTATAAGACTATCGGTACATGTATATAATTAAATTGACTGGATTATTTGTGATTTTATTTGGGGAACTTTGAGTGGAGAAAGAAAGATACATTGGATTTCGTGGGGTAACTATGTAGAAGCAAAAAGGCTGGTGGTTTAGTCTTAAGAGACACGAGGAGATTTAATAGAGAATTACTAGCCAAGCTCGGCTAGAGAGTCCTACAAGATGATCAGGCCTTGTGGGTTAGATCGTTCAAACAAAATTACTTCAATAAGGGGTTTATAACAGTGTTGTCAAGAAATCGGAGTAAAGAATATGCAAAAACATTCTTGATGGTCGGGACATGCTAGTAAAAGTAGTTAGTGAGACACATACCAAACTCAGGAATTGGTATAAGTGGTCCTTGGAATCACCCTGGTTATTCTCGGTCAAATCAACCTATAAATCATTAATTCCTCTGATTGTGAATACGGAGTTTAGGTGGAATTTGGTTTGGTCACTCAAGAGCCCATTAGGGTACTACTGTGGTGAGCTATATGGGATTGACTTCCAACTACAGTGAACTTAGCAAAAAGAGGGGTGCAAGTGCCAATTATGTGTAGGAGTTGTGGTTTGACCTCAGAGACGTCACTCCATCTATTCCGAGATTGTTAAATATATAGAGAGGTGTGGAATGGCTGGCCAAAATTTGCGAAGCTAAGAACTACGAGTAAAGTGTTTGAGGATCATGAATTTTCCTCCTCCATTTCAAATGTCCAGGGGCTCGATTCTATTTAGCTGGATAAATTTACTAATGTACTGCATAAAAGAAACGACCAAGGCAGTGGTCCTAGGTCTGCAATTTTTTGAATCACCATAGGGGCTTATCGATAATTAAGTATAAACAATAATACATATGTGAAGGTGAGTAGTCCATCAGGGGGCCCTTCACAACATAGGCTGTCCTAAACAATGTTGAAGCGGCTCAGGTCGTTGAAGGTGAAACAGATTGTTGGCATATAGCCTCCCTTTGATAGGTTGTTTTAATGTGACAAATCCTCTTGTGTTTTAGTGTGCTAATTACTCTTGTTATACATATTCTATCTTGCACTCTATTTCTTCAAGAGCACATCTTTATCATTTAGATCAAAGCTTTATTGTTATATGTTATGAAACTAATTCTCATTCAAATACGTTTAACCTTATCCTTGTGTTCTTTGAGAATTAGCTTTAGTGATCAACTTCAAAGTTTCTTAGAATGATGTTTCCAACAACTTTCGTGAAGAAGATTTATTGATCCGAGCATCATAGCTTAAGTCATTTTCTTTCAAAGTTACTTGGCGCGGTACACCGGACGAAAGGCGCGGTACACCGGACCAAGAATGCGGACCAGGGCGCGGTGCATAGGCTAGCCCGTCAGAGAGTTAGAAAATCAAACCGTTGAGGTGCGGTACACCGCACGAAAACTTGCGGTACACCGCAAGGAAGGTTTTTCTGCACAAAGTTTAAGTCATAAAGAATATATCCGTTGGGAGATTAATAGATCCGTTGGACTCAAGCCTTATGACCGTTGGAAGCCATTTTCTACTATAAATTGAAGCTCTTTGAAGGCTACAACTACACCAACTAATTACAAACATTAAGGGGCTTAATTGTTATCATTCAAGAAGGTGTCAAGAGCTATACATAGTCAAAATCAATCTTAGTGAGCTTATAAGTCCTTTCAAGGAGTTAATCAAATAAGCCACAAGGTTCTATCTACTCAAGAGGAGTTCACAAGCTTTATAGTTCATATCCACTCTTTTAGGAGTTTAGTTACAAGCTTTTATAAGCAACCCTTTAAACACTTTGTTTCTATCCTCTTAAGTCTAGGTCTTAAGAGAGAATTCAAGTATAGGGAGTATACTTGGGATCCTTGTGTTGTGATTACACAAGTGTTTGTCCTTCGTGTTATCGAAGAGGTTGTAAGGGTTATTGTGTTCTCGACCCGGTTAAGAGAGACACGGGAGCTTAGTGAAAAGCTTGAAATCCTAAGGAGGCTTCCTTAGGTAGTGGATGTAGGGAAACCGAACCACTATAAATCGCGTGTATCTTTCTATCCCTACTCTATTTACTTTCCGCACTTTATATGTTTGATTATATGCTAGCATGATTATTGTGATATTGTTTATCTAGTTTATCTAACATATAGTCTTCTAGAGTAGTAAGATATTGGATTATCGATTTACTTGTTTTACTTATATATCATACTTCCTCTTACCCTTTGCATGATCCTAAGTGTTTGATATATTAAGTTGACTTAGAAGTTTTCACTTAAACTTATAATTATCCAAAAGATTTTTTTATTAGGCATTAATCTTATTAGTAATCCTATTCACCCCCCCCTCTAGGACTTTCACAGATGCTCCGACAGCAGCTGAGGTGGCCTGGGACATGTTTTGAGCTAGTGGAAATCCATTCTCACCTGTAAAAAATATGTAGATGGGTTGGATATCTCAACGACTGTGCTAGCTGTAATTTGGCATATATGGATGGACATAAACGATGGGTATTTTAGACCGACGAATGAAAAAAATCAATGGTTGAATTAAGGTCCATGATTAGATACATAGCGAGGGACTACGTCCGGGCTTGGGAAAAAAATAATGGAGGTATAGTTGTATCAGCAAGAAGTGTTTTGGTATATTGGTTAAACCGGTTGTCTGAATAAAGCTCAATGTGGATAGGGCTGCAAACGAACCGAACCGAGCCAAACTTTAGCTTTCTTGAGTTTGTTTGCTAATATTTTAGTGAGCTTGAGCTTGGTTTGAGCTTGAAACGAAACGAGCCGAACCAAGCTTTAGCTTTCTTGAGCTTGGTTTGTTAACTAACGAGCCGAACTCAAACAAGCCCTTAGCGAACTCAAACTCGAGCCCTTGGTGAGAGTATCGGTTCATTTGTAGCCCTAGATACTAGTAGTATATTTATTAGATATAAAAAAAATTACTTAATAGATATAAAATATTTTAGTTATGATTAATTACATAATACAAAAGTTTTGACTTTTTGTATGTATACATATATAATTTTTAATTGAATATATCTATCAAGCCTATTAACGAGCTCTTAAATAACCCTTACCAAACTGTTCACGAGCTTAACGAATCGAGCTTATATATGTTTGAGTTTGTCTCGTTTAGTAAACGAGCCTGAATTTAAAGCTTGAGCTTGGCTTGTTTAACTAATGAGCCGAACTCAAACAAACCCTTAACGAACTCAAACTCGAGCCCTTGGTGAGAGTATCGGTTCATTTGCAGCCCTAAATGTGGATGGTTGCTCAGGGGTTGAACCATTAAGGCTTGGGGTTGGCGGTTTCTTTAGAGATGCTAATGGATCCTTTCTTGGCGAATTTGCGGGGACCTGTCAGGCGAGCTCAACCTTTCAAAGGAATTTGTATGTGTTGCATTTTAGGTTACAAATGACGGTAAATTGTAAGTAAGAGACCATGGTCAATGAGACAAACTGGAGATATATGCGCTAGTGAAGGGCGGTGGGAATAACAGGGTTCGAACTGATGGGGTACTTTTGTCTTGTAAAAATATACTAGCAACCCATGTGAATTTTGAATAAGTACATGTGTACCGTGAAGTGAACTATTGTGCAAATTGGTTGGCAAAAAAGAAACATCCAGTGGGAAGGACCAAGGACATAATGTCGTATGTAGACCCACCTGATGATCTTTGGAAGCTCTTAATACGTGATCGGTGTGGGTGTCCATCTCTTTTGAGGCTTAGTAAACTCTTGCACTTGCTAATCGTTAGACCTTAGTTGTATGGAAAAAACCAAAGGTTTAAAGCTTATTTTAAACAAAAATTCATTCAAATTTCTCTATCACTTAATCCCTCTCTATTCTATTATTTTGAATGTTATTTTATTTCAATTTTTATCAATAATTTAAAATGGATTAACTTTCCAAAAGAATTGTACGTAAAATTGATTTTGAAAATGAAGAGTTGTTCCGATGTTAATTTTGTCTTTGTATATGAAAGACAAAACCTAGACATACATAGAGAACTGGCATATTACAAATGATAAGCTGTTAGGTTGAAAAACCTAGACATACATAGATAATGAAAATGGTCTAGAAATTTACTATTTATTCTACACTTGTGGAATGAGTTATAGAATTGAATCTTCTCCTTAAACATAGGTAATTAAAAATAACTAAATTCTGATTTACTTAAAAATATGCATAGGAAGATATTCATATTCTCCGTAGAATTAGCCGTGGTGCACGTAATCAAGCCTGGACATACACTTACACACAAAAAAAAAGTCAGCACCAAGATAGTAAATAAGTTACCGCTTTTGCCTTATTTTAGAGCATAACTAATATTAGACCCATTTTTCGTCTTCTTCCACACTCCAATAGCTGCAACAACATTTCCCAGAATCTCTTTAACCCTCTTTTGCTTTTCTTCTTATCTCATTATATATTTTCTTGTTTCAAAATCACATAGCTTCATATTACAAGACCCCTAAATAATGATTCGTGCAAGTTTAACTAATCTCAAATAGATTTGTTTGTCAGCCCAGTGGGTAAAATACATGGATGAGAATTTAGACAAAAACCACTTCTTTACAAATATAAAACAAATTCAAACCAAGGATCAATTCCCCAATCTGCCAAACGTTTAACCCCGAATAAGGAATTAATCATCAACTTAACCATTAATTTCAGCATGAATTTTTATATTTTGTTTAAATTTCCTATTTCAATAAATATCAGTCAGTATATTCCTGTCTAGAATTTGACTAGCATTCTGCAAGAAATCAATAGTCCCTCCTAGTTTCTCTTATTAGAAGGATTTACATTGTGTAGTTCGGGCTTTACATTGTCTAGTCCGGGCCATTAGATAAAAAAACATTGCATATTGCTATCTAAGCAATACTTTGGATATTTTTCTCATATACACAAACAATGACCAAAGAGCAAGCCAAGCTGAAATGTAAAGCAATACGACACCAGAAGTCACCATTGTTCCAGTGCCAGCAATACTGTGAAGAGAACAAGATAATTAAAAAATATTAAAAAAAGAAAATGAAAAACTATTAAATACAAACCTGATATCTCTTGATGCAAGGAGAAGTGTTAATGCTGTCATTTGAGTTGCTGTTTTCCACTTTCCCAAATTATTTACAGCAACAGCCCCTGAAAGTTTGCTACCTTGTGATGCTGCCCATTCCCTAACTGCCGACATTGTTATCTACAAAAATCAAGGGGGCACAAGTGAGTATTTCCAAACTTGAGGGGGGCTAATAGCAAGTTTCTTACTCACCTCTCTACCTATAATGGCTATTGAAGGTATAGTTAATAGCCATGGTGCTTCTCCAAATATATTAGCTTCCAAAGGTCTTGTACATAACAACACTAACGTGGTAGCAACCATAAGCTGTCATAATAAAGATTAATAAACTATTCCAAAACAAAATATTTAAAGATAAAAAGAGATTATCAATTATACCTTATCAGCTACAGGATCTAAAAATGCGCCAAATATAGTTCCTAATTTCATCTGGAAAAGATAAAGATAATCAACTATGAGTTGAGGATAAAGAACAAATTGAAGTGATTTAATTAAGTGTACCTTTCGGGCAAGATACCCGTCAAGCCAATCTGTAATTGCTGCAGCTATAAATATTCCCGTTGTAACAGATGGACCCCACGCACTATCTAAATAAAAGGCTGGTTCAAAAAGAAAGTCCCGGTTTAACTAGTAGTTAGATAAGTATCAATCAAACAACATTACATAAATTAAGCCAAAAAAGCCACAATCATGGTAAAAGTTTTTTACCAATAAACTATGTATAGTTTCATTACACTATTGGTCCGTGTGTTATGCGTAATAGCTAACCTTCCTAAACTTCCGACGAGCAGGACAAATGATGCACCGTCTTAGAATCACACGAGTACATTTGTTAAAAACAAAAGTATATTTGGTTATTTTGCATTATTCTCGGACCAATGGCGCAATTAACTCAATTCATATAGACGAAAGGAACTTATCAAGAAAAAATTCGAGGTGCATATATAAAATATAATTTTAATGTGTAATTGCAACAATATTGAGAAATTATTTACAGAAGGTAAATTATAAATTGTAATTACAACGTAGTAGAGTAAAATTATAATTTATTATAGCGCAAAATCTTACTGCTAATGAGAAGTGGAACCGCAGCGACACGGCCGATGGTTAAAATGGTGGGCAATGTGAGGACTTTATCAGACTGCGGTGTTGGCGACGTTTTTTTGTGCGGTGGCGGATCATCCTTGTTAAGATGAGTACTTGTGGGGCCCATTTGAGAGGAAATAAATTTCTGCCCACTCCGAGACCTTATGAGCGGTTGATGATTTATTGGGGAGAAATAATTTGATGAATGGTGGGGAGTTCTAACCTGCGTCGGAGTTGGGCAAGGGGTTGTCCTCCACCACCACCACCTCACGGAGGAGGAAGGCCTTTTAGTGGTGAAGATTTTGGTGTTTGAAGCGGTGGTGGTGAGGGTGCGAGCAAAAGTGGTGTGTTTATAAGGGAGGAGGGAAGCGATTTTGAGGCCTCCAGGCATGGTGTTTGTTAGAATCAAATCCACACGGGCTTAGGTTAGCAAATATTATAGATGATGGGGGTTAAAGGCGTATTTTTAATCGGTTAAATTACAAATATTAATTTCCAATTGGAAACATAAATTACTTTGGATACTTCAACCGAAATTAATTCTCGCAATTGCACTAAATTTTTTTGTAATACTAAAATTATGGTTAAGAGCATTTTGAGATGTAAACTTATGTATAATTTGAAAATCTTTTTTATAAGGAGATCAAAAAATTTGAGTACGGATTGGGTGGCTAAACATAAGTTTAGAGACTCTTTGTTTAGCATTTGGAGTGTTAATCCTCCTCAAAATCTTAAGACAAAATTCAAGAATTCAAAATCTCAGAGGGAGACAATGCTAAATTTGTTCGATAGGATGTGTTTTGCAGCAACTTCAGATACTTTTGATGATTTCCTTCGTATGTTTCTTGCTATAGGTGGTCAGAAAGACGTTAACTTCATGAAAAATCTACCTAAAGAAAAGTTTGCCAACGCGCATGTCAAGGGTAAACGCTACGGGTAACAACATCCAATGCGGCTGAGTCTTTCAACAAACAAATAAAGGCTACAAGGGAGCTGCCCTTCACTGAGTTAATCGATGCAATCCGTGTCCTCCTTATGCAGCTGATGTATGACCGCTCAGTAGAGGCTGCAAAGTGGACATCTGTCTTACTGCCTAGAGCAACTGCTGTTTACGAGATAAATTTTGATTATGCTCGCGCATGGTTTGTGTTGCGATCCAGCAAGTCATCCTTCGAAGTTCTGTCCGATCCTAATATGGTGGTTGATATCGCTGATCCTTCTTGTTCGTGTGGTAAATGGCAGGTTAAGGGGTTCCCACGTGTCCACGATGTAGCTGCTATTGAGGTTGCTTCTCCCGGCATTCCTTATCCTTACATTGACAAATATTGGCACGTTGAAAGTTTCTGATCCACATATGCTAGGAGCATACCAACCATGTCCACATTCCTAACACAATCTGAGGTCGTGGGTGACATGGTTGCTAACCCACTTGCTTATAAAGCTGAGCCTGGTAGACCTAAGAAGAAAAAGTTCCCATCAGAAGGAGAGCGTGCAGATTCTTCACATCGACGAATGTGTAGCAACTGTCACACATACACATACCATAACCGCTCAACATGTCCTAAACCTCGATAATATTTCGTTACTTATGCATTTTCTTTTCTAGTTTTTATCCATCAATAAGTGTACTGTTTTATGTTGAACTATTCAATTTTTGAATAAAAGAGTGGTTTATTTCAGTTTTACTTAGGTTTTTCGTTTATGCAATTTTTTTACAGATGTTTCCGTCATACACCATTACTTTTAATAGATAACTCATCAGAATAATACTCAAAAACCACTACTCTTTTTAATCAATAAAAAGATAACCCACCAGTTTTATCAGACACACCATCGATATTACAAACATGACCCATCGTTTTAAATTATATTATTTTCTTAAGATAGACCATCATTTTTCATGGCCAACCCATCAATATCACAAACATTACCCACCCCCATTTTATAGTTAATTACTATAACTCTCCTATTTTAAGATACACACCAACAACATTTACTTATCACCCACCTACTAAAAACATCTTTATAATTTTTTACTGTACCATCATTTATACACGCCAACCCATCAAAATTACAAAAGCCAACCATCAATATTAACACGACTTAAACATTTAACCCATCACTTGTATGACTCATACCACCCAGATATCTAACATTACCCACCCCTAGCAGACCTTATAATATGTGTAAATATACCCCATCTACTTCAATTAATTCTGCAGGAAACAGCTCACATATAAACATATACACAGTTTTATGTTAACAGTCTTAAATCTTCAATCTCATAATTGCACACATTATACACAACAAATATTAAAAAACAATCTGATATTCAAAATAGCGTGTGTTATTGCGCCATAAACCGATACCAAATCCCTTAGATATATCATTATCTTTCACAAAACAACAAACTTTAAGTACTAAATAATGAAAATCACAAATACATCCCAATTAAAAGCGTAAACTTAATAATCTTATAACTAATCGTCTTTTACTGCCCGACGTGTTCCAAACACCAAGGCAACTGTCTGTTTATCATTCAGTATACATGTTATAATTTTCTTTCTTTGATCAACCATCATTTGATGTTCATACATCTTCTTCACTCCTTCACCTCTCATTATATCAAAGGCATAAAGAATCGCGTATACACCTGTGTTTGCAACCCTACTCTTCACGTGATCAACTCGAATATGACCTATTTTGGCCATTCTGGTGTTGACCTACCCAACTCTTCGTACCAACCCTTCACTACATTATCCAACAGAAACTCGTACATCCTGTCTGCATTTGCATTCGCCTTTGCACCAGTCGATGCTCGATTAATACAGCCTAGTCCATTGTAGTGGTAGAATTGACCTTGTTCTTTGTTCCACAGGAGAATTGACCAATAGGTCAAACCCTTGTCCTTTGTTTCGAGCGAGATTATCACGTCCTTATTTTCTTTTAAAGTATCTCATTTTTATTCTTTTATTAATATAACTGTTTACCCAACCCAAAAAAAAAGTAAAATGAAACCTGCTCACTTGAGCAAGTGTACTTCAAGATTAACACTATAAGAAATAGTATTATAAGGGACGAGGTTATTGCGACAACACTAAAATGGTCTCTAATGATATTTTTAAATACCAAAATGGCCTCTAATTATATTTTTAGTGGCAATATTTGCTGCTAAAGATAAAGCCAATAGGGACAAAAACAAATAATTTGCTACTAAAAGTATCTTTAGAGACGAACTTATAGGGATGAACAAATAGTGCCTATTAGCGGCAAAATTAAGTTTTTTAGTGTTAAAATTTTTGGCGCTAAAGATACATTTTCTTGTAGTGTAACTACAAAAGTTGAGGTTAGTTCAACTACTCAGAGTCTTGATTATCCTTCTAGGGATACAGATAGCTCTCCTATGAAAAAGAAAAAACCGAAGAACAATTAATTACATAAAAAAAGAGGGGCCATTGATTCACCTGAATGTCCTATACGTGGAGATGCGACAGAGATTGCAACCCATATATTTTTGAAATGCAAGTTTGCCAGAACACTTGGAAGCACCTGGGACTTAGGAGGTCCGCATTTTAGTGCCTCTAATTGTCATAAGTCGAACACAATAATGTGCCAACAAACAAGTGCACATGGATCAAATATAGCTCCTGGAATTTCACTTGCAAATTCGTGGGATGCTACTTCAGATGAGGTAGCGAGGACTAATGGCTCACCATGAATTTGAAGTGCAGCAGCCAAATGGATGGGATGTCATGACAAATCATTTTTGCGGTTGCAGCGTGGCTTGTTAGATTATCTTTTTCATTCGAAATCATTTTTATTCTAATAACATTAGATATCAGGATCTCTCAATCTTTGCAAAATAATTTAACCACTAAACTAACTATTAATTTTCTACTTGTTAGATTTATTACTATAATATAATATTACTTTTTGGACAAATTTATTTATATGTATGTATTTATTTCCTAATTGGCTTAATCTTAATTTTCTTATTTACCAAATAAGTAGTCTTATAAATAGAATCTTATAATATTGTATTAGACAACAACTCAATTCATAATACAATATTTTCTTGTTCAAAGCCACTATTCATGATAATCTTTCTTTATCGTTTCATTTGTTTTCGCACAAAAAAAATAGTGTTTCAATTATTCATCTCGTAGGCTTCATAATCTTATTTCTTTCAAAAGAATCAAAATCTTAATTCTCGCGTAGGATACAAAATCTTAATCTCCTCATAAGATTCGAAATTTTATTCCTCTTGTAAAAAATCAAAATCTTGATTATCTTGTGGGATTCGAAATATCAATCTTCTCATAGGATTTGAAATCTCGTTAGTCCATCTAATGGTCTCATTTCGGTAATTCGCTCAACAATCAATTTTTGGTTCACGATTCTCAGTGCTCGAATCATCGCTTCATCTTACCGTCGTGTCGCCAAGTCAACATTGTCACCGCATCACTTCTCAACCATCAACACTCAAGACACGTCATCTTGATCCAGACTTCAAACTCAAGTTGTTCTCTCTCCGACCTACTTGGGTTAAGGGGGTGTTAGATTATATTATTACATTATTAGACTAGTTTGTTTCCATATTATGTTTATTTCTTAGTTAATTTAGTCTTAGCTTTCTTGTTCACCAAGCAAACTGTTTGATAAATAGGATCTTATTCTATTGTATTAGACAACAACTCAATTAAAAATGTAGTACTACTAGTCTTTCTTGTTCTCTAGTCTTTATGGCTCTCACCTTATTTGATATTATTTTCCATTTTTTATTTTCTCTCTTTCACTTATTCAAATTCACATGGCTTATATGGATCTAGTGTAATAAAACAACTGAGGCCGAAAGTCAACCCGAGACACCTATTTTGTTGGGAAATCAGGTGTATATAGGTCTGATGTAATAAAATCACTTTTGAGCCCAAAAGTCAACCTACGACACAAATATTTTAAGAAAACCAGGTGCGGCTTCCAGTGGTTGAATTTATACATGCATGAAAAAATGATGTTAATGGGGTCTTATGGTGTCGTCTAAGAACGTATTAGTCAAGTGGATACCTCCGGTATCTAGAGCTAAATTGAATATCGGTGGATATTTCAGTCATGCAAAGAAAATGACGGGAAATGATGAGCTACTCATAGACACGAAGGGCGAGTACGTAACTAGTTTTTCTGGAGCATGTGTAACAGATTCAGTTCTAAAATCTTAAGTTCTCTCGCTACACTACAAATTGAGATGGCCAAAGGACAGGAGTATATCTAACATGCATGTCGAGATTGATTCGATGGAGTTTCACGCCGTAGTGAAGAGTGGTGGTGGCTCTGGGACATGTTGAACAGAGTGGGTCAGGAGTGCCAAAGTATTCTACACAGAAATCCCTCATTCGAGGTTTCTCACATCTACATGGAGGCTAATAAATGTGTGGATTGGTTAGTAAGGCTGGAAGTGGAATTGAGAGTGGGGTCAATCCATTATGTAGATCTACGTGATGGAATTAAGAGGGAGATAACTAGGGATAAATGTGGGGTTAATCTGCCTACGGTTGTTTTAAATAACCCGTGAAGGTCTTTGTAAGAATATTCTTGCTGGTCATCGACCTCAGTAGTATGATATTAATTTGGATATATTTTATTAAATAATAAATATCAATTAACAATTTAGATTTCTACTCCCGGACTACTCCGTAATTTTGAGAATTTATAACAACGTCATTAAATTTATATATCAGAATTATATATTAAACATATACTCCAATTTATATAGATAAATAAATTAAATAAATGTATTTTCTACCATGCACTAGAAAATAACACCTAAACACACACACATACACACACACACACACACACACACACATATATATATATATATATATGTCAATACGCGAAAGATATTAAAAAGAAAAAAAGATGAACGAAGAGGTTAACCAATATCTGAGCGATTACCAAGACATACCAACACCTTAGTCATATTAATGATAGGGTTTGATGACCAATTGGCTGGAAGAGAGTTATATCCGAGGCTCATCTAAGAGATCAACCTCAACATTTCTATTTTTAGAAACATACCTAATGTAAATGAAGGGACTACAATGAATAAACTCTCTAACTCTACACATAATATGTCTAGCTCTCAAGAGAGATACAAATGAAAAAATGAGGCCTTGGAAAATCCCAAGGCAATCCGTGTGAATCATAACTGACCTATCACTGAAGGTATCTACCGTAAAACAAGTTTTGAGAACTGTTGCTGCCTCACCTTCCATAGTATCACCACTCCAAAGTGCTTTCCCATCGCAAAGAAAGGGAACACCCAACTCATCATTTTTGATAAGGCAATGCCAGTAGGTTTACATTCTGATGAGAAAAGGTATCGCAAGATATATTGAGAGATGCTAAGCGGGGGGAAGGGGTGTCATGTAAGTTAATATCCCCAACACCAAACTCTTCAGGATCAATTGCGTTAGATTTACTAGACATGCGTCAATCCATTCCCACGTTTTCTTTCATCAAATTATAAAGAAGAAGGAGAATCGCCTTAGAATTCTAGTTTGTTCCTTAGAAAAGACACTTCATCCGAGTGATTTAAATATTCTAGAAACAAATCATAATCTATGCCGTAAGGGTTTTCCTAGTCCAATCTAATTCTTTTCCCAAAAGAAGCACCTTTAAAATCCAAATACCAACCTCACACAAGTCTGGTCAGTTGATACCTGTTAATTTGATGAAATCCTTCCAAACCTCATTCCTAACCGGGCATTCCAGGAAAATATGTTCAACAATTTCCATGGGGAAACTGTAAAGTTTGCAACACGGTGAGGGAACACATTTCTGTTTAAATAACGTGTCCCCACAAGTGATACCATTATTAAAGCACTTCCAAAATAAGGATATGACCTTCGTCAGTGTTTTTTCATACCACACAATATTCCAAAAATCTAGATCTCTCAACGAACTTGAAGAAAAAGAGCTTTAAGTGAAAGAATGGCACGATAACCCGATTTGGTTGTGTAAATCCCTTTTGTAGAATGAGGCCAAATGATCTTATCGTCTTAGTCAATTGTATGAAGATTAATATGTTTGATAACTTCCACTATTGAAGAGTGAAAAGTGTTTGAAACAATATCAAAGTTCCAGGAACTCGATTCTGGACAGATTAATTCAGGCACCTTCATGGATGTCTCAATTATTGGTTTATGAAGCTTAACATATAGTCCCAACCATTTGTCATTCCAAATATCCGTGTTGGCTTCATTCCCAATTTACATGATACAACCCCAATTAAGGATATTCCTTCCTTCCATGATGCTTGCCCAGACCCAAGATCTTTCTTTCTTGAATGACGTGTACCAAAAGGACTAACAAGGGAAGTAAATCTCTTTAAGGACTTGGTACACCAAAGAATCTGGGTTATTGAGTAACATTCGCGTTGTTGCTGCCAGAATAGCAAGGTTCATAACTTCGGACTGCGAAAACCTAAACCCCATTTTTCTTTATACTTAGCAAAATTACTCCACCCCTTCTAGTGAATTTGCTTCTTCCACCCAAAACCCAATACCTCGTCACCATTTGTGAAAGTTCTTTGCAAAATGTTTTTGGGAAATTAAGGATAGACATAGTATAGTTCGATATGTATTGAAGAATCGATTTGATCAAAACCACCTTACCACCATCCGAAAGTAGTTTTCTTTCCACCCGGTAGACATATTTACAAACCTATCCTTAATCCAATGAAACGTCTTTTTATACTTCTTTCGTGACTCATGGGGATTACCAAATACCTTTCAATTGAGTGAACTCGTTGAATCCCCATGAAATTTGTCACAAGATGTATGGAGATTGATGGCGTTCCTCTGTTAAAACATATACTGGATTTTCTCAAATTCGGTCTTTGTCTAGAGCCACAACAAAATTTTCAATAACCTTTTTAAAAGAACCAAGCTCCTCATCCTTGATAGATAACAATAAAAGGGAATCATCTTCGTAAAGGAGGTGATCAAGGGGTGGGAAACCCTGTCCAATCTAATCCCAAAAATATTTCATTCTCTCATCTCGAATGTGATATGGTCCACTAGACCCTTAGTGATAAGACAAAAAAGGACACCAGAGAGGGCCACCTTGCATAATACCATTAAAAGAGGTGATCATACCCGTTTCCTCGCGATTGAAAGTTAGTTGATACTTAACCATGGTTACATATTTCATGATCCACTACTTCTCAAAACCCAATTTATGCAACCTCCACTAATTCCCATATCACATTCTCATAAGATTTTGTCGTATCACGTTTTACTGATGCATAATGTTTATTGACGTAGGGGTTTCCAAAAGAATAATTACACCTCATAATATAAAATGAAATTGTCTTGGATCTACTTTTCTTTAACAAAGGTTGATTGCGGGTCGGTAATCACCAATATTCTATTGAATTCCCCCTTTCGTAACTAGAGTGGTATTTGAATTCTTATGAGATCAGATAACCATCTTTCAATCAAAGAAGCTCTTAACCGTATCCAAAAAATCAAACTTAACAATCTGAATCTTTGATAAAAAAGTATCGGGATGCCATTAGGTCTTGAATATTTCATACCTCCGTGTTTGAAGACTGCATCTTTGACCTCTTCTATTGTGAAATGACAGAGCAACTCCAGAATCCTGTCATGCGTCAATTTACAAGGAATATGTTCAGCAGTCGAAAAATTGTTGCTTGCAAATTGGTCTTTATAAATATTGTTGTAGAACTCAATGAACATATCTTTGATAGTTTCTGAATCTTCTACCCACTTCTTATTACTATCTTGATTTCGTGTGATTCCATTCTTACTTCAATTCATCGACACCGAGGCCTGAAAGAAAGCCTATACCCCAATTCAATCTAGATTTCTCTCGAACTCGCCTTCCAAAATGCTTATTCTTGAGCCCAAAATCTCCCCAGAGCAATCTTGGTTTTGTAGAATAACAAGTTGTTTTTGGAGACCTCTGATTAGTGGAGAATTATTCTTGAAAGTATTATAACTCAATCTATCAAAAACTCAAAAATTATTTGTTTCTTCATTTCTTGTCCCATCCCTTCCAATCCCTAGATAGGATCCCCCCAATATTGAATAACCATCTCCGCACAAGTCACCTAATCAAGTCATAAATGCTCCAATTTTAATCTTTTATGGGTCTTCTTATATACCGGGTTACCGTCGATGATAATTGGTGAACGGTTTGATCCAATAGCCGAAGGAATTGTGAGGGTATCATTCTTTTTCTCCACAAGCACTCTATCCAAACATACTTTACCATATTGTTCCAGTTCCTTTTGGTTGGACTAGGTGAAGAAGCAACCCTTAACAGGTAAATAAAATAGACTATTGGTAATGTTAAAATCATTAAAAGCATCCATATGGCTATTATTAGCCTCTATGATCCCTTACTTATCATACAATTTGGAGTAGTCATTGATATTCCAGACAATCACCCAAGGTGTGTTGAAGCGGGAGTTTTGAGTAAATATCTCTTCCCAAAGTCGAATGCGATCCCCAAAATAATTATGACCATGAATAAAAACAAGATACCAAAATAGTCTGCAGGTTCATTAATAAGAGTTACCATAAAAATTACTAATAAATAAAATAAATAATGAGACGTGATTCTTCTAAAGAAGAATGAACCCTCTCGATAAATCCCTATAACCAAGAGGAGGAATAACAAAAGACGAGCTAGAATCCTTACAACAAGTTTTAACAAACAGACTAACACCAAAAGACTTAAGTTTTAATTCAAATAAGCAAGCTATATCAACCTAAAAGACATAAACGGGGAGGAAAGATGGTGCTTCGTTAAGGTATTCCTGCATCCTTGACAATTCCAACAAAGTAATCTCATGGTTGTTTCACAGCTCAATTGAGGGAAACCACGTTCCTTGAGTTTCTCAAGTGTCTTGCCAAATTTAGAACTGCTATTTTTAGAACTCCCTGAGTATGTCCATCCAATATCACCACCTAAGTCACAATATTCTTCGCCTTTATTACCTTTTTCCTCTTCCTCGGGATCTTCCTCGTTTCCTTCAATACTGCGTGCAAAACATTAGTAAAAGCGCTTCTAAGGAAGTGGCTTCCTCTCACCTCCTCCATACTAGGATATGTAAAGATAATAGACATAAAATTTTTGTAGGGGAACATGTAATTGCTTGAGCTAGAAGAATTAGAAAGCTTATCTTTTGGAGGTACATTCATATCAAAGTCTCAACAAAATCTTTTGCATCATTCATATCTCTTTTCTTACAAAATGGTTCCTCACTCAAAGCCATTTAGTTACTTGCTTTACGTTCCCCTAAAACATATTTGGTGTGAATTAAAAAAATTCCTGAAGAAGAAAGAGGTTCAGCCATTGAGAACTTATTCTTCAAATCAGTGCTACTTAACTACCCTTGATGGACATTAGATTTATAAATAGAACATCATTTCCCTCCTAAATCCACTATATTATTAGCCTCCCTAGAGACACCTGGTTTAAATTTCTAATGAAACTAAGGAGGAAAACCCAAATTTGCTGCATCCTAAAGTAAAATAACCTTATTATACAATATTTCATTATCAAGTTGAATGTCTCTGGGCATCTCCTTATCCGACAACCCAAACCTTCCAGCACAAGGACCATCCACCTTAGTATTTGAGGGACCAACATTGTTCTTACCTTTGTTAGAGAGGTTCATGTCTTTTTTCTTTGTATTCTTGATTCCAAAATTGTCTTCCATAACAATCTTTGTAGGATGCCTTTCATTGTGAATGTATGGGTGCTAAATACCCTCAACTTCCATACAAATACAATATTTTGCAACTAAGTATTCAACCTTACATTGGCCAAATCTCTCAGATGACAGCACAGAGTATTCCATAACAATTTTTCCCTACAAAAACATATCCTTTTCCCACTTCCAGAATCTCGTTTGATCATCCATATCTTGAGGAATGGCCATTTTTATTTGCAGCTGTTTTGGATGTGGCCTAGTAGACCACACTTGAAGCACACCAAACCAATATTTTCATATCCAAGTGTTAACAATGCGTCCCCATCTCTTTGTTTGATGAATATACCACATGGGAGTGGTTTATAGGTATTATTGTAAACTCCAAATCTGAGCACCTTGACCTTCATATCAGACGTAGCACAAGGGAAGTCAACTTCTGGGAGACTACCAATCCAAAATGAGAGCTCTTCAATCATCTCAACTGTATTCAAAACAAAAGCCAAGCCCTCAATCCTGTCCTACACTGAAAAAATGAAAAGGTCCAACTTTTCAGAAAGAGTATTCTCTGGCCATGGATTGAAAGAACATTGTACCCTAAGAAAAGGCCTAATTTATTTTGTCACACCGTTGAGATATCAAACCCTACTTTAAAGTTAAAATTGAAAACGTTTGAGTATATATCTTCCACATTCACGTCAAGTTCGAGGTTGCGTTTCTAAAAAATGTAGATCTAAAACTTCGCTCGACCAAAATCTTTGCCACTAACACCCACTCCCTATCTGCAAAGGAGATGCCATTTACCTTGGTGCATATATTAAGAACCTCTAGGCCATGTTCTTTCATAGAGATTTAAGTGAGAGGCAAGACATAGAAATGGTGAGAGGTCATTATATTGTAAAAAACAAGGGAGAAAAATAGAATTGGAAAAAGAGAACGGGGAAGTAAAGAGGAAATATAGAGACAAGTTGAATAACTTATGTTGTTGTTTTCTCATGTATAAATATAGAGTTGTAGGAAACAAAGGGAAAATCCATAACTGATGAAGCCGAAAGAATATCCTCTATTCAGTCTCTTGGAAGCCCAAAAGGTTTCTAGAAAGCCACTTCTAGAAAATCAAGGAATAAGCCAAACGTATGCTGGTAGAGCAAACAGAGTCTCTAATAAGCCATCATGTAACACTGAAAGAAGAGTGAAATCATTTCTAATATATCTCATGGCTGACTAAGTACCCCAAATCCAAGGAGTATCAGCTGAAACCAAAATCCATAGCCTCCTACAAGTAGACACGACAAATACATAAGACCAAAACTCCATAAAAAGGTCAAAATTACAAGAAAAAAAGATCTCCGATAACCACTAGATGTCAAGGAGAAGAAAGAAGACCCCGATAAAAGGAGATGCATCCAGAAAAACCCAAATACTCTTTGAATAAAGACCCATATCCAAACAAGAATTCAGAATATCCTTAAGGCCAAACCCAGAAGGAAAACTCACAGCAAGGAAAAGTCCAGATATAAAGTTCCAAGCAAACCAACACTCAACAACCTCATCAAATTTACCAAACACAAAAATCCAACATAAGTGAGAAATTTAAATCGTGCGAGAACAATCACATCAAACTTGAGTTGACCCTCCATCTCATCAAGTAATTTACAAAGCAAGAGAGAAAACTAATCAAGTAGAGATAAAGTATCTTCCTACCTCCAAACAAAAATTGAATCACATAGTTAAAAGAAAGAGAAAAACAATCCTTCTTTTCCACATTCCCTAAGCAGGATTCCCCATATGATAGAAATCAAAACATACAAAACCACTATTCATCCCGTTTTGCCTAACCAAGAGGGTTCACGAAAAAATTGGACCGAATCAAAACTAACGGTTGAAGAGATAACAAAAGACGACAAACAAAAAGTCTCCAAAAGACTTTCCATCTACTCCACATTAATGAGAAAAAAGCATAAATCCCCTTAAAATCAAGAAAAAATCCACGCCAGTCCTTGTGAAAACCCAACTCGAGCCACGACATTTGGAACACACTACCAAAATAAACATTGCAGAAGGATCCATCCAAGTTCCAACTAATGATCCATAATTCTTCATCGTTGGTCCAAGACTTGTTCCAGAAAAGAATAGAGAAACCCTCTTCCTTCACAAGGTGATCAATGGAAAGTGTATTAGAAGACTCAAAACTCTAACCACGTCTGCAAACTTATCACCCAGAAAACCACAAAAGCGAGGGAGACCTTCAATAACCCACCTCACGGCATCCGAACAAAAAAACATCGCCACACCCTTCAGCGGGAGAAACAAGATAAACTAAATGGTCTCACCTTAGCAAACCATTATTTAAGATAGGATAATCCTTTCGCAAAGGAGATAATACACTTAACTAGAAACACCCAAAGAGACGAATTCGATGTCTCTTTCAAATGAAAATAACAAACCTTAAACTCAATATTTCCCATGAATCCATCCTTCTTTTTTTCTTAAAGTGAAAACAATGTGAAAACAAGTTTTCCTCTTCCTACAAATACAAAGGTTGAATAGGAAAAGGAGAATGAAAATTATTTGATTCTTGAAAAGGTAGAATTGGGAGGGCTAGGAAAAAAAGGAGGGGGTGTGTAGAACCTTTATTGAAAAAGTTATTATTGATATATATCACCACCTATGTGGTATTGTATCATTAAATAAAAAAGAAAACAAATCACTTTATTAAAGAAAATTTGTGTAACTCTTATAATAAAGTTTTCACATTGCCTTTTTTTTTTTAGGTTCGGTTATTTTTCTATTCAATTTTTTCATAATAAAGCAAACCAAACCGAAAATAATTAAAATTTGAAAAATTGAAAACTAAGTAAATATTTAATTTGTTTTCTCTTATAATTAAAGATATATTGATCCATTTTAGATTAGATTTTTTCTATTTTTTAAGATTTTTAATAAATAAGTATGAAACTTTAAAAAGACTATTATTATGAAATGAAAGTAATATTAAACTAGAGTAAGTTTATAAAAAAAGTGTAATTAAATGCTTTTTATAATTCTTATAAACACCTGGCCAAATTAAACTAGATATATTCCATTATTGATTACAGCCCTCAACTTCCAGCTGTATCGTGGAAATTTACCTAAAAAATTCTTATTTCTTAATTACTAGTACTCATTATTGCGTCCACTTTTATCCATAAACAGATCCTGCAAATCCTCACACGGTTACATATAACTGAATCTTCCACAAAATCATAGTCATTAATGGTTGGGTTGAAAATGAAAATTAATTTCCGTTACATCATAATTATTTAAATTACTTAAAAACTGACTTATTGTCCTTCAGTTTCACATCTTACTCTATCAACGTGAAATTCAATGTTTCATATACCAATAGATACTAAATTTTCCCAGGCATCTTCTTGGCATAATCATCAACATTTAAATTTTAATAAGATCCCAAAATTAAAAAAAAATTAAAATGTTTAACTATACACGTTTTATTTATCTCTCTTAGATCATAAGCTGGTAAATAAAGACTGTTCGATTTCCTTTGCCGTTTCAAGAAATACCTCTACCTCCTTTAATGGAAATAACTGGACTGGACAAAGAACTGTGACTACTTATCAAATGTGAGTCTAAAAACAGTACTATAACTGTAATATCATCATGAAAATGCCTTCTTACACCTCTTTCAATCTTCTTTAAATCCGAAAATCTTGTTTCTCTTTTCTTAGCTGCTTCTTGTAGTGCAGCTTTAACAAGTCTTCTAGCTATACCCTGTAAATATACCAGTTTGTTAAACTTCTGTAATTGCGAAACAACCCCTAATTTTGAAAACATACATTACGAGGATAATTGTGAACAATATTAACAGCTTCTTGATTATTTAAATGCTCCCATAATCCATCCGATGCGAATATAAGAAAATGATCTTCAGGGTGAAGTTTTTGAACAAGAATCGATGGCTCAGCTAAAAGAATCGGTTTCTCAAAAGGCTCGGGTAATCTAAACTTTGGTAATAAAGGCTCTTTATTAAACTCTGTTTTCTTCAAATACGCATCACCGATTGATCTCGAAACCTATATTATAGTATAGGATGCACTTTACCAAACCATAGGGACTAAAATGCAAAAAAAAAAAAAAGAGAAACTTACCTGGATAATACCCTTGACACGCCAAACTTTATGTTTCAAAACTACAATTTGAGGATCATCAGGATGAAAAGATTGTAATTCATCTCTAATAGATTTGTAACTAGCATTATGCTCTGTTGATAATTGAACAGCTTTAACTTGTTTAGCAGATTTATCAAATTTACCTAAAACAGCCCTTGAATCTCCAGCATTTGCAATGTATAACAAACCATTACATATTATACCAACTAAACAACACGACCCTACAGAAGCAAGTTTCGGTTTGTTTTTCCATTCTTCTTCAACTAACGACAGAAACTCCTCTTCTGTCGCTAAAAACGCTTTGTTAATAACTTCTGCTGACATTTCTTCATTCCCTGACGTAAACTCTGTCACGTAAACATTATTAATATTCGCTAACCTTAAAATATGTAAAGAGAAAATGCTAGCGTGTAGTGAAGTATAGAAACCTTAATTATTCGGCTTACACTTTAAGATGAAACCCACCTGCACGTGAGGGGGCTATAATAAGTTGCACTTTTAACAACTTAAGCTTTTCGATTAGTCAGTATAACTTAACAGCATAAAATGGGGCCCACAAAGAGATAACACGTCAGACATATTTCATTATCTTCTGCTTTTACTAAGTATATTTTTTTATTTATTACTCAACTTACATAGAATCTTATCCCAAGTGTTAACTATTCCTTTAAAAAGGAAATAACAAGTAAAAAATTGATCTTATGCTCACAATTGTTAAGATATATACGTTTTGTTCAAAAGGAATCACATTCCAAAAGTGGTTTTAACTTTTAATTACCGTTATGTAGTAAATTTCCAAATTGGTGTTTACCTCTTGGGAAGAATTAATAAATATTATTAATTTTGCTTACCATAAAATACATACAACTTACCATGGATGATCATACAAACATAAGGAATTAAAATGTATAATACAACAAAAGTTACAAAAACATACTCTTGATATTGTTAAAAAGGCTATCTGTAATAAACCGAGAAGCTTCAGCACCACCATGACCATCATAAATTCCGACAAAAGTTCCAACAGGACCAGTCTCTACTAAACTCAACGGTCCAGATTCAAGTTGACTACAATCTTCTAAGGTAGTATTAGCTTGTATCATAGCCATTGAAAATTCACCATTAACATGTTGACCCGAATCTTTATACCACCATAACCCATCAACACGACCATTTAGGTCACCCCCTTCATCATTACCAACAGAGGGCCTCCAACAAGGATAAACGATCTTTTTTAATGTAGTAGACACCATTCCTTTACATATTACTATAATTAATACTAATAGTTACACGAAATCACCTTCAGTATTAAATCGCTTGTCTATAAAGTATCAATCAATTCCAACACTGTTAATCTAAAAAAACAAATCACAAACCCAGCAATATAAATTAATAAATATTAATACCATTCAAAAATGTATTAAATAATACACAAATTCACATATTATAATCTTTCTGAATAATAATTGAATATAAAAGCGTGTATTTTAACATACCTTGGCCAAGTGAAAATCCCATTACATACGTATGATTGATAATAGACAAAACAAATATATAATTGGGGATTAATTAGAGTAAAAAGTTGAAAAATGGTAGATCAAGAGAAGGAGAGAGAGAGTGGGGAGGAGAGATATGTACATTGTGTATATATAGAGAGAGAATTGAGGAATAGAACTAAAATAAAATAAAATTCAAAAAATAATAGTTTAGGGAAACTCTTAATGGGCTTTTGGGCCTACTTTCAGATTATATTTTTCAATTGTTTCTTTCAAATATGGAGAATAGTCTTGAGGAATATTCTGACATTGACTACCAACTGACCACCGTTTACACTAGCCTCCTTTCTCTCACTCTTTGCCTTTTTATCTTTTCCTTTTCTCATTTCTACCTTCTTTTGCCTTTCTATATTTTATAAGTGTAAAAATAATAAGGCCGAGAGGCGAAGATCGTCGTTGATGCGTTGGCGTAAAAATTAATGATGGAAAATTTATTAGTGTAGAGATCGGTGACGCTAAGCTTATTGGCAAAGTGTTTGTTGGAATTAAGATTGTTGACGCAAAGATTATTGGCGCAGAAATCACTAGTGGTTAGTCTTCTTTTCTAACATGTTTTTGGTGGAGCTTTATACCAGCTTTTGTAAGGTCAAAAATCAAATCGTAGGAAGAGAAACATAATTTAATGTGGAGAGTTACGGGATAGATTACGATAATTCTGATCAATGGATAGTGTCCTGCTACAATGGTGAGAATTGTGATGGTCATTTCGGAAATGAGATAAGTAACGACAATAGCTCAACTGACGGTGCTAGTACCCGGGTCCAACTCGTGAAGGAAAGCGGTGTGTCATCTTTTCTGAAGGACATAGGTTAGTCCTCTAGAGTGGCCAGGTTCGACGGATAATACGCTGGTTTGGAATAGTCAGTGTGTGAGGGCACTGGCGACTAGAAAAATATTTAAAACTCTCACTAGTAAGTGTGATATTTCAATTGCTTGTCTTTTTTAATCTAGATTTAGGAAGAAAAACCTAAAATCGTATAAGCATTCTAAGAGATTTAATAAATTCCACGTAGTCGAACTCAGGGGAAGTGCATTTAGGTCAGAGGGGATTCTTCTCATGTGGAAAGAAAAAGTGAAGTTTAGGGTTGTTGTTATTGGTATTTTTAATGAAGATTCATATTTTTTCTACTATACTGTGTTTGTCCATGCGCCTACGGACGAATGTCTTCGAGAGAAAATGTAGGATAAAATATCTAGGTGGGAAGAAATGAGTGATAAGCCAGTGTTAGTTATTAGAGATTTTAATGATATCGCGAAAATAAGTGAGAAACAAGGAAAATTGGTGACAAACTTTGATAGAATCATTAAATTTAACGAAGTCATCAATAATAATGAACTTATTGAAGTGCCATCAAAGTGATGTTTTATACTTGGTCGAACAAAAGGCAGGGGGATGAATGTGTCAAGGAAAAATTAGAGTGTGCCCTGGCATCAGAAAATTGGATTAAAATGTATCTAGATGCGTCGGTAAGAGTTGAACCTGCAATTGGATTCGATTACTCACCATTGATTCTTACTGAAAGTAAAACACCGAGTAAGAATATAAAATATTTCATGTTCGAGTACAGATGGCTAGAAAATCAGCAATGTAGAGAAGTCGTGAAAAATGCTTGGACCAGAGAATATAATTCGAGCAATATGGAGGAATTTTGTTTCAAGAGAGATACTATGTGTTTGGCTTTAACAGGGTGGAGTAAAAAAACTGAAAATAATAAGAGACTAATTAACAAGTATTAAAAGATCCTTGAAGAATTACAGGATCAATTGACAAACGATATCAACAAATAAAAAGAGGTTTTAGAGCACAATTAGAAGACTTGTGGATGAAAGAGGAAGCACTCTGGGTAGACAGAGCTAGAAACTTATGGATAAAAAAAAGTTGATTAAAATACAACATTCTTTCACGCATCGATAATACTAAGAAGTAATATTAACATAATTAGTAAATTAAAGAACGTTGATGGAGAATGGGTAGAAGACCCTAAGGGGATTTAAGAAAAGATTAGTAATTATTATACCGACATTTTCTTGGGAATAGAAGGATATGATATTGAGGAAGTCGCAAACCATACACCTTGTAAAGTTACAGAGGAAATGAATCGAGAGCTCACAAGAAAGCCAGATATGGAAGAAATTAAGCGAGTTGTTTTCAACATGTCCGGAACAAAAGCTCTAGGACTGAATGGGCTGCTAGGTAATTTTTATCATGAATTTTGGGATATCATTAAAGATGACAATTTTGCGATTGTGGAAATGTTATTCAAAAACATGTCCTTGGGAAAAATCAATAATACGCTTATTACCCTGGTACCCAAAGGTGAAACCCAGGAAAAAGTTAGGGATTATAGACCATTCTCCTACATCAATTTTAGTTATAAAATTATAACTGAGATTCTAGCCATTAGATTACAACCGATTATGGATAAAATAGTTTCACCAACACAATTGGATTTCATAAAGGAAGAAGCGTACAAGATAATATTCTGGTGGCGCAAGAAATGTCCTACTTCCTAAATACAAAGAGAAGATCAAAGAAAAACTATGCGGCGGTTAAACTTGATATGTAGAAGGCATATGACAGAGTAAAATTGGGAATTCTTGTTAAAGTATTTGGAAAAACTGTGTTTCTATTTAAAATGGAGATAATGGATGCTTAATTGTATTTCTACGGTGTCATTCCAGATCAAAGTTAACGACGAGCGTCTTTAGAAATTTACCTTAACCCAAGGAATTAGACAAGGATACCCGTTTTCGCCATTAATATTCTCGTTGATGACTAAAGGATTTATTGGGTCAATTAATTATAAATGTTGGGACGGAAGCAATAAAGCTATAATAATCAATCAAAACTGGGCGAAGCTTATTCACTTACTTTTTGCTGATGATGCACTTTTCTTTGTCAATATCAATAAATTAGAAATTGAGGCTTTCAAAAATACCATCATGACATACTGTGAAGCCTCGGGTTAAAAAGTGAATATTCACAAAATCGGCAGTTTTGTATAGTAAAGGAACTCTGGAGAATACTATGGAAGAGTTCTCGGAAATGCTAGGGATGGAAAGATCTACTTCATTCGGGAAATACCTGGGTATTCCGCTTACCCTTAAGAAAGCCAAAAATGAGAATTTAAAATATATCAAGGATAATTTTTTATCAAAATCAGTAAGCTGGGTATCTAAACTGTTATCTGAAGGAGGCAAAGAATTCCTTATCAACGCTGTTCTCTAGGCAATTCCAAACTACGCAATGTCAACCTTTGAATTCCCAAAGATCTTTGTAAAAAAATATCTAGCATAATTTCCAATTTTTAGTGGGATTCAGAAGAGAAAAAAAAATTCACGGGGTGGCGTGGAGGAAAGTTTCTAGATCAAAGAGTATATAGGGTATTGGATTTAGAGATTTTCAAAAGATGAATATCTCCTTGCTTGCAAACCAAGCGTGCAGACTGATCAACAAACCAGATTCATTTGGTTGCTAAGAGCCTGAAAGGAATCTATTATCCAAACTCTTTGTTGTGGGATGCGAAGTTGAAACGGAAGAGATCTATGTGGGAATGGTGTGAAATGAGGGATGAATCCGTTAAACATCTCTTCCTGAAATGTCCACTTAGTTGTGCCGTGTGGGCATCTTCAAAGTTACAGTTAAAAATTAATCGTGATTGTGATGACACATTTGAGAAATGGTTTAGAACACGATTGATAATGTAGCTCGGAAAGGATGGGGCAAATCGTGATTGATTGTACCCGGGAAGGAGTTAGAGAGATTTTTGAATCTCGGCTAATGTGAAATTACCACTTCACCTTATTCGTAGAAACATTAGATTAGCTACACATGGGATTACTATCAAGACTCAAGAAACTTTCTTATCCTATTTCTTCATCTTTTAATTATTTTTAATTGCATTTCAATTTAGCTCCTATTTACATTTATCAGTATGTTTTATTAATCATTAAAAATCAAATAAATATTATTTATACTTTTTTGACATTTCCTTTGCTGCTTTACATTTTATACTTTCAAAACACATCGATTTAAATGTGATAGTCCTTGTGGGGGTGATATTCCCGTTCTACTTATCATATTTTAGTACTTGCCAACGCCCCCATACACTTACCGGTACGTGACTCCCTTGTTTGGTGTTGATTCATAAATATCATGCCCGGGGGATGGACAATATTTCACTATATTCTAATACATTATATTACATTCCCCTACATTCTATAATATTCTACAAGCATCTATAATATTTCAGAAGCTAGGAGACGATCTTGGTCGAGTCATGACGATGTTTCTATCCCAATTAAACCTAGCATCAACCTTAGTGACTTAACCCCCACTGATGTTATGATTCCTCCTTGAAATCTTTGCCCCTCTGTTTAAAGTTAGCCCATATCTTCCTAGATTTGGTCGACTTTTTGCGCAAGTCCCATTTCACTCCACTTTCATTCTGCTAGCAAGATTGTCTGCCGCTTGATTTGGTTATTTGACCTTCATGTGCTCGCATAAAAGATAAGTCTTCACATACTTTGTTACGTCTTCTCGCATCCTAGGCCAATAGTATTTGTCCTCGACTAATTTTCAAGTGCGACTTAACCTCGAATGTGCACCTTCATGATACTTCTCCTGGATCTTGCGTCTTAGGTTGACCACCTTGGTATGGATACACAGTTTCCCATAACCACGAGTAAACCGTCTCTCACTCAAAACTATCGTGTCTTCCCCTCCTTCCCAGAATCTGGAAACTCCTTTACCATTGGATCATGGTTCAACCCTTCACGTATTTGGCTTCCAAAGGGATATCTTAGCTTTGTACCTTCCTATTTTGATGACACCATCTTAAGAAGCTACTTTGGAATTTTGTCCTTGATCTCTTCAAGAACGTCGTGGTCCTTCTCAGCTGGTCTATCTACTTTATTTTAGGCACAAAGATGGAAGTGTTAACAAAGTTGTTGATTTCATCTCTCGAATCACCAGCACTGGACAAGAGGACTCTTTCTTTATAAGAAACAAAGTCCCCCGACGAGAAGGAAGAATCATAGTCTGTTAGTTATATAATTTTTCATTTGAGACTTTTTTTATTTAATATGCCATAGTGCGCCCCCTTCTTTCTCAAAGTCAACTTTCTCTCTTGTTTAGTAAAGCTTTACTGAGTTTACGAGGTGAAGGCGCGAAGGAAGCCGCTTTACCTTGTTTACCCCCTCAAGTTCTTTAATTCTGAGGAGGTGATTTCAAACATAAGAATCAACCTCTTTGAGCCACTCCATCTCCAATACCACGTCGTGATCATCCAACAACACTATAAGGTAATCCACTACACCGACCCAACCATTAATCTTGGTTTTGACTCCCGTCACAACACCGACGATAGTTATAGCCTTTGAGTTATCCGACTTGATAATCTCGTTGCTCTTGGTCACCCCCAAGCCCACATTTTCATCAAATCTATCCCACATAAAGTTGTTGGTAGCCCCTCTGTCCAACAATGCTTTGTACGTCACTCGTCTGATGTTCATACATGTTCATTGATCCACCCCGTCTCACCATATTGATAAAACACATTGTTGTATACCTTTTTGTGATAAATAAATCCCATTCTGAGACATCGTTTTATGTTACTTTTGTGCTCAACAGATGGATTTTTCCCCATTATTTGATATATTATTATTTCTTGTCTTGTTTTGGATAGTTGTCACTTTTAGAGATATTTGCGCGTAATTTATTTGTTAAATGTGAAGCTCTTAGGTACATGGATGATATAAGATTACAAAAAATGGATAAGAAGTTGGGAAAGAAGACTGAAGAAGGAAGCCAAGAGTAAAGGGTGAAAAAAAACTGTTTTTAGAAAGTGAAAGAGTTGCCGGCCAGAATTAGAAAGTGGATTGTTTCGACGCCACGTGAGATTGACGAATAATTTGGGTGAGCCCTTTGAGAGAAGTATAAGGCTCTGAATCACGGTCGCATGGTGATGTCTCCTCTTTTGTGATAGACTAATCTACTCACGAGACATCTTTTTGAGGGTTAATAGGACCTAAGTGAGGGATTTTTTCCTAATATTTTCCATATCTTACTTTTCTACATTCTTTTAGACATTATTCTATTTACAGTGTTTTGTGCTTTAATTTTTTGTTAATGTATAGTTTTTAGGTACATACCTGACAAAATGGTCCAATAAGACGAGGAGAAGTCAAGAATTGAAGTCCAAACCCAATGCACGGCGTAAAGAAATCTTGAAGCCACTTTTGGAAAGCTAGACCGTTTACTGGAAAATACATATCATCACATTGTTTCAGTCACCACAATTAATACTTAATATATATATATATGGACCTTATTCCTTTTTATTTGGAAAGATAATGGAGTCATTGTCGCATTAGAGGTGACGGAAGTCAATTCGGAGTTGAGACGAGAAAGTTATGTTAGTTTTGCCAACGTAACTCGAACCTGGAGAACATGGTAAAAAACGGGTTGGGCCAATTTTAAGCCACTTAAGTGAGCCCATTAGGTCCAAAACGTTTTTGGACCAAGTATAATAGCTTATATGAGCTCCACATTTCAGTACACTTCATTTTTTATAAAATTATTTCATCAGAGAAGAGCTCAAGCGCCTGGAGAAAGAGGAAGAAGGGTTTTCACGCAAATTTCAACATTCTCCACCATTTCACAACCTATCAATTCCATATTTTAGTTTAGTGCGAGTCTATTTTATCTTTTAAACATGATTCTAGAATTATTTCCATTGTATTTTAATTTATTTAGTATGAGACAAAATATTATATGCTTGAGACTGGCAATGGGTATGAACCCAAATTGATCATCATTCATGTTTTGGATATTTGGGATAGTATTTTACTGAAATGAATGAATTTAGTTATTCCATTGTATATTATATTTATGCTTGTTTCCTATCTATATCTAGATCAATATAGGTAGTGTGTGACTCTTCGACTAATACCTAGGCGGGTGGTCGGATTTCGGACAAAGTATATAAACATCTAGAGCACTATGGTTTTGTCCGCTAGGTAGTCTATAAGGTTGGGAATTAATTCACCCGAAAACCTTAGGCATGTAAGTTTGAGCACTAAGATCATCTGGGAGGGGACTTAGAGTGCTTTTGAATCATGGCTAATGAGAAATATCCAGTTCACCCGCATACCATTAACATAATATTATTAATTAGAAGGATTACTCGCAAGGATCAAGCATTATATTAAATACTTTACTACTCTTTTTAGCATTTTATTCAATTGTACTTTATTTTAATCTTTATTTAATTGCAACTTAGTCCTCTATTTGAAAACCAAATACGAAATTCCTTGAATTAATATTGTTTTACTCGCAACTTGACATCTCACTACATTCAAAACATACTTATAACAACGTCAGTAGTCCCTGAGAATCGATAGCCTTGAGCTTATCACAATTTTTAATTGACAACAACGTGTACGCTTGCGGTTAGTCCTAGTTCCATTGGCACCAACTTTTTATATCAAACTTGGAACCACACCAAGTAATTGGAGCCGCGGCAGGGGACCACAACTTTAAACTTTTTGTGTTTTAGTTTGTAGTTAAGTGTTTAGGGTATTTTTCTATTTTACGTGTTTTTCTGTTTTTGTGTTTATAGATCTTACAGGTCAATATTAATCAATCTAAAGAGAGAAATGGAAATATTGAATGCAAATAGAGTGAATCCTCTTAATAATCCAATTCAAGGCGTACCTGAGTCGGGAGTGCCTTTTCGTGTTCAACCGCTAGGGATTCACCCTCCAATCATTCAAGCCGCAAGATTTAGACCTAATCAAGGCATGGTTAGCCAGTTTGCTAGTTATGGAAATTATAGTGGAGTCGCACACCAAGACCCGGTCCAAGCCATTCAAAAATTCATGCAAATTTGTGACGCCTACATAACTTAAGGCATTACAAGGGAACAGATGTACTAATTTATGTTTCAATTCTTTTTGACAAGGGGATGTAAATGAGTGGCTAGACTGTTAACCAGCCAAAGCAATCACCGATTGAAATGCTATTCAAGTGTGATTCTTAGACCGTTACTATCCTCAAAGCAAAATGATGAAAGATCAAGTAAAGCTTGCTAATTTTAATCAGGAAGATGGCGAAGATCTAGGAGCAACATGGACAAGATTACAACATCAATTTACAAGTTGCCCTCTTCACAGGTACATTCATATGATGAAACTTTCCATGTTCTACAAGGGACTTGATGGAAAGTCGAGAATAAGAGTCGATAATCTTGGAGGAGGTGGTTTTGTATCATGAATCCTCTTTAAGCCGCTATTTTATGGAGATAATTATTGACATTGAGAGAACTTGGCCTACACCACAAGCCCAAGGGGGTAATTAAAATTCTAATGGTGGCGCTATATTAGAGGACAAGTTCTCTATATTATTTGAACAAATGAAGCAATTAGTGTTGGTTGTGCAAGAAGGATTGAAGGGTAAGCATCAAGAAGTGAAAACAGTGTGATGTCTCTTTATTTGTGATGAATAAATTTATTCACGAGAAATTATTTTGGGAGTTTATTGGGCCTAAATAAGGGATCTTCCCTATTATTTTCTATATAGCACTTTTACCCTTAGTTTTGGACTTATCACTATTTGTAGATATTTTTGTGCGTTAATCGTCTGTTTAGTGTGTAGCTTTAGGTACATGCTTGATACAAGGTTCCAAGATGAAGAGGAGAAGTCAAAATATGAAGCGAAACCCCAAGCCAAGGCAAAATTTGAACTTAGAACCAATGTAAAGAGTTAGAGCTTTTTCTGGAAAATTATTACACCTGGTTGTTTTCATAACTACAACATTTTAGTGAGAGATTTGGACCTGATTTTGGAAAGAGCTTGAAGTCATGGTCGCGTGGCAAGTGACGGCACTCAATCGGAGTTAAGGCGAAGAAATAATGACATTTTCACCTGCCGTGGTTTGAACCTGAAATCTGATTAATGTAAAAACAGGTCGGACCTTCCTAAACCTTCTTTCTAAACCCTAGGAAGAGCCCAAACGAACTTAGAAGCTATATAAGCTCATTATCCAGCCCCCATTTGATAGAATATCACACACGCATTATCCAGATATATCCATAAGTTCAGAGCGAGAAGGAGGAAGCGCCAGAACACAAGGAAGAGGAAGAACAAGGGTTTGTTTATGAACCCACCCATTCGCTCTCAAGCATTCACCATTTCCTCCTATCATCAACGGTAACCCTACCTTTTTCTTTGTTTTGATTATGAATTTGAGTTTAGTTTTAATTAGTTTTTGTTTTATTAGTTTCAATTCAACTATGAGCTAAACTTTAATTGCTTGAGGATTCTTATGTAATACATTGTGTTTTTCTATTTGATGATGTTATTTGATTTGGTATATCTTATTTATATGTTTAATTGAGATGGGTTTTTAATATTCCATTGATTGTATGCGTGATTTCATTACTCCCGTGCTCTGTCCAAAGTAGCAGGAGTCGTTGTAATTTGCCTAACACCCGGGTGGGGGGTAGATTACATACATAGTATACAAACACTTAGTACCTTTTATCAGAAGATATTAGCACGTTAGTTTGTCACTAAAGGTAATAGGAACTTAACAAACTCAAAGCCAAGAGACTAGTAAGGTATATAATTAGGTTTCCCCTTGTGGAAACTTAATCGGATTAGAGTCCTGACTAATGAGAGCAATAAAACCACCCACCTTTATGAATAACAAAGTTAATTAGTAACACAATAGATTACTTAGCTATATCCCCAAGCATCTTCTCTGTCGATAAGTATTAGTAGTTGATAATCATTACTCTAATTGCGATTACTTTTATCTTGTCTTTAGTTATTAATATTTATTACAAAACCAAACAAATATTTCCATTTTATATTTTCATTTCGTTATTCGAATTACGTACTCTACGCATTTATCTTACCTTGAAAACCATTAATCGCATGTCATCTCTATGAATAAATACTTTACTTATCATTTCTTGCTACCTACAATCCGTACTCTGTGGAGTCGATTCCCACATTGGTTGTGCTTTATTTATTTAATTGGAACGACAAAGGTCATGGTGCAAGAATCTTGTGGATGTTTTGATTGTGGAGTTGAAGATCACACTTGGGAAGAATGCCAAAGCAACCCTGAATCTGTGTATTTGTTTCTACTAGAGGTAACCAAGGATTTTGTCAATCAAATCATTTTTAACCCGAATTTCAAAGGTCAAATCCTAAAGGGGCTTTAATTCAAAATAATTATCAATCACGCCCCCATGGGAATAAATTCCAAGTGAGACCTCAAGTTCAAATAAAGAAGGTCAAGGTCATGTGCAAGAAGCTTATAATGAAGGTTTTGTTCAAAACGGACCCCCTTCACATCCACAAGAAGGTAGAAATGAGATGATGCAACAAGTACTAAGTTATTTTATGACGATGACACAAGAAAATTGAAATCAAATCAAGAAGCATGGAAGTGCAATAATGAGAAGATGGAGGAGCATTCCATGGTACTGAAATATCTTAAGGACCAAGTGTCTCAAATTGCTAACCAATTGAATGCAAATGCAAAAATCCAAGTTACTAGCATTAGTGAGACACCACAAAGAAAAGAAGATTGTAACGTAATTTATTTAAAGATTGGGAAGAAACTTCCACCACCTTATCCCGTTACAGAAGAAGAAGAAGAAGAAGAAGAGGAAGAGCCGATTTCAAGTGAAGAAAAAGAACAAGAGATTGACAAGGAGACACGTGAGCCAGTAGTTGTTGAAGAGAATATCAAGATATTTTGAGAGATAAGAAGAAGAAGAAGAATAAGAAGAAGAAGAAGAAGAAGAAGTAGAAGAAGACGAAGAATAATAAGAAGAAAGAGATAGTTGTGAATGAGAAGAGACCTCCTCCACCATTCCCTTCACGTGTTCAAGCTAAGACAAATGCTACAGAGTTGTCAAAGTTTATGAACATCGTGCAAAATTTAAACATAAATTTACCGTTTGTTGAAGCAATCAAGAGAATGCCATGATATTTGAAGTTTTCGAAAGATGCCCTCTCCTACAAACGTAAGTATATTGAAGGGGACATGGTTGGTTTACCTGAGGAGTGTAGTGCAATTTGTCATAGAAAAATGCCACCTAAGTTGAAGGATCTTGGAATTTTGAACATTCATGATGATGTTTTGAACCTCCAAATACGCGGGCTGTCTCATATATGTCTCTCCAAGGATTAGGTGTTTCATAAGAGGACATAGTGATGTGAAATATCCTTTTGTGTTTGATGTTATTGCTCGTGGTAATTTTTATGTCAGAAAAGTTAACACTTGTGATAATACAACTGATATGACGACTAATTTAGATATCTAAGTTTGAGATTTGCTTGGACTTAGTTGTATTTTTTGTTTAAATTAAATCCTTTCAAGGGTTTTTGGAAGATGATGCAAATTTTGAAGATTTATTTTTTATCTCTTGAGTTTTAGAACTTTTGATAAGGTAGAGATTGTTAGAGTTATGATCTAGTTCTTTTGTAAGACTTGACCCATCTAAGTAGTAACCCTATTTCCCTGTTTATATATACATACATATTTTGTAGTACTAATTACACCCTTTAGAGTAAATTCTCTGTTGTAATCTCTCTTCTATTATCATGAAATTTCTATCCTCTGCCCGTGGTTGTTTCCCGTCTTGGATTTCCACGTAAATCTTATGTCAATTATTTACTTGCGTGTTTTATTAATTCGATCTTCTTATATTATGGTCAATCTCTTATGCTAAATGAGTTAAAATTTACATATATAATTTATGATATATTTATTTTAGTAGATAGGAAGGTGTGATCATAAGATAGGAGCTAAAATTGTGAGAATGAGATATTGCCTTACCCAAAAGTAGAGTTTTCATGGTAGGTCAATTTAGGGAAGAAAAAGATAAATAAAAAGTACTATCAATGAATATTGTAATTTTAAAGTAGAACAATCAAATGAAAGAGTTCAAGAAGAAAAATTGTGTTGCACTTTAATGTTCATGGAAGATTTGGTCATGAAAATGAGACGTGCAAAGACCATAGGGATGCAAATCAAGAGGGCACAAGGAAAAGTAATATGAAACAATCTGTTATGGAAATTGTTAGAGTTGAGACATGATTTATTTACATGTGGTTTTGGATGACGGTGAAAATACTTGTTGGTCGCAAACACTTACCTGGAAGAGTTACTCAATCAAAAAACGATATGCACGTGCATAAAAGAAACTCTAAAAGTGTTTTGAATGGAGGGGTGAATGTTAACTAAGGCAAAAATAGGAAATAAATATTCAAGAATCCAACTCTAATTTGGACACATGATAATTTGAAGTTCTAATACGAGAAAACAGTGGATATATTGGGTATATCAATGGGCACAAGGGAAAATGTTAATTAACATATGGAAGAATATAGTTAGGATAGGGGTGTATGGGTGGGGGTGGGTGGTAGAGGTGAGGTGGGTGGAGGGTACACGAACAACCCCAGTTGCTGACAATAACAACCATGTGCACACCGCTTGTTAGTAACCAAACCTCAAAATCTGTTCATCCAACACCATTTACAGGGCAACGTGGATGATGTAAAGGATTTGACCTATCAATCAGCTATTGCATGCGAGGTTGTGACAATCACGTTATTTCTTGATAAATAATATATATTGGTTAGACTCCCCATTTACTCGAGTTATGAATTTTTGGGTGCTACCATCAAGGTGATAATAGTAAGGAACTAGTAGTTTAATATCTTACTAGCATATATGGTTATAATTAGTAGCGGTAGAGCCAAGATTATTTGTTGAGTAGCCAAAGGGTTGAGGAAGACATTAAACGTCTTTTTTGATTTAATTTCACTATCGATTCCTATATTATGAAAAAATACATTATAGATCTTGATTTTATTTTTTGAATTAGTTACACTATAAGTCCTGTTTTTTATTATTAAAATCAAATTATTTATATAAATAAATAAATCAAATTCAATATAAATTTAGGAATTAGAAAAATTAAGTTTAAGATTCTAAAATTTGAAAAGAGATGTCATATGGGAATTCTACATTTTCTTTTAGAAAAGTCAGGGAACAATCTTACTTAAAGGTGACACTTATAGTTAGAGATGCAAATTACTTTGGTGGATATGGATTTTGGTATAATTTAACTTACGGGAGAAGAATATTGTCTTGTTGAAGGTGGAACCCTTACTTTGAGGATCCCTTATTTCAATGTCTTTGAGAATATATGAGGGGCAAACCATAGAATGTCCCTCGATTAACCAGGGTCTAATTGTTTCCATCACTGTACTAGAGAGATTTGCTTTTCGAGGGATTCGAACCTCGACCCATAAGCAACGCAGATACAACACCTTTGTTTTTTTTTTTCAGTTGAGTTATTTTCTAAGAGTAGAATAATGTCTTGTTGTTATTCTTCTTAACTATAGAAAAAAATATTTGTTTTAGTGATTTAAACATTCGATGTAGTAAAAAACATTTAAATGGTCTTTCATGTTATGAAATATGTAAATGAATTTTAATCCTTGGTCTATGGATTTAAAGTCTATGTAAATGATAAATGGTGAAGAAAAAAAAGTGATATATAACAAAAATCTAAAATTACTCAAAAAAGAAAAAGTCTATTCATCTAAAAGAAAAAAATGTCTTTTGGGCTGAAGGTATTTGTACATTTTGTATCTCCGCCTTGGGCCTCAAATTTAACATATACTTTATGAGATGGCCGATGCATAGACCTAGCTCAAAATGGAGCCATAAATGTGGCCGCCCAAAGGGTGAACAAGATAGAGACATCTATGCTGCTAATCGGTGGGCCTTCAAGAATGAGGAAGGCCTATGCGCATGCACATTTTCTTTGTTTTTTACATTATATAGATAGATAAAGGTTCCATATTACAAAAGTTAGGGGGTGTTTGTTTGCACTTAATGAGATCTTAATCTGGTTTATTAAGACACTGGATCAATAAGACTGTTTGTTTTTCATGTCCAATTCAGATCTGAATGGCTCTTAACGGGTCTGTTTCATTAAGATTTCAAACTAAGTCTGAATCATTCAGACACTGCCTCTTAACAGAATAAGTCATATTCAGTCGTTCATTCAGCATTCAGTACTTATTACTTAAAAAACAAACGACACCTAAGTCTATACTTATAAGTTATAGGCTTATGTGTTGTTTGTTTTTTAAGTAAAAAGTGATGAATGCTGAATGAACAACTGAACAGAACTTATTCTATTACGAGATAGTGTCTGAATGATTCAGACTTAGTTTAAAATCTTAATGAAACATACCAGTTAAGAGTCATTCAGATCTGAATTAGTCAGGAAAAACAAACAGTCTGATTGATCCAGTGTCTTAATGAACCCGATTCAGATCTCATTAAGTGCAAACAAACACCCCCTTATTCTTATATTGTAAAATAATAACTAATTAAGGAGGGATACAAGTATTCTAGAAATAAAAATAAAAGAAAGATTTAAAATTTCAGCAAAATTATAAATATTACAGATAACATTTATAGTTGAATGACTCGAAATATTTTGTCCGGAAGATAGGGGTTTCATGATCTTCTAGGCGTCATTCTCGATAATAACACTCTGAAAGGTAATTCTGAGGCCATCTCAGTAGCTTTTAAGATTTATGTGGCTTATGCTTCCAAAACTAAATGTGCCTCACTTTTTCAACTTTTCACTGATACAAATTCATCGTTAGAGTTTCTTACTAAGCATGAAATAGTTGCTTCTTTATCCAAGAAAGTAACATCACAATTAATTTAAATTTATTTGGCGAATATTTTTTCTATTTGTCTTTAAATTATATATGATTGTTATTGTTATTACTATTTTAAGTAGTTTCTCTATTACTAGTAATTCCAATTTGATTTGTCTCATTTACCTTAATCTTGTTTTCTAAAAAATTGACATCATTGAGGTTTGAAATCTTATAATTTTTTTGATAGTAACCAAAGGTTTACATTTTTTACTATTGTATAAAAATATTATTCATATCATTTCATATTTTTCAGGTAATTATACAAAAAAGTTCAAGTATTCTCTCTTCTTTATTAAAATTTGTAATCATTTGTTGGATATAATTTAATATTCATTGATCTACTCTAGATATAGTTTCATTATCAGTTTTGATACTAAGTGGACTAGCAAACGCAACACTTTTAACCCAAGGACATCTGGATAATATATGTTCTATTGTTTCTATGTTATTATTATAGACTTTGCACATGTTACTATTACTACATTTCCGGTTAACTAGATTTTCTTCAGTAGGTAGTATATTTCTCACTCCTCTTCACATAAAGTTTCTAATTTTTGGAGGAGATTTCATTTTCCATATGGTTTTAACTAATAATTGATATGGTTGGTATATTTTGATTTTTAATTAGTTTTTTTTGATTTATTTATTTTTTTAATTTATGGTAGGTTTCTTTTATATATACCTTTCTTACAATACTAAATACATATTTAATTTTCATAATTAACCTTTGGAATAATCATCTTCTCTTGGATAAAGATTATTTAATATTTCAATATTTCAAGTCTTATCCTCTTTAATAAATTGATTAGCCTAAATAGGAAGGAATCTGCATGAATATCTATGGTTAGTATGCAAAGGTAGATGCTTATAGTTGTTGCCTTTGTTAAAAAATACTCTCCCATTTAACTTTCTCTATTTATTTATTGATATTATAGAATCTCGATTTATCATAAGAGTCTCATAATCGTGACAGTGGCACAGGTTTAGGACAGGGGTGGCCATGGCTTTATCTGAATAATTTTTTTAAGAGAAAAACTCCTTTGTTAAAAAAAAAAGAAGAAATTTAATAATTAATCTCTTTTGTCTTTTAAATTTAAAAAAAAATTCATTTAGCCTTTCTTAAATTTTCAAAATTTTTGTTTGATTTTCTTAATTTTTAAATATATTTTATTAAATTTATAATTGGTTTATTTTTCCCCAATATATCTTCATTTGGTGGTCTTTATATGTGGAAATATAAAGGATGTTGATGCGGCCCACAGGCCACATACACAACGTTCTCACTTTATTCAATATGCTTGCCATGAAAATCTTCAGAGTATACTCTAGGGTAAAGCCTTCGTGTGGCCCTCTAACTATGCCCAAAGTGCACGGACCACCCCTGGTCTTCATTTTTACCCTTTTACGCCCCTTATTTTCACCTTTTGTGACACCGTTAGCCCTTTTTCCATTTTTCTGTCAGTTGACCGTTAGTCAACGCCACATGGCGCCACGTCACTGCCACCCTCAGCGCCAACTCACCGCCAACCGCCTTCGTCATCATCATCCCTAACATTAAAAAAAAAACCTTTGAAGGTTTGAATGCTTCAAACCTTCAACAATGGAGGAAAAATTAAAAAAAAAATCCTAACAATTAATCCCTTCAATAAGCTCCTCTCATCCTCTGCTGCTATTTAAGATCGAACCAAGTGTACCCAACACAGCGAAAGCCAAAAGTGGACTAACATCCAAGGCATTGAAGATTGGAGGAATAATATTCCTAAACAGATTCAAATAAGGATCACAAAGGTCACGAATAGCGGATAAAGGCTGTCTTTCCCATGGTATATTAGGTAACCAACTTAGTAAAACTCTAACCATTAACACGCCACTGTAAATATCAAGCCATTTTTCTAATCCAGCTGCTACCACCGTCAACGGCGTGTTCAAAACCCCAACTGGTTGGATCTTTTTTTAATATCACGAATATATGATGAATACTTTTTTCATGATGAACAATTCCAATGTTTCTGGGTTAAAAACTACTCCCATTTTCATACTCATCTGTCAAAGATGGATGATGTTTTTAATCAATTAAATAATAATATTGAGGAAATTAATTAATATTGAATAAATACCTGATGAGGAACTAACATGGCTGCATAACGTGCAAGCTCACCTGCTCGCCAATCCAATACAAGAGGGAGCCATGGATAAGTAGAATCAAGTCTAACAAACCATAGTCTTATATCTGGATACTCTGATAGTTCTCGAGGATCGTATTCATCTTCTCTAGTATAATTAATGCTGAACCCAATCGTACGTTCAAGCAACTCCATTGGATTCACTATATGCAATTACTAATAAGAAGAATATATAATAACTAGTAATTAAAAAAAAGTAGCGGAATATACCGGAATGAGGTGAGAGAAATCTTTTGTGAGGGAATGAAGGGGAGGAGTCTAATTATTTCTTTTCTCTCTCTCTCTCTCTTTTTTTTTGTCTAATTAGTAAAAGATTGTTTAAAGTTTTTCGAAGATTGGTTATCCTTGTGAAGATTGGTTTCATATCAAAGCTTTGCCATCGTGAACAAACATGTAAGCCATACCAAAGACTGTGATTCCAAACCCCTGTCAATAATATCTAACATTAATCTTTTATGGTCAATAATCAAGAACTTTAGTAGTAAGGTAATTAATTACAAGTATATCGTTTTAGTGTGATAATTTAGTCCCGGAGATAATGGTAGATCCAATTCTTTTGTTGAAAATAAATTTGTATCTTTTTTTTTCCTCCATTGTTGAAGGTTTGAAGCATTCAAACCTTCAAAGTTTTTTTTTTTTTTTTTTAAAGTTAGGGACGATGATGACGAAGGCGGTTGGCGGTGAGTTGGCGCTGAGGTGGCAGTGACGTGGCGCCATGTGGCGTTGACTAACGGTCAACTGACAGAAAAATGAAAAAAGGGCTAACGGTGTCATAAAAGGTGAAGATAAGGGGCGTAAAAGGGTAAAAATGAAGATCAGGGGCGGCCCGTGCACTTTGGGCATACTTAGAGGGCCACACGAGGGCTTTACCCTATACTCTATTGATATCTTCCTCGTTAAAATAAAAAAAAAATCAAAAATACATGATGATGTTTTATGTTAAAAAGACTACTTTTTACTACTTTTTTTTTTAATGTATGGGTATCCGGTCAGCTTACGCGCACCACGACTATTCTCATAGGAAATATACATGCCTTCTCATGTATATTCCCATTTAATCAGAACAGGTTACCCATTTTCTATTTGTTGTGGCACAAAAATTAAAAAAGAGTTGAATATATTATTTCTTTATTATATTACTTTTATTTATTAAATATAATATCATTTATTACACTTTTGTTTTAATTAATTAATTAAAAGTGATATTAAAAAAAATTAATAATATAAGAAAACAAATATTATTGAATACCAAAACAAATAATAAAAATGAACGGAAAAAGTATGAGACATGAAAGTTTTTTGGTTCGTGATAATATGGCAAAGTAATTGAAAATATAGGAAATTATTATCTAAGGGGTCTTGAAGACACCACCCCGGGACCCAACAAGACCGGCTGGATTTGCTCTTCTGCTAAAGGCCACAAACCAATTTTAACACTATAAGCCTAAATTCTAAAATACTATTATACCCCTTTTTGTTTTTTATTGTCATATACATACTAGTTTTATTCAGAAAATATTTTAAAACCCTAAATCACATTCTCCCTCCTTTCTTTTGTTCACTCCTGTAACTCCATTTTCTCTCTCTATTTTCTTCATCAAATTCCATGAAAACTCAAACTTTAGCTGGAGTTTTCCTTGCCGCCGAATCAGCCATGGCCAGATCCACCCTCACCACCAGCACGGAGCCGTCGTTTTGGAGACTTTCCGGCGAAGCCGCCGCCAAAACATCTCGTTCAGTTCCGGCGAAACAAGCAGCAGTAGCCATGGCCCATCGTGATTCGTTAATGGTGAAGATGACGGTGACAATGAATCTCGATCCCGCCGTTCCGTGAGAAAGAAAACGAAGATCTGCTAGGAACCATGCGAAAGAAAACCGCCGAAATCTTAGTTCGCCGGAATCGATCTGGATCTTCGTTGATGGCTGAAGCTCGGTCATGGAACCACGCTCAGCAAGTTCGAACCACGCTCAGCAAGTTCAAACCATGCTCAACAAGTTCAATTTCTTTTTGCATTTTTCTTATTCGAATAGGTCATTGTAATTTTTGAGGCCATACTCAGGAGATATTAATGCTCATAACTTTTAATGTATAGCTGATTTGTGTTAATGTATAGCTGATTTGTGTTTAATGTATAGCTGATTTGTGTTAATGTATAATCAAGAATCAATTGAGCTGCTTGTCGTTCTAACCCAGTTCCGAAGCTGATTTGTTAATACTCTATAAATTTACTGAGCATACAAGCATACTCAGTAAATTTACTCATCTGAAAAACTCGAATACTCAGCAACTATTTTCGATACTCAACACTTTTTTCCGAAACTCAGTAAAATATGCTCAGTACTTTTTCCAGCGGTGGTCGGTGGTTGTGGCCGGAACTGGAATTATTGATTGTTAATGAAGGAGGAGAGAGAAAAATGATAAGGGAGGTAAGAGATTAATGGTAATGGAGGAGAGAGAATAATCTATTTTTTTGTTTTTATATACACTATAAGGATAATAATGACATTTGTCAATTTTGAGGCCTCTAAATAGAAGAAAGGAATCACTTGGTTCCTATATGGCACTAAGATACTCCTCAAGTCTTCTTGGGTAATTGACCCAAAATAGATTGATTGAATATTATTATTAAGAAGCCAGCAAATACGTTATTGTGTATTTTTTTGGAAATTTTTATTCTTTAAAGCACTAAAAAATTACATATATTTAGATTTTTTATACTATTACAACAACTATCATGTAATTTTTATTTTTTATTATGTTTAATTTACTCTTATAATTATCTCAAAAACTTATGCATGTTTGTCTTTCATTAACAAATTCTATCGAATTAAATTATTTTTAATTCATTTAAAATTATTATTGTATTCATAAGTTTGATTTTTTTTAAAGTAATGCTATATATTACCTTTTCTTTGTTTCATATCACTTTCATGTGTCATCCTATTGAAATTAAATAAAGAAAAAATTAATAATTAAAACAAAAAAATAGTTTGATTGGTATTTAAAACCTCCACAAGTTAAGTGATACAAAAGTGTAGCAAAAAAAAAAACCGGTTGGGGTTAAGTTAATTGGCCATGGCCTTGATTATCTTTTTAGGCAGTACAGGTATGAACCGTGTCAATGACATCAAGTCCAAAAAGTGGCTTTCCCATGTAAAAAAAAAGTAAAACAAAAAAAAGGTGATATATATGTTTACTCAATTTTAAAAATAACTTTCTAAATTATTAATTTTTTTCATAACACCTTCCACCTAATTCTAACTAACTCACAAGTTTAGAAAATTCAAAATGAACTACCTAATTTTTTAAACTTATATTTTCAAATATTTTTCCATTTACATCTAACTCATCCTTTAAATTTTATAAAAAATATCAAATTTATTCCTCAAATTTTTAACAAATCCATAAATTTAGAATAAAAATACACACACCCTATTCTTCTTTCTCGTCACTCTGTCTACATTATATATTTACATAAAAAGAAAATTCCACAAAATCACAAGCATTTACCATCTAATGTGTCTAAATCTTATCAAACTTCATCTCCAGACTTTGGCATCTGGATTTTGTAAAAATGAATACTAAGAAGGTAAAGGTCTGGTCTGGCAAGTCTTTTACTTTGAAGACCAGTGGTGAGTTTGATAGATGTTTGGCTTGAGAGGGATAGAGATATAAGTCAAAGCAATACTGAGTCTTGGAGAGAGAGATCACCGACTATCGAAGATGGAAGAAGCCATAAACATTCGACCAAAAAAATGGAGAAGCCATAAACATAATGGTAACCAATCTTTAAACAAAATCAACCAAATCAAAGTCATTTTTCAAAGATTTTAAAACCCTTTTAGGTTACACAATCAACACTAGTGATACAATTGATATCACAAACTTCTACAATGAACTTTCATCTAGAAAATATTCACTCAATATACTCACTATCTCCATTTCAAGGGTCCAATAGGCAACTTTTGGGAACTGTTCATGAGAATATTGTCAATGAATCTATGGTGGTGGAAGGAAGTTGGAGATAATCTGCACCTCTTTACTTCCACCCTAATAAAATTTGTAGTATGGTATGAATCATTATCTGAATACTTTTTTTATCATCTCATTATCTGAATACTTAATGTAACTTTAAATTGGGTTCTTCAATTTCTTTACAAAATATTAATTACTTCAGTTCAAAAATTAATTTCTTCTTATACTGTAATTTTGAATTTTTTTGCAATAAATATTGATTTGGCGCTGGAGATGGTCTAGTAGAGGATGATCTTAAGCGCCACTCTTTTAGCCATTACCTTGAAACACTCAATTTGGATGATTTTACCTTAATTAGGTTTCTTCAATTGTCGTAGTAGTGTGTTCATGGTGTGTGAGTCTTGTGGGGGACCCGTGACTGTGGCGGGGATGGGAAAAGCCTTAATTTGGGTATGGGGTGAGATGAGTTTGAGAGGTATTATAATTTTTATTTTGGGGTGAGAAATTAAAACTGACGGGAAAAAAGATTAATATAATGATTTAGGGAGTATTTGATAAAATTAAAAAATGTGGGGGTTAATTCAGGTTAAAATAATAATTTAAAATAAGTATTAATTTAAAGGTAATTTAATAATGAGTTTTCGGAGAAAATTGGGCATAATTTATCCATAAAGGCAAACATGCACAGATTTTTAGTACATGGGATAAATTGGTATAAATTATAAAGTAAGGGTAAACTTACAATCATGTCATAGTACCGGAGGCAACTAGTGTATTTATTCATAATAATATTTTAATTTAGGGTGAGATAATTTCCTAACACAAGATATATTCATGCTTTAAATGGGTGTGACTATTTTAAGCTTTATATGACTATGCATGATATTTTTCGTAGAAGATTCCACCCAAGACCATGAGTAAACATTATATGGGATCCACGTATCATGCGATTATTATTTGAAAGACACTTCATGGTAGGCTAATATGAGAACTATTGTTGTTAAGTACACCACATCAACCAAAGTCCTATTATCTAACTACTTTGAATATTCACTCAACCAAGCCATATAACCAAAACTCTAGTCTTCCTGAACATGGGTTTCTGAACATGGGTCACCTAATTCTGATTTACCATGAGAATATATATGGGGAGGCATGTATATCTCCATGGGATTAGTCGGGTGCGCGTAAGCTAGTCCGGAACCCATGTAACCAAAAAAAAAACTCTAGTCTTCACGTTTTAACAATTTTGAAGAACAAGAAGGAAAATCACAAGGGTCATGGAGCACAATTGTAGATTAAAGAGTATACAATTTCTCATTCATAAGCATAATTTTTTATCTGACTTGGTTAACTATGCAATTATCATTGTGATTTGTCACTGTATTCAATCTTAGAGATCATTCTCAATTGACTCGACCCTCCATTATGCTATAAGTGTAGGAAATAAAAAAATTATATTCTTAAATAGACAAGAGTAGCATAAAATGTCAAGAGAAAAAATGGAGATCAAGTTATGTCTAATAGACATGACAATGAATATATTACACAGTATGACATGCGACTAGTATCGAGAAGATTTTTTATGCTCACATATCAATTACATGAGCCTTTCTTCCATCATTTGTAGGAAAATGAGAATGTTATTAGTATTTCTAATACTAACTTATATGGATGGAAACCCAGTATTTATCCAGGATATGAATCTGGGAACTGAGACCAAGTTTACTTCTAAGGGAAAAAAGGATAGGCCAAAACAACCATATCTAGATTATGGTTATGAATATTATGTGGCAGAAAATAATCTGTCGTTCTAAATATTATATGGTGAAATTGGAATAACTACCTTAGTTAGGACATGTATATCTTAAGATAATAGAGACAATTACAAGTATCTATTAAACAAAAGTAATGTGAACAATATTCAGGAAGTTTTTTAAAATTCAAATATTTTTAGTCATTTGGAAAAATCGATATGAAGTCACATAATCAAAGAAGTATGTAACTATTAGATCCAAGGTAATTAACAAAGAATAATTTTATAGTGACTCTACATCAAAATAACTCTTTTAGTGATAATGCCAAAAAGGACATATAGTATTACATGATATTATTTAAATGGAATCTTATTCTTGCTACGTTTTTCACCATTTGCAGTTTTGACATCTTGCCAACGCGGACTTTCGCAAATATAACAAGACGTTTGTGTCGCCCTACTACCCCTATACAACATACAGTTGTTTTGGCACACATCAATCTTCTCGTACCCCAAACCCAATACGTTTGTCATCTTCTTTGCTTCGTATAATGTACGAGGAATTTTTGCATCTGGAAATTGAGCATTCAAGAAATCAAGAAGCATTGTGATGGAAGATTCCGTCCATTTGTTATACGATTTAATGTGCATGAGTTGAATCGTAAATGATAAAATGGATGATTTAGATCCTGGATAAAGCTCTTGGTTATTTTTTTCTATAAACTCAGCTCTGGGATTATCTTCTTTGTTAGGATCATCTTCCATTGTCAATATCAGGGAGACTATCATCCTCACTTTCATCATCCCCACTTCCATCGGTCTCACTATTTTCATATACATCTTCATCCATAAATGAGTTTGATATATCATGAATTCCAAGTGCATCTTTCACTAAGTTGTTTATTTTACGATTCTCTTCAAGGGAACTACTTAGTGGTGGTACAGGATCTGTGGGAGGTTGCACATCTTCTCCATACTTTTCTCCGTGAAAGTGCCACAAATCATATCCTTTGGTCCATACATTAACAATTAAATGTGATCGCACATCATTGTGTTTCATCCAATATCTATTGACACACTTATAACATGGGCATTTTATCTAACCGAAAGATGTACCAACACGGTCAAGTGCAAAATCAAGAAAATTGTCCACGCCTTTAAGATATTCATCAGTGTGTCGTGGTTTCGCCAACCAAATTTTATCCATCATTATATATGTAATTACCATACAAATATTGAAGCTAAATCACCCACTGCTTCTACTAATGCCTTTGTTACACTATCATCCCTACAAATTACAGCCCGGTCCGTTAGTAAAATGGATAAAAAGTCTATAACAACCCTGGTGTTTAGTGTTCATTACAAAAATGATACTATCTTAATATTATGTGAATATGCAAACTAAAAAAATCTCTGCTCACACTCACAACAGAAAAAGAATAAAAAAAATCTCTTCACAATGTTTTTTTGTCATAGCTCTTCACAATCACTATTGGAACAAAAATCAAAAAAAAAATCTCTTCTCACACACTCGCAGCCGAACAAAAAACAAAAAGAAATCTATTCACAATCACCATGGAAATAAAAAACAAAATGAAATTTCTTCTCACACTCGCAGCAAAACAAAAAACAAATAAGAAATCTCTTCACAATAAGTATTGGAACAAAAAACAAAATGAATTCTCTTCTCAAACTCGCAGCAGAACAAAAAACAAAACAAAAGATCTCTTCACACTCACCAAGATCCGGTCCACGAACGGCGGCGGTTTTCTTCAACAGGAGAGCGGTGGCGGCGGGTTTAAGATGCTGCTGGTGGTGCGGTGTACTATGTTGCATAGATTTTTCAAAACAGTGATGAATCGTGAATCGGGTGTTATTAGCCTAGGAATCGCTCGGATTCGCGATTCCTTTGGTAAGTGGTTTTGGAAGCTTTGACTTTTATTATAAGCGCCCTTGAAGTTGTAGGATTCTTTTCGGAAGCGCCAGCTAATAATTTTTTTTTAGGTATAATATATAATTTACAAAGTTTAAGAGGTTAAATTAATTATTTAAAAATTTATATTAACTAAACCCTTATTAGAAAAAACATTAAGCGTTCTTTGAAAAGAAAAATAAACAAAACATTAACAAACCAAGAGCCACTACTCACTCAACAATCCACATATACATCAAAGTAACAAACTAACTAAGCTTACAATAACAAAGAACAAGGTTAGTATTTAATTTATACTATATTTTGTATTATTTTATCTAAAATTAATTTAAACTTTGATCGATTGTCAATTGATTTTTGTTTGAATATCATGATTGGATTTGTTTTTTTTTCATATAAAAACTTTGTTTATAATTATTAGAAATCAATATTTGGTGCTGTTGCGTTGATTATAATAGTTAAAAAACTAGTTCTCTCATTAGTCGTCAAATGTCTAAGATATAACCAAATTGAATACCACCTACGTTGATGAAGATAGCAATTGAGAAGTCAACTTATTTACCTAATTAATATGAGAAGTAATATGAATTTTACTGTAAAAGTTTATGTATAAATATCTAGACAATACAAGATGTATAAAGCATATAGCATTAGAATTACAGATTAATTTTTTACTGTATAAAATTTTATGCAGCATAATTTTTTTATACCTATATTGTATAAAACACTTAAGCAAGTTTACAAAATATTTTTCTATAATGTAATGCAAATTTGTAGGAAAATAGAAGCCAACAATCAAAATCCTAATTTAGATGTAATTCCTCTCAATGAAAAGTATCTATAATGAAAATATGTTAGAAAGATTAAAAAAATTGGAGGTAGGTGTGGAAGTGTGAGATTCGGGTGTAATTTTTGCCGAAAAAGTTACAGTGGGACATATTCTGGAGTGATAGCTCATTTGTTAAGACAATCGAAAATAGGTTTTGGAAAATGTGATAGCATTAAAAAAGATGATTATATAAAATCTAGAAAATTTGTCCAAGATTGTTCCGAAAGGGTAAAAAGTATGGCTCCTAGAGGTGTTCCTTTACCTACCTCACAAGGTGCAAATGCGACAATAAAGAGAAAATGAGGGGATAAAACAATAACTGTATGTTTTACTAATAATTCTAGAGGAGAATGTGATGCGGAAATCTCAAGAATGTTCTACACAAGTGGGTTTCCATTTAATTTAGTAAGGAATCCTCACTTTAGACAATCTTACATTCTTGCTTAAAAAATTCTGGGTATGTGTCACTAGGTTATAATTCTTTAAGAACTACCTCCTTCAAGATGAGATAAAACATGTGTATTTTGAGTTACAAACAATTAAGGATACATGAAAAGATAAAGGTGTAAGCGTCTGTAGCGATAGATGGTCAGATCCACAAAGAAGGCCTCTTATTAATATCATTGGAGCAAGTCAAGGAGGAGCTATGTTCCTAAAGACGAAAATACTCAAGGTGAGTTCAAAGATAAATATTATATATCCAATGTGATGTTAAATTGTATCAATGAAATTGGTATTCATAATGTGGTCCAAGTAACATGGACAATGCTAATGTGTGTAGAGTCTCGGGTTTATTGATTGAGGCTAAATATCCACACATGTTTTGGACACCATGTGTAGTCGCATACCCTTAATATTGCATTAAAAAGTATATGTTCAAGTTCAGATACGGTTTACTTTTTTATGATGCGTGTGGTTGGATTAAAAAACTTGGAAGTGAAGCACTTTTCGTTAAATTTTTTATAATGAACCATAGTATGTGATTGTCCATGTACCAGAATCATTGCTCATTAAAGTTGTTGAAAGGTACCGAAACAAGAGTTGCTTCCATAATTGTTATGTTTTGGAGATTTTAAAAAATAAAGAAAGGTTTGCAACAAATGGTAATAAACTCTAAGTGGAATTTGTATAAAGAAGATGATATGGCAAAAGCAAGAGATGTGAATGAGATAATATTGTATGATCGTTTTTGGGATAATATTGAAATCATTCTTTCAGTTACCGATCCAATATATCTATGATTAGAAGATGTGATACGGATATTCCTTGTCTTTACTTGATTTACGAATAGTGGGATAGTATGATTGAATATGTGAAGAAAGCAATTTACAAGAAAGAAGGAAAAGAGCTATATGTTACATCGTTACTTTTTGATGAATTATATAAGCTATTGATTTATCGTTGGACTAAGATTAGCACACCACTTCATTGCTTGGCTCATTCTTTGAATCCCAACTAGTATAAACTTATATTTTTATATAATTTAAGATTATATATTATTAGGTTGTAATCTATTTTTTCTTTATTATAATTTTTGTAGGTATCACAGTGTTGAATGGCTAAATGAAGATCCTAAACGTATTCCTCCATATAAAAATGATGAGATATCAAATGAAAGAAAGAAAGCTTTAGAAAAATATTTTTCTAACCAAGAGGATCAAAGGAAAGTGAATATAGAATATTCTCAATTTTTCATGAATTATGGTCGTTTTGATGATCTTAATGCAATGAATGATAGGTTCCATATGGAACCAATGATGTGGTGGGGAGTTCATGGATCCTCGGCGCCAACATTCCAAGGTATAACTTTTAAACTACTTGCACAACCAACTTCATCCTCATGTCTTGAAAGAAATTGGAGCACCTATAATTTTATACACTCGTTGAAGAGAAACAAATTGTTACGATAAAGATGAGAAGATTTGGTGTTTGTTCATAGCAGTCTCCAACTCTTGTCAAGGAGAAATCCAAGTTACTATGAAGGTTTATCTCGAATGTGGGATATTGGAGGTGATGCATATGAAAATACGGAACCTACAAATATTGGATTGCTTGAGATTGCAAATCTTAGTCTTGAAGAGTCATAGTTGGAAGACGATATAATTAACCATGAGAGTGAGGAGATTATTGCTTAAGAAAGTGTTGGTCAAATGAGATTTTACCCAAGTGATTACCATGTTTACGATGATAGTCGGTGACTCAAGTTAAAGATTCGAATATTGATACGTTTATTCTAGTTGTAAAGATTAACGTAATATAATCATCTGGTTAGAATAATTTGAAATTGAATGAGAAATTGAATCATAAGATTTGAAGAAATTAAAAGAAAAAAATAATAATTTTACGTTATTTATTTATTTATTTTCTTTTAGTAATGAAGCAAAGCAAATAAAAAAAAGGACTGTTGGGCTTCGGGTTCAAACCTAGACCTCCAAGTTAGTGGGATTTTGGGCCAAAGTTTCATACCATCTGGACCAGCCCATGCTTTGGTCTTCTTTAGTAAACGTCGTGGCGTTTAATATAACGTATCTTCATGAAACATCACAACTCTTTGCCAACCACCTTTTCATCTTCTATAAATAGTTGGTCAACTAAACCATTTTCTTCAATCATTTTTTTAAAGCATCAAGCATTAAAATTATAAGAGAGAGATAGAAAGAAGCAACTTTATTAAGTTTGTTGAAATTCTTAAGAATTCGTGTGTCAGTTTCTTTTGAATAGTTTTGTCGTTGTATCCTGGAGGTTGAAGGCAACAAACGTAAGAAACCTATACGTGGCCTAAATACCTTAAAGACATCAGATCCAATTTGAGTCTCGACAAGTAAAGTTATTTATTTATTTATTTTATTTTATTTCTGCATTAGTATTTATATTGTTTTACTGTTTTATACAAATAAAATACAACAATTTAAGGTATTTATGATTCACGTTGTATAAACCAGAAAATATTTTCTTTTCGTTTCATAAACTTTACTTTTGCAATAATATTTGGGTCTGTGTATACTGAACATGAATATTACATTCTATTTCTTTTCTCTTATTCTGATTTCTAGGCTTGTGTATACATACTTACTTGCTTACTAACATCATATTTCTGTCTCATACCGGACATGGGGAAAAATACTGAAAAAAGTGTAAGCATTTAATTGTATGTTGTAATATTAGTGTGTTTTGTTACGACTAATATTAATTTTGCTAATATCTGCTTACTTGTCAAACCTTGTGGTTTAGAAACTTTTTGTTTAAAAAAAATCTTAATTGATTGATATTCTCTTTTACGTAAATTGATTATCTCTTTATTTTCTTTGATATTCTACAACAAGAATATACAAACTTGGGGGACTAACAAGAATATAAAAACTTGAGAATTTAAAATTAATTTAATCATGTTGTCGTAAGAAAGAATTAATTTTTCTTGTTGTAGTGAGAAAGGTTGAATAATTCATTGGTTTGAATTATTTATAATATTGTGTAATCTTTGGTGATTGAAATGATGTCTACCAAGATAAACAATATGTCCAGAAATGATGGAATCGGTAACAACATACCATCGACAATTTCACTTATGAAAAATGCATTTGTGGGACATGATCCCAACTCTTTTAGACCCGTTGAGGAGTCTAAGAGGTTAAATGGAAATGACTATATGTTTAAAGGAATAAATGGCCAAAATCACAGAATAAAAGGTAAAGGCACTTCCATAAAAGGAAAACAAGGCACAAAGACCATGACTAAGATTAACGGCCTTAATAAGATTGATTTTACTGCAGTGGTTTCTAATGTAATTTTTGTTGGAAATACTAAACACTAGTGGGTGGATACTGGAGCCACCCGACATGTATGTTCCAGACATACAAAGTCGCAACTACTGAAGAGACTTTATGTATGGGAAATTTCTCTACATCAAAAGTAGTTGAAAAAGTTTTGAGTCTCAATAACGTTCTGCATGTGCCTGACATTAGAAAGAATCTAGTTTCAGATTCGTTATTGAGTAAGAATGGCTTCGAACTAGTATCTGAGTCTGATAAATTTACTCACTAAAGGTGGGATATTTGTGGGCAAAGGGTACCTATGCGACAGTTTATTTAAGATGAATGTAATGACCGTGGTACCTACCAAAAATGTAACCGAGAAATTAATATATCCTTGACTCACCTAACTTATGGCACGATACATTAGGACATGTTCATTTCGGTTCAATAAATAAGTTAGTAAACGTTGGGTTATTACCTAATGTGAATTTCGATTTCAAAAGAAATGTGAAGTATGCGTTGAGTCAAATTACCAAAATCTTGTTCAAATCTATAGAAAGGACTTCGGTACCTTTAGAGTTAATTCACAGTGATATCAATGACTTGAAATTTGTGCAAACTAGAAGTTGGAAAAAGTATTTCATAACTTTCATTGATGATTGCACAAGGTATTGTCAAATATACTTGCTTTGAAGTAAGGATCGGGCCTTAGAAGCATTTAGGCAATACAAAACTGAAGTTTGGAATCAACTAAATAAAAATATTAAAAATCTTAGAACAGATAGGGGAGGAGAATATGTGTCTCCTCCCCTATCTTAGAACTGAAGTTGAGGATTTTTTCGCTAAACATGGAATCATCCGTCAAACCACGACCCCCTACTCGACTCAACAAAACGGGATTGTTGAATGCAAGAACTGCACGTTGAAGGAAATGATGAATGCCATGCTGATTAACTCACGGTTACCACATAACTTGTAGGGAGAGGCTTTGCTCACTGCCAACCACATCCTCAACAAGGTACAACACAAGAAGGTAGATAAAACTCCTTATGAATTATGGAAAGGAAAACCACCTTCCGTCAAATACTTAAAAGTGTGGGGATACTTGGAAAAGGTAGCAATTCCTGCTCCTAAAATGGTCAAAATATGACCAAAGACCATCGATTGTGTCTTTATTGGATATGTTCACAACAGTTCCACATATAGATTACTGGTACAAAAATCTTGTCATGTTTACATTCACGTCAATACGGTGATTGAGTCAAGAAATGCACATTTCTTTGAAACAACCTTTCCATACAAGACCGCACCAAAATCTGGTTCGTTAAAAAGAACACATGATGCAATTCAAGAAGAACAAGATCAAGAATCATTATCAACTGAAAAGAAAGATCAAGAATCATTTCCAAATGATATAGAACCAAGAAGAAGTAAGCGGATGAGAACCACTACGTCTTTTGGTCCTGACTTTCTATCTTACATGCTAGATGATGAATCGCGGATATCCAAGGAGGCTATGTCAAACCATGACGCCCCATACTAGAAAGTAGCGGTAAATAGCGAGACAGGTTCCATTATGCCAAACCATACATGAGAACTAGTGGATCTCCCTCCTAGGAATAAACCACTTAGATGCAAATGGATATTCAAGAAGAAACTAAAGACTGATGGGTCTATTAAAAAAATTCAAGGCTCGGTTATAGTAAAAAAGGACTTGACTATTTTGAAACTTATTCTCCATTCACGAAAAGATCATCCATTCAAATGTTACTCGCTATAGCTTTGATATACAAGCTCGAAATTCATCAAATGGATGTAAAAACAACTTTCCTAAATAAAGAACTAAATGAAAATATATATATATGTAACAACCTGAGGGTTACGTAAGCTTGTTAAATAATTATATGGTTTAAACAGGCATCAAAGCAATGGCATGACAAATTTGATAGATTCATGATCTTGAATGATTTCAAGATCAATGAAGGTGACAAATGCGTTAATGTAAAACAAAATGAGACATATATGTCATTGTCTGTTTATATGTGGATGATATGTTAATCATTGGAAGTAACAATGATGTGATTAGATTCACCAAAAGGATGCTTTCAAGTAAGTTTGACATGAAAGATCTAGGCCTTGCAGATGCTATTTTGGGTATCAAGATTCTCCAAACATCTGAAGGTATTATACTATCTCAGTCACACTATATTGAGAAAGTATTATACAAATTTAGTAATGGCGACACAATTATCGTCAAGACTCTTGTTGATGTAAATTTACATCTTGCTAAGAACACTGGTGATACGATCAACCAGTTGGAGTACTCTCGGATTATTGGGAGTCTCGTGTACCTAACAAACTGCACTAGGCCAGATATAACACAGTTAGTAAGAAAGCTAAGTAGGTTTACACATAATTCATGGAAGAACCAGTGGATTGCTATTGTAAGAGTTCTAAGGTACTTTAGATACACTATGAACGCAGGGTTGTTGTACATGGGATATCCAACTGTACTAGAAGGATACAGTGATGCAAACTGGATATCAGACTCCACCAACTCAAAATCCAAGAGTGGATTTGTCTACATGTTAGGAGGAGCAGACGTGTCTTGGAAATCCACTAAGCAAATGTGCATAACCAGATCCACTATGGAATATGAGATTATAGCTTTAGACAAAGCTGCTGAGGAAGCCGAGTGGCTTCAGAATTTCTTAGAGGATATTCCTAGTTGGCCAAAGCCTGTGTCAGCTATCTGCATACATTGCGATAGTCAAAGTGCCATGGGCAGAACATTAAAAAGAAATGTATAACAGTAAGTCTAGACACATACGTCGTAGAAACAACACCGTTAGACAACTGCTCACAAGCGGAGTTATCACAGTTAATTACGTTCGATCAAAAGATAACGTTACGGATCCACTGACCAAAGGTCTACAAAGAGAGCAAGTGCGAGTATTGTCGAGGGAAATGGGTCTTAAGCCTACGAAAGCTGAGTTTCCATGATGGGAACCCGATGTCTCCTCATTTGTGATAATAAAATCTATCTCTGAGACATCATTTTAGGCGTATTTATTAGAGTATAGGTCGATTTTAGCTCAATTTAGTGCACTTTCCTATTTTGAGTCTTGATTTAGTAACATAATATTTTTAGAGCATATTGGGTTTAATTGTTTATTTAGTGTGAAGATTTAAAGATAATTATGGAGATTAATTAGAGTCCAAGTCAAAGACTACAAAATATGGAAAGAGATAAGCATGGTAATTGGAGATAAAGGAAACAAAAGCTAAAATCATGGAAAAGGAAAAGTTGTCTTAATCTGAATTTCTGCAGCTACGCCTAAAGAAGTGGTGATAACTCCAAAACCAAGCCGATTTTGGAAGATTCCTTTCATAGGGACGTAGATAATTATGTGACGATTCTTTTGGTATATTGTGGAGCAAAAACCGACCAATAACGAAGAAGATATGCTCAAAACAGTTCAGCAGAAATTATCTTTATTTCCATACGAATTTGAGTTGGGCTTGGAGTCCATTACTTAACCTCTTCTTCAAGAAACAAATTAGATCAACCTATACACTATAAATACAGCCTCTTAACACTCTTAAATCATCCTTGGTGAAACCTTAAACCAAGAGGAAGCTTACAACACAAGAAAAGAAGTCTGGAAGGAGCTGTTCATCACAATGTCTTCTTCTACCTTTAAATTTGTAATTTCTTTCTTTTCTTGCATGAACTAAATTTATTTAGCTTGAGTTTTAGCATATATGTATGAACCCTAGTTTTGATTGACATCTATCTAATTTGGGAATTTTATATTTTAATTTGAATTATAGTTTTTATTCTCTGTTTATGTGTTTGGATTTATATTCTGTGTTCTTGTGGACTGCAGCCATATAGAATTACCATCTAGTAGTTAGGTCACCATTGACAACGGTGTTTAATTACATGTTTAGCACATAACGTCTAGTATTCAGTTTAGATCTGACAAATCAACCTAAGTAGATAATCACTTTGGTTTAGTACATGTTACTATTTACCAATTACAGGAACAGTTTGCTTAGGAAGCCTTATTGACACAGGTAAATCCTATTTAAAACTACCTAGCGTAATTGGAACCGATTATTGAATTACTACATAAATCACCTTTACATGTTTAGAACGGCAAAACTAGTGGGGATTACATGCTATTGACTCAAGCTATATTCTCATACTATTCTTTCGTATTTATTTTCTGTCTTTAAATTCCTAGTTTAATTTAGTTAATTAAAAACCAAACAAATATCTATTTGTCTTTACTTTTATTTTGTTTTATTTGTTCTAGTTCTAATTATCTGCACTTGATTATTGCATAAGATTCCCCTAACTTTCGTAGTCTCTGCGGAACGAATCTTACTTATTTTCTAAAACTTGCATACGATCTGTATACTTGCAGAACCGTGCTAGCTTTAGGGTGTTTATCTGCACTTTATTTATATCATATTTTATCACACCCTAGGCCTCACCAGAACCCTACCTAGAAGAGTGGAGATCCCACAATCTAGGCTCAAAGGCAAAACTGAATCACGAAACTGCAACTTGGTGTGACGCACTGTGGGAAGGCCTCCCCAAACCATTCTTAGGACAAAATTAAACAGTGCTAGTTGTAAAAGTGAAGGATAAGTTAAACTTTTAATGGTTCTTGTATCTTCGATAACATAAGATAGAGTAATGCAGAATACTCTCGAAAAGAGACCACCTATATGAATAACATGGGTAGGGCCGCCCTACGAGAATTTTTAAAAGGCGAAATTCTCTGACGGTTATTTATGAAATACCAAGAGTTGTCCAGGACCGTAAATGGATACAACCGTGAGAACCAAATAATATTTGGAAGTATACTATTAATTTCTGTTGTCTTGGTTTACACAAAAGATGAATAGTTCAAGAAATCACGTTTACTAGTTAGCAAGTAAATCCGATAGCTCTTACTACAGAAGGTTCACGGCCAAAAGTTACCTTTCTCTATGTAGTATTCTTCTACGCTTCTCTCTCGCTCTCTCTTAAGTGTTTAGCATTGTTTTGCATAATTTTTTAAGGTGGTTAGTCAATTTCCATTCATGTGGGGATTGTTGGACAATAAGCTCATACCATCTAGACCAACCCAAACTTTTGTCTATATTAAGTAAACGTTGTATGTTAATTAATACAACGTATATCCAAATGAAACATCACAGCCTTTGACAAACCACCTTTTAATTTTCTATAAATAGTTGGCTAACTCAAAAAATTTATTCATTCATTTTTTTAAAGCATCAAGCATTAAAATTATAAGAGAGATAGAAAGAAGCAACTTTATTAAGTTCGTTGAAGTTCTTAAGAATTCGTGTGTCAGTTTCTTTTGAATAGTTTTGTCGTTGTATATTGGAGGTTGAAGCCAGCAAACGTAAGACACTTGTACGTGGCCTAATACCTTAAAAACATCGGATCCAATCCGAGCCTCGACAAGTAAAGTTATTTATTTATTTACTTTTATTTTATTTTATTTCTAGATTTGTTTTTATATTGTTTTACTGATTTATACAAATAAAACACAACAATATTCTGGAGGTTGAAGCCAACAAATGTAAGACACATGTACGTGCCTAAATACCTTAAAGACACCAGATCCAATCTGAGTCTCGACAAGTAAAGTTATTTATTTATTTACTTTTATTTTATTCCAGGATTAGTATTTATATTGTTATACTGGTTTATACAAATAAAACACAACGGAAAGTTGAATGTTCCTTATCTTCGTAAATTTTGATATTTTGTTGTGTTTGATATTTTGTTATGTTATGTTAGAAATTATCTTGAAAGATAATACAATTTTTTAGTTTATATATATATATATATATAATAAATTAAAAATATCGTCGAATTTCTGAATCAAAGTTTTTTTGGAGATGCCGAATCCCCAAATCGCATCGCATCGTATCCCCGTACCTACACCGACACCTACTCCTATACAACCTAAGCGGTGTATGATGATGGTGGAGAATGGTCTATTAGGTCTTGATGGCGGTGGAGAATGGTCAACGAATGGCGGCGGTTTTCGTTGTTGTAGTTTGTTCGAAGAAAGAAGAGAAAATAGAGAAAAGGAATGAAATAAGAAAGTAGAAAGATCATAACTTTAATAATAGAATTTATATTTTAGGTTTGTTTTTATTTTTAAATTTTTTATATTGTTGGGGCCTTCATAAAGAAAATCCCCTTATATTTAATAGTGATCATGGATCCTTAGAAATGTGGCCATGGATCCCAGTTTCTTGCGTGAGCTTGGGGTTTCCAAATATTTTCTTTTTGACAATGGATGAGCTGTGAAACTGTGACCACTTGAGTGAAACCACTTACCAATTTCGAATAAAAACATTTGAGGGGAGTCAGTATTTAGTCAAATAAATCAACAGTACCCACAAATAGGAAAGTAAATTCTTTGTCAAAGAAAAGATGGTCCAGTCTAGTCTAGATTTAACGATAGGCTGCAAGTAAGCCAAGTGTATTTCCTTGGACTTTTGTGCAATTAATAATGGAAGTGAATTAATCAGTATCTTTTCAGCTTACACTCAACCAATTGTAAGCTGCCACGGCTATTTACGTTCGTAGCTAGCTAGTAATAAATAGTTCGGATTGGCTGTATTTGGACATGATAGTTGCGTTGAAATTAAAACAGTGCACAATATCCACGTGCTTTGGCGCTATTGTTCTTTCTTCTGCGGTCGATACTTTGGCGCTAGTGAATACTTATGGTAATGGAACAACAAAAAAGTAGAGTATATGGCAGAATATTGAAATTTGTAGTGCAAAATGGTAACAACAAGTATAGGGAGAATGGTAGGTTTGTTGAATGAGTTTCAAAACGATGTCGATACATGCTAAATGCTCTTAGGGAAAATTTGGCATGATGATTGACGAGGTTAAATTTTTATGGTTATAGTAGTTGGAAAAATATGACTAAATTCAGAAGTCCACGAATATTTATCACAATTTTAGAAAAATGAATTATTAGAATAAACTATTGATTATGTTCTATATAGACCCACAAAAGAGTTCAATTCATAAAATATAATATTATAATTCTTTTTCATTTAGTGGTAATTAACGACGATCATTCTACGCAAGCTAATAGTGTGTTGTTTGCAGATCCCTAAAGACTTAGTGATTAATTTTGGAGTTTGGGTCTCCTAAAAATTCCATTAAAGTTTTCATCAACATTTTGGGGAACAAGTGGTTGTATATGAAAATATTCCTCTCGATATAGGACGAAGGATACATTCACAGATCTGAGAAAGTCTTAAGCAATCAATCTTTCCATCTTATTTGCTCTCACTACTCACCAGCGTTCCAAGAAAGCTTCACACAACAAGAGTCACGACCTATTATTCTGTCGCCCATAGGATTCTTTCTCACTATATACCACTCTGGCATATAAGATCTCTAACCCCGGACAATCGAAACCACACTCATTGGTAATACCTAATTGAAAGGATCAAGGACTCTGTCTCTTTATGATTGTGGAAATCTACATTTATACAGATTTGACTTTATATTTACCCCAAAAAGAATCTAACTCCAAACATATGATTTCTATTTTTGATAGGAGGTAGATTTATTAGACTTGAGTTAAAAAAATCCTTTGCCTCTTTTGACCATTTGGCCCGATCCTTGGCGCACCTTTTTCAAACCAAGTTCGACCAAAAGCATTTTAAAATCAATATTGTGCAACCCAGAACATTTTAATTGTATTCCCTCATTCGATCGCGAACCCTCGTCTTCAAGAATGATCATATGTTGGCATATGGTAAGACTAAAACCTTTGATATCGACAACTATACACCCAATCACTTCCTTGTTAGCTCTACGTATACGTAGTAACTATCTTCTTGAGGACCTGGAAGGTTAGCGGCAATAATAACAGACAAAGTATTATTCACACCTGTATATGCATACCACAAATGAGAAGGGAAAGGGATCTTCCTTGAGTTTGGGAGGAGATACAATAAATGGTTTCTTTGCTGGTCGAATCTCCCTTGAACCTCAGATTTATTCATATCCATTCAGTTTTGGTCTTCCACTTTCAAACTTTGAACAACCACATCATTGTCTAGCTCATCATATAACTCTAGCGATTCAAGTATTAAGGTGGCCTTCAAGATGTCATCGAAACTAGTTTCATTATAAATCTCTTGCGTAACATGATATATGACATCTACACATAAACAATCATCCCGAGCATCAGGGAACTTCATAGCCTTAAACACATTGAATTTAACTTGTTCATCTTGGATCCTCATGATCAATTCACCATTAACAACATCAATTAGTGTATCCTTGTGGCTAAGAATGGTCTTCCCAAGATAATGAGAACATTCTTATCAGTTTCATAGTAAAAAATGATAAAATAACATGAAAAAATAAAACTACCAACTTGATGTCTCGTCATTTGTGATAGGATAATCGTATCACAAGACATATTTTTGGGGGATTAGTGGACCTAATAAAGGGATTTCCTTCATATTTTATGTTTCTTACTTTCTTGTCTTATTTTGGGCTCATTACTATTTTAGAGTCTTTTATGCTTTAATCGTGCATTAAATATGTAACTTTTAGTACATGGATGACATGGAATCCCAAAATGATACGGAAGAGTCAAGAAAGTAAAATCCACACCCAAGTAATGGCATAGATAGAGCAACAAATTAGTTTGGAGGCATTTGAGCAATTACTGGAAAGTTTTACGTAACTTGTTTCAATCGCCACAAAAAATTGGCTAGAGATTTTGACCTGGTTTATTTTTATTTCAAAAAATCTTGAAGTTAGTGTTGCGTGAGAAGTGTCAGAAGTCGATTCGGAGTTGAGACGAGAAAGTTATGGCAAATCTCCCACAATGACTCAAAGTTGTCCATCAATAAGTAAAAACGGGGTGGGCCTTTTGGAACCCCCCAAAAAGGGCCCATAATTACCTAAATTCTTTTTGGACACTATAAATACTTCTTATCAGGTGGAAAACACATACAATTCATATCATAGAGAGGCTAATCACACTTAAAGCTAAGGAAGATAAGGAGGAAGGGCTTTCAACAACAACTCCACCATTCTACATCATCCGGTGTCTGTTTCAGCTATTAAGTTAGAGTAATTCTATTTTATTTAGTTTTAAGAATGATTTTCGTAGTATAAACATTAATTTTCAATATTTTAATATGAGTTAAACCCTTAGGTGCTTGACAATTGCGTAGTGTAGGAATCTTTGTTTGTCTAATTGATAATTCTTAGTTTTGAAATAATTTTAGTATTTAATAAATTGAATCAAATTCTCTTTGATTATATCTTTTGCTTATGGAATATTTTACTTGATTAGGTATAAGGTAGTAATAGTAGTTAGACTATCTCCGGGGAGGGGGGGGGGTTTAATTACGAACATAGGATATAAACACTTGGTGTGGGTTATTGAGCTGGGAGGTCTTGACTAACCGAGTAGTCAATAGGGTAAGAACTAATTATGTCCAAAAATATTATAGGGTCACCTGAGAGGGGTCTCTAGTATTGGAGGATAGTGTCTTATTCACCCGGGAGGGGTTAGGAAGATAATTGAATCCAGACTAGCGTAGAATGACCAATCTATACTTATGTCTAGAAACATCTAATTAAGCAACTTAGGGGATTACCAGCAAGGATCAAGCACTACTCTCTCATATTACCTACATCTTTTTATTTAATTGCATTTACTTTTAATTAATTATTTCTTCACATTCCTAGTTATATAGTTATTGTCTTTTACTCATAGCATTTAGTTCAATCTTGAGAAAACCAAACAAATATTTATCATTTACTTAATTATCTTTGCAATTAAACGACGATTTCTCTAAACATAATCACTTTAACTTTTCTAATCCTTGAGAACAAAAACCCTTTATTTACCAATTTTTATGACTTGTCAACGAACCTCGTATACTTGCGGGTGGTTAAAGTCTATTTTAAATTAGGAGATTATGTATCACACTCACATGACCGACAAGTTTTTGGCGCCGCTTCCAAGGATTACAAAAGTTATATTTTTGAGATTTAGTTTATTGGTGATTAGTTTTTTATTCTATTTTACGCATGTTTTTGTTTCTCTACAGCTAATCGGTTTGGTACATGCTCTCGGACCTTGAGAAATTAATTTGAGCTCAAAAGCGAAGATAAAGGGAAGAAAGAAAATCACCAGAAGATATAGTCCTCGTGAATTTCGATGAAAAAGGACCCCAAGAGTTCCACCAAACGGGGTTGTTCCACCATGGGATGAAGTTAATAACCAAAATCAAGATACACCTAGAGAACAACCACCACTTAATGATAGTCAAGGTGTAGAAGTCTCACCTTGGGCTATGCTTTGGTTCATGTAGCCACATGAGCAACAACCATTCCGCTTGCCACCACTTGGGATTCTCCAACATGCGATTCAAGCCGTGAGATTCAAGCCGGACGCAGGTATGATCAATCAATCTGTTAGTTACGACCACTATAGTGAGGCCGCTCGTGAAGATCCCGTTCGACCAATATTTGCACGGGCAACCTCCATACACTTGCTCGAAACCTTGTGCCCTAAAAAAATCCCCTCATGAACCAACATAGCTTCTATAAACATGTATCATTTACTGAGAAAAAAATCATTTGATATGTTAAAGATTACCTCCACAATAAGACTTGCATACCATCAAATCCTTGCTGCTGACCATCTCCTAGAGGTGCGCTCCTAATTTATAATGTTAGTAGTCAAAGAAATAATAAGTAAGAACGATGTAAACTCGACGATCAATCTCTTCACTACAAGACCAACATAGTCCTTGTTGAGAGATATCTTGGAAAAACTTCACATCGACGCTAAAAAGGCTAGAAGTGATGAAATATATTCTATCACATCCAAGGAAATGATCCGGATCTTACAAATTCAAAGGGATATTGATAAGACAAAATATAACGTTGGCACTTGTTCTAGCCCAAAGAGGCCTTACATTCGATCTTATGGTATACAAGTTCGATACGAAGGAATAGAATGGTAGATCGAGGGAAACAGGGCCAAAACTCTTCCCAAGGTAGATCACTCGAGCCATCGAAAGGACAAAGCAAGACTATATATATATATATATATATATATATATATATATATATATCACTTCAACAGTGTGGGTTTCCTTTCAAGCTTATCCAGCACACCTGCCTCCGAGTTATAATGCGCTTATCGGTGGCATTTTGCGCGATCACTTGACATATATAAATATCCATTTGCACAACATATATAACACACTCTGAGTACTCTCTAAAAACTCTATCTTTCTCTCTCTCTCTAAATTATATGTGCTTATTATACAGTCGTCTTAAGTCTACATATCTGTTTGGTTTAAGCAATCCCCGATAGAAACAATGCTAATATTAAGTGTGGAGTGGCATCGGGAGCACACCTCCTTGTGGTATTAACTTAGTGTTTGGTTTCAGGCAGGCTTGGAAAAGAGAGTAGATCCACATATCTTCATTCATATCCTTGAGGAAGTTAAGATAAAGCTCCTCGATTGTTATCGAGAGTAAGGTACGCAGCTAACATGATTTCTCACTGTTCAATTATCTACTCATGGCTCTTCTCCTCTTCTGCTTATACTTACAAGTCTCTGAAACTTAGTGTGACCCTAAGTTTTATCTCGATTGTGATCAGCTGCCTAGCAGGCTGAACATACCAAAATTGAAAAAAAAATGTATAAACGTATACTGAAAAAAGAAAATTAACCCCAATAAAATATATTAACACAACAAATTACATATATAACCACATAATAGTAAAATATAATTAATTATCCTTAAACTCATTTGTATTATATAATAAATTTAAATACTAATATATAATTGTATAAATTTTTCCAAGTGTGTTTCCCTATTCTTTCACATAAACTGTGTAGATTTCAACAATAAATAAACTTATAACATATAATTTTGATAAATCAAAATTCAAACCCTCCTAGGCAGAAATGCCTAAACTCCTACCTATTCCCTTAGGCGCTCGAAGGTATTCGATCGTCCACCAAATGCCTACCGCTTTTTAGAACACTGAGTTGTGTACACCCCTACTTGGGTGAGTATGAAAGTTCTCTATTCTTTCTTTTGTGAGAGGTTTTTGGGGTAGTCCGCTTGAAAACCAAGTTGTGATAGTGTCAGTAGTTATATTGAATTAATCCGTGGAGGTAGGTATCTTTGGCCAAACAACATAAAATATTGTTCTTCTTGTCTTTTTATCTTTCTTGTGTGAATGATCCCGTTGGAAAATTCTAATTTCTCCCAACACAAGTGATCATTGTCAAGAATCAGAGTGAAAAATGTTGAAAAAGATGCTAAAACCTCAATGTTTACGAGACTTTCTCTCTTTAATGTTTATTTATCTAATTTTTGGTTTCTAACTCGTTAATTAACTTTTTTAATTGTATATTCTAAGGTCAACTGGATTGTTTTTTCTCATTTTATTTCCTCGAAATATTTAAGAGTCGATTAATTTGGATAATAATTGATCTTAATTGTTTTATAGTCAAGCTAATAATCAAGCCAAATTATGATAGTTATATTTTCCATTTGCTTATTACTGTCTGTGAACATATTGAACCTCTAATCACCAATGTTTGGTTGGAAATGGAGACAAAAACTTTATACCTGGATTAATAAAGTTGAAACCCAAAATATAAAAACCAGTGTAGGGCTTGGCTTTGAAAATATTCATATTATGAATGAAGCTCTTCTAGTTGTTAATGCATAAAAAACGAATAACCCAAACTCAATGCTTGCTAAATCTTATAAAGGTTTATACTATAATAAATGTGACTTATCAAATACCAAAAAAGGCCAAAATATTTCATGGAATGGAATAGCATATTGATAGGAAAAGAGACTTTCTTAAAAGTTACATACTGGATAGGGGGAACAATAAAAGGATAAATGTATAAGACCCGTCCTAATTTACAGGAATATAGAGACAGCACAAACCCTCCCATACAAACATTAAACTAGTAAATGAGTTGTTATCAAAGATACATATGTGTGGGATGAAAATCTTATCTCCAATCTCTTTATAGTAATATAGCTTAGAAAATCACTAAATTGAATACTTCCTACCTTAACTGTGTTGATTCCTACTTGGAAATGCTCCAAAGATGGTCATCTAACTACTAGTAGAATTTATGCAAAACTTAAAAACCAGGATGAAGCACTTAAATAAATATAGAGTGGTCATGTAACAGAAAACTCCTTTAAACAACCAAAGATCCTATGGAAATCAATATGGGATCTTAATACACCTCTATGGATTAACAAATTTTTGTGGAAGACATGCAAAAATGCACTGGGAACTGAAGATAACAATTTTAAAGGAAAGTGTGCTTTAAACAATATTTTTAAAATATGTAACACTGGAAAAAAGGGTAGAACATCTTATTTTTTACCATCACTGGGAAAGAGTCGCCTGGTTTGCAACTCAACCGCGATCCCTTACAAAAAATGAAAAGAATATAATATTTGACCAATGGATATTACAATTGATAGAGGAATCTCTAATTATATCCGAATTATTGAGAAGCCAATCATAGTGGCTTGGCATATTTGGAAAGCTAGAAATGAGTAACTATAAAAAAAATATACCATTAACCCTATAAAAATAGCTAACAAAACAAATTTGGTATGTGATGAATTCCTTAAAACTTAGAAAGCCCCAGTAAACCTGAGGCTAATAAATTTAAGGAGAATAAACCATTGATGTCTCCCTAATTGTTCTTATTTTAGACCCTTGGGAGACATCATTTTTTATGTTTAATTCAATATTTTGATAGACTTTTAAGTTAAATATGCAATAATCCAGATTTCCTCTTTTATTTCTAGTAATTTTAATTTATTAAACTTTTGCGCGTAATCTTGTGTATTTTAGTGAAAAGTTTGTAGGTTTTGAAGATTAGCTAGGAGAGGAATCCGAGAAGAAATTCAAAGATCGTGATATGGAGTCAAAGCTTGAAGATAAATCCCGAAAAGAATTATATTTTGGAGCTGCAAATCTGGAAAACAGGCCAAAGATTGCTGATTTCGAGGCACTTGCGAGTTGATTTAGCCACTAACCTTTGAAGAGATTATGTTCCTTATCGAGTTACGGAAATTTAGCAAGTGATTTGAGGTCAATCGAAGTTATAACGAATCGGATAGAGCCGTTTTAGTGGAGGTGGTGCAGTAGTTACGGGATTTTGGGCTTAGAAAATGGACTTGGGCTTTTAATTTTTAACTTAAACCTTGGACTAAAGCCTAATCCGTTTTTCACATTATAAAAGGAGTTTTTGACTTCTATTTTTCATACAACTCATTATTCAGAAGAAAAAGCATCAGAGAGAAGTCAACGAAGGAAGCAGAAGAAGTGTCCGTTTGGGATTGCTTTTCAAAATAATCACTTAAAGTGATTTTAGATCTACAACAATATTTTAAACTCTTAAAAGTACTTTTAGGAAAAACACTAGATTAGTGATTATTAAAATAATCACTTAAAGTGATTTTAGATGTCAAAATATTTTTTAATAATTTTTACAAATATTTTAATTTTAATCAAAAAGCACTTTTACCTCCAAAATAATCAATCCCAAACGGGCTCGAAAGCTGAAGAGCTGGAGAGAGTCTATATCTCCATTCATAGCCGAATCTAATTCCGGAAATTAGGTTTTTCTTATTTTTATTTCTGTAAAACAATATGAGTCTTATTTCTTTTAATTTAGTTTTAATTTCTATTAGCATGAGCTAATTTCTTTTAGTGCTTGAGAATGCATAACGGGTGAATCCTTATTCTGTTGAATTTCATATGTTTGAATTTGGGTTTTAATTAATTAAATCGAATTGGGTCTTTTACATTTTTCTGTAATTTGTGATTATTTACTGTTCTTAGAGTCATGAACTAATAACAAGTTTTAGTATCTAGGCTATTCCACATAATGGCGTGTTAATCATCTTGACGGGGGGTTTAGGTGCAGAATTGATTATAGAATATAAAATAGATACTATTTGACTTTGACGAGCGTAGTTAATTTTATGGCCAATGAGGTAATTTAGCTTAATCATTCGAAAGTGGATCATATTCACCCTGACGGGATTGTGACACTCTAGAATAGCCTTGTAGTACACCCTGACGGGGGTACAAGGATTATTGAATCCCGACCAATGTCAATTGACCAAATTGACCCTTAAACAACATATGTTATGAAATAGAATTAGGGGGATCCCTTGCGTTTCTCAAGTACTGCCTTCTCATATTTGCGTCTTACCTTCATTTACTTGCGTCTTATTATTTATTTGCATTTTCACTTGAGTTTTTCATACTTAGGATTAATACAAACCAACCAATCAATCATTATATCTTTTATTTGCTTTCATAAGTGCAACCAATCATTACTTGATAAGCATCGTAGTTAACCAACCGTCCTTGCGAACGATCCTGTTATCACTATTATTACTTGGGACAACCGTACACTTGCGGTTGTGGTTCTCATTACTTATTACATTATTTTTAGAACACACAAAGGACCACCAACCATATAAACATAATTTCCAATGTTATATACTAGGTATAAGTGACCATTTTAGACATTCTATTATAACCATAAATGTTGATGCATGCTGTATTAAAGATACTAACAAGCCAATGTTGGTTGTATAGTAAAAAAATGTGCAAGGAACAATAAATGAAGGCAAAGATTGAAATTTTGAGGCAAAGTCACTTGAAGAGGTTGGAGCAGTTGGGATTAGGGGAGCTAATCTTTTAGCATATTCTTTTCTTAATTTTGAAGTTCACGTTTTGAATGATTATAATAGTTTTATTGATAATATGGCTAGAAAAACTGTCTAACAACTTTGTCTAAAGATAAGAAATTGACAAAATTATATTTGGATATTTGTAATCTATTTTGTGATAGGAGGATAGAATTTTTCTTCATCTCTAGAAGAAGGAATAATAAAACGGACTAAATTGTTAAATAATAGGTCAATGGTTTATAGTTTGGTAACTAAGCTTTAAACCCACATACCCAGACAGAAAAGCTCCTTGGTAAAGATCAAGAATTCTTCGATATTAGATGATTTTTGTAACTGCTTTGCCAAGTTTTTTGGCTTTTTATACGAATTCTACTTTAACTTAAAAAAAAAACACTAATTATCATCTTAATTTTAACTCTTTTATTAATAAGTATTTATTCTGTTCTTAAAAGGTTGTCACTTATATTAAAAATGGTTGTTTTTAAAAAGTTATCACTTTAGAAAATTAAAACATTACTCCATCCAAGGAGGAGAATCTACCACTTTTATTCCTAAGTAAATATTATAATATATGTTTCTAATAATTATTCAAGATACCAAAATACTTTATAGTAGACATTTTAATAATCACATGAATAATAAATAACATTTATAAATTTATGTGTAAAAGCAAATGTAACACCATTTTAGAATCGGATGCAGGGCCGGTCCTGGTAATATGGAGGCCCTGGGCGAAAATTTAAATTGGGCCCAAAAACGACTAATTTTGATAAAAAATTAAGGTGCAACATTTATAATGGAAACCAACGATTTCGATGTTTTCACTACATAATAGAATTATGTGAAATAATTATATATACATTAATTTTTTTATATATGTTGAATATTTTAAAATTAAAATATATATAATTCAAAATATATGACAAATTTAGAGTGTTCGTCGGGGATATTGTTGATCGTAACTTTTATTTTCCCTCTCATAATGTACATCATTGAGGTAATTTGGACTTAAAGTCGTATTTTACTCAATAAGATTTCCATTCAAGACCTCTTGGTTATGGAGTCTCCTCAACCTTTACCACTTGAACAATGTCTCATTCGCAACCTAATCGCGATTTAACTCTTATAATAGTAAAATAAAAATCAAACTAAAAGTAACAATAAATCATAATATGGCAACCTTATACCATTGACTAATGAAAATATGACTGTGATTTTGATTCATTCAAATATAAATATAAAATTGTGTGCATTGACTGTATTTCGACGGATTTGAATGAGTTTAACATATACATAATGTAATATAAATATATTAACTAATATAAAAATAAAATTTAAATAAGAAAGAAACAAATCTAACATTTTTTAAGTAAAATATAAGTCTAATGATATATTTTTTACAAATGTCTACTGCGATGAACATAATTAAAAACTAAAAATACTTTATTATGTTAATTTTTCTTTTTAAATAATCAACTTGCATTATTTATATTTAAAAAAAGTCGGACCATAAAACTAGATAATTTTGTAAAGTATATGTTAGATTGAAATAGAATTTTTTCAATTACAAACAAAAATTGATTAACATCAAAAAATATAGTTTTAAGAAGACAAAAAAAACGTAAAATATAGTTTATAAAAATGTAAGCATAGAAGGACTCGAAATTGAGTCAAAAGAAAAAATATTAATCATATAAAATGATCTAGTTTAAAAAAAAGTAAAATATAGTATTTAAAAAAACAAAATATTAATCATATAGAACAATGTGGTTTAAAAAAAAGTAAAATATAGTTATTAAAAAAACAAAATATAAAATATAAGAAAAATTAAATGAAAAACTAAACATTAGCTTGTAGGGGGGCTCGAACTTGAGTCAACCAAAAGTTGTAACAGGCACTTTACCATCTCGACAAAGCATAGTGTTTGAGTATTTAATGAACCTAAATTTACTTACACGGACTTATGCATATATATACATACACAAAAGGAATTAGGGCCCCCCGGTCCGCTCGGGGCCCTGGGCGGTCGCCCTGGTCGCCCAGCCCCTGGGCCGGCCCTGATCGGATGGAGTATAATAGTAAGATTAAAATACCCTTTTTTTATATATATGGGTGTCCGGGCCAGCCTACGCGCACCACGACTATTCCCATAGGAAATATACACGCCTCCTCATGCATATTCCCACTTAATCAGAACTAGGTTACCCATGTTCAGGAAGGGGACTCAAACCTTGCACCTCTTGCTTTACCCCCTTTAAGAGCTCAAGAAATCAATGGCGGAGCCAGGAAGATTTTATTAGGAGGGGCCAAGTTAAAATACCCTTTCTTTATAAGTCAATATATTATGTAAAATTGCAAAATAGGTCCCTATATTATGGAAAAGTGCACTATAGGTCCCTATATTTTGTAATATTGAAATATAAGTCTCGTTATTATTATTTTTTAATAAAAAATAACATATATTATATGTAAAAAAAATAAAAAATCATATAATTAAAGTAATTTATAACCTAATAAAATAAATTTTAAAAATTAAGGGGGGCCAAATGAAGATTTTACAAAAATTTGGCGATTATTTACTTATAATTTTTTTAATGTTTAGTTATATATATATATTTTTTAGAAAATTCATGGGAGAAATAACAAAAAATAACAAGGTTGAAGGGATTCAAACCCTGTACTTCCTAATATGAGAGACAAGGTTACCCAATTTTGATCATGCGTCAAGGGTCTTCCCTCGTGGCCTCATACAAATCATATACTTCACATAAGCTTGATAACCATTTATTAGCTAAAAGTCTTTTTCTGTTTTTTATTTTAATCTTATTGTATTTATGAACGGCGGGATATCATTTTCGAAGCATTCATTCTTAACGCTCTTTTCTCAAGTATTGCCTTGAAAATTAGGATATCTGTTACTGCAAGTCTGCAACCTTAACTTTGGTTGGTTGAAACAAGGACTTTTCTCTGTTTGGTCTAGATCGATGTAAGTAGGTATGACGAAATGCATTGGTTGGTCCGTGTTACGTATTCGTGGAAATATTACCTTTCTCCTGGTTCTTGGAGGATGGCCACCAGTTGGATCTTCTCGCGTGAAGAGGGGAGTCAAAGGGTATGTGAAAAACTGGTCATCCATGCATGAGCTATGAAGAAAAAGGTGGACATAAAGATTAGGTTTTGGGTGTGTTGTATTTGTATATATCTTTAATATGGGGAAGTGTGCATAAAAAAGTGGACAGTTTGTGGAACAAAAAATAAATCACATAACATTGGATACGATACGAACAGTGGAATCCGGGAAAGGGCCGGGAGCGGAGTGGATTCATTACATACGCGTGATCTTGGCGAGGAATTCCGGGTTCGTGGTAAAGAGCATTTATAGGGAGGCGAATACTTGCGCGGATTGGTTAGCAAGGACGGGTTTACATGGTGAAGAGGAGACCTCGATACTTGAAGACCCCCCGGATGGGATTTGGAGTTTAATAACAAAGGATCGAATGGGGTGGAAGACTCCACGTGTTGTCTATCATAGTGACTTGCTTAATGATGTAATAGTATAGCCTAGCTTTTATTTTCTGGGTTTTTACCCAATGGTCCTTAGACCTCCACTGTAATAAAAAAAACATTGGATTAAGCCTTGTTTAACAAGCGTTTAAAAGGTTGATCATAAAGATTAAAACACTAAATTAAGCTTTGTTTTACAAAATAGAGGGTTTAAATATTAATGGAGCGAAACCCAAAATAATAAAAAAATCTTAAGATAGTTTATAGTCTATGTAAGTATAAGTATAGTTTGTTTTTGTGTTATGATTTATTTATATATATAGTTTAGTTGTTATTTGACTTCAAATTTAAAAATAATGTATGTATAGGTTAAGTTAACTATTAACAGAATCAGTAACCAAACAATAGTTAAATTAATTCATACATGTTACCATTTGAACCAACCACATACCTGATGTCTCCCTAATTGTTCTTATTTTCGACCCTTGGGAGACATCATTTTTGGTGTTTATTTAATTAATTTGATAGACTTTTGGACTAAATATGCAATAATCCGGAATTCCCTTTTTATTTCTAGCATTTTTGAATTATTAAACTTTTGCGCGTAATATTGGTATTTTTAGTGTAAATTTTACAGGTTTTAGATGTTAGCTAGGAGAGGAATCCGAGGAGAAAGTCAAAGATCGTGAATTAGAGTCAAGACTTGAAGATAAATCCCGAAGATATTATTTTTAGAGCTGAAAATCCATTTTCCAGGCCATAGATTGCTGATTTTGAGGTGCTTAAGCGATGATTTAGCCTCTGACCTTTGAAGAGAAATAATTCCTTATCGAGTTACGAAACTTTAGCAACTGGAATGAGGTCAATCGGAGTCATAACGCATCGGGAAAAACCGTTTTAGTGAAGATGTATCAGCAGTTACGGGATTTTGGGCTTAGAATTTGGGCTTGGACATTTAATTAGTATTTTATTTTCTGTTCCAAGCCCTAATCCGTTTTTCTAACTATAGAAGGAGCCTTTGACTTCTATTTTTCATACAATTCATTCTTTACAATTAAAAACATCAGAGAGAAGCAACAGAAGGAAGGAAGAAGAAGCTGCTAGAGCTGGAGTGGGTCTATAGCTCCGTTCTCAGTCATTCCAATTCCGAAAATTAGGTTTCTTTTATCTTTTATTTGTAATCGGTTATGAATTCCATTTATTTTAATTTAGTTTTTAATTTTAATATGAGCTAAGCTTTTCATAGTGCTTGAGAACAAACAATGGGTGAATCCCAATTTTATTAAATAACGAATGTTGAATTTGGGTTTCTTTTAAATTAAACTAAATTAGGGATTTTACTTTTTCAATAAATTGAGATTATTTTACTGTTTTTAGTGTCATGAACTAGGAACAGGTGTTAGTATTTAGGCTATTCCAATTAGTGGCAATTGGATCATCCTGACGGAGGGTTTAAATACAGAACCATTTATTCAATCTAGGATAGAAACTATTGATTCTGGCGAACTTAGTTAATTCTAGGGCCAATGAGGTAATAAAACTTAAACATCCAACGGTGGATCATATTTACCCTGACGGGACTAGTGACACTCTAGGATCGCTTTATAGTCCACCCTGACGGGGGTATAAGGAATTTAGAATCCCGACCATTGTAATTGACCAAATTTAACCCTTAAACAACATAAGTTATGAAATAGGATTGGGAGGATCCTTGCGTTCTCAAGTACTACTTCTCATATTGCGTTTTACATCATTTTACTTGCGTCTTAGCTTTTAATTGCATTTATAATTTGTCTTTTATTCATTAGCTTTAATCACAAAAACCAAACAAACATATTATTATCTTTTATTTTCATAAGTGCATCAATCACTATTTGTTAGACATTGTGATCAACCATCCCGTCCTTGGAACGAATCTGTATTATCCTTATTACTACTTGGGACAACCGTACACTTGCGGTTGTGGTTCGATTAGTATTTGCATTTATTTTTAGAACACACAAAGGACCACCAATACCATACCAAAGTGGATTTAACAACTACCAAAAAGCAAAACAGGTTGGTTCCACAAAATAATAACATTCTCCAAAACGAATCTTAATCAAAATACAAATAAACTTCTAAACATTAACACGAATTATTACAAACACAAATTAAATAAACTTAATCTTAGTAGGACGCCCTCCACTGCAACACTTTCCTCATTCTCCTCCACTTTTGCCTCCAAACGCCATAGTCTTTCGGTGAACTCCACCAATATTTTCTTCAACTGAACATTTCTTTGGAGGATCTCGTTCATCCTTCTGAGTATTTGGTGTTCAATGGGATCGTCCTTCTTCACCATAGAAGTTGGTAGAGGGCTTTGATTGTTGCTGGGCCTGGAGTTTTGGAGGTCCTATTTCTCTTTCTAGGATGCACCACAGAGGAAGGGGGGATGACCTGAAGCGGCTACATAAATCCCAGAGCATATAAATCCATATATTCCAAAAAATAAAAAAATCTAATATCTCAATTCTATTAGAAATTAGAGTCAAATAAAGTCATACATGGAAGACCTTAACATCCAATCGACAAATAGATTCTACCCTATACATGGAAGTCAACTATACTTACATATGCAAACCCTAACCATCACTGTTCAAATAGATCTACTTTTTAACATATGCGTAATCAAAAATTCGTAAAACAGAACAATAAATAGGAATATACCACTGGGTGTTGCTGTGAGGGACCTCCGTCGGAGTCAATCAAGTCAACAAAGTTGTCGACGACTTTTATCAACGGCGACTGGGTGGGTTTTTGCTTGGGGTAAACCATTTTTATTCTTGTTTTTGGTTGGGTGTCTCCTTGAACTTCACCCTTCGGGACCGTATAACTTAAGGGGATGCTGCATTCACGGGAGGCCATTGTTGTGGTTGGTATTGGGTAGAGACAAAAGAGAAGATAGAGAAGAGAGTGGTGGTGTAATTAGTGTAATGGATGATGGTAGTGTAGGTTAGGTTTTGTTGATGCGTGTATGGGTAACCGTGTGTTGGTAAGATGAATTTAGAACAAAAAATAAAAACAATAACTATAATTTGACAGTTTGAATCCAAGTTTAGAATAAAAAAAAGAATTACTCCACTAACACACTTCCTTACCCCATTATTTGTGGTTTTGTTTTTTTAATTAAAAAAACCAAAACTCAAAATAAATCCATTCTATAATAATACACAATTGCATGTTTAATACTAGATTAACACATAATTACAAACTTTTTAAAGACCTTTAATTCTAACTAACACTTCCTAATACAAATGAAATGCGTACAAATTAATATATAAAATGCGTAATACTTAATAATTAAACTTCCTAGTATTACAATAAAACTATCACTAGCATACGTTGATCAAAGTCCCTGTCCATCCACAGGAATCAAACTTTGCTTGTAAAGTCTTATATTATCGAAGAAAATTCTCAACCTATTCAATCCTCCGGTGTTGATTTCGCATGACACAATTCCATCCTCATAACGGTTATCCATTGAGTCGTGATCACAACCACAAAGTAGTGCTTCGTGTCTCAATTGGAAATGACAAAGATTATAAGCTAATGGTCCCACTCGAGCTTGTTTGGTCCATGAAGCTTCGACCCCATACTCCAGCATCACCCATACCTTAATAAAAAATGCTTCATTAACATGTGTTCCACCGCCTACTCTTGAAAACACGGCAAGGGATTCATTCACAAGACTCAAATTATTTAAGCACACTTCTTATGGTAATTCCATTTCTCCAAAAGCATAGCTTGTTACATCACATGTCACGATTCTATACACGTCTCGATTTATAGGCATGTAATTTGGTGTTTGAATAGATCCATCCCTTGGCATGGACGTCCAATGAAGTGCTTCGTTGCATAGCACCCCCCTCCCGGTTAAATGAGGGAAATTGTAGTTGATTTTTAGCCACACCCTCCTGGTCAAATTGTACACACATGTAACTAGTGATCTATTAACCTCTATAAACGCCTATAAACGCAAAGACGTTGAACTCCCTAGTAATTCTAGAGTAACCAAGCCAAAATGTTCTCACAAACGCATATTCTCTCAATCGTTCTTCGTGTTACACCGTCGTTTTCAAAAAATGACGAAGCAAATTCGTTGGGAGAAGGCAGCAAATTATATGTTCTTAAGGCAGGGTTGTACAACACGATGACTGATGTATCAAAGAAACAAATAAGGCCATTAGCAGACCATGAAATGATCGGGGGAGGTGAAAAAATCCTAGTGTTACCACTATCGCCGCCCTTACATAAAATGTGTCTGAGGAATAAATCAAATATCTTGATGTTAGTCTTTGAAATAAAGGCTTGGTAATTAGAAAATAACCACTGTTGTTTTCGGTTGCATGGAAATGCAACCTTACAAAGTAAGGACTTGCGATCAAATGGCGCCAACTACGACAAACACACTTAATTTGCATAAGTTGCATGACGGTTAGGTTAACCAAAATGAGTGCAATAACGTTTTCTGGTAAGTGAACTTCTACTGGATCCATATTTTCGATGGAAATGGATTGAGAGCTTCTTAAAAATATAGAATATATTTGTGTTGGTTTGTGAAGTACATTATTAAAATGGTTATAAATAGTGGCTAAAAAAATGTTAATGTGGAAGTTAAAACTATAGTGGAGAAGTTAAAGCTATAGTGGGGATGTTAAAATTATAGTGGGGAAGTTATTTGTGTTAGGTTTACTTTTTTTTTTGGTACTAAACATAAAAATTACGCTAAATATACATTTAAATATTATATTCATTCAAACCAAAACAAATAATAAAATGTAAATGTAAAAACTTTAAAATTAATCTACTTTTGAAATTATTTTTGTATTTAATATTTGCATTACATAAAAATATTTAATAAAAATCATGTAGCAAAATCTTAAGTATTAAGTATTAAAATATTAATAATAACCAACCAAATTAAATACATTCCAACATTTTTAAAAAAGAACATTAAATTATTATTTTTTGTCATATAGAATAATTAAAAATTATAAATAATTTGCCAACTGTTTGAATAATACATAACATGTTGCGAAATATTTAGAATACTAAATAATTTTAAAAGACATAATTTTTCTTCGTTACATGCATTAAACCATTTGTTGACTTAATAATTAGGAAGAATTGAATTAAAATACTCTACGCTTAAATAAACATAAACGCTGTATGTGTTTCGGGTACGTCGTCTTAGTGTTCTCCATCATCTTCGACCACCTCCTCACGTAGTCGCCTAATCTGGCTATAATTATTTTTCTGGTGTCCTGGTTGTTTACACCGACTACATAGACGGGGTCCTTTACTGGTATAAGCTCTAGCTCGGCCATGAACTGGATCTCCTACAGCTGGTTGTGCGACTAGATGTGCGACTGGATGTGCGACTAGATGTCTTGTTGGTTGTGGTTGTGTATAAAGTCGTGTAACTGGTGTAGGTTCCTCAATATGTGTACCATCTTCGTTCGGAAAGTTGCTAGTCCGAGTAACGACATTGGTAATAGCATCCAACGTATCGTTATAACCCCTTTCACTACGAGCCGCGTGGTAACGCATGTCCTTCCACTTTGCATTCATGTAACCCATCCTAGCCGTATCTATATCTTTCTGGATTAATTCATACAAACACTTGTCACACAGGTTCACACTACTTGTAGGGGTCCATCTGAAATTGATGCAACTGTTAGGGAGTTTTCTAACACCCTCAACCTTCATCACGAAGAAGATATGTCTGCATGGTATTCCATTGGATTCATATAGTAAGCAACTGCACTCTAGGGTCACCCCGTCACCATCGCTTGAGATACATACATTACGTAGGAGCCTAGGGTATTGGTGGGATGCAATAACGTACGTACGAGAATCAAATATTTGTGATGCCTCTTTGTGATAAAGGTCACCCAGATTGGCTAGATCCTTCCTTACCTTGAACAAAAGGGCCCTAGTAAATTCTTGCTCGCGTATAGCTCAATGTTGTTCAACAATGTCATCGTGACGGGACTAGTTTGGTTGGTGATATACTCTTCCTAACTGGCATTGTCCCTAATAGTTACCATGCCATTCAAGAAAGATTTGACAAATTCGATGAACTTCACTCTCTTGGTTAGAAACATGTTAAGGTAAGTATTCATACCTTCGCACCTTTGGGTAGTCTTCACAAAACCAGAAAAATTGCCACGTAGGTATGCCTCGGCCCATATATCACACTTTTCGTATGTCTCTAGTATACATCTATCATCTGCTAGATCATGTTCCTCGACCATCTTCCACCAAGCTTCTTTAAACAATTCCTCGGTCACCGGAAGCCCCATTAGTTTCTTAAATATGCTCCGAAATCCCTCAACCTTAACATTTGTAACCGCGTTACGTTTCAGATGCCATGCACATAGCCGATTACCTACTCCAGGGTACATGATATCGATCGCGGTTGCCATAGATCTGTCACCATCCGTTACTACAGATTTAGGTTTTTTTATCTTTCATCGCCTCGGTAAAGGTCTTTAATACCCACACGTACGATTCGGTTGTCTCGTTCTTCACCAATGCAATACCAAATATACAAGTCTTACGATGGTTGTTGACCCCTACTAGTACAACTAGTGGGAAACAATAAGCATTGGTCTTTTAAATGGCGTCGAAGATGAGGACATCTCCGAATACGGCAAACTCTCTCCTCAATCTCCCGTCGCAAAAAAACAACTTGTCCAGACGATTATTATCGTCGACCGTGTGATTGGTTACGAAGAACGGATCACAATCCAACCTACCCTCCAATAAGAAAGTGTCACATTGACATCCCCTTCACTTATCTGTTCTGCCCTTATCCTACCGAGAACATTATAGAGATCCTTTCTCAAAAAACCTACATTTTGATAGGATCCAGCCTCCCTTACAAACACGTACATTATCTTAGTGGTTGGAACCCCCGAATCACAAAGAGAAATAGCTTGGTCAAGATAACCTTCATCTCTGTGTCTGTGGGACCTAAGAAAGTGTGAGGTAGATACAGGGGTTAACTAATGATTGTGCTCCATGACGAATAGATCCACTACATAGCAGTCAAATAGTGGGTCAAAATTGATGCGTAGCCTTGTCTTACAATGACACCTTGTCTCTGCCCTGTGCTCTCTCACTCTATCATTCATCTCTAAGTACTATTTTTGCCGAACCCCAGCACAATAATAAACGAATAAGCGACCGACAACTTCATTACCTCTACCGGTCACCTTATCCAACCGATCCTTCCGAATACCAAAACCAATTGCCCTACCATACGTGTTATAGAACATGTATGCTTCTTCCTCGCTTGCGAACCTCAACTTCATGACATCTTCATGACTCAAATCTCTAAGCATGTCAACCCCCGTCGGTTTGACACCGACTCCGGAACAACTACCTATAACACCAAATAATAAACATGGAAATGTATAAAATATACCATACAAGATAAAGTAATATAAAATTGGGGTTACGGGTTAGTGTTCATGTATTAGGGTAAACGTGTTAGTGTTTGAGGATCAGGGTTAAAGGATTAGTGTTATGCGGTTAGTGGTATATGTTTTACGAGGATATGTGGTAAGGTGGTTACGTTTTTTATGGTTTAAGGGATTAGGTGTTAGGGTCTAGGGGATTAATGTACACTGGATTAGCGTTTAGGGGTTTAACCGATTAGGGGTTTACGGTTATAGGGTTTACAAGTATATGGGTTTAGGATTTTACGATTATATGGTTTAAGGGTCACTTTTAATGGAGCGGTTTTGTATGGTGTATGGTCTAGGGCTTAGGATTAAGGTATTAGGGATTAGGGGTATAGGGTCTTGGAGTTCCCGGTTGAATTGTTTTTGGTCGTATGTATTAGGTCTCAATGTCTCGATTAAGTGCTAACTAACTTATTATTTACTGACTGATAATATTAAGCTACATATTAACATAAAGAAAACCTTATCACAAGCACTACGACATATAAAACAACATAGTTAAATAAAAAAGTGAAAGCTAACCATTTGAAAACCATTCCTTTGGATATAACCGAAACCAACGAACAAACCGAACACTTTAGTACTCCAATAGCTTCAAGTGATACATACACTTTGGATGTTTCTTCAAACTTCACCACATACACCCCTTTTATAGGCAAACCTTCTACACCAATATTAATGATTCCAACTCATAGGTAGTTGAAATATTAATACCATTTTATATTAACTACAACCAACCACACCAAAATCACCTATCTTGTCAACATTACTATATTTGAAGACAATGTAATTACATCATCTAACCATCCAATAATTATTATTAAGCATAAAAAATTACTCTAATCAATTTAGCCCGATCCGATTAAAGGCCGATTAATAATTAGAAACAAATAATCAAACTAGAAATTAAACATTTTGGAACAAAAAATTACACTACATTCAATTAACTCAAAACTCTCCCACGTTGACACATGGCATTGCATGTAATCATCACAAAAAAAAGAAAACAAATTTTTTTACACAATAAGGACAAAAAATAAAGCCTTGAAGCTATTATTTTGAACTATTTAAAACAATTCAAAAACGAAAAATAACCCTTCGTTTATAATTACGAAACAGAGAAATTGCCCACACCATGGAGGTGATTCACTATAATATTAAGGGTTTACTGAGGTTTTGACACATGGCAGATTTAAAGCGTATCTTTAACGTTTGACTTTTCCAAATGATTAATATAACCCGCTTGTATTTTCGAACGAATATTTGTACTACAACAGCCAAACGTTACAACCTCAGGAACAACTTTATCGAATATTTAATTAATTCCGACCACTATTCACTGACTAGACCATACGATGACACAACATCATTACTACACTATTCAATAAATAGTGAAATCATCATTACGTTCAGAGGGGCAGCAGAGTCATTTCCCCTTTTAATTAAATAACATTATTTCTGCGATTAAATCACGAAGCGACCAGTGTCTTTTATAGTGACACGTGTCGTCCATCCGTTCCCGGCGTACATACACCACGTGTATGGAGGAAATTTCCCCGTTGTGTAATTTTCATTTAACTGATCTAAAGTTTAACTTAACATTTCCCTATTTTGTTTGGATTTTTTGGGGGAAAAGCATATATGAAGTTAAATGAGGCTCATGAGAAGTACTAGCCGTTAAAGAAAAAAGAGGAAGAATGTGGAAGGTGGTGAGGCAATGTGTGGTGGGTCGGTGAAAGTGAAATTAATCAGATCAAGTGGTGCCCAAACGCACTTATTAATTACCTAAACTATCACCTTATATAATATATACCTCTCTATTCTCTTCACTCTCCTCACCAATTACCCTTTTCTTTCTTATTTCTTTTTGTCTCCCTCTCTCTTTCTCTCTCTCTCTCTCTCTCTTGGTATGACAAAGGATAGTAGTGATGGTGTGGCGGAGCACCGCTCATTCTCGGCCAAAGACTACCATGATCCACCACCAGCACCGCTGATTGATCGAGTTGAGCTAACGAAATGGTCATTTTATAGAGCAGTGATAGCTGAGTTTATCGCTACTTTGCTATTCCTTTACATAACTGTGTTGACTGTAATTGGATACAAGAATCAAACTGATCTAGACTCGGAGGGTGATGAGTGTGGTGGTGTTGGAATTCTTGGTATTGCATGGGCTTTTGGTGGCATGATCTTTATTCTTGTTTACTGCACTGCTGGTATTTCTGGTGGGTAATTTAATTTCTTCAGTGAAACTGTTTTTCATTACGGGAACTTATTTTTGTTTGATATATAAAAAGCAAATAAACAAAATCAGTTATTGAAAATAAACTGTTATGATCACTTCATAATACACATTATTTGGATGCAATATGTAATTATTTTGATTGTTTTTTTTACTATATATATAATTTTAATCATCTAAAAGAGTACTTTATCGTTTAAAACAACATTATAGTAAGTTTGAATTTGTTAAAATATCACACTCTAGTGTCAGAGTTATCATGTTAACTCAACTGATTATTGTTTCGTTTCTCATGGTTTTTCTTTTTGTTCTAAGTTTCACATGGTACAAAAAAATAAACCTATATTTTATAAATGGAAGACATAAGTTTTAGAGTTTTTATTTCATTAAGGGGCATTAAATTTATTAATTGAAACTTAAATGGTGTAATAAATGTTGAATATATATTACAGGTGGTCACATTAACCCAGCAGTGACTTTTGGACTATTATTGGCTCGTAAAGTGTCATTGATTAGAGCCATAATGTACATGGTGGCTCAGTGTTTAGGAGCCATATGTGGTGTTGGTCTAGTCAAGGCTTTCCAAAGTTCACACTACAAGAAGTATGGAGGTGGAGCCAATGAGCTTGCCGATGGGTTTAGCATCGGAGTTGGTTTATCGGCCGAGATCATCGGAACATTTGTTCTTGTTTACACCGTCTTCTCAGCCACTGATCCCAAGAGAAGTGCTAGAGATTCTCATGTTCCAGTAAGCACACTTTTCATTCTTTCATAGTATGCAATTTTTTTTCTAACATCCCATTTTTCTTTTTGAGGTAATTTTAGTTTAGGACCCTATATTTGTTTGACCAACTGTAAATTATGTCCTTGTATATATATTTTGAAAATGTATGCTTAAATATGTGTAAAAAGGTAGAAACAACATTTGGTAAAAACAAATCAACAATGTGTATAGGAAATTCACATTAACAATAGTTATCTCATATAATTTTATTGATAATATGCAACCGGTGAAAGAAAATGAATATAAAAGTAAGATTACAAATAATTTGTATAATTTTTGAAATTCAGGTATTGGCACCTCTCCCAATTGGATTTGCAGTCTTCATGGTTCACTTGGCTACCATTCCGATCACTGGCACTGGTATCAACCCGGCTAGGAGTCTCGGAGCGGCCGTCATCTACAATCAAGAAAAGGCTTGGGACAACCATGTTAGTGCATTTCCTTTAATCCGGTTTCATTTTAAAAACCAATCAGTATTTGATAAAATAACACCATATATTGTTTTTTTTTTGGCTACATATTCATTAACGTGTGACCCGTATATTCCTTCACATATGACCCGTACTTGTGTTTATTTCTTGCAGTGGATATTCTGGGTTGGACCCTTCGTTGGTGCAGCAATTGCAGCATTTTACCACCAATTCATATTAAGAGCAGGAGCGGCTAAAGCTCTTGGTTCATTCAGAAGTAGTTCCCGAGTTTAGAAATGCGATTTGAAATTTATGTATTATTATGTTGATCCCTTTTTTCTTATTCATATTAATGTTATGCTGTACCATTCTAGTAGTCTCCTAATTAAGTATCTCATGTATTCTTTAAGATAAAAAGGGAAAAGCTTTTTGTATGTATCCTTTCTTGTTTTGTTCTTGTCGTGCAACTTTGGATCCATATTCATGTCCAAAGCATCTTTTCTTCTTGATGTGCACTCTCATTTATTTTAAGAGTAAATAACACTTTTGCCCCCTGGGTTTATACGCGATTGACAGGTTGCCCCCTAAGTCTTAAAATGCGCCTCTTTGCCCCCTAAGATTTACTTTTGTGACCCGTTACCCCCTAAGTGCGTTTTCCGTCCATTTTCTCCGTTAAATATGACGTGGCAATTCCATGTCATATTTTTTCTTTTTTTTAATCCAGATACTAATTATATGTTTAATTAACTTAAAATAAGGGTAAAGTAGAAATTTAATAACACTTTTAATATTATTAAATAAAAATAAAAATAAAAACCCCTACCCTCCCCCACCCCCCCCACCGAGACCCCCCTACCCCCTCCCCCTTCTCTTCCCCATCTTCTTCTTCCCCGTTCATCTTCTCTTCCCTACCTGGTTCTTCTAAAAAAAAAATTCTTGGTTTTGATTGATTCCATCAATAATCTTCTCATAATCCCACATGAATCTTAGCTACTATTCTCGTTCTCAGCTACGAAATACCTTTTATATAAAACCCATTTCTTATCACTGTTTCACTGTTTTTAAAAATAATGATAATTCGGAGCCATGTTAAGCACAGAAGGTTCAAATTCAAGAATCGAAATAGCATCAAATTCGTTAATACCTTGACAGAGAAGTAACCCATTAGAGGAGTTTCGAACTTATCAGGTAAGAACGAAAGAGAAGGAGATGGAACATCATATCTTTACAAAAAAAAATGAAGAAATTAAAAATTGAATTTTAAAATAGAAACAGGTTGAATGGAACTTCAGTCGCCGGAGTTGCCGCAGCGACCATTGCAGCCGCCACCGCCACCGCCACCGCCGCAGCCTCATGTAAAGTCAAATGATGATTAATCCATTTCTATTTCTCTATTTACCATTCTTCTTCTTCTCAAAAGCTTCTCATCAATCTTCTGAAAACACTTATCTTGATAGTCCATTACTTGCAAATCTCAGGCTTTTAAATGCATACATAGCTCTTCAAGCATGGAAACTAACAATCACAGAAGACCCTAATGGAGTCACTTCAAATTGGAATGGTCCAAATGTTTGAGACTACACAGGAATTCGACCCTTTTCGAGTTAGAACTTGATGTTGTATACCACCTGGAATCGAAAAGGGCAAAAACACTGAATCAGATTATTCTCTTGAACATTGGTTTAAGATCATGGTTTAAGATCAATAAACTTATGGGAAATTTGCCTAAATCTATGGGAGGAGGTGAATCAATGAACTAATCAACATATCGTTTTTCCTTATGTTTGATGGGTTCATGAAATTATAGCTTCAATGGATCTTACCATCAAACAGATTTATCAGTGGAATTTTTGAATAGACTAAAGCTTGGGAATATAGACTCTGCAGATTTTTTAGGAACCATTAGCTCTAAAAAATAATGATAGAATTTGGTTGAGAAAGAGAGAAGCCCCGATTAAAGATTCAAGATTTTTTTTTTTTAGAAGAACCAGGTAGGGAAGAGAAGATGAACGGGGAAGAAGAAGATGGGGAAGAGAGGGGGGAGGGGGGTCTCGGTCGGGAGGGGGGGGGGGAGGTGGGGGAGGGTAGGGGTTTTTATTTTTATTTTTATTTAATAATATTAAAAGTATTATTAAATTTCTACTTTAGCCTTATTTTAAGTTAATTAAACATATAATTAGTATCTGGATTAAAAAAAAAGAAAAAATATGACATGGAATTGCCACATCATATTTAACGGAGAAAATGGACGGAAAACGCACTTAGGGGGTAACGGGTCACAAAAGTAAATCTTAGGGGGCAAAGAGGCGCATTTTAAGACTTAGGGGGCAACCTGTCAATCGCGTATAAACCCAGAGGGCAAAAGTGTTATTTACTCTTATTTTAATTATGGTAAGACTTTTTTTTTGTTACATAGGAGAACCACTTTGGACTCGGAGTCATTGACTCGGTTCGAACCTGCACCACTAGATTGGATGACCAAGGCCCTGGCCAGTGAGCTAATCCCAACTGGTTAATTATGGTAAGACTTTATTTATATAAAAGTTCATATCCAATTTTAAAAGCCAAAATCTATATTTACTCCTTACAAAAGTTTAAAAGTAAGCACATATTTTTTTTTTGACACAAGCACATATATTTTTTGAGTAATGCTATTTATTACCTTTTCACCGTTTATTGTCACTTATATGAAAGTTTAAAAAATTAAGAGTAATGATATTTGTCACCCTTTTTGTATCACCATTTTATCACCAACTACGTGTATGCCTACATGTACCAATGAATTGATTTCTCTATCCTATTTAATTTTTCTCTATCTTCTATTCAAAGTAATCAAAATATATATATAAAAGGGTGATAAATGGGTGACATGAAAAGGGGTGACATATATCATTACTAAAAAATTAATTATAATATTTTTTTAGATAATATTTGTTATTTAATACCACATAAAATAATATACTAAAAATACAATAATATACTAAAAGTAAAAACGTAAAAAAATAAGATCGATGTTAGCTTAGTGGTTAGGTTACTTTGTAGAGACCAAGAGGTCCTGAGATCGAATCTCATTATAAATTTTAAATTTCTGACCCCATTTATCATTAAGACTATTAATTATTTATTATTTAAACATAGAACAAATATTTTTTTCAACGCAACATATCTTATAATATAAGTGGTGGCCATGATCATTTTTGTCCCACTTTTCATTAAAACCATTAATTATTCATTATTTTAAAAAAATCTATATTATAAAACAAATTTTTTTTTAACGGTACAAATCTTTTAATATAAATGGAGGTCAGAAACATTTGTGACTGGTCTATATTATAAAACAAAGTTTTTTCCAACGGTCCAAATATTTTAATATCTATATTATAAAATAAAAAAAATTTAACGGTACAGATCTTTTAACATAATTAGGTGCCAGGATCATTTTTTGCCCCACTTATTATTAAGACCATTAATTATTCATTACTTATTATTTTTGTAAAATCTATATTATAAGACAAAGATTTTTTAATGGTACAAATCTTTTAACACAAGTGGTGGACAAGATCAATTCTGACCCCATTTATTTATTGATACCATTAATTATTCAATACTTTTTTTAAAAATCTATATTATAAACAAACAGTTTTTCAACGGTACAGATCTTTTAATATAAGTGGTGGTTATTAATTATTCATTACTTATTTTTATTTAAAATCTATATTATAAAACAAATCTTTTTCAACGGTACATATCTTTTAACATAAGTGGTGGCCAAGATTATTTCCGGCCCTACTTATCATTGAGACCATTAATTATTCATTACTTTAAAAAAAATAACATTGGTCTATATTGTAAAACATTTTTTTTCAACAGTTCAAATCTTGTAACATCTGTATTATAAAACAAATATTTTTTAACGGTAGAGATCTTTTAGCATAAATGGCGGTCATGATCATTTCTTACCCCACTTATCATTAAGTTCGCTAAACCTAAGCCATAAAACAAATATTTTTTCAACGCTAACGATCTTTTAACATAAGTGGTGGCCAAGATTATTTTTTGTACTTATCATTAAAACCATTAATTATTCATCACTTTAAAAAATAAAAATAACATTAGTCTATATTATAAAACAAATATTTTTTCAACGGTATAGATCTTTAACATAAGTGGTGGTTAGGATCATTTCTAACCCCACTTAACATTAAGACCATTAATTATTCATTACTTTAAAAAATACTATCATTGGTCTATATTATAAAACAATTTATTTTCTACGGTCCAAATCTTGTAACATCTGTATTATAAAACAAAGATTTTTAACGGTACAGATTTTTTAACATAAGTGGTGGGCATGATCATTTCTAACCGCACTTATATTAAGTCCATTAATTATTCATTATTTTTTTTATGAAAACCTTTGCTATAAAACAAAGATTTTTTCAACGCTAACGATCTTTTAACATAAGTGGTTGTCAAAATTATTTCTAGCACTTGTCATTAAAACCATTAATTATTATTACTTTTCAAAAAAAACTAACATTGGTCTATATTATAAAATAAATATTTTTTCAACAGTAGAGTTCTTTAACATAAGTGGTGATCAGGATCCTTTTTGGACCACTTATCATTAAGACCATTAATTATTTATTACTTTTAAAAAAATTATATTATGAAACAAAGATTTTTTCAACGGTACAAATATTTTAACATAAGTGGTGACCATGATTATTTCTGACCCCACTTATCATTAAGAGCATTAATTATTCATTTTTTTTTAAAACTAACATTGGTCTAAAACAGCTCCTTTAACATCTTCCACGAAAAGTTCTCCAAGTAACCGATTATTCGTTCTAATGTAATTTTACAAGATCCAAATTTGTCATCTACTTAAAAATTTGAGTAACCTATTGTTTATAAGGATTCTCATACAACCTGTTGAGTGAATCCGATTTTTCTTGCTAAACATCATTATTATCCTTCTATTTTGTAATTTTGGTTATGCTCATTCACAAAATCATGATATAATGAAAAAATAAAATATTCTTGCCTCCTTCTATCAACCATTTGACTCTAGTATGGCTATCTAAAATTTCTCTTCATTATTCTAAAGGATGTCAACTTTACATATAAGAAAAGTTGTGTTATACATTTGAGAAATTATTAATTTAGTCTTTTTTTTACTTTTGCTTATAACAGGAGGTCAATCTAAGAAGGTGTTTCTATGAACTTAACGAGATCTTAGTTTGGTTCATTAAAACACTGAATCAATAAGACATATTATTTTTCTTGACCAATTTAGATCTAAATAACTCTTAACTGGTCCATTTTATTAAGATTTCAAGTTAAGTCTGATTTATTCAGACACTACCTCTTATTAGAATAAATTCTCATAAACTTTTATTCAACATTCAGTACTTATCACTTAAGAAAACAAACGATACCAAATTAATTTACAGTATGAGATCAGTGTATGTTAATTTTCATAACTCGTTTAGACAATGAGGTAGTGTTTACTTGCATATTGGAAAATTCTAAAAAAAAATATTGGAACGATAAGAAACCTAAAGATTTTTTATTCCTTTTGTCATGCACTTGTAGAACGAGAAAACTATTAGTATTTTTTGCACCATATAGGTTTTGGAAAGGAAAAAACAATATTTCATATCATTTTTTGTGCATTTACCAAAAATAGGCCATTACCTATGACCTATGAACAATTTTTAGGCCAAACGTTTCAAAAGTGTCTTTGGGCAAAACGTATTTGAGAGTACCATTTTTAGGTCATTCACTAATTTTGTTAGATATTTCATAAATTTAAAGGGATATTTGGGAATTTCAAATGAAGTTCCTAATTTGTCACGTGGCCAAGTAAAGATATAGTATATTTAAAATGTCTAAATCGACCTTAAAATCTATGAAATATCTGACGAAATTAGTGAAATGGCCTAAAATGACACTTTTAGATTCAGTTGGCCTAAAATGATACTTTTGCAACGTTTAGCGTAAAAATATTTTTAGGCCATATGTAATGGCCTAAAAATGGATTTTACTCGTATTTTTCATTATATACCTATCAAATGACAAAATACTCTAGAAAAAAAGAGTAGGAGAAATACCCCACATGCGCGCACCGCCACCACCACCCCTCGCTCCGCCCAACACCGCGATGGAAACAATGTGGGTATGGTCTTGGGGGAGATATACATGTTTAGAAAATCCATATTAAGTAGAAAACATCCAGACTTGAATGATCCATCCCCAACGTTCAAAAATCCCCACAAGCCTTGGAAGCACTGTCTCCAATTTTCGGAAACTCCTGCAATTATATAAGAGGAGTTACAGTTTTTGTCCAGATTTGTTCTCCCACCTTTCAAAATAAAAGTCTAGGATCATGCCAACTTTTCAAAGTTCGAAATGGATTGTCTTTATGGTGAACACTTTTATGATAACCATTAAGTATAGACGTTTTTGGAAGAACTCCACCACTATATAAGAGGAGTTAGAGTCATTTGGAAAGCAAACTAGCAGAATTACAAACACCAAAAAAGCTCTCAACTCTCCTCCTTTGTAAAAGTTGTTTATGAGCATAGACTAGGGTAGTGATAGTATTATTTTGAGGATATTTGTTATACTAGAAACATCCATTTTAACAAAGTGATCGTAGCTTTTTCTCGGATTTCTTGTTATAAGTTTGTAATTTAATTTTCTTTACATGTAATCTTGTTGTAAGTTTACTTTCATATTAAATTTTTCTATCTAATGACTATCTATAATTCGATCAGTGCTCTTGTTGTTTACCAACAATTTAAAAAGGATGTTATTAAAACCACTTATCAGTAATGGCTTTTTACTTCCCTGTTGTTGCTTCACATTTTGATGCAAAATTACTTCAAATGTTGGGCATAAATACTTATGATATGACCCGAGCATTTTGATCTAGACTATGTTGTGTTTGAGTAGCTTCCCCCTATTGACAATGCATCAACACTAAAGTAGAACTGAATAGGCATTTTTCTCTTGAGGCCAACTTCTACTAAGCTAATTTGGTGCCTAGAGTATGGTTCTTGAACAGTATGACAAATCCGATCTTTTTTCTGTTTACTAAGAATAACTTGACAAAGATCATTTCGGAGACCCTTCCGAAGAAGTATGGGGTTGATTATTCTGAAAAGAAGAAATATGTGACCGATAACTAGTTCAACTTCAAACTTGCAGACCAGAAACCAATCACATACCAACTATATGAGTACGAGAACCTCTACGACAAAGGTATGAAAATATGTGAGATAATTTAAGCAAACATCCTTCTTGGAAAATTCCCATCTTCTTGGAATAAATACCAGAATCATCTCAAGCACAAGAAGAAGGAAATGACCTTTCAAGGATTGATTAGCCATATGCAAGTCAAAGATACACATCGACTAAAAGATAAGTCCTTTTATATAAACGTTCATTCCTTGAAGGCTAATCTTGTTGAAAGTTCTAGTCATGCAAATAAGGACACATTTAAGGGCAAGGGTAAACAACATGGGCCAAACAAGGATAAAACCGGTGGAAACAATAACAAAGGCCACTTCAACAAACAAGGAGGTGGTTTCAAGGCCACCAGTAAGATTCAGAAACCCAAAGGCTCATGCAACTGTCGTGCGAAAGAAGGCAACAAGGCCGACTAGTGTGACCAAAAGAAGGATCAAGTTCCAAAACCTATATGCCAACCTAACTGAGACCGATGAGATAATTGTCGCGGTGACAGTTGAGGTAAATAATGTGGAGAAAAAGAGTGAATGGACCATCGACACTAGAGAATCAATGCAATTCTGCTCTAACAAGAATTTGTTCAAGAAGTTCAAGGAAGTGGTTGATGGAGAATGCGTTTACATGGGGAAATCAACCACTATTGTCATCCTAAGAAAAGTGTAGGTTCTTATCAAACTCCTTTTTGGTAAAACATTAGAGTTAAATAATATTGTCTTTATCCCATTCCTCTTTAGTGACTTTTTTTGCACAACTCTTCTTAATAAAGTGGGACTTGACTAGGTTTTTAGGATGGAAAACTAATTATTGCTAGGAATGATTGCTATGTTTGGGAAAGGGTATCTGAATAGGGGTTTATTTGTATTGAACACTATAACTATAAATGAGAATGCATCAACTTCTAATTATATCTTTGAATATATAGATTTGTGGCGTAGTATATTAGGACATCTTAATATATGTTCTATTAAAAGGTTAAATAAACTCAGAGTAATATATGTTCACAATATCGAGGATTTTGTTAAATGTCAAATATTTGTAGAGTCCAAACATTCTAAAAAACCTTTTAAATTTGTGACCACTAGAAAGACTAAATTGTTAGAACCAGTGCATTCTTAATTAGCTGACCTTAAGAACACTACTAGTAGGGCAGACTATACTATTTAAACTTTGTAGATGACTACTCTAGGTTCACGATAGTATACCTCCTAAAATCTAAGGATGAAGTGGAATAAGCGTTTTTAAAATAAGACTGAGGTTGAAAATCAAATTGATAAAATAATCAAGTGGCCTAGGTCCTATAGGGGTGGTTAATTCGAATTTTCTTAAATAATATTGTGAAATTAGAATAATACATGAACTTAGTGCCACCCACACACCCCAACAAAATATCATAACGGAAAGGAAAAAGAGATTTTTACCTAACGGGTCTTGAAGACACCTTTTATGTCCTTTTCCAATCCAATTTACCATCTCTTCTTACTAAATACCTCAAATAAGATTTTACACTATAATCCAAAAACCCATTTACATTTGTACCCGTTTTTGTTTTTTATTTCTTATACATACTAAATCAGTTATTTCTAAACAATAAAATCCACTCTCTCTTCACTTCCCATAAAACCTAAAATCAAAACCTAACCTCTCTCCTCTCTCATCCCAAAGCAAGTCGTTCTACTCTTTTCGCTCCACCATGTCTGCGCGTAAAAGGGAAGTGAAAATCCATATCTGGTGTGAAGCTGTAAACCCGGTGAAACTCGAACCGTTCGAGGTGATCTTCACCACCAGCAACCACCAGACCCGGTGTGAAGGATGCGAAGCTTCAAGCTCCGTTCGTGAAAACAGTTGAACGACGAGGAGAAGAAGAGGCGACAGTTTCTGTGTGCTTCGGAGGAGACCATGGTTGCAATTTTCAGCGAGATCTCGCCGTTCGTGAAGTAGCTCCCAGTGGGCGGAAATTTTCCTATGATGTTTGAGAAGATGGATGGCCAACAACCATCGAGTTAGCCGCAGCGTGGCTTCACAGATTCGACAACATTTTATGTCTCCAACATGCTTCACAGCTCCAGCGTGGCTCCAACTCCGATGTTGCATCATTTTGTTGTGCTTTCGTTTTTCGTAGCCATAGTGAAGCAGCAGGAGGAAGCCATGTCAATGGGTCTATGCTCTACATTTTTTATTTTTTTATTTTTTCCTTTTCTTTTTGTTCAGATTAGAATAGTTTTAGTTTTTGGTTTCTTTTTCTCTTTGTTCGAATAGGCAGATTAGATTGGTTTTTTCTTTCTTTTGAGTAGCTGCCAAGCAGGTTGTAATAGTATGTTGTTTGAAATTTAAATAAATTTTATTATTTTATTAGTAATACTCTTTGTTTTTTAATAATACTCTATATTTTTTATAGAGTACTCTATATTTGCCATGGTGTACTCTGTATTTTTCATTGAGTACTCTGAATTTTTTGGAGCACTCTATTTTATTTGAATATTACTATGTGTTTTACTTTGATATTCTATTCTTTTTTCTGATACTCTATACTTTTTCCGGCGGTGGGTTGTGGCCGTAGATGAATAGTGCCAACACTTAACAACCTTTTCTGTCTATTAGTGTTTTTGTATTATATAAGGGTATATTAGTACTTGGTCATCCTTGAGGTTCTTTAGGAGAAGCAAGATTTATACCATTCCTTATAGGGCAAAAATAAGTCTTTAAGACCCTATATTTCACTAAACCAAGGAAAAATAGAACCCTTGAAGAAGTGATGAATGCTATGTTAATTACTTTAGGTCTACCAACCAAAATGTGGGCGGAAGTTGTCTTGTCTACATGTTATGTACTTAATAGAGTAACCCATATGAACTTAGACAAGACCCCTTATGATTTGTGGAATATTTTTTAACCTAACCAGAACTACTTAAAAGTATGGGGGGTGACTGGCCAAGGTAGGGTTACATGACTTCAAGAAATTCATTATTGGATCCAAGACAATATATTCAATTTTCATACGATATGTTCAAAATAGTGTGCATATAGGTTCTTATACCTATATGATAGTTCTATATGCAAATCTAGAGATTTTTAATTATTTGAACACATATTTCCGCTGAAAAATATGAATGATGTTAGTACTTATTTACCTGCTAAAAACTAATATGCTGATATCAATGTGCCTTTAAGTGATATTAACCCCGATGTTTTAACTTCTATAATACCTAGTAGTATTCCCAAGGACGGACCGATGAGAAGTAAGGGACGTACAATCAAGTTAAGTTATGGACCCAAATTATCATTGCTTTTACAATTAGTAGTAAGTAGTTTTTTAAGAAAAAATTGATAGATAAATTCAAAGCTATACTTGGTATTAGGGGTTTCACCCGAAAATTCTTTGATTACTTTGACACTTACTCCCCTATAACCAAAGTAGCCACCATTAGGACCCTTATTGCACTAGCAGTTATTCACAAACTAGTTGTATATCAAATAGATGTTGAAACAACAATTCTGATTAGAGATTTAGATAAAGAGATAGATATGGTGCAACCTGAGGGGTTTATGGTTTTTGGGTTAAGGGGATAAAATATGTAAGTTTGTACGGCTCAAATTAAGCACCTAAACTATGTTATGAAAAATTAGACAATCCCTTAATAAAAGATTGCTTCGTAGTTAACACCCCCGACTTTTATGGTTACTCTAAAGCGATAGGATCAAATTGTTTTATTATAGTCTGTACTTGAATGACATGCTTATCTTTGGTAAGTGTATTCATATTATAAATGAGATTAAATTCCTCTTGTCTTCTAAATTTGATATGAAAAACATGGGGGAAGTCGATATCATTCTAGGGGTGAAAATCATTAGACTTAGTATTGGTTTATCCTTGAGTCGGTCTCATTATGTAGAAAAGATGTTGAAAAAAATTGTCTCTATTATGCGATTCTTGTTAAAACTTTTTATGATTCTAGTATTCATCTATGTAAAACCTATTGAGATGTTGTATCCCAAAATGAATATACTAAAATTATAGGAAGCGTGGAAGTTCTTGATGAACTATACTCGATCTGATATTTCTTATGTCGTAAGTAGACTCAGTCGATATACTCAAAACCTGAGTAGTGACCACTGGGTTGCTCTTTGTCAGTTATTAAAGTACTTGTGAGGTACTATTGATCTATGTACAAAAAAAGAGTTTCCTGAAATTCTTGAAGAATTTTATGATGCAACCGAGATCTCTGTAATGATGAAGTAAGATCTATGAGTGGCTATCTGTTCTCCTTAGAAGGAGGTTCTATATCGTGGAAGTATTCTGAACAGACTTGCATAACATGACCCACCATGGAGTCCGAGTTTATAGCATTAGAGTTAGGAGGGAAAAAGTTGAGTGGTTGAGAAGTCTCCTAACGAATGCGCCACTATGGGAAGGAAGTGGCACACTAGTATGTATGTATTGTGATTCTCAAGTAACAACAATTGTCGCTCATAATAGAGTCTATAATGGAAAATGAGACATATTTTCATCAGACACGGGTCAGTAAAATAATTACCGGAAAATGGTGTGATAGCCTTGGAGTATGTTTTATCGAGAAGTATGGACGATCCATTCACTAAACGCTTAACAAGGAGGATAGTGTTAGAAACGTTGAAGGGGATGGAGATGAAGCCCATTGATGGGGAACATATGGTTGATAATTTCATATGATGCATTATATTACCATCCACATGGCATAACATGTGCATACAAACAAGTGTGAATTAACTCTTAATATATTTATATCCATTAGTGGTGGTATTATGGAGAAAGACTTGATTAATTCACTGATGAGGTTAATATATATTTTTTCTAATATGATCTTAATGCCTTAGAGGGCTATTTTACTCTAGGTTGACATTCTTAAAGATCTTAGAATTAAGTTTCTAACTCAAACTCTGAACTCATAGCCTGTAGTGTGGTCCTATTGAGAAGGGCTTGATGAATTCACTAGACACGAGGTTAAGATTTATTGCTCTTAATGATCTCAAGACGCTTGAGAGGTAGTCTAGCTACTTTGGGTAGACACTTTGAAGTTTACCAAGATGTATGAAAGGGTGAGTATTGAGGAATTTTTAATAAGTAGCGGGTAGAGTATGTGTTGTGAGGGACTCGACCAAATAACGTGAAGTTCAAGAGTACACTCACTTGACAAGATTTGGTGGTTGTCTCACTTCAGTGTGTGTCAATTCCAATAGGAAGATATTGACGCTTAAGTACAATTCAACAATAGTTGGTTTGCTCAGAATCCTGTTCACCTTTTCTCCCAAGAGTCTGAGTGGGGGATTGATGGAAATTATATAAAACCCAAATATTTTTTATTCATTTTCTCATGAACTTGGAGAAGATTTGAATATCTTTTATATCACATCGATTTTGGAAGGGAAAAAATAATAGTTTATATTGTTTTCCCTTCTATACCTTTCAAAAGACCCAAAACTAAAGAAATGAAGAGTAAGGGAAATACCCCACAGACGCGCACCACCATCACCACCCACCTACCCGCCCGACCCGATACCTACGAAGGCGGCGACGAGGCGTGGTCGTGGGGGAGTTGGGGAGTCTCGAGGATTTTTCGGGAAGTAAAAATTAAAAATAAAACCTTATTTTGTAGCTGGAGATTATATACTCGTTTGGAAAAGCCATTTGAAGTAGAAATTGTCCAACCTTGAATACTCCATCCATAACGTTCAGAAACTCGTGCAATTATGACTCATGCGTTACAAAACTTGTCCCGATTCGTCCCGCCTGCTAAATAAGAAGTGTCCAGGTTCATGCCAGGTTTTCAAGTTGAAAACGGTTGTCTTTATGGTGAATACTTTTATGACATGACTTAAGTGTGGACGTTCTTGGAAGACCTCTACCACTATATAAGAGAAGTTATAGTCATTTATAAAACACGCCAGTAGAATTTCAAACACAAGAAAAACTCTCAACTCTCTCCCTCTCTAAAATTTGTTTCCGAGCGTAGACTAAAGTAGTGATAGTATTTGTTTAAATATATATGTTATTACTCTTTTTTTTGTCAACTGGAAATTACAAGAGATTCATTTATACGTATTACATAAATTAACTAGGAATAAATTAGAAGCTATAAGTGAAAAATCCTTCCATCCAGATAGATCCATATTCCTTCTGATACACTTTGCAAGCGCATCTGCTGTAGAATTATATCTCCTATCCACATGGGCGATGTTCCAATCCGGACCTTGACCTAACCATTTCCTTTCCGAGAGGATAGGTTTTAGACTCCAATGGAGCCCGGTCATACCCAAATTCCTTGAACTAATTCAAGGTTGTCAGAGTAAAACGAAACACTCCGATTCAACAAATCTTTACTCAATCTCATTTCCATAAGAAGGCCCACGCCTCTCCTTCCATAATACTATTAATTTTACATCTCATGGCTGCCCTTTTCACCACATTTCCATCTTTATCTACCCAATAGCAACAATAGCAGCGGGTTCCTTGTTATTAATAAATGATGCATCACTCATCCAAATAATTTCAGCCTCATCCATTACCATTGGATTAGTCTTTTCATTTAACTCATTATTATCCCTTTTTTATTTGCACTATTACTCCAATCCATACACGACCCAAAAAGCCTATAAATTAACTCCTTTGATTTATTTAAAATATTATCAGTATTCCACTTAGTTCCTTCATGAAAACATTTTATTCTTTCTTTCCATAAATTCCATAGTATAATCATCACATATGCCGTAACCTGTTTTTTCTCCCACCCATTTCCACTATATCCATTAATAATTTGTTCAAACCATTCTGAAAATGTACCTTTAAAGTTCTGATCAATCTTAATCTGCAGTGGCGATATATCCCATACTTCCATGCTAGAAAGGCATTTCAGGAACAAGTGTATAATATCTTTATTTTTCAATTCACACCATTCACAAATATCATTCTTGATACATTTTCTCCTTTTCAGATTATTTTTAACCGGTAAAGCATTGTTACAAACTCTCCAACAAAGTTTTTTAATCCTTGACGGAACATTATTTTTCCAGATTATATCCCAAATACTATCATCCTTACTTTCTCCCATATTAGATGTCTGGGTTTCTTGAGCCAATTCTTCATTAACCAATATATGATAGCCTGATTTAGTAGAATACTCCCCACTTTTGCTATATGGCCAGATTGGTTATCATCATCCTCAATAACACATCTCAGAATTTTTGAGATAAATTGACCAACATCTTTTGAAAATATTCTATGAATCAATTCATTATTCCACCCCATACCCGATTTATCAAAAAGTTCATGCACAAAATTAACTGAACAATTATTAGGCTTTTCAAGATAAATACCTTTACTAAGTCAGCAGTGATTCCAAATACTAATATTTCTTCCATTACCAATATGCCATATCATATGCTTCTTTAAGAGTTGAAGCCCTTTAAAAATTCTAGCCCAACTCCAAGAACGTCGTTTTGCCAATTTAGCATCCCACATATTAGAATTCGGAATATATATAGACTTGAGAATTTTATATGCAAACGAATCCAGATTGTTAAGAAGTCTCCAAGCTTGATTTGCTAACATTGCATAATTCATTTTATAAAACTCTCTAAACCCTAAACCTCCAATTTTCTTTGATCTCGATATTTTTTTCCAGTTAACCCAGTGAATTATTTTTTTACTTCCAGCATCCCACCAAAAATTGGCAACAATACTCGATAATTTTTTACGTAAAGTCTTTAGAAATTCAAACATTGACATCGCATAATTTGGTATAACTTGTAATACAACTTTAATAAGAATTTCCTTACCTCCTTCAGATAGGAGAGAAGAAACGCAACTAGCTGATTTAGATAACAGTCTGTCCTTAGTATAGTTAAGATTTTCACTTTTAGCCTGTTTGAGTGTAAGCGGTAATCCTAAATATTTACCCAAATCATTAGTACTTCTGATATTAAGTGTACTTGAAACGTCTTCTTTCATAGCTTCTGGAGTATTCTTGCAAAAAAGAATTGCTGACTTGTTAAGATTAACTTTTTGACCCGAAGCATTACAATATTCAGCAATCAGATTTTTAAAAACTTCAATTTCTGTGTGATTCAGATTAATAAAAAATAACGCATCATCCGCAAATAGCAAGTGCGTCAATTTAGGGCAATTTCTCGTAATTTGGATACCTTGGATTGATCCTTCTCTACAGTGAAAATTAATTAAGCTAATCAGACTTTCAGTGAGAAGTGAGAATAACAACGGTGAAAGCGGATCTCCTTGTCTAAGACCTTGTTCCGATTTAAATTTCTTCATCCGTTGACCATTAATTTTGACTTGAAAAGATACCGAAGATATACAATTTTCCACCCAACCAACCCATTTTTCATAGAAACCAAGCCTATTTAATGTTTTACACAGAAAATTCCAGTTAACCTGGTCATAAGCCTTTTCCATATCAATTTTAACCGCTCCATAATAATTGTTTGATTTCCTTTTTGTATTGAGAAAATAAGAAACTTCCTGAGCCACAATAATGTTATCTTGAATATTACGCCCCTTAATGAATGCCGATTGCGTTGGTGATATAATTTTATCCATAATAAGTTGTAATCTTGAAGCCATGATTTTGCTGATGATCTTATAACAAAAATTCGCACATGAAATAGGCCTATAATCCTTTACATATTCTTGAGAGACCCCTTTAGGTACAAACGTAATTACCGAATCATTTATCTTGCTAATATCCATATTTGAATCAAAAAAATCCTTAACCACTTTAACAATATCATCACAAATTATATCCCAAAATTCGTGGTAAAACTTCCCTGGGAGCCCATCTGGGCCCGGAGCCTTCCTCCAAGACATACTAAATGTTGCGCTTTTAATTTCCTCCAAACTAGGTGACATAACGAGTGCTTCATTCATTTCAAATGTGATTTTACAAGGAATGTACTGAGTAATATAGTTAGGATCAGAAGTACCTTTATCTTTAAATAGGTTGATATAATAATCTTGTATGATTTCATTTATTTCAGACGGTTCATCAACCCAATTCTCATTTTTATTTTTAATAGCACAAATTCTATTCACTTTTCTCCTTTTCATAGTTTTCGCAAAAAAATATCTTGTATTTTTATCTCCTTTTGTAATAGCAAGATCCCGAGCCCTATCTTCCAAATACATTTCTTCAAAGCACCATAATTTTTCAATACTTTCTTTAATACATCTTTCTTTCACTTTGTTTTCCTCAGAGATTTGATCATTAACAATCAAAGTAAGTTCTTGTTGCAATTCTTGAATTTTTCTTCTATTATTAAAGAAATTTTCCTTACTCCATCCTTTAAGTGCAAGACACGTAGCATCTCTTTTATCACAAAAGCTAGATACACTATCACATACTCTTTTAGATTTCCAGCTTTCCTTAATAACTTCCTTACATTAATCATGTTCAAGCCATCTTGACTTGAAAAATAAAAAATATTTATTAACTTTACTCTGCTTAACATCTCTGCAAAGAATTAATGGAGAATGATCTGGTCCTATTGCCAGAGGGATTCTTATTAACGCGTTAGGAAAATTTGCACACCAATCCATCGAAGCGAGGGCCCTATCTAACCTTTCTTTGACATTCTCTTCAACCTTCCGATTATTAGACCAAGTAAAAAAACACCCTTTACTAGGAAGATCAACTAAATGGTTCTTGTTAATAAATTCATTGAATTTAAGAATACTATCAATATTAGCCGATTTACGCCCTTGTTTCTAAGAGAATCTAGATATATCATTAAAGTCTCCAATTACAAGATGTGGTTTATCAAATTGAGTAATCTTCTTAGATAGAGTTCGCCATAATTTAAGTCGATCTTCATTATTAGTAGGAGCATAAACACATACGAGATACCAAGAAAAATTTTCTAATTCACTAATTTCAACAAGAACATAATTAGAGCAAGCATACTTAATAGAAATAGACATTGCATCCTTCCATAATAGTAGAATACCACCGGACCTATAAACTCTTCCTCCAGGTTCTACTATATGAAAGTTATTAGAAGTTTTAAAATGAGAACAAGCATTAAAATCTTTCCGACGAAGCCTTGTTTTGAAAAGACACACAAAAGAACAATTATTTTAACCAACTAGGGCTTTGAAGGACTGTTTAGTCAAGGGTGCCCTAACTGTTTGACAATTCCATATAAGGAAATTATCCATAACACCAGCCAACTAAAAAAGCAAGAAAGGTTTACCTTGTCTGTTGCATAATATCTTTTTGAAAAATCACCAGAGATCTCCTTACGTGTTTCAACAAGACTGAACAAGTCGTCAATGCAAGAAGCGGGCTTTTTAATTAGGAAGTAATGTTGGTAGACCAGAGAAGATTTAAAAAGAAAAAACTAGCAGAAAATTTTATCGGCCATGGTCAGCTAAATTGAAGAAGAAAGGTTGACTTTTTTTAAATCTAGAGAGAGAAAGGATAGTTGATCAATGCATGTGTTGTTTGATGAAGAACCATCAAATCCAAAGCAAAACGTATATACAGACTTTCAAAAAGAAAGAGAAATAATAAGGACAGATGCACTGATGAATTTATCAACCAAGATATTACTGCTTTTCTTTGTTTTCAAGTGAATAAACTATTATCACTAGATCTTCCTTTAATCCCAAGCTTGTCAAAAGATAGCACATAAACAGTAGAAATCATATAAGTGTAATGATACGTACCACACTAATCCATATCACATAAGATATATAAAGGCCTGTGGTTAATTCTTAGCTTCTACAATGTAATTTAATATTGCAAGGGTTCACCCCTTTTGATAGATCTTTTCAATAAGCTGATTATAGAATTGTTGGTATCCCATAATAATTTAAGAGAAGATGATTGCATGCAAGAGACAATTACTGTTAAAATAAGCATTTAATTGAAGAAGGTAAACAATAACATTTTGTAAAAAACTGGGCCATCGATCTTTTTTTTTTCAATTAAGGTAAAGGAAATAACTCAACGATATAGAAGACGATCAATTTATAGCGAGATTAAAAAGGTTTAAGAATTGAAGAAGAAATTTTTGAGAAATTGAAAGAATTGTTCTTCGCCATTATTACTCGAAAAATCCTTTTTAACATAATGAAGGCCTGTGGTTAATTCTTAGCTTCTACAATGTAATTTAATATTGCAAGGGTTCACCCCTTTTGATAGATCTTTTCAATAAGTTGATTATAGAATTGTTGGTATCCCATAATAATTTAAGAGAAGATGATTGCATGCAAGAGACAATTACTGTTAAAATAAGCATTTAATTGAAGAAGGTAAACAATAACATTTTGTAAAAAGCTGGGCCATCGATCTTTTTTTTTCAATTAAGGTAAAGGAAATAACTCAACGATATAGAAGACGATCAATTTATAGCGAGATTAAAAAGGTTTAAGAATTGAAGAAGAAATTTTTGAGAAATTGAAAGAATTGTTCTTCGCCATTATTACTCGAAAAATCCTTTTTAACATAATGATCGTAGTTGTTACTCGGATTTTGGTTGTAAGTTTGTAATTTATATTTCTTACATGTAATCTAACTCTAAATTTATTTTCGTATTATATTTTTTTATCAGGTGATTATTTATTTTTTGATCATTAGTTTTGTTTTTTTTGTTACTATTTATTTTTCGATCATTAGTTTTGTTTTTTTTGTTACATAGGAGAGCCACATTGGACTCGAAGTCATTGACTCGGTTCGAACCTGCACCACTAGATTGGTAGACCAAGGTCCTGGCCAGTGAACTAATCTCATCTGGTTATTAGTTTTGTTTTTTACCAACAAAAAAGAACTTAGTTTTATAGAATTTTTTATTTAAAAATTATTTTCCACTGAAAATAACAATTGCGTTGTTTGATGAAAAACATATATAATCTTTTTGGAAAATCAAATATTGTCTATAACACATAAAAAGTAAGTTTTAGTTTGATAGGAAATCTTGTTTTTGGAAAATTTTATACATTCGTAATTAATTGTAAAAAGAATTGAAAACAATGTTACCAAACACCACTTATATGAAAAAAATTCCATTGAATACCTAAGATCCTTTTCAATTTTGCACATATATACCCGGTTCTTACTACTAAATCCCAAATCGTATGTAATCTTAACCTTATATCGGAATGAGTCATTTACGATTTGCTCGACAAACTCGAAATTTTTAAAAAATTTATGGTACAAAAGAGGAAATTCTGCAAAGGAAACTAAAATTGCAACTTCACTATGTAGCAAACAGTTCAAGTATGTGGCATTTCTATGAACTCTTGAACAAAAAATTTCAGAGTTAGTACAAAACTTGAGCATGACTTAACATCATCGTCGAAAAGTATTTACAAGTTATTAGACAAAACATACTCTAAAAACTGTTGAGCTTCAATACAAGATCTGACCTTACTAAGTATATATACTAGATTTGCTTTCTCGGCGGTTTGGTTCGATTACAAACGCGAGCCTAAACCCTATACTTTTGTACAATGTAATTTCCTCGAACCATACCTGGGAACTCTCATACAGGTGATAACGAGCTCGAGGGCTAGTTGCTACCTTCTGCACTGCGTTCTTGAGGATCACTTTGGGTAGCCTGCATAAAAATAATACAGATGTGAATTTCTGTACAACCATACTTTTGAAAGATTGCATTTTAGTTTTGGTTTTAAAATGTCATGATATCTGACTGGGGCGCGGAGCCAGGAATATACTGTTTCAGGGCACCAAATTGCACTACAGATACCTATATTATTATTTTTTTATATTATAAGTCCTGATATTATACAAAATAACCTATATTTTATCTTAGAAACAACAAAATATTCCTACAAACAGAATGAATCAAAGCCTAAATAAAAACACTAAGAGGCTAAGAGAAAATTTTGAAAATTTGGGGAATTGTGATGTATAGATATAATCTTTGTTATGGGGCCAAGGGAAATATTTTGGAAACCTAGGGCCTAAGAGTGGCTCCGCCACTAGATATAGATGATCAACTCACCGATGTCAGGGAAGCGAAGCTGTGATTTGGGGAAGGACCGGCGCTTTTGCCACCCATTGGGAAAAAATAATCCATATTCTCATCGGCTAATTCTCTTAACCGATTGAGTTCAGGCATCACCTCCTTACCAAGGTCTGGTCTATCTTTCCGTCGGAGTTCCGCACATTGAAGCGATATCTTAGCGAATCCCAATGCTTCTTCAACCGGCCAATCCGTGATCGCAGGATCAAGCATTTCCGCAAACGTTCCACTTTCAATAGCTTGACTCACATAATAAGTCAATCCCATTGCTGGTTTTGCCGTAATCAATTGCAAATACATAACCCCTAAAGAATAAACATCGGATTTAACTCCGAGCATTCCTGTTTGTTGATACTCCGGATCGATATAACAGAAAGTTCCGGCTGCTGATGTCATACGGTATTGTGTGACATCATCGTTTAGATTTTGAGGAACGAGTCTTGCTAATCCAACGTCACTGATCTTGCTTACATAGTTATTGTCGAGTAAGATGTTACCGGGTTTAAGATCTCGGTGCACTAAAGGCTCGGGTTTTGTGTGGTGTAGGAAAAGTAGTCCGGTCGCTATTTCTGCTGCTATACGGAACCTATGTTGCCATGGGAGTGGAGGAGAGTTTCCTCTTTGAAAAAGACGGTCATCTAAGCTACCCTTGGCCATGTATTCATAGACGAGACATCCGTATTCTGGGCATGCCCCGAGGAGTAGTACCAAATTAGGATGCCGCATACAACACAGCACTTCGATCTGCATGTACGCAAATTAAAGTCATTAAGAGTGAACCAAATTCTGTGTTGAGCCCGTTTGGATCCTCCGGAGGTGAAAAAACTGAAAAATATTGACCAAGGATGGCAAAAGTTAGTGTAATTCGGGCTCCGCCTATGAGCTTTCTGCTTGTAAACGGGCCACTGAGCAATACTCCCAGCTTCGTTAGGATTAAGGGTATTTTAAGGCTAAATATTACGTCTAGATGCCTCAAAATACCCTTAGTCCTGAAGAGGCGTAATATTGGTCAGCGGCCTGTTTACAAAACTAATACGTGGAGCCCAAAACTTGCACTATTTTTCGCCACGTCATTTTTTCTTCCCTTCTTTCTCGGTGTTCAGCTGATCTTAACGGGCCCACAGCTATACTGCTTTCGAACGAGAAGTAAATACTTTGTTAGAGTAAATAGCTCCAAAAGGCCCTTATTTTTCGTTCCTTTTCTAAACATGACATGATATTTCAAAATGTACAACTTAGACCCTATCTTCCATTTTTTATGTTCGACGTTAGTGATCCGTTAATTAGAGACCCTATCTTCCATTTGTTTATAAACATGTCCTGGTGTTAATTTTATCAAATTATTAACGGATCACAGATACAAAAATGAAAGATATGACCTGGAATACACATTTTGAAATACTAGGCCATGTTGAAGAAAACAGGAGAAAGATAAGGACCCTATAGGGGTATTTGCCGGACGTTTCTATTTCTCACCTCTTGTTGAAACTGTGATCGTCCTTGGACAGCATCAGGACGAAGAACCTTAACTGCAACAAGTGTATGATCAAGATAACACTTAAAAACCGGACCATAACCTCCTTCCCCAACCTTCCTCGATTCACTAAAAAACTCAGTAGCTTTCTCAATCTCATCAATACTGTACCTCCGGTACCGGAACTGACTAAAACTATTTATAGCCATCTGCGCCTCCTCTTCATCCTTAATAGCTTCCATTTCAGCCGTTCTTCGTTTTTCAGATTCACGTTCCGCAACTCTCTTAGCCGCTTCAGCATTCTCATTGGCCGCTTGAGATTTAGTATTCCCCTTCCCTGCGACCGTTGCCTCTGACTGACGAGCCTCTTCTAATCTTTGTTCTTCTTCAATTCTCCACCGGTTAAGCTCAGCCGTCTGTAGCGGTCGTAGTACTTAATGTTAGTATTATGCGAAAGTTACATTATTATTCCCTACATTCTGCCAAAAATTGCAATATTGGTCCCTATATTCATGTACCTTTTGTTGAGCTGTTAATGCTTCCTTGCAAGCTGTACTATACAAATCCATAGTCCTCTGAAGCTCAAGTTTTAACCTTCTCATTTCAGCTTCCACATCATCCTAGTAATCACAATATTAGCATATATATAAAAAGTGATTTTTTTTTCTATTTTGGAGTTTATTTCACTATAAGCCCCTATATTATGCAAAATTCCATTATTGGTCCCTTTATTATTTAACTAATTACAATGAATTCCTGTATTATGCAAACATTACACTATTTATCCCTATATTATGCAAAATTGTAATACTGGTCTCTATATTTTCCGAAAATTGTACCACAATGAATCCCTATATTATGCGAAAAATGCACCTATATATCCATATATAAATTGTTTTTTCCAATTACTAAGTCCCTAAATTATTATTAATAATTTGTATTTTTGGGATAATCGCACCTATACCCCTATGGTCTCCGAAACTAATCCTTTAGTTCCTGTGCTCTAAAAATGCCACCAGAGACACAGGTTATAACACTAACTCTGTTTATTACAAGATGACAAAAAATGACTAAAATACCCCTAGACCAATTCAAGGGATCACGAGATGACATGGAAAGAAGGGTTGATTACCGATTCAAGGGAACAAGACGAGGCTCCCCATGAAGAACAGGAGTCCTTGATTCCAGAGCGGACAGACTCCAAGCTACCCTTTGAACTGGTTGAAAATCTAGGAGTATATCCAATACCAATATCGAAACCATCAAAAGCCATCACAGAAGATGCACGATCAGTGCTTTCTCTACCTGAACTCACAAACGATATATCTGTATCGAATTCCGGAAGGTCGTATATCTTTCCAGTAAGCCCTCTCCTTGTAAAAGGTGACCTGAATCCTTCCTTGTCCTCTGATGCATTCGAAAGCCTCCTTGGAGTAGGAATTCCTAAAACAGACAATATTATGTCAGTCTCACAAAAGATTATGTCATCACAGGTGGGCCCATGGTTAGACCTCTTACAATTAACTAACCTCGGGCACTACTAGAAGGCTGTTTGGGACGTAGGTCCGGGGAACTTCCGGCACTATTCGATGGGCTCTGTTGCATTTGTTGGATTTGGGTGAAAAGAGGCGATACGAAAGGGGCGGGGCGAGAAGCGTTACGTACAGAAGAAATCTTAGTTTTGGATATGACATAAATAGTACAAAAATCGGGTGCCCCTTTTATTACAATACTCGGAATATCGTACATCTTTAATCTCCGTATGAAACCGTGTTTCGATGCACCGAGAACCAAGTTCTCAATAGCTGCGTGTGAAGTGTATTCGGATATTGCTTTTGCTACATCCGAGTCCTCGAGTATTATATCAAGACATTGTATCTGCAATAACAAACAAGACATAATTAGTATATATAAAATTAAACCTGTTTGGAAAAGCGAAAAAGGGCGACGCAAATATACATCTTTTCGAGTGCAATAGCAATGATAAGTAAGAAACAATTCTTTGGTTTCTTTCTCGAGTTGCTGCTTATGAGCTGATATTGCTCCATTAACATCATAAACAGAGCCGTTACCACCTGCAATAAGTTCGATCCGAGGGGGCCAAGTGAATATTTCAAAAACTTAGGGGTATCATAAGCTATTTATATAAAAAAAAACATCAGAATACAATTTTATAGATGTCATTTTTACTTACTTGAATTAACTGAGGAAGAGGAGGAGGATTTATGCATAACATGAAGGAGTACAATAGTTTGGCCTTTAGAAACAAGATTATCGGCGGCCCATTTTAAAGCATATTGGCTTCCTTTATCTTTATCTATCGCAACAGCAACCAATCCATTTCCACCCACTTTTTTGCTTAAACTATTATTACCAGAACGTGAATTTGAACTTTGCAGCCACATTTTTCTTTTCTTTTTTTCTTTGCTATTTTATCCGCCTATAGATAGATACATACATGCATGCACTTTTCTTGCGATTCACGTCAATCATTGCTCTATTCACTATATTATCCCTTAATTGGAAACTTGTCTTTCTTTTGATTGATTTGTTTTGTATGATGATGGGTTTCGATCCTTGGACGAGATTGCAGGTACCACAAGTGTGTTTTTATTTAACTTTATTTTCGGTTTCTCTCAATGATTGGTTTAAATGTAAGAACGGAACAATCTCTATGTATTATCTAAGTTTACGTAGTAAAATAAGTAAATCAAGGGATCGTTGACTTAAAGCTTTTCACGGTCAATGTATGCTTCTGAAACGTCCACTCTTCTTGGCTTGACGGGTATATAGCGAAGACCATTATATTTTCCTTTATCCATTTCGAAGGAATCTCAATCAATATTTGATTTTGATTAATAATTGAATAGTAATATATACTATCATTATTCAATCTAGTGGTACAAGTTCGAATCGAGACAACAACTCCAAATTTAAAGTGACTCTTTTATATGTATAAATGAAAAAAAAATTTGACCAAAAAACACCTTAAGTTAAAATTAATTTTCCCTCACCTCAACTATCAATTTTTTGCCCATAAAAGGCACCACACATTTTTTTTTTTGTCCATAAAAATTGTTTGAGTTATGGAGAACTTCCCAGAACTCAAATCTTGAGTTGTAGGAATCACATAAGTCGTTGTTCTTTAAAAAAAAAGTGTCTTTTATGAGTAAGAGTGTAAGGTGGCAGGTGCTTATTAGGCATTAACAAAAAAAAAAAAAATATTATCCATAAAAATAAGAGAATCTTTGGGTCCATAAACTATATTTTTTTTAGATATCTGCAATAAAATCTTAAAAAATTCCTCTTTAAAATCCAAAGACCTCATTCATATTTTATTTTTGCTAGGGACCAATTAGAATAACATATTAATCTTAATTAAAAGTGTTTCTTACGATCCGACAAAGATATAATTATAATTATAACCCATGAATCCAAAACTCACACATAAACCAAATTCACGCCTAATTTTCAATAAATGCTTTCAACTTCCCCCTTATCCTTCTTTGACCGAATTACTCTAGAAAAAAGGGTGTTGTTAGTGGTTCGAAGGCGGCAGCAACGAAGGCAAGTGATGTTGGAGTAAGGATTTCGGAGAATTTCGTCAATAACTTAGCAAAAACTTAGAGTCCATGGTTGTCTGCCGATAAGCCAAAATATAAGGCCGATACTAAAACAAACCCGAGATAGACTAGAAAAGATCAAACCGAAGAGATGTATGGTAGATCGAGGGTAAGGAGTGATTTCCAAAGGAAAGAGAGTATCAAAATCTTCCCAAGACAAACGTCCTGAGTCATTTAGGTAATATCCGAGGGAATTTGGTCGGTTCCGTACAATGGCTCTACTTGGTAGCTCGGGTCTCACAATGGCTTATTGTTCATACTCGTCCTGACATAAAACTACACACCTTGATAGCTCTCCATGTGTATCTTTAGCTTTATAAATACCCCATTTCACAACATAATTCGGTATCCTCCAACCACTCTATACTTCTCTTTTTAATGGTTTCGAATATAATGCAACCGGGATAAATTTCCCAACAACTCAGGTTAAGTAATCCCCGTCATTAAAATGCTAATGTTGAGCGTCAAAATGCCATCAGGAGCGCACCTCTCTTTGGACCTAACATAGTGTCTAGTTTAAGGATGACTCGGCAGAGCATCCAAAGGCTCGAGAAACAAAAATAAAGATCCTCTGCAAGATTTCAGAGCAAGGTACACAATTTTTATCTTGATTCACCTTTGTAAATTTGTAGTTAAACTTCTTATCCTCATATGCCGGCAATTCTTGTAATCTGATCCTATTTTCGTGATTTCGATAAAGTCCTCGAACCGGATGTGTAATGTTGTGTTCCGATAGGATGAATTTTTATACTCTATCATCTGGCGTCGTCTATGGGAACGAGTTTTTATCCCTTTGATATTCCACGTGGTGTTAACGCAGTCGTGGGAGAGTGCATCATGACATATGGATGACAAAATAATGAATAATAGTTTTGTGATGAGGAGAGGACCTACTGTCGAGCCAAGAATCCTCCGACTTAAGAAGAATAATGCAATAGAGCCTGTGCATATGGAAAATAGTCAAACACCACCAATTGAACCATATATATCGGTCACGCTAATGACAACCGATATAATAGAACTGTATGTCCTAACCATGCCGACGGATAGGAAAATTGGTACATGTATCCCGAGTCCCGTCCATACCTACGACCAGGGAAGGTCTAGAACCATAAATCTAAACTATACCTACAACTATCGAAGGTGTGGAACCTTATATCTAGCAATATCGACAATTTTAGAAAAAAAAACTTCATCCGAGGGTAACACAGTTTGGACAATTGTTACATAAGTTTACTAGCCAAGGGAGGCCTCCACCTGACTAGCAGCAAAGAGCACCGCCTATTGTCCATGTATCTTATAACACTGAGGGGATGGTTTAAGCTCGTTTAAGCAAGGAGCGGGGACATATAGAACCCCATACGAGGATGGTGGGATAAAGGAAGAGTGTTATTCGAGGGAAACCTGTCAGAGCATGCAGAGCCCGACTGGTTTCTTGAGAATACAACTACAAGGTCGAGCATCAGTGGTAAACCAGATAGATCCTTTGTCTTAGGGGATCATATGCTCGGAGGCCTAAAAAGTTTAGGCCATCTTCAATGCTATCATTTGACGGGACTACTGACCTTGACGCCCACGTATATGCATATTAGAGAAAAATGGAATGCATATCACAAACTGATGTATATCATTGTCGAGTCTTCCCCGTTACACTGTACGGGAATGCAAAAAAATGGTTTTACAGGTTAGAATCGAAGTCAATACATAATCTGTCACAATTGATCGATAGTGTGCGATGTGAGTTCCTAAATAGAGCTAATGGCCGAATTCAACAAACGCTCCAACTTCCCAAAGTGACTCCAAGCTCAAATTCCACTTTAACTTGGGTTTCTCTTTCTTTACTTCTTCTACTCATCTTGGAACCTTATATCAAGCATGTACATAAGAGCTACATACTTAACACACAATTAAGACACATAATCTCTATGCACATTAATAAGACCCAAACTAGGAGTAAAAGTACAATATGGAAAATAACAGAGAAAATCCCTCATTTAGGCCTACAAATTCCCAAAATAATCTCTCGTGAATGGATTAATCCATCACAAAAATAGAGACATCAAACACCCAAACATTTGAGGGTTATTTCATCCTGAACTCCAAATTCGCCTGGCATCCAAGCAATGGTCCACGTTATACGATATCATAGACGCATCAAGAAAATACATCAGAGCAAAGGAAATGCGTAGAGTGTGTTGGAAAAAGTAAAAGAATGAGAAAACATAATAAATAATACTCCAAGCCGGGTGAAAAAACACCAACAACAGAGACCAGGTGAGAGAGTCGAGTATAAGGGATTCGGGCGAGTTGAATACAAGGAGAAAGATAGAGAAAAATGGGTATTTCTAGAGTAATGGGATAATACTCTCTATGGGCTCATATGATAATGTAAAAGGAAATGAAGCATGACGAGGTGTGTTGGCTATGAATGCAGCAATAAGAGATGATACAAATATTTCCACTTCCACAATGATCACGGTCACGATATAAATGAATGCATAAAATTGAAGCACGAGACTGAAAGGTGAGAGATTTAGGTAAACCTACTTATGCAACGAAGAGTAATGGAAGAGTTGAAGAATCTAACGCTAGGATAAGACCCAACTATTGAGAAAGAACACCAGATAGAAGAAATTATTATCGTAGAGATTTGGAGCCCAAAAGACAAGTAGAAAACCCTAGACCTAACCAAGTGGGACAGATTTATAAAATTTGAGGTAAACATGATTTTGGGAAGACCCGCGGGTAGTCAGAGGTTTGGACATGAAGTAAATGTCATAAAAAGACCATCTGAGGGTAGTCGAAATTATGGATTTGAGATAAACACGATTTACGGTGGATCCAATAGTTTTTTAGTCCAAAAGTAAAAGAAAGCAATACGTGGGAGAAGCAGTGTTCCAAAAGGAGCTAGGCTCTAGGAGGGCGGTCGACCACCTTCGAGCGCCTAGGGGACTAGGCGGGCGCTTACGCGGAGACTAGGCGATTTCTTGCTAGGCGGTTTTGATTTTTATTTAAATATGTGTTTGGGTATATATAATTTCTAAAATAGATTTATATAATTTTTTGTGTTAAAAAAATAGTATTTTTTATTTTTTTGTATAAAAAATGATTTATTTTTTATTTTTTTAGCTTCCAGACCGCCTAGTCGCCGCCTAAACCCGCCTAGGACCGCCTGGAGGCCGTCTAGAACAATTATGGAAGTTACACTACCTTCTAGCGCCTAGACGACCGCCTAGGCCGATTTTTAGAACACTGGGGAGAAGCACACACCATGCAAAGGTTTGCATATCTTACAAATATTGATAAAATATAATTCACTTACAAGGATGCTGATACACTGATCTTACCCTAAGATGACCCTTGGTAATACCTACCATCATTGGGAATGGGTAATGCATAAGGTGTTAGTCGATACCGGGAGTTTGGTTGATCTAATGTGTGCAGGAGCATTTGAAAAATCGAAGATGGATCCGAAAATAATAAAACCGTATATTGACCCGATAAAGGGGTTGGAGGGGTAAAATATTTTCATCTGGCAGGTTATATCAAATTGCTGATGAGTATCGGTCAAGGTAATCTCTCAAAAAATATTTTGGTACACTTCATAATAGCAAATTATGATTTGTCATATCATGCCATAATTGGGAGAGAAACATAACATTTAAAGCCAAAGTTTCCCACCCCATGAAGTATATATGTAGACCAGCATCACACACGAGAGTGCTACTTCCACTCTCTCGAGAAAAATCCACTGACCAAGTAAAAGGAATTATTAGTAAGTCCTGAGTAACGAATTTTACATTTTGCTTCAAGTTGGAAATTAACAACTATGTAAGCTGACCCGGAGATGGTCATCTACACAATCTTCTTTCACTCTGAATGTTATTCATGAAAATAGGAAGCTCGTGAATATGGCCGACTATAATAAATATTAATTGAAAGCTAAATTTTATATCCACTGGATTTCCGACCTGGAGAAGTCGATACAACGTAAAAAAATCATAAGATCAATTTCATATTGGCCTTAAAAATGAAAGACCAGCTCCCATAACATTAAAACCCCAGCTCTTATGCAGGGCCGGTCCTGGGGAGAGGCCAAGGAGGCCATGGCCTTGGGCCCCTCCCCAACTCTTATAATATTTAGGGTCCTTTCTAAAGCATAATTTTTTTTTATTAAAAAGGCCCAATTTTGGCCCACTTGAAATAAAAGACTAAGATTTTAATTTTTTAGTTAAAAAAATATTTAATTAAGTTATTACTTGTTGATTTTTTTTATGGACATAACTTGGTAACTAAATTGGGCCTAAGATATTTTTTCTGTAAAATTTATTTGATTATTTTTTTTATTATATTTTGAATTTTATTATTTTATATAACTTTAAACTTTTTTAGGGGCCTATTTTTTAAGGTTTGCCTTGGGCCTCCGAAATGTCAGGACCGGCCCTGCTCTCATGGCACTAAAAGACTAGCTTCCTTGGAATTACAAGACCAAATCCCCTGACATAAACTCAGAAAGACCAGCTTAATTGGCAATCAGAAATTTTAATATTATATATTATTTTTGGAATAGAAAAATTATTTTTCAATAAATAATAATTATTTATTTCTACTATTCTTTTTTGTTTCAAATAATATCATACCAAATAAATTATAACTACATGATTGAAAATTATATCATAACATCAAAAGTTTAAACAAGCCTTACTAGTTAGATGGTATACCACTTCATCTAATTAGCATGTAACTATGTAAGTATACTATGTAATTATGTAAGTTTATGCTCAACTAAGGAAGGCACAACGTGTGAAGGAAAAATGAATACAAAAGTATTTCAGCTCGTCTCATTTGCATTATAATTCGAAAGCCACGGATTCGAAAATTAGTAGAGCCATCGTGGAAGGTATTGCCGTAGTGAGACGGGGATCCCGATGGCTCTTGAATAATGGCAAGGAGGTAAACTTTTGGTTAGATAATTGGATTGGGGATTGTCCGTTAATAGAGGTGGCTATTGGTCATGTGGAGGCGAGCGAGTTAACAAGAAAGGTTCGAGAGTATGTGTTAGAAGATGGGACTTGGAATTGGGAGGTTTTTCAACATTATCTTCCAAATTCGAAGCTACTAGAACTTACAGATTTATCGTTGCAAGGGAATATGGATACTAATGATCAATTATCTTGGACAAGGGAGATACATGGTATATATACAACGAAATCGGCTTATTTTGAAGGGGATGTAGAGGCTACACAAACTTTGATGAAGTGGGACAAAATATGGAAATTAAAGTGCCCCCAAAGAGTTAGAGTTTTAATTTGGCGGGCCGTTCGTGAAAGACTTGCTACACGTGATAATCTACTCCGAAGAGGGGTCGTGGAGTCAGATATGTGCCCTTGCTGTGGGCTAGTTGAAGAAAGCACTTTTCACATCTTCAAGGAGTGTACTAGCGTTCGCAAGATATGGGAGGATATTCGTTTGGAATTGCAGCGGGTCTCGGGTTCGAATAGTTATGCCACAGGTTCTAGCTGGAATTTAAATAGAAATGTTGCAACAGGGACCTTGAGCGCAATTATGGAGGTCCAGAATATAGGCGAGCCACAGGGACCTGTTTCGCCTTTGTTTTTGTCTAATATTGCAGGTACTATTCGGAATTCAAGTGGAGCTGCTTACCTAGCGCCTGGACAACCTACTGGACGCCTGTAGCAGCTGAGTGGTAGCCGCGCTGGAATGTCTTCCCATACCAGCAGATCACAGCAGGTCCGAGAGAATTCTGGGACAGCTCAACGCGATGAAGATTTGGAAATTGCACAGAGAACCCCTGAAGTGTTTGGACAGGCTCAGTTATCTAATGAATTTTCAGATGAAGGGCCTAATTTAATAAGGTATGAATGGTGGAATAAGAATATAACTTGTAAGGAGATATACAAGGGAGTATTGTGGAATGTGTTTTTTAGTGCGTTGATAGATGTTATATGGAAAGTTCGTAATGATATTGTTTTCAATGGAGAAGCCTTTCCTATCGCACAAGTAGTAATTCGGAAAGCATTTGTTATTGCTACTAATTACACAAGGGTGTGGGGAATGATTCCGGGTGGAGTGTTCAAGACTAAGCAAAGTGTTCATTTTGTGGGTTGGACCAAGCCGAGGAGAGGTTTCAAGTTGAATACGGATGGGAGCTATAATAAATGGACAAAATGCGGAGGTGGAGGTGGCATCATTAGAGATGTGCAAGGGAATTGGGTGAGTGGTTTTTCGATGCGAGTCGATTGGGACATGGTCACAGGTATAGAGATTATAGCTCTTTACCAAGGGCTTAGGCTGGTGGAAGATTTAAGACTTGTTGATTTGGAGATAGAAGTGGACAATCGTGAAGCAATTGACATGATAGATCAGAGGGATTATAGGAGAGGTCCGGCTGCACCATGGATTCACCAAGTTCGCCAGATACTCCATAGAAATCCTTCTTTCCGGATTCAACATATATTCAGAGAGAGCAATAATTGCACGGATTGGCTTGCGAAACGAGTTCATCCCAAGTGGAGCATTTCATGAGACTTGACCACCCACCTGAAGGCATCTGGGATATTGTTACTCGTGACCGTATAGAGTGGAAGACTCCACGAATGATTTTCAGTCCTGGATTATCTTCTTCTGTACTAGATTAGTTCTGTTTTTGTTTTGATTTGTATTTCCTGATCTGTTAGGATCTCCCTTGTAATGAAAAAAAAAACATTTGAACCAACATATGAACCAACATCTGATAAAGTGTGGAATTTCATTTGTAGTCTAAAAGTGGCACCTAAGATAAGAAATTTTATTTGGAGAGCCTGTTACAATGGTTTACCAACAAATGAAAACATATACAAAATGAAAATGACTTCAACCATGAATTGTAATGTTTGTAAAGCTCAAACCTAATCCATAGGACATACTTTATTTCAATGTGAGTGGGCTAAAGCTACATAGTTAGCTTCTTCTTTGAACTTTCTTTCACTGAAAGGTCCTACTGGATTAGTGGTGAAATAGATTGAGTCTCTTATGAATTACCTTGCTAAAATACATGAAAAGGAAAGTTCAATATGAGAGTCAACAGTAAATCTGGCATGGCACAAGTGGAAGACAAAAAATAATTATATCTTTCAAGGGAGTATCCCTGACCCTATAAATACATTACAGAAGGCCTAACAGACCTGTGATGAATATATAATTGCCAATGACAAGAATCCAGATGTTACACAAATGAAAAATAGTTTAACTGAACTGAAGGATGGTGAAAACTTGAACAATTAGATTAACTTTATTTCAACTGAACAAGTGAATTTAAAAACAAATAATCATTCTCACGTTGAGCATGAGACTTTAATGAATGACGAACAACCACATTCAAGTAATTTACTTATCTAACACAGGATAGACCCCTCATAGTAGGGGAAATATCAAAATAATACATATGTTGCCTTTAAATCAGTTACTAATCTATCTTGTATCGTTGCTATTGCTAGGGACAATAAAGGAAAGGTCTTGGATGGTGGTGGGTCCTGGTGTGTTATTAAATTAAATACGAGAATAAAGGAACCACAATTACCACAAGTGTACGGTTGTCCAAGTAATATTCGATAAATCGAGTTTCGTTCTCAGGGACGGATTAGGTTCAACTCCAATATTACTCAGATAGTAGAAATAATTGCTTTACAAAAAAGTAAAATAACATGATTTTTGTTTTTTTTAACAACTAAATATGCAAATAAATAAAAACTAAAATTAAATAACTGAAAAGAAATAATGCAAGTAAAAGACGACTTCAGAGATGAGAGATAGTTGAGTCTCGCAAGGAATCCACCTACTTAACGTAACCTATGCTTTGTTTAATGGTAGAATTGGTATTATAATATTAGTCGGGACTCTTATGTCTCCTATCCCCCTGTCGGGTGGACCTAGGAGCTATCCTAAAGTACTATAAACCCCTGTATGGGCGAATATGCCTCTTCGGATGATATGAATTTACCTCTTTCGCTATGTAACTAGTTAAGCCTGTCGGTCAATAACGGGCATTACACGGGTATTACCTAAGTCTGTATTTAAACCCCCCTGTCGGATGATCACTTCGCCACTAAAGTGAATAGTCCAAATACTAAAATCTATTTCTAGTTGTACCGAAAAGAAATAGTGATTAAGAACAAAGTAATATCCAATATATAAGACTCAATTCAATTTAAATCTAAACAATCCCAAATTCAAAACATAAAATAAATTAATTAGGGTTCATCCCTTTATTGCGATTCTCAAGTATATGAAAGTTTAGCTCATAGCAATATTAAAGACTGAAGCTAAATAGAAAGACATCATATTTAACTACAGAGAAGAAATTGATAACCTAATGTTTGGATGACTTTTTGTTGGAAGAACAGAATTCCTCCAGCTTTAGCTTCTCCTCTGTCTTCTTACTCTTGAAGTCTTTGACTCTCTCTCTAAGGATGTTTATAAATTGAAGAATATGTGAGAGGTACTGAATAATGAGGTCTAAGAGGTTTATTTATAGGTGCTAGGAAGCCCTAATTCATTTTACGTGGAGTGGAAGACAAGTAAATAACTCTTTAATTCGCAGCCCTAAAATCTAGGAAAGGTAAGATTCTGCTGCTGATTTGTTTTGGTCATACCCCCTTCAATACTTATCCGTTTGACGTGTTCCAATAGTAGAAACCGCTTGTCTCGGAAATCTATTTCCATTGGTGCAAACCACTCGCCCAAATTCCTAGCCAATCTTAAGTTATGGATTCGTCATTGATACGTGGCTGGAATTTTAGATTTATTTGGCAGCTTTATCTTTTCCTTCTTTGCATATATCCTTCCTTAATCTTCTTATTTCCATGTAAATCTTCTTTCCTTTACTTCCTTGACTTGACTTGGTCTCTAATTAATTACCATATATCTTTTAAAGCTTCACATTAAATAAATAATTAAACCGCATATGCTTTAAAAATAATAAATTCATAATTCAAGACTAGAAATAGGAAAGTGCACTCTAAAATTAGAAATTCGAATAAAACACTTCCTAACACACTAAAAATAAGCTAAGACTCTAATTCTCACTTCTCCTCCTTGTATTGAAATTTAAGAACATATTAACTTTGCACTAAAAATAATCAAAATAACGCACAAAAGCTCTAAAAATGCAAATAGTCTAATTACAAGGGGAGAAAGTGCAATATGATCAAATAAGCATAAAAGTCTATGAAATAAGTCAAATATTCACCTAAAAAGATGTCTCCAAAGGACTAATAATTAGAAAAAATAGGGAGACATCAGATGGGAACTTGAAGGTGTATATGAGATCTTTCACCATTGGAGGCTTAAATAAGAGGAGTGATGCAAGCTTGTCGATTGGCTAATTCTTTTAAGAATAGAATAGTTAACATTGAGAGTGATTGTGAGGTCCTTAATAAGTCTCTTGTGTGTAAAAGAGCAAAACAACCTTTTTGTATTAAAAACTTAGTCAAGGATGTGCAAACCTTGAGTAGCAGTAATGTTAGATACTCTTATACACCAATGAGTAAAAACTTGATGATTGATTGGGTGGCAAAACAAGGCCTAAAAGGCAATATGTTTTGCTTTGATTGGATGCAATACCCCCATTTAACTAAACTAGCGCTAAATGACTATAATTCTATAGGCATAGGATGATTTTGTAGGGGTTTTATTTGAATGAAGTTATTTTTTTACTAAAAAAATACTATTCGATGTAAGACCAAGAGAGTAAGAGGCAAGAGTATATGTGACTTTTTGTAGGTTATGTAATTATGTTATATAATTTATATACATTGATTATTTTCAATACTCCCAATGACCATGTACAACCATGTACATGCAGTCATGTTGCCAGCGTTGGGTTGGACGTGTATGGTTAAATCTAGAGGTGCCTCAATAGTATGGGGTATGTTATTTGGTGAGTAGTTAGGATAGTTTATATATAAAGTAATTAGATTTTTTTTATCAATAGGTTCTTGAAGATCCCTCATAAAGATCCAAAGACCCCAAACCTCAATTTATTTTCCTACCACAGACCAACTAGAAAAATATGCCGTATTTAAAATAATTGATTTCCCAATCCTTATTTCTCTATCTATATATAATTATTACCCATTCAAAACATAAATCCTAAATTCACACACCTTTATTTTAAAAAATTCTCTCAACAACAACCCATCCACCCACTCTAGGTTGGATTTCTCTTAAAAAATTGGGTGGTGGTGGTGTTGGGATTATGTGTCCAAGACAATAACTTTTTACTTGCATATACAAATAGGTAAAGAAGTCATTATTTCTAAGCCCACAAACAAAGGTAGACATAAGCAATGTTATAGTATAAGGTCGATTGATGTTTTTGATGCTTAGACACACGAGATATTCACAATAGAAATACTTCCTGACAAAGTAATCATGTTAGGAACTTTTATTATATGAAGTTTATGGTGTCGATTAACTAAGATTAGTCCTCCCCATGGTAAAAAATTACCAGTAAATGATAGGTATAGAAGGGACTTACATAGGAACACTTACCCAAAAATGAGTTGTAGCCACTAAGGGATGGAACACTCTTAATCTTGAGTTTGTATGGATGCAATACTCATGTTGATTAACTATACTTTGCTATACTATATGTGAAAATATGTAATGACCTTATATCTCTTGTATGTTGGTTTTACTGCTTAATTGACCAAGACATGTGCACACAAAATAGAATCTACGTGATATTTGTTCATGGTAAGGTTGTACTAATTAACCTTATTCCGGCTTGAAAATATGTGGTACGATATATTTAGATATTATTGATATTTAATATCGATGCTTGAAATTTAAAATATAATACTAGTTAAGTTAATCAGAGTATTGTCCTGACAACTATGCATGATGTAGATTTCACAATCTACTAGTGGGATACTAGAGGGGTAATCTGGTCAATTCAAACTTGATAGGTTGAGGAAAAGGATCATTTAAATTGACCCTCTCTATAACACAGAATTTTTCCATAGAAGTTCAGGCATGTTTCCATATCGAAGCAGTTACATGACTTTTAGATGGATAATAGTTTTATCCCAGATGATAAGCCAAAGGTAACTATGTCATTTGGGTCCTCTTGTATAAGATAATTTAATTTCAATTAATATAATTATAGTAGGGTTGCCAAAAATATATTACGATATAAGTATAATGTAAACTCAATTTTTAATTATTATTTTGATAGATATGAGGAAAATAAAATTTATTTATCAAAAAGAAAACTAAACTAAAATAATTTTGTATTAGTGTCTTATTTTAGGATTATTTATTACTTAATAATAAAACAAGATAAAGTTTAATAAATTAATTAGTATCTCGTTTTTAGATTAATATTATTATTTATTATATAAAGTGCCCCTTGGAGGGAAAGAAAATAGGTGTCAAACTCTTTTCCTATTGGACGAAAAGAATAGATCTGGTTCTAGGAGATAGAAACTTATAACAATAAGTTTTTCTTGGACGTAATCAGACATTTCAAAACACAAGAAAAAATCCAACTTTTCACTCTTTCTTCCTAGCTCCTTTCGAGACTACCTAGTGAAAAAAAATTGGGATTTCTCACTTTTCCAGTTATTTCTCTTTGACATTAAAGCTTTTAGGAATCGTAACCTTGACAACCATCGAGCCCATTCTCGAAAATGAAGACGAGGAGAAGATCTAGAGATTTCAGAGGTTAGCTTGTAACAGGAACCTTGAGGTTCGGTAGTTATTCTTCATCAATTTCTACCTATACCCAGTCGGTGAAAAGTTACCAACTAATAATTTTTATTGTAAACATTATTTCCAATTTCTAGGTTTAATTATCGTCGATAAAATAAAAGCAGAATAGTAAGAGATGTTTGTTTGGTAGTTAAATTTAAGACTAACTAAGACTTAGAATCATAAAGATGGGTTCTTAACTAAAACTAAATAACTAAAAGTGTGTAAGAATGGGGAGAGAAACGTAGCTCGAGATACTCTCTATGACAAGGACTTAACTGCAAGTTTAAGGGAAAAACGAGATATTTTTGCTAATCGGGATTCAAAAGTCTACCTAATTTCCTTCTAATTAAGTAAGGGGGTGTTATCTAACCCTAGGAACCTTACCTGAGTGAATCCAATGCATGTTATCTAGACGCCTAAAGTTCAAACCTTATGTGATTATCTAGTTAGTTTAGCTTTTTCGAGTCTTCAACTCCAAAAGACCTAATTATGCTAGTTCCACTATCAAACCCCCATTTTAGGTGTAATTTAATAGCTATAAAATCCTAAATAGGTGGCCACCACACAAGAATTTAAGGATAAGAACAAGCATTGTTACAACAACAACAACAACAACAACAACAACAACAACAACAACAACAACAACAATCCATGCTTTATTTAAACGTAAAATCCCAAAGTCATACAATAAAGCCCTAAATCACAAGTTAGGGTCCATACCCAAGCATCTCAAGCTACTATGAGATTTAGTTTGTAGTGGAAATAAGGAGCATCTGTCCTCCATAAGAGCTGCTTTGATATATCGGTCGACTAGAAAAAAGAAAACAACGGTTGAATAAGATGTACTCCCTCTGTCCAGTTTTATTGTCCAACTTTTGGAAAAAGGGTGTCCAATATTATTTGTCCTTTTTTCAATACCAAGATATTTTTTCCATACTTTTTCCAATATTACCCTTAATTAAATTGTATAAAAAAATATTGCAATAAATAGCCTCATGTATATTAATTAATGATAATTGTGTAAATAGTGAGAGTACTAAATGCTTTTTTAATCTTTGTACATAAAAAAGGTGGACAAAAAAAAATGGACAAAGGGAGTAATTAAAAGCAAAACTGAAAAGAAGGAAACATAACACTAATTTATGGAAATAAAAGTGTTTATCTTTTTTTTTTTGATGTATGGGTGTCCGGGCTAGCTTACGCGCACCACGACTATTCTCGTAGGAAATATACACGCCTCCTCATGCATACTCCCACTTAATCAGAACTAGGTTACCGAACCCTGTACCTCCTAGATAAGAGACAAGGTCATGGCCATTAAACTAGTCCCAATGGTTATAAAAGTGTTTATCTTGCCTCCACCTCTTGCTCCTTGCCCCCAAACGTTTTTTGCTTCTAAAGTATGATAAATGACTAGGTTTTGCTGAACAAAACAATATTTATAGCCCTAAATTTTTTTTAGCTCAATTGGACCAACTTAAGTGAATCAAAAGTGGCCTGATGAACTCTTCTAAATTTGTACAAGTTTGGGGCTTGTTAGTTAAATGTCCATAACTTATTCTATTCAAATCCAAATAGTGAACTGTTTCTTCTCAAGTGATCTACACTCAAAGGATTCCTTGAACTCGAATTTCATGATTATATTTTTCACCAATTTTGAGTCATGACATACAAAAGTTGATAGAAACATTCTACCGACAATTCATGTTGAATTTTTCATAGACTTCCTTTCTCATTTTGTGTCTTGATTTTAGTTTCTTTGTGACTTTTTGACTTCCTAGTTTCATATTGGAATCTAATATTATTAGTGTACCTATGAGTTTCACACTTAGCACACAAATTACCTAAAAATGCTCCAAACATATAATCATCCAAGAATAAGCCACTAAATCAAAACATGTAAAATAGAAGGATAAAATCCCACACTTAAGCACTTAAACCTTATCAAATGGCGTTTCAAGAGTATGTGAATCTATCAAAAAAAAGGTGAGACATCAACCACCAGATTAAAACACCTTTTTAATCCCTCTAGATAAAACAGATTTTATTTTATGTTATTTTTTCCATAAACCCAAATACCCAAAGTCCAAATCCAAAGTCCTAAGTCCACGCCCTCGCACGTGTGGTGTTCTTACAGGAACTCCACTCACCATGATCTCCAGTTTTGATAACTAATAGAAATTTCAAGGTATACAATAGAATTAGAAACAATCCCTCGACTGAAGCCTTAAACCCGATGACTAGTTTTCAAGCTATCACCTGCTTCACATTCTAAAGTCAAGCGACACCAAATTTTTTTAACATTACAACCAATAGGAGCATTGTTAGCATTGGAAGTAATAATCACAATACCATCAAGAGAATCAAGATTTACAAAAAAATACACCACACTAGATATTAAGATCAAAATATGGATTCAAAATGGAGTCTAAGTTATCACTAAAGCAACATATGGAGTCTAAGTTATCACTAAAGCATTAAGTATGTGGATAATGCTGAGAGAAATTCATTCAAAACTGTCCAACTCCAACATTAGCTCTCATTTCCATTAATAATTATAATTTTGTCTTTGAAAATCAAATTTAATTATATTTGTTTACATAATTCAAAATACCTTGATACTTCTCTTTCATAATTGTTTGATTTCTTCCGCTTGATTACGATTTCTCTCAAAATCTTATTTACTATTTTTTATTTTACTTGAATTTTAATTTGAATTTGAACTCTTTCTCTACTACTAAACAATTTAGTGCCCGACTTAGATTGAATTAAAAAACCACTTAAAATGTTTTATATCTTTAAAAACACTCTAAACCTATAAAATCACAAGATACGTGATTCTTAAAAAAATCACTTAAAGTGATTTTAAATGTCCAAATATTTTTATTTTAATAAAAAAATGTTTTTAACTCTAAAATAATCAATTTTAAGCGGACCCTTAATTCGTACTGAAATATAAATTTTTATAATAATTAGAAATTATGATATGTATATTGGACCTATCAACTTTTCCTCATAAATTAATATCAGTAAACTATCCAAAATCAACATTAAAAGCTACAGGGGGCAGAGCTAGGGGGTTTAAGGGGGTCTATGCCCCCCTACTTTTCAAAAAAAAAAAGGATCATCTTTAAAAAAAATTATAAGTGATTAATACCCAAAATTTTTGAAAATCTTAATTTGACCCCTTTAACTTTTAAAATTTATCTTATTAGATTTTAAATTATTTTATTTATATAATTTTTTAATTTCTTTATAAAAAATTATATGTTATTTTGTATAAAAAAAGAAACTTATAAGATAATTAATTAAAATTATTAATATCGAGACTTATATTATCATCTTTTCACAATATAAGGACATGTCATGCAATTTTGCATAATATATAGACCTATATTACAATTTTTGCATAATATAGACTTATAGTGCAAATAGGAGAAAAAATCGAAGCCGATACCTCAGAACCTCTTTAATTTGTTCCCGTAACGAAAACCTGCCTCCACCCGTGAAAAGCTAATCTATCTTTTTTTTTGTCACATATAGAGAACTAATATCGTTTACTGGTACATTTCGAATTAATCCTACTAATACTAGTAAAGAACTCCACTAACGAACTACGAGGACAATTAGATATGTCTAAATTATTTCTAGTACATTTTGCAAGGATGTCAGCAACTCCGTTAAATTTCCTTTTAACATGGGTGATTTTCCAATCCGGGAATCGTCCAATCCACCTCCATGCTTCAGAAATCATGGGGCGAATTCTTCAATCGATCCCAACATTATGATTAATACCTTGAACTACCTTAAGGTAATCCGAGTAGAAAGAACTACTCTTAATCCCCATTTCCACTGCCGATATCATGGCTAGCAGAACATCCCACGTTTATCCTTCCAGACTGCTATTTATTCTTGCTCTTTTCGTAATTACTTCGTTGACTTCACCCTCTATTAATTGCAATAGAAACCATGCTAGTTGGTTCTCAACTATTGATGTGAGAAGAGTCGCATAACCAAATATTCTCCGCTTCATTTTAAAGGATCAGATTGTCATTATCTTCAAAATCATCTTCCTCCACTTGTACACTCGGTTTCTTTTGAATTCCAAAACCTGTTTATCCAAATAGATGTTTCATGGTAAATTTCGTTTTTTCATTAATCTCTTAAATTACCCATTTTTTCTTTTCGAAAAAGCCTTTCATCCGCGCCTTCCAAATATTCCATAAGGTCAGTAAAATAATTGCGGTCACCTCCCTTTGATCCCATCCATTCTTAAAATAGCTCTCAATAATTTTAATTATCCAATCGCCAATCTTTCCTTCGAAATGTTCATCAATTCTACATTGTAGCTGACAATTTGCCATACACCTTTACTAAAAGGGCAATTTAGAAAAATATGCTCAATAGTCTCTACTCCAGATTCACACCATTCACAGATATTGTTTTCCGAACATTTCCTCTTCTTTAGATTAATTTAGTTGGAACAACATTATTATGTATCTTCCATGCAAAGTTCCTAACCTTCAGCGGGACGTTATGTTTCCATATTATATTGTATAACTTCTTGTTGGTCAATTCTCCTTCTCCAGAAGATTGTCCCAACTTGTCTTCTTCAATTTGAACTAATCGGTGATAACCTGATTTTGTTGAATACTTCCCGTCTTTAGTTGCCGTCCATATAATCGAATCTTCTTTATCAAGCTGCATAATAGGTATTTTTCTAATCTCCACCAGATCTCTGCTTGTACATATTTTGCTTAATATTTCATAATTCCAGTTAGTCATCTCATTATTAAAGCATTCAACTACTCTCGATATCTTATAATCCACTGGTCTTTCTAACTTATAACCTTTACTAATCCAAGCGTCTTCCCAAATATTAATCCTCATTCCATTACCTATTTGCCAAAACCATTCTTCTTTAATAAGTTGTAACCCTTTGTAAATGCTTGTCCAACTCCATGATCTTCTATTCTTCAATGTAGTATTCCACATGTATGTTGTCAGAAAATAAATTCCTTTTAAGACTTTATAAGAAATATGGTTAAATCCAACAGATTCTCATTTGAATACACCCCCCTTAATCAAATGTTTATACATGGATTCGGTATTTTTAAACTAGCCATTTAAACATATTTCTTATAAAAATATCTTTGACACCTTAAAAATTCTAATTCTAGATTACACAACTCATCTAATCAGATCTCTTAAAAACCAATTTGAATGTCTAACAAAAGATTACATTTCCTTCGGACTCCAAGAAGTCCATATCCAAAATTGATCACATTCCCCAACACACACAAATTGTTAAACTTAGGATCCTTTCTCAAACTTCTTTCACTAGCTATTTTTCCCTTGCAAGGAAGATAAAATAATCCTTCACCTATGTCAAATTTTAATCGACAAGATCCCTAATTTTTTCCTGATTTAGCATATATTCATGAATCAAATACATAATTGTAGCTTACTCGGATCAACCCCAAAACCGGAACATATGCATTCTAAAATTCAATTTAAAGAAAAATATAATCACACCTCGACCACCTATCAAAACAGGTAGTATCATCATGAGGTAACTTCTTCTTGTTTAATTGGTCAAGGAGAATTTAAACATTGATACATGGGTATCTAAATCGTACCCTGATGAGCACAAAAGGGAAAATATTGGAATCCCTTTGCAAATACCGTCCATATTGTCCCAAACCAGACATCAATATACCACCAGTTTTTCAGCTTTTTGATTACTAATTAAACCTGCCTCTTATCCCACCCAGACTCCGAGTATATACTTACCCCTATTGTGTACATGGAGAATTTTTCCAGATGATACATATGAAACAGTAGAAATTATTCACAAGGGAATAAAATATTGACCCTATATAGGTTACAAAACCAACATGGATATATTCCGATCCCTATATATATATTACGCCTGCCTCTTATCCATAGGCTATATAGGTTATTAACGAAATCAGTATAACATGCAGTATCAATTAAATAATATTTATCCCAAATTAATGAATCAATAACAATAAAATCTGAAGAGTTCATCACATCATAAGTATCCCAGAGTATTGACTACAAACATAAATAAAGGAAAAAATAAATAGTACGAAATGGAAATACATGATTAAGAAGGAATTACTAAGTGACTAGGCTAGGAAATGATCTCCTTGCCTTGTCTGGTTGAAACCCTGTTTTCTCTCTAAGAAAGATAATAATCTAAGCCATGAATTGTATGATAGTTATGTGACAGATCCTCTTTAATGAATGAAATCAAGAATATATCTAATCCACCAGAAAAGCACCTGCCTAATCCGCAGTTTTCCTTCTTTTTGCTCCTGATCAAGCAATATGTGAAAATTATTATATGGTAAAATAAGTGGAATAATAACTAATTAATCCACGGAAAACAAATTATTTCAATTTTACATTTATTCAATATGAGCAAAACATTATCTTAATGATCTCAGTTTTACTCTGATAAGAGAATTCACTTGAAAGCATATATAAATAAGGGCACTGACCTTTTGCTTTTGCCTTTGCTTTTGCTTTGGCTTTTCCTTTTGTTGTACTCTCGTCCCGACAAAAAGGACTTCCGCAAGTACACTTGAAAGCTTTGATAGGGTGATCACTATCTTCAAAATCAATCCCATAATCCTGCAATTAATTCATCTCACATTCTTAGACGTTGTTTCTAAGGACTAAAATGAAACTAAGAAGCATATATTGACTTCTTACCCATGTAAGTTCTTCCATTGCATTTAGTTTTCTCTTTGTGAAAAAAGCAAGCTGCAGAAAAAAATGAGAAAATACTTAATATCTAATAGTAAAATATTCTAAGCAAAAATTTATAGCACGTACTCGATAATAGTGGCGATCAGGGCAATCCACCTGAACTGGGATGTCAATCACATTGCAGTCAACACATCTGCGTTACGCATTTAAAGATAAGACTGAGAATATTTATATAAAGGAGAAAAACAGTTGATAAAAAGAGGTACCTATGATTAATAAACCTTGCAACGTTTCCTAGATATGTTGCATCCAAACAAAGGGCATTTTCGTCATTTAAACCTGCTTCGGATCCCCAATCTGCATCAAGTTGAACAGGATATGTGTGGCGGTGGTTGCTGGTTTGAGCATTTCTCACGTGAAGTTCCATATTGGTTAATATCTCACCAACATACTCAAAAAGGAAAGCACCTTTTGGTAACTCCTCAAGTGTGCGTATTCCCCACCCTTTATCTTCGTTAGTCCAGAAGACCTAAAGAGTATAAAATTCAGAAGCATGAAAATAGAATAACAGAATATAAATTTAATTTACTAACCTGCAAATTGCGAGTAATGCCTTGCTGGACTATTCTATTCTTACATTGCTTAACGTTGCAGCCACATTTTAACCCGCATTCCTTGATGAAATCTCGCAACAAGTGACCGTTGCATTGTTCAGGCTTAGATCCCTCTTTAGCCTTTGCTTTCTCTATCGGACAATCCTTACAAAAGTGCTTATAATGCTTCTCAGGTTCCTCGTGCATGGAAATACACTTGTGTAAGAAATCTTCTCTCAGCAACCCTTCTTTATTGTATGCATATACTCCCCCATTTTCACGAGCACAAACACAAGTAACTTCATTTGAAAGGCAATCTCCTGAACATTCTGAACAGCATTCTTCATCTGCAATCCGAGCTAAACACCGATCTATGTGTGCAGATTTATAATGGGAACATTCCGAAATGTATGAAAAATTCGGTAACTCCACAGTGCTCTCTGTTTCATTTACTAAGGAGATTCTTCGGTTCTCATATCCATTAGTAATATCATCAAGTGTCCGTGCAGACCAAGAATTTGATGGTCCTGCACCACTTGAACCACATTTCTCTACTGCAGTGGGAGTATCATCCTCATCTTCATATTCCCTGGTTTGTGCCTGAACATTTTATGAAACAAACTCCATTAGCAAAAAATAAAATGGTTCACTGAGGAACAAACTTTCACTACCAGGTGTACAGAGGTGCAAACCTGTTGATGTTCAGTTCCATGTATTTCATCAATAATAGCTTTATAGTTTCCCTCCTCGATTTTTTCCCAATTATTATTATACTTTAATAGTAGCTTCCTGAGGATTGGTTCCAAAGTCTCTTCATTGATGTGTAACTTTGCCATTGCAGCATAGGCCTTTTCAAGCCCTGCGATATATGCCATCACTGCTACTCTGTATTTTAGTGTCTGAATCTTGCATTAATAAAATTAGTCAGTTAAGGACCCATGTGGTTTAAAAAGTAGCACATGTACCCATGTTATTCAAAATAGCAAATATATCCTATGAAGGGATAGATTCACAATTTTAATGTATAATACAGGTATATTTGGCTATTTCACACAGGGACCAATTTTGCAATTAACATAAAAACAAATATAGAGTAGAAACTAAGTCACATATTAAAAGAAACTAATTTCTCTCATCCAGTGCAACCTTAAAAACTATATTCGGAAAAAAAGGAGATTGAGACATAAATAACTAATTCGAACAGGAATGAGCTAGCATTTAACACGTAGATGTAATGACAAATCAAACTGACATTCGAGCTTATCATAAAATTCTTTACTTTAGCTGCTCTCTATATATGGTCTTTATGGTGTAAAAATTCTGCCAAGTCTTTGAGTATTGCTCCAAAAAAATTCTTCTGTCATCCTAAGATCAAGAACTATCAGCATATCCTCATACTTGGATACTCTAATATTTCACACATATGCTTTCATAATTTATCGTAACATTAATTCTCTATTGCATAGACAGTTGGGGCTGCCTGCAGCCCCATTGGCCTCCGAATGTAATCTAAATTTGCTCTTGTACCCCTTATTTCGTCATTAGTATATTAATTTCACTATTGAGTTTTTATATTTTGAAATTATAAACCTAAACATCCTTTTATTTAATTTCTTTTAGCAAATTGTACACATAATATCTAGATAATAAACTAGAATGATAGGGAAAAAATGACAATGTGGTACGAAATTTGTCATCTTGCATGTTCTCCCTTCTCTTATCATAATTTTTTTTCAAAGATATATTATCTCTTTAAATAGTACAATAAACTAGTTTTTTCTAAAAAAAAAAAAAAGTTAAACAAAAACACACATCATCTAATCCCTAATCTAGAAAATAAAACCTCAATAAACTAGTTTAAATATTCAAAATATAATTAATATCATTATACTTATTTAATTTTATAAGTATTTTCTCACACTATTTCACATAAAAAAATGAATCTATTATAAAATTAACCTCTTTAATTATAATTTGAAAACATTACTTCCAAAACTAATATATATATATATATATATATATATATATATATATATATATATATATATATATATATATATATATATATATATATATATTAACAACCTAACTCTATTACTTTTAATTTTAATTTTTTTTAAATTCCGTCTCTAATATTGCATCGATTTCTATGCTTTTTTTTCTTTCTTTTTGGTACGTGGGTGGTTGGGCTAACTTTTGCGCACCACGACTAATCACACAAGAGTATGCAAGCCCGATTATGCATAACTCATGTAAATCAGAAGTAGATTACCCATATTTAGGGAGGGGTTCAAAACTTACCCCTTTCACTTTATTCATTGTAATAAAAAACAATACAAGAAACTAGTATTTTTAAGAATGTAAAGATTAAAAATGTAAGTCAAAGAGAATAAACATTTTTACTCAATGATCCTATTAGAAATTTTAACCCAATTTGTACACATATATGATACATTTAGGCGGTATTTCTGAATCAGTAAATTAAAACTACAGTTTTAATATTCTTTCCCTTGGATCCCCTTGATGATATCATTTTCAACTAATCTTAAATTCGACAAACTTTCTTACCTTAGCATTTTATTTGAAATTTAAATGAAATTAATTTGTAAGATTTTTCATAGATTTACGATTACATTGATAGAACAGTCACACTATCTAACCTCTAGACAAAAAAAAAACTTACTATACCTAGGAAGCCCCTATACAATACAAACAGAAATCAACAATTGGATTTTCTTTAATCTCCAAGACAAACACACCAATTACACATATACATCAAATTACATACATATTGCAAAACAAAAAAATAACTAAATTTATTAAGTCAATTTGTATAATAAAAGACATCAGTTGAAAATAAACTTACAGTAGACAAGATCGCCCAAAAGAATCAAAATTTGTAAATCGTGCCGCCAGGTTGAGAAGGAGAGAATAGAAGGGTTTCGACGTTGTTTTTAAGTTTTAATATTTTATTTTATACAAAAAAATTAGAAATTACGGATTTCAAACAAAATTATAATACTCACGTCTTAAAAAGAAAACGTTTTATGAATTATGTGGGGACACTACTGAAAATTAATGGATAACAAAATTTTTGACACGTCACATCCAATAAATGCTTAGGAAATCAAGGTCGATTGATGCAATAATCATATTTTCTTGACAAAAAAAAAAAGAAGATGCAATAATCAAGCACAATATACAAAAAATTTATTTATTTCCACTGAAACTAATATCTAAGGGAGTATTTACAAGGCTACGCTATTATATTATAACTTAACAACCTATATTTGTAAAACATGAGCTTCAATAAATTAACATACATTTATTCTATTCTAAAATAAATTGTGTTAACTCATTTGTAAGATTTTGAAATAACATACATATATATTCTTTTTGAAATAATTTGCATATATAGAAATATAGTACACATAATGTGTATTCCTTGCTTTCAATGTTACATATCAAATGAGTTAGTTGTCATGGAACATATAATACGGATCGGTCTTCTATTCTATTGTTTATCGTTCTATCATCACTAATCAATATATATAAGATTCCAATAGAATAGAAAAGAATACTACCAAGGAGAAAAGGAAATATCCTTTCCAATTAAATATAAACCCATTGTCATGCTCTCAAACCCTGACATAGATTATAGGCTTATGAAATATATCTCTTTAAAATTTGTTTTTCTACTACCTACGATATTAAACCCAAGAAATTAGTTATAATTATGACACCAAAATTACTAGTAATCAACCCAATCATTCGAGGGGAGACATTAATAGGATTGTTACACTCAATGCCTTTTAACACTATCATCCTCTTAATGTGCCATGTAACTATGATACAACGATTTTTTAAGTCTAAATCATAATATCAAAAAGACCAAAGATTCAACTATTACAATGTTCAACCGATTCCCCTTGGATCGATATCTCGGTCTAGAATTCTCTCTAATTGGGGAGAGAGAAGGTCACCCACTTCTAAATAAAATATACAATACTCTCACAGTTTTAGGAGTTGTGCAATAAATAAAAAATACAAACTTTGTTTTAATAATTGAAAAGTGAAAAGTGATACAAACATTGTTATAACAATTGAAAAAGTCAATTTGTTAAATAATTTCTTTGTTTTTTTGGTCGAATAATATAAACAAACATTCCTTATAATCTTATCCTATCCCTACTTTTTGAAACAAAACACACAACTATTTCGTTGTTGGTATACTTGCATCCTTTTCTCTCTATCTAGCTGTTATCATAAATTTGTCAGCTCTTCAATTTAAATGCCTTGGAATATGTTCAAACCTGACTGGGCTATGTAAGGATGCCAGTAGTCTAATCTCTTAGATCATTGGGTGGATCCTCCAACTTTCTCCTGATAATCGCTTAATACCTTGAATCAGTTCAAGGTTGTCCAAGCAATGCTTTTCTACTCATCTATGAAATTTCCACATAACATTGCAGCCTACAAAACGCTTGCACTTTTCCTTCTAATACTGAATTGCAAAGTGTAGTTCTGGAGTGCTCTATCACTGTTCTAGCACGAACATGTTGTTGTATAATACCAAATCCTATCATATACGCATATCACATAAAGTTAATATATGTTGAAATTCCGGTATCTGGACTTGTATATGTTGTTGATTGTGATTGTTGTTGGCCAATGGTTGCGGTGTTCTCCATTCTGGTCCAAATAACTCCTGCATAGACTTGCTAATCGTAGCAAAGATAGATTCAGTTTATATTTGTATGATCTCATGTATACAATACGTTTTTGCTTTCCAAATTTTCCATATTAACAAAAATATGTTTCAACAACTTACCTAGTATCCCAACCTCCTGTTTGATACATTTTGATAATTTCCAAGATCCAGTTTTTAATAGTAGTACTCTCATGTTCTTAAATTCTAACTTGTAGCGTTGAACCTACCAAAATAATACGACTACTTAAACAATATAAGAATAAGTGCTCTATTGTTTTAGTTTGATTAGTACACCATATACATTCGCATGTATCTAAACACTTCTTCTTACGCTGATTGTCCTTAGTCGCGATGGTATTATTGCAAATCTTCCAAATGAATAATCTTACCTTTGTTGGGACGTTATATTTCGACATTGTTCTCCAAATATATGGGTCTTGAATTTAAATGTGCTGATGTTTGTGGTTAATGATATATTTGAGCATCTTTATGGACCTTGTATCCTAATATATGTATTATTCTACCCATTTGTGGCATGCGGACAAATAAATTCATCTTTAGCTTTATTGTTATACAATCTCATACGTAATATTTCTAGTATTATGGGTCTTGGAAATGTATTATCTAATATCTCTATATCCCACTATTTTTCATGGTGTCTCCAAAGTTGTGATATATTTTGTTGTAATTAGTAAATTAATATTGCTTTATTAATTTCTTCATAATCTTAGGGAGAAGTGGAAAAGCTAGACATGTATTGAATAGTCTCACATACGAAGTTGAACAAAAAACCATTGGAATTACTTAAAGTAAAATGGGTTTCTATTTCTAATTTCCTCATCCTTGTAGGGGAAGTGGAAAAAAATTCATGAGTTAGAAATTCCCACATCGGAAACGTATAAACGAATAAGTAAGTTTGTATGAGCTTACCTACTATCCCTTTCAAAAGGCTTAAGGCTATGGAGGCTAAAAGAGAATAAGGAAGGCCCCAAACGCGCACACCACCAACTGCCCGCCCCTTCCTGCCGCCACCAGGGATTTTTGGGAAGTCTTGGGGAATTACAAGATTAAAATAAAACTGAATCTGAAGATAGGCTAGTACTGAGTGGCTAGTATTTATACTAATTGTTGGTACTTCATATTATTTCTAGCCAGAAGAAAAAAGTCCAAGAACTAAAAGGCTCATTAACTATGAATATTCACTATCAAGGCTCAATGGTTACAGATGTTACAAGAGTTGGTCAAACATGTCCAAGTCCATGCATGGACCAGAAGCTAGAAGGTTGTCCAGGTTCATGATACAATTTTAAAATGTATAACCAGTAACGTCTATAATAAATGACATCTTAAACACCATTTATGGCGATGGTGTCAGTTAGAGCGTGATAAAATAACGATAAAATAAGATGCAACTAACACCCTAACCTAAACACGGTACTCACTGCAAGTATCATAGATCGTATGCAAGTTTTAATAATAAGTAGAGATTCGTCTCAGGAACTTAGTGTGTTATACGAATGGATTAATAGAAAAACGTAGTAATAAATAGTTCAATGAATTTAAAGACAATAAAAGTAAATTTGAATGATTGATTGAGGAAATAATGATTAATTAAACTAAAAACTAAATAGTAAATAAAAGATGAGAGAATAAGATGAGTGAATATGGCTCGGGTTTTGCTAGTATGCATTTATCCTTCTATTTCTTTTACTGGTTAATAAGGGTGATTAAAACTCTTAAATAAGTAGCCAAGATTCTATATTCTTCCTAACCCTCTTCCGAGTTGACTTAGGTGGGGACCTAATAATTACTAGGGGACTTGGGTAAGGGGACTCTGCACAATGATCGGTGATTAAATCTCAAACCCTAATGACTATCTAGTTAGGCAAGCCTTCCGGTTCACTACCGCACACTAGACGCTTATGTGATGTTTCAATAATTAGACACCCCTTCCGGGTGACCATCTAACTACTATTAAGACAATCCTAATGTGATCAAGAGTAAAACTGGAAGTAAATCAAAGCACATAAAAAAACATATGGTTAAGAAGTTAGAATCAATTTAAAAGGTTTTCCCAAACAACTTAGATAGAAGAAAATAGAATTCAAATATTATACATATGCCAAACCCAAGTTATGAGAAAATTAGTTTATGCTAACAAGAATAAAACTAAAATAAAGATACATACTGTCAACTTGCTTCTCTTGAATGAATTCTATGATGAATAATACTAAGGATTAGTTGAGGAAGACCTTGGTCAAAATTGGTGAGTAAAAGGTAAGTAATTTGAGTCCAAGTCCAACTCAAATTCGTTTCCTAAAATATAGAGAGATGATAAAACACTACTGTCGTGTTTTGATCGTATCTCCTTCGTTATTGGTCCAATTTTGAATACTCTTTTGAATACTTAATACTTGGGCCGAACTTCAAGCCGCATTCTTTAACTGTTTTTATCCTAAGAGTATGAGATTAAAGGATCAAATGGAGTTTTGCCAAGAGAATGGAGAAGAAGTAGGAGATGCATGGAGAAGGTTCAACTGAAGTTAGCTAGATGTCCACTTCACGGTTACACCCCATCTCTACAGTTAGATATGTTTTATCAAGGTATTAATGCAAAAAGTAGATTGAGGGTGGATAATCTTGGAAGAGGAGGATTTGTGTCCATGGATCCTACCGAAGTCGCTGAAGGTATGACACATATTATATAAACTGAAAAGAGTTGGCCAATTTCGCGAGCTCCCATTACAAATACCAAAGGTACACTTCGATTAGATACAGAGACTGGTCAATCAGCTAAATTAACAGCATTAGAGAATAAAGTCAAAGAGATAAATCTTGAGATGCAACAAAGACGTTAGAATTCAGCTGCGACAAATATAGTGCAAGAAGCACAAGGTGGTCCAAAGTGTGAAGTACCAAACCATACATGGGAAGAATGTGAAGAAAATCCAGCATCTGTTTAATTCATATTCAACCGAAGAAATTACCAATTTGGTAATAAACAACATCTGGGTATGCAGTATTCAAATCCACATGGGGCCGCAAATCAAGGTACTTATCAACCTCATCCCAGAACAAAACTTACCAACCGAGAGTTCAAGATACTTATCAAGGAAATCATAATTTTAATAGACCAGCTCCTCCACAACAACCTACCAATGATTATTATACTGATACTCTAGCTCAGAAGTCTTTACCACAACATCCTCAAGAAAGAATAAGTGGGAGAGATGAACATGAAGAATTTTATGGATCTAATAACGAGTAATAGTCACTCGCAAAATGAGAAGTTGAGGGAACAAGAGGCTTCAATCCATATCTTGGGAACATAAGTAGAGCAAATGAATAAAGTTTTAACGAATATCATGGAAGCAAGTGAATTGAAGGTCATTGAAGGAGATGATTCCAATGTTGGGTTCGAAGCTTGTAAGGCAAATTGCCTTGGAATATAAGAGAAAGAGGAAGTGCCACATGCTGCAGAAATTGTCGTGGACGTTCCTAAAACTGAAGAAGAACCAACCAAGTCTTGCCTCAAAGACTCTGACTTTTCTGAAGATTCGGATTCATCCAAAAAATCAGAGTTTATAGATCTTCTAAGGCGATATGCAAGAAGAGATTAGATCGGTTATCGAGTTTCAAGCTACCAGAGCAAAATATAAAGAGGAATAAGCCTAAAAAAACAGAAAGAAGAAGTTGCACCTGCTGTACAAGAAGAAGAGAAGGTGGGATCACCACATGTTGATAAAACAATGTCACCATCTATTCCTAAGACAAAACCGAAGGTTGACATTAAACTCAAGATATTTTTAGAGGTTAATAGTCCTGAAAATATCAACGCCCAAAGGCTTGAGATTGCGAAGAAAGGGCTTACATCCCAACAAGTTTTTATGAAAGTTATTTCAGAAAAAGAAGCGAGTGTAGAAGCCAGAAAAGAGACTGTGGCTCATACTGAGAGAGTCTCAAGAAGAGTTGAAAAGGAGTTACCACTCAAGCTCAAAGGTTCAGGAAGCTTTAATCTTCCTATTCAAATTAGTGGTACGCTCAAAGTGAAAGCAATATGTGGTGTTGGTTTGAGTGTGAATCTTATGCTGAAGTCCGTGTTCGATAGGCTTGGACTGAAGAAGACAGAAAAAGCTCCCGTAAAGTTACAATTTACGGATAGGTGACAAAGGCACAGGTAAGGGTGCACACGGGTCGGGTAACCGACCCATTGATCCCTAGGAAGGAACCAGCCCGCATATGCGGGTTTATGGTTTGTAAAACCGAAAACCAATCCACTGTTATGAAATAGATGTGTGTTGGTTTTTATCGGGTTTAGTAGTGCGGGTTCGGTTTTGGTTTTTGCGGGTTAGTGTCTGTTTTGGTTTGGTTTCGAGTTCAATTTATTTATCATTTGGTCCTTCAAGTAACATATATTACCAAAACATTAAATCAAAGTTATCAAACTACAAGATTACAAATTTTTCATATTGCATATCCAAAGGACCAAAAAGGAAAAAAAAACTGAATTACATATTACCTAGCCAAAATAACAAAACCAAACTGAATTACAAATTACAATACACAATAGTAAACTCAAAACCAAACTGAATTACAAACATTTTCAAAAACAAACTTCAACTAATGCTTGATTGATTTCCGCAATTTCAAGAGTTGAGTTTGAAAATACAAACACTTCAATTCCTTTTAGTTTTTATTCCTTTCCAAGTTTCTGTTTGGGAAAAGATGTACACAAAGATGTCTATTTTGTTTAGTACCAAGTGATTATGAACTTATAAATTGCAGAAATGAAGAATTCATAGCCTCGGATTTAAAAAACCTTCAATATATAATCATTGGCTATGAACCAGTGCCTCAGATTAGCAATATAGTCATCATTGGCACTTTACCTATAGGGACAAGGGACATGGTCAGTTTTCTTAAAAACCCTACAATTTTCATATACACAATGCATGAACAAAGTATGCCATCTCAAATGAGTTATACTTCCTCACCCGAATGTATAAGAAAATGCACATGTACAAATTACAAAAACCTTAAAAGGCATCATAGGAAGTCCATGAGTTGCAATCTTTATTCTATATGCAGTGGTATAGTGAAATGCAAGGCATTTAAGTATGAAACTGACTTATAACTTACATAAGGTTATTGGCTAATACATTGAATCAGTTAGAGTGGATTGTGAAGTGTCACTCAAACTTAATTCATCTAAACCATAATAACCTACATAAGAAAAAAGATTCAAGTTAGATAGTATTAAAAATTCCAAGTTATACTCGCAAATTGCAAAAAAAAAAAAATAGTTAAGTACTAAAAAATTAACCAGCCCAGCTTCCAAGTCTTCCACAAGTTGTTTAGACGTACTAAGATTAATTGGAAGAGAAGATCTTAGGCAATTTTGAGTACAAATTAAAGTTTCAACAGTTTTGGGGGCCAAAGAACTTATAAATTGATCAAGTACTCTCTCACTTGTGCTAAAGGCTGATTTAGATGCCACTGTTGAAACTGGAACAGCCAACACATGTTTAGCAAGTTGGGACAAGCCTCATACTATTACTTTTCCACCAATTTAAAATGTCAAAACTAGAAGTTATCTCCTCTATATCTTCTTTTAGATATCTTTCTAAATCTGATCCTTTAGAAGGATGTTTCTCAGCCATGAAGGACTGAAATCTACCACCAAGAACACAAGGAGATTCAACTATGCTTGTAGTAGAGCTTCCTACTTCACCACTACTTGCACTATTAGGAGCAACAACTTTTTCATAAGCTTTAAACATCCTTGTTAAAACATCTTTAACCCTAGTGAACAATAGTTCACTTTCAGCTAGTGTATACATAAAACTGAAGTAGCATTGAAGGTATTGCAGTTTTTCCTAGGATTTAAAGCAATTGACACATAGAGTATGATGTTGATACTATTAACACCCCAGTAAATGTTGAATTTTTTTTTTCATCTCACTAGCCATTTTACTAAGTACTAGATTCTCATTAGCACACACTTCCACAATTTTTTCCTAGATTTAGACTATCTCATCAAAGAAGACATTTGTTGTAACATATAAAGTACCACTAAACTTCTTTGTGGAAATGTAGAACAACCTCAAAAACTCAACAAAACACCTCGCATTTCCCAATCAATTATGTTTGGAGGATTTCTTGAATCCTCCTTAAAATGTGTAGTATAAGAAGTATCATCTAGTTTCATTCTTGCAAATACAGTTTTAAATTTTTCCGCACACTCAAGCATCTTGTATGTAGAACTCCATATTGTTGGAACATCAAAGCACAAGTTGGATTTATATTCAACCCCACACAAAGTCACAAATTTTTTAAAAGATCTGAATCTGGAAGGGGAGGATCTAACATTTCTCACTGCCTCCCTTATATTTTTGATACAAGATTCTAACTCAACCATACCCTTTTTAACATTAAGGTTCAAAATACGAGCACAACACCTTACATGAAGAAATTCATGTTTATGAAGAGTTTATGGTTTGTCACCTGCAACTTTCACCAAATACTTAATAGTAACAGTGTTAGAAGAAGCATTATCAACTATCAAAGTAAGATATGAATTGATATTTCATTCCATATGAATTGTTTCTACTTTTCTACCTATTGTTTCACTTTTATGATCCTCAACTTTACACCTATGATTCTTTTATTTAATTTCCAATTAGAATTCACATAATGGGCAGTCAAACACATATAATTCAAATTCTGATTAGAGGTTTATGTATCAGTGGTCATACTTATGGTCATGTTTTTCAATTTTTTTTCAACTTAAACTTTTCTTCTTCATATGTAGACATACACTTTCGCATAATAGTTATTCCAAACGGTATAATTTTAAATTTGGGTTGCATTACATTACAAATTTTTATAAAACCAATGTCTTCCACAAATCTAAAACTTAACTCATCTATAATGACCATTTCAGTTAGGGCTTTAGTACAAGTTTTAATAGAAAACACATAAGTTCCAACTACATTCTTTCCCTCATTAGATTTCCTAAAATTTAACATAGTTTGGCCATTTTCTATTGGAGGATAAAAGGGATATTTAGGTATCTTCTTAACTTGATGTGATTATTTATATTAGTTGTACCATGCTTCCTAGAATTAGCTGCATATGAATGTTCACAATATTTGCAAACTAATCTTATACTACCATCTTCATAAGTAATAATTTCAAAAAATTTCCAACAATCAGAGGTTTTTTTCTTATCCTTTTTAGGGACATGGGGTTTACTACTAGAGGGGTGAGTGTTAATTGGATCAGAAGAGTTACCAACAGGTTTTTGATTAACACCTTGAGTGGGTTGTATAGTAAAATCAATGATAGATTCAGATTCATCCTCCATAATTAATAATCTTCAAAACACAAACATGTATCAAAAAAAATCATTAGTAATAATCATAATACATAATAATAACCTTATATTATATTCAAAAATCAATTACAATAACCTAATAGATTACAAAGGAACTGAAGAATAGAAGAGTGAAGATTCAAACCTGGAAAATGAGGTTTTAAACTAACTCGGCTTTTTATACAAATTCAGAAAACGCCACATTTCATTGAGTCATCAACCATAGTATAAAGTATTAACCATGGCTTAATCGATTAACCATGGTAAGCTCGTCAATCGGAGGTGATAAACATCATGAGAGAAGTCATGAACATAAGATGCGGACCTCAAAGGTTGTTGTACCCTCCAAATCATTAATGCGGAGTAAAAAAGGAGGCATGAAGACGGTGATGGATGGGTGAAAAGACGGATGCAGAGCGTAGCGAAGAGAGAAGGTGAAAAGGATAGGGTTTTTTAGTCATTTTCGTGTAAGAGTCGAGAGAGAGAATAAATAGCGTATGGAGAACGAGCAAAATGAGGTGGGATATATCCCACCTCTTATATATTTACATATATATAAAAAAAAGGGCCAAAACTGCGTGTTTGGTTGGGTACCCGCGGTTTGGGTTTTTCCCAAACCGAAAACCATACCAAATCTACCAAAAAAATTATTTTGGGCCCAATAGAAACCATGGTTTGTGCGGGTTGGTTTTTTGGGTTGGGCTGGGTCGGTTTTGTACGATTTTACGATTTCGTAGTTTTCGTGTACAGTCCTACTTTTCATCATGGTTATTTTATTAATTAGAGGTAGGGCAATGCCTTTCACGGGTAGCCATTAACAAAATTTTAACAAGATGATAACTTCTATAATTTCTATGACAACTAATTTTATGATTGAGAAAATAAACAAGCACGAGTTTGCAAAAATGATTGCAAATTGGTCTATGATGATTATATTAAAAACTAAAAGTGAAGAACAACTAAAATAAAAGAGGGCATATTCTGGAGAAATATAAAGCGACAATTTGCATAAAGAGAGAAAATAAAGAGACTTGATATTGCCAAATGCTCTAAAAGTGATTAATGTTTATAGATGGGTGTTGTGAAATGCTTACCATCTAGATTTGCTTACATGCATATATATACTCTTGACACCTCGCTAGACGTCATTTCAGTTTCTATATCAAGATTTCCCCACGCTTCAGTTTTAGCAGTTTTAGCAGATTCATAATGAACTCCAATATTTGTGCATGGTTGCCAACTGTCCAAATGAGTAATGTTTTGGCTCATATATCGTCTAACCCCTTGAATTTGTACCGATGGATGAGTTGATATATATAAATAATTAATAATTGTTATAGTGAGTTAAATGATGACGAGCGTTCTGTCCATTTTCAGAATAAAAGTATTTAAAATGCTTTTATGCCATATCATTAATTTTGTAAAATATATCATATAAATTTTAAAGAATAATTTAAATATTTTAAATAAACTATATTTTTATATGACTGTATCATAAATTAGTAATTTTATTTAAAGTGTCTAAATTATTTTTAAAATCTATAAAATATTTTTCGAAATTAATGAAATAGTCTAAAAATAAACGTTTTTTGAAATAGATATTTTGAAACGTTTAGCCTAAATATATTTTTAGACCATAAATAATTACTTAAAGAATAGAACTTGTTCTTCTTAATCTTATATACCTCCCCACCTTTTCCTTTTATCTAATATGTCCATGTCATATTATTAGTTTCACTCTACATCGATTTCCAACTACACGAATTCTATCTGTAAGCATTTGGCCTTATTTTTTTGTTATGTTTTTGCCTTTACCCAATATATTTTTTTATAATCTTTGAATCCTTATTACTATTAAATTTGTATGTAGTAAAATTATAACTTTTGTCAGAACTTTTAATTTTTTTGTAAATTAAAGATTTATATAATCTGTTTCACTCTTTTAATGAAAATATTTTCCATGAATCCCACAAGATTTTCCATACGCTTTATCATAACAAAGAAACATAGGATATGATAACTTACTTGACTAATAACCGTAATTGCTATTGAACAATATCCATCAATAATGTTGAGTTCATTTTCAATCTCTTGGTTTTTAATTCCTTTTTAATAAAAGATGGAAAACTAGTGGATAAAAAGGGTGATTGTAATAGATATATGAAGTCATATGGATTCACACATGAGAATTTATATACTACTATTGTTGTATAGGTGATAGTAGAGCGATCCTGATATATTTATGGTTTAAAGTGAATTTCATAATAAAGACTTTTATATATAAAAGTATAAAGAAATTGAGAATTTTTTGTATTAGTGTTGATACTATTCTGATATTTATATTGATCCAACACCGGAGGCTCCTCCGGACGTGATGGCTATGAAAGAACCGCGGCCGCCGGAAGGCGGTGATACCTTAATGGGTGACGGCTTGCTGGCTATTAGCGAAGATACGAAGTTTCCTCCGTTGGACAGAATTGATACGAGGCAGGCAAAGTGAGCACGGCCTATTAATGGGGCTGGGGTGGTTTCTGGCGAACAAATCGCTTCTCCGGTGGCTGGGTTCCAGGCTAATTTCAATTCAATTAATCCTCCAAAGAAAAATTCAGGTCGGCAATCTGCTCTTATGGATAAAAATTATATTAATCCTCCTATTGTTGACGACAAAGAAATAAAAATGAATAGAATAAGTGGGTTAGATGAGACCTTTATTGCTTCGATTAGAGGTGATGAACCCATCCCCAATTGTGAATTTCCTCAAGTGCTTAGGACCAAGGATGAGATTTTAGAAGGAATACAGTTGTGGGATAATACAGTAGTCGTGAGGCTCTTGGGTTATAAGGTTAATTTTGGGTATTTAGTGACTAAGCATCAACAAATTTGGAACCCCGAGGGGTTGTTTGAGCTAATCGATGTGGGTTACGGGTATTTTATGGTGAAATTCTCTAGTAAGGATGACTTTGAGTTTGCTCTTGATGGGGGACCTTGGATGATATTTGATCACTATCTTGTGGTGAGAGAATGGACTCCGGAGTTCAAACCCCAATCTGATTCGATAACTACCACTACAGCTTGGGTTCGAATTTCAATCGTAGGAATGCAGAATTATACCGCACGGATCCTGAGAAAGATGGGTAATATAATCGGGTGAACTATTAGGATAGACCCGTTGACAAAGTCCAGGAATAAGGGTAATTATGCGCGCCTTGCAGTTGAGCTGGATTTGGGGAAGGCTTTAACACCTAAGATTCATATCGGCGGCGAGGTTTGTCTTGTCGAATACGAAGGTCTCCATTTAGTCTGCTTTGAATGCGAAAAATTCGGGCACCAAAAAGATAAGTGTAAGGGTAAGACTAGCTCCTCTGATGGTATGGTTATAGTAGAGGTAGGTTATGTTGGGGAGCCGGAAACTAATAAAAATGAGGCACGGGAGAATACTTCGACATATGGTGAGTGGATGGTTGTAAAGCGTAATAACCGGGTTTTAAATAGAAGTGGAGGTAGTAATTCGAATGGGTATAAGGGTGGATGGAATGGAGAGTTCGGGACGAGGTACGATGTTTTAGGAGGTAATGGAAGTGGGGACATGGGGTATGAGAATAGCAGAAAAGAAGCTGGTGCGAATAAAGCTTCGACGAGTTCGATAGGGAAAACAAAGCGGGTTCAGGGACTTTAAATAGAAATAAGTCAAAGTTGGGTGGTGGTCATAAGATAGTTGTTTCCCCTGAATTTGAAACGAGAAAGCAACGGGAGGCGGCGCCGGAAGTAATTAGTTTCGTGGCCAAGCTAGGAGTGGAAATTAATGAAGGGATAGAGGAAGTTCGTGGGGCGGGGCAGGGAAAAAGACACGGAAAAAGAGTTGCAGCGGCGGCGGAAACACAAGTCGCCAGACCTGCGATGGGGCCACTGATCATTCGTGGGGCGGAGAGTGTTGAGCAAGGTGAGGGCAATAGTGGAAGTAGGAGGGATCTTAGTGTTAGGCGAGAGGAGTTAGAAGCTCCTGGGAACGGTTCTGATAGGAATTACACCAAGTACCAAAGCGCAATTATGGAAAATAATGGGGGTGGAGTGGATAGATGGGTTACTACTCCTAGAGGACCTGTTACTGATTCAGAACTAGAGAAGGGCCTGGTGCTTCCTCTTTAGTTCGGTAGTGGTAACATTTCTGGGGGCCCACCGAGGGAACTTTTTCCTCCTCCAGACCCGGGTGAACTCGAGATTACAACTGTTCCGGAAACACAAATGGGACAAAGGGACGATGACAAGCTAATGGAGACGGTGCCAGAAACGGCGGAGAGGAAGGAACAGGTATTGCCTTAACCCTTTTCTTTCTTTTGACTAACTTCTGTTATTTTTTCATGTGTACAAACTACAGGTATAATGGGAGTTGGGATGGACTTTCTCAACCTCTTAATGGGAATTGCCATGGCGCGGCAGCGGACAACTTTCAAAGAATGGTCCGAGAGATGATGAGGGCCCACTTTGTGTGGCTAACATCATTGTGGAACCATGAGTCAGTGGGTCCAAAGCGGATGAGATAATAGGAGGTTTAGGCAAGGCGAATTCTTTGAGGGTGGATGCGGAGAATTTCAAAGGCGGAATATGCTTACTATGGGATGACTCGGAGATCGGCATACGGGTGCTCTCCGCAGGGAAACAAGTAATAAATATTGAGGTTTTCAAAGATAATAGTGTGCCTTGGTTTTTGTCTGCATTTTATGCGCGACCCATGGCGCAAGATAAGGAACCTTTGTGGGAAGCGCGTCACCAGGCTTTTAGTGGAATCGATAGTCCGTGGTTAGTAGCAGGAGACTTCAATCAAGTGGGTAACGAAATCGATAAGAAGGGGGTACCCAGTGTAACACGTAGGATGGAGAGGTTTGAAGAATGGAGGGAGGGGTGTGACTTGACGGACCTGGGTTTTGAGGGACCTAGATTTACTTGGTGCGATTCGTGGAATTCAGGTCAAAGAATATTTCGCAGGTTAGATAGAGCATATGGGAATACAGGGTTATTGTCTCTTTTTCCATCCACGAAGGTGTTGCATTTAGATCGTCGCCATTCGGACCATGCCCTGATCTTGGTGCAACTTACTTCAAGAACTCAGTGACCGCCCGCAAGGTTTCGTTTTGAATCGGCTTGGTGTTTACATAAAGATTTTAAGTCGGCTGTTCAGGACAAGTGTGATAAAGCTAGTGGGATTTGGGTGATAAATTGGTTGAGATGAAGGATCATTTTTTGGATTGGAAGATGCGAGTCTTAGGGGATGTTAATAAGAAGAAGAAGAGATTGTTGGCGAGACTGAAGGGGATACAGGTTGCTTTACAGCGCGAGTATAATTTGTCTCCGGTTAGTCTTGAGAAGCGTCTTAGAGGGGAATATCTTAGCGTACTAGCAGAGGAGGAACACATATGGTTTCAGCGTTCGAAGGAGACATGGCTACGTTCAGGGAACAGAAATACTAGGTATTATCATTTGGCCACTATGCGGAAACGTAAGGCTTCTAGGATATGTAGGTTGAAGGATTCAGCCAGGGAGTGGGTTGAGGAAGAGCCTGACCTTGGGAATTTGGTTCGGTCGTTATATGTTGAGTTATATTCAGACACAAGAAAGTTCATCGGCCCGTTCGCATTACCTCATGGTTGCAGCTTGGGGGATGTTGAAAGGGGATTGCTTTTAGAGGATTTCATCGATGAAAAGATTAGAGTGGTTGTGTTTCAGTCTAATCCTAACAAGGCAGCAGGCCCAGATGGTATAGCAACCTCATTTTACCAAAAGTGTTGGGAGACCGTTCGAGGAGACATATGTAAGATGGTAAGAGATTCAGTACGGAATATGAGGGTGTCAGCTAAGCTTAATGGAACGTTAATTCATCTAATCCTGAAAGTTGTAGACCCGGAGGTGGTTGGGGAACTTCACCCCATTAGCCTTATCAATGTGCCGATTAAGATGATCATGAAGGCAATGTTTAATCGTGTTAGACCATTGTTAGCTGATAGGATCGGGCCTAACCAGAGTAGCTTTCTTCCGGGTAGGTCTACTATCGATGACATTGTACTTGTGCAAGAAATAGATCATAGAATACAGAAGCTGGGGTCGAAAGTAGGGTTTATGGCTATTAAAATTGACTTAGCAAAGTCTTATGACAAACTTAGTTGGCGGTTCATTGAGTACACTATCGATTACTTTGGGTTTCCGACATCGTGGACTCGTCTCATAATGAACACAATGGAAATGAACAGAATGCGCGTCTTGTGGAATGGGGAGCAGCTAGGGGAGTTCACCCCGCAAAGGGGCATACGGCAGGGAGACCCTCTGTCCCCTTAGATTTTTGTACTTTGTATTGAAAGATTATCTCGTTTAATTCAGGGACTTTGCGATGGGGGGAATGGTTACCCATTCACCTTCATCAACAAGGTCCCCGTATATCCCATGTGTTTTTTGCAGATGATCTAATACTATTTGCGGAAGCGAGTGATCAGCAGATTGAGCTGATAAAGGAGGTGCTCCGAGTGTTTTGTGATGAGGCGGGACAAACAGTAAGCGAGGAGAAGTCGCTTATTTATTTCTCAAGAAATTTGGATGAGGAGAGGGCTACAGACTTAGCTAGGAGAAACGGCTTTACGCGTAGTGACTCGCTAGGTTCCTATCTTGGTACACCGATTAGATCACAGAGATTACCTCGTGGTTTCTTTAGGAGGGTGATAGGGAATATGAAGAGTAAATTACCTAATTGTAGGAGCCAGAATCTTTCAATGGCTGGCCGAGTCACGTTGGCTCAGTCGGTTCTGTCTGCTATACCTACTTACCTTATGCAAACAATGAAATTTCCGGGCTATGTGTGTGACGAGATCGATCGGATTATAAGGGACTTTATATGGGGTTCGTTGGAGGAGGGTCGGAAAATACATTGGGTGGCTTGGGATATAATTTGTCGTCCGAAGAAATTAGGTGGATTGGGTTTGCGTAGCGCGCGGGCCTATAACAAGGCGTTATTAGCTAAGTTAGGTTGGAAAGTGTTACATAGAGATTCGGCTTTGTGGGTAGGGGCGTTGAGTCAGAAATATTTTCGCGATGGGATCCTTGATCGGGTAGTTAAACCTACTGACTCAAGAATGGCAAAGAATATTATGGAGGGGTGTGAAATTCTTAAGAATGGCGTTATGGAGGAGGGGCATGGTGAGGAGAGGTTTTATAAATGGAATCATGAACCGTATGGGGTCTTTTTCGTGAATTCAGGGTATGGATTGTTGTTAAAAGATGCTACTGTGCCGAATTTTGGTTGGAATAGGTTGTGGAAGATTAAGTGTCCACAGGTTGTAAAAGTGTTGTTGTGGCGCGCCATATGAGACTTCCTACCCGTGGGAATCTAGTTGTGCGGGGTGTGATTGGAGACTCGATATGTAATGGATGCGGAAGAGAAGTTGAGACATCAGACATATTTTCCAAAGGTGTAACAGATATAAAGAGTTGATCTCTTATTGCACAGGGACTAGAGTGCAATTTCTGGAGCAGGACAGTAACTTTGGAGTAAACGCTGATGGCGAACAGCTCTTGGATTCAGCAGGTTCTGGTTCGACTTTGGGGATTGAAGCGCACAGCACCTGGTTGCACATGGACTCGGCACACAACAGGTACGTAGGACCTGGACAGCAGCTCGATCCATTTGTGGCAGCAGCACCAGGTATGGGACAACAGGTTGGCTCGGAGGTAGGGGTTGTTGACCTTAATTCGCGAGTGAGCAGCCTTGCTTGGTGGGGCAAGGAACTGTTCCGAACAGACACTTTCTGTGGTATTGAGAGGTGTATTTGGGTAGCAGCGATGGTGTAGACAATATGGATGGACAGAAATACCCGCTTATTTGACAATTCCGCTAGAGAAAAACCGTGGTTGAGATGAAAGCTATTGCTAGAAGCATAGCAAGAGATTATATTAGAGCTTGGGGTGCGGAAGTAGATGGGGGTTAATTGTGTCGTCTCGTAGTACGTTAGTTAAGTGGTTAAAACCGGAGGTTGGGGTGAAGCTGAATGTTGATGATAGCTTGGACACGAGGAGGGGCATTGCGGGAATAGGTGGTCTATTTTGGAATAAAGAGGGGGAGTACTTGGGTGGATTCGTCGGTAAGTGTAGTGTGACATCACCTTTAGAAGCATATGCTCTAGCGTTGCACCATGGGTTGCGTATGGCAATGATTAGGGGGATGTATCTCTCACCATCGAGATCGACTCGAGTGAATTGCACGCGCTAGTGAAGGGCGGTGCGAACTCAAGAGCGGTGGCGAGTGACATTGTGAGGAGTGCCGGGAGATGTTAGCTACTAATAGACATTTCGAGCTTGTTTGGAATTATAGAGAGGCGAATAGATGTGTTGATTGGATGGCGAAGTTTGGTAGTGGGAGTACAGATGGACCAATTCCGTATACGGTTCCTCCGGATGGACTTTGGCGCTTCCTTACGCGTGACCGTTGCGTTTGGGCGGTGCCTCGAGTTGTCATTGATAATTAATAATACTATTTAGGAAGATTTCTTCCTGGTCTTTTGACCTCCTTTGTAACACAAAAAAAATGTTTTATTAATAGGCTAACTTATGATTTTATATCACTAAATTTAAATATACATCATAATATACATATAAATATTTAATTTTCTCAAAAAAAAATTTAAAAATACCAAAATTGTAGAGAACAGACAATGGGTAGGGTTGTAAACGAGTCGAGCCGAGTCGGATACTAGTTTGTGATATTTCAAAATGTTTTGTTTGTTAACTCATGCTTGTTTGTTTAATTTCTCGAGCCGAGCCGAGTTAAGCTCAAATTTAAACGAGCCGAGTCCGAGCTTCCAATTATTCAAATCAGAAATGTTAGAATTTGTTTGTTTAACTATAGAACAATCTTTTTGAGATTCGAGCACGAGTTGCTCATGAACAATTTGTTTTTTATGGTTGAAATGAGACTTTCATGAACTGTTGGTATTTGATGGAGTATGTGGTATGAAAATATGAAACATAACATTAATGAAAAAATAAATGTCTAAAAAAATTTATAATATCAAATTTGATATTGAGGGTTTAATAATATATTTATAAGTAGATAATATATTAATTTATAATTTATGAATTTAAACGAGCTCACGAGTTGAGTTCGAGCAGACTCGTTTACTTATCAAGTTTAAAATGGAGTTTAAGTTTGAACTTGTTTATATTCGAGTCAAACGAGTTTTTATTTGAACCGAACTCGAATTGCTTCGATTCAATTCATTTACAGCCCTAGCCATGGGTGATAGATTTATTGAGTTTTTTTATCCCGTTTCCTTTTAAAAGTCCATATTTTTAATGTACAAAATAGGATTCTTCAGCCTCAAAGGATAACTAAATTGATTTATAACAAGAATATAGTTGACTCATTTGGCAATTGAATTATAATAAGAATATAGTTGACCCAACATGTCTGAGCTTTACTATCTTTTCAATTCTTAAAAAAGAGGTATAGAGTACGAATCTTTTTCATAACAAGTGTAAAATAAAAGGTACAAGGTTCGAGAAAGATAAGGTGAATTGTTTTTCTTTGGTTACATAGGAGAGTTACTTTGGACTTAGAGTCATTGACTCGGTTCGAACCTACACCACTAGGTTGGGATGACCAAAATCGTGGTCAATGAGCTAATTCTAATAATTAGTTGGGATACATTTTGCTTCTTTTTTGATGAAAAGATACATTCTAATATTTAAGTGAAATGTAAATACTTATTCACGTTTAAAGCACATAAATATAATCAAATGACTAAACATAACATAAATTAGCCTTTATCTGCAGGTTCAGTCATAACAGAGTATGTTTAAGGTCATATCAATAAACCACCTTATCAAACAAAAATCGTAATGTGTAGATTTTTGTATTTTTAATAAATGGATACCAACCAGAAAAACAATAAAAAATTATCTAATTATATCAGTCGATCATGTAGATGGTGGATTGTCTTTTCTTCCAATAATGGCGGACTACTGATTAAATTTGACACCCCATCCCAATAAGTCGACGGCCCCTCTCGAATTACGACCACAAAATCAATATTTTTTAAGGCTTCCATTAGTTAAACTTAATTTTATTGGGCCTGTCCAATGAAATTCAAAGATTGTAGAACCTGATGGTTTATTATGTGATAGGAAAGAAGATTAGGTGCCCAGTTTCACAATGATTATGGAGTTGCTACATTAGTGATGGAAGAATATTATATGGTGCTATGCGAAGTTTAAAAGAAAACAGAGGAGTCGTGAGTCTTTTTTTTTCTTTGGTCAAAAAGGAGTCGTGAATCTTGAGATACAACTGAATCAACTGGCTATAGTGGCTAGGGTGAAGTTTTGTGAAGTTTAATAGTTTTACTTATCAATGAGGAAGAATAAATTAATACGAAGATTGATGGTAGGTCTAGCGGTAAGATTATTTTATAGGGATCAAGAAGTCTTGAAATCGAATCTTGTTGGAATTGAAATAATTCCAAGTCTAAAATAGCGCTCTAATATGTATTAAAAAAAAATACATTAATACGACCTCGAATAGGATGAGGGATTGAAAAAAAATAGTTAGATAAGGGAGTTATTGCGACCGGATGAAAAAGGCCCTAAATTAGGGTAGAAATACTTCTCAATGAAATGTATAGTAGCATTTTTCTGATATTTAGTGGCTTATACATTTAAAATATCAAAGTTTTATTCTAGTTTTATTTTACAACATTTGGAGGATTGCAACTCTTTTAACTAGATATCATTTTGCATGCCTATTCCATGTATACAGTTGTCGAGAACGATAGCCTACCATGTTGGATAGAAGTCCATATCCAAACTTTGTTGATACCACACACAAAATCAAAGATCCAATTTTCATATCTCTTTAAGTTTTGGAGTATTTCAGCAGACTGGCGAGAGATAAGAATTGTGTTGTTTTTTATATAGGATAAGAATCTTTTGTCTACGTTTATGGTAATATACTTATATTTTATGGCTAAAAAAGTGTCTCACGGCCTTTTACTTCTCACAAACAAATACAAGCGAACACTTTAAAATATTGGTATATATAAAAAAGTAGAGATACTTTCTATATAAAATTAAAAAAGAATAAAAATTATGAACCTTAACTAGTTAAGATTATCTCAACTGATCAAAGTCTTGGTTATCTTTCTAGACAGTATAGGTTTAAACCGTGTCAATAACACCGAGTCCAAAAAGTGGTTCTCCCATGTGAATCTTTGAATACTAGTATACAAGCTACACGGAAAAGAACATTATAACATATCAAACCTGAATGATATAAATTTTATGGATAAAAAAGACAAAACTAATAATAATAGTAGGGTAACTACTACCGATGATGATAATAGAGATAATACTACTAAATTTAAAGAGAAATAGATAAGACCACACATTAACTTTTATAAAATAAACTGTGATACTGCCTTTTCAGATAAAAGAGCAACGGTACCTTGTATCGTAAAAAACTCTAATAGAACCTTTGTAACATGAAAATGTTGAAAAATAGATGCAGATTCGGTTCCAGAAGTTATCAAAGATTTTGAAAACTACAGAAATGTCAAGAGGCTACCCCTCTGGAAGAGTTATTATTGAGAATGATACTCAGAAGATTATGCACCCTCTTTCTACCAACTAGCTCATTAATTGTCATCAAATTAACAATTTTATTTGTGATATTTATGGCTTAGCGGAACAATCAAAACCTACTTTTATTTCTATTCCTAGGAGCATCAACAAGGCAGCTGACTAGGTTGTCAAACAGGAGTTTTTAAGCACCCTCTTTGGTAATTGAAATTTCCACATTACACGCCAGGTAGCTCAAAATTTACTTTCGAAGAACGAACCTCGAGGGGTTGGTTAAGATTGTAATATTTTTAACTATATTCGAACAAAAAAAAGGCATGTTCTTCCCTAGAGACAAATATCTTCAAATTTAGGAAGAGAAAAAGAGAGCTCATAGAGTTTTTCTCCTAAATCCTTGAATTTTGGCACCTCTTTCACTCCCTTTTGTCATAAACACTTCTCATATGATTACAAGACCGAAATCAACAAACAATTGGGGACCTTTACCCTATAGTTTAGATCCCAAATATGCATCATTGAAACACCTTGTTGCCGCAGTCGAGAAGCCTTTGGTCCCGGTAGACCATATCACGGGTAAATCTGAAGCTCGGTTACTCCTCATTAATAGCCTCACGATGTTCCATGAACCTCTAGAGTGGGTCTTTCTTGGTCTGTCGTTAGCTCACTTACAAGGTGAAGATATGAGGAACCTTAGCTCATTTTTGCATGCTTGAGCACAATTGAAGAAAATACTCAAGGTTTGTACATTTAACTATCTCGTGCCACCTCTATGGTCCACCACCGGCTGGCCAAAATTCTTACAGCTGGGACCATCAATCATTTCAGCCGAGCAAAATTTTTACCCCTTTTCGAGTATAAATAATGGTTGTTCTAGGAAATAGAAAAAGAATTAGTCATTATGTAGACATGAGGGCTCTAAAAAATGGTGAATTAAAGGATGAAGTGGGAACTTTCTTGACTAATGCATAGGTTTAATTTAGTCACTAGTTTTGTGGATTCTTACTTCAGAGTTGTAAAAGAAATTGTTTCCACCGAAACTTGAACTTAAATTGCTTACAAACTTACACTAATAACTTACCAATAGACCTAAAAATCTATTTATTTTTTTAACACTTATTCTTATTTAATTTTAAATATGCTATTTATTTTTTCCAAAAAATACACATACATTTTCAAAATTATCGGGCTCCTGGTGGGTTTGAGCCCTCAAGAACCCCACATATGTCTGACATTGGATATTATTAAGTTTTGTAAGAGGTAGATGAATTTAGAGAATCTTGTTAACTTGGAATGCTTGATCGAGACTGAGTGATGGAACACTTGTCTTCGAGTATTTTCACGAATAATAAAATATCTTTTAATTATTATTACATTTTAATTAAGTAAGTAATAGATATAATAATATGATTCTTAAATTTGATGAAAACATTAATTTTTCTCTTTAAATAAAGTATTAATAGAAATATTGTAAAAAATGTTTAGATAATACTCATACACACTTTCTCCCCCTACTAATATTTTGTACAACAAATACAACAACACCTCTCTCTCTCTCTCTCTCTCTCTCTCTCTCTCTCTCTCTCTCTCTCTCTCTCTCTCTCTCTCTCTCTCTCTCTCTCTCTCTCTCTCTCTCTCTCTCTCTCCCTCTCTCTCTCTCTCTCTCTCTCTCTCCATGGTCAACCATGATAAAATCTTGGTGCATAATTTTTTGAATTTCAAAATAGAATACTCAAGAGTAGAAACTCCAAACTCAAAACTACTCAAATTCATCCTTCGAATCTTGAATTTATACTATTTTTGAATTCTTACTATTTCTATTGAAGACTGATGGGTTTTTTACCCATTGACATTTAAATAAAGTTTTTGCATGTTGTACTCTTTGTGTTCAATTTTAATTTTTGTTTGTCATAGTGGAAAACTTACAAATAGTTTATATTAGAACATTTTAAAAAAAAATCAAAAGATCCTATTAAATAGTGATCAGGCCAGCTTGAGAGATCAATGTTCCTCCGAGTGCATTTAGCAAGCACGTCTATAGTGCCATTGAATCATCGATTAATATGAGAAATTTTCCAGAGAGGGAAACGACCTACCCATTTAACAATTCGACTTGTAATGGTTTAAAACTCTAACAGAGGCAGGTCTTGTTAAGGATGCCTTGAGTAATCTCAAGGTTATAAAGGTAAAAAGGAGAAAATCTGTAGGTTGAGATCAGCCGCTGATCTCATAGCAAGGAGAAGGACCCAAGATTCCCCTTCGATGGAGTTTCTAACATAACATCTTCTATTAACCTTTTGACAAATATTGCCTTCGGTACTAACTCCAATAGAGACCACTGCCACATGCTCCCATTCTTTAATAATAGAGGCGTCAGAAGGCCATATCATATTAGATTCGTCATTTAAAACCAGATTGTCCAAATTGTTTCCTTCAACTGAAGTACCAGAATTAAAATCTTTGTGATCCTGGATCAATGAGCCGACCAGTTTAGAAATGAGTGAATTAGTGTTGTGGTAGATATCAGTAGCCGTCTACTTTTCATTTAAAAAAAAAAAAACCTTTCATTTTATCTTTCCAAATGTTCCAAGAAGTTGTAAGAATATAAGCAGTGGTAAGTTTTTTATCCCATTCATTGGAAGAAAAAATTGAGATTCACATTTTAAATTTGAATCTTATCGATTTTGATTTGCATATGAGACTTGGCCCATACTTCAATGCTAAAAGCACATTTGAGAAAAAGATGTTCCATGTTTTTATTTTCCATTTCACACCACTCACATGTTTTGTTATTAGTACACTTTCTCTTTTTAAGATTGCTTTTTGTCGGCAGGGTCGTTACATACCTTCCAACAAAAATTCCTAATTTTCTCTAGAAGCTCAAATTTTGTTGTGTATTTATATTTATTTATTTTATATATGTATTTCGTCCCTATATGCTTACAAAACATGATAATTTTAATTTGTATGATAACAAATCCTTCTATTTTTGTTAAAGGTTGATGGGTTTTACCCATTGATATCAAACATCTTTTTTTGCCTTTTTTTAGTTTTTGTTTTAATTAGTGTTGAGTATTAACATGTTTAGTACTTTTTCAAATTTTAATCTTACTTTCTGGTGTTTTAGGTTAAGTATAGCATACTGATATGTGTTTCAGCGTTTGTACAATAATATGAATGCTAATGGGGTTTATCAATTGACAGTTAAACATTTTTTTGTGTTTTTGTGTTCTTTTTGATCAATTTCAATTGTGTATTGTTATTTATTTACCATTATATATGTGTGTTTTTCCTTTATCTTCACAGCAAACTGATAACTATACGTTGTACAATAAAAAATTCTCTTTTTGTTAAAGGTTAGTAGTTTCTTACCCATTGTCATTTAAACATTTTCGTTGATTTCTAATACTAGATTTTTGAAAATATGTGATATTTTGATATAACATTGCTTCATTATTTTTGTCTTTACTTTTGTAATTGTGTACTAGGCTTGAGTGGAGGAGTGAGTAAACTAGATTTGTAATCGTGTGTATATGAAAGTTTAAAGGTGTTTTTGTCCAACGGATGCCATAAAATATTACCAAATTGGATGGATATTTTATGGATATGAGCCCTATACATAAGGCCTATTATGGTGGTCATTAACCCCTTATGTTATACTAATTTTACAAAAGATGATGTTCATGAGTAGATTGATAATATATCTCTTGTAAATATCATCATTTTTTAAATTAAAAGTATTTGTAAATGAGGTTTTAAATGAGATTTTAAATTTTATATATGCATATAATATCTAAAATTTCAAAAAATACTTCTCTATCAAAGAGTTTTGAGAAAGCTTTTAGTAGGATCCCCTCAAAAGTCCTTGGTATCGAGTCATCATTTGAAATTCCATATAAATTTTCAAGATAGGCTCTAAACAAGTATTTTTTATATTTTTTGGTGAGAAATTATACTTTTGGTGAAAAGTTATATTCTTTTTGATTTATATTTTAGCCTCAATCGTTGATTTTATTATTAATCTTTGATAAACAGACCCAAGTACATAGTTTTAATGCGAAAAAAACTATTCTTATTATAGTTCTAATTTTTCTTAAAACTTGTGACTTTGGGTTTTACATATAAATATATAACTTAAGTTGTTATTTTTGTTAGGTAAATATTTGTATCAATGGGATCAAAACTATACATTGTATAACCTAAAACTTACTATTCAAGTTGAAAGCAATCCTATCATCTAGACAACTTATTGCACATAAATAATAAACTTACTATCATCACTAAAGGAAAGATGATGGTACATACTATGCCATAGAACTCGGTTTTCGTACCTAGTCAGTTGACTAGGGCCTAGCGCCTAGGCGATTTTACACGTGGCCCAAGCGGGATTAGGCGGTTTTGAATCCCGCTATGTAATTTTATATATTTAGTAATATATGTAGTAATTATTATACTTTTAACTATTTAAGTCATATAATTAATCTAACAACACTATAGTAGATATAAGAAATACTAAAATTAGAGTCATAATATAAACTAAAGAATCCTCGAGAGTAAGACAAATAAAATGAGGATTTAGGAGACCATTTTTTGCTTTTAATCAGAGTGTAGCAGGGCTAGGCGCCCCTTCCATGGATACAAAGGCGCTAGGCAAATACACCTAGCATTTTACTAGGTGTAGGCTATTGAGGGGAAGTTGAAGCTTAGGAGGCGATTTCTACATAATAGGGGGACATATAATACAAAATATGGAAGATGCCAAGCTTTACTTCTTTGAGTATACTTTAATGATATGGGGCCACACCCTCTAAATCTAGCTTGTCCCTCGCTCTCCAAATGCGATATATCTTTTCCGCAAAAGTGATAGGTCTCGATTTCATTTGCCAAGTTTTTTCCATCTTTTATCTTCTTTATCCATTTTAGAGAGCTCGAATTAGTACTCATTTATTTAGTGATACCAAGCCACTTTCAAACATCCCTCCAAACCATACTTGAGACTTCACATTCAAAGAATAAATGCTTGTTGGATTCAAAACCAACAACACCCATACCATAAAGCAAATTCAGTTCAATGTATACCATACGATCTTTACTCCATAATTTTTGTTGTAGTGTCATACATACAATGATATTATGTTTGAGGTCAAACATAGATCTCAAACTATATTTTCCCATGGCCTAGACATATATCGGCAACAAAATACACGCTAAGACTTCTTGGGCAAAACAAGGTATTCTCCACTATTAAGATCTACGACAGACGATAATGTCACATTCCATGCAACTTGTACCTCCATCTCATAAAACCATTTTAATTAGATTTTTTTTCCTTCCATACTTTTGAGATGAAGTCTCTATTATACCCTTTAATTTACAATCTTCCTTCATCAAAGGGGAGTCTGTTCTTGCCAATTCCTATTTCAATATACTCTGATTTCTCAAATACTCACCATATACACATTTGATGCACAAGTAATCCTCTTTATGTATAACTCTTTACAATACTTTCATGAGTAATACTTTGTTCTAAAATCCAAAGTCCTTCAATCTAAGGCCTCCTTATTACCTAAAGGCTTGATTTGATTGATAATTGGTGACAAACCAATGTATCTTGAACATGCATGACCTTATAACAAAGCTGAGAAATGTAGTGCTATTTGCAAGTTCAAGTAAGTATGAATACAATATCAATGAAGATTGATCAAAAGCCAATGAGAAGGAAATATAAGGATAATAGATGATAGATCCAAAGGGATGAATATTGAGCTAAAGAGATAGAAGATTGAGGAGATGAATGCTAAGCTTGAGGAAGATATGAATGTTTAATAATAGATGCTTGAATATGATGAAGATGAAGATAAAAATATAAGATGAGTTTAGAATACGAATATGATTTCTAGGATTAAGAAGTTTGGAGAGCTTTGAAGAAGAGGATGCAAGAAAGATAGATGAGAGTTGGAGATGAAGAAGGGGATATTGGGAACAGAGGTGCCAAACTCATGAATAAGCAATTGGGTGGAAAGTATAAATACATTAGAGAACAAAGACCTTTGAGAAAAATATTAGGCGGAATGCCTAAGATCATTGGAGATTGGAGCTGAGAAAAATATAAGTGTGACCTTGTAATATGCAAACTAGGTGGAATGCCTAAACACATTAGAGATTGGAGTTGAGATGAAGCATAGTTCGTACCTCAAAATCTAGAACTGGGCGAAATACCTAAACTTGTTGGAGAAAGAGCTGAGATGAAGAAGACCGGATATTTGAGCAGAAAAAGACTGGACTCCTAACGCACTTTGTCTTCTATCTATAAGAATATACAAATATGGCATGTCCGAATTTTGAGATAGGATATCCAAACAGGATGTGGGTAACAGTTCGAAGGGATACTTAAAGAGTTGTTAGTATACTATCTATAAAGTAGTGGTTTGAGCCATGCAAGAGGATGTCGGACTTAGTAGATGCGGACATCCAAAGATTCATAAAGCAATCAACTGGATAGCAATGTGGTCGAAGAGGTTGGAGGATTGTTTTTTATAAATAGAGGCATTATTTGACTCCATTAAGTGACTATTTCTCTCTGCACATTCAAATCATTATTAGTACTCCGACATTCATGATGGCTCTCCGACACTCAACATTAGCATTATTGTTATCGTGGATTACGTAACCCAAGGAGGTATGTAGACTTAAGTTGACTGTATAATAACCAGGAGGGCCACAACTAACATTTTGGGGGCCTAAAGCAAATTTTTAAAAATAGGTCCCTTAAAAAATCTTATGTGCATTATAAATGAACTTTTTTACTTAACTTAATACACAATATTTTTTTTTAAACAAAAAAGACGGACTAGCATTTTTGTTTTGTGGTGGGTCAAAACTAGGTCTTTTTAAATTAAATAAAAGTTATACTATACAAAAAAAATTAAGGAGCCCTAAAATTTATAAAAATTGGGAGGGCCAAAGGCCATGGCCTCCTTGGCCTCCCGTCAGGACCGATCGTGTTAACAACATCCATTTGGATATATATATATATATATATATATATATATATATATATATATATATATATATAGAGAGAGAGAGAGAGAGAGAGAGAGAGAGAGAGAGAGAGAGAGAGAGAGAGAGTATGTGGTTCTTGGAGTGTCTCAATTTTTTTGTGGAGAGGGGTATTTATAGATATCAAGAAGGCATGCAGGATGTTGTTGTTAGGCGCAATATAACTTGAAGATGGATGTGCAGGATAAACTCAAAGAGAAACCCATTATGTCGAAGTAATATGTATATGTCGTGATGCTTTTACCGTAGGATGACTCTAAATATCTACTTGGGTGACAGTTGGAAACTCCTCTTCCTTGGGCAATCATTGCTCTACCTTTGGATTACAACTTTGTACCATCAGCTCAAATTGCTAGGACTTATGTGGGTTAGGCCAAGTATCAAATTATGTTTTGGCTTATCATTAAGGTAGAGATTATCTACCAGTACTTGTATTGTGATACACGAAAGATGGCTTCACATGCTTGTGAAGGTATACATATGGAGTGGAGATTATTCGCTTATTTTCCATGTGACAACACTAATGTGGTCCTTTAAAGAGTGATTGTGAAGAAGGTGTAAATATTTATGATTTAACCTTTAAAAGAGTCAATAAGTTCTAATGGAGGAGTTTAAATCCTGAGGATGCTCATACCTTAGGTAGTGGATGTAGAAGAAGTGAACCACTATAAATTTTGTGTTTGATTCTCTCTCTCTCTCTCTCTCTCTCTATATATATATATATATATATATATATATATATATATATATATATATATATACATTTTTCATGCCTATAGTCTAATTTCAACCTTTGTATTGCAAATATTGTTAGGCTTAGAATCTTGCATGTTAGATTCTTGCTGAATCATCTCACTTGATTCTTGACTAGTGTTCACCATAGAATAAATCTACATAGATTTTGACTAAATATTTATACTTATATATATTATCTTTAGGTGTTATTCAAGTTTACTTATCTGAAGACCATAAATATCGTCTCTTTAGGTAAAATTAAGTGTTCAGATTTCAAGTTATACTTTATAAATCCGTCTGGTTCTATTCACCCACTAGAACACTATATTTGGTTTTCATCACCCCCATTCTTTGAGTACATATTATTTTCCACTTAATGTGGAGACTTAACATCCCAATATAAACCATGACACATATTATAGATTTGATCTTTAACCCTCACTGGAACTAGAAATATGCTCAATCATAAATAAATCGCCCCTTCTAGAACCAATCGAATAAGCTCCAATCGCCATGTATATGAAAAAGTTAGGGCACTCCAAGTTGGAAAATAGAATTCCAAGATATCAATACGTGTCTTGTAATCTCTAGTATACAAAATCAAAGCTCTTAGTGGCCACCTAAGGTAGATAAATAGAAAAGCTCCCTTTGTGAGCTGCAAAATCTTTACGTTATCCTCAAGATTATCCTCTTCGATCTCTACATAGTAAATGTTTGATATGAGGACATTCAACTGTAAACCCAAAAACTTTACAATTTTTTTGAAACAATTTGTAAGTACTTTAACATGCTTGGTGTCTCATCTTGATAAAAGTATCAAATCATTGCCAAATTCCAAATGAGTAACTTTAAGTTAACAACATATGGAATGGTAATTAAATCCTCTCTATGTTGCTTTCATCAATAGTCTATATAGTTATTCTAGGCATAAAATAAAGATTTAATGTGAGAGTTGATCACCTTGCCTTAGGCGTTTTCACTCTTGAAGAATTCATGAACTTTTCCGTTAATCTTCACCAAAACGGGGGTGTGGTTACATAAGCCTTAATCCAATTAATAGATTATGTCAGAAAGTTTAATTCCTTAAGCATCTCTATAAGAAAGTTCAGAGAGACCTAATCATACATTTTGCATAAATCAATTTTTAGAATACACCCCGATAAACTACTCTTGTTATTATACCCTTTCAAAAGTTCTTGCATTAGGTGAATGTTGTCCGACATCAATATTCCAGACTTAGATGCACTTTGTGCTTCATCTATGAGTTTATTCAAGATTAATGTCATTCTATCCGCATTAATAATCGTGATTGTTTTATGGATAACGCTGCAACATAGAATTGTCTAATAATCTTCCACTTTTAGCTATTTATCTTTTTTTAGAATGAGAACAATGACAGTGATATTAAGTTGCTTAAGTAAGAAAAATGACGTAAAAAATTATCTCTTCGCTGAAATTACCTCAATAACCACCAAATCGCACGATTTCTTGAAGAAAAACGAATAATGCCCAATTGGTCCCGGTGCTTTATCATTTGCTATTAAAAATATCAACTTTGATCTCTTGATTGGTAACCTCGGCACATGCCTCAGTCAAAAACTCATGCTCTTGTGGTATTATTCGTAGTACCCAACAAATTCTTTCTGTATTAGTGATCCATGAAAGTTTCATGGACTTGCCTATTAGGAGTTGTATTGGAGACACAAGGAAATGTGACTTCTGCAATAAATTCTTATCACTCTTTACTTTTCATGATGTTATGCTAAAGTTTAGATCATTGGTCTCACTTAAGAAAATATCAATTTCTTAATTTTTGTTGAAGGAAAGCTTAATTCCACATCTCCAATCCTAGCCGCTTGTTTAGAAACTCCACAAAATTTTCAAATATCATAGTTTTCTCACATTTTATTCGATCATAATCTAGACTTCCTCTAAGTGCCCATTTGAGATTGATTATTTTAAAGTTAAAAGCGCTTTTGATTAAAATTATAATATTTATAAAAATAATTTAAAAATATTTTGACATCTAAAATCACTTTAAATGATTATTTTAATAATCATTTATCTAATGCTTTTCTGATTTTAAGGGTATAAAACAATTCTATGAATCTAAAATCATTTCAAGTAATTATTTTAAAAAACCATCCCAAACGATCCCTAAAATTTCATTTCATCCCATTACTTTCTCAAAAATATGAAAAAAGTGTTTCTTGTTAAGTTTTCTCAAATCAATCTTCAAATTTCTTTTTACAAAGAGTAATGATATAAAAGAGTGATAAAAGAGTGATACAAAAAGGGTGACAAATATCATTACTCTTTTAGAAATCAGAAATTATTTCGTCCTAGTTGTTGGAATATAAATCTCCTATAACCTGTTCTCCGCCTTCTTCTAACAGTTCGGACTTTTGGTTGAGTTGGCAAGTTAACATGGTATCAGAGCCACAATCCAAAGTGGTTTTTCGTTATCGTTTCGTTCGCTTCCGCAAGTTGTTAGACCATTCATTGATCTCGTCTCGTTAGGCCCTTTAGTGGTCTCGTCTCGTTAGGCCCTTCAGTGGTCCCGTCTCAATAGGCCATTCAGTGGTCCCGTCTCGTTAGGTCATTCAGTGGTCCCGTCGCGCTAGGCCATTCAGTGGTCCCGTCTCGTTAGGCCATTCAGTGGTCCTGTCTCGTTAGGCCATTCAGTGGTCTCATCTCGTTAGACCTTCCATGGTCTCATCTCGGTAATTCATTGAACATTCAGTTTTTGGTTTCCGGTTCTCATCACTCCACCTCACCGCCACGCCACGACATCAACATTGTCACCACGTCAACTCCTTAGTCATGCTTCTCCATCAACAAAGCTCAAGATACATCATCTGATCCATATTTCAAACTCAAGTTGATCTCTCTTCGACCAACTTGAGTTTGAGGGGGGGGAGGTGTTAAATATATTATTATAATATATTATTACTATAATATATTACTACCATAATATATTACTACCTTATTAGATTAGTTTGTTTCCATATCGTATTTATTTCCTAGTTAGTTTAGTCTTACCTTACTTGTTCACCAAGTTATTAATACTATAAATAGGACTCATTCTATTGTATTAGATAATCAATTCATTCACAATGTAGTATCAAGTATTCTATTGTTCTTTAGCCTTCATGGCTCTCTCTATTAATAATATATTATTTCTTTCTTCTCTTTTCTCTCTTCTCCTTATTTAAATATCTCACTTAATTTAAATATCTAACATGGTATCAGAGCTTCAGGTACTTGAGGTCCTGGGTTCGAGTCTCTCCAACGCCACCCATCTCGATATCTCCACGTGCATGGCTTATCCATCTCCGTCTCCGTGCATTGCTTAGATCAATCCGTCTCCTCTGCTAAGCATGCACATCTCCTCTAAGCCTGCACGTGAGGGGGCGTGTTGGAATATAAATCTCCTATAACCTGTTCTTCGCCTTCTTCTAACGGTTCGGACTTTTGGTTGAGTTGGCAAGTTAACATGGTATCAGAGCTCCAGGTACTTGAGGTCCTGGGTTCGAGTCTCTCCACCGCCACCCACCTCGATATCTCCACGTGCATGGCTTATCCGTCTCCGTGCATTGCTTAGATCAATCCGTCTCCTCTGCTAAGCATGCACATCTCCTCTAAGCCTGCACGTGAGGGGGCGTGTTGGAATATAAATCTCCTATAACCTGTTCTTCGCCTTCTTCTAACGGTTCGAACTTTTGGTTGAGTTGGCAAGTTAACACTAGTAAAATGTTCTCTATTCCAAGCCTCTTTCACTACTTTCCTATAATCTTCATTCTCTGGCCACATATCAAAGAAATAGAAAGAAGTCACCTTTGTCATGTATTGAAGAAATACCGAAATAATACATGGAAGATGGTCTGATACGTATGGAAGAAATAGTAAGAAGTATGATTTAAGGGGGAACCCCATGTATATAATGGTTATATACCTCCAATCAACGATCTCCCGTAACTTTATCAATAAGTCTAATGATGTGATTATTTTGCCATGTAAAAAAAGTTTACCCAAATATTATCTAAGTATATTGCAACAATCGATAAATTCAGTAAAATCAATCATGACTTTTTTCCATACTTATTTCTTTTATATGTCAAAATTTTATTAAAGTTTTCCGAGAATAATAAAGACTCGTCGAACAAAGTGACATAATTTACCAAATTGTTTACTGTCTCCAAATGTTGAAACCACATATGTTGATAGTACTCTAGTACTATTATATGTGAAGGGTGGATGTTAGAGACGACAAATCTTTTTAAAACTAAGGCAGTCAAAAACTTTTTTGAAACCTGTGCATTTTTCATTTTAACCTAATCTTTTTTGTTTCAAATATGCCTAAATATATAAGTAGTCTCCTCTCCCAGCATCTGCTCCGAAATGTAGTGTGACTTTTCTCTTTTATTTTTTTATTTTTTTTGAGATAATTTTCTTTTAGTTCATCATAAAAAATAAGTTCTAAGTATTTCTTTTCTGAATCTTGTAAGTTTTAATCCTGTCATTTTATTTGGTGTCGGCCACTGTGATATTAGCCATATATATTTCCCTTATTAAGTTAGGGAGCACCTTGGTAAACAGTCATAACTGCTACAACTGTCACTCAATGGTGTTTTTGTTTCATTATAGATGATTTCATAATGAATTATCTCATGTCCCCACCAAATCTGCTCCCCACTTTTCATAACTATATAATACGTTCTCTCTTCTTCTTTACATGCACCAAAAAATAAGAAAGCATGAAGCATCCAATACACGATGGCAATGAAATCAACCCATTCGGCTCACTAACTCCAGAGGAGTTCTACACTCGTCACTCAGTGAGTCATCATACCGAGTACATAACAAACTCTCGTGGCTTTAAACTCTTCACTCAATGGTGGACACCACTCCCACCAACGAAACCCACCGCTGTCATCTGCATTATCCACGGCTACACTGGTGAGATAGCCGGGTTCGTGGAGTGCACAGCCGTTTACTTTGCTGAAAATGGCCCATATACGGTCTGCGCTATTGACCACCAAGGTCATGGGTTTTCTGAAGGCCTTTTTGCTCATATTCCAGATATTAATCATATCATAGATGATTGTATCTCGTTTTTTGACTCGTTTCGTGAGAAACACATTCCGTTGAATTTACCGTCGTTTATTTATTCTGAGTCACTAGGAGGAGCTATTGCGTTATTGATCACTCTCCGCCGTGGTGATTCTGCTCCAAAACGGAGGTTTGATGGAATACTTTTGAACGGTTCTATGTGTGGAATTAACGATGATTTTATTCCTCCATGGCCCTTCATGCATTTGCTTGGTGTTTTAGCTTACCTAATCCCTACTTGGTGCGTGTGTCCTACTCGGGGAAATATTCCCGACATTTCATTCAAAGTAAGTTCTAATATCCGTTATATTTTCCAATTTTTGTAGTATTTATTTATATTATTCAAACACATTTTCTAGAATATAGACAATGAAAATAAAATCATACTTTATTTTTATATCAACGAAAGGTAGGTGTACATCAGGTTAGAAAACATGCATAATCCAACCAACTTATTACGTTATCCGAAATAATACAGGTTTTTCTATTAGGTGGGTTGTAGATTATAAACTTGAAACCTACAAACCATCATCATATACCTAATTACCATATGTATAAATTATTAAAAAAATTTGTATTGCTTTTTTATTCAAATAAATAGTATGATCATGCGATTTCCGCTCTATTTTGCTTTTTCTTATTCCTTCTCTTTTAAATTTTTTAAATCCCTCATTCAAAATTATATTATCTAATGAATTTATTTTTATTTTAATTATGATATTATCTTTTTTTATTTATTCATAAATTTATTTTCCTAAAATCTTATCCACTTCTACGAATAGCTCGTAATGCTGCGTCTCTTCCGAGACCGGGACCTTTTATCATGACTTCTGTTCGTTGCATTTTATATTTTCTAAAATCAGAGGGATTTGAAGTGTATATAAGTATTCTAAACTATATTTTTTGTTGCGACATTCATTTATAATATAAATTTAACTCACCGAATGATTATAGATACAAATTTTGTTCATTTATTAAACTAAATCATTCGTAATGCACCCGCAACCCGCTTAACCCGAAACTCAGTGATTTATATAATGGATTGGGATAACGAAAGAAATATAATGTTTTTTTGTTACATAGGAGAACCACATTTGGATCCGGTGTCATTGAAACGGTTCGAACATGTACCATTTAGAAAGATAATCAAGCCTCTAACCAGTTGAGCTAATCCCAACTGGTTAAGGAATATAATGTTATTAAAAGGGAAAGTTAGGAACTTATTACCGTAATTCAAAATTAAAATAATTATCAGGATTTGATGGAGACGGGTAATTTTAAAATTTTGCTTGAGAAAAACTAAGATTTAGAACATATATAAGGCTAATGGACTAATCTATCATTTTTTTTTAAATACATCTATTTATTTAAATTCTTAATTATTTAAATTCGAATAAAATTAAATTTTAATTTTTTTATCTAATTACTCTAATTCATAAAACAACTATCGATCTTTTTCTGTTAGTTTTGATTTTACAAATGAACCAGAGAAATAAGATCATTACTATTTTATCTTTGTGTAATTTATTAAAAACATAATTAATTTGTTTTTTTTTCGACAATTAATCATGTCAAATATATGAAAGATTATCTTGTAAAATGGAACCTTCCTTTAGGAGGGTCACAATGTTCATATCCTTTAAAATGTAAGAAAAGTAAATTGTAAAATTTGACGTAATTTGTTAAGAGTTCGTATCTTCGTATTCGTAGGAGCATATGCTCCCGCAAATTTTAACCTTCCACCTATTAACAAGAGAGACGCAACAATACCCTTTAGTTTTTTTTTTTTCCAATTGAGCTATGTCATTCAAAGAAAAAAACTAATAAATAGTTTTTTTTCAAACAAGAAAAGAAACATAATTAACACATTGTTTGTCCTACACTTTTATTTCTACTTAACAAGGATAGATTATTGTAAAACACAATAACTGAGTCCCTGGACACATTGAAATATCAATGTTGAGTCGTACGTATTTGACAAGCATATCTGTTATTCCATTAAAATATTTTTTTATGGATATTTTTTTTCAATTGTTATATATATATATATATCGAATTAATTAGAGTGGATTTTTAAAAATTTATAAAATAGACACATACTCTTTTATAGTTTCATAATTCGTGACAACTCATCCTTTCGATCTTTATTTTTTTATTTTTTGGTACGTGGGTGGTCGGCCATCTTGCGCGCACCACGACTAATCCCACGTGAATATGCAAGCCTCCTTATGCATATCCCAAGTAAATCAGAGCGGTTCGAACCTTGTATCTCTCACTTTACACTCGTTCGGAAGAGGATTTGAACTATGTACCTCCCTTTAAGTGCTGAATAAATAGCAAGATCCTGACAGTTGAGCTAACCTATGTTCATGAGTTATACTGAGTCACATTAAATTTTACCGGATTATCAAATAAAATGATAAGCTATCACAAGTCCAAAAATTATATAAAAGGTATTTGTCTCTTTTTAAATCATAGAAGGAGAGGATTGATCCTTTATAGAACCATAAAAAATATTAGCTATTTTATCCCAGATAATATAACATAATGACTAAGAATCTTTTCGAGAAACTCGTTGTAATTCAAAAATATAAAATAAATTTCAACATGTAACTTTCAAAAATAAAGTTTTTTCTTAAATAATATAATAATGATCAGTCATTTGATTTGATGAAAATTAAAGCTGCTTTGTCTTGCAAATTAATTTTTTTTTTTTAAATACATATGAGAGCCACTTTAGACTCAGAATCATTTGCCTCTAATAAAATTCGATCTCAGTACCTCTTGGTCTCTGCGAAGTATTTTATTTTCATAATACGAACTATGATAAATAAAATGTATTCAAATATTGAAAATAAAATTTTATTTCAAACGATTAGATGAAATAGTGTGCTGTTAGAGAATATGATTTTGTAACTTCCTCATTTTCTATATTTTTTCCAACAATAAACATCCGTATATGAAAATAAATATTGAATACAAAAACTGGATAAATTTTCACGAACCAAATAAAACTAATCTTTTAAATTAATATTTTCTAAGACTTATGAGATTTTGAAGATAAATTTATGGCACATTGGAACATGTGATTAGATTTTTTTAAAAGGTCACCATCTAAATTTATAGGTGGTCAAATACTAAAATATCCTCAAATAAAATAAAATTAACATAAATACAAAAAACAAGTGGTACTAAACATAAATCACTGAGTACTCAGTCAAAAATCATTAAGTACGAAAAAATCACTTTGTGCCACCACCAACCAATCACCGACGGAAAAACACTAAATACTCAGAAAAAACACCAAGTCCTCCGCAAAAAAACACTGAGTCCTCAGCAAAAAATACCGAGTACTCAACAAAAATCTCTGAGTCCCAAGCAAAAAACACTACTCATCTAAAACACTGATACTCAACAAAATATTCTTGAGTATTCCTACAAAAACACTGATTGAAACAAAAAAAATGCATAAAAATAATATCTATCATCAGAAAAATAAAAATACAACACTTAATCAAGGAAAAAACAGAATACTTATAAAAAACAAAAAAACTAATACAAATTCATATCTCTCAATGTATTTTCTCATGATATAAAGATGTCTCGAACCAAATACCACTATTTTGAATGATATGGTTGTGAAGCTTCCATGGCGAGAAACAGAAGATCCACAAAGCCTCAATGGATGCTGTAAAACTTAAATACTGCAAACAATCTCGATCTGCCATAGCCAAGAACTCAATTGTTGCAAACAAGCTCTGTCCACGACACTGCTTTGAAGCTTTGAAAATGGAGACAAGCCATTCCACCTTTAATTCAGAGATCTGCCATGGAAAATACATAAAGTTATGTGGATTTCCATGCAAACACGATCTCGCTGATCACCAGCCATAAACCAACAGAATGGTCGAAACTGCCATCAAAGCTCTGCTGAGGGATGTTGTTCTTACATGGCTAAGAAAGAGAGAGAGAGGGGGGGAGGTAGGTTGTAAGTAGGGTGTGAGAGACTTTTAAAGTTTTGTGTATTTATTTAATATATATAGTGGATATAAATCATTTAAGGGTACAATAGGGAGAGGGGGGAAAGGCTTATAGTGTAAAATCTTATACATGACCTTTAGTAAGTAGAGTGGATTGCTTGAGGGTGCTTGGGTCTTGAGGAGAAATCTTCAAGATCCGTTGGGTAATAATCTCTACTTTTTAGGGTTGAAAATTGATGACGTACATTACCTTATCAGAATCAAGGTAAGGTTTTATCTTAATACCCTATTTTTGTGACTTGCATTGCATTATGTAAACGAAAAAACTATATCTTTTTAATGATTTGATATTTCCTAATTTTGGTTTACTTTTGATGTTATATAAAAGGTGGAGTGGAAGCGGAAGTTGGCAAATTCAAGTCCCCGAAGACCAGAGTTACGACCACGTCCTGGGACAGCTTACGAGCTTATAAGAGTGTGTAAAGAGTTGCAATCAAGGTTCTCTGAAGTGGATGTGCCTTTTCTTATTAGTCATGGTGGAGATGACATTATATGTGATCCTAAGAGTGCAAAAGAGTTGTACAAACGTGCCGCCAGTGAGGATAAAACGCTTAAAATATATCCAAATATGTTGCACCAATTGATTGGTGAAGATGAGGAAAATGTGGAGCTTGTATTTGGCGACATGCTTGAATGGATACAAGCTCGAGTTGTATATGGAGCGGCTAAGGTTGTGAATGGAGGAATCCATGTGGAAAATGGTGGTATATAGTTTAGCGAATTGATTATCATGTACTACCTTAATCACAGTCTTGTGATATGAAACTTGGTCAAATGAAACAAAACGATAGGTGTGTGTAATGATTCTATACCATATTTTCTCATATATAAGAAAAGATATTGTTTAAGCGTTTATGGACAATTTATGCATTAAATTATTGGATAGTTAGATAGGAGAAAACAAATAAGAAAGGGAAAAAAGGGAGAGGTTTATGAGGGTCTAATTTTATCACACTCAAAGACTTCACTAAGTATACTCAGTGTACTCAGAGAATTTGCTGAGTAGACTCTGTGATTTTTTGCGTGCTCAGTAAAATCTTCGAGCACTCAGTACAATCTTTAGCGGTGGTTGGTGATTGGTGGGTGGTGGTTGGAATTGAAAAAAAACTCAGTGAGTTGATACTCAATGAGTTTATACTAATTTGGTGATCTATGTTTTTTATCACTTATTTTTTGTCTTTATGTGGTTTTTGTTTTGTTTGAGAATATTTTAGTATTTGGTCACCCATAAGATTGAGTGGTTGCCTCATTGAAGAAAAACCTAGCTACATGTTTTCTATGGCCATTAAGTTTGTCTGGACGACCCCATAGGTCATTTAACCTAATTTTTTAAGTTTTTTTTGTTAAATAGTCTTTAGATTAATAAATAGTGATAAGATGGATGTGGTTGTAGTGGTATATGGAACTTAATGTTGTGCTCATTGATATCCTACTTTTATATTTTTTTATTAAATTTTTTTTAGTCATATACACAATAAATAAATGTTCGCCCCCTAGGTGTGATATAATTAATCAACACTGGATAAGGTGACTCTCCGCAGCGTATGGATCGGTTACAAGTATATTTGATAAGTAGGGTTATATCGTTCTCCATATGAATTATTGGTAAGAATAATTATGCTTAAACTAGTGTAAATGTGTAAAGCTTGAAATGGAAATAAAGAGATACTAAATACTTTAAATAATAAAATATTTATTTGGTTTTTAAATGATTAACAACTAAGATAGTAATGACAATAAGATTAATCTAATAACAAAATATAAACAAGTGAATGAAATGAGGATGAACTAAATGTGAGAAGGTTGCTTGAGGGATTGCTAGTAATTATCTATGCAGTTAGTTAATAGTTCTATTGATAAGGATAAGTTGGTGAATTTTGCATTAGTCAACTATCCTTCTAACTCCAGTCCAAGTAGACTTAAAAGACAATCCTACACGCGAATTGGTTTTCGAATGAATTAAATTCTTATCATGTCGACTACTGGTGGTGGCAAAGGTGTGATAAAATGATAGATATAAATAAGATTACTATCACCTTATACTACCACGATAAACTCTCCGCAAGTGAACAGATTGTTTGCAAGCAATAAGTAAGTAAAACAGATATCGATGTCATGTACTACGAAAGTTAGTTTGTAAATAGTGCTATTACCAAGTGGACTAGAAATAGTTGGTAAAATAATACGCAAAGACACTAAAATATTATTTGGTTTTTAACTATAAACAACTAAGACTTAAATTAAAGACAAGAAAGTAAAATAGGATAGATAGAAGCTTATGACAGTTTAGCTTGAGAACTAGCAAGTAATCCCCACTAACCTTGTTATACGTTTATTACCTAAGGGAGAATTGTATGATATACAATAGTCGAGATTCTAAATTCTTCCTAATTCCCTTCCGGGTGGACTTAGGAGGCAACCTCTCCACTACCAGGTGACTTGGGTAAGAAGACCCTGCACAATGATTGGTGGTTAAATTAAACCCTATTGACTATCTAGCTAGGCAAGCCCGTCAGGATCACTACCGCACATTAGACGATTATATGGTGTTTCTATAAGTGAATCCCCATCAGGGTGTCAAATCAATTACCAAACATTAATTCAAAGCACATAATGCAGAGCTATCACTACTAAATTCAATTAAATGTAAAAGGACATCCCAAATTAAATAACATATAAAACAAGTCTAGGGTTCATACCCATATAATAATCTCAAGCTAAATGGAATTAGTTCATAATAAAGAAATAGAAATAAAGAATAACAAACAGGAAGGTTTGAATGGCATGAACAACTGCCAAGCTCCGTCTTCAATCTTCTCTCTTAATCTAGGCTTCCTCTCGGTCTTTAGATGATTAGGGACTGACCAAGAAGAATAACTCTTCCATCCATATCCCGACTCGTCGAATAACTCATGAACATAATCAATAGAACAATTAATAGGTTTATCAAGAAGAATACCTTTACTCAACCAGCAATGTCTCCAAATGTTTACACTTTTTCCATTTCTAATTTGCCAAATCATGTGTTTTTAAGAAGCTAAAGGCCTTTGAAAATGCAAGCCCAACTCCATGATCTTCTTTTAACAAGTTTAGCATTCCACATATTTTAAATAGAAAAATAAATACCTTTAAGGACTTTAAAAGCAAATGAAACATGATTATTTAATAGTCGACAGATAAATGGGGAGGGGTGGGTTTTATGGACCTTTTTTAGTTGGATTCTAATTGTGATAGTTGATTTTCAATTGGAGTCCTTCAAATATTGTCTTAGACCCTAAAACCTCTTTTTACCCCAAAAGGCCCGCAACTACCCATTGATATCGAGTTAATGTTTTTAACCACCCTTTAGGACATGTAGATAATTCTGAAGCTAATTAAATGAAAACCTATAATTATCCCAACTACCTAGATTTATTCACACTTTCCGCACCTATATTCTTTACATAATACTCTCGTCTCTACCGTATTAGCAGCACACACGGAAAACAAATGAAGCACCCAATTGAAGAAGCCAACGAGTCAACCCCATTCGGCTCACTAACTCCCGACGATTTCTATGCTCGTCACTCAGTGAGTCATCATACAGAGTACATCACAAATCCTCGTGGACTTAAGCTCTTCACTCAATGGTGGACGCCACTTCCTCCGATCAAACCTACTGCCGTCATCTGCGTTGTTCACGGCTTCACTGGCGAGTCCAGCTGGTTTGTCATGACCACCGCCGTTTATCTGGCTCAAAACGGCCCGTTTTCCGTCTGCGCTATAGATCATCAAGGACATGGCTTCTCGGAAGGCCTTTATTATCACATTCCAGATATTAACCCTGTTGTTGATGACTGCATCTCCTTCTTTGATTCATTCCGTGAAAAACACGCTCCGGCGAATTTACCTTCATTTATCTATTCTGAATCGCTTGGGGGAGCTATTGCATTATTGATCACGCTCCGACGTGGAGATTCCGCTCCTAAACAGCGATTTGACGGCATTGTTTTGAACGGTGCTATGTGTGGTATTAGCGACAAGTTTAAGCCTCCGTGGCCATTGGAGCATTTGTTAGGTGTAGCCGCGTACCTGATCCCTACCTGGTGTGTGGTTCCTACTCGCGGCTCAATTCCCGAGGTTTCATTCAAGGTAAGATTTAATAATTTATGTCAAAATTAACAACTTATAGCTGTAATTTTGGAGTTTAAATCTGCTAATATTCACTATCTATTCTGATTCTAAAAGTAAGCTTCATAGAATCACATTGTAATCTAGTGTGCACTTAATTTTTTTTATAATTAGGACGTGCTATTAAACATAAAAGTTACTGCTCCATGATATTAAAATAAATAATTAGTTAAATTTTTAATTATTTTGGGCCAATTTTGAGGTGGATTGGAAGCGAAAGCTGGCATTAGCAAGTCCTCGGAGGCTAACATTGCGTCCACGTGCAGCCACAGCTTATGAGCTAATAAGAATTTGCAGAGAGGTGCAAGGAAGGTTTAATGAAGTTGAGGTGCCGCTACTTATAGTTCATGGTGGAGATGACGTTATATGCGATTCAGCTAATGTGGAGGAGTTGTACCAATGTGCAGCTAGTGAAGATAAGACACTGAAGATATATCCAAAGATGTTTCACCAAATAGTTGGTGAACCTAAAGAAAATGTAGAGCTTGTGTTTGGGGATATACTTCAGTGGTTACGTACTCGAGCTGAACGTGGTGCACATAATTGATTCTGGTGTACTGCTAGTCGAAATTAATTAATGTTAATGAACATTGTTATCATTATTGTTATGAATTACACTTTATATGTATATGGCCATCTACTAAAACTATATAGTACCTACCTACTGTGTCAATCTCAATGATGTATGATTTAATTAAAATGTAATAGTAGGTGGTTGGATATGATTATTTGAAACTTGATCCTCATATTTATTTACCGTTTATAACTTGGAGACAATTTGGTAGGTTTCTAGTTTTGATATGTAAAATCGAAACGGTTTTTTTTTTTTTCATGAGTTATTTTCCAATTAAGTCCTACAACCCAACTATTCACCCCCAACAGGTCCAACCCATGATTTTTCCCCTAGGAGGTCTAGCGTTTTTTTAAGTTTACCTTCGCTACCCCTCAACTAAATAATACAAGATATAACATTTCCTTGATTCTCGCTCATGACTAATTCAATTATAGTATCAGATACATTAAATCCCTATAATCATGCACTCATTTTAGTAAACTTGTTATACGTTTGTAATCACATTTATCAATTCACCACCAAACTCCATTCACGCTACCCCTCTTGATCCAAACTCCGACCATCAGCGCCTGACATCCGACCCACAAAAACCTCCGAGCAGATACACAACGACAACGATAAGCAGCACCCAACCTTCAGTTCTTCTCTATCGAATTGAACCCTTACGCCATCGGTCTTCGTCTTTTTCAACATCGCCGATCACCACCACGCTAATATCAACATCGCCCAACATCAACACCACCCTCCTTTAGGCCCAACACTACTTTCACCAAACACCATCATCAACGGCAAACTTGTTTGGTCCACGTCTCCAACACAGCAACATCACCACCCTCCTTCATTCTCAGCAACAGCCTCCATCTCCGAACTCATTTCATTGGTTAGTTAGTTTCTTTATTTGGTAGAATGGCTTTAGTTGAAACACTTTCTCATCAGATTCGTAAACGCGTGAAAGTCAGAAGGTGGGGAGCATCGCAGAAATAGGAGCACACTAGGTCGTGGTGCGAGGTGGTCGTGCGATATGGTGGTGGCGGTTTTTGGGTGGTGAGAAGTGTTGTTGGTGGGGTTGAAGACACTGCACATTTACTACACCACCGTTTTTTACAGAGAACCCAACAAAACAAAACTAATAACCCACTGGTATCTGAGTCTTAAAACATGTAACCTACCACTTCTATCTGTTACAAAAACGTACCCTATCAATATGCTCATACACACCATCAAAAATAATATTCATTACCAACCATCTAAAAATCAAACTTGGTAGCATTCCATGTACCACCATCTTTAACTGACAACCCATTCAAGAAACAAACATTACCCACCCCTATTTCTACTGCCCAACATAGAACATTTATGAAAAAATTCATATACCATCGAGTTTAGTGGACAACCCACCATCGTCCATTTGTACAAAAGTTTCAATATTTTCTTCAGTTGTTGCATTCGAATTTTTCTGATTTTAGCGCTTTTTTTTGGTAACAAATTTATTTGTTTTAATTTTCAACTGATTGCATGATTTTAGCGCTTTTTTTGCTAACAAATTAATTTGTTTTAATTTTCAACTGATTGCATGATTTTAGCGTTTTTTTTTGTAACAAATTTCCAATTAATGGGTAATTAGGGGCAAGTCTGTCATTTGCGGTGGGCTGGACCTGATAGGCAATCACTGGTTGCTTGTGGACTCTATAAGGAAATCACCCTTTTTTCATACATCTGAGACATAAATGCCGGAGTTACAAAGTAACTAAAGTCTCACTAAGAAACGGCTTTAGTGATTAAAGAGATTATTGAATTTTAACCGAATTCTGTCCAAAAAAAAGTATTAATCAAATTAAATAATTTTTAAATAAAAATGTTTTGATCTGAAGATTTTATATAATATTAATAATTTTCAATCTTAGAAGTCAATTTTATGATATTTCCACCCATGTGAAAAATTATTTCTTTTAAAATAATAAAAATAAAAAATATATATAATTTGTTATAAATTAATAGGTAAGACAAGACAAAAAAAAAAGAATAGATTATAATATTTTTTGTATTTAATTTGTAGTTAATATATAAAGGAAAAATGTGAAGAATTTGTCACTAATAATTTTTTAAGACATCCACTAATAATATTTTGTTATTTATAATACATTTGGATATCTGCCTATTATAAAATATGTTTTCTTAAACTTTACGAAAAAAAATTGGGAAAAAACATGATCGAAGGCAAAAGAGTATATATACATAGAACTAGTTATCATGAAACACTGTTTATTAAAATCTTGCCAATAATAACCCAATAGGATAAAATCTTGGACGAAGGAAAAAAAGTACAATATCTTGTTCACGCTTTCATTGATATTGGCAAGAGATCGCTGAGTTGTCGCAGTCCAGTATTGTGGATAGCTTTTTGAATGTTGTGGTTGGCAATGATTTAGTAAAAAAAAAAGAACTGCAAATTTCTTACATGATTGTATCTGTCGAATGTCAATATCTCCATTCTTATGTAGCTCGTGTAGGTAGAAAATTTTTGGTGAAATATATTTTGTTTTGTCGCCTTTGATGTACCAATTCGAATTTGTGTGATACAAGTATCATTATCCTCATACAATACCGTCGACATATTTCTTATTAAAGATAACTCATATGTCTCAAAATATGTTGAAACAAAGATCTTAATTATGTATATTCTTGACTTGTTTTATATAGTGACAATATTTCAGAGTGATTAGATGAAGTAGCAACTAAAGTTTGTTTCACTGGTTGACATGATATCACAACGTACCACAAGTGAAATCGTAACTACTTTGAGATTTGTCTTTGTGAGGGTCTGAAAGATAACCAACATAGCCTACTATTTATCGTTTGGGATATTTTGAGTAAAACAAGCCCATGTCAATTGTTCTGCGAAGATAATGCAAGACATGTTTAATACCATTCCAATGTCTTTTGGTTGGTTTAGAGTTATACCTTGCCAATAGGTTAATTAGGAATGATATGTCAGGTCTTGTATAATTTTCAAGGTACATTAATGCTCCAATGACAATGTTCGCTCCCAAGGCATGATAATAAGCTGACGCCAAGGGAGGGTAACTCCCCTAAAGTGTACGGGTCATTGATAAGTAATAATTTGATAAGTGTGGAGTTATTGTCTCCGCAAGGACTATCAAAGTTGAGATAGATGTGTTTTGAAAGTAGTATAATGTATAATTGCTAGATAAATGACAACAATATAGAATGTAATACTTGTTTTATTTTCAGTGATGGATTACAATCACAAATAATATACATGATTAATGAAAAGACACTAAACTAAAATGCTAAAAAGATGAGAAGGGATGAGAAGCATTGCTTGATTCTTGTGTGTAATCCTCCTAATCAACTATTAAACCGTTATTTAGTATGAGGGCGAATTGGGTAATTTACATTAGTCAGGATTCAAAAATCCTTCTAATTTTTGTCGGTAGTTTGAAGGTAGCCTCAACACAACTAGGGAACTTGTGTAAGGACACCCTTGGCAATGGCTTGGCATAACAATTCTAACCCTAATGACTATCTAGCTACGCAAGACCTCCCGGTTCACTACCGCACACTAGACGCTTATATACTATGTCCGAAATCTAACCCTCCCTCCCCTCCCGGATGTTAGCCGTAAGCCTCATTCGATCAAATACGTAATTGAGGCATGAATATGGCAACAAGCATAAATATATAATTAATGGAATATAAGAAACCTCAATTCATTTCAACATTATAATATCACAAATACAAATAACATAGAAAATAATTAAATAGGGTTCATACCCATTGCAAGCCACAAGCAAAAGAGGTTTAGTTCATACTAAACAAATGAAAATAACTTAAAATTAATACAAGTTTCATGTTCAAAATATAAAACGAAATAACTTAAAATGCAGAATAAAAATGGTGGAAAAAGATGAAATCGGGTGGAAACCCTCCTTCTCTTATCTCCGGTCGTTTTGCTCCTCCTCTACTGAAAAATTTGATAAAAAGCTCAAGTCTGCTGATATGGGAGCTTCTCATATGCTTATATACTTGGCCAAAAGCGTTTGGGGCCTTATGGGCTTGGTAGCGATTGGTATGTTGTTATGGATTTAGGCAGGAATGTAATGAGTTCAGGAATATAATGAGGTTTGGAATGTAATAAACTTTGTAATCATTATACAGTGCTTGGTATGCTATATGAAAGGGGATGTAATGACATGATTGATTTCAACCTTGTGCTAATAACTAGTTTAATTAAAAAAGATTGTAAATAAATTATCTAAGATATAAGACAATCATTTGATTATTATAAAATATAAATAATTTTAGTAAATAGAATATAAAATTTATAATTCAATTTGTGTATATAGTTCGATAAATCTTAGATTTATACATTTCGTTATAACTTTTATTGAGATGTAGGATAGTAGTACGGTTGATGTAATTTATAATTCAATTAGTTAGCTATTGGTTAGATAAATTGTTTAAGTGTTATAGAGAAGTAAAATTTTAATAATTAAATTAAAACTGTAATTTCATGTTAATATTTTGATGAATATGTTGATTCATGATTTATGGGTATGTGACAAACAATATAAAAGTTATTATAATTTCCTGTATATTATGGTAAAAAATATCACCTAGATATTAAGATCTTATGTAATTATATATAATCTATGTATGTACGTAGTTTTTTAAATATAATATAATTTTTTTGAGTTTATAAAAATAATAATATGAAATTTTATATATGATTTAATGGAAAAAAAGATATAATAAGAAATGTGTAATTTATTAAGTTTAATAAATTTATTTTAGTTTGTTATAAAAATATTCATTACGATTAGGATTGTAATGGGTCATTCATGGGTAGTAGCTATGTAATGAAAATCCCCATTTTCATTGTAATGTGATAACAGAAGGAATGGTAATACAAAACTTGTTACGACGTACCAATCACAATAATCATGTTTAAATAAGTAATGTCATTACATTATTGATCTCCATTACCGCATACCAATCACATATAGATGTAACTATTTATCTTGAAACACTTCCTATAAAAAACTTGTCAAGAAAACCCATTAGGACAAAGTTTGGACGAATGCAAAAGAGTACAGTCTTGTTTACGTCCCCTGATGCTGGCAAGAGATTTCTGAGATGTCCTATTTCAATATTGTGGACCTACTTCTTGAATATTATGGTTGACAATGATTTCGTAAGGAAAATTTGCAAAATTCTTACGTGGTTGTATTCTTACGGTATTGTTTTTAGCACCATATTTCTTTCATTCTTTTTTTCTTTTTTGGTCGGACACCTTTTCTTTTATGGGTCAATTACCCATGGGGTCTTAAAGATTATTGTAGTGCTACAAATGAACTAGTCAATTCCTCTCTCCTTCTTAGAGGCCTATAAGATGTCCATTGTCATAACTACACTCTAGTGCATATAAGACAAAAAAAAGTAGATTTTTCTCTCTTCCACTACCATTACTCTCTCCTCTTTTACCATTAATCTCTCTCCTCCTTTATCATTTTTTCTCTCTCCTCCTTCATTAACTATCAATAATTTCCAGTTCTGACCACAACCATCGACGACCATCGGAAAAGTTCTGAGTCTGGAAAATAGTTTTGAACCTGAGGTACTAAGCATGAAAAAAGTTACTGAGCATGGGCTACTGAGCATGAAAAAAGTTGTTGAGTATCAGAAAAAGTTCCGAGTGTCGAAAAAAGTTGGTGAGTATTTGAAAAAAGTTGCTGAGTATTCGAATTTTTTTGTTGAGACTCTTTACTGAGCATGCTCGTTTGCTCAGTAACTTTACTAAGCATGCTCGTATGCTCAGTAACCTTACAGAGTGTGCAAGGGTAAAGTATTGAGTATAATTATTTTCGTAATTCAAGATTATTTATATGGAAATAACACTCAAATATTACAAGATTGCTAAAAAAGAAAAAAAATTATTCAAAAACTATCAAATAAAATTGTTACATTATAATTACAAGGAAAAAAAGAAAAAAAAGAAAAAAATACAAACAACAAAAAAACCTAACTAAACTCGTTTGACCTGGTCAAACCAGATCTGGAAAAAAACTAATATGCGTACATAGTACGCGAATTAACAAAAAATAATGATGTTGTGCTTCGTTCGAGTTTCGCAGGTTCCATGGCAGGATCTGTAAAACTCCATCTTCGCGTCTGTGAGAGCACTCCGACGAAGACGAGCTCACCGCCATGCCTCGATCGAGATCTGCTACCGAGGAGAGAGAGAGAGTTGGCTCGTCAGAGCTTTCGTCTGCGAATCAACAATACGATATCTTTATGACAATGGCGAATCAGCTTCTATTTGGGGAGCTCTGCTTCGATCTCCATTAATGTTCAACGCTTTCATTCGATCTCCAGTTTGTAGCTACAATTTCGGCGAGAATCTCGATCTGAGGGCGGGCACGAATAAGCCTCGTCGAAAGTTCTTCCCACGAGCTTCATAAATCTCCTTCACACCATGCTTCGAGCTCTCTCTTCAACCAAATCTTCTGTCGGAGGGGGTTGACGGAGGAGCTGACGGAGCATTCTTTGCTTGAGCTTCCAGCAGTCATGGCTGCCATTAGAAAGCCCAATAACAGAAACAAAAAAAGTTGCGGGGGAGAAGAAAGAAAAAGAGAGGACAGAGGGAAGTGTTTTAGGATTTTAATTATCTTTTGATATAAAGTAGTATATATATAGGACAATAAAAAATAAAAAGATGTAAGATAGTAATTGGGATTTTGAAATATAGTGTTAATTTTTTGTTGTGGCCTTTAGTAAGAAAAGGATATAGAGCCAGTCTTGTTAGGTTCCAGGATGGTGTTTTCATGAACCCTTGGGTAATAATCTCTTCTTTTATTTAAAATGCATATTTCGCACGATATCAGGGACTAATAACGCATATACTTATCCTTAACTTTTGTATACTCTTACAAACACCCCAAACCATATGGTCCATTCAGTTTGTATACTCTTCACTACATCACTACGAAACTATTTGTTCTCTCGTTTAGCGACCAGTGGTGGATGTGGGGGTGGACTGGGGTGGGTTGTAGCCCACCCCAGCCTATCCAGCCCATTATAATTTAACCTGTTCTTTTTTTAAAAATAGATAAAAATATAACTAAAAAAAATTAGTCCTCCCTAACTTAAAGTGTAGAGATTAATTCTATTAAATAATAAATTTATTGACGAAATTGGAACGTAAATACCATTAAATATTCAATTTCTTGGTTCTTTTTTAAAAAAAAATTCATAGATTTTTTTTGTAATTAACTCTTAAATGTTTTAAATTTTTTTATTTGACCTCCTAAATTTTAAAATTTATTTTATTAGACTTTAAATTATTTTATTTATAGGACTTTTTATTTTTTTTTATAACAAATGTATGTTATTTTGTATAAAAATAAGGAAATTTATTAGATGATTAATTTTAAAAAATAATATCCGAATTTATATTGCAATCTTTACACAATATAGGGATTTATAGTGCATTTTAGCATTATATAAGGATCTATCTAACAATTTTTGCATAATATATGCAAATAGGTAAAATAATTTTTTTTTGGACGTTGTCCCCGAACCCTCTTAACCCCTTCTAACAAAAAAATCCTGGCTCCGCCCATGTTGGCGACTGATTTTGACATCTTTTGTATCCTTTTGTTAGTAATATATGTGATTAATTTCAACAGGAATAAGAAAAACTCACAATGAATTTGTAATTCATTTCGAAGAACTGGTCAGCTAAAATTTCTAATCTTCCAACTTTCTTGGAGAAAAAAAAGTGAAAACACATTTTCTTGTCATCTCTGGAACACTTAGGAAACACATTTTCTTATCATCTCCAACACTCTTTCATTTTTATCTACTCTATCATTGTCATCTATTACTAATTTCAACATGGACGAAATGTTAGACGAAGATTACAGTTCAAACTCCGATTCAATGGTGATGGGAGTGCTAAGATCTGCCATGGATAGAGCACACGAGGAGGTCCAATGTAAGGATGGACCTATCGGATTCCTACACGAAAGATCAAAATTTTACGAAGTAGCAGCCATTCTTGTTGATGCTGGCATGAACATTGTTCAAGAAGAGACAGATATTCTAGAAAGCAGTCGCGAGAAGATTCGATTAGACTTGATGGAAATCGAACATTGGCTTCATGGTCGGATTAAACAAATGAAGCTTCTGATTGTTGATAAAGATAAAGAATTAAAAGAGAGAGTAGAAACTGAAGTGAAGCTTAGAAAAGCGTTGGAGTTGAAAGAGAAGGAATTAGTTCTTTTACGCGCCAAGAAAAAGTTTAAACAATCTAAAAGCGAAAATTTCCTTGACTATATAATAGAGAATTATGAAAATTGTGAAAGCATGAATCTTCAAGGGGAAGAGGAATTTTCCAGGATTGATTCAGTAAGACCGGAGAATATAGTGAATAATCAGATGAGCTCGGATGTTGACATGTTGAAAGGAACGCTAAATCTTGCGTTTGGTAGAATGCAAAAAGCGGAAGTTCACCCTTTGCAGAAACAATGGAGATGGACTATTGAGAATGATATAATATCAATCTTGATTCGAGGGTTCATTAGTGATATCGAAAGAACTGTTGAAGCAGAAAGGGAAGATCGTGAGTTTGAGAGCCTTATTAGAGACGATATCTTTCAGTTTATTGTTGTCGAGGTAATGAAAGACGCTCACGAATCTGAAAATCTATCATCTCCTATAAGATTAGAGGTATATGATCAAGAGGAAAGCTTTATCGATTCTTTATTGATGGATGATGAGAAAAAGTTCAATCCGGTGTTGGAAAAGCTAGAAGGTGCGCTAGATCAATTGCGTACAAGCCGGACACTGGTGAGTGATTTGGCGTGTAGTTTAGAAAACTGTGATGATAGAAGAAGTGAGTGTTCGGAAGTTACAGGCAGACCAGATTTTTCTTTGTGTCAAGTAGAAGATAGTGAAGCAGCGCCTCAATCATGGCCATTCGATATTGCTATGGTGTTTTCACCTCCCGTTGAATTTGAACAATTACTTACGAATTTTGAGGAGACGGCACACGAGAAAGTAGAAAGAAATTCTTTAAGGTATAGAGTCTATTTGGAGAACATCTTTGAGTAGTTTATATGAGTAGTTTATATAAGTGAGTGTTGTGGGTTTAGGTATTATTTTGGTTAATTAATTGGATTAGTAGAAAAGAGGCTCAATCACCCAAATAGATATTTGTATAAGCCTAAGATACCAGTCACGCTTACAAGCCGGGTATGGTTTTGGTACCACTCGTGCATGTAGGTCCGTGTTTGTGTTTAGGGCGTGACAAAATGATATATACAGTCACTAACCGGAGAAGTAAGTGTTAAACGAGACAAAATGTCGCACCGTTTGTGTGGTGGGACTTGGGAGCCACCTCTTTAACATGTACATGAGTGATTGTGTTATTGACAAACACCATTGAGATAGTAGAAGAAGAAAAATCTAAATAGATATATATTTGTTTATGTCTATGATATTAGTCGCGCCTGCAAGCTCAAGTCCTCTGATGTTGGGGTGTGATAGTTATTCTATGACTAATTATGCTAATTTAAATTCTGTTATAGGATGAAAGAACTGAAGCAAAAATTAGCGACATTAGTCCCCCCAATCATTTCCGTTCGAGAGGAGAAGTTAATTTACAAGAAAGCGTTCTTTACGAGATGTCACAATTTGGAACTAGCTGAAGCGGAGGTAGTTAACATAAAATTTTAGCTATTAAATACTTCTGATACACAATTAGATTTATAATATAATTAATCTTGATTGTTTTGGTGTAAATGCTTGTTTTTGAATAGGTTGATCAACTTGGAGATCAAGTGGATAGACTTCTTCATCTACTTGAGAAAATATATGTAGAACTGGATCGGAATTCAAAGATTTTACCGAGCAATATAGGGGTGAGTAACAATGTATTTTCTTAGTTCATGTAAATATAGCATAGTCAATTAGTGATTGCTGCATTTTGTTTGTTGATGCAGGTTTCAGATGTCTTGAAATTGATCAAGAAAGAGTTAGCTTATGGAGTAGCTGACACAACACAGTTATGAAGTGTATGTTTATCACGACTCAGGTTCATCTTAGTACTTCAGAATTCAGATTAACGAGGACAACAAATTAAATAATAGATTTAGAGGTTTTTTATTTCACCATTAGTCCTAAAATATGAAATAGCCAAATATGCTATGACTAGAAATTAACGTATATATAAATTTGTGAAAATGTTTTTTTATGCCTTTTTTACTATCCAAAAAGGTTAATTCATGATATTAATTTTTTTTTTAAAGCCAAAACGATAGGAGTATTAACTAATTTACAGAGCTCATTTATAACCTACTCACAATTATTTTCCACCATCTCCCAAGGTGCCAAATTTAAAGGGTTACAAATACTAACACCCCCCCCCCCCCCCCCCCCCCCCCCCCCCAAAACACACTCCCGCGTGCACACAACTCATTCCGTACTCTGGTGTGGATGGGTGTTAAGTTTATCCCTCGTTGCAGATCTTGGGGACACAAATAAAAAGGACCAACTAGCTAGACAATGAACGGTATTAGAGGTAGCTTATATGGGTTTAAGGGATAGCTCATATTACACATATTGTATAACATTTTATTTAGCCTAACACTTAGTTCTTTATACCAATATGTCACACTTATATACCCGAATACTGGCGCGCAGGTGTAACTAGTATTGTAGTTTTCTAAAAGTATGTATTTGTGCATTTTTTCTAATATATTAAATTGTTAACTTAAGAATTAACTAAGCCCTTAGACACACCCTTATAAACTATTCGTAAATACAGTTCGATGTGAGACAAATGTAGGATGCTATATATGTGATATATTTGCTATTTGTGAATAACATAAAGGTGTATGTGCTAATCTTAAAAATATGGATATGGTGTCAAGAGACCTTACATTTATATTGTAGGGAAGTGGGGCAAAGTGTTAGCGCATAAAAGTCGTATACTTATAAAAAAATGTACCTAAAATTGTTCATCTGGATGATAGTAGCGGTTTCTGCTTGAGCTACTCTTTGAAGATGTACGTTGTAACACCCATTCAAATTATTCAGATCGTAAGGGTTCCTATGGTAAGATCACCACGGGGGTATAAAGGATAAAGTTCCAGACTGAAAGTATAAGAGTCTCTCTTAGTTAGGAAGATCACTTTTATCTCAGTCAATGCTTGCTGCCATGCTTACACAAACTATGCAAGCTATGAAGTTGTCGGTTTTATGTATATATTGTGACCTTATATGGGGTTTATCCCGAAGGTAAGGAAACTATATTGGGTAGCGTGGAAGTTCATGTGTAGACCTAATTCAGAATGTGGCATGGGGTTCAAAGATACTCGTAGCTTTAATATGTATCTCCTTGCAATGCTAAGGTGGAAAATCCTTGAAGATCATCAGATATTGTAGGTGCAAGTGATGAAACATAAATACCTTTAGAATGGAATTCTACATTATGAGATTCGTGTCACAGATTCAAGGATGTGCAATAATATTACAATTGGGAAAGAGTTTTGTAGGAAAGACTAATGCAAGAAAAAGATATGTATACGGCGTGGTTCAATTGGCATTTGAAAGTGACAAAATTATTCACAATCAAGTCGACTTACAAAAATATTTAACCGTATATGACTATGAATCTTTTAACTGGAAACTAATTCGAAAGATAATTATCTACAACATGTGCATTTATTGATATGGCATGCCATAATCAATCGCTTATCGACTACTGATAATTTGTGTAAGAGTGGTTTGTTGTCATTCTGGAATGTATGTGTTGCATGGGAAAAATGAATATGATGTCCATGTGTTATAGCACTGTTGGTGCATTTAAGAAGTTTAGAAGTTGCGGCCTACTAGGTCATGTGATGTTTAGGTGGAAGTGTGTACGACATGGTAGATGAGGGAGATCATAATGCAATCTGAGAGGATGTTGGAGATAACTTTGGTGCATCATATGAGTTGATGAGTGGTGATTAGCGTGGACACCCTACTGTAAACGGGACAACTAGTGTCCGGTCTTTGAATGCATGGAGTGATGTGGATAAGTCTACTGTAAACGGGACAACTGGTGATTGGTTGGTTAAAATTTGTTGTTTAGTTAGTTCATTGAGGGAATAAACTGAATGATCATTGGGGGAGTATGGAAGTATGAAATGCTCAAAATTAAATAAACATTTGGTCATGGTTCTCTAGGAGAGACATAAAGTAGAATATTGTGCATTTGTCTTGGGATTGTACGAGAGCATAGAGTTAGGAACTAGATGGTAGCTTCTTATTCATTCCTAAAAATTTGTGTTTATTAAGTAGGTTAGACACACTTTTGGTGTAAAATCGAATATGGATTGGAGTTTTGATAAATGTATCTTCCATACTAAATGATGGGTGTGTTGTGATAGAGTATGTGAGTTTATAGTTAGATATGCTGGCTCGTGTATTGCAAACTCAAATGTAATGGCGGGCCTACGTGCTTCAAATTATGGTTTAACTATGTTGTAGTTCAAAGATATGCCTACTCTTTCTACTGAAACGTACTCTTATACGCTACTTTCCCATTGCATCAAATTTCCAAGCATTCAAAGCTAAAAGTGCAAGATTTTGTGTATGAAAAACTTTAAATCCTAATCCTCCATCTTTTTTAAAGTTTATCAGTGTTTGCCATTTCACCCAATAACATCTAGTCTTCTCTTGATTATTCCAATAAAAATTGGATATCAGAGAAGTAAGATGAGAGGTAATTTTTTTTGGTATTAAAAAAACTAACATAATAAAGTTTGGAATTGCTCTAATATTTGCTTTAATCAAAATTTCTTTCCCACTTTTAGAAAGTATTTTAGTTTCCCAATTATCCATCTTTATGAGAATTTGTTCCACCAACCACTCAAGAGATTTAAATTTAGATTTTCCCCAAGAAGAAGGGATACCCAAATACTTACCTAAATCATCCAGTTTTCTCATCCTCAAGATATATTAGAAATCTTATTTTTGACTTCAGGTGGAGTATTTTTACTAAGAGTAATGATATATACCACCCAAATTCATACCACCCAAATGTCACCCAATGACGTGGCGTGAATTAGTTGGTTGCAAATCGTTAATATATTTATTTTCTTGATTTGGTTAAAAATTTGTAACCAACCAATTCACGCCACGTCATTGGGTGACATTTGGGTGATATGAATTTGGATGGTATATATCATTACTCTTTTACTAAAAACAATGCCACTTTAGTTGAGATTAATTTTCTGCCGTGTTGCAAAACAATACCAGTTCAGAGTAGTAGTAAATATTTCAACATTAAATTCCTCAGCCACAAGAAAAAAGATACTGTCATCAGCAAAAAGTATATGTGTAATCATTGGAGCATTTAGCAAATTTAATCCCTTTAAGTAATCCAATCTGCACATAATACTCAAGTAAAGAAGTGAGAGTTTGTGTAACTAAACAAAACAGATAAGGTGATAAAGGATCACATTGTCTTAATCCCTTTTGAGGTAAATCAATATCAATTAATTTCTCCATTAATTTGGATTTTATAAGACACGGTTGAGATACAATTTTTAATCCATTGAACCCATAAATCATGAATGCCCATTTCTGAAAGTAGATCAAATAGAAAATCCCATTCTATATTCTCATACGCTTTACTTATATCTGCTTTGATATCCAGATTAATATTATTTGAATTTCTCTTATTTTCAAGTAGTAACTTGCCTCTTGGGCAATTAATATATTCTCAAAAATAGATCTACCTGGAATAAGAGCTGATTGTGTTTTTGAAATAATTTCACCCAACCAAGGTTGAAGTCGAGGGGTTAAAATTAGGGATGGCAGTGGTTACGATTTTAATCCGAAACCGACGGATTACCGAACCGAATAAAAACCGATCATGTAACCGTGGTTAAATCCGTTAGGGTTGTGTTTTAAAAAGTGAAACCGATGGTTAAAACCGTTAGGTTATGGTTTTAGATTAAAAAAATCCGAAAAACCGAAAAATCCGTTTTATGTATATATATATATATATATATATATATATATATATATATATATATATATATATTTATATATAAATCTGATTTTATTTTACCTACTAAAGGCTAAAATTCATGTATTTTTATATTGTTAAGTCCATCTTTCTTATATTTATTTGACTTTTAATTACCAAAAGGCCAAAAGTCTCAACCCAACTATAGATAAGGATGGAAATGGTTATGGTTTAAAATTAAAATCTATGAAAATTTGAACCAATTAAAAATCGATTATGCAACCATGGATAAAATCGTTAGGTTATGGTTCTGAAAAATGTAACCGATGGTTAAATCCTTTAGGTTAAAATTTTTAGATAAAAATAAAACCGAATAACCAAAAACCGTTTATTATCATCTATTTTTGTATATTTATAGTAATATAGATAAAAAAGTATTTTCATATCTCAAAACTAAAATGTAAATATTAGAATTAACAAAAGAAGTAACAAACGATATTTAATTAAAGATCAACATAATATTTTATATATTGGAGATTTTTCATGTATTTGTGATCTTGTTTCAACATTTTCAATATATTTAGAGAGTTATAGTTTGGCATGTCACAAGAGCGAGGCGAGGTTAGGAATCCTACTGCGAGAGGGACGCCTCGCGAACCGGGTTATGGTTAAAATCCGGAAAACCGTTTAAAAAACCGAATCCGAATTATTCGGATATGGTTTTGAAAAGTAAATCCGATGGTTAAATCCGTTAGGGTTTGGTTTTTAATAAATTAAATGGATATGGACATGGTTTTGGATTTTTTTGCAATAATCCGATCCGTTGCCATCCCTAGTTAAAATCCTTGAAATAATTTTATAAATAAATTAGCACAACTAATTGGTCTGTAAGAAGAAACCAAATCAGGATTAGTACATTTAGGAATCAAAGCAACAATAGTACTGTTAATCTCCGTTAGATAAGTATTATTACTAATAAAATCTGAAACAAAATACAATAGATCAGATTTAATCTCATTCCAAATTTTTTTTAAAAAAAAAAATCCCCCAAAGCCATCAGTTCCTGGTGATTTGTCACTACCAAGAGACCAAACTGCATCTTTAAGTTCATCCATAAGAACATGTCTAATTAACTGCTAATTCATTTCATCAGTCACAACTTTCTTAATCTTAGTGAGAATTGGGTCGTAATCTCTTTTCCCACTTGTTTTAAACACATTATTATAATGTGTTTTAATTTCATTTTTGATTTCTGCATTCTCAGTTATCCAATTTCCATAACTATTTTTCAATCTGTAATTCTGTTAATATTCCTCTTAACTTTATACTAGCATGATAATACTTGGTATTTTTATCACCAAGTTTAAGCCACCTATTTTTGGATCTAATAGCCCAGTATAATTCTTCTTTTTTTCAGTGACTTTCAAGTTATTCACTTAAACAATCAAAAACCTTTTTATTCTTATCAGAAAAAGGCTTTTTAAACAGCTGCTCCATTTGGTCTAAGGTTTTATCAATTAATAATCTATTATTTAAATCTCTTTTCCTAGCCCAAAGAGCAACAAGTTTATGTATGTAGTGAAGTTTTAAGGCAATTTTATTAACACCGCTTTCTTCACCAAAAGAACAAGTTTTCCATTTCTCAACAATCATTTTACAGAAAAATTCATGATGAATCCAACCTTTTGCCAAAATAAATCTCCTTTTTTTTTGAAATTTCCATGATCAAGAATTATAGGTGTATGATCAAAACCTGTAAAAGGGAGAACATAACACCATGAATTTGGAAATCTATCCATCCATTTCTTACTAATCAAGATTCTATCCAACCTTTGTTTAATAAGCCGGATGCCATTTCTCTAGTTAAACCCAGTGAAATTACATCATTTAGCCATCAATTCAACCAAATTATTAGAAGAAATAAATTCATTAAAAAGGAACATATTCCTTTTGCGAGTGTTACCAATTTCACCTCCTAATTTCTCAGAAGGAAAACGTATAAGATTAAAATCACCCAAAACACACCAACAAACATATAAAGGAGAGACATCCGAGATTTTTTTTAAGAAACAATTCTTTTTCTGCATCTGCTGTTGGTCCATAGATAAAAAGTATCTCACGAAAACCAAATTGTGATCCCTCATAAATACAGTGAATTAAGTTCTTATCAGAACTTATAAGTTTAAATTTCTCAAAATTTTAACAAATACTGCTAAGCCTCCAGAGAGACCTTCAGGGTCAACATGTGTAACTAGAACCAAATTCAATTTCGAGCATAAGGAATTAAAAAAAATTAATTTGCATTTAGATCCTGAAAGAAATAGTACCTCTATGTGGTGAGCCTTAACCATATCCACTAGTCTCAGCTCTGTCAAGGACGTTCCAATGCCTTGACAGTTCCAGGCTTGTATCATTGGAGGTTTTGTGGTTGATTTTGGGCAACCCCGCAAACCACTTCAGCATCCAAACCATTAAAAGAACCCCCAATCTCGCAGTTATCATTATCTTCTTCATTACACTCCTGTTCCATATCTGCCATCTCATCATCTTCTCCATTACACAGAGTCGACAAGAGTTGCAGGCTATGCTGTAGATCTCGGTTCCGCGGCCTAGGCGGTCGACTGGGGCCTAGCGCCTAGGAGGGACTACGCGGGGCCTAGGCGGGATTACGCGGTTTTGAATCCTGCTATGTAATTTTATATATTTAGTAATACGCGTGTATAATTATGATAATTTTATCTATTTAAGTCATAAAATTTATCTAACACCACTATATTGAATATGAAAAATACTAAAATTAGAGTTATAATATCAATTCAAGAATTTCCGAGAGTAAAATAAATTTAATGGAGGGCCTAGGCGGCAAGTTTTTACCATTAATCGGTGCCTAGGCGGGCTAAGCGCCTCTTCCACGGCGACTAAGGCGTTGGGCAAAAATGCCTAGCATTTTTACTAGGCGTAAGCGGTTGAGGGGGGAGTTGACGCCTAGACGGCGCCTAGGCGCGCCTAGGCGGCGATATCTACAGCATAGGTTGCAGGGACAAAAGTGTCAGCTTCATCCTCTGGAGGTAAACCAAGATCAACCCTAACTTGTTGGGTTCTACTTTTATTCTTCTCAAGAGATTCAAAATAAATGGATTTGTCAGAGTTCAAAGTAATAGAAGGGTTTATCAACACATTTGGGCTATTACTTTTAAATGGACTAGCCGGCCCACAAAGCTTATTAATTTCTCCTAGGCTTAGAGGCTTAACATTGGACTTAAAAGTGACATCTGGTTGGCCCTTATCACTTAAATCAACTGAAGGTAATGTAAGCATATATTGGACTTTATTGTATTGGCCCCCTCTTTATTAATAACTCTTTTTTTCTCAGCTATTTCTTCTTCCTCAAGATTCCCACTAATCTAATTCTTCTTTTTTAAAGGTTTTTCACTTTTTTCTTTTGAGTGCCAATCCTCCATAACAAAGATAGCTAAGCCTCCTGATATCCCAACTGGGTCAACACTCCATAGCAGTTTAATCTTTAACTTCTTAGCAAAAACCAATAATTTCTTCTTCTTCGTCTTGGTTTCGGAAAGACCAATAACCCGGGGATTCTCCTTAAAACTCAGATCTCTAAGGTTCTGGACTGTCAAGGGTGATCCCGAACCTTGACAGTTTCAAAAAATTCCGATCATGGATTAGGTGGGGGTTGCTCAATGCAACCACCCACGTTATCAGGCTCCACAATCACTAAGGGAGCAGCATCAATAGCCATATCCAGAAGAGGAACCTCAACCAAACCGTCCTCACCTTCTGTGAAACCAACCATTTTATCATGTAGGATCTTGCGTTTCTTCGCACTTGGACCTCCTTGATTACTCACTAGACACTCTATCGTAATAGGGATTTCTGTGAGGGCTAGGGAGCTGTCATGAACAGGGGTATCTGGTACCAGATAAGAGCTGGGAGACACCATCGGAGTAGAAGATTCGGATAAGGGGGATATAGGGTTTTCTGCCACCAGCGGAGAGGTCTCCTGACCCGGATCAACCATCGGGGTATCCATCATTTGTGTAGAGGTCGTTTCTTCATTGTTGAGTGATGGGGATGAAAGTATCGGAATGGGTATGGGTTTGGTAGGGGAGGGAGAAGGAGAGGGAGTACAGGGTAGAGGTGTATTAAAGGGGGTAGGAGGAGAAGAGGGAATAAGGGGAGGAGGTGGGGGAAGAGATGTATTAGCAAGGTTTTTCTTCAAGTCCGGGTTAACCCATTGGAGGCTAGTTTTACCACGAGTAGGGTTAGATCTGGACCAAGTTCTAATTGACCAACGATTACCAAACTTAGGTTTAGCACTGTCGGAGCCTTCTTTCTTAATGGGCCAAGCAGGACATTTTTCCTTAGAGGGCTCACCAACCTGTTTTCTCTTAGACCCGGACCAGTTGGAGGAGGGTTTGGATCTCGCATTAAAGGGAGTGGACTTTGACTCAAGTCTCCGACCAGATGGAGAGTTTTGACTAGAGATCTGTACCGAATCTTGTTTTTTATTCGAAGAAGGTTTGAAGATATGGTCTACCCCGGTCGGATCCGAGGAAACATCTTTTAAAAGCTCTTTAACAACCAAAACATATCCCTTTTCAAGATCTGGGGAACAGCCACGTAGGAAGGGAGGAATGTTATCATCATTATTATCAATAGTTTTCTCTTTTCCAGAAGTATTAACTGAGGGGGGACCAGTAATTTGTCTCGGCTTAGACGTAACATCATCAGAGGAAGGAATAAAGGAATCTTCACTTCCAGATATTATATGAGAAGGATCATCTAGATCATCTACCACATGTATATTCCTACCTCTTCCTTTCACTGGTGTGATACTCATCCAGTCACCAAAGGGAAATGGAGCTCTACCACAGAGTCTTTTCTGTTCTGCTTTGTATAAATCACATTCTCCAGGCGTGTGTGAAAGCAGACCACAGAAGAAGCAAAACTTGCTGAGTTTTTCAAATCTGACTTTGACCTCCAAGGATGGTAGTGAAGGTCTCTCAATGTTAAAAGATCGGATGAGGGGTTTATCAACTTTCCACAAGACACGAACTCGGAGGAGCTTAGTAGTTACGTTGACTTCATTAATGTCATAAGCAAGGAGGGTGCAATCAATATTTTTACAAATATCCTTTGCGTTATCAGGGGTAGCAAACGCAGAAGGTAAGTTTTGAAAATGGACCCAGAAGGTAGCTGTAGAAAAATCAGCTTCTACCATGGACATCTCAGGATGCCAAGCTTGAAGAAGGAGTAGATGGCCATTAATGGACCAAGGTCTGAAGTTCCAGGTATTAAGTAAGTCATCACGAGACTCAAAAATGAGGAAGAAGGTATTAAAATCCACAGGAGTGACATGCACACGAGATCTAAGACCCCAAGATCTATTAGCTGCTGATTCTACCATGGCCGGAGTCACCTCGGATCTGGATAGTATCTTAGAGAGGAGCATGAACCGGCGAGAAAGAATCTCATCTTGTTTAAAGGAGGGAGTTAATTTCATAGAGATAATCGGATTGGAAGCCATGGCGGATTAGGGGTGTTGGTAATACAAGGACTGAGAGAGAGAGAGAGAGAGAGCGGAAGAGTGGGTGAAAGTGAAAGAAAGAGGATAAGCAGAAGTATAAAAAGGGATATGAAACGTATCGGATACGTCTTGGGAAAGAACGAAGACAAAGGGAAGATAAACAGTAATAAAGGTTACACTAAACAATGAACTTGAAAATGATTAACCGCGTGGAGAAAGGAATAAGTAGAGAAAGAAACGTGATTGTAGAGACCAAGGAGAATAGGGATAGTAAATAGGGATATATCAAGACGAGATCCATTAAAGCATAGCTTCAAGAGGAGAGAGAGAGAATTTTAGAGAGAAGGAGAAACATTTCATACTATCTCAATATCAAATTGATATAGTTAACCCACATAAATAAACATTAGGAAACAAAATTACTTCCGAAATAGAAATAGTCAACACTAAAAGGAAAATAATGAACATTAAGCAAATAAATACTCATTTTTTCTTTAAAAATACTCGCATTTGCTTTTATGCTTGAACGTTTCATTTTCATCCCACCAACACGACAAGACTGGTAAATGTCTGTTTAAGTCAGAAGTCAACCATACAGATCTAAAATTAAAATGGAAAAAGAAAATGATGACACTGTTTTATCTACGTGTCTAGTTACCATTCGTGTCTTCAAGATCTGAACCAATAACATCTCGCCACGTACCATACATGTCCTAACGTGCGTAGTGTGATCTTTTTTTTGGTCGAAAAATGCGTAGTGTGATCTTGCCAACGCTATTTACGGTATAACGCCATTAACACACTTAACTCGACTAAAAAAAATAACACACTTGAGTTTCAATTTAAACTCATAAACCTCACTAAAATTAAAGCAAAATATAGAAAAACTCATGGCTATCAAAATGAAATCTATCCTAATTTTATCAATCTTATTATTCTTAATTTGTTTTAAAGCTACGGCCTCAGATTCGAAACCAGTTGAAAAGGTTGAAGAAGATGAAGATTTAAGCTTCCTCGAAGACGAAGATGATAACGACGCCGTTTCACACCATCATGATTCCTACGGTAGTCACGAGCACGAACATGAAGACGAACACGATCATGATTTCGAGAATTACGACGATCTGAACGATGATGACGCGCCGTCGTCGTATGGTGGGGATGACGCAGAGTATGATGATGGACCAGCAGAGCCGAAGGAAGTAGTTGACGAGAAAGATGTGGTGGTATTGAGTGGATCGAATTTCACTGAATTTATTGGGAAGAATAAGTACGTGATGGTTGAGTTTTACGCGCCGTGGTGTGGGCATTGTGAGTCATTAAAGCCGGAGTATGCCGCCGCGGCAACGGAGTTGAAAGGTGGAGAGGAAGCGGTGGTGCTGGCTAAAGTTGATGCCACTGAAGAAAGTGAGCTGTCTCAGAAGTATGGTGTGGAAGGGTATCCTTCTGTCTTCTTCTTCGTTGATGGTGTTCATAAGACCTTCAATGGTGAACGAAACAAGTAAGTTTCTCATTTATTTACTCCAATTACTAAAATCAAATGTGAATTATAATTAATGATTATTAGTTAATCTTGTTTTAAATCTAACTTCATAATTGATTGCATAATTATATTACTGTCAGTTGAAGATTTATTTTGGATCATATAATAGTTAATGTACCTTGTGTTAATTGCACATTGGTCCTTGTTTTATTTGGAATGAAACGCTAACTTAAAATGTGATATTTGGTATAGAGAAGCAATTGTTGCGTGGGTGAAAAAGAAGACAGGACCAGGCTTGACCAATTTAACTTCAACAGAGGAGGCAAAAAAGATCTTAGCTACTGAAAAAACAGTAGCACTCGGATTTTTAACCTCTCTAGTGGTAATTTCTTTGTCCTAATTAGGCCCGGCCCGAACATGAACCCAAATAGGAGAAACTTATATTCATTTCAATGTTTGTAGGGTTCCGAGAGTAATGAACTTGCTGCTGCTTCACAATTAGAAGATGAAGTAGAATTTTATCAAACCACAAGTGCAGATGTAGCTAAACTTTTCCACATTGACCCGGAAGTCAAACAGCCAGCTCTAGTAGTCATTAAAAAAGAAGCTGAAAAGATTAACCATTTTGGTTAGTTTTTTAATAAATTAAATAAATAATTCACAATTTGAAAGATACTAACTTGAGTTAATTCTATAGGTGGCGAGTTCACTAAATCAGCCATAGCTGAATTTGTGTCTGCTAACAAGCTTCCTCTTGTTATAAATCTTACACGAGAATCTGCTCCTTCAGTTTTTGAGAATCCAATTAAGAAACAATTAATACTTTTTACAACTTCTAATGATTCTGCCAAGTTTTTACCTGCATTCAAAGAAGCCGTACAAGCCTTCAAGGGGAAGGTAAATACATAATTACATATGGATTTAACGCCTAGAATGTAATGAAAATACAAAAAAGGACTAAAGTGTCAAAAATGTCTTTATCATTATACCTTACAAATGCTTAATAAAGTCTTTTAACTTCTATGCAGGTTCTATCTGTTTATGTAGAGTTAGATAACGAAGATGTAGGAAAACCAGTTTCGGAATATTTTGGTGTTAATGAAGTTATTCCAAGTGTAAGTTTTTTTCTCTACTTTTCTATTTATATTAATTCTTTGGATATTTTATATATTTTTGCGGAAATGTAGGTTCTTGCATACACAGGAAACGAGGATGCAAGGAAATTTATATTGGAAGGTGAAATCACATTGGACAGTATCAAGGTTTGACTAAGAATTTTCTAGATGTTTTAATGTTTTTAATACAGTTTTAATGATTTTGTTTGTTTAATTTCATTTTGTAGTCATTTGGAGAGAAGTTTCTAGAAGATAATCTTAAACCTTTTTACAAATCAGAACCTATTCCAGATAAGGCAAGTGTTTCTCCACTAACTAATATTGTTTTACTTTAAATCAGAATCCATTTTTCATTTGTTATTAATAAATACAGAATGACGGGAATGTCAAGATAGTGGTTGGTAATAACTTTGATGAAATTGTTTTGGACGAGTCAAAAGATGTCCTTTTAGAGGTAATTATCGTATTTCCTCTATTTTTTATTTATTTTGATACATTTTTACGAGTCTTTTGAAATTAATCAGATATACGCTCCTTGGTGTGGACATTGCCAATCATTAGAACCTATTTACAACAAACTTGCTAAGCATTTAAAAAGTATTAATTCTCTTGTTATTGCTAAAATGGACGGAACAACAAATGAACATCCACGTGCCAAGGTAATAATACTAACGTAGATAGAGAGGGACCTATTGTGCAATTAACTTAAATTTTGTTTTGTTAATATTGTAGGCTGATGGATATCCAACTATACTTTTCTTCCCAGCTGGGAATAAGAGTTTCGACCCGGTAAGAATTAAATTTATTGACTTGCTATTTATTTCTTGAGAAATACTTATCGTGTGTTTGTATTATTGTAGATAACTGTTGATACTGACCGTACAGTTGTAGCGTATTATAAATTTATAAAGAAGCATGCATCGATTCCTTTTAAGCTTGAGAAGCCAGTTAAAAAGGAGACAGTTCATGAACCTGAGTATGTTATTGAGAGCCATGAGAGTGATGAGAGTAGTGAGTTGAAGGATGAACTATGATAATGTTTTGTATGTTAGAGAGATGTCAAATCTGGAGAGAATGGGAAATATTTCGATTCTTTCCCTTACTATTCCCAGGAATTTTGTAACAGTTGAGACTATATATGATGAATTATAAGTTTTCACTGACTATTTTAACTTGTCAGTGTTTGTTGTGTGTTGTTGTTCAAGGGTTATGGGGATTGGTTAGTAGTTGAAGGAGTTTTCATTGATCTGGACGAAAAAATTAATTACTTCTTCTTTAAACATATTGCTAAATTAGTGTATTTTATCACTTTCTTATATTGATTTCCTTGAATAGAAGATAAAGGAAGATTAACTAGAATAGAGTATATTGGTATATGCTATGATACAGAAAATATAAATCAACTTACACATAGAGATCCATAACTTCAAGTTTCTCCGCTAGTGTCAGTTTCTCATGTAAATTGATCAATTCTGCAACCAGTGGCAAAGGGGTAGCAATTTTCATTGAAAACCCCTTACCTACATTTATCTCGTAAAAGACCTCATACTCCCCCATGATTATGCCTGGAGTCCACACTTCCAGATATATTTTCAACGCTGATGTGATTTGCACCACCTACTAACTCAATTACCTTGCGTCTCCTCGTAAGATCCCCTAAAGAGCTTCCTCACGCCCGCATAAAATTGGTCGCAAAGAACTTTTCCTTCTTAATAATGTCTTGCCTCTCGGGATCAAATTATTTTCAAGGCCCATCATAAACATATTGATGCTAAAAAAAAACAAGTTCCACGGTACTAGGGCAATAAATCCTTCTGAGGTAGGTGACTAACCCACCAAGCACTAGTTGGCATCCAGAACTCGTGAGAAAAGGACAGGAATTGCTATCGCAAGTGTTATTTACATACACGTAAGGTTGTTAGTGTAAATATGCATAGATGTTCCTCTTTTCTTCTTACTTGTTGTTGGTTTACGAGGTTCCTAACAATAGCCGTTGGCAAATTCCTGTTATTTATTTTTGTCGTGTTTTGCTGACCTTGCGAGTTCCTGTCACGATCTCAATCCTACTTTTAAGTTGTTGTAATCCCCTCATGTCGAGAATGATAATGGTTGGTCCCTGACCATGAATTTATGCATGCTTTTGTAAATGTTGCTTCAGTCCACCCCCATTCAGGTTGCTACTATTCTATCCTGTTCAACCTTCCGGAGAATGTGTGTAGGCCATAACATTACTAATATCCTTATTAAGGAGTGACCGTATCTATTTTGTCCTCAAACTGTTTCGAACCAAATGATGAGCATCTTTTTCCATCAAGTACTTCTCTTGGGATTAGTCACATACCAAAAGCTCGAGCATTTGACGTGTCATCAAGAAACCCACTTTGTTTTTCCCATATTGCTTCTTTTTATACATGTATGAGGTTTGCCCTTCTATCTATGACTTCTTGCTCACCACTCATTCGAGTCCTGTCTTTTGACATCAAAAACACATTTGATATATTGTTTAGCATCTTCCAATATTTCTACAAGTGTTAGAAAATATTATTTGGAACTCTTTATTCCTAAAACCATGTGTAAAATCAAGACGCGCTATGGTATTATCAGAAAAAATTATTTATGACAAGCTGCATTCTTGAATCTTTTGTGTAGCTTTGTAATGATTACCCTGTCTGTTTACACCGTTCCAATAGTGATAATGAATCTTGTCTTGAACGTTTACTCCCTACGAATTGTCCTTATAACTTTCAACTCAAATGCTTGAATATTCCGATTAACATAGACTCCAACCAGGGCCGGAACTTAGAGGGTCCCTTTAGTTATAGAAACAAATTTGTATTAAATATTAACAAAAAAAAAATATGATTCGTGAAACAAAATAACAAATTTATACATTCATACAATATCTTAGAGGTCTCGTTAAAACCTTGTTTGAGAAAAACCTAATGGGACAAAACCCCAATCTAAGGAAAAAGAGTATCCAATAACTTCTTTCGTGCTTATTAAGAAAATCACATTCAGTATCTTGATTCAATTTTCTCTAAGCTCTGACCAGTGTAATGGGATAGATAGTCATTTAGATTTGCCTTATTGGTGCAACATCTCGTTTGCCTAGCAAAAATAACAAGTTTTTGATTAAAGAACAAGTAGGTAAAATAATTGAGGGATGTTTCAAGCTTTGTGTGATAGTTCAGGGTTTTACTTGCGTTTAATGAAAAGATACCTTGATCAAAGCCTCAATCAAAGGTATTAGATTAGTTTTAGAATCTTCTGCTCTCTCCAATACTTTGTTTGCATTGTCACCTATTTAGTTTTTTTATTCCATCTACTATACAATTTATATAAAAATGAATAACATGTTCATATTTTAAGAATTCAATTTTATGTTAAAAAAAATTATATACCTTTTTCTTAGTAAATAATAGAGACGAAACAAAAAAGAATAGGTAAAGTTAAACAAATAAAAATATAAAAAATAGACTTACAGGATTAGGCAAAGTAAATTCTTGAGAAACAACAAAACAATGTCTAAAGCAATAATGTTTCTACACATTCAACCTTTTGTCTAATTCCAACTGAACAGGTTCCTAATATAAGACACATCCTACCATTCAGACCAACAATTTTATTTTAAAACTTAGGAATTGTCTGCAAATTATTTAGAATTTCGCTAATTCTAATATAATAATCAATTCTAATATAATAATCAGTGAAAATAGTAATTTGTTACTCATACTTTGTCTAGTTTGCCATCAATATGTACCTTTAATTTTGAGCCGCCGGCATATTAAAAATTAGCCAATTCTTATATAATAATCATCAAAATAAGTAATCTGTTATTCTTACTTTGTTTAGATCGATGGACTAGATTGTCATCGATCTGTGCCGTCACTTTTGAACAGTTTTTGATGACTGCCTGCATATAGTACAATGATACTTAAGAATATTAGACATTAAACAAAGATATTTAATCAAGGATATACATACACATAGCGCGATATATAAATTGTTTAATGAGCCATACTCTGATGAAAACAAAGAGATTTTTGAGAATCTAGGTTCTAATCTTGAGTCTTATTGGCTTAAAGAGGAACTTTATTGGGCACAAAGATAAAAAAATACTTTGTTTAAGCTTGGTGACAGAAATAGCAAATATTTTCACTCTATTACTAAGGTAAAGAGAACGAGAAACAAAATTACTACTATTAAGAATGAAATGGGAGAATGGTTGACTGAGAAAGATGAAATAACTCAGGAAATCAAAAACTATTACAATAATATATTCAAAACTGTAGGGGTGAGAAACTATGCACCTATTTTGAATAAGATTGAAGGAGTGGTCACACAGGAGATGAATGACACACTTATTCGTCATGTCTCTTGTGAGGAAATTAAAAGTGCAGTATGGTCTTAGGAAGTGATAAATCACCTGGTCTCGATGGCTTTGGAGGTTTTTTCTTTAAAAAATATTGGAAAGAAATTAAACTTGATCTGGTGGAACTTGTGTCTGATTTCGTTATGAATAACTCATCTTTAGATGATATTAATGCAACAATTATAGCTCTTATTCCAAAGTGCTTGAATCCAAATTTGGTCTCTTCATTTAGGCCTGTTAGTTGTGCTAATTTTATTTATAAGATTATATCTAGAATCTTAGCCAATAGGCTACAACAATGGATGGGAGTTTTAATTTCTAAAACTCAAACAACTTTCATTCCTGGGAGATCTATTTTTGAGAATATATTGATTGCGCAAGAAGCAAGTCATTATTTGAAAAATAAAAGAACAACTATGAAATATAGTATGGCAATTAAAGCTGATATGAGTAAGGCTTATGAGAATATTGAATAGGATTTCTTGCTTGATCTAATCTGAAAAATGGGTTTTAGTGAAAAATATGTTAGATGGATAAGAAATTGTATCTCTACAGTTACATATAAAGTTCAAATTAATGGACAATTATATGATATTGAGAAGCCTAAAAAAGGCTTAAGACAGGGTGACCCTTTGTCACCTTATCTCTTTTGTTTAGTTACACAGGCTCTCACAAGTTTAATTGTGTATTATGTTAGAATGGGACTTTTGAAAGGAGTTAAGATAGCAAGAGCTGCTCCCATGATAACACATATCCTATTTGCATATGACATTTTATTTTTCCTGGAAGCTGAGGAATACAATGTTGATATTTTCATTTCTATATTGAATTGGTATAGCTATGCTACAAGACAAAAAATTGACCTTAACAAAAGTGGTATTCTCTTTAGTAAGAATACACCTCTAAGTATCAAAAATATTATTTCTGCTCAGTTAAGGATGAGAAAATTGGATGATTTAGGAAAATATCTTGGTAATCCATCAGGATGGGGTAAATCAAAAGTTAAATCCCTAGAATGGTTGATTGAAATGATTTTAGAAAGAATGGAAAACTGGGAAACTAGAATGCTCACTAAAAGTGGTAAACAAGTGATGGTTAAGGCAATAATAGGAGCAATGCCTAACTTCATAATGTCAGTTTTTTTGATTCCAAAGAAACTTACATCACACATCACTTCTCTTGTGTCTAATTTCTATTGGAATAATAAGGGAAAAAAGAGATGCCACTAGATTAAGTGGAAAACACTTATGCTTGCTAAAGAAGATGGAGGTCTTGGGTTTAAAGACTTTCATACACAAAATTTGGCATTGTTAGCATCTATTGCATGGAAATTCTTTAATAATATAGATTCACTGCTTTATAGAGTTTTCAAAGGAAAATATTTCCCTCAGTCTGACTTTCTTGATGCATCTCTCAGTAGCAACTGCTCCTGGGGATGGAAAAGTCTGATAGAAGGTAGAAATGTGTATAAAAATGATATTTTTTGGTCTGTAGGAAATGGAGAAGATATTGGATTATGGGAAGATGTTTGGATCCCAAATCAGGGATTAATTACTAAACTAGTAGGATGCAATTATACAAGGTTTCTGAACTTATTTATAATGATCAAAACTGTTGGAATTTTGATTTGATCAATGAGATTGTTCCTTCTTACTTAGCTGCAACCATAGGAGGGGTTTATTTACCTTCTTTATACAGTGTGGACTCTCCATATTGGATTCATTCCAACAATGGAGATGTTACAGTTAAAGATAGTTATAAATTTCAATGGAGGGCACAAAGAAAGAATGAAGAGCTTAAAAATACAAAAGGTGGAACATCATCCTTTAGGATGAATTCTGCATACTGGAAGTTTATTTGGCAAAGTAAAGTACAACCAAAAATAAAAAATTTCATCCAGAAATGTTGTGAGAATGGCTTAGCTACTAATGAGAACAAAAAGAAAAGAAAATCTATTGATCAATCCCTATGAGATATTTGTGGGGAATGTGATGAAAGTATTGAACATTTATTGTTTCATTGCTCATGGGCAAGAGCTGTTTGGATAGCAAGTCATTTATGCTATAACTCCTTTACAGATCTATCTTTTAATGTTAAGAAATGGATTAACTTTATAAGACAGTTAGCAGAGGAGAAGGAATATAACGATAGCAGACTTTGTGAAACTTCTTTCTTCATTGCTTGGTTTATATGGAAAGGAAAGAATGAATTTATATATAGAGGGACTAAACCTGACCCTTTGTATACATTACAAGAAGCTATAAAAGCCTATGATGAATATGGTCTTGCAACAAGACAACACTCTGAGTCTAAAAAATATGAAACAACAGAATCTGACCTTCATCTTTCTGAGATGAATATAGGCGATGTTGATCATAATGTGAATCAAGAAAGTAATAATCATACAGGAATAATGGAACAAGAAATCATTAATCCAACTGGAAGAATGATATCTAGATGGAAACCCCCACCAGCAGGGACTTATAAGATTAATTGTGATGCATCTATTAATCCTAAAACTAACCAAGCTGCTCTTGCTTGTATAATTAGGGACTCTATAGGTACATTGCGAGGAGGAGTTGCTAAGAAGATTCAAGTCAATTCTAATCAAGAAGCAGAATCAAGAGGAATATTGGAAGCTTGCTCTTTGGCTTCTAATTTTGCTATTGGGAGTGTGGAGATAGAAAATGACTATATGAATGTAATTAAACAAACTAAGCCTCTTAGCAAATTTTTTTGTAACACTAAAGTTTTGATTAAGAATGTGTAAGAGTAAGTATAAACTCAAGATCTCCTTTGTTAAGTGATCATGTAATATGACAGCTGATTGGGTGGCTAAACAAAAGTTTAAAGGCTCTTTGTTTAGCCTTTGGAATTGCTTCTCACCCTCCCAATTAGCTCACTTGCTAGAGAATGACTTTCATCCATTAGGGATTGGATAATTATGTAATGAACTTATGTTTATTTTTAATGTATTATGCATTCGACCGAAAAAAAACTAACGAGGCGAACTCAAACTCGAGCCCCTGGAGAGAGTATCAGTTCATTTGCAGTCCTAGAGAGGGAGAGTGAAGAGTGTTTTGAGTTTCCGTAATCTTAATGGGTTTTCTAATTTTGTTTTTGAATACATGAGAAAGCCACTTTGGATTCGGAGTCATTTCGACTCCAATGAGATTCGATCCCAGGACCTCTTGGTCTCTGTGGAGTAACCTAACCACTAGACCAACTATCGATCTCATGTTTTTGACTTTTGATTATTAATAAAAGGAGAAAGAGGAGATTGTTTTGGTATTTTACTTCTTTTAGTTGGACTGATTAGAGGTTAATTAGGTTAAGGTCTTATGTAAACCCATATGTCATTGGGCTTTATAACCTAATTCCCCTTTAATAATTCCCCCATATAGTAGACCTTTTATGTTATATGATACTTAATAAGTGAATCCCCCAAACGTCAATTGGCAATTTTAAACCAAACAATCAATTTTCTTTCAACAATCACCGGAAGACTAATTACGAAGAACGAGGCTATCATAATCTACGTGTTCACTTCTTGTTGGTGTATCCGTCACCTGAGCATGCCCGAACGTACTCAAACTCATCTCGCAACGCTCAAAACGTCAATTACGCTGTTCAGTTCAGCTAAAAAATCTCACTAAATTCAAACCAAATAAGAAAAAAATATCAGTATGGTTATCAATATGAATTCTGTTGTGATCTTATCGATTTTAGTATTCTTAACCTGCGTTGATACGTCGGTGTCGATTCGAAAACCAGTATACAAGGGTAATGATGGGTCAGCTGGAGCAGCTAAGGTGGTTGATGAAAAAGACGTAGTAATATTGGGCGGATCGAATTTCAGTGAATATACGTTAAAGAATAAGTATGTGATGGTTGTATTTTACGCGCCGTGGTGCCGTTTTTATAATTTGTTGAAGCCGGATTACGCCAAGGCAGCAACGGAGTTGAAAGGTAGAAATAAGGCGGTGGTGCTGGCTAAGGTTGATGCGACAATAGAAAGTGAGCTGGCTCGTAAGTATGACATTGAAGCGTATCCTACTCTTTACTTCTTTATTAATGGTGTTCTTCACAATAGACATTATGGTGATCGACATAAGTAAGTTTCTAGTTTTATTGCATCACTTGTTACTCCATTATGCCATATATATATATATCCTATTATTCTAGAACGAGCAAAAAACCCATGTATATATTCCAGAGAATACCAAATAAGGAGGACCAAATTAATTGTCATTATGATATTTGTGCTGCAGAAACGCGATTATTGATTGGGTGGAAACTAATATGTTGAACAATTTAACTACACGTGAGGAGGCAAAAAAGATATTAGCTTCTGGGAAACAAGTAGCGCTCGGATATTTGAACGCTCTAGTGGGTTCAGAGAGTAATGAACTTTCCGCTGCTTCACAAATGGAAGATGAAGATGACGTTATATTTTATCAGACTACGAGCTCAGAAGTGGCTAAACTTTTCCATATTGATAAGGAGGTCAAACGGCCAGCTTTAGTATTGGTCAAGGGAATGTCTAAAGACTTTTACTATTTCGGTTAGTTCCCTTGGTACTTATAGTTATTTGAAATCACAGTTACTAATTTTTTTGTTACTTATCTAGGTGGTGAGTTTCATGTATCAGGCATAGCTGATTTTGTAAAAGCTAACAAAATTTCACTGGCTCTATTGCGTTACTATAATTTTTATCCCATTCCTGAAAAGGCAAGTGTTTCTTCCATCAATATAAAGTTGTATTTACTTTTTACACTACTAGACTGGCTTCTAATCCAAAATTGATTTCATTTGTTTGGAATAGTTACAGAATGACGATGATCTCAAAATGGTGGATAGTAATAAGTTTGTGCAGGCACTGCGATCTGTTGGAGACTATTTACGGCAAGTTTGGCAAGTGCTTGAAGAGTATTAATAATTCTCTTGTTATTGCCCTGAGGGTACTTTATTGCAATTAACCATACTTTCCTTCATCATGTATTACTTTTCTTCCAAGTTTTAAATAGATTCTCTAGTTGATCTTTATTTACAAAAAGGATTTGTTAATTACATCTTTTAACTATTTAAGTTTCAAATTTTAGATGACATTCGTGTCATCAGCTGAGTGTGGCTACTTAGATATTGTGAGTTCTGGAGTGGTGATATAATTTAAAGTTGCTTCCTTTGTGCAAAATAAATCATAAGAGGATTACAAATTGCTTTCTACAGCGGAAACAGATTGAATTGTGTTGACAAATGACATAAGTTCTTATGAGAAAAAATCAATAAAATCCACAAGTTATGATACCTGTTTTATTGTTTATTATTAGAAAGGTCAGCAGATTTGTATACTCTCTATGACATGTTTTGTATTTCTGTATTTTTACATATCAGAGAATAAAGTTCCAGTCACTTTTATATATGTTCTAGAGTTTTAGAAAATATATTTAATTCACATCACAAACTATATATATAGTTTTAAAGTCTTGGTTTGGTAAATAATTCATTCTTTTATATATTTCTTAACATTTAATTTGATAGCTTTCAATTAAAAACCAAAACCATCAACAAAAATATCTTTAACCTAGATAACGGGGATCATATGTGAGTATAAGAAGAAATATCTAACAATACTTACGCAAAAAGATATTCAATCATAGGTAGAGAAAAAGTTTGGTTAGAATTCTAGCCAAATCAAAATATCAAATACTCTCAAAAATCTGTTTTAATATATATATATATATATATATATATATTAAAAAAAATGAATTGTGATGATTATTTATTTATATTTACATAGGGTCTTTAAAGATTTTAAGAAAATTATTCATTATATTTAACGAGGTTATTCATCTACCCGTTTAGCCCAAGTCGGGACCGGAGAAAATTATTCATTTGTCGAGGTTATTCATTTATCAAACATTTATTTATCGAGGTTTAATTGTATCATAAACTCATGTGTCTCAATATTATGTCCTAATCCTAGTTGACTTACATGATTAGTGCACCTGCAAGAACACATTTTGATATTCAATGTAATCTTCCACTCATACTTGGAATCTTTCCATAGTAATATACTCCCTTTCCTAGTCATTACCCTATTAGGTCGAAAAACCCATAACCATTGATAGTATGATAAAGTAGAAGACACTGAATAAAAATATCAAGAGACAGTCAAAAGTACTAAGGGTAATGGTTAAAGGTCTCACATAATGAAAAAGTAAGGATCAATCCTTCATTTCCTTTCGTTGCAACATATACACACGTGGTATGACTCACGTGCTACGATAGTCATATTGTGTATGCCATTTCATAAAAAAATATCATACAGATGTATAATTAGATAACTTCGATATCTAAAATGAATCCTTTGATCAATCAAACATTTTATAAACCAATTAAGAATTTCACATCTAGTAAGATAGACTAATAGATAGTGAAAATCTACATCAATCACAAATAATAATAACATTATACATAATTATGATCTCATCTTAACACTTTGTTAGGACAATCTTCATAAACTCATGTTTACTTCGTAAAAAGGTTCTTCATACAGATAAACAAGTCTCATCTTTGCACATCTCTCATGCCAAAGGTTGTTCTTAGTGTGAGAGTGTGAACTATGTATACTAGACATACTATTTTATCCACACATATAATTAACATTAAGTTTCAATATAGAAACACAAATATCATGGAATAAAAACGAATGCAATCTTCATTTTATAACACAATTCATTAACATTGCACACTATCTTCCAGTTACACATATATCTGATTCTTCTTAATCATATAGATTTAAAATGACCCAATATCACATCTCTAGTAATGGGTTTCACAAAAGAATATACATGTATATTTTGTGTGGATATATACTACAAATATGGTTTCTTATATGCAGTGGTGTAACTTATAAAGTTATACTTTATTTTGTGTGTTTGGTCAAACAGTGATACTTTAGAACTTTCATATAAACTCTTACCATATAACTATCACAGTGTATTACAACTGGACTCCCACTACATTCCTAAATGTTTAATTTTTTTAACCAAACAATTTCTTGAACGGTTACCGAACATGCCACAAATACAACTTCCATAATGGATAAAATAATACATGCTCATTTTTTGCACCACCAAGATATGGCATAATTACTAAGAAGAAACACATATCCTGAAATAGATTTATGCTCGTCAAATATAACTAGCCGATCGACATCGGTATATCCCTCGATACATAAAACCTGTTCTTGAAAGCAGAGTGCATATTATTCTCCCCCTCCAGGTACCATAATATCCTCTTGTTAGCTTTCCAAAGCTTTTGTCCCAAATTCGATCGAAAACGACAAACTAACCCACAACAAAACAAATGTTTGGTCTAGTATATAACATGACATACACAATACTTCCTATGACACTCTGGAATGATATTAAGGAATTTATTTATTTTCTCTTAGAGTCTGATGGACACATGCTTCTATTTAGAGTAATGCCCTTTTAATGGAGTATCAACGACCTTATATTAACCATTTTAAAGGGTCCAAGTACCTTTTTGGTGTAAGGTTCTTGTGATAGAGATAACAACCTCTTTGTCATGGGTTCGAGTCTTGTCGTCGTCACCCAATTTAAAAAATTCACGTAGCAAAGACTAGACATGCAAAAAAATGACACGAATCTAGGTTGCACGTGGGGGCGTATTGAACATGTAATACTCAAAAAAATATAAAATATAATGTATAAGATAATCTCTCCTGACAGCTTAAACTTTTGGGAGAATTGGTTATCTAACATGGTATAGCTTTTGGGAGAATCGGTTATTAAACACTAACCTCTTCACTCCTCATAAGGAAAAAATATCATAGAATAGGTTCACTGGATGACGATACTATGTTCTCCAACTCATTAGTTTAGGGCAAATAAGGCTTCTCTACCATTGTTGCATATCATCTTCTGTAATCTCACTCAGTTCATATAAAGTGAGGTCCATATCTATTTCACCCTTATTTAGAAATTCATTCTCTAAACAATTGACGTCTCAGGACTCAATATTTCTCAGGTCTCCATCATTATGTTTACCAATGAACATGTATCCGTTAGAGTACTCATGATATTTTATAAAGATACACTTGTTTACTCTAGGATCTAACTTTCATAGTGAGTTGGTTCATGAACATAAGTAGACTATCCCCAAGGATGCATATATGATAGAGCAGGTTTTTGACATGTCCATAGTTTATACGGTGTTGATGGAACCAAATATTGTGGAAACATGATTAAGTTTGTAAGAAATAATAAATAAGCATCCCGCCAATACAAAATTAGTAGAATAACTTGTGCTACCATATACTTAACCATTTTAAAGAGCAATCTATATTTCCATTGAGACACTCTATTTTAATGTGTTATTCTAGGGATGGTAAGATGTCTTAATATTTTGTTTTCATCACACAATTCTTTAAATTGACTAGATAGATATGCATACCCTCTCTCAATCTTAAAATCCTTAACTTTTCTATCTAACTGGTTTTCCACTTTGTTGATAAACTTAACAAAACATCTAATGCCTCGAATTTTGAGAAAAATCAGATATACATAACAAAATAAGGTGAACTCATCTATAAAAGTGATGAAATAACACTTTCCACATCTCGTGTGAACATTCACTTGTCCATAAATCTCTGGATGAATTTGATGTAATGGAGGATTGACCTTTTGGCCTTTCCAAAAAAAGCATTTTTGTCGCCTTATCAGCAAGACAATATTTATATGTTGGCAGACTTACCTTAATAAGTGAACAAGTGAACCCAAAAAGTTTTCTTTTACCAATATGTACATTAAGTCTTTACAGATATGTCCTAACCTAGGATGCAACCCATTTTTCTTTTACATTTGAATTATTAGAAGAAACATTCAAAGAAAAAACACCGGCCATTATAATAACCTTTAATAAAGTTGTTATTATTCATTATCATAAAATTATTCGAGATAAACCCCGAAACATAATACTTACTGCCGTTAAAAATATATACTTGTTTGTCATGAAAGTTTAAACTAAAATCAAACTCTAGAAAGATATTGAACGAGATTAAATACCGATGAATTTCAATGACATGTAGAATATCTTGCAGGTAGAAGGTTTGAAATCTAGCAGTAATCACCTTGCATGTACCAACTCCTTTAACTTGAACTCAATTATTGTAACCCACATACCCATCTGGTTCTACTAGAATTTGAAAATATTTTACATAAACCCTTTGTTCCTTATCTATATGGTCAATTATTCCTGAATCAATAGTCCACAAAGAATAAGAATAGGCAAGTAAGACAATGCTAGCTACACATGCAGAAACAAAAGAAAAGGTTTTTTCTACATTTTTAGGTTTGCTGCATTCCCAAACGAAGTGACCCATTAGTTGTCATCGATCACTTTGTCTAAACAACAACCTTTGTTTAGATTGATAATACTCATGTTTTTAAACCATTTTCTCTAGCAGTTTTATAAAAATCCATTAATTTACACATATATTCAGTGATATGATTGCCAATACAAATCAAATCGACAAAGAATTGACAAAAGAAGTAAAAAAAAGTTCACTATGATCCCAATTATGAATAGCATAATTTTGTCTTTTAACAATTTTAAATTCCATCACTACAGAATTCCCACAATTCCAAAACAATCAATTGATATGGAATAACTTAGATCAGTATAGTGTAATGTTTATGAATTCAAAACCATCCATATATCAACCCAAGCTTAATATACTAATATGAAATAATCAAACCGTACTTTATTAAACAATGATTCATGCATCTAATACATAATATACGTCATTTAACTAAAAAAACAAATAAATTTATTCTAGTGGTTAACATCTTTATTAGATTATATGGAAGCATGGCTCATACTTAAAATAAAAATATAATTTGTATTTTGTATAATAAGGTCACAGTTACACATGCTTATAATTACAAAATAGAAGCAAAACAACATGCTTCAGTCAATCGGTATATCTCAAAGTATTTCGTAATATGAGTTCGATCAAGATAAAAAAAAAATTGTCAAGTGGTTATAGCAAGCATAGTAAGCTTACACTACTAAAATTCAATTTTATTTATAATCATTTCATAGTCACAAAATCGAAATGGTCTATATAAGCTACAATGCAAAATTTTTACATAAATATGTACAACCCAGCGGAAAAAATCTAGCTACTAAAGTCTATCATGTGAACTTTGAGCTTTGTGTTTGAGTTCGAAGGTTTTTTCTTTCAATCGCAGTTGGTTTATATATAACTAGGGATGACAATGGCTACAATTAAAAACCGAAATCGATGATAACCGAACCGATTAAAATTCATATTATATAATCATGGTTAAAACCATTAGATTATGGTTTTGAAAAGTGTAATCGATGGTTAAAACCATTAGATTATGGTTGTATATAAAATAAAACCGAAAAATACCAAATACCAACTAATTAGGTTCAATAAGATATATTCAAATTATTTAATAATTTAGGTTTAGTTAGATATATTGAAATTCTAAAACTAAATTCTAAATACTAAATTTAACCAACTAATTAATAAATATGCAATTTAATCAAAATACTAATACAATTTTTTATAAAACTTGAAGATTTTTTTTATATGTGTGGTCTTATTTTATGAAAATTAATATATTTATTAGATTATCATTTGATTATGGTTGAAAATCGCAAAGTTCTTTAAAAAACCAAATTAAAATGATACACTTATGGTTTTGAAAAGTGTAACCAATGGGTTAAAACCCGTTAAAAAATAGTTTTTTAATACATCTAAAAGCACTGAGCCATTTTGACTCCGAATCTTTTAGTCACTACAGATTACTCTAACTATTATAGCAACTACCGATATTAGTTAGGATGTAATTTTTGATAATAAAAATGGTATAAAAAATCTTAACATAGCCCAGTGGGCTAATTTTTTTTTTTTCGAAATATGGTCTAGTTTTGAGTTTAAAGAATTTTGACGAAGGCTTGTGATCTAGTGTGTTCAACCTTGACTGAAGGGAAAAAAAATCCAACCTTGGCAGTTACGTGAGTTCTTATTACTTCTTCCGTTCATCAATGTTTGTCACAATTTCTAAAAATAGTTGTCTATTTAAAATACTAAAAAAATGTTTTTACCTTTTTTTTTTATACTAATTTTGTCTTTATTTAACATTCATAAGGTTATCATCATTAAATTCATTTACTTTAGTTGGTTGAGGGTAATTTAGTAAAAATAGAAAGAATTAATTGTTTTTTTTAATCCTAAAAAAAAAAAAATATGACAAACATTTATGGACGGAGGGAGTAAAATTTTACGAAGAATGACGCATTATAATCCACATGTTTACTACTTATTGGTCTACTTATTGGTCTATCCGTCACCTGAGCATGCCCGAACGTACTTAAACTGATTTCGGCACGCTCAAAACGCCAATCACGCTGTTTAATTCAGCTAAAAAATCTCACTAAATTCAAACGAAAAAAGAAATAAATATTAGTATGGTTATCAAAGTGAATTCTATAGTGATCTTATCGATTTTAGTATTCTTAATCTGCGTTGATACGTCGGTGTCGGTTCGGAAAGTAGACAAGGGTGAAGAAAATGTAGATTTAGGATTATTCCAAGTATATGATAGAAACAACACAATTGAATCAAACCCTTACGAGACGTACGACAGAGATGGTGGATCAGCTAAAGCAGCTAAGGTGGTATATTTCCGTGAATATACGAACGTAGTAGTAGTATTGGGCAGATCAAATTTCAGTGAATATATTTCAAAGAATAAGTATGTGATGGTTTTATATTACGCGCCGTGGTGCCGTTGGTCTAATTCGTTCAAGTGGGAGTATTTCATGGCGGCAACAGAATTGAAAGATAGAGATGATGCAGTGGTGGCGGCTAAGGTTGATGGGACAAAAGAAAGTGAGTTGCTTCGTAAGTATCACGGCTATGGGTATCCTAATCTTCACTTCTTTATTGATGGTGTTTTTCACAAGGCATATTATGGTAAAGGGAAAAAGTAAGTTTGTAGTTTTATTTCCACACTTGTCCCTCCACTATACCATATACCTTATTATTCTAGAACTAGCAAATATATCCATGTTTTAACTCCAGAGAATACAAATTCAAAACAATAACCCTTTCAGTGGAGGACCAATTTAATTGTCAATACTCAATATGGTATTTGTGCTGCAGAGATGCGATTGTTGCTTGGGTGAAAAGTATGATGTTGAACAATTTAACTACACCTGAGGAGGCAAAAAAGATATTAGCTTCTGGGAAACAAGTAGTGCTCGGATATTTGGACGCTTTAGTGGGTTCAGAGAGCAATGAACTTTCCGCTGCTTCACAAATGGAAGATGAAATTGAATTTTATCAGACTACAAGCTCAGAAGTGGCTAAACTTTTCAAAATTGATCAGAAGGTCAAACGACCAGCTCTAGTATATGTCGAGGAAGATTCTAAAAAGTTTAACTATTTCGGTTAGTTTTCTTAGTACTTATAGTTATTCGAAATCACAGTTACTAACATTTTTGTTACTTATCTAGGTGGTGAGTTCGCTGCATCAAGCATAGCTGAATTTGTATCAGTTAACAAATACGAATCGCCACTGGTTTCTGAGCGTTACTATAAAAATAATGCCATTCCTGACAAGGTAAGTATTTCTTCCATCAATATAAAGTTGTTTTTTACATTTTACACTACTAGACTGGCTTCTAATCCAAAATTGGTTTCATTTGTTTTGAATAAGTTTGTGCAGGCATTGAGATTTGTTGGAGGTTATTTACGGCAAGTTTGGCAAGTTTGGCAAGCGTTTGAAGAGTATTAATGATTCTATTGTTATTGCCCTGGAGGATTTTTGTTGCAATTGACCAAACTTTTCTTCATCATGTATTACTTTTCTTCCGAATATTAACAAGATTCTCTAGCTGAACTTTATTTACAGAAAGGGGTTTGTTGATATAGGTGGGGGAAATCAATCTTATTCGAGTGACACTTGAAAACACTCATGATTTTTCAAGTGTTTTATCAATGGAAAACACCCAATGATATAATTTGGAGTATTTGTTCCACTGAACTAGACTTACAAAGCAAACTAGCCTAGCACAAGTTATAATGCTCCACCTCCCTATAAATAAAATCTTTAAAAATAAGGACAAGTGTCCCTACTAAATTAACAAAGAAATAGATAAAAATTAATTAAACATCACACTATGCTTTGTGTAATTAATAACTCAGAAGAAACAAGATCAACAAACGTGAAGTTTGTATTTCAATTCGACCACTCGGGTATAGTAATACAAAGTTCCGACCACACACAAGTTATAAAACTTGAAACTGTAGCCAAAAGATTAAATAGACATTAGACAAATTTATTACAAGCTTAAGTCTGTAGATGCTCAACTAATTATAAGAAATCGTACATATATGACCTTCAAAATGAAATATTGCACAACTTACCCATCAAAAATTTCAACCAAGCCCCCAAATCAGTGCCAAGAAAGCAGCCACTCTAGTTGGCTTGAAAATTTTAAAATACACGCTCTTTTTGCACGCAAGGATCTCGTGGGTTCCATAAAGAGGCGTACTGCTGCTGATTCAATTTTTTTCAAGTTGTCCACCTGTATCACTATTCAACATCTCATCATGAACCACGGGAACAATGTTGTAATTTGAAGTTTTTAAAATGTCAGCCATGAATATGCTTTGACATACAAAGGGCTACCTCGTCTTTTCACTCCATGAGTTGTTATTGGATTAATTTCTTGGACTTAGTGTGGTCCATTTAGTTCCGGCAGGGCCCATCAGATAATCTGTAGGCGGTAAGTGAGTTTTCTTGCCAGTTAAAGTATCTACAACGACTAATGTAGACATTAATGTTCAAATTATAGTTGCATCGCTGCTGGTAAGTTGAGCAACAGCAAAACATTCCTCTGTACATGAATGTGCGGTTAATGAAGCTATAATCGTGGCACACACGTGCATAACTGAAAACATTTACTTTGGTAATTAGCATTTTGAAACTTGTTAATATTTGTGCTATTCATTATATGTTCATTTCTTTCTCCTTTTTTTGAGCTTATTTGACTTAAACCTTTCTAAACTCCTTTTTTTTTCTTTTTTTTTGTTGGGACTACAAAACCTCGAATTGGGGGTCTTACTGTCTTTTTATTTATGACAAATAAATCCGTTCACGAGACATTATTTTGGGAGTTTATTGAGACTAAGTTAGGTATTTTTCCCTATTATTTGTTATATTGCACTTTTACCCCTAGTTTTGAACTTATTACTGTTTATAAAGATATGTGTGCTTTAATCGTGTGTTTAGTGTATAGTTTTCGATACATGCTCGATACAAGGGTCCAAGATGAAGAGGAGAGAAGTCAAAAGATGAAGAGAAACCCTAAGTTCATGCGGAATTTGAGCTTAGAGCCATTGTGGAGAGTTAGAACTTTTTCCGGAGACTTATTACACTTGAGTGTTACTGTCACTATGATTTTTGTGTAAGAGCTTTAGATCTGAAATCTTTTCAGTTGGAAAGAACTTAATGTTAGGGTCATGTGGCAAGTGACGACACCCCATTCGGATTTGAAACGAAGAAATTATGACATTTTCACCTGTTGTGGTTCAAACTAGAAATCTGGTTAAAGTAAAAACGGGTTGGGCTCATTTTAACCTATTCCCTTAACCCTAAGAAGGGAGCCCAACAAATTTGGAAGATATACGATGTCTCCATATTTGAGATATTAAACTAGTTTAGAGACATCATTTAAGGTGCATTTCGTTTGTTAAGGAATTTTTTCCCATTATTAGATATTTTCTTAATTCATGCCTTGATCTGGAGATTTATTACTTTTGTAGCATTTTGGTATAATCTCTGTGTTAAATATGAAGCTCTTAGGGAAAAGGAATTAATTAGATGTCAAATCAATTTTAAGGAGTTAAGGAAAGAAGATCCAAGGTGAAATCTAGAGTTGAAAGAAAGAAGGTTGAGTTAGGAAAGGAAAAACAGCCAAAACTGTAACGACGTACACTATTTTGAAAACTTCAGAAAATCTGTTACGAATTTGAAGGAGCCTTCATAAACTCAGATAGATCTTTGAATTGCGGACGTTTTGATTGGTCGTACACTGAATTTGGCCAAGTAAAGAAAGAGATATGACCAAATCAATGTGCAGAGTGTATCATGTCATATTTTTAGGAAACGAATCTGAAAAGGAATAGAACTCCAATAACTTGATTTCTACTCCAAAATTTCGACCTAACACCTATAAATACATCTATTTACCTACGGCAACATTGTCCTTGCTTAGTAATTAATCAATATTACACTTAGAGATCCATAGAAGGAAGATGAAAAGTATGTAACTATCTTTTAATTTATTTATTTCTAGTATGAACTAATTTCCCATAGCTTGGGTTTTGCACATGTATAATCTTTGAATTCTATTTCAATATTTGATTTTATTTGGGATTGACCTTTAATATAATTATACTTTTTATCTATTTCATATATTTGTTTTATGTGATTTGATTAAAATGAATGTAGTCCTTGCTAGTGCACGAGTATACGATTACCCTATTAGCAGATGGATGGTCACCCAGGAGAGGTGTTTAATTGTAGAAATACCACATAAATGTCTAGTGTGTGGTAGTGATCCTGATGGGCTTGCCTAACTAGATAGTCACCAGGGGTTGAGATTAACCACCAATCATTGTGCAGGGTCCCTTACCCAAGTCCCATGGTACTTGTTAGATTGCCACCTAAGTCCACCCGGAAAGGGGTTAGGAGGAATATAGAATTGTGACTACTTATCTCTAAGAGCTTTAATCACCCTTATAACTGGAATATAAATTTAGAAGGATAAGTACATACTAACAAACCTATGATATAGCTCTTATCTTTATGGGTAAATTAATTAAAAAGGCCCATGACATATACCATGTTAATCTAAAAGGCCTAAAATAAGTAATAGTTAGACGGGTTAGTTAGATGGTGAACTAGTATAGAAAATATCTAAAAAGCCATCGTAAAGTATTTCTTTCTTTTCCCATTTGTCAGAAAAATCAGATTCCAATCTCTAATAGATATGGATGTAATTGCTTTTTCTCTTCTTTTCTTCACCTCACTGTTATCTCTCTTCACCTCACTGTTATCTCTCTTCTCTATCTCTCTCTTGACCTTCTCGTACCTACAGTAGAACAAACAAAATCAAATTACAGATCTGCTTCTTCCACCAATGAACTCATCTCTTTTGCTCGAAGATGCTCTACTCGACAAAGATACCGCCTCCTGTACACAATATGTTGCCACCGCTCACTTCAACTTTGAAGAGGTATGTTTTTCACCTCCACATTTATAATCTTATGTAAACGCTAATCTTTACACCTCGTATCAAAAATCTCAGACCTCTACTCCACCGTCCACCGCCTACTCTACTCATCTCACCACCACTCAACCACCGCACCACCTCTCCATCTCTCCCGCACCACTCAACAATTGGTTTGATCCACTAAATAATCTGTTCATTCTTTTTCCCTGGTTACAGCCTTCGACAGCTTGTTAAAATTGGGTAAAATAATTCTAGGGTTGTTATTATTATTCTAGTTATTCAACTGAAAAGCTTTTGTTTTTTATTGTTTAGCCATGACTGTAAGACGTATAGCTGTGGAAGACATTAAAGAGTATGGCAGAAACACTTCAATGTACAGGAGGACTCTGAAATATCCCTCCATCGATGTCCGAATTTAAATCTACTGCAAAATAGCTTGATTCTTACATAATTGTATGCAATAACTTGATATTAATAATTAAATTTTGTATTAGAAAGCGGAGGCAACTTTGTCCAAGAATAGTAGGGCATCTGCTGTATCCACAAATGAAGGTAATTATGGATATATTACTTAATTGCAATATAGGTCCCTATATTAATTGCACTGTTTCTTAATTACAGAAATGGGAAAAGCTTCAAGATGGTTTCGTAGCTTGTTAGGTATGAAGAAAGATAAGGATAACATGGAGAACTTTTCAAATTCCGTTGAAAAGAAAGATAAGAAAAGATGGAGTTTTGCTAAATCGGGAAAGAGTTGTGCTCAGATTCCAGGTAATGCTCCGGTGATGATTGATTCCGGTTGGCTAAGGTACGGTTCCGAAACAGAGAAAGAGCAGAATAAACACGCAATTGCTGTGAATAAACACTCAAGCTGCGGTGGCTGTAGTGAGGCTTACTAGCCATGGAAGAGGAGCTGCTATGTTCAGTAATAGTAGAGAAAAATCTCCTGCCATTAAGATTCAGATGGTTTTCCAAGGCTATTTGGTATGTGAATATTCACGTTTTTATTTCAGTTCATAATATTTTTAATTACTACCCTGTTTTTTAAGGAAATTTAATCTGTTTGCTTCCAATATCAGCAAGAACATTCTAATGGAATGGAATGTGATCAACGAAATTTCCATTTTCATATTTTAACCTTCAATATTCCATATTTTATTTTGGTTTGATTAATTACAGTAATCACTTGAGCTTGGTGATTATTTGCATACTAGTACTATATTTTTTGAAATTTGTGTTACTCTTATTTGTTTGTAGCTGGAGGAAGGCTATTAGGAGGGACCCATTTCCGGAGAGAAGAAATATAGACGCTCAACCTATTGTATTCACGGGTGATAGATTCTAATATATGATATATATAATGCCTGTAATGTTCAGTCAAGGCTTGTTCAGATGTGTCGGTTCTGTTAATTAAGTTATCTTTGGCTATAAATAGTATGATAATTACCTTTGGCTTTTGCATGTTGTGAATTTTAAAGGTATAGATTTAACAAAGCTTCAGTTCAACCTTCAGCACAAGCTACTATTTGCTGTCAGCAGATTTTAGCAGGTTAGTTAAATTACCCAAGGTCCCTATATTAATACTTGCTTGTTGGGATCTAACATTTTTCATATTTACAGTCTGGTACATTTGATCTTGTTGGAACAATAGTCTACGAAATAGACCATCAGCCTTATCAAAGCACATGTTATGAATTCATGGCACAACTTTGATTCATGGTGGTAGAGGCTCAGCATCTTCAGGTGGTCATCCTGGTGGTTAGATTTAAAGGATTATAGGAATTGTAGGTGTGTTAGATTTCAAAATTATAGCAATAGAAGGTGTGAATAGCAATAATTATATTAGACGGGTATAATGGAATAATTATAACTGACTTTTAATATTGAATTGTAATGTTTTTTTATTACGTATTTTGCTTATTAAGGATGTTTGATGATTAAATGGATTTCGTATGGTTTGATTGTTTTTTTAATTGAGTTGGACTATACAAAATGGGTATAAACCGTTTACATTTAATCATAAAGACAACAACCAAGCCAAATCAACATATTTGGGCAGGTTTGTGGTTTACTGAAATAAATTAAACCTTTCATTTCAAAATGGTTATACATCCAAAACGAAAAAATGTTGCAAAAGAAGATCCTACATACAGTGTTGGACCAATTCTATCATAATCCTTCAGTGTAAACCAATAAGTAGTTGATGTGCGTATGCCCAACCATACATAAGGTAACTCGCGGGGAGATGATCTTGATGGTCATATGCCAATCGACTATTTGGGTATTCACCCATTTTAAAGGATTGGGCATACACCCATCAAAATCATCTTTCTCGCAAATGACCTTATGTATGGCTTGACATACGACCAACAACTATGTTTTGGTTTACACCCATTCGAAATTACTAGTTTAACATTTTGAGTGGGTGCACACCCGTTTTGTCAACAATAATGACCGAGTCATTTCTAGTGCGCCCGTCAAGATAATCTTTTCCGTATTTGACATTATGAAGGGTTGGGTATATTTTATAACCACCTCTTATAAACACCTCCGGTATATACCTAAATGGACAAACACCAAGTACCACATCTAGTAGATACCCATTAGTAGTGTGTCTCAGCCATATGTTTCACAATTGGTATATACGAACATAATTGGTATATACCCACGATTACCGTTCGTATCTTATACCACCCTCTGGTAAAAATAAGCACCTCTTATAACCACCTCTGATATATACAAAAATGGATAAATACCAAGTACAACAACTAGTAGTTACCTAGTTATGACAATCGGTAGTTACAAAATAACACTATTAGTAGTGCATCTCAAACGAAGAAAGTCTATAAATAGGTGTTGATATATCACTCGGTGGGTATATACACAGATCTCTTGATGGGCATAATGGGTGTATACCCAAACTTATACATCACCCAAATATAGTAACTTTTGAAGTTTCAAACAAAACATCATGGTATTATTAGGTAACTACCCATTGTCATATTTGGGTAGCTACTAGATGCGGTACTTGGTGTTTACCCATTTGGGTATATAACAGAGTTGGTTATAAGAGGTGCTTATTTTACCAGAGGTGGTTATAAGATATACCAATTTTAATATATACCCATTTTGTATGTACAATATACTATAACAGTACACACTGTAGTAGTATGTATATTCCTAATATATTTGTATATATCTATTGTGAAACACATGATTGAGATGCACTACTAATGGATAAGTACTAAATGTGATACTTGGTATTTACTCATTTGGTATATAACAGAGGTGGTTATAAAAGGTGCTTATGTTACAAGAGGTGGTAATAAGATATACCTATATGTGTATACCCATTAGTGTACGTACAATATAATATATCAATATGAACTTTAATAGCGGGTATATGCCAATTATGTTCGTATATACCAATTGTGAAACATATGGTCGAGATACACAACTAATGGGTAACTACTAGATGTTGTACTTGGTATTTACGCATTTGGTATATACCAGAGGTAGTTATAAGAGGTGCTTGAGGTGGGTTATAAGATATACCCATTTTTGTATAGACACTTTTGGGTACGTACAATATACTATAACAGTATACACTGTAGTAGTACATATATTTCTACTATATCTGTGTATATCTATTGTGAAACACATGATTGAGATGCATTGCTAATGGGTTACTACTAAGATGTGATACTTGGTATTTACTCATTTGGTATATACCAGAGGTGCTTATAAGAAGTGCTTATTTTACAAGAGGTGGTTATAAGATATACCTATACGGGTGTATACCCATTAGGGTACGTACAGTATAAAATATCAATATGAACTGTAATAGTGGGTGTATACCAATTATGTTCGTATATACCATTTTTGGTTGAGATACACTACTAATGGGTAACTACTAGCTACGGTACTTGGTATTTACCCATTTGGGTATACACACATGTTGTTCTTAAAAGGCACAACTTTTTTTACTCCAATACACAAGAAGTTCTAAGTAGAATGCATTTGGGTATACAAACATTGACTATCATTGGGAATATGTCCATCAACATCATCCTATCCGGAAAATTTACTTCATATAAGGTTTTGCATTAGGGGTGTATGCCCAACCAGATCATCTTACCCGCGCATGGACAAATCAACATTAAAGCGTGTATACACCCAAGCTAGATGTACAAAGGTTTTATATAAGGTTTAGCAAGGTTAGGTTCAGGATAGATAATTTACTATGGATGGTCATCGACGAAATTGGGTATACACACAGTGTGTGCGTAAAGGCTAACCTTGTTTTTCTTCAATATTCTCCGAGTTACAAGTCGACTACGTTTGGGTATACATCCATTCACCATGATTTGGCATATGTACATCAACATCTTCCTCTATATAAGGTTTTTCAATAGTGATTGTTCTTTTTTTACTCCAATAAACACAAAGTTTTCAAGTAGAATACGTTTAGGTATACAAAACATTCTAGCATTGGGCATATGTCCATCAACATCATCCTATGCGCGAAATTTACTTCATATAAGGTTTTGCAATAGGGGTGGACGCCCATCTTTACCCGCGCATGGAAAAAATAACATTAAATCGTGTATACACCAATGCTAGATGTACAAAGGCTTTATATAAGGTTAAGTTCGTATACACACTTTGGGTATATACACATTTGATTCTTAAAGGCACATCCTTTTTGACTCCATTACACACCAAGTTCCAAGTATAATACTTTTGGGTATACAAACATTAACTATCATTGGGTATATGTCCATCAACAACATCATATCCGCGAAATGTACTTCATATAAGTTTTTTGCATTTAGGGGTGTACGCCCAACAAGATCATCTTACCCCGCGCATGGACAAAATCAACAGTAAAGCGTGTATACACCCATGCTAGATGTACAAAGGCTTTATATAAGGTTTAACAAGTTTAGGTGCAGGATAGAGAATTTACTATGGATGGTCATCAGCGAATTTGGGTATACACACATTGTGTGTGTAAAGGCTAACCTTCTTTTTCTCCAATATTCTCCGAGTTACAAGTCTACTAAGTTTGGGTATACAACCATTCACCATGATTGGGCATAAGTTAATCTACATCTTCGTCTAAGCTAAAGTGACTTTTATATAAGGTTTTGCAATAGTGGATGATCTTTTTTTTACTCTAATAAACACAAAGTTCCAAGTAGAATACGTTTGGGTATACAAAACATTCACTAGCATTGGGCATATGTCCATCAACAACATCCTAACTGGAAAATATACTTCATATAAGGTTTTGCAATAGGGACGGACGCCCAACAAGATCATTTTTACCCGCGCATCGACTTAATAACATTAAATCGTCTATACACCCAGCTAGATGTACAAGGCTTTGTATATGCTGAAGTTCGTATACACGCATTGAGTATATACACATTCTTTTCTTAAAGGCACATCTTTTTTTACTCCAATACACTCCAAGTTCCAATTAGAATACTTTTGGGTATACAAAAATTCAATATCACTTCGCATATGTCCATCAACGTCATCCTATCCGCAAATTTTTCTTCATATAAGATTTTTGCGCACACAATGTGCATACACCAAAATTAGTTGATGACTATCCATAGTAACTAACCTATCCTGATCCTAAACTTTGTAAACCTTATATAAAGTCACCTTCGAGGAGATGATGATGTTTGATGGACATATTCCCAATCATATTGAAGGATTGAATACTCAAAAACATCTAGCATGGGTGTATACATGTTTTTATGTTATTCGGTCGACCACCAACAATTTCAAATTTGTGTATACCCGAACAGAAAACCAACTATTGTATAACCTTATATAAAATTCACTTTACCTTATAGGAATATGTTGATGGACATATGCCCAATCATAGTGAATGGTACCCAAACGCAGTCGACTTGTAACTCAGAGTATATTGTAGACAAAGGAGGCGTTCCTTCACGCACACAATGTGCGTATACCAACATTAGTTGATGACCATTTATAGTAACTAACCTATCCGTATCCCAAACTTTCTAAACCTTATATAAAGTCACCTTCGAGGAGAGGATGATGTTGATGGACATATGCCAAATCATAGTGAAGAATTGAATACTCAAAAACATCTAGCATGGGTTTATACACGTTTTTATGTTATTCGGTCGACCACCAACAATTTCAAATTTGTGTATACACGAAAAGAAAACCAACTATTGTATAACCTTATATAAAATTCACTTTAGCTTATAGGAAGATTTTGATGGACATATGCCCAATCATAGAGAATGGTACCCAAACGCAGTCGACTTGTAACTCAGAGTATATTGTAGACAAAGAAGGCGTTCCTTCACGCACACAATGAGCGTATACCAAAATTAGTTGATGACCATCCATAGTAACTAACCTATCCTTACCCCAAAATTTCTAAACCTTATATAAAGTCACCTTCGAAGAAAGGATGATGTTGATGGACATATGCCCAATCATATAAAATTCACTTTAGCTTATATGAAGATGTTGATGGACATATACCCAATCATAGAGAATGGTACCCATGCTAGATGTTTTTGAGTATCCAAACCTTCAATATGATTGGGAATATGTCCATCAACATCATCCTCTCCTCGAAGATGACTTTATATAAGGTTTAGCAAGTTTGGGATAAAGATAGGTTAGTTACTATGGATGGTCATCAACTACTTTTGGTATACGCACATTGTGTGCGTAAGGGAACGCCTTCTTTGTCTACAATATACTCTGAGATACAAGTCGAATGTGTTTGGGTACCATTCTCTATGATTTGGCATATGTCCATCAACATCTTCCTCTACACGAAGGTGGCTTAATATAAGTTTTTGCAATGGTTGTATTTATTTTCGGGTGTACACAATGTGTAGAGGAAGATGTCGACGGACATATGCCCAATCATAGTGAATGGTACCCAAACGCAGTCAACTTGTAAATCGGAGTATATTGTAGACTAAAAAGGCGTTCCCTTACACACACAATGTGTGTATACCGAAATTAGTTGATGACCATCCAAAGTAACTAACCAATCCTGATCCCAAACTTGCTAAATCTTATATAAAATCACCTTCGTGGATAGTATGATGTTGATGGACATATGCCAAATCATAGGGAATGTTTGTAAACTCGAAAACATCTAGCATGGGTGTACACCCTTGTTTATGTTATTCAGTCGACCACCATCAATCTCAAATTTGTGTATACCCAAAAAGAAATACAACCATTTCAAAACTTTATATAAAATCCACTTTGACTTAGATGAAGATGTTGATAGACATATTCCCAATCACAGAGAATGGTACCCAAACGCATTCGACTTGTAACTAGGAGTATATTGGAGACAAGAAAGGTGTTCCTTTACGCACACAATGTGCGTACACCAAAATTAGTTGATGGCTATCCATAGTAACTAACCTATCCTTACCCCAATCTTTCTAAACCTTATATAAAGTCACCTTCGAGGAGAGGATGATGTTGATGGACATATGCCCAATCATATAAAATTCACTTTAGCTTATAGGAAGATGTTGATGGACATATACCCAATCATAGAGAATGGTACCCATGCTAGATGTTTTTGAGTATCCAAGCCGTCAATATGATTGGGCATATGTCCATCAACATCATCCTCTCCTCGAAGATGACTTTATATAAGGTTTAGCAAGTTTGGGATACGGATAGGTTAGTTACTATGGATGGTCATCAACTACTTTTGGTATACGCACATTGTGTGCGTAAGGGAACGCCTTTTTTGTCTACAATATACTCTGAGATACAAGTCGAATGCGTTTGGGTACCATTCTCTATGATTTGGCATATGTCCATCAACATCTTCCTCTACGCGAAGGTGGCTTAATATAAGTTTTTGCAATGGTTGTATTTATTTTCAGGTGTACACAATGTGTAGAGGAAGATGTCGACGGACATATTCCCAATCATAGTGAATGGTACCCAAACGCAGTCAACTTGTAACTCGGAGTATATTGTAGACAAAAAAGGCGTTCCCTTACGTACACAATGTGTGTATACCGAAATTAGTTGATGACCATCCATAGTAATTAACCAATCCTGATCCCAAACTTGCTAAAACTTATATTAACTCACCTTCGTGGATAGTATGATATTGATGGACATATGCCAAATCATAGGGAATGTTTGTAAACTCGAAAAACATATAGCATGGATGTACACCCTTGTTTATGTTATTCGGTCGACCACCATCAATCTCAAATTTGTGTATACCCGAAAAGAAATACAACCATTTCAAAACTTTATATAAAATTCACTTTAACTTAGATGAAGATGTTGATAGACATATGCCCAATCATAGAGAATGGTACCCAAACGCATTCGACTTGTAACTCGGAGTATATTGGAGACAAGAAAGGTGTTCCTTTACGCACACAATGTGCGTACACAAAAATTAGTTGATGGCTATCCATAGTAACTAACCTATCCGTATCTCAAACTTGCTAAACCTTATATAAAGTTACCTTCGAGGAGAGGATGATGTTGATGGACATATGCACAATCATAGTGAATGATTGAATACTCAAAAACATCTAGCATGGGTGTATACACGTTTTTATGTTATTCGGTTGACCACCAATAATTTTAAATTTGTGTATACCCGAAAAGAAAACCAACTATTGTATAACCTTATATAAAATTTACTTTAGCTTATAGGAAGATGTTGATGGACATATGCCCAATCATAGAGAATGGTACCCAAACGCAGTCGACTTGTAACTCAGAGTATATTGTAGACAAAGAAGGTGTTCCTTCACGCACATAATGTGCATACCCGTATTTATGTTATTCGGTCGACCACCAACAATTACAAATTTGTGTATACCCGAAAAGAAATACAACTAATGCAAAAACTTATATAAAGTCACCTTCGTGTGGAGGAAGATGTCGACGGACATATGCCCAATCATAGTGAATGGTACCCAAACGTAGTTAACTTGTAACTCGAAGTATATTGTAGACAAATAAGGCGTTTCCTTATGCACACAATGTGTTTATACCGAAATTAGTTGATGACCATCCATAGTAACTAACTTATCCTGATCTCAAACTTGTTAAAACTTATATAAAATCACCTTCGTGGATAATATGATGTTGATGGACATATGCCAAATCATAGAGAATGTTCGTAAGCTCGAAAACATCTAGCATGGGTGTATACCCGTGTTTATGTTATTCGGTCGACCACCATCAATTTCAAATTTTGTATACCCGAAAAGAAAACCAACTAATGTAGAAACTTATATAAAGTCACCTTCGCGTAGAGGAAGATGTCGACGGACATATACCCAATCATAGTGAATGGTACCCAAACGCATTCGACTTGTAACTCGGAGTATATTGTAGACAAAGAAGGCGTTCCCTTACGCACACAATGTGCGTACACCGAAATTAGTTGATGACCATCCATAGTAACTAACCTATCCTGATCCCAAACTTTGTAAACCTTATATAAAGCCACCTTCAAAGAGATTTCAGGTCATACTGTTATAGTATACTCTACGTACCAAAATGGATATATACCAAATGGGTATATCTTATAACCACCTCTAGTAAAATAAGCACCTCTTATAACCACCTCCGGTAAGTTCAAATTAGATCAAAACTTCATTATAAATTCATTTTTGATACACCATTATTATTGGGTATACAGAATCCTAAATCACAGTACAAGTTTGGTATTTTAAGAAAAAAACAAATCTCTGAATAGGTATATACCTATATATTTGAATGGATATATCCCCATATTTTTGAACGTGTATATACACATAGACGTGTGAAATAATGCAAATAATTGAAATGGAGATGAAAATCGTGGAAGCTATTCATTATTATTTAGTTGTATTTTGTCCTTATTATTTCAAGTTGCTTGTAATGACTAATACAACTTAATTGACTTTTTAACAAACAACTCATTAAATATAATTCTCACATTTAAAGGATAATTACGCTTAATATTAAGACAGATTAATCAGGTTATATATCAAGATTCGTATGAGAATCAATGTAGCATCGGATAAAGAATTTTATACTACATCATGAGATGGAAAAAAGGTTTGCATTATTTCTCTTTTTGGCTCTGAGGTTGTTATATCCGGTGGTTATCAGAGATACCACTTTGGGTATATACACATTTGTTGCGTACTATGTAATATAACAATACGTACTGTATTAGTAGGTAATATACCTTACTTTCTTACATCACTACTACTAGATACAAGAAAACACACCAATGTGCAACCGCTAATCAAATTTAAAAAAGAGATACTATAGTGATTAAAATGACACGGTAGCTAATGAAGTCCTTGCTTAATTTATTTGTTACATTTACAGTTCAAATAAATGGAAGGAAGTTGGATAATGGCTATACATTGTTTGTTAAATCAATTACTACAACACTAACATTATCCATACTATTCCTAGCCATAGCAAACTTAGTTAAAAGAACCGACGCATCTGAACAAGCCTTGTCTGAACATTACCCAGCGGTTGCACTCACAACAGCATCTACTAAGCTTGACGGTGAAGTATGAGAATTCTGTGACACGTTAGTAGAAAGTTGCTTATCCTCCGGGTAAACGCAAGCACTGGAGCGTAAAAGAACCTAAAGAAATAAAAATTAGATTTATTATTTACACCATTTACATACGAAATTACAAGAAAATTACCTCTCAACATTGTTGATACGAAAAGCTTCGATCATGCTTAAGCTGATTATTGTAAAGTAAGTAAAAGATATTGCTCGAATTCTCAATACATTTCCCATATTTTATTACCTTCAGTAACATGCAATCCAGAGGCACTATTAGCAACTTTAAAAAGATTCGTCTATTTAGAAATACTAGATGGGGATATTCCATGATAGTTGTTCATAATATTTAAAAAAATTATGTAATCTCACCATAAGCAAAAAGGAGAATTAATGCAAAGCTTTTTCTAGCTCATGATGTAGTATAGTAATCTGTATCCGATGCTTTGTCATGTTGGTGGGAAAGCACAATCACACTCATCTTCTTCTCAGATGTGCTCATCTTCCAAATCAAAAAGTTGTTTGTAACACTTAACTAGTGAGTAGAACAACCAATCACATTTAATAAATAACTAGCATTACCACAAAATCCATACAATTTATATACCCAATTCTAATTAATACAACCATTCAGAGGATTCAAGAAGAACAAGTACCTTTAATTAGTTTTTGATTCCTGTGTGCTTCTTGTAATTTTTGACGTGTTTGATTCCTTCTTCTCTTCAACATCTCTAATTCCTGATTTGCTAACTAGTTGGGATTATTTTTAGCTTTGAATGGCGTTTTGGTTGGCAATATTGGTGTCGCCGGACTTCTCTGAATGGGTTTGGTAAGTGGGTTTTTTTTGCTGAGAGAGAGCAATTACAGATTAAGAAAGAGGGAAATAGAATAATGAATAGGGATTATAGGAGGGAAGCCCGTCCATAATCAGAGGAACAAAATTTAAAACGAATTTGAATTTCAAAAATAAAGAGAGAAGAACATCTGTATTAGATGTGATGTGTAAAAGATAAACAAGAGTGTGTAAGAGATGGGACTTCTACATCTACCGTGTTGGAGAGAAAAGAGAACATATCTTAGTTAGTTTTAGGCCTTTAAAAGTAGTTTTGGGCTTTTAAAAGTAGTATATTTGGACTAGGATTTAAAACATAACTTTGTTTTCTACTTGGACCTTAAAAAGTAGTTTTCTCTATCTTTATTCTATTTACTTTTATTTATTTGCATTAGTAGTTAATAATTATTTCTCCAAATATTTATCTCTTTCTAATTGTCTTTTAATCTAGCAATTAATATCTACTACACTTTATTTCCTAAACGAGATTCTACGCTAGCAGGCTTAATCCCTACGAATGAATCTTAGTTACTAACTAAACTTGCGAACGATTTGTAATACTTGCAGTGAGTTTCTTGTGATAGTTAAGGGTGTGTGGCCTTATTATTTATCCTTTATTATCATTATTTTATCACACCTCTAGCCCACCAATATAGAACTCATTTCCAGCCCCTATTCAGTACCACTTGATAGAAACGTATTTTTAGAAGTCACGGGAGAAGAAGGGAGAAGCAACTAAAGAACAGGAAGAGGAAGAACACGGGTTTGTCCATGAACCCATCAATTTTACCTTAAACGATCATCACCTTCTTTTACCTTCAACAGCAACTCTATCTAATTTTTAGTTTTAAACATGATTTCATTCTTAGTTTTAATTAGTTTTATTGTTTTTAGTATTAATTTGATCATGAGCTAAATTTCTTTTGCTTGAGGATGCTTTTATAATACATTGTGTTAGCTCTTTGACCATTGTTATATATTTGGGATATAAATTTCATATTTAATTGAATTGGGTTTTCCTTTAATTCCATTATTTGTACTCGTGATTTAAATACTCATGTTCTAAGGCCAAAGTAGTAGGAGCCGTTGTAATCGGACTAACACCCGGACAGGGGGAAAGATTACTTAACTAGTGTATGAATGCTTAGTGCCTTTTATCGAATGATATTAGCACGTTAGGTAGTCATAGGGTATAAATATTAAGCCTACATGAAAGCCAAGAGACTAGTAAGGTAGTGTGATTAGAATCCCTAGCTAGCGTGAACATTAAAACCATTCACCCTTAGTAATAGAAAAGTCAATTGGCGGCATATAGTGTTATTAAACAATATCCTTAAACTTCATTCTCATCAAGTCAATCCTTTATATTTACTTTAGTTGTTTAATTCTATTAAAATTAGTGACAATAATTCTTCTTAATTTCATTTACTTTTATTTCGTCTTTAGTTATAAATAATCAAAACCCAACAAATATTTCCATTTTATATATCCTATTTGTTAATCGAATTTCACACTTTACACATTTATATTACCTTGAAAATCATTAATCGTCAATTCATCCATGCGAATGAATCTATACTTATCATTTCTTGCTACTTGTGATCCGTATTCTACGGAGTCGATTCCCGTATTTTTTGTTGTTTATTTATTTAACCGGACGACAAAGGTCATGCAGTTTTATATCACACTCCAAAAACTTGGAAGCTCTCAAAGTGTGATATTAAATAAACACTAGAGTAATTACGACCCGCAATAGTACGAGTCGCCAATTATTAAAAAATTAAATAAAAGAGCATTCTCCACATGGATTATATGGTTAATTATATGCTTTTAACTAGAAATCAGGATAATTGTTGTGCTTACAATATATTCTAAAATTTGTATTGTTAAGATTAACTAAAAGTAAATAACGATATAACTAAATTTTGATGAAAATAAACTAAAGTAGGGAAGTTAAATTGTAATGTATATCTTCACCAAAACAACAACTATATTGATTATTTGATGAAAGGGTAAATTGATAATTTCACATTAATCAAGATCCTAAATTCCACCTAAGCTTCATTAGGTTGAATAGGTGGTTACATTCTAAATTTATGAGTTCCATATAAATAAACCTACACACCTTATATGCTACTTCTAGATTAAACCCACATGGCGACTATATAACCTATCTAGTTCTTCCAACTCTTAAGTTATATTTATATGATTATTATTTTGATCCACCAAAAATTACCCTTCCTTGGTAAGTCATAATACAAAGGAATATAATTTACGCGCGTCATAAACAACTTCAAATAGAAAGAAAAGTAATAATCGATGGAAATTTTACATAATTTGTTTCAACTTAAAGATCCCAATAGTTGTAAATAATCAAACTATTGTCTATTTAGTATACAAACTAGGCAATCCAAAACTAATAAAGAGTTTAGCTTAAAATTTAATAAAATAAAATAAAGACATAATATGGAGTTTAGGAGAAGAAATATTACAAATTGGTAGATAATTTTGTCATTTTTTTGCTTCTCTCTTTCTCTACAAGTCAATAATAAGTAACGTGTTGACTAAAAATATGAAAAAAAACATATTGATGTTGGGACCATTATTTTAATTAAAGTGACATGTTGATTTCTTTGCTAATACTAGACATGTAAGTCATCTAACCAAAAGATTAAGAACTTCATTATTTTTAACTCCTAATTTATTGTAGATTATTCTCACGCTTACTAGACTCGAATGGGTATCTTGTTCCCGAAAAGGCTTAATTCAAATTCATTAGAAATTATTTTTCATGATCTTTTTATGTTGATGAATATATTTATCCACATTTGGTGCTTTGACTTCTAGTGATTATCTTGACCTCTTAGGTTTTTTTTATCCCATTTCTACTCATCCTTGGTATTTCCTAAGCATATTGACACCCTAACCTGGCCTTTACATCCTTGTTGTCACCATTTTCTAGTAGAGACACAATCAAAAAAGGAAAAACTACCTCAAATTTCTCTAAACTATGAAAAATCTCATATAACAATTAAAAATTCACAGTATGCTATATTAAGTATTAAATATCATATTTTAATCACAAACCAACTTTAAATGATGTCTCTAAAATATTAAATTATATCATAAAAGAGGAGACGTCACCTAGCCAAGGAGTTTTCCTTACCATCTTTGTTGGGTTAGTAAATCAATGAGTGCTTCTAGTCCTAATAGATTAGGAGGGGGAAAGCGTATTCTCTAATCTAATACTTAATCATGGATGGAACTTCTTGAGTCGAGCCCCATTAAATTTCATTTGAAAAGAAACTGATGTGATGCAATTATGAATCCATAATTTCAATTTCATACAAAATCCCAATTTCGAGAGAATTTTGGTAATGAAATCCTAATCAAACTTGTCATAATCTTTCGTTATGTCAAAATTAATGGAAACATAATATTTATTATTTTCCTTGTCTTCTTCAAAAAATGAGAAAATTCATGTGCAATAAGAATATTATCTTGATTACTCCTTGCTTTAGTAAAAGTTGAGTAACATGGAGAAGTTAGATCATCCATAATCGTTTGGAGACTCGGAGCTAGAACTTTTTCAATAATCTTGTAGAAAAAATATCATTCGATAATTCTTAATAGCTTCCAGTCAATAACCTTTTAGAATAAGGATGTATCCTTAAATTTTGAGCTGATACTTGTTAAAAGAAAAGAAATCCATGATCATAGCGTAAATGTCGGGTTTGAGAATATCCAAAAGTTCTTATTGAAATTTCTCAAGAAGCGCATCTGGGTCTGTGGTATCGCCTAGGGTATGATAAAATAATAGATAAAATAAGTGCAAATAAGCACCCTAGACTAAACACGTTACTCACTGCAAGTATCACAGATTGTATGCAAGTTTTAATGATAAATAAAGTTCGTTCCTTAGAGACTGCGAAAGTTAGGAGAACTTATGCAATATAGAGTGCAATTAAGAAAGCTAGAATAATAATACGCAAGAAACAAAAGACAAGTACAATTTTTGTTTGGTTTTGTGAATAGAAAAAATAACTAAATAAGATAAAGACAGAAAAGTAAATAAGAAAAGCCGATAATATGAGAGTTTAGCTCGAGATATAGAAAGTAATCCCTACTAGCCTTGTTTATTCTAATCATGTAAGGGAGAATTGTGTAGAATTGCAATAATCAGGATTCTAAATTCCTCCTAACCACTTTCCGGGTGGACTTAGGTGGCGACCTCACAATCACGAGGGGACTTAACTAAGGTGCTCCTACGCCACTAGGTTCTTAGATGAGACTGGCCTTCTAATGATGATTGGTGGTTAAATCAATCCCTATTGGTTATCTAGTTAGGTAAGCCTGCCAGGATCACGACCACACACTAGACGCTTATGTGGTGTTTCAATAATTAGACACCCCTTCCGGGTGAACATCTAACTACTATTAAGGTAATCCTATACATTGTACACCGCAAGGAAAACAAACAATAAGTCAAAGCACATAAATCAGAGAATAAAACAGTCATTCATTTAAATATTTATCATCCCATATATAAATAGATTTAAAACAAGTCTAGGGTTCATACCCATATGCTAAATCTCAAGCTAAAATAGAATTAGTTCATACTAGAGAGAAAAGAAAAGAATTACAAATTTGAAGGCTTGTGAAGACATAATTTTATGTTCCGCTCCTTCCAGACTTCTCTTCTCTTCTTATAAGCTTCCTCTTGGCTTAGGGATTGACGAAGGATGTGTTTATCCTGATTAGAGATGTATTTATAGGGTATTTTAAACCCTAAATCGGATTCTTGGAGTAGGCGGCAAGTAATTGGACTCCTAGCCCAACTCAAATTCGTAGCCCTAAAATATAGAAAAGGTAATAAACTGTTGATGTCTTGTTTTGGCCGTAACTCCTTCAATATTGCTCCAATTGACGTGTTCTTTATATCGAAACTGACCGTCCCGGAAAGATCTACACTTTAGATTCAGAACATTCTTCCAAATTCCCAGCCAATCTTGAGTTATGATCACTTTTATGGATGTAGCTGGTGAAATTCAGATTTGTTTGGCAACTTTTCCTTTCCAAGTTTATCTTTTTCTTCTTTTATCTCTAATTTCCATCATTATCTTCTTTCCTTTATCTCTTAGAATTGATTTGACATCTAATTAATTACCATATATCTTTAAAGCTTCATAATTAACAAACAATTAAACCAAATATGCTCTAAAAATAATAAATCATTAAATCAAGACAAGAAATAAGAAAATATAAAAAATGGATAAAAATTGACAATTAAATTCCTAAATACACTTAAAATGATGTCTCCAACCTAGATTAATTCATCACAAATAGGGAGACACCAGCCTGGTAATTTGAGCCTGTTATGCTAAAGACTACTTATTTAACTCCCTCCATGAATAGAATACTTGTGAGGGAATCGTTAATAGAAAGATATACTTTAGAAGGTGTCAAATTAGACACCTCATAAAAACTCGATGTAGGTTTACTAGAGAAGAGATTCTCATATTGCTTGATAATGAGATTCAGGTAGTTTTTTTCTCAGTCCTGATGCCGTTAGCATCTTTGAGCCAACAACTACGATTTATTATTCTCATCCAAGCCATATCATAAAGAAATTTGTGTTCTTGTTTCCTTTTTATCCAAATAGTTTGTGCTATGTCTTTCAAGTATGATTCCTCTTAACTCTTGAGATCGTTCATATCATGTGTTATATTCAGATCCTTCACTGGATTATATTTTTGTATTGAACTCCGTCTTTAATTTATTTGAGAATGATGATTCTATTATAAAAAATGTTCTTTTACTCCAACCCGTCAGGGCTAAACATATCACACCCATTCAAAGACAAACCTTTTAAATAAAACAAATGTGATAGTAATCATCACAAGAATATTAGTAAAATCAACGCATACCTAAACGTACTTCCCATGATGTGTGAAAATTACTAATTTCCTTGCACAAGCTAAAAGATTTAATATCCTTCTTTACTATTCTAGACTAAAAAAATAAAATAAATACCATCATTATACTTAAAAACAAGGTTTTTAAATATTTTTTGAGTTTATGATGCTCTATCCCCTTGACTATTTCACACAAAAAGATTGTATATTGATGTCTCCCTTTTTGTGATAAAAATATGTCCTTAGGAAACATCATTTTAGGTAGAAATTAGACTTATTGGATAGACTTTTGAGCTTATTTTGTCATATTGCACTTTCTCCCCTCGGAATTAATTATAATTGTGTTTTTAGAGCTTTTGTGCGTTAATTTGTTTGTTTTAGTATTATTAGGTACATGGATGCTAGGAAGCACCAAGATGAGGAAGAGAAGTGGAGTTTAAAGTCTTAGATCAAAAGGGGGAGTCAAAATAGCAAAAAGTACCACTCAAAGAGATGAAGAGGAGCATAAGAAATTGGAAAGTCGTCACTTGCAACTAATTTCGAGCCTAAACGGTACTGATCCACGCCTGGTGGTTCAAATGAAAAAGGTGCGCCTATGAGTTAGCTAGAATTGTGGACTGAAATCAGGTGATTTGGACTTAAGACGTAAATGTTACGCCTGTTTTACTGGAATGTGTACAACAGTTACGGGAATTACTAATTGGATTTGGCCTTTAATCATTTAATTAAATAAGATAAAGGCCCAATCCGATTTAACTTAGTATTTAAAGCTATTTAGACCTCATTTTTTAGTAGGCTTCATAATTACCAAAATCCAGAAGACAACAAAAAGGTAGAAGGCATAGGATGAGCTGGAGGATTCATTTTTCTTCAACAACAACTCAACTCATTCCTGTAATTAGGTTCTTTATCTTATTTCTGTTTTAAGAAACATGTATGCTTTTAATTTCTTTATTGTTTTTAATTTGAATATGAGCTAAACATTTAGTGCTTGAGAATCACAACATGGGTTAAGCCTTAGTTTATAGAAATTGATGTTTTTCAGAATTTGGGATTGTTTAATTTAATTTATGTTGGGTATTTGTATTGACTATTATTGCAAGCTTGTTTACTACTTTTAATTTGACCAATTAGAATTAGAAATTAGTAATGAGGCTATTCACTAGTGGCGGTGATCACCTTGACGGGGGGTTTAGTTACAGGCCTAGGTAATAGACGTGTGGAATTCGTCAATGATCCCGACGAGCTTGACTAATCAGGCAGTCTATTAGGTAAAACACTTCAACATCTGAAAGTAGCTTATAATCGCCCTGACGGTGTTTGTAATACAGTAGGGATAGCTCCTAAGTCTACCTTGACAAGAGTTAGGAGATATTAGAGTCCCCAATAGTATACAAATGCCGACTTGAATATGGAAGCATTAGTTGTATGAATTCATGTGGATCCCTTGTGAGAATCAAGTACACCTCTCATTTTTGCGTCTACAACTTTTAGTCTTTAAGTTATTTACATTCATTTAATCTTTTAGTAGTTTATTTATTTGCGTTTAGTATTTTAATAACTGAAAACAAAACAAATATATCTTTTATCTTTTATTTTCCGTACTTGCAATTAATTCTATTTATCATTTAAACACATTTGTCATACCTTGCAGACCCTGAGACGAAATCCCTTATAATTTATCTATTTCTTGGAATGGCCCGTACACTTGTGGTTAGTTGCTCCTCCTATTTAGTGTTGAGTTTTTATCACACTCTAGGAGCGACCATATATCGATCATGGACAATTTAGAGGACTATCCACCACTCTTTAGTATTACCGAGACGATCCGTTCTACCACAGGTTGACCTTGGCTACTAGCATCATCATGTAAATATTCAAAAATTCCCTTGTTCTCGACTATACAAAAGAATCAACCCTTTTCACCCCGACAATCCTCCAAATAGAAAACATTCTTGAGACCTTTCATTGCAACTTTTGTGACCCCTAAAAATTAGTAGCATAATATTGAGAAAATATCTTCGATGAGCATTATTATATTAAGTCACTTAAACTATGTAACTTCTAATTTTGTAAACATAAAACCACTATTTGCAAATAATTTTAAACTTCTCACCCAGTTAACCCAATAACCTCTTTATTAAAAAAAACTCTTTATATCCACAATCCTCATTAGATTTACTAATGGCCCAAGTAAGATAACCCAAAAGAATTAATCGGTAATTCTACCTATTGATAAGAAATTAACACCAGGTCCAAAACTTGTGAAACTAGCCTTACTAAATACATCAGCCAAAACCACTAATAAATATCCCTTATTCTCCAACCACTAATATATCCGAACACTTAACATCCTCTATATCAAGGCTCCATCCATTGAAATGTTCTAGATCTTCTGTTTTCTTCCATGTATGCAACCATCTTGATCAACTCCGAAACCATTATTTTGTTCTAGTTTTCCTCTTTCCCATCCATATTGAAATCTTGAACATTCAATAACCTCATAGATATCCAATCCAACAACTTGTCAATTTCATTAGTAATATAGACCCTCCAGTTATAATCCCACCTCATTTTCAAGGAAAAATTTGAAACTAACAGGTGTATAGCTAGATTTACATGGTAAGAAAAATATAACCCAATTATTATAGTCTTAATTTATAAGATCTCGCATCAACCAATCTCAACAAAATTTTAGAAAATCCACCCCATTAAAATCATAGATCTTGTTCCTAGAGAAAACATGAAGTTGATACACCATCCCTTCTAGGAACAAGATCTATGATTTAAGTGGGTGGATTTTTTTTTTGTTATTGGTAGATGCGAAAAGTATGACTATAATACATGGGTTATATTTTTCTTACCATGTAGATCCTGCTATATACCTGTTAGTTGCAATTTTTCTTGAAAATGAGGTGGAATTATAACTAGAGGGTTTATATTACTAATGAAATTGATAAGTTGTTGGATTGGATATCTATGAGGTTATTGAATGTTCAAGATTGTAATATGGCGGGGAAAGAGGAAAACCAGAACAGAATAATGGTTTTGGAGTTGATCAAGTGAAAGTCCTAGAGGGGGGGGTGAATAGGATTACTAATAAGATTAATGCCTAATTAAAAATCTTTTGGACAATTATAAGTTTAAGAAAGAAACTTCTAAGTCAACTAATATATCAAACTCTTAAGGGATCATGCAATGGATAAGCTAAGAGGTTCGATATATAATTGATACAAGTAAAACGAGTTTCTAATCTCTAACTACTCTAGATGGCAATATGTTAGATAAACTAGATAATCAATATCACAATATTCATACTAGCATATTATCAAACATATAGAGTGCGGAAAGTAAATAGAGTAGGGATAGAAAGATACACACGATTTATAGTGGTTCGGTTTCCCTACATCCACTACCTAAGGAAGCCTCCTTAGGATTTCAAGCTTTTCACTAAGCTCCCGTGTCTCTCTTAACCGGGTCGAGAACACAATAACCCTTACAACCTCTTCGATAACACGAAGGACAAACACTTGTGCTATCGCAACACAAGGACACCAAGTATACTCCCGATACTCAAACACTTATGCTATCTCAACACAAGGATACCAAGTATACTCCCTATACTTGAATTCTCTCTTAATCTATCTATTACAAGACCTAGACTTAAGAGGATAGATACAAAGTGTTTAAAGGGGTGCAAACAACTTTGCTAGATAATCTCCTAAAGAGTAGATATGACTATAAGCTTGTAAACTCCTCTTTGAGTAGATAATAACTTTGATAGCTCCTTGGATTAACTCCTTAATTGAGTGGATATGAACTATGAAGCTCTTGACACCTTCTTGGATGATAACAATTAAGCCCCTAAGTGTATATGGGTTGAAGGTGTAGTTGTAGCCTTGAAAGACCTTCAATATATAGCTGCAAAATGCTCCCAACGGTCATATAAGCTTCTATCTAACGGATCTATTTTTTCTCCAACGGATATAAGCTTTGTCCTCTAGTAATAGAGCTGAAACCCTGTCGTGCGGTGTACCGCGGGTAGGGTCCGGTGCACCGCGTGACTGTTCGACTGACTTTTGAGCTTACTGGTCGGACTATGTACTGTACCGCATGCCTGCTCCGTGTAGTGGTCCGGTGTACCGTGACAAAGGTCCGGTGTACCGTGCAGTTTTTCTGAGCTTACTGGTCGGGCCATCTAGTGCACCGTGGGACTGGTCCGGGATGCTGCGGTGTACCGCGTTTCCGTCCGGTGTACCGCGTAGAAACTTAGCTCTCTGGTCGGACTGGTCTATGCACCGTGCTTTGGTCCGTGGTATTGCGGTGTACCGTAGGTGTACTCCGGTGTACCGCACCAAAGGTTTAAAACACCTTCTAGTGAGTATATCTTTTTCTATGATGCTCGGATTAGAAAGCTTTCTTCACGAGAGTTGTAGAGGACATCATTCTTATACACTTTGTAGTTGATCACTAAAGCTAATTCTCAATGTACACAAAGATAAAGTTAATAGCATTTGTATGAGAATTAGTTTCTTAAGATAAAACAATAGAGCTTTGATCTAAATGATAAAGATGCTCTTTTTGATGAATTAGAGTGCAAGATAGAATGTATATAACAAAGGTAATTAGCACACTAAACACAAGAGGATTTGTCACATTAAAACAACCTATTAAGGGAGGCTATATGCCAACAATCTCCCCCTTTTTGATGATGACAAATCCTTCACTAAAACACCTTAGGAATGATATGAAAGTATAAGCTCTTATCAAATATAGCTCCCCCTCACAAAAAGCATTTAAGTAAACATGAATATAAGATGTGAAATGCATTTGTGAGTATTTAAAAGTGCAATTTTGAAAGTTTTAGTGCACATATTTCTCCCCCTTTGTCTTCATCAAAAAGACGGGATAATAAGATCAAGCAAATAATCATAGAAGAGCTAAAAACTCAAGTGAATAGATTTTTGAAAAACAACATAGAGAGATCAAAGGTTAAAGAGCAATTAAAACATTTTAATTTGAGATGCACAAAGATCAACAATTGCAAAGCATAAAAAGATAAGGGATGGAGACATTTTACCAACTTCTTGATCGATAGGTTTTCATCTTATAAGCTTTCTAACAATGCAAACGATTAGTGCAATTATAAGATAAACGATTAGTGCAAACGATTAATCTAGCATTTTAGTTTTTAAAGATAATTTACTAAAAACTCCCCCTCACGAAATGCATAGAGTGTTTGTTTCAATTTTGAAAAGTTTGACCAATAATTTCTCCCCTTTTTACCAATAAGAAAATTTGAATCAATTTTAAGAAATCATGGGGTAAATTGTCATTTTTGAAAAGCAAAAGGGTCAAGATGAATTTTCCAAAAGTTTAGGGACTAAACGCAATTTTGAAAAACTTCAAAGGACCTAAATGCAATTTTCAACCATATGAAGAACAAGACTAATTGAACAAACTAAAGGGACTATAAAACAATATAGAATAAGATCAAGGATGAATGATGCAATAGTACCTATATCATCAAAGAAAATGTTAGCACCATTAACACATTTAAATAAATATCCGAAACATAAAGAATAAGCATCTAACATATAACATACATATCCAATAAACCAAGTTAGACACATAGCATCCTAAACCAATTATCCAAATATGGCCAAGTAGCAATAAAATCCTAAATATCCAAAACAACCACAATAATGACCAAGTAGGATATTATGAAGAAAAAACACCCAAAGAATAATTTGAAACCGATTTTAAGAAATATAGGGGTAAAATTTAAACTTTGAAAAGTATGGGGGTCAAAATGCATTTTTCAAATGTTTAGGGACTAATAGCAATTTTGAAAACCTTCAAGGACCTAAGTAAACTTTCTCAAGACAATAGGGACCAAGATCTAATATTCAAGCATAAGAAAGCTAAATGCAATTTGTTCAAACTATAGGGATCTTAAATTAATATTTTTCAACCTATAGGGATCACAATGCAATATTTTCAACCAATAGGGACCATAATGCAAGATAGAACAATAAACCCCAAATCGCGGTGTACCGGACCATTGTTGCGGTGCACCGCACTAAAGCTCGACCAAAAGGAGTAAGAAGAGAGATTTTGAAAATAGGCAATTTGCATAAACACCCGAAGTTAATACGAAAACTCCCCAATAGTATAGAGATATTCTAAAACAACTAAAAACGCTTTTGTTTTGAAAAGATTCAACGTGGAAATCCCGAAAACACATAAAGCAGTTTATTTCATAAATACCCCTATATTTTCTAAAAAGTACAAAGAGACCCAATGTAAAAACTAAGCAATTTTAAGCATGAAAAGGTCAAGTTATACAAGATATTAGCACAATAGGGAATAAACCATATAAGCACATAATGAAGCACATCATAAAGATAGTAAGCAAAGCAAATTCATGCAAATGAGTTAATGACCAATAATGGATAGAATTCCCATAATACTATGCATAAAACATTTTTGAAATGCTATGGAAAATGCAAACGATTATCGGAAAAATATTTTTGAAAAACAATTTCTTTAAAAACTCACCCATATGAAGATGCAAATTTGTGATCAAAGATAAATTAAGATTTGAAAGTGTAAACTAATATCTTTGATCTTTTTCCCTATTATCAATCAATAGGCACTTTTAAAAAGATATAAAAATTTGTAAGAATAAAAAGTGCAATTTATAATCGTTGAGGGACTAAAAAGCAATTTCACATAGTAGGGACTAAAAATGCAATTTTTCAAAGATATGAACTAAAATGGCAAATTTTACAAGTGAAAGATTATGAAGTCCAAACTATGACACTTTGGAGAATATAATAACTATGAGGGGTCAAAGTGCAATTTTGAAAATTTTGGGGACTAAAAAGCAATTACCAAAATTCTAAGAGCTAAAGTGCAAAAACATCATTCATGAGAATTAGATGCAATAACACTAATAACATTTAAAACAATGATAAGTATCACAAGATAAAATCCCAAGATAAAACATGATAAACACAACTAATCAAATCACAACAAATTCATAATTATAAGCACAAGCCATAAGGAGGAACGCAAAGTAAATATACGAGATAAAGAAAAGAAATCACCGGATTTTCCTTTTTCGAGATTTGAGCGTTCTTTCGTATATTAATTCTTCCATTAGTTTCCTCCAAGCAAAGTAACGATCACCTACAAAGAGAATGGAGGTTGTGTAGAAAACAACACTTCCAAAAGATTAAATTCCAAATCGTTTACTCTACTAACGGTTAAGCTATTCACGTAGAGTTAGGCTCTGATACCAAATGAAAGTCCTAGAGGGGGGGGTGAATAGGATTACTAATAAGATTAATGCCTAATTAAAAATCTTTTGGACAATTATAAGTTTAAGAAAGAAACTTCTAAGTCAACTAATATATCAAACTCTTAAGGGATCATGCAATGGATAAGCTAAGAGGTTCGATATATAATTGATACAAGTAAAACGAGTTTCTAATCTCTAACTACTCTAGATGGCAATATGTTAGATAAACTAGATAATCAATATCACAATATTCATACTAGCATATTATCAAACATATAGAGTGCGGAAAGTAAATAGAGTAGGGATAGAAAGATACACACGATTTATAGTGGTTCGGTTTCCCTACATCCACTACCTAAGGAAGCCTCCTTAGGATTTCAAGCTTTTCACTAAGCTCCCGTGTCTCTCTTAACCGGGTCGAGAACACAATAACCCTTACAACCTCTTCGATAACACGAAGGACAAACACTTGTGCTATCGCAACACAAGGACACCAAGTATACTCCCGATACTCAAACACTTATGCTATCTCAACACAAGGATACCAAGTATACTCCCTATACTTGAATTCTCTCTTAATCTATCTATTACAAGACCTAGACTTAAGAGGATAGATACAAAGTGTTTAAAGGGGTGCAAACAACTTTGCTAGATAATCTCCTAAAGAGTAGATATGACTATAAGCTTGTAAACTCCTCTTTGAGTAGATAATAACTTTGATAGCTCCTTGGATTAACTCCTTAATTGAGTGGATATGAACTATGAAGCTCTTGACACCTTCTTGGATGATAACAATTAAGCCCCTAAGTGTATATGGGTTGAAGGTGTAGTTGTAGCCTTGAAAGACCTTCAATATATAGCTGCAAAATGCTCCCAACGGTCATATAAGCTTCTATCTAACGGATCTATTTTTTCTCCAACGGATATAAGCTTTGTCCTCTAGTAATAGAGCTGAAACCCTGTCGTGCGGTGTACCGCGGGTAGGGTCCGGTGCACCGCGTGACTGTTCGACTGACTTTTGAGCTTACTGGTCGGACTATGTACTGTACCGCATGCCTGCTCCGTGTAGTGGTCCGGTGTACCGTGACAAAGGTCCGGTGTACCGTGCAGTTTTTCTGAGCTTACTGGTCGGGCCATCTAGTGCACCGTGGGACTGGTCCGGGATGCTGCGGTGTACCGCGTTTCCGTCCGGTGTACCGCGTAGAAACTTAGCTCTCTGGTCGGACTGGTCTATGCACCGTGCTTTGGTCCGTGGTATTGCGGTGTACCGTAGGTGTACTCCGGTGTACCGCACCAAAGGTTTAAAACACCTTCTAGTGAGTATATCTTTTTCTATGATGCTCGGATTAGAAAGCTTTCTTCACGAGAGTTGTAGAGGACATCATTCTTATACACTTTGTAGTTGATCACTAAAGCTAATTCTCAATGTACACAAAGATAAAGTTAATAGCATTTGTATGAGAATTAGTTTCTTAAGATAAAACAATAGAGCTTTGATCTAAATGATAAAGATGCTCTTTTTGATGAATTAGAGTGCAAGATAGAATGTATATAACAAAGGTAATTAGCACACTAAACACAAGAGGATTTGTCACATTAAAACAACCTATTAAGGGAGGCTATATGCCAACATCAAGATGGTTGCATACATGGAAGAAAACAGAAGATCTAGAACCTTTTAATGGATGGAGATGTGATATAGAGGATGTTAAGTGTTCGAATATATTAGTGGTTGGAGAATAAGGGGTATTTATTAATGATTTTGGCTGATGTAATTAGTAAGGTTAGTTTCACAAATTTTGGGTCTGGTGTTAATTTCTTATCAATAAGTACAATTAATGAGTAATTATTTTGGTCTATCTTCGTTGGACCATTCGTAAATCTAATGATTATTATGGATATAAAGAGTATATTTTGATAAAAAGGTTATTGGGTTAATTGGGCTGAGAAGCTTAAAATTGGTTGCAAAAAGGGGTTCTATGTTTACAAAATTGGAAGTTATGGAGTTTAAGTGACATAATATAATAATGCTCATGAAAGATATATTTTCTCAATATTATGCTACTAAGTTTTTAGGGTCACAAAAAGTTGCAAAGAAAGGTCTCAAGAATGGTTTCTATTTGGACGATTATTGAGGTGAAAAGGGTCGATTCTATTATATAGTCGAGAAAAGGGAAATGTTGAATATTTTTAGGATGATGCTAGTAGCCAAGCGCAGCCCGTGGTAGAATAAATCATCTCGATAATACTAAAGAATGACAGATAGTCCTCGAAATTGGCCAGGATCGATATACAATCTTCATGTGTGAAATAGTCAAGGGGTTAGAGCATCATAGACTCGGAAAGTATTTAAAAACCTTGTTTCTAAGTATAATGATGATATTTCTTTTATTTTTTTAGTCTAGAATATTAAAGTGATATTAAATCTTTTAGATTGTGCAAGAAAATTAATAATTTTCACATTTTCGAACATGGGAAGTACATTTAGGTATGCGTTGATTTGACCAATATCTTGTGATGATTTCTATCACATTTATTTATTCAAAATGTTTGTCTTTAAATGGGTGTGATATGTTTAGCCCTGATGGATTGGAGTAAAAATCATCATTCTCAAATTAAAAATTTCTCGAAGAGATGCAAGACAAAGTTCAATTCAAAAATATAATCCAGTGAAGGATTTGAATATAACACAAGAATTGAACGATCTCAGGAGTAAAGATAAAGTTTTACTTGGAAGACAGAGCACAAAAAATTTGGATAAAAAAGGAAACAAAAACACAAAATTATTATGCTATGAGTTGGATGATAATAATTGTTAATCGTAGTTGTAGTGTCAAAGATGCTAATGGTATCAGAACTGAGAAAAAAAACTTCCCAAATCTCGTTATCAAGACATGTGAGGATCTCTTCTTTAGTAAACCTTCAACAATTTTTTATGAGGTGTCTAATTTGTTACCTTGTAAAGTCTATATTTCTATGAGCGATTCTCTCACAAGTATTCCATTCATGGAGGGAGTTAATGAAGCAGTCTTTAGCGTGCTAGGTTCAAAAGACTAGGCCCGGATGTGCTTCTTGAAAATTTATAATAAGAACTTTTGGATGTTCTCAAACCCGACATCTACGATATGGTCCTGGATTTCTAATCTTTTAACAAGTATCGCCCAAAATCAATGATACAATCATCATCCTTATTCTAAAAGGGGATTGAAAGAAAGCTATTACGAATTATCAAATGATATTTCTGCTATAAGATTATTGAAAATTATCTAGCTTTAAGACTCCAAACAATTATGGATAGTATAACTTCTCCATCTTGCTCAACTTTTATCAAAGTAAGGAGTATTCAAGATAATATTTTTATTGCCTATAATGTTTCTCATTTTTTGAAGAAGACAAGGATAACAAAAAATATTACAATTCTACTAACTTTGACATGGCAAAATATTATGACAAGTTTAATTGGGATTTCATTATCAAAATTCTCTCGAAATTGGGCTTCTGTAAGATTTTGAAATTATGGATTCATAATTACATCACATCAGTTTCTTTTCAAATAAAATTTTATGGGGCTCGACTCAAGAAGTTTCAACCACAAATAGGTATTAGATTAGAGGATACACTTTTCCTCTCCTTTTCTATCAGGACTAGAAGCCCTCATTAGATTACTTACTAAACAAAGATGCTAAGGCAATATCAAGGGAGACTCCTTGGCTAGGTGATGTCTCATCTTTTATGATATAATTTAATATTTAAGAGACATCACTTTAGGTTGTTTTGTAATTAAAATATACTATATATTACTTAATTTAGCATATTGTATAATTTTAATTATTATATGAAATTTATCATATTTTAGAGCAATTTGAGGTATTTTTTTCTTTTATGATTGTGTAGCTATTAGAACATGGAGACAATAAGGATGTAAAGGCAAGTTTAGGGTGTCAATATGCTTAGAAATTTCCAAGGATGAGTAGAAAGCAGATCGAAAAAAGCCAAGAGGTAAAGAAGATCAATAGAAGTCACTGAACCAAATATGGAAAATATATTCATCAACATCAAAAGATCATAAAAAATATTTGCTAATGAATCAAGTTTAAGACCTTTTGGGAACAAGATATCCATTCGAGTCTAGTAAGAATTTACAATAAATTAGGAGTTAAAATGATAAAGTTCTTAATCTTTTGGTTAGATGACTTGTCTAGTTTTAGCATTGAAATCAAAGGGTCGCTTTTAATCAAAATTATCCGACAAGTTAAATATCAGAATTCTATTAGTATCAATATGTTTTTTTTTATTTAGCCACACATTACTTATTATTAACTTGTAGAAAAGAGAGAAGCAAAAAAATAGCACAACTATCTTCCAATTTGTAATTCTTCTTCTCATGAACTCCATATTATGTCTTTATTTAATTTTCGTTAAATTTTGAGTATGAGCTAAACTCTTTATTAGTTTTGGATTGTCTAATTTGTAAAGTATATTGACAATAATTTGATAATTTACAATTATTGGGATCTTTTAAGTTGAAATAAACTATGTTGAATTTTCATGATTATTATTTTTCTTTCTATTTTAAGTTATTTACGGCGCGCGTAAATTGAATTCCTTTGTATTACGACTTACCAAGGAAAGGTAATTTTTGGTGGACCGAAATAATAATCATATAAATTTAATTTAAGAGTCGGAAGAACTAGATAGTTTATATAATCGTTATGTGGGTTTAGTCTAGAAGTACCATATAAGATGTGTAGGTTTATCTATATGGAACTCATAAATTTAGAAGGTAACCACTTATTCACCCTAATAATAGGTGGAACTTAGGATCTTGATTAATGTGAAATGACCAATTTACCCTTTCATCCTTTTTTTTTTATAATAAAATTTACCCTTTCATCAAATAATCTATATAGTTGTTGATTTTGTGAAGATACACATTAGAAGTTAACTTCTCTACTTAAGTTTATTTTCATCATAATTTAGTTATATCATTATTTACTTTTAGTTAATCTTAAATATCAAAATTAAAAATATATTTTTAGCACAACAATTATCCTGATTTCTAGTTAAATCATGTAATTAACCATATAATCCATGTGGAGAATGCTTTTTAATTTAATTTTTTTAGTAATTGGTGACTCGTACTACTGCGCGTTGTAATTACTCTAGTGTAGAGCTCCCAAGTTTTTGGAGTATGATATAAAATTGGACTAAAGAAAATACATGTACTAAAATTTGTAAGTAAAGATCGTACTCCAAATGGATTGCAAGGATAATTGTAATGCTTTTAATTAAAGTTGAGGATAATTATTTTGATAAATATAAAATGATAAATAGTTGATTTTTGATGATTTAAATTAAAACTAAAAAAATTAAAAGAACTAAGTTACGTTGAACATAAACTAATGGGTTTAAATTGAGTAGAGAAGTCAGTTTAGAATATTTATGCTCACTGAATCAACCACTATAATAATTACAATATTTAAAGGGTAAATTGTTAATTTCATATTAACTAGTACTCTAAATTCACCCTAATCCCATCATCTAGAAGTTCCTTCTGGATAATCTGACACACTTTATGGGGGACTTCCTAGATCAATACCATTTAATAGCTATATAAAATCTATAGGTCTTCTTATTCTTAAAAAAATTTATACGATTCATATTTAGATCCAATATCAATGACCCTTCCGGGATAAATTCATGACCTGAGGAAGAACTGAAATTTAACACAATATATTGCAAACTAAAAGATCTCAATAATTGTAAGTAATCAAATAGTTCTCGATAAGGTTCACAAATTACATGTCCCAAATTTAATAGAGAGTTAGATCATATACAGAATTAACATATAATGATATAAAGACATCATATAGAGTTTAAGGAAAGAAAAAAATTAAAAAATGTAAAAAATGTGTTGTTTTCCTTACTCTCCTTATTTTATCTTACTCCACAATTAAATAATAAGTAATGTGTGACTAAAAATATGTAAATAGACAACTCAAGTCATTTTATCAAAATGTTTTAAATTTTATCATTTGAACCTATAATTGATCGTTGTTTATTCTTTATAGAGTTCCAAATGGTTTTATTAGATTCATTACTAATTATTTGTCGTTAATTTCTAAACTTGACAAATTTATTTTTTCTACATTTGGTGATTTGACTTATATTGATCTTCTTGACTTATAATCTTAGTTCGGTCTTATTTCTACTCATCTTGGATGTTTCCTTACCATCTTGAATCCCTAACTTTGCCTTTACATCCTTGGATCTTCAATTGTCTTAGATATACGTGATAAAAAATATAAAATTATCTCATATTGCTTTAAAACATGACAAATATCATATAATAGCTAAAAATTCACAATATGATAAATTAAAGTATAAATCTAATATTTTTATCACAAAATAACCCTGAAAATGTCGCGAAAAGATTAAACTATATATAAAATTAATAGACGTCAAAACCCCCAAACACAAAACATTGTCAACCCAACAGTGTACATGCTTACATATGATTCAAGAATCAAGAAGTATCATGTAGAAACAAGAAATGACTAATAAGAAATGTGAAGACAATTTCTCATAAATATCATGCAAAATAACTAACTCAAAAAATTGTAATCATACAAATAATCAACAATATCAAAGTATCAAGAAAAGTTAAATTTTCAATGCAAAATGATCGCTATTACAAGGTTTAAAGAGGCATATATACGATTATTATTTAGATCGTTATTACTCGCGATAATCGCTCAATCCCAGGATATGGAGTTGACGTTCTCAGTCCATGTCGCTCTATAATGGTGATCCCTTTTCTTGTGGGCTGAAGGTATATGTTGATCCTCATAAAAGTGCATAAAATTGGAAAAATAAGTGTGTCCTGCAGAACAAGCTCTAAATTCTCATGTTTTCACTCGCCTTTAGATGAGATGATTAAATGTAGATAAACTCTAAATTCATCGGAAAATTTGTCGGCAATTGGGTAAGGGCCTCGAGGTACCCGCAAATCAAACTCCACCAAATCACATAACCATAACATAAATTCGCCAAATATAACACCTTTTGACCTAATATCTCTATAATTTATGTGTGAAAGGATTTGAAATATTTTGATAAAAATTAGTGAGAATGTGTAGAATTTAGGACGATTTTAGAATTTTTGGAAAAATAATAAGGTGGATTTAATATTTATGGAGGTTTTTTGGTAAATGGGGTAAAATTTGTAGTTTTGGAGGTTTATTGAGTCTTTTTTCTATAACACTGATAAAAAATGAAAAGTTTTATGGGGTAGAAAGTATATGTTTGTGAAAGTTTAGGGGTTTAAATCAGATTTTGGTAAAGTTGATAAAGACAAGGGGTAAAAAATTGATATGTGTGAAACTTGGGGTCCTTTTTCAAATTTAATAAAAGCAGAGAAAAAAACTATAAAAAAGTCTTTCCATTTCTTCTTCCTCACATGTGATCCATCATAGCTGATGTCTCCCTATCTATGATATAATATTCTAGGTTGGGGACACCATTTTAGGTGTATTTGAGTAATTAATTATAGATTTTTATTCGTATTTGATAAATTTCTATTTCTTGTCTTGATTTGATGAATTATAATTTCAAAAGCATATTTTATTTAATTTGTGTGTTAATGTGAATCTTTAAAGATATATGGAAATTAATTATATGTCAAATCAATTATAAGAGATAAGGAAAGAAGATATGGAAGGCATTAAAAGATAAAAGGAAGTAGAGATAAGATAGGAAAGGAAAACCTTTCAAGTAAATCTTAAATTTTGTAGCCACGTCCACTAAAGTGAAGATAACTTAAAATTGGATGGGAATTTGGATGAGAAATCTAAATAAAAAGTGTAGATCTTCTCGTTTCGATATGAAGTAGGCAAAAATCAGATCAATAACGAATGTGATACGACCAGAACAAGACAGTAGTATTTATCCTATCTCCTATATTTTAGGAAACGAATTTGAATTGGAAAAGGAGTCCAATTACTTGTCTTCTATTATAAGATTTCGACCTACGGTATTCTTAACACCTATAAATACACCCTTTAATCATTTTAAATATGTCCTTGCCTCCCATAATTAGTCCTTAAGTTTTATACATCATTAGAAGTCATTCAAGGGAGTAAGTTGGCAGTATGTATCTATATTTTAGTTTTATTCTTTCTAGTATAAACTAATTTCCCATATCTTGGATTTTGCATATGTATAATCTTTGAATTCTATTTTCTTCTATCTAAGTTTCTTTGGTAAACTATTTTAAATTGATTATAGCTTCTTAACCATATATTTGTTTAATGTGCTTTGATTTATTATATGTCTTAATCTTGATCATATTATGGTTGTGCTATTAGTAGTTAGATGGTCACCCGGAAGGGTGTCTAATTATTGAAACATCACATAAGCGTATAGTGTGCGGTAGTGATCCGGAAGGGCTTCCTAACTAGACAGTCATTAGGGTTTGAGATTTAATCACCGATCATTGCGCAGGGTCCCCTTACCCAAGTCCCCTGGTAATTGTAGTATTAAATTTCATGTGTTATTAAAATATTATCTTGGATAACCCTTCCTTTAATAAATGATGTTTGTGTTGGAGAGACTATGTCATTCATGTAACCTTGTAATCTTTTAGATAATATTTTTGCTATGATTTTACCCAAAATTAACACATGCAATCAGTCTATAATCGTCTAATTTTTCCTGGTATTCTCCTTTTGGAATTAAAGTAATAAGTGTATCATTAAGATTTACTAAAGAAATGTTATTGTTGAAAAAATTCCTAAATCATTAGTAAGACGGCATACTTAATAATATCTCAAGATTCATGATAAAACTTACCATTTAGTCCATCTAGTGGTGGACCTTTAGTTGGTGATAGATCTTTGACCTCTCCTTCGACTTCTTCCGTCATTGCGAACTTACTTGAATCAAGATTCATCTGGGATATGACTCTAGTTTGAATGAATTCTTCCACCGTTTCCATTTGTTTAACGATTACCTTTTGTTTTGTAAATAGATTTTTGTAAAAATTCTGAAAACATGTCCAGACTTCCAAAGTTTTATTCATTCAATTTCCATGATTATCTTTGATTCTTATAATTTTGTTAAAATTCCTTCTCTAAAATGGAGATATTGAAAAAATTGTATTTCTATATCTACAATTTAACCAGATTTGCCATGCTCAGTCTGACCAGTACTTTTCTTCACATTTGTATTCCAGTTTAATCTGTATTTTTAGATTTCGTTCTCCGTCTTAGTTATTTAGAGTTGAGATAGAGTTTGTAATATCTGTGAGTCTAGCTTGCATTTTCCTTATTTGTTCTTCATGGCTATTTAAATTTATTCTACTCCATCTTTTCAGTCACCGGTGGTTTTATCTCCGTTTCCCATGAAAGCTTCTAAAGATTCTTCATTTTCGGGTTCCGCCAAACTTGTATTACCATCTCGTGACATTCTTCGTTATCTAACCAAAAAGTTTCAAATCTAAATATTTTTTGGCCTTGTTTCATTGTATTACCGTATTGTAATATTAATGGTGAAAGATCTGATTCCACTGCCTAAGGAACAGAAACCTGCGTATTAGGATACCTATTCGTCCAATCATGAGAAATTAATGTTTGATCAAGTTTTATCTTGCAGATATCATTATCAGGACACTTGTTAGTCCAACTGTAAAAATAGACATATGAATGCAATTTGTCATTCATTCAAAAGGTTCAATCATCAATTTTTCATTAAGCATAATATAAAAGGTACAATCATTTAGGATTCTCCAATTTAATACTACTACGTACATTGTAATTTCTCTAGCAATAACAATTACTTATCAATGAAACGAACAGTACATCATCAATGGAATTAAGACATTACATACAATTCCACATTTAAGAAATTAATTATATCGACACAATATTAAATTCAATTTCATTCACACTAAATACATGAATATAGAATTATGAATCGTCCAAATACATTTCGAAGAAGTTATTGCCAACCAGGAAACCACCATTTTGACATCACATATATCCTCCATTGAATTAAAACATCTGACACGATTGTTTAGTTAGAAGTCGCCTGATAGTATAAAAACAACTCTAGATTGATAAAAGAAATATTTACCCTATCGTCTGATTGATTGAATGGTTTAAGGTCAAGTTGTAGAAATTTCTCTCCAAATGACTAGAAAATGAGATAGAACAAATAAAAAAAGCAGCAAAAAATTTACGACATGATAATCCTTTCAAAAAAATTAATGGAACATATACTAAAATCGCCCATTCAACTTCGTACGTAGTAGAAACATTTAAAAAAACAATTGAACATACCTTAATATTGTGCACGGTTATTTCACCATCCATCAAAAATTTCTTTGGATTCTCTTCTTTTCTTGGAAATCCACCTGGATTCTCATATGCAACAACCTGTGTTACCATAAAAATATGAATCATTTACCAATATTTAGATCATGATTATCCATACTTACCTCTTAAACTGTACCCATATAAAAGAACTTATTTTGTTACAAAGCTCTAATAGACTTAAAGTAAAATAATACATAGGGGAGGCGGCGGGTGAGGGGGCTGCTCCCGACCCACTAGATATAGTATAAAATGCTAAAAAAAATTAGCAAAAAATTATTAATGAAATAGACTTTAGCCCTCAGGTCTAAAATTTGTTCTCTTAGGCCAAAAATTCATTCTCCCAAATTTAAAATTACCAAAAAAGAATTTCTTGATTATCGTCCTGAAATTCGTTAGTTTTTTGCCCTAAAAAATCTATAGGTGTACATAACCCTTTTGTAGTAATTAATTAATGGATTATGATATTGTATAAACCTATGATATATATAAACCTATGATATATTAAAAGTACTCACTGAAAATAAACATTTTTTTTGTAACACAGGAAAGCCATTTAAATTTGGATTCATGGACTCGGTTCAAACCTACATCACTAGATTGGATGATCAAGACTTTAGCCAGTGAGTTAATTCCAATTGACTGAAAATAAACATTTTATTCAACAAATAATGATGAAAGATATTAAAATAGTAACCAACGATTGATAAGTACTTATGATTGTAAGATGTACCTTAATATATTTTTTAAGTACTTATGATTGTAAGATGTACCTTAATATATTTTTGGAAAAAACATTTTCCTAAAAAACACAATCTTAATTTCTATATATTTTGTTAATTAAATTTTTAATGCATAACAATCTTGGCTAACTCTCCTCAAAATATATAGGTGAAAAATTCAGCACTCTTAATTAAAACAACTATACAAAACTTACCGTCGGAGCATCTTCTCTAACCCCGAATTCATATGAATAATTTTTTCCAAATTCTTCATCGTCTAAATCTACGTAACTAGCGAGAACCTGAATTTTCCAAGGAGGACGATTCATGTTGAAAGCTTCAACCGCCTCTTCAAACACAGGTAGAAACTTCTCATAGTCTTCACGACTTGAAAAGAGTATCAACTGTGAGCATCAACAAGTCAAATTTGAATATATATAGCACGAGAGCTCGGTTTAAATGGGATTTAACATAGATTTATCACCTGCTTCTTAATTGGAAAATAAAACCATTGCGCTGATAGGGTCCGGCTAAGATTAATAATAAGTGTATGTTTTTTCTCCGATACAAAATCAGATAATTTTGATGCAGTGAATTCACCACCTATAGAAGTAACTCAAGTTAGTAAATGTGATTTCTACTCGTTTAAGTACCAATGAAACTAACCGAAATGGTTTATCTTTTTAGAATATTTCTTGACGAGGACTAGAGCTGGTTGTTTGACCTCCGGATTAATGTGGAAAAGTTTAGCCACATCTGAGCTGGTAGTCTGATAAAATTCAACGTCATCTTCCAATTGTGAAGCAGCGGAAAGTTCATTGCTCTCTGAACCCACTAGAGCGCTCAAAAATCCGAGCACTACTGGTTTACCGGAAGCTAATATTATCTTTTCTGCCTCCTCTGTTGTAGTTAAATTGTTTAAGAGTAGTCTCATATTATTTTTCGCCCAAGCGACAATCGCATCTCTGCACCACAAACCACAGTGATAATTATATCGATCGTCCACAATTTTATTATAGGGGTTATTTGAATAATTAACGTTACAACTTACAAATATAGGACTATATGATATTTTTCAGAACAAGTACATGGCCATGTTTGCTACTTTTAGAACAATAAGAAGTATATTTAGTATTTACTACATTTTAAACACCTTGGAGGATTATTGAAGGATTAATGTTTAAGAATCCCATCAAGTTAGAATTAATTCCCTCTTATTCTAATTATTATTATTTTATTTATAAACCCTCATAATTCAAATTTTAAGCTATAAATTTCAGAATTCAAATATTAAATTATGAAAAAAAAAAAAATTGAATTTTTTTTAATTTTTTTTCTAATTTTATTTTCCTCGAATTTTTTTTAATTTTTCTAAAAAAATCAAAATTCCGGGTTATGTGTTGATGTAACACACAAATATAGATTTATGTGTTCCTGTAACACACTAAGTCATAAAATCGATCTAAAGGATTCTCTTCTTTAACAAAACTGTTTTTTTTCTTTATTAATCGCATATACCCGATTTTTATTCGTTTTTAACTATCTTGATATATTATCTTTTTATCCAACACTTTTTTGTTATTTTTTTGTGTTTATGTTTTAGGGTTTTCAGGTCACACAAAACTTGATTTTGTTTATTCCAATTATGTGTATTCCTGGAACACACAACTCTCAGAATTGTGTATTCTTAAAACGCACAAATATAAGATTTGTGTATTCATGGAACACACAAATCTCAAATTTGTGTATTCATAGAACACATAAAAAATGAATTTATGTATTCCTAGAATACACAAAACTTGATTTTGTTTGTTCCAATTCTGTATATGTATTCACGTTTTCATGGAACACATAAAAAATCAAATTTGTTTATTCATTTAATACACAAAACTTGATTTTGTTTATTCCAATTCTGTGTATTCCTGAACACACAAATCGCAAAATTGTGTATTACTGGAACACAGAAATCGCAAATTTGTGTATTCATGGAATACATAAAACTCAAATTTACAAAAAACTTGATTTTGGTTGTTCCAATTCTGTGTGTTCCTGCAACACACAAATCTCAGAATTGTGTGATCATCGAACACATTAAAAAAATCGAAAAAAAATTTGGGAAAAAAATTCAAAAAAAAAAAATTCGGGAAAAAAATTTCTAAAAAAAAATTAGAAAAAAAAAAGTTAAAAAAATAAAAATAAAAAAATATTATTATAATTAAAATAATTAATTAATTAATTGCCTATGGGTATTTTTGTAATCTTCCATTTTTTGTGCTTAAGTAATTGGACGTTGTAATTAATTGAGAATTTTTACACTAGCCGTGTAATTAATTGGACGTTGCCCCAAAGTAATAAGAGATAATTGATACATAGGGTCTTGAAGACACCCCCTCTTTTCCAATCCAAACCCTTACTTTTTGCTCTTCTTACTAAAGACCTCCAATAAGATTTAACACTAAAATCCAAAAACCCGATTACAATTATACCCCTTTTTGTTTTATTTCCCCTATATATACTAAATATATCATTTCTAAATTATAATTCATTTCTAAACAAAACTCTAAAAACCCTCCTGCTTCTCTCTCATCTCAACAGCCACCACCACCACTGAAATGGCCACCCCACCAACACCATCACCTATCTTCTATCTCCTCTCAACAGCCACCACCTGCGTCCTCCTCCCTCTGAAATACAACCCTCCCTCCGTCGCCTCCTCCCACTCTCCGTCTCCGGCGAGTTTTGTTTTCATTCCGACAAGAACAGCGCCGCCATGGAGAGCTTCATCTTCTTCGAAACACCATGGAGAAGTAGGTACATGGGTAGCTGCAGCGAGCTCCATTTTTGAGCTGGAGCAGATTTAGATCTGCTTTCTCCGGTGAAGCAGCAACAGCGAAGAAGCAGTCGCGTTTTCCGGTGAAGCAGCAGCGGCGGCGTGTCGAGATCTGATTCGCCATGGAAACGAGCACTGTGAAGACTGGATCTCACTGGTTCGCCATGGAAACGCACCTGCTGGTGGCGCGAGGTGGTGCCAGTGGCACGAGGTGGTGAGTAGCCACAACAACCAACCAACGAACTGCGAAATGGCCACCAAATAAACACCAAAACAGACCGAATTCTGCTGTCTCCCATTGCTGCAAGTGTTCGTCGGAGGTTTCAAGGTGGTGGTGGGTTTCGTCGAGCTCCAGCGATGGGCTTTTTGTAGCTGGTTTTGATTCTTTTTTTCGCTGGTGCTTGTTTTGCGAGCTCCGGCGTTGATACTTTTTTTCTTTTTTTATGTGTAAACGTGTAGATGAGTTGACTGTTGACCAGATCTGGTCAACTATTTAGTTAGATTAGGTAGGTACTTTATTTATTTGTGGCTGATTTGAATTTGTATAAAAAGTTAATAAATTATTATTTTGCTATGTACATTTTTTTTTAATACTCGGCACTTTTTATAGAGTACTCATCGAATTTACGTAGTACTCATCAAAATTATCGGAGTACTCATCAAAATGTATAGAGTACTCTATTCTTTTTTCCGATACTCATCAATTTTTTCCGATACTCTATGTTTTTCCGGTGGCCGGTGACAGGTGGTCGATGGTCGGAGTTCGCTGGTCGGTGGTCGGAAATCGGAGGTCGGTGGTCGGAGGTAGGTGGGTAGTGGAGAGAGAGGAACATATCACATTTATTTTGTCTTTTAGTGTTAGTAAGGGTAGAAAAGATAATTGTCAAAACAGAGGTCTCTAACAAAAAGAAATTTCTAGACTATACTCTATAGATAAGAAATATGGTCTCCAATACCCTATCTATCATTCACCTAAAAAACAATTCTGTAACTTTTACACGCAGGGGGTGTTATTGGACAATGACACAATAAAATGAATAGTGAATCAACCTTTAGAAAAGGGGGTTTCAGTTAAAATCGAGTAATTAGCGTTAATAAATGAAACTTACTTGTTCCGATCATCACGAAATTTTTTGTAAACGCCGCCAAAAAAGAAGTAAATAGAAGGGTACCCGACGACCTTATACTTCCAGTTAAGCTCAAATTCATACGTCGCATCAACCTTAGCCGCCAACACCGCCTCTTCTCCATCTTTCAATTCCGTCGCTGCCTTTGCGTACTCTGGCATCAACGACTTGGAATGAATGCACCACGACGTGTAAAATAGAACCATCACATACTTATTCTTCAAAATATATTCTCTGATATTCGATCCATCCAATACTACTATGTCTTTCTCGTCGACCACCTCTGCCGATGCAGCTGACTCATCATCCAACATCTCATATGGGTTTGATAAAACGGTGTTGTTTGGATCATATTCTTGGAATAAGATAGCACCTTCACCTTCTTCACCCTTTTCTTCTGGTCTTGAATTAGACATTGAAGTTTTTACACTGATTAAATATAATAAGATAGAGAAAATCACTATAGAATTAAACAGTGTTAATGGCGTTTTAGTCGTATATATTATAGCGTTGAAGAGGAACGATCAGCATAAGCACATTAAGACTTGCTCAGGTGACAATGCACCGATAAGATGTAATAACTTGGTTAAAAATAATGTCGTTCTTGGAGATTGACTTCTTAACTTCTGAATTAGACAAACATAGTAGACTTCTCTTGGTGATTGAGAGGAAATGGATTGTTTTTTTAGAAAGAGCAAACACAAAAAAAAAAAAAAAAAAAGAGCATGACATTTAATAAAAAAGGAATCAATATGCGGAACATGGAAAATTTACTGTAATGCAACATGGTGCTTCTGTGAAACGCTGGAGGAGTTATTAAATGTCAATATAAGCTATTAATTTGTCATCAAATGGTGAGAATACAGCAAATACCGCTATTACAGCACAACTTGACATGTGGGGGGCGAATGAATTTGTGGAGTCAGGACCACTTCAGCAATTTTCTATCGAGGTCAGGGGTCTAAGACTTTAACTTAACAATTCCAATACTCCTCATAGTTCACTGCTTCATAACCACCATCCTACTCATCCTACCCTACTCTTCCATAACCACCATCGTCACCTCATACAAAATCATTTTTTACCACCAACAACAATACTACACCAGTATAACTAGTTGGGGTTAGCTCTTCTCCTTCTACGTGGTACATGTTCAAACCGAGAGACTCTGGGTCCAAAATAATTTTCCGATTTATTGAAGAAACATTACTACACCATTATGAAAAAGATATTATAAGAAATCCATATAAAACAGATTTTTTAAGGTAAAACAGTCATTTCTTTCAATTGAAACCCAAATAACATAATAAATCTATTTGCTTTGGACTTTGTGGTAGGGGTGCACACAGGTCGGTACCCGACCCATTGACCCCTAGTCAAGAACCAACCCGCACATGCGGGTTTAAGGTTCTAAAAACTGAGAACCAATCCATTAGAATGAATGGTTTCGGGTTTGGTTTTGCGGGTTGGTTCGGTTTTGGTTTGGTTTCGGGTTTACTTTACTTATTTATAATTTGGTCCCTATAATTTTAAATAATACATTTCAAGTTCATTATATATATTACCAAGTACATGAATTACCAAATACAGAAAAGAAACAACCTTGAATTACAACTTAAAACTTTTCAAACCACCAAAACCGAATAGATTAAGTTATTACAAACCCAAATTATCTTAATTACATAAAAATACATCCAAAACTAGAAAATAAAGGCAAACATGTTCGAAAACAAACTACAGCAATGATTTCCATTTTCAAAAGTTGAGTTTGAAGATACAAACATTCCAAAAGTTGAGTTGCACAATGCCTTCATGTTTCTTTTCCTTCATGTTTCATAAGATTTGTACAATGCCTCCTTTATTTAGTTCCAAAGTAAAGTGTAAATAATATAATGCATAAATGGAGCAAGATAATATCCTAATATTATTATTTAATCATTGGATATTAATTAGTGCCTCAGATCATGTTTTTGATCATCACAGGCACTTTATAAACCTAAGGGACAATGGACTTGGTTAGTTTTACAAAACAACTTACAATTTTCAACTAAGAAATGCATGACAAAAGAATGTCATCTCTAATGAATTCCTCAGCTCAATTGTACCAAAAAATAAACCTGTACAAATCAAAATCATGCTAAATTGCATCATAGGAAGCTCATGAGTTGCTTTCTTAAGTCTATATGCACAAGTATAGTAAAATGCAAGTTATTATAGTATGAAACTGATGTATAACTCACATAAGGTTATTGGCTAATTCATTGAATTAGTTAGAGTGGATTGTGGACTTTCACTCAAACTTAATTCATCTAGTCCATAATAACCTACATAAGATAAAAAAATTCAAGTTAGATAGCATTAAAAAGTTCAAGTTGGAAGAGAAGATCTGAGCCAATTTTGAGTACAAATTAAAGTTTCAACAGTTTTAGGGGACAATGAACTTTTGAATTGATCAAGTACTCTCCCACTAGTGCTAAATGCACTTTCAGATGCCACAGCTGAAACTGGAACAATCAACACATGTTTGACTAGTTGGGGCAACACTTTAAACCTCATAGAATTACTTTTCCACCAATTTAAAATGTCAAAATTAGAAGTCATCTCTTCTATATCTTCTTTTAGATACTTATCTAATTCAGATGCTTTAGAGGGATGTTTCTCATCCATGAAAGACTGAAATCTCCCACCAAGAACACAAGGATTTTCAGTTATACTTGTATTAGAGCTTCCCACTTCAGCACTAGATGAACTAGTAGGAGCAGCAGTTTTTTCATAAACTTTAAACATCCTTGTTAAAGCCTCTTTAACCCTAGTACACAATATTTCACTCTCAGATGGTGTATACATAAAACTGAAATATCATTCAAGGTATTGCATTTTTTTACTTGGATCTAAAGCATCTGCCACATAGAGTATAATGTTGATACTATTAACTCCCCAGTATATGTTGAACTTTTTTATCTCAGTTGCCATTTTACTAAGTACTGTATTTTTATTTTCACATAATTCCACTATTTTTCTCAAATTCTCACTATTTCATCAAAGAAGAGATTTGTTGTAACAAATAAAGTACCACTAAATTTCTTAGTGGAAATGTAGAACAATCTCAAAAACTCGACAAAACACCTCGCATTTTCCCAATCAATTATGTTTGGAGGATTTCTTGAAGCCTCGTTAAAGTGTGTAGTATTAGAAGCATCATCCACATTCATTCGCGCAAATACAGCTTCGAATTTTTCAGCACACTCAAGCATCTTATAAGTAGAATTCCATCTTGTAGGGACATCAAAGTACAAGTTGGATTTACATTCAACCCCATACAAAGCCACAAAACTCTTAAAAGATCTAAATCTTGCAGGAGAACCTCTAACATATTTAAAATGCCTCTCGTATATTTTTTATACAAGCATCTAACTCAACCATACCCTCTTTTACAATAAGATTCAAAATGTGAGCGCAACACCTTACATGAAGAAATTCATGCTTAAGAAGAGATTCTGGTTTTTTCCCTGCAACTTTCACCAAATACTTAATTGTCACAGTGTTAGAAGAAGCATTATCAACTGTCAAAGTAATATATGAATTGATATTTAAATCCATAAAAATTGATTCTACTTTTCTACCTATTGTTTCACCTTTATGATCCTCAACTTTACAAAACCCTATAATTATTTTATTTAATTTCCAATCAGAATCCACATAATGGGCAGTCAAACATATATAATTCAAGTTCTGATTAGAGATCCATGTATCAGTGGTCATACTAATTGTCATATTTTTCAACTCTTTTTTCAACTTAAGTTTTTCTTCTTCATATATAGTCATACACTTTCGCATAATGATCATTCTAGATGGTATGCTTTTATACTTGGGTTGCATTATATTACAATTTTTTTTTAAACCAATGCCTTCCACAAATCTAAAACTTAACTCATCTATAACGACCATTTCAGCTAGGGCCTTAGTACAAGTTTCAATAGAAAACACATAAGTTCCAACTACATTCTACCCTTCTTAAAATTTAACAAAGTTTGTCCATCTTCTGCTGAGGATAAAATGGATATTTTGGGTATCTTCTAAACTTAATGTGATTATTCATATTAGTTGTACAATGTTTTCTAGAATCAGCTGCATATGAATGTTCACAATATTTACAAACTGATCTTATACTACCATCTTCATAAGTAATAATTTCAAAGTTTTTCCAACAATCAGAGGTTTCTTTCTTAACTTTTTTAGGGACAGGGGGTAAACTACTAGATGGGCGAGTATCAGATTCAGAACAGTTACCAACAGGTGTTTGATCAACACCTTGGGTGGGTTGTATATTAAGATCAATGATGGATTCAAAATCATCCTTAATACTCATTAATCTCCAAAACACAAAAACAAATCACAAACATAATTAGTAATAATCATAAAACATAAAAATAAACTAATCTATTTTCGAAAATCATTTACAATAACCTAGATCTTCAAATAGATTACAAGAATAGAAGAAAAGAAGAATGATAGAAGAGATTGAAGATTCAAACCTGGAAAAAGGAGATTTTGAAGAACACGAACCCCATCTCGGCATTTTATACAAATCCAGAAAACCCCACATATCAATAACTCATTAACCATAGCATAAAAAGTATTAACCATGGCTTAATCGATAAACCATGGTAAGCTCGTAAATCGGAGGCGATAAACATCATGAGAGAAGTCACGAACAATAAATCCGGACCTCAAAGGTTGTTGTAAACTCTTTAAATAATTGATGCGGAGTACAAAAGGAGCCATAGAGAGACGACAGTTGATGGGTGAAAGGATGGGTTTTAGAGAGTAGTGAGAGAGAAGGTGAAAAGGCTAGGGTTTTTAGCCCCCTTTTCGTGTAAGAGACGAGAGAGAAAACTTTGCGTGTGAGGTACGAGTGAAATGAGGTGGGGGGTGTTTAACCCACCTCTTTTATATGTATATATAAATAAATAAAAAATATTGGGTCAAACTGCGGGTCGGGTTAGTTAACCACGGTTTGGGCTTTTCCAAAACCGCAACCAACCCAAATCCACCAAAAAAAATAATTTGGGCCCATTATAAACCATGGTTTGTGCGGGTTGGGTTGGGTCGGTTTTGTGGTTCCGTGGTTTTCTGTATGTAGCCCTACTTTTTGATACTGGATCATTTCCTTTGAATAATTATCTTCTTTACATTTCTTATTTTATATTTTTTTTGCATATTCGTATACAAATCTCTAAAGTGTGATAGAATATGACCTTCGGGAATTTTGGCATTGACCTTGCGATGCAATGAGAATCAAACATTTAGATCAAGATATTATGCTCTCAAAACACAGCTGCTTGAAATTTGTCCTGATTTCAAGAGCTTAGATAACCGAAATACCATACAATACTGCTACAATACAAGAAGTCAAATTGAAACTAAAATAAACTACAAGCCATATCATACTAGGTGAGGTTTGCTATATAAATCAACGTTGATGAACAACAAGAGTACATTTTACATATGAAGATAAACTTTGACATCAATTTCCCTGCTGCTGCACATCTAAGGTCCCAAGCGCCTCCTTTAGTAGTTTCTGTGCTTCTTCTCTTCTCCTAGATAACCAAAAGTACAACATAATTAAGAAAAGAGAACTAAACTACTCGATTCAACACCTCATTATTAAAATATAGCGCACAAGTGGATTAAAGAGAAGCATACTTTTTTATATCCTCAACAGCTTGTTTTCGGCGTTGTATCTGAAGCTCTAGAATATGGATTAGTGTTGCTCTGGCCTGATTGATGTAATAAACAAGACGAGACAATATAAGAAGAAATGCTTGTTTTGTAAAAGAAGAATCAAAATTGAGAAAAGTTTACCTGGTGAGGACGCAAAGAATTGAGAAGGTGATGCATGTTCTTGAATATAAGAGATATATCTTCTACCCTTCTAGCATATTGTGATGGCCTCTCTACAAGGATATCAGTAAGCTCCAATATATGCAGCTGCAATTCTCTATTCAGTGATCTTAGTTCCTTCTTAAAATCTGTTACATATTCAAAACTTTAAAATCTCAATATAATATGTGTCTTTCATTTTTAATCTATTATGAAGAAACATTTTAGGAGTAAATTTCACCAATCCAAAGACCTATTATATTTGGTTTTTCTATGATTAAATATTGGTTATTTTGTATACTATAGGGGCTTATAGTGTAACTAATTAATTAATTAATATCAAGGCCTATAGTACAATAATTTTATAATAGGGATCTATAATGCATTATTTGCATTATATAGGACCTATAGTTCAATTAACTCAAAAAACGTGTCCCCTGCTTCTGAAAAACTCGTTTGATGAAGTTTATAAACTACAATTGCTCTGCTAAATATTACCTATATAGCTCTAATTCGAGTTTAAGAGTTGAGAAATAAGCAATTGGCAATGGCACCAAACATGACGTATATACACATAAGGTTGAAGGTACTGAAGAATTTTAAGAATTGGAAGAAAATACAAATTTGATTACCAGGATTAGGGCCTTTTGGGTAGAGTTGGCGAACGCCTTGGTCCTCTAAGCTAGGGAGGGCATCGTCGGTAGTGTAGGTGGCGCCGTACAGGAGGTAGGTCCCTTCAATGGGTGGAGGTGGTTCTGGGGCTGAGCTTGGATCTTCCTTGTAGTCTTTGTATAACTTGTAGAATGGCGGAGGCGGTGGATACGTCGCCGTCGACATTTCTCAGATCGTCTCTCTCTATATCTCTCTCACTGTTTTCTTCTTATAATAAATTACTATCGTGGCACTATATTGTTACTTGTTTGGGCCAAAATGTGCTCTAATTACGTTTTGGGCCGGTTCAAGGTTCTCCACATTGGTTTTAATTATTAAATAAAGAGTACCTAAAATTATAGTATCTCAGAAATCATCCAATTGAGATAATTTTCTTAAAAGTGATTATAGAAAAGATGAAATACGGATTAATTTAATCATGAAGGATGGCATGCAAAAATAATAATCTCATATGTTCAATCATGCTCTGAATATTTGGAAAGTTAATATGAGAGTATATCACGAGAAAGAGAAAATTATTGCTACATCGGTGATTCGATCAACCGACACAATGATTATAGAATTATTTGGTACTGATTGGGGTAAACATGTACGCAACCAAGAATCTAACTCATTGCCTCAGGAGGAACCAGAACAAGAACTCGTGAGTGGTTTGTAATTCGTCTGTGATGCGTCATTTACCAACAATTGGGAAGCTACTACTATTGGTATGGTCGAAATTCACAAGCAGGGATACGCCTATCTCATTCTCGGATTGTCAACTGCGGATCAGCAACTAAAGGGGAAGCTTACACGGTGCTAACATTGACAAAGATGTGTGAACATGTCGATTTAGCAGAGAAATCTATTTTTCTGATAACCTTGAGGTTACTCAAGGTATTAGGTTGTCGTCAGCATTAAAGTGGTCAGTTCAACCTTTGTCATGGAAGACTGTGGAGGTGGCAGATAGGTATGGTCATATGTGCATTTCCACTACATCCTGAGACGCCTCAACAGTCAGGCAGATACCATTGCAAGAAATGCTAGAATAGGAATCGAATGATCAAATGATTTTGTGTTTGTTTAACAGTTTGTAGACAACAAAAGATAAAATTTGATTAACGGTAACCTTACATTGACGAAGTTATCTCAGGCACGAAACTCGTTGTAGCCCATAACTACCATTACCTCTAAAAAAACTCATCATAATTACCACCACCATCCAAATTTTATTCAACTAAACTCTTAAAATCACTATAGCCTAAAATATTTCCTCTTAAGAATGTACCAGAAACCCATCAACTTCTTCTCTTCCAACACCAAAAACAAAATGATAACTTTTACCATAAACCTCTGTCTTTTACTGACTTCAAACACGTTGAGAGCCTCTCGATAAATCAACAATTCATCTCTGTAATACTTAATATCTCATTCTCAATTCTTAACTTGACTTATTAGGAGTAGCAACGGTTTTTAACTTGTGTTGTTGTTTTAGTAGTTTGGGGGTATCTACGTTATCAATTATTTATTTTTATAGTTTTGCTCGTCTTTACAATTCAAAGTACTTAATAAAGTCGGTTAGTTGCATTTATTTGCTACTATTGGATTTGTATTCATTGATTATGATTAGAAATAACCGAGGAGAATTGATTGTTTAGATTTTTTTTCATAATAATCAAGGTATTTACCCATAGTAATGATAAATAATAAGATAATTAAGCTTTGGTGCTCGATATAGACCTAAAATCGATATATGCACGACTGGAGGGACCTAAGCCGGTGGCAAATATTGTCGATAAAGAGTCTTTAAGCTTCACTCTCCTCAAGCGTACAATCCCCAAAGCTTGGGGTTAAAGGGATCTATCGAACTAGATAAAAAAGGATTCAATACATAGACATTAGAGTTTAAAAATGAAGATTATTACCATCATATATGGAATCATAGATTATGGAATGCAGGTTGAAAGCATGTGATGATCCAAAAAAGGAAATCAAAGGTTATAACTCTCAAAATAAGGGAGATATCTTTTAGTCTTCTGGGTTCAGATACATGGTATTACCCCAACAATAATATAGTGTTGGCAAAAAGTCTTTTTCCTTAATAATCAAACTAGTGTTTTGATGACACAAACTATTTACATCCTTTGAAAAAACTTTGCACTTAACCCTCTTACATCCATTATCATGTTATGAGTTGTTCTTGTAAATGCTTTTATCAAGCAACTCTTGAGTAGAAAGAATGCATTCTCTAAGATTATACCATAAGTGTGCATTACTTCTCAGTAAAAAAACAGTAGGACATTTTTCCTCCAAAGAAACGGCATTACCGTTTTCAGCGTAAAGTGCCCAAATAAACTTAAAACAATTCGGTCAACAGGGTTACGTCCTCACTGAATTTCTCACAAAATGACATAATGTTTTTAGCCAATATGGCTGGTGGTGGAAAAGATATGATAAATAAACAATAAGAAAGCAAACACCTAATACTAATAAGAGAACCACACTACAAGTGCACAAATCGTTCGCAAGTTATAGTTTATAAATAAAGATTGTTTGCAGGGATTTTGTCTGTTAGCTCAAACTCGTGTTCATATATAAATGTAGAAGATTTTATTATTTAAACTAAAAATATAAATAAAAGGAAATATTTGGTTGGTTTTTGAAAGAGGAATTAAAAGAAAATAATTATAAACTACTAATGCAAATAAAATAACTAATAAGAACGGAGATGAGATATAGCTTAGGGGTCTGGTGAAGTTTTAATGGATTTGCAGTGGAGTTTGGCTATTTGGAGAAGAATGAGGCTCAAGGTTTATGAGTTGGTATTGTCCTTTACCTCTTCTTCTTGAGTTGTCGCGACCTGCACCGGTATGCCAGTTATTGGACCGGTATGCCGCTCCTTGCTTCGCAAATTTTCTAACTTCGAACCGTGGCCTATAGCATTGCGACTTTTGTTGGCGCATCGGTATGCCAGTCAATATATTCCAACTTTCTGACTTGCAACCGTCACGACACTTTATCACAAATTTCGACACGATATGATACCGGAAAGCCGTTCAAAGGGCCGGTATGCCGGTCGAATTCTTCAATTTATTTGACGTTGAACCGTGGTGCGTACCATCATGACCCTTTGCAAAGTTGCTGGATTTTTCAGTTATTTCTTGACATGCCTCAGTTCTATGCTAACTTTAGCTTGATTCGTCAATTATTAGGAAAAGTGTCCTGAATGAAAGTTGTAGATAATTTCTTAAGCTTTTCATGGATTTCTGAATAACTAAACTCTGAGTTCGCATGCAAAAGTTATGGTCATTCAAAGACAGTTATTACGATGTTTGCGAATTGCTGGTGCTGCTGCGGAGCGGCATGCCGCCCATATGATCGGCATACCACTCGAGTCTCTGCCAAAACCTTATTTTTCCATACCATTATGGCGGATACAACATCGTATACCACCCATAAGTCCGGTATACTGTTGGGAATAGTTAGGGCATGAAATTCTTCATAAAACTCACCCCAAACTCATCTTTTGCATTACCTACACATCAAAAGCAATTTCTACCTTCCTCATTGCTGCAATATTTATAGAAAACAACAACTAAACATATAAACATAAAAGATCGCGGGTTGTCTCCCAAAAAGCACTTGTGCTTAACGTTGTTTAAAGTTAACGTGTTACTTTGGACATCTATTGTCCGGAGCTTGTGACCTCTCTTAGCTTGAATTTTAATTTGTTTTTCCAAAACAACTCTTGTAACAAAAAACAAACCGTCCATAAATTCTTGAATACCCGTGGCCTATTCTCTTGCTTGGGTGCTTTCCAAGCTACTTCGTCACCAACCCCAAACTCATGTTCAATTATTTTCTTCATGAGTTTTTGGCGGATTTTCTTTCTAACTTCCTTGGTCACAACTTGAAGTGTTGAGGCCTCACGTGACCTCCCATGCTTGTCATCCAAAAAATGGAGTGCCTTGGATTCTTCTTTAGTTTGGAGAGTCACGGTTCCCTCATGAATATCAATTATGGTACGACTTGTCACCAAAATGGACGTCCAAGTATCAATCAGACGTATTGACCTACAATTCTATCAAGAACAACACAATCGGTAGGTATAGCTAATGTACCTACACGGTCAAACACGTCCCCAATAATTCCCCATGGCTTCATCGTGGAGTTATCTAGGAGTTGTAAAGTGACGTCTCTTATTTTGTCATCTATTATGCCTAGCTTCTCAAACGTATTATTGGACATGATATTTCTACTTGAACCCAAGTCACACATCGCTTTAGTTTTGAAGTTAACACCTATATGATTTCGAGGTAGAAAGCTCCCAGATCTTGCATCTTTGGTGGTAGCTTTTTTGGACTTTTTGTCAAGCTTTCTTTAGTAAGATCCACTGTCTTGACCTCAATACTCTTACTCTTTATGGAAGGGATCTCTTCGAATACTTTTGGTGTTGTAGGTTCTTTCTCAATTACATTGAGTACAGGAACATTGATTTCTTCTGGGCTTGGCGTCGCTAGTATTGTCTTGAATTTCGTATCGTCACCAGGATATATAATTCTTATTAGGTATGGTGGTGATACAAGAAGATGTGGAGGCGGCATCTCTGCCTTATTCTTCTCTGGCACCCTTGGTGCGTCAACTAACTCTGTTTCAACCTTTTTAAGTTCATCTTTGATTTTCACGTTGTCTAAGTTAAGCTTTGTGGGTTCTTCTATTTGTTGGAATCACTGCACTCACTACAACTTTGTCTTCAACCTCATCCTCACTATCCCAATCTTCGATTATTACCTCGTCTATATGTATCTTGATTGGTTCTATCTCTTTTAAAATTTCCACTTCACAAGATATAATCGAAGCGATGTCGGGACTATCATTATTTTGCACTGTTGGTGCAAGTACTTCTAATTTTGTTTCTTTAAGTACAGATGTTCATGTTAGAAAACCCAACCAACCCCCCTAAACTAACCCAAATCTAAACCTTTTTATTTGGTGGTTTGGTATTTGAATTTGAAAAAATATATACATATTTTTTTGGGTTGTGGGTTTATAACTGAAATATGTAGACTTTCATGACCTGATTACCTTTCTAATATACAAAATTTGAGAAATTCACATTACTTATTTTACTTGAATTTTTTTTAGGATTATGATTCTCTCCTTTACTTTTATTTTTATTACGTTCCTTATTAAAATCCCACAAAATTCCATAAAATTTTATTCAATAAGTCTAATATTGTATTTGTATTATGATTAGATCTATTTATCTACTCAAGTTATATGTTTCTAAATTATTCATTATTTGAGTGTAGATGGAGATACTAAGTTATATCTTTTGATTACAACTTTTATTTCTAAAAGTAATTGGTCTATTCAACGACCCCAAATCAAATTTGACCCGTTTATCAATCCAAGTCACCAGCAATGAACCCGAAATTAAATGGTTTGTTTAATGTATTGGGTATGTGTGGGTCTAATTCCTCAAGATTCGTACAAGAACAAATTGTTTGCGCTTTGAGCATTTATTACCCCAAAAAAACCCGTGATACCCCTAGAACGGGGTAGGATTGTGACAGACGATGGGTTTTTAGTGTGAAAAAACATGACTTTGAGCTTCTTTTTTACAAAATCTTTTATGCTAAATTCATGAGACATAAGGCAAGGGAATATTTCTTGTTCAATTATATGAAATCAAAAATAAAAAAAGTGAGAAAAGATTATCTAATCTTATTTTATAATTAATTCTCGTTATCTAATTATAACATCCATGATTATAATTAAACGTTGGTATCATCAAACATCGACTAAGTATGCGTCTCTATATATTTTGAGTTATAAATCTTCAAGTAACAGACATGATCGTCGTCAGGACAAATTTGTTCCCAAAAAGGAGTATTTTTTGTAGTGACATAGTCGTGAGAATGAAAATTGGGATGATTTTTGAATCCCAATCTTCCTTAGTGTATCATTCGATGGTATTGATGATCCAATTATTCTATGAAATTTGTTTACTGGAACCGACTTTGATTTGCATCACTAATGAAGTTCAAACACCCGCGCTGAACGAGCAAAACATGAGTAAATGTTCCGATTTAGTTGGATGATTGCACCAAACACAATTTTTATTGTTTGCATATTGATGAACAAATTCTTTTTTGTAAGGATTGCGTCTTTGAAGTTTTCCTAGACAGAGATTCTGATTTTTAAAGGAATATTTGATTTCCAGATAATATTCCAAGCCTTTTACCGAATCGCATTTGTACGCTGAGAAGACTGAGATTTTGTTTTCTTTCTGATTGCAATAAGGCATGATGTAGCCAGATTTGTCAAATATTCTCCATTTTGTTGTGTAAGGTCAAATGATCTTATCATTTTTTGACGAATGCATTATTTTTTAGAATAGATAGTCCCTAAAAATATTGGTTCAACTCTAAGATCTTTCTTTATAACATGGGTAATTCGGGATAACTTTTGTGTACCTCGACTAATCCCACTGAGAATATGCACGCTATTTATGCATATCACTGAGAGATTCGAATCTTGTACATCTCATTCACATTTTTAAATGAAAAATAAATTAACAAGACTCTAACCATAATTGTAAGAGTTTTTTTACTTAAGTTTTGAATAAAAAATTAAATTTGATTTCTTTTTACCATATTATAAATTATTTTTTGAAGTAATGATAGATATTATTAAGATCCTAATATGTCCTTGGTGTGAAACCGGAGAAGAGACTGCATTTCACCTCTTTTAAGAATGTGTTATGGTCAGGAGTGTTTGGGAGCACTTAAAGTTGGAAGTCCAATGGATTCGTAATCAGAATCATGGCAGGTTAAGGGGCTGTGGCGACTTAGAGGAAATCATGGCTGACCAAAGTGGGATGGCCCAAGGGGAGAGCCAATGGAATAACAAACCTACTATTTGTGGAGATGGAACTGCAGCGCGAGGGGAAGTGAGTGCAAAAGAAAACTTAATGAGAATATTCGATCAGCAATGTACGAACTCGAGTGTTAATACAAGGACTAATGACTGCATTTTTTGGAACTTGGGGAATCACCAGCAGGTTTGGCTTACTTGGGGGACGAGAACTTCATGATACTACTCTATACAATAGAATGGGCGTTAACATTGCGACATGGACCTCTGCTTGCAATTTCTGGTATTTTGAGAACCAGCGGTCTCTTTGGCTTAAGGGCAGAAATGAAGTACGGAACCTTGGCCAATATAGTAGCATATCTACGATGGAGGATATGGATGGGAGAGGGGGAAATGGAGTTGCACAAATTGATGGGCAGCAAACACCTGTTGATTCGCTAGTAAGTGAAGTACATATGGAGGAACAACTGAATAAAACCCGTTGGTGGGATAAAAACATAGCAGCATCAACTTTGTTCGATGGCATGAGTTGGGATGTACTATTTGGAGCTTTAATTGGCGTGATATGGAAAGAGAGAAAGATGATGTTGTTTTTAACAACGGTAATTTCTCAAATAGCGCGACTATTATAGAGAAAGAAAAATGGATAGCGGCCGATTATACGAGAGCGTGGTATATTCATCATAATAAACTAGATAAATGTAAGGAACCTGTAAATTCAATTGGGCGGTGTAAACCCAATCGGGGTTCAAAACTAAATACATATGGAATTTGCATCGAAACTCGAGGGAAAGGAGGAGCTGGGGGTATATTGCGTGATATAGACGGGGAATGGGTCTCTGTGCATTTCAGGTAGGGCTGTAAATGAACCAAACCGCTCGCGAACAGCTCGAGCTCGACTCGGAGAAAAGCTCGTTCGAGATCGACTCGAATATAAACAAGCTCAAGCTCAAGCTCTATTTTAAGCTCGATAAGTAAACGAGCCTACTCGAGTTCGGCTGGTGAGCTCGTTTAAAATTATGAATTATAAATTAATATATTATTACTTATAAATATATTATTAAACCTTCAATATCAAATTGGATATTTTAGATTTCTTTAAACATTTACTTTTTTATTTATGGTATGTTTCATATTTTCATACCACACACTCCATCAAATACCAACCATTCATGAAATCCTATTTCAAGCATAAAAAATAACTAAAAAAGATTGTTCTATAAGTTAAACAAACAAGTTTTGACATTTCTTATTTGGATCATTGGAAGCTCGGGTTCGGATTGTTCAAATTCGAGCCTGGCTCGGCCCGACTCGTTTAAATTTGAGTCTGGCTCGATAAATTAAACAAACAAACTTGTACATCTAGTATTCGGCTCGGCTCGACTCGTTTACAGCCCTAATTTCAGGCGTGACCTCCCGAAAGTTGCGGAAGCGAGAACGGTGTATGAGGGTCTTAAAATGGCAATACGGATGGGGTGAGAGAGCTAGTGGTGGAAACGCACTCGAGGGAGGTAGTACGGGCAACCTTGCAAATTAATCGCGCACATGGACCAGCTTGGATATGGTACGAAGGAATTAAAAAGATGGTGAAAGAGAACACCTTGTACGAAATAAGAGGAATTTATAGAGAAGCGAATATTTGTGCAGATTGGCTAATGCGTTTGGGGTTGAGACAGATAAACATATATTCGACATATAATGAGCCACCTAATGGGAGGTGGAACGCTCTAACGAGGGACATATACGCATGGAAGACTCTTAGAAGAGTTTTCTCTTCAGATCTTTCTTTTTTGTCCAATTTCTCTTCAGATCTTGATGAGCCATTACACTTGTAAATTGTAATTGTCTATTTGTTTCACGGTATTAAGACTTCCCTTGTAAGAGAAAAAAAAGATCCTAGTGATAAGGGTGATGCAAAATGAATGTTAAATAAAAAAATATTATAATTTATTTATTTATTTCTACAAAGACAAGTCTTAGCAAGTCTAAACTCACTCTACAAAATCAAACAAAACAACAGAAACCACAATAAGTATTTGTCGATTATCTCTCTCTCCCCCGCTTCATCAGCTCAGGTACGTGTCTTCCTCTATCTCCAATTTCTCTCTATATTCTCTGCTTTTATTTCTCGTAATCTCTCAGCCCATATGCATATACATACTGTATACTGTTCATACATCTCTACATGTATGGATCAATAGGATTTAGTCGTTGGTGCTCCATTGAAATAGATCTGGACTAACGAGTCATTGAACTATCCATGATCTGCTTTTTCTATGATTTTGACTTTATTTTCTTGCTTCTTCCAATCATTGACTCAAACATTTTGATTGCCCGATTAATGATAATCCTGGAAGAGTAATTAATTTTGCTCTAAATTTTGATCCAGATTTTATATAATGGTTTAATTTTCATCTGTCTGTATACGTTAGTAAAGATTATAAGATACTTAAGGTAAATATGCATTCTGATCTTATTGTTAACCGACCAAAAAAAGATCTTATTGTTATACTGTTTGCACATTTAGGTCCATTAGTAAAGGGTTAATTGCACCATTGGTCCCTGTGTTATGAGGAACAACCAAATACACCTGTGTTATTCCAAGCATTTTCTAATCCGTAACAGTTGAATCTCTTCAGTGAAATTTGTGTAGAGTTATTTGATAAATATGGAATCAAGCCGTGGACAAAATGGAATTCAACTCCTCTTAGCTGCAGAACAAGAAGCTCAGCATATTGTTAATGCTGCTAGAACAGGTAATTTTCTTTCTAATAGTATTTAGAACCCTATGATTACTGATTAATTTTGATAGAACTTAATTGCATCATTGGTCCCTGTGTTATGAGGAGCAGCCAAGTAAACCCGTGGTATTCCAAAAAAGAACAAATATAACCCCAGGGGTATAATTGATATTTTCTGGAATGACACAGTGACAAATGATCAATTGTAAAATCATAGAAATGTAAACATAGAAGAAGGGAAAAGTTTCTTAATTTAACAATGTGTGTTTTTGGCCCAATTAACAGCAAAACAGGCTAGACTAAAGCAGGCCAAAGAAGAGGCGGAAAAGGAAATTGCTGATTTCCGTGCTCATGTGGAAGCTGAGTTTCAGAAGAAGCTTACAGAGGTAAAGTTAGAAAAGAAATGAAATTTAAATCCCTTTTAAATTAGAATATGTTGAAATGACCCTCAATCCATCTTTCTTCCTTTGTAAATTAAATAAAATGTGAATCTTGTGGTTTCATTGAACAGAGTAGTGGAGACTCAGGTGCTAATGTGAAGCGTCTTGAACAAGAAACTGATGAAAAAATTGAACAACTTAAGGCACAAGCTAAACATATTTCACCTGATGTTGTTACAATGCTTCTGAAGCATGTGACAACAGTAAAGAATTAAGCGCGTTTTTGAATATCTCTGAAGGCTACCATGTCTATTGTTTGTATTTCATGAATTCCGATGCTTGTTCTTCGAGTGCTGCTTTATAACTGAGAACGTAGTATATTTGTTATTTTTATTGGTTGATTATCTTTCGTTGCTTGAATAAAACCGTTGTATTATTACTGCTTTTTGTATAAGTCTTGATACTTGAAGAGTTATTAACTCCTTTTGTGTTATTGAATTTCATATTATTAGCATATTTATCTATGTTGGATTGTCGTTACAATAAAGCTCTTGATTGATTGTCATTTTAAAATCTTTGATGGATTTCTTGTTCTATGGCTCGTTATGTGTTGTGTTAGATTACTTTGACACCAACTTTCTGACTTCTCAAGTTGGCTTCTCTCCCCCTTTGTGTCTATGCAATCGATAATCTCTCCTTCCCAGGGTCTAAGATAGATATTTTGGCCCGAGTTTAGTGTTTGACCACTTTGGTATACACTTCCGGTAAAAAGATACCCCTAATTCTCCTACGCTCCCGTAGAAGGGTTGAAAAGAGTGGTGCTTCATAAAGTTGTCTACGTTCCAAGTAACTATCCTATCCTAACCTCGTTAGGATCCCCCGTGTTTTTGATGTTGGGATACCTGAAGGTATCTGCTCTATGGCCAATCTGCCCATAAATGAAACTCATGACACCAACCTACTCATACTGGAACGAAACCCACCATGAGCCATCTTCCTGCTTCAAGTAAGTACCAGTGGGGAGAGGGTTTTTAACATTGAACGTCACACGAAAACGTAAGGCCTCCATATCGTCAATGACATTCTCAAGGTAATCAATGTCTTCAAGGTCGAGAAAACACGTAGCGAGAACAACAATAGTCTCAATAGTGTTTTGAATGAAAGTTAACCCTTTGACTTGGACCCGGATGGAAAAGTAGTCAGTGAGAATTTCATTGAACCTAACTAACACTGGCTATTGATTAATGCCAACATTCAACCCTATGATACTCCCCGTCCGTTGGTTCCAAAGGCAGTTGAACTACAAATATGTTTATTTTTGTGCTTGTAGGTGTGTTGTTTAGCTAAAATTACAAACATATTGTTACTTGCAGATGTGTTACTTGTTAACTATAAATGAATACTACATCGGAAGTATTGGATTATTAAAAGGATATGATAAGTGGTATTTATTCATAAATAAAATTAGATAGTGAAATATAAATAGTGATTTTAAATGACTAATTTATGTAAGGAAAAGGAAAACAAAAGATTAAGAAAAAGTAATATAATTAGATTACTTAATAGCGTAATTAGAGATAAATGCCTCCTTAATTTAAGACTCTAATTTTTTTAAGCCTCTACTTTTTTTATTTAGAGATAAATGCCTAATAGCACAATTATTTATAGAAAACATCCCATTTATATTTTTTATACCTATACTATCTTTATTATTAAATATATTATTTTATTTTTAATACAATATTTATTTTTGAATATTAAACAAATAATAGGGCACTTCTACCACCACCACCACCATCACTACAGCCACCACAACCATCACCACCTCCACCACCACAACCACCACCACCACCACCATCTACTACTACTTTCATCACACGCGCGCGTCCGTGATTTTTTTTTTAAAATCGTCATAACTAATTCAAAAAAAATCAGAAAATTGAAAATTTGCATTTTTGGATAAAGCAAATTAATATTTATGTCTATGATTTTTTTAAATTTTTTTGAATTTTTTGATTTTTTTTTACCGCAGACACGAAATTCTATGTTTTAAACAGTGAATTTCGTGTCTGCGGAAAACAAATTCCTTATTTCAAAACATGGAATTTCATGTTTAAAACATGAAATTCCGTGTCTGCGAATTAAAAAATTCAAAAATATCAAAAAAATCAAAAAAATCCGAAAAAAACCATTGACGTAAATATTAATTTGCTTTATCCAAATATAATTTTTTTTATTTTTTTTTATTTTTTTAGAATTAGTTATGACGATTTTAAAAAAAAATCACGGACGCGCGCGTGTTTATTAGTTTTTATTTTATTTTTTTTCTAATTTCTTTTTCTTAATTGTTAATTACAAGAGTAGTTTGGGATGAGCCTGTTTTCTATAAAATATCTTATTCTAGACACCTTTTTTTAAATAAGTTTTCTAATAGACATTAATCTATAATTGGCTCTTACTTAATATTTAAGTCATGAGTGATGATATTTTTGGGTGATGTTACTCGAGTCTAGGGTGGGATTGGTTCGATTTCTAATCTAAAAATTCCATTTTGATATTGCTTTTCTACCTTCTCATTTTCAAATTTTTGCCAAATTTTTCTTCAAACAAAATTAAAATTACGTATTTGCATATCTATACATACCTTTGAATATAATATATATATATATATATATATATATATATAGGGAAAATGACCCAAAAAATCAAAATAATATTATTTTCAGCCCAATAACATCAATGACAAAATTTCTGCCCAATAACATCATTAACTAAATTTTATCCTTGATGGGAATCGTCCTTGACGGGAATCGTCCTTGATGGGAATCGTCCTTGACGGGAATCGTCCTTGACGGGAATCGTCCTTGATGGGAATCGTCCTTGACGGGAATCGTCCTTGACGGGTAAACATGTAATCTTATAATAGTAAGTTAATGGATGATTCCTTGAGGCAAGTATAATATTATTTTAATTTTTTGAGTCATTGACCCATATATATATATATATATATATACTAGGTAAAACCCGTGTCTGAAGACACTTAAGCAAAAATTAATTCTGTTGACGGGAATCAAACCCAGGTTTTCTGGGTGAATGGGCCAGAATCAATCCTGGCCACCACTTATGTTTAGCCAAATAAAATCCTGGCCACCACTTATGTTTGGCCAGATTTAATCCTGGCCACCACTTATGCGGGTAAATCTGAACCATAGAAAAAACTTTAAAATATAATATAGATATACGCTTTAATATTATTTATATACATTTTCCGGTTGTAAAAGATATATCTTTAATCTTGAAGAACTTTCTACTTGATTTTTTTATTTTTTTATTTAATTTTTAAAAACTAATTAAATACGGAAATTTAAGGATTAAAACTTAAACATATATGGTTATAATTATATTATTTCCTAACTTTTAAGAAATAATATAATATCACAACATTCAAATAAATTAATATTTCAAAAGAAAACCGATTTTTTTTTTTAAATTTTTGAATTAGATGTAAATTAGACTTGATTTTTTTAGTTTTGAAAAGAAATTAATTTTTTTTCTAACAAATTGTATTCCGTTTGATTTCCATCCCTACTCGAGTTTAAAACCTTTTGGATTATTTTTACCAATTAATCAGAAGAGTCTCTGTCGGTGCTGTTTAGAAGAATACTGCAATAAGTATTCCATCATACCTAGTGTGTGTGTATAAATGTATGTATATATATATATATATATATATATATATATATATATATATATATATATATATATATATATGTGTGTGTGTGTGTGTGTGTGTGTGTGTGTGTTTTACAATGATTTGAAGAACAATTTAAGTTATGGAATATTTCTTAAAACTTAGATTGTTCGACGAGTAAAGGGTAAAACGTTTATTATGTAAAACTCGACTTATTACTCTCTCCTTATCAGTTATGAAATTTTTTTTGCAACTCAAATTTTTGAATTTTGGGAATTTTTTTTATATAACTCAATTTTTTGAGATTTGGGAAAATTCTTAAAATTCAGTTTTTGAGTTTTGAAATTTTTTTCACAACTCAAATTGTTTTTAATTTTTTTGCTTCATTTTCGTATTGTTTATATCTTTTAGTTCTTTTTTGTAAAATAACAGAAAATAGTTTGTATCATAAAATATGATATATATATATATATATATATATATATATATATATATATATATATATATATATATATATATATATATACTAGTTATGAACCCGTGCCTGAAGGCACTCTAACAATATTAATTTAGAAAAAAAATATAACACGTTTGGTTAGAGACAAACAATTCTTGAGATAAAAATAAACTGAAAAATATTCAACCAAACACAAATAATAGTTGCACAAAAAGCTACAAAACTATAAATCAATCAACTAAAATATACTCTTATGTAATAAAAAAAAATCTCAAATAATCGAGATGACATAAATATAAAATAGCTCATAAATGCTAAATGTCTTTTTTATAAACACCCATTCGTCTCATAATTGTATAAAATGTGGATATATCACCATACATATATCCCTCGACAATACCAAAGAAATCTGATCAATTCATCAGTGCCAAAACGTACGCCATTCTTGATCCCAGAAACTTGCCACTTCACTGTAAACAAACAGAAAAAAATTATGTAAAGAATATTATATAATAATTTTCGTAGAAAAAAAACTCACACAACATCCTTTTACTTCTCATTCGGTAAAAGACTCTCAGTGGTCATAAAATGGACATTGTAGGATTTGTTTAAATAATTAATAAAAAAGCACAACTATAATTATACTTAAATTACACAATTCTGAAAATTATAAAAATGATGAGATTAGGTTAAAAGTAATATAGCATCATTTTTATATGGTAAAAAACTTTCGATGGTCATAAAATAGTTGTGGTATGATTTGTATAAATAAATAATAAACAAAATACTATAGATATATTAATTAAAAAGATTAGTGAAAAAAAAAAGAACTCACAGCATACAACAACATCACTTCTCACACGGTGAAAGTCTTTCAATAGTCCTATAATGGCTTGATCTGTATAAAAACATAATAAAAATAACATAATAGATATATTAATTAAAAATAAATAATAAAAAATAGTGAAAAGAAAACTCACAGCGTACGGCATCACTTTTCCTACTGTAAAAGTTGCAACATCGGTCATTATATGATATGTATAAAAGGAAAAACAAACAAAAAAATAGATATATTAATCAAAATAATAAATAATTTTAAAAAAACTCACATAGCGCAGTAGCGCAGCATCACTTCTCCTTCGACCAAAAAAAAGCAGCATCACTTCTCCTTCGACCAAAAAAAAAAGCAGCATCACTTCTCAAGCTTCCAACCTAAAAGGATTTGTACAAAACAATAATAAGCAAAAGAAAAATAGATATATTAATTAAAAAAATAAATATTAAAAAATTAGAAACTCACAATATCCCCTTCCGCATCATACTTTTTATACTTTATATGCAAACATCACTCCTCATACGTAAAAGGCTTCTTGTCCTTCCATTGTTTTCCTTCTCCAAAATCAAATTTCGTACAAAAGTTAAAAAAAGATAGTATGAGTCATTACCTTAATTGTTGGTATTTGAAAGGATACAAAAGCAATTGATTTTAGTTTGGAAGATTGAACAAAGATGTTTAGAAAAAATCAAGTTATAAATGTACATGTAATTTAAAAATATAGATAATTAGAATTAGATAGATAGAAAAGAATCTTTTGAGATATATGTGGGATTTTAACCATATGAGCATAAAGTAAAAAATCAAGTTATAAACGTACAGGTAATTTAAAAATATGGATAATTAGAATTAGATTGATAGAGAAGAATCTTTTGAGATATATGTGGGATTTTAACCATATGAGCATAAAGTAAAATAATTAAAAAAAATTAAAGATGAATAGCGTAATATAGAATGGATTTAATAAAATTAAAAGCGTTGTTAAAAAAAATTAAAAGGGTCCCACATGGTATAGAAGGTAATTTAAAAATATGGATAATTAGAATTAGATAGATAGAGAAGAATCTTTTGAGATATATGTGGGATTTTAACCATATGAGTGTTGTTAAAAAAAATTAAAAGGGTCCCACATGGTATAGATCTAATGGCTAGAAAATATCAAGAGGATATCAAGACATTTTAAACCATCGATCGAATTCAAACAATCTGGACCATTAATTAGAATTGATCTAAAGGCCGAAAATGATAGAAAAATAATCCGACGGCTAGAAAATATAGAGGGAAATAGGAGACATTTTGGGCCGTTGGCCCTTCTCCAATATTATATATATATATATATATATATATATATATATATATATATATACCATATTTTTATGTATTTTACCTTTGATTTGAAGAACAACTTAAAACTCAGATTTTGAGTTTTGAAATTTTTCCCATAACTCAAACAATTCTTCCTTTTTGTTGCAATTTTGTAATGTTTATATATTTTAGTTCTTTTGTGTTGTTTGTGAAATTTCAAACAATAAGTATGTATCATAAAATAAGATATATATACCATATTTTTATGCGTTTCATTTTTTATTTGAAGAATAGTTGAGATATGGGATATTTCCTAAAACTCCAATTGTTCGTCAAGTAAAAGATAAAACGCTTACGATGCATAACTCAACTTGTTAGTTTTTTCTTATCAGCTATTGGAATTTTTTTGCAACTCAATTGTTTGTGTTTTGGAAATTTTTTTCCTATAACTCAACTTTTTTCAAACAGTCTTTTTTGAATTTTTTGTATGCATACTAAAAATGATTTTTTCTTAATGTATACCATTCCATTATTTTGTACTTAACATAATTTATGATTTATTAATTATGATATATTTTTACAATTTCTTGATGTATGAATTTAAATTAATTTGTTGCCGCCAAATATATTTAAACCCAAGATCTCTTAAGTAGGGTAAAAAGACCATGCCTTATAAGAGATAATGCATAGGGATGCAGGGGTTATTTGACACTATAAACTTCTTTTCGCAATATCTATTACACCCTTAAATATTTTTTACCTACTACATATACATATTAAATTATACACATAAATTACAAACCCTAAAACACTTTCTTCCCTCTTTATTCTCCCCACCCTAATCCACCGAGAATGTCCTTTCAAGAATGTCCCTTCACTACGAGTTTCAAGGTAATGGAGAGATTTCCATTAATGGAGAGATCTCTTTCGTAGTCGTGAAGGAGATGTGGATAGTTCAAGAGCCATGTCAGCGGGTTAGCTTGAAGATTGATGATTTTCTAGGTGTTTTTTAGTATTTAAGCCATGGTAGTGCTCAACAAAGAAGAAGGTTCGATTTTTTGGGTTTTGTTCAAGTAGTGTTCGAGCATTGCTCAAAGTATCAACCGTGGTGAGTCGGACTTATACCATATACTTGTTGAAAGATTCATGGTGAGGTATGTGCTCAACCTGTTCATACGTGAAAATTTGAAGGTTCGTATATAAAAATTGCAGTTCCGATATGGTGCTAGCTTCAAACATAGCTTCCAGATCTATGATTTCACGTAAGTATATAATAGACGGAGAATATGAACAATTAGCTTCTTTTTTAATTATAATTTTTTCATACTTATTTTATTTTATCAATTATAGGTAGAATAGGGTTTTCTTTATTTTTAATTGTCATTTTGAATTTGTTAGAAGTTAGTCCAAAATATAAATCCATCAAAATATCTAATTAAAAAAAGATAGATTTCAAAATAAAAATTTTATTCTTTAATATCTTATATAATCCATTAGTTAATGATATCTATTAAAATGTATAGATTTTTGAATAGCATAAATTTTTAAATAATTGAATACTACAAAAATTTAATTTAAAAAATTTTGGATTGAAGATTTTAATACGTTCTACTCTAGAATGCAGTAACTTATCATTGTTTGCATTCATCTCTAGAAGATCTGCTTCAAGTTCTCCAAGTTTAATCTAACAAAATTAGGCTTATGATATTGGTTTATGAAGTTTAAACAATCAACTAATTATATTCAAAATATGTTTTTGGTATAAGCTAAAGCGAACGAATTAATTGAGAAAAATAAGACTATGTTAAAAAAAAGAAGGTTATTGTTTTAGATGAGCGATTAAAAATAGCAGCATAGTTTCTAAACCCTAACCCCTACATCCGGAGGTGGCAAGTTAATTATGGGTAAACAATGTTGTGGTAATTATGGGTTTGGCATTGGGCTTTGCTTATTTTATTAAATTAAAACAACAGTATATTTGATGGGATAATTATAAATTAATTACAATTCCACAAGTTTTACTCTAAAAAAAGGAAGAAGCAAAATACTTCCTACTTACTCACTAATTAAAAACTTAACTCTCAATTAATCATTTTTTACATATTTAGCTTACATTTTTACCCTTATATGTGATAATTCCCAATTAATTATAAATTTACACTTTTCATTTCAAAAAAAAAAAAAAAAAGGAGGTTTTGACTTTCTACTTACTCACAAGTTAAAGAAATTAATTTCCAACTAAACCAATCACCAACAACTAATTTCATCATACGCGCGCGTCCGTGATTTTTTTAAAATATGCATAACTAACTCTAAAAAAATCAAAAAAAAAAAAGAATTACATTTTTGGACGAATCAAATTAATATTTACGTTTATGATTTTTTTTTGATTTTTTTAATTTTTAATTTTTTAATTTTTAATTTTTTAATTTTGATATTCTGATTTATGTGTTCCTGCAATACATAAAAATATATTTTTATGTGTTCATGTAATACACAAAATCATAAAATCAATCTAAAACATTACCTTCTTTAACAAAATTATTTTTTACTTTATTGATCGTATATATCCTATTTTTACTTGTCTTTAATATATTAATATATTAATATATTATCTTTTTGTCGAACAATCTTTTATTATATTGTGTGTTGTAGTAATACACAAAACAATTATTTGTGTATTACAACAACACACAAATTTACCTTTTCTCTTCCCGTCAAGCCCATTCCCAATCAAACGTTTGTGTCTTACTTAAACACACCACCTTCGTAACTATGTGTTGCATCAACACATAATTTTAATTATTACGTGTTTCTGCATCACACAAATTATTTCTTACGACTTGTAACATCACACAAATTGACTTACACACTTGTGTTTGTCTTACATCCCTTTCGATGTGATCTATGTTAATCATATACACACAATTTTAGAGTTTAACATTTAATTAGTATGGTTTTTTTGTGTGTTACTGTAATACATAAATGATTGTTTTGTGTAATACAACAATAGACAAAATAACAAAAAAGGGTTGGACAAAAAGTTGATACATCAAGATAGTTACAAACGAGTAAAAATATTGTATAAGTGACTAATAAAGAGAAAAAACGATTTTGTTAAAGAAGAAATACTTTAGATTGATTTTATAATTTTATGTGTTACGGGAATACATAAATATATTTTTGTGTGTTGTATGAACACATAAATCTGAATATCGAATTTTTTGATTATTTTATTTATTAATGATTTTTTATAAAAAACAATTCACGGATGCGTGCGTGTTGTGAAATTCGGAAAATCTGTTTTTGTAGCAACACATAAAATGGATTATCGAAATTAAAGAATTAAAAATAAATTAATAAATTCAAAAAAAAAATCAAAAAAATTCATAGACGTAAATATTAATTTGTCTCTTCCAAAAATGATTTTTTTTATTTTTACGATTTTTTCAAAATTAGTTATGAATTTTAAAAAAAAAATCCCGGACGCTCGCGTGTGATGAAATTAGTTGGTGGTGGAGGTGGTGGGGTGGGTGTAGGGGTGGGTGGTAGTGGATGGTGGTGGTGGGGGTGGTGGTGGGTGGTGGAGGATGGGAGTGGTGGTGGGGTAGTGGTGAAAGAAAATAAATAAATAAATATTATTATAATAATTAGTGAAGATATAAGAATTAAATATTAATTAATAAACTTATGGGTATTTTTGTAATATTCTAATTTTTCGTACGAGAATTAAACTGAAATTGTAATTAATTGAGAATTTTTACGCTTTTCGTCTAATTAATTGGGCGTTCTCCCATATTTGATATATTATTCTTTTTATTTTTAGTACTTTGATATATTTATCAACAACCCTAATTTGACACACGCTGCATATAAACTGGAAACATAAACCTGTCTATTAGGTTAGCAGCCTATACGGCAATTGTTGAACTTTTCATAACCGTATTTGATCTAGGGTTAGTATTGATCATCTAAGTCAAATTAATGCTATTATTCTTTTCTTTTGAAATCTGTTAATCTGTCATAAGTCCTGTTTTTTTCATCTTTAAACGAGATATTAACTATAGAGTAATTAGTACTAAACATAGTTTAGATTGTTAATACCTCATGGTGTCTTTGTTTTATACGTAATTAATTCTTGACATGTACTGTTTTTGGTGTTTGATTTTTTTTCCTTTTCTTTAAGCGGGAGATATGGACTCGTTTATGGGTCATCCATAATTATGTGCTATTGTGTTTGCTGACTCAGGATAGAACTGCATGTTGTTATTTTTCTGTTGAGATCGTAATAGATAGTCTCTTTCTTACGGCTTGAGTACCAAACTTATAAATAATATTTGTATGTGATCTGCAATTATTAGAATTTATTGCAATATTAAGGGATGGTGAGCTAATATTTTATTTCTGTATGGTTGATGTGTGGCAATTAAGGCACAATGTCATTTAGAAACTAGAATTTGTTACTTCTTTAGTTGAATATGTATAGTTGTTTCTTATGATTCGGACTACTAACAACTATTAATTGTATTCATAAAATATTTCTTTCAAACAATTTAACAGGTGTCAAGAAAGACTTTGCCCCGATCATGGAGCTAAGTTTATCACCCAAAAGTGTAGAGTTCTTGCCTGATGATGCAATTGTTGAGATCTTGAGCTGGTTGCCTGTAGATTGTGTACTAAAATTCAAATGCGTTTGCAAGTCATGGCTAGTCATAACTCAAGACAAGAGTTTCATTCAGAAGCATATGAGCCGGAGTATATGGCGATATATTTATGAAAAAGAAAAAAGTGAACAAAATGTGAATGAGGAAAGATTTAGATGGAAAACATTTGCAAATGGCTTAGTATTGGAGGAAAGTGAAAAGACTGCTGCTAAGTATCGTATAAGAAACCCCGCTACTAGACAAGTGCTTCAAGTGTTGGACGATCCAGAAGAACAAGGGAGATGGAAAATGATTCGAATGGTTTTCGATAAATCAACTAATAACTATAAATTGATTCAGTTTCACAAAAAGAAAGAAACAACTGAATATGGTATTAAAATGTTAACGGTTGGAACTGATCTTGCTTGGAGACCCCTTCATATATCTCTCTCACGTGGTGATTACTATGGAAGGCTATATTATTGGACAATTTCCGATGTCATTCACATTATAAGTTTGTGTACTGCTGAATTGGAGAAAACAGAGATCTATGGATTAATATTGGAAGACGAGAGCTTTATGAAAATTAAGATACCTCCGGGGTTTCAATCAGCTGGAGGTGAGTTTAATAAATTTCTTTGGGATGAAAAGCTGTCAATCGGGTTTATAGTCAAAGAAGAGCTTCATGTGTGGGTGTTGGAGAATTACAAGAAACATATATGGTCGGATAAAAAGATTATTCCTCTTGATTTTTTGAAAGATAATCCAGATACTAGTAAGAACCTTTCTGTGCTTAGTGCATCAAAGGATCAACTAATTGTTGCTAGTCCTAATACTAGGCATCAATATGATATTGTCTCCAAGAAATATACATGTTTTGCCAAGGCACCTCCAGAGAAAAAGATTTTATACCAAATAACTCCATGTCTAGTATCCTTCAAAGAAATGCATCCTGAAGAGAGAAATCAAGGAATGCATGAGGGAGAGATAAATTCTTTACGAGAAATGCAATCCGATTCCGAAGAGATAAATCCAATAATACATGTTAGATGTATCGACCAAATTCATGGCCTTTGGGTTCCTCTCTTCTCCAGATTCTATAATGCCTGGGTTTCTCTCTTCTCCAGATTCTATAATTCCCGAAGGTAACCACAACTGATTAATGGTTTGATATGTAGTAAGCCTCTGGGAGGCCCTTTTTTTTTTTTTTTTTTGTTTTCGATTTAAACAACATAAATGGTTATGATAGTTTCCGCTTTAACATTTGACAAACTATAATTCTTAAATTAAATACTTTAGTTTATTATTAAGTGAGCATCAATCAACATATCATAGCTTTGTTGCTACTGCAAAACATTTTACACCTGCATCTTTGGAGCTTCAAGCTTTCTTCTCGTTAATTTAGACATCATCAATTTTAAATAATTTTGCTTTGATCCCAAAATGAAAGATTTTGCTTCATATTTGCTAATCTGATTAGTGGGATTGTATCTTATTCAAGTATTAGCTTTTGTGCTATGAAGCTCAAATGTTGTGGTATGATGCTAAACTTATAGTTAAGCTATTGGTTTTTTTTTTTTAAGTCAAAACTCAAGGAACTGGTCTTACGAATATCAGGATTTTGAATAAATATAGAGTAGAGGGTAGTTTTGGTTTTTTCTCGTTACTCTGTAAACAGAGGGTCCGCGTGTAGAATCGATTTATGTTAATAAATTATTAGCATATTAATCTGTGTTCAACTCCTTTTGCATTAAACAATGTTAAATTATAAAACCCCTACCTTAGCTACCTATATATTTTTTAATTGAAATATTTAGGAATACAACCTCGATAGATCTTGCAAGACTTGCTCCAAAACTATCAAGCAAGAAAATAATCCAACCCCGATAAGAACAGGTCTAGCTCCAGATATTGTTGTTTGATCAGTGTTCTCATCGTTTCTGATATAAGTAGCCCACGCCATAGCTGGTGGAAGGATTCCATATAACATTGTCATGCAGTAACCTCCCTAATACACTATTTATCTCAATTTTCTTGAAGAATGAACAAAAATATGGGAAAGTAAAAATAAAATAAACACAAGCATAAAACTTACAGCAATATCCGTTGCTGCAGAAAATGCATTTGGTACTGTTGTCGCTACAAAAAGTGATGGAGCAATTGTCAATGTTGTTGCTGCAAAACTTACTCTATGTTTTTCCCACCAATTTCCTAGACCATTTAATATATTTGATTTCTGAATTGAGTATTCATCTTCTACCCGTGCTGAGAATGAATGCAGAAAGAAATTGTTTATTTGTTCCTTGAAGAACTCACAGAATCTCAGAAGAGTGCCTATCATCGAGGTTCCAACAGCCAAAAGCGCAAAAACCTCAACCATGAAAGAACCTCCTCCCCATCTCATACTGAACGGAAATAGCTCGAAACAATTCAAGAATGTACAAATTTGCCATTATTTTTATAAGGAAATGTTATTGGGTCACTAAACTAACACACCATGCCTATTTAGACCACTTAACTAATAAAGGTTCCAAATGAATCATTACCTTATAAAAATGGTTCTAAATCGACCATTCCATTAGTCAACCGTCAAAAACTGTTGGGAGAATGGTTTATATTTGCAAAAAACTGTTGGGGGTTGTGTATCAAACTATTTTGGTGATACAATAACAAAAATTTACTGTGACCTAAATAAAAGAGCAATTAACCGTGATACCTTGCATATGCACATGATTTGCACGTTTAACGTCCTTTTTTAACCATTGAAGTGGAATCATTTTGATAAATTAATGGAACTTAATAAGTTAAATGGTCCAAACAGAATTGTTGCTATAGTTTAGTGGCACCCATAAACATGTAGCCTATTTTTAATATCTAAGTAAGACCCATAAAGTGGTTTTCTTGAAAAATGACTAACCTTGTCAGTAATTCGACAGGGTCGATAACTTGATTAGCCTGAGCCGAAAGGTCAAGTGCGATCGCATCCCACACGAGCAACAACAGCAATGGAACAATGCTACCAAGCAAAAGAGAAGTCCTAATACGGTGAATGTCACCTCCAAGATAAGCACATATCACTACACGCACAAGTAAGTGAATTCAGGACTAACAGTTTGACTAATCACGAGTCAAAAAACAAGGTAATTGACTAACCGGGAGATAAATCATGATAGACCAAAGAAAATATTATCACCGGAAGAGTTCCCGGAACGTTTTCCCAATGACCAGTTCCACCAGAACCGAAACCAGACCACCCTCTAAAAGAAACGGCGAGAACCTCAATCGCTACTAGCAGCCCTATTTTGACAAATTATAATATTATTGCTAACTTGGGTAATTTTCTTAGTATTATAAAATTATACCTATCATGGTTGCAGTTAGCCATTGATTGACCCGATCAGTGACCTGTGTCCCACCCACAGATATGAGAATTGTGAAGAGGGAAGCAAAGAAAAAACCCGAAACTGATTCTGGAAGATCGATCAGATGGTAAAGAATCTCGCCTGATTTAGAAATATAGGCAACCATGGAAGTATATCCTAGGAACACATAGGTCACGCTAGCGAAAACTCCACCCCATTCTCCTAGTGTCTCTTGTGCCATGGTTCGAATCGATATGATCTCTAGCTCATCCTCTAGTGCCTTCGTTTTCTTTTTTCTTAGCATTGCCACATTAATCTCTGCTAAAATAAGTGCTTCAATCAATAGAAAACCCCAACATAGTGTCATAGATACTGAACTTGGAATTAATCCCTACGATGCATAGGAAGAAAAGTTTGTGAAAATTTAGGGACACAGTAAAAAAAAAAAATCGTGTTACAGAGAAAGAAGTAAATTACCGCAGGCGATGTTTTCTCAGGGAGAGCGAGAATTCCGGTACCGATACTTGTTCCAATGATAAGAGCAACAGCACCAGCAATAGTACCTTTTTTATTCGTAGCCTTAGCAGGTTCATCGCTCAATTTTATGGCACATTGTATTTTCTTTCTTGCAGAAAGTTTCCAACTATATGATTGTATGATCTCTCCATTAAAGTGTCTGCAGAAACACACGTTCAAGGGTGTACACTGAATGCTCAGATCATGTATCCTCGATTTGTCGAAATACAAGAGGGATAATAATTAATAAATGAAGTGATTAAGAGAAGAGAGTTAGTTATATCATACATCCTGGAATTAAAACAGATTGGATTTATCTGCTGATGAAAGGTCGGCGACGAATGATTTGTCTTAATATATTTGCAGATTCTTTTACTTGAAGATGAAAATGATGTAAAGCATTGAATCTCCATTTTAGATTCCTCAGGGAAATTGTAGTAGAAGTTGATTGGGTAGTCCAGCAAAAGTTCTCCACCAGATGACATAAACAGGCAAAAGAGTGAAGGGACCACAATGAGATATTTATATATTTTGACAAAAAAAAAAAAATGTAACGATTTAATTCCTTCTAAACTTAATCTTATGAAAAGAAAATGCAAAGAAGAAGCAATGTGTGAATGGTGCGAGAATGAAACTGAAAATACTAAACATATTATTTTAAGATGCCCGTTTAGCATACAAGCTTGGGCAAGTTCAGCTCTTCAAATTAAAATCGTCAAGGATGACAAGAGTACCTTTGAAAATTGGTTCCAAAATATTGTTAATAGTTATTCTGAAAATGGATGGGATAAAAGGAAGGTAATTGCAATCGTGCTGTCAACAGCATGGAACATCTGGAAAGAAAGAATGAAAGGATTTCATGAGAAAAAAAAGTGGGTCGTGGAGAATATCACAACAAACACTATTAGAGTTATTGAGAAACTATTTAAAGCAGAAAAAAGAAGTTCACAAGAAACAAGGAAACGGAAAAAGGAAGGCAGGAATATATTTAACAGAAAACCAGTTTTGGAAGACAAAGCAGAAACTATTTGGTTCAGTGACGCATCGTTTACAAAAGAATGGGAACCGGCAGCCATTGCAGCCATCGCCATCAATGATCAAGATCTCATTGTACGCAGGAAAGCTACAAGATGTAGGATAAAGACCTGTATTGAAGGTGAAGCTTGGGCGATCCTATTAGCCCTTAGAACGGCAGGAGCAAATAATAACCAGAGTAGTCTCTTCTACTCTGACAACCTTGAATTGGTTCAAGGCATCAACAACATAAGAAGACTCCACTGGAGTCTTAACACCATAATTGAAGAGATTAAAGGATGGATGAAGGTTTTTCCTATGTGGAAAGTTTCATACACTAGTAGAGAAAATAACATCACCGCAGATGCGCTTGCTAAATGCGTTAGGAGGAACATTAGCCTCGTGGGTTGGAAGGATTTTTCAGTGAACGGATCAAAAACCTACTTGTTAGATAAACTTCTATCATTGTAATTTGTCTTCGTTTGTATTTTGACAAAAAAAAAAAGATATTTATATATTTTGCACTATACTTTTTTCCTAGGACCATTTGTTTTCTCCGATTAATACTAAAAAGTAAACTAAGAAATTAGAAAATAGATCACTCCTCCCTGTTACATAGGGGTGGAAATCGGAAGGAACGGATCGGAAAAAAGGTATTTCGGAAAAATTCCAATTTTTTTCGGAATAGATTTTTTCCGTTCCAATTCCTATCCAATTTTTCGGAACTAGGAAAAACAATTCCTAATTCGGAATTTCGGAATTTACCGGAAATTCGGAAATTTCGGCACGGAAATTTGGGAAATTTTGGTTCGGAAAATTCGGAAAATTCGGAAATTTGGGTTGGAATTTCGGAACTTTTGGTTCGGAAATTACGGAACTAAGGGTTATAAATCGGAACAGTAGTTTAATACTTACCCGAAGAGTAACTGTAGTAAAAAACTAAATTTAAAAAACTTACACGAAGAGTAATAGTAGTTAAAAACTAAACCACTATTACTTTTTTCAATTACATGAAAAAACAAATATTGCAAAAATATCTTGGAAAATGATCCTGCAATATTACATGTTTCAAGGACTAAAGAAACAAGACACTGATTTTCATGTTTCAAATACTCCATGCAATATTATTTTGAAATATAATTTATAATTCGGTAATATAATTTGAAAATAAAATCGGATCGGAAATATAATTCGGAAATAAAATCGGATCGGAAAACCCGGAAATTTCGGAAATTTATATGTAGTTCTAATTCCGATCCGATTTTTTCGGAAAAATCGGAATTTCGGAATTTCGGAACCTTAAAAATATGTTCCGAAATCGGAATTTTCGGATCGGAAAAGTCGGAAATCGGAAATGTATTCAACTCCTTTGATCTTAGGCCCTTCAAAATCGCTATGAAGTACTCCCAATGTTATTTATTGAGTTTCAATTTTTTTTTTCTTTACGTTCTTTCTCTTTTTTGGACTAAGTACTCTTTATCTTATATACTCAATTTTTTTTTTTTTTTTTTTTTGAACGGGTTGTAAGCCAAACATATACAAACCGAAACTCAAAAAGAAGTAAATCCTAGCTCGTCAGCCAATGCCAAGTCTGTTGAAATGTTGATGCAGATTCCACTGTGTTACGTGATCTACAGTTGCCCTGTGTCTGGCATTTTTTGCTAGCGTATCGGCTCTGACGTTAAATTTACGTGGAATATGTCTGAAGAAAACAGGACCCGCCTCTTCAGCTAACCGACGAATATGCTTGATCCACGGTCTGAGCGACCACCTAGCTGTCGACACTTGCTGAATACCTTGAATGAGGTCAAGGTTATCCGAGAAAACCGTAAACTCTTTGTTTGGCCATTGCCTCCCAATTTCTATAGCTGCAATGACCGCTTGTGCTTCTCCCTGATCGATACTATTACAGGTAGTTGTGCTTGAGTATTCCTTCCTGGATCCATCATCTTTATTAATATGTACAACTCCAATTCCTGTTGGGAGGTGTGCCTGTGTGAAGGAGGCATCACAAGTAAATGCATTGGGAGTATGAAAATCAAGAACGCTATCTCGTGTACTCAAGAGACTGGGTTGCATAGGAAAAGCTTCATTACTCGAGAACCACCCATTACCAAAATGTTCCTGAATATTCTTGTTCGTAATTCGAATAATATCATCCGGCTCTAAGGCCATGTTGTTGTGTCGACTCTTCATTTTTGCCTTCCAGATGTTCCAAATCATGAGTAAGAGGTATGAAATGACCACCTCCTTGCGCCACCCTCCGGATATATAAAGTTGTATCATTTGTAAAAACCAGGTGCCAATATCCGTTTCAACCTCGGCTACATGGACTTGTAAAGCCGAACCAGCCCATGTAAGCCTTGACGAACCACAAGTGAGAAGGAGGTGTTCCACCGTCTCTTTTTCTGCCCCACACCAAGAACAGGAAGCTTGAACGTCACACTTTCTGATCGCAAGGTTCCAACCAGTCGGAATCGCATTCGTACAGGCTTTCCACGCGAAGATCCTGACCTTTGTTGGAACGTTCGAACCCCAAATTGTAGACCAAAGGGGACCTGCCAAGGGCACTCCGGAAGATTGGTGAGGAGCTTCAAAGAGGGCTCGGTCAGTGAGAATCTTGTATCCTGTCTTCGTTACGTATTCTCCATTATGCGCATAAGGCCAAACAAATGAGTCGGGTGAGTCAGTCGAGAAAACTCTCTCCCTAAGGATGACAGGGATTATAGGTGCCGGAAAGAGTTCATTGAGAATATCCGTGTCCCAGTTTGTTGAACCTGTTTTCCATAGTTCAAAAATTTTTTCTATCTTACATCCCTGCGGTCGTTCCAACTTCCACTGAGTATCAAGCCATTTATCATTCCAAATATTAATAGATTTCCCATTTCCAATCTGATATATACCATATTGTTTTAACATATCTCTACCTTCAATTAAACTAGCCCATGACCATGTTCGAGATTGTCGTAATTTAACATCGAGAAAAGTAGTATTTGGAAAGTAAATACCTTTTAGTAGACGTGCTGCCAGTGACTGGGGATTGTGCATAATTCTCCAGGCTTGCGCAGCTAAGAGTGCTGTGTTCATACGTTTAAAATCTTTAAATCCCATTCCTCCTAGCAGCTTACTGACAGCCAATTTTTCCCATGCTAACCAATGAATTCTCGTCTTTTCACCTGAGTTCCACCAAAAATTCGAAATAGCCGATATTAGTTTTTGACAAAACGTAACCGGGAAAGAAAAAATAGACATCGAGTAGGCGGGCAGAGCTTGGAGGACGGCTTTAATGAGAATTTCTTTGCCTCCATCCGAGAGAAGATGTGCTTTCCACCCCTCTGTATTATTGAAAAGTTTCTCAGCTATCCATTGGAGAGTGTCGACCTTAGATTGCTTGTGACAGAGAGGTATGCCTAAGTATTTCCCCAGGTCATCTTTTTCTTGTATTGCTAACCTTGTGGTTATCGTCTTGCGTTGTTGTAACGTTGTATCCCTACTAAAGAAAATAGAGGATTTTTGATAATTTATGCGTTGCCCCGAAGCTTGGCAATATTTCAGTACACATTCTTCAAAATGTTCTACTTCATCACCCTCTAATGTTAGAAAGAAAAGCGAATCATCTGCAAATAAAAGGTGAGAAACAGAAGGGCAATTTCTAGTTATCTGGATACCTTTCATCATATTCTTCTGTACCTTTGTTTCGATAAGACTAATGAGTGATTCAGTCAATAAAGAGAATAAAAAGGGGGATAATGGATCACCTTGTCTTAACCCCCGTTGAGAAGTAAATTTTTTTAATCTTTCGCCGTTAAGAGTCAGTTGAAATGTAACCGATGACAAACAGTTTGAGACCCAAGTAACCCATGTTTCATGAAATCCCAGAGCCCGAAGAACTTGTAAAAGAAATTCCCAACGTACCTGGTCGTAAGCCTTGGCCATATCGAGCTTTATCGCTGCCATTGGTTTGGCATTCTTTCGTTTCTTTCTCAGAAAGAAGGACAGCTCCTGGGCAATCAAAATATTATCTTGTATTGCTCGCCCTTTAATAAAAGCTGCCTGTGTCGGGGAGACAATTTCGTCCATGAATGTTTGTAACCTGTTAGCTAACATTTTTGCAATAATCTTATATCCAAAGTTTACACATGAAATAGGTCGATAGTCTCCGATGCCTTCTTGGACATTCCCTTTGGGAATTAGAGTAATCAGGGTTTCGTTTAATTTGTCGAGAGATATATTGTTATTAAAGAAATCTTGTATCATAAGGAAAACATCGAACTGAATAATATGCCAATATTCTTGATAAAACTTACCATTTAAGCCGTCCGGTCCTGGCGCCTTGTTTGGGGACATATCAAAGACTGCTTTCTTTGTTTCTTCCATTGTCGGAGGACGGGTGAGAATATCATTCATTTCCTGTGTGACTTTTCGTGGGATTCCTTCGAGAGCATCGTTCATTAGTCCGTGGCTTCGTTCTTTGAATAGGTCTGAGTAATATTCTTGGAAACCGTTACGAATATCTGACACCTCTTCCATCCATACACCCGTATTGTTTTTAATACGATGTATTCTATTTATATTTCGTCGGCAGATTGTTGCTAGGTAAAAGAATTTCGTGTTCTTGTCTCCATATTTAAGCCATGCTTTCCGTGCTCGGTCAAACCAATATTTTTCTTCTGCCTCGTACGCCTTTTTAATGTCCTCCTTAATCTCCACTTGTTCTTGTAATAGTGTTGTCGTCATCTGTTGTGTTTCCAGGAATTCCAACCTTTCAGTTAACCGTTTTATCTTTAGTGTATTATTCTTGAAGGTGCGATTACTCCATGTTTTAAGGGAGGCGATTGTGTTATCCCGTTTTACTACAAATACTGGTAACGAGGGGACAAGCCCCATTTCTCCCCACGCTCTTCGAATCACACCTTCGCATTGTTCGTGTTTTTTTTCTTTTTTGACGGTATTTGAAGGTGTTATCTAAAAATAATATTAGAATTTAAATATCATCCACGTTCATAAGAGAAATAACATTGGAATTTATTATTTTATATGTAACTACAAAGAATTTATATTTTGATGAATCGATAATTTTAGATTTTTATCCTATTAGTTTTAAAATCTTTTATTCAAACATATATATATTCAATCCAGTTTTTATTAAAGACTAATTAAATTATAAATTAATGTCTAATAAACCTCCACCAACTATAAAGTATAAACCCATTTATAGATTTTCATTTCATCCCATAGGCTTAGCAGTCAAACTCATGAAAACTAGAGTTTAGGGTTTCTTTATATAGAAGTCTATACTATGTAAATCTAGACAATTCTGATAATTAATTTCTATTATTCTTATCAACACGATAATCTCTATCTTCCAAATACTAGATTTAATCTTTTTATTTCTTTGTTTTTAAGAAATATTTATCAAACGATAGACATTCTTTTAAATATGTCGTATCTTGAGCTTTATTATTGTAAGTAGGATAAAAAAAATTGTTTCACCGTTGTGAAACCTAAACCAAAGTCATAGCTTTGTCGAATAAAACAAAAGAAAAAAACTAATCATGCTTGTATAAAGCGAGCTTCAGTGTTTTAAAGATCGGTCAGCGTTCAACCATTAATTTATCGTATGGCTGCGCTATTAATCTATCATATTGCTGGGCAAAGTAATCTATTATCTATTACTCTTGCTTTGTTTAAAATAAATAAGTAGACAGTTGTTTAGTTTACTTTACAATTGTGAAAGAAAAATAAATCACTCAAGATTAATTCATTAACAAAATCATCATGCACCAATTATCATATTGTCGGCAGGTAAAGTAGTGTTTAACAAATGATTTGAGGGTGATTTACCCATGAAATCCATGACCCATCGATTTTGGCCAAAGAAGTCCAATAAACAAATGTCCACAATACCCTTTTTTAATAAATCATTTAATAAGAAAATATTTATTTTCCATAACTAAAAAACCATACAATTAATACATTTTCATATTACAAAATTCTAAAACCGATACATTTCTATAATTAAGGTATTCTATACTCAAAAACTAAACAAATATGTAATATATCATATTCATAACATAAAATTAAGAGAAAATGCCACTTAGGGTTTTGAACACACACCCTTCTTCTAAATCCCAACCTCTCTTGGAGTCTCTTCTTACTAAAGACCTCCAATAAAATTTGACACATGAGACCTAATATCCCTATTACAATTATACCCTTGTTTTATTTTTTGTCTTTTATATATACTAATTTAGAAACCCTACCATTATAATTTCAAATCCATTTTCTCTCACCTCCCTCTCCTCCCCACTCCCCTCTTCCGACGTGAGCTACTTCAGCTCCCAAACCGCCACCACCACCACCATAACACAACCACCACCACCGAAAATGCTAAAAACCACCAACACCATCACCTATCGTCCTCCATGGCTCCTTTAGTTCGCATTCGAAAATGAAAAAAAAGCAAGACGAGATCTAGATCGGAAATGAAGGTCGAGCACTCACCAGTGGTGGTTTCCTATGCGAGAACAAGGAAACCAGCACCTCTCGCCACCGCCAGCACCACCTTTCGCCACCACCAGCACCACCACCATAACACAACCACCACGTCGCATAACTTGCAGAACTACATCGTCGGAGCTCAACGAAGGCGAATCTTCTTCACCGCCTTCTTCTTCACAGCAGATCAGAGTTGCAGGGTATGGGAGCTTCATCGATCTGTGAAAATGGCCTCTGTTCGCGAAGAAGAAGAAGGTTGCTGCTGGTGGTGCTCGACGAGAAGAAAAAGATGCTGGTGGTGCTCGATCTGTGAAAATGGCCTGAGCAATGGAGGAGCTCCATTCGCGAAGAGCTGCGTGTAGTTGGTGGAGAGAAGAGCTGCGTGTAGTTGGTGGTGGTTGCTCGGCGGCAGATTCACGAACGGCAGTGGAGATCGGAGACTGCAAACTGTCCTGTCTCCTTCCAGATCTGTGTTCCGGCGAAACAAAGGCTCCGTTCTCCTTGTTTTTGATCATCTTTGTTGACCAAATCTGGTCAACTTTGTATTTAGTGTAGGGTTTTTTTAATTTATCTATTGTAAATTGTTTATAGTTTGAATGAAATGGTATTAAAAACACAATGATTTTATAGAGTATTCATTTAATTTCAAAGAGTACTCCTACTATTTCATAGAGTAATCCTACTATTTATAGAGTACTCCGACTATTTCATAGAGTACTCCGACTATTTTTATAGAGCATTTGTTTAATTCGTTAGAGTATTCGCTTAATTCGTTTATTTCTCGGAGTACTCAGCAAATTTCCGGAGTACTCAGCAAATTCACAAAGTACTCAGCAAATTCTCGGAGTACTCTATGTTTTTTTCGGTGACTGGTGGTCGGAGGTCGGTGGTCGGAAGTCGGAGGTCGGTGGTCGGAGGTCGGTGGTCGGAGCTTGGTGGTAGGTGGTCAGAGGTCGGAGGTAGGTGGGTAGTGGTAGGTAGTGGAGAGAGAAACAGTGACATCACACTTTTTTGTCTTTTAGTGTTAGTAAGGGTAGGAAAGATAATTGTCAAAACAGAGGTCTCTAATAAGAAGGAATTCCTGGACCATACTTTATAGAGAAATAATATGGTCTTCAAGACCCTATGTATGCTTCACCCTAAAATTAAATCACTTTCTTGAATCGGCAAACCTGCATATGTATAAAAATAAAAATAATCAATTAGAAATCCAGGACTAAAAGTATGACTAAATTGTAGTGGGTTGATAGTACAAAAATAGTCGGGCGACACTATAAAAATTGTGGGTTAATAGTGGAAAACAGTGAGTTTATACCACAAAAACGTGGGTTGGCAGTGCAAAAAAAGTGGTTAACAATACAAAAATAGTGGACTGACAATACAAAAACAATTGGGTGATAGTACAAAATAGTAAAAAAAATATACAACAAAAATGTTGAAATTTTTTAAAAAATAAATAAAAATATAAGTATGTTTTGAAAAACAATGAAACATCAAAATTAAAATTTAACTCATTCACATTCATATTATTTAGACAAATCAAAAAAAGTAAATAGTAAAAAACAATCAAACATGAAAAATTTAAACTCGTCCATTTTACAATCATGGAAAAAAAGGAAAGAAAAAAGTAAATGTTGAAAAATACTGAAACATTTTTATGTTCGAAAATAACAATGAAATATGATAAAACTCAAAAACCCATCTCTTCTCACTTGGATTGGAACAAAAAAAAAAAAAAAAAAACTCTTCTCTTTTTCTTTTTAAAGAAATCTTTTTTTTCTTTGTTCCAAAAGAAATCTCTCCATACCCACCTTTTTTTTTTTTTTTGGACGGTAGGGGGATGCCTAAGCACCCAATAAACACAAAGCTATTAACCAATCTCTACTTTACAAAAAAGAAAAGATAGATCGAAAATACTAGAAGTATTCCGAATGACAAGGGTTGCCTCGTGCCTAGCTTTCTTCGCCAATTTATCCGCTTCCCCGTTGAGCTTCCTGTTGACGTGTTTAAACGAAATTCGCCCCAGCTCTTCAGCTTTGTGGATAATTTTTTGAAGTATGGGTTGGATATTCCAACGCGCTGCTGACACCTGCTTTATACCTTGAATGATCTCAAGGTTATCCGAATGGATTATAATCTTTTTCCCCGGGAAAAAAGCTCCAACTTTTATTGCTTCGAGGACTGCTTTCGCTTCCCCCTCCAGAGATGAGTGGCAATAAAAGTGGGAACTTTTACTGATGGGCCTGCTTTGACCCCTTTGTCTACCGACAACTGCAATTCCCGTAGGTTCTGTTTTATTCGAGAAAGATGCATCGCAGAATAAAGTAATATCGTGATCCTGAGAGTCGTTATGGGTATCATTATCAACTTCCAAATTCCTATTTAGTCCTTTATAGCTCTCTTTGACCCAATTTATCCCATGTATTTCTTTCATTAATTTTTTTGAAGCAAAATTAATCCCCGTTCCATCAACTGCGATGCCTTCGTGTATTGCTTTCATTTTTGCTTTCCAAATATTCCATAAATTTATCATCAAAAAATCTCGTACCACATTTTCTTCTCATCCTCCTTCTTTGTACGTTTTAATGACTTTAAGAAACCATTCTTCAATCTTGTCCTTATTTCCTTCTTGTATCTTGATTTGTAGAAATGATCCTGCCCACATGTCTTTGCACATATTACAATGTAGGAGTAAGTGTTCGACATCTTCTTTTTCATGGTTACACCATAAGCAATTGGTGGCATCCGCACATTTCCTATTATAGAGATTTTGTCTTGTTGGGATTGCGTTGTTTACTATTCGCCACATGAACATCTTTATTTTCTTTGGTATGTTGGATTTCCATATAGTTTTCCATATTTCCGACTCTTTCGTGTCTTCAATATTGGTTGTTGTGGCTTTATTGTTTTGTTGTTCGTCTATCATTACCTTGTATCCTGTTTTTGTATTATATTTCCCATTTGTAGAAAACGGCCAAATGAACTCATCTTTTGTAACGAGGTCTCTAATTTTTATTCTTTTGATGAGTTGGGTTATAGGCTCTGGAAAAAGGTTATCAATCGTTTCCAGATCCCATTCATCTTTATCTTTCTTCATTAACTCACTTACCAAAGTAATTTTTGATCCTTTAGGTCTCTCTAATTCCCAATTTGTGTCTATCCATCTCTCGTTCCATATGTTAGTATCTTTACCATCCCCTATCATTTTTATTCCATATTTTTTGATAAAGTCTCTACCTTCTATGATGCTTGCCCAGCTCCAAGTCCTGCTCTGTCTCAATTTGCACGATAAAAAGTTAGATTTATTAAAATAGATACCTTTGAGTAGTTTTGTTGCTAAATTATCTGGGTTGTGCATAAGCCTCCAAGCTTGAGCAGCAAGCAGGACAGTGTTCATTGTTTTGAAATCCTTGAAACTTAGTCCGCCTATTAGTTTACTTACCGTGATTTTTTCCCAAGCCACCCAGTGTATCCTGTTTCTTTCACCTGAGTTCCACCAAAAGTTAGAAATGGCAGATATGAGTTTATTACAAAAAGTAGTCGGGAAAGAAAAGATAGACATATAATAGTTAGGAATGGCCTGGAGGATTGCTTTAATGAGTACTTCCTTGCCCCCCTCCGATAGAAGCTTCGCTTTCCATCCTTCTGTGTTTTTAAAAACTTTCTTCGCTATCCATTCAAGTGATTCCACCTTTGATCTTTTGTGGCACAAAGGAATTCCTAAGTAATAACCCAAATCCTCTGTTTCTTGGATGTTTATCTTCTTTGATATGTCATTTCTGATATCATTCGGAGGTTCTTTACTAAAAATGATAGCCGATTTATGGAAGTTTATTCTTTGTCCGGATCCGTTGCAGTAAATGTCCAAACATTCTTTAAACTGATTTATGTCTGTCCCGTCTAAATCAATGAAGAAAAGAGAATCATCTGCAAATAAAAGGTGAGAAATCGTCGGACAATTCCTATTAATCTTTATGCCATTAATCAATTTATTATCCACAAAATGATCTATCAAACAGATAAGGGATTCAGTCATAATAGAGAAAAGAAAGGGAGATAGCGGGTCACCTTGTCTGAGCCCTCTACCTGGTTTAAAGTTTTCAAGTCTTTCCCCGTTGATGTTGATATAAAAGGAGGTTGAAGTAATACAATTTTTCATCCAATTTATCCAAATATCACAAAATCCAAGTAACTTCAAAACTTTAAGGATAAAAGACCATCTTACCTGGTCGTATGCTTTGGCCATATCGATTTTAATTGCTGCCAAATATTTATCTTTTTTCCGTTTTCTACTCATGAAGAAAGAGATTTCTTGTGCAATGATGAGGTTATCCTGTATTGCTCGTCCCTTGATGAAAGCAGATTGCGTTGGAGAAATAATTTGATTCATGATCTCTCTAAGTCGATTCGAGAGAATCTTCGTAATAATTTTGTATATGAAATTAACACAAGAGATTGGCCTAAAGTCACCCAGATCTTCTTGAATCGTGCCTTTCGGGATAAGTGTTATTAGAGTATCGTTGATTGTTTCGACTGAGCAATTGTTTTCAAAAAAATCCATAATAACCTGTATCACATCGTTTTTAATTATGTCCCAAAATTCTTTATAAAATTTACCATTTAATCCATCGGGTCCGGGGGCTTTAGAGGCTGATAATTCAGTGACTGCCTTTTCTATTTCCTCAATGCTAGGTCTTTTAATTAGTTCTTCATTCATATTATTCGTAACTCGGGGTTTTATAAAATCGATGGCTTTTTGTGTCCTTTCTTCGTTACCTTCATTTTCTTTAAAAAGATTTTTATAATACTCTTGGAAGCATGTTTTGATATTTTCTGAATCATCCGTCCAAATTCCTTCGCTGCTTTTTATTCTAGTTATTCTATTTAATTTCCTTCTCTTTATAGTAGCTAAATGGAAGAATTTAGTATTTTTATCCTCATAAATAAGCCAATTTTGCCTAGCCCTATCACTCCAATATTTTTCTTCTTTCTCATATTCTTTTTTTATCTTTTCTTTGATATCTTGTTCTTCATCGATAGTATCATTATTATTGTTAGCTTTGTTAAGTTCTATAAGTTTATCTTGTAATTTTTTTATTGTTTTTTCGTGGTTCTTAAAATTTTCCGAACTCCACTTACTTAGTTTCTTTTTTGTGTACTCCCTTTTTTTTATGTAATTAGGTATAGGAGTCCTATCATGGGGAATTTTCCAATTATCTTCTATAACTTTCTTACAATTATCGTTATCTAACCACCTAGTTTCGAATTTAAAATGTTTTTCCCAATTTTCATATTAATATCAAAGTGAAGGATTAAGGGTGAGTGATCCGACCCAATAGCCGGAGGAATATGAATTTGTGATCTTGGAAATCTTTCCATCCATTCGTAGGTTGCTAGTCATCGATCAATCCTTGTTTTAACATTCTTTTCACCATCAACCCTGTTAGACCAAGTAAAAAAACATCCATTAGAGTCAATTTCTGCTAAAGAATTACAATTTGTAAAGTCAATAAATGCATTAATGTGATCCATGTTTGCTTGATTCTTGCTTTGTTTCTCGGTGATATTTAGTATCTCATTGAAATCACCTAGAATTATCCATGGTATTTTGATTCCTTCATTCCATTTTGTAATCTCATTCCAAGTTTTAAGTCTTAGTTTAAAATCATTGGGGGCATATATAAACACTATGTAATACGCAAAAGATAGTTCATTAATTAAAACGATAACAAAGGAACTACAACTAAACATAACTTGCAAGTGCACATTCGAGTGCCACAAAATCAAGAACCCTCCAGAATGGAAAGCATTTCCGGAGGGTCCAACAAAAAAGGAGTTTTCAAAACCGAGACGCGTCAACACACCCTGAGAGTCCACTTCTCTCATCATCGTTTCACAAAAGTCCACCACACCAGGTCAAAATTGAGCCACCATCGAGCAAGCTTTAGATAATGTTAAGGGCGCTCGAAGACCCTGAACATTCCAAAATAATGTCGTCATTTGGCTTTCGCGGCTTTTTTGGAGTTGCCGCCTCCATTCTTCTTCTCATAAGCTTCTTCATCCTCCTCTAACGCGTCCTCATACTGGAAATTCATATCATGATCTTCACCTCCACCTTCATAATCTTTTTCGAAAAAAAATTCACTGCTTTCGAAATTCCCCTTATCTTCTTCTTCTGGCTCAAACATGACACTGTCCTCGCCCTCTCTCTTATTTTCTGGGATGCTTAATTTATTTTTGTTCCTCTTTGCCATGTTAGACCTTTCCCTGTACTCACAATAAAGCACTAATGCTTCGTTAGTTGTTATATAGGGGGAAAAAAACCTGATGGATTGCGTTGGATTTATTTCTAAACTTGGTAGTCTGTTCATTTCTTGTGATTTCTCTTTTGTATAGCTGCAATGAGTCCCTTCTTGCTTTTTTCCAAAATTTGGTCTGATAAATTCAATGATTGCAAAAGACATCTTAGGCGAAATTACCCTACAGTGCCATGTTTCTTTCTTCTCTGTCCTAATAGTGATTTTTATTTCTGTAGTTTTCCTGCATTTCACATTCAACAGCCATAAAGAATAAATATTAGGGATAACTTTGTATACCTAGATCTTTGGATTTCTTATGTTCGATGGCCTTTGAAACCCTAGATGATTTTTTTTGGAGAAATAGAAAGACCCATTAATCCAAACCCTAGATTTAATAACAACAGCAGAGCAAGCATATATAGGAGAAAGATTTCGGAGATCGATGGCGTAGGAAACCTTTGTAGCCCAAATCTGACCGGCCGATGAGAAGGTGGCTTGGGTACTTTTTCCCAAACGTGTTAGCCCAGAAATTTCAGATCGATGGTGACGACGATGGGCCTGGATCTTTGGATTTCCTATGTTCGATGGTCTTTGAAACCCTAGCTGAAACTTTTTGGAGAAATGGGGTTTGTCCCTTGCGAGATGGAAGCAAGCCCTAACACTCCAAACCCTAGATTTGATAATAATAGCAGAGCAAGCATTCATGGGGAGATTTCGAAGATCGCTGGCGTAGAGAACCCTTGTAGCCCAAATTTGACCGTCCGATGAGACTCCCATTTCCAACGAGTAGAGAAGAAGGCTTGTGTACTTTTGCCCAAACGTGTTAGCTCAGAATTTTTAGATCGATGGTGAAGACTATGGGCCTTCACCAAGAACAAGAAGGAAACTATAAGAAGAAAATCGTAAACCTAAGAGAGAGACGAGAGAATCCTTCAAAGTAGAGAGAGAAAAAATCGGTAAGTTTACATTTATACCCACCTTCTTAACAAGCCATTTTCTTTTGTTTCCAATGCCAAGCCGCTCTCCTGCACAAGAAAAACCTCACCAAATTGTGGACCATTTTTATGTTTTTTATTTCTTCTAATGAATAAATTCAGATTTGTTTATCCTAGGATAAAAATATGAGTTTTATGTCTTTTTCTATATTTTTATGGTCAATTACCCAAGAGGTCTTGAGGAGAATCATAGTGTCATATAGGAACCAAGTGATTCCTCTTTCCTACTTAGAGGTCTCAAAATTGACAAATGTCACTACTACCCTTCTAGTGTATATAAGACAAAAAAATAGATTCTTCTCTCTCCTCCTTCATTAACTATCAATAATTTAAAGCTCTGAACACCAACCACCGCCGGATAAAGTACTGAGCATAAAGTATTGAGCATAAAGTACTGAGCATAAAGTACTGAGTATGGAAAAAGTATTGAGAATGAAAAAATTTACTGAGTATCGGAAAAAGTGTTGAGTATCGGAAAATTTTGCCGAGTATTCGAATTTTTTTGTTGAGTCGCTTTATTAAGCATGCTCTTTTGCTCAGTAACTTTACTGAGCATTCTCGTTTGCTCAGTAACTTTACTAAGTATGAAAAAAAATTCAATAAGTTTTTAGGATATTTACTGTGCATTTAAAGAAATATTGATGAATATATAATTACAATAGTTAATTAAATAATATTAGAATATAATTTTAATAATTACAAGAAAAAGAAAAAAATATTTCAAGTTAATTCCCATGGATTTAAGAACTTTAGCAGCTATGACCAAGTAAGATCTGTTCCGTACCCACTCAAGTATGACCAAGTCTTCTTGAACAAGAATTTAAAAATTTATTTTATTACGTAGTTTGAATGATTCATTGTGATTGTTGTGCTAAAAATGGTAATTTCCCTGGTAACATTGAAATCTAGAGCAAACCATCAAATTTTTAGCTCAAGGGTTGTTTAGCTTGCAGGTTGAATCGAAACTATCCCAACTAATAGACTTGGTGTTGATCTACGATCCATAACTTTCGGTCTTCAATCTTTTGGTAATTTTATAGCCAGATTTGGAGATGAGGTGGCATCAGAGCTCAATGTTGGACCTGAAATCTTGAGCTTCCGAGCTGAGATGTTTTCTGAGTCACCTCCGAAGAAAGGAAAAGAATGAGTTTCACATGTACATAGAAATACTATCAAGTAATAAATAGAGCAAAGTACAATGATTTAGGAGTCTGCAATGCAGGAGAATTTGAAGGAATAGTCAAGATTTTCTTCTTCAAAGGCTCACCTGAGACTGAAAATCTTGCTGAGATAGTATATTTGTTAATATATGTAATTATAGACAAGTACATTATTAAACAAATTCATCCTCTTCAAACACCATAAACGAATGTCCTCAATAAACAATTTTTTTGGTAAAAGTTCAATTTTTATATTTAAATCATAATTTTATTTTATTTTGCTTTATTTATCATTATAATCATTAACTTTTCTATTTGTTCATATATTTTTCTACAAATTTAGGAAGAAACGTGATTAGATAGGGTTTTAATTATTAGAAAATATCAGCGAGTGTGACGGGGAGCGAGTTGAAGACATTATGCAAAATCCATTTTTTTGTTGCTTTAATTTTATTACTAGAATAATACATTCTAATTGACTATCTTCACATTTCCCCCCACAAATCAGGAAACCATGTTAAAGATTAATGGTCATCTCGGTTTTGTAGCAGAATTTATTTTGTAAGGTATGATTTATAGAAGAAATTCCTATTTTTAATTTTCAAATCATAACATTGGTCCAACTTTTAATTTATTCCTCAAAGGACTAATTATAATGTTGGGAAGTTGAACCCTTAGAATGATCAAAGAGAGATTATTGGAAGTTAAAGAACACTTATATCTGCACAGTATTGTTTAACTAAAGTCTACAACAATTTATTGAGTGAAACTAGTATGTTTACTTAAACTCACAAATATATTTCAAATGGAAATAGGTGTACGCCTCCATTTTATTTTCTTGGAAAATACTAGGGGTATATTTGATAATAGGGACCAACGCTGCAATTAAGAGTTGCATATATCAAATATTTAATTATTGATTTATTTATTCTTATTGTTATTGTAGTTGAAGATCTTCATTTTCTTATTTACAAGTTACAACTTTACCAAATCACACACAACCAATATAAGTAGTTCATTAACTTCAATTGTTCAAAATAAACCAAGAGAATTATTCCCCCTCATGTGATTCCTGAAATTACGATTAATTGATTTTTTTTCCGAAGTGACTTCAGATACGGGCAATACCTAGTATATAATAAAACATGTTTTTTTAATCGATTCAGGCCCTCTCCATAAAAGACGACAAGAATTGTATATGACTCATTAATTAACTCCTTCACATTAATGACATTGGTTATTTTTTACTAATAAAAAAACTTAATTCTCACCTATAAAATCAATTCTTTTCATCTATATTCACTAATTTTTTTGCCTTAATTTTTTTTTTTTGTAAATTGTAAAATATTATATATATATATATATATATATATATATATATATATATATATATATATATATATATATATTGCTTTTCATTTATTATGGCATACAAATAATATTTAACTAAAATTCAGCGAAATATTATTTCTCAATATATATTTTCTTTCTTATATATTCACTATTTTTTACCTAATTTTTTTAAAAATTATAAAATATTATCTCTCTATATTTTTTTTACTTTCATATATCATGACATAAAAATAATATTTAACTAAAATTCAACAATTTTCTCTCTCTATATATCTTTTTTTTCATATATTGTGACATAAAAAATAACTCATATAGTTAAACAAACTTTTTTAAACGGTTCAAATCCTCTACATAAAAGACGATCTCATTCGCATTAATTATTTTTTGACTAATAAAAAAATTCATTTGTCTCTTTATCCTACTCCATTAGACGTCTAAAGGTCCTGTCTTCAATCCACGCTAACTGCAATTATCTACATTTTTATTGTCCCAACCGTTTAGATATCTAACTTTCACACAAGAGACCAGGGTTATATCCTTGTAAATAGGACAAAACTTTTTTTAAGTGCGCACCCAGGGGACCTGAGTTTGATTCCCGTTCATAGAACAAACTTTTTACTTTTTACATGAACCAGAATCCATGAAAATTGAATCTTGAACCAAGATTCAAGAAGTTTGAACCTTATACTTTTAACGGTGAACTAATTTGTTTAAAAGAATGCATGCAAGCTAAATACAACAAATATAATATAAACATAAAACAAATGTGAACAAGAAATTAAAAATCATGAATCATAAACTAAAAATATTTGGATATGTGGTAATATATTAAGAATAACCTTAACCTTAACCTTACCTTAACACTTAAACTTAACCTTAATCTTGAACCTTGAACCTTGAACCTTGAACCATAAACCCTGAACCTTAAACCTTAAACCTTATACCTTAGCCTTAACACTAGGCCGTAAACTTTACTTTAAACCTTGAACTTTAAATCTGAACCTTAACTTTCATCATAACCTTAACGCGAACCCTAGACTTATTCTTAAGGTTTAAACCTTAACTCTAACCTTAGCCAGATGAAGATTCATCGCGCTGATATTTGAGCTCATAAATCTTATAACCTTAATCTTAATTTTAACCTTAACCCTACCCCGACCTTATCCTTAACCTCAAGGTTTAAACCTTGATTCTAACCTTAACAAAATGAAGATTCATCGTACTAACAGTTAACCTCAAACCTGAAATCTTATTAAACCTTAAACATTAAATCTTAACCTTAAAATCAAACTTAACCTTAACCTTATCCTTGAGCTTAACCCTTAACCTTAACCCTTAGACTTAATATGAACCTTATCATTAACTCAAAATTTTAACCTTAAACTTAACAGTAACATTAACCTTAACATTAATCTTAACCTAAACCTAAACCTTAACCTCAACCTTGAACCTTAACCTTGACCTTCTTTTTAATCTTAACCTTAAGCTTAAACTTAATTTAACCTTAGCCTTACCCTTTCCCTTACCTTTAATATTAACCTTAACATTGTCCTTAACCTTAACCTCAACTTTAGCCTAAACCTTAGCTTAAACCTTAAACTTAACCTTAACCTTGACTTTCAACTAAAAAATATAACTTCGATACCTGTCAATAGAATATATTTTTTCTTAAGTGTCTTCAACCACGAGTTTTTACCTAGTTAGATAATATATTTATCATATTCTCTAAAAAAATATAAATATATAATGAGTAATGATATTTGTCACCCCTTTTTGCTTCACCCTTATATCACCTCCTACATGGAAGTTTTAAACACCAATTGGATTTGGATCCTCTCCTAACTAGCTTCTATACTAACTATCCTAACAACCAATCATAATTAAGAAAATTATATTTTATTATATTTATCTATAATTAATTTTTTAATTCCTCAAATACTACACAATTTACATCTATTATAAAACTCCTATTATAATCTTTTAATTGATTTACCAACCATTTATAATATATTTTCAAATCTTATTATTTATAATTTTAACAGCAATGATATAATTGGTTGTTAGGATAGTTAGTATAGAAGCTAGTTAGGAGAGGATCCAAATCCAATCAGAGTGGTTCTCCTTCCTAATTACTTTTTGTTTTCTCTTTAATTTAATGCTATATAAGGTGATACGTAAAGGTGAGCCCAAAAAAGATGACAAATATCATTACTCGTATCATATATAAGGCATAATTGGTTTATAGAGAAACACTTCTCATTCAATTGCTATAAATTTGCAAACTAAACTATCCAAAATTTATTACTACTATAGTTTTGTCTATTCAAGTTCTAAGTAATTAAAAAAATATTCCCAGAGTATATTATACTATCAACAAGATTGAACCAAAATTAGACTAATTAGTGCTTCTCCATGCTCTTGCCGACGATCGCGTCAAATTTGACCCCACCATCACGAAAATAAACAAACAAGTCCACACTAAAACAACCCAAAAAGGAGTTCTCCCAGTTTAACCGTTGATTACGGAGTAAAGCGTTTTACAAAAAATCCCAACCGTTTACTAGACAGCGGTCAACGTCAACAGTAAAAAGATCTCTAACCACGGTTAATCTTGTCTCCCTAACCATAGTTAAAATTAATATTGGATTCTATATATTTTTTTGGTCGTTGGTTTTTAAAGCCAACAGACATGCTCTGCAATCGCTGTGTTTTGTTCATCACGTCCTTTATCTTCTTTTGACTTCTTCTCCAACAACTCAATTCCAACATATACATATATAGGCAATATATCATATATATCTCTGTATGTATATATACGTTTTGCTTGCTTGAGAGCGAAAAAATGGCGAGTATTGTTGAAATGGAGCGAAGCATCGATACAGATAAGCTAAGCTACGAGATCTTTTCGATATTAGAGAGCAAATTTTTGTTTGGTTACGATGATCATCATCAACAAAAGCTATGGACTCCCAAACAGATTCCTTCTCCAGCTGCTAACGACATCGTTTCCACACCTCCACGAATAGCCACGCCTCCTAGAACAGCGACGCCTCCAAGAGTGGCGACACCTCCGAGAATGGGAACGCCGCCTAGAGCTTTGACGGCAAACGATGGAAATCCTAACGTTTCGCTGGCGATAAAGAATCAAAGAGGTAAGATATGTGTTCTGAGTATCGACGGTGGTGGAATGAAGAGTATCTTATCCGGTAAAGCATTGACTTATTTGGAGAATGCGTTGAAGATTAAATCAGGTAATCCTGATGCTAGAATCGCTGATTACTTTGATGTCGCTGCCGGAAGCGGCGTAGGAGGGATTTTCACGGCGATGTTATTTGGTACGAAGGATCATAGTCGTCCGATTTTTCATGCTGATGACACGTGGAAGTTTTTAGCTGAGCAAGGGAATAAATTCTATAAAACATCGGGTAAGTCTTCAGGTAGCGGTAGCTTTTTGAAAAAGGTTTTTAAAGGTGGTAGTAGCAGCGGAGCCGCCACCGGGAAGTTAGAGAAATCAATGAAGGAAGCCTTTACCGTTAAAAACGGAAGAAGCTTAACATTGAAAGACACGTTAAAGCCGGTTTTAATCCCATGTTATGATCTCACGAGCGCCGCTCCTTTTCTATTCTCTCGTGCCGATGCACTCGAAACGGACAGCTATGACTTTCGTCTATGGGAGGTTTGCCGTGCCACGTCAGCTGAACCAACTGTGTTTGAACCGGTATTAATGAAGTCTGTAGACGGTTCAACGAAATGCATGGCAGTTGAAGGTGGGTTAGCCATGAGCAACCCAACTGCGGCTGCAATTACGCACGTGCTGCATAACAAACAGGAATTTCCATTTGTTCGTGGTGTGGAGGATATTTTGGTACTTTCATTAGGAACGGGCCAGTTATTAGAAGGAAGCTTTGATTTTCAACAAGTTAAAAACTGGAAGGCCAAAGACTGGGCCCGGCCCATGGCCCGTATATCATCTGACGGCTCAGCTGATATGGTGGACCACGCTGTTGCCATGGCCTTCGGACAAGCTAGGAGTAATAATTATATTCGAATTCAGGTATGTAAAAATCCAATTCTAACTCCATTTATTTACTAGTATTTATTGAGCATGTCATTTTCAGCTAGAAATATCGATGTATGCGTATAGTTTCTAACGTGCGCATGGTAGAGAGGTAATTAATGAATATCGGACGTTTTGGGTTACAAATTGCATGGGGGACAGGCTGGTGAGGGTGAAGGGGCTGTGTCACGGTATGGGGGGGAATGAATGAAGCTAACGTGCACCGGATATAATTTTGTTTGCATGCAATTAAATTTTCTAAAACGGTAATTATTAGTTGGTGATGTTGTCTTTTGCTCAGCTGTGTTTTGTAATTGCTGCAAATTCCAACCAAGGAGACATCACCCTTGGTTGGCGAGACTACAAGTAGGAGTAGTATTTTTAACTCCGTTTTGCTCACGGTTCACTATTCTCTATGTCACTTGTTTCTTTTCCTTAAAATGGTAAATTTATTTATATGGGAATAAGTACTCATTTAGTAGTACTTCTAAATCCATATACTCAAATATGGATGGATATTAAATGGATTTGTTAATGGGGTCGGGAGAAATCAAACCATAAACAGAATGTCAATTAAATAATTTCTGTTTAGACACACAATAGGCACAATTTAAATAAATGAATTACTATAAATTTGTGAAAACAACCCAAATACTTGGATGGATGAATACTCTATTATCACACAAAAAGAGACAAATAAATACTAATGTAATGAATGATGATACCGATATTTTAACATTTTCCACCTGAGAGATATGGGGAGGGGTCATCTTTTCAAGGTTGTCTGGGAAAGGATAATAGATGCCAAAAGTAGAATTATTTGAATGCATGTTAGTTGTAAAGAATGATAGTAATGTTTTTTCATAATTAGATTTTTCTATTTTGATAATTACATGAGTCTAGTTTTGTTAAAGTTCAACTTGTGTGCTGGAAAAACCATAAAAGGGTCTTTATTTTTTCCATTCTTGATATACTCCAAATTTGATATGGTCATCACTCTTGTATGTATAGAGAAAGTCTATTATTTTCCCATGCCTAGTTGTAGTTGTGTGAGGGCCATAACAAAACTAATTTGTAAATAGAGCCTAAAATTATTAAATTTGGCATTATAGCACTAAATCGAAGTATTAGGTAGCTTATTGAATTATGAATATTACTATTTGACATTATCTAAGTTGATGTATTATGATTAGGCAAATGGGTCAAGCTTTGGTCAATGTGGAGTGGACATAGATGGTGACTCGAGTGCAAAGAATGTAAATATGCTGATTGGAATAGCAGATGAAATGTTGAAACAAAGATACGTAGAATCTGTACTTTTTAGTGGTAAGAGAATTGGAGAAGAAAGTAATTTCGAAAAACTTGATTGGTTTGCTGGAGAACTTGTACAAGAGCACCAGAGGAGGAGTTGCAGAATAGCTCCCACTGTTGCATTCAAACAAGCTACTCCAAGAACTACCATTAATCAATCAACTTTACAATAATAAAAGTAAGTTTACTATATAAATCTTTTTTTAATATTTTAAATGGTTGCTTTCATTTTTAATAAACAGTGAGAATATACTCCGTGTTTTGTGTTTATCTTTTAAGTTCTTTTTAATTAATTCTGCATATCTCCCATTATCTTTGCTTATATTATTGATTTGACATGCGTTTGATGATCTCAACTAGGTCCCATTATTCTTATAATTGATCTATAATGCAGTGTATTTTAGTAATACGTTAGGATCTTATGAGTGTATAATTAGGTAAAAAATATTTGAGTTGTTTGTTTCTGTACCCGTGGGGCTCATTCTTTGTCATTTTCTTCCTTTTCACAAATTAAATATTATTATACACTCATGGTCAACATATTATTCTACTATGAGAGATGATTTTGGCTTAAAATTAAACAAACTTGTAAACATGCTTTCATAGTAAATGAAAAAAATTATAAAATTATAAAACAAAAGTAAGTATTAAGATCTGCGACTGTAAAACAGAATTTATAATCATCATACTAAATTGTTTATAGTTTTTAAAAATGATATTTAGAAAGAAAAAAAAAAGGTAGTTGACTTGTTCTAAAGCTACCGACACTAGTTAGTTTTGGAGGTGTGTGGAAGCGTAGGGTTGGCTAACCAGTCATTTTATGGTAGAACTAGAAAAGATGATATTAAATGGGACCTACTTACCAAGCTTCCTCTTGAGTGAATCATATAAAGTTTACTGTAGTTAGTTAGATTTCCCATTATTCAATTTTGTCACACACCCGACATAAAATCCTAGTACTTGATATGTTTGCAGTAACACTGTCCTAACTAAAGAAAATTATTACGAAAGTTTAGTTTATGAGAATTAATGAGTAGACTTTTGTTTGTTGATCAAGAGAGTTAATTTTTAACTGAATCAGTGTATAGATAATAAAGGCAGTGTGATAGTACATTTGTTGGCTATATAATGAATAAAAGAGGACTGCAAGCTGAAAAATATTAATTACAAGTAGTAGTACGTACTATGAAGCTATGGGCAGACAATGAGTCAGTGACCATAATAATATACTCCTACTTAATTCTGGTACAATATATAAAATGAATAAAAATTTAGACCCTACTCAAAATACACAAATTAGGAAATTACTAGTGGTAAGAATTAAGTAAGACCGAGCCTGACACTTTGTAGGGTGTTGACCAATTTCAACCGTGAGGAGTATGGTCAAAAGGCATGGTCTAGTTAATCCATAAAAAGAAGAGAAAGCACCCCAAAGCTCGATAATACACTCATGCTTATGTATATATATATCTTCAACTTGTTGCCCACTAAATGGATCCATCTACTGTATTCAATTAATCTTTTAACTTCTTATGTGAAAGTAGTACTTTAAAGTGATGTTTTTCTTTTGGGTTGCAAGAGTTACTTTATAGATGTTTTATGGTATTAAACAATTGTTCTTTTAAACTAACTTTATTAGTGTGCATATTTGCTTACATTGCTATTCTGTTTAAAACATAATTGATGCAGGAGTTTGAAGGGAGAAACAAAAGATTAAGGAAAAAAAGAAAAAGAGAATGATGAAATGTAAGTTAGCAGCTTTTACTTTACATTGGTGACAATGGAGAGATGGATATTAGTGAAAACGACACTCATCTGTAAAAAGTCTAGAGAGTGATCTTGTTAAGAGATTCTTTGTCTACCTGAGAAGGAGGAGTATAAGGATTAAGCATTATTGTGATAGCCACTTAAATTTCAAAGTCAAACTGAACTTATTATTTTGGTTACACAAATTCTATTATATACTTTATTATTTCTCATTCTATTTTTAACTTTGTTTATAGCAGGAAGTTCAATACATTGCACATTTGCATTCTTTCATCGCGCATTTTTTTAATCTAAGTCGAAGATCTACATGTCATCTATTTCTTGGTATTCTTTTTGTTTTTGTTTTTAGTTGTTTTAAAGTTTAGTATAGATTATAGTGGTGAAGAAAAAAGTTGGTAGTGGGGACTCAATTTATAGCAGGAAAACATTATTAAAATAGGTATCATTGATGAATGGATGGACCAATTGTGAGTTATCATATGGACCCTTCATGTAAAATTTAAAGTCTTTCATTTTGTTTCTAGTGGTAATATTTCGGGTCCTCAATTACTAGTTTTTGCCATACACTTTTTATTGTTTGGAATATTGATATACACTTTTTTGCCATATTTTTAATTTTACAATTTTTTTAACAGAGATTTTAATCTTGTTGATAATATTTTATAAACTTTTAGATGTCTTTCCGCAAGTATAAGATAAGATTAATTTTGATAATAAAGTATCTAAAGTGAGTTTTTAATTGGAGTATTGATCATTTATATCCCCATATTTAATTGGTTCTAATTCACAGTACAATATCTATTTAAGCTAAAAAATTTAAAGGGTCAATGACCCAAAAAATCAAAATAATATTATACTTGCCCCAAAGAATCATCCATTAATTTACTATTATAAGATTACATGTTTACCGTCAAGGACGATTCCCGTCAAGGACGATTCCCATCAAGGACGATTCCCGTCAAGGACGATTCCCATCAAGAACGATTCCCGTCAAGGACGATTCCCGTCAAGGACGATTCCCATCAAGGACAAAATTTAGTTTATGATGTTATTGGGCAGAAATTTTGTCATTGATGTTATTGGGCTGAAAATAATATTATTTTGATTTTTTGGGTCATTTTCCCAAATTTAAAATATATCTATTTTCTCACTAATTTAATATCTCAGTAAGTTATAATTAAAATTTCTCTATTATAGATGATAGTACATAACAATAAAACTGAAAATATGTATAACTTTATTTTTTTTATGGTCGTCTTCTTCGAAGTTGTAATTTTTTTCATGACTAGATAATATTTACTCTTCAAATTTGGTAAACGGTAATCGCATAATCAATATTTCAGACTTTCCACTTCCAAATTTTCTGAGTTTTAAGTTTCTTAAATAATTTAAGTAAGTTTAGGATAATGTTTATTTTTTTTCAATATCAACCATCTTTTCAACTCATTCTAATTGTCTTTAACAAAATCACATTTAAAATATAAATAATTATCAATTTAAAATTCACGACTCACAATCCACAAAGAAGGTCCAACTCTATATAAATCATTCTAAATTTTATTCTAAATTTTCTTTGTAACACCATCCAAACAATAGTTGCAAGTTTTAGAGTATCACACATATCTTACACTATATTTGTCCAATTCGAAAAAAAAAAAAACACTATATTTGTCCAAAATTTTAAAAAAAATTGTTGGTAAAATACATCATATGGTTTTTTTTTATATAAAACATAATACTCACCACTAAAATAATAGTTGGCGGAGGTAAACCATCATAATAATATTTTTTTTCACCTTTTACATTTTCAAGTGAAATTTCAACCTCATCTTTTAACTCACAAATTTGTTTCAAAAGCGCCGAATCTGTTTTCTGTACTAGCCACAACAAAACACTTTGCATGGTAAATATTTTTCATGAACTTATTTTATCCAAACTGGATTTTTTTTGTCAATAATTCTCCACAGCAATTTCATAAGTAGTGTTTGTTCCAAGCACCTAAGTTTATAAGACCAAAACCACATTTTTTGGAATAAAAATAGTTTTTCATTTAACTTGTGAAGACTTACCATTCTAATAAAAGTATCTACAAATACTCATAATTCATTCTCTTACACAAACCAGAATAAAAAATATAGACAACCATAAACACACCACCCCTTGGAACACGATTTGATGAGCTCTAGCCGACCCACATATGAAAGATAAGGTGCGTTCCAAGACCAAACACAACTCTCTAATTTATCAATAAGCGGTTTAAAATCTTTATAAAGTAAAATTGAAACTCCAAGAGGCACACCTAAACATCAAAAAGGAAAATTCCCCTTTACAAGTTGTGTAGTCTCCAATATTTCTTTAAGTATTCCATTTTTTATCCCCACATAATAAATGTTTGATTCAAACACATTCAAATGAAGATCAAAGCATTTTTCGAACTCCTTCAAACTGTCCATGGGAATCTTCACCAATGTGGGGTCTTCTTTAGCTAGTAGCATGAGATCATCAACATATGTTGAATGAGTTATCTTGACTTTCATGTATTTCAGGTGGTAATTGAATCAATGATTTGTATTTGTCTTCAAAAGTCCCGAAAGATGTCATGGCATGAAATAAAGAGGTAAGGTGAAAGAGGATCACCTTACATCAAGCCTTTTTCTCCCTTGAAAAAACCATATACTTCTCCATTTAATAACACCAAACAATAGGAGTGTTACACAAGCCTTTATCCAATTAATATATTTCATCGAAAAGTTTAGACCCTTAAGAACCTTGAGAAGAAGTCCCATGAAACTTAATCGTAAACCTTGTTGAAAACTATTTCGATCGTACACCTTGGAGAGCTACTATTGTTGTTGTATCCTCTCAATAAATATAGCATAAGATGAATATTATCAGTCATCGATCTCCCGGAGACAAAAGCATTTTGCAGTTTATCTACTAAATCATTCAAAATCAGCTTAATTTGATCTGCTATTATTACTGAGATGGCTATATATATATATATATATATATATATATATATATATATATATATATATATCATATTGCAGCACGAGATAGGTCTAGAATCTTCAATTTTGTACAAGTTTCTTTCTTCAGAATGAGAGAAATAATAATGGCATTTAATGGTTTAAGAAAAAATTCAGAAATAAAATAATTCACGTACCGCCTTAACTAATACATCACCAATTACCAGAATTTCTAGAAAAAAAAAGAAGAATATTCATTGTGGCCGGGAGGTATATAGTTATCTAATAAAAACAGCCTCTTTGATTTCTTCATCGAAAACTTCTTTACAAATCTCAAACCCTTTCTCACTAATCAATACTTCCCCCTAATCGAAAACCCTGGAATCAACTCTTTTTGTATCTACACTCGAAACCAACAACTTCTTATTATATTACACAAATGATTCATGCACTTGAACACCAGAAGTAGTTTCCTCTTCATTAGGAAATAACACTTTAGTAATGAATCTCCTCATTTTGTTTACTTATCATGATTTCATGATCTTTCCTGAGATGCTAACAAGAGGGGCAGATAAATATGCACTACACTTTTTTCCTACACCAAGGTTTTGTCTTACTAAGTTTTTCTGATAAACGTTTTAAGAAGGTAGTTTTAGAAGCGTATAAAATAGTACTATTTTTCTTCACTAATTTTTTTCCTACTAGTTTTTTTAGAAAAAGTTTAACGAGACATATAATTATGGATTGAATATCTAAGACAGAGTGTTATAAACCCGTATGTGGAATTTTATTCCAACCCATTAACTTTCCATTTAACCCATGATGACAAATATATAGGATTTACCTATTCTCTATTAATAGAGATCTCTACTATGTAATTCACATACTTGCAGTTATGAATAGAATATCTATATACTACTATCAATCATAATAAATATCTTATTTGTTAATTATATATATAATTTTTTAAAGTTTTCCTCTATCCCATATAATATTTAATCCCATACACGTTTACCTCAACTAGTATATTTTTTATATTCAAATTATCTATCTTTAACATGTTTATGTTTTGTTTTGACAAAATAAGTCACCATATATAAATAATTTAAACTAGTTTAATTTAAACTTATAAGTGAAGCATCTGAATAATTTAGCGAAGAAAATATATTATCAAAAAAAATATTCAAACAAAAAATATAGTAAAAGTAGATACTCTCTTAATTGTTTATTTTTCGACTAAATAAAAAGGAACAACGATCCTCTCAAATTCAGCTGATTCCTATTTTTTAGAATGAAGACTCCATATCCAATGCATGATCTTGTACCCACTACCCGCCACATAGCTTCCTTGGCAATGCTATCTACTTGGATTAAAGCGTCTTGGGAGGTGCTGAAAATGTATGGGACCATACATGTCCTCCAATTTTACGATCTTCTTTAACCTGGTTGAACATACCATCTTGAAGGTAATAGTATCCTGATACCTTGAATAACCTCAAGGTCGTCAAAACAGATTTATATGTCTCTTCGAACTCCTTGCAACATTCTGCAGCCGGCAAACCAGATGAACTTCCCCTTTTGTTGCAGACGTACATAAAAGATTCTGAGAATGAGTAAGCCGAATTCCACTTTTCCTACGACAACTACAATCCTTGTGGGCTCCCACTGATTTGTAAAGGAAGCGTCATAACAAAAAGATATATCACGAACCTGAGAAACAGTTGAAACCTTTTTATATTAAGAAACTCACTTTGTCATTTGAGAATCCATCAATGCTGACCAGTCATTCCCAAAGCTTTTTATCATAACTCTCGTAGTTGTGTCTATTACCCCGTCAAAATCAATATTTCCTTTCTCGTGAATAACTCTCACCCAAGCTTTCCAAATATTTCAAATCATAAACAAAAGATATGCGTTAATAATATTAGCAGATCAACCCCCTCTCTGGTAGGTTTTAACAATAGTAGACATCCATTCTTTTAAAAAGTCCTAACTACTTGCGTCAATCCTAATCTGGAGGGTAGAACCCTCCCAAATCTGCAAGTTGATCGGACAACAAAGAAGAAGATATATAACTGATTCACAACTGTTATTAGACCAATAACAACCATTATCCTTGGCACACTTACGTTTCTTGAGATTCTGAGCATTCAGTAACACATTATTACAAGTTTTCCATACAAAAATCCTAATCTTGTTCGGGATATTGGATTTCTAAACCAAGTTCCATAACCTTGAAGAAGACCATTTGTTAGTATCTGAAGTTTGAGGCAAGTCGAGGACATCCCATTTCATTAGAACTTGACAGCCAAATTTAGTCAAATAATATCCGGATCTAGAGAAAGGCCAAATAATCCGGTCTAGTCGATCTCGTTGCAGAACAAGCATACGTGTCATCTGTGATACCACCGGTTTTATTACAAATTGTCCAAGATTTCCATATCCCATGAATCCTCATTTTCTGTCATAAGTCATGATACATACTTAATATTCGAGTGTGGAGGCTTATATACCCACCTAATTTGAGACATTTATGATCACACATATTAATTAATTTGCCATACTTACTTGATATCTACCATATTGTTGGATGAAATACTGCCCTTTTAGGATACTGGCCCACGACCACGACATATTCTGTTGTAATTTAACATCCAAAAAAACTGAATTTGGGAAATAGGTACCTTTTAGAAGGCTAGCTGTCAGAGAGGCCAGATTAGTTAGCATTCTCTAATCTTGAGTAGCCAGTAATGTAGTATTCATTAGTTTAAAATCATGAAAGCTCAATCCGCCTAAATTTAATTAACTTCTCCCATGCTACCTAGTGGATCTGTTGGTGCTCTGCTGAATTTCCCCAAAAGCTCACAATAATGGACGCTAATTTCCTACCAATTATAGCTAAAAACAAAAGTATAGACATATTATAAGCTAAGATAACCTGAAGAATTGCCTTAAGAAGGACCTTTTTTCCTCCTTCTAAAAGTAGTTGAGCCTTCCCCCCCTTGAGCTTTTGCAAACACTTTGTCTGCAACCCATGCTAATGTCTCCATCTTTGATCGCTTATGGCAGCGTGGTATAACCATGTATTTCTCAAGATCCTGCTTCTCATGAATGTGGAGAAGGTTGATTGTTTCCTGTTTAATATCATAAGGGTAACTTTTTTAAACAAATAATACTTTATTAAAGTTATTACGTTGACCTGAAACTTAAAAATAATTTTCAATGCATTCTTGAAACTCGTGAATCTCACGCCCTTCAAGTGTTAGAAAGAATAAATAATCATCAAAAAATAATTAGTGTGATAATATTGGATAATTTTGAGTAATATAAACTTCTTGAATAGACTTTTTTGACACCCTATCCTTAATAATCCCTATCAAGGATTCTATCATAGAAGATAAAATAAAAGGGCATTACAGATTACCTTGGTGTAACCCCTGTCCGGGTACAAACCTCATTAAATTCACTTTAATATTAATGTGAAAAGTGACCATCGAAATACAATTATGAGTCCACAGTATCCATGTCTCATTAAATCCAATCTCTTTAAGAATTTTAATAATAAAACCCCACCAAACCTGATCATACGCTTTTTCCATATCCAAATTCACTTTAGCCATATGATGCAGTGTCTTGCGTTTCTTTTTTATATAGTAAGATACTTCCAGAGTGATTTAAAATATTACATTGAATGACTCTCCCTATAATAAATGCCTAATATGTGGGTGAGACCAGCTCATCCATTTAACCTTGTAATATATTCACCAAAAATTTTGACAAATTTTATAACCAAAATTCACATAAGAGATAGGTCGGCAGTCACCAACCCCCTGCAAATCCCCTTTTGGAATGGGTGTGATTAGATCTTAGTTAACATTTTACAAAGAAATATTATTATTAAAGAATCTTAGACCATAAGAAAAACGTCTCATTTAATAATATTCCAAAATTTATGATAAAACTTACCATTTAACCCATCTAGTCTAGGTGTATTCGAAGGTGACATGTCAAAGATAGCCTTCTAAACTTTGTTCATTGTTGGAACCCTTATGATATAATCATTTATTTATGGTATAACATTCTTCTTAACAAATTAAACATCTTCTTTCACATTCGATCCTCCTTTATTCGTCAAAAGATCATATAGAAGTGTGAAAACCTGGCTCGTATATTAGTAGGAGTCTTACACCATATACCAGCATTATCCTTGATTCTCAAGATTCAAATGGTATTTTGAAGTTGAACTATTGACACATGAAAAAAATTTGTGTTCTTATAACCACAATCTATCCATATTTGTATTGCGCGACCTGCCCAATATTTTCCCTCGTTTGACAACAAAATATCTAATTGTTCTCTAAATTTCCTTTTATTCTCCTGAGATTGTGTACTGGTTGGTTGATTAATAATCAAAGTAAGCTCTCATTAAATTTATTGAATATGGATTTTGTTATTCAGATATGTTGTTTTACTCTACCGTTTAAGAGTTATAATCATATCATCACTCTTTCCTACAAAATTGACAAGATATTCCTATGTACCTGGTTAACCCCAAGCAGTGTCGACAACCTCTTTGCACTTAGAATGGTCAATACGAAAAGACTCAAACTTGAAATATATTTGTTGTGGACTCAAATCAAAGTCATACTGCAATATTAATGGATAGTGGTATGATCCAACATATGGTAGAACTAACACATGAGCTTTGGGAAACCTATCAATCCGATTAGCACATGCAAAATCCTGATCAAGTTATACCTTGACAAGGTCATAATATAATCTACGGTTGGTCCACGTAAAGTAACAACCATTAAAACGAAATTTAATAAGACCGTTGGCAGAAATAAAGTTATTACATGTGAGGACCTCATAAGAGTTAATAGGGTTACGACTATCTTTTTCCTTAGATGATAATACGACATTGAAGTCTCCTATGATTATCCACAGTTCATTATGGTTTTATTTCCACCTACTTAACTCATCCAACTTAAAAGACGATCCTTATGGTCCGATAGGGCATGCAAACACCCAATATAATATGGCATAATATTATGATTAATATGAGAAATTATAAAATAGTGCTTAACGTTGACAATACTGATATTAAAGGAGTTGTTCCAAATAACCAAGATATCCCCACACCCCCAATTTATAAGTACTACCCTTAGGGTATCTAATAGAAACATTATAAAATTTATCTTGTCTAACAATGCAATCAGAGTCTTGATATTTAATTGTCTCAAACAAACAAGTAAAAGACGACCAGTATATAGATATTAGAGATGTAAATACCTTTCTTGTCAAGGTGTTGTTGTGATTCTATGTGTGATAATAATTTGCTATCTATGGAATCGCACGGGTTGTCGTTAAGTAAAAATGTGATAAGCTCAAGGTTATCGTTCCTCAGGGACTACCAAAGTTGTATTAGTTATGCTTTCAATGTAGTGTAGTGGAGAGTTTCTATGAAAATAATGTCAATATAAAGGATTTTGATTTGGTTTTCAGTTAAGGGACTAAATTGCAAATAAAGTAAATGATTAACTAAGGTGAAAATAAATACAATACTAAAAAGAGTAGAAAAGATTAAAGGCAATGCTTGATCCTTGCGAGTAATCCTCCTAATCAATTATTACCTTGTTATTGGTATAAGGGAGAATTGAGCGATTCTCATTAGCCGGGATTCAAACGTTTCTCTAACTCCCTTCAGGGTAGACTTAGAGCACAATCTTACACACCAATAGGTTATCTGATGAATTTAACCCCTACCCTGTTGAATACCTAGTGGACAAGACCGTCAGGTTCAATGCCTCTCACTAGGCGTTTATATACCATGTCCGAAATTCGAACCCCAAACTTAAGGTGTAGCCAAAAATCTCAAAGTACCTACGCGTGAGCAAGACATGGATAGGCAATAAGCATAAATATATAATATAATGGGATAATTAAAACTCAATTCATTTCAATAAACTAAAATTTTAAATATCCAAAACAAACATAATAAAAATTAGGGTTCATACTCATTGCAAGTTTCAAGTAATAAAAGTTTAGCTCATACTAAATATTAAAAATACATAAAAATACATAAAAATGCATAAAAATACATAAAAACTAATGATAAAATCATGTCCAAAAGACAAAACAGAATAACCTAACTTAAAGAATGGTGGGAACCGAATATTTGATTGTTGAGAATGGTGGAATTAGGTGGAAACCCTTTGATGTCTTCTATCCTTCTGCAGAACGATTTGACCCTTCCCCTTCTGAAATATCTGATGGATTTCACTGATAATGGACACAGAGGCTTGTAAAATAACCTGAATTCATTTCAAATAGGATCACTTAATTGAGTTACTAACGACCCAATCCGTTTTTAGGTAGTGTTGTCCAAGTTGTCACGAGGGAAGCAAATGGCATAACTTTCTCGTCTCAACTCTGAATTGACTTACGTCACCTCTTACGTGGCACTGATCTCAAGATATCTTCAAATCAAAAGTAATCAGGTCTAAAGCCATTACCAATAATTTGTGACCACTGAAACAATATGACGTTGCAATTTCTCTAGCAAACGCTCTAACTGTCCAAAGTAACTTTTAGCTCCAATTACACCTTGACTTGGGGTTTATCTTGACTTTTTTACTTCTTCTTATAATATTGGAACCTTGTGTCAAACATGTACCTAATAACTACACACTTAACACACAATTAAGACATAAAGGCTTTATAAACAGTAATATGTCCAATACAAGATATAAAAGTGCAATATGCCAAATATTAGGGAAAACTCCCTCACTTAGGCCCAATAAACTCCTAAAATAATGTCCCGTACATATATTAATCTATCACAAAAAGAGAGACATCAAACACACACATAACTTGATAGTTCCACACCAACACACTCATCAGAAACCGTCAAACGTCTTAGGATAGTTCGGACATCCATCAGAAAAATTATATCTCCTACTATATAGTTTAACGAAACCCTTCTTAACTCTTTAATATCCGATTTTCAAACTAATTCAATCTCTTTTAAGTCTATCCCTGGCCGTAAGAGCTCCCATTTCCTAGATCAGCCCAAAAGATCCACCAATAGATCTCCTTCCAACCTCCTGCCAAATTCTAGTCCAGATTCCCAACTCTAAACTTGATCCGACCAGGCCATATCATAAAATGTAAAATCTTCCTTAACCTGGCCCAAAAAATCCAAATATAAGATATCGGATCCCTAGTGTCCCTCTTCCTCAACATAATCTTCCTCGTAGGTGTATAAATTGTTTGAGACAACTTCAAAACCGCCATAAATTGATATTAGCGCCTCTACCTATTGCTCGATGAGATAACGTTCTCCTCACCGCCACTGTGTGATCTACTGGCAACGCGTCCCACTCCAGTTCCAAAGTACAAATCTTTCTCCAACCTATGTGATCAGACAACACCTTTTCCAACTCCTGGTTCCTATTCTGTAGGGCTGTAAATTAACCAAGCCGCTCACGAGGAACTTGAGCTCGGCCTGGAGAAAAGATCGTTCGCGATCGGCTCGAATATAAAAAATCTCAAGCTCAAGCTCTAATTTAAACTAGTTACGTAAACAAGCCTGCTCGAGCTCGTTCATTTACGACTCATTTATATCTATGAATTATATTATTAATATATTATTAACTTGTATATATATTATTGAATCTTGAATATTAACTTGGATATTTTTAACTTCCTTAAACATTTATTTTTAATTAATATTAAGCTTCATAATTTTATATCACACACTCCATTAAATACCAAATGTATTATGGAAATTCCATTTCAACCATAAAAAAAACTTTCATATGAAATTCGAGCTCGACTCTACAAAAAATTGTTACATAAGTTAAACAAACAAGTTTTAATATCCCTGACTTGGACCAATGAAACATCGGCTCAGCTGTTTAACTTTGATCTTGACTCGGCTCGTTTCAATTTGAGCTCAGCTCGAGAAGTTAAACAAACAAGCCTGTCCATCTAGTATTCGGCTCGTCTCGGTTTGTTTACAGCCCTTCCGGTAAGAATTCTTCCCTAGATCCTTTATACTAATGCCCATCCACTTCTTAACCTTTATCTTCCGTATTAGCCCCGAACATGTAATAACTTCCAACTCTACTCCTTTCCAAATCCGATCAATTCCAATCCTATCGGTCCTCCAAATCGGAGAACGAGTATCATATTTATCAACCCCATGAATCATCATCACGAGCTCTTTATTCTCCACTCCCTTCGAATCACAAGTCTTCCAATCTAACTCGATCTTGGCCATGCTCTGGTTACCCATCTAACCACCAAGAGATCTAACTTCGCTATGACTTTTTTTTTTTGGACTTGCTTCGCTATGACTATCCGAACACCAAATTGTGTGCCAAATACTTTTCCAATAATCCCCAATAGCCATAGCATACATACATGGACATAAGTAGTATAAATTGTATGTACTCATACTATTGAACATAAAAGGATGTGATAACCTCTTTGCGATATTGTTACTCATCGGGCGAAACTCATCCCAAACCGAAACACGCTCTGGAGGTTTTTCGCAGAAGAGGAAAAATCACCAGCTCTTCCATCTGCTAGACACCGTTACTATTCTTCCTCCTAAGGATGTCTTCACCCAAATATAACATCGATTTTGGATTCAACTATATCAAATTGAGCCTTTTTGTGATTATGACTCCAAAAGGGGAAAGTTTGGTTGATAATTGCGATTAAATTAAAGTTTTTCTTGTAAAAACTTGTTGCACCTCTATCGCTACTAAGTTGAGAAAGAAGTCAACCAAAGTCTATAATTATCCTATAAGGTGGAAAAAATACCACCATAAGGGGATGTGTAGAAGAGAAAAAATAAAGAAAAAAAAATATAGAGAAAAAAAAGGGAAATTTTTATTTGAATTAGAAATCTTTATAAAAGAAGATTTTATAAATGATTTTGTATATTTTTTGTTTGAATTTTTTTTTTTTAATTCCTAATCATTAATTAAAAAAATTCGCTCCATTTAATTTCTATTTAGAATAATTATAAAAATAAATACAAAAATAATTTTTAAAATGATTTTTTCTATAAAAAATTTCGAATACAAATAATATAAAAGATAAAAAATCATTTAGTTTTTTGTTTGAGCCAATTATAGATTAATGCCTATTAAAAAACTTATTTAAAAAAAGGTGCCTATAGTAAGATTTTTTTTATAGAAAACCGCCCCATCCCAAACTACCCTTATAATTAACAATTAAAAAAAGAAATTAGAAAAAAACAAAACAAAAACTAATAAACACACGCGCGCGTCCGTGAATTTTTTTTAAAATCGTCATAACTAATTCTAAAAAATAAAAAAAATCAAAAATTTATATATTTGGATAAAGCAAATTAATATTTACGTCTATGATTTTTTTCAAATTTTTTTGAATTTTTTGAATTTTTTGAATTTTTTTTGAATTTTTTAATTCGCAGAACATGGAATTCCATGTTTTGATATAAGGAATTTGTTTTCCGCAGACACGAAATTCACTGTTTAAAACATGTAATTCCATGTTCTGCGAATTAAAAAATTAAAAAAAGTCAAAAAAACCAAAAAATTCCGAAAAAAAATCATAGACGTAAATATTAATTTGATTTATCCAAATATGATTTTTTTCGATTTTTTTAATTCTTTTTGAATTAGTTATGGCGATTTTAAAAAAAATTCACGGACGCGCGCGTGTGATGAAATTAGTTGTAGGTGGTGGTAGTGGTGGTGGTGGTGGTGGTGGTGGTTGTGGTGGTGGAGGTGGTGATGGTTGTGGTGGTTGTAGTGGTGGCGGTGGTGGTTGTGATGGTGGAGGTGGTGATGGTTGTGATGGTTGTGGTAGTGGTGGAAATACCTTATTATTTGTTTAAGATTTAAAAATAAATATTGTATTAAAAATAAAATAATATATTTAATAATAAGGATAGTATAGGTATAAAAAAATATAAAAGGAATGTTTTCTATAAATAATTGTTCTATTAGGCATTTATTTCTAAATAAAAAAATTAAAAACTTAAAAAAATTAAAAACATCATTAAGAAAACAATTATATCTAATTACCCTTTTTTTTTTCATTTTTCTCAAAGCAAAAAGACCCTAATTGTTTAACTACAAACGCTATTTTGAACAGGATGTCAAGCAATACAACAACTAAAATTACCTATCACATTTAATATTAAATTCATTAGGTGCATACTTTAGAATCGGAAAACAATCAACACCCTCGGAATGAATTGAATTAGTAGTTAAAATGGGCTTGTTTAGTCAAATCAATATGGACTAGTTAGTTGACCATAGGTTGTTGAGTATTCTAAATTTAATGCTTACTTATGTAAAGACAAATTGTTAAACATTTAGCCATCGCTCAATCACTCAAATAGAGCACCAGTTTTATCTCAAGACCTTAGTCTTTAATGAAAACTATTTTAGCTAATTCGTTATATTCAATGGATAATGACGCATACTTTCCATAAGATTGAGTTTAGATAAATCATATGTGGTGCTAATGAGAAAGTGTAAATTCATATCCTACTTTCAGCTCCAATTTTTCTCTAAAGAAATGATAATGATTATTACTTGCGGGATTCAATGATCCCAAAGGCCAACTGAATACAATATGTTAGAAAAAAAATAGTTTACGTAACTAACTAAGCCAAGCCTGTTGTGGATTGTTTTTTATCTATGACTTAAATGATAAAAACTTCAGAAAAGGCTTGTGGAAAATTTATTGATTTTTCTGCTACTTTTAATGATTCATGACTCCTTTTAAATGATTTTAATAATATCTTAATTTCAAATAAAAGAATAAGAGTGCAAAATGTAAAAGTTAAAGATTTTAAAGATTTTGCGAATTGTTGTATTGTTTAGGCCTTGAAGATATATAATTTACTGGACAATTCTTTACATGGGACAATAACCATGTCCTAAGTAAGATTGATCGTATTTTGGGAAACCAAAAATTGGATGAATCCGATTACTATATTTAAGCGGAATTCTTACCTAAATCAAGAGTATCCGGTCATTCGCCTAGTTGGGTAACTATTTTTTTTTTTACAAAATGTTACAAGAGTAGTTCCATTCCGGTTTTTTAATATGTGGGTGGAGTATGAAAGTTATAATTCAACCTCGATCTCTACACTCACATTCTCATTTGTTTTCGAAATAGCTTTTGTGAATACTTGTGGCGGTGTGAGTTCTTTGGTATAACTTTCAAGCATTTGGGTGTGGGTTTTGTCTTCTTTGCACGCCTCTACAAATGCTTTATCGATGTCACCATTAAACTGATTCGTCTTCATAGGGTTGGGTGGTGACATTAATGGAGTACTAGGTGGAGAATCCATCCTAGTATCTTCTTCTTCTATCTTTTTTCTAATCAAGATCTCAATATTTGATTCCTCTAAACGCGGCTTGGCTGGATTTTCCATGGATGTAATCTTCCCTTCACAAGGTTTAATTTCAACTTCGACTCAATTATCAACAATTGTCTCATCTATGCTTAGCGTGGTTGGTTCTTCTATTGTTGGAATCTCTAGTTCACTAGGTGTAACTTGTGGCGATTCCACTTTCTTCTCTTCTTGAAGGCTAAACCCTTCAACCACATCGAACCTAACATCGCTATCTTGACTGGGCTTATGATTAATATGTGTATCTTGGTCAATTTGCACAGATGATATTTGTTGTAATTGCTCAATTGTTTGAGTTGCGTCAATAGTTGCTCCATCAATTGATGTTGTTGTTCCATGTTTTGCACTAATGATATAGTAGCATCGCTTTTCGCCTCACTCTCTACTACATTATCCATTGGAACCTTAATGAAACGATTGAGGGAGTCTTCCAACTACCTGAGCCTCTCTTCATGATCTCTAAAGCTCCCTCGGGTCAACTCCATGAAAATGGGCGCTTAATCAATGAAGTTTTGTACTTGAATACACCAGGCCTGTGGTGGATTTTTCTCTTGATAGAGGGAATTCTCCGTACCTAAAGAAAAACCTGAAAAGAGACCAAAACAAAACAAACGTAAAACTGAAAACAAATAAAACTACTAAACTAACTTAAACACAAAATAAAATAACTTTAAAATCCCCGGCATTAAAAGTAGAGAATCTACAGACCGCGAGAGTACGGGTCGTTACAAGTATTAGATAAGTAAATACGGGAAATTCGTCTCCACATGGATTTAAGTAGTTATTCTAAATTCGTGTTCAATATTTAATTAAAAAGATAAGCAGTGAAGTATTCTGTTTTCTAATTAATTAAATAATAAAATAAATAATAATTAATTATACAAATACGATAAGAAAATGCAAGTATGAATATATCCTATTGAATTTATGCTTCCTAATAATTGTTGTTTAGGTTGGATCCATTTGTGCTAAACTGATTCATAACCAGTCAATAACTTAGTTCTCACCTCTCCAATCATCCCTGGATTCTCTATTTTTGAACCCTTTAAATCCCAACTAATTACATCGTTTCTAAAATTAGGGTTCTTTATTTCCCTAATAGGATGAAATTTTTTGGATTATGTTTGGATTATTTTGTTTTAATTTTGTGTATATATAGGTTTATGAAGTACCAATTTTACCCTTGTCAATTATTGGGTTTTGTTAATTAAATCAGAAAATCGATTTTTTAATTAAAAAACTGTGCACATGACCCGCACACGGCGAATTTTTATGATTTCCCTTAACAGGGGGTAAGGAGTCACGAAAAACTAATAATGAAAGATGACCAGTACCATTTTAAACAGTGGAAGATAAGTTATCATAATACATGAGATATCTATTTACTTTTTTTGTTATATTCTTATAAATTTTGGTTGGTTTTCAATAATGAAGTATCGGTTGAAATTTATAAACAAAAAACTAAATCATGAGACATCTATTATAACTTGACAAAAAAATAAAATAGAAAAGGGGACATCTATCATAGAGGTTTAATATAATCAATATGTAACAGAGAAGGAGGTTGAGAACACATATAGGAGACGACAAAGAAAAGGATCAATTAACATCATACAAGTTGTGCATGCTATTGGTTATCTCTTTATAAAGTAGTAAAATATCCATAATAGATAAGGATTAAGGGACATGATAAGGTTTAAGGGTGATGACATTCTTGGAAGCTCTAGCCTGTATGGCCTAATTTTGTTGAACTACCAAAATAACAATTGACACTTAAACACATGAATGATGAGGGTGGTTTACTGGTTTAGTTGCGTGATTTAATTCTCTTTTATAATGACACCTTTCAACTTTCATTTTCTTTATATGTTCCATAATTTTCGTCCAAGCTTTTGTTTTCAGCTTGATAAAGATCGAATCGAATATTATTTTCCTTCAATATATACTTTTCTTCTTCCGTTACACGTTTTACCGGTGCAAATCGGCCCAATAGGACCACCAAAACAATGCGATCACTTATAGTAAAAGGAAAAATCGAAGTGTAATGCGGAATATTTTAACAAAATAATATAGAGTAATTTCCTTTTTATCCATGTATTATGGGTCAATTGACTACTTAATCTCTACTTTTTAAAATGCGACTGTTTACTCTCTATATTAAGTTTTCGTGACTCGTTCCTCCCACTTAACGGAATCCATGTACGTTTTTGTAACTATTTACTTCCTATACTAAGTTTTCGTAAATTTTCTTTTAGGGGGTAAATAGTCATGAAAACGTACATGGACTCCGTTAAGTAGGGGAAACGTGGGGTAACGAGTCACGAAAACTAAGTATATGGGGGTAAACAGTCACATTTTAAACAAGATAAGGTAAGTAGTCAGTCGACCCATAATACAGGGGGTAACATATGTATTTAATCAAAAATATATTAAACATATACAACAAAAACAGATAACTAACCAAGAGATTATAGTGACGTGGAGGTTTCACTACCCTAAAAAAGAATTTCGATACAACCGAAATTTTTACTGTTCAATTGTTGGTTACGCTCCAAGGTATAACCACTATATTCTACGTTAAAGTGCACTCTCAAACGAGTAAATGCAATTAGTTATAAAATACTCGCTCAGAAAAATGGATGAAAGGTTTTGTGTTGCTTTGAAATTCGTAGGTTGTATGTTCTCCAAATGAACTCTACAAGACTCTCTTATACTGGCACTAGGAGAGGCTTGCTGCGTGTTTGACTTTCCTTACCCTTGAACCTGTCTTTGTTACCATGATGGGACGATTGAACCTGGTCAGCTTTTGAAACAGTAAGATAGAAGGAATCCGACTAATCCTTTAGGTGATTTGCCTCTTTGGTTCTCATATGGCTTATCAACTCCTGAAGGGTCATGTTATTTGGTGGGGCTAAAGGTGTGATAAATTATTAGATAAATAAGATAATAGTGATAAGGACACACACCCTCATCTACCACGAGAAACTCATTGCAAGTATTACAGATCGTTTGACAGTTTAGTTAGTAAGTAAGCGCAGGGATTAATCCTATCAACGTAAAATCATGTTTGGAGAAGAATGTGTAGTAGAGATTAATTGCTTATTTAAAACAGAAATAAAGAGATAAATATTTGGAGAGAATAATTAATAAACTACTAAAGAAAATAATAAAAGTAAATAGAATAAAGATGAGAGATATAGCTTACATTTGCTAGTATGCACTTATCCTTCTAAATCTATATTTTAGTTATAAAGGTGATTAAATATCTTAGGGAGAAGTAGCCAGGATTCTATATTCCTCCTAACCCCTTTCTAGGTGGACTTAGGTGGCAACCTAACAATTAGCTATTTTCGTTATTACTTTCCGAGTCCGAGGGACTTTGTCACTTGAATTCTCTACTTCTGCACTGAGACTTTATTCTAGGGCTTCTGCAGCTGCATGAGGCTGAGGTTCCCTTGTCTTGTCAACGAAATCGAAGTCACGAGCGAAGGAGCTAGCCGAGTTGTTGCAGCTGCAGCTATCAGAAAGCAAGCAGAGCTGCATTGAACGAGGCCACCCATCTTCTATTGCACCACCGGTCCTTAATGCTGATACTCTAGACAGACCCAGCCCGTGGTACTAGTGATAGCCCTGATCGGCACAACCAAGGGACTTGGGCAAAGGGACCCTGCGTAATGTTCGGTGGTTAATCTCAAACCCTAGTGACTATCTAGTTAGGCAAGCCTGTCAGGATCACTACCGCACACTAGATGTTTATGTAGCGTTTCTACAATTGAACACCCCTTCCGGGTGACCATCCAACTGCTAATGGGATAATTCTATACTTATGCACAAGCAAGGACTACAATCATTAAATCAAAGCACATAAAACAGATATATATGTAATAGATAAGAAGCTTAGTAAATTTAATGGTTAATCCCAACTAACATAAATTATAAGAAATAGAATTGAAAGATTATATATGTGCAAAACCCAAGCTATGGGATAATTAGGTCATACTAGAAAGAAATAAACTGAAAGATAGATTCATACTTGTCAACTTGCTTCTCTTGATGTTGCTATTTGATACTAAAGACTAATAATTAAGCAAGGACATGTTTACAATGATAACTAGATGTATTTATAGGTGCTAGCTAACTCTAGGTCGAAATCTTGGAGTTGAAGGCAAGATATTGGACTCCTTTTTCAAACTAAATTCGTTTCCTAATATATAAGACTTCTGGTTGGTTTGGTCATATCTCCTTAGTTACTTATCAGATTTTTGTGAACTTTATATGTAAGCGACCGCAATTCAAAGATCAATATGCTCATAATAGGGCTCATTTGGATTCGTAATAGATTTTCTGCAGACTTCAAAACATTGGACGACTTTATAGCTTAGCATTTTTTTTGGCAGCTTTTCCTTTCCTAACTCAACTTTGTTTCCTTTCAACTCTAGATTTCACCTTGGATCTTCTTTCCTTAACTCCTTGACATTTATTTGGCATTAATTATTTCCTTTTACTCAAGAGCTTCACAATTAACACACAAATTATACCAAAAATGCTACAAAAGTAATAAGTCTCCAAAACAAGGCATGAGTTAAGAAACTATCTAATAATGGGAAAAACTCTTTAACAATTAACATAATGCACCTATAACGATGTTTCGTGATTGGATTAATTCATCACAAATATGGAGACATCAAGACCCCCAACTCAAAGTTTTATCATCCCGATACAATAAAGAATACGAACATAAGGAAGTCTCTAAAAATACACTTAAGTCAATTAAGCACAAGGGAAGAATATAGAAGAATGTGAGTATTAATCCTAAAGCAACTACTTAGAAAGTTATACGTAATAATATTTACAAACTAAAATACCTATACACTTATCATACAAACAATCAACACGACTCAAATTCAAGATCAGATTAGCTTTGCAATGCACGAATGAGAGGTTCTTCACTTAGTTTAACATGGAGGCTATAGATTGTTCATCGAGCCTAACTAGTATCCAATTATCCATCTAACTACTCTCAATTGGTTCGATTATTACTAGAACACATAGCAAATAATCATACGGTCTTTAAGGTTGTAATGTTGGCTTAGGGACGGTATGATCGTATATTTGGATAATTTAGATCGAGCTTTTGGCTCTCTTCTCACTAGGCATCAACGGGTCGTCCTAGAGCTTGAGTTACTCTCATAAATGTTCTCACTCAACCCAATGATTTGATGCATTAGTTAGAATCCCCGATGATGTATCCACATTTGTGATGATTTAATCTTAGTTCGAGACATCATTTTTAGTGTTTTAGGAAAGTCTAATACTCGATTTTCACATATATTATTGTATTTTCTTATTTCTTGTCTTGATTTGATGATTTATTATTTTTAGAGCATATTTAGTTTAATTTTTTGTTAAGTTTGAAGTTTTAAAGATATATGGTAATTAATTAGATGCCAAATCAATTCCGAGAGATAAAGGAAAGAAGATATGGATGAAAATTGGAGATAAAGGAAGAGAAAGATAAGTATGAAATAATAAAGTTGCCAAGTAAATTTGAATTCTAGTATCTATGTCCATTAAAGTGATCATAACTCAAGATTGGCTGGGAATTTGGACAAATGGTCTGAAGCAAAGTTGTAGAGAATTCCGAGACGATCAGTTTCGATATAAAGAACACGTCAATCGGAGCTGTACTGAAGGAGTTACGAGCAAAAAAAAAATCAACAATTTATTACTTTTTCTATATTTTAGGGTTACGAATTAGGGTTACGAATATGTTATAGCTCCGAATTATGAAATTTCAGTTGCCACACGACCGTGATTCAGAATCCTATATGAGTGTAAAAGGCCTCATCCAATTTACTTCTCAATATCTCATGACATCTAAAACAATCCAATTTCTAATTCTAGCCGGCAACTCTTTCACTTTCTAAAAACGGTTTCTTTCGTCTGTTACTCATGGGTTCTTGCTTCGATCTTCTTTACTAAACTTCTAATCCATGTTTCGGCATCTTATATCATCCATGTATAGACCAAAAGAGGGAATGAAGGGATAGGAATAGGAATACCTAAAAGCTTCACATTTAACAAACAAATTACGCGCAAATAGCTATAAAGGTGACAAATACCCAAAACAAGGCAAGAAATGAGATTATATCAAATAATGGGGAAAATCTCTCAGCTGAGCACAAAAGGAATAGAAAAAGATGTCTCACAATGCAATTTATTCTCCACAATAATGGAGACTTCAATTACCTACTATCATTAACTCACTAAATTTATGCTTTTAAGCCATTAAACACAATCTACATCTAATTCATCTATCAAATTTTTTAATTTCTTCCTAAAAACAATAAATCACATAAAAATGGAGATAAGGGACGACAAATCCCCAAACCCCAACTCAAAAATGAGCCGTGTCCCCACGACTCGAAAAGACTCAATAAAGAAATCAAAATCTAACAAATAGTGCACATAAAGAAATGGTAAGGAAGAAAGAGAACATACTCTCAAGGCTATTGCCTCAAATTATCAACATCCAAGATAGGATTTGGTGGATCTTTCGCTATATCGCGCTTTAATTGCTCCAGGAGTGTCATTATGTGCACTTGATTTGCTTTAATTTGGGCCACACCATCGACCAAAAAAGTTTGAGATGCTTCAAATTTATTTAATCGCTCAATTTACCCTTTCTCGCCAAACAGATCCTCTTCTTTTAATTCTCTCTCACGAGAGATTTCTTCTTGTGGAGGCTTCTTGATACCTTCTCCTCTTAGAAAACGTCTTGATCCACACATTATTGATATCATTACTCACTTTATATATTAATTTCTCTTCTTCACCCCGAATCATATTCTCTTTTCTCACTAGGCACGTGATCAAAGTTGTATGTTTCACATTAAACAATGAGAGTGGGGAGATAAAAAATCACATCACCTCATAAAAAATCAACTGTGCCACATCTACTTTTTCCCTTTTAAAACACAATTCAAAAAAGATGGCGTTTCTCTTGGTTACCTCCGAGGTTCTTGTGTTTCCAAAGGCATTTGGTGTGAGGAAATTGTGCCAAATTCTTGTATCAAGTTGAAGGTATTTTTAAGGCCATGGTGCCTTCAACTCTCTTTTGTGTCCTCGCATTTTTCTTCATCCAACACATGCTCAAAAAGTTGATTCCAATCGTATGTCTTGATATTATCCACCGCTTCTCGATACTTTCATAGTTTATCCAATTTCTTGAACTCGAAGTGGTTTTGAATCTCTTCAATTGTAAAAGGGACTAACTTTCCTCTAACTGGAACACGACACGACCTTCACTATCTCGGGTTAAAAAGGCATAAATAGAACTCAGAAACTAACTCCATACATAAACTTGAACGTCTCATCATGAATGTAATCCAAACCAATCTCTCTCTAATCTCTAGAAATATCTTGTTATCACCGTCTCCAACCTCTTTTTCAAATATTTGTTCATAAGCAAGTGGTAATCCGGGTAAATGTTATTTTGCGGAAGCTAATAAGGCCTTTGAAGCTTAATTCATCTCGGGAATAGGAATCTCGATGTGTAGAGGTTGTGGTTCTCCTTGAAAGTTGTAACCGCTTTGCTTTTTGATTTCACCACTGCATGCTTTTCTCTATTTACTTGACCCGTTTTCCCTTTTCCTTTGTACCCAAACTTGCAACTTTATCACTTGTTTTCTTCTCATTATTACCCAATACCTTTCTTTGATTCTTCTTGATCTCCCTAACAGTAGATAATGTCTCTATTCTTTTTCATCATCTCAATTAACCTTCAAGTCAAAGATTGAACACTCTTGAAATTTTTACCCCTTGATTTCGGGTTGATAAAGTGTTATTTGGGTTAGGAAAGGTGTAAGGATGATGATTCTCTAAGTGGGTATGATGAACTCTTTCTTGGTTGGTATGAGTTTTAGAAATTTTTGGAAAAAGATTTGGAAATTTTGGCTTTTGATTTTGGATTCTAGGTGTTTTGGATTGAATTGGGTGTTTGAATCTTTTATATTGGATTGTGGGGAAGGAATTGGATATGAGTTTATGGTGATTTGGTAGTGTTTTGATGTTAGGTGAAGGTTTGGTAAATATTTAATGGAGTTTGGGAGCTTTAAGGAAGAAAGAGGTTTAAGGTTTATGATTTTCGTAAGTGTATATAAGCTAACCTCTTTTTCCCTCTTTTTGTCAGCATGGTGCGGTGCACCGCACAGTTGGTGCTGTGTACCACATCAATATTCTAATCCTCGAGCGTGAACGATGCGTCGCGATTCACGATACATTCGTTGGGCACCGCGGTAATGGTGTGGTGTACGGCATAAATATTATGTTGCTCTCGTAATTGGACCTGAATTCTTGAACGTGGTGACGGTTTATGGTCGTGCGGTGTATCGCGACATGTGTATGGTGTGTACTGCATAAATATTTAGTTCGACACCGTGGCACGGTACACGCGCTAGTGACGATAGGGTATTCAATAGGGGCCTCGCACGGTACCCTATGTTGCAGATATCGCCTCTTAGGCGTCAACACCCCCCTCAGCCGCTTGCGCCTAGTAAAATGCTAGGCGTTTTTTCCAAGCGCCTTAGTCGGCGTGGAAGAGGCGCCTAGTTCGCCTAAGCACCAATTAATGGCAAAAAATGGCCGCCTAGGCCCTCCTTTAATTTTTTTAACTCTCGGAAATACTTGAAATGATATTATAGCTCTAATATGAGTATTTTCATATTTAATATAGTGGTGGTAGATGAATTTTATGACTTAAATAGATAAAATTATTATAATCAGTACACATGTCTTACTAAATATAAAACTACATAGCAAGATTCAAAACCTCGTAATCCCTCCTAGGCCCCGCGTAATAGGGGTGAGCACGGTTCGGTTCGGCTCATTTTTTTGCCGTAACAGAAACCGAAACCAAAACCGAATGATTTGGTTTTTAAAGGTGTCGGTATCGAACCAAATGCTTTTTGTCAATTCGGTTTTTGTCGATTTTCGGTTCGCTATATGTTCGGTTCGCTATATGTTCAGTTCGCTTTTGGTATGTATTTAATTCGATAGCTTGATAGATTTCAAAAGCGTTTACATGAGACATTTTATTTTCCATATATGAAGTGTTTGATTTTCATTTTATTGAACCATGTAGGATATTTCATTTTTGGAATTCAAATATTATATATTAGTCGTAAACAAATAATTTTAAATGAATATTTATAAAATTTAATTTGTGCTTTACCTTCAACAAATATTAATAAACGAATCAATTTTTGCAAGGAGTTTGGGTGTGGTACTTCCTATGATGGCAGAACCGGTCACTCTTTATGAAGGGGTAGCATGACTTGAAGATTTGAAAGTGAAGAGGGTAACCATCGAGCACGGTTCACGTGAATTCTTAGACATGATTATCGATAGTATGACTGAGCGAGGTCCGGGAGAAAGGTGAATTAATAATATAATATATCATAACCTTTTTTATGAGGTGAGAAACATTTATAGAATTAATATTTGTACAGATTGCCTAGTCAAATTAAAAATATATTAAAAGAATTGGATATGAGTTTTTTTTTTTTGAGCCAATTGTTGATTGATGCCCATTAAAAAACTTATTTAGAAAAAGGTGCCTAGAAAAAAATATTTATTGAAAACAGCCTCCTTATAATTAACAATTAAAAAATAAGAAAAAAACTAATAAACACGCGCGCGCGTCCGTGAAATTTTTTTAAAATCGTCATAACTAATTCAAAAAAAATCAAAAAAATCAAAAAAAATTATATTTGGATAAATCAAATTAATATTTACGTCTATGATTTTTTTCGGAATTTTCTGAATTTTTTGTTTTTTTTGATTTTTTTAATTTTTTTTTCGCAGACACGGAATTCCATGTTTAAAACATGGAATTAAACATGGAATTCCATGTTTATTTCACGGTTTAAACATGGAATTCCATGTTTAAAACATGGAATTCCGTGTCTGCGAAAAAAAAATTAAAAAAATTCGAAAAAATTAAAAAAATTCAAAAAAAATCAAAAAAATTCATAGACGTAAAGATTAATTAGATTTATTCAAAAATATTTTTTTTTAAATTTTCTGATTTTTTTTGAATTAGTTATGACGATTTTAAAAAAATTTCACGGACGTGCGCATGTGATGGAATTAATAAAGGTATAGAAAATATAAAGGGGATGTTTTCTATAAATAATTATTTCATTAGGCATTTTTTTATAAATAAGATTATTGAAGGCATAAAAAAACAATTAGAGAGTTTAAGGAGGATGTTTTCAACAATAACCCCTTTTTTTTTTTAATAATTGGATATGAGTAGATGAAAGGATTGAGGCATAACTTCTTTTGTAATTAAAACTAGAGCTAAGAAGAAAATACACTGGATAGCTTGGAAAAAAATTGCTAAGTCAAAAAATATTGGTGGCATTGGATTTAGGGATTTTCAAAAAATGAATTTAGCTTTACTGGCGGGTCAAGCGTGGAGATTATGGCATAATCAAGACTCATTGGTTTTTAAAGTGCTCAAAGGGATTTATTTCCCAACTACGGATATGTGGAATACTAAACTGAAAAATAGAAGGTCATGGAGTTGGACAAGTATTTACAAAGGACTACAATTTATCAAAAATGAAAACTTATGACAAATTGGTAATGGGCAAAAAATAAATTTATGGGATTATATTTGGATTAGGGAAGGTTATAAATTAGAAAAACCGGCGAACTGTGATCTAAACAAGGTGATAGAATGTTTTAACGATGATATGTCTAATTGGAACTTTGATACGCTCAATAGTATATGTACCAAAATAGATATAATGGATATTTGGAAAATTCCAATAATGAATCTTTGAGAAAGATGATGAGATCGTATGGACAGCAACGAAAGATGGGAATTAGTCTACTAAATTTGGATACCATCGTTTAGTTCAGTTGGAATATGAAAAGATAGGATCATCATCAAAGGAGGGTGAGACAATTAACAAAGAACTATTTAATATTGTTTGGAACCGTCGAAGGTTAGGAATTTTATTTGGAAGATCCACAACAATACTATACCAACTAAGAAGAATCTAAAGAAAATAAAATGCTTAACGGATGACACTTGTGAATGGTGTGAATCAGGGACTGAGAATGTTGAACACATATTTTTGGAGTGTAAATTCAGCAAAAGTATATGGGCTAACTGTCTACAACAAATTAAGATTGAAGATAAGATGGAATACAAGATAGGAGATTGGAAAATTAAAGTCATCGAAAGTTACTCAAAGAATGGGTGGGATAAGAGGTATGTGACGGCCGTGATTCTCCTTACATTATGGAATATATGGAAAGTTAGAATGAAAGGTTTATTTGAGAAAAAGAAATGGGTGGTTCAGGAAATACTAGAAAAAACGAAATTCACCATGAAATACCTTTTCGGAGAAAGAAAGGAAATGGGGAAAATGGACAGAAATAGAACCGTGGAGCAAAGCATGGAGGATGAGAATGATAATCCAATATTTTATGATGAAGCTGATATGTTATGGCTATGCGATGCATCACATACGAAAAGTTGGGAGCCGACAAGTATGGTGTCGATAGCGATTAACAAAGATGGTGAAGTCACGAATATTAATGCGAAGAGAGCAAGAGTGAATAGTAGTTTGGAAGGTGAGATGTGGGCGGTCTTATTAGCGATGAGATCGGCGGCAAATCTTGGATCTAAGAGTAGTTCTTTCTACTCTGATAACCTTGAGGTGATTCAAGGTATTAATAGAAGGGGAGGAATCGGCTGGAGGATCGTCCCATGATTTCCGAGGCATGGAGATGGATAGGAAGGTTCCCGGATTGGAAAATCAATCACATAAGAAGAAAATTCAATGGGGTAGCGGATATCCTGGCTAAAAGTACTAGACTTAATTTAGATTTATCTAATAGTCCTACTAGGTCATTAGTAGAGTTATATGCTTATATTAGTAATGTATATTCGGTTTGTATCAGACATCTATGTTAGACTTTTGTTTTGAAAAAAAAAAAAAATTAAACCTAGAGCTATATATAATACTCCAATTACGAGGAATTAGTTGATTTTTTCTTTTTTTGGGACAAGTAGGAATTAGTTGATTGATAACTTGATTATATGACCTTTATTGAAAAAAGAACTTTCATTTTCGTTTCTGTTTTTTCTGGCCATACAAATTTATAATAAACGTATTTGACAACTTCAGAAAATATTTAAATAATTGTAGAATTTATCATTGAATTCTTTCGTCCAAAGAAAATAAACACAATTGCTTCATAGTGATTTGGAAAATAAAGATAATTTTTTTTAGGAAATTCATAGTAAGCAAGTAGTTAGAAGAAGGGTCCCTTGAGTAGATTACGGTCTTGCAAGCTTGTTGATGATGGAATACTATAATTATTTAGTTGTTGTCCCTAAGTTGTGACTTGAAAATTCTAGTTCTTTCTATTCTTTTTGTCCTGTAACTTATCAATAATAGTTCGGTTATACCAAAAGCAATAATAAAAAAACTACGGGTTGTAATGCAGATAAAATATTAAGTAATATGGGTTTTTATGTATTAGATTATAATTTGTAAGTTGTTATTCTATTTCTCCAAGATAAATCATTTTCATCTTTAGATAAAGGAGAACAATCACTGATATTTGATATTATAAAATTAGTTACAAACATCACTATCTTTACTAATAAAAAATTATTCACATATAGTTAAATTCTGGTACCACTCGTTAGTATTACCGAAAGAAAAAAAAGAAGAGGGTGACTAAAACTCTAATCTAATCAATGTTTGATTAAAAATTAATTACTCATATATTAAGATAAATAAGTTAAAACAATGGTATTAAGGCAATGTCTAAGAAATGATTCTATCAACTTTATCTTAAAAATTTGTTAGTACATAAGAAATGTGCTAGGTGAGTTAGAATGCTAGATATAGATGTAAGGAAGTTAAGGCTCAATGTAAGATAGGAAAAATGATGATTAAACTAAAGTTAGGATAAGTACTACCGATGAAGCATCTATCCAGAAAGATAAGGAGATAGTCTAACTACTAACCAAGTTAGTCTAACTTAGCTAAAATCCTAAGGCAAAATAAATGAGCACCACGAGATCTTGTAAGCCTTCTATCAAATACTATCGGAATATAAAAAATGAAAGTTAGATTAGATAAGCAAGTAAAGATAAAGAAATGCAAGCAATAATGAAAGAGATTACACAAGCCTTTATAGTGGTTCGGTTTTCTACATCCACTACCTAAGGTATCCACCTTAGGATTTTAAACTTCTCCACTAAGATTATTGATATCTATTAAGGGTGAGATATAAACCGGTTACAATGAGGTTTTCTCGAGCTAAAATACAACCTAAAAACTGAGTCTTTTAATGGTTATGTCACAACCTGAAGATGAGATTTTAGTGGTTAAGTCACAACCCAAACTCGAGAACTCAAGCTAAAACCTCCCTTGTGTAATCACTTACACAAGTAACCACTTCGATGAGAAACCTTCTCTTCGAACTTAAACCTGAGCTCTAACCGCTCTTCTCTTCACTTGAATCTTCAATCCTATTCTAGAGTAAGAGCTACTATCTTTTTTATGATAATTGATTAAGTGCAAGAATAGTAAAATAAATCTTAAGGAAGCTAAGGCTCAATTTGAGATAGAAAAAATGATGATTAAGATAAAGCTAGGATAAGTACTACCAAGGAAGCATCTACCTAGGAAGATAAGAAAATAGTCTAACTACTAACCAAGTTAGTCTAACTTAGCTAAAATCCTAAGTTAAAATAAATGAGCACCCAAGTGTGATACGTGATCTTGTAAGTCTTCTATCAAATACTAAGGGAATATAAAAAATAAAAGTTAAGTTAGATAAGCAAGTAAAGATAAAGAAATGCAAGCGATAGAAGAGCCGAACCGAACCGTAATGAGCCGAATCGAAACCAACTCTGTATATTAAACTTAACTTTTCTCAGATCTGTATATCCAACTCTGCAGAAGCATTACAAAGTCTCTTTTTGTTCCTAACATGGCTTATTATACTCGTGGTTTATTATCCATTTGTTCCTAACATGGTTCATCAGTCACGGTTATTTCCCTCGTGATTTTTTTCTTTTTTTCTTTTTAAGAACCAGAGGTGTAGTCGGGGACGAAGAAGAAGAATGGAGAAGAAGAAGAAGGGGTGGGGTGGGGTGGGGTAGGGTATGGGGTACGGTGGGGGTGGGGGGGGGGAGGTTATTTTATTATTTATATTTAATATTATAAAAACTATTTCCCTAAAATTTGTTTTTTACCCTTGTTTTAACTTAATTAAACACTTAATTAGTATTTGGATTAAAAAAAAAATTGTGACATGGAATTGCCACGTCGGATTTAACGGAGAAAATGGACGAAAAATACACCCAGGGGGTAACGGGTCACAAAAGTAACTCTTAGGGGGCAACCGAGGCACATTTTAAGACTTAAGGGGCAACCTGTCAATCGCGTATAAACCCAGGGGGCAAAAGTGCTATTAACTCAGAAAATAATAACGCAATGGTTAAACGTAGTGTAACTTGCCAAGTGGTGTGGCTTTATTAAACCTTTGCCATGGTGTACACTGTCCCAAAACCAAAAGAAAGAAAAAAAAACATAATTTATCTAGCATACATGCTTTTATTAGTATACAACAATAATATCAAACATAATAAATAATCAAGTTCCTCATCTCTATTCAATAATGCAAAACAACATATAATTAATCACACAAATCCTCTGATCTCATCTAACGGTCACAAAAAACAAAAATTACGATGATGAATAATCACGCCCCCACTGAAAAGTGGATATTGGAGGATAGCTCTCATAGAATGACCTTCGCAGGCTCAGCAACTTTTGAGTTAACAGGATCCTGAAAATCTGGATTAGTTGGAAAGAGCATACATTGTGCATAATGTGCCATTAATTGATCAACAAGCGCTAAGGCTACAACAGCTTCCACCATGGGCACAGCTATACAAAATTATCACAAGTGATTTTAGTATTTGATTGCTATTTTCTGTATTTGTTAGTTTTAATATAATAGACTAACCTCGAGGAACAACACATGGGTCATGCCTACCACGAGCTATAAACTCTGTTTCATTCTTGTCTCTAGTAACCGTGTTTTGTTTTTTCTGCGTTAAACATCACCATAAAAATGACTTGAGTATTTTATGTTGGGATTAAGATAAGTAAGGCGTTGTTTGTTTTTTATGTAATGATTACTGAATGTAGAATAAATAGCTGAACAGAACATTCTGTTAAGAAGAGACGGTGCCTGAATAGATCAGAATGTGTCGGTTGATTTTTATAAGTGATAAGCACTTAATGAACTAATTCTGTTAAAAGGCCGTGTCTTAATGAATCAAATTTGGTTTTGAAATCTTAATGTAATAGACTAGTCAAGAGGTATTCAAATCTGAATTGGTCAGTAAAAACAAACTGTCTTACTGATTCACTAACTTAATGAATTAGATTAAGAGTTTATTAAGTGCAAACAAACACCAGCTTAGTTTGATTATTTTTTTATGAAACAGACCAATTAAGAGCCGTTCCTTTCTTGTTTTATTGGTCCACTGTCTTAACGAACCAAACTAAGAAAGATCTCATTAAATACAAACAAACAACCCCTAAGAAAAGTAAGAAAAAACTTACGGAAATAGTAGATGTTGGTTTGAAAGCAATCTTCATATAAATAGTTTCTCCATTTGATATTCCACCTTGTATTCCACCAGATCGGTTGGTTTTTGTTCTAATTCGACCATCTTCCATATAAAATTCATCGTTATGCTCACTACCAGTCATGAATGTACCTAATAATTAGCATTCAAAAAATGAGATTAATTATTTCATATAGAAAAAACCATTAAAACTTCAAATATGTATCTATGTTTCTACTGTACCTGCAAATCCACTACCAAACTCAAATCCCTTTGTTGCAGGTAATGACAAAACAGCTTTAGCTAATTCAGCTTCAAGTTTATCAAACACAGGTGAACCTAGTCCCTGAAATAATACATAATAAATAATATCAAAATCATTCAAATTATTTAATAATTATCGATATGACTTACACGTGGCACATTTCTGACAATGCAAGTTACAACACCTCCAACAGAATCACCTTTCACTCGTACAACATCAATGGCTTCAATCATCTTTTCAGCATACTCAGGATCTGGACATCTAACTATATTACTCTCCACCTGTTATGTGTTTCTTACCCATTAAGAATCTTACTTCATCTTTTTTATAACATACAAGTCAAACAAAAACCCACTAAATGTACCTGATCAAGTGTCACCGTTTCAATATCAATCAAATCCTCCGGGAGTACAACCTTGTGAACTTGAGAAACATACGCAATAATCTACAAAACATAACCCACAAATACCAAAACTTAAGGATTTATATTATTTAAATTATACATCTTTTTAGCCTATCAAACAGATGTTTACCTCTGTTCCTGCAAATTTATTGAGAATCTTTTTAGCAACAGCTCCAGCAGCAACTCTTCCAATGGTCTCTCTAGCAGATGATCTACCACCACCCTGAATCAAAAATATGTCAATAATAATATAATAATAATAATCATATAATTAAACTAATAAAGTAATACCTGAATCGATCGTACACCATATTTGAAATCATATGTAGCATCTGCGTGGGAGGGTCTATAAGCTGATGCCATTTCAGTGTAATCCTGAGATATTAAAAAGAAATCATTTATACAATGCAAAAGAAAAGGTAAATAAGTAGAATTTATTAACTTACTTTTCCTCTCTGGTCTGTATTTGGTACTTCCACTTTAATTGGAGACCCAGTTGTAAAACCTGTAAAGCATTACGAAGTTAAAATAATTCAGATGTTAGTTACTACATGAAAGAAAGCAAAAAAGAAGTAATTGAAAATAATACCATCAGCAACTCCTGATGCTATTCTACATGTATCAGTTTCTTTTCTAGGAGTGGTGATTCGGCTTTGACCTGGCCTCCTAAATACAACAAAAAGACACAAATATAACTAATAATGTAACTATCCAATTTAATTGTGTAACTATGAGAGAACATACCTTCTATCAAGATCTACTTGCATATCAGCTTCTGAAAGAGGAAGTCTAGGAGGGCATCCATCAATTACACAACCAACACCTCCACCATGAGATTCTCCAAAGGTTGTAACACGGAAATAATTCCCATATGTACTACCAGCAGCTTGAACTTCTGCAATATATCATTCAATATCTTATTGTGTTATCCAAATGTATCACCATGTTTATAAGATAGCAAATATATTCTTTTGTTTTATATTAACGTTGCAAATTCTCCACGGGTATATTTGCTAATATTTTGGAATAACACGTAAGGTAGGTAGGTATGTGTCTATTTCGCATTACATATGGATCAGAGGTACAATTTACTCATATCTAGTTAAATTCAAATAAACTGCGACAAAATTTAGCGGTAGTTATCAAGTTATTCAGATCAGAATCATGATAACTAAAATTAACCTCAATTTCATCAAATTGAGAAAAAGATTAACAGATATTTAAATTTAAGCCACTAGTATCTGATTTATTATCAAGTGGAAATGCAAATTATGAATTGAAAAATAAATTAAATAATGATTTACCGAGGCGTTTATGTAGAACTTTGCGAGTAGGTAGACGAAGCGATGGCGATGAGAAGAGCTTGGACGGATGTGATACAAGAGATCCAAGAGATGTATCAGAAGATGAAGCTCCGATGAATGTTTTGGTTGCTGATAGAGACGACGCCATGCTTCGACGTCGTTTTAATTTTTGTGATCTGTTTGTTGTTTGCTAATAATGTATGTAAATGCAGCTGAAGAGAGAAGGCTTTAGTGGAGTCGAAACATATGAGTTTATATATGAAGATATAAATAGTTGGTGTACTGGCGTGCGATTTCTTAGTGGGACCCATCCGTCGTTAGCTTCCACCTACCCATTCTTGTATATATCTTTATTTTTTTTCTTTTTTTCTTTTTGTAATAAAACATGTGCTACCTACCCTTTTTTTTTCGTTATTTCTGTTTATGTTTATAATCGTATTGGTGGGTATTTGTTTTGTGAAGAGAAAAATAAGTTGTTTTTTTTTTGGTCAAAGATAATAAGGTGCAATGAGTAATATGTATGTATGGCAACTAAATGTTGGAGGTAGGTGTCTTTAAACTTAACTTTGCATAGTCAAGTGATTTAGGATCATAACTTTGGATGGGTTGGTAAATGATCAATGCTTTTTCAAATTATTAGTTAGAAAAAATAATTATATAATAAAGAGATAAGGGGTATAAAAAGTGGGAGAGATTTCATTTTTACTAACAATATATCACAGCGACGATATTCAAACAAAATAAATTAATATACCTTTATATATATCCATATATATATATATATATATATATATATATATCTATATTATATTTCGAAGTTTTTCCTACGGTCCTGATTTACCCACTTAAGTGGTGGCCAGGATCGATTCAGGGAAAACATAAGTGGTGGCCAGGATCGATCTTGACAAAACATAAGTGGTGGCCAGGATTGATTGTGGCCCCACTTTTTTTTTTTTTTTTTTAACACATAACACGTCTAAAATCAAAGAATACAAAAAAAAAAAAAAAAAACCCTCATTTTACTCTCCTATCTCGAAACCCTACCTCAATCTTCTCCAGAGCCGCTCTCCAACTTCATCCACACAAACGGCGATGGAAGACCATTCTCCACCTCCGCATCACCGCTCGAAGACCATTCTCCACCATCACGGATTCGAACCCCTCACTCTCCTATCTCGAAACCCTAACTCAATCTTCTCCAGAGCCGCTCTCCAACTTCATCCACCACCGCCGCTCAAAGACCTCCACCGCCGCTCAAAGACCATTCTCCATATGTTGTATTAGCCATTACATACAACTTTATATGTAGCTTCTTCCGTAAACATCCTTCAATAACTCATTTGGGAACTATCAAGGTAAGATTCAAACTCCATCTAGATTTCTTTTTAGGCGTAAAAACTTGGTAGTTTCAACTTTTGACTAGAGATTTTTGTTTTCAGGGATCATTAACATGCTTAAAAAGTCGAGGATACATTGTGAGTTTCTGACAATCATCAGGTATACCAGAACATGCGATGACCTTGCGCTAGGGATTCAGTTCTTGGGATCGTGGTTGATTGTAGATCAGATGTAAGTTTGATATGAAATTTCTTAATTTTATTTTATTGCATTGTAACGCCTAAACTTTTGAAACAGAACTTAATGGTGGACATAAAAGGACCATTTTCAGTGTTGTTACCAGTGCTTGCGTTCAAAGGAGGAACTATAAAAACATACCAAAGTTTGAGGTGAGATTTCTACTTTGTTTAATTGCACTATGGGTCCCTATATTAAGTTTTCTGTTCTTTTAGGTTGGTGCTTTGTCAAGGCCATCTATGATGCATTACAATCAGACACGCGATGAACTACTCAGAAGTGCTGGAGAAGTATTTGCTAATGTAGCATCAGGTGTATTAAACGTGCGTGTAAATCCTCGAGGTACAATTCTATAATTTTACACTTTTTTTGATAATTTTTTTAGGTGAATTTTGACTTTTTAGGTTTTGATTATTATTTTTAGATGAAATGCTGAGACGCGATATCGATGAAGAAATCAATTATTCGTCTACGCAATATCGACATTTACCCCAGGTAGAGGCTTTAAATTCCAGCTTTTATCGAATATAATATATTAAATGTCTGAACTCACTCACTCAACTGTTATATATGTTTTGCAGAAAGAAAGTATTACCTATGGAATGCTACTAATGGAAAAATTCACAAGCTATCGGAAGAAGAAGATTATATTTCGAAGTTAAACTCTGAGCATTCACCTTTGGAATTGCTTGCTAAGGCCCTTGCGAAAGCAGTTGTATGTATTTTACTTAACTTTGTAATTTAACTTAATGCTAATTTATGTATTATTGAGGGTATTATATTCTTTTGTACAGGGGTATACAGAGGTTAATAATTGGTCACTTTTGAGTTATATTATGTTAATTGCACTATTGGTCCCTGTGACCTGTGTTGCAATTATATTTTGCTACACATGATATTACATAACTCAAACATTAATTAATATACATTTAATTAATCAGGTATGTGAATCATGCTTTATTCTCCTTTACTTCACGTGTGGATTATCACATCCAAACACAGCTGCTACGTATATAAACGTAGCCATGATGGAAGAAGGCATGGGAAATGCTCAGATTGCGCTAAGGTACCTGCATGAAGCCCTAAAGTGCAATCATCATATTCAGGTCTATCTCTTATCTCTCTATCTTTTATCTCTATGCAATGTACTCATATTCGATTTTTTTTTTTGTAACAGACTGCCGCTAATTTTCATGCCATAGCCATAGCTCTTTCATTAATGGAAGCATTTTCACTGAGCGTGCAACATGAACAACCACCCTACACATTCTTCAAGCTAAATTGGGATGTCCATGAAGGATGCTGTTGTATACAGATTAATTCTTCAACCACCCTACTGCTATTTTATTTATGTAGATATCGAATTGTACGTGGCTGCTCATGTTCGTGGTCGTATTTCGAGGTTTTGTGGTCGTGTTTCGAGAGTTCGTGGTCGAGATTCGGGGTTTTGTGTGACTTGGTGCTGTGCTCAAATCGATATTGGCAGATCTGTTAGATTAAAATCTAATCAAAAGAATTCAATTTTATGCTGTTATGGAACAATTTAGGATTTTCCATCATGAACTTAAGAGGTTTTTTAATGCTGGAAGGTGAGGCATATATCATTTTTGTTAATTAAACTGTAGGACCTATAGTGTAATTTTGCTTAATATATGGATTTGTTGAAGAATCTGACTGTTTATTGAAGTATTTAATGGACCTATAGTGTAATTTTGCTTTATATAGGGATTTGTAGTGCAATTAACTCAAAAACATTTGATATAGGGTCCTACAGTGTGATTTTTCCAAATATAGGGACCTATATTGTGATTTTGCATAGTATAAGTAGGTCCTTTTGCATAATATAGGGACCTATAGTACACTTTTGCATAGTATAAGGGACCTGTAGTGTAATTTAGCATAATACAAGGACCTGCATTGTTACTCAAAATTGCATCAGGATATTGCATACTATAAGGACCTATAGTGCAATTAACTGTTGTCATGTCTTATTGAAGGGAAGCTGATGGGACCCGATATATGATCCTACATGCTTAATAGACAGTAACTATTAAGAAATGTTAGGGGAACTTTCCAAGACTCTTTTACATAAAGTGGGGACGATATATTACATTCACAATTTAAAAGGACGCAATGGAGGTGTTCTTTTTAGGTACGTAATGACTTGCTTTAAGACACGATTTTCGATAATTAAAACTGACTCAATCTGTGTGAAACAGGTGTTATCCTGGTCCTTGGAGAGTGTTTAGAAAACTGTACTCAATCTGTGTGCAACATGTCTAATTCCTGATCATTGTTTGCTTACATGAGCAGAAAACAATGCCTACTCTTAAGGAAGTTGCTTTAGACATTCTACCATCAGCTTAAAAACTATACAGTAAAATTATAGACTTGCGAATTTATGGTACATTGCAGATGTAATAGTTTGATGAAGAATTAAATATTTTTGGTTAATGTGCTTTTGGAACTAAAGCCAAACTCCTCTTTGTGATTGATGGCTAAAGTTTGAATTAATACGCTCTGTGCAAATGAAATTGAGACTAAAATTTATCTTTATTAATAATTATCAGTATATGATACTTTTATATGATATATGTAATTTTCTATATTCATTTTTTTCATTCAATGTGAAAACCACGTAGATCCTAAAAAATTCAATCATTATTTATATTCATTTATTGAGTTGTTAAAAGATATTAAATTTTTTATAAAGATTTAAATTGTCACGGTTCATATACCTGATTAAATAAATGTATATTAATTAGAGAATGAATATTTATTATTTAATAATAAGTGGTGGTCAGGATTTAATCTGGCTAAATATAAGTGGTGGCCAGGATTGATTCTGGCCCCACTTATTAATTTTTTTTTGAATCTGGTTCGATTCATGTCAACGAATTCATTTTTGCTTTAGTGTCTTCGGACACGGTTTTTTTTTGAACCTGGGTTCGATTCCTGTCAACGGAATTTATTTTTGCTTTAGTGTCTTCAGACACGGGCAATACCTAGTATATATATATATATATCGTTAAAGGGATATAAAGAAGGGGTGAGATTGATTTTTAGGCAAAAATATATCACGGGCAACGCTTCAAATCATTCTGTTACTTAAACAATTTTAGACTTCCTAATCTACCCTTGGTATATATATTAGTTATTAAATAAAGAAATTTTAGAAATACAAATCACACAAATCGTTCCACTAATTCTCTCTCTCTCTAGTCAGACACTCTCTCTCTAACCTCACGCTCTCTCTCTCATTTTGCTTTTCTTTTTCTTTTTTTCGTTCACATTTCATTATACAAAGCAAAGTCACGATTCATCTCTCTAGCCTCGCCGTTCGCTCACCGTCGAAGCTCACAATTCCGGCGACACCAACCCTCGCCGCCTCAAAACCTCACCAACACTAGCGTCTTTCTCCCTCAGCCTCTTTCCTTCACCTTCCGTTAATAGTGAAATGTGCACAAGGCTTTGATGATATATCTGCTACGACTGTGTTGGGAACTCAACCAGCTCCGAGTAGCTACATTTTCATCCAAGGTTCCGAATTCTTTAACTCCCAAGTGTTTGATCCAGAATGGAGGGCCAAATGTAATATTTTTTGGAGAATATGACATAATCTTGCATCTCAATGCCTATTGATAATTTACGCCGTCATAATGTACTTTTATTGTGTTATATTATATTTGGGGGCTAGCTTGTAACTTTGTGTAATTACTTGGAAGTTGATTTGGTTCGTTATGTTGAGGGTATCGACGATGTACCAACGTTCCAACATAATTCACTTGCTCATGCATTACAACATAAACATTATATGGAAGAGCCTGTTTCAGATGGTTTAAATGACTGTTGTCCCCTGCTTGGCTACCTCCTCCCAAAACACTAACTCCCCTGTTGTAATTGTCGACCACCAAATAAAGTCTCAAAGTGCAGTTGTAGCCAGCTGATGGTGGTGTGCTGCTATTTTGTTTAAGATTGAATAGCCACCTGAGTCTGAGCTGAATTTAGTGAAGTAAATATGAACAATAATATGTCCTTCTTTCCCACAACAGTATCAAGCGCCCTAAGGGTCCTGAATCTTACCAGAAGTTTTGAACCCTCTGCCTTGTTTGTTGGAGTTGTCGCGGTTCTTGTTTCCCTATATTTGGATTTGTTGGAGCCTTGCTGTTTTCCTTTTGCTTTGAACCTGTCTTTGCTACCTTGACCAGAACTTTCGACAAGGTTAGCTTTCGAGGAAGGATGAGGGAAAGAGAGAGACTTATGCTTGAGTCGATTGGCTTCTTTGTCTTGCATATGACTGATGAGTTCTTGGAGGGTCATTTATTTATTTTTGTATTTGAGATGGTTGCGATATTCACTCCAAGACGGGGGAATTTCTCAAGCAAGATGTTGGATTAAAAAAAATTCCACATCTTCATGCCTTCGGCGATTACCTCCGCACATAGGTTTTTGTACACATGAAATTGTTCAGTCATAGGGTTCTGATCGGTACGTTTGAAGTTATACCAGCTCCCAGTGACATATTTTTTCTTACCCGAATCATCAGCCCCATATTTCTTCTCGAGAGTCTCCCATATGACCTTTGCTGATTTCTCTTTCACAAGGAGATCAAAAATAGGATTCGAGACGTTGTTCAACATCCAGCCCCGAGCCATAGTATTAGCTCTTTTGAACTTGGCTTCGAGAGCAAGATGTCTAGTCTATTCTTTTTCAATACGAACTCCATTATCCACCATAAGTGGAGGACCTTCGAGTATAGCGAAATCGAGTTCATACTGTTCAAGACAGCTTAAAATCTTTTGTGCCCGACGCTTGTAGTTGGAACCATTAAGGAGCTCTAACTTATTCACGTCAGAAAAGACCTTTGCGTTCAATGATGAAGCAACAACCAAGAGTGGAAAAGCCATTTCAGAAAAACAAACGGTGATATAAACTAATAACTTTTTTGAATTGTTGGTAAAAAATTGAAAATAGTTGTTTTAAAACAAGAAATGGAAATCCAGAAAAATAATTTCGATTAATGTAAACTAACCATTACAGAATTGGAAATACAAATGAAACACTTACACGAAAATCGAAAAGAAAAACAATTACACTGAATTATAATGTTGTTAAAAAGATATTCTAGCGTACCGGTTATCTCTAATTTCAGAAAGAAGAGAAGTAGAGTGTTTGTTCTTTTCGGACGTGTTTCGTAGCTTAAGGCAGATGAGGAGAATAGGTGAAGAGAAAACCTTTGTCTTGATTTGACACAAATCCTGCACGTTTTTAATTTCCAGTAATGAACTTGAACACGTGTTCTTTTGAAAGTACTAGATGGGTAAAATATTAAATGCAATTATTTTTCCATCTCTCCTTCTATGTGGGACTTTTTCTTCACAAAAAAGTGACTTTCCACTTCTCCAAAAAAATAGAAATGGATTGATTTAATACTTCATATTGAATTGAATCTTTTCCATTTCTATAAAAGATCATGATGGATTTATGTTAATCAATAATATAAATTCTAACATAATCAATTACTTTTCTATCTATTTTTTTATATTTTTTTATTTTTATTAATTCTTTTTCTTTCATATGTATAAGTGTTAAGTGAGAATAGAATGATGAGGGATAGGAAAAGAGGAGAAGAGAGACGGAGAAAACTAGGGCTACAGGAGCATACCTGTCGCTGTGTGGACAGGGGCGGATGTAGGGGTGGGCTGAGGTGGGCTGCAACCCACCCCAATCTATCCAGCCCACTATAATTTAACTTTTTTTTTTTTAAAATAGATAAAAATATAACTAAAAAGAATTATAGTATAAAATTTGCCCTCCCTAACTTAAAGTTTAGAAATTAATTCTATCAAACAATAAAATTTATTGACGAAATTGGACGTAAATACCATTAAATATTCAATTTTTTGGTTCTTTTTAATTTTTTTTTCATAGTTTTTTTTTTTTGTAATTAACTCTTAAATTTTTTTTAAAATTTCATTCGGCCCCCTAAATTTTAAAATTTATTTTATTCGACTTTAAATTATTTTATTTATAGAATTTTTTGTTTTTTTTACAACAAAATGTATGTTATTTTGTATAAAAAAAGAACTTTATCAGATATTTAAAAAAATAATATCCGGACTTATATTGCAATCTTTACACAATATAGGGATTTATAGTGCATTTTAGCATTATATAAGGATCTATCTAGCAATTATTGCATAATATGTATACTTATCATGCAAATACGGCAAAATAATTTTTTTCGGGGGCGTTACCCCTAACCCCCTTAGCCCCCCTAACAAAACATCCTGGCTCCGGCCCTGTGTGGATTGATTCACACTGTTGGAGGCAGTGGTTAGCTGAAAATTCAGTGGTGGTGGGAAGGTTTTTTGGTAATGATGGTAGGTACATGTGGTTTTGTGCCTGAGATCATTTCGTGTCTCCAGTTATAAGTAGTTATAAGTAGTTACTGTGAAGAAGTCCATGTTGGTTAACTTCGTCAGTTTGATGCACACCCGTTAGATTTGACCTTATAATGGAGGCTTATATATTCTGAATACTGTGATCCTTGCAGGCTCGTTAGCAAGGCTAAGTTCTAATACCACTTGAATTGATGTTTGCAATATCCGAGGCTCTTTTTTAACATCTCAATCTCAAGATAATCATGTTTATAAATGATATGTTATTTGATTAAATTCAAGAACGGCTCAGGAACTTTTTGACTTTATTTCTTCTAGCCTGACTATTTTTGCTAAAAAGGAGGGTGAATACTTTCATTTGCTTCCCTGGATTCACATTTAGTACTTTACGGATGAAGCAACCTTTTGTTGACCCTGGTTGCATTAGTGGCGTAGTTGAATTGGTAATTATTGGATTCTTGCATTCTGGTATATATTCGACCGCAAAACAGGTGTGGACATTAGCCAGACCCTCAACTTGGGTTTGTTTTAGTTTTAGTTTTATGTGATTAGTGATTAGTTTGTGTTGTTTGACGTACGATATTGCTGAAATTGAGTTAGATAGCATTCTTAGTCATGAAATCATCTTTTAACCATTTAAATATTTACAATGACATTATAATCTTCTGAAGACATCTAAAAACGACTCATGATCGATCTTATGCTTCATTCATGCGGTTGTTCTTAACTTCTTATTTGTCTTTTTTGATAGATTTTGATGAGTGATTTATATTTTGGGTGTATGCATGGAAAAAGAATCTGAAAACAAGTCTACAGTTGGGCATTGTTTCAATTTCTTTATGCGCGCAACAAGATGATATTTTATCTCAAAAATTATAATTATTGTCATACGACGTAGTAGTGAATGACCATTTCAAGTACTACATATATACTATTACTATCCAGCATCCCATCCATATGCCCTGAACAACTACAACCATGATGCAGAAGTTGTATGGGTAGCAAGAGAATAGTACATTATTAATGTAGATATACTTTTCTTCCATCATATCAATAATGATAGGTTTTAATTTGGTGCCACAATTTATCTAGTGTCGTGGACTCTCATTCCCGTAGCAATTATTGCGTTTGCAATTTACCCTTCTCGTGGATATAATGCAATCCACTTATTATCCTGGTATTTTGGTAGCAACGACCTCCTCTAGATTATCCACTGTTAGGAGTTTGATATATTAGTTGACTTAGAAGTTTCTTTCTTAAACTTATAATTGTCCAAAAGATTTTTAATTAGGCATTAATCTTATTAGTAATCCTATTCACCCCCCTCTAGGACTTTCAGCATGTTATACTTTGAACCCACAGGTTCACTACTCTTCATGTGTTGGTTATATGCATGACAGATTTACCAAACTTCATGCATTGGTTAGATGCATTACAGGTTTACCACGCTTCATGCATAGGTTTGATACATCCGCTGGAATGTTTGTTATGTGTCTATATGGGACAATAACCTATGTTGGAGCGTTTACAACATATTTTGGGATTTTAAAATATTCTACTTGCGAATGTGTTAGGTATATATTATTTGCAATACTTTTCAAATGGAGTTTCTTTTAACTTCAAGTTCCTATTCTTTAATTCGTGCATTGAAATGATATAATAAATTGTATTCCACGATACGTCACACAACTTCAGGTTTCCTTGTCTATATGTCACAAATAAATTCAAGTTGTCTTGTCTCTCCCCACAATAAGGGGTAGTCATTTGGTAAAAGAATATTCTAGTTCTTTTAAGTAGAGACCAAGTGAATTATCTATTATTCGACATATCATTATTGTCACTAGGTGACCAAGTAGATAATTTAATAATAGAAAGTTATTTGGATTGTGACATCTCTTTTTTTGCACAATGTGCATTTCAACTGCTCGAATTTGTATATTATACAACCCCAAAGAAATAGCAGATTTTATTTTCATACACACTTCTGATGAGACTTTTAGAAAATAATGTAAAGATATATATTGTTATGGCCACTTGTGGTTTATACAAAATACTCATTCCGGAAAATATCCTTTAAATTTAGTAAATTTCTTCATGATTTACTTAAAACATAGTTCGCCAATTATGTAAATTTGGTACCACAGGTAACATAACTTTTGGGCATCCAAAAACGTTTAATTAGATTGACTAAATGTATTAATTTTCTACGGGTATGAGGACACTATATAGTTCCACTTTATCGATAATATTCATGGCTATCATTTCGTGTTGGCTTATCTACCGTGAACTTTTACTTTTAGAATATTCCTTATTATTCCACATTTGGTGGTAAAGATATTTTTCCTACCTTAACCTCGTCTGCAGTTTGGGCTATCAAGATATCAATTTCAGACACATTGAAAAACATTGCATTTTCTTCCAGAAATGCACTTCCATTCACTTCAAGGAATAATTTTAGCTAGGAAAAACAATATTTAAGTCACTCAATTATTTCCATTACCATGTCAATTTACGTAAAAGCTGAAAAATATTGCATTTGCTTCAGAGAATGTGATTCTATATCTCCAGTGTAAAATTTCCAATCAGGGAATATAACATCAATCCACTTGTTTTGTCATCCACACGTCTATTTATTTAGATATCGAAAACAATTACATTCACTTTAGGGAATGTAACGCCATTCACTTCGAGGAATGAAACGTTGTTGTACAAGAAAATATAATGTTAAACCCTAATATTGGGTTAAAACTCTACTTACGACATAACTACTTCAGGAGTACTTTCATAACATGAAATCTGTAAAAGGTCTTAACATTATATTTTTTTCAAAATAATTCTAACTACAATAATAACTACTTCTGGATAATAATTATGTCACCTTGAAGTTTAGAAGTATAGCGACGGTATTCCATTTTTTCTATGTATTTTCATGAAATAAGTAACCTCATCTTTTTTTTGTTTGCATTGCTTCTAATCCTTTTTTTTCACGATAAATCTTGTTGTCATCACCTCATTTTCCTTTTCTTAACAACAATTTTATTAAAAACAATCATATATATACATAAAGATTGTATATATACTTTATGAAAACATACATGTAAAGTAATTTTTTTCAACACTTTCATGATTTTCAACCTCATGCGAAGTTATGATCACCACCACGCTGATTTCAATACAAATTAGAAGATGTAACATTTTCTTCAGGAAATGTAGTTTTATTCATTATAATGAATAATTTTAGCCAGAGAATACAATATATAATCGTATTTAACCCTACCAGTTTTGTATACGTATCCATTTTCAAAGAGATTGAAAAATTCAACAAACAATATTGGACATCTCTTTTTAGAAAGTTGGACAAATAAAAGTAGACGGAGGAAGTATCTATCAGAGTTTTTATAGGTAAATCTTAATAGGTAATTATTACTTGAACAAAAGAAAAAGGTAAATATCCATTTATTTTAAATATCCATTTATTTTTTATAAACATAAAACTTAATTTTAGATGTTTTTTGCTATTATGATTTTACAAACACATTATTTGTTATAGTTTAAAAGTTAGTTTTAATCACCATTGTTTAAAAATCCAGCTGAGCTGCCAGAACCATTTTCCAAAGTATGTATATATAATTTAATCGGCTAATAAATCAACTAACAAACTATCATATAGTAAGGCTATTTTTTTTTTTAAAGTGTGGCATATTTGTCAAAAATAATGGCAAATAAGCAATTTTATGAAAGTAATTGGGACTTCAACACTTTTACCGCGGTTCGACCACCATCTTTTTAAAAGACAGTCATTCAATGATCGTTTTTCACTTAATTCGTATTTTAAGCAAAAACGGATATTCCATAACCTTTTTTCACTTAATTCGTATTTTAAACAAAACAATTATTAAATAATTGTCTTTACATAAAATAATTTATTTAATTTGTTTCTGTAATAAAAAATCGAATACTATTTACAAAATATATATTATTTAGAAAAAACATATTATTTTCCAACTGTCACTGGACCACTTTTGTTTGAAACACGAACTATTAAAAAGAATGATTGTCTTTAAAAATTTTTTTTTTAAAGAAACAGTGGTCGAACCACGACTTGAATTAGTCCCTCTCTCCCGAAGCCTCTCTCCCTTCTGTAAAATTTTAAAACCCTAAGTCTTCCTTATTTTCACGGCCGCCATTACTGATTTTCTGATCGGTGATGGCGTCTACCCCAACTTTCCTTTCTTTATCTCTTTTTCTTTTTCCTTATATTTTTTCTTTGTGTTATCCTAAATATCTTGCCCTAATCACCTCTCAGTCTTCCCAAATTTATAGACACCTGTTTGAAGAATTGGGTTACCATTTTTCTCAGATCGGCTTCAGATCTGTGTTCATCCTTTTTTGGTGGTCCTCTAATTTTTTCCAAAGTTGCGGGTTCCTGAAAATCAATCCAAAAAAGTAATTGTTTTTTTTTTTTTTTGGACGTAAAAAAAGTAATTGTTTCCTCCCTGTTATTGTGTTCCAAAAATTATCTTTTATTTGTGGAGACAAAGTTGTGTGCGAATGTGATGACTTTCATCACTTCCGCCAGTTTCCCTTTGTGCGGCCACTTTGTTCATTTTCTTGGTACAGTGAAATATGGGTTTGGAAAAGATAAGAAACCCAAACCCATTGGCAGAATGGCTCATGTTTTTTATTGGAATTTTTTGGCCTTTTTGGGTCAAATGGTAAACATGTTTGGATTGTGCTTTGGTTCTTCGAAACTTGGTGTCTTGGGCTTTCGCTGTAGTGCGTGAAGACTGATTCACAGGTTTGGAAATCGGTTGGTACTTTTGAGGGTAGCCTTGATGATTCTTCATCTTTCCTTGTTATGGATGCTGCCTCTTTATTTATCATCATTCCTTCTTGGTCTCCTCTTCAGATTTACACCTCAATCACTGTTCTCATTATCTTTTACTTAGAAATTGCAGTTGCAGCCACAGTTGTTTTATTTTGGAAGGGTGAAGTTATTTCTGGTTTTGTTCAGTATAGCCTCATCTATTCCAATTTTCAAGCAAAAATTAAGACGATTCGTGGTGATCTATGTTTCGTCTCAGACTTTGCTTCACGATGCATTATGCTTGAAACTACGGTCTTCAGCCTATACAGTCTCCGAGCACGTACTGCTCTTTGAAGAGTATGTCTATCCTTAAAGATTTTAATAGTATGGCTAGATCCCACACACAATTCATTTATCATGGGATTAGAAGGACAACTAACAAATTGACTGTTTGGATTGCAATAGCTTTTTTTAGTTTATTTTTGTCTTTGATTGGTGTTTGTTATTTATCCCTTGTCTTTTATTTTTTCTTGTTTGGTTGTAATCACTTTAATTTTTTTGTTTCAATTGGAGTGAAATTTTTTCTTTTTGGTTGATTGTTTTTAATATAAGGTTTATTAAAAAAAAAAACACGACTTGAGTGTTAAATTTTATATTATTTTCACATGCATCTTTCATTTGTTAATTTTTTATCAAAATGTGTACAACTTAAGAATAAAATCCTAATTTTGACAAAAAAAAGTTCTAATTAAATTATGCGTGTACGTATTACGATTTTATGTAAAAAAATTTGGGAATAGAATCTACTTTAAGTACATGATGAGTCTGAATATGAGCAGAAGGCAAACAAGAGAGGATAAGTTAACTTGGGGGGCCATTCATTTCACTTTTTCTCTTCCATTTTCTTCTTTCCTCTCCTTTTTAGACACATCCAGGTGAATGTTCCGTAGATAATGTATATGTATGCTTTTTTGTTTGGTGATGAAATAGAGAAATAAATCCTAAGTTTTGCTTAGGGAATATGGGTTATTTCTCTATTAATTAAAAAAATATTTACGTTAAATTTTTTCATGTAATTTCGAATGAGTAATTCGTTCAATTTCATGAAAACTGATGGATAATTTTTATTGAGGAAATGTCCTATTTACTTTTTGGTTTTGACCTGATTGACCGCTTATTTCTCATTGTTTAAAATACGACTGACATCCTCCTAATTTTTGTTTTCGTGACTTGTTGCTCCATGTTAACATTTTTCGTCCAAAATCTCTGTTAAATGTCACGTTAGGGGCACATGTCAGGTTTTTAAATTTTTTTTTATTCATAATTCATTTTAAACAATTAATTAAGTTAATCCAATAATTAGTGAAGGATAAAATTGGTAATTCAAAAATACCTACACTATATATATCCAAATTAAAACAAAAAATTAAAACAAAGAATCTCTTAGCCCTCTCCTTCCCATACCAAGCCGCTCTCAGCACACCTCCGGCCACTCTTCTACACCATCATCAACAAGCTTGGAGAAGAACCCAAATCGGCTGTCGCTATATCATTGTCCGTTACAGCTCTCGCACATCCGAGAATCACGTGGTAGAGAAGAAAATATAGATGTTTTAGATCACAATCTATGATCTAACGTCATTATTGGTCAACAAAATACTTTGTAATGGAGCGTCATAAGAACTTCAAACGTATACACATTCATCAAACTGGGACCCACACAAGTTTATCACCTGATATTAAAACGAATTATGAATAGAAAAATATTAAAAAAACAGACATGTGCCCCTCACGTGACATTTAATGGAGATTTTGGACGGAAAACGTTAACCGAGGGCAACGAGTCACGAAAACAAAAATTAGAAGATAGTCAGTCGTATTTTAAACAATGAGAGGTAAACTGTCAATCGGGCCAAACTCCAAGGTGTAAACGGTGCATTTCCTCATTCTTATTATACAATAGTTTCCCTTTCGTCCAATCATTGTATGATCGGACCGACATAGGCTTAATCCGACATCTTTTGTAACTTGTTATTAATAATATAAGTATTTTTTCACAATATAAACTAAACTTTTCTTTCATTACACCAGATAGTTACTCTTACTCCATAAAGAATGAACTTAGAAAAAGAAAAGTACATATTTCAACCAACAATCGAGCTCGATCCCTAAAACATTCGTGAATCAGACTTTTGATCTTACTGTGGTATCATCAACGTAGGCGTTGCTATATCGCTCATGTATGTGGAAATGATAAAAGATGTAAACCGTACGTAGATATGATGATCTCACTTAATATGGATTCTTTTTTTGCTCAAGGTCCGAATCTCCACAGTGCACACCATCTGTACAACAATACCAATAACTTGTACATTTGCTAGTTGTCAATCGAATTGTGATATGGGAACATCAGCTCTTGATCTTGCTAGGTGAGGATAATGGTGGTGGTGGACCCTTGACTATTCATGAGTCGATGCCTTTTGTTGACCTGCATTGACCATAGTTGCACATGCCCTAGCTAGCAACTAAACTGGAGCGAGAAATGGAATATGGAAATAGGTTAAGGGGGGTCCATGACAATGCATGTTTTTGTTATATGCATCTGAGATTCCCGACTAGCTGTGTACCTAGCTTGCAGATATCATGATAACAAACATGTTCCTCTTTTTGCTCAACACCTATACATTGGAGACAATGCTAATATTCTAATCTACATATGCTTCAGGCCCCCATGTTAGATAATGTTTGTGATTAAAAACCCTACCTACAAATAGTAAACGAACACTGTGTAGAACTATAGATTAGGTATATGGGTCTAAACTCTATGCAGATGATCCTAGTTAGCTACAAGCATTTAGTAATGAGTTGTTTCACTTCCGTTATAAGGTTATGGTAAAAAGTGACCACACCACATGATAACAACAGTGATGCTACATCTTGTTGTTGTAAATAATCATCTAGGGTAGCTATATAGCTTACTATTCTAGTACCAACTTGACCTCAACTATAGATCTATCAATTCAAAAATTCCCATATTTGACTAGTGCCCTATCCGTACTATGAGCATACAAAAGATCAACTATACAATTACCAGTAATAGTATTTAAACTGGTCATTTTAAATCACAAATCCAAATTAGAGCTGTCTTACCAAGTTCTAGACTAACTAGTGTAGAAAAAACTTGTAATAAAAGGAACAAATAGAACATTAGTTTGTGGTAATTAAGATGATATTGATACAGATTCCAAGAAGATAATTGGGAAGTTGTGTATAATAATAAATAAGATGTAACTTCCATGTTAGCTAGAGTAGTACGTAGCTTCCAGCCTGGTGGTACACTCGATCGGAAGTGTTATTTGTTGATCGCTAGAAGTTTTTCATCATACATACCTACAAAAAATTAATGAACAGAAAAGAAAATGAAAAAAAGTGATAAAACCCTAGATCATAAGCATATATTTACATGTGCAGACAATATAATTTTCTGTGCATAAATGAGGATATGCTTGGCTCCTCATACGCCATTCACGGAAGCCATCGATGTAGCGGTGGGCTCTGCAAATGGCATACAGGGAGCCAGGCATATATACGTATGTACATGTATAGACCATATATATAATTAATCTCGGCATAAATGGCTTTAAATTAACAACACTCGGAAAGGAAGAAAGAAAGAAAAAACTATGAAAATTTAGACCCCATGCGAGGATTACTCTGCATCCGTTAGGGTGTGAAGAAAACTGATGAAAGCAAAATAGTGAAGAGAATGAGATTAGGGTTGGTATATCTATATATATCCATATATATATAATATTTGAACAAGGTAAGAGATCTGGAAGATCAAACTGGGACCTAATTAAGCTAATGGGGGTTCATATATAAGCCCCACAAACTCTTTATTGAACGAAAAGAAAGCAATTAATATAACCAAGATAACAATCACTGGCTTAACAAAAGGAAAGGAAAGGGCCCTGCTTAGCTTGCCATTTTTTTTCTTTCCTTTGTGGGGTTTTTGTGGAGAGGAAAAGGAAGAAGATGTAGGGTTGGTTGGTATTTGCAACCCAATGTTTCCACTAAATATAGACAAAGAGAGAGAGAGAGGGATAGTAACCACGCAATTTCCTAAGCTATTTCTCTTAGCTAGCTTGATAGTGTATTCTTTTCTGGGTAGTAAAGCATACGTTGCTTTTCTCTTCTGAATTTCATTTGTCTTCGTGTGTTTGGACAACATGGATTCTTCTCTCTCTAGCTACTGTATTTTATTATTATTATAGAGAAGGATCCATGTACAAGTGATTTTGTAATGGTAACACTTCGACAAAATAAAGTATTTACCATAGATAAAGAAAGTTAGGTGTGACCACTAGTACTGTTCCGATCAATATTAAAACTATATCCGAAAATGGTCGCTAGAATATATTCATTAATAACGATTATTATTGATCGTGAATTTTTGTTTAAACAATACATATTAGAATTTGTCCACCCAATTTTATCTATATGCTTTAGCAACCATTACTTAATCTCCAATTCACCAAATATATAAATTTATTTGAGCTCATTTTTCCATTATCTATCATTACTTATCAAATTTTCAGCCAAAAGAAAAGAGGTACACGTCTCAAGAAGAGGGAAGAAAGGTTTTACACCTAAATATCATTATTCTCCATTATTCAACAACCGAGTCATTTGGTATTTTAGATTAATTCAAGTCTATTATGTCTTCTGAACATTATTCTATAATTAGTTTTATGTATTTTCATTTATTTTAGGAGATAAATACTTTATGCTTGAAACTTGCTATGAGTATATAAACCCTAGTTGATTATTATTTATGTTTTGGACATTTGAGATATTATTATATTAAAATAAACTGAAGTTTTTATATATTCCATAGTTTTTTTTATATATATATATATATATTTAAACTTGTTGTCTATCTATGTCTTGATTACGCATAGGTACAGTAAGTAGCCAAGATTCTATATTCCTCCTAACCCCCTTTCGGGTAGACTTAGGTGGCGACCTAACAATTACCAGGGGACTTGGGTAAGAGAACCCTCCGCAATGATCGATGTTTAATCTGAAACCCTAATGACTATGTAGTTAGGAAAGCTCGTCAGGATTACTACCGCACACTAGACGTTTATGTGGTGTTTCAACAATTAGTCTCCCCTTCCGGGTGACCATCCAACTGCTATTAATAGGGTAGTATATACTCGTGCACTAGCAAGAACTACAGTCAATACATCAAAGCACATAAAACAAATACAAAGGTTAAAAAGCTCAATCGATTTAAAAAGGTTTTTCACAAAAAAAATTAGATAGAAGAAACTAGAATTCAAATATTATACATATGCAAAACCCAAGCTATGGGAAAATAAGTTCATCCTAACAAGAAATAAACTAAAATAAAGATACATACTGTCAACTTGCTTCTCCTGATGTTGCTACTTGATACTAAGACTAATAATTAAGTAAGGACGTGTTTACAATGATAAGAGTATTTGTAGGTGTTTTCTAACCCTAGGTCAAAATCTTGGAGTGGAAGGAAAGTAATTGAAGTCCAAGTCCAATTCAAATTCATTTCCTAAATATAGGAGAGGATAAACACTACTGTTTTGTTATGTTCATATCTTCTTCGTTACAAGGCCAAATTTCGCCCACTTTATATCAAAACGACCGAAGAGAAAATATCTATCTAACTATTTAGTGTCTCGTACAAAATCCTAGCCAATTTGGAGTTATATTCACTTTAGTGGACGTACCTGCAGAATAGGCAGATTTATTTGACAACTTTTTCTTTCCTAATTCAACTTTGCTTCCTTTTATCTCCCGATTCTTCCTGGATCTTCTTTCCTTAACTCTTTAGAATTGATTTGGAATCTAATTATATTTCATAAACCTTAAGCGATTCACATTAACACAAAAATTAAACCAAATATGATCAAAAAGTAATAAATCATCAAAATAAGTCACAAAAAATTTCTCTCCCTAGCCATTCATAGCCTTTAAGTTTATTCCATCAATTTTATTTTCTTTTCACCTCATTACCCCCGTTTTTTTTTCATTTTTAGCTTCTTTTTTCGTCAGATTAAGTGTTATTACCCAATAGCACTTTTCTGATACCTTTACACCTAAACTTCCGTACTCACCCACCACACCACAAACACACAAACCGCCTCATCTCTTCTCTCCATCTTTTTTTTTCTTTTAATTTTCCTTTTTCGTGTTTACTCTCTTTGATTCAAAAATGACAAAAATGATTAAATCAGATCGTATCAATGCTTCACACTCAAAATCAAAAGGTAAAACAACGTATACAAACATCACTAAAATGATGTTCTTGCCTGATGAGAAGACACTGTAAACAGCGAAGTTACTCCAACTACTAGGGTTTACAGTAGAGATACTAGTAGCGATGAAGAAGTGGTTGTTGTCAAAGAAACATCTACGTTCAAAGGTAACTCGAGTGAGGAAAGAGCAGGTATACCCGATTCGAAGTCAAAACCTAAGAAATGGTCGAAGCTATTTGGAGGAAATGAGACCCCAGTTCTTATATTGGACTTTCACGCCCCGACTTGTCAAGGAGGTAAGAAGATCATTACTCAAGCAAAAGATGTGTTAGAATAAGGATCAATTCAGTGGGAAAATTGTTTAATAGGCCAATTTTTATATTCTTCCCCCTTGTTCTACAATATAGTGAATTTTGTTAAGTTCCAGTGGTCCAAATTTGGGAAAATTGAGATTAAATCAAGTAACCAAGGTATTTTTATCTTTAAATTTGAGAATGAACAGATGTGCAGTAAAGTGTTGGAGCAAATGTGGCATATAAACGATACTCCATTGCTATTATGTCCATGGAGAATGGGAATGCAGTTTGAAAAAGTAAATGTATCGAAGATTACAATATGGGTGCGGCTCATAAACATACCTATGTCACTATGGACTAGAAGAGGACTAATCTATATCGCAAGTGGAATAGGGAATCCTCTGCAGATGGACACAATGACTGAGTCTAGAACAAGACTGGGTTATGCGTGGGTTTGTAATGAAATAGACACCAAATAGGAATTGCCTGATGAACTGTTTATTGATATGGGAATGGAGGATTTACAAGTTGTCAAGGTGGAGTACGACTGGAAGCCTAAGGTTTGTGTCATATGTAATAGAATTGGACATTTGGAGGAAAAGTGCCCAAATATGGTTAAATTGTTGGTCCCAAAAGTAAAGGTTGATAATAAAAATGATAAGGGTACAGGAAAGAGTGAGGAGAATGAATGGAGGGTTACTAATCACAGAAATTAGAGTAAGAAGAATAAAGCTTCCACATCTACTGATGTCACTAGTATTAATGCTTTTGAGACACTTCAGAATAATGTTGAGAGTGAGATAGATTCTGATATGTTAGAATTTATCAATCAAGGTGGAGAAAAAGAGGTTACTAGACCTCCTAATTTATGAATATTGCGTCTTGGAATGTGAGAGGGTTTAACAACCTTCTCAGACAGTTAAATGTTAGGGATTTTATTTCATCTAATAATATTAAACTGATTGGTCCTCTTGAAACTAAGGTGAAGATTCATAGAAGTTTATCTATAATAAATGCTCACTTTTCTTACTTGGAGGTGATGCACAATTATAATAATTATGAAGATGGTAGAATATGGATTTTATGGGATAAAAATCATATGAAAGTAGAATTGCTATATGAAAGTAGAATTGCTATATGAAACTTCTCAGCTTATATTCATTTATGTTACTATTTTGGACACAAATGAGTCCTATGTTGGGTATATTTATGAAAGCAATGATGATGATGAAAGGCTTGTGTTATGGAATGACATGATTAAAATTAGTCATGACTATGAAAATCAACTTATCTGCTATATGGGAGATTATAATGAAATCCTTAATATAGAAGATAGATTAAATTATGATTTACTGCCTAATAGCTCTTTACAATTTGCAGACTATATTGAAGAGGCTTCTCTTTATGAACACCACTATGGAGGGCAATTATTTACTTGGAAAAACAAAAACGACACAGGGCAGCTTAGGGCGAGCAAAATTGATAGGGTATTCATAAAAAGTAAGCGGATGAGTAAATTTCAATCAAGTACAGTGATCATTCTTCCTTCAACCTCTGATCATTGTTCGATTAGACTCGCAATTGGTACAACAAAAAGTGTTGCTCCTTGTTTATTCAGGTTCTTCAATATTTGGACATCTCATGAGAATTATCAGGAGATTATAAGGAAGACTTGGGCCACCAAATTCACTGGGAATCGAATGTTTGTTTTGTGTATGAAACTCAGAGAGGTTAAAGGGGTATTAAAGAAATTTAATAACAAATAATTCAAGAAGAACTCTGAAGACATTAATAACATCCAGGTTCAGCTAGAATTAGTCCAGACCAGAATTATGAAAGGATGCTATTTAAGTACTGATTTAGCTGAGGAAAAAATACTTGTCAAGAATTTATAAATGGCAACTATCAATCATCATGAAGCTATGACGCAAAAGTCGTGTGCTATGTTCATAAATGACTATGACTGTAGTTCTGAATATTATTACAGAATGATTAAGGGGAGAGTCACCAAGAATCACAATGCAACTATCACTAGAGAAGAGGGAACTGTTCTCACTAATCCTGATGATATAAAATCTGAGTTTGTAAATTATTATAATAACTTGCTTGGAACAGAAGAAAGAAATCAGGAATTTTTTTCTATTAGTACTATTAAATTAATTCTAAAGAAAGAGATTTCTGGGGAATTTGATGATACACTTATAGCTCCGATATCTAATGAGGAAATTAAGGCTACTCTATTTGCGATTGGTATGGGAAAAGCCCTAGCCCTGATGGTTTTACGGCGTGCTTCGTCAAATCATCCTGGGATATATTAGGAGAGGACTTCTGTTCAGCTATTAAACAATGTTTTGAGTCAGGTAAATTGCTTAGTCAAATTAATGCTACGAATATTATTTTAACTCCTAAGAAAAAAAACCCTTCAAGTGTTAAGAAGTTTTGCCCTATCTCTTGTGTAAATATCATATACAAGACTATTTCAAGGATTCTTATGAATAGACTTAAAAAAGTCATGGGCTCTATTATATCATTAAATCAAACGGCTTATGTGGGTGGAAGGTGCATTAGTGATAATATTTTAATAGCTCAAGAAGTAGTGCTAGGATATGAAAAAATAACTGCTAGTCCTTCTTCAACTGTTAATTTGGACCTACAAAAAGCGTATGACAGTGTTAATTGGCAATTTTTAATTATTACTATGTATGCTCTTAAGTTTCTAGAAAAATTTAGTAATTGGATAGTAATGTGTATTTGCACTCCTTCATTTTCTATATGTGTAAATGGCGAATCGTGTAGTTACTTAAGGGGAAGAGAGGGTTAAGATGAGGATACCCTCTCTCTCCCTATCTTTTTGCGATATGTATGGAGGTTTTCTCCTATTTATTCCAGATTGTATCAGATAAGAAGAGATTTAACTTCCATCCGAGGTGTAAAGAGGTTAATATTAACCACCTAATTTTTGTTGACGATTTGATTATATTTATGAAAGGGGATAAAGAATCAGCAGGGGTTGCTAAAAATGCGCTTGATCTATTCACAAGATGTTCAGGTTTGCACATTAATTTCCAGAAAAGTGAGTTATATTTTGGTGGGGTGAATGATGATACTAAAAGAGATATATCTAATATATTGAATATTAAAGTGGGTTCACTCCCAGTGAGATATTTAGATGTTCCCTTAGACTCAAAAAAGTTTAATGTCAAGGATGGAGATGTGCTAGTGGAAAAAATTTGTAGTAGTATTAAACAGTTGTGTTCAAAGCATTTGTCTTATGCAGGTAGGGTGGAACTGATAAGAGTGGGTTTGATGAGTAAAATCTTGTTTTGGTGTAGGGTATACTTGCTTCCAAAGCAAGCTATTTATATACTAAATCAGAGGATGGCAGGTTTTCTATGGAAAGGTACCCTTGAAGATGCAAATGGAGCTAGAGTTGCATGGGAAAATTTATGCTGTAACAAAGAGGAAGGTGGTTTAAATATACCCAACATTGAGAACATGAATAAAACCTGTCTTCTATTTACTTTTTGGAGGTTTTTATTCACAAGAAAATAACTTGTGGAGTAAATGGGTTAATACAAATATACTCAAGAATAAATGTATTTGGAGTTTGAGTCAAAAGCAACATCACTCATGGTTGTGGAAGCAGATACTTAAAATAAGAAGTGTGGCATATGAGCGGATCTATCATGAAATTGGTGATAGTAACTTGACTATCTTATTGTGGGACAGATGGGTAAAGAAAAGGAGTGTTCAATAAACCTTAGGCATTATAATTGATGAATACAATCTGAGCTGTAATAAAACAGTAAAACAATGTTTTGGTAGAGTCAGATGGAGAATTCCACCTTGTATTGGTAAAATATTGCCTCATGTTCAGGACATAAGCTTGGTGGATAGATCTGATATCATTACATGGGCTGAGAATGAGAAGAGTCAGTTTTCTTTCAAAAAAACGCCAAGAAGAATAACTGATCACAAAAGTGATGTAGTATGTGCTAAAACTTGCATTCCTAGATGTTCGTTTATAGCCTGGCTTGGCATGATGAACAGATTACCTTCGAGAAGCAGGATGAGGGAATGGGGCTTAAATATGTCTGCAATATGTCCATTATGTAAAAATGAGGATGAAGATGCAGAGCATTTATTTGTTAAGTTTATTTTTTCAAAGTCCATTCTCCATCGTATTCTTAAAGTCTGCAATGTCAACATCATGTTTAATTCTATTCACGAATTTTTAGTGGATATTCAAAATATGTATACAAACAAGGAAAATATACTTATCTTGAGGATTTTGTATTACAACTTATATGTATTTCCTTTGGAGTGAAAGAAATCACAAGGATCATGGAGATAGGGAACTCAATGAAGACAGAATTTACAATTGTATTATTTCGTTTGTGGTGCTAAAACTAAAGAGAAGAAAGTTCAATTGTAGAGATGATGTGAAGTTAGCTGAGAATGTTTGTAATAGTTAGTCTATTTACATTTCATTTTATGTAAGGTTTTGTAATACTTGAAGTTAATGTCTAGTTGTAAGGTGTAAATTCACTGTGTTGGTGGGTTAAAGTTTGTAAAACCTTGTTATTTACGCTTCATATATATAAGTTTGTATTTGTCGATAAAAAAAAGACACGAAATAAGAAATTAATAATAGGGAAATATTCCTAGCTAATTAATCAATTACACCTAAAATGTTGTCTCGAACCTATTACTATATCACAAATATGGAGACATCAGTACTTCAATCTGGTTTTTACTGTTTTACTATTCATAGATACTATCACATGTTTGTCAAGCAATGCAAGAGATGCCAATTCACCAGAAAAATATTTCAAGGCTTGATGAGATGCCGCTCAACAATGTGGAATTGATTTCCTGAGACCATTTTTTCCATCCCATGGCAATCAATATATATTGCTAGTAGTTTATTACATATTGAAATGGGTAGAAGCGGTGGCTTTACCCACAAATAATGCTAGAGTGGTGATAAAAAATTTGGAGTCACATAGTTTCACAAGACATGGAACGCCAAGAGTCATCATTAATGATGGAGGTACGCACTTCATTAATAAATATTTAAAAGAAGTACTTTTGAAATATGGAGTGAGACATAGAGTGTCAACCGCGTATCATCTTTAAATAAATGGTCAAGCCAAAATATTTTTTTGAGAGATAAATCCATTCTTGAGAAGATCGTTGAACAAACGAGGAAGGATTGGTCAATGAAGTTAGATGATGCGCTATGGGATTATAGAACCGCATTCAAGACGCCCCTAGGTGCATCACCGTATCGCATGGTATATGGTAAGACTTATTACTTACCACTTAAGCTTGAATTGAGAGCGTACTGTGTTGGCTTATTGCCCCCATCGATTAAGTGTTTTAATGTGACAAATCCTCTATTGCTTAGTGTGCTAATCTCACTTTATTATCTTGCACTCTAATTCATCAAAAAGCACATTTAACATCATTTTGATCATAGCCTTATATTCATATCCTTAGTAGCTATTTTTCTTCCTTTACTTTTAACCATATCTTATGTGTACATTGAGAATTAGCTTTCATGATCAACAACAAAGTTTCTTAAAATGATGTTTACAACAACTCTCGTGAAGAAAACTTTTCCATCCGAGCAACGAATCAGAAAATCATAATTTCCAAGTCAGTAAAAACCGGGTACCCGCATTTGGGAAAACCGGGAACCCGGTTTGGTGAAGCTCAAGTCAACATCAAGTTTACATAGCCGTTACAATTGAAAACCGGGTACCCGCATTTGGGAAACCGGGAACCCGGTTTGGAACAAGTTCACCATCAAACTTTATATCCGTTGGGGACTTTCTTGTGCTATAAATATGAGCTCTTTGAAGGAGAAACTCACCTCTAACACTTCAACTATCTTACATATCATTCTCCTACAAAGTTAGAGGTCACAAGCTATCAAAGTTAATTATCCAAGCTTGATCAAGAGCTTAAACCAATAAGCTTCAAAGTTATCATCTACTCTAGAGGAGTTTACAAGCTTATAGTCATATCTACTCTTTAGGAGATTATCTAGCAAAGTTGTTTGCACCCCTTTAAACACTTTGTATTCATCCTCTTAAGTCTAGGTCTTGTAATAGATAGATTAAGAGAGAATTCAAGTATAGGGAGTATACTTGGTATCCTTGTGTTGAGATAGCATAAGTGTTTAAGTATCGGGAGTATACTTGGTGTCCTTGTGTTGCGATAGCACAAGTGTTTGTCCTTCGTGTTATCGAAGAGGTTGTAAGGGTTATTGTGTTCTCGACCCGGTTAAGAGAGACACGGGAGCTTAGTGAAAAGCTTGAAATCCTAAGGAGGCTTCCTTAGGTAGTGGATGTAGGGAAACCGAACCACTATAAATCGTGTGTATCTTTCTATCCCTACTCTATTTACTTTCCGCACTTTATATGTTTGATAATATGCTAGTATGAATATTGTGATATTGATTATCTAGGTTATCTAACATATTGCCTTCTAGAGTAGTTAGAGATTAGAAACTCGTTTTACTTGTTTCAATTATATATCGAACCTCTTAGCTTATCCATTGCATGATCCCTTAAGAGTTTGTTATTTTAGTTGACTTAGAAGTTTCTTTCTTAAACTTATAATTGTCCAAAAGATTTTTTATTAGGCATTAATCTTATTAGTAATCCTATTCACCCCCCTCTAGGACTTTCAATTGGTATCAGAGCCTAACTCTACGTGAATAGCTTAACCGTTAGTAGAGTAAACGATTTGGAATCTAATCTTTTGGAAAAGTCGTATTCTACCCGACCTCCACTTTTTGTAGGAACTTACTATTTTAATTAAAGAACAAAAATGGAGAAATTTATCAAAGTCGAAGATCCCAACATATGGAGAATCGTTATGAAAGGATCATTCGTTCCATATAAAGAGGAGTTAAATAAAGGGGGAGTTCTTAAGTCAAATCAAGAAGAAATAGATCATGATGAACTCACCAATGAGGAGCACACTCAAAATGAAAAACCGACATGGATCGTGAAAAATACTAATCGTATTCCCGGATCCATTCCACCTCGGTTACCATAGTAAACTACATTAAAGGTGTTGAGCGTCAAGAAAATTGAATTATACGCAAAATGACGTTCATACTTCGTAAAAGGAAAATACGGTGAATTCTCTCCTTTCTTCCTTCTTATCTTAATGGTTACTATGTGTTTTATGTGCCTTATCCTCTATGTGCTATATCTTGCTAGTCTTGATCCTTTCATGATTTAAAATTGCTTAGTTTTCACTTTGGGTCTTTTTGTACTTTTTAGAAATTATAGGGGTCTTTGTGCAATAAACTGTTTTCTCCTTGTTCGTGATTTCCTTTTCATAATTTTTCATAACAAAAATTATTTTGGGAGTTTTTAAACATGTCTAAACTATTGGGGAGCTTTCGAACGGGTTTCGGGTAAAATTGCAAAATTGATTTATTTCTTTTACACCCTTCAAAACCGAGCCCCACAGAAAGAAACCGGGTACCCGGTTTTGATGAATGCGGGAACCCGGTTTCAAGTCTGTGTACAACCCGTTTAAACACAACCCTTGGTCTCTTTCTTTTTCTTTCATTTCTCAAACCGTTTCTTCCTCTCCTTCTCTCTCAAAAACGAAAATCCCTCTCTAAAACCCTAACTCCTCCATGGCTTCATCATCCAAATCTTCTAGAGCATCAAGGGCTTCCAAAAACAAGAGAATAATTGATGAAGAAGATGAAGATATTGAAATGGACCCAATCTTTGAAGATGAAGAAGATTTTCTTGAGCTTGAAGAAGAACCTTCAAAAAGAATGGTGAGGAAGAACACCAAGATCCTTTGGGGAAGATCAATTTCATCCTCTTCACTAAGTGCTTCCATATCTTTGGTAAATGGCTCAAATTCTAATCTTTTCCATTTATTTCAATTCCAAGGATTAGATTTTTTCCTATCTCTAGAAAATAAGTCTTATGAATCCCTTGTTAATGATTTTTTCAAAAATATCCATCCACTAGATTGTGATTCTTGCACTTTAAAATCAATGGTTTCTAACAAAAATCTTTCCATTTCTCCAAAAACCATTGAAAAAGCTTTTAAACTTCAAAATAGTGGTTATGAGAATTTCATTGTTTCGGGTTGGAATAGAAGCAAAGAATTGATTGATATTCCTTTGAAAAACGAGGTTGAGGCTTTTATGTCATCAAAAATGTTTCAAACCCATACTCAACCTTGGCTATCGAGTTTATTTACTCCGGATATTCGTTTGGCTCACAAAATTATCATGTTTTGTCTTTTGGGAAAAGATAGGAAAGATGGTACAATTGCTCCTTATGAAGCAATCCTTCTATTTCATCTTTATTCAAAAAGGCCTATCAATTTTTGCAAAATTTTCATTCGTAACTTGGATTATCGTGCTCATTCGAATTCTACTCTTCCTTATGGTATTCCTCTTAGTTATCTCTTAATCAATGTTAAGAAAATATCTCCCTCTCATGACCCTCGTGATTTTGAACCAATTTGGAGGTTTGATATTCCTTTTTTGAAAACTATGAAAATCTTCGTTTACAATGGAGAATACATTGATAAGCATGTTTTTGATCATCTTCCCGAAAATATTCGAAAAACTATCTTGAAAAACGTTGGTCAAAATATCACTTCCTCGGGTCCCACAATCGAGTCTCTAAACATTCCTTCCCGTGAAGTTATGCCTATTAATCCTCCTCCGTCTTATACCACTTCCCGGTCAAAATCTTCCATTGGTTCTTCCTCAAATGTTGTTACTAAAGATGATCTTGATAAGGTTGAATCTACTTTGTTGAATGTTATTAAAGAGGGTTTTGCGGAAATTAAAGGATGGTTTGAAAATATGAATAATCGTATTGAGGGGTTGAAAAATGAAGTTTCATGTCTTCGTGATGATGTTGGAAATGGAAGAAGGTCAAGGAGCCGCTCTCCTCGTGAAAATCGCTAAATTGTTCGTGTTTGGGTGTTTTAGTTTTATCTTCATTTTACTTGGCTTTTATGTGTTCTTTGTGTTTTTGGACTAAGTTTGTGATGTTTATGCTTTAATTGTTTATGGGTCCGTGTTTTGGACATCTAGGATATTATTGCTACATGTTTTATTTGGAAAATGGTTTAGGATGCTTTATGTTTAACTTGGTTTGATTTGGATATTTGATCTAGTTTGCTATGGTGTTTAAATTTGGATATGTGTTTTAGTTTGCTATGATTCTATTTTGGAATTTTAATGTTTAGTTGTTTCAAGTTTATGCTTTGATTTTACTAACATTTTCCTTGATGATATAGGTACTTTTGCACTCTTATCCTTGATCTTATCCTATATTGCATTTAGGTCCCTATAGTTTGTTCAATTTTGTCTTAATTCTTCAAATGGTTGAAAATTGCATTTAGGTCCCTTGAAGTTTTTCAAAATTACGTTTAGTCCCTAAACTTTTGGAAAATACATCTTGACCCCTTTGCATTTCAAAAATGACATTTTACCCCATGATTTCTTAAAATTAATTCAAATATTCTTAGTAGGGTAAATCTTGTTGATCAAAATTTTTGCAATTTGAAACAAACTCTATGCTTTGTGTAAGGGGGAGTGTTTGTTAAAAACTCTAAATGCCTTGGCTAATATTTTATCCTTTGCTCTTGTCTTCCTCATGTCTATCTTTGTGCATCTCCTTCTAAAAATTGTTTTAAAAATATATACTCTTGCACACTCTTAGTATCTTTGTTTTAAAATCTATTCACTTGAGTTTTAGCTCTTCTTCCTTAGTTATGTATTATACATTTATTTCGTCTTTTTGATGAAGACAAAGGGGAAGAAATATGTGCACTAAAACGTTTAAAACTTGCACTTTACAAAACTCACAAATGCATGTCTTGTTTCATAAAAATACACTTTGACTTAATGCTTTTTGTGAGGGGGAGTTAGACTCCAAATATGTTTTAGATATGTTTTAGTGAATGATTTGTCATCATCAAAAAGGGGGAGATTGTTGGCTTATTGCCCCCATCGATTAAGTGTTTTAATGTGACAAATCCTCTATTGCTTAGTGTGCTAATCTCACTTTATTATCTTGCACTCTAATTCATCAAAAAGCACATTTAACATCATTTTGATCATAGCCTTATATTCATATCCTTAGTAGCTATTTTTCTTCCTTTACTTTTAACCATATCTTATGTGTACATTGAGAATTAGCTTTCATGATCAACAACAAAGTTTCTTAAAATGATGTTTACAACAACTCTCGTGAAGAAAACTTTTCCATCCGAGCAACGAATCAAAAAATCATAATTTCCAAGTCAGTAAAAACCGGGTACCCGCATTTGGGAAAACCGGGAACCCGGTTTGGTGAAGCTCAAGTCAACATCAAGTTTACATAGCCGTTTTATAGCCGTTACAATTGAAAACCGGGTACCCGCATTTGGGAAACCGGGAACCCGGTTTGGAACAAGTTCACCATCAAACTTTATATCCGTTGGGGACTTTCTTGTGCTATAAATATGAGCTCTTTGAAGGAGAAACTCACCTCTAACACTTCAACTATCTTACATATCATTCTCCTACAAAGTTAGAGGTCACAAGCTATCAAAGTTAATTATCCAAGCTTGATCAAGAGCTTAAACCAATAAGCTTCAAAGTTATCATCTACTCTAGAGGAGTTTACAAGCTTATAGTCATATCTACTCTTTAGGAGATTATCTAGCAAAGTTGTTTGCACACCTTTAAACACTTTGTATTCATCCTCTTAAGTCTAGGTCTTGTAATAGATAGATTAAGAGAGAATTCAAGTATAGGGAGTATACTTGGTATCCTTGTGTTGAGATAGCATAAGTGTTTAAGTATCGGGAGTATACTTGGTGTCCTTGTGTTGCGATAGCACATGTGTTTGTCCTTCGTGTTATCGAAGAGGTTGTAAGGGTTATTGTGTTCTCGACCCGGTTAAGAGAGACACGGGAGCTTAGTGAAAAGCTTGAAATCCTAAGGAGGCTTCCTTAGGTAGTGGATGTAGGGAAACCGAACCACTATAAATCGTGTGTATCTTTCTATCCCTACTCTATTTACTTTCCGCACTTTATATGTTTGATAATATGCTAGTATGAATATTGTGATATTGATTATCTAGGTTATCTAACATATTGCCTTCTAGAGTAGTTAGAGATTAGAAACTCGTTTTACTTGTTTCAATTATATATCGAACCTCTTAGCTTATCCATTGCATGATCCCTTAAGAGTTTGTTATTTTAGTTGACTTAGAAGTTTCTTTCTTAAACTTATAATTGTCCAAAAGATTTTTTATTAGGCATTAATCTTATTAGTAATCCTATTCACCCCCCTCTAGGACTTTCATACTGGGCGATAAAAGAGTTGAACATGGATCCACTATTGGCCGGATAAAAAAGAACTATGAAATTGAATGAACTTGATGTGTTCCGCTTTCATGCTTATGAGAATTCCAAACTTTACAAAGAAAAACCCAAGAAATGGCATGATAAGATTTTGGAGTTGTCCAAAACTAGTCAATCATCATTTCATCTATGCAAGACGAGCTTTCTATGTTTTCCTTTGTATAGTTGGATATCTCTAATCAATCATCTTTTCATCTTTATAGGTCGCAATCTTTTTTCTTCCATTTATATGATTCAGTATCTCCAATCAATTATCATTTCATCTTCGTAGGACTCTATCTCTCTGTTCTTCTCTATATATGTTTCTATCTTTCCAATCAATCCATCTTGAAAGCTCCAATCTCGTTAGGGTCATCTCAGTAACTCGAACACCATTCGGCTCTTTGTTCAAGGTTCTCAATGATCGACTCATCTCTTCAACTCACGGCCACGTCACACATCAACATTACCACCACGTAAACACCTTTATCATGCTTCTCAATAAAAAAATGTTCAAGACAAGTAATTTCGATCCAAATTTCAAACTCAAGTTGTTCTGGTTTTGGCCTACTTGACTTTTAGAGGGGGTCAAATATATTATTATAGCAGTCAGAGAAGAAGAAGTTTTGTCATCAGCGGTTTTCCTCTTTCTTTATAGTTTCACATGACCACCGTTCTTTGAGTTGTGAAAATAAGTAATTTTTTTTGCAAATTTGATTTTGAGTCTACCTTTTGCTGAGTTTGACCGAGTTGAGTCGATTCATGAAGTTCTGAGTTGTTAGATTTTGTTGCTTTGTATTGGAATTCTGATTAACCTTGTTTATCTAAGGTTTTTGGTTCGAATCCATTGATAGCTTTAGTAAGTTTTTGTCTCAACTTGTGTTTGGTGTTACATTTTGCCTTCTCATGGTCAAGAAGACCGAAACTGTAGCATAAATCACAGAGTTTTTCAAATTTTAATTGACCTTTTAACTCCATGTCCATCTTCAAGAATATAGTTGATTTATTAGTTTATAACTTTATTTATTGCCCTATCGTATTTGTTTCTTAACATAATTTTAGTCTACTTATTTGTCAATTCATATTTCTTGCTTACTAAATAGTTAGCCTTATATATATATATTCTCATTAGATTGTATTAAATACACTAATCTAATTATAATATAATTCTTACAAATTTCTTGTTCTCCAATATTTATATCTCTTGCATTTTTAATATATTATTTGTAGTTTTTTACTGTATTTTTTATTAAATAAGAGCCCATTTGGGATTAACTTTTACAAAAATCACTTGAAGTGTATTTCTAAAATTACTCTAAACTCTTAAAATCATTTTTATGAAAAATATCAATATGTGATAGTAAAAAAATTTATTTAAATGATTTTAGATATCTAGATATTTTTTACAAATATTTTAAATTTAATTAAAAATAATTTTAGCTCTAAAATAATTTATCCCGAACAAATCTTAATTTTACAGTTGTATTTCCTTATGCTTCACTATTCTATTCCTCCGTTCTTCTAAGTACCAATTAATCTGTTTCTTTATATTTATATGACCAAAATAATGCTGAACGTATAAAATGATTTACACATTTTGTTTACTACAGATATACACGAAGAAAAATAACATTATCATAATAAAACTTCACTTTCTTTTCTTATTTCTTATGATAATCGATTCTTGAAAAAGTATAAAATACTTAGGCCCCGTTTGGTTCGTGAAAATAATAGGTGTTTTCTGTTTTTCTTTTCTATATTTTCCAAAATGCTACTGAAAATGTGTTTGGCTAAAGAAAATGAAAACACTTTTCTAGAAAATAAAATGAAAACAGTGCTATATTAGAGAACGTGAAATTGACGTTTTCCATATTTTCTAAAAATATTGGATCCGAAAACGAAAATCTTTTTCTGAAAATGTATTCTGAAAACGAAAACAGAAAATGTTTTCATAAACCAAACAAGACCTTAGTTTTGCTTTAAAAAGATACACTTACACGAAACATTTTTTTAGAAATACATACGCGTACTCATGTTCTGATCTAACTAATTTTTTTGTTCAATTTGATCACTAAATCAACTTGTACTTCATTCAAATTGTTTAATTCGATATTTTTTTTTTTGTCATAGTTTAATTCGATATTGACACCTAATAATAATAACCTATTAAAGAATTTTGGGATATAACTCTATCTTTTATTAACATAACAGGGCAAGTGTTCACATAAATTGAAGATATTTTGTCCTTATAAGAAAGGAAAGACTCTCTCTTTCTTCTACTGTGTGTAGCTAGTGTGTGTGATTTTGAGATGGAGATAGTGATTCTCAGTAGCAGTACTACTAGCAATGTCACATTGCCACAAATGCGTGTGTATGGCAAGTGATGAAAACTGTTGTATAATATTTTTACCCTTATTAATTTCAATATCTTTCGAATAGTCGATATCTTATGAGAATCTTTGGCTGTCTTTTGCTGTGAAAAAATAAATTCAACACCAATATAATTATAGGGTTCTTTTTTTTTTTTGGTGGGAAATTATAGGATTCACATCGAAGCAACAAGGGCGACAGGCTATGAGATTACCTTTTGTCTTCAGTAATATGCATTATTTATTTATTTTCCCTATTTTTTCTTACTAAGATATAGTAGTAGTAGTAAATAAGGAAATTTGAGGAATATACCTTTTGAGGCGTAAAATTCAAAAAAGAGAATTTTAAAAGCCCAGTTTTGTTTTATGTTTTCTAAGGGCCTAACTAGAAATTTTTCTAGTTAGGTTCACGTTTTAGGGGGTTCACACCCGTTTTTTTTAATTTTTTGGGGTAGATTTCCCCTATTTTAGGGGGTACACACCTGCTATTTTCAATTTTTTGGGGGTAGATTCCCCTTATTTTAATTTTTTGGGTACGTTTTTTAAGTTAAGTCCATATTGGTCAGTCCTTGTTCAAAATCGGTCCTTGTCCAGGTCAGTCTGTTACCCACTAAAATAGCATCCTTACCCCCTAAAAGAACATTTATACCCCTTAAAATAACAAGTTTTTCCCTATTCACCCCTCCAATAGCAAAACAGGGGGTTTTTACCCCCCAAAATAACATGTTTATCCCCCCTAAATAACAATTTGCCCCCTAAAATAACACACTTTTCCCTAATTACCCCATAAAATAACACTTACCCCCTAAAATTATCACACCTGCAAAAAAAAATTAATAAAAAAATACAAACTTAGGAAGCTCGCTGGTGGGAAGCTGGTGGGAAGCTCGCTGGTGGGGTTGGGGTGGTGGTGTTGAGGGTTGGAATGGCTGAGATAAGGGGTGGTGACTGGTTTGGTGGGTAAGAGGATTTGGTGGTGGTGGATCTAGAGTGGGGTGGTTCGACCGGAGATGGCGGTGGTGCGCTGGGTGAGGTGGTTCGACCGGAGATGGGTGGTTCCTGGTTCGTGGTGGCTCGTCGAGGGGGTGGTGGATCTGAGAGTGAGTGGATCTGGAAGCAGCGTGGTGGTGGAGGACCTCGAGGCTTGGTGGTGGTGGTTCGAAAGGAGAAGGAGAAGCAGCGCGAACGGATCTGGTCTGCGCTTGGTGGTGGTGGTTCGAACGGAGAAGGAGAAGCAGCGCGAACGGATCTGGCTTCGTCTGGTGCAGCAGATCTGGTGGCTTCGTCGTGGTGGCCTCGTCGTGGTGGCATCAAAATCACAGCAGTGGTGGCTTCGTCGACGGTGGATCTCTGCAGCAGCGGTTTCCTGCTGTGGTGGTGGTGGCTCGGAAAGAAGAGAAGCAGATCTGGTGGCTTTGTCTGGTGGCGCGATGTTGTGCAGCAGCACAGGGGGTGGTGGCGTGCTGGGGCGGCGATGGTAACAGCAGGTCGATGGTGGTGGGTTTTTTGGTGGGTTGCTCGACAGAAATGGGGAGGGGGTGGGTTTTCATTCGGGTTGCTCGACAGAAATGGGAAGGATGGGTGTGTTTATATTAGCTTTTTTTTAGTTGGAAACCAACTAATCTAGTTGGCTTCCAAATTAGACCCTCTTTTATAAAACACATGTTGTGTTGGGCCTCTATTCATATTTTACCCAAGGAAATTTAGACCATGATCGGGAATCCTTTCCGAGGAATCTACAAATTAAGGCCCAAATTATCACTTTTTAAGGTTATAAGGCCTAGTTACAAATTACTTCTTTTTAAGGCCTAACTCAAAAATCTGGTTTGGGATTTTACTTTCCTACCCTTTTTAATTTTTTTTATTTCTTTTTTGTTTTTTTATTAATTTTTTTTTCTAAACTTTTACTACTTGATATATTTTTCCGGTATATTCAAGGAGGTATGTACCAACATTGTCCAGACCATTTCGTACAGACCTGTCCTTATTAAACGTTTTTTAGGTGTTTTAGTTCCAATTTATTTGTCTTTATATATCCAATTAGTCGGTATTCTCCAAGTTTTTGTCTAAGGGGGTGTACACAAGCCCGTTTTTGTCCTTGTTTTCGATTTTTTTCCCAGTCATTAATCGTGTCACAAACCATTGTTCAGCCCATAACGTATAAACCCGAATGTCTAGACCAAGGTGTCTGGACCAATATAGCTGGACTAGGTTTTTTCAGTAGAAAATAGAATGAACAAAACAAAAAAACAAGGAAAAAAATGAAGAGTTAGATTTTAGATTCAAAAAATAAAAATAAACAAAGACAAATGGATCATTTTGTTTGTACACACACGTTTTAAAAAAAAAATTACACTCCAGCCCATAATGGGCTGGACACACAGACAAATTGGATATAAAGGAGGCTTCAGAAAAAAGGTGTGGGCTGGACAAGGATTAGCCACATTGGGCTGGACCATGTTGTTTGTGTAAAAAAAATGGACACACGTTATGGGCTGGATTAGGGTTAGACAAAAAGAAAAAAATGAAGGAGGCCCAAGTGGGCTGGACCAACGTCAACCACGAACAACTTCGGATGGCAGGCCACGAACAGCTTCGGAATATCGGTTGAAGAACAGACCGGAGGCTATGGCGAAGAATAGATCCGGTGGAAGGGGGTATGAAGAAGTTGTTTCAGCAAGGAGAAGAGCCACGGAGAGGAGGAGGAGCAGTTTTTGTTCCTGTGGTGGTCTTCACAGCAGATCGGAGCGATGTCGGAGTGATGGTGGTTGGTCTTGCTCGTCACAGCGGTTCTTGCTGGTGGGTTGGTGGCGCTGTCTTGGTGGAGGGGTGAAGAAGGTGGGTGGTGGTGTCGGTGTTACAGCAGAATGGTTGGTGGGAGGCGGCGCCGGAGATCTGCAGCGAAGGTGGTGTGTTTGACTTGCGCAGCAGCGTCATCGGAGCGTGGATCTGATTCGTTGACGCTGGATCTCGAACTGTAGCAAGAGGCGCGCTGCATTGGAGAGGGAGGGGGAAGGAGGCGCGCTGCATCAGAGAGGGAGGGGGAAGGAGGCGCGCTGCATCGGAGAGGGAGGGGGAAGGAGGCGCGCTGCATCGGAGAGGGAGGGGGAAGGAGGCGCGCTGCATCGGAGAGGGAGGGGGAAGGAGGCGCGCTGCATCGGAGAGGGAGGGGGACGGAGGCGCGCTGGATCTCGAACTGCAGCAGCAGGTTTAATGGTGGTGGTGTCTCTAAGCTTCGCGGGGGAAGGAGGCCGGGGAAGGAGGGCATCGAGGGGGAGAGGTGAGAGACACAGAGAGAGAGGGTAGAGAGGGGTAGGTTTTGAAACAAAAACCTAATGGGATATTTTTGTTTTGATTTTTTTTGTTTCAGAGAGTGTATAGAGGAGAGATTGAGGGTTATTTGGGTATTTTATTGGGTTTAGTTGGTATTGAATTACTAGTTACTAGGTAGGCTTTTGTTTGTAAGAAACTATGTTGTGGAGCTGTTAATTATAATTCCTCAATCCTTTCCATTCCAGTGAATTTTGACCCTTTCACTTTGCATGTAAAATTTGTCTTTATCTATATATTCCAATTTAAACTTTACCTTGTAATTCTTTTGGGGGGTGGGTTCGATACTTTAAGTTGTAGACGTAGTTAAACACATCTAATTTGTTCTCTTTAAGTTTAAAATATATAGATAAAACAGAAAATTATATATAACTTACTACTATAATATTTACAATATGCACATGATAAAATGAGCTTATATCGATTTTAGAGAAATCGGAATGCATTCATACTAATATTAATGGCAGGTGGAACTTGTTTCTACTCATTTTAATCAGACAAATTGTTCACCAATCTTAGAAAATGCCATTTTAATCAGCCAAACTGTTCACCAATCTTAGAAATGCCGGAAACGGATGTGACAACTTTCATTGACGATTTTCTGAATTCTGTCTTATTAGTTTGCCAAGATACTATTGATGATCCCATTTATCTTTTATAATTAATCTAAGATTATTTGAACAAATGACAATACGTGTGTCACAATCATTCGAAGTCTAATGCGTAGCTTTTAGCATTATCATAACTTCATCCTTTTTGAGCGTTTTAAAATAAATAGTCTCTGTGAACTCTGTCGGGTATTATTGGTGTTATAATTTTTAACAACTATTCATATGGATTCGTAGTGGTTAACGAAAGATGTATCACACTCTATCTTGCTCCTGCATCCGTATATGGAAACCATCATCCGTATTAGCCGATAACACATTAGTACCATGTTGTCGTCTCTTACTCTCCTAATCAGACTCAAATAATTATGTTATTTGATGCCCAACTATCCTGATAATCTGGTTGACGTTGAACCTCTTTCATTCATATAGTCGTGCCATTTTAGCCATCCAAATATTCCACATTGTGAACATGGCATATGCCGCCATAGTTTTCTTTCCACAACCTACTTTGTCTCATGAATGGACGATTATTAACATCAACTCTGCTAGTTTGACATGTCACAGAACACTAATACCAGTTTCTGTGGCCGTCATGCGTAATGTTATACATGAGTGATTCGTTAATTCCTTATTAGTCAATTCATTAGTTTTGACGTTTTCCATCAATTCTTTCTTCGTAAATTCTTGATTAATTTTTGTGTATCCGCCAATCTATCCATCCAAATCTAGGGCGTTATTGTGGCCGAGACCAGACGACTTTCATGATAATATAACAACATATTCTCAATCATTTCTTTAGTGTGACGGGACAGTAAGCAATATGGTGGTTTAGAGTATTTTCTTTGTGACAAATTTTTAGTTGTTGGAATGGAGTTATTACATATTTTCCACACAAAGTGCCAAATCTTTGTTCACGTGTTATTATTTCAAAGTAATTGTCGGATTCCATGATCAACACGTTGTCCGACTAATGATGTTTGTGTCTTCTTTTCAGCATGTCTGCTACCTGACTATGATACCCCCCCCCCCAATTTTCTAGTGTAGTTACCATCTCTCGTAAATGGCCTAATAACCTTATTTTCCTCGTGAGGTTGTAGTTGACGAATCAACTTGGTTGGTTTTTTAAACATATTTCATCCAAAATCTCTTGTTTCCAAGCATCCCCTTCCTCGTTCTTCAACTGAGCTACATTTTTAATACTTCACCCAAATGGTGTTTGTACCTGGAAATTTGGCGTTAACCATTTATCCTTCCATATATAGATAGATTCTTCTGAGCCTACTAGAAATATCACGTGTTGCTGAAGTACGTCCTTGCCATGTATAGTACTAGCCCATGACCACGATATGATTATTTGAGAGTTTCTTTCACGTAGTTTTTCTTTGGGTGATACATTTCTTATAGAACTTGTGTGACTAATGCCGTCTCTAAAGGTGTGATAAAATAATGATAAAAAAGTGTGCACACGTCAAGAGAATGGAGATTAACAAGTATACGAATCGTTTGCAAGTAATAAGAAAGTAAAACATATATTGAACTTAGGGACTACGAAAGTTAATTTATAGACATTGTTTGTACTAGGTAAAGTTATAAATTATACACGAAAGATAACAGATATTTGTTTGATTTTGATTTTGAGACTCGAATGCAAATATCAATTAATTAACAAACTAAAGAGAAAAAAAATTAACGCATGAGAAAGATATGAGAGTTTGGCTCGAGAACTAGCAAGTATTCTCCCTATCCTTGGTCTTAGTTTTATTGTATAAGGGATAATTGTGTGAACATACAATATCCGGTATCCTAAATTTCTCTTAACTCCCGTTAGAGTAGTTTAGGGGGCAGCCTCAACACTACTAGGGGATTTGGGTAAAGGTACCTTAAGAAATGATCGGTGGTTATATCTAACCCTATTGACTATCTAGTTAGGCAAGACAGACAAGATAACTGTCGCACACTAGACGATTATGTGTCGTTTTAAATTATTGAACCCCCATCCACCTCGGTTAGGGTGATAGTCCTTTTTACTAAAGGGACATCTATATACTTACGTATAGAAAGGACAACGAACCTAGTTTAAATACATAATGCAAATAAAATGTAAACTGGTGGGTCCTTGTGTGTTATAAAATAAAGCGTTAAGATTAAAGACTCACAAACCGCAAGTGTACGGTTGCCCAAGTAATAAACCGATAAATCGGATTCGTTCGCAGGGACGAATCAGGTACAACTCAGGTGTGAATCAAATAGTGAGATAACTGCAAGTACAGAAACGTAAATGATATAAAAGTTTGTTTGGGTTTTTGTTTTAAGGACTGAGATGCAAAAAAATAATTTAAAGACTAAATTAATTAACTGAAATGAAATAATGCAAGTAAAAGAGTTGGACGCAAAAGGAGAAGTAGTACTTGAGTCTCGTAAGGGTTTCACATAAACCTTCTTAAATAATGCTTTATGTTAAGGGTTGAATTGTTATATTTATGCTAGTCGGGATTCTAAAGTCTCTTAGCCCCCGTCAGGGTGGACCTAAGAGCTCTCCTACGGTATTATAAAATCCGTCAGGATGATTACAAGTACTATCAGATGGTTCAAGTACTTTAACTCATTGGATATTGGTTAGTCAAGCCTGTCAAGGTCATTGGCGAATATCAACGGCAATTACCTAGGTTTGTATCTAAACCCCCCGTCAAGGTGATCACTACACCACTATAGTGAATAGACTAGATACTAATAATTATCCTTAGTTCATGACTCTAAAGATAATAATTCAAGAATAAAATAAAAGCCAACATAAAATAACGAATTCAATTTAAATTGCGAAATCCCAAATTAGAAAAACATTAAATAATCAAGTTAGGGTTCAACCCAGTTCGCGATTCTCAAGTACAAATAAATTTAGTTCATAACGGAATTAAAAACTAAAGAAATAAAAATAAATGAACTCATGTTTATTACATAATTAAAAGATAAGAAAACCTAATTGAGGATTGGGTTTGGCTGTGATTTAGAGATGATGACTTTCTTCAGCTCTTAGCTTCTCCTTTTCCTTGCTTCTGACTTTCTCTCTAGTGTTTCTGACTTCTGTAAATTGAGTTTTGTGTAAAATAAAAGTCAAATGGTCTATTTATAAGCTTAAAATCGGACTTGGGCTATTACTTAAGTGAATTAGTGAAATATTAAAAAGCCCAAGTCCAATCTTTTATTTCAATTTCCGTAAATGTACAGTCCATAGTAAAATGGTTGTAACTTTATCAATTCAACCTCAAATTGACCCGTTCCAGTTGATAAATCTTCCTAACTCAATAAGAACCTATTTCACGACCGAAAGGCTGAATCCAAGTGTAAGTAGCTCAAAATCAGCAATCAATATTAGTCTTCCAGATTTGCATCTTTCCTTGTCAATTCTTCGGGAAATCTTTTCTCACCTTTGACTTTTCTACACGGTCTTAGACTTTAATTCTCGATTTATCTCCTTGTATTGATGCTCCCTGGCATCCACGGACATACAAAATTTGCACTAAAAACAACCCACTTAACGTGCAAAAGCTTAACAAATGAAAAATAATAAATTCCAAGGAGAGAAAATGAAATATAACGAAATAACATCAAAAGTCTATCATATTAGTCAATTATTCACCTAAAATTATGTCTCTTAAGGGAATAAAAGTAGAAAAAAATGGAGATATCATAAACACAATTCCTTTAAAAGGTAATTTCTCAAATTCAATAAATGCATAAAACATGTCTAGGGTTCATACATAAATGTTCTGAAGCTAAATAGAATTAGTTAATACTAAAATATTGAAAGTTAGCAATTAATAATATCATATTCATGTTCAAAATACAAAACAAAATACTCTACTAATTGTTGAAAAACTATGAACGCATGGGCTGGAATGGCATGAACTACTTCCTAGACTCCTTCTCTTCTCCTTCTTGATCTAGACGTTTTTCTTCATAAAATGACTTAAGACTAAGCAATTTTTTATAATGTTGATTTCTATTATATAAAGGTCCATACAACATTTTATGAGTCATGGACTTGTTTTAAGTGACAAAGTTCAAACCAAAAACGTTTTACTTAAGTGTGGACTAGTTCGAACCACGATAGTGGAAATTAGCATAACTTTCTCATTTCAGCTCTGAATCACAAACCGTCAAATCCTACACGTTCCTGACTTGACATACTAATTTTATATCCAGGGGCTTCTCCATAATCATTGTCAATCTTGTGTGGAACCTCGATCAATGCACTTTTCAAATTTAGCTGACACAAGTTATCACTTTCTAAAAGTGGTCAAATTTTCCTTTTCTAACATAACTAAGGGATAAGCTCGATTGCTTCACTTCGTATCATCATCTCGTAGTATCCTAACTTCCAAGTATATAAGAGTTGCACACTTAACACACAAATTAGACACAAAATATCTAGAAATAACATCAATACCGAAACTAAACAAGAATGCGTAAAAGAACAATATATAGGTAAAAATCTTTCAACTAAGCACCAATTACCCCTAAAATGATGTCTTTTTAATAGATCACTCTATTACATAAGTGGAGACAGCCACGAGCGGTGTCAGATTATTCCGTATTCTCCATATTTGTGCTACCAAAAGGGATGAATATATCTTCTCAGAATCACATAATCCAAGACCACCAATAGCTTTACTCACTACCATTTATCCTCGGTAACCCAATGGATCCTAATACTATTTATAGACCCTCAACAAAAAAATTATCATACTAGTTAATTCTTTATAAATTTTTCTAGGAAATTTAAAGATAGACATAAACATAAGACGAAATAGCCTGTAAAATTGCTTTTACAGATACTTCTTTTCCTCCTTCTAACAACAATTGTTGTTTCTATCCTTATTATTTTGCAAACACGCGTTCCATAATCCATCTTAGAGTTTCAACCTTTGATCTTTAATGACATAGAGGGATTCATAAGTATTTTCCCAAGTTTGTTAGTTCTTGAACATCCAGAGTGGATGTGGTTTTACGAACTATGTCTTTAGGTGTTCTCCTACTGAAACTAATACATCTTTATTAATAATTTAATTCTCTAACTCGAACACTTACAATACATGGTCAACACTTATTTAAAAGCTTCCACTTCTACATCTTATAGATATATAAAGAATAAAGTGATATTTGCAAAAAGAAGATGGGTAAGAGCGACACAATTTCTTGTAATATTATTTCCATCAGTTTGTTTTTTTGTCAAAGTCTCTTGCTGGTCTCCCCTTCTTTTTTTACTTTGTTTTCCTGCATCGTTTCGTGATAAGGCTAATGAGAGCCTCCGTCATAAGACTTGACAGAAAAGGTGATAAAGCATCCCCTTGACGAAGACATTTGAGGTAAAGGATCGACATTGAACTTGTTTGAAAAACGAAATAGGGGAAATAAAAGAATGAATCTATTAGATCCATTTCTTTTCAAATCCAGTTGTCGTATAATCTAATACGAGTTAATATAATCTAATACGAGTTAAGCAAGATAGTAAAGTAAGTAATGAATGTGATAAGTTAAAAATAAATGAAAGAAATTATGCGAGGCGTTTAGAGTGGTACACTTTCCCTACATCTACTACCTAGGGTCATCCCCTAGGATTTGCAAGCTTCTTTACTAAGCTCCTCGATATTTCTTAAGGTTGAGATATAAACCGTTACAACGAGGTTTTTCTAGGCTAAACCACAGCCTAAAAAATCCCAAGATTTTTCCAGGTTATGTCACGACCCGATGATACTTTTACCTTTTAATTCCCTAAGTGGTTTAATAAATACAATCATAACCAATTTTGAGTGTGCTCCTTGATAAGCTAATCTAACATGAACGCATATGAACTACTTGATGAGTTAGATTGGAAATATGTAGCTTGAAGGTTTTTGTCATTTGTTAAGTGGATATGAAAGTGATAGCTTGGCATAAGTGGACTTTTTGATGATCTAGATATGATAAATAAGTGCACCAAGATTGACTTGATGGTCTTAAAGTGATGAACAATCTTGGAGATTCTTTCTTGAAGTATATGATGATATGATATTAAATTAAGGCTTCAAAGGGTAGGTTAAATGATGAAAAATATCCTTATATATAGTAAATGAACTTCCAATGTCTCTCACATAATAATAGGAAAACGGTATACCATTTTGCAAAAAATGGGTAACCATTTTTGTCCTGAACGACCCTTTTCCACGTGGCATCCTTTGCCCAACGTTGTTGAAGTGAGAAACGTTATACCAATTTTTTCCTAATAATCGGGTATCCATTTGGATTATGGATTTTAGCTAAAATACTTACAAGATTGTCGATTTTATCTGACTATTTATGGTGTCTATGAAAAATGTTATACCGGTCTTTGTGAATAAAGCTATATAGATTTTGAAAAATATCTCGGTTTGGTATGTCATAAATCATAAATGTGATTTTTCCATTTTTAATGTGTTTTTTCCATTTTTAAAGCTACACACTTCTGCCTTCAATCCACTTATCCCAAATCATAAATGTGCTTTTTCTATTTTTAACTTTGTGTTGAACGCAATTATAAGCAATTTGTCTTGTTTCATCAATTGCTTCCATATCCATGTGTGATATTGTTTAGCTTCCAAACCCCATATACACTTACCTTTAAGGATATTACACTGAGTCCACTTTCTCCATAAATTCATGTCCTGAGAGTACATTCTACAGAAAGTGAACAATAAACATACTTTATTCAAATCATCAATGTCAGGAATATTAAAACCTCCCTTCTCTTTTGTGGCACAAATTGTGCTCCAGGCTATTTTTTCTCCTTGTGCTCCATCTTCATTCCCTTTCCATAGAAAACTTACCATTTTCTGATCAAGTTTTTAAATTACGTGTTTAGGTAGTAGAAATACTCTACACCAAAACAGAATTTTAATCACAAGAATAGACATGATAAGCTCTATTCTTCCAGCATATGACAATAATTTAGATGACTGACTTATTCTTTCACAAATTTTCTCAACTAACTTGTTACCATCACTTACACTCAGCTTTTCAGAGTTTAGAGGAACACCCAAGTATCTGACTGGAAGATATCCCACTTTAATTCCAACTATACTCGAGATTCTACTCTTTATATCCATTTCAGTTCCACCAAAGTATAGCTCACTCTTTTGAAAATTAATATTCAACTCTGGGATTCTTGAGAAAAGATTCAAAGCTTCTTTCACAATTCTTGCAGACTTAACATCAGCTTTGAGGAATACTAACACATCATCTGCAAATACAATGTGATTAAGCTTTAAACTCCTACATTTATGATGATAGCTGAATTGAGATTTCATAGCCATATGATTAAATAGTTATGTGAAAACCTCCATACAAATGGCAAACAAATAAGGGGAGAGAGGATCTCCTTGTCTGTGTCCTTTCTTCTCTTTAAAATAACCACAAGCCTCTCCATTTACACATATAGAGTATGAGGGAGTACACACACATCTTGATCCATTTAATAAATTCTTCAGGAAATCCCATTGCATACAGAGTATTTAAAAGAAATTGACAATAAACACTATTACATGCCTTCTGCAGATCCAAGTTTATAGTACAATGTGGAGGGGAATTCCTCTTCTCATAATCAAGTACAATATCCTATGCCACAAGAATATTGTCACTTATATACCTACCTCCCACATAGGCAAGTTGATTGATAGATATGATAGACTCTAAAACTCTCTTTAACCTATTAGAAATGGCTCTAAAAATAGCTTTATATGTTGTATTGACACATGAGATATAGGCCTAAATTTTTTAACACTGGAAGCATTTTTCTCTTTTGGAATGAGCACAATATTGGTAGCATTAACTTGTCCAAGTAATTCTACAGAGCTAAGACATTGTTTAACTGCAAGAATGAAATCATTTTTAATGATATCCCAAGAAGCTTTATAGAAACACGAGTTAAAACCACCAGGGCCTGGGATTTTGTGCTCATTAATTGAATAAAATGCCTCCTTGATCTCTTTATCAGTGAAAGGTGCAACTAGATTAGTTTTTTGAGTTTCAGTCAAGCACTTTTAACAATTAAGCCAATTGTAGATACTGAACATACCTCTTCATTAGCATCTTATGAGCCTAACAAGTTAGAGTAAAATTTCACAAACTCTTCTTTAATCTTATCAGGGTTAGTAATTGATTCTCCTTCATCATTGATAGGTACTGATGCATTATTTCTAGAAATCCTTCCCTTAATCATCTTGTAAAAATACAATGAGTTACAGTCAATATCATTAGTCAAGGACATTTTAGCCTTCTGCTTCAAAATGTTATGCTGCACCATAACTGCTTCTTCAAGCTCTGTGATCAACACTTTTTCTTCACTAAGGATAGTACTGTTGACATCACCATTCATGATTTTTAACTTTTTATTATGTAGCTGTTTCTCAATAGCTTCAATATTACTCGAATTCCTTCTGCAGTATGTATTATTAAACTTCTGCATAGAAATTTTCACATACCTCAATTTCATACACAGCTTAAACATATAATTCCCTTCAATTTCAATACTCCATTCTACTTCAAGAAATTTCTCATGTTGTTCCCATATATTAAAAAATTTAAAAGTGCATGGTTTACCTCCTTTGCTTAGCCCAATTGTAACTAATAATGCACAAAGATCAGATATTGAGGGAGAATTCACCACTACTGTAGAAGTTAAGCTATCCATCCATTTGTCATTAATAAATATTCTATCAATTTTGCGTCCGCCAGAATGCCTCCTTGTTCGGGATAAAGCCAAGCCAATACATACGATAAGAGAAGGAAAGACCCCCATTTGTGCATGCTAGTTAGATTTGGGAACTCTTCTTTCTAGCCCTCAAATTTCTTGTCCTTCTTTTATTTTTCCATGTGTAGAATTGACCACCATATTGATGCTCATATATATTAGCCTCATCAATACAATCTGCAAATTCAATAGCTCCCCTATCCAATGATTCACACTTTAGTCTATCACGAATCTTTAAAATCTCATTGAAATCGCCTAGAAAAGACACCTTCTTATCCTTGTAATCAGAGCTCCATTTAACCATATCACACCATAATAATATACTATGCTCATCATCATTACTCCCATACAAAATCCCACATACAGTTCATCACCATTTTCCTTGATTTTCATTTCAATAAATAAGGCTTGAGACGTTTCATAAAGAACATTAACATCAACATACTTCTTGTCCCAAAGTATCCAGATTCTACCGGAATCATCTTTATTATAATTGTGTGCCATTTCTAGATGAGAGAAATGTTCACTTATTATATTCATATACTTGTCAGATTTCAGTTTTGTTACCAAAATTCACCAAGTTTAACATTATTACTAATTAAAAACTCCTTGACATCTAATTGTCTAAGGATATTATCCAGTACTCTAACATTCCATGAGGCTAAATTCATAAGTTTGGTGGCCTAGTTATTTCATTCCCACCTTCATGGTTAATAAATCTGAGAACATCTTTATAAATTTCATTATTACTCTATAATTGTTTGAACTTGTTAAAAACTTGAACAGAGCTCTAACCACCTTCGTAATAATTCTTAGATTTACTTCTAACTACTCTCCATTATTCAACAACATTTTTCTCCTTATCTACCTTATTTTCCTCAGCTAAAATTTTCTTAGGCTTCCAAACATTCTGAGTGTTATTGCACTTATCTTCAACATGTCCAAACTTGTTACACTTAAGACATATTATAAGTTTCCAATCGTACTCAACTTTAACCTCGTGTAGTTCTTCTAATCCCATATCAACATACACATTATTAGGGAGTTCCTCTTTTGTATCCACTTCAATGCACACTCTAGCATACCTGAGCCGTGTTTTAGACTCTTTAACAGAGTCCATCTGTAAAGGAGTATATATTCCACTTGCTACATAGCTCAATCCAATTTGTGTCCATAAATTCATGGGAAAATTGGCTAGCTAACCCAAATAGGAATTTTAGTCACGACAACCTTCTCAAATTGCAGACCAGCTTTCCATGGACGCAATAATAGTGGTTTCCCATTGATATTACATAATTGCTGCATAGCTCTATTATAATATTGCTTGTTTTCAAACTTAAATACATAGATACCTTTATTACTAGTTTTGACTTCCACTTGGCCTAAATTACTCCATTGATATCTTACGAAATTCACAATAGCATAAAAAGGAGGAGGACTATCTAGAAATTGACCTATGAGGCAATTCTCCACAGATCTGCTCCTTATTCAAATACATCTTGTGGTGGTGTGATGATTTTCTTACCTTGATGTTTGATGGGTGCGTGCAATTATAGCTTCAAAGACTCCTTTACACTTCTTTCAAATAAGTTTGACCACGATAGCGGTTGTTTTCCTCTGATTGTTGACTCAATTTTTCCTTATGGAGTTATCTCTTTAGTAACTGAGTGTGCCGGTGTTTGAGTAGGAGTATTCACCGAAGTTTGAACCTTACTACTTGTGTTACTCGAAGTGATGCTTTGTCTGTCCTCTAATGTGTAGTTTTCTAAATCTGCATTTTCCGGCAGAGCATCTCCTTCGTAATATCTCAGAATTTAGTTTCGCTCCTCGGATTTGATTGCGACACTTTGTTGACCTGATTGAATTTGGATGAACTTAAGATTTTTGTCATTTGAGAGTTAACTAATCAAAAATGGAAAGGAAAAGAAAAAGGAAATGGAAAAGGTCTGAATATTTGTCGGTGGTGGAAGGTGAGATGGAGTGGGTTATGAAAAAAAGGAAGATGGATATGGTGTTAGATCCCAAAAATTCTAGGAAAAAACACCAAATCTGAAGAAAAAAAACAAGCAAAAAGTATTAAAAAGAGGTGTAAAATGGCTAAAGGAAATAGGTTTTTGGTGGAATAAAATTATTGGGTGATGAATGAGTGGAGAGGATTTTTTAGAAAGTGGACTCTCATTTGACGCCTCAAAACAATCTTCGTATAAGGTAACGCGTCGAACTTAATGACGTAATGAACAAAAGTGCTTCTTGGGAGACAACCCATGTTTTTAATGCTTTAATAGTTTTTAGTGTGTATTAGTAAATTTATTTCTTTATATTACATTAACGATGGGGGTATAGAGTGTTTTTTATGTGTAGGTGACCAAACGATTGAGTTTGTGGTGAAAAATTTGGGAATTTTGTGAGCTAAACAGCAAGTCTGTGTGGTGCACCGTGCCTCATGGGTGGTATACCGCGAGACACCATATCGTCAAGACCACGCTGGGAGTCTTTATAATTGAGCCAGATTGTGGTACACCGCACGCGAAATTTAATTTTTGAAGCTAACATCAACATGGTACATTCGCTTAGAAGAAAGGAAAACAGTTGCCGTACATCGTACCATAGTCGCGGTACACCGCAAGGTGAAAAGCATGGCGAAGCTAAGTCAATGCTCCATTGTTCAAAAAATTTACATTCTGTTTGCGGTATACCACACCCTACTCACGGTATACCATACCGCGACGCGAAGAAGCTGACGCAATATAGCTATATCTACACCTTTAACCTAAATCTTAAACCTCATTCTTCCCCAAGCTTTCAACCTCTATTGAAGCACAACTAAAACCTCCACCTACCATCATAACACCACCAAATCACCAAAATTTTATATCCAAATTCATCCTTACATCATTCCAAACAACATTAACCAAACAAAATCACTCCAAAACATCACGAAATCAAGATTTAATCCAAAAGTTTTCCTAAAATTCTTAAATCCTTCTCACCCAAGAAGAGTTACATTACATCCACATAGAGAAACATATTCTCTACACCTTTTACATTCCAAGTAATACCTTATCCACCCATATCAAGGGGTAATTCCAAGAGAGCTATAATTTTCAGTTGAGGGTTGAAGGAGATGACGCAAAGAACAAAGACACTTTCTCATGTAAAGGTGATGAAGAAGAATCAAAGCAAATAATTGGGTGAGAACAAGAGGAAAACAAGCAAAGCTTCTAGGGGTCCTAGTAGCTATCGCAACACGTATCATGAAGAAGTTAGAAAAGGTAAATACAGAATATTTCTAGGGTTCTTGGGTTGATTGTTACGGACAACATACGGTGGAATGTAAAAATGAATCATGGTGATACGAGAAGCATAGATGCAAGATAAGCACCAAATATATCTTGGGTGTTGGCAATGCGAGGTAATAGCCTCGAAGAGTATGTTATCCCCCTTCTCTACCATTTCTATGTTTGTACATTATTTGTTTTGTTTTTAATTTTATTGAGTCTGTTTCGAGTTGTGAAGTCACGACTCATCTTCAAGTTATGAGCCAGGGAACCGTTGTCCCCCTCTGTATTTTACGTGTTAATTGTTTTTTGTGACCAGGAGTAGAATGTAGTGAATGTAATTGTTAAGTGAAATTTTAGCCAGTCAATGATAGTACATAGTAGGTTTATGAACTTGGCATTTTATACGCTTAATATATAATCATAAAACACACTTAAAAGTAAAGCAAAGATTAGTGAGCAATGTGGTAGAAGTAAGTTTAATCTTATGAAGAATGAGTGGTATGTATAACGTGAGATCAAACTAGTTGATAAATAGTCTGGAGTCAGGTTAAATTTGGTTTGTGGTTAATAAATGTTTTATTCAATGCAGAAGAAGCTTGTTACGAAGTTGTCTTTGAAACAGATGCACATGATCTCAAAAAGATTGACAACTGAGCAAAAAAATGCAGTAAGAGAGATAGGGTTCGGTGCATTTGTGGAATTTCCAAAGACGTATCTTAAAATCGAAGTTTGTTAATTCATGGTCGACGCTTTCGACCCAATAAGTAGTACTTTTAACCTTCAGGGACATACACTTAATTTTTCGTATGTTGACGTGCTGGCGAGTTACCCCCGTTAAAAGGTGAAGGTTTCCCTAAGGTTAGGGCCTTAGAGGAGGCATTTAGAGGGCACTTTGTTAAGGGCAATTCGGTTGGTTTGTCTTTCCTAGAGCGTAGATTTTTTGCATGTAAAACCCACGGAGATTTGTTTAAGATTTTGTTCATGTTGTATGTACTAGGTTTCTTCCTTTGTTCGCCTAATGTTCATGGTCTTTATATGTCTTATTTTCATGCCCTTAAGGAGGCTGACTTGATTCCTACATTTAATTGGTCCCGCTTAGTGTATGAAATTATTTGCAAAGGAATAAAAGCGTTTAAGTCGGAGACACTTGATGTTAAATCAAAGTATGTTGTGGGTTGTGTATATTCTTTACAGGTATGTTTGATTTTTTTCTTCGAATAATTCATATGCTGTAGTTTTTTGGTATTATTTTGTTTTAATGGATGTTATTTTTATTTAAGTACTCGTTTGACTTCTTTTTTAGGTATTATTCCTTTAGAATGTACAGCGGCTGAAAAAATTCGTAGATGTTCCTTTAAGTACATCGTTCTGCCTTAATTGGTTTACCAAAAATACGTCTAAAAAAATCAAACAACTGAACAGATGGGGGGAACCAATTATAAAAAGTGTAGATTTATTGAGATGGATTTCGATGAAGTTTTAGAGGGAGAACCTATGGATGTGTCAGATGATGAAGCGTTAATGGATGATAGCTTGGAAGATGTGTTTAGAAGTCCTACGAAGTCGGTTAATAAAAACACATGTATACCTAAAATCGTTGATCAAGTGGTTGTTGGTAGATACTTTTTGAGCAGTTGAAGGAGTTTATGGTTACTTTAGTCAAAGATTTGAGTTTGAAGGATAGTGATAAAGCTAGGTGTAGAAGTAAGAATCCTATAATAGATCTTGGTGGAGATCTATTAAACAAGTTTGATATGGTGGCTGATTCTCATGTTGAGGGTGATGTTGAAATGTTAAGTGCAACAAGAACTCCTGTTCAGTCCAGGAAGGCGAGATTTCCCGATTCTTCCATCGATAAAGTCGGGAGTACCTCCAAAGACAAAAAAGGGAGTTTGATTAATGGTAAAGGGCGTGTTACGCATATGGTGTCTAGTTCATCAAAGCGTCGCACTAAATCTTCCCCAAAAAAATATGCTATTCAGAGGGGTTCTGACAAGGTTTGGTATGATTTTTCACGTCTTCTCGATTCTGACGACAAGTTGTTGTTTTCATATTTGAATGACCCTAGGCCCCCCGCCAGGTAATTATCATGGATGTTAGTTAAAGTTAATCAGTTAGTTACATTAGGAAATACAAATTATTAAGCTGAGTTGATAATATGTAATATTATTCTCTATACAGTGAAGCGGTAATTTCCTTTCCAAATTTTAATTTGAGTCGAAAGAAGATGAGGAAGCTGTTATCTCCTGAAGAATATGTATCCGCCGATGTGAGTATGTTATTAGTCATATTAAGTTGTGAAATTGGTCTGCATCTAGTATTAATAAATGTAATTGTTATAGGTGATCGATCTGTGTGGGGAGTTGTTGTGCGCGGAGAGTCGTAGAATTGATCCAAAATGCAAGCATTGGTTCTGTCGACTTATTTTGAGGTATGTATATAATAGATATCGCCTTGTTCGGTTTATTTTTATTGACTAGTATTGTATTTATTTTTTCAACAATAAAGACTTATTTGTTAAGCACAGTGAAAACCATGGAGCAGAATATGCATACGTATTATGAACTTCACCATTTCAATGGAGATATAAAGGATTTGGATAGGGTAATAAAGTAATAGATGTTTTTTGGTTTAAGATACCACTTACTGAATGTTATTACTTTGTTGTAGCTTTATGTACCAGTTAATGTGGCAACAAATAACTGTGTCCTATACATTTACGATTTCAAAGAGCTGAAAAAATATTTCTGTGATTCTATACTCCCTTGCAATCCTCCCCGCTCTTTGTATTTGAAACAATTTAACCGTGTGGTAAGTGCATAATATATTTGTTCAACATTGTGTAGTTTGGATAATAGTTTGGTTTTTAACTTCTCTTGTCTTGTGCCTTTAGACTTGTGCCTTGCAGGAGTGGTTGGATGTGGTAGATGAAAATGACTGTATTCCTAAACTACGGTTCATAAAAGTTGGTTATCCGGATTGGGTACCTATCCAAAGTGAAACCATTAATTGTGCAATTCACGTTTGTATTTTGATGAGATACCTGGGTATGAAAATAAATTGGGGGAAAAAGGAATCTGCAGCAAGGAGGTTTGAGCTGGCTCGCTTTTTATTCACTTCTCTGTATAATTCCTTACGCTACTTCGTTGAAGAGATTGAAGATTGAGAATGAGGTTGTTTTGAGTATTATCCAGCAAACAATTAATCAACTATGTTTTGTTTTATGTGATGTCTTATTTTGATGTTATGTTTTAAACTTTTATGTCATGTTGTTGTTTGTGTAATAATCACCTTCAACGGTCACTGGATCATAAGCCTGATAATTTTGTTACTTTGTTTACCTTGATTTGAATGTTCGTTTTTTGTATTACTATATTTTGCATGAATGTTGTATTTTGAAATATATTATAATTCGGAATGACAGTTGTTAGAATGATTGAGGGTTATTTTTAACAAAAAATAGATGATTGAGGGTTATAGAGTTTTTATGATACTCGCTTAGTAATACATACTACTTAGAAAAAGGGATTTTGTTTATGCCCTATTATGTATCATACATTTTTGCTAAACTCGTATTAATTTTTTTAGACCAATAGCTAACTATCTCCTAAACCTATAGTTCCTTTTCTTAAAAATCTTAAACCATGTATTATGCAATGCAAGAAGAATATATTCTAACCACATTGAACATTTCCCTTGAACCAGTTTTATTCCCAAGAGAGTAGAAATAGCAACAATAAATAATTATCAAAACCATAAACAAAACAAAGCTTCACTTTAGTGCATTTTAGGCACAAAAATAAAATGACTGTATTCCAACAAAGACAAAATCAACTACACAAATCGAAAAAATTTACTTGTGATTAAGCGAAATATAAACGAGTATTATTAATATCACGAGTGTGGCAATCACGGATACGAAAAAAGTCCAATTCCAATAGTTTGAAACAAACTAAAAATTTAATTATAAAACCCAAATGCATAACTCAAATTTTACCGTCTAAATGAACTTGTACTCTGTGTAATTGCGAGCCCCACAGACTGAAGCACCCTCTTCGATCTTGTGCAACCTAATACGAATAAAATCTAACATGGTCTACATACGTTGGTTGCTTTCCAATACATTATTCAAAGCTTTCAATATTGTTCTTCCATCTACGGAGTAATCGAAGCTCCCAATTTTTTCTACTGATTCCTCTGTAACTTTTGCAAGTGTATTTGGTAATAAAAGTAGGGGTGGATCTCGATTTTGGAGGTGACGCTTATTTTGGGTTGGTTTTTGGACACCTCGTCTTGCATTTTTGGGCAAGTTATAGGTTTTTGAAAATGTTGGAACAAAAACATTAGAATTGGGAGTCTTCATTATTCACTCGAACTAGTTTTGGAGAGCTTTTTAGGTCGAACTGGTAAGAAATGGTTTGGAAGATACTGAAGGTTGTGCTAAATATTATATTATTTTTGGGAGACAAAAAATTGATTTCGAGAAACTTGGTGAGGATGGGCACGTTGGGTTGGATTTTCTGTAGGGTCACAATTGTCATTAATTATATATTATTATTTAATATTTTATCTGAGGATGAACACCACCTATATATAATGGTTATGGTTAAGTATAACGGATATTTTTTCAACTACATCACCACCTCACCCATAAAATACAAGGGAACCATTCCACCAGAAGCACCCAATTCGTGAAAAGTTTTATAATGGCGTGGCAAAAACGAAACAAAGGTTCTATGTTTGTTCACCCAGTTAAGTGTAGTTGCAACCCCCAATTAGATTTAGACCAAAAAATCACACGGTCTGACCACACACATAATTATGGTGCCCTCTATTTTAGTTGCAAAGTATGTGGCTTTTGGAGTTGGTGTCTTCCAATGGGCGACGATCAAGCATCAACCTCACAAGCTGGAGAACCATCAACGAGAGGTTCTGTTTTCTATGAAGATCAATCAAGAAGTCCTTCAAGTTTACCACCGGAACTACAAGAATACAAGATTGGCCTTAGAGTAATATGTATGTTGTTGTTTGTTCTGGTATTAGTTGTTGCATTTAAATAAGTCTGTTAATCTATTTCAAATTATGTATGTTGTTGTTTGATCTGGTATTAGTTGTTTAGTTTAAAAAAGTTTGCTATTCTATTTCAAATTATGTGTTTTTTAACTATGAATTAAGAGATTGTTATGTTAGTTGGTAAGCCATTTACACTAAATTATAATTTTTTAGCTTAAGGATGTAATAATATTTTGCTGTAATGGAAATAGGAGAAGGTGAGGTTGGAGAAGAAGTAGTAATTAATGCTCCCACGTGGTGCCGTGTTGGTTTTGTATTTTTCTCATTATCAAGAAGCACACCTTCCCCACGCGATGTGACTACTTCAGAAATAAAGCTGTTGTTCAGTAGTAAAACTTTTTTTTTTCTAATTGATGATACATATTTTTTTCCAATGTCTTTTAAATGATAAGTTAAAACCAAATATCATCAGTCAACGTTGATTAAACACCCTAATACATGGATATTCTATTACAGTCATTTTCAAAAGAAGATTTGTAATTAAAATGGAAAACAGTATAAAAACGATAACAGTTGACCTTTAATAGAATAATTTTTGTTATCCATGCATGAAGATGTATCCTATCAAGACCAAAATTAGCAGTACCAACCCAAATATTATTTTGTTCTTCACGTGCCGATGCCCACCAGGAGGAGAAGGAAGATCACGCAACATAAGACTGTAAGGCTTACACAACATCACGTACCCATGCCTTGGACAGTCATAGTAAAGCTTTTTTTTTATCATGAAGGAACAATGGATAACACCTTATGTCGCAATGTTTTCCACACCTTAACTGGGGACAAAAATGATCCTTGTAGCGTAGATCCAAGTTTTCGTCATCTACATCGGCCGAGTCACCCAGACACAGGACGTTGTCTGAAACTGTTGAAGATCTTGAAGAATCCACTGAAGGTTCGAAAAACTAAAGTTAAACATGAATTTGACAGTTAGTTACAGAAAATGGACTATTTAGTTACTATACCTTAACAATGCAACCTACTGTATTTGAAACACGAATAAGAAGAAAAATTTACCATCATTGTTCACAATGGATTGTAATGTGGATTATATTTTCCTTAGTTGTTAGAAGATATTGGAGGGTTTTTGGTGTTTTTGTTTTTGTCGGATGTGTGATATGGGGGAGGAGTCTTTTATAGAAAAGTTAGCAGAAGATGCTGTGTAGTGATTTGATAGGTTTGAATTTTGGGTTAAATTTTGTTTTTTTCAATTTAGACAACGAAACTAGAACGTTACTACCTTCCTAAGAAATTAAATCAGTACATACATGCAATTATATAGTAAGTATCCGGGTAGTGATAATATTTTTTATGTGTAATTATTTGGATTCAAGTAAAAACATAATTAAAAAATAATCAAGAATTTAACATGTACTTAAATCCGTTAAACTAAAACTTAATAGTCTGTTAACACAAACCAAAACCAAAACATCATGAGTCGATAGATTGTCCAAATGAAAAACAAAAGTTAAACAATACAATCATGTATACTTAAAGTAGCCTTGAAAATTATAAAAACATCACTAGATGAACTGGATCTCAGGAATTCTTTTTTCCAGCGAGTTGCACCCTCCATTGTCCAGATCCCTCTTCTTATTTTTAGCTTCATGCACTTTAACTCTGTCGCTTAAGTCTTCTAGCTTCCTCTCTATGAACAGGTTTTTTGTTAAGAGGTATTTAAGAATAACACTTACGGGTTCTCCCACTTCGATGGATTGCTGGGTAGAAGGTGGAGGAAGCAGGTTGTCTTATTTTGCAATAAAGGGTTTTCTTCTACTACATACCTTACGAATCGGTGGTAAATTTGGAATGGGTTGTACAAAAAATTTAAATATATCAATCGTTAATTAGTTGGATTCCCACTTCCTAGAAAATATACAACTTGTATCTCTCTATTCAACTATTTGGTTATTATTCTAACAAAAGTGTAAATTGACACTTACAAAGCTAGCACAGATCTATTATCTTGAAATCAAGGTATTCAAAAAAATTGCATAATACCTCAGACAGTGTATTGTAATTGGATTTAGCATCATTAGTGTTTAACTGTTTACAAAACTTTGGCACCGACTTGTTCTTTATAGTTTCTAAACTTGATTTTTTTGATATAACCATTTCTGTACTGGTTGATGGTGGTTTAGACAAAATAGTATCAGTTGTAGTTTGCATGAAGTATGGTACCTTAGGGAACGTAAAGACCTCGTCCTCCATGGCTGAATTCTTTGGTTGATGTTGATGCAAAATTTGTGTATGGAAAAGGAGTTTTTCCAATTAAAAAAAAAATATACCCAATCTGGCTTGTAAAGTGATCCAAGGGGTATTATAATTATAACCCTAAATGGTGTTTGTTGAGATGTGGGGGTATACACCACACTATATGAAACGAAAATCTCGCATTCTCTTTCCCAGGCTACTACCACCGATTACTTCTACCACTTCACGTGCTCTATTTTTTGCTTCTAGCAGGTCAACCCTCGCTTTCAACTCATCGACAGACTTTTCCAGAAATAGGTTTCTTGTTAATACCTCATTTAAATTTTCTAGGATTTGATCTACCTTGGACTATGAAATAGGAGGAGGCATTGATTTGTTTTGGCAGAAAATATTTCTTTTGTAGTACAATGGCTGTGCCCGTGGCTTAACACGGGACTGTGTTTATAGAAAGTCAAAATAAATATTTATTAGAAAGTACTAAAAACAAAAAACAAATACTTCCAAGTTTGAAGGATCTGAAATAAATACAAACTTTTAATAGAACATTCAACCGGAAAGTACAACCTATTTTTGACAATCAATATTTCGTACTAAAAAATTATGAAATTTATTCTTCAGTAGGGTAAAATAATATTCTTTCGTATTATTCGTTGGTATATTTACTAAAATCGGAATACTAACGACCCACTTGAACACAGTTGATTAAGGGTTTTTTTGTGGATGCTATTTGAGGTCTTCGGATCTAATTAATTTAAGAATTCTTATTTTAAAAATAATCAAATGACAAATGTATTTTACATCTAACTTTACCTGAGCATGGACAAACGGACTTCGATCTTCTTCAGCAGACTGATGAAGGAATGCATTGATGGAGTTCATGACTGTCCCTTCAACTTTTTGTTTCTTATGCTGTGGTCTCTCATATCTCGTAGCTGGTGGTGGTGGTGCTAGTAAATTTGATGGTTGCATAAAGTAGGGTATCATGGGGAAGTTTATAAATTCTTCCGCCATTGAAGAGGGTGTTGATGTGGAAGTTTTGGAGTTCATTGTTAAGAGAGATTATGGAAAATGGTATGAAGCTTCGTGAGATAAGACAAATAATGTAGTAGCATTTAATGAAGCCGCATGGAGGAGTACAAACTATGCCAAAATGGCGGTTTTTAGATTTTGGCTCCAAACCAAAGATTGTATGGGGAAACGAAACGTCTAGCTAGACATAGGCAAGGCCACGTAGACGGGGAACGAAAAATAACACATCAATACGAAATTTTTGTCTGTAGTAGACTAATTTAGTGTTTAATTGATCTTGATAATAAATATATTAAACGAGTACAAACCGAACATAACATATTAATTATTTTAATTAGGAAATTTTACAATGTAAAAGTTTCTAATTTTTTTTAATTATAAAAAAAGAGAATTCCAAGTACAAGTCAATTTTTTAATACATTAAATTTACAATTTTAATTTCAAATTGAATATTTAAAACTTTAAATAGTTACAATTTTAATCAAGAATTGAATATTTAATATCTACGTATACGAAAATTAAAGTCAAAGTTTTCACGTGATAAACATGCACCTTTCAAACTAATCTTAAAAATGATTTAACTCTATATTTTTTATTAAACCCACCTAATCACTCCAATTGACACTAAAAGTGGACTAAACCACCAAATCACGTCACAAAAACTATAAGTTGACTAAACCCACCAATCACTTTAATTGACTCTAATAGTTGTTTAAACCACCCTAATATTTCAATTGACTTTATATTTTTTTTATTAAACACATCTAATAACTTCACTTGACACTAAAAGTTGACTAAACCCACCAAATCACTTCACTAGACTCTAATAGTGGTATAACCCACAAACATTGTTCATTTGAAACTAAAAGTTGACTAAACCTACTAAACTTCTAAACTTGACACTAAAAGTTGACTAAACCCACCAAACCACTTCAATAGACTCTAATAGTGGACTAACCCACAAACATTGATCAATTGAGACTAATAGTTGACTAAACATACTAAACTTCTAAACTTGCCCCTAAAGGTTGACGAATCCACCAAATCACTGCACTTGACATTAAAAGTTGACTTAACCCACCAAATCACTTCACTTGACTCTAATAGTGGTCTAATCCACAAACATTGTTCAATTGACCCTAAAAGTTGACTAAATCATCAAATCATTTCACTTGACACTAAAAGTTGACTAAACCCACCAAATCACTTCACTAGACTCTAATAGTGGTCTAACCCACAAACATTGATCAATTGACACTAAAAGTAGAATAAACATACTAAACTTCTAAACTTGACCCTAAAAGGTGACTAAACCCACCAAATCACTTCACTAGACTCTAATAGTGGTTTAAACCCACCAAATCACTTCGATAGACTCTAGTAGTGGTCTAACCCACAAACATTGATCAATTGAGACTAATAGTTGACTAAACATACTAAACTTCTAAACTTGACCCTAAAAGTTGACTAAACCCACCAAATCACTTCACTAGACTCTAATAGTGGTTTAACCCACAAACATTGATCAATTGACACTAAACGTTGACTAAACCCACTAAACTTCTAAACTTAACCCTAAAAGTGGACTAAACCACCAAATCATTTCACTTGACACTAAAAGTTGACTAAACCCACCAAATCACTTCACTAGACTCTAATTGTTGTCTAACCCTCAAACATTGTTCAATTGACCCTAAAAGTTGACAAAACCACCAAATCATTTCACTTGACACTAAAAGTTGACTAAACCCACCAAATCACTTCACTAGATTCTAATAGTTGTCTAACCCATAAACATTGATCAATTGAGACTAATAGTTGACTAAACATACTAAACTTCTAAACTTGACCCTAAAATATGACTAAACCCGCCAAATCACTTTACTAGACTCTAATAGTGGTCTAACCCACAAACATTGATCAATTAACACTAAAAGTTGACTAAACCCACTAAACTTCTAAACTTGAACCCAAAAGTGGACTAAACCACCAAATCACTTCACTTGACACTAAAAGTTGACTAAACCCGCCAAATCACTTCAATTAACTCTAGAAGTTGACTAAATCACCAAATCACTAAACTAGACAATAAAATTGAACTACACCACTACAACACTACAACACTACAATTGACTTTAAAAGTTGACTAAATCACCAAATCACTTCTCTTGAATTTCTTAATGCACTAAACCACCAATTCACTTCACTAGACACTTGAAGTTGAATAAACTACCATATCACCTCATTAGACATTAAAAGTTAAAGAAATCACCAAATCACTTCACTTGAAACATAAAGTTGACTAAACTACCATATCACCAACAAAACACTTATTTACACTAGTATTTAACTAAACCCACCAAATCAGTTCACTTGACATTAGAATGTGACTAAACCACCAAATCAGTTAACTTGACTATAAACGTGGTATAAACCACCAAATAACTTCAATTGACTTAATTAGTTGACCAAACATCAAAGTCAACCCTTTTTGACTCAACTTGTTGACCAAACATCAAATTCACCCACAGTTGACTAAATTTGTTGACCAAACGTCAAAGCCAACTACATTTGAGTATACTAGTTGACCAACTATCCAAGTTTTTCAATTGTAACTAAATTAGTTGACCAAACTACCAAGTCAATCCCCTTTTGTCCCCGTATAATAGTTAACTAGATTAGTTGACCAAATGTTCCAAGTCAACCACTACATTATTAGGTGAGTAATAAAAAAAAATATGTAGGATTTTGTTTATATTTTGAGTAACAAAAATACCATTTTTTAAAACCAATATATATTTTAAAGTAATATATTAATTTTTTAGAGAAATTCTTTTAATTTAAATATAACATAACATATATGATTGATTATAAGTAATCTAAAAAAAAACTATATTCTAAAGTAATATATTTAATATAATTTAGATTTAGTCTAATGTAATAGGTATAAAATTTAACTTCTTCTATATTTAATATAAATAAAAATAACAAGAATTTTTTTTGTTACATGGGAGAGCCACTTTGGACTCGGAGTCATTGACTCGGTTCGAACCTGCACCACTAGATTGGCAGACCAAGGCTCTGGCCAGTGAGCTAATCCCAACTGGTTAAATATGTAAAGATATTCTACCACTAAAAAGAACAAGAATTCAACACTACATATATATATATATATATATATATATATATATATTATTTTAACAAAATAAGAATAAAAAAAACTAGCATCGTGCTTTGACTTTTAGTAGGAACACAAAGTGGGACAGGAAAAGGTGGTTCATTTCTCATTTCAGAACTAAAATGGTATATTTTAACCTATATTTTTTTAATTGATATGAATAAGCAAATTCTTTTGTAAAATTATTTAGTGAAAATAACTCACTATTTCATCAATTTTTCTTTTGAGTTTATGCTCGTTTACTTTTTTCTACGCACACTTAAATATGTTCGCTGGATTATATATATTTTTAGTATTATTTTGTTGAAACTCTGTGTTACCTAACTAATTTTTTAAACAACAACATAAACTAACAGTTCAAAGTACAAGAGTAAATCATTTTAAACAAACCAAACGTAATTAATCGGCACTTTTAATTAAGAAAACAATTCACATATTCATTGTTATCCCCTTTCCTTAAACATCTATAAATGTCCACATAAACCATGGCAATGTCGAAGAACAACCCTAGTCTTCGTATTTCGCCATTACTGATTCTGCACATGTTATCAGCTCTAACATGAAAATGTGGTTATAGTCGTTGTGCTCGCTACCACATATTATCGCTTCTTCTTTCCATTGCAGGTGGAAATTTGTGTAATTCAGAGGCCCCACTTTAGCAAGTTTTTCCCAAGAACCATCCAACTCAAACCCTGTATGGTTCATTACCCAAATTTCAGTATACTGCGTATCCACTCCAACCCTAAAAAACAAAGCAAGTGTATCCTTAACCAAACTTAAGTTATGAGATCTGACTCCAGGCGGAAATGGCTTTCCTTCTACAGCGTGTGTATTCAAATTAATTGACAAGATTTGATATCTCTCCCGATCATCAACCTAGAAGGCCATCCGACCTGGACCATCCCTGCGCAATGCCGTCCAATGCAATGAGCCTTTTGACTCAACCCCAGAACTTGTTATGTATGGGGGTTCGAACATAATCCTTGACCAGCTTCGACGAGTGACATTGTAGACTACTGTTAAAAATTCGCCCCCAAACTCAACAAACACAATAATCTTATGCTCCATTGTTATACTGTCATATCCTAGCCCAACGCGCCTAATTTCCAATGCAACCCTACCATGATTTGACTTGACTGAAGACCCGTCTCCGTTAGCTGCCGCTGAAAGACACTCTCTTGGACTAGGAAGTAATCTGTAAGTTCTCAAGGCGGGGTTACAGAAGACCAGACATTGTGTGTCGGATATGCAAATCAACCCGTTACAAGGCAATGAAACATCTGGTCTGTGTTCAAAGAAAGGGGGTGTGTTGAATGTTGGTGTTATTAGATCAAATGTTTCGTAGGAGTGCATCCTTATAGAGGTTTATCGTGGTTCATGAACAGAGAGAGAAGTGAGTAGTAGACAACCGCTATGGTTTCTTGTAAGGCTTAGATGAACTTTGGCGAAGTGTGGACTAGAGATAATCATGAGCCATTGACGACATACAACCTTCAGTCGGACCAGTTGGGCAACGGTTAACCTACCCAGAATCAACTCCAATTCTTCAACGGGGATTGGAAACCTTTTCATTTATTTGGTGTTTTGTTTAGTGTATTGTAATTATGACAGACTATTTATAATAGCGGCTGTTTAAGTGAGGATGTGATGTGTGGTGAGGGAACGGTTGATGTATTTGAAATTCAAAATTGTAGTGAATAGAGGGAGAAGGTATGTGGAAGATGCATACTTATAAAATAATGATAAAATATGTATTTGTCTCTTCGAATTCTAGTAATTTAGCATCGAAACCACGTTATTAAGATAAACACATAATTTAATTTAGTCTTATTATAAGTATGACGGTCTGAAAGGATTTATTTTTTTACGTAGTTTTTTGCATGCATAGGTAGTCATTTTGCTTTTCAATATTAAAAACAAATGTTGGATAAAATGGCCGATCATATTTAATCTTTGCTTGTTTATACTTTATTTAATTAATATATAAATTATTTTTGCTTCTTTTTTTTAAACAACAAACATACATTAACATTTACAAAAACAACCCATTTATAAGTGTCACCATTAAAAATTTATTAAACGGTATTACAAAAACAACAAATCATTTTTAAAGTCAACAATGGTCAACTGTGGTTGACTTTGATGTGAGGTAAATAAACAAATTGAAAAAGGGGTTGCCTTTGATATTTGATCACCTAGTGAATCAATTATTGTTGATTTGGTTGATTGATCAATTATATAGTCCGGTTTGGTTGACTATATGTTGTTTGGTCAACATATAGACTACAATGGAGGTGACTTTGATGTTTCGGCAACTAATCAAGACTAAAGGGGTGAGACATGAAAGTATGGTAAACTAATCTAGTAAAAAGCGGTTGACTATGATGTCTGGCTAACTAGTTGAATCAAAAGGGGAATGACTTGGACTTGGTAGTATAGTCAAAAAATCTTGTCAAAGATGGGAGTGACTTGGTAGTGTGGTCAACTAGTGTACTACAATGATGTTGACTTTGATGTTTGGTCACCTAATACATAATTCGGCAGAGTTGTTCGTCGGCGCAGTTGGTGTCGACTTGATATTTTGCAAAACATGTATATATTATAAATGACATTTATAAATTGATAGTTCACACCAAATGCATAACTAATTATAATTTAACAAAGATAACAAGATCGATCAAACAGAATACTAATTAGGAGTACAACATAGGTAGCATATAATATTGCTTATTAATTTTTACCACTACCGAACAATCATTATAATAATTAAACATTTAGAGATATATGTATCCACTGTTATTATTACTCAAACATATGGAAACATAAATGGGTTGGTAGTCTCGGCGACATCGAATTGGTTGTGCCATTCCTCATCATCAGGTTCATCAGAAGTTGTCTACTAGGGCAATTGTTTTTCTGATGTCCGGGTAGTTTGCAACGACTGCATCTACGTGCCTTTTTTGAATCAGGTCCATTCGCTCGGGGATCTACTGGATCTTCAACTATTGGCCTTCTGGCGGGCTTAGGAATGGGAACCTCGTACCTGGTACCATCTTCATTATCAAAATTGCTTGTCCGAGCAACAACATTCGTAATGGCCTCTAGGGTATCATTATAACACCTTTCACTACGTGTGGCGTGGTAATGCATTTCCTTCCACTGTGCGTTCAAGAAACCCATCCTTGCAGTCTCTATCTCTGTATGATGAAAATCGGCCAAACACTTATTCGGGAGATTCACACTGCTCCCGGGTGTCCACCTGAACTTGATGCAACTACTAGGGATCTCTCTAGCCCCCTCCACCTCCATGACAAAAAAAATATGTCTGCATGGTATTCCATAAGACTCAAATAATAGACAACTGCATTCTAGGGTCACCCTAGATCCGTCTAAACAGATACAAACTTTCCTTATAAGCCTTGGGTATTTGTGGGATGCAATAACATAATTTCGAGAACCGTATATCTGTGAAACTTCAGTGTGATGTAGGTCTCTCTGACCGGCTAACTCTTTCCTTACCTTAAAAAAAGGGCCCTAGTAAATTTCTTGCTTGCATCAATCTCAATGTCGTCCGACACTGTAGTCGTGACAGGACTAGTTTGGTTAGTGAGGTACTCTTCCTTGCTAGCGTTGTCCCTAATGGTTACCATACCATTCAAGAATGCTTTGACAAATTCAATAAATTTCACTCTCTTATTTAGAAATCTTTTAAGATAAGCGTTCATACCTTCACAACGCTGGGTTGCCTTTACAAACCCAAAAAAACTACCACGTAAGTAAGGCTCGGCCCACATTACACGTTTTTCATACGTCTCGATTATCCATCTATCCTCACCGAGATCATGGTCTTGCACCATCTTCCACCAAGCTTCTTCAAATAAATCAACAGATACCGGCAAACCCATTAGTTTCTTAAAAATGGCGCCGAAACCATCTACTTTAACGTTAGTAACAGCGTTTCGGTTAAGATGCCACTTGCATAACCGATTTCCTACCCTAGGGAATACAACTTATATAGCAGCAGCCATGGACCTATCTCCGTCCATTACGACTGATGTAGGATTTTTTCCATTCATTGTATTTAAGGAAATTATTCGAGCTTGGTGTATATGGATTATGGTTTGTGGTTCTTAATTAGGGTTAGATGTTACAAAGCCTTGGTAATACGGTTTAATGACACATGTCTAGGATCTAATGCTTAGTTAAAGGGGATTAAGGTTTAATATTCCATTTTCATTTTTGGGGTTGTTAACAAAAATACTAGTTATACGATTAGGGTTAACTAATTTTAAATGAATGATTAAGGTATTTATACAAGACTAATGATGTTAACAGTTAATTCTGCCCTAGTTTGATAATTATACTACTAATACCATTCTATCATTATATAAACAACACCATATCACACAAACTAATATATAAAACAAACAAAAATTACAAAAGAATTAATGAAATAGATGAACTAACCATTTGAAGTCATTCTTTTTGTTAGAACCACAAGAGAAGAGATACACAACTCCTACAACTTAACACAACTCTTCCTTTACGTATGTTTCTTCAAGCTTCAACACCACCTTTCCTATTTATAGCCAAAAAGCTAACTTACCAATTGATATTACAACTCGTGGATGGTTGAAACATTTAATACCTAAGACAATTACTACCACCAACCATATTCAAATCAACTATCTTATTAACATTACTAGGTTAGAGAAAAATGATAATAAATCAACTATCACCTAAATAACTACAAATACAATTGAAGAAAATTACTTATTCGCTCTATCCGGATACAATTATAAACCAATTATATATACACAACACAATAACTACCGAGTATCATACTTATGTAGCGCAAAATTGAATGTGTGATGTATTACTTGACTATCGCCATTTGACATTTTACATTGTAATATAATAAAATTAACTCTTTCATTTCAATTTGAACGGTGTCTTTTATTATACGTATCCTTAAATATTTGTGATTTAAAAATTTTAAATTTTTAATAAATTTTTAAAATAAAAAAACCCTAACATATTATAATATATTTCATTTAAAAAATCAAACACTTAAAATGCATTTAGGTGAATATTACAAAGTCTAAACCAAATTTAATCTTTTATCTAAATAACTTTAAACAATTGTTAAATTTTTTTTTAAAGGAAACGAAAAAATCACCTACATACATTAAATAGGAAAGCCCTAAAACCATCCATGTAACCGTAAATTTAGTTCCAAATAAAACAAATAACAAAAATATAATTTAATTACAACTTACATATGAAGACGACACGTGGAAGATTTTGCAATAAAATCGTATCTTTGCACGTTGACTTTAGAAAACGAAAAATAAACCACAAAATTGTTTTCTGAAAGAAATTTACACCTGTAGCCGCCAATTTGACAAAGTAGTGGAACAAGTTTATCGATTATAATATATTAAACAACACTATTCCTTTTTTTTAATCATAAAGCCACTATTTAGTGACTTGACAAGTCACTGCGACCAGTAACTGAAGGCATAATGGAGTGAATAGTGCCCGCCGAATAAGTTGCAGAAGGGCAACAGAGACATTTGGTTTAGGATTAAAAAACACTATTCTTTTACACGGCTATTCTTGCGCCCCGTCACCGATCCACCGCCACGTGCCACTCATCCTACCATGCATACCTACACCATGTGTATGGATTAAATTTCCACGTACTTAAGCAGTTACTACCTGTATTTATAGTATGATTTTCCTTTATATACCTAATTTTCTTTGTAAGGATCCAACTCTTTGATTCTTTTTTTCCTTTATCTTTTGGATGGAGTTGGAGTTTAGGGACTTGAGGTGAATAAATTAATATATAATAACTATACATTTTTTATATTTTCTGGATATAGGAGGAGCTAGCTGCTGACCCATGTTGGCGGGTTAAAAAATCTCATGCGTGATGTTTATGCTATATTCGAGAACTGAAAAGCAAACACACACATGCAATCATACAAGTGAATGTTGTAGAGCACAACACATGACAAATCCCACTGGCATCATTCTCGTCATCATAGATTCTTTCATTACAAATAATCCCGTCATGGGTAATTTCATTGATATTTGAAACTATTCCTTATCTCCAGAGTCCGGAAGGATTATTAATCTTTCAGTCATTTGATTATTCCAGAAATATATCCCTAATATGTGAGTGCATTATTTAATTAGTATTTTAGTGTCCTTTCGAGGTGTATAGAAGCAAAAATGTCATGAACCACCCTAGGTACTAGCTAACTGGTCATTCGTTTTCTTAATGTCAATTGATTAGGAATATGTCGGTAAAATCTCCAATACCCACTTAGTTAAATTTCGAAAATTTCACTCCTACGAGTTCATATACAATTATACATAATCCTTATAACTTGTAAAATCAATATAATTATCAAAATATAAACAAAGTACTATTACTATTAAATGTTATTTCAAAATATAAAATCCCTAATATTTTTCAAAATCAATTCAACATTAAATACCTAGTAAAAAAATATAATTTATATCCAACCATTAGTTTTATATAGTCTCTCTAATTTCAGGTCAATCTATTTTTTCGTTGATCAACTATATATCTGCACTATCATGATAAAGAACAAAGTAAAAAGAAAAGGATAATCACAAAAAAAAAGAGAAAGAACGGAGTAAAATGATATATCTAAACCAGTTGGGTTAGCTCAATTAGTCAGGGTCTTGTTAATTTTTTTAGTTTAACTGGACAGAATTTTGATATTTCTTCAACCCTTAGGGGGTAAAGCAAAAAGTACACATGAATAACCTAGTTCTGATTAATTAGAAATATGCATGGAAAGGCATGTATATTTTCTATAAGATTAGTCGTGGTGTGCGAAAATTAGCTCGAACACTCATATATAAAAAATGAGTGAAAAATGAGGGGAATAAATCAAAGTATATGAATAGGGGGCTCTCGAGATATCACAATGGATAAAAGATATAATATTAAACAACAACAATAATCGTCCAAAAAGAAAAAAGAAAAAAACAATAATGTAAATGATACAATAACGTAGGATACAATAACCTATGGTGAGTAGGAATCAATAAGAGATACCAAGTAGATGATCCACCACAATATACTATTTGATAATGATATAACCAATAAATGAGAATTATAAATAAACTGAATATTAAAGGTATCAACATAACAATTGACACCATACAGTAGATTTCTTTTAGTCAAATTAACTTATATTAAAAGGGATTAAAAGGCATAGAGTAGTTAACCTACAGTAAATAGAGGCGATATATTTATGAGTAAAAGACCAATCAATAATAATCATCAGATAATACAATTAAAGATCAAATGGCTATGTTTGTAAAATGAAGTAGTCAATAATCGCACTAAACTCCCTCAGACTTAGCACCAGTAAACCAAGGCCATACAATTCACACGCATACAATTGATCTATGTGTCCTCAAAATATGCTAGCTATACAATTAGGTCCGAGATCTCAACACATACACACACAATCAATCAATAAAGCGTGAGGATTTCAAGGAAAAAAATTTCGGTACAATAAAAGTTTTTCTTATGAGGTCAATTTTTATGAAAAGATACTATGATATAATTGACTTTATAATAAGATATACCTATGATGTGATTGATTTTATAAAAGGATATACCCATGATGTAATTGATTTTATTGATGTGACACTATCTTTAGTGTACCAAATTGACAATTGAGATTTTATAATGTGATTGATTCCATTGTCGGATTTCAATCACGTCATGCAAACAGTAAAATCGCACAACATCCGACAATGGAATACAAAACTTGACAATTGCTATTGGACAATTGACAATTGAGATTTGACTAATAACTAATGCGATAACAGTGTTACGAAATATTACCAAAAGATATAAGGTATAAGATAAATGATAACATATGTGTCGATGAGGCTATAAGAAACATCTGTAACGAACGATAGGAAGTTGACAGTTGAATGATAAGTGTCATTGGTAACCGTGAAAATGACCACAAAGTATGAAAGTGTAAGATGGACAGTAACATGTATGACGATAAGGCTGTAAGATATATCAGTGTGATAAATACAAGCGATTGTGACTTGATTTAGGTTTATTCTTCACTTTTTGACTTCTTGGCCTCTTCTTGGGCTATAATAAAATCCATGTACCTAGGAGATTCACACTTAACACAAAAATTACCTAAAAAGTGCTCCATACATATAATTATCCAAGATTAGACTACTAAATCTGATCATGTCAAATATAAGCGATAAATCTCATATTTATCCACTGAATACCTATCAAATGAGTATCAAGAATGTATTAATAAATCACAAAAAGCGAGACATCAAGACCCCCAACTTAAGTTTTTTTCATGCCAACAAAATAAGCACTAACCTAAGGTCTCATGTCACAAAAATTCCATAGGAGCAAGCAAGTAATAATCCCAAAAACAATGTACAACAAGTCTCATAAAGTCTTACATAAGAAATAATCCACACATATAATATTCATACATAACATGTTAATTTTCCAAGAGGAATTAATTTAGCAATACACAAAGGAAAACTAAAATACCTTGTTCAAAGTGGTGGTTATAGGGTGATCCTCGATCCTTCCATGGCGTCTAATGATCTATTATCTCGTTTCCTTTATGCTCATTCATCACTTAATCACACAATTAAAAATCTCAAGTTATTTTTGGTTATAAATATAAATATGTATCTCTAGAGGCTCAAAGCCTCATTTTTTTTTGCACTCTTATCTTTATATATATGGTTAAAATGAGAACAACTGTGATTCACCAAAAATCTTGATGTCCATTTGATCCTTTTATGTACCCCCAACCCAATCTTCACTCAATACCAATACCTACAACTACAAAATTCACCTATTCACACATCCCTAACTCAATTTTATACCCACATCTGACTTGATCACAACCATTCCCATATCACACAATGTTCAACAACTTTTCACATGATATAGCTGAAATCTTTGACCTTTCTAGTTAAGTAAGAACAAGTAAAGACGTAACTGTTTTATCTGATCAATTAAAGCTCAAAAAGTGTAGAAATTGTATCTTGAATAATATCCCTTGGCCTTTGAGCTACTTGTTTCTTGAAACTTTGATCTTTGAAATCAGGGATTTGAGAATTTTTCGAAGGCTTTGTGTTTTTCTGTTATTTTTGTATGTGGATTGACATTTAAAACGGTGAATTATGATGCACGGAAGGCTTTTTTTGGTGAATTTGTAATTTTTGAAAAGTTTTAAAACTTTTGGGGTAAAACATACAAATTTTGAAAGTTTGGGGTAAAAAATACCTTTTCTGAAAACTCCCGCGTTGAAAATGGCCTTTTTAAAATATTATGGGGTAAAAATGGGGTTTTCAAAACACTTGGGGTCAAAGTTTACTTTTTGAAAGATTGAGGGTTAAAAGTGATTTTTTGAATGTTTTGGGGTCTTCATGGAGTTTTCAGAAGTTTAGGCGTGTAAAAAGTTGTTTTTCTAATTGTAGGGGTGGAAAATCACTTTTCCAGTTCATTTCACACAAGAATTTCATCGAACACATGGGGTTGGACAATTGTTAGGCTTTTTTTTTATGGAATTTGATCAAACAACTGGTGGCCAGTGAGTTTTTAGCTTAGTCTCAGCGTCATTTGGTTGAGCACTTGGGTGTATGTCTAACTCATAGCATATGCTCACCTTATGAAGTAGGGGCGCACCTAAGAGGTTTTAAGAGAAGACCACACTCCCAAGTCGTGCCTATGATGATTGGAGTCATGCATATGAAGTATATCGACGATTAATTTACGTTTGAGTCGTGCCTATTGTTGCTTATCCTCCGACCTTAAGGTCACCACAACCTTGGTTAGTTATTTTTGTACATTATCAATGGTGTCCAAGCGGAAACAATCTTCCAGAGGACCAAGGTACTTCATTTCCTTGAACACATTAAATTTAATCTCCTCGACTTGCACTCGCATGATAAACTTGCCATTATCTACATCCAGGGCTGCAAACGAGCCGAGCCGAGCCGAATACTAGATGTACAGGCTTGTTTGTTTAATTTTTCGAGCCGAGCCGAGCTCAAAATTAAACGAGTCGGGCCGAGCCGAGCTCAAAATTAAACGAGTCGAGCCCGAGCTTCCAATGATCCAAATCAGAAATGTTATAACATGTTTATTTAACTTATAGAACCATCTTTTTTAGTTGTTTTTTATGGTTGAAATGAGATTTTCATGAATATTTGGTATTTGATGGAGTGTATAACATGAAAATATGAAACATAACTTTAATAAAAAAATAAATGTCTAAATAAATTAAAAATATCCAATTCAATATTGAAGGTTTAATAGTATATTTATAAGTAAATAATATATTAATTTATAATTCATTATTTTAAACGAGCTCACGAGCCGAGCTCGAGCAGGCTCGTTTATTTATCGAGCTTAAAATGAAGCTTGAGTTTGAGCTTGTTTATATTCGAGCCGATCTCGAACGAGCTTTTTTCCGAGCCGAACTCGAGCGGCTTGGTTCGTTTGCAGCCCTATCTACATCAATCAAAGTATACCCCGTGGCCAAAAATGGTCGCCCCAAAATGATTGGCACATTTTTATTCGCGTCGTAGTTAAGAATAATGAAAACAGAAGAAATTGTAAAATTACATGTCTTGACGAGAACGTCCTTAATCTTTCTTTCAGGTTGGGAGAGCATCATATCCTCCATTTATTAGACCATGATAGTAGGTCCCGCATTACCAGTCTTCAACTTCTCAAACAATGACCTAGGCATGAGATCAATACTCGCACCTTAGTCACACAAATCTCTCATGGTCCACTCTTTACCAATGGATATAGGAATGTTAAAACTTCTAGGATCTTTCAACTTCAGAGGTAACTTTACATGACAAATCGCCACTCCTCCCGCAAATCGCCACTTCTTCGAGTTGTGTGATTTTGTTAAATCACGCCTCAGGAGACACCAGGTACCTAAAAACTAGGGCCACAATGTTGGTGGAGCCACTACCAACTTTCACGCTCATATTTTTCATGTAAAAACATATGTTTAATATAACCAATTCCCTACATTTAGTATAAAAGAGAGGATAACTTTCATATTTTATTTTTTCTATAATTTTCTTACCATTTGGAATGATGATCTCCATGCAATGAATTGGCTCGTCCTTTGCATCAATCTCCACAAGGATCCTTGCGAATGATGCTTTATTCAAGTTCTATGTTTGTGTATCCATTGTAATTGGGTTTCTAATCGATGTCGCTAGCTTCCCAAGTCCACCGCTTGTCAACTTTCACTTGGCAAGTCCTTGAGTTGAATCCATGTTTGGATCTTTGATATTTCATAGCTACCAATCGTGAAATATTTGGGCATGTCTTCGAGCATGAGTTGCCTCTTAAAGACATGGCATGATCATTCCTTTAGTACTCGAGTGAGATCTTTATTCGTTTTGTACTTCAGTAATTAACCATCCGCTATGGTGGATACTTAATCCACACTAGGCATTCCAAGTCTCTATCAATTATTGCAAAGCCACACGATTGGGGAATATTACAATGATATACACAATGAGTGAAAATATGTATGCTTTTTCGGTAGTTCTATCATCATATGTGAGTCTCACGGGCTTAATTCTCTTGACATGGTATTCCTTTAAGATCATTTCAAGTTTAGGCTTTCTTGTGACATCTCATAATTATTTCTTGCTTGTGTTTGTGATTAACAACGACTCCCTGTGATGTTTAGTTTCATCCATGGTGCCTCAAGTTTCGATCTCATGCATTAATGACGTCTTCTCGCATTGTACAAGGGGCAATTTCTGATTCAGAAGCAAAACTAGGTTCCTAGTTTGTTGAGGAACTGGGTCCCTGTTTCCGTTCTGTCTTTTGGTCAAGCGCATGGTGTGCATGACAAACCAGGTTCTTATTTTGAGAACTAAATGCTTGATGATTTTCCATGGAATCACTTGCAATATGTTGGGTAGACGATTGATTACCACTTTTTTCCAAAAATGGAGAAAATTACGTATTCAAATCTTTTGATCAGAATCTCAGGTTGTGGGCTTTGAATTTTCCACAGAGATTTTGTCACTGAATTTGTATAGGTTTGGTGGCTTCATGGAGTATTTGCAAGGAGATATGATGTCTCCGAATGAAATAGATAGATCTCCGGTGAAGAAATGTTGGAGATGCAAGAAAATATAATTTTTTTATAACTTCTCAATTAAGAAGAACCTTGTTTTTTCTTTTGCAAAATATAGGATTAGAACGGAGTCAAACCTGGAAAGCTTGTAACAAGGCGATCCCCTCAGCTATCAATCTTAGAGCTCGGAAATGTACAGATTCTTCAACATGCAATTGGTGTCAAAAAGCTTCGGAAACGAATGAACATTTGCTTCTCCAATGTGGTCTTAATAAATCAATTTGGGCGGCCTCGATACTTCAAATCCACATACAACAAGAAGAAATAAATAACTTTGGAGACTGGATAATCAATGTGATCGAGGCTTACAGTAAAGAAGGATAGGTGACAGAGATAGTGACAAATAATATTCTTATACTATTATGGAACATATGGAAAGCAAAAATGAAGGCGATTAACGGAAACACAAATTTAGATATCGACCATATAATTTGGGTTACCAATAATTTAATGGGCGAGCTTCACGGAACTAATTGGATGAAACAGAATACATATCCAATTAACAGTTTAACGACCAACGTTACGACTATTCCAGAGATCCAACAAGCGGAAGATTTGATATATAATTGTGACGCTTCTTTTATCACTAAATATGAATATACATGTATCGGAATAGCAATCACAAATCGCAGAACGGGCGAGATTACAGGAAGAACAAGAACAGTCAGGTGTAGCTCCATTTTAGAAGCGGAAGCAATCGCAGTTCTGGATGCCGTTAACATTAGCATGAAACATAAAGAGGAAACGAAAGCTATACTTTTGAACAACCTTGAGTTAATACAAGGTATTAGGCAAACGTCAACGGCAGTTGAACCATTCAACCGATCATTCGTCAGATCCGACAGAGGTTGGGAGAAGCAGGACAAATCATTTTTCGGCACATTCCTCGAAGAATGAACAGTCTTGCAGATCGACTTGCGAAACACGTTAGACATAGAGCCGGACATATTGGTAGTGGCGACTCAGATATTATTAACACTTTTAGAAGAATGGAAGTTGGATAAAAATCGTGACAGATTTTTCTTTTGCTTTCTTTTGTCAAAAAAAATGAACGGAGTCAAATTAACTTTGAGTCAAAAGGACTCTCTATTCTATTAAATAATATATTATACTTAAAATGAGATTGTTTTTTGTTTGAATTATATAAGAATGAATTGTACCACAAATAGACATATGCATATCTTCACCACTTTCGATATTAATTTATAAATATTCTTTTCTCTCATGAAGAATGTCTTTTTCTTTATGATACTTTCTCCTATGTCACGTAGCACTCATATATATATAACATATACGGAAGAACTTTTAACTCTTGTGTTAGTCTTTTATGCAAAACTAGCATTTAAATAGACGCTTTCTAGACACTTTCTAGCTAGCTCCATCCGGGATTCTAATTATTTTAAATAGTAGTGCAAATTATTAATCACAAGTTGGTTGGGTTCTGTTATCCGTTCTTTTCGTCTGATCAAATTTTTCGTCAATCATATATAGCTGCTAACGTGCACTTTTTTATTCCGTTATTTGAATTTTAAACTTTACTTTAGGATCGACCAAAAAACAAACTTTATTTTAGGTAAACTGTAGCCACCATCATGTAGGAGAATCAAATCTTCCTTTCCTTTTCTTGTCAAGGTTCATGACTTTGCTCCCTGATCATCTTATTTTCTTCGTAGTGAATCTCTTTTCCATTTTTTTGTCAACAACGTATAGATTTTTCTTTTTTTTTTTGGTCGAAAAAGAACGTATAGTGAATCTCGTTCTAACATCAATATTTCAGGCAGGGCGTAGTCAACTTACAACCAGGGGAGCATGGCCCTCTGATTTAAGAAAAAAAGAAAAATAATAGATAGTATTTATAAAAAAGAAAAAAACCACTTTTTTTTCAACGAAAAATATTATAACCACTAATTCTTACAAAGAAAACCTAATAATGCCTTAGAAGCAAGTAAAGAGAAATCCTTCCAAACCGATAAATCTTTAATCAAATAAAACAATGGAACTCAAAGCTTCTGTTTTATGCAAGTAGGGTAGAGCTTATTAGAGTGGTTTTAATCAGCAAAATTATATTTTGGTGTAGAGTATTTCTACTCCCAAAACAAGTGATATACAAACTAAATCAAAGAATGACAAGTTTTTTGTGGAAAGGCAGACTAGAAGATGCTAATGGTGCTAGAGTTGCCTGGGAGAATGTTTGTTGCAGTAAAGAAGAGGGATGTTTAAATATTCCCAATATAGAGAATATGAATAAAACTTGTCTCTATTTACTTTTTGGAGATTCTATTCGCAAAGTAATAATCTATGGAGTAGGTATGTCAATATTCTTAAACAAAAGTGTATATGGAGCCTTAATTCTAAGCATCACCATTCCTGGATGTGGAAACAACTGCTAAAAATCAGAAGCGTTACCTACAATTTTATACATCATGAAGTAGGTAATGGAGAGTTGGCCTATATCTTATGGGACAGATGGTTAAAAAGGGAGAGTGTTCAAGAGATTTTGGACATTAAGCTTGATTATAAGAACTTGAGCTGTAATAAAAAAGTTAAGGATTGCTTTGGAAGAGGAAGGTGTTGATAACCACCTTGTATTGGTAAAATATTTCATAAAATTCAAAATATGAGTTTACCTTCTAAGTCTGATGTCATATTATGGTCTGAATGTACCATATCTCAGTTTCCATATTAAAAAAACACTTATGAGAATTATTGAAAAAAAAGTGAATGTCTCATGGAGTAGAGTGGTTTGGGCAAAAACGTGTAATCCTCGTTGCTCTTTTATTTCTTGGCTAGTTGCTTTAAACAAGTTATCTACTAGAGATAGGATGCTATATTGGGGTTTGAATGTTTCTCCTACTTGTCCTATGTGCAAAGTGGATTATGAAGATATGTAGCATCTTCTCATCAAATGTAAATTCTCAAAAACTATTCCGGAGCGTATTTTAAAGACTTGTAATGTTAATAATCCTGTAATTTCGATTAAGGAACTATTAGTTGATATTCAGAATGTGTGCTCAAATTCAGAGATAATTCTTATCTTAAGTGTATGTATCACAACTTATGTGTACTTCATTTGGGGAGAGAGAAATTCTAGAGATCATGGAGATACTGAGTTAAATGAAGAAAGAGTATATAACGTGATCATCTCATTTGCAGCCGTAAAACCGAGAATGTGAAGGTTTAAATGTAAAAGTGCTTTTGAATTAGCTAAGGAAATTTGTAATAGTTAGTTACTTGCCTCTTTTAAAAGTTGTTGGCCCATTGTAATAGCTAGCCTAATTAGTAGTAGTAGTAGTAGTAAGGTAATGACCCATTTGTTTAGGCCTATGATATAAAGACATAATGTTTGAGCTTATTAATAAAAATTTTGATTTGCCGATAAAAAAAGAAAATATTTAAAACAAACAATTTTTAATGTATTAATTTTTATTCATTAACTTTAAACAACATTAAAATAATTCTAAAGAATTAAATTTTAATTTTTTTCAAACACCTTCCTACTTAAATTATAAGTTTTTAAAATTAATAAAATATTTTGATATTTTTTAACAACTTCCTCGTATCCTAAAAGTTCTAAAAAATAAAAAATACCCCTTGAACTTTTAAATTTTTTTTCTAACACTTCCTAGTTTAACTCACATATTTTTGAAAATCATAACTAATCTCCAAATTTTTAAATTTTTTTTCAATTATCCACCCTCCAATAATTGTGCCATATATATTTACTAAAAAAAATTAAAATGCAATCTAAAAGCAAATTGAATTATTGTGAGCTAATTGGGAAAGGGAGTTATTGAAAAAATATAAATGTTTTTTTTGGGACTAATTGGTTTTTTTTTAAATCTTAGGTATGTGGTGAGTGTTTGGAAAATATTAAAAGTTTTGAATATTAATTTTGATTTTTTAAAACATAAGGGTTAAGTGGGGAGGTGTTTAAAAAAAATTAAAAGTTGGAGATAATTTGAATTTTATAAATTAATATTTATGTGGAGAGGTGTTTGGAAAGAAAAAATAAAAAACGATTAGGGTTAATTTGTTTTTAATTAATGGGTTATAATAATAATTTATTTATTTATTTTTTAATAACTATTTTTTATTTTTTAAAATTTAAAAGTCATTAAACATTACAAAATTATTTTCCTACCACATCATAAAATTAAAAGGGGTTATTGTTGAAAACATCCTTCTTAAACTCTCTAATTGTTTTTTTATGCCTTCAATAATCTTATTTATAAAAAAATGCCTAATAAAATAATTATTTATAGAAAACATCCCCTTTATATTTTCTATACCTTTATTAATTCCATCACATGCGCGCGCGTCCGTGAAATTTTTTTAAAATCGTCATAACTAATTCAAAAAAAATCAAAAAATTAAAAAAAAAATATTTTTGAATAAATCTAATTAACATTTACGTCTATGAATTTTTTTGATTTTTTTTGAATTTTTTAATTTTTTCGAATTTTTTTAATTTTTTTTTCGCAGACACGGAATTCCATGTTTTAAACCGTGAAATAAACATGGAATTCCATGTTTTAAACATGAAATTCCATGTTTCAAACATGAAATTCCATGTTTTAAACATGGAATTTCGTGTCTGCGAAAAAAAAATTAAAAAAATCAAAAAATTCCGAAAATTCCGAAAAAAATCATATACGTAAATATTAATTTGATTTATCCAAATATAATTTTTTTTGATTTTTTTGATTTTTTTTTGAATTAGTTATGACGATTTTAAAAAAATTTCACGGACGCGCGCGCGTGTTTATTAGTTTTTTTCTTATTTTTTAATTGTTAATTATAAGGGGGCTGTTTTCAATAAATATTTTTTTCTAGGCACCTTTTTCTAAATAAGTTTTTTAATAGGCATCAATCAACAATTGGCTCAAATTAAAATTTAGAAAGTTATAAGACTTAAATTTTAAAATAAAGAGTACATAGTCATGTGTATATTTTTAGGGCAATAAATGGCTTATTCCTATAAAATTATATTACTTTATGTCAATTTTCAAAATTTTAGAATCTTGGCTTTTCAACTCATTACAATTATTTCTAATTTATTTTATTTGAATGAGTATTTTGTATTTTTTAAAATAAAATATAGATTATTATATAGAGATTTTTATCCAATATATTTTGAAACTCTCCTTTAAAAATGCAAGAGTTGCATTCTACTACTATGTTCCAGCTACAGATCATACTTACTCTTTATATTGCACTCAATAATCAAATTCCAGGTTTTGCCCTCAAATGTTATTAATAGCCATATACATATTAAAGTTATACACACACAAATGATCTTACATCTTAATTCAAAATTCAAAGTGGAATTTCACAGTGTTTTCATGCATAACCTATGATTATCGTTTTAGCTTAAAAATGTACCAATTAATTTCATCTTTGCCTCGTTATTCTCGAATAGTTAGTCTTTGTCGTTTTTTGAACTGATTTTTTTCTATTATGACCCATTTGTAGTTTCTTTTTTGTGGCATATTTTTGGTGTGTTGTTTTTAGTATGTTTATGTGATGTTTGTTGATATTTTAAAACTTTATCTGTATTTAATGTTCATGACATTTTAGGGTTTTCGGATTCTTTGTTTTACATCGTTAGGATTTCATAACATTATTTTTCCATGTCCAGGGTTTTAGAAACTTGGTAGGTTGTAGTTACGATGTTGCTCAATCAATTTCGGTTTGTTTATTATATCATTGTAGTTCTAGATTTGCTAATTATTTGAAGCACTCTTATTTTTTTGAATATGTAGACATTGTAATAATTTACGTAGATAATGATCACGTGTTCTAGAGATGTTCAATAACTTACTAAGTTGAATCATTTAACATGCAAAGAGACTTACTAAACTCGTACCATTTAACCACGGTCTCTTATTTATCGAGCTAGGGCCATTGAACATTCTCAATGACTTACTAAGCTCGAGTCATCGAGCTTCCTCAAAGTTTTTTCCCTCAAGTCATCGTGCATGCTTAGAGACTTACAGAGTTTCAGTAAATATGCATGATCAAAGACTTACTAAGCATTATAAATATGAATCATTGGCATTCTCAGATATTATTGAGCCTGCACATATATTTCTATTAAGTATGCTCAGAGATTTATTGAGCATGTTAGTATTTTCTTCATGTGACCATACCAAAACTACTTAATTTATTATAACCCATTCTAAAGGTCTTATGTTGCAAGTATACCTATTCCATGGCTTCAAAAGTTTTGGTTGTGTTTAGGGAGTCGTTCCAAAAATTGTCGGATTTTATGTCAACTAATAATTTTGGCAAAATCATATGGGATCATTTGTTCGGAGTCTCCAGTTTAATTACATTGATTTAGATGCTAGTGAGAATCGTCCCCCCTCCCCACCTTTTTCGTTCGCGTGTCTATAATGAAGATAGTGATAAAGAATACAAGAAGTTCATAGACATGCTGAAGAAGTTGTACATTAATTTGTCATTTTTGGAAACCATCCTAGCAATGCCAAAGTACTTAAAGTTCATGAAGGAGGTTCTTTCCAGTAAACAAAAATATTTTGAGAGAGAGACGATTGACTTACCATAGGAGTGCAGTGCAATATGTCAGAGTAAGTTGCCTCCAAATCTAAAGGATCCTGGTAGTTCCAACATTCGGATATCAATTGGTCAAAAGTAGACTGGGAGAGAATTATGCAATTTAGGTGCGAGTATCAACCTCATGACTAAATCATTGTTTGAGAAGTTGAGGATTGGGTATTCGAGTCCTACGACTATGACTTTGCAAATGGAAGATAGGACACTTTCTCATCCTGAAGGCAGAGTGGAAGATGTACTCGTCAAAGTAGGTAACCTTATAATTCCTTGTGATTTTTTATTCTTTACTACGACGCGGATAGGAATATGCCAATCATTTTAGGACAGAAATTCCTAGCCACGGAGCATACATTGATTAATGTAGAGAATGGAGAATTGATCATGCGAGTGCAAGACGGGGAAGAGAAGTTTAGTGTGTTCAAGGGTATAATGTTCTCTAATCTACCAGAAGATTGTTTCCAGTTGGACACACTCTACCATGAAGTAAAGAATCCAATCAATGGTGTGGACACCTTAGGGTTGGAGAAGAAAAAGATGAAAAAGAAACAGAAATTCAAAGCTCATCCTAACCTCAAGGATGATCCATTCATTGATTACTTGAAGAAGACCAAGAAAAGTGCGAGAAAGGTTCCAAAGGAACCTAAAAGAAAGTGGAAAGATGGGAGTTTTGGGTGGGAAACACAGTTGCAATAAAAGATCCTGCCTCCCCCCCCCCCCCCCAAAAAAAAAAATAAACACCACGCAAGTTCAAGTACAATAGTTCTTGGAGTAGACTTTACCATGTGAGAAGTGTTATATTGGAAAGGTTAGTTGAGTTAGATACCAAGAAAAGTGGTAAACATCGCTTGGTAGAAGTTAATTGCCTCACCCACTGTTGGGGAGGCTATTTGAAAAAGAGATAACCTTGAGGTAATACATCGAACTTCAACGACGTTAAACAAAGTGCTTCTTGGGAGATAACCCATGTGTTTATTTCTTTAGTAGTTTTAATTTTATGTTTTTAGTGTGTATTAGTAAATTTATTGGATGTATATTATGTAATGAGAAAGGTGTTTAGTGTTTTTAATGTACAGTTTAGCAATAAATTGAGTTTAGGGTGAAATTTTTGGGAAAATTTGTGAGCAATACAACAGTATGTAGCGGTATACCAAACCCTCTTGCGGTGTACCACATGTCACAAAGCGTGCTCACTATGCGTCATGCTAGAATGGAACATAAACATTGGAGCTGTACAAATGCAGTTGCAGTGTACTGCACGATACTAGCTGTATACCGCAGCACGAGATGATGAACCGTGGCGAGAACTCGCGACGCAGTATCTTTTGCGAGATACATCCGTGTCCACGATAACTCACTCTATGAAGGTCAGATGGTTGGGAGTATCAGACCATACCTACGGTATTACCGGAAGGTAGGTGTGGTGTACCACACGACGACGAAAAATAAAGAAAATGTTTAAACCTCATCCTTTTTTTGACCTAGCCTCCCAGCATCTTCTAACCCAAGCCTTTTACCTCCATTAGTGCTCCGACCCAAGCTTCACCAAACATCAAAATACACCTAAACAACCAATATTTCACACCCGAAAATATCCTTACATCATTCCTAACAACAATGTCCATCCCGAATCATCCCAACATCACAAGAAATCAAGAATCAAACCAAACAATTTCAAAATTTCCTTTTTCTATTTCTTAATTCCTTCTTATATGACCACTAATCCCTCATACCGACATAGAAAAACACATTCCCTTCACCTTTTCACCTCTAAATCTTACCTCATTCCTCCATTCAAGGGAAAATTCCAAGTTGTGTAAAGTTTTGAGTTGAGGGTGAAGAATCCACTCAAGGGGAAATTCAAAGTTGTCTAAAGTTTTGAGTTGAGGGTGAAGAAAGATGACACTAAGAACCAAAACACTTTCTAGTGGGAGAGAGATGAAGAAGAATTCAAGCACGTATTTGGGTGAGAATAAAAGGAAACAACTAGAGGTGTATGTGAGTAAAGGGAAGAAGCAAAAGGGTGATCTGAGTCATTTGACTAGAGAGAAACTGGTTGTTTTGGAGTCAAGTGTGCAATAACAAGCGATCGAGATTTTAAAGAGAAAGACTCGACAACCTCGTCAAGCCAAGGTGCCTCCACCCAACAAAATATTTAATTCTATGGCCCTAGAAGCTATTGTGATTGATCTTATGCCGAATTTGACACCTACACATGAACAAATTATTCACAAAGAAGTAGAAAATGGTTAAGTATAAGATATTTCTTGAGACTGGGGGGGGGGAGATTAGGTTGGAAGACTTTCATGATTGAGCGCTCGAGATTTAATATTGAACTAGTGAGAGAGATCTGTTTTGGCCTATTTAGCAGATATAGCAATGGTAGAGTTCCCACTCAGGTAAGTTGGTTCTCTTCACAGTTGAATACATTAGAAACCATTTCAAGATGAGGAAAGTGGTGGGACATCACAAGTACCAAATAGCTATGAAAAAGATCGAAAGTTTTGATTGGAACCAACTACACGAGAAGGTGTTTAGTGAAGAGTTGGTATTACGTAATGATGAAGAGAAGTTGAAGACATCTTGGCCTTACAAGTACCTTCAACCCGATGCAAAAATTTGGTACCATTTCCTTGCACCCTCAGCCCTTGGGAATGCTTGAGTCGCGGATGTACTTCAGAAATTCTCCATCATGTTGGATTGTATTATGAGAGAGGAAGAAGTGGATATCGCATAAGTAATATTTGATGAGGTAATGCAATTCATCGTCAAACCAAAGAGTTTCTTTAACTTTAAATATCCATCAATGATCACTAGCCTAGTGATCAAAGCGAATGTGAACATTTGGGAGAAGGAGAGACTAGTCATCCGGTCGAGTTCATCTTAGAGGATGAGTGGATCAAGAACATTTTGAGAGAAGTACGGTCAAAGGAATCTCCTTGGCAGGAGAAGGTGGTGTCTCCTGGTGTGTGATAGAATCAACACCCCTAAAGAGAGGGTCACTAATCGCAAGTGTACGGGTCGTTCCAAGTAATGTATAAATATGGGGGATTTCGTTCTCAGGGACGGATAGATATGACTTCGGTGTTTATCAAAGAAGTATAATTAATTGTAAATAAAGAAATGGAAATAAATAGATATATGTTTTAGTTTTGAATTATAACTACGAGATGCAATAAAATCAATTAACTAAACGATTAACTGAAAGTAAATACTGAAAGTAAGATTTGGACGCAAATATGAGAGATGTACTGGAGTCTCGCAAGGGATCCACCTAAGTTCATACAAGTAATGTCTCCGTTTAAGGGCTAAGCTGGTATTTGTGTACTGGTCGGGACTCTAATATCTCCTAGCCCCCTGTCAGATGAACCTAGGAGCTATCCTACGGTACTATAAACCCCTCCCGGGTGATTATATATACTTTCGGAGGTGAAGTTATTTACCTCATTGGCTATGTGATTACTCAAGCTTGTAGGTCAATAACGGACATCACACGTCTATTACCTATGTCTGTAATTAACCCCCCTATCGGATGATCACTTCTCACATAGTGAATAGGCTGATTACTCAAACCTATTTTTAATTGATTAGAATAAACATAGTAAACAAGCATACGGTAATAGTCAATACAAAATACCCATCTTAGATTAAATTATAAAATCCCAAATTCAGAAAAACATTAATTGAATAAACTAGGGCTTAACCCGTTATTGTGATTCTCAAGCAGTAAATGTTTAACTCATCTTCAAACTAAAAACTGAAATAATAAAATAAAAGCATTCATTATCCTAAATTAAAAAAATAAAATAAATAATTTAATTAAGGTGTTGGATTGAGCTGTCGTTAGAAGAATAAGAATTCTCCAACTCTTGCTCTCTCTTCTGCCTTTTGCTCTGACTCTAACTTTGGAAAATAATGAAGCATCCTAAAAAATGAGGTCTAAAAGGCTATTTATACTACATTAATTCGGATTGGACTTTTATTTAATAATATTAAGTCAAATGATAAAAAGCCCAAGTCCAAATTAGAGAATCCCGTAACTGCTGTAAACCATCTAGTAAAACAGCCGTAACTTTTGCGTCTCACGTCCAAATCACCTGATTCTAGTCCTCAATTTGCGCTAACTCAGAGGCGCAACTTTCTCCTTTGAATCTCCAGACCCAAATTAGTGCTGATGTGGCTCGAAATCGGAAATTAGTAACAGCTGTCTAGATTTTGTCAACTCCTTAAGTGGTGCTTTCTCTCTTTTGACCCCTCTGCTTGATCTAAGACTTTAATCTTCACTTCTCCTCCTCATCTTGGTGCTCCATAGCATCCATATACCTAAAGTCTTTATACTAAAAATAAACAAATTAACACACAAAAGCTCTAAAAATGCAATATCATAATTCTGAAAGGAGAAAGTGCAATATATTAAAATACGCATAAAAGTCTATCAAATAAATCTAATTCCCACCTAAAATGATGTCTCCTAAGGTCATATATTTATCACAAAATGGGAGACATCAAAAGGTGAGTGAGAAACTTAAACAGATTGAAATAGCTCAAACACTCCTTGCTAATAATGTGTCACTAATCAATTCTAATCAAATGCACATCATGACACTCCTGGAGAAAATAAGATGCAACACCGCGAAGGATCCACCCCATCCTATCTTGGATGATGATCATACGAGGCAATAGCCTCTAGAGTATGTTTCTCTTTTCTCCACCCTTTCTTTATTTTGTATATAAGTTATTTGTCTTCAAGTTTATCAAGTCTGTTTTGAGTCGTGGATGTCACGGATTAACTTTGAGTTGAGGGTGGAAACATGTTATTTCCACCCCCACTTTCATGTGTTTTAATTGATTTCAATAAGTGTGAAGGTTAGCTAGAACCTAGTGTATGCTATATAGTAAATAGTAAGCTATTTCTTAATGAGTTAATGATAGTAGATAGTAGATTTATGAACTTGTCTTGTGTATGCTTAAAATATTTATAAGAAACACTTATCAAAAGTAAAGAAAAGATTAGTGAGAAATGCGATAGAAATAGGTTTGACCTTAGGAAGCATGAGTTGTGTGTAGAACGTGAGATCTAAACTAGCGTATAGTGAGAAAGTGAATAATTGTATAGGATAGGACATGATTAAGGAAATTCAATGTTTATCCTTTGTGCCTTTTAGCCTGTTGTCCATTATAATTGCTATACTATCTGTCTCAGCCCCCCCTTTGCCTCTTGTAACCTTTTTATTAGCTACGATACAAGCCTTACCCCTTAGAATTTTAGGACTTTACCATATAACCCGCACTCAAATCGTGATGCTTTGACACTCGTCTAGAGCTTGAGTTTGGGTGCTGGTTTAAGGGAAAACATTATTGAGTGGGATTTTCATTTTGTAATGGTGCTTTTTGATCACTTGGTTATTTATATTGTAACCCTTTGACGGGTTAAGAAAGAAAAAAAATATTTGAAAAAGATGAGAAAATATGTATGAAAAAGAAAAAAAATAGTGACATGATCTCTCACATCAAAAAGAGGATCATTGTCACATACAAAAGAAACTACATACACGTTTCCGACAGGCAAAATGGAAGTTATTTAGGTGATCATAAAAGGGTTCATTGGGGATTTTGGGAATGCGAATAAGTGCATAAGTTGGGTTGAGTGAGAATATCTTTGAGAGTAACTCAATATCTAGGGCGATTTGTTGATGGCTAGTGAGGAGATAGCCAAAATCTCACTCTAAATTATCCAAATATACATATCACACCTACCCTAAGCCTACATTACATCCTTAATGGCCTTAGGATCCTTGACTATACAAATTATGAGCTTTTGCATCGATAGAGAATAGTTATATGGGCCTTAGAACCTAGTGAGGATAAAGGAACGCCATATAGCCACCATTGTGAACTAAGAGTTGACCAATCTTCGTGCATTGCAACTCTAATCGGATCTTGAAATTAACATGTGTAGATTATTTATTTGATAGTTGTATACTTGAGTTAGTTTGTAAATTATGCTATATGAGACTTTTAAATATTTTTGCTTTAGTGTCATTCATTATGTTTTCTACTCTTTCTCCTTTCTTGAGCACATTTGACTAAGACCCTTCTAAACTCTTTTTCTTTTCTTTTTACTTTGTCGGGACGACAAAACCTTGAATTGGGGGTCTTGATGTCTCTCTTTTTCTAATGTATAAATCCATTTATGAAACATTATTTTGGGATTTTATTGGTCCTAAGTGAGGGATTTTTCAATATTATTTGCTATATTTCACTTTTACTTCTAGTTTTGGACTTATGACTGTTTATAAATATTTTTGTGTGTCAATTATGTGTTTAGAGTGTATATTTTACTTTCATGCTTGATAGAAGGGTCCAAGATGAGGAGAAAAAGTCAAAGAGTCAAGATAAACCCCCAACTCAAAGCGTAAATTGAGCTTAGATCCACCTTGGGGAGTTGGACCGTTTACTGGAGAAATCTTGCACCGTAATGTTTCAGTCACTACGACTTATTGGTGAGAGCTATGGAATTTCTTCCTTTTGATTTAGAAATAGCTTGAAGTCAGGTTCGTTTGGAAAGTAACATAGTTAAGATGAAGAGGTTATGCCAATTGCACCCATCGTGGTTCGAACTAGAAATTTTATCGGGTAAAACGGATTAGGCCCCTTCCAAACCTAATTTCCTAAACCTAAAGAGGGAGAAATGTTTTTAGAAACTATATAATCTCATTTTCCAGCCCCCACTTCATTATCCATCAGTACACAACATTATCCAGACAAAATTTCATCAGCTCAGAAAAAGAAGGAGAAGCGTCGTACAAAAGAAAGAGGAAGAACAAGGGTTTATCTATGAACCCATCCATTCGACCTCAAACATTCACCATCTCATCATCAACAATAACTCTATCTTATTTAGTTTCAAACATGAATTTGTTCTTAGTTTTAATTCGAATCTGAGCTAAACTTCAACTACTTAAGGATGCTTTTGTAGACATTGTGTTTTACCTTTTTGATTATGTTATTTCATTTGGGATGTCTATTGATATTTAATTGAGTTGGGAATCATATTATATTTCCATTGCTTGTGTATTTCTTTTATAATTACTCATGTGCTCTAGCCAAGTAAAAGGAGTTGTTGTAATTAGGCTAACATGTTGATGGAGGTCTTACTAATAAACAAGTGCCTGGTGCCTTGAACTGAATGGTTCTTGATCACTAGGTAGTCAATAGGGTTAGGGGAACTAATCCACCCGAAAACCGAGAGGTGAATAAGGTAGACATCTGAGATCATTTGGGCGGAGACTCAGATGCACTTGGATCCTGATTAATGTGAACAAAAAACCACTCACTCTTATAAATAATAAAGTTAATTAGCGACACAATTTGTTACTAGCAATATCCTCAAGCACTCATCTCATATAGTTCATACCTTTTACTTAGTTAATCATTGTTCATATTTATTTCTAGCTTAATCATCATTATTTCTAGTTTAATTTTGTCTGCATTTATCTTGTCATTAGTTGTTAATCAATTCAAAACCATTCAAATATTTTACCTTTTAATTCTTTAGTATTACGTTATTTCACTTACAAACTTCACGCTTTTACACCAGTTTGAAAACCTTTAATCGTAATTAATCCATGTGGAAAACGATAACCCTACTTATCACTCTTACTTGCCTTCGATATGTACTCTGCGGAGTCGGCATTCCTGTGATTGTCAAATTATTTTATCAACAAGGATGGAAAAGGTCACTAGGACGTATCCCAATTACTCGAAACAGACTCGATGAAATTAAAAACACATATAGATTACAAGTAGAGAAATGGTAGAGAAGAGAGAAAATATACTCTCGAGGCTATTGCCTCGCATGATCGATACACAAGATTTGGTGGATATTTCGCGATGTCGCGCCTTATTTGCTCTAGGATTGTCATGATGTGAACTTGATTTGCTCTGATTTGTGCCACATTGTCAAATAAGAAGGTTTGAGCTGCTTCTACTCGATCAAATTGCTCACTTACCCTTTCTTGCCAAGAGAGATCTTCTCATTTCTACTTTGCTCCTCTCAAAATTGTCTTGACCCATGCATTATTGATATTGGTACCCTGTTTTGACACAAATATGTCCTTCTCATCTAGTTTCACATTCACCTTCATTAATAGGCTCGTGATCGCTGAGGAGAATTTCAAGTTAAATATTGTTTGTGGCTCAGTTGTGAATTTCATTACCCATCAAATATCACTTGTTCTACATCTACCTTCTCTTCTCTTAATACACAACAAAAAAATGGTGGATTTCTTACCTACATCTGCAGTTTGAGTGTCCTCAAAAGCTGATGGTGCGAGGAAGTGGTGTCATACTCCTGCATTGGGTTGAAGGTACTTGTAAGGCTAAGATGCCTTCCCCTCTCTTTTGTGTTATAGCACTAACTCTTTACTTAACACGTGCTCATATAGTTGCTCCCAATCAAAAGTATCGATCTTCTCCACCGCTTCTTAATATTTGCATGGTCCAACCACTTTTCTAAACTTGAAGTGGTTCGAATCTCTTCGATTGTGAAAATAACTAACTTGTCTCTAACGGGTACTCTACCTTTGCTATCTCGGATAAAGAGGCAAAGATATAATTCATAAACTATCTCAATACCCAGTCTCAAATGCTTCACATGAATGTGGTCCATCCCAATCTCCCACCCATCTCTAGAAATCTCTTGTAGTCACCTTCTCCGACTTCTTTCATGAATTTTCTCTCGTTTGTAAGTGCTAATCTGGGTATGATTCATTTTGCGGTATCCAATAGGGATCTATAGTCTTTTCTCTTCTTGGGTATAGGATCCTCACTTTGGTGCATTGGTGGTGTCTTCTCTTTCAAAATCACAATAGCTTGCTTTTGAGAACGTGCATCCACCATAACCGATTCCTCACTAATCAATCAAATCAGATTACCCTTTCTATTCTTTTCCAAACTCATACAAATCTCACTTTATTTCCTCTCGTCTTCATCTAGTTCTTTGTTTTGATTCTTCTACATCTCCCTCAGACTAACTAGTTGTTTCGTTCTTCTCGTTATCTCCTTTGACCTCCAACTAAAAAAATTACCACTCTTAGAATCACCCATTAATTTGGGTGAATAAGGTGTTATTTTGGTTGGGAAATGTGTAAGGATGATGTTTTTCTATGTGGGTATAATGGAATCTTGGTTCGGTGAGAAGGGTTTAAGAAATTTTGGAAATTTTTGGAATATAATCTTGATTTCTACGATTTTTGGAGTGATTTAGGTAGGTAATTGTTGTTCAAGAGATTGTAAAGATAAATTTGGATATGAAATTTTGGTGATTTGGTGTTGTTTTAATGTTAGGGGAAGTTTTTGTGAACTTTCAATAGAGTTTGGGTGCTTGGGGAAGAAATGCTTTGGTTATGAACATATCCTCTTTCTCGCATTTGCTCACGTTACGTCAGGTATACCGCCCATAGGGCCCGTTATTACAGTTCCAATGGTGTGAGTAGGGATGGAAATGGTTACGATTAAAAACCCAAACTAATGATAACCGAACCAATACAAAACTGAATTATGTAACTGTGGTAAAAACCATTAGGTTATGGTTTTGAAAAGTGTAACTGAAGGTTAAAACAGTTAGGTTATGGTTTTAGATAAAATAAAACCGAATAGGCCGAAAAGCGTTTATTATCATATATATTTTCATATTCTATAATAATCTTGGTAAAATTAGATATATTAAAATTGTAAAACCAAATTTTAAATACTGGATTTAACAAATTAATAATAAATATGCAATTTAATCAAAGACCAACAAAAAAATTTATATACCTCGGAGATTTTTCTTATATGTATGGTTTGATATTATGTAAATTAATATATTTATTAAATTATCATTTGGTTATGGTTAAAAAACGTAAGATCGTTTACAAAACCGAAACCGAATAATGTGGTTATGATTTTGAAATGTGTAACCGATTGTTAAAACCGTTAGGATATGGTTTTTAGTGAATTAAATGGTTATGTTTATGGTTATGGTTTTTGATATTTTATATTTTTGCAAAAAATCGAACTGTTTCCATCCATAGGTGTAAGCTTCTAACTATTTGTTTCGAGTTCACACTATCGTAAAAGATTGTGGGGGTGCCCATTGGGCATGGTAAGACCGCTCGCCTCGTGAGCAGTTTCTGCCCTTTTACACCGTGTCCCTATAGTCACCAAGGTCTTCTTTCAGGAATGGTAATACCGAATGAAGGGCACGGTATACCGCTCGAAGGATGAAGTTTCTGACTCTTTACACTGTGGCGGTATGGTCATGACGGCTGGGAGGGCAGGTATACCGCTCAACGGGCCCGGTATTACTGCTTGACCTACTGAAGCCTGAATTTTTCCAATCTTTTTCATCCCAAACTCATTCTTTCACATATACTACACATCAAAAAAAACTTCTACCTTTCTCATTAACTGTAGTATACACTACACATAAAAGACTTAAATAATATACACTACAAACATGAAAATCAAACTAATAAATAAATTAAAACATGGTTGTCTCCAATGAGTACTTTTGTTTAACATCATTGAATTTCGACGTGTTACCTCTAGGATCATTGAATTTTAGTATATCCTCGCCAGTAGTGGGTGAGGCTATTAACATCTGCCTAGAGGAATTTACAACCCTTCTTGGCTTTCACTTCGACCATCTTGTCGGAAACAATTCTAGTGACCATGAACGGTCCATTCCAAGAACTCTTGTGCTTGCACAATTTGTTTGACGGATCAAGATCTTTCAATGCGACCTCATCGCCTACCCCAAACTCATCATTTTCACTATTTCTCATGGTCTCTCTCAGAGTCTTCTTAGCACATTTCTTGGTCTTATTCAATTGGAAGAGGTGTGGGTTCCTTTCAAGATTCATAGGAGGTTCATTAGCTGGCTTTTTCTTGGATCTTTATCCTCTCAAGTTAAAGCAGCCACAACCTTGGATGGATATTGTGTGACTAGATCAACGACAACCACGCAGAAAAAATCACCCTTGGACTCGGGGATCTACATTTCCTTGAACATGTTAAAATTGAACTCTTCGTCTTGTATACTCATGAACAATTCGCCTTTCTCTACATCAATTAAAGTACTCCATGTGGCTAATAATGGCTGCTCCAAGATGATTGACACATTCTTTTTCGTGTCGTAGTCAAGAATAAGGAAATGAGATGGAATTATAAAATTACCTGCCTTGATGAGCACATCCTCTATCTTTCCCTATGTGTGGAAGATATACATATCCGTCATTTTCAAGACCATGGTAGTAGTCCTCGGGCTCCCAATCTTCAATTTTTCAAACAAATGTCTAGGCATGAGATTGATACTCACACCTAAATTGCACAAAGCTCTTCTGGTCCATTATTCACCCATGTATATTGGACTATTAAAACTTTTGAGATCTTTCAACTTTGGTGGAAATTTTGTTTGACAAATTGCACGACACTTCTCTTACAAACCAACCAATTCCCCTTCTAATTAATTGTGTTATTTGGATAGCAAAACCTTAATGAATTTTAGATATTTTGGCATACTTTGGATCGCTTCCACAAACGTTAAATTGATTTTTCAATTTTTTTTACCATGTCCATGAACTTCTTGTACTCTTTGTCATTGTCCTTATTTTGGACACATGAACGGAATGAGGGACAGCGTTGATTTTTATTCGCAAATGCCTCTTTCTTCGTTTATTCTACCGGTGCCTTTTCAACATTTTCATTAACGATCACTGGCTCAACGACTTATTCAACACCCTCTTCTACCTCTTTCGGCTCGACTCGTTTTCTTTCATGACGGGAAAGGGTGAGGGTAATTTATTCCCACTCCTTAATCAATCACGTTCATTTTTCCACAGATATTCAATATTGCTAGGAATTTTACCTTGCAGTCGCATATTCAAATGATTAGAAATTTGAGATACCTGATTTCGAGAAATTTTAATATCGCGGAATGCTCATTAATCCTCTCATTATTGGGCTTCCATGCTTCTTGGTTTGACTTCTCTCTTGTGTCATCATTATAAATGAGTTTAATGTTTATTGTAGAGAATTAGAGGCACCTTCATGGAAATTTGGAAAGTGATTTTTAGGCAAGGCTCTCATAATAAGAATATTGCACAGGATTTTGGCCTCCTTGGTATGAATTCTGAGGTCGTGATTGGAATCTGATCCCTTAGGGCATGGTTGATAATTTACTTGAATTACTGCTCCATTCCATTAGGATTTTACCCCTAGAATCCAAGATGATTACGATTAAGTTTCATATAGCCTTGACCATCCACATAGTGGTTACCTCGATTAGTTATGAAATTTACAAATTCTAGGTTGCTTTGGCACTTTGCCAAACTATGATTCTTAACTCCATAATAGAACACACATACAATTCTTGTACCACTTTCACCTCTTTTTATCCACCTTGGAATCCTTCTTTCACAACTGGTGGTCCTTAGTGTGTTCTAAAATAATGCAATAAGTAAAGATAACCACAACCGCAAGTGTACGGTTGTCCCAAGTAATAATAGTGATAGACAGATTCGTTCTCAGGGACGGATTGGTTGACTCTAATGCTTATCAAGTAGTGTTTAATTGCACGGAAAAGCAGATAAATGATTACAAGATTGTTTGGTTGTTTTTCTAATAACTAAGACACTAATTAAAAAGACTAAATTAATGCAAATATGAAGCTAGACGCAAGTAAAAATAGTTGGACGCAAGATATAAGAAAGTGGTACTCGAGTAACGCTAGGATTTCACCTAAATCAAATCATTCCATGTATTGTTTAAGGGACAAATTCGGTAATTACTATTGGTCGGGATTCAATTATCTCCTTACCCCCGTCAGGGTGGAGTAAGGAGCTCTTCTCAGGTGCTACAAACCCCGTCAGGGTGAATATAGTCCACCTTCGAATGGTTCAAGTCTAAATACCCAATTGGCCGTAAGATTAATCAAGCCTGTCAAGGTCAAATAATTTATATCCTACTTTCGTTAATTAGTTCCGTACCTAGACCCCCCGTCAAGGTGATCCAATCGCCACTAATTGGAATAGCCTAAGTACTAAATCCTAATATTGATTATTTACTTCAATAATAGTCAATAAGTGTAAATTAAGGAAAAATAATAAATACCCAATTTGAATTAAATTAAAATAATCCCAAATTCAATAACATAGAATGAAATAATCATGGTTCAGTCCATTACGCGTTCTCAAGTACTTAATGAAATTAGCTCATAATTGGAAAAACTAAGAAAATAAATAAAAAGGAATTCATAATTGTTTTACAGAAAGGAAAATAAGAAACCTAATTAGGAAGATGATTCGGCTGCAAAATGGAGATATAGACAGTCTCCAACTCCAAGCTTCTTCTTTTCCTTGCTTCTGCTTCTTTTCTTCTTGTCTGGCTTTTGTAAATAATGAATTGTATGAAAAATAGAAGTCAAAAGCCCTATTTATACTTATAAGATCGGACTTGGACCTATGGCTAATACTTAAATGAAATAATAAAGGCCCAAATCCATTATCTTAGCCCAAAATCTCGTAACTGCTGTACCACCTCCACTAAAACAGCTCTAACCTACTCGTTTAAAGCCCGATTGATCTAATTCCAGTTGCTAAAGTTCCGTAACTCAATGGGGCACGTTTTCTCTTCACAAGTCAGCGGCCCAATCTACTCTTAGGTGGCTCGAAATCAGCAATCTTTGGAAACTTTCCAGATTTGCAGCTCTAAAATATCAATTTTTTTGGGTTTTGTCCTTACGCTTTGACTCCATATCACGGTCTTTGACTTTATTCTCGGATTCCTCTCCTAGCTAATATTCAAAACCTACAAACTTTTCACTAAAATACACAATATTACGCGCAAAAGCTTAATAAATCAAAAATACTAAAATCAAAGGTAAGAAATTGGAATATTGCATATTATTACTAAAAGTCTATTAAAATAGTCAGATAATCACCTAATTTGATGTCTCCTAAGCATATAAATATAGAACAAAAGAGGAGACATCAACAACCAACGTCAATTGCTTCACCAAAGTCTCCAATGTAGAAACATGGCATCCATCGCAGTTTCATTATCAACACGCAACGTACCTCTTGGTGCATTCTTTCGGTGTCTATTATTTTCTCCATAGAGTCTACGACGTGAATAGGATCCATTGATACAAAACCTCCACCACCAATATTATCAACTTTCAATCTTTCACTCTCATCAAGACCCTAGTAAAACATTGATAACTGCATTAAAGGAGTGTACCTATGAAGAGTTCACCTTGTCAATTATTCCTGGAATCGTGTCCATGTTTTTAAAATTTGCAAGTTGTACTTGATCTTTCATCGTCATGATTTGTGGATATAAACGGCCCGAAAATCTTTCTTGAAGTGCATCCCAATCCGGGATTGTCTTGGATGGTTGACGCTCAAGCCACTCACATGCACCCTCGGTCAAAAATAATATTAACATGAATTAGTACATTTGTTCCCTTGTAACACCTTTAGTAATGTAGGCGTCACAAATTTGCATGAATTTCTAAATAGTTTGTACCAGGTCTTGGTGAATAGATCCACTATGATTACCATAATTAGGAATTGATTCAACATCCCTATGTCGAGATTAAAACTTGAGGTTGGAATGGATGGAGGGTGAATCCCCAAAAGTTGAACTCAAAATGGTACTCCCGGCTCCGATATACCTTCAACTTTATTATTTTGAATATTTGGTGGACTCCCACCATTCAAATTTGCTTCTTGTTAATTGTTGCAATGAACAACCCAAGGTGGATTGGGTCCAACTGGTGGATTCATATGATTTTCATTCACATTTACACCACATGGTGGGTTTAGGTTGGCTATTTCACTTAGTGTACTTATCTCCTTTCTCTTCTTCTTTGGCCTCGAAGCAATCTCTTAGGGGGTCGAGGGCATACACCAAACCGGTAAAGTTGTAGAGATACAAAAACAAAAACACAAGTAAAATAAAAAATAGCTGAACACTTCTATAATTAAACAAAAACACAAAAATATAACGATATAGTCTCCGGCAGCGGCGCTAAACACTTATTCGCTCCCAAAATGTGATATAAAACTGGCACCAAGGGAGGCGTGCTTACCCACAAGTGTACGGGGGCGTTGACAAGTAATAAACTGATACGTAAAAAGGGATATCGTCTCCACAAGGAATATCAAAGTTATTTTTAATGTGTTTAGAAGTATAATAGTGTGAAGTTGCAATTAAATGATAAGAAAGTAAATAAATGTCTGTTTGGTTATATATTGTAATGACTAAAATAATTAACGAAAGTAAGAACTAAAATCAAAATAAAAATTAAACTAATAAAAATAGTTGTGAAATAGGTGAGAAAGATGCTTGGGTCTTGCTAGTAAACCCCAATGTAGTTAATTTAATGTTTCTAGGAATAAGGGCAAAGTGGTAATTTCACATTAGTTGGGATTCAATGGTCCTCCCAAACCCCTTCCGGGTAGATGGGAAGCTATTCTACGACACTAGAGACCGCTCCCGAGTGACTCTACAATTGATTTCAAATGATAGTGGCTCAAACCCTAATGACTACTTGGTTAAGCAAGATCGTCCGACTCACTAACATACACCAAGCATCTATGTGCTATATCCATAATTCGACCCCCCTCCCGGGCTATAGCCTAATTAATAACACTATCCAATACTTTTCTAGAATATGATTAGGCAATAATCATAAACACGTATTCAATGGAAAATAAATACCCACTTTAATAAACATAATCCTAAACTCTACTAAAAATGGTTCGTACAAAAGCAATCCTCACGCAATGGGGGTTTAGTTCATAAGTACATAAGAAAAAATAATTAATAATAAGGATATAGTAATGCTTAAAATACAAAATGGAATAATTCCACTCTAATGATTGATGGAAAACGGAGTGGTGATGAGGAAAAATGGGGGGTTTTTGTGGAAAACCCCTTCTTTTCCTTCTCTTTTGCTCTCCAGACGTGTGAATGATTTAAAATATGAAGTTTAATGTGTAGTGTCATGTATTAGGATCTGCTAAAATACTTATATACTAGGCTAAAATCAGGTTGGGGCCTAATAGGCTCACTTAGATGGGTTAACATAGCCCAACCCGTTTTAGCCTACTGTAGGACATGTTCGAGTCATGGTGAAAGCAAATGGCAAAACTTTTTCAACTCAACTCCGAATTTGCTTCTGTCACTTCTCTTGCGTCACTGAATTCAAGATTTGTCCAAAAAAGGAAATTTTTCCAAATATTTTACCAACTCTTCTTGGTGATTGAATCAATTGACATCAAGATTTTGCCGGTAAAAGCTCTAACTTCTCCAAAGTGACTTTTATCTCCTTATATGCCTTGGCTTGGGTTTGGACTTGAATTTTTTACTTTGGCTCATCATATTGGAATCTTTTGCTAACCATGTACCTCAGATATACACACTTAACGTATGATTAAAGCACAAAAACTCTTTGTATAGAAATAAATCGAAAAGGCGACGGAAAATACATTATGTCAAATACTAGGGAATAATCCCTCACTTAGGTCCAATAAACCCCCTAAAAGATGTCTCGTGAATAGATTAATATATCACAAAAGAAGAGACATCAATATATATATATATATATATATATATATATATATATATATATATATATATATATATATATATATATATATGCAATAAGAAGGCAATTGAACAAACATGTGGTATACACAAGGATGAGAATTAAGGGGGGAGGGGGGGGGGGGGGGGGGGGGAGATGCAAACACAAAATTTAGAGTGGTTCGTCTATCCATGCCTACATCCACTACCTAAGGTATGAGAAAGCTTAGGATTTCAAGCACATACACTAGAACTCTTTGTGTCTCTTTTACATGAGACAAAAAATCTATACACCCTCCTCGAAATCACCTTTCGAAGGAGCACTAGTTTCAAAGAGAAAACACCATAACCTCTACAAATAAAGACCCTATACCCGAGATGAATCAAAGATTATAGGACGATGTTAGCTATCATTACAAAGATTCTTGGATGAACACCTTCACAAAAGAGAGTATTCAAGAAAAAGAAGTTGGAGAAGATGAAGAATAAGATATTTCTAGAGGGTGATTGATTGGGATGGAACATAAGAGGATGTAAGGGAATGCAAAATTGGTTATACAAGAAATTTACATACAAGGAAAGCACTGCACCCTATTCCGGGTATTGAGAAAGTGAGGCCATAGCCTCGAGAGTCTGTTTTCTTTCTTCTCTACCATCTTTTTGTACTTGCAATATGTGTTAAATTTTGATTTCTTTATTAAGTCTTTTCGAGTCATGGGGTCACGACTCATTTTTAAGTTGGGGGCGTGGGGATTTGTTGTCCCTCATCTCAATTTTATGTGATTTACTGTTTTTTAAGAAAAAATGATTTTTTAGAGATAAGAGTGAGATGTATAGTGTGTTAATAACTTAAAAGCATAAACTTTGTGAGTCAATGTTAAAAAGCAATATGTTTATGAGCTAATTTATTTTGTATGCTTTGAGTATGAACATGAAACACACGCCGATAATAAAGAAAAGATTAGTGAGCAATACGGTAGAAGTATGTTTGATCGTGGGGTGCCTTGAGGGATGCGTAGGCCTTGAGATCCAAGCTAGTTGAAAAATCCATTTGATGAATGTGCTAAAGGTAAGAGAATGACAAAATTTCATAGTTTAGAAAGTGATTAAGGCGGTTCTTTGATAAGCCCCTTATTTCCTTTTAGCTTGTTGTCCATTTATTATATTTATATCCTTCTCATCCCCTTCTAGACTTTCTAAAGCCTTTTTATTCAGCCACATTGTAAGACATATACCTTTAGATGTTTGGACTTTTCCATATGACCCGCACTCGAATCGCTATGCATAAACAGTCGTTTTAGAGCTTTAGTTTGGGGTGGTGGGTCCACCGTTATGGGAATTATTATTAAGTTTGGAATTTTGAGATTATGTATTTTTGCTCTATATTTTGATGATAATTCACTGTTTTATATTGTAAAATTTTTCCGAGGTAAAAGTAAATGAAAAAATTTATGAAAAGAAAAGAAAAATACGTTGAAAAAAGTAGCATGATATCTCACACTAAAAAGGGTGTCATAGCCACCTTACAAAATAAAAAATTGATATGGAAAGATTGAAAATATTTGGACCGGCAAAGTGGAATTTTTATGTGATCATCTTTATGCTTTATTATTGGGTTAAGTGGGATGCTAATTAGTGCATCAAAATCATTGGGTTGAGTGAGAACATCTTTTTGAGAGTAACTCAAGCTCTAGGGCGATTAGTTGATGGCTAGTGAGGAGAGAGCCAAAAGCTGACTCTAAATTATCCAAATATATGTATCATACCGTCCCTAAGCCAACATTACAACCTTAAAGACCTTTTGATTCTTTGGTATGTAATCAAGAAGTGATTGTGCCATTATAGAGTAGTTAGGTGGATCTCTTGATATTAGTAAAGTTAGATGAACAATCTATAGTCTCCTTGGTAAGCTAAGTGAAGAACCTCTCCTTCGTGCATTGCAAAACTAATTCGATCTTGAACCGTGTGATTGTGAGTATGACAAGTGTACAGGTAATTTAGTTTGTAGAAATGATTATATCAAATTTTTCGAGTAGTTGCTTTGAGTTTATTATTCATATTCTTCTATCTTCTTCCCATAGTGCTTAATACACTTAGGTGTGTATTTACAAACTTCTTTTTGTTCTTATGTTTATTGTATCGGGACGATACAACTTTGAGTTAGGGTTTTGATGTCTCCCTATTTGTGATATAATATTCTAAGTTGGTGAAATCATTTTAGGTGTATTTCATTAATTAATTATAGATTTTTGTCTGTTATTTTATAATTTCTTATTTCTTGTCTTGATTTGATGATTTATTACTTTTAGAGCATATTTGGTTTAAATTGTGTGTTAATGTGAAGCTTTTGAGGTTTATGGAATATGATTAGATGCCAAATCAATGCTAAGAAGATAAGGAAAGAAGATATGGAAGGAAACAAGAGATAAAAGGAAGTAGAGATAAATTATGCAGCTACATCCATTAAAGTGAAGATACCTTCAAATCGGTTGGGAATTTGGATGAGCATTCAAAAATTAAAGATAATATCTTTTCGCTGAGGTCATTTCGATATAAAGTAGGCGAATATCGGACCACTAATGAAGGAGATATGATCAAAATAGTGAGCAGTGTTTATCCTCTCCTATATTTTAGGAAACGAATTTGATTTGGAAAAGGATTTTGATTACTTGCCTTCTACTCCAAGATTTTGACCTAGGGTCAGCTAAACACCTATAGATACACCCTCTTATCATTGTAAACATGTCCATGCTTAGTTCTAATCCATAGCTTAGTCCTTGCTCAATTATTCATAGTCCTTGCTTGAATATTAATCCTTAGTATCAATTTTATCATTCAGAGAAACAAGCTGACCTGTAGAGGAAGACAAGAAGCAAGAACTTAGAGAGTGACAAACTCCTCTTCTACATCTCTCCTTCTCTATATTTAGGGTAATTAGCTATAGATTTATGGCTTAACCATATTTCTAAACTTTAATTCTATAAGTTTTACTCTTAATTGTTGGGTTATTTTTTTGTCTTAAATTCCAGAATATTATTTGTTATTTTGATTGATTTGAGTTTGGCGTATATCTTTAGTATGTGATTTGACTTATTGTTTCCAGCCCTAGATTTGGCCAATCTTAGGACTATCCTTAGTAACTGAGTTAAAACCTGGAAGGGGGATTCAATTATTGACAACGCCACATGTTCATTCAGTGTGAGGTAGTGATCCCGACGGGCTTGCCTAGCTAGATAGCCATAAAGGTTTGATTTAACCACCGATCATTACGCAGGGTCCCCTTATCCAAGTACCCTGGCAGTGAAGAGGTTTCTCCTAAATCCACCATGACGAGGGTTAGGAAGAATTTACAATCCCGGTTAATATATAATGCTCAATTCACCTTAAGGTTAGAATAACAACTTAGTAAGATAGGCTCATACTAGTAACCCTAATTTATCTAACTTACATTCATATTTATTTATCTGTGTTCTTATTTATTATTTCACATCAGATAATTATTCATCTTATATCTGTCTTAATCTAAACATCTAAATTCATCTACGCTTATTAAATATAAGTAGATCTAACAGATTAAATCCCTAGGAACGAACTTTACTTATCAATTAAACTAGCAAACGATTTGTAATACTTGCAGTGAGTTTCTCGTGGTAGACAAGGGTATGTGTCCTTTATTATTATCTTATTATCTGTTTATTTATCACACCTTTTCCCCTACCACCAGCTAGTACACTAACGACTCTTTGCTAGCCAGTACACTAACAACTATTTACTTGTACCATATACCCGTTGTGAATGTGCAGATATATCCTAAATTTGGATTTTTTACCCAGCACTTCAGGTAAAGTCCCCATGCTTTCTCATAATTTTCTCTAGGTATACATTCTTCTTTGGCTTGGATATATGATTTTCTTCCTCTCAGCTCATTCTCCAATAGGTTTAGGCCTTCCGCCTAGTAAGGTTCTCGGTGGTCCAGACTATACTTCTTCGCAACTCTAGTTCTCAAATTTGGTTAGGAATTCTGCTTAGTATGCCTCCCGGAGATCCAGAATTTAGTTCTTCATATCTCTAATCTCTAATTGGTTTAGGCATTCTACCTAATATTTGTCTTGGAGGTCCGGATCTTCACTCTATTTAGTCTCGCTCTCTAACTGATTTAGGCATTCCACCTAGTTTCTCATTCGGAGGTCCAACTCATCAATTTTGAGCATCCTTTTCTTTAACTCAAGATCTGTCTCCTTCTTCTTCATAAATCTACCCAAGATTCCTCTTATTATTACTCATATTACCCATTCATTTTCTCCTCTATCATCTCCAAGCATTTATATCTTTGAACAACTCTATAAGCGTAATACTCATCTTATTTAATCTTCTTGACCGACTCTATCATCTCTAGAAGTCCATTTATATATCGCCATCTATAATTCAAATTCTAATAATCTTTTTCATCTCTCTTTGAATTCCATTGTTTACCTCTATTCTTCCTTGAACCTGCAAATAACATACTATCAATCTCGACTTAATAGTAAGATCATGTATGATCAAAATATATCTTTCGTCACTAATCATCAATTTAAATAAACCTTTTAGAATAACACAAATTCTAATAATATGTTTTCCATTAGGAAATTTTTTAATCTAGTTGCATGATTATTTGTAGCTTCACTAATCGAGTTCTCATTCCTTCCGTCAATGCGCACTACTACAGCGCGCTTCTTTAGAGACTAATTTATTATTGACTACATGTGAGTAGTCGCTAATTATAAAGCTTTGCGACTAAAACATATTGTCGACTACAAAAGTAGTCGCGGATATGTTTTCTAAATAGCGACTACAATAAGTACTAGTGAATGTTATACTAGTAGTCCTTATTGTTATCAATTATTTTTTTAATTTTTTTAACTCGGTAAACTGTAGTCGTTGTTGACCAAATTTTTTGGCGACTACTTTTGTAGTCGCTTCTAATATATAATAGTGACTACTTTCCCAACATTAGCGACTACATAATGTTGTCGCTAGTAAACGTGACGTATTTAATGCAGAGTGGCATATTTTTTAAAACAAATTTACCACAAAATATTTCTTTCTTTCCCACAATTCTCTACCAAATTTTTCTACTAATCTTCATGAAATGTTTCTCCACCACATCTAACGCTTTTCTCGGGCAAATCAACGAAGTGGGACCTACCCAATCTTCAAATTCTCCAACTAATTTTTTTACAAAATTAGGTATTATTTTCTTAGTTAAAACTTTTAGATATAATTGTTTTCTTTGATTATAATCGTGTATTTAATATGATATCTTATGATTAGGTTATTAAAAATATGTTTTATGTTTCTATCATTGATTTGTATGAGAATAAAAGATACATTTGAATATTTATTGCGTATTATTTGTATTGTTGTAGTTGTTTGCCTATACCATATTGTTTATAGACAATGACCTGGGGTATCGATAAGAGTTGGATTAATTCCGCTCATCAAGTTACGGTGGAATATATTAATAGGTTGGAATAGAATCTCGAATTTGTTGAAAAACAAGAGGGTTTTAACGATTTTTTGTTTTTTCCGTGTAATGAATGTTAAAATAATCATTGTTTTCCACTCCAAAAGGTTAGGACACACCTTTTAAAATTTGGGTTTTTGTCCACATATGGTATTTGGTCAAAGCACGGTGATAATTTAGTAATTCCCAAGGAAATCCCTACTCAAACTGTAGATGATGAAATGTTGAATGTTTATGACAATTTGAGACCCATTTACGAGGGTCATGGTCATTCGGGTGACACTGAGATGAGAGACGAGAACAATTCAAGACGTGGCAGTTTTAAAACTTTGTTTGAGGAATTGGAGAGTGGATTATACCTTGGATGTACAGTAATGAGTTCATTAAATTTCATTGCAAAGGAAATGCGCGTAAAGAACAAGTGTGGGTTGTGTTTTTCCCAAACCTCATACTTTTCCTGAGTCTTACAAGAGGTGCAACAAGAAGTTGAAAAGTTTGTGTATGGGGTATATTACGATTGATGTTTTCTTGAACGATTGTGCTTTATATTACAAAGAGACTGAATACCTCAAGAAGTGTCCAATATGTAGTAAATCAAGATGGGACCCGAAGAAGGGTAAGAAAGTAGCGCATACGAAACTCCGTTATTTTTCGATTGCGCCGTGGTTGCAGCAACTTTACGCTTCCAGACATACTGCCAAAGATATGATCTGGCACCATACCGAGAAGAGTACCGATCAAGATGTGTTGCGTAATCCTGTTGACGGTGATAGCTGGAAGAGATTTGTAGAGCTACATCCTGAGTTTGCTAGTGAAGCTTGGAATGTATTCTTGGGCTTCAGTATCGATGGTTTTTGTCTATTTTATATGCAGAATAACTCCTACATCACGTGGCCTATTTATTGACCGTCTACAACTTGCCACCTTGGTTATGCATGAAAGAAACTACATTTTAGCTTTGTTAATTAATTTTGGGTCCGCGATCACCCGGTAAGGATATGGATGTCTTTCTCCGCCCTATTATAGATGAGTTGGACATGTTGTGGGAAACAAGGATCCTTACGTATGATGCTCATTTGAAGCAAGAGTTCGTAATAAAGGTTTGTTTGATTTCCACGCCTAATGATTACCCCCTAGGTCATACATGTCAAGGTAGCAGGGTCAAGGTTACTCAGCGTGCCCAGAATGCATGGATTCTACTCCGTCGAAGAAGGTGAAAAAGGGGTAGTTTATTTTGATCAAAGACGGTGGTTACCTATGAGACATCTATTTAGAAAAAACACAAATTCATACGCGAGTACCGAGATGAGCCCCCCCTTAGGAAACATAGATATTCAGACATAGTTAGATGGGTTGCGTATTATGTATCCCGGTAAACACAAGGATTTTAGGGGCAAGTGCGACGAAGAAAACAGGTCCTCGTGAGTTCAATTGGAAGAAAAATAGTATTTTATATCGTTTACCTTACTGGTCGGGAAATTTGTTAAAACATAACATCGACGTTATGCATTGCAAGAAGAAGGTGTGTGAAAGATAACGTAAAAGCGAGAGTGGATCTGAAAGATATGGGTATCAAGAAAGACTTGTGGTTGATCCCAAGATGAGGTAAAATGATACCACGTAACGCCAAGTATACGTTGACACCGGATAAACGACGAGTATTTCTGGATTGGTTGAAGGCACAGAAGTTCCTCGATGGTTTCGCTTTTAGTTTGAGGAATAACATTCAGAGTGATACTGGAAAAACCATCGGGATGAAATCACATGACTGTCACATAATGATGCAGTTACTTTTCGTGGCTAGTATCCCCTGGTGTATGGAAGATAAATCAGTTAGAGAGGCGATGATTGGGTTAGGTAAGGTATTCAGAGTCATTTGTAAGAAGAATATAAGTAGGAAAGAGTTGGAATTGGGTAAGTCCGGAGTGGTTGAAGTTATGTGCAGACTAGAAATGATTTTGCCTCCCGCGTTTTTTGATATAATGATCCACCTGGTCATACACTTATATGACAAAGATTTATTAGGTGGCACTGATCAAATGCAGTGGAATAACTCGTTTGGAAGGAATTTGAAGAAGTTAAGGGATCATACAAAACCCGGCTAGGCCGAAGGGTTCAATCTCCGAGGGATACCTTATGGAAGAAACATTGACATTCATATCGTGTAATCTTCAAGAAGGAAAAATGAAGTTCAATGATCCGGCTAGATACAATAAGACTATATATGGACTTTAAAATATATCTCTTTTTAAGAGCCAGTGTAATCAGTGGGTAAAAAAGAGTTGCGTGCTTTCCATATGTAGAGAAGGAGAAAATCAACTGGCACATCCTACTTAATTGTGACTAGACCCAACATTTCATGATGTAAGTAAATTAACTGGAGTTATTGGTTTTTTATTCATAATGCAAAAAATCTTTATTTTATTCTTAAATTGTAATGAACACAAAGCCACGCTATCGGTCCCTGAAGATGATAAATAGAAGATTAACCGACCGAAAGTCCATGCGTGGTTTATACGTAAGGTATATTTTCACTTATATTTGAAAATAAAAAAACATCGCTAGTCAATGTCATAATTGTTCTTGTTAGTAGTTTTACGCAATGAAACATGTTGGTGATGCATTTGCTATCCCTGAGATGATTTCGTTGGCGAGTATGTTTCATGGTCCGGTTTATAGATACAATTCATGTATTGTAAATGGTGTCAAATGTATTACTCGTGAAAAGGGAGAAAAAGGATGACTCAAGATTATGGAGTATGTACCATATATAATGCTCACCCTTTTATGGTGAATTACTTAAGACCGTGGAGGTTACATTTGATGGTGGTTGTTATGTTGTCTTGTTTGAGTGTAAGTGGTCTAATACGCAAAAAGTGAAGAAAGAACATGGGGTTAGCATTATCAATACAACTTCTTTTTTGTGGAGGTATGAGCCTTACATTTTAGCTACTCAAGCCAAAAAAGTGTCTTACATAGATGAAATTAATGCAAAGAAAACGCAAAAAGGGTGGAAACTTGTTTGGGAAATTAATTGTCGGCATGGATGGAGTCCTAGTTTATGGGGTGCATAATCATTATCCACTAACTAAGATACGATCACCATTACTTTGGCTATTAGATGGCTGATGTAATGGCTAGGTCACATGGGGGACGACGATGGTCGTGATCCAACACGTAATCTGAATCTCAACTTGGCCGACTCTAACGCCCTACCGGGTATAATATATATTACTTTATTAATATGTATAAATTGGATCCTAATTAATTGTGATGAAAAACATAAAAAGTAAAGAGAAAGCCCAGGGGGTCGGCATCACTCAAAACTTCCCTTAGGGCCTTAAAGGCATTAGGTTATCCATTACCCGTAGATTATTGTATTTTGGATGACACGGGGAATCCAACAGGCGAATATGGAAAACACGTAACTCAGGTGATCGGAATCACAGTTAGGGAGAGACTCACACCATGTTTTAAATCATGGCAAGAGGTGTCAACAGATTTGAAGGAGACTGCTATTCATTGTCTATCCTTAGTGTTTTAAATTGTATTAAATTATAAAATTCTAGATAATTTATTTAAATGTTTTAACTTGATTTTGTTTAATATAGGAGTTTTTTTACATAGAGGGATGGAGGAGAAAACCTGATTAGGGAGAGATTGACGGCAACCTTGATTCAAGCATGTGATGCAGATATAAATACTACAAACACTATGTCAAGAAGCACTACTACTTTAAGGGAAAGATACCGAGTGACATGTCGCTTGCAAATTGGGATAAAAGTTGTGAGCTTTGGGACTCGGCTGCTAGTAGGGTAATAGTACTTTATAATACATAATTTTATTACAATATGTTATTAATATTCTTATAAAAAAATGACCCAGTATCAAGCCAAGGAAAATAAGGAAAACCAGAAGAAGCCTAATGGGGCGAAATGTCGGAACTATTCCTGGACTCGGGATATCATTTACGAGGTACATAATGTTTTTTACGTAAATATATTATTAAGTATTAAAATTATTTAGAATAAAATCGGAATTATTTAATGGAACATGGAAAGTTAAAGACCACCATCGATGGCTCGTTGGTGGTGGTTGATTAATATACTCAGGAACAAATCTCAATTCCACAAATGGGTGGCTTCTTCGATGTAGTAGGCTAAGATAAGAAGACGAGAGAGTGGTGGACCGAGAAGTATAAATTGGTCGATGGAAGTATGTCTTTATTAAATCTTAGTTTTTAAAATAATAATTTTTTAAATTGTATGTCTTTAATGAAACAGACAGCTCCGAAGAAAAAGTTGTAAGAGAAAGTGATCTAGACTAAATCTGGGTAATCTGAAGGTCCATCCATCGCTTGTGACTTGACAATTAAGGATCAAGTTGACGCGGCCAAGGAGGCTAGTGGCCCGTCAAAGAGGAGTTGGGAACCAGGTGTGGGTCCACCAAGTAAGAAAAGACGTATTTTCGGAGATGGTCCTTCATCTACGCCATCCCAAGACGATCAGTATAGTTATATGATTGCAACCGTGAATGAGCTTCGCGTAGACAAAGGCCTTCTCCATATGTTCCTACATCTACTATTTCCATTACTAAGACCTGTTCCCCAGTTATCTCTATGATAGATGTGACAGACGCGATGGAGTTTGTTATTCAGATGAGGGCACAGTTAGGTTTACCCCTTCACTCCGTACCACAAAACCTTCTGACTACTCAATCTACAACTGGTACATCTAATACCCGAGTAGTCCTGGATGAAGATGATGAAGAAGAAAAAGAAGAAGAAGAAGGTGATTCAGAAGAAAGTGAGGGAGATGAAGAAATATGTTTATATAGTCGTTAGTTTGTGGATGTGTTTGGTTGATTTTGGTTGTTACTTTTTATTTTACCTGATTATCGATATATTTTGACTCTATTTTATTTTTCGTTGAACTTTTGATTTATGCTTATGACTTTATTTTATAATTGACGATGATTTCAATTTAATTTATTATTAGTATTTCCTTTTTAAATTTTTTTATGAATTATTTATATCAATTTGATTAAATTTAAATAAAAAATATTTTTTTTAAATAAAATAAAATGTCTTTTTTTTGGGTTACATGGGTGATCCGGGTTAGCTTGCGCGATGCCGACTAATCTCATGTAGATATACATGTCTCCCCATATATATTCTCATGGTAAATCAGAATTAGGTTACCCATGTTCAGGGAGGGGTCTGAGCCTCATACCTCTCACTTTACACCCATTAGGGAGGGGATTCGAACCATGGACCTCCCCCTTAAGTGCTGAAGAAATAGCAAGGCTCTGGCTAGTTATGATAACCCAATTGGTTAGATAAAATAAAATGTCATTTGCGAGTACAATTAGTCGCCTATGATATAGTCCATGTAGTCTCCAATTAACTATCTCTTATGAGTACGAAGTAGTCGCAGATATATAATCATTATTGACTACTTTGTAGTCGACAATTAAAGGAAGTTAACGACTACATACGTAGTCGTTAGTGACAATATCTCACGAATACAGAGTGTAGTCATTAATAATTTATCAAAGACAACTACTTTTATAGTTGTAACTATAAATTGCATTTTAGAGACTAGAATTAATACATTAGTCGCCAAAGAATATCTTCAACGAAAAATTACTAGCGACTAAAAATACCAGTGACTACTTATAGGCGCTGTTGCGAAAATGTGTCTTTCACGACTGATTTTTTTACCTCTAGCAGCTACAAATATAGTCGTGAATGGTAAAGATAGGTGTATGGCGTTATATTTCTTGCACTCTGTATTTTTGTTTTAGAACAACAAGAGGCTCCAATGACCACCCGGTCCCTGCCATTTACGTTTATTGGTTAGAGCGTGATCTTTCCTTCTTTGTAATTTTTGTTGAATGGGCCAATGATAAAATGTTTGATCTCATCTGCGCCTTTTTTTTGGACAAGGAAAGGTGCTTAGATGCACCAAAATAAAAAACAAAAATTATCCAATTTTGGTCCTTCTGAATTCTTCCATCAACTTGATTATGTTACTACAGTTCCTGCTAACCTTCGTGGCTCTGTGTCTAGCCTCTTTTGCGAACTTGTCCGCTTGTCCGTTGAACTTTCTTGGGATAGATTTGAAGAAGATGGGGCCCACTTTAACAGCTAAACATTTGATCCTTTCAATGATCGGCTGGACTTTTCAGTAAGCTACTGACACCTACCTAATACCTTGAATGATTTCAAGGTATTATGAGAGAATTGTTTTACTCTCCTCGGGTAATTCCTTACACTTTTCAGTAGTTTTAAGAATTTCCATAACTTCACCTTATACACATGAATCACATATAATAATTGCTTTTGATTTAATTATGCATTTACTGTTTTTGTGTATTTGTACTATCCTAATTCCTGTAGCTTTGTATTTCTGATTAAAAGATGCATCGCAGAAAAATGAAATATCTGCCTCTGTGTCTGAAATAACCATATCATGCTCGGTGTTAGTTTGTTGTACTAAGTTCGAGAAGTTGTTCGCTTTCCTCCATTGTATACCCATATATTTCTTTCATAAGTTTATTTGTGGAGAAAATAAGATTATCTCCATCAATACCACAATTTTCGTGTAAAGCTTTCATCTTCGCTTTCCGTATATTCCACATACAGATCATAATGTAATTTAATACTTTGTTTTTTCCCCTTCCACCTTCCGAATAAATTTAACTGTTTCTGATAAACATTCTCCAATATCCATCTTAAGATTATTATCTATTTTTAATTATAAATAGCTTTACAGACATTGCAATTAATAAGTAGATGTTCAACTGTTTCCGTATTATTGTAACACCATCAGAAATAATAAGTATCAGCACAATTTCTTTTATATTAATTATACTTTGTAGGTATAAAATTATTGCATTCCTTCCATGTAAATATCTTTATTTTCTTAGGGATGTTAGAGTTCCCAATAATTTTCCATAAATTAGAGTCATACCTGTCTGGAGTTCTGGTAGATTGAGGTTGTTGTTTTACTTATACATCAGTTAGAATTTTATAACCTGTCTTGGTAGTATATTTCCCATCAAAAGAGTGTGGCCATATTGGTTTATCAACAATATCTATATTAAAATTATGAATCCTAGTAATGCAATCAATAATAGGTTTAGAAAATAAGTTATCGAGTAATTCAAGGTCCCAAACTCAATGGGTCCTTCTTAAGAAGTTGATTAACATAATTAAATTCGCGGTTAGGGGGTTTCTCAAGTGTCCAATCTATATTAATCCATTTATCTTTCCAAATATTTATACTTTCCCTATTTCTAATCTGGTATATTCCATATTTTTTTAAGGTCCCTACCTTCTAAAATACTAGCCCAACTCCAAGTTCTACTTTGACGTAATTTAACATCCATAAAATTATTAATATGAAAATAAATACCTTTTAAGAGTCTGGCTGCTAGAGAAGATGGATTGTTCATAATTCTCCACGTGTATGCTGCCAAAAGTGATGTATTCATTCTTTTGAAGTCATTAAAGCCTAAACCTCCTAGCAGTTTTCCTATGGCCATTTTCTCCCAAGCCAAGCAGTGTATCATATTCTTTTCTCCAGAGTTCCACCAAAAGTTAGAGATAGCTGAGATTAACTTATTACAGAACGTGATAGGATAAGAAAAAATGGACATAGTATAATTAGGAATAACTTGTAAAATGGCTTAAATGAGAACTTTCTTACCACCTTCCGAAAGTAATTTAGCTTTCTAGCCCTATGTTTCTTAAAGAGTTTCTTCGCAATCCATTATAATGATTCCACTTTATATCTTTTTTGGCATAGAGGGATCCCTAAATATTTTTCTAAATCTTTATTTTCCTTAATATTAATTTCATTAGTTACATAGCCTCTTTTGTCTTGCGTATTTTCTTTGCGAAAAAAATAGTTTATTTATCGAAATTTATTTTTTGTCCAGATCCACAACAATAAATATCTAAACATTCCTTAAAATCTTGAATATTAGTTTCATCGATAGTAATGAAGAATAATGAATCATCTACAGAAAATAAATGGGGAATGTTGGGGCAGTTTCTATTAATTTTTATTCCTTGTATATAATTGGTAATATCATAATATTCTATGAGAATATTAAGGGATTCAGTCATAATCGTAAAAAGGAAGGGGGACAGAGGATCACCTTGTCCGATTCCTCTTACTGGCGTGAATTTCTCTAATCTTTCTCTATCTAAGTTAATTTGATAATAAACCGTGGTAATACAATTTTTTATCCATAGTACCCACCTATCATATTTTAAGAATAAGAAGAATATAATCTCATCTAACCTGATCATACGCTTTTTCCATGTCAATTTTTATTGCTGCCATATGTTTTTTATTCTTTCTTTTCCTACTCATAAAAATAAAGATTTCTTTAGCAATTAGAATGTTGTCTTGAATAGCTCTACCTTTGATAAATGATAATTGTGTTGGTGAAACTATATCATTCATAAAGCCCTGTAATCGCTTAGAGAGCATCTTTGCAATGATTTTTCAAACCAAAATTAACGCATGAAATGGGGCTATAATAACCGAGTTTTTCCTGGGTATCTCCTTCTAGGATGAGAGTTATAAGCGTATCACTAAGATTTTCTATAGTAATATTATTGAGAAAGAAATCTTGAATCATTATGAAAATATATTCTTTAATAATATCCCAAAATTATTTATAAAACTTACAATCTAAACCATCTAAACCATCAAGACCCGGCGCTTTAGAGAATGACAGCTCTCCGACTGCTTTTTCCACTTCTTCCATACATGGGGGAGCTGTCAAGATGGTATTCATTTAATCGCTTATTTTTTGTTTGATAAATTGAGATGCTTTTTCCATTTGTTCATAACTCGCTTCTTGTTCATTGAAAAGAGACTTGTATAATGTTTGAACACATTCCTTGACTTTAACAGAATCTTCTTTCCAATCACCCTGTTCATCTTTAATCCTAGTTATTCTATTAAAGTTCCTTCTTCGAATAGTTGATAGGTGAAAGAATTTTGTATTTTTATCACCGTGAGTAAGCCAAATTTGTCTTGACCTGTCCGCCCAATATAATTCTTCGCATTCGAATTCGAATTTGATTGTGCCTTAATGTCGGTTTCTTCTTGTTGTAAGGTTAGCTTAGGTGGAGAATTAATGATCATTGTGAGTTTATTTTTGAACTAATTTTATTTTAGTATCGTGGTTCTTGAAATTTTCCTACTCCATTTCTTCAATTCAACTATAGTGTTATTTCTCTTGTTTATGAGATTTGGTAAATGAGGGTCAATTTTGGGAATATTCCAACCCTTGTCCACGATAGACCTGCAATTAGTATCATCAAGCCATAAAGATTCGAACTTGAATTGTTTAGTACTATGTTTAATGTTTATATCATAATGTAATAATAACGGGGAATGATCAGAACCAATGTCTAGGGGGGATAAAAACTTGAGCCCGGGGAAATAAATTTATCCATTCGTAATTAGCAAAAGAACTCTATCTATTTTAGTTCTAACCAGTTTGTCCCCTAACTGTCAATTGTACCAGGTGTAAAAGCACCTGGTAGATTTAATTTCAATCAACAAATTATGTGATGTGAAGTTTTTGAATTCATTTAAGTGATTTACATTAACTGAATTAGCGCTACATTTTTCATTAATATTTAAGATGTCGTTAAAGTCTCTAATGGTCATCCATGGTTCTGATACATATTTGCTCCAATTTGTTATATCGTTCCATATCTTTATCCTGACATCAAAATCGTTAGGTGCGTGTATACATATCATATATTAAGAAAAAGAAATTTCATTAACTCTCAAAACAACATAATTCGCACACTAAAAGAAAATTTTGAGATGCATATAAGAGTGCCACAAAATAAGGAAACCCCCAGAATGATAAGAGGTCCCTGTGGGGTCTAAAAAAAATAGATTATCATAGTCAAAGAGTCTAATAGTATCTTGAGAGTCCACCTCTCGCATAATGGTTTCACAACACACCGACACACCTGGCTTAAAACGTGCCAAAACAGACCTAATGTTCGAGACCGTCAGGGGAGCTGTATACCCTGGCAGTTCCAAAAAAGTGTAGTTATTGATAGTCGCCGGACGTCTTGGGGAATATAGTCCGGATATCCCTTCGTATATTAATCTTAATCACAATCTTCAATAGATTAAAAACAGTAGAAGACACAAAAACAGAGGATAGAACAAAGAAACATACCGAAGACAAATTGTTGCAGGAGATTCTTGACCAACGGGGGGAGGAAAAATACAGATAAAAGACACAATGTGAAGAAAGAAAACTCATGACGTTTTTCAACTTACGATGAAAAGGTATGTAGTGTTCCTTTTGGTACGTGCTTATATTGCACATTTTACTCATATAAACTATCATCATTGAAGTCCTATATCTCAGCTCTTCTTTAGTCCAACTCTCTTCGTGAATTTTTTGTATTTCGTATTACGGTGTGGGGAGCTCAAGTGTTTCTTCTTGCAAAGGCCTGTTTTGTATTTTCCCAAGTGTATATAACCTCTTTCCATGTTAGATTGTGAGAGCCTCTTCGAAAAACCAAATTTGTCATAGAAAGAGTGATAAGTACTAGCATCATAGAAAACAACAAAGAAAGCAAGAGAATTATCGTGAGTATCAAGATGCTTCTTAGCCTGATTATATATATAAACACTCAATATCAAGAGTGAGAAGAAACGTAAGCCACAATAAGAAGTAATCTTGTTATGATTTATAAACTTTGAAACATCCTTCCTTAACAAAATAGTCTTTTTCCAAGGCTATAATGATGAAGATTAATTTGATTTCCACTATAGTCTCTATTGTTGTTATCATAAAGCAACCCGCCTTTGTGAATTATTTTCCTCCTGATAGTGTAAATACAATAGCAACAATGTGCATAGATGCTATGAATATAATGCCAAACATACAAAATTTTAACAGCATGACTAAGTAAGTCTTCAAAATTCTTATCAGGCCAATTATCTGTACATGCATTTGCCAAATTGATCTTAGTTACAGATTTTAGTTTATTTTTGTTCTTTTAAAAAATTATCCGTTGTAAAATGAAGCATGAGATAATAGGTAAACTAAAATCTTAATTATAATTATCAGCTCTCTTAAAACAAGAAAGGGAAGTGAAAGGGAAGTGAAACGTTAGTTTATAGCAACAAACATTTCACACGTTTTGCAAAGTCTTCTAGACCTCTTCACTTTATGATTAGAGTAATGATATATACCACCCAATTATCACCTATGACGTGGCGTGAATTGGTTTGGAATAGATCATTAATCAGATTAAGAAAATAAATATATTAACAAATTATAGCGAACCAATTCAAGTCATGGCATGGGTGGTATAATTTTTGGTATCATTACTATTGTGATTAGCGCCTTTTCCCAATGTCATAAATCCAATGTGATACTCTACCTTAAACTTTTCATTGTAGGATTGTTAGAATGTTCTATAATCAGCCACAATCTAGAAGATTCTATATCACAAATCACCCACGGTCAATGGAATAATATCCACCAATCAAGTTGCAATATTTACAATAAACAGCAGAATAATATCCTTATAATATTTACCATAATTAGCGTTGTAATAGACTATATATAAGTGTCATATGTATGAAATTGAAGTATGAAAAAAGAATAGATATTAATTCCACCACAAAACCTTTTTTACTACTTTAACATTGTATCAGAGCAGGATTCCTGATTTTGGGAACTCAGAAAAAAATTCATCACCGTTCTTCTCTTAATTTTTCAACCTAAATTAGCCAAACAATCAAATATTTAACCAAAACATGTCAGAAGTCAGGGAAAACTCTGATAACAATAACAATAAAAAACCAAATAACATCCTTGATGAATTAACGCTGTAAATTGCTACGTTACTCCGAAACAGTCTTGGAACACATCCTACAACAACCAATTCTAAGAATCTATCCCTTGGGATCAAACTTAGTGGAGACAATTATGCATTATAGGCAATCTTAATGAAAAAGGCAATTGGAGGCAGAGGGAGAGGCTCGTATATTACTGGAGATCCTTCACCTCCATTAAAAACAGATGAAAGTTATATACGCTGGGAACAAGATGACCAATGCGTATTTACGTGGTTGATTTAAAATATTGAATCAAATCTGGTGAATAATGTCTCGCAATATCCTACTACAAAAATCCTTTAGGATGGGTTGGCTGTTACATACGGTTCTATAACCGATTCACTGCAGGTATTTGATCTTCACAAGAAGGCCAATTCATTGAGACAAAGTGGAGATACCTTAGAAGATTGCTGGAATAAATTACAAAGTATCGGGATGGCCATCGGTTTAAGGGATCCAAACCCAATGAAGGATCTTGAAGATATTCAGATTTACAACAATAAAATCCAAGAGCATAGACTTTACCAACTATTATTAGCCATTGATGATAAGTTCGAACCAATTAAGAGGGACATTTTGAAGCGAGATCCGCTCCCTCGGTCGAATTCGCTTACGCTACCGTATGGAGGGAGGTCGCCAGGCTCCATATTTTGAAAGCGGCATTCTCGGAAGTCGACTCATCATCAGGGATTGGTGTAGGTCTGGTGACCAAAACCTTAGGAGACCGAAGCAATAAAGAATCAGGACAATTGACTGGAAAAGAAATATAGTTCAGATTCACAGCGAAAAGGGACAGATAAGACAAATCAAAACTCTCTTGCACCCATTGTGGGATGAAGAAACACACCAAAAAGACATGCTTCAAGAATGTAGGCTACCCAGATTGGTGGAAAGATAACCACAAGGAGAAAGTGGGACATCGTGTGAATAGTGGCAAAGGAGCCGCCGCTATGGGCAATCAAGAAATCAGAACGGAACAATTAACATCAGGATAAGATGGAAGCGCAATGGGTTATAAAGGTGCAGCTATGGAACTAAACCAGGCAAACCCTTGAGGTAAAGGGTTTGGATTTGACAACCCAAGCCCTTCAATTTCTAACCCTAAATAACAACATTGTTTTGTTCGTAATTGTGTATATGATGAATAGACCGGTCCTCCTGTCTTTAAAAATTGTAGTACTAGTCCATGTGATTTCTTAGCACAACAAAAGAATGAATATGTTGCTCAATGTCTAGAATTTACAAATACAAAAAATACCCACCAAAAACCTAAAACTTCATTAGTCCAAAAAAATTAACCATAAGCCTAAAGACTACCAAACCATGTCTAGACCAATTCTCCGCCCTAAAAATCATTGGATTGGATCTTTGATTGTGGAGCTACAAATACTACGACCTATGATCAAAAATATTTCTTAAATTTTTCATCATCGTCTAAGTCCCATATCGAGACTACTAACGGATAACTTGTTGAAGTGAAGGAAGGGGGTTCTATTATATTTTCTGAGAAAATGAAGTTGAATAATTGTTTATATGTTCCGACTTTATCTTCGAAATTGTTGTCACTTACTCAGGTGACAAAAGAACTCAATTGTGCGGTACTAATGTATCCAAAATTTCGCCTTTTGCAGGACATTCTTACGAAGGAGATCATTGGGTGTGGTACCGAGAGAAGGGCATTTACTACGTTGATGAGGTGGTTCACCAGAGACATTCCATGCTTGCTCACGGAACAGTCAATAGACAACTTTGGTTGTGGCACCGATGTCTTGGTCATCCATCATTTGGGTATCTCAAGATTTTATTTCTAGTCTTTTTTTCAAATAAATCCACTCATATGAACTGTGAAACTTGTGTTCGTGCTAAAAATCATAGAGTTTATTTTTATCAAAACAACACTAGAGTTTATTTTTTTCATTAATCCATTATGATGTGTGGGGTACAACTCTAAATTCTATGGTTGTTTCAGTACTTCGTATTATTTATAGATGATTTCTCTCGCATGATTTGGATATATTTTCTAAAACATAAATCAGATTTGCCTGAAAAACTCTTCACATTTTACCAAATGATTCATGCTTTATTTAATTAAAAAAAATAAAGATTCTTCGCTCCGATAATGAGTGAGAGTTTGTAAATCAAAACATGCAAGCCTTCTTTCAAAAAAATGTTTTTTTCCATCAAACTTTGTGCCCAACAAACCTCAGCAAAATGGTGTAGCCAAATGGAAAAATAGGATACTACTTGAAATGGCCCGAGCCATGATGATTGAGTCTAAAGATCTTCAATCGCTTTGGCATGAGGCTCTAGCTACATCAGCATACCTAATCAACTGTCTTCCTACCCAACTCTTAATCACAAAACCCCCTACAAACCCTAGCTACCCAAACTACAATCCCTTCTATCCTAACCTTACCACCCTGAGTCTTTGGTTGTTCAATGTTTATTCATATTCCCAAAGCTGGTGAAACAAACTTGATCCTTGTGCAGAGAAATGTGCCTTTGTGGGCTATAGCATGCATCAAAAAGGGTATCGTTGTTATGATCCTTCCACTCGTCGCATCCATATCACTATGGGTTGTGACTACTTAGAATCCAATTTTTTTTTAGTCACCAACCTAGTGTTCAGGGGGAGAGATATAGTGAATCACTAAGTTGGTTAAGCAATCTAAGTTATTCCGAGACTGTTCTAACAGAGAAAGTAGATAAAGCAACCCAACCTGCCTCTCCCAACGTAGACGAGGTTGACGAACCAGTACACACAATCAAGGAATCTGCTTTGGAAGATGTCCAACAAGAGGCAAATGAGTCAAACTTTAATGATTTGAATAGTACCGCTAATCACGATGACAACGTAGTACCACACTAGAAGAGTTTGAGCCATTTGTCCTACCTCCGAGGAGAAATAGAGGTGTACCACCTAATCGATACTCACCAGAGCATGTGCCCCGTTCCTCAAGATATCCAGTAAATGTAGCCAAGGGAGAGTCGATGAGGTTGCAAAGACATTCTATGTTACTCTTCTTTCAGAATACATTCCAAAAACAGCTCAAGAAGCAAAAAAGGTGATTGAATGGCAAAAAGCTATGAATACAAAGATGAAAGCACTTGAGAAGAACGACACGTGGGAGAAATGTGTATTACCAACAGGAAAGAGACCAGTCGGTTGAAAGTGGGTCTTTCCCATCAAATATAAGGTGGATGGAACCATTGAACGATACAAAGCAAGGTTGGTAGCCACGGGTTATAGCCAAACATATGGCATAGACTACTCATAAAATTTTTTCCCAGCTGCGAAAATTGACACTATTAGAGTCTTATTTTCAGTTCAGCTAATAAAGATTGGCCACCCCATCATTTTGATGTCAAGAATGCTTTCCTACATGGAGATCCAAAAGAAGAGGTATATATGCAAGCACCACCCGGGTTCTCAGATGAGTTTCGAGGAAATGAAGTAGGCAAGCTCAAGAAAGCGTTATATCGACTCAAACAGTCTCCATGTGCATGGTTTGGGAGGTTTACAATTACTATGAAGAAATATGGGTACACCTTCTTGTTCAAGAGGAGGGGAGATCTGATTACATGGCCGATAATATATGTTGATGACATGATCATAACATGAAGTGATGAAGACGAAATTGCACAACCTCGAAAGAATCTTTTTATAGAGTTTGAGATGAAAGATCTCGGTGGAATGAAATAATTTCCTAGGTATTGAAGTTCTCCGATCAAAAGAAGAAATTTTTATCTCTCAACGGAAATATATACTGACTTGTTGGCTGAAGCTGGTATGGTGGATTGCAAACCTAGCGATACTCTGATGATGGTGAATCACAAACTAAAGATGATTGTGGGATATGAGCTAGCAGAAACTACAAGAAAATGATCATTTAGCGACGGTTTTTTAGCGACGCGGCGTGATTGCGTCTTTAAAAAATTTATAATTAATGACGAAAAACAAAAGCGTCCTTAAATGCTATTAATAGGAGACACGACTATTATAGCATCACTAAATGCTACTAACAGGAGACGCGAATATAGCGTCGCCATTTATTATATTATAGAGATGTTTTTACTGTCCATGTCCTTTTTCAGCTTTTCACGACCAATAAATATAAGTGTTGATATTGATACACTAATTAGGGATACAACTATATTTTTGTCGATATTAATAATACTCTAAAAGAGACGTTTGTAACGGTGTGTCCGACAATATTGACAATATGAGACGCTTCTACCTAAAAAAAAATTACAAGAAACGTTGAAAAATTTCAATAGAAAAAGAGAAAAAGAAATGAAAAACAATGAAATATATCTTCACACACGCATTAGAACAAAAGACAAAAAGAAATCTCTTTAACACTCCCCTTCCCAGTTCCCGCGAAGCCGCTTTCCTGCGCAAGAAACCCGCCGCCACTCGAAGACCATCCTCCGCCAACATCCACGGGCTTGCTTACGGCATCAACAATCGAGAACCCTAATTAAGGTAAAAAATTATATTTTACCTATATATACAAATATCACATTTCTTACTGTATTATGAAATTTAATTGATGATATAATTATAAAAAAGATATGGCCATATATACTTTGAGCCTTTGAGGTGAAGTTTCTGTTCATCTCTAAAACATTCAATTTTTTATTTATGCAGCTGCATATTAATTCCGTGATTTAAGACATTGGGACGATGAAGTCATTATCATCAGGGAAACTGGTTAGGCGAACTTGGATGCTTACAGATTCATGGTATATGGTCAGTTCATCTATTCCACGCTTCTTTCCTTTTCTTTCAGCCTTATTTATAGTATAGTTGCCATTTGATTACAGTAAATATAACTATTAGTGACTTCTAGATTCAATTTATCTGTAATAGATCCCCTAAAAAAATTGAATTATTTTAACCTAATCTATCACTTTTACAATTTTTCAGAATTATTTTATTATATTTTTATAAAAAACCCGCCATTTTAGGACCGTTGGAAGCCTTTTACAGTATGATAAGTGATTTGCTAAAATAGCGTATATGGGGAGGGGGTTCCGTGAGCAATTTGGTGTTATACTGCATTTTTTAAATTTTTATGCAGTAAATATCCATTTAACACAACTGTTGGAGATGGTCTTAATTATAAGGGGTATTAAGAAATTAGGGTGGTCTTAGGGTAATTTTTCAAAACCAAAGGGGTGTTTTTGGGGTTTTCGAAACATAATGGGTGGTTTTATGGGTCTGGGGTTATTTTTGCTATTTTTTAATACTATAGGTGGATTTGTTAGAGAATCTCAATACCATGTGATCTGAGAATCTTAATACTATGTTTTTTTTTTTTTTTGCAGTAATTTGCTCTTTGTCTAATCTTCAGACGAAAAATGTCGAAATACGAGTACCCAAGGCTGCCACGTCAGGAAATCATCGCCATACTGGCCGATTCTCAGATCGCAAACATCTCCGAAGCTGACCTCTTCCATCCCACCCAGGACCTTATCTCCAAACTCTACAATGCCATCCTTAACCACATCGAATTATTTCAGTAATAAAATTAAATTAATATTTTTTTAATAACATTTTTATGAGTAATTAATTATACTTGTTTGGTTTAGGGAGGATTATGAGCATTTGAATTTTGAGGATCTAGAGATGTTAGAGAACCCAGACCACCACTTGGACTCTGTTCGTGTAATTAAGCTTTGCAATAAAATGAGGGAGTTGTTGATTGCTTTGGATTGCCCTAAGAAGTTTTGTCTTAATGATTTGATCAAACCTGATACTGATCGTACTGAGATATTTCTTAGCGCCATTCTCAATTTTTGCCTTCATAAGTAAAAATCCTTTTCCTTACTTTTAAACCGAGGCTTAATTGGGTGTTGAGTATCTTTTACTTGTGTTTGTATAGAGAAATGAAAATGAATAGTTGTAGACCAATTGTGGAAGAGCTGACTTTACTTGATGAGCGTAGGAAAGAATTAGAGACTAGAGAAATTCAGGTACTACTTTACTTAACATTAACATTGGGTAAGGGCAAGTCAGTAAATATTGAATGAAGTTAATAGTTACATGCAGAAATTGAAGAGTTTAACGAATCAGTGAAAAGCGAGATACCATTTGTTCAAGAAGTTGATAGTAAAGTTAATGAACTTCGACAAATGATTGCAGCACTTAATAATCATCAGATGTCTTTGAAGGCTTCAAGAATAAAACTCAAGGAGAAATCTAAAGAGATTGATGAGAAGGTTAACAGTTTTGCTTATTACACAACTTCCGAGCATACTAAATTAATACATTTTTCAACAGATCTCGAGTGCAGAGTTTGTGTTAGTACAGAGCGCCCAAGAAAATGCAAACTTACGTTCTAGAATCGTACAATCACCAGACAAGCTTCAAGTATGAAATACTCTACATAGTAAATTATGTGTTTTATATTTAACATTTGAACTTTCAGCGAGCATTAGAGGAGAAAAAATTGGTACAAATTCAAGCCAAGGATGCTGAAAGAGCAGCAATGCAATCTTTTCAGGATAAAAGGACCGTGCTTGAAATTTATACCAAAGTATTATTCTTTTCTATCTTCATTCACTAGTCTCATACTATATATTATTGAAAATACAACTTAATTAGCATCGCTTATGTGTTGGCTAAGATGGGTAAATTGATTGATTTTTTATGCAGGCTTGTAAGAAAATGTCTAAGCACTTGACACAAATTCAGGCTTTACAAGAACTGGTTGGTTCATGTTAAGTGTATTTCTTTATAAGCATAAGTTTTTTTAACAATTTGTAAGACTTGCTTGTATTAGGTTAACTCTGGTAAATCAGTTGAAAAAGAGGTGAAGATGCTCAAAAGTAAACTAAATGATGAAAGAATGTCTGATAAATCACTTGAGGCTAAAGTAGTTGAAAGGCAAGGAAAAGGTATTTATTAGTAAATGCTTTCTTTACATAATAAAAAGATTCTAAACTTTGGATTATTTGAATGCTTAGGTGTTCAATTGGATGAATTAAAGAAGCAATTGGAAAAGGAAAGAGACATGAGCTTTAAAGAAGCTAGTAAAGAAGTAAATAATGTGAAATTAGAAATCGAAGCAAAAAGAAAGGAACTTGAATTAAGGAAAACCCAGGTGGAAGCTGTGGTTGCTAAGGTAATATTTATTTAACTAACACTGTGTTTAATTTTTAGAAGATTAATTTATTTTTTGTTTGCTTCAATTTGCCAGACAAATGATATATTAACAAAGATTGATTCAGTAAAAGAATCTGGAGCAGCTAAGCAGCAAGAATTAGCTACCAAATGTGAAGAGGTTATGCAAGAGGTATCTAAATATCTCTCATGTCATTAAATAATACATTATTTCACTCTTATTTATATGTGTTTTTGTGCAGTATTACCGTTACTCAAGCTCTATCAGTCATTTGCTACCAATGATTGAAGATTCAACAACCTGATTTGTAGTACTGTAATAAATTTGAGGAATTTCTAATTGGTGTGTGTTTTTTCATCTCAATGGCATAATTTATACATGCTTAAATTGAAGAGATGTTAGATGCTTTATGTTTTGGTGAAAGATGTTTGAACTAATCATATTCTCCGATTTACTATATTATACAAGGATGTTTTAAACTCAATTTGTATAAATACTATCAAATTTGTAGAGGTACTCTTAACTATTTTTTTCTCGCCTTTTTTGGGTCAAGTAGGTAGCTAATTGGCTTTCCTTAAACAACAAAAAAAAAATGGAAAATTTAGTGTACTTTTTTAGAAAGAAAAATTCGAACAGAAAGATATATAAAATTAACTAAACATTATAATTTTCGAACTGATCAACCAAACTTACAAAGATAAAAATGATTATAAAGAAAAGAGTAAATACCACTTTTATCCCATAGTTTTTCATGTGTTTGACAGTTTGTCACCCATTGTTTATAATGCGACTGGATGCTTTTTAATTTTTGTTTTCGTGACTCGTTGCTCCCTACTAACGTTTTTCGTCCAATTCTGCCGTTAAGTGTGACGTGGAACATCCATGTCAGCATTTTTATTATTTTTTATTCCTAATCATAATTAATCAATTAATTAAAGGACTTATTAATTATTTTAATATTATTAATAAAATTAATAAAATAAAACACCCCCTCACCCACCCCCTACCCCACCCACCCCACCCAGAACCCCCTTCCCCTCTTCTTTGTCTTCCCCTTCTTTTTCTTATTCCCCGACTTCTGTTTTTTCCACACAAAGTTAAATTCACACAAATCAAATTTAGAACCAGAATAGGTACACCGAATAAGATTCTTGTCTGAACTTATTAAGACAAAATTTTTAGGCTCTTTCACAAACACTGCTAAGCCTCCAGATAAACCCTAAGGGTCAATTTGAGCAACAAGTGTTAAATTAAACTTAACACTTAAAGACAGTATATAATCAAATTTTCGTTTAGTTTCAGAAAGAAATAATACCTCTAAATGATGAGTCTTGATCATATTAACCAAGCTTAGCTCTGTCAAGGCTGTGCCAATGCCTTGACAGTTCCAGGCTTGTATCATTGAAGGTCTTGGGGTTGATATGGGTCAACCCCGCAAACCTCTTCAGCTTCCATCACTTCCAATAAACCATCTTCATACCATTTTTCTATCCCTTCATTAGTAACATTCTTTTCATCCTCAAGTAATTCAGCCATCTCATCATCATCTCCATGCTCAGAGTTGACAAGAGTGGTTGGTACTTGAGAGGGAGATTCCTCATCAAGTGAGAATACTAGATCCTCTCTTACTTGTTTTGTTCTTAATTTATTCTTTTCCAATGACCCAAAGCAGATTTCTTGACTTGAATTCCGAGTAATAGATGAATCTATTTTAACTTTAGTATCCAATTCAATGATTGGATTTAATTTGGGATTTTCCTCATTAGAGCCACACAATTTCAGGACCTCATTTGAGTTGAGAGGCCTAAGTTCAGATTTAAAAGCAACTCCTTCTACCACATCCTGGCCAAGATTAACTGTTGGGACAAGTAAAGATTGTTGAACTTTGTTCAATTCATGAACCTTTTCAACTCCTCTACTTTTAAATGAAATATCAATTTCTCCTTCTTCCAGAGTATTATTCTTTTCTTGTACTTACTCTTTAGAGGTTTTTTACTCCTCTGAGTTTGATTATCATTCTTAACAGCTTTAAAAACAAATCCCTTATCTCTTTTTTCATGTTCTGAAAACTTAATCCAACTACCCAAGCTAATAGCAAGTTTGTTTGGGTTATCACAGTTTCTTTCTTCATGAGATACAAGACCACATTTAACACAGAAATCAAATAACTTCTCATATTTAAAAGAAATCCAAACAGATTGCCCATGAGAAATTTTAAAGTTATAACCAGCAAAAGAGGTTTTAAAACAGAAACATTAACTCTTGCCTTAACACTAGAATTTTCTTTGAATTTCAGAGGGTCAGGAAGTGAATCTTCAGTGACCTTACCTACTTTAGAAGCGATTTTCGCAACATTTGATTCTTTAAGAAACAGAGGTAATACCTGAGATTCGAATTCGGTAAGAGGTTTCCTCCAACAATGAAGGGTTCTTGATAGTTTCTTCATATTTCTGAACAAGAACATGAAAACCGAAGATATGATATGGTCTATTAACCCGCACAGTTTCTAGATCTTTTTCTTTTTCAAATTGAATAGTACACATATTATCTTTTCTCTTTTCAATAGTAATACGACCTGAGATACCCCAGTATTGAATAACAATCTTCTTGAGATAGTTTAAGTTAACAATTCCAGTAGCTATTATTCGAACCAAGAGTTTAGGTTCGTCAAATGTAGAGTAAATTGCTTCTCTATCCGGAGAGAGACATAAATCTTCTTCCAAATCTTCTGACATCCTTCTTTCTTACCAAAGATAAAGGCCATAGAAGTTAGAAGAATAACGTAAACGAGAACTCAATAAAGCACTTAAACGTGACTTTAAGATAACGAATCGAAGCAATAGAGATGTAGAAGAAGCTTAGTTTCATAGATCTGTTGGGGATCTTAAAGTGAAACTGTAAAGAAACGAAGAAGAAAAGCGGGGATACGGCGGAGGGAGGGAGGTTTAAGGAGGGGGATCGAGTTTCATATGGGGGGTAGGGTTTTATTGGCAATCGTGCCTGAGAGCATTTTTTATTCTTTCAAAATCTTTAATCTATATTATTAGTTTCTACATGAATTGTATATACGTAATACATTAAAAAAATACACGTAATCAGTTAAAATAAAAAAAAAATACACAAGACATATTAAAAAATACCTAATATATTGAACAAAATCGTAACCCATTCAAATATAAAGATAACTTAATAATAACGGTACCTTATGATAAAAAAACTACCTATTAAAAAGGAGAAAACATGTTTCTTTTTTATGTTTTAAGCAATTAGTTCGGTAAATGATTACTAGATTATGCAAAGAGGCACACAAGTTGGATTCATTACAAAATGTTACATGGAGTTTTACAATGGAGGGTATATTTAACATCGTATCATCATAAAATTATCATCATTGGAAAAATCATTTGGGAATAACGATATTTCCAATGTTGTTGTGCCATGGATCAGCCAAGTGAGTTGCCAAGTTCTCCAATGGTCCAGTTCCCGGGTATGCCGATTGTTGAACACAAAATCCCACAAATGCCAACAACGCAAGACGTCCTAAAAAATCAACAACAAAGATGAACATTAGACACGGAAAAATTTAGCAATCAGCATCAAACTAATGATTCATTTTCAGAAGTAGCAATGAATCTTTATATAGTAAAAATACTTGCTATGTAGAATAAAGACAGTATAATATTGTACTCCTACATTCCACAAGGCAAACTCAAGAATGTGACTCACGTTGTATCGCTCCTCATAAATTTCATTATTCCAGGTCTTTGAGTTGGCCCCGACAATTTTCCGAGCATAAGCTACGGCCGAGGCACATTTGTTAAGGGGTTAAAGTCTCCTTCCCTTGGAATGTCTTTTGACTAATACGTAACTCCTAATTTGTTTATAATTCTTATTTCTTTTACTAACTTGTGAAATTCAGTTTATGAAGTGCTTTAACAATCAGAGATCGATGGACCGTAAACCCCAAATGCAATGGTATATTCAATATACCAGTTCAGTTAATTGTCCAAGTTACTCGATCAAATACATATTGTATTCCAAATATACTCATTACCACTATAATTAATTTACTTTTAGTTAATGTTCAATTTTTATAAGTAGACGACTCACTCATAGTTCTTTGCGAAAATTCCTACATATCCACCCTTAGGGTTTATAAATCACTAACATAGTAATACTTTAGTAAAATGTTTGTTCTCACCATTTTTTATTTCCTTGACTTTGAGTTCATAAAGCTTAGAAGGGTCCTTGGAGTAACCCAATGGGTCAAAAGCTCCTCCAGGGTACTTCTTCTTTTCAGGATCCTTTTCCATGCTTCTTTGGTGCTCTACGAAAGCAATTGCAAGGAATTCAATGGCCAATATGGTGGGTAGGGTACCCCATGGGACTGGGTTGCCCAAGTAAGTTGCTTGCCCTCCTGGAACTGCTGCCCACTCTTGGGCCTTAACCCAGTTTCCGTATCCCAAGGCTTCTGGTAATAAAATCCCAGGCTGCAAAATCATAAATAACACTCAACTTTAGAAATCTAACTGATTGAGATTGATTTTTCCTCGGGTTATGAACTTACCACGGCGAGCATGGCCCATCTGCAGTGAATGAGTTCAGACTCCTTGAACCTTTCCAAGTTTTCTGGGACTTCACCTAGACCAAGTGGGTCAAATCCAAAATCTCTGAAAAAACAGACCAAATTTTAACATTAACACGTTATAAAGTTATAACTTACCTTTTTTGACTGAATTTACTAACTTATTAAAAAAAATTATACGCTACACAAAATTAATTTGAAGTCTTGCGCATGTTCATTTAGAGCATACTTTTTGAACAGGGGTGGATATAAGAGTAGGGAATGCAAAGCTTAGTTAAAATTCTTATGATCTTACGGTTTAGTTCTATTTTAAAGGTCATTCATCGAAAGATTTGATATCTACTATAAAAGCAAAATTATGATAGATTACCCGGGAGCTGAGCCGTCGAGGTAAGGTGGGCGGGGTTCACCTGGCATCCAGTTAGCTGCCATGGTGAACCTAGAAGTGGCATTATTACTAACCCCAGAAAATGTGATGGAGGCAGCAAATTTTGACTTAGAAGAAGAGAGTACGGAGGGGTACACGGCAGGGACACCACAGCTCATCAACGAATTGGTGGCCATTGTCACTCTCTCACACACTCAGATGTTTAAGCTGAGAGTTGTGTGTCTAATAGTAGTAGTAAGGAAACTGAGAGAGATTGGTTTGGAATGGAATGATAGTAGTGGAAGAGGAGAAGTATATGCAAGAGAAGGATGGATATAGACAAAATCCATATGTTGATATTCATTGGCTAACCAAAATGGTTTCTTATCTTTTATGCTCCACGTATTACTTGTCAATCCATATAGATTCCAGTGGGAATATGTCATTTGGTTGTATTGTATTTTTTGTGGTTTATTTTTAACGTTTCAAAGAAATATCAAGTCTATGTGGAAAATCAAGTGAATGTGTGGTGTGGTATTCGTTTCTTCAATTTGCGTGGTAGTAGTAGGTTCAGTTCTTTCAATGTTGTATGTGTTTATTTTATTTTATTTTATCCAATCATATGAATGATTTTGTGTGCAAGCTAGTTGTGTTCAATTTTAGACATAAATATGATTAAAGGATTATTGATTCTTTTTATTACATTAAAAGTTTTTCAACCAAGAATTTAGCACTTAGCTTTTTTTTTTTCAACAATAAAACATAATACAATACAGAGAATTAACCGATACCTCTATTTCTACATATTAAGTTAAGACTATTATAGAACTCGATGATCGAATTACTAGGAATTTCCGTCACATAGATATTATGTCTGATGCATTTTGCAAGTTTATTAGGCACCCTATTTAATTCTCTTCTAACGTGAATGACTTTCCAACTTGGGAATCGATCCATCCATCTCCAGACTCCGACAATCATTGGTCGGATTTTCCAATTGATCCCATTTTTCCGGTTAATACCTTGACTAACCTCAAGGTCATCAAAGTAAAAAGCAACTCTGAAGATTGAGATCTGCTGCAGATCTCATGAAGAACTATATATAACTTTCGAGTTACCCATCCGCCTTTATCTCGAATCAATTGTTGTCGTAACGTTTCTGGCTCATCATGAAATGTACTATTACAACCTTGCTTAGATGCTTCTAATCTCGTAAGCCAGTTCACACACATATTTTGCCTCTCTGTATAAGTTCCTCACTTCAAGAACAGAGTCCTTGCCAAAATATTATTTATTTCTCGGATCTATCGTGCTCCCGACCCTTTATCCACGGTCTCGCTTTATCAACTCCAATACTTCATTCGAATCGGTTTATATAGACGCTCAGTGCACCTTCAACTGTTCAGTTCACAAAACCATCATTCAAGGCGATCAACTCTACTACAAAGGGAAACACCCATCATAGACACCTCGCAAATCCTCCTATCCAAGTACCATTTTCATCTCATAATAACCCTTTCGCCCCGTCTCTCATGTAATACAAACTAAATCTTGAATCGGCATTAAGTTTCACTCCTTGGTTAGATCTCACCCAATTCTACTAACTCGACTCCCTTGTGAGGGCCGTTTCACCTATTAGGTATACCTCTCCATGCTCGTACATATTCTTCCTTAAGGTGTGTTGCTCTCCTAATCAATAATTTTGCGCCTTCTCTACCTTCTTTGTTGAACACCACATCCTTTCTATGGAGCCATAGAGACAAAATAATTATCAAGAACACTGAACTCCATGAAATCCCCGCAAAAAAATTATTATTTTTGGTGTTTTTCCTCCACCACTGTACAAAAGAAATATAATGTGCAATTGTTCCAAAGTGTTCATATAAGTCCTCTACTAACTCCCCTCCATCCAATTGCCACCTCCATCTACTTGTTGTTACCTTCATATAGAGTCTATCACCTGCTGAACCAAAATTAAACCCTGCCATTCTCACCAAACTCTCAAACTTGATGTCCACTCTGCCTGCAGCTGTTGTAACATTTCTAGTTCATGTCTTAGTCACTTCTCCTGTCATGTATTTGCTTCTCCCTTTCCATGTAATAATCTCACAATCATGTTCTACTTTGCAAGTCATATCTCCCGACTTTCGGTCTACTCCTTCTTCCATATACTCTTTTGGTTTCTGGCAGACTAATGTTACTAGATGGAGTTGTCGCTGCCTAAAGTAGTAGTTTTTTGCTGTTCGTTTCACATCCCCTTTTCTTCCATTGATTAAACACATTCCACCATACTAATTTCACTATAACACATTCTCTAAACAAGAGTTGGGCTGTCTCATATTCTACTCCACACCAAGGATAACTAGCCCCTGTATTTAAGCCTCTTGTCGACATGTTCGGTCGTGTCGGAAGTCTCTATTTCATGGTTCTCCATATCAATATCATAATCTTTTGTTGTCACTTATTCTTCCACAAATAATTCGGATCAAATTCATGAATTCGCACATAATCATTAGGCCTCAGACTCACTGATTTTACAGTATACAATCCATTAACCTCAAATTGCTATGAGAAAGTGTCACCGCTCTCGTTGAACCGATTTACATGTATTTTCTCAATTTCTAACAATTTGAATGATGGATATGTTTTAAATTTCTCCCAACACACTATCCATCTTGGAATTTATAATCCCCCACCAAATCTCTCAATACCCTTATTCTATTAGGCATACAATGTAATCAATGAGCGGCCCAATCCATACCCATATATTCCTCTAGAAAGTGATACTATTTCCTTTTTTACGTTCCAACCGGATCTCCATCTCAAAATGAAAATATCTTCCACAATGGCACAAAAAATCTGTGAGTCTGTCGGCCTACATTTGTACATCAATACCTCTTTTCAAAAATATTTTTGTCGAAGCTCCTTAGGCCATACGACTCTCTCATCGTGGATCAATTCCCATTCGAGCTTCCCTAAAAGAAGGTTATTCATATTATCGAATTCTCGTAAATACAACCCATTTATTTTTGGTTTGCAAATCTGTGTCCAAGATATCCAGTGGATATTCTTCTACGCAGCCTCAAGTACCCATAGAAAATTTCTATAAATTTTAACTCCTCGTGACCACTTCAGCTGCTAAATCTTTCCCCATATTTTTTGAGAATTATATAAGCAACTTATATTTACTAACTATCTGCCCCACATGTTGGCAAAATATTTATATAGTATTCTGCAAAAGGGAAATCTGATCAATAACACATTCTGCAAACAATATAAAATTATCAACAACAAAAATACATGACATTTAAGTAACACCTCTGGACAAATCTGTAATGGCCTTCACGCTATACATTACACCATTTGTTGAATAAGGAAAGAGAACCTGTCGATACACAAGGCAAATATATACAAATAAAGAGGGTCCCCTTGTCTTATACCCTTTGAGCCTTGAAAGGAGGCTATGGGGCCCCATTCCGTAGGACTCTAACTTCATTTTACACCATTCCATTCATTGTAATAGAAATCCACTTTCTAGTCATGCCTAAGGCTTTCAATGAGTCTTGAATAAAACTCTAATAAACCCTATCGTATGTTTTCACAAGATCGATCTTCACCACCAGATTTATATTTTCCTCCCCTTCACATGTCTCATGGTGTGATCAACTTCTCGAATTAATATAATATTATCAGTGGTCGACCTCCCGAGGAGAAAACTACTTTGATAAGGGTTGATCGCTTTTGCCAAAAGTGGTCTCGCCCTTTTCACCAAAACCTTCATACAAATCTTATAATATACTTTTATTAGATTAATAGGCCTAAACATAGTTATGAACTCTTCTCTTTTGGCATGAGGTGAGCCAATAAACCCAAAATTCCTTTCAGAAACACTCTAGATTGAATCGCTAGATTAATCATCTCTTATACTAATTTACTCACTATTTCCAAACTTTTTTAATAAAAATCAGCTGTCATCCCATCCGGGCCCACCGTTTTATGAGGTTTCATCTAAAATAATGCTTCTCTAACCTCCTCGGCCGATCCTTGCTTCCATCTTTGCAACTTATCCTCTCCCAAAGTACTAAGTTTCGGTAGCGTGAATTGACCCTGATGATCATCTTCCAATGTGTACAACTCCATGAAATATTGTTTAACCCACTTTTTCTATTCTGTTTCCTCCTCAATCAAAACCTGATTTCTGTCTCTGATGCGCCCTTGACTTACATATTTCTCTTCACTTTCGTGTCCATATGAGATAGAACTTAGTGTTTCGTTCCCCCAATCAGATCCATTCCTTCCTCGATTGCTAGAACCAAAAAACTTCTTCCTGCTCCAAAACGTCAATATACTCTTTATATAAGTGTTCTTCTAGTTTTTGTAAGGATATGTTGTAACTCTGATGCAGAGATTTCTGGATTCCAGCTAAACGCGCAAGTATCCTCTTTTTTTGTTTGAATATGTCCGCAAATATTGACTCTTCAATGTGGTAAACGCGGCCCACATCTATTATATCTTGTCACTGAGTCCCATACCACTCTCATCCCACTGTTTAGTCACCAATCTATTAATTTTTTTTATGTAAACACCACGCCACCTCGAATCAAAACCTTTTATGTGTACTTAATCATGGTGCTTTCAGTGACTCTTCAATAATGATTGGTAAATGATATGAATGGGATCGAGGTAAATGCTTGAATCATTTTCTCGAAAACATGTCTATCCATTTCGAATTTCCATACGCTTGATCTAGTCTCTTCATAATTCTTTGGTCGGTATTCCACGAATCCGACCATGTAAATCTCGGCCCCTTGAAGAACAAATCTTCTAGCCCACTGATGTCTCCATATTTTTGATGAAATAATATAATTTAGAGACATCATTTTAGGTGTATTATACGCTTAGCTGAGGGGTTTTTCCCTATTTATTGTTAGTTTCTTAATTATTATATTGTTTTAGAGGTTTGTTATGTATAAAGCAATTTCATTGTAATTTTTGTGTTAAATGTGAATCTATTAGGTACAATGAGGATTTTAAATGCCAAATAAATTTTAATGAGTTGAGTAAAGAAGAACCAAGGCGAAATCGAGAGTTAAAAAGGAAAGAAACTAGCTTTAGAAAAGTGCAAAAGCTGCCAAAAGTTGTTGTCCAACTGTAAAGACGTTTACTATTTTCAATTTTTCATAAAATCGACAAAGAATTATAAGGATCTATTTTATATTTAGAAAGGTATTTGAATTACGGTTGTTTTTATACCAAATTAACTAGATTTGGAGTTGTAACAAAGTATTTATGATATTTACAAACTCCAAAGGTCAACCAGTCCAATTATTAAGGAAAACGGGGTTGAGTTGGATAAAGACTCTAAGACTTGGCCCATGACCTAGATTTCGACCTTACACCTATATATATGACTACTTACCTTTAGAAACATGTCTTATCTTATATTTACATCCATAACATTCAAGAAATCATAGGTGGAAGCAAGTTGTCTTATAGAGGAAGACAAGAAGTTGGAGAGTCACAAACTCCTCTTCTCCATCCTTCCACTCTTCAATTAGGGTAATTTTAAATTTTAAATTTGAAGGTTTGTTATTTTTGGTATGAATTCAGTAGATAAGTTTTGTATACATTAATAAATAAAATTTGTTAGATTGCAATCCACAGTAAGGATAGAATAGGTAGATAGTAAAACTAGTGGACCATTTTAAGGAGGAAAAGTGTGGACTTGTTGAGGCAGATGATAAGACAAAATATAATGTCGATACTTGTCCTAGGACTAAGATATCCTGACAATCCAAGTCGAGGATACAAAGTTGCAATCCAAAAGTAGAGCATGATTTCCAAAGGAGAGGAGTGTTTTTCTCTTCCCAAGATAGATATTCCGAGTCATTTGAAGGTAGAAACATTGCAACACAAAAAAATTACTTATACATGATGGATTTCTCTTCAATCTCATCCTACACATTCATCTTCGAGTTATACAATAAGATCCCACATGCCTTCTCGATAACTATACATTCCCATTCCCATAGTAAAATTGACACAGTCCAAGTTCCCCCTAAACTCTCTTTCTCTCTAGAGAAATAGTTGTGGTTATTATACAGTCGTCTTAAGTCTCCATATCTCCCCAATTTAAGTAATCCCCAATTTGAATAATGATAATGTTGAGCGTGAAAGTTCCATTAGGAGCACATCTCCCTGTGGTTTTAACCTAGTGTCTAGTTTTAGGAAGGCTCAGAGAAGCAAGTAGGTCCTCGGGCGAGAGTTGTCAAGCTATATAATGGTCATATTTTTGGGCGAGTAAGATAAAGCTCCTTGATATTCATCAAAATAAAGGTACGCAGTTATTAATACTTCTCACCGTCATATACATACACATATAAGTTACTGTGTTTTTTCCTTGGAGTATGTCCTCGGACCGAGTGTGATGATAAGCGTGACTTTTTATACTCTATCATCTGGCACCGTCTATGGGAACAAATTAGATACTTTTGAAATTCTACATGGTTTTAATGTGATCCGCAAAAAAATGTTTTGAGAAAAATTAATACCAAAATGGAGAATATGCTCAAATAATGAGAAAAATATTACTTTCGAGGTGAGAACTCCTCGACCGATAGATTGAGGGAATAAAACAGTAACATGTCAGTAATCAGTCACATAAAGAAGAATTGTATATGCTGACCATACTGGTAAAAACCAAGGTAGTTGAAATGTATATTCCAGTTCCAACATCTATAGAAGGTGTAAAACTGTACATCCCGACTATACATATAGTCGATGAGGATGTAAAACCTTATATTTCGACTATGCTTACCTAGACAATTACTACACAAACTTACTAGTCAACGGAGGCCTCTACTAGAACAACAACGAAGGACGCCTCCAACAATTCATATTCTAGATAATACGGAAGGAATATCTAAAAGTGCACATCCTCAAGATCCGAAAAAATATTGAATTCCACATGCTGTTAATGGAGGAAGGGAAGAATAATATCAAAGGAATTTTTTTTAAAGAATACGAAGTCCAACAAGTTTTGTGGTAAATCCGAGGGATATGCAGAGGCCTTATATTATGTATGTGTGTATGTATATATTAATTTTGATTCCTCTTCCACCTCCCTTAAGTCTAGTCGCTCCTTTTTTAATTTATTTTTGTCTAACTTTTAATTATGGATAATTTTTTTAAGTTAGGTACCTATGGTGCAAATTTTGTATAATATAGGGAGTTACAGTACTATTTTCCCATAATATAGGGACATATAGTGTTTTTTTGTTAATCAAGGAATTATAGTGTATTTTTGCAAATTATAGGTACCTTAGTGAAACTTTGTTAAATATACGGACATGTAGTGTCATTCTAGCAAATTATATGGGCATGAAGTACAATTATTATAAAAATATGGGCATGTAGTGAAATTATTCGGGTATTGGTTGTATATTTTCAAATTATGGGTGCCTTAGTGCAATTTTGTTTAATATAGGGACATGTAATGCAATTATAGAAAATTATAGGGGCCTAAAGTAAAATTATTGTAAAACTAGGACATGTAATGCAATTATATTGGCATGTGGTTGTAATTTTGCAAATTATAATGGCCTTAGTGTAATCAATTTAAAAATAGGGATATGTAATGCAATTCTATGGGCATGTGGTTGTATTTTTGACAATTATAGGAGCCTTAGTGATATTATGTTAAATTTAGGAACATGTAGTGCAATTCTAGAATTTTATAGGGGCAGAAGTGCAACCATTATAAAAATAGGATCATGTAATGCAATTATATATGCCTATGGCTGTATTTTTTCAAATCATTGGGGCCTTAGTGCAATTATGTTTAATATAGGGACATATAGTGCAATTCTAGAAAATTATAGAGGTTGAAGTGCAATTTTTGTCAAAATATGGTCCTTTAATGCAATTTAGGGTCATGTTGTGGATATTTTACAAATTTTAGGGGCCTTAGTGAAATTATATAAAATATAGGGACTTATAGTTGAAAAAAATTAATATTTAGGAGATTTAGTGCAATTTACTCTAATTATAGGGACTTATAGTGAACGTAACTAATATAATGTAAAAATGCATTATAGACCTAAGTGAGTAAAATATTGCAATTTAGTCCCTAAACTATTAAAAAACTCATGTAGGTCCCTAATAAGTGTAAAGATTTCACGATAGCCCCTAGTGAATAGAAACTGCAATTTATCCTAAACTATTAAAAGAGGCCCATAAGTCCCTAATAAATAGTAAAATATCAATATAGCCCCTAGGGATTTAAAAATATTGCACTTTAGTCCCTAAAGTGTTAAAAAAGTCCCCTAGGTCCCTAAACTGGTTAATAGAAATTGTATATTTCTGTTTAGAGTATTTACGAGCGTCGTAGATCATTGCCAATATTATGCCATGATCACATGGTAGAGATGGAGATGGACGGGACCCACCGCGGGGTCCAACTAGTCATGCTACTGGGTTGTTCCAGTTCATGTAAAACCTACATACATATTTAATTTTTTAACGGGCATATATATTCGTTTATTTTTCATGAATCTTACAAGTAAGCAAGTCAAACGGAAGGTTCGAGGACATTGTGTTCTCCATTCCATAAAGAAGGTTAAAGAGACTCACGGTGACACAATCCTCATAGAGTTATGTATCGACAATGGTATGTGGAACCCCGACGGGGAAGGAAGACGAGTACCATTTGTCTTGTGTCGTCGCAAACACAATCAGGGAATATATTCCCTACTTTATCACGAGTGGTCAGAGTTCCCCAAGTAGTACATCGTTCATATTTGGGCACAACTACCGGTAAACTTCTTGTTTATGTAACTTTTTTGCTAAACAAGATTTTCGGTAGATTTTGTTTGAAGCGTTATTTTCCATTCGATGAATGTATAACCTGACCGACCTGGACTAATATCCAAAATAACATACACATAAAATGCATGTTGTGATACAAGGATCACACGAGGGAGATCCAGAAGGACTATTTTAAAAGTAGTGAAGTGCTTGAGAATTTTAGATTGGAGGATTGGCCCAATATGTGGGCTAGTGAGAGGTTTTTAGTAAATATCAATTTCAGTAAGTTAATGATCATATATAGAACTACTAATATATTTATATCAAACATAAATGATCGTATACTGGGAAATGTATAGGGTCTGGGAAGTGGCATGGCTCAACAACTCTATTGGCAACCCGACACGGGATGGCAGAGGTAAAATTTTATATATGTAATCGTTTGATTTTCCCTGATATATCGTAGATATGTTGTTTTACAGTACGTTGTGCTGGCTCCGAACACTGTTGTCCAGAGACTAGGGCAGATGACGATGTTGCTACAACTTCAAAGAAGAGACCCCAACTAGTGGACTTCCGCAACAAATTTGGGTGGACGAAGAAGAAGGATGTTTGAAGGGATGAGTGGTTCCATGACTGCATGTAACTTTGAATACACTAAAGTTCAACAAATATTAATTTTTTTCTTACACTTATATTGAATTTTTGTAATAGACTCCTTTGAGGGAAAGGTTGACTCCGTTAGTAGAGTCTTAATCAGATGCATCGGGGTCTTCTTCCACACCAGTACTGTCGGGATTATTAACATGGAAAGACCAGATCCGAATATTTATCGAGATGGAAAAGGACATTTGGGTCTCGCACGATAAGGTTAGAACCTGGGAATTGGATCGGTCGCTTCTATCCAGTGTAAGTGATTAGGCAAGGGACCCGGATTAGTGATAGGTGCCGCTATAGATGGTTGATACCTTCCTAAAAGCACTTGAGTTCCTTAATTAAGTTTCCCATCAAATAGGCGATTCATCGGGTAGCGATCTGACACAGGACTCCACTGGTATTACTACATGCACACCAACTTAGTTGCGATTTACTCATGGTGGTTTTATGCAGATGCTTGCCCGCCTCAATTATTTAGGCGAGTTTGTTCATATTTTGAGGTTCAAGATCTTCTCTATCGCTCCATCGCAGCCAAATATTGGACGACAGCCGAGTCCTTCACCTATAACACATCAATCTACGAAAAGATCACTTAGAAATGAGGATGATAATGATGATGAGGCCTAATCCTCTGGTCGATCTCCCCGTTGATTTAGTGCCCATATATGTAGTAACTCGGCTTTATTTTTTAATTTATATATGTTTTTATTTTTTATTTTGATCTTTGTAATTTTATTTTATATAATATAATTGATTTTTGATAAGTTGTCTATCTCGATTTCATTTTGTTTTGATTCAATATTGCTTTTTTTAATAAATAATTATTTGTCAATCGCGGTACTGTTTGGGTAAAATCAAATAACGACCACCGTAGTGGTCAGTAAAGTTTTATCCTTTACCGACCACTTTAGTAGTCGACAAAGTGTACACCATTACGGATAACCACGTGGCCGGTAAATTATGCAGTCTTGAACGTAACCGTGTGGTCGCCAATAAAATCTTTAGTGACCAGTTTCTAGCGACCAAACTTTAGCGATCACCTCCGGTTAATAAAGACCAAATACACTAATTACCAACCACTACAGATACCTTAGGCGACCACACATGCGGTCGCTAAAGGTATTATACGCATTGACATTGTTCAATAAAACGTTCTAGTTGAGGATAAGGCTCACGTAGATAAGATGATAATCTTGCTATAAGAGGCAACTGATTTATTCATAATTTATCTTTCATTCCGCGACTCTTTAACTTTTCTAACTCATCTTCACCGTATTGTATTTGGAATAACCCATCATACCTATTACATACTTGAGTTATGGAGTATCATCGGAAGGCTTGATCCCATGAGTGCTAACGAATTTGTATTTTTCAAAGAGGTTACAGTTTCTTTAGACATCGAAGAAATTTTGTCCTACTAACGTGGTTTCATCTTTACACCCCACCACCCCACGTGAGGAAACTCTTTTCTAAGGTAGTTGATGGTAAAAAAGGGTGGCTGGTTGTCGACTATTATAATATAAATATCAGAATAATTTTCATGACATCGTCAATATGATCTGAAGTTGAAATTGTGCATGACGCTTTACAGTTTCCCCCAGAAAGTAGACCAGAGAAGTTACAACATTGAGAAAGTAGGGTAACTAGATATAAATCCACAAATATAGCATTGGGGAAATTATTCTAATATTCTCAAATGCAATTTTTTATCTTCGAAGCATAGTTAAACGGATGATCTCATCTAGATATTTGCGGGAATGAATACAGGTGTATGGTAGTGTTCGGAAGCTGGGTGGATACTAGTTTTAATAATCTTAGTACAGAGAAGCTTATCATGCCGAAAAAAAGAGAAGCTAATCATATGAAATATTCAGATGCTTAGATATGAAGCACTAGAAATAAAGATTCGAATTCGAGCAGCAAAGGTATCTCATATGTGTATGAATTGAGCATCCAAACTACAAAAACTGAGATGGGATTTTTATAATATGTTTTGGTGATCAAATTTCCTGATATGTTGTCGTTTAAGTTAAAGATCAATATGATCCTAAATTAATGTAAGGCGGCATGTTTAAAATATTGTTCTTAAATAACTTACACCAATTAAGACGTTATTTAAGGCAATAGTAGCTGCTTATTGTGGTATGGGTATTCGATTGAATCAGAGAGTTTTCTGATGAAAAATTACTAGAACTATCGACCGAGAAGGATTAGAAGAGTCCTCTTCAGGCTATATTGATATTAATTGCAGCACGATTCTTGAAAATTAGGAGGATGAGCGAAGCCACATGAAGCTTTAACAATGATAAAACCAAAATGTATTTTCAACACAGAAATGAGATTTTCACAAGGCAGGCATACGTTGCCAATTTTTTAACTAACCACGATTCTAATTGTTGCAACTTGCTATAAATGAAAAATATAAAATCGTCACTATGCTATGATTAAAAATGCCATAGAGTGGCTATATAAATGACCAATTCAAGAAAGCAAAGGCGATAACATCATAAGGCGTACACGTCTGCTTTGGGATTCTCCAAGCAACAGCTCGATCATACCTCACATAGGGAGTTGTTCCTATATAAAAGATACCTGCTGGTAAAAATGCATATCCCTGAAAACAGGAAACTTTGTTAAACCACTTCTTCTCCTCTTCGTATTTTTAAGATGTTAAAGGACAATTGAGAAGAAAGTAAAATCTTATAAAAGTACCTGTCGCATCACTGTTGGAAAACAAAAATATAGGTTTGATACACCACGCTGATAAACTATCTGACTTATTGAATCTTCACACGCATCCGCAGGAGTTAGTCCCATCATTTTGAGCCCCTCTTTGTTCGCGTATACGGTTCGGTTAAAGCCCTGCGATAAAATACTCACAATAATGAGATATAATTATCCCAAATGTAATAAAACTGTGACACACATAGAATATGTATGAGCTTACTGGAAATGACCAGCACAATATAGCATCCTGATGATGCTCAATCCCCATCACTACTGAGTCATGACTGAAGGCGTTGCATCTCAGGAACTCAGCTCCAAAAAATGATCTGCATTAATGAAAACTTGTCTTTACAGATCTGGGATTTTTCATGCTATAAGTTGAATTTGATTGAGCAGTTGAACTTACCTATACCAATGATAGATCACATACGCAAAGTCGACCGTATTAGAGCGTCCCTTTTCAGGCATTGATCCAAAGGGAGTTGCTGGATTTGCTAGTATGGTAACTGTAGCCAAAACATGGCGCATGTATCGTCTAGCCATTCTTGTAATTTCCTCCAGCTGATTATTTCTGTATGGAATCTGAAAACAAGAAACCATCACTGAGAATGATTTGCTTGACACTGAAGAGCCGCTTGTATCAGACTCCATTGGAGCTGCATCTCCATTCACATGTCTTGACAGCTTCATGGACCAATCAGCTGTCCTGTCACACTGTAAATAACACGAATCAGAAGTAGAACATTAGAAAATTGAGTAAATGTAAAACATAAGCAAAATCCCTTTGATCCTAAAGCATAAATAGGGAATCATGCCTAGCACTGAGAAGAGTAAATATAAATAAACTAAAAAACACGCAGGAAAACTCTTCAACTGCTCCACCCCACAGGCAATAGAAGATTCTTTTCCAAAGTAAACTACTCTGAACAGTGAAAATATAGAATAAACTATAGGATCATACCAATTTGAAAAAAAAAATGAGGGAAATAATCTTATCTATGAGGCTGTTATGTAAGAGTCAGAGGTCGTTCATTTCAGAAAAACAGATACAAAAAAAAAACCAAAAACCTATCTTTGATGAACAACATATTATTCCCTGAAACAATTGGAGGTTTGAATACAACCTATCATGTTGGCAAATTAACCAAGAATAATGTTTATAAAAAGATTTAAGATATGAAAGTCAACCGTCTTTGAGCCCAATGCTAGGATGCGAAATCCTGAAGATAGAAGCGTAACGTTAGGATTGTTTCCATCATAAGGCGCAAAAATAAGTTCTGAACAAGCTCCAATACAGGGATCTTTCAGTCCATTGCATATCTGCAGCATAACAAAGTTGTCATCATTTCTATTATATGTCTTCCTACCATACAATTAGCAACAAATGAGACAGAAGATAAAAGGAAAAGAAGGAAGAAGAAAGTGATGGACATTTGAGCCTATAGTTTTCTACAAGATGCTATTAGTCTATATTCTGACGGAGGAAGATATCTGACAGGTAAAAGACAAAGAAAATTTACTGCATAACAGATCAACCTTACTGTAAATATATGATGTATTTTTGAAAGGAAATTAAACAAAGAAAATGCATCACACCAACTACTATAAGGGAAATGAACCATGTTAGCTATCGCGTAAACTCTCAGTCAGAGTAAGGGGAGCATAAAGGTTTTATTTGATCTTAGAAGTTGGCGGACGGTATTTTTTTCTTATACGTGCCTTTCGCTAGAATGGTACTTTCTTTTAGTGTTATATATTCTTATAGTTCTTTCAAGTAAATATAAGAATATTATAATTACATCTACCTGAAAATGAAATTAGAATGCACAAAATATAAAAAATCTTAGAGCAGAGCTAATGAGCACCTGTTGAATAAATACAGTGTCACCAAAATAATTCTTCCAGCTTAAAGCCTCATTGTCTGCTCGAATCGTTTCCATGATCTAATAAAAAAATTAGATTACAGTTAAAAAAACCGAACAGACATTTAATGACGTTACTGATAGAGCTAAATGTTGGTGCACGAAAGATTCATGAATAGTTAACTAACCTCATCCTCATGAATATAGTGGGAAATAACAGGAACAGGACCACCAGATAAGCCAGGTGACTCAGCTGTTACCAGTGCTGCAGAGCGTACAGCATATTTAATTCCAGCCCACTCAAATCGATGATGCCTCAGAAGCGCTACCATAATTGGAGGGGAAATATCCTGGACCAAGGTATATACAATATTACATCTTTTTTATGTTTCACAAGTAACTGATCTAGAACTAGCACTTCAATGAAATTAAAATAATGTTCACGATACAAATGGTTCTTAATTTCTAATTATTTCAAGTTCAAGTAATATAAACAATCGGTTGAGAACTCACTTCGAATAGCTTAGAGGCCTTAACACAAAGGACTCCGTCATAATCTGCATGGATTCCCAGGTTCTTAGTTGGCTTGGTTGCTATGACCAAACCGTCAAGGGCATCATTGTCCATAAAGGACCATTTATCTTCTTCAGTGAAACCGTTGATAGCATCACTGAAGGACCTAAACAGAGAAGAAAAATATAAAACTCCTTCAATATAACAACAAAAGAATGAAGATCTTTCCATAAATTTAGAGTCATTCAATGAGGTTTGAAAGCACAAGTCATGGTTTTTACCTGCTTACTTTTCGGCTAAATGATAGATAATCAGGGGTATTCACAGGATAATGGTGTAGATGCTTGCCACTCATTTCTTTAGCAATGAGCTGAATATGATCAATAGCCTTGCAAATAGAATATATAATTAGTTTTATGATTATGATAAATAAATCACTTTTGACTATGAAACTTTTGCCAAAATGGCTATGAAACTTTACAAGCACGATCACCAAAAGGCTAAAATTAAATACTAAAACTTTTATTCAACAATAGGTATATAGATACTGTGGTGGAATTAAAGAAAGTCAGTACACTAAAGCACTTACTGCAAGTGTCAATTTTTGAGCCAGAAATTCAGATGACTCATAGATAGGCCGAAGCATATCACACACCGAATATGCCTGCAAACAAATATTTTTTATATCATCTTCAACGAAGTTAGAGAGTATTTGAAATTGAAAGAGCTAAGAAGTAAAAAGGACCTGTAGATCCATGTGGTCAACTATTTGTAATATTGATCCACCCGCACATGGCTTAATTATATAGCCGCTGGCCAGCATCTCGGCTCTTTCAAATTCTGAATTACTGGGTGCTTGTATTGATACCCGTGATCTACCTATTGATCTTTCACATACCTTCAGTGATCACAAAAAAAAATTAAGACTTGAACAATTATAACTTTACAGGATTAACTTATAATGCAACCTTAACTAACATGAATGAGAGCTAACTAAGTTACATTTTGCTCTACTATTTCCCTTTTGATCGATAGTATCATAGAAAGGTGAGATCAACAGGGGGAACTTTGACACAAATGAAAGTAATCAAGATAATAATATATGATTTCAAAAATTTAAGCTTACGAGAGGGTAAGATAAACATACCACGAGGCTTCCGTCTTCCAGAGTGGAAGTATATCTAAGATTCCAAAAGTCCCGTGGGTAAAGCAAGAGTAGTTGGAGCATCAAACTGATTAAACATCAACAATTCGCATAAATGAAAAGTGTATCAACTTATAAACCAATGGGGGAGAATGAGATGGTGAAAAAGAAAATTAAATTAATTTACTTACTTGCACGTAGATCAGCTCGATAGTCCCCGCATTCCCAGCTGGAAACTTTGCAAGGATTTCAGATTTTCGACAAATCCGAGACCAAGATGGACGATCCTTTAGGATATCCATAATCTGTCAAGAAATGAAATTAAATATTAGTAAGTATAACAACAGAACTGGTGAATTTGAGGAAGTCCATAAAAGTGTTTTAAAATTAACAAAATATATATTATAGACTCAAGGTGTTAGAAAAGACATGCTTGCAACCAAGGAATGGTCTATTCATTTGAAATGCCTAAAATCCTCTCATCATGAAGGCATGTTTGTAATTAGAGTTACACCCAGTTACCAGTTCATCTATAATATCAGCAGGGAAATCAAAGAAAAAGTATTTTAACAGTATCAGGCATAAACAAGCAATGCCATTAAAAGCCTCCACCAGAGCATATAATATGACATATTAAACAAACTATCATGAGGATATATACTAAAATATGCTGAGGTTATGTTAACACATACCTTAATGGAATCTAAAGGGACGAAAGAAGATGCGCATGCCGCCACTCCAGCACAGTTATGAGATACATAGACAAAGTGAATGGAGTTGGTACTGAACTGTAAGTAGATCATGATGAGTAAATACGTGTACAAAATAATGCTAAGAGTAAGAAAAACTAGAAAGATTCAAAGAATTGAGACCTTTATCTCAGGAAGGGGGGTCCAATCAATTCCAGTTCCTTTAGCTTTTAAGAGAAACTCCTCCTTTGTTTCCTCAGCCAGCAAGATGAGGTCTTGATAAATATCACCCGTTCTTGTATTGGGTGCAGTCTCGGCATTCATATTACTTTTTGTAGAAGCTACCTGTATACATTCATTATAGGTACTTTTAGTAAGATTGAAGCATATATAATTTTGATACATTAATGAAGATTATTGAAATCATATCTACATAGTGAAAAGGAAATCATAAACAATGACTGGCTCAAGAATGTTGAGAATGAATAAAGTTTAAGTGCATCTTGCTGCTGATTGTGTTACCTTTTTCTGTAACATAGTAATTTCTTGCTTCGTTAATTCAGCCTGAAGTTCGCAAATTCGTTGTTCCACGAACCTGACAAGATGGAAAAGAGATAAGAGCAGGATCAACAAGATACAATGAAAATCTAAAATCATTTAACACCAATGAAAAATACTAAGCATGAACAATTTCTATTCTGATATAATTAGGCTTGTTGGACATACTTCAAGAGATGGGTACAACTAAACATTTCAAATTTAACACCTTGTATGCACAAGTAGGAACTAGCCAAACTATCTAGCATTAGATTGAGCTTTATAGTTTGAGATTGAGGGAAACAGTATCAAGCATATCTAGCACTACAGGAATGTCAATTAACCAGAATCTCCCTTTCTTTCCCCTTATGAAATTGAAACTTAATTTCGTTTCGTACAATCGAAAGGGATCTATATACTAGCTGTAAAATTTTAATGCTTCGAATCCACTAGTAGTATTATTCCAAACAATAAACAGAAAATTTTATGCCTCACCAAACGGAAGAAGTTATTCTGACACAATGCATTTGAATGCTGAATCTTCTCCCGAATGAGTGCAAAAAAATTATAGGAAAAATCACATAACCACATAAAGGAACAAAACATCGACAAGTCACGGCGAGAGACACCAATCAAAGTGTCATCTCGAATTTCAGATCCGCAAGCAAAGAAAATCAAGTAAATTCGATTGAAATATTTAAAGATAAATTATCACTTTCAGTTTATTTAAAGAGTTAACAAACAAAGAAACAGTTTATGAGAGAGATTAGGGGAAGCCTAACCTGCGGTAAGAGAACCATTTTTTGATATCCTCACTAGATAGATTGTGAAGAATCGGGTGGTCAAGCACCATCTGCTTCATCTCATCACAAGTAGGAATTTGATTCACTGCGAACAACTTCTCCAAAAGTTGAAGCTGTTCATACGAGAGATTGTTGCTAGCCATTTTCTAAAAGAAGTAGATTTGCTCACTGTATTGATCTAAGCAGCTTCGAAAATCAACTGGGCTTCAAACTTCCAAAAAAAATTAGATCTGCTCCTCGTAAATGCGTTGTATTTTACTATCGGCGTTTTTCTTTGTTTGACTAAGTATTAATTACAATTTAATTCTCAATTAATTGCTAGCGACAATCTACGATACTTCCAGAATGTCACACAACTCCAAAATCTTAACAAACGCGTGTTGGAATCCGTGCCTAACTCAGTAAGTAATATATGCCTCAGCAACTCGGAATCATAACTTACATTACATAATTTCAAATATCAATTTTTGTATTGTTCGCCTTTATTGATATAATACAATCTCACATGCGTATGGGCAAAATAGATATATGATTTGTAGTCAATGTACACATATGTATATGCAAGTGTAAAATAAAACTGATATTTCATTAAATCAAGAATTGAGTTACAGTAAAGACCAGGGGGAGATAGCCAACCCGGTCAAAATATAAAACAGACTTCCAAAGAAAGAAAAAAAGAAAGTTGACTGAAGAAAAACAAAAGACTGATCCAACTGCCCTCAACCTCAGCAACCACCACACTTACACAGCAACACCAGTCTGAGGAGACCAACTGATCCATATAGAAGCCGACCCTGACCCAAGTGGAAAACATAGTCTATCATTTCAATTGACAACACTGCCATATTGAAATAGCTGCAAAAAAGGACTTGACTAGCATGCGAGCTGGAAGGGTAACAAGGAAGAATGAATATTTGCTGGAAAACCGGCTGTACATCACCAAGATTTAGAGATCCGCTGCAGACTTAATCCAGTTCCTTCCAAGAGCTCAGACCAATACCGATTTGATCCGAGCTCTCTTTAGCAAGAATACTCAATATCTGCATATTTTCACATCCAGAATTTGACTTTGTCAATCGGTTTTTTTATAATTTTCTTAAATGGCCAATTCTAGGAAAGTAGACCTTGTTGTTGCGAGAAGTATTATATCTCAATAGAACTTCTTTAATCGTTAATTTTGATATATGAACTTCCCTAAAATTACAGAACTATTCAAACACTTAAATTTTATGTAAATTGAAAGATTAAACATAGATATATGAATATTAAAAAACTTCAAAAGCTAACAATTTTTAATTACAGATAGAAAAGCTAAAGAAAAGGAAGTTATGTCACCGAAGAAATGGAGAAGAACGATGCCGCATAGCTTGTTGCGCCCCTGCTTAGAGGTGGGAAGAGGGCCGGCATGGGAAAAAGTATGGCTGCCAGGCGCGGCCCATCATAAAGCCAGAGCCAGAAGTCTGTTGAAGGCAAGAATTCAAGTTCATAGTCTCCCATAATTCTGTTTCTCCAAAAGGGAGGAACTTAGCTTCTTCCCCGGGGACACAGTTTCCTTAAATAATCGTGGTTTTTTTTAATTATAAATGATGTTAGTTCCTTGTACTTGGAGAGATTTCTTTGAATTAAAGGGTTTAAAACTTTAGGGGATATTCAATTGGATCAATTTCTAATCGCTTACCCTCCGCGGTGGTTGGTGTGGCTCTCCAATCCTCTTCAAATAAATCTTTCATAATTATGTTAGTGGCAATCAAAACATTATTAGCATTCAGATTTTATTTTGTGTTTCTTTATATTCCATAAAGTAAGCATCAGGTAAGCGGTAAGTAACCTTTTATCCCACTTCGTATTTTCCACGGTCTCACAAACTTTGGTAAACCATTCTCCCAAGCTGTGGGATCCCTTTCTGGGATTCTGATTTGTAGAGTAGAACCCGCCCAACCCTGTTTACAGAAAGCGCACGTTAAAAGAAAGTGAATGTTTGTTTCTGTTACCTCATTACACCACTTGCACTACTTGTTGTCACTACAGTGCTTATGGTACAAGTTCTTTCGTGTAGGTAAAATATCTCAGCACGCTTACCAGTTGAAATTTCTGACTTTATTAGGTACGTTGAACTTCCAAATATTATTCCACAATTCTGAATTCAGCAGTTGCGCCTGAGTCGACGTCTGTTGTTCTGTCCCCTGTTGTTCATGTGTTAAGATTTTATTTCCCGATTTAGTTGTGTATTCTCCCGATTTCGTGTATGGCCATGTGAAAGTATCTTGTTCGTCTCGAGTGAGGATTGGTGTCTTAGCAATTTCTTCCTTAACTGGTAATGGTATGACTGTGTCAATCACTTTCCAGTCCCAGTCATCTAATTGGGGTTTCAGAAGCTGGTCAACTGTTTCAATCATCACCCCAGCGGGTTTATCTTTAATTCGTCCTGAATGCAACCATTTGTTTTCCCAAATCCGAGTTGAGTACCCCTTCCCAATTTGTACGATCCCATTGTCGATGAGCAAGCCACGTCCTTCCAAAATGCTTGCCCACGACCAAGACCTACTATGTCGCAGCTTGACTTCCAGAAACTCTTTGTGCGGAAAGTAAATGCCTTTAAGTAGGCGAGTTGCCAGTGATTCTGGATGCTGTAAAATTCTCCAGGCCTGCGTAGCCAATAGTGTCGTATTCGCTCTTTTTAAGTCCCTATAACCCATTTCGCCAATGGTTTTGGATGTCGTCATCTTCTCCCAGTCCAGCCAGTGGATCTTCCTTTTTTAGAGAGAGTTCCACTAGAATCGCGCAATAATCGAGGTTAGTTTCCTGCAGAAGTCAAGTGGAAAGGAAAAAATGGACATAGCATAGGTACGAATGGCTTGAAGGACTGCTTTGATAAGCACTTCCTTCCCTCCATTAGACAGTAGTTTTGCAATCCAGCTCTGCGCTTTACAGAATACTTTGTCCGCAATCCATTGAAGAGTATCAATTTTTGATCTTTTATGACATAGAGGAATGCCTAAGTATTTTCCCAAGTCATCAACTTCTTTAATCTTTAGTGTTCTTGTAACTTGTTGTCGAAGCAATTCTGGACTCTGTTTACCAAAAGTGACCACTGATTTGTGAAAGTTAATTTTTTGTCCTGAGCATCTTCAGTACGTATCCATACATTCTTGGAATTCCCCAATGTCTTGTCCATCAAGGGAGAGAAAAAATAGGGAGTCATCTGCAAAAAGGAGGTGAGAAATAACCGGGCAATTACGCATGATTTGGATACCTTGTATATGTCCTGTCGATACCTTGTGTTCAGTAAGTGTAATCAGGGATTCAGTAAGTAAAGAGAAAAGAAGGGGAAAAGTGGATCACCTTGCCTAAGCCAATGTTCAGGCCGAAAGGACAGTTGCCTTTCTCCATTTATTTTAATTTGAAACGTCACTGTTGTAATACAATTCTAAATCCAATCGATCCAAGTTTGTGCAAAACCCATTCGTTCCAATAAAATCCGTAAAAAATCCCAACGTACTTGGTCATAGGCTTTTCCATATCCAATTTTACTGCCGCAAAATGTGCCTCCTTTTTCAGTTTGCGTTTCATGGAAAAAGAAACCTCCTGTGCAATGATAATATTATCATGTATCAATCGACCTTTAATAAAAGCGGTTTGTGTGGGGGAAGTTATCTCGTCCATGAGTTTCTGCAATCTATTCGCCAATATTTTTGAAGTGACTTTATAAATGAAATTTACACAGGAAATCGGTCGAAAGTCGCCAACTCCTGTTTGGGAAACCCCTTTCGGTATAAGAGTAATCAAAGTTTCATTAAGAATAGCCAATGAAGTGTTATGTTAAAAAAAGTCCACCATTCTGTACACATCTTCTTGTAGTATATCCCAATATACCTGTAAGAATTTTCCGTTGAGTCCATAAGGCCCTGGTGCTTTCCCAGGGTTCATGCAAAAACTGCCTCTTTGACCCCCTGTCTATCTGGAATAGCTGTAAATTTAGCATTCATCACAGCTGAGACTTTAACAGTCATACATCGAAGGGCCTCCGTCTGTACAGTATCTTCCTATTCTCGAAGAAGATTGTCATAGAAGTTATTAAACTGATCTTTGATTTCACTATCATTTTGTGTCCATTCTCCTGTAGTAGTCTGAATAGCCGATATTCTATTGGAATTTCGTCGTTGAGATGTAAGTGCGAAGAAAAATTTAGTGTTCTTATCCCTGAATTGAATCTGTTGTTGTCTCGCCCTATCAGACCAGTAAATCTCTTCCCGCTTCCAATAAAATTTGATTTGTTCCCGAATGTATTTCTCATGTTGCTTGGTATCATCCGCAAAGGGTTTATTCCAACCTAATTCTCGTAATCAAACCTAATTCTCGTACTGTGGTATCGATTTCTCATCATGCGGTGCACCGCGGGTGAGGTGAGGTGTACCGCAGGTTACCTCTTCTTCTCGGCATGTAACCTGATTTCTAAACAATGGTGACAGTTTGCTCTCGGCATGACACTGCTGGATTCCGATTTTTTGTTTTATCTCCAAATCCGGTGTTATCTACTCCGTTGTATAGATATCAAAAAAATATGCGATTTAAACTCGAGAAAAAGTGAATTTCGATACACGAGGGAAAAGTTATGCCCATTTAAAGTTTTGGCCAATTTGTACCGCTGATAGGTGCGGTGCACCGCGAATACCTGCGGTGTACCACACAAAACTTTTGTCCAGCCCTTTTTAACTTTAAAAATTGTCCAATTTTTTACCCTAAATTCGAACCTTTGCATACCTACACATCAAAAACACTCATACCCTCCTAATTACTGCAATATACACAAAAAACACATAGACTCACTAATCTAAACAAAAAACAAAAACATTAAAATATCAAATTATGTGGGATGCCTCCTAGAAAGCACTTTCGTTTAACTTCTTTTAAAGTTCGACGTGTTACCTTGATTATTCTTGATTATATAGCCTCCCCAACAGCGGGTGAGGCTATGCACATCTACTATCCGAAGTTTGTGACCCTTCTTAGCTTGTATTTCAATCTGTTTTTCCGAAACCACTCTTGTAACTACAAACAAACCCATCCATGAATTCTTGAATCCCCCTGGTCTATTTTCTTAATTAGGGGTTTTCCAAGAGACCTCGTCACTAACCCCACACTCACTTTTAACTCTCTTCTTCATGGGTAGATGATGAATTTTCTTTTTAACCTCCTTGGTCTTAACTTGGTGTGTTGGGATCCCTCGTGACTTCTCAAGCTTTTCTTTCACAAAATGGAAAGTTCTGGATTCTTTTTCAGTTTGGAGAGTCACGGTTCCCTCATGAATTATTTCAACCTCATCCTTACTATCACAATCTTTGATTATTACCTCGATTAATTTCAACTTGATTGGTGATAGTGGTTGTGTAGGTGGTAGATCCACCTTACTTTCTTCCTCTTGCACCTTTTGTGCGGTTGTCTCTTCTTTCTTAGTCTTTTTTTCATCTTTTCTAACCACATGCTTGAATTCTTGTTCAACCTCTTTCACATTTTGATCTTTAACAATTACTTCTTCTAAGCTAGGCTTGGTTGGTTCTTTTATGGTTGAAACTTTGAACCCACCATTGCTATCGCCCAGTTTCATATGTAATTCTTGTTTTAATTGTTGATTGATCATAGTGACTTGCATTAATCTTTGCTCCATCGCTTGAATTTATTGGTGCATGAGTTGCACTGTTGATATGGAGGCATTGAGCTTTGCATCACTTTCTCTCTTTTTATCGGTTGAATCTTTGATAAATTGCGCAAGATCATCTTTTGAATTAATTAATCATGTGGAGTGCTCTATGTCTTTTTAATATAATTTTTTCAAGCCGGTTAATGTTGATTCCATGAAATTTTCCAGGGTTTGTGAGAGCTCATTGTTGGAATCTTGTTGCGGCTTATCCATGAGCTGTGGTGGAGCTCGAGCAACTTCATGAATCTTTTGCCCCTGGGCAAATTCTGCACTGAATGCATCTGTTTCTGCTTTTAAAATCTCGAATTTTTCATCAAATGTCAACTCCCTTTGAGTATTGTTATTGTTTCTTGTGGCGTAAGTTTGTTGTGGCTGTGGTATTTGACCTTGATATATGAGGTTTTTGAATGCACATTTTTCCTAATGGTGTCCTTGCATCCTACACTGTAAACAATGATCCTCAACGCCCTTATTCTTAGGTGTAAAATAATTTTCCATACCTAAGAAACCTAAAAAGAGACTAAAAAGAAAGCGCGTAAAACTGATAACAAACGAATAAAAACTTTTACACTAAATAAACACAAATAAAACTAACTTAAAGATAAATCCTCGGCAGCGACGCCAAAAACTTGGTGGAACAAAGGTGTGATAAATAAAAATAAAGATAATAATAAAAGACACACCCTTTACTACCATGAGAAACTCACTGCAAGTATTACATATCGTTTGCAAGTTTAGTTAGTAAGTAAAGTTCGTTTGCAGGATTTAATCTGTTAGACCTACTTGTGTATATAGAGAAGTGTGTGAGAATTTACTTGTTAAAATAAAAAGACATAATAATATTTACTTGATTTTCAGATTTAAAAGATAATAATGCAAATACATAATATAATAAAGAATAAAGACGAGAAATATAGCTTAGGATTGCTATTATGCACTTATCCTTCTAATTATAATTCTAGTTATAACGGTGATTAAATCTCTTAGATAAATAGCCAGGATTCTATATTCCTCCTAACCCCATTCCGGGTGGACTTAGGTGGCGACCTAACAATTACCAGAGGACTTGGGTAAGGGGACCTTGCGCAGTGATCGGTGGTTAAATCTCAAACCCTTAAGACTATCTAGTTAGGCAATTTGGATCACTACCACACACTAGATGCTTATGTGGTGTTTCAATAATTAGACACCCCTTCCGGGTTACCATCCAACTACTATTAATGGGGTAGTCTATACGCATGCATTCGCAAGAACTACGGTCAATACATCAAAGCACATAAAACAAATATATGGTATAAGAAGCTTAATCGATTTAAAGGTTAACCCCAAATAACATAAAAGAAAATAGAGAAATCGAAACTAAAGATTATACATATGCAAACCCAAGTTATGGGAAAACTAATTCATATCTAAAGACATAGAAAGGATAAAAGTAATTAGAAACAAAGTAAAGCTAAAGAATCTAATACAAATTAACCTAATAATAGAGGGATAGAATGGAGAAGAGGAGTTTGCTACTTTTCAACTTCTTGTCTTCCTCTCTACAAGTCTTCTTGTTTCTATGGATGACTTCTAAGAGTAATAATAATTAAAGGCTGAGCAAGAACATCTTTACAATGATAAACAGGTGTATTTATAGGTTTTTTCTAACCCTAGGTCGAAATATTGGAGTAGAAAGCAAGTTTTAATTGGAATCCTTTTCCAATTCAAATTCGTTTCCTAAAATATAGGGGAGTATAAACACTGCTCACTGTTTTGTCATATCTCCGTCGTTATTGGAAAGATTTTCGCCTATTTTATATCAAAACGGCCGCAGCAGAAAGATCTATCTAAATTTTAAAGGGTCATCCAAAATCGCAGCTAATTTGAAGTTATCTTCACTTTGGTTGAAGTAGATGCAGAATTTCTAGATTTTTTGTGTCGAACAGATGAAAAAAAAATTGAGAAATGGTTAGGTTTAAGAACTTTAGAACTTTTTTGCTGTAAATGGTTAGGTTTATATAGGGAAACGTGATCTCTATTATTTTGTCCTTTAAGCTCATATCTAATATTTTGCCCTAAACTAATAATTCATATCTAATATTTTGCCTTAAACTAATAATATTGGTAGGCTTTTGGATTAATTTATTGGGCTGAACATATTTAATGTAATTTTGGGTCGAACATAGTGAATTAATTTTTTTTCTGGATTATTTTTGCGGGGCCGATTTACTATATTGTTTGGGCCGGTCATATTTAAATTTTTTTTGGGCCAAATTTTCTGGATTAATTTTTGGGTCGGGCTTGGCTGAATTGGAACGTTTTTTATTAAATTAATATTGGACTCTATTTTATTTCTCGAGTTTGGGCCGCCGTATTTTTTTCTTAATATATTTCGAACCTATTTTGGAAAATCGAAATATGCATGATAGGAGGTTCAAACTCTGATCAACTCTATGAGAGACTAACAAGTTGACCAACTGTTCTATACAATTGTTGTTACTTACGAAGAATATATGATGACTTTATATTAAGTTTTTAAAATGTGTTCATTTTTAATTAAAAAATGTGATAATTTATTTGTTCTTAATTTTTCTATATAGAGAAAAATGGTGATTGCACGATCACGGGGATTACGAGCATCTAGACTCGACTTGTTGATGAACTACATGACTGACCATAAGAACATAAAGGATACCAACAATCTGAAATTGGTTTACACCTCCAAAGAGCCCGAGTCAGATGGACAAAGGAAAGATTTGAATAACAAAATAATGGCACTTCGAAATTATAAGATGAAACCATCACATTCTTTAATACAACACGTGAAGATTGTAAACAATATGATACAAGGTGTCATCAGATATGTCTATCACATGAATGAGGATGACAAGGTTGATGCCCTACTCAGGACTTTGCCGAAAGACTTGAGGAAAGATCTCCTCGATTTATGGAGGAATGTGAATCCCAAAAATTATGTGGATAGGAGAACTAGAACATGTAGTTGGATAATATATGACTTCACTGAATCTCAAATGTGGAATCATTTTAAAAGGCCTACAAGGTTTTCCAAATGTCCTTGTGAGATGAATTCGCCTACTAAGTATGATCTGATACATCTCTATATAAAAGAGGTTTTTGAAAGTTCGATTCCTTTGAAAACGAGATACGAGTGATTGTCATATATTAGTTAGGGTTTTCCGTTAGGTAGTTCTTTTTGGTAGTTCGTTTCAAATGTTAGTCTTTGTTTTTAATTCGGTTATTTGCTTATCGAACTTGTATTTTCATACATTTTCGCTCTAGTTATGTATGAATTCAACTTGTTTATTTGATTTAAATTTATTAGTTGTTTATTTTCATACATTTTCACTCTAGTTATGTTAGAGTAAGTGGGAGTTCTAGTGGAACTTATTTTGCAGTTAATGAAATTAATGAATGGTTAAGACAAACAAAATATGGTGATTCATGATTGGGAACATAGTGAACTTTCTTTATCACTTATTTTGTTATCTTTCTTGTTCATTATATTTGCATTAATAGCATTGGATAGTTAAATAATTGTATGTACGCTAATGAAAAATCTCTTACTTCATAAGAAAATGACAACCATCATTTATGATCTCAAAGGAGACATAATGAATGGTGAGAACTATACCTTTGGTAAACTCAAAATACATTATGTTCTAGAGGAACAAGATATTCTTTGAGGTTATCAACAATGTCAAAGCTCAGCCTGAGGAAGAAAACATAGCTCAAAACAAAAGGGACGTGGAGGCTTATGAGAAGTGGAAAAAAGGATATTCCACTGCAAGAGGCATCTTGATAAGCTCCATGTATGACGATCTTGTCCATAAGTGTCAATAATACCCCACTGCTCACGAGATGTGGAACACTCTTAATGAAAAGTACAAGAGTACGAGTATGACTAAGTTGAGTCAATTGATCATTAAGTTTGACACTTACAAGAGGAAGCCTAATCAAACCAAAAATATTTGGGAGATGTCTAATATGTTAGGGAACTTGGACTGCAGGTCATAACCTTACTAACGAACATCAGGTTCAAGCTGTGATCCGATCTCTTTCAAATAAGTGGGAACATTTGAAGATAAACTTGACTCAAAATGAGCATATCATAATTTTTTATGACGTTGCTCATCATGTGACGTTAGAAGATGAACGTCTTGATGCAATTGAGCCTCAAGGCCAGACTTATATATTGCTGATTCAAGTTCCCACAAAGCATTTGGCATTAAGTGCAAGAACAATGGGAAGAGAAATGAAAATGAGCATGCTTCCAAGAAGAACAAGAATGGTGGTAACAAAGTTTTTTTAAAAGAAAGACGAGAGTAAAGTAAAATGCTATAATTGTGACAAGATGGGTCACTTCGCTTGCGAGTGAGGATAAAGATAGAAATATCATTTACTTCATGTAACTTAACTTATGTTACCAGTATTGTATTATTAGTTGATTCTAATCCTTTATGGACTGTAAATTCAGAAGCGACAGACCATGTAGCCTAAGACCAAGAGGCATTTGTAGAGTACCATAAAATTCTAGAGGAAACGTGATAAATATGAGTTAGGAGACAACAACAAGGTTGAAGTCAACAGATTTGACACTTGCAAGTTGAACTTGCGAGGTGGTCAAACCTTATAACTGGATAAAGCACTTTACGCACCTGAAATTCGAAGGAATTTGGTCTTAGTCATTGTTCTTCTAGGATTAGGTTTTAATATGCATTTTCATAACAATCAAGTAGACATCTATTATGACGCTAAGTATTATGGTTTTAGTTTTATTTCTCATGTTTTAATCGTACTAGATATGATAACTCGTTTAATAGTTATTATGTAAGTAGTTGCTTTTCTACTAATACTTCTTCTAGTAATTCTAACATAGAAGAAAGTGTATGGAATGCTAGACTAGGTCATATTGGACAAGACCATATGATTTTGTTGGTTAAGGCAATCTTTTTGGGTTCATTGACTAAAGTCAACTTTCCAACTTGTGAAAAGTGTCTAGCAGATAAAGCAAAACGGAAACCATTTTGAAAAGGCTAAACGAGTCGAGTACCCATTGCAAATAATTCATTCAGACGTCTGTGGCCCAATATATGTTTAAAATAAACCTGGGGAACATTATTTCATCATTTTTTTTTATAGATTTCACTAGTTTTTTGGTTATGTCTAACAGATTTTTCATATATCTGTAGCATTGAAATTTTCTTATATTTCAATGAAGTAGAAAATCAATTAGAGAGGAAGGTGATAAACCTTAAACCTTAATCGTGGACGTGTATATCTATTCAAATAGTTGAAAGAACTATCTGATGAAAAAGGGAGAACTCTCCTAGAAATGGTTAAGTCTATGATGGCACAAGCTAATCTTTCAATATCTTATTGTAGAGATGCCTTGCCTACCGCTAGTTATATACTTAACCAAATACCCATAAAGACTGTTCTATCAAACTCCTTATGAACTACTTGTGACCCTGGGATCGGCAGGCTATGTTCATGATCTATCTCATAAATATGGGAAGTTAGGTCCAAGAGGTGAAAGTGTATCTTTATTAGATACCCATATCACTCTAAAGGATATGTGTTTATTGGTAAACATAACGATGGAGGTCTTACTGAAATTGATTCACGAGATGTCACGTTCTTAGAGAATGATTTTTCTAGCAGAGGTGAGGTTGACAAGAATTCTATTTTATGTTAACTAAATGAGATTCAGGAAGATGATATGCAAACAAATGTAACACCTGATGAGGTAACATATACTCAAGAAATAGAGACAGGCACTTCTCTAAATCTTGAGATGGGAGAAACCATTGCATCATCTAGTAATCTTATTTCTCAGGATTCTCAACCTAAGGGAAGTGCTAGAGGTTTAGTTCCTCGTCGTCGGTTTGAAATTGAAGGAGAAATATTTATGATAACTCCACAAGACGAAGAAGAACCTCGAACAATCAATGAAGCACTTTAATGTCCGGCTAAGAATGAATGAAAAAAAGAAATGGAAGAAGAAATGGAGTCGATGAAGAAAAACAAGGTATGAGAACTGGTTAATCTCCCAAAAAGACGTAAGACGATTGGGAATAAATGGGTTCTCAAAATAAAGAGGAAACCTAACATTTCTGTTGATAGGTATAAGGCTCGCTTGGTAGCGAAAAGCTATACTTAACGGGAAGGAATAGATTTTGAAGAAATTTTTTTTTCTCATGTTGTTAGTTTTACCTCAATACGTCTTATTTTAGCTATTGTGGCGCATCTCGATCTGGAGTTACACCAAAATGGATGTTAAAACTACATTTCTAAATGGAGATTTGGAAGAGGTTATTTTCATGGAACAACCCTCAGGTTTCGTTGCAAAAGATCAAGAGAATAAAGTATGTAGATTGTTAAAATCAATATATGATCTTAAGAAAGCCTCGAGACAGTGGAAATTGAGATTTCATGAAGTCATTTCATCAAATGGATTTGAGATGATAAGTGAAAACCACTGTGTTTATGTTAAATGTTCCAAGAATTTTTTTGTAATCTTATATCTGTATGTGGATGACATCCTATTAGAAGGGGATGATAAAGAGTTTATTCAAGCTAATAAGGAGTAGCTAGCTTCTCAATTTTATATGAAAGATATGGGAGAAGCAAATTATATTCTTGGTGTTAAGAGTAATAGAGATAGGTCTAGAGGACTATTATCTTTGTCTCAAGAACCTTACATCATGAATATAATTGAGCGCTTTAGTATGACTAAGTGCAATGACATTGACACTCCTGTAGAAAATGGAATAAACTTAACTCTCGACGTGTGTCCTAGTACTCCAGAAGAGAAACAAAAAATGTATACAGTGTCATATTCTAGTTCCATGGATAGTCTTATATATGTTATGATGTGAACTAGGACAAACATATGTTATGTGGTATATTTAGTTAGTCATTTTTTATCGAACCCAGGACAAGAGAATTTGAAAGCTGTGAAAAGGATATTGAGATATCTAAAAGGCACTATCGAACATGCGGAGGAAATAGATTACATATAAAAGGATATATTACACTATTTGGGCTAGTGATATATATGGGGTAAATCGACCTTGGGTCATGTATTCTTGTTGAATAATTGCACAATTTCTTGAAGTAGCAAGAAACAAACCTGTGTAATTTTGTCCACAATGGAAGCTGAGTTTGTAGCATGCTTAGATGCGGTTCATGAAGCTGTTTGGTTAAGAAAGTTTTTTTTTGAAATTTAGGATTCTCAAGCGATAGTGGGAGTCCTGTTACTATACATTGTGATAGTCAAGCTGAAAAGGCTTGTGTGAAAGCTCCTAAGTATCACAGTATGACCAAACACATTGATATAAAGTATAACGTTGTTAGAGATATTATTGCACAAAAGGATGTTGATTTGCAATATACGCACACATGCAATATGCTTGCTGATCCATTCACAAAGGATATCCCAAGGGATGTATTTATGGATATGTTTGATCTATATGATTAAGCAAGATATAATGCATGAATATTGTAAGTTGATGTGCATTCATGTATATATTTATATTAGTATGTTTATTTAACTGTTTTTTAATAATATCATGTTTGATATATATTATAATGCGTATGTTTTTTGAAGTATGCATGTCTTATAGACTGAGATTGGCCCTATCACACGAGCAATCGCCTTTGGCACAAGAAGTGCGCAGAGATGAGACTAACTCATAGTAGTGAAGAACCCTTAAGATAACTTGAGTTAAGATAGTCGCCTTAACTAAGTGTTAAGATGAGATCATAAACATGGATAAAACATGTTAAGCTTATATTATGATAAAAGTAGAACCCACTATCTACTTAGTCAATAGCCAGATATGAGTTGCTTGATTGATTTCATAGAAGGGTTGATCGATCGAAGAATTCATCTTAGGCAACGAGGCTTGTCTAATTATATATTTTGTATGGTATTTATAAAATTGTGACATACAATTGGAGCTATATGAATAATACCATAGCACGTGTGTCATACCATGTGTGCTTTCGACCAGAAGGAAGTGAAGAGTCGATCCCTGTCTTTTCATTATGTGATGCCTTCAAAATTGTGCCCTTATTACTTCTGACTATGTCTTGATATTTTAATTAGGTGTATGCTACTTTAAACAGACTACAAATGACCATGAATGATTCGGTCTAATGGGGTATGTTTGGGAAAGCAACCTAATCAATATAAAGGGATCTAAGTGTAAAGGGAAGACTAAAGTTCTGTATCAAAGTGTGTGCTTGCAGGTACCGATCATGTAAGTCAGTTTGGACTATGACATGATAATGAGACACATGAATTTATGTCAGTGAACTCTTTTGATCACATAATGTGATATAAATTGAAAGGGGTCAGAGTTACTGAAATATGATACAACAAATTATTAGTCTGTGGTACTACAAGATACGTAAGGAATGAGGTTTCATTTGAGAAACTATGTACCCTGACATGTTATTAGTAATTATGCTCGTATTCTTGTCGGTCGCACGACCTATTTTGTCAAGTATGATGAATAATTCTAGAAGTGTGTATATGAGAAGATTTGAAAAATATTGATGTATGGTTCATTGAAATGAATGTAACTAAAGGGAATGATTGTAATTTCATCATCTGCGAGTGGGAGAATGAAAGAATTTAAAATAAATTTTTATTCCATGTCACCCATAATGGGAAAGACATGCACGTACAAGGAAGTTACCTTTGATAACTTCCCACTTAGACGGTGGAGGGAGTGGAGAAAGTGGAGAGTGGTTTATTAACAGACAATAAACCAACTTTCCAACTCTATAAATCGAGCCTCTCTTTCTCAAAAATTACAACACTAAAAGACAATCAACAGCTCACAAGCGTACAATTCTTTTCTCTCCAAATCAAGAATACACAACAAATAATTCTGAAACATTTAGGTTGTGAAAACAAAGAATTTAGTTCTAGTAATTAAACTTACGACCAAATAGCAAAGGGATTCCTTCATTTCAATTCAATCAAGTACAACAAGGCTGAATTCTGGACTCTTCATCCCAATCCGCTGCGTATAAGGTTTGTCTGATAAACCTTCTTAATTATATTCTAGTGTAACAAATAACTAATATATATAATAATAATAAAAAAATGCATTATAGCCCCTAATGAATAATATTGCAATTAGTACCTAAACTTTGATAAAGGCACATAGGTTCCAAATAAATATAAAGATTTCACTATAGCCCCTAGTGAATAAATATTTCAATTTAATCCCTAAACTATTAAAAACGCACATAGGTCCTAATAAATGTAAAAATTGCACTACAATGCCCATGGATTTAATAATATAGCAATTTTGTCCCTAAAGTATTAAAAAAAGGCCCCTAGATCCCTAAAATGGTTAATGTAAATTGTATATATTTGTTTAGAGTAGTTACGTGGGCTATAGATCATGGCCGACGTTATGTCATGATCAAATGGTGGATATGGAGATGGACGGGACCTACCGCGCTGTCCAACAAGTCTTGTTACTAGTTGTTCTAGTTCATGTAGAACGTAAATACATATTTGATTTTTAACGGACATATGTATTTATTTATCAAACGTTAATCGTTACAGGTAATCAAGTCAAACAGAAGGTTCGAGGACTTAGCATTCTCCAATACGCATAGAATGTTAAGAAGAGGCACGTGGAACAATACACATAGAGTATTATATTGACAATGGTGCATGAACCACCGTGGGGGAAGACGGACACCATTTGTCTAGTGTCGTCGTGAACATGATTAGGGAATACATTCCCTACTACTATCACTGAGTGGTCAGGGACCCCCCCAACAATACACATATCATATTTGGTCACAGACTACCAGTAAATTTCATGTTTAAATAGTTTTTTTGTTAAGACTAGATATTTAGTTAATTTTGACTTTTTTACAGCGTTATTTTCCATTTGATGAATAGAAAACCGATCGGACTGGACTAATATCCATAATAACGTACGCAGAAAATTCATATACAAGGACCATAAAGGGGGATCCGAAATGAGTATTTAAAAACTAGTGAAATGTTTGAAATTTTTTGACTGGATGACTGGTACAAGATGTTGGAGATGTGAGCTTGCAAGAGGTTTCTAGTAAATATAGATTTCAGTTAGTGAATAATCATATATCAAAATGTCAATAAATTCATTACAAACGGAAACGATTGTGGGCATGGCTAAACGAATCTTTCGACGACCCATCACAGGATGACATGGTTAATATTTCTTATATCTTTTATCGTCTTATATTCCCTGTATATCGTAGATGTGTTGTCTTACATGACGTTGTGCTTGCTCCGGATACCGTTATCCCGGAGACCGGGGTAGATGAAGCTGCTGCTACACCTACGAATAAGAGACCCTAAATAGTGGACGTTTACAATGAATTTTGGTGGTTGAAGAAGAAGGATGATTGGAGAGATGAGTGGTTCCATGATCGCAATGTAAGTTTGAATACATTAAAGTTCAGTAAATATATTTTTTGACTTATATTTATATTGAATTTCTGTAAGAAACGGCCTTTAGGGCAAGGTTGACTTTTCTTGTAGAGTCTCAGATGTTTTGGGGTCTTCTTCCACACCGCATCGTCCGTATCATTAACATGGAAAGATGAGAACAATGATTGAGTTGGCAAAGGATATATGGGTCTCGCACGAAAGGATTTGAATCCGGAAGTTGGTAGTCAGTTCCAGAGCTAGGGCTAGGACCACGACTAGTGCTAGGTGCCGAAATGGATGGTCGATACCTTCCCAAAATAACTCAAGTGCCTTAATGAAGTCACCCATCAATTAGGCGAGTCATCGGGTAGCTTTGTCCGACTAATGCGGTTTCTATCTTTACGCCCCACCCCCACGTGAGGAAACACTTTTCCGAGGTAGATGATGGTAAAAAATGGTGGCTGGTTGTCTACAATTATAATATAAATATCAACATAATTTTCATAACATCGTCAAAATGGTCTGTTGTTTAATAATCTTAGTATAGAGAAACTAATCATATGACATATTCAGATTCTTAGATAGAAGGCACTGGAAATAAAGATTCGAATTCGAGCAGCAAAGGTATCTCATATGTGTAGAAATTGAGTATCCAAACTGCGAAAACTGACATGGGATTTTTATTATATGTTTGGTGATCAAATTGCCTGATATGTTGTCCTTTGAGTTGAAGATAAATATGATCCTAAATTAATGTAAGGCGGCATGTTTTAAAAATTGTTCTTAAGTAACTTACACCAATTCAGACATTATTTAAGGCAATAGTAGCTGCTTATTGTGTTATGGGTACTCAACTGAATCAGAGAGTTTGCTAATGAAAATAACTAGACCTATCGACCGAGAAGGATTAGATGAGTCCTCTTCAGGCCATTCTTGATATTAATTGCAGCATGATTCTTGAAAATTTGGTGGATGAGCGAAGCCACGTGAAGCTTTAATAATGATTAAACCAAAATGTATTTTCAACACAGAAATGAGATTTTTCAAAAGACAGTCATACGTTGCCAATTTTTTTAATCATCCACAATTCTAATTGTTGCAACTTGCTATGAAGGAAAATACAAATTCCTCCTTTGAACAAAAAAAAAAAAAAATACAAATTCCTCACTATGCTATGAACAAAAATGTGATAGAGTGGCTATATAATTGACCAATTCAAGAAAGCAAAGGCGAAAAAATCACAAGTCGTCCACGTCTGCTTCGGGATTCTCCAAGCAACGGCTCGATCATACCTCACATAGGGAACTGTTCCTATATATAAGATACCTGCTGGTAAAAATGCATATCCCTGAAAACAAGAAACTTTGTTAAACCACTTCTTCTTCTCATCTTCAGATTTTTAAGATGTTAAGGGAATATTGAGAAGAAAGTAAAATCTTCTAAAAGTACCTGTCGCATCAATGTTGGTAGACAATAATATAGGTTTGATACAAGATGCTGATAAACTATCTGAATTAGTGAATTGTCACTCGCATTTGCAAGAGTTACTCCCATCATTTTAAACCCCTCTTTATTCGCGTATATCGTTCGGTTCAAGCCCTGCGATAAAATACTCACAATAATGAGATATAATTATCCCAAATGTAATAAAAGTGTGACACACATAGAAAATGTATGAGCTTACTGAAAATGACCAGCACAATATAGCATCCTGATTATGCTCAAGCTCCATCACTACCGAGTCATAATTGAAGGCGTTGCATCTCAAAAACTCAGTTCCAAAAGTTGATCTGCATTAATGAAAACCTGTCCTTACAGATCTGGGATATTTCATGCTATAAGTTGGAATTGATTGAGCAGTTGAACTTACCTATAACTATAATAGATCACATACGCAAAGGAGATCATATTAGAGTGTCCCCTTTCAGGCATTGATCCAAAGGGAGTTGCTGAATTTGCTAGTATGGTCACTGTAGCCAAAACATGGCGCATGTACCGTCTAGCCATTGTTGCAATCTCTTCCAGCTGATCAGTTCTGTATGGAATCTGAAAACAAGCAATCATCACTGAGAATGATTTGCTTGACACTGAAGAGCCGCTTGTATCAGACTCCATTGGAGCTGTATCTCCATTCACGCGTCTTGACAGCTTCATTGACCAATCAGCTGTCCTGTTACACTGTAAATAACACGTATCAGAAGTAGAACATTAGTTTGTCAAAAAAAAAAAAAGTAGAACATTAGAAAATCGAGTAAATGCAAAACATAAGCAAAACCCTTCGAGCCTAAAGCATAAATAGGGAAATATGCCTAGCACTGAGAAGAGTATATATAAATAAACCAAAAAACACTCATACAAACTCTTCAACCGCTTAACGCATAGGCAATAGAAGATTCTTTTCCAAAGTAAACTACACTGAACAGTAAAAATATAGAATAAAGTATAAAATAATACCAAATTTATGAAAAAATTAAAATTGAGGGAAATAATCTTATCTATGAGGCTGTTATGTAAGATTCAGAGGTCGTTCATTTCAGAGAAACAGATATTAAAGAAACCCAAAAACATATCTTTGGTGAACAACATATTATTCCTGAAACTTATCAAGTTGGCAAATTACTTTAAACTTACTGCTGCGAAGCATGACTAGAAGTGATGGTCAATTTATATATCATGTATTTGAAATTTTAACCAAGAATAATGCTTATAAAAAGATTTAAGATATAGTGAAACTCAACCGTCTTTGAGCCCAATGCTAGGATGCGAAATCCTGAAGATAGAAGCGTAACATTAGGATTTTTTTCGTCATAGGGTGTAAAAATAAGTTCTGAACAAGCTCCAACACAAGGATCTTTCATCCCATTGCATATCTGCAGCATAATAAAATTGTCATCATCAAGATTATAATAAAGGGTTCTATTATATGTCTTCCTACCATATAAACGGAAAAAAATTGAGAAAGAAGATGAAAGGAAAAGAAGGAAGAAGAAAAGGATTGTCATTTGAGCCTATGGGTTGCAATTTCTATGCAATGTAGTCATTGTAGGTAGTTTTTTACAAGACACTATTATTCTATATTCTGACAGAGGAAGATATCTGACAGGTAAAAGACAATGAAAATTTACTGCATAACAGATCAACCTGACTGCTAATATATGATGTATTTTTGAAAGGAAATTAAATAAAGAAAATGCATCACAACCAACTACTATAAGGAAAATGAACCATATTAGCTATTGTGTAAAATCTCAGACAGAGTAAGGGGGCATAAGTGTTTTATTTGATCTTAGAAGTTAGGGGACGGTATTTTTTCTTATACATGCCTTTCTATAGAATGGTATTTTCTTTTCGTGTTATATATTTGTATAGTTCTTTCAAGTAAAAATTAGAAAATTGGAATTACATCTACGCGAAAATGAAAATAGAATGGACAAAATATTAAATTCTAAGAGCAGAGCTGATGAGGACCTGTTCAATAGATACGGTGTCACTAAAATAATTCTTCCAGCTTAAAGCCTCGCTGTCTGCTTGAATCATTTCCATGATCTAGTAAAAAAAAAAATAGATTACAAAATAAAAAACCAAACGCACATTTAATGAGGTTACTGAAAGATTTAAATGTTGGTGCACGAAAGATTCAGGAATAGTTAACTAACCTCATCCTCATCAATATAGAGGGTTTTAACAAGACCACCACATAAGCCAGGTGCCTCAGCTGTTACCTGTGCTGCAGAGCGTGTAGCATATTTAATTCCAGCCCACTCAGGTCGATGGTGCCTCAGAATCCACACCATTCTTGGAGGGGAAATATCCTAGAACAAGGTATATACAATATTATATATCTTTTTTATATTTCACAAGTAATTGATCTAGAACTAGCATTTCAATTAAATTAAAATAATGTTTCATGATACAAATGGTTCTTAATTTTTAAAAATTTCAAGTGCAAGTTATATTAAAATTTGGTTGAGAACTCACTTCGAATAGCTTAGAGGCCTTTATACAAAGGACTCCGTCATAATCTGCATGGATTCCCAAGTTCTTAGTTGGCTTGGTTGCTATGACCGAACCGTCAGAGTCATTATTCTCCATAAATGACCATTTATCTTCTTTAGTTAAACCATTGATAGCATCACTAAAGGACCTAAACAGACAAGAAAAAAATAAAAGTCTTTCAACATAACAACAAAAGAATGAAGATCTTTGCATAAACTTAGAGACATTCAATCAGGCTTGAAAAGACAAGTCACGGTTTTTTACCTGCTTATTTTACGGCTAAATGATAGATAAGCAGGGGTATCGACAGGATAATTTTGTAGTTGCAGGCCACTCATTTCTTTAGCTATGAGCAGGATATGGTCAAGAGCCTTGCAAAAAGAAAATATAATTAGATTTTCGATTATGATAAATAAATCACTTTTATTTTTAAAACTGTATCGCATACGAAATAATGACTGCAAAATATACCCAAGGTGTAACAGGCAATAGTGCAGACAAACTTTAGATTTAGGAGTAAACAAGAGAAAAATTTGAAAGCAAATATATGGCACATAAAACTGACAATTTAACTAGTGTATTTTTTCAGTTTCGATATTTGACAAGTTACACTGTCTTCACAAATTATAAAAAACTTTCAGACACATATAATAAGAACCAAACAAAATGGTGCTACGTCTAATATCTAGACTAGAGTGCTCCCAGAGTTAGATGATTTAATAGTTTTCTCAAGACATTCTTAAATATAAACGACATTTGAACTAGATGGACAAGTCTTATCACAAACAAGACAATGTTTTAGTTTCATAATATTATTCAGAGCAATGAGCAAAAGAAAGAGCAAACAAATGTGTGGTTACAATGAGCTGTAAATATAAGTTTACTAATCCTTATAATTTTATGAATGGGTTTAGAAAGTGTAAGAGCAGAATATTTACATCACTAAGAGGGTTATACGTAAAAAGCACTTACCGCAACTGTCATTTTCTGAGCCAGGAGTTCTGATGACTCATAGATAGGCCGAAGCATATCACACACAGAAGATGCCTGCAAACAAATATTTTTTAATATCATCTTCAACAAAGTTAGAGAGTATTTGAAATTGAAAGAGCTAAGAAGCAAATAGAACCTGTAGATCCATGTGGTCAACTATTTGTAAAATCGATCCACCCGCACATGGCCTAATCATGTATCCACTAGCCAGCATCTCGGCTCTTTCAAATTCTGAATTAATCGGCGCTTGTATTGATACCCTTGATCTACATAGTGATCTTTCACATACCTTCAGTGATCACCAAAACAAAGTAAGACTTGATCAATTATAAGTTTACAGGATGAATTATAATGCAAGCTTAACTAACATGAATTGAAAGCTAACTATGTTACATCATACTATACTCTTTCCCTTTTGATAGAAAGGTAAGATCAAGTCTGGGAGACAGGGGAAACAGGGGAAGTTTGACACATATGAAAAATAATATAGGATTTCACAAAGTTAAGCTTACGAGAGGGTAAGATGAACTTACCACGAGGCTTCCATCTTCCAGAGTGGAAGTATATCTCATATTCCAGAAGTCGCGTGGGTCAGCAAAAGTAGTTGGAGCATCAAACTGATTAAAAATCAACAATTTGCATAAATGAAAAGTGTAACAACTTATAAACCAAAGGAGGAGAATGAGATGGTGAATAAAGAAAAATTAAATTAATTTACTCACTTGCATGTAAATCAGCTCAATAGTCCCCCCATTCCCAGCTGGAAACTTTGCAAAGCTTTCAGATTTTCGACAAATCCGAGACCAAGAAGCACGATCCTTTAGGATATCCATAATCTGTCAAAAAATGCAATTAAACATTAATAAGCACAACAACAGAACTGGTGAGTTTGAGGAAGTCCATAAAAGTGTTTAACAATTAACAAAATATATATTATAGACTTAAGGTGTTAGAAAATGATATGCTTGCAACCAAGGAATGGTCTATTCATTTATAATATGAGCAGGGAAATCAAAGGAAAAGTACTTCAACAGCATCAGGCATAAACAAGAAATGCCATTAAAAGCCTCCACCAGATCATATAATATGACATATTAAACAAACCATCATAAGTATATATGTTGATACAGCAGAGGTTATGTTAACACGTACCTTAACGGAATCTAAAGGGACGAAAGAAGATGCACGTGCTGCTACTCCAGCACAGTTATGAGAAACATAGGCAAAGCGAAGGGTGTTGTAACTAAACTGTAAGTAGATCATGATATGTAAATATTTGTACAAAATAATTCTCAGAGTAAGAAAATCTAGAAAGAATCAAAGAGTGGAGACCTTTATCTCAGGAAGGAGGGTCCAATCAATTCCAGTTCCTTTAGCTTTTAGAAGAAACTCCTCCTTTGTTTCCTCAGCCAGCAAGATGAGGTCTTGATATATATCACCCGTTCTTGTATTTGGTGCAGGCTCAACAATATTCAAATTAGTTTTTGTAGAAGCTACCTGTATACATTCATTATAGGTAAATTTAGTAAGATTGAAGCATTAATAATTGTGATACATCAATTAATACTATTGAAATATATCTACATATTGAAAAGGAAAGTCATTAACAATTACTGGCTCAAGAATGTTGAGAATGAATAAAGGTTTAAGTGCATCTTGCTGCTGATTGTGTTACCTTTTTCTGTAATTCATCTTCTTGCTTCATTATTTCTATAGTAGCATTCAATTTCTGGTCTTCAGCCTGACTTTCACGAAAAATTCTTTCTTCCCTGATCCTGACAAGATGGAAAAGAGGATAAGAATAGGATCAAAAGATGCAATGAAAATCTAAAATCATCAATTTCGTTTCTGTTATAATCAGGCTTATTGGACATACTTCAAGAGATGGGAACAACCAATCATTTCAAATGTACCACTTTGTATGCACAAATAGTAACTAGCCAAATTATCTAGTATCCGATTGAGCTTTATAGCTTGAGACTGAGGGAAAGAGTATCAAGTATATCCAACACTTACAGGAATTTCAATTAAACAGAATCTCCATTTCTTTTCCCTTTGGAGGTTGATTCTTAATTTCATTTAGTACGGAAAAACACAATCGAAAGGATCAATGTACTAGCAGTAGAATCCACTGATAATATTATTCCAAACAGAAAATAGAAAAATCAAGGTGTAATCTCGAATTTTAGATCCGCAATTAAAAAAATCTCCAAGTAAATACAATTGAAAAATTAGAAGATAATTTATTAGTTTCAGTTTATTAAAAGAGTTAACAAATGAAGATTAGGGGAATCCTAACCTGCGGTAACAGAACCACATTTGGATCTGCTCAGCACAAAGATTTTCAAGAATTGGATGGTCAAGCAGCATCTGCTCTATCTCATCCCAACTAGGATTCTGCTTCACTGCAAACAAATTCTCCAAAAGCTGAAGCTGTTCATTAGAGAAATTGTTGTTGCTAGCCATTTCCTAAAACAAGTGGATTTGCTCAACGTTTTGAAACTAAGCAACTACGGCTCCAAACTTCCAATTGAAATTAAATTTGGTCACAGTATATGCGTTGCGTTTGTACTATTGGCCTTTTTCTTTTTTGACTAAATATTAATTACCCTTTAATATTCAATTAATTGCTAGCGACAAACCTCGTCAATTCACAACTTTGAAATTTTAACCAAACACACGTGTTGAAATTCGTACCTAACTCAGTAGTAGTATATGACATCTCAGCAACCCGATATCATTACTTACATTACATAATTTCAAATATCAATTTTTATATTGTTCGCCTTTCCTGATATAACACAAACTCACATGCGTATGAGCAACAAAGATATATGATGATTTGTAGTCAGTATACACATATGTACATGCAAGTGTAAAATAAAAGTGATATTCCATTAAATCAAGAATTGAGTTACAGTAAAGACCGAAGGGAGGTAGCCAATCCGGTCAATATATACAACAGACTTACAAAGAGTGAAACATAAAAGAGTCCTAGACCAGTCCAACTGCTCTTAACTTCAGCAACCACCAGTTTGCGTAGACCAACCAACCCATTTAGAAGCCGAACCTGACATAAGTGGAACATCTTCTATCATTTCAATGAACAGCACCGCCATATTGAAAAAGCTGCAAGAAAGAACTTGACGAGCATGCGAGCTGGAACCTAACCACCAAGCTCTAGGCTCACGTAAGATGTTAAGTTAACAACTCAGATAATAGAGAGTGGTTATTTATACTTCAACAAATCAAATACTTGACTTTAGTGATCTTTTTTATTTCATTTTCGTTTTTGATTGATAATCGTATAAAATAACAATCACTGGAGTAATGAGCCTCTCCTATAGATAAAAATATCTATATATATACATATGAAAAATTGAACAAAGGGAGACGATTATATATTTTGAATTAAAATATAGAGAATACACAAAGATGAGACATAATACCATAAAGGTTTCATCAACGGAGAATTGGTGTAGGTTGTAGAAGGAGACGACAAAGGTAAAGAGTAACAAGGAAAATGAATAATTGCTGGAAACTGTACATCACCAAGATTTAGAGATTCGCTGCAGGACTTAATCCAGTTCCTTCCAAGAGCTCGGACCAATACCGGTTTGATCCGAGCTCCTCTTCAATTAGATTACTCAATATCCGCATATTTTCACATCCAGGATTTGACTTTGTCAATCGGTTTCTATATAATTTTCTGAAATGGCTAATTCGTGGAAAGTAGACCTTGTTGTTGCGAAAAGTATTATATTTCAATAGAACTTCCTTGATATATGAACATCCCTAGAATTACAGAGATATTCAGACAATTAAATTTATGTAAATTGAAAGGTTAAACATAAATATATGAATATTAAAAAACTTCAAAAGCTAACAATTTTTTATTACGGATAGAAAAGCGAAAGAAAACAAATCTATGTCACCGGAGAAATGGAGAAGAACGATGCCACATAGTTGGTTGCGCTCCTGCTTAGATTAGAGGTGGGAAGAGGGGCCGCCTGGGGGCTGCAAGGTGCGCCCCTGCTTAGACAGCAGATTATGTCTCAACCCCTGGATTGGTTGCCAATATTAACAGGATATATTGGATGTAGAGGAAGGCAAGGACTCAAGTTCATAATGTCCCATAATTCTCTTTCTCCAAATGGGAGGTAACTTAGCTTCTTCCCCGGGCTCACAGTTTCCTTAGATAATCGTGGTTTTCTTTTTGATTATAGAAGATGTTAGTTCCTTGTAATTGGAGAGATTTCTTTGAATTAAAGTGTTTAAAACTTGGGTGAATGAGATATAAAGGGTTGAATGATTGAATGAGCATTCTGGCGGCTTTGTTTTATGAGAAAAATAGTATAAGTGTTACCAAATACTAAAATACTCTTATATAAATATAATTTTTTATTAATTGTAGTTACTGTTTATATTCGGTCACCATCTATCGACCACCGACCACCAACTTCCACGTCACCAGTGATGTCCTTAGTGATTTTCAAAAAGATAGAGTATCGAAAGAATAGAGTATCAAAAAAAGAAGGGGTAATTAGAGATAAATGCCTCCTTAACTAAGCCTCTAATTTTTTTAAGTCTCTAATTTTTTTATTTAGAGATAAATGCCTCCTTAATTAAGTAATTATAGAAAATCTCTCTTTTGTATTTTTTATACCTAGACTATCCTTATTATTAAATATATTATTTTATTTTTAATACAATATTTATTTTTAAATATTAAACAAATAATAGGGTACTTCTACCACCACCACCACAACCACCACCACAACAACCACCACCACTACAGCCACCACATCCATCACCACCTCCTCCACCACAACCACCACCACTACCACCTACTACTACTAATTTCATCACACGCGCGCGTCTGTGAAATTTTTTTAAAATCGTCATAACTAATTCAAAAAAAATCGTATGTCTATGATTTTTTTGATTTTTTTTTGAATTTTTTTAGTTTTTTTAATTTTTTTTTTCGGCAGACACGAAATTCACTGTTTTAAACATGGAATTTCGTGTCTGCGGAAAACAAATTCAGTATTTCAAAACATGGAATTCCGTGTCTGCGAATTTAAAAATTCAAAAAAAATTCAAAAATTCAAAAAATTCCGAAAAAAATCATAGACGTAAATATTAATTTGCTTTATCCAAATATATAAAAAAAATTGATTTTTTTAGAATTAGTTATGACGATTTTAAAAAAAATCACGGACGCGCGCGTGTTTTTATTAGTTTTTGTTTTGTTTTTTACTAATTTTTTTTTAATTTTTAATTATAGGGGTAGTTTGGGATGGGGTTGTTTTCTATAAAGAATCTTATTCTAGGCACCTTTTTTTAAATAAGTTTTTTAATAGGCATTAATCTATAAGTGGCTCAAAAAGAATAGAGTATCAAAAAGATATAAAGTATCGGAGTTAAAACCGTAAGTATCGAAATTAAACAAAGAGTATTATATAGAGTACTCTATAAAATGTATAGAGTACTATTTTAAAAAAGAGAAATAATAAAAGCATAAATTTTTATTCAAGTTTCAAACCAACTAATATTACAACCATTGGTTAAAAAAAGTATTACAATCGACATCTACGAAAAGATCTTAAGAATAATAAAAAATAGAGCAGCGATTTCTTTGAGACGGAGAAAGGCTCAATGGATCGGCGCGGGTGCTTCGCGAGGAGCTCACGACGAAGCTTGGTTCCTCCGGCTGTTCAGGCGGTGGCAAACCAGAACCATGGCCAACGAAGCTCGCGGGAAGAATAGAGGTGTTTCACAAGGATCTCACGACGGATCTTGGTTCCTCCGGCTCAAACTGAGCTCAAAATCTTACTGATTCACGACGAGATCGAGATCGGAAATCGCACTGATTGTCGGAGCCTACATACGTGGTTTTCTTCGCGTGGCTTCTGACATGATTTCTCGATCTGTGCAGGCGAGCTCATTGTCACCAAGCTTCTCAAATGACATGGCTGCTCAAAGGTGTTCACGACGACACCTCAACGGAGATCTTCATCAGTCTTCACTAGGCACAAATGGCGGCGGTTTATTTGTGCATGTTCGAGATTTGTCCGATCTCGGAGAAGGTGAGGTTCATGAACTCCATCCATCGAGCTCGGAGGAGTTGAGGGGAAAAACTAGAAAAAGATAAATAATAGAGAGGAGTGAGAGAGGGAGAGAGAGAGAGAGAGAGAGAGAGATAGAGAGAGAGAGAGGGGGAGAGAGAGAGAGAGAGAGAGAGAGAGAGAGAGAGAGAGAGAGAGAGAGAGAGAGAGAGAGAGAGAGAGAGAATTGACGGGAAAGTGATATTGAGGTGATATAATGTATTGTGTTAGGGTTTAGAAAGAAAATGATAGTATATAGAGGAATAAAAACAAAAGGGGTAAAAATGTAATTAGATTTGTAGATTTTAGTGTAAGGACTTATTTGAGGTCTTTAGAAGAAACAGAAGAATACTGGGGTTGGGAATGGTTATAAGGGGGATGTCTTTAAGACCCCGTAAGTAATAATCTCTTGAAACTTTTAGGGGGTGTTCAATTGGATCAATTCCCAATTAAATTAAAATAACATGCTAAATTTCTAATTAAATTACACAATAGATTAAGTATAACGAATAAAATAATACCTTCAACTATGCTACTTGTTGTTAAGTTTGACTACATTTTTTTCCATTTAAAATATATATTATTTGCTAAGATTAATTCTGACTTTAACTATATTTTTTTTCCTTTTAAATTATAATTTTTTAAAACAAACAAAACCGCTCCTCTCCAGTAGAACCCAACCCAACTCAAAAAAATTAGATACTAATACCCTTCAAAGACCAAAAGTTTCGCCTGCATCTGTTGCTTCACTGAATCTTCTCAAAAAAAAATACTTTTGTCAGCTTCTGTTGCTGCTTAAATCAAAGTCGAAAGTTATCAAAAGCTTCTAATTCGATTAAAGATTTCATTTTAGGTATCTCAATATTGTGTTCTTGTGACAAATTTCTAGGGTTCTTTATTAATGCATTGACACGGTTATTAACTTAATGATAAAAATGCATTTTATAACCAATTTCTAGGGTTTTACTGATGTATAAACTGATTATAGAGTGATAATCAAATGGGATTTGTTCCATTTACTAAATTGTTGTATTTTTTTGTTATTATGCATATTCTTTGTTTTTTGACCCATTTAGTGTAATGTAATTGCATAAAAAACAAAGAATTAAGTGTTGTAGTTTGGGCAAGGTACCATAAACAGGTGAGATGAGACAAGTTCCATCTAAACTGTTTATGGTATTAGCTATTTTGTGTTATTTGTCTCATTTAGTGTAATAAAATTGCAAAAAAGATAGTTAGTTAAGTGTTCTAATTTGGGCAAGTTACCATAAACAAGTGAGATGGGACAAGTCTCATCTAAACTGTTTATGATATTAGCTATTTCTGAGTTATTTGTCCCATTTAGTGTAATGTAATTGCAAAAAAGTAGTGAATTAAGTGTTGAAATTTGGGCAAGGTATCATTAACCGGTGAGATGGGAGAAGTCCCACCTAAACTGTTTATGATGTTGCCTATCCTGTGTTATTTATCTCATTTAGTGTAAGGTAATTCAAAAAAAAAGTGGATTAAGTGTTGTAGTTTGTGAAATGTATCATAAACAGGTGAAATGGGACAAAGTCCCATCTAAACGGTTTATGATATTGGTTATTATGTGTTATTTGTCCCATTTAGTGTAATGTAATTTCAAAAATATAGTGGATTAAATGTTGTAGTTTGTGCAATGTATCATAAACATGTGAGATAGACAAAATCCCATCTCAACTGTTTATGATAATAACTATTATGTGTTTATTGTCCAATTTATTGTAATAAAATTGCAAAACAGCTAAGATGGTTTTTAAATCAGTTTTTTCTATATTGAATGGATTAACAATTGTAATTCTTGTATCTTGATAAAGATATGTCTAATTATGAGGTTCAATCATCAGCCAACGGGTTATTTACCGCACTAAAACACAAAAAGATCAAAAGGACGCACATACGTGCTTGCAGAGCATTACCATATTTTATCTATTTGATCAAGAAATTACACAAGAAGACAACAAAAATATAACTATGTGCAAAGACAACACAACCATAACATCTGTCATTCAAGCATACAACAGTAGAAGTAGGAAAATGGAATTTGCCAGAAAAAGCATTGAAATTACAGAAACGGATGTGAGATTTATAATGAGAGTCGAAGGTGGTACTCGGGAAATTCCACGCTTGACCAGAAAAGACGTACTTTCTTCAAAATGGCTTAAAAAACAGTTACAAGACCATGAAGGCTAACTCACAACAAAAACTCTTAAAGATCGAATCAAAATGTTGTTAGAGGACGGTGATATGAGTGATAAAGCATTGAGGGATTTAGCATGGCTAATATGTATTTTAGCCCTACATACCTGCTTCTATCTGTATAAAGTAGGAAGAATAGAATGGACCGCAGTTGGCCTATCCCAATACCTTAAAAGGATAAGGAAGTACAATTGGGAAAGTGATATGGCTAACAAGCTGGTGGTCCTTTGTGTGTTCTAAAAATAAATGCAAAAGTAAATCGAACCACAACCGCAAGTGTACGGTTGTCCCAAGTAGTATATCTGATAATACAGATTCGTTCCAAGGACGGAATGGTTGATCACAATGTCTAACAAATAGTGATTGATGCACTTATGAAAATAAAAGATAAAAATATGTTTGTTTGGTTTTTGTTATTAAAGCTAATGAATGAAAGACAATTACTACAATGTAAATAAAATCTAAGACGCAAGTAAAATGATGTAAAACGCAATATGAGAAGTAGCACTTGAGAACGCAAGGATCCTCCCTATCCTATTTCTTAACTTATGTTGTTTAAGGGCTAAATTAGTCAATTACAATGGTCGGGATTCTAATTTCCTTATACCCCCGTCAGGGTGGACTATAAGGCGATCCTAAAGTGTCACTAGTCCCGTCAGGGTAAATATGATCCACCGTTGGATGATTAAGTTTTATTACCTCATTGGTCCTAGGATTAGCTAAGCTCGTCAGAATCATTAACTTCTATCCTAGATTGAATAAATGGTTCCGTATTTAAACCCTCCGTCAGGATGATCCAATCGCCACTAATTGGAATAGCCTAAATACTACTACCTGCTCCTAGTTCATGACGCTAAAAACAGTAAATATTCATAATTTATCGAAAAGAGTAAAAGCCCTAATTTAGTTTAATTCAATAAAAACCCAAATTCAACATTCGTTAATTAATAAGATTGGGATTCACCCATTGTTTGTTCTCAAGCACTATGGAAAACTTAGCTCATATTAAAATGAAATACGAAATTAAAAATAAAAGAATTCATATTGTTTACAGAATTAAAAAGATAAAAGAACCTAATTTCCGGAATCGGAATGACTACGAACGGAGATATAGACCCTCTCCAGCTCTTGTAGCTTCTTCTCCTTCCTTCAGTTGCTTCTCTCTGGTGTTTTTAATCTTGCAGAATGTGAATTGTGTGTAAAATAGAAGTCAAGGGCTGGTTTTATAGGTGGAAATTCGGACTAGGGCTTGGACCTAAGAATAAAACATTCATTAAATGTCCAAGCCCAAAAGCTAAGCCCAAAATCCCGTAACTGCTGATACACCTTCACTAAAACGGCTTTTCGCGATGCGTTATGACTCCGATTGACCTCATTCCAGTTGTTAAAGTTCCGTAACTCGATAAGGAGCGTTTTCTCTTCAAAGGTCAGCGGCTAAATCATCGCTTAAGCACCTCGGAATCAGCAATCTATGGCCTGGAAAATGGATTTTCAGCTCTAAAAATAATATCTTCGGGATTTCTTTTCAACTCTTGACTCTATCTTTTGATCTTTGACTTTATCTTCGGATTCCTCTTCTAGCTAACATCTAAAACCTGTAAAATCTTCACTAAAAATACCAATATTACGCGCAAAAGCTTAATTAATCAAAAATGCTAGAAATAAAAGAGGAAAATCATATTATTGCATATTTAGTCCAAAAGTCTATCGAATTAATTAAATAAACACCAAAAATGATGTCTCCTAAGGGTCGAAAATAAGAACAATTAATGAGACATCAAGACCCCCAACTCAAACCTTTGTCGTCCCGACAAAGCAAAACAAAACAAAACAAGGGGTAGAAGTAAACGCAAGAACAAATAGAAGCTTAGCAAATAAACCTAAAGCAATTCTAAAGATAAATCTCATATAGCAAAACTTTAAGAACTAACATATACATACACTAATCATGCAACATCAAACATAAATAATCTCAATCATAAAATTAAATTCGCAATGCTTGAAGGTTACACTTGTACTCATATCTGTATGATGGCTATAGGGTGGTCATTAATCCTAACTCGATTTGAACGCTCCACCTAACATATTCCCTATCAACAGAATTGTAAATTCACTATGTACTTAAGAATCAAGAGGTCTTTACGGTTTTAATATTGGCTTAAGGACGGTATGGATGTATATTTGGTAAATTTGAAGTGAGCTTTTGGCTCTCTCCTCACTTACCATCAACATGTCCTCGAGCTTGAGTTTACGCTCAAAAATGTTCTCACTCACCCATTTGACGCGCTAATGTTGCGTCCCCAATATCAACCCAAATAAAACTAAGATGATTTCCAAAAATATTCCACTTTGCCGGTTTATTTTATTCTTTCTTTCTTTTTTCTTTTTTTTTTGTACAAGATACCCATGACCCTCGTTTTGATGTGAAAGATCATGTCTCTTATAATATATTTTCTTCTTTTTCTCTCTTTTTTTTTTTTTAAATCCCGGCAAAGGGTTACAAATAATAGTATCATCTACATTTTTGTGCCTCAATATAACACATATAATCCCTTCCCAATGTATCTTCCAAAATGTGGTCCCACCACCCCAAACTCAAGCTCGAGACAAGTCTCAGGGTTGTGATTCAAGTGCGGGTCATTTGGTCATGCCTAATAATCTAAAGGATAATGGGCTTATATCGTGGCTACAAAATAAAAGGCTTAAGGCTCAAATTGGGCTAAGACGGATAAAATTATAATAAGGGATAGCAAGCTAAAAGGCTTCAAATGGCTAACAAAGAACTGCCCCTATCATTTTCCTAAGTACGTAGCTTGTCTTTAGTTCATATCTAGGTGGGTTCTCTACTAATTAAGATTTCACGTTCTACACACCAAACATATTCCTTAAGTACAAGCTTACTTCATTTGCATTGTTCATTAATTTTTCCTATCAATTACCTATGTTCGCATGCAATTGTAAGTGTGTTTTATGTTATTCTCTAAAGTCCACTATTTACTATCATAGATTCATCAAAAGTATGCTTAAAGGAACATTTAAAATCTTCTACAGTCAAACGCAACTCCGAAAATTATTTTATTGAACGCAAATAAAACATATAACACATAAAAACTGGGATGAGGCAACGAACCCCACCCCAAACTCAAAAATGAGTCGTGTCCCCACGACTCGAAAAGACTCAACGCAATAAAAATAAACTAAACTAACTAAAACGCGAAAGGGATTAGAAAACGTATCTTAACCAGCGTGAGGCTGGTTATCGGTGTTGCGTCCATGAACTTTCTCTTGCGTAAGAATACCATAGGTGGCGTGTTGAATTGTTCTCACCCCCATTAACATGTTTTGGAGAAGTTCTAGCTCTTTTGTAACGTTTCCTAAAGATGCAATCATCTTCACTTGATTCTCTTCTAACACCTTCACTTTCGCTTCCAACTCATCCGTTGTATGCATCTTCTTCTTTGGAGGAGCTCTAGGATTCCTTGTTGCTTTTACCACCTCATCATGAATATTCTTGATCAAAGTCAAACCCATACTCTCACACACTACAACACGATCAATCTCTGCGTCTTTACGCGGAACCTTTGCGTCTAAACACAAAGTAGTGACGGTACAAGGAAATTTGAGATTTTGTTGTGAAGTAGGAATCCTAGCAAATTCCATGATGGTATCATATATCACACGAGAAACATCCATGGGTTTCTCCTCAATAATACACTTAATGAACAAAAGATGCTCCTTCTTCACTTCCGATATGTGTTTAACTCCGAAGAAGGTAGGAATTATGAAACGTGACCAAATCTTAGCACAAGGTAGCAAGTTACTACTATACATCTGTCCAGGATATCTCTCTTCTTCGGGAATTGGGCGGGGCCCATCAACAAGCACTGTTCCCCAAAGGGATTCATAATCAAACGAAGGCTCTTTAAGAGATTCTTGAAACGGACATATTCCGGAAAACTCGGGTAATTTCAATGATTTACGAATAAGTTCAACGGAGAAAGGAACTACCTTTTTGCTAATAATGACAGCTTCTTTTGAGAAGGCGATTCCTTCATAAAAATCTCGCACCAAGGTAGGAATATACTCAAGCTTCCTTTCTCTCAATTCCTTCCAACCCAATTTATCACAAGTAACACCATAATCTTTATAAGCACTAGTCATAATACCCTTAGGAAGATTCATCTCCTCACCAAACTTCAAAAATTCAATTCGATCACGAACCTGAGTATCCCAAGGAACGAAGACTCTCTTAGGCTTTTGAGCCCAAGCTTTCCTACGCGGAGCTTTTGGTTGTTGCACTGGTTCTTCGGGAACTTCTTGTTCAGTTTCATCCTCAATCTCTTCTTCAACTTCTTTCTCACTTTCTTCATCACTCTCATCAATTAACCTGCTCTTTTTCGGATTAGCCTTACTCGGATTTTCTTTTCGTTTCGGAGCAATTGGGTTTTGGACAGTCTTTTTGGATCGCGAATCCGGAATCTCAATTGCTTGGTCTGGGCTAGCTCCAATATTGTTCCTGTTTCTTGGTATGTTTCTTCGGTAGTTACACATGGAATCGGTTCTGTTAGTCATCTCTTTTCACCCCAAACTCAAAACTTCAAATAGAGAAAAAGCTAGAGAAAAGCTTTGAAATTTGATGTTTTGAGGCTTAAAACTTGAAGGATTAGGTGGAATATGAGATGGGTTAAGGTTATTTGAGAGGGATTTTGAAATAATTGGGTTTAATTTCAAGGTTGGGAGAAAGAAATTTTTGGAGAAAATATGATTTTTTTTTGTGATGTTTTGGAGAAGATGTGAGTTGATTTTGTGTTTTTGTGATGATAGAAGGCTTGATTTGATGATTTTATAGCTGTTTGTTGATGATTTTCGGAGTAGGTGGAGGCAAGGATTCGGAATATAAGACTTGGCTTGGAAAAGAGGCAAAAAACTAGGTTTAATAAGCTCAAAACCGCCTCTCGCAACAGTTGGCCGGCTAGCCGGCGGATTCGCCGGCATGCCGGTCGCTAGGGCGGCGAAAAATAATTACTAAATTCGACTTTTTTTTACCTCAAAATGCAAGTATATTGCGTCGTCGCTGACGCAGTGATCAGAACTCTCGACATTCTTGGCCGGCTAGCCGGCGGATTCGCCGGCATGCCGGTCAAATGTCGATGGCGCATTTAATGACGCAGCAACCTTGCGTCGTCGCTGACGCAAGGACCAGAACCTTTCCTCCATTTGGCCGGCTAGCCGGTCAGTTGACCGGCATGCCGGCGGGTTCTCGCTGGCGCGAATGATGACGCAGCAATGCTGCGTTGTCGCTGACGCAATGGTCAGAGAGTTGGGGTTCTTCAGCTCGTTTGGCCGGTATGCCGGCCAGCTTGCCGCCTAGCCGGTCAAACCTGCTGTGGACTTCAAATTTTTTCGTTTTCTCATCGTTTTGACCCCAAACTCATGACCATTATACCCCTGAAATCATCAAAAACAAACACCCTTCCTCATTTCTTAAAAATAAAAACTAAAATCAACGAAAAACTTAATTACTTTACACTACGAAATTGAAATACTTAAGCTAATATACAAGAAATTGGCTTTTGTTTAACGTCGTTAAGCTCGACGGGTTACCTCGCGCTTCTAAGGAGCTTCGAGGAGGTACATGACCTCTCTGGGATGTGGGTCTTTTGCACGATCGGTGTCTTCACCTCCATGATAAATCTTTAAACGATGACCGTTTACCATGAATGTACGGTTCTCAAGTGGATGTTCTATCTCTATAGCTCCATGAGGTGTAACCTTGGTTACAATGTAAGGACCTGACCACTTCGATCTTAATTTCCCCGGATAATTACTGAACTTCGAATTATACTTCAACACTCTTTGTCCCACTACAAAGTTCTTCTCTCGAATTCGATTATCATGCCATCTCTTAGTATTTTCTTTATAGAGCTTAGCATTCTCATAAGCATGTAATCGAAATTCATCAAGCTCATTAAGTTTCATCATTCGATTCTCACCAGCTAGCGTAGGATCTAAATTTTAACTTTGCAATAGCCCAATAGGCACCCATTTCTAGTTCAAGAGGTAAGTGACAAGCCTTACCATAAACCATTCGATATGGAGAATCACCTACTGGAGTTTTGAAAGCAGTTCGATATGCCCAAAGTGCATCATCTAATTTCATAGACCAATCTTTTCTGGTAGGACCAACGGTTTTCTCTAAGATAGATTTTACCTCACGATTTGATACTTCGGCTTGACCATTGGCTTGTGGATGATAAGCGGTAGATACACGATGTCTGACTCCATATTTTTCTAGAACAGTCTTCAAATATTTATTAACGAAATGAGTACCTCCATCGCTAATAATCACCCTTGGAGTTCCATGTCTAGTGAAAATATGTGATTTTAAGAACTTAATCACCACTCTTGAATCATTGGTAGGTAAAGCCACCGCTTCTACCCACTTAGACACGTAATCAACAGCTAATAAGATGTAGAGGTTACCATTTGAAGGAACGAACGGACCCATAAAATCTATACCCCAAACATCGAATATTTCAACTTCTAACACATTATTACGTGGCATTTTATCCCTCTTGGATATGTTTCCGGTAAATTGACATCTAGTACATCTTTTCGTATATTCATGACAATCTTTTATAATAGAAGGCCAATAGAAACCAGATTGTAATACCTTAGCAGCAGTTCGATCTCCTTTGAAATGTCCACCATAAGGTGAATCATGACACCCAGCTATAATCGCCTCAATTTCTTCCTTGGCTACGCATCTTCTTACCATCTGATCAGCACACACTTTGTAAAGGAACGGATCCTCCCAAAAGAATTGTCTTGCACGGTGAGCTAATCTTTTTCTCTCTTGATAAGTTGAACCTTCAGGAAAGGAACCACTTACCACTAAGTTTGCAATATTCGCATACCAAGGAGCTTCATAATCACGAACTACGAATAAATTCTCATCAGGAAATTCTTCTCTAACTGCTTCAGTACCATTATTCAAATCTGAACATTCTAACCTTGATAGATGATCTGCAACCTGATTCTCACATCCTTTTCTATCCTTGATCTCTAAATCGAACTCTTGAAGCAATAAAACCCATCTGATTAACCTTGGTTTAGCATCCTTCTTCTCCATAAGATATCGAATCGCTGAATGATCTGTATAGACAATAACTTTCGCTCCAAGAAGATAAGAGCGAAATTTATCAAATGAATACACAACCGCTAGCAACTCCTTTTCTGTAACTGTATAGTTCACTTGAGCACCATTAAAAGTTTTACTGGCATAATAAATCGAATGAAAAACTTTCTCTTTTCTTTGTCCTAATACAGCTCCCATACATAAATCACTCGCATCACACATAACCTCAAATGGTAAATTCCAATCTGGAGGCACTACTATAGGAGCAGAAATAAGCTTTTCTTTGATTGCTTTGAAGGCCGCTAAGCAAGCTTCATCAAAAAGGAATTTGGAATCCTTTTCAAGTAAGTTGCATAACGGTTTCGCAATCTTAGAAAAATCTTTGATAAATCGCCTATAAAAGCCAGCATGGCCTAGAAAACTTCTTACCCCTTTAACAGAAACAGGAGGGGGAAGAGTTTTAATTACCTCTATCTTTGCTCTATTGACTTCCAATCCAACACTCGAAACCTTGTGACCCAGAACAATACCTTCGCGAACCATGAAATGACACTTCTCCCAGTTTAAGACCAAATCTGTTTCTTTGCATCTTATTAACACTTTCTCTAAATTGTCTAAACACTTATCAAAATCATCACCAAATACAGAGAAATCGTCCATAAACACTTCAAGAAAATTATCAATCATATCCCAGAAGATGGCCATCATGCATCTTTGAAAGGTAGCAGGAGCATTACACAACCCAAATGGCATTCTACGATATGCAAAAGTACCAAAGGGGCATGTAAATGTTGTTTTATGTTGATCTTCTGGAGCCACGTAAATCTGATTATACCCAGAATAACCATCCAAGAAGCAATAATACTCTCTTCCGACTAATTTATCTAACATCTGATCTATGAAGGGCAAAGGAAAATGATCTTTTCTGGTGGCCTTGTTCAGCTTTCTGTAATCCATGCAAACTCTCCATCCAACTACCGTTCTTGAAGGAATCGCTTCATTTTTGTCATTAAGAACTGTTGTCATTCCTCCTTTCTTTGGTACACACTGAACCGGACTCACCCATTCACTACTCGAAATGGGATAAATAATCCCCGCATCTAAAAGCTTGATCACCTCTTTCTTTACCACATCCTTCATAGCGGGCATTAATCTTCTTTGACCTTCAACTGAGCGTGCGTTAACATCTTCAAGTATGATTTTGTGTTGACAATAGGATGGACTAATGCCTTTGATGTCAGCAATTGTCCAACCTATTGCTTCTTTGTTGGCTCTTAACACACGCAACAGTTTATCTTCTTGAGGACCTGTTAAATTAGCTGAAACAATAACAGGTAGAGTTTCATTAGTACCTAAATACGCATACCTCAAGTGTGCTGGTAATGGTTTTTCTTCCAATTCCGGAGGAGATTCAATTGAAGGCTTCTTTTTAGGAACAATATCCCCCGGTTCTCTCACAGGTTCATAGGCAGGACGCCTATACTTCGGATTTTCATAATTGAGAGCTGCTATTGTTTCAGTGAGCTCTTCCATCATCTCAGGTGAATCTAATGTTAAAGCAGCCTGCAAGATATCATCAAAATTTAAACAATTAAATACCTCTTGCGATGCTTGCTCTACTACATCCATTCTGAAATAATCTTCCTGAGAATATGGGAATTTCATAGCTCGAAATACATTGAATTTCACTTCCTCATCTTGTATCCTCATCGTTAATTCGCCATTCTCTACATCGATCAATGTTCTCCCTGTAGCTAGGAATGGTCTACCCAAAATAATGGGGACATTTCTATCTGCATTGTATTCAAGTATTACGAAATCAAAAGGAAATATAAGTGTACCTGCCTTAACAAGGACATCCTCAATGCGGCCTTCAGGATGAGCAAGAGACCTGTCCGCCATTTGCAAGACCATAGAAGTGGGTCTTGCGTTTCCAATTTTAAGCTTATCAAATATCGACTTGGGCATTAAATTGATGCTTGCCCCCAAGTCACATAACGCCTTTCCTTTCCATTCTTCTCCAATCGATATGGGAATCGTGAAACTCCCCGGATCAACTAGCTTCGGAGGTAATTTACTCTGACAAATCGCGCTACACTCTTCAGGAAGGCCAATCATTTCATTATCACAGTAAGGCCTTTTGTTAGTGAGGACCCTCTTCAAAAACTTCGTGTACTTAGGAATATCTCGAATCGCCTCAAGTAACGGAATATTAATACTTAGACCCTTCACTCTATTAAAGAATTTCTGAAAATCACCCAAATCACCCTTTTTCTGAACTCGCGATGGAAACGGTGGTGGAGGGCGATTAATCACAATATCATCCTTCTTTTTCGGAACTTCTCTTGGTCTCACTATTTCTTCAACCTCACTATCTTTCTCATTTTCTTTCTCTTTCTCAACCACTTCCTTTTCTTTTCTTGGTACTTCTTTCTCTTTCATAACGGGAAAAGGAGGTGGAGGAAGGTTCTTACCACTTCTCAATGTAACAGCATTACAATCTTCGTGTTGTTTCGGATTCTCAGTATCGCTTGGAAGTTGTCCTTGTGGACGTTGATTCAGTTGTTTATTAATTTGGCTTAGCTGATTCTGGAACAAACTCATATTGGCTTCGATTGCATTTTGACGTTCCATAGCTTGTGTTTGGAGAGCAATTAAACTTTCAACTGATTTCTGAAGAGTGACTACTCCTTCTTGTGGATGGGCAGGTAAGGCTTTTTGGTTTAAAGTTTCATCGTATGTATTTTGAGGAGTATTCTGAGGAGATTGCCTTTGTACATAATTACCCTGATTCTGTCCTCCTTGATAATTGTTGTGTGGTCTTGGATTATAGTTGTTACCTTGGGGACGCGGCTGATACGCATAGGTAGGATTGGCTGCCCCATTAGGATTTGAGTATTGAAACCCAGGATGGTTTCTGTTAGGTTGATATCCATTACCACTTGAATTGAAGTTACCTCTATTGGACATAAACATCACGGATTCTTGGTTATTCGGACAACTTTCCTCATCATGATCATCTACCTTGCAAATCGAACACATATAAACCTCTTGTGCAGCATGCACAGCTACCTTCTTACCCGAAAATCCTTCCTTTACAGCTAAAGTAAGCTGCTTCAATTGTTGCTCAATAGTACTCTGAATCTTATTCTCAAACGTAGCAAATTTCTCTTCTATATCAACATTATTCACTCCCTTGACCGGTGTTCTTACTGAATTCCACCCAACTTCATTTTTTACTGTTCTCTCTAAGATGATATTAGCATGAGCGGGTTGAACTTGAAGAAAACCTGCACCACATAATGTATCCAATTTCTCTCTCGAATTCCCATCAAGGCCTCTATAAAAGATCTTTAACTGTTGTTGTTCTGAAAAGCCATGATTGGGAACTTTACGTAAACACATCTGAAATCTTGTCCAACTCCTACCCAAAGTTTCATCATATTCTTGACGGAAATGCGTCAATTCTAATTCAGCATCTAACCTCATGTTACTTGGGTAATACCTGTCAAAGAAAGCAATCTCTAATTGGTCCCAGTTGGTTATCTTTGTAGGATCTTGCGTATCGTGCCATTCACTTGCTCCATCAATAACAAAGAATTTAAACGCAGCAAAATACATTTGTTCTCTCGAAACTCCTTGTGTGATATAAGAATCACATATCTGTTTAAACTTCTGTACTGCTCTAAGAGGATCTTCTGATGGTCTACCACGAAAATTCCCAAAATTTTGGAATTGAGCTAACATACCCGAATCTGGACGGAATCTCGGAACATCTATATCTGGAGCACCTACTCCTATAGCTGGAGCACGGAATGGAACTTCTGGAGGACCATTAGTAAACCACGGATCTTGATTCATCACTATTTGAACTTGAGGATTAGGATTTAGTGGTTGAACTGGAGGAATAACGTCTGGAGCTAAAGGTTGGCCATTTGCATCTAGCTGGCCTTGTCCATTATTCTGTTGACCATTAAGATTGATATTCTCCATTCTGTTACTTAACGCTTCTACTTCTAAAGCTTCTCGTTCTCTTCTTCTTTTGTTAGCAAGTCTGATCAACGATTCTGGATTACTAAGGATCGGAGGTATTGGCTCTAGATCCTTGAATAGCCTTCTTCGCATACACCAAACCTAAAAACCTGAGAAGAAACTAAGCAAAAAGCGTAAAACTGATAAAATAAAATAAATGCACTATCACTAAAGGATAAACACCGTGGTCACACGCTACCGTCCCTGGCAGCGGCGCCAAAAACTTGGTGGTCCTTTGTGTGTTCTAAAAATAAATGCAAAAGTAAATCGAACCACAACCGCAAGTGTACGGTTGTCCCAAGTAGTATATCTGATAATACAGTTCGTTCCAAGGACGGAATGGTTGATCACAATGTCTAACAAATAGTGATTGATGCACTTATGAAAATAAAAGATAAAAATATGTTTGTTTGGTTTTTGTTATTAAAGCTAATGAATGAAAGACAATTACTACAATGTAAATAGAATCTAAGACGCAAGTAAAATGATGTAAAACGCAATATGAGAAGTAGCACTTGAGAACGCAAGGATCCTCCCTATCCTATTTCTTAACTTATGTTGTTTAAGGGCTAAATTAGTCAATTACAATGGTCGGGATTCTAATTTCCTTATACCCCCGTCAGGGTGGACTATAAGGCGATCCTAAAGTGTCACTAGTCCCGTCAGGGTAAATATGATCCACCGTTGGATGATTAAGTTTTATTACCTCATTGGCCCTAGGATTAGCTAAGCTCGTCAGAATCATTAACTTCTATCCTAGATTGAATAAATGGTTCCGTATTTAAACCCTCCGTCAGGATGATCCAATCGCCACTAATTGGAATAGCCTAAATACTACTACCTGTTCCTAGTTCATGACGCTAAAAACAGTAAATATTCATAATTTATCGAAAAGAGTAAAAGCCCTAATTTAGTTTAATTCAATAAAAACCCAAATTCAACATTCGTTAATTAATAAGATTGGGATTCACCCATTGTTTGTTCTCAAGCACTATGGAAAACTTAGCTCATATTAAAATGAAATACGAAATTAAAAATAAAAGAATTCATATTGTTTACAGAATTAAAAAGATAAAAGAACCTAATTTCCGGAATCGGAATGACTACGAACGGAGATATAGACCCTCTCCAGCTCTTGTAGCTTCTTCTCCTTCCTTCAGTTGCTTCTCTCTGGTGTTTTTAATCTTGCAGAATGTGAATTGTGTGTAAAATAGAAGTCAAGGGCTGGTTTTATAGGTGGAAATTCGGACTAGGGCTTGGACCTAAGAATAAAATATTAATTAAATGTCCAAGCCCAAAATCTAAGCCCAAAATCCCGTAACTGCTGATACACCTTCACTAAAACGGCTTTTCCCGATGCGTTATGACTCCGATTGACCTCATTCCAGTTGCTAAAGTTCCATAACTCGATAAGGAGCGTTTTCTCTTCAAAGGTCAGCGGCTAAATCATCGCTTAAGCACCTCGGAATCAGCAATCTATGGCCTAGAAAATGGATTTTCAGCTCTAAAAATAATATCTTCGGGATTTCTTTTCAACTCTTGACTCTATCTTTTGATCTTTGACTTTATCTTCGGATTCCTCTTCTAGCTAACATCTAAAACCTGTAAAATCTTCACTAAAAATACCAATATTACGCGCAAAAGCTTAATAAATCAAAAATGCTAGAAATAAAAGAGGAAAATCATATTATTGCATATTTAGTCCAAAAGTCTATCGAATTAATTAAATAAACACCAAAAATGATGTCTCCTAAGGGTCGAAAATAAGAACAATTAAGGAGACATCACAAGCCCATGTCATCTATGACATCACAGAGTACTTGACATATAAAAGGACTGAGATGCATGATTATGGTAAGTAATATATAAGCAAATTTGATTATATAATATATGTTTATCCACGTTACTTCAAGTGATTAGATACTATTGATCTCCAATAAAGAGAGACTAGCAAGGCGAAGTATATTTATACGTTTCGAGCTAGAAATTTAAGTGAAAAATTTAAGTTCAAAGTTGTTTTATCGTGAAAAACATGTGTAGTAAAATTATATAGCTTTGCAGGTTAGAACAGGTGACCTCGAGCCATCTGAACATCAAACTTTTCAGATGGAGGATGGAGTGGAATACAGTGAAAACGGGGGACGATGAAGAAGAGGAAGAAGAAGAAATCTCTGATGAAGATTAAGATGAACAATACTCTGATGAAGATGAAGAGGATGAAGAAGAGAACTTCAATGGGCAGGAATATGAGGACAAAGAGGATGAAGATGAGATGGATTTTTGAAATGGATGGCGATGAAGAGGACATGGGTTCGGTGAATAATTAGGATGAAGACATGGGATCTGAGAATGATAAGGATTAAGAGGACACGGGTTCCGAGAAAGCTGAAGATGAAGAAGTTGTTGCAAAAACAACTTGTGGGGAAAAAGAGAAGGAAGTCTCTGACACTGAGGAAGTAAATCTGAATGAAGATAGTATTTAATTTGATGATCGTGTCCCATTTGATGACAATGTCCCATTTAATGATGAACTGGAGATAGTGGAAAAAAGTAATGAAGAACCAATGCAAGAAAAAGAGAATCAACTGTTTGATACTGAGGCAGTAAATAATCAAGATATTGTCCCATTAGATATACTGGAGAGACAAGAAACATGTACATAAGATGTTAACAATAGTGGCTTAGATTTACATTTATTCAGCCTGTGATTATCACAATTAGATAGTGATGTTGAAAATGCTGTAAATTACGAATTTTACGGAAGAACAAGCAGCAAAAACAAAGCAATTGAAGTAGTTACAAGGGAGGATGAGACAAATAAAGTAGATTCTATGATATCAATGGAGGGAAAATAAGTTTGATGGAGAAGAAGTTATATTTTGTGATAGAGGAGAGAGAAAAGATAAAAGCTGAGTTGAAGACAAAAGACGATACAATAAAATCATTAGAAAGCCAGTTAAAAGAAACAACGGAAACATAATAATAGGCAAGAGAAAACGAATAAGAATTCAAAAGTAATTGGTATAAAATGCGAATAATGTACGCTGAAGCTACTAATGAGAATACATTACTAAAGCATCAAGTTGAAAGCCAAGAAAGAGAGCTTAGTGAAATGAGAATCAAAATTGGTGAAATACAAGATAGGGAAACATATATGGATAGAGATGTGTATAGGGACCACATAGAGTAAGCCAGTATTAAGCTAGAGAATGAGTTTAAGATGAAAGCAGCTTTAATCGAAGTAAACAAATTGTTGAATGATGATACGATGAATTAGTTGTGAGCTACAGGATGATTTAAATATGTCCTTACAAGAACCGGTATTTGATGTTAAACCAATTGCACACATGACTCAAGAAGAAGTACCCGTTGTTAGAAAGAAAAAATAGGTTGTTAGAAAAAATAAACCAACCAAGAAAAAACCAGAAACAACTGAACAAAACAAACAAGAAAACATTGATCAACAGAAGGAGCATTAAGTTGAAAAAGATCCCAAAGATGAACAAACACCAAATCCTCAAACTGTTATAAATAAATAAAAAAAACCATCAGAGGAAAAAAGCAAGAACAAAGAAGAAGAAAATAGCGTGCAAGGATCCTGTTACACCTTCTAGGATGGTTAAACGAGTTGGGGATGATCTTAGGGAAGGAAGAGAAAAAGTTACTGGGAGCTCATATGTGGAACAACCAACAAAAAAAAGCAAGACACATGGTACCTCATAGGGGGCCTCGAAAGTTACTATAGTTGCACCTTTAGCATTTTCTCAAAGCATATTTTATTTTTCTTTTTGAAAATGGCAAACGAACATGAGAATGTGAATATTGGGGAAGATAAGGATTTAAGCATCACAGTTGCTGAAGCAATGCAACTTGCTCGAAAAGGAGAATAAATTTATGAAAAGGTGTGGGGTTTTGTAATATCTAGTTAAGTTTGATAAGAGTATATTTTAATGTTATAAATGGGATTTTGTATAATTAGTCATTGCTAGAGTCTTGAGAATTATGGAAAAAAAGGTTTACGGAAAGTGAGGCTATCCATATCGACATTGGAAACGAGGTGAGTGTGATAATATGTAAACACTAAAAAACCGTGTGTTGAATAAATTGATTTATAAATAATGTTGAATTATAGGTCTTTCTAAACGAAGATGATGATGAAGGACAAGAAAAATATATGATCGAGCAATTCAGGACTTTTTACAAGACACATAAGTATGTGTTATTCCCGTTAAAAACAAATTTTGGAAGAAACAATTTCTAGACAATAAGGATATACTACAAAAAGGAATGTATATTTATATTCAAAACACAAAGTCATAAGGTGTAGGAAACAAAACAAATGCCAACGCAGAGAATCTAGTGGATAAATTGATCTTCAAAGGTGATACTTCCTGAACACAATAAGAAAAAAATCAACTATTTCAGAAGAAAGTCTGAGCTATGAAACTATCATGTTCCTACCGCGATTAGTCATCAATTATTTGGGAATATATTCACTTATAATTGCCGCTGAACTATATGGAAATAAGCTCATTTCCACTAGATACAAAAAAGGGGAGGCAGAAAAGTGGCTGGTCTGCATTCTAAATTGGTTGATGAATGAATATTGGGACAAGAATATATGTGTATACAAAAATGTGAATGAAGAATTGCATATGTACAATTAGTTTAATACTTTTATATGTACGAGTAGATTTAAACTTTTAATGTACGAATAGTTCTATTTTGATGCTTAAAAATATTTTTATAAGTGTGTTTGTTAAGATTGCATGTTTAAATGAATATGAAGATACAAATGGGACTTATCCCATTAAGGTCAGATGGGAATTATCCCATTAACGGTAGATGGGACTTGTCACATCTCATAACTCATAACAAAATGTTCAGATATCAACAAGTGGTTAAAAACTTAACATATGATTCATAATATAAACAAAAAAATTATGCAAGTAAATTGTAAGAATCCTAGCAAAAAAAATATGGAAGCATTGTTTTAGTAGCATGCAGGATTTGAACTTGGAATCTCATAAGTAAAGGGTTAGAGTTTTACTACTAGGTTATGTATAATCGTCAAGTATACTTGTTATATATAAATTTATAACACGAGTTATGAAACACATAACACTTAATTAAGGTAGATGGGACTTAACCAATTAAGGTTGGAAAAAACTTAACATATAATTCATAATATCAACAAAATAATCATGCAAGTAAATTGTAAAAATCCTAGCAAGAAAATTGTTGGAACATTTTTTTAGTAGCGTAGGAGAATATATTAGTAGCATGCGGGATTTGGACTTGGAATCTCATGAGTAAAGTGTTAGCGTTTAACCGCTAGGCTATGTATAATCGTTGAATATAATTGTTATAAGTAGATATATAACACATGTTATGAAACACATAACACTTAATTAAGGTAGATGAGACTTATCGGTTGAGGTTGGAAATATACTTAACATATATTTCATAATATCAACAAAAAAATGTAAATAAATTGCAAAAATTATAGAAAAAAAAGGTCGGACCATTTTTTAGTAACATAAGAGAATATTTTAGTAGCATGCAGGATTTAAACTTGGAATCTCATAAGTAAAGGGTTAGCGTTTTACCACTAGACTATGTATAATCGTCGTATATACTTGTTATATATAGATATATATAACACGTGTTATGAAACACATAACACTTAATTAAGATAGATGGGATTTATCCAATTAAGGTTGAAAAAATACTTAATTAGATAGGAGAATATTTCATAATATCAACAAAAAAATCATGCAAGTAAACTGTAAGAACTATAGAAAAAAGTGGGAGCATTTCTTTGGTAGCATGCGAATTTTGAACTTGGAAACTCATAACTAAAAGGTTAGCGTTTTACCGCTAGACTATGTATAATCATCAAATATAATTGTTATAACACAAGTAATATTAACGTCTACATAAAATGGGACAAATCCCATTGCATAATACCATTTGCACAAATCTATATGAACCTTGGGCCTTTTGAAAGGCTTATTTTAGAGTAAAAAATGTTTTAAAATAAAATTAAAATTTTAAATAAAATTATTAAAAAAATTGATGGGTTGTGTAATGGCACACGGTTGATGGTTGTAAGGTTTTCATCACGTGTAATTGAATCTCTCATTTTGACTGGAGATAGATATGGTAAACTGGTATTCATTCCAAGAATATCTCTAACACCTTCCTCGACAGAAGTAATATTTGTAATGACAAGGAGACAATTTCCTATCCGTATAGCCTACGCCATGACCACCAATAAATCTCAAGGACAATCTGTGAAATTCGTTGAAATCGATTTACGAACACCTGTATTTAGTCATGGACAATTGTATGTCGCCTTATCTAGATGCACAAGTTATGATCGCATACGTCTACTTCTTTCCGACGAAGAAAATCAAACCACAACAAATATAGTGTACCCAAAGGTTTTGATATAGTGTGTGACTACTTATGGTATGCATACAATATTAACAATTACATTATATTCAAATTTTGTTAATATATAATAACTAATATACGGTTATAAACTCATTTGGTGGATATTCATTCCAACCCATGGGCTAGTAGTCAAGCCCATGAACACTAGGATTTAAGGTTACCTATTACCTATAAATAGGAGCTCCCACTATGTAATCTTGACACTCTCTGATAATAAACAAACTCTCCTCTTTCTTTCTCTGCTATTCACAACACGTTATCAGCACGATAGTCTCTCCATTCCAAATACTAGGTAATATATTTTTAATTTTAATTTTCCATCAAATTTTTTTTTCCATAATCGCATATTTTTTTGTTTTTGTTCAACAAGAATCAATCACATAAAGAAATTGTATTCTTTCTTTTATTATTTTCCTTCTTTTGTTCGACGGTTACACTGACAAGAACAAAAAAATTCTTTGTTAAAGAGATTCCAATATTACTACTGTGAATTAAAGAAAAAAACAATGATGTTCACTATAGTGAACGGAGAAAAAGATTAAAAAAAGTAGTAATATCGTATTGATGAAATGGTTTTATCTCTTTGAACAAAAGAAACAATCAAAGAGAAAATCAAAATAAAAACAACTGTGAAAAATAGAAAGAAAATAAGCAAAAGACATTTGTATTTATTCACTACTGTGAAGAAGAGAAAAAAAATACAAAGTTTTATGTTCACTGCTGTGAACTAGAAGAAAAAGAAAAAGATTAAAAAAGTAGTGATATCGTAGCAAACAAAAAAAAATGATGCTCTACACAAGTAACCTATTTTTTTATGAAAAGAAATTTTTTTTTTTTTTTTTTTGGACGTTTAATACATTTCAAACCCTATCCCTTCTAATATCTATTATCCGATCCCTAGTCGAGAAAATCGAGATGTTAAAAGCTCACAATTGTTTCCTCGTTCTTGCTGCGCCCTGTGCCTGGCTTGTTTTGCTAGATTATCCGCACGACCGTTGAATTTCCTTGGGATGTGCTTAACAAAGACCGGGGCTACCATTGCTGCCAGTCTTTTGATCTGCCGAACCCACGGTCGAAGCTTCCAATTAGCAGCCGACACCTGCTGAATACCTCGAACCAAGTCGAGGTTATCTGAGAAGATCGTGATCCCCTCGTTCTTATCTTGAATTGCTGTTTTCAGAGCGACAATTACTGCCTGAGCCTCCCCTTCTAAACTCGTATTACACATAGCAGTTTCCAAATAATCCTTTTTGTAACCCGTTTCCTTTACTATTTGCACTACTCCAATTCCAGTTGGACAGTGTGGTGCCTCGAATGATGTATCGCACATATACGCTATCTGCGTATCGTAACTTAGATCGGTATCAATGTTTCCAACTGTTTCCGTAGTCTGAATTACTGGTGTTTGACTTGCCGTCCAATCTCTACCAAACCATTCGTCCATATGTTTGTTGGCTGATCTAATGATGTCGTCAGTGTGTATAGTATAATTATGATGCCGACTCCTCATTTTTTATTTCCAAATGTTCCAGATCAAAACCAACACATACGATATAACCACCTCCCGTCTCCATCCTCCATTTGCATAAGTTTCTATAATCGCAATTACCCACTTTCCTAAATGCTCAACCTCTTGTCCAATATAAATTTGAAGTGCCGAACCCGCCCAAACGAGCTTTGCTATATTACATGACAATAGTAAGTGTTCGACCGTTTCCTGTTCCGCTTTACACCATACGCATTCTTCCTCCACCTCGCAGTGACGCTTGACCAAGTTTCGGCCTGTTGGTATAGCATTATTACAGGCTTTCCAGGTAAAAATTCTGATCTTTGTTGGAAGATTTGAATGCCAAACAATATCCCATAACTTGCTCTCTATTTGACCTATATCAGATTGTCCTGGTGCCTCCCTAATCCCTTCCTCCGTAATCACCTTATATCCCGACTTTGTAGTATATTCTCCGTTTGATGTATAAGGCCATATCAACTGATCTTGATCATCATCGCCACTAACCTTTGTCCTTAAGATAGTAGGTATAATCGGTGCTGGAAATATCTCGTCTATCATTTCAATATCCCATTCTTCCGTACCTTGTTTCAAAAGATCCTTCACTTTATATATCTGACAATGTACCGGTTTTTCTAATTTCCATGTTGTATCTAACCAGTTATCTGTCCAAATATTAATACTTTCCCCATTACCTATTTGATATCTACCATGTTTCTTTATCAAATCGCGTCCCTCTATCAGGCTGGCCCAAGACCATGTTCGAGATTGTCTTAATTTAACATCGAGAAAGTTACCTTTAGGATAATAAATACCTTTAAGTAGTCTGGCCGCTAATGTGTCTGGGCTGTCTAAAATTCTCCATGCCTGAGCCGCTAGTAGCGCTGTATTCATTTTTTTAAAATCTTTGAAGCCCATTCCCCCGATCATCTTGCTAACCGCTAACTTTTCCCATGCCATCCAATGAATTCGAGATTTTTCCCCCGAGTTCCACCAGAAATTCGAGATTGCCGATATAAGTTTGTTACAAAATGTTATCGGAAAAGAAAAGATTGACATTGCATATATCGGTATGGCCTGTAAAATGGCTTTGATAAGTACTTCCTTCCCACCATCGGATAATAACTGCGCCTTCCATCCTTCCGTATGCTTGAACACCCTTTCAGCTATCCACTGAAGAGATTGTATCTTTGACCGTTTATGACAAAGTGGTATGCCCAAGTACTTTCCAAGATCTTCTTTCTCCTGTATTCCTATATCTGCTGAAACCTGTGCCCTGCACTCTACATTGGTGTCATTACTGAAGTAGATCGATGACTTCGTGAAATTAATCCTTTGTCCTGATCCTGCACAATACTTAGATACACATTCTCGAAACGTTTGTATTTCATTATCATTTATTGTCAAGAAAAATAATGAATCATCCGCAAATAGTAAGTGAGTAATAATCGGACAGTTTCTAGTTATCTGAATCCCTTTCATCTTACCTTGTTCAACTTTTTGTTCGATAAGGCTAATTAGGGACTCCGACATGAGGGAGAACAGGAAGGGAGACAACGGGTCCCCCTGTCTGAGTCCCCTTTCAGCCTTGAATTTACGTAAACGCTCTCCATTAAAATTAAGCTGAAATGTAACAGATGATATACAATTCGCGACCCAACAGATCCATTTATCACAAAATCCTAATTTTCGTAGTACTAAAAAGAGAAAATCCCAGCGTACCTGGTCATATGCCTTTGCCATGTCTAGTTTCACTGCTGCCATTGGTTTCGGGTTCTTTCGCTTTCGTTTCATGAAAAAAGAAATCTCCTGAGCTATCAAGATATTGTCTTGTATTGCTCGATTCTTGATGAACGCTGATTGTGTCGGAGACACGATGATGTCCATAAAACCCTGTAACCTATTAGCCATTATCTTAGCAATTATCTTATATCCAAAATTAACACAAGATATCGGACGGTAATCCCCAACACCCTCTTGGGTTTCCCCTTTAGGTATTAGGGTTACCAATGTCTCGTTTAGTTTATCGAGAGATATATTATTCATAAAAAAATCTTGAACCATAAGTAAGACATCCGTTTGTATAATATGCCAAAAATCCTGGTAGAATTTGCCATTTAAACCATCCGGTCCTGGAGCCTTTGAGGGTGACATGTCAAAAACCGCTTTCTTAACTTCTTCTAAATCCGGTAATCTCGTTAGATGTTCATTCATCTCATTTGTGACTTTGCTTCTTATAGCTCCCGTTGCTTCCTCCATATCGTTTGTGTTTTTTTCTCTGAATAACCGCTCGTAATACTCTTGAAAACTGTTTCTCACTTCTGAAATCTCCTCTGTCCAAATGCCATTCTCCTTCTTGATTCGTTGAATTCGATTTAAGTGGCGTCTTTTAATTGTTGCCAGATAAAAGAATTTTGTATTTTTGTCCCCGTACTTTATCCAATTCTGTCTTGCCCGATCGTACCAATATTTCTCCTCATCCATATACGTTTGTTTCAACATTTCTTTTATTCGATCCTGTTCCTCTATGATGTCTTGAGACGGTTGTTTTTTATCTAATTCCACCATTTTCTTTGTCAACTCTTTTATTTTTTCCGCATTGTTCCTGAAAGTTTTCTTGCTCCAGTCCGTAAGTGCTGTTACTGTATTGTCTCTTTTTTCAACAAAAACGGGTAACGATTCCTCCAATCCTGCCTCTCCCCATGCTGTTCTAATGACATTTTCGCATTCCGGATGTTCTGTCCATAGCGATTCGAATTTAAACCATTTTAAACCTCTACTTTGTGTTTTTTCTTGTTGTAAGATAAGTGGGCAGTGATCTGAACCTATAGCTGGGGGTATATATACCTGTGCTTTACTAAACCTGTGCAACCAATCACATGACGCAAATGCCCGATCAAGTTTTACCTTGACTGGCTTATCAATTCTCCGGTTAGTCCATGTAAAATAACATCCTTTCGACTGAATTTCACTAAGATTATTATTCGATATAAACTTATTAAATTCATATATTCTTTTATTATCTGGAGGTGTATTACTTAATTTTTCACATCTTTTAAGTATATCGTTAAAATCACCTATCAAGATCCACGGTTTGTTAACATTTTGATTCCATATAGTTATTTCTTCCCACAATTTTAATCTATTTTCTAAGTTATTCGGAGCATGGACACATACAATATAATAGGGAAAAAACGGTTCATCAATATATAATATTACAAAATAGTGGTTAGACCTAATAACTTCGAGCTTAACATCCGCGTGCCAGAGTACCAAAATGCCACCCGAATGATAAGCACTCCCTACCGGATCCTGAACAAAATGATTAGCATATCTAAAATTACGTAAAACCTCAGGGGCATCTATCGCACGTAGCATTGTTTCAAAAAAACAAGCAACCCCTGGTTTAAATCTATTTAATACGGACCTAATACTAGAAACAGTCAAGGGAGCCCGTATCCCCTGACAGTTCCAGACGCATGTCGTCATTTAAATTTCTCGGACGTCTTGGGGACAGTCCGGATATCCCATAAAACCTTAAATTTGATGAAATCATATGTTAAACCATTCTTATTTAATTTACCCAAATATCTCATATTCCAATTTCCACCTTTTTTATTTACTCTAACCCCCCCCCCCCCATATAAATTCTTTTGGTTTCTAGTTTGACATGAAACGGCCCACACTTACTTATTTTTTTGTGAGCCCATTTTCCAAAATAATAATAAAAAAAGTCCACTATCACCATAACACATAAAAGAATTAGCACCTTCCTCTTCGCCTGACCGTATCCCAACCCCTGTTTCTCCGCCGCCATACCTGTATCACACTTCCCCTTTAATGTCCTCAATTCTGTCCTCCGAATCCATATCATCAAAATTCCTGAATTCTCTATAATCATAATATAGTGGAGCGATAGATCATTATCATTCCCATTGATTCCCCTATTTTTCAAGACATCTTCTGCAAATCTCTTTTCTTCCCGATTTCTAAATAACGAATTAATAATCCAATCCCAAAGCCTTCGTTCAAGAATCATAACCCACTTATCATATATTGCATAGAGTTTCTTCAGATTAATTTTTTGTTCATTTTGTATCATATAACTTATTTGTTTCTTATTAACTCTTGTTCGCCTATCTGTTGCTTTTTTCTTTATATTAGTAAATGTCTTAATAACGTTCCTTTTCATGTGTACAGAATAAGAAAATCTTCTATAATATATGTTGTTCATATTTAATCTATTACTTAGTGTAAAGAGAAGCTTACCTGCACCGATATGATTCGGTAGTTGTTTTGTCAATTTTTTATCATACGTTCCTTCAAACAAATTCGAATTCATCGTTTGTATTTGTTCTGTTATTGTTTGGCTCCTATATCGTATTTTATAATCAAATTCGTTTTCCATGCTAGCTGTTCCTCCATCATACCGAGTCTCCTTTACTTGCTTCTTTCTATCGAGACCGACTTTCTGTGTAGTATTTCTTTTTGTGTACCAGACCTTAAAAGCCATAACTTGCATACTATAAATCTTCCTTTTAATCAAGTTTTCACCATCTGATGAAGCCGTCATGGTTAAATCTGTATACTAGATACTGAAATCTATGAAGATTGATGTAGAAATTGGATTGAAATTATTAAAATTGATAATAATGTTGGCGGTGGAAAGGATAAGTATCGATAGAGTTGAGAGTTTCTCTTTCTATGACTAGTTTCTATTTCTTATGAAAAGAAATTAGAATGTCCATTTCCTTTAAATTTGGACAGTAGCTGTAAAAGTATTATTTTACTATAGTAAAACAAAAAGAGTTAAAGAAAAGTAATTTTAATTATTTTTTTCTCAAAATAAAATAAATTGTTCAACGAACAAAATCGATGATTTAAATTATCACTGTGCTTTCCGGTAATGGCTCCAATCACTACTGTGAAATGGAAGAAAAAAAAAAGAAAAGCAAAAGTAATAATCAAATATGATTATTTCACCATTGTGGAACGGAAAGCAAAAGCTTATATATAAGCATCTGTTTTTTAACATAAAAAGATTGTTGTTCACTACTGTAATTCGTATGGTTCCTCACTTCCTCTACTAAACGAAAAGAAAAGGAAAAGAAAAAAAAGGGTCAGCTATATTATGCACTAATAAAGCTATATCTTGATTCCTCACTTCCTCTACTAAACGAAAAGAAAAGGAAAAGAAAAAAAAGGGTCAGCTATATTATGCACTAATAAAGCTATATCTTGATGTATGATATACTATCCTATTGATACAAATGGAATATCTCAATAGATCTTTGATTTATAACTTTATTGATCTTCTTAATAATTCGATTAAAAAAAATCTTTTGATCTATTTTTTGTATCAAATAAAGCACTTGCTTTCTGTTATTTTATTGATCCTATGATCAATTCAAATGAAAAAATTATTCAATCGATTCTTAGATCTTTTGATCAATTGAATCAATTCTTCGATCAATAGCAATAGAAGTGGTAGTTTCTTCTTTCAATACGTATATATTGTTTTAATATAAATAATCATCTTGATTGAAAGGTTTCACTCATGTGAAAAAACAAAGCAAAATACAATATTATATCTTTCACACAGTGAATAAGAAAGAAAAGCTATGTAAAAGAAAAAAAGAAAGAAAAAGAATAGTCTAATGTTTACCGCTGTGAACAAAAAGAAAAAAGAACTAATAGCTTTGAATAAAGAAATTGAGCAAATATGTTATATGGATATTTGTACTTGTATTTCTCAGCCCGAAGAAAAAAAATGTAATATCATGGACTAAAGGGAAAAAAATTCTCTTCGGTCAAAGAAAAAATTTACACATTAAAACCATTTAGCTTGTGAGCTAAAATATTCACTATTGTGAACAAAAAGATCAAATAAATTCATGTCATCTTAATTCTAAAATAACCAAAAAAAAATTATATTGTGTCATTGGTTAATTTTTTTTATGACTGATATTTATGGTCGTAATAAATCTGAATAGAGATATACAAGTGAATACTTAGTCAAAAAATTTATTTCTAGAAACATTAAGTTCAATAGCGATATTTTGACTATAGTAAATCTAAAAAGTGAATAATTTTGTGATCCTATCACTTATATTTGAAAAATATCACTATATGTAATATTTTACCAACATTATCATATGTAAATTGGGTAATGTAAATTCTACAAAGATATTCACAATTGATAATATAAAGATCAATTAGCAAATTGGATATGCACAAGAAAATATTTTTTATCCTATATATTTTGATATTAAATCGTCTATCTTTTTTTTCAAGATGAATTCAAAGGGATATACAAGTCCAGCAAAGTTATTTATTGTATTGCATATGCCGAATCCTAAAACTAATGGTCATAGTAAATACCTCTATTGGTAAAAGACCAAAATTATATCCATCAATATATTTTGATTGTGCAATTTCTAATACAATTGCTTCACCACCGTGCACAAAGATGGATTATGAGAACATGTTATATATGATATTCTCAAGAATAAGGGAAAAAATAATAAAAAATATAACTGGAATTAAGAACACACCATTTATACCGATCCTCGTATACTCATTCAAATGATTGAAAATGTTGTAAAGGTGTAGTGACTAAGTCACAATAACCAGTTATTAGTGCTCCTATTTAAATTTATGTCTCAAAAGAGATATCTTATAAAATTAGACTATTGTATGCTAAAAGCGCAATAGATCTATTTGGTTCCAAAGATAGCATAAAGGAGCAATAACATGAGCAAATTGTTAATTATGAGACTTTTGACATCTTATAAATGTCAAAGTAGTGTATATAACTTACTCCTACTGAGTATTAGGTACCTGACTATGTATTGAGATCTCAATCAGTTATTTTACTACTTTAAATTATTGGAACCTAACTAAAAATTGATCATGATTGAATATTTATATAAACGCGTAATAACTATTAATATATGAATGAAATTGAGGATTATTTTAATTAAAATGTCTAAATAAACTGACTGGCCATCAGTAGAAAGACATAAATAAAGCAAATATTTTTTTAATTTCATTTGTCCGACGTGAAATTTTCACAATTGTGAAACGAATGTGCTACAAGGGGGAGTCGCTATATAAGATAGTATATTGTAGCACACATAATTTATTTATTGAAGAGATATAGTCTCCGGTGGTGGATGCACTTTTATTTGCTTATATTTGTATGAAATACTTCATATAAGTCGTATGTCGAACACTTCAAATCATTACATATGAATTAAGCGTCGGTCCAATTTATGTCGTATTATTTATTACTCCTATTAAATGTCTCTAGTTATACACCATTGTGTTATACTTACATCAGGGGGAGACATTTACGCAATGCACTCTTTTTCCCTTAGCATAGGTTTTTTCCCACTGGGTTTTCCTTGCAAGGTTTTTAATGAGGCAATTTATATAAGCGTATTGAAGAATAGTGTACTCTTTTTCCTTTACTAAGATTTTGTCCCATCAGGTTTTTCTTAGAAAGGTTTTAATGAGGCATATTCTCAAAATTAAATATTTAAGGGACATGAAATCTTTCATTCAGTATACAGAGTCCAACAATATGCTACTTGTATCACTGAAGACTAAGGAGACTACTCAAAGGTGATCGAACCAAACATATCTCTCCAAAGTTAACCTTTAGACATGAACTCTTGAAGAAATGTGAATCGATGTTCATCAAATTCGCTCAAGTGACAATTTGGATGATTTATTTACCAAGGCGTTACCTACATATACATTCAAGAAATTAATACACAAGATTGGCATGCAACTACTTCAAGATATCTCATGAGAGGCTGACAAGAGGGGGAGAAAAAAATATGCACTAATCTCTTTTCCTTCATCAAGGTTTTTGTCCTAATATATATATATAATGAAGAAAATGTATTATAGCCCTTTATGAATAAAATATTGCAATTAGTACCTAAACTATGATAAAAGGCACATAGGTTCCAAATAAATATAAAGATTTCACTATAGCCCCCAGTGAATAAGTATTTTAATTTAATCTCTAAACTATTAAAAATGCACATAGGTCCCTAATAAATGTTAAAATTGCACTATAATGCCCAGGGATTTAATAATATAGCAATTTTGTCCCTAAAGTATTAAATAAAGGCCCTAGATCCTAAAATGGTTAATGTAAATTGTATATATTAGTTTAGAGTATTTACGTGGGCTACAAGGCCGACGTTATGCCATGATCACATGGTGGATATGGAGATGGACGGGACCCACCGCGTTGTCCAACAAATCTTGTTACTAGTTATTCCAGTTTATGTAGAACGTACATACATATTTGATTTTTAACGAGCATATGTATTTATTTATCAAACGTTAATCGTTACAGCTAATCAAGTCAAACAGAAGGTTCAAGGATTTAGCATTATCTAGAGAATGTTAACGACAGACACGTGGAACAATCATGGTTCTAAAAGGCGCTAGGCGGTACTAGGGCGGTCGACCACCTTCGAGCACCTAGATGGCTAGGCGGCCTATTAATCGGACTTTAGGCGGTTTTTATCTAGGCGGTTTTTATTTTATTTTATATTAAATATATATAACTAATATATTGATTTGAATAATATTTACACCCTAATATATTTAAAGTATATCAATTTAACATAAATAACATAAATTTTACTATAAAATAATAAAATTTTATTATTATTAACCTAAAAAATACCAATTCAAAAAATCTAGACTTGAAATTTGAAAAATCCTACCTTCTTATTTTTCTCGTGCATTCAAACTCTAACCTAAGTAGTTTTTTCATTATATTTTGCTTATGTGTTGGGTTAGATTAGATTGAATTAGTTATTTACGGGCTAGCACACAAGGTAGTATTTGGGTTGGGCAACCCAGAAATTTGATTGGGTAGTTTATTACTTAGATTATGCACATGCGAACCTTCGAGCCGCCTTCGAAAGAAATTCTAGGCGGATCGCACTTTGGAACGCCTAGGCGGAGCGCCTAGTCGGCTAGGCAGCCTTGTTTTAGAACACTGGGAACAATACGCATAGAGTATTATATTGACAATGGTACATGAACCCCGTCGGGGAAGACGGGCACCATTTGTCTAGTGTCATCGTGAACATGATTACGGAATACATTCCCTACTACTATCACGAGTGGTCAGGAACCCCCCAACAATACACAGATCATATTTAATCCCAAACTACCAGTAAATTCCATGTTTAAATAGTTTTTTTGTTAAGACTAGATATTTAGTTAATTTTGACCGGATGACTGGTCCAAGATGTTGGAGATGTGAGCTTGCGAGAGGTTTACAATAAATATAGATTACGGAATACATTCCCTACTACTATCACGGGTGGTCAGGAACCCCCAACAATACACAGATCATATTTGGTCCCAAACTACCAGTAAATTCCATGTTTAAATAGTTTTTTTTGTTAAGACTAGATATTTAGTTAATTTTGACTTTTTTGCAGCGCTATTTTCCATTCGATGAATAGAAAACCGAACGGACAGGGCTAATATCCATAATTACGTACACAGAAAATTCATATACAAGGACCATAAAGGGGGATCCGGAATGAGTATTTAAAAACTAGTGAAATGCCTTAAAATTTCTGACCGGATGACTGGTCCAAGATGTTGGAGATGTAAGCTTGCGAGAGGTTTATAATAAATATAGATTTCAGTTAGTGAATAATCATATATCAAAATGTCAATAAATTCATTACAAACGGAAACGATTGTGGGCATGGCTAAACGAATCTTTCGACGACCCGTCACAGGATGACATGGATAATATTTCTTATATCTTTAATTGTCTTATATGCCTGATATATCGTAGATGTGTTGTCTTCCATGACGTTGTGCTTGCTCTGGATACAGTTATCCCGGAGACCGGGGTAGATGAAGCTGCTGCTACACCCTCGAATAAGAGACCCCAAAATAGTGGATGTTTACAACGAATTTTGGTGGTTGAAGAAGAAGAATGATTGGAGAGATGAGTGGTTCCATGACCATGATGTAAGTTTGAATACATTAAAGTTCAGTAAATATCAACATAATTTTCATGACATCGTCAAAATGGTCTGTTGCTTAATAATCTTAGTATAGAGAAACTAATCATATGACATATTCAGATTCTTAAATAGGAAGCACTGGAAATAAAGATTCGAATTCGAGCAGCAAAGGTATCTCATATGTGTAGAAATTGAGTATCCAAACTGCGAAAACTGACATGGGATTTTTATTATATGTTTGGTGATCAAATTGCCTGATATGTTGTCCTTTGAGTTGAAGATAAATATGATCCTAAATTAATGTAAGGCGGCATGTTTTAAAAATTGTTATTGAATAACTTACACCAATTCAGACGTTATTTAAGGCAATAGTAGCTGCTTATTGTGTTATGGGTACTCAACTGAATCAGAGAGTTTGCTAATGAAAATAACTAGACCTATCGACCGAGAAGGATTAGATGAGTCCTCTTCAGGCCATTCTTGATATTAATTGCAGCATGATTCTTGAAAATTGGGTGGATGAGCGAAGCCACGTGAAGCTTTAATAATGATTAAACCAAAATGTATTTTCAACACAGAAATGAGATTTTTCAAAAGACAGTCATACGTTGCCAATTTTTTTAATCATCCACAATTCTAATTGTTGCAACTTGCTATGAAGGAAAATACAAATTCCTCCTTTGAACAAAAAAAAAATACAAATTCCTCACTATGCTATGAACAAAAATGTGATAGAGTGGCTATATAATTGACCAATTCAAGAAAGCAAAGGCGAAAAAATCACAAGTCGTCCACGTCTGCTTCGGGATTCTCCAAGCAACGGCTCGATCATACCTCACATAGGGAACTGTTCCTATATATAAGATACCTGCTGGTAAAAATGCATATCCCTGAAAACAAGAAACTTTGTTAAACCACTTCTTCTTCTCATCTTCAGATTTTTAAGATGTTAAGGGAATATTGAGAAGAAAGTAAAATCTTCTAAAAGTACCTGTCGCATCAATGTTGGTAGACAATAATATAGGTTTGATACAAGATGCTGATAAACTATCTGAATTAGTGAATTGTCACTCGCATTTGCAAGAGTTACTCCCATCATTTTAAACCCCTCTTTATTCGCGTATATCGTTCGGTTCAAGCCCTGCGATAAAATACTCACAATAATGAGATATAATTATCCCAAATGTAATAAAAGTGTGACACACATAGAATATGTATGAGCTTACTGAAAATGACCAGCACAATATAGCATCCTGATGATGCTCAAGCTCCATCACTACCGAGTCATAATTGAAGGCGTTGCATCTCAAAAACTCAGTTCCAAAAGTTGATCTGCATTAATGAAAACCTGTCCTTACAGATCTGTGATATTTCATGCTATAAGTTGGAATTGATTGAGCAGTTGAACTTACCTATAACTATAATAGATCACATACGCAAAGGAGATCATATTAGAGTGTCCCCTTTCAGGCATTGATCCAAAGGGAGTTGCTGAATTTGCTAGTATGGTCACTGTAGCCAAAACATGGCGCATGTACCGTCTAGCCATTGTTGCAATCTCTTCCAGCTGATCACTTCTGTATGGAATCTGAAAACAAGCAATCATCACTGAGAATGATTTGCTTGACACTGAAGAGCCGCTTGTATCAGACTCCATTGGAGCTGTATCTCCATTCACTCGTCTTGACAGCTTCATTGACCAATCAGCTGTCCTGTTACACTGTAAATAAAACATATCAGAAGTAGAACATTAGTTTGTCAAAAAAAAAAGTAGAACATTAGAAAATCGAGTAAATGCAAAACATAAGCAAAACCCTTCGAGCCTAAAGCATAAATAGGGAATCATGCCTAGCACTGAGAAGAGTATATTATATAAATCAAAAAACACTCATACAAACTCTTCAACCGCTTAACGCATAGGCAATAGAAGATTCTTTTCCAAAGTAAACTACACTGAACAGTAAAAATATAGAATAAAGTATAAAATAATACCAAATTTATAAAAAAATTAAAATTGAGGGAAATAATCTTATCTATGAGGCTGTTATGTAAGATTCAGAGGTCGTTCATTTCAGAGAAACAGATATTAAAGAAACCCAAAAACATATCTTTGGTGAACAACATATTATTCCTGAAACTTATCAAGTTGGCAAATTACTTTAAACTTACTGCTGCGAAGCATGACTAGAAGTGATGGTCAATTTATATATCATGTATTTGAAATTTTAACCAAGAATAATGCTTCTAAAAAGATTTAAGATATAGTGAAACTCAACCGTCTTTGAGCCCAATGCTAGGATGCGAAATCCTGAAGATAGAAGCGTAACATTAGGATTTTTTTCGTCATAGGGTGTAAAAATAAGTTCTGAACAAGCTCCAACACAAGGATCTTTCATCCCATTGCATATCTGCAGCATAATAAAATTGTCATCATGAAGATTATAATAAAGGGTTCTATTATATGTCTTCCTACCATATAAACGGAAAAAATTGAGAAAGAAGATGAAAGGAAAAGAAGGAAGAAGAAAAGGATTGTCATTTGAGCCTATGGGTTGCAATTTCTATGCAATGTAGTCATTGTAGGTAGTTTTTTACAAGACACTATTATTCTATATTCTGACAGAGGAAGATATCTGACAGGTAAAAGACAATGAAAATTTACTGCATAACAGATCAACCTGACTGCTAATATATGATGTATTTTTGAAAGGAAATTAAATAAAGAAAATGCATCACAACCAACTACTATAAGGAAAATGAACCATATTAGCTATCGTGTAAAATCTCAGACAGAGTAAGGGGGCATAAGTGTTTTATTTGATCTTAGAAGTTAGGGGACGGTATTTTTTCTTATACATGCCTTTCTATAGAATGGTATTTTCTTTTCGTGTTATATATTTGTATAGTTCTTTCAAGTAAAAATTAGAAAATTGGAATTATATCTACGCGAAAATGAAAATAGAATGGACAAAATATTTTTTTCTAAGAGCAGAGCTGATGAGGACCTGTTCAATAGATACGGTGTCACTAAAATAATTCTTCCAGCTTAAAGCCTCGCTGTCTGCTTGAATCATTTCCATGATCTAGTAAAAAAAAAATAGATTACAAAATAAAAAACCAAACGCGCATTTAATGAGGTTACTGAAAGATTTAAATGTTGGTGCATGAAAGATTCAGGAATAGTTAACTAACCTCATCCTCATCAATATAAAGGGTTTTAACAGGACCACCACATAAGCCAGGTGCCTCAGCTGTTACCTGTGCTGCAGAGCGTGCAGCATATTTAATTCCAGCCCACTCAGGTCGATGGTGCCTCAGAATCCACACCATTCTTGGAGGGGAAATATCCTGGAACAAGGTATATACAATATTATATATCTTTTTTATGTTTCACAAGTAATTGATCTAGAACTAGCATTTCAATGAAATTAAAATAATGTTTCATGATACAAATGGTTCTTAATTTTTAAAAATTTCAAGTGCAAGTTATATTAAAAATTGGTTGAGAACTCACTTCGAATAGCTTAGAGGCCTTTATACAAAGGACTCCGTCATAATCTGCATGGATTCCCAGGTTCTTAGTTGGCTTGGTTGCTATGACCGAACCGTCAGAGTCATTATTCTCCATAAATGACCATTTATCTTCTTTAGTTAAACCATTGATAGCATCACTAAAGGACCTAAACAGACAAGAAAAAAATAAAAGTCTTTCAACATAACAACAAAAGAATGAAGATCTTTGCATAAACTTAGACTTTCAATGAGGCTTGAAAAGACAAGTCACGCTTTTTTACCTGCTTATTTTACGGCTAAATGATAGATAAGCAGGGGTATCGACAGGATAATTTTGTAGTTGCAGGCCACTCATTTCTTTAGCTATGAGCAGGATATGGTCAAGAGCCTTGCAAAAAGAAAATATAATTAGATTTTCGATTATGATAAATAAATCACTTTTATTTTTAAAACTGTATCGCATACGAAATAATGACTGCAAAATATACCCAAGGTGTAACAGGCAATAGTGCAGACAAACTTTAGATTTAGGAGTAAACAAGAGAAAAGTTTGAAAGCAAAATATGGCACATAAAACTGACAATTTAACTAGTGTATTTTTTCAGTTTCGATATTTGACAAGTTACACTGTCTTCACAAATTATAAAAAACTTTCAGACACATATAATAAGAACCAAACAAAATGGTGCTACGTCTAATATCTAGACTAGAGTGCTCCCAGAGTTAGATGATTTAATAGTTTTCTCAAGACATTCTTAAATATAAACGACATTTGAACTAGATGGACAAGTCTTATCACAAACAAGACAATGTTTTAGTTTCATAATATTATTCAGAGCAATGAGCAAAAGAAAGAGCAAACAAATATGTGGTCACAATGAGCTGTAAATATAAGTTTACTATGTCCAAGACATTAAATCCTTAGAATTTTATGAATGGGTTTAGAAAGTGTAAGAGCAAAATATTTTCATCACTAAGAGGGTTATACGTAAAAAGCACTTACCGCAACTGTCATTTTCTGAGCCAGGAGTTCTGATGACTCATAGATAGGCCGAAGCATATCACACACAGAAGATGCCTGCAAACAAATATTATTTAATATCATCTTCAACAAAGTTAGAGAGTATTTGAAATTGAAAGAGCTAAGAAGCAAATAAGACCTGTAGATCCATGTGGTCAACTATTTGTAAAATTGATCCACCCACACATGGCCTAATCAAATATCCACTTGCCAGCATCTTGGCTCTTTCAAATTCTGAATCAATCGGCCCTTGTATTGATACCCTTGATCTACATAGTGATCTTTCACATACCTTCAGTGATCACCAAAACAAAGTAAGACTTGATCAATTATAAGTTTACAGGATGAATTATAATGCAAGCTTAACTAACATGAATTGAAAGCTAACTATGTTACATCATACTATACTCTTTCCCTTTTGATAGAAAGGTAAGATCAAGTCTGGGAGACAGGGGAAACAGGGGAAGTTTGACACATATGAAAAATAATATAGGATTTCACAAAGTTAAGCTTACGAGAGGGTAAGATGAACTTACCACGAGGCTTCCATCTTCCAGAGTTGAAGTATATCTCATATTCCAGAAGTCGCGTGGGTCAGCAAAAGTAGTTGGAGCATCAAACTGATTAAAAATCAACAATTTGCATAAATGAAAAGTGTAACAACTTATAAACCAAAGGAAGAGAATGAGATGGTGAATAAAAAAAAATTAAATTAATTTACTCACTTGCATGTAAATCAGCTCAATAGTCCCCCCATTCCCAGCTGGAAACTTTGCAAAGCTTTCAGATTTTCGACAAATCCGAGACCAAGAAGCACGATCCTTTAGGATATCCATAATCTGTCAAAAAATGCAATTAAACATTAATAAGCACAACAACAGAACTGGTGAGTTTGAGGAAGTCCATAAAAGTGTTTAACAATTAACAAAATATATATTATAGACTTAAGGTGTTAGAAAATGATATGCTTGCAACCAAGGAATGGTCTATTCATTTATAATATGAGCAGGGAAATCAAAGGAAAAGTACTTCAACAGCATCAGGCATAAACAAGAAATGCCATTAAAAGCCTCCACCAGATCATATAATATGACATATTAAACAAACCATCATAAGTATATATGTTGATACAGCAGAGGTTATGTTAACACGTACCTTAACGGAATCTAAAGGGACGAAAGAAGATGCACGTGCTGCTACTCCAGCACAGTTATGAGAAACATAGGCAAAGCGAAGGGTGTTGTAACTAAACTGTAAGTAGATCATGATATGTAAATATTTGTACAAAATAATTCTCAGAGTAAGAAAATCTAGAAAGAATCAAAGAGTGGAGACCTTTATCTCAGGAAGGAGGGTCCAATCAATTCCAGTTCCTTTAGCTTTTAGAAGAAACTCCTCCTTTGTTTCCTCAGCCAGCAAGATGAGGTCTTGATATATATCACCCGTTCTTGTATTTGGTGCAGGCTCAACAATATTCAAATTAGTTTTTGTAGAAGCTACCTGTATACATTCATTATAGGTAAATTTAGTAAGATTGAAGCATTAATAATTGTGATACATCAATTAATACTATTGAAATATATCTACATATTGAAAAGGAAAGTCATAACCAATTACTGGCTCAAGAATGTTGAGAATGAATAAAGGTTTAAGTGCATCTTGCTGCTGATTGTGTTACCTTTTTCTGTAATTCATCTTCTTGCTTCATTATTTCTATAGTAGCATTCAATTTCTGGTCTTCAGCCTGACTTTCACGAAAAATTCTTTCTTCCCTGATCCTGACAAGATGGAAAAGAGGATAAGAATAGGATCAAAAGATGCAATGAAAATCTAAAATCATCAATTTCTTTTCTGTTATAATCAGGCTTATTGGACATACTTCAAGAGATGGGAACAACCAATCATTTCAAATTTACCACTTTGTATGCACAAATAGTAACTAGCCAAATTATCTAGTATCCGATTGAGCTTTATAGCTTGAGACTGAGGGAAAGAGTATCAAGTATATCCAACACTTACAGGAATTTCAATTAAACAGAATCTCCATTTCTTTTCCCTTTGGAGATTGATTCTTAATTTCATTTAGTACGGAAAAACACAATCGAAAGGATCAATGTACTAGCAGTAGAATCCACTGATAATATTATTCCAAACAGAAAATAGAAAAATCAAGCTGTAATCTCGAATTTTAGATCCGCAATTAAAAAAATCTCCAAGTAAATACAATTGAAAAATTAGAAGATAATTTATTAGTTTCAGTTTATTAAAAGAGTTAACAAATGAAGATTAGGGGAATCCTAACCTGCGGTAACAGAACCACATTTGGATCTGCTCAGCACAAAGATTTTCAAGAATTGGATGGTCAAGCAGCATCTGCTCTATCTCATCCCAACTAGGATTCTGCTTCACTGCAAACAAATTCTCCAAAAGCTGAAGCTGTTCATTAGAGAAATTGTTGTTGCTAGCCATTTCCTAAAACAAATGGATTTGCTCAAATGTTTTGAAACTAAGCAACTACGGCTCCAAACTTCCAATTGAAATTAGATTTGGTCACAGTATATGCGTTGCGTTTATACTATCGGCCTTTTTCTTTTTTGACTAAATATTAATTACCCTTTAATATTCAATTAATTGCTAGCGACAAACCTCGTCAATTCACAACTTTGAAATTTTAACCAAACACACGTGTTGAAATTCGTACCTAACTCAGTAGTAGTATATGACATCTCAGCAACCCGATATCATTACTTACATTACATAATTTCAAATATCAATTTTTATATTGTTCTCCTTTCCTGATATAACACAAACTCACATGCGTATGAGCAACAAAGATATATGATGATTTGTAGTCAGTATACACATATGTATATGCAAGTGTAAAATAAAACTGATATTCCATTAAATCAATAATTGAGTTACAGTAAAGACCGAAGGGAGGTAGCCAATCCGGTCAATATATACAACAGACTTCCAAAGAGTGAAACATAAAAGAGTCCTAGACCAGTCCAACTGCTCTTAACTTCAGCAACCACCAGTTTGAGAAGACCAACCAACCCATATAGAAGCCGAACCTGACATAAGTGGAAAACATCTTCAATCATTTCAATGAACAGCACCGCCATATTGAAAAAGCTGCAAGAAAGAACTTGACGAGCATGCGAGCTGGAACCTAACCACCAAGCTCTAGGCTCACGTAAGATGTTAAGTTAACAACTCATATAATAGAGAGTGGTTATTTATACTTCAACAAATCAAATACTTGACTTTAGTGATCTTTTTTATTTCATTTTCGTTTTTGATTGATAATCGTATAAAATAACAATCACTGGAGTAATGAGCCTCTCCTATAGATAAAAATATCTATCTATATATATATATATATATATATACATATGAAAAATTGAACAAAGGGAGAAGATTATATATTTTGAATTACAAAATAGAGAATACACAAAGATGAGACATAATACCATAAAGATTTCATCAACGGAGAATTGGTGTAGGCTGTAGAAGGTGACGACAAAGGTAAAGAGTAACAAGGAAAAATGAATAATTGCTGGAAACTGTACATTACCAAGATTTAGAGATTCGCTGCAGGACTTAATCCAGTTCCTTCCAAGAGCTCGGACCAATACCGATTTGATCCGAGCTCCTCTTCAATTAGATTACTCAATATCCGCATATTTTCACATCCAGGATTTGACTTTGTCAATCGGTTTCTATATAATTTTCTGAAATGGCTAATTCGTGGAAAGTAGACCTTGTTGTTGCGAAAAGTATTATATTTCAATAGAACTTCCTTGATATATGAACATCCCTAGAATTACAGAGATATTCAGACAATTAAATTTATGTAAATTGAAAGGTTAAACATAAATATATGAATATTAACTTCAAAAGCTAACAATTTTTTATTACGGATAGAAAAACTAAAGAAAACGAATCTATGTCACCGGAGAAATGAAGAAGAACGATGCCACATAGTTGGTTGCGCCCCTGCTTAGATTAGAGGTGGGAAGAGGGCCCGCCTGGGGGCTGCAAGGCGCGCCCCTGGATTGGTTGCCAATAGTAACAGGATATATTGGATGTAGACGAAGGCAAGGACTCAAGTTCATAATGTCCCATAATTCTCTTTCTCCAAATGGGAGGTAACTTAGCTTCTTCCCCGGGCACACAGTTTCCTTAGATAATCGTGGTTTTCTTTTTGATTATAGAAGATGTTAGTTCCTTGTAATTGGAGAGATTTCTTTGAATTAAAGTGTTTAAAACTTGGGTGAATGAGATATAAAGGGTTGAATGATTGAATGAGCATTCTGGCGGCTTTGTTTTATGAGAAAAATAGTATAAGTGTTAAGTGCTTCTCCAAAAAAAGCACTTCCAAACGGGCACCAAATATGTGCTTCTTGAAAAAAGCACTTTCAATAATTTTAGATTTCAAAATTATTTTTAATAATTTTTTAAAATTTTGAATTTTATTCCAAAAGCGCTTTTTTACTCTAAAATAAGCACTTCCAAACGGGCCCTAAAATACTCTTATATAAATATAATTTTTTATTCACTGTAGTTACTGTTTATATTCGGTCACCATCTATTGACCACCGACCACCGACTTCCACCGTCACCAGTGGTGTACTTAGTGATTTTCAAAAATATAGAGTATCGAAACAATAGAGTATCAAAAAAAGAATAGAGTATCAAAAAGATATAAAGTATCGGAGTTAAAACCGTAAGTATCGAAATAAAACAAAGAGTATTATATAGAGTACTCTATAAAATGTATAGAGTACTATTTTAAAAAAGAGAAATAATAAAAGCATAAATTTTTATTCAAGTTTCAAACCAACTAATATTACAACCATTGATTAAAAAAAGTGTTACAATCGACATCTACGAAAAGATCTTAAGAATAATAAAAAATAAAGCAGCGATTTCTTTGAGATGGAGAAAGGCTCAATGGATCGGCGCGGGTGCTTCGCGAGGAGCTCACGACGAAGCTTGGTTCCTCCGGCTGTTCAGGCGGTGGCAAACTAGAACCATGGCCAACGAAGCTCGCCGGAAGAATAGAGGTGTTTCACAAGGATCTCACGACGGATCTTGGTTCCTCCGGCTCGAACTGAGCTCAAAATCTCACTGATTCACGACGAGATCGAGATCGGAGATCGCACTGATTGTCGGAGCCTACATACGCGGTTTTCTTCGCGTGGCTTCTGACATGATTTCTCGATCTGTGCAGGCGAGCTCATTGTCACCAAGCTTCTCGAATGACATGGCTGCTCAAAGGTGTTCACGACGACACCTCAACGGAGATCTTCATCAGTCTTCACTAGGCACAAATGGCGGCGGTTTATTTGTGCATGTTCGAGATTTGTCCGATCTCGGAGAAGGTGAGGTTCATGAACTCCATCCATCGAGCTCAGAGGAGTTGAGGTGAAAAACTAGAAAAAGATAAATAATAGAGAGAGAGAGAGAGAGAGAGAGAGAGAGAGAGAGAGAGAGAGAGAGAGAGAGAGAGAGAGAGAGAGAGAGAGAGAGAGAGAGAGTTGACGGGAAAGTGATATTGAGGTGATATAATGTATTGTGTTAGGCTTTAGAAAGAAAATGATAGTATATATAGGAATAAAAACAAAAGGGGGTAAAAATGTAATTAGATTTTTAGATTTTAGTGTAAGGTCTTATTTGAGGTCTTTAGAAGAAACAGAAGATTACTGGGGATGGGAATGGTTATAAGGGGGATGTCTTTAAGACCCCGTAAATAATAATCTCTTGAAACTTTTAGGGGGTATTCAATTGGATCAATTCCCAATTAAATTAAAATAACATGCTAAATTTTTAATTAAATTACACAATAGATTAAGTATAACGATTTCTTGTGACAAATTTCTAGGGTTCTTTATTAATGCATTGACACGATTATTAACTTAATGATAAAAATGCATTTTATAACCAATGTCTAGGGTTTTACTGATGTATAAACTGATAATAGAGTGATAATCAAATGGGACTTGTTCCATTTACTAAATTGTTGTATTTTTGTTATTATGTATATTCTTTGTTTTTTGACCCATTTAGTGTAATGTAATTGCAAAAAAAAAAACAGAGAATTAAGTGTTGTAGTTTGGGCAAGGTACCATATACAGGTGAGATGAGACAAGTTCCATCTAAACTGTTTATGGTATTAGCTATTTTGTGTTATTTGTCTCATTTAGTGTAATAAAATTGCAAAAAAGATAGTTAAGTGTTCTAATTTGGGCAAGTTACCATAAACAAGTGAGATGGGACAAGTCACATCTAAACTGTTTATGATATTAGCTATTTCTGAGTTATTTGTCCCATTTAGTGTAATGTAATTGCAAAAAAAATAGTGAATTAAGTGTTGTAATTTGGGCAAGGTATCATTAACCGGTGAGATGGGAGAAGTCCAACCTAAACTGTTTATGATGTTGCCTATCCTGTGTTATTTATCTCATTTAGTGTAATGTAATTCAAAAATAAGTGGATTAAGTGTTGTAGTTTGTGAAATGTATCATAAACAGGTGAAATGGGACAAAGTCCCATCTGAACGGTTTATGATATTGGCTATTATGTGTTATTTGTCCCATTTAGTGTAATGTAATTTCAAAAAAATAGTGGATTAAATGTTGTAGTTTGTGCAATGTATCATAAACATATGAGATAGACAAAATCCCATCTCAACTGTTTATGATATTAACTATTATGTGTTTATTGTCCAATTTATTGTAATAAAATTGCAAAACAGCTAAGATGGTTTTCAAATCAGTTTTTTTTTATATTGAATGGATTAACAATTGTATTTCTTGTATCTTGATAAAGATATGTCTAATTATGAAGTTCAATCATCAGCCAACGAGTTATTTACCGCACTAAAACACAAAAAGATCAAAAGGACGCACATACGTGCTTGCAAAGCATTACCATTTTTTATCTATTTGATCAAGAAATTACACAAGAAGACAACAGAAAAAAACTATGTGTAAAGACAACACAACCATAACATCTGTCATTCTAGCATACAACAGTAGAAGTAGGAAAATGGAATTTGCCAGAAAAAGCATTGAAATTACAGAAACGGATGTGAGACTTATAATGAGAGTCGAAGGTGGTACTCGGGAAATTCCACGCTTGACCAGAAAAGACGTACTTTCTTCAAAATGGCTTAAAAACAGTTACAAGACCATGAAGGCTAACTCACAACAAAAACTCTTAAAGATCGAATCAAAATATTGTTAGAGGACGATGATATGAGTGATAAAGCATTGAGGGATTTAGCTCGGCTAATATGTATTTTAGCCCTACATACCTGCTTCTATCCGTATAAAGCAGGAAGAATAGAATGGACCGCAATTGGCCTATACCAATACCTTAAAAGGATAAGGAAGTACAATTGGGAAAGTGATATGGCTAACAAGCCCATGTCATCTATGACATCACAGAGTACTTGACATATAAAACGACTGAAATGCATGATTATGGTAAGTAATATATAAGCAAATTTGATTATATAATATACATTTACTAACTTACATGTTATGTGTTTAGATGTAGCCATTCGTCTTCGAGCATATAAATCGTTGGGAAGCAAGTGAAGAATATGTTTATCCACGTTACTTCAAGTGATTAGATACTATTGATCTCCAATAAAGAGAGACTAGCAAGGCGAAGTATATTTATACGTTTCGAGCTAGAAATTTAAGTGAAAAATTTAAGTTCAAAGTTATTTTATCGTGAAAAACATGTGTAGTAAAATTGTATAGCTTTGCAGGTTAGAATAGGTGACCTCGAGCCATCTGAACATCAAACTTTTCAGATGGAGGATGGAGTGGAATACAGTGAAAACGGGGGATGATGAAGAAGAGGAAGAAGAAGAAGAAATCTCTGATGAAGATAAAGATGAACAATACTCTGATGAAGATGAAGAAGATGAAGAAGAGAACTTCAATGGGCAGGAATATGAGGACAAAGAGGATGAAGATGAGATGGATTTTTGAAATGGACGGCGATGAAAAGGACATGGGTTCGGTGAATAATGAGGATGAAGACATGGGATCTGAGATTGATAAGGATTAAGAGGACATGGGTTCCGAGAAAGCTGAAGATGAAGAAGTTGTTGCAAAAACAACTTGTGGGGAAAAAGAGAAGGAAGTCTCTGACACTGATGAAGTAAATCCGAATGAAGATAGTATTTAATTTGATGATCGTGTCCCATTTGATGACAATGTCCCATTTAATGATGAACTGGAGATACTGGAAAAAAGTAGTGAAGAACCAATGCAAGAAAAAGAGAATCAACTGTTTGATACTGAGGCAGTAAATAATCAAGATATTGTCCCATTAGATATACTGGAGAGACAAGAAACATGTACATAAGATGTTAACAATAATGGCTCAGATTTACATTTATTCAGTCTGGGATTATCACAATTAGACAGTGATGTTGAAAATGCTGTAAATTACGAATTTTACGGAAGAACAAGCAGCAAAAACAAAGAAATTGAAGTAGTTACAAGGGAGGATGAGACAAATAAAGTAGATTCTATGATATCAATGGAGGGAAAATAAGTTTGATGGAGAAGAAGTTATATTTTGTGATAGAGGAGAGAGAAAAGATAAAAGCCGAGTTGAAGACAAAAGACGATACAATAAAATCATTAGAAATCCAGTTAAAAGAAACAACGGAAACATAATAATAGGCAAGAGAAAACGAATAAGAATTCAAAAGTAATTGGTATAAAATGCGAATAATGTATGCTGAAGCTACTAATGAGAATACATTACTAAAGCATCAAGTTGAAAGCCAAGAAAGAGAGCTTAGTGAAATGAGAATCAAAATTGGTGAAATACAAGATAGGGAAACATATATGGATAGAGATGTGTATAGGGAACACATATAGTAAGCCAGTATTGAGCTAGAGAATGAGTTTAAGATGAAAGCAGCTTTAATCGAAGTAAACAAATTGTTGAATGATGAAAATGATGAATTAGTTGCGAGCTACAGGATGATTTAAATATGTCCTTACAAGAACCGGTATTTGATGTTAAACCAATTGCACACATGACTCAAGAAGAAGTACCCGTTGTTAGAAAGAAAAAATAGGTTGTTAGAAAAAATAAACCAACCAAGAGAAAACCAGAAACAACTGAACAAAACAAACAAGAAAACATTGATCAACAGAAGGAGCATTAAGTTGAAAAATATCCCAAAGATGAACAAACACCAGATCCTCAAACTATTATAAATAAATGAAAAAACCATCCGAGGAAAAAAGCAAGAACAAAGAAGAAAAAAATAGCGTGCAAGGATCCTGTTACACCTTCTAGGATGGTTAAACGAGTTGGGATGATCTTAGGGAAGGAAGAGAAAAAGTTACTGGGAGCTCATATGTGGGACAACCAACAAAAAAAAGCAAGACACATGGTACCTCATAGGGGGCCTCGAAAGTTACTATAGTTGCACCTTTAGCATTTTCTCAAAGCATATTTGATTTTTCTTTTTGAAAATGGAAAACGAACATGAGAATGTGAATATTTGGGAAGATAAGGATTTAAGCATCACAGTTGCTGAAGCAATGCAACTTGCTCGAAAAGGAGAAGAAATTTATGAAAAGGTGTGGGGTTTTGTAATATATAGTTAAGTTTGATAAGAGTATATTTTAATGTTATAAATGGGATTTTGTATAATTAGTCATTTCTAGAGTCTTGAGAATTATGGAAAAAAAGGTTTACGGAAAGTGAGGCTATCCATATCGACATTGGAAACGAGGTGAGTGTGATTATTTGTAAACACTAAATACCGTGTGTTGAATAAATTGATTTATAAATAATGTTGAATTATAGGTCTTTCTAAACGAAGATGATGATGAAGGAAAAGAAAAATATATGATCGAGCAATTCAGGACTTTTTACAAGACACATAAGTATGTGTTATTTCCGTTAAAACAAAATTTGGAAGAAACAATTTCTAGACAATAAGGATATACTACAAAAAGGAATGTATATTTATATTCAAAACACAAAGTCATAAGGTGTAGAAACAAAACAAATGCCAACGCAGAGAATCTAGTGGATAAATTGATCTCCAGGGTGATACTTCCTGAACACAATAAGAAAAAAAATCAACTATTTCAGAAGAAAGTCTGAGCTACGAAACTATCATGTTCTTACCGAGATTAATCATCAATTATTTGGGAATATATTCACTTATAATTGCCGCTGAACTATATGGAAACAAGCTCATTGCCACTAGATACAAAAAAGGGAAGGCAGAAAAGTGGCTGGTCTGCATCCTAAATTGGTTGATGAATGAATATTGGAACAAGAATATATGTGTATACAAAAATGTAGATGAAGAATTGCATATGTACAATTAGTTTAATACTTTTATATGTACGAGTAGTTTTAAACTTTTAATGTACGAATAGTTCTATTTTGATGCTTAAAAACATTTTTATAAGTGTGTTTGTTAAGATTGCATGTTTAAATGAATATGAATATACAAATGGGACTTATCCCATTAAGGTCAGATGGGAATTATCCCATTAACGTTAGATGGGACTTGTCACATCTCTTAACTCATAACAAAATGTTCAGATATCAACAAGTGGTTAAAAACTTAACATATGATTCATAATATAAACAAAAAAATTATTCAAGTAAATTGTAAGAATCCTAGCAAAAAAAATATGGAAGCATTGTTTTAGTAGAATGCAGGATTTGAACTTGGAATCTCATAAGTAAAGGGTTAGAGTTTTACTACTAGGTTATGTATAATCGTCAAGTATACTTGTTATATATAAATTTATAACACGAGTTATGAAACACATAACACTTAATTAAGGTAGATGGGACTTATCCAATTAAGGTTGGAAAAAACTTAACATATAATTCATAATATCAACAAAAAAATCCTGCAAGTAAATTGTAAAAATCCTAGCAAGAAAATTGTTGGAACATTTTTTTAGTAGCGCAGGAGAATATATTAGTAGCATGCGGGATTTGGACTTGGAATCTCATGATTAAAGTGTTAGCGTTTTACCGCTAGGCTATGTATAATCGTCGAATATAATTGTTATATGTAGATATATAACACATGTTATGAAACACATAACACTTAATTAAGGTAGATGAGACTTATCCGTTGAGGTTGGAAATATCAACAAAAAAATGTAAATAAATTGCAAAAATTATAGAAAAAAAAAGGTCGGACCATTTTTTAGTAACATAAGAGAATATTTTAGTAGCATGCAGGATTTAAACTTGGAATCTCATAAGTAAAGGGTTAGCGTTTTACCACTAGACTATGTATAATCGCCGTATATACTTGTTATATATAGATATATATAACACGTGTTATGAAACACATAACACTTAATTAAGATAGATGGGATTTATCCAATTAAGGTTGAAAAAACACTTAATTGGATAGGATAATATTTCATAATATCAACAAACAGATCATGCAAGTAAACTGTAAGAACTATAGAAAAAAGTGGGAGCATTTCTTTGGTAGCATGCGAATTTCGAACTTGGAAACTCATAACTAAAAGGTTAGCGTTTTACCGCTAGACTATGTATAATCATCAAATATAATTGTTATAACACAAGTAATATTAACAACGTCTACATAAAATGGGACAAATCCCATTGCATAATACCATCTGCACAAATCTGTATGAACCTTGGGCCTTTTGGAAGGCTTATTTTAGAGTAAAAAATGTTTTAAAATAAAATTAAAATTTTAAATAAAATTAAAATTTTAAATAAAATTATTAAAAAAATTGATGGGTTGTGTAATGGCACACGGTTGATGTTTGTAAGGTTTTCATCACGTGTAATTGAATCTCTCATTTTGACTGGAGATAGATATGGTAATCTGGTATTCATTCCAAGAATATCTCTAACACCTTCCTCGACAGAAGTAATATTTGTAATGACAAGGAGACAATTTCCTATCCGTATAGCCTACGCCATGACCACCAATAAATCTCAAGGACAATCTGTGAAGTTCGTTGGAATCGATTTACGAACACCTGTATTTAGTCATGGGCAATTGTATGTCGCCTTATCTAGATGCACAAGTTATGATCGCATACGTCTACTTCTTTCCGACGAAGATAATCAAACCACAACAAATATAGTGTACCCAGAGGTTTTGATATAGTGTGTGACTACTTATGGTATGCATACAATATTAACAATTACAATATATTAAAATTTTGTTAATATATAATAACTAATATACTGTTATAAACTCATTTAGTGGATATTCATTCCAGCCCATGGGCTAGTAGTCAAGCCCATGAACACTAGGATTTAGGGTTACCTATTACCTATAAATAGGATCTCCCACTATGTAATCTTGACATTCTCTGATAATAAACAGAACACTCCTCTTTCTTTCTCTACTATTCACAACACGTTATCAGCACGATAGTCTCTCCATTCCAAACACTAGGTAATATATTTTTAATTTTAATTTTTCGTCAAATTTTTTTTCCATAATCGCATATTTTTTTGTTTTTGTTCAACAAGAATCAATCACATAAAGAAATTATATTCTTTCTTTTATTCTTTTCCTTCTTTTGTTCGACGGTTACACTGACAAGAACAAAAAATTTCTTTGTTAAAGAGATTCCAATATTACTACTGTGAATTGAAGAAAAAAAAACAATGATGTTCACTACAGTGAACGGATAAAAAAAGATTAAAAAAAGTAGTAATATCGTATTGATGAAATGGTTTTATCTCTTTGAAATAAAGAAATAATCAAAGAGAAAATCAAAATAAAAACCAATATTATCCATTCACTACTGTGAAAAATAGAAAGAAAAGAAGCAAAAGACATTTGTATTTATTCACTACTGTGAAGAAGAGAAAAAAATACAAAGTTTTATGTTCACTGCCGTGAACTAGAAGAAAAAGAAAAAGATTAAAAAATTAGTGATATCGTAGAAAACAAAAAAAATGATGCTCTACACAAGTAATCTATTTTTTTATGAAAAGAAATTAGAATATCCATTTCCTTTAAATTTGGACGGTACAGTAAAACAAAAAGAGTTAAAGAAAAATAATTTTAATTATTTTTTTCTCAAAATAAAATAAATTGTTCAACTAACAAAATCGATGATTTAAATTATCACAGTGCTTTCCGATAATGGCTCCAATCAATACTGTGAAATGGAAGAAAAAAAAAGAAAAGCAAAAGTAATAATCAAATATGATTATTTCACCATTGTGGAACTAAAAGCAAAAGCTTATATATAAGCATCCGTTTTTTTTTACATAAAAACATTGTTGTTCACTACTGTAATTCGTATGGTTCCTCACTTCCTCTACTAAACGAAAAGAAAAGGAAAAGAAAAAAAAGGGTCAGCTATATTATGCACTAATAAAGCTATATCTTGATGTATGATATACTATCCTATTGATACAAATGGAATATCTTAATAGATCTTTGATTTATAACTTTATTGATCTTCTAACCAATTCGATTAAAAAAAATCTTTTGATCTATTTTTTGTATTAAATAAAGTACTTGCTTTCTGTTATTTTATTGATCCTATGATCAATTCAAATGAAAAAATTATTTAAACGATTCTTAGATCTTTTGATCAATTGAATCAATTCTTCGATCAATAGCAATAGAAGTGGTAGTTTCTGCTTTCAATACGTATATATTGTTTTAATATAAATAATCATCTTGATTGAAAGGTTTCACTCATGTGAAAAAATAAAGCAAAATACAATATTATATCTTTCACACAGTGAAGAAGAAAGAAAAGCTATGTAAAAGAAAAAAAGAAAAAAAAGAATAGTCTAATGTTTACTGCTGTGAACAAAAAGAAAAAAGAACTAATAGCTTTGAATAAAGAAATTAAGCAAATATGTTATATGGATATTTGTACTTGTATTTCTCAGCCCGAAGAAAAAAAAAATGTAATATCATGGATTAAAGGGAAAAAAAATTCTCTTCGGTCAAAGAAATAATTTACACATTAAAACCATTTAGCTTGTGAGCTAAAATATTCACTATTGTGAACAAAAAGATCAAATAAATTCATGTCATCTTAATTCTAAATATAACCAAAAAAAATTATATTGTGTCATTGGTTAATTTTTTTTTATGACTGATATTTATGGTCGTAATAAATCTGAATAGAGATATACAAGTGAATACTTGGTCAAAATTTTATTTCGAGAAACATTAAGTTCAGTAGCGATATTTTAACTATAGTAAATTTAAAAAGTAAATAATTTTGTGATCCTATCACTTATATTTGAAAAATATCACTATATGTGATATTTTACCAACATTATCATATGTAAATTGGGCAATGTAAATTCTACAAGAATATTCACAATTGATAATATAAAGATCAATTAGCAAATTGGATATGCACAAGCAAATATTTTTATCCTATATATTTTGATATTAAATCGTCTATCTTTTTTTTCAAGATGAATTCAGAGGGATATACAAGTCCAGCAAAGTTATTTATTGTATTGCATATGCCGAATCGCTAAAACTAATGCTCATAGTAAATACCCCTATTGGTAAAAGACCAAAATTATATCCATCAATATATTTTGATTGTGTAATTTCTAATACAATTGCTCCACCACTGTGCACAAAGATGGATTATGAGAACATGTTATATATGATATTCTCAAGAATAAGGGAAGACATAATAAAAAAATATAACTGGAATTAAGAACACACCATTTATACCGATCCTCGTATACTCATTCAAATGATTGAAAATATTGTAAAGGTGTAGTGACTAAGTCACAATAACCAGTTATCAGTGATCCTATTTAAATTTATGTCTCAAAAGAGCTATCTTATAAAATTAGACTATTGTATGCTAAAAGCGCAATAGATTTATTTAGTTTCAAAGATAGCATAAAGGAGCAATAACATGAGCAAATTGAAAATTATGAGACTTTTGACATCTTATAAATGTCAAAGTAGCATATATAACTGAGAATTAAAATACTCCTACTGAGTATTAGGTACCTGACTATGTATTGAGATCTCAATTAGTTATTTTACTACTTTAAATTATTGGAACCTAACTAAAAATTGATCATGATTGAATATTTATATAAACGCGTAATAACTATTAATATATGAATGAAATCGAGAATTATTTTAATTAAAATGTCTAAATAAACTGACTGGCCATCAGTAGAAAGACATAAATAAAGCAAATATTTTTTTAATTTCACCTGTCCGACGTGAAATTTTCACAATTGTGAAACGAATGTGCTACAAGGGGGAGTCGCTATATAAGATAGTATATAGTAGCACACATAATTTATTTATTGAAGAGATATAGTCTCCGGTGGTGGATGCACTTTTATTTGCTTATATTTGTATGAAATACTTCATATAAGCCGTATGTCGAACACTTCAAATCATTATATATGAATTAAGCGTTGATCCAATTTATGTCGTATTATTTATTACTCCTATTAAATGTCTCTAGTTATACACCATTGTGTTATACTTACATCAGGGGGAGACATTTACGCAATGCACTCTTTTTCCCTTAGCATAGGTTTTTTCCCACTGGGTTTTCCTTTCAAGGTTTTTAATGAGGCAATTTATATAAGCGTATTGAAGAATAGTGTACTCTTTTTCCTTTACTAAGATTTTGTACCATCAGGTTTTTCTTAGAAAGGTTTTAATGAGGCATATTCTCAAAATTAAATATTTAAGGGACATGAAATCTTTCAATCAGTAAACATAGTCCAACAATATGCTACTTGTATCGCTGAAGACTAAGGAGGCTACTCAAAGGTGATCGAACCAAACATATCTCTCCAAAGTTATCCTTTAGACATGAACTCTTGAAGAAATGTGAATCGATGTTCATCAAATTCTCTCAAGTGACAATTTGGACGATTTATTTCCAAGGCATTACCTACATATACATTCAAGAAAATTAATACACAAGATTGGCATGCAACTACTTCAAGATCTCTTAGGAGAGGCTGACAAGAGGGGGAGAAAAATACGCACTACACTCTTTTTCTTCATCAAGGTTTTGTCCTAATAGGTTTTCCTGATAAAGGTTTTTATGAGGTAGTTTTAGTTAGCGTATAAAGAAATGTACTCTTTTTCCTTCACTAGATTTTTTCCTAGTATGTTTTTCTAGGAAGGTTTTAATGAGGCATATTTTTAGGGACTGAATATCCAGGGGGGGGGGTGTTATAAACCCATTTAGTGGATATTCATTCCAGCCTATGGGCTAGTAGTCAAGCCCATGAACACTAGGATTTAGGGTTACCTATTACCTATAAATAGGAGCTCCCACTATGTAATCTTGACACTCTCTAATAATAAACAGAACGCTCATCTTTCTTTCTCTGCTATTCACAACATATACGATATTGTTACCATTACACAGGTTTTGGCTGGATGGGAATACAATCACATAATTTTTATAAGAGTATATCTTGGTTAATTGATATATGGTTTATGTAACTGTTTGTGAAAACTGCATCCTACTTTTTGTGTTTGGTTGAATTTTTATCAGTTTATTTTTATCTCAAAAATTATTTGTTTATTCCGTGTAAATTATTATTTCTAAATCAATATTGTAAGAGCGCCTTCAGGCACGGGTTCATACCTAATACAATAAATTTGGACCGTAAAAAAAACTCTGAAAATATACATTTTTTTCATTATATATATAATGAAAAAAATGTATTATAGCCCTTTATGAATAAAATATTGCAATTTGTACCTAAACTATGATAAAAGGCACATAGGTTCCAAATAAATATAAAGATTTCACTATAGCCCCCAGTGAATAAGTATTTTAATTTAATCCCTAAACTATTAAAAATGTACATAGGTCCCTAATAAATGTTAAAATTGCACTATAATGCCCAGGGATTTAATAATATAGCAATTTTGTCCCTAAAGTATTAAATAAAGGCCCTAGATCCCTAAAATGGTTAATGTAAATTGTATATATTTGTTTAGAGTATTTACGTGGGCTACATGGCCGACGTTATGCCATGATCACATGGTGGATATGGAGATGGACGGGACCCACCGCGTTGTCCAACAAATCTTGTTACTAGTTGTTCCAGTTTATGTAGAAAGTACATACATATTTGATTTTTAACGAGCATATGTATTTATTTATCAAACGTTGATCGTTACAGCTAATCAAGTCAAACAGAAGGTTCAAGGATTTAGCATTCTCTAGAGAATGTTAAGGACAGACACGTGGAACAATACGCATAGAGTATTATATTGACAATGGTACATGAACCCCGTCGGGGAAGACGGGCACCATTTGTCTAGTGTCATCGTGAACATGATTACGGAATACATTCCCTACTACTATCAGGAGTGGTCAGGAACCCCCAACAATACGCAGATCATATTTGGTCCCAAACTACCAGTAAATTCCATGTTTAAATAGTTTTTTTGTTAAGACTAGATATTTAGTTAATTTTGACTTTTTTGCAGCGCTATTTTCCATTCGATGAATAGAAAACCAAACGGACAGGACTAATATCCATAATAACGTACACAGAAAATTCATATACAAGGACCATAAAGGGGGATCCGGAATGAGTATTTAAAAACTAGTGAAATGCCTTAAAATTTCTGACCGGATGACTGGTCCAAGATGTTGGAGATGTGAGCTTGCGAGAGGTTTATAATAAATATAGATTTCAGTTAGTGAATAATCATATATCAAAATGTCAATAAATTCATTACAAACGGAAACGATTATGGGCATGGCTAAACGAATCTTTCGACGACCCGTCACAGGATCACATGGATATATCGTAGATGTGTTGTCTTCCATGACGTTGTGCTTGCTCTGGATACAGTTATCCCGGAGACCGGGGTAGATGAAGCTGCTGCTACACCCTCGAATAAGAGACCCCAAAATAGTGGACGTTTACAACGAATTTTGGTGGTTGAAGAAGAAGAATGATTGGAGAGATGAGTGGTTCCATGACCATGATGTAAGTTTGAATACATTAAAGTTCAGTAAATATCAACATAATTTTCATGACATCGTCAAAATGGTCTGTTGTTTAATAATCTTAGTATAGAGAAACTAATCATATGACATATTCAGATTCTTAGATAGGAAGCACTGGAAATAAAGATTCGAATTCGAGCAGCAAAGGTATCTCATATGTGTAGAAATTGAGTATCCAAACTGCGAAAACTGACATGGGATTTTTATTATATGTTTGGTGATCAAATTGCCTGATATGTTGTCCTTTGAGTTGAAGATAAATATGATCCTAAATTAATGTAAGGCGGCATGTTTTAAAAATTGTTCTTGAGTAACTTACACCAATTCAGACATTATTTAAGGCAATAGTAGCTGCTTATTGTGTTATGGGTACTCAACTGAATCAGAGATTTGCTAATGAAAATAACTAGACCTATCGACCAAGAAGGATTAGATGAGTCCTCTTCAGGCCATTCTTGATATTAATTGCAGCATGATTCTTGAAAATTTGGTGGATGAGCGAAGCCACGTGAAGCTTTAATAATATGATTAAACCAAAATGTATTTTCAACACAGAAATGAGATTTTTCAAAAGACAGTCATACGTTGCCAATTTTTTTAATCATCCACAATTCTAATTGTTGCAACTTGCTATGAAGGAAAATACAAATTCCTCCTTTGAACAAAAAAAAAAATACAAATTCCTCACTATGCTATGAACAAAAATGTGATAGAGTGGCTATATAATTGACCAATTCAAGAAAGCAAAGGCGAAAAAATCACAAGTCGTCCACGTCTGCTTCGGGATTCTCCAAGCAACGGCTCGATCATACCTCACATAGGGAACTGTTCCTATATATAAGATACCTGCTGGTAAAAATGCATATCCCTGAAAACAAGAAACTTTGTTAAACCACTTCTTCTTCTCATCTTCAGATTTTTAAGATGTTAAGGGAATATTGAGAAGAAAGTAAAATCTTCTAAAAGTACCTGTCGCATCAATGTTGGTAGACAATAATATAGGTTTGATACAAGATGCTGATAAACTATCTGAATTAGTGAATTGTCACTCGCATTTGCAAGAGTTACTCCCATCATTTTAAACCCCTCTTTATTCGCGTATATCGTTCGGTTCAAGCCCTGCGATAAAATACTCACAATAATGAGATATAATTATCCCAAATGTAATAAAAGTGTGACACACATAGAAAATGTATGAGCTTACTGAAAATGACCAGCACAATATAGCATCCTGATGATGCTCAAGCTCCATCACTACCGAGTCATAATTGAAGGCGTTGCATCTCAAAAACTCAGTTCCAAAAGTTGATCTGCATTAATGAAAACCTGTCCTTACAGATCTGGGATATTTCATGCTATAAGTTGGAATTGATTGAGCAGTTGAACTTACCTATAACTATAATAGATCACATACGCAAAGGAGATCATATTAGAGTGTCCCCTTTCAGGCATTGATCCAAAGGGAGTTGCTGGATTTGCTAGTATGGTCACTGTAGCCAAAACATGGCGCATGTACCGTCTAGCCATTGTTGCAATCTCTTCCAGCTGATCAGTTCTGTATGGAATCTGAAAACAAGCAATCATCACTGAGAATGATTTGCTTGACACTGAAGAGCCGCTTGTATCAGATTCCATTGGAGCTGTATCTCCATTCACGCGTCTTGACAGCTTCATTGACCAATCAGCTGTCCTGTTACACTGTAAAAACACATATCAGAAGTAGAACATTAGTTTGTCAAAAAAAAAAAGTAGAACATTAGAAAATCGAGTAAATGCAAAACATAAGCAAAACCCTTTGAGCCTAAAGCATAAAATAGGGAATCATGCCTAGCACTGAGAAGAGTATATTATATAAATCAAAAAACACTCATACAAACTCTTCAACCGCTTAACGCATAGGCAATAGAAGATTCTTTTCCAAAGTAAACTACACTGAACAGTAAAAATATAGAATAAAGTATAAAATAATACCAAATTTATAAAAAAATTAAAATTGAGGGAAATAATCTTATCTATGAGGCTGTTATGTAAGATTCAGAGGTTGTTCATTTCAGAGAAACAGATATTAAAGAAACCCAAAAACATATCTTTGGTGAACAACATATTATTCCTGAAACTTATCAAGTTGGTAAATTACTTTAAACTTACTGCTGCGAAGCATGACTAGAAGTGATGGTAAATTTATATATCATGTATTTGAAATTTTAACCAAGAATAATGCTTATAAAAAGATTTAAGATATAGTGAAACTCAACCGTCTTTGAGCCCAATGCTAGGATGCGAAATCCTGAAGATAGAAGCGTAACATTAGGATTTTTTTCGTCATAGGGTGTAAAAATAAGTTCTGAACAAGCTCCAACACAAGGATCTTTCATCCCATTGCATATCTGCAGAATAATAAAATTGTCATCATCAAGATTATAATAAAGGGTTCTATTATATGTCTTCCTACCATATAAACGGAAAAAATTGAGAAAGAAGATAAAAGGAAAAGAAGGAAGAAGAAAAGGATGGGCATTTGAGCCTATGGGTCGCAATTTCTACGCAATGTAGTCATTGTAGGTAGTTTTCTACAAGATGCTATTATTCTATATTCTGACAGAGAAAGATATCTGACAGGTAAAAGACAATGAAAATTTACTGCATAACAGATCAACCTGACTGCTAATATATGATGTATTTTTGAAAGGAAATTAAATAAAGAAAATGTATCACAACCAACTACTATAAGGACAATGAACCATATTAGCTATTGTGTAAAATCTCAGACAGAGTAAGGGGGCATAAAAGTTTTATTTGATCTTAGAAGTTAGAGGACGGTATTTTTTCTTATACATGCCTTTCTATAGAATGGTATTTTCTTTTCGTGTTATATATTTGTATAGTTCTTTAAAGTAAAAATTAGAAAATTGGAATTACATCTACGCGAAAATGAAAATAGAATGGACAAAATATTAAAATCTAAGAGCAGAGCTGATGAGGACCTGTTCAATAGATACGGTGTCACTAAAATAATTCTTCCAGCTTAAAGCCTCGCTGTCTGCTTGAATCATTTCCATGATCTAGTAAAAAAAAATTAGATTACAAAATAAAAAACCAAACGCGCATTTAATGAGGTTACTGAAAGATTTAAATGTTGGTGCACGAAAGATTCAGGAATAGTTAACTAACCTCATCCTCATCAATATAGAGGGTTTTAACAGGACCACCACATAAGCCAGGTGCCTCAGCTGTTACCTGTGCTGCAGAGCGTGCAGCATATTTAATTCCAGCCCACTCAGGTCGATGGTGCCTCAGAATCCACACCATTCTTGGAGGGGAAATATCCTGGAACAAGGTATATACAATATTATATATCTTTTTTATGTTTCACAAGTAATTGATCTAGAACTAGCATTTCAATGAAATTAAAATAATGTTTCATGATACAAATGGTTCTTAATTTTTAAAAATTTCAAGTGCAAGTTATATTAAAATTTGGTTGAGAACTCACTTCGAATAGCTTAGAGGCCTTTATACAAAGGACTCCGTCATAATCTGCATGGATACCCAGGTTCTTAGTTGGCTTGGTTGCTATGACCGAACCGTCAGAGTCATTATTCTCCATAAATGACCATTTATCTTCTTTAGTTAAACCATTGATAGCATCACTAAAGGACCTAAACAGACAAGAAAAAAATAAAAGTCTTTCAACATAACAACAAAAGAATGAAGAGATCTTTGCATAAACTTAGACTTTCAATGAGGCTTGAAAAGACAAGTCACGCTTTTTTACCTGCTTATTTTACGGCTAAATGATAGATAAGCAGGGGTATCGACAGGATAATTTTGTAGTTGCAGGCCACTCATTTCTTTAGCTATGAGCAGGATATGGTCAAGAGCCTTGCAAAAAGAAAATATAATTAGATTTTCGATTATGATAAATAAATCACTTTTATTTTTAAAACTGTATCGCATACGAAATAATGACTGCAAAATATACCCAAGGTGTAACAGGCAATAGTGCAGACAAACTTTAGATTTAGGAGTAAACAAGAGAAAAGTTTGAAAGCAAATATATGGCACATAAAACTGACAATTTAACTAGTGTATTTTTTCAGTTTCGATATTTGACAAGTTACACTGTCTTCACAAATTATAAAAAACTTTCAGACACATATAATAAGAACCAAACAAAATGGTGCTACGTCTAATATCTAGACTAGAGTGCTCCCAGAGTTAGATGATTTAATAGTTTTCTCAAGACATTCTTAAATATAAACGACATTTGAACTAGATGGACAAGTCTTATCACAAACAAGACAATGTTTTAGTTTCATAATATTATTCAGAGCAATGAGCAAAAGAAAGAGCAAACAAATGTGTGTGTGGTTACAATGAGCTGTAAATATAAGTTTACTATGTCCAAGATATTAAATCCTTATAATTTTATGAATGGGTTTAGAAAGTGTAAGAGCAGAATATTTACATCACTAAGAGAGTTATACGTAAAAAGCACTTACCGCAACTGTCATTTTCTGAGCCAGGAGTTCTGATGACTCATAGATAGGCCGAAGCATATCACACACAGAAGATGCCTGCAAACAAATATTTTTTAATATCATCTTCAACAAAGTTAGAGAGTATTTGAAATTGAAAGAGCTAAGAAGCAAATAAGACCTGTAGATCCATGTGGTCAACTATTTGTAAAATTGATCCACCCGCACATGGCCTAATCAAATATCCACTTGCCAGCATCTTGGCTCTTTCAAATTCTGAATCAATCGGCCCTTGTATTGATACCCTTGATCTACATAGTGATCTTTCACATACCTTCAGTGATCACCAAAACAAAGTAAGACTTGATCAATTATAAGTTTACAGGATGAATTATAATGCAAGCTTAACTAACATGAATTGAAAGCTAACTATGTTACATCATACTATACTCTTTCCCTTTTGATAGAAAGGTAAGATCAAGTCTGGGAGACAGAGGAAACAGGGGAAGTTTGACACATATGAAAAATAATATAGGATTTCACAAAGTTAAGCTTACGAGAGGGTAAGATGAACTTACCACGAGGCTTCCATCTTCCAGAGTGGAAGTATATCTCATATTCCAGAAGTCGCGTGGGTCAGCAAAAGTAGTTGGAGCATCAAACTGATTAAAAATCAACAATTTGCATAAATGAAAAGTGTAACAACTTATAAACCAAAGGAGGAGAATGAGATGGTGAATAAATAAAAATTAAATTAATTTACTCACTTGCATGTAAATCAGCTCAATAGTCCCCCCATTCCCAGCTGGAAACTTTGCAAAGCTTTCAGATTTTCGACAAATCCGGGACCAAGAAGCACGATCCTTTAGGATATCCATAATCTGTCAAAAAATGCAATTAAACATTAATAAGCATAACAACAGAACTGGTGAGTTTGAGGAAGTCCATAAAAGTGTTTTACAATTAACAAAATATATATTATAGACTCAAGGTGTTAGAAAATTATATGCTTGCAACCAAGGATTGGTCTATTCATTTATAATATGAACAGGGAAATCAAAGGAAAAGTACTTCAACAGTATCAGGCATAAACAAGAAATGCCATTAAAAGCCTCCACCAGATCATATAATATGACATATTAAACAAACCATCATAAGTATATATGTTGATACAGCAGAGGTTATGTTAACGCGTACCTTAACGGAATCTAAAGGGACGAAAGAAGATGCACGTGCCGCTACTCCAGCACAGTTATGAGAAACATAGGCAAAGCGAAGGGTGTTGTAACTAAACTGTAAGTAGATCATGATATGTAAATATTTGTACAAAATAATTCTCAGAGTAAGAAAATCTAGAAAGAATCAAAGAGTGGAGACCTTTATCTCAGGAAGGAGGGTCCAATCAATTCCAGTTCCTTTAGCTTTTAGAAGAAACTCCTCCTTTGTTTCCTCAGCCAGCAAGATGAGGTCTTGATATATATCACCCGTTCTTGTATTTTGTGCAGGCTCAACAATATTCAAATTAGTTTTTGTAGAAGCTACCTGTATACATTCATTATAGGTAAATTTAGTAAGATTGAAGCATTAATAATTGTGATACATCAATTAATACTATTGAAATATATCTACATATTGAAAAGGAAAGTCATAAACAATTACTGGCTCAAGAATGTTGAGAATGAATAAAGGTTTAAGTGCATCTTGCTGCTGATTGTGTTACCTTTTTCTGTAATTCATCTTCTTGCTTCATTATTTCTATAGTAGCATTCAATTTCTGGTCTTCAGCCTGACTTTCACGAAAAATTCTTTCTTCCCTGATCCTGACAAGATGGAAAAGAGGATAAGAATAGGATCAAAAGATGCAATGAAAATCTAAAATCATCAATTTCTTTTCTGTTATAATCAGGCTTATTGGACATACTTCAAGAGATGGGAACAACCAATCATTTCAAATGTACCACTTTGTATGCACAAATAGTAACTAGCCAAATTATCTAGTATCCGATTGAGCTTTATAGCTTGAGACTGAGGGAAAGAGTATCAAGTATATCCAACACTTACAGGACTTTCAATTAAACAGAATCTCCATTTCTTTTCCCTTTGGAGATTGATTCTTAATTTCATTTAGTACGGAAAAACACAATCGAAAGGATCAATGTACTAGCAGTAGAATCCACTGATAATATTATTCCAAACAGAAAATAGAAAAATCAAGGTGTAATCTCGAATATTAGATCCGCAATTAAAAAAATCTCCAAGTAAATACGACTGAAAAATTAGAAGATAATTTATTAGTTTCAGTTTATTAAAAGAGTTAACAAATGAAGATTAGGGGAATCCTAACCTGCGGTAACAGAACCACATTTGGATCTGCTCAGCACAAAGATTTTCAAGAATTGGATGGTCAAGCAGCATCTGCTCTATCTCATCCCAACTAGGATTCTGCTTCACTGCAAACAAATTCTCCAAAAGCTGAAGCTGTTCATTAGAGAAATTGTTGTTGCTAGCCATTTCCTAAAACAAGTGGATTTGCTCAATGTTTTGAAACTAAGCAACTACGGCTCCAAACTTCCAATTGAAATTAGATTTGGTCACAGTATATGCGTTGCGTTTGTACTATCGGCCTTTTTCTTTTTTGACTAAATATTAATTACCCTTTAATATTCAATTAATTGCTAGCGACAAACCTCGTCAATTCACAATTTTGAAATTTTAACCAAACGCACGTGTTGAAATTCGTACCTAACTCAGTAGTAGTATATGACATCTCAGCAACCCGATATCATAACTTACATTACATAATACTAAATATCAATTTTTATATTGTTCTCCTTTCCTGATATAACACAAACTCACATGCGTATGAGCAACAAATATATATGATGATTTGTAGTCAGTATACACATATGTATATGCAAGTGTAAAATAAAACTGATATTCCATTAAATCAAGAATTGAGTTACAGTAAAGACCGAAGGGAGGTAGCCAATCCGGTCAATATATACAACAGACTTCCAAAGAGTGAAACATAAAAGAGTCCTAGACCAGTCCAACTGCTCTTAACTTCAGCAACCACCAGTTTGAGTAGACCAACCAACCCATATAGAAGCCTAACCTGACATAAGTGGAAAACATCTTCTATGATTTCAATGAACAGCACCGCCATATTGAAAAAGCTGCAAGAGAGAACTTGACGAGCATGCGAGCTGGAACCTAACCACCAAGCTCTAGGCTCACATATATAAGATGTTGAGTTAACAACTCATATAATAAAGAGTAGTTATTTATACTTCAACAAATCAAATACTTGACTTTAGTGATCTTTTTTTTTTTCATTTTCGTTTTTGATTGATAATAGTATAAAATAACAATCATTGGAGTAATGAGCCTCTCCTATACATAAAAATATCTATATATATATATATATACATATGAAAAATTGAACAAAGGGAGACGATTAAATATTTCGAATTAAAATATAGAGAATACACAAAGATGAGACATAATACCATAAAGGGTTTCAACAACGGAGAATTGGTGTAGGTTGTAGAAGGAGACGACAAAGGTAAAGAGTAACAAGGAAAAATGAATATTTGGTGGAAACTGTACATCACCAAGATTTAGAGATTCGCTGCAAGACTTAATCCAGTTCCTTCCAAGAGCTCGGACCAATACCAATTTGATCCGAGCTCCTCTTCAATTAGATTACTCAATATCAGCATATTTTCACATCCAGGATTTGACTTTGTCAATCGGTTTCTATATAATTTTCTGAAATGGCTAATTCGTTGAAAGTAGACCTTGTTGTTGCGAACAGTATTATATTTCAATAGAACTTCCTTGATATATGAACATACCTAGAATTACAGAGATATTCAGACAATTAAATTTATGTAAATTGAAAGGTTAAACATAAATATATGAATATTAAAAAACTTCAAAAGCTAACAATTTTTTATTACGGATAGAAAAGCTAAAGAAAACGAATGTATGTCACCGGAGAAATGGAGAAGAACGATGCCACATAGTTGGTTGCGCCCCTGCTTAGATTAGAGGTGGGAAGAGGGCCCGCCTGGGGGCTGCAAGGCGCGCCCCTGCTTAGACAGCAGATTATGTCTCAACCCCTGGATTGGTTGCCAATATTAACAGGATATATTGGATGTAGAGGAAGGCAAGGACTCAAGTTCATAATGTCCCATAATTCTCTTTCTCCAAATGGGAGGTAACTTAGCTTCTTCCCCGGGCTCACAGTTTCCTTAGATAATCGTGGTTTTTTTTTTTTATTATTATAGAAGATGTTAGTTCCTTGTAATTGGAGAGATTTTTTTGAATTAAAGTGTTTAAAACTTGGGTGAATGAGATATAAAGGGTTGAATGAGCATTCCGGCGGCTTTGTTTTATGAGAAATAGTATAAGTGTTACCAAATACTAAAAGGGGTTATTGTTGAAAACATCCTTCTTAAATTCTCTAATTGTTTTTTTATGCCTTCAATAATCTTATTTATAAAAAAATGCCTAATGAAATAATTATTTATAGAAAACATCCCCTTTATATTTTCTATACCTTTATTAATTCGATCACATGCGCGCGTCCGTGAAATTTTTTTTAAATCGTCATAACTAATTCAAAAAAAATCAAAAAATTAAAAAAAAAAATATTTTTGAATAAATCTAATTAATATTTACGTCTATGAATTTTTTGGGTTTTTTTTGAATTTTTTTAATTTTTTCGAATTTTTTTAATTTTTTTTTCGCAGACACGGAATTCCATGTTTTAAACATGGAATTCCGTGTTTTAAACCGTGAAATAAACATGGAATTCCATGTTTTAAACATGAAATTCCATGTTTCAAACATGAAATTCTATGTTTTAAACATGGAATTTCGTGTCTGCGAAAAAAAAAATTAAAAAAATCAAAAAAAATCAAAAAAAATCAAAAAATTCAGAAAATTCCGAAAAAAATCATAGACGTAAATATTAATTTGATTTATCCAAATATGATTTTTTTTGATTTTTTTGATTTTTTTTGAATTAGTTATGACGATTTTAAAAAAATTTCACGGACGCGCGCGCGTGTTTATTAGTTTTTTTCTTATTTTTTAATTGTTAATTATAAGGGGGCTGTTTTCAATAAATATTTTTTTCTAGGCACCTTTTTCTAAATAAGTTTTTTAATAGGCATCAATCAACAATTGGCTCATACTAAAATACTCTTATATAAATATAAATTTTTATTAATTGTAGTTATTGTTTATATTCGGTCACCATCTATCGACCACTGACCATCGACCACCGACTTCCACCGTCACCAATGGTGTGCTTAGTGATTTTCAAAAATATAGAGTATCGAAACAATAGAGTATCAAAAAAAGAATAGAGTATCAAAAAGATATAAAGTATCGGAGTTAAAACCGTAAGTATCGAAATAAAACAAAGAGTATTATATAGAGTACTCTATAAAATGTATAGAGTACTATTTTAAAAAAGAGAAATAATAAAAGCATAAATTTTTATTCAAGTTTCAAACCAACTAATATTACAACCATTGATTAAAAAAAGTATTACAATCGACATCTACGAAAAGATCTTAAGAATAATAAAAAATAGAGCAGCGATTTCTTTGAGACGGAGAAAGGCTCAATGGATCGGCGCGGGTGCTTCGCGAGGAGCTCACGACGAAGCTTGGTTCCTCCGGCTGTTCAGGCGGTGGCAAACCAGAACCATGGCCAACGAAGCTCGCCGGAAGAATAGAGGTGTTTCACAAGGATCTCACGACGGATCTTGGTTCCTCCGGCTCGAACTGAGCTCAAAATCTCACTGATTCACGACGAGATCGAGATCGGAGATCGCACTGATTGTCGGAGCCTACATACGCGGTTTTCTTCGCGTGGCTTCTGACATGATTTCTCGATCTGTGCAGGCGAGCTCATTGTCACCAAGCTTCTCGAATGACATGGCTGCTCAAAGGTGTTCACGACGACACCTCAACGGAGATCTTCGTCTGTCTTCACTAGGCACAAATGGCGGCGGTTTATTTGTGCATGTTCGAGATTTGTCCGATCTCGGAGAAGGTGAGGTTCATGAACTCCATCCATCGAGCTCAGAGGAGTTGAGGTGAAAAACTAGAAAAAGATAAATAATAGAGAGAGAGAGAGAGAGAGAGAGAGAGAGAGAGAGAGAGAGAGAGAGAGAGAGAGAGAGAGAGAGAGAGAGAGAGAGAGAGAGAGAGAGAGTTGACGGGAAAGTGATATTGAGGTGATATAATGTATTGTGTTAGGGTTTAGAAAGAAAATGATAGTATATATAGGAATAAAAACAAAAGGGGGTAAAAATGTAATTAGATTTTTAGATTTTAGTGTAAGGTCTTATTTGAGGTCTTTAGAAGAAACAGAAGATTACTGGGGATGGGAATGGTTATAAGGGGGATGTCTTTAAGACCCCGTAAATAATAATCTCTTGAAACTTTTAGGGGGTATTCAATTGGATCAATTCCCAATTAAATTAAAATAACATGCTAAATTTTTAATTAAATTACGCAATAGATTAAGTATAACGATTTCTTGTGACAAATTTCTAGGGTTCTTTATTAATGCATTGACACGATTATTAACTTAATGATAAAAATGCATTTTATAACCAATTTCTAGGGTTTTACTGATGTATAAACTGATAATAGAGTGATAATCAAATGGGACTTGTTCCATTTACTAAATTGTTGTATTTTTTGTTATTATGCATATTCTTTGTTTTTTGACCCATTTAGTGTAATGTAATTGCAAAAAAAAAAATAGAGAATTAAGTGTTGTAGTTTGGGCAAGGTACCATATACAGGTGAGATGAGACAAGTTCCATCTAAACTGTTTATGGTATTAGCTATTTTGTGTTATTTGTCTCATTTAGTGTAATAAAATTGCAAAAAAGATAGTTAGTTAAGTGTTCTAATTTAGGCAAGTTACCATAAACAAGTGAGATGGGACAAGTCCCATCTAAACTGTTTATGATATTAGCTATTTCTGAGTTATTTGTCCCATTTAGTGTAATGTAATTGCAAAAAAAATAGTGAATTAAGTGTTGTAATTTGGGCAAGGTATCATTAACCGGTGAGATGGGAGAAGTCCAACCTAAACTGTTTATGATGTTGCCTATCTTGTGTTATTTATCTCATTTAGTGTAATGTAATTAAAAAAAAAGTGGATTAAGTGTTGTAGTTTGTGATGTATCATAAACAGGTGAAATGGGACAAAGTCCCATCTAAACGGTTTATGATATTGGCTATTATGTGTTATTTGTCCCATTTAGTGTAATGTAATTTCAAAAAAATAGTGGATTAAATGTTGTAGTTTGTGCAATGTATCATAAACATGTGAGATAGACAAAATCCCATCTCAACTGTTTATGATATTAACTATTATGTGTTTATTGTCCAATTTATTGTAATAAAATTGCAAAACAGCTAAGATGGTTTTCAAATCAGTTTTTTTTATATTGAATGGATTAACAATTGTATTTCTTGTATCTTGATAAAGATATGTCTAATTATGAGGTTCAATCATCAGCCAACGGGTTATTTACCGCACTAAAACACAAAAAGATCAAAAGGACGCACATACGTGCTTGCAAAGCATTACCATTTTTTATCTATTTGATCAAGAAATTACACAAGAAGACAACAGAAAAAAACTATGTGTAAAGACAACACAACCATAACATCTGTCATTCAAGCATACAACAGTAGAAGTAGGAAAATGGAATTTGCCAGAGAAAGCATTGAAATTATAGAAACGGATGTGAGACTTATAATGAGAGTCGAAGGTGGTACTCGGGAAATTCCACGCTTGACCAGAAAAGACGTACTTTCTTCAAAATGGCTTAAAAAACAGTTACAAGACCATGAAGGCTAACTCACAACAAAAACTCTTAAAGATCGAATCAAAATATTGTTAGAGGACGATGATATGAGTGATAAAGCATTGAGGGATTTAGCTCGGCTAATATGTATTTTAGCCCTACATACCTGCTTCTATCCGTATAAAGCAGGAAGAATAGAATGGACCGCACTTGGCCTATCCCAATACCTTAAAAGGATAAGGAAGTACAATTGGGAAAGTGATATGGCTAACAAGCCCATGTCATCTATGACATTACAGAGTACTTGACATATAAAAGGACTGAGATGCATGATTATGGTAAGTAATATATAAGCAAATTTGATTATATAATATACGTTTACTAACTTACATGTTATGTGTTTAAATGTAGCCATTCGTCTTCGAGCATATAAATCGTTGGGAAGCAAGTGAAGAATATGTTTATTCACGTTACTTCAAGTGATTAGATACTATTGATCTCCAATAAAGAGAGACTAGCAAGGCGAAGTATATTTATACGTTTCGAGGTAGAAATTTAAGTGAAAATTTTAAGTTCAAAGTTTTTTTATCATGAAAAACATGTGTAGGAAAATTGTATAGCTTTGCAGGTTAGAACAGGTGACCTCGAGCCATCTGAACATCAAACTTTTCAGATGGAGGATGGAGTGGAATACAGTGAAAACGGGGGATGATGAAGAAAAGGAAGAAGAAGAAATCTCTGATGAAGATAAAGATGAACAATACTCTGATGAAGATGAAGAGGATGAAGAAGAGAACTTCAATGGGCAGGAATATGAGGACAAAGAGGATGAAGATGAGATGGATTTTTGAAATGGATGGCGATGAAGAGGACATGGGTTCGGTGAATAATGAGGATGAAGACATGGGATCTGAGATTGATAAGGATTAAGAGGACACGGGTTCCGAGAAAGCTGAAGATGAAGAAGTTGTTGCAAAAACAACTTGTGGGGAAAAAGAGAAGGAAGTCTCTGACACTGATGAAGTAAATCCGAATGAAGATAGTATTTAATTTGATGATCGTGTCCCATTTGATGACAATGTCCCATTTAATGATGAACTGGAGATACTGGAAAAAAGTAGTGAAGAACCGATGCAAGAAAAAGAGAATTAACTGTTTGATACTGAGGCAGTAAATAATCAAGATATTGTCCCATTAGATATACTGGAGAGACAAGAAACATGTACATAAGATGTTAACAATAGTGGCTCAGATTTACATTTATTCAGTCTGGGATTATCACAATTAGACAGTGATGTTGAAAATGCTGTAAATTACGGATTTTACGGAAGAACAAGCAGCAAAAACAAAGAAATTGAAGTAGTTACAAGGGAGGATGAGACAAATAAAGTAGATTCTATAATATCAATGGAGGGAAAATAAGTTTGATGGAGAAGAAGTTATATTTTGTGATAGAGGAGAGAGAAAAGATAGAAGCCGAGTTGAAGACAAAAGACGATACAATAAAATCATTAGAAATCCAGTTAAAAGAAACAACGGAAACATAATAATAGGAAAGAGAAAATGAATAAGAATTCAAAAGTAATTGGTATAAAATGCGAATAATGTATGCTGAAGCTACTAATGAGAATACATTACTAAAGCATCAAGTTGAAAGCCAAGAAAGAGAGCTTAGTGAAATGAGAATCAAAATTGGTGAAATACAAGATAGGGAAACATATATGGATAGAGATGTGTATAGGGAACACATATAGTAAGCCAGTATTGAGCTAGAGAATGAGTTTAAGATGAAAGCAGCTTTAATCGAAGTAAACAAATTGTTGAATGATGAAAATGATGAATTATTTGCGAGCTACAGGATGATTTAAATATGTCCTTACAAGAACCGGTATTTGATGTTAAACCAATTGCACACATGACTCAAGAAGAAGTACCCGTTGTTAGAAAGAAAAAATAGGTTGTTAGAAAAAATAAACCAACCAAGAGAAAACCAGAAACAACTGAACAAAACAAACAAGAAAACATTGATCAACAGAAGGAGCATTAAGTTGAAAAATATCCCAAAGATGAACAAACACCAGATCCTCAAACTGTTATAAATAAATGAAAAAACCATCCGAGGAAAAAAGCAAGAACAAAGAAGAAAAAAATAGAGTGCAAGGATCCTGTTACACCTTCTAGGATGGTTAAACGAGTTGGGGATGATCTTAGGGAAGGAAGATAAAAATTTACTGGGATCTCATATGTGGGACAACCAACAAAAAAAAGCAAGACACATGGTACCTCATAGGGGGCCTCGAAAGTTACTATAGTTGCACCTTTAGCATTTTCTCAAAGCATATTTGATTTTTCTTTTTGAAAATGGAAAACGAACATGAGAATGTGAATATTTGGGAAGATAAGGATATAAGCATCACAGTTGCTGAAGCAATGCAACTTGCTCGAAAAGGAGAAGAAATTTATGAAAAGGTGTGGGGTTTTGTAATATATAGTTAAGTTTGATAAGAGTATATTTTAATGTTATAAATGGGATTTTGTATAATTAGTCATTGCTAGAGTCTTGAGAATTATGGAAAAAAAGGTTTACGGAAAGTGAGGCTATCCATATCGACATTGGAAACAAGGTGAGTGTGATTATTTGTAAACACTAAAAAACCGTGTGTTGAATAAATTGATTTATAAGTAATGTTGAATTATAGGTCTTTCTAAACGAAGATGATGATGAAGTACAAGAAAAATATATGATCGAGCAATTCAGGACTTTTTACAAGACATATAAGTATGTGTTATTTCCGTTAAAAACAAAATTTGGAAGAAACAATTTCTAGACAATAAGGATATACTACAAAAAGGAATGTATATTTATATTCAAAACACAAAGTCATAAGGTGTAGGAAACAAAACAAATGCCAACGTAGAGAATCTAGTGGATAAATTGATCTCCAAGGTGATACTTCCTGAACACAATAAGAAAAAAAATCAACTATTTCAGAAGAAAGACTGAGCTACGAAACTATCATGTTCCTACCGAGATTAATCATCAATTATTTGGGAATATATTCACTTATAATTGCCGCTGAACTATATGGAAACAAGCTCATTGCCACTAGAAGCAAAAAAAGGGAGGCAGAAAAGTGGCTGGTCTGCATCCTAAATTGGTTGATGAATGAATATTGGGACAAGAATATATGTGTATACAAAAATGTGAATGAAGAATTGCATATGTACAATTAGTTTAATACTTTTATATGTACGAGTAGTTTTAAACTTTTAATGTACGAATAGTTCTATTTTGATGCTTAAAAACATTTTTATAAGTGTGTTTGTTAAGATTGCATGTTTAAATGAATATGAAGATACAAATGGGACTTATCCCATTAAGGTCAGATGGGAATTATCCCATTGACGTTAGATGGGACTTGTCACATCTCTTAACTCATAACAAAATGTTCAGATATCAACAAGTGGTTAAAAACTTAACATATGATTCATAATATAAACAAAAAAATTATTCAAGTAAATTGTAAGAATCCTGGCAAAAAAAATATGGAAGCATTGTTTTAGTAGAATGCAGGATTTGAACTTGGAATCTCACAAGTAAAGGGTTAGAGTTTTACTACTAGGTTATGTATAATCGTCAAGTATACTTGTTATATATAAATTTATAACACGAGTTATGAAACACATAACACTTAATTAAGGTAGATGGGACTTATCCAATTAAGGTTGGAAAAAACTTAACATATAATTCATAATATCAACAAAAAAATCCTGCAAGTAAATTGTAAAAATCCTAGCAAGAAAATTGTTGGAACATTTCTTTAGTAGCGTAGGAGAATATATTAGTAGCATGCGGGATTTGGACTTGGAATCTCATGATTAAAGTGTTAGCGTTTTACCGCTAGGCTATGTATAATCGTCGAATATAATTGTTATATGTAGATATATAACACATGTTATGAAACACATAACACTTAATTAAGGTAGATGAGACTTATCAGTTGAGGTTGGAAATATACTTAACATATATTTCATAATATCAACAAAAAAATGTAAATAAATTGCAAAAATTATAGAAAAAAAAGGTCGGATCATTTTTTAGTAACATAAGAGAATATTTTAGTAGCATGCAGGATTTAAACTTGGAATCTCATAAGTAGCGTTTTACCACTAGACTATGTATAATCGCCGTATATACTTGTTATATATAGATATATATAACACGTATTATGAAACACATAACACTTAATTAAGATAGATGGGATTTATCCAATTAAGGTTGAAAAAACACTTAATTGGATAGGATAATATTTCATAATATCAACAAACAGATCATGCAAGTAAACTGTAAGAACTATAGAAAAAAGTGGGAGCATTTCTTTGGTAGCATGCGAATTTCGAACTTGGAAACTCATAACTAAAAGGTTAGCGTTTTACCGCTAGACTATGTATAATCATCAAATATAATTGTTATAACACAAGTAATATTAACAACGTCTACATAAAATGGGACAAATGCCATTGCATAATACCATCTGCACAAATCTATATGAACCTTGGGCCTTTTGGAAGGCTTATTTTAGAGTAAAAAATGTTTTAAAATAAAATTAAAATTATTAAAAAAATTGATGGGTTGTGTAATGGCACACGATTGATGTTTGTAAGGTTTTCATCACGTGTAATTGAATCTCTCATTTTGACTGGAGATAGATATGGTAATCTGGTATTCATTCCAAGAATATCTCTAACACCTTCCTCGACAGAAGTAATATTTGTAATGACAAGGAGACAATTTCATATCCGTATAGCCTACGCCATGACCACCAATAAATCTCAAGGACAATCTGTGAAGTTCGTTGGAATCGATTTACGAACACCTGTATTTAGTCATGGACAATTGTATGTCGCCTTATCTAGATGCACAAGTTATGATCACATACGTCTACTTCTTTCCGACGAAGATAATCAAACCACAACAAATATAGTGTACCCAGAGGTTTTGATATAGTGTGTGACTACTTATGGTATGCATACAATATTAACAATTACAATATATTAAAATTTTGTTAATATATAATAACTAATATACTGTTATAAACCCATTTAGTGGATATTCATTCCAGCCCATGGGCTAGTAGTCAAGCCCATGAATACTAGGATTTAGGGTTACCTATTACCTATAAATAGGAGCTCCCACTATGTAATCTTGACACTCTCTGATAATAAACAGAACACTCCTCTTTCTTTCTCTGCTATTCACAACATGTTATCAGCACGATAGTCTCTCCATTCCAAACACTAGGTAATATATTTTTAATTTTAATTTTTCGTCAAATTTTTTTTTCCATAATCGCATATTTTTTTGTTTTTGTTCAACAAGAAACAATCACATAAAGAAATTGTATTCTTTCTTTTATTCTTTTCCTTCTTTTGTTCGACGGTTACACTGACAAGAACAAAAAATTTCTTTGTTAAAGAGATTCCAATATTACTACTGTGAATTGAAGAAAAAAAAACAAGAGTAATGATATTTGTCACCCTTTTTGTATCACTCTTTTATCACCTTCTACGTGTATGCCTACATGTACCAATGAATGGATTTCTCTATCTTATTTGATTTTTCTCTATCTTCTATTCATGGAAATCAGAACATATATATAGAAGGGTGATAAAAAGGTGACATGAAAAGGGGTGACAAATATCATTACTCAAAAAACAATGATGTTCACTACAGTGAACGGATAAGAAAAGATTAAAAAAAGTAGTAATATCGTATTGATGAAATGGTTTTATCACTTTGAAATAAAGAAATAATCAAAGAGAAAATCAAAATAAAAACCAATATTATCCATTCACTACTGTGAAAAATAGAAAGAAAGGAAGAAAAAGACATTTGTATTTATTCACTACTGTGAAGAAGAGAAAAAAATACAAAGTTTTATGTTCACTGCTGTGAACTAGAAGAAAAAGAAAAAGATTAGAAAATTAGTGATATCGTAGAAAACAAAAAAATGATGCTCTACACAAGTAATCTATTTTTTTAAATTTGGACTGTAGCTGTAAAAGTATTATTTTACTACAGTAAAACAAAAAGAGTTAAAGAAAAATAATTTTAATTATTTTTTTTCAAAATAAAATAAATTGGTCAACGAACAAAATCGATGATTTAAATTAGAGTAATGATATATGTCACCCATTTTCATGTCACTCTTTTATCACCCTTCTATATATGTGTTATGATTTCCTTGAATAGAAGATAGAGAAAAATTAAATAGGATAGAGAAATCAATTCATTGGTACATGTAAGCATACACGTAGGAGGTGATAAAATGGTGATACAAAAAAAGTGACAAATATCATTACTCTTTAAATTATCACAGTGCTTTCCGATAATGGCTCCAATCAATAATGTGAAATGGAAGAAAAAAAAGAAAAGCAAAAGTAATAATCAAATATGATTATTTCACCATTGTGGAACTGAAAGCAAAAGCTTATATATAAGCATCCGTTTTTTTTTACATAAAAACATTGTTGTTCACTACTGTAATTCGTATGGTTCCTCACTTCCTCTACTAAACGAAAAGAAAAGGAAAAAAAAAACGGGTCAGCTATATTATGCACTAATAAAGCTATATCTTGATGTATGATATACTATCCTATTGATACAAATGGAATATCTTAATAGATCTTTGATTTATAACTTTATTGATCTTCTAACCAATTCGATTAAAAAAAAAATCTTTTGATCTATTTTTTGTATCAAATAAAGTACTTGCTTTCTGTTATTTTATTGATCCTATGATCAATTCAAATGAAAAAATTATTCAAACGATTCTTAGATCTTTTGATCAATTGAATCAATTCTTCGATCAATAGCAATAGAAGTGGTAGTTTCTGCTTTCAATACGTATATATTGTTTTAATATAAATAATCATCTTGATTGAAAGGTTTCACTCATGTGAAAAAACAAAGCAAAATACAATATTATATCTTTCACACAGTGAAGAAGAAAGAAAAGCTATGTAAAAGAAAAAAAGAAAAAAAAAATAGTCTAATGTTTACTGCTGTGAACAAAAAGAAAAAAGAACTAATAGCTTTGAATAAAGAAATTAAGCAAATATGTTATATGGATATTTGCACTTGTATTTCTCAGCCCGAAGAAAAAAAAATGTAATATCATGGATTAAAGGGAAAAAAAATTCTCTTCGGTCAAAGAAATAATTTACACATTAAAACCATTTAACTTGTGAGCTAAAATATTCACTATTGTGAACAAAAAGATCAAATAAATTCATGTCATCTTAATTCTAAATATAACCAAAGAAAATTATATTGTGTCATTGGTTAATTTTTTTTATGACTGATATTTATGGTCGTAATAAATCTGAATAGAGATATACAAGTGAATACTTGGTCAAAATTTTATTTCGAGAAACATTAAGTTCAGTAGCGATATTTTGACTATAGTAAATTTAAAAAGTAAATAATTTTGTGATCCTATCACTTATATTTGAAAAATATCACTATATGTGATATTTTACCAACATTATCATATGTAAATTGGGTAATGTAAATTCTACAAGAATATTCACAATTGATAATATAAAGATCAATTAGCAAATTGGATATGCACAAGCAAATATTTTTATCCTATATATTTTGATATTAAATCGTCTATCTTTTTTTTCAAGATGAATTCAGAGGGATATACAAGTCCAGCAAAGTTATTTATTGTATTGCGTATGCCGAATCGCTAAAACTAATGCTCATAGTAAATACCCCTATTGGTAAAAGACCAAAGTTATATCCATCAATATATTTTGATTGTGTAATTTCTAATACAATTGCTCCACCACCGTGCACAAAGATGGATTATGAGAACATGTTATATATGATATTCTCAAGAATAAGGGAAGACATAATAAAAAAATATAACTGGAATTAAGAACACACCATTTATACCGATCCTCGTATACTCATTCAAATGATTGAAAATATTGTAAAGGTGTAGTGACTAATTCACAATAACCAGTTATCAGTGCTCCTATTTAAATTTATGTCTCAAAAGAGCTATCTTATAAAATTAGACTATTGTATGCTAAAAGCGCAATAGATCTATTTGGTTCCAAAGATAGCATAAAGGAGCAATAACATGAGCAAATTGTTAATTATGAGACTTTTGACATCTTATAAATGTCAAAGTAGCATATATAACTGAGAATTAAAATACTCCTACTGAGTATTAGGTACCTGACTATGTATTGAGATCTCAATCAGTTATTTTACTACTTTAAATTATTGGAACCTAACTAAAAATTTATCATGATTGAATATTTATATAAACTCGTAATAACTATTAATATATGAATGAAATCGAGGATTATTTTAATTAAAATGTCTAAATAAACTAACTGGCCATCAGTAGAAAGACATAAATAAAGCAAATATTTTTTTAATTTCACTTGTCCGACGTGAAATTTTCACAATTGTGAAACGAATGTGCTACAAGGGGGAGTCGCTATATAAGATACTATATTGTAGCACACATAATTTATTTATTGAAGAGATATAGTCTCCGGTGGTGGATGCACTTTTATTTGCTTATATTTGTATGAAATACTTCATATAAGCGGTATGTCGAACACTTCAAATCATTATATATGAATTAAGCGTCGATCCAAATTATGTCGTATTATTTATTATTCCTATTAAATGTCTCTAGTTATACACCATTGTGTTATACTTACATCAGGGGGAGACATTTACGCAATGCACTCTTTTTCCCTTAGGATAGGTTTTTTCCCACTGGGTTTTCCTTTCAAGGTTTTTAATGAGGCAATTTATATAAGCGTATTGAAGAATAGTGTACTCTTTTTCCTTTACTAAGATTTTGTACCATCGGGTTTTTCTTAGAAAGGTTTTAATGAAGCATATTCTCAAAATTAAATATTTAAGGGACATGAAATCTTTCAATCAGTAAACATAGTCCAACAATATGCTACTTGTATCGCTGAAGACTAAGGAGGCTACTCAAAGGTGATCGAACCAAACATATCTCTCCAAAGTTATCCTTTAGACATGAACTCTTGAAGAAATGTGAATCGATGTTCATCAAATTCGCTCAAGTGACAATTTGGACGATTTATTTCCAAGGCATTACCTACATATACATTCAAGAAATTAATACACAAGATTGGCATGCAACTACTTCAAGATCTCTCAGGAGAGGCTGACAAGAGGGGGAGAAAAATACGCACTACACTCTTTTCCTTCATCAAGGTTTTGTCCTAATAGGTTTTCCTGATAAAGGTTTTTATGAGGTAGTTTTAGTTAGCGTATAAAGAAATGTACTCTTTTTCCTTCACTAGATTTTTTCCTACTAGGTTTTTCTAGGAAGGTTTTAATGAGGCATATTTTTAGGGACTGAATATCCAAGGGGGGGTGTTATAAACCCATTTAGTGGATATTCATTCCAGCCTATGGGCTAGTAGTCAAGCCCATGAACACTAGGATTTAGGATTACCTATTACCTATAAATAGGAGCTCCCACTTTGTAATCTTGACACTCTCTAATAATAAACAGAACGCTCATCTTTCTTTCTCTGCTATTCACAACATATACGATATTGTTACCATTACACAGGTTTTGGCTGGATGGGAATACAATCACATAATTTTTATAAGAGTATATCTTGGTTAATTGATATATGGTTTATGTAACTGTTTGTGAAAACTGCATCCTACTTTTTGTGTTTGGTTGAATTTTTATCAGTTTATTTTTATCTCAAGAATTATTTGTTTATTCCGTGTAAATTATTTTTTCTAAATCAATATTGTAAGAGTGCCTTCAGGCACGGGTTCATACCTAATACAATAAATTTGGACCGTAAAAAAAACTCTGAAAAGATACATTTTTTTCATTATATATATATATAATGAAAAAAATGTATATGAATAAAATATTGCAATTAGTACCTAAACTATGATAAAAGGCACATAGGTTCCAAATAAATATAAAGATTTCACTATAGCCCCCAGTGAATAAGTATTTTAATTTAATCCCTAAACTATTACAAATGTACATAGGTCCCTAATAAATGTTAAAATTGCACTATAATGCCCAGGGATTTAATAATATAGCAATTTTCTCCCTAAAGTATTAAATAAAGGCCCTAGATCCCTAAAATGGTTAATGTAAATTGTATATATTTGTTTAGAGTATTTACGTGGGCTACATGGCCGACGTTATGCCATGATCACATGGTGGATATGGAGATGGACGGGACCCACCGCGTTGTCCAACAAATCTTGTTACTAGTTGTTCCAGTTTATGTAGAAAGTACATACATATTTGATTTTTAACGAGCATATGTATTTATTTATCAAACGTTGATCGTTACAGCTAATCAAGTCAAACAGAAGGTTCAAGGATTTAGCATTCTCTAGAGAATGTTAAGGACAGACACGTGGAACAATACGCATAGAGTATTATATTGACAATGGTACATGAACCCCGTCGGGGAAGACGGGCACCATTTGTCTAGTGTCATCGTGAACATGATTACGGAATACATTCCCTACTACTATCACGAGTGGTCAGGAACCCCCCAACAATACACAAATCATATTTAATCCCAAACTACCAGTAAATTCCATGTTTAAATAGTTTTTTTGTTAAGACTAGATATTTAGTTAATTTTGACCGGATGACTGGTCCAAGATGTTGGAGATGTGAGCTTGCGAGAGGTTTACAATAAATATAGATTTCAGTTAGTGAATAATCATATATCAAAATGTCAATAAATTCATTACAAACGGAAACGATTGTGGGCATGGCTAAACGAATCTTTCGACGACCCGTCACAGGATCACATGGATAATATTTCTTATATCTTTAATTGTCTTATATGCCTGATATATCGTAGATGTGTTGTCTTCCATGACGTTGTGCTTGCTCTGGATACAGTTATCCCGGAGACCGGGGTAGATGAAGCTGCTGCTACACCCTCGAATAAGAGACCCCAAAATAGTGGACGTTTACAACGAATTTTGGTGGTTGAAGAAGAAGAATGATTGGAGAGATGAGTGGTTCCATGACCATGATGTAAGTTTGAATACATTAAAGTTCAATAAATATCAACATAAGTTTCATGACATCGTCAAAATGGTATGTTGCTTAGTAATCTTAGTGCCCGTTTGGGATTGATTATTTTGGAGCTAAAAGCGCTTTTTGATTAAAATTAAAATATTTGCAAAAAATATTAAAATATATTTTGATATCTAAAATCACTTTAAGTGATTATTTTGATAATCACTAATCTGGTGCTTTTTCTAAAAGTGATTTTTAGAGTCTAAATATTACTATGGATCTAAAATCACTTTAAGTGATTATTTTAAAAAGCAATCCCAAACGAGCACTTAGTATAGAGAAACTAATCATATGACATATTCAGATTCTTAAATAGGAAGCACTGGAAATAAAGATTCGAATTCGAGCAGCAAAGGTATCTCATATGTGTAGAAATTGAGTATCCAAACTGCGAAAACTGACATGGGATTTTTATTATATGTTTGGTGATCAAATTGCCTGATATGTTGTCCTTTGAGTTGAAGATAAATATGATCCTAAATTAATGTAAGGTGGCATGTTTTAAAAATTGTTCTTGAGTAACTTACACCAATTCAGACATTATTTAAGGCAATAGTAAGCTGCTTATTGTATTATGGGTACTCAACTGAATCAGAGATTTGCTAATGAAAATAACTAGACCTATCGACCAAGAAGGATTAGATGAGTCCTCTTCAGGCCATTCTTGATATTAATTGCAGCATGATTCTTGAAAATTAGGTGGATGAGCGAAGCCACGTGAAGCTTTAATAATGATTAAACCAAAATGTATATTCAACACAAAAATGAGATTTTTCAAAAGACAGTCATACGTTGCCAATTTTTTTAATCATCCACAATTCTAATTGTTGCAACTTGCTATGAAGGAAAATACAAATTCCTCCTTTGAACAAAAAAAAAAAATACAAATTCCTCACTATGCTACATAGAGTGGCTATATAATTGACCAATTCAAAAAAGCAAAGGCGAAAAAATCACAAGTCATCCACGTCTGCTTCGGGATTCTCCAAGCAACGGCTCGATCATACCTCACATAGGGAACTGTTCCTATATAAAAGATACCTGCTGGTAAAAATGCATATCCCTGAAAACAAGAAACTTTGTTAAACCACTTCTTCTTCTCATCTTCAGATTTTTAAGATGTTAAGGGAATATTGAGAAGAAAGTAAAATCTTCTAAAAGTACCTGTCGCATCAATGTTGGTAGACAATAATATAGGTTTGATACAAGATGCTGATAAACTATCTGAATTAGTGAATTGTCACTCGCATCTGCAAGAGTTACTCCCATCATTTTAAACCCCTCTTTATTCGCGTATATCGTTCGGTTCAAGCCCTGCGATAAAATACTCACAATAATGAGATATAATTATCCCAAATGTAATAAAAGTGTGACACACATAGAATATGTATGAGCTTACTGAAAATGACCAGCACAATATAGCATCCTGATGATGCTCAAGCTCCATCACTACCGAGTCATAATTGAAGGCGTTGCATCTCAAAAACTCAGTTCCAAAAGTTGATCTGCATTAATGAAAACCTGTCCTTACAGATCTGGGATATTTCATGCTATAAGTTGGAATTGATTGAGCAGTTGAACTTACCTATAACTATAATAGATCACATACGCAAAGGAGATCATATTAGACTGTCCCCTTTCAGGCATTGATCCAAAGGGAGTTGCTGGATTTGCTAGTATGGTCACTGTAGCCAAAACATGGCGCATGTACCGTCTAGCCATTGTTGCAATCTCTTCCAGCTGATCACTTCTGTATGGAATCTGAAAACAAGCAATCATCACTGAGAATGATTTGCTTGACACTGAAGAGCCGCTTGTATCAGATTCCATTGGAGCTGTATCTCCATTCACGCGTCTTGACAGCTTCATTGACCAATCAGCTGTCCTGTTACACTGTAAAAACACATATCAGAAGTAGAACATTAGTTTGTCAAAAAAAAAAAGTAGAACATTAGAAAATCGAGTAAATGCAAAACATAAGCAAAACCCTTCGAGCCTAAAGCATAAATAGGGAATCATGCCTAGCACTGAGAAGAGTATATTATATAAATCAAAAAACACTCATACAAACTCTTCAACCGCTTAACGCATAGGCAATAGAAGATTCTTTTCCAAAGTAAACTACACTGAACAGTAAAAATATAGAATAAAGTATAAAATAATACCAAATTTATAAAAAAATTAAAATTGAGAGAAATAATCTTATCTATGAGGCTGTTATGTAAGATTCAGAGGTCGTTCATTTCAGAGAAACAGATATTAAAGAAACCCAAAAACATATCTTTGGTGAACAACATATTATTCCTGAAACTTATCAAGTTGGCAAATTACTTTAAACTTACTGCCTTTGAAGCATGACTAGAAGTGATGGTCAATTTATATATCATGTATTTGAAATTTTAACCAAGAATAATGCTTATAAAAAGATTTAAGATGTAGTGAAACTCAACCGTCTTTGAGCCCAATGCTAGGATGCGAAATCCTGAAGATAGAAGCGTAACATTAGGATTTTTTTCGTCATAGGGTGTAAAAATAAGTTCTGAACAAGCTCCAACACAAGGATCTTTCATCCCATTGCATATCTGCAGCATAATAAAATTGTCATCATCAAGATTATAATAAAGGGTTCTATTATATGTCTTCCTACCATATAAACGGAAAAAATTGAGAAAGAAAATGAAAGGAAAAGAAGGAAGAAGAAAAGGATTGTCATTTGAGCCTATGGGTTGCAATTTCTATGCAATGTAGTCATTGTAGGTAGTTTTCTACAAGGCGCTATTATTCTATATTCTGACAGAGAAAGATATCTGACAGGTAAAAGACAATGAAAATTTACTGCATAACAGATCAACCTGACTGCTAATATATAATGTATTTTTGAAAGGAAATTAAATAAAGAAAATGCATCCCAACCAACTACTATAAGGACAATGAACCATATTAGCTATCGTGTAAAATATCAGACAGAGTAAGGGGGCATAAAAGTTTTATTTGATCTTAGAAGTTAGGGGACGGTATTTTTTTTATACATGCCTTTCTATAGAATGGTATTTTCTTTTCGTGTTATATATTTGTATAGTTCTTTCAAGTAAAATTAGAAAATTGGAATTACATCTACACGAAAATGAAAATAGAATGGACAAAATATTAAAATCCAAGAGCAGAGCTGATGAGGACCTGTTCAATAGATACGGTGTCACTAAAATAATTCTTCCAGCTTAAAGCCTCGCTGTCTGCTTGAATTTTTTCCATGATCTAGTAAAAAAAATTAGATTACAAAATAAAAAACCAAACGCACATTTAATGAGGTTACTGAAAGATTTAAATGCTGGTGCACGAAAGATTCAGGAATAGTTAACTAACCTCATCCTCATCAATATAGAGGGTTTTAACAGGACCACCACATAAGCCAGGTGCCTCAGCTGTTACCTGTGCTGCAGAGCGTGCAGCATATTTAATTCCAGCCCACTCAGGTCGATGGTGCCTCAGAATCCACACCATTCTTGGAGGGGAAATATCCTGGAACAAGGTATATACAATATTATATATCTTTTTTATGTTTCACAAGTAATTGATCTAGAACTAGCATTTCAATGAAATTAAAATAATGTTTCATGATACAAATGGTTCTTAATTTTTAAAAATTTCAAGTGCAAGTTATATTAAAATTTGGTTGAGAACTCACTTCGAATAGCTTAGAGGCCTTTATACAAAGGACTCCGTCATAATCTGCATTGATTCCCAGGTTCTTAGTTGGCTTGGTTGCTATGACCGAACCGTCAGAGTCATTATTCTCCATAAATGACCATTTATCTTCTTTAGTTAAACCATTGATAGCATCACTAAAGGACCTAAACAGACAAGAAAAAAATAAAAGTCTTTCAACATAACAACAAAAGAATGAAGATCTTTGCATAAACTTAGAGACTTTCAATGAGGCTTGAAAAGACAAGTCACGCTTTTTTACCTGCTTATTTTACGGCTAAATGATAGATAAGCAGGGGTATCGACAGGATAATTTTGTAGTTGCAGGCCACTCATTTCTTTAGCTATGAGCAGGATATGGTCAAGAGCCTTGCAAAAAGAAAATATAATTAGATTTTCGATTATGATAAATAAATCACTTTTATTTTTAAAACTGTATCGCATACGAAATAATGACTGCAAAATATACCCAAGGTGTAACAGGCAATAGTGCAGACAAACTTTAGATTTAGGAGTAAACAAGAGAAAAGTTTGAAAGCAAATATATGGCACATAAAACTGACAATTTAATTAGTGTATATTTTCAGTTTCGATATTTGACAAGTTACACTGTCTTCACAAATTATAAAAAACTTTCAGACACATATAATAAGAACCAAACAAAATGGTGCTACGTCTAATATCTAGACTAGAGTGCTCCCAGAGTTAGATGATTTAATAGTTTTCTCAAGACATTCTTAAATATAAACGACATTTGAACTAGATAGACAAGTCTTATCACAAACAAGACAATGTTTTAGTTTCATAATATTATTCAGAGCAATGAGCAAAAGAAAGAGCAAACAAATGTGTGGTTACAATGAGCTGTAAATATAAGTTTACTATGTCCAAGGTATTAAATCCTTATAATTTTATGAATGGGTTTAGAAAGTGTAAGAGCAGAATATTTACATCACTAAGAGGGTTATACGTAAAAAGCACTTACCGCAACTGTCATTTTCTGAGCCAGGAGTTCTGATGACTCATAGATAGGCCGAAGCATATCACACACAGAAGATGCCTGCAAACAAATATTTTTTAATATCATCTTCAACAAAGTTAGAGAGTATTTGAAATTGAAAGAGCTAAGAAGCAAATAAGACCTGTAGATCCATGTGGTCAACTATTTGTAAAATTGATCCACCCGCACATGGCCTAATCAAATATCCACTTGCCAGCATCTTGGCTCTTTCAAATTCTGAATTAATCGGCCCTTGTACCCTTGATCTACATAGTGATCTTTCACATACCTTCAGTGATCACCAAAACAAAGTAAGACTTGATCAATTATAAGTTTACAGGATGAATTATAATGCAAGCTTAACTAACATGAATTGAAAGCTAACTTTGTTACATCATACTATACTCTTTCCCTTTTGATAGAAAGGTAAGATCAAGTCTGGGAGACAGGGGAAACAGGGGAAGTTTGACACATATGAAAAATAATATAGGATTTCACAAAGTTAAGCTTACAAGAGGGTAAGATGAACTTACCACGAGGCTTCCATCTTCCAGAGTGGAAGTATATCTCATATTCCAGAAGTCGCGTGGGTCAGCAAAAGTAGTTGGAGCATCAAACTGATTAAAAATCAACAATTTGCATAAATGAAAAGTGTAACAACTTATAAACCAAAGGAAGAGAATGAGATGGTGAATAAAAAAAAATTAAATTAATTTACTCACTTGCATGTAAATCAGCTCAATAGTCCCCCCATTCCCAGCTGGAAACTTTGCAAAGCTTTCAGATTTTCGACAAATCCGAGACCAAGAAGCACGATCCTTTAGGATATCCATAATCTGTCAAAAAATGCAATTAAACATTAATAAGCACAACAACAGAACTGGTGAGTTTGAGGAAGTCCATAAAAGTGTTTTACAATTAACAAAATATATATTATAGACTTAAGGTGTTAGAAAATGATATGCTTGCAACCAAGGAATGGTCTATTCATTTATAATATGAGCAGGGAAATCAAAGGAAAAGTACTTCAACAGCATCAGGCATAAACAAGAAATGCCATTAAAAGCCTCCACCAGATCATATAATATGACATATTAAACAAACCATCATAAGTATATATTGATACAGCAGAGGTTATGTTAACACGTACCTTAACGGAATCTAAAGGGACGAAAGAAGATGCACGTGCCGCTACTCCAGCACAGTTATGAGAAACATAGACAAAGCGAAGGGTGTTGTAACTAAACTGTAAGTAAATCATGATATGTAAATATTTGTACAAAATAATTCTCAGAGTAAGAAAATCTAGAAAGAATCAAAGAGTGGAGACCTTTATCTCAGGAAGGGGGGTCCAATCAATTCCAGTTCCTTTAGCTTTTAGAAGAAACTCCTCCTGTGTTTCCTCAGCTAGCAAGATGAGGTCTTGATATATATCACCCGTTCTTGTATTTGGTGCAGGCTCAACAATATTCAAATTAGTTTTTGTAGAAGCTACCTGTATACATTCATTATAGGTAAATTTAGTAAGATTGAAGCATTAATAATTGTGATACATCAATTAATACTATTGAAATATATCTACATATTGAAAAGGAAAGTCATAAACAATTACTGGCTCAAGAATGTTGAGAATGAATAAAGGTTTAAGTGCATCTTGCTGCTGATTGTGTTACCTTTTTCTGTAATTCATCTTCTTGCTTCATTATTTCTATAGTAGCATCCAATTTCTGGTCTTCAGCCTGACTTTCACGAAAAATTCTTTCTTCCCTGATCCTGACAAGATTGAAAAGAGGATAAGAATAGGATCAAAAGATGCAATGGAAATCTAAAATCATCAATTTCTTTTCTGTTATAATCAGGCTTATTGGACATACTTCAAGAGATGGGAACAACCAATCATTTCAAATGTACAACTTTGTATGCACAAATAGTAACTAGACAAATTATCTAGTATCCGATTGAGCTTTATAGCTTGAGACTGAGGGAAAGAGTATCAAGTATATCCAACACTTACAGGAATTTCAATTAAACAGAATCTCCATTTCTTTTCCCTTTGGAGATTGATTCTTAATTTCATTTAATTAGTACGGAAAAACACAATCGAAAGGATCAATGTACTAGCAGTAGAATCCACTGATAATATTATTCCAAACAGAAAATAGAAAAATCAAGGTGTAATCTCGAATTTTAGATCCGCAATTAAAAAAATCTCCAAGTAATTACGATTGAAAAATTAGAAGATAATTTATTAGTTTCAGTTTATTAAAAGAGTTAACAAATGAAGATTAGGGGAATCCTAACCTGCGGTAACAGAACCACATTTGGATCTGCTCAGCACAAAGATTTTCAAGAATTGGATGGTCAAGCAGCATCTGTTCTATCTCATCCCAACTAGGATTCTGCTTCACTGCAAACAAATTCTCCAAAAGCTGAAGCTGTTCATTAGAGAAATTGTTGTTGTTAGCCATTTCCTAAAACAAGTGGATTTGCTCAATGTTTTGAAACTAAGAAACTACGGCTCCAAACTTCCAATTGAAATTAGATTTGGTCACAGTATATGCGTTGCGTTTGTACTATCGGCCTTTTTCTTTTTTGACTAAATATTAATTACCCTTTAATATTCAATTAATTGCTAGCGACAAACCTCGTCAATTCACAACCTTGAAATTTTAACCACACACACGTGTTGAAATTCGTACCTAACTCAGTAGTAGTATATGACATCTCAGCAACCCGATATCATTACTTACATTACATAATTTCAAATATCAATTTTTATATTGTTCTCCTTTCCTGATATAACACAAACTCACATGCGTATGAGCAACAAAGATATATGATGATTTGTAGTCAGTATACACATATGTCTATGCAAGTGTAAAAAAAAAAACTGATATTCCATTAAATCAAGAATTGAGTTACAGTAAAGACCGAAGGGAGGTAGCCAATCCGGTCAAAATATACAACAGACTTCCAAAGAGTGAAACATAAAAGAGTCCTAGACCAGTCCAACCACCAGTTTGAGTAGACCAACCAACCCATATAGAAGCCGAACCTGACATAAGTGGAAAACATCTTCTATCATTTCAATGAACAGCACCGCCATATTGAAAAAGCTGCAAGAGAGAACTTGACGAGCATGCGAGCTGGAACCTAACCACCAAGCTCTAGGCTCACATATATAAGATGTTGAGTTAACAACTCATATAATAAAGAGTAGTTATTTATACTTCAACAAATCAAATACTTGACTTTAGTGATCTTTTTTTTTTTTCATTTTCGGTTTTGATTGATAATAGTATAAAATAACAATCATTGGAGTAATGAGCCTCTCCTATACATAAAAATATCTATATATATATATATATACATATGAAAAATTGAACAAAGGGAGACGATTAAATATTTCGAATTAAAATATAGAGAATACACAAAGATGAGACATAATACCATAAAGGGTTTCAACAACGGAGAATTGGTGTAGGTTGTAGAAGGAGACGACAAAGGTAAAGAGTAACAAGGAAAAATGAATATTTGCTGGAAACTGTACATCACCAAGATTTAGAGATTCGCTGCAGGACTTAATCCAGTTCCTTCCAAGAGCTCGGACCAATACCGATTTGATCCGAGCTCCTCTTCAATTAGATTACTCAATATCCGCATATTTTCACATCCAGGATTTGACTTTGTCAATCGGTTTCTATATAATTTTCTGAAATGGCTAATTCGTGGAAAGTAGACCTTGTTGTTGCGAAAAGTATTATATTTCAATAGAACTTCCTGACATATGAACATCCCTAGAATTACAGAGATATTCAGACAATTTAATTTATGTAAATTGAAAGGTTAAACATAAATATATGAATATTAAAAAAATTCAAAAGCTAACAATTTTTTATTAAGGATAGAAAAGCTAAAGAAAACAAACCTATGTCACCGGAGAAATGGAGAAGAACGATGCCACATAGTTGGTTGTGCCCCTGCTTAGATTAGAGGTGGGAAGAGGGCCGGCCTGGGGGCTGCAAGGCGACGCCCGTTATAAAGCCAGAGCCAGAACCCCTGGATTGGTTGTCAATATTAACAGGATATACTGGATGTAGACGAAGGCAAGGACTCAAGTTCATAATGTCCCATAATTCTCTTTCTCCAAATGGGAGGTAACTTAGCTTCTTCCCCGGGCACACCGTTTCCTTAAATAATCGTGGTTTTCTCTTTGATTATAGAAGATGTTAGTTTTTTGTAATTGGAGAGATTTGTTTGAATTGAAGTGTTTAAACTTGGGTGAATGAGATATAGAGTGCTTACCAGAAATAGAATAAATCGTGGTTTTCAACCGATTATTCGCCAAATATGGCTACGATCGGATGGAGCAGGAACGATTTCTTTTCGGCATATTCCGCGAAGGATGAATAGTCTTGCAGATCATCTAGCAAAATTTGCTAGACATGGAGCCAACAACAGGAGGCAGAGTTCGAGGAATTCCAATAAGATGGGTATAGGTTAATGCGGTCTTAGTGGCTTCTCCTACATCTTTTGTCCAAAAAAATTAAAAAAAAATAAAGGTAATACCTATATAATACAAAAGACACTTTTGTTAAGTGTAGTCACGGTTCATATTCGGTCGCCCTTATCGACCACCGACAACCGAGTTCCATCATTACTAATAGTGTACTTAGTGATTTCAAAAATATAGAGTATCCGAAAAATAGAGTATCAGAAAAATAGAATATCGAAAAAAATAAAGTATCAAAAAAATATTGATTATCGGAGTTAAAACGGTAAGTATCAGAATAAAACAAAAAGCATTATTAAAAAAAGAATGAAGTACTCTATAAATAATATAAAGTACTCTATAAAATGTATAGAGTATTATTTTAAAAAAATAATAAAAGCATAAATTTGTATTCACATTTCAAACCAAAGGAGTATTACAACCGGCATCTACGGGAAAAAAATACAGCTAATTCAGCTTTGACCAAACCTTAAGAACAATAAAAAAAAAAAATAGAGCAGCGATTTCTTTGAGAAGGAGAAAGGCTCAATGGATGGCTTTCGAACAAATATACACGTCGCGGGTGCTTCGCCTGGGGGCTGCAAGGCAACGCCCGTTATAAAGCCAGAGCCAGAACCCCTGGATTGGTTGTCAATATTAACAGGATATACTGGATGTAGACGAAGACAAGGACTCAAGTTCATAATGTCCCATAATTCTCTTTCTCTAAATGGGAGGTAACTTAGCTTCTTCCCCGGGCATACAGTTTCCTTAAATATTCGTGGTTTTCTTTTTGATTATAGAAGATGTTAGTTCCTTGTAATTGGAGAGATTTCTTTGAATTAAAGTGTTTAAAACTTGGGTGAATGAGATTAGAGGCTGGATACTGATTTTTTGTTCAATACGAAATAATATAAATCTCAGTGGATTTAAAGAGATTTCAAGAATAATTAAATATTAAATACCCTTATATAATACAAAATCTCAGGGCAGCTAGTGAAAATAGTGAACACTTGTTCTTTAAGTGTTCTTTCACAAAAAGAATCTTGAGAATAGTCCTTGACAAATGCAACATTAGGCAAATGCCTGAGAATTTTATACAGTTGAATGATTTGATTATTAATAGTAGTTGTGAAGAGGAGAGAATTTTGAATAGCTGCTTATGTACATCTTATATTTATAACATTTGGAGTGAAAGAAATGATAGAGGCCATGGTGGTTTGGGCCTAACCGAGGAGCAAATTTGCAAGAAAGTAATTAAAAATGTTTACTTCAAAGTGAAAGAGTGGAAGGTTAAAAAGAAGTCCATTAGAGAGAGGATTGAAATATTAGATAGTGGATAAATTTCTGTATAATTTTTTGTTTTTGTAATAGGCCTATTTTCTTTAGTTGAGTATGGCTTGTGGGCCGAGAAAATGTAATAGTAATGTAGGTGCTAATGGGCTTTTGGTTTAGAGTATTAATTCCTATGTTAGGATTAATGTCTAAACGTATTTAAAAGTTGTGTAAAGACATTTGGGGTGTTGATCCAATTAATAAAAGTTTGATTTGTTGATCAAAAAAAAAATATTATGTTTATATTCGGCTACCACTTACCAACCACCAACCTCTACCGCCACCAGTAGTGTACTTAGTGATTTTCAAAAATATAGAGTATCAAAAAAATAAAGTATCGGAAAAATAATAAAGTATCAAAAAAAATATAAAGTATCGGAGTTAAAACAGTAAGTATCGAAATAAAACAAAGAGATTATTCAAAAAGAATGGAGTACTCTTTAAATTATATAGAGTACTCTATAAAATGTATAGATTGCTATTTAAAAAAAGAGAAACACTAGAAGCATAAATTTTTATTCAAGTTTCAAACCAACTAATATTACAACCATTGATAAAAAAGGAGTATTACAACCGGGCATCTACGGAAAAAAAATACAGCTAATTCAGATTTGACCAAATCTTAAGAACAATAAAAAATAGAGCAACAGTTTCTTTGAGAAGGAGAAAGGCTCAATGGATGGCTTTCGAACGGATATACATGGCGCGGGTGCTTCACAAGGAGCTTAAGACGGAGCTTGGTTCCTCCGGCTGTTCAGGCGGTGGCAAACCAGAACCATGGCCAACGAAGCTCGCCGGAAAATTAGAGGTGCTTCACAAGGAGCTCACGACGGAGCTTGGCTTCTCCGGCTCGAACTGAGCTCAAAATCTCACTGATTCACGACGAGATTGAGATCGTAGATCGCACAAATTGCCGGAGCCTACATACGCGGTTTTCTTCGAGTGGCTTCTGACCGGATTTCTCGATATGTGCAGGCGAGCTCATTGTCACCAAGCTTCTTGAACGACATGGTTTCTCAAAGGTGTTCACGACGACACCTCACCGGAGATCTTCATCAATCTTCACTAGGCACGAGTGGCGACGGTATATTTGTGCATGTTCGAGATTTGTCCGATCTCGGAGAAGGTGAGGTTCATGAACTCCATCCATCGAGCTCGGAGGAGCTGAGGTGAAAAACTAGAAAAAGAAAAATAATAGAGAGAGGGAGAGAGTTGACGGGAAAGTGATATTGAGGTGATATAATGTATTGTTTTAGGGTTTAGAAAGAAAAAATTGTATACATAGGAATAAAAACAAAAGGAGCTAAAAATGTAATTAGATTTTTAAATTTTAGTGTAAGATCTTTTTTGAGATCTTTAGTAGGAATAGTAGAAAATTGGGGTTAGGAATGGTTATATGGGGATGTCTTTAAGACCACGTAAATAATAATTTCTTGAAACATTTAGGGGGTATTCAATTGGATCAATTCCCAATTAAATTAAAATAACATGCTAAATTCCTAATTAAATTACACAATAGTTTAAGTATAAAGGTGTCAATAATACCTTCAAATATGCTACTTATTGTTAACTTTGACTACATTTTTTTCCATTTAAAATATATATTATTTGCTAAGGTTGCTGCTAACTTTAACTATATTTTTTTTCTTTTAAATTATTTTTAAAAAAAAACAACCACTCCTTTCCAGCAGAAACCAACACAACTCACAAAAATTAGATACCAATACCCTTCAAAGACCAAAAGTTTTGTCTGCTTCTGTTGCTTCACTAAATCTTCTCAAATAAAAACAGATACTTTTGTCTATTTCTGTTGTTGCTTAAATCAACTCGAAGTAATCCAAAGCTTCTAATTCTATTAAAGATTTCATTTCAGGTATCTCAATATTGTGTTCGCTATTCGTTTATGTAACAAATTTCTAGGGTTTTTTATTATGCATTGACACGATTATTAACTTAATGATAACAATGCATGCATTTTATAACTGATTTCTAGGGTTCTACTACGTATAGATATGTTGCACAATACGACGTTCTTAGGAATGATGCATGTCATATATGAATATTTGTGTTTTCAAAATTTACTTCATTAATTATCCCCTTATCATAACCTTTTTAAAAATATAAATGAAATTCAATAATGCCTTAATTAAAGGTAAAAGGGAGATTATTCAAAATTCAAAAAAAATTAGAGACATGATTTAGTTTTTGTATTTTTTTTGTTCTGTAGTGTTTAGCATTAAAAAAACCGTACCAAACCAAACTTTTTTGGTTTTTCAAAAGCTTCTAGCGAACCGAACGGTTTTGTCGGTTTTTGGTTTTTTCAGTTCGATTTTATCGATTTTTGGAATCGGTTCGCTTTTTCGGTTTTGTTTTGCTCAGCCCTAGTGGTGATGATGGTAATGGCCAGAAGTGGTGGTGATCAGAGGAGGTGGTGATCAGAGGAGGTGGTGGTCTATTATTTATTTAACATTAAAAAATAAATATACATTATTATTAAAATAAAATATAATTATTAAAATAATGGTAGTTTAGGTATAGAAAGATAGATGACATGTTTTCTACAAATTTTTTGTTTACTGAAAAACTTTTTAATAAAATAGATTATTGGAGGCACTTTTCTATAATTAGTACTTTATTAGATAGTTTTGAGCAACCCCCCCCCCCCCCCCCCCCTCTCTCTCTCTCTCTCTCTCTCTCTCTCTCTCTCTCTCTCTCTCTCTCTCTCTCTCTCTCTCTCTCTCTCTCTCTCTCTCTCTCTCTCTATATATATATATATATATATATATATATATATATATATATATATTAATTCTCAATGAATTATCTCTCAACTTCTATTCTAAAAAAAAAGGATGGAGAAAATCGATTCTTACCTAATCATCGATTAAAGAATTAATTCTCAATTGAACATTTTGGCATATTTAGCTTATACTTTTGCGCTTTATAAATATCCTCCCGTTTAAATCTTGATTTATTTTGGTTTTTGTTTTATTTCCTCACATATGCACGAGTTAGTCTTTTAACAAACTCTCTCCACGTACATACCTAATGCACACACAAAAGAAACGCATAGTAAACACACATGCAAAGCTTCTTCTTCTTCGGTCTTTGGTGGTGATTTCTTAGATCTTCTTATCTATTATGTAGCAGCTTTATTTTAGAATTTCGACTCATTAATTCATCTATACTACATGCATAGTTAGTATCTTTAGCCTAATCAATTTTTTTATCTGATTTATTGATAATATTTTTGACTCTTGAGCCTTTTTAGTACTTCTTTGTTCATTTTTTTCCTCATGTGTTACAATCATTGACAACATCGGATTCTTCCTTAATTCGTGTTGAACCGATATGTCCAGGTACGGCTTGTTGTCTTTATTATTCACTCAATTTTTGCTTTGTTTTTTTTCAATTTCGATTGTGTTTTTCATTTTTGTTTACATATAATCATTTTTCTTATTTGTTTACTATTTTATTGTGTTTTTTAGTTTATATTACTGCATATTTTTTATTTTTTGCTTTTGATTCTCATGATTTCGTTTGTTTTATACATTCATGAAGTATCAAAGCAGTTTACTTTGATTCAATGTTTTTATTTTGTTTTTTATGTTATTATACTTCTATATGATCACTATTGGTTTGATAATCACAAATTAGTCTTATTATCCTGTTCTAATTGTTTCATATAGATGAAGGTTCTGTAAAACGCTATAAAATGTAGTTATTTCATGATTTAGTAATTTATGTATATACTAGAGACCTTTAGTGCAATTATGTTATTATTTGTTCTAGTTATCTCATATTTATGAAGATTGTGTAAAACACTGTAAAATTGCAGTTATTTCATGATTTAGTCATTTAATTATGGGTCAATTACCCATGGGGTTTTAAATATTATAGTAGTGACACATAGGAGCTAGTCAATTCCCCTCTCTTTCTTATAGGCCAATAAGATGTCCAATGTCATAATTACCCTTCTAATGCATATAAGACAAAAAAAAGATTTTTCTCTCTCCTCCACTACCATTACTCTCTCTCTCCACCATTACTATTAATTTCTCTCCTTCTTTATCATTTGTTCTCTCTCCCCCTTCATTAATTATCAAATAATTTTCAGCTCCAACCACAACCACCGATCAACGATGACCACCGCAAAAGTTCTGAGCGTGGAAAAAAATTTTGAGCCTGGAGTACTGAGTATGAAAAAAGTTACTGAGCATGGGCTACTGAGCATGAAAAAAGTTGCTTAGTATCGGAAAAAAATTTGAGTGTCGAAAAAAGTTGTTGCGTATTCGAATTTTTTTTGTTGAGTGGCTTTACTGAGCTTGCTTAGTAACTTTGCTGAGTATCAAGAAATTTCATTGAGTTTTAGTATAAAACTGATGAATAGCAATTAAAGCAATAAAAAAAATTTAATTACACCAATTAAATACAAAATTCTATTTTATATTACAAAAATTAAAATAGAAAAAAATGCTTGGCAAGAACTAAACAACACAAAAAGTAGCCACGGTCAAAATGCAGTAATCTTGTTCAGTCACCAATGGGCAGCTCACAAGAACTTCAAAGACTAATAATAGACCACTTCTGATTCTTGTTAGTCTGGATTTTCCAAATGTCGGAATATTCATCAACTTCTTCATAAATTCACCATCTCCATAAGCCCTATTTAAACCATAATAAAAAAACATATTAGGCTAAACAATTCAGATATTTTTTATAGTTTGCATTTTAATCCCTAACTATATTGCAAATATACCTATTCAATACTCAAAAAACTCAAAATTCACGCTTCTGCCTTGCCTCAGCAGGGTTTACTTGAATAGATCTACATCAAGATCCTGTAACATTATATATCAAGAATTATGAAGTTATAAAATTAAATATTTGTGATAAAATTCTACTTACAACACCATCCAAAGATTCATTAAGAATTGACAATTATGTATAAACATAATTCCAGTAAAAAGGAATGAAGAATTGAAAAAAATTACTTTTTTGTAAATAGTTCGACAAAAAAATAGCTCGGAGAAGACCAAGAAGGCAGATCTGGTGCCGATGTCTTCAGATCTGGAAGCTCGACCGGTTTACTCCTCGCCATTCGTGAGGCTTCACAGCCGCATAGCTAGTTTTCTATGGCGAGTATCGAACGGCGGCCATAACTCGTGCTCATCCATTGAACTCAACAACTCCGGCGAGCTCTCCTGCCCAAGAACCAACCACCATGAAGCATCGCAGCCTTCGTCGGAACTTCGACGGTGGACCATGGCCGATCTACCTTCTTTGATGCGAAAAAAAATTTAGGCAAATGACTTCGTGGATTTCATTTGTGAAGTTTCTAATTCAAATGTTTATGGGTGAATTATATATAGGGTCTTGGAGACACACTTTCTTCTCTATAGAGTAGTTTCAAAAATGCTATTCTTCTTAGGGACCTCAATTTTGACAATAGTCTTTCCTACCCTTACTACCACTAAAAGACAAACAACGGTGATGTCACTATTTCTCTCTCCTCTACCTACCACTACCCACCTACCTCCAACCTCCGATCATCTACCACCGACCTCCGACCACCAACCACCGACCACCGACCACCGACCTCCGACCACCAGTCACCGGTCGCCGGAAAAAACATAGAGTACTCTATAAATTTGCGGAGTACTCTCTAAATTTTTTCGAGTGAACTAATAAATCGGAGTACTCTAAGAAAACTCGGAGTACTCTAATAAAAATCTCGGAGTACTCTAAGAAAATCTCGGAGTACTCTATTAATTTGATGAGTATTATTAAAAAACAAAGAGTAAAATAGCCAAAAGAAAATATTTTATTTAATTAACATTACTAATTACAAAAAATGGACAAATCTAATTATCTTTTACATTGTCCAATACTGGTCAAACCTAATCTAAAAAAATCAAAAAGAAACTACAAACTAAGCGTACTAAACACGCTATACAAAAAAAAAACATCATCGACTTGTCTTCACCGAGATCCAAACAGTACCATTGTTTTCATGGAGCTGCGCTGCAACTCGAAGCCATTAACAAGGCTGTAAGATTCGAACAGTACCACCACCGGAGAAGAAGAAGAAGAAGCTCAACTGGAGAAGAAGAATGGTGGTTCGAAGCTCAACTGGAGAAGAGGAATGGCGCCGCTGCTTCGCCGGAGGTTGGAGGTAGGTTTCGTGCCAGAGAACCCAAGCTTCATGGCTGCTCCGATCTGTGCAGCAGCGGAAGAAACGAATGGTGGTGGTGCTTATTTCTTAAACTGGAAACCGCCATCGATGAGTTTGAACTCCGATCTGCTGCATCCTCGAGCTCCGATCTGCTGCATCCACGAGCTGTACAGATCTCCACGGCGGTGCTGCCTCCTCGCGAGCTATGGAGGTGGTGTTCACCTCTCCTCAGCTCTGATCTGCATCTCGAGCTGTCTAGATCTCCACGGCGGCGCTTGACGGAAAAAGAGGGAGTATGAAGAAGATGGACGGAAAAAGAGGGCGTATGGAGGAGGGAGGGAGTATAGAGGAGGGAGGAGAGTGGTGGTGGCCATTTTGGTGGTGGTGGTGGTGGCGATTTTGGTGGTGGTGGTGGTGGCGGTTTGGAAGCTTGGGTAGGAGAGAGATTTAGGGGAGGAGAGAGATGTGAGAGAATAATTATAGATAATAATGAGCTGACATGTAATATTTGGTATATATAGGGAGAAAAAAAATAAAAGGAGGGTAGTCTAGTAATTGGGGTATTGGGGTTCATGTGTTAAAAACTTGCTGAGGTCTATAGTAAGAAGAGGCTCTAAGCCGGGTCCCCATCTTAAAGAGGGGGTGTGGTCAAGACCCTAAGTGTAATTATCTCAATGTTTATTTTTGCAGCCATGGAAAAGTGATTTACGTGAGAAAGAAAAAAGAAGGAAGAGAGGAGAGAGAAAGGTGAGAAAAATAATAATTAGGGTTTTAAAATTTATTCTGAATAAAATTATAATATATAGGAAATAAAAAATAAAAAGGGGTAAAAAAGTAATTGAGATTTTAGAATATAGTGTTAATTTTTGTTGGTGGCCTTTAGTAAGAAGAGAGAAATCATCCAGTTTTGTTGGGTCTTGAGATGATGTTTTCAAGACCCCTTGGGTAATAATCTATATAATTATATTTTAGGGACACATAAACATATAAATCTCATGTTAATTTTGAAAAAACAAAAATAACAATCAGTGAATACTATAAATTGATTTGGAGAAGAAAACATGAAAAATATATATTAAAAAAGGAAGTCATAATCACATTAATACAAGACATTATCTCAATGTTAGTACAGAAGTTGCAAGGCAACATAACGATGAGATCAGTCCCATTAACAAAAAAGTAACAACTATAAACCATATTACAACATTTACAACAATATATTACAACAAAAAATAAACAACTATAATAAAAAATCCAAATTAACAATATATCTATAGTGTAAATTGATCTCGAGAAGATTACATAAAAAATTGATAAATCAATCAATAACGATAGTTGAAGTTCAATGAAAATATGGTAATTCAATAAACAAAGTTGAAACCTAATACTTGAAGGTTAATCAACAAAAACAATCGGTGGGAGGATTATAGAATAGAAATTAACAATCAAACGCGAGAAATTTCAAGGAAAAGAGTGTTGATACATGAAAAAGAAAAGAACATAAATTATTGCAGGATTGCACGGTTGTTGTTGAACAATTGCACAACTGCAATAAGCAAGATATCGTAGCGAGAAACAAGTGTTGAAGTATAAATCTTCTATAATGTGTTCTCCGGCTTCTCCCAAAAGTTCAAACTGTTACTTGATTGGCAATTTAACATTAGGATTAATGGAGATGAGAAGTAAGATACCACATCAACAAGTAAGTTTCAACAGGTTCAATAGCGATTGAGAAGTTTAAATAAACGACAATTATTATCTTTATGTGATTGAGATTGAAGACCACGGTTGAGAAGTTCAAATGGTCAGTGATTGAGAGAGAAGTTAAATTTAATGGCTGGAGTAAAATAAACGGCAGTGATCGTGTAGTACTTTGTGTTTCAATGATAATTCTTTTACGATTGTTTTAATTAGAGGTTAATGAAGGTAAGTTAGTCAATTAAAACGTTAAATTATCAATTAGGTGATATTTTAAGATAGAAATGTTATTAATGATGTTAAATGATTTTTTTTTTATTCTATATAAAACGTATAGTTATGAAATCTTTTTTTAAAAGATTGAAGACCATATTTTAAAGGAAAATTCTTCCATTCAATAATATTAATACATATATCCCTAATGTTTTAAATTTATAAAAATAATCAATTTATTAATCTAATAACGTGTATATTATTATAATAATTAATAATTATAGTATAAATATTAGATTATTCAATATTAAATAGAAGTCTTACTCAAAATATATGACAGTCCGGGACTATTTTCCAAATAAAAGAGGAAAAACGAACAAAAGTCTATTTCGTTCGGCACATTTTAAACATAAAAGTCGGAACGATTTTTCTTTTTTTTGGTCGAAAAGCAAAAGCAAGTCACTCGTCATAGCCACACAAATACACACCCAACAGCAGTACTGTAGCAGTGATATACCCATCAATCTTCTTCTTTATTTTTCTTTTTCACCATTAAAATGGCTCTCTCGGCCTTGATGACGTCATCCCCAATATCCACACTTGGTTTTTCTTGCACAAAAGCAGCAGTATCTCGACCAACAACAAGAACAAAGCATGTCAAAAAGAAAAAGCAAAAGGGTAATGGTAATAGTGCTTTGCAAAATATTGGGGAAGTGATGAAAAAAGATTTTGTATTTCTAAGTAAAGGGGTTGGTAAAGGAATGACATGGGCTAATCAAGCTTTTCAAATTCCGAAGCTTACTAAATCCATTGATGACGTCATGTGGCTCCGTCCTCTTGAAGACCCACAAGCTAAAATTAATGTTCAAGCTCCTTCTTGGCCTCAGCCTCATTACCCAGGTCTCATTTTTACTCCAATTACATATAAAATTATATCACTTCATTTGAGTATGTTACAAATGTATGTGAATTCATTATTGGATTGATGCTTGATCACCTCGTATATATGTGTTTATTAAACTATTTCGCACATCATGTGGCAGAACTCTCTGGTCTAGATTTGCTTACAGCAGATTTTAAAGCTTTAGAGGCGTATACTAACTATTACTACTCTCTATCAAAAATGTGGACTAAGCCACTTCCTGAAACCTATGATCCCGAGGAAGTTGCCGATTACTTCAATTTAAGGCCTCATTTAATCGCTCTCCGAGTTCTTGAGGTACTTTTTTAATATATTATGGATTCTATTTTCACTTATGTCTTCTCTTTATCTTACTAGTATATCTTTATACTTGTGAAAAGGTGTTCACTGCCTTTGCTTCTGCTGCTATTAGAATTCGCATCTCAGGTGCTTTTTCAAGTGAAGATGAGGAATCTCGCAAGAATGAACTTGGTCTAGTGTTAAAAGAAACATTGCTAAGCTTGGGTCCCACTTTTATCAAAGGTAATTTGAACAAAGCTAATATCACTTGCTAGTTTGTTCTCTTTTCGTCTTTGTGTCTAATTTAATTGAGCCATGGTTTCTTGTTCTGTAGTTGGGCAATCACTTTCGACAAGGCCTGATTTAATTGGTTCTGAAATTTCAAAGGTATACATGCATATATTATGAGACATATTGTTCTTTTATTGACTTTTTGATGTTATTTACATAAGATAGTGAAAATGGATTTCTCAGGCTTTGTCTGAATTGCATGATCAAATCCCTCCTTTCCCTAGGGAAGAGGCTATGAAGATAATTGAACAAGAATGGGGGTCTCCTGTGCAAAAATCCTTAAAATTCATCTCTGATGAACCAGTAGCTGCTGCTTCATTTGGTCAGGTACATTAATAAAGCAATATTATAAGCTTTTAATTTCATTTTATCACTAATTAACTATGATATATGTTATAGGTTTATAAAGGAATTACACACGATGGTTGTACAGTTGCTGTGAAAGTTCAACGTCCTAACTTGTACCATGTGGTGGTTCGCGATATTTATATTCTTCGGCATGGGGTTTGTTTCAACTTTTCTCTTTATGATTCTTTTTTTTGTTTGTATAATTAAATAACTTGATAATTTCTTGATCCAGCTTGGGTATTTACAAAAGATAGCAAAAAGGAAAAGTGATTTACGTCTATACGCTGATGAGCTAGGTAAAGGCTTAGTTGGGGAATTGGATTACACCTTAGAGGCTGCAAATGCTATACAATTTATGGTAATTTACTCTATGAATAAAAATGAATTTTTGTAAAGTTCTGTTAGATTATAGCTTTTTTGTAATTATTTTTGTAGGAAACTCATTCCAAGTTTCCGTTTATACGTGTCCCAAAAATATTTAACCATCTGAGTCACAAGAGGGTTTTAACTATGGAGTGGATGGTTGGTGAAAGTTCAACTGATCTGATTATATCAAACGAGGAGCCAATTGATGAACGTTTTAAATATGAGAGACAACAAAATGATGCAAAAAGAAAGCTACTTGATCTTGTATGTTGTAAAGACACCATATACTAATTTGAATTGTTTTTTTAATGCTTATGTAACGTGATTTTAACTAAAAATAGGTTAAGAAAGGAGTTGAAGCAACATTAATTCAACTTCTGGATACTGGTTTAATGCATGCTGATCCACACCCGGGAAACTTGCGTTACACATCATCTGGACAAATAGGGTGATAACTCATATTTTTTCACTTTTTTTTAATTTTATCAAATTTTCTGATTTAATTGGAAAACTTATAGGTTTCTTGATTTTGGGTTGCTTTGTCGTTTGGAAAAGAAGGATCAGTTGTTCATGTTATCAGCTATTGTAAACATTGTATATGGAGATTGGGAATCACTTGTGTATGCTATGGCTATGGCAGATTATATAAGACCAGGGACAAATCTTCGACGTGTTACCATGGTACATTTCATATTATAATTTATAATTATATTTTCTTTGTGTGTGTATCCATGAAATTTCCTAGCTTTTATTGATTATAGGAGCTTGAAGATGCTTTAGGAGAGGTAGAGCTTAAAGATGGAGTACCTGATGTGAGGTTCAGCCTGGTGAGACCACTCTTTTATTTTAAAGAATATTGTTTTAATAATCATACTATTCAAGTTTAAGGACTTGACTAATCATTAATTTTATTTTTTTAAAGGTTTTTAGTAAAATACTGTCTGTTGCAGTCAAGCATCATTTCCGTATGCCACCATATTTTACACTTGTTCTACGATCTCTTGCTTCATTTGAAGGTATCATGCACACCTTTTCTTATATGTCAACTAATTATGCTAAAAATAAAAGATTTGCTAAAAATATAATATTTATCAGGTTTGGCAATAGCTGGAGATCCAAATTTTAAGACCTTTGAAGCTGCATACCCTTATGTTGCTCGTAAACTTCTCACTGATAATTCACTTCCCGTGAGAAGGATTTTACACTCGGTTAGTACTTTCTACTATTGCATATTTTTTACCATAGACTTTATATCCTCGTGATTATAAAAATGGTAATATAAGTAAGCTCAGGTGTCTATTATTTTCTCCAAGGCTTATAATATACTTTTAAAACAAGAATGAAGATTAGCTGAACTTTAAAGTATTTTTGTTTACAGGCTGTTTTTAATAGTAGAAAAGAATTTGAGTGGGAAAAGGTTGCAGTTTTCTTAAAAGTAGGGGCAACAAGGTAAAGTGAGCAGCGTATTATGTTTTCGTATATATATTATTTGATTTGATTTGATTCTGGTAGCATTTTATTACAGGAAAAGCAGCTTGTATACTGTAGCTGCATCTGACACTCCTGAAAACTCCTCGAATGGGCCCGCTCATGAATTTGATGTTGCAAACTTTATCTTTAGATTTTTACCATCTAAAGACGGATCTGCAATAAGAAGACTTTTAGTAACTGCTGTGAGTAAACCTTCCTCAGAATGTTTTATTTCTTATCTTGTTGGACTAAATAACTTATTTGGTCCCTTATCTATTATCTTTGTGATAACGTTACACCTATATCTTACAAACATAACATTTTAATCCCTTTTGCTTCGATTTTGTTGTGACAACGTTATCCCTTTGTATTCTCATTACGTTATGAGTAGAGCACGTGGCAATAGCACAATGACATTTTAAGGGAATTTTAGTCTTTTATCATTATAATAAGAGTAGTGATAGCTATTCGTGTCACTCATTATCACTTTTCAGTATTTTATGCTTAAAATTTTCTTGAATAAAAGATAGAAAAAGTTTTTACGGAGAGATGAAATAGGTGATGAGAGGGTGACACGAAAAGGTGTGTCCCAAAAATATGTTGACAGTAATGATAACACGAAAGGACTAATTTTGTCCCAAAATTAAGAAATAAATTAATTACTAAATTGTTTTTAATTACAAGATAAAAGGAGTCATAGTTTATTATGCATTTTGATATACAGGATGGAAGTTCATTAATTCGATCATCACTCTCCAAGGAGGCAAATTCTTTGCGAAAACAAGTATGCAAGATAATAGCTAATGTACTTCATCAATGGATGTGTGAAGCTATAGAAAAACATGAATTCACTCAGAACTTGATAGGTGGGACCGGGAATATGCAGCTCGGTTCTTTTGGTAGAGTATCGACAGCTATCCACAATTACAAGTCAATCCTTGAAGATCGCCGACTCAAACTAATAGTTTCCAAGATTTTAAATTCTGTAAGGAAAGATCCGATTTTGATGATTCGGTTTATTTGTGCTTCAGCTTTGATGTTTATCAAAGCCTCGGCTTTGGCTTGTCATCGGGTTGTGGTTTCACTCGCTGAAGCTTACTTGAGTAATGTATCGTTTGGGGCAAAGCGTGTTGTAGTTGCTGCATAATATGTTTTTGTTTTTCAGCTCAAAAGTGTAGATATATGATGTGTATACTAATTCACGAATTTTATTAGTAGGATGCAGAAGTTAGTGAGATGGCTTTGTTGTAGCTTATATGGAGTATACTAGTGTGAGATCGATTAATTTTCTGTTAGAACGTAGGAGTATATTTGTGTTTATGGATAACAAAACTAGCCAAATGTGGAGGGTGTGTCTGCTTGTAATTCTAGCAAAATTACGATGTAAAAAGTGGAGTATTACTTGAATGGATGCACAAGAAGTAAAAACAAGCTATAATTTAGATGGTGAATAGGTAAATTTACTTGTAAGATCAAGAATTTGAAAACAGGGTGTCAATTACACTATAGGTCCCTATGTTAACGTTTTTGAATTAGTTGCAATATAAGTTCCTATATTATATAAAGTGACCCATTGATTATCGTAAAAAACAACAAAATACTATAAAAACTAAATGAATCTGAGTTTAAGAAATAAATTTTAGAACTTTAGGGCATATGATAGGCTCATCCATGTTACACACGGTCATCTAACATTTATTGGTCAGTTCGAATCTAGACTACTCAGCCACCTTGGAGAAAGCCTCTAAAATAGAGGCTTGAGGGAACACACTTGCTTCATTAGCCAACTAAGGGTAATAATAACTTCCGAGTATCTCGTAAGAGTGTGACAAAACTCCAAGGTGGATATACTGAATCATTACTATCTATAAATACAAATGTCATATGGCTGAAATAGGTACCATACATACATTTATAGTTTATTAATACAACGAGATCTAATCTAATTACATATATATTCTTCAGTCCTCTATTCAGTACTGACTTGACCATCGAATTGCTAACCAGGGGCACGACATCTGTTCATGTGGTCCTGACCTTTCTTTGATTTTAGGTTATTATGACCTCCAGTTCAAAGATCATCATCAATATATATATATATATATATATATATATATATATATATATATATTGAATTTCACCGTTCGTATATCTTTGTTGATCGGCCACTTCATGCACTGTTAATTGGCGTTGTCTGTGAGAACGAAATTTCCAAACCTGCTAAACCACAAATGAAACCAACACGGTAGTAGATTTGTTGATACAAGTAGAGATGGAGATACCACAACCGGTCATACTTAACATCGAAATGGAATCACTCTCGATAGTCGAGAATGGAGGCTCACATAGATGATTTCAAACCTCCTCCATGCGCCGAGCATCATTCTCCCCTAGTTAGAGGAATCACAATTGACCGCCAATCATTTGGTTGCCGAGGTAGAGATGCTTCACCTTATAATTAATCGAAAACTTCCAGAGATTGTTACAACAGGCTCTGGATCAGCTACAACAGTCATAGCACGACCATGTCGAGATCTCTTTGTCATTACCATCCGCGATGAGTCCACCTGACAAAGTGGAAGCATGTATACTAGAGCACCTAGGAGGCCAAAAATCTAAGTATATGAAGACTGGGGTAGCGAGAGGAATACTAGAGAATAAGGAGCCCGAGCGAACAACAGGAGATACTCTAGGTTGATCAAGTAGTGATCACTAGCATAAGCTTTTTTTCTTGGGCATACTCAACGTTGTTATGTTGTATAATTTTAAACCACTGACCTTTCCTACGTTTGATGTCTCGTCAGACCCGGACGCACATATCGACACCTTTCAGAGGTACATGGAGTTCACTACTGATTCAAACCCTGATTATTTTTGGGCTTTTCCCTCAACTCTGTCCAGCATAGCTCCAATGTGGTTCTCCAGTCTAAAATTGCATTCCATCAAAACTTTCACTCAACTCGCCAACAGGTTGCGAGCTTGGTTCCTGTGTAAAAAAACTGATAGCTTACAATCATTCATTGATTGTTTCTTTGAAGTTACTCATAATGTTGATGATTTAGATCAATATATAGTTTATCACACTTTTATTAAATGATTTATTAACTATGACTTTCAAGCCCATTTGGTCTCTTGGCAATAATATAGTCTTTCTTACACAACTGTAGATTCATAAATCTTTGTGAATGCTAAAGAAATCCAAAGAGATGTACATGAGAGAGCTCGAGAAAGGTAAGGCCCAACCAATGGACATCCCATCTGCAGAAAACATTAAAGAGAAATCATCCCATTAGTTTGATTAACTTCATGCATATAACTATAGATTGAATAAACTCTTTTGAAGCGATCTCTAGGTCCTGATGTGAACTGAGTTGACCTTGTCTATGCGATAGACATTCATTCCACCTTCAAGCCAATAAATGGCGGCAAATCTTCACGCTACTACAACATTCCTTGAAAAGATGAATAGCCGACTCAATGTGGACATTACATCAAGGGAATGAATGGCCAATTTCACGTCTCATTTCGCAAGGACCATTTGGATGGATAGCTTGTCAGTCCTAAAGGGGGTAATAGAAATCTAATTTGATCTATGCCTAATTAAAAAGTAATTAATCCTAAACTAAGGGTCCGTTTGGAGTGCTTATTTTAGAGTAAAAAAGCGCTTTTAGAATAAAAATCAAAATTTAAAAAAATTATTAAAAATAATTTCGAAATCTAAAATTATTTTAAGTACTTTTTTTTAAGAAGCACCTATTTGGTGCTTTTCAAAAAAGTGCTTTTCAAAGTCAAAAAAACTCTTAAAATGCTAAAAGCACTTTTAAGTGCTTCTCCAAAAAAGCACTTCCAAACAGGCACTAAGTTAATTAATAAGATTTACACAAGATGATCAATAACTTAGCTAATTAAGAATCTATCTTATCTTAGATATACAAATGAGATTAATGGGACAAGTATAAATGAGAGAATGAACAACTTAAGCTAGTACACAACAATTCTATTTACAACCAGTTAGATTGTTAGCTCAATTGGTGAGAGTTCTTTAACACTTAAAGGGTGTAAATTAAGAGGTACTTGGTTCGAATCCCCTCCATGAACATTGGTAACCTAGTTCTGATTTACCCAAGATATGCATGGAGAGGCGTGTGGTTCGGTTACCATACATCTACTACAATTAAGGTAGCCAAATTATGAATTCAATCTCACCCACTAAACTTCTCGTATCTTAACGGTGAAAACCGATACAAGGAGGTTTTTTCGGACATAACCACAACCGATCTTCCAAGGCTTTTATTGGCTAAGTCACAACCCGTGTGAGATTTTTACAAGGCTTAATATCAACCTTTGAACCCCAACTTCTCTAATATAGAGCAAGAGTAAAAATTAAGCGTTTAGATGAATATTACAAGAAAATGAATATACTCCTTAGTGAGCAAATAATACATTTATAATGTTGAACTGCTTGATGAGTTGATATGAAAGTGAAACTTGAAGATTTGAATCTTTTTTAGTATATGATTCAATGATACTTGGTAAACCTCCTTCTTGAATGAATAGTAAATTGAAATCAAGCATTTATGATTCCAATATAATGAATTGACTTGATATGGATTAGATTAAATCTTGATTTTGGTTCCAAAAGATTGTGAAAGTTGTGGGAACAAGTGTTGTGTATAATGTTGAATATAAGCCTCTAACTATAGGCATTTTTTTATCCTAACTGAATTGTCTACTTGGTGTATGACTTGGCACAAGTATTCTAAATCGACATGTTGGTTCTGGCAAAACAGGGTCCCATTTTGACTCCCAACGACTAGTTTCTACGTGGCTCGGAGTGAATAAACAGTTTTATTTTGAGTTGGCTTAAAACAACGTCTTAAGTATCAAATACAGTGTGACGTTTTAAATTTGATTTCAGAAACCTGGTAGGAAGTGGTTTGACATTTCGTAAGAAGCGGGGTCCCTAATTTGGATCAACATTCTGGTTCATGTTTGTGCAAAGGTTGTCGAATTACATTGTAATGGTATTTTTGACTTTTTGGTTTGTCACTCGGATGGACTAAGGTTCTTCAACAAAGTTGTTCACAATGAAATTTTGGGGACTTGGTTAGTAAGGCTCAAAAGCTAATTCATAGAACACACAAAGATATGACAAGAAACATATGTAATATTTATCATGTCAAAAGTGAAAGAATAAATAAATAAATAAATATATATATGTTTAAAAAAGAATGATATTAACATGATAAGTGTTATAAGAAAGTATGTTATTCGCCTTATGTATCAAATATCAACCTGTAGAGATTTATGATTTTGAAAAGTTTTAACTCAATTAAGTGTATGAAAGATATACTAAGTGTGTTTATGCCAAAGAAGAATATTATTTGTATTGCAAGAGAGACTTGCATAGTAAATACAGGTATCACAAACATACATAGGAATTTGTCACATTTAAATAACTAATTTAAGGGGCAATTTGCCAACATAGATTGTCTTGAATAACCCTTCATAATCTTGACAAAAAAAACCTTCATAATAAAACCCTAGTTATTTTTGGGGGAGGGGGGCATCTCAACTTCCAGACGAGCTCCCACTCAACACTTTCGTTGGTATTAAGCTCGTTGTCATTTGAGACAGCTGACTTAACCAAATATATACCATTTGGTCTGTATTGCTACGATAAATTGTTTGTTGTCAACGAGTATGGGTCCACGTTGATATCTGCAATTTTAATTATCTTTGATGGAGGTAACAAGTTTGAAAGAGCGCCCAACTCCGCGCTCATTTGATTGTATAAAAACCCAATGGTTAGTTCCAGATATCGTTCTCTACCGATTGCCTCTACCTATAAAATTAACAAAAGTAGTCCACCCATCCATCCATCCAGAATGCCACTGCACTTCTATTTTGTACAATCCATCGGTATTCCCGTCTAACCACATCAATACCTTTCACGATACGTTGCTATATCTGAGACTTTATTATTTTTGTATGATATTGCATGATTCAATTCCATGAATATTTACGCCGAAATATTTGTCCAAATAATTGAGTCGTCACGAACTAATTTCTTTCCTGGTTTCCCTAGCATTGCCTAACTTATCTCCTCAACTGCTCGTAACCCCTCGTTTTGACTTGCATAAATCATCTAATGCTTTCCATGAACCTTTAACTGATCTATGGATGATCCCTATATAAAATTATATATAGATCTAGTCTAATTCATCACATACATACCCCCAAAAGAGTCTACACGTGCATGATATACATCGACATTGTGATCAATACTGAATGTGCTTATTCATGGAAACCACTGGTCCGCCATCCCAAGAGTATGGTAATTCCTAAGTACTTCCCTAGCCCCTCATTGTGACAAAATTTTCTCTGACACATGTCTTCATCTACTAAGGCCTCATCCACATTACTCAAAAAATAAATGAAGGACTTATCGTTATTAATCTTTTGTGCCGCTTCTTGTAAAAATATCCTCATTGTTTCCTAAAATAAATCAATTTGATTGATTGAAACCTCAGAAAATAAAACTAATTAACTGATGAATATGATGTAAGAGATAGGGATACCCCTGAGCATAGTTGTAAGGGTTTCCAAGCATCATTACCCATAAGTTGTTGAATAAAGAACGGTAACATTTTCATACATATATAAAAGAGGTATGAAAACATCGATCTGCCTTGTCTGACGCCCCTCTACAGATTGAAAGAAGAGAGGGACTCCCAGTTCTAAAACACTCTTATCTTGTTATCAACCATTCCTGCCACTATAAGTGTGTACCATTTCGACTAAATACCCAACAAATCCGGCGACTTTTATATGAACTCCCAACAAATTTTTTCATAAGCCTTCATAAAATCTATCTTAATCGTCATATATCCCTTTTTCCCCATCATATGTATCATAACGTAGTTAACCTCGCTCACCAAAATAATATTATTAATGGTCGACTAAGTATGTATGAAGCTACTTTGGAAAGGACCTATTATCTCAGTGAGCACTGGTCGTAGACAGATCACATGGATCTTTATACATATCAGTATATCACACATTAATCAAACTAATCGGTTTGAATAGATTGATGTACTCTGGATCCTTCACTTTTGGTATCAAATGAATGAGGTGCCTAACACCTCTTTTGGGAAGAATCATTTCAGAAGTCCATGATTGATCATCTTGCATACTGACGGACCTGCTGTATGTCAGCACGTCTGATAGATATCCACAATCATGTCGTCAAGTGTCGACGCCTCTTTTGATGATTTTTTCTTAATTGCACTATAAGTCCCTATATTATGCAAAAATTACACTATAGTCAATACGAGCAAGTCAGGATTTTCCAAGAAAATGTATTGGTTATCACGAGTGTAAGTTTGATGACAAGTGCATTTTCAATATCTATGAACACGTTCTTCTAAGAGAAGATAGTGGATCAACGAATAACAATCTAAACACGCAACTAAAAATAATATCGTTTCATATGTGAATCTCGGATTCTTGAGAACTAAGATCTTACGATCCGCACTTTTAGAATCTTTTGAGAAGACTAGTTTGATAGGATTTTAGATTTTAAGGTCTTTCCAAGCCTCTAGTTCATTTTTTGGAGCCTAAAAATATTATTGGGTAACCGCATTTTCTTAAGACGGTACTCCCTCCATTCCATAATAATTGACGTTTTGGCCAAAATAATTTGTTCCACAATATATGTCACATTTCAAGTTTCAATACAAATTAAATGATCTTTTTCCTATTTTATCCTTCACTTAAATTTTTTTAATACTTAATCATTAATTTTCTCTTTCTTAAAAATAAAGATATCTTAGTAATTTTTAACTAAACTTTCTCTACTTTTTAGGCTTCTTAATATATGTGAAATCCTCTGAAACATCATATATTAAGGAATGGAGGGAGTAATTCAAATACCATAATTATGAGATTTTTAAATTACTTCTTATAGGTTATTTTTTGGAAATTCTTTTTATATATCGTGCCAACCAGTTTCAAAATATCGACAATTTTGTGTGAGAGCTGGTGATGGGCTTAGGAAATTAAAGGTGATGGACAAAATTTTAAAGAAGACCGCTTCATTATTACAATCAATTTATAGTATAAATTAACAAAAAAGATTATATAGTGAAAGGTGGAATAAAATTTTAAAAAATAAATTGTCGACAGATTTTAATATTTTTTAATAAATAGAATTTGATATCTGTGAAAATTTGATGAAAAAGTTAGATGATATTTCTTTTAAATATTGTTTTTTTTTGTTAATTTGTAGAATAACTGAAAATTTTTAAATCACTCTTTAATGTGACACATCATAATTACATACAAAAAATATTAGAATGTTTACAAACTCAGCAGTTTAGCATAAAAATATAAAAATATGTAAATTAATTTAAAATTTTAGAAATTCATGAAGTTAATTAAAGTAAAGAAGAAGAAATTTTCAATTAATTATAAATTTGTATTTTTCATTTCTAATTAATAAGAAAGAGATTTTGACTTCTTATTTAATCACAAATTAAAAAAAATATGTTTCTTATTTACTGATAAAAATAATTAATTCAAAATTATGTTGGGAATCATCCAAAAAATATTACTCAAATATCACCATTGATATGTATATTAGGATGGTCCAAATTAGGGGTGGAAATCGGAAGGAACGGATCGGAAAAGGGTCTTTCGAAAAAATTCCTATTTTTTTCGGAATAGATTTTTTCTGTTCCAATTTCTATCCAATTTTTCGGAACTGGGAAAAATAATTCCGAATTCGGAATTTCGCAATTTCGGAAATTCGGAAATTTCGGCGCGGAAATTTCAGAATTTTGGGTTCGGAATTTCGGAACTTTTGTTTCGGAAATTGCGAGACTAAGGGTTGAAAATCGAAGCAATAGTTTATCACTTACACGAAGATAGTTAAAAACAAAACTTATAAAACTTTTCATATAACAGTAGTTAACATATTTAACTTATAAACTTTATGAACACTAAAAGAAATAACATAAGTAACAAAAGGGAAACGAACAATAATAGAAGTAACATAAGTAACAAAAGGTAAAAAAACAATGACTGTAAATTACTTTTCAAATTACATAAAAAATAGATATATGGCTTCGTGGGAAGGTAATATGGAATGTGAGGAAATGAGTTAGCCTTATCCTTTAGGTTTTATTAGGTTTATTGTTTTTCTTTATTTTCCTGATATAAAAAAATGTATCATTGTGTTTCAAGTTTTCAACGTTTAGATTTTCTTTTTCTTCTTTTGTTATGAAAAATTTCAACAATTCTGATTGTATATTTTTTATTTATATTAATATTTATTATTTATTTAATATAGGAAATGAATAGTCAAAAATACAATTCGAAAATAAAAATTGGAAATAAAATCGGAAATATACTTTGGAAATAAAATAGGATCGGAAAACCCGGAAAATTCGGAAATTTATATGTAGTTCCAATTCCGATCCGATTTTTTCGGAAAAATCAGAAATCGGAATTTCGGAACCGTAAAAAGTTGTTCCGAAATCGGAATTTTCGGATCGGAAAAGTCAGAAATCGAAAATTTCGGATCCGATTTCCACCCCTAGGTCCAATCATGTAATTTTTCTTTTCTGACTACATTTCTCTCATTTCTTACATGATTGGACCATCTAAGATACATAAATAATGAGTGGTATCTAGGTAATCATTTTTAGGTGATACCCAACATTATTCATAATTTTATACCATAATTATGTTTTTTTATTTTTAATTTTAGTTATATAATACTTATTTACTTATTTTGTTTTTAGTTTTAAATACGACCACTGTCACCGACCACCACCACCTTATCTATTTACCACTGAGTACCACCACCTCATACATTCTCCACCGTCCACCACCACCACTTCCATTATTCTCCACTGACCACCACCACCTTCACCCACAACCATTACCCACTAGTTCTGCCACCGTCGTCACTGTCACCACCAACGAATTCCATCACATGCACGCATTCGTAATACTTTTAAGAAAAATTCATAATTAATTCTAAAAAAATTAGAAAAAAAAGATTTTTAGACAACGCAAGTTAATGTTTACGTCTATGATTTTTTTTTTGAATTTTTGAATTTTGATATTTCTTTTTATGTATTGATATAATACACAAAAATAGATTTGCAAATTACAGCAGACTGTCACGTCTGTTTAATTTTTCGAAAATTCATAATTAATTCTAAAAAAAATAGAAAAAATTGCTTTTTTGGACGAGGCAAAATTCATATTTACATTTGTGAATGTTTTTGATTTTTTTTAAATTTCAAGATTCTGTTTTAACTGCTTACAGTACACAAAAATATAATTATGTATTCATATCTACATAGTACCATCAACTTTAACATTTTGCTGCTGAAAATTTCCACCAGCTCTAGATTCCGGAGTTGCTACATTCCGTGAAATATATCCCCAAAGTCCTTGTTTTCCAACTTTTTGCACATTTGGTCCTAGCAAAAACCCTGGCTTACCTTTCACACCAACGTTATCCTTTTTCAAACTCGTAAAAGCACGTAGATTCCAAATGCCAAGCGCTTTACACTTCTTACAAAATAGGGGTAAATTTTCATATTCAACTTTAACCTGATGTCTCTTCCCAATATGCGATCCAAACTCCACAACATTTTTTACGCTCCTTACTTAAGTCCATGTCCACAACCACTCTTGCATAACTAATATCCTCTTTTTAAATAGTAATCCCAATATGTCGAGAATTTTAGTGATCTCTAGATGCCCAAAATTGAAAAACTCTAGAATTTCAGTAAGCAAAAGCATCCACCCATACGAATCAAAAGGTCCTTTCGTGAGTATACTATTTCTATCCTCATCTTTATTAAACTTGAATACAAGCCAACCACTAGGGTGTCTTCGTACTTTACACCCAACCTTCCATTCCCTCACTATTCTACGAATATCCTCCATATCTGAGGACTTCTTCCCGACCACATAAAAAATGAGTAAAAACCCAAACGTTTGTTCAATGGTCAACACATCACTCTATAGTTGTAACATTTCCCCCTCAATGGGTTCAAAGTATTGTAACTCTATTCCAACCGAAACTTTACGATTTTCAAAAGCACGTTTTTGTAATCCAATTTCACACCTCCCTCTTTAGTTGAGTGGGCTTCTCCCGGACTTTTTGCATCGGCGACGAGGTTCTCGGTCAAATTCACGGGTCCCCCCGGTGGTTATTTCACGCCCTTAACCACATTCTTTGATGCACAATAACCTTAAACTAAACTCTCCCTAGGATCCTAAAAAATCGATGAATATGACTTGGGCATTTTATCAATCATTTGGTGAGCAACAAGCTCATCCCAAATTTTTTCCACAATTTGCTTGTCAAATCTCTCACAAGCTTTGTAGAATCTTGTTTTAACATCAATTGATATGTCAAATGCACCAAGATTAGCAAACTTAGCACTCAATTTACCAACAACATGGACCGAATCCTCTCCCATAAGAGGAGAGTACCTCGACCAAGATATAGAAAGGGGAATCATTCCTTTCAAGTCACCCTTATTGCTTGTCGATTCGGTGAGATACGTCTGGGAAGCATGTTCCTTCATGAGCTTCAAATGGGTAGCATCAAAATCTTCCTCAACAATTGTTTCCAATCTTTGGGTTGATTTCCCGAAATTCTTCTTCAAGTTCACTCTTATCCCTTCCGTAGATGATCCAAGGAGACCAACATCCTGTGAGTTATGAGCTAGTGTTTGGCTAGTCATGCTTGAGAGTGATTGGAAATCTGGGTTTACCAAATACGTGAGGTTCCTGGGATCCGGTGGCTCTTTGGTGGAGGAAGTTTGGTGAGGTAATTTCATGTCTCCCGTGTCCAAATCGGCCGATGAAACTCTCAGATCTTATTGTGATTGTGTTTGATTCATCGTGTAGGCGAAGAAATAAAGAAAAAATGGTAAGATAGACGCTAAATCGGGAAGATTTAGAAGGAAACCTTCTTAACCTCTTTCTAGCTTGCTTTCTCTAAGTTTTCCTTTGGAGTACGTGCTTTTATCTTTATACCATATGTACGGGGTCGTTTTTTTCACCTTACTACCTATAGGTTGAGTTAAATGTAAATTGAGCCAATTATAGATTAATGCCTATTAAAAAACTTATTTAAAAAAAGATACCTAGAATAAGATACTTTATAGAAAACAGTCCCACCCCAAACTACCCCTATAATTAACAATTAAAAAATAAAAAATAAAAAAACAGAACAAAAACTAATAAACACACGCGCGTCCGTGAATTTTTTTTTAAAAATCGTCATAACTAATTCTAAAAAAATTAAAAAAATCAAAAAATCAAAAATTTGGATAAATCAAATTAATATTTACGTCTATAATTTTTTTGAAATATTTTGAATTCTTTTGATTTTTTTTTAAAAAAAATTTCGCAGACACGGAATTTCATGTTTAAAACATGGAAACGTGGAATTCTGTGTCTGCAAATAAAAATCACTATTTCAAACAGTGAATTTCATGTCTGTAAAAAAAAATTAAAAAAATCCAAAAAAATCATAGACGTAGATATTAATTTGCTTTATCTAAAAATGCAATTTTTTTTTAAAGTCCAAACAAAAAAGCTCTCTCCTCAACGGTAAAAAAAAGAAAAAAGTAACGTTCTTCTTCTTCTTCCTGAAGGCGGCCAATTAGCCGTTACAGATGGAGATTCCCGGCAATCCAAAACCGGCGGCACCACCGGATATCGGAGGAGGCCCTACTGTACTGCTGCAACTCAATGAGGATCATATGGTTACGGATTCGAATGTGGACCAGCCCTCAATGGAGGAGTTTCCTCCGTTGGAGGAGGGCGGCAATAAACCCATCAAGAGGCCGCGCGAAGTGGAGAACAGGGGTGGTTCCGATGGGGCAATTCCTCCTCCGCAAGCGCAGCATCAGTGGGGCAGCGGACAATTGGGTAATCCTCCGCGTAAGACAACGGGGTGGCACAATGCACTTACAGGTAAGAATGTTATTATTCCTCTTATTATTGATAATGATGAAATGAAGCAGGATAGATTTAGTGTTCTAAGTGATGAATTTATGGCCTCAATTGAGGATGATGTACCGATTGATAATTGCGAGTTTCCGCAAGTGTTACGCTCTAGAGATGAGATTATTGAGGGGATAAATTTGTGGAAAAATACAGTGGTGGTCCGGCTATTGGGTTCTAAGGTGGGTTTCAGTTATCTTTCGTCAAAATTGAAACAAATTTGGAATCCGAAGGGCTTGATCGAACTAGTTGATGTGGGTTATGGCTACTATATGGTTAAATTTGGGATAGGTAAGACTGTGAATTCGCACTAAGTGGTGGTCCTTGGATGATTTTCGATCACTACTTGATCGTTAGGGAGTGGACTCCTAGTTTTAAGCCACATATTGATTCAATCACTAAGACAACGGCGTGGGTGCGTATTTCGAATGTGGGGATGCATAATTAAAGCTCGCGGATTTTACGGAAAATGGGGGACCAAATAGGCAAGACAATTCGTATTGACCCATTAACTAAGGCTAGACTCGCGGTTGAGATTGATTTGAAGAAAGCTCTTGTTCCTAAAATACATATTGGCGGAGAAGTGTGCTTAGTGGAATATGAGGGACTTCACATGATTTACTATGAATGTGGGAAGTTCGGCCACTCCAAGGATAAATGTGAGAGGAATTTAGCTCAGAATGAGGAACCCAAGTCGGATGTGGTTAGCTCGGACACTAGTGAGGGTATGTTGCCGGTGGATGCTGCTAAAGATACTACGTTTGGTGATTGGATAACGGTTAAAAGGGGGTAGGGTTACAAATAACAAGGGTAATAGCAATGTTGGATATGAAGGTAATAATCGTAATAAGAATTTGGGATCGAGATACAATGCCTTGTTTATGGAGGATGGGACGGAATTTACGGGTGAATTTAACCCAAATTTGGGAGGTGCGGAACGGAGAGTTAGTAATAGTGGGGTCGATAAGGACAAGAAGGGGTCTAATAATAGGAGTTTGGTGAATAATAAAGCGCGTTCAGGGGGTGGGCATAAGGTGATATTAACTCCGAATTTTGAGCAACATCAACGGCTTTCGGATATTCCGGAAATGGAAGTTTTTTCGTCTAAAAAGGTTAATAAAATGGGCAAAAGTGTGGAGAAAGGTGGGGGAAGCAATACTAGGAAAGGGAAGGGCAAAGGGACTATGAGCGAAGAGGAGCAAGGTGGAGTGCGAGTTGCTTCAGGTACTTTAGTGATCCGGGAAGGGGCTGAGGATGGAACGGCTTGTGTTGGGCAGCAGCAGGGTAGGACCGAGACTCCAGCAGCTACTGGAGGGAAGGATTCGGCAGCAGGTCAAAGGGAGGCTGGTCTCGGCTTGGCAGCAGGTCCGCCAGGGACCTGGACTACAATTTCCGAGAAATTGAGTACAGGTGCAGCAACGGATTACGTGAGCACGAAGCGCGGGTCAGGTGGTGATGTTTTGGCGAGGGGAGAGTGGGATTTTCCAGGGGTGTTTGGCCGAAAAGATGACTCTAATCCTAGCTCTGGAGAAGGGGCTGTTGGAGCTAGTACGACGGCCAATGATCCTCCGGAACCGGGTGAGTGGGATTTATCCTTAGTTCCAGAAACACCTATTGAGAGAGCCGATCAAGATGAGCAAATGGAAGTCGAATCGGAGGGCGATAGAGGTGTTGGACAGGTACATTCCTAAACCTCTAGTCCTTTCTATTTAATTGTTTTTTATATGTGTACACATGATAATAGTAATGGTGGATGGAGGGATTCTCTCCTTTTGCCGAATATTCTTGTTTGGAATTGCCATGGAGCAGCGGCGGATAATTTTCAGTGAGTGGTTAGGGAAATGATTCGTATTCATCGGGTTTGGTTAACTGTAATAGTGGAGCCACGGGTTAGTGGGGCTACTGCATATGACATTATTAGAGGTTTGGGAAAGGCAAATTCAACGCGGGTTGAGGCGAATAATTTTGCGGGTGGTATTTGGCTTTTGTGGGATGATTCGGACATTGAGGTGAGAATATTATCAGCAGGGGATCAAGTTATAAATATAGAGGTGTCCAGAGATAATTGTGTGTCTTGGGTGTTTTCTGCTATTTATGCGAGGCCTACTGCGAAGGATAGGGAGCCTCTGTGGAGCGCACTTAAAAATGCGTTTAGTGGGGTTCAAGTTCCTTGGCTTATTGCTGGAGATTTTAATCAAGTAGGCGAGGAAGTGGATAAAAAGGGAGGTGAACCAGGGGTTACACGCCGTATGATTAAGTTTGAGTATTGGCGATATAGTTGCGATTTAACGGATTTAGGTTTTGAGGGACCGAGGTTCACTTGGTGTGATTCATGGAGTACAGGTCAAAGGATTTTGCGTAGATTGGATCATGCTTATGCCAACACGGAGTTGCTATCTCTTTTCGATCAGATTAGAGTAACGCATCTTGATAGACGCCACTCGGATCATGCGCCGATTCTTATTCAGTTAATTCAGAGAGGTCCGAGTCTACCCAGAAGATTTATGTTCGAAGCGGCTTGGTGTGTCCACAAGGATTTTAAGGATTTTGTGAGTCAAAAGTGGAATGTTCGTGGTATTGATATTGGTAATAAATTAGAAGACTTAAAATGGGAGTTGTCTATTTGGAGGAATTCGGTGTTTGGGGATATTCATAAGAAGAAAAGGAGACTTTTAGCTAGACTTGATGGTATTCAGCGATCTCTACAAAATTCTTATAATTCCTCGCTTTTTGATTTAGGGAAAAGATTACGTGGTGAATATTTGAGTGCCTTGAAAGAAGAGGAACATCTTTGGTTCCAACGTTTGAAGGAAAAGTGGATTCGTTCGAGTGATAGGAATACGCGCTATTATCTGTTGGCATATTGCCCCCATCGATTAGGTGTTTTAATGTGACAAATCCTCTATTGTTTAGTGTGCTAATTTCACTTTATTATCTTGCACTCTAATTCATCAAAAAGCACAATTGACATCATTTTGATCAAAGCTTTATTATCATATCCTTAGTAGCTAATTTTCATACCATTACTTTTAACCTTATCTTATGTGTACATTGAGAATTAGCTTTCATGATCAACAACAAAGTTTCTTAAAATGATGTTTACAACAACTCTCGTGAAGAAAACTTTTCCATCCGAGCAACGAATCAAAATATCATAATCTCCAAGTCAGTAAGAACCGGGTACCCGCATTTGGGAAAACCGGGAACCCGGTTTGGTGAAGCTCAAGTCAACATCAAGTCTTTATAGCCGTTTTATAGCCGTTGCAATTGAAACCGGGTACCCGCATTTGGGAAACCGGGAACCCGGTTTGGAACAAAGCTTACCACCAACTTTATATCCGTTGGGGACTTTCTTGTGCTATAAATATGACCTCTTTGAAGGAGAAACTTACCTCTAACACTTCAACTATTATACATATCATTATCATACAAAGTTAGAGGTCTCAAGCTATCAAAGTTAATTATCCAAGCTTGATCAAGAGCTTAAACCAATAAGCTTCAAAGTTATTATCTACTCAAGAGGAGTTTACATGCTTATAGTCATATCTACTCTTTAGGAGATTATCTAGCAAAGTTGTTTGCACCCCTTTAAACACTTTGTATCTATCCTCTTAAGTCTAGGTCTTGTAATAGATAGATTAAGAGAGAATTCAAGTATAGGGAGTATACTTGGTATCCTTGTGTTGTGATTACACAAGTGTTTGTCCTTCGTGGTTTCGAAGAGGTTGTCCTTGTGTTGCGATAGCACAAGTGTTTGTCCTTCGTGTTATCGAAGAGGTTGTAAGGGTTATTGTGTTCTCGACCCGGTTAAGAGAGACACGGAAGTTTAGTGAAAAGCTTGAAATCCTAAGGAGGCTTCCTTAGGTAGTGGATGTAGGGAAACCGAACCACTATAAATCATGTGTATCTTTCTATCCCTACTCTATTTACTTTCCGCACTTTATATGTTTGATTACTTGCTAGTATAAATATCGTAATAATGTTTATCTAGTTAATCAACCTATTGCCATCTAGAGTAGTAAGAAAATAGAAACTCGTTTTACATGTTAAACTTATATATCGAACCTCTAGCTTATCCTATGAATGATCCCATAAGTGTTTGATATATTTGTTGTCTTAGAAGTTTCTTTCATAAACTTATATTTATCCAAAAGATTTTTAATTAGGCATTAATCTTCTTAGTAATCCTATTCACCCCCCCCCCCCCCCTCTAGGACTTTCATTATCACATGGCTACCTTGAAGAGGCGGAAAAATACTCATATTTTGCGTTTAAAGGATGATACAGATAATTGGGTGGAGGATAAGGAGGCTCTAGGGACGTTGGTTCGTGATTATTTTGTAGGGATTTATTCGGATTCTAATAAATTTGTGGGGCCCTTTGCGTTGCCGCATGGGGTTCAGTTGACAAGAGAGGAAAGGGATGTTTTGGAGGAGGATTTTACTGATGAGGAAATTCGAGGAGCAGTCTTCCAATCCGATCCGAATAAGGCGCCAGGTAGTGATGGTATTTCGGTACTTTTTTATCAAAAGTGTTGGGATATAGTAGGTTCGGACGTGTGTAATATGGTGAGGGAGCTAATCCAGAAAGGAGAGGTTTCAGCTAAGGTGAATAGGACTTTGGTACATTTGATTCCGAAGATTTTGGATCCTGAGAGAGTTGCACAACTGAGACCGATTAGCCTAATTAATGTTCCATTCAAGTTTACGATGAAAGCAATGTTGAATAGGATTAGGCCTTTTTTAGCGGAAGAGATTGGGTCAACTCAAAGTAGCTTCCTTCCTGGGAGGTCTACCATAGACAATGTTGTTCTCGTTCAGGAGATTGATCACAGAATGCAAAAGCTAGTGTCTAAAAAGGTGTTCATGGCTATTAAAATTGATCTCGCTAAGGCTTATGATAAGCTTAGTTGGCGTTTTATTGAGGATACTATTGCGTTTTTTGGTCTTCCGAAGACTTGGGTGAATTTAATTATGTCGGCTATGGCGGCTAATGAAGTTAACGTTCTTTGGAATGGAGAGCAGTTGGATAGTTTCATTCTGCAAAGAGGAATTCGTCAGGGAGACCCACTTTCGCCCTATTTATTTGTTCTTTGTGTTGAGAGATTATCTATGCTTATTCGGGGCCTTTGTAATGGGGGTGAATGGTCTCCCATTCGTCTCCATAGACAAGGTCCTCCGATCTCACATGTATTTTTTGCAGATGACTTGTTGCTTTTTGCGGAGGCGAATGAAGCTCAGGTGGATCTTATTAAGGAGGTGCTTAGGGTGTTTTGTGATGAGGCAGGACAAACTGTTAGTGAGGAGAAGTCACTTATTTATTTTTCAGCTAATTTCCCGGAAGAGAGAGCTAGGGAACTTGCGGATCGAAGTGGTTTCACGTTAAGTGAGTCCCTTGGGACTTATTTGGGTACGCCTATTAGGTCTCAGAGATTGCCTCGGGGTTTCTTTCGTAGAATTATCTCTAGAATGAAGGATAAGCTTCCCAATTGGAGGAGTCAGAATTTGTCAATGGCGGGTCGTGTTACGCTTCCGCAATCGGTTCTTTCTGCTATGCCTACGTATGTGATGCAAACCATGAAGTTTCCGGTGTACGTGTGCGAGGAGATTTACAAGATTATCCATGATTTCATATGGGGGTCGTCGGAAGAGGGGAGAAAGATACATTGGCTAAGTTGGAAGACATTGTGCAAGCCTAAGAAAAAAGGTGGTTTGGGTCTGCGTAATGCGAGGGATTATAATAGAGCTTTATTAGCCAAGATTGGATGGAAGATATTGGTGGAGGACCAGGCTTTGTGGGTTAGTGCGCTTAAGCAAAAGTACTTCCGTATGGGTTTTTTGGATAGGGAAGCTAGACCGTCGGATTCAAGGATTTGTAAAGCTATTTTGGAAGGGAAGGAGGTGTTGCAACAGGGTGTCACGGAAGGTATGGTTGGGGAGGAACGGATTGTTAGGTGGTCTCATGAACCTTCTGGGGTGTTTTCGGTCAAGTCGGCTTATAATAAATTGACTCTTGATGAGGTTGCGGTGAATTTTAATTGGGAGCGTGTATGGGCTCTTCGTTGTCCCCAAAAGATTAGGAATCTTATATGGAGGGCGATTTGGGACCGTTTACCCACTCGGAAAAATCTTCATAAGCGGGGTGTAACTTCGGACGCGATATGCCAAAGATGTGGATCAGGGGAGGAGAATGCTTTACATATCTTTCATTACTGTAAAGAATATTCTGCTGTGTTTGCTTCTTGTATGTCAGGTAGCGCGAACGGGAGGAATTGCTGGAGCGTGGGGCAGATTCCAGGAGCGGGACAGGAGGAGGTTAACGAGACAGATTCGGGGCGGCGCGGTATTTCAGCTTCTGGAGTGCAGATTGCTGCTGCTGGTTCTGTCGTTCGAGCGGAGCAGGGTGCAGCAGTTCCAGCGGGACAGGTTACAGCAGCTCCAGCGAGGATGGGCGGACAGGTACAGGAGGGTCCCTCGGTTCTGCAGCAGGTTGGTGAAGGTCCCAGCGACAGCAGGTACAGTGGCGAGCAGCGCCAGCAGGTTCCTCCAAGGTCTGCCCAGGAAGCGCGAGAGCTGATTCGGACCTGGAGTACGCTTGATGATGCTAGTTGGTGGTCTAAATTGGTTACTAATGTGGATTGTGTTAATGGGATTGAGAGGAGAATAATATTTGCGGCTTACGTATGGAATATTTGGGTTGATCGCAATAGAAGATTATTTGATCCGGACGCAAAAAAGAGGTCAAATAGCGAGCTTCGCGCGGTAATTATTAATTCAGCAAGTGATTTTATTAGAGCATGGGGTATGGAGAGGGATGGCGGATTGATTACCTCAGCGAAGAACGTTCTTGTTAAGTGGGTTAAGCCCAATGGTGGGGTGAAGTTGAATATAGATGGCTCTTTTGATGAGAGTAGGAGAAGCGCGGGGATAGGAGGGATTTTAGAGACAATAATGGAGACTACTTAGACGGTTTTGCGGGAAAGTGTGTTGCTTCCTCCTCTTTTGAGGCGGAGTTGTTTGCGTTGATGTTTGGGTTAAAGATGGCGATTGATAAAGGCTTTGTTTCGGTAATCGTTGAGACAGATTCGCGTGAGTTGCACGCGCTAGTGAAGGGCGGTGCAAACTCAGGAATTCGTGTTGATGATAAAGTGAGAATTTGCCGCGATATCTTGGAATCTAATACTAGTTTTGAATTGGTTTCGTGCTATAGGGAAGCCAACAGATGTGCGGACTGACTAGCTAAGTTTGGAGCTAGAAGGGAAGGGAGTCAGTCATCTTTGCAAGATCCTCCAGATGGACTTTGGCGACTTTTAGTGTTGGACCGGTGTGGCTGGTCTATACCTAGAGTGATTGTGAATAGTTAATAATCGGAGGTTTTATCCTCCCCGTCTTTCTTTTGACCTCCTTTGTATATAAAAAAATGCATTTTTTTTATTTTTTTGAGTTCTGTTGAATTAGTTATGATGATTTAAAAAGAAATTCACGGACGCGCGCATATGTGATGGAATTAATAGTAGTAGGTGGTGGTGGTGGTTGTTGTGGTGGTGGTGCTTGTTGTGGTGGTGGTAGAAGTACCTATTATTTGTTTAATATTTAAAAATTAATATTGTATTAAAATAAAATAATGTATTTAATAATTAAGGTAATATAAGTATGAAAAATATAAATGAGATGTTTTCTATAAATAATTATTTTATTACGCATTTTTCTTATAAAATAAATTATTAAAAGCTAAAGAAACATATTAATAACCCGATGTAATTTGAGTAATGTTGGGTATCACTCAAAAAATGATCACTCAAATATCATTTTTCTAGATGGTCCAATTAAACTGTTTCTTTTTCATGATTACTTTTTTCCTCTCTCTTATAGGAAACAGTTTAATTGGACCACCTAAGAAGGTGATATTTGGGTAATCTACCCAGCATTACTCATGTAATTTAGCCGGCCACATTATTTTCGTAAGGATTTGCCGTTTAAGCCCCATTGTTCATTTTGAAGGCAATGGATTAAAGTGTAACTAGCCCACATAAAAATGGACCTAAGCCCAATAGTAACATCGAAAGACATCAGCATTTTAAGTTTACCATGCGATTAATATACACAGGACTCTTGTGAGATCGCTTCATCAATCAAGCTCTCCAGCCATGAGCGCTCCAACACTCTCAGGAGTAAGAGTAAGTACAGATTATACTTACATACATATATGTATTCATAATTTGACTTGTGTTTGATCTTATCAATCTGATATTTTTTTAAATAAATTGGAATGTATTCCTGGTTTTCTTATTTATAGGAATTTACGAGGCTCTGCAAGGGTTTATCTGGGGTGCTGGTTGCAGGACATTTTCTTGTTCAGATCGTACCTTCTTCTGTTTCCTATCTTGCTCTCATCCCTGCCAAGTATTAATCATTTAAATCTTTTCATTTTTACCTTAATTGGTGATCAAATGTGAGTGATCCGGTCCCCGGCTGTGTATTTATAGAGTTAATTGCACCATTGGTCCTGTTATTATCTAAAGTAGAAAGTATTTATGTACTCATGTGTTATACTGACATTTGCAAACTACCCCTCCATTGTTACTGTATATTGATAATTTTTGGAATAACACAAGGTAACACGAGTATATAAGGCCAGGACCAACGGTGCAATTTACCCTTAAACCGAATCATATTTATCGTTGCAATGATTCGATTATCAAAATCATGAACTCGTCATGTGTAGTCGAGTAGAATGTGGTATATATAGGGATGATTGTTGGATTACTCAATTGTTTACTTAACTTAAGGGTATATTTAAGGATATATGATATTTTGCTTCATTGTAGGACGATACCATTTGGATGGAATCTCATAACAGCAGGATATACTGAACAAACGATCTATGGTGTATGCACACTTATGCTTCTCCTTCCCGTTTATCCACGCAATTTGTCTACTGAAATGTTGTGTTTGTTTGTTTATCTTTTAGGTGGTGATAAGTACCATCAGTCTCCTTTTCATTGGGAAGATTCTTGAACCAATATGGGGTTCTCGGGAATTTTTGAAGTTTATTGTTGTTGTCAACTTCTTAACATCACTCTGTGTTTTCATTACAGCTATTGCGTTGTACTATATAACAACGCAAGAAACCTACCTGTAAGTGATTCTTCAACACAAATCCCGAGATTTAAGAGCCTTGGATTCTCTAAGTTGATTTATGATCTTTTACTAATGTCATGGATGTGTACCCTAATATAATACTTGGACAGTTATCTGCCTATATCTGGTTTCCAAGGGGTTCTTTCAGGGTTCTTAGTTGGTATCAAGCAAATTCTACCTGATCAAGAGCTACCTTTGCTCAAAATTAAAGCAAAGGTAAGAAGTGTTGAAAGTTCAGACGTGGGTCCGTTTGGAATCTCCTGGGTCATGTTTTTTGGGCCTTTGGATGATCCAAATAGGCACACGTATGTCTATCCATTTTGAACCCAAGATTTTTATTTTCAAAATTTTACATGTTTTTTTAAAGCTATTATGGTGTGTGCAGTGGTTACCATCTGTTGCTCTATTAGTGTCCATTATTACAAGCTCTGTGACAGCAGATTCTGCATTATATCTTCCAACCATAATTTTCGGAACATACATGGGCTGGATATACCTCAGATATTGGCACACCAAACCCGAAACCACAATCAAGGGTGACCCAAGTGATGAATTTGCATTTTCTACATTCTTCCCTTATTTTTTAAGGTAATAATATTTGCATTTTAATCCTTTTTTGGAATATTCTCTCCTTGACATATCCTCTTTTTGACATTTTACAGACCAGTAATTGATCCAGTAGCTACAGTATTCGATCGGGCATTATGTGGAAAAAGATCAGAAACTTCAAATGAAAGTAGAGGCCACACTTTAGGTGGTCCGCCCTTGCTTAGTTCAGATCCTACAGAGGCGTCTAGGAGAAGGGAAAGGGGTGCTCGAGCACTTGAACAAAGATTGGCTTCAGAAATGTTTGCATCTGGAATCACCGCAAAAGAGTCATATAGAGATGCCCGTGATGATGTCTAGAATCTTTATTCTCGTTAAATCGGGAAATCAATTTTGTCATTACTATTTCTCTTTTTAGATTAAATGTTCACTTTGCTTAACTATGTTTTTTTTCTTTTATATGTATTTAAGTATTTTATATTTGATAGTTGAATTAAAGCTATTAGTGACCAAGAAAAAAGAGAAAAGATTAAAGCTACTGTTCCTTAGTTTTGTACATAAAGCAAAAGTAGGTACTATATAAAGAAGAGAAAAGTGTCGAAAAATTTCTTTTGCCCTTCCACATTAAACTAGAGGGGCGCAAAATGACAAACATTGAAAACAAAAGGATTTGATTTGTTAATAAAGCTGGTTTCTCCTATCATGCCACCGTCTCCACCTGTAAAACAAAAGGTATAAAGCATACTCAATAAGTTTGTCTTTACTTTTTATTTTCGTTGTGTGTGCTATGATTTTGACAAAAAATTCATACAATTTACATCAAAATATTATTTTATTTTTTTACCATATAGATACAAGGTACTATTACTATACATACTAGAGAAAACATGTAACAAAAGAAAATACTCCAATAGATAGGATTAGGTGAGTTACCAATGATAATCCCATCTAGGTCTGATTTTGGACATCCTATTATGACCATAGGGATAATCAGTTTCAGATCTTTTAGTGTTTTGGAAAGCACAACAGCCAATAGAGTAAATGGTAATAAACAATAGAACCATGACAATATTGAGCACTGAAACTTTATGCCAATCCATCCTAACTTGTTCAAGAACACCAGCTTTACAAGAATCACATCCATAACACAAAATGTTTGGATCATTGTTCCATCTATAGCAATCTGGATCTTGAACCACCATTGTTTCTGAATAATTACATGATGTTGGTGGCTTGCAGCAACCAGACTGCAGTAACAAAAAAAAAAAAAAACAAGAATTCATTATCCTTTTTCTATTTTGGATAAATTTATATTCAATATTTTTGACAACTACAGCCCTCATCTTTTGAACGTGACAGGTCCCTATTTTATGTAAAATAACTTATATTATTAAATAAGTTGCACGACATGTCTCTATATTATGCAAATAAACTTATACTTTTAAAAAAGTTGCACTATACTATAGATCTCTAGAATATGCAAAATAATATAAATTACATCGATCTACTATCTAAATAATCACACTAAAATTTTATATGAAAAAACTTTTGGAGCGTCAACTGAGAATTTTAAAAATTATGGCAGTCATAATAAGATAATTTATAAAAAAAGTTGCATATTTTCTTTTTCTGAAACTCAGGGGCTCATGGCCTATCCTCCACCAACACATAGCTCTGCCCTTAGGTTCTGTTCAGAAACATGTAAAAAACATGGAAGATCGTCGGTGATGTGGAAAGAAGAGAAGAGGACAGTGAAAAACATAGCAAATTAACTTCGGACGAAAAACATTATCTGCTTTTCATTAACATGTATAGTAAATCAATTAAATGAGATTTTACATATAGGGTAGACTAATTTTTTGAGTACATGAGAGAGCCACTTTGGGCTCGGAGTCATTTCGACTCCAATGAGATTCGATCCCAAGACCTCTTGGCCTCTGCGGAGTAGCCTAACCACTAGGCCAACTATAGACTAATGAAAAAGCTAAAAAATGACTAATTGTGTCAAAAAAACATAAGATAAGAGAATCAAAATTCCAATACGAGAAATCAAGGTTTTGGCGACAAAATTTGGTTTTTTAAAGACTATTTATATGTTGTTTAAACCCCAATTTCCTGCGGTAATGCCTGATAAGAGATTTTTTATTTTAGAAAAATCTAAAAATAAGGGTTTAGATGAGACATTTATCATATTTTTTCTAATTAATAGAATCCATGCAAAGTAAAAACATAATGAAATTAGCATACCTGAATAGGAGACATGCTTCTGGTAAGATAATCAAAAGGTGTCCATAGCACAATATTCCCACAAGTCTTTGAACTAAAGATACAGCTTCTGATAGTCACCCAATAATTTGGATTTTCGATTCTTTTCTTCAACCAAGGTGTATATTTCTCAAGATGAAACTCTTTATAAACCCTGCCAGGTATATCAATTCCACCACCTTTACTAATAACTACAAATCCAAAGATAGTAAATGACATCAAAGCTGCTATTATAAATAACATGACTGCTAAATAAACCCAAAGAGCCCATGCAATTTGAAAACAGGCTCCTATAAAACCCGCTAATGAGACTATTAGAATAACAAAACCGATTACTAGAAGTGGTGTTTGGAGAAAACTTTCACATGTTGTGCTGCTTCTTGCCATCCATAAACCGGCTCCTATTATGGGAATTGATGCTAAGAGTGTGATGAGGTTCAAGAAACCTATCAGTGTATTGCTAAACCGGTACATTTTCCTCGGCCTGGCTTAGAAAAGTCAAGTCTTTGATCGGTCTGGTGAAGGGTCTATTTCTTGAACTCCGAATGAGAGCGAAGTTTAGAGAAGGACCTTAAAGTGATTTCTCAGTTGTGGGGGTTTGTGTTCTCTTTTGATAGATAGAAGATAGTGTGATTGTACTAGTGTTTCTTTTTTCTCATTGGAGTTATTTTAAAGGAGATTTCAGAGTACGTAATTGCTATTATTTGATAAAGTATTCAACAACTTTAATTTTATGCAACATGTGATTACGACATGGATTGCACTCTTAGCTACTAAGGAAAAACTTTATTGGAAGTCTAGATGTCCTTTGTACTAAGTAAAAACTAGTAATGATAGTCTGAAATGTCCTAAAGATTCAACTTACTACTACATTATTTACATGGCACGGCACATAGGTTGTTTATTTCACAAGATTTATTTATAGAGTAATGTTAGGTATCGCCCAAACACTACAAGAAATAGTATCTTTAACGGCAAAAAATTTAACACAAAAAATCTTAATTTTGTCGCTAATATTCGTTATTTGTCGTTCCTATAAATTCGTCTCTAAAACTACCTTTAGAAGCAAATTATTTGCTTTTGCCTCTATTAACTTTATCTTTAGCGGCAAATGTTACCGCTAAAAATATAATTAGAGGCCATTTTGGTTTTTAAAAATATCATTAGAGCTCATTTTAGTTGTTGCCGCAATAGCTTCGTCCCTAATGCTACTATTTCTTGTAGTGAAAAATCATCCATGATATGACAAATAGGTGGTCCAATCATGGATTTTCTCTTTCCAGATTTACTTTTTTCTCTTTCTTCTATGATTGAACCACCTAACCACTGCATCATAGGTGATAATTTTTAAGGTGATACCCAGCATTACTCTTATTTATATTTTCAGTGAGATAAAAGTAAACCTCACTTACATTTTGCAGAGCCTTTATTATAAGTCTTTTTTTTCTAAATAAGGTATATATTAATCTTTTTTTACCTTTATATTATCTCATATTGTCTTTCTACAAAAAAAAATTCACTCAAACAATACAATTCTGGCCCATCCACTTCTTTGGAAAACCTAGGCCTTTTATCTTAAAATTCGCATCAATTCTCACCTTCTTATGCTTTAATTTTATCTAGTATATCTGCAAGTGGTCTTAGCTACTCTATAAGGATGGGTTCATCCTCGGGTGTTCTCATACAGGTTTTAAAGCTTCTAAAATTCGAGCAATAATAGTAGGTATATTGTTTTGTTGTTATATCAAGTATTTTAGAGTTAATAGTAGTAATAATAGTGAATTAAGCATGCGATATAGCACCCGTGAACTTAGTAGCGTATTGAGATGCGTTAAGTGTTTTCAGGAAGATTGGGTTGTTGAAAGGTGCACGCTTAGTGTTTGTAATAAGGCCAAGAAGAGAAATTTCGGAAGGCGTTGTGGACTTCAGGGTCATTATGATCTGAGAGAAGGAAAGCAACAGCTACGTGGTGAACGAAGCAGGGCTAATACTTATGGTATTTATAGAGTTAGTGGAGTGTTGAAGAGAAAGGAATGCTGATCATATGGGATATTGTGTCATGCATTCATTGCGAGAAACAAGAGAGCTTAGAGCGCCTTAAGGAAAACCACTTCACCTCTCCTCATCGAGATGCGAGTTATTTTATTTGTTTCCCAATGAAATTTATTCTAATTTCTTGTTTAGTGACTTGATGCAGGTAATAGACAATAATTACTCTAGGTCACCTAACAAAGCAGAGGGAAAAACAAAGAGACACATTATCAATAGCAGTCTCAGAAGCTTATCGTCAGAGCTTAATTCAGAACATTATAAAAGGAGTATTAACTCTGTTGTGAAGGTTCGTGTCCTCTTGTCCTACCTCTCTCTTTCATCTTTCGTTGTCTGTCCTATCTTAGCACTTATCAAAACACATTTCATTAACCTCTTCTGTTCTTATAGCTTATTTCTCTCCTTTTGCAGAGGCTACGAACTTTTCAACTCAATGGCTACCCGCGAGTGTCATGGACTACCAATAGTTCCATTAAATGAACACAACATAATAAGGTTAGGGGTCATTAATATAGGGATTAAAGCTAGGCTTGCAAATAACTTGAAGGAGGATGCAACTATTATTCTTCGAATTGTTGGAGATTCGCCAATCTTTGTTGTTGGTCTAAGGAGAGTCATATAAGAGAAGTGGAATATTAAGGGTTATTGCCTGAGCTAAAAAACAATACTTTCAAACTGGAAGTATTTAATGATCAAGAATTTAAAAGAATTTGGGAGGCAAGACCATGTATCTTCTTTAAAACCCACTTCGCTATGACATTGTGGCCATAGGAGGTGGATTTTGCGGTTATTAACATAGACTATTCATCCATATGGGTTTAAATCAAAGGAATCGCTTTCAAACAAAACAATGTAAACAATGTTCGAGTTTTACAAGTTTGCTTTGTGAAGATTGAAGCGATCGATTTCCCTAAAGTGCCTAATACTTATGTCAATATGATGAGGTTCAGGGACAAGTTCAATATTAAACATCTGTTACCACCGGGGACTTATCTACTCTAAGAAGAAGGTGCAGGCTGGGTCATATTACAGTACGAGAATATAGAGTCTTTATGATTCAGGTGTGGGAGGGTTGGTCACTAGTTCAGATAGTGCAAGGTCAAAGGAGTTAAAAATATTAATAATATCGATGAGAGGAGAAAAATCAGTTGGAGCATCGATAATACTGCAAAATTTCCTCCTTTCAACCCAATATATGGATGTCAACTTAATGTTGATGGTAAGTTTGTGAACGGTGCTTGTTATAATAAACGTGAGATAGACCTCGCAGGTAGTAGCAAGGTTATAACTGGGATTTCCAACGGAATTGTTATTTGTGAGAACCAATGCGTTGATCTAGACAAATACAACTACACTATGAAGGGGGCAGCAGTGCAAGAACTAGAGGAAAAGAGATCTAAGAAGAGAAAGAAAGAGAGCAAACATGACTGGGAAGATTGGAATAGGCAAATCGATAAACTGAACAATGAATTGAACGATTCTACATGAAGGATTGAGGCTTTCAAAAACAATTTGGTACTAAATGAAAAGGAAGCTGGTAGTAATGGAGGTGAAATACAATAGACTACTACAAGAGCTAGTGAAGGAACTCGCAATGACAAAGAGAAGCAGATTATTCAACTTACAGTTGATATCTCTTCAAGAATGGAAGGAGCAACTGACAAAAATCTGAACATCAAAAGGAGAAGGGAGATTAATAATAGGAATATGGGGAAGGTCAACACTAAAGGGAAGGAGTCAATCACATGTAACTTTACAAAATTGAGAGTTGTGGATAAAAACATAGGTTTCATAAATGAAAATCAGTTTAGAATTCTTGAAAATGACCAAGAAGATGAAGAGGAGGTTGGAAACAAATCGTATGATGACCTTAACGATATATAAAAAATGTTGAGGTTTATGACTCCCAAATGGAACCAGGAGAGGAAGGGGATATGAGTAATGACGAAGAAGGCAATTATTTTGGCAAAGGATATGAAGCGAGAGAGGGTGAGAATGACATGAGCTACATATATGATGACGCAGATGAAGAAGTGAACTATCCAATGAAGATGCGAAAGGGAGGCGGCTATTCCCAAGATAAAGCCGCGGGTAGTGAATAAGTATGATATTCTGCAATTGTCCAAGAATCCGAGCCCCTTTGACAATTTCGCATCTTAGCTCCTTGGTGGCTCGTTTCAGACAGGTTCTTGTAGTCTTTTGAGAGACTATATTAAGGGAAATTTATTCCCAAGACATAGTCAGGCGACTTGTTTTTGGTAAAAACTTTTTTGTTGACCCCGCCGGTAACGCTTTTCATTTCGGTGGGTTTATGGTTTTGTGGCAGTCCTGTGTTGATTTAGCTGTTATTTTTAGATGTTCCTATTATTTTATTTTTAAAATTAATAAAAATTTGTTTAGTTATTACATGGTGTGCATACACGCTCCGAATGATTTTAATGATAGAAAGAAAATATGGTATGATATCTCCAACTGTAGTAAGGATATACAAGAACCTTGGACAATTTTAGGAGACTTCATGACATTATTAAAATAAACGAGAAATGTAGCGCTAATCAAGCTGATACTAACCATATTGATGAGTTGAAAAACTTTAATTGTAGTAATTCTCTTATGGAGATTAAATCTAATGGATGTTTTTTCACTTGGTCCAACAAGATGACAGGTGAGAAACATGTCAAAACAAGGATAGATAGAGCAATGGAAACTTATGAATGGATCAAACATTTTTGCGGAGGCACAAGTCTTCGTGCCTCCGAAAATCGGTTCCAACCATTCCCCTCTTATACTCAATTATGATATTAATATGAAATGTCAAATGAAACAATTTAAATATGAGTCTTTTTGGCTAGATAACGAGAATCGTAGACCTACGGTAGAGAAAGGATAGAATATTAGGAAAATCTAACCACCTATACGCAATTACACTAAAAAGAGAGATAATACTATTGAAGAACTAAAATAATGGAGAAAAACCAGTTGGGTTAGCTCAACTGGCCAGAGTCTTGCTATTTCTTCAGCATTTAAAGGGGAGATCTATGGTTCGAATCCCCTCCCTAACGGATGTAAAGTAAGAGGTACAACGCTCGAACTCCTCCCTGAACATGGGTCACCTAGTTCTGATTTACCTGGGAATATACATGGGGAGGCGTGTATATCCCCGTGGGATTAGTCGGGTGCGCGCAAGAAATCCTGGAACCCATGTACCAAAAAAATGGAGAAAAGGAACATTCAAAAATCACGAGCAACTTCGACCAAAGAAGAACAAGAGATTAAAGAAAAAATCAAATTCGAATATGCATGTGAAGAAAAATATTGGGGGAGGTATAGATCAAGACAAAATTGGCTAATTTATGGGAGTTAAAATTCGAAGGTTTTCCATCTAGCAACTATTGAAAGAAGGAAATATAATAGAATCACGAGTAATAGGGATGAACACGGCAATTGGAAGATGACTCAACAAAGATTAAAAATTGTTTCAAAAAATTTTACAAAAATCTATTTATAGAACAAACGACGGAATCAGGAAATATGGAGAAAGCTACACAATATATAATACCTAAAGTTAATCAACAAATGAACAATGATCTTATTAAAGAACCTACTTTGGAAGAGGTAGAGAAAGTTGTTTGGGAACTTTCCTCGTCTAAAGTTCCAGGCCCTGATGGATTGAACGGTAAATTTTATAAGGAATATTAGGATATTATAAAATTTGATATTTTCGATTTGGTTAAAGATTTCTTTACTAATAATAGAAGTTTGGAAGATATAAATTATACACTTATTACACTTATTCCGAACGGGGAAGTTCAAGAAGGATTGGGGGATTATAGACTGATATCATGCGTTAATTTTATCTATAAGATTATTTCTAAAATATTAGCTAACTATTTACAATGCTTAATGGATAAGATTGTGTCCTAAACACAATCGACTTTTATTAAGGGTCGTGCTATACATGATAATATTATTATAGCGCAGGAAAATTCATTCTTTATGATTAGGAAAAGGAAGAATAGAAAACATATGGCAAAAATAAAAATTGACATGGCTAAAGCTTACGATCATGTAAATTGGGAGTTTCCTCTATTAGTTCTCAAAAAGATGGGTTTTTGTGACCAATGGACGGCTTGGGTAAGAAATTGTATTATGACCGTTTCTTTTAATCTTAATCTTAATGGTGAAAGACTTAATAAATTTACCCAGGACGCAGAATCAGGCAAGGGGATCCTTTATCTCCACTTCTTTTCTCTATAATGACTGAATCGCTTATTAGTAGTATGGAATATTATACAGGCGACAATTTTGTTAAGGGTATCCAAATAAACAGGAATTGTCTGGAGATATCGCACCTTTTATTTGCGTATGATTCATTATTTTTTATAACTATTGACGAAACTAATTTGCAGCATTTCAAGGAATGTCTTAGTATGTATTGTAGGGGCTCAGGTCAGATGATTAACCTTAACAAGTCAGGAATTATATTCAATATAGAGACTCCTCAAGAGTTAAGACAATATGTGACTTCAGAGATTGACATTAAAGAAACAAATTATTTGGGTTACTATCCAGGAATACCTTTATGACATAAAAGATCATAAGTAGAATCTCTGGAATTAATAGCGAAGAAATTGTTTAAAAATACTGAAGGATGAAAAGCAAGATTATTATCTGAAGGGGGAAGGAATTTCTCATTAAATTTATACTTCAAGCGATCCCTAACTAGTATATGTCCATTTTATCATTCCCTATTTCTTTTTGTAAAGAACTTATTTTTGCTATTTTCTAGTTTTTGGTGGAATTCAGTGGAAAGAAGTAGAATCTATTGGATGGCTTGGGAAAAAGTTGCAACGGAGAAGATGATAAGGGGTCTAGGTTTCAAAGATTTTAAATAAATAAATATTGCTCTATTAGACACACAAACTTGGAGAATAATGGAGAACGCAGAGAATGTAGCTACAAGATTACTCAAAGGGATTTACTTTCACAATAATACTTTTATGAATGCAAAGTTAAGATAAAGTAGAACATGGAGTTTGGAGAGCATCATGGAAGGCAGAGACTTTTTTAAAAAAATACATCAGATTGGAAATGGTGAGAATAATGATATTTGGAATGATAGGTGGATAGACACAAACTGAAAGTTGGACAAACCAAAGTATTGCAAGATCAATAAGGCCAGTCAATTACTTTTTCCTAATACTAATATTTAGAATATGGAAATACTTGATAGTATTATATCTTCTATTATGAGAATACATGTCATTGACATAACAAATAGAGATAAATTTATATGGCCCCACTCAAAAGACGGGACATATAATACGGAAACATGTTATAAGAAATTAGTAGAAGAACAAGTGATAAATCAACCACAAACTGTTGATGAACCAGGAAGGTATACATCAAAAATTTGGAAAATCATCTAGGATTCTAATATTTCAAAAAAAAAGTTAGGATTTTCCTTTGGAAGTGTTGTAATAATGCAATTCCCATGGAAAATAATGCGTACAAAAGGAAATGTGCGGACTCTAAAGAATGTAATGGGGTTGCTGCTCTAAAGATACGGTAGAACATTTACTACTACACAGTAAAATCTGTAAAGAAAATGGGCAGGAACTTCAATGCAGATTAGGATAGATAAGGAAAATAACATCTCATTGGAAGATTGGATAATAAAGATGATTGAGGTTTATTCAGAAGAAGGATGGGAAAAAAAGATTGTAACAGATTATTTAATTATTAATATATGGAATATTTAAAAATCTAAAATGAAAGCTTTACACGAGAATATAAATATAGATGGAGACATCATCATTTTCAACAGCAATAATTTGATGAAAGAATTCCATGGCATTGACTGGAAAAAGGTCAATAGTACAGCCAGGAGATATAAAGAAACAACACCTATAAGACAAGAAGAACCAAATAATGACGAAACAGATATAATAATAAAATGTGATGCGTCCTTCAAAAACGAATATGAACCTATTGGGATCGGAATCCTTCGATAAAGGAACAGGAACCTCGGAGAGAATGAAATTAGTTTGTGAATCAGATTTGGAAGGGGAGGCAATAAAAAAATTAAACAGGATTCGAATAACTTTGAATTTTTCAAGGTATTAGGCAGGTGTCGGCAGCGAGTTGAAAAATCTAACTGATTATTAAAAAGATCAATCAGGAGGCTGTGGAATTCGGTCCCATCACGTTCCATTTTATCAATAAGAGTTTCAACGGCCAAGAGGATAAACTCGCAAAAGAGGTTAGGCACGAGGCCAAGGTTGTTTTTGGATCATCAGCTGCATTGTTTGAAGTTGCTGATAATTTTGATAGATCAGAGATTGGTTAGGGTTATTATTTTCAGTTTCTACATTTCTTTTTTTTCTTTCGGATGTAATTTTTCTATTCGTTTGGTGCCTTAGGCACCTTTTGACGCCCAAAAATAATTATTGTCTTCCTATATAATATTGAATAAAAAAATTGTAATTAAAAAAACAATTTAAAATATATTTAAAATTTTAAATTAGTAAATTTATACTCTGCCAATTCAGTTTTTTAGAATACCTAAAGCAAAAGCGAGAAAAGAGATTATTATAGTTTTTTTTAACCAACTATAGACGGGATTTTTATAGTTACATAATTTGTTTTCTTTGTTTTGAAAAGAAATAGTAGATAAATAATATATAGATGTTATAATTTAAAACTAAATATTCATAAAAAAACTACAAATTTGTATTATTAAAATTAAACCATAAATTCATGTAAAAGGTTTCAAAAATACATAAAATGACTTATTTGAAAAAGTTTTTTCTTGTTTTTTTAGAAGGGAAATAATTGAACAAGTTTCATGTTCAAGTGGACTTATCGTTTTTTTTAAACAATGTATCATCAGATATCATTTAAAACAAACAAAGTTAACCTATTTTGAAAGAGATAAATCTAGTATAAAATAGAACGAAGTTTAAAAGTAGGAAAATACACCTAATTAAAGGTAAACTAGACGTATCAACATTCTTAATAACCCAACCAATAGTACGATTTGTTGATTTCCTGACCCACCTTATGGAAATCTGAGAGGTCTTGTTCTCCAATAGTCTGATGTCTTCTAGGATTAGCAGATATCTCTCTTCTGTTGCGCTGGTAGGAGACTTGATAGCTTGAATCATAGCTAAATCATAAATTTAGATAGTGAAGCGAACAAAAGACGGTCGTTTGGCATACTAAATAGGACTCTGGATAGCCAAACACTCGACTTACAGACGGTGTAAGGGGTTGCACGATTAGTTTGTCCACAAACAAAAACCCCTCATGGTCTCTACAAATGAAACCAGTATCAACTCCATGAGGGAGCACGACTGCGTCTGTGTTGAGTTTAATGGTATCCTGCAATGAAAACATCCAAGAAGAGATGGCTGGTAAATGTTAAGCATTAGGGGGAGAAACATGGGAAGGGAGGGGAGCATGCAAGACTTGATCAAAGAATCATCTAGACTATTATTCAATTGATGAGGACAGTAGGCACATGTATACTTTTTTGTTCCATAACGAATTTATTTTGTGCCAGCTAGATATACAACCATGTAAAGAATGCCTTAGGTATTATTTTCTTTGCCTTAACACCATTCTTGGCGCAGTTAGAAGTAATATCCACGAGCCACCGGTCAGAGCAAGACTCGTCAAGGAAAGGCGCACTGATAGGTAAAGAGACCTTACGACATTGTTATCTAGTCCAAATGCATTGAAATAAAATATTTTCAACTAAATTGTCAGTGAGGAGACATATGCTGCAAGTAAGGAATAATACACACTTCTTACTAAATCTATTATTTTGCATGGAGAGAGAATTAAGGCATTCTTTCCATAGGAAGGATTTTAGCTTCATAGGTAGTGTTCCCTTCCATACCTTATCCCAATACTGTGGTACAGAAGTAAGATGGGGGTTTCAGCTACACCATTTGGAGAAGTTAGAGGTTTTAGTGCTTAGTTATACCCAGTCTTAGACGAATATCTCCTATTGGGAGAATAGGGCCAAATCATCCTATTAGGATGTGATAGGTATGGGAGAGTTGTAGCTTGTACTAGTTGAGAACTCTCCCCGTCCTTGACCTAGGCGACAAACTAGGAGTTCTAAGATTTGGTTACTAGGTTAATAAGTTTAGAGTCTCTTATGGGAAGTTTTTCCTAAGAAGAAGGGGTAGAAGAGTGACCTTGGATCCATGGGTCTTGCCAAATAGATATTGTATATCCATCTCTCATATACCAAATGGCGGAATCTCAAAGGAAACCGTTCCCCTTAATTATGCTCTACAAACCCATGAGGCGTGGTTTCCATTTGTCGCATACTAGAATGAGTTCCTTGGAAAATAAATCCCTTTCAGGGTTTGGGACACTAGAGACTCTAGGTCCTCTAGGATTTTCCACGCTTTCTTAGAGGTGGATCCTGGGGTATTATAAAATAAAGCAAATTAAATAGAGGAACCACTATACCGTAAGTGCACGGTTGTCCAAGTAATACTCCGATAAATAGGGTTTCGTTCGCAGAGACGGATAGTTATAACTCTAGTATTAATTGAATAGTAGAAGTAATTGTTTAACAGAAAAGTAAGTTGATAAAGATATTTGTTTTGGTTTTGTTTAAAACTAAGACGCAAGAAAATAAAGTACTAAATTAATTAACTGAAAAGAAAATAAAACAAGTAAATAAGTCTGGACCCAAATAAGAGGAGTACTTGGTGGTCCTTTGTGTGTTCTAAAATAAATGCAAATGATAATCGAACCACAACCGCAAGTGTACGGTTGTCCCAAGTAGTATGTATGATAATACAGATTCGTTCCAAGGACGGGATGGTTGACTACAATGTTTAGCAAATAATGATTGGTTGCACTTATGAAAACACGTAAATAAAATATGTTTGTTTGGTTTTGTTTGTTAAAACTACTAAATGAAAGACAAATTATAAATGCAAGTACAAGCTAAAACGCAAGTAAAATGAGTGAAAACGCAATATGAGAAGTAGTACTTGAGAACGCAAGGATCCTCCCAATATTATTTCCTAACTTATGTTGTTTAAGGGCTAAATTGGTCAATTACAATGGTCGGGATTCTAAATTCCTTATACCCCCGTCAGGGTGGACTATAAGGCAATCCTAAAGTGTCACTAGTCCCGTCAGGGTAAATATGATCCACCGTTGGATGTTTAAGTTTTATTACCTCATTGGTCCTAGAATTAGCTAAGTTCGTCAGAATCAATAGCTTCTATCCTAGATTGAATAATTAATTCTATACCTAAACCCTCCGTCAGGATGATCCACACGCCACATATGTGGAATAGCCTAGATACTAATACCTGATCTTAGTTCGAGACTCTAAAATCAGTAAATAATCACAAATTATCGAAAAGAGTAAAAGACCCAATCTAATTTAATTTAACTGAAACCCAAATTCAACATTCGTTATTTCATAAATTAGGATTCACCCATTGTTTGTTCTCAAGCACTATGAAAAGCTTAGCTCATATTAAAAAGAAAAACTAAATTAAAAGAAATGGAATTCATATTTGATTACAAAATTAAAGATAAAAAGAACCTAATTTCCGGAATTGGAATGACTACGAACGGAGATATAGACCCTCTCCAGCTCTTGTAGCTTCTTCTTTCTTCCTTCTGTTGCTTCTCTATGGTGTTTAATCTTGTGGAATGTGAATTGTGTGAAAAATAGAAGTCCAGACCTCCTTTTATAAGCATAAAAACGGATTAGGGCTTGGACCAGAAAATAAAATACTAATTAAATGTCCAAGCCCAAATTCTAAGCCCAAAATCCCGTAACTGCTGATATGCCTTCACTAAAACGACTTTTCCCGATGCGTTATGACTCCGATTGACCTCATTCCAGTTTCTAAAGTTCCGTAACTCGATAAGGAATGTTTTCTCTTCAAAGGTCAACAGCTAAATCATCGCTTAAGCACCTCGAAATCAGCAATCTATGGCCTGGAAAATGGATTTTCAGCTCTAAAAAATAATATCTTCGGGATTTATCTTCAAGTCTTGACTCTAATTCACGATCTTTGACTTTCTCCTCGGATTTCTCTCCTAGCTAACATCTAAAACCTGTAAACTTTTCACTAAAAATACCAATATTACGCGCAAAAGCTTAATAAATTAAAAATGCTAGAAATAAAAAGGAAATTCCGGATTATTGCATAATTAGTCCAAAAGTTTATCAAATTAATTAAATAAACACCAAAAATGATGTCTCCTAAGGGTCGAAAATAAGAACAATTAGGGAGACATCAGTACTTGAGTCTCGCAAGGGTTTCACCAAAATCTATGCAATCAATGTTTTCGTTTAAGGGTTGAATTGGTATTTTGTATTAGTCGGGATTCTAGTATCTCCTAACCCCCGTCAGGGTGGACTTAGGAGCTATCCTAGGGTATTACAAACCCCGTCAGGACGATTATAAGGTATCTTCGAATGTTTAAGTCTTTTACCCAATTGGCTGCAAGTTTAGTCAAGTCCGTCAGGATCAATGACGAATACCTCGCCTCTATTACCTATGTCCGTAATTAAACCCCCCGTCAAGGTGATCACTTTGCCACTTAAGTGAATAGCCTAATTACTATATCCTATTTTTGATTCATGACTTCAAAGACAGTAAATAAATTCACGATAATAGTCAATACGAAATTACCCAATTCAAATTAAATCTGTCAATCCCATATTCAAAAACGTTAATTAAACAAATTAGGGTTCAACCCATTGTTGCGATTCTCAAGTACTAATATGTTTAGCTCATAATGGAATTAAAAATTTAAATAAAATATGAAGAACTCATATTCAATTACAGAAATAAATTGAAGAACCTAATTAGAGGATTGATTTTGACTGTTGATGGAAGAAAATTGATTCTCCAGCTTCAGCTTCTTCTCTCCTTTTGCTCTTGACTTCTCTTCTAGCGTATACTGGCTTGTGTAATGAGTTGTGTGTAAAAAATGAAGTCTAAAGGCCTATATATAGTGGATAATTCGAATTGAGATTTTTACTTACAGGAAATAGGTTAAATGAAATAAAAGCCCAATCCTAAATTGAAATCCTGTAATTGATGTACAAGTGTTAGTAAAACAGTTGTAACTTTTGCGTCTCAACTCCAAATCACTTCATTCCAGTCGAAAAATCTTCCTAACTCAAAAATGAATCTTCCTTATGTCACGACTCTAAGGCTGAATCAGTGGCTAAGTGGCTCAAAAACAGCAATTTGTAATAGCCTTCCAGATTTCACTCTACTCTAGTTAATTCTTCGGATCATCTTTTCTCGCCTTTGACTTCTACGCTCGATCTAAGACTTTAATCCCTCTTCTCCTCCTTGTATTGGTTCTCCCTATAATCCATGGACCTAAGAACTTTTCACTAAAAACAAACAAATTAACGTACAAAAGCTCTAAAAATGAAATATCGTAATTCCAAGGGGAGAAAATGCAATATAACGGATTAAGCCTAAAAATCTATTAAATAAGTCAAATATTCACCTAAAATTATGTAAACTAAGGGCTAATATTTAGAACAAAAAGGGAGACATCACTAAGCCACTGGGATTAGGTTATATACTTGGAAGTCCTTAAGGCCTGGTCCCCTTTCAGTTCTAAAAGTAGAGAGGAATGTATGCTTGCACCAGCGGATTCCGGAACCCCCAGCCTTGCTACACTAGAAATTCGTGATTAGGGAATCTAGATTCTTAAATATGTTTTTAGTGAATAATAGATTGGGTGAGTAAGGAGTGCATTTATCTTTGTTTCTATAAGAGTGAGCTTTTCCCCTTCTGATAAGAAGGGGCCTTTCCAACCTCAAAGACGGGATCTTAGCCTTTCGATGAGCCATGCTAAGTCTCCTACTCGGGATGAACCCCACTTTGTTGGATTCCAAGGTATTTTACCATATCATCTACTTCGGGAACTGTGAAGATGTTTAATAAAGAGGATCAAAGGAGACATGTAGTTTTGGGGCTAAAAGGGAGTGAATAATTCCGCATGTCCGGAAAATTCCCAGATGCAAAACAATATATTTAAAATTTCTTTTAAGCTCGAGGCTCTGTTCCATTACACTCAAAGAAAAACATCAAGTCGTCAGCAAAAAGTAAGTGCGATAGGGGAGTGTAAATAGGCTATTTGACAATCTTTATGGTTACCTAGAGAGAGTTTCTCGTCTGTGGGTGTCCAATGAGAAGAGGTAAGCAGATAGAAGATCGCATTGATAAATACCTTGTGAAGGGAAAAATAGGAACAAACGCTTCCTCATAGTGATATTATAGGAAATTAAGGATATACACTGCATGACCCATCCCACCCACATAGGATGGAAACCTAGCCTCGAACGAACTTCTTGGATAAATTCCCACTCTAATGTATCATACTCCTTGTGCATATCTGCCTTAATAATGCCAAAAAAAATCTTCACATTACCCGTCAAAGGTTTGAGGCGGATAACTATCACCTTCGAGATAATCTTGTAGATAAAGTTAGCTAGGCTAATGGGGCAAAATTCACCCAACAATGTAGAATGTTCAACTTTTAGAATGAGGGATATGAGAGTCTTATTCAATTGCTTGAGGTCAATTGAACAAATGTCTCTCTTTTGTGATGGATTAATCCATTCAGGAGACATTGTTTTGGGAGTTTATTGGGCCTAAGGGAGAGATATTTATCTAATATTTCTATATTGTACTTTTGCTTCTTGTTTTGTTCATAATACTATTTATAGATATTTTGTGCCTTAAGTGTGCAGATTTTAGATACATGGTTGATACAAGGTTCCAAGATGAGGAGAAGAATTCAGAAGTCAATATAAACCCCAAGCCAAGGCGTAATTTGAGCCTACAGTCACTTTTGGGAAGTTAGAGCGTTTGCCAGAGAATTCTTAATGCCCTAGTGTATTAGTCACTACGATAAATTTGTAAGAGCTTTGGACCTGATTCATTTTGATTAAGAAGAAGCTTGAAGTTAGTGTCGTGTGGGAAGTGACGGAAGTCAATTCGAAGTTAAGATGGAAAAGTTATGGCATTTTATTCCACTGTGGTACGAACAAGAATTTTGTTAAGTAAAAATGGGTTGGACCCTTTTATACCTAGTTAAGTGAGCCAAAGGGGTCCCCAAACGTTTTTTTAACTCATATATAAGTCACCAGCCCCCAAAACACACAATCAATAAACTACAAGCAAGAAACACATTTTTACAAGGGGAGCGCAGAAGAGTTAGAGAGGAGAAAAGCAGAGTTTGTCCATAAACCCAATGATTCTTCCCCAACGATTCATCATTTCATCTCTTCCTAAAAATTAACTTATATTTATTTTTGATTTTGAATATGATTTTGTCACTAGTTTTTATTTATTTTCTTTCTTTTAGTATGAATTAAATCTTCATTGCTTGAGGTTGCGTATGTAAGAACTATGTTTAGCTAATTAATCGAATTATTGTATTTGGGACAAAGTGTATAACTGAGAATGGTTTAATTATTATTCCATTGACTATACATTTATTTTAATACTACATGTGTGCTGGCCAAATAGTGGGTAGCTTTTGTAACTGAGCTTACATCCCGGAGGAGGGTTAGATTGCGGATCTAGCGTATAGGCGTCTAATGTGTGGTATTGAAACGAGAGGTCTTTCCCGATTAGGGAAAGATTGGGTTGGAATACGTTCATGATAGCGCATTCGAGTTTGAATATTAGGCTACAAAGAGAATTCTACCTTGGCCTTTTTGGCTGAGTGGTGGTACAAAGGTGTGATAAATAAACAGATTAATAAGATAATAATAAAAGACTTACACCCTTAACTACCACGAGAAAGTCACTACAAGTATTACAAATCATTTGCAAGTTTAGTTGATGAGTAGAGTTCATTCGCAGAGATTTAATTTGTTAGATATACTTGTGTATATAGAGAAGTGTAGGAGAAACTACTTGTTTGATAAAAAGACAATAAAAGGAATAATATTTATTTGGTTTTCAGATTTAAAAGATAATAATGCAAATAAATAATATAATAAAGAATGGAGATGAGAGATATAGTTTAGGATTGCTAGGATGCACTTATCATTTAAATTCTAATTTTAATTCTAATTCTAGTTATAAGGGTGATTAAAGCTCTTAGAGTTAATAATCATGATTCTATATTCCTCCTAACCTCCTTCCGGGTAGACTTAGATGGTAACCTAACAATTATCAGGAGACTTGGGTAAGAAGACTTTGCACAATGGTCGATGGTTAAATCAAACCCTAGTGACTATTTACGAAAGCCCGCCAGAAGGTGTTTTATTAAAAACTTCATTGAAAGAGTGACCCTCCTTCTTGCCATAAGATCTGCTTCAGATCTCAACATTCAGAATTGTTCTTTTTACTCTGACAATTTTGGTCTAGTCCAAAGTATCAGCAATATAGTCGGCCTCTACTGAAATCTCAGACCAATTCAGTCTAAACTTGAAATTTGGTTAGTCCGATTCTCACTTTAAAAAGTTACATATATTAGAGAAAATTTAACTAAATGTTGATACTCTCCCCAAATGTATCTCACCAAATGTATCTAAAAGGATATAGACTTATCTGATTTGAGAACATGTCACTCGTTAAATCTTATGATTCTTTTTATACTGTTGTGAAATGTTTAACTACCTTGATTGATACTTTCGTTTCTTGACAAAAAGAAAATAATGCAAAAGTTGCAATCAATTTAATTCGATTTACTTTTTGGTGCCGAAATTTTTGAAAGAAAAAAAAAAATACCTTCACCGTAATGACATGCTTCCCTTGCATGCTCGTTTGGTTCCACTTTCCAATCTTACTTTCTTTTGTTCAAACACTTTCCAATCTGACTATTAAGTGTTTGGTGCCATTATATTGTCCTCATCAACGCGCAAACTAAAGGTAACATACATAAAATAATGATAAGTAATTAGCAAATTAGGACGCGTCCAAAAGAAAAAAAAATTAGCAAATTAGGATGATATGTAAAGTAAAAAATGGATCGCTGACGGAACGAATCTTTTCCATATTGAATTTATTATTTTCCTTTAATAGCTCAATGGATCGTGACCTTATATGGTTAAAATATATAATCAAAATCTTCTTTAATCCTAATTATAGATTGATTTTGTATTTTTTAGGATGAATTGCTAATATTTACATGTAGTAGGAGCTATAGACGTGGGCTTAAGGATCATGGGTGTAACTGAAGTCATTGGGCCAGTAGTGGTCTGATACACGTGAGCTGGAAGGCCCATTGTCTGGGATTGATGGAAATGATACATAGGGTACATGGGCATCAATGTGTTTGCACCCATCATTGGCTGACTTGGGTACACTTGTGAGTAATGTCCATTCAGGTAGGATCCACCTGTGTAACCCATCTTCTGCAACTATACAAATTTATAATTATTTATATATTTTATTTAATTTTCATTTTTACTTCAGAATTATTATTTTAATAGATGCTGTCATTAAATCAAATAAATTGTGAATCCGAAATTGGTAAAAAACGAAAATATTCTTTCATTTAGTATCAATGCTTAATAAATCTCTACAATCATGTGTACTATCGATCAAAAACGTGATTTTGTTGATTTTTTTGAAAAGTCTTAGATTCGCTTTTAATTGACAACAACAAATTTAAATTAATATATCAAAAAAATAATTCATTAATTATTTTAAATACTGAACAATAAAATGATCAGACAAATAAATTTTTAAAACCAGTTAAGTTAGCTTAATTGTCCAGAGGCTTGCTATTTTTTTAGAGTAATGATATATGTCACCCCTTTTCATGTCACCCTTTTTTCACCCGTCTATATATATGTGTTGATTTCCTTGAATAGAAGATAGAGAAAAATTAAATAGGATAGAGAAATCAATTCATTGGTCCATGTAAGCATACACGTAGGAGGTGATAAAAGAGTGATACAAAAAGGGTGACAAATATCATTACTCATTTTTTTAACACTTAAAGAGTGTAAAGTAAGAGGTACAAGGTTTGACTTTCTCCCTGAACATGTGTAATCTAGTTTTAATTTACATAGGTATGTAGAAGGAGACTTGAATATTCCCATGAGATTAGTCTGGTGCGCGAAAGCGGGCCTGGACCACCCACGCACCAAAATAGAAATTAAAAAAAAATACAATTTGAGTTAAAGGAATCAAAACTCAAAAAGTTGAGCTTCAAATCCTAAAAACTCAAAAAATTGAGTTATGGGAAAGTTTAAAAAAATGAGGTATGATAAAAGTACAATGTTTTTTTTATAGATGTATGGGTGTTCGGGTCAGCTTACGCGCACCACGACTATTCCCATAGGAAATATACACGCCTCCTCATGCATACTCCCAATTAACCCATGTTCAGGGAGGGGACTCGAAACTTGCAACTCTTGCTTACCCCCTTTAAGGGTTCAAGAAATAACAAGGCTGAGGGAATTCGAACCCTGTATCTCCTAGATGAGAGACAGGCATCCTGGCCATTGAGCTAGTCCCATGGTTCGATGTCATTGACATGGGGAGCCGTTTTTGGATTTGGTGTCATTGACACGCTTCGAACCTGTACCGCCTAAAAGGATAAGCAAAGCTCTGCCCAATTGAGCTAACACCAACTGGTTAAAAATCTACAATGTTAGTTCTAAACAATTGTGCATCTAAAAAAATAGTTTTTTTTAAAAAAAAAGAAAAAGACAATATGAGTTTTGGTAAAATTTCCAAAACTCAAAAAAGTTGAGTACCAAGAAAATTTCCAAAAATCAAAAAGTTAAGTTATGGAAAAATAATTCCCAAAACTTAAAAAATCAAGTTACAGAAAAACTATGTGTCAGTGCGTATCTATTTGTATCTATGAGTTACTAAACAATACAAGATGAATTCATAACTCAATATGTGGGAGTGGTCTATGGATTTCATTTTTCTTTTTGTTTCTATAGTTTCTTAAAGTTGCAATTAACAGATGTGTGAAATGTTATCCAAATTGTTGCATTGTTAAATAAGGAGCATATCACTGGTTCTTCAATTCTGGGTCGTACCTCTTCCATGTATATTTAAATTTTATGTTTTTTTGTCAAACGAAACACACCAATTAAATTTATTTATAGTTATTACACAAGTTTATAAGAAAATTATTGGAGGCGATTAATAAAAAAATCCTTCCATCCAGAAAGCTCGATGTTCCTTCGCGTACATTTAGCCAGCGCATCAGTAGTCGAATTGAATCTTCTGTTAATATGGGCAATTTTCCAATAATCAGAAAGACCTAACCATCTCTTGATTTCAGCAAGGATTGGTTCAAGACTCCAATGAAGTCCGGTCGTGCCCTCAATTCCTTGAACAAGTTAAAGGTTATCCGTGTAATAAGACACGGTTTGGCAATTTAGGTCTTTACTAAACCTCATTTCCATAACAACAGCCCAAGCCTCACCTTCAATAACTGAATTAATCTTACATCTAGTGTTAATTTTCCTGACGATAGTACCTTCCTTATTAACACTGATTGCCGCAATAGCCGCTTGCTCTTTATTTGACACAAATGATGCATCACAGGTCCAAACAATCTCAGCAGTGTCATTAACAACCGGGTTATTAATGATGTCATTCTCCCTTTCTCTATTATCCCGAACCTTTTTAACTTCCAATTCGTTATACGGCCCAAAAAGCGTCGTCATAAGTTCCTTAGCTCTCGTTAGCACATTCTCGACACACCATTGTTTGCTTTCGTGAAAACAAGCCATTCTTTCTTTCCATAAGAACCACAATATGGCCAAAATATAAGAAGTGACAATTCTTGTACTCCACCTATTTTCTGAATAAGCTTTAGTAATACTAATAAACCATTCTTCAAAAGATCCTTTATAATCATCGTCAATTCTAATTTGTAACGGCGAGTTTGCCCAAACCATCTTGCTGAAAGGACATTTAAGTAAGCTTATGTTTAAAAAATATAGTTTAGATGATAACAAATATTATAAAACATTAGTAAGCTTATCTTCCATAGACCACTCCCACATATTAAGTTATGAAATGAAGATGGAGAAGATGTCATTTGATCCATAGAGGAAGTGTCGACGTTGGCTATGTTAAAAAGGGACAAAAAAGGAAAGAACTAAAAGTATAATGTGTTTTATGGGAGATTAAATGACGGTTGTGGTTAGGGCTAATGAAAAATAGAATGAAAGAGTTATTGAGCATTCATTCTTTCAATAATTAATCTTCAGTCTCATTCCTTTTATTTGGAAACCCACTATTCTGGTATCTAAAGATTCTTTGTTTACACGATGGTTACTCATTGTAAGGCAACCTATTCATGATCCTTACCTATTTGTTTAAGAGAACATTTATTTATTTTATTCAAAAGGAAGCCCACATGTATATAAAGGTTATCGGGTCTTTATATTCTAGTAGTTGGTATAATTAATATGAGCAATGTTATATATCATCTCTTTTGGCATCATCTATGTATTACCTCATATGTGTCACCACATGTGACAATACAAAGAAAAGGAAAAATTAGTATTTAAAACATTTTTATTGGTGTTTAAAACCTCCACGTATAAGGTGATACATGGGTGAAGCAAAAATGGTGATTTATTTTTTTACTCGATTAATATATACACTTGAGATAACAAAACACAAACAAACAAAGGACGTTAGGGTATCCATAACTTGTAGATATATGAATTTTTTTAGGTAATGATCCACGTTGACTTGAAAAGACGATCCAAATTTGTTTCCGCTGCAGGAGATAATATGTAATCCTCCTATTTAAATTGTTTACAAATGGTTTCGGAACAAGGACTACTTTTGATCTGTATATGTATTCATGGTTTAATTTGACTACTAATATAACGACACAGAATAATTTCTTTTTTTGTTAGGTAAACAATCATATAAATATGGAAAATAAAGTATGTACACAATACAAAGAGATCATCTACTTAAAACGAATGTTTAAGTATCATCTATCTTGGAATTACATCATATCTTAATGCATTACTTAAAACATCCCACTATCATCCATGAAGGCATGATGAGGGTACAAAGAAAAAAAAAAGTGAAAAGTACACACTTTAATTTCCTTGAAGACCGCATCTCTACAAGGTGTAGTATCTCTCATAACTATATTGTTCGGGTGCTCTCCAAGTATGATACACCGTGGCAGCGAAGGCAATACGTCACGCTTTTCTTCGCCAATTTTCTTGAACTTTTAACTTCTTGAGCCATTTTTTTTGTTTGGTAAATTGTTATATAAATATGCAAAAAACTGTTGGTGGGTCCTTGTGTGTTATAAAATAAAATGCTAAAGTTGAAGACTCACAAACCGCAAGTGTATGATTGTCCAAGTAATAAACCGATAATCGGATTCGTTCGCAGGGACAGATTAGGTACAACTCATGTGTGGATCAATCAGTGATTTAATTGCAAGTGCAGAAAAAGTAAATGATATGAATTTTGTTTTGGTTTTGTTTAATAACTAAGACGCAAATAAATTTAAAACTAAATTACGCAAAGAAAATAAATGCAAGTAAATAAAGATGAGTAGACGCAAGAATGGGAAGTGGTACTTGAGTCTCGCAAGGGTTTCACCTTAATCTATTCAATCAATGTTTTTGTTTAAGGGTTGAATTGGTATTAAGTATTATTCGGGATTCTAGCTTCTCCTAACCCCCGTCAGAGTGGACTTAGGAGTTATCCTAGGGTTACAAACCCCGCCAGGGTGATTATAATCCACCTTTGAATGATCAAGTATTTACCCAATTGGCTATAAGGTTAACCACGCCGTCAAGGTCAATGATTTTTACCTTACGTCTATTACCTAGTTCCGTAATTAAACCCCCGGTCAAGGCGATCACTTTGCCACTCAAGTGAATAGCTTAATTACTAATCCCTATATTTGATTCGCGACGTCAAAAACAGTAAATAAATGCAAAGTAATAGTCAATACAAAATTACCCAATTCAGTTTAAAGTTTTAAATCCCAAATTCAAAAAAACTATATCAATAAATCGGGGCTTAACCCATTAAAGCGATTTTCAAGTACTTAAAGAATTTAGCTCATGCTAATATTAAAAACTACTGAAATAAAATAAAAAACATTCATTGTCAATTACAGAAATAAAATTAAGAACCTAATTGAAGGATTGATATGACTGTTGTTGGAGGAATTGATTCTCCAGCTTCACCTTTTTCTCTCCTTTTTGCTTCATTGACTTCTCTCTGGTGCTTTAATTCTTTGTAATATGAGTTGTGTCTTAAAAAATGAAGTCTAAGGCTTATATATAGTGGGAAAACGGATTGGGCTTTACTCTAAGGAGGAAATAGGTTAAATGAAATAAAAGCCCAATCCTTAATGAAATCCTGTAACTGATGTGTAGTTGTTACTAAAACAGCTATACCTTTTGCATCCGGACTCAGAATCACTTCGTTCAACTTGGAAAATCTTCCTGACTCAGAGAGGCATCTGCCTTATTTTATGCTCCAAGGTTGAATCAGTGGCTAAGATACTAAAAAATGGTGATTTGTAACAACATTCCAGATTCCATTCCCATCTACTTAATTCTTCGATCAACTTTTCTCGCCTTTGACTTTTACGCTCAATCCAAGACTTTAATTCTCGTTTCTTCTCCTTGTCTTGATACACCATCAAATCATAAACCTAATAACTTTAAACTAAAATCAAACAAATTAACACACAAAAGCTTTAAAACACAAATAGTATAAATCCTAGGGAAGAAATCGCAATATAATCAAATAAGCTTAAAAGTCTAACACATAAGTCAATTAATCGCCTAAAATGATGTCTCCTAAGGGCATATAATTAGAACAAAAAGGGAGACATCAACTGTACATCATTTAATACAATCAAACACCACCTAGGCCCAAAAGGTTAAGATAGTATATGTCTAACTATTCACTAGTCTAATGTCTCGCAACATTATAACGTAATTCCCCACTAATATCCATGAAGTCATGGTGCGCGTACTTAGTGTGGTATTAGTGCAAATCTTAATCTCCTTCATAACCGCCTCATTCGATGATGCTACTTCTCTCATAGCAAGGTAATTTCTTGCTAGCCAAATGTGATTGATTGTAGCCGGAAAAGAAACTATCCACGTTTTTCTCCTTCAATTCTCTCTGGGCTTGAGTATTTTAATCCATTTGAGTAAGCTCAAAATCGTACTCATTTCATTCCCATTATCTCGTCCCCTAGGGAGTGATATAAATCAACACCAAAAGAAGGTAACTTCCCGCATGTGTACTGATGTCTCCTCATTTTTCATGATTTAATCTTAGTTGGAGACATCATTTTTAGTGTTTTAGAAGTCTAAATACTCGATTTCACATGATATAGCGCACTTTCCTATTTCTAGTCTTGATTTAATGGATTAATATTTTTAGAGCATATTGGGTTTAATTATTTATTTAGTGTGAAGCTTTAAAGATATATATATATGGAGATTAATAAGATGCCAAGTCAATTCTAAGAGATAAAGGAAAGATAATATACATGGAAATTGGAAAAACAAAAGGAAAAGTTAGGATATGGAAAGATAAAGTTGCCAAAAAAATCTGAATTACAGCACCCACGACCACAAAAGGGCTTATATCTCAAGATTGGTTAGAAATTTGGAAGAATGGTGCAAGCAAAGTTAAAGAGCTTTCCGAGACGATCGGTTTCGACTATTGGAACGCATCATACGGATAAGTATTGAAGCAGTTATGACCAAAACAAAAACGTGGCTGATTGTTACCTTTTCTATATTTTAGGGTTACAAGTTTGACTACTCCAAGAAAACTAATTAGGTCTTCTAAATACCTATAAATACACCCTTATATCACTTGTAAATCATCTTTGCCTCCCAGTAATTAGTCCTTAGGGTTTATATCATTAGAGTTATTGTAGAGAGCAAGATGAAGTCTTTTATTCAATCTTTTAGTTTATTTTCTTCAGGTATGAACTAATTTTCCCATATCTTGGGTTTTGAATTATGCATAATCTATGAATTCTATTTTCTTTCTATCTAAGTTTATTTGGGAATTATATATTTTAATTTGATATTAGCTGCTTACTCATATATTTGTTTATGTGTTTTGAATTATTGCCTGTCTCAACCTGATCACTTTAGGCTTTCTTAATAGTAGTTAGATGGTCGCCCGGAAGGGGTGTCTAATTATTGAAACACCACATAACATCTAGTGTTCGATATTGGTCCTGACAACACTGATTCTAACTAGATAGTCATTAGGGTATGTTTTAACCACTATCACCATGTTTGGAATTGAATTGCTTAGGGCCTTGGTAGCGCTTGATAACCCTAAGTTTAGGCTGTCTTGTGGTTGTGGCGTAGCCCCCTTAGTCGCTCTCAAGGTCTAAGGTATGGGAATTTAGAAACCTTGAATAAGTATTTAAGAGCTATTATCTCCCTTATTAACTAGAATTTGATAGAATGAATTAGAAGGATTAGTGCATACTAGAAACACCTAAGCTATATCTCTCATCTCATATTTCTTCGTATTTATTTATTGTCTTTACTTTTCATTAGTTTAATTAATTATCTCTCAATTTATCCATCTTTATTTTCTGTCTTTTAATTAATTACTTCCTACTCATAATTATTTCTCATTCGTATAACACACTAAGTCCCTCAGAACGAACTTTCTTATCATTAAAACTTGCATACTTCCTGTAATACTTGCAGTACTGTGCTTATATAGGGTGAATTGTGCATCGTTTATATATCTTTTATTCTATTATTTTATCACACCCTAGGCAACACCATGTACGAGACGTTGACAAGTATTTGATTGATAAGTATAAGGTTATGATCTCCATAGGGACTATCAAGGTTAACATTAATGTTTTGCGTAAGTATAACGATGTAAAGTTGCAAGGAAATGACAATAAAAGTAAATATAATATTTGTTGGAGTTTTTGTTTATAAAACTAACTGCGATAAAATAAATAATTGACTAAAGGAAATATAATTAAAATTCTAAGAGAAGAGAAATAGATGAGAGATATACGCTTGAGTCTTGTAGGTAATTTTCGTAGTCAACTATTTTATATGTTTATTGATATGAGGGCAAAATGGTCTTTTCATAATAGGTCGGATTTAAAGGTCTTCCCAAATCCCACTCGCGTAGATAGGAAGTTATCCTACAACACTAGATACCCCTCCCCGATGACCCTACAAATGCTTTCGAATGCTAAAGATTTAAACCCTATCGACTACTTGGCTAGTCAAGACATCCCGTTCACTAACGCACACCAAGCATTTATACACTAAGTCCGTAAATCCAACCCCCCTCTCGGGCGATAGTTAAGACTATTAACACTAATTACTTGATCAGGTTACAATTATAATTATTCAAAAATGTATAATCAATGGAAAATTAACTTAATTCATTTCAATAGAAAATATCCCAAATGCAAATAAACATAAGAATAATTATCTACGGTTCATACCCATTGTAATCCTCAAGCATAGGAGGTTTAATTCATAATATAAAACTTAAAATCAAAGAGAACTAATGTTTGAAATCATGTTTAGAAAATAAAGAGGAATAATATTAACCTAAAATATGGAATGAAATGGTTGTGGAATGGTGGAGAATGATGAACATTGGTGGAAACCCTCCATCCCTTCTCTCCATGTGTTCTTCTCATTCTCTTTGCTGAAAAATGTGATGTCTAACGAATGATTCTGAGACAGGAGTTTATAATTTTCTTAAATATCTAGCTAAAAACATTTTGGGGCCTTATGGGCTCACTTAGAATGGCCCAACTCGTTTTTGGATAGTGATGGACATTGTTCGAGTTACGATGAAAGAAAATAGCATAACTTCTTCATGCCAACTTCGAATTGACTTATGTCACTTTCTCACACGTCACTGACATTAAACTTTATAAGAATCAAAAGGAATTAAGTTCTAAGATCTTACCAATGGTGACTTTAACAATATGACATCAAGATTTCTCTAGTAAACGCTCTAACCTTCTCAAAGTGACTTAACTTCTTGACTTCTCCACATCAACTTGGAATCTCGTGTAAACGATGTACCTAAAATATACACATTTAACACACAATTAAAGCACAAAAATGCTATAAATACCAATTTGTACAAAATGAGATGAAAAGGTAAGATATGGAAAATATTAGGGAAAAGTTCCCCACTTAGTTTCAATTAAACCTCAAAAAGATGTCTCATGAATAGATTAATCTATCACAAAAGAGGGCACATGAATACCCTTAACTCAATGTTTTGTCATCCCGACAAAATAAAAGAAAGGAAAAACTGGGGCCTAAGTCCAAATAATAAAAGAAGAAGGAGATACATAAAAAAATGAATGATCCTAAAGAAACTATAATATAGTGGTGTCCAAGAACTAATACACATAATATACAAGCAATCAACATATAATAATTTCAAGACTGGATTAGCTTTGCTATGCAAGAAGGATCGGTTCTCACTAGGTGATATGGAGGCTATAAGGTGTTCATAGGTCTTACCTAGCGTCTAATGGTCCACTGATGACTCTTTTTTTTGATGGATCAATCCATTCGTGAGACATTATTTTGGGAGTTTATTGAGCCTAGTGAGGGATTTTTCCCTGTTATTTGCTATATTCCGATTTTACTTCTAGTTTTGTACATATTACTATTTATAAAGCCTTTGTGGCTTAATTGTGTGTTAAATGTGTAGCTTTTAGGTACATTCTTGATACAAGGTTCCAAGATGAGGATAAGAAGTCAAGATTTCAATATAAATCTCAAGTCAAAGCGGATTTGAGCTTAGAGCCACCTCGGGAAGTTCGAGCGTTTGTTAGAGAAATCTTTGCGCCTTAGTGTTTCAATTACTACGACATATTGATGAGATATTTGGACTTGATTTATTTTGATTTAGATAGAGCTTGAGGTCAAGGGCATTTGGCAAGTGAAGAAAGTCATTTCAGAGTTAAGACGAAGAAGTTATGTCATTTGCTTCCACCATGATTCGAACAAGATTTCTGGCTAGTAAAACGGGATGGGACCCTTCTAAACCTAATTAAGCAAGGCTAAAGGGTGAACAATGTTTTACATGATATATAAGCCTCTTTCCAACCCCCATATCGTTATCCTGCTTTTTAGAAGTAAATTTCATCAGAAGGGCGAACGCTCAAGACAGAAAGAAGAGGAGAAGAAAAGGGTTTGTATATGAACCCATTGATTCCACCTCAACCATTCATCGATTACCTTCGTCTTCAAGAGTAACTTAGCTTTATTTTTACTTTTAAATATAACTATATGCTATACCCACAATCCATCCCCCATCCCGGGCGATACGCAAAGATCTAACATAATTATATACTTGATCAAGGTACAAATAGGAATTAAGCTTAAGCATATAGTCATTGAAAAATTAACAAAATTTGTTTAAATATAAATATCCCAAATCAAATAAACATTAAAACATTCAACAATAGTTCATACTCTTAGCTATCCTCATGCAAAGGAGGTTTTAGTTTATAATGTAAAATTGAAAAATAATGATAAATAATGTAAGAATTATGTTCAAAATAAAAAATGGAATAAATTAACTTTAAAGATCAATCGCAAACGGAGTTCAGATGATGAAGAATGGTGGACTTTTGTGGAAAACCCCTTCTCCTCTTCTTCTTCTTTAGCTCTAGGCGTTTTTTCTCTCTCCAAATGTGTAATATTTCAAGTGTGTTGTTTTTTAGCTTCTAAAAGTTATTAGGTATCAGCCTAAAAACGTTTTGCGTCCAAATAGGTCCACTTTGGTAGGTTGAATGGCCTAGCCCGTTTTTACTTAGTGTTGGACAAGTTTGAGTCACGGTGGAAACAAGTAGCATAACTTTTTCGTCTCAAGTCCGAATTGAATTTTGTTATTTCTCACTCGTCGCTGACTTCAAGATCTATCTGAATCAAAATGAATATTATCCAGAACTCTGACCAATAATTCATGGTCACTGAATCAAGTGACATCAAGATTTTGCCGGTAAATGCTCTAACTTCTATAAAGTGGTTTTTTGCTCTTTCTACGCCTTGGTTTGGGTTTGGACTCAACTTATTGATTACTCATCATCTTGGTGTCTCAGGTCAACCATATACCTAAAAACTACACACGTAACACACGATTAATGCACAAAAGCTCTAAAAATAGCAATATGTCCAAAATAAGATTGAAATTTAAGATATGTCAAATAATAGGGAATAATCTCTCACTTAGGTCCAATAAACCCCCAAAAAGATGTCTCGTGATACGATAATTCTATCGCAAAAGATGAGACATCAGGAGCACTTTATGTGACACCAGTTATCTTGGGTTAAAAATCTATATGAGAATGTTCTCTCGACATCTTAAATTTTTAGTGCAAGAGGCCTTCGCCGAATTAACTTCTACACTTCCTTGTTAAGAGAGGTACAAGGCATGGATCGACTAATCATAAGTTCAGATGTCTAGTTAATTATGATAAGGTAGCGCGATCTCGGGTATCCTCTTCACGCTATTTGGTCCATAGATTCATGCATTCGGGTCTTCTACACCACTTGCGAACTCAGCAACATTACTCCATTAATGGACGAAGAAGATCTCGCATGACTTCTTCAATGGTATTGTTGCACAGGCGAGCTGCTCAGCTCGGAGCTCCGGGATCTTGGCTTGGCTTCATGACCAGAGTTCCATCACTGCCATGGCTGCTATTCACGAGAGAGTAGAGTGGCTTGCTTTTGTGGCCGGAAAACTCATCTCTCATAAAGAAAGAGAGAGAAGTTATGTTACATGAATAGAAAGAGAGAGGTAAAAAGAATAGGTAACTAGGTTTTAGACGAATTTTGAGATAAAATAATATATTTGTAGGAAAATAAAAAATAAAATAAGGTACAATTGTAATTGATTTTTTTTTTCTGAATACATGATAGAGCTCTTTTGGACTCGGAGTCATTTTGACTCCAATGAGATGGTCTCTGCGGAGTAGCCTAACTACTAGGCTAACTATCGATCTCTGTAACTGAATTTTTTGATTATAGTGTAAAATTTTATTTTAGATTTTTAGTAAAAAATGAAGGTAAGTAGAGTTGAGAAAGAATATAGAAGTATGTTTAAAGACCCATTTTTTTCTTTTTTTCTTAATAATATAACGACGGATCTAAATCTTGGATTCTAGCCAACTTTTGATACGTCTTCTATTATTACTATCTGGATTCTGGGTGGAGTGATATCGCATTTTGCTGACAAGCTAATAGGATATATTATTTAACCCTTTAAAATAAAGAAATCAGTGGTTTTGAATCTTCTATGAGCTGTAATTACAATTCTCAATACGCCTTTGACTTTCATTACATTATCCTCCACTTGAATAGTTTGATTTTTCAAGCTGGACATTAAGTATAGGCACACCCAGATTGACAAGTGGTGCTCATGAATTAAATAGTTTATCATAACCATCCGCTTACAACTTATCCTACAAAAGCAAACAGAACTCCTACTACATTTTACACTTTAGCACCTCTCGGGTCGATTAATTATCCTACCAATACATGAAACTCATAAAGACAAGAGTTTCCATTACAACAATTTAATATCCAATCTAATAGTATCTTCTGAAAGATCAATATGTAATAAAGAAAAGTAGTATAAAACTACAACAAATATATCATGAGAGATGACATTAAAATCCTCCAGCTTCCATCCATACAGTTTAGAAGAATCTTTAATTGCAACAACACAATAATGATGTCTATATCTACAATAAATTTAAATGTATATATTGCAATGAGACTTTTGCATAATAATAAAATCCAATTTTCTTCTATTTGATAAACATAAATTATTTTAAAATCCAAGGGGACTAAAATACCAAAGCACCTAACCAAAATCCTTTTTTCAATCTTTAGCTTGGTAATGACTTGTTTTCCAAAAAGGATCTGAATAGAATATAAGCTTGACGAGGACGATGAAGTGGTACTTCATGCCCAGCTCCAGTTACAGTCACTAGAGTCAACCCTTTATAAACTTGACTCCATCCACCAACTTTTCCATTATCATACCATGGATACCAGTTCTTAAGAGTCGGAAGCTTTAACGCATCTATTGAATATCGAGTTGCAGTAACTGGAACTACCGAATCAGTGTCCCCACTAGATATCAAACCAACACGAACTTTAATTAAATCATTTCATAGTATTTATAAGTACAAAAAGGGATTAGGAAAATTACCTAAATACCCATATCCTAAGACCAGCACCTATAAGCTCTTGATATATAGGAAGCATTGATACAGGAGAATCTGCCCAGTAATTACCAACAATATCGCTACAAGATTTCCACATGTAGGGAAGTCCGGTTATATTGGCATGGAATGCTTTTTGAACCTCTGGGAGATTGAAATACACCTGAGAATACTTTTCTGTGCATGGATCGTATCCTCTAGGCATCCATGGCTATATTTTCGAAACAAAAATTGAGTTTAATTAGTTAAATGATTAAAAAGATGTATAAAGACTTGAAATACTTACGAAATGACCACGTAATCTACGTTGTAGTGATGAAGATTCGCTGCACGGGAGAGTGTATATACTGTATGGATCGATCCTTCCTTGTTCAAATTCGGAGAGTGTTAAAGCTTTGATACAATCGATTGAAGGATGTGTTGCGGATCCTAAGTCGCATGAAATTCGAAGTGATTTGTATGTAGAGTCGGAAATTAAACCGTGGGTCCACCAATACTCGAATGTCCCGATATAATCGTGATAATCATCTGTCACGGCATTTCCTACCTTAAAAATTACAACATATGTCAAATCTTGGAATTGACTATATCATGATATATGATTAACTAAATTATCGATAATAGTATTATTAGTACCAAGAAGCCCTTGAAGTTAATAATAGCACTTGTATTTCCCTTGTTCTTTTCGTATATAAGTTGAGACAACTGTGGAACATAATGCCCTAAAAAGATACACAAGAACACTCAATCAGTCAAACAGTAAAAGGGTAGTTGCACCACTAGTCCCTGTGTTATTAGATATAGCTAATTATACACTTGTGCTACAAACCTGCATAACTTTCTCCAGCAATGTAAAAGTCTCTGTTCTTGTATTGAGAAAATCTCTCAAACCAATTAACAAGGAACACATACGCATCTTCCGCTACATATTCATAAACCCAGATCCAAAATCGTCAGAATAAGAATTTTATTTTCCAATTATAGAAATTTATTAAGCTAACAAGGGTCAAAATTTTGCAAATAAAAAAAGAATTCTTACAAATCAGATGTTACCTGTTCTTTTGTCACCTACATCATACAAATCAGATGTAGTATTTGTGTAAGAATATCCAACCCCAGCTGGTGACTCAAGGAAAAGTAGATTCGCCACTGATCAAAAAGACATTACAGATACTTCAATTAGATCAGAGCATATCAAATCAAAAATAGAAAATATTAAAGAAGAGAGATGAATAATAAACATACATTTATTCCATGAATAAGGATTGAAGTAAAGACTTTTCCCATCAGAATTAATTCTAAACGGCCCAATCTCTTCAGCAGCACCATAAGCAACTGATGAACAACCTGGACCTCCATTAAGCCATAATACTAATGGCCTTGATTCGGGTTCACGATTACCCGGTGATTCTATCAACCAGTAAAACAATTCTCTCCCTGATTTCTTATTTACATTAATATAACCAGAATACATATCGAAATCAACATTTGCTGGTTGTCCAGGTAGATATGTGATCCTGTCCTTTTCTTGATCCACATTATGTAAAGAATAGCAAGTAACCACAAGATTCGATAACAAAAAAAGGCACCAAAAAGGTATAAAAAACAATATAGTTTTACCCATGATAGTAAAATTCAGTTTTTTGGAAGACTTGAAAAATAATTTCAACCCAGAAATACTAGTCCCAATATATTTCTGGATATTTAAGGAATTTACTTATAAGCCCATAAATAAATCCAGCCCAGAAACACTAATCCCAAAAGATTTTTGAGGTTTTAAGGAATTTTGTTTATGAAGCGACAAATCAACCGATGTGATTAGGAAAATTAACAAAGTTTGTATGGTAGTTAGAACCTATCACGGAATAGAAACAAAAAAACAAAATAAGACAACTGTGAAGGTGTAAAAGTTCTATTCAATGAGACAGTAGATTAAGAATCTTTATATAACCATCATATTACAGTGAAAATGACTTCAGCATTAAGAGTCAACAAGGAAACTTAAAAATAAAATAAAAAATAAAAAGAAGTTAATGCCGGATGCAAAAGATCTATTAAAATATTCCAGCATATAAAGAGAATTTTTCACGAGATTCATACATGGATTGTGAGGAACAGGGTTAATGGTGCATTATCTGTTAACAAAATTTACTTTTCAACGTCAGAGTGTGTCTGAACTTCAAGTAGAAGTAAGGAAAGTAACTAATGCATGATATATTCGTACGTTTTGACCCTTTTTCTGTTTTTTCTAGAGTAGTTTTAGGATAGGGGATCTGTTTAGTTGAGAGATTGAAGGACTTTTTGGATTTTAAAAATCTATAAACTTGATAGATTTGTAGATAATTTTAATTTTATATAGCTTTTGATAAAAAAAAAATTATTTTGTTTAGAACTTTAACGAATTCTCTCTATTTTTATTAGATTTTAATATATTATTTATAAGGTTGATGTTCAATAAATTTATGCAGTCTTGTACATTATTCCGTAAAAGACATTGTTTCTCTTATCCTTTTAATATATTTTGAATTCGTTTTCAGTTTACGACAACAAAATAGGTTAGATAGATACATCAAGAAAATGTACTAAATATCATAAAAACGAGTCATTAGTTATTTTAAATATAAAACACTGAAATGATATGCACCCGACAAAGAATTTTTTTTTTTAAAAACAGTTTGAGTTATGAAAAAATCTCTAAATTTTAAAAAGTTGAGTTTTGAAAACTTTCCTAAAAATCAAAAAGTTGAGTTTTAAAAATTTTCTCAAAACTTATTAAATTTTTATTCTTTGGTTTCATATTTTATTCTATAATTCACAAATATATGGTATATATCATATTTTTTTATATATACTTATTCTTTGTTATTCACAAACACTAAAAAAAACTAAAATATATCAAAGATGCAAAAATAAAGCAAAAATGAAAAACAATTTAAGTTTTGAGAAAATTCTCAAAACTTTAAAATTTGAGTTTTGGAATTTTTTTATAACTTAAACTGTTTTTTTTTCTTTTGCTACATTTTTGTTCTGTAATCCACAAACATATGGCATATATCATATTTTATGATATGTATTTATTGTTTGTTATTCACAAACACTAAAAAATAACTAAAATATATCGAGAATACGATCAAAAGAAAATACAGTTTGAGTTTTGAGAAAATTGTTTGAGTTTTGAGAAAATTCTCAAAATTTAGAATTTGAGTTTTAGAAACTTTACAAGAACTCAAACTGCTTTTTCTTTTACTATATTTTTGTTTTTTAGTCCATAAGCATATGATATATATATATATATATATATATATATATTGTTTGTTATTCACAAACCCAAAAAAAACTAATATATATCAAGAATGCAAAAATAAAGCCAAAAAGAAGAACACGTTGAGTTTTGAAAATATTCTCAAAACTCAGAAAACTCAAACTTCTTTTCTTATTGCTACATTTTTGTTCTGTAATCCATATCTTCAAATAAACTAGCATGAAGTAATTACAAAGGGAAAAAAAGGGAGAGCAATTATAAATTTTTAGTACAAAAGATAAACTTGAATGTTTGAATATTTGAAGATGAAGATGAAAATGTTGAAACTTTTCCCAATCTCCTATCTTCAAGCTGTTAACTCCCTTTGATCTAGTGTTATGAAATATGTATGAAAAATGAAAGAAAAAGGCTTATATACCTTCCAAATTCGTGGCCCAGTATAGAGAGGCTTTCTCCATGGGCTAATACTCTAAAGATATGGAGCAAATTCAGTTTTGTGCATGAATGTTAATTTTTGGGCCACGATAATGATCACAAAAAGGCCTTAAAAACTTTGTATCGTGCCTAGTTTTTTTCCACGCGTTTGACTCTCTAATATCTTTCCAGTGGTGCATAAACCAGCTCCAAACTCTTCTCGCATCATCTTGGGCGTCAATTCAAATATTTCAGCCTGATCGTAAAACTTTTCGTCCATGAGTATTAAGTCAATTCTTGACTTTCCGAGTAACTTTTTGGTCTTTTTTCACTTTCTTGGAGGTTTCTCTACACTTTTCTGAGCCCTTTTCTAATCCATTGGTTGTTGGACCCCACGTGTTCCTATAAGTTTCACCTATAAACCACAAAACACCTCATAATGCTCCAAAAATACGAGAATCATTAACGTTAGCTTATGAATCGAAATAGATCAAATAAAGGGACAAATCCCAACTATAGACTCAAAAACCCCCAAGAATAGATGTCTTGGATTATTAAATATCATGCCAAAAGGTGAGACATCAACACCCTCAACTTAAATCATTGTCATCCGACAATGTAAGAATTGAAGCTAACCCTAAAATCAGTATTTTCCACAAGGGAGCTTAAAGCAAGTGTAAAGAAATGCAAGGATACTTCTCATAAAATCACATGCAAAAGAATTTACTCACAAAAATGTCAATCAAGCATGCACATCAAATATGTTGAGGCATGAAGAGTATTGATGTTGCAATGCATTGAGTATCACCTTCACTGGGCTCTAAGTGGTGGCTATAGGATGATCATTGGCCTTACCATATTGTTTAGTAGTTGATTCATTTCCTTCCTCTCCACTTTTATCATAATTTAACCACATGTTAGGGATCTTAAGGTCTTTAAGGCTTCTAATCTTAGGCTTAGGGATGGTATGATATATATATATATATATATATATATATATATATATATATATATATATGTGTGTGTGTGTGTGTGTGTGTGTGTATTTTGAAAACATAGAGTGGGCTTTTGGCCCTCTCCTCACTAAGCCAAACAAATAAACCTACTAATAGCTTGAGTTTTCACTCATAGATGTTCTCACTTATTTCCAATGATGCACAATCAAGCATCCACAAATCCCCAAAAACAATAAATATCAAGAATTTTTTCAACGAGGCATTGAAATCTTCAATTGTCTGGTTCACACTTTTCTCTTTTTTTAAATACTTTTAGAAGCTAAGCATAACCAGGTTTTATTTTGGATAGTTGCTGGCACGCTTATTGTTTCTTTTTGCTTTCATCATTTTTCATTCTTTTTGTTTTCATCATTTTTCATTCTTTTTCTTTTCTTGAACCCAAAAATTTTAACAATAAAAACATACATGTTCCTCATAATATTAGCACAAAAATAATACAAACCCACCCCATAATATCCCAAGAACGTCTGACCACCCCAAACTGAAACTCGGAGATAGTTGATTCATTAAGCGTTGAAATTCAAGAGCGGGATATATATTACAGTTTAATCATACTAAAGGACTAGTCTTGTAACGTGGCTAAGATAAGGGATACAAATAAATCATTTGGATAAGCTAAGGGAACAAGTGGCTTTTCAAAGAGCTGCCTTAATCATTTCCCTAACTATGTGGTATCGCTAAGCTATTTTGTCTCAAGGTTGTAGGTGAATCGATTTCAGACTAGGTAGACCACTCACGTTTCACCTAAGTTCAAGCCATTTATATGCATTGCTAGCTAAAAACTTGACAGACACAACACTTTTCAATACAATTAATCATGACAAGCTGTGAGCACTCCCAAAGCATAGTCATAAATTTATACAATCGAGTATCACATTCATGCTTTATGCTAAAAGTTTCATCATATCAACAAAAATAATTCAAAGCAATAAAAACATGACAAGAATACGGGACAACAAATACCCCACCCCCGACTTAAATGAAAAATGTGTCCCCACGATTCAAAAAGACTCACTAACACGGAAAACTAATAAAAATGAAAACAACAAAATAAAATCTAGCACATTTAAAATGACAATAAAGAGAGGGTAAAGGAGGCGTCTTTGGAGAGAATCGATCAACCCCCAAGTTAGGGGTTGACGTTCTCTATCCATCATGGTTTAGGTGGGAGAATGAGTTCCCTTATAGTGTAAGAGTTCGTGTATCATTATCGATTCTCATCATCCACATTTGCCTCACTTATAGCCTTGAATTTATCTCGTATACACATAACACAAATACTTTTATATCCCTAATACCACATTTTTAACATCAATTCTCCTTAACCAATTTGAAACACCCCAAACTTAGCACAAATTCACCATTAAGCCTCGAAATTACATGCCGAAAATTTCTCACAATGGTTCACCATTAAACTCAAACCAAGCACGCTTACACCACTATCACACAATCACGTAAAAGAAACTCTTGCTAATCGAATGTGGCAAAATTTGCCTACATTGTAACTAAAGAGAGGCCTTAGGGAGGATTATTGTGGTAATTGTAATAAAACCCATGTGTAAATCATTACAAAACCACAAAGCAGGATTTACATTTCCAAAACTCTATATCCAACAAACATTATCTATGGAAACATAGAATCACTTTTTATGTTAGGAGAATGTAAACTGTTGGTTCTAAAAAGTCATGTATTTGTAAAATATCAAATGAAATTAGTCACAACAAATCTTCCAACCTCTAAAACTACCTCATATCACAAGTATATGGAATTTGACGATGTAATAATTCAAGAATCAAGATTCTTGTCCTGATGGATAAGGAATGCTACTCTTGTGTTTTAAATTGGTTAAGAGTAATTTGTTATGAGGAAAAACCAAAGAGATTATTATCCAAAGGGTCTTGAACACACACCCTTAGGATCCAACAAGACTCCACTAATATTCTCTTCTTACTAAAGACCACAAACAAGAATTAACACTAAAAATCCAATTACTTTCTTACCCCCTTTTTTTTTTTTTATTTCCTATATATACAATTTTTTATCAGATTTTTTTTAAAACCCTAATTATTGTCTTCACATTCTCTTTACTCCTCCTCCTCCTCCTCCTCCTCCTCCTCCTCCTCTCTCTCTCTCTCTCTCTCTCTCTCTCTCTCTCTCTCTCTCTCTCTCTCTCTCTCTCTCTCTCTCTCTCTCTCTCTCTCTCTCTCTCTCTCTCTCTCTCTCTCTCTCTCTCTCTCTCTCTCTCTCTCTCTCTCTCTCTATTATTCACGTGAAAGCTCAATCCATATCTAAAATATCAAAACTCACTCCATGGGTAAACAAACTAAGCTGCACGAACAAAGGAATGAACGACCATGGCTCACTTAGTTGCTGACCTCGGAATGAAAGTTTCACCAGATCAGAGAAGAATCCAGAGAAAACATCCCTTAGTTCATAGACCGAGGAGAAGCCTCTATATCTTTAGCATCACCCGAGAAGACAACTGTTGGTTCACAAATCGAGAAGAAGTCGTCGTCACTGCTGGTTTGGCGCCGAGTGGAGTTCGAGAAGAAGCTGCTGGTTCGCCACCGCCTGGAGATGTTCCGCTGCCGCCTAGAGCTCGAGAACAAGTCATTGTTCGCAGCTCGCTGCTGGAGACAACAATTCTGGCGAATTGGTTTTTACTGAGCATCGCACATAGATCCAGTTGGTCGTATTAATATTCTGGTAAAGAAATATTTGTCGAAATGTTGGATCAAGGCATAAATATGATAACATTTTATGTGTTATTAACTCACTTTGCAAGGTAGGGGAGATAAAAGAAGCAATGGGTTAATGGATTCAATGATTCAAAGGGTTTATGAATTCAATGATTCAAAAGGTTTTTTTTAATCTGATTATGATTCAAAAGGGGTGAAAACACAATCAGATTTGGTGTTATTTTTTTTCCCTTTCGATGCGTGAAGAAGAAGCCGTTTATGATAAAAAAAAATCTTTGTACTTAGTTGACTCGACTTATTTTTACGCCAGCAGATAGTGTAAAATCCTTTTTTTTTCTTTTTGTCTTGTAATAATTAGATGATTTCTTGTTATTACTTAATAGTCTCTCGCCAACAGATAATTTCTTGGGTGTATTTATTTCAATGTAATTTTTTAATGTTACAAATAAATAAGATTTTATTGTCTTTATTACCACTTAGCAGTTTTCTATTGAGTATTCAACAGTTTTGCCCCTAATACTTAGTAAGAATTTTAAAAACTCAATTAATTTTCCTCAAAAGGTTTTGAGCATACTCGGTAAATTTACTGAGCATAAGAGCATACTCAGTAAAGGTACCGAGCATACAAGCATACTTAGTATAGTTACTCAGTAATAAAAATTCGAATGCTTGGTAACTTTTTCCGATACTTAGTACTTTTTCAAGCGGTGGTCAGCGGTGGTCAGCGGTGGTCAGCGGTAATCGGCGATGATCAGTGGTTGTGGTCAGAGCTGGAAAGTATTTATACTAATGAAGGAGGACAGAGAAAAAATGATAAAGGAGGAGAGAAAATGGTAATGGAGAAGAGAGAAGAATCTATTTTTTGTCTTATATACACTGTAGGGGTTTACATGTCAATTGGCATCTTAAAGGCCTCTTTGGAGGAGAGAGCAATAGAATGTTACTTTTGTGGCACTAAGATGGTCTCCAAGACCCTATAGATAATTCATCCAAAACTAAATTAGTAAGATGGATTAGATTTCAAATTAATTTGTGGTGGGTCCTGGTGTGTTATAAAGTTAAGTGCAAAAATAAAGGAACCACAATTACCGCAAGTGTACGGTTGTCCAAGTAATATTCGATAAATAGAGTTCGTTCGCAGGGACGGATTAGGCACAACTCAGGTATTAATCGAAAAGTAAGAATAATTGCTTGACAGAAAAATAAAAGATACGGTTTTTGTTTTGTTTTTATAAATTAAAAGATGCAATAAAATAAACTACGGAAATAAAAGAAAGCAAATAAAAGAGAATCTAACTTCAGATGAGAAAGGGTACTTGATCCTTGCAAGGGTTTCACCTAACCTATCTAATTCATGCTTATGTTTAAGGGCTAAACTGGTATTATTGTGCTAGTCGGGACTCTAATATCTCCTAGCCCCCGTCAGGGTGGACCTAAGAGTTATCATACGGTATTACAAACCCCGTCAGGGTGAATATAAGCTACTTTCAGATGAATACTAATCTACCTCATTGGCTGCATGGTTAGTTATGCCCGTCAGGGTCAATAACGGATACTATGCGTCTATTATCTAAGTCTGTAATCAAACACCCCCCTCCCCCCCCCCTCCCGTCAAGGTGATCCATACGCCACTATATGGAATAGCCTAATTACTATGAGCTAAGTTTGATTCATGACTTCAAAATTAGTAATTAAAATAAGATAATAGTCAACACAAAATACCTAGTCTAATTTAAACCATTAAATCCCAAATTCAGAAAACATAAATTAAACAAGAATTAAGTTCAACCCATAAAGCGATTCTCAAGTACTAAAGAAATTAGTTCATAACAGAATGGAAAACTAAAATTAAAATAAAGGAATTCATAGTTTCGAATTACAGAAAGAAAATAAAGAACCTAAAGGGTAAGATGACTGATGATGGAAGAACATGACTCCTCCAACACTAGCTTCTCCTTGCCTTCTTGCTCTGACTTAAAAACCTTAAGCCTCTTGTGTAATTCTCTGAAATGTGCGAAAAGAGGAGGTTAAGGGGTGTATTTATAGGGGTTAGGGAACCCTAGGTCGAATTTACTTGGAGTAGAAGACAAGTCAAGAACTCTCAAATTCGTAGCCCTAAATTCTAGGAAAGGTAAGATTCTGCTGCTGATTTGATTTGGTCATATCTCATTCAATAATTATCCGTTTGAAGAGTTCCAATATATGAAAGTGCTTGTCTTGGAAAGAGATTTCTATTGGTGCAAACCACTCGTCCAGATTCCTAGCCAATCTTTAGTTATGGACTTATCTTTGAAACGTGGCTGAAATTTCAGATTCACAAGGCAGCTTTATCTTTTCCTTCTTTGCATATATCCTTCCTAAATCTTCTTATTTCCATGTAAATCTTCTTTCTTTTACTTCTTTATCTTGACTTGGTCTCTAAGTAATTACCATTTATCTTTTAAAGTTTCACATTATATAAATAAATAAACCGCATATGCTTAAAAAGAATAAATCATTATATCAAGAAATAGAAATAGGAAAGTGCACTCTAAAAATAGAAACTCGAGTAAAAACATTTTCTAACACACTAAAATACACTAAGACTTTAATTCTGACTTCTTCTCCCTGATTGGTCGTTCATGAAATTTCAAGAACTGATTAACTTTGCACTAAAAATAGTCAAATTAACGCACAAAAGCTCGGATTCTGCAAATAGTTAATTTCCAAGGGGAGGAATTGCAATATGATCAATTAAGCCTAAAAGTCTATCAAATAAGTCATTTATTCACCTAAAAGGATGTCTCCAGAGGGCTAATAATTAGAACAAATAGGGAGACATCAATTTGCTACAAAAGTAAAGGACTAAAGAGTAACAATTAACTAGATTATAAGTTATGTATATGCAAAAACTGAGTTTCAAAGGAGAAAAGTTGAGTTTGAGACAATTGAATTCACCTGAGCTCACTAATTGGGAAATTCTATTTAATAAAGGCAAGAATGATAAGTACACATTAACCAGGATCCAATATTACCACTAAACCCTTCACGGGTTATTAGGTTCCATTCTCAAGGATATGGAACCCCTCTCAGATGAACCAAGATACCCTGTAAAGTTCTAAAAACTCATACCACATCGCAGATATGCACCATCTAAGATCTCCCGGTTCAATAGAATAATACACTTTTAAATTACCTATAATCTACCCTTAACACCCCCCGTCTAGTGTAATTTAAAGATAAAAGATAATCAATCAATTGGCAAAATTAATCAATCATAAGTCAATATAAGGTAAAGATAAATATATTAATATCAATCTCAAAAAAGCTAATTTTCCCCTAATTATAATAAAACACCCAAATAATAAAACTAGGGATTCATCAATTCTTTTACTCAATTAAGTATTTAGCTCATTATTCTAGGAAAATAAAGCGTAAGGAAATAAACTAGTATGATGTAATTAAAAAAAAGGAAAACAAATAATAAACATTTAGTAAAAATAATAAACTCAAATGTTTGAAGATTCGAAGATGAAGATGAATGTGTTGGAACTCGTTTCAATCACAATCTTTCAAGCTTTTAACTCCCTTTGATCTAGTGTTATGAGATGTGTGTAAAAAATGAAAGAAAATGGCTTTTATACCTTCCAAATTTGTAGCCAAGTGTAAATGGGGTTTCTCTATGGGCTAAATGCTCCAAAGATATCAAGCAATTTCGGTTTTGTGCATGAATGTCAATTTTGGGTCACGAAAATGATTTAAATGGCACTTCAGGACACCGAATTGCGCCTAGTTTTTCATACGTGTTCTTCTTTCCAAGCTTTCCAATGGTCCATAAATCAGTTTCAAACTCTTCTTGGATCATCCTGGGTGTCAATTCAAAGATTTCGGCCTAATCGTAGAACTTTCCTTCCTTGAGCATTACATCAACTCTTGACTTCCCGAGTTACTTTTGGGTCTCATCTCACTTCCTTGTAGGTTTCTCTTCACTTTACCTAATCCTTATCCATAAGTTGTTGGAACCCACATATTCCTATGAGTTTCACCTATAAAGCACAAAACACCTAAAAATGCTAAAAAAACACGAGAATCATTAACATTAGCTTAAGATTTGGAATATACAAAACCCCAACTAAAAAAAGTAAGAACAGATGTCCCAAACTATTGAATATAATTCTAAAAGGTGAGACATTAGTATTGCATAATAATGTAGAGCAATAGCGACTAAACAATATCAATAACACTTTGTCCAAAAAAACAATATCAATAACAAGCATGCATTTTCTACCCTATTTTACAACATCAAAACACCTAAACACAAATGGGAAGGATCAATAACTAAGTTATAGAATCATGCATAATATCAAGTAAGGTCAAATGAATAGGAAATAATCAACATCATAATGAACAAGACAAGACATTATTACTAAGATAAATAGGTTGTAAACTGATAAGGTCTAAAACGATCAAATAGATGTGATAATCGGCCATAAAATGCTTAGACTGTAAAAAAATCAATGAAAATCATACGAATAAAATATCAAAGCTTATAAAAATGATAAAACACTCCTAGTCACTCAAACGGCAAAGAGTAATGCTGGATATCACCCCAAATCATATCACCCTTTCATCGCCTCCGATGTGGACCAATCATAATAGAGAGAGAAAATGATAAATCTAGAAAGCGAAATTATATGATTGGTCCATTTGAAATCCACATAGGAGGCGATGAAAGGGTGATGTAATTTGGGGTAATATCTATCATTACTCAACGACAAATATCAGAATGATGGTACATGCATATTTATGTTTTTAACATCTACCTGAGATTTGAAGATATTTACACATCCACGTTAAATGATGTTATATGATTACTCCTCACCCCAAAGGGTTATTTCTCCTTCAAGCTCACTTGGGAACAGGGGCGGATCCAGAAGCTAAATTGAGGGGGGGATTGAAATATATAGAAGTTCGGGGATCAACCCATCCTGAAATTTTTTTAAGTAAAAATAAGATACATAAACACATAACGAGAAAGGTTAAAATGCAAATATAAAAATCTAATACCATTACGTTCATCGTCTCTTTAATTGATGAGTTTATATGTTCCTAATTACCCAAAAATATGTAAACCAACACCACTATATACACTAAATTTATATGGTATCATTAGTATTATATTAATATACCATATGTTATTTTAATATTCTAATTTATAAATATGAAAAATAAATCTTTTATAAAAATTAAACATTATAAATTCATTAGATAGATGTAAATAATAAATTACTAAGTAATACTATCATCAAATTCAAAATTTATTTTGGAAATGATTTTCTATTATATGTATATTTGGGGGAAAAAATAAAGTAAATGCTATGGTTCGAACCCCCAACCTCTATATCATGTTCTAATATGTAAAAATATTAAACCACTATGACACAATCACTTATATGTTGTTTATTGTATTTACTTTTTATATAAATATTCAGAGGGGGCTAATTGTTTTTCTAGATAAAATTACATTAACGTATAATAAATTTTACGGGTTCGGGGGGGGGCTTGAGCCCCCTCTGGGCCTTACATGGATCCGCCCATGCTTGGGAGAATATATGTATCGTTTCTCCAAATATAATTTGGTTTAAAAGAGTTTGGTACATAAATTACTACATGAAATATAGATTTATTGTGTGGATAACTTTTCTTATTATACAGATCACTGAAAATAGTCTATTGGCATGAGACACAATTTTAAACCTTTATGCATTTTATGGCATATAGTTTGTGAAATTAGAGATCATTTTTTTTATTATAGTTCCAAAACTTATATATAGAGGTTGACAATCTCGTTATCATGTGTTTTTATCGCCTTGACAGGTGAGAAGACATATCACTTTTTTAGACTTGGGTGAATATGGATGGTCTTTATATCATCGCTATTTTTATTTTATTTTTAGAGTCTCTATTTTGTTTGGAGGAAGCAAAATTCATATTTCATCTTTAACCACTAAATGGTGACATTAAAATTAATGATATTTATTTGTATTCTTTGTATTTATATTTGTATTTATACTTAATTAAATAAATAAAATATCAGATAAATTCATATTGTATTTCAATTTTCATGAAATTGTAGCCTACTACATCCAACTCAATGATTTTATATAAAAAAAATTGCTTATTTTAAGGTTAATATATAAATTATTTATACAAATTATTTTTACCAACTAAAAAAAAGTCTTACTTTTTTACCACTTAAGTTATCATCAAGGCTAGAGCCACTTGAGGTGATAACGTAATTCCTACTTGGTTTGGGCTTTGAAGTATTGTAGTTTAACTATCGGGAAAAACACCTGGCAGGTACCCATTGATTCAACTTTTACCAAATAGATACCTAATATTTGTAAAATGGACAATGAGATACCCAACACTTTAAATTTGTATTCTCATTAGTACCTGATGTTAGTTTCGATGTTAAGTGCTCACGTGGTAGGGGCAAAACTGATATTTCACAAATTAAATTAATTTATCAAAAAATAAAAATATTAATTGAACCCCTAACATTTGAAGAAAATCTAAACCTCCCTTTTCCAAAACTTTAAAAAATAAAAAATTCCACCAACTAGCTCCCCCCCCCCCCCCCCCACCCTCTCTCCCCCACCCACCTCCCCTTTCCCTTCAACTTCTTCTTCTTCTTCTTCTTCTTCTTCTTCTTCTTCTTCTTCTTCTTCTTCTTCTTCTTCTTCTTCTTCTTCTTCTTTTTCTTCCATGCATGAAACAAAACTAAAAATATCGGAAAATAAGGTAACATAACACCTGGAACTCATCTCTTAAACATTATTCTTTCATTGATGCAAAATAATAATGATCAATAACGTGGATGGTGGTGGTGAGGGTGTGATAAAATAACGATATGAAATAAGAGAACTAACACCCTAGCCCACTACAATAAACTCACAACAAGTGTACGGGTCGTTTGCAAGTAATGTATAAGTAAAAACATATCGAATTCAGGAACTACAAAAGTTAGCTATGACTAATGCAATTATAAAGTGCAATAAAAGAACTTGAGTAATAATGCACTTAAAAACTCTAAAATATTTGTTTGGTTTGCAATACTCTAACAATTAACTAATTAAACTAAGACAGAAAAATAAAATAGAGAAAATAAGATGTATGAGAGTTTAACTCGAGAAATTGCAAGTAATCCCCACTAGCCTTGTTTTATGATTATTACCTAAGAGAGAATTTTGTGATATCCAATAGACAATATTCCATATTCCTCCTAGCCCCCTCCGAGTGGACTTAGGAGGCAACCTGACAATTACCAGGAGACTTGGGTAAGGGGACCCTGCGCAATGATCGGTGGTTAATCTTAATCCCTAGTGACTATCTAGCTAGGTAAGCCTGTCAAGATCACTACCACACACTAGACGTTTATGTGGTGTTTTGATAGTTGAACACCTCTTCTGGGTGACCATCCAACTACTATGGTAATCATATACGCTGTACACCGCAAAAACTACAGACTATATATCAAAGCACATTAAATAGAGTTATCAATACTAATTTCAATTAAATGTAAAAGGACATCCCGAATTAAAATAAAATATAAAATAAGTCTAGGGTTCATACCCATATGCTATTATCAAGCTAGACAAATTTAGTTCATACTAGAGAAAGAAAGAAGATAAATTACAAACGAGAAGGATTGGAATGGCATGAACAGCTTCCAGCTTCTTCTTCTCTTCTTGTCACTTGCTCATGATGATTTCTTGGTGTAATATTGATTAAGGACTGAGAAAGGATGATTCTTATAAGGTAGGAGTGTGTTTATATATATATATATATATATATATATATATATTAGGTATGAACCCGTGCCTGAAGGCACTCTTACAATATTGATTTTGAAAAAATAATTTATACGGAAAAAACAAATAATTCTTGAGATAAAAACTATCAATGTATTTTATATTTTTCAAAAGAATTTGTTTTGGCCAATTTCGAGGCAATGTGTTCACGATGGCAAACATTAAATCAAATAAAAAAAAAGTTCAACATTTTTATCCACCAGAATATTATACAAATTTTGTTTAAGTACGATATGATCATGTACTAATCCTTTTGAACTCATGTTTTCATTTTGAAATCTTATCCAAAATGGATATAACTCATTTGATTTTTTCTGATTTCTACTTAATTTTTTAATTTCATCCCATTTTTCTTAGTTGCTTTATTTTTTAGACGGCGAGAATATGATATAGGAAGTCTCATAATTCTGCATAAAAAATCAATGAAGATATATTAATATAAAATAAAGATATATTAAATTGATAATACTCAGAATATATTTTTATAGATTGAGAAACTATTTTTTGATAGGCCAAAGTGTATCCCAAGATCAAAATATAAACATACTGAATCCCAATGCATGTTATTTCACCTATAGAATCGTACTTCAGTTTCATAAATTCCTTCATCACACTTTAGCATCAACCAATCAAGGGCGAGACACAAAATTAGCTACTACTCATACACAAATTCAGATCCTAGCACATACATTAATACATATTTAACACATGAAGAGAATAGGAGAGGCACGATCTTAAACCAATATACCTACTCAGTCATGCTCAAACTATTTCATAATTAAATCTGAAATACACAAAATTAGTCAAAATTACACAAAATCTGAGGTCTTAAAAGAACACTGCATTAGCTAAATCAAACCCTCTAGCTTGCTCAACTTACCAAATTAGACAGTAATATACACAGGGACCAACGATGCAATTTACTCGGACTAAATCAAGATCTTCCATAGCTCTACCCCAACATTAATAGCATGAAATACTAAAATCTCACGACATACTTCCATGACAAAATTTCCATAACAATTTACTTAACACAATACAGCTAACGTACGGACTAACTGGTTAATTACCAGTCTCGAGCAAATCATGTTAGATATTAACTCTTGCTGCAAAACAAAGTGTACAAAGCGATTCACCCACTGAAGTTGGACCAGGCAATACATTTGCAAACATTAGTGTCTTCGAATCTCCATGTACCATAAAAAAATCAATTTATTAGACAGACTTATCTTCTATAATATATACATTATTTACCAGACGAAGATAAGTAAGATTTGAGTTCCTAAAAGGAAAATACAACATCACTTAAAGACGACAAACTCTTGTCGATATCCCGTTAAAAAATAAAAAAACAGATTATTTTTTTAAGTTAACAAAAAAAAAAGCAACAGAAAAAATAGTTTAATTAATTTTTTACCTGAATTTCTTTCAGCCCAGTGGCCTCACTTCTCTAGACAGACGCTCAATACCCTCTAGATCAATATGATTAAGTACTCCTAGTATATATAAAAAAAGCCAACAGCCATAATAAGTCTTCAGATAGAGAGTGAAACATAAGGAATAGCTAAATTTTCCCAGTAAACATCAGATGGTTCTGGGGCCCACTCTGTTAACCATACTGTTGGATTCCTTGTTTGTTGTGTTTGTGCACAAACTGATGCACCCCATCATGTTTTAAACGATACAAATGATGCTGGCGTTGTTGATTTCAGATCTTTTATAACTTTTTCTCTTTCTGGATTTATCTGTATGTATGTATCATCACAATTATTTACAATTATTTACAATTATTTACAATTATTTCACAACCCAATGTAGCATATAATAAGGTAAAGTCACTCGTCTATGAGTACCTGTTTGGTCGGTTTCTCGATTTCATCTGTCATATATTCAATTGCATCCACTTTATTTCCACACAAACCAAGAAATCCAGTCAGTTATAGCTAATTTGAGTTTCGCTGCCTACAAAAGGTACAAAGATGATAAAAATAAGGATCTATAGAAACATTACTTTCTAATCATATGAATATACATTAAAGATTTCATTTTGTCTGGAAAATATTTACCTCATTTTCCCAATCTGTTCTTAGAAATATGATTAGCAGTAACAATGTTTGAGCAATAAGTGCCATGGTTAATCCTATCCAATGCCCCTGTTCAACAATATAAATGTAAAAAATCAAAGGAAATTTGAAACGGAATGTAAAAAATTACCTTTCCTCCAAAATGATAAACAAAATCCAAAACTATACTAATAGGTATTCCGATCAGATAATACGCTCCCAAATTGACAATTGCACCAATCTTTTGCCATCCACATCCCCGAGCAGCGCCTAATAGAATATTAAAAGATAAGTCATAGAAGATTAAACCAAACGAAATTTTGGTTATAAAAGATAGATTGAACACAAACTCTTTTAAGTATATCTTTTGTAGCTTCTCTTGTATCCTTGTAAAATTGTCCAACAGAGTATTCTAATGGAGAAAAATGTGTGTATAGTATAGATTATTGTAAATTAATTAGAATTTGATTTGGTGAATTCATACCTTCAAAAGGATGTATTATGTCAATTAAATGGTGTGGCACTTCCTGCAATGATGTATAATTGGCTATTTAACAAAATACAGGGACTAATGGTGCAATTAATTTCAATTACTACCTTTTGGTCACTCAAAGTAGGCTTCACTGATCCTACATCAAGGCCTCGATACACCTGTTCGATAATATGAAATTAAAAGTAAATTTTCCACACTGATATTATATGTGTATATATATATATTCTGCTGGATTGAATAGTAAATAGTGGATTTATTTTCCGAACCTGTACAGAGTCGGCGCTGATGATTTCTCTGTAGAGGCGCTTTGCGAGGCGTCGGTGGGTCCGGATATCACAATGACCTTTTGCTTTTTATCTGTAGCAGAGGCGGCGCAAAAAGTGGTGAAATTAATCCGGTGGCGGAGGGAGAGTATACGTGTGCCAAGTGGTGCGCCAAGCCGGTTGATGATGGTGTGTTGGCATATTGCCTCCCTTATTAGGTTGTTTTAATGTGACAAATCCTCTTGTGTTTAGTGTGCTAATTTCTATTGTTATTTATATTCTATCTTGCACTCTATTTCATCAAAAAGCTCCTTCTTTATCTTGTTGTTCAACTTGATTGTTTTATCTTAAGAATCTTATTCTCATACAAATGCTATTAACCTTATCTTTATGATTATTGAGATTTAGCCTTAGTGTTCAACTTCAAAGATTCTTAGAATAATGTTTACAACAACTTTCGTGAAGAAGATTTATTGATCCAAGTCATTATCCTTCAAAGATTACTTAGCGCGGTACACCGCTGCGGTATACCGGACCAAGGTTGCGGACCAGGGCGCGGTGCAGTGACTAGCCCGTCAGTATGCTAGAAAATCAAACCACTGAAGCGCGGTACACCGCACGAATCTTGCGGTACACCGCAAGAAAGGGTTTTCTGCTCAAAAGACAAGTCATAAGAAATATATCCGTTGGGAGATTAATAGATCCGTTGGACTCAAGCCTTATGACCGTTGGAAGCCATTTTCTACTATAAATTGAAGCTCTTTGAAGGCTACAACTACACCAACTAATTACAAACATTAAGGGGCTTAATTGCTATCATTCAAGAAGGTGTCAAGTGCTATACATAGTCAAATTCAATCTTAGTGAGCTTATAAATCCTTTCAAGGAGTTAATCAATTAAGCCACAAGGTTCTATCCACTCAAGAAGGAGTATACAAGCTTATAGTCATATCCACTCTATTAGGAGTTTAGTTACAAGCTTTAATTAGCAAACCTTTAAACACTTTGTTATTATCCTCTTAAGTCTAGGTCTTGTAATAGATAGATTAAGAGAGAATTCAAGTATAGGGAGTATACTTGGTGTCCTTGTGTTGTGATTACGCAAGTGGTGTGTCCTTCGTGTTATCGAAGAGTTTGTAAAGGTTATTGTGTTCTCGACCCGGATAAGAGAGACACGGGAGCTTAGTGAAAAGCTTGAAATCCTAAGGAGGCTTCCTTAGGTAGTGGATGTAGGGAAACCGAACCACTATAAATCGTGTGTATCTTTCTATCCCTACTCTATTTACTTTCCGCACATTATATGTTTGATTATATGCTTGCATGAATTCTATGATATTGTTTATCTAGGATATCCCAACATATAGTCTTCTAGAGTAGTTTAAGATATTGGATTAGCTTTTTACTAGTTATACTTTTATATCAAACCTTCTCTTTCTATTGCATGATCCTATAAGAGTTTGATTTAATTAGTTGACCTAGAAGTTTTCTCTTAAACTTATTATTGTCCAAAAGATTTTTAATTAGGCATTATCTTATTAGTAATCCTATTCACCCCCCCTCTAGGACTTTCATGGTGGAGGATGGTCGTGGCGGCGGTTTGGCTCTGAGGGTTCTTTGATGCGGTTTGGGATTGTGGAGGAGCGGCGCAATTGAGGTGAAGTGAGAGAAGAAGTTATGAAGTAGCGGTGAAGTGATTTTTTTTTTTTTTGAATTTTAAAAATAAATAATCCAAGGGCTGAAAAATATAGAGGAGACATCAAGACATTTTAAATCGTAGATTGAATTTAGACAATCTGGACCATTAATTATAATTGATCTAAAGGCCGAAAATGATAGAAATTTAATCTGAAGGCTAGAAAATGTGGAGAAAAACTGGAGACATTTCGGGCCGTTGGCCCTTCTCCAATATTATATAGATATATATAGGCCCTTGGTTGAAATATGGAGTAGTCTCCTAGTTAAGGAGTCCAAATATTACCAAGATTGGTATTCCTAAATTGTAGGAGATGATAAATCCTTGAAAATTGATTTGGTCATATCTCTTTCGTTACTTTTATCGAAATTTAATGTACTTTATATGGAAACGATCGTAATTCAAAGATTTATCTGGTCATAAAAGGGCTTCTCCAAATTCGTAACCTATTTTGTGCAACATTACAATTAGTGGACGTATTTCCAGGATGGCAGATTATTTACTTTTCAAATATATCCAAACTTTTCCTTTTTAATTATGACTAAGGCTTTTGCTTTGCTTTTCTTCACTTCTTATCATTATCCCATGGTGTAATAACTTCCAATACCTAAGTGCTACACAAATAACACACAAATTATGCACAGATGCTCATACAATAGCAAAACACCTAAAACTAGACAAGAAAGTGTAAATCATGACTAATTGGGTAAAAATCCAAAATTAAGTACTAAATACCCCTAAGATGATGTCTCATAACTAGATTATTTTATCACATAAATGGAGACATCAATGGTCTAGGGAGCACTTTGAAATTCTTTTATTAATGGATTGCAGAATGCTAGGGCTTGTTAATCTGAGAAACAAAGCAACCCATTACAAGGCTACCAAAATGATCTGGGCATCACTAAACAAGAGAGGTGTCTTCACATCTGGGAGATAACACTAAGTGTATCATAAGAATGAATGGACAATAAGTTTGTATATCGTTCATGGAAACATCGAGTAATTAAAGTACAACTATCACTATTTATGGTATGTTTGAGATGCAAGTTTATGAAATAATTGTTTTTTATCAAATAGCCAAGCTTTACTAACGCATTTGAATTGTACCAATGATTTCACATGTTATTTCCCTAGAATCTCAGCAATCGATTCTTTGGGTAAACTCTTCACCATCTTCCTCATTTTTCGAGTGCTCTGTAATCATTTCTAAGAACGCTCTACACAAAGATGATGAATAACAAACTAGATAAATAACAATGTGAGTAAGAAATCATGGAGAGGAAAGTGTTGATCATAACGATGAGTTTCAGGTGTTATGTTTCATTATTTTTCAACATTTTTTATTATATACTTTGTTTTATCTTTGAATTTTTTTTAGAAATTTAGTGTGCTCATGGTGTTCTTGGTGATTTTGTCCACCAAGAACACCATGAATACACACTAAATTTCAGAATTTTTCAAAGATAAAACAAAGTATATAACTGAAAATGTTGGAAAATAATTAAACATAATACCTGAAACTCATATCATCGCCACGATCAACACTTTCTTCAACATGATAAACACTACTTGTTGTTCTATCAATAAGAATAGACCATCGAATTGTAGAAAAAAATTATAAAATATATATACCAGAGTTGAAAAATAATGAAACATAAAACTTCAAACTTATCTCTTTCACCATCATTAACACTGCTTGCAACCCCATTAATAAGAATAGAAACCAAGTTAGAGGGAGGAAATCATTCTTTATCCATTTAAATTCTAATATAGTTTTTTTTTACCTTACTTGATTTGAAAGAATACGATGGCTTATTTTTATTGATGAACATTGTAAATAGTATTAATGATGGTGAAAGTGAGTTTGAGGTATTATATTTCATTATATTTCAGTGTTTCGGTAATCGAATTTTTTATATTTTGTGGAAAAAAAGAGAGGTGTCTATATCAAAAATATAGATACTTATTTATCTGGTTATCGATCTGTTATGTACCTGGTGCTTGGTGGGGGATTATCCTTTTTAACTAATTCCTCATTTTGTTAGTGTTTAGAATATGTTTAGGGGTGTTTTGACCTAACAATACACAAGAAGGGCACATGGAGTGCGATTTTTTTGTTTTGTAACTTCGTCATCTGATGGCGATTGGCTAGATACAAGCTATCTATCACATGCATATTTATTATGCTTTGCTGATTTGTAGGTAACTGGTTAGGTGCCACTTGGGAAATGCGTTCAACTAAATTCATTTGCTTAGTCCCCATGAAAAAATGATGACATATGATGTAATTGAACATTAAAATATATTTTAACGTGAGAACTTAGTTAACTTTACTCGATCACCAGAATTGGATATTATCCTAACCATGCATTGCCTGGTACTACATCTATACAAATAGCATAAATTGAACCATACCATATTAAATTTATACATTTGGGCTTAATTATAGTTGGCTGGTGCGGATGTCCAGTTTTCATTTTCTTTTCTAGTTTCTGGTTGTTCCCTTTCCATAGTTTATAAATCTGAGAGTCCTTATGTGTTGGATTTTTCTAAAACTTTTAGATCAATCCCTTGGATACAGTATAAATTTCCTTTTGGCCTTTAGATAGCAAATATAAAATTATAGCCCAAAGGGTCAAGTGGGAGAAAACAAACAATCTGGTGGGCTAGGCCCAATGATCGAATAAATGAGCCTTACAAATTCGTACCGTGCTTCCCTAGATCCGTCCATGCTTTTAAATTTAATTATTTTAGAAATGGAGGAATAGTTCCATTTGTGAACCTATATTTGGCCCTACCATGTTAGAAGTTGGGAAGAAGGACTACGTTTCTGTGCTTCTGAATCTTCGGCCACGGCCTCAATCGTCAATATACAGTCGAAGTGTACTTCTTTTGACAGTTATTTCATGAACCTATGTGGACTTCTGCTTTTGCTAAGTAAATCTTGTGTTTTCCTTTTGCTCTTCTATCAACTATTTGTGGTAAGAAAAAAAGATTGAGTTTTTTTTATTTTTAACTTTTCTATAAAAATAGTTGCAACAAAAACATAAACGATAAAATAATGAGTGGTTGACCTATAGGTTATTAGATACTAAATATTTAACCTATAGAAACTAGTTAGAATTTTATTTATTTAAAAAGACCTTAAACATGACCAAATATTAAAATACTCTTACTAACATTAAAAGACAAAAGAAGTGATTTCACTGTTCATCTCTCTCCACTACCCACCTACCTCAGACCGCCGGCCTACGACATCTGACCACCGACCACTGACCTCGGACCACCTGTCACCGGCCACCAGAAAAAATATAGAGTTACGAAAAAATAGTAAAGTTTTGAAAAAATTGATGAGTACGTCTACAAAAAATGACGAGTACTCCACAAAAAAAGATGAGTACCCTAAACAAAATGATAAGTATTCTAAAAAAAATTGATAAGTATTATTAAAAAAGCAGAGTAGTATTTAAAAAAACAGAGTATTATTGAAAAATGCTAAAAAAAATCACAAATCTATTACATCTTTGATAGAAAAAAAACTAATCTCATCTAACTATTACAAATAACTAAGAAAAAAAAAAGAAAAAAAAGCTACTCCCTTATTCTATAGTGTACTATATACGCCTTAGAAAAAAAAACAGTTCTGGTTTTTTACCAAATCTTGCGAACGGACGGACCACGTCTCCTTCTCCTACTACTGCGGCCAGTCTTCTCCTTTGTGGCCGGAGTTCACAAAACTTCGGCGTTAATGGAAGCAAAGAAGCTGGACCAGGCGGTGTTGTGGCCTATCTCTGAGCAACTGCTGGATCGGCGGTGTTGTGGCAACGAAGCTGGATCATCGGTGCAGTTTCCAAGCTCCAACGAGACGGGTTCGAACGGAGACGCCGGTCGTGCTCTCCACCTGAGCTCCCTGCAACTTGATCCTCTGCCATTATTGCAGACCTTGGAACTGCTACAAACACTTGCACTGAGCACCACCACAAACCAGATCCGAACTCGTCGGAGTAGGAACTCCTCGCGAATCACCTTCGAGCTCGCCGGACTTCGAGATGCGCCCGTTTTGTTTGGCTTCCCTCTGTCATGACCACTCCGGCAGCCTTCAACAGATCAGAGTCTTTGAAGCCATAGCAGGCTAGTAACACCTGGTTTAGATATTAGAGTCTTGAAGCTCACTAGAGATTCTTCACTGCTCGGAGGTCACGGACACGAACAGAGGCGAGCTAGAGATCAGTTTGGCTTCGAACAACGGACCTCAATTCATGAACAGCTTCGGCCATGACTGTGCTGAACGGCGACCATTTTCTCCTGCGTGAGAAGCTTTAATAAATGAAAGGGAAGTGGCTAACGAGAGAGGCGAGAGAGAGTATAGCCATTAGGGTTTTAATAAAATAGTTTCCGAAATAAAATACCATATATATAGGAAATGAAAAACAAAAAAGGGCAAATTTGTAAATGAGATTTTTTTCTTATAGCGTTAAAATCTAGTTGAGGTCTTTAGTGAGAAGAGCAAAAAGATGGGGCTGGGTTAGGACTAGGGGGTGGGTGATCAAGACCCCTTGGATCAAAATCTCTTAAATAATTGCAAAACGAACGTAAAAGAGAACCCCTGACTTATTTAAAGTAATCCAAATTTTGAAAACTCATTAATTATAATACTGAGGCACTTCTATGTACTTTAAAAGGAAAAAAATTGGCCAACAATCTTTTTTTATTTGTTGCATTTTAAATGATTTTTTCCGTTTGGTTTTGTTGATTAATCTTGTTGTCTTGAAGATGTTTGAGGAAACACTATTATTGTACCTCTTCATTAATTTTGAATTCATTGCAACATTTATGATTAATCTATAGTTGAGTGAATTATCTATAGGGTTTTGGAGACCATCTTAATGCCACAAAAGTAACATTTGATTTCTCTCTCCTCCGAAAAGGTCTCTAAGATAACCAAGGTCATGAAATCCTTATAGTGTATATAAGACAAAAAATATATTTTTGTCTCTCTTCCGTTACCATTCTTCTCTCTCCTCCCTTATAATTTTTTTCTCTTTCCTCTGTTGTTATTTTTCTCCCTCCTCCTTCGTTAGGTATCAATACTTTCCAGCTACGACCACAACCACCGATCATCGCCGACCACCGCCAATTTCGTCGAAATAATACTGAGTATCGAAAAGTGCTGAGTATCGGAAAAAGTTACTAAGTCGCTGGAAAAATTGTTGAGCATCAGAAAAAGTTATTGAGTCGCCGGAAAAAGTACTAAGTATTCGGAGAATTTTATTGAGTATCATGCATTTCACTGAGTATGCTCAATAACTTTGCTGAGTATCGGAAAAAAATCATTGAGTTTTTGAAATTTTTGTTGAGAATTCAAAAAGAAGTTGTTGAGTTTCATTATTTTCTTAAGTTATGCTTATTTATATAAAAAAAATACAAATCAAATTATTACAACTAGGATGATGTTATCATTAATTTTATCTTTCCCTTTTTTTTAAATTTTATCATTGAATACATAATCTACGAAGATCACAAAGTCCATCTTTATATCCTGCAATTACCTAACTTTTCCCTAATTTTGGTTGATGGATGCAGACTCAAATGGTTTTTTTTATGGATGTTAAAGTTTTTTGTCCAAGTTTCTTGCTTTTTCTAGGCTATCAAAGGCAGAAGTTTTCATGTCTTATGTGTGTGGAAGATTATGTTGTTGGGACAAGAAACTGAGGTGTTTTAGTCTGCAGAAATGGAAGAGAAGCAGCATGAATTGGAAGACTATATCTCAACCTAGCTATCAGACATGTTCTACCGGTCCTACAGACCGAACCAGAGGAATAGTAGGGAACCGGACCCGACCGGCCTTAGCTTATCGGTCCGGTTCCGCAAAAAAATTAAAGGTTTAGAATCGGTCCGGACCGGACCAATAATATAATATAATATAATTTTTTTTCAAAAATAAATCGGCCTAAACTATTAAGAAAAAAACAATAGGAGAACCGGTAAGCCGACCCTTCTTACCGGTCCGGAACCTCAACTTCCCTTTCCAAGAACCGGACCGGACCGATAAAAAGAGAACCGATGGACCGGAACGGTCCGGTAAGGCCCAGCTCCGTTAAGGACTGGACCGAATCGGTTCAGACCGGCACGTTAGCCACCTTAAACTATATCTAATGATCCTTGGTATGCTGAAGATTATCATCACGCTTCTTAGATCAAAGAAGATGGATTCAATAGGGCTTGTTATGAATCTTTTTTTTCCGCCGATACTTTATGGGTGCAATTCCAGAGGATCAAAGTTCAAAAGAAATTTTAAGCTTAAGCACTAAACATATAATGGTTTAATTATTTCTGGCCTCTTTTTCAGGAGAAGATCTCAGGAATTCTATCAACAGATTGAGAAGAAATCGACAAGTTTTATTAAAAAATATTTAAATCTATTAATGACACTGACCATCGATTTGTACTAAGAAATCCATGTGTGTGCTACTCAATCTCTTGGAAGCTCAAAGGAGGAAAGACTTCCTATAAGGTGGAATGTTCACAGAATTGTACCAGAATAATCAAGCTTTTAATTTCCTCATGTCATCGAACAGTAAACATAGAAAGAAACTTGATCATAAAAGGCTTGATTATTCAATTCAGATTTTAAAAGATTTTATTGGATTTTTTATAATCCATGGATTTTTGATGGATTTATATACTTTTTTTTATTTTAGAAGACTCTCAACAAATTTTATTGAATTTTATGACAGATTCTAATAGATTTTAATTGAATTTATCGGACTCTACCTTACTCTTAAATTTTAAATTTTGTATCAACAATTCTTAAAATAAATAATTACATTATATGACGTGGATTAATAAATAATAAATAATTATAATTTTTTTGTTTTATATCACAATCATAAAATTCTTAAGTATTGTTCGACTAAAGAAAACTAAACATGAATGAATTGACCAAATAAAAAAAATATTCATGATTATTTTTTCTAAAACATTGTTCTATAGGAAAAAGAAACTGAACATTAATGAATTGTATATTTATGTTTGAGTAGAAAAAAAAATTGAAGTAATATCCCAAAATATAAAAATATGTCATAATTATTTTAATTTATTTAGCATGCATCAGTCAAAAGAAGTCTATCAAAATCTTTACTTAAAACAAGAGATTCTAAAATGAAAGTTATGTTCATTGAAATCCTATAAAATCCAATAATTAATGAATTCCATAAATATTTATAGACTTTTGAATACCACAAGATTTAAATTTAAAATCCTGATTGAATACCCCAAAATTTTAAAAGACTTTTTAAAATCCGATTGTATACATGTAGACTTTTGAAATACAAAAAAAAATTCAACAGACAAGGTTAATATTAAGTATGAAGATATTGCTAATAACGATCTGAAGAATCTCCCCTTCTCCTATTTTAGATCGATGTCATGCGTCTTTTGGTTTCCTAATAATAATAATAATAATAATAATAATAATAATAATAATAATAATAATTACTTAAGTTCTATAATTACTCCTATTATACTAAGCATATTAATTACCTATGATGGATCTGTGATGATCTGCTTTTGTAGTTTTATCTTTGTTTATTGTCTTTTTAATATCGATCTAATGAAAGTTGATGTTTTGCAGCATGATGGTGAAGGGAACAATACTGAGTACGAAGTTTTATCCCCACGAATCCAAAAGGGTAGCGGGCATCTCTCGAAGATGTCCGCCATGCCCATATGAGTATTTTGTTTTGGATCCGTCAAGGTATTCGAGCATCTTTGACAGCTTCCAGTATTAAGTCTATCTTAGCTCGCCTTAAGCCTCCCGTTGTTGTTTTTTGTGAAACCACGCTTCGTCAGGTGGATTCACAAGAAACTATTCGTCAGTTTTGTTTTGACAAGTCCTTTGTTTTTACCCCTCCAGAGTTGATCTTTTTGTGTCCTTTTCTTTTGCGTCTTTTGTTGTCCATAAGATTAATGATGTTTGTTGTCCTATTATCTTATTTGCATTCATACGCCTAATGGTTTTGATGACAAGATAGAAGTCAATGATGAAGTTACAAAATGGAGCAAACTATTACTGAACCTTGGCTTACCATGGGAGATTTTAACAATGTGCTTAATATAAATGAGAAACAAAGCAATAACTATGTTAATTATAATCACTTGAACAAATTTAAAAACTTTACTATCAATAATGGTTTATTTGATATTAACTCTTATGGGTGTTTCTTTACATGGTCTAACAGACAAGAAAGAGACGAATTAGTCAAGACAAAAACTGATAGAGTACTTGCCACATACGATTGGAACAATAAATATCCTTTGGAAAAAAATTCATTCCTCCTGATATAGGATCGGATCGCTCTCCTTTTATTCTATAACTTGATAATAATACTAACCAAGGTTTTATGTATTCTCTCTCTAAAAAGTCAACATGCAGCATTTAGTCAAACATTCATATTTCTTCTTCTTTAAACCATAATTCTTGATCTTCCTATCTCCCTTTTGTTTTGCATGTGTATCTACCTATGTTTATTAGCCCTCTAATCCATACATATGTATATATTTGTAGTTTTTTCTACTATTTCCGACTACCTTCTTTGTTTCTTGCGAATGGAAGTTGCTAGCTTTATCTCAGTTCCTTATTTATGGCAATTAAGTTGATGAGTCAACTCGGTTTTGCTATGTATCAGTTATCATTCCTCAGACTTCATGAGGCTTATACGTTGGGTCTAGGTGATGGCGCTTGTACTGATCTTGGACTCTATACGGACTTGCTAAACTATGGATTGCGGATGATTATATTTGATAGAGGTGTTAATGGAGTAATATTTGAAGTTTGCAGCAGGAAAAAGGTGTTTACCATCCCTCGAATCAAGTTTTGTGACTCATACCTGATAAAAAATAGCTTGATTTCGTTCAATTGGGGTGTTAAAGAATGGAAGAAACAAAGTTCTTCGTTTATTCTATGTTATAAGGTTGGGATTATCCTATCTATGGAGCTTGTATCTTTCTTTGTTATCTTTATGGTGCTATCACCGGAAAGCCCAGATAAGTGTGTTGGCCTGGTTGTTTGGCTTACTTATTCTGTGGATTATCTTAGTTGTATGATGTATGTTGTATCTATTTGGTTTGGGCTTACATTATTACACTTAGTAAGCGGAGGAATTAGTGGTAAGTGGGTCGAGGTTATTAGTAATCAAGATTCTAAGCTGATATGTTGGGCCTTAATTAATCTTATAAAGAGTTGTATTATTGGGCTGGGAAATATTGATTGCTTATCACAGTGGTTAATCGATTTTCGAATCTATTCTAAAACCACGCTTTCTTATGATGACTGCAACATGCTATCTCAACTATTGGTCAATTTATCCTACCGAGATTGGAAGAATCAGGCCTTCTATACTTCCGATTTGTCTTATATGCAATATTCCAAAAGGCAACACGCTTTTCACCTAGGTCCCTACTACTCCTACGCTATGGGAGAATTTTTTTTAATCAAGCGTGCAACTCTAACCCTGCAGTTTCTTCCTATTATATATTTTATTACCTCGAGATATCTAAACATTGGACAAATGGATGAAGATTGCTGCACTTCTTCGCCCTACGCTAGGTTTGGTATAAGAAACATAGTCTATTTATACTGTGCTGATAAAAACATTCTCTACTACATTCACTTTTCAATCATCTTCATTAAAAGCAAATCCCTCTCTACTACCTGTTATCAAGTTATGTCAAACCTAAACCGCCACGACTTACCACTTGCCAAAGCAAAAAACGAGACCTTGAAGAAATTTGTGGTACTCTCTTTAGCCACAAAAACTACTGCTGCTAGAAATCAAAGTGATGAGTTCATATTTATCGCGAAAGTTATCTCAACAAGGGCGTTTTCCCTCGGTGTGTTCAGGAAAGCAGTCCTGAACTCGTGGGGCATTAATTGTAGAGTACTATTTGAAGAACTCGAACTTAATGTATTCAAAATCACCATTGAAGAAGCTGAAGAAGCAAAAAGAATGTGGTTCTTAAGACCAGGCCTTGTTCAGTCTATGCACGTTTTGATGTGCAAATGGGAGGATCAAATCGAGTTTAAACAGTTTGACCTCGTCAATTCATATGCTTGGGTCAGAATTTACGGATTAGCCAATTCTCAAAACACGGTGGACACAATTCAGACCTTTAGAAATTACATTGGAAGTGCTGGGGAGATTGACTTCCCCGTCAACGCCTCAACTACGACGAGTTTTATCAGATTTCGAGTTAAATTTAATGCATTTGAAGCCCTTAAAACTGGTGTTTATGTGGAGCAACAAGATGGAGCTGCTTGGGTAGCGTTTAAATACGAAAACTTAGGACTCTTCTGCTACAATTGTGGTTTTATTGGACACAACAAGAGTTCTTGCTTAGTTGGGATGGTGAGGCCGAGGTGTAATGATGATTCCTACAGATTTTTCAACTGGAATCGAGAGACTACCATAAGAAATGAAGATAAGTTCTTTCATAATATAAGAAAACGTGATAGATAGGGTATTTTTGATGAAGCTGTGAGGTTCTTTCCTTTTAGAAGGGACCATCATGACAGTGACGATGAAAATAATGAAGGATTTGGAAGGAATGAGCACGTGATCACATCAATTAACAATGGAGGAACTACTAACCAAGCTAGTGGCTCAGGTATCAATGAAGCAAATGCGAAAAATCAAAAGGAGGCGTCGGAATCTGCTAAGAGGAAAAGAGAGAATACGCTTGCATTCATGGAGCTGATGAAGACAGTGAACCCTAATAACGAAGTTGTGGAGGTGAATAGGAAATCTTATCCAGTTCTTTTCGAGATTTTAAGGAAGGAAATGGGAGACTTTGGCGAATCAATGATCATTAGCCAACAAACCGTGAATGATATTCTAATGACAAGGGAATCAGAGGTGGTGGAGTATTATGATAATTTTCTCAATAACAATGGTAATGGACTTGGGGAAGCTGGTTTTCTCAGGAGTTGGTTTAGCCCTATGAGTGTACTCGGTGATGGTGGTATTGTGCTACGAGATGAGGCTCAAGAACAAGGATATGGGATGAAGATGGTGACACAAGAGGTTTATGACTTGAACAATGCTGGTGCGAGCATTGCAGAGGAAGGAAGGAACAAGATTGCAGATAAAGGGAAGGCTATAATGGTGTAGAACGATGACTTTGAAGAAAATTTTGAACCCGATGAAAGCTCTGGCAATTCGCAGTCAATACATAATAGCTAACACTATCGCCATGACGAGGGTTTCAGTGGTAAAGCTTTGAAAACAACACCAAGAATGAGGACCTTTAGCAATATAGAAAAATTCACTTGGCCTGGGGAATTAAAAAGAAAAATGGCGCCAAGTATGGGTGGGGTCAAGAATAGTGCGAAGAGGATTTGTCTCGAGGATGTCGATAATCTAGGAAAAAGAATCGTAGAGGCGAGGAACTTTTTGGATGAATTGCTTGTAATTTATGGAGAAATCAAAGATCAATTTGTGGAATTTGAATACGCTAATGTATGTGGACCTAATGTGGTGACTGAGGACGGGATGGAGAATCAACAATACTATTATTGTAGCGCGGAAAACTATGATGGACATTTGAGGGGCGATAACATATCGAGTGATGATTCCGATGATGATGGTAGTACCCAGGCTAAGCCTGTGAAGGAGACCTTCATCAATAAAAATTTCAAGGGTAGCGGCCAGCCCGGGGTAGAAGGGGCCGGAGTCAATGGATAATTTTATGATTTGGAATTGTCAAGGCCTCAAGGGGCAAGGGCACCTGTGACAAGAAATATTGTAAAGTCCCTCATTTCGAAGTTTAGTTTGTCGTTAGTTTGTCTTTTGGAAGCAAAAATTAAGTCTAGTGATGTTAGGTTTTGTAAATTTCTTAGCCAATTTGATAATAAGTTTGTACTGAACCCCGGAGGAAGAGCTCATAGGTCCAGGGGCATTACGTTGGCTTGGAAGGGTCACATCAAGTTATCTATTGTAGTATCGCCTTCTAATTATGTTATCGCTTTTGTGGAGGAATCTAGCTCAGTTTCTTGGTATATTGTTTTCGTTTATGCTTCTAATGATGTGAACAAGAGAGAGAAGAATTTCATAGATATCTCAAGGTGGCTTCATAATAATTAATATCCGACTCTAATCATTGGTGATTTTAACGAGATACGTGAGGCTTCGAAGAAACAAGGTAAGCTACAACCTAACCTAGAAAGGATGAGCAAGTTTAATGACTTCATTAATTGGAACAATCTCATTGATATTCCTACAAAAGGATGTTTTTTCACGTGGTCTAATAAAAGACAAGGAATGGAGAATGTTAAAGAAAGGCTAGATAGAGGTTTAGCAACGCAAGAATGGTATAACATGTTCCCTGAAGCAACTATTAGGGTTCCACCGGCAATGGGCTCGGATCACTCTCCACTAATTGTACAAAGGAGTAACAAATGCAAAGCTAATAATAGATATTTTATGTTTGAATCAAGCTGGTTAGAGAATAGTGAATGTAAAGAAGTGGTTAGCAAGTCGTGGAATAAAGTTAAATTTTTTGACAATATCAAGAATTTTATTGTGAGAAGAGACGAGACGTGTATGGCTTTGACGGGATGGAGTAAAGGAAAATTTTGTAATGCAAGGAAGTTAATTGACAAATACCAAGGTATTTTGGAAAAATTACAAGACGGGGAGCCGACAATGGATAATCTAAATTTAGAAAAAATAATCAGAACGGAAATGGAAGATCTATGGAAACAAGAGGAAGTGTTTTGGGCGGATAGAGCATGTGATGACCAAATAAAAAAAGGCGACAAAAATACTAAATATTTTTTCGCTAAGACAACAATGCGGCGAAATATCAATCGTATTAATGAGCTAAAGGACAAGAATGGGGAATGGGTAGAGAATCAAGTGGTGATAAAAAATATTGTTCAAGACTATTTCACAAGTATTTTCAAGGAAGACAATGTCGATTACATCGAAGAGGTCTCTAATCATACGCCGTGTAAAATCGATGATAAAATGAACGAGAATCTAACTAGGACACCTAATTTGGAAGAAGTTAAGATGGCGGTGTTTTCAATGTCGGGTTCAAAAGCTCCAGGTCCAGATGGATTGCCAGGAAAATTCTACCAAGAATTTTGGGATATTATCAAAGATGACATTATGAAAATAATTGTTGATTTCTTTGAAAACAAGGAATCATTGGATAAAATTAATGATACTATTATCACGTTGATACCTAAAGGCAATCTCAGGAAGCGGTATCGGATTACAGACCGATCTCGTGCATTAACTTCATCTATAAGATTATAGCGAAAATTATGGCTACAAGGCTCCAACCCTTAATGAATGAGATAATTTCACCTACTCAATCGGCGTTCATTAAGGATAGGAGTATACAAGACAATATATTAATTGCTCATGAAGTGGGTTTCTTCATGAAAAATAAGAGGAGATCAAACAAACACTATGGGGCACTAAAAGTTGATATGGCCAAAGCTTACGATCAAGTGAATTGGAAATTTTTATGGCTATTTTGAGAAAATTAGGTTTTTGTGAAAAATGGATTGATTTAATATACCGGTGTATATCGTCGGTCTCATATCAAGTTAAGGTAAATGGAGAACGTCTCAAGAAATTCAAACCGGAGGGAGGTATCCGCCAAGGCGACCCGATGTCTCCTCTGCTTTTTGCAATGTTGACTGAAGCTCTCATTGGACTAATTAACTATGAGTGTCGGGAAGGAAATATTAAAGGTATTTCGTTGGCTAGGGCAGCACCAAGACTTACTCACCTTCTATCTGCGGACGATGCACTATTTTTCACAGAGATAAACGATACGGAAATTGAGGCTTTTTCAAGGGTACTTAACCTATATTGTCGTGCATCTGGACAAAAAATTAATTTTGGAAAGTCATCTATCATGTTTAGCAAAGGTTTTTCAAATGAAAAGGCTAGAGATATTGCGGAAAAACTCAACATTAAATGCACAGATGATTTTGGGAAATACTTGGGGATTCCACTTACGCTTAAGAGGTCTAAAGGTGAGAATATAGCTTATATTAGAGATAGACATCTTAACAAGTCAGCTAGTTGGATGTCCAATCTTTTATCGAACGGTGGTAAAGAAATCCTCATTAAAGCGGTATTACAAGCTATTCCGAACTACGCTATGTCAATATTTGAATTCCCTGTGAATATTTGTAAGGCAATGAGTAGTATGGTTGCAAATTTTTGGTGGAATTCGGGAGCCAAAAAGAAAATCCATTGGGTAGCTTGGAAAAAAATAGCTAAGGCTAAAAATGTAGGTGGAATAGGATTTAGGGATTTCCAAAAAATGAATTTAGCTCTACTGGCTAGTCAAGCTTGGAGATTATGGCACAGTCAAGACTCCTTGGTGTTTAAAGTCCTAAAAGGTATCTATATTCCAATTGTAGATATGTGGAACACTAAACTGAAAAATAAAAGATCATGGAGCTGGGCTAATATTTACAAAGGTCTACAATTCATCAAAAATGAAAGCTTATGGCAAATCGGCAATGGGCAGAGAATTAATCTATGGGATGATATTTGGATAGGAAAGGCTATAAATTAGAGAAACCGGCGAATTGTAAGTTAAACAAAGTGGTGGAATGTTTTAATAAGGACATGTCTAATTGGAACTATGAAACCCTCAACAATATATGTACCAAAAGAGATATAATGGAAATTTGGAAAATTCCAATAATGAACCTTGAAAATGAAGATGAATTCGTTTGGACAGCAACAAAGGATGGTAAGTATTCCACTAAATTTGGATACCATCGCTTGGTATAGTTAGAAGAGGAAAAAAGTGGTTCATCATCTAAAGAGGGGGAGGCATTGAACAAAGAATTATATAATATTGTGTGGAAATCTAATGTACCGTCGAAAGTTAGAAATTTTATTTGGAAGATTCACGATAATGCTATTCCAACGAAGAAGAATCTAAAGAAAAGGAAATGCTTAACGGATGACACTTGTGAATGGTGCGAATCGGGGTCGGAAAATATGGAACACATATTTTTGAAGTGTGATTTTAGAAAAAGCATATGGGCTAACTGTTTATTACAAATAAAGATTGAAGAAAAGATGGAATATAAGATAGGAGATTGGATAATTAAAGTCATTGAAAGCTATTCAAAAAATGGGTGGGATAAAAGGTACGTGACGGTTTGTGATCCTACTTACTTTAAGGAATATATGGAAAGCTAGAATGAAAGGATTATTTGAGAAAAAGAGATGGGTGGTTCAGGAAATCCTTGAAAAAATAAAGTTTACCATGAAATATTTATTTGGTGATAAAAAGGACATGGGTCAAATGGATAGGAATAACATCGGTGTGCAAAATGATGAGGATGAAAACGATAATCCGATATATTATGACGAAGCAGATATGATATGGCTTTGTGATGCATCACATACGAAGGGTTGGGAGCCGGCAAGTGTGGTGTCTATAGCAATCACCAAAGAGGGTGAAATCAGGAAGGTTAATACGAAAAGAGCAAGAGTGGATAGTAGTCTGGAAGCGGAGATGTGGGCGATCTTATTAGCAATGAGATCGGCGGCAAATGTTGGACCAAAGAGTAGTTCTTTCTACTCGGATAACCTTGATATAATTCAAGGTATTAATAAAAGGGGAGGAATCGACTGGAGAATCCGTTCCATGATCTCTGAGGCATGGAGATGGATAGGAAGATTCCGGATTGGAAAGTCAATCACATAAGGAGAAAATACAATGGAATAGCGGACATCCTGGCTAAGAGTACTAGACTCAATTTAGACTTAACTAATAGTCTCACTAGGTCTTTATTTGATTTCTATGCTTATGTTAGTAATGTATATTCGATTAGTACCAGACATCTATGATAGACTTTTATTCTAACAAAAAAAAACTAACCAAGGTTTTGAACACTTTAATTTTGAATCGTTTTGGCTTGATAACCTACAGGTAAGAGATGTTGTGGAAATAGCTTAGTGAATGGATGGTTGTAGGCTAGCTATACAAGAAATTGTTTTTAAGTGTAACAATACCATTAAATAACTAAAGAAATGGAGAAATTAATCAACTGCAAGTAAAAAAAACTCCAAGATAGATTGATTGAGATTAATAAGTTAAATAATACTACCGAACTAGGAAGAGAAGAAATTTGGATTCGAGAAGAAATAAAATCTGAACTTAACTGTGAAGAGAAATATTGGGATGACCGGGCAAGGTAAATTGGTTAACATTTGGTGACAAAAATACTAAATTTTTTAACCTATCAACTATATTGAGAAGAAATGTCAATAGAATCATAAAAATTAAAGATAATAATGAGAAATAGATTAGATTGAAAATGCCACAAAAGTGAAAACCAAATTCAAATATTATTACTCACAATTTTTCTCTGAACAGGGTGTTTAGTTTTAGTGTATTAGTTTTTAGTTGTTTCCAGTTTTACGCTTGCTTTTTGTTTTTGTCTCTTTCAGCTTCTTTAGGTATTGGTGCATGTTCTCAGATCCCGAGGATATACTAAGGGCTGCTAGGAAACGCTAAAGAGAGGAAAAAAAGAAAGAAGCTATGTCTAGAGTAGTAGTAGATAACGTAGGTCCACCTGGGGTGAACAGCAACAACAATATTAATCCACAAGTTCCTATCCTAGTGTCTCCTTGTGTGTTCTAAAATAACACACCTAAAAAAGGCAAGACACGTACCACAAGTGTACACGTCGTCCAAGTAATATCCAGTAAACGGGATTCCGATCTCAGGGACGGATTGGATATGACTTTCGATGTTATGTAATAAGTGCGATTAATTGTTATATGATGCGAAAAGTAAATGATATAAATATTTGTTTTGGTTTTGATTAAGGACTAAAGTGCAAATAATATAAAATACTAAATTAAGTAATGCAAATAAATAAGACGCAAGTAAATAAAAATGAGTAGACGCAACGATTTAACGGCAGTACTTGAGTTTCGCAAGGAATTCACCTAAATCTATAAAATCAATGTTTCTATTTAAGGGATGAATCGGTATTAAGTATTAGTCGGGATTCTATAATCTCCTAACCCCCGTCAGGTTGGACTTATGAGCTATTCTTAGGTGTTACAAACCCCGTCAGGGTGATTATAATCCACCTTCGAATGGTCAAGTATTCTACCCAATTGGATATAAGGTTAACTAAGCCCGCCAGGGTCAATAATTTCTACCTTACGTCTATTATTTAGTTCCTAATTAAACCCCCCGTCAAGGCGATCACTTCCCCATCAAAGTTAATAGCTTAATTACTAATTCCTATATTTGATTCATGACTTCAAAGACAGTATTTAAATGCAAAATAATAGTCAATACAAAATTACCCAATTCAATTTAAATTAAATAATCCCAAATTCAAAAACATAAACTCAATAAAATTGGGCTAAACCCATTAATGCGATTCTCAAGCACTTAAGGAATTTAGCTCATGCTAATGTTAAAAACTACTACATTGAGATAAAAGGTCTTCATAATGAATTACAGAAATAAGAAAAAACTAATTAAAGGGTTGATAATTGCTGTTGTTGGAAGAAGGAATTCTCCAGCTTCAGCTTTCTCTCTCCTTTTTGCTTCTCTGACTTCTCCAAGCGTTGCTTTTTTTCTCTAATATGAATTGTGTGTCTAAAAACTGAAGTCTAAAGCCTTTTTATAGTGGGAAAAACGGATTGGGCTTTTAAAAAGAAGGATTAGGTTAATTAGAATAAAAGCCCAATCCCTTTAATGAAATCCCGTAACTGGTGAACAACTGTTACTAAAACAGCTTTAACTTTTGCGTCCGAACTCGGAATCACTTCATTAAACTTGGAAAATCTCCCTTACTTCAAGCTCTATCTACCTCATTTTATGCTCCAAGGCTGAATCATTGGCTAAAATGCTCAAAAACATTGATTTGTGACAACATTCCAGATTTCATTCTCCACTAATTACTTCTTCGAATAAATTATTCTCGCCTTTTACTTCAACGCTTAATCCAAGACTTTAATTCCCGTTTCTTCTCCTTGTCTTGATACTCCATCAAATCATAAACCTAAGAACTTTATACTAAAAATAAATGAATTAACGCATAAAATCTCTAAAACACAAATAATCCAAATCCAAGGGAAGAAATCGTAATATGACCAGATAAGCTTAAAAGTCTAGTAAATAAGTCAAATAATCACCTAATTTGATGTATCCTAAGGGCATATAATTAGAACAAAAAGGGAGACATAATATCCCCAAGGAAATAACACCACAAGGAGGGAATCCCCTTAATTATCAACGTCGTGAACAAGACCTTCCAGGTTTGGGAGCATCTTTTCGAGTTCAACCGGAAGGGATTTGCCCTCCAGTGATCCAAGCCGCAAAATTCAGGCCTGATCAGGGTATGCTCATTCAGGTTTTGTGATATGGACACTACAGTGGTGCAACACAACAAGATCCCTACGAGTACTTTAGAAGTTTATGCAGTTTTTTGATGCCTACATTACTCAAGGCATTACACATGAGCAGTTGTATTTCTTCATGTTTCTGGTTTTCGTGACCAGAGGTGCTAGTGATTGCGTGGATAGCCAACCACCAGGAACAATTACGTCTTGGGATGAGTTATAAGTTGCATTCTTTAACCGTTATTATCCGGTGAAAGATCAAATGGCACTTGCAGGTTTTCACCAAGAGGATGATGAAAGTGTAGGAGAGGCATGGACAAGATTTCAACAAAAATTTGCAAGATGTCCACTTCATGGTTACACCCCAGCACTTCGGCTAGCTATATTTTTAATCAAGGCATCGATGCAGAAGGTAGACTGAGGGTAGATAATTTTGGAAGAGGGGGATTCGTGTCCATGGATCCTAAGCGCAGAAGGTATGAAACACATTATCGAAACAAAAAAAGTTGGCCGATATCACGAGTTCCTATTATGAATACCAAAGGCACACTGAAATTAGGAGTTGAGACTGCTTCGAACACTAAAACATCCACGTTAGAGAATCAAATAAACAGATGTCACTCATAATAGAGAAGAATCTCCAACATAATCTAGCGGAGATGAAAGTAGTGCAAGAAGCACAAGGTCGTCCGCTTTATGAGGTCAATGACCATGTACAAGAAGAGTGTGGAGTTAATCCGGAATCAATTTGTTATACATCAAATTGATGGAATTACCAATTCGGTAATCGCAATTACTGTGTATGCAGTGGTCTAATCAGAATAGGGTCGTGAATCAAGGTAATTTTTACCAACCACGTCCTCAAAACAACAATTTCCAACAAAGATCTCAATATCTTATCAAGGGGCCAAAATTATAACAAGCCAGCACCTCAACCGCAACCAACCTATGATGCTTATGCAGATAGTTTAGCTCAGAAAGCCTTGACACAACATACACAAGAAGGAGCTTGAACTGATTACAAGAAGACAATGTACAATTTCTGGACTTTAACTCAAGACAACATGCGGATGTATCAAGAGAGATTTAACGAACAAAATGCCACAATAAAGATTTTGACAACACAAATTACGCAAGTGGCTAAAAATGTTGAGAAGATACAAAAACATCTTCCGCAAATTGCCTTAGGAGCGAATAAAGTAAAAGCACTAGAGAATGGTGATGTCAATGTTGGGTTCGAAGAATGTAAGGCTATTTGCCTTACACCTGCAGAAGTTGTGGAATCACACCTACTACATAAATTGTCGTGAAGGTTCTTGAAAATTTTAAAATCAACCAAGCCTAGCCAGGAGGAATCAGACTTTGTACTTCTACTCAAGGAGATGCAAGAAGAGATCAAAGGTGTTCATGAGTTACAAACGACCAAGCCTATTGAAAAAGATAAGAAGCCTCAATTGAGAAGAAAGAAGAAGTAGTTACATCTGTTGTGCAAGAAGAAGAAGAAGAAGAAGAAGAAGAAGAAGAAGAAGAAGAAGAAGAAGAAGAAGAAGAAGAAGAAGAAGAAGAAGAAGAAGAAGAAGAAGAAGAAGAAGAAGAAGAAGAAGAAGAAGAAGAAGAAGAAGAAGAAGAAGGAATTGCCACCTAGTGTTCCATTGATGTCACCACCATTAATATGATAAATCAAGAGGTTGACATCGCACTAAAAGAATTTGTAGAGGCATACAAGGAAGATAAAATCAACGCACAAGCGCTTAAGATTATAAAGAAAGGGTTTACACTGCAATAAGTATTCACGCAAGCTATTCTAGAGAAAGGAGTGAGTGTACAAGCCAGAAGCGAAATTGTGGCTCGTACTGAGAGAGCCTCAAAGAAAGTTGAAAAGAAGATACCACTTAAGCTTCAATATCCAAGAAGTTTCAACCTTCCTATACAAATCAGTGGTAAGCTCAAGGTGAAGGTGACGTGTGACATAGGATCGAGTGTGAACCTTATGGCCAAGTCCACGTTCGATATGTTTGGCATCAATAAGGCAGATAAAGCTCTCGTGAAGTTACAATTCGCGAATAGCTCGATAACAAAGACATGGGGAACAGTGGAGGACGTTCACGTCCAAGCAGGTAATTTGACTATCCCTACTGACTTTGTTATACTTGATTATGATGCAGATAAACAGGTTCAAATCATACTTGTAAGGCCGTTCTTGGCCACAAGTCAAAGCATCATAAACTTCCAGGAGGGAACAGTTACCCTCCGTGTTAGCAATGTCAGAGAAATTCTATGTCTTGGGTAATAAACAAAGGAAGTTATCCCCCACAGTCTCTGTCATTCACATTGCAACCAAAGGAAAAGTTCCAGAAGAAATCCATGAAAAACCTATGGATACAGAACCAATGCGTGAGTTTAGGGTAGGAAATTAAGTTGCATGGAAGGCCCTCAAAATCGAAAATAGGCCACGAGGTTACAAGGACTCGTGGATGGGACCATCTTTGTTACACAGGTTGTGACATCAAAAGTGATTAAAATACGACCCAAGAGAGGTCAAAGACGGAGATTGGTAGATATTCATAGCCTCACCCGCAGTTGGGGAGGCTACATACGCAAAATTTAGAAGAGGTAACGCGTCGAACTTTAAAAGACATTAAGAATAAGTGTTGTACAGGAAACAACCCGCAATTTTTTTTTATGTTTTATGTTTAAGTTTTTGGTTAGATTGGTTATTTTTGTTAACTATTGCAGTAATGAGGAAGGTAGAAGTGTTTTTTTATGTGCATGTAACTTAGAAATCGAGTTTAGGGTTATGAACTAGATTTTTTTGCAAAAATCAGCAGCTAGTTGCGGTACACCGCACGCTAGCCGCAGTGCACCACACCCCACAAAACTGTTGCGACGGTATACGAATTAGGTATGCGTGTGAGGTCCCATAAACAGACCGTATCGTCACTCGTCGCGTGTACCGTTCCACGGTCTCGAAAAAAAATTCAGTGCGGTACACCGCACCAATGCCGCGGGGCCCCGCAAGACCAAAAACCGTCACGACAGGTAGCGAAATCAGGTACACGTGCGAGACCATCATTCGTCAATCGTGTCGTCGAGCACGCATGTACCGTGCCATGGTATGGATAGAAATTTGGTGTGGTACACCGTACCACTACCTTAGTACACCGACAGAAAGAAGGGAAAGAGGTATGCTTATATATCACTCTTTATAAGCCTAAACCTTTTGCCCTGACTTGTAATTTAGCGTGTAATGAATTGTGTAAAAAGTTAGTGTGTAAAAAGGAGGTCTAAAGGTCTATTTATAATAGAGCATTAGGATTGGGCTTTTTACTTTTGAGAATAATAATTTTAAATAATAAAAATCTCAAGTCCATCTTCAAAATCCCATAACTGTTGTACAACTGTTGGTAAAACGGCCGTAACTTTTGCTTCTCATATCCAAATCACTTTATTCCGGTCCTCAAATCTTCCTAACTCAAAGGCCCAACTTTCTCTTTCAGATTTCCAGGACTGAATTAGTGCTGAAGTGGCTCGAAAACAGCAATTAGTGACAAATTTCCAAATTTCCACTCTATTAGTCAACTCTTCGGATAATCTTTTCTTGCTTTTGACATCTCCGCTTGATCTAAGACTTTAATATTCACTTCTCCTCATAGTCTTGATGCTCCATAGCATCCATTGACCTAATAACTTTGCACTAAAAACACACAACTTAATATACAAAAGCTCTAAAAATGAAATATCGTAATTCTAAGGGAAGAAAATGCAATGTAACGAAATAAGTATAAAAGTCTATCAAATAAGTATAATATTCACCTAAAATGATGTCTCGTAAGGGAATTTATTTAGAACGAAACGGGAGACATCACTTGTCTATCCACAGTTAGTCCTTAAGTTTTATTCAACATATATGTCATTCAAGAGAAGTAAGATGATAATATGAACCAGGTGAGCTAGCTCATCTGGCCAGGGCCCTGTCTCTCAAGTGAGAGGTACAGGGTTCGAATCCCGCAGGCGGCAGAAAATTATTAGAGTTTGGAAAGTTCTCTCAAGTGAGGGGTACATGGTTCGAATCCCGCAGGCGGCACAAAGTTATTAAAGTTTGGAAAAGTTCTCTCAAGTGAGAGGTACATGGTTCGAATCCCACAGGCGGCAGAAAGTTATCGAATCTCGCAAGCGGGAGAAAAGTTATTATGTTTGGAAAGTTTCCAAGGTCTGAAATCCTCCCCAGAACATGGGCAACCTAGTTCTGATTGCCTGGAGGTATGGTTGGGGAGGCAGTCATATCTCCCGGGGGACTAGTCGGGTGTAAGCCCGGGAACCCTCGTCATCAAAAAAAAAAGAAAAAAAAAAAGAAGATGATAATATGTATCTTTATTTTAGTTTATTTCTTGTTAGCATGAACTAATTTTCCCATAGCTTGGGTTTTGCATATGTATAATCTTTGAATTCTATTTTCTTCTATCTAAGTTGTTTGGGAAAACCCTTTTAAATTGATTATAGCTTCTTAACCATATATTTGTTTTATGTGCTTTGATTTATTGCCTATCTTAATCTTGATCACGTTAGGTGATGTCTCCCTAAATGTTCTAATTTTATGCCCTTGGGAGACATCATTTTTTGTGTTTGTTCGACTATTTTGATAGACTTTTGGACTAAATATGCAATAATCCGATTTTCCTCTTTTATTTCTAGCATTTTTAATTTATTAAACTTTTGCGCGTAATATTGTGTATTTTAGTGAAAAGTTTGTAGGTTTTGAATATTAGCTAGGAGAGGAATCCGAGAATAAAGTCAAAGATCGTGATATGGGGTCAAAGCATGAAGACAAATCTCGAAAGAATTGATATTTTAAAGCTACAAATCTGGAAAACTGATAAAGATTGCTGATTTAGAGCCACCTAAGAGTAGATTTAGCGTCTGACTTGTGAAGAGAAAACGTGCCCCATTGAGTTACGAAACTTTAGCAACTGAAATAAGGTCAATCAGAGTTGAAACGAGCCAGTTAGAGCTGTTTTAGTGGAGGTGGTCCAGCAGTTACGGGATTTTGGGCTAAGATAATGGATTTGGGCCTTTATTATTTCATTTAAACCTTAACCTAAGGTCCAAGTCCAAATTTTAGAGTATAAATAAGGTGTTTGACTTCTATTTTTCATACAATTCACTTTTTACAAAAGAAAGCAACAGATAGAAGTCAAGGCAAGGAAGCAAAGGAAGCTACAGAGTTGGAGACGGTCTATATCTCCAAATCACGGCTAATCTAATTCCGAAATTAGGTTTTTCTTTTATTTCTTTCTGTAAAACAATATGAATACTTTTATTTCTTTTAATTTAGTTTTTCGCATTAGCATGAACTAATTTCATTAAGTGCTTGAGAACGCATAATGGGTTAATCCCAATTTGATTTCGTTTCATGTATTTGAATTTGGGATAATTATTATTTAAATCAAATTGGGTAAAGTTTAATTTTTTTTAATTTGTATTCGATTACTATTTATGAAGTCATGAATCATTAAATAGGGGTTAGTATTTAGGCTATTCCAATTAGTGGCGATTGGATCACCTTGACGGGGGGTCTGGGTACAGAACTAGTTAATAAATGTAGGTTAGAAATTAGAGACTCTGACGAGCTTAATTAAACCTATGGCCAATTGGGTAGAATAGACTTAATCACTTGAGAGTGGACTATAATCACCCTGACGGGGTTTGTAGCACTTGAGAGTAGCTCCTTAGTTTACCCTGACGGGGATAAGGAGAATTCTGAATCCCGACCATTAGATATTTACCAATTTGTCCCTTAAACAAAGCATGAAATGAATGATAATTAGGTAAAACCCTTGCGTCTCTCAAGTACTTCCTTCTCATCCTTGCGTTTAGCTATTTATTTCTTGAGTTTAGTTATTTACTTGCATTTTAATACTAGTCTTTAATACTTCAGAAACCAGAAAACCAAACAAACATTACTCAATCATTTATTTACTTTCAAAGTGCAATTATTCATTATTTGATAAGCATTCGAGTCAACCATTCCGTCCCTGAGAACGAATCTGTTTTATCACTTATATTACTTGGGACAACCGTACACTTGCAGTTGTGGTTCTCTTATCCTTATTGCATTTTTCTAGAACACACAAAGGACCACCATTAGGATAGTCTTAATAGTAGTTAGATGGTCACCTGGAAGGGGTGTCTAATTATTAAAACATCACATAAGCATCTAGTGTGCAATAGTGATCCAGAAGGGCTTGCCTAACTAGATAGTCATTAGGGTTTGAGATTTAATCACCAATCATTGCGCAGGGTCCCCTTACCCAAGTCCCATGGTCATTGTTAGGTCGCCACCTAAGTCCACCCAGAAGGGGGTTAGGAGAAATATAGAATCCTGGCTACTTATCTAAGAGATTTAATCACCCTTATTAACTAGTAGAAGAAATAGAATGATTAGTGCATACTAGCAAAACCTGAGCTATACTCTCTCATCTTATTCTTACATCTTTTTTTATTTATTGTATTTAGTTTAATTAGTTACTCATTAATCTCATCAATCAATCATATTTATTTTTATTGTCTTTGAGTTCATTAGTTATTAATTGCTACGCGTTTCCGTTAATCCATTCGTATAACACACTAAGTCCCTGAAAACGAATCTTTACTTATCATTAAGACTTGCGTACGTCCTGTGATACTTGCAGTGAGTACCGTGCTGGGTTAGAGTGCTTAGTTGCATCTTTATTATCTTATTTTTATCATGCCCTAGCCGACACCAGGTACATTAAAAGATGCATAATAGAAACATACTAAATCTTCTTCTTGTGTTGAATTATTCTATCCCAAATCTTGAGTTATAGATGTGTTTGTAATGTTCATTTGGTCTATATTTCTCCAATCAATTCCATGTAATTCATGCATAAGTTTATTAGTGATAAAAATAATATCATCACAATCAATAGTATCTTTCCCATGTATAGCTTTCATTTTTCCTATCTAGATATTCCAAATCATGATCATAACATAATCATCAATAATTCTTTTGTCCCAACCTGCTTCAGAGAAATTTTTAACAACATTAAAAAACCAAACTCCCACATTTTTTTCCCGTTATCATAATCAAATTTTATTTGAAAAGAGGAACCTGCCCAAATAATTTGACAAATCTTATAGTATATGAGGAGATGTTTAGTCGTGTCAATATCAAATTGACACCAAGGGACATAATTAGAATTAGCACAATATCTCTTATAAAGATTATTTTTCGTTGGAGTCCCATTATTACAAGCTTCCCACATATAAACACGTATTTTATTAGGAATGTTGGAATTTCAAAAAGTTTTCCAGAGATCGCCTTGGATATTATTAGTTGCATCAATATTCTGAGGAGTATTAAAGAAAACATCTTCATTTAAAATTTTGTACCCAGATTTAGTGGTGTAAATACCATCTTTAGTATGAGTCCAAATGAGTTTATCTTTGAACACGTGTCAAGAATGATTATTCTTTTAATCTCAGGAATAATAGGACTAGGAATTTTTTTATCGAACACTTCATTGTCACAATCAAAAGAATTATGCTTAAAAAGCCGATTAACTTTCTCTAAGTTACATTCTTGAGGTTTCTCTCATTCCAGATATTAATGTCTTATCCATTACAAATTTGGTAAATAAGATGTTTTTAATGAAATCTCTGGCTTCTAACAAGCTAGCCCAACTCCACGTGTGGCTTTGACTAAGTTTAATATTAAGGAAATTCGACTTTGGAATATAAATACCTTTAAGAAGCCTTGCTGACAGACTGTTAGGATTATTAATAATTCTACAAGATTGGTCAGCAAGTAAAGTCGTATTCATCCTTTTGAAATCTCTAAATCCTATTCTGGTGTCGCCTAAGGTGTGATAAATAATGAATAAAATAAGTGCAAATAAACACCCTAGGCTGAGCACGGTTCTGCAAGTATTACAAGATGTATGCAAGTTTTAATAATAAATAAGATTCGTTCCTCAGAGACTACGAAAGTTAGAGAGAACTTATGCACATTATCAAGTGCAGATATAAAAGTTAGAACAGAGAATACGCAAATAAATAAAAGATAGATAGATTTTTGTTGGGTTTTTGTGAAGACAAACATAAAATACTAAATTAAAAACACATGGTAAAGAAGCAAAGAGAAGATAGTATAAAGGTTTAGCCTGAGATATTAGCAAGTAGTCCCCACTAGTTTTGTCTATTCTGAACATGTAAGGGTGAATCATGTAGTATTGCAATAATCGGCCTCAATTGTGCTAGGTAGTTTAAAATAGGGTTAACTTGTGTCAATAAGGGTCCTAAGCAAACTTTTCCTACAATTGATTAATGATGCTAACACCAAACCATAGTGACTATCTAGATCGTCTGGGTTGTCAGACCATCCTTACACTAGACGTTATGTGTTGTTTCCATAGTTAAATATGCCTTAGTTATTGACTATATAACTAGTATGAAGGTAATCCTATACGTTGTACTCCGCAAGGAAAACAGATAGTAAATCAAACACACAAACAGAGAAATAAAACATGAATTTAATTTAAATACGATGGTATCCCAAATTAGATAGACTTTTAAACAAATCTAGGGTTCATACATATATGCTAAATCTCAATGCTAAAACAAATTAATTCATACTAAATCATGAGAAAATCGACCTATACTCTAATAAATACACCTAAAATGATGTCTCCAAGATAGATTAAATCATCACAAATGGGGAGACATCATATTCCTTCAAGAAGTTTTCTCATTGTTGCCTTTTCCCGTGCAAGCCAGTGAGTGCGATTTCTTTCTCCTATAGTTTATTACAAAAGGAGATAGGGAAAGAAAAAATGGACATAGCGTAAGTTGGAATAGCCTATAAAACGGCTTTAATAAGAATTTATTTGCCTCCGTCCCAAAGGAGATTTGCTTTCCATCCTTCGGTCCTCTTGAAAATAATTTCTTTACAATCCATTCTAACGACTCAACTTAGACCTTTTGTGACATAAAGTAATACCTAGATAATTCCCCAAATCATTAGCTTATTTAGTATTGATCTCTTTAGTTATGTGTTTCCTTACTTCGTCCGTAGTTTCTTTTCTAAACAGGATAGCTGATTTATCAAAGTCAAGTCTTTGACCAGATCCCATGCAGTAAACTTGAAGATAGTCTTTAAAATTTTGAAAATTTGTCTTCTCAATGTTGAGAAAGAAGAGAGAATCATCTGCAAATAAAATGTGAGAAATAGTAGGACAATTTCTATCTATTTTTATTACCTCAATATGACCTTCCTGAGAAAAGTGTTCGATGATACTAATAAGAGCCTCGATCATAATAGTAAAAAGAAAATGAGTTAGAGGATCTCCTTGTCGTAGACCTCTACTAGAGTTAAATTTTTCCAATCTTTCCCCATTAAGGTTTATTTAAAAAGAAAAGGTAGAAATACAGTTACTAATGCAGTTGATCCATATATCACTGAAACCCAATTTTTTTATTACAATTAAGAGAAAATCCCAACATACCTAGTCATAGGCCTTGGCCATATCAATTTTAATAGCCGCCATATGATTTTCATTTTTCCTTTTCCTACTCATGAAAAAGGAGATTTCCCGCGCAATAATAATATTATCTTGTATAGCCCTACCTTTAATGAATGTAGAGTGAGTAGGAGACGTAATCTCTTCCATAAATTATTGAAGTCTATTAGTCAAAATCTTAGCTATGATTTTATAACCAACGTTGACACATAAGATAGGTCTATAATTGCCTAATTTTCTCGTGTATCCCCTTTAGGTATACGAGTAATAAGGGTATCATTTATAGTATCTAAAGAGATATTATTGCCAAAAAAATCTAAAACCATTTTAAACACGTCATCTTTGAACGTACTCCAGAACTCTTTATAAATCTTACCATTTAAATCATTAGGACCTGGTGCTTTAGTTGAAGAGAGTTCATTTACTGCTCTCTCAACTTCCTCCATAGTGGGTAATTGTGTGAGTTCATCATTCATTTCACCACTCACTTTTTTGTGATAAATTGTGCCATAATTTCCAAGCTTTGTTCAAATAAACTAACTTAAAGATAAATCCCCAGCAGCGGCGCCAAAAACTTGGTGGGGCTAGAGTGTGATAAAATAATGATAATGAAAGATAAATAAATAAAGGACACACACCCTTAACTGCCAAGAGAAACTTACTGTTAGCCTCACCTTGTTTTTATTCCCGTTTTAATATTCGACAAATCATCATTTACACTAAAATTCATTTTGGTATCACTTAAGATGTTTTCCAAAACCCCTCACTAGATTAGTTGTGTTTACTTCATTGTTTTTAGCTTGAAATTCAAAATAGCAGCTCCGCGGTACACCGGACGAACCACGCGGTACACCGCAGAGTCACGGACCAGTATTGCGGTGCATTGAATAGTCCGACCAGTATGCTTACGAAATGCACGGTACACCGGACCTAGGCGCGGTACACCGGACCAAGGCACGGACCAGGGTTGCGGTACATTGTATGGTCCGACCAGTAAGCTCAAAGTTTAGTCGAACAGTCATGCGGTGCACCGGACCATATCCGCGGTACACCGCACGAGAGGGTTTCAGCACTATTACTAGAGGACAAAGCTTATATCCGTTGGAGAGAAAATAGATCCGTTGGAGAGAAGCCTTATGACCGTTGGACCATATTTTCAGCTATAAAATGGAGCTCATTCAAGACACAACTCAAGCCTTCCATCTACCAATCTTAAGAGCAATTAATTCTATCATTCAAGGAGGTTTCAAAGGAGCATTCAAGTCATATTTATTGTGAAGCTAATTAGTTCTTATCTACTCATTTAGGAGTTTAGTTACAAAGCTTTTATAAGCACCCCTAAACACTTTTCCCTTTCCTCTTAGTTCTTGTAATAGATTAAGAGAGTAGTGTGAGCATAGGTTTATGCTTGGTTCCTTGTGTTGTTGATAACACAAGTGTATTTCCTTCAAAGGGTTTTTGAAGTGGTTGTAAGGGTTTGTATCTCACCCGGTTAAGAGTTACGAAGATTAGTTGAGAATCTTGCAAATCCTAAGGAGGCTTCCTTAGGTAGTGGATGTAGGGAAACCGAACCACTATACATCGTTGTGTATCGTATTCTATCTCTACACTCTTTATATTTCCGCACTCTATATGCTTGATAAAATGCCTACTTGAATAGTTTGATATTATTGTCTATTAGGATTATCTAGTTTTATACTATTTAGTTTGCTAATACAATAGGATTCAAATTAGCTTTTAATTTTATTTACTTGAAATAAAATTAGCCGATTAATTTCTATTGTCCTATTCAACCCCCCTTCTAGGACGCATATAGTATATCAATTGGTATCAGAGCCTAGCTCTATTGTACTTAATCGTTTCTAGAGTTAATACGATATGGATTCTAATCAACCGGAAGGTTGTGAAAGGAATTGATTACTTCTTATGGCTTGCTATCAAGAAAGGTCCTTATGTTCCTTATGTTACGGGTAGTACTACGGAGGTGAAAAATGAAGATGATTACAATGATCAAGACATAGCTAAACTCACCAAAAACAACAAAGCTATGAACATTCTCATTAATGGATTAAGTGTCACGGAATACGCTAGAGTTAGTGAATGCAACTCCGCTCATGAAATGTGGCAACTCTTGGAGCTATCATATCAAGGAACGGAAGATATTAAAGAAACTAAGATTGGTCTCTTTATCACTAAGTATGAGCTTTTTCGTATGGAGCCCGATGAAGCCTTGAATGCTATGCATCAAAGATTTTCTAACATTGTTAACACCTTGAAGACTCTTGGTCAAGAATACACCAACAAGGAACAATGCCGAAAAATCTTATTTGCTCTTCCAAGGAAATACAAGACAAAGATCAACTCTATAAGGGATACTAAAGATCTCTCAAAAATGACGGTTCATGAACTCATTTGCAACCTCATGACGGAGGAGCTTGTGCTTGAAGAAGAAAAGATAAGAGATGATGAGGAGAAAAAGATTAAGAAATCTATTGCTTTCCATGCTATGAGTACCAAGTTGAAAGAACGAAAAGAAAGAAAGGAAAGTGAAGAAGAAAATTCACATGAAGAAGAAACTAGTGAAGATGAAGGAGTAGCTATGTTGGCAAGAGATATGAAAAAATTCATGAGATACAAACGCTTTGCCAAGAAAGGAAGTTCTTCCTCACCTTACAAGAAGAATGATAGAGCTATCAAACAAGACGAACCCACTTGCTATCATTGCAAGAAAGTTGGTCACATCAAGACTTATTGTCCTTTTCTTCAAAAGGAGAAACCTAAGAGAGCAATGCATGCTAATATCACTTGGGATACTCAAAATTCGGAGGAAGAAGAAAGTGACAATGAAAATGTCAATCTTGTTGCTTTTATGGGAAAACTTGAAAATGATGAAGATGCTTCTTCGGATGATGATACCGGTACTACTCACTTTGCCTTTATGGCAAATCATGATGAGGTAACTCCAAAATCTAAACTCTCTTTAACTAATGATGATGCTAGTGAACAAGATATTCATGAGGCATTTGATTCTCTTTATAATGATTTTTTAAATTCTATTGAAACAAACAAAGTTTTAACAAAAGATTTAGAATTTGAGAAAAATAGAACTAAAGAGGTTTTGAAAGCTTTGAAAGATTGTCAAAATCTTTGTGATGAATGTATAGATGATAATGAGAAACTTCATCTTATTGAGAAAAATCTTTTGGAAGAAAAAGCTTTGTTAGAGAAAAAGATTGTTGATCAAAATGCCATTATTTTAAAATTTACTAGTGGGCAAGAAAACTTGGATTTAATTTTAGGTTCTCAAAGAATGGCTTATGAAAAAAGTGGTGTTGGATATGATCCATTCACTCACCAAAAACCTTTGAAAAATGTCTTTGTAAAATCAAAAATTTCAAATGAAATCCCATCTTCTTCAAAATCTTCTATCACTTGCACCTATTGTGAAAAACTTGGTCATGATGCATCTCATTGTTACTATCGTAAATTATTGGATTTGGGATCTCTTGTGCCAATTTGGAAAAGGCCTAAATGGGTCTTAAAAAGGAAATCCACTAACCCTCATGGACCCAATCCAAATTGGGTACCTAAAGCTTAAATTATTTTTTATGTAGGGATTGAGCATCAAGAAGCAAAACATATGGCTACTTGATAGTGGATGCTCAAGACACATGACCGGAAATCCATCATTATTTACAAATTTATATAAAACAAAAGGTGATAGAGTTACTTTTGCCGACAACACTAAGAAACGCGTTTTGGGTAAAGGTAACATTGGTAATATGAACTCTTTACTTATCTCTAATGTGTTACTTGTTGAGGGTCTCTCTTTTAACTTGCTTAGTATTAGTCAACTTTGTGATGTTGGTTTTAGTGTTAAATTTGAAGCATCTAGATGTGTTGTTTTCAAAAATGATGAGTTAGATACCATGTTTATTGCAAAAAGATCGGATAATGTTTTTGTTGTTGATCTTGAGAGTCTTATGTGTAAACATATTAAATGCTTATCCGTGGTAAATGATAGTTGGCTTTGGCATAGACGTTTAGGACATGCTAGCATGGATTTAATTTCAAAATTATCTAGAAAAAATCTTGTTGTTGGTTTGCCTATTTACAAATTTGATAAAGATAAATTATGTGATGCATGTCAACTTGGTAAACAACATCGTTCATCTTTTAAATCCATTAATAAGGTCATCACCATTAGGCCTCTTCAATTATTGCATATGGACCTTTTTGGTCCCGTTGATGTCACTAGTCTAGGAGGGTCTAGATATGTCTTTGTTGTTGTTGATGATTACACTAGATTCACATGGGTGATGTTCCTTGCTTTGAAAAGTGATGCCTTCAATGAATTTGCAAAACTTTGTAGAAAGGTGCAAAATGAGAAAGGCTACTCTATTACATGCATTCGTAGTGATAATGGTAGTGAATATGTGAATTCTCCTTTTGTGCATTTTTGTGATGAATTTGGGATTGAGCATAATTTTTCGGCCCCTAGAACTCCCCAACAAAATGGGGTAGTGGAAAGGAAAAACCGAACTCTACAAGAAATGGCTAGAACAATGCTAAAAGAACATAGCTTGCCTACATACTTTTGGGGTGAAGCCGTTCATACGGCATGTTATGTGTTAAATAGAGTTCTAATTAGACCCCTTATTAAGAAAACCCCTTATGAGCTATGGAATGGTAGACCACCAACCATTGCTTATTTTCGTGTTTTTGGGTGCAAATGTTTTATCTTAAACACTAGGGACTATTTGGGAAAATTTGATGCTAAATCGGATGAAGGTATTTTTCTTGGTTATTCCACTAAGGGAAAAGCCTATCGCATTTTCAACAAACGTACTCGTACTATTGAGGAATCTATGCATGTTGACTTTGATGAGACTAATCCTTTTAATATCAAGAAAGTAGTAGATGTTGAATTACATGAAGATGCTCCACAAGATAAATCCTTAGAATCTCCTACTCAAGAAATAAAGTCTCATGATGAATCTCCTAAGGAAAATGATCAAATGCTAAATGAAGCTAGTACGGATTTACCAAAGTGTTGGAAACATATCAAAGATCACCCAAGTGAATTAATTCTAGGTGATCCAAAAGAAGGTGTTACCACTCGCTCTCGTATTATTGCTCTATGTGCTCATCAAGCATTCTTATCTCAAATTGAGCCCAAGAATATTAAAGAAGCATTGTTAGATGATCATTGGATTAACGCTATGCATGAAGAATTAAATCAATTTGAGCGTAGTAAAGTTTGGACATTAATGGAGAAACCAATTGGCCCTACTATCATTGGCACTAAGTGGATATTTCGCAACAAGCTAGATGACACCGGTATAATCACTAGAAATAAAGCAAGGTTAGTTGCTCAAGGATACAATCAAGAGGAAGGTATTGATTTCGATGAAACTTTTGCTCCCGTAGCTAGACTTGAATCTATTCGTATGCTACTTGCTTTTGCTTGCTATATGAATTTTAAACTTTACCAAATGGATGTCAAAAGTGCTTTTTTAAATGGTTTTATAGACGAGGAAGTTTTTGTTAAACAACCTCCGGGTTTTGAGGATCCAAAATTTCCAAATCATGTTTTTAAACTTTCAAAGGCTTTATATGGTTTAAAACAAGCTCCTCGTGCTTGGTATGAACGATTAAGCAAATTTTTATTAGATGATGGTTTTAAAAGAGGAAAAATTGACTCCACTTTATTTATAAAAAGGTCTTCAAAAGATATCCTTCTTGTTCAAATTTATGTGGATGATATTATATTTGGTGCTACTAATGAAAATCTTTGTGAGAATTTTTCTAAAAGCATGCATAAGGAATTTGAGATGAGCATGATGGGAGAATTAAATTACTTTCTTGGACTTCAAATCAAGCAAATGAAAGATGGTATCTTTGTCAATCAAGCCAAATACACAAGAGAATTGATCAAAAAATTTGGACTTGAAGATGCAAAGGAAATTGGAACTCCAATGAGCACATCCACAAAATTAGACAAAGATGAAGATGGTAAGGATGTTGATGAGAAACTATATCGAGGTATGATTGGTAGCTTACTTTATTTAACCGCTTCTAGACCCGATATTATGTTCCCCGTGTGTCTTTGTGCTAGATTTCAATCTTCTCCTAAAGAAACCCATCTTAGTGCCGTTAAGCGTATTTTTAGGTATTTGAAAGGAACCCTTAGTCTAGGACTTTGGTACCCAAGATTTACCTCTTTTGAGCTAATAGGTTATTCGGATGCCGATTATGCCGGTTGTAGACTTGATAGGAAGAGTACTAGTGGTAGTTGCCAATTCTTAGGTCAATCCCTTGTTTCATGGTCTAGTAGAAAACAAAATAGTGTTGCTTTATCCACGGCCGAAGCCGAATATGTTGCGGCCGGAAATTGTGTGACTCAAATTCTTTGGATGAAACAAACCTTACTAGATTTTGGCCTAGAATATGATCGTGTTCCCATTCGTTGTGATAACACTAGTGCTATCAATCTTACCAAAAAACCTATTCAACACTCTAGAACGAAACACATAGAAATCCGTCATCATTTTATCCGAGATCACACTCAAAAAGGGGATATTGTACTTGAATTTGTCACCTCCGAAAATCAACTAGCCGATATCTTTACTAAACCTCTACCCCAAGATCTCTTTGAGAAAATTCGTTGTGAAATTGGCATGCAAATTCTCTAACCTTTGTATCTTGCCATTGTTGTTTAGTGCTTTTTGTGTATATTCTCTTGTTGCTAATATTTTCTTGATTTTATAGGTTCTTTGAAGCTTCTAATTGTTATCCATTTATTCCTTTGGTCCTTGTTTTTCACTCAAAATGTGTTTTGACCCCTTACTATTTTCAAAATCGTATCATTTGCTCTTTTTGTTGTTGACAAAGGGGGAGAAATTTTAGTTAAACTTTTTCAAATGCATTTTGTGAGGGGGAGTTTTTATAAAAACTCTAGTGATTAGGTTGAGGGGGAGTTTTTGATCAAAACTTAATCTTAGGCATCTTCAAAAGTTTATGATTTGTCAAACATCAAAAAGGGGGAGATTGTTAGCCTCACCTTGTTTTTATTCCCGTTTTAATATTCGACAAATCATCATTTACACTAAAATTCATTTTGGTATCACTTAAGATGTTTTCCAAAACCCCTCACCAGATTAGTTGTGTTTACTTCATTGTTTTTAGCTTGAAATTCAAAATAGCAGCTCCGCGGTACACCGGACGAACCACGCGGTACACCGCAGAGTCACGGACCAGTATTGCGGTGCATTGAATAGTCCGACCAGTATGCTTACGAAATGCACGGTACACCGGACCTAGGCGCGGTACACCGGACCAAGGCACGGACCAGGGTTGCGGTACATTGTATGGTCCGACCAGTAAGCTCAAAGTTTAGTCGAACAGTCATGCGGTGCACCGGACCATATCCGCGGTACACCGCACGAGAGGGTTTCAGCACTATTACTAGAGGACAAAGCTTATATCCGTTGGAGAGAAAATAGATCCGTTGGAGAGAAGCCTTATGACCGTTGGACCATATTTTCAGCTATAAAATGGAGCTCATTCAAGACACAACTCAAGCCTTCCATCTACCAATCTTAAGAGCAATTAATTCTATCATTCAAGGAGGTTTCAAAGGAGCATTCAAGTCATATTTATTGTGAAGCTAATTAGTTCTTATCTACTCATTTAGGAGTTTAGTTACAAAGCTTTTATAAGCACCCCTAAACACTTTTCCCTTTCCTCTTAGTTCTTGTAATAGATTAAGAGAGTAGTGTGAGCATAGGTTTATGCTTGGTTCCTTGTGTTGGTGATAACACAAGTGTATTTCCTTCAAAGGGTTTTTGAAGTGGTTGTAAGGGTTTGTATCTCACCCGGTTAAGAGTTACGAAGATTAGTTGAGAATCTTGCAAATCCTAAGGAGGCTTCCTTAGGTAGTGGATGTAGGGAAACCGAACCACTATACATCGTTGTGTATCGTATTCTATCTCTACACTCTTTATATTTCCGCACTCTATATGCTTGATAAAATGCCTACTTGAATAGTTTGATATTATTGTCTATTAGGATTATCTAGTTTTATACTATTTAGTTTGCTAATACAATAGGATTCAAATTAGCTTTTAATTTTATTTACTTGAAATAAAATTAGCCGATTAATTTCTATTGTCCTATTCAACCCCCCTTCTAGGACGCATATAGTATATCACTTACTGCAAGTATTAGAGATCGTTTGCAAGTTATAGAAGATAAGTAAAGTTTGTTCGCAAGGATTTGATCGGTTATATCGTTTGCAGTTTTTTATGGAAAGGTAATAGTGATGGAGCATATGGTGCGAGAGTTTCCTGGAGCAATATTTGTAGAAGTAAAAAACAAGTAGGATTAGGTATTCCTAATATTGAAGACATAAAACTTTTCTTTTATTCTCTTTCTAGAGAATGTACTCTCAATCAAACAACCAATGGAGTTTGTGGGTTAATCAAAACATAATCAAGGGAAGATGTATCTGGAGCTTAGACATCAAACAAGCTCATTCTTGGAGTTGGAAACAATTGATGAAAGTAAGAGAAATTGCTCTTAATTTGATCTTTCACAAAGTTAGATATGGGAGAAAAACTTTCCTCATATGGGATAAATGGCTTAATGGCAAAGGAGTGCAAGAGGTACTGAATATTAACCTTGATCATCATAATCTTAATTGTGATAAAACAGTTGGCAGTTGCTATGGAAGGGACATGTGGCGATTACCTCCATGTGTAGGTAAGTTAATACCTCATCTTGATAAAGTATAACTATCTCAAGGTGAAGATACAAAACATTGGGTTCATAGTAATAAAAAAGGTTTTTCTTTTCGAAAGACTCTTTATAATATAGCTGAACAAAGAGATGAAATAAAATGGTGGAAGATTGTTTGGGCTAAGAAGTGCATTCCAAGATGTTCTGTTATAACCTGGCTTGCACTTCAAGACAGGTTACCCACAAAATGGAGAATGATCAGCTGGGGATTGCAAATAAATCCATTATGTATCTTTTGTAAATCATGTTCAGAAGATATTAATCATTTGATGATAAGTTGTTCTTTCTCAAGGAGAATTCTGAGTAGTGTCTTGGAATCTTGTAACATCAACATAGTACCAATCGAATTGGATGATACGATAGATGAAATCTTAAAGTGTTCATGTGATGAAGTGATAAATATAGTAAGTATCTTCTTTACTACTTATATTTACTGTATTTGGAGTGAAATGAACAATAGAGATCATGGTGGTAATAGTCAAAATGAAGAGCAGGTCTGGAAATTTTTTTATAGTTTAGCCCATGTAAAACCTGGAGAGGAAAAAGTTTAAAAAGAAGGCGGCGACGGACTTAATCCAGAAGATAAAAGAAATTACATTGGGCTAGTTTTGGGCCTGATTTGGTTTTCTTTTCTTAAACTAATAAATGAGTTGTAATGGTTTATTTTAAAATGTGTTAAATAACTTAGCTTATTAGGCCCATGTTGGGCTTTAGTGAGTAGTGGGCTAGGAAATTTGTAAAGATATTTGAAGTTGAGCCTTATTTTAATAAAATTTGATTTACCGATTGAAAAAAAAAAGTGTAAAAGAGATTAATTGCTATAACTAAAAGACAAAAAATAAAGAGATAAATAATTGTTTGGTTTTAAATTGAGGAATTAAAAGACAATAATTAAACTAATGCAATTAAATAAGATAATAGAAAGAAGATGAGCGATATAGCTTAGGTTTGCTAGTATGGACTTATCCTTCAAAATCAATTTTATTGTTATAAGAACGATTAAGTGCCCGTCTGAGATTGATTATTTTAGTGTTAAAAATGCTTGTTGATTAAAATTAAAACATTTGTAAAAATAATTAAGAAATATTTTGACATCTTAAACCACTTCAAGTGATTATTTTATTAATCACATGTCTAGTGATTTTCCTAAAAGTGATTTTAATGGTCTAAAGTATTTTTATGGATCTAAAATCACTTTAAGTGATTATTTAAAAAAATAAATCCCAAACAGACCCTAAAGCTCTTGGGTATGTATTCAGGATTCTATATTCCTTCTAACCCCTTTCTGGGTGGACGTAGGTGGCAACCTCACAATTACCACGGGACTTGGGTAAGGGGAATAGTTCGAACCACGACAAGACAAGCTACATAACTTCTTCAATTTAGCTCTGAATCACAAACTATCAAATCCCACGAGCACTTGACTACTATCTATATATGAAAGGGCTTCTCTAAAATCTTCATTAGTCATGTGTAGTAACTCGAACAATCTACTTTTTAAATCTGGCCAACATATGCTTTCACTTTCTAAAAGTGGTTGAATCTTCCTTTTTTGCCATAACCAAGGGGTACTTTTATCATCCTCTAGAAGTATCCTAACACCAAAGTACTTAAGTTTTTCACACTTAACACACAAATTACACACAAAAGCTTTAGAAATAACATAAACATTGAAAGTAGACACAAAAGTGTAAATCATCAAACAATGGGAAAACAATCCCTAAACTAAGTCCTAAATACCCCTAAAATGATGTCTCGCGACTAGATTAATCTATCACATAAATGGAGACATCAATATTCATTAGAAAATGCAACCTTAACATCAGTCTGATGTATTACCAGATAATGAATGACATCTAAGGTAACATAGGTTCTTATAGTAGCTATCTTGGTAACTAGGAATAGGTGTAAATATAGTAAAGGCCTTTATTTTGGGAGAAACCTAGAATTACAATCCTAAATTGTATTTGTATATTGAACCATTAGGTCACAGTTTAATTCTAAAAGTCTACTACTAATTGGTTTACGTCCCATAGGTAAGACGGTCAAATCTCATGTATGGTTTGACATAATATATTATAGTCCATTATCAATAGCCTCTTTCCAAAAACTAGTATTTACTGATCTTATGGCATCATCAATATGTATTAAGATCTTCATCAATACAAAAATGTGTTAATATATCTTAAATTAGCATGTATATGTGGAAATAATCAAGCACAAAGAAACTGATGACACCAACCCAACATCTGGATTCTACTTTACGTCTATTACTCTTTTAGGCTTGCTATCAAGGATAATCTTAGAACCAGGATGTGGCAAAATAGAAGATAAGTTATCACTATTATGTGTATTTATAATAGTTAGTAAATTATCACTAAAAGATATAGATTCATCTAGAGTAACATCCACACTCTTTGTCAAACATAAAGTATACTCTAAGAATTATGCCTCCCTAGATTTTTTAATATAGTTAACATCTAGGGACAAGAATCCATAAGCAACATAGTTATGAGTATAAATTATGAAACAAAATTAACAATTTTGGGTCGTGTTGACTCTTTTAAAGTCAAGTAGCCCTAGTGATACGTGTTTCTAAATGTCATGGATTTCTTACTAATCACTATCAATGAAGATTTATCACGTGAAACTTATCATCTAATTTCGTATTCCTTTGTACCATTTTCGTTCTGCCAAAGGTCGATCAACTGAAGACTGGAGGTACTTTAGCTAGGTTATTATTTATTTTACTATATTAAATTTAGGTTTTTTGAGACTTTTGTTGAGATCAATCGTCAAGTTGTATCAGATGGGTGAGTGCATATGGTTAAATCATGGTTTATTGGAATACTTAAACATGATATTAATTGAAAATATAATTTCAGTAACTTACATGCGTGAAAAGGAGGAATCCTTGAGTGTTAAAGGAGGGAGTACACTTGGTATTCAAAAAATGGTCATCAATCATTCTCCGTCCAATACGATCCATTTGAATTCCTTCTTGTATGTTGCATCGTAGTTTTGTCCTCCTGATAGAAGTTTTATCCTTTTGTAAAGACCCAGGTCATCGTGTTTAGACACTTAAATTATCTACACTATGTGAGGTGGACTTGAAATTTCGTACGCCACCTCTACTTCAACGTTCCTTTACATAACTCCATTTAATTACAAAGTTGAATGAAGATGTTCAGGAAATCGTGTAAGAAATTAAAAAAGTACATTTAAAGGGAAAGATTCAATTAATCATTGTAAAAGTGTTTACAATAATCCTAGATTGCCACCCAAAGTGATAAAGTCTAGTTTTTCAAACTAGTGATGGAAGCAAACAAATATGGTTTGTAATTTCTTGGTTAAACGTATTGTTCCTTTCACCTCTTTAAACAAAGAAGAAGAAAATGAATTGACTAACTAGATAAAATATTTCAAAATACTAATTAATTATTTACATCTAGTAACCATTTCTTCATTATTCTTATTATATTATACTCTTCTTAAAACTAGACTCTTTTATTCTTGGCTAGCTATTGAGATAAAATCACCATCTAATTTTTACTAGAAGGGATTTGATTAGTCTGGGCTTCAAACTTGGTACATGTGGGCTCCTGTGTTGGTCCATCTCGAGTCTTTTAATTTCAACTTGAGGTCCAACCTTCTTATTATTTTCTTGGCAGATGCTAAAAATAACAACTTATATAAATAGTTGTAATAAACCTTTTATACCTCGTCTTCTCCCAAGAGGCTAGAGTCTAACTTATACAGGTAAATACTGTAATGATACCAAAAAAGCGTAAAATTGAGATAAAGGGTCATAAATAATAGGCATTTCTACCATATTGTCTAGACACAATACCTACATTAGCCAAACACCCTCATACTCTTAATAAATCCATGTTAGGTGAAAAACTTACCATAACTCATAAAAGGTCTTGTCTAAACTCTTATAGGGTATTCTATTTAACACATAACAAGCAGACAAGACAATTACCCCAAGATATTACTAGGTAAACCTGAATTAATTAACATGTCATTCATCATTTTCTTCAGATATTTATTCTTTCTTTTGTTGTGCAATTATGTTAGGTTTATAAAAGGCACTAAGTTCATATTTAATTATGTTTTTATCACAAAACTTTCTAAGGGAATTCAAACTATATTTGCCGCAATATCGAACCTAAAACTCTAAGTCTTCCTATCTAGCTGATTTTCAACCGCAGACTTATACTTCAAAAAAAGCTAATTTCACTTCATCTTTCGATATTAGAAGGCAGACCTTAGTGAACATAGATCTTAACCTTAATCTTAACCTTAAACTTAACCTCAACCTTAACCTTAAACTTAACCTCAACCTCAACCTTAAAGTTAACTTTAACTTCTCCTTAACCTTTACCTTTACCTTTACCTTGAAATTAACCTTAAACTTAAAATTAAACTTAACCTTAATCTTAATGTCAACCTTAGGCTTTACCTTAACCTTAACATTAACCTTAACTATACCCTTAAACCTTAAACCTTAACCTTAACCTTAACCTTAAAACTTAAATTTAAACTTTGAGTTTAACCATAATCTTAAATGAATGTTGAACATTGATAGATACCTCCTTTTTACTGAATTTAATTTCTTATGTGTATCTGCTAATGATTGAGGTTAACCATTAAACATTAAACTTTAACCTTGAACCTCAAACCCTAAACCTTTGACCTTCAACCTTAAACCTAATCTTACCCCAAACCTTGAACCTTAAAGCTTAAATCTTAATTGCAATATTAAACATAAATTAAATTTTAAACCTTAAAATTCAAGCATAACCTTAAAATATAAATCCTAAAAGTTAAACGTTGTCTGACCTTAAACACTGAAGCATAACTTTAACATTAACCCTAATATCTTAAAACGTTAATAAAAATCTTACGTATAACTTAAATTTTAAATATTAAACATTAAACCTTAAATCTCACTAACCTTAACCTTAAAAGTTGACTTTAAATATCAAACGCAAAACTTATAAAGTGCTCAATTATTAAATGCAATTACTAATATTTTATAAGAGGTAAACAGTGGATAATCTGGTAAGATTGTTGTTAGACAAAATTTTAATAAATCAATTTTTTTTGGTAGGTAAATGTTAATACCCATTTTATACCAACAATTTATTATTTATTGTGAGAGCCAAGTATAACCAATAATAATGTCACCAAATTGTCCTCGTGGACATCAAACATTCGAATCATTTTGGAACATTTCAATTTACAATCTAATTCATCACGATACCGACACACACCGATACCTTACATCAATTATAGAAACGACGACGTATTAACTTTAGTATAGAGATCCCAAACAAAAATATAGAATTCTTTTGATACAAACATAGTATTATAGTTATAAAAATAAAAACAATTACATACTAAATCTTATTCATAGTTAAAACACCATCCAATTGTCCAATTTTGTGTACACGTATACTTAATAGTTACCTAATAAACTTATTGAAAATATATATATAAAATATACTTATCTTACAAACTATATATTTCAACACCTCAACCTCACTGACCACACATCTCACCAGTGTTGACCGAGAGATATTTCCAATAACAAAGATGTGTGATTTAATTTTATAAGCTTACATGATATATTTTTAACCATATATTTTTTTATATGTGAATCACAATTTTGTACGACTCAAGGTTTGAATATATGATTTTATTTCCTCCCATCTATATTTTCCTTAGGCTAACACTATTTTGTATATTATGTGTTTTTTATATGTTCTTAACTAAATAATTTCATCACTTTTTGTGAATAGGTGCTGATAAAATACAAAATTAAATAGGTTTGAATATATGTTTCCATTTCCTTAACTAAATCAGGGTTTTAGTGTTAACCTTGAAACTGTTTTCAAAGTTTTAGATTCTCCGAAGAAAGCAGATGAAGGAGACTAACACAATTGGGTTGCGAAATTGTTCTTAAATGGTACTACAAAACCGACAATTTGATGAAAGCGGTGGATGATGATTGAGAATTCGATTTCATATTGGAGATGATGAGGACATTTTTCGTTCCAAGATGGGCGTATGGTAGAGATGGATCGATATTGTGGCGGTTAGATGGTGGTTGGCCGGCAACATGAGGAAGCAGACGCATTAAAGTTTGGATCCATAGTGCATGAGAATGGTCCATCACAAATTCTTATTGATCGGTGAGTGACTCTAGTCTAGTGTTGTGCGGTATATTATAAATACTATTTTTAGTAGTATATATACCATATTTTAATACCATAATCACTCTTTTAGTGAAACAAATCCCATCCAATAGTATATTTAATTTTAACACAATAGAATTATGTTTATTAATTGTAAAATAATAAAAAAAAATCAATTTCATTTTTTAACTAGTGGTCGTTGTTAGTCATTCGATGGTGAACAAAGAAAAAGTAAAAAAGAAAAAGATAATAGATACATTAGGAAATTAAATATGTATAATATAGTTTTGTTATTTTCTCAATTAGGTAGTTAAAATATAATTTATTTAATAATAATTAATAATAAATAAATTTTTATATGTTTCTCCTAAAAAAATAATTATTATAATCTTTTTTTGGTTTATCTGAATATGGTCAAGGTTTACTTCATTTACCAAATGAAAATTAAAAAACCAAAGCTTATTTTAATATAAAAACTATGGACGGCAACCGGTTTTTGCAAAAATATAAAAATCATAAGCATAATTATTTATTTTACTAAAAACTGTGACCAATCAGTTTTAACTATCACGTACACTTTTCGAGACATAAACAGACTATTAGGCTTTGGTTTTGAATAATTTTCCAGTTTTTAACTATGACCATACGATAATTTTATAATAATATTAGTTTTCTTGAAATAAGATCATGCATATAAGATATTTCTCTAAAGTATTTTAAAAGAATTTGTTGGTGTTTAATTAAATTAAATAGTTATTATTTAGGTGGTTAAATCTATTATTTGGATTTTAATTTTAAAATTATATTTTTTCTTTACTTTATCATTACTCCATCCGTCTATTTCTATTTGTCCTACTTTTCATGGCACAAAGATTAAAAAAACATTAAATACACTCCCTCTTTACTATATTACCCTTATTTATTGAATAGAATGTCATTTAATGCACCATCGCTTTTAACTAATTAACTAGGGGTGATATTGGAAATATAGTAGAAAAAATATCTTGATAATATAAAAAGGACAAATATTGTTGGACACCTTCTTTTAGAAAGAAGGACAAATAAAAATGGACGAAGGTAGTAGTATTAAATATGAAGGTATATGGTAAATGAGTTTCAGCTATAATTTTAGATAAAGAAAAATATATTTATCTAAAATTATAACCTAGCAGTTTTAAACATCGGTTACACTTTTTAAAGGTATAACCTAATGACTTAGACCACGACTATATAACTGGTGATTAAGCGGTTCGATTTTCATCGGTTGTTGTTTTTAACGGTAACCATGGCCATCGCTAATAAAGACTGTACGATTTGATCTATTAACTAATTTTTTATCTTATTTATTCTTAATAAAAATATATTATTTAATTTATATTAATTTTGGTCCATTTTTAAAAAAATATTAAGCACACATGTTTGTTAAATAATAGTATTATGAATATGTAAATAAGATGGGCATTAATTACAATTATGTTAAACCGGCCGTATATATAAATACACTTTTCTTAAACAATTCTAAAAAATTCCGACAAAAAAGAAAAGAAAAAAAGAAACAGAGATAAAAATCAGCGGACGTGAAAGTTGGAATGATTCGTTTTGGTAATAGGGTTTCATATCCGGGTTCACAGACACGCTTGCCTCGCGTATACCCACGCACGTACATACTCTCACTCACACATACACACATATCAATTAGCAAAATTTATTCTTTCTCTCTCTAGAAAAAGAGAAAAAAGAAGAAAAAACCAAAAGCAAAGCTAAGGAGTCTCATCTTCTCAAGGCTCTCTTTGTTCTATACTCTCCAAAAATCAATGAAAAATATAACAAATTAATTTTGCACTTTTTAATTTTATATTTATTGTTTGCCCACAAACTCTAACCCTAGCCATAAATTTATTGCCGGCTCGATTATATTCGTGTCAAAGAGGGTGTCGCGTTGTGTGAAAGACATTCGACCGTGGCGTTGCCGACGAATGCAAGGCAAAAGAAGAAGAGCAGGAAGAATTGATGCCGCCGGAGCCAGTGCCGTGGGATCGGAAGGAGTTGAGGAAGCACGAGAGTGGAGGAGGTGGTGGTAACCTTGGGTTTGGTGTAGGAGGAGGTGGTGGTGGTCCTAGGTGGAGAGAGCCGCCGTATCCGCACCACCACCCATACAACCATAATCATCACCATAACAACCACCACGGTGGTGGTGCTCCTCCTCGTTGGGTTCCTGATTTTCGATACCGTCAGCCTCCTGGTGAGTTTTCTGACTGTCCTCTACCGCTCTGAAATCTAGGGTTTTAATTTAGGCATACAGCTTAATTTTAAACTAAATATCACGAAATTAATAGTTTTTGTGGAAGGGTTGGTTATATTCCGACGGACTATTTTTACCATGATTTTTAATTGGGTTAAATATATTAGGCATGCTTTTTTAGAGTTTCGATGTTTAGGTTCCTTAAAAAGTCCTCAGTTTCGCTGTCAAAATATTTAATTTTTTTTAATGAAGGTTAAGGCAAAGTTCTGGGGCGTGTTAATTGCTTCCTTTCAGCATATAAGTGTATCTATGAAGGAGGTTTTTTGTTTATATTAGGGGCAGATCTGATGTGTTTAAGTCTGAGAAGTCTATTTTCTTGATCTGTTCACTGGGGATGTGTAGATCTAGTTTAATTTGAGCTAGTTTCTAAAAAATATCAAACTTTAGACTACATATGGATTGTTTATTTTTTAACATATTAAATTCTGAATTTTTTGTTTTTTTTTTTGCTATAAAGGTCATGGTAAGCAAGGGAATAGACATGTATATCATGATGAATTTGGAAATGGATTTGTAGCATCTCGAGGCAATGCAAAGATGGTAGATAATGAAAGCTATAGGGCAGGAAGGTACGGAAGGAACAACAGGGAAAATAGAGGAGGATCTTATAGAGGTCATTCTGTAGAGATTTCTTCTTCATCTTCTTCAATACCCAACAATGGTGGTGGTTCAGGAAGACCTATGAATACTACTACTACAAGTGAGCTGAGGTCAGTGAATGATAATATGCCATCTGTTCCTAGTTGTATTTCCATAAGCTCACGGGATCAATCTCAACACAAAGAACAGCATGACATCATCAATGGCACAGGTCATAAATTGGAAAGAGACAAGTCACTGGATTGGAAGCCACTTAAATGGACACGAGCAGGGAATTTATCTTCTTCTTCTTCAAAACCCAATCCAAGTATTTCCAAGAGTGTGAGTGTTAATGTGGTGGTTCCAGAATCTGATGAAACAAAGAATGTTACAGCTATTCAGTCTCCTATGGAAGATGCTTCTGCTCCTTGTGTTGCTCAATCTGAAGAGACGGATTGTAAGAAGAAGACAACAAGGCTTCAATGGGGTGAGGGACTTGCGAAATATGAGAAGAAGATTGTTGATGTTCCGGATGATTCTTGTATAAAGAATGATGTAGCTGTTTGTGATACTAATTTAGAAGCTGTGGATTTGTCTGAAAAAGGTACTACGAGAGGACTTGCCTTTTTAGAATGTTGTGCATCCCCTACTACTCCATCTTCTCTTGCTTGTAGCTCCTCCCCTAGTAAGTTCACTTCTCTTTCTAACTTCTCATATTATATTCAATTATTTTATGTAGCCTTAATGCATGAAATCAAGTATATTGCTTAGGATGAGGAGTGCTTATTCCATCTAACAAAACTAAGTTTCAGTTTGCTGTGACATCTGGTTTGCGTAGGATTTTTTTTTTTAATTATATCTACTTGTGTGTTGAATTTAGTTAAGTGTTGGAGTTTGGTGCTAGCACAGATTGAAATTTTTTAGTATTGCAGAAAAAATTAGAAAAGGCTGGGTTTAGCTTTGTGATTTTACCTTGGGGAAATTATTGTTTGATGGTTTTGTGCTGTATATACACTAATATTTGTGTTAGAATGTGATACCATTATAGTTAACAATTATCTTATTGCCTTGTATTAAAAATAAAAATATGAATGTCAAATTGATTTTCCTCTTAAAGGGTTTGAAATGAAAATTGCATTTTTATGGAGTTTGTTTCAGAGTTTTTTAGGTAGGGTCAATTTTGTCATTGATGAAAGTGTGTAGGTAATTTCTGTTTCTGACCAGCTCATTTGTCTTAAACAAACCAGGAATCAAGAGAAGTCACACCGTGTTTAGAAAATTACCCTTTACAAAGTAAAAGAGAATCATTGAATATTATGTGGTAAAAAATTCAAGATGCTATATTAGGGTAATAAAATTTGTGAAATAGTGTGTTGATAATGTACAAGAAGTTTGATACTGTCTTTAATAGCTGTAGTTACGCCAAAGTAGTTATTTAATTTGCCTTTGGATCAGTTTTGTTTATGTGTATACATGTTTAATTTTTTATAACAGTATCATTACTTATTTTGTCCTTTAATGTGACAGGTGTCGAGGAGAAAGTAGTTGTGGAAGCAGGGACTGTGGAGCATGATAGTGGTAACTTAAGTAGCTCCCCTAGTGTGTTGTCACAGAATAATCATTCAGGTGGATCAACCGTGAATGTAGAGAAGTTGGATGTTACATCGTTATCTCAGGTGAATCTGTCAATTAATGAGTTAATGCAGTGTGATGATGATTCTAGTAATGTGGCAATGAATAAGTTACTGTCATTGAAAAACGAGTTTTCAAAGGTACTGGAATCAACTGAATCTGAAATTGATCAGCTAGAAAATGAGATGAAGTCATTGAATTCTGAACCAGAAGAAAATATTAATAAGAATAGTGCTTGTGAAGATTATAGTGCTGCTTCAAGTATAACTTTAAGACCTGCTACATTACAGCTTGTTCCATTTGTGGAGGATAATGTGTCACCAAAAGATGATGATCAGGAAGAGGATATTGATAGTCCTGGGAGTGCAACCTCAAAGTTTGTTGAAAACAAATCTGAAAACATGCAAGTAGAAGAAGTTTTGACGGACTTTTCAGGAGATGATGATAATAATTTACAGCTAAGTGAAGGAATTTCGTATGAGTTAATTCTAGCTTCTAATAGGGATATCGCACAGAGAGCACAACAAGTATTTGATAAGTTATTGAACCCTAGTGGTGAGTATATTCCAAGCGAATCCTCTTGTTTGGTAATAAATGATTCGTTGAAGGAAAGGTTTTTGGCAAGAAAGCGTTATTTACATATGAAAGAGAGAATCATGTCCCTTAAATTTAAGATGTTTCAGCATATTTGGAAGGAAGATACACGTCTTCTTTCTCCAAAGAAATATAGAGTCAAGTCTCATCATAAGAAGTCTGATTCTAACTTGCGCACTCTCAATCAGAAGCAGCAGCATCGTTCCTTAAGTCGTTCTCGATATCCTTCTACTGGTAAGTAATCCCTTTAATATCTTTTTTTATTAATTCTTTTACTGATATTGGTATTTTTCTCACTTTAAGGAACCATTAGACCAAGCATCTTTTTCAGTTTGATTTTGAACTTGATTAGATGTTTATGGTTAAATTAGATTATATAGCTTTATGCAGCCTCTCGCCCTTCTAAATTATGTGTCCTTTACTGTCTGAGACTTTAGTTCTTATTTTTATCTTTTTTATTTCCTTTGGAGGGAGGGTAATGGGAATTGGATGCTGAAATTTCTTACTAAAAAGACAATTGATTATGAAATGATAGGTTCTTCATCTCAAAAAATCTATCTAGATGTTGTTTGTTTTCAGTTTCAGTGCTTGCTCTTTAGATGTACTTCGTTTTATTACCCGAAATAAATATTAGAGATCTGCCTGGTGTTTCCTAATAATTTAAGGGACTTGTGGTTTATTAAAGTAAGCTCTTTAGATCAATTTGATAATAGCTGTCACATAGTAAACACTAATTGTGAGTTGGTTTTAGTTGTTGGTTTCACTTGTCAGTTATGACGAGGTCATGGGATCAAATGTTTTAAAATGTTGTTACTATACGATGAAAGTGAGTTGAAGATTGGTATATGGTTTAGGGTATTTATCTTAGTGTATGTATATGTTAAGATGTTAGTATAGAAAGTGGATTTTGACTTTGTATGTTTTGTTTGTTGTTGTAGCATCAGGTCTTATTATAGAACCCACTGCAGAGATGGTTAATTATGCGAGCAAATTGCTGTCAGATCCCAAGGCAAATTATCCACAGAGGGATGTGTTAAAGATGCCTGCAATGATTTTTGATAAGCAGGAAAGAATATCATCCATGTTCATTTCAACTAACGGTCTTGTTGAAGATCCTTGTGCTGTTGAGAAAGGAAGGTCCATGATGAATCCATGGACACCACAAGAAAAGAAAATATTTCTCGAGAAGCTTACTATATTTGGTAAAGATTTCAAGATGATCTCTTCTTTTATCGATCATAAGACTACAGCAGATTGTATAGAGTTTTATTACAAGAATCATAGATCTGAATCTTTTGAGGGTACTAAGAATAAAACGGATGTTTCGAAAGAAGCTAAACCATCTGCTGCTGATACTTATTTAGTTGCATCTGGGAAAAGACAGAAGAATCGTGAAGCTAATGCTGCTTCTCTTGAATTATTAGGTGCTGCTGCAATAGTTGCTTCTAATAATAATAATAATAATGTCAAAAATCAGACATTTGCAGTGTCTAGTAGTTGTTCAAGAACACAGAGGGTAGACAATGATGATGATGATGTGTTATTAGATAGATTGAGTAATGATGAGAGAGAAACTGTAGCTGCTGATGTGTTAGCTGGGATTTGTGGTTCAATTTCATCTGAGGCTACTACTAATACTACTATGAGTTCTTGTATTACTACTTCTGTTGAGGATTGGAGGTACCAGAGAGTTAGGCGTCAACAACAACATCAACAGCAACAGCAACAACCTTTGATTGATGATGAAACTTCTTCTGGTGAGAGTTGTGAAGATGAGATGGATCCTAATATTACTACTACTGATTGGACTGATGAAGAGAAGTCTCTTTTTGTTCAAGCTTTTTCATCTTATGGTAGAGATTTTGCTATGATTTCTAGCTTTGTTAGGACACGGTCGAAGGATCAATGTAAGCTTTTCTTTGGTAAAGGTCGTAAGTGTCTTAGCCTTGATACTATTTGTCCTGCTCCTGCTCCTCTGGTATCTGATGATGCTAATGGAAGTGATGTGGAAGAAAATGCTATTGTAGAAAGTGGCTCACTAGTAGGTGTCAAAGATGATGAACATATTTCTTCCCCTCCTGATCCTGATGTGAAGCCTGATTTGAACAGTTTGGAGAAGAAAGAAGAAAATGGAGGAGATAATATCATTAATTCTGTAGACACCGCAACAATCAAGCCTGAGCTAGATTTTGATAAAACTAATAGTGGTAGTATTGGAAATGTTGTTTCTGTGCAGGGCCAGAAAGACCTAGTTGATAATTCTGATATCGAACCTGCTCAAGGTGTTGGTGTTCCTGATAACTTGCCTAAAGTTGGAGGAGGAGATGTAATAAATGTAAATGTTGAGGAGCTTAAAGCAAAACCATTATCAACAGCGGAGGGGCATGAAGAAAACGTGAACGTGAATAATGTTGATGATACGAATGTGAAAGACAATCAGTCTGGAAATACAAAGTCATCCGAGTTACAGCAAAATAAGTGTGACATGGAGTTGGATTCTTCAGCTCGTAAAACTCGTGAGGAGGAGAAGAATTGTTTAGAAGCACCACTGGTTGCAAGGCCTAGAATTTCATCGAAACGTAGCAGCAAATTACGTGATAACGATTCATCACTCCTTGATATTGAGATCCGTGATGAGCAGAGAGCAGCCAAAGCTTGTAGAACGAATGGACATTTTTCTGGGAACTCGGATTTAGTTTCCGCAGGCATTCTTAGGGGTTATCCTGTTCCGGTTGCAGTTACAGCTATAAAGGAGATGAGTTTTCAACAATCGGTTCCGTTTCGATATTCAGGTGGTGGTGGTGGTGGTGGGGAAATAAGTTATCTGAAAAGATGTAGTAGTAGCAGCGGCAGTTCAAAAGGTGTTAGTTCATCTCAAGAAGAGTCAACGAGACCTAAATCTGGTAGTTCATCAGAGGTTGGGGCACCACCTTGTTGGAGCAATGGAGGAGATGTCAAATTATTTGGGCAAATATTAAGTAAACAAACTAGTGCTGCCCCCAATCGGAATGAAGTTAATAGCGAGCAGTGTAATAAAAGTGATGATAATAATAAGAATGTTGTTGGTGGTCCTCCTAGTTCTATGTTTTGGAAGAAGAATGGGTTCTCTAGTTTGCCAGACTCTTCAACATTACTGGCCAAGTACCCTTCTGCTTTCAATAATTACGTAGCACCTTCCTTTAACCAGTCTGTTTGTGAGAGTAGCAATGGATTAGCAGCAGCAACAGCGTTGTACAGAAATCAAGAAATGCAAATGCAGCAGCCTTTTACAATAGAAATGAGGCAGCGAAACGAAATAATATTCTCCGAGATGCAAATAAGAAACAACGTAGCTGCAGCAGCAGTAGCAGCACAACAACAACAACAATCAAGGGCACGTGGAGGAGGAGCTGTTTCAGATCCAGTTGCAGCTATTCGAATGCATTTTTCCAATAATGCCCAGAACATGATGATGAGCAGAGAAGATGATACTTGGAGAAGTAATGGTCATGTTAATGGTAATAGTAATAGTAATGGTAATGGTAAAGTAGGCAGGTAGTAGTCTAACGCGCAATCAGGGCCGGGAAGAAGCTATTAGAAGAAGAAAGAAGAAGAAGGAAGGCCGGTCCGCCGTGGCAAATTATCTTTTTTGCTGCGTTGTATATTATTAGCCTTTTGTAACGTCTCTTACTATCCTTTTTTGCTTTCAGATTTTTTAGTTACTCTGTTTTGTTTTGTAATATTGCTCTCCAGCTTTTGTATTTGTTTGTATTTGTTGTATTTCCTTACAAGAGAATACAAGAATAATCATCTGTCAAAAGCTTGCCAACTTAAGAGGGGATTGAGATTATATTCACTTTCTTTTTGCATTTTTTCAATTAATGTTTATCTAGTATATGGCCATCATCACCATCTCCCTCTCTCTATTTTCTATCTCATAACTTAGTTTCTGTGTTAATCTTGAAAGTGGTGAGATCTGGATTATTCAGTTAGCTAGTGGGTGACTGACTAGGTAATATTTAATGGCTTCCAATCTTTAAACTTTTGCTTGTATTACTATTTGAATGAGAAGACGTTCGAAAGTGTTTGAGGAAATAGTCGGAGTTTTTTTTTCTTAATCTGTATTAGGTTTTTTACACATTTCAAGGGAATGAAAGAAATTAAACTACTTTGGATTTTGATGAGAATCTGATTCTCTTTGATCCTCTCCTAGACTGGTGTCTCTTGCTGGGCCGTGTGGGGTGGGGCTGTCTCAGAAACGACCTTACCTACTTCCCATGGTTTGGTTTCTTGTAAAAGATGCTCTAATTAAGTCAAAGAGATGAGGATGAAATCCAAGACTTTTAGGTAGGCGAAGACATTTAAAACATAATTGAAATGAAAGGGTATTTTAATTTTGGAAGATATAGCAGGCAACATGTGTGTGGGACCACCAGCTCACCAAAACAATGACTTTAAAGATGAGAATCATATGTATGTCTCTATATCCAAAGTATCTTTCTTTGAAGTTGAAATTACTAAGAAGCTTCTACCATATTGCTATAATAAATACTTATTATAATAACTTCCCCCACATTATCTTCAATACCTACAAGTCAAAAAGGAGAGAGAGAAAGGCGATGTGTTATTTTTTCATTGATTGATTTGTGAAAGTGTGGTGGGAATTTATTATACGGGATATTCAATATCTAACTCTTAGGGGTTGTTTTGAAACTTGGGCCCCCCATCCCCCAATAATTGAGTTGTTTTTGTCTTGTTGGAGATATCTATCTTTCTTTTATTTAGGTGTAGAATTAACTGTTATTGACATATTGTTAACAATACAGTGTACTTGTTTTTTATTTGATCCCTTTCAACCTTTTCTCAAATAAAATAAGTTAATCATTTCCGAGATCTGGCTCAAGAAAGCCGTTATTTTATTTTGTATAGCATTTTTTTTTTTAAATGAGACTCTCATTCATGTTCAATCAGTTTAAGTTAAGCTGACTACTAAGACACAACTCTAAAAGGGAATAGTCTCGCAGTGTAATAAGAATTTGAGTGTGGCCATTACTTAGTGCCAAAGGTCATATAGTATAATCTTTCTTGTCTTGATCACTAAATTAGGCTTTTGCATAGACTTGACCAAAATTCTATATATATATTTCAAGTAAGACAAGTTTTTCCAAGGGGATCTGATTTTCACTTTTCATCTTGAATGGCGGCATATTCCTAGGCCAAGATTGCGATGGATCTCCTTCATTCATACAAATTGATTTATTCACGTGACACGTTTGACTGGGGATGTGAAATTTTGGAACAAAAAGAAAAGGGGATGTGAAATGTGAGAATTACGCTTTTCATTCTTTGGTGTAATTTATAATTTTTTATGCTAAGTTTCTTTTCCTCTACTTTATTAAAAGGATAGGATAACTAAGTATATTTCTTTTTCTTTTCATGTTTTGTCCAATTAAAATACAAAAGGACTTTTTTGTTTCCATTTCAAAGCGGTCCAACCCATCAAATATTTATTGGAAAAAGGTATTTCCAATGCTTGCACTAAGGTTTATAAGGCCGTGGAAATCACAAGATCTAGATGGATCCCTATATTCATCTCAGATATAAGTTCAAATTATCGTTGGAGCTATTTACAACTAGCCAACTGAGATTCTGGATGCACTACAACTTCATAAAATATACCGTCATCTATCCCCATAGATTTCTTTTTTTTTTTGTTCAAATTATCCCCATAGATTTCAGAATTGCCACAAGCAATCTGATGAAAAAGCAAAGAAGAAGAAAACTCACGAGCGGGCAAATGACAAAACTATTGGTCATCCAGGCCTCCCAGATCTTTTCTCCTTCTTCTCTGGCCTTGGGCCTTCAGATGATCCAAATGGTACCACGTCTACACTACATCACAATCCCTCTACTTTGTGTGCCTTTAATCCCTCCGTCTTATAAATAATCCCCCCTTAGTAAAAATAGTGTTCAAAAAATATTGTACAATTAAAATTTTACTACACTTTATCTTACCTTTTTCCAATATTACCTTTATTTTAAAATATGAAGACACTTTAGTATTTTAATAATGGTGAATATAATAATTTGTTTCTTAATCTTGTGAAAAGTTAAGTGGACATTATTTTTGGGAGTGAGGGATTATATATTAAAGATTAAAGAGTTAATAAATAACAACAAAATGCTCCAGTTAATTTTATAAATGAAGAATCTGACATAAACTTATGAAATTAAAGTTGGAAACACAGTATGGCACAGGTGTGCAGTTACATAATTTCACCAGAACCAAATCCAAAATGATCAAAATCATGTGATCATCAATTCATGTTTACTTACATGTGGATTCTTCTCTTGTCTGGAGCATTAGCGGGAGTGGTGCAATGATTTTAATCATCTGCAGGGAAAATGATTCAGTTATGGATGCAAGATAAAGAAAATTAATTTTAATAGATAAAACACAAGATCTATAATCAAAGAATTACAAAAATATGTAAACACCAACAGATAATTATAAGATATTCGGAAAATTGATAGATGAAACACAGATCTTGTATAGCAAAATTATTGACTTGACAAGTGAGATTCACATATAAGTATATACTGCTCAATAAGATGCCAGGTTTTGCATAATTTAACTGGCCTTATAAGCATCTAATGACATCACTTTAAAATGAAAGCTTAAATGATCATCCTGAAAAAATAGTGACTTTATTGGACAAAGAGGCCACAGATGTGGGATCTCTGCGTTATTTACCTTAAAAATCTAATTATTTTAGCAAATATTTCATCACATATGTACTGATGGAATTTCATTTGGTTAACAAAATACAGCTCAATCAAATGATAAAATTGTTCTTCTAAGTATTGGATGCTGTGAAATGCAAGTGAATGGTGGTGCTATTCTGCTTCATCATGCGATAAGAGTGGAATTACATACAAAAGACAGTTGTTATTTTTTTAAACTATCTTAACAAATGTTTCCACCAAGACTTTACATCTATATCAAACTACCACTTTGACAACTGTGAATTTACTTTTTCCGTAATAATTTAATAGAATTAGGGGAGAAGAAACTCTTTTCTGAACCTAATTTATTTCACTTAGCAGGTTATTGTATGCAGGACTCATGAGCTACCATAAGCAATCAAAATTTTAGGAAGCTTAAAAATATTTGAAATTCTTCTTTCTTATACATACCTCATTAGTGGTAGGGTGAGCAAGTAGTAACTTGTGTGCATGCAAATGGTATCCACAATCTCCAGGAACGGGATTCTCAGGTCTCACGTACCCTCTGATGAATAATTAATATGTTAAACAATTTCCATAAGAAACTTCAGTCAACCAAATAAACAAATATATATCCAGAGACCAGAAATTTAATGGTAGTATCATTAGTGACAAAATATATGACAAGAGTACAATGAAAATTCAACTTATGTGATGTCAAGATTACATTAATTTTTCATTTTTAATGAACTTCAAATTAGACATTTTTTTACAAGTCAAACTATCTTAGTCCAAAACACTTTAATTAACATGTTTATCTGTGTAATATTGACATGCTCAAACAAGAAATGGAATGTCCCCCATCAAATGAAACTAAATTTTTCGTAAATAGATTGGTGGTCTTCTAGTGATTGGTTGCCTACTCAAATTGGGAGCATGTACATGAAGATCTTTAACATTTGAAGGTTCTGAGCGAAATTTTACATCGGGCTCTTAGAAAAAATAATACTAAAAATTAGTAGTCGTGAAATGAAAAAGAATCAAGCACGGATGTAAGAGTTTCAGTTAAGGGATTTGATGTCGTGAAAGTTTGTTGAGATGTCTCAAATATTTTTTAGCATTTAAATTTTCACTTATAAGGTGATGAAAAAAATTAAACTATTTCATGACATCTCAGTTTTATTTGAAATAAATATTTGATTTGTTTCAAAGTCCAAACTCACAATTTACAAAAACTTATATAAAACTAATATAATATTATATAATTTTGGAATATTTAAAAATTATACATCATTCTTGTAAATCAATATATGTATAACATCAATATATAAATATAAAATAAAATTTATATTCATAACAAAAGTTATTTTCAACAATAATAATTATAATTTATATAAATAAAATAAAATATATATATAATATTGTTTAAATTTATACAAAATATTTCTATTTTTTTTCAAGAAAGTACTTCACTAACTATATAAAATAGACATGAGGTGATTGCTTAGTATTAGGTTAAATTTTGTATTATTGATGTTGAATTAATTTATTTTATAAATTATTAAGAATAAATTATGATGGTTTTGAATTTTGATGCAATGAATGTATAGTAATATATAGTTATAATAAAATAATCTAAAATCACTCTGTCTAGGGCCTCATCTAAGGTTGAAACACAAGTAAAGTATATTTAAAACTTAATGAAAATAATAGTAATGAGATTAGAGTTTATTTACCCATCTTGAGCAAAGCTTTTGTCTATACCATCAGTATCGAAGCACTTTGGTTGTCCACCAGCAACATAAAGAGGATCACCTGGTAGTATCGAAATAAACATGCAAAGATCAAAGCTAATAGATATGTACTACTCAACATATCAATAGAAACTAAAATGGGGCATTCACTTGTAGATGAAAACTTAAACTCTCCTTTATCTGATATTCATTTACTACTAATTGGAACTGAAAATTAGAAGCAACAATGGTGAAATCACATGGAAGCTTAAATATGCACAAGTAAAAAGTATTTCCACCTTCACGAAGTTGAATGTTTAATTACTTACTTACCTATTAGTGGATGTCCAATGAAAGATAGATGTATGCGAATTTGGTGCGGCCTCCCTGACTGGATCTCAACCTATTAATCAATGGATTAAATGCTATAAAATATTAATAGCTGTAAAAATAAAAACTAAATGAAAAGGTGTAATGCTTATGTAGACATATGCTGAGGTACCTGCACGAGTGTGCAATTATTTTGTACATCTCTCTCAAGAATTTGAATTTTGCTTAGAGCTGGTTTTCCTGTCCACCCAATGAAAAACAAACAAAAATCACATAACTAATTGATATATGTTGTGTATAACTTTTCTACCCACTTTTCGGGATATACAACTGGGGATATGATATATTTAACCTGAAGGAGAAGCAACATACAGCCCTTTAGCCACACCGGGATATTTAACAAGCCCAATTGGATGCTCAATAATGACCTCATCCTCGTATATAATTCCACTTGCTAAGGCTCGATATATCTTTGAAATTTTCCGTGGGGTGTTGAGTTCAGACTCAGTACATCTGAACAAAATTAAACATAATGAATCATTACAAGATATAGGAAAAATTGATAAATATGATGTCCAAGTAAAGAAGAAACTTATAAAGTGCTTTCTTCGCTTACCTTTTACCCCAAACAGATGATGTCCCGTCAGCAAAATATGATGCAAGGCAAGATTTTGCGATTTTCGTCTTTGCACAAAGCAATATTCCTGCAAAAGAAGTCATTAAGGAACAAATTTAACACTATTAAGTATATAAAAAACATTTAGATACCAAGAAAAAGAAATGAACGCTGATTTTATACTATTCCGCTAAATAGTATAAAATTAGTAGCATTTAAAATTCATTTCAAAATTTTAATCCTTCAAGATATAAACAGGAAATGTATATTTATTTTCACACATAAAATATCATATGCAAACAAAATCCTACCAGATGTTCCACGCCCAAGGCGATGAACTGGAGTTGAATTTGCACTTGCACGCCATTGGAGCTGTGTCAAAACAGTCCGTTGCTGAAAGAGTCCTCCAGGTAACACTTGTAGTCCACTAGGTTTATTTAGAGCTATCTGTATACATTTTTTAATTTTTTAATAGCAGCCTTATAAGCCAGTTTGCTGACTGAGAAATATTTTCAAAAATAAAAAATAAAAATTAAAACGAGATTATGCAAAATAATTCACGTTTACCAAATCATTATCTTCGTATAGAATCTCTAGCAAATACGGTGCATCAGGCTCTTCCCATGGAAGCCGATGATATACAAGTTCTTCACCGTCTCTACAAAGTACAGAAATTCAGAGCTCATTAACTCTACATAAAATTTCTCAAAAATTGCAAGGTAAGTGAAATTGAAAATTATAGAGAAAGAAAAAATACCTGAGAATTGTATGAGGATCCGTTACAACTCTACCATCAATTGTTATCTGAAAATGAAAAGAATAATAATAAACATTATTAATCAGCAAAATTATTGTTTTTTTAAAATTGCATTAACGTAGCCAACCTGTTTGTTGAATATCCTCTGCAACCAACTACTCAATAATCAGGAATTATATGTCGTTATTAGAATGCATAGGGAGAAAAATAGTTTGGAAAAAATGGAAATATGAAGAAAGTGGAGTATATGATAGGGTTACCCTTGCAAGGGAGCTGAACTGTTATACTTGTTCGAATAGTAATCTATGAGCTTTGAACCTTATAAAAAAATGTTAATTGTTAGCGTTATGAATTTATATAAGTATATGTGTATAATGAGTACCGGCGTCTGATGATCGGATGCGGTCAGAGTAGGTCAAACCGTCGTTAAACTGGGGCCAAGGCTCGCCGAATGTCAAGTTTGTAGTTGAAGAGAAGTCCAGTGTGTTAGACATTGTTCAGAAATGTCGTTTTTTAACCAACAATTAGAAGCAAGCAGTGTCGTTGACAACTAAACCCTGAAGTTACTTAACTAATTCGGTTAAATACCAAATCAATTAGACCCTGAAATTTGATCTGTTAAATTAGTTCTTTTTTTCTAAAAGCATGAAAAATTAAAATGAAATCCAGAGTAAAGGTAGACTAACCATTATGTTACATAAGTCCAAAAAAGAAAAGAAACATTATGTTACAAAAGAGTTTTAGCTTATGCCAGGCTATGCTGTAGATCTCGGTTTTGAGGCCTAGGCGGTCGACCCGAGCCTAGCGCCTAGGCGGGATTACACGGGGCCTAGGCGGAATTATACGGTTTTGAATCCTGCTTTGTAATTTTATATATTCAGTAATATATATGTAGTAATTATAGCAATTTTAACTATTTAAGTCATAAAATTCATCTAACAACACTATAGTATATACAAAGATACTAAAAAAATGAATTATAATATCAATTAAAAAATTCTCGAGAATAAGAAAAATAACAAGAAGGCCTATGTGGGAATGTTTTTCCATTAATCCGCGCATAGACGGCCATTTTTTACCATTAATCGGTGTCTAGACGGGCTAGGCGCATATTCCACGGCGACTAAGGCGCTAGGCAAAAACGCCTAGAGTTTTAACTAGGCGTAAGTGCCTGAGGGGGGAGTTGACGCCTACGCGGCGCCTAGGCGCGCCTAGCAATCGCCTCAACTTCTCCACTATGTTGCTCACATATCTCCATGATGCACTATGGACAAAATCACTATGTTCATCTCTAATAATACAAACAGATATATCTTTACAGTCACCTGTAAAAGATGCATCAGTATTCACAATTAAGGTAGAGTAAGGTAACTTTTAAAAAGAAGAGAATCATTCAATAATCTTAATACTGTACATGTATGATGTTCCATGTTCGAGAGAGCTCCTTGATCGGGGCTCTCAACACTCATAGCCTTTGTTCCATGCTTCAGACCAACATTAACATAAGGCTTTACCTTTGTTATGACACTTATGTTGTTTGTTTTTGTAATATTCAATTAGATACAAATTAAAGAACAAGAGATTTTTACAGAATACCTCACAAAGAGTAGCGGAATTGAATCGATTGGAAATTCGATGATCTTACGGCCGTTGATCTTCTTACTAGAAGAGAGACCTCTATTTCCACAACCGAAGAGACTTGTAAGTTCTGATCAGTGACTATTTTGTGAATAGCGGAGAGAAGAAGAAAAGTAAAAGAGAAGCGTTCATATGAAATATGAAAATCAGTTACTTCTTGTGAACAAACTCTATCTTATATAGAGTAGTGAGTGCTTAGGAAGTTTTATCAGATATACACGTATCTAAGTGCCCGTTTGGGATTGCTTTTTAAAATAACCACTTAAAGTGATTTTAGATCCATAGCAATTTTTTACACACTTAAAAATCATTTTCAGAAAAAACACTAGATTAGTATTTATTAAAATAATCACTTAAAGTGATTTTAGATGTCAAAATATTTTGTAAGATTTTTTACAAATATTTTAATTTTAATCAAAAAGCGTTTTTAGCTCCAAAATAATCAATCCCAAACGGGCACTAATATCTTAACTTCTACCGTTATTAATTTTAAATTTAAAAATTAATAACCTTTTACTTTATAACTTACTTTTGGCGGACTAACAAAATAATAATTAATTAAACATAATTATTTATTTATTTTTCTTTCATTCTCCAACTCGTCCATAATTAAGTTGTATCAATTTATGGTACCAACATCACTATCTTATCATATACACTCTTGCATCAAATTATCATCATACTTGACAAATAGGTCGTGCGGCCGACAGGCATACAAGCATACGTTACAATAACCTGTTAGGGTACATAGTTGCTCAAATATTTCTTATCTGTTACGTATCCCGTAGACTGCAGTACCCCAGACTAATAATTTGTTGTATCATATTTCAGTAACTCTGACCCATTTATATTTATATCACATTGTTTATGTGATCAAAAGAGTTTACTGACATAACTTCATGTGTCTCACTATCATGTTATAGTCCAAATTGACTTACATGATTGGTATACCTGCAAGAACACACTTTGATACACAATTTTAGTCTTCCTTTTACACTTAGATCCTTTTACATTGATTAGGTTGCTTTTCCAGACATATCCCATTAGACCGAATCATTCATAATCATTGCTAATATATTAAAGTAGCATACACCTAATCAAAATATCAAGATATAGTCAAAAGTAATAAGGTCACAATTAAAGGTATCACACAGTGAAGAGACAGGGACCGACTCTCCACTTCCTTCTGGTCGAAAGCACACTTGGTATGACACACGTGTTATGGTATTATTCATATAGCTCCAATCGTATGTCACGGTTTTATAAAATACCATACATGTATATTATTAGACAAGCCTCGTCTCCTAAGATGAGTTCTTCGATTAATCAACCCTTCTATGAAATCAATCAAGCAACTCATATCTGGTTATTATAGACTAAGTAGACAGTGTGATTCTACTTCGATCATAAGATAAGCTTAACATGTATCATCCATGTTAATGATAGCATTTTAATACTTAGTTAAGACGACTATCTTAACTCAAGTTCTCCCGGGGGTTCTTCACTACTATGAGTTAGTCTCATCTTTGCACACTTCTTGTGCCAAAGGTGATTGCCCGTGTAATAGGGTCAATCTCATTCTATAGGACATACAAACTTCACAAAACACACACATTACAGTATATATCAAACATGATATTATTAAAAGAAACAGTTAAATAAACATATTAATGAAAATATATACATGAATGCACATAAACTTGCAATATTCATACATTATATCTTGCTTAGTCATATAGATCCAACATATCCATAAATATATCCCTTGGGATATCCTTTGTGAATGTATCAATAAGCATATTGCGTGTGTATATATATTGCAAACCAACATCCTTTTGTGCAATAATTTCTCTCTTAAAGTTATACTTTATATCAATGTGTTTGAGTCTTACTGTGATACTTAGGAGCTTTCACACAAATCTTTTAAGCTTGACTATCACAATGTACAGTAACAAGACGCCCACTATCATAATTCAAAATTTGAGTTCTAGGAAGTTTTTCATAACTCAAACGACTTTTTTTATAAGAAAGAAAAGAAAAAAGCAACATGTATGTGGTTTTTATGGAAAAAAATGATGATTGGGTGTGTTTTTTGGGCATAAATCCTAATTATATGTCAACATAATAAGATCAATATATAGCACAAATAAAGCTCAATAAGATAAATACTCATAAACATATATCAATTAAACATAAAAGATGACAAACTATTCTATTAATCGATACTAAATATGTTTATAATCTAAACAAATAAAAAACAATATATAATGAAGTTTAGAGAATTAATGTACTCATTTCCCTTTCGACAAGAATCCAAGATCTCTTCTCGCTAAGTTCATGATATTTGTTTCCATAGAAACTTCAAAATAGATATCTATATAATAAAGCAGAACCAAAACTAATTTACCCTATTTATCCTCAAACTCCCCCGTTAGTCTCATAATCCCCCCATTTGGCTCATAATCCCCCCATTCATCTCATAATTCCCTTATTATTCTCTTTTATTTTCATTTTACCCATAAATCCCCACCAAACTATCAAGTCAACCATCGAACACCCAAAACACCCACCAAGCCGCTCTCCTGCAACGAGAAGACCTCCGCCACACAAGAACCCAACACAAGAACCCAACACAAGACCTCCGCCACACAAGACCTCCGCCATTACGATTCCCCAACACAAGAACCCACAAAAAACCCATCTCATGTTCTTCCTTAAAATCATCAAAACCCGACAAAATCCCACCAATGGTTGTTGTCGGATCAGCCAATGCAGATATATACGTTGAAATCGACAGATTACCGGGTGAGACAATCTCAGCCAAGAATGGTCAAACTTTAGCCGATGGTAAAGGTGCGAATCAAGCAGTGTGTGGTGTTAAGCTTTCGTATCCAACTTTTTTTCTATGTCAAGTAGGTGAAGATGCTCATGAGAAATTGATCACTGATGCGCTGAAAAATGTTATTTGAAAAGTATTGGGGGACATGTACCTACTGGTCATGCTGTTGTGGTGATGGTGAAGTTAGATCACATGTAAGTTTGTTACAAATATATGCACAAAATATTCTAATTGCAATTTAAATACATAATCCATGCTTAAACTGTAATAGCATATTCACAATGTCATAAATTCTTTACCTTAGCTCGAATCAACAATTGAACGGATTAAAGGAGTAGATTCTGCAGCTTCAATGGTCGAAGAAATGCTGAAACAAGGTTCTGGAATCAATTAACCTAAGGTATACAAATATATTTATAATCTGTTGTTATTTAATTATTTGTAATCTATAAGAGTCTATTACAGAGGCTGGCCTGACCTGCTTTTTTTCCTTATCAGAAAGAGATAATCAAATGAGTGAAGTATGCAGAGCAAACATATGGTAATTTTTTTCTTTCCGATTTTTACGTTACATTATGGAGTGAGCTATTTTATTTCCTTTTAAATTTTCTATCTACATGCAATAAACAATTTGGAATACATGGATGAATGAGTCAATCAACCCAACTTTCATAACTATGTGCTCCAGGTTTAATCAATACAATTTAATTAGACAGTTGGTCCATTCCATGTTCTGGTAACTCTTGATCTTTTTGTCTGCAGATCGGCAGCCTAGGGATTGTTCATTTCCAAAATATGATCTTTGGCTTCCCCAGTTAGTTGCTCTGCATTATTGGGTATCTTTTCTCTTAAATTTCAGATTTCACTCAAGAAACATTGATGTATTTTTTTCTCTCAAATGGTAAATGTAACTTCATTTAAATCTTTTCCTGAAACAGATTATGGAACAAGAAAGTCTAGAATATGAGACCCATTGTTTACTGTATATAACAATGGTATGTTTTGCTACTTTTTGTCTATTTGGTATACAACTAACCCTTTTTCTAAGCAATCTTGATTTAATTGTTTATAGGATATTTTTTAGATAATGGTTATGGGACACCAAAAGAAATATGTGTTGGATTGTTTCTCTCTGTTGGGGCATTTGTGTTGGTTACTTTTTATGAGAATCAAAAGCATAATTATTGAAATGAAATTTACAGATTGCCACATTTCCACTTATATGTAGCAACTTTTAATTGTATGTTTTTGATGTGTATGTCGAATTCAAAAAGAGTATAACATTATTAATATTGATCAATGTAATAAATAGGCTACTGGAGTGAATTACTCTGTTGAACCAGCTGAGTCGAGAATACTGAGGTATTATCCACATTTTCATCTTCAACTTTTTCGGAATAGGAAATTCTATCAGAACGATTCAGGATAAGTTTAGTTAATTGCACTATTGGTCCTTATATTATGCAACAATTCCTTAATAAAAGGTGCTCCTTTTATTATTTTTATTTGGGGGTTTCTGTAACTAGATACAGGGTAGACTAAAGAGTAGTTTATATAGTAACCTGACTCTTATTTGATGCTACAAGAGACTATTTGATATGGTATTTTAATCATTTACAATCTTTATATATTTTCTGCAGACTAGAAGAAATCGAGAATGCTACGATTGGTGCACTATCAAATTGAATGTAGAGTACGCTCAGTAGAGATTCGTGTAAGTATTACTTATTTAGAAGTGTTAATTCCACCATATCAAAAGAGACTATTTGCTATGGCATTTAAATCATTTGCAATCTTTATATGTTTTTTGTTATACATACCAATTAAGAAGTGTTAATTCATCCACTAGTCCACATGTAATGCATTATAGCTGAATAAAGCCATCTTTCAAGAAGTAATTATACCTTTTGTTGTTATTTTTTGATTATATTCTTCATATTTCAAGGGACCAATGGTGCAATTTATCCAATTTAAAACCAGGGCAGGGACCAATGGTTCTATAATTCACTTTAATATATGTTATATTAAGCTGGTAAATCTAGCAAATGATCTGGGTCCCTTTTGGACCTGAGAATTTTTTATCTGGTAAAATGGAAAATCTAATTATAAGATTTACTGGGTTTTTACATTTTTTACAATATAAATATATGGAGGTACCATGTTTCCCCTGCTTATTCTTTCTATCATTAGGCCTAAATGTACCGATGTTCCAAAATACAAAGTCAGAATTAATGTTCGTTTTTTCTTAAATAAAATGTTTTAATTCTTTTGGATTACGATATTATTTTGATTAAAATGTGATTTTATTTATCTATTTAATTACTTATGAATATGGTATTGGTTATATTTTTATTCGGAGGGTGAAACATTCTTTACTCATATGTAACTACTCTCAATGCACCTTATTAGATTTATTTATTGCATCTTATTTCCCACCCTCTTTTCTTGACAACTAAGTGTTTCTGTATTGCAAATTTTGGCCTTTTTAATTTCAACGACAGTTTTTTGTAGTGTCTAGAGTTCCTTATAAATAATAAGGATAAATGTATTATGTTAGAAATTATCTTCTTTATATCTCTTGAAAACATTTAATCTCAAAAAAGCTGCAAAGAACCACGCTTTCCTGTATCCCGGGTAATTCTTCTGCGATATTCCTTTCAATCATATATTTGATGGTTGTCCTTTGTTTTTGTTGTAGACTAAAAAAAATAACAAGGACAATTTCTAGCAATTCCATTAATAATTTGTATTCGATTATCATGTTACTGGAAGCTTTTAAAGACCGAAATGGCATTCGGTTGTTTAAATGGCTAGGAGGCATCAATCCGGTTATTCAAGCAGATCCAAGCCTAATCCGGAATGTTGAGGCTTATATGATCACGTTACAAGTATATCTATATGATTTAGTAGGAATAATTGTATCACAAGTACCTTAATTTTTGTCATTATAATACACAATCTGTATATACTTGAATCTGATTTTACAGTTCAATAATATGACAAAAATGACAAAAGTATCTTGAAGTTATATTGAGTTTGGAACTACTTTTTACATGGTCTGCATTATTTCTTTCTCATTCATTAATAGTAGGAAATATGTAAAATGGGTTTCGGTTGTTTAAAAGCCGAAAAAACAATAATTGATGCAAGCATTAGTTATGACAAAAAAATAGGATGCAAGCATTAGTGGTTGGATTAAAATTAGGTCTTAGAATATGATTAGTGTCGAAGAAAATATGGTGAAAATGGACAAATGGTGTTGCTTATTATTAACGTTGACCAAGAAAATTTACATTTTACTTAAAAAGTGTTACTTAATATATACTTTTAATCTTTTAAACTAATCTTATTTTTTTGGTTAATTAATATTAGTGCTCATATATACTTCTTTATTTCTTTGGTTAATTAATATTGTAGTTATAAATTATCAAAGTGGATCATATATATATATATATAAAGAAGTGCTATATACTATTACTAAAAAGATTTTTTTGTAAAAATATAATTTGCTCTTCTGAAAGGAAATTAAAACTACAAAATTGTCGGAACAATATAAATCTACTATGTCATTGTTACTTAAATTTTTATGATAAATAAAGAGTTTAGCCATTAGTATCTTAAAATAATCAGATTTTTTGTATTCTTAATTTGTTAAAGTGTTTCGGATACGGGTATATTTGTTTTCTCTAGACATCACGCTAAATATCATATTTGAAGATTGCGCGTTTACTTTATGCTCACATCGTTCTTCTAATTGATTGTCATCCCAACAATTAGTATATTTGCGTTATCCATAATATCATATTTGAAGATTGCGCGTTTACTTTATGCTCACATCGTTCTTCTAATTGATTGTCATCCCAACAATTAGTATATTTGCGTTATCCATGGGGACCTGGATTTGTTTTATGTCAATAAAAGATTTTTTTTTCTTTTTCCATGAATCTCATGATTTTTTATTTATGGAACCTCGAATTGTACATCACAAACACCTAAACACTAAATTTTAATCTTAAACCTTAAATTTAAAATTTAAAATCTTAAACCATAATCACAACATTGAGCGTAAGATTAAAGCTTAAATCAGAAATTCCAGTGTGCCCTCAATACATGACATGGTTTGATAACTTATATCAGAATCCTGGACCATAAACTTAGAACTATAAATTTTGAACCATAAACCATAGCTCTTAACTATGGACCATGAACACTGAACAATGAACAACGAACCATAAGCCGTCAAACTTGAAACGTTAACTTGCACCATGAAACATGAACAATGAATCTTGAAATATAAATCACGAACCATTAATTTTGAATCTTAAAAATTGAACCATTAACGAAATTTGAACTTTAAACCATAAACGTGAGTCATTTATTATAAGTTTTGTGAAATTATAAACCTTGAATCATGAAACATATACCATTAATTTTGCTTAGATTAAAAAATTATTTTTTACAGTGCCTTCAGGCACGGGCTATACCTAGTTTACTTACAAAACAAAGAGGACTAGAAAAATCCCTCAACAACAAGGTTAGTTTTCATAGTCTATTAACTTTACAAGTGGTTACACTATACTCGTAGAACTAGATTCTTATATCAATTGATGTCCAAAAACTAGTCGTAAAGGGAGGAGGGTGAAAGAAAAGTAGCCGAATAAAATAATTCTTTCCAAACTAATGGTTCTTTGATAATATTAAGAAAATTATCATGACATATTGAAAAAGTCAAACTACCCCTTGGAACTTCAAGTAACTAAACAGAGGTATCTATCATTTGAACTCAATTTAAACTTGGTAGCAACAGGCAATTATCAGATACAACATTATTAATCATACATACAAACAAACATAAGATCCTTACATACATAATTTTAAATTTAATCAAATCTCCAATAGTTTCATCTCATCATACTCATTTTTCAAATACCGTAAACTTACACAGACATGCTCATCCCTCTCCCTTATTAACACAATTTCTATATTTATCTTCAGAAATTGCAATATAATCAAATGTATGATTGGGAATGGATAAATCAATTAACAAACAAACACATCAATAACAAACAAAAAAAAAAATCGTTACACCATCTAATGGGACATATAATATATTATCTATCCCATAGCCGATAACCCACCAACTTGTAACGGAACCTTGTTCCAATCAACCATCTCTCCACCGGGCCCACTTTTCACAACTTCTTGACCACACCCATTGACCACCTCCATTTTTTGAACCGGAATAGCTTTAAGCCTGTAACGTTCAGCTCGAGACCCAATAACTTGACCAAGAATAGAAGCTGCTATAGTAAAAGCCATAGCTGATTTGGGCATAAGAACAGATTTCCTAAGCATAGCTATAAATGGTACAGCTGCATGTACAGCTGCAAACCATGAAGGAGAGAATTTCTTTGTATGTTCACGCCATATTCCTAAAGGTACATTTGCTGCCATACCTATAAGACCTATTGAAAGTATTTTAGAAGAAAGTGGTTGTGGTCTTAAATTCTTTGCAAATGCTGTTTTTGATAAAGCAGCTCGTGCTGCAACTATTGCTGGTGGACATGTGTATTTCATGCCAGCTGGCAACTTAATTGCTTTAGCTACTAATGGTATCACTTTGCTCACTGCACGATATGACTTTGCTATTGGACAATTTCCCATTTTAAGCCACTCGTCACTCACTGCCTCGTGTTTCGAGTTTTCTCCCTGAAAAATTGCAATATTAAATTAAATTACTCACTTATATAGAGTTTTGAGTGATGAAAATTGTATGCAATGATATGTTTGTTATAATACCTTGGATGATTTAGATTTTGCATTTTTCTTCTTCCACATTTCGGAAAATGCATCGAAACCAAAAGTTCCACCTCCGAAACCTGCTAGGCTTATGGAAGCTGCCTTAGCAGCTAAAGGGTTAAATTTAGGTGGTGCTGACTCAGACTCTGACTTGTCAGAATGAATGAATGATTTTTCTGAAAGAGGGACAACACCATTTTGTCCATGGAAAAGACGAAATGCAGAATCAAAATTTGGACCATCTTGAAATATAGGACCTTTTGCTCCTCGTACCTGATCATTAACAACAGAAATATTTAGTAGTAATCCAAATCTTAGACCAGATTAAATATAAATTTTTGAAAGGGTAAATGTAATTATATCATATCATATACTTAGCATGAAAAGAAATATAACTTACTGGCAAGGAAAAAGACATTGAAGTTGCAAGGGATAAATTTGTAGGCTCGTTAATGTTACGCAAAAATGGACACTTAAAAACATCTTGTTGAGAGGATGAGGATTTCTCAACGATATGCCCAAGAATACAATCCATTTCTTACAAGTGAATACCTGCTTAAAGATAAAAACTATATTAGTATGATCATTGATCAGGTAACTTGAAAAGCTCTAAGAGAATAACAAAAAAACATTAGTAGATTAGTAACCCCTAATGGATTAAAAGCCAAATATAAAACGAAACAAGACTAGAATTGAAAACCATAATAACAGAAAATCGAAACACCTCTTTATATATGTTAATATAATGTAAAAGTTCCCTACTTTTCAAAATTCTCGTAATCTTTTCTTCATGCTTCTATACAGCCAAGTCAAGATCAAACTACATAAGGCTTCAGCATTATCAGAATAACTCAACAACCTTTAGTACAGTGAGTAATACAAGCCCTTTCCTCTTTGAAAAAAAACTCAGAAACTTCAACGTAATATTGGATTCAATTAAATTATAATTCATTTTTTAAAAGCTAAAACCAACAGATTTTTAACTCTATAATACTTAAAATACATCAATAGAAACAGAAGCAACTTATAGGTCGGGTCTCAACAATCAAATGCGAATTGGTTCTACCCGCAAACCTCATAAGCATTAAAATACATTTTTGGAAGCATATGATGCGCATTAATTCAACATATAAACATACTAATATCAGATCAGCTAAATAGCATTTTCAATTCTTAAATTAGCTAAAATGAAATAAAAGATAACATTTTGATTACATTAAACATCCGTTAACAAAAACTGAATTAAAGACCCCACAAAACATAAGACACGCACATATGATTCGTAAAATAGCTTGAATTATACCTTGAGGAGATGGATTATGGAAGAATTCTCAAAACCCAAATTAGGATCTTCAGATAAATGGTAGATGAGAGAGAGTAAGAGAGAGAGGGTAGATAGATAAGCAAAGAATTAGGAAGAAAAAAATTGTTTTTAAACGACGTCGTGAGAGCCACACGCAACCATGGAGAACACACGCTGGTTTAAGTTGACTTTTGACTATAAAATGTATAGTAAATTAGGTTCGTTAACAAACCAACCTGTAGTACCGAACGAGTTTTTTTTTTTTTTTTTTTTTGTTCTAAAAGCTTATATATTAAATTCACAAACCGAATACAAAGGAGTTAGCCTATCCCCGAGGGGGACGAATCAAGGCTAACTAATTTAGCAAGTTCTACGCGGATTGGGGGTAGGCAGAAATCAAAACTTTCACCAAATGGCAAATTCCTACACACCCAATCCGCTACACTATTTTTCTCTCTACAAATGAGTGAGAATTTAGGATTACAAAACTCAGAAACATAATAAATACTCCTAATAATGTTCATGATGCTAGGAAGATTAAATAAACGGTTAAATTGAGTTGAGTATAGGTTGGTTTGTTAAATTTTCAAGGGGAGCTGAGCCAGATTTTTTAAATTATGGTGGTTTAATTTATTGGATTAGTTTTTTTGAACCGAAATTGAATTATTTACGAATAATTTGTTTTTTTATGATTGAAACGTAATTTTTATAAACGGTTGATATTAGATAAAATATGAATTGTGATATTAATTAAAAAATTAAATTTAAAGAAATAATAAATACTCAAGTTGATATATTTATTGATAAATAAAATATTAAAATTTCTAGATAATAAATATAAACAAGCATTTACAAACAAATTTTAAGGAACGAGTTTTAGCAATTTTTTTAATAGTTTATATAAATAAACGAGTTCAAACGAGTTTCTTTCGAATCAAAACTCGAACAATTTGCGCACAGATTGGTTCGCTTACAAAACTATTTGTAACAGTCTTAATAATTATTTATGATACTAAAACTCATAAAAAAGACTACATCAAAAACACTACGACTCAACTTAGCAGGCGAATGGGAAGTTTCAGCTGTATTGGAAGCATCTATATTGACTCACGAACACTATTACGATAAAACAATCATATATTCTGACAACCTTGAATCATTCAAGGTATAAAGTCGCCGTCAGCTGCGGAGTAACGAGTCAAACCGTTCGCGAGGCGGATTACAGAGGTGGCTAGAACGCATGGTAACATGCAATTTAAACATATTCCGCGATGCTTCAACAGTTTGGTCGACAGGATCACATTCAAAGCTAGGCAAACGACGGAATTTTAAAGAGGGCTGCCAACCCTAGGCAGGGGCGGATCTTCCTAAGGCCCGGGGGGGCTCAAGTCCCCCCCTGAACCTGTATATTTTAGAATACGTCAAATTTTGGCTCGAAAAAATAATTAACCCCTACCGAAAATGTATCTAATACGTGCATGCTTCTAAGAACACAAAAATTGTTGTAGCTTAGTGGTTTATTTTCTCTACATATTATAATGTACCATAGAGGTTAGGTGTTTGAATCTTAGCATTTGATTTATTTTTTTCCATAAATATACATATAATAGTAAATTATTTCTAAAATTAATTTAAACAAAATATGACATTATACTAGATTTAATTTATAAATTTATCAATTTTTATAAGACCAATTTATTAAATGTTGCAATTCTTTTATACAAGTCACTATTTGAATTTGGTGATAGTATTATTTAGTAATTTATTATTTACATTACTTCAATAAAACTATAATGTATAATTTGTATAGATGATTTATTCTTTATATTTATAAATTAGAACATTAATATAACATATATAATAATATAATACTAATAATACTATATAAAGTATTATAAATTAAGTGTGTATAATAGTGTTGGTTTACATATTTTATGGGCAACTAGGAACATCTAAACTCATCAATTAATGAGATGAATAATGTAATGGTGTTGGTTCTTCTCTATCTTCAGTTTTTCTGTTCTTCAATGTTTTTTCAATTCATAAATTTTACGAATTGTTAGGGTCCTGTGTTAGTTGATGTTAGTTTTTGCATATTTTAATATATTTAGCTATTTGATTGGACATTTTATGTGTTTTATGCTTTATTCATGTTTGATTCTTACCTGCTCTGCAATTTTTTGATCATGATTGTTTATTCATGTTTGATTCTTACCTGCGCTGCAATTTTTTGATCATGATTGTTTATTCATGTTTGATTCTTACCTGCGCTGAAATTTTTTTACTATGATTGTTTATTCATGATCTGCGCTGCAATTTTTTTTAATTTTTTGATTCTTACCTCAGTTTCTAGATTGATATGCGAGTTCCTTCTCTAGGTTTAGTGTTACTTAGCTTCAATCCTTTAATGTTTTCGTCAGTTTATAGATGGGACGAATTTGTGTTTCAGTTTATTTATAGATGTGATTATTGCTTTATTCATGTTTTTGTGTGTTATTGTTTCCAGGTTTTGTATTATGGCATCAAATGCTATTGTTGAATTTAAATATGGTGATCAACTTGCTCTGTATCCCTTTGACTTTTTCGATTCATTCCAGTCGATCAAGGATTATGTTATAGGCCGGTGGGACAAATTAGATATGGGACAAATCCCATCTTAAATTTTGTACCTCACGAAACAGCACATCACCATCTCCAACACATTATACCTTTAATTAGTTTTATAATAGAGATAGGACAAATCCCATCTTAGTTAAACAATAGAGATGAGACAAATCCCATTTCAGTATTAGAATGAAGATGAGACAAATTCATCATAATCTTAAAATTAGATATAGGACAAAATCCCATTTAAAAAAAAATCGAAAAATAAAAATCAAAAAATTCAAAAAAAATTCAAAAATTCAAAAAAATCATGGATGTATATATTATTTTGCCTCATCTAAAAATGTATTTTTTTAATTTTTTTAGAATTAGTTATGATGATTTTAAAAAAAAATCCCGGACGCGTGCGTACGATGAAATTAGTAGTAGGTAGATTTTCACATCTATGATAATGTTTGATTTAAATGGGAATATATATTTGGTCAAAAACAACAACTAGAGTAAGGGTATTATTGTAATCTTCTCATTAAATTAAAGTGTAATCTAAATGGGAAGTTGGTTTGTTGTTTTGATTTAAGAGGGAATTAACCCAAATAAAAACATAAGCAAATTGATTTGGAATGAGATACGGAGTAGTTGTATGGAGACTATTTTTTGGTTTGGGAAAGAATTGTCCGACCAAAAAAAATAGGAAAGTATTGAGACTATTTCCTAGAGTGGGTGGAGTGGGAAAAGGCGAGAAACGGGTCAGAATTAGGTGGCGGCTAGCTGCTTTGTGTTATTTAAAGACTATAGTCTTTAAACGACTTACATGCCTCGCGTCCCAAAAAAAAAAAAAAACGACTTACATGCCTTGTTATTTTATTGGTCAATGGAATAAATCAGTGGTATACAAAGTAGGTCTGATGTCTTATGACCTCATATGTAACAAAAAAAAAAAGTAGGTCTGATTCTAAAATTATATCTAAAAATCAATATTTAAAAAAAAAGAATTAAGTTAAACATTATTGTAATTTTTATTATTTGTTTAAAATATAACCTTTTTTCTAAATTTAAGTTATTACTAATATTTTTTATTAAAAAAATTATTTTGTTATTTTTTTTTATAATTAATATATTATAAATATATATATTAATTATTTGTTTTAGAACTATCATTGTTGTTGGACGGTCAACTCCGGCAATCAATGACGGTCAAATTTGATGGTCAATGGTCAATTTCAACGAGTTTTTTAATTTCGAGGCGGCTGCTGGTCAACTCTGTCGGTGATCGTCGGTCAACGTTGGTAAACTTCGGCGAGTTTTTTTCAAAACTTTTTTCAGTTATCGAATAAAAATATATCGATGAGATTTTTTTTTCAATCTTTTTTGATTTTTTTATAGATATTTATAGATAAATGGTTTTTGTTATAATACATCAAGTCACATATTCTTTTTTTCAAATTCTACCTATTGTTTGAGTTTTTTTCCTTTTATTGAAGTTGTATACAGAACCAAGATTATATATTTTATAAAGAAAAGATTGTCTTTATTAATTTTGTTACTCAAGTTCAATATTATTATTCAATGGTTATATAAGCAATTAAGCACACTTTATGTAGGTGTGTACTTTTTGATAGTGTAATGATATATGTCACTTTTTTTCATGTCATCTTTTTATCACCCTTCTATACATATGGTCTGATTTTCTTGAATAGAAGATAGAGAAAAATTAAATAGGATAGAGAAATCAATTCATTGGTACATGTAGGCATACACATAGAAAGTGATACAAGGGTGATACAAAAAGAGTGACAAATATCATTACTCGTTTTTGATATCCTCACTTAATAGTCTTTTAGGTTAAATATTTTCAATCCAAAAGAAAAGATTGTCTGTATAATTTTTGTTACTCAAGTTCGATATAATTAAATATTCAATGGTAGTTCTACAATAATTTTAGCTTGACTATGAAAGAACTTGTAAAACGTGTTCATTTGGCGCTTGATCAAGTAACGGAGAATAGAGTATTGTCCCGATTTGATGCGGCATCACAAAAAAAGGGAGTTGTCTACAATGGCACAATGTGCTAAAATTCTGTCACAGGTAAATAAACCTAATGATATTTTCAACTTATCAAGTGATTGAGTAGGAAAAAAAAAAATTGTCAATCTTTAGAAGTAGTATAAGGTGTGATACTGTTTCAACCAATATATTCTTCTCATCCAATGTTTTATATCTATATGATACAAGAGGTATAACTATGCCAATCTTATTTATTTGAAAGAGAATCATTATAACAGAGTATTATTTTACCGTTCATATGCTAAAGAAAGAGCATCCCAGTGTGTATATAAGTGCAACAACAAGATATTGTACTGGAATTTAAAATTCTTATCTGAAACACATACAAAAATCATGAGATTAGTAAATAACTCTCATCTGTACGTATCAAAAAAAAACTCTCATCTGTCACAATGTAAATAAAGTTCAACCTCTAAGACCTAAAAAGGAAAGTAACCCTTCTGAGAAAAGCATTAAAAGCTGTTGCACAAGATGTGCACTTGGTAACTGCTTCATCAGGAACCTGAAGACACAAACAACCATGGAAATTAGGTATTAAGCTCAAGAAACAGTAATATTATGCTTCATCACCCCTATGTATCAGTAAATGAATGCTCCCCATCAATAATAATCTTAAAATGAGTGGTGTAATCAAATCGCAATATTTTCCTGAAACATAAGTAACAATAAATTGATGCACAAGGGCTCAAATATATTATATAAAAGAAGAAAATACTCAACGAATGTCTTATCTCAGAAGACATTTAATTTATAAAATGTGGGCTTACATTTAATACTAGTGATCCAAGATCAAAGTTACAGGTATTTGTTGGTTAGAGTGTAATATCTTATCAATATAATGTCTTCTCAAAGGTTCATACATTTGGTTGAGTTGGCATGAGGTCTCCACAGTCGAGTCTCTACACCACCACCCACTTAAAATTTACGCGTGCAAAGTTTAGCTTTCTTAATCCAACTCTCTAAAACCTTCTATGACATCTCTCTTACTCTACTAAGCTATCTAACTCTTTAAAGCCTTCTATGACATCTCTCTAACTCTACTAAAGCTTGCACGTGAGAAGTCGTGTTGTAGTGTAATATCTCAATAACATAATGCCTTCCCCCTAAATGTTTGGACTTTTTGTTGAGCTAGCAATTTAAAAGTATTGAAAAATAATATTTTTATAGAACTCAAAGCAACTGAATCCCAAATCGATCGGCTAGAAAATGAATAAAAATTGTTAAGAATTTGTATCTGAAATCTATTTAATGCTAGCCTCAGTCAGAGATATTTCACATTATAATACGTTTTTACCTATCGTCAAGCATTACTTTCCATCAAGGAATCTTTTGTGAAGAAGCGTCGCACCAAATCTCTTCTGTAAAGTGGGTACACAGGCTTTGTCCCACAATCGAGATGATTAATAACGCGACCAGTTTGCTTTAAGAATCTCCGGCGAAGCCTCAGAATATTCTAAAAACGCTGGCGATAATTTTGGAGAGGGAAAAGTCGAGGTTTTTGTCATATCACCCCACTTAGCATGACCCGAAACCAAAGTAGTCAACATCCTTCAACTTCATCTCATTAAACAACTTTCTTCCATCACTCAACTCCCCACATTTACAATATGCATCGACTGTTTAACTCGAAAGCACTAAATTTCCAACAAACACTTGACAATGGGACCGATATTACAAGCTTAAGTCCTTTAACTTTACACAAACGTTAACCATCCCATTAAACATATACTATTTTTTTTTGTCAAGAAAAAGAAATTACATCCTATTATATTAAAAAGGTAACTATAAAAGTTATAGGAATCGACAACATTAGACTCCCTCCAACTCGTTAGATCAGTGTTTCTTCGCACACATTTTGCGAACTTATCCGCAATAAAGTTATGGTTTCTACTGATGTAAGCAATCTTCCATGTCGGGAATTTATCCATCCATCCTCGAATTTCATTCACGAGGTATCTTAAACCCAGTGTAATTTCTTGTTCTCCACAATACCTTGACATAGTTCAAGGTTATCAGTGTAGAAAGAACTACTCTGCACTTTGAGAGCGCCAACCGTTCTCAAAGTAAGGAGGAGAGCCCAAGCTTTTCCTCAATAACACTTCTGACCATGCATCTACTTCCTTTCTTGTGCTTAATAATTCCTGAACTATCAACACATATCGTAACCACACCCGCTGGCTCCCATTTCTTCGTAAAAGAAGTATCACAGAACCAGATAATATCTGATAGCTGGATTGTCTTCTCGATCGCTATCCTTTTTGTTTTTACTCGGATCTTTTCTGCCATTTACTTCATTGTAATTTTTAAACAATTTGTCCATCATTTGTTTTGTCCTATTGGTAATATTATCTGTAATCCATTCTTTTCTCTCGAAAAAACCTTTCATTCTCTCTTTCCAAATATTCCAGGCTGTAATCATAATGTTGGCTGTGATCTTCTTTTTATCCCATCCGTTATTGAAAAAACTTTCCTGAACTATTAACACCTATAGTAACCACACCCGCTGGCTCCCATTTTTTCGTGAAACATATACTCGTTATACCTAATCCCTGATCTCCTCCTGCCAGTGAAATGGTGGAGGTAAAGGGAGAAAGGAATGCTTCGAGACAGAAAGCAGTACATGGAGTGTGGAAGAGATCGTCGGTGGTGATGATTGATGAAGAAAAGCAGGCGGAGAGAGAAAATAGTCGATCAACTGAATATTGATTAAAGATTTATAATTTATAATTAGAATGAAATAAAATAGAATAGTATAGAATTTTAATCTGTTTTTGTTATAAATCATATTATATTTTTAATTGCAGTTAAATATGTATTATATTTTTTTATTAAGTGTTTGGAAGTGTTTTTTAAAAGTTGTGTAACTTTAGAAGTATTTTAGGACCATTTGGAAGTGCTTATTTAATAATAAAAAATATTTTTAGAATAAAATTAAAATATTTGAAAATTAGTAAAAATAATTTTAAAAACTAGAATCACTTTAAGTGTTTTTTTCAATAAACATCAATTTGGTGTTTCTCATAAAAGTGTTTTTCAAGGTCTAAAGTACATTTGGCGCGTGTTTGTAAGTGTTTTTTAGAAACACTTAAAAGTAGGGATGACAACGGATCAGATTATTGCAAAAAGAAATTTCAAAACCATGTCCATAACCATTTAATTTATCAAAAAACCAAATCCTAACGGATCTAATGTCGGATTTACTTTTTAAAATCATAACCGAATAATTCAAATACGGGTTTAAGCGGTTTTTTCATTTTTAACCATAACCAAACTATAACTCTATAAATATATTAAAAATTCTTAAAACAAGATCACAATACGAGAAAAATCGTAAAAATATATAAAATATCATGTTAATTCATAATTAAATAACATATTTGTTACTTTTTTGTTAAATTTAATATTATATTTTAGTTTTGAGGTATGAAAATAACTTTTTATCTATATTATTATAAAATATACATAAACAGATGATAATGAACAGATTTTTGGTTATTCGGTTTTATTTTTATCTAAAACCATAACCTAACGGATTCAACCATCAGTTAGACTTTTCAAACCCATAATCTAGCGGTTTTATCCATGCTTGCATATCGTTTTTTAATCGGTTCGGATTTTCATCGGTTTCGATTTTAAACCATAACCATTGCCATCCCTACTTAAAAGTGCTTCCACATGTTTAAAAGTGTTTTTGACCCTGAAAAGCACTTTTAGGAAAAACACTTTTAGAAAAAACACCAAATATGTGTTTCTTAAAAAAACACTTAATGTGATTTTAGATTTCAAAATTATTTTTAACAATTTTTTTTAAAATTTTAATTTTATTCTTAAAGTGTTTTTTACTCTAAAATAAGCGCATCCAAACGAGTCTTTCAACTTTTAGTAGCATTTTAAGTGCATTTCAAAAAAGCCCATCCAAACGAGCAATTAGACCATGATACATGTGAATGTACCAGCGCGTATTAAGAACTTTTGCTGGAGAATTTTTAACGATGCGCTTCCTGTCAAGAAGAACTTAAAAAAGAGGAAATGTATTAGTAATGATACATGTGAATGGTGTGAGATGGGCGAAGAAGACATAAATCACCTTATCCTTAAATGCCCTTTTAGTATGAAAATATGGGCTTTATCACCGCTACAGATTAAAATTGATGGAGAATATAATGGCACGTTCGAGGAATGGTTTATGAAGATGATTAAATCTTATTCGGAAAATGTTTGGGATATCAAAATTGTAACCGCGTATATTATGGCTATTATGTGGTTTCTATGGAAAGAAAGAATGGCTTGCTTTTATGAAGGGAAACAGTGGTGTTGTGATAATGTATTGCGCAAATCTAAGGAGTTAATTTCCAAGTTATTTGGTCCTTATGAGGAATGGGGTAAAACAAGGAAGATGAGTTCCAAGGAATTGGAGAATGCTTACATTAATAACCCGGTAGTTAATGATGACGCGGATATGGTGTGGACCTGTGATGCTTCTTTTAAAACGAATAAGGAACCGGCCGCCATTGCTGCTATAGGAGTTAATAAAGACGGTGTTATTACTAGAAAGGTAAATCTTAGATGTAAAATTAACTCTGTTATTGAAGGTGAAGCTTGGGCCGTTATTATGGCAATGAGGTCTTGTAAAGACCTTTCTCGTCAGGTAGTCTCATTCTACTCTGATAACCTTGAATTAATTCAAGAAATCTCGGGCACGACCGGACTTCATTGGAGTCTTAAACCTATCCTATCGGAAATCTGGAAAAGGTTAGGTCAGTCTACAAGTTGGAGAATTGCCCATATTGACAGAAGATTTAATTCTACTGCGGATGCTCTAGCTAAATGCACAAGAAGGAATATTGATCTGTCCGGATGGAGGGACTTTTCGCTGATTGCCTCTGATAGCTTTCTGTTGAATATTTGTAATAGTTATAGTTAAATTTCGAGGGTTTCGTTGTCAAAAAAAAAAGACCATGAAAATCATTTTTAGGAGAAGCACTTAAAGTGATTTTAGATTTCAAAACTATTTTTAATAATTTTTTCAATTATTTCAATCTAATCCTAAAAACGTTTTTATACTCTAAAATAAGCACTTCCAAACGGGCCCTAAGTGTGCATCGTTTCATTTATAAATAAGAAATAAGATATCTAAAAAACTATTTATACCAATTTATGCTTATTAAAATTTAAAATTTATATTTTTAATATATATCTACATAATAAAGTACAGTACACTTAATCTTATTTTTATTTTTTTAACCTTTATCTTCCTTATATTCTCTCAATTTTTTTCATAATTACTTCAATTTTTCATAATTCTTTTTAAACTTTCATTTATTAATTTAAAATTATCAACATCATTTATAGAGAAATAAAACAAAAATTACGTTGGACAAGAACTTTTTCATCAACTTTGCTTTACAAAATCTTATCAACTATACAAATATTATACCACAAATAATTTTCTAATTACATATAAATTCAACTCCAATCATGATTATAACTTTTTCTTAAATAAAGATAAACCATATTAGTGGTCCATGGCTATTCATGATCAATAAATTTAAATAAATAATCAAACTCTTATTAGTATGGAAATATGACTAAATGAGCAACACACCGTAATTGCATATTTTTCCAGTTGTTTTTATTACAATATAGTTTATATTGTGTGAATTAATCAAACACCATATACCTTAAATTTATATATAAAAAAACCAATCTTTTCAAAATCACTCCAAATTTTTCAATCTTAAAATTAACCTTAATCTTAACCTAAACCTTGACCTTAACCTTTAGATTCAACCTTAATCGTAACCCAAAATTTTAACCTTAACCTTAATATTAACCCTAACCTTAACCTTAATATTAATCTTAACCTAAACCGTAACCTAAACCGTAACCTTAAACTTAACTCTAACCCTAACCTTAACCTTAACCTTAATCTTAAACTTAAATGTAGCCTTAGACCTAACCTTAGCCTTAGTCGTAGCCTTAACCTTAGACTTAGCCTTAAGCTTAACCTTAACCTTAAGCTTAACCTTAACCTTAAGCTTAAGCTTAATCTTAACCTTAAACTTAAGCTTAACCTTAACCTTAGCCTTAGCCTTAACCTTAACCTTAGCCTTAGCCTTAACCTTAGGATTAAACGTAACCTTAACCTCAACCTTAACCTTTACCTTAACCTTAACCTTAACCTTAACCTTAACCTTAACCTTAATTTTAACCTTAACATTAACCTTAACCTTAACCATAACCATAACCCTTAACCCCTTAACCTTAACCATAACCATAACCCTTAACCCCATAACCATAACCCTTAACCCCTTAACTTTAACCTCAACCCCTCAACTATTAACCTTAACCATATCTGTAACCTTATCCATAAACTTAACCTAACATTAACCTTTTCCTTAACCTTAACCGTAATCTTAAACTTAACCTTAAACTTAACCTTAAAATGAACCTTAACCTTAACCTTAACCTTAACCTTAACCTTAACCTTAACCTTAATTCTTACCTTAACCCTAACCTTAAACTTACCCTTAAACTTAACCTTAACCTTAACCTTAATTCTAACCTTAACCCTAACCTTAACCTTAAACTTAACCTTAACCTTAACCTTAACCTTAACCTTAACCTTAACCTTAACCTTAACCTTAACCTTAACCTTAACCTTAACCTTAACCTTAACCTTAACCTTAACCTTAACCTTAACCTTAACCTTAAACTTATCCTTAACCTTAAACCTTACACCTTAAACCTCAAACCCTTAATTTTCACCTTAAGCTTAACCTCAACGTAAACCTTAAACCTTAAACCTTAACATTAACCTTAAACCTTGGTGTGGCCTAAGGTGTGATAAATTAATGATATAAATAAGTGCAAATACACACCCTAAACTAACACTGTACTGCAAGTATTACAGGACGTATGCAAGTTTTAATGATAAGAAGATTCGTTCCTCAGGGACTGACGAAAGTTAGAGAGAACTTATGCAAATTATCAAGTGCAGATATAAAAGATAGATAATAATACGCAAGGATAAAGAAGAGAAAGATAGATATTTATTTGGTTTTTAATAAGAAAACTAAACTACTAAATTAAAAGACAGAAAATAAATAAAAGCAAAGAAAAGAAGATAGTATGAAAGATATAGCTTAGGTTTTACTAGTATGCACTAATCCTTCTAATTCTATCTATTAAATCTAGTTCATAAGGGAGAATATTAGCTCTTGGAATACTTAGTCAGGATTCTAAATTCCCCAAGCTTAGACCTTGAGAGCGACTAAGGGGGCTACGTCACAACCAAGAAGTGATTTCAAATAGGGTTATCAAACGCCACTAAGGCCCTAAGCAAATACTGCAATCTTGGTGATACGGTGAATAAAACAAACCCTAATGACTATCTAGTTAGAAGTATGTTTTGTCAGAACTGCTATCGACACTAGACGTTATGTGGTGGTTCAATAGTTAAACACCCAGTTACGGTGACCATCTAACTACTATTAAGGTAATCCTATACTCGTGCACTAGCAAGGAAAACAATCATTAAATCAAAGCACATAATCAAATATAAAGGTAAGTAGCTAATATCAGATTAAAACATATAATTCCCAAAGAAACTTAGATAGAAGAATTAGAATTCATAGATTATACATTATGCAAAATCTAAGCTAATAGAATTAGTTCATACAAAGAAAAGAAGAAGAAAGAATTACAAAATAAGAGGTTGAAGGAGACATAGTTGATGCACAGCTCCCTCCAGACTTCTTCTCTTGTGTTGCAGCTTCCTCTTAGCCTTAGGGTCTGGCCAAAGATGATTTTAGAGTGTTAAGAGGCTGTATTTATAGGTTATAGGAAGACCTAATTCGTTTTCTTGAAGGAGAAGGAAAGTAATGGACTCCTAGTCCAACTCAAATTCGTAAGGAAATAAAGATAAACACTGCTGGACCGTTTTGATCATATCTTCTTCGTTATTGGTCGGTTTGAGCTCCATAAGATACCAAAAGAATCGCAACAGAATTATCTTGACCCTGTAGAAGGAAATTACCAAATTCGGCCTATTTCTTAGGTAAAAACACCAATCTTTAGACGTGTGTGCAGAATCCCAGATTTAGGCAGCTTTTCCTTTTCCATCTTTTTAGCAATTGTTTCCTTCTCTCCAATTTCCATGCAAATCTCTTTCCATAAGTTGTTGTCTTTGACTTGGACTCTAATTAATCTCCATAATTATCTTTAAAGCTTCACACTAAATAAACAATTAAACCCAATATGCTCTAAAAATATTATGTTTCTAAATCAAGACCCAAAATAGGAAAGTGCACTAAATTAAGCTAAGATCGACCTATAAACTAATAAATAAGCCTAAAATGATGTCTCTGAAGTATATTATATTATCACAAAGAGGAGACATCAAGACCCCCAACTCAAAGTTGTATCGTCCCGATACAATAAAAGTAAAGAACAGTAGGGTAGTCAAATAAACAAGAAGAAGAAGTAGGAGGAGAATAAGAACAGAACACAATGAATGATCCTAGAGCATAAATATCTAAAAAGTCTCATGTAGTAATGCTCAAGAAATAATGCACAAATATGCTTAATATACATGTAATCAACAATCCATAAATTCAAGTTAAGATTAATTTCGCAATGCCAGAAGGAGAGGATGATAACTTAGTTCAGGTTAATGGCTATAGGTTGTTCATAGGTCCCAAATACAACATCCAATGGTCCACTTTCCTACTACCTAATAGCTCAATTGTTTCTCCATCTAGCAGTTAGAAATCCTAAGGTCTTGGTTATAACTTGGCTTAAGGACGGGTGTGGTATATTTAGATAATGAAAAGTGAGCTTTTGGCCCTCTCCTCACTAGTCATTAACGAATCGCCCTAGAGCTTGAGTTTTCACTCGAAGATGTTCTCACTCAACCCAATTTATTGATGCTTTAATTTGCATCCCCAATTAATCCCAATTAGAACCTTTGATGATTTAAAAGCCACTTTGCCGGTCCGAATATATATTTTTTTCATATCAATTTCTCTTTTATATAGCTATGACTCTCTTTTTGATGTTCGAGATATCATGTTATTTTTTTCTATATATATTCTTTTTATGCCCTTGTTGGTAAATTTAGCTCGTAGCTTCTTTTTCATTCACTATTACCCCGGCAAAGGGTTACAATAATAACAATTCATCATCAATAAAATCACAAATATAATTCCCAAATCTCCAAAGTTCCCTAGTGATGAAACCCACCACCCCAAACTCAAGCTCTAAAACGAGTTTGTCTCAGGTTTTGCGATTCGAGTGCGGGTCATATAGATAAGTCCTACAAACTAAGGGTATGGATTATAATGTGTTTCAATAAAAAGGCTCAGAGGGGCTAAGACGGATAAATAACAATAATATCAAACAAAAGGGTGAGAAAGTATAAAAGGCTTCAAGTGTTTTAATCATGAAAGAACTGCCTTATTCATTTTTCTAACTACCGGATTTCGTTACGTTTTCATTATTAGTTCATAGACAAGTGGGTTTTCAACTAATTTTAAACCTCACGTTCTACACACCAAATAACTATTCCTAAGTTTCAACTTGACTTCTTAGCATTGCTCATTAACTTTTCTATCCTTTATTTCCTGTTTTCATACATGCATCTAAACAAACTTATGACATCTTTCAAAAACATACTACCTACTATCATTAACTTAACAAAATCATGCTCAAATAGGTACATTCAAAGATATTCTATGCCTAATTCAACCCAAGAAAAATTTAAATTTTTTTGTAAAATACAAAAAGGAAGACGAGGACAACGAATCCCTACCCCCAACTCAAAAATGAGCCGTGTCCCCACGACTTGAAAAAGACTCAAGAAAGAATAAAATTTAAAATTAGCATACAAATTGCACATAAAGAAATGGTAGGGAAGAAAGAAAACATACTCTTCGAGGCTTTTACCTCGCCTTGTTGATACTCGGATTAAATCTAATGTATCTTCTTCACCCAACTTCTTATTCGCTTTTCGTTCAAGACACGTGATCATAATAGGATATTGCATTATATAACGACATGGGAGAGATCGAAAATCCGTATCACCTCCTCATAGATCAACTATGCCACATCTTCTTCCTCTCCTCACAAAATACAATTCACAAACAACCCAAGCATTCCAAATCTCCATGAATCTTCATGTATTCTCCTTCAACTTCTTCTTCAAATACTTTCTTATAAGAAAAAGGTAGTTCCTTTAATCGTTACTTCGGAGAAGCTATCATGGCCATTGAAGCTTTCTCTTTTTCTTTTGGGTATAAGGTCTTTGATTTGTAGAGGTTGTGTTGTCTTCTTCACTAAAGTTGGAATCTTTTTGCTCATTGAATCAAACATAGCTAGCTAACCTCTCTTCTCTTGACTTGTTTTACCCATTGAATTGGAACTAGGACTTTTCTCACTTGATTTCTTCTCAATTAGATCCAATACCGTGATTTCTTCATCTCCCTTTCAGTAGATAATTTGCATGTTCTCTTAATCATCTTAATTGACCCCCAACTCAAAGCTTTAACCACTCTTGAAATTTGGAACTCTTGATTATTGGTTGTACAAGCTTAATTTGGGTTAGGAAAGGTGATTTGATGATGATTCTCTATGTGGGTAAGATGGGTTCTTCATGGATTGGCTTGGATTTAAGAAATTGTAGGATGAATTTTTGAAATTTAAGCTTTTGATTCTTGGATTCAAGGTGTTTTGGGATGATATATGTGGTTGAATCTTCCTTGTAATGATGTGGGGAATGAATTGGATGTGTTTTCATGGTGATTGGGTAGTGTTTTGATGATTGGGGAAGGTTTTATGAAGCTTTAATGGAGTTGGGAGAGTTTTGGAGAGAAGAAAGAGGTTTAAGGTTTAATAAATTCGGAATAATAAGCTTTAGATCTTCATATAGCCTTGAAACCCTTTATTTTCTCTCTCTGGCGGCTCGTGCGGACGACCCCTGCGGACCATGGGGTGCACCGCGGGGTACACTGCAACATCTGATGCTCGAAAATTTTTGCTCACTGGTTAACACCCGTGGTAGGACCCCGTGGCACGTGTTTCTGAGCTGCGGACCAGGGTGCGGTGCACCGCGGGGGTGCTCCGCGCCTCCTACGTCAAAATACCCGTGGTAGGACCCCGTGGCACGTGTTTGTGCGGTGCATGGCGCGGTATAGGGTCCGGTATACCGGACCCATCAGCTATTTTTTTTCTTTTCTGTACACAACACGTGGCTGCTACCGTGGCACGGGTTTTTACCTTGCGGTGCACCGCGGCTGAGGTCTGGTGTACCGCACTTGGCAAAAACCTCCCCATCAGCTAGATCTCGAAAAGTATGCAGTTTAGGCTCAAAGATCACCTGATTTCGACATCCGAGCGTAAAGATATGGCTTGCCGAAGTTTCTGTCCGAAAAAAAAAAATTTGCTTGCTTTCCCTAACTCGATTTCTCCAATACCTAATCATCAAAAACACTAATACCTTCCTCAAATATGCAATATCAACTAAAATTAACTAATCTAAACATAAATTAAAAACTAAAAACGTAAAAACATAAAAGAAATTACGGGTTGTCTCCCGTACAGCACTTTTGTTTAACGTCTTTCAAAGTTAGACGTGATACCTCGATTAAGGATGACGAAATTTCCACCCTTTGCCTTTAATTCCCACGAACTTTTCAGCTCGATTCTTTATAATCATGGATGGTGCCATCCAAGATTTCGTGGGAAGGGGTGAATCTAGTGGTAACTCGATTTCAAGTGTAGCATTACACTCCTCTGGTAACCCATTCATCTCGAATCTTCGTTTGTTAGAAAGAATGTCCTTCATGAACTGACCGTATTTTGACATTCTTGTGAGAGATTCTACAAACGGAGTGCTGATCTTTAACTTGTTCATCATGTCAACGAACTTCTTGAATTCCAGGTCATTGTCCTTTCTGACATGTGAAGGGAATGGTGGAGGACGACATGTATTGGTTACCACTGGGCTCTTTTTTTTTCTAGTGTCTTCTCTTGGACACGTTCTTGTTCAACTACCTCTTCGACCTTATCTTCTGTTGCTTCTTCCCCCCTCTGATCTGGAATAGGGACTGATTATGGTTCTGGTCTTGGTAGAGATAGTTGATTTCCACTTTCTAATTCAACTGCATGACAAACTTTGTTTGCTGGAGTACTAGTATCACTTCGGAGTTGCCTTTCTGCAAGGATTTGAGTTTTATTCACCATTTGTAACACTCTCTGTAACCTCTCCATAAGTGCATTCTGCGAGTTTTGGGGTTCTTGCTGGCGACTCTCTATATTTTCAATTGTTTGCATCAGTCGAGCCAAACTTGAATTCAAACTCGAAGGTTGTTCTTGTACGGTTTGCTGCATTGAATAAGGAGGTGGTTCTTGATAAGCTTCATTATAAATTGGCGCTTCTTGATAGATAGGTTGTGGTAGATAGTAAGATTGTGGTCGTGGTTGATAATAATCATCATAATAATGATTATTATGATTATAATTCTGTTGATCTCCGACCCAATTGTAACTCTGTGGGGGTTGATAGTCAGCGTAATTTCCTTGAGATTGATAATAACCATCATAATAATGGTCTCTTTGATAAGGCATGAAGGAAATTGAAGCTGGATTGTTCATGCAATGTCCCCACGAGTGATCTCTTGCTCCACAACTAGGACATGAAGGTGAGGCATGTACTAGATTCCTCTGAGCTAGTTTTCGCGATTGTTCTCGTAATTCCTCAAGTTGTTGGCTTAACTCCTTGAGCTTTAGAGATTCCATCATATATTAGCTTCTTCAGGATCTAAGAACACGAAACGTTTATCTCCTAATAAATCTGCTCTCGCCTAAAAAATCTGTAGAACAAAAACTAAAAAAAAAGCGTAAAATAGAACTAACTAAAATAAAAGCACAAGATAATTGCACAAGATAATTGCACAAGAACAAAAACCAAAAACTTGGTGTGGCCTAAGGTGTGATAAATTAATGATATAAATAAGTGCAAATACACACCCTAAACTAACACTGTACTGCAAGTATTACAGGACGTATGCAAGTTTTAATGATAAGAAGATTCGTTCCTCAGGGACTGACGAAAGTTAGAGAGAACTTATGCAAATTATCAAGTGCAGATATAAAAGATAGATAATAATACGCAAGGATAAAGAAGAGAAAGATAGATATTTATTTGGTTTTTAATAAGAAAACTAAACTACTAAATTAAAAGACAGAAAATAAATAAAAGCAAAGAAAAGAAGATAGTATGAAAGATATAGCTTAGGTTTTACTAGTATGCACTAATCCTTCTAATTCTATCTATTAAATCTAGTTCATAAGGGAGAATATTAGCTCTTGGAATACTTAGTCAGGATTCTAAATTCCCCAAGCTTAGACCTTGAGAGCGACTAAGGGGGCTACGTCACAACCAAGAAGTGATTTCAAATAGGGTTATCAAACGCCACTAAGGCCCTAAGCAAATACTGCAATCTTGGTGATACGGTGAATAAAACAAACCCTAATGACTATCTAGTTAGAAGTATGTTTTGTCAGAACTGCTATCGACACTAGACGTTATGTGGTGGTTCAATAGTTAAACACCCAGTTACGGTGACCATCTAACTACTATTAAGGTAATCCTATACTCGTGCACTAGCAAGGAAAACAATCATTAAATCAAAACACATAATCAAATATAAAGGTAAGTAGCTAATATCAGATTAAAACATATAATTCCCAAAGAAACTTAGATAGAAGAATTAGAATTTATAGATTATACATTATGCAAAACCTAAGCTAATAGAATTAGTTCATACAAAGAAAAGAAGAAGAAAGAATTACAAAATAAGAGGTTGAAGGAGATATAGTTAATGCACAGCTCCCTCCAGACTTCTTCTCTTGTGTTGCAGCTTCCTCTTGGCCTTAGGGTCTGGCCAAGGTTGATTTTAGAGTGTTAAGAGGCTGTATTTATAGGTTATAGGAAGACCTAATTCGTTTTCTTGAAGGAGAAGGAAAGTAATGGACTCCTAGTCCAACTCAAATTCGTAAGGAAATAAAGATAAACACTGCTGGACCGTTTTGAGCATATCTTCTTCGTTATTGGTCGGTTTGAGCTCCATAAGATACCAAAAGAATCGCAACAGAATTATCTTGACCCTTTAGAAGGAAATTACCAAATTCGGCCTATTTATTAGGTAAAAACACCAATCTTTAGACGTGTGTGCAGAATCCCAGATTTAGGCAGCTTTTCCTTTTCCATCTTTTTAGCAATTGTTTCCTTCTCTCCAATTTCCATGCAAATCTCTTTCCATAAGTTGTTGTCTTTGACTTGGACTCTAATTAATCTCCATAGTTATCTTTAAAGCTTCACACTAAATAAACAATTAAACCCAATATCCTCTAAAAATTATGTTTCTAAATCAAGACCCAAAATAGGAAAGTGCACTAAATTAAGCTAAGATCGACCTATAAACTAATAAATAAGCCTAAAATGATGTCTCTGAAGTATATTATATTATCACAAATGAGGAGACATCAAACCTTAACTTTAAATAAACCTTAAACCTTAAACATTGAACCTTAAACCTTAACACTAACCTTAAACCTTAACCTTAAACGAATGAAGATTCACCGCGCTAATATTCGACCTTAAACCTTATATCTTATTAAACCTTAAGTTAAACCTTAAACGTTAAATCTTAAACCTTAACTTTAACCTCAAAATTGACCTAAAACTTAACCTTAACCTAAACCTAAACCTAAACCTTAACCTTGACTTTCACCTAGGGAACCTGGGTTCGATCCCTGTCAACAAAACAATAATTTTTTAAGTGACCCAAATCTCTCATAATTCTCCCAAATATCTCATAATCCCCTTACACTCTCATTCTTTTATTTATTTTAAAATTAAATACAAGTTTCTCATTGTCTTTTACTGAGGTTTAAGATTTTTTTTTGGACAATCACGTTTAAGATTTAAAAACACAAAATAGGAGAGTCCTTTTTATATAATTATAAACGAAGTGGGGCACTACAATACGACAATAACCAACTTCATTTTTTATAAAAGATATTCTAATAGATTTTTTGGTCAATTATATATATGTGGTAGGCTGTTATTCAAATAATAATTTCTTAAGTGATGTCTAATTTTTTAACGCAAAAGAAAATAAATGAGAGGTGATCAATTTATTTTTTACATGGGTCACCTTTATGTTAGAAAGATAGTTTGTGTCCGTGGTTGTTATTGTATTAACATATCATAAGTGATTTCTCATTATTTATAGTAGTTGTTATTGTATTAACATACTAGGTAAAACCCGTGTCTGAAGACACTTAATAAAATTTTTGTTCCGTTGACAAAAGTCGAACACAAGTCCCAAGGGTGAAAGCCAAGGTTAAAATTAGCGTTAAAGTTTTTCCTATGTTGCTCGTCAAGGATAAGGTTAAGGTCAAGGTCAAGGTAAAGGTCAAGGTCAAGGTTATACTTAAATATAATGTTAGAGTTAAGGTTTAAAATTTAACGTTTAAGGTTAAGTTAGATTAAGATTAAGGATAAGGTTAATAATTAAGGGGTTATTGTTATAAATAAGGGGTTAAGGATTAAGGTTCATGTTTAGCTTAAGGGTAAGATTAAGGTCAATGTATTAATATCACGTCCAAGTAGGGACTTCGCAAAAAATCCTAAGAAAAACTTCAGATATATTTACACCATTGGTCCATGTGTTATTTGATATATCTAAATATACAATGATTTAAGATATATTTGGCTATTTCGTATAACATAGGGGCTAAATGTGCAATATACCCCATCAATTATAAAACCTAATACAAACAAATCAAAATACACCTTAATTCTTATATGGAAGAGAGGTTGTGCCAATAATACCAGGCTTATTTTCATCTGATGCTCCTTTTTTAGATTTTGCTTGAATGACCAGTTTATAATTTCTCTGCGGAAGGATATATTGGTGGATGTCCTAGTATTGGGCATATAAATTTTGATCGTTCATAGATTCTACCAGATCCTTTTTTGCAACTTTATTTGAGTAAGAATAAGATTATATTACAAAAGCTAATAATCATAAGAGATAGTACTTATAACCTATATCAACCTTATCAAACTTATTTTGGACAAAATAATGTAACATCAATGACAAATAATGAACAAACATGTTAACTTAAAACTTAGAAATACAATATAATAAAGACAATGATCCGATTTGAAGATAAAACTGTTTATCCAAGTAACGTACACAATCCCAATTAACACACAAAAACCATCTCTGAATAGTCGTTACATCCAAAAGAGAGACTGTAAAAACAAAACACTCCTGGTTTCTTCATACTTCACACCCACCAATAATATTATACTTACATGTAAAGAAAAAATAGAATCAAAACCAAAAATATAAGCAAAATAAACTCCACAAAATCATAAATTTGTGTGTACAATTATGAACTTGTTCTTGATCATAGACACCATATTCATTGTACTCAAGTATAATACATATTTATGGAATTCCAACTTTCCTTTCAAGTATAGTACATATTCAATAAGAGCAAGCTTAGCAACAGAAATGGACTTCTTAGAGCCACCTATTATGTTATAAAGAGAATCTAATTAATTATTAGAATTATCAATTCTTATATAAGTTTAAGGAATCAAAAGATTGCTTATGACCCCCCCCCCCCCTAAAATTTCACTTAGTACCCTCACACACAAAAAGTTTCTAAAAAACTTAACTTACAATTGAGAATGAAACTTGTTTAGAGAAAATAATCGGGTATATCAGACAATCATACCACACTTTCAACTTTCAGAATAGTGGATTGGTGGGAAGGTGGGTCTGAAGAGATAATTCTGAAAACTTTTAAAAGTGATGAGATGGTTTCTCCACTTAAATATGTCTTCCATCTCTAGCCGTTACGACAAATGGATATTTACTACAAAACAATTCAAAAAAATAGAGTATAACACCAAATTGCTCATTCCAACAGAGTAATGCTATTCTTAGAGCATTATTCTAATAGGGTAAATGGCTTCCTTCGGTCATAATAATGGACATTGTAGAATATGTATGAAAATATAATAAACAACACGACCGTAATTATACTTAAATAGGAGTATTTTGAAAATTGTAAAAGTAATTAGATAAGGTTAAAAATAATACAGTTTTTTTACCTTAATTTGGGTTCTACACCAAGCCGGTTGATGATGGTGGACAATGGTCTTGAGTTCGACGATTTTCTTGTGAAAGAGAGTGGCTTGGTCTGGGAAGGTGAGTGTCAAGAGATTTATTCCTTTTTTTTCGAATGCGAGTGCGAAGAGATGAGGTTTAATTTTATATTTAAACGTGCAAATGATAGAAAAAAATAGGCGAATTTTGAGTGTTAATAGGTCAAACGATTTTATAATATATATTTACTGGTGGGAATGGTAATATTTTTTATTAAGTAATAGAAATTAATTTAGGAATGAAAATAGTAATTTTTTTTATTAAGTAATAAGTATTGATTAATGGTCTTAATGATAAGTGGGGCCAGAAACAATCCTGGCCACCACTTGTTGGAATTTTTTAAATAAAGACAATTTATTTTATTAATTAATTCATGTTTTCGGAAGAAGTGGAAAATACTATTTGTGTATGATAGTCCCACTTTAAAATTTGGGAAAAAAACCGTTGGAATTATTTAATATAAAATGGTTTTCTTTATATGATGGAATTTTATGGCTTTTTATTACATATTGATGGCTCTTTCATTCTGTTGTTACGGGAGTTACTATTTCTCGGTCAAGACAACGTATGCCTTTAATGAGCATTAAATTGTCTTTATCACCAACCATTGATGAAAATTCAAGTGACGGTTTTTGTCTTACCATTTCTTCTTTAAATAGTGACGTTGTCACTTGCATTTCTAGAGAAGAAAAACAAAACTATTCTTGAGAGATAGCAAAAATATTCTAGAGAAGAGAAAGGATTATTCTTGAGAGAATGGAAAATTCTAGAGAGAATAGGAAAAATCTATTCTAGAGTATTTATAGAATAGAATGTAGAACGAAACTAAGAATCAGAAAAGACTATTATACTTCTCTCTCAAATATTCTGGTATAAGATTTCTATAGAGTAGAACTTCTGTTAGAGATAACCGGCACGACCGGAATATCTTTTTAAATCCATTTTACATTCCGTGTAATAGTTCTTTTCTCGTATTTTCCATGTAAGTTTCATTATTTTCAATTATTGTAATAGTGTAGTGTTACTTTAATTGAAAATCATCTTTTGTATTTTCTTTTGGAACTCCATTTTCTAGTATAACAAACCAGTGATTGTTATTTTTCCAACAATTAAAAAGTTATTCTTGTAATATCACTGGTTGTTTTTTTTAAAATGGTTTTTCCTATCTCGGCAGTTGCTTCATAATTTAACGCAAATGCCTTTTCCCAACGTGACTATGTTGGAGCCTTTCAATGGTTCCAACTACAAACGTTGGGCACAAAAGTCACTGATATGCCTTAAACAACATGAACTAGACCTTGTCGTTCTCGAGGTACTCCCTACCATTGAGGCCAATGGGGAATATACCAAAGAACTACATGCTAGGTTTCTGGCTCTAAAAGTTGGGCTCAAGAAAGCTAATTCAGTGGTTAGGGGATGGATCTTGGATAATGTGATGAACCCCAGCTTTTATCTATGTGTCGTTGAGAAGTCAACAAAGACTATCTATGAAACGGTTCATAAAGGCATAGAGGTGATGATTCTGATGAGAAGAAATATGTCACTGGAAATAACCCAACAAGATCTATTTAGTCCTATACAAGTCGAAAAGTGAATCTACTCAAGGATATGTTCTTGTTTTTCCACATTTATATAAGTTTTAGAATTACCTTGACCCTTACTCACTTATCCAACCACCCTCAACTCTTGTTGCGCTAACTATCATTCACAAACATGATTATACACCAGTTGGATGTTAAATATATATGTGAATGAAAATGTAGATGAAGAGATCTATATAGTGCAACTTAGAGGGTTGGTAGTTTTGGATTAAGGGGATAGAGTATGAAAAATTAGGAAATTGTTTTGGGTTTTTAAATGGCCGTCTTGCCAATGAAATAGTATCTCAATTAAAGATGGATCAGTTTGTGTTGCACTTTTTTCAATATGTGTATGACATGATCCACTTTTGTTACTTTCTTTTATGGGACTTACTTCTTTTATTCTTCTATTTGTGAATAAAAGATGTGGAGAAAATTGGTCCTAAGGATGAAATTCATTAAAGTCAATAATGGAATTTATCTTAGTCAATCGCACTTTGTTGAAAAGGTTTGACTCCTTCGATATAATATTTGGTAAAACTCCTTATAATACTAGTTTTCATGCATAAGAGAATTGTGGGGGTGTGTCCCTTAATTAATATGCAATGATTATAATGAGTGTGACATTCGTAATGAGTATTCTCAACCTGGAATTGTTTATATTTTATAGAAATCAAGTGATGACCACTGGGTTAATTTTTGTCTTTTGATAAAGTACGAGAGAGGTACCATCGATCTAGATCTGCGTTTTAAAATGACTCATGTAATTCTTGAAGGATTTTTTGTTACGCAAACTGGGTCCCTTATAAATGATTAAATAAATGGTTGATTTAGTTACTAAAAGACTTAACCATGAGAGTAATTCTAGAAATGTTTAGTGATAGGACTAGAACCCATTAATGGGAAACCTATGACTAATAATTATATATGATGCACTGACTTCCTATCTATATAGTGTAAATTGTGCATACATGAGAAAATCAAAACTTAATGAATTCATATCCATGCGTGGTGGTCCTATTGAGACAGACTTGATGAATTCACCGTTAAGGTTGTTGTATATTTTCCAAACTTAATGAATTCATAGCCATGTGTGGTGGTCCTATTAAGACGGGCTTGATGAATTCACTGTTGAGGTTGTTGTATATTAACTAGGTTTGTGCCTTAGAAACACCCATATTATGCTTTGAATACATCTATTAGACATGTTAGTTTGGATTGAATTGTTAGTTGGCAATGCATTATAAGACAAGATTGAATGAAGCGAGAAGTGAGTATTTGTGTAGAACTTAAGATCCAACCTAGTCGAAAACCAATTTCACCTACAACTTTTACGTAAAATGGTTAACGAAACCACATAGTTAGGGAAATGATCTAGGCAGTTATTTGTTAGCTACTTGTTTCCTTTATATTTTGACCAAATGACATTATATATCATTCGTAACCCCTATAATCCTTAAGCCTCTTTCTTTGTTAGAAATTATTATAAGCCTTGTAAGACTTTACCATATAACACAACATCGTGTCACAATGCCTTAGGACTAGTCGTTGAGTTTAAGTTTAGGGTGGTAGGTGTTCGTAGTTATGTGATACATTTGTGTGGGTATTATGCTTGTATAGTGATGTATATTTTTATTCACTTAGTTATGATTCTTGCCGGGATTCAAGAAAAGAAAAGAAAGATTGAAAAAAAAATGAATGGAGAAGAAGTAATCATGAATTATTACATCATAACAAGATTCATGTTTAACTTGCAAAAAAAACATGAGAAGTGAAAATAAAAGAATCCAACAAATGATTATTTTTTGAAATATCAAAAGAAATTGGTTTTGGAAATTTGGGAAGCAATTTAATGCATCGAAAGGGTATAAGTGAGCAAATTTTGAACTTCATTAGGAAAAATAGTTACTTGGTTAGTGAGGATTGAGCAAAAATATCACTCTAAATTATCTAAATATACCATACCAAACCCTAAAAAGACCTTGATATCGTTAGTTATGTGGTTGAGTAACAATTGAGTAGAAAGGAAGTAAGCTAATTGACTATTAGACAACATGGAAGGATCGATGATCAACTGATGTCTCTATTTATGTGATAGATTAATCTAGTAATGGAGCATAATTTTATGCTTATTTAGGACTTAATTTAGGGATTTTCCTAATATATTGATATTTTACACTTTCTTGCCTAGTTTCGGTGTTTATGTGATTTCTAGAGCTTTTGTGCGTAACTTGTGTGTTAAGTGTGCAAATATTAGGTAATTGGATGCTTTGATACTCCAAGATGGTGATAATAAGTGAAGAAAATGAGATTACCTCTTAGTTATTGCAATAAAGGAAGTTTAGACCACTTTTAGAAAGTGAAAACATGTGCCGAACAAATTTGGAAAGTGGATTGTCCGAGTTACTATGAGAGATTTATGAAGAGTCTGGAGAATCCCCTTCATATATAGATATTATTTCGATACAGTAGCGCGTAGTATTTGACGGTTCATGATTCGGAGATGGATTGAATAAGTTGTGTAACTTTTTGTTGTCATGGTTTGAACCAGTCCCCTCTTAGTAAAATGTTTTTGGGTTGGATTTGTCCACTTAAAAGAAGTCCACAACCCATAAAACTGGATGTACCCCTTCATATCTAGATATTAATTTGATTCATTAGCGCGTAGGATTTGACAGTTCATGATTTGGAGGTGAACTAAACAAGTTGTGTAACTTTTTGTTGTCATGGTTTGAACCAGAGCCCTCTTAGTAAAATGTTTAAGGGTTGGATTTGACCACCGAAAAAGAATCCCACAACCCATAAAAATGGATGTACCCTATATATACTTGTTTTTAACATTAGAAATTGATCCCCAATCATAACCATTAAGCATAAATTGCCTGGAGCAAAAAAGAAGAAGAAATTTCGAAGCAGTTCATGCCATTCCAACTCTTTCGTCCATCACGCGTCAACAATTAATAGTGTAATTTTATTCTTGTTTTTCATTCTAAACATGAACATCACATTATTAGTTCTTAGTTTTATTATTTTCGTATGCACTAGTTCAATCATAGCTTGAGAACAATAAATGTAGTAAACCCTAGTTTTTTTATGCTTTTATTGGATTGGGAGATTACATATTTAATTTAAATTATTATTTTAGGTGATTTGTATTATGTATTTATCATATACTCCATCCTTTGATCTGTACAAGTATAATGTTGGCCATAGTAATTAGGATTGTCACCTGACGGGGGGTTGGGTTATTGAGAACGATACTTAGTTGTCTAGTGTGCGGTTGTGATCTTGACGGGCTTGCCTAGCTAGATAGTCAATAAGGTTACAAATTTTAAACTGATCGTTGAGTGGGGTAACCTTACCCAAGCCCCGTAGCAGTGTTTAATTAGCCTATTAAGATACCTTGACGGAAGTTAGGAGGAATTTAGAATCCCGACTATTGCATATTTACACAATTCGCCCTTTCACAATAAAACGTAAAATATATACTATTAGGAATTACTTGCAAGTTCTCTAACTATATTCTCATTCTTTATCATTCGTTTATTTACTTATCTTTAGTTTAATTATTCCTTAGTTAATAATTGTATTTGCATTCCAATTTTATAAACCCAAAAACAAATAAATATTTGTTTTATCTTTCGCGTAGTCAATCTAACAACTCGTTCTAATACACCAATCTAAGAACACTATTCAAATATTGACTTTTGTAGTCCCCGTGGAGACGATACTCTACTTACTTACTTTATTACTTATCAACAATCTGTACACTTGTGGAAAGTCCTGTTCTCTCGAGTTGTGCATTTACTTGCATTATTTCATAACACCTTGGGAGATGACATCACCTTATCTCCACAACTTTGAGCCAAGTGACCCTTTTGCATTGTGAAGCTAGCTGATTATGAAAATTTAACGTTGTTGATTATTTGTATGATTAGTATTTTGAGGATTATCAAATTTTATGAACCTTATGAGAAGTTATCTTTACGTTTTGTAGGTTTAATTGCTTATTTCTACATGACACTTGGTAATTCTTGGTTTCCATTTTTGTGCTTAAGTTGTTGAGACAACACTGCTTTGAGTTGGGGTTCTTGATGTCTCACGTTTTGTGATATAATTTAATACTTTCGAGACATTTTTTGGATTGTTTTATTATTGAAAAGTTGTGATTTATCCCTTGATTTAGAATATATTGTATTCTTAGCTGTTATATGAGATTATTCGTACTTTAGAGCAATTGGAGGTAGTTTTGTTTTTAAATTTTGTATTTCTTAAACCATGTATGATTCGAGGATGAAAAGTTCAAGCTAAGGATTCGATAAGATGAGGAAACACCCCCATGAGTGGAAACGAGATCGAGACAATCCAAGAATTTAAGAAGATCACTTGAAGTCACAGCACCAAATCTGAAAAACAAATTGTCAACTTGCAAAAATCCCAAAAATCAATTTGTAACGAATTTGATTATGATATTTTGGATCAGGGCATCTCTTACAGTTTATCACGCATATGAAGAAAGGACAATCCATTCTGAGTTGAGAGGAAAATGTTATGGACATTTTGGTAAACTAACTTGAGAAATCCAAATTTAACAAAGAAGTTTGTCACTTTTGGCCATTTTCTGGGCCCATGACTTAAACCTCCAAAATTCCTAGTATATATTAGTAGTTTTTCATTTATTTAGACACATTCTATCACACTTTCATTATTATTATCTTGTGGAGCGAGAGAGAAATAAGGAGAGTAAGAAAATGAACACAATATCTCTTATCTTTTAAATTTCTTCTTACTGTAAAATCGATCATATGTTTTTAATTATTTTTCTACATTATCTAAGCATGCGATAAACATACTTTAACTTGAGCATTCATATGTATGAACCTACATATGATGTGAGATTTATCTTCAATGAAACTTGGGATTACATGCTAATTTAATTTATTTTAGTTTAGTTTTTACGTCAACGAATATCTAAAATTAACTAATATTACGTGCTTAACTTTTTATTCCCGATGGAGAACAAACTATACTTATACTTTTATTACTTGTGATGACTCATACACTTGCGAAGTATCATATTCCAAGAGTTATTTTTATATCACACATCAAGGGAAACAATGACATAATTGTGCCTTTTACATAGACATACTTATCATATTCAAGCCATTTGAGATCATCGCTTTATAAAAAAAATCCATGACATTTTTTGGGGGCTTTATTTAAACTATATAGAGATTGAACAAATTTGCACACTTGATTTTCTTTTTTCAAAACCACATACCCTTGTGTTGTTCTATAAATGTCACCTTTTTTAGTTTTTCGTTTGGAAAGTTGCTCACAACTATTTGATGGATTTTAAACTTGTAGATTGTATGGTCGCAATCAACATCAATGGATAATATTCTGTATAGTGGTGAATATGTGCAAAAATAGCACAAAATTTCCTTTTAATTGTAACCTTAGACTACAATTCTTGTTTTGTACTTTTCAACAACTCTATTAGTTTTAAATTTCATTATGAATATCTAATTATTTCCTAAGAATTTACTATTAGGGATTTTTTTCTAGTTTAACTTATGATTTTTCATTATGGAACCCATCTCGTTATTTACTAGTTCATTCAATAAAAAATGTATATAGTAAACATCGGATTCTTGAACATTAATGTAACATATTCCAACAAGAAAGTGAGGATGTCAAGAGCAAAAGACGTAAGGTTCTCATCCTTTTAGTTCGTCTAGATTCATCTGGATTAGGTCATAAGTAGTAGATATCTTGTGGAAACAAAAATTGTCTTTTAGGCACTAAATGATGACAACATCATATGTATATATACCATATAAAATTTATATATTAGTTCAACAACAAACTAACTTAATATAATTATTAATTATGATTAAAAGGTATAAATGTGAACAACGACAAATTATTTTGACAGAATCATTCAATGTAAATAAAGACAAATTTCAAATAAAGATGAAAACAACTATCGCACATGGTATTACAACTTTACAATGTTCTCGATTCAGTCGATACAACATATTTAGTTGTAAAACAAAATCAAAAAACAACGCATACTTAAAAAAAATTACAAATTGCTTTTAAGAAATTATAAAAAAGGGAAATAGATAGTATTTTAAATCATTTTTTTAATTTGTTGTGTAGTAAAATTGTTGATATCTCATTTTTCCAATACTATTCCTATATTTAAAATAGTGTAGTAAAAATAGAAACAGTACTATTTATCTTTCTAACACTCGAAAAACATTAGATCCCTGTTTTTTTTTTTTTTTAATTGTTGATTGTTTAGTCGTTACCACCCTCATACTAGATCCGTATAAATACCACCTCATATCTCCAAAACTATTCACTCAAACCACACTCCTCTATGATGCACCCAGTGTAAACACTAAAACAAAACCTAGCGCCACCTATCAAACATCCAGCTCAGCTCCATACTTTGAAAATCTCTTCTCTAACCATGGAAACGGCCGCATTATATCCTTATCACCCTACATAAAACCATCACTCTCCTTTACTTTTTAAGCTTCAGCTTAAGCTCTTCTTCTTCTTCCTCCTCTTCTACTCAACTTCACATAAGTAACAGTACTATATACGTATAGTTATCCGTATATATATTTGCTTCGCATTCTATTACGCATTTCAAACCCTAGGAATTCTCCGGTGCATTTCGATCCGATGATCTTAGCTGTTCTTAATTAATATTTATATATATTTTTTTAGTAATCCTTTTGATATAATTAGTACAGAGATGTATAAGAATCAGTTACAGGAGCTTGCGCAGAGGAGCTGCTTCAATTTGCCGGCGTATACTTGCATAAGAGAAGGTCCGGATCACGCGCCGAGGTTTAAAGCTGTCGTTAACTTTAACGGAGAGACGTTTGAATGTCCAGCGTTTTGCACCACGCTTCGTCAAGCTGAACATTCTGCTGCTGAAGTGGCTTTGAATGCTCTTGCTTGCCGTGGGCCCTCTAACTCTCTTGCGGCTAGAATTCTGGTGAGGTTTTTTGTTTTTGTTTTGTTGAATTTTCCGTTAGGGTTTTGACTTATCTGTGCATGTGTAAATGTAATTTGTTTTCTGGCGAAATTAATTTACATGAGTAGGTGTATAATTAATGCTCATATTGATTCAGCGATCGTATGATTAGTAATGCTGGAATTCTGAAATGATTTTAAATCATAATTTTAATATAATTAAAATAAGCTTTGTTTGTATTTCTTATGCTTATTTGATTAAAAATATATTAATTGGGTAAATTTATGCTAAATCATAATTTTATTATAATTAAAGTTAGATCTGTGAGTATGTGTTATATGCTTATTTCCTAATTGTTAAGGTACTTAAAAAATGTTGGAATTTTTTTTTTTTGAGTGGCTTGTACTTGGATCATAATTTAGGAACATGATGAAGAAGGGTTTTTTATTTATGGGTTTGGGTGAATTGCACCACATTGTTTCTGGTGTTATTGGAAATTACCAAATATACCCCGTGTTTCAAATTTTATCTCCACACGGGTACATTTGTTACCTTTTGGGATACCACAAGTAATTTTGCTGCTTTTTGAAACACGGGGGGTATTTGGCTAATTGTTGGAATCACTCATGCAATCTACCTGTTTGGCTTTATTCCTTATAAAAGATCCTCAATTTACTCTAGATCTGTGGAGTTTCTCTTTTGGTATGTTTGATTGGGGACAAGCATAAAGGAAATTTTTCAAACGTAATGTTTAACGACAAAAGTATATGAGTGATCATGGTCATGGTGATGGTCACAGATACGGTGCTTGTCTTCGAGTCTATCCCCAATAAAAATACTGCTACCAACGTGTTGGGATTGTTGTCGCTTTTTAGCGACAAAAGTATAGGAGCCGTCATGGTCACGTTCATGGTGCTTGTCTTCGTGTCCAGCCTAATCAAACATACCGCATTTTTCGTGACCAAAAGAGAAACGTCACAGATCTAGCGTAGATCCTCTTTATCGTCATACCATGATCGATAATCTTTCTAAGGAATAAAGTCAAAGGGGATGCACGAGTGGTTCCGGGTCAATGAGAGACAGCCAGATATACACATGTGTTTCAAAAAGTGGCAAAAAATGATTTTTTTTTTTTTAAGGATTGGGATTTTTTAAATTTTAACCACAAAAGTATAGGCAGGAAACCCTTTTCGATTAATTTTGTTTTTTAAAAATGTGATTCGAGTTGATTATATATTTATATATTTTAACTTTTTAAAGTATTAAATGGTCAAAATACATTAAAATTTATTGATTATATATTTGCGTGTTCTTGTGCTCTTGTCCAGTTTAGAACTTTTTTTGTTCTTCAACTCTGCTAAAACACATAGAAAATGTCTTAGTTCTATTTCAATGCCAGTAATATAACTTGTTATAGTTAAATCAGTCTTCAATTATTGTGGTGAATTATCAATTAAGTCCTTCATTACACAGCATCTGTTATGTAGATATACTATAATTCTGACTGTTGTTGATTCATTCAGTGCACTTGTTCTCTGGTTTTGTATTTCAACTGGGCATACTAAGTGCCATTATTTTTTACAATAATTGGAAACATATAATATCAGATTTTCTCCAAAGTTTGTTAAAATTGTAGTACTAATAAGAGTGTGATAATGTACAGGATGAGACAGGTGTGTACAAAAATCTGCTTCAAGAAGTTTCACAACGTGTAGGATCATCACTGCCTGTGTACACAACTGTTAGATCTGGTCTGGGACACCTTCCTGTGTTTAGCTGCACTGTTGAATTAGCTGGAGTTTCATTTACTGGCGAGGTAGCAAAGAATAAGAAGCAAGCTGAAAAAAATGCAGCTATGGCAGCATGGTCATCTCTAAGACTCTGTAAGTTATATATATATTTTGTTAATAGTTAATGTTTTTATTTTAAGTTATTACAAGAAATAATTAAGTTATTGTTTATTGATGAAGTGGTTCAACAAACTGGTGGTACTTCATTGCACAAGGGAAATAACGATGAGCAGGAACATGTAATTGTAGCTCGTGCACTTGAAAAGTTTCTTATGAAGGCTAAAATAGCAAAGGTACAGCTTCCCATTCGTTTCCCTGCTCCTGCTCCAAGGCCATCAACTATACAGCAAACCACTCAGGCAACTTCAAAGATACTTCCTATGATATGCCCAAAAACATCTCATTCTCGTAACAACAACAATAGGCCTGTTATGAACAAGAGGACAAATGTAAGTGTTAATGCTATTGCTAATGCTAGTGCTAGTGACGGCTCTTCATCATCATTGGAGACCAACAGAGTCCAACCCCGACCTCAGAAGTTCCCTGCAGCTGGAGCGGCACCATATATACCGATAAAACGTTTAGGAGGAGGAGTTGCACCACCTGTTAATGTGCGAAATGCTATACCTGTTTTCTCTGCTGCACCAGTTCCTCCACCTATGCAGACTCAACGTGTGATACGCCCTCCATCTTTGGGCGGCATTGCACCACCACCTGTCTCCATCAGAAACGCTGTTCCAGTTTATGCTGCTCCACCCATTCGAGTTGAGGATCGTTACCTTTCAGCTACGTCCTTTTCAAAAGCTCCTCCAGGTATCAAAATTGAGGAACCAACTGTTTTCAAAGCTCCTTCACCTGTTATAGTGAAGGGACTACCATTCCCTAATATTTGTAGAGCTCTTATTGAGGATCCTACTTCTGGTCCTACACTTCTTCCATTGTGGACTGAAGAGCCAAAACTTGTTAGACCCCGACCTGCTGCTGCTGTTCGAATTGATGAAGGTTCATCAATGTTGAATGTCCCTGTTTGTTCACCAGCTACTGGAATTGTTCGTGACAAGGTGGGAACTGTTGGAGTTGAGAATAAGCTAGAGGAGGAGTTTCTGGAGGAGATTCAAGGCTTTAATAATTTAGAAATATAATATCAACCAGGAATGTCTTTTTCGTTTAATCTTCTCTTTTTTGTGAAATGGATTACATGACTTTTTTGTGGGTGTTTGTTATAATGTTTGGTTATTATGTACATTTACTGCTTGGTTTTCTTGATTTTGCTCGCTTAAGTTTTTACTGTTTCACTAGAATATATAATTAGTGATATCGTAATGCCTAGAGTTATTATCATGTTAATTTGCATAGCAGGGAAAAGAAAAGATACCTCTTTTTTTAGATTGGGAGTCACAGACTTGCGTCTACCAATCAGGAGTAAGTGGTGTGGGTTGTTTCTTTTGTTGAATTAACCATCTATGTGGCTAGGTTTGCTTGCATTGTGTTGTGTTCCGTTATAATTATTTATTATAATTTGCTTGCTTGATCTCCCGGATGATGAGGTTGTCTCTTAGTTAGGAGATTTATAGGGTTATATTTTCCAAGTAGCTACAATAGGAATAGACTTGTAGGGATAGGGATAGGGCCATGGCTGCAACAAACTGAACCTAGTTGAACTTGAGCTTGAGCTTGGTTTGAGTTTGAAACAAACCGAGCCGAACCAAACTTTAGCTTTATTGAGTTTAGTATGTTAACTAACGAGCCGAACTCAAACGAAACCTTAGCGAACTCGTTTTTTCCAAACTTGAGTTCGACTCGGATTGGTTCGTTTAAGACTCATTTAAGTTCGTTTAAAAATAAACTTGTATAAGCTCGACTCGTTTATTTTTACCAAGCCTATTAACGAGCTTTTAAAGAACGAGTACCAAACTGTTCACGAGCTTAACGATCGGGCTTATACAAGGCTGAGTTCGTCTCGTTTAGTAAACGAGCCTAAATCATAGGGCTATATAGCTCGTGGGCCGTTATGTACAAGTCGAAAAGTACAAGGTTTTAACTTGTCAAAATGACTGAGTTTCTTAATGACCATGAGGTCTCAGAATTAAATCTTACTCTGCATTTGAAACAAAGGAAACGGAAATACCCACACTACAAAACTCTAAAATGGAACTAAGAAATAAGAAACAAGATTTAAAGTATCCTAGATTTTCTAAGATATTGTGTATGTTCAACATGAAACTGAAACAAGACTCAAAGTATTGTGTATGTTTAGTTGTAGAAAAGACATTTCCGACCAAAAGAAGTTTAGTTGTGGAAAATGAATCTGAATCTATTTAGAGAGGTAAAAACAAAATTAAAGTCGGTAGAATATTTCTCAACTTCATATTGTATTCCTTTTTGTCAAGATATATATTATTGCACTAAGAAATATATAAAAGATAAATTCTCTATCCTTTGTCTAGATAACTTATGAAAATAATTTTGTCATAAATGGAAGATGAGATGAAAATCGCAACTTTTAGGGCTTTCAGTGCATGAAACTTCTAGTATACATAACGTCAAAAAGGGTACCCACCAACTAGTAGTAGTCTTCACAATTAAAAACTAGAATAAAATATTGACCACAAAAGCAGTGCGAGTGACAAAAGTCTAGAATACACCTAGTAGTTTCTGTGCATAATGTACAATCTGAGTGGCCCACTTGACTTGATTATTTAAGCAGTAAAAGAAGCTTCTACTGCATAAAGTATAGAAGCAGTATCAAAACGGAAATTTCGGAAGCTCTGGCCAGGAGGATTAGTGTGTGAAGAGGAGGAGGATTGCCCATCTGCTACAGCTTTGGTCACAACAGTCTCTGTTGAATTGTTCTTTGTGCTCCACACACTCAATGCTACACAAGAAAACATAACTGTTACAAAAATGTAGGCAAGGACTCAAACTTGACTCAGTTTTTATATCCTGTGAGATAAAATGAGGGACCTTTTAGAGGGCGATTAGATCTAGGTATTCCTGGAGGCTGATGTGATGAAATCCATGACCTTAAAGCTCTGCAAGAAAAATCACTCAGTTAGATTCAATATGGACAAAGTTAAACCATAAGAGCTTTTTTGCAGTACAAAAACAATGTTAATGTCCTAACTTTAAAAATGGAGCCACCATGTAAAGCTTAAGACCAGATACCCCTCGAGATATGACATCATCACTTGCAGGTTGGAGGTCATCAAGGCGTTGCCATGCTATTTCCTGGACAAGACAAGACAAAAATACGATTTTCATATACTTCCAAAATCCTTAATCAATGTTTTTTTTTGGATTGGTTCATTTACACTACGCACAAATGATTAGCACAAATGATTAGATTATAGGAGGAATGAGATGCTAATTAATGCTTGGGGACAGTATATAGACAAGGAATCTCGTGCCTTGTAACTAACAATTTATTTCTCCAGTAGATACAATTAAAAGGTAAAGCGATACTCAAAGAATTTGTCATTTTCTAATAAATATGTGAATTGGAAGAATCTCATACACTTATCTCTTTTTTAGTAAGTGGAGCAAAGGCTGTATCATCTTTCACTCCTGCAACTATGTAAAGCCGTACCCTTTGCTGTCCAAATATCATCTCTATATAGTCCTCTTTGTTCAGAAATTTCGAAAAGTCAAAACCTGTTTCCTCCAAGACCTGTATCCATGGTAGCATTAATTTAAATATGCAAAGTATGGTAAATGATTTCTTAAGAAGCGAGTCTAAATACTTCTCTAACAGCACATGCATGGTCTTCCTCATCTTTGCTTTTCTTGCCACGAGGAAAACTCCAGCTTGATCCCTTCCATCCTTTCACTAGCAAACACTGAAGATCACCAAATTTTTACAAGACAAATCACAAATAAATTCAATTTTTGGGAAAAAGATGATAAAACAGCCTTGAAGATCCGTATACATTAAAGTACACCATGAACGCTCATAACACATCCTTGATGCATAGAGTGAGCACATTTGTTGTTATTTGTAAAATTATAAGGAGGATAAAAGTAGTAAACATCAATATGTATGAATTCTTACCCGTTCATAAGATTCGTCAAGGATAATAGCGCCAGTTACAGGCACACGAACTTTGTATGATGTAAAATCCTTAAATATGTCATCTATGTGTGCAACGTAAGGCCTAAAAACGTCACAGCTGTTAAACACTAAAGTAAGTTAAGGAAAACAACGCCACCACAATATTACGATAACAGTTAGTTAAACCTATAGCTCGTAACTGAAGATAGAAATCAGACTATCTCAGCTATCGATTGATAAAAGACATGGAAACGAAGGTAATTATATTAGGCTCTACAATGATCTTATGAAATGTAGAAAGATAGTAAAGGATACGTAAAGAAGTGAATTCCTTCAAAGTTAAGGATTTCAAAGATGGATCTTTCTCTACGGTATTGTCTTCGTAATACCAATGAGCATACTCCACCAGAAATAAAATCCTCTCGAATGATTGCTGGTCTTCTTTAGGCACATTCAGGACAAAGCGACTGCATTAAGCAATTAAATACGATAAGCCTAAGTAAAATTCCCATTGAAACGAAGTTTTTTTAAAACAATATTGTATATTGATAATTAAAATTAACTACATCACTTTTACTTATTAAAAACTAAAATTGACAAAAAATATACGTTAAAGGATAACAAATATAATATTAAATAATAAATGTAAATATTTATGTATGTACACCTGCAGAGATCGTCGAGGAGCTCTTTAGGAGGAAGGCCATTTTTGGAAAGCGCAGTTGGATACCGATGAGGCCCTGACATTTACTTATTATTAGTATTATTTAAAATTAAGAATAGCGAAGCTCTTTGCTGAACCCTAACTATTCAGAAATATGTATATATATGAATATACAATCTGTAGGTGTTTTTATGTATGTGTTGCACTGGAAGGGGAAAGTGAGGGTGAAGTTGTTCTCTGATTGAGTCAAAGGGAAACAGGAGCTCTTTGTTCCCAACTTTATCTAAATATCAAAATAGTCCCTCTACTTTAGTTAAATAGTCACAAAGATCCCTCAAATTACTTTTTGTAATAACTTCTTTTTTGGTTGTTCATATACTAGAAGAATAGTTTGAGCTCTTATCTAACATCATAATTTATTTGATGGATTTTTTTTGTTCGGTTTTGATACAAACGATAGCTAGAGACTTGCACATTTGGCCAATGAGTCTGCAAAGTCATAGAGACATCTTTTGGTGTAACGTATTTTTCATTCCAAGAACCTCTTGATGCAAAGTCATAGAGCTTGTTGAAGTGCCATTGTTCGATATCTCTTTGAATGTTGATCCCTTAGCTATAAAAGCCCTTGTTGATGTGGTTGGTTGCTCTTCACAACCCCCACAAGCGCCATGATCGTAGTATTTTGGAACTGTCAAGGGACCCGTCCCTTGACAGTCCAAAACCTTAGAGAAATCATATCTAAGGAAAAACCCCAAGTCATTAGGCACTCTGAGACCAATACTTACTTTTTTGCTAGCTAAGAAGTTGAAAATGAATTTGTTGTGGTGTGTTGACCCTGATGGTATCTTGGGTGGTATGGCTCTTTTTGGGGTAGACAAATGGGAATGTGAGGTACTCTCTTCCTCTCTTAATCATATTTCACTGTCTACTTGTACTGCTAATGGTATTAATTGGTTTATCCGTTTCATTTATTCCCTCCTTGATAAGGATAATACAAAATTGTTTATGGGAACTTTATTGAAAAACCCTCTAACTGACGCCCCCAATGTTTTCATAGGAGACTTTAATGATATTCGTAACTCACAAGAAAAATTAGGGGTTGAATAAGTCTATCTGATATGGAACATTTAATAGCAATATTATCCTTAATGAACTAGCTAAGATTTCCTCCAAGGGTTGTAATTTACGTGGAGAAATAACATAAATAATGATAATCTTATTCTCCAAAAAATTAATAGAGGTCTTTGTTCTCCCAGTTGGGTTAATCTATTCCCAAAAGCTTGAATTCATAATGCCCCCTATAGGCTTCGATCATTCTTCAATAATCCTTTATCTTATATGATCCTTCCCTAGTCGTGTCTTCAAAATTTCTTAAACTTGATCCTTCATGGCGTGCGGTTGATTCTTATAATGTAGCTATCATGAATTGTCTCCTTAATTCCCATAATTTTAGTGGTCCCCCCACTACAGATTTCATAAAAGATTATTTTGTTGTAAGTAAACCATTCTTCTATGGAAAACATCTAGCCTTAGGAATAATGCTAAAATAATAAATCTGTTAACCAAGAAATTAAAAATCTTGATGCGTATCAACTCCAGTGGTCTGAGTGGATCTCTTTCGGAACAGTTATCCTTGATTTATAAAGAAATTGAGCATTATTGGTCCCTTAAAGAGAATATTGGGCCACTTGTTTACGCGTCATTTGGCTTAGATTGGGGGATAAAAACTCCAAATTCTTTAGTCTATCCACTAAGATTGGGGGATACTCTAACATTAAGGTTGATATCCATAAAGCTTATGATAAAGTTAGATGGTCTTTTCTCTTCAATATTCTTGAGAAACTTGTGTTTGTTGACATCTGGAAATCCTTTATCATAATATGTGTTACCTCTATTACATTTAATGTCATTTTGAATGGTCACCAGGCAGGTTCTTTTAGTCCTTCTCGTGGACTGAGACAGGGAGACCCTCTGTCTCCGTATCTCTTCACTATTGCATCAAATGTGCTATCTTTACTTATCGAGAAGGACTTTAAGGCTTGAGATATTAAAGGCATTAAATTGAGCAATCAAGGTCCCTCAATTCACCATAACCTATTTGCTGATGATTCCATTTTCTTCCTTCGTAACTCAGCTTTAGAAATTCATGCATTTCATGGTGTCCTCTACAAATTTTGCTTTGCTTATGGGCTTACTCTAAATCTCAACAAATACTCTATTTTTCTAAGCCTTAATACATCCTCACCTATGAGATACTTAATATCAGAGGCGTTTAGTATGTCAATTACTGACGATTTGGGCTTATACCTGGGTTTAGCTACTGAATGGGGAAACTCTAAAACTAAGTCATGGATAAATTGATATCCAAAATCCAAACTTGTGGGTTGGAAAAAATCTCTCCTTTCTATGTCTGGGAAAGACACTCTTATCTCAACGATTATCCATGCTTTCCCACTCACTTCACGTCCCTCTTAGCCATTCCTAAGGGAATGATAAAAAGGATCAACTCCTTAACTAGTCATTTCCTTGGGGTAATGAAGAGGAACAGGGTATCCACTAGATTAACTGGAACAAAGTAGTATCCCCTAAAATCTCTAGTGGTCTAGGTATTAAGAACCTTGAAGCTTTTAACCTGCTTCTGCTTTCCAAACAAGCCTGGTCTATCCTTAGTAACCCTAAATGCCTAGTCCATCAGGTATTGAAAGGGATCTACTTTCCAGATAAATGCTTAACGAATCCCTTACTGTTATAGGTTCATGTTGGATGGAATAATAATCGCAAAGGATGCTCTTTCCTTGATTCCCATGCCATCAAACCTACTGTGAATGGGAGGATAATTAGCCTGGCTTTATCCTTGAAACCTCCTTCTAATAATGAGGATCCAAACTTCGGGTCGTGGCTAATCACTATTTTGAACAGTAAATTTCGTGTCTGAAAAAAAAAATCATAGACGTAAATATTAATCTGCTTTATCCAAAAATAATTTTTGTTCAAAATTAGTTATAACGATTTTAAAAGAAAATTCATGGACTCGCGCGTGTAATGAAATTAGTAGGTGGTGGTGGTGGTTATGGTAGAGGTGGTGGTTATGGTGGCTGTAGTGGTGGTGGTGGAAGTATCTTATTATTTGTTTAATATTTAAAAATAAATATAAAATAATATATTTAAGAATAAAGATAGTAAAGATATAAAAATTAGGGAAAATGACCCAAAAAATCAAAATAATATTATTTTCAGCCCAATAACATCAATGACAAAATTTCTTCCCAATAACATCATTAACTAAATTTCTTCCGTGATGGGAATCGTCCTTGACGGGAATCGTCCTTGACGGGAATCGTCCTTGATGGGAATCGTCTTGACGGGAATCGTCCTTGACGGGTAAACATGTAATCTTATAATAGTAAGTTAATGGATGATTCTTTGGGGCAAGTATAATATTATTTTGATTTTTTGGGTCATTGACCCTAAAAATTATAAAAGAGATGTTTTCTATAAATAATTATTTCATTATAAATTTTCTTATAAAATAAATTATTAAAGACTTAATTTAACAATTAGATACTTTTATTAGGTTCCCTTTTGTAAATACAAAAAACTTATAGAGTAATTAATTAAAAAATCAATATACAAACCTATTTTGCAATTTTGAATAATATGAGGACCTATTTTGCAATTTTTGCATAATATATGGACCTATAGTGCAATTAAGCCAAGAAAAAAAACCAGACCCGTTCAAAAATTGTTGGCTTTGCCCCTGCCTATAATGTGTCTTCTTTCTTTGCCAAAAAACTCCTAACGCAACTGACTTTATAAAATTAGGGAAGTCACCTGTAACCTAATCATCTGTCTCTTGTATTTTTGAAAAGATCAAATCTTATAAATTATAATACACATACATATGTATAGGATGCTGTATAAAAGAATATCCTTTTATTATATATGTAAAGAGAAAACGAAAAAATGAAACACGAATAAGATTCCCAAATGAAAATTTTTGTGCCTTGAGTGAGGGTGTATTACATCAAATTGATTCACATATTTCCCGTTCTTTTCCCAATTTGATAGAATTAGAGCAATTTCATAATTTATATTTCCTGGGTTGTTCATCAATAGAAACAATGAGTACCCCTGATAAAACATCTGACACGATAGCTACCCCTAGCTAGCAAAAAGGAATTGATTCAAAATTATAGTATTAAATAATATGATCATCCTTTTGTGAATAAATGTATGCACTCTCTAAGTAACAGTTATGGGATAAGTTTCCAAGCTTTATGCATCATCTCATCTTCTACGAAAGGTCTCAAAGACCACATCATGCAGTAGCTTTCTAATTCTCCAGAAGATGACTTCATACTAAGTGATGAAACTATCCTTTCCTGCAAAATTGAGGGTTTCATTAGGCACAAAAAAAAAAGATATAAAAGTAAAGCTAGTTAGTTAGGTACCTGCATGGTGTAGTCTTTTTTTACCATGCTATAGATTATAGCCATCATGACAGCATAATCAGTAGCATCAGATTTCTTACAACAAGAAGAGAGTAATTCCTCCTACAGAAACGTAGTTATTTATCAGACATTTAGAAATCATATCATCGCTAATTAAAAAGTGGACTACAATGACATGTTATATAGTCAAATAGAATGAAAGAAAATGGTCATACATTGTCATGTTCCAGCTGTAAATTATACAAATTATCCGTTGTTTCAGCTTCCACTTCAGTTTCTGCGTTTTGCAGAAGAAGCTCAAGTTCATCCACTATATCTTTTCCTGCAATTAAAATGAGCAATTAAGCAAAAAAAAAAGTGGTAAATAAGATGAGCTAATCAAAATGGAACTTAAAGAAGTCCAAGAGTGTCAAAAGTAAGATAAGCATTTCATTACCTTTATTCAAATGGTCAATTAGCCCAGAATGACATGTATTGACTTCTGAAAGCACGTTCCAAAAACATGATTAAAGAGAGATCAAAAAGCTTTAAGCAATATAAAAAAAGGACACTTACACTTCGTTATATTGTGTACACTATCATGCACATTTACACCTCCAGCTTCAATATAGGATGAAAGCCTTTTAGTTTCATTTGCTTTAATTATTTGTTCAATCAATTTAGATGACTTCTCAATTGGTGGTCTTCTAATAAATTCTGCACAAAATGCAAAGAAAAATTGAAAAGAATAAGCATATAATATTAATATATATTAACTTAACAGCAAAGATATTTACATTCTTAACTCGAAAATACTCACCGAGTCCTTGTTGAAAACCAGTCAATAATCTGCTTCCTATAGTAACTAACTCCTCAAATTTTGCAATCCTGTTTCCAAAAATCAATATAAAATATACTGTAATAGTCCCTGAATAAATAATATTTGTACATTGAATTAAAAGCAGGTTTAGTGACCTTTCCATGAAACTTGAATAAATCTGAAACATCTTTTCATTTGATTTAAATATTATCCGCTTGTTTTCTTCACTCTCCATTCTGGAAAAATAAAATAAAATAAAAATGTAATACCCTGATAAATACAATGGCTTTCTTAAAGTGTAATATGCCTAGTATAAGGAGGAAGCACCTCTCAAGCGCAAGGCACTAAACCTATGATAACTATTATCACAATAAAGTATGCATTACCAATAGCTATTAAAACCCATATACATAAAATTCGATTCCCTATAATTTTAACATAAAATAATCTTAGTAAACTTAATAAACCAAAGAATGAATCGATTCTTACCCCTAGAACAAGAGATATTAAAATCCAAGCTAAAACTAATTCAGTACAAAATTGGTCTTTTTCTTATATGCTAATACTTGTACAGGATGCTTTATAAACTGATGAACCCCTTAAAGACAAATAAATCCTTACTTTATTGTAAAAAATTCAAAATCTAACATATAAGAGCAAATTGCTCACTCCAATAGTTGCTGCAATTCATGGGGACCCAAAACTTATACGATATTCCTGTTAACCCATACGCTATTCCAAGTGCATCAGAATCACACAGCAAAACTCTCCTCTGTCGTTTTAGGACCGTGGGGAGATTTGTTCAGCCAAAAAGAAAAAAGATTGAACATTATAAAAACTTGTACAATTGTATGAAAAACACTGAAAAAATATGAAATTCAGTTTAATAAAATCAAAATAATTTTTTATATTTTTAGCTATTATTTTACCTTAAGATTTAGTTGGTGTAACTGGTTGTTGGAGGTGAAAGATTATCTCCGTAAAGCGGTGATGATGGACGCAGGTGGTCGGACAGCGGCTGTGTAGTACGTATGAGAGCGTGAGTTTTTATGTTATTTCTATTGAGTAATTGTGTCTCCTTTTTCAAAAGTGTTTTTCCCTTTAATCTTATGATATATACCAAGGTGTTATTTGAGTTATGAAAGGTTTAAAGATATAATTCTCTATGTGGATGTGATGAAATTTTATTTGGGTGGTATGGGTTTGAGAAATTTGGAAAAAAGATTTTCAAATTCACAGGAAGTTTCTAATCCTGGTCATTATCAACCTTGTTCCTAGAATAACTTTTTCCAACCAAGAGGTCAAGTTCCATATCAAGGAAATCGGAATTATAATCGACCTGCTCCTCCACAACAATCTGTGAACAACGCATATACCGATACTTTAGCTCAGAAGGCTTTACCACAGTATCCTCAAGAAGGAGCTATAGGTGATCAACAATTGAAGAATTTTATTGATCTTATGACCACTAATATGCATTTCGCGGAACGAGGAGTTAAGAGAACAAGAAGCTTAAATTCAGATTTTAGGTACGCAAGTAGAATAAGTGAATAAAGTTCTTACTAATATTATGGAACAAAAAGAATTGAAAGCTATCGAAGGAGGTGATGCCAATGTTGGATTCGAAGCTTGTAAGGCTATTCACCGTCTCTATGAACTTCTTGTACTCGATATCACCATTCAAATAAGTGATTCGTAATGATATGGCGACGATAAACGGATGTGTGGTGGTGGTTCCGCCCCACTCTTATCTTACACTCTCGGTGCATCAACTACCTCTATCGCTTCTCAACATCCTCTTTCTCAACCCAATATTCAACAACCACCTAATCTAGGTTAAGCTTGGTTGGATTTATCTTTTTCGAAATCCACACTACAATAGATGCAATTTGTGGCGATTCCACTATCTTTACAACTTAAAGTCTAATCGCCTTACACGACTTGAAACCAACATTGTTGTCACTATTTTGAATGAACTTAACATTAGTACTCGTACCTTGTCCAATTTGCATATGAGGATCTTGTTTTAATTGATGAATGGTCGTAGTGAGGTGCGTCAATCATTGTTCCATAAGTTGCTTATATTGTTGCATGCTCTAAACCAATGATGTAGTGGCATCAATATTCACCTAACTTTTTATCATATCATCCGTTGAAATTTTGATGAAATGATCAAGAGTCTCTTTCAACATACTTACACCTTCTTGTGGATAGGATAGTAGCGCATTCAGAGATTGATTTTCATCAAATACATTGTAACTCGGTGGGTGAAGTGCTTGATTCCCATAGGCTTGCCAACTCATATTTAGATGTTGAGGCATTACTTGAAATATATTGTCTTGAGGGCGAGGTTGGTATAAATTATCTTGTTGATAACCGTGAAAAGTTCCTCGATTTCCCATGAAGTAGACTGACTCGGGGTTGCTTGGACATTCTCCCCAACTATGATTCTAAGCCCCGCAATTCAAACTATATGTTTCCTTCACAAAATTCATATCGAATTTTCTGCCTTGGATGCTTTATTTAAACACTGTAGTAAGTTGTTTCAATTGATCTTTTAAATTGGAAACCTTAGCATCCACAACAGTATTACCATCTACTCATGACGTACCTCTAGTTGAAACATGGGCTCTTGATGATGGACAAATTCTTTTATTCTCGACCATCTTCTCCATAAAACCAATCTTTCCTCGTTAGGATCCATCGAGAAAAATCCCCCACCACCAAGATTGTCTACTCTCAATCTTGAACTCGCTCCGAGTCCCTTGTAAAACATGGATATCTGTAGCTCGGGCGTTGTACCCATGTAATGGAACTTCGCTAATATTTCTTGATATCTCGTTTATGCCTCACAGACACTCTCACCAGCTTCTTGTAAGAAATTAGCGAGCTCTATTTGTTCCTTAAATCTCATGCTTTGAGGATAAAATTCATCAAGAAATCTAACTTGAAGCTCGTCCCAAGATATTAGCTGAGGAGGTTGACGGTCTGACCAACCACTCGCACTTTCGGCTAAGAAGAATTGGAACATTAAATAGTACATCTTCTCTCGAGTGACACCTTAAGTAACGTACCCGTCACAAATCTGCATGAGTTCTGAACAAAACGTCCCAGATCTTGGTGTACGACTCCACTATAATTCCCATAGCTCGAGATTGACTAAGCATGCCCTGATCGGGCCTAAATCGAACGACTTGAATAACTAGAGGGCGAGTCCCTGGGATGCACTCGAAATAGCCCACGAGGGCCTTGCTCTTGCCGTTGAATTTGCTGATTAGACATCTAAATCAGAAGGCGACAAAAACAAAAGAAAAGCATAAAACGAAACAACTAATTCTACTACATTAAATAAAAACACAAAACTAATGATGTAGTACATTATCAAGGAGATATCACTTAAATAGAGATATCAAAGAGTTTCAATGACGATAATAGATTGTGAACTTGAAAGCGATTATTGTAAACTGCTAATACAAATGGTTAATTATTTTATTTTAATTGTCCAATAAAAAAACTAATAAAAGATACTTAGTCAAAATAAAGATAAAATTATAATTAAACGTATTTTCAGATTTTTCTTAAGTGATATTTTAAGTCTAAAAATTAGTTTTCTTTATTTTTTGAATCATAATCCCATCTTTTTTTAGTTGAAGAACACCAAAAAAAAAAAGTAAATAACAAAAAAGTCTAAAGCTTACTTAGTGCCCGTTTGGAAGTGCTTTTTTGGAGAAGCACTTAAAAGTGCTTTTAGCATTTTAAGAGTTTTTTTGACTTTGAAAAGCACTTTTTTGAGAAGCACCAAATAGGTGTTTCTTAAAAAAAGCACTTAAAATAATTTTAGATTTCAAGATTATTTTTAATAATTTTTTTAAATTTTGAATTTTATTCTAAAAGCGCTTTTTTACTCTAAAATAAGCACTTCCAAACGGGCCTTAAGAAATGTTAACACTCACCAAAAAAGTAGAATAAAATAAAAAATAACAAGATATAAGCTCACTCGTCTTCTTCACACACACTTAACCCCCGGCCGCAGCCCTACGCCGAGCATACATAACCAACGCCGCACGGAGATCATTCTCCACCACAAACCACACAGCTACACCATCAAGCAGAAGCTTTTCCCCAAGAACAAATCTTAAGGTAAACATTCATTTTTTCCAATTAAAACCCTAAAAAATATAATTATTTTTATGCTTTCGAGTTTTTTATACTGAAATCTTACCTTCAACTAATTATATTCAGTTTCCTGTTCTCCTACGAATTCTACGTTTTCCTCTGATTTATTTTATTTGAAATTTATCATGTTTGTGTATATTTTGAACTTCTGACGCAATGAAAATAGCTTCTGAAAATCACATACGATGCGAACGCTTAGGCGGTCTTCATTTAGCGTATTTGTTGTAGTATGCTATTTTATCCAAAACCCTACTTTTTTGAATAATTTTTGCAGTTTTCAGTGATTTGGTGAGTGATTTGGGGATTCTATTAGAGATGTCTTATTAATTGAAGTTAAATTTGGTTTTAGAACGGCTTTGGTCATTATTATTATATTCAATCTTAATAACAGTAAACCCTCACCCCGTTACCTTCATTTGAAGCTCCATTTTCTTGCAAAATGTACAGTCCCATTGCTAATCAAATTGTAACAGAGCGTGGACACTAATTTGTTAATGTAATGGTACATTAAAGCTTTACATGAGGGCAAAAAATCTACGAAATTATGTGAACCTTTTTGGTTTGATATGTATCATGTAATATAAATGTATAATTAAAGCTAATTTCATTTTAATTTGTTACGTGTAGGCAAGGCAAGAATATGCTGGGTTCTTTGCCCATATTGCCACTTCCTGCACCACCTTTGGATGGGAATTTAGGTCAGTTACCTCTTTCACAGGTCACAAAAGAAGATATTGAAGAAGAAGATGAGAAAAAGAGGCTACAAAACCAAGAGGATAGTAACAAATCAATTGCTACTCATACCAGAACTATCGGAATTATATATCCTCCCCCTGATATCCGAAGCATTGTTGACAAAACCGCACAGTTTGTAGCAAAAAATGGACCCGAGTTTGAGAAAAGAATTCTCGTAAACGAAGCTTCTAATGCCAAGTTTAACTTTTTAACCGCATCTGATCCTTACCATGCATACTATGAGCATCGTTTATCCGAAGCAAGAGCTCAGAATAATCAAACTCCTAATGATCAACAACCCTCTGAGACCGTTATTACAGATTCATCAGTTCTTACCGAATCAGCTCCTCCTCCCGAAAAGCCCGATCCCTCAGCCCAATTCAGGCCCGTTCATAAAGTTCTCGAGCCACCCGAAGCTGAACAATATACTGTACGTCTTCCTGAAGGAATTACAGGCGAGGAATTGGATATTATCAAGCTTACTGCACAATTTGTGGCTCGTAATGGAAAATCGTTTTTAACCGGATTAACAAGTAGAGAAATGAATAATCCTCAGTTCCATTTTCTGAAACCAACACATAGCATGTTTATGTTTTTCACATCACTAGCAGATGCTTATTCGAAAGTATTAATGCCTCCGAAAGGTTTGACTGATAAGTTAAGGAATAGTGTAACGGACATGACTACAGTTCTTGAAAGGTGTTTACATAGGCTTGAATGGGAAAGGTCACAAGAGCAAGCGAGACAAAAAGCTGAAGATGAAATAGAACAGGAACGTGTACAGATGGCGATGATTGATTGGCATGATTTTGTAGTTGTTGAAACTATTGACTTTGCTGATGATGAAGATGAAGAGTTACCTTCTCCAATGACACTTGAAGAGGTTATTAGAAGAAGCAAAGTTTCATCAGCTATGGAAGAAGAAGAGATTATTGAACCTGGAAAAGAAGTTGAAATGGAGATGGATGAAGAAGAAGTGTTACTTGTTGAAGAAGGTATGAGAGCTGCTACTCTTCAGGAAATGAACGGTGGGGATCTAGGTAGAGTGATATCCGACGATCAAGATGAACCGATGAGAATCGTGAAGAATTGGAAACGACCGGAGGATCGAATCCCTGTTGAAAGAGATCCGACTAAATACGTTGTGTCACCAATAACTGGGGAGCTTATACCAATAAGCGAAATGTCTGAACATATGAGGATTTCTTTAATCGATCCTAAATATAAGGAGCAAAAGGAGAGGATGTTTGCTAAGATTAGAGACACTACTTTAGCTCAAGACGATGAAATATCGAAAAATATCGTGACTCTAGCAAGGACACGTCCTGATATATTTGGTACTACCGAGGAAGAGGTTTCAAACGCTGTGAAAGCGGAGATTGAGAAAAAGAAAGATGAGCAACCAAAGCAAGTAATATGGGATGGTCATACTGCTAGTATTGGTCGAACTGCAAGTCAAGCTATGTCACAAGGTGGTAGTGAAGATCAATTTGATTATATGAATAATCTACCGGGTCCCGCAGCTCCTCCTCCTCCAGCTAGACCGGGTGTTCCGTCAATCCGTTCACTTCCACCGCCACCTGGACTTGCGTTGAATATTCCACAATATTCAGCTCCACCGGTGGTTGCACCACCTCCACCGAGACTACCGGTGGTTAATATGATTCCGTTAGCTCGACCACCAATGCCGATGAGACCGATGAGTATCCCTGTTCCACCGCCACCTGGATCTCATTTTACTCCTGTGGGCCCACCTCGTCCTTTTATGTCGATGATTCCACCACCTCCTATGCCACATGGAATGCTTCCACCTTTACCTGATGAAGCTCCTCCACCATTTCCAGATGAACCAGACTCCAAGAGACAAAAACTTGACGATTCAATGCTTATCCCCGAAGAACAATTCTTGGCACAGTATCCGGTATGTCTATCGTTATTTCACATATTTTTAATTTTAAAATTCCTTAAAATAAAAATTCGTCTTGTTTTCTTGCAGGGACCTGCTCGAATTATTGTTAATGTGCCGAGTGTTGATGAAGGAAATCTTAAAGGTCAAACACTTGAGATTATGGTGGGGTCTCTTAATGAAACAGTTGGGAGTTTGAAAGAGAAAATAGCTGGAGAGGTTCAATTGCCTTCAAACAAGCAGAAACTGAGTGGGAAAGCTGGATTCTTCAAGGATAACTTATCGCTTGCTCATTACAATGTGGGACCAGGAGAGATGCTCAATCTTTCACTTAGGGAGCGTGGTGGAAGGAAGAGATAGATGAACATGAACATCCTTACTTTATTTTATTACTATTGTAACCTTTGAGGATTTTTGTTATGGAATTATTCAATTTGTGAGTTAGTGGTTATAAGCTATTGTACTTTTAATATTGAGCAATTTTTGTGTTTTATATTATCTACTAGAAATGGACACCATTTGCGTCAGTGTTGTTAAAAGCGGTCGCTTTGCCCGCCTAGGCGCTGAAGCGAAGCGAGGCGAAGCCTTCTCGCCTAGAGTTGGGGCGAAGCGCGCTTAATGGCTGAGCGTGGCTTTTTTATGTTTTTTTCGTTTAGGGCCATGTTGGATGCAAGCGCTTTTATGAGCCCAGGCCCAATCCAACAACCTAATGACCAAATTTAAACATGTTTTAACCGTTTATATTTTTTATTATTTTTTATTATACCTAATCCCAATTAAGACTTAGTAATACTTTGATAAACAGTACATGATAATTTTTTAATTAATTTTATATTAGTAGTTTTAATCTATTTTGATTCATTTTAATTTTTATTTAATTAATATCAATATTCTAATTTATATAACTTTTTTTAATTAATTTAATATAAATAGTTCTAATTTATTTAAGTTTATATCTATTTAATATAAACTAATCTTTTTAAATTTTTAATCAATGAGAAGAAAATTATTTTCTTTTATTATCTAATATCAACAGTTTTAATATATTTTAAATTTTTATTGGTTAATATCTGTAATTATAGTCTAGTTATATATATATTATAGTACGCCTCAAATGCCCGAGCTAGCGCCTAGGCTAGCGCTTTTCGCTTCGGGCTATTTGAAGGTTCTTCGCTTTTTTTCGCTTTTCCGTTTTAACAACACTGATTTGCGTATGTTTAAGACCTTTAATCTTTTCTTATTTGCGATTTTGTGCATTTTCGTTAATGGTTTCTGTACTGTAAATATACCGGAACTGTTAGATTTTTTCAGTTTTAATTGCAGATCTGTCAAAACGGGAAGGGTAGAGCAAAATGTCAACATGGATCTTTCAGTTCATGTTAGCATAATTTGAGTTTTTTTATCTGACTGATGTGAGGGTGGATTCGATCAATTTTACAAATTGTTGACCACATGGATCTAGAGGTCCTATCTGATTCTTAGCTCTGTTAATATCAAATCCTTCTTTGTTAACGATGATATTTAGAAAAACTTTTCAGCTTATCTATGAGTCATCAGAACTTCTGGCTCAAAAATTACAGTGTTTTTGTGTTCCTGAGTTTCTTTAATTCCACCTCAGTGTCTAACTATCTATAGTATTTAATTAGTTAATTTTATACCACCGGCTCGAATCTTCCAAATAATGGGGTATAGACTCTCAGAGACTTAGTTATTAACATAGATTCAAGTTACCATACTTTTACCATACTTATTTATCTAATTGATTAAATCATAACATTCATATTAACTAACAACAGCCTCTTTCGACCAAAAAAAAAAAAAAATTAACATTCATTAAAATCTATTTCATATTTCGGCAAAGGCTTTAAAGCTTCGATTTTAAGTTAAATATCAATGTGGGTATCAAGAGTCAGACCAGTTTCTCGAAGAACACTCTTCCAAAACAATCAATTTTTGCGTTAGAAAAATATATGGACTAAAAAATAATTATGAATATTAGTAATTATATATTTCTTTTATGTATAATATGTCTAATATTTGTTTTTTTGTGTAATATAGAATATATTGGTAATTGGATTGGATGTGTTACAATATTTATTTAATTTATTTAATCTGGTATTGTAATATTTATTTTGTATTTAATTTATATTTCTTTAATTTAGTGATGTATAATTTTATAGTTGTTATTTTATATTTATGTACCTGGCGATGCAATAATTTATTTTTAGTTTTTCATTTTATATTTTAGTTGTCTTTTATATATATTTATTCGTAATTTGGGATTGCAAAATAGATGATTGACGTGTTAACGAGGAGACACGGTGGGGATAGCGGGGGACGCGATCCGAACCAAAATCCAAATAGAAACCTGACCAATTGTAAAAACCAACCGGGTATATAAAAGATTATTTTTTCCAAAATTATTTTTAATTTAAATATGAGATTATTACCCAAGGGGTCTTGAAAACACCACCTCGGGACCTAACAAGACCTGCTCTATACTCTTTTCTTACTAAAGGCCACTAACTAATTTTAACACTATAAGCCAAAAAACCAATTACTTTTTTACCCCTTTCTTGTTTTTTATTTTTCTATATATATTACTTATTACCAAATAAAAATTAAAACCTAAAATTACTCCCTATTTACTCTCTCATCAGCGCCTTCTTCTCCTCTCTCATAAACATCTATTTCCAATTTCTCAATCTCATTCATTCGCTTTTCTAGTTCTAATAACAAAGTTTCTGTGAATTCGATTCTACACACTCTTCACTCAGTAAAGTCACACAACAAAAAAATTCGAATACTCAACAACTTTTTTCGACACTCAGAACTTTTTTTGATACTCAACAACTTTTTTCATGCTCAGTAGCCATGCTCAGTACCACAGGCTTAGAACTTTTTCCACGCTCAAAACTTTTTTCGGCGGTGGCCGGCGGTGGTCGGCGGTGATCGGTGATCGGTGGTTGTGGTCGGAGCTGGAAATTTTAATGAAGGAGGAGAGAGAAAGGATGATAAAGGAGGAGAGAGAGAGAGAGAGAGAGAGAGAGAGAGAGAGAGAGAGAGAGAGAGAGAGAGAGAGAGAGAGAGAGAGAGAGAGAGAGAGAGAGAGAGAGAGAGAGAGAGAGAGAGAGAGAGAGAGAGAGAGAGAGAGAGAGAGAGAGAGAGAGAGAGAGAGAGAGAGAGAGAGAGAGAGAGAGAGAAATGGTAATGGAGGAGAGAGAGTAATGGTAGTGGAGGGGAGAGAAGAATCTATTTTTTTGTCTTATATGCACTAGAAGGGTAGTTATGACATTGGACATCTTATTGGTCTCTAAGAATAAGGATGGCAATGGTTACGGTTAAAAACCGAAACCGATGATAACCGAACCGATTGAAAACCGAATTATATAACCATGGTTAAAACCATTAGGTTATGGTTTTGAAAAGTGAAACTGATGGTTAAAACTGTTAGGTTATGGTTTTAGATAAAAATAAAACCGAATAACCGAGAACCGTTTATTATCATATATATTTTCATATTCTAAAATAATTTAGGTTAAATTAAATATATTAAAATCTAAAATTAAAATTCAAACACTAGATTTAACCAATTAATTAATAAAAATGCAATTTAATCAAAGACCAACACAATATTTTATATACCTCGGTTATTTTTCTTAAATATGTGGTTGGTTCTATGAAAATTAATATATTTATTAAATTATCATTTGGATATGGTTAAAACCGCAAAACCGTTTAAAAAACCAAATCCGAATAATGCGGTTATGGTTTTGAAATGTGTAACCGATGGTTAAAACCGTTAGGATATGGTTTTTAATAAAATAAACGGTTATGGTTATGTTTTTGATATTTTTGGTAAAAACCGAACCGTTGCCATCCCTATCTAAGAAAGAGAGAGGAATTGACTAGTTCCTTTGAGGCACTACAATAATATCTTAGACCCCATGGGTAATTGACACTTTAAATATACACTAATTATATCTAATTTAAAACAAAACCAATTAAGCGCAAAATGAGGGGGACCGCGTCATTAAAATTTGTCATTCCGGCATTAAAGGCAGTTGGGTATCCTTTACCGATCGACTTCTGCGTACTCGATGATACATGGAATCCTTCGGGTAAATACAGTAAACACGTTAGCCAAGTGGTCGGGCTAACTGTTCGGGAAAGGATACCACCGTGTTATAAAGCGTGGGAAAAAGTTCCCCAACCCGATAAAGACGAAGTTGTTAAGCGATTATCGGTAATTTTTAAACTAAATCCAATATTAATACATATAAAGAAAAATTTAATAATTTTATCTAACTTTAATTAATATTTTGGATATAAGAATATTTTGATATAAGAATTTATTGATATTGCTAATTGGAGGAAAAAGACCGATTGGGAAGATATTGCTGGGGATTTAGATGATACCATGCGACTCAGGTACAAAGACTACAAACATAATGTGAAGAAAGATAATTACTTGTTGGGAAAGAAACCGAGTAATTTGTCGGACGAGATATGAGAAAGGTGTTGTAAGTTATGGGGTACACCAGCCGCAAGGTCTACTTTTAATTCTGTATTTATTTTATTATTTAGATTATATATAATGTTATTAATATTTGTATTTAAAATAAACCAGCACCAGGCTAAAATAAATAAAGAAAATCGAAAGAAGCAAAAGAATAAAAGTAGGGCAGGGTCTCGAAAATATTCCTAGTTTTTTATATAGGTGTTTAGATTATTTAGAATATTAATTGAATTTTTTGAATGAACCAGGGTGCTCTAAAGATGATCCCGGATGGGACGATGACAGTGACAGATGAGGCTACACAACAACAAGTCCCCATTCCTCAAATGGGTGAGGTTTTTGAGGTTGTCAGCAAAAGCAAAAAGACAAAGAACTGGAGGTCGGATGGTTTTAAAAATGCGGATGTAAGTTTATTTAAAATTTAATTTTTAATTATAATTTTATTAATTATTTGACTTTAATATTAATTTTTTTTCATGTCTTTAATTAAACCGAAAGTGTTAAAGGAGAAGATGAAAGATAAAGTGACCTAGAGTTAATCTGACTTAACTGAAACTCGTGACTTGTCGTTTAAGGAGCAAGTTGTGGCGGTGAAGGAAACTACCAAGGAGGTTATGGGCTCGCCAAAGAGGAGTTGGACACCGGGTGTAGGACGACCGAGAAAGAGGAAGCGTGACTCAGGTTTTTCGACTATCCCAACCCAAGACGAACAGAACGCAAATATGATGGCAACATTAAACGAGCTTCAGGTAGCCCAAGGACTGACACCTTATATACTCCCTACTACTACAGCCTCTACCAGCTCTGCTCCTCCGGTTTACTCTTAGGCTGTTGTGACCAATGGGATGGACTAATTAGATGAGGGTACAATACGGTTTGCCCCAGGGCCGGTCCTGGGGAGAGGCCAAGGAGGCCATGGCCTTGGGCCCCTCCCCAACTCATATAATTTTAGGGCCCCTTTGAATAGGTCTTTTTCCAACTTATATAATTTTAAAGCCTTTTTGAAAGTTTTTTAATTAAAAAGGCCCAATTTTAGCCCAGTTAAAATAAAAAGAGGTTAGATTGTATTTTTTGTTAAAAAATATTTAATTAAGACTTGTTGATTTTTTTAGGAATATAATGTTGGCATATAGCCTCCCTTAATAGGTTGTTTTAATGTGACAAATCCTCTTGTGTTTAGTGTGCTAATTACTCTTGTTATACATATTCTATCTTGCACTCTAATTCATCAAAAAGCACATCTTTATCATTCAGATCAAAGCTTTATTGTTATATCTTATGAAACTAATTCTCATGCAAATAATTTTATTTATATCTTTGTGTACATTGAGAATTAGCTTTAGTGATCAACTACAAAGTTTCTTAAAATGATGTTTCCTACAACTCTCGTGAAGAAAACTTTTCCATCCGAGCAACGAATCAAAATGTCAAAAGTTCCTAAGTCAGTAGGAACCGGGTACCCGCATTGGGTGAAACCGGGCACCCGGTTTGGTGAAGCACAAGAAAACGAAAGTTCATGCGGTACACCGCACGAGACCCGCGGTGCACCGCAAGTTAGGGTTTTCTGCAGCAAAATGAAGACAAAATGAATATAACCGTTGGGGATATTAATATATCCGTTGGAGACAAGTCTTATGACCGTTGGGAGCATTTTGCAGCTATAAATTGAAGGTCTTTCAAGGCTACAACTACACCTTCAACCCATATACACTTAGGGGCTTAATTGTTATCATCCAAGAAGGTGTCAAGAGCTATAATTGTCATATCTACTCATTCAAGGAGTTAATCCAAGAAGCTTCAAAGTTATTATCAACTCAAGAGAAGTTTTAAGCTTATAGTTATATCATCTCTTTAGGAGTTCATTAGCAAAGTTGTTTCACCCTTTAAACACTTTGTATTTATCCTCTTAAGTCTAGATTCTTGTAATAGATAGATTAAGAGAGAATTTGAGTATCGGGAGTATACTCGGTGTCCTTGTGTTGTGATTACACAAGAGTTTCCTTCGTGGTTTCGAAGAGGTTGTCCTTCGTGTTATCGAAGAGGTTGTAAGGGTTATTGTGTTCTCGACCCGGTTAAGAGAGACACGGGAGCTTAGTGAAAAGCTTGAAATCCTAAGGAGGCTTCCTTAGGTAGTGGATGTAGGGAAACCGAACCACTATAAATCGTGTGTATCTTTCTATCCCTACGCTATTTACTTTCCGCACTTAATATGTTTGATAATATGCCTACATGAATAGCTAGTATGAATATTGTGATATTGCTTATCTAATTTATCAAACTTTGGTCCTCTAAGTTAGTAAGAGAATAGATAGTCGATTTACTTGTTATACTTATATATCGAACCTCTAACTTATCCTTTGCATGATCCCATAAGTGTTTGATATATTAGTTGACTTAGAAGTTTTCTCTTAAACTTATAATTGTCCAAAAGATTTTTTAATTAGGCATTAATCTTATTAGTAATCCCATTCACCCCCCTCTAGGACTTTCATATAACTTGTTGGCTAAAAAGAGATCAAGATATTTATTTCCCTTTAAAATTTATTTAATTATTTTTTATCATATTTTGATTTTTTTTAATAACTTGTAACTTTTTTTAGGGGCCTTTTTTTTTAAAGTTTGCCTTAGGCCCCCGAAATGTCAGGACCGGCCCTGGTTTGCCCCTTACTAGCCTATGCCAGAAAACCCTACTCCTCCAGCAGGTAGTGTATTTGAGAGTCTAGGTGATGAAGAGGATGATGAAGATGATGATGAAGATGATGATGAAGATGATGATGAGTCTGATGGAGAACAGGAGACTCGTTTATACAGCATGTAGGTTGGGCTATGTTGGTTATTTTATTATTTATTTTGGTTATTAATCTATTATGTAATCGTGGTTTTGATTATGTTTGACTTTGGTTTGACTTTTATTTTGACTTTTTGGTTGACTTTGGTTTGAAATGATGCAGTAATATATTATTGGTATTTTAGTTAATTATTTATTTCTAATTGGTATTTTTAATTATTAATTGTATTATTTTTAAGAATAAAATAAAAAATATATTTTTAGAATCATATTTAATTGCAATAATTGATAAAAATTGCAATTAAATATAATTTAGAAACATATTTTAAAATAAAGGTTATTCGCGAATACATGTAATCTACAATAACAACAACAAGTAGTCGCTAATGCGGAAACTCTAGCGACTAAATAAGTAGTCGTGAATACTTTATTAACTTACGACTACATATGTAGTCGTAAATTAAAAACTAAGTAGTCGTAAATGTAAACATATAACGACTACCTTGTATTCGTTATATCCAATAGTTAGCGGCAACAACTGTAGTCGGCAATGGTGTAACTTATTTACGACTACATGTGTAGTCGTTAATGGCACTCAAGCAATTATGACTACTTATTGGATTTTGTCGTCAGATATACCCTTTAACGATGACTTTTTAGCGACTAAGTTATCACGACTACAAGTAATCTAGAAAAGCCAAATTTTAGCATTTGCGACTACTTTTTTTTTCTTTCGCTACTACAAATGTAGTCGCGGAAAGGAGGACACACTGTAGTGATTGCTCAATATTGTATTAGTGGTTTTGGCTGTAATCATGATTATATTCATGACAATGAATTTATATTAATAGACATCACAAAAAAATCCGACTTTCAAAAAGAGGGGCATCAAACTTATATCACTCCATATAATGATTTTAACCGATTGGTCATGTTGATGAGTTTTTATTAGAAAATAATATCAACTTTTTTGAGAATATCGAGCATATGAAGCACCTCAATACAAAATATTTTGTCACCCTGTTTATGAAATTTAACGGATTTGGACTCACTCATATTATTAGTGACGCTAGTATATGAATTTATTGATAACTCCATTGAATAAAAATTGTGATTGATCACATATATCGGTTAATTCACCAATGATATAAATATATACTTATTTAAATATTAAACAAGGAACATCAAGAAATATCTTTTTAAATATATGTCACGATAATTCAAGATTTTTTTTTCAAATTCATAGAATAATTCTAAAAATATAAAAGTTTAGGCCTTGGACCTTTGAGAAGATACGATAAAGATTCAATATCCTTCATAGAAGTATAAGTTTATACTCTCGTCATAGATTTGATAGTGAAAATATCAAAATAACATTCAACATACAATAACTATGTCGAATAATTTTGTCAAATAATATTATACAATTATGACATGATGACCGACTGGTATAATGTACCATATTTAAGTTACCTTATCTGCAAGAGGGTGGTGGTCATCTTTGTTTTCATGATTCAATAATCATGGTAAATGAATTTATTACATTTCATAGATACTTTCGCAATTAAAGTCACAATTTTTTTCATGATAACGTGTTCTTTTCAGGAATACGAAATTATTTCTCCAACCTGTATGATTTTCAAATTCAATGACTAATTTATGTATAATTTTTTATTATATTAACAAATTTCTTATTCGTGGTAACTATATAAATCATGGGCTTAGCCTTTAAGTCTTTTTGGAGATAATGTTGAAGAAATGCCATTTTTTATACGTAGTTGTTCTTAGTTGTGATACTTTCTTCTCAAATAATTTATTTTCACTATCATTAATTGTGACATTCATATGTTTTTCAAGGTCATGTCAATATATAAACACAATTTATTTTGTAAAATTTATTTTCATGAATTCAATATTTTCTTTACATGTATGACAATTATATTGCTCAATATATCAACGAGATTTTATTTTGTTAGATTTATTTTCAAAACTCATACTTTTGTAACAAGTAGACATGCATAATTTCATTTATTAAATCATTATTAAGTTGCACATTTTTCAATGTTTTTACCAAAATATTACAATGGACAATTTTTTTTTCTTGATAAGTTCATTGAACCAATTATTCATAAATAAGACGAATTTCATATTGCTTTTAAACAATTATGATTTATAAATTGAATCAAACCTTTAGTTGCTTTTTTTTTTCATTGTTTCAAACAATTGTAATTGTTTTTTTCAAACAAACTTATACAATTTCAAGCTGAATCCTCTCTTTCAAATTATATATTTGAAGAGGTATGCAAGTTTTGACGAATCTTTACTCTCTTTTGGAATAATTTTTTAAAGAGAGATAAAATAATCAATTATATTATAATATTAAACAGTAAAAGATTAATAAAAAGTAGATCTTACATCAAGAATTACTTACATCTATATAACAATAAAATAAATTACGAATAGTCTCAAATCACATTAGCTCGGTTGGTAACATCGTGCTGATAACGTGTTCTAAAATAAGAAGAAAAAGTATAAAGATAATGGAAGAGTTTTATTCATCTTATGCAACCAAAAGTGTAGAAAGAATAATGATCAACTAGCCTTTATATCTCTTGAACTAGCCTACTAACTACACCATTATATAAGATTAAATATGACAGTTACAAAGAATAAATGAGAGAAGTTACAAACACTCTCCATTACTTTAGAATAATATCCACTAATTTAATACTCTTTCCGTTCCTAAAAGTTTGTCACTTATACTAAAAAGAGTTGTTTCTAAAATGTTGTCATTTTGTAAAATCAAGTCACATTTTCATTCTTTACACCACTTTTATCCCTAATTAAAAATTATAATTTATATTCCTAATAGACATTTAAAATATCAAGACACTTTATAAAGTGTATTTTAGTCCACATGAATAGTAAATGACAGTTCTTATTTTGTGTGTAAAAGTAAGTGTGATATTTTGGAACGGAGGAAGTATTTCATAACAAAAATGTGTTTTTATCAAATTATAACATGAATTAATTAAATATAATTATCTAATATAATTAGACTAAAAAATTAAAAAAAGTTAATAAGTTTATAATGTAAATTTATTGATGACATATTCAAAATGTTATATGGAAAATCATTACATCGTACTGTAAATTTTAATCTTTTAAGATAATTGGGGGTGTAAATATACCTACTACTATACTTTATTATCATCATCGATCGGACGAAATACAATTTTTTTCGAGAAGGTGTGAAGTACTCTTTCCGTTTCAAAATGTTTGTTTACTTATTAAAAATGTAATTTCAAAATGTTTGTTCACTTAAAATATTAAAATACTTTTTCTTTTTTTTTTTATTATTACTCTTATTAAAAAATTCAATACACATTCAAATATCAAGATATTTTCTAAACAGTATTTTTATAATAAAAAATGTAATAATTATATTTTTTAATATGTGTAAAAAATAAAGTGGATAAATATTTTGAAACAGAAGGGAAGGGAGTACAAAATATATGTGAGAGTAATAAGGAGTCAAGTGGGGAAACAGGTGAACAAATCCATACCGCAAAACCTGGTTTCCAGTATTGACTCTTGACTGGTTTTTGATGATGAACGTTTGTCTATAATGGATCTCTTGGATCTTGATACTAGAGTAGTACAATTAAAAAGATGAACATTCAACACTAAACCATGAAAGTTTGGAAATAAAACCTCAATTTCAACGCTTTCTCCTCGTGTACAAATCTTAATTTAATCTAGTTAATGGTGTATTATTAAAGGTTGTCTTAATTAGACTACAGCTTGCATGCACCGTCTCATTTGCTAATTGCTAAACCATATGCACGCTTATTAACTTTGAACATTATTGTTAGTAATCTATTTTCTTGTTATTTGAGTACTTGTAACAATTTTTTATTACACAATTCAGTGTGCTTATAGTAGTATGTTTCATTCATGTTACAGTTAACAAGGTTTAGATTGTGCTACATCTTAGGTACTCTTAGAATACACCCTTATTTCTTATTAATATTTTCTTTTTCATGTTACATTTTCCTTTTTCTTTTTTTATATAAGGGAGCAATTTTAAACTCAGAGTTATTAACTTAGTTTGAACCTGCACTACTAGATTAGATGACCAAGACTTTGACCAGTAGGCTAATCCTAACCGGTTCAATTTTCTTTTTTCAATAGCTAACAAACTATTTAAGTATTATAAGAATCAATTATTGAAAAAATCCCCATTAAAAGAATAATTATTGTAAATCTACACTAAACAAATTATCTACCAAAACCAACCTATATCTAAATTATCCCTGTAATAAAGGAATAAAAGAAATACACAATTTTTTCATTCATTTAGAAATTGATTAAAAAGAAAAAAATATGTAAACTTGTGACATTTCATATTCACACAACACACATTACATAAACGCACAAAGCACAAAATATTAAGAGAAAATCAAGCAATTTTTTTTTCAAGCGAGAGAAGTTAATAATAAGATTATTACACATAAGATTAAAGAAATTTTATACACCAAATTAAAAAAACTCCTGCTATTGTGATAGGTTGATGGTACGACTGGTATATTTTGTCAAAGTATACGCTGTTATATTGAAAGATCAGTTGATATAATTGATCTTTCAAGTAGGAAACTTGACAAGACAGTTTTTTATCTCGACAATGATCGGATAAATCTGCCATCAAATACCTAATTTTGTAGAATACCTTGAATAAACTCAAGGTTGTTGGAGTAGAAGGAAAGACTCCGGAGATTGTGACAATCAGCATGCCTCATAGAAAGTAAGACAATCCAGCTTTCACCCTCAATAGGGCTTTTAACCAGACACCTTTTAGAATTTGTGAGTGATGTGGCCCTCAGGATTAACAAAGCTAGTTGTCAAATCTGTGTCATCCGAAAGAAGCGGGTTATTAAGGCTCGTATCAACGCATTCCTATTTGCTGGAATTAGTTTCAGTTAATTCCTTATTATCCTTGTTCCCGAAACGATGATTGATCATGGAGTTGACATTGAAGTTAATCAATCTATTTTTGAACCGAAATCAATAATTTCTTAAGTGAAATCAACTAATAATCAACAATCAAACAACAAAAAAGATATTGCTCCATCTATTTGATCGTTTTTAGAAGTTTTTCACGATTTTATTTCTAATAAAAAAACGCTGCTTTACTACGGATTTCTAGTAGATGAATGTAGTAAATGTTGTTATTTAGTAATTATTAGTGGCTTTAACATTGTTTTTTTAATTGGTTACATGGGTGATCCGGGCTAGCTTGAGCGCACCCGACTAATCCCACGGAGATTTACATGCCTCCCCATATATATTCTCATGGTAAATCAGAACTAAGTTACCCATGTTCAGGGAGGGGTTTAACATTGTTGTTGACATATTACCCCCATTTCTAGATTGTGTTAATGCGACAAATTCTTAGGTAATTAAGTGTTCACGCTATCTCTATTTACTCATCATATCATGCATCACTCCTTAAGCAAACACCTTTGAAAACACATTTTTTTATCCTTCACATGTGATCCTCCAAACCCTAAAATTTATCCTACACTTCTACAAGTCATATTTATGTGTGTGTTGCTTATTAGGTATTAAGCTTACTACATACTTTCTCATACATACATTGTGAACACTTTCCTTAATAAGATCATCCTCATTTAAGCATGACAACTTGTACTTATGTGAGCATCATTGTGATTATTTTCCTTAATATTATTCTTGTCATATCTTTGCGTGTGTTTGGAATTGGCTCTCGTTCTTAAGTACCAAAAGTTTTAGATCTTCATTTTGAGCAGCTTTTGTGAAAAAAATCATCCAAGTATCGTTGCACAAAAATCACCCGAAGTTACAAAATTATTTTGGGTGGCCGTTTATAAAAAAAAACGTACACCCTTTTCAAAACAAGAATCCATTTTTTAACAAGAAACGGGAACCCAAATTCAGGTTAAACGATGTCCTTCAAGTGCCACATCATTTTCCAACCGTTACTCATCAACTATAACATGGAAAAAACTGTTGGCAACTAAAAACGGGAACCCATTTTGCAACAAACAAGTAACCATTTTGCATCAATTACATACACAACTTATTATAGTCGTTGGACTTTACTTGACTATATAAATGGAGATATTGTGCATCATCTAACTCACCTCTTGAATCCACACTCCATCACCATATCACAATACACTTCAAGAAGAGTGCATAAATCATAATCTTTATTTTAATATATTTATAGCCTTGTTCTATTCATTGTATTATCCACTAATTAGGATTATTTAATATTCTTGTAATTAAACTTTTATCAAGCACAAGATAGTAGCTTTTACTCTAGAAACAGACTGAAGATCCAAGTGAAGAGAAGAGCGATTTGAGCTCGTGTTTGAGTTTGACGAGCATGCTTCAAATCAGAAATGGTTAATTTGAAGTTGATTACACAAGACACTTTCAGATCGAGGTGTTAAAGTTTGATATGTGACTTAAACGCTAAAAGTATCAACTCCTGATTATGACAAAACCATTAAAAGTCTTATTATCGGGTTGGGACTTAGCCGTCAAAAGTCTCAGTTTCTAGGTTTTGCTTTAGCCCAACAAAACCTCGTTGTAAACGGTTTATAATTCACCTTAAGAGATATCGAGAAAATTTATGAAGGATATTGGAAATCCTAAGTTGGCTACCTTAGGTAGTAAAATGTAGGTAAACCGAACCACTATAAATACATGTGTAGTCTCTTTCCATAATCTATTTACTTATCGCATGCATTATTTATCGTTACTTTCTTATCTTTCCTAAAAATATTTATCTTATTCCCCTTAGTGTTTAATAGAAAGCCTATTGTATCCTCACCTAGCTTCCATGTCAACTTAGAGCGTATACTCTCTCGTGATCACTCTTAAATACTAAGTTTCTTTACTTGTTTTTGCTTATCATCTTAACATAAAAATTACCTCCAAATGACCCCTTAGGATAGAAATCACACAAAAATACTCCCTTGAACTTTTCCTATAGTTTAGAACCTTTGTTAATCCTTCTTATATCACTTAGGTGCTTGTTTACTTAACCCGAGATTTAGAGTTAAGATAAAGTGTAAACTCATTAAGTTAGTACTTTAAACTATTGATGTATCTCTTTTTGTGATGGATTAATCCATTCACAAGACATTATTTTGGGTGTTTATTGGGCCTAAGTGAGAGATTTTTCCCTAGTATTTTATATATTGCACTTTTGTGTCTTGTTTTGGTTATATTGTTATTTATAGAGCTTTTGTGCCTTAATTGTGTGTTAAGTGTGTAGATTTAGGTACATGGTTAATACAAGATTCCAAGATGAAGAAAATAAGTCATAAAGTCAAGATAAACCCCTAGACAAGGCGTAAATTAAGCCTAGAGTCACTTTGAGAAGTTAGATCATTCGTCGAAGAAATCTTGTTGTCATATTGTTTCAGTCACCATGATTACTTGGTCTTAGATTTGGACTTAATTTCTTTTTATTTAGATAGATCTTGAAGTTAGGTTTGCGTGATAAGTGGCATAAGTAAATGCGGATTTGAGATGAAGAAGTTATGGCATTTGCTTCCACCATGACTCGAACCAATCCAACATTAGCTAACAACGGGTTTGGCCATTCTTAACCTAATTAGAGAGGCAATAGGGGCCCAAATTCTTTTTAGCTAGTACTTAAGTTATTTAGCAGCTCCTACTTCAATACAACACATTACGTTTCATATTTTCAAGAGGAGCAAGAGCTAAAGAGAAGAAGAAAAGGAGGGATTTCCCACAAAACTCAACGATTCTTCACCAACTATCCACCAAACTATTCTGTTCCAAAGAGTAATTTTAATTTGAGTTTTCTTTTAAACATGTTTCTACCATTAGCTTTTATTAATTTTTCTTATTTCGTTATGAACTAAACCCTTGAGGTTTGCTTATATGTCACTACCCATATTTTGGCCAAGTAGTGGGTAGCCAAAGTAGTTAATATATCACCTGTGAGGGGGGGGGGGGGGTTAACTGCGAGCATAGTATATAGGCGTCTAAAGTGCGGTAGTGAACCAAGAGGTCTTGCCTAGCTAGATAGTCAATAGGCTTAAACTTCAAACATCGAAACCATTTTAGGTTCACACGGATAAGGTCTCTAGTGATGGAGGCTTACCTTCTAAGATATCGATAGGAGTTAGAAAGATCTTAGAATCCTGAATAATGATAATTTATCACTCACCATTTGTTCATAAAAAACGTTAAAATTAGCGGCTGAAGGGACTACTAGCAAAACTCAAGCAACTATCTCATCCATTTCCCCATCTTTAAATTTGTTGTCATGATTTTAATTTAATTCAAAATTTATTTTGTTAATTGCATTAGTATTTAACTACTGAAAACACAAATAAATATTTTATTATTTATGTTGTTTTCATTCATTTCCTATTACAATCTCTACAATTTGCACTATTAAGGCACATTTATCTACAATGATAGTCCCAGTGGAGACGATAATCCTTAAATACTTATCAAAATTATTACTTGTCAACGGCCCTGATGTCTCCATATTTGTGATGAATTAATCTATTCACGAGACATCATTTTAGGTACATTATATTAATAGTTAAGGGATTTCCCCCCATTAATTGATAGTTTCTTAATTCACGCCTTGATTTGGAGATTTATTACTTTTAGAGCATTTTTGGTATAATTTGTGTGTCAATGTGAAACTCTTAGATAAATTGATTTAATTATATGCCAAATCAATGTCAAGGAGTTAAGTAAAAAAAAATACGAGGTGAAACCTAGAGTTAAAAGGAAATAAAGTTGAAATAGGAAAAGAAAAGTTGCCAAAAGATTCCGTCCAAACTTAAAGTCGTCGAGTGTTTTGAAGACTTGAAAAAATCCATTATGAATTTGAAGGAGCCATTTGACGGTTAGATAGATCTTTTAATCTCGGTCATTTAGATGGGTGGATCAATAAATTCCTATAAGTAACAAATGAGATATGGTCAAATCAATTTTCATTGTTTATCTTGTCCTAAAATTTAGGAAAACAAATTGAAGTAGGATTTGGACTCAATTACTTGGCCCCTACTCCTAGATTTTGACCTAGAACCTATATATATACCTACTTACCTTTGTAAACATGTATTTTCTTGAAAATTATTCCTTAGTATTAAATTTAATCATCCAGGGAAGCAAGCTGACCTGTAGAGGAAGACAAGAAGAAGCTGGAGAGTGACAAACTCCTCTTATCTATCCAATCTCTCTATAATTGGGGTAATTAGCTATAGATATGTGGCTTCACCATAATTATAAGCTTTTATTTTGTAGTTTTAATTATTAAATGTTTAGTTTATTACTTGGTCTAAATCCTAGAAAACTGTTTGTTATTTTAATTGATTTGAGTTTGGCGTATATCTGTGTTATGTGATTTGACCTATCCAAAAAAATTCAAGAATCAAAATGGGGTAATCTCTCTATAATTGGGGTAATTAGCTATAGATATGTGGCTTCACCATAATTATAAGCTTTTATTTTGTAGTTTTAATTATTAAATGTTTAGTTTATTACTTGGTCTAAATCCTAGAAAACTGTTTGTTATTTTAATTGATTTGAGTTTGGCGTATATCTGTGTTATGTGATTTGACCTATCCAAAAAAATTCAAGAATCAAAATAAAAAAATTCCAAAGCTTTTTCCAAAATTCCATTAAACCCATATCATCCAAGCTTGATTCCATCATACCCACACAAAGAATCATCATCCTTACACCTTTACTAACCCAAATATTACCTATAAACAAAAGGTATTTAAGAGTGTTTAATTCTTTGAGTTGGAGGTCAAAAGAGATGACGAAAAGAACTGAGACATTGTCTAGTGCTAGGGAAATGAAAAAAATCAAGGTATTGGGTGAGATCAAGAAGTAATCAACCGAGATTGGTGCAAGTTCATGAACCAAGGAAAAGGGTACATTGGGTCATGTAATTAGAGAGATGCATGCAGTGGTGAAATAAAATAGCAAAGCAATTACATCTTCCCAGGATAAAACAACACAACCTCTCCAAATTGAACTCCCTATACCCGAGATGAGCAAATCTTCTAAGGATTTATTAGCCGTTGCCACAAAAAAAATTCTTGGATGAACACCTTCACATGAGAGAGTATTCAAGAAAGAAATTGGAGAATGTGAGAGCAAGGTGTCTCTAGAATTGGATGATCTATTGGGATGGAACACATTAGGAGGTAAGAGAATGCGAGTATTGGTGATACATGAAGTTTACATACAAGAAAAGCACTGCACCCTATTTTGGGTATTGATCATGAGAGGCAATGGCCTCGAGAGTATGTTTTATTTCTTCATTACCATTTTTGTATTTGCAATATTTGTGTCATTTTTCAATTTTTATCAAGTCTTTTCGAGTCGTGGGGACATGGCTAATTTTTGAGTTAAGGGTGTGGGGATTTGTTTTCCCTCATCTCTATTTTATGTGTTTTACTTCTTTTTAGGTAATTTTTTTGAGATGGTATTAGATGTATATTGTGTTTAATCGACTAAAAGCATAAATTTATTAAGTTAATGATAGTAAGTAATTTGTTTATGAGCTGGTTATTTTGTATGCTTTGAGTATGAACATGAAAATACATATTATTAATAAAGAAAAGATTAGTGAGCAATGCGGCAGAAGTACGTTTGATCATAGGGAACTTTGAGGGGTGTGTAGGCCGCGAGATACGAGCTAGTTGATAAACTCATTTAATGAACGTGCCAAAGGTGAAAAAGTAATGAAATTGCATAGTTTAAAAAAAGACTAAGGCGACTCTTTAATAAGCCCTTTGTTGCCTTTTAGCTTGTTGTCCAAATATATTATATTTATATCTTTCCCATCATCTTCTATCCTTTCTAAAGTATTTCTATTAGCCATGTTATGACTCATACCCCTTAGATTTTAGGACTTTTCTATATGACCCGCACTCGAATGACAATCGTTTTAGAGCTTGAGTTTGGGGTGGTGGGTTCACATTATGGGAAACATCATTGGTTGGGTATTTTTCAAGATTATGTATTTGTGCTCTTGATGACGATTCACTTGTTTATATTGTAACCCTTTGCCAGGGTTAAAGCAAAAAGAAAAGAAACGAAATATGAGAAAGAAGTAGCAGGATATCTCACATCAAAAAGAGAGTCATAGCTAACTTACAAAATAAAAAATTGATATTAAAAAGATTATATGATTTGGACCGACAAACGGGAATTTCTTATGTGATCATCTAGCTTTATTCTGGGTTATTAGGGATGCTAATTAGTGTATAAAATCATTGGGTTGAGTAACATTTATGAGAGTAAGTCAAGCTCGTTGATGGCTAGTGAGGAGAGAGGAAAAATCTCACTCTATATTATCCAAGTATACAATCATACAATCCTTAAGCCTAAGATTACAACCTTAAAGACCTTATGTTTCTTTACTATGTTATCTAGGAGTAATTGAACCAATAGGGTAGTTATATGGATCATTTGACTATATTTAGGATCGATGAAAAATCTATAGCTTTCATATCAAGCTAAGTGAAGAACCTCTCCTTTGTGCATTACAAAACTAATTCGATCTTGAATTTAGACCGTGTTGATTGTTTATATGATAAGTGTATATAGATAATTTAATTTGTAGATATTATTACATGAAACTTTCTAAATAGTTGCTTTAGGATTACTACTCACATTCTTCTATCTTCCTTCCCTGTGCTTAATTAACTTAGGTATATATTTTTAAAGACTTTCTTATGTTCTTATTCTTTATTGTATTGGGAGGATACAACTTTGAGTTGGGGGTCTTGATGTCTCCATATTTGTGATCAATTAATCTATTCATCAGATATCATATTAGGTGCATTACATTAATAGTTAAGGGATTTTTTCCCGTTCATTGTTAGTTTATTAATTCATGCCTTGATTTGGAGATTTATTACTTATAGAGTATTTTTGGTATAATTTGTGTGTTAATGTGAAGCTCATAGGTAAATTGATTTAATTAGATGCCAAATAAATGTCAAGGAGTTAAGGAAATAAAATACAAGGTGATATCTAGAGTTAAAAGGAAATAAAGTTGAAATAGGAAAGAAAAAGCTGCCAAAAGAATCTGTCCAGACTCAACGTCGTCTAGTGTTTTGAATACTACAGAAAGTCCATTACGAATTTGAAGGATCCCTTTGATGGTTAGATATATCTTTTGATCACGATTGTATCGATGGGTGGATCATTAAATTACGAAGTAACAAAGGAGATATGGTCAAATTAATCTTCAGTGTTTATCTTGTCCTACAATTTCAGAAAACGAATTAGAGTAGATTTGGACACAGTTACTTGGCACCTACTCCAAGTTTTCGACTTAGCACCTATAAATATACCTACTTACCTTTGTAAATATGTCATTTCTTGAATATTAGTCCTTAGTATCAAGTTTTATCATCTAGAGAAGCAAGCTGGCATGTAGAGGAAGACAAGAAGAAGTCGGAGAGTGACAAAATCCCCTTCTTCGTCAGATCCCTCTATAATTAGGTAATTAGTTATAGATTTGTGGCTTGACGATATTTATAAGCTTTTATTCTGTAGATTTAATTATTAATTGTTTGAATTATTACTTTGTCTAAATCCTAGAATATTGTTTGTTATTTTAATTGATTTGAGCTTGGCGTATATACGTGTTATGTGCTTTGTGTCACACCCCAAAAAATACGACTATTCTATCTAATTTAAAATAATTAAAAGTACATTTTATTACAATAATTACTATTTATTACATTACACTGATTAAAATTAAGTAAATACAAACTAACAAATACAAAAATCTATTCTTGTTCTGCAACCTGTCCTGTGCTACTGGCCACTACCCAAATCCTTAAGTTATCTAACACCTGAAAGGGTGGGGGAAAGGGGGTGAGCTTCCACTAGCTCAGTGAGAAAATATATAACGGTCATATGCAGACTTTAACCTAGGGCCGTATTTATATTTAAGACGTTGTCATTGAACTAGTAAAGGTGTTAAATATAAATAAACATTCATAAAGCGATAAATAAATAAACCAGATAAGTGTATATATCAAACTAGGCAGCCCATACTACTCAGCAAGCCATATACACTAACAGGTAACAATCACGTTGCAAAGGATACTGTGGTCTTGCCCTTATGACTCCCGCCGCAGCTCTCGATCCCTTATCACTCCCACTGGTAATACCCTGGGTAAACCGAACCTACAACACACTGGCCAAGGAACTCTCCGTCTCATGCGCCAGGTGGAAATAGATCATGATAGTCGTGTTAACCCTGGCAAGCCCGCTGCCGCCAAGTGCAACACGATTGTATCATGTCGAACGATCGATAGATAGATATATCAAATATCAAATATGAAACGACTAAATAGGTCGATTCAACAATGATGGCAATTAACAATTAATGGATAGACGACGAAGTAGACCGTGCTATCCCAATTATACAATTAATCATATGATAACGAAATAATACAATTAATTTAATAATAACACGATAATATAATTCTTATAAATAATAACACATAAAGTCCAAAATCGTTGAATTAAATATATTACTAAATAATTTAAAATAAGATTAAAGATAAACATATTAAATATTATTTAAACCCTTACCTGATTACTTGACTAGATCAGTGGTCGGCCTCTTAACTAGAATAGACAAAATTCCCCGTCCCCATGTGAATCCCGCTAAATTTGTATAATCTCTTAATTGATATTTTATATATTTTAAATCAGACAACCTTTAATAAGTATTTAACTATTTTTAGTAAAATTTATTTTTTTGTGGTAGTATTCTATGGTCATTTTATTTTATGTACGTATATATAGAAGAAATAAGGATTGATTAGGACGTTAAAGGGATAACATGTATCCATTTAATATTATGACTAATATAATTTAAGCTGGAAGGTTTACATTGGTCAGGTTAAAAGGAGAAGAACTAGTCAAATTTGTATAAGTGTAAAAGTAATTGAAATAAAGAAAAAGTAAATGCCTCGTTTACCTCTAAACTATTTACGTTTTTACAGATTGTCTTCAATTAATTTTTTGCGACTGGATGGTTCTTAAATTTTGTTTTCGTGACTCGTTGTCCCCTGTTAACAGTTTCCGTTAGCTTTCGCCGTTAGTTGGTCGCGTACGCAAATTTTCGTGACATTTTACCCTCTGTACTAAGTTTTTGGTGACATTTTACCCCTGTACTAAGTTTTCTTGATATTTTACCCTATGCACCGAGTCACGAAAAACTTAGTACATGGGGTAAAATGTCACGAAAAACTTAGTACATTGGGTAAAATGTCACGACAATTTGCGCACGTGACCAACTAACATCGATTTTTTACGGTTCCCGTTAACAGGAGGCATCAAGTCACGAAAACAAAGTTTAAGGACCATCCAGTTACAAAAAATTGATTAGAAGACAATCTATCAAAACGTGTATAATTCAAGGGGTAGAATCAATATTTACTCTAAAGAAAATGAGATAGAGGCCTGCGATGGAAAATGAAAAGATAAAAGATTATATTACTTTTTTTAATATGAATGTATAATTAGGATAAGAAGCGTGATAAAATTGTTTATTAATTTCAATTTTCTTTTTCTTTTCTTTTACTTTTCTTTTTTGATTTAATAATTTAAGCTTTTAAATAATTACAAATAACTACGTATATTAAGTAGATATTTTATCTAATTAACGCATTTAAATTAAACTATTTTTACGGGATATCATACTTTGACTGCCCTAAGTAATTGGATTGTCACCTTGATGGGGGATTTAATTATTGACAACGCCACATAATTCTCTAGTGTGCGGTCGTGATCTTGACGGGTTTGCCTAACTAGATAGTTATTAAGGTTTTATTTAACCACCGATCATTGCGCAGGGTCTCCTTACCCATGTCCTCTGGTAATTGTTAGGTTGCCACCTAAATCCACCCTGACGGGGGTTAGGAGGTATATAGAATCTCGGGTACGTATATAATGCTCTATTCACCCTTAAGGTTAGAATAACGACTTAGTAAGTAGGCTCATACTAGTAACCCTAATTATCATCTTATTTGCGTTCTTATATTTATTCGGGTTAGATAATTATTTAACTTATTTCTATTTTGATATAAAATATAAATTCATCTATGCTTTTATTGAATACAATTTTGAGATAACTACCTAAATCCCTGAGAACGAACTCTTACATATTTACCATAACTTGCAATTTATCTGTGCACTTGTAGTGAGTTTCTCATGGCATTATAGGGTGTGTGTACTTTATTATTATTATCTTCATTTATCTATTATTTTATCACACATTTTCCAACACCAGACCCGTAGACTTGCGGGAAATGGCTTCTAGGGTGGTAGTTCATTTTATCACACTCTAGGATGCAACAAGTTTTTGGCGCCGCTGCTGGGAATTATGCTATTAGATTTTTGTGTTTTTGTTTTAGTGTATAAGTGTACTTTGTTTTTAGGTTTACTTGGTATTCTTGTTTGTGTCTCTTCACAGCTTAACAAATTTTGGTGTATGCTCTCGGACCCCGAGAGATTGCTTCGAGACCAAAAATAAGAGAAAGAGAAAGAAAATCCAAAGTAGTAATGGATAATCTTGACCCACCACCTCGTTCTGGGGTCAATGAGAATTATTTGAATCTACCAATAGGAGCCAATCCATGTTCAAAACAACAATCAACAAAATGCAAATTTAATGGAGGCCAACACCAACTGGCTAGAACAATCAAGTGAAAGGTATCGCTGAGCTAGGAGAGCCTTTTCGAGTTCAAACTTTGAGGATTTCTCCTCCAGCTATTCAAGTTGCAAGGTTTAAGTCCAATATGGGTATGTTGAATCAATTTCTAAACTATAGCAATTATAGTGGAGCCTTTTACCAAGATCCGGTACGAGCCATTCAGAAATTTGTGCAAATACAGGATGCCTAAATAAATCAAGGTGTTACAAGGGAACATATAACCTATTTCATGTTCCAATTTTTCTTGAACGGAGATGCAAGTGACTGGCTAGATAGTCAACCATCCGAGATAATCCAATTTTAGGATGCACTTCAAACAAGGGTTTTTTACCATTTCTATTCGAAAAGTATGAGGATGAAAGATCAATTTGAGTATGAAAATTTTAAACAGAGTTTGGCAAGAGGAGAGGGGAAACATGGACCATATTTCAACAACAATTGAAAAAGTCCCCTCTTCATGGGTACACCCTTTTGATGTAGCTATCTATGTTTTATAAGGGACTTGATGTGAGTGCAAGGTTACAAGTTATCGCTGGTGGTGGTTTTGTGTCAATAGATCCTATTCAAGCTACACATTTAGTGGAGAAGATAATTGATACTAAAATAATTTGGCGAGTTCCACAAGCGCAAAGAGGTATTTTACATGTTAATAGTGAGACCGCGATAGATGCCAACTTTTTCTACATTGGAGATTCAAGTGAAACAATTGACTATGGTTATGAAGGATGGATTCTAGAATAAACAACGAGAAGTGAAAGTATACAAGAATCATTTGGGTGTTCAAATTGTGGTGGTAATGATCATACTTGGGAGGAGTGTCAGAGCAACCCAGGACACCTGGAGTTCATAACTAATCTAGGTAACCACTATGTGGGTGGGCATGGATATACGCAACCTAATCGAAATCATCCCAGATTCCAGTGGTCAAATCCTAATGGGGCGGCAAATCAAGAACATTATCAATAACTCCCCCAAGTAAACAATTTTCAACCATGACTGCGGAATCAATTCCAAGAAGGCCAAAAGCCCGTTCAATATACTTATTTTGAGAGTCTTACTCAAAAAGAACTTCCTGGAATATCCACAAGAAGGTACCTCAAATGATCTTACACAAACATTTAACTCATTCATGATGATGACTTAAAAGAATTTGAAGTCAAACCAAGAGGCATGGAACTCCAACAATTAGGGATGTAAGCGAAATGATGAGCCGAATACCAGATGTGCAAGCCTGTTTGATAATATTTACGAGTCAAGTCATGCCCAAAATTTTAAAGCTTGTTTGTTAACATATCGAACGATCTTTTTTCGAGTCGAGCTCGAGTTATTAACTAATAATATGTTTCTATAGGTTTTATAATATATTTATTGATAACTAAAACATTGGTTTATAGATCGTAAATATTAACGAGTTAACGAACGAGCTCAAACAAACTTGTTTTTTAAAGAACGAGTTCAAACAAACATTTTTGTTCGTTTGTATACACGGACGAGTTTGAACGATCTTTTTTCCGAGTTAAGCTTGAGTTGCTCGCGAGCGGCTTGGTTCGTTTACAACCCTACCAAGAATGAGAGAATGACTGAGGATTCCTTGCTGCTATAAATTTTATATAAAGTTATAGCTAATAGAATGAAGAGTTTCTTAAATGATCTTATTTCTTACGACCAAGCTGCTTTTGTGAGTGGAAGATGTATTTATGACAACATTCTTGTTTATCAGAGTATGGTTCAAGGATATGACAGGAAAAATGTGAGTTTAGATTCACTTTGAATCTTGATTTACAGAAGGCATATATGGTCGCTCCTAGAGTGTGATAAAAATCAACACTAAAGAAGAGAAGCGACTACCGTACGGGTCGTCCAAATAATAAATCAATAAACACGGGTTATCGTCTCCATAGGGATTGATAGGTAAGACAGATGTGTTTAAATGATAAGTAGAATTAATTGTCGTACGAAATAAATAAAAGATAGACGTTTGTTTGATTTTCAATTATAAAACTACTATACACAAAAAAGTAAATTAACTAAGATATTAATCGAATGCAAATAAAATAAGAGTAAAGGAATAGACGTAGATATGATAAGTATACATGAGTCTCGCTAGGGATTCCCCTAAGTTCATCCATTTAGTGCTTTCGTTTAAGGGACAAATTGGTAATTCTATATTAGTTCGGACGCTAATATCCTCCTAACTCCCGTCAGGGTAGACTTAGGAGGCAATCCTACGGTATTACAGAACCCGTCAGGGTGACTATAAGCTACTTTCAGATGAATTAAGAATTTACCCAAGTAGCTACGCGGTTAGTCAAGCCCGTCAGGATCAATGACGAACACCACACGTTTATTAATTTGTTCAGTAATTACCCCCCCCCCCTTCAGGATGATCACCGCACTAGTGAATAGCCTAATTATTAATTCATATTGCTAACTGGCCTAATTAGAAATAGTAAACAAGCATGGATTAATAAGCAATATGAAAAACCTAACTTGAATTTAATTGAAACAATATCAAATTCCAAAATACTAAATTAAATAAACTAGGGCTTAACCCATTACGTGATTCTCAAGTATGTAAATGTTTAGCTCATATTGAAATTAATACTGAAAAGAAATTAGAATTATAAATGCTCCTAATAACAAAATAAATTAAGAACCTCAATAGAAGAATGACTTGAGCTGTTGATTGAAGAAAAGACTTTCCCTAGCTTCTACTCTTGCCTCTGCTTTGCTTTCTCTTAGAAAATTAGAAATAAAAATGAAGTGTATGTAATTATGAGGTCTAAAATGACTTTATAATATCCGAAACGGATTAGGCCCATCAATGGGCTTAATTAAGTAACTAAGGACCCAAATCTGTTTTGCTAATCCTGCAACTGTTGTACACCACTTAGTAAAAAGGCATAACTTTTGCATCGTAAGTCCAAATAACCTGATACCACTTCTCAAATTTTGCTAACTCAGAGGTGCATCTGTTTCAATTGAACCATCAAGTCCTAATCTGCATTGTTTGTGCTCAGGAAGGGTTGTTTATCATGCTCTTCCTACTCAACTTACTGTGATGACTTTGCTCTTTTGACACTTCCGCTTGCTTTTGGACTTTAAACATCACTTATTCTCTTCATCTTAATGCCTCCTAGAATCCATGTACCTAAGAAATTCACACTAAGCAAATAAAATTAACACAGAAAAGATCTAAAATAACTATAATACAAATCTGAAGGAAAAAAGTGCAATATAGCAAAATACGCTTATAAATTAACTAACCAAGTCCAATTTCTACCTAAAATGATGTCTCCTAAGGGAATTTATTTATAACAAAAATAGATACATCAATATGATACTACCAGTTAAAGGTTCTTACTTAAGATGATGGAGGTTATGGGGTTTCATAAAATATTTATTGGTTGGACTGAAATGTGTGTTACAACTCTAATGTTTTCTCTTTGTTTTAATTGTGATATTAGTGGTTTTCTTAAAGGACAAAGAGGACACAGGCAAGGAGATCCTATTTCTTCTTACCTATTTGTAATTTATATGCAAGATTTCATATCTATTTTGGATCAAGTGGTGAAGCATAAGGATTAAACTTTCCATCCTAAATGTTTTAAGTTGAAACTCAATCATCTTATTTTTGCTGATGATTGTTTGATATTTCTTAATGGACATGGGTGCTCTACAAAAATACTTAAGCTTGGGTTGGATTTGTTTCCTAGACTTTTTGGCTTGAAGATTAGTCTTGAAAAGAGTAAACTTTATTTTGGTGGGAGTGACTTGAGTTTATACCATGATTTGAGTGATATTTTGAATGTAAAATGTGGAGAATTACTTCTTATATTTCTTGGTTCCGCTCTAACTACTAAAGGACCTAATAGAAGTATGTGTAGTGCTCTCGTTGTTAAAATTGTGGGAGTTATTGACAATTTGATGCATAAATATCTCATGCTTACAGGGACATCACATCTTATCAAAAGTGTGCTTCAGAGTAAGGCAAGGTACTAGTGTGCTGTAATGTTTCTTCCTGGTAGGGTTGTTAAGAAGACTAAATCTTTGCTTAGTATATTTCTTTGGAAGGGTAATACTATGGACTTTCATGGTGCTAAAGTTTCTTGGAGTGGGTTATGTAGGAGTAAGAAGAATAGAGGTTTGAGTATACCTAGACTTGAACACAAATAAATCAAGCTGTAGTTTTGAGAGCTTTTTTTAGAATGTATGGGAATAAATGTAATATATTGTCTTAGTGGGTGAATTCTAATTGGTTGAATACTAAGTATTTGGAGAATTGCTTATGACAATAATTTGCCTTGGACATGTAGAGCTATGTTATAATGTGAGGTTCATTTCTTATACTTATATTGTTCATTACGTTGGTAATGGGAAAAATACTTATTTGCATACAGATAGATGTATTGGGGGTAACGATGTGGCTGAAATATATAGTGGTGATATTGTTTATTTGGGGAATTACAATATGAATAAATTGGTTGCTCAATATTGTGTTAACAGTAAGTGGAGAGTATTAGAGAGCTTGAATGGTTTTATGTATTTTATTAGTGAGTATAAGTTAACTGATAAGGGTGATATAATTAGTTAGGGTGAGAAATGCTTCAAGAATAATGAGAATATGCATAATCTTAATAATGATGTATAGATTGTTAGTTGGGTTGTGTTTGGCATAAAAATATTCAACCAAAGCATAATTTTAGTGTTGGTAGCTAGTAAATCAGGGTCAATACTACGGAAATATTGATTAGTTGGGGCATGAATGTAAACGGTTTGTGTATCTTGTGTTGTTGTGATATGGAGATTAGAGATCATTTATTCATTAGTTGTGGTTTTACTCAGTCTATATGGAAAGATATTTGTACTTTAAACAAGATTTGAGATAATAGTGCTACTTGGGAGGATAGAATGAAATTGTTTTTAACTTATATATAAGTTATTTGGAAGCCCAGAAAACATACACAACTCGAAATCAATAAGAAAGAACAGCATTTTTCATTACGGGAGCAAGAGCAGAAGAGCTGGAGAGTAAAGAAGAAGGGTTTGTCCATAAACCTAAAAATTCTTCCCTAATGGTTCATCATTTCATCCCTTCTTGAGGAGTAACTTATCTTTATTTTTGCTTTTATATATGAATTTGTCATTATTTTTTCTTATTTTAGTATGAATTAAACCCTCATTGCTTGAGGTTTCTTATGTAAGAATTTATGCTTAGGTGTTTAATTCAATACTATATATGATCTGGCCAAGTAGTGGGTAGCTTTAGTAATCAAATTCGGCAGCGACGAGGGTTTTCGATTGCAAATATAACGTATAGGCGCCTAGTGCGAGGTATTGAACATGGAGGTCTTGGCCATTAGGTAATTAATAGGGTAGGAACTTAATTCATCGGAAACCATTTCTAGGGTCACCAGAGGGGTTTTTTTAGTGGCGAAATGTCGCCTTCTAAGCTACCGATAGGAGTTAGAAGGATAGTTGAATCCTGGCTAATGCGAAATTCACCAACTCGCCTTTATCACTAGAACTATTAACTAGCGGCATAGATGATTACAAGCAACACCTCAAGAAACTTTTGAATGGAATGTGAATTAGTACATTTCTCCATATAACGCCTTGAGTGATGTAGGTGTCACATATTTGCATGAACTTTTGAATATATCGTACCAAAGCTTGGTGTGCACCTCCACTATAATTCCCACAATTATAGAAATGATTTGACATACCCATGTCGGGCTTGAATCTTGCGACATAAATGGCTTGAGAGATAATCCCTAAGGGTTGAACTCGAAAAGGAACCCCTGGTCTAGGGATACCTTGAGCTAGATTATTCGGATCATTGGATAGATTCCCTCCATTCACATCACGCCGTCCATCTCTCTCTCTCTCTCTCTCTCTCTCTCTCTCTCTCTCTCTCTCTCTCTCTCTCTCTCTCTCTCTCTCTCTCTCTCTCTCTCTTCAAACCTGATAAGTATAGAGAGACAAAAAAAAACATACAAGAAATACCAAAAAGTACTAAACACTAACATACTAAACTAAAAACACAAAATATAACGAAATAGTTCCCAGTAGCGGCCCAAAAACTTGTCGTCCCCTAGAGTCTGATAATAAATCAACACCGAGGGAAGGGGACTTCCCGCAAGTGTACGAGTTGTTGACAAGTAATGAATTGATAATTGTAAGGGTTATCGTCTCCATAGGTACTATCAGAAGTTAAATGAATCTAATTTCAGGTATAATGGTGAAAGTTGCAAAGGAATGACAATAAAAGTAGATAATATTTGTTAAGGTTTTTGTTTATAATCTAAGATTGCAATAGAGTAAATATTAACCAAATGAAATATAATTAAAATACTAAAGAGGTGGAATTAGATGAGAAGTATGCTTGAGTCTTTCTAGTAATTCCCAAAGTAAACTATTTAAATGTTTTTTAATAAAAGGGCAAATTGGTCTTTTCAAACTAGTCGGGATTTAAAAGTCCTCCGAAATTCCTCCTAGGTAGATAGGAAGCAATCCCATGACACTAGAAACACCTCCGGTGTGACCCTACAAATTATTTTGAATGCTAGTTGATTAAAACCTTAGTGACTACTTGGTTTGCTAAGACTTCCCAGCTCACTAATGTACACCAAGCGTTTATACACCAATTCCGCAATCCAACCCCCTCCGGGCGATAGTTGAGACAACTAACAATATTTAATAGTTGATTAGGCCGTAATTATAAATGAGCTTAAATATATAATCCATGGAAAATTAACTCAATTCATTTCAATATAAATATCCTAAAATCCAATAAAACATAAAAATAATTATCTAAGGTTCATACCCATAGAAATCCTCAAGCAAAAGAGGACTAGTTCATAATGTAAAACCGAAAACTAAAGATAACTAATGCTAAATAATGTTTAGAATGTAAAACATATTAAAATTAACCTAAACCATGAATGGAAATGGATGCGAAATGGTGGAGAATGGTGGAATTGGGTGGAAACCCTTCTCCCCTCCTTCTCTTCCTTGCTCTAGTCATGTAGCTCTTCCCTCTGCTGTAATTTTTAAAGTGTGTTGAATAATTAGCTTCTAAAATGATTAAAAACCTAGATTAAAATGTTATGGTGCCTTATGGGCTCACTTAGTTGGGTTAAAGATAACCCAACCTGGTTTTAGATAGTGTTGGACAAGTTTGAATCACGATGGAAGAAAATAGCATAACTTCTTCATCCAAACTCCAATTTTACTTCCATAGCTTCTCATACGTCAATGATTTAAAGATCTATCAACATCAAAAGAAAATTTGTCCAAGTCTCCAACCAAATATTCGCGGTGACTAAATTAAGTGACATCAAGGATTTGCCTCCAACGCTCCAACTTCTCCAAAGTGACTTTAACCTATTTTTACGCCTTGGATTGGGTCTGGACTTGACTTATTTACTTCTCCTCATGATATTGGTGTATCATGTCGAACATGTAAATAAAATCTACACACTTAACACACAATTAAGGCACAAAATCTCTATAGCAATACATCCAAAATAAGGTGGAAACGTAAGATATGTCGAATGTTAGGGAATAATCTCTCACTTAGGTCCAATAAAATCTAAAAAATATGTCTCGTGAATAGATTGATCTATCATAAAATAGTATACATCACAAACTTACAACGAAATATAAAAAAGCTGAGTAATAGGCATGACCTCTTCAATCACTCAGTTAAAAAGGATATTCCAAGCATAGTCGGTATCCTCAAATGGATTACTGTTACTACTCTAGTCTAGGCTTAGAAAAATTTAGAGAGGGAGTGTTTAGAGCTTTTTTATAGTATGTTTAACACTTCTAGTATGTTTTAAAATGACTTTCAACCTCTCTTTTATAGTAGTTAAGAATCATTTCAAAACATTCACAATAATTGATGTCATAAAAACATTTGTCCTAAAAAAATTGTGTCAACATCTTGATAACCTGGCATGAACCTGGACAGATTTCTTAACAAAGGGAAAGGACTTATATGGACCTGACTTGTAACTTTTGTAACAATTGAGTCATAAGTGCGTAATTTTTTTATCGTTGAGGATGGGAAGATTCAAGAATTGATGTTTATTTTCTGATGGCTTTTCCGAACATGGACAATGGAAGTATATAAACACCAGATCTTAAATAAATTTGTATTTTTATCTTTAGATTCCCCAACTCTCCCACGACCACGACCATGCCTCATCATCGCCTAGACTGGGCCAGTCGGGTTGGTGGTAGTGGTGGTGGTGGTGGTGCATGCATGTGGGGTATTTACCATACTATTCATCTATATAGTGTTGGGTATTTTGAAAGTTATACATGAAATAAATAATATGAACTATTATTTTTCTCTATCCAAAACTGGTTTGGTACAATAAAAGAGAACAATGGTCTTCTTCTTCTCCAAGTGCATGAAACTAATTAAAAAACCTTTTGTTTTTCCTTTTATTTGTAACATGATATTCACAATATATTTTGCAAAAATTAGGTGTTTCTGTGATGAATTAGTATGAAACTCAACTGGAAAACTTGAAAAGCATATGGTTAAAAAATATGCCAAACAGTGAATTTTATGTTTGGCACATGATGTCTCCTCATTTGTGATAGATTAATGTTAGGATGAGACATCATTTTTAGTGATTTAGAAGTCAATAATGTCGATTTTCTTGAGTTTTAGTGCACTTTCCTATTTTGAGTCTTGATTTGTAGAATTATTATTTTTAGAGCATATTGGGTTTAATTGTTTATTTAGTGTGTAGCTTTAAAGATAATTATGGAGCTTAATTAGAGTCCAAGTCAAAGACAACAACTTATGGAAAGAGATTTGCATGGTAATTGGAGATAAGGAAACAAAAGCTAAAAAGATGGAAAGGAAAAGCTGCCTAAATCTGGGATTCTGCATACACGTCCAAAGATATGCGTTTTTACCTAAGAAATAGGCCTAATCTGGTGATTTCCTTCTTTAAGGTCAAGATAATTCTGTTGCGATTCTTTTAGTATCTTATGGAGCTCAAATCGACCAATAACGAAGAAGATATGCTAAAAACGGTCCAGCAGTGTTTATCTTTATTTCCATACGAATTTGAGTTGGGCTAGAAGTCCATTACCTTAACTCTTCCTCAAGAAAACGAATTAGGTCTTCTAAACACCTATAAATACACCCTTATATCACTTGTAAATCATCCTTGCCTCATAGTAATTAGTTCTTAAGGTTTTATTCTTCCAGTTTATTGTAGAGAGCAAGATGATGTCTTTTGTAATTTCTTTTAGTTTATTTCCATCAGGTATGAACTAAACTCCCCATAGTTCGGGTTTTGCATATGTATAATCTATGAATTCTAATTCTTCTATCTAAGTTTCTTTGGGAATTATATGTTTTAATCTGATATTAGTTACTTACTTAATATTTGTTTATGTGTTTTGATTTAATGTCTTTCCTAGAACTGATCACTTTAGGATTGTTTTAATAGTAGTTAGATGGTCTCCTTGACAGGGTGTTTAACTATTGAACCACCACATAATGTCTAGTGTCGATAGTAGTTCTGACAAAACATGCTTCTAACTAGATAGTCATTAGGGTTTGTATTAATCACCATATCACCAATTGATTGTAGTGTGCTGGATAAGGCCTTAGTGGCGTTTGATAACCCTATTTGAGTCCTCGTCTTGGTTGTGCCGTAGCCCCCTTAGTCGCTCTCAAGGTCTAAGATAGGGGAATTTAGAATCCTGACTAAGTATACCAAGAGCTAATATTCTCCCTTATTAACTAGATCTATAGATAGAATTAGAAGGATTAGTGCATACTAGCAAAACCTGAGCTATATTTCTCATCTCATATTTCTTATCTTTTACTTTATTGTCTTTATTTTCCTAGTTTTAATTAGTTAATCTCTAAAATTACTTGCTTTAATTTACTGTTTTCTAATTATTTACTTTTACTCGATATTCTTACTCACGCGATTAACACACTTAAGTCCCTGAGAACGAACTCTATTTATCATTAAAACTTGCATACGTCCTGTAATACTTGCAGTACTGTGCCTGTCTAGGGTGAGAGTGCGTAGTTTCTTGGTCTTATTTTGTATTAATTTTATCACACCCTAGGCGACACCAAGTTTTTGGCGCCGCTGCCGGGGACTTGTGTCTCGTTAGCGTGTGGGTTATCTATTTCGAGTAGTAGTTTTTAATTAGTTTTTACTTTTCAGTTTTTAGTTTAGTTTTTATTTTTTCCAGATTTATGCTTGTGGTTTGCTTTAGTCTTTTTCAGGTTTCACAGTGTTTAATTCTTGGCCTCCTTTATCGGAGACTGAGAGGAGCTTCAGACCTTACAACAAACGAGTTCGTGAGGAAAGAGCCTTAAGAAGATCAATGGCAACTCAACTAAATCCACCACTTGGAGGGGGTCAACAAGATCCACCCCTTGGTGCTCAAGATCCACCACTTGGTGGACAAGAAGGACAACAACTACCAGTAGGAGGAGGTAATGGGCTAAATAACCAGAATAATCAACAAAACCGAGTTGAACATGACCTTCCTGGCCTTAATGTACCATTCCATGTTCAACCAATTGCCTACCGCCCTCCTGAGATTCCGAATATCAAATTTAGACCCGATCCGTGTATGCTCAGTCAATTTCAAATTTTCGGACTCTATACTGGTACAGCAATTCAAGATCTGGTAAAATCAATTCGGAAGTTTATGCAGATTTGTGATGCCTACATTACTCCTGGCATTACACGCGAGCAACTGTATTGTCATATGTTTTCGTTTTTCTTGACCGGAAGAGCTAGCGATTGGGTAGAAAGACAACCACATGGAACCATTCATTCTTGGAGAGAACTTCAAGCCGCATTCTTTAACAGATTTTATCCGAAGAGCATGAGACTTAAAGATCAAGCCGAGCTTGCGAGATTTTCCCAAGAAGATGGAGAAACAGTGGGAGAAGCATGGACAAGGTTTCAACAAAAATTAGCTAGATGTCCGCTCCATGGTTATACACCTGCTCTACAACTTGCTATATTCTGTGAAGATCTTAATGATAAAGGTTGAGAAAAGGTGGATAACATTGGAAAGGGTAATTTTGTGTCCATGAATCACAATGAAGCTTCCGAGGTGTTAGAAAATATTATGGAACAAGAAAGAAGTTGGCCCTCAACACGAGCTTCTGTAGCAAAGACCCGAGGAACGCTTCGTTTAGATGCAGAAACTGCAAACTCAGCTCAAATATCCGCTTTAGAAAATCAAATCAAGGAGCTGAAGATAGCGATGGAGAAGAATTTAGCCACTACAAAAGTAGTACAAGAAGCACAAGGTTGTCAACAATGTGGTGTTAACGATCATACATGGGAAGAGTGCGAATCAAATCCGCAATCTGTTTACTTTATATCCAATCGCGGAGGTTATCAATGGGGTAACCGAAACCATCCGGGTATGCAGTACAAATCCACAAGGGGCCGCTAATCCTGGTCATTATCAACAGCGTCCCCAGAACAACTCTTTCCAACAGAGAGGTCAGTACCTAAATCAGAATAGACCTGCTCCCCCAAAACAACCTACTCAAGATGCTTATACCGATTCATTAGATCAAAAAGCGTTACCTCAGTACCCTCAAGAAGGATCTGTGGATCAACAAGCTCTGGAACGTTTGACCGCGAATATGAACGCTCAAGAAGAGAAGATCAGAGGACACGATGCCGTACTTCAGATAATACGTACTCAAGTAGAACAGATGAACAAAGTTTTAACAAGTTTTGTAGAACAACAGGAAGTAAAGGCAATCGAAGGAGGTGAAAACAACGTTGCGTTCGAAGCTTGTAAGGCTATATGCCTTGAAATTGAAGAAGCACAAGAGGAAGCACCACATGCTGCCATTAGTGCCGTGGAAGTTCCGAGTACTAAAGAAGAACCAACAAAGTCTAGCCCCGCGGAATATGACTATTCTGAAGTTTATGTGGAGGACGATCAAGAGAAAGCCGAGTTCATAGAGCTACTGAGGAAGATGCAAGAGGAAATTCGATCGGTAGTAGATTATGCAGTTGAGTTGGCTAAAGAGAAAGAGGAAGAAGCCTCAAAAGAGAAAGAAGATGAAGTTGCACCTGCTGTGCATGAAGTGAAAGAAGAAGAGAAGGTGGAATCGCCACCTATTGTTCAAGCAGTGTCTTCCACTATTCCTGATACAAATCTTAAGGATGACACTGTACTCAAGACATTTGTAGAGGCGTACCAACCTGAAAATATCAACGCCCAAATGCTTGAGATTGCGAAGAGAGGACTTACACCGCAACAAGTTTATACGCAAATTATTCTTGAGAAGGAGGCGAGTGTAGAGATCCCGAGAGAGAACCTGATGGTTTCAAGAAGAAGTGAAAGAGAGCTAGAAACAAAGCTTAAAGATCCGGGAAGTTTCAACCTCCCTATTCAATTACATGGTATGCTCAAAGTGAAGGCTATGTACGATGTGGATTCTGGTGTGAATCTTATGCCTAAGTCCGTGTTCGAGAGACTTGGACTTCAGAAATCAGAGAAGACTCCAGTGAAGTTGCAGTTTGCTGACAACTCAGTGAAAAGGACATGGGGAACAGTGGAGGACGTCTTAGTTCGTGCAGGTAATATCGCCATCCCTACTGACTTTGTTATTCTTGAGTTTGATGCAGATAAGCAGGTTCCAATCATACTTGGACGGCCTTTCATGGCCACAAGTCAAAGTGTGATCAACTTCCAAGAAGGGACCATCACCCTTCATGCAAACAATGTATCTGAGACCTTCTATGTCTTGGGTAAGATACCGAGGAAGTTAGATGCCACCGTTCCTATCATCCACAGGCTTTCACATCACAAAGTCCCTCCTGAGGAGATCCACTTAAAGCCTGTGGATACTGAGCCAAACATTGAGTTTGGGGTTGGCCATGAAGTTCTATGGAAAGCTCACAAACGCGAGAATAGGCCACGAAGTTTCAAAGATTCGTGGATGGGACCATTCATTGTCACTAAGGTTGTTTCAGCCAAGGTGATAGAAATTCGCCCCAAAACTGGGGTCAAGCGCAGATTAGTTGACGTTCATAGCCTTACTCGCTGTTGGGGAGGCTATATTCGCAAATCTTGACAGAGGTAACACGTCTAACTTTGAAAGACGTAAAACAAAAGTGTTGTACGGGAGACAACCCGTAGTTTTTTTTAATGTTTTCATGTCTTTTACGTTTTTATGTTTAAGTTTATTTTAGTTTTTTTAGTTCATAATGCATATTTGAGAAAGGTATTAGTGTTTTTGGTGTGTAGGAATTGGAGAAATCGAGTTAGGGAAGAAAACGAAAATTTTTGGAGCGCAAGAATGACCTGCGCGGACTACCCCACGGTGTACCCCCTATACCGCAGGGATGGTCCGCGTGGTCAAAACCCGTACCACGGGTTGCACCGCGGGTTGCACCGCGGGTTTGATCCAGAACCAAGAAAAAAGTTGACCGCGGACTACCCCATGGTCTGTACCATGGTCCGCGAGGTCCAAACACGTGCCACGGGGTGAGGTCCACGGGTATTTTGACGGAGAAAGCTACAGAAGGCGCGGGGTACCCTCCGGTGTACCACGCCCTGGTCCCCGAGCTAGAAACACGTGCCACGGGGTCCTACCACGGGTGTTAACCAGTGAGCAAAAATTTTCGAGCATTAGATGTCGCGGACTACCCTGCGGTACACCCCATGGTCCGCAGGGGTAGTCCGTAGCGCCGCCAGAGAGAGAAACCTACGGGATTAATGTATAAAGGAGGTATTAAGCTTTTAGTTTCGAATTTTATAAACCTTAACCCTCTTTCTCTTCTCCAAACCTCTCCTAACTCCATTGAAGCTCATCAAAACTTTCACCAATCACCAAAACACTACCCAATCATCAAGAAAAACACATCAAACCTTCTCTCCACATCATTACAAGAGAAAATCAAACACCCAATCTTCACCAAATCCATTCAAATTGAAGATTCAAAGAGCCAAAAAATTTCACAATTCATCCTACAATTTCTTAAATCCAAGCCAACCCATTACAAATCCACCTCACCCACATAGAAATTCATCATCAATTCACCAATCCTAGGCCAAATCAAGCTTGTTCAACCATTAATTCACAAGTTCAATTTTCAAGGGTTGCTAAAGCTTTGAGTTGGGGGTTAATTGAAGATGACTAATAGAACAACAATTTTAGCTAACAAGAGGGAGGTGAAGAGTAACAAGGGTTTGGATTTAAACAAGAAGAAATCAATTGAGTAAGGTGCTAGTTCTAAATCAAAGGGTAAAGATAAAGTTGAGAAGAGTGGGATACCTTTGTTTGATCGCAATGGTAAAAAGCTTTACTCTTATGCAAAGGAGAAACCACAACCTCAACAAGATCCTGCACCCAAAGAGAAAGTGGATACTTCAAGGGCCCTGAAGATGTCTGCAGAGAAACAGTTAAAAGAACTACCTTTTGCTTATGAGAAAGTATTCAAGGAAGAAGTTGGAGATGGAGAATATGGAAGATTCTTAGAGCTTGGTGAGATATTAGGTTGGTCTACGTTCATGGTAAGACGTTCTGAATTATGTCATGAATTAGTTTTGGAATTCTATTTAGGCCTCTTTAGCCTAGATAGTAGTGGTGTTCCGATTAGAGGAAAGCTAGTTCCTTTCACAGTTGAGGAGATTAGGAACCACTTCAAGTTTAAGTAACTGAAAGGTTTGTGCAAATTTGAAGAAGCAGTTGCTAAACAAAAAATCTTTGATGAGGAATTACTTTTTGAGCATGTATTAGACAAATAAAAAGTGCAATCACATAAGGGAGAATTGAAGGCACCTTGGCCTTACAAATATCTTCAAGCGGATGCGCGAATTTGGCACAATTTCCTTGTCCCTAATATCTTTGGGAACACACGAACTTTGGATGTGACTATGAAGTACGCTCTACTTTTGGACTGTATTTTGAGAGGAGAAGAAGTTGATGTGGCACAGTTGATCTATGAGGAGGTGATACGATTTTCGATCTCTCCTAAATCAGTTTATAATGTTAAATTTCCAACTACGATCACGTGTCTTGTGCGAAAAGCGAATGTAGCATTGGGTGAAGAAGAGAAACTCGAATTTAAAGCGAGTTACATTGATAATGCTTGGATCAAGTATGTCTTTCGAAGAGCGGGTTCTACGCAAGTCTCGAAAGAAGAAAAGGATATCTTCCATTTTTCTTTTTTTAGGTAGAAATTAAAATTTTTGATACAGGGGAATTAGATGTAGAGTGTGTTTAATAGCTTGAAAGCATAATCTCAGTAGATTAATGATAGTAAGTAATATGTTTATGAGCTATGTATTTGTATGCTTTGAGTATTTGCAGGAAAACACACGTTGATAGTAAAGAAAAGATTAGTGAGCAATGCGATAGAAAGTATGTTCGATCTCAGGGAACCTTGAGAAGTGTGTAGGCCGTGAGATCCAAGCTAGTTGAAAAACCATTTGATGAAAGTGCTAAAGGTAAGAAAATAATTAATTACATAGTGTAGAAAGTGATTAAGGCGGTTCTTTCATATTTGAAGCCTTTGAAGCCTTTTTATACCTTCTCACCTTGTGATACTTGATTTTATATGCTATATCCTTCTCAGCCCCTTCTAGCCTTTCTAAAACTTTTTATTGAAGCACGTTATAAGCCACATCCCTTTAGATTTTAGGACTTTTCGATATGACCCGCACTCGAATCGCGATGCATAGACAGTTGTTTTAGAGCTTGAGTTTGGGGTGGTGGGTCCACCATTATGGGAATTATTGGGTTGGGATTTTGAGCTTATTAATTGTGCTTTGTGCTTTATATTAATGATGATTCACAGATTTTTATTGTAACCCTTTGCCGGGGTAATAGTGAATGAAAAAGAAGTTTCGAGCTAATTTTGCCAACAAGGGCATTAAAAGAAAAAATATATATATGAAAATTAGAGTGATATCTCAACATTAAAAGAGAGTCATAGCTAGAGAAATTGATTTGAAAAGAAAAGAAAAATATATATTCGGACCGGCAAAGTGGATTTTTATGTGAACATCTTAAGCTTTAATTGGGTTATTTGGGGATGCTAAATTATGCATCAAAGAATTCATTGGGTTGAGTGAGAACGTTTTATGAGAGTAACTCAAGCTCTAGGGCGATTCGTTGATGGCTAGTGAGGAGAGAGCCAAAAGCTCACTCCAAATTATCCAAATATACTATCATACCGTCCCTAAGCCTAAATTACAACCTTAAAGACCTTTTGATTCTTTGCTATGTAATTGAGAAGTGATTGAGCCATTAGATATTAGTTGAGTGGACTTTGATACTAGTAGGAATCGATGAACAATCTATAGCTCTCTTGGGGAACTGAGTAAAGTCCCAATCCTTCTTACATTGCGAAACTAATCTGATCTTGAATTCAAGCCGTGTTGACTGTGAATATGAGAAGTGTACAGGTATGTAGTTTATGAATATTATTGCATGAAATTTTCTGAGTTTTGTGCTTTAGGATTATTCTATATATTCTGCTACGCTTTTTCCCATTGTGTTAAGAATTTTATAAGTGTGTATTTATAGACTTCCCTTTGTTTTTATCTTTATTGTATTGGGACGATACAACTTTGAGTTGGGGGTCTTGATGTCTCCTCATTTGTGATAGATTAATGTTAGGATGAGACATCATTTTTAGTGATTTAGAAGTCAATAATGTCGATTTTCTTGAGTTTTAGTGCACTTTCCTATTTTGAGTCTTGATTTGTAGAATTATTATTTTTAGAGCATATTGGGTTTAATTGTTTATTTAGTGTGTAGCTTTAAAGATAATTATGGAGCTTAATTAGAGTCCAAGTCAAAGACAACAACTTATGGAAAGAGATTTGCATGGTAATTGGAGATAAGGAAACAAAAGCTAAAAAGATGGAAAGGAAAAGCTGCCTAAATCTGGGATTCTGCATACACGTCCAAAGATATGCGTTTTTACCTAAGAAATAGGCCGAATCTGGTGATTTCCTTCTTTAGGGTCTAGATAATTCTGTTGCGATTCTTTTAGTATCTTATGGAGCTCAATCCGACCAATAACGAAGAAGATATGCTCAAAACGGTCCAGCAGTGTTTATCTTTATTTCCATACGAATTTGAGTTGGGCTAGAAGTCCATTACCTTAACTCTTCCTCAAGAAAACGAATTAGGACTTCTAAACACCTATAAATACACCCTTATATCACTTGTAAATCATCCTTGCCTCATAGTAATTAGTTCTTAAGGTTTTAGTCTTCCAGTTTATTGTAGAGAGCAAGATGATGTCTTTTGTAATTTCTTTTAGTTTATTTCCATTAGGTATGAACTAAACACCCCATAGCTTGGGTTTTTCATATGTATAATCTATGAATTCTAATTCTTCTATCTAAGTTTCTTTGGGAATTATATGTTTTAATCTGATATTAGCTACTTACTTAATATTTGTTTATGTGTTTTGATTTAATGTCTTTCCTAGAACTGATCACTTTAGGATTGTTTTAATAGTAGTTAGATGGTCTCCTTGACAGGGTGTTTAACTATTGAACCACCACATAATGTCTAGTGTCGATAGTAGTTCTGACAAAAATGCTTCTAACTAGATAGTCATTAGGGTTTGTTTTAATAACCATATCACCAATTGATTGTAGTGTGCTGGATAGGGCCTTAGTGGCGTTTGATAACCCTATTTGAGTCCTCGTCTTGGTTGTGTCGTAGCCCCCTTAGTCGCTCTCAAGGTCTAAGATAGGGGAATTTAGAATCCTGACTAAGTATACCAAGAGCTAATATTGTCACGCCCCGAAAAAGACGAATATCTATCTAATTTAATTTAAATAAATGTACATTTTATTACAATAATTAACTATCTATTACATTACATTACATGATTTAAAATAAATAATTACAAGTTAAATACAAAAATCTTCTTCTTCAACTCCTAGGCTACTGACCACTACCCAGATCTTAAGTTATCTAGCACCTAAAAGGGTGGGGGAAAGAGGGGTGAGCTTCCACTAGCTCAGTGAGAAAGTAAATAATGGTCATATGTAAACTTTAACCTAGGTGCAGTAATTATATTTAAGACGCTGTCATTGAACTAGTATAGGTCTGAAAACATTTATAAGACAATAAATACATAAATCAGATAAGTGTACATATCAAACTAGGAAGCCCATACTACCCAGCAAGTAGTATACACTAGCAAGAAATAATCACGTTGCAAAGGATACTGTGGTCTTGCCCTTATGACTCCCGCCGGAACTCTCGATCCCTTATCACTCCCACTGGTTATACCCCGGGTAAACCGAACCTACGACCCACTAGCCAAGGAACTCTCCGTCTCATGCGCCAGGTGGGAATAGATCATGGTAGTCGTGTTAACCCTGGCAAGCCCGCTGCCGCCCAGTGCAATACGATTGTACCATGTCGAACAATCGATCGATAGATATATCAAATATCAAATATAAATTGACTAAGTAGGTCGATTCAACAACGATAGCAATTAACAATTAATGGATAGACGGCGAAGTAGGCCGTGCTACCCCAAATATACAATTAATCAAATAATTACGAGACAATATAATTCAGATAACACCACATTGAGTCCAAAATTACCGAATTAAATATATTACTGGATAATTTAAAATAGGGTTAAAGATGAACATAATAAACATTATTTAAATCCTCACCTTATATTGGATATTAACGGGTAATTTATCAGGTAGCCGCCTTTTTAACCGGAATCGCCATAACTCCCGGTCTCCAAAGATACTCCGTTATTACTATTTAAGTCTCTAATTATTTATTTAATATACGATTTTACTTACTTACATATCGTACTAATAAAATAGGAAGGCTTTGAGAAAAATATATATGAGATTGTATTTCTTTGACTGATCATTCTTAGTTATATTTATAGGACGTATTAGTGTTGTTTATAAAGAACAAAATGTTATTAGTCATCTGAGAAGAAGACACGTAAGTTTATTGTGAAGAATTATGTATTTATGAAAAGGTTTACATGGTTATAAGATTGCATGGTCAACGTAAGTTCATTAACTTACAAGTCTATAAGTTATATCTTAGAATTAAAACAAGGTTTATAAAAAGGTAAGTATTCCTTAATTAGTAAATATCTTAATTATTAATTTTATTATGTTAATTTAAGATATATTTAATTCGATTTAACACATTTAAAATTTACCTATTTATACGGGACATTACAAATATTCTCCCTTATTAACTAGATCTATAGATAGAATTAGAAGGATTAGTGCATACTAGCAAAACCTGAGCTATATTTCTCATCTCATATTTCTTATCTTTTACTTTATTGTCTTTATTTTCCTAGTTTTAATTAGTTAATCTCGAAAATTACTTGCTTTAATTTACTGTTTTCTAATTATTTACTTTTACTCGATATTCTTACTCACGCGATTAACACACTTAAGTCCCTGAGAACGAACTCTATTTATCATTAAAACTTGCATACGTCCTGTAATACTTGCAGTACTGTGCCTGTCTAGGGTGAGAGTGCGTAGTTTCTTGGTCTTATTTTGTATTAATTTTATCACACCCTAGGCGACACCAGCACAGTTCGATAAAACTATACCAAACAAGAAATTCCCTTATCGGTATAGTTGGTCAAACATTGCCATACATAAATAATATTTTATATTCATTAATATGAGTCTAATTGTTTGACTGAATGTCTGACTAATGTGTACATAATGTGTGTAAATTATGTAAATTAATGTAAAGAAAATGGTGCCAAAAATAGAAGTAAGGGAAGAATGTATGTAAGAAGAATTAGAGTACGAAGGAAAAAGAAAAGGAGAAAAATCATAAGATTCAAACTATAAATAAGTCACTTACGAAAAAAGTAACAAAATAACACATGGAATGGCGCAAGGAGACTCCATTTTATGCACTTATAAAAGGTATGATGAAATTATGATGTACATCTTTTCCACAATGAAAGAAGATGTAACTCTTAGAGGGGGTGAATAGAACACCAATGAAAGTAACTACTAATTAAAAAATTAAGGAAGATATTTAGAGTTTAAAAATTTGTTGAGGCAATTATATCAAGGGATTTAAGGAAAATACAATAGTATAAGAAGATGAAATACTATCAATTCTACATCAGTGTGTTAAGTAAATAGTAGAGTTAGATATTATGTAATTATTTTAAGTGTTTTGAACTCCTAAAGGTTTAATACACTATGTAGGGACACCCCTTAAGATTTCAAGCTTCTCTTATACTAAGCTTTAGGTATCCCTTAAAGGTGGGATACAAACGTAATGATATTTTTACCGATGAATCATTGTCTGAGCTCGAAATACTAGGAGATAAACTCCCTTGTGTCATCACCTACACAAGTAACCCTTCTCTTCTTCAAAGAGATGAAAACCCATATTATCTTGATTCTAATGGAACTTTATAGAGAAAGATTAATGTAAGGATTGTTTAAGTGTTTAACACAAATATTAAATTGTCCTTAGAGAGTAGATATAACAATGGATAATAACAAGCCTTCAATAAATGATAGTAACTTGATGATCACAATGCTTGAGAGTGCTTGAATTTATACTTGAATATGATAGTAGTTAAGTATAATAAAAGATGTTTTGAATGCTCCTTTGGTGTGGATATACATAGAAAAAGATAGATCCAATGGTTTTGTAATAAAAATCTGACTGACTAAAAACGGGATTTAGTTTTGGCTTGGTTCGGGATCCCGCTTGTGTCATTTGTACTGATCTCTCGTTGGGGAATTTAGTGATATAACTACTAGGAATCCAAGGTACATTTATCCAAAACTAGATACCATTTTTTACTCGATTTTGGGATGTTGTTTCGAAGTGGTATAATGTTTTTTTTATCGAAAACGTGATAACGTTTTCTTCTAAATTTTAAGTCTAAAAGCGGATTTTTACTTTGTGTCTCGTTACTAAATGAACAATCTTTCAACACAAGAACTGTTAGTCAGGAAGTTTGTAGTTCATAACATTTCAAGATTCACAACATACAAAAGACATGGCACAAAAATATGAGTTGGAAATATGAACCTAACAGTATATGTTTTTGCGCAGGTTAAAGTGCTCAAACGAGAATGATTTCTTCATGAGAAGTGTTTCAAAAGTGATTTGGAGAAGGGTTTTAGTTGACACAAAGAGGATATTTCGATCATAGAATAATTTGTCACATTAAAACATATATAGCCTAATTAATAAGGCTTTTGCCGACATTCTTCCCCTTTTTATGATGAAACTTATGCATTAAAAACCGAAGGAAATACAACACATATGAAGACTTCATTAAGCATAAATCCACTCAAATTATGCATGAAACATAAAAAATAAAATATCCCATTTTTGAAAGAATTTTAGCATAAAACACATATGGGGTCTTCATTAGGCATGAATCCCCCTCACATAAGGCATAAGATAAATCTTACCTCTTTACCATTTTTAGCAAGTCTTCTTAAAAAGATGGTATATTCTTTCTCCCCTTTTTCCTTCCTAAAAATAGGTAGACATGGGTATATAAATATATAATGAAGAATAATAAATCTACATGATAATCATACCAATCTCACATGCAATAATTTTGAGTTGTTCTTGTGGAAGGGGTTTGTTACAGATATCGACTAATTGCTTGACGGATTCTACAAATTCTAGTGTGATCTCGAATTAAGTGGTGCCTAATCGATATGTCCTTGGTTATAGAATGTTAGATTGGATATTTGTTAAATTTGATGGCACTAGTATTATTAGACCTAATATGAATAGAATCATATTTAATACCAAAATTCTTCAAGATTTATTTCATCCAAAGAATTTGCGTAACACAATTATCGACGACAACATACTCGGATTCCTTCATGGACAAGGCAACACTAATTTGTTTTCTATTAGACCAAGAGTCAAGGAAGTGACCTAATGATTAACACCTACCATTAATACTCGTCCTATCTAGTCTACACTTTCCATAGTCGGAATTCGGATAACCTATAAGATCAAAAGATACATGTTTATGATACTAAAGCCCTAGGTTTGTGGTCACCTTAGGACTTTAACCTGTTCGACGACACTAAGAGGTGACACCTTAGGACACGATTGAAGTTTAGCACGAAGGAAAACGAGGAACATAATATCGGGCCTAGATATGGTTATATAAAAAAGACTACCTACCTATCATACCTCGATAAGTCTTCTCATCATAATCCTTACCATGTTAATCTTTATCAAGTTTTATGGTTGTGCTCATGGGAATGCCAATTTACTTTGCATTCACAAGTCCAAACTTTTTTATAATCTTTTAAATATAAATGGCTTGATGGACAAATATATACTTCTTTATTTGTTTGAACGGAAGTCCAATTTAACTCACCCATAATGCTCATCTCTAATTCCCCATTCATGCTCCCATAAAAATGATCACAAATGGTTTATTAGTAGCACTAAAAATGATAATATCAATTAATAATAATAAAATAATTCAGATTTTCATAAATTATTTATTTTCCTAATAGAGATTCAATATGGGAGAGATTTTATAGACAAAATGTGGGAAAGACAATTTCAATACATCGGTGTATAAATATCTTACGCTTATTATACATTTAATTTCTATTCTAAGATTCCAATTAAGTTTCGGTACTTCATTCAGAAAATTACTAAGTGTAAATTCAGGCCGGCCTTGACTATAAGCCTAATGAGTTATCGTTTCGCATCTTCAAAATTTTATCGTTTTTAGGGACTTTTTTTGAAGATTGAATTTTATATAAGGTAATTATATATTTTAGTTTAATGTCACAAAAAAATAAATAAGGTGGTTTGTGAAAGGATTTTATGAAAGGGTTAATTTTCAGCCATTTAATTAACTTTTTTTTGTCAATATTTAATTGACTTATCTCTATATACAGTTTATACGTCAAAGTCAAAATTTAAATCTTATTATTCCTAGCTATCAACCGAAAAAATAAAAAATCTTATTATTCCTGTTCAAAAACTCATCTCATGCTGAATATAGCACAAGCACAGGGGAGAATCATTCAACATTATTTGGATTTACTATTAAGATTCTAATAGGATCATACTCCACTGGCATTGACCTGATCCCGATGTATTGTAAGGTGATAACAGTTCACATTTATCCAATTTCTCTAAACAAAGATTCCTCCTTTCTAAATAATAAGATTTTTTTATTCATTTAAATGTAGTTAACTAAGACACCACAGTGATCCCAAGTAGATATACAGAAACGACATAAGCATCTTTCTGTGAACCATCTTCGAAAAGGTTAGACTATGACTATACTGTTTTTTTCTTTTAAAAATCACTATTTCCTTTCACACAAAAATTCCTTAAAAAATAGGTGAAATAAAAAAATTAAATTGATTCAAAGTTTTCTACTCTAGAGATTGAATGTAAATCGTGACGAATGATTTATACTCTACTAATCTCAAAACTATTAGACATAAATCAATATTGTATCAAGGCTAGAGATGGCAATGGTTACGGTTAAAAACCAAAATCGATAATAACCGAACCGATTAAAACTTGAATTATATAACCGTGGTTAAAACCATTAGGTTATGGTTTTGAAAAGTGTAACCGATGGTTAAAAACGTTAGGTTATAGTTTTAGATAAAAATAAAACCGAATAACCGAAAACCGTTTATTATCATATATATTTTCATATTTTATATAATATATGCTAAATTAGATATATTAAAATTCTGAATCAAAATTCAAATACTAGATTTAATTAACTTAATAATAAATATGCAATTTAATAATCTCACCGGAGGAATTTAGTAATAGTTCAGCAGCCTTCTAAGCTACCCTCGCAGAAGTTAGAAAGAAGTTAGAATCCCAATCAACAAAGAATTGCCCAAAATTCACCCTTAGCACTAAAACCAAATAGTGTCAAGCTAGGAGATTACTTGCAACTTGAGCTATATCTCTCAACTATTCTCCGTAGTTAGTTACTTGCTTATTAGTTAAGAAATTAGTGTTAATTCTAGTATCTTAGTTTAAAAGAAAACCAAACAATTATTTCTATTTTAATTATGTCTTTTAATTATAACAACCAAATCATTTACACTCTTTAAGAACACGAGCTTACATTCACGACTTTAGTCCCTGTGGAGAACGATATTATTACTCAATTATTACTTGCAAACGAAATTTACACTTGTGGGAAGTGATCTCTCGAGGTTTTGATTTATTAGCTTATATCACATCTAGGGAGATAACAACCGATTTAAACCGAAATGACGAAATCAAGCAAATAAGGTATTTCCTTTTAGATTCATACGACAACATTTAGATGCCAACTTAGTATCGTACTGTTTGTCAACTTAAGCCATGTGGGAAATAGTCGTTGGAGAACAAGCCGGGACCCATTTTCTACACCAAACGGTATCCAGTTTTCAACAAACATTGGCACAATGATATATAGTCGTTGGAACTTTGCTGTCTATATATAAAGTCTATTTTTTCATCATATAACTCGCCTTTTGAAGACACAATTCATCACTATATCTTCCTACATTTCACAAAGAGTTCACAAGCCATAAACTTCACTTTTATATCATAATAATATCTTGGTGTATCAATAGTATTGTCCACTCATTAGGAGTTATTTACCATTCTTGTAATCAAACACTTATATAAAATAAGGTAGTATCTCTTGCTCTAGAATAAGATTGAAGACCCCAGTCAATAGAAGAGTGTTTCTACATTGAAGTCAAGCTCGTTAAGAAGACTTTGTGTGTCGATTTAAGGTTGTGACTGAGCCTTCAAAAACCACTCTATGGTTTGGTGATCAAGACCTTCAAAAATTATCATTGAGATTGTGAGTACGCCCGTCAAAAGTATCGGTAATGGTTAAGTGATTACACCATCAAAAATCACACAGAGGTTGTATTTAGCCTTGGGAAAAATCTCGTTGTAACCCAGTTTATATTTCATTCGTAAGAGATATCACGAATTTTAGTGACGGAGATAGAAAATCCTATGGTATCTTAGCCTACCTATTGTATGTTTCTTTAGTCTTGATATTGTATCTTAGTTAGATCTCTAACTCTATTAGTTATTGTAACCTTGTTTAAACAAACTATTGTGTATCGTATTGCATCCTCTTTTAGAGTTTACAAAAAGTCTTAATTATTTTTATTAAACTAAGTTTTGTGGTACTTAGTTATTAATTAGGCATTATTAGATTAAGGTTCATATTCACCCCCCCTCCCCTTTAATAATTTTCAAGATGTCTGGGCACTGTGCTCCATACTTATTTTGAACGCCAACTGTACTCCTCCAGACAGCCCTACTACTGTCCAGGCAGTTCACAAGGATCAAGATTTGCTACAATCCCTTTTCTAATGAAGTGAAGTTTTGATCGTGAGCTCACAAATTTTACATAGCGACAAATCAAGAACTCCCCTGTTTAATAAATTACTCGATGTCGGGAACCGTTCTCGCATCGCGCGTTATAGGAGTACTTGAACTTCTTATGGACATTTGAGCTTCCAACAATATCCTATTTGAAATCCTTATTCACTAATGGAGGCACCAAAGACCTATAGGCTGACTTGATAAAGAGATTTCTAGACGACTCGAGTTCCCCTTATACCATGAACTATTATCATCCACAATCTCGACGATCCCATTAAGTAGTACTTTCCCGACCTTCTAGGACAGTTTTACAAATTCATGAGTATGAGGAATTGGCTTCAAAATGGATAAAATCCCTCCGAAAGTAATTTTGCTTGATAGCCACCACCTAAAACATCTGCGTATCTTGGAGAATTCTCTTATCTAACTTAGCGAAATACGTCTTATTGTAACTTATCACGTTCTTGGGTCTAAGATCTTCTTTCGTCTTTAGTTTACATATTTTGTCCTAAACTACCCAATGTATCTTTCTTGCATCGTTCGAGATTATACAGACCTCTTGGTCTCTGCAGAGTAACCTAACCACTAGGCCAACTATCGATCTCGTTTGCATGACTTTTCAAACTAAAAATAAGTTATTTTCTATTAAAATGATACCATTCCATAATTTTCGATTATAAAGAAAAAAGTAGTTTCATTTAGTAAGGATTATTGCCCAAGAAACACCTCAAGTTAGAATTAATTTCTTCTCACCCCAACCATCATTTTTTTGCCCATAAAAGGTCACATATATTTTGCTTTTTCCTTTTCTTTTCCATAATAAGGGTCGTTTGAGTTATGAGAAACTTCCCACTACTCAAAGTTTGAGTAATGGGAAACTTCCCATTACTCAAACTTTGAGTAGTGGAAAACTTCTCATTACTCGTTGTTCTTTAAAAAAGACGGTGTCTTTTATGGGTAAGGGTGTAAGGTGGCAGGTGCCTATTGGGCAACCCTTTCATTAATTAACAATTCAACTATAAATTCATGTATACGGATTTTAATTTAATGTTTCATTAATAAGGACGAAAATAAAATAATATACTCTATAACTAACCCAAGTAAAATAAAGACATCGTGGGTTAGTACTAGCATAACACATCTGAAAAAAAAGCATAACAGAAGCTCCGATCCATAGATAGATGAAAGAGGAAAAGGGGAGCCCAAGCAACGAGGCGGCGCAACATTTGTTCCAAAGTGGGTTGACCACAACGAAGGCCCATCATGTGAGCAGACCCGACCACCACGCATATGTTGTGTTGAGTGGTGTTAACATCAAGTGATTGGGACCCACAGATTGAATGATAGTATGAGGAATGTGTCGTATGTCTGAGTGCAGCTAAGCTATAAGCTACAAGCTAAGCTACGTTACGATTTAAAAAAAGGTCTATTCTGTGTTGTGTTTAGTTGTTTGTCTGAGTCTGTCATATTGTGATTTATGTATTGTCAAACCCCATTTCATGATGCAAATAAAGACACGTTCTTTCTTTGTTTGGTTTTGCTACTCAAACTTCTTACTTTTTCACGCGCCTAAATTTCCATGTGGGGTGCCTGCCTCTCTGAGTAGTTACTTTTTCTTTTTGTTCAAAAGTTACGTTTCCTTTTCTTTTTGTCAACAAAAAGTTACGTTTCCTTTGAAGAAGGTGGAAACCCCTAATTTTAAATGTTAAAATATCAAAAGTACATATTTTTAAGTTGTTTTACTAATCCTACGAGATATTTTATAATTTTTTAAAGAAATTTGAATATTTCAATTAAAAACTATATATATTTATTTGACCACATCACAAATTAAAAATTCTATGTGAACAAACATCTCATAAAGTTAGTTTCTTTTTAGTCGGACATAAAGGTGTCACGTATCCTCCTTAGCCAATATTCAACCTTTCGAATTGGAGGCTATGTTGTAGATCTCCCCGCCTAGGCGTTAACTACCCCCTCAGCCGCTTACGCCTAGTTAAAACTCTAAACGTTTTTGTCTAGCGCCTTAGTCATTGTAGAATAGGCGTCTGGCCCATCTAGGCGCCAATTAATGGCAAAAAATGATCGTCTAGGCGCCGGTTAATGGCAAAACATGCTATCATAGGCCTTCTTGTAGTTTTTCCTATTCTTGTAAATTCTTTGATTGATATTATAACTCAATATTTAGTATTTTTATATTTACTATAGTGTTGTTAGATGAATTTTATGACTTAAATGGTTAAAATTGCTATAATTACTACATATATATTACTAAATATACAAAATTACACAGCGGGGTTCAAAACCGTATAATTCCGCCTACGCCCCGTATAATCCCGCATAGGCGCTAGGCCCTGGTCGACCTCCTAGGCCGCGAATCCGAGATCTACAACATAGATTAAAGGGTTAGCTGAATTTGTTGGCCCCTCCATGCTGCTTGCTGCCTAACATTCTGCGCCGCTCTGCCAACCCATTCATTATGTCGCCTTGATATGTGCCTGAAGAACATGTTCTCATGTTCCTCAACATCCCGCCGGATCTGCTTAATGAATGGTCTGACCATCCACCACGCCGTTGGTAACGCAATTAGTTAAATAGCCTAAAAATAGTTATGTTTAATACATTTGACTTAAACATGAACATTCTGAAATGCTTGGTCTAAAAATATTTTTAAGCTAGACTTAAAAATAGAATTTACTCTTTTAAATAAATAAAAAATTCAAATGATTATATAAATAGATAATGAACAAATCGAGTTATATACCAGTTATCTGATCTCTCTAAGAAAATTGTCCAGATTAAGTAGATTAATTAACTGGATTAGTCTCAAAAAGAGTCAATTACTAAATAAAGTGTTCAATAACTTTTGTTTAACTACCCAATCAACTATGTAATTATTACTCCTACCTATAAAAGCAAATTATAGCTTGCAAAATCCAGTCAAGCCATGAATAGTTCAAATAATATTACAGACTTTGAGAATCCTAACAAGTAAATTATTTGTTAAAGGTTTTATAATGGAACTTGAGTCATTCTCAATAATCACCATTTCAGCAGGATACTCCCCTACTAGTCTAGTCGCCTTCAAAATACAAGTGCTTCAGCCTCTATAACAGACTTTGTGTTAACTTTCCAAGGTTTCCCTACAATTAAATTACCATTTGAATTTCTTACATCACAAGCTACTAATGAGTTTTATTCTGAAAAACTAGCATCATCGTTTATTTTATAGGAGTCAATTGGGTTGGGATCCAATTTCCTCTATTAGCAGTCTCCCCTGGTTCCAATGGTTCTCATTCCCCTTGTCATTACTTTTAACGTTGTAGGTTTTATTACTTTGTAATTTATATTAGGTTTATTGACATTACAGTATTTTTCCTAATTCTTAAAAGCCATATCATATGTCCTTTTGGGGTCACATTTTATGTTGTTATATAGGAACTTATTCATATCCTTCCATATCTGCCATGTCACATAGTAGATATAAAACACTTTATTTTCTTTTGAAAATATTTTGTTTAATTCTTCATTAATATTAATTAACTTGAGATCTAATCTGTTAGTAGAAGGATTACAAGTGTTTAGGACAATGGGAAGATTAATTAAATACATTTTGCCTATGGGAAAGCAAAAATAATATGTTTTTTGGTTTCATCCCCTGATTTGTTAATTTTGTAGCTTTTATTCTTGATTTATGTCTTTTCTTGAGATTATCCTTAGTGGCCAGAATCCCTTTGATGGCTTTACTTTTATACTTCCTAAATTTAGGTCTGGTTTCTATTTTCAAAATTATTTTCCATAAATCTATGTTAATTGGCTATAAATAAGTGTTACGTTCCAAGTTTTCTTTCCTAAGTTGAAGAGTTCAAATAGGAGTTTATAGTATTTGTTATTTGGTATACAAAGAGTAGTTCCATTAGTAATCCATTTATCTTTTATTGTGTTGATGGTTTTTCCATCTCCTATTTTCCATTTTAATATTCTTTAGAAATACTTTTTTTGCCTTATATTATAATTTTCCACCCCAAAACGGTGTTTGGCCAATCTTAGCATTTTTAAGTTATAATTCTGAATACTTGCCTTTAGTTTATAAGGTTAGAATTCTGGTTATTAGCCAAATTATAGGCTCGTTTCTCAAGGAGAGCTAGATTCATGAGATGTATATCTCTGAAACCTAGTCCTCCATCAAATTAGTTAGGTTGTCCATTGCTTAGTGTATTTTATTCTTGTTATTACTACCCCGCCAAAATCTAGCCATAATTCTATGTATATTCTCATATATATATATATATATATATATATATATATATATATATATATATATATATATATATATATATATATATATATATATATATATATATATATATATATATATATATTAGTTAGGACTAATTAATTAGACATGATATAATTAGGTAGTCCTTGAAGGAATGATTTTATTAAAGTTTTCATTCCTCCACTAGCGAGGTAGATATTACACTGCATCTATCACATAAATACAGACATCGAGACCCCCAACTCAAGGGTTAGTCATCCCTACAAAAAAAGTACAAGAGCTAAAATAGGGAATTGTCTATCAACTAAGTCAAGAAATAATAGGAGAAAAATAATATTAAGAATGATCCTAAAGAAACTATCTAGCAAGTGTCATGTAATAATATTTACACACTAAATCATGCACATACTTATTATACAAACAATCAACATGATATAATTTCAAGATTAGATTAGCTTTGCAATGCAAGAAGGATAGATTTTTCGCTTAGTCCAATATGATGGCTATAGGTTGATCCTCGATCCTAACATACTATCTAATGGTCCACTTAAATACTCTCTATTAGCTCAATTGTTTCTTGTTCACATAGTTAAGAATTATAAGGTCTTTAAGGTTGTAATATTGGCTTAAGGACGGGATGATATGTATATTTGGATAATATGAAGTGATCTTTTGGCACTCTCCTCACTGTACATCAACGAATCTCCCTAGGGCTTGAGTTTACGCTCAAATATGTTCTCACTCAACCCAATTGATGCACTTAAAAAAATCCCCAATGAACCCAATAACACTTTCTCGATGATTACATACTAAATTCCACTTTGTCGGTTCTTTTATTTCAATTCTTTTTCAATTCATTTCTTCTTTGTAAGTTAGCAGTGATACTCTTTTTCATGTGAGATGTCATGCTACTTATTTTCTCATTTTTCTTCTATTTATTTGCAACATTTGTTTAATAGACCATGAAAAAGGGTTACAATAAAGGTGCATCATAAACGTATCATATATACATATAAGCTAAAAAAAACCACCGAAGTGTTTCCCATAAATCGTACCCACCACCCCAAACTCAAGTTCGAAGACGATTGCCTTAGCATCGCGGTTCAAGTGCGAGTCACATAGAACATTCCTATAATCGAAGGGGTATGGCTTATAATGTGGCTACAAATAAAGGTTATAGGCTAGAAGGAGATAGGAATGATATAACAATGATAATTTGTTATCCAGCTAAAAGGCAATTTTTTATCAAAGACCCGCCTTACTCATCTTCCTAACTACTCAATTTTGTTACTCTTTCACCCCTAGCACATTCATTAAATGGTTCACCAACTATCTCGGATCTCACGTTCTACACAACACTCATTCTCACTAAGTTCAAACTTAGTTCTATCGCATTGCTTACTAATCATTTTTTTACTCTTAAGGTGTGTTTTCGTGTCCATACTTTAAGCATACAATATACCTAGTTCATAAACATATTACATAACTATCATTAACTCACCCAGGTTTATGCTTTCAGGATATTTTACACATTCTACACCTAATTCCTTAAATATACATCAATAAAAAAAAATCCTATAAAAGAGGTGAACGAGGGACAACGAATCCCCATACCCCCCAACTAAAAAATGAGTCGTGTCCCGACGACTCGAAACAGACTTGATAAGAAATGAAAATTTAAAATTATACAAATAAACACATGAGCTACATTTAATGAGATGAAAGGTAAGGAAGAAAGAAAGCATATTCTCGAGACTATTACCTCGCATGATCAATACCCAAGGTAGGGTGCGGTGGATCCTTCAGGCTATCATGATAAATTTGCTCCACTAGTGCAATATTGTACGCTTGATTTGATTTGATTTGTGCCACATCGTCTACCAAGAATGTTTGAGCCTCCCCTACTCGAAGAGCTCGCTCATCCTTTCTTTCTAGGATTGTCCTCTTCTCTCGAACTCGGTCTATTCTCGCTCTTCTCAAAAAAATTCTCTACACTTGAAGGATTGTTCGCACTCACTCATATAAGGATTGTTTTTATCCACTCGTTATAAATATTATTACTCCATTTGTACGTAAGATTCTCATCACCATGACTCATATTTTCTTTCCTCACTAGGCTCGTGATCATTGATGGGTACTCCAAATTAAACACTGACTGTGGTGCACTTGCAAAATGCATTGCGTAATCAAATATCATTTGCTCTACATCTATCTTCTCCTCTCGTAAAACACGATTCAAGAAAATGGAAAATTTCTTACTTACTTTCGAGGTTTGAACATTCCCAAAAGATGTTGCTATAAGGAAGTACTGACATACTCGTGCATCGGGTTGAAGGTGCTTGTAGGCCCAAGGTCCCTTCAACTCTCTTTTGCTTTTATCCACCAACTATTTACACAAAACATGCTCATATAGAAAACCTCAATCAAAAGTCTCGATACTCTTCACTGTTTTTTGTTACTTGCATGGTCCAACTAATTACTTGAACTCGACGTGGCTACAAATCTCTTTAACTATGAAAGGAACTAACTTTTCTCTTACTGGGATTCGACCTTTCCTATCTCGGCTAAAGAGGCCTAGATAAAAATCAGATACTAACTCAACACATAATCCCAATTGCCTCATCATGAATGTGGTCTATCATAATATATCACCCAACTTTATAAATTTTCTGTACTCAACTACTCTAATTCCTTGTTTAAATACTCTCTCATGTGAAATGGTCAACCCTGGCATCTTTGCTTTGGAAATAGATAATAAGCACTTAAAATATTTTCTCATCACGGGTATAGGGATCTAAAATTGAAAAGGTAGTGTATTCTCGATTCTGCAATTACAATTTCTTGCTCTTGAGGACTCAAACTCACCAAAATCAGTTCTTTTATTATCAAACAACTCGAATTACCCTTCATCTTCTTCCTTGAGTTCTCACGATTATCGGTACTCTTCCTTGTTTCACCATGTTCTTTCTCTTGATTCTTTTCCATCTCCCAAACACTTGATATTGTGTTTGTTCTAATCGTCATCCCTTTTGACCTCTAACTCAAATTTACACCACTCTTGAATCCCTTAATTTTGGGTAGATAAGGTGGTATTTAGGTTAGGAAAGGTATATGGATGAATTTTATTGAAGTGGGTATGATGGAATCTTACTTGTGTGAAAACAATTTCATGAAATTCCAAAAGGTTTTTGAAATTCATAAGTAGGTCTTTTCGAATGATTTGGGTGATGAAAATTTGTTTTTATAAGTAGAAAGATGAATTTGGATGTGAATCTATGGTATTTTGGTGGTGTTTTGATGTGTGGTGAAGGTTTGGTTGAAACTTTAATGGAATTTTGGTGTTTGGAGAAGAAGAAAGCTTAAGGTTTTTGTCGTTGCTATGAACGAGACATTCTCTTCATAGCTACTATGTGTGTCGTATTGTATAACGCGTGTCAGGTCGTGGTGTACCGCATCCCTCCCTTTGGGTTATACCGTATTACAGTGTGCGCGATTTGTCAATACGATAGACGCCACTTCTTGGTGTGGTGCGCCGCCTGGATGGCGCGGTGAACTGCACCCAAACCATGCTCTCGACATTCATATTATATTGGCCAATAATTCATATTGTCATGATAGGTCTTCTCATGCGGTATTTTGCTGGCATGGCGCGGTATACCGAAATTCTCTCGACTTGCTCTATTTTTTTCCAACCGTCTGGTGTATGGTCATGACACACTATCACAGATTACACAGCCCTTTGGTGCGGTACACCGCATATAGTAGATGTGATGCTCATTTTCTCCTCTAATTTCACCCTAAATTCATAGATTTTGCAGCACCTACACATAAAAAACACTTATATCATTCTCATTAAACATAGTATACATTAAAACACTTAAAATTAACTAATTTACACTACAAAAAACAGCGTAATTTTTTTTTAAAATTACGGGTTGTCTCCGTTATCACTTTTATTTTATGTTGTTAAAAGTTTGATGTTGTTGCCTCGCCCACCTCTTCTTCATATAACCCCCACAAGTGGGTGAGGCTATTCACATCTACCATCCGAAACTTGCAACAATTCTTTGTTTAGACTTCAATCACCTTTTCTAGAAACGACTCTAGTGACGACGAATGGTCCATCCAAGAATTTTCGTATCCCCGTGGTCTATTTTCGCGTTTGGGGGCTTTCCATCCAACCTACCCCAAACTTATATTTTTCCCACTTCTTCACAGTTTCTTGTGGGATCCTCTTCGGTCATAACATGGATTGTTGGGACCTCATGCGACTCCTTCATCTTTGGTTTTCCCAAGACATAGAATGTCAGACTTATTTTCAACATGGAAGGTCACAGTTCCCTCATGTACATCTATTTGGACGCCCGAGTAATAGTGGGATGTTCTGTTCTGCAACATAACCAAGGATAACAAAATCAACGAGGATAAGTAGATTACCTATATGGACGAGCACGTCCACTATGATTCCCCATGGTTTCGCTGTGTACTGGTCCGCCAATTGTTAGATGACGGTCGTTGGTTTGGAATCTCCAATGCCCAAACTCTTAAACACACACTTGGGCATGAGATTAAAACTCGAACCCTACAAGTCACATAACGATTTTGCTTCAAATGAGCCACGTATCTTGATTGGGAGATTGAAACCTCCAAAATCCTGAAGCTTTGGTGGTAGCTTCCTTTGAACTCTCATTGATATTTCTTCAGTGCGGGCCACAATATCTATCTCAATTCATTATTCTTAGAGGGAATCTCCTTGAAGAATGTAGGTTGACTTGTTATCCTACTTATGATTTCGAGTATTGGGACGTTGATCTTCGCTTGACTAGAAGTCTCTATAAACTTCTTGTACTCGGTATCTACTATATGATATGTTATTAGTAGTGGATACGGTGGTGATAATAGCAAATGCGGTGGTGGAGACTTATGTCTCCCTTTTTCTTCTAATTTTATGCCCTTAGAATACATCATTTTAGGTGATTATTTGACTATTTCGATAGAATTTTAGTGTTAATTCGTTATATTTCATTTTCCCTCCTTGGATTTTATTATTTTTCATTTATTAAACTTTTGTACGTTAAATGGTTTGTTTTAGTGCAAAGTTTGTAGGTTCTTAATGCTAGAAAGGAGAGGAATCAAGAATTAAAGTCTTAGATCGTGTAAAGAAGTCAAAGGCGAGAAGAAATATCCCGAAGAGTTGACAAGTCGAAGTTGCAAATCTGGAAGGCTAATAGTAATTGTTGATTTCGAGCCACTTAGACATGGATTCAGCCGCTGAGTTGTAAATAAGATTCGTTCCTTATCGAGTTACGAAGATTTAGCAAGTTGAATGGGTCAATTCGGAGTTAATTTGAGAAAGTTACCTCCGTTTTAGTGAAAGATGTACACCAGTTACGGGATTTGTAATTAAAGATTGGACTTGGGATTTTTAATATTTCACTAATTCACTTAAGTAAAGCCCAAGTCCTATTTTCACCTTATAAATGGACCTTTTGACTCTTATTTTACACAATTCATTCTACGCTTAAATTTGAGAGCTAAAGTCAAGAGCATAAGGCAGAAGAAGGAGTTAAAGGTAAAGAACCTTCATTCTTCCACCGGAAGTCAATTTCAACGCCTCAATTAGGTTCTTTATTTTTATTCTGCAATTTAGGATTATGAATTCCTTTTATTTTAATTTAGTTTTTACTTTGAATATGAGCTAAACATTTAAGTACTTGAGAATCGCAATTATGGGTTAAACCCTTATTTATTTTAATTGATGTTTTTCTGAATTTGAGATTATATATTTAAATTAAATTGGGTATTTTGAATTGACTATTATCGCATGTTAATTTACTATTTTTATTCTGGCCAATTAGAAATAGGAATGAGTAATTAGGTTATTCACTTTGGTGGGGAAGTGATCACCTTGACGGGGGGTTTAATTACAAACCTAGGTAATAGACGTGTGGTATTCGTCAATGACCCTGACGGGCTTGACTAACCACATAGCCAATTGATTAAGAGACTAAAACCATTCGAAAGTAGGTATAATCGCCCTGACGGGGTTTATAATACCGTAGGATAGCTCCTAAGTCCACCCTTACGGGGGTTAAGAGATTATAGAGTCCCGACTAGTACATAAATACCAATTCAGTCCTTAAAGAGAAGCATTAATTATATAAATATAGGTAGATCCCTTGCGAGACTCAAGTACCATTCTCATCTTGCGTCTAGCTTATTTATTCACTTTATTTTCATTTCATTTATATTAGTTTAGTCTTTAATTTATTTTTACATCTTACTTATTAAACAACAAAAAACCAAACAAATATTTTACCATTTACTTTACTTGTCACATAACAATTATAATCAGTTATTGCATAACATTTTAAGTCATATCCATTATGTCCCTGAGATCGAAATCCCGTTTATCGGATATTACTTGAACGACCCGTACACTTGCGGTACGCGTCTTTCCTTTTTAGGGGTGTTATTTTATAACACACCAAAAGACACCAAGTTTTTGGCGCCGCTACCAGGGATGGTAGCGTATGACCACGGTGTTATCCGTAAGTGATTTAGTTGTTATTTTTATTTAGTTTTATTATTTGGTTTTACGCTTTTCTTTGTGTTGTCTCTTCTCAGGTTTTAAAGGTTTGGTGTATGCTCTCGAATCCCGAGAGATCAATCCGAGCTAAGAACAAAATAGAAAAGGAAACAAGAGAAAAAGCAAGAAGAGAAAGAGAAATGGAGAATCTAAACATCCATAATTTTGAAGATCCCGGACTTGAGTTGGATGAACATGGCGACCCGATATTACTACCAATTGTGCAAGATCCACCGATAGGAATCCAAAACGCTCAATTCCAAATTCCTTTGGTAGGTCAACAACCGCTCAACAATAATGGTGCAAGAATTCAAGAAGAACATCCGCAATTCATCCAACAGAACGAATACAAACCTTTCTGTCTACCACCAATGGGCCTCCGTCCACCCGTAATTCAAGGAATCTGATTCAGACCAGATGGGGATATGATTAATTAATTTATCAATATTGGGCAATATAGTGGTGTGGCACGTGAAGATCCTATTCGAGCTATGCACAAGTTTATGCAAATATGTGATGCATATGTCACTCCTGGAGTAACCCAAGAACAATTGTACTTTCATATGTTTCCGTTTTTCCTCAGCGGAGGAGCTAGTGAGTGGTATGATCAACAACAACATGATGAAATCTTAACTTGGGATCAACTTCAAACTGTATTTTTCGATAGGTATTATCCCCAGAGTGTTAGGCTTAGTGGACAACTTGATGTAGCAAGTTTTCGTCAAGAACGTGGAGAAACTGTAGGAGTTGCTTGGACTCGTTTTCAATCTTTATTACGGAAATGCCCATTACATGGATATTCAAATGAATTACGACTCGTAATTTTTTATCGTAGATTAGATGAAGCATCCAAAGAAAAAGTGGATACTATGTGTCAAGGTGGTCTTATGATGGTTCCTGTGAATCAAGCGTTGGGTATTATGGATCGAATAGTAGCACCAGCTCAATTTTTGGAAAAGGTTACCTTGAATATAGACACAGTAACTGCTTTAAATGCAAAAATTGCCGCTCTTGAGAACAAAGTTGAACAACTATCCATTTCTGAAACAAGGGCTGATATCCATGTGGTACAAGAACCAAAATTATGTCCCAAGTGTGAGTCAATTGATCATACGTGGGAAGATTGTCCTCATAATCCAAGATCATTATGCTTCATAAATAATCGAGGTAATAATTATTCAAATGGTCAAGGATATGGTAATCGTATAAGAGTCATCCAGGGTTCCAATATTCGAATCCTCAAGGGGCTGTTAATCCAGGAACTTATCAATCGAGGCCCCAAGGAAACAATTATCACTTCAAACAACAAAATCAATATCAGGGAGGTCAAGTCCAACATGATGCGTATAAGAAGACTGTTGCTCATAAGGCACTCCTTGCCCATCCTCAAGAAGGTGCAATTACTGCAAATGAATTATCTCTCCAAATGAACCAGTTTATGGCAATTTCCGCTCAAACCTCAACTAGGATAGAAGAACAACTGAGCCAATTCATGCGGAAATCTGATCAAAAGTCAACACACTTAGAAGAACACTTGCATACACTCGTGGGTATAGCTCAAAAGAGTGCACAAGAGCAGCAAGAAACTAATGCGAAGGTAAAAGAACAAGCATCTGCGTTGAAAATTCTTGAAAAACAAGTGTCTCAATTGGCAAAACAGATATATCAGTGTCCCAAGGACAATTTCCAAGTGACACAGTAATTACTCGCAAAATTGAAGATTGTAATGCGATTTCACTTAGAAGCGGTAGGCAATTGCAGCCACCTACTTTCCCGTTTATGAAAGAAAAATAGGTACTTGTTAAACCAAAGGAGGTAGAAGATGTGGTTGAGAAAGAAGAGGAACATGTGATAGTTGAGAAATTAATTGATGATGTGAGTGAAGAGGTTATTGAAGAGCCTGTTAAGGCCACAAGAAAAAAATCCAAGAAGGAAGATGCAGTAGTGGAAGTGAACTGTGTTCCTCCACCTTTTCCCTCAAGAGTTTAGAAGAAAGGAGATATGGCTGAATATCAGAAATTCATGAGTATGGTGAGTAATCTCAACATTAATATGCCTTTGTTAGAAGTTATCAAGGGGGTACCAAAATATTTGAAATTCCTGAAAAGAGCTATCACCAACAAACGCCAATATCTCGAGAATGAAATGATAGGTTTGCCAGAAGAATGTAGTGCAATATGCCAAAGTAAGTTACCTCCTAAATTACTAGATCCTGGGAGTTTTACTATTCCTATTTCTATTGGTGATGAATGGCAAGGTAAAGCGTTATGTGATTTGGGTGCGAGTATTAATCTCATGACTAGATCAATTTTTGAGAAGTTAAAGACAGGGAATGCAAGACCAACCTCTATGGTCTTGCAAATGGCTGATAGACCCCTCGCACATCCAGAGGGAAGAATAGAAGATGTCCTCGTCAAGGAACGTACTTTAATATTTCCTGTTGATTTTATTATACTTGATTACGACGCGGATAGGAATGTTCCCATTATCTTTGGAAGACCATTACTAGCCACGGGGCGTACTCTTATTGATTTAGAGAATGGATAATTAATCATACATATCTAAGACGAAGGGGTAAAGTTCAATGTGTTTAGGCCAATAAAGTTTCCATATTTCAAGGAGGAATGTTTCCGGTTGTAGACCATTGAACAATGAAAGAAAGAACCAACCAAGGAAAGAAAGAACCAACCAAGGTAGTAGAAATCTTAGGAGTGGAGGAGAAAAATCTCAGAAAGAAACCACCTAATAAATCTCCTCCAGATCCTAAAAGAAACCCACACCTTGATCGTGCAAAGAAGAAAGGTAAGGAACGTGCCATGAAGGTTCCAAAAGAATCTAAGAAAGAAATAAAGAAGGAGAAGATCAGAGTGGGAGGTGAAGTCTCATTGAAAAGGCATGAAGCTCCTCCAAAAGCGCGTAAATCCAAAGGTTCTTGGCATGGACTATTCACGGTCACACAGATTATCTTTGAGAAACTAGTTGGAATCAAAGCCAAGGGATGCAAATTTAGAATATCAAATGTTGATAACATCACTCACTGCTGGGGAGGCTATGTTAAGGAATGATGCATGGGGTAACACGTCGAGCTTAATGGCGTTAAACAAAAGCCATTTCAATTGTATATTGCTTTCATGTCTTTTAAATTCTTAGTGTGAATTAGAGTAATAGTTATTTATTTAGTGTTTAATTTTTTAGAAATGAGAAAGGTTGGTGTTTTTGATGATTTCAGGAGTAAAAAGGTCATGAGTTTGGGGTAAGTTAGAAAGAAAAAGAAGGAATTTTTTGTTGCAACACAGGAGCTAACCGGGAACCCGGTTACCTCTGATCAGGAACCCGGTGAGCAACTAGTTGACCAACAACATACACGCAAGATGTTGCGTCTGACTTCGCGCCCATCGACAACCACCGAGAACCCGGTTGGTCATTAACCGGGAACCCGGTTATGGAGCTGTACCGCGATTATCAGTAATTTCAAAAGATCATAACTTGACGCTCGGAGGTCGGAATTAACTTTTTCTTGAGCCTAAACCACTTATTTTTTCGAGATCTATCCAATGGCGGAGTCAAAAATTTCTGATAAACAGCCCAAAGTGTTTGACCTGTGCGTAAAGAGAGACGCAATTCGTGGTGCAAAAAAGGAAGAAAAACAGAATTTTGAGAAAATGGTAACTCCAATGGAAATGTGAGTAGTACAATGGATCGGGAGTGAAATTTCCAGTAAAAATGAGTATAAAGTTTGCGAAAATCCGAGGTGTAGGCAAGGAGAAATCGAAAATATAAGATGGAAATGTTCTGCGTGATTACGCAACACCTTGCGTCCAGCGAGTTGGCAATTTGCGCGCGAATAGCCAACCTGTTCATCACTAGTCGGGAACCTGTTCGCAAAAGCCAACTCTCTGACCTGTGCGTAATGATAGACGCAAGGTCGTTGCGCCTTAAAAAAAACTAAACGAGTACCCAGTTAGCACAAACGGGCGGTGAAAATTGACCTAAACCTTACAGAAACCTTAATTTTTCCTATCTTTTTTCCTCCAACTCACACGAAACACCATTGATGACGAACCAAAGCTCCAAAAACACTCAAATTTCATCATCAAAACACCAAAATATCACCAATCCATCTATCTAAACATCATCCAAATACACAATCATATCATAGATCCTCCCAAAACACCAAAGAATTCACACTTTAATCCAAATTTTTCCTTCACCAAAGCTTAAAGTTTATCCATTAAACCTTTCCCACACCTTGAAATATTTATGACCCAACTCAAAATGCACCATAATTCATATCCATACACCTTCAAGAACACCAAAATCACAAAATTCATCCAAAACATTTTAGAGTTCTTAAAGCTTTGAGTTTGGGGTCATAAGAGATGACCATGAAGGTTGGAAAAGGTATGAAGAACGTGATGAAGAAAGAAAATTGGGTATTGAGGGAAGATTTTCGTAGAGCTTGGAAAAGACAACAACTTGGGTAATTTGACAAAAGAGTTCGAGGTAATGAAGAACACTTTATTCAAGATTAACGCAATGAACAATGATCTTTAGAGCTTGATAAGGAAGTATTCAGAACCTCAACTTGAGACTACATGTAATCGTCCTAGTGCCGATCTAGATATGTTCTCCTATCCTTTTCTCATTTAGTAGTGTATATTAGTTTATTTGCATTATCAAGTCTTTTCGAGTCGTGGGGACACGACTCATTTTTTAGTTTGGGGTGGGGTTCGTTGCCTCATCCCAGTTTTACGTGTTATATGTTTTATTTTCTTTCAATAAAATTAGTTGAGGGTTGCGTTTGACTGTAGAATATTTTAAATGTCCCCATTAAGTATATTTTTTTATGAATCTATGATAGTAAATCGTGGACTTTAGGGGTTAGTATAAAACGTACTTGAATTGCATGCAAACATAGGTAATTGATAGGAAGAATTAATGAACAATGCAAAAGAAGTAAACTTGTACTTAAGGAAAATGTTTGGTTTGTAGAACGTGAGATCCAAATTAGTAGAGAACCCACTTATATATGAACTAGAGGCAAGCTATGTAGCTATGAAAATGATAGGGGAAGTTCTTTGTTAGCCATTTGAGACTCTTTAGCCTTCTATCCCATGAATTAATTATATCCTTCTTAGCCCAATTTTTAGCCTTAAGTCTTTCTTTTGTCGCCACAATATAAGCCCATATCCCCTTAATTTATTAGGCATTTCTATATGACACGCACTTGAATCACGATCCTGAGACCTGTCTTGAGCTTGAGTTTGGGGTGGTGGGTTCATCTATGGGAAATTACATTGGGAGGGAACTTATGTGTTTGTATTGTGGCACAATTTTTGATGATATATAATTTGTAACCCTTTGCCGGGACTGAATAAAATGAAAAAAGTGTCAATACAGAAGACAAACGGGAACCCGGTTGTCGCCTGTATATAAAAAAGAGAAAAAGAAAAGAAATGAAAAAGAGAAAATAAAGAAAGAATAAAATATCCGGCAAAGTAGAAGTTTCTGAAAATCATCTTAGTTTGTATTGGGTTAACTTGGGACGCTAAATTAGTGCGTCAAATGGGTTGAGTGAGAATATTATTCGAGTGTAAACTCAAGCTCTTGGACAGTTGTTGATAGTAAGTGAGGAGAGAGCCAAAAGCTCATTTCAAATTTATTAAATATACATACCACACCGTCCCTAAGCCTACGCTAAAAACATAAAGTCCTCGTGATTCCTAGGTGCATAGTGAGTTTATAATTCAGCTAATAGGGAATATACTAAGTGGAGCGTTCAAAACGAGTGACGATCAATGAATACCATATAGCCATCATATTGAGATAAGTACAAGAGTAACCTTCTAGGATTTTGAAATTAATTTTAAGATTGATATTATTTGTGTTTGATATTTGCATGAAAAGTGTATGTGTATATTAATTCCTAATTTTTGCTATATGAGATTTGTCTTAAGTTTTGCTTTGGGTGTATTTACAAGATTTTGCATTTCTGCATTCACCTTAGATCATTGTTTTAAGTTTACTTTGTCGGGACGACAAAGGTTTGAGTTTGGGGTCTTGATGTCTCCCTTTTTGTTCTAATTTTATTCTCTTACGAGACATCATTTTAGGTGATTATTTGACTAATTCGATAGACTTTTAGTGTTAATTCGTTATATTTCATTTTCCCTCCTTGGATTTTATTATTTTTCATTTATTAAACTTTTGCACGTTAAATGGTTTGTTTTAGTGCAAAGTTTGTAGGTTCTTAATGTTAGGAAGGAGAGGAATCAAGAATTAAAGTCTTCGATCGTGTAAAGAAGTCACAGGCGAGAAGAAATATTCCGAAGAGTTGACAAGTTGAAGCTGCAAATCTGGAAGACTGATAGTAATTGCTGATTTCGAGCCACTTAAACATGAATTCAGCCTCTGAGTTGTAAAGACTATTCGTTCCTTATTGAGTTACGAAGATTTAGCAAGTTGAATGGGTCAATTCGGAGTTGGTTTGAGAAAGTTACAGTCGTTTTAGTGAAGGGTGTACACCAATTACAGGATTTGTAATTAAAGATTGGACTTGGGCTTTTTAATATTTCACTAATTCACTTAAGTAAAGCCCAAGTCCGATTTTCACCTTATAAATGACCTTTGGACTCTTATTTTACACACAATTCATTCTACGCATAAATTTGAGAGCTAAAGTCAAGAGGAAGGCAGAAGAAGGAGTTAAAGGTGAAGAATCTTCATTCTTCCACCGGAAGTCAATTCCAACGTCTCAATTAGGTTCTTTATTTTTATCAAGTAATTTAGGATTATGAATTCCTTTTATTTTGATTTAGTTTTTCCTTTGAATATGAGCTAACTTGAAAATCACAATTATGGGTTAAACCCTTATTTATTTTAATTGATGTTTGTCTGAATTTGGGATTATATATTTAAATTGAATTGGGTATTTTGTATTGATTATTATCGCATGTTAATTTACTATTTTTATTCTGGCCAATTATAAATAGGATTGAGTAATTAGGCTATTCACTTTGGTGGGGAAGTGATCACCTTGACGGGGGTTTAATTACAGGCCTAGGTAATAGACGTGTGGTATTCGTCAATGACCCTGACGGGCTTGACTAACCATATAGCCAATTGGGTAAGAGACTAAAACCATTCGAAAGTAGGTATAATCGCCCTGACGGGGTTTATAATACCGTAGGATAGCTTCTAAGTCCACCCTGACGGGGGTTAGGAGATTAAAGTGTCCCGACTAGTACATAAATACTAATTCAGCCCTTAAACGGAAGCATTAATTATATAAAAATAGGTAGATCCCTTGCGAGACTCAAGTACCATTCTCATCTTGTGTCTAGCTTATTTATTCACTTTATTTTCATTTCATTTATATTAGTTTAGTCTTTAATTTACTTTTGCATCTTAGTTATTAAACTACAAAAAACCAAACTAACATTTTACCATTTACTTTTCTTTTCACATAACAATTATAATCACTAATTGCATAACATTTTAAGTCATATCCATTCCGTCCCTGAGATCAGAATCCCGTTTATTGGATATTACTTGGATGACCCATACACTTGCGGTACGTGTCTTTCCTTTTTAGGGGTGTTATTTTATAACACACCAGGAGACACCGACAACTTTTCCCTACTCTACTATTTTACCTCTGGTACAACAACTACATTTTTCTCAATCCCATCTTCGACCCAATCTTCAATAGTTATCCCATCTAAGTTAAGCTTGGTAGGTTCTTCTTTCCTTGGAATCTCCACTATAATAGAGGCAGCTTGTGGCGATTTCACTATCTTTTTAGCTTGAAGGCTAATCTTCTTGGATGACTCGATCCCAATATTGCTATAATATTTTGTATGGACTTCACATCGTTATTAATACTTTTGTCATTTTGCACATGAGGATATTTTTGACGATTCTGAAGAGGGTTGGCTATTTGGAATTTTGAAGTTTACGACATAAGTCAATAAGGATAAAATACTTTTATACTTACTTATTACTTGTCAACAATTCTTACACTTGCGGTAGTTAGCTCTCTCTAGGTGTGTCTTTTATCACGTTATTTTATCACACCTTGGGAGAAGACGCAAGCAGTTGTGATGTTGGAAGCAATAATGTGATGTCTCCCTATTTGTTCTAATTCTTAGCCCATTGGAGACATCCTTTTAGGTGAATAAATGAGTTATTTGATAGACTTTTAGGCTTATTTGATCATATTGCACTTTCTCCCCTTGGAAATTAACTATTTGCAGAATCTGAGCTTTTGTGCGTAAATTTGACTATTTTTAATGCAAAGTTAATAGGTTCTTGAATTATATGAAAGACCAATCCAAGGAGAGAAAGTGAGAATAAAGTCTTAGTGTATTTTAGAGTGTTAGGAAATGATTTCTAGTCGAGTTTCTATTTTTAGAGTACACTTTCCTATTTTGAGTTCTTGATTTATTGATTTATTCTTTTTAAGCATATGCGATTTAATTATTTATTCAATGTGAAGCTTTAAAGAGATAAATGGTAATTACTTAGAGGCTAAGTCAAGATAAAGATGAAAGGAAAGAAGATTTATATGGAAATAAGAAGATTTGGTAAAGATTTATTCAAAGGAGGAAAAGATAAAGCTGCCTTTTGAAATCTGAAATCCAGCCACGTTTTAGGAATTAAATCATAATAAAATATTGGCTAGGATTCTGGACGAATGGTCTGCACCAATAGAAAGAGCTTTCCAAGACAAGCAGATTCATATATTGGAACTTCTCAAACGGATAAGTATTCAAAAAGATATGACCAAATCAAATCAGCAGAATCTTATCTTTTAGAGCTACGAATTTAAGAGTCTTTGCCTTCTCTTCCACTCAAAAGAAAATTCGACCTAGGGTCTTCCAACACCTATAAATACACCCCTTAGACCTCATTATTCAGGACCTCTCATAATTCATTCAATATATACATCTTTAGAGAGAGCGTCAAGAGGACCTCTCATAATTCATTCAATATATACATCTTTAGAGAGAGCGTCAAGAGGCGGAAGCAAGAGCAGAAGCTGGAGACTGTCTATATCTCCAACAACAGTTCAAGCCAATTCCTCTATCTAGGTTCTTATTTTATTTCTGTTAATAGGAACATGTATATTATTAATTTCTTTATTGTTTTTAATTTCAATATGAGCTAAACCTTAATTACTTGAGAATCGTAATGGGATGAACCCTAATTTGTTTAATTCATGTATTTCAATTTGGGATTAGTTTCTAGTTTAATTTGAATTAGGTATTTCATATTGTTTCTTATTTTATATTAATTTCACTATCAATGAATTAGCTAATCGGAGATAGGTCATAGTAATTAAGCTATTCACTTTGGTGGGGAAGTGATCGCCTTGACGGGGGGTTTAATTACTGAACTAGATAATAAACGTAAGGTAGAAATTATTGATCCTGACGGACTTAGTTAACCTTATAGCCAATTGGGTAAAATAGTATTCATTCGAAGGTGGATTATAATCGCCCTGACGGGGTTTGTAACATCTGAGAATAGCTCCTAGGTCCACCCTGACGGGGGCTAGGAGATTATAGAGTCCCGACTAATATAGAAATATCAGTTCCGCCCTTAACGAAAGCATTAATTAGGTAAGTTTAGGTGATTCCCTAGCGAGACTCAAGTATAGCTCATATCTGCATCTAGTCCTTTAGTATTTATTTTCAGTAATTTATTTTCTTGCATTCTTAGGATTAATATAAAAACCAAACAAATATCTTTTACCTTTTATTTTCTGTATTTGCAATTATTACTATTTATCTGTTGAACACTTGGGTTATACCAGTCCAATCCCTGAGAACGAAACCCGACTTGTCGGAGTATTACTTGGACAACCGTACACTTGCGGTTTGTGAGTCCTTAATCTTTATCGCATTATTTTATAACACACCAGGACCCACCAAGTTTTTGGCGCCGCTGCCGGGGATTGCAGCGTGTGACCCCGGTGTTTAATCTTTAAGTAGTTTTAATTGTCTATTTTTCTTTTTCAGTTTTACGCTTGGTTTTGTTTTTGTTTTCTTTTACAGGTTCTTCATTTAGGTAATGTTCAAGAGATTTAATTGAAAGATGTATAGAGGACATTACCTAGATCCCGATCCATATGATTATTGGGAAGACTCTTCGGGACAACAGCAATGGGGTAGTAACTTCTACCAACAACCTTATCAACACCCGCAAGAGCAAAATTGGAACAACCAATGGATCGGGAGTAATCAACAACAATTTCCGTATCACTATCATCAAAGATACAAAAATCCACAACCTCCACGTATTACCCTGGCTGATATGAATGAAACACTCGCTAAATACCTTCGAAGAAGTGAGGAAAGCAGTGCCAGATTTCAACAAGCAATAGACAAATATAATGCCAGGAGTAGTAAGCTTTTGGAAGATTCAACTCCCCCAAGGGATGAAAGAGACCAACTTAAAGTAGTTGAGGAAGAAGTGTGGAAATACAATAGTAGTGATAGTAATACGACCACCGTGCCGATTATAAATGGAGACCACCATGTGGTTGAAAATCTTGTTAGCATGGTAGAAGAAGGAGTAGCAACGCAATTCCTAGAAGTTAACACAGAAATTGCTATTCCTATGATGTATGCACATGATCAAAATACAGAACACAACCGAGAAGAGGTGGTGAGCGAGGTTATAGAGATTCCACAGCAAAAATATGACGAGGTAATAGTAGAAGATTGGGTTGACAGCGAAGACGAATCTGAAGTGGTTGGAGAATTAATCGAAGAATTCAAGGTGCACACTAAAACAGAAGTTGAATCTCCACCACAACAAGTTCACCAATTACCATCTCTACCCCGAATCATGAAAGAGAATAGAGCTGAAAAATTCGAATCACCTCCACCACCACAAAGTTCAGACATGTGCTATACAAGCAAGGTGCCACACCGCGAGAGTAAAGCGGCAAGGAGGAGCACCTACCCACCACATTTTAAAGAGGAATGTGAGATTGAAACAAGGAACAAAAGTGAGCTTATACCGTGGAAAACGGTCATCTACTATTGTGTGGGGGAAAATGAGTTTCGTCGTGAAAATAAGAAGGCGAAACGAAGTACTTACCCACCTCCTTTCAAAGATCGATTAAATAACATTCGAGGTGGGAAAGTTCTTAAGCTTACATGCCAAGGAAGAGGCGGATTTAAGCGGAGGAGAACCGCAAGGGCCTCAATACCATCTTCATGGAAGGTAACGCGTCGAACTTAAAGACGTAATAAACAAAAGTGCTTCTTGGGAGACAACCCATGTTTAAATTTGCTTTCTGTTTTCAATTCCTAGTGTATAATTTTAAGTTAGTGTCAAGTTTTAGTGTCTACTTTTAAAAGAAATGAGAAAGGTAGTGTGTTATTTGTGCAGGAATTGAATCACTCGGAAAAATTCACAGGTCGGTCCGGTATACCGCACCAGACCCCCGGTATACCGCGCCTGGAAAACACGTGTCACGGGTTACTACCGCGGGTTTTATACAGAAGTAAGAAAAAAATTTGATGCGCGGTCCGGTATACCGCGTGAGATGTCCGGTATACCGCAGGAGGGAAAAACCCGTACCACGGGTTAGGTACCGCGGGTTTTTGGACGGAAAAGATATATTGAACAGTAGCAAAAACCCGTGCCACGGGTTATATATCACGGGTTCTTGGCAGAGACGAAAAAAACGAAACAACAGAAGCTGCGGTACACCGCGGCTTAGGTCCGGTGCACCGCGCCATGGCGGTTTGTGAAGAGTCTTCACCTTATAAGCCTCTCACCTTGTCAAGATTAAACCCTAGCCTCCCCCTATACGAATTTTCCAGATCCTAACCCTATTGTACCTGCACAAAGACCACTACAACACCAAAGAACATTAAATCCTTTCTCCTAATCCATTCCAAACACACATCCAACACCACAATCCTTCAAGAACATCAAGAAATCTTCTCCTTCAAACTTTAGCCTCTTCATCAAAGCTTCAAACCTATTCATTAGACCTTCCCCAAGCCATTACATATTCATTACCCATCTCATATAACACCTAAGACCTTCATTCTAAATCCTCAAAACATCAAATTTCAAAACTCTTCTCTAGTTTATGATTATTTGAAGTTTTGAGTTTGGGGTTCATTGAGATGACAAAGATTGGGAGGTCAAGAATACTATGAAGAGGAAGAAGAAGTTGAAGAACCTTGTAGTACTTTTGGTGTGGAAAGATGTAGTTGAAAGAGTGGAAATTTTGGAGGATAATCATGAAGAGGTGTTGAGATCCATAGGAAAAATCACAAAAGAGTTGGAGCTTATGCAATCATATTACGTAGAGTGAGCAATGTTCCACATGCCACCTACGCAACACAAGGAGATCAACCTACACGCAACAATGGAAACCAGGTTCGTGCTGGTTCAGATACGTTTTCCTATCCCTTTCTTATTTGTTTTAAATGTTTAATTGCTTTATTGAGTCTTTTTCGAGTCGTGGGGACACGACTCATTTTTGAGTTTGGGGTCTGGGGTTCGTTGCCTTATCCCAATTTTATGTGTTTTACAGTTTTTTTTTAAATTTTTAGTTTGAGGTTTGTTTTGACTGTAGAGATGTAGAGTGTTTTAAATGCCCCCATCAAGCATGCTTTTCATGAATTAATGATAGAAAATAGTTGACTTTAGGAGTTAGTGTAAAACGCACTTTAATTGCATGCAAATATGAAGTAATTGATAGGAAGAATTAATGAACAATGCAAAAGAAGTAAACTTGTGCTTAAGGATAATGGGTGGTTTGTAGAACGTGAGATCTAAATGAGTAGAGAACCCACTTAGGTATGAACTAGAAGCAAGTTGTGTAAATAGGAAGATGATAGAGGCAGTTCTTTGTTAGCCCTTTGAACCCTTTTTGGCCTTCTATCCCTGAATTAATTTTATCCTTCTTAGACAAATTTTTAGCCTTTAAGCCTTTCTTTTGTCGCCACATTATAAGCCAATTTCCCTTTAGATTGTTAGGCATGACCATATGACCCGCACTTGAATCACGATCCTGAGACTCTGTCTTGAGCTTGAGTTTGGGGTGGTGGGTCCACCATATGGGAATTTACATTGGGTTGGGATTTTTGAGCTTATCAATTGTGCTTTGTGCTATACATGATGATGATTCACAGGTTTATTATATTGTAACCCTTTGCCGGGGTAATAGTGAATGGAAAAGAAGCTTCGAGCTCAAGTTATGAATAGGCATAACTATGAAAAATAGCATGATATCTCAATATAAAAAAGAGAGTCGTAGCTATAAGAAAAGAAGAAGAAATGAATGATTTGAAAAGAAATTATATTCGGACCGGCAAAGTGGAAATTTTTAAGTGAATCATCCTTAGTGCTTATTGGGTTGATTTGGGGACGCTAATTAAGCGCGTCAATTGGGTTGAGTGAGAACGTAATTTGAGTGTAAACTCAAGCTCTTGGACAGTTTTGTTGATGGTAAGTGAGGAGAGAGCCAAAAGCTCACTTCAAATTTACCAAATATACATACCATACCGTCCTTCAGCCTATGCTAAAAACGTAAAGTCCTCGTGATTCCTAGATGCACAGTGAGTTAATAGGGAATATTCTAAGTGGAGCGTTCAAAGCAAGTAAAGATCAAGGAACACCCTATAGCCACCATCTTGAGATAAGTAATAAGCGTAACCTTCTAGCATTGTGAAATTAATTTTGGATTGATATTGTTTTGTATTTGATTTTGCATGATAAGTGTAGGTGTATATTAATTCCTAGATTAGACTATATGAGATTTGTTTTAAGTTTTGCTTTGGGATTATTTTCTAGATTCTACCTTCTGCGTTCACCTAAAAGCTCCTTTGTTTTTATTTTACTTTGTCGGGACGACAAAGGTTTGAGTTTGGGGTCTTGATGTCTCCCTATTTGTTCTAATTCTTAGCCCATTGGAGACATCCTTTTAGGTGAATAAATGAGTTATTTGATAGACTTTTAGGCTTATTTGATCATATTGCACTTTCTCCCCTTGGAAATTAACTATTTGCAGAATCTGAGCTTTTGTGCGTAAATTTGACTATTTTTAATGCAAAGTTAATAGGTTCTTGAATTATATGAAAGACCAATCCAAGGAGAGAAAGTGAGAATAAAGTCTTAGTGTATTTTAGAGTGTTAGGAAATGATTTCTAGTCGAGTTTCTATTTTTAGAGTACACTTTCCTATTTTGAGTTCTTGATTTATTGATTTATTCTTTTTAAGCATATGCGATTTAATTATTTATTCAATGTGAAGCTTTAAAGAGATAAATGGTAATTACTTAGAGGCTAAGTCAAGATAAAGATGAAAGGAAAGAAGATTTATATGGAAATAAGAAGATTTGGTAAAGATTTATTCAAAGGAGGAAAAGATAAAGCTGCCTTTTGAAATCTGAAATCCAGCCACGTTTTAGGAATTAAATCATAATAAAATATTGGCTAGGATTCTGGACGAATGGTCTGCACCAATAGAAAGAGCTTTCCAAGACAAGCAGATTCATATATTGGAACTTCTCAAACGGATAAGTATTCAAAAAGATATGACCAAATCAAATCAGCAGAATCTTATCTTTTAGAGCTACGAATTTAAGAGTCTTTGCCTTCTCTTCCACTCAAAAGAAAATTCGACCTAGGGTCTTCCAACACCTATAAATACACCCCTTAGACCTCATTATTCAGGACCTCTCATAATTCATTCAATATATACATCTTTAGAGAGAGCGTCAAGAGGACCTCTCATAATTCATTCAATATATACATCTTTAGAGAGAGCGTCAAGAGGCGGAAGCAAGAGCAGAAGCTGGAGACTGTCTATATCTCCAACAACAGTTCAAGCCAATTCCTCTATCTAGGTTCTTATTTTATTTCTGTTAATAGGAACATGTATATTATTAATTTCTTTATTGTTTTTAATTTCAATATGAGCTAAACCTTAATTACTTGAGAATCGTAATGGGATGAACCCTAATTTGTTTAATTCATGTATTTCAATTTGGGATTAGTTTCTAGTTTAATTTGAATTAGGTATTTCATATTGTTTCTTATTTTATATTAATTTCACTATCAATGAATTAGCTAATCGGAGATAGGTCATAGTAATTAAGCTATTCACTTTGGTGGGGAAGTGATCGCCTTGACGGGGGGTTTAATTACTGAACTAGATAATAAACGTAAGGTAGAAATTATTGATCCTGACGGACTTAGTTAACCTTATAGCCAATTGGGTAAAATAGTATTCATTCGAAGGTGGATTATAATCGCCCTGACGGGGTTTGTAACATCTGAGAATAGCTCCTAGGTCCACCCTGACGGGGGCTAGGAGATTATAGAGTCCCGACTAATATAGAAATATCAGTTCCGCCCTTAACGAAAGCATTAATTAGGTAAGTTTAGGTGATTCCCTAGCGAGACTCAAGTATAGCTCATATCTGCATCTAGTCCTTTAGTATTTATTTTCAGTAATTTATTTTCTTGCATTCTTAGGATTAATATAAAAACCAAACAAATATCTTTTACCTTTTATTTTCTGTATTTGCAATTATTACTATTTATCTGTTGAACACTTGGGTTATACCAGTCCAATCCCTGAGAACGAAACCCGACTTGTCGGAGTATTACTTGGACAACCGTACACTTGCGGTTTGTGAGTCCTTAATCTTTATCGCATTATTTTATAACACACCAGGACCTCTGGGGTTCGTTGCCTTATCCCAATTTTATGTGTTTTACAGTTTTTTTTTAAATTTTTAGTTTGAGGTTTGTTTTGACTGTAGAGATGTAGAGTGTTTTAAATGCCCCCATCAAGCATGCTTTTCATGAATTAATGATAGAAAATAGTTGACTTTAGGAGTTAGTGTAAAACGCACTTTAATTGCATGCAAATATGAAGTAATTGATAGGAAGAATTAATGAACAATGCAAAAGAAGTAAACTTGTGCTTAAGGATAATGGGTGGTTTGTAGAACGTGAGATCTAAATGAGTAGAGAACCCACTTAGGTATGAACTAGAAGCAAGTTGTGTAAATAGGAAGATGATAGAGGCAGTTCTTTGTTAGCCCTTTGAACCCTTTTTGGCCTTCTATCCCTGAATTAATTTTATCCTTCTTAGACAAATTTTTAGCCTTTAAGCCTTTCTTTTGTCGCCACATTATAAGCCAATTTCCCTTTAGATTGTTAGGCATGACCATATGACCCGCACTTGAATCACGATCCTGAGACTCTGTCTTGAGCTTGAGTTTGGGGTGGTGGGTCCACCATATGGGAATTTACATTGGGTTGGGATTTTTGAGCTTATCAATTGTGCTTTGTGCTATACATGATGATGATTCACAGGTTTATTATATTGTAACCCTTTGCCGGGGTAATAGTGAATGGAAAAGAAGCTTCGAGCTCAAGTTATGAATAGGCATAACTATGAAAAATAGCATGATATCTCAATATAAAAAAGAGAGTCGTAGCTATAAGAAAAGAAGAAGAAATGAATGATTTGAAAAGAAATTATATTCGGACCGGCAAAGTGGAAATTTTTAAGTGAATCATCCTTAGTGCTTATTGGGTTGATTTGGGGACGCTAATTAAGCGCGTCAATTGGGTTGAGTGAGAACGTAATTTGAGTGTAAACTCAAGCTCTTGGACAGTTTTGTTGATGGTAAGTGAGGAGAGAGCCAAAAGCTCACTTCAAATTTACCAAATATACATACCATACCGTCCTTCAGCCTATGCTAAAAACGTAAAGTCCTCGTGATTCCTAGATGCACAGTGAGTTAATAGGGAATATTCTAAGTGGAGCGTTCAAAGCAAGTAAAGATCAAGGAACACCCTATAGCCACCATCTTGAGATAAGTAATAAGCGTAACCTTCTAGCATTGTGAAATTAATTTTGGATTGATATTGTTTTGTATTTGATTTTGCATGATAAGTGTAGGTGTATATTAATTCCTAGATTAGACTATATGAGATTTGTTTTAAGTTTTGCTTTGGGATTATTTTCTAGATTCTACCTTCTGCGTTCACCTAAAAGCTCCTTTGTTTTTATTTTACTTTGTCGGGACGACAAAGGTTTGAGTTTGGGGTCTTGATGTCTCCCTATTTGTTCTAATTCTTAGCCCATTGGAGACATCCTTTTAGGTGAATAAATGAGTTATTTGATAGACTTTTAGGCTTATTTGATCATATTGCACTTTCTCCCCTTGGAAATTAACTATTTGCAGAATCTGAGCTTTTGTGCGTAAATTTGACTATTTTTAATGCAAAGTTAATAGGTTCTTGAATTATATGAAAGACCAATCCAAGGAGAGAAAGTGAGAATAAAGTCTTAGTGTATTTTAGAGTGTTAGGAAATGATTTCTAGTCGAGTTTCTATTTTTAGAGTACACTTTCCTATTTTGAGTTCTTGATTTATTGATTTATTCTTTTTAAGCATATGCGATTTAATTATTTATTCAATGTGAAGCTTTAAAGAGATAAATGGTAATTACTTAGAGGCTAAGTCAAGATAAAGATGAAAGGAAAGAAGATTTATATGGAAATAAGAAGATTTGGTAAAGATTTATTCAAAGGAGGAAAAGATAAAGCTGCCTTTTGAAATCTGAAATCCAGCCACGTTTTAGGAATTAAATCATAATAAAATATTGGCTAGGATTCTGGACGAATGGTCTGCACCAATAGAAAGAGCTTTCCAAGACAAGCAGATTCATATATTGGAACTTCTCAAACGGATAAGTATTCAAAAAGATATGACCAAATCAAATCAGCAGAATCTTATCTTTTAGAGCTACGAATTTAAGAGTCTTTGCCTTCTCTTCCACTCAAAAGAAAATTCGACCTAGGGTCTTCCAACACCTATAAATACACCCCTTAGACCTCATTATTCAGGACCTCTCATAATTCATTCAATATATACATCTTTAGAGAGAGCGTCAAGAGGACCTCTCATAATTCATTCAATATATACATCTTTAGAGAGAGCGTCAAGAGGCGGAAGCAAGAGCAGAAGCTGGAGACTGTCTATATCTCCAACAACAGTTCAAGCCAATTCCTCTATCTAGGTTCTTATTTTATTTCTGTTAATAGGAACATGTATATTATTAATTTCTTTATTGTTTTTAATTTCAATATGAGCTAAACCTTAATTACTTGAGAATCGTAATGGGATGAACCCTAATTTGTTTAATTCATGTATTTCAATTTGGGATTAGTTTCTAGTTTAATTTGAATTAGGTATTTCATATTGTTTCTTATTTTATATTAATTTCACTATCAATGAATTAGCTAATCGGAGATAGGTCATAGTAATTAAGCTATTCACTTTGGTGGGGAAGTGATCGCCTTGACGGGGGGTTTAATTACTGAACTAGATAATAAACGTAAGGTAGAAATTATTGATCCTGACGGACTTAGTTAACCTTATAGCCAATTGGGTAAAATAGTATTCATTCGAAGGTGGATTATAATCGCCCTGACGGGGTTTGTAACATCTGAGAATAGCTCCTAGGTCCACCCTGACGGGGGCTAGGAGATTATAGAGTCCCGACTAATATAGAAATATCAGTTCCGCCCTTAACGAAAGCATTAATTAGGTAAGTTTAGGTGATTCCCTAGCGAGACTCAAGTATAGCTCATATCTGCATCTAGTCCTTTAGTATTTATTTTCAGTAATTTATTTTCTTGCATTCTTAGGATTAATATAAAAACCAAACAAATATCTTTTACCTTTTATTTTCTGTATTTGCAATTATTACTATTTATCTGTTGAACACTTGGGTTATACCAGTCCAATCCCTGAGAACGAAACCCGACTTGTCGGAGTATTACTTGGACAACCGTACACTTGCGGTTTGTGAGTCCTTAATCTTTATCGCATTATTTTATAACACACCAGGACCCACCATAATGCCACAACCTCTTCAAGTCGAGATTCTGATACATGTGATGAACAAAGATTCTAAACGCTTATTAGCTATCACCAAAGAAAAGATTCCAAAATTAACCCCTTCACATGAGAGAGTATTCGAGAAAGAAGTTAAAGAAGGTGAGTACATAATATTTCTAGAGTTGGATGGTCGATTGAGATGGACCAGTTTCATGACAAGGCAACTGAGATTATGTAATCTGTTAGTATCTGAGTTCTATCTTATCCTCTTTAGATGAGACATCAAATGTCGATATCCAATTTGAGAGAATTCGATTCCATTTATAGTTGAAGAGATTCGTGGCCACTTCGTGTTCAAATACTTAGTTGGACCATGCAAGTATCAAGAACTGGTGAAGAATATTGAGATTTTTGATATGGATCCTCTATACGAGCATGTGTTGTGTAAGAATTGATATAGAAAATAAAATAGAGTTGAAGGGACCTTGGTTCTATAAGTACCTTCAACCTGAAGCACAAGTATGGCACCATTTCTTTACACCATCAGTCTTTGGGAACATTCAAACCACGGATGTAAGTACGAAATTTATATTTTATTAAATTATGTTTTACGCGGGGGGGGGGGGGGGGGGGGGGGGGAGATAAATGTAGTGCAAGTGATCTTAGATTTGTTACTGTGTTTCGCGAGTGCATCACAGTCAGTATTTAGTTTGAAGTACCCAACAATGATCACGAGCCTAGTAAGGAAATAGAATATGAGTTGTGGTGATGATACATAGAAGACGAGTAATAATATCAATAAAGAGTGTATCAAAACAATCCTTAGAGGAGCGAGTAAGAAGAATCATTCAAGTGCAGAGACTACTCGTGATAAGATTGAGAAGGATTCGAGTTCGACATTACATTTTATATCTTCCTTACATTTGATCTCACTAAATGCAGCTTGTATATTTAGTTGTATATTTTTTTTCATCTCCTATCAAGTCTATTTCTAGTCGTAGGGAAACAACACTGTTTTTGAGTTAAGGTGTGGGTGTTCGTTGCCCATTCCCATTTCTGTCCAATTTTTGGTGAAAAATTAAAATCTTGGTGTATATTTTAAGGAAATGAGTGTAGAATGTGTAAAATGTCTTCCGAAAGCATAACCCTTAGTGACTTAACGATAGATAAGTAAGATGTAGTAAACTAATGATGATGTATGCTTAAAATATGGACATGAAAACACACCATAAAAGTAAAGAAGTGATTAGTAAGCAATATGGTAGAAGTAAGTTTAAAATTAGGGAGATGAGTGGTGTATAGAACTTGATATTTGAGCTAGTTGAAGACCCATTTAATGAATGTGTTAACAAAATTACTTAGTTAGGAAGATGATTAAGGAAGTTCTTTGATAAACCCTTGTTGCCTTTTAGTTTTCTAACCAAATATCATTGTTATATAATTCTTAGCCCCTTCTAGCATGTAGTCCACTATTTGTATCCACATTATAAGTCATACCCCTTAATTTTAGGACTTTTCCATATGACCCGCACTCGAATCACGACTCTAAGCCATTCATCTTTAGAGCCTGAGTTTGGGGTGGTAGGTTCGATTATGGGAAACACTTGGGTGGGGTTTTTGAGCTTATATGTATATGTGCTATGTTGATGATGCACCTTTACTTTACCCCTTTGTAATTAAAAGAAAAAATATTGAGAAAAAGAAAAGAAAAATGATAAATTAAGTAGCATGACATCTCACATAAAAAATAATGTGATTTCTAACTACTAAAAATGAAATAAAAAATAATTGTAAGAAAAAAAGGACCGACAAAGTGGAAATCTTATGTTATCATCAAGAAATTGTTATTGGGTTATTGGGGATGCTTGTTTAGCGCATCAATTGGGTTAAGTGATAACATATTTGAGTGTAAGCTAAATTCTAGGGCAATTCATTGATGGATAGTGATGAGAGAGCCAAAGGCTCATTTTACATTATCCAAATATACATATCATACAGTTCTTAAGCCAATATTACAGTCTTAAAGACCTTATAATTGTTAACTATGTGATCTGGAAACGATTGAGCTGATACAGAGTAGTTGAATGGACCACTTGCTACTATGTTAGGATCGAGGAAGTACATATAACCACCATATTAGACTAAGCAAAATACCTATCCTTCTTGCATTGCAAAACTAATCTAATCTTGAAATTATATCGTGTTGATTGTTTGTATGATAAGTGTATGTATGTTTTAGTTTTAGATATTGTTACATGAAACTTGCTAGGTACTTGCTTTGTGATCATTCTTTACATTCTTTCTCTCCCATTCTTGCTTGACTTAGTTGACAGAGACTTCCCTAGTTTAGTTTTTATTTCTTATTTTGTCGAGACGATAAAACTTTGAGTTGAGAGCTTTGATGTCTCCTTTATTGTAATATATCAATCTAGTTATGGGACATCTTTTTAGGTTATATTGTGTATATTTGAGGGATTATGCCCTATATTTAGATGGTTTCTCATTTCTTTTCTAGTTTTAGAGAGTTGTTACTTTTAGACCTATTTGTATGTGATTTCTGTGTTAAGTGTGCAACTCCTAAGTACTTGAATATTATTAGATCCCAAGACGAGTATAATAAGTAGATAAAGGAAGGTCAAACTCACGTCAAGGAGTAAAAGGACAAAGAAGTCACTTTTAGAAAGCGAGAGCAATTGCCAACCAAATTTAAAAATCGACTTGTTGGTGTCACCACATGCAATAAATGAGAATTCTGGAGGAACCCTTTGGTTTCCACCTATTACTTGGGATTAGGAGCGCGTACGAACTAATAGTTCATGATTTGGAGCTATAATCTCTCATCTATTCTTTGTAGTTTATTTACTTGCTTTACTATTTTAATTAATCTAGTTTTATATTTGCATCTTAGTTTAATAAAAAAATCAAATAAAAATCTATTATTTCTATTTTTGTCTTTTAGTTACCCGCTGTCCAATTTCATTTGCCCACTTACTGAAAAAAGTTGTAAAAGTTGTACAATATTATTTGTCATTATATAATATCAAGACCTTTTTTTTTTAATTTTTTCCAATACTATCTTTAATTGATTAATTAAAAATAATAGTGTAATAAATGATCTTATACTTATTAAATAAAGATAATATAGTAAGGAGACGGTTTATTTATTCCTTTTTTATCACTCTGTCACAATGTGTAGGATAAATAAAAATTGATACAAAAAATGTAATAAGTGAATCATCTTCACTTTTAAAAAAATATAGTTTGAAATCAAACTATTTTAATTTTTATAGAGAACAATTATTATTATTTATTTTATTATTTGCGAATAACATGTACACCTGATGAATAATTTCTCAAAATATTAATTTGTTGGTTATCTTAATCACACTCTTCAGAACCGACAACAGTTCATTTCAATAAGGTTTAAGTTGTTCTCACTACTTTCGTAAATAGTCACATGATGACAAGAGTACATTGGACTAGTATAATTATGTATGTGCATGTGTATTAATCAAATAATTCCACTTATGATGGGGTGCGGAAACTCATGACTTTTAGTTGGCAAATATTTTTGAAAAGAAAAAAATTAGAGTTGAAATCTATCTAATTAAAGTAAAGCATATGTGCTGTCCCTCACTAGTATTAATTTTCCTATCCACAATTAATTTTTCAGATTTAGGAATGGGACCAAATCTTGTAAAATTGGTCCCGCCAATACTTTGAAATGAAGGCGTACTTTATAATTTATTCTTAGAAGATGGAAAGTTACTAAAAGTAATTTGGAAGTAGTAAATAAGTTACTACTAAATGACAAGATATGCCTTAATTGATTAATTAATGTTTTTTGTCCAACAAAAAAAAAAATCAATTAATTAATGCTTAGCATCGTTAGCATTTTGAAAATACTGGTTTACCCCTAGAAAACTACAAAAGAAATAGCTTACCTTCTTAAAATTTTAATTTTTTTTCACTTAGACCACAAACTTCTCAAATATTTTAAAAGGCAGTACTTTTTTGTCATAACCTTAAAGTTTTGATTTAATATAAATTATTTTCCACCTAAAAAATATAATATTGTTCTTGTGCATGTAGTAAATTTTTATTTTTTTTCCAAGATATCGGAGTTTATAGTGCAAAAAACACATGGCTCCGTCCCTGGCCATAAGAGGGAGGATACATATCTACGCAAGATCAATCAATGAGGCCTAGTAAAAGAGAAAAATACGAATCACACCTAAAATCAATGTCAAATTTGCAATCACATTCTAGACAACAAAGTTAATGTCAAATTTAGAATACCAGGTAAAACTAGAAATCATAATTGTTAAGGTTACATAAGTTGATTCAGATACAGTCACTTGCCCCATTAAAAGGGGCATACATATTAAACTTGTACTAATGTTATAACTACGGTTTTACATCTCTAAACAACGATAGATCAAAATTATTCTCTACCTCCCAACATTATTGCTGCTTGAATCCGCTACTATTGTTAGCTTTCTAGCCGTCTTCACAAAGTCACTGCAAACATGAAACGAGACTAATATCAGTAAAAATATCTTGAACATATAAGAACCAATGTTCTGTTCTGTTCTGATTTGTTCTGGCCTGTTCTATTACCTGAATGGTTGGTCTCCAATTTGTCTAACAGCACTTGCAATGTCTTGATATACTATATTGCTTAAAATGTCTGATCTTTCTAAACGAATCATATCTGCCAACTTTCTGTAGAGCTCCTCGTATGATCTGAGAGCCGTTAGATCAATTGCCCGGCCAAAATCCTCAGAATCCAAGAACAGTTTGCACTGACCGATCTCAGATGAAGAGTGTTTGTTCCACAGAACTTCATCATCTGAAGGACCATTCTGGAGAACAGTTGATCCCGAACCATCAGAGAGATTCGCCGGTGACCGAGTCAAACTTTTCTTAACTGTATCCACGGTACAGCTCTGAGCAATCTGCTGCTCGGTTAAAATAGTTGTACCGAACAAGACAAAAGCGGGTTTTTTGATCTTTTCTTGATGTATATTTGAATTTCCGATTGTAAGCAAGCAAGATATGTTCTCGGGGTTTCCTTTAGAAGGTTCCGGAATACGATTGAAAGTTCCGAATGGAAAGAGTCCTGCCTGCAGTTTATTGAGATGGAATTCGGATGACGGGAATCCAAATTGAGCATGCCTGGCTCCCTGTATACCTGCAGGAATGTTGTTGTTGTTGTCTGAATAACCATAACACAATTGTCCGTTAGGGCTTATTGGGTTGCTGAGAAATTGTCCAAATGGAAAATCTGGGGGTTGTGGGACCCGCAATTTCTTCCTTGGTGGGGTAAACGGTGAGAGATGAATAGCCGGCATATTTGATACCAATTCAACTAGCCATGGGCTTACTCTCTTCACATTTTGAAGCAAATCCGGTTCGTCCCAAGCTACCTGACATAAGTTTACCAAAGACTAGTGTTAGAACTAATATAACAGGAGAAAATAAACCTCTTTGGTCTTAAATCTTCGATTTTTTTGACAATATCAACCATGTGATAAAAACTAAAAGACCCTTAATGCTTATAACATAATGAATAGAAGTAAAAAAAGACTAATGTCGGGATTGAAAAGTTACTTTTTCAAGATAAAGGACTAAACTGTCAAAATACACAAAAATAATGGACCAAATGAGCTAAGAGTAAATTTTATTTACCTGGAGAAGACGCCAAGGAGAATTAGGCCAATGGATTGGATTATCAACTTGAACAGAAGAAATAGTACCCATAAACCAGCTAATCCTGGAAGAATCTTCTGTCTCAAAAGGCATCTTAAACCTCATTCCTGAACACCACTGAACTCTCATGGCCGCCCTAACAGCGGAGGCCTTAACCACAAACTCCGGCGTACTTGCTCGTGGATAGTAAACAACCTCAAAAGAACGACCATTCGCAGCAAGTGTAGCCGCTTCAATAACAGATTCAGCCCTCACTTTCCCAATCTCCTTCACATTCCGAACACCTTCTTCAGCTAAAAAACTTTGGTACAGAGAGCTCGCCGGAAAATGCCCACCACCCGGATTCCACCCTGACACCGTGTCTGTACCACCACCTATCCCTCTCTTTGCTCTACGGATCCCGATACAAAGATCACCAATTTCAGCTCTCAAGAACACAATCGAATCACCAGCAACTAGTTTCTTCTGATTCACAAAATTACTCCACCCTGTTGTCAAAAGATGACGCCTTGGTGTCCCACGATAAATATGTCTGAACTTCCATATCCCACCATGAACATCTTTAACCAAAATAGTCTGAACTGGAGGCTCAGCCGAGTAATCAAGCCTTGGAAAAATCGTCTCAGCACAGTACCTCGGAACAGAGAAACCACCACCATTGTTCGCATCTGACTGAGTCAACGTCTTAGCAAAAGAGTTGGGTTTTTCTTGACCTTCATTCTTATCAAAACCCAACATTTTCCCATCATCTTCACCACCATATTCATTACCCTTCAATGGATTCAAACTAATTTTAGCGTAAACCTCATCAGTTTCCATATCAGCCAAGTACTTAATCAATGATACTCTGCACGGTATAAGTGGTGGAATTTTTGGAAAATTCCCAAAATCAACGCTTTTGTTAGCATGTTCAGCATGACCTTGAGGGAAGTAAACAACTTCCGAGTTTAAAGATGGCATTTGAACCATCCCACCAGCACAAGCATGCCATAGCTGAGGATCTAAACACCTCTCACCTTCATTCAATGGATTTTTCATCGAGTTCATTACGTTAATCATCTTCCCAGATCAAATCTTCAAATACCTGTTAATCTCTGAAATTACAAACAAAATTACAAAAGGTTAACCCCTTCTCCAAAAACAGGATAAAATTTATTAAAAGTCAAGAGAAATTGAAGATTCAGAAATATATTCCCCATTCGTTACTTATTATATTCCTTAAAAACGAAACCTTTATGAGACAGGACTAAACTAATACGTGTTTGAGTCACTTAAGCACTGATCAGAAGTTAATAATGAGTTTCGTCCAATAATTAGACTAAATGGAAAAACGAAGGGTTTCGAACAATTCGAAGTGCTAACTCATTTACGATCTAAACTACATCTTATCTTATGAATTTCCCCACCCTTTGTAAACAACAAACATTTTTTACCTTTGTTTTGTGTGGAGAGAGAACCAATTTTAGGTAGGGGTGTAAAGCTAAAGTATCATTTTTGCAGATCAACAAACAAGAAATACCATAGTGTTTTTATTTTCTAGAAGAAACAAAAGAGATAATCAAGATTCGAAAAGGGTTGTGTGAAGCTATGGCAACACTTAAGCTAACAGTTGCAAGAAGAGCAAAGACTGTTGGATGGATTTTAGAGAGAGAAAGAGAAAGTAGGGAAGGAAGTGAAAGGCTTTTTGGTATTGCCGACCAGAGGTGACACATAAGGGAATTTTTATATGACATGTGACACGCGAAATAAATCTAAATATATTTTTGTAATAAATAATAAATAAATATAAATCTATCGAGAGTAAAAAGTATGGGGGAGACAAGATGAGGAAATGGTAATTACTGCTTTATGTACCTTTTCTATCTGTTGTTTAGTACTGTATGTAAAGTAAAGTAGTCACAAATAGTAAATTCGTAGTAGTAGTATTGGTTATGTATCTACAATTCTGTAGTTTTGTTTTAATTAGATCTGAATCTTTATCTCTCCTACTTTTGTTGTACTACGTGCGGTGTGATAATAATATCACTCTCATATGGTAGACCGTGGGGTACACGCATTCCACATTTTTGTTCTAAAACTAACCTTTACTTGTGTGTTTCCTAAACATGCAATTTTTGTATGGATGTGGAGAAGATTTTGAGTCAAACAAACATCTTTTTTTTTTATTGTGCTTATTCGAGGGCTATTTGGTTGGAGATAAAGTCTTGGCTAGGATTGGAAAAGAAGATGAACACGCTACTAAGTGCTTTGAAATGGCTCAAAAAATTTAAAGTTAGAGTAAATTGGAGGAGAAAAGCATGAAGGATTGGTTTTGGAGCTACCGTGTATTGTATTTGGAAAGCGAGAAATCACCTAGCTATAAGAGGTGATTCTTCATCTAGAGAAACGGTTATCAAGAAAATTAAGTGATGCATCTTTTCCATTTTATTTTCCTTATTACCTCATCATCCGTTTTTAGATGATGGTGGGCGACTAGCTTGTATTAGTATTAGTATGAAGTAGTCGTTTTAACTTCTTAGTTGCTATCTTTAGCCTTTCGGCTTAGGTAGGTAACTCTCGTGTATAGTAGGTGGTTCTTTGTGTGTTCTAAAATAAATGCAAAAGTAATCGAACAACAACCGCAAGTGTACGGTTGTCCTAAGTAGTAATAAGTGATTCTAGGATCGTTCGCAGGGACGGTTTGGTTAACTACAATGCTTATCGAATAATGAATGGTTGCACTTATGAAAGCAAGTAAAAGTTTTAATGATTGATTGGTTGTTTGTTTTAATTCTAAGTAATGAAAGACTAAATGGAAAATGCAATTAAATACTAAGACGCAAGTAAATAAATATGAAACGTAAGTATGAGAAGGTAGCACTTGAGAACGCAAGGGATCCTCCTAATCCTATTTCATAACCTATGCTGTTTAAGGGCTAAACTGGTCAATTACAATGGTCGGGATTCTAAATTCCTTATACCCCCGTCAGGGTGGACTATAAGGTTATCCTAGAGTGTCACTAGTCCCGCCAGGGTAAATATGATCCACTTTTAGATGTTTAAGTTAATTACCTCATTGGCCCTAAAATTAGCTAAGTTCGTCAGAATCAATAGCTTCTATTTTAGATTGAATAATTGGTTCCGTACCTAAACCCTCCGTCAGGATGATCCACACGCCACATATGTGGAATAGCCTAGATACTAACACCTGTTCTTAGTTCATGACTCTAAAAACAGTAAACAATCCCAAATTATCGAAAAGAGTAAAAGTCCCAATCTAATTTAATTTAACAGAAACCCAAATTCAACATACGAAATTCAATAGAATTGAGATTCACCCATAAAGCATTCTCAAACACTAAAATGTGTTTAGCTCATACTAATTAAAAAGAAAACTAAATTAAATGTAATGGAATTCATATTGTCTTACAAAATTAAAGATAAAGAAAACCTAATTTCCGAAATTAGAATGGCTAAGAACGGAGATATAGACCCTCTCCAGCTCTGACAGCTTCTTCTTTCTTCCTTCTGTTGCTTCTCTCTGATGTTTTATCTTGTAAAAAGTGAATTGTTTTGAAAATAGAAGTCAAGGGCTCCTTTTATATGTGAAAAAACGGATTAGGGCTTGGACCTAAGAATAAAACACTAATTAAATGTCCAAGCCCAATTTCTAAGCCCAAAATCCCGTAACTGCTGCACCACCTTCACTAAAACGGCTCTAGCCGATTCGTTATAACTCCGATTGACCTGAAATCACTTGCTAAATTCCGTAACTCGATAGGGAACGTTTTCTCTTCAAAGTTCAGCGGCTCAATTATCTCTTAATTGCCTCGAAATCAGCAATCTTTGGCCTGTTTTCCAGATTTGCAGCTCCAAAATCAAATACCTTCGGGATTTATCTTCAAGTCTTGACTCCATATCACGATCTTTGACTTTCTTCTCGGATTCCATTCCTAGCTAATATTCAAAACCTACAAACTTTTCACTAAAATTCACAAGATTACGCGCAAAAGTTTAATAAATCAAAAATACTAGAAATAAAATAGGAATTCCGGATTATTGCATTTTTAACTCAAAAGTCTAACAAAATATTCAATTAAACATAAAAAATGATGTCTCCCAATGGTCGAAAATAAGAACAATTAGGGAGACATCAAGACCCCCAACTCAAACCTTTGTCGTCCCGACAAAGCAAAACAAAACAAATCACAGGGGTAGAAGTAAACGTAAGAACAAATAGAAGCTAGCAAATACACCTAAAGCAATTCTTAAGATAAATCTCATATAGCAAAACTCCAGGAACTAATATATACATACACTTATCATACAAAATCGAACATAAATAATCTCAACCATAAAATTAAAGTTGCAATGCTTGAAGGTTACACTTGTACTCAACTCTGTATGATGGCTATAGGGTGGTCATTAATCCTAACTCGCTTTGAACGCTCCACCTAGCATATTCCCTATCAACAGAATCATAAATTCACTATGCACTTAGGAATCACGAGGACTTTACGGTTTTAATAATGGCTTAAGGACGGTGTGGTATGTATATTTGGTAAATTTGAAGTGAGCTTTTGGCTCTCTCCTCACTTACCATCAACAATGTCCTCGAGCTTGAGTTTACGCTAAAAAATGTTCTCACTCACCCTTTTGACGCACTAATGTTGCGTCCCCATGTCAACCCAATGTAAACTAAGATGATTTCCAAAAATATTCCACTTTGCCGGTTTATTTTTTTTATTTTTTTGTATAAGATACCCATGACCCTTATTTTGATATGAAAGGTCATGTCTCTTAAATTTTTTTCTTTTTCTCCTTTTTTTTTTCAAATCCCAGCAAAGGGTTACAAATAATAATATCATCTTTTATTTTTGTGCCTCAATACAAACACATATAATCCCCTCCCAATGTAAATTCCCAAATGTGGACCCTCCACCCCAAACTCAAGCTCGAGACAAGTCTCAGGATCGTGATTCAAGTGCGGGTCATTTGGTCATGCCTAATAATCTAAAGGATAATGGGCTTATGTTGTGGCTACAAAAGAAAAGGCTTAAGGCTAAAAATTGGGCTAAGACGGATAAAATTATAATAAGGGATAGCAAGCTAAAAGGCTTCAAATGGCTAATCAAAGAACTGCCCTATCATTTTCCTAAGTACATAGTTCGTTTTTAGTTCATATCTAGGTGGGTTTCTCTACTAATTAGGATTTCACGTTCTACACACCAAACATATTCCTTAAGTACAAGCTTACTTCATTTGCATTGTTCATTAATTTTTCCTATCAATTACCCATGTTCGCATGCAATTCTAAGTGCGTTTTATATTATTCCCTAAAGTCCACTATTTACTATCATTAATTCATCAAAAGTATGCTTAAAGGGACATTTAAAATCTTCTACAGTCAAACGCAACTCTGAAAATTATTTTATTGAAAGCAAATAAAACATATAACACATAAAAACTGGGATGAGGCAACGAACCCCACCCCAAACTCAAAAATGAGTCGTGTCCCCACGACTCGAAAAAGACTCAACGCAATAAAATAAACTAAACTAAACTAAAACGCGGAAGGGATAGAAAACGTATCTCAACTAGCGCGTGGCTGGTCAACGGTGTTGCGTCCCTGAACTTTCTCCTTCGTGAGTAAACCATAGGTGGCGTGTTGAATTGTGCTCACCCCCATTAACATGTTTCGGAGAAGTTCTAGCTCTTTTGTAACGTTTCCCAAAGACGCAATCATCTTCACTTGGTTCTCTTCTAACACCTTTACTTTCACTTCCAACTCGCTATCGGTATGCATCTTCTTCTTTGGAGGAGCTCTAGGAGTTCTTACTGCTATTAACACTTCATCATGAATATTCTGGACTAAAGTTATACCCATGTTCTCTCCAACTACAACACGGTCAATCTCTACGTCTTTATGCGGAACTTTTGCGTCTAAGCACAAAGTAGTGATGGTACACAGAAATTTGAGATTTTGTTGCGAAGTTGGAATTCTAGCAAATTCCATGATGGTATCATATATCACACGAGCAACATCCATTGGTTTTCCTCAACAATACACTTAATAAACAAAATATGCTCCTTCTTCACTTCCGATATGTGTTTAATTCTGAAGAAGGTAAGGATTATGAAACGTGACCATACCTTAGCACATGCTAATAAATTACTGCTATACATCTGTCCAGGATATCTCTCTCCTTCGGGAATTGGGCGGGCCCCATTAATAAGAACTTTTCCCCGAAGGGATTCATAATCGAATCGATCGGTTCTTTAAGAGATTCTTGGAAAGGGAATAGTCCAGAAAATTCGGGTAATTTCAACGATTTACGAATAAGCTCAACGGAGAAAGGAACTACCTTTTTGCGAATAACAACTACATCTTTGGAGAAGGCGATTCCTTCATTAAAATCTCGCACCAAGGTAGGAATATACTCAAGCTTCCTTTCTCGTAATTCTTTCCAACCCAGTTTGTCACAAGTAATACCATAATCTTTAAAAGCACTAGTCATAATACCCTTAGAAAGATTCATCTCCTCACCAAACTTCAAAAATTGAATTCTATCACGAACCAGAGTATCCCAAGGAATGAAGACTCGCTTTGGCTTTTGAGCCCATGTTTTCCTACGCGGAGGTTTCTGTTGTTGCACGGGTTCTTCGGGAATTTCTTGTTCTGTTTCTTCCTCAATCTCTTCTTCAACTTCTTCTTCGTCACTTTCATCAATTAATCTACTCCTTTTCGAATTAGCCTTACTTGGATTTTCCTTTCTTTTCGGAGCAATTGGGATTTGTTCAGTCTTTTTGGATCGCGAATCCGGAATCTCAATTGCTTGGTCTGGGCTAGCTCCAACATTGTTCCTGTTTCTTGGTAAGGTTCTTCGATAGTTACACATGGAAGCAGTTTTGTTAGCCATCTCTTTTCACCCCAAACTCAAAACTTCAAATAGTGAAAAAGCTAGAGAAAAGCTTAGAAATTTGATGTTTTGAGGGTTTAAACTTGAAGATTTAGGTGGAATTTGAGATGGGTTAAGGTTAATTGAGAGGAATTGTGGAAGAATTGGGTTTGATTTCAAGGTTAGGAAGAAGATATTTATGGAGAAAAGTTGGAATTTGGTGATGTTTTGGAGAAGATACGAGTTGATTGTGTGTTTTTGTGATGAAAGAAGGCTTGGTTTGATGATTTTATAGTAGTTTAATGATGATTTTCGGAGTGGGTGGAGGCAAGGATTCGGAGTATGAGGTTAACATGGAAAAGGAGGCAAAAAAACTAGGTTAAAAGCTTCTAAAACCGCCTCTCGCAACAACGCACCGGCTAGCCGGCGGATTCGCCGGCATGCCGGTCGCGAGGGCGGCGAAAAAATTACTAAATTCGTTTTTTTTTACCTCAGACGCAAGCTACCTTGCGTCATTGCTGACGCAGTGATCAGAAAGTCCTCCTTCGCTGGCCGGCATGCCGGCGGCATGTCGCTGGCGCACCTCGAGACGCAGCGTCCTTGCGTCGTTGCTGACGTAGTGGTCAGAGAGTTGGGGTTCTTCAGCTCGTTTGGGCGGTATGCCAGCCAGCTCGCCGGCTAGCCGGTCAAACCTGCTGTGGACTCCAAATTTTTTGTTTTCTCATCGTTTTGACCCCAAACTCATGACCATTTTACCCCTGAAATCATCAAAAACAAACACCCTTCCTCATTTCTTAATAATAAACACTAAATTCAACGAAAATTAAACTAATTTACACTACGAAAATTGAAATACTTAATCTAATATACAAGAAATTGGCTTTTGTTTAACGTCGTTAAGCTCGACGGTTTACCTCACGCTTCTAAGGAGCTTCGAGGAGGTACATGACCTCTCCGGGATGTGGGTCTTTTGCACGATCGGTATCTTCACCTCCATGATATATCTTTAAACGATGACCGTTCACCATGAATGTACGGTTTTCAAGTGGATGTTCTATCTCTATTGCTCCATGAGGTGTAACTTTGGTCACAACATACGAACCTGGCCACTTCGATCTTAACTTACCCGGATAATTGCTGAACTTTGAATTATATTTCAATACTCTTTGTCCCACTTCAATGTTCTTTGTACGAATCCGATTGTCATGCCATTTCTTCGTGTTTTCTTTATAAAGTTTAGCATTTTCATAGGCATGCAATCGAAATTCATCAAGCTCATTAAGTTTCATCATTCGATTCTGACCAGCTAGAGTAGGATCTAAGTTTAATTTTGCAATAGCCCAATATGCACCCATTATAAGCTCAAGAGGTAAGTGACAAGCCTTACCATATACCATTCGATACGGAGATGCACCAACTGGAGTTTTGAACGCATTACGATAGGCCCATAATGCATCATCTAATTTCATTGACCAATCTTTTCTAGTAGGACCAACGGTTTTCTCTAAAATAGATTTTACCTCATGATTTGAGACCTCGGCTTGACCGTTGGCTTGTGGATGATAAGCGGTAGATACACGATGTCTCACCCCATATTTCTCTAAGTCTGTCTTCAAATACCTATTAACGAAATGAGTACCTCCATCGCTAATAATTACTCTAGGTGTACCATGTCTAGTGCAAATATGTGACTTCAAAAACTTAATCACCACTCGTGAATCCTTGGTAGGTAAAGCCACAGCCTCTACCCACTTAGACACGTAATCAACAGCTAATAAGATGTAGAGGTTACCATTTGAAGGAACGAAAGGACCCATAAAGTCTATACCCCAAACATCAAATATTTCAACTTCTAACACATTGTTACGTGGCATCTCATCCCTCTTGGATATGTTTCCGGTAAATTGAAATCTTTCGCATCGTTTAACATATTCATGACAATCTTTCATAATAGAAGGCCAGTAAAAACCAGATTGTAATACCTTAGCAGCAGTTCGATCTCCTTTAAAATGTCCACCATAAGGTGAATCGTGACACACAGCTATAATCGCCTCAATTTCTTCCTTGGCTACACATCTTCTTACCATTTGATCAGCACACACTTTGTAGAGGAAAGGGTCCTCCCAAAAGAATTGTCTTGCACGGTGAGCTAATCTTTTTCTCTCTTCATAAGTTGAACCTTCAGGAAAAGAGCCACTTACCACTAAATTCGCAATATCTGCATACCAAGGAGCTTCATAAACACGAACAACAAATAAACTCTCATCAGGGAATTCTTCTCTAACTGCTTCAGTACCACTATTCATCTCAGAACCTTCAAGACGCAATAGATGATCAGCAACCTGATTCTCACACCCCTTTCTATCCTTGATCTCTAAATCGAACTCTTGAAGAAATAAAACCCATCTGATTAACCTCGGTTTATCATCCTTCTTCTCCATAAGATTTCTAATCGCGGAATGATCTGTATAAACAATAACTTTCGCCCCAAGAAGATAAGAGCGAAATTTATCAAATGAATACACAACGGCTAGCAACTCTTTTTCTGTAACTGTATAATTAATTTGGGCACCATTAAAAGTTTTACTAGCATAGTAAATCGAATGAAAAACTTTCTCTTTTCTCTATCCTAATACAGCTCCCATACACAAATCACTCGCATAACACATAACCTCAAACGGTAAACTCCAAACTGGAGGTAAAACTATAGGAGCAGAAATAAACTTTTCTTTGATTGCTTTGAAGGCCGCTAAACAAGCTTCATCAAAAAGGAATTTGGAATCCTTTTCGAGTAAATTGCATAACGGTTTAGCAATCTTAGAAAAGTCTTTAATAAAACGCCTATAGAAGCCAGCATGGCCAAGAAAACTTCTTACCCCTTTAACAGAAACAGGAGGGGGAAGAGTTTTAATTACCTCGATCTTCGCTCTATCAACCTCTAATCCAGCACTTGAAACCTTGTGACCCAGAACAATACCTTCGCGAACCATGAAATGACGCTTCTCCCAGTTTAAGACCAAATCTGTTTCCTTGCATCTGATTAACACTTTCTCCAAGTTATCTAAACATTTATCGAAATCATCACCAAACACGGAGAAATCGTCCATAAACACTTCAAGAAAATTATCGATCATATCCCAGAATATGGCCATCATACATCTTTGAAAGGTAGCTGGAGCATTACACAACCCAAATGGCATTCTGCGATATGCAAAACTACCAAAGGGACATGTAAATGTAGTTTTATGTTGATCTTCTGGGGCCACGTATATCTGATTGTACCCGGAATAACCATCCAAGAAACAGTAGTATTCTCTTCTGGCTAACTTATCTAACATTTGATCAATAAAGGGCAAAGGAAAATGATCTTTTCTGGTGGCTTTGTTCAGCTTTCTGTAATCCATGCAAACTCTCCAACCAACTACCGTTCTTGAAGGAATCGCCTCATTTTTATCATTAAGAATTGTTGTCATTCTTCCTTTCTTCGGTACACACTGAACTGGGCTCACCCATTCACTACTCGAGATGGGATAGATAATTCCCGCATCTAAAAGCTTGATCACCTCTTTCTTCACTACATCCTACATAACGGGCATTAATCTCCTTTGACCTTCAACTGAGCGTGCGTTTTCATCTTCAAGTATGATTTTGTGTTGACAATAGGATGGACTAATGCCTTTGATGTCAGCAATTGTCCAACCTATTGCCTCTTTGTTAGCTCTTAACACACGCAAAAGTTTATCTTCTTGAGGACCTGTTAAATTCGCTGAAACAATAACAGGTAAAGTTTCATTAGTACCTAAATACGCATACCTCAAGTGTGCTGGTAACGGTTCTTCTTCCAATTCCGGAGGAGATTCAATTGAAGGCTTCTTTTTAGGAATAATCTCCCCCGGTTCTCTCACATGTTCATAGGCAAGACGCCTATACTTTGGATTTTCAGAATTGAGAGCTACCACTGTTTCGGCAAGCTCTTCCATCATCTCAGGTATGTCTAATGTTAAAGCGGCCTGCAAAATATCATCATAATTAAAACAATCAAATACTTCTTGCGATGCCTGCTCAACTACATCCATTCGGAAACAATCTTCTTGAGAATCTGGAAATTTCATAGCTCGGAACACATTGAATTTGACCTCCTCGTCTTGTATCCTCATCGTTAATTCGCCATTTTCTACATCAATCAATGTACGCCCCGTGGCTAGGAATGGTCTTCCCAAAATAATGGGGACATTCCTATCCACGTCGTATTCAAGTATAACGAAATCAACAGGAAATATAAGCGTACATGCCTTAACAAGGACATCTTCAATTCGGCCTTCTGGATGTGCAAGAGACATGTCCGCCATTTGCAAGACCATAGAAGTGGGTCTTGCTTCTCCAATTTTTAGCTTATCAAAGATTGACTTGGGCATCAAATTGATGCTTGCACCCAAATCGTATAGTGCTTTTCCCTTCCATTCTTCTCCAATCGATATCGGAATTGTGAAACTCCCCGGATCAACTAACTTTGGAGGTAATTTACTTTGACAAATAGCACTACATTCTTCAGGAAGACCAATCATCTCATTATCACAGTATGGCCTTTTGTTAGTGAGGGCCCTCTTCAAAAACTTTGTATACTTAGGAATATCTCGAATAGCCTCTAGTAACGGAATATTAATACTAAGGCCCCTCACTCTATTAAAGAACTTTTAAAACTCGGCCAAGTCACCCTTTTTCTAATCTCGAGATGGAAACGGTGGTGGAGGACGATTACTAACAACATCATCTTTCTTCTTTGGAATCTCAATCGGCCTCTCTATTTCTTCAACCTCAACATATTTCTCTTTCTCACCCACATCCTTCTCTTTTCTCTGAACTTCTTTCTCTTTCATAATAGGAAAAGGAGGTGGAGGAAGGTTCTTACCAATTCTAAGAGTAACAGCTTTGCAATCTTCATGTTGTCTCGGATTTTCGGTGTCACTAGGGAGTTGCCCTTGTGGACGCTGATTAAGCTGTTTTGCGAACTGATCCATTTGATTCTGTAATAACTTCATATTTGCGTCAGACGCTTGTTGACGTTCCATAGCTTGTGTCTGAAGAGCAATTAAGCTTTCAACGGTTTTCTGAAGGGTAACTACATCTTCTTGTGGATGGGCAGGTAAGGCTTTTTGGTTCATGGTTTCGTTGTAAGTGTCTTGAGGAGCTTGTCTCTGAACATAATTCCCCTGATTCTGTCCTCCTTGATAATTATTGTGTGGTCTTGGATTTAAATTGTTACCTTGGGGATGCGGCTGATACGCATATGTAGGATTGGCTGCCCCATTAGGATTTGAATATTGAAACCCAGGATGGTTTCTGTTAGGCTGATATCCATTACCACTCGAATTAAAGTTACCTCTATTGGAGACAAACATCACGGATTCTTGATTATTCTGACAATTCTCCCAACTATGATCATTTACACCACAATACTCACACCCATACACCTCTTGTGCAACCTTTACCTCACCTCTTTTGTTCGAAAAACCTTCTTTCACGGCTAAAGTAAGTTGTCTCAATTGTTGTTCTAGTGTGGTTTGAATCTTTGTCTCTAAGGAGTTGAACTTTTCTTCAATATTGACATTATTAACTCCTCCTCTAACTGGTGTTCTTACGGTATTCCACCCAACTTCATTATCAACTGTCCTATCTGTTAGCCTCACCTTGTTTTTATTCCCGTTTTAATATTCGACAAATCATCATTTAAACTAAAATTCATTTGGTATCACTTTTAAAGGTTTTCCAAAACCCCTCATTAGATTAGTTGTCTTTAATTCCTTTATCTTAAGCTTGAGCTTCAAAAGAACAGTGTCGCGGTACACCGGACAGAAACTGCGGTACACCGCAGTGCCACGGACCAGAGGCGCGGTGCACAGGCTAGTCCGACCAGTAATAAGAAAATGTGTGGTACACCGGACTGAGGCGCGGTACACCGGACTGATGCACGGACCAGGGACACGGTGCATAGGATAGTCCGACCAGTAAGCTTGAAGTTAAGACGAGCGATTTCGCGGTGCACCGGACCATACCCGCGGTACACCGCAAGAGAGGGTTTCTGCACTATTACTAGAGGACAAAGCTTATATCCGTCGGAGTAAAAATAGATCCGTTAGATAGAAGCCTTTTGACCGTTGGAAGATATTTTCAGCTATATATTGAAGCTCATTCAAGACACAACTCAAGCCTTCCATCTACCAATCTTAAGAGCAATTAATATTATCATTCAAGAAGGTTTCAAAGGAGAATTCAAGTCATATTCATTCTCAAGCTACATAGTTTATATCCACTCATTTAGGAGTTTAGTTACAAAGCTTTTATAAGCACCCCTAAACACTTTTCCTTTCCTCTTAGTTCTTGTAATAGATTAAGAGAGTAGTGTGAGCATAGGTTCTATGCTTGGTTCCTTGTGTTGGTGATAACACAAGTGTATTTCCTTCAAGGTTTTGAAGTGGCTGTAAAGGTTTTGTAATCTCACCCGGTTTAAGAGTTACGAAGATTAGTTGAGAATCTTGCAAATCCTAAGGAGGCTTCCTTAGGTAGTGGATGTACGGAAACCGAACCACTATACATCGTTGTGTATCGTTTTCTATCCCTTTCCTCTTTACATTTCCGCACTCTATATGCTTGATAAAATGCTTACATGAATAGTTTGATAATATTGTCTTTTAGGATTATCTAGTTCTTAACTATTTAGTTTGCTAAAACAATAGGATTCAAATTAGCTTTTAATTTTATTTACTTGAAATAAAATTAGCCGATTAATTTCCATTGTCCTATTCAACCCCCCTTCTAGGACGCATATAGAATATCAATTGGTATCAGAGCCTAGCTCTATTGTACTTAATCGTTTCTAGAGTTAATACGATATGGATTCTAATCAACCGGAAGGTTCATGTTCTACTAGACCTCCGCTTTTTGTAGGAAAAGATTACTTTGGATGGAAAAAGAAAATGGAGATTCATGTCAAAGGAATTGATTACTTTTTGTGGCTTGCTATCAAGAAGGGTCCTTACACTCCTTATGTTAATGGTAGTAAAACGGAGGTGAAAGATGAAGATGATTACAATGATCAAGACATAGCTAAACTCACCAAAAACAACAAAGCTATGGACATACTTATAAATGGGTTAAGTGTCACGGAATATGCTAGAGTTAGTGAATGCAATTCGGCTCATGAAATGTGTCAACTCTTGGAGCTATCATATCAAGGAACGGAAGATATCAAAGAAACTAAGATTGGTCTTTTTATCACCAAGTATGAGCTATTTCGTATGGAGCCCGATGAAGCCTTAAATGCTATGCATCAAAGATTTTCTAACATTGTCAACACCTTGAAGACTCTTGGTCAAGAGTACACCAACAAAGAACAATGCCGAAAAATCTTATTTGCTCTTCCAAAGAAATACAAATCAAAGATCAACTCTATAAGAGACACTAAAGATCTTTCAAAAATGACGGTTCATGAACTCATTTGCAACCTCATGACGGAAGAGCTTGTGCTTGAAGAAGAAAAGATAAGAGATGATGAGGAGAAGAAGATTAAGAAATCCATTGCTTTCCATGCCTTGAGTACCAAGTTGAAAGAACGAAAAGAAAGGAAGGAAAGTGAAGAAGAAGAAAACTCACATGAAGAAGAAACTAGTGAAGATGAAGGAGTAGTTATGTTGGCAAGAGATATGAAAAAATTCATGAGATACAAACGCTTTGCCAAGAAAGGAAGCTCTTCCTCACCCTATAAGAAGAATGTTAGAGCTATTAAACAAGATGAACCCACTTGCTATCATTGCAAGAAAGTTGGTCATATCAAAACTTATTGTCCTCTTCTTCAAAAGGAGAAACCTAAGAGAGCAATGCATGCTAATATCACTTGGGATACTCAAAATTCGGATGAAGAAGAAAGTGATAATGAAAATGTTAATCTTGTTGCTTTTATGGGAGAACTTGAAAATGATGAAGATGCTTCTTCGGATGATGATACCGGTTCAACTCACTTTGCCTTTATGGCAAATCATGATGAGGTAACTCCTAAATCTAAACTCTCTTTATCTAATGATGATGCTAGTGAACAAGATATTCATAAGGCATTTGATTCTCTCTACAATGATTTTTTAAACTCTATTGAAACAAACAAAGTTTTAACAAAAGATTTAGAATTTGAGAAAAATAGAACTAAAGAGGTTTTGAAAGCTTTGGAAGATTGTCAAAATCTTTGTGATGAATGTATAGATGAAAATGAGAAACTTCATCTTATTGAGAAAAATCTTTTGGAAGAAAAATCTTTGTTGGAGAAAAAGATTGTTGATCAAAATGCTATTATTTTAAAATTTACAAGTGGGCAAGAAAACTTGGATTTGATTTTAGGTTCTCAAAAAATGGCTTTTGAAAAAAGTGGTGTTGGATATGATCCATTCACTAAACAAAAACCCTTGAAAAATGTTTTTGTAAAAACAAAAATTTCAAATGCAATTTCATCTTCTACAAAATCTTCTATCACTTGCACCTATTGTGAAAAACTTGGTCATGATGCATCTCATTGTTATTATCGTAAATTATTGGATTTGGGATCTCTTGTGCCACTTTGGAAAAGGCCTATATGGGCTATAAAAAGAAAATCCACTAACCCTCATGGACCCAAACCAAATTGGGTACCTAAAGCCTAAATTATTTTTGTGTGTAGGGATTGAGCATCAAGAAGCAAAATATATGGCTCCTTGATAGTGGATGCTCAAGACATATGACCGGGAACCCATCATTATTTACACGTTTATATAAAACAAAAGGTGATAGAGTTACTTTTGCCGACAATACTAAAAAACGCGTTTTAGGTAAAGGTAACATCGGTAATATGAATTCTTTACTTATCTCTAATGTTTTACTTGTTGAGGGTCTATCTTTTAACTTGCTTAGTATAAGTCAACTTTGTGATGTTGGTTATAGTGTTAAATTTGAAGCATCTAGATGCATTGTTTTAAAAAATGATGAGTTAGATACTATGTTTATTGCAAAAAGATCGGATAATGTTTTTGTAGTTGATCTTGAGAGTATTATGTGTCAACGTATTAAATGCATATCCGTGGTAAATGATAGTTGGCTTTGGCATAGACGTTTAGGACATGCTAGTATGGATTTGATTTCAAAATTGTCTAGAAAAAATCTTGTCGTTGGTTTGCCTATTTATAAGTTTGATAAAGATAAATTATGTGATGCATGTCAACTTGGTAAACAACATCGTTCATCTTTTAAATCCATAAATAAGGTCATCACCGTTAAGCCACTTCAATTATTGCATATGGATCTTTTTGGTCCCGTTGATGTCACTAGTCTAGGAGGATCTAGATATGTCTTTGTTGTTGTTGATGATTACACTAGATATACATGGGTGATGTTCCTTGCTTTAAAAAGTCATGCCTTCAATGAATTTGCAAAACTTTGTAGAAAGGTGCAAAATGAGAAAGGCTACTCTATTACATGCATTCGTAGTGATAATGGTAGTGAATATGTGAACTCTCCTTTTGTGCATTTTTGTGATGAATTTGGGATTGAGCATAATTTTTCGGCTCCTAGAACTCCCCAACAAAATGGGGTAGTGGAAAGGAAAAACCGAACTCTACAAGAAATGGCTAGAACAATGCTAAAAGAACATAGCTTGCCTACATACTTTTGGGGTGAAGCCGTTCATACGGCTTGTTATGTGTTAAATAGAGTTCTAATTAGACCCCTTATTAAGAAAACCCCTTATGAGCTTTGGAATGGTAGACCACCAACTATTGCTTATTTTCGTGTTTTTGGGTGCAAATGTTTTATCTTAAACACTAGGGACTATTTGGGAAAATTTGATGCTAAATCGGATGAAGGTATTTTTCTTGGTTATTCCACTAAGGGAAAAGCCTATCGCATTTTCAATAAACGTACTCGTACCATTGAAGAATCTATGCATGTTTACTTTGATGAGACTAACCCTTTTTGTATCAAGAAAGTAGTAGATGTTGATTTACATGAAGATACTCCACAAGATCAACCCTTAGAATCTCCTACTCAAGAATTAAACTCTCATGATAAATCTCTTAAGGAAAATGGTCAACTCTCAAATGAAGCTAGTACGGATTTACCAAAGTGTTGGAAAAACATCAAAGATCACCCAAGTGACTTAATTCTAGGTGATCCAAAAGAAGGTGTTACCACTCGTTCTCGTATTATTGCTCTATGTGCTCATCAAGCATTCTTATCTCAAATTGAGCCCAAGAATATTAAAGAAGCCTTGCTAGATGATCATTGGATAAACGCTATGCATGAGGAATTAAATCAATTTGAGCGTAGTAAAGTTTGGACATTAATTGAGAAACCAATTGGCCCTACTATTATTGGCACTAAGTGGGTATTTCGCAACAAGCTAGATGACACCGGTATTATCACTAGAAATAAAGCAACGTTAGTTGCTCAAGGATACAATCAAAAAGAAGGTATTGATTTCGATGAAACTTTTGCTCCGGTAGCTAGACTTGAATCTATTCGTATGCTACTTGCTTTTGCTTGTTATATGAATTTTGAACTCTACCAAATGGATGTCAAAAGTGCTTTTTTAAATGGTTTTATAGATGAGGAAGTTTTTGTTAAACAACCACCGGGTTTTGAGGATCCAAAATTTCCAAATCATGTTTTTAAACTTTCAAAGGCTTTATATGGTTTAAAACAAGCACCTCGTGCTTGGTATGAACGATTAAGCAAATTTTTATTAGATGATGGTTTTAAACGAGGAAATATTGACTCCACTTTATTTATAAAAAGGTCTTCAAAAGATATCCTTCTTGTTCAAATTTATGTGGATGATATAATATTTGGTGCTACTAATGAAAATATTTGTGAGAATATTTCTAAAAGCATGCATAGGGAATTTGAGATGAGCATGATGGGAGAATTGAATTACTTTCTTGGACTTCAAATCAAGCAAATGAAGGATGGCATCTTTGTCAATCAAGCCAAATACACAAAAGAATTGATCAAAAAATTTGGACTTGAAGATGCAAAGGAAATTGGAACTCCAATGAGCACATCCACAAAATTAGACAAAGATGAAGATGGTAAGGATGTTGATGAGAAAGCATATCGAGGTATGATTGGTAGCTTACTTTATTTAACCGCTTCTAGACCCGATATTATGTTCCCCGTGTGTCTTTATGCTAGATTCCAATCCTCTCCTAAAGAATCCCATCTTAGTGCCGTTAAGCGTATTTTTAGGTATTTGAAAGGAACCCTAAGTCTAGGACTTTGGTACCCAAAATTTACCTCTTTTGAACTAATAGGTTATTCGGATGCCGATTATGCCGGTTGTAGACTTGATAGGAAGAGTACTAGTGGAAGTTGCCAATTCTTAGGTGAATCCCTTGTTTCTTGGTCTAGTAGAAAACAAAATAGTGTTGCTTTATCCACGGCCGAAGCCGAATATGTTGCGGCCGGAAATTGTGTGACTCAAATTCTTTGGATGAAACAAACCTTACTAGATTTTGGCCTAGAGTATGATTGTGTTCCCATTCGTTGTGATAACACTAGTGCTATCAACCTTACCAAAAATCCTATCCAACACTCTAGAACGAAACACATAGAAATCCGTCATCACTTTATCCGTGATCACACTCAAAAAGGGGATATTGTACTTGAATTTGTCACTTCGGAAAATCAACTAGCCGATATCTTTACTAAACCTCTACCCCAAGATCTTTTTGAGAAAATTCGTTGTGAGATTGGCATGCAAATTCTCTAACCATCCTTTCATGCCTTTATTGTTTAGTGCTTTTTGTGTATATTATCTTGTTGCTAATATTTTCTTGATGTTATAGGGTCCTTGAAGCTTCTAATTGTTATCCATTTATTTTTTAGCCTTTGTTTTTACTCAAAATGTATTTTGACCCCTTAAAATTTTCAAAAATCGTATCATTGGTTCTTTTTGTTGTTGACAAAGGGGGAGAAATTTTAGTTAAACTATTTCAAATGCATTTTGTGAGGGGGAGTTTTTATAAAAACTCTAGTGATTAGGTTGAGGGGGAGTTTTTGATTAAAACTTTATCTAAGGCATCTTCAAAAGTTTATGATTTGTCAAACATCAAAAAGGGGGAGATTGTTAGCCTCACCTTGTTTTTATTCCCGTTTTAATATTCGACAAATCATCATTTAAACTAAAATTCATTTGGTATCACTTTTAAAGGTTTTCCAAAACCCCTCATTAGATTAGTTGTCTTTAATTCCTTTATCTTAAGCTTGAGCTTCAAAAGAACAGTGTCGCGGTACACCGGACAGAAACTGCGGTACACCGCAGTGCCACGGACCAGAGGCGCGGTGCACAGGCTAGTCCGACCAGTAAGCTAAGAAAATGTGCGGTACACCGGACTGAGGCGCGGTACACCGGACTGAGGCACGGACCAGGTACACGGTGCATAGGATAGTCCGACCAGTAAGCTTGAAGTTAAGACGAGCGATTTCGCGGTGCACCGGACCATACCCGTGGTACACCGCAAGAGAGGGTTTCTGCACTATTACTAGAGGACAAAGCTTATATCCGTTGGAGTAAAATTAGATCCGTTAGATAGAAGCCTTTTGACCGTTGGAAGATATTTTCAGCTATATATTGAAGCTCATTCAAGACACAACTCAAGCCTTCCATCTACCAATCTTAAGAGCAATTAATATTATCATTCAAGAAGGTTTCAAAGGAGCATTCAAGTCATATTCATTCTCAAGCTACATAGTTATATCCACTCATTTAGGAGTTTAGTTACAAAGCTTTTATAAGCACCCCTAAACACTTTTCCTTTCCTCTTAGTTCTTGTAATAGATTAAGAGAGTAGTGTGAGCATAGGTTCTATGCTTGGTTCCTTGTGTTGGTGATAACACAAGTGTATTTCCTTCAAGGTTTTGAAGTGGTTGTAAAGGGTTTGTAATCTCACCCGGTTTAAGAGTTACGAAGATTAGTTGAGAATCTTGCAAATCCTAAGGAGGCTTCCTTAGGCAGTGGATGTAGGGAAACCGAACCACTATACATCGTTGTGTATCGTTTTCTATCCCTTTCCTCTTTACATTTCTGCACTCTATATGCTTGATAAAATGCTTACATGAATAGTTTGATAATATTGTCTTTTAGGATTATCTAGTTCTTAACTATTTAGTTTGCTAAAACAATAGGATTCAAATTAGCTTTTAATTTTATTTACTTGAAATAAAATTAGCCGATTAATTTCCATTGTCCTATTCAACCCCCCTTCTAGGACGCATATAGAATATCACTATCCAAAATAATTCTTGCATACGCAGGTTGAACTCGCAAAAACGCACCACCACACAACAAATCTAAATCTTTCCTAGAGCCACCTTCAAGACCATTATAAAAAATCTTCATCTGTTGTTGTTGCGTAAGATCATGATTCGGGACCCTTCTTAAACATTTCTGAAATCTCGACCAAATTTTACCCAACGCTTCATCATATTCTTGCTTGAAATGTGTTAACTCTAGTTCAGCATCTAACCTTATATTGGATGGATAATATCTGTTGAAAAATGCAGTTTCCAATTGTTCCCAGTTTGTTATCTTCGAAGGATCTTGTGTATCATGCCATTCACTTGCCCCATCAATAACGAAAAATCGAAACACAGCAAAATACATTTGATCTTTGGAAACTCCTTGTGTGATGTAAGAATCACATATCTGTTTAAATTTCTGTACTGCTCGAAGGGGATCTTCTCCGGCTTTACCACGAAAATTTCCAAAATTTTGGAATTGAGCTAACATACCCGAATATGGACGAAACCTCGGGACATCTATATCTGGAGCACCTACCCCTAAAGCAGGAGCACGGAATGGAACTTTTTCTGGACCATCAAAAAACCACGGATCGTGATTAACTGCCATTTGAACTTGGACCTAAGGATTAGGAATGCCAGGTGGGGCCAAAGGGTTAAGAACTTGTGGCGCTATAGGCTGGCCATTCGCGTCTAGCTGAGCTTGTCCGTTATTGTTTTGTTGATTCTGAATATTAACGTTCTCCATTCTGTTAATTAATTCTTCTACCTCTCTAGCTTCTTGTTCTTTCCTTCTCTTGTTAGCAAGTCTGATTAATGATTCTGGATTGTTAAGGATCGGAGGTGATGGCTCTAGATCCTTAAATAGTCTCCTTCGTATACACCAAACCTAAAAACCTGAAAAAGATGAACAAACAAAAAGCGTAAAACTGAAATAAAAATAAAAATAAATGCAACTATCACGAAAGGATAAACATCGTGGTCACACGCTACCGTCCCCGGCAGCGGCGCCAAAAACTTGGTGGTCCTTTGTGTGTTCTAAAATAAATGCAAAAGTAATCGAACAACAACCGCAAGTGTACGGTTGCCCCAAGTAGTAATAAGTGATTCTAGGATCGTTCGCAGGGACGGTTTGGTTAACTACAATGCTTATCGAATAATGAATGGTTGAACTTATGAAAGCAAGTAAAAGTTTTAATGATTGATTGGTTGTTTGTTTTAATTCTAAGTAATGAAAGACTAAATGGAAAATGCAATTAAATACTAAGACGCAAGTAAATAAATGTGAAACGCAAGTATGAGAAGGTAGCACTTGAGAACGCAATGGATCCTCCTAATCCTATTTCATAACCTATGCTGTTTAAGGGCTAAATTGGTCAATTACAATGGCCGGGATTCTAAATTCCTTATACCCCCGTCAGGGTGGACTATAAGGCTATCCTAGAGTGTCACTAGTCCCGTCAGGGTAAATATGATCCATTTTTAGATGTTTAAGTTAATTACCTCATTGGCCCTAAAATTAGCTAAGTTTGTCAGAATCAATAGCTTCTATTTTAGATTGAATAATTGGTTCCATACCTAAACCCTCCGTCAGGATGATCCACACGCCACATATATGGAATAGCCTAGATACTAACACCTGTTCTTAGTTCATGACTCTAAAAACAGTAAATAATCCCAAATTATCGAAAAGAGTAAAAGTCCCAATCTAATTTAATTTAACAGAAACCCAAATTCAACATACGAAATTCAATAGAATTGGGATTCACTCATGAAGCATTCTCAAGCACTAAAATGTGTTTAGCTCATACTAATTAAAAAGAAAACTAAATTAAATGTAATGGAATTCATATTGTCTTACAAAATTAAAGATAAAGAAAACCTAATTTCCGGAATTGGAATGGCTGAGAACGGAGATATAGACCCTCTCCAGCTCTGACAGCTTCTTCTTTCTTCCTTCTGTTGCTTCTCTCTGATGTTTTATCTTGTAAAAAGTGAATTGTTTTGAAAATAGAAGTCAATGGCTCCTTTTATATGTGGAAAAACAGATTAGGGCTTGGACCTAAGAATAAAACACTAATTAAATGTCCAAGCCCAATTTCTAAGCCCAAAATCCCGTAACTGCTGCACCACCTTCACTAAAACGGCTCTAACTGATTCGTTATAACTCCGATTGACCTGAAATCACTTGCTAAATTTCCGTAACTCGATAGGGAACGTTTTATCTTCAAAGGTCAGCGGCTCAATTATCTCTTAAGTGCCTCGAAATCAGCAATCTTTGGCCTGTTTTCCAGATTTGCAGCTCCAAAATCAAATTCCTTCGGGATTTATCTTCAAGTCTTGACTCCATATCACGATCTTTGACTTTCTTTTCGGATTCCATTCCTAGCTAATATTCAAAACCTACAAACTTTTCACTAAAATACACAAGATTACGCGCAAAAGTTTAATAAATAAAAAATACTAGAAATAAAATAGGAATTCCGGACTATTGCATTTTTAACTCAAAAGTCTATCAAAATATTCAATTAAACATAAAAAATGATGTCTCCTAAGGGTCGAAAATAAGAACAATAGGGAGACATCAATAGTGTACAGTCTTTTAGTAATACAACCGTTTACCTAACCCAAAAAAAACATATACTCCATCATCACAACATTTCCTTTTTCTCTTTTTCTATCTTTTTTTTGCTTCGTAATTTTGGTAAACCTTAAGGTGCAATTTTATACTCTTCTATCCCATAGAATATGAAGGAGGTCTTTGATCTGAAGGACTTAATGAAATAAGTTACTTTTCATAAAAATATTTTAGGAGATTGCGGGGGAACAAAAGTCTTTATATGGATTGAGCTGTTATATAGAGAATATTTGAAAAGTCGAAATATTTAAGATTGAAAATTAATCAAAACCGATTTACTATTGTTATAGAAAATTAAGGATTTGAAAGATGAATTAAGAACTTTCTTGAAATTGCACAAGACGAGTATATATTGATTAAATGGTTTGGTAAAATAAACAACTTCACCACCAATGATCTGTTAAGTGATGAATATTTTGCCTTTTATAAAAAGTTTTATGATAAATATTCGTTAACGATTTCTTTCTAGGCCTTGGGATTATACTTTTTTGGATTCTAACATTACACCTCAACATGCAATTACCTTATGGATGACTTTGACGGAAGAATAGCGCACGACAGATATGATGGTTTACATGGAACTTGACCCGTATGCGGAATGTGTGCAGTTGATTTTGAGTCAAATGAACACCTATTTTTCGAGTGCTCTTTTGCGAAAGAAGTTTGAGATGATGTAACGTAATGATTGGGTATAACAAAGGAGATGAATACCAATACGAGCTCCCTTAAATGGCTTAAAAAGTTGAAAGTCGAAAAACTTGGAAGAGAAAAGCTCGCGCATAGTTCAAACATGTAGTAGTACACCAGTTCCCTCGCAACACCTTGGGTAACATAGGTGTCTCATATCTGGATGAATTTTTGAACTACACGTTATGTGTAGCTCCAATGTAATTCTCATAGTTTCTAAACATGTTCAACATACCAACTTCAGGCCGCACTCGTACTACCTGAATAGTTGGTGGGAGAATCCAAAGTAACTGAAATCGAAACTAAAGGCCTTAGAATCCTCCCAACTCGACTTGAGGTCGTGCTCCAATTTTTCCATTCGGTATTTCAATTATTTGTTGCATATTGACCACATGGGGTACCTGATCAACTGGTGGAACATTATTGCAGAGCCCGTCTCCTTCAAGATTCTTATTGGCAAGACCACCCTGACCCACTGGAAAATTCACTGGTGGTATAAAGTTTCCTTCGAGATTCTATTGAATATCGAGTAAAACATATCACCGAACAAGAAGTGTGTTGGTGGTGACCAATCGAAATTTGGTAGAGTTGAGAGGTCAGATCCATGAGGAAGAAGAAGGCGTGGGCATGGGTGGGGTGGAAGAAAAAGATAATAAATATGAAAAAATGCAAACAAAATTATATATAAATATAAGGGCTAATAGCTAAAACATCATGTTCCAAATTTTCTTAAACCTCCATTCAACCCAAAAAAGTCATTTACCACCCCTCTTAGAGTAAACTATTGATTTTTGAAACCTCCTTTTTGTCCATTTTTTAATGATGAATTGTATGCAGTATGCACACCTATTTTTCTCCTGGTGTGCTTTTTAATTTTTAAACCTTATACCTGAATACCCCCTTAAAATAAAAAATAAAAGCTATTAACAATACAACCTCCCTACCCCACCCTTTCTTCTTTTTCTTCCCCAACCCAATATCCAACCAAAAAATAATTGAAAAATTAAAGTTTCAAACTCATCTTCTTCACCATTTATACTCTTATGCAAAATAATATCTTCCATAAAACTCACGACTTCACCTCATGTATAGGCCATTAAAGAACCCACGAACTCAATCGAAGATCCATCTTCTCCATTATTTCCACTCTCATGCACATTTATAAACCCCACAAAACTCACGTCTTTCCATCCCTAGATAAAATCACGACACCCTCTCATTTCTTCACACTAGCACCTTATTTTCAAAATTATCAGATTTAAGTTTATGTTTATGTTTAATTGCACTTTGTGTTGGCCTAAAGTTTTTCTAATCGTGTTTTAATATTTGACAAATCTCTTTTTCGTGTCTTTATTATCTCGTAAATATTGCTAAGTGCTTAACGTGTTTAATACTTTTTATATATGGAAGTTATTATATTTAACAAAATGTTTTAAAGCATTTTTAAGCCCCAGAACGGTATTACCATTGCCAGGAACGGTATGTCGGTGGTATCCATTGGGAAACGGTCACTTGACACGTAAGATTCTGCCCGTTTGACTAGAAGACAAGATGGAATGGTATACCTTCCGTATGACCATTATACCGATGCGTGACAAAATGCGGGACATTTCTTGTGCTATAAAAGGGAGCTCTTTCAAGGCAATAATGACCTCTTACAAATCAACTAGCTACTATAATTCACATTCAACACTAGAGGTATCAAGCTAACACATTTAATCATTCAAGCTTGATCATTCAACTTGTCAAATCTACTCATTCAACGAGTTAGTCAAAGAAGCTTCAAATTGTTATCTGCTCAAGAATAGATAAAAGCTCAACTTTTATATCCACTCCTTAGAAGTCTTAGAAAAGTTTATACCATCATTCAAACACTTGTAACATCCTCTTAAGTCTAGTCTTTATAATATGTAGATTAAGAGAGTTTGTGAGTATAGGGGTTATACTTGGTGGTCCTTGTGTTGCGATAAAACAAGTGTTTGCTATGTGGTTACGAAGTGGTTGTAAAGGGTATTGTGTTATCGCCCTGCTTAAGAGAGACATGGACCTTAGTTAAAGACGCTTGGAAATCCTAAGGTGGCTACTTTAGGTAGTGGAGTAGGGAAATCGAACCACAATAAGTGATTGCGTATTTTTTCCCCTGATCTCTTTACTTATTGTATTTTGATTGCTCGTATATCTTATATATCAAATCACCAATGACCTATTGTATGATAGGTTTTTGATATATCACCCTAGAAAAGTTTTCTTCCAACTAATAATTGTCAAAAAGATTTTAATTAGGCATTATTTATTAGTATCCTATTCACCTTCTCCTCTAGGACTTTCAATTGGTATCAGAGTCTAACTCTATGGAGCTTAACCATTAGTACAGTAAATGACATGTAAATTAATCTTTTAGAAGAGTCTTTTTCTACCAGACCTCCACTTTTTGAAGGTACCTATTATATCTTTTGGAGAAGTAGAATTGAAGAGTTTATAAAACTTGAAGATCATGAGTTTTGGAGAATCGTTATGGGAGGCCCATCCGTGTCATACAAAGAAGTAATCAATAAAGCCGGAGCTAGTAACCTAACCCGAGAAGAAAATGATTGCCATGAACTTACCCAAGATGATAAGGCCAAACTCACCCAAAGTGCTAAACCACGAATATCTTAATGTGTGGAATATCTGATAAGATTTTTCGAAAAGTTATTGAATGTTCATCGGCACGTGAAATTTGGGATCTCTTAGAGTACTTATATGGCATCATCAATCTTGGAATAGACGAAAACAAAGATGGTGATCACAACCATGGTGATTCAAGTCAAACCATGAGGTAGTCCCTTAACCTAGCTCTGTGTCATTCTCTTATGGTTATTTTGTTGAACATGATGATATCTTTATCGCATACCTTTTTGAAACTCTTGAACTTCATATCAATTCAAATAATCTCTTGTTAGAAGAGTTAAAAATTGAACAAAAGAGGTGCTTAAATTGTTGTCCTACTTTAATTGATACTTAAGGAAACAATGAAAAACAGTATTTCAAAACTAATAAATAAATTGGAACAAAATACCCAGTTGTCTAAGAAAGTGGATGATATTTGTGTTATCTTTTTTGATCTCCTAAAAAGTCATCCCTCTCTAAATCTCACTCCAAATTGATCAAAATCATTTTTCTTGAAGAAAAGGTATCTTGTTGCAATACCCTTGATTTGACAAAGAGTTCGAAAAAATTGTGTTTAAAGTCTTCCCACTCCTTTTCAAATCGCAAAAAGAATTCATACACTTATTTCAAAATAGTTTAAGACCTCCATGGCAAAAGCCTAGGTGGATCGTTAAAAGTACTAACCAGTCCATCAGATCCACACCATCATGGATACCTTATATTTTTATTGCGATAATAGGTGATGAGCGTCAAGGAAACAAAGTAATCTACAAGAAGACGCTCAATTCACGTAAAGGGAAAATCCGGTAAAAATAATTCTATCCTTATTTTGTTAAAAAATATTTTTATTGACTGATTGTGAACTTGTTTCTTTTTATGTTTGTTAGTGTTTTTGGTATTTCCATATAAATGTGTTTGATAATGTTTAGTCTTTTATTTGTAATAGTCCACTTATAAGTGGGCCGAAGTAAGGTTTTTTTTATAATGTTTTGTAATGCTTCTTTTGTGGTTAAGTGGGCATACAAGGTATAATATCCCATGTTGGGTCTTATGCTTGTAAAATACCACTTATGTTTGTAATGACTATGAAGTTGAGTTTTAATGAAAAAGTTTGATTTGATGATAAAAAAAAAATTAGGAAATTAGTTTTGGTAAGTCAAAAGATATTAATGGAGCAGAAGGGCAATCCAGACTTTTTGGATAGAGTGGACCTGATGGGCAACTGACAATAGGTCGTGGACTCTCTCAATTAATCACCCCTTAATAAATTTATATAAAAAGGAGGAAAGTATATTTTATGTGATAAATTTGTTAAATAATTATAACTAAGTTTTTATTATGTGATATTATATTTTGATTTTTTTATTATCTTAAATGACATAATACGTCAATTTAAAAGCGTATTATGTAAAACTAAGTAGAAAATATATTTTAGGAAAAATATAGAATTAATTAAAAATCTATTGATTTTTCAGTATTTTTTGAATTAAAAGATTAACATAAATTAAGGATGACTAATGAAATAAAGGGTAAGAAACAATTTAAAATTTTAGGAGGTAAAATGATTTTTTTTTAATTTTTTTTGTTATTGTGAAATTTTTTTTAAAAACTTTGGATAAATTTAAAGAAGATTTCAACTATTATCGTAATATATACATAAACAATTAGTTAAAAATAAAAACTTATTTGTTAACGACTTTTAATAAGTTTTTCGCAGAGACCAAGAGGTCCTGGGATCGAATCTCATTGGAGTAAAAAATGACTCCGAGTCCAAAGTGGCTCTCCCATGTATTAAAAAAAAAATACTTTTATATAATTTTTCTAATTATTTTATTATATATCATTTAAATTTAACCACCCTATTATAATCTCTCATCACAGTTATCACTATCACCACCACTACCCATCCCCCTATTGCCATAACCATTTAATTAAAAATAATCTATTGAAAAACATATTTGTTAACAACTTTTAATAAGTTTTTTTAATTAAAATTACCTTTTAATGAAAATAATTTTATATAATTTTTCTAATTACTTTATTATTTATCATTTAAATTTAACCACTCTATTACAATCTCCCACCAGTGTTATTGCGATCATCACCACCACCCATCCCCCTATTACCATCACCATCCTACCACCACAACCACTACCACTACCCTACCACCACCACCCTATTACCACTACCCTACCACCACCACCAACAACTACAACAACCTATTACCACCATCCTATTACCACTACCACCCCCACCCCCACCACCACCACCACCACCACCACCACCACTACCGCCACCGACACCACAACCACCACCATTTACTACTAATTTCATCCCACACGCGCGTCTGAGAACTTTCTTTTAAAATTGTTATAACTAATTCTAAAAAAATTATAAAAATAAAAAAATTGCATTTTTAGACGAGACAAATTAATATTTACGACTATGATTTTTTTTTTCGCAGACATGAAATTCATTATTTCGAACAATGATTTTTTTTAAACAAGGAATTTACTGTATAAAACAAGGAATTCATTCTTATAAATTTCAAAACTTTTCCGCATACATGATTTTTATTGTTCGTAATAAGAAATTCTTTTTTCTGCACAAGGATTTCATTGTTAAAAACAAAAGTTCACTGTTTCGAACAATGAATTCCTTGTTTAGAACAATGAATTTCATGTGCGCAAGAAAAAAATTCAAAAAACAAAAACAAAATCATTGACGTAAATATTAATTTGCCTCGTCCCAAAATACAATTTTTTATATTTTTTTGATGTTTTTAGAATTAGTTATGATTTTTTTTTTTTAAAAATTCCGGACACGCGCGTGAGTTGGAATTAGTAGTAGTAAGTGATGGTGGTTGTAGTGGTGGTCAATTTTTTTTACATGCTGGTGGTAGTGGTTATGATGGTAATGGTGGTGAAGCTGACCCATTATTTGTTTAATATTGTAAAATAAATATTATATTAAAAATAAAATAATATATTTAATAATAAAAGTAGTATAGGTATAAAATATAGAAGGGTTTTTTCCATAAATTTTTATTTTACTAAGCATTTTTTATAATGTAAATTATTGAAGGTTGCTTTTAACAATTATAATATATTTATTAGGTATTTTTTTTTTAGCAAAAATCATATATATATATATATATATATATATATATATATATATATATATATATATATATATATATATATATATATATATATATATATATATATATATATATATATATGGGTAAAGGTTACTAGGGGCTACTAAACTATCTCAGCGATCCTGTTTGGACCACTTAACTATTACAGGTTCCAAAGAACCCACTATGTATTAAAATTGTTCCAAATCAGCCACTCCATTAAATTAACTATATCCGGTGATGGCTATGAGGTTGATAGTTATTCATTTTTAAAAGATAATCTAATATAGTGGCTGATTTGGAACGATTTAATACATTAGTGGTTGTTTGGAACCCGTAATAGTTAAGTGGTCCAAATAAGACCGTTGCGATAGTTTAGTGTCCCCTAGTAACATTTATATATATATATATATATATATATATATATATATATATTAATAGTAATAATTATTACAATCCATTTCAATGGATTAATTGTTTAATCTGTTCATGTTCTTCAGGAGAAGTGGAAAAGACTTAGTTTAATATTGAGTATTAAACAAATCTATTCCCATTCCTTTGAAAAGTGGAAAAGTCGCTTTTTACACATAAAAAGTACCACATAGGAAAATAAGTGGAAAAAGCAATGGTATATAATACTTTACCCACCTATTAATTCCAAAAGGCCTAAAGGATATGGAGGCCAAAGAGGAATAGGCAAAGCCCCACACACGCACACCACCACCACCACCACCCACCCATCCGGCACGGCCCGGTGTGGGCGTGGGCGTGGGCCATGTTCTCCTGGGGGAGTTGGGGAGTGGGGAGTAAAAAAATGAAAAATGAAACACCTTTTCTGAAATAATTCAAGGAGAAGTAAGCTGGTTCTTATAGTGGTCGGTTAGAGTTCAAATCCTATCACCAGGAAGACATAAAGTTCATAACGTTCACGCATTCAAGACACCATAAAGACAGAATATTCTCCAGCGTTTACAAATCTTGGTCAACTCGGAAATGCACTAGTAGTCAAGCTTGTGTCTAGGTTCATTGTCTGAATTTAAAAAGGAGTAACATATTTAACCTCCAAAAATGCCAGCCTTAATGGAGCACATATATGGTGACGATTTTGATAGTCCCTTACTCTCCCCATTTTCCTATAAATAGAGAATCCCCCTCACTAGGTAAGTACACGAAATACACCAGAAAATAATAACACTCTGCCTCTCATTCTCTCTAAAAACACTTAGTAGAGCGGTTGTAATTTGTTATTCCTTTCTTTCCGTGTAAATGTATTTTCGGTTTTTGTAATCGTATTTCATTTTTTTGTAATTGTTAGTTTACGCTAAAACGAATATTATTTCTTTTACTTTTGGAAAACCATTTCTGTTTTGTAAGAACTGGTGATTATTTTACTCACAATTTTAAAAAAATATTCCCTTTCTTTACTCACCGGTTATTTTCTGAAATGGCCTTTCCTGTTTCAGCTGTTGGTTCTCCTTTGAGCGTTGGGCACAAAAGGTTATGATTTGTATTGAACAGTATGAACTCGACTTTGCTATAGTAGAGGCTCTCCAATTATAGAAATTGGAGATCATACTAAACAAGAGCTAGCTAGACATCTTGCCCTCGAATCCAGGTTCAAAAGAGCTAATACCATGGCTCGGGGCTGGATGTTGAACAATGTTACTAATCCCATCTTTGATCTCTTTGCCAAAGAGAAATCAGCAAAGGTCATATGGGAAACTCTCGAGAAGAAATATGGGGCTGATGATTCTGGTAAGAAAAAGTACTTGACTTGGAATTGGTACAATTTTAGACTTATGGATCGGAAACCCATGACTGAAAAACTTCATGTGTACGAGAACCTATGCGCGAAGGTAATCACCGAAGGCATGCAGATGTGCGAAGTTTTTCAAGCCAACATTCTGCTTGAGAAATTTCCCCCATCTTGGAGTGAATACTGCAACCACCTCAAACACAAAAAGAAGGAAATGACTCTCCAAGAACTCATCATCCACATACAAGTCGAAGAAGCCAATCGACTCAAGGATAAGTCAATCTCTTTCCCTTCTCATTCCTCGAAATCTAATCTCGTAGAAGGTTCTGGCCAAGGTAACAACGATAGGTTCAAAGGGAAGGGAAAACAACAAGGCTCTAACAAGCCTAAATCTTGGGGAAACAAGAACCACAACAACTCCAACAAACAAGGTGGAGGATTCAAAACTTCTGGTAAGATTCAAAAACCTAAAGGGGCATGTAACTGTTGTGGTAAAGAAGGACATAGAGCTTTCGAATGTACCCTTAGAGCTGGCCAAGGTCCCAAAGATGCCGTTAATCTGACTGAGACCGAATAAATAATTGTCGCGGTAATGGTTGAGGTAAACTTGGTAGAGAACAAGAGTGAGTGGATCCTTGACACTGGAGCTTCTCGACACTTATGTGCAAACAAAGCCCTGTTCAAGAAATTTGAAAAAGCAACTAATGGTGAGTGTGTGTACTTGGGTGATTCCTCCACCGCTACAGTTCTTGGGAAAGGACAGGTTCCCCTCAAACTCACCTCTGGTAAGATTCTTGAACTAAATGATGTTCTCTTCGTTCCCTCTCTCCATAGGAAGTTAGTTTCCGGAGCTCTTCTTTACAAAGTGGGACTCAAACTTGTTTTCGATGGGGGGAAATCATTATCACAAAAAATGACTGGTTCATGGGGAAAGGGTACTTAAATAATGGCTTGTTTGTTTTAAACACTGTAACCTTAATGAGAATGCATCTAATTCTGCTTATATCGTTGAGTTTGTTCAAACTTGGCATGGTAGACTAGGTCATTTAAATGTTGCGTATATTAAAAGGCTTAACACTCTTGTACTAATACCCCTTCACAATGTGGATGACTTTTGGAAAATGTCAAATATCTGTAGAGTCCAACCTTGCAAAAAAACCTTTTGAATCCATTACCACGAGACAAACTAAATTGATTAAATTAGTTCATTTGGACTTAGCTGATTTTAAAAACTCCGCCAGTAGAGGAGGAAAACTTTAATATATAACCTTCGTAGATGACTACTCTAGGTTCACTAAAGTCTATCTTCTCAAAACTAAAGATGAAGCGGAAAATGCATTTTTAAAATATAAAGCCGAGGTTGAAAACCAACTAGACTTTAAAATCCAATGACTTAGGTCCGATAGAGGAGGCGAGTATAGTTCTAATTTCCTTGAAGAATTTTGTGAAACCAATGGGATTATACACGAACTTGGTGCCCTTTATAGACCCCCAACAAAATGGCATAGCAGAAAAGAAGAATAGGTCCCTTAAAGAGACTATGAATACCATGTCAATAAGTTCAGGTTTACCAACCAACATGTGGGGGGAACCTGTTTTATCAGCCTGTTATGTTCTTAATAGGGTACCACATAAATCCCTAGAAAAGACCCCTTATGAGATGTGGAAGGGTTTTCCACCAAACCTGAAATTTTTAAAAGTGTAGGGGTGCCTAGCCAAAGTCAAACTACCTAATTTTAAAACTGTCACCGTTGGACCCAAAACCGTTGACTCATTTTTCATAGGGTACGCTCAGAATAGTGCGGCATACAAATTCTTGTCCTTGGATGAAAACTCTATTTGTGAATCTAGAGATGTTGAGTTCTTTGAACACAGTTTCCCTTTGAAAAATTTAAATACTGCTAATGCTTCTTTACATGTTGATAACTTATCTAGTAGTGTCGTTTTACCTCTTTGTGATGTTTTCCCTGACCCCTCCACTTCCATGGAGCCTAGTAGTATTCCCAAGGAAGAACCTAGGAGAAGTAAGAGGCGTAGGATCGAGTCCAGCTTCGGCCCTGACTTTATAGCAACCTTTATGACAGAAGGTTTTCACATTGACCTATTAAACGAACGGGTAGTTAACTGCCTCCTCATGGAGGAAGACCCAAAAACTTATGACGATGCTTTAAAATATATAGATGCTAGTTTGTGGAAAGAGGCCATTAATAGTGAACTTGAGTCTATTAAAAGTAACCATACATGGGAATTAACCGACTTACCTAGGGGTAGCAAACCAATTAGTAGCAAATAGATTTTTAAGAAAAAATTGAGACCTGATAACTGATGTCTCCCTAATTTATTTTTAAATATAAGCCCTTAATAGACATCATTTTAGGTGAAAATGGTCTTTTTATATTGACTTTTGTGCTTAATTTGTGATATTCCTATTTCTTGTCTTGATTTGATGAATTATTATTTTTAGAGCATATTTGGTTTAATTTGTGTGTTAGTGTGAAGCTTTAAAAATAATATGGAAACATATTATATTCCAAGTCAATTCTAAGGAAATACGGAAAGAAGGTCTTGAAGAAATCAGGAGATAGAAGGAAATAGAGTTCAATTAGGAAAAGGAAAAGCTGCCAAATAAATCTGAATTTCTGCAGCTACGTCTAAAGAAGTGATGATAACTCCAAATCCGAGACGATTCTGGAGGATCCCTTTTAGAGGTAGATAGATCTTTTTGTGATTATTCTTTTGGTATCTTACAGGCCAATAACGGCCTAGTAATGAAGGAGATATGGTCAAAACAAGTCAGCATTAATTATCCTTATCTACTTACGAATTTGAGTTGGGCTTGGACTCTTTTACTTGGTCCTTACTCCAAGATTTCGACCTAGCACCTATATATATCAGTTCTAAACCTTAGAAAATCATCCCTTGGCTACATAAGCTTAATATATATACATAATTCATCATAGAAGCAATCAAAAGGATCTAGAGGAGGAAGAAGCAAGAGTTAGAGCTTAACTACATCAATTCAACACTTCTCCATCTCTATTCTTTGGGTAAATTAGTATTAGATCTATTTTGTCTATGAGGTATTTCTAAACTATTTATTCAAGAGTTTTATTATGCATAATTTCTCTTTAGGATTGTAATTATATGAACCATTGATTATTGTTTTTCTGTTTTAATCTGAATTTGGGATTTTAGTATTTAATTGAATTGGATCTTAATTTCCATTGACTATATTCTTGTGCTTGTTACTATCATTGACGTCATGAATCAAGTGTAGGTTTTAGTAATTAGGCTATTCACTTATTGGCGAGTGATCATCCGACGGGGGGGGGGGGGGGGGGGGGGGGGGGGGGGGGTTTAATTACAAAATTAGGTTATAGACGCGTGGTGTCCGTTATTGACTGTCAGGCTTGACTAACCACGTAGCCAAAGAGGTAAAAGAACTTCACGTCCGAAGAGGCATATTCAGCCATATAGGGGGTTTATAGTACTTTAGGATAGCTCCTAGGTCCACCCGACAAGGGGCTAGGAGATTATAGAGTCCCAACTATTATGAGATTTCCCATTCACCCTTATTCTTAGGAATCATAAATTCAATAGGATAGATTCATACTTGCATCTCCTTATCTTATTTGCATAATTGTTTATTATTTATTAGTTATTTTTATTTATTTAATTAGAAAACAAAATACTTCATTGCTTATCATTTTTATTTAAAACAATTAGAACTATCTATTCTGATATTGAACACGAAGTTAGAATAACTACTTAAATCCCTGTGGAGACGATAATCCATATTTACTTATTTATTAGTTGGAACGACCCGTATACTTGCTGACCTCTCTTCGCTTGACCTGTTTTACCCTTTGTGTTGGAACTAGAACTTTTCTCACTTGATTTCTTTTCAATATAACCCAATACCTTGTTTTTATTCATCTCCCTTACCGTAGATATTGTTTATGTTCTCTCAATCATCTCAATTGACCCCCAACTCAAAGCTTTAACCACTCTTGAAATTTGAAACTCTTGATTATAGGTTGAACATTTTTTATTTGGGTTAGGAAAGGTGTTTTGATGATGATTCTCTATATGGGTAAGATGGATTCTTGATGGATAGGTATGGATTTAAGATTTTGTTGGATGAATTTCTGAAATTTAAGATTTTGGTTCTTGGATTCAATGTATTTTGGTATGATTTGGGTGGTTGAATCTTCCTTGAAATGATGTGGAGAGAAGATTGGATGTGTTTTTATGGTGATTGGGTAGTGTTTTAATGTTTAGGGAAGGTTTGATGAAGCTTTAATGGAGTTGGGAGAGGTTTGGAGAAGAAATAGAGGCTTAAGATTGTAAAATTCGTGATAGATCAACCTCTTCTTCTTTATAACCTGAAAAAATGCAATTTTTCTCTCTCTAGCGGCCGGGGCAGTATACCGCGGTATGGCCCGGTATACCGGAGCTGCTGCTCTTTGAAATTCATGCTTCGACAAAAAACACGACTTGCGAATACGTGGGCTCGGGTTTTGGTCTGTCCGGTATACCGGAGGAATGGCCCGGTATACCGGTGCGGTCAATTTTCGAAAGTCACCCTTCGGATAGAACACAAGACACGCACACGAGGGCTCGTGTTTCTGACCAGCGGTATACCGGCGGTAAGGCCCGGTATACCGGTGGCAGGTCAGAACACTCCCAAAAAATCCGTTTTTTCTCCCAAAATCGCTTTCTTTAATACCGGAACATCAAAAACACTAATACCTTTTTCAAATATGCAATATCAACTAAAAATAACTAAACTAAACATGAATTGAAAATCTAAAAATGTAAAAATTGCGTGTTATCTCCCGTATAGAACTTTTATTTAACGTCTTTTAAAGTTAGACGTGTTACCTCGGTCATGGTTGAACATCACCTCCACATCAACAAGCAAGTTTATTAATATTTGGTATACGAAACTTGAATTTCTTGCCTTTCACTCCCACGAACTTTTCAGATCTATTCTTTATAGCCATGGATGGTTTCATCCAAAAGTTCTGGGGTGTATGCGCGTCTTGTGGTAACTTTATTTCGTTTGTTGAATTACACTCCTCTGGCAATCCATTTATCTCTTCTGTTTCTAAACTTCGTTTGTTAGAAATTATGTCCTTCATGAATTTAAGATATTTTGGAATTCTTGTGAGAACTTCTACAAACGGGATATTGATTTTTAACTTGTTCACCATGTCAAGGAACTTCTTGAATTCTTTTTCATTGTTCTGCGTTTTGACACGTGACGGGAATGGTGGAGGAGGACGTGTATTGTTTACCACTGATCTCTCTTTCTTTTCTGGTGTCTTCTCTGGGACACTTGTTTGTTCAATTACCTCTTCTACCTTGTCTTGAATTGTCTCTTCAACCTATTTTTCAGGAATAGAGGTTGGTTCTGGTTCTACTCTAGACGGAGGTAATTGTTTTCCACTTCTTAATTCAACTGCATGACAAGCATAATCTTCTGGAGCAATAGTATCACTTGGGAGTTGCCCTTTTGGCCTGTTTTGAAGTGTACTCGCTATGTGTGACAGTGTATGCTCGAGATTCTTGATTACCTTGGATTGGGTTTGGATTCTCTGCTGGCTCATCTTCATATTTTCTTCAACTACTTTCATCATTGCAGCCATACTTGAATTCAAACTCGAAGGTTGCTTTGGTATAACTTGTTGCATTGAATATTGAGGTGGTTCTTGATAATCTTCTTTGTAAATTGGGGCTTCTTGGTGGATTTCTTTATAGATCGGCGCTTCTTGATAGATAGGTTGTGGTGGATAGTAAGATTGAGGTCGAGGTTGATAATAAGTCTCTTGATTTTCGACCCAATTTTTTGATTTTGTGGGGACTGATAATTAGCGTAACTTCCTCGAGGATGATAATAACCATTAGAATAATGGTTTCTTTGATGAAATACGGAGGAAATTGAAGCTATATTATTCATGCAATTCTCCAACGAATGGTTTCTTGCTCCACAACCTGGACATAAAGGTAAAGTAAGTACTGGATTCACCTGAGCTATTGTTCGCGCTTGTTCTCTTAATTCCTTGAGTTGTTGGTTTAACTCTTTGAGCCTTAGAGTAACTAAGGTATCTTCTTGTTTTTCTGTTTCAATCGACCAACTTCTCTCGGTCTCGAGAACTTTCTCCATAATATTTTCAGCTTCTTCAGGATCTAATAATACGAAACCTTTATCTCCTAACAAATATGCTCTTCTTCTGGACTCGTTATTGATTCCTTCATTGAACATGGTTAATGAATATTCTAGCGATGATACATGGAATGGACATCTCGCCTTCTTCTCGTTAAAACATAACCATGATTTACCAACACTCTCTCCGTCTTCCTGCATAAATTGTTCAAGCTCCAACATATCTTTTAATCGTTCACTAACTGGATAAAATCGGTCTACGAATTTGGATTAAAGCTTGTCCCAATCTGGAATAACATCAGGGTGTTGGGTATCGTACCAATCGCTTGCACCTCCGGTCAAAAAGGACTGGAACATAATGTAATACATCTGCTCCTTTGTAACGCCTCTGGTATTATAAGCGTCACAGATCTGCATAAATTTATGAAAATACCGAACCAGATCTTGTTGTGGAGCACCGCTAAATTGTCCATGACTCGCAAATTGCGCTATCATGCCTGGATCTGGTCTAAATTTAGAGGCTTGGATTTCTGGAGTGCGGATTCCTCGTGGTTGCACTCTGAATGAGATGGGAAAATCAAGTCTCCTCGGGCTTGCCATCTGTATAAACCTGTAAAGACAAAACTAAAAAGAAAAGCATAAAATAGAACTAACTGAAATATAAGCACTAAATTAACGCACAAGGACTAATGATGTAGTCCCCGGCAGCGGCGCCAAAAACTTGGTGTCGCCTAAGGTGTGATAAAATAATAGATAAATAAACGCAAATAAACACCCTAGGCTAGCACGGCTCTGCAAGTGTACAGGACGTATGCAAGTTTTAATGAATAAGTAAGATTCGTTCCTCAGAGACTACGAAGATTAGGAAGAACTTATGCAAATATTCAAGTGCAGATATAAAAAGCTAGAATAATAATACGTAAATAAAGAAAAGGAAAATAGTTTTTTATTTGATTTTTAAATAAGATAATTAAACTAATAAATTAAAAGACATGAAATTAAATAAGTAAAGAATATATAGTATGATAGTTTAGCCTGAGTAATTAGCAAGTAATCCCAACTAGTTTTCCCGTTCTAAACATGTAAGGGTGAATCATGTAGTATTTCGATGTTCAGTTTCAACTGCGCTACGTAGATAATTTTAGGGTTTACCTGTGTCAATAAGAACATAAGTAATCTTTTCCTGCAATTGATTAAATGGCAATACACCAAACCTTAATGACTATCTAATTAGGTTGATTTGTCAGGTCTAAACCTTACACTAGATGCTATGTGTTGTTCCTAATAATTAAATAGGCCTTAGCTATTGACTATCTAACTATTAGAGTAATCCTATACGGTTGCAATCCGCAAAGAAAACAGATTATAAATCAAACTCATAGACAGAGAAATAAAACATGAATTCAATATAAAAATTATAATTCCCAAATTATATAGATGTCAACCAAAACTAGGGTTTATACATATATGCTAAAACTCAAGCTAAATTTATTTAATTCATACTAAGAAAAGAGAAGAAAACAATTGCCGAATTGAAGGTTGAAGAAGACATAATTGATGCACAACTCCTTCCAGACTTCTCTTCTTCTGTTGCAGCTTCTTCCTGGCCTAAGGACTGGCCAAGGATGATTTTCTTATGATAAGAGGCTGTATTTATAGTGTATAGGAAGACGTAATTCGTTTCTTGGAGTATAAGGTAGGTTTTGGACTCCAAGCCCAACTCAAATTCGAAGCCCTAAAGTATAGAAAAGGTAAGATTTTGATGCTGTTTTGTTTTGGCCGTAACAGATTCAATACTTATCCGTTTGACGCGTACGAGTAGTCGAAATTCATCGTCTCCAAAAGCTATTTAACTTTGATGTAGACCATTCTTCCAAATTCATACCCAATCTTGAGATATAAGCCCTTTTGTGGTCGTATATGCTAGAATTCAGATTTATTTGGCAACTTTATCTTTTCCTTTTTCATAATTCTTGTCTTTATCGCCAATTTCATGTTTATACTCTTTCCTTTATCTCTTAGAATTAACTTGGCCTCTAATTAATTATCATAAATCTTAAAGCTTCACACTAAATAAATAATTAAACTCAATATGCCCTAAAAATAATAAATAATTAATTCAAGACACAAAATAGGAAAGTGTAATAAATCATGAGAAAATCGATCTATAACCTAATAAATACACCTAAAATGATGTCTCCAACTACTGATAAATCATCACAAATGGGGAGACATCAGTATGCTTCGAGTTCGTCGCAATTATGCAAAATATACCAACTAATGTGCTCCTTCTCATTAGGTGGTAAAGAACCATATTATTTCTTGCCAACTAGAGTACATTGGAACTTGAAAACAGATAGCTCTTTTGGCACTGGCGGTGGTTCGTTGTATCTACCTGGATCATTGAACTTTGTTTTTTCTTCACTAAGATACCTTGATATGAAATTCAACGTCTCTTCCACCACGTAACCCTCGGCTATTGAACCCTCTGGTCTAGCCAGATTTCGAATATACTCTTTCAACTTTTTCAAATACCTTTCAAATGGGTACATCCACCGTATTTGGACCAGACACCCTAGCAATGCTTCATCTTACAAGTGTATCACTAAGTGGGTCATTATATCAAAAAACATGGGAGGCAAAATCATTTCCAGTCTACACATAACTTCAACCACTTTCGCCTTACCCGATTCTAACTCTTTCCTGCTGAGATTTTTATTACAAACGATCTAACCCAATAATCGCATCACTAATCGCTTTGTCTTCAATGAGGCCTAGGATACTAGCCACGAAAAGATACTGCATCATCACGTGATAGTCGTGAGATTTCATTCCGATAATCTTTCCTGTATCATTTTGAACATTATTTCTCAAACTAGATGCGAAACCGTCGGGAAACCTCTGTGCCTTCCGCCAGTTAAGAAATATTGTCCGCTTTTCCGTTGATAAAGTATACTTTCCTCGGTTCCGCATCGCTTTACCTCCTCTCTATGTCAACCACAAATTTTTCCTGATTTTCATATCTTGAAGATCCATTCTCTCTTTCACGTTATCTTTGTTAACTTTCCCATCAAGAACTATAACTGTATAGAGCAAACTATCACACACATTTTTCTCGCAATGCATAAAGTCAATGTTATGTTTCAACAAGTTTTCGGACCAATAAGGTAAACGATAAGAAATACTCTTTTTCTTCCAATTGAATCGCCGTGGAACAGTTTGCTTAACGATCTTTTCCCCAAAATCCTTGTGTTTACCCGGAAACACAATGGGAAGCCCATCTAACTGTGTCTGAATATCGGTAAGAGTATATTTCTTCGGTGGGCCCCTATGATCGGTAACCCGGTACAAAACCTTGTCTTTTCTAAATCGATGTTCGGGAGGTAACCAACGTCTATGATCAAAGTAAACAACCCCTTTCTTCACCCTCAATGACGGAGTAGAATCCATGCATTCTGGACAAGCTAAGTAACCTTGACCCGACCATCCTGAAGTGTATGACCTAGCGGGGTAATCATTAGTCGTCGATAAAAAACAAACTTTCATCGTAAACTCTTCCTTCTTGTGGGCATCATGCGTAAGGATCCTTTTATCCCACAACTCGTCCAACTCATCTATAACAGGTCGAAGAAAGACATCCATGTCCTTACCGGGTGAACGGGGTTCATGAATCAACAAACAAAGCTGGAATGTGGTTTCCTTCATGCATTCCCACGGTGGCAAGTTATAGACGGTCAATATGACAGGCCACATGATGTACGAGTTGTTCTGCATAGAGAAAGGACAAAAACCATCGATACCGAGACCCAAATATACATTACGAGGTTTGCTAGCAAACTCAGGATGTAGCATTGAAAATCTCTTCCAACTATCACAATCAACCGGATGACGCAACACATCTGGATCAACACTCTTTCCGGTATGGTGCCATATAATGTCTTCAACGGTGTGCTTCGAAGCGTATAGTCGTTGCAGTCTCGGAGCAATCGGAAAGTAACGAAGCTTCTTATGCGGTACTTTGTTACCCTTCTATGGGTCCCATCTAGACTCACTACATACTGGACACTTGTCGAGGTCTTTATTCTCTTTGTAAAAAATGGCACAATCGCTCAAACAGACATCGATAGTAATATACCCCATACCCAAACTTTTTAACTTCTTGTTGCATGCTTCATAAGAATCAAGCAAATTGTGAGGTTTGGGCAAAATACGACCAAACAAGTCCAATAGCTCGGTGAATGAGGTGTTAGTCCATTTGTTCTTTACTTTTACGTGCATAAGCTTGGCAATGAAATTCAAGGAACTCATCGATGTACAACCAGGATATAATTTTGTCTCCAATTCTTCGAACAATGTTTCAAAACCGCTACGACTTGGAAGACGTGCATCTCTCATCTCGGTATCTCCTGGATGTCCACCAACATCGTAACTTTGTCTCACATCGTCATAAACATGTTGCATTTCATTTACTATAATTGGATCTTGACTTGCATGGGGTGTATGTGTTTGTATCTCATCCTCACTGTGTTTTGTCCAAACCTGATATGTTTGCTTAAACCCGGATTTTAGAAGGTGAGCCCTAACCTGTTCGGTGGGTAATCGACAATAATTACTACACTTCTTACATGGGCAAGACAAGTAACCAGTATAACCTTTACTTTTCTTAGCAAATTCGATAAACTTCAAAACCCAAAAAATATATTCTGGCGTGTAATAATCCGTCGTATCGATCCAACTCTTATCCATACTCGAAGCCATCTCTTAGCAACAATTTTATTAAACTATGCAACTAGATTCATATAAAAATAAAATATATAATTATTACAACCCGATTAATAAAATAAATAAAAATTACAACACAATAAATATTACAACCCAATGAATGAATAAAAATTACAAACTCGTTGAATGAATAAATATTACAAACCATTGCATGAATAAATATTACAAACCATTGAATGAATAAAATTAAAACACAATAAATATATAGAAAAATTCATATAATTAATTAAACAAATAAAAATATATGAGCACAAAATATAAATAACACAACACATGCATAATTTACAACATAATAATAAACAAGTCAACCAAAAAACATGTAATTCATGAACCTAATCATATGTTATATCAACTAGTATAATCAAATAAATTAAAAATTAAAAAAACATGAAATTTATTGAAAATACCTTGAATTGGATGGATAAGATGAAGATTGATGATAATGCCCCACCTTGAAAATGTATTAATTCACCTAATCAAACCATATAGCAAGAATAAAACACAATTAGAAACAAAAAAAATTTAAAAAAATGATTTTTCATGCAATTACCTTTAATTGTGTGATGAAATTGGATATTGATAGTGCCACACCTTGATTATTAACACGGGAATAGTGCAAGATGAAGTGGAGAATCAATTAGAAATAAAAAAAAGAAATTTAGTTGTGTTTTTTAGAAAACATCGGAGAAATGTTTTGGGGTTTTTGGGTGTTTTGTGAGTTAAAAAATCTGCTGTCTCCATTAAATAGGTTTTTTAAATACCGACGACCCGTAATTCATTAGTAATTACACTGATGTCGCCGGTAACCTACCCAATACACCGACTACATACTGTGTCGCAAATATAGCGACGATAATTCGGAGGTAAAAAAATCAAATTAAAAAAAAAGAATTACCGACGAAATACACCAAATTATCGACGAATTTTTGCGTCGCTGTTTTACGACGATGATTTTTGCGTCAATAACAAAATGTCGTCGGTAATTTTGAAAACTTACCGACGAAGTACGGGTCGTCGGTAATTTTTCGTATCTAAACACGCTGTTTCTAGTAGTGAGTCCTGATTAGTTGAACTAACTTAACTAGTTACAAAATCAAACTATTTTTTTAAATAATGTGTGTGGTCTACGTCAGTTTGTACACAACTTGACTAGTCTATATATACCATCAAATAGATTAGAATTAAATTATCTATATCTAAAAAAGGATTTGAATTTTGTATATATATCATTTATACCCTTTAAATACATAATAAGTAATAAAATTTTGGCTAATTAAATTAATCCGTTTCATAAATCAAACTATTGGATATTTTAGTTGTAGTTTGTGAATTTAGTCAAAAACCATAGTCAACTTAAAGGCACTTACTAGAGTGTCCAAAATGCAATGACCGTAGTGGAGTGGTGGGGTGTGGTTCGGAACATTAAAGTCCCACCCACTGAATTCCCCAAAATCGACATTAAACTTGTTATCATTATTTGTTTGGCGTGGAACCCCCGAATTTGTGTATATGTATGTATTCATAGGTGTAATTGTATGATATGGACTCCAGAACAAAAACAAAAACAATGGCAGTCCATTCAGGCCCCAATCTTGATCAAGATTAAACACACTCGTTATCTTTCTTTTGTCAACATCATACAACGCGTGGGATTCTATATATTTTGCTCTTTGCTGTCTCTTTAATTTGTATTCAATGTTATTCAAAGTTATTGAATTTTTTTTTTCATACATAGGAGGCTTTAAAAGCCGTTAAGAACAAGCATTATATAATGAATCCAAAGAAATTATTCCCTACTCTAGTACAATTCTAGCGGTTGCGTAACCGCTTCTATCTCTAGTAATTAGTTTCCACAAATATTCTGGAGGATATGGAATGGTCACCGGTTGCGTGTTCATCCATGTCCCTTCTCTTTCTAGCCTATCGGCGCATTGGTTAGCTTCCCGGAAAACGTGCATTATTTCAATTTTAGGAAAATCACGAAGTAATGACCAACAGTCTCTTAATATCGAAACGTAAGGACTACCTAAGTTCCCACCGCCCTTCACTAGCGCGTGGAACTTCCTCGGGTCCATCTCAAGACGAGTAGAGCTCCCACCACCCTTCACTAGCGCGTGGAGCTCCTCCGAATCTGTTTCAATATCAATCTTTGTATATCCCTTACTAACAACCCATTTCAGACCAAAATGTAGCGCAAACAATTCTGATGTAAAGGGGGAATCGACAAGACAAGAACCTATAACGCCAGAGATGTATGTACCATGTTTATATCTTACTAATCCGCCAATGCCCACTACCTTTTTGACCGCGAAAAAACTACCATCAATATTTAGTTTTATCCGAGAGGTAGGCTTAACCCAACTGATCATGACATTCTTAGCAATTTTGACTATACCACCCTCCATCCCTTTACCCCAAGCTAGGATAAAATTGCGAGCAAGGGATATAATCTCGTTCTTTAGTTCTAGGAAGTGGGGAATTTTCTCCGATTCATTGAATATAAATGCATTTCTCGTATTCCATATTACCCAAATTGCAGCCACGAACACATATGGCCAATCTAAACTCGCCACACGAGCCTTAGAACGAAGGTGCGAATCAACCCAAGACTTTATTGCCCCTGTATTGACCTTCGCATGCCTGTTTTGCAGCTCCAAGGGACTATTGCAGATTGTAGCAGCAGTTCCAGGCGCTGTAGCAGCTTGGAATCGATTCTGCAGCCACGTTTTGTTCACATTCTATAACACATTGCTGTCACTAAGCTTCAGCTTCGCTTGAATACTCCCTCCATGCTCCTGTCCAGCTGCCGCGCCCACAAGTTTTGTTCCAGCTGCCGGATCAGTTTCCCACGCAAGCCGTCCACTTCCAGCAGCTCTTTGAGCCTCCCACGCGACACCATCAGAAGCTGCAGCAGTGCTTCCAGTCCGGGCTTGGGCCATTCCAGCAGCGTCTTCTCCAGTAGCTCGGTGTGGACCTGCAATTAGACCAAATGAGTTCCAAACAATGGAAGCTATTTTACATTTTCAAAGTATATGGAAGAGGTCCTCCCTTTCGGCTCCACAAACCCCGCAACTTCGCGATTCAATGACATTACGGTTGTAGAGGTTATCCGCGGTAGCCACCTTGTTCAACACCATTCTCCACATAAAAATCCGGAATTTCTGAGCGCACTTCATTTTCCATATTAACTCCCAATCAAACGAATCATCGGTTTCATTCACTCCCATATTCATGTATGCCGACTTCACCGTGAAACGCCCCGAGTTTTCCAAATCCCAACGGAACTTTCTTTCATCCATCCCTTCTATTTCCATAATACCTTCCCGAGTGGCTTCAACCCCGGCTAGAATGGCCTTGCACGCACTCGATTCGCTTCCATTCAAGACTCTATGTAGCAACCCGTTCTTGAAGTATCTGTTACGAAGCACTTCCACCCACACTACCATTTGCTCTTCTTGTAATATCTTCCACCCGAGTTTAGCTAGGAGCGCCAGATTGTATCTTTAGGCACTTCTTATTCCTAGTCCACCCTCATTCTTTGGTTTTCGGATTTGGTTCCAGGCCACCTAATGCAACTTTCTCCCGGTTTCTGATGAACCCCAAATAAAGTCCCTAACAACCCGGTCAATTTCGTTGCACACATACTTGGGCAATTTCATCACCTGCATCTGGTATACCGGAACTGCATCCAAGACCGATTGAGCCAATGTGATTCGGCTCGCGAGTGAAAGTGTCTTCGACTTCCAGGAGGCAAGTTTCCCCTCATCTTCACAATTATACCCTTGTAGAAACCCTTCGGAAGCCTCCCAATAGAATAGGCACTCCCAAGTAAGTACCAAAAGAGCTACTAAGACAAAACCCACTCGCTTCAGCCAGCTATTCCTTAGTTTGATTCGGAACATTTTTTGAAAAATATATTAACGACTTCTCAGCGCTGATTGTCTGACCCGCCTCATTACAAAAAACTTCCATCATCTTTTGCATTAATTGTACCTGCACCAAAGAGGCTTCACCAAACAATATTAAATCGTCCGCAAAAAATAAATGGGATAGTTTAGGGCCACCCCAACCAATTTGTACTTCCTTCCACTTCCCCGAATTACAATGTTCCTGGATTAGCAATGAAAGTCTCTCCATACACATGACAAAAATATACGGAGACAAAGGGTCCCCTTGCCGAATTCCACGCTTGGGCGAGAAAGGTGGAAGAGGTTCTGCATTCCATAGGACCCGCATTTCATTCTCTCTCATGCTAGATATTACCAATTTTGTCCAATTTTCCGGAAACCCAAAGAAATTAATTGTCTCCTCAATAAATTCCCATTTGATTTTATCATAGGCTTTCGCAAGATCAATTTTAACAGCCATTATTCAATTTTTCCCTTGTTGATGACGCATTTTATGGTCCATCTCTCGCACAAGAACAACGTTATCTATCGTCGATCGACCTGGCAAAAAACTACTTTGGCACGGGCCAATGATGTTAGACAGAATAGGCCTCAGTCTATTGACCATAGCCTTCATAATAAATTTAACAGGACAGTTAATAAGACTAATAGGACGGAAAAGACGTACCCGGGTTGGATCTGAAACTTTCGTAGAATAAGGTGTATAAGCGTACGGTTCAGACCCGAAGGCAAGAAACCCGAATTCACTGCTTCTCTCACCATATTACAAACCGAGGGGCCCACTGTGGACCAACACTTCTGATAAAACGCGGCTGACATTCCATTCGGACCAGGAGCTTTTGTTGGGTTTGATTGAAAGACTACCTCCCGTATTTCGTCATCTGAGAAAGGTTGCTCGAGCTCTTTGACAGCTTCACTACTTATAGGGCCGATTTGGGGTAGTTTGGGACCTCCCAACATATTTATTGGTTCTTCATACAGGATTTCAAAGTATTCACGCACCAATCGTTTAAGTTCCTCTTCATTTTCCACCCAATTATCATTATCATCTAACAGTATTGTGCAATTAGCCTTTTTCTTTTGTATAGTTGCTGCAAGATGATAGAATCTTGTGTTTCTGTCTCCAGATTCAATCCAATTACCCCTTGATTTCTGAAAATACATTACTTCCTCTTGTTCAAAAACACTTTCATATTCTTTCATTAGGTGAATACCCAATTCCCTAAGAGATAATTGTATGAATTCTGTAATGACTTTTGGATGCCTCTGATTCTAGCACATAAATGCCTCTTTTTTTGATGAAGGTCTCCAAATACCTCTCTCTTCCAATCATTAATTAGACACTGAATCGCTACTAAACCTTCCCCAACTCCCACTCTATCACGTTCCCAACTCTTTGTCACAAATTCCTGAAAAAGGTTAAGGTTAAGGTTAATGTTAAGGTTAAGGTTAAGGTTACAGTTAAGGATAATGTTAAGGTTAAGGTTAAGTTTAAGTTTATATATATGGTTATTGATAAAACTAGTGGGTGGGGGTGAATATGTTTAAAATGGGAAATACTAATATTTTAATATTAAAGGAAGATAATATAAGTTTAAAAAATGGTTGAGAAAATTTATCAAACATTGAAAAGGGAAATATACACAATTAATGAAAGGAGATAGATTTTACCAATATGGACCACAATCACAACTCCAGTAATGTAAAGTAAATAGAGGGTTAGAGTTTACTCGAGCATATATAGTGGTTCGAACTCCCGAATGCAAGTGATTTTGATAAGAAAATGAAGGAATGATCTTGGCCCAAATGTTTTAAATAGAAATATGCATTTTTAAAATTGTTTGAAAAGGAGGGAAAGTATATGTCACATTAAAACATTTAGAGGCTAATTTAGAAAAGACATTTTGCCAAAATTCTCCCCCTTTTTAATAGAATTTAAACGTCAAATTTTTTAAAATAGTATATGGTGGTCCTTTGTGTGTTCTAAAATAAATGCAATAAGGAAAAGAGAACCACAACTGCAAGTGTATGGTTGTCCTAAGTAATATAAGTGATAAAACAGATTCGTTCTTAGGGACGGAATGGTTGACTCTAATGCTTATCGAATAGTAGTTAATTGCACGTGAAAACAAGTAAATGATTTTAAGATTTGTTTGTTTGGTTTTCTAATGCTAAAACAATGAATTAAAATACTAAATTAATGCAAGTAAATAACTAGACGCAGGAAAATAAAGTGTTTACGCAAAATGAGAAGGCAGTACTTGAGAGACGCAAGGGTTTCACCTAATTATCATTCATTCCATACATTGTTCAAGGGAAATATTGGTAAATTTGTATTGGTCGGGATTCGGAATTCTCCTTACCTCCGTCAGGGTGGACTAAGGAGCTACACCCAAGGGCTACAAACCCCGTCAAGGTGATTATAGTCCACTCTTAAGTGATTAAGCCTATTCTACCCAATTGGCCATAGGTTTAATTAAGCTCGTCTGAGTCAAGTAATGTCTAACCTATAGTCGTTAACTAGTTCTGTACCTAGACCCCCCGTCAAGGTGATTCAATCACCACTAATTGGAATAGCCTAGATACTAAGTCCTATTAATTGATCAGTCAATAATAGTAAATAAAGTACAAATTAAAGAAAAATATAAATTACCCAATTTGATTTAAATAATAATGATTCCAAATTCAAACGTATAAAACGAAATCAAATTGGGATTAACCCATTATGCGTTCTCAAGCACTTAATTAAATTAGCTCATACTAATCCGAAAAACTAAATTAAAAGAAATAAAAGTATTCATATTGTTTTACAGAAATAAAAGAAAAACCTAATTTCAGAATTAGATTAGCTGTGATTTGGAGATATAGACCGTCTCCAGCTCTGTAGCTTTTCTGCTTACTTGCCTTGACTTCTCTGATGCTCTGCTTTGTAAAATATGAATTGTATAAAGTGTAAGGTGTGAAAACAGAAGTCAAAACCCTTATTTATACTTAGAAATTCCGACTTGGACCTTATACTAAGGTTTAAATGAAATAATAAAGGTCCAAGTCCATTATCTTAGCCCAAAATCCCGTAACTGCTGCACCACCTCCACTAAAATAGCTCTAAACGACTCGTTTCAACTCGGATTGACCTCATTCCAGTTGCTAAAGTTCCGTAACTCAATGGAGCACGTTTTCTCTTCACAAGTCAGTGGCTAAATATTCTCATAGGTGGCTCGAAATCAGTAATCTTTGGTAACTTTCCAGATTTGCAACTCTAAAATATCAATTTCTTTGGGATTTGTCTTCATGCTTTGACTCCATATCACGATCTTTGACTTTATTCTCGCATTCCTCTCCTTGCTAATATTCAAAACCTACAAATTTTTCACTAAAATACACAATATTACGCGTAAAAGTTTAATAATTTAAAAATGCTAGAAGTAAAAGAGGAAAATCGGATTATTGCATATTTAGTCCAAAAGTCTATCAAAATAAACGAATAAACACCAAAAATGATGTCTCCCAAGGGAATAAAATTAGAACATTTAGGGAGACATCAGTATAACATTTTTTACCAAAAAATGGATAGCTTTTTTGGGTTAAAATCCCAGCATGTACGTTGACAAGGTTTCTGACTGTCTCTGACTATCTATAACATGTTACCGAAAATGGTATAACAATTTTGCAAGAAAAAAGGGTTAATGTTTTTATTTGGGATACTACTTTTTAGGGTAGAAGGTTTCCGATTCATCATGTATTGAAATTATCCTTACATATGGATCATTTGCTCGTAGAGACACACTTTCTACAAAAGGAGTTGTTAGAAATAAGTAATTTATGACAAGATATAATTTAACTTTGTACAAAGACATGACACGAATGCAAGTGATTTTGATAAGAAAATGAAGGAATGATCTTGGCCCAAATGTTTTAAATATATATATATGCATTTTTAAAGTGGTTTGAAAAAGAGGGAAAGTATATGTCACATTAAAACATTTAGAGGCTAATTTAGAAAAGACATTTTGCCAAAATTCTCCCCCTTTTTAATGATTACAAATTTTGCATAAAGAAATCATGATTGTGAAAAAAATGCATCACAATGGATTTTTCAATAGGAATGACTCCCCCTCACATTGTGCAGGTAGAAAAGACAAGATAAATTTTACTGTTTAAAACAATTTTCTACATAATTGAGTCTTTAATAGGCATGACTCCTCTCACATAATTCATGAAATATATTCTACCTTTTCTTACCATAAGTGTGAGAGAGATTATTCTTCCACATTTTCTTTCTCAAAAGAGTGATACATGGGTAAGAGAAAACTATAAACATGTAAAAAGCCTATAGGATGACCATACAAGTTTCTCCTCTAATAGTTTCAAATTGATCTTGAGGGAGAGTTTTTTTACATATATCTACTAGTAGGTTGGTGGATTCTACAAACCCTAACACAATATCACCTTTTCAGGTATGATTTCTAATAAGTAGTTCTTAATCTCTATATGTTTGGTTCTTGAGTGGTAGCAAATATTTTTAGTAAGGTTGGTGGCACTAGTGTTGTCACACCTTATATGTACAGATTCTTTTACGGTTTTTAAGAAAGGTTTTCCGACTTCATCCAGTTAACGTCAGACAAGTTGCATCTTTTTATTGAGAACGTCCTTTTTAGCCTATTCATTCTGATTAGTATTCCATGATTATTCCACGACTTCTCTGCAATTCAAATTTTCAAGCCATCTCGATTCAAACATAAAATAGTGGTTGTTTTTATCTTTTTTATAATCTTTTTGAATAATAAGTGGAGAGGGATTGGATCCAATTGCTGGCAGAACTTTGATGATAGCGTTTAGAAAAAGATTAAACTAGTTATTAGACCTAAGTCCTCTATCGAGTTTCTCTTTAATGTTTTCGTCTCCCTCTTTATTATATTCCACGTAAAAAGACATACTTTGGATTCAAGTTCGATTAACGCAATTGACTTGATAAAGTCGTTGAATTTGATAATCCTCTTACATTTACGTGATTTTTACCTTGTTTTTTGGAGAATTTTGTAATTTCATTAAAATCGCCCGTATAAAATTGGGTCATTGATTTTTGATTTGCAAGCCGTGAGTTCGGACCATAGTTTGTTTTCTCCCCGTCATTATTGGGGCGTAAACAAAGACAATATACCACTTCGCCATGCTTGGTCCATTTATGTCACATACAACAAAATCCACAAAAGAAAACAAAACCTTAAGATTAATCGAGTCCTTCTGTGCCACTAGTATACCACCAGACCTAAACGCTCTTCCCCTGGGGTCTACTATGTGCATATTATTGAAAGACTTGAGCGGTTTATACTTACCAACATTGGATCTCCTAATTTTTGTTTCAATCAGACTAATAACAGAAATACTAAACTTAAACAATAGGGACTTCAAATTTTTTTCGTTGAGGGTGCCCTCGCTCCTTGACAATTCCACACCATGAGATTATCCATTAAAATTGGCCATCTTTGAGGATTGGCCACCATCCTTCAGATTATTGACATAGACACTTCTCACAGGGCGGCCCGGGTATCGGCAATACCATTAGAATCACCTTCAATCTCGTCATCATGCTCAAAGTGTCAATCAAAAGAAATGCCTTTACAGTAATATAGTCTCGTACCATCAGGATTACCTAATTCAATTACATAGTCATCTCTAGGGTATAAGCCTTCCTTGATCATGAACTGATGTTTAACATCACATAGATATTCATATAAATCGTCCATAAACAATTGAATCTCTCCAATCTTTTTCCCCATCATTTCAAATTCCTCCTGTTTTCTTCTCTTGCTAGCAAAAAGATCACTCATAGTTGCTTGCGCTTTCCTTTTCAAATAATTAGTCCGTGAGAAAATGTTTGATGGTCCTTGAACTCTCATCCTTGTCGTGTGTTTCCAACCCTGGTTACTCACGTTAGATTGCCTTGGGTGCTGGCTGGGATGTACCGACTGTGAATTAAGGATTCCTCCTTAGGAATAAAAGATTCACCTTAAGAAGGCATATTAGCTACTCTAACTATACCATCATTTCAAAATTTAGTTATTTTCTCTCTATCCATACTTGATTCAATAATAACAACATTATTTTTTATTGGGAAATTTCCTCCATTTTCTGAATTAGGGTATGCATTGTACTCACCTTCTGACCTACAAAGTTAATCAATGTCCAGACTCCTAGCAGAATGAACTTCATTAACCGCCCGATTATTCACCACCAAACTCTTGCCCACATCCTCCAATAAGTTCTGAAAAATCTTTTACAGACCAAGCTAGCTTGTAGCAGAAATCTCTAAAAGTTCGCTAGGTAGTTCCATTCCTCCAACAATGTCAGTGAGAAGCCCCGTATTTTCTTGTTTACATTTGGTTGACACATTACCATCCTTCTTATTCTATTTATTTTGTTCTCATCAGTAGGGTTAATAGTAACCTAGATCGCGCCCACATTAAAACTGTATTTGTTTCCTCCTATCCCACCATTGAAGGAGTCTTAATCATTGTCATCATCATCATCATCGTATTGTCTTCGAAATGGAAAAATCCAATGATTTCATCGAAGAACCCACACCTATCTCTTATGCCGATTACATGGAAAGCCTTGTTTTCACCCTTCATTAATAAATCACGACTCCAATTGAAATTACGAGCAGAATTGTCATTCCATCTTGGTCTGACAATGCAAGTAGATCTTGCATTCTTGTTGTGCCCTAAGACACCACAGTTGAAGCAATGCATTCCAACACTCTCATATACAAAATCTACCCATGCAGGCCCTTCAAATTGTTCAATATACACTACAGTCTTCAGTGGTACTCTCGTGTCAAATTTAGCACGAAATCGAATGAACTCCTGATCATCAATATCAGCAATTGGATGATAAATTTCGACCACTTCACCGATAAATTTTCCAAGCATTTCAACCGTTTCAATGGTCCTTTGGGAACCAGCCAGGCCATAAACGCGTATCCAAGCAAATGAGTAAATCAAATCAAGGTTAGTGAAATTCTCACCTTCATTCCACCAACAGATGACCACATGCATGAACGGAGCCAAGCATGGTCTGATAAAGTATAGTCGATTCGCCTCTTCTTCTGAATCCAAGGTAATTTTGAACACATTTGGAGTCATTTCTTTGAAAATGATTCGACATTTGATGTTCCAATTGTCAAGAACTCTTTTTTAAACACTGGTAATGGGATAACACGATCATACACTACTTTGACAACAAAATTGAACTCAGTAGGGTCTATTTTGACAGCGGAAGCTTTAGATAATAGTTACAGAACAACAAAATTTTCAAGGTTGTTATCGCCAATTTTTGCAATAGGGAGATAGTGGTTATTTTTGGTAGACATGATAAATGGGAGAAGTTTGTGCAGTGGAGAAGGATAGATGGCTAATGGAATAATAAGATAGATAAGGCGGCTTAAATTCTAAATTTGTGATGGCCAAGATGGGGAATATTCAGAGATCTTCTTGCATGTGAATCAGGAGAAGCCTAACAAGTGTTTAATTCTACTCTGGGAAACAACCAAAATAGGCATGTGGAAGATGGAGAGAATCAAGGTCGCAGCTATATTTGATATAATAAAGATATTATATAGGTAAAAATGAAACGTTGCAGCTGAAATCACCTGAAGTAGAACGCATATAGTATCGACTCTAGGATTGTGTATCTTGGGTGAAGTGAAGCGTGAGTAGAAATACCAATTCTTTTTGTTTCTGAGGTAAGATTATAGCTGAATTTTATTAAGAAATGAAGGAGGCTAAACGGAACTCCTTGAAACACATTCTTTCTTTCCTATAGACCAAATAAAGTCTTTCCAAGTTGCTGGCTCATAAGACGAAAGAATCTCCTATCTTGGGTCACTAAAGGTCATTAAACACCATTGTATGTAGGGGTGAGCAAAATTTTAACAAAATCGAAAAACCGTGTTAATTTTAACTAAACCGGTTCAAAATATATGTTAATTTTACCTTGGCCAACCTTACTTATCGGGTTACCTTATGATATTTCGGGTCCATATATTTTACCCATATATTACCCAAGCTATTGGGTTAGGGTTACCCAAACCGAAAAACCGTTTAATATAAAAAAAATACAAAACATGTATATTTAGTTAGTCATTTCATTTGGCTTCTCGGATATTCCAAACATGCATAATTTAATTTGAAGTATTTGATTCACGATTTTTTGGTTTCTAATGTCAAGATTGCATCTTTGATCTTTCGAAGTATAATGTTATAAGTGTTTTCAAATTTTCTCATTCATTTAATTTTTTCATGCGTTAAAAAAGAGTTTGACTAATGTTGACTAACGAGGGTAAACTGAGGATAACCGAAGGGTAAACCGAATTAACCCGAGGGTAAACCTTTTTTTACCCTACCCTTGGGTTACCCTAACAATTTTTTAAACCGAAATATATTACCTTTGGTTTACCCTAACCCCGAAAACGGGTAAAACCGACCCATGCTCTCCCCTAATTGCATGTGTAAGAGAACCCGTAATTTGTTTGATCCAACAATAGTAAATGGACGTGTGAAGTGTCTAAAGTGAACATTAAGCCCAGTGATCACTTGCATGTTGATAAGGAGAGGAATATTGCAGAAAATGAAAAAGAACAAAATAAGGATATTGTTCAAACAAAGTTGAAAGTAAATTAGAATACTAGAAAGATAATGATAGAGGGTCATAATTAGGAGAAGAATTACGTATTGAAATTTACATTGTAGTTGTTGTTTGAAGGAGATTTTTAATTTTAAGTTTCACTATTTTTGAGTTGTAGAGCGTTTAATCTAATCTTGATTTAGATCTCTATTAAAACATCACAAGCAAAAAATGATCTATATCATAAAATACGAACTGCGTTTGAGATATTTGCTTCTAAGTTGAAAGATTTAAAAATTAAAAAATAATAGTTTTAAATAAACTCTAAAAATTAGGGGGAAATTAAAAGTGAAGAAACACCATTTTATCTCACCTAAGATCACAAAATGTCCAACCGTCAAATTTATTAGTAAACTATCACAGCGATATTTATTCAAAATGGGTCCTTATCTCCTGAAGCCCATAAATCATTCGATTAAAAGAAAAAGGTCTCGGAATTTTATGACATTATTTAGTAAAGAAAAATTGTAAATTCTTTCAATAACTCTTTTATTCATCCTAATGCATCTAGAGTATCTGCAGTTGAATTAAAAATTCTGTCAATATGAGCAATCTTCCATTGCAGACAAAGACCTAGCCATCTTCCTATTTCAGAAAGAATGGGTTTAAGGCTCCAGTACAGCCCGGTCATATTATGAATTTACAATGGAAGAATTAACGGTTGTAATATTTTCCGTTTGACAAAAAAAAGTTACAAATGACAATAGTTACAATATTATCCGTGATAGATATTTGACCTAATAAAAAATTAGAATCGATGGTACATCCATAAGGGTTTCGTTCTCAAAAAACTAATCGGTGGATTATCCGCTAAGATTTGATTTTTTTTTTTTACAATAATTCAACGTATAATCCGTCAACCGAATAAATATAAATAATAAAGATATTTTTATATAAAAATTCTATACCAAATAATATTATTCTATACACAAATTAACTAATCTATTATAATCTACTTTATTACTATATTTTCTTATAATTATGTAGCTAATTTTAAAATTTTAAAAATAATATATTAAAATATTTTATATAAAGCTTATCAAACAATTGCGGATGCGGAGTAATCGTGGATAAACCATATCTATTGGCCAGATAGCTGAAAGAACTGAAAACTATTGCGAATACAAATTTTGTATATATAATTTTAAAATTTGTGGTTAACGAATTCGAATTTAATTATTGTTTTTTAATGAATATAGATGGGGTTATTATATATTTAAAAATATTCAATCCTTTGTCATCTTTAAGTTTAAGTAGCCAAATACTAATCATTACACTATTGAGGTATATTTAAATAAAAATAGTTAAGTTTTAATATATATCACAATCCATATTGTATGTTTTTGGAATATAGAATATTTACAGAATGCCCCCTCAGATTTACAACCTTTACCTAAAGGTATTTTCTTTTGGGGAACTTTTCCAGACTGTTATGTATAATAATGTTTTTGTGGCCCACATTAAAGAGCAAAATACACCAATTTTGTTAATTTACAGACATTCCAAAGCACGATGAAAGTGACCCTTTAACCACATATTATATGTTGTCTTATAGTTTCAACTGGCCCAAATCAAAATAATTAAAACTTCAAAACAATAAAAGGTATTGTAAAGCTGCAAATGAACACATTAAAGTGAATGCTTTCCCTGCGTTTTTACGTAGGGTGTAGGAGTAATACATGCATGGTTACAATTCGTGTTCGGAAAACTAATTGTATTACCCCTTCTTCGTTGCATAATAATTGATTTTTTTAAATTTTTGTACATATATTAAAAAATCTAAAAATATCGAAGATTTAATTTTTTTTGGACAATGTAAATCGTAAAGATAATCATGTGATAAGTTAACTGATTCCAAGTTTTGAGAACGGGTGCCCCAAACATTGATGCCCCTCTTTCATCGTGATCCTCTGTCTAACTTTACGCGCGGTATGGTCCGTCCTCCCGTTGAATCGACGCAGTAAATGTTTGAGATGCACGTTTCCATGTTTTTTTTGCAATGAGTTTAATCTGCTTAACGTAAAGTTTAACTTTCCACCACATTGCTGAAAGTGACCTGATACATTGAATAATATCAAGGTCCTGTCTACTCATCTTAACAACGACTGCTTCTCTTTCGACTCTAAGTCAACCAGAATTTTTTGAAAGAATCATTTTGTTTCTTGTCTATGATTAATTAAAAGTTACCATTATATTTCTATTTATAAAAAAAATATTTAATGCTTGATTTTTGAAACTTTAGAAAAAAATGGTAAAAAATTATATATTTTGCATTGAGATTCTAAATGTAATATCTATATTATATTTCAGAGTTTTTTCAACGGTCTAGATTTACCCACATAAGTGGTGGCCAAGATTAAATCTGACCAAACATAAATGGTGGCCAGGATTTAATCTGGCTAAACATAAGTGGTAGCCAGGATTGATTCTGGCCCCACTTATCATAATCATTAATGTTATTAAACAATCAATAATATTTTTAAAAAGATTTCAAAAATACTTATTGTATTATCTAATAGCAATTATCTACTATTTTTCCTCATATTACTACTAAAAAATCTCTAATTTCTCTCATAATTCTTTTATTCTTCTTATCTTATAAATATCTTAAAAATTTTATTTTTTATTTTCTCAATTGGTATATCTATATAAAAACCACATTGATCTTTTAAAAGAAAAATTTTCAAATCTATATTATATTACAAGATTTTTTGATAAGTGGTGACCAGGATTAATTCTGGCCAAACATAAGTGGTGACCAAGATCGTTTCTGGCCCCACCTATAATTAATACCATTAATTAATTCTTAATTACTTAATAAAAAAAACATAAAACAAAAAACCTTAAATCACTCTTTACATTTAATTTATAATATTTATATAATAAAGCAGAATGTACCTAACTTCTCATATTACTACTCAAAAATCTCTAATTTCTCTCATAATTCTTTTATTCTTCTTATAAATATCTTTAAAAAATTTATTTTTTATTTTATCAATTATTATATCTATATAAAAACCACATTGATCTTTTAAAAGAAAAAAATTTCAAATTGGGAATATGGGAGCAATGTATTAACCTACACGATTTTTCGAAAAGCCAATGAAGGAAAATAATATTGAAATATATGGTGGAGTTAAAAATAACAATAATGATAATAATAATATCTTGAAACACTTATGAACAATTGGGCAAATCCGATTTGGGCCTTTATAATACCATTAATTAATTCTTATTTACTTAATCAAAAAAATTTAAAAAAAATCTTAGATCACTCTTTACATTTAATATAAATTTATAATATTTATATAATAAATCAGAATGTACCTAACTTCTCTTATTACTACTCAAAAATCTCTAATTTCTCTCATATCCATAACCTTAAACCCTTAACTATCAACCTTAACCTTAACCTTAACTTTACCCTTAACCTTAACCTTAATCTTAACCTTAAACTTAACCCTAACCCAAACCCAAACCCAAACCCAAACCCAAACCCAAACCCAAACCCAAACCTTAACCTTAACCTTAACCCAAACCTTAACCTTAACCTCAACCTTAACCTTAACCTTAACCTTAACCTTAACCTTAGCCTTAACCCATCCCAAAACCAGACCCAAACCTTAACCTTAACCTTAACCTTAACCTTAACCTTAACCTTAACCTTAACCTTAACCTTAACCTTACCTTACCTTAACCTTAACAATAACCTTAACCTTAAACCTTGACCTTGAACCTTAAACCTTAAAGCCTTATCATCATCTTCAATTAACCTTAACTTTAACCGTAACTCTTAACCCTTAAACCCATAACCTTAACCCTTAAATCTCAAGCCTTAACCTTTACCTTCACCTTCATATTAACTTTAACCTAAACCTTAACCATAATCTTAACCTTGAAGTTAAAACTTAACCTTAACCTTGAACCTTAAACCTTGAACTTTGAACCTTAAACTTTATACCTTAACCTTAATCTTAATCTTAACCTTAACCTTAACTTTATACCTTAACCTTAATCTTAACCTTAACCTTAACTTTAATTCTAACCCTAACCTTAACATTTATCCTTTAAATTTACCTTAACCTTTAAACCTTTAACTTTAAACCTTAACCTTAACTTTCAACTTAACTGTAACCTTAACCTTAACCTTAAACAAATGAAGAATCATCGCGCTAATATTCGACCTTAACCCTAGAATTTTGTTAAACCTTAAATGTTTAATCTTAAACCTTAACTCTAACTTAATCTTAATCTTAAAATAAAATTTAACCTTAACCTTGACTTAAACTTTAACCTTAACCCTTAACTTTAACCTTAACTTTGACCTTAAAATTAACCATATCCTTAACGTTGACCTAAACCTTAACCCTAACCTTAACCTTAAGATTAACCTTAACTATAACCTAACCTTCTTCTTGATGAGCAAAAAAAGAACAACCTTAACCCTAAATTTAACCTTGACCTTCACCCTTAGAACCCGTATTTGATTTCCGTTAACGCAACAAATTTTTTTCAGTGTCTTCAGACACGGGTTTTACCTAGTATATATATATATAATATATATATATATATATTCTGTAATAACTTTTTTTTGGCTGAATAGTCCATTATTAGGGTATGTTTGGATTGAAAGAAACGGAAAGAAAAGAAAAAAATAGAAATGATTTTTTATTTCTTACATTGTTTGTATTAAAAAAATTTATAAAAGAAAAGAAAAGGAATCATTTTAAAAAGGATTATTGCCCAAGAAACACCTCAAATTAGAATTAATGTCCCCTCACCCCCGTCGCTTTCTTCTTGCCCATAAAAGGCACTCCTTTTTTTTCTTTCCTATTTTACCCCACCTCAGCCGCCGTCTCCAAATTTTCCCTCCTTGTAAAGCTAAGTATATCACTCTCTTCAGCTAATTCTCTCACTTCCCCCACGATATTTACTTTCTCTCTCTAAAACACCCATTAATTATACATACATAATTATGGTAATCAACATATATCATATAATTATTATTTAATATAATTTGAAATTAATTATTATTTTATATAATTCGAAATTAATTATTATTTTACTTTTCTGGTAATTTGTTTGAAATTGGATTTTAAATGTTCAAATACTGATAATCGTGTTTTTTGGTAATTATTCCTCAATTCATTTTTGCAGATGTTCAAGACAGTACAAAAGTGTGCTTGCACGAGTGTTTGGGAAACATTCTCATTACTCAACATTAGCCCACAAGTAGAAAAGTGTACTTTCACGAGTGGTGGGAAACATTCCCATTACTCAACATTAGCCCACAAGTACAAAAGTGTACTTGCACGAGTGGTGGGAAACATTCCCATTACTCAACATTAGCCCACAAGTAGAAAAGTGTACTTGCACGAGTGGTGGGAAACATTCCCATTACTCAACATTAGCCCACAAGTACAAAAGTGTACTTGCACGAGTGGTGGGAAACATTCCCATTACTCAACATTAGCCCACAAGTACAAAAGTGTACTTGCACGAGTGGTGGGAAACATTCCCATTACTCGCCCTTGGCGGCAGCAGCAGACAGCAGTAGAAAGCAGTAAGGGCATTAAGGTATATTTACCTTAAGTGCCTTTTATGAGCAAGTAATTAAGGTGCCAGGTGTTTATTGGGCATTCACCCTTTTAAAAATCACTCCTATGTCCATTTTTATTATCGTTCCAAATTGGAGTCAAATGGAGAGAAAGAAATTTTATTAATGATTAGAGGCCAAAATTAACCTTTTTTTCCTTTCCTTTTTTATTTTTCTAATACAAACAAAATATATCTAAAATCATTTATAAATTCGTCTTTTATAAAAAAATCTAATCCAAACAAACAAATTCCTTTCCTTTCTTTTCTTTTCCTTTGTTATTTTTTTTCTTCCTAAACACAAACAAACCCTTATAGAAAAAAAAAGATAGCATGTAGTTGATCGGTCAGACTTACATCTAATATTTTATTATAATCTTAATTATATATAACATAAGACGCGACTATGACAATAAACTACATGTAGTCTATCAAACAGGACTAATATTAATTTTACACCTCTTTATATGCCTAATTACATTATTATAGTGATATTTGACCTGTTTTAAAAAACAAAAGGATAAACAACAAAAATTTGAAAAAATAATCATTTAAAAAAAGGAAATTAACTCTTACACTAATTTTACTACTACGCTACTCATCTCACTTCACTTTCTAGAAATAAAAAAGAGCTTTTGAGATCTACACAATATCAAGTTACGAATCTGTTAATCAGCTATAAAATTAAGCAAAATATTTATAAAATCAAGCTGCAAAATTAACCTAAGCAATCATTTTCAAACTATTAAAAGAAGTAACCGATCATATAAAATTCAAATTTCGGTAAGAATCTAAATGGTTTTGTTTAATTTTTCGAAGTAATTTGTACATGCTTGAAGATTAGTGAGTGTTTATTATGTGAAAATAAATTTCCAGGGTTTATTAGTAAGTGAATGGAGATTTGTTTTTTTAGAATATTTGATGTGTGTACAAATTTATGTATACGATTTAAGCTATTCTCCTTAGATTATATCTAGTTTATGACTAATTAAGCAACCATTGAAATATGAGCTCTAATTATAAAACAAAATGTAGCAATGTAGAATGTATGATTGTAAAGTATGAACTTCGATTATATTATAGCAATGTAGGATATAGGATTTTGAAGTATGAGCTCTAATTATAATATAGCAATGTAGAAACTATTGAAGCATGCTCTCTAATTTAAAGCATGGTTGAATATAATATAATCTATGATTATAAGAATTCATATAATAGTACAGTATGTGATTTGAAATTTGTTGCAGGATCCTATTACATTGTTAAGTAATGCATAAATCATATGTAATGTGTGAAATACCTAATATTATCAACATATTTAAAGGAAAAAGTTTGACATAAAACGCAAGAAGGTTGAAAATACAAGCTTATTTTATCACATTACTCTTGCCTTAGATAATTATGATGAAAGTAGTGCGTTGCTAGATGAATTTGTGTAATGTGTTGATATAATATATTTTCGGTGATTTGATTTTAGTGATGGATATGATATATTTTACTATATAAACTAATGGTAGATGTGTGTGTGTGCATTTTTATTATATAGTTGTATGATACATGATGGGACAAATCTCATCATGGTTTTGATCAATTTATCAAGCAAATAACATGTTAATAGTTAAATGGAGTTATTTCATTCACTAAATGTAATAGTTGCATATTTGATCTAATCGAGAAACCTTTTAAAGAGAATGTGTGAGCTTACATCGTTTAAGATATAATATTTACATCTTATGGGATTTGTTCCATTGGGACCATGAATTTGAAGGGAAATATCCAATTTATGTAGTATAGTAACGTATATATAACAAATCTGATAATTAAATGTTAGGAAATATATTTGTGATGTAAAATTGATGTTGGGTGGGTTGCAGCAAATATTGAGAAAACTACAAAAAGCACAAAGTAGAGCTTTCAAGCCACTTCCATTGTACTTTTTATTAAGGCACTGTATGATAGAAAATATAAATAAAGGACTATATGGAAAACAATTTAGTCACAAAAGCTATAATGGAAACTTACAATCCAGACACGGATAGAATACAATTTGGGGACGAGACATTCCACATTAGTGAGAAGGATGTGAAATTGATATTATGTGTTGTTGAAGGAGGAGAGACTCTGATACCTCGGTTTACAAAGAAATTGGTGCAAGAATCAAACTACTTCAAAATCCAATTTGTAAATCAAGCGAAACAATATATGGATGTCACACGAATAGATAAACAGGCATTGAACACAAACATAAATGTGGAAGTACTATGTAATTTTGCACGGTTAAAGTGCATTCTCGGGTCGCACATGTGTTTCTTCCCATATGATGAAGGAATTATATCGATCATATGATTTATCATTATATATATATATGCTAAAAATATATGGCTGGCTTGAGAGACATGAGCTCATAGCTAATGATGTCAACTAAAATAGGGAACAAAAACACGTGTGAAAGGTCTCAATTGAATTATTGAGGTAACTCACACTATAAATGAATATAAGAAAATAAAAACATTAAAAGTGTATAGATTGGTTTCATAAAATAGTATGGTTTTTTGTAGACCTTCTTCTTCGAGCACACTGACAATCAGACTTTGAAAGAAGAGAACGCATATATGAGGATAGTCAAGCGGATTATAAGAACAAACGGGCCTGGCTTGGTGCATAAAGGTAATGTAAGATTGATAGTTAATATAAAGACATTTAAATAATTTCAAGTTTTTGGTCGATAGGTTTACTAATTATATAACAAATTCAATTGATCAAGGGATAAATACAGATAAATCCACAAGAATAACACACAATCAACATGGAAAATGGAAGCAATCTCAGCAACAATGGGAGTGACGAAGAGGAGGAAGAAGTTGATAGTGAGAGTGTGAGACTGAGACGGAGGAAAAAGAGAGTAAGACTGAGACTGAGAAACAAGGAATAATGATAACAAGGATGAAACTGAGTCTTAAAATTCAATGAACGATATAAATGAGGAGACACTTGAGGCTGAATAGTCATGGAAATAATGAAAAAAAAGTGACTCAGGCACAGAGACGACATAGTCAATAGTTTTGGAAGACAAGAATATGAATATGGACCACATTGAAATGGAAGTTAGTAAAACAATTAAGAGAGATATGGGAGAATGTATGAAATCAAAGACCAAGAGAAATAAAAATATGGTAAAAAATAAACTGGTTCAAATGGTGTTGGAGATGATGAGACTAAGACACAAGATGATAAAAAATACGATGATATTAGGATAAAATTTGATAAAATTGAAATAGGAAACCCAAATGAATGTGAGATGGGCTTCCACAAGGAAAAATATGTCTAAAAAGCACAAATACAAAATTGATGCATTGGAAGTCAAAAGTAATTAAATCTTCAACTTAGGGATAGACCTAACAAAGAACATGAAGAGAAAAGAAAGTTAGGTGTTGATGGAAGATTCACATAGAGGAGGTGATGATTTAAAGGATTGGGAGGAGATGATTATTAAAGGCAACATGAGTTCGAGTTGATGAAACGCACTTTACAGAAGATGAATTCCACGGTGTATATCTATACATCATGACATAGAAGACTTCACAACCTTGACGCAATACTACATATATTCGGCCTAGTGACGATCCAGATATGTTCCTATCCTTTTCTCATTTAGTAGTGCATTAGTTTAATCGCTTTATTGAGTCTTTTCGAGTCATGGGGACACGACTCATTTTTGAATTTGGGGTGGGGTTCGTTGCCTCATCCCAATTTTATGTGTTATTTGTTTTACTGCTTTCAATAAAATAAATTTAAGGGTTTCGTTTGATTGTGGAGTATTTTATATGTCCCCTTTAAGAATACTTTTTATGAATTTATGATAGAAAATAGTGGACCTTAGGAGTTAGTATAAAACACACTTTGATTGCATGCAAACATTAGGTAATTGGTAGGAAAATTAATGAACAATGCAAAAGAAGTAATCTTGTACTTAAGGAAATGAGTGGTTTGTAGAACGTGAGATCTGAATGAGTAGAGAACCCACTTAGGTATGAACTATAGGCCAGCTATGTAACTAGGAAAATGATAGAGGCAGTTCTTTGATAGTCATTTAATACTTTTTAGCTTTCTATCCCTTAATTTAATTATATCCTTCTTAGCCTCATTTTTAGCCTTTAATCCTTTCTTTTGTCTCCGTGATATAAGACACATCCCCTTATTTTATTAGGCATTTCCATACAAACCGTACTTGAATCATAATCCTGAGACTTTCTGCCTTGAACTTGATTTTGGGGTGGTAGGTTTCATTATTGGGAAATTACATTGGGAGGGGATTTTTATGCGTTTGTATTTATGCGCAATTGTTGATGAAATGTTATTCGTAACCCTTTGCTGGGGTCTTGGAAAAAAAAGAAAAAAAATATGAGAGACATGGTCATTCACATTAAAGTGATGGTCAGGGATATTTTATACTTAAAAAATAAAAAGAATAAAAAATAAAGTAACCGACAAAGTGGAAGTTTAGAATTCATCTTTAGTGCTTAGTGGGTTAACTTGGGGACGCTAAATTAGTGCGTCAAATGGGTTGAGTGAGAACATATTCGAGTGTAAACTCAAGCTCTTGGACAGTTTGTTGATGGTAAGTGAGGAGAGAGCCAAAAGCTCACTTCAAATTTACCATATATACATACCGTTCCGTCCCTAAGCCTACGCTAAAACCGTAAAGTCCTCGTGATTCCTAGATACATAGTGGATTTATGATTTAACTAATATGGAGTAAACTAAGTGGAGCGTTCAAAGCAAGTGAGGATCAATGAACACCCTATAGCCACCATATTGAGATAAGTATAAGTGTAACCTTCTAGCATTTTGAATTTAATTTTTGATTGATATTATTTGTGTTTGATTATGCATGACAGGTGTATGTGTATATTAATTCCTAGGTCATACTATATGAGATTTGTTTTAAGCTTTACTTTTGGGTATTATTCACTACACTTTGCATTTTTGCGTTTCACCTAAGGCCTTTGTTTTTATTTTACTTTGTCGAGACGACAAAGGTTTGAGTTTGGGGTCTTGATGTCTCCCGTTTTGTTCTAAATATATGCCCTTAGGAAACATCATTTAGGTGAATAATAGACTTATTTGATATACTTTTATGCTTATTTTGTTATATTACACTTTCTTCCCTTGGAATTATGTTAATTGCAATTTTAGAGCTTTTGTGCATTAATTTGTTTGTTTTTAGTATAAAGTTATTAGGTCCATGGATGATTTGGAGCACCAAAAGAAGGAGTAGACGTGAGAATTAAAGTCTTAGATCGAGCGGAGGTGTCAAAAGAGCAAAAAGGTACCACTTAGAGAGAAAGATGAGCATAAATCTGGATAGCTGTTACTAATTGGTAATATCGAGCCACATTGAAGCTGATTCAGCGTTGGAGCCCTAAAATAAGAAATCAGCGCCTTTGAGTAAGCAAGAATTAAGGACTGTAATCAGATAATTTGGACCAACGAGTCAAAATTTATGCCTGTTTTACTAAAGTGTGTACATCAAATGCGGGATTTATTTATTGGACTTGGTCCTTAATTACTTAATTAAGCCCATAGTTATACCTAATCCGGTCTTATGAATTATATAAACTCCTTTAGACCTCCTTTTACACACATCTCGGAGAATTACATGTTACGCTTCACTATATTCAAGTCTAAGTAAAAAATCAGAGAAGGCTAGAGATGGAGGAATTCCATTCTTCCAACAACAACCAACCCAACCTTTAGGTTCTTAATTTCATTTCTGTAATTTAGGAATATGTCTTTTATTTATTTAATTTTAGTTTTTAATTCGAACATGAGCTAAATTTCTTAGTTATTGATAATCGCATTATTGGGTTGAAACCCTAGTTAATTAATTTATGTTTTACGAATTTGAGATTTCATTATTTAATTTAAGTTGGGTAATTTTTTCTGGATATTATTTTATGCTTATTTACTATTTCTTTTCCGTACAACTAGAAATAGGTTTTAGTAATTGAGCTATTCACTTTAGTGGCGAATTTATTATTAAAAAATTAGTAATAATATATTAGATTATTAATAAGAGTAAATAGTTATTAGTATTCATTAGTATTTAAAAATAATATAGAATATGAAAAGAAATGAAAACTTCAATTATATCAACCACCTCTTTTTTTACCACCTAGTGTCTCCTTGTGTGTTCTAAAATAACACACCTAAAAAGGCAAGACACGTACCGCAAGTGTACGGGTCGTCCAAGTAATATCCGGTAAACGGTATTTCGATCTCAGGGACGGATTAGGTATGACTTTAGATGTTATGATATAAGTGTAGATAATTGTTATATGATGCGGAAAATAAATGATATAAATATTTGTTTTGGTTTTGTGATTATGAACTACTACACAATTAATTAAAATACTAAATTAACTCAAAAATTAAAATGCAAATAAGTAAATCAAGGGTTGGACGCAAATATGATAGGTAGTACTTGATTCACGCAAGGGTTTCGCCTATATCTATTCAACTAGTGTTTCGTTTAAGGGTCAAACTGGTCATTAACAATAGTCGGGATTCAATACTCTTCTAACCCCCGTCAGGGTGGACTTAAGAGCTATCCTACGGTATTACAAACCCCGCCAGGGCGATTATAAGCTACTTTCAGATGAATAATATTTTACCTCTTTGGCTATGTAATTAGTTAAGCCTGTCGGTTAATAACGGACATTACACGGGTATTACCTAAGTCTGTATTCAAACCCCATATCGGATGATCACTTCTCCACTAAAGTGAATAGCCCAAATACTAAAACCTATTTCTAGTTGTACCGAAAATAAACAGTGATTAAGAACAAAGTAATATCCAATATATAAGCCTCAGTTCAATTTAAATCATGAAAATCCCAAATTCAAAACATAGATTAATTAATTAGGGTTCTTCCCTTTATTGCGATTCTCAAGTATATGAAAGTTTAGCTCATGATAAATTTAAAATAACTGAAATAAAAGATAAAGGATTCATAATGAATTACAAAAATAGAAAAACCTAATTAAAGGGTTGAGTATTGCTGTTGTTGAAGAAGGAATTCTCTAGCTTCAGCTTTCTCTCTCATTTCTGTTTCTCTGACCTCTTCTCTAATATGAATTGTGGTTTTAAAAACTGAAGGTAAATGCCTATTTATAGTGGGAAAAACGGATTGGGCTTTAAAAAAGAAGGATTAGGTTAATTAGAATAAAAGCCCAATCCATTTAATGAAATCCCGTAACTGGTGACCAGTTATTACTAAAACAGCTATAACTTTTACGTCCGGACTCGGAATCACTTCGTTCAACTTGGAAAATCTTACTGACTTCAAGCTCCATCTACCTCATTTTATGCTTCAAGGCTGAATCAGTGGATAAGATGCTCAAAAACAGTGATTTGTGACAGCATTCCAGGTTTCATTCTCCACTAATTACTTCTTCGAATCAATTATTCTCGCCTTTGACTTCAACGCTTAATCCAAGACTTTTATTTCCCGTTTCTTATCCTTGTCTTGATATTCCATCAAATCATAAACCTAAGAAATTTACACTAAAAATAAACGAATTAACGCATAAAAGCTCTAAAACATAAATAATCCAAATCCAAGGGAAGAAATCGTAATATGATCAAATAAGCTTAAAAGTCTTGTAAATAAGTCAAATAATCACTTAATTTGATGTATCCTAAGAGCATATAATTAGAACAAAAAGGGAGACATCAAGACCCCAAACTCAAACCTTTGTCGTCCCGACAAAGCAAAATAAAAACAAGGGTTCAAGGTGATACGCAAAAAGGTAGAGTCTAATGAATAACACCCAACGCATAACTCAAAATAAATCTCATATAGTATGATCCTAGGAATTAATATACACATACGAATGTCATGCAAAATCAAACACAGATAATCAATTAAAAATTAACTTCACAATGCTAGAAGGTTACGCTTGTACTTATCTCAAAATGATGGTATAGTGTGTTCATCAATCCTCACTAACTTTGAACGCTCCACTTAGCATACTCCCTATTAGATGGAATAAAAATCCACTGCATAAATAGGAATCCGGAGGACTTTATGGTGATAGCGTAGGCTTAGGGACGGTATGAAATGTATATTTGGTAAATTTGAAGTGAGCTTTTGGCTCTCTCCTCACTTATCATCAACAAACTGTCCTTGAGCTTGAGTTTACACTCGAATATCAATCTCACTCAACCCATTTGATGCACTAATGTGGCGTCCCCAAAATTACCCAATAAGCACTAAGGATGATTTCTAAAATTCCACTTTGCCGGTTACTTTATTTTTTTCTTTATTTTCCTTTTCATTTCAATTTTCTCTTTTTTTTCTGTACAAGATACCTTCTGATGTGAAAGGTCATGTCTCTTATAATTTATTTATTACTATTTTTTCAAATCCCGGCAAAGGGTTACAAATAATACATTATCAACAATTGCGCATAAATACAAACGCATACAAATTCCCTCCCAATGTAATTTCCCATTAATGAAACACACCACCCAAAACTCAAGCTCAAGACAGGAAGTCTCAGGATTGTGATTCAAGTGTGGGTCATATGGTAATGGCTAATAATCTAAAGGGATATGGGCTTATATTATGGCAACAAAAGAAAGGCTTAAAGAATGGGGCTAAGACGAATAATAATATATTAAGGGACATAAGGCCAAAAAGGATTCAAAGGGCTAACAAAGAACTGCCTCTATCATATTCCTAATTACATAGCTTGCCTCTAGATCATACCTAAGTGGGTTCTCTATCACTTTGGATCTCGCGTTCTACACACCAAACATTTTTCTTAAGTACAAGTTTACTTCTTTTGCATTGTTCATTAATTCTACCTATTAATTACCTATGTTTGCATTCAATCTAAATGCGTTTTATGCTAACTCCTAAAGTCTACTGTTTTCTATCATAAATTCATAAAAAGTTTGCTTAATGGGGACATTTAAAATTCTCTACAGTCAAACGCAACCCTATAATCATTTTTACTAAAAGCAAATAAATAAAACAAATAACACATAAAAATTGGGATGAGGCAACGAACCCCTCCCCAAACTCAAAAATGAGTCGTGACCCCACGACTCGAAAAGACTCAATAAAGCAAATAAATTATTATACACTACTAAACGAGAAAGTTAGGGAAACGTATCTGAACCAGCACTAGGTTGGTTTTCGGTGTTGCGTCCACGTAAAACTTCCTTCGTGAGTACAGAGTATGTGGCATGTTCTATGGTGCTCACCCCACGTAGCAAATTTCTGAGGAGGTCTAACTCTTTTGTCACGCTTCCTAAAGTAGCAATCATCTTCTCTTAGTTCGCCTCTAACACTCGAATCTTAGCTTCGAACTCATTATTGGAATACACCTTCTCCATTGGTGGTGGGACTCCAAGAGTCCTCCATGCTTCAAACTCTTCAAACCAGTGATGACCTCTCTTCGGGATTTCAATACCCTTAGCTGGATTTGCTTGATTAATGTTAGTATTCATCCCTTCTCTTCGGTTATAGCCCAAGGAATCAGTCCTGTTCGTCATCTTCAATGAACCCCAAACTCAAAACTTCAAAAATTCAAAAACTAGAGAAAAAGTTTTGAACTTTGACGTTTTGAGGAAATAGGAAGATGGTATGAGGTGTTTTTTGAGATGGGTAATGAGTATTTAATGGAGAAGATGAGGTTTAATGGGTGAGAGTGAAGCTTTGATGAAATTAAAGTGAAGGATTTTGGTGTTTGGTGGAAGGATTTGATGATGAATATGTGTTAGGAGTTGTTTAGAGGGAAAGATTTGATGTGTTTTGGTGTTCTGGTGATGAATAGCAGGTATATAATGGGTTAGGGGTCGTTTTTTATGATATCTTGAAGGAGAGGCTAGGTTAAAAGGGAAAAATTTATGGTTTTCATAAGGTTTTGGGAAAATTCCCGCTAGTCGGGCCGGCATACCGGCCGGCTGGCTGGCTAGCCGGTCCCAGACCACGTCGAATTTTCTCCTCTCGGCATAATACCCGAGGCTAGACCCCGATCCCTCGTGTTTTTTTACACAGCAAATAGCTGCGTGTACTCCTCGCGAACAACAGCTCTCGCTTCCTTTGGCCGGCATACCGGTTAGATGACCGGCTAGCCAGCGGGCTTCTTTCCATAAAATCTTCCTCTCGGAAAAATACACGAGCCTTATACCCGAGCCCTCGTATATTTCATTGGCCGACATGCCGGTCAGTTGACTGGCTTGCCAGTGGCGCGAGCCGCATTTCTCGACGACGCAAGGAATAGGCGCGTGTAGTGGTCAGTAAGTCAGAAAGTCTGACCCTCGTTGACCGGCTAGCCGGTGCAAGTGGTCAATCTTATGACCAAAACACGCTTTTTCTCGCGTTTAACACCTGTTAACCCCAAACTCATGGTTTAAATACCTGTAAATCATCAAAACACCAGACCTTTCTCATTTCTTTTTAAGAATATACACTAATACTAACTTAACCACTACGAAATAAAAGTCATGAAAGCATTTAAACTAATATACAATTGAAGCTGTTTTTTTTAACGTCGTTAAGCTCGACGGATTACCTTAGACGTCATTTCTTAACATAACCTCCTCAGCAGTGAGTGAGGTTATCAACACTAGCTATTCAAAATTTGCATCCTTTGGCTTTGATTCCAACTAGTTTCTCCGAAATAATCTGCGTGACAGTGAATAGTCCATTCCAAGGACCTTTTGATTTACGCGTTTTCGGAGGAGGTTCAGGCCTTTTCAATGAGACTTCATCTCCCACTCTTATCTTCTCCTTCTTCCGTTCTTTCTTAGGTTCTTTTGGCATTTTCATGGCACGTTACTTACCTTTCTTCTCTGCACGATCAAAGTGTGGGTTTTCTTTAGGATCTAGAGGAGATTTATTAGGTGGTTTCTTTCTTGGCTTTTTCTCCTCCTTTCCTAAGATTTCCACTCCCTTGTTTGGTTCTTTCTCTTCTTGATCAATGGTCTCCAACCGGAAGCACTCCTTCTTGAAATCTGGAAACTTCATAGGCCTAAACACGTTGAATTTCACTTCCTCGTCTTGGATACGCATAGTCAATTATCCGTTTTCTACATCAATCAAAGTACACCCTGTGGCTAGGAATGGTCTTTCCAAAATAATGGGGACATTCCTATCCGCGTCGTAGTCAAGTATAACAAAATCAGCGGGAAAGATTAATGTACCTGCCTTGACGAGGACATCTTTTATTCGTCCCTCTGGATGCACGAGGGATCTATCAGCCATCTGCAAGACCATAGAGGTCTGTTTCACATTTCCAATCTTTAACTTCTCGAAAATCAATCTAGGCATGAGGTTAATACTCACACCCAAATCACACAAAGCTCTCCCTTGCCATTCATCACCAATAGAAATTAAAATTGTAAAACTCCCAGGATCAAGCAACTTAGGTGGCAACTTACTCTGGCATATTGCACTACATTCTTCTGGCAATCCAATCATTTCATTCTCGAGATATTTGCGTTTATTGGTGATAGCTCTTTTCAAGAATTTTAAATACTTTGGTACCCCCGTGATAGCCTCTAATAAATGTATATTAATGTTGAGCTTGCTTACCATGTCCATGAACTGTTGATATTCAGCTGTATCTCCTTTTTTCTGAACTCTTGAATGGAAAGGTGGAGGAGGACAGGTTTATATAACATATTTCTTCTTAGGAATTTCCGGGATCTTCTCTACTTCTACCACTTCAGGTTCATCATCTTTCTCTTCCACCTATACCACTGGCTTCTCTTTATTTTTCACTTATTTTTCTTTCATAACTGGAAAAGGAGGTGGAGGGAGCTTCTTACCATTTCTTAGTGAGATAGCGTTACAATTAGGCGTATTGGACACGAACTTCAGTATCACTAGGGAGTCTTCCTTGCGGATGCTGATTTAACTGTTTTGCTATCTGATCAGTTTGATTCCCCAATAATTTAAGTGCTGCCTCATTAGCTTGCTGACTCTGAATAGATTGTGCCTGAAGTGACATTAATTTGTCTACTGTTACACGCAGATCATTTGTACCTTCTTGAGGGTGAGCCGGTAAGGCCTTTTGATTCATGGTATCATTATAACTATTTTGTGGAGGCTGTCTTTGAGCATTTTTTTCAATAATTTTGACCTCACTCATAATTATTTTGTGGCCTAGGTTGATAAGTGTTACCTTGGGGACGCGGTTGATAAGCGTATGTAGGATTAGCTGCCCTGTTGGGATTCGAATATTGGAAACACTGATGGTTTCTGTTGTGTTGGTATCCTTGACCACTTGAATTGTAATCCCCCGATTAGAAACGAACATTACAGCTTCGGGATTACATTCACAATGTTCCCAATCATGGTCGTGAACACCACAATTCGAACACCCATAGACCTCTTGCGTCACATTAACGCTTGCTTTCTTACCTGATAACCCTTCTTTAACAGCTATCGTGAGCTGTTTGAATTGTTGTTCTAATTTAGTCTCTATTTTATCCTCCAAAGATGAGAATTTCTAATCAATACCCATATTACTTTCTTTTATACCTCAGATAGGTGTTCTCACTGTACTCCAACATTGCTCATTAGTTACCATTTTGTTTAGAATAATCTTCGCATGGACTGGAGCTACTTGTAGAAATCCACCACCACATAATAAATCGAGGTCTTTTCTTGATCCTCCATACAAGCCTTTATAAAATATTTTTAAATGTTGTTGCTCATTAAGGCCATGGTCAGGAACTCTTCTCAAACATGATTGAAATCTTGTCCAACATCTTCCCAAAGTTTCTTTATTCTCTTGGATAAACGATGTCAAATCTACCTGTGCATCCAATCTCATATTAGTCGGATAATAACGATCGAAAAATGTTGTCTGTAATTCATCCCAAGTATTGATTGTTCCTGGTTCTTGCGAATTGTGCCACTCACTAGCCGCGTCTATCACGAAAAATCTAAAATTAGCAAAGTACATCTGCTCTTTTGTCACTCCTTGAGTTATATACGAATCACAGATCTGCATAAATTTTTTGAACTACATGAATAGGGTCTTCTCCAGGTGTCCCACAAAAGTTTCCATAGTTTTGAAATTGGGACTACATACCAGGATCATGTCTATAACGAGCAACGTTGATATTTATAGGACCAATACCGAGAGCAGGAGCGCGATAAGGAGCTTGTTCTGGGCCATGTACGAACCATGGATCATAATACTGTGGGTGTTGAGCTTGTTTCATAGGTGGATGATTTTGTTGATTGTTTATAGATGGATTTGGAATGACTGGGGGATTTGGAAGGACTGGAGGTATTATTGGTTGACCATCTGCGTCCAACTGAACCCCAGGATTGTCAACGTGATGAATGTTCAATTCCTCCATTTCTCTTTCTAACCTTGCTTTTTCTTTTGCTTCCCTGTCTCTCTTGTTCTTAGATCTGACTAGTCTCTCAGGGTCTGAGAGCATGCACCAAACATATAAAACCTGAGAAGTAGCAAAACAAAGAAAAGCGTAAAACTGAAAACAAAAAGTACAAATAACAATTAAAACACTTACGGATAACACCGTGGTCACACGCTACCGTCCCCGGCAGCGGCGCCAAAAACTTGGTGTCTCCTTGTGTGTTCTAAAATAAACACACCTAAAAAGGCAAGACACGTACACAAGTGTACGCGTCGTCCAAGTAATATCCGGTAAACGGGATTTCGATCTCAGGGGCGGATTAGGTATGACTTTAGATGTTATGATATAAGTGTAGATAATTGTTATATGATACGGAAAATAAATGATATAAGATTTGTTTCGGTTTTCTATTAAGAACTAAGATGCAAATAAATTAAAATGCTAAATTAACTAGTGCAAATGAGTAAATAAAGGGTTGGACGCAAATATTAGAGGTAGTACTTGACTCACGCAAGGGTTTCACCTAAATCTATTTAACTAGTGTTTCGCTTAAGGGTCAAATTGTTAATTAACAATAGTCGGGATTCAATACTCTTCTAACCCCCGTCAGGGTGGACTTAGAAGCTACTCTAGGGTATTGCAAACCCCGTCAGGGCGATAATAACCTACCTTTGAATGAATAAGCACTTATTATCCAATTGGCTATAAAATTAATTAAGTCCGTCAAGATCAATAACTTCTATCTTACGTCTATTATCTATTTCCGTACCTAAACCCCTCGTCAAGGTGATCCATACGCCACTATATGGAATAGCCTAGATATTAAATCCTATTACTGATTAATTACTTAAATAATAGTCAACAAGCTTAAAATAATAGAAATTGATTAACTACCCAATTGGAATTAAATCATTACAATTCCAAAATTGAAAACACTAAATAAAATAAATAGGGCTCAACCCATAAATGCGTTCATCAAGTACTTAAAGAATTTAGCTCATACTAATGTTTAAAATCACTGAAATAAAATATAAAGGGTTCATAATGAATTACAGAAATAGAAAAACCTAATTAAAGGGTTGAGTATTGCTGTTGTTGAAGAAGGAATTCTCCAGCTTCAGCTTTCTCTCTCCTTTTTGCTTCTCTGACTTCTGCTAAGCGTTGTCTCTTCTCTAATATGAATTGTGTGTTTAAAAACTGAATCTAAAGGCCTATTTATGTTGGCATATAGCCTCCCTTAATAGGTTGTTTTAATGTGACAAATCCTCTTATGTTTAGTGTGCTATTTACTCTTGTTATACATATTCTTTCTTGCACTCTATTTCATCAAAAAGCACATCTTTATCATGTTGATCATAACTTTATTGTTATTTATTATGAAACTAATTCTCTTACAATAAGATTAACCTTATTCTTGTGTACATTGAGAATTAGCCTTAGTGATCAACTTCAAAGGTTCTTAGAATGATGTTTCCAACAACTTTCGTGAAGAAGATTTATTGATCCAAGTCATTATCTTTCAAAGTTACTTGGCGCGGTACACCGGACGAATGGCGCGGTACACCGGACCAAGAATGCGGACCAGGGCGCGGTGCAGAGGCTAGCCCGTCAGTAAGTTAGAAAATCAAACCGTTGAGGTGCGGTACACCGCACGAAAACTTGCGGTACACCGCAAGGAAGGTTTTTCTGCACAAAGTTTAAGTCATAAAGAATATATCCGTTGGAAGATTAATAGATCAGTTGGACCCAAGCCTTATGACCGTTGCAAGCCATTTTCTACTATAAATTGAAGCTCTTTGAAGGCTACAACTACACCAACTAATTACAAACATCAAGGGGCTTAATTGTTATCATTCAAGAAGGTGTCAAGAGCTATACATAGTCAAAATCAATCTTAGTGAGCTTTTAAATCCTTTCAAGGAGTTAATCAAACAAGCCACAAGGTTCTATCTACTCAAGAGAAGTTCACAAGCTTTATAGTTCATATCCACTCTTTTAGGAGTTTAGTTACAAGCTTTTATAAGCAACCCTTTAAACACTTTGTTTCTATCCTCTTAAGTCTAAGTCTTGTAATAGATAGATTAAGAGAGAATTCAAGTATAGGGAGTATACTTGGTATCCTTGTGTTGTGATTACACAAGTGGTTTGTCCTTCGTGTTATCGAAGAGGTTGTAAGGGTTATTGTGTTCTCGACCCGTTAAGAGAGACACGGGAGCTTAGTGAAAAGCTTGAAATCCTAAGGAGGCTTCCTTAGGTAGTGGATGTAGGGAAACCGAACCACTATAAATCACGTGTATCTTTCTATCCCTACTCTATTTACTTTCCGCACTTTATATGTTTGATAATATGCTAGCATGAATATTGTGATATTGATTATCTAGTTTATCTAACATATTGTCATCTAGAGTAGTAAGAGATTAGAAACTCGTTTTACTTGTATCACTTATATATCGAACCTCTTAGCTTATCCATTGTATGATCCCTTAGGAGTTTGATATATTAGTTGACTTAGAAGTTTCTTTCTTAAACCTATAATTGTCCAAAAGATTTTTAATTAGGCATTAATATTATTAGTAATCCTATTCACCCCCCCTCTAGGACTTTCAATTTATAGTGGGAAAAGCGGATTGGGCTTTTAAAAAGAATGATTAGGTTAATTAGAATAAAAGCCCAACCCATTTAATGAAATCCTTTAACTGGTGACCAGCTGTTACTAAAAAAGATGTAACTTTTGTGTCCGGACTCGGAATCACTTCGTTCAACTTGGAAAATCTTCCTGACTTCAAGCTCCATCTACCTCATTTTATGCTCCAAGGCTGAATCAGTGTCTATGATGCTCAAAAACAGTGATTTGTTACAACATTCCAGATTTCATTCTCCACTAATTACTTCTTCGAATCAATTATTCTCACCTTTGACTTCAACGCTTAATCTAAGACTTTTATTTCCCGTTTCTTATCCTTGTCTTGATATTACATCAAATCATAAACCTAAGAACTTTACATTAAAAATAAATGAATTAACGCATAAAAGCTCTAATATATAAATAATCCAAATCCAAGGGAAGAAATCGTAATATGATCAAATAAGCTTAAAAGTCTAGTAAATAAGTCACATAATCACCTAATTTGATGTCTCCTAAGGGCATATAATTAGAACAAAAAGGGAGACATCACCACCCCCGAACCATCTCCCCAATCCCCTTAGTAGTTGTAGCCTTTTATTTTACTTTGTTTCCATTTTAAAATGATAAATCAGCTTCTAGTAAAACCAATCATCTTTTACTATCTCATCACAAGTGTCCTTTTAATATTTACCTTGACTAATTGACTAAGGTGACTTAGGTGCATGTGTTATTATAACACCTTGACTCATGCAGATTTCTTATTCTTCCTCCACCTAGTGTAATGACTACGCCTTAACTTTCTATATATAAATCTAAACACAAGAATTAGGAAAGCAGAAACCATAAAAGAAATAATATAACGCCAACTCTCAATTATTATACCAGTTAAAATTAACGTCAGGGATTCATATAATAATTAGAGGATTTATACAATAAATAATAAAGCTTGGTGAAGATAGGAGATTAGAATAATCCTGGTTAGAAGGATGACCAAACCGATAAAATGCTCGTAATTGATTTTCTTTTCAGGTGAGGGTTTAAATAATGGTTAATATCTTTATCTTTAACCCTATTTTAAATTAATCAGTGATATATTTAATTCGATGATTTTGGACTCTATCTGTTATCTGAATTATATTGTCTCGTTATTATTAGATTAATTGTATTATTTGTCACCGTATGATTAATTGTATATTTGGGATAGCACGACCTACTTCGTCGTCTATCCATTAATTGCAATTGTTATCGTTGTTGAATCGACCTACTTAGTCGTTTCATATTTGATATTTGATATATCTATCGATCGATTGTTCGGCATGATACAATCGTGTGGCACTGGGCGGCAGCGGGCTTGCCAGGGTTAACACGACTATCATGATCTATTCCCACCTAGCGCATGTAACGGAGAGTTCCTTGGCCAATGGGTCGTAGGTTCGGTTTACCCGGTTTATTAACAGTGGGAGTGATAAGGGATCGTGAGTTGCGGCAGGAGTCATAAGGGCAAGACCAAAGTATCATTTGCAACGTGATACTGTATATAGCTAGCTGGGTAGTATGGGCTGCCTAGTTGGATATACACTTATCTGATTTATTTATTTATCGCTTTATGAAATACTTATTTTATATTTTGACCGTTAGTAGTTCAATGACATCGTCTTAAATATAATTACCGCCCTTAGGTTAAAGTCTACATATGACTATTATTTATTTAAGGGGGTTTTACAGACTTAGGTAATACCCGTGTAGTGTCCGTTCTTGACCGTCAGACTTAACTAATTACATAGCCAAAGAGGTAAATACTTCACATCCGAATAGGCATATTCGCCCGGTAGGGGTTTATAGTACTTTAGGATAGCTCCTAGGTCCACCCGACATGGGGCTAGGGTATATTAGAATCCCGAATAGTATAAAATTACCAGCTTAGCCCTTAAACGGAAACATTAATCATATTAACTTAGGTGGATCCCTTTCGAGACTCAAGTACATCTCTCATCTCTGCGTCTACATCCATTTACTTTCAGTATTTTATTTCAGTTAAGCATTTTATTTCAGTAATTTACTTTCTTGCATTCTTAGGGATTAATATCAAAACCCAAACAAATATATTTTACTTTTCTGTTTTAGCAATTATTTCTACTATTTCGATTAATACCAGTGTTATACTATCCGTTCTTAAGAACGAAACCCAATTTATTGGAGTATTACTTGGACAACCGTACACTTGTGGTATGTGGATCCTTTTCTTTTATTGCATTATTTTATAACACCACAGGACCCACCAAGGAGATGCCACTCAACAACGTGTTAGAAGTAGAAATCTTAGATGTTTGGGGTATAGATTTCATGGGACCTTTCATCTCTTCCCATGGTAATATTTATTTTTTGCTAGAGGTAGATTATGTGTCAAAGTGGGTAGAAGCAGTGGCAACACCAAAAAAACGATGCCAAAACAGTCATCTCGTTCTTTAAATCAAATATGTTTTTAAGACATGGTACACCACGTGTTCTTATTAGCGATAAAGGTATCGACTTTATAAAATTTCAGCTGAGAGATGCCCTACGTAAGTTGGGGGTGAGACACTGACTTCAACAGGTTATCATCCCCAAACTAACGGTCAAGCCGAGGCCTCTAACCGAGATATCAAATCTATCCTAAAGAAGACCATGAAAAAAACAAGGAAGGACTGGTCACTAAAGCTTGATGATGCTCTCTGGGCTTACAAAACAACAGTTAAAACACCAGTTGGGGCATTTCCATACCGCATGGCCTACGAAAAAGCCTGTCATCTTCCTATCGAAATTGAATACCCTACTTTTTGGGCTATTAAAGATCTAAACCTAAACTTAGAGCTAGCTGGTAAGCGAAGGATGATGCAGTCGAACGAGTTAGATGAGTTCCGTTTTCATGGCTATGATAATTCACGTCTCTACAAAAAGATGGCATGATAACCAGATTCGCACGAAGAAGTTCGAGAGAGGCGAAAAATTGCTCCTATATAATTCAAGATTCTCAAACTACCCCGGTAAGCTCAAAACCCGTTGGGGAGGACCATACATTGTTAAGAAAGTCACACCTCATGGCGCAATCAAAATAAAACATCCAACAGAGCCAAAGGCCTTCATGGTGAATGGCCATCGGTTGAAGATATACCATGATTGTGAGGACTTCGGAAGGGAGGAGACCATACATCTCCTAGAACAAGTGTAACCCGAGGTAACATGTCGAACTAAACGACGTTAAAAAAAGTTCATTTTGGGAGACATCCTTTGATTAAATTGCTTTTTAGTGAATTTATGTTTTGTAGTGTATAATATTAAGTTAGTGTATAATTTTAATGTGTTTACAAGCTAATAGGAGAGAAAAGTAGTGTGCTATTGTGTAGGAAATGAGTTTGAGGTAAAAAGACGGAAGAATTGCAAAAATCCGCAGCTAGTTACGGTACACACACTCTAGCCGGGGTGCACCGCACCCTACAAAACCGTGACGGAGGTGTGAGGAATTGGGTACACGTGTGAGACCACTTGGCAAAATCCGTATATTCACCCGTGCAAACCCGTGCCACGGTGTCATCCAGAGAGCTACACCGCAGAGGAGTGGCGGTATACCACAACAAGATAAACCTTCACCACGGTTAATGATATCTGGTTCGTTTGCGAGAGTCAACAAGTAAAAAACTGTGTTGTTGGTCGCGTCAGACCGTGTCATGGTCCAAAGTCAGAAGGTTCGTGCGGTACACCGCGCCAATAGAAAAACAGTCCCCACGATTTGTAATACAGGTTCAATGCCGAGAGGCCACATGGCCAGACCGCTTCGTTCAATAGCGCAAGAACGTGACACGGGGAGTTGACGTCACCTGCGGTACACCGCAGTAAGACAGTTTGAAGAAGTGAAATTGATTCTTTTTTGGATTCCTACCAGACAAGACCTAATCCTTGCCTCTTCCAACCTTCCCAACATGGAATTTCCAGACTCAAACTCTATAAATACACCTTGAAACTTAATCAAACCTTCAAACAAACACAAAAACACCATCAAATCTTTCCTCCATTCCCCATAAACATATAATCTTCATCAAATCCATTCCATAGCACCACAAAACACCAAAGATCATCAAGTTTTCAATATTTCTTCCACCACATGTCAACTATTATTTCTTCTATTATTGATAATCCTTTATCCAAACAACAACCGCAAGCCACACCAATCTTTCATAACTTTATTTCATACTTGGTTCATCTTGAGTCATGGGTTAAACAAAGATGACTAACAGAATAGATGCTAGGGATTACAAGAGGGAGTGTTACATATTAGGGAAGAAAATGAATTTGCCTTGAGCTACAAAAGAAAAATCCATCGATCTTGATGAGCCAAGTACAAAGAAGTCAAAGCTCGAGGCAACAACAACCACTACACATAAATAACAAGAGAAAGAGGGTACCCATTAAGCATGAAGAAAAGGCACCAATAGAAGATCAAGGTTCATTTTCAAATCTTAATGACAAATAAAAAGGTGTATCAACTCCACCAGAGTGGGAAGGGACATTTGCAAACAAAATTACAAGCTTAGAAAACAGATATCATTGTTGCTGGATGGAAATTCTGAGGATGAACTACAACATCGACAAGATCGCAAATATATTGGATATAGAATTCGATTCTCCTTTGGAGGTTGAATGTAAAAAGATGCTTTATGGCAAGGTACCACCTTCTAATCCTTCTCCTTAGTTTATTATGTGTATTATCATAGTTTATTTGAAATTTTATTACTTTATTGAGTCTTTTCGAGTCGTGGCGACACAACTCAGTTTTGAGTCTGGGTGGGGATTCGTTGTCCTCATCTTCCTTTTTTATTGTAATTGTGATATTATTGATAATGACGAGTTTATTATTGTAACCCTTTGCCAGGTTAAAGGTAAATGAGAAAAAATTGAAATATGAAAAAAAAGTTGGTATGACACTCTCCTAAAAAAGGGAGTCATACACAACTTCGAAAAAAGATATATGAAAAAGATTGATAAGATTTGGACCGGCAAAGTGGAATTTGTTATGTAATCATCATAAAAATCTTAATTTGGTTATTTCAGGATGCGAATAAGATAATCAAAATTGTGTTGAGTGAGAAAATCTTCAAGTGAAACTCAAGCTCTATGGCGATTCGTTGATGAAATGTGAAGAGAGAGCCAAAATCTCACTTTTCATTATTATAACATATTATACGGTCCCTAAGCCACATTATAACCATAAAACCTTAGGATTTCTAACTAATTGATGGAGGAACAATGGAACAATTAGGGCATAGATGATTGAACCATTGGATACTATATTAGGACCTAAGGGTGAGCAAATGAGAACCAGAAAACTAAACCAAACCAAAAAACCGGAAAAAACCAAACCAAAAAAAATAAAACTCGAATAACAAAATGGTTCGGCTTTTAATTTTTCAAAAACCTAATTTTTGGTTCGGTTCGGTTTACTATGCAAAAACTGAACCAAGAAAACCGAATAAAAAGCGAACTAGCGAAGGAAAAAATAGGGAATGTGTGAATTTTTTTATAATAATTATGTGGGTGAAACTTTTCTTGAGAATTTATCATCTACGTGAAATTTTAGTTATACTATTCGATGGTGCTATTAGTGAATCTTTTTGTCACTATTATAAGTATCATTACTTGATTGATTTTGTAAATCATGATTGTATGAAGTAGAAAGTAACATATTTAAATTTATTGTAGTATTGTAAATTAAGATAAGTATTGTTAGATTATAAGTTTATATTTAATTGATATATTTATAGCCCACCTGGACAAGTAATAGTAGCATATCTGTATTGGAATATTAGTCTCTATTGGACAATGTATTTCAAGAAATGGGATGAAAATATTATTGACCAAGCATCCGAATTCAAAGTGAACCAAAACTGAACCGAAAGGAACCAATTCGGAACCAAAAACCGAATGTGGAACCAAATGCAAACCACCCGGTTTGGTTATTTAATTATAAAAACCTGAAATATTTGGTTCGGTTCTGGTTTTGGGCAAAAACCGAGACGAACAGAACCATGCTCACCCCTATTAGGACCTATGATCACCCTATAGCTGTTTACACAAACTGAGTTGAAGACCTCTCCTTCTGGCATTGCGAAGTTAATCTGGACTTTAATTTATAGATTGTTGATTATATGTATATTAAGCATGTGTGTGCATTGTTTCTTTAATATTACTATATGAGATATTTCAGGATATTGCTCTAGGACCATTCATTACTTTATATTCTTCTTCTTGTTCTTCGATTTTGGACTATCCTACTATTCTTATCTTTATTGTATCGGGGCGATATAACTTTGAGTTGGGGGTCTTGATGTCTCCGTATTTTTGATATATTAAACTATACTTGTGACATCATTTAAGGGGTATTTAGTACTTAATTTCAGGATGTTCCCCATTTATTCAAGCTTTGCACATTCTTGTCTAGTTTTAGGTGTTTTGTTATTTTATGAGATTTTGCGCGTAATTTGTGTATCATTTAGGTATATGGAAACTATTACACCTATCGAAACTGATTTAAAGTGGAAAAGTAAAGATAATCCCTTAGTCATACTCAAAAAGAAAATGTTTGGATATATTTGGAAAGTAAAGAATATGGCATGCTGAAAAAACGTTCACTAATTGAATTGTTGCAGAAAGTCGGTCACGAATTTGGAGGAGCCCTCTGACAAAATAATAGATCTTTTTACCGCGGTCGTTTTGACTGGTCGTACACTAAATTCGATAAATAAAGAAGGAGATATGACCAAATTAAAATATGCAAAGGTTTATCCTGTCCTACAACTTAGTAATACGAATTTTGGTGAGATTAGGATTCCATTACTTGGGGATTACTCCATATTTCGACCAAAGCCATATATATCCATTCCTACCTTGAAAATAATCATCCTTTCTATTCCAAATCAACCTTTAATCAACATAGAAGAAAGTGACAAGAAGACAATAACGTTGGAAGTTGTTCATGCCATTCACCATGCCGCACAAGGCTTCTAGCGACTACACGAGTAGTCGCTTATACGTAGATAAGTAGTCGCGAGAAAGAGGATCAGGGATCTAACGACTACAAGTAGTCGTTAAAATTTAGTCGCTAGAAACTAGTCGTTAGAAGCCAAACCTTACGACTACGTGTCAAAAAGTAGTCGTTAGAGGTTGTGGTCTTATTAAAGACTACCATGTAGTCATTAGATGGTTGGTACTCTTCGCGACTACCAAGTAGTCGCTATTAACTTTATTATCTACGACTACTTTGTAGTCGTTATTAGTAAGGCTTATTAACGACTACAATGTAGTCGGCCTTCTAATTAGCGACTACATCTTGTAGTCATTATCGACTACATGTAGTCGCTATTGATTTTTTTTAAAATATAAAAATATGATTTTTGAATTATTTTAATTACAATACTGCAATTAAAAATATTTCGAAAATCATATTTTTTTTATTTTTTTAAATACAATTAATTATTAAAAATACAATTAATAATTCAAAATACAATTAATAATTCAAAATAATTAATTAAAATATAAAAATATACCAAATTCAACCAAAGTCAACATAAGTCAAACCAAGTCAAGAAAAAGTCAAAGTCAACAAAAGTCAAACCAAACCAAAATAAATAAAAAGTCTTAATACATAACCGATAAATATAAAAGATAAAAACTAACAATATCGATCTAGAGTCCTATCCGGCTATAAACATCGTCTTCATTCTCGGACTCGTCTTCATCTTCATCACTATCATCATCACCATCTTCTTCAACATCTTCATCACCGCTAGGAGGAGTGGGGTCCGCTGTCATAGGCTGGAGGGGGGGCTCTCCTTTCTCTGCCCTCAACTGGTTAATCCACGAGATGGAATCACTCACAACAGCCTGGGAATAAACAGGAGGCTTGGTTCTGGTAGAGCAAACTTCAAGGCGGGGGAACTGTGGAAGTTCGTTGGCTAATCGGAGCTCATTAATCGCCGCCATCATCTCCGCATGCTGCTCGGCCTGGGCTGGAGTAGTCGAAGCTTTCTTCTTCCCCTTTTTCGGTCGACCCATGCCCGATTTCTAGCTCCTCTTTGGCGAACCGATAGCCTTCTTCGAGGTGTTCCTTACGTGCTCGATTTGCTCCTTTTGAGTCATGCCTTGACCGTCGTTTGACTCAGATTGCCTCTGAGTCACCTGCTCCTTCATGACATCCTTGAGCAATTTCTGTTACATATTAAACAATAAAAAAAATATTAAATTTGATTTAAGATTAAAAATATAATTAATAATTTAATTATAAAAGAACTTACATCAGCTTTTTCGTAGCCCTCCGACCTCCACTGTTTCGTCTTCTTGCTTTTACCCACCACCTCGAAAAAACCGCCCATACGCGGAATCGGGATGTCTTCCTGTGTCGCCTCATCCCTGACCACCAGCTTCCCCACCCGGGATTAAATCTTCACCCTGTTTCATTAAAAAAAATATTCAAAATAAATAATAAATAAATAATAAATAAATTACTTAAATAAAAAATCACCTCATAAAGCATATCCCGAGTTCGGGAATATTTTCTCGACCCCGCTCCACTCTTATTCTTCTGTTTTTCTCGATTCTTTTTATTTTCACTTGCTTGATGCTGAAAAAAATTAAAATTCAATTATTAATAAATTCAATTATAATTTAAATAATAAAATTAAATTAAAAAGATTGAGTGTATACCCTTGCTTTCCTTGAACCCCAATACTCACAACATCTTACCCAAATCTCATCGGACAACCAATCCGGTTTCAAACCCTTTCTCCAGTAGTTTCTCTTCGTGTTATGTTTGTAATCTTTAAACCTAATTCTCATCGTATCGTCCAAATTACCAACAATCCAATTCCAATCTTTTTATTTCTTCCAACTCGGTATGTCGAAAAATTTCTATAAAAAAATTATATGAATTTAAATTAGAATAATAAATTAATTTTAAAAAATATTAACAGTTTTATCTTTACTGATAATCTCTTAATGACTGCGATTTTGCCAGCATCCGGAACTTTATCCCACGCACTGTAACACGGTGAAATCCTCTCTCGGACATTAATACCGATCACTTGGGAAACGTGGTGCCCGTACTTGCCGGAGGGATTCCACGTGTCGTCAAGAATGCAGAAATCGACCGGCAAAGGCCACCCGACCGCTTTGAGTGCCCTAATGGCAGTTTTTAGGGCCGCGCTACCCAATTTTTTGCGTCGTACTGGTTCTATTTTAAAATAGAATTAATTAACGTTTACGTTATTTTATAAGCAATTTTGGATTTAAATTGTTTTTTTTACCGGCTTGGTTTGGGCAGTCAGCCAGATTTCTGTTTGGATTCTGGTTTGGATCCCTACCCCCACCGTCCCCTCCGTACTGCATACTCATCACATCGGTAATCTGACATTTTGTAGTGTAATTAAAATATAGAATTAAAAATAACATAAAAAACACGAAATTATTACATCACAAAAGAAAAACATGAAAATAAAAATAAATAAATTATTATAATTATAAAGTAAATAAATTAAATAAATTAGATAAATTAAATAAATTAAATAAATTAAATAAAGTAAATATAGCATCGGCAAGCTTTAACATCCAATATATAGCACACGTACAGTCTGTATTATACAAAAATAATTATATTAGTCATATAGTAAAATAAATTATAATTTTTTTAATATTTAAAATTCTATTATTATATAGTAAAATAAGTTTTGCTATATTGCACTTTGGTCCCTCTATTTTTTTAACAAACACTTTTAGGCAAAAAATGTCAAATTACATGGATTTTTTTAATTACATTTTTATCCTTTTAATTTTCTAAAATTAAATTAAACCCTAAAATTGCATGTTAGTCCCTATATATTTTTTTAAAATTGCATGTTAGTCCCTGTATATTTTTTAATACAATTTTAGGCCAAATAGTAATTTCATTCTAACACTTTTTTTATATTAAATTCCTAAACAATCATAACAAAAATCATAAAATTCCCAAAAAATCATAAAAATTAATTTTCATAATCTAGCATAAATTAAATGTTTAAATTAACATAAACTTAACCCTAGTAACACAAATTAAATTAGGAATTCCTAAACAAGCAACCAAAAATGGAAAAAAATTATTTCAATTACTCAAATTAATTCTTTTACCCATTTAGCATCAATTTTGTGTTTAAAATATCACAAACAACACTCTAATAGCACTAATTGTATTCAGAATTACACTACACATGTAATAATCAAAATAAAAAAATAAAAAATGAAACATGAAAATTAAAGCACAAAAAAAAGTTGGAAAAATTACCTTAGAAGCTGAAATTGAAGCTGATTTGATGATGAATCCATGCCATAGTCATTCGGATTTATAAACAAATAGAAAAAAATTTAATTAGAAATTAAAAATGGAAAAAAAGCTTAAAAATTGGATGACGATGGAAGAAAATAAGATTGTGGTTTGGATTTCATTACCTTTTATGAAGATTTGATGTTGCTTTGCTGCTTGAATCGCCTATTGGAGTGGGTGAAATAGAGCTCTCGGTTTTTTTTGGTTTTTTGTTTAAGGAATGAATGAGAATAGTGAGCTCTCGATGAAAATATAGGGCTTTCTTTCTAGCGACTACTTCATGTAGTCGCTAGATATAGGGGAAGTAGTCGCTAGTTATGTGGTGACTTACACGTGTCTGTAAGTTGACCACGTCAACAGGTTTTTCGCGACTACTATGTAGTCGCTAGACCTCAAACTAAAACGCGTGTCCTTTCGTGGGCGGGAAAATGGACCGCCATCCGGGTAGTGGGAAATTAATTCACTTTTTCGCGACTACTTAGTAGTCGCTAGAGATAGATTATCATTAGCGACTAGTTCATAAAGATGAACTAGTCGCGAAAGGTGAGATGTAGTCGCTAGTTTTTTTTTAATTTAACCCAATTCCCTTTAGAATAATACAATATTTCAATTCAATCCCAAATAATCATATAACATAATTCAATTCAACTCCAAACAATCACAAAATTCTATTCAACTCCGAACAATCACTAAACTTGAGTGTTTGGGGTATTCAGTCAACATTTAGAGTCAAACTTAAATGTTTGGAGTATTTAGTCAACATTTAGTGTCAAACCTAAGTGTTTGGGGGTATTCAGTCAACTATTTGAGTCAAATGTTAGTGTTTGGGGTATTCAGTCAACTATTTGAGTCAAACTTAAGTGTTTGGGGGTATTCAGTCAACAGATAGTCAACTATTTGAGTCAAATGTTAGTGTTTGGGGTATTCAGTCAACTATTTGAGTCAAACTTGAGTGTTTGTGGTATTCACTCAACTATTTGAATCAAACTTAAGTGTTAGGAGTACTTAGTCAACATTTAGCGTCAAACTTGAGTGTTTGGAGTACTTAGTCAACTATTTGAGTTAAACTTAAGTGTTTGGGGTATTCAGTCAACATTTAGAGTCAAACTTGAGTGTTTTGAGTACTTAGTCAACTATTTGAGTCAAACTTAAGTGTTTGGAGTACTTAGTCAACTATTTAAGTCAAATGTTAGTGTTTGGGGTATTCAGTCAACTATTTGAGTCAAACTTAAGTGTTTGGAGTATTCAGTCAACTATTTGAGTCAAACTTGAGTGTTTGGGGTATTCAGTCAATATTTAGAGTCAAACTTGAGTGTTTGAAGTACTTAGTCAACTATTTGAGTCAAACTTAAGTGTTTGGGGGTATTCAGTCAACATTTAGTCAACTATTTGAGTCAAATGTTAGTGTTTGGGGTGTTTAGTCAACTATTTGAGTCAAACTTAAGTGTTTGGGGGTATTCAGTCAACTATTTGAGTCAAACTTGAGTGTTTGGGGTACTTAGTCAACTATTTGAGTCAAACTTAAGTGTTTGGAGTATTCAGTCAACTATTTGAGTCAAACTTAAGTGTTTGGGGGTATTCAGTCAACTATTTGAGTCAAACATAAGTGTTTGGAGTACTTAATCAACTATTTGAGTCAAACTTAAGTGTTTAGGGGTATTCAGTCAATATTTAGTCAACTATTTGAGTCAAATGTTAGTGTTTGGGGTGTTTAGTCAACTATTTAAGTCAAACTTAAGTGTTTGGTGTATTCAGTCAACTATTTGAGTCAAACTTGAGTGTTTGGAGTATTCAGTCAACTATTTGAGTCAAACTTGAGTGTTTGGGGGTATTTAGTCAACTATTCGAGTCAAACTTAAGTGTTTAGAGTATTCAGTCAACTATTTGAGTCGAACTAAAGTGTTTGGGGTATTCAGTCAACTATTTGAGTCAAACTTAAGTGTTTGGAGTACTTAGTCAACTATTTGAGTCAAACATAAGTGTTTGGAGTATTCAGTCAACTGGTTGAGTCAAACTTAAGTGTTTGGGGTATTCAGTCAACATTTAGTCAACTATTTGAGTCAAATGTTAGTGTTTGGGGTGGTTAGTCAACTATTTGAGTCAAACTTGAGTGTTTGGAGTATTTAGTCAACTATTTGAGTCAAACTTGAGTGTTTGGGGGTATTCAGTCAACTATTTGAGTCAAACTTGAGTGTAGCAAAATAAATTCAAATTCAACTCCAAAAACCAACAAAATGTTTTAATACAAATAAACCAAAATAAAAAACTCCTAAACAGTATCAAATCCACTAATACCTATAGGTTCATCATCGCTATCAACCTCTATAGGTTCTTCTTCATCTCCGTATTCATCCAAGGTGTCATCATCAATTTCATCGTTTTCATCAATAACCATATCAAAAGCCAAATCAATACAAAAATGAGCTGGGTCAATCTCGATCTCCTCGGTGGATGCCAAGTTCACCAGATCTGAAACCGTCTCGGTGTTCATTAAAGGGATCGTGACACTCGCGTCTTCAGTAGGCAGTGATTCTGCACCCCATCACTCGGGACTCAATCCATGTCTATCATTGAGTTCCCATACTACTTTCCACCCTTTCTTCAATTTCCTTGAGTTAATCTCATCGATGCAAAATACTTTTTTTGCTTGAGTAGTTAAGATGTACGGCTCTCCTTCCCAAAAAAATTTAGACGTGTTAATAATAGTTACCCCATTCTCTGTCCTCGCGGTACTCGTGTTATACCAATTACACTCGAATAGCACAGCGGAACAATCATCATCAAATGTTACCTCTACAATCTTGACTATTTCACCGTATATGGTTTTCCTTCATACATGGTGCATACCCCGTAATCTTGTGTCACCCTTGTTTCACCTTTTTCACGAGTAACCCATTTAACACCGTTCATAACACATGAATCGTCCTTATAAACCGCACCATCAGACTTACTAGCCAGTGAAATCATCTCACTTGTAGCGAATGCATCACCTTCTTTTTCCATGCCATAAACCTACAAGCATAAACAATAATAACATTGTTGTCTAAAATGGCATATTAATTTGGTATTTGAATGGATCTATACCTTATGCATAAACCAGTCTCGGAAATTTTGCCGGTGTTTCCTAACTTTATCGGCTACAGTACCCGATAGCGTGGCTTTGTGTTCTCTGCAAATTTGACGAGCAGATTGAATACATTTTTCATAATGAATAAACATTTAATAAATAAATTAAAAACTTACGTCATCAAATGTTGGATTTCATCGCAATTAAGTAGGATATACCAGTCGATTTGCTCCTTCTCGCTGTATTGCAAATTACCATACTCTTTTTTACCTAAAGGAATACATTGACTCTTAAATACGGACAAATCTTTAGGTTGAGCTTCGATCTCGGTATATCTATCCGGTTCATTGAACTTTGTTTTTTCTTCTTAAAGATAACGCGATATGAAAGTCAAAGTCTCCTCTACAACGTACCCCTCGACGATGGAACCCTCTGGCCTAGCCGGGTTTCGTATGTACTCCTTTAATTTCTTTAGATACCGCTCAAACGGGTACATCCAACGCATCTGAACCAGTTCGCCTAACAAAGCTTCGTCATATAAATGTATAACCAGGTGGATCATTATATCGAAAAACGCGTGAGGTAAAATCATTTCCAATCGACACATAACTTCAACCACTTTCACCTTACCTGATTCTAACTCTTTCCTACTAAGATTTTTATTACAAACGACTCTAAACACGTTAGCAAGCCCAATAATCGCATCACTAATCGCTTTGTCGTCGATAAGCCCTGGGATACTAGCCACGAAAAGATACTGCATCATCACGTGACAGTCGTGAGATTTCATTCCTATAATCTTGCCCAAGTCACTTTGAACATTATTTCTTAAACTCGATGCGAAGCCATCGGGAAACTTCTGTGCCTTCAACCAGTCAAGAAATACTTTCCGCTTTTCCGTTGTTAACGTATAATTTGCTCGATTAAGTATTTGTTTACCGCCTCTCGATGTCAACCACAAATCTTTCCTGATTTTCATAGCCTCGAGATCCATTCTTGCTTTCACGTTGTCTTTGTTAACTTTCCCATCAAGACCTATAACTGTGCCGAGAAGAGCATCACACACGTTTTTCTCGCAATGCATGACATTAATGTTATGTTTCAACAAATTTTTGGGCCAATAAGGTAAACGATAAAAGATACTCTTTTTCTTCCAATTGAATAGACGTGGACCAGTTTGCCTCACGATCTTTCCCCCAAAATCCTTGTGTTTACCGGGAAGCACAATGGGAAGCCCATCTAACTGTGTCTGAATATCGTGTGGACTATATTTCTTCGGTGGGCCCATATGATCGGCTTTCGGGTACAAAACCATTTCGCTTCTAAATCGACGCCCGATAGGTAACCAACGTCTATGGTCAAAGTAAGCAACCCCTTTCTTCATACTCAATGACAACGTAGAATCCATGCATTCTGGACAAGCTAAGCAACCTTGACCCGACCATCCAGAAGTGTATGACCTAGCGGGGTAATCATTAGTCGTAAACAACAAACAAACCTTCATCATAAACTCTTCCTTCTTGTGGGCATCATACGTAAGGATCCCTTTATCCCACAACTCGCCCAACTCATCTATAACAAGTCGAAGAAAGACGTCCATGTCCTTGCCGGGTGAACGGGGTCCAGGAATCAACAAACAAAGCTGGAATGTCGTCTCCTTCATACACTCCCACGGTGGTAAGTTGTAGACGGTCAATATAACCGGCCACATGATGTACGAGTTGTTCTGCATAGAGAAAGGGAAAAAGCCATCGATACCCAAACCCAAGAACACATTCCGAGGTTCACTAGCAAACTCAGGATGTAACTAAACAAATCTCTTCCAACTATCACCATCAACTAGATGACGCAACAAATCTGGATATGTACTCTTCCCTGTTCGGTGCCAGATCATATTTTCTGCAGTGTGTCTCGAAGCATAAAGTCACTGCAGCCTAGGGGCAATCGGGAAATATTGGATTTTCTTATGCTCTACTTTCTGACCCTTCTTCGGGTCCCATCTGGATTCACTACATACTGGACACTTTTCGAGGGAGTCATTCTCCTTGTAAAATAGAGAACAATCGTTCACGCAAACATCGATGGTATTGTAACCCATACCTAAACTTTTTAACTTTTTGTTGCACGCCTCATATAACTCGGGCAAGGTATGAGGTTTGGGCTACACACGACACAGAAGATCAAGCAACTCGGTGAAAGACGTGTAAGTCCACTTGTTCTTCACCTTCACGTGCATTAGCTTCGTAATGAAATTTAATGAACTCATTACTGTGCAACCAGGGTATAACTCGGTCTCTAATTCGGAAAACATCATTTTGAATTTGCCACGTGCTGAACTGTTCGAGTCTATCATCTCGGTGTCACCGGAATGACCACCACCCTCATAATTAGGTCTCAAATCTTCGTAGACATCCAACATTTCATTTTCTTCATATCGAGTCTAGGGAATTTCCTCGCTCTCACCATGCTTTGTCCAAATCTCATACGTGGACAAAAACCCAAATTGTAAAAGATGTGCCCTAACTTTGACCACGTTATACCGACGATAATTCGAACACCCATTACACGGAAAAAAAATTGTTTCTTCAGGATCTTTATTTTTTTGAGCAAAAACAAGAAATGCTTCTATCCACTTAATAAATTCACGCGAAACTTTATGAGCAGAACCAATCCAACTTTTATCAATACCCGAAGCCATAATCAACTACTCAAATATAAAAGAATACAACATAAATGTCTCATAAATAAAATAAAAAAAATTATTACATCACCAATTAAATACATAAAAATAAATTAAAAAGGAAGATTATTACATCACCAATTAAATACATAAATATAAAAAAAATTATTACATCATCAATTAAATACATGAATATAAAATGAAAAAAATTATTACATCACCAATTAAATAAATAAATATAAAATTAAAAACACACAAATTATTGCATCACCAAATAAATGCATAAATATAAAATTAAAAGCATACAAAATATAACATCACCAAATAAATACATAAATATAAAATTAAAAGCATACAAAATATAACATCACTAAATAAATATATATCCTATTCATGCATTTATGTCTCATACAATAATATATATATATATATATATATATATATATATATATATATATATATATATATATATATATATATATATATATATATGTATGTCATATAAAATTATAAGATGATTAGAGATATATACATAGTGATACTATATATTTAGCATTAGCTATACAATTGTAATCAAATAAGAAAAAGATGAAAAAGATACCTACTTTTGGGCAAATTTAGAAGGAAAAATTGATAATTGAGGAGGTCCCACGTTGTTGTTTGACCCGGAAAAGTTTTTCCACGTGTTGAAATACCTAATAAGTGATACTATTTACCATTAACTACACAATTGCATGCAAATAAAAGAAATTTGAAAGAGTTTTATGGAACAAAAAATACCTACTTTTGGGCAAATTTGGAAGGAAAAATTGATAATTGAGGCGGTCCCACGTTGATGATTGACCCGGGCAAGCTTTCCCAAGTCATGAAATAATTTTTGATGATGAATTGTGAAAAAAAAATGGGAGAGTTTTGAGAGAAAGAAAGAGAAATTATAAAATAATGGTGTTTTGAGTATCCCAATTCGCAACTTGCTGTAATAAATATGCCACCACTAATCGCGACTACACGAGTAGTCGCTAAAGATACACATGTAGTCGTTAATGAAGTATTTTAACGACTACTTTAAGTAGTCATTAAATAATCTCACCACTAGCGACTACTCATTGGCGGTGGGAAATTAATTAAAAAATACAAAAACCATTCGCGACTTCTTACTAAGTATTAACGACTACTTCTTGTAGTCGTTAAAAACAAAAATTACTAACGACTACTAGGTAGTCGAGAAACATACCATGTAGTCGTTAAAAATATGTAGTCGCTAATGGTGCTTGTCTTTAGCGACTACATAGCGTAGTCGCTAGAAAATTAGTCGCTAGAGAGCCGCGTTGTAGTAGTGATTCCAACCCTTCACCTTTGTAATTTATTTTCTTTCTTTCTCCAATATGAACTAATTATATTTAGCTTGAGATTAGAATATATCGGTATGAACCCTAGACTTGTATTATATCTATTTTAATTTGGCATGTCCTTTTACATTTAATGGAAATTAGTAGTGATAACTTTGTTATTATGTGCTTTGATATATTGTCTATAGTTCTTGCGGTGCGCAACGTATAGGATTGCCATAGTAGTTTGATGGTGACCCGGAAGGGATGTCTAATTATTGAAACATCACATAAACGTCTAGTGTGCGATAATTATCCTGACGGGCTTGCCTAACTAGATAGTCACTAGGGTTTGAGATTAACCACCCACTTTACCCTAGTCCCCTAGTAATTGTTAGGCCGCCTCCTAAGTCCAGCCGGAAGGGGATATGAGGAATATAGAATCCTAGCTATTGGGTATCACACAATTTTCCCTTATATAATAATTATAAAACAAGGCTAGTGGGGATTACTTGCTATATCTCGAGTTAAACTCTCATACCATTTCTTTTTTCTATTTATTTTCCTGTATTTATCTTATTTAGTTAAATGTTTAGAGTTTTAAAAACAAAAAGATATATTAGAGTCTTTTAGTGTATCATTTTTCTAACTTCTTTTATTTGCATTTTATATTTGCATTATTCATAGTTAACTTTCATAATCCGTGCGTATAATTCTATTTATAAACTAAACTTGTATACGATTTGTGATATTTATAATGAGTAACGTAGTGGATACAGTGTTTAGTTCTTTTAATATTTATATAGTTATTTTATCACACCCTAACTATATATATATATATATATATACACTACTGGAATTCGATTGTTTACCGACGACACGTGTCGTCGGTAAACACCGATAATTCGTCGTTAAAAGGGATTACCGACGACGCCTCGTCGTTAAGACGTCGTTACTAGAAATTGGTCGGTAAATCAAGACTTACCGGCGAATAAAGCACTATTCGTCGGTAATCTTACCGACGAAACGACGTCGTCGTTGATTGGTAAGATTACCGACGACTAGTCTCGCCGCTATAATGTAATTTGTTTTTCTTTTTTTTTCGTGGCCGATAATTGAATTTATTTATTCTTTTTTTTATATTCTAATTGCCGACAACAATTACCGACGACCTGTTGTCGCTATTTTATGTTTTATGTTTTTTTTTAAAATATAAATCCGGATTAAATAATTGTTTTTTTATGCAATTAGCGACGACATTCAAATGATGAATGTCGTCGTAAATTCAGTATGAATGTCGTCGGCAATCTTTTTTTTTTTTTTTAAATTTTTAAATTCATTTTTTTTTAATTTTTTTTTATTTGATTTTTGTTTTTATTATAAATGTAATACGAATAAAATTGATACATATGACAAAAAATTTCAATAATTAATAGAAAAAACCAAATCATAATTAAAACCATAAAAAAAGTCTTACAAAAAGTCAAAACAAGTCAACATAAGTCAAACACACCAAAAAAAAGTCTAAAAAAACCGAATCATAATCAACATAAGTCTAAAAAAACCAATTAAAAAGTCAAACTATTACAAACCAAGTCCAACTCAAATAAAAACCAACTCCAACTAAGCATCATCATCATCATTCCTTTCATCTCCTCGTTCCTCGGGACTCCTTCTCGGGGGGGGGGGGGGGGCTGGGGGGGCTGGGGGTGGGCGACCGGGGCCATTCCTTGAGCTATCCTCATACCATTTAAGGTATCGAATAGCGTGTCCATTAAGCTCGGCTGACTCGACTGGCTCGAAGAACTCCCGGTCGATGTGGAGGTAGGATCTGGTATAGGTTCAAGACCTTGTTTGACTCGAAGCTCGTTCATGCCTGCGAACATCGCCTTCAGTAGATCCTCGGACGCAGCATCGGCTTTTGCTTGTTTCCGTGATCTCTTCCGCACCCCTCCAATGGTAGGCACCCAATGTCTCGACTTCGGTGGGGCCATGACCTCCAAAATGGTCTCTAAAATAGCATCCATCTGCTCCTCCGTAGAAACCTCGGTGCCATTGGCTGCAGCCTCCACTACCTTCGTCTGCATCTTCCCCCGTAAAACAGCCTATAATTAGATTTAATTTAAAAATAAATTAGATTAATATCAAAGTAAAGTTAAAAATAAAATATTTAAGTAATGAAAAAAAAACTTACACTTGCTTTTTCCAACCGATCGTCCCGATAGCTGTCACTAGCCGAATCGTATGCAAGATGATCGAAGTAGCCGCTCAATGGAGGAAGCTCCATCTCCTCTTGGGTCTCTTCGTCCGTGAAAATCATCGGCTCCTTCGTCACGGTCTTAAGCGTCCCCTATACAATTTTCAATACCGAATATTAAATAACTAAAAATAAATAAATTATTAAAAACATTAAATTAAATTTTTATTAAATGTAATTATACCTCCATAATAACCTCCCTAGTCTGGGATAGGTTCCGAGACCCAGCCCTACTCGCACTAGTCTGCTGCTCCCGGTTTTTCCGATTAATCTCCGCCTGAGCCTACAAATAATAAACAAAAATAGTTATAAATCTAATAAATAACGAAAAATAGTTGTAATAAATAATTTTTTTTGTTACCTGGGCATTCAGATCGTCCCAATTCTTCTTCGCAATAGCCCAATACTCGGGTTTAACATCCGGGGGAGCGAGACCGTTGTTGTAGTAATCCGACTTCAAGTCGGATTTCCATCTCCGATAGCAGGCCGATTGCATACTGGTCAACTTTTCGCAAATATCCTCCCAGTCACCTCTTCTCCTCCACCCCTCCACGTCAAAAAATTCTTGAAGACGGCTGTAAATACCCCCTATCCGACCTTCGGGGACCTCTATCCACTGTTTGTAAATGGGGGGTACAAATTCTCGAACCGCGTGCCCGATGACCTGACCCACGTGTTTATAGTGGGGGCCCACTATATTCCACGTCTTGTCGATGACGGAGAATTCGATCGGTATGGGCCACCCAACTCTCTTAAGCGTCTCTTGGGCGGTTCGGATAGAGGTGGTGCTTCGGGGTTTCCGAAGTCTTCTCTTCGGATTTCCTGTTAAATTGAGTATAATTTATTAATTATTTATTCGAAAAAAAATCAAATTTATGAAAAAAAAATGTATTATGTATTTTTACCTGAAGGTTGGTCGCAGTCTTGGAGTCCCCGATTAGGACCCCTCGGGGGATCGCTTCCGAATCCATCACCATCGTGACCACGTCCCATAACATCAGCCATCTACAATTTTGGAAATTACTTATTAGTCCCTATATTATAATTAATTATAAATAAGCCCTTATACTTTTTAATATATTGCAAAAAGGTCCCTATTTTTTCATATATTGCAAAAAAGTCCCTATATTTTCATATATTGCAAAAAGGCCCCTATATTTTTCAACTATACATTTTGGTCCAATTTTCATTTAATCATACAATTTTAATATATTGCAAAAAGGCCCCTATATTTTTCAACTATACATTTTGGTCCAATTTTCATTTATTCATACAATTTTAATATATTGCAAAAAGGCCCCTATATTTTTCAACTATACATTTTGGTCCATTTTTCATTTAATCATACAATTTTAATATATTGCAAAATGGCCCCTAAATTTTCAAACTATACATTTTGGTCCAATTTTCATTTAATCATACAATTTTAATATATTGCAAAAAGGCCCCTATATCACATAACAAGTCAAAATCTCTGAAAATCATATCGTAAACATATCATACACAATAAACAATGCAAAAATCCTATCAAAACCCTAGTTTTCTTTCAAAAATCATAAAATTCATCATTCTGTTATGTTTTTAATTCCAAAAATATACTAAACAACCTAAAATAACATCATCAAAATTCGGAATATGCTAAAAACATCATTACAATCATAAAAAAAATCAATCCAAAAAACCCAAAAAAATAAAAAAGCAAAATAAAATCGAAAATTGTTACCTGTTACGTGGATAATGTGTAGTTTTCATCCACGAATCCATGCCAGAAACAAGGAAACAAAAAACAAAACAAACAAAAAAGATATTAGAAATTGAAATTAAAAATTAAAAATTAGAAATAGAATGGTGTTTATGGAAGGATTAAGCTTACCTTGTTGTTGGATTTGTTGTTGTATTGCCTCGGAATGGATTGAAATGGGAGGAAATGGCGTTTTTTGGGTGTAATTTTTGTGGTGAGTGAGGAAGAAATGAGCTCGGTTAGGTCATATAGAAACAGAAATTACCGACGACACGGGTCTTCGTCGGTAATCTTTAGTTATTCGTCGGTAATTTAGGACACGTGGCCCACTTCGTACACACGACGCTAGTGTGTCCTTGATTACCGACGACAGGGTCGTCGCTATTCGAGCATATTCGTCGCTAATTTTCGTGGGCGGGAAACTTGACCGCCCATGTTGGCCAATGAAAATTTTTGGGAAATATTAGCGACAAAACAGAGATTGTGTTTCGTCGCTAAAAATTACCGACGACATTCATATGTTGATTGTCGTCGTTAAGCAGTTGCATGTCGTCGTTAAGCAGTTGCATGTCGTCGCTAATTTTTTTTTTTTTTTTTTGTTTTTTTTGTTTTTCTTATTGTTTGTGTGATTCTCCTATTACATATTTATTTATTTTTTCCATTAAATTTTCTTCAATCTTAAACGTTGGTGTGTTTGGTGATTTTGGGAGTCAACTATAGGAGTCAAACTTGAGTAAAGTGATATTGTTTGGTGATTTTGGTCAACTATAGGAGTCAAACTTGAGTCGAGTGATAGTATTTGGTGATTTTGGTCAACTATAGGAGTCGAGTGATAGTGTTTGGTGATTTTGGTCAACTATAGGAGTCGAGTGATAGTGGTTGGATGATTTTGGTCAACTATAGGAGTCAAACTTGAGTCGAGTGATAGTATTTGGTGATTTTGGTCAACTATAGGAGTCGAGTGATAGTGTTTGGTGATTTTGGTCAACTATAGGAGTCGAGTGATAGTGTTTGGTGATTTTGGTCAACTATAGGAGTCAAACTTGAGTAAAGTGATAGTGTTTGGTGATTTTGGTCAACTATATGAGTCGAGTGAAAATTCAAATTCAAATACAAATAAAAAAAAATACAAATAGTCAAATAAAGTTATCAACTAGTCAGTTTCATATCCACTGTCAACTATAGGCTCACCATCACTATCAAACTCAATAGGTTCTTCGTCTCCATATTCTTCCCACGTGTCATCCTCCATTTCCTCGTTCGCAACAGTACTAATTTCAAAAGGCAATTGAATACGAAAATGAGATTGGTCAATCTCGACCTCCTCTGTAGTTGCCAAGTTCATCATAACGGTCAAATTACCAGGGTTAACCAAAGGTATTGTGATTCTCTCATTGTTGGTAGGTAATGATTCCGAACCCCATAACTCGGGACTCCATCCATGCCGATCATTTATTTCCCAAACGGCCTTCCATTCTTTCGATGTTTTCTTTGCACGAATCTCGTCAATGTAAAACACTTTCTTTGCTTGTGATGCTAGAATGTATGGTACGTTTGGCCAATCAACGCTTGCTGTGTTGATAAAGGTTACCCCGTGTTCTATCCTTGATTCACTCTTCTTGTACCACTTACATACAAATATAACAACCGAGCACCCTCCAGTGTATGTTAGCTCCAAGATTTTCAATAATTCGCCGTAATATGGTGACCCATCAAACATGACGCATACACCGTAATCTTGCGTCACTCTTTTTTCTCCTTTACTCTTTGTTATCCACTTTACACCGTTCACAACACATGAATCGTACATATGCACCGCACCATAAGGCATGTTTGCCAATGACACTATCTCAGGGGTAGCTAACGGATCACCACGGGATTCTATTCCATGAACCTGTCATTAAAAAAACATGAGATACATTGAAAATAAAAAGAATACTATTTAAACCAATGTTACATACCTTATCCAAAAACCAATCCTTAAACATTTGACGGTGCATATAATCTATTTCGTCAGTCGTTCCCGAAAGTGTGGATCTGTGTTCACTATAATTGAAATGGTATATAAATAAATCATTATAAATATATAAATATATAAATATATAAATATATAAATATATAAATATATAAATATATAAATATATAAATATATAAATATATAAATATATAAATATATAAACATATAAACATATCAATAACAACGTTACTTACGTCCTAAATGTCTCGATTTCGTCGCAATTATTCAAAATATAATAAATGACGTGCTCCTTATCCTTATACGCTAAAGCACCAGATACTTTCTTGCCAACTGGAGTACACTGGGACTTGAAAACGGATAACTCTCTATGCACTGGCGGTGGTTCGTTGTATCTGCCTGGATCGTTGAACTTTGTTTTTTCTTCACTAAGGTACCTATAAATATATAAATATAAAAATATATATATATATATAAATAAATAAAGATATAAATATAAATAACAATGTTGAACTTTGTTTTTTCTTCACTAAGGTACCTGGATATGAAATTCAACGTCTCTTCCGCCACGTAACCCTCGGCTATTGAACCCTCTGGTCTAGCGGGGTTTCGAATATACTCTTTCAACTTTTTTAAATACCTTTCAAATGGGTACATCCACCGCATTTGAACCGGGCCCCCTAGCAATGCTTCATCATACAAGTGTATCACCAGGTGGATCATTATGTCAAAAAATGCAGGAGGCAGAATAGTTTCTAGTTTGCACATTACTTCAGCCACTTTTGCCTTACCGGTTAACAACTGTTTCCTACTCAAATTCTTGCTACAAACAACTCTAAACACGTTCGCTAAGCCAATTACCGCATCGCTAATCGGCTTATCCTCTACAAGACCTGGAAGACAACAAACAAAGAGATATTGCATCATAACATGACAATCATGCGATTTCATTCCAATAATCTTTCCCGTATCAATGTGAACATTATTCCTCAAACTAGACGCGAAACCATCTGGAAACCTTTGTGCCCGTAACCACTCGAGAAAAATCTTCCTCTTCTCCGCTGATAACGTATACTTTCCTCGCTTTAGTATCGTCTTACCTTCTTCGGATGAGATCCACAACTCCTTTCTAATCCCCAAATCCTCAAGATCCATTCGCGCCTTCACGTTATCTTTGTTTATTTTACCATCAACTCCTATAACCGTACCAAGCAAACTGTCGCACACATTCTTCTCGCAATGCATTACATCGATGTTATGTTTTAACAAATTTTCTGACCAATACGGTAAACGATAAAAAATACTCTTTTTTTTCCAGTTTGTCTCACGCGGCCCTGTTTTTTTTGTCACCTTGCCCCCGTAATCCTTGTGTTTACCGGGAAACACGATCGGAAGCCCATCTAGCTGTGTCTGAATACTAGCAGGACTATGTTTCCTCGGTGGGGCACGTTTATCGGTTTCCTTGTACGAAACCGTATCATCTCTGAGATCATGTTTGATAGGTAACCAACGTCTATGATCAAAGTAAACGACCCCTTTCCTCACCTTCAACGAAGGATTGGAATCCATGCATTCTGGGCAAGCCATGTAACCTTGACCCGACCATCCTGAAGCGTATGACCGAGCCGGGTAATCATTGGTCGTGGACAACACACAAACCTTCATTAAAAACATTTGCTTCGTGTGGGCGTCATACGTATGGATACCTGTTCTCCACAACATGTCCAACTCGTCTATAATAGGGCGGAGAAAGACATCCATGTCCTTTCCGGGTGAGCGGGGACCCGGAATTAACAAACAAAGCTGAAATGTGGTCTCCTTCATGCATGTCCACGGTGGCAAGTTGTAGACGGTCAATATGATAGGCCACATACTGTAGGAGTTGTTCTGCATGGAGAACGGACAAAACCCATCGAGTCCAAGGCCCAAATATACATTCCTAGGTTCACTGGCGAACTCAGGATGTAGCGCTGCAAATCTCTTCCAACTATCACCATCAACCGGATGACGCAACACATCTGGATCGGAACTTCTTCCGGTATGGTGCCATATCATTTCTTCAGCGGTGTGTTTCGATGCGTATAGTCGCTGCAATCTCGGAGCAATCGGAAAGTAACGAAGCTTCTTATGGGGTACTTTGTTACCCTTCTTCGGGTCATATCTTGATTCACCACATACTGGACAATTGTCAAGTTTATCATTCTCCTTGTAAAAGATTGCACAATCATTCAAACAAACATCGATAGTAACATACCCCATGCCCAAACTTTTAAGTTTCTTGTTGCATGCTTCGTAAGAATCGGGCAAGTTGTGAGGTTTCGGTAGAACACGACCAACCAACTCTAACAGCTCGGAGAATGATGTGTTACTCCACTTGTTCTTTACTTTTACGTGCATAAGCTTGGCAATGAAATTCAATGAACTCATCGCTGTACAACCAGGATATAATTCTGTCTCCAATTCTTCGAACAATGAATCAAAACTGTTTTGACTAGGAAGATGTGCGTCTCTCATTTCAATATCTCCCGGATGACCACCAACATAGTAACTTTGTCTCACATCCTCATAAACACGATGCATTTCGCTATCTATGTTTGGTACGTGAATTGTCTCGGGAATTACCACCTCGTTCTCGCCGTGCTTTGTCCAAACAAGATATGTTTTGTTGAAACCGTGTTTAAGAAGGTGGGCCCTAACTTCGTCGATGGGTTTTCGAGAGTAATTATTACACTTCGTACACGGACAAGACATGAAACCAGTGGTACAATCTTCATTTTTCTCTGCATATTCGATAAAACGAATAACCCCAGATACATATTCTTTCGTATAGTAATTAGTTGTATCGATCCAACTCTTATCCAAATCCGGATTCATCTCTTCGCAACAATTTTATACAACTAGACAAATAAAATATATAATTATTACAACCCAATTAAAAAGAAGAATAAAAATTACAACACAATAAATGACATAATAAAAATTACAAACCATTGAATGAATAATTATTACAAACCATTGAATGAATAAAATTACAAACCATTGAATAAATAAAATTACAACACAATATATAGATAATAAATTTCATATAATTAATAAAACAAATAATAATATATGAACACAAAAAATTAAATACAACCAAACATGCATACTACAAGACATAATAATAAAAAAGTAAAGCAAATCACATGTAAATCATCAACCTAATCATGTCTAATTATAGCAACTAACACATATCAATTAAAAAAAATGAAAAAGCATGAAATTTCTTGAAAATACCTTGAATTAGATGGTTAAGAAGAGGATTGATGACCACAACCCACCTAGACAATGTACTAATACACCTAATCACATTATATATCAACAATTAAACACAATTCTAAAATAAAAATTAAATTTTAAAAACATGGAATTTCATGAATTTACCTTAAATTTTTTGATGAAAATGGATATTGATAATGCCCCACCTTGATTATGAACCCGGGAATGGTGCAAGACAAATTGGAGAATCAATTAGGATTCTAAAAAAAAAAAATCTGGGATTTTTTGGGAGAAATTCAGAGGTGTTTTTGGGTGTGTGTGGGTGTTTTATGAGATAAAAAACCTGCAGCCTTTAAAAATATATACAATAATTACCGACGACACGTAAATTCGCCGGTAATTAAAGAAAACTCGTCGCTAATTAAGGACGAAAAACGTCGTCGTCCTCATTAGCGACGGCAAATTTACGTTTAAAAAAAATAAAAATTCAAACCACCTAATTAACGACGAAGTCGATACTTTTAACGACGGAGCTTTGTCGGTAAATATTAGCGACAACGTTGTCGTCGGTAATCAAGGACGTTTACCGACGACCCGTGATTCGCCGGTGATCTGTCGTCGGTAAACAGACGAAATGTAGTAGTGATATAGAGGGGATAAAAGAGAAGACTTGAACGTACAATTCCTCTTCCTTTTCCTTTCTCTCTTTCTTTCTCGGAACCAAATAATTACTGAGAATTGCTCACAACTACCGGAGCAATTCTCAAATATCAATCTTTTTTCACTTCTTTTAAACGACAAAATACTTTAACTATTTCCTTAAAATTAACCAAGAAAAATTATTTATAAGGGTTTCCAGCAATTTTAAAATTGAGAGCGAAACTGTAATTATGGGAAAATTCCAGTGCAGGATACACATAAGCATTTATAACTTGGGGATTAGGGGATTATGTAGCTGATTTTGATTATTTGATGGATCTAACATTTGGGAAGGAAATGAATTTTACTTCATGAAATTCTATTTGGTTAAATATTTATTGTGTTTTTGGGTGAACTTTGCAGTAATCAGATTGGGAAAACTTTCAAGAAAATGTTAATGAAGCTTGGGAAAGTTATGGTCCAAATGCAGAAGATGAATTAAAAGAGGCTCGTTGACTCTTAAACAATTGAAAAAGAATTAATGATACTTTTTTCCAAGAGCTTTTGAAGTCCATGCTTTTGATACAAAATCAGAAGGTTATCTCGGATGGGAATAATGGTACAATGGGTGCAGTCAATGGAAGGCAATCAAGACAATGTAGAGCTGAATTCTTTGACTATATATTTTTTACTTTTGTTTTGGAAACAAATGTAATGATACTCTATTTCATTGTGACTCGTTTTATTGTTCATTAAGGCTATTATATTTTCCCAAATCCCTTTGTTGATGAAGTTTCTCCAGTTGTCATCGTTTTAGCAAAGATTAATTTGAATAAAAGTATTGACTTGGAATGCTTTCAATTTATTGCTTCTGCCAGTATCTTGTTGTTCCTGATATTTTAAACCCCAAAACAGCAACACTAGAACTGGTTTTGTTAAAACTAAAAATTTCCCTGATAATCTAAGAAACTATATTCAGACTCATGTTGTTCTTTTAAATGAATATGGAAATAAACTTACGAGATCATGCTGCTTTGCCTGTGTTTAAGCAATAGTTGTTATAACAACAAGTCTATTTTCTAAGCTGAGGGTCACTGAGAATTATAGATTCCTAATATTCTACATTTTTTCAAATTACTATTGATACTTTATTAAGGAAATTATTTAGCTTTCTAGCTTAAGGTTATCCTTCAATTCTCTAGAATCAGTAGGGCCATTTTGATTCATGTTTAGTGAAGTTAGTGTAGTCTTTATTTTAATTACGAAAGTTTCGATTTTCAAGTATTCTGTTGTAGTTATCTTTTCTTGTAAGTATACATAGAAAAAATGCCATTTTTTTAGATTTTGCATTTTGACTCCTGAATTATTTGAAAACATTTCTGTAGCTCCTAAATAACGTGTATTAGCTTCAAAAACCCCAAACATCACCGCTTTTATTCAAATTTTATGTTCTAGTCCCTGAATTTTTGAGAGTATTCCTATTCTGAGAAACTCTTATTAGGTCAGTATCATCAAACTGATCTGCTCCAAAAGATGAAATACACGGTCTAATTCCGCATGTCCCGAGTGCTATTAGATATAATTCAGCGGAAAATACTAAATTATAAGGCATAATGTACTACGTTGGTTTTTTATATTCTCTAATAAACCCCTATAATGAATTGTGTAAAGGGAAGATTTTGCAGTACTACAAACTTACTTTTTAAGAAGAAGTAAGATAAATCTAATACTTTGAACACAAAAAAAAAGATGAATCTAATACTGATATGAAGGTTCACATTGAAAGTGCATGGAGTTCAGTTTCTTTATATGATATGCTCATTGTCATGCAAAAAGAAATCTTACCAGGTTGAAGTGTCGAAGAAACACCGGTTCTCAAGCTAGACATAGACATTCCCAGAACAAACGCTACAAAACTATGAGACGTTTTACGTACAGTTATTCTATGATTCTACTAGTTATATACCAATCTATTGACCCTGAATCATGCACTTTAGTAAATTTTCTCGAACAATTTTTGTAGATATTTCACACGTATATCATTCAACTACCACAAATTATATTTTCACAAACAATTCTATTAATTAACAAACAACTCCAATTGATAAGAGTAAAGAATTTTTATAGGGAAACATACATTTTTTGGAAGCATGTGCTAAATACAAGACAGAGCCAAATACATAAAATCAAAAGAAGATAATTTAAGTTATTTCAAAAATTTGATCTGGTTCGAAACCATGGTAGCCTCTTGGTATTTCTCTCTTACTGTGTAATGAATAAAGTATTTTAGATACAAATAAATCAATGAATTGAAATGCAGAAACTCAAAAGACATTAATAAAATGAAATTTCACTGATTGATGATTACTTTGTTCATATATATACATAATTAATATTTAATAATTAAGATTAAATATTAATATTATGATTCATAAAATTGCCTCCTTCTTTAAATTGAACCTTGTGCTCAAGAGTCTAAACTTGATAAACTTTGGTATAAACAAAACTTAATGTCAAGAATTCAAATGTCTGAAGAAATAATAAAAGTACCTTTAAGTCCTATGTTTACAAATATAACCTATTTAAGAGACCATGATTACTTTGTATATTTCATCTTTCTTAGAAAATATAAAAAATATAAAATTTATAGATAGATAGTATTTAAAAAAATTGAGAATTACTTTTATACTAAAAATAGATAAATGATATTTCGCATTTCTTTTTAGAAAAGATAGTCAAATAAAGTTGAACATAAAGAGTATTTGAAATAATTGCATTGAATGCATATATTAAAATTACAATGAAATTCAATATAAAGATTAACATTAAATGATTTCAGTAAAGGATTCATGGTATTATTTAATATTATTGTATCAATATTTAGATAGTATATTAACATAATTTATTGTAATATTTAAATTTTAAATCTAAAATGTATATGAATATGTAATATTGCAAACTCAAAAAGTGCATCATATCTTCCTTCTACTCTCGGATGGCTCTTTCTCACAAATTCACCTTATTTTTTCATCAAGCACTCATTGACCGATTGTATTCCCTTTGTGAATGATCTTCTATTTCCAATCACGTTTACATGAGTTTAGATCCAAGTGAATTGCTCCCTACCATAACACAAAATTTGACTGTGCCAGAGATGGTTTCTTCTTGTGTGGTGTACCCTTTCTCTGGATCCACAATTTTGTAAACAAACAACAAAAATACAATATTTATAAGGACTAATTTTTTGTCAAAAAAACATATCTAGCATTAACAAAAGATTATTTGAAATTAATTAAAAAGAATATTATTGAAATCTTAATTGACATGTTTTTATTAAATATAAAAGGGTTGCTAATTGATATTTGTATCAGAATTATATTTGTTAGTTTTCAAATAAACAAGTGAAACAATGGAAGAAAAGTTTTTGAGCTCTTAAGATGACCACATATATTTACACAATAAAAACAATTAGTTATCCGTAATTTTATTTAATTAAAGTTATATTAAACAGGTTAAGAATGCAATAATCAGAAGTATTAGAAATATATGCATATGTCTTTCTTGAAAAATATATAATATTTATTAAACTTGATTTTTTTAGTATATATGTTACTCACAAAAAACTATTTTTGAGTTAAAAAAACAAACATTTTTTTGAAGGATTAATTGAAATGTGATGTTCAACGATCTTATGTGGGATAGAGAATGCACTTTGTCTTCTTGAGATCAGAGGTTTGGATATCTCCATAGACAAGATTATAGAAACATAATACAGAACGAGGGTCGAGGGAGGTAGTTGTGGGTGTCACTTTGAATAGTTTGAGGTGTAAGACTTACATCCAATATTTACATCACATCCATTGATTATTATAACAAAACACATGTCATTGGATTAATTAGTTAGTTACTTTTTAAGTTTAAAACATGGGGTATGTGTATTAATATAATTGGTATAAATTCTTCCAATATTGGATGGAAGAATTTTCCGCGTTTCAGTAACATAAGCGGTAATATTGTTATTGTTTGGGACTATATTTAATGTGGCGGAGTTAGGGTTTGGTTACAATAAACTATGAAACCCAACCCATTAAAAAGTAGTCCAACTAAAAAGACACAAAGACAAACATTTTTTAGAGCAACCCAAGTTTTGGATTAGTCCAATCCATTAAAATTAAAAGTCACACTGGCGAAACATTTTTTTAGCCCAACCTAAGTTTTAAAAGAGATATTACAGTTTTTGGGTGGAACTATATCTTAAAAGGAAGAACGGAGTTAGGTTACAGCGTACCCATTTAAAATTACCCCAACCTATTTAAAATTAAAAGCCACAAGGGCCAAATACTCTTAGAGCACAACCTATTAACGTAATGTCTGAATTTGAAATTAATTATTTGGGATCAACCCCTATAACCACACTAGTCATTAAGTTCCCATTTAAAAAAAAAACAATTATATATGCAGGTTTTATGGACGGATCAAAATGGTTGTATTTTTGGCTTTGATCTTGCGTAATTTTAATTATAAAATCTTAAATTTTGAAGGGTCTTTGTGCCAGCGTTGGTAAAGATACACATTTATTAAAACAATATTTGCAAAAACACAAAACCAAGAAGAAAAAAAGGGTGTGTAAAGATAGAGGGTTCCGAAAAGTAAGTGCAAAAATGAAAACAAATATAAACAGAAATACAATTCTTAACGAGAGACCAGTTATATCCTCCAAATATATTTATGTCTGTTGTGATCAAAACAGATCTATAAATAATTGATTTTTGATGAAGAACAGAGTAAGTCAACTTGATACCCAAAGTCGACAAAAATACAAACAAGTAAGAGTGACTTCCCATGTGAAAATCGATGAATAGCTCCTTTCCATGAAGAGAAAATCTTGATTCCGCAGTGTCTGTTTAGCAAACGAAATTCATAGCGGCAAGAGAATATATCTGCACCCAAAATTGGCTTACAAGAATCACAGGGGACAGAGTAACAAAGACAGATGAATTTGGAGGATTGACTTATAGTGGAAGATTAAGATCATCTTTTCTCGTTCTCTGTCTATGTTGCATTTTCTACTTCATGAACATCATGCACGCCTAAGCTGAAAAAATAGAGCATCCTTCTTCAATGAGTCGTGTTTTATTTATTAGAACTTGTTTGTTTAGTTTTAACTTTTAACCAGATAAATATTGAACTGAATATTTAAGCATTCTTTGTTTTTACTCGGGTGTTACTTTCTTCGAACCCAACTCAAATTGACCCAACTTACTGAATGCAATATTTAATATTATTAATCGGAATAAGTAAAATGTTATCCTAGTTAATATTTGAAATATTTTTTTATACGCCCTCCGTCCAACTTTATTTATTCACCTTTTTTGTGGGGAATGATTAAGAATTTTTTTATTAGCATCTCTATTTAAAATATCACTCCTACTCAATAAGTATAAGGTTATTTATTGCACTACTCCTTTTAAATAATTTAAAGGTGTCTTGATATTGTAAAATACAAAAAAAAGTTATTGAACATCCTCTTTTAAAAAGCTGGAGAAAAAAAGATGGACATGGGGAGTTATAATATAAAATATAAATAGAATTAAGTAGTTTTATATATTTGAATTTTTAAATTGGGGAACTTAATTTTATATTTCTCACTAATAGTGAAAAATAAATATAGTTGCGTATAAGATATTATCGCAATCCAATATGTATTTCGTTAGTGTACAAATGGTGACTGTATAAAGATATGTTTTATCATCAATTGAACAAATATTAAACAGAGTAACGTTTAACTTAACTAGCTAAAATAACGGGATTTTTATTTTAGCAAATAATGAATTTTCAAACTAGTGAGACAAAAAATATTTCTAAGACTTGTTTTCAACCTTTCTAGTCCTCTTGCCTAATATCTCCTCATCATGGCATTTTATATGAGTATGAAATTATTGAATCATCCATCTATTATAGAAAAATGATAAAATTGAGTGATTCCAAAATTGAATTAATCGCTAATGAAACCGTTAGTGTTATAAATTCTCTAGAGTATGAGTTTTTACCTCTTAAGCTATATAAGGAGACATGACATTTACTTCTATAATCATGAGGTAAATATTTATTTCGGGATGTTTTACAAGTATAAATACCCCACAAATGACATTACGAATAATTGTGTAGTATTACAACACGCCTATGAGAAATCTGGGATTTCCTCCTACTTTGGGAAGTATACTTATGATTCCAACGAGTCCACCTTTTCATGGAGCTACCTAGTCACCAAATATGAACTAATCAACTTGATATCCTGATTAATAAAAAATATGTATCCATAATTAATATTAGATTGTTCCTTTAATAATTGAGATTTTTATTAAACTTGGCCTAATTCTTTTCAAATAAACAAATAAGGGTGGAGATGCTTTTATGATCAATATACATAATTCCTAAATTGTAATATTTTTTTATACTTTAAATACTTAATTGATTACATGATAAATCTACCCAATAAATGGATCTTGTGTAACTATTTTTAATTTATATAAAGTTAGATTAAACTCTGCTATTGTCAAGAATACAAATGTCTAAAGAAATTAAAAAAGTAACTTTAAGTCCTATGTCTACAAAAGTACCCTATTTAAGAGACCATGATTACTTTTTATATTACATCTTTATTAGAAAATATGAGAATGTAAAATTTATATATAGATAGTATTAAAAATGTTGAGAATTGTTTTTATATTATAAATAGATAAATGATATTTGGCATTTCTTTTTAGGAAGATAGTAAAATAAAGTTGAACATAGAGAGTATTTAAAGTAATTGCATTGAATGCATATATTAAAATTGCAATGAATTTCAACATAAAGATTAACATTAAATGATATCAGTAAGGGATTCAGGGTATTATTTAAAATTATATTATTAATATTTAGATAGTATATTAACATGATTTATTGTAATATTTGACTTTTATCTAAAAAAGAAAAATCTAAAATGTATAAGAATATTTAATATTGCAAATTCAACAAGTGCATCATATCTTCCTTCTCCACTTGGATGGTTTTCTCTCACAAATTCACCTTATTTTTTCATCAATCATTCATTGACCGACTGTCTTCCCTTTGCGTATGATCTTCTATTTCCAGTCACGTTTACTTCAGATCTAAATGAATTGCTCCCTACCGTAACAGAAAATTCGACTGTGTGCGAGAGCTGGTTTCTTTCCTGTGTGTTGTACCCTTTTCTGGATCCACAATTCCGTAAACAAACAAAAAATATATAATATTTATAAGGCTTGATTTTTTGTCAAAAAAACATATTTAGCATTAACAAAATATTATTGTAAATTAATAAAAAAGAATATTATAGAAATCTTAATTGAAATGTTTCTATTAAACAAAAGAGTTGCTAACTGATATTTGTATCAGAATTATATTTGTTAGTTTTCAAAGAAACAAGTGAAACAATGGAAGAAAAGTTTTTTAGCTCTTAAGATGACCACATATATTTACCCAATAAAAACAATCAGTTACCCATAATTTTATTTAATTAAAGTTATATTAAACAGGTTAAGAATGCAATTATCAGAAGTATTAGAAATATATGGATGGGTCTTTCTTGAAAAACATATAATATTTATTAAAATTGATTTTTTTAGTATATATGTAAGACTGAGAGAAGATTTCTTACACAAGTGTATTTCCATGCACGAGGAACCTGAGAAGCATTATAAGCACTATTGTAAGGATTGTCCGATAGAGAAAGCTAAGGCTAAAGAGGGATCTAAGCCTGAAAAATTCAACGGTCACTTGTTGCGAGATTTTATCAAGGAATGCTGGTTAAAATGTGGCTGCAACGTTAAGCAATGTAAGAATACAGTAGTCCAGCAAGGCATTTCTCGCAAGTTGCAGGTTATACTCACAAAAAACTATTTTTGAATTAAAAAAACAAACCTTTTTTGACGGATTAATTGAAATGTGATGGTCAACGATCTTATGTGGGATAGGAAATGCACTTTGTCTTCTTGAGATCAGAGGTTTGGACATATCCATAGACAAGATTATAGAAACATAATATAGAAAGAGCGTCGAGGGAGGTAGTTGTGGGTGTCGACTTTGAATAGCGTTTGAGTAACATAAGCGGTAATATTGTTATTGTTTGGGACTATATTTAAAGCGGCGGAGTTAGGGTTTGGTTACAATAAACTATGCAACCCAACCTATTAAAAAGTAGTACAACTAAAAAGACACGGAGACAAACATTTTTCTAGACCAACCCAAGTTTTGGATTAGTCCAATCCAAAGTCACATTGGCCAAACATGTTTCTAGCTCAACCTAAGTTTTATAAGAGATATTATAGTTTTTGGGTGGAGCTATATCGTAAAAGGAGGAACGAAGTTTGGTTACAGCGTACCCATTTAAAATTATCCCAACCTATTTAAAATTAAAAGACACAAGGGCCAAATACTCTTGGAGCACAACCTATTTTTTACAACGTAATGTCCAAATTTTAAATTAATTATTCGGGATCAACCCCAATAACCACACTAGTCATTAAGTTCCCATTTTCAAAAAAATAATAATTATATATGCAGGTTTTATGGACGGATCAATATGGTTGTATTTTTGGCTCTGATCTTACGTAATTTTAATTATAAAATCTTAAATTTTAAAGGGGCTTTGTGCGAGCGTTGGTAAAGATACACATTTATTAAAACAATATTTGCAAAAACACAAAACCAAGAAGAAAAAAAAAGGGTGTGTAAAGATAGAGGGTTCCGAAAAGTAAGTGCAAAAATGAAAACAAATATACAGAAATACAATCCTTTACGAGAGACCAGTTATATCCTCCAAATATATTTATGTCTGTTGTGATCAAAACAGATCTATAAATAAGTGATTTTTGATGAAGAACAGAGTAAGTCAACTAGATACCTTAAGCTGACAAAAATACAAACAAGTAAGAGTGACTTCCCAAGTGAAAATCGATGAATAGCTCCTTTCCATGAAGAGAAAATCTTGATTCCGCAGTGTCTGTTTAGCAAACGAAATTCCTAGCGGCAAGAGAAGATATTTGCACCCAAAATTGGCTTACAAGAATAACAGGGGACAGAGTAACAAAGACAAATGAATTTGGAGTATTGGCTTATAGTGAAAGATTAAGATCATCTTTGCTCGTTCTCTGTCTATGTTGCATTTTCTACTTCATGAACATCATGCACGCCTAAGCTGAAAAAATAGAGCATCCTTCTTCTATGAGTCATGTATTATTTATTAGAACTTGTTTGTTTAGCTTTAACTTTTAACAGATAAATATTGAACTGAATATTTAAGGTTTCTTTGTTTTTACTCGCAGGTTACTTTTTTCGAACCCAACTCAAATTGACCCGACATACTGAAAGTAATATTTAATATTATTAATCAGAATAAGTAAAATGTTATCCTAGTTAATATTTAAACTATATTTTTATACGCCCTCCGTCCAACTTTATTTATTCACCTTTTTCGTGAGGAATGATTAAGAAATTTTTTATTAGCATCTCTATTTAAAATATTACTCTTACTCAATAAGTATAAGTTTATTTATTGCATTACTCTTTTTAACTAATTAAAAGGTGTCTTGATATTGTAAAATAAAAAAAAGTTATTGAAAATCCTCTTTTAAAAAGCTGGAGACAAAAAGCTGGACATGGGGTGTTATAATATAAAATATAAATAGTAGTTTTAAAATTTTGAATTTTGAAATTTGGGAAATTAATTTATATTTCTCACTAATAATGAAAAATAAATATAGTTGTATATAAGATATTATCGTAATCCAATATGTATCTCGTTAATGTATAGATGGTGACTATGCTATGTTTTATCATCCCTTGAACAAATATTAAACAAAGTAACGCTTAACCTAACTAGCTAACATAAGGGATATTTATTTTAGCAAATCATGAATTTTCAAACTAGTAAGACAAAAAATATTCCTAAGACTTGTTTTCTACCTTTCTAGTCCTCTTGCAGAATCTCTCCTCATCATGGCATTTTAGAGGAGTATGGAATTGTTGAAACATCCATCTATTATAGAAAAATGATAAAATTGAGTGTTTCCAAAATTGAATTAATCGCTAATGAAACCGATAGTGTTATAAATTCCCTAAAGTATGGGTTTTTACCTCTTAAGCTATATAAGGAGACATGACATTTACTTCTATAATCATGGGGTAAATTTTATGTCAGGATGTTACAAGTATAAATACCCCACAAATGACATTACCAATAAAAGTCTCGTATTACAACACGCCTATGAGAATTCTGGGATTTCCTCCTACTTTGGGAAGTGTACTTATGATTCCAAGAAGGCCACCTTTCATGGTGCTGCCTGGTCACCAAATATGAACTAATCCACTAGATATCCTAATTAATGAAAAATAATTTACCCATAATTAGTATTAGATTGTTCATTTAATGATTGGGATTTTAATAAACTTGGCATAATTCTTTTCAAATAAACAAATGAGGTTGGAGAAGCTTTTGAGATCAATATAAATAATTCCTAAATTGTACTATTTTCTTATACCTTTAATATTTAATTGATTACATGATACATTTACCCAATAATTGATCTTGTGTCACTATTTTTAATTTATATGAAGTTAGATTAAACTATGTCAATGTCAAGAATGCAAATGTCCAAAGAAATAAAAAAAGAACCTTTAAGTCCTATGTTTACAAAAATAACCTATTAAGAGACCATGATTACTTTTTATATCACATCTTTATTAGAAAATATAGGAATACAAAATTTATATATAGATAGTATTAAAAAGGTTGAGAATTTTTTATACTATAAATAGATAAATAGTATTTTGCATTTCCTTTTAGGAAGATAGTCAAATAAAGTTGAACATAGAGAGTATTTAGAATAATTGCACTGAATGCATATAATAAAATTGAAATGAATTTCAATATAAAGATTACATTAAATGATATTAGTAAGGGATTCATGGTATTATTTAAAATTGTTGTATTAATATTTAGATAGTATATTAACATAATTTATTGTAATATTTAAATATTATCTAAAGACAAAAGATGTAAAATGTATAAGAATATGTAATATTACAAACTCAACAAGTGCGTCATATCTTCCTTCTCCATTCTGACGGTTTTTTCTCACACCTTCACCTTATTTTTTCATCAAGCATTCATTGACCGATTGTCTTCCCTTTGCGTATGATCTTCAGTTTCCACGTTAACATGAGTTCAAATCCAAGTGAATTGCTCCCTACCATAATAGAAAATTCGAGTGTGCCAGAGCTGGTTTCTTTCCTATGTGGTGTACCCTTCTCTTGATCCACAATTCTGTAAACAAATAACAAGTATATAATATTTATAAGGATAGACTTTTTGTCAAAAAACCATATTTACCATCAACAAAAAATTATTGTAAATTAATAAAACAAAATTATTATTGAAATCGTAATTGAAATGTTTCTATTAAACGAAAAAGGTATGTTAACTGATATTTGTATCAGAATTATATTTGTTAGTTTTCAAATAAACAAGTGAAACAATGGAAGAAAAGTTTTTGAACTCTTAAGATGACCACATATATTTACCCAATAAAAACAATCCGTTATAAATATATGAATGGGTCATTCTTGAAAAGAATATATAATATTTATTAAAATTGATTTTTTCTAGTATATATGTTAATCACAAAAAACTATTTTCAAATTAAAAAAACAAACCTTTTTTTGAAAGATTAATTGAAATGTGATGGTCAACGATCTTATATGGGATAGAAAATGCACTTTGTCTTCTTGAGATCGGAGGTTTGGACATATCCATGGACAAGATTATAGAAACATAATACACAAAGAGGAAGAGGGTCGAGGGAGGTAGTTGTGGGTGTCGACTTTGAATAGCGTTTGAGTAACATAAGAGGTAATATTTTTATTGTTTAGGACTATATTTAAAGCAGCGGAGTTAGGGTTTGGTTACAATAAACTATGCAACCCAACCCATTAAAAAGTAGTCCAACGAGAAAGACACGGAGACAAACATTTTTTAGACCAACCCAAGTTTTGGATTAGTCTACTCCATTAAAATTAAAAGTCACAAGGGCCAAATATTCTTTGAGCCCAAACTATATTCTGAAAATACACCCCCTATATTCCTTAATGACATTTTCCAATCACTTTATCATTAACTTGATAATTATCCTGAAAATACACCCCCTATATTCCTTAAGACATCAGTTACATATATTGGAACAAAAAGAGAAATCAGCTACAAATCTGCCCCTCGGACAATTGGTGAAACAATTTTTAACTAACACAGGCTTATTTGCATCTTTTGAAAACATTGTGAACTCTGGAATAAAAAATAGGGTGTGTATGCTAAAAAGGAGTTTCTCCAGGTAGGAGGAAACTTAAAAAGAAAGATACAAGAAAACGATTCCACCACGAGCATGCGATATTTGTCTTTACAAATATATTTATTCCTCTTTATTTGGTTACAGCGTACCCATTTAAAATTACTCCAACCTATTTAAAATTAACCGCCACAAGGGCCAAATATTCTTTGAACCCAAACTATTTTTTACAACATAATGTCCAAATTTTTAATTAATTATTCGGGTTCATCCCCAATAACCACACTAGTCATTAAGTTCTCATTTTCAAAAAATAATAATTTTATATGGAGGTCCTAAGAACGGATCAAAATGGTTTTATTTCTGGATCTAATCTTACATAATTTTAAATATAAAATTCTAAGTTTTGAAGGGACTTTGTGTGAGCGTTGGTAAAGATACACATTTATTAAAACAATACTAGCAAAAAGATAAAACCAAGAAGAAAATTAGGGGGTTGAAGATTGACCGTTCCGAAAAGTAAATGAAAAAATGAAAACAAATATAAACTGAAATACAAGCCTTAACGAGAGACCATATATATCCTCCAAATATATTTATGTCTGTGGTGACAGAATAAGACAACTAGATACCCAAAGCTGACAAAAATACACGCAATTAAGAGTGACTTCCTATGTGAAAATCGATGAATAGCTCCTTTCCATGTCTGTGTAGCAAACGAAATTCCTAGCGGTAATAGAAGATATTTGCACCCAAAATTGGCTTACAAGAATAACAGGGGACAGAGTAAAAAAAGATAGATAAATTTGGAGTATTCGCTTATAGTGGAAGATTAAGATCATCTTTGCTCGTTCTCTGTCTATGTTGCATTTTCTACTTCATGAACATCATGCACGCCTAAGCAGAAAAAACATAACATCCTTCTTCTATGAGTCATGTATTATTTATTAGAACTTGTTTGTTTAGCTTTAACTTTTAACCAGATAAATATTGAACTAAATATTTAAGCTTTATTTGTTTTTACTTGCAGGTTACTTTTTTCGAACCTAAATCAAATTGACCCGACTTACTGAATGCAATATTTAATATCATTAATCGAAATAATTAAAATGTTATACTAGTTAATATTTTAACTATTTTTTTATACGCCCTCTGTCCAACTTCATTTATTCCCCTTTTTTGTGAGGAATGATTAAGAAAAAAATTATTAGCATCTCAATTTAAAATATTAATCTTACTCAATAAGTATAAGGTTATTTATTGCACAACTCCTTATAATTAATTAAAAGGTGTTCTGATATTGTAACATAAGAAAAAGTTATTGAACATCCTTTTAACAAAGCTAGAGAAAAAAAGTTGGACATGGGGAGTTATAATATAAAATATAAATAGAATTAAGTTATTTTAAAATTTGAATTTTGAAATTTGGAAACTTAATTTATATTTCTCACTAATAGTGAAAATAAATATAGTTGCATATGAGATATTATCGTAATCCAATATGTATCCCGTCAATGTACAAATTGTGGCTATATAAAGATATGTTTTATCATATCTTGAAAAAATATTAAACGGAGTAACGCTTAACCTAACTAGTTAAAATGACAGGATTTCCGTTTTACCAAATCATGAATTTTCAAACTAGTGAGAAAAAATATATTTCTGAGACTTGTTTTCAACCTTTCTAGTCCTCTTGCGCAATCTCTCCTCATCATGACATTTTAGATGAGTATGGAAGTGTTGAATCATCCATCTATTATATAAAAATGATAAAATTGAGTGATTCCAAAATTGAATTAATTGCTAATGAAACCTTAAGTGTTATAAATTCTCTTGAGTGTGAGTTTTTACCTCTTACGATATAGGAGACATGACATTTACTTCTATAATCATAGGGGTAAATATTTCAGTCGGGAAGTATAAGTACTCAAAAAATGACATTAGAAAAAAATGTCTCATATTACAACATGCCTATGAGAATTCTTGGATTTCTTCCTACTTTGGGAAGTGTACTTATGATTCCAAGGAGGCCACCTTTTCATGGAGCTGCCTAGTCACCAAATATGTACTAATCCACTATATCCTAATCAATGAAAAATATTTAACCCATAATCGATATTAGATTGTTCATTTAATGATTGGGATTTTTATTAAACTTGGCCTAATTATTTTCAAATAAACAAATGAGGTTGGAGAAGCTTTTAAGAGCAATATAAATAATTTCTAAATTGTACTATTTTCTTATACTTTAAATACTTAATTGATTACATGATACATTTACCCAATAAAGGGATCTTGTGTCACAATTTATAATTTATATGAAGTTAGATTAAACTATGTTAATGTCAAGAATGCAAATGTCCGAAGAAATAAAAAAAAAGTACGTTTAAGTCTTATGTTTACAAGAATAACCTATTTAAGAGACCGTGATTAGTTTTTATATTACATCTTTATTAGAAAATATAAGAATATAAAATTTAAATTTAGATAGTATTAAAAAAGTTGAGAATTTTTTTATATTATAAATAGATAAATGATATTTTGCATTTCTTTTTAGGACTATAGTAAAAAAAGTTGAACATAGAGAGTATTTAGAATAATTGCACTGAATGCATACATTAAAATTGCAATGAATTTCAGTATAAAAGATTAACATTAAATGATATCAGTAAGGGATTCATGGTATTATTTAAAACTATTGTTTTAATATTTAGATAGTATATTAACATAATTTATTTTAATATTAAACTTTTATCAAAAAAAGAAAAATATAAAGTGTATAAGAATATGTAATATTCTAACTCAACAAGTGTATCATATCTTCCTTCTCCACTCGGACGGCTTTTTCTCACACCTTCAACTTATTTTTTCATCAATTATTCATTGACCGATTGTCTTCCCTTTGCATATGATCTTCTATTTCCAATCACGTTAACATGAGTTCAGATCGAAGTGAATTGCTCCCTACCATAATAGAAAATTCGAATGTGCCAGAGCTGGTTTCTTTCCTGTGTGGTGTACCCTTCTCTTGATCCACAATTCTGTAAACAAATAACAAATATAAAATATTTATAAGGATAGAGTTTTTATCAAAAAAACAAATTTAGCATTAACAAAATATTATCGTAAATTAATATAAGAAAATTATTATTGAAATCGTAATTGAAATGTTTCTATTAAACAAAAAAGGTATGTTAACTGATATTTGTATCAGAATTATATTTGTTTGTTATCAAATATACAAGTGAAACATTGGAATAAAAAAATTTGAGCTCTTAAGATGACCACATATATTTACCCAATAAAAACAAGCAGTTAGAAATATATGAATGGGTCTTTCTGGAAAAACTATATAATATTTATTAAAATTGATTTTTTTCGAATTAAAAAAAACAGACCTTTTTTTGAATTATTAATTGAATTTTGATGGTCAACGATCTTATATGGGATAGAAAATTCACTTTTTCTTCTTGAGATCGGAGGTTTGGACATATCCATGGACAATATTATAAAAACATAATACACAAAGAGGAAGACGGTCGAGGGAGGTAGCTGTGGGTGTCAACTTTGAATAGTGTTTAAGTAATAGAAACAGTAATATTGTTATTGTTTGGGACTATATTTAAAGCGGTGGAGTTAGGGTTTACTTACAATAAACTATATTTAGCCCAACCTATGGTTTATAAGAGATATTATAGTTTTTGGGTGGAACTATATCTTAAAAGGAGGAACAGGGTTTGGTTACATCGTACCCATTTAAAATTACCCAAACCTATTTAAAATTAAAAGCCACAAGGGCCAGATATTCTTTGAGCCCAACCTATTTTTTACAACATAATGTCCAAATTTTAAATTAATCATTCGGGTTCAACCCCAATAACCACACTAGTCATTAAGTTCTCATTTTCAAAAAAAGAATTATATATGGAGGTCTTATGGACGGATCAAAATGGTTTTATTTCTGGCTCTGATCTTACATAATTTTGAATATAAAATTCTAAAATTTGAAGGGACTTTGTGCGAGCCTTGGTAAAGATACACATTTATTAAAACAATATTTGTAAAAACATAAAACCATGAACAAAAATAGGGGGTGTGAAGATTGAGTGTTACAAAAAGTAAGTGCAAAAATAATAAACAAATATAAACAGAAATACAATCCTTAACGGGAGACCATATCTATCCTCCAAATATATTTATGTATGTGGTGACATAGTAAGTCAACTAGATACCCAAAGCTGACAAAAGTACACGCAAGTAAGAGTGACTTCCTACATGAAAATCGATGAATAGCTCATTTCCATGAAGAGAAAATCTTGATTCTGTAGTGTCTGTTTAGCAAACAAAATTCCTAGCGACAAGAGAAGATATCTGCACCCAAAATTGGCTTACAAGAATAACAGGGGACAGAGCAACAAAGACAGATAAATTTGGAGTATTGGCTTATAGTGGAAGATTAAGATCATCTTTGCTCGTTCTCTGTCTATGTTGCATTTTCTACTTCATGAACATCATGCACTCCTTAGCAGAAAAAATAGAACATCCTTCTTTAATGAGTCGTGTATTATTTATTAGAACTTGTTTGTTTAGCTTTAACTTTTAACCAGATAAATATTGAACTGAATATGTAAGCTTTCTTTGTTTTTACTCGCAGGTTACTTTTTTCGAACCCAGATCAAATTGACCCGACTTACTGAATGCAATATTTAATATTATTAATCGGAATAAGTAAAATGTTATCTTAATTAATATTTGAACTATTTTTTTATACGCCCTCCGTCCGACTTTATTTATTCACCTTTTTCGTGAGGAATGATCAAGAATTTTTTTATTAGGATCTCTATTTAAAATATTACTCTTACTAAATAAGTATAAGGTTATTTATTGCACAACTCCTTATAACTAATTAGAAGGTGTCTTGATATTGTAAAATAAAAAAAAATTATTGAACATCCTCATTAACAAAGCTGGAGAAAAAAGCTGGACATGGGGAGTTATAATATAAAATATAAACAGAATTAAGTAGTTTTAAAATTTGAATTTTTAAATTTGGGAACTTAATTTATATTTCTCACTAATAGTGAAAAATAAATATAGTTGCATATAAGATATTATCGCAATCCAATATGTATCCCGTTAATGTATAAATTGTGGCTATATAAAGATATGTTTTATCATATCTTGAAAAAATATTAAACAGAGTAATGCTTAACCTAACTAGCTAAAATGACAGGATTTCCGTTATACCAAATCGTGAATTTTCAAATTAGTAAGACAAAAATAATTCTGAGACTTGTTTTCAACCTTTTTAGTCCTCTTGCACAATTTCTCCTCATCATGGCATTTTAGATGAGTATGGAAGTGTTGAATCATCCATCTATTATAGAAAAATGAGAAAATTGAGTGATTCCAAAATTGAATTAATCGCTAATGAAACCGTAAGAGTTATAAATTCTCTTGAGTATGAGTTTTTACCTCTTACAATATATAAGGAGACATAACAGTTACTTCTATAATCATAGGGGTAAATATTTCTATCGGGAAGTGTAAGTACCCCACAAATGACATTACGAATAAATGTCTTGTATTACAACACGTCTATCAGAATTCTGGGATTTCTTCCTACTTTGGGAAGTGTAATTATGATTCCAAGGAGGCCACCTTTTCATGGAGCTGCCTAGTCACCAAATATGAACTAATCCACTATATCCTAATCAATGAAAAATATTTAACCCATAATTAATATTAGATTGTTCCTTTAATAATTGGGATTTTTATTAAACTTGGCCTAATTATTTTCAAATAAACAAATAAGGTTGGAGAAGATTTTGAGATCAATATAAATAATTCCTAAATTGTACTATTTTCTTATACTTTAAATACTTAACTGATTACATGATACATTTACCCAATAAAGGGATCTTGTGTCACTATCTATAATTTATATGAAGTTATATTAAACTATGTTAATATCAAGAATGCAAATGTCCGAAGAAATAAAAAAGTACCTTTAATTCCTATAATTACACAAATAACCTATTTAAGAGACCATGATTAGTTTTTATATTACATCTTTATTAGAAATATAAGAATATAAAATTTATATATAGATAGTATTAAAAAAGTTGAGAATTTTTTCATATTATAAATAGATAAATGATATTTTGTATTTATTTTTAGGACGATAGTCAAAAAAGTTGAACATAGAGAGTATTTAGAATAATTGCACTGAATGCATATATTAAAATTGTAATGAATTTCAATATAAAAGATTAACATTAAATGATATCAGTAAGGGATTCATGGTATTATTTAAAATTATTGTATTAATATTTAGATAGTATATTAACATAATTTATTTTTATATTAAACTTTTATCAAAAAAAGAAAAATGTAAAATGTATAAGAATATTATATTCTAACTCAACAAGTGCGTCATATATTCCTTCTTCACTCGGACGGCTTTTTCTCACACCTTTGGTGGTCCTTTGTGTGTTCTAAAATAAATGCAATAAGGGAAAGAGAACCACAACCGCAAGTGTACGGTTGTCCCAAGTAATATATGTGATAAAACAGATTCGTTCTCAGGGACGAATTGGTTGACTCTAATGCTTATCAAATAGTAGTTAATTGCACGTGAAAACAAGTAAATAATTTTGAGAATTGTTTGTTTCGTTTTCTAATGCAAAGACAATAAATTAAAAAACTAAATCAATGCAAGGATTAAACTAGACGCAAGAAAATAAAGTGTTTACGCAAGGTAGGAAAGGCAGTACTTGAGAGACGCAAGGGTTTCACCTCATTGTCATTAATTTCATGTTATGTTTAAGGGACAAATCGGTAAATATGTATTGTTCGGGATTCGATTATCTCCTTACCCCCGTCAGGGTGGACTAAGGAGCTACTTTCAAGTGCTACAAACCCCGTCAGGGTGATTATAGTCCACTCTCAAGTGGTTAAGTTCTATTTATACCCAATTGGCCATAGGATTAACTAAGCTTGTCAGAGTCTAGAATTTCTATCCTACATTTATTAACTAGGTCCGTATCTAAACCCCCCGTCAAGGTGATCCAATCGCCACTAATTGGAATAGCCTAGATGCTAAGTCCTATGATTGGTTAATTATGTCAATTATAGTGAATAAAAGAAAATTAATGAAAAATACAATTTACCCAATTTGATTTCAATTATAAAAATCCCAAATCCAAACACAATGAAATAAAATCAAATTGGGATTAACCCATTATGCGTTCTCAAGCACTTATTAAATTTAGCTCATAATAATTGAAAAAACAAAAACTAAAGACATAATTGAGTTCATAATGTTTTAAAGAATAAAATAGAAGAACCTAATTACGGAGTTGAATTGACTGAGAATTGGAGATATAGACAGTCTCCAGCTCTTGCTTCTTCTCTTCCTTGTTCTAGCTTCTTCTCTGGTGTCTGACTCTTAAGCGAATGTAATATTATGAAAAAGGTGTGTGAAAATAGAAGTCCAAAGCCCTTTTATAAGCTGAAATTCAGATTAGGGCTTTTAATAGGGATTAAGTGAAAATTAGAAAAGCCCAAGTCCACTAATTAAGTCCAAATCCTGTAACTGCTGCACCACCTTCACTACATCAGCTCTAACAGGCTCGTTTCAACTCGGATTGACCTCGTTCCAGTTGCTAAAGTTCCGTAACTCAATGCGGCACAATTTCGCTTCACAAATCCGAGGCTAAATCCACTCTTAGATGGCTCGAAATCAGCAATCTTTGACAACTTTCCAGATTTGCAGCTTCAAATTATCAATTCTCTCGGGATATTTCTTCTTGCTTTGACTTCATTACACGATCTTTGACTTTATTCTTTAGTACCTCTCCTAGCTAGTATTCAAAACCTACAACTTTTCACTTAAAACAAACCATATTACGCGCAAAAGTTTAATAAATGGAAAATACTAGAATTAAAAGAGAAAAATCGATTTATTGCATTATAATACCAAAAGTATATCTAAATAGTCGAATAAACACAAAAAATGATGTCTACCAAGGGCATAAAATTAGAACATTTAGGGAGACATCAAGACCCCCAACTCAAACCTTTGTCGTCCCGACAAAGCAAAACTAAAAGTAAGGGGAATGAAGTAGATGCAAGAGAAAATACCCTAAAGCAATTCTTAAAATAAATCTCATATAGCAAACATTAGGAACTAAAATACACATACATTAATCATGCAACATCAAACACAAATAACTTCAATCATAAAATTAACTTTGCAATACTAGAAGGTTACACTTGTACTTATCTCATTATGATGGCTATAGGTTGTTCCTCGATCCTTACTCGCTTTGAACGCTCCACTTAGTATACAACCTATTAACTTACCATGCACCTAGGAATCACGAGGACTTTACGGTTTTAGCGTAGGCTTAGGGACGGTGTGGTATGTATATTTGGTAAATTTGAAGTGAGCTTTTGGCTCTCTCCTCACTTACCATCAACAACTGTCCACGAGCTTGAGTTTACGCTCATATAATGTTCTCACTTGACGCGCTAATGTTGCGTCCCCATGTCAACCCAATATACAGTAAGATGATTTTTCAAAATATTCCACTTTGCTGGTTATTTTATTCTTTCTTTTTATTTTCTTTTTCATTTCTTTTCTCTTTTTTTTTGTACAAGATACCCATGACCATAATTTTGAAGTGAAAGGTCATGTCTCTTATAAATTTTTTTTTTTAAATCCCGGCAAAGGGTTACAAATAATAATATCGTCTTTTATTATTGTGCCTCAATACAAACACATATAATCCCCTCCCAATGTAATTTCCCAAATGTGGACCCTCCACCCCATACTCAAGCTCGAGACAGGTCTAATGATCGTGATTCAAGTGCGAGTCATTTGGTCATGCCTAATAATATAAGGGATAATGGGCTTATATCGTGGCTACAAAAGAAAAGGCTTAAGGCTCAAAATTGGGCTAAGACGGATAATATTCATATATAAGGGATAGCAAGCTAAAAGGCTTCAAATGGCTGACAAAGAACTGCCCCTATCATTTTCCTAGTTACATGGTTCGTCTCTAGTTCATATCTAAGTGGGTTCTCTACTAATTTAGATCTCATGTTCTAAAAACCAAACATTTTCCTTAAGTACAAGCTTACTTCTTTTGCATTGTTCATTAATTTTTCCTATTCATTATCTATGTTTGCATGCAATTAAAGCGCGTTTTATTTTATTCCCTAAAGTCCACTATTTACTGTCATAGATTCATTAAAAGTATGCTCAAAAGGGGCATTTAAAATCTTCTACAGTCAAACACAACTCCTAATCATTTATTGAAAGCAATTAAAACAAATAAACACATAAAACTGGGATGAGGCAATGAAAGCACCATTTTTTTTACCTTTGACGCAAGCTCCCTTGCGTCATAGCTGAAGCACTAACCAGAGAATCCATCTTCGTGGGCCGGCAAGCCGGTCAGATCGCCGGCAAGTCGGTCGCGTCTCGCTGGCGCAACCTCAGACGCGGCACCTTGCGTCATACTCGACGCACTAACCAGAGAATTTTCTCCTTGTTGGCCGGCAAGCCGGTCAGCTCACCGGCATGCCGGTGGTATCTCATTGGCGGAATCGTGGACGCTACGTCTTGCATCCAAGTGGACACAATAGTCAGAAGTCTGGGGGGTCTTCAGCGCGTTTGACCGACATGCCGGTCAGCTCGCCGGCAAGCCGGTCAGGCCTGTACTTGAACTCAAATTTTTCGTTTTTTCATCTTTTCGACCCCAAACGCATGACTGTTTTACCCCTGAAATCATCAAAAAAACTACCCTTCCTCATTTCTTAATAATAAACACTAAATACGAATTTTATCTATTATACACTACGAAAATCAAAATACTTAAACTAATATACAAAGAATTGGCTTTTGTTTAACGTCGTTAAGCTCGAGGGTTACCTTGTGTCTCATTCTTTAACATAACCTCCCCAGCAGTGAGTGAGGTTGTCAACATTTGCTACTCGAAATTTGCATCCCTTGGCTTTTATTCCAAGTAATTTGTCTGAGATAACCTTTGCAACCATGAAAGGTCCTAGCCAAGAGTTCTTTGATTCACGTGTCTTTGGAGGAGGTTTAGGCTTTTTCATAGCGACTTCTTCGCCTGCTTTGAACTCCTTTTTCTTTCTTTCTTTCTTAGGTTCCTTTGGAACCTTCGTGACACGTGCTTTAGCTTTCTTCTTTGCATGATCAAGGTGTGGACTTCCCTTAGGATTTGGAGGAACTTTAATCGGTGGTTTCTTTCTGAGCTCTATTTCCTCCACTCCTAAGGTTTCTACAACCTTAGTTGGCTCTTTTGGTACCTGTTCAACTACATCTACACGAAAGCAATCCTCCTTGGAATCTGGAAATTTCATTGGTCTGAACACGTTGAACTTCACCTCCTCGTCTTGGATTCTCATAATCATTTCTCCGTTTTCTACATCAATTAAAGTACGCCCCGTGGCTAGGAATGGTCTTCCCAAGATAATGGGGACATTCCTATCTGCGTCGTAATCAAGTATAGCAAAATCAACGGGAAAAATTAACGTACATGCCTTGACGAGGACATCTTCTATTCGTCCCTCTTGATGTACGAGGGATCTGTCCGCCATCTGTAAGACCATAGATGTTGGTTTCGCCTCTCCTATCTTCAACTTCTCAAAGATTGATTTGGGCATAAGATTAATACTTGCACCCAAATCGCATAGCGCTTTTCCTTTCCACTCATTACCAATAGATATCGGAATTGTAAAGCTCCCAGGATCAAGTAGTTTGGGAGGTAACTTATTCTGACATATTACGCTACATTCTTCAGGTAAACCAATCATCTCATTATCGCAATATGGTCGTTTGTTGGTGAGGGCTCTTTTCAGAAACTTAGCATACTTGGGTACATCTCTAATAGCTTCTAACAACAGAATATTTATGCTAAGACCTCTTACCTTGTTAAAGAATTTTTTATAATCAGCCATATCACCCTTCTTTTGAACTCTAGATGGAAATGGCGGAAGAGAACGGTTTATTATAATATCATCTTTCTTTTTTGGAACTTCAGTAGGCCTCTCCACTTCTTCTACTTCTACTTCTTTATCTTTATCCACCACATCCTGTTCTTTTCTAACAACTTCCGTATCTTTCATAACAGAAAAATGAGGTGGAGGAAGGTTCTTACCACTTCTGAGAGAGATGATTTTGCAATCTTCGATTTGGATTGGATTTCAGTATCACTAGGGAGTTGCCCTTGTAGACGTTGGTTCAGTTGTTTTGACATTTGTGAAACTTGATTCTCTAATATCTGGATGTGTGCTTCAGAAGCTTGTAGCCTTTGGACTAACTGTGCATGGAGGGCAATCAACTTTTCTACGGTTTTTTCTTAAGGTTATTTGCACCTTCTTGTGGTTGAGCAGGTAAGGCTTTTTGGTTCATGGTGTCATTATAATTGTCTTGAGGAGGTTGTCTCTGAACATAATTTCCTTGATTCTGTCTCCCTTGATAATTATTCTGAGGCCTTGGATTATAGTTATTCATTGGGGGCGCGGCTGATATGCGTAGGTCGGATTTGCTGCCCCATCAGGATTTGAATACTGAAACCCAGGATGGTTTCTGTTAGGTTGATATCCTTGACCATTCAAATTGAAATTCCCTCGGTTCGAAACAAACATCACGGACTCTTGATTATTCTAACAATTCTCCCATTCATGATTATTCACACCACAATACGAACATCCATAAACTTCTTGTGCAGCATTTACCTCAACCCTTTTATTCGAAAAACCTTTTTCATAATATTACATACACTTAAGAGTCAGACACCAGAGAAGAAGCTAGAGCAAGGAAGAGAAGAAGCAAGAGCTGGAGACTGTCTATATCTCCAATTCTCAGCCAATTCAACTCCGTAATTAGGTTCTTCTATTTTATTCTGTAAAACATTATGAACTCAATTATGTCTTTAGTTTTTGTCTTTTCAATTATTATGAGCTAAATTTAATAAGTGCTTGAGAACGCATAATGGGTTAATCCCAATTTGATTTTATTTCATGTGTTTGGATTTGGGATTTTTATAATTGAAATCAAATTGGGTAAATTGTATTTTTCATTAATTTGCTTTTATTCACTATAATTGACGTAATTAACCAATCATAGGACTTAGTATCTAGGCTATTCCAATTAGTGGCGATTGGATCACCTTGACGGGGGGTCTGGGTATACAACTAATTAATGAATGTAGGATATAAATTATAGACTCTGAGAGTTTAGTAAATCCTATGGCCAATTGGGTAGAATAGACTTAATCACTTGAGAGTGGACTATAATCACCCTGACGGGGTTTGTAGCACTTGAGAGTAGCTCCTTAGTCCACCCTGGCGGGGGTAAGGAGAATTCCGAATCCTGACCAATACATAGTTACCGATTTGTCCCTTAAACAATACATGAAATGAATGATAATTAGGTGAAATCCTTGCGTCTCTCAAGTACTGCCTTTCCTACCTTGCGTAAACACTTTATTTTCTTGCGTCTAGTTTAATCTTTGCATTAATTTAGTATTTTAATTCATTGTCTTAGCTTTAGAAAAACAAAACAAATTATTCTCAAAATAATTTACTTGCTTTCACGTGCAATTAACTACTATCTCATAAGCATAAGAGTCAACCATTCCGTCCTTGAGAACGAATCTGTATTATCACATATATTACTTGGGACAACTGTACACTTGCGGTTGTGGTTCTCTTATCCTTATTTGAATTTATTTTATAACACACAAAGGACCACCAAGTTTTTGGCCAATCGATTATTCCACTTTTAGGCATTTTAATACATATGCCTAATCGATTTTATTCTGTAAAACATTATGAACTCAATTATGTCTTTAGTTTTGTCTTTTCAATTATTATGAGCTAAATTTAATAAGTGCTTGAGAACGCATAATGGGTTAATCCCAATTTTATTTTATTTCATGTGTTTGGATTTGGGATTTTCATAATTGAAATCAAATTGGGCAAATTGTATCTTTCATTAATTTGCTTTTATTCACTATAATTGACGTAATTAACCAATCATAGGACTTAGTATCTAGGCTATTCCAATTAGTGGCCATTGGATCACCTTGACGGGGGTGTTTAGATACGTACCTAGTTAATGAATGTAGGATAGAAATTATAGAATCTGACGAGCTTAGTTAATCCTATGACCAATTGGGTATAAATAGAACTTAACCGCTTGAGAGTGGACTATAATCACCCTGACAGGGTTTGTAGCACTTGAAAGTAGCTCCTTAGTCCACCCTGACGGGGGTAAGGAGATAATCGAATCTCGACCAATACATATTTACCGATTTGTCCCTTACACATGACATGAAATGAATGATAATGAGGTGAAACCCTTGCGACTCTCAAGTACTGCCTTTCCTACCTTGCGTAAACACTTTATTTTTTTGCGTCTAGTTTAATCCGTCTTAGCCCAAATGTGGACCCTCCACCCCAAACTCAAGCTCGAGACAGGTATCAGGATCGTGATTCAAGTGCGGGTCATTTGGTCATGCCTAATAATGTAAGGGATAATGGGCTTATATCGTCGCTACAAAAGAAAAGGCTTAAGGCTCAAAATTGGGCTAAAACGGATAATATTCATATATAAGGGATAACAAGCTAAAAGGCTTCAAATGGCTAACAAAGAACTGCCCCTATCATTTTCCTAGTTACATGGTTCGTCTCTAGTTCATATCTAAGTGGGTTCTCTACTAATTTAGATCTCACGTTCTACAAACCAAACATTTTCCTTAAGTACAAGCTTACTTCTTTTGCATTGTTCATTAATTTTTCCTATTCATTATCTATGTTTGCATGCAATTAAAGCGCGTTTTATGTTATTCCCTAAAGTCCACTATTTACTATCATATATTCATCAAAAGTATGCTTAAAAGGGGCATTTAAAATCTTCTACAGTCAAACGCAACTCCTAATTATTTATTGAAAGCAATTAAAACAAATAAACACATAAAACTGGGATAAGGCAACGAACCCCACTCCAAACTCAAAAATGAGTCGTGTCCCCACGACCCGAAAAGACGCAAAGCAATTAAACTAATCTACACTAAAACGCGAAAGGGATAGAAAACGTAGCTTAACCAGCGCGGGGCTGGTCATCGGTGTTGCGTCCATGGACTTAAGCCTTCGTAAGTAGACCATAGGTGGCGTGTTGAATGGTGCTCACCCCCATTAGCATGTTTCAGATAAGGTCCAGCTCTTTTGTAACGTTCCCTAAAGTAGCAATCATCTTCACTTGATTCTCTTCCAACACTTTAATCTTCGATTCCAACTCATTATTGGTATGTATCTTCTTCTTTGGAGGAGCTCTAGGAGTCCTTACAGCTTGTGTGGCTTCGTCATGGGCATTCTGAATCGAGACTAAGGTTATTTATTCCCCAACTACGGAAGGTTCAACCTTTTCACTCCTACGCGGGATTTTAGCGTCCAGACACAAGGTAGTGATGGTACGAGGAAATTTCAGATTATGTTGGGTAGTAGGTGCTTTCTCGAATTCCATAATATTGTCATAAAGCACACGAGCCACATCCATATGTTTTTCCTCAACAATACACTTGATGAATATTGATGTCTCCTCATTTGTGATAGATTTATGTTAAGATGAGACATCATTTCTAGTGATTTAGAAGTCTTTCTAATTGATTTTCTTGAGAAATAGTACACTTTCCTGTTTTGAGTCTTAATTTAGTAAAATAATATTTTTAGAGCATATTGGGTTTAATTATTTATTTAGTGTGAAGCTTTAAAGATAATTATGGAGATTAATTAGAGTCCAAGTCAAAGACTAAGAGATATGGAAAGAGATAAGCATGGTAATTGGAGATAAGGAAAGAAAAGTTAAAAACATGGAAAAGGAAAAGTTGCCTTAAATTTGAATTTCTGCACCTACGACCACAAATCAGCTTATATCTCAAGATCGGTGTGGAATTTGGAGAAACGGTCAAGAGCAAAGTTGAAGATCTTTCCGAGTCGATGAATTTCGACTACTCATAAGCGTCAAACGGATGATTATTGAAGCTGCTAGGACCAAACCAAAAACGGGTCTGATTTCATGTTTTAGGGTTACGAATTTGAGTTGGGTTTGGAGTCCACTACTTACCTTCTCCTTCAAGAAAACAAAATTAGGTCTTCTAAACACCTATAAATACACCCTTATATCACTTGTAAATCATCCTTGCCTCATAGTAATTAGTTCTTAAGGTTTTATTCTTCCAAGTTATTGTAGAGAGCAAGATGATGTCTTTTATTATTTCTTTTAGTTTATTTCCTTCAGGTATGAACTAAACGTCCCATAGCTTGGGTTTTGCATCATGTATAATCTATGAATTCTAATTTCTTTCTATCTAAGTTTCTTTGGGAATTACATGTTTTAATCTGATATTAGCTTCTTACCTATATATTTGTTTATGTGTCTTGAATTATTGTCTGGCCTAGAACTGATCACTTTAGGCTTTCTTAATAGTAATTAGATGATCACCTTAGTTGGGTGTCTAATTATTGAAACACCACATAACGTCTAGTGTCGATATTGGTCCTGACAACACTGATTCTAACTAGATAGTCATTAGGGTATAATTAATCACTATCACCATGTATGGAAATTGATTGCTTAGGGCCTTGGTAAACCCCTCGTGGTGTGTCCGTAGCCCCCTTAGTCGCTCTCAAGGTCTAAGGTATGGGAATTTAGAATCCTGACTAAGTATTTAAGAGCTAATTATCTCCCTTATTAACTAGATTTAATAGAAAGAATTAGAAGGATTAGTGCATACTATCAAAACTTAAGCTATACTTCTCATCTCATATTTCTTCGTATTTAATTTACTGTCTTTATTTTCCTTAGTTTAATTTAATAATTTTGAATTTATTCCTTTTATTTTTCTGTCTTTTAATTAATTACTTCTTACTCATTATTTCTACCCATTCGATTAACACACTAAGTCCCTGAGAACGAACTCAACTTATTATTAAAACTTGCATTCGTCCTGTAATACTTGCAGTACTGTGCCTGTCTAGGGTGAGAGTGCGTTGTTTTCTGACTTATTATTTATTCTATTTTTATCACACCCTAGGCGACACCAAGTTTTTGGCGCCGCTGCCGGGGACTTGTGTCTCGTTAGCGTGTGTGTTGTCTATTTCGAGTAGTCGTTTTTAGTTAATTTTTATTCTTCAGTATTTAGTTTTTGTTTTTCCGGATTTACGCTTGTGGTTTGCTTTAGTCTTTTTCAGGTTTCACAGTGTTTAATTCTTGGCCTCCGTTACCGGAGCCTGAGAGGACTTTAGGTCTTATAATAAACATGTTCGTGAGGAAAGAGTCTTAAGAAGAGCTATGACAGGCGTACAAGATCCGTTAGATCCACAACTTTTAATCCCACCTGGAGGATTACCATACTTTGCACCAGGAGGACCACCACCACTTATCCCACCTGGTGGACAACAACAAGGACAACAACAAGGTCAACAACAGGGACAACACCCATTAGGAAGAGGTAACGGGCAAAACAATGTTAATCAGAACCGAGTTGAACAAGACCTTCCTGGCCTCCGAGTATCGTTTCATGTTCAACCAATAGGTTACCGTCCTCCGGAGATCCAAAACATCAAATTTCGACCCAATTCGGGTATGCTCAGTCAGTTTCAAAGTTTTGGACTCTACAGTGGTACAACAATTCAAGATTCGGTTAGAGCGATTCAGAAGTTTATGTTACTCCAGGCATTACGCGCGAGCAACTGTATTGTCATATGTTTTCGTTCTTTCTGACCGATAGAGCTGGTGAGTGGCTAGATAGGCAACCACCAGGGACAATTAATTTATGGACAGAACTTCAAGCCGCTTTCTTTAACCGTTTTTATCCGAAAAGTATGAGACTCAAAGATCAAAGCGAGCTTGCGAAGTTTTGTCAAGAAGATGGAGAAGCAGTAGGAGAAGCATGGACAAGGTTTCAACAGAAGTTAGCTAGATGTCCGCTCCATGGTTATACCCCCTCTCTACAGTTAGCTATATTTTATGAAGGTATTAACGAAGCAGGTAGACTGCAGGTGGATAACATTGGGAAAGGAAATTTCGTGTCCATGGACCCTACTGAAGCTATCGAGGTTTTTGAAAATATTATTGAACAAGAAAGAAGTTGGCCATCTTTGTGAGCTTCTATTACAAAGACCCGAGGTACGCTTTGCAAACTCAGCTCAACTATCAGCATTAGAGAATCAAATCAAAGAACTTAAGCTAGAGATGCAGAGAAATTTAGCCGCAGCGAATGTAGTACAAGAAGCACAAGGTTGTCAACAATGTGGGGTTAATAATCATACTTGGGAAGAGTGCAAAGGAAATCCACAATCTGTTTATTTCATATCCAACCGAGGAGGTTATCAATTCGGTAACCGAAACCATCCGGGTATGCAGTATTCAAATCCTCAGGGGGCCGCTAGTCCTGGTCATTATCAACCACGTTCCCAGAACAACTCTTTCCAACCAAGAGGTCAGTATCAAAATCAATATCAGAATAGACCTGCTCCCCCACAACAACATGTTCAAGATGCCTATGCCGATTCATTAGATCAGAAAGCTTTACCACAGTATCCTCAAGAGGGAACTGCGGATAATCAACAATTAGCAAAAGTTTTGGACCGTTTGACCACGAGTATGAACGCTCAGGGCGAGATGTTACGAGGACAAAGAGCTTCAATTCAGATTTTAGGTACTCAAGTAGAACAAATGAACAAAGTTCTAACAAACATTATGGAACAAAAAGAATTGAAGGCTATCGAAGGAGGTGATGACAATGTTGGGTTCGAAGCTTGTAAGGCTATTTGCCTTGAAATTGAAGAAGACAAGAAGGAAGTACCACATGCTACCGTTAGTGCCGTGGAGGTTCCGAGTACCGAAGAAGAACCAACCAAGTCTAGCCCCGTGGAATCTAACTTCTCTGAGAGTGATGTGGAGGACGATTCAGAAAAATCCGAATTTATACAGCTTCTGAAGGATATGCAAAAGGAAATTAGATCTGTTATGGATTTTCAAGCTGAGCTGGCTAAAGAGAAAGAGTAAGAAGCTTCAAAGGAGGAACCAAGAGTTGAAGTTGAAGTTGCACCTGCTGTGCAAGAAGAGAAAGAAGAAGAGAAGGTGGAATCGCCACCTATTGTTCAAACAGTGTCACCAACTATTCTTGATACAAATCCAAAGGACGACACTGAACTCAAGACATTTGTAGAGGCGTACACTCCTGAAAATATCAACACCCAAATACTTGAGATTGCAAAGAAAGGGCTTACACCGCAACAAGTTTTTACGCAAGTTATTCCTGAGAAAGAAGCAAGTGTAGAAGCCCCAAGAGAGAACCTGAGAGTCTCAAGAAGAAGTGAAAGAGAGTTACCAACGAAGCTAAAAGATCCGGGAAGTTTTAATCTTCCTATTCAAATAAATGGTAAGCTCGAAGTGAAAGCTATGTACGATGTGGGTTGTGGTGTGAATCTTATGGCTAATTCCATGTTCGAGAGACTTGGACTTCAGAAATCAGAGAAAGCTCCAGTGAAGTTGCAGTTCGCTGACAACTCAGTTACCAAGACATGGGAAACATTGGAGGACGTCTTAGTTCGAGCAGGTAGTATCGCCATCATACTGACTTTGTTATACTTGAGTTTGATGCAGATAAGCAGGTTCCAATCATACTTGGACGGCCTTTCATGGCCACAAGTCAAAGTGTCATCAACTTCCAGGAAGGGACCATTACCCTTCATGCAAAGAACATATCTGAGACCTTCTATGTCTTGGGAAAGAAACCAAGGAAGTTAGATCCCATCGTTCATGTCATCCATAGCCTTTCACATCACAAAGTCCCTCCAGAGAAGATCCACCTAAAACCTGTGGATACTGAGCCAAACATTGAGTTTGGGGTTGGCCATGAAGTTCTATGGAAAGCTCATAAACGCGAAAATAGGACACATAGTTTCAAAGACTCGTGGATGGGACCCTTCATTGTCACTAAGGTTATTTCAGCCAAGGTGATAGAAATACGACCCAAGAAGGGGATCAAGCACATATTAGTTGACGTTCATAGCCTAACTCGTTGTTGGGGAAGCAATATTCGCAAATCATGATAGAGGTAACGCGTCTAACTTTAAAAGACGTTAAATAAAAGTGATGTACGGGAGACAACCCGCAATTTTTTATGTTTTTATGCTTTTTACGTTTTTAGTTTTTGTTTAGTTGTTTTTAGCAGATTTTGCATATTTGAGAAAGGTATTAGTGTTTTTGATGCTTAGGTATTGGAGAAATCGACTTCGGGAGGAGAAACAAAATTTTACGGAAAATTCAGACTGCCTCTGCGGTACACCGGACCATACCTGCGGTACACCGCAGAGCAGAAAACACGTGCCCACGGGGTGAAGACTCGGGTTTTTGGCCGAGAAGAAAAAAAATCAGAGCTTTAGGTCTGGTACACCGGACGACAGCTCCGGTACACCGCAGGATCAAAAACCCGTGACCACGGGTAGAGGCCACGCGTTTTCTGCCGAACATCAAAATTTCAAAGAGCTTCAGGTTCGGTACACAGGACCCTAGCCCCGGTACACCGCACCGCGCCGCTGGAGAGAGAAAAAATTTCGTTTTTAGGTTATAAAAGGAGGAGGATTGGTATTATTCCGAATTATTAAATCTTTAAGCCTCTCTTTCTTCTCCAAACCTCTCGCAGCTCCATTAAATCTCATTCAAACCTTCCCCAAACATCAAAACACTACCCAATCATCATAAAAACACATCAAAGCTTCTGTTCAAAAGAGTTGTTTTTGTTTAACACTAGATCTAGCTCTGTTTGATATGTACCAAACCCAATTAAGTTTTAATTGTGAAAAAATTATCGTGAATAGATATTTGTATTGTTTTTACGGAAAAAACTTTGTTTGGCGCGTACTAATGCTTGGACCTTGACACGGTAGGTTCAATCGGGTATCTAAAGAAGTAAGGACATGGACAAAAACTATCGTGAAAAAGTTATCGAAATAGATTTTTGAATTGTTTTTGCAAATTTGGCACGTACCAATGTTTGGACCTCCATGGTAACTTCGATCGGGTGTCTAAATAAGTCAGGGCATTAACCTTGGACATGGACAAAAATCATTAAAGACTTATCATGCAATTACAAAAATTGATTATATAATAAATCATAAAACGAATATAATAGAAGTTGATACGTACCAAACAGAAAAATATTGGTCTGTACTAATGCAAAACTTAATAGAGGTATAATAGTAAAAAATTTAACTAAAAAATCAAACTTTAACCTTTTTTAGAATATTTTTTTAATTGAGATTTTGTCACTAATTTCTTTTAGTTATTTAGGCTATTTAAAATAATTTCCTCATAATTCAATTGAAGTAGAAAGATGAAGTATGTCAAGGTTGAGAATCTTGAGACGACAATCTAGTACTCTACCAAACGAAGTATGATAAAAGGAAAGACATGAAAATTTCCAAACCCAACATTCATTTCAAAGACTTGTAATAAACAAATTAAACTACAAAAAGAATCCCATCACTGATAGAGAAAACAAAGATCACTAAAGGCAGCAAGAGTGAAATGATACCGACTCCATTACCCTCTATTAATACTAAGTACCTAACAAAAAGCACTAAAACTGACCCTTAAACTTCTAAAATTTCATTCACTTCTCTACACTTTTAAGTCCTCTCTCATATCATCTCGTTCCTTTTCTCTATTATCTAATATATAGTCATATATAGCTCCTACCGATCCCTTGCCATTACATTTTTGTACATAAAACCAATTATCTAGAAATGAATGAACTGTTATCCAGACGAACAACTATTAATGAAAGACAGAACAAAAAGAAAAAGAACGCCAACTAACAAATTATTCTCTGCTACCTTTGATTTATGTCACGTTCAGTTCACTCGACAAATGGGATGGACTCTGGTTTAGGAGTCGTTGAAGTAAAAGCTGCTTTCACCCCCATATTATTGCCTTTCTCAACTTCCTTGCTTCGCATCTCAACAACTTTCTTGTGCGAATTGGAGTGTAGCGCAGGAACAAACGTAGGACTAGCGGCCGGACGATACTCCGGGAAGAGCCTGCCGGATTTGTAACGGACCCCACATGCATTGCAAAGAGTTTTTGGGCCCAAAGGACCGGTTCTCCACTGAGGCGTTTTTGTTATTTCACAATGCAAGCATTTCCTCATTCCTTGAGCAGGTGGATTATCCTTCATCTCTGCCATAGCCGAAGAGAAAGTCAACTTAATTTTCTTCTTCTTCTTAATTGGTTGAGACTCCTCGCAATTCTCGATTGGAGTAAGAAACAGTTTTGGTGGATCGGTAAACGATGAAGTTGGAGAGAGAAGTTGCATTGGTGGGCGAGGGGTGAAAGTTGCTGGGCGTGGGCGTTTGCTACGAGCACGCTGTGCACCACGGTGACTCGGTTCAACTGGAAGCGGCGTAATCTTCCCCACCGAGCCGAAGCTGCTGCTGCTGCTACTACTGCTTTCCAGAACAGAAATTGGGCTACATGTTTGAAACTGGTTATTAGGCATTTCAATGTTGATCATGTTGACCATGTTGATTGAGTTGACCGGGTTGTTCTCTTTAGCAATTGTCATTCCACTACCAGCAAATGAATCCTCCACAAATGTCGAAAGCCATTCAAGTTGTACAATGTCCTCGTACTAGCAAGAAGAAGGAGACACAATATAAAATTATATTAGTATATTGTATATTGTATATTGTATATTGTATATTGGGGCACATTTATAAATTATAAAATTTAAAAGGACTAAGTACAAAATCTACAATTTGTAATATTAGGAATATCTATACTACTGGGTAACAGACAACATAAATGCTATCTTAGCTGGCAATCAAATTGATTTTAGTAAATTGACATATTCCATCAATGTGACATAATAACATTAAAATCCATGAACCTGGACCCCCAATTATGACATATTTACATTATTAAACTTAAAGTTCATTAACCAAACCGACACTCCATGACATAAGATTCAAGTTTTTTCTTCACTGGAGTTTATGACATTAATATTTTTCCTAATTAATATTTTCAACTAAAATTATGACGCATAAATTTCTAAAAATAAAATTGGCTCGCTAATTTTCCGTGTGGGTCCCGCTCATTGTGTCAAGCCTTAAGCAACAATTAAAGGTGTCCCCAACGGCATCGAACATCATTACAAACGGTGAGACGGGTCCCACCTTTTTCTAATAAAAAGACAAAGTAAACCGACAACTAACCACCGACAATTGAACAAACAGATTAGATCACCGAAAACTTAAGCTTACCGGCACCGCCAGCTCAGCGGAGAGGTCAGAAGCAGAAGCGCTACTAGTTCCGGCAAAAAGAGGGTCATTTTCCGGCAAGGTATCATTCCAAATGCTTTGAAAATCTTTGCAGTCACCGGAATTAATGTCGCCACCACCACACTCATTTTCCGGGGGAAAATCAATCAAGTCATCAATGTGGTCAAAGAAGTTGCTACAGTCTATCTCATCCATGAAATTTGGTTCCATTATAGCAATTTTCTCGAAAAACCTTTAGTCCTGTGTAGGAAATGAAGAATCAGAACACATAAATATATAGGGAAAATTTTGAAAATTGTGCCAATTAGATTTTTCTACTTTTTGAAGAGGGCCTACCCTTTTGGCTTTAACTTATTTCAAATTGCAATTATGCTTGCCAGCACAAAGAGGGGTGTAGCAGAATATATAGATTTTTTTGGTATTATATACTCGAAAGGAAAAGAATCCACACTTAGATTCTCATAATTTTGAATAACAAATTAGCATAATTCTTGTATAATACAATATGGAAAATCTGATCTTGGCAGTTGGGACTTTCTAGAACATACCGACATAATTTATGAAAATAGATTTGATCTTTACCAATTAACAAACAAAATATGGATCAAATTATTGAAATTTCACATTCTTGCTGCAGATAATATGAAATTTAATAACCGCTAAATGCAAAAATTGTGAAGCATACCTTGAAAGCTTTGTGTGCTAAGACAGAGCTTCAGAGAGAGCTGCAAACACAAGTTTTAACTTAAATTCAGTAATTCCCTGCAAAATGAAAATTGTGAGTTACACAAACAAAAGGAAACTAAATTTGGCTATTTAAATTTTCCCAAAACACCTTTTTTCACACATTTGGAACCGAAAAGATAAGAAAGACTCAAACTTTACCCTTTTTTTCATGTGAAGGCAAGCAAAAACTCAAAATTGAGTTTAAAGGGTCAAGAAAAATGTAACTTTAATTTTAGAAACACATGCAAATTTTATTTCAAAATGGTTCAATTTTTTCATTTCCATTTTCACGAGGTTTGATACCAAGACCTCGTGACCCGTGCTTACGACCAGTAGAACACCCCCTCAACCTCAAAAAATGTAATAAACATTTCAGTAAACAAAATTTGTTACACATAAAAAGTGATAAAGACTCAAAAATTTGTATGCAAAATTAAAAGATTGTGAGAAGAACTAAAAATATTGTAAAGGGTGAGAATATGAATGTAGAGCCAAACCTTCAATTTGTAATATAATTCTATCTCTTCTTCTAGCTCAAAAATCAAGACAATGACAACCTTTGAAGAAGAAGAGGAAGAAGAGAGGAGAAGGTGTTCTAAAGAACAAACAAAACTAAAGAGTACAAAAACAACCTCAAACCTATATATGTCTCACCTCTATTTAGTATACTATAACTATATAGAAAGCGGTATTTACTAAAAACACTATCACTATTTATGATGCTATAATTATAATAAATAATAATCTTGAAAAATTATGAGAAAATAGCGAAGGGTAAAAAAGGAAGATTGGTAGGTGAAGTTTCTTGCTTCATTGCTAGCTGTCATTTTTTCACACACTCTCATCATCCATTCACTGTCTTGATGTTTAAGTCTTCTTCAATACTATGTGGGTTCCACACACCTTCACCTCACCACCGGTGTTGTTTCTTTTTCTTTAAAAAGAATTTTGTGTTATGCATACACATGTATACATGTGAGATATATTTGGAAAATAAAAAAACATACATGTGAGATATGCATGTGTGATTTTATATATAGTACATAATTTTGGACTTTTTCAGTTTTTAGTGTTGTCGTGGATCATTACACATGAAAGTTAAAAATTTAAACGGGGTTATGGAGGTAATTAAAATGGAATTTGATTTAACTATTGTTTACCGTGCTAGACCTTTTTCTATAGACTCAAACCCCTCATCTAATTAACTTTTCTTATTAACTTAGTGTTTTTCATAACTTAGTGTCGGTTTAAAAATATTTTTTAAACAAAGAAAAATTTATCATAACTTAGTGTCGGTTTAAAAATATTTTTTTAGAAAAGTACTTAAAAGTGTTTTTACTATTTTAAGAGTGTTTTTCATTCTAAAAAGTACTTTTATAAAAAACACGAAATAAAAAAAAAATATTTAAAATAATTTTAAATTTCAAAATTATTTTTAATAATTTTTTGAAATTTAAAATTTTATTTTAAAAACATTTTTTTTACTTTTAAAATAAACACTTCCAAATAAGTTTTTAATTTACAATGGAGAAAGATTCTCTATTAAACAAAAACTTCTATAAATTTCTAGTAATATGACATGGCATTTTTATGGCCATAATTTTTTATTTAAACAACTTTTAAATATTTTGAAGCATTAAATTTTTATTTTATTTTTCTTTTGTTTTTAAACCCTTTTCTTGCTTATCGACCAAAAAAGAAAAACCCTTTTCTTGCTTAGTACATGGCATTTTCTATTATTTTATAAACTTTTTTTTACTAACTTTTAAAAAAATTATAATAATTTTTTGTTTTATTTTTTCAAATAATTTTATTATAATTTAAGCTTTAAAATATTATATACCTTTTCATACTTTTTTTGGTATATTGCCATTTTATTATCTTTTTACTAATTCTTATTACCTTTAAATAATTATAATAAATTAAACATTAAATTTTTAAAATCTTATATATATTTTTTTGTTTGGTACATATTGCCATTTTTTAATCTTTTTACTAATTCTTTTCCTACCTTAAGAATTTTTTCTTTATTTCTCTTTTTATAATGTTGCTTTAATTTGAAAAAAAGCATATTATAAATAATCTATTTATATATTAATCTTTAAATGATTTATACATATCATCAAAAAAGACGAAAAATTTTACGAGTTTTATTCTTCTAATTTTAAACTTTATTTCCTGTATAAAAATGAACGAAAGAATATAACAAGAAATATTTGATCAAAAAGAAGAAACAAAGAAAATTAAAGTTTATATATCTTCGTAGCTCAAATATTTTAATATATTATTCATAAAATAAAAAACTCCAAATTTATCGTAATTCATAAATTCAAATTTCATTTTTAAAAAAATCAAATTACGAAATATCACAATAGTAAAAATGTCAGTAAGAAAATGTTTGTATGTATATATCTAAAATCAATATAAACACTATTTTTCCTAGTCGATATTGCCTAGTCGGTCGGGACCTAATTTTGCTTAGTCGATTGGGACCTAATTTTGCCTAGTCGACCGGTACCTAATTTCTCCTAGTCTACAGGAACTTAATTTTATATAAAATGGTTTACCGCTTAATTTTGCATAATCGCTAAGTTTCGGTCGACTAGGCAAAATTAGGATGACTATGACAAATTATATCCCGATTGACTTGGCGATAGATCCCGGACGACTAGGTAAACATAGTGTATATATAAGCATTTTATGGATATTTTTTAGTATCGTGATATTTCTTAATTTTTAGTTGATCGTTTAAAATAAAATTTGAATTTACGCTTTGATAAAATTTGAGTTTTTATAAATCAATGTTGCACTCAGAATATTGATAAAAAGAAAGATTATTTTCTTTGTTCTTTTTTTTTTGTTATTTTCTTTTATTCATTTGTTTTACATAAAAAAATCAAAATTTGAAGATTAAAAATTATGAAAAAAATATTAATTATTTAAATTTTAATATGTAAATAAATTATTCTTTAATTTTATTTTATTAAAACTTTAAACAAAATAAAGAAAAAATTCTTACTTTTGAGTAGTAATAAAATTACTAAAATGATATAAAAAATAATAATATGTACTAAATAACAAAGTTATAAGAAAATATAATATTTTAAATATTGAATTACCCCCTTAATAGTAAATATTCTATTAAGAATTAGTAAAAAATATAAAAAAATGTCCATATACCAAAAAAATGTTATACCTCTTAATGGTAAATATTACATTAAGAATTAGTAAAAAAATATAAAAAAACAACCATATACCAAAAAAAGTATATAATATTTAAAAAATTTAATACTTAATTTATAATATAAGAAAAAAAAACAAAAAAATTATTATAGATTTTTTTGAAAAAATAAGAAAAATAATTTGAAAATATACTGAACAAAAAGAAAAGGGTACGACACTAAAGAAAACATAAAATATAAAAATTTAATACTTCAAACATATTTTAAAAAACTTGAATAAAAATAAAATAAAATGTTAAATTTGTGCACAATAAAAATATACCATATCATACGAGTGAAGACTCATAGAAATTTTTATCTAGTACCCATTTGCTAGGGGAGAGCAAAATTTTACCAAAACCGAAAAACCGAGTTAATTTTAACCAACCCGACCTAAAATATGAGTTAATTTTACCCGAGCCAACCTTACCCATTGGGTTACCTTGTGATTTTTCGGGTCCATATATATTACCTATATATTACCCAAGCTATTGGGTTAAGGTTACCCAAACCGAAAAACCGTGTAATAAAAAATTATACAAAACATGCATGTCAGAGAAGTCTTCCAGTTGATTTCTCGGATATTCTAAAGGTCTCGACCAAGTTCCTTATCAACCTACGTTTTTGATATTCAAACAAAATATCGTTTTTTGTTAGAGTTATGTAATGTATATGACTGTACTTTGGATTGTAATTGATTGTAATTTTGATCTTTAGAAGTATCATGATACTTTGTCATTTTTTTAAAGTTTTTCATTTGTTAAAAAAGTTTGACTAACGTTAATTAACGCGGGTAAACCAAAGGTAACCGAAAGGTAAACCGAAGTAACCCGAGGGTAATTTTTTTTTTTACCCTACCCTTGGGTTACCCAAAGAATTTCTTAAACCGAAATATATTACCCTTGGTTTACCCTAACCTCAAAACCGGGTAAAAGCGACCCATGCTCTCCCCTACCATTTGCCATACCTATTATATTTTTTAAATAATTTTTAATTATTATACATAAAGGGACAAAGTCATCTTATGAGTAGGGCCTCTGAGTCCTGAACAAAAAAAGAAAATGAGTAGGGGGCTATGGCCCACCCCCCCTATTTTTAGAAAAAAGATATTGTTAATAATAAAAAAGTTATAATTATAATGATAAGTTTTGGTTTTTTTATTTTTCTAAATTGTTGTTTTAGTCCTTTTTATTTAAATATATTCTACCTATAATAATTTTATATATATATTTTATTTTTTATTATAAAAAATGTTATTTTATATAATATAGAAATTTATAGGATATAGATAAAAAAAATAGGACCTATAGTGCAAGTTTTTATAATATAAGGACCTATTTTATAATTTGTGCATAATATATGGACCTATAGTGCAAATAAGCCGGAAAAAAATCCAGAGGCGTTTTCCCTGAACCCCTTTGGCCCCCCATAACAAAAAATTCAGGTTCCGCCGCTGTATACATATACCATTTGTTTTTGTTTTACTTTTGAATTACCTTCTTTGTGTATGTATAAACTCCCATAAATTCATTTCACAATTTTAGTAATTTATTTTCTTTTTTTTATATTTAATGACACATAAGGTGGTGACACATAGGAGGTGACATAGAGATGAACAAAAAGTATATTATATATAGCCTTGCTCTTTGGGCACATCACATCTTCGAACTTACTTTTTTATTTTACTCACGCAAAAGATAAGGACTAAATCTAAAGATATTCAAACAAAATGTTATGCATGAATAATATTTTCAGATGAATATTAAGTATGTGGAGAAAAAATATAAGAAAAGAATACAGAGGGAACCAATCCAAGGCGAAAATAAAGAGTTAAAAAGAAAGAAATTGGATTTAGGAAAGTTGAAACGCTGACAAAAGTTGTCATCTAGCTGTAAAGATGTGTAGTATTCTTGATGTTGCGCAAAATCGACAAGGAATTTGAAGGGGCCCTTTTTATATTTAGAAAGTTATTTGAATTCGGTCGTTTTGATATAAAGATCATTAAATTCTGAGTTGTAACGAATGAGTTATGAATTTTACAAACTCCAAAGTTTATCTTATCCTACAATTAAGAAAAACGAGTTAGAGTTGAATTTGGACTCTATAACTTGGGTAACTTTCTAGATTTCAACCATACACATATAAATATGACTACTTACCTTTGTAAACATTTCCTTTCTTGTCCTTACTTAGTTAGTAATCAATATTACACTTATGGTTCATCCTGAGAAGCAAGTTGACAATATGTATTTTATCTTTAGTTTTTTTCTTCTAGTATGAACTAATTTTTCCATAGTTTGGTTTTGCATTATGTATAATCCTCGAATTCTAATTTTATATTCTATGTTATTTGATAAAGTGACAGTTAATTGATTGAGCTTCTTATTTACATATCTGTATCATGTACTTTGACCTATACTAGACCTAGATCGGGCCAATCTTAGAACTGCCCTTAGTAGTTGATTGTCGCCCTGACAGGGGATTCAGTTATTGACAACGCCGCAAAATTGTCTAGTGTGCAGTAGTTATCCCGACGGGCTTTCCTAACTAGATAGTCATTAAGGTTTAATTTAACCATTGATCATTGTGTAGGGTCCCCTTACCCAAGTCCCTTGTTAGTGTTGAGGTTGCCACCTAAGTCTACCCTGATGAGAGTTAGGAGGATTATAGAATCCTGACTATTTATACTTTCTTAAAGCTTAAATCACCCTTATAATTAGAATACTGATTTAGAATGATAGGTGCGTGCATACTAACAAACTTAAGCTATATTTCTCATCTTTATTCTCTTAATTTTTTTTTGCATTAGTTTAATTATTGCGTTTATATTCTTATTTAGAAAACAAAATATTCATCTCTTTTTTATTGTATTTTAATTTAACAATTAATCTCATCTATGCTTCTATCTTTAACACAATTCGATCTAACAGACTAAATCCCTGCGAACGAACTTTATTTATTAACTATAACTTGCAAACTATCTGTGCACTTGTAGTAAGTTTCTCGTGGTAGTAGTGGTGTGTGTTCTGTATTATCTTTCTTTATCTGTTTATTTATCGCACCTTTGCCACCACCAAGTTTTCGGCACCACTGCCGGAGTTTTTTCTAGTTAGTTATCGTGTTTAGTTTAGTGTAGTAGTTTTTAGTTGTGTCAGTTTTACACTTGTTTTTGTTTTTGTCTCTTTTCAAGTTTCTTTAAAGGTTTGGCGTATGTTGGCGGATCCCAAGATCTTATTTCGAGCTCTGAAAAAGAGAGAGAGAGAGAGAGAGAGAGAGAGAGAAAAGAAAGGAAGAAGAAATGGTTGAGGTCGTACATAATGTAGTGCTAGATAACAAAGTACCACTTGGGGTGAACAATTAACAAAATCCAATACCCCAAGTAAAACTACCACAAGGAGCACTACAAGGAGGGAATACACCTAATAATCAACACCGTGAACAAGGTCTTCCAGGTTTAGAAGCATCTTTTCGAGTACAACCAACAGGGATTTACCCTCTAGTGATCCAAGCTGCGAGATTCAAGCCCGATCAGGGTATGCTTAGTCATTTTTTGAAATTTTGACACTACAGTGTTGCAGCTCATCAAGACTCCGTACGAGCGATCCAGATTTTATGCAAATATGTGATGCCTACATTACTTAGGACATTACACACGAGCAGCTGTATGACTTCATGTTTCTGTTTTTCTTGACCGGAGGTGCTAGTGAATGGTTGGATTGTCAACCATCAAATTCGATTACGTCATGTGACAAGTTACAAGTCAAGTTCTTTGATCGTTATTATCCGAAAAGTATAAGAATGAAGGATCAAATGTTACTTGCGAATTTTTTCCAAGAGAATGACGAGAGTGTAGGAGAGGCATGGAAAAAATTCCAACATAAATTATCTAGATGTCCACTTCATGGTTACATGAAAGTCCTAGAGGGGGGGTGAATAGGATTACTAATAAGATAATGCCTAATTAAAATCTTTTGGACAATAATAAGTTTAAGAGAAAAACTTCTAGGTCAACTAATAAAATCAAACACTTATAGGATCATGCAATGTAAAGAGTAAGGTTTGATATAAAAGTATAACTAGTGAAAAGCTAATCCAATATCTTAAACTACTCTAGAAGACTATATGTTAGATAACCTAGATAAACAATTCATGCAAGCATATAATCAAACATATAGAGTGCGGAAAGTAAATAGAGTAGAGATAGAAAGATACACACGATTTATAGTGGTTCGGTTTCCCTACATCCACTACCTAAGGAAGCCTCCTTAGGATTTCAAGCTTTTCACTAAGCTTCCGTGTCTCTCTTAACCGGGTCGAGAACACAATAACCTTTACAAACTCTTCGATAACACGAAGGACACACCACTTGCGTAATCACAACACAAGGACACCAAGTATACTCCCTATACTTGAATTCTCTCTTAATCTATCTATTACAAGACCTAGACTTAAGAGGATAGCAACAAAGTGTTTAAAGGTTTGCTAATTAAAGCTTGTATCTAAGACTCCTAAAGAGTGGATATGACTATAAGCTTGTATACTCCTTCTTGAGTGGATAGAACCTTGTGGCTTAATTGATTAACTCCTTGAAAGGATTTATAAGCTCACTAAGATTGAATTTGACTATGTATAGCTCTTGACACCTTCTTGAATGATAGCAATTAAGCCCCTTAATGTTTGTAATTAGTTGGTGTAGTTGTAGCCTTCAAAGAGCTTCAATTTATAGCAGAAAATGGCTTCCAACGGTCATAAGGCTTGAGTCCAACGGATCTATTAATCTCCCAACGGATATATTTCTTATGACTTGGCTTTAGTGCAGAAAACCCTATCTTGCGGTATACCGTAGCGGTGTACCGCGCTTCAGTGGTTGATTTTCTGGCATACTGACGGGCTAGTCCTCTATACCGCGCCCTGGTCCGCGCCTGGTCCGGTATACCGCACCGGTGTACCGCGCCAAGTATTCTTTGAAGAATAACAACTTGGATCAATAGCTCTTCTTCATGAAAGTTGTTGCAAACATCATTCTATGAATCTTTGAAGTTGAACACTAAAGCTAATTCTCAATATACATAAAGAAAAGGTTAATAGCACTTGTATGAGAATTAGATTCTTAAGATAAAACTATAAGGAAGATCAACAAGACAAAGAAAGAGCTTTTTGATGAAATAGAGTGCAAGAAAGAATGTCAATAACAATAGAAATTAGCACACTAATCACAAGAGGATTTGTCACATTAAAACACCTTAATTAGGGAGGCTATATGCCAACAATCTCCCCCTTTTTGATGATGACAAATCCTTCACTAAAACACCTTAGGAAAGATATAAAAGTTTAAGCACTTATGAAATAAAGCTCTCCCTCACAATAAGCATAAAATTTGAGATGTATTTGTGAGTTTTTAAAACGTGCAAGTTTTGAAAGTTTTAGTGCACATAATATTTCTCCCCCTTTGTCTTCATCAAAAAGACGGGGTAAAAATAACTAAGAGAAGAAGAGCAAAGACAACTCGAGTGAATAGATTTTAAACAAGGATAGAGAGAGTGTGCACGAGTTTTAGATAAATGAAAATTAAGAGCTAAGGATAGAAATGTTTACCAACTCCTTGATTGATACAAGTTCATTTCAAATGCTTTCTAATGACACAAACGATTAGTTGCAATATATGAATGATTAGTCTAAGCATTTGAGTTTTTTAAAATTTTAAACAAAGTCTCCCCCTTACATAGTGCATAGAGTTTGTTTTAATTTTGAAAAAGTTTGATTGACAATTTTTCCCTAATAAGAATACTTGAAAACATTTTGAAGAAAGATTAGGGGTAAAAAAATATTTTTTGAAAAACAAGGGGTCAAGATGTATTTTTCAAAACTTTGGGGACTAAACGCAATTTTTGAAAAATCTATTTGGGACCAAAATGCAAATTTCAAACTTTTTAGGAACAAAGCTAAAAAGATCAACTATAGGGACTAATGAGCAATATCAAGAAGTACCTATAACATCAAAGAACATGTTAGCAACATAAAGACCAAATCAAGGATAATAAGCAACAATAATCATGTTAAAAACTAATTAACCAATTATCCAAAAAAAAATTTAGCATCCTAACAAATAAAGCCACGAAGCAATATCCTAGATGTCCAAAACACGGACCCATAAAAACTTAAAAGCATAAACATCCATAAAACAAGTTCTAATAAAAACCACATAAGCAATTAAAGACACAAAAACCACCAAGAAGGATTAAAACATGATTTCAACCACCAAACACCAAAACACAATGAATCAACGGTTATCACGAGGAGATCGGCTCCTAGATCTTCTACCATTCCCAATATCATCGCGAATGCACGAAACATCACTTTTTATACACGAGAGCTCATTCGCAAGATTTCCTATCTTTTCTTCCAAAACTCCAAACTTTCTTTCTAACTTATCTTCCAATGCCACAAATCTACTTCCTATATAATCCATGAAACGAGACATAGCACTTTCGAAACCGGATGGATTAGGAGGGTTAACATTGATGGTTTGGCTAGGAGTGGGCTCATTTGGATTTGGGTTTTCTTGATCCGGGTTATCTACTAGAATAAGAGTCTCAAGCTCCGGACCATTGGTTTCGCTTTTAGCTCCAAGGATGCGATTACGAATAGTATCATCCGAGATACGATTAATAGTGGAGATCGAAACATATGTGTTGTTATAAATAACAAATTTCATCCTAAGAATCGTGAGATAATCGAAGTTCCAAGATTTATTCATTGCTTTCACATTAGTCCCTCCAAAAGAAATATCATTAATTTCAAAAATTTTGGATAGAAATATACCGTAAGGGACTTTATCCCGAGAGGCACGAGCGTGATTCATCCATTTTAACATAATAGCAATGATGTTGATCGGTTGTTTGGAGAAGATCAAAAATAGAAGATAAGCTTCATACGGGATAAGTTTGGCATCATGCTTATCTTTCGGAATAACGGCCGAGATAAGAAACTTGTGGGCCACGATAAATTCCGGGTCAAAGTTACGAATATTCCAATTTCCATCCGCAACAACCATTCTACTATTAACGAACTCATTCACTTCATTTTGAGCAACAATATCTATATTTGAATTATCCCAACCACTCGACCAAAACCCGCTAAAACCATCCGAAGGTACATTAAATTTAGAGCACAAAGCATTCAATTTTAAACGTATAACGGTACCCGAAACGGTTGATTTAACCGAAGTAGTAGCATGATTAAATTCAAAATTAGTATAAAAATCTTCAATTAACCCGGTTGCTAAATGACTACCCGAAAAAGCAAAGATATGATGAAATTGTTGAATTGAAAATAGTTTAAATAGAGAATCATCACCGGAGGGAAAAGCCGAGGGGCAAATCGTTCTTCCCGGTAGAACATCGAATGGCCGGAGTGGTGGTGGTGGTGGTGATGGTGACTTCGCCGGAGATGGTTCACGGTGGCGGCTTGAGGAGGCTCCGGTGGAAGACTTTTTCTTGTTAGCAATCGATTTGGTTCTAACCATGGTGGAAAGTGAAGTGGGTAATGGAGTAGGAAGAAGGAGGAGTGATTTTGGTGGTGAAAGAGGGTGTTTTTGGTGGTGGAGCCGGAGGGTTTTTGGCCGGAAATCGCCAAGGAGGAAGAAAAACGGAAGATGAAATGAAGGAATGAAGAAGAAATGCAGAAAAACGGGTTCTTAAACCTGTCAAAACCCTTACGTGCGGTGTACCGCGGGATTCGTCCGGTGCACCGCACGAGTGTTCGGTTTGGGTAATGAAAATCCAATTTTTGATTCTTTTAAAAACACCCGAAACACAATCGAAACTTCCCCAAATGACTCGGAATGATATAAAATAATTTTGAGCATCTTCGTTTTGAAAAGAAAAGCCAAGGAGAAGCTAAAAACGCATATAACAGTTAATTTCCAAAAAGACCCTAAGTTTTCTAAAAGTGCAAAAAGACCCTATGCAAGAATAAAACAAAACTAAAGCATGAACAAGGTCAAGAACAACAAGATAGCATCACAAGTTGATAAAACACATAAAACACAATATAAGAAAACAAAAAAAATACAAGAGAGGAAAGAATATCACCGTATTTTCCTTTTATGAGGTTTGAACGTCCTTTTGCATAAAATTTCATTTTCTTGACGCTCAACACCTTCAATGCATATTACTATGGTAACCGAGGTGGAATGGATCCGGAAATGTTGTTAGCATTTGTCACGATCCATATTGGTTTTTCCCATGAGGGTATCAAAGATCCACTAATAAGTTGTTCATGGTAATGGCATGTAGAAGCATGATGACCGGGTTTACCACAATAGTTGCAATAACTTCCTTTTTGAATAGAGTAACCATGTAGAGGTTTTGAACAAGAAGTTTCCCCATTTTTTCCAATATCCAAATTGTCACTAACATATAACTTTTCTTTGAAAAAATCATTTGGATCAAAAGGAGTGATATTTGAGAAAGGATGATTTTTTAAAGCATCAAGAGCAAGGGAAAAAGCTTCATCCAATTTTTTAAAACCTTCTATGTTTTTCTTCAAAGGATGTTTCCATTTATTTAAAATAAAAATGTTTTCAAAACAAGGGTTTTTAGTATTGCCAAGAATATCATCCAAGGTAATATAACATTTAAAACAATTCTTTAGCTCAATATTACCCTTTTTTAACATAAGATTATTCAAATGGATTTGAGAGTCAAGAATTTTGAGAAGGGATGAAATTTGTCTAATATCACAATAATTATAAGGAAGAGATAAAGAGTTAGGATAAAGTGCTACCTCATGATTAGGTTTAAAATCGTTGTGAGATTCATTATGGATTGAGACTTCTTCTTCTTCATTATTTTCGACAATTCCATATATAAACTCCAAACGATTCCAAAGCTCTTTTGCGGTTTTACAATCTAACATTTGTGAGAAAATTTCTTCGGAAATTCCACGAATGAGAGTGTACATTGGTTTTGCATTTTGAGTGAGCTTAGCCTTTTCCTCAATGGTGAGTTCATCAAAATCTTTTTCTTCTTGATTTAGCTTGAGAACTCCTTCTTCATTTAACTCTTCTTTATAAGGGACAAATGGACCTTCTTTTACAATTCTCCATTGATCGGGATCTTCGGCTTTTATAAATTCCTCCATTTTTGTTCTCCAAGCGAAATAGTAAGTTCCTACAAAAAGTGGAGGTCGTGTAGAAGACGAACTTTCCAAAAGATTAAATTCCATATCGTTTACTCTACTAACGATTAAGCTATTCACGTAGAGTTAGGCTCTGATACCAATTGAAAGTCCTAGAGGGGGGGTGAATAGGATTACTAATAAGATAATGCCTAATTAAAATCTTTTGGACAATAATAAGTTTAAGAGAAAAACTTCTAGGTCAACTAATAAAATCAAACACTTATAGGATCATGCAATGTTAAGAGTAAGGTTTGATATAAAAGTATAACTAGTGAAAAGCTAATCCAATATCTTAAACTACTCTAGAAGACTATATGTTAGATAACCTAGATAAACAATTCATGCAAGCATATAATCAAACATATAGAGTGCGGAAAGTAAATAGAGTAGAGATAGAAAGATACACACGATTTATAGTGGTTCGGTTTCCCTACATCCACTACCTAAGGAAGCCTCCTTAGGATTTCAAGCTTTTCACTAAGCTTCCGTGTCTCTCTTAACCGGGTCGAGAACACAATAACCTTTACAAACTCTTCGATAACACGAAGGACACACCACTTGCGTAATCACAACACAAGGACACCAAGTATACTCCCTATACTTGAATTCTCTCTTAATCTATCTATTACAAGACCTAGACTTAAGAGGATAGCAACAAAGTGTTTAAAGGTTTGCTAATTAAAGCTTGTATCTAAGACTCCTAAAGAGTGGATATGACTATAAGCTTGTATACTCCTTCTTGAGTGGATAGAACCTTGTGGCTTAATTGATTAACTCCTTGAAAGGATTTATAAGCTCACTAAGATTGAATTTGACTATGTATAGCTCTTGACACCTTCTTGAATGATAGCAATTAAGCCCCTTAATGTTTGTAATTAGTTGGTGTAGTTGTAGCCTTCAAAGAGCTTCAATTTATAGCAGAAAATGGCTTCCAACGGTCATAAGGCTTGAGTCCAACGGATCTATTAATCTCCCAACGGATATATTTCTTATGACTTGGCTTTAGTGCAGAAAACCCTATCTTGCGGTATACCGTAGCGGTGTACCGCGCTTCAGTGGTTGATTTTCTGGCATACTGACGGGCTAGTCCTCTATACCGCGCCCTGGTCCGCGCCTGGTCCGGTATACCGCACCGGTGTACCGCGCCAAGTATTCTTTGAAGAATAACAACTTGGATCAATAGCTCTTCTTCATGAAAGTTGTTGCAAACATCATTCTATGAATCTTTGAAGTTGAACACTAAAGCTAATTCTCAATATACATAAAGAAAAGGTTAATAGCACTTGTATGAGAATTAGATTCTTAAGATAAAACTATAAGGAAGATCAACAAGACAAAGAAAGAGCTTTTTGATGAAATAGAGTGCAAGAAAGAATGTCAATAACAATAGAAATTAGCACACTAATCACAAGAGGATTTGTCACATTAAAACACCTTAATTAGGGAGGCTATATGCCAACATTACACCCTAATAATTCCATAAGCAATGTTTTATCAAGATATTAATGTCAAAGGAAGATTGAGGGTAGACATCTTGGAGGATGAGGTTTTGTGTCCATGGATGTTATAGAAGCTGCAGCTGATATGGCACTAATAGACAAAACAGAGGGGAGTTGGCCAGAGTCATGAGCTCCTATTACAAATACCAAAGGCACATTGCGATTAGATGTTAAACTGCTTTAGAAGCTAAAATCTCTGCGATGGAGAATCAAAATGAAGCAAATGTCACTTACAATGGAGAAAGGTTTCCAAAGGAAGCTAGTTCAGATGAAAGCAGTGCAAGAAGCATAAGGTTGTCCATGTTGCGAGGTCAACAATCATGTATGGAAGAGTGTGAAGGCAATCCGAAATCAGTTTGTTTTAAATCAAATCGAGGTAATTACTAATTTGGTTATCGCAATCACCGGGTATGCAATGGTCTAATCCAAATAGGGTGATGAATCAAGGTAATCTCGAGGTCCATATCAAGGAATCCAAGGTTATAACAAGACATCACCACCACCGCAACCAACCTATAATGCTTATGCCAATAGTTTAGCTCAGAAAGCCTTGCCACAACATCCACAAGAGGGAGGTGGATTTGACTTCCAAAATACAATGCAAGATTTTTGGCCCTTAACTCAAGACAACATGCACATGAATAAAAAAAGATAACGAACAATCCACTGCAACAAAGATATTAACAACGCAAGTTACCCAAGTAACTAATGCTTACAAGAAGTTTCAAAAAGATATTCCGCAATTAGTACTAGGTACGAAGAATGATATGAAGGCCATAGGCAATGGCGATGGCAGTGCTGGGTTTGAAGCATGTAGGTTATTTTTCTTCAACCTGAAGAAGTTGTGGAATCACCACCTGCTGTAGAAATTGATGTGGAGGTTCTAAAGATCAATGAAGAACCAATCTATCCTATCCCAGAAGAATCATATTTTTGACGTCTTCTCAAAGAAATGCAGGAACAGATCAAAGCAGTTCTCGAGTTACAAGCTAGCAAAGCTATCGAGAAGGAGGAAGAAGTGTCAATTGAGAATAAGGAAGAAGTGGTTGCACTTGAAGTGAAAGAAAATAAAGAGAGTAAGTAGAATCACAACCTAGTTAAATCGAACTCAAGGAATTTGTAGAGGCATACAGTGAAGAGAAAATTAACACCCACGTGCTTGAGATTGTTGAGAAAGGGCTTACAAGCCAACAAGTATTCATGCAGGCTATTCTAGAAAAGGGTGCGAGTGTACAAGCTAAGGTCGAGACTGTGGCTCATACTAAGAGAGTTTGGAAGAAAGTTGAAAATAAGCTATAACTTAAGCTTCAAGATCCTAAAAGTTTTAACCTTCCTATTTAAATCAGTGGTAAGCTCAAGGAGAAAGAAATGTATGAGGTGGGTTCGAATGTGAACCTTATGCCTAAGTCAGTATTCGAGAGGCTTGACATCAAGAAGGCGGATAAAGCTTCTGTAAAATTACAATTTTTGGATATCTTAGTAACAAAGACATGGGGAATTGTGGAGGACGTGCTTGTCCAAGCAGGTAATTTGACTATCCCTACTGACTTTGTTATACTTGATTATGATGGATATAAGCAAGTTCCGATCATACTTGGAAGTTTGTTCTTGGCCACAAGTCAAAGCATCATAAACTTCCAAGAGGGAACAGCGATCCTCCGCGCAAGTAATGTAACTGAGACATTCTATGTCTTGGGTAAAAACCCAAGGAAGGTATCCCCAACAGTCCCTGTCAATAACTTTAAGACCAAGGAAAAGGTCAAAGAGGAAGTCCACACAACACCTCTGGAGAATAGACCAAACAGTGAGTTTAGGGTAGGCAATGAAGTTTCATATAAGGCCCTTAAACCCGAGAATAGGCCACGAGGTTATAAGAACGTGTGGATGGGACCCTTTGTTGTCACACAAGTTGTGTCAGCAAAAGAGATTGAAAAACGACCCAATAGAGGTCACAAGCTCTGAATGGTTGATGTTCATAGCGTCACTCGCAGCTTTGGAGGCTATATATTCAAGAAATAGAAGAGGTAACATGTCAAACTTTAAACGAAGTTAAACAAAGGTGATTTCTAGGAGACAACCTGCAATTTTGTATGTTCCATTGTCTTAGTTTATGTTTTAGACTAGTTGTTTTAGTAAATATTGCAGTAATGGGGAATGTATTAGTGTTTTTTATGTGTAGGTAACATAGAAAATAAGTTTGGAGTGAAAAGAGGGAAATAATTCACGAGTAATAATAGGTAGTTGCGGTATACCGCAGGTCAAAAACAATCGCCACAGTATACGTAATCAGGTTCGCATGCGAGGGTAAGCAAGTCATCATACACCGCAGAACACATGTGGTACACCGCATCAAAATACCGTGTCGTCACTCGCGATTTACCGTGTCATGGTCCTAAATAGAAGAATGTTGCGGTATATTGCGCCTCTACATGCGGTATACCGCACGATCCACGGCCAACAAGAGAAAAAAGTGTGTTCATAAACCTTAAGCCCCTTTCCTCTCCAAGTAGCACAAACTTTGTCAAAGATTTACTAAACTTTCACCTCACATCAAACCAATACCAAATCACCATAAATTCGTGACCAAATCCTTCCTTACATTCCTACAAACAATATCCAACCACCCAAATCAATCCATAACACCTAGAATCAAAATTTTCCAATTCTTTTTCCCAAAATTTCCTAAACCCATATCATCCAAGCAAGAGTTCATCATACCCACATAAAGAATCATCATCCTTAAACTTTTTCTAACCTAAATAACACTTTATTAACCCAAACTCAAGGGGTAAAAGTTTCAAGAGTGTTTAAACCTTTGAGTTGGAGGTCAATTGAGATGACGAACAGAACGAAGACACTATCTAGTGTTAGGGAGATGAAGAAGAATCAAAGCAAGGTATTGGGTAAGATTGAGAAGAAAACAATTAAAAAGAGTGAAAGTCTGGGACCAAATAAAAAGAGTAAATCGGGTTAAGTAATTAGAGAAAATCGGCCAGTGGTGAAATCAAAGAGCAAAGAAATTACAACTTTGAAGGAGAAAATACCACAACGTCTCAAAATCGAGATCCCTATGCCCGATATGAGCGATGCTTCTAAGGAATTATTAGCTACCGCCAAAGAAAAATGACTCGGATTACCACTTGCTTATGAGAGGATATTTGAAAAATAAGTTGGAGAAGGAGATTACAAGATATTTCTAGAAATTGGGTTGGGAGACATTTTTATGAGGCGCTCAAGTTTATGTTGGAGTTAGTTTCTGAGTTCTACCTAGGCCTTCTTAGCCGAGATAGTGAAGGTCGAGTTCCGATAAGATGAAAGTTTGTTCCTTTCATAGTTGAAGAGATTCGCAACCACTTCGAGTTCAAGAAATTGGTTGGACCATGCAAGTATCGTGAAGCGGTGGAGAATATCAAGACTTTTGATTGGACCCAACTGTATAAGCATGTGTTGAGTGAAGAGCTAGTGCGAGGATAAAATGAGAGTTGAGGGCAACTTGGGCTTACTCGTACCTTCAAACCGATACTAGAATATGGTACAATTTCCTCACACCAAATTCCCTTGGGAACAAGCGAACCTCGGATAAAAGTAATAAACTTGCCATCTTATTGAATTTTGTTTTACATGGGGAATAAGTAGATGTGGCATAGTTGATCTTTGATGAGGTGATGTGATTTGCAACCAATCCACAATTATTGTTCAATGTGAAATATCCAACAATAATCACTTGCCTATTGAGGAAAGCGAATGTGAACCATGGTGAGAATGAGAATTTGATGTACAAAGTGAATAACAATATCAACAATATGTGGATCAAGACAATTATAAGAGTAGCTGATGTAAAGAATCCTCCAAAGGGAGAAATCTCGCGGGAGAGAGAATCAAGAGAAGAGGATCTTGCATGGCGAGGTAGGTGAGCGATTAAATCAAGTTGAAGCAGCTCAAAATTTCTTGCCCCATGATGTGGCCCAAATCAAAATAAACCAAGTTCACATCATGATGCTCCTAGAACAAATGAGACACGATATAGCGAGAGATCGACCGCATCCTAGCTTGGATGTTGATAATGCGAGGCGCTAGCCTTGAGAGTATGTTTTCTTTTTTCTTTACCATTTTTTATATGAAATATTTGTTTTAGTTTTTAATTTTTATCGAGTCTGTTTCGAGTCATGAGGACACGACTCATTTTTTAGTTGGAGGTGTAAAGATTTGTTTTTTCCCTCATCTCCATTTATTTTTGTGATTTACTGTTTATTAGAAGAAATTGAAAATTTTGGTAGATAAAAGTTAGATAGATATTATGTTTAGTGGCTTGAAAACATAACTTGAATGTGTTAATGATAGCAGGTAATTTGTTTATGAACTACTTATGTTGTATGCTTTGAGTAGTAATATGATAACGCACATCAATAATAAAGAAAGGATTAGTGAGCAATAAGGTAGAAGTAAGTTTGATCTTAGGGTGCCTTGAGGGGTGTGTAGGCCGTAAGATTCGAGCTAGTTGATAAACCCATTTAATTACCGTCCTAGAGGTGAGAAAGTAACGAAATGACATAGTTTAAAAAGTTATTAAGGAGGTTCTTTGATAAGCTCCTTGTTTCCTTTTAGCTTGCTGTCCAAATATTATTGATTTATATCCGTCTTAGCCCCTTCTAACCTTTATAAAGACTTTTTATCAGCCACATTATAAGCCATACCCTTTAGAGTTTAGGACTTGTCCATATGACTCGCACTTGAATCGCGATGCTAAGACAGTCGTTTCAGAGCTTGAGTTTGGGGTGGTGGGTTCAAATTATATGAAATATGTTGGGTTGGGTATTTTTCGAGCTTATGTATTGTGCTCTATTTTGATGATGATTCACTGTTTTATATTGTAACCCTTCGCCAGGGTAAAAGAGAAAAATGTTGAAAAGAAAAGAATTATGTGAAAGAAGTAGCGTGATATCTCACATTTAGATGGGAGTCATAGCTAGCTTACAAAAGAAATAAAATGATATGAAAAGATTGAATTTGAATTGGACCGACAAAGTGGAATTTTATGTGATCGTCTTAAAGCTTTAATATTGGATTAGTGGGGATGTGACCTTTGTCGTTCCCATTAAATAAAATGAACAACGAATAATTGGGGAATCGAATTTGTAGAGTATGGAGAATAGATAGCATGAAATGATACGTAGTGTATTCGTTCGTAGGGATGACATGCGACTAATGGTTTTTCAAGGTAAGATAAACACGTAAAGTATGAAATTTGAATAAGAAAATGGAAAATGGAAATATTTGTTTTGGTTTTGTTATAAAGATTGATAACTAAAGACAAGATATAAATAACTTCAAATCAGAGTAATAATTATCAACTAAAAAATAAATTAATATAAAATTAATTCGATAGAGTATATGCTTGAGGATATTGCTTAGTAATCTATTGTGCTACTAATTAAATTTGTTATACTTAAGTGTGAGTGGTTTTATAGTTCTCATTAGTCAGGACTCTAACCCGATTAAGTTTCCACAAGGGCAAACCTAAATTTATACCTTACTAGTCTCTTGGATTTTAGGTTAGTTAAGTTCCTATTACCTTTAGTAACTACCTAGCATGCTAATATCTTCTGATAAAAGGTAAGTGTTTATATAATATGTGTGTAATCTTTCCCTCCACCTGGGTGTTAGGCTGATTACAACGTCTCCTGTTACATTGACTAGAGCACAGTAGTAACTAAATCACGCATACAATAAATGAAAAATTAAAAACCCATCTCTGTTAAACATCTAAATAAGATATCACAAATAAAATAACATCGTCAAATAAAAAAACACAATGTATTACATAAGCATCCTCAAACAATTAAAGTTTAGCTCATAATCGAATTGAAACTAGTCAAATAAAAACTAATTAAAACTAAGCTCAAATTCATGTTTAAAATAGAAAATAAATGATAGTTACGGTTGGAGATAAGATGAAATGGTGTAATGGTGTAATGGTGAAATGGTTGAGGCAGAATGACTGGGTTCATAGACAAACTCTTGTTCTTCCTCTTCCTTCTGTTCTGGCGCTTCAACCTTCTCATTCTGAACAGTTGGATAAATATGGATAATGATGTCTTCTCTAATGGGGGCTGGAAAATGAGCTTATAAAGTTTTAAATTTGTGTGGGCACTTCTTAGGGTTTAGAAAGTAGGTTTAGGAAGGCCCAACCCGTTTTTACTTTAACCAGATTTCTGGTTCGCACCATGGGAGGTTCAAATGTCAAAACTTTTTCGTCTTAACTCCGAATTGAGTGTCGTCACTTGTCATGTGACCTGACTTCAATATATTTCCAACCAAAAAGGAAGAAGGTCCAAAGATCTCACCAAAAAATTATAGTAAAAGAAGCAATCAGGTGCAGTAATTCTCCAGAAAAAGCTCTAACTCTCCACAATGGCTCTAAACTCAAATTATGCCTTGGCATGGGGTTTCTCTTCATCTTTTGACTTTTACTCTTCGTCTTGGACCTTTTTATCAAGCATGTGCCTAAAGCTACACACTAAACACACGATTAAAGCATAAAGATCTCTAAAAACAGTAATAAGTCCAAAACTAAGGTTAAAAGTGCAATATAGCAAATAATAGGGAAAATCCTTCACTTAGACCTAATAAACTCCAAAAATAATGTCTCGTGAAAGGACTTATTCATCACAACTAGAGAGACACCAGGATGCTAATTAGTGCATCAAATCTGTAAAAGTATAATCTTATTACCCTTAGGATATTAGCAGAAGACTTTAGGCTTTACAAATTAGGTAGTATAGTCTAATGCATATTGTGTAACATTTTTTGTGTATTAATAGGACATGTATCTATATATATATATATATATATATATATATATATGGAGGGATAGTGTCTTAAATACACTAAGTCATTTATATCATATCTTTAGTTTTACTTGGTATCAGAGTTAGAATTTTGTGTTTAAACTTTCATAAAAAAAAAAAAGAAGAAGACATCTTCGTCTTCTTCACAGCAACAAAATTTGTTGTCTTCATTACCCTAACCTAGCCACGAGACCGACATAATTTGCCCTGCCTGACCATGGCGACAGCACGGGGTCCAGCAAATACCTCTAGCGACGCAGTGGCGGTGAAGTTCCACTACCCAATTTGCACTCCATGGCGGCTTCTCTCAGTGTGTGAGCTACTCCAGTGGGTTTGCCAGAAAATTGCGAGCAAACCATGAGTGCGCCATCAGTGTCATCCGCGTGTGATCTTCACGCGCCGCCTCTGGCTGCCGTGCGTGGCCACGACGACGCACCACTTGTCGTTGCACTGTAGGTTCGGTTTTGTCTTCTTTTTTTTGTTTCTGCTGTTTATTTAGTTTGATTCCGTTGTTTTTGTATCCGTTTGATTATAAATAGGGGTATAGTTATTGTGTGTTTTGTGGAGTTATGGAGTTCTTACAAGATAGTAGCTCTAAAGAACCTATATCTAATGTGTCTCATTCTACTTTGTCCATTAGTAGTCTACTTTTTCGGGTACCCCAATCATTACTACTACTAAGCTTATTAGTAGTAATTATTATCGATGGTCTTCTTCAGTTAGATTATGGTTTTGTGGGCATGGTTTAATTCGTTATTTAACAGAAGATTATCCTAGTAACGCTTATGTCGATGAAATTGCACTTTGGTAAACTGTCAATTGTCAAGTTGTCAGCTATTTGTTACAATCTATTGACCAAAAACTTTATGATATGTTTGATTATGAGTCATGTAAACTTATGTGGTAGATGGCTAAAAGTTTATATAGCAGGTGTGTGACTCGAGTTTATATTGTGATTTTGACTTGATGCAAATTCAGCTCAGCGAGAAGGGACTTTCTAGGTTGTACGGTCGTTATCAGCGCTCCCTGACTGGGTTTCGTTCAATCTTTCTACCTTCAACTACTATGGCAGTTTCTTGTGATCAACAAGAACAACTATTTGTTGTACTCATGCTTCAGAGTCTCCCTTCTCCGCATGACGCTGTTCGTTCTCAACTATTATCTAGCAAGACCATACCCGCCACGTCTGAGGTGTATTCTACTCTTGATCGTGCGTGTCTAACTCCTAGTGTATTCAAGTCTTCAATCGATCGTTCTACTTTAGTGTCTCAACTCGACAATCATAGGGATATTAGTTAGTATTCCTCGTGATGGTATTTTGAGTGGTTGTCGTGGTTGTGGTTGTAGTCGTGGTTATATTCAGGGTAGTGGAAAAGGTAGCTACACTACTCGATCTCAGTGCTCTTATTGTTATAGAGTAAGAAATCTTCGAGATAAGTGTTGGGACTTGCATGGTCTTTCATCAGGTGTTGCTCATGCGGCTTAGACATATCCATTAGAGGTCTCTTTATCAGATGTTAGTCCTTCAGAGCGTGTTCTTACTATTCCAGAGGATCGTTACTCTCAGCTTATTAGGTTAGAAGCATCTTTGCAGCCATCTCAATCTTCTCATGCTCACGCCAGCTCTACAACTGCTTGTCTTTCTTACACACAATCTAGCTTAGGCCTATGGGTAATTGATTCTGGTGCTTCTGGTCATATGACCGGTGATGTCCACTTACTCTCTAAAATTCGTACAGGTCCTTCTCATAATGTTACACTTGCTAATGACTCTTCCACCTTCATTCGTGGTGTTGGATCTTCTCATATTTCTTCTACTATTTCATTAGAGTCTGTTTTATATCTCCCTAATTTCAATTTTATGTTAGTCAGTCAACTTTCCAAGTGTCTTAATTGTTCTGTGATCTTTACCCCTGAATCTGTGGTTGTACAAGATCTCTAGACTCAAGAGCAGAATGGTTAGGGTGTGAGGAGCGAGGCCTTTACGATATGGATGTCACCTCTTCTACTGTTTGTCTTGTTGATCTTCCACCTAAGCAGATTCATTGTCGTCTTGGTCATCCATCGCTTCTTGCCCTGAAGAAAATGGTTTTTGGTCCTAATCATGTTCGAGAACTCTCTTTTGAGTCATGTTATTTAGGAAAACATGTTCTTAGTTCTTTTGTTAGTCGTGTCAATAAACGAGGTTGTTCTCCTATTGCTTTAGTTCACTCTAATGTTTGGGGTCCTTGTCGTACTACATCTCGAGCTGGTTTTTGGTATTTTGTCACCTTTATAGATGATTACTATCATATGACTTAGTTATATCTAATGAAAGACCGTTCAGAGTTGTTTTCTATTTTATCATCATTTTGTGCCAAAATTCATACCCATTTTGGTGTTCTGCTTCGTATATTGAATAGTGATAATGCTAGAGAGTATTTTTCATCATTCTTTCACTCTTTTATGACTAAGCGTGAGATCATACATCAGTCATAATGTTCCCACACTCCACAACAAAATGGGGTTGTTGAAAGAAAGAATAGACACCTCATAGATACGACTGCTACCCTTCTCCTTCATAAAAATGTCCCGTCTCGTTTTTGGGATGATGCGGTTCTCACGTCTTGTTATCTCATTAACCGCATGCCATCCTCTATCGTATATGATAATTTTTCCTAGATATTCTCTATATATTTTACCAGCTCGAGTCTTTGGTTGTGTCTCTTTTGTTCATAATTTTTCTCCTAGAACGGATAAAGTAGGTTCTCAATTGGTTAAGTGTATCTTTCTTGGGTATTCTCGCTTTTAGAAAGAATATCTAGTCATTATCCTTCTCCAAATAGGGTGTTTGTTTTTGTGGATTTTTCATTTCTTGAGTGCTCAACATACTACCTATCTAACAAATTGATACTGATATCGAATCATTGTCTCTTCTGGTCCCTACCTTTATTTCACCACCTTTTGTCCCCATCCCTGTCTCCTTACCGGTTCCCATAGTCCCTTCAGTCACATCTCAGTTAGATCAACCATATTTACAGGATTATTCTCGTTTCCCTCCTCCACCGTCACTGCTCTCACCGCATGTACCAATTTTCTCGACGTCTGTGGATCTGGTGTCCTCTGATTTAGATGTTCCTATCGCTCTTCGAGCAGGTTTTTAAAATTGCACTACTACACATCCTATTTATTCTTTTGTGTCTTATAATCATTATCACCTTTTATGTGTCCTTTGTTACTTCATTATCGTCTATGTCTGTCCCTACTTCTCATAAAAATTCTCTTGCACATCCTGGTTGACGTGATGCTATGGTTGAACAGATGACATTGTTACACTATAATCGTACTTGGGATTTATTTGATCTTCCAAGTGGAAAATCTCCAGTTGGTTGTCGATGGGTGTTTACAGTGAAGGTATTTTTAGATGGTAAAGTAGATTGATTAAAGGCTTGTCTTGTGGCTAAAGGTTATTCTAAGGTCTACGGTGTCGCTTATAGTGATCCTTTTTCACATGTTACAACATACCAATCACTACCTAACATAATTAATTTAAAAAAAAAATTGATGGGGTGGTTCAAAGGCTTAGTGGTGGAGGCAAAAGCTTAGGCGATGGTGCTGGTAGTGGTGAAGCTGGTGCGAAGTGGCAGAGGTGGTGGTGGGAAGAGGCTGCATTAGGATTTAGAGAAGAATGTTATGGTACCGGTGGTGGTGAAGCTGGTGCGAAGTGGCGGAGGTGGTGATGCGAAGAGGCTGGGCTAGGTTTTAGAGAAGAAGGTGCAATGTGGTTGGGCATGCGGCAGAGCATGGTGGCGCTGAGCTATGATTCTGTTCCCGAAGTTTATGCAACATTGATGATATGGTCCGCATGTGGTTCAAGCAACGAAGAATCTTGACGTGGTGATGGTTTAAGCTAGGGTTCATATGATGGTTGTGATGGTGGCTCCATGGTGGTTAGAGCTAGAGTTCATATGATGGTGGTGATTCGTGGATATTGTGCTTCTCAGGCGAGGAAGAGGTGGCCGTTTATTCGTAGTCGTCACGTTAGTTGTCATCAGAGTGTTGGCGTCATTGCACGACAATTTTTGTTTTTCTCTTTACTCGTACGTAGAAAATATTCATAATTATAGGATTTTTTACAAAATATAATATAAATGTTAATGAATTTATCTTAATACTTTTTTTTTGTTTACGCTCAAAATAATACTGATCATGTCGAGTTAGCTCAGTGTCGTCTCCAACAGTGATATCGGTGGCGACGCACTGACAATGATGCCGATGATGATGATTGATGATTAACAAAGAACTATGACAGGTGTTTGTTTTATGTTCATTTTATTTATATATATATATATATATATATATATATATATATATATATATATATATATATATATATATATATATATATATATATATATATATATATTGATTTTTTATTTTAATATAGTTTAATATTTGATCAAATATAATGTATGATCTCAAGTACAAATAAATATATTTACATTATTTTTTCATTGGCAATTACGTTAGTTTTGTAAAATTGTATGTGTTTTTTTTTTTTTTGACAAATGAGTAAACTTGTATGTGTCGAAGCTCCAAATAATTTCTTCTTTCTTAACCGGTTCTATTAAGGTTATGAAGTACTACTACTTTCTTTTCTTCCCTTTGAAGATACGAAATAATGATTTATAATTATTAAAGAACAATAAATTGATCATAAATGGGACTTCCAATACAAGCATGTAATCATCAAGCTAACGATGTCTTTTTATGAGCAAATTCAATTTATAGGCCATTATCGATGGTTTAAAAACAATTTTAGGCCAAACATTTCAAAAATCACATTTTTAGGTCGAATATATTTAAAACGTCCATTTTTAAACTATTTTACTAATTTTATGAGATGTTTCGTTAATTCTTTAGATATTTCAAATGAACTATATGTTTATTGGCCGCATCACAAACTAGGAACTCTATCTAAAGTGTCCAAATTGTCCTTAAAAATTATGAAATATCTCACGAAATTAGTGAAATGGTCTAAAAATGGACGTTTTAAATATGTTTGACCTAAAAATGTGACTTTTGAAACGTTTAACCTAAAAATATTTTTAGGCCATAGGTAATAACCTAAAAATGAGATTTTTTTTTAATCGAAAAAAACTTCTATTAATAATAATATATAAAAGTGATATATATATATATATATATATGAGAAATAAAACCCAAAATCATAATGAAAAGTACTAGAAGATTTCTAATTAACCTATGTCACTTTTCTTATATAAATTAGTAAATACTAGTGTTAAGAGACTTGTCTTCCCAAGTGATCAAATCATAAAAGTACTTTTTCCCGATCTATTAAGAGCCCGTTTGGGATTAATTATTTTGGAGCTAAAAGCGCTTTTTGATTAATATTTAAATATTTGTAAAAAATATTAAAAAATATTTTGATATCTAAAATCACTTTAAGTGATTATTTCAATAATCACTAATATAGTGCTTTTCCTAAAAGTGATTTTTAGAGTCTAAAATATTACTATGGATCTAAAATCACTTTAAGTGATTATTTTAAAAAGCAATCCCAAACGGGCACTAAGACCATCTCCAGCAGATGCGCTATTTTTATACTCTATATTTCATTATACCGTATCAAAATACAGCTACTCTATAATTATACCGTATCAATTTCCAGTATTACTATTTCAGCTACTCTATAATTTTATTTCATATCTACTATTTCATAATTTTTATTTATTTTTTATAAAGTAAAAATAATATAATAATAATATATAAGTCTTGTAATATTTAATTTATTATTATTTAAATGAATTTTTTTATTTTTTTATTTTTCAGTAACATAAAGAATAATAATTGTATTAATATTATAATATTTAATTTTAGTTTTGTTTGAATAAAATATTAAATTATATATAAATATATGAATTACTTTTATATATATTTGCCTTTATACTTTTCTTTTAAAATTTGATAATTTAAATAAAAATATATATATTCGATATAAAGATAATATATAATATTATTATTTATAACTCTAAAATAATACAAAAAAAGAAAAAAAAAGTTAACTCAATTTTAACTTAATTTAATCACTTTTATAATTTTTCAGAATTTTTAAATTATAATTGATTGATTTAATTGTATTATATTTTTTTTAAAAGAAAAGAAAAAATGTATTAATTTTATTCATAATTCATGAAAAGATAAAAAAAAATAAAAGAAAAGCTTATACCGTATGAGGAGAGATGCAAGGAGAATAGCGCATATTGAAAAGGATATACCGTGTCTATTTTGTAGGTCCCATGATTTAGAGTGTCTGCTGGAGTAAGCAATTTGCTATAATACGGTATTTTTTTCAATTTTTTTTCATTTGCCGCATCTGCTGGAGATGGTCTAACCCAACAGAACGATTGAAGATTACAGTAACAGAGAAATAAAACTATCAGGATAAAAGATAAGGTAATTGAATAGGGTTTAAAGCAGTGATTCTCAGAAAGAATGTTGTACCTTACACTAGATTACCATTGTAAAAATTAGATCTAAACTTGCTGAGGTTTTAGCCGTGTTGCCTAGAATTTCTTGAAACAAAACATTAGGTGAGGACCAAAGGAAGGTGCGCTTTCGCTGATACTCTGATACTCAATATTATCACTATTTCTATCGGAGATTACTTGACCCGGGAATTTATGAAGACTTATGCAGACCATGTAATAACGAAACTATTTTTAGAGATAGATTGATAGTACCAAATTTTTCTACGGATTACGGTATTTATAGATGTCGTAGGTGGCGCTAGCATGGTGCACATTATTTAAGGAGATGACGACTTCACATTTTAGGTTATTGCAAGGATCAAGCTGCCAAGTAGAATCATGTATCGTACGGATGTAATTACCCTCAGGCATGGCCTTGGATATTTCGGATGGCTCGACGCAGCTGTCCTAGGAAGAGTTTGAAACTCCCTTTCTTCGGTATATGTACACTTCCCTTGGCTCAATGTATATCCCTCGGTTTTGACTTTCCAAGCCTCATCGAGATTAATCTTGTATCGGCGTTATTTTGGCTTATCACCAAGAGGATAAGTCGATTCCTTATCTTGAACACTTGGCTAGAATATCAATAACAATATCAATATGTACAATCATCACATATATAGTTCGGATTGTTTAGTTCTTTTAATTAAGTCGACAAATACTCGTATAAATTCTAAAGGGGTGACTATATATGCCATTACTTATATTGGGCTAATACATAGAGATAAATATAATGTGTTAAATTTAAGAAAATAAAAAAATGAACAAAAATATAAGAAAAATAAAGAATATAATTAAATCTAGAAAATTAAATATTACTTGTCGAGATTTAGATTTTATTATATCTTTAAGGTAGTAAGTTCATGTACATCTGTCTTACGTTTGTTGGTTTCAACCTTCAGAATACTATGACAAAACTATTAGAAGAAACAAATACACAAATTTTTCAAGATTTATAACAAAAATTAATTATGTTAGGTAGTGATTGGTATATTTGCCCTAATACTCAGTAAAATTCTAAAAAACTCAATGAATTTTTTTTGTTACGCGGAAAAGTTGTTGAGCATACTCAGAAATTTCCCAGATACTCAGTAAAATCCACGAATTCTCAGATCCTTTTTCCGGCGACTCAGTAACTTTTTTCGATATTCAACAACTTTTTCCGATCCTCAGTACTTTTTCCGCCGGAGTACTCAATAACTTTTTTCGGATACTCGGTAACTTTTTCCGGCGACACTAGCGGTGGTCGGCGGTGATCGACGATAGTCGGAGCTGGAAAGTATTGATACTTAATGAAGGAGGAGAGAGAGGAAAATGGCAATGGAGGAAAGAGAAAAAACTTTTTTGTCTTATATACACTATAAGGGTTGTAATGACATTATAGATCTTAGAGGTCTATTTGGAGGAGAGAGGAATAGGATATTAATTTTGTGGCACTAAGATGATCTCCAATACCCTACAGGTAATTCACCCAAAAAAAACTAGCAAACGTGACATATAAGATGGGAAGGAGGGAGTATATGGGAGTTCAAGGAAAATCATATCAAAAAAAAATTAACGTAAAAATGAGAAACATAAAATTATAAATATCAATGTTAAAATACAAATATGAAGATCCAACAACATTGTGTTTCTTGTCCCTTTAATATACCAAACTTACAAAGTATGGGTGTGTTTGGGTCAATTTGGGATTAAAAACATTCAACTTGCAAACCACTTGTTTTCGTGCGAGTCTTGAAAATTAGACTCTTACCCACCCAATATATTATATATGTCATTTGTTTTGGGGTATGATAAGTTTTAGGTGTTTTGCGAGTGATTTGGGTTAAAAAACTTTTTGGATTTGTATCCAAATTTATTAACTGAGTAAATTTTATATTACAAATAAAAGTTGCAAAAATTATAACTTAATATACATATATATACACTTTGAATGATTCTTTATTTTAAAAAATATAAATTGATGTTTTAGGAAAAAAAATCTTAAATAAAAAAATTCATAATATAATACAAAATTAAACTTTTAGATGAAATTTTATTTAACTATTAGAGGATATAATTTTTTTAAAAAGAATAAATAAAAAAGGAAATATAAATGAGAAGTACATGATCACTATAATTTTAGTCATTGAAACTGAGCAATATTTATGTAGTTTTTTATACTGAAAGGGTAACTGCGTATACATGTTTGCTTATTTCACCTTAAAATTCATGCACATAATATTATATCTTATTAGACTAGTTTATTTCCATATTATATGTGTTTCCTTGTTAACATAATATTAGTTCTTTGATACACTAAGTTATTAGTCTTTTAAATAGAATCTCATTCTACATAATTACAACAATTCATATTCATAATGTAATCTTTGATTTTTCTTTCTCTCTAGTCTTTATAGCTATTAGTAATATATTATTCATCTTTTTTTTTTCTTCCACTTATTTAAATATATCACACCGCCCGATAAAAAACAACTTGTCTAATATCAGGTTAGTATATGTTGGTTGATCGACGTATGTTTGTTTTATAACCCGATGCATACTCTACTTACAAGTTAACAATTAGCCAAAAAAAAAACAAACCAACACCATTATACTTACCTTTTGAAAAAAAAACTATTATACCTATTTTTCATAAAATCATTAAAAATATATTAATACGATATATTTTTAACATACATATAATATATGTTACATTCATTCACAATCAAATTTAAATATATAACTATTGAAAAATTACAAAAATAAATATCATAATTGTATTAAATAATGTAAAAAAAAACAAGACTGGTCTTAAGCTCAAGATAGAGACTATGTTAAAAATTTACAATATTTTTATTAAAAATTGATAAAATTCTAACTTAAGTTTAGTATATTAAAATAAACAAAAATAATACTAAATGTAATAATATAAGAATAGATTTTTTATATGTATTTACAAAAAAGATAAATTAATTGCCAAGTTCGAACACACAATGTTTACTTTAAGTCCTAAAACTTAAACACATTATCCGTTGAGCTACATCGTCTTAATTATGTGTACTTTAAAACATGAATGTTTGCCATAAACATTCAAAGAGACTAATCATAAAATTTACGGGTCATGTAAGCTTGATCCTTCCCGGGCCTTAAGGTAAAAAAGAGTAATGATGGATATCATCCAGATCGCATCACCTTTTTATCGTCTCCTAAGTGGATTTTAAATAAACCAATCATAAAAAATTTCTTTCCTGGTTTTTCATTTTTTCTCCTTTTTATGATCAGTCTATCTAAAAGACGATAAAAATATGATGTAATTTATGGAAATATCAAGCATTACTCTATTAAAAATGAATATTCTTAGTTGGTTTCTTTTAATAACATTGATTATTTTTATCATATTCAATAATATTTTTTACCAAAAGTAAATGGATATACTAATTAAATTTTAAACTAAAAAGTATTTACATAGGTTTAATTTAAATATGGTGGGTTATATCGATATGTGTTACGAAATCACAAAATCCCATATCCAACACACTAAAACCGATTAACTCATCTTCACACTCACCTTCTTACAAAACCTCTTTTTAACTTAACAATCCCCCAATTACCTCCTTTGATTTCTCAAAACTCAATACACACTAAAAATCGATTAACTCATCTTCACACTCGCCTTCTTACAAAACCGCTCTTCTGAACAAGAAATATGGTGCCATTCTGGAAACATCATGGTCTTGGGCTAACTTAATAGAAGGCCGAGATATGCTCAAAAAGTATGGACAATTTCAAATAGGTAATGGTAAATCGATTAATATCTGGAACGATAAATGGCTAGACACGCCGTGGAAATTAGAACGTCCACAAGGGTGCCAATTAGAAAAACTTTATGAACTCTGGACTGCAGATCTTTCATCATGGAATATAAATTTAATTTGTGATCTCTTCCCCGCCCCAATTATCCCAGTCATACTCAAGACACGATTCTTCTCGACTGAAGTTCCAGACAAGTTCACATGGCCACATGCAAAGAATGGAGATTATGTTACGAAGAAGGGATACAAAATTCTTACCGACCATGCAGTGTTTGATGCACCACATCAATCAACAGGCATACCAGTGACAGATATACTTTGGAAAACAATCTGGGGATCCAACGTACCTACTAAGGTTAGAATATTTTCTTGGAGAATATGTAATAATGCAATCCCGATAGGTACAAACTTAGAAAAAAGGAAATGCGAAAGCCAAAGAAACTGACGCTGGTGCGATGCAGAACAGGAAACAACGGAACATCTACTGCTCAATTGTGGAGTTTCAAAACTTATTTGGGCAGGATCGGCACTACAGATACATGTAAAACTGGTTGAAATATATACGACAGGAGGGTGGCAAAAGGAGGTTGTAATCTCCTACATCCTGCTGATGATGTGGAATCTCTGGAAGGCGAAAATGAAAAGTCGACACAATAATCCTGACATCGATCCAGAGACAGTGATTCATCTCACTAATACTCAAGTACGGGAACACTTTGGTCCAAACTGGTTCAACAAAGAACACCCAAGTCTCGAGAATATTACGACACTAACTTCCAGGAATACGGGTCTCGATTGCACCACAATGCTCACCTTTACTTGTGATGCTTCATTCACACATGCGCATATCCCCACAGGGATTGGGATTATTCAGATAAATAAAGTCGAAGGATCACGGGTAAAATACATGACAACGGCCAGTTGTAATACCATAGTAGAAGGGGAAGCTCTGGCCATCATCAAGGCATTGGAGATTGGAAAACAATGGCCGCAACAAGAGAAAACCTTTTTCTCGGATAACCTTGACTTGATTCAAGGTATACACTAAGTGTCGCCGGCTAGATGGGATCTTAGACCGTACGTCAGGCATATTCACAAACTGGCCGGGGAATCAAGCCCAGTCTTTTTCAAACACATTCCCCGTAGTTTTAATGCAGGTGCTGATTGTCTAGCAAAAGAAGTCAGGCACGAGGCAATTGACGGATCTTTGTCTTTCGACGTTCTGATTAACAGGTTCTCGAAGCTTGTTATTGTTTAATTTTTTAGGTTCTTGGTTCCGTGTCATTTATGTACCCGTCCAAAAAAAATCTAATATTTGTTTGTGCATAATTACATGGTAGTATTTCCCTTTAATTTTTTTTTGTTATATAGGAGATTAATTTTGGACTTGAAGTCATTGATTCGGTTTAAACCTATAACATTAAATTAGATAATTAAGGCTCTAGTCAGTAAGTTAATCCCAGCTGGTTCTTCCTTTTAATTTTTTTATATATATATTTTTTTAATTAAATTTAGGATCTGAGGAGAAGCTCTTGAAAAGAATTGTGGTTCTTCCCTTTAATTTCTATTATATATATATATATATATATATATATATATATATATATAATTAAATTTAGGATCCTGAGGAGAAGGCTCTTGAAAAGAATTGAAGAGAGTACTTGGTGAAGTAATGATATGCAATGAGTACACCTCAAGTTAGTTAAAAGATAGTGAAAGGTGATAATAAATAGCGCAAACTAATCCATCCGATTAGGCAATAATTTTTATGAGGTCCAACTAGGACTATCTTTTAGGCGCAAAGTCACTTTTACTAATTGTTTCTTCACCTAATAATGAATATACGATATTATTCTCTATTCTAATCTAAAGCATTCTAAACTGTTAATGTCTCTTAGCTTGGGTGGAGGGAAAAGTATACCACAAACTAAAGTCAAAATGCTTTACCAAAATTTGAATATTTGAGGGCGCACTCTTCGTTTTAGCTAATTAAAGAGTAATTATCTAAAAAAAAAAATTATCTAAACATAATTTTATGATATTTAAAGTAGCTAATTTATAAAATAAAATGAAAAAATTAACCAAAAAAGAGAAATAATATGATTGGATCACTTTAAATCCACATTATAAATGATATTTAGGTGATCCATTTTTAGGTGATACGCATTAGTAGTCCCACAGGTGTGATAAAATAACAATGCAAAAATACACACATCTTGAGAGATATGATTAACTTTCCGCAAGTGTCACTACTAACGCGTGATCTCTCGCGACTACATCATGTAATCTTTACATCTTTAACGACTACATATTTAGCGTCCAAAAAAAAAAAAAAAAAAAAAAAAAAACGACTACATATTTTTAACGACTACTTTATATCTTTATCGACTACAAAGTAGTCGTAAATAACATTTGTTTTTATCGACTACACTATGTAGTCGTTAATATTATACACGTAGCCGCTAGTTGTTTTTATTTTTTAATTATTTTTTCCACCGCCATTTGTAGTCGCCAATGAAGTTTAACATTTTACGACGACAACTGTAGTCGTTAGTGGTCAGTAATAGCGACTACTTGTGTAGTCGCGAATGGTTGTAGCGTATTTATTACAGTTTGTTGCAAATTGGGATCCTCAATACCCATTATATTATAACTTTCCCACTATTACTTCAAAACTCTCCCAATTTTTCCCCACAAATCATCATCAAGTATTATTTCAACACGTGGAAAAGCTTTCCCGGGTCAATCAACAATGTGGGATCTCCTCAATTATTAATTTCTCTATCTAAATTTGCCCAAAATTAGGTATTTTTTCTTCCATAAAACTTTTTCAAATTTCTTTTATATGATTACAATTGTGTAGTTAATGCTAAACAATATTACTAGGTATTTCACCACATGGAAAAGCTTTCCCGGACTAATCAACAACGTGGGACCTCCTCAATTATCAATTTCTCCATCTAAATTAGCCCAAAATTAGGTATTTTTATTCTATAACTTTTTCAAAATTCTTTTATTTGATTGAAATTGTGTAGTTAATGATAAATAGTATTAATAGGTTGTTAGAAACATGTTCTAATTTTATATGATCAATATATATGATATATTATTGTATGAGAAATAAATGCATAAATGAGATATTTATTTTGTATTCCTTTATATTGGAATTGTTAATTATAGTGGTAATAGAGGATGGCTTCGGTTATTGATAAAAGTTGAATTAATTTATACGTATTTAATTAATTTGGTGATGTAATAATTTTTATGTATTTAATTTTATATTTATGTATTTAATTGGTGATGTAATAATTTTTATTTTTTCATTTTTATATTTATGTATTAATTGGTGATGTAATAATTTTTATTTTTTCATTTTATTTATGAGATATTTATTTTGTATTCTTTTATATTGGAATAGTTGATTATATTGGTAGTAGAGGATTGCTTCGGGTATTGATAAAAGTTAGATTACTTCCGCTAATCGTGTTTCGCGTGAATTTGTTAAGGGGATAGAAGAATTTCTCGCATTTGATAAAAAAAAAAGATGATTATAAAGAAAATTTGTTTTGGTCGTGTAATGAGTGTTCGAATTATCGTCGGTTTACCGTGGTCAAAGTTAGGGCACATCTTTTACAATTTGGGTTTTTGTCCACGTATGAGATTTGGACGAAGCATGGCGAGAACGATGAAATTCCTGAGACTCGATATGTTGAAAATAAAATGTTGAACGTCTATGAAGATTTGCGACTTAATTACGAGGGTGGTGGGCATTCGGGTGACACCGAGATGATAGACTCGAACAGTTCAACACGTGGCAGTTTCGAAACTATGTTTGAGGAATTAGAGACCGAGTTATACCCTATTTGTACAATAATGAGTTCATTAGATATCATTACAAAGCTAATGCACGTGAAGGTGAAAAACAAGTGGACTAACACGTCTTTCACCGAGTTGCTTGATCTTCTGTGCCGTGTGTTGCCCAACCTCATACCTTGCCCGAGTCATACGAGGAGTGCAACAAAAAGTTAAAAAGTTTAGGTATGGGGTACAATACCATCGATGTTTGCGTGGACGATTGTGCTTTATTTTACAAGGAGAATGAGTTCCTCGATATGTGTCCAGTATGTAGTGAATCCAGATGGGACCCGAAGAAGGATCAGAAAGTAGCGCATAAGAAACTCTGATATTTCCCGATTGCCCCGAGGTTGCAGCGACTTTATGCTTCGAGACACACTGCCGAAAATATGATTTGGCACCGTACATGGAAGAGTACAGATCCAGATGTGTTGCGTCATCCGGTTGATGGTGATAGTTGGAAGAGATATGTTCAGTTACATCCTGAGTTTGCTAGTGAACCTCGGAATGTGTTCTTGGGTTTGGGTATCGATGGTTTTTGTCCGTTCTCTATGCAGAACAACTCGTACAACATGTGGCCAGTTATATTGACCGTCTAAAACTTACCACCGTGGGAGTGTATGAAGGAGATGACATTTCAGCTTTGTTTGTTGATTCCGGGACCCCGTTCACCCGGTAAAGACATGGATGTCATTCTTTGACCTGTTATAGATGAGTTGGATATGTTATGGGAAACAAGGATCCCTACGTATGATGCTCATACGAAGCAAGTGTTTACAATGAAGGTTTGTTTGTTGTCCACGACTAATGATTACCCCGCTAGGTCATACACTTCAGGATGGTCGGGTCAAGGTTACTTAGCTTGTCCAGAATGCATGGATTCTACTCCATCATTGAGGGTGAAGAAAGGGGTTGTTTAATTTGACCATAGACGTAGGTTACCTACCACACATCGATTTAGAAAAGACAAGGTTTCGTACCCAAATTCAGATTATAGGGGCCCACTGAAGAAATATACTCCTGCCGATATTCAGACACAGTTAGATGGGCTTCCATTGTATTTCCCGGTAAACACAAGGATTTTGGGGGCAAGATCGTGAAGCAAACTGTTCCACGTCAATTCAATTGGAAGAAAAAGAGTATTTTTTATCGTTTACCTTATTGGTCCGAAAATATGTTGAAACATAACATTGACGTTATGCATTGCAAGAAGAATGTGTGTGATAGTTTGCTCGGTACACTTATAGGTCTTGATGGGAAAATTAACAAAGATAACGTGAAAGCGAGAATGGATCTTAAGGATATGAAAATCAGGAAAGATTTGTGGTTGACATCTAGAGAAGGTAAACCAATACTGAAACGAGCAAAGTATACTTTGTCAACGGAAAAGCGGAAAATATTTCTTGACTGGTTGAAGGCACAGAAGTTTCCCGATGGTTTAGCATCTAGTTTGAGAAATAATTTTCAAAGTGATACGGGCAAGATTATTGTAATGAAATCTCACGACTGTCACGTGATGATGTAGTATATTTTGGTGACTAGAATCTCAGGGCTTATTGAAGATAAAGAGATAAGTGATGCGATTATTGGGTTAGCTAACGTGTTTAGAGTCGTTTGTAAGAAAAATCTCAGTAGGAAAGAGTTAGAATCGGGTAAGGAGAAAGTGGTTGAAGTTATGTGTAGACTGAAAATGATTTTGCCTCCCGCGTTTTTCGATATAATGATCCACCTGGTTATACACTTATACAACGAAGCTTTGTTAGGGGGACCGGTTCAGATGCGTTGGATGTACCCTTTTGAGCGATATATAAATAAGTTAAAGGAGTACATTCGAAACCCGGCTAGGCCAGAGGGTTCAATCGCCGAGACGTACGCCGTAGAGGAGACTCTGACTTTCATATCGCGTTATCTTCAAGAAGAAAAAACAAAGTTCAGCGAACAGGGTAGATATACCGAGACTGAAGCTCATCCTTAAGAGTTATCCGTATTTAAGAGTCAGTGTACTCCACTCAGTAAAAAAGAGTATGGTCTTATGCAATACATTGAGAAGGAGCAAATCAACTGGTACATCCTACTTAATTGCGACGAATTCCAGCATTTGATGACGTAAGTTGATCATTTTTTTATGATTATAAAAAACATATTGACTTTACTCTTCAAATGTGCAGAGAACACAAAGCCACGCTATCGGGCCCTGTAGCTGATAAATATAGAAAACACCGACAAAATTTTCGAGACTGGTTTTTGCATAAGGCATATCTTCATTCAAATACCAAATTAAGAGTCAATATTATACAATTATCTTATAATTTTTTATGTTTGTAGGTTTATGAAATGGAAAAGGACGGCGATGCATTTGCTACTAGTGAGATGATTTCATTGGCTAATAAGTCTCATGGTGCAGTTTATAAGTACGATTCATGTGTTGTGAATGGTGTCAAATGGGTTACTCGTGAAAGGGTGAAAAAAGAGTGACTCAAGCTTACGGGGTATGCACCATCTACAAATAAAAATCGTATTGCGGTGAATTGGTCAAGATTATAGAGGTAACATTTGATGGTGGTTGTTCCGTTGTGCTATTCGAGTGTAATTGGTATAACACGGGTACTGCGAGGACAAATAATGGGGTAACCTTTATTAACACGTCTAGTTTTTTTGAAGAGAATAGCAATACATCTTAGCGACACAAGCAAAAACAGTGTTTTACATTGATGAGATTAATTCAAGGAAAACACAAAAAAGGGTGGAAAGTAGTTTGGGAAATCAATGATAGACATGAATGGAGTCTAGATTTATGGGGCGCAGAATCACTACCTACTAAAAACGAGAGTCTCACGACCCCATTGGTGAACACCGAGGCGGATTACTCACAGTTACACTTAACAACTGGTGAGGAAATCCAGTTTGACCCTTCTCTATTGCATGTAGCTTTATTTATTGAAGAAGAGGATGAGTTTTTGGATGACACGATGGACGAGTATGCCGACGATGAAGTAGGGGAACCAATCTACGTTGATAGTGATGAGGAAGTTGTTGACACGAGTGGTTACAAGACGGACTGGAGTGTTTTATTATATCTTTAGTGTTTAGTTTTTCTGGAAGTTTGTAGTTATATTTGAGGATTTGTGATGACTACGTGTTTTTTATTGTTTGGATTTTGATTACGTGTTTTTTATTGTTTGGGATTTGATTATGTTTTTTGATTGTTTGGAATTGTATTACGTTAAATTTATTGCTCGTTAGAAATTAAAATTGTCCAATATTAATTAATTAAAAAAAGATATTCGCGACTACTTAACCACTTTAGTGACTAGTTCATATGTATGAACTAGTCGCTAATGATATATATCATTCACGACTAGTTCATACGTATGAACTAATCGGTAAAGAGTGGGATACTTTTTGCGACTACACAGGTAGTCGCTAGATGTGAATTTAATATCCAATAAATTAATGGCGGTCCATTTTCCCGCCCATTGGGTGGACACACGTTACAATTTAATGCTTAGCGACTACTCAATAGTCGCGAAAACCCCATGTGGCGGCCAAACTACTGACACTGGTTAGTCAGACTTGACATTCGCGACTAATTCCCTACTGTTTAGCAACTACATAATCTAGTCGCTAAAAAACGTGTCCTATATGTACTTCTGCCGAGACCTCCTCTCTCATTTTCCTTATACTCCACTTCATAAAAAATGCATCTCTCTCTCTATTTCTTCCATTCCAAGCTTGGATTGAAGCTAGAAACACCTCACAATCGTCAAAGAAGGTAATATATTCATGATTTTAACCTTTTTTTTTTACCTTTTCTTACCTTTTTTTCTTATGATTTCTATACATTTTATTCTCTATTTTAAAACTAACCTAATTTTTTTTGCTTTGTGTTTAAACCCGAATCATATGTGCATGGATTCTACATCAAAATAGCTTCCATTTCATCCTTCTAGGTAAGTTTTTCAACACCTAATTGTATTTTAATTTTTATCTTTTTTTCTTTTTTTCAACTTTTTTATTTTTATTTTTTAATGTTGTTGTTAATTTCGAAAATTAAAAAGTGTTTTAGGACTATTTCTATGTTAGTTTTAACAAAAATTAGTATCTAAAATGGAAAATAATTAAATGTGAATAATTTTCATGAATTTTTTTTTGTGAAGATAATGAAATCCGAGAATTTGAGGTGTTATTTGGGTGTGATTTATGTTAGTTTAGACACTATTTAGATGCTAGATTATGAAAAAAAATTAATTATACAAAGTTAGGGTTTATTAAGTTTTTTGGCCTAAAATTGTTTGCATTACGAAATTAAAAATTGGATGTTATTTGCATTATTTGGCCTAAAATTATTTATATAAAAATATAGAGACCAAATTGCAATTTTAAAAAGAATAAAACACCAATTTAAAATTAAATAAGGTGTTATAGGGATATAATTTGTCTTAAAATGTTTTTTAGAAAAATAAAATGACAAAAATGAAATTTAAAAAAAATATTATATTTAAATAAAATAGGACTAAAATTGTTTATATAAAAATATAAGGACTAAATTGCTATATATCAAAAAAGTTAAAGATAATAAAATTGAACTAAAATGTATTTAAAAAAATAAAAGGACCAATTTACACATTCAACAAAAAGTTAAAGAAAATAAAGTAGGAATAAAATGTATTTTTATAAAAAGACACAAATTTGCAAATTTAAAATAAAACTAAAAAATAAATAATTTGACAAAAAAAATAAAAAGAACAATTTCGAAATATAAAAAAAGTTATAAATTTTTTTATTTACTATTTGACTAATGTAATTTTTTTGTAATGCAGATTGTAAGTAGAATATTAGATGTATTATTATATTTTTCTATTTATCTAACTTATTTACTTTATTTAGTTTGTTATTGTAATATTTATTTTGTATTTAATTTATAAGTATTTATTTAATTTGGTGATATAATAATTTTTATGTATTTAATGATATATTCATGTATTTAATTTGGTGATGTAATAATTTTTAGTTTTTCATCTAATTTTTATTTCTGCCTTTTAATTATATTACAAAATATTAGATGGACGATGTGATAGCTAGGAGTCCCGGAGGGGACGGTGGGGTCCGCGGTCCAAACAAAGACCTTGTAGATTGTAATAATCAACCCAGTAAATAAAAAAAATTATATCCAAAATAAGTTTAAATGTAGCTTATACATTAATTAAATCTACTTTAAATTAGAACCAATTAAGCGCAAAAAAAGGGAGAATGCGGCTCTAAAAACTGCCATTAAGGCAGTAAAGGCGGTAGGGTGGCCTTTGTCGATTGATTTTTGCATACTAGACGACACGTGGAATCCCTCGGGTAAATACGGGAAACACGTTAGTCAGGTGGTCGGGATAACAGTTCGAGAGAGGATTCCACCGTGCTACAAAGCGTGGGAGAAAGTTCCGACTCCCGACAAAGTAACAGTCATTAAGCGATTATCGGTAATGTTAAAACTAATCCCACCATTAATACTTTTATATAATAACTTATTAATTTAATTTAACTTTAAATAATATTTTGGATATAGCAATTTTTCGAAATTGCTGGTTGGAGGAAAAGGTCGGATTGGAAATTTACTGTTGGGAATTTGAATGATAGGATGTGAGTGAGGTACAAAGATTACAAACATAATGTGAAGGCATTATTACTTGAAGGGTAAGAAACCGAGTGATTTGTCCAATGAGATATGAGAGTTGTGTTGTAAGTTGTGGGGTTCTAAGGAAGCAAAGGTATATATATAATTTTTTTTATTTTATCCTTTAAATTAAATATAATGTTATTAATATTTGTATTTTAAATTTTTTCAGCACCAGCAAAAATGAATAGCTTAAATCGAAAGAAACAAAAGAATAAAAGTGGAGCGGGGTCTCGAAAATATTCCCGAACTTGGGATATTCTTTATGAGGTACTTAATTTTTTTATGTATAGTTGTTTAATGTATTTAGAATATTTATTAATTTTTTTGAATGAAACAGGGTATTAAGCAGTTGATCCCGGAGCGGAGGGTGGTAGCGAGGGATGAGGCAACTCAAGAAGAAATCTCGATTCCACAAATGGGTGCGTTTTCGAGGTCGTGGGAAAAAACAAGAAGACAAAGCAGTGGAGGTCGGATGGTTATAAGAATGTTGATGTAAGTTTATTTTAAAAATAAAATTTTAATCATAATTTTATTCATAAATTGATTTTAATATTAAGTTTTTTTTCATGTCTAAAATTAAACATAAATTGTTAAGGGATGCTATGAAATAGAAAGTGACTCAGAGTCAATCTGAGTCAACTGAAGCTCCTGAGTTGTCGCAAAAGGAGCAAATCGAGTCGGTGAGAGAAACTGCTAAAAAGGTTGTTGGGTCGCCGAAGAGGAGTTGAATACCGAGTATGGGCCGACCGAAAAAGAAGAAGAGTGTCTCGAGTCCATCGACTACCCCGGCATAAGACAATCAAAACGCGCATATGATGGCGGCAATAAATGAGATTCGAGTAGCCCAAGGACTGGCACCTTATAGACCGCATAGTACTAGTACCTCTTCTAGCAGTGCTCCTCCAGTTTATTCTCAGTTAGCTGTGATTGATGCGATGACTTATATTAATGAGATGAGGGTACAACAGGGTTTGCCCCTTATCCAGCCTATGCCTACTCCTCCAGCTGGCGATGCATCTGAGAGTCGTGATGATGAAGAGGGAGATGAAGCTGAAGATGATGAGACCGAGGGAGAAGAGGAGACCCGGTTATATGTCCTTTAGTTGTTTATGTTGGTTTTTATTTTAAATTAATTTTGTGATGTAATATGAATTTGACTATATTTTGACTTGGGTTGACTTTTGGTTTGACTATGGATGATTTTGGTATTTTAATTAATTATTTTGGTTAATAAATGGTATTTTTAATTATTAATTGGTATTCTAATTATTAATTGTATATTTATTTTTTAAAAGAATAAAAAATTATGATTTTGGAATTATATTTAATTGCAATATTACAATCAAATATAATTCAGAATTTATAATATTTTAATTTTACCATTCTCGCGAACAAACACAAGCCCTACACACACCTAGGAGCACCCCTTCCTGCAGAATAAATAAATAAATGTCATTAGCGACTACAAGTAGTCTAAAAAAACAATTAAATGTAGTCGCTATATATTAGCTTCTAGCGACTACATATGTAGTCGATAATAACTAATCAAATAGCGACTACTTACGTAGTCGGTAATACTTAAGTCATTCACGACTACGTTGTAGTCGATAATAACTAATCAAACAACGACTACTTATGTAGTCGGTAATACTTAAGTCATTCACGACTACGTTATAGTCGTAAATGACTACAGACCTTTTCGCAACTACATACCGACTTTCGTCACTAGAGATGACCTTTAATGACGAGTTTTTCACGACTAAGTAATAACGACTACAAGTAGTCGGTAAAGTCCAAATTCGTATTCCGCAACTACTTTTTCCTTCTCTCGCGACTACAAATATAGTCGCGGAAAGAAGGAAGCGGTGTAGTGTGTGTGTAAGGACCATTCCAAGTAATAAGTAAGTAAAATAAGTTCATTCCTCGGGAATTTAAGTAGTTAGCTTCAAACTTGTGTTCAATAATAGCGTAGATAGTTTTATATGTTTAAACTAAAAACATAAATATAAGAATGAATATTTTTTTGGTTTTCTAAATAATAACTACGAATGAAAATAAATAAAATAATAAGAATGGGAGAGAATATAACTTAAGTTTGCATGTACGCACCTATCTTAGTGAATCGTTATTTTAATTTAAGGGCAATTGAGTTAATACAACTAGTCAAAATTTTATAATCTTTCTAACTCCCGTTAGGGTAGCTAAGAAGAAAACCTCAACACTACTGGGGACTTGGGTAATGGGACCCTGCGCAATGATCGGTGATTAAATCTAACCCTAATGACTATCTAGTTAGGCAAGCCTGTCAGGATCACTACTGCACACAAGAGGAGTATGAACTGTTTCAGTCCCTAAACTCCCCGTCATGGTGACTGTATAGAACCTTAGGTCAATATAGAGGTATACCATCTCTAAAAAGTATAAGTTAATATAATTCATATGTAGTTATAATTTAAATGCACACCTCAATTAAAATGATTCTCAAATAATATAGATCAGCAAAAGGAGTCGAGGATTATACATAAAGCAACCCCCAACTATGGGAAATTTAGTACATACTTAATGAAATAATATTAAAGAATAAAAAGTTCATAAACATGATTAAGACAAAATCTAAGACAAATTATCCTAATGATAGAGATGGACGAATGCAGAATTGGTGTTGTAGGACTCCAGCTTTTGTTGCTTCCTTCTTCTAGTCGAGTTGTTCCATTCTCCAGACAAATATCTGAATATAAACTAAGAAATGACTTATTTGTAAGGATATGATATTTATAGGATCAGGGACTTTTTATGAGTGATGGGTTTCATTTAAATTATATAATCCAACCCAAAAACGTTTTCCTCCAAGAGTGGACCGGTTCGAGTCACATGAGCTGCAACATTAATAACTTCTTCATTTCAGCTCCAAATTATAAACTGTTAGATGCCACGCGTTCCTAACTGAAAATAATATCTGGATATAAAAGGGCTCCTACGGAATATTTGTTAATATCATGTGGCACTTTAAATAATTCAATTTCCGAATCCGGCTGGTAACTCTTTCACTTTCTATAAATGACTTCTTTGTCCTTTAACTCTTGCTTTTCGTATTTGATCTCCTTTCTTCAACTTATTATCCATGATTTGGAATTTAATATCATCCATGTACCTTAGATCTTCACACTTAACACGCAAATTACACAAAAATAGCTCTAAAAAGGAATCTCCAAAATTAGGCAAGATACAAGAATATATCAAATAATAGGGAAAAGAAGAATGTAACAAGAACAATAGGGAAGTCTTTAAAATATCAGCTAAGTTAAATAAGCATGGGCAAAGAATAATGTAAAGAATAATCCAAAAGAAACAACCTATCAATTTTCATGTAACAATATTCACAAACTAAATCATATACATACACTCATCATATAAACAATAAACACGGTTTAAGTTCAAGATAAGATTAGATTTGCAATGCACGAAGCATAGGTTTTTCTCTTAGTTCGATATAGTGTTTATAGGGTATTAATCGATCCTAGCATAATATCCAATGGTCCGGTTAACTACTCCCTATTGGTTCAATTTCTCCTAGATCACAAACTTAAGAATAATAAGGTCTTTAAGGTCATAATGCTTTCTTAGGGATGGTATGATCGTATATTTTGGGTAAGGTGTAGAGTAAGATTTTGGAACTCTCCTGACTAGCCACCCACGACTCACCCTAGAGCTTGATTTACACTCAAATATGTTCTCACTCAAGCGAATTTAATGCACTTAATTAGCATTCCAAATAACCCAATTTACAATTCAATATGATCACATACAAATTCCACTTTGCCGGCCCTTTTTCATTCAATTCTTTTTTATATTTATTTTTTCTTTCTTTTGCAAGTTAGCTATGACTCTATTTTTTTATGTGAGTTGTCATGCTACTTATTTTCTTATTTTTCTTTTCATTTCAATCTTTTTTATATTTAGACCCTGGCAAAGGATTACAATAACACAAGTGCATCATCGCATAACACATATACAAGCTAATAAACCCACCCAAGTGTTTTCATAATCTTTCCCACCACCCTAAACTCAAGCTCTATAGACAAGTGTCGTAGTATCACGATTGAGTGCGGGTCATATGGAAAAGTTATAGAATATGATGGGTATGTATGGCTAACAAAAAGGCTTTATTAAGGCTAGAAGGGGTTGGGACGGATATAATAATTCATATTTTGTTAGCAAGCTAAAAGGAAACAAGGTGCTTATCAAAGAACCACCGAAATCACTTTCTTAGCTATGAAATTTTGTTACTTTATCACATCTAGCACGCTCATTAACTGGGTTTTCAACTAGCTCGAATCTCACATTTTACCACCACACAAGGCTCTCTGAGATCAAACTTTCTTCTACCGCATTTCTTATTAATCATTTCTTTACTTTTAAGGTGTGTTTTCATGTTCATCTTTTTAGCATACAATATAACTAGTTCATAAACATACTACTTACTATGATTAACTCACTAAAGCTTATGCTTTTTGGCCATTATACACCTTCTACATCTAAATCCACCTCTATTTTTTTTTTAATTCTACCTAAAAAGAAGTAAATAACATAAAATTGAGATGAGGGACAATTAATACCTACACCCCCAACTCAAATACGAGTCTTGTCCCCATAACTGAAAACAGTCTCGATAAAAAATTAAAAACTACCATATATATAGCGAGTAATGAAATGGTAAGGAAGAAAAAACCGTACTATCTAGGCTATTGCCTTGCATGATCAATACCCAAGTTAGGGATTAGTGGATCCTTCTCTGTATCGCGATGAACTTACTCCAGAAGTGTAATGATGCGCGTGTGGTTTGCTTTGATTTGCGCCACATCGTCTGCCAAGAAAGTTCGAGCTGCTTCTACTCTATCAGATCTCTCACTAACCCTTTATTTCCATGAAAGATCCACTTCTCTCGAACTTGATTCTTTCTCGATCTTCTCACGGTAAGTCTTTATGGTTGGAGGATTCTTTGCACTTATTCCTCTAAGATTTTTCTTTATCCACTCGTTATTGATGTTTTTACTTGGTCTGTACACAAGCTTCTCTTTCTCACCATGATTCACATTTGATTTTCTCATTAGGCTCGTGATCATTGTGGGGTACTTTAAATTAAACATCGATAGTGGTGCACTTGTGATTCACATTACCGCATCAAAAAATCACTTGTGCTACATCTATCTCCTTCCGTCAAATACAATTCAAGAAAATGGATTTCTTTTACTTACATTTGAGATTCAAACGTTCCCAAAAGATGATGGTGTGAGCAAGTGGTTCCATACTCTAGCATGGGGTTGAAGTTACTTGTAAGTCCAAGGCACCTTCAACACTCCTTTGTGTTTCTGTACCAACTCTTTACTCAACATATGATAGTATAAAATATTGATGTCTCGTATTTAAGTGATAGAATAATCTTATCACGAGTTTATTGGACCTAAGTGAGGGATTATTCCTTATGAATCGACATATCTTGGATTTCCATCTCACTTTGGACATATTGCTATTTTGGAGTTTTTGTGCATTAATTGTGTGTTAAGTGTGTAGCTTTTGGGTACATGTTTGACATGAGACACAAAGATGATGAGGATAATTCAGAAAGTTAAGTCCAAACCCAAGCCAATGTTTAGAAAGAGATAAAAGTCACTTTGGAGAAGTTAGACAGAATACCCCAAATCCTTGACGTCACTTGATTCAGTCATCACAATTTATTGGTAAGATATTTAGACAAAAATTCTTTTTATTTGGATAGAGATTTAAGTCAGTTATGTGTAAGAAGTGTCGAAAATCCATTCAGCGTTGAGATGAAGAATTTATGCCACTTGCTTCCACCGTACCTGGAACTTATCTAGCACTACGTAAAAAGGAGTTGGACTATTTTTAACCCATCAAACTGCGCCTATTTGGCCCCAGAATGATTTTAGCCTAGTATAGCTTCATTTTAGAAGCTCATAATTCAGTACACTTATCATATTACACATTTGAAGAGAGCTACACGCCTGGAGCAAAGAGGAGAAGAAGAGGAGAAGGGTTTCTACAATTTTCTACCATTAGTTTCCATTTCATATCCGTTTCTATTCAAGTTTTAGGTTAATTTTATTCTTTTTAATTTATGAACATGATCCTTACATTATTTATCATTAGTTTTTAGTTTTGCATTATGAACTAAACCTTTTTTTGCTTGAGATTTTTTTGTTTAATTTGTATAAACCAATAAAACAATATAAAAACTAATGTAGAAATAAAATAAAACGTAAATAAATAAATAAATATACTTGTCGAGGCTCGGATTGGATCCAATGTCTTTAAGGTATTTAGGTCACGTACCGGTGTCTTACGTTTGTTGGCTTCAATCTCCAGGATACAACGACAAAACTATTTAAAAGAAACTGACACACGAATTCTTCAGAATTTCAACGAACTTAATAAAAATGCTTCTTTTATATCTTTCTCATATGATTTTTAATACTTAATTCTTAAAAAAACTGAATGAAGAAAATGTTTGAGTTGACCAACAATTTATAGAAAATGAATAGGTGGATAGGCATCCAATTGAAGGGTTGTGACTTTAAAATTTGGAGTTGTGTCTTTTAAATGAAAGACATTATAGTTAGTAATACATATTAATATTGGGTTATCCTTAATATTTATTATAAATTGACTATTGGGTCAGGCCCAAAGTTACTAAGTCTTTCACATGGAAAAACACTATTGGGATTGGCCTAATAGTAATTTTTTTCTTTGTCTCACCTTTACTATATACATATTTACAAACATATAGATAAATAAAAACTATTTATTTATTTTTTCTTTAAAATTTCATGACTCAATTTCTCATTCAATTTCATAAAAATTTTAACCAAGTGAATATATTACGTTGTTCTTTACAATTAGATAAACGTATTGATCAAGTCATCGTCAACTCGGTCAATACTTGGGAAAAATCGCATGTGCCCAACAATCCCCACATGAATGGAAATTGACTAACCAACTTGAAGAAAATATGCAAGAGAATGCTAAACACGAGAAAGAGTGTGAGAGAAGCGTAAAAAAATACTACGTTGAGAAAGTTAGATTTTTGGACTTGAACCTTCTATAGTATGGGCTATCGAATTTACTTGCTAACTAGTGAACAAGATGTCTTGAAATATTCAAATTTTGTGTAAACCAAGTCAATTGAACTTACGTAGTATCCTTCCAAACAATATTTGGTTCTCACGGTTGTATACATTTACAGCCTTGGAAAATTCCTGGTATTTCATGAATAACTGTTGGAGAATTTTTCCTTGAAAAAGTTCTCGTAGGGCGACCCTACCCATATTATTCATATAGGTGGTCTCTTGTCGAGCGTATTCTGCATTATCTTAATTTATTGAAGATGCAAGAAACATTAAAATTTTATCTTATCCATTACTTTTACAGGTACCCCTGTTTAATCTGGTCCTAGGAATGGTTTGGGGAGGTCTCCTCACAGTGTGTCAAACCAAGTTGTAGTTTCATGATTCAGTTTTCCCTTTGAACCTAGATTATGGGATCTCGACTCTTCTAGGTATGGTTCGCATCATGGCAACTCAGCTTTCATAGGCTTAAGACCCATCCCCCTTGATATCACTCGCACTTGCTATCTTTGTAGATCTTTTGTCAGTGGATCCTCTATATTATCCTTTGATTAAACAAAATCAATTGTGATAACTCTGTTTGCAGTAGTTGTCTAACGATATTGTGCCTACGACGTATGTGTCTAGACTTACCGTTATACATCTAGTTCCCTACCAATGGCACTCTGACTATCGAAATGTATGCAACTAGCTGGCACGGGATTTGTCCAAATAAAAATATTCTCTAAGAAATTTTGAAGCCAATCGGCTTCCTCAACATCTTTATCTTAAGCTATAAACTCATATTCCATAGTGGATCTAGTTATACAGGTTTACTTAGTGGATTTCCAAAACACATTTTCTCCTACTAACATGTAGACGAATCCACTTGTGAATTTTAAGTTTGTGGAGTCTGATATCCAATTTTCATCATTATATCCTTCTAGTACAGATGGATATCCTGTGTACAACAACCCTTCGTTCATAGTGTACCTTTGATACCTTAGAACTCTTACAATAGCAATCAAATGGTTCCTTCCTAGATTATGTGTAAACCTACTTATCTTTCTTACTGCGTGTGCTAATTCTGGCCTAGTGCAATTTGTTAGGTACATGCGAATCCCAATAATCTAAAAGTACTCCAAATGGTTGATCGTATCATCAGTGTTCTTAGCAAGATGTAAATTTACATCAACGGGTGTCTTGGCAATATTTGTGTCACCATGACTAAATTTGTTTAATACTTTCTCAATATAGTGTGACTGAGATAGTATAATACCTTCAGATGTTTCGAGAATCTTAATACTCAAAATAACATCCACAAGGCTTAGATCTTTCATGTCAAAATTACTTCAAATCATCCTTTTGGTAAATGTAATCACATCATTGTTACTTCCAATTATTAACATATCATCCACATATAAACAAACAATGACATACCCTGTCTCATTTTGTTTTACATAAACACATTTGTCTTATTTATTGATCCTGAAACCATTCAAAATATTGAATCTATCAAATTTGTCATGCCATTGCTTTGGTGTCTGGCTTAAACTGTATAAGGAATCAACAACCTTACATATTTGCTTCTCCTTACCTAGAAATACGTAACCCTCAAGTTGTTCCATATATATCTCTTCATTTAGTTCTCTATTTAGGAAAATTGTTTTTACATCCATTTGGTGAATTTCTAGCTTGAATATTGAAGCTATAGCAATTAACATTTGAATGGATGATATTATCATGACTGGAGAACAAGTATCAAAATAGTCAAGTCCTTCCTTTTGACTATAACCTTTTACAACAAGCCAAGCCTTGTATTTTTCAATAGACCCATCGGTCTTTAGTTTATTTTTGAATATCCATTTGCATCCGAGTGGTTTCCAAGAGTAATATCCACTAGTTCCTATGTGTGTATCTGCATAATGGAATTTATTTCGCTATTTACCGCTTCTTCCCAGTAATGGGCGTCAGAGTTTGACATAGCCTCCTTTAATGTTCGGGATTTGTCATCTAGCATGTAATATAGAAAGTTAGGACCAAAAAACTTAGAGGTTCTTATCCGCTTAGTTCTTCTTGGTTCTTCTTTAGCTGGGAATGATTCTTGATCTTACTTTTTGGTAGGAAACAATTCTTGATCTTGATCTTGTTGAAACACACACGGTGTGTTCTTTTTAAGGAACCAGATTCTGGTACGGTCTTGTACGGAAAAGTTGTTTTTAAATAAATGTGCATTTCTTGATTCACTCACCATATTGACGTGAATGTCAATATGACAAAAATTGTATACCAGAATCCTATATGCAGCACTATCGTGAGCATATCCAATAAATATGCAATCGATGGTCTTTGGTCCCATTTTGACCATTTTGGGAGCAAGGATTGCTACCTTTTCCAAGCAACCCCACACTTTTAAGTATTTGAAGGAAGGTGGTTTTCCTTTCCATAATTCGTAAGGAGTTTTATCTACCTTCTTGTGTGGTACCTTGTTAAAGATGTGATCTGAGCAAAGCCTCTTTCTACAAATTTTTTGGTAACCCTGAGTTAATCAACGAGGCATTCATCATTTCCTTCAACATACGGTTCTTGCGTTCAACAATCCTGTTTTGTTGAGGTGAATATGCGGCTGTGTTTTGATGTATGATATCATGCTCAGCGCAAAACTCCTCAAAAGGAGACACACATTCTCCTCTCATATCTATTCTAAGATTTTTAATATTTTTATTTAGATGACTCTCAACTACAATTTTGTATTGCTTAAAATGCTTCTAAGGCCTCATTCTTACTTCAAAGCAAGAATATTTGACATTAGCTTGTGTAATATTCAATGAAAGTTATAAATTACTTTCCTCATATCTATTTTGCACAAATTTTAAGTCACAAATGTCATTGTGAATTAACTCTTAAGTTACCGAAATTCTTTCTATAGATCTAACGACGTTTTGGCTAATTTTGAATCAACACATACTTCACATTCCTTTTGAGAATTAAAGTTCACAGTAGGTAATAACCCGACGTTTACTAATTCAATTAATGAACCAAAATTAAAATATCATAATCTATTGATGTCTCCCTATTTGTGATGAATTAATCTAGGTTGGAGACACCATTTTAGGTGTATTAGAGCAATTAATTGTATATTTTCATTCATATTTTTTATATTTTCCTATTTCTTGTCTTAATTTGATGAATTATTATTTTTAGAGCATATTTGGTTTAATTTGTGTGTTAATGTGAAGCTTCAAAGATATATGGAAATTAATTATATGTCAAATCAATTCTAAAGAAATAAGAAAATAAGATAAGGATGGAAATTGGATATAAAAGGAAGTAGAGATAAAATAGGAAATGAAAAGTTGACAAGTAAATCTGAAATTCTGCAGCCACGTCCACTAAAAAGACGATAACTCAAAATAGGTTGGAAATTTGGAGTAATGATCTGAAGGAAAAGTGTAAATCTTTTTGTCGCGGGCGTTCTGATATAAAGTAGGCAAAAATCGGAGCAATAATGAAGGAGTTACGATCAAAACAAGACCTTAGCAGTTTTTCACTTCTCCTATATTTTAGGAAACGAATTTGATTTGAAAAAGAGTCCTGTTACTTGCCCTCTACTCCAAGATTTCGTGCTAGGGTTTGGAAAGCCCTATAAATACACCCTCTTATCAGTAGAAACACATCCTTGGTTAGTCCCTAATCATCTAAAGACCAAGAAGAAGCCTAGATTAAGATAGAAGCAGAGAAGAAGAGAAGAAGGAGCTTGGAAGTTGTTCATGCCGCTCCAACCCTACCCATTTGTAATTATGTATTCTTATTTCTCTCTTATGACTTAATTTATTTAGCTTGAGATTAGCATATGGGTATGAGCCCTAAACTTGTTTTATATATTATTTAATTTGGGATGTCCTTTTACATTTAATTGAATTTAGTAGTGATAGCTTTGTATTATGTGCTTTGAATTAATGTTTGTAGTTCTTGCGATGCGCACCTATAGTATTACCTTAGTAATTGAGTTAACATCCGGAAGGGAGATTCAATTACTAGAAAACATCACATAGTCGTCTAGTGTGCGGTAGTGATTCGGAAGGGCTTGCCTAACTGGATAGTCATTGGGGGTTTAATTTAGCCACCAAGTTCTGAGACTCCTAAGTCCACCCGGAAGGGGTTTGGGGGGAATTTAGAATCCCAACTATTGTATATCACACTATTCTCTCTTAGGTAATAAATATAGAACAAGACTAGTGGGGATTACTTGCTAGTTCTCAAGCTAAACTATCATAAACTTCTATCAATTTCATTTAATTTCATGTCTTTATTTATTTAGTCAATTGAGTCTTAAAAACCAAACATATATTTCCAAGTCTTTTATTTTCAACGTATTATTATTCTAGCTTCTTTTATTTGCACTTAATGTTTGCATGAGTTCTCCTAACTTTCGTAGTCTTTGAGGAACGGATTCTACTTATCATTAAAACTTGCGTACGATTTGTGATACTTGTAGTGAGTAACGTGTTTAGGCTAGGGTGTTAGTTGCATCTTTTATTACCATATTTTTATCACGCCTTAGTCGACACCAAGTTTTTGGCACCGCTGCCGGGGACTACATCGTTAGTCCTTGTGCGTTTATTTAGTGCTTTTATTTTTAGTTAGTTCTGTTTTACGCTTTTTGTTTTTTGTCTATTTCAGATTTTTAGATGGCAAATCAACGGTTGGAGCTAGATCTTCCTGGCCCATTTCTAGTGTAGCCCATAGGGATTCGTCCTCCATCTATTCAATCCATTCGATTCAAGCCTGATCCTGACTTGATTAATCAATTCGCGAGCTATGGGAAATATAGTGATGCTACACATCAAGATCTGGTCCGGTCTGTTTAGAAATTGATGCAATTCTGTGATGCCTACATTACTGAAGGTGTTGCACAAGAACGGATGTATTATTTAATTTTTCAATTCTTCTTGACCGGGAAAGCAAGCGATTGGTTAGATGATCAACCTCCCGAGCTAATAACAAATTTGGACAAGCTTCAAGCAAGATTCCTTGATTGATTTTATCCTACAAGTATGAGAGTGAAGGAACAATTGGAGATTATGAATTTCTTACAAGAAGCCGGAGAGAGTGTTGGCGAAGCATGGACTAGATTTCACAGAAATTTGGCAAGATGTCAATTACATGGATACACGCCATAATTACAATTAACCATGTTCTATAAAGGACTCAATGCAGAGTCAAGATTAAGAGTAGATGATCTGGGTTGTGGTGGTTTTGTCTCCATGGATCTGAAAGAAGCAAAGAGTGGTACGGAAAGATTTATTTAAACCGACTTGTATTGGCCACAATCACAAGCTCCTTCCACTAATATTGATACAAAGGCAAGGTTTTCAAGCTTCCGAGATCAAATACAACAACTCGCTTGATTTCTCCCTATTTGTGATGAATTAATATAGGTTGGAGACATCATTTTAGGTATATTGGAGCATTTGATTATCGAGTTTTATTCATTAATTACTATTTTCCTATTTCTTGTCTTGATGATTTATTATTTTTAGAGCATATTAGGTTTAATTGTTTGTTAATTGTGAAACTTTAAAGATATATGGTAATTAATTAGATTCCAAATCAATATTAAGATATAAGGAAGAGAAGATAATGATGTAAATTGGAGATCAAAGTAAGTAAAGATAAAATAGGATTGGAAAAGCTGCCAAGTAAATCTAAATGTCAGCAGCCACGTCAACTAAACTGATCATAACTCCAGAAAGGTTGGTAATTTAGAAGAACGGTATCAAGAATAAGTGTATATCTTTTCGAGGCTGTCGTTTTGATATAAAGTAGTCAAACATCGGAGTAAAAACGAAGAAGTTACGCCCAAAACAAAACAACAACAATTTTCCCTTCTCCTAAATTTTAGGAAACAAAATTGATTTGGAAAAGAGTCCTATTACTTGCCCTCTACTCCAAGAATCTAACCTAGGGTTAGGAAAACCCTATAAATACATCCTCTATTCAGTAGAAAAACATCCTTGGCCAAACCTTAAGCCAAGAGGAAACTTACAACAAGAGAAGGGAAGTCTGGAAGGAGCTGAGAGTCAAATTATGTCTTCACAAGCCTTCAAATTTGTAATCATTTTCTTTTCTTTCTCTAGTATGAACTATTTCTATTTATCTTGAGATTTATCATATGAGTATGAACTCTACACTTGTTTTACATCTATTTTAATATGGGATTACAATATTTAAATGAATTAGTGTTTTATTCTCTGTTTTATGTGCTTTGATTTATTGTCTGTTTTTCTTACGGTGCGCAACGTATAGGATTGCCTTAATAGTAGTTAGATGGTCACCCGGAAGGGGTGTCTAATTATTGAAACACCACATAAACGTCTAGTGTGCGGTAGTGATCCGGAAGGGCTTGCCTAACTAGATAACCATTAGGGTTTGATTTAACCAGCGATCATTATTGCAGGCCAGTCAAATATAAGAACCTAGTGGCATAGGAGCACCTTAGTTAAGTCCCCTGATAATTGTGAGGTCGCCACCTAAGTCCACCCGGAAGGGGGTTAGGAGGAATTTAGAATCCTGGTTATTGCATTTCTACATAATTCTCCCTATCATGATTAGAATAAACAAGGCTAGTGGAGATTACTTGCTTTATCTCAAGCTAAACTCTCATACTATCTTTTTCTCTTATTTACCTTTCTTTCTTTAATTTATTTAGTTAATTTTCCTATTTTGAAAAACCAAACAAAAATTCTACTTGTCTTTTATTTCTTACGTATTATTATTCTAGCTTCTTTAATTGTACTTTATATTTCATAAGTTCTCCTAACTTTCGCAGTCTCTGAGGAACGAACTTTATTTATCATTAAAGCTTGCATAAGATCTGTGATACTTGAAGTGAGTAACAGGCTAGCCTAGGGTGTTTATTTGCATCTATTTTATCTATTATTTTATCATACCTTAGGCGACACCAAGTTTTTGGCGCCGCTGCCAGGGACTACATCGTTAGTCCTTGTGCATTTATTTAGTGCTTTTATTTTAGTTACTTCTATTTTACGCTTTTGTTTTAGTTTTGTCTTTACAGATTTTACATATGGAAAGCCCGAGGAAACTTGATCTTCCCATCTCATTCAGAGTGCAACCCAGAGGAATCCGCACTCTAGAAATCCAAGCCTCTAAATTTTGACCTGATACAGGCATGATAGCGCAATTTGCGAGTTATAGAGAATTTAGTGGTGTTGTACATCAAGATCAGGTACGTTATGTCCAGAAATTTATGCAGATTTGTGATGCTTATATCATCAAAGGCGTTACAGAGGAACAGATGTACTACGATATGTTCTAATTCTTCTTGACCTGTAGTGCAAGCGATTGGTATGATTCCTAACTCCCTGATTTAATTCCAGATTGGATAAACTCCAAACCAAATTCCTAGATCGATTATATCTGGTTAGTAGACGTTTAAATGATATGTTGGAGTCTGAACAATTTTCCATCCCCCGTTTGATATCCATTAGTATTCTATCATATGTTTCAATTTAGAAATCATCAGGGAGAGAAGAAGAAGAAGAAGAAGAAGAAGAAGAAGAAGAAGAAGAAGAAGAAGAAGAAGAAGAAGAAGCATGAGGGTTTGTCTATGAATCCAACTATTGCTCTTCAATGGAGCTTCAATTCCCTTGACCTTCAACAGTAACTCTACCTTATTTTCAGTTTTAAACATGATTTCATTATTAGTTTTAATTTGATGATGGGCTAAACTTATTTTGCTTAAGGATGCTCTGATTATACATTATGTTAGCTTTTTGACTATTGTTGATTGAATTCGGGATATGATTATCATATGTAATTAAATTGGGTTTGTCTTTAATTCCATTATTTGTATTCGTGATTTAAATACTCATGTGATTGTGACCAAATTTGTAGGATTCGTTGTCATCTGACTAACACGGGGACGGGGGATAAGATTATTGAACTAGGGTATGAATGCTTACTGCCTTTTATCGGACGATATTAGCACGCTAGGTAGTCCATAGGGTAGTGCGATTAAGCCTATCTAAAAGCCAAGAGACTAGTAAGATAGTGTGATTTGAATCCCTGGCTAGTGTGAAAATCAAAACAATTCACCCTTAGTAATAGCAAAGTAAATTAGCTACATAAAGAGTTATTAAGCGATATCTTCAAACTCCGCTCTCAACAAATTAATCTTTTATTTTAATCCTAGTTGTTTATTTCTATTATTCTTAGATTATAATTATTACTTTTACTTGCAATTACTTTAATTTCATCCTTAGTGATAATTAATCGAAACCCATTTTATATTTCCTTTTTGTTAATAGAATTGCATACTTTACGCGTTTATATTACCGTGAAAACCATTAACCGCCAATCCATCCCTGCAAACGAATCTATACTTACCATTTCTTGCTACCTGTGATTCGTACTCTGCAGATTCTATTCTTGTGATTGTGTGTTGTTTATTTTATTTAAACAAGACGACGAAGATCACACATCTCCTAGTTTATAGGACTTTTCCCCATATGACATGCATTTAAATTTCAACCCTAAGACAATCGTCTTTAGAGCTTGAGTTGGCGTTGGTGGGATTCATCATTGGGAAACACAGTGGGTGGGACTTTTATGAGTTTATCTTCGTGCAATATTGATGATACTTATTGTAACCCTTTGCTAGGGTCTAGAAAGAATTTGTTGGAAAAAAAGTTTGTGAAAAAGAAAAAGAAATGAAAATAAGTAGCATGACATCTCACCGCAAAACAAGTGTCATGACTATCTTACAAACAAATAAAGTGAAAAGAAAGTGAAAAGAAAAGAATCGGCAAAGGGGGATGTTTACAAATCATCGCGAAAGGTTATTGGGTTAATTGAGGATACTAAGTAAGAGCATCGAAGTGGGTTGAGTGAGAATATATTCGAGTTTTAACTCAAATTCTAGGGTGATTAGTTTATTTCTGGTAAGGCGAGAGTAAAAAGCAGACTTCACATTATGCAAATATAGATATTATATCGTCCTTAAGCCTACACTATAACTGAAAAGACCTTAGGATTTCTAACTACGTGGTTTAGTAGAATTTGATCGACTAGGTAGTAGCTAGGTGGACCATTAGACACTAGGTAGGACGATTGAACACCTTACAACCACCATATCAACCTACGTTAGAACCGCTCCTTCTTGCATTGCGAGATTAATTTGATATTGAATTTATGACATGTTGATTATTTTTATATTATGTGTATTAATTCTTGGAAACTATATGAGACTTGTTAGAATAGTTTCTTTGGGGTCATCCATTATTTTCTATTTCTCCTTCTTCTTTGATTTGTTGGACTTAATCCCCAGTATGTTTTTATTTTGTCGGGGTGACAAAACTTTGAGTTAGGGGTCTTGATGTCTCATCTTTTGTGATAGAACAATCCTATCATGAGACATAATTTTTGGGGTTTATTGGACCTAATCGAAGCATTATTTTTAATATTCGACATATTTTGCATTTCCATCTCATTATGGACATATTTATATTTTTGGAGCTTTTGTGCATTAATTAATTTTGTGTTAAGTGTGTAGATTTTAGGTACATATTTAAAATTAGACACCAATATGATGAGGAGAAGTCAATAAGTCAAGTACAAACCCAAGCCAATGCGTAGAAATAGCTAAAAGCCACTTTCGAGAAGTTAAAACTTTACCAGCAAATCCTTTACATCACTTGATTCAATCACCACAATTTATTGGTCAGAGACATGGACAAATTTATTTTTTATTTGGATAGAGCTTGTATTCAGTGACACATGAGAAGTTACATAATTAAATTTGGAGTTGAGATGAAGACGTTATGCCGCTTTCTTCCACTATTACTCGAACCTGTTCAGCACTAGCTAAAAGCATGTTGGCTTTTTAACCCATCTAAGTGAGCCCGTTTGACCCCAAAACAATTTTATCCTAGTATAGATTTTTTTAGAAGCTCATAATTCTAACACTTATCATATTACACATATGAAGAGAGCTACACTCATGGAGTAACGAGGAGAAGAAGAGGAGAATGGTTTCTACAATTTCCACACATCTTCACCATTCCATATCCGTTTCCATTCAAGTTTAGGTTAATTTTTTTATGTTTCCAATTACGATTATTACATTATTTATCATTAGTTTTCTGTTTTATATTATGAAGTAGACCACGTTTGCTTGAGGATTGAATAGTATGAACCAATTTTTAACATTTCAATTGATTTTGGGATATCTATATTTAAAAGAATTGTCTTATTTTTACATTGATTATATGCTTAAGCTCGTTTCCTATTTGTGCCCTGATCAAGTATTAAATAGTGTTAGTAATTTCGAGTATTGTCCGGGATGGGGGTTAGATTACGAAGTTAGCATATAGCTGCTTGGTGCGCGTTAGTTTACAGAGAGGTCTTGACTAACCAAGTAGTCAATAGGGTTAAATCAACTAGCATTTAAAAGAATTCGTAGGGTCACTTGGGACAATCTCTGGTGTCATAGGATAGCTTCCTATCTACCCGCTAGGGATTTGGGAGGACAATTGATTCCAACTACTGTCAAAAGACCAATTCCCCCTTATATTGATAAACATTTGAATAGTTAAAATTGGGAATGGCTAGCAAGACTCAAGCATACTTCTCATACATTTCAACTTCTTTAGTATTTTCATTTGTATTTCATTTTGGTTAATCATTTATTTTATTGCAACTTAGCTTTTTAATCATAAAACCCAATAAACATCTCTTTAGTTTTATTGTTATTTCTTGCAACTTAATCTACTATACTCGTACACACAATCTTACTAACCTTGATACTTGTTTGTCCCCCCATCGTGATATAAAACCGACACAAACAAGACTTGTTTACCCGCAAGTGTACATGGGCCGTTGACAAGTAATACAGATAAGTAAGGGGGTATATCGTATCCACAAGGACTATCAAGTTTATTATAATTGTGTTTATTATTTTAATAGACTTAGTTGCCGAAACAAGAGAATAAATGGAAAATGTATTTTTTTAATTTTTATACTGAAGAAAACTAAAGTGCAAACAATTAAAGATGAAACAGAAATAAACTAATAAGATGGGATTTTGAATAAAGAGTTTTATGCTTGAGTATTGCCAGTAATTCCCAAAGTTGATTAATTCAATATTTCTAGATAAAAGGGCAAATTGGTTATTTTCATATTAGTCAGAATTCTAATCTCTTCCTAATCCCTCTCGGGTAAATAAGAAGTTATCCTAGGGTTTGAGAGACCTCTTTTGAGTAACCCTATAATACTTTTGGATGTAATTTTGTCTTACTCCTCTTTATACATGTTCATGGTTTACCGTTTTTCCGATAGCTCTCTTGTTTGTCATTATTTGTGGCACTTTCCTTGGACATTAGCATTACATCTTCAAAATAAATATACCATTTAGATTCTTCTAAGATTTTAGCCATAGTCAAATTAGGCTTTAGATTCTAGCCTTATACTATACTATTTACTCCTCAGACCATGTGTGAAGGCTAGACACACTATAGTATTATCAAGATTCTCTATATCGTAAGAAGCATTCCTGAATCTTTTGGTATAAATTTGTAAATTTATCCTTTTAATCTATATATTCTAGTAAGGATGAGATATCTCGTCATGCACCTTCTTCCTTCAAAACTTCCCTTTAATCTTCTATATAAGTGTTCAAATTCACCAAGGTACTTTGCTTGTAGCTTTGAAAACCATTTTTGCTCTCTTTCCAATCAAGTAAAAGGAAAGGCTCGATAATATATTGCATTAGAATTTGTTATCAATTCCATGTGCCTTTTGTACATGTTGATGTGTTGATCAGTTTCTGTTGAACGAACATATGTCGTTAATTGGAGTGGTTCGAACCCTCGTAATAATGGTACGTATAGCACTTCCCAAGAAAAGGAACTGTCTAGATTCACCTTTGCTACCTGTCTGCCTTGTATGCTCCTGATCTTTGTGTTATATCACGGGGTCCTTGATTATCTTAACTCTATTAAAGTTTGAACTAATGGACCTGGTGTCGATAGATGCTACTACAATAATTGTAGTAGTCGGTTTAAGGCTTGAAAGTTAACCTCCATAGTCGGTGGTGCTTTGAGGGCGGGTTGATTCAAAGTAACATTAATATCTGTCACTAAAGGAACATGGTACTCATGGATTTCAAGGGACAAAATCTATCACTATTTGTATTCCTTCTAATAGGAAATTTCTGCCTCTTGTTCTCTTTGTGATATCATGTTAGATCCCACCAAAACCGATGTTGTAATACCATCTACCAAGACCTCATTACACCACCGTTCCATTTGAACTACTCTTCTTTCTTCATTACATTTTTTCACTAGCTCTTGTTTTTATCATCTTGGTATCTCAATAGGTGAGTGTTGTATATGTGAAGTATTATTATGTTATGTTAAGTTGCTGAGCTTTTATTTGACACACCACGTGGACACATGGCATTTTTTAAGTGGTCTTGCGTGTTTCTTATGTGGCGCACTCAGGACTTTAGATCTTGGATAAAGATGGACGGCTGAGATTGCTTCTCACTTATGTGTCTTATAAAAGGCTTCTTTTCAGCCTTTGTTCAGACTTACTTCTTCGATTACTCTTCCTCTCTCCTCTCTCGCGTATAAACCCTAGTTTAGTCGAAACCCTTGGTTTCTTCATTAATCCTTCACTAGATTAGTTACCATTTAGCAAATCTTTATAGATTGAATCTACTGATTCAATTCTAAGTTGTATTTCAGCGTAGTTGATATACTAGATAGATTTGTGGAAGAATTGTAATATTGTGATACTTTGAGGGGTTCTTTGTGAGGTGTTTCAATCTTGTAATCCGAGGCATTTAGTGGAGCAGAGCCTTATTCTTCTGGGCTCAACGTGGATGTAGGTCTTTTGTGACTGAACCACGATAATTTCTGGTGTTCTTTACTTTCTGTGATTTACTGTTTTTCTCTGATTAAACTCTTTCAAACTTAAACTATATTTTCTATTGAGGTGTTCTATTTACAACAGTGGTATCAGAGCTTCGTTCTTTAAATCGATTCGGTTTTTCACCTCTTTCGGAAAATTAGGGTTTTTTGTTTTCTTAATTAATTTCTTGGAGATCTCGTTTGATTTCCGAAATTAGTTGTAGTCTTAAAATCTTTTCACTGCGGGTTTTATTTCTTTATTCTTCTTGATTAACCTCCTACGATGACGACGTCAACTCGTATTGATATGTCGGTCTTCGATGGGAAAATGGATTTTGGTGTTTGGCAGAAAAAGATGAAGGTCTTATTATCTCATCATAAAGTGAGCAGCGCCTTGCTGAAAGATATAAAAGAATGGCGAGAGGGCGAGCTTGATAGGGAAGCTGAAATTAAAGAAGAGGCTTATAACATCCTATTCTTGAACTTATCAGACTCAGTGATTCGCCAGGTAGATGGTGCTGATACTGCTCTTGAACTGTGGGGTAAACTCGATTCTCTTTACTCTACTAAATCTGTGCCCAATCTTGCTTTCTTGAAAGGTTCTTTGTTCAATTATAAAATGGATAGTGCTAAATCCATTGATGAAAATCTCGATGAGTTTACTAAGATGTGTCTTGTTTTAAAAGGAACTAATATGGCCCTTGATGATACTAGTAAATGTATGATTCTGCTAAATGCTATCCCTGGTTCTTTTCAAGTTGTTAAAGATGTCTTTCAATATGCCACCTCTGTCCCTGAATATGATCAAGTAGTAACTGCCTTGAAAACTAGAGAAAATGAACTTAAAACACATAAAAGAACTGGTGCAAATATGTTTGTGAAAAGAACAGATACTACCTTTGTCCCTGAGACTGTTAAGGATAAAAAGAATAAGAAAAATTCTAAGGGAAAAGAAACTAGAAAATGTTTTCATTGTGGTAAGGTAGGACACTTAAAGAAAAATTGCTTCAAGTTGAAAAACAAAATGAATTCTCTGAATAATGAATCAAATGTTGCTTGTATGCCTAGTTCAGATGATGTATGTGAAGTACTGAATGTTACTAGGGTGTCTAATGGAGATAGTTGGATTCTTGACTCTGGTTGTACCTTTCATATGTGCCCCAATGTTGAATTATTTCATGACTTGATTGAAACTTGTAATGAAACTGTATACATGGGAAATGATAACACCTGTGCTGTTAAAGGCATAGGAAAAGTTGAATTGAAATTGAATAATGGTAAAAGAATTATTCTGACTAATGTTAGGTTAATACCTGAGTTAAAAAGAAACCTTATTTCTCTTGGTGCCCTAGATGATTTAGGCTGTGTGTCTAAAGTTGAACAAGGTTCTATGCATGTTTATAAGAATTCCAAATTGATTTTGACTGGTACTAAACTGTCTGGCCTATATGTGTTAGATGGCTCTCATTTATCTGCTTATGTCAATCATGTTACTAACAAGTTATCACAGAGTGTCACTGAAAAATGGCATCTAAGGCTTGGTCATATGAGTCTTCAAGGTTTAACCAAACTCAACAAACAGGGTATGTTTGGTAAGGAAACTGTTAGTACACTCTCCTTCTGTGAAACTTGTGTTCTTGGAAAACAACATAGACAAAAATTCAGTACTGGTACTCATAAATCAAAGTACTGTCTTGAATATGTCCATTCTGACTTGTGGGGTCCTGAAAAGGTTGATGCTCATGGAAATTTCAAATACTTCTTATCTTTGGTTGATGATTATAGTAGAACTGTATGGACTTTTCTCTTGAAATCTAAGGATGAAACCTTTGGTAAAATCAAAGATTGGAAATCATTACAAGAAAAGCAAACTGGTAAGGTGCTTAAGGTTCTTAGAACAGATAATGTCCTTGAGTTCTGTAATGAGAAATTTGATAACTATTGTAAGGAGAATGGTATATTGAGACATAGAACAGTAAGGCACACACCACAACAAAATGGTGTGGCTGAAAGAATGAATAGAACCTTACTTAAAAAGGTAAGGTGTATGTTATTCACATCTGGCTTACCTAAGGCATTTTGGGGAGAAGCCCTTTATACAGCTACCTATCTGGTGAATAGGATTCCTAATAGGACTCTAGACTTTAAGACACCTTTGGAAGTGTGGAAAGGAACTAAACCTGACTTACATCATCTGAGGGTCTTTGGATGTGCAGCTTATGCACATACTAAAGATGGAAAATTGGATCCAAGGTCACTCAAGTGTATCATGTTGGGATATCAACAACAACATGGTGTGAAGGGTTATAGGTTATGGGAAAAAGATGCTAGAGGCATCAAAATTATATGTAGTAGAGATGTAATATTTGATGAACTGACTTTTCCCTTCAAAGTTTGTGATGTTGCAGGTAGTGATGCTCAGCCTGAACCAGTACCTCAAACTGTGGGAGTAGAGCTGGAGGTGGAGCCTGAAACTGTAGCTGATCATTTGAATGCAGGTCCAACTGATGAAACTGGGGGTGAAGCTCAAGTCAATCAACCTGATGATGCAACTGAACCTGAGGGAAATGAGCCACCTGTTCAACTCAGTGAGTCATCAGTAGGGGAGCTTCATGATTACCAGTTGACCCGAGATAGGCCAAGAAGAAATATAACTGCCCCCTCCAGATATTCCTATGCAGATTTGGTATACACAGCACTTAGTGCTGCAATTGAGGTTAAAAGTTCTGAACCTTACTCTTATTTAGATGCTCTTGAATCTCCTGATTATAAAAAATGGTATGATGCCATGTTAGAAGAGATGAACTCCTTATATCTAAATAAAACATGGGTTTTAGTTAAGTTACCTGAGAACCAAACTATAGTTGAATGTAGGTGGTTATATAAGCTTAAAGAGGGTGTTACTGAGCATGATCCCCCTAGGTATAAAGCTAGACTTGTAGCTAAAGGGTACACCCAAAGGGAAGGGATAGATTACACAGAAATTTTCTCACCTGTAGTTAAGTTTAAAACCATCAGATGTATGTTGGCTTATGCTGCTTGTTATGACCTTGAGATAGATCAGATGGATGTGAAAACTGCTTTTTTACATGGAGAGTTAGAAGAAACAGTTTATATGAGACAGCCTGAGGGTTTTGTGAACAAAAGGTTACCTGATCATGTGTGTTTATTGAAAAAATCTTTATATGGCCTAAAACAAACACCTAGACAGTGGTATAAAAGATTTGATTCTTTCATGATTAGTATTGGATTTATAAGATCTGAATATGATGCTTGTTTGTACTTCTTACTGAAACAATCTGAAAGTGTGTATGTTCTCTTATGTGTTGATGATATGCTTCTTATTAGTAAATCTTGCCATGCTATAAAATCTTTGAAACTGTCCCTAAGTAAAATGTTTGAAATGAAAGATTTAGGTGGAGCTAGTAAGATTTTAGGCATGATTATCAGCAGAGATAGGAAGAATTGCATGTTAAAACTTCATCAGGGACCATATTTGAAAAAAGTAGTATCTAAATATGGCAGTTTGAATTGCAAAAATTCCTTGACTCCTTTGGCTGGTCATACTGCTTTGACTAAGCAGCTTTGCCCCAAAACTCAGTCAGAAATTGTAAGGATGAGTACTGTCCCTTATGCTAATGTGATAGGTTCTTTAATGTATGCTATGATAAGTACTAGGCCAGATTTATCTTTTGCTATATCATTACTTAGCAGGTATATGTCTAATCCTGGTTTTGAACACTGGCTTGTACTGAAACATGTGTTATCTTATGTTAGTGGTACTTTGAATATTGGATTGTGTTATGGAGATCATAATATTCCTTTTGAGCTAACAGGTTATGTGGACTCTGATTTTGCTGGTGATAAAGATAGTAGAAAATCTACAACTTCATACTGCTACACTTTAGGAGGCAACTGTATTTCTTGGAAATCACAGTTGCAACCACTTGTAGCACTGTCCACAACTGAATCTGAGTATGTGGCTATCACTGATGCTGCTAAAGAGGGTTTATGGTTACAAAACTTGTTAAATGAATTAAAATTACTTAGAGGAAAGGTTACTCTCTATTCTGACAGTCAAAGTGCTATTCAACTGAGTAAGAATCCTGTTTATCATGAAAGAACTAAGCACATTGATGTTAAATTCCATTATATAAGGGATGTGCTTGAAAGTGGAGAACTGAGGTTATTGAAAATTGCTACTGAAGAAAATCCTGCTGATTTTGGAATAAAAATTGTGACTAATACTAAGTTTAAGCATTGCTTGGACTTATTATTTCTTGGTTGAGATTTGTGCAGGTGTCCAGATGGAGGAAGGAGCTGCTCTATGCCAATGAGGATACAAGGAGGGCTATTGCGAGTGGTTTTATGGAAGGAATAATACTTCAAGGTGGAGATTGTTGTATATGTGAAGTATTATTATGTTATGTTAAGTTGCTGAGCTTTTATTTGACACACCACGTGGACACATGACATTTTTTAAGTGGTCTTGCGTGTTTCTTATGTGGCGCACTCGGGACTTTAGATCTTGGATAAAGATGGACGGCTGAGATTGCTTCTCACTTATGTGTCTTATAAAAGGCTTCTTTTCAGCCTTTGTTCAGACTTACTTCTTCGATTACTCTTCCTCTCTCCTCTCTCGCGTATAAACCCTAGTTTAGTCGAAACCCTTGGTTTCTTCATTAATCCTTCACTAGATTAGTTACCATTTAGAAAATCTTTATAGATTGAATCTACTGATTCAATTCTAAGTTGTATTTCAGCGTAGTTGATATACTAGATAGATTTGTGGAAGAATTGTAATATTGTGATACTTTGAGGGGTTCTTTGTGAGGTGTTTCAATCTTGTAATCCGAGGCATTTAGTGGAGCAGAGCCTTATTCTTCTGGGCTCAACGTGGATGTAGGTCTTTTGTGACTGAACCACGATAATTTCTGGTGTTCTTTACTTTCTGTGATTTACTGTTTTTCTCTGATTAAACTCTTTCAAACTTAAACTGTATTTTCTATTGAGGTGTTCTATTTACAACAGTGAGAAATTCAGTTTCCCATAGAAGGTGCCAATTCCATAGAACCATTTTTACCAAATACAATTAAAATAATATCTTATAAACTGAATTTAATGTCTAATATCAAATTATCAGAAAGATAATTCCTTTATTATTTACAAGATTCCTTTATTATAGGAATATATGTTAGCTATGGTAAATTTTCTAAAGCGATGAATAAGTTGACATTTATTAAAATTGCTTCTCGAGATTGACACGCACCCTACAATGTCACAGAAGGAGCTTTGTATGAGATATATTATATGAAGATAAGATTAAATCGTTTTACTTATCTTTGTGAACTCAATAAATCAATTTGATATTAGCTCGCTTGCACTTTACCTGTTCTTAGCTTGCCTTATCCCTATAACTTTTATATATTCAAATATTAAGTTCTCAGAAAAGATTAGTCACAATACTCCTATTCACCAACATAAATAAAAAATTTGATTACTATACCTTGTTTTACTTCGAAGGGAGCAGATATAGTGTTGCAAAAGTATGAAAAAAACTATTGGTGTTTGATACGTGATTTGAATTTCAAATCTGATGGAAAAATTAAAAAGAAATCGTATAATTTGATCACGTAAAATTTACTGAGAATCCGGTATATTGATCAGTAATTTGTTCCATTTATTTATACGTTTGTTACATGTTCTGAATATCTTGTTTTGAATTTTTAATTTCAAACATTATTAATTAAAGACATATCACAAAAAAAAAAGTCATATATAAAAAGAAAAAGAAATTTAAAAAAAAATTGGACTCTTAGAAGATTCGATATGAGTTTTGTGAAATTTTTTGAGTAATTAAATCTTTAAAATTTTGTTAATTTAAATTCGTATGATCGTGATATAATTGTTAAAAAGTTTAAATTTAGTGATCAAGAGATCTATATTAGTTGATTCCACCCAATATTTATGATCTAGTTGTTGATTCCACCCAAAGATTTATGAGAGAAATGGTGCTCACTTCCAATCACATTCCAAAATGACAAGAAAAATGAGATCATGCTTAGAAAGTAGGGGCATAAGCACATGGGAGATTCATTAACGGTAATAAACCAAAAAGTCCAAACCCGATTTTTTTATGGTTAAAATTTATGTCAGCTTCTACCACTATCAACCTAATCAGATATTAAATCCTAATTGTAACTTAAATTATCCAATGTTTTATTAATTGATATTTAATACTTTTTTTGGTCGATTGATAGATACTTAATACTTAATTAGACACTCTATCCATAAAACTTCTTAAAATTACCTTTATGATAAAAAAATACAATTAAAAAAATACTTAGCCTTAACACTTTTTTTTCTAATTAATAACGATGTCAGTTTTCTTTTCTCAAACTTTTCAAGAACGTTGCTGGCGAAAGAACAATTCCATAGCCAGAAAAACTAAGGGAAGTGCTAAAACAATAAAAGAAAAGGAAGTGCTAACCTCAGCTGGCTAGGGACTTAGTTCTTCTTCTAAGCAGTATATGTTTGAATCGAGTCAATGATTTCGAATGCAAAGTGACTTTCTGATATATTAAAAAAAAGGAACGAAAATCAAGTTGTAGCTAAAAAAAATGAAAGGGGATGGTTGTATAGTAAGAATATAGAATCCTGGCTACGTACCTTAAGATCTTTAATCACCCTTATTACTAGTAGAAGAAATAAAAGGATAAGTGCATACTAGCAAACCTAAGATATACTTCTTATCTTATTCTTATATTTATTTTATTGTCTTGTCTTTAGTTTAATTTAATCATTATTCTCCTCAATTATCCACATTTACTTTTCTTGTATTTTAATTCATTGTTACTAAATTCTTACTACACTTTCTTGTAATCCATCTGTATAACACACTAAGTCCCTGAGAATGAATATGAACTTATCATTAAAACTTGTGTATGACCTGTGATACTTGCAGTGAGTAATGTGGAAATGAGAGTGTTTATTCTTATTTATTTTAATCTTATTTTTATCACACTCTTTCCCCCACTAGTATCTTACGATTTGGAAGTCATGGGTTTACTAATGTTTTAAGTTGTTAGTAGGCTAAAGAATGTAAAATTGGCATTGAAGGAGTTTGAAAAGACAAGATCCTGTTTTTCTTGTGTCTGCCCGGTTGCGCTTTATAAACTAGGGGGTTTATTTCCATAACACCCTTAGCCTCGTGTTGGGTCAGGAATGTAGTTAATGCCGGTGTGCTTTTAGCATATGTGTCCCAGTAACTTGATGTATGCCAAAAATAATCAACGTAAGGATATGGGTTCCCCGGTGAGGCAACTTTGATGGCATCAACGGCGTGCACACATGGTATCCTTTGACTTACCATTTCCTACACAAGAACGAGTGGTTGATAATGTCAACCACCATGGCCGGGTCAGAAAGTACCTCAACCGGTAATCTACTGGACCGCAATACAAACCACGCACGGTCATAGTTAAACTTTATTTCATATTTAGCGATTGCCTTGGGATAAAGAACGGTAGTCCACGTGGAGGCCTCAACCGACTTTCTAAACATCTGTTCCATAAGAAGAACACAAATTGTGTCAATCACCTCGGTAACCAGAAGCTCCCTTGGCGTCCAGATTTGTTTGTTAAACAACTCTGCTGCATTAGACGTGGTCTTCCCATATTGCATGCCACCAAAGTGCACGTTTGCAAACTTCTCCTTTTGCATTGTCTTTAGGAAATTAATAGCTTTTTGACCACCTGCATTTAAAAATAACTCGAGAAAATGATCAAATGATTTAGTTGTCGCCGCAAAGCCATCATGTCATGCGGATACAAATCGTTTCCATTTGCGACTTGGACCTCCTGAACTTTATCTTAAGGTTTTCTTTCAAATGTCGCTAGCAAAAAGCATGGTAGAGCCCGGTAAAAATCCAGACGAGTGTGTTAGCTATGATATCGTGACGATTAGATATGAACGTATGGTATCCTCATATCTTATGATAGAAATGCCATTGAAACAATGAGTCTTGTTGATGGTATTTTTATAGTATTTCAGGCACGGGTCACACCTAGTCTATCCTATATCCTATATATATATATAGAAATTCAAGATCATGTAGGTGTGAAAAATTGCTTTTCTTGGTTGTAAGTCACATGCATACGTCTGATCATTAATCTACCTGCATTTAGAAAAACAACAATAGTAATGGTTACTTAATTCAAACTTATCCAATTAAAACTTTCTTTTCAATTTTGATAATTGATTGATAGTTTTCTTGAAAAGTTATTTGGAACAAATTAAGTTCTCCAAAAGGCACAACAATAGTTTTTTTGTTCCACAAGCTTACTTATATTAAATCAAACCAACATGAACAAACAAGCAGATTTAATCCCTACACAAAGGATCAAACCTAGAAAAAACAAAAACACCTACACAAACTAACAACAAAACAAACACGAAAAAGAAAGAGAACAAGGCAAACTCAAACAACCAACACTTCCCAATGTGAAACCGTATTGTCGATGCCACCGAAGTAGCAGGCTGGGATCACAAAGGGTCAAAGAACCATGATCGTTAAGAGAGACAAACTCAGGCCTCGAAAAGAGGGGGAGAAACTCGACTTCCATTCTAATGACCAGCGTAGTTATCAACTTGATGCTGGCTTTATCTAAAGTAAAAACCAAAGCGGCAACTGCATTAACGAAGGTCTTGGAAGCTCTCAGATCAGAAGAGATATCACTAGCCTAAGTGATAATAATGCAAACCGAATAAGGAAGGGCCGAATGAGTACAAATACACCAAACCAAAAACCACACATGGAGCATCTCCAACCACCCACCAAACCGTAAGCCATGGTTAACAAATACAAAAGGTCCAAACACCAGTCGCCCCGCCTGAACGATAAATAACCAGAACTTCTACTGTTAGGTTCAAGTGAAAGACTAATCATGGCCCAAAGTGAATCACCACTCACGAATAAAGTAGGGGTACTTCAGATAGCAAACAAACAAAACACAACGAAAACTGCCCAAGTCGCAACCCCACAGTAGTGCGAGTCAAACTCCTCGACCAACAAAGATTGAACAAACAAAGAATTGAGTGAAGGGCAAACACTCAAAACCCCAATTGTCGAAACCTAATGAACTAGAAAAATTGACCCAGAGTGCATCACCACCAGCCACCAGTGAGGGAAAACAAAAGACAACAGTAGAAAATCCAAACCACACCTATCCTCCCACCAACCAAGTTTATCCATCAAACCCAGGAATCTCCAATCTCCGTACACTACCAAAAGAAACAATAACCCAAGATGGCCAAAGAGAGATGGCCACAACGCTTCAAACAGAACCGGAGATAAACCATAACACCAAGTGAGCATCCTGTCGTCTTATAAACAAGCCCATATCAGCCCAGAAAGAGCACGCCACGAAGCCCTAAACAAAACTGGAGAAGGCCCAAAGCAAATGGGTCAAGGGAAAACTTCTGCACCCGAGCAATGAACGAGATAAACCGAGGACTTTACGGCGGAATTAGAAAAAGATTACAGGAGGAACGACACGCAACCCCACCCTTCCATCCCATAGAGAGACTATGATGGAAGCAGCGACCATAATTATTTCAAACAGGGCCCATAAAGCAGCGATGAAAGGGGCAGAGAATAAAAGAGTCTGGAATCCACCCAAGCAATGGAGAGGATGAGCAACCCAAGGGAAAATGGGGGAGGGTGAGGAAAGGAAACGGAAACAAAAAGGACATACTGAGCAAATGAAAGGAGAAAAGAAACGGAACGGAAAACAAGAAAAAAGGGGGAGCCGCCATCAATGGTAGGGAAACACTAGTTCCGGCGACGGGTTAGGGTTTAAGAGGAGTTTAAAAATTAGGGGAGAAGAGAGGTTTGTTTTTCGTAAAATTATTTAGTGAACTAAGACCGTGCATGCAACTCAAGAGTCAAGTGTACATAGTTTGGACCATGCCTTGCACAACAATAGTTTGGAAGTATATATAGTTCAAAGATCAGCCCCTACAAATTATAGAGACACACTCAAGGTCGATTTATAATTTTTTTTCTTAAATAACACTTTATTTGCATGCATGGATGGGGAAGTTCATTAATAATCTGATTAGTTACTAGATTATTTGAACTTACAAAATATACTATACACCATAAAGCATAAAAAAGAGTATTTATTTTGTCTAAATTGATGAATTGTAAGGTATGCAGGACATGATCATATAAAATAGCATGTCACGTTCATAAAGTTGTTTGAGTGAAAGTTGCCCTTCGTTTTATTGGGGTTGTATCTTTTATTTTTAGTCAGTAACGTCCTAAGGGGGTGTGAATAGTGGAAGCTCGAGATATTTGTTTGTTTGCTTTTTTTTTTCCGTCTAGTGTCCCTGTCTCATCTTTCTTTTATTAGTCGATTCTAAATTGTGAAACATCAATGTTGTATTTAAAGAAGATTCTTGGTACGTAGCCCGCGACCTAGCATATTTTGTTGTGGCATCCGCCTAGAATTTTGGTGTCTCTGGATATGATAAAAAATATACATGTTCGTACCCTTCAGTCATATCTACGGTCCTACTCAATGTCGGTCGAATGAACCACTCGCTCCTAACGGTAGTTCTATACCCTAAATAACTTCAAGGTTATCAGAAAATTTTGTTTACTCTGTATTGCCAAACTATTCGCACAAAACTATCGCTTCGAAGACTGCAGGAGCTTACCCTTCGAGCGTTGTCGAGCATCTGACCACTTTCTCATGCGTCCGCCTAAAGTCGCTATTCTTGTGAACATCCACAACCCTCAGCCCCATGTAATACCATATTTATTTAAATGATGTGTCACAAAGAAAAACAAAATCTCACATGTCATTATGCACTGTTTTCTCAACATTTGATTGTTGGTTGACCGATCTTTGCTCTTAACCAGGCCTACTCCAATTCACACCAAAGTGTTCCATCATCATATTTCATATCAATAATAGTACAATTTGTTTGCTTATTGGTGAGTCCTTGTGTGTTATAAAATAATGAAATAAAAGCAAAGGAATAAAGGATCCACAGACCGCAAGTGTACGGGTCGTACCAAGTAATAGATAAGTAAATACGGGATTATCGTCTCCACGGGGATTTAAGTAGTTATTCTAACTTCGTGTTGAATATCAGAATAGATAGTTCTAATCGTTTAAATAAGATAAATATTAAAGAAGTTTGTTTTCTACTCAACTAAATAATAAAATAAATAATAAATAATAAATAATTATGCAAATAAGATAAGGATATGCAAGTATGAATCTATCCTATTGAATTTATGACTACTAAGAATAAGGGTGAATGGGAAATCTCACAATAGTCGGGAATCTACTATCTCCTAGCCCCCGTCAGGGTGGGCCTAGAAGCTATCCTACGGTATTACAAACCCCGTCAGGGCGATTATAAGCTACTTTCAGATGAATACTATTTTACCTCATTGGCTACGTGGTTAGTCAAGCCCGTCAGAGTCAAATAACGGATACCACGCGTCTATATTCTATTTCTGTAATTAAACCCCCCGTCAAGGTGATCCATACGCCACTATATGGAATAGCCTAATTACTAAAACCTACCCTTGATTAGCGACGCCAATGATAGTGAATAAGCACAAGAATATAGTCAATGGAAATTAAGAACCAATTCAATTAAATACTAAAATCCCAGATTCAAACTAAAACAGAAAAATAATATTCAAAGGTTCATATAATTACAATCCTAAAGAGAAATTATGCATAATAAATCTTCTTGAATAAATAGCTTAGAAATACCTCATAGACAAAATAGATCTAATACTAAATTACCCAAAGAATAGAGATGGAGAAGTGTTGAATTGATGTAGTTAAGATCTAGCTCTTGCTTCTTCCTCCTCTAGATCCTCTTGATTGCTTCTATGATGAATTATTTGTGTATATTAAGCTTATGCAGCCAAGGGGTGATTTTCTAAGTTTTAGAGCTGGTATATAGGTGTTAGCAAGCCCTAGGTCGAATTACTTGGTGTGGGAGACAAGTCAAGAACTCTTTAATTCGTAGCCCTAAAATCTAGGAAAGGTAAGATTCTGCTGCTGATTTGTTTTGGTCATATCTCATTCAATACTTATCCGTTTGAGGCGTTCCAATATATGAAACCGCTTGTCTCGTAAAGAGATTTCCATTGGTGCAGACCACTTGTCCAAATTCCTAGCCAATCTTAAGTTATGAACTCGTCTTTGAAACGTGGCTGGAATTTCAGATTCATAAGGCAGCTATTCCTTTTCCTATTTGAACTCTACTTTCTTCTATCTCCAGATTTCTTCAAGATCTTCTTTCCTTATCTTCTTAGAATTGATTTAGCATCTAATTTATTTCCATATTATCTCTAAAGATTTACATTAAATAAATAATTAAACCGCATATGCTTTAAAAATAATATATCATTAAATCAAGACTAGAAATAAGAAAGTGTAATTTAAATTCAGGAAACTCGACTAAGCACACTAGAAATATTCTAAAACTTTAATTCTCACTTATCCTCCTAGGATTGGTTTTGCATGAAATTCATAAACCTACTAACTTTGCACTAAAAATAAGTAAATTAACGCACAAAAGCTCTATAAATGCAAATAGTCTAATGCCAAGGGGAGAAAGTGAAATATTGCCATTTAAGCACAAAAGTCAATAAAAAAAGACCATTTTAAACCTAAAATGATGTCTCCTAAGGGCTTATATTTAGACCAAAAGGGGAGACATCAAGACCCCCAACTCAAACTTGTATCGTCCTGATACAATAAAAATAAAAACATAGGGAAGTCTCTAAAATATCAGCTACATCAGTTAAGCACTGAGGAGAAGAAGATAGCAGAATATATAAAATAAACTCAAGCAACTACTTAGGAAATTTTATGTAATAATATTTACAAACTACATACCTGCACACTTGTCATATCTACAATCAACACGGCCTGAATTTAAGATTGGATTAGCTTCGCAATGTAAGAAGGAGAGGATCTTTACTCAGTTCACCAAGGAGGCTATAGATTGTTCATCGAACTTTACTAGTATCTAAATATCCACTTAACTAATCTCTAACGGCTCAATAACTTCTAGATTACATAGTAAAGAATCAAAAGGTCTTTAGGGTTGTAATGTTGGCTTAGGGACGGTATGGTAAGTATATTTGGATAATTTAGAGTGAGGTTTTGGCTCTCTCCTCACTAGCCATCAACGAATCGCCCTAGAGCTTGAGTTACTCTCGTAAAACGTTCTCACTCAACCCAATGAATTCCTTGATGCACAAATTAGCATCCCCAATAACCCAATTAAAGCACTAAGATGTTCACATAAAAATTCCTCTTTGCCGGTCCAAATATATATATATTCTTTAATTTTTTTTCTTTTGTATAGCTATGATTCTCTTTGATATTGAGATATCATGCTATTTTTTCATAAATTATGCCTTTTCATAACTTTAGCTTTTTAGCTTCTTTTTCATTTACTATTACCCCGTCAAAGGGTTACAATATAATAAACATGTGAATCATCATCAATATATAGAACAGAGCACACTTAATAAGCTCAAAAATCTCAACCCAATAATATATCCCATAATGGTGGACCCACCACCCCAAACTCAAGCTCTAAAACAATTGTCTATGCATCAAAATTCGAGTGCGGGTCATATGGAAAAGTCATATAATCTAAAGGGATATGGCTTATAATGTGGCTAATAAAAAGGCTTTAAAAAGGATAGAAGGGGTTGAGAAGGATATATAATATAGTAAATGGACAGCAGGCTAAAAGGCAACAAGGGGCTTATGAAAGAACAACCTTAATCACTTTCTAAACTATGCAATTTCGTCATTCTCTTACCTTTATCACGTTCATTAAATGGGTTTATCAACTAGCTTGGATCTCACGGCCTACACACCACTCATGGCTCCTTGAGATCGAACATACTTTCTATCACATTGCCAACTAATCCTTTCCTTACTATCAATGTGTGTTTTCCTACAAATACTCAAAGCATACAAAATAAAGCAGCTCATAAACATACTACTTTCTATCATCAACTTACTAAGCTTATGCTTTCAAGCTATTAAACACGTTCTACATCTAATCCATCTCTTAAAAATTTCAAAAAATTTCAAATTTCTCTAAAAAACAGTAAATCACATAAAAATGGAGATGAGGGCCAACGAATCCCCACACCCCCAACTTAAAAATGAGTCGTGTCCCCACGACTCGAAAAAACTCAATAAATTAAAACAGCAAATAGTGCATGTAGAAAAATGGTAAGGAAGAAAGAAAACATACTCTTCGAGGCTATTGCCTCGCTTGATTAATACCCAAGATAGGGTGCAGTGATTTCCTTGTATGTAAACTCCATGTATCACCAATTTCGCTATCCCTTACATCCTCTTATGCTCCATCCCAATCAATATCACTCTTGAAATCTCTTGTTTCTTATCTTCTCCAACTTTTGTTCTCGAATAATCTCTCATGTGAAGGTGTTTATTCAGGAATATTTTGTTGTGGCAACAACTACTAGCGTCCCAGAAGCTTTGCTCATCTTTGGTTAAAAGGATGCTTGATTTGTAGAGGTTGTGGTGTCTTCCTTTATGAAATTTGAAACCTTTATGCTCTTTGAATTTACCACTGCATGTTTCCTCTATTCTCTTGATCCGATTTACCTTGTATTTTATTCCCAAAGTAGTACCCATCTCAATTGATTTCTTCTAGAACTCACCCAATACCTTGCATTGATACTTCATCTCCCTTAACACTTGATAATAGCTTTATAATTTCTTTATCATCTCTTTTGACCCCCAACTCAAAGCTTTGAGCACTCTTGAATTTTGTAACTTTTGATAATAGGTGGAACAAGCTTTATTTGGTTAGGAAAGGTCTTAGGATGACAATTATCTATGTGGGTATGATGGAATCAAGCATTGATGATATGGGTTTAAGGAATTTTGGAGGAATTTCGAAAATTTAAGCTCTTGATTCTTGGATTCTAGATGTTTTGATATGATTTGGGTGGTTGAATCTTCTTTGTAACGATGTAGGTAAGGATTTAGATTTGATTTCATAGTGATTTGGGTGTGTTTTGATATTAGGTGAAGGTTTGTTGAAGCTTTAATGGATTTGAGAGAGGTTTGGGGAAGAAAGTGAGGTTTAAGGATTGAGAAATTCGGATTAGAACTCACTTCTATCTCTTTATAACCTTAAAAACGCATATATATTTTTTTCTCCAGCGGGTTTGGGCGGTATATCGGCCGTAGGGCCCGGTATACTGGAGCTACTGTTCCATCAGATCCAAGCTTCGTCAAAAAACCCGAGTTGTAAACACGTGGGCATGGGTTTTGTGCTTGGCGGTATACCGGACCTTCTGTTGTTCGACTTGGGACCTCTCGGCAATGAACACGTGGTGATACCCGTGGCCATGGGTTTTCTGACCTGCGGTATACCGCCAGTAGGGCCCGGTATACCGGTGGCAGGTCAGAATACTCCCGAAAAAATTTCGTTTTTGCTTCCCGAACTCGATTTCTATGCTACCTGATCATCAAAAACACTAATACCTTCCTCAATAATGCACTATCAACTAAAAATATGCGTAACTAAATAATATACACTAAAAACTAAACTAAGAAAGCAATTAAAGCTTGGGGTGTCTCCCAAGAGCACTTTTATTTAACGTCCTTTAAAGTTTGACGGGTAACCTCCATTATCCCTTGATTATGTAACCTCCCCAGCAGTGGGTGAGGTTATGTATGTCTACAATTCGCGTCCTTTGACCTCTTGAAGGTCGTATCTCTATTAATTTTTGTGTCACTACTCGAGTAACAACAAATGGTCCCATCCACTCATTTTTGAAACCTCGTGGTCTATTCTCTCGTTTGGAGGCTTTCCAAGCAACCGTGGTTCCGACCCCAAACTCATTTTTATCTCTCTTCTTCACGGGTTCATGGTGGTGGTTCTTCTCTTTAACCTCTTTAGATACTTCTGGAACAATGGGGAACTCAAGTGGCTCCTCCTCTAGAATTTTGTCTAAAACAAGGGATGTTTCAGAACTTTCTTTTGTTATGAGGGCCACGTTTTCAATCTCAATCTCTACACTCGCATTCTCCTTTGTTTCCGGATTAGCTTCTATGAATACTTGTTGGTGTGAGTTCTTTTGGATTACTTTCAAGCATTTGGGTGTAGTTATCTTTACACACCTCTACAAATGCTTTATCGATGTCACCATTTGAATGATTCGTCGTGATAGGATTAGGTAATGACATCAATGGAGTACTAGGTGGTGAATCCATCCTAGTATCTTCTTCTTCTATCTCTTATGTAACCAAGATCTCAATATTTTATTCCTCCAAACGCGGCTTGGCTGGGTTTTCCATGGATGTAATCTTCCCTTCATAAGATTTAATTTCAATTTCGACTCCATTACCAACAATTGACTCATCTATGCTTAGCGTGGTTGATTCTTCTATTGTTGGAATCTCTAGTTCACTAGGTGCAACTTGTGGCGATTCCTCTTCATTCTCTTCTTGCAGGCTAAACTCTGTAGCTACATCGAACCAAACATCGCTATCAGTTTGAATGGCTTCATCATCTATATTTGTACTTTGGCCCGTTTTCATAGATGGTACTTGTTGTAATTTCTCAATTGTTTCTGTGAGTTGCGTCAATTGTTTCTCCATTAATTGATGGCTTTTTTGCATGACTTGCACTGATGATATGATAGCATCGATTTTCGCATTACTCTTTATTATATTATCCGTTGTGGCTTTCATGAAACAACTGAGGGAGTCTTCCAACTTCCTGAGCCTATTATAATGATCTGTCAAGCTCCCTCGTGTCGAATTCGTGAAAGTAGATATTCTATCAAAAAAGAGTCTTGCAGTTCTTCTAACCACCACTGTGGTGGAATTTGACCTTGAGAACCAGGCATCGAAAGTGGTGGATTTTGCTCTTGATAGGGGGAAATCTCCATACCTAAAGAAAAACCTGAAAAGAGACTAAAACAAAACAAACGTAAAACTGAAAACAACTAAAACTACTAACCTAACTTAAACACAAAATAGAATAACCGCTATAAATCCCCGACGGCGGCGCCAAAAAATTGGTGGGTCCTTGTGTCTTATAAAATAATGAAATAAAAGCAAAGGAATAAAAGATCCACATACCGCAAGTGTACGGGTCGTACCAAGTAATAGATAAGTAAATACAGGATTATCGTCTCCACAGGGATTTAAGTAGTTATTCTAACTTCGTGTTCAATATCAGAATAGATAGTTCTAATCGTTTTAATAAGATAAATATCAAAGGAGTTTGTTTTCTACTCAACTAAATAATAAAATAAATAATAAATAATAAATAATTATGCAAATAAGATAAGTATATGCAAGTATGAATCTATCCTATTGAATTTATGATTACTAAGAATAAGGGTGAATGGGAAATCTCACAATAGTCGGGAATCTACTATCTCCTAGCCCCCGTCAGGGTGGACCTAGAAGCTATCCTACGGTATTACAAATCCGTCAGGGCGATTATAAGCTACTTTCAGATGAATACAATTTTACCTCATTAGCTACGTGGTTAGTCAAGCCCGTCAGGGTCAAATAACGGATACCACGCGTCTATATTCTATTTCTATAATTAAACCCCCCGTCAAGGTGATCCATACGCCACTATATGGAATAGTCTAATTACTAAAACCTACCCTTGATTCGCGACGCCAATGATAGTGAATAAGCACAAGAATATAGTCAATGGAAATTAAGAACCAATTCAATTAAATACTAAAATACCAGATTCAAACTAAAACAGAAAAACAATATTCAAAGGTTCATATAATTACAATCCTAAAGAGAAATTATGCATAATAAATCTTCTTGAATAAATAGCTTAGAAATACCTCATAGACAAAATAGATCTAATACTAAATTACCCAAAGAATAGAGATGGAGAAGTGTTGAATTGATGTAGTTAAGCTCTAGCTCTTGCTTCTTCCTCCTCTAGATCCTCTTGATTGCTTCTATGATGAATTATTTGTGTATATTAAGCTTATGCAGCCAAGGGATGGTTTTCTAAGGTTTAGAGCTGGTATTTATAGGTGTTAGCAAGCCCTAGGTCGAATTACCTGGAGTGGGAGACAAGTCAAGAACTCTTTAATTCGTAGCCCTAAAATCTAGGAAAGGTAAGGTTCTGCTGCTGATTTGTTTTGGTCATATCTCATTCAATACTTATCCGTTTGAGGCGTTCCAATATATGAAACCGCTTGTCTCGTAAATAGATTTCCATTGGTGTAGACCACTTGTCCAAATTCCTAGCCAATCTTAAGTTATGGACTCGTCTTTGAAACATGGCTGGAATTTCAGATTCATAAGGCAGCTTTTCCTTTTCCTATTTGAACTCTACTTCCTTCTATCTCCAGATTTCTTCAAGATCTTCTTTCCTTATCTTCTTAGAATTGATTTAGCATCTAATTTATTTCCATATTATCTCTAAAGCTTCACATTAAATAAATAATTAAACCGCATATGCTTTAAAAATAATAAATCATTAAATCAAGACTAAAAATAAGAAAGTGTAATTTAAATTCAGGAAACTCGACTAAGCACACTAGAAATATTCTAAAACTTTAATTCTCACTTCTCCTACTAGGATTGGTTTTGCATGAAATTCTTAAACCTACTAACTTTGCACTAAAAATAAGTAAATTAACGCACAAAAGCTCTATAAATGCAAATAGTCTAATTCCAAGGGGAGAAAGTGCAATATTGTCATTTAAGCACAAAAGTCAATATAACAGGACCATTTTAAACCTAAAATGATGTCTCCTAAAGGCTTATATTTAGACCAAAAAGGGAGACATCACTTATATGATCTCGATTTTTTTTGGGACGGAGAGATAAACAAACAATGTTTATTTGTTTGCTTTTTTTTTCGAGATATGATATCAAAATTTAGTTAAACCAACAAATATCATTTATTTGCCACATTTTATTCTAGATTTTACTCCAAGTCTAATTAAGATGAGTGAATCTGTTTTTTTATGAGGTCAATCAATAATATAACTATAAAAAAATCAAAATGATCAATGACATAAAAAGATAAAATGACCGTACATTGTACATTCTGATAGAGAAGTATAAAATGACTAATTTCAATAATGTAAAAAAGATAGTCTTACTCTCTCCTAAATCATATAAATATATCAATGTACATATTAAGAGATAGAGAAATCCTTAGTATAAGGTCGCTATTTCTCAAAAACGTAAGATGAGGGTACAAGGTATATATGCAGTGAAAAGTACAAAGCATAACTTTCTTGAGAATGGTCTTATAGACGGGGTCACTCCTTCAAAAACTCTCTTGTTCAACGCTTTCTACTTCCATGTTTCTCCCATTTTAGTCTTGTTATTTGAGGGAATCCATAAAGCACGCTAGCCGAATTCAACTCTTTATGTACTAATCGACTCTTGGTATAAATTTGACCCAAAAGAGCCACCCAAAAGATTACCGAGTGTTTCAGAGGGGTACGTGAGTCCCAAATAAAATATTCTGGGTTTTGGGAGAAGATCTCCCTTTGAAAAATGTTATACAGAGCTTTAAATGGTCCAAACTTTGCCCTTCCAACAAAATTTTGACACATTGACAGTTGTTGGCCTCTTTGGTCACCCATGGTTACAGGATTGAATATTCAAAGTCAAGGACCAATCACACGCTGCCACACGCCCACGTACCTTGTGGTCTGGTCTTAAGCTTCACACGCACATCTATTAAGCCATCTATTGCCTTCATATAAATTCCTTTCATCAGTTGTAAGCGCGTGGGATTGATGTGTCACTCTCGTATTGGATGCAATAGATGGTCCAACTTACACGTATTTTTCAATAAAAAAAATATTTGAGTGTTGACCCCACTGATATGCCTTGTCCACCTTATCAAATTTGTTGTTTCGATGCTTTGATCACCCTTACAAAACTTATGTTACCCCATACTATTATTGTTATGTGTATTATTTTACGGGGTACTTTTTTCCCAAATTTTCAAATCAATTCTCATATTTTTTTCTCCCACGATTATTCCGCAAGGTAACAAAATTTCATCTTCTAAGTTTCAAATTTATTTCATCAAGGCTAAGTCATGGACCTTCACGCTCTAATCCCAAACATCTCGATTACCCAAATCCAGTGTGAATCCATTTAATCCATACAAAATCCTTCTTATCAATGACATATCATAAGATCTTCAGGAGTAACTCATTGTTTCACGCTCCCAAATCCTTCAAGTCCAAACCTTCTTGCATCTTCAGAGTACAAATTGTATTCCAAGATATAGTCGGAGACTTTCCATCTATCTTTTGGAAAATGCTAATAATATTTTAACTTACATTATCAAGGACCAAGAAAATCGAAAGCCAGAAGAAAATGACTCCTTCAAGAACCGAAGGGATAAGCTCCAAGCTCCCGACAAATAACAAATACGGGGCACTCTACGATTACAAATAAGGACTCAATTTATCCATGAGAGGGTCGTATTGTGATTCCTACATGGTAAACATTTGACTTAAGAACATTAAGATAAAGGCCCAAGACATTAAGAAAAGTTACACATACACTCCAACAAAATTTTAACGGATATCGAATCACCTCTAGCCAAAAGCATAAAGTAATCGACAAATACAAGATGGGTAATTTTAAACTTTTCACACCTAGAGTGATAATTAAAATGCTTAACCTTGCTCTTTTTATGAGTCTAAACAATTACTCCACATCCAAGATAAACCCATAGGGAGAGAATAATGATTACCTTGGAAAAGGCCTTTAACACGTTTGAAATATTCAAGAATGCCTACATTGATAGCCATGTAAGACAGAGTAGTCACGCAAGCCATAATTTACCGAATATACTCTCTCCATTCCTTAATAATTGACTCTTTAGAGTTTTTCACATATATTAAGGAATTTAAAAAGTAGGAAAAAATTAGTTTAATATGACTAAAATATTCATACTTTTAAGAAAGAAAATTAAAAGATTTTAAGAATAAGAGTAAAAGAGGAAAGAGGTCATTTAATTTGTATTGAAACTTGAAATGTGACATATATTGTGGAATAAATTATATTGGTTAAAGAATCAATTATTAAGGAATGGAGGGAGTATTTTTTTGGAATTTTAACACCTCAAGTACTTGACGAATCTATACTTATATGTGTTTCTAAGTTTCTTAGTATTATAAATATTAAATGACATACTATACAATCTTTTTAATATAGTACCTTTAATATTGAATAAAAAGGTCATATATTTAAGATTGATAGTTACAAGAGTACTCGTGCGCTAATTAAAAGGTCCGGACATGGATTCTTATCCAAGTTTAAAATACTCTCAAGTCTAAATAGTTCTAGATGTATTTAAAAAAAATTGTTTACATTAATCACATAAGAATAGTTTATATAAAATAATTAACAAATAATTTAGAATCTAATATATTTTTACTAAGAAAAATTCTAATTTAAACTATTACCTATGATCTAAATATATTATTAGATCAAACATTTGAAAATTAACATTTTTAAACCAAACGTATTCAAAAGTATCAATGTTGGGCAATTTCACTAATTTCGTGTGATTTTTTTTTTTATAAATTTTAAGGATAATTTGAATCTTTCAATAGAGTTAATAGTTTGTGCTAATGTCCAAAATTATTTTAAAATCTATAAAATATCATACAAAATTAGTAGATAATTTAAAAATAATATTTTTAAATATGTTCAGCTTAAAAATAATATTTTCTAAAATATTTAGTCTAAATATATTTTTAAACTGTTGCCCTTTTTTATTTATCTCAAGTATCACTTTAGAGCAGTTTTCATCATAGCATAACGTGAGTAACAATTTAGCTTTAAAAATCATAACATGCACACTTTAAATTCGAACATGAAAATAGGGATAAAACTCTTTAAATTCGAGACTAGGTGGTTAGACAATAATAACTGTAGAGAAGTCATCGATAGTAGTTGGAAAATTCCCCATGACCTGATCCCCGTACCAAACTTTATTAAGAAAAGGGAATATACTAAAAGAGAACTTACTAAGTGGAGTTCAAAAAACTTTAGAAATCATGAAAAAACTATTAAAAACCTACAAAATAAACTTATTAAAATAAATAGCGCTAATAATGATAGAGACTCCACTAAAGAAGAGAATGATATTAAAGAGCAAATAAAAATAGAATATGACAAAGAAGAAAAATATTGGTGCGATAGAGCTAGGCAGAATTGGTTAGTCTATGGAGATAAAAATACAAATTTTTTTCACTTAGCCACTATTAAGCGTAGAAAACATAATCGAATCACAAGGATAAAGAATAAGGATGGTGAATGGACTGATGATTCTGAAAATATTAAAAGTTGTTTTCAAAATTTCTATAAAAACCTTTTTAAAGAAAACAGTGGCATAGATGAAAATATGCATAAAGTGATAGAATACATTAAACCCCGAGTAACCGACAATATGAACGAAGAATTGACAAAGAATCCTACCATGGAAGAAATAGAAAGAGCTGTAACAGAATTATCAGCCTCAAAAGCACCGGGACCCGATGGACTTAACGTTAAGTTTTATAAAGAGTTCTGGGATATCATTAACGTGGATGTTTTAAAAATTATAGAAGATTTTTTTGATAACAATTGTTCTCTGGAAACGATTAATGACACACTTATCACTTTAATCCCGAAAGGAACTACACAAGAGAATCTAGGAGACTTTAGACCGATATCTTGTGTCAATTTCATTTATAAAATTATTACTAAAATTCTCTCAAACCGTTTAAGGGAAATTATGAATAATATAATTTCACCTACGCGATCGGATTTCATCAAAGGTAGGGCTATTCAAGATAACATTATCATAGCGCAGGAAATATCGTTTTTTATGAGCAGGAAACGGAAGAACAAAAAACATATGGCAGCAATAAAAATTAATATGGCAAAGGCGTACGATCAGGTAAGATGGAATTTCTTTTTTAAAGTTCTGGATAAACTGGGCTTTTGTGAAACTTGGATTAACTGGATAAGAAATTGTATCACATCCGTTTCGTTTAATATTAATTTGAATGGAGAAAGACTCAAAAACTTTAAACCATGTAGGGGTCTCAGACAAGGTGACCCCCTTTCACCTTTTCTTTTCTCTGTAATGACGGAATCCCTTATTAGCATTATCGACCATTATATAGATAATAATTTGATCAAAGGTATAAAAATCAATAGAAACTGCCCGACGATTTCTCACCTTCTATTTGCAGACGATTCTCTTTTTTTTCTAGAATTGGATGACATGAATATTGAACAATTCAAGGAATGCTTGGATATCTATTGTGAGGGGTCAGGACATCAAATCAATTTACATAAATCAGCCATTCTTTTCAGCAAAGAAACATCGGAGGATATAAAAAATGAGATAACGACAAAAATGGATATCACATAAACAAAGGATCTAGGATACTATCTAGGGATTCCACTATGCCACAAATGATCAAAGGTAGAATCCCTGGATTGGATAGCAGAAAAGGGTATTCAAAAACACGGAAGGATGGAAGGCGAAATTACTTTCAGAAGGCGGCAAAGAAGTACTTATTAAAGCTATTCTTCAAGCCATACCGAATTACTACATGTCTATTTTCTCTTTTCCAATTAGTTTTTGTAATAAACTTGTCTCGGCCATTTCTAATTTTTGGCGGTGTTTAGGTGAAAGAAACAGGATACATTGGGTCGCTTGGGAAAAGATCACAGTAAGCAAATTAATAGGTGGATTGGGATTCAAAGACTTCAAAAAAATGAACACTGTTCTACTAGCAGCTCAAACTTGGAGATTAATGAACATCCCTAATAACTTAGCAACGAGATTGCCTAAAGGTATTTATTTCAATAAATCTAACTTAATGAATTGTAAACTCAGACAAAGTAGGACATGGAGTTGGGCAAGTATTATAGAGGGTGGAGACTTTATCAAGAAATATGGAATAAAAATGATAGGAGATGGAAAAGATACGAATATATGGGATGAAAAATGGATAGATACCGAATGGAAACTAGAAAAACCAGAAGGAACTACTATCACAAAGGTCAACGAACTAATGAAGGACAACAAGGATGAATGGGACTTTGAGAAATTGGATGATTTTTTTCCTGAACCAATCATACATCTTACAAAGAAAACAAAGATTAAAGAAATAGATACTAAAGATAGGCTAATCTGGCCGTTCTCAAAAGACGGCAATTTCAATACAAAGACGGGATATAAGGTTATAACAGAAGAGCAAATTATGAACAAGGCAACAACAATGGGAACTAAGGCAATGCAAGACTCACCAATCTGGAAGATGATATGGAGCTCCAACATCCCAAAAAAAATCAAGTTATTTATGTGGAGATTAGTAAACAATGCAATACCGACTAGAGACAATTTATATAAAAGGAAATGTGCGGATGCTTCAAACTGTTTATGGTGTAACCATAGTACTGAGGATGTAGAGCATCTACTCCTCCACTGCAACATGTGTAAAGACATCTGGGCTGGATCAATACTTCAAATAAAAATCCAAGACAATTGGGAGGGAAATATAGAGAATTGGTTCCTAAAGATCATTCAATTTTTTTCGAAGGGAGGATGGGAAGAAAATGTAGTACGAGACTTTATTATGATTAACTTGTGGAACATTTGGAAAGCAAAAATGAGAGCTATACACGAGGGGGTTACAGTATGTGGCACTGGAAATATTGCATCAAAAAAATTAATGCAAAAAATTCACGAAATTAACTGGACAACAGAAAATTACAAAGGTTTCAAGAAAACAGGGGAAGAGAGTGCAGACACGAACAGGGAGGAGCTAAACCAAGATTTGTCGTTCTTTTGTGATGCGTCGTTTAACAACAAATGGGAACCTACGGGGGTAGCAATAATCGGAGTAAACAACAATAGTAATACATCTTTTGAACACATCTACAACCTTGATTGTAATTCTGCCTTGGAAGGTGAAGCAAACGCGGTTCTTAAAGCTACGCAATTAGGCGCAACTTTTCCAAGGAAAAAAATCGTAATCTACTCAGATAACCTTGAGGTTATTCAAGGTACGAAGCAGGTGTCGGCAGCACGTTGGAATATCCAACCCATCATGTGTAAGATTATCCACAATGCTGAGGAGTTCGGGCAGATCACGTTCCACCACATCAATAAGAAGTTCAACAGCAAGGCGGACAAGCTTGCAAAGGAAGCTAGACACGGGGCAACGTTTTTTCGTCGAAATTCACTTAGTTTTTTCGACTTGTCCTCTAGGTTTGGCAAATTAGAAATAGGTTGATAGTCTTAGTTATAATTCGGTGCCTAGGCACCTCCAAATATCAGAAAAAAAAAAATGATAACATGCACACAAGTTCAAACCGTTCTCCATAAATAAATTGCAAAAATTAAAATGTCACTTAATTAATGAATAAAGTTAATTTTGATAGGGGCACAAATCCCATTATATGGCAGGTAGTGTTAAACTCCTTCATGCGACCATTCAAAAGGGAAAGCATATAAAAACATGACCCTGTCCCTAGAAATTTAAGAAAATGCTGAAATTACCAGAATATATCAACCCCCGTCGGTGCCGACGGTACATTACCGACAGAATGACCGGGTGCACCAAGTGACAAAATCTGACACGTTGGATCTCAACCGTCATTTGAAGGTCACCGTTTCAAAAGCACATGCAGAAAAGTTTTCTTGAATCGCATCGGTGGCTGTAATATTTGACTAAAATTTGTAATCCCTTAACTCTAACGGCTTCCATTGTGTTTTTCTTTTTTTTGTTTAAGTACACTAAAATTAAATAGAGAAAGTTAGCCTATTCCTCTTTTATTAATAAGATTAGTAAAAAAACAAATTAGTCTCTTTAGTCAAAAAAAATTACTTCACAATATATATCATATTTAAAAGGGACAACGCCCAACTAATTACGCGGAGAGCGTAAGTATTCCTAGTTAATTACAAGTTCGACTAAGTTCCCAATCAAGCACAAATTATAAACCGATTACCATAATACCCTTTTAGCATAATAATACACAAGCAAATAAAAGAAATGATAATATTAGATAATGAAAATAGTATAAATAAAAAATTGTTCATAACTGCACACACTAAAACACACACAAAACACACGCACCACTATCTCCCCTCTCTACTCACACACACGATCTAAAACTCTCTCTCTCTCTCTCTCCCTCTGCCATCAAATTCATTAAACCATAGCCGAACTCAAAATCACTATCATATACTGTTACACTATCATAATAACTGCAACATCAAGTAGGAATCACTGAAACAAGTAGAAGAATCGAAGCATATACAAGTTTATTCAATGGTTAAAGACTCGACATTGAAACCCTAGGTATGAATGAAGAATTATAACATCAAATCGCAATTATTTCAGCAATTTTTGTTTCGATTATGTTTCTATTGGGTTTTGTATTTGAATTTACAACATGTTCTGGTGTTAAAATAGTATTTTAGTCGAATATTTATCAATCTTCATGTTTAATGTGAATAGTTGCGATTTGTTTGTGAAACTGAGTAATTTGTTTGTTTTTATATCGTATATACAACCGCAAATTGATAATCAAGTGTATAGACGGTTAATTTGTGTGGAACTGGGTATTATAGAGTAGAAACTCAGGCGTATGTGTAAATTGAGCATGTGTTTATGAGTGCTTGCGTAGATTGATATGATAAATGCAATATTGTGTGTTACAGCTACACACAAACACAATATGTGTGTGTAATAGTAACACAAAAATTACTGGATAGATCAATTCATGCCACACAAGTACTTATGACATATATATGGACATTTTGTGATAAGATGAAACACATATTTTGTGTTGCAGGTAGTCAAAATGAGTAGTTGTTAGTCAATATTGTATGATTAGAGTGATTTGAACATATTGTATAATCTGGATGTGATAAATGGAATGTTGTGTGTTACATTAACACACAAAAAAACAAAATTGTGTGTATATGAAACACCTATTTTGTGTTGCAGTAAGTCAAAACGAGTAGGTGTTAGTCAATATTGTGTGGTTAGAGTGGTTTGAACATATTTGAGGAACTGGATGTGATAAATGGAATGTTGTGTGTTACATAAACACACAATCAAACAAAATGTGTGTATGTGTAACACATATTTTGTGTTGCAGCAAGTCACAATTCATGAATTTGATGTGTTAATCAGTTTTTATCATTCAATGTGATTTTGGTTTTTTAGTAATAATCGTATCTTTATACATATACAGTTATGGAAAAGACAAAAACCGGAGAGACAAAGGATGAACGTGTTAGGCTGCCCCGACTTCCAAAGAGTCTGAAGGTTGAGATCAAAAAGTCAGGAGCAAAGCGTAAGAGGAGGACAACTGAAATATTGTGACAAATTTGGTTGAATAATATTATGTTTATGTTTTTGAATTGTTTTGTGACAAATTTGGTTAAAAATGATATTATGTGTATCTTTTTGACTTGTTTTGTGTTCCAACATATCAAAAGTTGTATGTGTTAACTATTTCAGCAACCTGTGTATATGTTGTATCAACCCACAATGCACGAGTTATGTGTTCCAAGAACACAAAAAAACCAAAAAAACAACTAATCAGAAAAAAATATCTAAGATGTATATTACAAAAAACACACTAAATCAAGATTAAACCATTATAATAAACAACAAATCACAACAATAAATAAGTATCATATACAACAATAAAGCAGTATTAAATAATAACAAAATATGCATGATAGATTGTGTGTTTATACAAGTCAATCAATATGAATGTGTGTTGATGTAACACACAATCAATAAACAAGAAAAAAACTAAATAAATAAATAAGTAAATACATACAAAATAAAAAAATAAAAAAAAGAAGTTAGAACAGGTAGCTTGATAAGCACTTCTAACTCAATAGAATTGTGTGTTCTATCAACACAAAAACAAACAATATTGTGTAAAGATGCAACACAAAAAACATTACCAAAAAAATTACAAAATGTTAATGTTTGTGCATGTAAGATTGTTTGTTATTACAAGTCATAATCATATGTATTTTGACAATAGATATAAGATTAGTAGAATTGTGTGTTATAGCAACACACAAGAACACAAATTGTGTAAAGCTACAACACAAAAGAACACATATTGTGGAAAGCTGCAACACACAAAACAATACATATTTAGGACACAACAGGTAATTTGACAATAGGTATACGATTAGTAGAATTGTGTGTTATAGCAACACACAAGAACACACATTGTGTAAAGCTGCAACACAAAAGAACACATATTGTGGAAAGTTGCAACACACAAAACAGAACATAACATAACATAATGTTTGATTCAGAACTTCAAGCAACATTCTTTAACCGTTTTTATCCGAAGAGTATGAGACTCAAAGATCAGACCGAGCTTGCTAAGTTTTGTCAAGAGAATGGAGAAGAAGTAGGAGACGCATGGACAAGGTTTTAACAGAAGTTAGATAGATGTCCACTCCACGGTTACACCCCGTCTTTATAGTTCTAGCTATATTTTATCAAGGTATCAATGCCGAAAGTAGACTGAGGGTAGATAATCTTGGAAAGAGAAATTTTGTGTACATGGATCCTGTAGAAGCCACCGAAGGTATGGAAAACATTATAGAAACAAAAAGGAGTTGGCCACTTTCACGAACTCCTGTTACAAAAACCAGAGGTATGCTTCGATTAGATGCAGAAACTGCAAACTCAGCTCAATTTGTCACATTAGAGAATCAAATCAAAGAAATTAAGCTTGAGATGCAGAAGAATTTAGTCGCAGCAAATGTAGTGCAAGAAGCACAAGTTTGTCCACAGTGTAGGGTCACGAATCATAAATGGGAAGAGTGTGAAGGAAATCCAACATCTGTTTATTTCATATCTAATTGAGGAAATTATCAATGCGGTAACATGAATTATCCGGGTATGCAATATGCAAATCCACAGGGGGGCGCTAATCCAGGTCATTATCAACCTCGTCCCAGAACAACTCTTTCCAACCAAGAGGTCAAGCTCTATATCAGGGAAATCAGAATTATAATCGACATGTTCCTCCACAACAACCTATTAATGATGCATATACGAATGCTTTAGCTCAGAAGGTTTTATCACAATATCCTCAAGAATGAGTTGTGGGCGATCAACAATTGAAAAATTTTATGGATCTTATGCACTAATATTCATTTACAGAACGAGAAGTTAAGAGAACAAGAAGCTTCAGTTCAGATCTTAGGTACGCAAGTAGAACAAATGATATGGAAACGAAAGAATTGAAGGCTATCGAAGGAGGTGATTCCAGTGTTGGGTTCGAAGCTTGTAAGGCTATTTACCTTGAAATTGAAAGTAAGGAAGTACCGCATGCTGCAGAAAGTGTCGTGGATGTTCCAAAAACTAAAGAAGAACAAACCAAGTCTAGCCTCGTGGACTCTGACTATTCTAAAGATAAGGAAGATTCAGAAAAATTCGAATTTATACAGCTTCTGAGGGATATGCAAGAAGAGATTAGATCGGTAATGGAGTTACAAGCTGCAAGAGCTAAAGAGAAAGAGGAAGAAGCCTCAAAAGAGCTGGAAGTTGAAGTTGCACCTGCTGTGCAAGAAAAGAAATAAGAAGAGAAGGTGGAATCGCCACCAGTTGTTCAAACAGTGTCACTAATTATTCCTGATACAAATCCGAAGGTCGACATTGAACTCAAGACAATTTTAGAGGTGTATACTCCAGAAAATATCAACGCCCAGATGCTTGAGATTGCGAAGAAAGGGCTTACACTGCGACAAGTATAAAACAAGTATACACCAAGTTATTCCAGAGAAAGAAGCGAGTGTAGAAGCCAGGAAAGAGACTGTGGCTCATACTGAGAGAGTCTCAAGAAGAGTAGAGAAAGAGTTTCCATTGAAAGTCAAAGATCCAAGAAGCTTTAATCTTCCTATTAAGATAAATGGTATGCTCAAGGTGAAAGCTATGTGTGATGTGGGTTCAGAAGCGAATCTTATGCCAAAGTCCGTGTTCGGTAGACTTGGACTTCAGAAATCAAAAAAAGCTCCAATGAAGTTGCAGCTTTCTGACAACTCAGTTACCAAGACATGGGAACAGTGGAGGACGTTCATGTCCGATCAGGTAATATCACCATACCTATAGACTTTGTTGTACTTGATTTCGATGCAGATAAGCAGGTTCCAATCATACTTGGAAGTCCCTTCATGGCCACAAGTCAAAGCATACTCAAATTCCAGGAAGGGACAGTTACCCTTCATGCTAAAAATATATCCGAGACATTTTATGTCTAGGGTAAGAAACCAAGGAAGTCAGATCCCACCGTTCCTATCATCCACAATGTTTCACATCACAAAGTCCCAGAAAAGATCCACACAAAGCCTGTGGATACTGAGCCAATGATTGAGTTTGGGGTCGGCCATGAAGTTGTATGGAAAGCCCACAAACCAGAGAATAGGCCACGAAGTCACAAAGACTCGTGAATGGGACCATTCATAGTCACTAAAGTTGTTTCAGCTAAGAATTACAACAAAATAAGATCTTGTATTGTTGTCTTGATCTCCTTAATTATCTCTTGCTCCACGAGATAATACTAATGAATGAATGAAATGAAGTGTCTAAAAAGCTGAAAAACTACTAATATATAATAAGTCTATAGTAGCTTGTGGACTTCTTTGTAAAATATAGTATGCTTAAGTCAGTTTACCAAAATATTCATAACTTCATCGTCTAACATTCGGATTTATCTTGGTTTTTTCTCAAACATACTAGAATACAAGAGCTAAGCTGAGACAAAATATCATGATTAGATTCGTTACCAATTATGTTTTGCGATTTTTGCAAGTTGATGAACCCATTTTTCCAAATTTTGTGGTTTGACTTCTAATGTTTTTCTTGACTCCTTGACATCTCTAGGTCTTGTTTCCACTCATATAGTGTGTTTATTTAACTTCATAACTCCTTATCTAACTATTTTCTTCCTTGGAACTTCCATGGTCTAATCTCTACATGATAAAACACAAAACTACCTCAAATTGCTCTTAAACGCACAAAAACTCATATAATTAGCTAAGAATTCAATATATGATATCAAGGGATTAATACCATCTTAAAAATTATTAAAATGCCAAAATTATGTGTTGCAAGTACAAAATTATATCACAAAACATGAGACATCACAAAACATGACAATTCCTATATGATTACAAAAGATTGAGCAAGATTATGCTAACCATAACAATGAAGGATAATACTTAAACATCATATTCCTCATCTAGTTGTTCTTCAGGAGGGTACGCCTCAACATAATCTTTTGCAGGTTTTGGGTGAACTCAGAAAAAATTAATATCAACGGTCACACCTCTATATTGTGCTACTTATAACAATCCACCCAACTAGCATACATTCAAGGGTTTACATAGCTCATCTTCAAACCTCTCAAAAGATTGTAACTCTTTAAAAAACTTTAGAATTGGCCTCCTCGAGGAGTTGTGGATAACGATTCACCTCGTTTTGTAATCTAACACCTTATTTATAATTCAAATGCCTTGGAATTGTGTTCTTTCCTAATATCTTTGCAATCACGGTTGGCCGAACACACCTAGGATCTAAGTAAAAACTTCTCAACATCAAAAGATTTTTATTTGTTTGCCAGTTGGTTCATCGTCACCTTATTTATATATGTGAGCACACTCAAGTCGGCGTTGAGTTTAATCTTCTCTGCATGAATTTAGTTAATGATTTTCTCCAAAATATCGAGAAACATAACAGGATGTTTTCTATCAAATATTGAATCAAATTATCAAGAGAATCATGTTGATGAGTCAGGATTACGGTTGTGAAAACATGCTCGCCTGTAGGAATATATTTTGAAAGGTGGAGTGTTGAGGCCAAATCATCAGATATGTGAGTTTGGTTGCCATCAACTCTAAGTTCTTTATCCATCACGGTATAAAGGGACAAGCTTCAAGGGGGTCTCTTCTCCCCTTTCTCTATATGATGGTACATGATCACCTTCTTCTACTTCACCGCGAGAGATGATGGTTGGTAACGAGGAAGACAAATAGGTTTCCAAAGGTTCATGACCCTCAAACTAGATACTTGAAACCTTATAACACCATCCTTCACTACACCAACTGTATGAAAAAAAATATCACGAGGACCAACAAATGATACACCTAACTTGAGCTTCACTTTGCCCTTAGACTCAATTTTAGCCTTCATCCTGGAACATGCGTACATGATGTCTCACCTTTTGTGTTAGATTAATATGATATTTATACATAATTTTATAGGTGTTTAGTGTTTAATTGTGGGATTCATCCCTTCTATTAGACGTAATTTAATTTAGTGGTCTAGTCTTGGATTATTATGTGTGCGGGGCAATTTTTGGGTTAATGTGTGTGTTAAGTGTGAATATCCTAGGTAAATGGATGTTAGGGCCCATAATGAAGGAAATACGTCTAAATGATAAGAAGAAACCCAATACAAGTCACAAAAGGAGTCAATAAGTCCATTTAAAGCTCAACATAAATTGTTGGCAAAATATTTCCATCAACTTTCGAAGGTCATGGCTCATAATTGATGAATGTTTTAATTGAAATACAACCTCAGTGCCTCCATATAATTCGTGTGAGAAGACACGATTTTCTATTTGGGGCAAATCATGGTCGTTTTATTGTCAAAACTCAAAACTGCCCAAATCTAAAAGAGTCAATTTGGCCACTTTTGTCTCACTTAAGTTGGGTCAATGTAACTAAAGTTTTTTGGGGTTATAAATACATGTTTTATTCAGAAAAAGGCCACTTATAATTATTAAAAAGAGAAAATGTTGAGAGCAAGGAGGCAATGGTTGGAGTTCAAGAGAAACACTTTTTACTTCCTTAATTAGCGTAATTCTATAACCTTCTTAATTATTTCTTGAGCTAATTCCATTTTTAGGCCATTTAATTAATTCCGTGAGATATTTCCTAGATTTTAGGGGCAATTTGGACATTTCAATCAAACTATATCTTTATTTGAACACATCACAAACTAGGAATTCTATTTGAAGTGTCCAAATTGCCCTTATCATTTATGAAATATCTCACGAAACTAGTGAAATAGCCTAAATTTTTTCATTTAAATACATTTGACCTAAACATGAGCATTTTGAAATGTTTGGCCTAAGAAAAATTTAGACTATAGGTAATGGCCTAAAATGGAATTGATTTTTCTTTATTTAATCATGACATTAATTTTTTTATTTTTCTTTTATCCATTATGAAATAATTTCTTATAACTTGAGTCTTTCTAGTAATCCCCAGTAGTGATCTTAAGATCATTCTAGTTATAATGGTGAATTTGTCTTTTTGGATTAGTTGGGATTCTAAATTCTCCCTAAATCCATCCTGGGTAGATAAGGGGATGTCCTATAACTCTAGTGGCTTCTTCCAAATGACCCTACAACTCATTCAAGCACAATAAATAAAAAATTAATAGATTGTCCGGTTAGTCAAGACCTTCCAGTTCACTAACGAACACCAACCGTATATGAACTATTTCTATGTCTCGACCCCCTTTTGGATGTAATCGAGGTCACTAACACAACATAATATTTTTATCAGAATATAGGCTAATAAGATAAACACAAGTTCATAAACAACCAAAAGAAACCTAATGCAATTAAACATAAATAATCCCAAAAAATAACATATAATCATTCAAACATCGGCTATGATACATAATAACAACCCTCAAGCTATGAAGTTTTAGTTCATAACTAAAGATATTAAAACAATATATAATAGTATTAAAATCTTGTTTTGAACAAGAAAATAATATAAATCAATCTAATGATGAATGGAATCCATTGAAGGATTAGGTGGAAAATGGTGGAACCCACCCTTCTTCTCCTTAACATGTGTGTGAATGACTTCCCAATTGTGTAACTCCCCTTTTGATTCTCAAAATTATGATATATTTAAGTGGTCAAAGTGAACCCAAAAATGTTTTCAAAGAATTTAGACTGACTCGAGCACCGGTGGAAGCAATAGACTTAAATTAGTCATCTTAACTCCAAATTACAAACCATCACCTCTCATGCTCTCTTAACTTCAATCAATATTTTGAAACCAAAGGGTTTGCTCATAATCCTAGTTGAGTGCACGTGGTGACTCTGTTAAGTTGACCTTAAAGTTTTGCCAGTAAACGCTCGTGATCTTCCAAAGTGGTTTTTTGCTCCTTTTAACACTGTGAATTTGAGTTAAATTTGATCTCTTGACTTCTTCTCATCATCTAGGGATCTCGTATCATACTTTTACATAAGAGTTTCACACTTAACACACAATTAACGCATAAAAGCTCCAAAAGTAACAAAATATCTGAAACTAGACAAGAAAACACAATATGTCAAATAATAGAGAATAATCCCCCAAATAGGTCTAATTTAATCTATCAGGAAACAAAAGACATCCGCTACTCCTATGAAAGAGATGGGCAGATGCTCTTTCTCATCATAGCAATGAGAGAGTCCATAACCTGGGGTGACTACTGTTTTATTAGAATCTTCAACAAAGGTTTGGACAACTCTTTGTGATGGCAACATAAGATATGATCTGAAGTTGGACTATGTAGAACTAATAATTAATAATTGTAGGGTCACAGTAAATACTAGAGAAGTGGTGCAAAACATGGGAGAACTACATAGTAGGTCAAATCCTTAACAAAGGAAAACCATTGTGTATAGGGAAGAACATGATTGCCACACTATGTCGATAGTTTGGTAAAGTAAAGATCAGTGCATCAGATTAAGACCTATTTGTTTTCAAGATGGAGTCAGAGGAGTCATGTTTCACAGAATTGGGGGAACCTGGCATGTTAATTACATGCCCCTCATACTTAGTAAATGGACCCCAAAAACACAATTAATTTTTTTTATAGCTGATAAGGTACCGGTGTGGGTCACACTCAAGAATATACCAAGAAAATTATGGTCCCAAAAAGGTCTAAGTGTGGTAGCAAGTGCTCTAGGTAGGCCATTACAAATGGATGAGATTACACCATTGATGTCTCCATATTTGTGATGAATTAGTCCACCCATGATACATCATTTTAGGTGCATTACATTAAAAGTTAAGGGATTTTTCCCTATTATGTGATAGTTTCTTAATTCATGTCTTGATTGGAGATTTATTGATTTTAGAGCATATTTAGTATGATTTGTATGTTAATGTGAACCTCTTAGGTTTATGGAATATAATTAGATGCCAAATAAATGTAAATTAGTTAAGGATAAATGATCCAAGGTGAAATCTAGAGTTGAAAGGATAATATGTCAAATATATCTGCCAAAGCTGAAGAGACGTCCACTGTTTGAAGATTGCAGAAAATATGTTACGAATTCGAAGGTTAACTTACATGGTCATATAGGTCTTTGAATTGCGGTCATTTTGATAGGTTGTACACTGAATTTGGTCTAGTAACGAAGTAGATATGCTCAAATCAATCTCTAGTGTTTATCATGTCCAATATTCTAGGACACGAATTTGAAAAGCAATAGGACTCCAATAACTTGACTTACGCTCCAAGATTCTGACCTAGCACCTATAAATACAGCTATATACCTTTGTAAACATTGTCCTTTCTCAGCTAATCTTAGTTTAAGGGATTTTTCCCTATTATGTGATAGTTTCTTAATTCATGTATTGATTTGGAGATTTATTACTTTTAGAGAATATACGGTATAATTCGTGTGTTAATGTGAATCTCTTAGGCTTATGGAATATAATTAGATTCAAAATCAATGTCAAGTAGTTAAGTATAAAAGATCCAAAGTGAAATCTAGAGTTGAAAGGAAACGATGTCAAATATATCTGCCAAAGCTGAAGAGACGTCCACTATTTTGAAGATTGCAGAAAATATGTTACGAGTTTAAAGCAGAACTTATAGGGTCAGATAGGTCTTTTAATTTTGGTCGTTTTGATAGGTCGTACACTGAATTTGGCCAAGTAACGAAGTAGATATGCTCAAATCAATCTCCAGTGTTTATCATGTTCTATATTCTAGGACACGAATTTGAAACGGAATAGGACTCTAAAAACTTGACTTACACTCCAATATTTCGACCAAGCACCTATAAATACAGCTAGATGCCTTTGTAAACATTGTCATTGCTCAGCTATTCTTAGTCCTTTCTTGAATATTAGTCCTTAGTATCAAGTTTAATCATCCAAATAAGCAAGAAAACCTAGAGAGAAAGACAAGAAGTTGGAGAGTCACAAACTACTCTTCTCCATCATATCTCTCTATCATTAGGGTAATTTGTATTAGATTCAATAGTTTAACTATGTTTCTAATCTCTTTATTCGTTAGTTTCTATGTCTTAGAGATGAACTAATTTTCCCATAGCTTGGGTTTGAATATGTATACTCTTTGACTTTAATTCTTTATTTTTATGTTATTTGGGATTAACCTTTAAATTGATTGAGCTACTTAGTTACTTTATAAATCTGTTTTATGTGCTTTGGCTTAATGTATGTAGTTCTTGCGATGGCCAATGTATAGGATTACCCCATTAGTAGTTGGATGGTCACCTCGGAAGGGTGTTTAACTATTAAAACACCACATAAACGTCTAGTATGAGGTAGTGATCCGAAAGGGCTTGCCTAACAAGATAGTCACTAGGGTATGATTTCACCACCGATAATTGCGTAGGGGCCCCTTACCAAAGTGCATTAGTGATTGTGAGGTTGCCTCTTAATTCCACCCGAAAGGGTGTTAGGAGGAATATAGAATCCTGTATTACACACAAAAAATCTCAATTCACCCTTATAACTAGAATGTTGATTTAGAAGGATAAGTGCATACTAGCAATCCTAAGATATGTCTCTCATCTCCATTCTTTAGTAATTATTTATTTTCGTTATTATCTTTTAAATCTGAAAACCAAATAAATATATTCCTTTTAGTTTCTTTTAACAAGTAAATTCTCCTACACTTCTCTATATACACAAGTAGATCTAACGGATCGAATCCCTGCCAACGAATTTTACTTACTAACTAAACTTGCAAATGATTGTAATACTTGCAATGAGTTTCTCGTGGTAGTTAAGGGTGTGTGTCCTTTATAATTATCTTTATTTATTCATTATTTTATCACACCTTTGCCCCCACCAATCATCACATACAATACTCAGATTTCCAAGAGTATGTATTTAAATGGACATGAATAAGACAACCTTGATGATTTTGAGTTGGACATGGAGATGGAACAGTTGATATAGTTGAAGTAGAAGACACATAGAAACTATAATTTGTACATATTCTAAGATTTTAGGATACAATGTAGCTAAATGGAAAGTCACAAACAATATGAATTAAGTATGGGTCCCAAAAGCCACAAGTACAATCTCCATCACAAATACCAAGGCTCCTCAAATCAATAAAGCAAATAAGGAAGGATGGACGAAATTAGGGAATTTGTCCCCACCAAATAAGAATATGATCCCCATTGTACTACCAAGAACAACTTTGAAAATAGTTTTGAAAGATTAAGTGATCAATAAGAAACAATGGAAGAAATGGTGAATGAATTACTAAAAGATGGTTCAATAGAGGGAACCCTCCAAAATCATCATTATAATGATTTGTACATGGATCATGGGGGGTTGAATAAGGGTATTAAACAGGTTGAATGTAAAAGGTATCTAATAAAGAGGGATACAATCTAGTTTTGATAAAACTAAAACAAAAATGATACAAGCAAAGGTTGATCCCCTCTAGAAATTAAAATACAAAAAATGACAAGTTTTTCATAACTACAATAAAGACCCTCATGGAATATTTTAGATCCCATGGAACCCAGATAAGGTGAATGTACAAAATGCTTGATTATACTAACCAAGCAATTTTTTGCAAGGTAGTATATCTAAAATCTAAACAAAAAGATTTACTTTACCCCAGTATATGCAAGGAATCATTTAGATAAAATAAACCATTATCGAGCAAGTTGAGAGAATGGAACTATGTCCCAATTGGACAATATTAGTGCAGTCAAGAACTTTAATGAAACTTGCAAGTCCATGAAAGATTAAGGTACAAGAAACTAGATTAAGGACATGATACAACTAGTTCATGACTTGCAACTTACACATATGCCTTACTATTTCAAACTAAAGAAATATGCCTTACAATGGCCCTCATTTCACTTGGTCTAACAGAGCACCTAGAGATGATATGAGAGCCACAAGACTGGATTAAGCATTATGAATGAAGAGTAGTTGTAGATATTTGATCAATGCAACCTGACTATTTTCCCACGTGATCTATCTAACCATTGCTCCACGTTAATGAAAGTTATGTCAGAAAATAAATCAATACCAAGGTCATTTAAGTTCTATGAAGAATGAATATCATATGCAGAATATGAACGAATGGTTAAGGATACCTAGAATATTTACATTGAAGGGCCACCTATGTTTAGAATTGTAAATAAAATTAAAATATTGAAAGAAAAGTTAAAAGATTTTAACAAAATATATTTTCAAAATATTGTAGATAACATAACAACTTTGTAGAAAAACCTTCATGAAGTGCAAATGCAAAGAATGAATGGAGATCACAACCAAGACTTACACATTAGAGAACTCAATCCTACTTACGGTGACTAGAACACTACTAGTGGAGGAATCTATGGCCAAAAAGATATCAAGAGTATTATAATTGGGAAAATGAGAAACTGATACTACATACTTTCACAAGATCATGAAATAAAGGAAATTTATCAACACTATAAAATGTATATCAAGGCCAAATATTTAACAAATAGTATAATAAAACAGAGTAACCAAAAAGCTCATTAAATATTATAATGTCATGCTGGGGACCCTTAAAAACAATTGAGCCATATAATCTTGAGATTATTCATAACATATGCCAGACGTAGGTCAACTAAGAACAAGCAACTGAGCTCATCATACATGTAACAAATACAGAGATCAAAGATATTATATTTTGCATTAAAAGTTCTATTGCACCAATAATTGATGGTTACTCATTAATTTTATTTAATAAGGCATGGAATATTGTGAGACCAGATGTATGTGAAGCAGTGGAGAGTGTTTTTCATGATGGACAATTTCTTAAGGAACTTAATGCATCTATCATCTTATTATTTCAAAAGGTACAAAATCTAACCTTTGTTAAAGATTCCAGGCCCATGGCATGTTGTAATGTGTTATACAAGTGTATTTCTAAGATCATGGAACAGAGAGTTAAAAGTACATTAGATGGTATCATCTCTCAGAACCAATCAGCCTTTGTGGCTAGAAGGCAAATAGGTGAAAACATCTTAATTGAATAAGATATAGTCAGAGGATAGAACATGAGATAAAGATCTCTAAGATGTACAATGAAGTTAGACTTCATGAAGACCTAAAATTCAATTGACTGGGAGTTTATGCTCAAAAATTTTCAAGCCTTTGGATATCCCATCAATTCATTCAATGGGTCAACATGTGTCTAACAATAACAAGTTATTTTATATCTTTTAATGGTAACCCTATTGGTTTTTCCAAAGGAGAAAGGCAACTAATACAAGGGGATCCCATATCACCCTTATCTATTTGTTGTATGCATGGAAGTTCTCTCCCATTATCTTTACAAGATAGGCAACAAGAAACGATTCTCATGGCACATAAAGTGTAGGAAACTCAAACTCAATCATCTCATGTTTGCAGATGACCTATTGGTATTCTTCAAACCAATAGTTCAAGTTGAAAAACTCATTCACAAGTGCCTTACTATAAGATGTCAAGTCTTCAAGTTAGTTATTCAAATAGAAATATATTCTATGGAGGTTGCAGTCAACGAGTGAAGATAACAATAAATAATGTATATAAAATACATGCAAGCATATTACTTATCATATATTTAAGGGTTCCATTAATTACTAGAAATCTTAACTACCAAGATTGTGAATTACTTGTGGATAAGATTACCCAAAGAATAAGTCATTGGAGCATAAAGCTACTTTCATATGGAGGCAGAAACAACTTCTCAAATCAGTTATTAGCAGATTATCTATATACATGTGCAGTGTCTAGGCTTTACCTAAGTAGGTGATTAAATTACTTAATAGTAAAATGTCATCATTTCTTTAGAAATGTACAAGTAGATATTCAAGTGGAACTAAAGTGGCAATACAGAATCTTATATAGAATTGATGCACTAAGAGGAATACATTGTAGTCTAGTTGGGTAAACTTTGTACTCCTACATGATAAGTCAATCTAGAAAGTCCCCTTCCCTCAAGTTTCATCATGGGAATGGAGAAAGATATTTAAAAAACGAAAGAGGGACCACATTAGGTATGAAGTAGGAGATGGTAGCAACATCAACCTATGGTGGGCTTGTTGGATCCCAAGTCATCAAATACTGAAAAACATGAGTACATTCAATGTAGTAGACTATTATAAGAGAAACAAACTACAACAATTTATGCAAGGAACTCGATGGGAAAAGGAAGTCAAATTTACAATTTCTGGAGCAATTTACTGATACTATTCAAATTCAGCCTACATAAAGGGACAAAGTTTGCTGCTTGGGACCAAAAAGGTAATTTTGTGACAACATTAAATATACAATATTTTGGGGCCAACAAATCAATTATACACGTAGCACAAGGTGGTTTGGGACAAGAAAATAAGATCTAGATATTGATTTATTCTATGGCTAGCTACGCTAAAGAGATTACCAGCGAAATCAAGACAAGGATCATGAGACCAAAACATTGACACGGCTTGTAACTACTACAATATGGAAATAGAGGACATGGATCACCTATATTGGAACTATAACATTACCAAATAAATCTGGATCAAAAGCCTGGATAACGATGTATATACTCTTGGAACATAATACTCATCTTGTTCTTGAACTGCCATCTTATATCACAGAGTAAAGACCAACACATGCGCATTATTTTGGCGATAACTGATTACATAATGTGGTGTGAACATAACAATAGGTTACACGACGAAGTTGTTGAAACGATGGAACAAATTATTCTAGAGATTAAATTGATGATTTTGGAAAATGTAGCACCTGATAAGGTTTGCATAGAAGAGTAAGAGATTTCGAGAAGAGATGAACTGAGGCAAAGTAAAAATGAAAAGTTTAGATGAAGTAGGGTTTTAAAGTGATAAGATGATATAATGCAATTCCATGTAGATTTAGCAATAGTTTTGATTTTATATTAGCAAGATATGTAATGAGGTTATTTGGAAGAGGGGATAAAAATTATAAATACTTAGGGTATGTTTGGATTGAAGGTATTGAGAAGAAAAGAAAGGAAAAAAATAATTTTTGATATATTCAATTGTTTGGATTGGCAAATTTTTTTAACGAAAGTAATTTAAGTGATTATGAAAATCACCTATAAACCCCATTATATAATCATTTCAAATCGGGATCAAATGGAAGGAAATGATTTTAATAAATAAGTAAAAGAAAAAAATAACCTTGGCATCTTACAAAAGAGGATAAAAATGGAAATATGTTAATATATTTTTATAATTTTCTAATTTTTTTATAATTTTCTAATTTTTTTCTCATTTAAGCAAAAAAATACTCAAAATTCATTATGAATATTTTTTTTGTTAAAATTGTCTATAAAATATTTTTCTCTCCTTTTCTTTTCTTTTATAATTTTTTTTTCCTTTCTTTTATTATGTTTTTCCTTATGAATACAAACACACCCTTTGAGTTTAGATTTTTATTTTATTGCAAATTTAAAAGAAGTTGACCTTATTTCCTTTATTTCTTCTTTTTTTTTTCTTCAAAATAAAAGGAAAAATACAAATAAATAAAAACAACGCATATAGATATATATCGTTCTTACAACAAAGGTTATTGAGATATCTAAAATTTTCAAAAAACGAATTCACCTTCTATCCAAAATATCGATGTTATGTCTAATACATTTAACCTATACAAAATATCGATATTACGTCTAATACATTTAAGCAATGAATTTATAATCCTATCAAAACTTATGTGAAAAGATTTCAATATCTTTTCATTCATTTAAAACAGGATCTACCAAGTATTATTATACCAAATCTTTCTCTCGTTTTTTTTTTTTGCATACATCTGAGGCGTAAAAGCCGGTGTTACAATGTAATTCCTCTCGTATTTAACATCCTCCTTGTGGGAAAAGTTTTCATTTGAACAAAAAAAAATATAGGATAATTTTTCTCTAGAAACATAACATAGGAAACAGGGTGATTGACACATAGGGAATTGGAGACTAGTTTTTCTTCCTAAAGAAACTAATGAGAATCTTACTTCTTTAAAAAGACCTCAAAGATACCCAAATACTAAAATACATGTTTGCTGGCTTCGTTCAGATCCGTGGAGAAGATTCTCGTTGCGAACGGAGCTCAGAGATGGTGGAGAAGAAGCTTGCTGCGAACGGAGTAAAACTCGCAGCATTCGTATTTTGCAGACAAAGTTCGATATCTACAAGAAGGAGTGCGACTTCGAGGTGAGGCTGTGCGGCGGTGCGGCATTGGTGCTTGGCAGTCTTCGCCGGAAAAAGTGAAGCGGAGCTAAATAGGGGGCGGAGCTCACTGTTGCGATGGTGGAGAAGATGCTTGCTGCGAACGGAGCTCGATGGTGGAGAAGATGCTCGTTGCGAACGCAATGCCCGCCGGAGAAGATGCTCGCTGCAAAATACGAATGCTGGAGAAGAAGCTCGCTGCTTCGCGATGGTGGAGAAGATGTGGTGGTGCTACGCTGGAGGCGCTGTTTTGTTTCACTGGTGGTGGTGCTCGTCAGTCTTTGCCGGAAAACGTGAAGCCATGGTTATGGCTGAGAGAGCTGATAAAATGATAGAGAGTGGAGAAAGTAGATCTAGGGTTAAAATAAAATAATTTCTGAAAATAAAATAACATATATATATATATATATATATATATATATATATATAAGAAATGAAAAACAAAATGGGGTAATTTTGTAAATGGAGATTTAGCCTATAGTGTTAAAATCTTATTGAGGTCTTTAGTGAGAAGGGTAAAAAGATGGGGGTGGGTGTTCAAGATAGGGGTGAGCAAATCAAAACCAGAAAAGCAAACCGAACCAAAAGACTGAGAAAAATCGAACCGAAAAAACCAAAAACCGAAAAACCCGATTGGTTCGGTTAATATATTTCCTAAATCCGAAAAATTTCGGTTCGATTCGGTTCATTACACAAAATCCGAACCGAAAAACCAAATATAAAGCTAATTAAATAAACCACTTACAAAAAATAACATAATTGATGATTTAACATGAATCAGCGTTGTTCAACCATATATATTTAGTTTCTAAAGAAAAACATCTCGTTTTGGACTTTTATAGATACAAAATAATACATAATACCTTTCTAACAACTTATGCTTTTAAGTTATCTATAATGTCATCACAATACTTTGTAACTAAAGTCAAGATCCTCCTCCAATTTGAAAAAAAAAGTCCTCCATTTATTGTTTAGATTGTATATGCAAGCCAGGACTTCAAACTTAATTAACACGATTTAAAACTAATCAATGTATTCAATCGATTAATTCTAACTAAATGAAATCTAACTTAAAGTTGGCAACGTATCACTGAAAAGCTTATTCAATAAATAGATTTAAAACAAATAAACAATGTTGTAAAGGAATTATAACAAAATGAAAAGATGAGAGATAGATGCAGCAATATCAGAATATCAAACTTATAGAAAAAATCTAGCCTGCTCATTAAGATAAGCTTCTCAACCACTTGATACATTGATGATGCAGAACATTGTGTAAATAGGTTGACTTGACTTTATATATATGGATAATGGCATGTACCAAAATCTTTTTCTTATGCGTAGAAATAGATATCTTCCCCCAGATAAACCATGAGGACATGAACAATATATTGATGACTTCAAAATCAGCAACAAGGGTCTCACCCGTTCCCTTCTTAGCTTGCAATGTGGCTACAATATCTAAGCATTTTTTATGTCAGGAATTTTAGCCTGTAGATTCCTTTGCTAAGCCAGTAATTTCATCTTACTCACCTTGGCTTTCTTAAAAAAAAAGGTGAAAGAGGAATTCAAGGCCAATAATCACGATTTATCTACGAAACCGAGTAACCGAACCGAATAGCGAGTAACCAAACCGAAACCCGAACCAAAAGTTAACCGACTGGTTTGGTTTTTAAAATGTAAAAAACCGAGTCATCCGGTTCGGTTTCGGTAAAAAACCAAGACGAATTTAACCATACTCATCCCTAATTAAAGATCTCTTGGGTCAAAATCTCAAATCTCAAGTATCTTTTGTTGCTTTTGTTGTAATGATGTGTCATTTACTAATTTAGTTGTCTTGTTGCTTTTGTTGTAATGATGTGTCATTTACTAATTTAGTTGTCTGAATTATGGAAACGACTCAAATTAAAAAGAAAAGAAAAAACATTTGATAGGAGAAGGGTGTGGTTTGTACGTTGGGCCTAGATTTGCATTCTGTTTACAGAAAATGGCTAAATAAGCCGTTTACCCTTTGATAAAACTAAAAAATAGCAACACTTGTAAACAAACTTAAATGGGCTAATCCACCCATCACTAACTGATTTTCTAATTATATATCACCAATATGTTTGGTGATCTAAAACTTCTATCAACATGATAAAAAAACAAAAACAAAAAAATTGATGGGCCTGAAAATCTAATTTATGTGTTGTAGAGATGAGCATACATTAAAAGAATTATAGCTTTACAAATTGAATTGGGCCCCCATCTACAAAATCACTAAGTATACTTTGACAATTTTTATAGGGAAAATGCATATATAACAACATCATCATCATGTAGTTTCTCAGGAAAAATTTCTAGCCGCTGATAGAAAGGGTTTCCGTCGCAACCGATTTCGATGCGTCTAAATTGTTCATTCGACACGTTCCAATAAGAATTTCTGGCAACTCTTCCTCAGTATCCGCCTGTAAATTTAAAATAAATAATGAAAAATGAATAAATTATAAAATGGTTTTTAAGACTATTCTTTTACCTGTATCAAAAATGCCAATTCTATAACAAGATTGTTTAGGTATCCAAGAACAAGATTCACAACACCCCTAGCCACCGTTGATGATCCCACATCAACATCAATCTGAAAATTGGACGGTAATTAAGGATAAGACGAATAAAGTAAAAAATTACTCTAAATAAATACCTCCAAATAGTTGTTCCCTCGATGATAATGAACTTCTAGCGCTTGACCAATTAAACAAGCTTTCTTTCCAACACTTTGCTTTACAATCCACGATCCCTTGGAAATGTATGGTATGAGCTTAAACCTTGAATTCCTAAAAGCATCATCTCCATTAACAAAGCTCTCAAGTAATGGCGACTCTTCCAAAGGTGTTTTCAACATGTAATATAGTGCCAAATTGTAATTTGATGTCCCAGGAACTTGTATGTTCACTATGAAAAAGAACTCTGGTCGTCCCTTTTCCGCAAATTTCTGTGTAAAAATGTACAAATTTCAAAGATTGTGCGTAAAAAGATAGAGATTAGAAATTAGATATTAAAGATTAGAGACTAAACCTGAACAATGCTTCCAGGCCTGCCACCAAGATCATCTTCACGTTTATCAGATCTTAGCCAATCTGCGCCAACTAATTCCATCAAATTGTCTTTCGCTTTGATCTGATTTTAAATAAAGAATTAAACTGTTAGTTTTATAAGATAAGGGATAAAACTGTCAAAATATGCAAAGATAAGTAACCTTTTGATGATCTTTGAGATAATTTTTTCCACGGATTAAGAACGATGAAGGATCTCCAACTGCCCAACTACAAGGCGTGTTATAAGTTGGATCTTTAGCAAGAGTTGCTCCATAACAGTTAGATATATTATCTTCCCAAGCCATTTCTTGTAAATCCATATAACCTTTTTTCTGAACAGCACGTTCATGCAACTTTTTCACAATTTTAGCAGCTGAACTTAACTTCTGCTGATACGTATTAGAAACTAATAAATAACATTGTCAGAAAAAATCAAAAGATAAGTAAGTAGATTTACCTGGTGAGACATATCTGGACTTCCATCAAAAGACCATTTATGTTCTTGATCTTCATCAGAAGAAGGTTCACCACGAACATCGTAAAACTCATCAGTTGCATCGGTCAATGCGATAAGACTCGATACACCCGAAACAAGAGGCATAGGTTTATTTTCAACCATCTCCTCTATTTTCTCTTCTTCTATCACATTCACCTCTATTTCCGTTTTAATCTCCTCTTTCTCATTCTCATTCTCATTCTCACTCTCAGGCAATGATGGTTCAATATCTCTTACAGGTGAAGAAGATGATCTAATCTCTCTTACAGGCGAAGAAGATTCAAGCTCGGTAATAGAAGCTAAAGATGGAATCTCTCGTAGAGACGAGGATCCACCATAAGAATAAGATTCTCCACCTTCTTTAGCACGAAACAATTCTCTCAAAGCTGCGACTCTTCCAAGCATACGAATAGTAATAGATCTTTCAGATCCTCTCCCTAAATATGATTTCCAGCATTTCCAATTAATAGCAAGCATATGTTTTACTACAGATTCTTTTCCATCTTTCCCTGGAGTCACCACAAATCCACCGCTTTTAAGAGATGCTCGCACATATTTTTCGCTAGGTCGACACTTCTTATGATTCACCGAGTGATACAGAATCACTGCAAAATTAGGGAGTAAACTGTCAAAATAAGCAAAAATTAAGGACTAAGTGTGTTATTTTTCTAACTAGTACCATAGGTTCCGTCTTCCTCACGTCTCCAGTAACGACGAAGCAATAAATCTCGTCTTTTCATTCCCCTATAAACCATGACGTGTTGAATTTTTATTTTTATTTTGAAAAAGAGAAAAAGAAATAGAAAACTTGTTCTAACTAACCATGGTAACCAATGGTTAGCTAACTGCATATGAATTATGTCTGTGTGACCATCGAGATGCTCAACCACTGTGCCTCTATAAAAGCAGAAATCCCACTCAGATCTTGAGGGACCCAATGACATGAGTGTTCGGAAAATAGCTTCGGAACTTCCATCAACTACACCAACTGCCATTATTGCAGAGTGATTTTGCCAGTGCTGTGAAAAAAGCAATTTAAATATCTCAAAAACTGATCGTGAATAACAAAAATTGCAACATTGATTGGTCCTGATGTAGACTTACGATTCCATTGGATTCTTTATCTTTTGCTTCTCTGAACATTCGTAACCCTATATAAGTCATATCAAACAGTTTTAGCACATTTTCATTACTAAGAATTTGAAACAAGTCTAAAAAAAAAAAAAAACCTCGTACCATTTTGACAACCACATATTCTCCATGGTGAAGGTGCAATAACATCAGGTGTCATTGCATCAACAGTGGATACTGAAGTCCAATCCACGGAAGTTTTGTGGGGTGTCCTTTTTGAGAAACTTAACCTATCCAAAGAAAACCCTAGTCTGAGTTTTAAAATAAAATATAAAAATATTGCACCGTTGGTCCCTATGTTATACAAAACAGCCGACCATACCCCTGTGTTATTCCAGAAAAAAGTGCAAATACACCCTTTTAGGGGGATGGCTGATTTGCAACAGAGGTATATTTGTTACTTTTGGAAACAAAAGGACCAATTGTGCAAATAAAGCATTATAAAAAGTACCTGAAAGGCTGCCATTTTCTTTTAGAAATGGATCGTGAAGTCTTCCCGGGGTTCATTGCTACAGCCTGCAAAGATTGGATCCATCGAGCAGCTTCTTCTGGACTAGTAGCTCCAAACTGTAGATTTTCGAAATTTAAAGCCTTCTTTTAAATATATCAAAAGGTGAAAAAGGAAAACAAAAAGAAAAAAACATACCTTGAGCTGATCTTTATGATCAGAAGTGTTACACAAGGTGAAAATGAAGAAGACCTGAAATTGTAACAGAAGAAGATAAGTATGTGTTTTGTTTTTATATTGAGTAAAATCATTTTACGTTTCTATGAAAGCTCTCTCTTCCATTGTCTGTGACTCGAATGCATGAATCTATAATTGCACTTCTCACAGGTTCCTGAAACAATAAATATTCTCCATGAAATCTTCATTCAACTAAATATATAGTTGAAAATCATCAAAAAGTGTACATAGTATTCAATTTACAAATTTTACTACTTCAAAAGACAAAATGCTCTATCCTCAACTTTCATCTCTACCCCACTTTCCAAAAGAGTTAATCAGAATTCATATATATATTATAATCACGTATATAGCACCATTTCCCATGCAATGGCATGCTAGTTTTAAAGTAAGCAAACACAACGAGTAAAAGTAATTAAACATCAACCACAATAAACTCTTCATAATCTGATTAGACCTTATATGCAATTCCTTAATCATAATCTATGCATAATTCACTTGAGGGGCATATTTGCAATATTAACAATGACAAAAGCACTACCAAACATGTCCGTAATGATATAAACATTAATTATAAGAATATAAAAATGGGTTTCAGGAATTTATGCTTACTGAAAAAGGATTTTTTTTATTTTAAAAAAAGGCTGAAAGGGCGTATAATCAAATGTAAAAACAAAATGTACCTGAGTACAAGAAGTGGGAATTGATTTAAAGCTCTTAAGGCAATTATCTTCAAGAACAAAGTATCTCTTACGCGAATATTGCATACCAATACGGTTCAAACGTATAAGATAAAGCCAACCCTCCATTTTTCCATCAGCTTGAGACATCCTTAAACTCCACAAAAAAAGAACCTTAAACCAAGAAACTACCTTTCGTTCTTTCTTCAATAAAACTTCCCCAAAAAAAGAAATCAACTTTTTTTTTTAATAAAAATGGACACCCAATTCAAATATAATACAAAAGATTATATTTTTATTAATCAATCTCTTGAAGAGGTTTCAAGATATGATGATCTTCTGGGATAGTGGAGAAGAGAAGATAAAAATGATCCTCTGATCCCAGAAATGGGAATCAGAGAATCAATGCAGTATGCCAATGATGTTGGCCTTTTGAATTTTTTGACAAACTGCGAAATTTTCTTTCTTAGTTTTTCTTCTCTCTTTTTATCCTCTTCTCTGTTCTTTTCTCTTCTCCTCCCGTTGGAAAATAACTGTTTTTGGTGTTTATAGGCGACAGATGTTTGAAATCCTTGTACTTTTCCAATTTTGTCCTTCGATTTTTTTTTTTAAATTAGTAGCTTCTTTCTTATCATCTCGGATTAAAATGACGGAAGACTCACGAATTTTCAATAGATTCATACATGAAATGTTGGCGAACTAAATTAAGGAGAGGTGGAACTATATAATTACTTTATAGTTTATTATATAGATGATAGGATTAATATTAATTGAGTATCGATTTAGATGATCATTCGAACTTATAGTATCTGCATGCGATATATAAATAGGTTAAATGTCTTAGTACATTTGTCATATTTATAAATTTAATGTCTTAGTATATTTGTCACATTTATAAATTTATGATAGTATAACTTCTAATTAACAAAGATAACTTCTAATTTATGATAGGATGCCTAGAGTTTGAATTTTTTTCCTAACGGATGTAAAGTAAGAAATACAAGACTTGAACCCCTTCCTATATCGATAACCTAGTTTTAATTTACCTAGGAATATACATGAGGAGACGTATATATTCTCATGGGATTAGTCGTGGTGCGCGCAATCATTCCCCCGAATCACCCATGTACCAAAAAAAAACAAAGATAAATAAGATATACTTATATCTTGTGAATATTATGGAATTATTGTTATCATTTGTTAACATTTAAAATATCTTGGATAAATATCCATATAATAAAACATAAACAATTATATAACAAAACAGAGTTTTTTAAACTATTGTTTGTGACTTTTTAATATACTTATTAACATTAATGATATTAATTAAAGGTGATTGACTGACAAAGTCCTGACTTATTGTTAATTGCCCATTAGTTTCAACTCACCAAAAAAGTCTGGATTGCCCTTCTGTTTCATTAATATCTTTTGACTTACCAAAACTAATTTTCTAATTATATGCAACCAATCAATTAATATCAAAACAAAAAAGGAATAAATTTTCAAAAATATTAAATTAAAGTACAAAACAAAACGATTAAAACGAATAGAAATCAATGATTATCTTTAATATTTTTTTTATTGTAATCGTGGTAATCAGATCAAAGTTCAGTCTATCGTATATAACCCATTAAATTCTATACACATGCCACCATAACTACCCAATAACCCAACTTTTTTCATACTGTCCAAACACCAGTAATTACAAACCATCGATATTAACTAGCACACCACTAATATTCCACACATAACCCATTAGAAACATATGATTGAATATTTCATGTGGAGTGTGTATACCTCTTTGTTTTTTCCTATTACACCACCACAAGTTAAAAAGCAACCCATTAAGACCAGAGTATGAAATATGTCAAAACACCAGTAATTACAGATCACCGATATTAACTAGCACACCACTAATATTCCACACATAACCAATCAAACAGAAATATTGAATTTTTCATGTACAATGTGTATACCCCATCAAGACTAGAGTATGAACTATCCATAAATCAAACCACCGTGTTCATTTCCCAAACACTTTACCCATTCTCGGTAAACAATTAATCATGACTTTAAAGGAAAATCTATGTAGCCAACTCGACTCCTCCTTCAAAAGCAAAGCCGCCTCGTTCTTTTTAGACATGGCAGTGGTAGTGGTGCTCGATCGGAGCTCATGAAAGTGCATCCATGGCAGAGCCTGTAGCAGTAACTCGAAGGCGGCGATGACATCAGGAGCTCGGATTTTTTCTGTGATTTCCGCCAGACTTGTTGTATATATTGTTGTTCCATCAATACTGGAAAGACGAGCGATTTGCTTAGTCTCGTTTGCAAGGTACCGCCTCGTTCTTTTTAGCCATGGAAGTGGTAGTGGTGCTCGATGGCAGAGCCTGCAGCAGGAACTCGAAGGCGGCGATAACATCAGGAGCTTAGATTTTTCAGTGATTTCCGCCAGACTTGTTGTATATATTGTTGTTCCATCAATACCGGAAAGAATAGCGATTTGCTTAGTCTCATTTGCAGGGTATGTCGGAATATATGAATGAATTTCTTTTTTTAATTGTGAGATTAATTAAATATGATAGAAAAGTGGAAGCAGTTACAAAATGATATATATGGATTGAGATAATTATGGAAGAAATCTTATAAGATCAATTAACTACATGGGTAAGGATGGTATATCTATTAAAATGCTGGACCTTCTTGGGGTGAAATAATAGGTTGGACTCTTTGGGGGTGGGTTATTGGATTGTTAGACTTAATTGGCTAATATCACATTGATTATTTTTTACTAATAAAATAAATTTAATTATCATTGATAATTTTTTTTAATATATATTCATTAATTTTTGAGATTATTACCCAAGGGGTCTTGACGACACCACCTCGGGACCTAACAAGACCGGCTCTATACCCTCTTCTTACTAAAGGTCACAAACTAATTTTAACACTATAAGCCAAAAAATCAATTACCTTCTTACCCCTTTTTGTTTTTTATTTCCCTATATATACTAACTTATATCAAATAAAAATTAAAACCTAAAACACTCTCACTCTCTCCTCTCTCCTCTCTTTCTCTCTCGTTTTAAATTTATATCACGCAAAATGGAGCTCAACCTTCTTCTCCGAAAATCCATGGAGCTCGACCTTCTTCTCCAAAATAGGGTTTGAGTTGTTCGCCATGGAGGTTGCAGCCACAAATCCGTTCGAAGACATATCGTTCGTGTTCCATTCTACTCGTCAGATTTCTAATAGCAGCCATGGCTGCTGGTAAAGCTTGTGAGATGGCGGCCACAGGAGGTTCGAGATATGAGCAGATCTTGTTCTTGGAGAAGGATGCCTCGCTGGAGATACGAACGAGAAGAAGAAGGATGCGAATGAGAAGAAGGATGACTCGCCGGAGAAGAATGATATATTACGGTTCGTTGTCTGGATCTACTCCGTCGAGGGAGTCTGCCGTTGTCGAGGTTCGCGAAGCTCCGGCGTGACTGTTGCTTGAGCGAAGGAAAAAGGTATCTGTTCTACTTTAGATCTTCTCTTTCTTCTCGGACATTTGATGATGATGATGATGATTTTTTGATTGATGAGGAAGTTGTGTGAATTGGAGACTCGTTTGAACACGAACTGATTTATTCTAAAGCTTTTCCAAAGCCTTTCTCAGCCGAGCATAATACTTTCCTTTTTTTGCTGAGTATTATTCACAAACGAGCATAGTAGATCTGATGATGATGATGATTTATCGATTCATGAGGAAGATGTGTGAATTGGAGACGCGTTTGAATATTATTCATTCGTGGGAATTGTGGAAAGACTTGTGATGGACGATTTGTTTGAGATACATCATCGAGCATTGAGATTGTTTTCATATCTTCTTTGTATTTCTCTTTTTTCTTGTAGTTGTAACAATTTGGAAAATGAAACAATTTGGGTTTTCAGTGTATGCAACTACTTACAAAATGTTACTTAAATTCAATTAGTTGTGGTGATGTTGGTTTTTTGTGTTGAATTAAGAAATTATTTAAACTCAATAATTTTTGTCTAAATGCTCAACAGTTTACTGATTATACGAGAAATGCTCAGCCAGTTTACAGATTATACGAGAAACGCTCAGCAAGTTACTGAGCATGCTCAGTAAAGTTATTGAGCAGACGAGCATGCCTAGTAAAGTTACTCAACAAAAAAATTCGAATACTCAGCAACTTTTTTTGACACTTAGAATATTTTCAGATACTCAGCAACTTTTTTCTTGCTCAGTACCCCAGGCTCAGAACTTTTTTCAACGCTCAGATTATTTTCCGGCGGTGGTCGGCGGTGATCGGTGGTTGTGGTCGGAGCTGGAAATTTTTGTTTGTTAATGAAGGAGGAGAAAGAAAAAATGATAAAGGAGGAGAGAGAAAAATGGTAATGGAGGAGAGAGAATAATGGTAGTGGAGGAGAGAGAAGAATCTATTTTTTTTGTCTTATATGCACTAGAAGGGTAGTAATGATATTTGACATCTTATTGGCCTCTAACAATGAGAGAGGAATTGATTAGCCCCTTTGTGGCACTAAAATAATCTCTAAGACCCTATGGGTTATTGACCTATAATTTTTTAACTTTAAATTAAAAAAATTTAAAATTATAAATTATTATTTTTTTATATTTCTTTTCATTCATATATTATGACATAAAGATTATATTTAACTAAAATTCAGTTAATTTTTTTTATATTTTCTTATCTTATGTATTTATTAATTTTTTTTGTCTAATTTTTGTTATTATAAATTAAAAATCTATATTATATTTCAGAGTTTTTTCTAGGGTCTAGATATATCCACATAAGTGGTGGCCAGGATTAAATCTGGCTAAACATAAGTGGTGGTCAGGATTTAACCTGGCTAAACATAAGTGGTGGCCAAGATTGATTCTGACCCCACTTATTAATTTTTTTTATCCACAACACTAAAAACAAAAGAAAAAGAAAAGAAAAACTAAAAAAATCCCAAACCCGTTCATTTCACCAAAGTTCAGAAAACTTAAGCACTCTTCTCCTTTCAACACTGTTCGAAGCCTCGAAGACCATCACCATTCTCACCCTTTCACCGCCGTTTACAGACCATCATCGTTCTCCACCATCACCGATCGGTACTCTTCTCCTTCACCGCCGTTCAAAGCGTCGATCGATACTCTTCTCTTTCACCGCCGATCGATACACTTCTCTTTCACCGCCGATCGATACTCTTCTCTTTCACCGTCGTTCGAAGACCATAACCATTCAATACTCTGACCCCTAAAACCTCTAAGAACCGATCAATACTCTTCTCTTTCACCGCCGTTCGAAGACCATCACCATTCTCACCCTTTCACCGCCGTTCGAAGACCATCACGGTTCTCCACCAGCTCAACCCTTACCAATCGGGTTTCAATCCTCTGACCCCTAACACCTCTCAGCGCCGATCAAGAACCATTCTCCACCACCAAGCCGCTTCTTTTTCTCTATATATATGCTCGAAGACCATTCTCTAACAGCACCGTTCGAGCTTGCGCCACCGTTCAGGGACCATTCTCCACCAGTTTCTGTCGCCGTTCGAAGACCATTCTCCGCCACCGTTAGGTATGACCATTCTCCGCCACCGTTAGGTATGCTTCTTCATTTTACCCTTTCTCTTTCTCGATCTAACAGTTTCATTTTGGTATGCTTCTTCATTTTATTGTTCTTTTTCATTGATAATTTTCTTTTCTGTTAAACTTTGCTTTTCTTAACAGTTTCCGCCACCGTTCAGGGACCATTCTCCACCAGCTTCTGCCACCGTTCACTAACGAACTTTGTATTTTAATTGGTAAATATACATTGTGAGTCTGTTATGATATAATGAATTTGGCATTTTTTGCATTTTTGAAATTCCGGTATGTTGAGTGTTAAAAAATGTTTATGAAATTTGTATTTTAATTGGTAAATATACATTGTTTCAGGTTTAATTGCAAGGTTTCTTGAATGTATTTTAATTGGTAAATATACATTATATCACTTCTTCAAATTGCAAGGTTTTTATTTTTTAACTTTCTGTTATTTTGATTTATTGAGTTTCTTGTTAATTTTGGTCTTAATTCTTTCTTTTCTTTCTTTCTGGTGCTATAAGGGACCTTCTTTGCATATAAGGGACCTTCTTTGAGTGTAGAGAAAGGTGTTCCTTATTTTTGGCTCACTGTTATGAATCATGAATGAAGTATCATCTCAGGAGGTAATGGTTTAGAATTTTCTTGCATTTAAATCGTTGCAAGTTAAAGAATTGAAGCAAATTTTTTCTGTTTTAGATAACTGAACTAGATGAAGATGCTCTAAAGTGGAGGTAATGGTATACCTGCAAAAGGTATACTTCGAAACTGAAATTATATCTCTCTTAATGGTAAGTGTGCAAAATGGCCAAATTATAACAATTTTATTGTTTGATTGGAAAACTGTGAATATTTAATAAGTCATGTACTATGAAATTATACTTCGATTTGTTTCTTGAGTTTTATATTTACTTTTAAATCTGTATAATTTCAGTAAATTATGGAGCTGACGCAAATGGAGGAGTCAACTTTGATTCGGGGTCATTATTTTTGGTTTTTCCATAATAGGTAAGTGCGCAATTTGGCCTTATATATTTATTTAATTACTTTTTTTATCCATTTGGAAGAAATTATGGAATACATTAATTTATTTTTTGACTTTCTTGCAGAAAATAGCCATTTGGCAGAAATTATGGAGCTACCAATTTACCTTTTATTTTTGTTATCTATATATAAAAATACTAAAACTATTTTGGAAAATAACATCAATTAAGGATATTTTTTTCCTTAATACAAAGTCAAATAATTACTAAATTAGGTCGAATGTTTTAATGCTTTGAGAAGAATTGATACTTTCCTTAATTTAGGTTAATTAACTTATCATTTAACAAGTTTTCGTCTATATAATACAATACTAAAATCATTTCTAAACCATCCATCTTTTCTTCTTCATTTAGCATTTAAAACACCAGTTGGGGCATCTCCATATCGCATGGTCTACGGCAAAGCGTGTCATCTACCTACATGAAGAAGAAGAATCTAAAAGCCCAAGTATAAGTACTGATCTCCCGTGATTAACCAAGCATGTTGAGTTGGTCAATCACACTTTGAATCTCTGGCCGATTCTTTCTGTAAAGATCGGTACAGTCTTTTGCTAGGTCAGCTAGTTTCTTTGCAGTTGCAAAATTACAGTCATCGCCAAAACTGCTATGACGAATGGTCTCTTCCCTTCGTAACTTCACTCCAGCCACCACGGAAATATGTATCTCAGGATCATCATTGTATTCGTGATATTTCTTCACCTGAGTCATTGGTTTGCTATATTTCGACCCAAATTCACCAGGCACCTTCCTCACCGCAACATCTTTCATTAAAAGCTCCAAGATAATGACTCCAAGACTAAATATATCATCACTCAAATCCAATTTATCTGTTAGTTAATGCACTGTTAAAATATACACGATACTAACACCAAATAAATTAATATATGCTTGCATTAATGTTATTCATACCGATCTCTTTTCTGACAGTAGAGGATAACAACAATAACCAGATGAAGTAGTTTTAATCTTTCCTCCTTTCTCTCCAGCAGACCCGAAGTCGCACAAATAAATGTTATTGTTCTATTGAGAGTTGATAATAAGAGACAGTTAATAAGCTAAAGCAGATATATAAGCTATAGTTAAGCACCATTTCTTACATTTTACTTACGTTATTGATGTCTCCTCATTTGTGATAGATTTATATTAGGATGAGACATCATTTTTAGTGATTTAGAAGTCATTATAGTCGATTTTCTTGAGAAATGCTACACTTTCCTATTTTGAGTCTTGATTTAGTAAAATAATATTTTTAGAGCATATTGGGTTTAATTGTTTATTTAGTGTGTAGCTTTAAAGATAATTATGGAGCTTAACTAGAGTCCAAGTCAAAGATTACAACTTATGGAAAGAGATTTGCATGGTAATTTGAGATAAGGAAATAAAAGCTAAAAAGATGGAAAAGGAAAAGCTGCCTAAATCTGGGATTCTGCATACACGTCCAAAGATATGCGTTTTTACCTAAGAAATAGGCCGAATCTGGTGATTTCCTTCTACAGGGTCAAGATAATTCTGTTGTGATTCTTTTGGTATCTTATGGAGCTCAATCCGACCAATAACGAAGAAGATATGCTCAAAACGGTCCAACAGTGTTTATCTTTATTTCCATACGAATTAGAGTTGGGCTTGGAGTCCACTACTTACTTCTCCTTCAAGAAAACGAATTAGGGCTTCCAAGACACCTATAAATACACCCTTATACCATTGTAAACATGTCCTTGCTCAGTTGCAAAGTATAGGCTTAGTCTTTACTTATATTTTCTCAGTTTTAAACAATACCTTAGTCCTTTACATTAATATTCATCCTTAGAATCAAGCTATTCGTCCAAGAAGCAAGTTGACCTGTAGAGGAAGACAAGAAGAAGAAGATTGGAGACTGACAACTACTCTTCTACATCTCACCTTCTCTATATTTAGAGTAATTAGCTATAGATCTATTCTCAACCATATTTCTAAGCTTTTATTATGTAAGTTTACTTTTAATTGTTGGATTATTATTTTGTCTTTAAATACTATTTGTTATTTTAATTGATTAAGCTTGGCGTATATTGTTATTATGTGTTTTGACTTATTTCCCTAGATCTGATCAATCTTAGGATTAATCTTAGTTATTGACAACACCACATAATCGTCTAGTGTAACTAGATAGCCATTAAGGTTTGATTTAATCACCAATCATTACTTAGGAATCCCTAGTAGTGGAGAGGTTGCTCCTAAGTCTAAGAAAAGGCTAGGTAGAATTTAGAATCCTGGTTAATATATAATGCTTAATGTGACAGGTTAGAATAACAATTTAGTAATAGACATAGTAATCCTAATCTATTAGACTTACATCCATCTTTAGTTATTTGTTTTGTTTATTTGTTTTATTTATTTATTTGCATTAAATAGTATTCATATTATTTTATCTTTTCATATTTTATTCTAAACATATAAATTCATCTACGCTTGTTAAATATAAGTAGATTTAACGGATACAATCCCTGCGAACGAACTTCACTTATCATTAAAACTTGCATACGATCTGTGATACTTGCAGTGAGTTCCGTGGTTCTCAAGGGTGTGTGACTCTTTATTATTATTCTTATTTATCTATTATTTTATCACACCTTTGCCCCCACCAGTTATCAACTAGAATATTTTGAGGCTTGATATCTCCGTGTATTACATTCGAATCAGAAATGCATTTGATGGCCTTTCCAAGTCAATCTTTGGCCTAAAGTTTCATCAATAAAAAATGAAATGTAAAAACATATACTCAATATTACTCAAACGGTAACATCCTCTGCATTTACCTTATATGGCCTTATGTAGAGTATTTGGCTTGAAGTCAAGCACCAAATATCTGACCTCATGTGTCTCTGCATACCCAATTAAATTGACAATGTTTGGATGGTGATGAACCATGTTGTGCATGCTTATCTCTTCCTACAATTATTTTTATATACTAACTTAGGAAAGTAAATATGCTATATATAATACATTAAAAAAACACACACAAAAATCATATCTAAACACTTAATCACACTGGAGCTAGCGGATATAAAATGTAATTCTACTCTTATCAAATATTATCATTTAATTAATCAAGAATCACCTTTATTATATGTAAATCTATTGCAGTACAGCTCATTAAAAATTAAAATCTATGTAAAGCATGCAGAAAATTCTAAAGAAATGAAGCGTATGTATCTCCAAAAAATGGCTCCAAGAAATGTTCATTTTCTACCTAATATACCCCTGTCCTCCCCAGCAGCAACACTCCTCGATTTTCCCCACGTCAACCCTAGGCAAAAAAGGCCTCAAAAAGACCTAAACATCTACCCCGCCAAGCCCAAAAAATACCACCCGAACTTACTTATGTTATCTCAATCAATTATAACCATGCATGGTCAAGGTTATGCTCAACCACAAAATCCAAGAAAAGGTTATTTAAGGGATGGTGTTTTTATTTGGAAATGACTTTAGTTTATACAGTATTGGGAAAATATGAAATGATAATTATGCATTTTATGAAAAGTGTATAACCAAATGGAAGATACCTTGAAATCCTCCTTTGAGAACTTCTGGATAGGATAACTTTTGACCGCAATAGGTTTATGTGCAAAGAAACATTTGTGTACCCTTGCAAAGCCCCCATTACAAATAAGCTCTTCCTCAGACGCCGTAATTTCTAAAATTTCTTCATTGTCAAACGGTATCAGATTCATCTTGGTATTATTTGATGTTCCCGCTATTTTACTACTTCTCTATCAACTCGATCGTATTCCTTTCACCTTACTCTTGGTTATTGTTACTGTTATTCTTGAAAGCTGCGCCCCTAAACCCTGCTTAAACTAGTTCCTTGGAACAATTATGTAGATAAGTATCTTTGAAAGTAAAGTTTCTTTAATTCACCAACCGTATTATTGTTATAAGAATATCTGGTCAAGTGTTATACAAAACCTAACAAGAAAACTAATTCCAATGCTTAACAAATATTATTTACTATCTACCGTATACTAATAACTACTTTAATGCTTCTAAATATAAGGGTTTTAGCAATGTTTTAAAGAGTAGCTAGTTAGGTGAACGATCACTGTCGAGAGCTTGGATATGATAACTTTTGACCGCAACGGGTTTATGTGCAAAGAAACATTTGTGTACCCTTGCAAAGCCCCCACTTCCAATAAGCTCTTCCTCAAACGCCGTAATTTCTAAAATTTCTTCATTGTCAAACGGTATCAGATTCATCTTGGTATTATTTGATTTTCCCGCTGTTTTACTACTTCTCTATCAACTCGGTCGTATTCCTTTCACCTTACACTTGGTTATTGTTACTGTTATTCTTGAAAGTTGTGCCCCAAAACCCTGCTTAAACTAGTTTCTTGGAACAATTATGTAGATAAGTATCTTTGAAAGTAAAGTTTCTTTAATTCACTAACCGTATTGTCATAAGAAAATCTGGTCAAGTGTTATACAAAACCTAACAAGAAAACTAATTCCAATGCTCAACAAATATTATTTACTATCTACCGTGTACTAATAACTACTTTAATGCTTCTAAATATAAGGTTTTTAGCAATGTTTTAAAGAGTAGCTAGTTAGGTGAACGATCACTGTCGAGAGCTTGGATATTTTCCTAAGACGGTTTTAAATTGTTTTAGAAAAAAAATATATATATTGATTTTTGGAAAGAAAATCTTTCAACCAAATATATAATATAAGTAACACTAAATGAGTGTTTTTTTTTTAATTTTTTAACCTTTATTTCCAAAATAATTACAAGAAAAATGTTTAGGAAAAAATAATGTTAAACATATAGGCGGTTCTTCCTTATTTATTGTTAAATGATAAAATATTAATTAATTAGCATTAATTAAGAAAAGATGCTCCTCGAAGGAGTACATTTACCCGGTAACATCCTCTGCATTTACCTTCTTTGGCCTTATGTAGAGTATTTGGCTTGAAGTCAAGCACCAAATATCTGACCTCATGTGTCTCTGCATACCCAATCAAATTGACAATGTTTGGATGGTGATGAACCATGTTGTGCATGCTTATCTCTTCCTGCAATTATTTTTTATATACTAACTTAGGAAAGTAAATATGCTATATATAATACATTAAAAAAAAACACACAAAAATCATATCTAAACACTTAATCACACTGGAGCTAGCAGATATAAAAGGTAATTCTACTCTTATCAAATCTTATCATTTAATTAATCAAGAATCACCTTTATTATATGTAAATCTATTGCAGTACAGCTCATTAAAAATTAAAATCTATGTAAAGCATGCAGAAAATTCTATGTATCTTCAAAAAATGGCTCCAAGAAATGTTCATTTTCTACCTAATATACCCCTGTCCTCCCCAGCAGCCACACTCCTCGATTTTCCCCACGTAAACCCTAGGCAAAAAAGGCCTCAAAAAGACCTAAACATCTACCCCGCCAAGCCCAAAAAATACCACCAGAACTTACTTATGTTATCTTTATCAATTATAACCATGCATGGTCAAGGTTATGCTCAACCACAGAATCCAAGAAAAGGTTATTTAAGGGATGGTGTTTTTATTTGGAAATGACTTCAGTTTATACAGTATTGGAAAATTATGAAATGATAATTATGCATTTTATGAAAAGTGTATAACCAAATGGAAGATACCTTGAAATCCTCCTTTGAGAACTTCTGGATAGGATAACTTTTGACCGCAACGGGTTTATGTGCAAAGAAACATTTGTGTACCCTTGCAAAGCCCCCACTACCAATAAGCTCTTCCTCAGACTCCGTAATTTCTAAATTTTCTTCATTGTCAAACGGTATCAGATTCATCTTGGTATTATTTGATTTTCCCGCTGTTTTACTACTTCTCTATCAACTCGATCGTATTCCTTTCACCTTACTCTTGGTTATTGTTACTGTTATTCTTGAAAGCTGCACCCCTAAACCCTGCTTAAACTAGTTTCTTGGTACAATTATGTAGATAAGTATCTTTGAAAGTAAAGTTTCTTTAATTCACTAACTATATTATTGTTATAAGAAAATATGGTCAAGGGTTATACAAAACATAACAAGAAAACTAATTCCAATGCTTAACAAATATTATTTACTATCTACCGTGTAATAATAACTACTTTAATGCTTCTAAATATAAGGGTTTTAGCAATGTTTTAAAGAGTAGCTAGTTAGGTGAACGATCACTGTCGAGAGCTTGGATAGGATAACTTTTGACCGCAACAGGTTTATGTGCAAAGAAACATTTGTGTACCCTTGCAAAGCCCCCATTACAAATAAGCTCTTCCTCAGACGCCGTAATTTCTAAAATTTCTTCATTGTCAAACGGTATCAGATTCATCTTGGTATTATTTGATGTTCCCGCTGTTTTACTACTTCTCTATCAACTCGATCGTATTCCTTTCACCTTACTCTTGGTTATTGTTACTGTTATTCTTGAAAGTTGCGCCCCTAAACCCTGCTTAAACTAGTTCCTTGGAACAATTATGTAGATAAGTATCTTTGAAAGTAAAGTTTCTTTAATTCACCAACCGTATTATTGTTATAAGAAAATCTGGTCAAGTGTTATACAAAACCTAACAAGAAAACTAATTCCAATGCTTAACAAATATTATTTACTATCTACCGTATACTAATAACTACTTTAATGCTTCTAAATATAAGGGTTTTAGCAATGTTTTAAAGAGTAGCTAGTTAGGTGAACGATCACTGTCGAGAGCTTGGATATGATTACTTTTGACCGCAACGGGTTTATGTGCAAAGAAACATTTGTGTACCCTTGCAAAGCCCCCACTTCCAATAAGCTCTTCCTCAAACTCCGTAATTTCTTAAATTTCTTCATTGTCAAACGGTATCAGATTCATCTTGGTATTATTTGATTTTCCCGCTGTTTTACTACTTCTCTATCAACTCGGTCGTATTCCTTTCACCTTACTCTTGGTTATTGTTACTGTTATTCTTGAAAGTTGTGCCCCAAAACCCTGCTTAAACTAGTTTCTTGGAACAATTATGTAGATAAGTATCTTTGAAAGTAAAGTTTCTTTAATTCACTAACCGTATTGTCATAAGAAAATCTGGTCAAGTGTTATACAAAACCTAACAAGAAAACTAATTCCAATGCTCAACAAATATTATTTACTATCTACCGTGTACTAATAACTACTTTAATGCTTCTAAATATAAGGTTTTTAGCAATGTTTTAAAGAGTAGCTAGTTAGGTGAACGATCACTGTCGAGAGCTTGGATATTTTCCTAAGACGGTTTTAAATTGTTTTAGAAAAAAAATATATCTATTGATTTTTGGAAAGAAAATCTTTCAACCAAATATATAATATAAGTAACACTAAATGAGAGTTTTTTTTAATTTTTTAACCTTTATTTCCAAAATAATTATTGATTTTTTAACCTTTGTGATTTTATTGATGATGAAATTGTATTATTGTAACCCTTTGCTGGGGTAATAGTGAATGGAAAAGAAGCTACGAGCTAAATTTGCCAACAAGGGCATTAAAAAGAGAGAATATATATATATGAAAAATACTGTGATATCTCAACATCAAAAAGAGAGTCATAGCTATACAAAAGAAAAAATTGATATGAAAAGAATATATATTCGGACCGGCAAAGTGGATTTTATATCATCAAAGGTTTTAATTGGGTTAATTGGGGATGCACATCAAAAGAATCAATAAATTGGGTTGAGTGAGAACATCTTCGAGTGAAAACTCAAGATCTAGGGCGATTCGTTGACGGCTAGTGAGGAGAGAGCCAAAAGCTCACTTTTCATTATCCAAATATACCACACCCGTCCTTAAGCCAAGTTATAACCAAGACCTTAGGATTTCTAACTGCTAGATAGAGAAACGATTGAGCTATTAGGTAGTAGGTAAGTGGACCTTTGGATGCTGTATTTGGGACCTATGAACAACCTATAGCCATTAACTTGAACTAAGTTATCATCCTCTCCTTCTGGCATTGCGAAATTAATCTGGACTTGAATTTATGGATTGTTGATTACATGTATATTAAGCATATTTGTGCATTATTTCTTAAACATTACTACATGAGACTTTTTAGATATTTTGCTCTAGGATCATTCATTATGTTCTGTTCTTATTCTCCTCCTACTTCTTCTTCTTGACTACCCTACTGTTCTTTACTTTTATTGTATCGGGACGATACAACTTTGAGTTGGGGGTCTTGATGTCTCCTCATTTGTGATAATATAATATACTTCAGAGACATCATTTTAGGCTTATTTATTAGTTTATAGGTCGATCTTAGCTTAATTTATTACACTTTCCTATTTTGAGTCTTGATTTGTAGAATTATTATTTTTAGAGCATATTGGGTTTAATTGTTTATTTAGTGTGAAGCTTTAAAGATAATTATGGAGATTAATTAGAGTCCAAGTCAAAGACTACAACTTATGGAAAGAGATTTGCATGGAAATTGGAGATAAGGAAACAATTGCTAAAAAGATGGAAAAGGAAAAGCTGCCTAAATCTGGGATTCTGCACACACGTCTAAAGATTGGTGTTTTTACCTAAGAAATAGGCCGAATTTGGTAATTTCCTTCTCCAGGGTCTAGATAATTCTGTTGCGATTCTTTTGGTATCTTATGGAGCTCAAACCGACCAATAACGAAGAAGATATGCTCAAAACGGTCCAGCAGTGTTTATCTTTATTTCCATACGAATTTGAGTTGGACTAGGAGTCCATTACTTTCCTTCTCCTTCAAGAAAACGAATTAGGTCTTCGTATAACCTATAAATACAGCCTCTTAACACTCTAAAATCATCCTTGGCCAGACCCTAAGGCCAAAAGGAAGCTGCAACACAAGAGAAGAAGTCTGGAAGGAGCTGTGCATCAATCATGTCTCCTTCAACCTCTTATTTTGTAATTCTTTCTTCTTCTTTTCTTTGTATGAACTAATTCTCTTAGCTTAGGTTTTGCATAATGTATAATCTATGAATTCTAATTCTTCTATCTAAGTTTCTTTGGGAATTATATGTTTTAATCTGATATTAGCTACTTACCTTTATATTTGATTATGTGTTTTGATTTAATGATTGTTTTCCTTGCTAGTGCACGAGTATAGGATTACCTTAATAGTGGTTAGATGGTCACCGTAACTGGGTGTTTAACTATTGAACCACCACATAACGTCTAGTGTCGATAGCAGTTCTGACAAAACATACTTCTAACTAGATAGTCATTAGGGTTTGTTTTAATCACCGTATCACCAAGATTGCAGTATTTGCTTAGGGCCTTAGTGGCGTTTGATAACCCTATTTGAAATCACTTCTTGGTTGTGACGTATCCCCCTTAGTCGCTCTCAAGGTCTAAGCTTGGGGAATTTAGAATCCTGACTAAGTATACCAAGAGCTAATATTCTCCCTTATTAACTAGATTCATAGATAGAATTAGAAGGATTAGTGCATACTAGTAAAACCTAAGCTATATCTTTCATACTATCTTCTTTCTTTTCTTTTATTTATTTTATTGTCTTTTCATTTAGTAGTTTAGTTTTCTTATTTAAAAAACCAAATAAATATTTGTCTATCTCTTCTTTCTACTTGTGTATTATCTTTCTATCTTTTATATCTGCACTTGATAATTTGCATAAGTTCTCTCTAACTTTCGTTAGTCCCTGAGGAACGAATCTTCTTATCATTAAAACTTGCATACGTCCTGTAATACTTGCAGTACAGTGTTAGTTTAGGGTGTGTATTTGCACTTATTTATATCCTTATTTTATCACACCTTAGGCCACACCATGAAGCCTTCTTGTGGATTATACATGGGATGTGGTGGAGCTTTTATTTGGTAGCTCAAACCTTTTTGATAGAAAGTTTGACTTCAGGCCCCATGTATATTTGGTGTGCAATAATTCTCCATACCTAAGAAACCTGAGAAGAGACTAAAAAGAAAATACGTAAAATTGAAAACAAATAAAAACTTCTACACTAAATAAACACAAATAAACTAAATTAAAGATAAATCCCCAGCAGCGGCGCCAAAAACTTGGTGGGGGAAAAGGTGTGATAAAATAATGATTTAAGTAATAATAAATATAAGGACACACACCCTTAACAACCATGGAAACCCACTGTAAGTATCGCAGATCGTTTGCAAGGTTAGTTAGTAAATAAATTGCGTTCGCAGGGATTTAATCTATTAGATTTACTTGTGTATACAGATAAGTGTAGGAGAAATTACTTGTTTGATAAAAAGATAACAAAAGAAATAGTATTTATTTGGTTTTTAGATGTAACGATAATAATGCAAATAAATAAATATTAAAGAATGGAGGTGAGAGATATAGCTTAGAATTGCTAGCATGCACTTATCCTTCTAAATCTAATTCTAGTTATAAGGGTAATTAAAACTCTTAAAGTAAATAGTTAGGATTCTATATTCCTCTTAACCCCCTTCCAGGTGAACTTAGGTGGCAAACTAACAATTACCAGGGGACTTGGGTACGGGGACCCTGCGCAATGGTCGGTGGTGAAATCAAGCCCTAGTGACTATCTAGTTAGGCAAGCCCGTCAGGATCACTACCGCACACTAAACGTTTATGTGGTGTTTCAATAATTGGACACCCCTTCTGGGTGACCATCCAACTACGAAAGACAGACCTAAGGTGATCAAGATAAGGGCTGGAAATAAGTCAAAGCACATAAAACAGATATATAGAATAATAAGTAGCTCAACCAATTTAAAAGTATATTCCCAAATAACGTGAAAACAAATAAAAGAATTAGAACTCGAAGATTATACATATGCGAACCCAAGCTATGGGAAAATTGGTTCATAACTAAAGACATAGAAATAAACTAAGGATAAAATTAATTAGAAACAATGTTAAGCTAAAGAATCAAATACAATTTACCCTAATGATAGAGGGATAGGATGGAGAAGAGGAGTTTGTGACTCTCCAACTTCTTGTCTTCCTCTCTAGGTCTTCTTGCTTTTTTGGATGACTAAACTTAATGCTAAGAACTAATATTAAAGCAAGGACATGTTTACAATGATAAGAGAGTGTGTGTGTGTGTGTGTGTGTATGTATAGGTGTTTTCTAACCCTAGGTCGAAATCTTGGAGTGCAAGGAAAGTAATTTGAGTCCAAACCCAAATGCGTTTCCTAAAATATAGGACAGGATAAACACTGCTCAATGTTTTGGTCATATCTCCTTCGTTACTGGCTTAAATTTCGCGTACTTTATATCAAAACGACCGCAGCAAAAAGAGATCATCCAAAATCGCAGCCAATTTAGAGTTATCTTCACTTTAGTAGACGTAGTTGCAGAACTGGCAGATTTATTGGGCAGCTTTTCTTTTCCTAATTCCACTTTGTATCCTTTTATCTCCTGATTCCTCGTGGATCTTCTTTCATTAACTCATTATAATTAATTTGGCATTTAATTATATTCCATAAACCTTAAGAGCTTCACATTAACAAACAAATTAAACCAAATATGCTCTAATAGTAATAAATCATCAAATCAAGACATGAATTAAGAAATTATCTAATAATGAGGAAAATCCCTTAACAATTATTCAAATACACCTAAAATGATGTCTCAAACCTACATTAATATATCACAAATATGGATACATCAAATATTAAACTTATGCAAGAGTTGTTGAGGGGATATAACGATCATAGTAGCTTTTCTAGGTGCACAATAAAAATTGATTTGTGTAAAAAGTATGATTCTATTTCATGGGATTTTCTTCATGGAGTGTTTAAGGGTTTGAACTTCCCTTAAAGGTACGTCGATTGGATAATGGTTGGTGTTACTACTACTTATTATACAGTGGGAATAAATGGTGAGGTACAAGGCTTCTTCAAAGATGAGAAAGGGTTAAGACAAAGTGATCCACTCTCCCCCTATCTCTTTATTCTTTGTCTTGAATATTTTTCGATGATTTTGAGCAAAATACAAATCAAGGTTTCAAGTATAATCCCAAATGTGGGAAAGTGAATATTCTCATCTTGCCTTCGCCGATGATTTAATACTTCTTTCTAAAGTGTGTCATGATTCCGTAAGGATACTAATGGATAACTTGAAGAGTTTTGGTGATTGTTTGGGGCTTCATTCGAATGTGATAAAGTTGATTTATTATGTTGGTTTCAAAAGTGAAGTGCTCGAGAATATCTTTGAAACATCGCATTTGGAGAAAGGAGATATGCATTTCCTTTACTTAGGAGTACCTCTTGGAGTTTCGGTTTTGCTTTCAGGAGATTTAAACCTATTATTGACAAATTAGAGAGGTATATAAGATCTTCGAATGCAACATATCTTTCTATTTGCGGGAAGATTGGAACTAATTAGATCGCTTCTTCAAAGGGTAATTTGCATTTGGTTTTCTATCTTTTCGGTTCTGGTTTGTGTGAGGGATCGAATTATGAGTATATGTAGGAATTTTTATTGGGGTAGTAAATCGCCGCAGATTAAGTGGAGTAAAACTTGTACTTCAAAGGATAAAGGTGGGCTTGGGTTAAAGGATTTGGTTGCTTGGAATAAATCATTATTATTGAAAATATTTTGGAAGATTTTTGACAAAAGGGATTAGTTTTGGATTTAATGGATTCATGGGGAATATCTTAAAAATATAAATTTTTGGGTGTGGAAGCCAAACAAGTTGGATTTTTCTCTTTTGAAGAGTATTTGGGATTTAAACGATGAGATCTAGATTTCACTTGGGTTTTGAAGGAAGAGAGAATATTTGGCTATGTGATTCTTCACGGCAAATGATCATCCAATTATTATTAAGGAATCTAGTGGTAAATTTTTTGCTTTATATGAGAAACCATATTTTCGCCAATTATATTTTGTTAAATCTTGGCCAATATAATTTGGAACTCTTGTGTTATTCCAAAAAATGTCATTATTATTTGGATGGCATTGAATAAGACTCGAGACAAAAAATAGAATGACATACTTGGAATTGGATCCACTGTGTGAATTGTGCAGTGAGAATTTTGAATCGAATAAACATCTTTTTCTTAATGTGATTTCGCTAGATATTTTTGGGATGAGGTAAAAAAGTGGTTGGAAATCGTAAAGGAGGTGGATACCTTATTGAGTGCATTGAAGTGGCTAAAGAAGCTCGAAGCACATGAGAATTGGAGAAGAAAGATTTGGAGGATAGCTTTCAGAGCTACTATTAATTACTTTTGGGGGCGAGAAATAATCTTGCCATGAGAGGCGAGCCTTCATCGAAGGAAGCGGTTGTCAAGGAGATTAAGTGGTGCACCTATTGTATGTTATTCTCTTTGTTCCTTCATCGTGCCTTCTTGGATGATAATGGGAGTTTAACTTGTAATATTGTGAGATAGTTGATAATACATAACTTGTTGCTACCTTAAGCCTTCGGGCCAGGTAGGTAACTCTTTGTATAGTGTACAGTTTCTCCTTTTATATTTAATACAACTGTTTACCCAATAAAAAAACAAATCTCATCTCATCTCAGAGTTGATGGGACAGATCACATACACGATTAAAAATAAATTGTTTCTTAGTTATTACATATTAAATCTCAAAATCTGTGCATCATATTTAAAAAAAATATAGATGAAAAACTACGATCTTTAATTATTAAAAATAATTGAAAAATATTTTTTCCTATTATTTTTTGAACTGTAAAATAAAAGTAAAAAAAAAAATTGAATATATATATAAAAGAAAAAATATTAAATTTAAGTTAGATAAAAAAATTAAAATAGTTTTATTCATTAATTATTTAATTTTATAATTAGATGGCGTTGTTTGGTCAAAAATAATAAAAATGAGATTGCACCACCGACACGGGTGGAAAATGCACCACACTAAAGGGTGAAAAGGGTGGAGATGGAAAGGGGAAATTATACGGCAACGAAATAAGAGAGAACGACCCACGCTAAAATGAAAAGGAAAGCTCCAGAACAACAAAAACTCCCAACATGCCCCAATTAGTAAAAACTGCCAAATAAAGAGACGGCGCTGCGAACTTCTTAATGTACCAACTGACATAGAAGAACTTGAATAAAAGGTGAACGGCAGACACCCTTTATGTTCACTTCCACACCGAGAAGACACCAAGTTGATTCTGCAACCTCCAAACCAAACTGGCAACCTGCAACAAATACTAGCAACCCAAACCACACAACACCTTCTAGAAAATCCCACAAAGTCACGAGTCAAGAAAATCAAACAAGAAAAGTACGAAAACAAGTAGTTTCGAATGAACGGCAAACACACAAAACTTTTATTTCCCATCTTTTCTAATCCAATAATCCCGACCCTAAGTGAATCACCACCTGTAACTAATATGGGAAGACAAAAAGATAAAGTAACAAACCAAAGGCCTATAAGACCCAAAGTGCAGTGTTCAGATCGTTGACTACTCAAGTAGAAGTACACGGCAGGAAACAAGATCAACCCAATCCAAAGAGAAACATCACAAAAGCCAACTAGTTCCAACTCAAACCAAACAAATCCAGTCTAAACCAAAGCAGCGCAAAAGAAGCAACCAAACTGATCTGTGACTTGGACAGTGGCGTCAAAAAGAGTGGCCTTCAAAAGGTTATTGTCTTCAAAAGGATCAAACTCGTTTACAATCACAAAGCACCATATTTCAAAGAACAGCCCACGCCAACACTCTATCTGCTGGCCCAAAATGGCCCAAAAGAAGTCGTCCTCAGTGGCCCAAAACATTGCTTGCCACGCCACAGCACTGTAAACAGAAAACTCAGGCGGGAGAGGCTTTTGTTGGCGCTGCTCAAGAGACTCAAATCCAAAACAATGGAACGGCCAATGTAGCCTAAACCAACACCTCAAAAAAACCACAGACAAACTTGTAAATACTCCAAATCCGTAAAAGCAGAGAAAAGGCTGTGAAAAAACTGTTGCTGGAAAATGGAGGGAAGGGCTGAGACTGGGAGAAAGACATAGACAAAGCAAAAACTAAATGAAAAAAGATAGGTAAAAGGACAAGGAGGGGCCGCCGTCGCCTGGAAGAGAGAGGAGGAGAGGCGAAGGCGGCGGCGGCAGATCTAGGGTTATTTGGGCTGTGATACAAAACAGAGAGAGAGAACGAAATGTCTTTAGCGTACAAGTACTTTTACCAAATCAATTTTTTTCCTAATTTATTATTTTAGTTAGCTAAGGTTTTCTCTAGTTATTCCTTACCTAAGACTTGGATTTGTAATCCTTTTTATGAACTATTATCTATTACTTGTAATGACTAACGGTTTTGGTCCTACTGGTATAGGATAGCCCAATTTTTTATCGTTTTAATATATAAGTCCCTTATGTCTAAAAAAAAGTCAACCCTAAACCATGTATAAGCCCATCAATCCACACGCCCTCAATATCTAAAAGGGGCAATTATAAATAAGAGCCCAAACAACCTGTGACTTAATAAATAAAGTCCTCCCCACTAACTAGTAATTACCCATCTAACTAAATACCCAAAAGCCCCAAAATAGCCCTCCCTCTATACCCATATCACAGAGAAACCCAAAAAACCCAAACCCATTTCCCATTTAGAATCGAAAGACAAAACCACCCCCATTAACTGTGCTCTCTGTGAACCCAACCCTATCCCCTTCTGTTCTCTCTCATATGAACCCGACAACCGCCCCCATCTTCCACCTTCCCACCATGGCCTCATGCTGCTCCTCCCTCTTCTCTCTCCTGTGAACGGCATCCCTCACCGCACTCCACCAAAACTCAGCCCTCTTCTCTCTGTAAAACAACCTTCCCATCAGTGCCGCCATCTTCTCGCTGCTGCAGATTCGAAGAAGCCCTCTTCTCGCTGCTGCAAATTCGACCAGATCCACCACCAACAACCCGTTCGCTGCTCCGATGTCGTGGAACAATCTCACCTGAGAAGACCTCCACGGATCTCGCCTGAGAAGACCTCCGTGGCGCCTCTACCCTCCCCTCCCATCTCATCCTTCTGCGTCTCTGCAGACCACCAACCCCACCCCCAGAAACCCGACCCACCACCACCACCAGCACCAACAGCATCGAGCCACCACCACCGCAGTCATCACCAAACAGCAGCAAACCAACGGATCTGGAACCACCATTGCTGCTGCTGCAAACTCCGATCGAGATTCACCATCCCCTAACCATGCTGCTCTCTGTGAACATCACCACCACACCACCGTCACCTGCGTGAAGAAGTCCATCGTCCACCCCCCCTCCATTGCTGCTGCTGCAAACAGAAGCCACCACCACCGGCAGAACTCACCTTCCCACTCACGGCCTGTGCAGCGACAGCAGAGCAGATTCTGATTAAAGTTGTCCAAATTGCAGATCTGCTCGTGAGTTGTGATATTATTTCTGCAGATATGTTTTTCTTTTTGTTTATTATTTATCTAAATTGTTCCTCTCTTTTTTGCAGGTGCGTGGCTGGGTACAGACCCACTGGGTAGAGCCCCACATCACCCAGTTCGGCGTTCACGCAGCAGTAAAGCCGCTCACCAGCGCCATTTCAGATCGAGCAATGTGAACGTTCTCATGAGACTTTATGCTTTGCTATTGCTTCTGTGCACGTTCCCGTTACACTATATGTCACAATGTGCACGTTCCCATGAGAACGTATTTCATATTGTACGCGTACCCATCTAGATGTTGTTCGAGATGGGTCTGTACCCATTTAGACTTTTACTTGGACAGCCCATTGAAGGACTTAATAAAATTTAACAAACTAAAAAAAGTTAAAAAAAAAATACACACATCTGAATAAAAATAAGTGAAGCGTAAAATGGGTCTGTACCCAGTTAAACCCCGTTGTGCGCGTACCCATGACGAAGGTAACTATCCTCAGGGGTAAGAAGGTAATGTTAAGTAACTAAAAATCCAACTAAAAACTTCATAAGAAATCCTAACTAAGTAGGACTTTAAAAATAAGTTTTTGGAGAATTTGGGATTCTATTTGTAATTTCCTCTATCTAAAATATGGCTCCCCACCCATTCATTTGAACCCCTTTCTACTAACATATGAGAGTATCCATATAACTTGACAAATACACACATAGTAAGCTACGAATATTGGCGTACATCTCCAATCATCCATGTTCTAAAGATCAGAAATATTACAAACGACTTCACACACAGTCCACTCATGGTTTAATTTACTTAAAATGATAAAAAAAAAAAAAAAAAAAAAAAAAAAACATGTGATCTAAAGCCAAAGATAAGCTTTGTTAAGTAGATAATAATCTCACACTTTTAATTTCCTAAATGTTTGGAAATGTTTTTACATATAACTAACTGACCAAAACTGTAGCTGTTTAATACATTTTCCATCCGCAATAAACTAAGCGAAATTCTAAAAAACGAGTGATAAGAGGTAATAAAGTAGTGTATAAAATTCATTTCCTTATCGAAAGATCAATATGCAAGTAAGCAATGCATGTTACGAAAAACAACAAAAACACAGTAATCAGCATCAATGGCTCTGCTAGCATGTATATTGGTTTGAAGTTATACTTTACCTGCACAACAGGTATTCAGTCAAATGAATATCAAAAAAATGTGTAGATTATTTATTTATTATATTAATTATTACCTGGAAAGGAATGTTATGTTCAGGAACTACATTTCTCTTTTCCAAAACTACAACAGTTCTTCCAACAATATCAAGGTAAGAATACTTCTTCTGCAAATATCCAAACATGAGGGACTTATTAACAATTTTTCCAAAATAGTAGATTCAATTATTTACAAAAATACCTCCGTCCTTTGTTCAACTGGAAACGTAACAATAGCAGAAGCATCAGTAGATCCTTCCGGAAGTACCACCTAAACGAAATTAATCTTGGATCAATATATATTCTATAAGGGTAAAATGGTAAATAAAGAAAAAGACTTACTTTGACGGTCAACTTGTCAACTATAGTATCTACTAAGGGACATCCAAAAGTATAATTTAGGTAACGGGACCCATCTACTGATTCATAGAGGAAGTCTTGTAAAGGCACAACATATCCAACAATGAAAGTTGATTTCCAACCACCAAATAAAGGGTATCGTGGTAATATCAACAATTCCGACTTCTTAGAGCTGGTACGTAAACGTGATGATGAAATATTTCCAATTTCGTCCCTGTAATAAACTGAATGAACTCTAGGAGGTAATTCAGCTTGAAGATGCTTAAATGAAGATACACCACTTCTACCAGGTTGAGATTGATAATCAACTCTGTAAAAAAAAAAAGTAAAAACCGAAGAATTGAAAAGTAAAAATAAGCTTTAACTAACCTAGAGAAACCTTCTTTTTGTTTAGCACCACCGTGTACTAATTTATAATGTTCAGTGACTTGTACACTGCCCCAATGAGATATTTCAATTTCACGCAAAAGCTCTTCAATAACAGCAAAAGCATTGTTATTCTCGAAATGGATATTCACAGCTGCGTATGAAAATGGAGCTTGATCTTCATATGGACCGTATTTTAATTGAGAGCCATGATGTGCAGTTGATTCAATTTTTGTGAATGATTCGATTCTGTTAGTTGGTGTTTTAAGTAAAGTTATTTGATGTTTGATATGATATGGTGATAGTATGAATGCACTATCATGGTAATATACTAATTGAGATTCTGATTGGCTTATTTCTGCTGGGAATGGTTGGAGAGAATGTGTAAGTATGTAGTTTATCTCGATTGTGACTGTTTCGCCCTTGTTTAAAGGTTTGAGTAATGATATGGAATGGTATTTAGCTCCGCTTGGTCCATTGGGATGGTTAGTTGGGTTTACATTTAGAGGTTGATATGATTTCTTCTTCTTTTTACCAACAGGAATAACTGCTTTGACTAATGCTAGATTCTCGGATTGTTTAGGTGAGAAAGCGAGAAGAACTTCTGAAGCTGGAGAATCTCCAGTGTTTTCAACCTGATTTAGCCACAAATGAATGAAAAGGAACAAGACTTAGTATAACAGAGACTTTATGCTAAGTCTAGTTTACAGTTTCGAGTCGTAAACATGAAATTTGCAAGAATAACAGATAAGCCTGCCTATAATAGATCTACAATAACAGCCACAGCTTTATGTGACAGCTGAAATAAACTAGAAATGGAGCATTAAAACCGATCAGTTAAATGATGTACTTAATTCAAAAATAAAAACGACGCAACAGGTTTTTACTGCTATGAATTTGCAAATTGTAACAAAAGCATATATCAAATCTCACTTAACTATTAATGAATCTATACGAATTTTCAAATGAAGGATCTACTAAATTCTAAACTTTATCCAAAATGAAAACGAAACAACAAATGAATTTACAAATCAAAGTCATAGCATAAATCCAAATGTCAATGAATCTATAAAAAGTTTTAATGATTACATCAAAGTAAGCTGAGTAGACGCAATCAAATTAAAATCTGTAACGAAATTGAGAAATGTACCTTTAATGTTAAATAAATTCTGACGATTTGGGAAGTCAAGTCAACGTTACGTTCGGCTGTGACAATCTGAAGCTCCGGCAAGGGCGATGAGCTAACGAGAAGTAACGGAGAAGATAAGATTACGAGAATGAGGGCGAATTGAATACTTATCGCAGCTGCCATTGCACTTGCTGTGATCGATATCAGTCGTTGTTGACTCATTTCTTGTAGCGGATTGTGAAGACGGGTGTATTAATGGACTGGACTCTAACTTTGGGCCGATTAGCAGTTTTCAGAGATATCAAACGAGCCAAATTAAATCCTACTTAAGCCATTGTCCATATTACTTGTTGTTGGAAATGAAGAAAATCATTAGTCAGAGACTACAAAAGGAAAGATAATAACGGATCCAATCCAATAGGTCGAATCGTTTTAACTTTTTTTTCTTTGTTCATTTCATACATTACCATTACCCTATATGCTTTTATTTTTACAAAAATTAAAGGGGAAATTGTAACTATCAACGACCGACTTATCCTTCCCGTCTGCAACTTCCATGCCTAGGATTGTAAACGAACCGAGTTGAGTCGAATACTAGATGTGCAATGTTTGATAAGATTTATAAGTCGAGTCAAGCCGAGATCAAATTTTAACAAGTCGAGCCAAATTTTAAAGCTTGTATGTTATCATATCGTACGAGTTTTTTTTAAGTCAAGCTCGAGGTTTTAACAAATAATTTATATTTTTGTAGGTTTAATAATATATTTATTGATAGCTAATACATTAATTTACATATTATAAATATTAACAAGTTAATGAACTAGCTCGAACGAACTCGTATCTTTAAAGAACGAGCTCGAACAAACTTTTTTGTTCGTTTGTATAAACAAACGAGTTCGAATGAGCTTTTTTCTGAGCCAAACTCGAGCTGCTAGCGAGAGACTTGTTTCGTTTACAGCCATACTTATGCCCATCCTACCATATTTAGCAGTGTAATCTGCTATGTCATTATGTTCCCTATGAATATGATACAACTAATCCGGGAAATTCTTCCTCCATCTCAAAACCTCGTCAGTAATTGGACGGATTTTCCAATTAATTCTCGTCTTGTTATAGATTCCTTGAACAATTTCAAGGTTATCGGAGTAAAGAGAACTACTCTTGAGAGGAGAGAGTGACACGTTATTGATCTCATTGCAGATAGGATGGTCCAAGCCTCCCCTAGCACACCATATTTATCTTCGCCCTTTTTCATAACTTTATGAATAATATTCCCATATCTATTAACAGCTACAGATGCCACTCCCACCAGTTCCCAGTCTTTGGTGAAAGAAGCATCGTTTAGCCAGATAACATTCGTGTCGTCATTATAGACCATCGTATCGCCTTCATCTTGGGTTATTTCCTAGGCCATTATAGTGTCATTCTTATTGAAAATTCCAAGCTTTAAACAGTTCTTTCAAATAGCTTGTTACTTCAATATCAATTCTTTTAGCTTCTCATATTTTAGGTCGAAACGTCCCTCCATTTTAGCTTTCCAAATGAACCAGAGGGTGCATAGATAAAACTTGTAATATACCTTTTGTCTTCACTTGTGGCCGACAAACTGTTAATAATCGAAGTAGTCCATTCATCCATGTTTCCTTTAAAGTGACGATCAATCTTGATTTGATATTTTGACAATGCCCACTCAGCGCAACTAAAAGGGCATCTAAGTAGCAGATGTTCGACAGGTTCTTCTTCCATTTTGCACCATTCGCATGATGAGTTTTCAATACATTTTTTCTTTTTAGGCCCTTCTTACTTGGAATAGCTCTATTAATAAATTTTCATGCAAAGAATTTAATTTTGGTAGCGACTTTCGTCTTCCAAACCAATTCCAAGATTCATCGTTATCCAAAGTTCTTGTATGTAAAGTTTGGCCGGTTTTGTCCTTCTCTTCCTATACGAGTGCATGATAACTTGATTTAGTCGTGTATTACCCATCTATTATATGTGGCCAAATAATTTTGTCCTCCATATCTATATTAAGAATAGGAGTCAGAGCAATTTCATTATAAAATTCTTCGGGGATATTTGCTTGATAATGTCTATATCCCACCTGGAAATGTCTTTGTCAAACAATTGTGCAACTATCTTCAAATCATTTTGTTTTTGTTTCTCTGTAATATATTTTTTGACCCATTTATATTCCTAAATCCTTATTGTAGTATCAACCCCGATTTTCTAGATACATTTATTTATAGTACCTCTATTCCTTTGAATATAGTAGCCCGACTCCAAGACCTCTTTTGCTTCAATTTAGCTTCCCATATGCTAGTATTAGGATACTAAATTCCTTTGAGAACCTTAGCTACCAATGAATTTGGATGATTAATTAATCTCCATGCTTGATTGGCAAAAAGAACAAGGTTCATGTTTTGGAAATCTGATGTCTCCTCATTTGTGATAATATAATATACTTCCGAGACATCATTTTAGGCGTATTTATTAGTTTATAGGTCGATCTTAGCTTAATTTAGTGCACTTTCCTATTTTGAGTCTTGATTTGTTGAATTATTATTTTTAGAGCATATTGGGTTTAATTGTTTATTTGGTGTGAAGCTTTAAAGATAATTATGGAGATTAATTAAAGTCCAAGTCAAAGACTACAAGATATGGAAAGAGGTTAGCATGGAAATTGGAGATAGAAGGAAACAGAGTTCAATTAGGAAAAGGAAAAGCTGCCTAAATTTGAATTCTGCAGTACACGCCTAAAGATGTGCGTTTTACCTAAGAAATAGGCCGATTTTCGTAATTTCCTTCTTTGAAGACAAAGATAATTCTGTTGCGATTCTTTTGGTATCTTATGGAGCTCAAACCGACCAATAACGGAGAATATATGCTCAAAACGGTCCAGCAGTGTTTATCTTTAATTCCATACGAATTTGAGTTGGACTAGGAGTCCATTACTTTCCTTCTCCTTCAAGAAAACGAATTAGGTCTTCCTATACCCTATAAATAAAGCCTCTTAACACTCTAAAATCATCCTTGGCCAGACCCTAAGGCCAAGAGGAAGTTGCAACACGAGAGAAGAAGTCTGGAAGGAGCTGTGCATCAATTATGTCTCCTTCAACCTCTTATTTTGTAATTCTTTTCTCTTCTCTTCTTAGTATGAATTAATTCTTTTTAGTTTGAGTTTTAGCATATATGTATAAACCCTAGTTTTGATTGACATCTATCTAATTTGGGAACTTAATGTTTTAAATTGAATTATAGTTTTTATTCTCTGTTTATGTGTTTGGATTTATATTCTGTGTTCTTATGGAACCGCGGCCATATAGAATTACCATCTAGTAATTAGGTCACCATTGACAACGGTGTTTAATTGCATGTTTAGCACATAACGTCTAGTCTTAGGTCTGATCTGACAACCCAACCTAGCTAGATAATCACTATGGTTTAGTTCTTGTGACTATTTACCAATTACAGGAAAAGTTTGCTTAGGAAGCCTTATTGACACAGGTAAATCCTATTTTAAACTACCGATAGCGAATTGGGACCGATTAGGGAAATACTACATAATTCACCCTTACATGTTTAGAACGGCAAAACTAGTGGGGATTACATGCTAATTACTCAAGCTAACTTTCATACTATCTTCTTTTCTTTTCTTTTATTTATTTTCTGTCTTTAGGTTATTAGTTTAGTTTTATTATTCAAAAACCAAATAAATATTTGTCTATCTTTTCTTTCTATTTGCGTATTATCTTTTCTATCTTAAATATCTGCACTTGATAATTTGCATAAGTTCTCTCTAACTTTCGTCAGTCCCTGAGGAACGAATCTTCTTATCATTAAAACTTGCATACGTCCTGTAATACTTGCAGTACCGTGTTAGCTTAGGGTGTTTATTTGCACTTATTTTATACATCTTTTTATCACACCTTAGGCCACACCAAGTTTTTGGCGCCGCTGCTGGGGACTACATCGTTAGTCCTTGTGCAATTATCTTGTGCTTTTATTTTAGTTAGTTCTATTTTACGCTTTTCTTTTTAGTTTTTGTCTTTACAGATTTTTTCTAGGCGAGAGCAGATTTATTAGGAGATAAAGGTTTCGCGTTATTAGATCCTGAAGAAGCTAATTCACGATGGAATCTCTAAAGCTCAAGGAGTTAAACCGACAACTTGAGGAAGCACTAGAACAATCGCGAAAACTAGCTCAGAGGAATCTAGTACATACCGCACCTTCATGCCTAGTTGTGGAACAAGAGATCACTCGTGGGAATATTGCATGAATAATCCAGCCTCATTTTCCTTCATGCCTTATCAAAGAGACCATTATTATAATGGTTATTATCAATCCCAAGGAAATTACGCTGAGTATCAACCTCCGCAGAGTTACAATTGGGTCGGAGATCAACAAAACTATGATCATAATAACCATCACTATGATGATTATTATCAACCACGACCACAATCTTATTATCCTCTGTTAGCCTTACCTTGTTTTTATTCCCGTTTTAATATTCGACAAATCATTCTTTAACTAAAATTCATTTGGTATCACTTTTAAATGTTTTCCAAAACCCCTCATTAGATTAGTTATCTTTAATTCCTTGATCTTGAGCTTCATTAGTACAGTGGCGCGGTACACCGGACAACACCTGCGGTACACCGCAGTACCACGGACCAAAGGCACGGTGCACAGCTAGTCCGAACAGAAAGCAAGAAAATATGCGGTACACCGGACCAAGGCTGCGGACCAAGAACACGGTGCATGGGGTAGCCCGTCAGTAAGCTATGAAATCAACACGTTGAGCAGTGCGGTACACCGCACCATATCCGCGGTACACCGCAAGAAAGGGTTTTCTGCTCTTTAGAACAAGACAAAGCTTATATCCGTTGGAGTTTAAATCTATCCGTTAGATAGAAGCCCTTTGACCGTTGGAAGCTTATTTCAGCTATAAATTGAAGCTCATTCAAGACACAACTCACCCCTTCCATCTACCAATCTTAAGAGCAATTAATATTATCATTCAAGAAGGTTTCAAAGGAGCATTCAAGTCATATTCATTCCTCAAGCTACATAGTTTATATCCACTCATTTAGGAGTCTAGTTACAAGCTATTATAACACCCCTAAACACTTTTCCTTTCCTCTTAGTTCTTGTAATAGATTAAGAGAGTAGTGTGAGTATAGGTTCTATACTTGGTTCCTTGTGTTGGTGATAACACAAGTGTATTTCCTTCAAGGTTTTGAAGTGGTTGTAAAGGGTTTGTAATCTCACCCGGGTTAAAGAGTTACGAAGATTAGTTGAGAATCTTGCAAATCCTAAGGAGGCTTCCTTAGGTAGTGGATGTAGGGAAACCGAACCACTATACATCGTTGTGTATCTTTCTATCCCTACACTCTTTACTTTTCCGCACTCTATATGCTTGATAAAATGCTTACATGAAAGTTTGATAATATTGTCTTTTAGGATTATCTAGTTCTTGACTATTTAGTTTGCTAAAACAATAGGATTCAAATTAGCTTTTAATTTTATTTACTTGAAATAAAATTAGCCGATTAATTTCCATTGTCCTATTCAACCCCCCTTCTAGGACGCATATAGAATATCATCCTCCACAACCTATCTATCAAGAAACACCGATTTATAATGAAGCTTATCAAGAACCACTTCCTTATTTAATGCAGCAAACTGTACAAGAACAACCGTCGAGTTCGAATTCAACCATGGCTAAAATAATGAACCTAATTGAAAGTATAGAGAGTCGCCAGCAAGAATCCCAAGACTCACAGAGTGCGCTTATGGAGATGGTGCAGACAGTGTCACAAATGGTGGAAAAAACTAAAATCCTTGCAGAAAGGCAACTCCAAAGTGATACTAGTGCTCCAGAAAACAAAGTTTGCCATGCAATTGAATTAAGAAGTGGAAAACAAATACCTCCACCAAGACCAGAACCAGAACCAGTCCCTATTCCAGAAACGGGGGGAGAAGAAACAACAGAAGGTAAGGTCGAAGAGGTAGTTGAACAAAGAAGTGTCCAAGAGAAGACACCAGAAAAGAAAGAGAGCCCAGTGGTAACCAACACCTGTCCTCCTCCACCATTCCCTTCACGTGTCAGAAAAGACAATGACCTGGAATTCAAGAAGTTCGTTGACATGGTGAACAAGTTAAAGATCAGCATCCCGTTTGTAGAAGCTCTCACAAGAATGTCAAAATACGGTCAATTCATGAAGGACATTCTTTCTAACAAACGAAGATTCGAAACTAAAGAGATGAATGGATTGCCAGAGGAGTGTAGTGCTACAAATGAAATCGAGTTACCACAAGAAACACCCCTTCCCACGAAATCTTGGATGGCACCATCCATGATTATGAAGAATCGAGCTGAAAAGTTCGTGGGAATTAGAGGCAAAGGGTGGAAATTTCGTCATCCTTAATCGAGGTAACACGTCTAACTTTAAAAGACGTTAAACAAAAGTGCTATACGGGAGACAACCCGTAATTTCTTTTATGTTTTTACATTTTTAGTTTTTAATTTATGTTTAGCTTAGTTAATTTTAGTTGATATTGCATATTTGAGAAAGGTATTAGTGTTTTTGATGCTTAGGTATTGGAGAAATCGAGTTAGGGAATGAAGAACAAAAATTTTCGGAAAATTCTGACCACAGGTGCGGTATACCGGACCTCAGCCGCGGTATACCGCAGGTGAAGAAAACCCGTACCACGGGTGGATGCCACGTGTTTTATCCAGAGGAGAAAAAAAATCTGATCGATGAGTCCGGTATACCGGACCATATGCGCGGTATACCGCGAGAGCAAAAACCCGTGTCACGGGCATGTGGCGCGCGTTTATTGACGGACGAAATTTTTTGGAGCATCAGATGTGGCGGTGTACCGGACTCTTTGCGCGGTATACCGCCCACACTCGCTGTGTCGAAGAAAAAAAAATTGATACAATCTGAGAAAACTTCGGCAAGTCATATCTTTACGCTCGGATATCGGAATCAGGTGATCTTTGAGCCTAAACTGCATAACTTTTCGAGATCTAGCTGTTGGGGAGATTTTCGTTCCCGACCGGTATACCGGCAAGAAGTCCGGTATGTCGGCCAGAAAACCCGTGCCACGGGGTGTCACCACGTGTTTTATGCAGAGAGAGAAAATTTTCGAAAGCCAGAACTCCGGTATACCGGGCCCCACGGCCGGTATACCGCCCGGAACTGCTGGAGAGAGAGAAAAAACGCGTTTTTTAGGTTATAAGGGTGAGGAGGTTGCTCTATTACGAATTGTTTAATCCTTAAGCTTCTCCTTCTTCCCCAAACCTCTCCAAACTCCATTGGAGCTTCATAAAACCTTCCCTAAACATCAAAACACTACCCAATCACCATGAAAACACATCCAATTCATTCTCCACGTCATTACAAAGAAGATTCAACCACCCAATTCATACCAAAACACATTGAATCCAAGAATCAAAAGCTTAAATTTCAAAAATTCATCCTACAATTTCTTAAATCCAAGCCAATCCATGAAGAATCCATCTTACTCACATAGAGAATCATCATCCAATCACTTTTCCTAACCCAAATAAAGCTTGTACAACCAATAATCAAGAGTTTCAAATTTCAAGAGTGGTTAAAGCTTTGAGTTGGGGGTCAGTTGAGATGATTGAGAGAACATGAACATTATCTACTATAAGGGAGATGAAGAAAAGCAAGGTATTGGATTAATTTAGAAGAAATCAAGTGAGAAAAGTCCTAGTTCCAATTCAAAGGGTAAAACAAGTCAAGAAAAGACTCTACACCCAAAGAAAAAGAGAAAGCTTCAAGGGCCCTGATAGCTTCTCCAAGGAAACAATTAAAGGAACTACCTTTTTCTTATAAGAAAGTATTTGAAGAAGAAGTTGAAGGAGAATACATGAAGATTCGTGGAAATTTGGAATGCTTGGGTTGTTTGTGAATTGTATTTTGTGAGGAGAAGAAGAAGATGTGGCACAGTTGATCTATGAGGAGGTGATACGGATTTTCGATCTCTCCCATGTCGTTATATAATGCAATATCCTATTATGATCACGTGTCATGAACGAAAATCGAATAAGAAGTTGGGTGAAGAAGATACATTAGAATTTGATCCGAGTATCGACAAGGCGAGGTAATAGCCTCGAAGAGTATGTTTTCTTTCTTCCCTACCATTTCTTTATGTGCAATATGTATGCTATTTTTAAATTTTATTTCTTTTTTTGAGTCTTTTTTCGAGTCGTGGGGACACGGCTCATTTTTGAGTTGGGGGTGGGGATTCGTTGTCCTCATCTTCCTTTTTGTGTTTTTCATAAAATTTAAAATTTTTGGGATGAAATAGGCATAGAATATGTTGAATGTACCTATTCGAGCATGATTTTATTAAGTTAATGATAGTAAGTAGTATGTTTTTGAAAGATGTCCCAAATATGTTTAGATGCATGTATGAAAACAAGAAATAAAGGATAGAAAAGTTAATGAGCAATGCTAAGAAGTCACGTTGAAACTTAGGGAAGTTATTTGGTGTATAGAACGTGAGGTTTGAAATTAGTTGAAAACCCGCTTATCTATGAACTAATAATGAAAAAGTAACAAAATCCGGTAGTTAGAAAAATGAATAAGGCAGTTCTTTCATGATAAAACACTTGAAGCCTTTTATACTTTCTCACCCTTTTATTTGATATTATTGTTATTTATCCGTCTTAGCCCCTCTGAGCCTTTCTAAAGCCTTTTATTAACCACATTATAATCCATACCCTTAGTTTGTAGGACTTATCTATATGACCCGCACTCGAATCGCAAAACCTAAGACAACTCGTTTTAGAGCTTGAGTTTGGGGTGGTGGGTTTCATCATTAGGGATTTGGGTATTATCTTTGTGATTTTATTGATGATGAAATTGTTATTATTGTAACCCTTTGCCGGGGTAATAGTGAATGGAAAAGAAGCTACGAGCTGAATTTGCCAACAAGGGCATTTAAAAGAAAGAATATATATAGGAAAAAATAGTGTGATATCTCAACATCAAAAAGAGAATCATAGCTATACAAAAGAAAAAAATTGAATTAAAAAGAAAATATATATTCGGACCGGCAAAGTGGAATTTGTAAATCATCACAAAGGTTTTAATTAGGATTATTGGGGATGCACATTAAAATGCATCAATAAATTGGGTTGAGTGAGAACATATTCGAGTGAGAACTCAAACTCTAGGGCGATTCGTTGATGGCTAGTGAGGAGAGAGCCAAAAGCTCACTTTTCATTATCATACCGTCCCTAAGCCAAATTATAACCCAAGACCTTAGGATTTTTAACTACTGGATGGAGAAACAATTGAGCTATTAGGTAATAGGTGAGTGGACCATTTGATGCTGTATTTGGGACCTATGAACAACCTATAGCCATTAAACCTGAACTAAGTTATCGTCCTCTCCTTCTGGCATTGCGAAATTAATCTGGACTTGAATTTATGGATTGTTGATTACATGTATACTAAGCATATTTGTGCATTATTTCTTGAACATTACTACATGAGACTTTTTTGTGACAGATTAATCCATTTAGAAGACATTATTTTGAGAGTTTATTAGGCATAAGTGAGGATTTTTTTCATGTTATTTGCTATATTGTACTTTTACTTTTAGCTTTGGACGTATTACTGTTATAGAGTTTTTGTGCCTTAACTGTGTGTTAAATGTGTAGCTTTTAGGTACATGCATAATACAAGGTTCCAAGATAAGGAAAAGAAGTCAAGATAAACCCCAATTCAAAAATATATTATTATATTTTCATTTTTATCAGCGTTTTGTAAGATATCAAGGTTATTTTTTCTCTTACTTAATTATTAGTATTCTTTTCTTATATTTAGTCCCGCTTTGAAATGATTATATTATGAGTTTTATAGGTCGTCTTTTATAATTACTCAAATTACTTTTCTTTATAAAATTTATCAATTCAAATAATAGAATATATAAAAAAAATCTTTTTTTCTCAATACCTTCAATCCAAATATACCCCAAGGAGTGGGCTAGTTTTTTTTTTTTTTGGTCGAATGCAAAATACATTAAAAATGAACATAAGTTCATTACACAATTCTCCAATCCCTAATGGATGAAAGTCACTCTCTAGCAAGTTAGCTAATTGGGAGGTTGGGAAACAGTTCCAAAGGCTAAACAAATAGCCTTTAAGTTCTTGTTTAGCCACCCAATCAGCTGTCATATTACATGATCTCTTAACAAAAGAGATCTTGAGTTTATACTTACTCTTACACAAAAGAATATTTTTAATCAAAACCTTAGTATTACAAAAAAAATTGCTACGAGACTTAGTTTGTTTAATAACATTCATACGGTCATTTTCTATCTCCACACTCCCCATAGCAAAATTAGAAGCCAGATTGCAAGCTTCCAAAATTCTTCTTGATTCTGCTTCTTTAATAGAATTGTCTTGAATCTTCTTAGCAACTCCTCCTTGCAATGTACCTGTAGAGTTCTTATAATACAAGCAAGAGCAGCTTGGTTAGTTGTAGAATTAATAGATGCATCGCAATTAATCTTATAAGTCCCTACTGGTGGAGGTTTCCATTTAGAAATCATTCTTCCAGTTGGATTAATGATTTCTTGAACCATTTTTCCTGTATGATTATTTCTCTCTTGATTCACATCATAATCAACATCACCTATATTTATTTCAGAAAAGTGAAGTTCAGGTTCTATTGTTTCATATTTTTTAGTCTTAGAGTGTTGTATTGTTGCAACACTATATTCATCATATGCTTTTATAACTTCTTGTAATGTATACAAAAAGTCCGGCTTAATTCCTCTATATATAAATTCATTCATTTCTTTCCATATAAACCATGCGATGAACAAAGAAGTTTCACAAAGTCTACTATCTTTATATTCTTTCTCCTCGGCTTTCTTAACATTAAAAGATAGATCTGTAAAGGAATTATAGCATAAAGGGATTGCTATCCAAACAACTCTAAGTAGGCTAGTTTGTAACCTTTTACTTGGTCTAGAAAAAAAATCAAAAGAAAAAAAAGAAAGAAAAAGTAAACGTTGAAAAACAATGAAACATAAAACTCATATCTGCACACTTTAGAAAAAAAGAATATAGATATTTCACGCTCACATTGGAACAAAAAACAAAAAGAAATCTCTTCATACTCCCCTTCCCACCAAGCCGCTCTCCTGCACTAGAGAACCGCCGTCACTCGTGGACCATTCTTCACCATCATCAACCGGGTCGGCTACGGCATCAACAATCGAAGAACCCAAATTAAGGTAAACGATTGAAACTCTAAAAATTGAATTATTTTTAACCCTAGTCTCATTACTTTTGCCGTGACTGTTGGAGTGAGCAATTTGGTGTTATACTGCATTTTTTGAATTGTTTTGCAGCAAATATTCATTTGGCGCAACAGCTGGCCATGGTCTTATACCTGTATAATTTTATGTTCAAATGAAATTTACGGTCCCAAATTATAGATTATATTTATATACATACGCATATATGTCATCGCGTATGTCAATTTCACTTATGCACAAACTTTAATTTTATCATAATATGATAATATTATGTTAAAACAAACAAGATTGTACATGTATTACTGAGGTTTGGGTCAGTTCGCTTACAACATAGGGGCGAGTATAGATAAAAATTTGTGTACTAAATTAGTTATAATAACGGTGGAATTGATTAAACTCAATGTGCTTTATACAAGTTGAAAGATATTCAAATTTATTTAGAGGTTTGATTGTTGAAGCAGGAATGAATGAGCAAGTGGCTACTAACAATGCGGATAACAGAAGTACTAAAGCTTCTGTTACATCATCAGCTTCATCAGGGTTCAAAAGATGGGGCCGTAAATCTCCTTTTCTTAGATATGGTGGGCCCTTGATCTCGCTCACTGTGCTTGGCACTCTTGGACTTGGCCATCTTCTACAAGGCAGGTTAGTATCGTTAAGTGTACTAATTGCACTATAAGTCCCTATATTCGAAGTTATTTTTAAAGTCAATGGGTGATATTGTGTAGTTCAGCAAGGATATAGCTAAGGTGAGAGATGACCAAGAGTGGGAAATTTTCGAGTCACGAAAATCCTTGTCTAAAACAGAAGCATATAAACCGAAAAAGATTTCATTAGAAGATGAGCTAAAGGTGAAGTATTGTTTGATATAAGTTTGAGTTAAATGTTGTTAATACGGTTATTACAAAGGTATTGTTATCTGTTCCAGGCTATGCAAGAGAAGGTTGATATAAACAGTTATGAGTACAAGAAGATTCCTAAACCCAAGGAGGCCAACTAAATCCGCTAATTTACTTCTAATTAAAACAAGAAGATTGTTTTTTACGGTTACTAAGTGTCGTGTAATTTGAAAAGAATTGTCTTCCTTATGTCATGACTAAATTAATAAAGAGAAGGGTATAGACAATAAAGAAGTTGTTTTTGTTGCATTATGTTGAAATTGTAGGGGATATAAAATGTCCGGTTTTATGTAACAAATAGTTTTATTTTGTTGTATGATCTTACAGTATTTACATTGGTTTGTGTGGTTGGACAAATTGATAAGTGAACCTGGAGATGCTTAAAATAGCAACCATGAGGTGAAAAAATACGATTAACTTAGTATTGTTGTCTGGAAAAACCAAGAAGGAAATTTAGGAAAAAACTAAGAAAAAAAATAGAAGGATACCTATCTTAAAAGCACCATCCCCTTCGACACAGCAATTACTCACATCTAGGGGTGGAAATCGGAAGGAACGGATCGGAAAAAGGGTATTTCGGAAAAATTCCAATTTTTTTCGGAATAGATTTTTTCCGTTCCAATTCCTATCCAATTTTTCGGAACTAGGAAAAATAATTCCTAATTCGGAATTTCGGAATTTACCGGAAATTCGGAAATTTCGGCACGGAAATTTCGGAACTTTTAGTTCGGAAAATTCGGAAATTTGGGTCGGAAATTTCGGAACTTTTGGTTCGAAAATTGCGGAACTAAGAGATCGGAACAATAGTTAATACTTAAACAAAGAGTAACCGTAGTAAAAAAACTAAACTTATAAAACTTACACGAAGAGTAAGTGTAGTTAAAAACTAAACTCGAAATTTACATGAAGTACCAAAATAAAGTAGTTAAAAAAAAGAATACTAAACCACTGTTACTTTTCCATTTACAGGAAAAAACAAATATTGCAAAGATATCTCAAAAAATGATCCTGCAATATTACATGTTTCAAGGACCAAAGAAACAGACCATTGATTTTCATGTTTCAAATACTCAATGCAATATTATTTTGAAATATAATTTATAAATCGGTAATATAATTCGAAAATAAAATCGGATCGGAAATATAATTCGGAAATAAAATCGGATCGGAAAACCCGGAAATTTCGGAAATTTATGTGTAGTTCCAATTCCGATCCGATTTTTTCGGAAAAATCGGAAATCGGAATTTAGGAATCTTAAAATTCTGTTCCGAAATCGGAATTTTCGGATCGGAAAAGTCGGAAATCGGAAATTTCAGATCCGATTTCCACCCCTACTCACATCAGATCTCCATTTATTTCACATCTCTTGCCAAAAACTAAACCTATTTATACTTCCTTTTTGTATCATGAAATTCTGTACAAAAAAACAATCTAATAAACAAGGACATCCTTATTACAGATTCAATCTTCGCATATACTCAATTTGAATATGCGAAAATCATATTAAACCAACGCAATAGCTTCAATTATCTTAAGAAAAATATTATGAACTTGTGGGGAATTTTGAGAAATGTCATTCTGAAAAATGGGGTACACATGTATTAAAAATTGAAGATCTGGAGAAAGTTTGGATGAATCGTCCTTGTAAGTTGGTAGGAAAGCACGTTCTTATGCAGAAATGCAATTTTGCTACACTAACTTTCTTGTCCAGATTCACGGAACCCACTTCTTAAGCAAAGATTGTACACTTAACCAGATGTTGATTGGAATATCTTAGTAATATACTGAATCCAAGGGGTGAGTTTAATAAACCAATCCTGGTGTAAAAGGTCTAATTTATTTATTTTATACCATTGTCTCTGTGTTGCTATTTTGCTGTTAGGTGATGGAACTACTTATTATGTAATTCTTATTCATTTCGCTTCATGAATTTTCAATTTTGACCCAAAAGATTGTTCCTCAAGACATGATCTACCTACCTCGAAATTACTTCAATGCAGTTATACTAGTGAAAGGTGAATGAAAGCACCTCTCACATGCACCTGGCTTGCTACAATGTTGCTCAGTTGCAGCCTCGGTTTTTTAAGAGCTATCTTTATCCACCTCTCCTTCCTTTTATGTCGAATTTTTAAGCAGCAGCAGACTTTTTCTGAAGGTTTTTTTCAAGCACACTTTGTGCGAGAGAGAAATAGATATCAGAATGATTATAAATTTTTTTAACAAGTAACTAGACATTACTCAAAATTTCCTTATGTACATCACCCCAATGATATTACAAGTTACAAAAGAAACAACAAAATACACAATCTTATCTTAATATTCTTTACCTACTTTACCCTTCCTTTCCCAAATAAGTCAAAGCCTTGACTGTCTTTATTCCTTTTAATCACCTTCAAACCTTACCTCGGACTAGGCTGTGATTGCAAAAATCTCCTAACAGACGGGCTGCCTAATAAACTAGCTTGAGAAGATCTAACCATCGCAACCATAGAAGGTGTTTGATAAGCCTGACTAACACTCGAACCATTAGTCGAATCACCTCGTGCAGTAGCTCTCTGCCACGAATGTGAACTCAAACCCGATAACATATAAGCCCTCCCAGATGCCTCGTACACTTGTCTACTCGTCATCCTCTCCTGCATCTCCTTAAGCTCACCATCAAGTGCAACACAAAGATTGTCACAACATTTAGCCGAAAAAGTTTCCGATAAATTTTTCCGACACTTCTCAAGAATTGAACCCGCCCCAACTAAGTCTCCATTCTCAGCCAAAATTCTTGCTTCCGCCATTGTCTCAGCCACTAATATCCTATTTTTCTGCCTATCCACTTTTAGCGACACGCTATTCTCGCTTCCACAAATAATTTCCGGTCGCTTTATCTTAACTTCTCTACCTTCCAGATTCACCACATTCTTTGTCAAAGGATCATTATACACGCATCTCACATTAAACAACGTCGTTGTTGTTATTTCATCGCTTGTCCCGTTTTCCAGAATATTCACCAAAACAAGAAAATCTCGTTCCTCGTCAGCGTATAAATCTCCAACTTCGATCGATCCGATCCGTCCATCAGGCATAACACGGTTTACATAACTTCCCGTTTTCAAACCGCAAAGATTAACTTTCGGATCGACACAATCTAACATTAACCGAAGCTCCTTAACAACAACACTCAATAATCCACCAATACATTGCGCAAACGCGTTTTGTATAGCACCTTCCGTTTCGATAAAAGAAAACGTCCCTCCAGAAATCTCGGAAATCGAGTGCATAGACGAAGCATCATGATCCGTACCAAACCCGAAAGCATGAACCGGAATTTTAAAACTCGAACTATTCTCGTCGTGAATCGAATACGGAAGGAGCATATCGTAATTTTTTTTAGAAAGACTAACTGTATACGTATCTTGACCATCGGATAACAATACAATACTCGAAACAGCGTTTTGATTCTTTCGATCTTCCATTACTTTCGCGCCTTTTCTTAACCCTTCGGCTATATTTGTCCCTCCATTTGCGATCAAAGAGTTAACTGCTTGTAATGCGTGTTGTCTCCCGGATTCAGACATACGGCGAAGCGAAAAGAGTCGCTTAGCTGTCGAGGAAAAGACAATAACCGAAAGCCTATCGTTAGGACCGAGATTTTGTATAACAAAACCCATAGCTCGTTTTAGCAATGCAAGTTTTGTCCCGGCCATACTTCCACTAATATCAAGAACCGTAACAAGATCAATCGGTGCACGAGAAATGTTAGGTAAACTTGACGGAGCTTTGAGATGAACCAAGACTGTGAACTTATCCGATGATCTAGACCGTTGAATCTCCGGAACTTCTGTGTATGTCTCGATTTTTACTACACTATGCTCGTTATCATTTCTTAAATCAGGTGGTTGGAGATCTAAAGATTCATCGTCGTTAAAGATAGCTGGCTCTGGAGGTTGAATAGGCGCTGAGATTTGTCTATGGGAATTTAAGCGAGGAGGTAATCGACGGATCATGGTGACTAAATCATTGTTGTGGGACAAATTGATAGGTTCTCTTCCAGGGGTAGGATTGAAATTAGGAGCTTGTAAAGGAATTTCTTTCCATTTTGCTCTACAAATTGGGCAAATTTGGTTTCCGTGTTTTGCACTTAAAGCAATGCATTGGAAATGAAATGAATGTGAGCATTCTGCAGTGAAGATAGCTTGACCATCTCCATTTCTCATTGTTGCCAAGCATATAGAGCATGTGTTCTGAAAAGACAGCAGTAAAATAGACTGTCAGAATATAATAAATTACCATTTTACCCTCATTTTTTTAATTTTTAACTGGGTAAATAATTTATTTGGTCCTTTATCTTTGAAAAATTTAGTCTCTTACTAAATTTAATGTTTTAGTCCCCTGTCTTTTGGTATTTGAACGACATTAGTCCCTTTATGTATATATTCATATATAATGAAAACATTTACCTGTCATAAAAGACTAAAATAACCTTTAAGATGTTATTTTATTAATGGCACGTGTTATGCCAAAATTGACCATACTATATAGGAAAAAGGGACTAGCGTTGTCACAAAAATTGTAAAATAAGGGAATAAAGACTAATGTTGTCACAAAAATTGTAAAATAAAGGATTAAAATGTTATTTTTGCAAAATAAGGGATTAAGTGTCAAAATATGCAAAGATGAAGGACCAGAGATACCAGTGTTCCGAAAAGTAATAATAGGAAATATACGCTGTAACCAGTAACGAGGGTAGATTTGCAACGTTAGGCTAATTTAAGCAGTATATTTGACTATTTTGCAGACCACATGGACTAAGGCGCAACTAACCCAAAAAGGAAAAAGGAAAAAAAATCACAAACCTTGGATGATTTACTGAAGCTCTTGGTAAAGCTAAGGCTTTTTGATCTTCCATGAGTTATAGGAGATGAAGAGATAGAAGATTCAAATTCTTCGTAATCATCATCAAGTACTGAAGTTCTTCGTACATGAGTACACCGATTTAAGCCAAGAGCTAGCTTCACTTTTCTCCACTTGCTTGTCATTCTTACAAAGCTAAGTTTAACAAACCAAAAAACCCTTATCTGGATTCCCCAAAGGATTCTTATTTGAACTGGGTTTTGAGAAACAGGAAACAAATTGGATCTATTTAGTGAGGGAAAATGACGCACAATAGAGTTTTTAGAGGGGTTAAGAGGAGAGAAATGGGTTGTGGAGGAGGCGGAGGGTGGTTAGAAGTATGTAGTAGTAGAGAGAGAAGGCAATAATGTGAAGTTGGGTGGGGAGATGAGATTTCGACTTAGTGGGCTGTGTTGTACTTTTGCGTAGATTCCTGACCTTATGATCCGCTTTTTTAATTCGCTATTTTTTTTCAACAAAAAAAGAAAATGTTTTTTCGTGTTATATATATTATTATATTTTTTCCTCTGGTTCAATAATTTATGGATAATTTCTTGATTAGGGATTAGGTGTGTGTGCGGGTCGGTTTTGTATGAAAAATGCTCAACCCACAAACCGCCCGTTCTTGTGCGGATTTTGAAAAATAAGACCCGCACCCGCCAAATACATTACTTAAACCATTGAGTTTAGGTCAGGCGGGTTGCGGGTGCCTTGCGGGTGATTTATTTCGATAAAGAAGACGAATTTGTATCCATATTCATTTGTCGAGTCAAATTTATATTACAAATATAAATTATAACGAAAAATATTGATTAGGATACGCAACATATTCATTAGATAAAATATTATTGAAATATTAAAGAATTTAAAAACATTTTTAAAAAAAGGGTAGGAATAAAAAAAATGTAGAGGGAAAAGAATATGACCTCCACTATTTTATTTGAATAAAATGAGCAATACGAATCTTACTAATTTTTATACTACAATGTAATCGAGTATATGCGGGTTGCGGGTTTGCGGGTTTCAAGTTTAAAATCCACAACCCACAAAAATATGTATATTTTTTCAAAAATGTCAACCGCAACCCACCCAATTAAAAACTAACCCGTATAATTTCGGGTTAGTGTGATCGGGTTGGTCGGGTTATGCAGGTTTTCTAACTCGATGCACACCCCTATTAGGGATTGACTAATTACTATGTAACAAAGAAATTTCTTATACGTCCAAAAGAGAAAAAGTTTATGAATAATTGCATCTTTAGGTTATTGGAAACTTCTCTCTCTTAAATTTTTTTAAAATCAAAAAACCCTAATGTCTATTTAATTTTGTATCGACGTTATCCTCTTCCTTCTCAGATGATGGCGATAGATTCTATTTCTTGTTGTTTTATTATTTTTTGTTTGGTGGATAGATTTGTCTTTAGCGTTGGACTGTTGGTGGGTTGTTTTGGTGGTTGTCGCTGAAGGGTGACACTCTTCCTCTTAAGTAATGGCGGAAGAGGCATGTTCTTGTTGGGTTTGTGATTTTAGAATAGGTGGTATATCGCTACCTGACATGCGGTATACCGCATGACAAGTGTAGTAGCTATGAAGAAGAGGTCTGGTCCATACGAACGATCAAAATCTTAAGATTTCTTCTTCTCCAAACACCCAAACTAACGATTCAACCAAACCTTCACCACATATCAAACATTACCAAAATACCATATATTCACATCCAAATTTATCTTTTAACTCCAAGAAACAAATTTTCACCACCTAAATCATTCCAAAACACTTAGAAATCAAGATTTAATTCCAAAAAAAAAAAAGTCAAAAATCTATTTCTAATTTTCTCAAATTCTTTTCACCCAATCAAGATTCCATCATACCCACTTAACTAAAAATCATCCCTAGACCTTTACTAACCTAAATAACACCTTATTCACCCAAAACCAAGGGGTAATTTTAGTAGTGCTGCAACTTTGAGTTGGAGGTCGATTGAGATGACGAGTAGGACGAAGACACTATCAAGTAAAGAACCAAGAAATAGAATGGGTTGAAACGAGGAAGAGTATTGAGAATCGTATGAATTTGGGGAAGAAAAGAAAGGGTAATTCGAGTCAAGCGATAAGAGAAAAATCGGTAATGGCGAGTTTGTGTTCTCAAGAGCAATTAACTGTGATTTTGGAATCAGTAATACCACAACCCCTTCAAGTCGAGATTTTAATACACGTGATGAGCGAAGCTTCTAAGCTCTTATTAGCTATCACCGGGGAAAATATATTATAATTCACCCCTTCACATGAGAGAGTATTTGAATAAGGAGTTAAAGAGGGTGAGTATAGTATATTTCTAGAGATGGTGATAGATTAGGATGAACCAGATTCATGACGAGGCAATCGGGATTATGTGTTGATTTAGTATTCGAGTTTTATCTAGGATTCTTTAGCCGAGATAGAAAGGTCAAGTTCTAGTTAGAGATAATTTTATTCTATTCACAGGTGAAGAGATTCGTAGTCACTTCGATTTCAAGGAATTAGTTGGACCATGCACGTATCAAGAGGCAGTGAAGAATATAGATGCTTTTGAGTGGGAGTCACTATACAAGAATGTGTTGTGTAAAGAGTTAGTGCAGAACCATTAGAGACAGTTGAAGGCACCTTGGCCTACAAGCACATTAAACCCTATACACGAGTATGCCACCACTTCCTTACACCAACAACTTTCGGGAACGTTTAAACCTCGGATGTAAGTAAGAAATTTTTCATTTTCTTGAATTGTGTTTTACAAGAGGAGGAAATAGATGTATCGCAAGTGATATTTGATTCGGTAATGCATTTTGCGTGTGCATCGCAGTCATTGTATAATTTGAAGTGCCAAAAAATGACCACGAGTCTATTGAGGAAATCAAATGTGAATCGTGGCGATGACAAGTTACGTACAAGAGGAGTAACACCATTGATAACGAGTGGATCAAAACAATTCTTAAAGGAGCGAGTGCAAAGAATCCTTCAACTGTAGATACTTCTCGTGAGAAGATAGAGAAGGAATCGAGTTCGAGAGAAGAGGATCTTTCATGGCAAGAAAAGATGAGAGAGCGGTTAGACTGAGTAGAAGCTACTCAAATTTTTTGGCAGAGAATGTGGTGCAAATCAAAGAAAATCAAGCGTACATCATGACACTCCTGGAGCATATTTATCGCAATCTAGCGAAGCATCCACTGCACCTTACTTTGGCGGGGATGATCATGCGAGGCAATAAGCCTCAAGAGTACATTTTCTCTCTCTCTCTCTCGTACCTTTTACCTCATTAAATGTAGCATATGTGTTTAGCTGTGATTTTTTAATTTTTTATTTCTTATCGAGTTTGTTATGAGTCGTGTGGACATGGCTCATATTTGAGTTGGGGGTGTGGGGATTCGTTTCCTCTCATTCCCATTTTATGTGTTTATTATTTTTATAAAAAAAAAAAATTTTTTTAGTGGAATTAGGTGTAGAATGTGTAAAATGCTCTTAAAGCACAACCTTAGCGAATTCATGATAGATAAGTTGTTTGTTTATGAACTAGTTATATTGTATGATTTAATGAAAACTGAAAGTAAAGAAAGGAGTAGTAAGTAATACGGTATAAGTAAGTTTGAACTTAGGGATAATAAGGTGTGTATGAGATCCAAGTTAGTTGAAGACCCATTTGATGAATGTGTTAGAGGTGAGAAAGTAACAAAATTACATAGTTAGAAAAGTGATCTAAGCGGTTCTTCATTAAGACCTATTGTTGCCTTTTAGCTTTCTTACCAAATATCATTATTATATCATTCTTAGAACCATCTAGCCTTTAGCCTTTTCATTGTAGCCACATTATGAGCCATACCCCTTAGGTTATAAGACTTTTCCATATGACCGCAAGATGCTAAGATAGTCGTCTTTCAGAGCTTGAGTTTGAGGTGGTGGGTTCGATTATGGGAAACACTTTGGGTGGGTTTTTGAGCTTGTATTGGTATATGTGCTATGTTGATGATGCGACTTTTATTGTAACCCTTTTCCAGGGTCTAATGAAATTAATAAGAAAAAGAAGAAAAAAAGAAAAAAAGTAGCATGAAGTCTCACATAAAAAAGAGTGTCATTGCTAACTTACAAAGAAAGAAAGAAAAAAGAAAAAATTGAAAGAAAAAGGACTGGTGAAACTCTACTAAGCACACTAGAATTATTCTAAGACTTTAATTCTCACTTCTTCTCCTTGGATTGGTTTTGCATGAAATTCATAAACCTACTAACTTTGCACTAAAAATAAGTAAATTAACGCACAAAAGCTCTATAAATGCAAATGGTCTAATTCCAAGGGGAGAAAGTGTAATATAACGATTTAAGCACAAAAGTCAATATAAAAAGACCATTTTAAACCTAAAATGATGTCTCCTAAGGGCTTATATTTAGACCAAAAAGGGAGACATCAAGACCCCCAACTCAAACTTGTATCGTCCCGATACAATAAAAAATAAAAACATAGGGAAGTCTCGAAAATATTAGCTAATTCAATTAAGCACAAGGGAGAAGAAGATAGAAGAATATATAGAATAAACTCAAGCAACTACTTAGAAAATTTCATGCAATAATATTCACAAACTACATACCTGCACACTTGTCATATCTATAGTCAACACGGCTTGAATTCAAGATTGGATTAGTTTCGCAATGTAAGAAGGAGAGGATCTTTACTCAGTTCACCATGGAGGCTATAGATTGTTCATCGAACTTTACTAGTATCCAAAGATCCACTTAACTAATCTCTAACGGCTCAATCACTTCTAGATTACATAGCAAAGAATCAAAAGGTCTTTAGGGTTGTAATGTTGGCTTAGGGATGGTATGATAAGTATATTTGGATAATCTAGAGTGAGCTTTTGGCACTCTCCTCACTAGCCATCTACGAATCGCCCTAGAGCTTGAGTTACTCTCGTAAAACATTCTCACTCAACCCAATGAATTCCTTGATGCACTATTTAGCATCCCCAGTAACCCAATTAAAGCAATAAGATGTTCACATAAAAATTCCTTTGTTTTTATTTTACTTTGTCGGGACGACAAATGTTTGAGTTTGGGGTCTTGATTTCTCCCTATTTGTTCTAATTATTATCCCTTTGGAGACATCCTTTTAGGTGAATAAATGACTTATTTTATAGACTTTTAGGCTTAATTGATCATATTGCACTTCCTCCCCTTGGAAATTAACTATTTGCAGATTCTGAACTTTTGTGCGTTAATTTGACTATTTTTAGTGCAAAGTTAATCGGTTCTTGAATTTCATGAAAGACCAATCCAAGGAGGAGAAGTGAGAATTAAAGTCTTAGGGTATTTTAGTGTGTTAGGAAATGTTTTGACTCGAGTTTCTATATTTAGAGTGCACTTTCCTATTTCGATTTCTTGATTTCTTGATTTATTCTTTTTAAGCATATGCGGTTTAATTATTTAGTAGTTTAATTGTTAGTTTAGTTTTAGTTTTATTTTTCAGTTTTACGCTTTGGGTTGTCTTTCTTTCTCAGGTTTACAGGTTTTGGTTTATGCGTGAAGATATCGTGATTCTTGAAAGAAAGAAAAAAGAAAAAATTGAAAGAAAAAGGACTGGCAAAGTGGATTTAATCTTATATCATCATGGATATGGGATGCTTGTTAAGCGCATAAATGGGGTTGAGTGAGAACATATTTGAGTGTAAATGAAATCTTTAGGGCGATTTGTTGATGGCTAGTGAAGAGGGAGCCAAAATATCACTCTATATTATCCATATATACGGTCATACCATCCCAAAGCAAACATTACAACCTTTAAGACCTTATAATTCTTAACTATGTGATCTATAAATGATTGAGCTAATAGAGAGTACTCAAGTGTACAACTAGATACTATGTTAGGATCGAGGTTCAATCTATATCCACCATAAGCAAAAAACCTATCCTTCTTGCATTACGAAGGTAATATTATCTTGCAATTGTATTGTGCTAATTGTTTGTATCAAAAGTGTATATATGGTTTAGTTTGTAGATATTATTACATAAAACTTTCAAGGTAATTTCTTTGGGATCATTCTTTACATTCTTACTTGACTTAGTGATAGAGACTACCCTAATTTAGTTCTTATTTCTTATTCTGTTGGGACGAAAAAACTTTGAGTTGGGGGTCTTGATGTACCCATTTATGTGATATATTAATCTAGACACGAGACATCATTTTAGGTTTATATTATGCTTAGTTGAGGGATTCTCCCTATATATTGATAATTTCTCGTTTCTTATCTAGTTTTGGAGAATTGTTACTTTTAGAGCTATTTTTGCATAATTTGTGTGTTGATTTGCAAACATTAGGTACATGGATGATATTATATACCAATAAAAAAATAGGAAGTCAAGAAAATAAGATCAAATTCAACGCAATGAGTAAAAGGAAGATTCAGACACTTTTAAGAAGTGAAAGCAATTGTCGGCAGATTTAGAAAGCGACTTGTTCGAGTTATCACGTGAGATTGATGTAAATTATGGAGGACCTATTTGGTTTCTAGATATTAATTGGAGTCAGGAGCACGTAGGAATTTATGGTTTGTGATTTGGAGTTGAACTGGAGAAGTTATTAGATTTTGCAGTTCTTGTGGTCTGAACTAGTCCACTTTTCATGGAAAACGTTTTTGGGGTTGGATTTGGTCATTGAAAAGAGGGCCACAATCCATACAATGTTTTTAACCATATATATATATATATATATATATATATATATATATATATATATATATCAGAAATTAAGTTTAGAACAAGGTGACCAATCATTATCTTAGAAGCAAATAAGAGATACTCGACCAGAGGAGAAGACAACAGAAGCTAGAGCGCTACTGCACACTTCTACACCATTCCACCTTTTATCATTAGGGTAATTAACTTTAGTTTATTGTATTAAACATGATTATAGGTAATTTACTATTTAGTTTTATTTATTTGGATATGCACTAAATTCTCCTTAGCTTGAGTTTGAAGCATGTATGAACCTTGAATACTTTTTTTAATGTTGTTATCTTTTTGGGATTTAATTTTAATTGAAGTGGGATAATGGCTTATAGCTGCAAATGAATTGTATGAAATTAAGATTTTTATAACTTGATTGCCTATGGATTGACCGAAGTACTTCAATTGTTACCGTGACGGGGGGTTTAAGAACATGATTGGTTCATATTCGTCGGATGTACAGTAGTGATCCTGAAGGGCTTGCTAGCGGGATAGTCACATAGAGTTAGTTCATACCACCAAGATTTTGCATAGAATAATCTAACCTGAGGACTTTAGTATTAGTGCAACAACCTTCTAAGCTACCCTGACGGGAGTTAGAAGGAATTTAGAATCGTGATTAGTTATAATATCCCTAGTTCTCCCTTATAATTGAACATTGGCTTAGCACAATTAGGGAATAGCAAACTCGAGCTAATTCTCATCTCATTATCTTTAGTTTATTTATTTGCGTATTTAGTTAATTAATTTACTTTCAATATTGCATCTTACTTTATTAATCAAAAAACCAAACCAAAATTGTTTTATTTTACTTTTGGTCTTTAGTAGTTAGCAAGTGAACCATCAACACTTTTTATAAACATAAGCTCGACACTCAAGAAGTTGTTAGTCCCTCTGAAGACGATACTCTTTACATACTTACTTTATTACTTGTCAAATATCCATACACTTGCGGTAGTTAGCTCTCTCGAGGTGTGAATTAGTTACGTTATTTTATCACACTTTGGGATACGACAATGAAAAAAAGATCCAAGGTTGAAAGGTTCGGGACAATACTCTAATTGTTCTTTTGCTTGGCTATAAAATCAGTTATATATATTTTCTTAATAAACTCAACTATATTTCAAATTAATAAAATATGGAACCCTAAAGGGCACATGGAATTAGTTGATGTGGGAACATACTAAGGGTGCATAGACCTTAGGTGGTGGACTAAGCCTTTAGAGAGCTGAACAACCCTAAAATCACTTGTTCGCATGATTTTCCCTCATCTCATTATTTTGGGCATGCCAATTATTTGTTCAAAAACCTCAATACTTTCATCTTATCTTTAGGCATAGGTTATTGCATTCTTAATACTTGTAGAATTGACTCTTCGTTTATTGGATAGTTTTCATTCGTTGAGTATATACACGAAGAGATTTATTGTGAGTTTCTGTATTCTATCACAACTTTTGTGTACATATAACCAATCTATCTAAAATATTTAAAGAGTGGTTTTAGATAGATCAAATAATCCAATTTGTGTTAGATAATTTTTACTCTGAATTGGTCATATTCTCCCCCTTTTAGGGCTAATTATTGGGGTTCCGTTAGGGATGGAACCTCTAAGTTGTTGGATTGACCGACTAGTAGACAAGTCAACTAGTCATTTGTCATATGATCCTAGTTTTCATACCTAGTAATGGCATACCCAAGTTGTTTGATTGAGTGCCTAAGATGATTCGAGTGATCATTTGGCATAGAAGCCTAGTCTTATTACTTAGGAATGCCACATAGGAGTACTTTGATCGAACAACTAGCATATGAATTGCATGGTTGTTTGGCATATAATCATAGTCTTCTTACTTATGATACACATCTATGTTGTTTGATCGACCACTAAAATAGGACTCGAGTGGTCATTTAGCATCAAAATCTAGTTTATTACTTAAAATTGGTGCCTAAGTTGTTTGAACTGACTAGAATATAGGCTGGGTAGTTATCAGGCATATGGTCGTAATCTTATTACTTAGGGATGTCACATCTAAGTTGATTGATTGGTCGACTAGAATATGAGCTAAGTGGTTGTTTGGTATAATACTTTAGTCTTCTCGCTTAGAAATGGCATGTCCAAGTTGTTGGATCAAACGACTAGCATAGGATACCTAAGTGGTTGAAAGGTCGAATGGCATCTTACTTCAATAGGTTGTTTCTAGGATAGGCTCACATTTTTCTACTAAAATTCTTCATTTAAGTGTCCATTATCATAATGTGCATTGGTGTCTACTTAATTTTAAAAATCTTCTCCCAAAAAACCTAATTGGAAAAACTCAGCGTAACAGAAAAAGAGTGTATTCAAGTTCTAACAAAGGAAAAAGTACAAAAGGTTTTCCCTATTTGAAACTAATTAGTAGCCAATATAGGGGGTTTTATATTCTTTTTCCTCCTTGCACGCTTAGAATGATTTAATCATTCACCGACATGCAATTACAAAAAGATTGTGGAACCTTTTTCGACACTGTACAAAAGATCAAAAGAGTTGGAGGAAACTCGCGGTACACCGAGCCTACCCGTGGTACACCGAAAGGTAGACAAAGCATGGTGACGGTAGGTCCACGGTCCAATTGTTCAGAATCCCACATTCCAGGCACAGTACACCGCGCCTATACGCGGTACACCATGTCGCGACATGAAGAATCTGACGAAAATGAGCTATATGCCTATATCTCTACATTTGTCCTAAACCTTAAGCCATATTCTTCCCCATGCTACACAAACTCCATCAGAGCTTCAACCATACCTTTGCCTAAAACACACCCAAACAACCAAAATCTCATATATAAAATCAACCCCATGTCTTTCCAAACAAGAATCACCAAACCAAATCCTTCCAAAATCCCAAGAAATCAAGAATCAAATCAAAATATTTCAAAATCCTTTTTCCAAAATTCTTTAATTCCTTCTCATACCACCACAAATCCTTTATACCCACATAGAAAAACACAATCCTTACACCTTTACCACTCTAAATAATACCTTATTCGTCTATTTCAAGCTTGGAAAAATTTTGAATTGGAGGTAAAGGAATATGACACGAAGAACGAAGACACTTTCTCATGTGAGGGAGATGAAGAAGAATCCAAACAAGGGTTTGGGTGAGAAAAATATGAAACCACTTGAGGTTTATGTGAGTAAGGCAAATAAGCAAAGGTTTAATTCAACTCATGTGACTAGAGAGGAAACGGTTATGGTGAATATGAATGTTAGCTATTGTGATTACTAAAGAGAAGACACCACAACCTCTCCAAGTCAAAGTTCCTCTGCCCAACAAGTGAAATTATTATAGGGTATTGGAAGCTATTGAAACACAAATCATGCCTATTTTGATACTCACAAGCGAGAGAAAATTTGTGGAGGATGTTGGAAAAGGTGAATATAAGAGATTTCTTGAGAAAGGGGAAATATTGGGTTGGAATACATTAATGACGGATAATTCAAGTTTTAGTATTGAGCTAGTAAGAGAATTTTATCTTGGACTCTTTAGCCAAGATAGCCAAGAAAGAGTTCCCATTCAAGGCAAGATAGTTACTTTCACGGTTAACGAGATCCGTAGTTACTTCTTGTTGAAGAAACTGGTTGGACCGTGCAAATATCAGAAAGTGGTGAAGAAAATTGAGACTTTCGGCTAGATACAACTACATGAACATGTAATTAGTGAGGAGTTGGTTCTAAATTTTGATAAATAAGAAGAAGAGTTTAGTACATCTTGGCCTAACCAGTTCCATCAACCCGATACAAAAATGTAGTACCACTTCCTATCACCCCCAACTTTTGGGAATGCTCAAACCACATATGTACTTCAAAAACTAGCCATTTTTTTTGGATTTTGTTACGAGAGAGGAAGAAGTAGATGTAGATCAAGTGATTTTTGATGGGGTGGTGAGATTCATAGTTGAGCTGGATAGTTTCTATAATTTAAAATTTCCACCAACTATCATTAGCCAGTTGATTATGGCGGATGTGAAACTTGGAGAGAAAGATAATATTGTGAGTAAACCGGGTAAAATCTTGGATAATGTGTGGATCAAGACAATTTAGAGAGGAGAACAGTCGAAATAGCTTATTTGGAAAATGAAGGTGAGTGAGCAACTTAGTCGAATAGAATTAGCTTAAACCCGCATTGCCAATAATGTGGTACTGCTCAAGAATAATCAAGTGCGCATCATGACACTCTTGGAGCAAATAAGGCGTGATATCGCAAATTATCCACCGCATCATATCTTGGATGTGGGTCACGCAAGGCAAAAACCTCGAGAGTATGTTTTTTCTCTTCTCTACCCTTTCTCAATTTGTATATTAGGTGGTTATCTTTACATTTATTGAGCCCGTTTTGAGTCGTGAAGTCACCACTCAACTTTGAGTTGAGTGTGGGGATGCGTTGTTCCCATCCCCACTTTTATGTGTTTTATTTGATTTTTAGTAGTATGGATTTTGGTGTAGAATCTGGTGAGTGTAACTATTAAGCAATATTTTAAACAAGTCAATGATAGTAAATAGTAATTTAGTGAACTTATCTTTTATACTCTGAAAAGATAATCATGAAACACACATTAAAAGTATAGAAAAGTTTAGCGAGCAATGCGGTAGAAGTAAGTTTGATCTTAGGGAGCATGAGTATTGTGTAGAACGTGAGATCCAAACTAGTTGATAAACTATTTAATGAACGTGCTAGAGGTAAGAAAGTAACTAAATTGTGTAGGATAGAAAAGGAGCAGACGATTCTTTGATTATCCCTTGTGCCTTTTAGCTTGATGTCCATTTATTATTGTTATATTTATCCATCTCAGACCCCTCTTTCCTTTCTAAGCCTTTAATTAACCACATTAAAAGCCATACCTTTTAGAATTTAGGACTTTGATATATGACCCACACTTGAATCGCGATGCTTAGACACTAGTCCTAGAGCTTGAGTTTAGGATGGTGATTCCGATTTTGGGAGACATTATTGGGTGGGTTTTCGCGCTATGTAGTTGTGTTTTTGATCACTTGCTTATATTTGTAAACCTTTGACGGGGTAAAAGACAAAAAGAGTTGAAAAGAGAAAAAAGGTATATATATTGAAAAGAAAAGGAAAATGCGAAAGACAGTAGCACGACTTCTCACGTAAAAAAGGAGAGTCAGAACTAACTTGCAAAAAGAAAAATATATACATTTGGACCGACAAAGTAGGATTTATTTTGGTGATAATAAACGGGTATTAGTTTGGTTATTAGGGATTCGAAGAAGTGCAATAAAAGTTGGGTTGAGCGAGAATATCTCTGAGAGTAACTCAGTCTCTAGGTAGACTCATTGATGGCTAATAAGGAGAGAGCTAAAAGCTCACTCTACATTATCCGAATATACAATCATACCTTCCCTAAAGCCTACATTACAATCTTATAGACCTTATGATTCTTGACTATACAATTTAGGAGTTTTTGAACTAATAGAGAGTAGTTAGATGGACCTTAGAAACTATGCGAGGATCGCGGAACACCCTATAGCCATCATAGAGGACTAAGAGAAAAAACCTATAATTCGTGCATTGCAAGCTAATCTTCTTGAAGTTAATACGCATTTTTTGTTGGTTTGATAAGTGTACATTTGAGTTACTTTGTAAATATCGATATACGGAACTTATTAGGATTATTGCTTTAGTGTCATTCATTACTTTTTACTCTTCCTCTCTTGTTTGATTAAATGGACTTAGACCCTTCTAAACTCTATTTTTTTATTTTGTTGTAGTTAGAGGTCTTGATGTCTATCTTTTTGTGATGGATTAATACACTCGCGAGACATTATTTTGGGAGTTTATTACACCTAAGTGAGGAATTTTCCCTAATATTTGCTATATTGCACTTTTGTCTTTTTTTTGTCATATTGCTATTTATAAAGCTTTTGTGCCCTAATTGTGTGTTAAGTGTGTATTTTTAGATACATGGTTAATACAAGGTTCCAATATAAAGAGAAGAAGTAAAAACTTCAAGATAAAACCCAAGATAAGGAAAAAATTAAGTTGATAGTCTTTTTGGGAAGTTAGATATTTTGCCAGAGAATTCGTGACATTATTATTTCAATCACCACGATTAATTGTTCGGATATTTGGACTTAATTACTTTTTATTTAGATATAGCTGGAAGTCAGTGACACGTGAGAAGTGACAAAAGTCAATTCGGAGTTGAGATGAAGAAGTTATGCCATCTGATTCCACCGTGGCTCAAACCAGTCCAGTTTTAGCTAAAAACGAGTTGGACCATTCTAAACCTAATTAAGTGAGCCAAATAGGTCCCATATGATTTTTAGTTATTACTTAAGTCATTAGAAGCTCATTATCAAAACACAACTCATTATTACCATTTTATTTCTAGGGGAGTAAGAGCATAAGAGAAGAGAAGAAGAAAAGAAGGGGGTTTCCATAAAACTCAACGATTCTTCCTCAACTATCCATAAAATCATTTATTTCTTAAGAGTAAATTTCATTTATTTATGCTTTTAAAGATGATTTTTTTCATTAGTATTGATTAGTTTATTTTATTATGAACTAAACCCTCATTCTTGAGATTTCCTGACGTAAGAACCTATGTTTAGCTATTTTAATGTCTTCTCTAATTTGGGATGAATGTCTGATTGAGATTTGTATTACTTTATTCCATAGACGATATGTTTGTGTTAACAATACCTATGTTCTGGCTAAATAGTGGGTGACCTTAATAGTTAAGCTAACACCCAAAGTAGGGGCATTTAATTGCAAATATAGTTATGTAGTGGGTGATCCCGACAGGCTTGCCTAGCTAGATAGTCAATGGGGTCTCCAATTCATTGCCTAGGATTTCCTTACCCAAGTCCCATGGTTGTATTGAGGTTGCTTTCTAAGCTACCCTGACGGGAGTTAGAGAGATTTTTGAATCCTGGCTAATGCAAATTTAACAACTCACCCTTATTCACATGAACGTTAAATTAGCGGCATATGGGTCTACTAGCAAAACTCAAGCAACTCTCTCCCTCATTTATTTCATCTTTCATTTTAGTTCATAATCTATTTCGTCTTTAAATTATTGAAAACCAAATAAAAAATTTATTGTTTACATTATTGCCATTCCATTTTCTATTACGAACTCCATATTTGTACACTATTAAAGCACATTTATCTACAGTGGTAGTCCATGTGGAGACGATAATCCTTAGTACTTATCTGTATTACTTGTCAACGACCTGTACACTTGTGAAAAATGGTTTCTAGGGTGTTGGCGTATTTCATTACACTCTTGGACATGACATACCCCTTTGGGTATGACCTTTTATCTTGCCTTGAATTTATTGTGCATGTCCCATCGTGGTATTTCTCAATAAGTTTAGTTGAAAATATATACCGTTCCCATATACATACCCGATTAGGTAAATCAAATTTCTACCAATTTTTTTTGGTTTATTCGATCTTAGGCTTCAATAGCTGGCGAGAGAAAATGGCTCGAGTGCATTAGATGGGCTAGTTAGGAATGGTCGTTTAGGCAACCTGGTCTCTATACTTTCAAAGTCATGACTAAGGGCCAAGATATATGTGTTCTTCTTATGGCACTCCGATACTTAATTCAATAATGTGAAAGAAAAAAAGCTCCTGATGATGTATGAATCAAATATGGGCAAACAATACGATCTGTATGTATATTGTAGATAGTTTAGATACGAGAATGTAAAATACCTGACTGTGAAATGACTACATGTATTTTATTGCATAATGTTCAACTTATATAGGACTTCTATTTGAGCTAGAATTCTTGTTAGGGTTTATCTTGGATTTTACTATATGCCTTGGTTAATAATATTTGTGCTTGATTCGATTCGATGGACATAAAATATTTATTTTTATCTTCTTCTGATTGTGTATATCTCTCTTTCTCGAATCGTATCCCTAAAAAATATGCACCTTCTGTCTAGCTGTTTATTCGTCAGGGATGAGATTCTCCACCACTATTTGATCTCGGCATGACCATGGGTGAATTTGTATTAATAACTGGCTCGACGTGACTGAGGTTGGCTCTAGATGATTGGTATGCTTGATCGACTGTTATGTTCTTCAGATGTAGTTGGCCTTCTATCTTCTATATTAGCCGACTGGCTGTTGATAATAGTTAAGTGATGTCGAGTTAGCCGACTATGCTATAATTCTTGTCATGATTGGTTGAGGGCAATCCTGACCTATAGACGACCATATAATCTTGTCGTCTAATATGGACAAAATTTAGTTTTTTGAAATTTAGGAAATTGTGTTGAAATTTATGAATCATATAAAAAATATTTGAAATATGTTGTTCTGATTTAGTTAATAACAAATATAAGATGTTGACGTCACTCGAGATTTTAGTGTATCCATCATCTTCCACTCCAAATTAACGATTAAGAGTGTAACTACTCGTCTACTCCTTTGATTTTTCGTGTCTGACGTCATTCAGAAGACTTTTAAGTTTTAATGGTCTTTTTTATTACTGTTTTAATCCATAAAGAATCTTAAATAGTAAAGCAAAACAACAAAAGTTGGTCTGTCATGATCAGGTAACTATGTTGGGCATGCATGGACAATGGTTGCATATTTCCATTGATTCATTCCCCACACTGAACTAAAAGTTCTTTTTTACTACACAAAAGCAAAAAAAGGTGACCATTTGACCTATAAAAAAGAAGTAAAAAGTTGACCATGAAAAAGAAAAAGGAATTTCCATATTAGAGTTGACAAGTAACCACACAGTAACACATGCTAACTTCGTCTCACGGGTTCTCATGAGTCATAGCCTTATCTTGTTTGGAATTTTTTTTTTTTTTCAAATGCATAATAATATAGATAGTAAGAAAACGGTTACAAGGTTTAGCCGACTCCGGAAGGTTCAGTTTCATTACAAATAATTCTGGCTAATTGGGGAGAAGTACACATATTCCAGATACCAAACAATGTGCTAAAAAGCTCCTGTTTGGCAGCCCAGTCAGCTGCCCCGTTTCTAACCCTAGAAACAAAATGAAATGTGGGGGAAGATAGTTCAACAAAATAATATATATTACGAATAATGTTTCTAACTAATGACTCAACACGGGTAGCCCTGAAGAGAGAGGCTTCATGATATTAGCTGAATCATTCTCTATAATAACGCTTCCAAATGGAAATTTTGAAGCCATTTCGGTAGCTTTCAAAATTCCCGTGGCCTCTGCCTCTAACACCGAATCTGCTCCAACCTTCCAACTATCACCTGATACAAATTCACCATTAGAGTTTCTTACTACACAAGCAACCGCAGCTCCCAAATCCGAGAAAGTTGCATCACAATTAATTTTAAATTTATTTGGAGGTGGTTTTTTCCATTTATCCTTAAATTTAGAATTTAGTGTACTATTTCCATTATTATTATGGTCTAATGGATTATTATTATTCCCAATGTTTAAATCTAGAAAATTTGTATCATTCGGGTTTGAAATCTCTTTGCATTACTTTAGTGGATATTTTATTGAACAAAATTACTTTTATGAATTTCTTTAGGGTTATTGTTTAAAATATTTTCATTAATCTTTAATAATTTTTTTAAGTATTTAATAATTTATTTTATAATTTTTTTCTAATTAAGTAATTATTTATAAAAAATATTCCTTTTATATTTTTCATAACTAGACTATCCTTAATATCAAATATATCATATTATTTTTAATACAATAGTAATTTTTAAATATTAAACAAATAACAGAATACTTCCACTACCACCACCACCACCACCACCACCACCATTACCATTACCATTACAATGTATTTAACCACCACTACCATCACCACTTCCACCACCACCACCACCACCACCACCACCACCACCTACTACTAATTCCATCACACACGCGTGTCCGTAAAACTTTTTTAAAATCGTCATAACTAATTCTAAAAAAAATCAGAAAAATAAAAAATTTGCATTTTTGGATAAAACAAATTAATATTTACGTCTATGATTTTTTTAATTTTTTTTGTTTTTTAATTTTTTTTCGCAGACATGGATTTTCATGTTTAAAACATGAAATCAACTGTTTGAAATAGTGATTTTTTTCGCAGACACGGATTTTCGTGTTTAAAACATGAAATTCCGTGTCTGCGAAAAAAAATTCAAAACATTCAAAAAATTCAAAATATTCAAAAAATTCAAAAAAAAAATCATAGACGTAAATATTAATTTGATTTATCCAAATATATAATTTTTTTTATTTTTACTTTTTTGACTTTTTTAGAATTACTTATGACGATTTTAAAAAAAAATTCGCGGACACGCGCGTGTGTTTATTAGTTTTTGTTTTGTTTTTTTCTAATTTTTTTTTCTTTTTTTTTTTAATTACTATTTGTAGGGGTATTTTGGGTTGAGGTATTTTTTAATAAAGAGTCTTATTCTAGGTACCTTTTTATTAATAGTTTTTTCAATAGGCATCTTTTGATAACTGATTTTTTTTTCAATTAGTACCTACCAAATTACAAGATTATCCTACTCTATTATTTTTATATAAATTGACAAAAATCTGATAGCTATCTATGACAGAAGAGCACTTTCAGTTCTCCATAAGCATACACATCCTTGCATATTTGGCTGCATACTCCCCTATTCCATTTTCTTTCTCTTCTTATGTGTAAAACCTGTCACTGTAGGAATTTCTTCATCCATTTCTAAATCTCTTCAATGATTGGACGGACCTTCCAATTAATTCCCGCTTTGTTGTTGATTCCTTGAACAATTTCAAGGTTATCAGAGTAGAAGGGGCTACTTTTGAAAGAGTTATCACCTGCTAATCTCATCGCAAAGAGAATGGCTCACGCCTCTCCTTGCAAACACGTATATATTTGTCCGGGGAACAAATATATAAAAACTGTATTTTCCAAAACATATCAATATAGTGCCTTCACGGAGAAGTTTCACTCCGACATAGATGACATCAGTGATGTGGAACTATACATAAAAAAGTCTATGATAATTCAGAGCATTTTTATGGATAATATGGGATCTACTAAGAGTGATTACGAGAGACGAAAATTTGGTCCTAGTCATGTAAATAATGATCTGCACCTCTAGGACTTTACGAAGATGGTCAATCAGGAATATATCCAGGCACATGGAAAAAGGAAAGTGTTTCATGTTGAAGATTTGAGGGAAGGAGCTTTAATCCTGAAAGAGATGCGAGTCACAAATGAGTTGTATGGCCTAAATCTGTCAAGGTGTGAGGGCACCCTTGACAGGGTGAGTATTTAAATATCTTTTGTCTAAGTACTGTACTACTGTCCTAGTGTATTATGTTTGTTAAAAATAAAAGTCATCATCAAAGAGAAAGTGAGTTAGTTGTGGACAATCTCTAGCTAGTTTGATACATTTGATGTTTACATTTCTTATATGATAGTTTATGAGGCCCACCAGTGCCTCAATGAGAAGACAAAAAGAAATGGAGAAAAAAGGTCGCCTTAACATAGATCTGGTATGAGATCGTAGAAATACAACTCATAACCCAACCGATCCATACCTCATAGTAACCAAGTTCTTTTAGGAACCTCTTTGAGAAAGTCTTAGCAGACATATTCATATATTTTTTCCATAACAAGTCTCACAACCGCATAGTTTTTATTTGATTTGTGAGAACTCCAAAAAGAGTATGAGTTCTTATGCGCCAAAATTATGTTGTCCAAGATCTCTATACCTTTAACAAAAGTAGACTGAGTCAGGGATACAAGGTATTCAAGAATGAGCTTAAGACGTTTAGTCGTGACCGAATAAATGATATTGTATTTAAAATTTTCATATGAGATTGGTATATAGTCTTCAACTCTAGCTTGGCAATCACCTTTTGCAACCAAAGAAATAATGCTAAATTTGTTCCATTTGAACCAAATCAAGCCGCTTAAGGGATGGTGGGACTATATTACATAACCGTACCAATAAATTTATCATCCACTTGAATATTGTTATAAGTGTAGGGTCCCTATGGTATTACCCAATCACTCCTCCATATAGAAATTATACCATGTCCCACAAATTTATCATAAGCTTTATCTTTTTGTTGGACGATTTTAACTTCATTTTCTCGATCTATTCACCGTATACGTTATTATGAACCTGCCAAAAAAAGTTGAAGTTCTGGAAAATAGAGTCACAAAACATTTAGAAACAACAAACCAGAAAACAACTAGATAACATAAAGAATTAATTGCACTATTGGTCTGTAGGTGATAAACATTGAATACACAAAAAAGTAGCAACACGTGTACACTTAGTTATTGTAGAATTCAGATATTAGGGGCCATTACTGTGAATTACCATTAATTTTTTACTAATGTATAGACTTGTTTGTAAAGTGGAAAAGAAGTTTAGGAGAAGATATGCCAACTACAACAAGCCCATAATGGCTGATTTAAATGATCGGGTTTAACTTCTAGTTTAGTAAAATCCATTTTTTCCTTCTTCTTCTCCTTCTTCTTCTCCTTCTCCTTCTCCTTCCCCTTCTCATCGCGATTATTACCATCACTAGGGCTGCAAACGAACCGAGCCGAGCCGAACTTTAGCTTTCTTGAGTTTGTTTGCTAATATTTTAGTGAGCTTGAGCTTGGTTTGAGTTTGATAAGAACCGAGCCGAACCGAACTTTAGCTTTCTTGAGCTTGGTTTGTTAACTGACGAGCCGAACTCAAACAAACCCTTAGAGAACTCAAACTCGAGCCCTTGATGAGAGTGTCAGTTCATTTGCAGCCCTAGATACTAGAAGTATATTTATTAGATATAAAAAAAATATACTTATTAAATATAAAATATTTTAGTTACGATTAATTACATATACAAAAGTTTTACGTAGTTTTGAATTTTTGTATATATATGTATATAACTTTTAATTGAATATATCTACCAAGCCTATTAACGAACTCTTACCAAACCCTTACCAAACTGTTCACGAGCTTAACAAGACGAGCTTATATAGGTTTGAGTTTGTCTCGTTTAGTAAACGAGCCTGAATTTAAAGCTTGAGCTTGGCTTGTTTAAGTAACGAGCCGAACTCAAACAAACCCTTAGCAAACTCAAACTCGAACCCTTGGTGAGAGTATCGGTTCATTTGCAGCCCTAACCATCACTATCTCTCATCAAATAAGCACTATCTTCTTCGACATATGCACAAATTTAAACGCATCATGTATAATTTTTATAACAAATGATTTGATAAAATAAATTTTGTCTACAAAAATTGAACACGAACCCTTGGAGTTATAATATGTTTTATTAAAGGAACCCTTGGAGTTATACATTATTTTCTTAAAGGATCGGTCTTTTTTACGTGAGAAAAAAACACGAAATTATCTAACAATGCACAAAATTAAAAATTTTGGGGTTTGATTATTTATGGTATCGATTTCGAAATTGATCAGGAAGCCATTAAATTTACCGTTTCCCATTTCAGAATAATTTTTAGATGAATTAATGAAGTTGTTACTGTTTATTTATTATTGGAGATTTAACATATGAGACAATACATTTGGGAGAGGAAGTGCTGGCGTATTTTTTTACCATAAATATTCATCTCGGCAACTGATACACCTTTCTGAACTAACACATTTACACATACCTACATATATACATACATCACTCTCATCCATCCATATAAAACCAAGCACACATTTAACATATACCTCCAATAGTCCAGGAACATATTTCTCTAGTTGACGTTCCAACCGAGTCTTTAAATTTAACATATAAAAACATAATAGCCTTTTTGTCCTCATCATAAACTTAATGAAAATTGAAAACATAGAGAGACGATTCATCGGAATGTCATGAAACTTGCCTTTTGGAGTGAAATCCTATTTCAAATGAAAAGAAAATAACTTGATGATAGTAAGATTAAAGCATATAACTATTTTTTATATTTGAATCTGATCTCGACTATTGTAAGGAAATCAGTCCATTTCTAAAGGATTATAGTCAAAGATCATCTACAATGCAATAAAGATTAAAAAATATGGGCAATCATATGAAGAAACAAGGCTATTTGGGATTATTATCAACTCATTATTTTAATCTTTGTTGGGAAGAAGAACACGCAGATAGAAGAATAAAAAAGAAAATAATGACAGAAAATAAAGGAGACACAAGTTTTATGTGGTTTGGCAAATTGACTACGTTTAATTATAAGATAGAAAACCTTGAAGAAGAAGAACAACCTTCTTCTTTATTCTACAAGAATCACTCTTATGTTTTCTTACAAGTGTATCACTCACACTCACTTTCTTGGTCTCATACCTCCCTATATTTCCTATACACATACAAACATACTACACATGCACACACACGTGTGTGTGAGAGAGAAAACTTGGTGCCAAAGATAAATTGGTGTCAAGACAATTTAGAGCCTAAAAAAAGCTAAATTAGGTAACAAAGTTTCTTGTAACTAAAGTTAATTGGTCCCCACCCAATAAGTTTTTATAAATACAACATTCTACACTCAGAGACTTATCCAATAACCTACTGCGCTTGATCATCATATGAATACGGTATGAACCTCAAACCACCTTCTACCCTTAAAGGCCAATTGAAACCAAACAGTAGTTCTATTTCTCAATAGTAACCACATTTTTTGCTAGATTATCACTTGTAAGGATCTTCTCTAGGCTCAGTATCCCATTCTCAAGAAGAGATCGAATAAAATGATAATCCTTCCCAATATGCTTAGTCCTCTTGTGAAATAAGGGATTCTTAGCAAATTGAATTGCACTTTGACTATCACTGTATAAACTTTTGTTTCCTTGATGCATGTCTAATTAGTTCATTAAGCCTTTGAGACAAATCATTTCCTTGCTAAATTCTGTAGCTGCAATATACTCTGCCTTTGTGGTAGAAAGATAAACTACCTTTTGTAACTGAGAATTCCAACTGATTTCTACACTTCCAAAGGTAAAATCATATTCTGTAGTGTTTCTTCTTCCATCTAAGTCCCAACCAAATTTAAATAAACATAACCATGAAGACTAACCTCTAGCCCGCCATAACACAATGCCCAATCTGATGTAGCTTTCAAGTATATGGATATCCACTTGACTGCTTGCCAATGAGTTTCTCCATGATTACTCATAAATCTGGTGACTACTCCTACCGCATGTTTGATGTCTGGTGTCATGCAGACCATTGCATACATCAAACTTCCTATGGCTGGAGAATAAGGGACTTTGGACATATACTCTTTGTCTTCAACTATTACATGACCTTCTTCCCTCAAAATGAGCTGCTAATGAAGTGCTAATAGGATTTGAATCTTCCATACTGAATCTCTTCAAGATTTTGTCTAAATAATCAACTTGAGATAACCAGAGTTCTCATTTATCTGTATTTCTACTGATCTTCATCCCAAGTATTTGTTTAGCTGAACCCAAATCTTTCATTGCAAATCCCGTGGTTAGATCCATCTTTAGTTTTTCAATTTTCTTTCATGTTGGATCCTACAACAATCATGTCATCTACATACAATAGTATAACAAATGAATTGTTAAACTTTTTGAAAAAGCAACAATGATTCGAGGCACATTTCATGTAGTCATTCTGACTCATGAAGTTTCCAAATTTCAAATACATTTGCCTAGGAGCTTGTTTTTATCCATAAAAATTTTTATTCAACTTACACACCAACTTCTCAGTGCCCACTTGCATATATCCTTCTAGTTGGTGCATGTAAATATCTTCATCAAGATATCCATGAAGCAAAGCAGTTTTGATGACTGATTATTCTAAATCTAAATCCATAACGATAACAATAGACAAAACAACTCTAATAGTAGTCATATTCATAATCGAAACAAATATGACAGTATTGTCAATACCTTCTTTTTGCTCAAAACCTTTCATCACTAACCTGGATTCATAACTTTGAGAACCATCATATTCCTTTTTGGTCCTATATACCCATTTGTTGTGAAGTGATTCTTTCTCTTATTTCAACTAGATCCCAAGTCTAATTAGAGTGTAGAGATCATATTCCCTTGTCTATTGCTTCCTCACACTTGATTTTGGCTTAACCTACAAAGCTTCCTTAAAAAAAATTGTTTACCATTGTCAGTCAACAATAAATAATGGAGAAATGGTGAAAAATAGTCTGGATCTCTATGAACTCTAGTGGACTTCCAAACCTTGGTAGGAGGCATGGTGGTTCCGCACCAATGTGTATCTTGAGTTTTTTTATAACATTCTTGTATAAAATTTCATCCATCTCAATATACTCCTTTTTAGACTCTTGCACCAATTTATATTGGTCTATGTCCTTGTACAAATTATTCTCATTAAAAACAATGTCTTTGTTCTGATAATGTTTTTATAATATTTATCCCAAAAGCTGTACCCAAACTCATCAATACTATAACCAATAAAAGTGAATTTTCTAGATTTAAAATCAAGTTTATTTTTATTTTTTTTAGATAAATATGAATGTAAGGTACAACCAAAAACTCTCTCATACCTCTTTTTCGGTCCAAGCTTCCTCAGGAATTACCCCATCCAATGGTAATGAAGGCCCTATATTTATCAATTTTTCCGCGGTAGTAATTGCCTCTACCCAAACTTTGTTTTGGTAATCCAATATGGAGTCTCATACTTCTAGCTCTCTCCATAATGGTCCTATTCATGGGTTAGGCTACACCATTTTGTTGGGGAGTACGTCCAAAAGTTTATCCCTTCCACTACCATTTTTTGAGTAGTAGTCTTACTGTAGTAATCTCTTCCATTATATAACGTCAAGCATTTACAATTCAACCCTGTCCCATTCTTAACAAGAGCTCTCAACTTATTGAATATTTCAAATGCATTAGATTATTTTTCATGATATAAACCCATAGTGTTCTTGTACAATTAGCAAAGATGGTAACTAATAAACAAAGCCTCCAAGAGAAGGTACCTGAGTAAGACAGAAAATATCAATGTGCACCAATTCAATTTTGTGAGAATTTTGCGTTCTTCCAACCTTTGTGAAATTAACTCGTCTCCGCTTCCCATAAATACAATCTTCACAAAGATCAAATTCACCAGATTTCTGATTGGGAAGCTTACCTTTCAAGTGAAGTATTTTCATACCCTTATCACCCATATATCCAAGCTTACAGTGTCATAATTTTGCATTTATACCATTAGATGTGACTGAAAACTGATTATTCTTAACATGTGTAAGATATAAGCTGTCTTCTTTATTTCATTGAGATACTACTAGGAGCTCCTTTAGTGATTCTCCACAAGTCCGCAATGAATGATGTGGAATATACACCATCCGCTAGTTGTCCAACTAAAATTAGGTTATTTCTCAAATCTAGCACAACTTTGACATCATTTAGTTGGGATGTTTACACATTCAACAAATTTATTTGTACGTCTCCTTTTTCAATAATGCTACAACTCCTATCATTACCTAGCAATACATTTCCAAGCTCTCCTTGTATAAATTTTGAGAGAATATTTTTTTGACCAGTTGCATGAAATGAAGCACCCGAATATACAACCCTAAGACTGTTTATGTGTATCTAATGATAAATTAATGCATCTTGTAATTCTTAAACATATTAAAGTTATTATCTTTCTCACCTTGATTGTTTACTTGCTTATTCATGGAAAATCAATTTTGATTGTAATGTCCCATCTTGCAACAGTGCCAACAACCTTTGTCTTTTTCATAAACCTTTCTATCTTAGAGATGTTTGGAATTACTCTTATAATATTTTGATTTTCCTTGTGAAATCCCTTGACCCTTGTTGTTTTGTCCACCACTTGACTTAGACCTTCCTCTGATCTCTACATTTACAACAGTCCCAGTAGATTCACTAGCCATTCTTCTTTGCATTTCCTCGTTGCGAACTACATCAAAACATCTGCAACTCGCAATTCAGTTAGAACTTGTGAATTGCTTAAGGCCATAACTATGTAGTTCCAAGAGTACTTCAAAGAAGACAAAAGTAAGAAGGCCTTGACTTCATCTTCATAATTAATACCACAGAAGATAATTGACTAGTCACACTATTTACCTCATTCAAATTTTCTACAACATCTACGCCTTCTCCCATATTCATGTTGAACTAGAGCTTCATTTAATAGACTTTATTTGAAATTGATAGTTTCTGGAACATTCTATATAAAGTTGTGATTCCATATCCTATGGTCTTTTCGTTATTAATGTTGAAAGCAACTGATGACATTAGAGATAATCGAATTATTTCTAATATCATTTAATCCAGGATCTCGCAGTTTGAGACCCTCATCGTTGATTGTTCTTTCTTATTTCTTCCATGAAGTAAAATAAGTTCCCTTTGATACAAATAGTCCTTTGTTTTCAACTTCTAGAAATCAAAATTTATACCATTGAATTTCTCAATCTTGACCTTCTCTTCGTCTGCTATTACTCTCACTTGAACAAAATCTCTGATACCAGTTGTTGAGAAAAAAAAACACATATATAGAAGAATAACAAAGAAAATAATGACATATTATAAAGGAGACACAAGTTTTACGTGGTGTTACGTCCATGGAGGTTCACAAATTTTCACTGTAATATAGAAAACCCTTAAAAAGAAGAACAACCCTCTTCCATGTTCTACAAGAATCACTCGTATGTTTTCTCGCAAGTGTATCACTCACACTCACTTTGTTGGTCTCACACCTCTCTATATTTCCTATACACATACTACATATATATAGGAGAAAAACTTGGACCCAAAGATAACTTGGTGTCTAAGACAACTTTGAGCCTAAGAAAAGATAAATTTGGTAACAAAATTTCTTGTAGTCAAAGTTACTTGGTCCCAACCCAATAAGTCTCCATAAATATAACATTTCTGATATGCTTATCATCAAATATTGCAGAACTTAAACCATATCTTGAAGCCAATGTATTAAAAAGAGTAAGATCTGAGTACTATTGAAATTGTTACGAAATCTAAATAGATTAATTGGCTAACCTGAACCAATCTTTGTATAATTTTTTGCCTAAGGCACTCAACATTAACCTCAGATCCATCCGTTGACAGCTCGACCAAGAAGCTGAAATAGGAGGTGCTCGACCTAGTTAATGTAATTATATGTGATGTCATATTTTCTTACTTCAGAATGCCAGCCATCCAACTGTAGCTTAATGGATGGGGTAGAACCTACAACATACTTATATATAAGGTCCATTTTGTACATATAAATCTCACATGTAATAAACTAAAATGTGCATTTACATATGGATATGTTTCTACTTTTATGAAGCATAAATTTGACAAAGTAATGTGCTTAATCTGAATCTGAATCTATTATGTCTAACAACATAATGAAACTGACTTTCAGTATATTTATTCCATATATATCAAGTTTATCTAGTACAACTTTTAGATGACACTTTAATTAATAAGTAATAAAACCAGTTCACTCGTACTATCTAACATATGCTTAAAAATAATGTTAGTATCATAATGGATATGGAAATATCAAATTAGTGTTAGTATCATAATGAAAATCCTTTGTCTTGATGGGATTTCCTCCTAAATTCAGCTCAAGAATTGAACTTATCAAAGAAGTTTTAGCATTTAACCAAATAATAAAGTTCCATGCAAGTTCACAAAATGAGAAAGTAAGCATCAGTGTTTCTTGAGTATCATTGGATAATGATTGAATCAATTTTAATGATCTCTCATACAAAGAGTGTCATCTATTTTATATAAAATATAGAGTTTTTTACTATATTGTAAAGAAGATGAGATAATGCTCATTGTTCCAATACTCTTATGTTCAAGTAGTAATCCTAATAATGCAAAACGTATTGAAAAAATAACAAAGTCAATCAATAATGTGAAAATTATAAACTTACAATAGTAGGGAGACCAATATAGGGACTAATATGACAAATAAAAACACAAAATTACACATATACGGGGACAATTGCCAATATATATGGGTATTCAGAAAATACAAAGACCAATGATGCAATAACCCGACCATCATAGCATATTTTATGGTTTGAAGGTAATATTTATAAAATTATAGGATTAAAACATTATATATATGAACTTACATATTTGCCTATTATTTATTATTAATGAATAATGGACCTTTTTTTTCCTACAAATACATCCAACAAACTTTAAGTTAGTAAGTACGGTAAAACACCCATTAACCACCATGAACTGTGTCAAAGGTTGACATATAGGTTGTTAATAAGATATTACACTAGCTGTTTGAAGGCAAGATTCCAGTAAAAATTCCAAAAACAAAAATTGTAAGGTCTCAATTAGAAAAAAACACTATCTACCTTAAATTTTGGGGTAGATTGTGTAGCAGTGATGTTGGAGATGGAAGTGTTTGGTTGCTATGTGTAGTAGTAGGACTCAGTGAAAATATAGTTAGATAATAAGTTCGACCCTTTGAAGGATAGTATTTGTGTTGTGACTTGATGGAATGTGAAACTATTTGATGGGTTGGGTTGAAGTCGTAAAACGATCTCCAATCGATAATTATGGATATGGGTTGGGAGACTTGGCGGAAGAGAGTGGAGTGGGAAAAAATTTGATTTGTGAGTTTTTTTAAAGATTTTTAATCTTGTATGTGAGATGTGGAGTGAATGGTTAAACGAAATGAAAGAATGATGGAAAAGAATGGATAAGAAGTTCATACATGGAGGGTTTGAGAAATATAAGGGGGTTATGGGAGAAATATGAGGTTTTTAAGTGGCTTTAAGGGTGATTAGTTGTCCGATATATAATATTTGATAGTGAGTTTGCAACATTTATTGTGTCTTTTGATGATTTATATTATATTGGATGAACTTGTAGAAGCTAATGCATATTTTTGTCATTGTTGTAGAAGAAGAACATATATCTGGTTATGTATCTCGGTAGTTGGAAGGATATATATTTGATTCACACCCATCAACATTGTTTTTATTTCTAATACATCATTATTGCATTCTGTTAAAGGAGACCATTCCTCCTATTCATCACAAAATATCAGGGATGTAGATATGAATGTGTCAGCACACGTAGAAGGCAAATATCAAAATGGGTCTCACAAATTGGTAGATATGAGTGATTTAACGTGTGATTCACATTTTTTGTTGATGTAATGAGATAAAAGTATCACTGTGTAACATTCATAATTCTCTTCTAACTTATAATAACTATTTTCACCTCGATATAGTATGAAAAGAGACAAACTCATTTGGTATAACAATTTGTGCATTAGTCAGCTCTTTGAACATGAAACTCATGATTAAAACTAATTCAAACATGAAAATTCATCTTTTGTCTTTCAAACATGAAATTTCATGTTCTACGTAGCCGATAGTTGGAGACTTAATCGCATTTCCCTCACATGATTGATACGATATTTACGAGTTCGAATCCATTACAAATATTTGTTTAGATTCTTTTTGAATTTAATATGATTTTCAAAAATTTGAGCGGGTGTGTTTGCTAGGATTGGTGGTTAGGGGTGCTGCTAGCTGGAGTTCGCGGTGGTGCCTGAAGTTGGCAATGGTGGTCGGAGGGGGCCAGAAAGGGTGGTGGTGGTCGGAGAAGGAGGTGTTGGCCGGAGTATGTGGTGGTGGTGGTGGTGACTGGAGGTAGCTGTGATGTTCAGAGGTGGTAGTGGGGACCAACTATTTATTTGATATTTAAAAATAAAATAAAGATTATATAAAAATAAATAGTATATACTTAAAATAAAAGTATCTTAGATATAAAATATATAAAAAATATATAAAAAATATATAAAAAATGTAGATAGAATATTATTGACAATTATTATTATTATTTTTTTGGTCGAATATTGACAATTATTTAGTAAGATATTTAAACCAAATAAAAAAATATGGAGATATTAAAATATAATTAAAAGACTTAATTGAATGTTTTTTGTTACGAATGTCTAAAAATCACTATAGTAATAGCTCCTTGATTTTTTGAATAACATATGATCATCTCCAACTAATTTAAAATAAACTTATAATTGAAAGAAATTATATAATATGTACTATATCTTTCAACTATTCAAAGGAAATCTTGAGGGTTCAAAGGGAGCCAAAGTTGCTTGGAATAATATATGCAGAAGTAACGCTAAGGGAGACTCAACATTCCCGACGTTGAAAACAATGAATAAAGTATGTTTTCTTAGTATATACTATTCGAGAGTCTATCAGAGAAACAACAATTTACTTAGTTTTATGGGCTCACTCAATCATATTCAAGAGCAAATGTATATGGAGTATAAAAACCAAGTAAGATGATTCTTGGATATGGAAGAAGATATTGAAACTTAAAGTTGATTCTTATCAATTATCTCTCACGAAATTAAAAATAGAGCCAACATTATTCTTTTTTTGGGACAACTGGATTGAAGGCAACAACATCAATTCAACTCTTAATAGGGATATTTAAATTGATAATGTTTAGATGAACAAAACTGTTCAAAATTGTTATATAAGAGGAACACGATATTTTCATGCGATACTTACTGGTTTTGCTGATAAGATCAACTCTAACACTTGTAAGGGTGACGATATCATTAAATGGTCTGCTAGTATCAAAAATATTTTTTCTTTTAAGAAGATCATGAACTTAAATAAACTACATGGTCCAATCTTTGAATGGGCTCGAATCATATGGCATATCATGAATATCCCTAGATGTAGTTTCTGCTCTTGGCTAGCCAGCAAAATATCGTTTTTCGATAAAAAAATAGAATGCTTGAGTGGGGTGTTTAAATTAATTCAATTTGTGAATTCTGTCATAGCATTATGGAAACGAGAGATCATCTATTAATAGAGTGCTCATTTTCTAGAAGAATTCTTCACAAATGCTTCGAGATGAGTGATAGCAATATGCCAGCTATTACTAGTTTACTGAGGCTATTTACTCTGTTTGGTATACAACTTTTGTTTACTTGATTTGGTCTAATAAAAACACAAAATATCCATAAAGGCAAAGCGTATAATGAATAAAATAATTTACACAACATACAATAGTTTATACTCATCAAGTTTAAAGATGGTCAAAGGTTCAAATACAAAGATTATAGGTTCAAGATTGCTACTAATTGGAAGTTTATTAATGTTTTCAAAGTGCAATACATTATAATACGTTGCTTATTTTCATATTTGTCTCTTCGTAAAATTTTGTGTAATATACTTCTGAATGTTTGTGCTTTAATAAAATCTTATTTGATAAGAAAAAAATGACTTTTTCAGTTTTTCTTTTGGAGGTGTTTCACAAAGATTTCTCTAAATTTGAAAAGATGACTAAATAAGACATAAAAAAAGAGACATGTGTAATCAACAAGATGGACGATTCAACCAATTATCCGACGAATCTAGACGATGGCGAAAGAATTTAGACCTATAGCCTACCAACATCTATCGCGTAAGCTGAATGGTCAAGCCGAAACTATTAACAAAAAAGTTAGATACAGAGCCAACAGAAAACCGACCTTGAATTTACTAATAGAGGGTTTTTTAAGATTTTGGAATCGAATATTGTATGTAGAATTGGAAAAAAAAGACATAAAAAAAACGTTTTAAAATTCACCACTTTGAATTGAGATTGGAGCGCAAATAGTCCAAAAAAAAGCACACATAGGAAGAAAAAAAGGAGTTCGGTATAATTCACACGATTGAGTGGCGTTGATCTATTTGCTTTTTTATGACAAAAAAAAAAAAAAAAAGATCTATTTGCTTTTTCTCTTCTCAAAAAGTTACTTTTTACTAAAAGAAAAGTTTCTAAGTTGCAAAACTTATTATTCCTACCCGATATAGAACATCATTACAGATTTTTTTTCTATGCATATTCTATACTCTCGGCTTTCTATTTTATTTCACATTTACTAATTTTTTACCAAGACACCTATCATCTTACAACTTAACACATAAAAGACACTATTTTTTCTAAAAATCAGTAAATTATAAAAAAATTCTCAAAATTTAAAATTTAAATTTTAAAAAGTTTTTCATAACTCAAAATTTAAGTTTTAGACAACTTTACATAATTTAAACGACTATTTTTATCGAAAAAAAAAGAAAAAATAAAATATATGTGGTTTTTTATAGATAGAAAAATAATAGTTCAAGTGAAAAGAAATTAATTCTAACTTGAAGTGTTTCTTAAATATTAATCCTCTTCTTATCTCAATATTTGTCATTTCATATTTTTAATATAACATAAATTATGACTTTTTTTTTAATTTTGGGACAATGGTCAATTAATTATACGGAGAGTGTAAAAATTCTCAATTAATTATAATTTCAACTTAATTCCTACTTAAGCACAAAAAATGGAAGATTACAAAAATACCTAAGACAATTAATTGATTACTTTAATTATAATATTATTTATTTATTTTTAATTTTTTTCCGGAATTTCTATCAAAAAAAAATATATTTCAATTTTTATTTTTCGATTTTTTTTTCGCCATTTTTTCCCCCGAATTTTTTTATGTGTTGTGTTGCAAGAACAACCAAAATTAAGTTTTTTGTATTCCAAAAATACACAAATTTGAGTTTTATGTGTTCCATAAATACACAAATCTGAGATTTGTGTGTTGCAGTAATACACGATTTTGCGATTTGCGTGTTCAGGAATACACAAAATTGGAACAAACAAAATCAAGTTTTGTAAATTTGATTTATATGTGTTCCATGAATACACAAATTAGAGACTTGTGTGTTTCAGGAACGCACAAATCAGAGACTTGTGTGTTAAAGGAATACACATAATTGGAACAAACAAAAACAAGTTTTGTGTATTCTAATAATACATAAATTCAATTTTCATGTGTTCTATTAATACACAAATTTGAGATTTGTGTGTTCCATGAATACACAAATATTATATTTGTGCGTTCTAAGAAAACACAATTTTGAGATTTGTGTGTTCGAGAAATACACATAATTGGAATAACACAAAACCCTAAAACATAAACACAAAAATAACAAAAAGGTGTTGGACAAAAAGATAATAAATATATCAAGATAGTTAAAGAGGAATAAAAATGAGGTATATGCGATTAATAAATATAAAAAAGCAATTTTGTTAAAGAAGAGAATCCTTTAGATCGATTTTATGACTTTGTGTGTTACAGGAATACATAAATCTATATTTGTGTGTTACAGCAACACATAACCCGAAATTTCGATTAATAAAAAAAAAATTCGGGAAAAAAATTTAGAAATTTTCTGAAAATATAATTTCGAAAAAAAATAATTCGAAATTTTGAAAAAAAAATTTCGGAAAAAAAATTTCGAAAAAAAAAATCAAAATAAATAAATATTAAAAAATAAATATAAAACAATAAAAAAATCACATAAAGGTAACATTAGAAGGTAAATATGACAATTTGTTCAATTTGGAATTAAGTTGAAAATTTGTGAAAAATAGGAAGTAATTTCCTCCATTTGTTTAGGAATGAAAAGTGAGGAAATGTAATTAATTGAGAATTATCTCTTTTATCCTCTTTTAATATATATGTAAGTCTTTAATTTTTTTAAATAATTAAAAAGATTAAATAAATTATGTAAAAAGTATTATTTTTATTAATATATATTTAAATAAAAAATTATATTTAAAAAATAAAAATAAATAGATAATATATATAAATTATAGTAGAACCTGCCAGATTACATTTCTTTTTAAATGCTAAAGAAATAACAAACTCCTAACCCGTTAAACTATTTCGACGGGTTCATTCTTTCCATTTTATTGATACTACTTTCCATCAATTATATTATTATTATTTAAAAAAATGAAACAACCAAGACACAAATCAAATAAGAATTGGGTGAACCTTTCTAAACATCTTTATCTTTATTTTTAGTAATTCCGTGATCTTTATTTATGAAAAAAGTATAAATCGATTCTCTATGAAAGTGTAACAAATATAACTCTTTTTTTTAATTTTATTTTAGTCAACCATTAGTCAAATTTTTGTGGATAATTTTAACAGATAAAGAAGTACAATTTGATTTTTGTAAAGCCAAATACATATCTGGGTTGACATACTTCTACAAAGATGGTATATTCTTATGTTGGCATAAAAATGTTGACGACGACGGAGAATTCTCTTTGCGTTGGCGACGGTTTTGAAGGAGGGTGACTGGGTGGGGGTTGGGGTGGTCAAGTGAGTGTGAAGAAATGTAAATTTGAGGTTATAAAAAAAGCAAAAAACTCCAAATCACGCTTGTTGACGGATCAAAATTTGCCACTTTGCGCCTAGTTGGTGTCCACGTGGCGTTGACAAATAAAAAACTCAATAAAGGGATAATTGTGTCACACTTTTGGAAGATAAAGGGTTGATTCAAGTTTTTTCATATATTAGGGGTATCAAAGGAAAAATAAAAGGATTCCGGAAGGCTTTTCCCATAAGAATAACTAAACTCCCAAAATAACACAAACATAACATCTTTTTACTCAATGGCTAGTCTGTTTTCCCACTATTAAATATCTCTACCACTCTATTCATTAAGATAAATGAACATTCGTTATCAGTCCAATGCCTTCTATCCACTCTAACTAATTTATCCTCTAATTATTTCACTATTGTAGAAACATGTTGAATGGAAACATTGTTGTTTGTATCCCAAAACTTCCTGAATCTACAAATCGAGGGATAATAGACCACACAGGTCATTCATGCCCTCTAATTTTTCTAGGCAATCAGTAGAACCATCATAATCACCGGTTGAACAACTTGGTAAGCTTTCATTGCACCTTTAACCAAAGATTCATAGTACAATGAACAAATTTTGGCTGTTATAATTTCCCCCTCACCATTATTAACCACACATGCTAACCTTGTTTTCCCCCATTTTCCTAAAAGTATGCATCACTCCAGCATAATTTTTTTCCATACAACTTCGTTTATTACTATTACTAATACTATTACTAATAGTATTAATATAAGTGATGTCTAGTGTTATGTTACAGATTAATAATGTCACGAGACATCAGTTGCAAGGTTATTAGACTCATTTGTGGGATTTATCCCTATTATTTGACATGTTGTGATTTCTTGTCTAGCTTATGATATTTTGTTATTTGTAATTCTTATGTGCTTTATTGTGTTTTAAGTGGCCAACTCTTAGGTACATGGATGATACGAGACCCCGAGTTGATGAGTAAATTTAACAATTCAAGGCTAACCCCAAGACACGGTGTAAAAGGACCAAAAAGCCACTTTGAAAGATCACGAGCATTTACCAACAAAACATTAAAGTCAACTTAAGAGAGGCACCATACACATCTGACTAGGATTCTGAGCAAACCCCTTAGGTTCATGATAGTACTTGAAGTCAGGAGTGCATGAGAGTGAAGGCTCAGAATTTGGATATAAAATGACAAAGTTAATGACATTGCTTCCACCGTGACTCGAACGAGTACATATTCCTTGATACATTTTTGGGTTCAATTTGATCACTTATATGGGCCACACATTTCCAAAAATCGCTTTGGACTTTAATATATCAACTATTTTGAGAATAAAAGAGGAGATACACTGTTGGTGCCAAAGGTGATAAAATAATGATAATAAAAGAACACACACCTAATACTACCACGAGAAACTCACTGCAAGTGCACAGATCGTTTGCAAGTTATAACTGATAAATAAAGTTTGTTCGCAGGGATTTAGTTTGTTAGATCAATTTGTGTTTAAACATGAAGTGTAGAAAAGATTAATTGTTTAACTAAAAAGACAATAATAAAGAGATAAATATTAGTTTGGTTTTCAGATAAGGAATTAAAGAAATAATTAAACTAATCCAAATAAATAAACTGCTAATGAGACTATAGCTTAGGTCTACTAGTATGCACCTATCCTTCCAAATTATTATTATAATTATAAGGGTGATATGCACAGATATAAATAGTCAGGATTCTATAATCCTACTAATCCCTCTAGGGTAGCTTAGAAGACATCCTCAACACTATCAAGGGACTTGGGTAAGGGGACTTTGCGCAGAGATCGGTGATGAAATCAATAAGCCTATTGACTATTTGTTAGGTAAGCACGTTAGGATCAATACCACACACTAAATGATTTTATGGGTTTGTCTTTAACTAAATCCCCCGTTATGGTGACAATCCAACTACTATATAATATCATTTAAGAAATATTTTCACCTAGATTTAAAGATTTAAATAGATAATGAATTATATATGGTATTGACGAAAAAGTGGTACAAACTCTCATGTCTTTATGGGTGTTCTATAAGATTAGGAACAGTTATTACTTAAAATCAAGATGAGTTTCTATTTATCTTAATCAACAAGTTCAATTTTAGATCAATAAGTAAGGAACCTACACATAAAAGATAAACAATACTAACATTAGAGTACAGGGTATTGATTACGAATTAAAGTTGTTAATCAAAGTAAATTATGTATTTTTTTGGAGACATGATTTTTAACATATTATTTGCCCTGTTAACTCACTTTTTACAAATTTAATTATTACGTCTCAAAATTGCATTTAAAACTCTCCCTTTGTCACAATAATAAAATATATGGTAGGTAAACAAGACACAATGAGATAACTAAACTGGTTTGGCATTCCCTGGGTTTAAGATGCTAGCGTATAAAGGTCTTATGCACGTTAGTTTATTTATCTCAAAGGAATCTTATGCACTAACCACAAAGCTAGAAAATCTATTACTGATCGACTCTCCAGGTTGTTGCTTTTCCTTTGTCACATAAGGATTTTTTTAAGTAGCAACTCGATCGAGTCATGGAGAAATTAAAAGGAGACCGACTCTGCTTGTATCACCACCATATCTACTAAGAATTACATATCCATGTGGTGATACCAAATCTGAAATATTGGTAGAGAAGTCAAGCCAAGAAGAAATCAACTTTCCAGTACCCGAGGTAATTGAGAAAGAACCTACAAAACCAAAAGTCTTCAAAGAGATTCCTTTCGAGAAGAGTAAGAGTGTAAAGGTCTAGATCAAGACTGTGGATCATACTAAAGAAGGCATGACAAAATTTCCAAAGAAGCTACCACTAAAGATGCAAGATCCTATAACTTTCTACCTCCAAATCAATATAGGTGGTAACTTTAAAAATAAAGCGATGTGTGACTTGGGTTTGCGTAGAAATATCATGCGCAACAATATGTTTGAGAAATTAGGCGTGGGAGATTCCAAAATAAAAAACATCACTTTTCTTCTTATAGATTACTCCATGATAAATAAACGGGGAGACATTGAGGCCGTCCTTGTCCATGTAGGTACATTAGATATACCTACAAAATTTGTTATTTTTGATAGTATTGCGGGCCAACACGTCCCATTGATTTTGATAAGTCACCCAAGTAACTAATACTTTGAGAAGTTTCAACAAAATCTTCCACAGTTGGTTTGAAGTACAACGAAGGATCATGCCCCAAAGTCACTGCCATCTCATCCACAAGAAGGAGTAAATGATTTGAAAAATTCTCTTGAGCAATTTATCAAGATTTCAACTAATAATATGAGCATAAGTGAAACGAAAATCAATACTACTGTATCATTAGTTCAACTCATGCACCAACAAAACCAAGCTATAGAGTAGAGATTAACCCAACTCACTATGATCATTCAACAATTACAACAAGATTCATTTATAAAATTGGTCCAAGCCACGAATACTAATGATGAGGCCAGTCCAACCAACGATAGTAATGTTGGGCTTGAGGTTCCAACCATAGAAGAACCAACCAAGCTTAGCTTAGATTAGGTAATTGCTTAGAATCAAGATGAGAAAGAAGTTGAAAAGGAGACTGAGAAAGAATAGACAACTGCACCAAAGGTGCAAGAAGAAGAAAGTAAGGTGGATCCGCCACCTACACATCCATCATCACTCCCAAGACCAACGAAGGTGGACTATCTAACATACAAGAGGTTCATAGAGGGGTTGAGTGAAGCAAGAATCAACACCCAAAAAATTGAGATTCCGAAAGATATAGAACCAATCGAGTTGAATTTAATCGAGGTAACAATCGAAGATTAGGTTGATGAGGATGAGATTGAAGATAAAGATGCAATGAGTGTGGTGGAGATTTCAACAATAGAAGAACCCACAAAGCATAACTTAGACAACATGACAATCAAAGATGGGGTTCAAGAGGTTGGAAAATAGGATAATAAGGTACGGATGCCGGCTACACATCTGCTTGTATCACCACCATATCTACTAAGAATTACATATCCATGTGGTGATACCAAATCTGAAATATTGGTAGAGAAGTCAAGCCAAGAAGAAATCAACTTTCCAGTACCCGAGGTAATTGAGAAAGAACCTACAAAACCAAAAGTCTTCAAAGAGATTCCTTTCGAGAAGAGTAAGAGTGTAAAGGTCGAGATCGAGACTGTGGATCATACTAAAGAAGGCGTGACAAAATTTCCAAAGAAGCTACCACCAAAGATGCAAGATCCTATAACTTTCTACCTCCAAATAAATATAGGTGGTAACTTAAATAATAAAGCGATGTATGACTTAGGTTCGCGTAGAAATATCATGCGCAATAATATGTTTGAGAAATTAGGCGTGGGAGATTCCAAAATAAAAAACATCACTTTTTTCTTATAGATTACTCCATGATAAATAAACGGGGAGACATTGAGGCCGTCCTTGTCCATGTAGGTACATTAGATATATCTACAAAATTTGTTATTTTTGATAGTATTGCGGGCCAACACGTCCCATCGATAAGGTTTTACACAATATAAAAAGGATGTACAAAAATATTCTAGTATAAATTATCATTTTCATTTCTTTAATAACGTGAATCCAAACAAAAGATTGGTTAATCATTTACTTTATTCTTCTTTATTATTATTATTTTTAAATTCAAACCATGTTTTTCATTTCCGTTCAGATTTCCAATTTTGATTTTTTTTCCATTGTTTCATAAATTTCCAATAGATATAGAGATATCTGGATCCCTAGAACTGCACTTATTTTCCCTCGTTGTTTCAAGTAGTTTGGTAAATTACATAATCAAAATATGTATATAAGGGCATCATATATATTTCAAAATATGTATATTCTCCCCTAAACTGCAAGCACTACTCCTGGAGTCTTCCAATCATATTTGTCTCGAGTTAAGAATCGTCGTATCCCATGTGGTGGATCTTCATATAACGGATGGGAAGCAGATTCTGAATGTTCATTACAGCGCCATCGAATCTGCATAAGTATTCGCTTCCTTGAAAATCCTCATAAATTTGAACAAAGCGATCCTACATAAGATAGCTCGTGTATTATCTATCCATGAAGATTCATTTACCCTAGCTTATGATGGTTGTTTTAATAGTTTGATGACTTCACTCGAATCCAATTCGATCATTAGTTCCCTAGCTCCCATTTCCTCTACAAGCTTAAGGCCCTCATACAACGCAAATAACTTTACAATCACCGAATATACACAAGATATTCCCATCGAGAACCCTTTATCCATATTCTATCTGATCTCTAATTTCAACTTTTCGAATTCACGTGTTGATTAGTGTTAAGTTTCCCCCATACTCTGGTTTCCTCCATCTTAATAGTTACACCCGGTCTTTTCTACTCCTAATGCCCCTAAAAGATCATCCCCAAGCTCTCATACAATTATTTGTCGTGTACTTAGCTTACTAATAATAATAATTGGGGCTCTAAAAATGGGGCGCCCTTAAAATCGCATGTGTTCCTCATCTTCCTGATAACCCAAATAATGGCAGCGAAGAGGACATTCCAAGGTAATCCAACAAACAACATGTTAGTCTCCAAATTCCAATTCCACCAACCTATAGTAGACATCACGACTTTGGTAAAATCATATCCCACATGTCTAGTGTCTAATGGGAATTTTTAGAATTCGCTCTCAAAAAATTGGGCTTACACTTGTCTTGTTAAGGTGTGTACTTAATTGGGTCAAATCGGTGACATGTCATGTTAAGGGAATAGGGTCCTTCTTCCAAATGTAGAGATACCCAAGAATGTAGGTCATTTGAGGCCTATTAGTTGTGTTAACTTCATTTATAAGGTGTTAGCGGTGATTCTTTCTTCCCGTCTCAAACCCTTGATGAATCATTGTGTTAGTGAGGCTCAATTGTATTTAATTTAAGGGAGATCCATTCATGATAACGTCCTTTTGGTACATGAGGCATGTCGCCACCTAAAGTCCAAATATCTTCAAATTTATATCATGTCGCGATTAAAGCGGATATTTGCAAAACTTATGAAAGCGTTGAGTGGGACATTTTAGTGGTCTTTCTACTAAAGTTAGGTTTTCAAGATAGATGGGTTTCCTAGATTATAAATTGTATTTGTAGTTTTTTCTATGAGGTGATAGTTAATTGGGTGGCTTGTCCCATTAAGAAACCCACTAGGGGCCTTCTCCAAGGTGATTCGTTATCTCCTTATCATTTATGTTTAGTCGCCCACACTCTTTCTTCTATTATCAATAAGAAGGAAAGATATGGTCTACTGAAGGGGTTCCAAGTTGCGAGGAAATATTTTCTTCCTTGAAGCAAATGAAAATATTTTATCGGTCTTTAGGAACGCCCATCATCAGTATGGGGTTGCTTCAGGCTAGATCTTAAACCTAAATAAGAGCAACATTTTTTTTTGTAGAAACACCCTTGCTCACGTAGTAAACACCTTCGCTAATATTTTGAACATGATAAATATTGTTGACCTAGAAAAATAATTAGGTATCCCCTCCGATTTAGGAAGATCCAAAGTGAAAGACTTAGACTGATTGATTGAAAGGGTAAGAAAGAAGATGGATTCCTAGCAAAACTCCTTCCTATTCGAGAGCTACAAAAAGGTCTTGTCGAAAGTCGTCATGAATTCCATCCCCAATCACCTTCTTTCAGTTTTCCATATCCAAAAACAAGTTTTCTCTAATTTGGATTCTTTGGTTGCCACCTTATTATGGGACTACAAGGACAAAGACAAGGTCCACTAGGCAAAGTGGGATTTAATCATTGAACGCAAGATGGGTGAAGGCCTTGGACATAAGGACTTCAATATCATAAGTATCTCTCTCTTTTCTTTTGAGTACTTTTCTTTGACAAGATTCTATCATGTTCCGAGTGTTAAGGGGAAACTATTTCCATCAATCATCTTTACTTGAAGCATGTGTTGCTTATCATGCTTCTTGTAGATGGAAGAGTCTTCTTATTGGTAGAGGTATTTTTAAAAATAATATTAAATGGGTTGTGGTTAATGGTTGACTCATTCGTATATGGTAGGACCAATGGCTCCCAGATGGTACTATGTTTGTTAATACTACCAATATCAACTTAATATTGGTTCATGAGTTAATCGATACAATTGAGAGGGTTTGGAACATAAATCTGATTCGCTCTATATTAACCTCTTCTCAAGCCTCTACGATAATGCTTATTCACATACCTCCTTTTTATGATACCGACAATCCTAGTTGAAGTTTGGCCTCATCGTGATAGGTATCTTTCAAAGAAGTTTATCGTATCCTTATAGCTAAAAATATATGGAAAAGATAAATGAGGTTATTAAAGGAGGCGAAAATCCAAAATTATTCTTAAAAAGCTTTGGACTATAGTTTTGGGCCTCACGGTAGCCTCCGAGATTAGAATTTTTCTTTGCACACTTACCACACAAATTACGCACAAATAGCACTAAAAGTAACAATTCTCCAAAACTAGAAAAAAAGTGAGAAACTATCAAAATAGAGGAAATAATCCCTCAAATAAGTATTTTACTACAACCTAATTTTACTGCCGCCACATGGAGATCGTTCTCCACCACTATTGATTACCGCTGATACACAGAGATCATTCTCCACCACGATTGATAATCGTCGCTACACGGAGATCATTCTCCACCTTAAACATATTTTTTTTCTTCTCAACATGTAAAGTTTAATGGCTTGGCGGAATTTTTTAATATTTAAGGTATTTTTGTAGTATAACTAAAGTGTAATTGTATATTGAATTTTCTTTTATTTCTAGTTAAAATTTGGATGTTTTCTAGTTAGGGGGTAGTGTAAAGGATTAAATAAATACCACACAGAGTTTATCAACTTATTGAAAATCACAAGGGGTGTATAAGAAATTATGAATAGCATAGGGTTGTACTGGTTAAAAATCCTTTAATTTATATTTGACACATATGGTCATATATATGACCATTGGAAGCTTTTACTTTTTTTTATCTAACCTTATTGAGATTTTACTTTTTTGTCTAATATGACCTCGGGAAGGTGGGCATGGGTTGGGTATGTGAGTGTGTAAAGAAGATGAATATGAGGTAGGTGGTTAAGTGTGTTAAAAAATTAAAAAATTGGGGGGGGGGGGGGGGGCCTGGGGGGGGAGGGGGGTTAATTTTGTATATTAAAAACTTATTGGGTGAGCTGAAGGTATGTGGGAATGAGTAAAAGAATATAAAATATTTGGGAATTTAATAATAATTTTTTAAAACTTATGGATTAAATAATAAAGTAAAAATTATTTTAATGATTAAACATAATTTAATAGACAAAATAGACATATTCCTTCAAAAAGAGTATTGGGACACAGTTTTAAAACTATGGGGTAAGAAATGTATTTTAAGAAAAAATGGGTAAATAGTCTGTCATGAAAAAGTACAGGAGGCAAATAAGGTATTTACTCAAACTAAAATAAAACCCTAATCTCACTCAATAATTATAATTCTCACCATTTACGACTCTCTCTCAATCGACACAACGCCTCCATTTCTTCGCAGCCAACAACATTGCCTCCTTCTCTATTAAAGACCCACAGTCAGGTACCCCATTAACGAGGCCTATACACTAATTCATTAACAACCCATATATATCCTCAATTCACAAATTCACACTCCTTACCTTCATCAACAATATTAAGAAAATTTTGAAGACTTTCTCAACCCATTGTTGTATTGATGATCGATCATCTACGAGGTCTCTCTTATAACTCTCTAAAAACATTTATAAATATGTTTTGTTTACTAAAAATATTACGTTGGATTTCATTGTGTAAAATTTTATATGTGATTTCATTGTGTAAAAATTCAATGGTAACCAAATTAATTTGTATTTATTTTTGTTATTTTAAGTAATAATATTTTTTTTCTTTATCACATTGGGCAAATTTTATTGATTTTCATTTTTTTGTTACCTTTGTCAAATTTGTAGAGTGTTCATTTTTATCTTCCAATTTGAAAATAAAAACATAGCTTGAATCTCTATTACCAAACCTGTTAAGTTTCCATATTATCATCGGTGTTATCTTTTTATTGTTAGATTCTGATTTTGGGTCTCTATTTCAATATCTTTACTGATAATCCCAATGTTCATGTTCTAAGGCTTTTATGACTAAAAAAATTTATACTTGCTAAATCCTAATTAATATATGTATTGATAAAAGATAATTGGACAATTTAATTGTTGTCTTAATTATTCTTGCAAGTCAAATTTTACTATTCACTCTCATTTATAAAATTATTCTTTTAAAATTATAATTTTCTAACCATAATATTCACTAAATGTGTAAAAAATATACCATATGACTTTTAATACTATTTGACTATATTTATCATGTGATAATGCATGACTTATTATGTTGTAAGATTAATATGAAATTCTGACTACATAATCACATGTTTTTATTTTATTTTATATAATTTATCAATATTTTAGTTTTAATGGAAAAAATTAACAAAGAAAGTACAAATAGAAATGTGAACATATTTGAATATTATTTCTATAATTTTTATATCCACTAAATATATTGTACATCTCTAATTATTTACAAGAAGCAACTTGAGTTTATTGCTTAAAAGGCCAAAAACCATGTTCTTCAACCTCAACAAGTTCAAATCTTGAACAATCGATGAGTTATATCTGTGTTTTTAATGGATTGTGAGTTTTTTTAATGGGTTACATATTTTTTATGGGTTTTGTGTGATTTTTTAATGGGTTGCATGTGTATATCATTGATTTAGGCAACAATTTTTTCGCATGGACCTTTCGATCAAGCATTCCACTTATCACTTTATTAACGGATACAAATTACATGTTATATATAAGAAAGAGATAAATACTAATTATTTAATTTTTTTCCCTTACAGATTTATGTATTGCATACAAAATTACGATTCTGTCAAGACTAAGATCGTTGATCATAACATTTCAACATTATTACCCATGCAGTCAGAGTGGTAAGACACAACTTTTACCAAGTGATCTTTAATTCTAGGCGTGGTTCATCCAGGTGTGGTACACCTAGTGAGAGAAACTATATATGTTCGTGATGCCAACACTCTTGTTCATCAGCGTTTCAATGAAGGGCAAGGCACCACTGGAATTGTACGCATAGATCTAGATGAATCGGTTATGAAGGGAAAAAACAAATATAATGGGTAAGCCAAAGATTATGACATTTCAGAGGAAATATGGTATTGTCGTAAAGAAGATGTTGGAGTTGTGGGTGTTGAAGAAATGTTATCTCAAGTTTTTTAATTTTCTATTATAAACATATGTTGTTTTGCTTGTTTTTTAATTGAGACTAAAATTTAGTAGTTGTGCTAGTGGTTTTTAAAGAATGCTCGTTTTGGCATGTGGTGTGATGTTGAACCATCAGGTAGGTCTAGAGGTGGGTTGCTAAGGTGGAAGAATGATTAATTTTAATGTCGTAATTGTGTAGTTTGATAACAGTATAATCATTTGCAAAATTTATGATAATTGTGGCAATTTTAAGTAAGTTTTTTCTATTTTCTTTATTCATGCACTAATGATTTCGATGGCCGTCTTCATATTTTCTATATATACTATGTATTGTCCATGTTTGAAGGCACTTCGAAAGTTCATAAATTCTAAATATATATTACGTTTAAGATCATGATTGATTTTTTTAGTTTAAGGTTTATGGTCTAATATTTAAATATTCATAATTTAAGGTTTAAAAATCAAGTTTCATAAAATTATATTGCAAGATCAAAATTATCTTTCTATTTTATGTTTGGAGAGCGAATTGCGTAGCTTTTATCTTTTATTTAAAATAATTTTACATCTAAACATTTTTTATCGTTATATTAAATTATATGGAATTTGTTAGCTATAGCACAAAGAAAGGGAAAAAGAAAAAAAATTCAATTTCCAAGAATCGAAACTGAACTATCTTGGTAAAAGTAAGATTAGGTAACCGCAAGATGACAACAAATAACTGAGAGATTAAATCATCATGGTTCATGAGCGTGGATCAAACGCATGACTTTCAAATTTTCAAGGACGGCTCTCATAAAATTTTGGACCATTATATAATTTATCAAAAGTATAATATACTGAAAAATGTAGACAAAATGATATCAAATAATATCTAGTGAATAAAATGATAAAAATTCTTAAAAAATTATAAATAACACAAAAAATTTATTCAAAACAATAAGCTCAAATAAAATGAATGCAAAATAAGTAGTTCACTTTGAGAAAATATTAATAAACTTTAAATTGTTAATCCAAGTTATTAATTTTATTCGAACGACACACTCCAGTGATAAACAAACTATGTCATAATTATTATACTAGAGCCTATGGTTAATTCTAATGTTAGTTTTCAACTACTTAACTCATGATGTGTCGAGAACGGATATGATCATTATATTTTCCAACATTACCCTTCATTGACAAAATTCTTTCTGCCATAATATCTCATCTACCTTTATATACATTTTTAATTCCCATTTTTGGTGCCTCCTGATTAACTTTCAATCAATAACTTCCTCCTTCCTATTAACGACTATATTACCCAATTTTTTTTTATAAACACAACTACTTCTTTCTTGACTCTTGAGACCAGATATCCTTTTTCTACCTCGAAATCAATATCATCTTACCTTGTAATAAATAGTCGAAACCTAGTCTTAATCCTAAATTTTTGCATCATCATAAAAAAGATAGTAAAAAAATAATATAGCTTTATTAAGTGCACCAGAAGAGTTAAGAAGAGTTTAAATACTTAACTGCATATTCTGAAAAAAGCTTGAACTCTTTCATAGATACGACCAACTACTAATATTTGTTCAATTGTCCAACTATGACTATACCATAATAAATACCTGGACAATAATCTGATAGTTTCCCCTAAAATTGAACTGCAAAAGGTCCTTGATGCATTCTAGGACCCACTCGTGTGAAAGAGTCCCAACACATATGAATATAATAAACAATTACACTTACTTAAATGGGATATCTAGAGTTTGAATCCTCTCCCTAACCGGTGTAAAGTAAGAGGTACAAGACTCGAACCACTCCCTGAACATGGGTAACCTAGTTATGATTTACATGGGAATATACATGGGGAGACGTGTATACCCCTATGGGATTAGTCATGGTACGCGCAAGCAATCCCAGATTACCCATGTACAAAAAAAAAACAATTACGCTTAAATCAGATAATATAGAATATATAACTTTAACGTGCTGACCAAAACACACACATGGGAGAGTTGTGCCTTTATATCTTCTTGTAACATTTCTATGTCATATCTTCGTTGGTTGACTACGCTTCCCTGAAAAAGAAAGAAAACATGTAAATAAAAACATAATGCCCAATAAATTCATCAAGGGGGTGTTTTCTAATTAAAATAAAGTTGTACATGTATGTATAATCACCTTTCCCAATTGCAAATCCATTCCACATAGATCCTTGGATATAATCACGTGTACTTTCAAGATTTGAACTTAGGTCTGTGTCCTTCAAGTTATTTGGACATGATATTTTCCCAACTCATGAATTATCCTTACTTTATCAAAAAACAAAAATGGAACCCGAAATACTGTAGAATAAAATATATGTGTGCTTAGTTTCACATAATCATGATAAATCTAACAAAGATAAATGGAGAATAACCGGAACTTCTTTCAATCCTCTACAGTATGAACAACAAAATGAAGGGTTCAAAAATAAATTGATTATAATAAGTTGCAGGATAAATTTAACAACGTGAAGAGGGATAATTTAGGTCTTCATCTCTAGTATATGATCTAAGCACTCCTTGATCAACTCGAATCACATACACCTGCTTCCTACAAACATAAATTTAAATAATAAATCCAAGAATCCAATACCATAAATAAAAAAATAGTCCAAACTCCAAAGTAATAATATAACTATCATTGTAATAGAATTTTTTTATTTTCTACCTCGGGGGTGTTGTTATAATTTCCATCAGGCACAACAGGTACTTTACCCTCACTTTTTTCAAGAAGACCGTGCTCTCGATGTGAGATACCAAATATGAAAGATACTATATTATTATTATGAATCTCTACCAAGAACCATAATATAATAAACACACAAAAGTTAAGGAGAGAATCCAACTAATTACCAAGGGGATGATTTGCAAATTTGTTCAAGAAAATGTCAGGTGAAGAGGTTGTTGCTGTTGTTCCAGCTCTTGGACAACTTTACAACTGGTTCTCAAAAAGCATTCATGAGTTGAATCCTAAAGTTCGAGATCCAACAATTTCTCAGCACCCTCGTTGATATGGCGATTTCCACTATACCTGGAGGACCAATGATACAATTAACACTTTATACTAAACAAAGATCAGATCTTGCAAAGCAAAGTAAGCATTTTTACGCAGATATGAAGTTACTACAAATTATGAACCCATGGGATAAGTGAACGAGATAAATCCAACCCTTGTATCAAACCAGCAAGAATAGAAACCCATTTTTCAAAGCTTGAGGCTCAAAATGAAATGAAAAATACTTACCATTATGCGATCGTATGGACTAAGAATAATTGTGTAAACCTCAAGTTAGCAAGTGAGCTAGATAATGGATAACATTTACTCCCCATTTCTTTTCATCTAGACAAAAATCTTTTAAAGATTTTTTTTTTAACATTAAATTTCTAGCTCATCAATGTTCTCATTACCCCCATAGTACCTGGAATCAAAAAGAAAAAATTAAATATCGATCAGAAGCAAAAGATGGGTTTTACTGTTTTTTTGTATCATGCTTTTATATGAGTGAAATTGGCCTTTTTCCGGGTGAGCCTTCAAAGTATTTTTTGTAAGGCAAGAACCAACAATTTCCATTACAACTCGATAAGCATTGTTGAACTTCCATTTTTAGAAGCTAAAGCACCTTTCTTAAAACACTCTATCTTGTAAAATCCAGAAGTCGCAATGATCTGAAATCGCTTCAGACACCAAACTTCTAAAAAGAGATCATCAATTAGAAAAGGTAATCCACACATTAACATAGGGACCAATGGTGAAATTAAACTTAATAATTAACATATATCCAAATCATACTATGATTTACTAACCAAATCTATTATATGATTTACTAACCACATTTGGAGGCACTTTTGGTTAAATTGGAACAATATGAAGAGAGTTATATAACGATGAGCAAATGACGGTAGATAATTGGTGGGTCCTGGTGTGTTATAAAATTAAGTATTGAAATAAAAGGAACCACAATACCGCAAGTGTACGGTTGTCCAAGTAATACTCCGATAAGTCGGGTTTCGTTCTCAGGGATTGGACTGGTATAACCTAAGTGTTCAATAACCAAGTAGTAGTAATTGCAAATACAGAAAATAAAAGATAGAATATATTTGTTTGGTTTTAATATTAATCCTAGGAATGCAAGAAAATAAATTACTGAATGTAAATACTAAAGGACTAAGACGCAAATATGAGCTATACTTGAGTCTCGCTAGGGAATCACCTAAAATTACCTAATTAATGCTTTCTTTAAGGGCATAACTGATATCTCTATATTAGTCGGGACTCTAACGTCTCCTAGGCCCCGTCAGGGTGGACCTAGGAGCTATCCTACAGTATTACAAACCCCGTCAGGGCGATTATAAGCTACGTTCAGATGATTGAGATCTTACCCAATAGTCTATAAGGTTAACTAAGTCTGTCGGGATCAATAATTTCTACCTTACGTTTATTACCTATGTCCGTAATTAAACCCCCCGTCAAGGCGATCACTTCCCCACCAAAGTGAATAGCTTAATTACTATGACATATCTCCGATTAGCTAATTCATTGATAGTGAAATTAATATAAAATAATAAGCAATATGAAATACCCAATTCAAATTAAACTAGAAACTAATCCCAAATTAAAATACATGAATTAATTAAATTAGGGTTCATCCCATTACGATTCTCAAGTAATTAAGGTTTAGCTCATTTTAAAAGTAAAAACAATAAAGAAATTAATAATATACATGTCCTAATAACAGAAATAAAATAAGAACCTAGATAGAGGAACTGGCTTGAACTGTTGTTGGAGGAAAAGGATTCTCCAGCTTCTGCTCTTGCTTCCGCCTCTTGACGCTCTCTCTAAGGATGATATAAATTGAAGAATTATTGAGAGGTGCTGAATAATGAGGTCTAAGGGGCGTATTTATAGGTGCTAGGAAGCCCTAATTTGTTTTACTTGGAGTGGAAGACAAGTAAAGAACTCTTCAATTCGCAGCCCTAAATCTAGGAAATGTAAGATTCTGCTGCTGATTTGTTTTGGTCATATCTCTTTCAATACTTATCCGTTTGACGCGTTCCAATAGTCGAAACCGCTTGTCTCAGAAATCTCTTTCCATTGGTCTAGACCATTATCCTAAATTCATAGCCAATCTTAAGTTATGGACTCGTCTTTGAAACGTGGCTGAAATTTCAGATTTATTTGGCAGCTTTATCTTTTCCTTCTTTGCATATATTCTTCCTTAATCTTCTTATTTCCATGTAAATATCTTTCCTTTACTTATTAGAATTGACTTGGTCTCTAATTAATTACCATATATCTTTTAAAGATTCACAATAAATAAATAATTAAACCGCATATGTTTTAAAAAATAATAAATCAATAATTCAAGACTAGAAATAGGAAAGTGCACTCTAAAATTAGAAACTCGAATCAAATACTTCCTAACACACTAGAAATAAGCTAAGACTATAATTCTCACTTCTCCTCATTGTATTGAAATTTAAGAACATACTAACTTTGCACTAAAAATACTCGAATTAACGCACAAAAGCTCTAAAAATGCAAATAGTCTAATTTCAAGGGAGAAAGTGCAATACGATGAAATAAGCACAAAAGTCTATCTAATAAGTCAATAATTCACCTAAAATGGTGTCTCCAAAGGGCTAATAATTAGAACAAATAGGGAGACATCAACAATGTCCTATTATACTTAAATCATATAATTGTAGGATTCATATAAAAATATAATAAACAGTTATACTTAAATCAAATAATTCTGAAAAAATAGTAAAAGTGATGAGATTAGGCTAAAAATTAAATTAATTTTTTACCTTAACTTAGGTTCTTCAATGGTGGAGAATGGTCCCTAAGTGGCGACATTTTTCTTGTGCAGGAGAGCGGCTTGGTGGAAAGGTGAGTGCAATTATACTTAAATCAAATAATTCTGAAAAATTATAAAAGTAAGAAGATTAGGTTAAAAATTAAACCTTAATTTGGGTTCTTCGATGGTGGAGAATGGTCCCCAAGTGGCGGCGTTGTTTTCTTGTGCATGAGAGCGGCTTGGTGGAAAGGTGAGTGTGAAGATGGTGGAGAATGGTCCCCAAGCGGTGGCAGCGGTTTTCTTGTGCAGGATTGAAAAATTGTAAAAGTGACCTTAATTTGGGTTCTTCGACGGTGGATATTGGTTCCTGAGTGGCGGCTGGGTTTTCTTGTGCAGGAGAGCGACTTGGTGGATAGGTGAGTGTGAAGATGGCGGAAAATGATCCAAACATTGAATGGTGTGGGGGGGTCGAGATATTGAAGAAGGTAAGGTAGATATGATCGGAGTGGTTGTTGAATGGTGAGGGGGCGATACTGGCGATGTTGGCTGTTAGGGTTTGTGTATGGGAAAGGGAAAGAGAAGGGAGTGTTAGAATAAATAGAAATGAGAGTGTTTTTTCTTTTTGTTTTCTTGTGTTGTGTGTGTTTTGATTTATTATTATTTTTTATTAAGTAATACGGAATAATTAATGGTCTTAATAGATGTGGGCCCGAAAATGATTCTCACCACGACTTATGTAGACGATTTGGACCGTTAGGCTCTTTGTTTTATAATAATATTCAAGAAAAAATCTCTTGTTGGAACAACGGTTAGCTAAGATCCATGTAACGGAAACTTTAAAAATATATCTATATAACTAAATCGATAAACCCTTTGCAAAAATGGAGATTAGAAATGAAAATAAGTCTCATATTTAGGCTTTCAATGCCTTTATATCTCCAAATGGGTTATTTGATCTTCTTGTTGTTTCTATACTTGGTTGAATCACAAGATGTGAAGGAACGCCTTGACCGAGGGTTCTTTTCAATCACAAGTGGATTTTTTTTGGACTCTGTTTGCATGTCTATTATGTTATTGCGTTAAATCATTCCTTTTTTATGTACAAGCATATTTGTCTCTATATCCTGAAACAAATATTTAAATTAGAATTTCTAAACTGACAACCCAACTTATAAGGATCTCATTAGATATTCTTTGGGTGATTTCACAAGTGGCATGAACTGCCACCGTTTTACATTTGAAGAAAAAGGTGGCCTAAAAGGGTTACACATATGGAGAGTTGGAGAAAAAAACTTTAGAATCCGTCGATCAAACGGAAATTAAAAACTTGCAAGCTTGGTTGACTCCTCTCTAAAATGATCTCCCCTCTGAAACAAATCCGAAGAAAATAAAAGCTAAATATGCCTCTAACGATGACCATTGAGTTCAAATTGACTGATACTGGGGACGACGCTACAACTTTTTTCCATGCTTATGTCATCTAGTGCAGATATAGGAATATATCATCCAATACAGATGTAGGAATAGGATCATTAGAATCTCATATAATGATAATTTATGGAATGATAATCCATTGATTAACAAAAAAATCTTGTCCTCATATTATGATGATATCTATAGAGAAGATTCCTTGGTCCCTTTTATAGATATTGTCGACTTGGTTCTTGCAAAATCACATAAGAAATGAATGATTTCCTTACGTAACAATCCTTTACGTAGGAAGTAAAGAAGGTTGTATTTTTTTTAATGGGTGGTAACAAAGGGGAGACGATTAAATTTGACGTCTTTCCATCTTTTTCTAAGAGGAGGGTTATTTCTCAGTAGTATGAATCATACCTGGCCCTCAAAGGTGATAACCACGATAAGCTTGGATACGCGGTTGCTCCCACTTATGGACTTCTTCGACTGCCTTGACACCTTAATATCAAGGGAACCCCCTCTTCTGTACTACAAACATATAGAATGAGACATTTTAACTATAAAATTACCTCAACTATTCTTTCAAATTGACTCAAGAAAAGTTTATGAAAGAGAGTGTTTTCCTGGACTAATTGATGTTCATCAAGGGTAGTTTTATTCAAGATAATATCCTCATTATGCACAAAGTCTGATATTTTTTGTAAAGTCAAGAAGTATAGAAATAAGTATGCTTCTGTTTACCTAGATATGTCTAAAGCCTACAAATTGGTCCTAAAAATCTTGCCTTTCACGATACTTGTGTTTGATGGGTTATAATTTGTATTACCATGGTATCGTACCAACTCAACTTCAATGAAGAGATACTCAAAACTATTATCTCGTATAAAAGCATTGTGCAAGGTGCTAGGTTATAACATTTTCTTTTTTGTCTTATGACGGAGGCTCTGGTTTATCCCCATTAAAGTAGAGAGTAGAAATAGAACATCCAGGGTATCTAGTTGGCTAGACATGCTTTGAATTTCACTCATCTTATTTTTACAAAATATTATCCATCTTTTTTAGTCTTAAGGACTTGGAGATCCAAAATTTTAAGGATATCATATCTTGGTGTTGCATCGGCTATGGTCAAAGGGTTAGTCTCTAAATCGGGTATCTGCTTTAGTAAAGGGACTCCCAGGTATCTTATGACTAGCACCGTTAAGAACTTGGAAATCTCTAAGGTAGTCTCTTTAGGTAAATATCTTGGTATCCATTCCTATGAACTATATCACATGGAAGGGTATTACCCTTCACTGGATCGATAATCTCTTTGATAATAAAAGTCTGGGTGGGAAAGAATGTATATTATCTTACGGAGGTAAAAAATGCTTATCAAAGTTGTCTTTCAAGCTCTTCAATACTATGTCTTTAATCTTCTTTGTTAAATTTTTTTGTAAATTATGTTCGTATTTAGTAGGTATTGAATTTATTGGGAAGCGCATTCACTAGATTTCTCTTGGAATAAAAGTTTTTACCAAAAAAGATGGGAGCATGGGATTCAAAGAGTTTGAAAGCAAGAACTTGTCCCTTTTGGCAGCCCAAGTATGGAAACTTTTGCTTCACTCTGACTCCCTTATTTCCAAGATCATCAAATGGATATACTTCCACAAATTAACTTTTTAAGATACCAAAGTTCAAACGAATCACGCGACCTAGACAAGTTTACTCGCAAGTAGGGATGTTCTCAAATAAGAGTGTATCAAGATAATTGGTAATAGGGTTGGAACTAATATTTTGAATGATAAATGGTGTTGATTCTTATTTCTGTGTCTAAACCAAAAAATACGTCTATTCACATGTTATCAGCATCTCATGGATAATCTCCCAGGATATGATGAACCTCCGTCACGTAATCTTTTTTACCTAAATGCGACTGATTTTGTTGGAGTGTAATATCTCACTAATATAATATATTCTCCTAACGGTTCGGACTTTTGGTTGAGTTGGCAATTTAAGATGGTATCAGATCTCTATGGTCCTTGAGGTCCTGGGTTAGCTCAAGTTTAGCTCTCTCTACTCTCTCCTAAGCCTTATATGGATTCTACTAAGCTTGCACGTAAAGGAGCTTGTTGGAGATAAAAATTCTCATTAATATAATGTCTCCTCCTAATAGTTCGGACTTTTGGTTGAGTTGGCAATTTAAGAGATTTTATTCTGAAATTTACATTGTTTATGTTGAGGATGATGATGATGATAAAATTATCTTACCCTTCAATATGTATGGTATTTACTCTACAAAATCTTGGTATTATGGCCTCTCTTCCCAACAAGTTGAATGTGATCTGAGACCTTCCACCTTTTCTTGCTATGCTTTCCTAGTCTTGTGATTAGATATTTCGTAGGAGAAAGAGAACTTACTAGATTGTTTGGAACAAAATTGACATTCCCAAGAAAGATAAAGGTTTATGTTTCAGTGATTTTGAAAACATAAATTTATCCCTCCCTGCATCCTCGACTTGGAGAATCCTTTCGAATCTAGTCTCGTTAGTTTCTTATATCCTCAATGACTCCTACATTCATGATTCTAACTTTTGGAATGAAACTAGAAAAACTAATTGTCTTTGGCATGGACAAAGCTTCATGCGGGAAGAGATGTTTTGAAGTAGGGATGTATCTCCATATTGGCAATGGAGAAAACATTAATGTCTAAAATGATAGATGTTTCCCATCTTTTATCCCTATTTCTCAATTGGACAAATATGGCATTGTTTCTTTAATAGCCAAAAATAGATAGAATTAAATTACTGGGCCCCATTTTTACTTATTATAACTTTATGGTTTATTTTATATTTTGTTAAATGTTTTGGTTTTATTTGTTTATTTTAAAAGCTAATATATATTACTTATGACCCATTATCTGAGAGAAGGAAAAAAATTAGAATAAAAAAAAGAAAAGGAAAAGAGAGAGGAGGGAGGAGGGAGCTATGAGGAGAGAACCTAAACACTGGTTGGTTTTTGTAGAAATAGGGAATCAAGGAGAGGATTTTGATCAAGCTACCAAGTGATATAGCAAGTGGCAAGTTAAATTATCAAGCTTTTTAAGGTTAATATTGTATATTGTTTTATTCTGTAAATGTGTGTTAAGTTCCTTTAATTAAGAACACCATTTTGATAGGTTATATGATATAAATTGAGTTGAGTAGCATAGTATTTAAGAGATGCAGTGTCTGTTAAAATGGAATTGGTTAGAAAAAGATTAATTTTAACATTTTGGTTTTATTTTTTGAAGTGTAAGTGAGAGACAGTATGTTCCTCTGGTTTCAGTTTAGTAATATAGGTTGGAATTCTTATTAAATATGATTAACATTCGTTGAAGAAGTATGAAATAAGATTTTTCAAATCATACTTCAAACAACAGAAATGTCCTAGTGTCATCACTCAAGCATAAAACCTTTATAATTATTTTACTCCTTTATATCATTTGATCAAGTAAAAGAAACTTATATACTTGGCCTTATTCATGTTTGTGTGTATAATGATTACTTTTTTTTAAACAAAGAAGAGTACTGCTGTAACAAGTTTTCGGTAATTACATAAGATATTACATATTAAAACTAGGAATTTTATACTCGTTGGGTAAACAAGTGTGATTTTTATATGTACGGGTTAGACAAAAAAAGGACAGGCCTGGTGGGGGAGTTTGTACTCACTTTTCGACCGCTCCTACACGGGTTAAATGCAGTTTTCGGCCGTTGTTGCATGGGTTAAATGCAATTTTCGACCGCCGCTGCACGGGTTAATTGCAGTTTTTGTCCGCCGCTACACGGGTTAAATGCAGTTTTTGATATTTGAGAAAATGGCACTTAGGGTCTTGAACACACACCCCTCTTCGAGATAGCAACCCCTCTAGGAGTCTCTTCTTACTAAAGACCTCAAAAAGTATTTAACACATGAAACCCAAAACCCCTATTACCTTACTACCCTTTTAGACTTATATATATACTAATTTAGAAACCCACCCATTATAATTTCAGATCGATATTCTCTCACCTCTCTCTCATCCCCTACCTCTCTCTCCTCCCACAGCTCCCAGACCGCCACCACCACCACCATAACACAACCACCACCGAAAATGCAAAAAACCACCAAACCCATCACCTATCGTCCTCCATGGCTCTTTCTTCTTCTCCAACAAGCAGCCATGGAAACTGCTACACTTCTTCTTCTCCCTCTTTTGCTGCCATGGACCTACGGCTGCCGCCATCAGCCACCACCAGCATGAGAACAACTGTTCGTGACCACCACAACTGTTCGTGACCACCACCACTCAGGCGAAGAGCAATGGAAGCTTGAATAACCTTCGATCTCCTTCGATCTACACTCTATCCATGGCTGCAAATGAAGATCATGCGCGCGCGAGGAGGACGAACTCACACCACGAAGAAGAATCGAAGCTCGAGATCGGCAATGAAGACCTCACACACGAAGAAGAAGGTGAATGGAGCTCGAGCACTCATCCATGGTGTTCCCTAAGGCTCGATCTAGTTCCATCTGAGCAGTTCGAGATCCGAGCACCACTACCACTGGACGGAGTTCCAGATGCTGCACCACCACGGACAGTTCGAGATCCGAGCACCACTGGACGAAGTTCGAGATGATGCACCACCACGGACAACTCAGACACGAAGAAGAAGAAGCTTCCATGGCTGGACTGCTTCGATGGAGAAGAAGACCATGGATGCTTCCATGGCTGGACTGCTTCGGTGAAGAAGAAGAAGCTGGTGGTGGTGGTGGATTGCTTCGATGGAGAAGAGGAAACTGGTGGTGGTGGTGGATTGCTTCGTCGACGAGTTTTTTTTTCCAGATCTGGTCAACAAAATATTAGTTAGGTTTTTTTTATTATTTTTAATTGTATATTAATTTGTAATTATTAAAAAATGTGTAATAAAGATGAATAAAGGTTTTTTTGACTATTTATGCCTTGTTTTTTTAATAATGCTCATCATTTTGACTGAGTATTCATCAAATTGACCGAGTACTCATTAAATTTATGGAGTACTCATCAGAATTATCCGGAGTACTCATCAAAATTATCCGGAGCACTCATCAAAATATATAGAGTACTCATTAAAATATATAGAGTACTCATTAAAATATATAGAGTACTCGGCAAATTTATAGAGTACTCTTAGGTTTTCCGATACTCATCAATTTTATCCAATACTCTATGTTTTTTCCGGCGACCGGTGACTGGTGGTCGGAGGTCGGTGGTCGGTGGTCGGAGATCGGAGGTAGGTGGGTAGTGGTAGTGGAGAGAGAAACAGTGACATCACACTTTTTTGTCTTTTAGTGTTAGTAAGGGTAGGAAAGACTATTGTAAAAAATGAGGTCCCTAAGAAGAACAGCTTTTTAGACTATACTTTATAGAGAAGAAAGATGGTCTCCAAGACCCTATGTATAATTCACCCTTGATATTTTTGACCGGTTATATTAATTCTTCTGATGTAAAAGGAAATCTTTTTGGCAATGAAATATTTACATATTCCTTAAAAATTGGGAATTTACCTAACTTCTATTTCTATTAATTTTATCGTTTTTGAATCATTACTTCGATTTTAAAAGAGTGTAATATTTTTATTTTTATTTTCCTTCAGGCTCCTCACTTACTGAGATATAACTCATTATAAGATGTTTTGTTTGTTTTGCAGATAAGTTTTAGGGTGTTTGCATATAAGACGAGAGTACATGGTTTTTTATGTAGGGTGGGGTGTGAGGATAGGTAATCCCACCCCAAACCCGCCCCATTGACATCCCTAATCATAATAGGTTTAGGCTACATAGGACATAAGGTATGGACATATATCCAAAAAAGTTACTTCTAAAAAATAACATCTCTATCTATATTTGTCAATTAATTATATTAAACACCAAAAGGGACCGCGAACCATCAATTTCAAACTCCAAATTAAACTATAGTCTACCCCAGAGTTGTTCATGGTAATCATTGAACCCAAAAAACAGGGAATTCGCAACCAATTAAGCGAGAAATCTAGAATAATGTAAGACAAAGAAAAGAACAAAAATTACACTAAACTAAGAGAAAGTGATACCTAGGGATGGTAACGGATCGGATTATTGTAAAAAAATCCAAAACCATGTCCATATCCATTTAATTTATTAAAAACCAAACCCTAACGGATTTAACCATCGGATTTACTTTTCAAAACCATATCCGAATAATTCGGATTCGGTTTTTTAAACGGTTTTTCGGATTTTAACCATAACCCGGCTCGCGAGGCGTCCCTCTCGTAGTAGGATTCCTAACCTCGCCTCACTCTTGTGACATGCCAAACTATAACTCTCTAAATATATTGAAAATGTTGAAACAAGATCACAAATACATGAAAAATCTCCAATATATAAAATATTATGTTGATCTTTAATTAAATATCGTTTGTTACTTCTTTTGTTAATTCTAATATTTACATTTTGGTTTTGAGATATGAAAATACTTTTTTATCTATATTACTATAAATATACAAAAATAGATAATAATAATAAACGGTTTTTGGTTATTCGGTTTTATTTTTATCTAAAATTTTAACCTAAAGGATTTAACCATCGGTTACATTTTTCAGAACCATAACCTAACGGTTTTATCCATGGTTGCATAATCGATTTTTAATCGGTTCAAATTTTCATTGATTTTAATTTTAAACCATAACCATTTCCATCCTTCTCTATAGTTAAGTTGAGACTTTTGGCCTTTGGTAATTAAAAATCAAATAAATATAAGAAAGATGGACTTCACAATATAAAAATACATGGATTTTAGCCTTTAGTAGGTAAAATAAAATCAGATTTATATATATATATATATATATATATATATATATACATAAAACGGATTTTTCGGTTTTTCGGATTTTTTTAAATCTAAAACCATAACCTAACGGTTTTAACCATCGGTTTCACTTTTTAAAACCAAACCCTAACGGATTTAACCACGGTTACATAATCGATTTTTATTCGGTTCGGTAATCCGTCGGTTTCGGATTAAAATCGTAACCACTGCCATCCCTAGTGATACCCCTCTATATATTTCCACCATATTTCTAGAGTTTAACAATAGGGTCCACGCAATCACTAGATCCACTAGACGGAAAGCAGATTCAGAGTTAGGTTTGTTTCATTTTGGGGAGAGTTTATCCCGCCTCAAAATTGGTTAGTGCATCAATTTCATTTGCTATATTTTCTAGTGATTGTATATATGTGTGTGTGGGGTGGGGGGTGTGGGGGTGGGGGGGGGGGGGGGGGGTGCTTAACCAAAAAGATTCATGGAGAAATTGTTGTCTAAATAGGTCAACATACATAACTTATTGATAAACACACAACCTATTAAGAAAATACAAGCAACCCATTAAAATACGTAACTCATTTAAAACACAAAGATAACTAGTTGATTGTTCAAAATTTGGACTTGTACACGCATCATCGATACTCATATCGGTTTCCACCGCAACTCAACATGTATCATTCCATTCTTCGAATCAATCAAATGATATTTGTGGTTAATGCGACCGTTGTGCACAACATCATTAAGACTAATGTCCACATGCCCTAATGTTTCCTGCACATAACAAAAAGATCACGACTCTGTCGAGAAACTCGAAATATATTAAAGTATAAAAGTAAAATACCTTTGAACGAAAGCCAATGCCTGTTCGCTTACTCAACACTTCAAGACGAATCTTCTCATTTAACGGAGGCTCTTCAAGCATAAACTGAAACTCCTCATCCCACTTAGGATTTCGGTTTCTTCTAATTGCCTTTGATCTCTTCTGTTCTCCTTTGTAATGTATGATCACGTATGGATTAGTATGGTAAACCCCTTCCACATCCTCAGCTCCTTGTATACCTACCGAAAGTAAACCGGCTCCATCGAGGCTCTCCTCAAAAGACATGGTCGAACTTATTCCACTTTCCTTTTTTATAAGCGGTCCACTAAACGAATGATTCTCTTCTCTAAACGGACCATATGTGAGCTCCACCACGATTTGCCCTCTTTGCTTCTTGTTCTGAGAATCACTTATATCCGTGCTCTTAAGCAAATCCAACGTTAACTCTTTCGACTCGTTTGGTTTCAGCATTTTCAACGGATATATTTGCATCCCAATCTTATCGTGTTTCCCTACTTTATCCCAATCATAAACGTTTATATTCAAAAACTGTGAATGAGGATCCTTCACGATAAGCTTGAAATGCTCGTTCCATTCTGGATTTAACGTCTTCTTTTTCACGGTCGTCTTTTTAACCGGAAGCGTCTCCCCACTGAGACTCAGCTTCACGTATGGATCCGAGAGCCCAAGTAAATCCATTTTCAAGAGCTTCATCGCGCGTACAATTTTCACGTGCAATATTCCAACGGGCTTCTTAGCCATTCTGTAAAGAGAAAAATTTGACTTAAGAAACTAAAAAAATACAAGAATTTTTGGGAGAAGATTTACGTTGAAGCATCAAGTATTGGTATGTCGTGAAATTGTGGCCATAGATAGAGAAGCGCCACTTGTTTTTTAATAGTCTTCTGCAAAACAAAAAAATTATTCTAAGTTAAAAGCGTAATTAGTTACACAGGATCTCACGTATATAACATAAAAGAAATTACCAATATAACACCTGAACATATCGATAGAGGCCAGGGATGGCCATAAAATCTCCACCGAGTACTTTTAATCCAAAGTCTACATGGGGCTTCTTCATTAAGGACAATGCTATTTTTCCAAAGCAAGGAAGAGTAGGCACTAGAGGCTTTAAAGTCACACGAGGCTCAATAGATATTTGTAAGTCAACCAACTGAACTGTGATCCGGAACGATGATACGGTCAATGCCATGACTATATTTGGATTTCCTCCCCATTTAATTGCGGGTTCTATTACTAGCTCTTTGTCGTTTGTTTCACAAACTTTTATACCTGTCAAGAAAACAATTCAAATGGATAGGTAAATTAATTGTAATGAAAAGGGTAATAATGGGATTTTATTAATTTATCTTAAACCTTGAAGTGTTGGTGGAAGAGTCCCGAGAGTTAGTTTCTCAAACTCAATCGCTTCTATCTTAAACTTCCCTATGTAATCTTCAAATATAGGCTTTGTTGTTGTTTTAATCATGCTACATATCGCCTGTTCGGTATGACAAACAATTTACCATCTCTTAAAGAAATCCAAACGATCAAAAGTTGAAATTTACCTTATCAAGGAAAGGCCATAAATCAAGAATAAATTTGTTGAGCCAATCAACCTACACATTAGAAAATGTATTAGAAATAGAGATAACATAACAAACACTTGAAGATATTGAAGTTAGTATAGGGAGTAGTTACTCGATCATAATCCGGGCTCTTAACCCATAAAGGAATCTCGGGCTTAAGATCTTGCAATGCTGTAGTATCCAGTTCGTAAAGCGGCTTGATAATCGGATCCTGCAAAGGAGGGATAATTGTTCAAGTCCCAGTTTTATGCAAAAATAGCAAATATTTCCTGGCCCCTTGATGAAGTGCAAAAATTACTTTTAGCCACCCGTGAATATTGCGTTTAGCTCCCTGGGTAGCCCCCCAAGTTTTAATTCTAGATCAGTCCCTGGATTGGGTTAGTGGGTGGGGGGGGGGGGGGGGGGGTGGGGTTACAACGTCAAATTTAATACTACTAACACTTTATGATAAAGACACAATTGGACATACAAGTTACACATGTTGTTGATAATCCGTGACATTCAATAAAGTGTTCATATACTAGCCATAGAATTGTCTTGGGGTCAATCAAGGACTAAAATGTAATTATTCATAACAAGTTGCACATAATTGTTAAGCTCAACCAAGAAATTTTTTAAGGCCATGTTAATAACATCATAATAATTGGACAGATAACTCCTTTAAATAGCTACAGCCTAAAAGTGGTCCTCAAAGCAAACTAGTAAACCAAAAATGAATTTACAATTTAGACCCCAAAACTGAAAAAAAAAAAAGGTATAAATCTCGATGACTCGAGTGAATCGGAGTGAATGTTGCAGACACTTAAAAATTTGTTTCATCTTACCATTAAAATTTAAACTAGATGTAAATTTATAGCCCCAATAAAACGAATATTGAAGTATGCCCATCAAACAATTTGGTACAAGAAAACCTTTTTATAAATTTAATGAAAAATCATTTAACAAATTGAGAAAATACGGTATCCAGCGTTTTAAATTTTGATTTCTCGGTGTCCAAAGTTTTAAAAGTGACAAATCAGTACCCAAGGTTTCATTTTTGTGACTCCGTTAGAACCTGCCGTCAGTTTCTCCGTTAAGTGTCACGTGGTGCTTATGTGGCACCTACGTTGTGCTTGCGTGCCGCGTGTGTGGCAGATTTTCCACTTGCCACGTAGGCGCCATGTATGCACGGACACTTAACAAAGAACGGCGAATAGTAACAGAGTTACAAAAGTGAAACCTTAAGTACTGATTTGTTATTTTATAATCTTAGACACCTAGAAGTAAAAAATCGAATCCGATGGATACCTCGTGAAATTATCCCTAACAAATGTAAGTTTTGAGTAATTTTGCATACATATTTAAAATAGTCCCGGCTAGAAAGAATATAACTACAAAATTTTGAATCCATATAAAGTGTGTTATATACCTATTACCCCTTTTTGTTTCATGTGTGCTACTATATATCAACTCTATTAAAAAATCAATTCATACTTTCCAAATAATATCACAACACATGTCCACAAAGATAAAATATCCCAAGACAAGGACTATATCGTATTTTCACATACTAATGAAAAAGAATACATAAATATCCTCATAAAAATCTGGTTGATTTCATCTTGGTCCCCATATGTTCCAAAAAGTAGCAAATATTCCTTGTACTATACGTTAACCCTACAGAAGAATCGCGAAGGGGTATATATGCTACTTTTGCATAACACAAGGACCAGTAGTGCAATTTTCATCGAACATTATCAAAAGCTTACTTCAACCGCACATGATTTACATATGATGATCAAACAAGAGTATAAGTGTTCGTACCTCAATATCTTCAGGCTCGGCATAGATGAAGAAATAAAACCCGATAATGAGTCCAGCAGGAAAACCGATTCCGAAACCGATAATCCCCAACAAACTGCTAAACAATCCCATTTTCCTCTGCGTGAAATAAAGATGAAAATAAAATTAAAGAAATTAAATGAAGGAAGATGAAATTTTGAAAGTGTATATGTCGTTGATATAATCTAGGGAAGGAATTTAGTTTGTGTACAGTTACAAAGAGTCTGAAACGAACCCGCCAATTGGGAAAAACTAGGAAGTTCTTCGTAAAATACGAAAACTGTCTGTGATTTACGGGTCCCAGAAAATGAAAAATAGATAGTTGTGTATCCGTTGTTTATATAGTCCTCCACGAGTACCAAAATTTAAATTCTTCCCTGTTAGACAACCTATCTCTGTGCTGTCATTTTTTTAATTATCAACACAAGTCCCTTATCTTTTTATTCACGCATCATCCTAATTATTCTTTTTACACTTGTTTCATAATTTTTGGACTCTATATTAATTTTGTATTTAATGTGGGGATTATAAAAAGAATCAAAATTTATTAATGTTAAAAAGATGGATGAGAATTTACAAAAAGAGCAATAATTTTTTAAGTAAACGGTTGTGTTAAATGCCTACCCTAGTGAATAAGTTAGAAATTGTTAACGAGGGCATTGGTTAAATAACCTTATAAAAGAACTTAATTATAATTTCTAGTAATAATTTATTTAATTGAAAAAAAAAGAATAAAATAATTGTTTATAAAAAATATTTCTTTATAATTCCTATATATTTACTATTTTTATTATTAAATATATTATTTTATTTTTAATATAATATTTATTTTTAAATATTAAATAAATAATAGGATACTTAACTACCACTACCACCACCACCATGTATTTAACCACTACTATAGCCACCACAACCACAACCATCACCACCTCCACCACCACAACCACAACCACCACCTACAACTAATACCATCTCACACGCGCGTCCGTGAATTTTTTTTTTAAATTCAACATAACTAATTCTAAAAGAATCAGAAAAATAAAAAATTTGTATTTTTAGATATAGCAAATTCATATTTATGCCTAAGATTATTATTTTTTTGATTTTTTTGATGTGTTTTTTTAAATTTTCGCAGACACGGATTCTCATGTTTAAAACATGAAATTCACTGTTTAAAACATGCAGTTCACTGTTTGAAATAAATTTTTTTCGCAGACATGAATTTTCATGTTTAAAACATGAAAGTCACTGTTCGAAACATGAAAAATTCCGTGTCTGCGAAGAAAAACTTCAAAAAAAAAATTTAAAAAATCAAAAAACTCAAAAAAAATCGTAGACATAAATATTAATTTGATTTATTCAAATATATAAATTTTTTATTTGTTTTTTGATTTTTTTAGAATTAATTATGACGATTTCAGAAAAAATTCATAGACGCGCGCGTGTTTATTAGTTTTTGTTTTGTTTTTTTTCGAATATTTTATTAATTACTATTTGTAGAGGTATTTTGGGTTGATGCATTTTTTTATAAAGAATCTTATACTAGGTACCTTTTTATTAATGGTTTTTTTAATAAGTATTTTTTTGATTATTGACTCATAGTTAATATAAATTAAACAATAGACATCTATAATATATCCTAAATCCTACAATCATCATCCCAAAAAGATAGAAACGAATATAAAACTGAGGAAAATACAATATAAGGCCCAAAATATCTAAACTTTCTTTTTTAAATCCAAACTAAAAAAATCCCATTAAAGTCCTAAATGTAATGATCTGATATTGTTTTTTACTTTTTTACCTCTGTTCTTGCTAGGTACGGACCCAGCCAGAGTTTACGTTTTCTAATTAAAATGTTTTTTTACTAAGCATTTCATATGGGCTGACCCCATCCAGAACACACAAACAGTACAGCTAGCCCCATCAGGGACAAAGCTGATCTTGAACAAAAAACAAAATTGGCCTCCCCTGCGGGCTGTACCCATGGCCCTAAAAATTGTAGCTCACCCATTACGGGGTTGTACCCTATAAGAACAAGGAAAGAGATCACAAAATACACAACATAATCAAAATAGACTTATTGGTTCAACTATGTTCAATAACAACACAGTACAAATAATTTATACACCATATTCAGATCCAATTTGCCATATTACACAATTTACAAACATTTTACACTATACTCAGATCCAAATAACATACTGGGGCTGGCACCATTACCAACAAAACCTATCTGGGGCTGGCCCTATATGGTTCGACCCTAATAAAAAATGTGAATCTGCTACTTCGATCCACGAACGACGATGGAAGAGGGGTGACACCAGCGGGCCGAGATGGGGGTGAGGGGGTGATGATGATGAAGGTGAGGGTGAGGATGAAGGTCGGGGTGGTGGTGCGAATGGTCTCGGCGGCGGAGTGTGAATGGGAGGGAGGGTGGTGCTGAAGATGGAGTGGAGTATCAGATTTGGAATGCTGGTGATGGTGGGTTGAAGTTAGCGTGATGAAGAGGGAGATCCAGTGTAGGAGAATGATGACGGCGGTGGGTTTCTCGCGCCACAGAATGGTGCTCGCTGACCGCGGTGGTTCTCCGTGTTGAAGGTCTGATCGGCGGGGGCTGATTGGGGAGGTCTGTTTGGGTGGTGAGAGAAGACAGAGGGAGAAAGGGTTGGTGGTGATGATGGGAGGCGGTATGTTGATAGAAGAGAGACAGGGGAAGGGAAGGTGAATCGGCAGGGTGGTGGTGAGTGGTTCGGTGGTGGTGGGTGGTGAATGGTGAGGTTGGTTGTTCATAGAGAGAAAGAGAGCATACAGAGGGGAGCGGGGGTAACAGAGTGAAGAATAGGGTGGGTAATCTGATTGCTTAATGTGGTTGGAGGTGGGTTTTGTGTGTTTCACTGTGGATAAAAGGGTTGGGGGTATTTTGGTATTTTTCATATTCTAGTTAGACTAGTTAAGGACTAATTGGGTCTGGGACTTAAAATCGGAACCCCATAGTGCTTTGGGCCTTATAAACTGAATTCCCTTATAAAACGTACAAGTGTGTGAAAGCACATGTTTTGACCGGTCTTCGAAACTTTACCTTCAAAATTTTGTTGCAATGTGTAATATTATTTGTCTTTTAACTTTTTTTAAAATATGTTTAATATTATTTGTTTTTTTTTCTTTCAATAACAAATCATTTTTAACTATTTTCTTTCCAATATTATTTAAAATTAAATAAAAATATCATAATAAATGTATTCATGTGTATTAAGTAAATATAATGGTGTAATAACCAGTTGGGTTTATGGTCATCCAATCTAGTAATGCACGTCCAAACCGAGTCAATGACTCTGAATTTAAAGTGGCTCTCCCATGTAACAAAAAAAGTATAATGGTGTAATCATGGAAAGTATTAAATAAATTGTATTCCTTTTATTTAAATTTATATGTTTAATTTTTTTAAAATATATTTAATATTAGATATATTAGCCAATTAAGTCCGAAAATCCAAAAACCCACCCAATAGAGTCCAGCAAATTCCCCCTCCCACCGCCACACCAAAAGGTCCACAATTTCAGATTTATTCCGTTCATACCTTTGCATTCAACGAACTTATTAGATAACTACCATAATGATCTTTGTGTAACAAATCTATATAATAAAGCAGAACCAAAACTAATTTATCCTATTTATCCTCAAATTTCCCTGTTAGTCTCATAATCCCCCCATTTGGCTCATAATCCCCCCATTTGGCTCATAATTCCCTTATTATTCTCTTTTATTTTCATTTTACACATAAATCCCCACCAAACTATCAAGTCAACCATCGAACACCCAAAACACCCACCAAGCCGCTCTCCTGCAACGAGAAGACCTCCGCCGAACCCAACACAAGAACCCAACACAAGACCTCCGCCACACAAGACCTCCGCCATTACAATTCCCCAACACAAGAACCCACAAAAAACCCATCTCATGTTCTTCCTTAAAATCATCAAAACCCGACAAAATCCCACCAATGGTTGTTGTCGGATCAGCCAATGCAGATATATACGTTGAAATCGACAGATTACCGGGTGAGACAATCTCAGCCAAGAATGGTCAAACTTTAGCCGATGGTAAAGGTGCGAATCAAGCAGTGTGTGGTGTTAAGCTTTCGTATCCAACTTTTTTTCTATGTCGTGAAGATGCTCATGAGAAATTGATTACTGATGCGCTGAAAAATGTTATTTGAAAAGTATTGGGGGACATGTACCTACTGGTCATGCTGTTGTGGTGATGGTGAAGTTAGATCACATGTAAGTTTGTTACAAATATATGCACAAAATATTCTAATTGCAATTTAAATACATAATCCATGCTTAAACTGTAATAGCATATTCACAATGTCATAAATTCTTTACCTTAGCTCGAATCAACAATTGAACGGATTAAAGGAGTAGATTCTGCAGCTTCAATGGTCTATTATAGAGGCTGGCCTGACCTGCTTTTTTCCTTATCAGAAAGAGATAATCAAATGAGTGAAGTATGCAGAGCAAACATATGGTAATTTTTTTCTTTCCGATTTTTACGTTACATTATGGAGTGAGCTATTTTATTTCCTTTTAAATTTTCTATCTACATGCAATAAACAATTTGGAATACATGGATGAATGAGTCAATCAACCCAACTTTCATAACTATGTGCTCCAGGTTTAATCAATACAATTTAATTAGACAGTTGGTCCATTCCATGTTCTGGTAACTCTTGATCTTTTTGTCTGCAGATCGGCAGCCTAGGGATTGTTCATTTCCAAAATATGATCTTTGGCTTCCCCAGTTAGTTGCTCTGCATTATTGGGTATCTTTTCTCTTAAATTTCAGATTTCACTCAAGAAACATTGATCTATTTTTTTCTCTCAAATGGTAAATGTAACTTCATTTAAATCTTTTCCTGAAACAGATTATGGAACAAGAAAGTCTAGAATATGAGACCCATTGTTTACTGTATATAACAATGGTATGTTTTGCTACTTTTTGTCTATTTGGTATACAACTAACCCTTTTTCTAAGCAATCTTGATTTAATTGTTTATAGGATATTTTTTAGATAATGGTTATGGGACACCAAAAGAAATATAAGTTGGATTGCTTCTCTCTGTTGGGGCATTTGTGTTGGTTACTTTTTATGAGAATCAAAAGCATAATTATTGAAATGAAATTTACAGATTGCCACATTTCCACTTATATGTAGCAACTTTTAATTGTATGTTTTTTATGTGTATGTCGAATTCAAAAAGAGTATAACATTATTAATATTGATCAATGTAATAAATAGGCTACTGGAGTGAATTACTCTGTTGAACCAGCTGAGTCGAGAATACTGAGGTATTATCCACATTTTCATCTTCAACTTTTTCGGAATAGGAAATTCTATCAGAACGATTCAGGATAAGTTTAGTTAATTGCACTATTGGTCCTTATATTATGCAACAATTCCTTAATAAAAGGTGCTCCTTTTATTATTTTTATTTGGGGGTTTCTGTAACTAGATACAGGGTAGACTAAAGAGTAGTTTATATAGTAACCTGACTCTTATTTGATGCTACAAGAGACTATTTGATATGGTATTTTAATCATTTACAATCTTTATATATTTTCTTCAGACTAGAAGAGATCGAGAATGCTACGATTGGTGCACTATCAAATTGAATGTAGAGTACGCTCAGTAGAGATTCGTGTAAGTATTACTAATTTAGAAGTGTTAATTCCACCATATCAAAAGAGACTATTTGCTATGGCATTTAAATCATTTGCAATCTTTATATGTTTTTTGTTATACATACCAATTAAGAAGTGTTAATTCATCCATTAGTCCACATGTAATGCATTATAGCTGAATAAAGCCATCTTTCAAGAAGTAATTATACCTTTTGTTGTTATTTTTTGATTATATTCTTCATATTTCAAGGGACCAATGGTGCAATTTATCCAATATAAAACCAGGGCAGGGACCAATGGTTCTATAATTCACTTTACTATATGTTATATTAAGCTGGTAAATCTAGCAAATGATCTTGGTCCCTTTTGGACCTGAGAATTTTTTATCTGGTAAAATGGAAAATCTAATTAAAAGATTTACTGGGTTTTTACATTTTTTACAATATAAATATATGGAGGTACCATATTTCCCCTGCTTATTCTTTCTATCATTAGGCCTAAATGTACCGATGTTCCAAAATACAAAGTCAGAATTAATGTTCGTTTTTTCTTAAATAAAATGTTTTAATTCTTTTGGATTACGATATTATTGTTGATTAAAATGTGATTTTATTTATCTATTTAATTGCTTATGAATATGGTATTGTTTATATTTTTATTCGGAGGGTGAAACATTCTTTACTCATATGTAACTACTCTCAATGCACCTTATTAGATTTATTTATTGCATCTTATTTCCCACCCTCTTTTCTTGACAACTAAGTGTTTCTGTATTGCAAATTTTGGCCTTTTTAATTTCAACGACAGTTTTTTGTAGTTTCTAGAGTTCCTTATAAATAATAAGGATAAATGTATTATGTTAGAAATTATCTTCTTTATATCTCTTGAAAACATTTAATCTCAAAAAAGCTGCAAAGAACCACGCTTTCCTGTATCCCGGGTAATTCTTCTGCGATATTCCTTTCAATCATATATTTGATGGTTGTCCTTTGTTTTTGTTGTAGACTAAAAAAAATAACAAGGACAATTTCTAGCAATTCCATTAATAATTTGTATTCGATTATCATGTTACTGGAAGCTTTTAAAGATCGAAATGGCATTCGGTTGTTTAAATGGCTAGGAGGCATCAATCCGGTTATTCAAGCAGATCCAAGCCTAATCCGGAATGTTGAGGCTTATATGATCACGTTACAAGTATATCTATATGATTTAGTAGGAATAATTGTATCACAAGTACCTTAATTTTTGTCATTATAATACACAATCTGTATATACTTGAATCCGATTTTACAGTTCAATAATATGACAAAAATGACAAAAGTATCTTGAAGTTATATTGAGTTTGGAACTACTTTTTACATGGTCTGCATTATTTCTTTCTCATTCATTAATAGTAGGAAATATGTAAAATGGGTTTCGGTTGTTTAAAAGCCGAAAAAACAATAATTGATGCAAGCATTAGTTATGACAAAAAAATAGGATGCAAGCATTAGTGGTTGGATTAAAATTAGGTCTTAGAATATGATTAGTGTCGAAGAAAATATGGTGAAAATGGACAAATGGTGTTGCTTATTATTAACGTTGACCAAGAAAATTTACATTTTACTTAAAAAGTGTTACTTAATATATACTTTTAATCTTTTAAACTAATCTTATTTTTTTGGTTAATTAATATTAGTGCTCATATATACTTCTTTATTTCTTTGGTTAATTAATATTGTAGTTATAAATTATCAAAGTGGATCATATATATATAAAGAAGTGCTATATACTATTACTAAAAAGATTTTTTTGTAAAAATATAATTTGCTCTTCTGAAAGGAAATTAAAACTACAAAATTGTCGGAACAATATAAATCTACTATGTCATTGTTACTTAAATTTTTATGATAAATAAAGAGTTTAGCCATTAGTATCTTAAAATAATCAGATTTTTTGTATTCTCAATTTGTTAAAGTGTTTCGGATACGGGTATATTTGTTTTCTCTAGACATCACGCTAAATATCATATTTGAAGATTGCGCGTTTACTTTATGCTCACATCGTTCTTCTAATTGATTGTCATCCCAACAATTAGTATATTTGCGTTATCCATAATATCATATTTGAAGATTGCGCGTTTACTTTATGCTCACATCGTTCTTCTAATTGATTGTCATCCCAACAATTAGTATATTTGCGTTATCCATGGGGACCTGGATTTGTTTTATGTCAATAAAAGATTTTTTTTTTCTTTTTCCATGAATCTCATGATTTTTTATTTATGGAACCTCGAATTGTACATCACAAACACCTAAACACTAAATTTTAATCTTAAACCTTAAATTTAAAATTTAAAATCTTAAACCATAATCACAACATTGAGCGTAAAGATTAAAGCTTAAATCAGAATTCCAGTGTGCCCTCAACACATGACATGGTTTGATAACCTTATATCAGAATCCTGGACCATAAACTTAGAACTATAAATTTTGAACCATAAACCATAACTCTTAACTATGGACCATGAACACTGAACAATGAACAACGAACCATAAGCCGTCAAACTTGAAACGTTAACCTAAAATCTTGCACCATGAACCATGAACAATGAATCTTGAAACATAAATCACGAACCATTAATTTTGAATCTTAAAAATTGAACCATTAACGAAATTTGAACTTTAAACCATAAACGTGAGTCATTTATTATAAGTTTTGTGAAATTATAAACCTTGAATCATGAAACATATACCATTAATTTTGCTTAGATTGAAAAATTATTTTTTACAGTGCCTTCAGGCACGGGCTATACCTAGTTTCATATATATATCGCGTATCTAATAAATCCCACAATCATAGCAGTTTATGATGGAAACTTTGTTACATTCAATCACGTCTAAAGATATTCACTCCATCAGCTACATCCTCATTTCGCAAGACTCCCAACAATTCGTACGAAACAACTCGATAGAATGCTATGAATCTCTTCAACTAATTTTATTTTTTATTTTAGTTGTTATGAAGTCATGTATGATATATCGTTAGATCATTGTTTTAGGTATTGTAGAGTGCTATCAGCTATTTTTCTGTGTTAGAACGAGATGATAATCATCTTGTTATCAATTATATACTTATCATGTTAGCATATTTGTTGTAGTGTTGTTGGGTTCTAGTTTTTCACTGTGATTGATTGCCAAAACGAATTAATGGACTGTTGTTTTCATGAAACATCGGCCTATGTTATTTCCACACGTTTTTATCACACATACCTTCATTTTTAACACGCACCCCATTGAATTTATTTGTATAACCAATTGCATTTTTTTATGACCATTCTTCATCGACTTATTTGTCCGGGGCCTGTATTGGATTGTAAGCCCATTCAATTATTTATTCTATTGCTGAGCACCAGAAGTGCATGTTTTCCATTGAGGGCGACTTCGCGACGGTTTTATGGTTGTAGATCATAGCTTTGCTGCTAACTTTGGGATTCTTGTTGTCAAGGATGGTCTTGCAGTTGTCGCGCAAACACAACCTACAGCAGGTTATTCGGATCTTGTTCCACCACTATCTCCACCAACGAATGCTATTGCACCACATCGTTTTGTATTGTATTACAAGATACATTTTGTTTTGGATTTTCTTTGTTCAATAACATTTTGTTGTTTTGTCAGTAATAGTTAAGAAAAACCAAGGTTATTCTTTGTTCAGTTTTATATGTTTACTTTTAAAAAAATATCCACACCATAATTTTCAAAAGTAAAACACTCATAATAAAACAAATAACCCATCTCTGTTAGCTTATATTGTTTCGTCCTATACACACCATTGACTTTACTCAACACACCACCAAAATTGATCACATTACCCAACGACAAATAGGCTTAAATAGACATCCTAACACACCATTGGGTATACTTAACACACCAACACAATTACTCTATCAACCCTACTAACGTGTTTCTTCTCCAAAATCATAATAAACATCAGCTTACCACTAAACTACACACCATTGATTTCTCACAACACACCACTAAAACTGCACACATTACCCAACGATATTTTAGTGGTACATATACATACCTACCATAAACCATTGATTATAACTAAGGCACCTACAATAATACACTGCCAACCTTATGCCTTTTTTATGAGAAAAATTATATGATACACAACAGCTCACTAATACATTCTTTTGAAATTAATAACCCACAGCCCAAATACTAATAAATCATGTGTTTAATTTCTAAAACAAAATACAAATATAAAGTAATTAAATTATAACATGCAGGAAATCTGATCAATTTAATTTAATATTTTTGACAGTCTTTTCCTTTTTATTTTGATATTAATTGATTGGTTGCATGCAATTAGGAAGTTAGTTTTGGCAAGTCAACGGACATTAAGTGGAGTAGAAGGGCAATCCATACTTTTTGGGTGGGTTGGAATTGATGGGCAATTGACAATAGTCTGTGGACTGTATGAGTCAATCACCCTTAATATTATTCATTCTTTTTTTTTATATCAATTTTTTAACTATTTTTTATATTACTCCTAATTAAATAAAAGAAAGAGTATTATAATAAATAATATCATGTATATTAATTAATGAAAATTATGTAAAGAGAGAGAGAGAGAGTATTAATTTTTTTAATCTTGATATTATTAACCAACGGGTCTTGGAGAAACCACATACAAACCTATGCACCTCTATAAAATTTACTCGTCTTACTAAAGGTCACAAATAAGATATAACACTATATAATTTTTTTTTAAATATCTGTATCCATTATACCCCTTTTGTTTTTTCTTTACTATATATATACTAGGTAAAACCCGTGTCTGAAGACATTCACAAAAAAATTTATTCCGTTGATGGGAATGAAACGCAGGTTCCCTAGGTGAAAGTCAATGTTGAGGTTAAGCTTAAGGTTAAGGTTAAGTTTTAAGGTTCAAGGTAAGGTTAAGTTTTAATTTTAAAGTTAACGTTAAGTTTTAACTATAACTTTAAGGTTAAGTTTAAGGTTTAAAAAGTTAAGATGAAGGTGAAGGTTGATGTTAAAGTTAAGGTTAAGGTTAAGTTTTAGGTTAAGGTTTAAAGGTTGAAGTTAAGGATTAAGATTAAAGCGAAGGTGAAAATTAAGATTTATGGTTTAAGATATTAAAGTGTTAATTTTTCTCTAGATTAACAACAAATTCATAATATTAAATAAAACGGTATTTGGTCCATAAACAAATTGTAAATTTAGAAATAGAACTAATAAAGTAGTGATAATCCATTTAATATTTAAAATGGGTATTTAATTAAGACTTATATCTAAAATAATAAATGAACCATCTTGAGACTTAAAACTTAAGCCATACACATTAAAGTCCCATTAGAGTGAGGTGAAGAAAGATTTCAGTGTTTATCATGCTTAAAAAGAATATATAAAATGCGAATACACAACTTGAGCAATATTCAAAAGGTTGTCACTACTTGAGCTATAATACAACACTCCGACTCACTCCAAAAATCTATTTGATGTTAGATAACCGATTCTCCCAAAAGTTTAAGCTGTCAGGAAGGGTCATCTTATATATTATATATGAGTATTACATGCTCAATACGCCCCCTCACGTGCAAGCTAGATTCATGTTTTTTTTTTTTTTTTTGCATGTCTAGTCTTTGCTACGTGAATTTTTAAATTGGGTGACGACGGCAAGACTCGAACCCGCGACCTCTTATGGATCTAGGCTCTGATACCATGTTAGATAACCGATTCTCCCAAAAGCTTAAGCTGTCAGGAGGGGTCATCTTATATATTATATATGAGTATTACATGCTCAATATTTGATCCCATGGGCGAGTATTTGTGTATAAGCTGAAAGTGATAAGACTTTTTTTTTTTGACAGATGTTAAAATAATTAATCACTTGATGTCACTATTCAGTATTACATTAATAAGATACTCTATACTATCAAACACATTAGTAGATTTCCATGATGACATGTCTTTCCACATTCTAGCACATTTTGCTGTTAAGTCCGCAATTTCTTTGAGCTCTTTCTTGAAGTGATAAATTTTCCAGCCAGGAAATTTTGAAATCCATTTCCAGATCATTTCGATCAATGGACAGATTAACCAATCAATTTCCCATATTTTATTAATTCTTTGAACGATTTCAAGGTTATCTGAATAAAAGGAGACACTTTCACAATTAATTACTCCCGCTGCCTTCATTGCAAATCCAAGTTAGATTGTATTATCTGAACGCTCAAAAACACTTCATGTTAACAATTGAAGGACCCCTCTCATAATACTCAGACTTTGAAATCCACATCTGCACATAAGAATACAGGACAACACCATCAGATTCCCCAAACAAAAGTTCACTGAATTTTATACTTTTAACAAGATCACGAACAAAAGTATAACCTGTTGGAAGGTATTGAGGGATGCTAGCATTGATCCGCCTAACCAGGCACTATAAATCCCTCCCTTTGGTTCAATAACTTGAACATTCTCTTTTTCAGGAGCAAGAGCACATATTTCTTTACTAACACGACGGGCAAAGCCAGGAATCATTGTTGAACCACCACTAAGAACAATTCTTTTGTATAAACTTTTCCTGATATCTTCGTCACACTTCATAATAGAGTTGTTGGCTAATTGATGAATGCCAGGTGTTTCAAATCCAGCCATCGAAGGCTTGAAGAGAGTCTCGGGAATAATAAACCTGCTTGAATGGAACTTGAATATTTCCCCATCAGGCAACTCATAGATTGCTTCAACTGATGCGGGGTTCTCTTTAGCTAGATTTAATTCCTTTTCATAATCAAGTGCTACATACCAATATTTCTTTTTTACATCCTCCATCTGATATCTACATCTATAAAGGTTATGATGCACGCCAAGTTCAGTTAGGAACTTCATCAGGCACTGTTCAAGATCTTGTCCACCAATATCTAATTGTGAAATTGCATGTGGAAGTGCGTAACCTTCATAAACAGGAACTGTGTGGCTCACGTTTTCTCCAGAATCGATTACAATACCAGTAGTATGACCAGTAGAATACAAAGAAGCAACTGACTGAATGGCGACAAAAACGGCCGGAACATTAAAGGATTCAAACATTATTTCAGTCATCTTTTCTCGGTTTAGTTTTGGGTTTAATGGAATTTCGGTGAGAAGTACAGGATGCAATTCAGATTCAACAGAAAGCTCATTTTTGAAGGTGTGATCCCAAATCTTCTCCATATAATCCCAATTGGTATATATACCACTTTTAAAGGGTGCATAAAGGGAAACAATGCCTCTTTTATAATAGGCTTCACGTCCAATATAATAATCTTTAATATAAAAATCTTTCAAGTATTTATACCATAAACGTATAACTTCTCGAGGAATACCAATGACAGATTCAATCACTGAAAACGGAACATCATCACCAGCAAAGCCAGCCTATTGAATAACACAATAATAGTGCAATTAATAATCAAATATCGATCAAGGGAAATAATATGTTGAAATTAAGAAAAACAAACGCATGTACACAATTTTTGGTAATCTCCGATGACAACGACTAACTAACCTTGATTGAGTGGCTTCCATTGTCCAATACGATTGGTTTCAACATATAGTTGCTTCCATTAGACATCTTATGCAATCTTCAGCTACAAAGGTACTGAGATCGACAAATGGCTCTACGATGTACCAAAAATGAAAAGCGTAACAGCACCATAATGTCCCAAGAAAACTTATCACTCGTAATGTTTCTTATTTCCTTCTCTTTCTAGTCACTCGTTTTATTTTCAGATCCTATTATCTTTCCTTTCTTTCTTAGTCTCTCTGTGAAACGACAGTGGTTTCGCAACGTGATTTATTTGGAAATGAAACATTAATTTTCTTGATTCAGTTTTATTTTGTTTTCATTAAATTGATGAGTAATGCTGGATATCACCTCAAATCGCATTACCCTTTTATCACCTCCTAGGTGGACCAATCGTAAAGGAGAGAGAAAATAATAAATCAGGAAAGAAAAATTATACGATTGGTTAATTGAAAATCCACCTAAGAGGTGATAAAAAAATGATGCGATTTGGGGTGATATCCAGCATTACTCTAAATTGATATACGAAACGAGAGAGCCTATCTAATTATTTATCATCGAACAATAAAGCATTCTGTTGTTTTATTATAAATCACCTCTCCCTTATGGGTAGCTTATGAGTAGCTTTACTTTTAATTCTCTAGTCTCTAGTGAGAATATAGGTCAACAATCAAGAGCCGGGTATATATGTTGAGTCGGTCTTTCCTACAACCGTTGTAGGTATACATGTAAAAAAAAAAATTAATTAATTAGCAATTTACTGTTCTATCTTTGGATTGGACTTTATTTTGCGGAGCTCTAAATGAATTGTAGATAAAGGTTTTTTTTTGATGTATTAGTTTTCGTTGTGAATTTTTTAACTATTTTACCCTTTAAAGTTGTGTGTTATTTTTCGTACTGAGTTGACCAAGCATTCGGTGACTTCAATTCCAAGGCTAATGCATTTAGCATAAATGCCAGCCACTCCGTTAAAGTCTCTTTTCACATAATAGAATTTCCACCTAAGGAATCGTTTCATCTATTTTCAAATTTCATTAGTAGATTCTCCAATTAACTCCCTTTTTGTGATTAATACCTTGTACGACTTCAAAGTTGCCAGGGTAGAAAGAACAACTCTGATGGTCGAGATTGATGCAAACCTCATGGCCAGAGAAACGACCATTTCCCCCTCCGCTGCGCTATCTAGTTTACCCCTCCTTGCAATTCGGTGCTTTATTTGTCCCTGAGAATTAACTGTAACTCTCTGATAAAACTTCTTCACATTCTTCAATCATGAAACAATCAGCTAGACAGAAAGCGTGTTGAAAACACGAAGGAACATTAATTATGTAGACAACGGTATGTGAGGTGAGATGAGGCTCAGCAAGAGTCTGACCAGCCATGGCTGCAAAACCCTCTTGACTTGCCAAGATACAGGTCAGATCTCAAAACTCAATTCCAGCAGCACATATATATCCTATCATCACAGCTTCATCTTATAGTTATCTTTATTTCAAGGCTTTTTAATTCATTTTGTTATTTTGTTGATTCAGTGTTAAGATATAAGTAAATGAGGCGATATAAGTAAATGAGGTAGAAGAGATGTTGCATACATATAATCATGTGCAGCAGAGTTAGTAGTCAGATTATTATGCATATCTAAATTGATCAATTTGATCAAGTCGTGTTTGTTCAATAACTCAGATTGGAAATCTGGGTAATGGAAACGAGTCTCGCTCAACGCATGGACTAGGAATGCAATTTTCTAGAAGAAGTGCGGTCATCAGCAAATCCCGAACTGCTGTGGAGATTTCTGATATTTTTTTTTTGTCAAAAGCATAATAATATAAAACGGTTACAAGGTCTCAACCAATGCCCCTAGGGGTTTCTGATAGTCCCAGCTCCAATAGAGCTGATTGATCGACAACAGTACACTTTAAGCAACCACCCTAAACAGCTGATGTGGAAATTTCCGAGAGCATCACCTCAAATTAAAAACACAGCAGCACCGGTGCAGAATAAGGTTGAGCAGAACTGCATAAATAATCCAAAATAAAAAAAAAAATTGACGGCAAATATAGCAGGAATTCAACTAGCTAACAAGGACATCGTATATTGGAATTCAACTCATATTTCATATAATATATAATCAACAGTTATTTCACAACTAAAATATCAATATTCTTATCCAACGATATAAATCTGAACTTTTAGACACTAAGCCCCAGTAAAGAGGAAACTTCGTTTTAGAGCCCAAATGCTCTCCCAACCCAATTATAAAGCCCTAGTCCATATTTGTTCTATTAAAAGCCTAACCAGACAAATATACCAGCTCAGTTTACCTTACTACCCCTCCTTTACAACTTACATCAGTTGCTTCTCTTTCATACTTTATCTGACACACATGTAATATATTATATATCCTAAACAGATACTAATACATTAGTATTCGTTAGTTCACACTCTCTCATACATTTCTCCAGCTGGTTCTCTCCCTCCATCTGTCGTCATTTGAAATTCGAAAACTGCAAAAATCATACAATATCACTATCTGATCAGGTATGTTCAACAATCATCTGTCATGTGTTATCTTTCTGAGTATGTTGTTTAGTCTACGAACAACTAGAACGTTTGCTGAATGATTTTTCGATTCAGTGGGTTACATGATCCACCATTCTTTTGTTGTTTGATCATAATAATTTAGTTGTCCACTTATGTAGTGATATAGGTTTATTGTTTTGTTACTCTATAATTACATTTTGTTGATGAGTATCATTTGGTTTTTCATGTTCATGCATTGTAGTGATGAAGATTGCGTATTATGTATGTACAATCTTGTACGCACTCCATAACAGTCAGTCATATATATATATATATATGTATCAATGGTTCGCACAATTTAGTCCAGACTATCATGCTCAAACATATATATTTTATGTAACAGTCAAGTTAGTGGGGATATCCATAAGTCGTCCACATGTAATGTCTATATCTGTACAGACTAAAGCGTACAAGGTTTTGTAATACGTACTATTATGTATAGACAGGTTTACATATACAGCTTATTATTTGTATTACCTGTGTAGGTTCATCATGTCAAATGCAGTTGGTATTTTCAAACACAATGGTGAAAAATATATGTCACCGCTAGCAAATATACCATCATTTGACAAATGTATACAATATGTCCTAACCAAATGGAGTGTTCTTATTGATATTGAGTTGCTTATACAGTATTCAGTGACTGGACATGAAAATTGCCATATTAACTCAGACGATGATTATACCACCCTTTTATGGCTTGTTTCCCGTGATAGACTTAATCAAGTTGAGTTCACTGTTAGCTTGAAACATCCTTTCAGCACAAATACTTCGAGTCAGGCAAACCATGCCCCTATCACTAGTATACCACATTCAAATGTCCTTGACGTTGGGGTAGAACCCCCTGAGTTTTACACGCACCGCACAAAAGAGTTGCTTAGTTCGCGTTGGGGGAAATGTTTAGGTGAAGTAGGGACATGCTTTCCCCATGGACATGCAGAGTTCAGATTTGCTTTACGAAAGTACTCTTGTGAGACGGGTTACACATACACTCATTCGCACAATCAAGGCCCCAAGATTGCTGCATATTGCGCTAAACGGGACAACACTGGTTGCCAATGGTGGATATATGCTACACCATCTAAGGTTGATGGCAAAGTATATGTAAAGACTTTCAACAACCGTCATACTTGTGGAACTCCCACACGGACGCTGAAGAATAAACGGATGTCCTCAGGTCTAGTAAAAGATCTTATACTTGATGAGGCAAGGTCCAAGCCTGACCTAAAGGCCAAAGACATAATGCACCGGCTCAGGGATGCGTATGGTTTCGTTATTTCGTACAAGTGTGCTTACGCTGCGTTACAACAGGCGAAGGATGAATTAAATGGTGATGTTGGCGAGTCTTACAACACAATCCAGGCGTATTTCGATAAGATGACTATCCTTGATCCCACTGGATCATATGTAGTTGAGGTTGACCATGAGACATCAACTTTTGAACGGGCTCATTTTGCATTTGGGGCGTGTTTAGATGGTTTTAAGGCATGCCGGCCTGTTTTGTTCTTGGATGGTACGTTCTTGAAGGCAAAATACAAGGGTACATTCCTTGCCGCTGTTGCTAAAGATGGGAACAATGGTACGTTATAACGCTCTCCGCATTATTGTTTGCTTTTGTTTGATTTACCTCACACACAATTGTCCATTATGGTACGCACTGTCATATGTATGTACTATATAAGTATAGACAATTTATCACAGACTACGTATTGATCCGGCTAAAGTGTACGGACATTGTTTTGTCAAAATTTATGTCTGCAGGTCTGGTCCCTATCGCCTTCTCCATTTGTCGGGCGGAGGACAACGTGAACTGGGACGCTTTTCTCCGGTTTCTACGACCCCTGTTGCCAGACCGACCAATGGTTTTTGTTTCAGATCGTTTGCGTGGTATAATAAACGGCGTTCACAATGTTTTCCCTGAGCACCATCACTCTTTCTGCCTGCGCCACATACATGCTAACCTAGAGGCTAGGTATGCTGGTGAGATGAAGGAAGTAATGGTATGCTTGTTTAATAGGGTGGCTTACGCTCCAACTTTTGAGTTATTTGACCATCACATGGAGAAGTTCCTTCGAGTAGGTGGAAAAGCCGCTACTGAATTCATGTCAAATCTACCCAACGAGCACTTTGCTGACGCATTCTTTGTTGGGAAACGGTATGGTGAGATGACGTCTAACGCAGTCGAGTCCCTAAATAGCTGGCTGAATGATGTCCGTGATCTACCGGTATCCGACCTTGCACATAAACTTCGCATCAAACTAATGACTTGGTTTTACGATCGATCGGTCGATATTGCAAAATGGGAGTCTCCCCTAGCTCCTGTACGACAGACTCAGATTGAAGAAAATTATCAGATGTCTCGCACGTGGTATGTTTATCAGTCTAGTACATTTGTGTTTGAAGTACATAGTGATCCTAATATGTCCGTGAATATCGATACACGCGAATGCTCGTGCGGTAAATGGCAATATAACGGGTTCCCTTGTGAACATGCGATTGCTGCGCTAGCGAAAGATAAACCCAACAACATACTCGATTACGTGGAAGACTATTTCAAGACCATCACTGTTGCCAATGTTTATGAATCCAAAATTCCAGCTGTTTCAACATTCGGCAGCCCCGTATCCAAAGCAGTCATTACAATTTCGCCGCCTATTGTAAAGATATCTCCAGGCCGTCCGCAGCGGAAGAGGCGAGCTTCCATATTTGAACTAAATCGAACTCCGTTTAGGTGTGGCAGTTGTAATGAAATGGGTTATCATAACAAGAGGTCTTGCCCGTCACGTTAACATTGGTTCAGGCATTTACTTTTTACGTTTTTTCGCAGTCTATTTGATATAGTCTATATCCTTTTTTGTCTGTATTTTGATTATGATCTGTACGTGCTATACGCCGTTTAACACTACTATTTTTGCTATTTGGAGCGACAGACTCGTGTTTTTGAAGCAATACATTTTCTTAATTACTCCATTCAGTCATTGTCTACGTACACATTTGCCCATACATCTAAGCACGCACAGTTACATTTGTACGTTTCAATATGTACAAGTTCACATACCTACCGAATACTTTATCCTTGGGAAGTCAGTGTTTGTTTGTGCTTTGCCCCTTACTGTACACATAGTGTCGGATACTACATAGGCTTATACCATATCGAACACACATCCGCCCGAGGCTTCACGTTAATCTGAATATATATTTTTGCCATGGGCAGTACAGACAATTATGTTTAGACATATATGTATGTATTCATTGGTCTGACTGATGTGGTATGCGCATATATGTATGTTATAGAATTGGGTCGGAACTAAAATTATGTGTGTCGAATTTGGCTACCAGAATGAACCTACAAGCCCTACTTATTTGATTTGGTGGGGGTAAATGGATAAATGCAACATATCATTTTGGGGACTAGTAAGAGCAAACGGTCGATGCAGTAAAAGCTATATATGGTCTGAAAATGAAGCTGAAAATGGATAATGCACACACACACACAAACAAACTGGAACAGTAACCCCAAAACGAAGGTCACAGATAAACGTTGCTCAAACATGAAAACAATAACATAAGAAGACATTCCCGCTGGCCGTGCGTTAAACCTGTGATGTCCACCTTACGGTAATGGTGGTCCTTTACCGCGCCTGTCCATGGTTGAAAGATCTGGCTTTGGAGTAGGCTCTCTAGCAGGAAGTACCGATTGCTCCGGAAGAGCGCGAAAGTAGTTACATTCCCTTCTCGGAAACTCTTGCAAACGGTAGTTCTCGAAATGACAACGAAGGAAGCGTAGTACTCTGTGGCCGTCTATCAACGTACGGTACTCCAATGCTGGCAGGAAACAATTACACACATAGGTTTGCGAGTAGTTATCCGGATCAACTTCCATCAATGGAGAAGGAGTTATAACGTTGTCTTCGAAATCACTTAATGTATATTCAGGGCTTCTTGGGGGGCTGTCTTGCCAGCCAGCACTGTCGCCTGATCCATCGTAAGACATATTTCAATGAGGTAAAAGTAGTAGATATGTTTGGTGTGTCTGGAGTATTGAATAACGTGGTTGTTATATAGACAATTGTTTGAAATAAAGAAGTAAAGAAATGAATGGAATGCACGCTTACCTATATGATCATGACTACACAGAAATGTAGACTGAAAAGTGCATCATAGAGTCCTCCAATAATTCAATAGTATACTACTTTTTACTTGTTTGTCACTCAACCGTTTGTCAGAGCTGGATAGAGGAGGAACTGTTTGCATGACAACAGTTTTACACAGTTTACGGGCATCATGTTCTATATATCTATACTTTTTGTGTTTATATATAGTGAACGGTGTTTCTTAGGCACTTATACTAATAATTGTCTTGTGACAATTACGCCTTACAAACTATATAGCGGCCACATACGTAGTTGCCTCTGTGATATAAGAATTAATACTTGTTTTGGGACGATATGTTTTTCTCATGCTTTAAACTCGTTAATAGTCGTGAAGTCCGGGGATACTACATGTTAACTACTACATACCTTATACTGCTTGCACAACTACAAACTGATACGTACCAAATAACTAATCCGTACCTCGTACAAATATGATCAATGTAATACTGTCAAACGTATTAAACATAAATAACACAATCCACGTAAAACACAATTATTTGGCGACCTCTATTATCAACCATTACAATCATTTATTTCATTTTAAGATGACTAAAAAAATATGCTAACGGGGGTATCCTTGATCTTCTTTCACCTTTCTTAGCGCATCTGTTGTGCAGCTGCTTGTAAGCAGCATATTCACAACCGACTTTCTCATCGATCTCATGTTTGCTGCGGTGTACGTCCCTCTCACCTTAACCCCCTTGAATATGTCCAACATGCACAACATAACGTACACACCTGAGTCCACCCACCCGCTACTGCTGTGATGTTGTGCGGTAGGTACTTCAATGTACCTGTTATTCGATGTCCTTGGTTTTTCATTGGACCACAGCTCTCTTGCTAATTTTTTGAATACCTCATTTGCTAGCTTACTTGATGCTGCACCCTGTTTGTTTTTGTTCTTTCGATTCCCACAGCTGTAGTGCTTGAATTCTCCATCCCCATCGTCATTTCTATACACCAGAAGACTCCACATTGTTCCCCCATCAACCTTTTTCTTTATAGGTATGAGTACTACATCGGATGTGTTGCAAACTCCCTCAGTCAACATCACGGCCATATCCTCCTTCGCCCTCGTATCATGTTTCCTTTTATACTGCATCATTACAATTGTAGAATATATTTTACTTACTTTTTTAGATAATAACCTGATGAGCAAACTATTGCACTTACAAATGCTACCGAGGTCATGTAGTTAATCTTTCGCTTCCCATCCCCTTTTGTACGCTCTGCACAACCCTTACGCCACATTCCCATCACCACATCCATGACCTATACATTAAGATCATACAAACAGTATTATCTTATACACATTTATAAAGTAATACACAGTATAGATTAATGACTGTAGTCGGCTAATTTAGTGTCTGCCATATGTGTATACACAAAGTTCACCAGACATGTATGTGTGTACTATACAGGTATCTACAGAACAAATTACATGCATTATCGTTTCTAGTACCTTCCATTTTACAGGACCCTGCAAAGCTATCCCAAGTAGGTTATCCACGCTCACCTTTGTCCTTTCATACATACAAACTGCAGCGTCCCCCGAGTATAACCGCCCTGTAATGCATAGAAGTATATAATCCTCCTCGTAAGCCACATTATTATGCGGCACCACGATATTTAAGTCTTTTTCTTTAGATTTGTTTTGTACATCCTCAGCGTTTATTTTTACCATTTTCCCGCACTGTTCCGGGGATTTACTTGCTATTCCTTCCTTTGTCGTTTCTTTTCCAGTCAATATGTTTTTTATCCCTCCACTAACGACACTGTCCTTAACGGATCGCGTACTTACACCACTGCCCTTTTTCATCTTCGTAGATATCACTTCCCAGCCGACTCTTCTCCCATCAAGCTGTCCCTTTTTTTCATGATCCACCTTCTCAGACTCCTCACAATCACCGGCCTGCCGCCCCTCCCACCTGTCACCTTCTTCATAATCTACGTTCTCTTTAGCCTTGAGTTGGCTTTCACAATCTAACATTTTTCTAATGGGTATCCTCATATTACGCTGAATTACTTCCGACCCTGTTTTTTTATTTTCTCCTACCCTATCCATTGTCATCCTTTTTTTTAGCGGCTTCTTTTTCTCCGCAATGTCTCCAACAATTTTCCTTTTGAACCCTTTATCTACACCGGCCACTGCTAATCCCCCGTCTAACTCCATGCAAGTGGGTCTGTCTGCTATTTCCGATGGCAACGAATCTGGGCACATTGTGTCTGTACGCTCATGGCCAGGCTTTAGCGCCCGACGCATTGTTGCTCGCCTGCAAATACTTTTCAATTCTGTAATTCCGTCCGGTTGTTTAACGTTTTCTGCGTCTGTATTTTGCAATCTATGTATTTCGGATTTCAGTTTCGCATTTTCAGTGTTGTAGTACTCCAGTTCAGCTCTAAGTGATTGTACTGATTCCCTTTCTAACTCGATGATTTTTTGCAATTCCTCTAGTTCTTCTTTATATTGTACTGTAACGTTCTCTTCCTTTCTTTGGACATCACCATCACTTCCTACTCCGTATGCAACCTTTTCTGCTTCGGTCATAGCCAAATCTCCCTTCACAACCTACGAAATTTTATATATAGTAATTCTCACCCTCAATTCATACGTACTGCCTATGTTGTATGTAGAACAAGTACCATACCTGTTCGGGTTGTACCGCATCAACTATTTTTGTTTTGAAATCAACAGATGTCTCTACTTTAAGCCACTTAAATAGACGTGGTATTTTTTCATTAACATCCGGCTGCATCCCAGTCCCCCTAACATGCTCAAAAAACCATGCCTGCAATTGAGGATGTTAATACCTACAAATGTAACACTTCTCATACTAATATATATTGCTTCTACTTACCAAAACCAGCACGCAACATCCAAGTCCCAGCCCGTTATCACCGTCCATAAAATGATCCGCAATGTGTGTTGCCCAATCGTATGTTCTCAGGTCCGCCAAATTTTCCGAGTACTCCACATGCCACTGCTTTATTCTACATGATCCAGCTGGGTACAATATTGTCGTGAGCGCTAGCATATTCATACATTTCACAAATGTCTCTCTATTCTCCTTGTCCTTGACTGTCAAACTCTTCCGGATCACCTTCTTCAATGCTTTTGGTGTTAACCTACCTGTTGTAAACCCAGGGAAATGTTTCATGAACCATGCTGACGGCACTACAGCTCCAGGGTTTTGTCTGGTGACTATTCTTTTAACCCCACCGTCTACACCCAATATTAATTTTACATCGTTTGCCGTCACACGCATTTGCACGCCACCAATATTGAACTTCGAAACACTTGGCTGATAGGTGTTTATAATTGCCGCAATTTCAGTTTCGTGTTTCGCTATCCGACCATCAATTTGCAGTTCGCTTATCGCAATAAACAGTTTCTGAAACGGGGAATATCTCAACGCTTTCATGTGTTTACGGGGTACCTTGTTATCTTTGAACACTTTGTGCACGGCTTGTAAGCTGCAACTGTAAGCTCTGGCCATTCTGCATGTGATGTCTATAGTTAAATAATTCATTCTGCATAAATATTTAAACACAAATATGACATAGGTCTGTACATAACACACATAAACTTTCTCACTACTTCTTCAATGACCATATCAACCACAGATCTGACCATTATATAAGCGAATCTACTCAATATATAGGTTAATAATCAATTTCATACTATTTTATAACCCCCCTAGACCCTATTATTGAATAAGTTTCAATTCCGTACATCATACATGGAAACAAATTCACAAAAATTCTTTAGATGCTAGGTTCTTACCTGTCTTCTTCCTTGATGATGCTTACCGACACCTCGATCTACAGTTTCTGCTCGCTGAAGACCCTTCCCTTTGTTTATCTCCCTTATCGTAATGAATGTAAGAGTGTCATGCCTAATCCTCAATGTAAGAGTTTCATGCTTTGAGTAATGTGCAATACTGTAGTGGTCACCTACCCTCAACAGCGTCTCCGTCCTCTACAATATTAGTGGGTATCAAGATGACACACGTGGGCGTACCTTTAATGGGTTTATTTCGTTTTTTTAGTTTTTCTTCTTATTACTTATTATTTTAAAATTACTAATAAGCCACTACCCGGCTCTAATAACTCACTGACGTCTGACGTAAATAGTCTGTGCACAAAGTTCCAACAACTACACCACAGGACGATACAATGGCTGCGTATCAATACGTGTATATGTTCACATGTACCCCCGTGTACAGACATAATATATCAGCATTTAATGCGGACTTTCAATGGTGTACTAATCCAGCATTATAATGCATATGCACAGAACATTACTTACAGTACATTTGGTACATCCTTATCATGCTCCTTATACGTGTATTCGTCATGCATAACATTTTTAGTACTCATTCCCGCCCATCACGTTCAACATATATAGTATGGTGTACTATATCACTATAAGTAAATAGTACATGTTTTAACAAAACAATTCAAATCTGCATTTTAACATCAATTTTCATAATACAAACGTTAAGCAATTTGTTTCAAAATACACTACGATCCGTAACTTAAAATAGAGGGATGAATTAACATTTTAATATAGTACTACCCGAATCTCAAAACATTAAAATACAGGTCGATATTTAATTCAAAATACATATCACTTATCCTCTCTGCCCACAGTGCCCTGTTTACTTGCAGTCTTAGTGGCACGTGCAAACGTATTCTTCATGTACTTTGCATCGCCCACTATCTCTGTACGGTACCCCTTCTTCATCAATGTCTCAACAATATCACGACGCATACTCTTATATTCATTCACACTGTACGAGCCCTTCACTTCACTTCCGTGATATGTATCCTTGGCACAAAGCAGCACGTGCACTCCTGAATCCATAACAATCCCTTTACTATGCCCTGTATCTGCCTCGTGGAAGGGATGAATTTTTTCCAGTCCTTCCTCTGTCTCCTCCGCATACATCTCTTGGAAAACGCTTTTCAGCAACATATTATACAGCTTTCTTGCGTTCATTTCCGCTGTTAATGCGAATACGTCACCGTTATCCTTATTCAGCGAACAGTAGTGAATGAATCTACTGTCAAGTGTATCGTATATCATGACACTCCAGAATGTTGTCCCCGCCACTTTTGTATGAATGGGAATCACTACACTTTTATAATCGAGGCATGCACTTTGTAAACATTCAATGACGTGCACTTGCTCCATATCTACTAACTCCTTGTTGTAGTAGTACTGCCAAACAAATATATAAAAGATTAGCACCCCTATATAATGTCTACTTCATACAGTGACATTACTTATACAATTCAAAATACCATTGTTCGTGATGTCAATTTTGTGCAAACTTTCAATGTTGTGTCCGTTGTTATATTGTAATTCTTTTCACCCTCCACTGACCATGTGCTTAATATCGCGTCCAGTACCTGCGCGGTAGGAAACCAACTGTTAATACACAAGTGTCTGTACAACATAGTCTGTCCATAACCCTACCTGCCATGACACTTCGAGTTGTCTGTTTACATCCATTATATGTTTTATGTTTACATTTACGCTGTTACATATCGCCACCACTGTACTCTCAGGTTGTCTGTCGTGAATTCGTTGTAGTACACTTGTATCAGAATGTCTGGCAACAGTGGCTCTTGAAAGCTCTCGTCGTCCAGGTTTCTTTAATACAGCTACCAACATCGGTATGCGTCCTTTAGACGAACACACACCAACCGCATCACGCACAGCTGCTTTTCGTTTCAAAGTGGATACTCTACTACCTATACTAATGTTTGCTGGCAGATTTTCTTTCGTATTCAAGTCGCGTCTTGCAATCAACCTAGCTGCTAATACTGATAATGGTACATTATCATCCTCACTTGTTACTCCAATTGTAGTACTGTGTTCCACTTGTTGTGCGTTGTCCAAATTAAGCACACTGATGTCCACCAACTTTGTTGTTTTTTTTTCCTTTTCCATATCTAAATCTTTTAATCCAACGTCACACTGAACATCTGTACACAGGTTTGTCAGGTCAGAAAACACATTATCTTCACGACTACTCCTTAAAACCGGTACCTCGCTTAACGGACACATCTGTACAGACATGTTACAGTTTACTGTTTTGCTATCCGCTTGGTTGACATTGGAAACCATATATGATGGGTTGCATAGTTTTACGTCATCCATACTCTCAATCTTGACCTTCATCACAGCCTCAGCCTTCCTTCTATAAACCTTGGTGGAATGCTCCTTTCCTTCAATTTCCTTCACACTTTCACTGCTTACCTGTGACACCTTTTTGTTTGGTCGTGCACCTTCCGGTGTGACAATTCCAAGATCAAATGTTGGTAAACCCACACTACGTAGTCCAGACACATTCAAATCTCTGTTCTCCGCCTCCACACGAACACGATCTGTATTAATCACCTCCGACCCATCGACGCTATTCCCCACGTCCTCCACCGATAATCCACTTCCTTCAGCACCTGAAACCGCACCGAATACTGACATAAGGTTTGTCGGTGTACATAGTTTATCCGGCTCAACTGTCTCGCTCTTCAGCTTCACCCCTTCTAATTCAAAGGCAGCATGAACGGGTGGTTCTTCAACATCATCGAAACACCTAAAAACTTTATCCGGCGTAACAAAAGGTTGCTCTACAACATCAACTATTGACGTTAAGTCTGCAACCCAATCTGCATCTACATCGCTTACGTATAGACCAGCCTCCTCCATGCCCATAGTCTTGCATTTCAAACCAAGACTCATTTGATGATATTCTTTTACTTCTGAACCTTCCACGTTCAAATCACGAGTCTCAACCCCCTGGTGTAGTCCGTTGTTTTCAGACTTTTGCTTTTCGAACGAGCTGATAAGCTTATTTAACCTAGCACACTCACTTTCTAGCGCAATGTTTCGTCTGGTTAACGACTCGACCTCTTTCTTCAGTGTTTCATTGGTTGCCTTATCGTTGGACATCATCTGCTTCAGATTATTTACTTCGCTTCGTACGGCCAGTCTAATCATGTCCAAGTTGTAACTGCTCCCTATCACATTTGGCGATTCAGGCACTACAACATCCCACCCACCTGCATCGGTAGGTTGGCTTGGCATGCGCTGTCCAGGCTGCACACCACAGTCTGACTCATCGCCGGATGAGCTTATGTAGTGCACTGTACCACACATTTCCGATTCATACGTATCGACATTTTCTCCATTACGCACGTCATATATGCATACCCTTTTTATCGAAGCGTCGACCTTGTCATCTATTAGGTATAAAGCTTCGTATCCGCTCAATAATAGGTCACCTGTATTTACCTGCAAACTGTGCTATTAGATAGTGTTGCAATATAATGGAAATTTCGTTACAGTCAGTACTAACCATTTCTTTTGTTATCCTTTCAAGTATGTTTCTTCTGAAATATGTTGGGCATTCAGTAATATTCCACTTGAATAGCCTTGGTATCGCATCCGGCTTTGTTGACACCACACCTGTGTTGGTTATACGCTCATAAAACCACGGCTGTGTAAAACAGGAAACTGTGAACGTTAATAACATAATTTGTAGGGAGCGAACTCCCATTACAATGAATGAACGCACTTACTATTAGTAATATGCAACAACCCTTCCCGCGTGCCTTCACGGGCCGCATCATAAAATCTGCTATGTGGGTAGACCAATCATAAATCCGTAATTTCGAAATGTCCTCCGACACACTCACATGCCATTGTGTTACACGTCCGAAGCTAGCCGGGTAAAAGATGGTCGATAGTGCAAGAATATTCATTAGCCGCACGAAGTTTCCATATCCATCTTCACATTGCGGGGATGCCACTATTTTGTGCAGCATCTCTTCCACAGTCTGTTGCAGCAACCCTCCCACTCCAACACCCTTGAAAGTTCGAATAAACCAAGGTGTACCCGCCCCGTTCGACATATCAGTTGTTGGTACTGACTCGTCACCCCCTTCAACTCCCATTATCAAACTAACATCTCTGCTTGTTACCTTCATCTCAACACCCCCAATAACATACGCCCTTGCTTTGTCATCGTATGTAGAGACTAATTCACTTATAAGTAGGTTGGACTGTTCCCAATTATCCGCCTCATCACGCACTTCGTATAGTTTACGGAACAGTCCGTAGAATGGTGATGCAGAACATGAGTCAATATGGTCAGGTGTTACATTTGGATCCCTCAACACTCCTAGAACATTACCCAGCGTACATCGTTGTCCAGACATCTTCCGTTAACCTACATACAAGTTTGTTAGTCCATACTCGATAGCGTAAAGTTCGACTGTAATGGGGCTGGACATATCATGTACAGCACACTCTGTCTGGGATGTGTTGCAAACTTAAAGCAAAGGTTTACATATGCGGCCTTATTTTTTACTAATACAACACACAGCCATCGCCCTAGTAAATAACACTACGTACACCGACTGAACGCGAATTAAAATGCATATAACGCCTAATGTACGTAACAGACCAGCTAGGTACAGACAGTCGTGTCTAGCTTTTTATTATATACATTTGCATATCTGCCTTTGTGACAAGATTACAAACAACATACTTCACACACTCCAATACATTATCAATATATTTTACTTACACTAACATTACTGGCAGACAAAATTATATACTACATACATGGATATACTTCTCAAAAGGCTGACCTTTTTGACACAATGTTATTTATCACGGTATGCACCTTAGTGTATGAACACTCTACCTGTTTTTGAAACGTCTGCCATTTTATTTGTTATTCATAACACTGTTTACCTAAGATTTGGGTGGTGTACACGATGAGATTACTTGATGCCTTCTTCTTTACCACATCTGCTGCTCTCTAGAATAGCTTTTGATATTTCTTCAGTCTCCTTCTTTGAATGCTAGTAATATAAAAGTATTTCAAGATTCACAATCAGTATTTATACAGATAAAAAATATCTGACGTGGCACTTTGGGATCTGTTAACGGATCTCTAATACGCTTGACATGTGTTAATGTTGTCTGTCGGTTTTAGTCGTACTGTCTCTTTTTATTATTATTTTATTCTCTACACATAATGATCTATAATATACAGACACTATTGGACGGCCACTTACGTACAGACTTTATTACGTATGACATATCCACCCGGACGTGCCACTAGCTTTCTGGTTAGTCGATACAACCTTATACTAGTACGTACATACACAACAGTCTGAACTGAACACTGTCTACATTTGTAACTGATAAACACACCATCAATATCCTTATATTCCCATACCTCAATTGTCAACTAATTAACTTGTACAATACACATTCCTGTATTAAATACTTAGCCTACTTTCCCTTACTTATCCATAATCAATATACAGTATATGTCTTACTTATAAGTCATAGACATTCAGTCCATCTCCAACAGACAGGCCATGCCTTACGTATTCTATTGTTTATCTTTTAACCCAATTATTTAATAACATATCTTATACTTAATCATATTGAAATCCAATAACATGATAAATCCCAAAAACTAATGTGAATCAAATTCTGTTTACTTAATCACATTACAAACTCTCAAAACAAGATAATAAACCCAGTTTCTTACATAAATGGTCAACCTTCAAAAAAACACACATTACATAGCTACTTTTTTAGCCTGTTGACAGCTTTCAATACAATGTCAGTTGTGTGCTTGTCCGACATCAAGCTCTCCACAATATAGCTCCGCATGTCACGGAACTCCTTTATCTTGTACGTCCCTGTAAATTGTTCGCCATTCAAATACTCATTCATACAAAGCAAAATGTAAATCCCAGAATCTTCCCATGTTCTTGCTTTGTAGTTCAAGCTAGCTTTGTTCTTCTTATATCTTGACGGCTCTTTGTTTGCGTCATCGTCTTTGAAAGCATTCCTCATAAGCCTCTTCACCCACTTCCTGGACTTCTGCTCAGCCGCCTTGGCAAGATCATTAGGCTCATTTGTCTCCTTCACTGATTTGAAATGTTCGAACGTGTGGCTTTTTTTGTTGTATACCACCAAACTCCATACTGTCGCTTTTTCCACCTTAGTGCTCAGCGGAATCAACACATAACTATGGGTTTTGAATAGTTGCCCACACCTGCTGTACACTTCAGCTAACGCATCGTTGGAATCATCCTCCCTCTTGTGCTGCAAACCAAACAATTAAGCACATACGCAGAAAATAACCAGAATATATGCTCAGACGTAAGCAGAAGTAAATACTTACGAATGTGCGGCTTTCCAAGTACATACACCATTTGTCGCCTAACTTTTCATCACTTATTGCATGCCACGCTTTCATAACAACATCAATTACCTGATAATACAAAATCATCATCAGCAGATATGTTATATAAAACAAACACACCACGAACACTGCCCCGTACATTACAGATTATTGAAATATGTACGTAATATACTGCACAGACATATAAAGTATATACCTATCTGTCCAGACAACACTCACCAGACATGAAATATTAGACTATACCTAATAGTACTTCGTACCTGCCATTTCACCCGCTCCTGTCCAGACAGCAGCAAACAGTGATCTACACTAACTTCCAACCTGTCCTGCTTCCAAACAACTGTCGAGCCAGATAAACGGCTCTTTATCTTTAGTAGTACCTCTAAGTCTTCATCACTTGCAACATTTTCCTTTTCTTGTGGTTTATCCTCATCCAAATCGTTTTCTTTGTCCTTCATGTTACGTGTTTGCCCCACCTTCGAAGCTATGTCAGCTTTCTGTTGTATAACATCGCTTACTTTACGGACCACCCCTATCTTCACACCGCCAATCTTTTTGTTACCTTTCTCCTTCTCCATACAACCCGCCATTTTTTTGTTATCCCTTTCCATGACAACCGCATCTTTACCACTACCTTCACCGACGACCAACTTATCTGTTTCCAATTGATCTACCGTAACACCATTTATTGTATCAATGCCTTCGACTCCTGACATTAGTTCATCGTTACGCTGAATATCCCCCCTTATGTCACCTACTCGTTCGATGTCCAAACGACCACCTTTTTTGGCAGTTTTTTCTTTATCTAAACACACAGCAACATTATCTTTGACTCGCTCCACTTCATTCTGATATTGAACACTACCTTCACCCACATCCACCTCAACTGTTGTTTCTTTATCTGCCTTCACATATCTCTCCTTTGAACTTACTACCATGGTCGACCCCGGTGTCTCTACATTCTCCCTATCAACAGGACTGTTTACTGCATCCCCCAACGTCACAACTTCAAACTCTTTTGCAGTAGTGTGTATCTCAGTTTCCCCTTGCTCAGCTTGTTTTGCACTTTCGATGATCTCATCCTCTTTACCAATCCTTTCACCCACAACAACAGCATCATTGATTACTTTATCTGCCATACCTTCTGTTGCGTTTGATTGTCCTTTAGGCAACTCGCACACACGAATGTCCACCTGATTTTCTCCGGTTACCCGTGTACCATCAGATACTATATCTTGAAGCTCATTATTTGTATCATCTGCTGGTTCCACCGATAGTGGCCTAAACTTCCGACGTTTTGGAGTCTGCCCTGTAATGAATTCCTCACCTAGTGCTTTTCTCCTCTTTTCCCGGTCAGCAACTTTTATACGTTCAACCATCGAACTTCTTTTTTTCTCAACAATCACAGACCCGGCCGAATCAACTATCTTGTTCACTAGTTGTGTTAGCGGAACGTCCTCGTCTTCACTATCTATTAGAGCCTCATCACCATCTGAAACGGTTGTGCTTCCATCAACATCCTTTTCCACATTTGTCTCACCATAACTTGTCCCTTTATCTGTAACCACATCCTTACATTCACCTCCCTCTACGTGACTACATTCCACAGCAGGTTTTTCCGATATCTTCTCCGATGGCATTGTACACTCTAGCCCATCTACTTTCTGCTCATTACTGTCCAGACCATTATTCGTCTGGACCTTTCTAGTCACACTATTACCGGCGGCCATCCTCTCCGGTTCAAATTCAAGGTGTATTTCAGCAATTTTATTGACCAGTCTTGTCAGAGGCACCTCATAGTCTGCGCTTTCCATCAAGTCTGCGCCTGTTCCTGCTTCGTTCTCACTCTCCTCCGTATACTGACGCGCATCACCCTCTTCCCCGTCTGGCCCATCAGTAATCCACAAGTTTGTATCAATTCCACCACTCTCGGATGTCCTATTTCCGGACACCACTTTGTTTGACCTGTCCACACTACAATTCGCTTTGTCTCCTATTTCCACACACAATCCATCCTCCACCCCACTGTTACCTGGTATCAAATTACCCTCAACCGGCACTCGCTTATCGACAACTCCCGCTACAGTAGAACTACCTTCATTTGCATGTAGCTGATTCCCACCACTACTAACACCACCAATTAAGTTCCCATCTTCTATACCAATGACACCTTTTCCCTTATCCTCTCTAGGTCCCTTCCTAGTTAACATAGCAACCTCTTCCTTTAGACGCTTGTTTTCGCGGCTGACCTCTTCAAGCTGCCTTTTCAGTCCAACACTGCTTTGCCTCTCCTTCTCTAACTCTTCCTTCAATCTTGATCTCATCAAATCAATTGTCTCACCACCATCACCAGTTGCCACATTTGCCGCACTGACCTCGGCGCCCCTTCTTGTGAATGTTGACAAATCTAGTCTTAATGTTTCAACCTCTGCGCTAGTAGGCCGTAGATCAAAGGTACGTACCTGTCAAAGCATATTATTACAATCACTTATGCAAACCAGAGGATTCCTTTTTATAAACTAATCTTATCGGCTTACCCTTCTACTGTTTAACCTCTCTATAACCTCTGTGCGGAAACGTACGGGTGGAACAACATTAATCCACTTGAACAAACGTGGGATGGCATCTTCAACAACTGGTTTCATGCGCGACTTCTTAACATGCTCGCAAAACCACGGCTGTCATTTTACAACATCAATCCATTAAATATTTTACAGTAGAAGCTTTATACAAGTATAGATTAATCACTTACCAACAAGATCGTGCAGCACCCGGACCCTATTCCTTCTGGTACTTGCATAACCGCCTCTGCTATGTGGTCTGCCCAATTGTATTCCTTCATTTTGTCTATATCCTCCGATATATACACGTGCCACTGTGTTGCTCGAGCGGATGTCGAAGGGTAAAACAGGGACGTTAGTGTCAGAATGTTCATGCACTTAATAAACGTCCTTAAGTATGCCGGGTTGTTCTTCTTCCGAATACTCTTCGTTATTAATCTCTTTAGCACTTTAAACTCAAGACGGCCCGTTGTCGTACCTGGGAAATGTTTCCGAAACCACTTCGACGGTTCTTCTTCGCCTTTTTTGTATTTCGGAATTCTCGTACTCCCTCCCTCAACCCCCATGATCAAACGCACGTCATTACCTGTTATCCTGATTTCTTCTCCTCCAAGCACAAAAGCCCCCCTAGTTTTATCATACGTACGTAGGATGTCGTCCATATGGCTTTCATGTTTAGCTAGTTTCCGGTCCCCTTCCATATTGTACAGCCCTAGGAATAATTGATAGAAAGGCGAGCATTTGAGTTCATCCATGTAATTGGGCGGGATTTTGTTGTCAGTGAACACTGTGGCCACTGTCTGAAGTGTTCCCTTCGGGATCTTCATCTATCTGCATCGCATCCAGACAAACCATCAGTACTTAGTAGATCAGACTATATAAGTATGAACATTAGTCGTTAGACTACCTGGTACAGACCAACTAACATATACTCTAATTAAGTTGTCCGAAGACAAACATACTGTATATGTACATACACAGCAGTTTGTGCACACACATATATTATCCGCTTACACCATCATTTTTTCTACATGGGCTTTTGCGAACAAACTACTTGCACACAATAGTACAGACACATCAAGATAGTTTGTGTATTTCTATCACTGTTTTCAGCATTTGTTCTACATAGGTCTCGATGATGTTCATACATGTATACATATTTCTAGACGGACTATAGTGTAGACTATACCATCTCATCCATAACATATAGAACACGTTTAATCTACACTAGGAGAAGAATAACAGAAGTATACAAGAGGCATTAACAAACTAACCTTTCAATGGATCTTCAGTAAATGGTTACTAGTTGAGGTTACAACCCACCGCCTTGCTTTGTTCAGTCTATTGTGCACGTTTTTGTAGAGAGGGTTTTTTCTCTTCCCACAGTGAGGTTTCTCACTACCAAAACCAATACCTATATTGTGTTTTTGTTTTGGTCTGAACCTGTTCACTGTATGGGTCTACAAAAAGGTATTGGACTGCCGATTTGACTTCCCACGTGAATGGAGAGAGAAGATAAATGTGAGGGCTTTTTTGTATTTACACATACACTAGTTACGTTCTAACTGTATCATTAACTAGAAGGCTTTTTTTTTGAAGTTCCAATGTTGGGGGGCGGTTAATAATTATTCCCCCCCCAGTAAACAACACATAGTATCAATTCAGCTACACAAGCACCATAATTAAACAGAACAAAAATAAAATGAAAATCGTTTTAATATTAAATTATTAGGAAATTTGTCAAAAACATTCCTGAAAATTTAAATTTTAAGTTTTAAACATAAATATCACTTATCCAGAAACAAGTTTTAGACATTCTCTTTTAACAGAATAAGACTATTTGTTTTTCTTACCAATTTGTGAAGCACCGCCCACTCTAGCTATCTGTCATTTACAGAAGACTGCAATTTATCATATACACTAGCTCCGAAAATTCACCTGAGACTCGAGGCCACTGGGTATTTGAGTCCCTGTGAACTTCATGAATCATCAATTTTACAACTATTTTTTATCTAGCTCATACTAGCATCGGCCGTTAATTTTACGTAGCTAGAAGACGTGACAAAATGAATATTAAAATGAATGATCTTCAAGTTCCGATACACTTCTGGTTAACAATTGAAGGACCATATTCATAATATTCAGCCTTTGAGATCCACATCTGTCATATGAAAAGAGAAAAACCATCATTAAAAAGATGTGTAAAGAATACAAAGAAACAGAATTACCTGTTGGAAGGTATCAAGGGATGCAAAGATTGATCCTCCTACCCAAGCTTTATAAATCCTTCCCATTGGTTCTACCACGTTAATTTTCATGTTTTCAGGAGCAAGAGCACTAATTTCCTTACGTAAACGACTTGCAAATCCAGGAATATTAGTCGAGCCACCACTAAGCACAACTGCTTCATACAAACTTTTCTTAATATCTGCATCGCACTTTGTAATAGAGTCATTGGCTAATTGATGAATCCCCAAACTTTCAAGTCCAATCAACGAAGGCTGGAAGAGAATCTCAGAGCAAATAAACCTATTTGAATGGATCTTGAATGTTTCCCCATCAGGCAACTCATAAATTGCTTCAACTGATGTGGGTTGCTCTTTCCCTAGCTTCAATTCCTTTTCATAATCTAGTGCTACGTACACACATTTTTCATTTAAATCATTAATCTTGGTTCTTTCTCTAAAAAGATGCGTAACGCCAAGTGAAATTAGTAACTGTAATAGCCACTCTGTGAGTTCTTGTCCACCAAGATCTAATCGTGAAATGGCATGTGAAAGTGCGTAACCTTCATACACAGGAAATGTGTGACTCACGGATAGTCCAGATTCGATTACAATACCAGTTGTATGACCAGTAGAATACAAAGAAGCAACTGACTGATTCATGAAATAAAAGGCCGGGACATTAAAACATTCAAACATAATTTGAGTCGTCTTTTCTCTATTTGGTTTTGGGTTAAACGGGACTTCGGTGAAAAGAACTGGATGAGATTCAGTTTCAACGGAAAGCTTAGATTTAAAGGTGTAATCCCAAATATTCTCCATATTACCCCATAAATTCTTCAGACCATTCCAGGACTCGGTGACTATACCATTTTGAATAGGGCATACCTCTTTTAGCATACCTCTTAAAGCACGTGCTTCATCCCCAATATATATTGGTTTAACATGTCCAAATTGTACACCAGATGTACGAGGATAGCCAATGATAGAATGGAACACTGAAGACGGAACATCATCACCAGCAAAGCCAGCCTATTGGATAACAAAGAATTAAGACTTTACGAGATAACTTATCACAAGAATCTTGAAGTTGTCTAGAATGACTAACCTTAATAAACTTGGATCCGTTATCCAGTACAATTGGCCTGGATAAATCCGTTGTATATGTCATCTTATACTTCACAATATGTTTTACAGGTAACTTCTCAATGCAGTATAAATATAAAATAGCTCATGACTTCAACAAAAATGTTAAATTGTGCCTTTAATCCTTGTGCTATGAGAAATGTGCAAATTTTGTTTTCGAAAGTGAGTAAATATATACCTTTGTTTCAGCAACATTTTACATATCCATCCTTATGGTGACTTAAATATTCTTTTACAAAATTCGCTAAAAGTTTGATCTTAAGACCTGGTCATTAGGAAGTATCTAACTAACTTTTAACCTTCTTTATTTTTCCTTTTCTTCTATTTAAATTTCATATCTGTGCTGTTAAAAAGGCCAGGTAATGGTAATTTTGTTCGAGAGAGATTTTCAACTCCTTTGTATAACATCACTTATCGAGATGGCCCGAGTAAAAGAGGCGACTGTCTACAACCGAAAAAAAATAACTGCCCAAATATCATTTCAGTTGCATTCTTTTAGTCAATAGATGAGACAAATTATAATAACAGATCGAACTAAATTTCATGGTTACATAGATAGGAGATTTTTCTTGTTTGAGATTTTAATTTTTTCTTAAGGAGATAAAATAAAGTTGAAGGAGATGAAGGAAGACAAAGAAAAAGCAAATATTGTTGCAGATCGTTGTGATGTGCTTGATGTGTTGCTTAGGTATGTGAAGAACGTATATTGATCATATCTAGCGAAGATGAATAAAGAAATTTAAAAAAAAAAAGTTAAATAGAGGGTTGAAGTAAATAGTCTTTAAAGCCCCTTAACCTCTATTATATCCTGCAAAATTCAATGCGTGGTTTTTATTCAAGTTACATATTCAAAGAGATGCACTTGTTTACAGTTTAAAATTTTGTAACCATCAAGATAAACAAGTAGAAAAAGATGATAAAATTAATAAGAAAGAAAAAACAAAAGAAGCTCCTCCTCTGGTGCAGCAATCAAATGACACTCTGTCTTTGTAGCAGAACTAATCATTCGACACCTTATTATAGCAAGTATAATTCCATTACATTCGCCCAAACTTTTCTTGAACATCCTTGGATTTCTTAATCTGGCATTAATATTAATTTATTAAGAACTAAAAATATAATATACAAAGTACTCAACTATTTAACTTACAGCATTCAAAGCTTTGGAAATAGCCTTAATGGTGTTACGAAAATAGCCTAAACAAATAATATACAAAGTACCCACCTTGGTCTATTTATATGATGTTTGAATCGCATGTGCAATTGTATGTTCCTCATGTCTTTTTATATAATGAAGATTTTGGAAGCACGTCTCATATGCCTGTTACAAAACGAATCTTAAATAGCAAGTAAACCTAAAGAGATTGGAACTGCTAGGCCTTTTGCATTTGCATAAGCCACAGCTCTGTGATAGTTCCCACAAACTAACTCAGCAGTGTACTTCACAACTTGTCCTCCCTGTTTTATATTTTATCAGTCATTCATTTATTAAAATAAACAATTAGGAAATTATATTACCTTTGTAACCTTACAGGATCTGTTCACATCAAAACCCTGCAGTATCGACAAATAACTTTATTAAAGTCTAATGAACAATAATACCTATAAATTGAAGTAATAATGCAAATTAGATTTCAAAATTGTAATATGCACCATTGGTAATTAAATATACTCCTGACATTTGAGGATAATTAGAGGATTAAATTTCACCATTTGAAACCTTGATATCAAATAGCTAAAAAATCTTCACTATATTATGATCAATTGATGATTAACTTATTCATCTAGTAAATGTGCACTACACAATCACGCAATATACACATGTATATAACTAGTTACACAATCAGTGCAAATATAAACATAAGAATGAAGATAATTATACCAGCATCAGTGAAGGCTTGGAGAAACTCCTCATGGCGATGGATTTTTTTTTCAAAATTTTCGGATTCTTTTCTAAGAGCATCGTAGGTAAAGTGTTCATCGTCATCATCAGATTCAGAATCAGAAGGTTCCTTGTATTGCATAAGGCGGTCTTTATTCACCGCCTTTTAATTTCTCCTTCTCAAGTTTCTCGATCTGTTTTTCTTTATTGAGGTCGCTGATGAGCGTGACAACAATGAAATAGATATAACATGTATTGAGAAGTAGAGTATAAATAAAGATAGTGGGGAATATGAATAGCAATGGCTTTCAATCGAACAAATGACTTGACTGATATCTTATGGATATGGAGGAAGACTAAAGACAGAAATTCATTGAAGAGAATTGGAAAATTGATTGAGTAATGAGGAAAGGGATTGAGAGAGAGAGAGAGAGAGTCCCATGAGAGAGAGGTGAAGGAAGATTTCAATATTTGTTATGCTTAAAAACAAATATATAAAATGCAAATACTCTACTTGAGCTATCATACAGAACTTCAACTCATTATAAAAATCTATTTGTTTTCAAGCCGGCAAGTATCTGTGTGTATGAGCATTACAGTTTAATTTAAGTCATATATATAAGCCGAAAGTGATAGCTAGAAGAAGAGCAAAAAGCAGATCGATACAGCTAAAATGCATTATCTGAAAGCTCAAAAACACTTCATGTTAACAATTGAAGGACCCCTCTCATAATACTCAGATTTTGAAATCCACATCTGCACATCAGAATACAAGTCAACACCATCAGTTTTCCTAAGCAAAAGTTTATTGAATTTTATATTATCAACAAGATCACAAATATTTATTACCTGTTGGAAGGTATTGAGGGATGCTAGCATTGATCCACCTAGCCAGGCACTATAAATCCCTCCCTTTGGTTCAATAACTTGAACATTCTCTTTTTCAGGAGCAAGAGCACATATTTCCTTACTAACACGACTGGCAAAGCCAGGAATCATTGTTGAACCACCACTAAGAACAACTCTTTTGTATAAACTTTTCGTAATATCTTTCTCACACTTCATAATAGAGTTGTTGGCTAATTGACGAATGCCAGGTGTTTCAAATCCAGCCATCGAAGGCTTGAAAAGAATCTCTGGAATAAAAAACCTGCTTGAATGGAACTTGAATATTTCCCCATCAGGCAACTCATAGATTTCTTCAACTGATGCGGGGTTCTCTTTCGCTAGCTTTGATTCCTTTTCATAATCAAGTGCTACATACCAATATTTCTTTTTCACATCCTCAATCTGATATCTACATATAAAAAGCTTATGACACAAGCCACGTTCAGTTAGGAACTTCATCAGGCATTCTTCGAGATCTCGTCCACCAAGATTAAATTGTGAAATGGCATGTGGAAGTGCGTAACCTTCATAAACAGGAACTGTGTGGCTCACATTTTCTCCAGAATCGATTACAATACCAGTAGTATGACCAGTAGAATACAAAGAAGCAACTGACTGAATGGCGACATAAATGGCCGGAACATTAAAGGATTCAAACATAATTTCAGTCATCTTTTCTCGGTTTAGTTTTGAGTTTAATGGAACTTCAGTGAGAAGAACCGGATGCGATTCCGATTCAACAGAAAGCTCATTTTTGAAGGTGTGATCCCAAATCTTCTCCATATAATCCCAATTATTGAATATACCACTTTTAATGGGTTTAAAAAGGGAAAGAACGCCTCTTTTAGAATAGGCTTCACGACCAATATAAAAATCTTTATAAAATCTAAAGTATTGAAGAAATTCAGCATGTCGAGGAATACCAATGACAGATTCAAACACTGAAAACGGAACATCATCACCAGCAAAGCCAGCCTATTGGATAACCACAACAATAGTGCAATTACTAATCAAAGATCGATCAAGGGAAATAATATGTTGAAATTAAAAAAAACATATACATGCACATAATTTTTGGTAATCTCCGATGACAACGAACTAACTAACCTTAATTGAGTGGCTTCCATTGTCCAATACGATTGGTTTCAACATAGAGTTGCTTCCATTAGACATCTTATGCAATCTTCAGCTACAAAGGTACTGAGATCGACCAATGGCTCTACGATGTACAAAAAATGAAAAACGTAACTACACCATAATTTCCCAAGAAAACATATCACTAGTAATGTTTCTTATTTCCTTCTCCTCTTTCTAGTGACTTGTTTTATTTTCAGATCCTATACTCTTTCCTTTTTATCTTAGGGATGTTTGTTTGCACATCTTAATCTTGCTCATTAAGATCAAGACGGTTTGTTTTTTCATGCCAATTCAGACGAATGCCTCTCTTAATTGGTCTGTACATGCCTCTTAACCGAATAAGTTCTATTAAGTTGTTCATTAGCATTCAACACTTATTACTTAAAAAAACAAACGACACCTTAGTCTTTCTATGAATCTGAGAAAAATACAAATTAGATACCAAAAACCAAAAACTTTTTGATTAAAATCCTAATTAAAAAAACTTATCTTTTAAATTCTCCTTTTAATTTTCTGGTTGGCATTTTGACCATTTTACCCTTGTTCATAATGGGTACGGACCCATCACGTTTTACAGTTTATTCTTTTTTTAATTAATCTGTTATGTGTTTTTTATTGAGTTTATATGATATATGGGGCTTGCCCCTTGAGTATCTAAAAAAACATTTTTAACGGGGGTGGGCTGTACCATGTAGAAAAAAAACATAAATAGCTAAAATTACTTGGATCAAATTCACACTTCACAAACATTTTATAACTATACCGGGATGACCCCATTACAAAACTTTACATCTATGGGCTGTACCCATATTGAACAAAAAAAAAATTACAAACTTGCCCAACATTTAAAACCATAATGGGCCAGCCCCATTACCTACAAACAAACTAGATAGGGGTGGACCCAATACAACAAAAACCATCACAGTGATAAGGTCCATTAGACACCACATAATGGGGTTGGACCCATTTATGAATGAAATAAAAAAACCATGCGTGAACGGATCGAGCAACTGGTGGTGCGAATGGTCTCGGCGACGATGAAGTGCGAATGGTGATGATCGAGAATGTCAGTACTGGTTCGCGGTGATGCTGGAGTGGAGGCGGTGTCTTGCGCTGGAGTGGAGGCGATGTCTTGCGCTGGAGTGGAGGCGACGTCGTGCTACAGATCGGGGCTCACACATCGGTTTTCATTTATGCAGATCAGAGACGAAGCTCAGATTGAGGGGTCTCGTTGATGGTGATGATGGAGGGGCTTGTTGATGGTAATGATGGAGGGGAGGGCGGTGGTGGTGCTGGAGCTCAGCGGCTCTGTGATGGTGGGGCTGAACAACGTCGGATCTGACGAACAGTAGATCTGTAAGGACGGTGGGAAGGTGACTACGGTTCATGGTGATGGTGGATGGTTTGCGGTGGTGCTGGAGGTCAGAAATGGGTCGCCTTTCATGGGGGGTCGATGATGGTGCTGGAGCTCAGAGATGGGTCGGTTTCTGTGGTGGTGTGGTGGTGATGTTCGGTGATGGTGATGATAGAGGGAAGGGCGGTGGTGATCATGTTGGTTATGACTGGGTTGATGGTGGTGTGGCGTTCACGGTTTATCACAGAGAGAGAGAGGAAGAAGAGAGTGATGAATGGGGGCGGTTTCGGTGGGTAATTTAAAGAGAGAGACGAGACAACAGAACGGGATGGGGTAGGGGAATTCGGTTCCTTAATGGGTTTGGGGGGTGGTATTTTTGTGTTTTAGTGTGGGATAGCGTTTGGGGGTATTTTGTCCTTTTACCATTACTAGTTGGACCTCCTAACTAGTAGTTAGGTTTTGGGATTTAAAACACAAAATGCATTGGTTTTGGACCTTATAAACTAAATTCCCCTGTTAATCTGCAGTGGTTTTGTAACGTGATTTAATTGAAAATTATACATTAAGGGTCTGTTTGGTTTGTGAAAATATTTTCTGTATTTGTTATTAAAATATATTTTCAGAAAATGATTTGCGTTTTCTTTTCAAATTTTTAGAAAATATAGAAAATGTCGTATTTTGAAAAATATAGAAAATAAAAACAAATAATACCCATTATTTTCACGAACTAAACATAGCCTAATATTTCATTTTCAATGAAATCACGTTATGAAACCACTGTAGTTTCTTGATCGAACATTAAAGCAATTGGTTGTTTTGTTATACATCACCTCTCCCTTATGGGTAGCTTATGAGTAGTTTTACTTTTAATTCTCTAGTCTCTAGCATGGTCCAAAAAGGCGTTAGACAATACTAGGATGATTGACCACCTTCGAGAGTTTAGATGGTTAGGCGGCCTATTACTAGTATAATGATTCGAATAACATTTACATCCTAATATACTTAAAGTAGATCATTTTAAAATGAATTTCATATATTCTACTATAAAATAATAATAAGGATTCATTACTATTAACCTAAAAATGACAAATTCAAGAAATCTAAACTTGAAATTTAAAAAAATCGTACCTTCTTAATTTTCTCGCGCGTTCAAACTCTAACCTAAGTAGTTTTTCTTTATATTTTTCTTATGTGTTAGGTTGGATTAAATTGAATTAGTTATTTATGGGCTAGCATACTAGGTAGTATTCAGGTTGGGCAACCCATAATCTAATTGAGTAGTTTATTAATTAGATTATGCATAGACAAACCTTCGAGAAAAATTCTAGGCGGATCTCACTTTAGAACGCCTAGGCGGAGCGCCTAGTCTGCCTTGTTTTAGAACACTAGTCTCTGTTGAGAGTATAGGTCAACAATCGAGAGCGGAGTATATATATTCCGAGAAGTGAAATACTAGATTCTTTCAGTTGTCAGTATTGGTGAAGAGAGAGAAAAAGGAAAAATATAGACTTAGAGATGCTAACCATGAGGTTTTTTCTGATGAGACAGTGGAAACGAATTGGGTCAGAGATTTCTTTATGTCTTTGTATTCAGTGGAAAATTGGATGAATCCAGGTTTCTCGCTTCTGGTTTTGGTGCTGCTAGGTGCGGATTCAATTAATACAATTAAGGAGGACGTGTCGAATGAGGAGATCACGGTGGCATTATTTCAGATGGGCCACAGAAGGTTCGTGGGCCGGATAGGATGACCGGGGTTTTATCCGTCTTGTTGTGGACATAGTAGACCTGATGTCTCCCATTTTGTTCTATATATATACCCTTATGAGACATCGTTTTAGGTGAATATTAGACTTATTTGATAGACTTTTATGTTTATTTCGTTATATTACACTTTCTCCCCTTGGAATTATGTTAGTTGCATTTTTAGAGCTTTTGTGCGTTAATTTGTTTGTTTTTAGTATAAAGTTCTTAGGTCCATGGATGCTTTGGAGAACCAAGATAAGGAGGAGAAGTGAGAATTAACGTCTTAAATCAAGCGGGGAGGTCAAAAGCAAACAATTGATTACCCGAAGAGTTGACTAAAAGAGCTGAAAATCTAGAAGGTTGTCACTTATTGTTGATTTTTGAACCACTTAGACACTCATTCATGCCTAGAGATCTAAAAGATAAAGTTGAGCCTTTGAGCTAGCAAGATATGAGGACTGGAATCAGGTGGTTTGGACGTGAGACACAAAAGTTACACCCGTTTTACTACAGAGTGTACAACAGTTACACGATTTTTAAAGATGGACTTTTGCTTTTTATCTTTTAAATTATTATTCTTAAGTAAAAGCCAAATCCAACTTACATAATTATAAATAGGCTTTTAGACCTTCTTTTTAAGTCACTTCAAACAATTTAATTCCACGCTTCATTACTTTCAAGTCAGAGCAAAAAGGCAAAGGAGAAAGCTAGAGTCGGAGAATTTCCATTCTTCCCACAACAACCAATCCAATCCTTAGGTTAGCCATTTCTTTTCTGTAAGTGAGAATAAAGTGTTTTATTAATTTAATTTCAGTTTTTAGTTTGAACATGAGCTAATTTCATAAGTATGAGAATCGCATTTATGGGTTAATCCCCAATTTATTTAGTTAATGTTTTTCCCGAATTTGGGATTGTATGATTTAATCTAAATTGGTTATTTTGTATTGACTATTATTTTGAGATTATTTACTAAATCGGACTTAGCTAATTAGAAATAGGTATTGGTAATTAAGCTATTCACTTTAGTGGCGAAGTGATCACCTTGACCGGGGGGGGGGGGGGGGTTAATTACGGGCCTAGGCAATAGACGTGTGGTATTCCTCAATGATCCTGACGGGTTTGACTAACCACGTAGCCAATTGGGTAAAATATTTCAACATTCTAAAGTAGGTATAATCTCCCTGACGGGGTTTATAATATTGTAGGATAGCTCCTAAGTCCACCCTGACGAGGGTTAGGAGATAATAGAGTTCCGACTAATACATAAATACCAATTTAGCCCTTAAACAGAAGCATTAATTATATAGATTTAGATGGATCCCTTGCGAGACTCAAGTACCTCTCTCATTCTTGCGTCCAAACTCATTTACTTTCAGTATTTCGTTTCTTTTATTCATTTCATTACTTTATTTTATTGCTTCATTATTTATAAATCAAAACCAAAAAAAATATCTTATCAATTTTACTTTTCTGTTTTAACAATTACTTCTACTACTCTGATTAACACCATTGTTATAACTATCCGTCCTTGAGAACGAAATCTGTATTATTTACACATTACTTGGAACATCCGTGCGCTTGCGGGTAGTGTCCTTCTCTTTAAGGTTGGTGAATTTATCACACACCAAGAGAAGTTCTTGGCACTCTTATTCACTCCATCCCTATGATGAATAGCCTGGAGTATATTATGAAATTTAGATTGATGCTAGCAGAGCATATAGGACCATACCAGAGCAGCTTTCTTCCACGCAAGTACACGATTAATAATGTGGTCTTGGTAAGTGAGATAGATTAGGAAGAGTTATATGGCAATTAACAGAGTCAGGTGAGATTTTATTCAAGATTCGATATATCTTTAGGGATACTAGCTAATTGGGTCTATCTTATTCTCTCGGGTATGGAAAAAACAAATTCAAGGTCATTTGGAATAGGTCTCTACTTGCTCCGTTCGCACCCAAGAGAGGGATCAGACAAGGGGGACCCCATGTCACCGTATATATTTGCCTTGTGTACGGAGAGGTTTTCTTTACTCATCCAGAGACTTGTGGACAAAGGATCGTGTAAGCTGCTTTGTATTTGTACATGGGGGATTCCTTTATCTCACATATTTTTTGTGCGTGACCTTATTCATTTTCCGAAAGTATCTGATCGAAATTTTGACCTTGTGCAGGAATCGCTGAATGTGATTTGTCAAGATGTAGGTCAAGCCATTATTAAATAGAAATTGTTGATTTACTTCTCCAAAAACATGGATGAGGGACTGGCAAATATCATTACTGTGTGTAGTGGGTATTGTAGAAGTGAAGGACTGGGAAAGTATATAGGGGTGCCTATATTACCTGGGAAGAGGTCGAAGGGTTTCTACGGAGACATGATCAACGGGTTGCGTGGGAAACTCAAAGGATGGAAGGGTTAAACATCATCTCTAGCGGGCCATATCACCTTACCACAATCAGTTTTGTGCGCGATGCCAGTGTACATCATGCATATAAAGGTATTACCGGGGTATGTGTGCGAGGATATTGGTTGGATTGTACGTGATTTCGTTTGGGGCTCTTCAGAAGAACAATAGAAGATCAGCTAGATTGTTTAGAATAAATAATTTGTCCCAATAAATAGAGGCAGGTTGGTTTTTCGTGTGGAGGGTGACAAGAATCGGGCTCTCCTAAAAAATTTAGGGTGGAAAGTGTCACATGATGAAAAAACTTTGTGGGTCTTGGCGTTGAGACAAAAATATTTCAAAACAAGTCCTCTCCAATATGCAACCAAGCGGTATGATTCACAAGTGTTTCACTCCATCGCGGAAGGTATTGACGTAGTTAGTCAGGGATCCCAATGGATGTTAAATAATGGAGTAAGTATAGCGTTTCGGTTGGATGTTTGGGTAGGAAATGAAACATTGGTGGAATGAGCACTATTTTTGGTTGACAATGACATTCTTTTCAATAAGGTAAGAAATTATGTGGGTGAGGGTGGGACTTAGGTTTGGGATAGATTCCAACATTTGTTACCCATATACAAGCTGATGGATATAGCAAGTGTGATGTCTCCTCTAAGGAATCATGGGAGAGATATCCTTTCATGGATGTATGAAAATAATGGTACCACTCCGTTAAATCAGCTTTGGTGGACCCTCCTGCAGTGGAGGACGGGTAGGGCTCGAGTGGGAAAGAGAATGGAGGATCCAGTGTCTCCAAAAATCCAGACTTCTAATTTGGAGAGTGATACATGAAAGATTGGCAACTAGTCCTAATCTATACAAAATAGGAATGGATGTTTAACCATTCTGTCCATGGTGTGGATTTACCGAGTAAATTTCTATTCACTTTATTTCGTGATTGCGATATAATAAGAGAAGTGTGGAGACATTCTCAATTGGAAATTCAGTGGAGTGGGAGTCAAAATAGGGTGATTGTTGAGTTGGAAGGGTTCTTAAGAGGCGACGTTTCAGCTTTAAACATTGAAAGGTTTCGGAAAGTGTATCAGGGTGTTGGAATGAAGTTAGGTCGAGTAGAGCTGGTAATTTGGTGGAGAAACAGACTACAGGGGCTGGGAGTAGCGCTTTTTCTATTTTCAGGGTGTATCCAGGCCTGCAGCAGTTCAAGAGAGCAAGTACAGTACCCCTTCCAACCACAGAGACCTGGTTACACAATTTTAGTAGGTGTACTGAGGCGCTTTTTTTGCAGCAGCCAGGGAGTAGCACAGTGGTTGTTGATGTCTTCCTTTTTGTGATCATTTAATCTAGGTTGGAGACATCATTTTAGGTGTATTTAGGAAGTCAATACTCGATTTTTACTTATAATTTTGTAATTTCTTATTTCTTGTCTTGATTTGATGATTTATTATTTTTAGAGCATATTTTGTTTAATTGTTTGTTAATTGTGAAACTTTAAAGATATATGGAAATCATTAGATACCAAATCAATTCCAAGAGATAGAGGAAAGAAGAAAATGACGGAAATTGGAGATAAAGGAAGAAAAATATAAAGTTGTCAAGTAAATCTGAATTTCAGCAGCTACGTCCACTAAAGTGATCATAACTCAAGATTGACTGAGAATTTGGAAAAATGGTTTGAAGCAAAAGTGTAGAGCTTTCTGAGACAATCATTTTCTATACAAAGAACACGTCAATTAGGGCAATATTGAAGAACTTACGGCCAGAACAAGACAACAACAGTTTCTTACATTTTCTATATTTTAGGCTACGAATTTGATTTGGTAAAGGAGTCCAATTGCTTGCCTTCTACTCCAAGAAATCCGAATTAGGGCTTCCTAGACTCCTATAGATACACCCTTTAACTATTGTAAACATGTCCATTCTTAGTTCTAAGCCATATATTAGTCTTTGCTTGAATATTAATCCTTAGTATCAAGTTTATCATCCAAGAAACAAGCTGACCTGTAGAGGAAGACAAGAAGCAAGAAGTTGGAGAGTGACAAACTCCTCTTCTACATCTCTCCTTCTCTATATTTAGGGCAATTAACTATAGATTTGTGGCTTCACCATATTTCTAAACTTTTATTTTGTAAGTTTTACTCTTAATTATTTGGGTTATCATGTTGTCTTAAATTTCATAATACTATTTGTTATTTTAATTGATTTGAGTTTGGCGTATATTGGTATTGTGTGTGCTTTGACTTATTGTTCCAGCCCTAGATTTGGCCAATCTTAGGACTATCCTTAGAAATTGAGTTAACACCCAGAAGGAGGATTCACTTATTGAAAACACTACATAATCGTCTAGTGTGCGGTAGTGATCCTGACGGGCTTGCCTAACTAGATAGCCATAAAGGTTTGATTTAACCACCGATCATTACTCAGGGTCCCCTTACCCAAGTCCCCTGGTGGTGGAGAGGTTGCTCCTAAGTCCACCCTAAAGTGGGTTAGGAATAATTTAAAATCCTGGTTAATATATAATGCTCAATTCATCCTTAAGGTTAGAATAACAACTTAGTAAGATAGACTCATATTAGTAACCCTAATTTATCTGACTTACACTCATATTTATTTATCAGCATTCTTATTTATTATTTCACATCAAATAACTATTTATCTTATTATATTTTAATCTAAACATCTAAATTCATCTACTCTTATTGAATACAAGTAGATCTAACGGGTTAAATCCCTGCGAATGGACTTTTCTTATCAACTAAACTTGCAAATGATCTGTAATGCTTGTAGTGAGTTTCGCGTGGTAGTCAAGGGTGTGTCCTTTATTTTTATCTTTACTTATCTGTTTATTTATCACACCTTTGCCCTCACCAGTTGTGCAACATTCAGGTCTGACCCAGCGGTCTACTTTGGAGTGAGGTGGAGATTAGTGGGTCTGGGGAGGATGGGCAAAGACCTGGACGGGTTGTAACACAATAGGACCAGGTGGGAAATGGTACAAGCGGGCTTCAGGATGACAGCCTGTGGTGGAATAGTAACCATGCTGAGAAGGACTCTTTTTCCAGACTGAATTAGAGTGTGTTTTTTGGCGCGTTAGTCGGGGTGATATGGGGAGAAAGAAACAAAGTGTTGTTTAATTGTGGCGTCTTTTCGAGAGGGGATATCCTTATCAAAAAGTCTAAACGCCTAGCTTCAAATTACCTTTTAGCGTGGAGGTCACATCCTAATAAAGATAATGTAAAGAAGGACCTTATGGACTGGATTGGGTGGAGCAAGCCTAACCGGGGTTACAAGCTTAACACGGATGCTAGTTTCATTGTGATCCAAGGTAAGGGGGAGCGGGAGGAGTTTTGTGATTTAAGGAAGGAAAATGGATACGCGGATACGCTATGTAGTTGATCTTGTGGCTTTGTACGAAGGTTTATGTATGAAATTAAAGGTAGGAGTGAGGTCTTTACATGTGTAACTGGACTCTTTTGGAGGTATTAAGCGTGCTTGGATGATTTGGAAGGGAAAGAGGACTAACAACGTTATGGACTGATGGAATTCGGAAAATGTTGGAAGTAATAAAAGGAGTGTATAGGGAAGCTAAATCCTTTGTTGTTGGGATTAAACACGTTAATGTGTATTCTACGTTTATTGACCCTCCGGACGGCGTTTGTGGAGTAATCACGAAGAACATGTTTGAGTGAAAACTCCTAGACTGATATTTGATTCAAACATTGCAGATATGTTGAATATATAATCGGGTTTTATTCCATGGTCTTTGGAACTCCATTGTAATAAAAAAAAACTCTAATCTATTAGGTTGACAGTGGCATGCACCTCATTAAGTCACTTATATTTAATTTGTTAAGAGAAGTTCTAGTTCGTGTATTATTTTCCTTAGTAGGGTTTGGGTACAATTTGATATGTACTTTATGTTTTTCAAATGAGTTTTACCCAAGTATTAATTAGGTTGACGATAATTTAGTTGATACGTATATTTTATTGTAAAAGTTAACGTAATATATTCACTTAATTAAAAATAATTTAAAGAGATAATTCCCAATTAATTACACTTCCTCACTTTTCATTCTCAAAAAAAAGGAAGGAGGAAATTACTTCCTACTTACTCACAAATTTTCAACTTAATTCTCAAATAAGCAAATGGTCATATTTACCTTCCATTATTGCCCTTATATGTTTTTTTATTTTATATATATTTATATTATATTTCTATATTTAATATCTGAATTTATTTTTTCATTTTTTTAAATATTTTTTTTTTCAAAAAAATATTTTTTTTTTCAAAAAAATATTTTTTTTTTCTGAAAATATTTTTTTTTTTGAAAAATATTTTTTTTTTCGAAATTTTTTTTTTCAAAAAATATTTTTTTTCAAATTTTTTTTTTCGAAAAATATTTTTTTTTTCGGAAATTTTTTTTTTCGAAAAAAATATTTTTTTTTTGGAAATTTTTTTTTTCGCTTTTTTTTTTTTTCGAAAAAATATTTTCGAAGATTTTTTCATTAACACACAAGTCCATACTGTTTTGTGTTACTGTAACTCATACATCAAGCGATTGTGTGTTACATTAACACACAATCCGATTTTCAGACTATCTGTATACAAATATTCTGTATATCTTATTCTGTGTTCCTGCAACACACAATTGTTATTTGTTGTGTGTTTAAGCAACACAAAACTGTAAATGACACACAAATCCATACTGTTTTGTGTTACTGTAACTCACACATCAAGCAATTGTGTGTTACATTAACACACAATCAGATGTTCAGACTATTTGTACACTATTATCTATTACTGTGTACAAATATTCTGTATATCTTATTCTGTGTTCCTGCAACACACAATTGTTATTTGTGTGTGTTTAAGCAACGCAAAACTGTAAATGATAAACGCATTGTGTGTCTTACCAACACAAAACCCATACTGTTGTGTGTTACTGTAACACATACTTTCAGCAATTGCGTGTTGCATGAACACATAATCAGCCTACATATACATTATTCTATACCTTTGTGTACAAATACTCTGTCTGTCTGATTTTGTGTTCATGTATCACAAAATTTGTTATTTATGTGTGTTTAAGCAACTCAATATTATACATATTGGGTGTTCATGCAACACACAACACATATGATTTTGTGTTACTTTAACACACAATTATCATATGTACTAATCTTACATCATGTTATCATGGGAAAAAAAATTCCGGGGGAAAAAATCGACAAAAAAAAATTTCCGAAAAAAAATATTTTTCGGGAAAAAAAATTTCCGAAAAAAAAAATATTTTTTGAAAAAAAAAAATTTCGAAAAAAAAAATATTTCCGAAAAAAAAAAATATTTTTTGAAAAAAAAAAATTTCGAAAAAAAAAATATTTTTCGAAAAAAAAATATTTTTTGAAAAAAAAAAATTCGAAAAAAAAATATTTAAAAAAAAAAATCTGAAAAAAATAAATAAATATTAAACTATAATTAATAAAATATATAATTAAAGTAATTAATAATAGGTAGAAGGATATTTTGGTAATTGGGTAATATTTTGTGCTTAATTGGGAATTAAGTTGAAGTTGTAATTAATAGGGAATACTTACCTTCTCCGCGTAATTAATTGGGCGTTGCCCCTAATTTAAAATTAAATGAGAAATTGAATCATGAATATTTACAAAAAATATTAATAAGTATATATTTATTTATATAAAGTAAATTTGAATGAAAGTAAAGTAAAAAAAAATTGCGTAATTTTTTTACCACAAATATTTTACCATTATCATTGAGTCCGGCCTAATAGCTAATGTGTAACATTAATAATCTATTATCATGGGATCATACTCAATAGTTGTAATTTTTACGAATTAACAAATATTTTATTTAAAAGATACAGATCCAAATTTACAACCCTTTTAAATGGATGTCTATCTACCTATATATTTTATATATATAGTTGACCAAATCAAACATTTGATTCATTCAGTTTTTGAAACATTAAGAATTAAAATCAATAGAGAGAGATTAAAAAGAAGCAACATTATTAAGTTGGTTGAAATTCTAAAAAATTGGTGTGTCAGTTTCTTCCGAATTGTTTTGTCATTGTATTCTGGCAGTTGAAACTAACAAAGGTAAGACACTTGTACGTGGCCTAAATATCTAAAAGATATCGGATCCAATCTGAATCTCGACAAGTAAATTTCTATATTTATATACTGCATTTTCTTTTGTTTAAATTTATACTTTTCTGGTTTATAGAAATTAAAACACAATAATTAAGGTATTTACGATTCACGTCATATAAAACATAAAATATTTTCTTTTTATTTTATAAAATTTATTTTTGCAAAAAATTTGGGTTTGTGCATGCTGAGCAGGAAAAATGTATTCTACTCTTTCTTTTTCTTCCTTTGTCTTTTGGCTTTGTGTATACATCTCAGAAATTACTTATTTACTAACTACAGATTTATGCTACATATTTATGCTTTAGATAGAATATGGGAAAAGAATCTGAACAAAATGAATATTAATTTGAGACAGGTAACACCTAAAGATAAGAAGTTTCCCCGGAAAACTTGGGAGCCTACCAACTTTTAAATACGTGCCCTTGGATATGTTGGGCTATGTCGGGCCCTCAGGTTATTGGAAACCTACCACCCTTCTTTAGAGATTTATGATCTTATTTGTCTTTTCTCCATTATCTAGGGGTGCCACAATTAATTTAAATCAAATAAAATTCTAGGCCTTGATTGTTTGTGATTAATGGAGCATTAATTTGATTGAGTAAGATATAGGGTAAATAAGACTATTTATTGTTTTCTTTAGTTCAGAGTTAGATGGCTCTTAACTCATTTGTTTTCTTAAGATTTCAGGTAAAGTTTAATTTATTAAGACATGAGTAATGCTCCCACCATTAATTCTTAGGATCTTATTGGTATGCGGTAATGGTTTTGGATAGGAAAGGAATATTATAAGAAATACAATTACGGTGGTATTAAAATGATTATGGTAGAGCACGGGTTGGGTTTACCCAATTTTAAGGCTAGTGTAAACCAAGGGTAATATATTTTGGTTTAAGGAAAACCTTTGGTAAACCCAAGAATAGGGTTAAAAAAGGTTACCCTTGGACCTCGGGTTAATTCGGTTTACTCTCGTTAGTCAAAATTAATCAAACATTTTTAAACACATGAAAAGTAAAATAAATAAGACAAAAACTTGGAAAAACTTATATCATTAAAATTCTAAAGATGAAAGTTATAATTTCGACATTACAAACCAAGAAGTCGGGAATCGAATAGTTCAAAATAAGTTACAATCCAAAGTACAGTCTTAATACATTACATAAATTTTAACAAAAAACTAAATTTAATTTGAACTTAAAAAGCCATCAAAATCCTAGGTTGATTGGAAACTTGGTAGTCGTCTTGGGTGCTTGTTAACCTGTTCAACCATATATATTCCCATTGGCACAAAAAAAATTAAGTACATAAGTTAAAAAGTTATTTAAAAGGTTTAGGACTCTAAATACTAATATTCATCATAGTCCCCAATTTTTTTTAATGTTTCAAGGACTGGTTTGCAAAGTTTAAAGGACTGATTTGCAAAGTTAAGGGACTAAAATGAAAACACCCCTAAGAATTATTACTTCTTTTTTATATCATCAAAGGTCTCAAGTTAAACATCATTGGCCTCAGGGGGGGTTTATATTACAAAAGGAGACTCCCTGAAAAATATTTCAATAAGATAAATGTGTTCTGAACAAGGCGACAACTACAATAGGCTACCAAAAACTCTGTTATATAAAACAAATATGTTTTTGAATTGCTTGTCGGGATTTCTATGTCATTTCCTTTATAATATCTCAAACTGTTTGGTCGAGCTTATTGGATTCATGTTGAAAGTCCATATAAGAAGTAACAAGCGTTAGTGAATTAGTAATTAAGTAAAATAATAAATTAGATATATATTTAAAGTAAAGTACCAAACTCGATCTCAATTTCCTCAACATACTCCTTAGAATCTTGAAATTATATACGGATCAAGTCAAGTAGCCTGTTCTGAGTGCACACATGGGCCTCTATTGTATTCGGGTTCAAAGAACTCCGAAACAAATCTAAAAGTATACTCTTGGTACTAAGTCTTGATATAGAGGCTACTATGGAAAACGAAACTACTAGGACATTTCAAGCCATGAGGGACATAACTGGGAATCATTGCGAATTAGCCTTCAACCATCCCAACACATCAAATTTAAATCCTTCCCAAGAACAAGCACCTCAACCCCAACTCCTCTTGAATATACTTATCTAGTTCAGTTTTAACCCTACCGGTTTGGGTAGCTTCATTAAAAAATTTAAACCAATTTTGCAATGAACTTACAAGGATCATTTACCGGAGAAGGTGCCTCGAGTGATGAAGCAGCATATGTTTCAGGTTTTGACCTGACAACCACCACTAGCTTTGGCTTGGCTATGTTAACGTAATTTGAAAACACAAGTTTCGGTGAGTGATATTTTATCAAGTAACCCCTGACCTCATTAACAAACATCTCGTGTAAATAATACTCTATATACAGAGTCTGTTTTCTCGGGTCTAAAATAACCGCAATGAAAGACAATGGATTCATATTCGATTTCAAAACCTGTATCGGTCAAACTTCTTTTCATACTTACTGCCATAGTATCTTACGTCTCTCTTTTTGTAATGGATAAATCCATTCACGAGACATTATTTTGGGAGTTTATTGGGCCTAGGTGAGGTATTTTTCCATGTTATTTGCTATATTGCACTTTTACTTCTAGTTTTGGATTTATGACTGTTTATAGAGAGTTTTGTGCTTTGTATCTTTTAGGTAAATGCTTGATACAAGGGTCTAAGATGAGGATAAAACGTCAAAGAGTCAAAAGAATCCCAAGTCAAAGCGAAAATCGAGTTTAAATACACTGTGGGGAGTTGGATGCATTTACCATGTTTGGTATATCATAGATACAAAGATTGGAATAAATTAAATGATTCCAATCTCATACTTAGTAAAACAATATAACATAAAAAGATGGGAAATATTTTAGGGATAATTCCAATTAACTACAATTCCTCAAATTCCATACCCAAAAATAAGGAAGAAGGAAATTACTTCGTACTTAATCATTGATTAAAGAGTTATATCCCAATTAAGTATTTTGGTATATTTATCTTATATTTTTACCCTTTATAAATACAATCCCTTTTTTAATCTGGTTTATTTAATTCTTTATTATTTTGTTTCCTTTCTTTTTTTGTTTTTTCCTCCAATACGCATAGTTAACATATGGTTAACTAAGAGTCTGTTTGAGATTGCATTTTAAAATAATCACTTGAAGTGATTTTAGATTCCTAATAATACTTTATAACTTTGAAATCACTTTTAGGAAAAACACAAACTAGGTGATTATTAAAAAATCACTTAACGTGATTTTGGATGTCAAAGTATTTATTAAATTTTTAATTAAAAAGTACTTTTAGCTCTAAAATAATCAATCCCAAACGGGCACTAACTCTTTTTTTCTCACTTTTACACCTACTACACACTCAAAATAGCACAACATTATTCTTCAAATTATTCTGTTAGTCTTTGTATTTCATCGGGCTCCTGATTGATTTCTTCATCTATACTCGCTAGTCACTAGATACTACACGCAAAGTTAGTTATTTTACACCTAATCACTTTTTTAACTATATTGTTGATAATTTGATCGGTTGTTAAGTTTTTCAGTAATTTGTTGTTCATTTTTGTTTTCTCATGTGTTACAATCATTAACAACATTGAAGTCTTCCTTAATTCGTGCTGAATAGGTATATCCAGGTGCGACTTGTTCTTTTTATTATTCACTCAAATTTTGCCCTGTATTTTCGTTTTTTGTTTACATATAATCAGTTTACTTATTCGTTTACTAATTTTCTTGTACTATATCATTTATATTCCTGGATGTTTCTGAATTTTTTGCTTTTGATTCTCATGCTTGTGTAATTCAAGAGTATTTATTTATTGTGTATTTTATGTTATTATACTTTTATATGATCACTATTTGCTTGATAATCACAAAGTAGTCTTGTTGTTGTGTTCTAGTTATCTCGTATATATTACTATTCTTTAATATGACGTACAATTATATTTATTTCATGATTTAGTAATTCATGTATATATTAGGGACCTTTAGTGCAATTATAATTGTTTTGTTTATTCATATTTTACATATATGTTTGTTTTCATCTTGTTCATTTATTTAAGCTAAAAAATATAAAAAAGTTAAACTATTACATTATTTAATTATATATTGAATAATATAGATAAAAATTGTGTTTAATATAAAAATTATATTATCATAAACGATCTGAAGTAATGAAAACAAAAACAGTTTTTTCGTATGATGAAAACAAAAATCAGTTTTTTCATTTGATGAATAAATTGTATGTAATAAGGAAAAAGTTTGTATTTTAATATATTTTTTGAAGCAGTAAAAGAAATCAGTTTTTTCTTATGATCAATTCCCAAATTTTCTATTGCTAAGTTCTATTGCTAAGTTCAGTGGCTAATTTTCATTCTACTTCCAATTGTTTTGAAAATTTGATTTATCGTCCAAATAAAATTTGTTAACCATCCACTGTAAGTCTGTAATAAAATTGTTATTCATCAAAGCCAAACAAAAAATTAAAGAAAAAGTTAACGACCAAAAAAACGATAAGTGTTAATCTGATAGAATAAAGAATTGTGGTTAAGCAGGTTAGCCAAAAAATTAATTGTTAAAAAATTTATGCTAAATAAAAAAAAGAAAATAAAGTTTAAGTGATTGAATAGGTTAGCATAATATTTTAAATGATTAATTTATCAACAAAAAAAATATCAAATTGTTGAATTGTATTAATTTAGTCTTTTTAATAAATATTATTATTTTTATATAAATTTATATGTTTACAATTACTTAATTAATTTATTCTTTTTGTTTATATTTGACGAAACAATTATGGAGAAATATTTTAAAAGAAAATCACCTCCTCAAGAAGAAGAAGGCGGTCAATTGATTTCATCTAATAATACACAACCACTGTCCAAAAAAAATAAAATAATACACAACCAGAAATTAATTTAGCGGAACTTCTTTCAGATCCTGGGGTAAGACCTAGAATTATGACTTACCATCCAAATGTTTGAGATGAAGTTCGTAAAGCATATTTGGTAAAGGTCCTTGTCAACCTCGTGATCATGATTTTCCTTCCACGGAATTTGGTATACAAAATAAACGATTCAATGATGCTTGGTTTGAGGAACATGGTTCTTGGTTAGATATAGCATATCTTAAAATGCTGCATATTGTTTATGTTGATATCTTTTTAAATAAGATATTATAAGTCAAGTTGGTGGTGAACATTTTGTTAGTGAAGGATTTACGAATTGGAAGAAAAGTGATAAGTTTTCTCTTCACGTGGGACGGCCAAATAGTCCTCACAATATATGTTGGGGCAAATTTCAATATTTGATGAACCAGAAACAACATATTGAAACACTTGTTTCAAAAAAATCAGATCAAGATAAAGCTAAATACAAGCTTCGATTGAGGTGACTCGATATCTTTCGATGCAAGGATTAGCATTCCGTGGTTATGATGAAAGTGAAAGTTTATCTAAAAAGGAAATTTTATCGAGCTTGTGAAGGTTCTTGGTCGAATCAACCCAGAAATCAAGTTAGTTACTTTAGAGAATGCCCCATCAAGCAAATTGTTGACATGTCCAAAAATTTAGAAAGACACCGTACGCGCTTATGCATTGGAAACAATGAAAATAGTTATCAGTGTTCTTTGGGATGCCCATTTTTGTCTAGTACACGACACACAAATAAAAGAACAAATGGATTTGGTAATACGTTATGTGGATAGAAAGGGTCATGTTACTGAACGTTTAGGGGGTTGAACATGTTACAGATACTAGTGTTTTGACGCTTAAAATAACTATTGATGAATTTCTTTCTAGACACGGATTGAGCATTTCTAGATTATAAGGTCAAGGGTATGATGGAGCTAGTAATATGCGAGGTGAGTTTAATGACTTAAAACACTTATCTTGAATGAGAACCCATGTGACTTTGCCTGTTGCTACGACCACTGTTGAGAGGGTATTTTCAGTTATGAATATTCTGAAAAATAAATTACGTAATCAAATGAATGATGAATGGTTGAGTGATGCGTTACATATCTTTATCGAAAGGAATATTTCCAAAAATATTGATAATAATACGATCATGGAGTGTTTTCAACAAATGAAGTCTCGCAAAGGTCAACTTAATTTATAGGAATTTTTTTTTTAATTTTCTATAATTTACTAGGAAACATTTATCATTGATATTTTATATTTAGTTGATCTTTTCATTTAAATTTAATGAATTTTATATTTTATGTCATATTTAATTTATCCAGTTCTTGCATATATGTAAGTTTTGTCATTTCAATCTGTGTTTTTTTGTGTGTTGCATGAATACGTAAATTGTATTTTTGTGACTTGCTGCAACACAATAATTTCAATTGTGTGATGTTATCCAGCCTTCTAATTTTTACTCATGCGATTAAAGTTTTATCATCTACGAAGCATCTTTTTGTTCGTTATCACTACGTTGAGGTTTTCTTTCAAATCTTCAAATACAGAAGATGTTATTCTTTTCATGTTCCTACAATATCGACATCTGATGCTCTTGTACTTGACCACATGGATTTTTTCGTTCTTCGTCCGGCAAATACAGTTCAACCTGGTAGGCCGCGTTCTAAGAGGATTTATTCACAGGGAGAGAATATGCCTAAACGTTTGAGGTGTGGTCGTTGTAAGCAGTTAGTCACCATAATAGAAAGTCGTGTCGTGCAGTTATATGAGTCTTGTTATTACTTATAATTTTTTTTATTATACCTCTTTTGTTAAGAGTTGTTGATTTATTATTTGTTACATTTGTTTGAACTAGTTTTCTTCATGTATTAGATCTTTCTTTTCTGCCATTGTTATATTTTTGTTATGTGCTGCAATATTTTGTGTTACAACTTTACATGAAAATCATATTTGTGTATTACTGTATCACACAAATATATCTAAAGTATACTAATTGAAAAACTATTTCTTCTACTTTACTTTTGTGTTATAACAACACATAATAATTCGGTTTATAACTTACATATACACAAAATCTCACATTCTCATGTACCAATATGTCAATATCGCAATTACGTGTTGCATCAACACATAATTTTGATAATTGTGTGTTATCGGCATCACATAATTCCACTTAAACACTTGTGTCGGTCCTGTATCCTATTTGATGTGATATGTGTGTATCCTATCTATGGGTATACGTTATAAGTAAGGGTTTTTGGTTTTGGTTTTTATCTTTTGTAATATTTAAACACAACATTTTATATTGTCTATGTGTTCATGCAATAAATAAGAACACGACAATTTTCACATATAATAATTCATTAGTTGAAACATCCTAACATACTTAAACAACTTCAAACAAACTTATCCATTGCTTCTTACATCTAAATTAAACTGATAACTGACTCGACAAATAAAATATTCAACAAACTATTATAGTAATTTTAATAGTTTAAACACCCTAGCAATCTATCATTGCTCTTGAATCTTCACTTAACCTCATTTTGTTTCATCCAGTGACGTTGATCTTTGACAAACTTTTTTCTCATCGCGATTCGGAAGTCTACATGTGTTGTTCTTTTGGTAGCCTTGGCAATTTTACTTTTTCAGCTTCCATTTTCTGTAATAATAGCAACATATAGAAAGTTAATACAAAAATCAAAATATATATTTATGATTCATAAAACTATCTTCTATGTAACATACAGAAAGTTAATACAAAAATTAAAATATATATTTATGATTCATAAAACTATCTTCTATCTAACATACAGAAAGTTAATAAATACCTTCTGAAGAGCAATTGGAACTGCGGGGCCTTTTGCATTTGCATAACCCACAGCTCTGTGATAGTTCCCACAAACTAACTCAGCGGTGTACTTCACAACTTGTCCTCCCTGTTTTATATTTTATCAGTCATTCATTTATTAAAATAAACAATTAGGAAATTATATTACCTTTGTAACCTTACAGGTTCTGTTCACATCAAGTTTCACATCAAAACCCTGCAGTATCGAGAAATAAATTTATTAAAGTCTAATAAACAATAATACCTATAAATTGATGTAATAATGCATAGATTTCAATATTGTAATATGCACCATTGGTAATTAAATATACTCCTGACATTTGGGGAATTTTAGAGGATAAAATTTCACCATTTGAAACCTCGATATCAAATAGCTAAAAATTCTTCACTATATTATGATCAATTGATGATTAACTTATTCATCTAGTAAATGTGCACTACACAATCACACAATATACACATGTATATAACTAGTTACACAATCAGTGCAAATGTAAACATAAGAATGCAGATTAATATACCAGCATCAGTGAAGACCTGGAGAAAAGCTCCTCATGGCGATGGATTTTTTTTTTCAAAAATTTCGGATTCTTTTCTAATAGCATCGTAGGTAAAGTGTTCATCATCAGATTCAGATTCAGAATCAGAAGGTTCCTTGTATTGCATAAGGCTGTCTCGACCGCCTTTTAATTTCTCCTTCTCAAGTTTCTCGATCTGTTTTACTTTATTGAGGTCGCTGATGAGCGTGACAACAATGAAATAGATAACATGTAATGAGAAGAAGAGAATAAATTAAGATAGTGGGGAATATGAAGAGCAATGGCTTTCAATCGAACAAATGACTTGACTGACATATTATGGATATGGAGGAAGATGAAAGACAGAAATTCATTGAAGAGAATTGGAAAATTGATTGAGTGATGAGGAAGAGGGATTGAGAGAGAGTCCCATGAGAGAGTGGTGAAGGAAGATTTCAATATTTAGTATATGCTTAAAAACAAACATATGAAATGCAAATATACTACTTGAGCAATGTTCAACAGTTGTCACTACTTGAGCTATCATACAGAACTTCAACTCACTACAAAAATCTATTTGTTCTCAAGCCGGCGAGTATCTGTGTGTATGAGCATTACAGTTTAATTTAAGTCATAAATATAAGTCGAAAGTGATGGCTAGAAGAAGAGCAAAAGCAAATACAGCTAAAATGCATTATCTGAAAGCTCAAAAACACTTCATATTAACAATTGAAGGTCCCCTCTCATAATACTCAGACTTTAAAATCTACATCTGCATATCAGAATACAGGAGAACACCATCAGTTTCCCTAAACAAAAGTTTACTGAACTTATACTGTTAACAAGATCACAAACAATAGTACTTATTACCTGTTGGAAGGTATTGAGGGATACTAGCATTGATCCACCTAACCAGGCACTATAAATTCCTCCCTTGGGTTCAATAACTTGAACATTCTCTTTGTCAGGAGCAAGAGCACATATTTCCTTACTAACACGACGGGCAAAGCCAGGAATCATTGTTGAACCACCACTAAGAACAATTGTTTTGTACAAACTTTTCCTGATATCTTCGTCACACTTCATAATTGAGTTGTTGGTTAACTGATGAATTCCTGGTGTTTTAGATCCAAAGAACGAAGGCTTGAAGAGAGCCTCGGGACAAAAAAACCTGCTTGAACCGAACTTGAATATTTCCCCATCAGGCAACTCATAGATTGCTTCAACTGATGCGGGGTGCTCTTCCGCTAGCTTTGATTCCTTTTCATAATCAAATGCTACATAAAAGAATTTCTTTTTTACATCCTCAGTCTGATATCTACATCTAAAAGGTGTATGATAGTCACGTTCAGTTAGAAACTTTATCAGGCATTCTTCGAGATCTCGTCCACCAAGATTTAATTGTGAAATGGCATGTGGAAGTGCGTAACCTTCATAAACAGGAACTGTGTGGCTCACATTTTCTCCAGAATCGATTACAATACCAGTAGTATGACCAGTAGAATACAAAGAAGCAACTGACTGAATGGCGACATAAATGGCCGGAACATTAAAGGATTCAAACATAATTTCAGTCATCTTTTCTCGATTTAGTTTTGAGTTTAATGGAACTTCAGTGAGAAGAACCGGATGCGATTCCGATTCAACAGAAAGCTCATTTTTGAAGGTGTGATCCCAAATCTTCTCCATATAATCCCAATTATTGATAATACCACTTTCAATGGGTTTAAAAAGGGAAAGAATGCCTCTTTTAGAATTGGCTTCACGTCCAAGATAAAAATCTTTATCATATCTAATGGATTTAACAAATCGAGGAATACCAATGACAGATTCAAACACTGAAAACGGAACATCATCGCCAGCAAAGCCAGCCTATTGAATAACCAACCACAATAGTGCAATTAATAATAAAAGATCGATCAAGGGAAATAATATGTTGAAATTAAAAAAAACATACACATGCACATAATTTTTGGTAATCTCCGATGACAACGAACTAACTAACCTTAATTGAGTGGCTTCCATTGTCCAATACGATTGGTTTCAACATAGAGTTGCTTTCATTAGACATCTTATGCAATATTCAGCTACAAAGGTACTGAGATCGACAAATGGCTCTACGATGTACTAAAAATGAAAACCGTAACTGCACCATGATTTCCCAAGAACTTATCACTTCGTAATATTTCTTATTTCCTTCTCCTCTTTCTAGTAATATTTTTATTAGATCCTATTATCTTTCCTTTCTTAATTTCTTAGTCTCGCTGTGAAACTGCAGTGGTTTCGTAACGTGATTTAATTAGAAATGAAACGTTAATTTCTTTATTTTCAAGATCCAATTTTATTTTATTTTTAATCAAATATATTACTAACGAGAGCCTTATCTAATTATATACTATCATCGAACAAGCATTCAATTGTTTTATTATAAATCACCATTCCCTTATGGGTAGCTTATGAGTAGGTCTACCTTTAATTCTGTAGTCTCTAATCGAAAGCTGAAATTATATTCTAAGGCCCCAAAATTACTAACTTTATAAAATAAGTCACAGTTAAGAAAATTTATTTTATAAGACATTCTTTCAATTTTCTAATTGGGGGTTTGACCATTTTACTTTTTTTATGGATACGGATCCACCACGACTAACTATCACGGGCTACACTATAACGTGGACCCAATATGTTTTGCAATGGCTTTTTTAGTCTTTTTTATTAAGTCCTTAGTCATATGGAGCCAGACACATCTCCTTCAAATTCTTGTGAGGGTGTCATTACAAATAACTTAAAATATACCAATTGGATTAATTTTATTATGTTTGGGGCTGCACACAGTTAACAACCCATTTAAATAAACAACACGGGTTGGCCCCTTAACCAACATACAGGAAAAAAAAACTTACATTAAACAGCCAATTTATACAAACACAAGGGGGTAGCCCCATCAAGATCAATTACATATTGGGCTGAACCTATCACAAACATAAACTTTAGTGGGTCTTGCCCCTTAACCAACAACCAGAAGTTCCCTAACACAATCGACCCATATGGGGCTGACCCAACAAACAGAAAACACCCACGGATATGGGGCTGGCCCATGATACATAAACTGATATGGGGCTGGCCCCATTACGCATAACAACCAAATAAAAAAAACACCCTGCGTGAACAAATCAAGCATCTGTGGGGGTCTTCGTGTTCTTCGTCATCGTGGCGGTGCGGCGAGGAGGTGCAGGAGAGAGGGGGTCTTCCAGCGACGCGACGGGGTGGGGTGGGACTTCCAGTGACAGGGTGGGGGGGGGGGGGGGGGGATCGCTGGCGACGATGGTGGTTTTATTATCAAAGATGAGATGAAGGAGAGGGGGATCGGCGATGTCTTCTGCAAGTCGCGGCGGTGGATCTAGGGCGGTCTTCCAGTGACGCGAAATAGGTGGGATAGGGCGGTGGTCAGTGGGTTGGTGGTGGCGAGGGGCTGACGGTGCATTTCATAGAGAGTGAGGGTGGTGGTCAGTGTGCAGCAGCGGTGGTAGGAAGGTCTACTCCAGATCTGATAGGGATGAAGGGAAGGGTCATTGTGGTTCTGTGGTGGTGAGTGGTTTGGTGGGGGTGGGGGCTTGGTGGTGATGAAGCAGGTGATGGTGATGAAGGTGAAGGGGTTCGGTGGTGGTCAGTGGTGCAGTGGTGCATAGTGAAGTGGTGACTTTCACAGGTCACAGAGAGAGAGAGAGTGAGAGAGAGATAAAGAACAGAATGGGGATGGGTTGGGTTTGGTTCGGTTGTTTAATGGGGATGGGGGTGGTTTTTTTGTTTTTCATTGTGAGATAAGGGGTTGGGGGTATTTTCGCCATTTATCCTTACTAGTTGGACCTCCTAACTACTAGTTAGGGGTGGGGATTCAAAACATAAAGTGATTTGGATTTGGGCCTTAAAAGATTAAATCCCCTAATCGAAATACCTCTAATTTTCTAGGTTAATAGGGCACGAACATACATTTTGAGGAAAAAAATCACCAACTTTATAAACAAAGGCCTAACTAAAAAATCTACTTTATTAAATCTATTTCTAATGTTCTTGTTTTGTTTTTTATTTTTCTTTTTAATCGGCAAATCAAAACTTTTTATACATGAAGCTCAACAAACAAAGTCATTACAACAACTCGAGAAAAAAATTAAAAAAACCACAGAAGGACGATGTGAAGGGCGGTGTGAACTCAAGGGAATTTTCAAATGATATAATAAAAGTTTGTCGTGATCTTCTAGCATCTAGAGAACATTTCGAGTTGACTTGGTTCTGTAGAGAAGAAAATAGTTGCGCGGATTGGTTCACAAAGTTGGAAGCGTTCAGCACGAAAGGTCTGACTTTATATCAGTATCCACCTGATGGTATTTGGCGTCTCTTAACGAAAGATAGATGTGAATGGGTTGTGCCTAGAGTTGTTCTAGATAGTTAATAAGTAGTGTTGGAAGCTTGATCTTCCTGGTCTTTCGACCTCTCATGTAACAAAAAAATATTAAAAAAACATCTCTAGGGATTAAACAACAGAAAGACTAAACCTTTGGGATACACTACACTTACATAAGCCTTTTAAGTACAAAGATCATTTACTAATCCAACAACGCTTAAACTTCTAAACTTTCTTCTCTTCATCTTTATCACAACTAGCGATTTAATGTGGCTGCAATTAGTATCTTCATTTCTCTCAGCTTCTCCATGAATCTTAGCATTCCTTTCACCCCAAATACAATAGATATACGTGGTGATACATACATTTGCGATGAAATGAATTTATTTGTTAGAGCATAATTGAGTGACATTCTCAATCAGATTTAACAAATCAGTGGATGGGCAGTTTGATAAATTGTGAAGCAAGAGAAGCCATTAATGGCGACAGAGAAGCAAGCAAGAAAAAGCTTAAAGGAGAAGAAGAAGATAAAGAAGAAGTAGAGAGCAAGTTACTTAGCAGAAGAAGAGAATCTTATTGATTGATTATCATAACTGTTTACATCATATATATACAAGATTATTCAATGTTTACAGCTGTAATTAACAAACTAAAACAAACTAACTAACTTTTATCAATATTGCTATTTAGTCCCTGTGGTTTCTTCTTTAGTTGATTCTTTACTTATATTCCAAGATCCCCCCACAAGCGGAACATGAATGTTGTGAATGTTAAGCTTGACGAGATTGGTATGAAACAAGAAGGAACCAAGAGGTTTAGTGAACATATCGGCTAGCTGCAAATTTGAAGAGATGAAGAACAACTTAATTGTTCCATCAGAAATTTTCTCACGAGTTATTTTGCAGTCTATATCAACATGTTTAGTACGTTCATGTTGTACAGGATTTGTAGACATGGCTATAGCTGATTTACTATCTGAATAGATGTGAGCAGGATAGTCATGTGAAAAACCATAATCATTTAGTGCATAAACCAACCATTGTAGCTCACAAGTTGTTGAGGCAAGAGCACGGTATTCTGCTTCAGCAGAAGATTTACTTATGGTTGACTGTTTCTTGCTCTTCCATGAAATGAGAGAATCACCAAGAAACACACAAAATCCTGTTACACTTCGACGAGTATCAAGACACCCTGCCCAATCACTATCACAATAGGACTTCAATTTGACCTCAGAAACTGTAGGAAAGAATAAACCTTGACCCGGAGTTGACTTAACATAGCGTAAGACACGTTGAGCTGCGTTCCAGTGATTAGTTGAAGGTCTAGACAAGAATTGGCTTAGACAATTTACTGAATACGATAAATCCGGACGAGTAATGGTTAGATAAAGTAATCTACCAATGAGGCGTCTATAAGAAGAAGGATTTTCAAGTAGATCATCTTCATCACTTCTTAATTTCAATGTTGATTCCATAGGTACATTGGACGGTTTAGCAGCAAGTAATCCACACTCAGTTAGAATATCCAAAGCAAACTTTCGTTGACATATCGAAATACCGGATGAGGATCGAGCAACTTCGATGCCAAGAAAGAATCGCAAGTCTCCTAAATCTTTTATTGTAAACTTGTGATGAAGGAAGTCTTTGAGCAGCTGAATTTCTTGAAGAGAATCACTAGCAGTGATTATATCATCAACATATACTAACAGTGCAATGAAAGATGTTGAGGTTCTTTTGATAAAAAGACTAAAATCACTTGTTGAATGCGAGAAACCAAATGAAATAAGAGCATTTGATAGCTTAGCAAACCACTGTCTTGAAGCTTGCTTCAAACCATACAAGCTTTTCTTCAGTTTGCAAACAGTATTAGAAGGTGCTGAAAGTCCTTGTGGAATCTTCATATATACTTCTTCATCTAATTCTCCATGAAGAAAAGCGTTATTAACATCGAGTTGGTGAAGAATCCATTGATTAATAGATGCAAGAGCAAGTAGCAAACGAATTGATGTCAACTTTGCAACCGGAGAAAAAGTATCAAAGAAATCGAGCCCTTCTTGTTGATTGTATCCCTTGGCTACTAAACGAGCCTTGTAACGTTCTAAAGAGCCATCAGCTTTATATTTTAGCTTAAAAACCCATTTGGAGCCAATGGGAGTAATATTTGGGTTTAGAGGAACAATTTCCCATGTGTTGTTTGATTGCAAAGCATTAAGCTCATGCTCAATAGCTTGCATCCATTCTGGTGATGTAGAGGCTAACTTATAAGAGGTGGGTTCAGAGAGAGTTGTGATGGAGGCTATGAAGGAAGAATAAGTTGTTGAAAGGTTGTTTAAGGTGAGATAATTTTGTATGGGGTAAAGTGGTGTTTGTTGAACTGGTGTGGATGAACAAAGAGCTGAATTTTGGCATATGTAATCTTTGAGATATGGTGGTGGTTGTCTAGATCGTGATGGTCTAGTTGTGGGTGGTGGTTGGGGCTGAGTATTTGTTTGAGTAGATGTTTGGGGAGATGGTGGAGTTTGTGGAGAGGTATGAAGAGGTTGATCAATGTAAGAGGTAGAAGATGAAGGAAACAAAAAGGTGTGAAGTTGAGTCTGAGGTGTGTTATTGACAAAAGGAAATTGTGACTCATGAAATACTATGTTTCTTGATATGAAAGTGGTGTGGGAAGAAAGATCAAGCAATTTATACCCTTTAATACCAGTAGGGTAACTCAGAAACACACATTTAGTGGCTCTAGGATCAAATTTGGACCTATTGTTTTGTAGAGTAGAGGCAAAACAAAGGCAACCAAACACCCTTAGATGTGATAGATTAGGAGGTTTTTTGTATAGCAATTCATAAGGTGTTTTATTGTCTAAAAGTGGAGTAGGCAATCGATTAATTAGATGAGCAGCTGTGAGGATTGACTCAGACCAAAACTGTAAAGGCATATTAGCCTGAAACATTAAGGCTCGAGCTGTTGTAAGAAGATGTTGATGTTTGCGCTCAACAAGGCCATTTTGTTGAGGTGTCTCAACACAGCTGAGTTGATGAAGAATACCATTTGTAGCATAAAACTCAGGTAGCAAAAATTCTGGGCCATTATCAGATCTTATAGCCTTAATTTTTGTATTGAATTGATTCAAGATTAAAGCATAAAATGAAAGTAGATGCGTTTTAACTTCAGACTTGTGTTTCATCAAATACACCCAAGTACATCTTGAGAAGTCATCTACTATGGTTAAAAAATAGCTGTGGCCTGAGTGAGAAATTTGCTTAAAAGGTCCCCAAATGTCAACATGAATAAGATCAAAGCAAGAAGTAGTTGTAGTACAAGAAGTAGGAAATATAAGCTTCTTTTGTTTAGCAAAATGACAAGAATCACAAATGTTTGACTGCATAAACTGAATAGAAGAGTTTATTGCTTTAAGAGCTGCTATCTTTGCCTTTGAGGGGTGGCCTAACCTTGAGTGCCATAGATCAAAGGTTTGAGTTACAGCTGCTAAAGATGATTCAGTTGACTTGTTCTTCAATGGTGCATATAGATAGTACAAACCATGAATTTCAACAGCAGTCCCAATCATCTTCTTTGAAGCATTCTCCTGGAGTTGACAATAAGATGGAAAAAATACAACAGAAATGGAAGAATCCTTAGTAAGCTTTGAGATAGAAAGAAGATTATACTTAAAATTTGGTACACATAGCACATTGTATAAGGTTATATACTGATTTAGCCTTATATCTCCCCTATGTGTAGCAGTTATACTTTCCCCATTTGGTAATGTTACAGGAACATTAACAAGAACCACATTGTTTGTATATAAAGAGGTAGAAAATATGAGATGATCAGTTGCACCTGTGTCAAGAATCCAAGAAGTGATGTCATGATTACCTTCTTGAGTAGATGCTTGATGAACAGCTGCATTAGGAGTAGGTATATCAGATGAAGAAGAATGAACTAATGCCATAAGCTTTTGAAGCTCTTCAGAAGTAAACTCATAAGAAGGTGCAGAATTAGCTGGGGTAGAAGAAGATTCTTCAGTCAAAACATAGTGAGCCTTTGGATTTTGAGACTTTTGATTGTTGATGATGAACCTTCTACCTTTAGGGCCATCCCAACCAACCGGGTAGCCATGAATTTGGAAACAAGTTTCAATAGTATGGCCATTATATCCACAATGAGTGCATATCATCTTCTTTCTTTCACTGTATGATGAAGGTCTCTGCACATTCTTTGAATAAAAGGCATGAATGGAAGAGTCTAATGATGATTGAGTGAGTTTTCTCTGGCTTTCTTCTTGACTGAGCATAGCAAACACAGAGTTTATAGAAGGTAAAGGGTTCATCAATAGTATTTGGCTTCTAACTGCTGTGTATGAGTCATTTAAGCCAATGAGAAACTTAATCACGAAGTCATGTTGTTGTCGATTGATCAAAGTTTCAAAGAGTTTACATGAACATTGATTCATGTATCCACAAGAACATGTAGGCATAGGGCGAAAATGAAGATATTCATCCCAAATGGTTTTAAAACGAGCAAAATATTCTGCTATTGAATTGGAATTCTGAGAAATTGAGCTTAAAGATTTTTCAAGATAATAAACACGAGTTCCATCACTTTTATCAAATCGTGTTTTAAGTTCATTGAAGAGATCAAAAGCAGAATTTACGTATAACAAACTACCTCTGATTTCTTTCGAAATTGAATTGAGAAGCCATGAAAGCACCAAGTTATTGGCACGATTCCAAGCTGTAAAGAGAGGAAGATCAGTGAGTGGAGGTTGAACAATATCACCATTGATGAATCCAACTTTATTTTTAACTGAGAGAGCTATTTCGATAGCTCGAGTCCAAGATAAGTAATTATCACCGGTGAGGATTTCTGAAACGAGAGATATTCCGGTGTTTTCGCTAGGATGTAGGTAGTAAGGGCTTGTAAAATCTTCAGTAACCGATTGAGCAGCCATTGAAGAGAGAATGAAGGTTGCGGAAGTAGAAGAGAAGAACAGAGTATGCGGAAGTGTTTTAGATTGCGACTGATACCATGATAAATTGTGAAGCAAGAGAAGCCATTAATGGCGACAGAGAAGCAAGCAAGAAAAAGCTTAAAGGAGAAGAAGAAGATAAAGAAGAAGTAGAGAGCAAGTTACTTAGCAGAAGAAGAGAATCTTATTGATTGATTATCATAACTGTTTACATCATATATATACAAGATTATTCAATGTTTACAGCTGTAATTAACAAACTAAAACAAACTAACTAACTTTTATCAATATTGCTATTTAGTCCCTGTGGTTTCTTCTTTAGTTGATTCTTTACTTATATTCCAAGACAGTTGATGTTACATCTGCTAAGGATTCGCTTCACAAAAGAGCAATTGAAAATGTTCAATATCGCCACTACATTGATTATAGAAAACACATAATGGGTTAATTTGTAAACCCCACTCAATCATTATTTGTTTTGTAGCCAATCGATTTTGAAATGCAAGTCACACAATGAAAGAGTAGCGCGGAATAAGCTCTTGGCCCAGATTGTATTGCTCCATTTAACTACTTCTTTTTCCTCTATAATTATCAGAAGTGTCTTTTTAAAAGAGAATATTCCATTTATACTCTGTCTATAATACACCTGATTACTACCACTTGATAAAGATATAGAGTTCAACAAGGGAAGAATATTAGTAATACAAGGAGGCAATCTCCATGGATTTCTGCCATAGCATGAGGCAACCGTTTTGTTGCAACTTACATTGTATTTATTAATTTCAATATTAAGAGTTGTGGTTACATCTTTTTAATCAATCCATTTATCCCAGATAATGCATATAGTATTACCATCTCTAACCTTATGATGTATGAATATTTCTGATTGTCACAAATGTTTCCAAATCCAAGTGTGTGATTGTTTGTAGTCTAGACTCCACACTCATTTATCCTTTAAAACATTATTGTAAACCCAGCCGCTCCACAAAATTTTGCTTCTAGCATACATCCTCTAAAAAGTGTACAGGAGGCAGACTTTATTTATATTGTCAATATTAGGAATTCCTAATCCCCCAGTTTCTTTACTAGTGCCTACATCTGACCATGCTATTTTGGCTTCTTGAGCTCCACTAAGGTCTCCTTTCCATAAAAAACTAGCCAAGTTCTGATTTAATTTGTAAATAACTTGTTTTGGTAACATGAACACTCTGCACCAAAACAAGATTTTATTGATAAGCACAGTTCTCATCAGCTTTACTCTCCCTGCATAGGATATCACTTTTGAACCCCACTGGTTAATATCATCACATATTTTCTCCACTAGCACATTAACATCAAATATGTTAAGTGTTGTAATTTTCCTATCAATATTAATCCTCAAATCCCACAACTCAATAACCACACACACAAGAAATTAAAGCGAGAAAGTAAGAACACAGATTTTATCGTGGTTCAGTCCAAATCAGACCTACATCCACGTTGAGCTCCGATGAGAGGTGCTCGGCTACTAGAAAACACAAGAGATACAATATTTCAGTTCTCCTTACAATACAAAACCACACAATCGAATGAATACCACTTCTAATCTAACTCTCGAACCCTAAACAGATGAATAAGGCTATCTAGTGATTAATCAAGATGATCATCACAAATTACACGAGATGTTACTATCAAGAAGCTATCTAATCGATTACAAGAAGAATCAGAGGTTGATCTTCTACAAAACTAGGGTTTAGTGTATTAGAAACGAGAGAGAACGCGGAAGATGAGAGAGTAAGGGTTATGACTTCGGTCAACCCACTTTCCCTTATATAAGAGACAAAGATCACGAGCGAATGTGAGCCATCCGATGGTAATAAGATCAAGCGCATGAGATCAAGCCACGTCAATGCCACATCAATAAGTAATCAGCCTATTAAAACATAACACTTCACATAATATATATATCCACATATATATATATTCTTCAATCTCCACCTTGAAGTGTTACTCCTTCACCTCCACCTGAAACTGCACCTCAAGGATTTCTAGCCAGCCTAAACCATCTCTATCATCATCTCAGCTCAAAACCACCTGCAAAATATCAACAAATAGAAAGCAAATCCAAGCAATGCTTGAACTTGACATTAGTAACAATTTTAGTACCAAAATCAGCAGGATTATCCTCAGTAGCCACTTTCAACAACTTAACTTCACCACTAGCCAGTATATCTCTTATATAATGATACTTAACATCAATATGTTTGGTCCTTTCATGATATACTGGGTTTTTACTCAATTGAATTGCACTTTGACTGTCAGAGAATATAGTAGCCTTACCCTTCACAATACATGCTTCAGATAACAGATTTTGAAGCCAAATTGCTTCTTTAGAAGCATCAGTTATAGCCACATATTCAGCCTCAGTAGTGGACAAAGCCACTAAGGGTTGAAGTTGAGACTTCCAAGAAATACAATTACCTCCAAGAGTGAAACAGTAAGAGGTAGTAGACTTTCTTGAGTCTCTATCTCCAGCAAAATCTGAATCTACATATCCAACTAACTCAAAAGGTATATTATGATTTCCATAACACAGTCCAACACTCAAAGTACTTCCAACATATGCAAGAACATGTTTAAGAGCACACCAATGATCCCAACCAGGATTTGACATGTACCTGCTCAATAAAGATATAGCAAAGGACAAATCTGGTCTAGTACTAATCATGGCATACATTAGGGACCCTATAACATTAGCATATGGGACATTATCCATCTTAAGAATATCAGACTGAGACTTGGGGCACAAATGTTTAGATAAAACAAAATGACCAGCCAAAGGAGTCATAACAGTTTTGCAATTCAAGCTACCAAATTTTGAAATTACTTTTCTCAAATAAGGTTCCTGGTGAAGCTTAATCATGCATTTATCTCTATCTCTATCAATCATCATCCCTAAGATTTTCTTAGCATTTCCAAGATCTTTCATATCAAATTCCTTACTAAGTTTACTCTTTAACTCAGATATATACTTAAGGGACTTAGAAATAATGAGCATATCATCAACATAGAGTAAAACATATACATGATGATCAGTTTTAACAGATAGATACAAGCAAGCATCATAATCAGATCTTACATAGTCACATTTAAGCATAAATGAGTCAAACTTCTTATACCATTGTCTAGGGGACTGTTTTAAACCATAAAGGGATTTTTTCAGTAAGCATACATGATCAGGCAATTTAGGGTCAATAAAACCCTCAGGTTGTCTCATGAAAATTGTTTCATCTAAGTCACCATGCAAAAAAGCAGTCTTAACATCTAATTGCTCAATCTCAAGGTTATAACAAGCAGCAAAAGCTAACATAGCCCTAATAGTCTTAAACTTAACCACAGGAGAGAAAATTTCATTGAAATCAATACCTTCCCTTTGAGTATAGCCTTTTGCCACCAATCTAGCTTTATACCTTGGAGGGTCAGTCTCAGAGATGCCTTCTTTGAGCTTAAACAACCACCTACACTCCACCACCTTTTGTTTCTGAGGTAGTTCAGTGAGAACCCAGGTGTTGTTATCATGTAGTGATTTAATCTCTTCCTTCATAGCCTTTTCCCACTGTATCCTATCCTCTGCCTCCATAGCATCCATATAGGATGTTGGTTCAGAGTTTGTGACCTCAACTGAAGCATTCAAGGCTGTATATACAAGGTCAGCATATGAGTATCTTGAAGGAGCTCTGGTTTCCCTTCTAGTCCTATCTCTGGTGAGTTGATAGTTCTGAAGTTGCCCTGTTGAAGACTCAGGAGGATGTTCCTCACCCTCATTGTCCTCAGTAGCTTCAGCTTCATCATGGGGAGGGCTTGGTGCATCTCCATGATCATCAACTGGACTGGAAGACTCAGACTCCACCTCTTTCTCTATTCCCACCACTTGTTGAGGTTGTGCAGGTTCAGGTAAGTCATCATCACCTGTACCTGTACCATTTTTGAAAGGAAATGTTAGTTCATCAAAAATCACATCTCTACTAACAATAACTTTGAAACCCCTACTGTCTTTTTCCCACAGTCTATAACCCTTTACACCATGTTGGTTTTGATAACCCAACATTATGCATTTGATAGACCTAGGATCTAACTTACCCTCCTTTGTGTGTGCATAAGCTGCACACCCAAAGGGTTTAAGAAAAGATAGGTTTGGTTTTTGCCCCTTCCAAATTTCCATAGGAGTCTTAAGTCCTATGGACCTGTTTGGACTCCTATTCACAAGATATGTGGCTGTGTAAAGAGCTTCTCCCCAAAATTCTTTGGGTAAGCCTGAGGTGAAGAGCATACATCTGACTTTCTCAAGGAGTGTCCTGTTCATCCTCTCAGCTACACCATTTTGTTGTGGTGTATGCCTGACTGTCCTGTGTCTCAAAATTCCATTAGTCTTACAATATAAATCAAACTCAGTGTTACAAAATTCAAGACCATTATCAGTTCTCAAGACTTTTAAAGTTAAACCAGTTTGATTTTCTTCCAAACACTTCCATTCTTTGATTTTTTGAAAAGTTTCATCTTTAGTTTTAAGTAAGAAGGTCCAGACCCTCCTACTAAAGTCATCAACTAAAGAAAGGAAGTATTTGAAATTACCATGAGCATCATACCTCTCAGGACCCCAAAGGTCTGCATGAACATATTCAAGACAAGCCTTGGAAGTATGAGTTCCAGGCTTGAAACTTACCCTATGTTGTTTACCCAACACACAAGTCTCACAGAAGGGAAGGTCCCCAACTGTGTCTTTTCCAAGCATACCTTGTTTGCTAAGGACACTGAGTCCTTGTTGACTCATATGCCCTAGCCTTAAATGCCACTTTTCAGTGGTAGCCTGAGATGAAGCATTAGTAACAGAATTCACAGAACCAATTATATGAGTACCATCAAGAACATATAGACCAGCATGTTTAACACCAGATAAAAGCAATTTACCATTCTTATAAACATGAATAACACCTTTAGAAACATTGGAAACACAACCAAGATCATCTAAAGCACCCAAAGAAATTAAATTTCTTTTCAAATCAGGAATATATCTCACATTAGTCAATTCAATACATTTCCCAGAACCCATTCTCAATTTAATCTTCCCAATACCTTTAACCTCACAAGTGTTGTTATTCCCCATATATACAGTTTCATTGTTCACATAAGACAAGTCATGAAATAATTCAAGTATGGGACACATGTGAAAGGTACAACCAGAATCAAGTATCCAACTAGCATGCTCAGACAAATTACTCACATTCAGGACTTCAAATACATCATCAGTAGTCTTAGGCATACTAGCTATATTAGATTCATTATTATTCAACTTGTTTTTCAACTTATAGCAATTTTTCTTTAAGTGTCCAGCTTTCCCACAGTGAAAACACTTCCTAGTTTCTTTATTCTTAGAACTAGTGGTTTTCTTTCCTTTCTTATTCTTAGCTAAGTCAAGTGATTGAGTAGTATCTGTTCTAGGGTTAACATACATGTTAATTCCAGTTCTTTTAAGGGACTTTAATTCATTTTCTCGGGTCTTAAGAGCAGTAACAACTTGATCATAAGTAGGGACAGTACTAGCATATTGAAACACATCTTTCACAACTTGAAAAGATTCAGGTATAGCATTCAAAAGGATCATACATTTACTAGTGTCATCTAAGGCCATAGTGGTTCCTTTCAGAACAAGGGACATCTTAGTAAATTCATCTAAATTCTCATCAATAGATTTAGAAACATCCATTTTATAATTAAACAAAGAACCTTTCAAGAAAGCAAGATTAGGAACAGATTTAGAGGCATAGAGAGTTTCGAGTTTACCCCACAGCTCAAGAGCTGTATCAGCACCATCAACCTGTCGAATGACAGAGTCAGAAAGATTCAAGAAGAGGATATTATACGCTTCTTCTTTGATTTGTGCTTCTTTGTCAAGTTCACCTTCACGCCACTCTTTAATGTCCTCAATAAGAGCACTTCCCACTTTATGATGGGAGAGTAGAACCTTCATCTTTTTCTGCCAAACACCGAAATCCATCTTACCATCGAACACGGACATATCAATTCGTGTAGAGGTAGTCATTGTATGAATTAAACAAGAACGGAGAGAGATCGTAATAAAACCCTCGAGATGAAATTAGGCGGAACCCTAATTTTTCAAGAACACCGATTTGAAACCTTAATCTGATAGCCCAAGATTAATAATCAAGCTCTGATACCACTGTTGTAATTTTCCTATCAATATTAATCCTCAAATCCCACAACTCAATAACCACACACACAAGAAATTAAAGCGAGAAAGTAAGAACACAGATTTTATCGTGGTTCAGTCCAAATCAGACCTACATCCACGTTGAGCTCCGATGAGAGGTGCTCGGCTACTAGAAAACACAAGAGATACAATATTTCAGTTCTCCTTACAATACAAAACCACACAATCGAATGAATACCACTTCTAATCTAACTCTCGAACCCTAAACAGATGAATAAGGCTATCTAGTGATTAATCAAGATGATCATCACAAATTACACGAGATGTTACTATCAAGAAGCTATCTAATCGATTACAAGAAGAATCAGAGGTTGATCTTCTACAAAACTAGGGTTTAGTGTATTAGAAACGAGAGAGAACGCGGAAGATGAGAGAGTAAGGGTTATGACTTCGGTCAACCCACTTTCCCTTATATAAGAGACAAAGATCACGAGCGAATGTGAGCCATCCGATGGTAATAAGATCAAGCGCATGAGATCAAGCCACGTCAATGCCACATCAATAAGTAATCAGCCTATTAAAACATAACACTTCACATAATATATATATCCACATATATATATATTCTTCATTAAGTTTTTCATAATTTAAGGGTACCCCAAGGTACCTAACTGACATTTTACCCACTTTAATCTACAGGACTTCAAAAATCTTCTTTTGTTTATCAAGATTAGTTCCTCTAAAATAAATTTCACTCTTTTGAAAGTTTATACCAAGTCTAGTTAATCTAGTGAAAATATTGAGAGTTTTTCTAATAATTTTTGCTGAGTTGTCATCTGCTTTTAGATATATAAGCAAAACATCTGCAAAGATGATATGATTAAGTTATAGTTCTCTGCATTTTGGATGAAAGCTGAATTTATTATTTCTTGCTACATGATAGAACAACCAAGTGAAGATTTCCATACAAATTGCAAATAAATAGGGAAAGGAGGATCTCCTTGTCTGAGCCCTCTCTTTCCCTTAAAATATCCACAAGACTCACCATTAATACAAATAGAGTAGATAGTAGTGCATACACATATTTTGATTTATTGAATAAATTTGCTTGGAAATGCAAATGCTTGAAGAGAATTAATTAGAAAACACCAATTTACACTATCATAAGCTTTTTGTAAGTCAAGGTTAATGGTGCATCTATATGTTATTCCTTTTTTCTCATAACCTAGGAAAATATCCTAAGCAACAAGAATATTATCACTAATAAACCCTCCTTTAAAATAGGCTACCTGGTTAATATAAATGATGTAAGTGAGAACTTTTTTAAGCATGTTTGATATTGCCTTGGGTAGTGTTTTATATGTAACATTCACACAAGGAATGGGCTTGAATTTCTTCACATTAGATGAGTTTTTCTCTTTAGGTATAAGTACTATATTAGTAGCATTGACTTGATTAAGCATCTCACCTGAGTTTAGGCATTGCTTCACTACATTGCAGAAGTCAGATTGTATGATATTCCATGAGGATTTATATAAGTGAGCATTAAATCCATCTGGACCAGGACACTTATTATCATCAATTGAGAAAAGGGCCTCTTTAATTTCATCATTAGATATAGGAGCATTATACCTTCAATGAACTCTTCAAGTAACTCACACTTGACCAACCTTTTAATTGTAGAAACTAAGAAAATTTCTTGATTATTTTCCTCTGAGCCAAGTAATTCAATGTAATAAGTGATGAACTCCTTTTTAATTAGTTCAGGATCAGTTATAGTGACTCCTGCTTCATTTATATGAGTAGAAATGTTGTTTTTAGCAAGCCTGTCCTTAATTATCCTATAAAAGTATAAAAAGAAAGTGTCACAATCATTTGTGAATGTAGCCATAGACTTCTGCCTCAGTACCTCCTGTTGTATCATTGTAGCTTCTTCAAAAGTTTCAGAAGAATCTTTTTCTCAGAATGAATTGTTATGTCATTAGAACCACTCATGATCTGCATCTGTATAATTCCAGGTTTTTTTAATACCATTAATGTAAGCTAAATTTCTTCTAAAATATTTATTATTGAAGATCTTGAGATTTTTTTTAATCATCTTCAATGTCATACACAACTGAAACATATAATTCACTTTAATTTGTACACTCCAGGCCTTCTTAATTATGTTTGAATATTCTTCGTGTTGTGTTTGAATATTTTGGGACATGATTGATAAATACTTGGAGGTTTTTATGGATGATTTTTCGGTTTTCGGAGATAGTTTTGATGATTGCCTCAACAATCTTGAAAAGGTACTTGTGCGATGTAAAGAAACAGATCTTGTGCTTCATTGGGAAAAATGCCACTTCATTGTTCGTGAAGGATTGTGTTGGGACATAAAGTTTTGAGTGCAGGGATGGAGGTTGATCGTGCTAAGATTGAAGTCATAAAAACCTTACCACCTCTAGTTTCTGTCAAAGGGGTGAGGAGTTTCTTGAGTCACGTAGGATTTTACAGAAGGTTTATTAAAGATTTCTCCAAGATCGCCAAAGCTCTTTGCTCTTTACTTGAAAAAGATACTCTTTTTAATTTTAATGATGAATATCTCAATGCGTTTTTTACGATCAAAGAGAAGCTCATCGCCGATTGTTATACCTCCTGATTGGAATGCTTCGTTTGAACTTATGTGCGATGCAAGTGATCACGCAATGGGTGTTGTGTTAGGCCAGAGGAAAGAAAAGATCTCCCACACGATTTATTATGCAAGTAAGACCTTTAACGCTACCCAAATGAATTATACAGTAACAGAGAAAAAAATGTTAGCAGTACTATATGCTTTCGATAAATTTTGTTCCTATCTTATTGTGATAAAAACTATTGTATACACAGATCATTCAGCAATCAAGTACCTTATGATAAAGAAGGACGCTAAGGCGCGTCTTATTAGATGGATACTATTTCTAAAGAGTTTGACATAGATATTCGAGACCGAAAAGGATGCAAGAATCAAGTAGCTGATCATTTATCCAGGCTCGAAGGATTTGATGCCAACAAGGAACGAGAATTGGTCAAAGAGGTATTCCCTAATGAATAATTTTTAATAATTAAAGATGCGTTTGTGCCTTGGTATGCAGATATAGTCAACCTCATCGTGAGTGGTGTATTCCCTACGGACTTTAGTCCACAACAAAGAGAGAGGTTGAGTCATAGAGCCAGACAGTTCTTTTGGGACGAACCATACCTCTTCAAAGTTTGCAGTGATCAAGTTATCAGAAGATGCGTACATGAGGGCGGAATTACTAAGATCATGGCAAGCTGTCATGGCTCACCATATAATGGCCACTTTAAAGGCGATAGAAATGCAGCTAAAATTCTTCAATCTGGTTTCTATTGGCCTACCCTTCACAAAGATTGTCATCAATTCGTCCAAACCTGTCAAAGATGCCAATTCACTGACTATATATAAAAAAGACACGAGATGCAGCTTAATAATATCTTAGAAGTTTAAATCTTTGATGTACGGGGAATAGTATTCATGGGACCTTTCATAACTTCCCATGCTAATCTTTATATTTTGCTAGCAGTAGATTATGTGTCCAAGTGGATGGAAGCAGTGGCAACACCGAAGAACGATGCTAAAACAATCATATCATTCTTGAAATTGCATATCTTTTCAAGACATGGTACACCACGAGTTCTTATCAATGATAAAAGTACCCACTTCATAAATTCTCAGTTGAGAGCTTCCCTTCATAAGTTGGGGGTGAGACACTGATATATCCTCATTTGTGATAATTAAATCTACTTCTGAGACATCAATTTAGGTGTATTTATTAGTTTATAGGTCGATTTTAGCTTGATTTAGTACACTTTCCTATTTTGGGTCTTGAATTAATTATTTATTATTTTTAGAGCATATTGGGTTTAATTATTTATTTAGTGTGAAGCTTTAGAGATATATGGTAATTAATTAGAGTCCAAGTTGGTTCAAAGAGCTAAAGGAAAGAAGATAAACATGGGAATTGAAGATAAGGAAGTAAAAGCTAAAAATATGGAAAAGGAAAAGCTGCCTCAATTCTGAATTTCTGCACCTACGACCACAAATCAGCTTATATCTTAAACTCGGTGTGGAATCTGGAGAAACGGTCAAGAGAAAAGTTGAAGATCTTTCCGAGACGATAAATTTCGACTACTCATACGCGTCAATCGGATGAGTATTGAAGCTTCTAGGACCAAAACAAAAATGGGGATGATTCCATATTTTTGGGCTACGAATTTGAGTTGGGATTGGAGCCCATATTTACCTTTTCCTTCAAGAAAACGATTAGGTCAACCTATACACTATAAATACAGCCCCTTAACACTAGAAAATCATCCTTGGTGAAACCTTAAGCCAAGAGGAAGCTTACAACACAAGAAAAAAAGTCTGGAAGGAGCTGTTCATCAACAATGTCTTCTTCAACCTTTGAATTTGTAATTTCTTCCTTTTCTTCCATTAATATGAACTAATTTTCCATTATCTTGAGTTTTAGCATATATGTATGAACCCTACTTTTGGTTGACATCTATCTAATTTGGGAATTCTATGTTTTAAATTGAATTATAGTTTTTATTCTCTGTTTATGTGTTTGGATTTATATTCTGTGTTCTTGTGGATCGCGACCATATAGAATTACCATCTAGTAGTTAGGTCACATTTGACAACGGTATTTAATTACAAGTTTAGCACATAACGTCTAGTGTTTGGTTTAGATCTGACAAATCAACCTAACTAGATAATCACCATGGTTTAGTGTATTGCTATTTACCAATTGCAGGAACAGTTTGCTTAGGACTCCTTATTGACACAGGTAAATCCTATTTAAAACTACCTAGCGCAATTGGAACCGATTATTGAAATACTACATAATTCACTCTTACATGTTTAGAACGGCAAAACTAGTGGGGATTACATGCTATTTAGTCAGCTAAACTTTCATACTAAGTTCTTCACTTGCATTTAAATTCCTGTCTTTACTTTATTAGTTTAATTTAGTTAATTGAAAATCAAATAAAAATCTATTTGTCTTTACTTTTTCTGCGCTTAATTTGTTCTAGCTTTTATTAATTGTACTCGATTATTGCATAAGATTTCCCTAACCTTCGTAGTCTCTGTGGAACGAATTTTACTTAATCATTAAAACTTGCATACGATCTGTATACTTGCAGAACCGTGCTAGACTATGGTGATTATTTGCACGTTATTTATATCTTATTTTATCACACCTTAGGCCACACTAAGTTTTTGGCGCCGCTGCCGGGGACTACATCGTTAGTCCTTGTGCATATATCTTGTGCTTTTATTTCAGTTAGTTCTTTTTTACGCTTTTGTCTTTTAGTTTTTGTTTTATAGATAGTTACAGATGGAGAATCCAAGGAGACTTGAGTTACCCATCGAATTCAGAGTGCAACCACGCGGACACTCCGGAAATCCAAGCTGCTAAATTTGGGCCAGATCCTGGGATGTTAACGCAATTTGCAACTCATGGACTATTTAGCGGCGTTGCACACCAAGATCCGATCCGATATATTCAGAAATTCATGCAAATCTGTTATGCTTATATCGTAAGAGGAGTCACTAGGGAACAAGTGTATTACATGATGTTCCGGTTCTTCTTGACCGGAGGTGCAAGCAATTGGTACGATACCCAATATCCTCACGTCATTCCAGATTGGGATAAGCTTCAAGCAAGATTCCTTGACCAATTCTATCCGGTTAGTAGACGATTAAAAGATATGTTGGAGCTTGAACAATTTATACAGGAAGACAGAGAAAGTTTGGGTGAAGCATGGTTACGATTCAATGAAAAGAAGGCGAGATGTCCATACCATAAATCATCGCCGGAATATTATTTAACCTTGTTCTATGGAGGAATTAATAGCAAGTCAAGGGCAAAGGCAGATTCGATAGGAAACAAAGGTTTGGTGTTGCTAGATCCTGAAGAAGCTGAATTTGGTATGGAGAGAATTCTTGAGAATGAGAGAAGTTGGCCAAAGGAACCAGAAAAAGAAGACACTTCAGAATCTCTGAAGCTTAAAGAATTGAGCCAACAACTCGAAGAACTGCAAGAACAAGCTCGAACAATTGCTCAGGTAAATTTAGTACGTACAATACCTTCGTGTCCTGGTTGTGGATCAAGAAATCATATGTGGGAAAGGTGTATGAATAATCCAGCGTCAGCTTCCGTAACATATCCTCAAAATAACTATTATTCTAATGGTTATGATTATCCGCAAGAAAACTACGCTACTTATCAATGACCTCCACAACAAAGAAGTTGGGTCAGAAATCAAGAGACTTATCATCAACCCCAACCTATTCATCAAAAGGTGCCCATTGTTGAAAAAACTTATCAAGAACCACCAAAACAATCAACGCAACTGGCAAAGAAAGAACAACCATTGAGCTTGAATTCGAGTATGGCTAAACTGATGCAAGCAATTGAAAACAATATGAGTCGTAGCCAACAGAAAATTCAAGCCCACCAAAAGGTAATCAAGAAACTCGAGCATACTCTATCATATATGGCAAGTACATTGCAAAATAGGCCGAAAGGGCAACTTCCAAGTGATACTATTGCTCCTCGAGATGATTCTAGTCATGCAGTTGAATTGCGAAGTGGAAAACAACTACCTCCACCAAGACCAAAACCAGAACCAGAACCAATCCCTATTCCAGAAAAGGGGGGAGAAGAAACAACAGAAGATACAGTAGAAGAGGTAGTTGAACCAAAGAGTGTCCAAGCCAAGACACCTGAAAAATCGAAAAACTCGGTGGAACTTAATACACGCCCTCCGCCACCATACCCTTCACGTGTCAGAAAAAAGGACAATGAACTGGAATTCAAGATGTTCGTTGACATGGTGAGCAACTTAGAGATTAATATGCCGTTTGTTGAAGCTCTCAAGAGAATGACAAAATATTTAAAATTCATGAAGGACATTCTTTCAAACAAACGAAATATAGAAACTGGGGAAACAATTGGATTGCATGTGGAGTGTAGTGCTATATGTCAAAACAAGTTACCACCGAAGCTAGAAGATCCTGGAAGTTTTACAATTCCTATTGGCATTGGAGATAGTTGGACCGGGAAAGCATTACGTGATTTAGGCGCGAGTATCAATCTCATGCCAAGATCCCTGTTCGAGAAACTTAATATAGGAGAGGTAGTACCCACATCTGTGGTATTACAATGGCGGATCGATCCCTCTCACGACCAGTAGGTAAAATTGAAGATGTTTTAGTTAAGGCTGGTTCTTTTATTTTTCCTTGTGATTTTATTATTCTTGACTACGACGCGGATAAGAATGTCCCCATCATCTTGGGTAGAACATTCTTAGCCACGGGGCGTACACTAATAGATGTTGAGAATGGTGAGTTGATCATGAGGGTACAAGACGAACAGGTACGATTCAATGTGTTTAAGGCTATGAAGTTACCAAATTCAAAAGATGAATGTTTTAAAATAGATGTCATCGGACAAAATTACACAAGAAGTTTTCAATGAAGCAAGCATAGATGATGATCTTGACGAGGCCTTAACACTTGAATCTCAAGAGGAAAACGAGATTCCCCCTGAAGAAGTTGTTGCATTAGGATCAAATATACGAGAACTACTTCGAGAATCAGGTGACATTGAACCTATTGGTGTGGCCTAAGGTTTGATAAAAAGATGATATAATTTAGATGCAAATAAACACCCTAAGCTAACACGGTACTGCAAGTATTACAGTACGTATGCAAGTTTTAATGATAAGAAGATTCGTTCCTCAGGGACTGACGAAAGTTAGAGAGAACTTATGCAAATTATCAAGTGCAGATATAGAAGATAGAAAGATAATACGCAAAGAAAGAAAAGGAAAATAGATTTTTATTTGGTTTTTATAAAGAAAATTAAACTACTAATTAAAAGACAATAAAAGAAATAAAAGAAAAGAAAAGAAGATAGTATGAAAGATATAGCTTAGGTCTCACTAGTATGCACTAATCCTTCTAATTCTATCTATTAGATCTAATTTATAAGGGAGAATATTAGCTCTGGGTATACTTAGTCAGGATTCTAAATTCCCATACCTTAGACCTTGAGAGCGACTAAGGGGGATACGGCACAACCAAGAAGTGTTTTATCTTAGGGTTATCAAACGCCACTAAGGCCCTAAGCAAATACTGCAATCCTGGTGATATGGTGGTTAAAACAAACCCTAATGACTATCTAGTTATAATCATGTTTTGTTAGAACTAATATCGACACTAGACGTTATGTGGTGGTTCAATAGTTAAACACCCTGTCAAGGAGACCATCTAACTACTATTAAGGTAATCCTAAACGTTGCGCACCGCAAGGAAAACATTCATTAAATCAAAACACATAATCAAATATGAAGTAAGTAGCTAATATCAGATTAAAACATATAATTCCCAAAGAAACTTAGATAGAAGAATTAGAATTCATAGATTATACATTATGCAAAACCTAAGCTAATAGAATTAGTTCATACAAAGAAAAGAAGAGAAAAGAATTACAAAATAAGAGGTTGAAGGAGACATGATTGATGCACAGCTCCTTCCAGACTTCTTCTCTTGTGTTGCAGCTTCCTCTTGGCCTTAAGGTCTGGCCGAGGATGATTTTAGAGTGTTAAGAGGCTGTATTTATAGGGTATAGGAAGACCTAATTCGTGTTCTTGAAGGAGAAGGAAAGTAATTGACTCCTAGTCCAACTCAAATTCGTATGTAAATAAAGATAAACACTGCTGGACCGTTTTGAGCATATCTTCTTCGTTATTGGTCGGTTTTTGCTCCATAATATACCAAAAGAATCGTAACAGAATTATCTTGACACTAGAGAAGGAAATTACCAAAATCGGCCTATTTCTTAGGTAAAAACGCATATCTTTAGACGTGTATGCAGAATCCCAGAATTAGGCAGCTTTTCCTTTTCCTAATTGAACTCAGTTTCCTTCTATCTCCAATTTCCATGCATATCTCTTTCCATATCTTGTAGTCTTTGACTTGGACTCTAATTAATCTCCATAATTATCTTTAAAGCTTCACACTAAATAAACAATTAAACCCAATATGCTCTAAAAATATTATGTTACTAAATAAAGACTCAAAATAGGAAAGTGTACTAAACTAAGATAAAATCGACCAATAAACTAATAAATAAGCCTAAAATGATGTCTCTGAAGTATATTATATTATCACAAATGAGGAGACATCAAGATAAAGCAACCATCCATAATATGTCCACCTGTTCTCGAAGAAAAACCCCTTCCAGATCATCTACGCTATGCATATCTAGGTACGAACAAAACTTTGCCTATTATTATTTTTGCTAACCTTTCAGGTGTTCAAGAGGAAAGGCTACTTCATGTACTTCGCGCGAACAAAGAAGCAATCGGGTGGACTATTGCCGACATCAAGGGAATTAGTCCATCTGTTTGCAAACACAAAATCACTCTTGAGAACGAAGGTGGGCGATCTATAGAAGGACAAAGAAGACTCATGCCAACTATGAAAGAAGTGGTGAGGAAGGAAGTAATCAAGTTGTTAGATGCAGGGATTATCTATCTGATTGCTAGTAGTGATTGGGTTAGTCAAGTGCAATCTGTTCCAAAGAAAGGAGGTATTACTACCATCCTTAATGATTAAGGTGAAGCCATACCATCCTAAGTAGTTGTGGGGTGGCGAGTTTGCATGGATTACCGAAGACTCAACAAAGCTACAAAGAAGGATCACTTCCCGCTACCATTCATTGATCAGATGCTAGACAAACTCGCAGGGAGAGATTATTATTGTTTCCTTGACGGATATTCGGGTTATAATCAGATTTGTGTGGATCCCCTTAATCAACACAAGACAACTTTTACTTGTCCGTTTGGCACCTTTGCTTATAGAAGGATGCCGTTTGGTTTATGTAATGCACCTGCCACGTTCCAGAGGTGCATGATGGCTATATTTTGGGACATGATTGATAAATACTTGGAGGTTTTTATGGATGATTTTTTGGTGTTTGGAGATAGTTTTGATGATTGTTTGAATAATCTTGAGAAAGTCCTTGTGATATGTAAAGAAAAAGATCTTGTGCTTAATTGGGAAAAATGCCACTTCATGGTTCAAGAAGGAATTGTGTTGGGATATAAAGTTTTGAAGGCAGGAATGGAGGTTGATCATGCTAAAATTGAAGTTATCAAAACATTACCACCTCCAGTTTCTTTTAAAGGAGTGAGAAGTTTCTTGGGTCACACAGGATTTTACCGAAGGTTTATTAAAGATTTCTCTAAAATCGCCAAACCGCTTTGTTCTTTGCTTGAAAAGGGTACTCCTTTTAATTTTACTGACGAATGTCTTCAAGTGTTTTTGACGATTAAGGAGAAACTGATCTCCACACCTATTGTTATACCTCCTGATTGGAAAGCTCCGTTTGAACTTTTGTGCGATGCTAGTGATCACGCTATGGGTGTTGTGTTGGGACAGAGGAAAGACAAGATCGTCCACACGATTTATTATGCAAGTAAGACTTTCAACGCTGCCCAGATGAATTATACGGTAACGGAGAAAGTGATGTTGGTCGTAGTATATGCTTTTGATAAATTTCGTTCCTATCTGATTTGGAAGAAAACTATTGTATACACGGACCATTCAGCTATCAGATACCTTATAGAGAAAAAGGACGCACTGTTGCTTCAAGAGTTCGACATAGATATTCGAGACCGAAAGGGATGCGAGAATCAAGTTGCTGATCATTTATCAAGGCTCGAAGGATCTGATGCGAACAAGGAACCATTGTTGGTTAAAGAGGTATTCCCTGATGAACAACTTTTTGCTATTAAAGATGCGTTTGTGCCATGGTATGCAGATCTAGTCAACCTCGTCGTGAGTGGAGTATTCCCCAAGGATATCCACCCACAACAAAGACAAAGATTATCTCACCAGGCTAAACAATACTATTGGGATGAACCGTACCTCTGGAAAATTTGTAGTGATCAAGTAGTTAGAAGATGTGTCCATGAAGGCGAAGTTCATAAGATTATAGCAAGCTGTCATGGATCACCATATGGAGGTCACTTTAAAGGCGATAGAACTGCAGCTAAAATTCTTCAATCCGGTTTCTATTGGCCTACCCTACACAAAGATTGTCATCGTTTTGTCCAGTCATGTCAAAGATGCCAGTTCACTGGTAATATATCGAAAAGGGACGCGATGCCGCTTAACAATATTCTAGAAGTCGAAATCTTTGATGTATGGGGAATAGACTTCATGGGACCTTTCATTACTTCCCATGGAAATCTTTATATTTTGCTTGCGGTAGATTATGTATCAAAATGGGTGGAAGCAGTGGCAACACCAAAGAACGATGCGCAAACAGTGATAAAATTCTTAAAGACAAACATCTTTTCAAGACATGGTACGCCACGTGTTCTCATCAGTGATAAAGGTACCCATTTCATTAATGCTCAACTGAGAAACCTCCTTCGTAAGTTTGGAGTGAGACACCGCATTTCAACCGGTTATCACCCACAAACTAACGGTCAAGCTGAAGTTTCCAATCGGGAAATCAAATCTATTCTTGAAAAGACCGTGAACAAAACGAGGAAAGATTGGTCGTTAAAGCTAGATGCTACTCTCTGGGCTTACAGAACAGCATTTAAAACACCAGTTGGGGAATCTCCGTATCGCATGGTCTACGGCAAAGCTTGTCATCTACCTATAGAACTTGAAGCTCGAGCCTTCTGGGCTATTAAAACTCTGAATCTAGATCCAGAACTGGCCGGAAAACAAAGGTTGACGCAGTTGAACGAGTTGGAGGAGTTTCGCTATCTTGCCTATGAAGATTCACGCCTTTACAAGGAGAAAACAAAGAGATGGAATGATAGGCGACTCCGTCCAAAGCATTTCGAGAGAGGACAAAAGTACTATTATACAACTCTCGATTCTCGAACTACCCAGGAAAGCTTAAATCCCGTTGGGGAGGACCTTACATTGTTATGAAAGTCACACCTCATGGAGCGATTAAAATTGAGCATCCAACTGAGAAAAGGACATTCGTGGTGAATGGCCAATGTTTGAAAAGATACCATGATAGTGAAGACTTTGGACGAGAGGAGACAATCCATCTCGTAGAAAACGCTTAGCCTGAGGTACACGTCTAACTCAAAGACGTTAAACAAAAGTGCTCTTGGGAGACACCCCTTGTTTTTAATTACTTTTTAGATTATTTTATTGCTTTGTAGTGTATAATTTTAAGTTAGTATAGATTTTAATTGTGTTTACAAGCTAATAGGAGAGAAAGGTAGTGTGTTATTGTGAAGGAAATGAGTTTGGGGTCAAAAGGAAAAACTCAGAAAAATTCGCAGGTCAGTCCGGTTTACCGCGCCTCAGGTCCGGTATACCGCGCTAGGAAAAACCCGTGACACGGGTATATGACTCGGGTTTTCTGCCGAGAGTTCAAAAATCGAAGGTTGACAGGTCCGGTATACCGCGCCTCATGTCTGGTATACCGCAGGAGGAAAAACCCGTGACACGGGTAGGAGACTCGGGTTTTTTGCCGAGGAGTGAAAAATTGGACAGCAGTAGTTCCGGTATACCGCGCCATAGGTCTGGTATACCGCGCTATGTCGGTTTTGGAAGAGTTTATTCCTAATCAAACTCTTACCTTATCAAACTTAACCCTAGCCCCTCCCACACGAAATTTTCAGACCCAAACACTATAAATACACCTTGAAGCTTGTACAAACCTCCACAATTAACACAATAACATCAATAATTATCTCCTCCATCCTCCATAAACCTTCCAAGATTCATCAAGAAACCTTTCTCTTTCATAAATTCCAAGCAACAACCTCAATCTACACCAATTTCTCTTAAACTTTTTCATCCTTGGTATAACTTGAGTTGTGGGTAAATCAAATATGACTAATAGATCTGATGCTATGGAATACAAGAGAAAGTGCACCATCCTTGGGAAGAATAAGAAATTCCCTGGAGCTTACCATTGAAAAGCCTATCAACCTTGATGAGGCTACTGAAGAATCAAAAGAAAAGGCACCAGCACAACCACTACCAAAGAAATTAACTGCTAGAATGTTTGTACCAGCAAGGCCTATGAAAAAGACAAAGATTCATGATCAAGGTTCTTCTACTTCTTCCTCTAAGGTTGATTCTGATATTCCCCATGGCTCTTAAATTACAACCTGAAGTTGAAAGATTACAAGAAGAAAACAGAGAACTTTGGGTGGAAATTACACAGATGCAATCACAATTGGAAGATGTAACCATGAACATGGAGATTGACAATTATTCTGCTCCATCTTCGGAGGAGGAGGAGGAGGACATAATGGATCTCTATGGCCAGCCGGGTACGCCACTCTAATTCTTTTTCTTAATAGCTTGTATGTATTAGGTAGTTTAGTTAGTTTTAATTTTAAATTTTATTTCTTTCTTGAGTCTTTTTCGAGTCGTGGGGACACGACTCACTTTTGAGTTTGGGGTGGGGATTCGTTGTCCTCGTCTTCTTTTCGTTTTTGCATAAAATTTAAAAAATTTAGGTTGAATTAACGCATAGAATATGTTGAATGTACCTATTTGAGCATGATTTTAATTAGGTCAATGATAGTAAGTAGTATGTTTTTGAAAGATGTCATAAATATGTTTAGCATGCATGTATGAAAACAGGAAATAAAAGATAGAAAAGTTAATGAGCAATGCTAAGAATTCACGTTGAAACTTAGGGAGAGTTATTTGGTGTGTAGAACGTGAGGTTTGAAATTAGTTGAAAACCCACTTATCTATGAACTAATAATGAAAACGTAACGAAATCCGGTAGTTAGAAAAATGAATAAGGCAGTTCTTTCATGATAAAACCACTTGAAGCCTTTTATACTTTCTCACCCTTTTATTTGAATAGTGTTATTATTTATCCGTCTTAGCCCCTCTGAGCCTTTCTAAAGCCTTTTATTGAACCACATTATAATCCATACCCTTATTTTGTAATAATTATCTATATGACCCGCACTCGAATCGCAAAACCTGAAACAAGTCGTTTTAGAGCTTGAGTTTGGGGTGGTGGCTTTCATCATCAGGGGACATTGGGTCTGGAAAATTGTAATCGTGAATTTATTGATGATGAAAAAATTATTATTGTAACCCTTTGCCGAGGTAATAGTGAATGGAAACGAAGCTACGAGCTAAATTTGACAACAAGGGCATAAAAAGAAAAATATATATATGAAAAAAATAGCGTGATATCTCAACATTAAAAAGAGAGTCATAGCTATACAAAAGAAAAATTGATATGAAAGGAATATATGTATTCGGACCGGCAAAGTGGAATTTGTATATCATCACAAAGGTTTAAATTGGGATTACTGGGGATGCACATCAAAAGCATCAATAAATTGGGTTGAGTGAGAACATCTTCGAGTGAAAACTCAAGCCCTAGGGCGATTCATTGATGGCTAGTGAGGAGAGAGCCAAAAGCTCACTTTTCATTATCCAAATATACCACACCGTCCCTAAGCCAAGTTATAACCAAAGACCTTAGGATTTCTAACTACTTGGTGGAGAAACAATTGAGCTATTAGGTGGTAGGTAAGTGGACCATTGAGTGCTATATTAGGACCTATGAACAACCTATAGCCATTAGCATGAACTAAGTTATCAACCTCTCCTTCTGGCATTGCGAAATTAATCTTGACTTGAATTTATGGATTGTTGATTATGTGTATATTAAGCATACTTGTGCATTATTTCTTGAGCATTACTACATGAGACTTTTTGAACACTATGCTCTAGGATCATTCATTATGTTTTGTTCTTATTCTCCTCCGACTTCTTCTTCTTGTTTATTTGACTACCCTACTGTTCTTTACTTTTATTGTATCGGGACGATACAACTTTGAGTTGGGCGTCTTGATGTCTCCTTATTTGTGATAATTAAATCTACTTCCGAGACATCATTTTAGGCGTATTTATTAGTTTATAGGTCGATTTTAGCTTGATTTAGTACACTTTCCTATTCTGGGTCTTGAATTAATTATTTATTATTTTTAGAGCATATTGGGTTTAATTATTTATTTAGTGTGAAGCTTTAGAGATATATGGTAATTAATTAGAGTCCAAGTTGGTTCAAAGAGCTAAAGGAAAGAAGATAAACATGGGAATTGAAGATAAGGAAGTAAAAGCTAAAAATATGGAAAAGGAAAAGCTGCCTTAATTCTGAATTTCTGCACCTACGACCACAAATCAGCTTATATCTTAAAATCGGTGTGGAATCTAGAGAAACGGTCAAGAGAAAAGTTGAAGATCTTTCCGAGACGATGAATTTTGACTACTCATACGCGTCAATCGGATGAGTATTGAAGCTGCTAGGACCAAAACAAAAACGGGACTGATTTCATATTTTTGGGCTACGAATTTGAGTTGGGCTTGGAGCCCATATTTACCTTTTCCTTCAAGAAAACGATTAGGTCAACCTATACACTATAAATACAGCCTCTTAACACTAGAAAATCATCCTTGGTGAAACCTTAAGCCAAGAGGAAGCTTACAACACAAGAAAAGAAGTCTGGAAGGAGTTGTTTATCAACAATGTCTTCTTCAACCTTTGAATTTGTAATTTCTTCATTTTCTTCCATTAGTATGAACTAATTTTCCATTAGCTTGAGTTTTAGCATATATGTATGAACCCTAGTTTTGGTTGACATCTATCAAATTTGGGAATTCTATGTTTTAAATTGAATTATATTTTTTATTCTCTGTTTATGTGTTTGGATTTATATTCTGTGTTCTTGTGGATCGCGACCATAAAAAATTACCATCTAGTAGTTAGGTCACCACTGACAACGGTGTTTAATTACAAGTTTAGCACATAACGTCTAGTATTTGGTTTAGATCTGACAAATCAACCTAACTAGATAATCACCATGGTTTAGTGTATTGCTATTTACCAATTGCAGGAACAGTTTGCTTAGGCTCCTTATTGACACAGGTAAATCCTATTTAAAACTACCTAGCGCAATTGGAACCGATTATTGAAATACTACATAATTCACCCTTACATGTTTAGAACGGCAAAACTAGTGGGGATTACATGGTATTTACTCAGCTAAACTTTCATACTAAGTTCTTCACTTGCATTTTAATTTCTGTCTTTACTTTATTAGTTTAATTTAGTTAATTGAAAATCAAATAAAAATCTATTTGTCTTTACTTTTTCTGCGCTTAGTTTGTTCTAGATTTTATTAATTGCACTCGATTATTGCAGAAGATTTCCCTAACCTTCGTAGTCTCTGTGGAACGAATTTTACTTAATCATTAAAACTTGCATACGATCTGTATACTTGCAGAACCGTGCTAGACTAGGGTGACTATTCGCACGTTATTTATATCTTATTTTATCAGACCTTAGGCCACACAGACACCGAACTTCAACCGATTATTATCCCCAAAATAACGGTCAAGCTAAGGTTTCTAACCGAGAAATCAAGTCTATTCTAGAGAAGACCGTGAACAAAACGAGAAAGGACTGGTCATTAAAACTAGATGATGCTCTCTAGGCTTACATAACAGCATTTAAAACACTAGTTGGGGTATTTCCTTATCGCATGGTCTACGGCAAAGCATGTAATCTTTCTATTGAGATTGAATCCCGTGCCTTCTAGGCTATTAAAACTCTGAATCTAAACCCAGACCTGGCGGGAAAGCAAAGGATGATGCAATTGAATGAGTTGGATGAGTTTTGTTTCCATGCCTATGATAATTCACGTCTCTACAAGGAGAAAACAAAGAAATGACATGATAAACGGATTCGTCCAAAAAGGTTCGAGAGAGGACAAAAGGTACTATTATACAACTCTAGAATCTCGAACTATCCGGGTAAGCTTAAATCCCGTTGTGGAGGACCTTACATTGTTACGAAAGTCACACCTCATGGAGCGATCGAAATTGAACATCCAACCGAGCAAAGGACATTCATGGTTAATGGTCAGCGCTTGAAGATATACCATGATAGTGAAGACTTTGGACGAGAGGAGACAATCCGTCTCGAAGAACACGCTTAACCCGAGGTACACGTCTAACTCAAAGACGTAAAACAAAAGTGATCCTGGGAGACACCCCTTGTTTTAATTTCTTTTTAGTTAGTTTTATGTTTTGTAGTGTATATTTTTAATTGCTCTTAATGTGTTTACAAGCTAATAGGAGAGAAAGGTAGTGTGTTAATTGTGTAGGAAATGCTGGGGTCAAACCAGCAAAAAGTGGGGAAATTCTTATTTGCTGACCGGCATGTCGGCGGAAATCACCGGTATACCGGTGAAGAAACCGTGCCACTGTTTGCAAAATCAGGTTCCCTGCCGAGAGCATGCATGGAAAAACCGTGGGCGCGAGGGTCGACAAAGTCTGAATTTTTTTGATTGCTATGTCGGCCCTGGAAAAACCGTGCCACAGTTTTTGTATTTAGGTTCATTTCCGAGAGGAGCTACCTAAAACCATGTTCTCATTTGATGACACACTTTATGACATCAGTGTCCGGTATGCTGCCGATCTCACCGGTATGCCAGCTCGAGGAGGTCTGTGAAGAGTTTTTTACCTAATCAACTTCTTGACTTACCAAGATCATAACCTAGCCTCTCCAACATGAATTTTTCAGACCCAAACCTTATAAAAACACCTTGAAGCTTGATTAAACCTCCACAACAAACACAACAACAACAACAAATCTTTCTTCCATCCTCCATATCAAATTCATTACGCTACACCATAAAACACTAGTGGTCCTTTGTGTGTTCTAAAAATAAATGCAAAAAGTAATTGAACCACAACCGCAAGTGTACGGTTGTCCCAAGTAGTAATAAGTGATCTAGGATCGTTCGCAGGGACGGTTTGGTTAACTACGATGTTTATCAAGTAATGAATGATTGCACTTATGTAAGCAAGTAAAGAAATAATGATTGATTTGGTTTTTTGGATTAATTCTAATTAATAAAAGACTAATTATAAAATGCAAATAAATAGTAAAACGCAAGTAAATAAGAGTAAAACGCAATATGAGAAGATAGCACTTGAGAACGCTAGGGATCCTCCCAATCCTATTTCCTAACTTATGTTGTTTAAGGGCTAAATTGGTCAATTACAATGGTCGGGATTCTAAATTCCTTATACCCCCGTCAGGTGGACTATAAGGCGATCCTAGAGTGTCACTAGTCCCGTCAGGGTAAATATGATCCACTTTTGGATGTTTAAGTTTTATTACCTCATTGGCCCTAGAATTAGCTAAGTTCGTCAGAATCAATAGCTTCTATCCTAGATTGAATAAATGGTTCTGTATTTAAACCCTCCGTTAGGATGATCCAATTGCCACTAATTGGAATAGCCTAAATACTAACACCTGTTCCTAGTTCATGACGCTAAAAACAGTAAAATAATCTCAATTTATTGAAAAGAGTAAAAGACCCAATCTAATTTAATTTAACATAAACCCAAATTCAACATTCGTTATTTCATAAAATTGGGATTCACCCATTGTTTGCTCTCAAGCACTATGAATTGTTTAGCTCATATTAAAAAGAAATACTAAATTAAAATAAATGGAATTCATATTGTCTTACAAATAAAAGATAAAAGAAACCTAATTTCTGGAATTGGAATAACTGAGAACGGAGCTATAGACCCACTCCAGCTCTAGCAGCTTCTTCTTCCTTCCTTCTGTTGCTTCTCTCTGATGTTTTTAATTGTAAAGAATGAATTGTGTGAAAAATAGAAGTCAAAGGCTCCTTTTATAAGTGTAAAAACGGATTAGGGCTTGGACCTAATAATAAAACACTAATTAAATGTCCAAGCCCAAAATCCCGTAACTGCTGATACACCTTCACTAAAACGGCTTTTCCCGATGCGTTATGACTCCGATTGACCTCATTCCAGTTGCTAAATTTCCGTAACTCGATAAGGAATGTTTTATCTTCAAAGGTCAGCAGCTACATCATCGCTTAAGCACCTTGAAATCAGCAATCTATGGCCTGGAAAATGGATTTTCAGCTCTAAAAATAATATTCGGGATTTATCTTCAAGTCTTGACTCTAATTCACGATCTTTGACTTTCTCCTCGGATTTCTCTCCTAGCTAACATCTAAAACCTGTAAACTTTACACTAAAAATACAATATTACGCGCAAAAGTTTAATAATTCAAAAATGCTAGAAATAAAAAGGGAATTCCGGATTATTGCATATTTAGTCCAAAAGTCTATCAAATTAATTAAATAAACACCAAAAATGATGTCTCCCAAGGGTCGAAAATAAGAACAATTAGGGAGACATCAAGACCCCCAACTCAAACCTTTGTCGTCGCGACAAAGTAAAACAAAACAAAGGGGTAGAAGTAAACGTATAAACACGTAGAAGCAAACAAATAAACCCTAAAGCAATTCTTAAGATAAATCTCATATAGCAAAACTTTAAAAACTAACATACACATACACTAATCATGCAACATCAAACATAAATAATCTCAATCATAAAATTAAAGTCGCAATGCTTGAAGGTTACACTTGTACTCATCTCTGTATGATGGCTATAGGGTGGTCATTAATCCTACCTCGCTTTGAACGCTCCACTTAATGTATTCCCTATCAACAAAATTATAAATTCACTATGCACTTAGGAATCACGAGGTCTTTACGGTTATAATATTGGCTTAAGGACGGGTGTGGATGTATATTTGGTAAATTTGAAGTGAGCTTTTGGCTCTCTCCTCACTTACCATCAACAATGTCCTCGAGCTTGAGTTAACGCTCAAAAGATGTTCTCACTCACCCATATACGCAACAATTTATCGTTCCATGTCTACCCACTATAAACAAGATGATTTTCAGAAAAATTCCACTTTGCCGGATGTTTTATTCATTCATATTTTTCTTTTTATTTTCTTTCCTCTTTTTCTCTTTTTCTCTTTTTTTTTTGTACAGAAGCAAACCGGGTTCCCGGTTTTGACGAAACCGGGTTCCCGGTTCCTACTGTATAGATTTTTTCATTTTTTCATTTTTTTCTCTCTTTTTCACTTTTTTTCTCATTCCCGGCAAAGGGTTACAATTATAAATCATCTGCAATTGTGCTACAATACGAAGCACATCAATCCCTACCCAATAAATTCCCCATAAGTGGACCCACCACCCCAAACTCAAGCTCGAGACATGTCTCAGGATTGTGATTCAAGTGCGGGTCATATGGTCATGCCTAATAATCTAAGGGATAATGACTTATATCGTGGCTACAAAGAAAAGGCTAAAGGCTCAAAGTGGGCTAAGACGGATAATCATTAATACAAGGGATAGAAGGCTAAAAGGCACAAATGGCTAACAAAGAACTGCCCCTATCATTTTCCTAAGTACATAGTTTGTCTTTAGTTCATATCTAGGTGGGTTCTCTACTAATTAGGATTTCACGTTCTACACACCAAACATATTCCTTGAGTACAAGCTTACTTCATTTGCATTATTCATTAATTTTTCCTATCAATTACCTATGTTCGCATGCAATTGTAAGTGCGTTTTATGTTATTCCCTAAAGTCCACTATTTACTATCATTGATTCATCAAAAGTATGCTTAAAGGGACATTTAAAATCTTCTATAGTCAAACGCAACTCCGAAAATTATTTTATTGAAAGCAAATAAAACATATAACACATAAAAACTGGGATGAGGCAACGAACCCCACCCCAAACTCAAAAATGAGTCGTGTCCCCACGACTCGAAAAGACTCAAAGCAATAAAATAAACTACACTAAATGAGAAGGGATAGAAAACGTATCTTAACCAGCGCGAGGCTGGTTGTCGGTGTTGCGTCCCTGAACTTTATCTCACGTCTAGACATCGTAAGTTGTGCTTTGAACAAATAAAGTTCAACTTGTTTGTAACGTTTCCCAAAATAGCGCACCTCGTATCCTGATTCTCTTCCAACACCTTGATTTTCGATTCCAACTCATCATCGGATCATTTTCTTCCTCACTTTCAGGTTCCTCAATCACTCCTCTCTTCTTAGGATTAGCTTTAAATTTTAGCCTCTTCAGTCTTGTGTTTGCAACGCGAATTAGGAATCTTAACAGCTGGTTCTTGAATAACACCAAAAGTGTTTCTGTTTCTAGGAGACTTCCTTTGATAAGTGCACATGAACACGGTTCTGATAAGCATCTCTTTCCACCCCAAACTCAAAACTTCAAATAGTGAGAAGCTAAGGCTTAGAACTTTGATGTTTTGAGGCTTAAGACTTGAAGATTATGGTGGAATATGAGATGGGTAAAGGCTAATTGATGCGGGGGAAGAGGGAATTGGATTTAAGTTGAAGATTGGATGAAGAACAATGGAGGAAAGTGGGAATTTTATCGTATTTTGGATGGGAGATGAGTTGATTGCATGTTTTTGTGGTGAAAGAGAGTAAGATTTGAGGATTGTGTAGTTGTAGATGATGATGTTCAGGAAATTCTGGGTTTTGGGAGTGTTTTTGGAGGCTGGGTTGAAGAAAGAGGTAAAAAATCTAGGGCTGAAAAGCAGAAAACGGCCCTGTCACAGATGCAAACCGGGTTCCCGGTTTCGAAAATCCGGGTTCCCGGTTCCGCGTCGCTGTGACGGCGCAGAAAAAATAAAAAAAATACTTTTTTTTTTACCTCGAGAAGCACCAAAACGCAGGACCCCAAGACGCAGGGTCAGAACTTCTACATGACCTTTTTACCCCTGAAATCATCAAAAACAACTACCCTTCCTCATTTCTTAATAATAAACACTAAAATTACGAAAATCAAACTAATCTAAATTGCAAAAATTTAAAAACTCAGCTAATATACAAAGAATTGGCTTTTGTTTAACGTCGTTAAGCTCGACGGGTTACCTCATTCATTAGTCATTGACATAACCTCCCCAGCAGTGAGTGAGGTTGTCAATATTTGCAACTCGAAATTTGCATCCTTTAGCTCTTATGCCCACTAGTTTGTCTGAGATAACCTTTGCGACCATGAATGGTCCTATCCAAGAAATTTTTGATTCACGTACCTTTGGAGGGGGATTTGGTTTCTTCATAGCTACTTCTTCACCTACTTTGAACCCCTTTTTCTTTCTTTCTTTCTTAGGTTCCTTCGGAACCTTCGTGGCACGTGCTTTCTCTTTCTTCTTCGCATGATTTAGTTGTGGATTTTTAGGGTATGGAGGATCTTTAATTGGTGGTTTCTTTCGTAGCTCTTTCTCCTCCACTCCTAAAGTGTCCACAACATTAATTGACTCTTTTCTTACCGGTTCCATTACATCTACACGAAAAAATCTTCCTTGGAATCCGGAAACTTCATAGGTCTAAACACATTAAACTTCATCTCCTCGTCTTGGATTCTCATAATCATTTCTCCGTTCTCTACATCAATCAAGGTACGCCCCGTGGCTAGGAATGGTCTTCCCAAAATAATGGGGACATTCCTATCCGCGTCGTAATCAAGTATAATGAAATCAGCGGGAAAAATTAACGTACCTGCTTTAACGAGGACATCTTCGATTCGGCCTTCCGGATGTGCAAGAGATCGATCCGCCATTTGCAAGACCATAGAAGTGGGTCTTGCTTCGATATTAAGCTTGTCAAAGATTGATTTGGGCATAAGATTTATTCTTGCACCCAAATCGCATAGCGCTTTTCCTTTCCACTCATTACCAATAGATATCGGTTTTGTGAAACTCCCAGGATCAACTAACTTTGGAGGTAATTTACCTTGACAAATAGCACTACATTCCTCAGGGAGACCAATCATCTCATTATCGCAATACGGACGTTTGTTGGTGAGGGCTCTTTTCAGAAACTTAGCATACTTGGGTACATCTCTAATAGCTTCTAATAACGGAATATTTATGCTCAGACCCCTTACCTTGTTAAAGAATTTTTGATATTCAGCCATATCACCCTTCTTTTGAACTCTCGATGGAAATGGTGGAGGAGGACGGTTTATTATAGTATCATCTTTCTTTTTTGGAACTTCACTAGACCTCTCCACTTTTTATACTTCAACTTCTTTATCTTTATCCACCACATCCTTTTCTTTTCTAACTTCTTTTTCTTTCATAACCGGAAAAGGAGGTGGAGGAAGGTTCTTACCACTTCTGAGAGTAATAGCTTTACAGTCTTCGATTTGTATTGGATTCTCAGTATCGCTAGGGAGTTGCCCTTGTGGACGTTGATTCAGTTGTTTATTAATTTGACTTAGCTGATTCTGGAACAACTTCATATTTGCTTCAACTGCATTTTGACGTTCCAAAGCTTGTGTCTGAAGAGTAATTAAACTTTCAACCGTTTTCTGAAGGGTAACTACTCCTTCTTGTGGATGGGCAGGTAAGGCTTTCTGGTTCAAGTTTTCATCATAAGTATTCTGAGGAGCTTGTTTTTGTACATAATTGCCTTGATTTTGTCCTCCTTGATAATTGTTGTGTGGTCTTGGATTATAGTTGTTACCTTGGGGACGCGGCTGATACGCGTAGGTAGGATTGGCTGCCCCATTAGGATTTGAGTATTGAAACCCAGGATGGTTTCTGTTAGGCTGATATCCATTACCACTTGAATTGAAATTACCTCTATTGGACATAAACATCACGGACTCTTGGTTATTCGGACAACGTTCCTCATCATGATCGTCTACCTTACAAATCGAACACATATACACCTCTTGTGCAGCATGCACAGCTACCTTCTTACTCGAAAACCCTTCTTTTACAGCTAAAGTAAGCTGCTTCAACTGTTGCTCTATAGTATTCTGAATCTTATTCTCAAGCGTAGCAAATTTTTCTTCCATATCAACATTATTCACTCCTTTAACCGGCGTTCTTACTGAATTCCACCCAACTTCATTCTTGACTGTTCTCTCTAGAATAATTTTAGCATGAGCGGGTTGAACTTGAAGAAAACCTGCTCCACATAGCGTATCCAATTTCTCTCTCGAAGTTCCATCAAGGCCTCTATAAAAGATCTTTAATTGTTGTTGTTCTGAAAAGCCATGATTGGGAACTCTGCGCAAACACATCTGAAATCTTGTCCAACTCTTACCCACAGTTTCATCATATTCTTGACGCTTCAATTCTAATTCAGCATCTAATCTCATGTTACTTGGGTAATACCTGTCAAAGAAAGCAATCTCTAATTGGTCCCAGTTGGTTATCTTCGTAGGATCTTGCGTATCGTGCCATTCACTTGCTCCATCAATAACAAAAAATTTAAACGCAGCAAAATACATCTGTTCTCTTGAGACTCCTTGTGTGATATACGAATCATATATCAGCTTAAATTTCTGTACTGCTCTAAGAGGATCTTCTGACGGTCTTCCACGAAAATTCCCAAAATTTTGGAATTGAGCTAACATACCCGAATCTGGACGGAATCGCGGAACATCAATATCTGGAGCACCTACACCTATAGCAGGAGCACGGAATGGAACTTCTGGTGGACCATTAGTAAACCAAGGATCTTGATTCATTACTATTTGAGCTTGTCCATTATTGTTTTGTTGATTCTGAATATTAATGTCCTCCATTCTGTGAATTAATTCTTCTACTTCTAAGGATTCTTGATCTCTTTTTCTCTTGTTAGCAAGTCTGATTAATGTTTCTGGATTACTAAGGATCAGAGGTGTTGGCTCTAGATCCTTAAAGAGTCTCCTTCGCATACACCAAACCTAAAAACCTGAGAAAACTAAACAAGCAAAAAGCGTAAAACTGATAAAAACAAAAATAAAAATAAATGCAACTATCACTAAAGGATAAACAACGTGGTCACACGCTACCGTCCCCGGCAGCGGCGCCAAAAACTTGGTGGTCCTTTGTGTGTTCTAAAAATAAATGCAAAAAGTAATTGAACCACAACCGCAAGTGTACGGTTGTCCCAAGTAGTAATAAGTGATCTAGGATCGTTCGCAGGGACGGTTTGGTTAACTACGATGTTTATCAAGTAATGAATGATTGCACTTATGTAAGCAAGTAAAGAAATAATGATTGATTTGGTTTTTTGGATTAATTCTAATTAATAAAAGACTAATTATAAAATGCAAATAAATAGTAAAACGCAAGTAAATAAGAGTAAAACGCAGTATGAGAAGATAGCACTTGAGAATGCTAAGGATCCTCCCAATCCTATTTCCTAACTTATGTTGTTTAAGGGCTAAATTGGTCAATTACAATGGTCGGGATTCTAAATTCCTTATACCCCCGCCAGGTGGACTATAAGGCGATCCTAGAGTGTCACTAGTCCCGTCAGGGTAAATATGATCCACTTTTGGATGTTTAAGTTTTATTACCTCATTGGCCCTAGAATTAGCTAAGTTCGTCAGAATCAATAGCTTCTATCCTAGATTGAATAAATGGTTCTGTATTTAAACCCTCCGTCAGGATGATCCAATTGCCACTAATTGGAATAGCCTAAATACTAACACCTGTTCCTAGTTCATGACGCTAAAAATAGTAAAATAATCTCAATTTATTGAAAAGAGTAAAAGACCCAATCTAATTTAATTTAACATAAACCCAAATTCAACATTCGTTATTTCATAAAATTGGGATTCACCCATTGTTTGCTCTCAAGCACTATGAATTGTTTAGCTCATATTAAAAAGAAATACTAAATTAAAATAAATGGAATTCATATTGTCTTACAAATAAAAGATAAAAGAAACCTAATTTCCGGAATTGGAATGACTGAGAACGGAGCTATAGACCCACTCCAGCTCTAGCAGCTTCTTCTTCCTTCCTTCTGTTGCTTCTCTCTGATGTTTTTAATTGTAAAGAATGAATTGTGTGAAAAATAGAAGTCAAAGGCTCCTTTTATAAGTGTAAAAACGGATTAGGGCTTGGACCTAATAATAAAACACTAATTAAATGTCCAAACCCAAATTCTAAGCCCAAAATCCTGTAACTGCTGATACACCTTCACTAAAAACGGATTTTCCCGATGCGTTATGACTCTGATTGACCTCATTCCAGTTGCTAAATTTCCGTAACTCGATAAGGAATGTTTTATCTTCAAAGGTCAGCGGCTACATCATCGCTTAAGCACCTTGAAATCAGTAATCTATGGCCTGGAAAATGGATTTTCAGCTCTAAAAATAATATTCGGGATTTATCTTCAAGTCTTGACTCTAATTCACGATCTTTGACTTTCTCCTCGGATTCCTCTCCTAGCTAACATCTAAAACCTGTAAACTTTACACTAAAAATACAATATTACGCGCAAAAGTTTAATAATTCAAAAATGCTAGAAATAAAAAGGGAATTCCGGATTATTGCATATTTAGTCCAAAAGTCTATCAAATTAATTAAATAAACACCAAAAATGATGTCTCCCAAGGGTCGAAAATAAGAACAATTAGGGAGACATCAAGACCCCCAACTCAAACCTTTGTCTTCGCGACAAAGTAAAACAAAACAAAGGGGTAGAAGTAAACGTATAAACACGTAGAAGCAAACAAATAAACCCTAAAGCAATTCTTAAGATAAATCTCATATAGAAAAACTTTAAAAACTAACATACACATACACTAATCATGCAACATCAAACATAAATAATCTCAATCATAAAATTAAAGTCGCAATGCTTGAAGGTTACACTTGTACTCATCTCTGTATGATGGCTATAGGGTGGTCATTAATCCTACCTCGCTTTGAACGCTCCACTTAGTGTATTCCCTATCAACAAAATTATATATTCACTTTGCACTTAGGAATCACGAGGTCTTTACGGTTATAATATTGGCTTAAGGACGGGTGTGGATGTATATTTGGTAAATTTGAAGTGAGCTTTTGGCTCTCTCCTCACTTACCATCAACAATGTCCTCGAGCTTGAGTTAACGCTCAAAAGATGTTCTCACTCACCCATATACGCAACAATTTATCGTTCCATGTCTACCCACTATAAACAAGATGATTTTCAGAAAAATTCCACTTTGCCGGATGATTTTCAGAAAATTAACAGCCAGAATGAGTGTACCACCAAGGCCTAAAGCAAAGGCACCAATCCAAGATCAAAGTTCATCTTCAAATCTCAATGAAAATTCATCCTTGTCCCCATAATGGACAATTAAATTAATGGATGAAATTAATTATTTAAAGAAAGAATTCCCTGCCTGCTCGGAGGAAAATTCAAAGATTAATCAGGTAATAAACGTAGTAACTGAAGACTTGGATATTGATAATTATTCTTCTTCTTCGGAAGATGATTTGCTGGATCTTTATGTCCAGGTACCCAATTCTAATTCTTTTTCTTGATTGCTTGTATGCATTAGTTTATGTAGTTTTAAATTTTATTGCTTTATTGAGTCTTTTCCGAGTCGTGAGGACACGACTCACTTTTGAGTTGGGGGTGGGGATTCGTTGTCCTCATCTTCCTTTTTTTTTACATAAAATTTGAAAATTTTAGGGTTGAATTGGAATAGAATACAGTGAATGTACCTATTGAGCATGATTTAACTAAGTTAATGATAGTAAGTAGTATGTTTTTGAACGGTGACACAAATATGTTTAGTATGCATGTATTAAAACAGGAAATAAAAGACAGAAAATTTAATGAGCAATGCTAAGAAGTCATGTTGAAACTTAGGGAGAGTTATTTGGTATGTAGAACGTGAGGTTTGAAATTAGTTGAAAACCCGCTTGTCTATGAACTAATAGTGAAAAAGTAACAAAATACGGTAGTTAGAAAAGTGAATAAGGCAGTTCTTTCATATTTGAAGCCTATTTAGCTTTCTCACCCTTTTTATTTGATTATATTTATTATTATTATTATCCGTCTTATCCCATTTGAGCCTTTATAAAACCTTTTATTTAACCACATTATAAGCCATACCACTTAGTTTATAGGACTTATCCATATGACCCGCACTCGAATCGCAAAACCTGAGACAAGTCATTTTTAGAGCTTGAGTTTGGGTAGTGGGTTTCATCATTAGGGAACATTGGGATTGGGAAATTGTAATTGTGATATTGTTGATGATGAAAAAGTTATTATTGTAACCCTTTGCGGGGGTAAGAGTAAATGAAAAAAAAACTGAAAAACATGAATTGAAAAGAATATATGAAAAAAGAATAGCGTGATATCTCAACATCAAAAAGAGAATCATAGCTACAAAATAAAAGAAAAATTGATATGAAAAAGATTAAAAAATATTTGGACCGGCAAAGTGGAATTGTTACATCATCATAAAAGGTTTTATTTGGGATTATTTGGGGATGCACGTTAAGGCATCAAAAATTGGGTTGAGTGAGAACATCTTCGAGTGAAAACTCAGGCTCTAGGGCGATTCGTTGGTGGAATGTGAGTAGAGAGCCAAAAGCTCACTTTTCATTATCTAAATATACCACACCGTCCCTAAGCCATGTTATAACCGTAAAAACCTTAGGATTTCTAGCTACTTGATGGAGAAACAATGGAGTTATTATGTTGTAGGTGAGTGGACCGTCGAATGCTCTATTAGGAACTATGAACAACCTATATCCATTAACATGAGCTGAGTTGAAAACCTCTCCTTCTGGCATTGCGAAGTTAATCTGGACTTGAATTTATGGAATATTGATTATGTGTATATTAAGCATTCGCGTGCATTATTTTTTTAACATTACTACATGAGACTTTTTAGATATTTTGCTCTAAGATCATTTATTGTGTTCTATTCTTCTTCTCATACTACTTCTACTTCTCTGTTTGCTAGAAGAAGAGCAAAAGCAGATCCAGCTAGAATGCATTATCTGAAAGCTCAAAAACACTTCATGTTAACAATTGAAGGACCCCTCTCATAATACTCAGACTTTGAAATCCACATCTGCACATCAGAATACAGGACAACACCACGTTCAGTTAGGAACTTCATCAGGCATTCTTCGAGATCTCGTCCACCAAGATTTAATTGTGAAATGGCATGTGGAAGTGCGTAACCTTCATAAACAGGAACTGTGTGGCTCACATTTTCTCCAGAATCGATTACAATACCAGTAGTATGACCAGTAGAATACAAAGAAGCAACTGACTGAATGGCGACATAAATGGCCGGAACATTAAAGGGTTCAAACATTATTTCAGTCATCTTTTCTCGGTTTAGTTTTGAGTTTAATGGAACTTCAGTGAGAAGAACTTCAACAGAAAGCTCATTTTTGAAGGTGTGATCCCAAATCTTCTCCTTATAATCCCAATTATTGAATATACCACTTTTAATGGGTTTAAAAAGGGAAAGAATGCCTTTTTTTAGAATAGGCTTCACGTCCAATATAAAAATCTTTATAAAATCTAAAGCGTAGAAGTAATTCAGCATGTCGAGGAATACCAATGACAGATTCAAACACTGAAAACGGAACATTATCACCAGCAAAGCCAGCCTATTGGATAACCACAACAATAGTGCAATTAATAATCAAAGATCGATCAAGGGAAATAATATGTTGAAATTAAAAAAAAAAAATAACACATGTACACAATTTTAGTAATCTCCGATGACAACGACTAACTAACCTTAATTGAGTGGCTTCCATTGTCCAATACGATTGGTTTCAACATAAAGTTGCTTTCATTAGACATCTTATGCAATCTTCAGCTACAAAGGTACTGAGATCGACAAATGGCTCTACGATGTACCAAAAATGAAAAGCGTAACTGCACCATAATGTCCCAAGAAAACTTATCACTTGTAATGTTTCTTATTTCCTTCTCCTCTATCTAGTGACTCGTTTTATTTTCAGATCTTATTATCTTTCCTTTCTTTCTTAGTCTCCCTGTGAAACTGCAGTGGTTTCGCAACGTGATTTAATTGGAAATGAAACATTAATTTTCTTGATTCAATTTTATTTTGTTTTCATTAAATTGATAGGCGAAACGAGAGAGCCTATCTAATTATTTATCATCGAAGAATAAAGCTCTGTTGTTTTATTATAAATCACCTCTCCCTTATGGGTAGCTACTAGCTTATGAGTAGCTTTACCTTTAATTCTCTAGTCTCTAGTGAGAATATTAGGTCAACAATCAAGAGCGGGGTAAATATATCGAGTCGGTCTTTCCTACAACCGTTGTAGGTATACATGTAAAAGAAAAAAATTTAATTAGCAATTTACTATTCTATCTTTTTTTTTTTTTTTTGGACATATACTATTCTATCTTTGGATTGGACTTTATTATATGGGCTCTAAGTGGATTGTAGATATTTGACAAAAAAAAAAGGATTGTAGATAAAGTTTCTTTCTGATGTAAGTATTAGAGTCCGTTTGGGATTGATTATTTTAGAGCTAAAAGCGCTTTTTAATTAAAATTTAAATATTTGTAAAAATTATTTAAAAATATTTTGACATCTAAAATCACTTTAAGTGATTATTTTAATAATCACTAATCTAGTGCTTTTCCTAAAAGTGACTTTTAGAGTCTAAAATATTACTATGGATCTAAAATCACTTTAAGTGATTATTTTAAAAAACAATCCCAAACGGGCACTTAGTTTTTGTTCTAAAATTTTTTATTATTTTACCTTTTAAGGTTGTGTGTTATTTTTCGTTCCACTTTTTAAGAAAAATTAACATTTTAATCGGTAATTTTTGGATTTACTAATTTTCAATTTTTTTTAGTATACAGGATCAAAAAACAAATGAAGTACAAAGAGCAAGAATAATGGATTTTTGGACACCGAAAAATTATTACAGGTGGAGTACTTCACGATATGGTGGACACGTGTCGGCTTCTGTAGAAACGGTGGATCGTTCTCACCTTTTACTGAGCAGTAAAAACTTTAAGTTACCCTTCATGGTAAATAAATTAATAAAAATTACTCACAAGGTTTATAATTTATTTTTCTTATATAGATGTGGATGATGAAGAAATGAATAGACTTAAGGAAAAGATTAAAGATCTTGAGAAAAATATTTCTCAATTAGAAGGTGATTTAAAAGCTCTTTAGGGTCAGTTGAGACGTATTGAAGATGAAGCAGCTAATTTTCATAAAGAACGTGTAAGTATATATATATATATATATATATATATATATATATATATATATATATATATATATATATATATATATATATATATATATATATATATATATATGTGTGTGTATTTGAATATATGTGTCTTTTTATGTGTGTATATGTGTAATGTTTTCTTGGTTAAATATAGGAAGAGATTGTGAAAATAGCACAATCTAAGAGGAATAAATGACGCACCATGGAAAATCGCATTAATAAGTGTCGAAATTTATTTTCTTAATATTTTGAAAAACAGTATTTTTTTGTTTTTTACAAAATAGTAAATTTTTTTCAGATTAATGTATGATGAAGCTTAAAAGCTATGTTACCTGTTAAGAATATATTCTATTTCATTAGCTCCTGAATTTGAAAAATAAAACTTTTGACTCTATAGAAAAATTTATATTATTACATTATGCCCTCCACTAGGACCTAAATTGTAGTTATTTGGGTATTTACTTTTTCGTATATTTATTCTTTTGTAGGCCTGCTTTGATACTATCTAGTGCAAGCAAACCAATTGTAAGTATCAATAGGCGACTCCTTTAGAAAAGAGTTGGGTAATAAAAGTGTTATAGCCGACTATATTCTAGAAATGAGCTGGGAAAGGGGGTCTCAATAGCCGACTGTTTTAGAGGAGAGCCGGGAAAAGGTGTCTCAATAGCCGACTGTTTTGGGAAGGACGCTGAGAAAGAGTGTCTCAATAGCCGACTGTTTGGGAAGGAAGCTTGGAAAGGGGGTCTCAATAGCCGACCCTTTTTGAAAGGGAGCTGGGAAATGGGGTCTCAATAGCCGACTATTTTATCACAGTGTATTCATAACATTGGCAACACGAGTATAGGCCACTATACGATAAAAGTGTAGGTAAAGATAAGACAACGCTTTAAAAAGTCGTTAAATGGTCAAAACGAAGTTGGCAAAACCTGATTTCCTTGTTGTTCTATAACCGAAAAAGAATAACTACCCAAATATCATTTCAGTTGCATTCTTTTAGTCAATATATGAGACAAATTATAATAACAGATCGAACTAACTTTCATGGTTACATAGATAGGAGATCTTTTCTTGTTTGAGATTTTAACCTTTTTTTAAGGAGATAAAATAAAGTTGAAGGAGATGAAGGAAGACAAAGAAAAAGCAAATATTGTTGCAGGTCGTTGTGATGTGTGTGCTTGATGTGTTGCTTAGGTATGTGAAGAACGTTAGTTGATCATATCTAGCGAAGATGAATAAAGAAATTTTAAAAAAAAAATTAAATAGAGGGTTGAAGTAAATAGTCTTTAAAGCCCCTTGACCTCTATTATATCCTGCAAAACCAATGCTTGGTTTTATTCAAGTTACATATTCAAAGAGATGCACTTGTTTACAGTTAAAATTTTGTAACTATCAAAATAAAACAAGTAGAAAAAGATGATAAAATTAATAAGAAAGAAAAAACAAAAGAAGCTCCTCCTCTGGTGCAGCAATCAAATGACAGTCTGTCTTTTCCATTCCATTCGCCCAAACTTTTCTTGAATATCCTTGGATTTCTCAATCTGGCATTAAAATTAATTTATTAAGAACTAAAAAAATAATATACAAAGTACTCAACTATTTAACTTACAGCATTTAAAGCTTTGAAAATAGCCTTAATGGTGTTATGAAAATAGCTTAAAAAAATAATATACAAAGTACCCACCTTGGTCTTTTTATATGATGTTTGAATCGCATGTGCTCTTGGAATACAGCTGCTCAAGTTGACAAGAAGCATTTGACGAAAATAGAAAAGGAGGAAAGTGCAGGGACCAAAATGCAAAGTCAAGAATAGTTTGTTATTAGTTTGTTAGGAAGGAATAAATCACAGCTGTTGGTTAGTTAGTACAGCTGTGATCTTCATTGTGTATATATATAGATAAGCTGGCTACAATGTAAAATAACTCAATAAAAGAATTTCTATATTTTTCTCTCTCGTTTATCTTCTTCTCTCAAAGCTTTCTTGAAGCTCTTTAATGGCTTCTCTATTCTTAGATTTTATCATGGTATCAGAGCAATAAATTCCGCATAATTTTTGTTTCATTCTTTTCTTAATCTCTTCTCTATCATCTTCTAATGGCAAATCACTCGCCTACAGAGGATTTTTCTAGTCCTTACTATCTACATCCTAGCGAAAACACAGGGATTTCTTTGGTTTCAGAAGTGTTAAATGGAGAAAACTACTTGTCGTGGTCTAGAGCAATTGAGATTGCTTTATCAGTGAAGAACAAATTAGGCTTTGTTAATGGAGACATCACACAGCCTCCTCTTACGGATTTGATTCTTTTCTCAGCTTGGAACAGGGCAAATAATCTGGTACTTTCTTGGCTTTTAAACTCTATTTCAAAAGACATTAGAGGAAGCTTGCTATACGTATCTTCTGCATTTGAGTTGTATAATGAATTAAAAACTCGTTTTAGTAAAAGTAATGGAACAAGAGTTTTTCATCTAGAGAAAAGCTTGAGTTCAATTTCACAGAATAATAGCTCTATTACAGAGTATTTTGCAAAATTTAAGACAATTTGGGACGAGTATATACATTTTAGACCTCTACCTAGCTGCTCTTGTGGTCACATGAATCAATGTTCGTGTAAACTACTAGAAACTCTAATTGAAAGGCAGCATAATGACTTTGTGATCAAGTTCTTGATAGGATTAAACGAGTCTTATTCATCAGTTAGAAGTCAGATCCTTTTGATGAGTCCCTTGCCAAGTATAAACTCAGTTTTTGCTATGATTCTTCAAGAAGAAAGTCAAAGATTACTCACAAACTCAGCTAGCAATACTCCTGTTCATGCGTTTTATGCAAAGAACAACCCGAGAAGTAATAATCTTTCTGGAAATAACAATTTTATTGAAAGAAAAAGACCAATATGTAGTCATTGTGGCTTTACTGGTCATACTATTGAGACTTGTTTTCAACTTCATGGATATCCCGTTGGATGGGAAGGTTCAAGAGGTAAAAGAGTTTACAACAATAATCAAAGGCCTTATACTCCAAAAGCACATTATGCAGTAGCTCAAGAAGATGATGATGCAGATTTTAATACTCAAGAATCAAAAACACTCAGCTTAAATGATTTTACTCCTGAGGATCTTGCAAAACTAATGGCACTTGCGCATGGAAATGCAGATAATTCATCTACTCCTTCTGCGGTTCATCATGTCTCAACACAAGAAGGTACTTTCCATGCTAATACTTGGATTATAGATACAGGAGCAACTGATCATCTAGTGTATAATCAATCACTTTTCACTAGTAATGTTACAATAGTCAATATACCAGTCACATTACCAAATGGTGAGATTATCTCTGCTACTCACAAAGGTAGTATATGTCTAAATGATCATATTACTCTACATAATGTGCTTTGTGTGCCAATTTTAAAGTATAATCTGTTGTCAGTCTCAAGATTAACTAAAGACTCAAACATTTCAGTTGCATTCTTTCCATCTCATTGTACATTACAGGTACAAAAATCCCAGATGATGATTGGGATTGCTTATGAAAGTCATGGTCTATATTACTTCAAATGCTCTTCTTCAAAGATAGCTCTTCAAACTTCAACTGAAGCATTTGACTTATGGCATTCTAGGCTTGGCCATCCTTCAAAGGCCAAACTATCTGCTCTTCAATCAATAGATTCTTCAATTACCTTTCTAAAATCTAATGTGTGTGACTCTTGTCATTTTGCTAAACAAAAGAAGCTTGTGTTTCCTATTTCTGAAAGTTGTACAAAATCTTGTTTTGAAATGATACATTGTGATATATGGGGACCACTTAAACAAGAATCTTACACAGGTCATAGATATTTCTTAACTATTGTTGATGATTTTTCGAGGTGCACTTGGATATACCTTATGAAAGCTAAATCAGAAGTGCATCAACATTTACTCAACTTTTATCAACTTATACTTACACAGTTTAAAACCAAGATAAAGATCATTAGATCAGATAATGGAGGAGAATTTAACCTCTTACAATTTTACTCAGAAAATGGTATAATTCATCAACTGAGTTGTGTGGAAACACCTCAGCAAAATGGTTTAGTAGAAAGAAAACACCAACATCTTCTCACTACAGCTAGAGCATTGATGTTCCAATCTAATCTCCCTTTACAATACTGGTCTGAATCCATCCTAACAGCTGCTCATCTTATAAACAGACTACCAACACCTCTTCTACATAATCTTTCACCCTATCAAGTACTTTACCAAAAACCACCTAATCTCAGTCATCTTAGAGTGTTTGGTTCTCTATGTTTTGCTTCAACATTACTAAACAACAGAACAAAATTTGATGCTAGAGCCATAAAATGCATCTTTTTAAGCTATCCTGTTGGAACCAAAGGATATAAACTCCTCAACATACATAACAACACCACTTTAATTTCAAGAAATGTGGTGTTTCATGAGACTATTTTTCCCTTTTCAAATATAACACCACCTACACAGCTACACTCCTTCCTTTTTCCACCTTCTACCATCACTTACACAGACCATTCAACACCATCCACACCCCAAACCACACCTCAACCAAACACCAATTCCCCACCAACTCAACCAACTCCTACACACTCATCTAATCCAAATCCAAAACCTACCAGAACAAGACATCCACCAAGTTACCTAAAAGACTACATCTGCCCTCCAACATCTTCTTGTAACTCTCTACTCTCATCACAAGATTATAACCATCCTATATATCCCATCACTGAATTCCTTAGCACAAATAGACTATCACAACCTTACACCACCTTCATTGCCTCCATAACTAGCCAAACTGAACCTAAAACCTACAAACAAGCCTCTACATCACCTGAATGGATGGCTGCTATTCAACATGAATTAACAGCTCTTCAAAACAATAACACTTGGGATATTGTGCCTCTTATGTCTAATATGTCTCCAATAGGATGCAAATGGGTGTTCAAACTCAAATATAGAGCTGATGGCACTCTTGAAAGACATAAAGCACGTCTTGTGGCTAAAGGTTATAACCAACAAGAGGGGCTCGATTTTTTCGATACTTTTTCGCCAGTTGCTAAAACTGTTTCTATACGACTTATAATAGCTCTTGCTTCCATCAACAACTGGTATCTTCATCAACTAGATGTAAACAATGCGTTTTTACATGGTGATTTAAATGAAGATGTTTACATGAGTGTACCTCCTGGTCTTCAAGCTCCTGCAAACTCTGTGTGCAAACTAAGAAAAAGTTTATATGGCTTAAAACAGGCTTCAAGGCAATGGTTTGCCAAATTATCTCACTCTCTCACCTCATACGGTTTTAAACATTCTGATAGTGATTATAGTTTATTCATCAAGAGCACTTCATCTTCTTTTATTGCACTATTAGTGTATGTCGATGACATCATTCTTGCCAGTAATTCTACTGAAGAAATTGATAAACTAAAACATTTTCTTCACCAAGAATTCACTATCAAGGATCTTGGAGTACTAAAATACTTCTTAGGCATTGAAGTAGCTCGTAATTCAAGAGGAATTTCTCTTTCACAGAGGAAATATGCTCTTGACATTCTTGATGAATGTGGTTTAATTGATTGCAAACCTGTGTCGTTTCCAATGGAGTCAACATTAAAATTACGAGCAGATGATTCTTGCTTAATGGAGAACCCTTCATCATACAGGCGTTTGATAGGAAGGCTTCTATATTTGACTATTACAAGACCAGACTTAGCCTATTCTGTAAACTCTCTCAGTCAGTTCTTGTCCAATCCAACAACTGATCATTGGAATGCAGCTCAAAGGGTGCTTCGATATGTTAAAGCCACTCCTGGTCAAGGTATTTTTCACTCCTCAACATCAGAAATAAAACTTAAGGCGTTTTGTGATAGTGATTGGGCAGGGTGCCTTGACACACGACGAAGTATAACGGGTTTCTGTGTTTTTCTTGGGGATTCACTTATATCTTGGAAAAGTAAAAAGCAAACTACCATAAGTAAATCCTCAGCTGAAGCTGAATATCGAGCTCTAGCTGCTACAACATGTGAATTGCAATGGCTCATATATGCATTGCGTGATTATGGTATTACTCATTCAGCTCCTGCTCTTGTTTACTCAGATAGTAAATCTGCAATTGCAATGTCAACAAATCCGGTTCAACACGAACGTACTAAACATGTTGACATTGATTGTAAAATCACTCGAGAAAAGCTGTCATCAGGTGTTATTAAGTTGTTCTATATTCCTTCAAATCTGCAGTTAGCCGACATGTTTACCAAACCACTTGGTTCATTGTTGTTTCACAATAATCTCTCCAAGTTGAACATTGTTAACATCCATGTTCCACTTGTGGGGGGATCTTGGAATACAGCTGCTCAAGTTGACAAGAAGCATTTGACGAAAATAGAAAAGGAGGAAAGTGCAGGGACCAAAATGCAAAGTCAAGAATAGTTTGTTATTAGTTTGTTAGGAAGGAATAAATCACAGCTGTTGGTTAGTTAGTACAGCTGTGATCTTCATTGTGTATATATATAGATAAGCTGGCTACAATGTAAAATAACTCAATAAAAGAATTTCTATATTTTTCTCTCTCGTTTATCTTCTTCTCTCAAAGCTTTCTTGAAGCTCTTTAATGGCTTCTCTATTCTTAGATTTTATCATGTGCAATTGTATGTTCCATATGTCTTTATATATAATGAAGATTTCGGAAGCACGTCTCATATGCCTGTGACAAAGCGAATCTTAAATAGCAAGTAAACCTGAAGACCTAGATATATATATATATATATATATATATATATATATAGTGATTAATAAATACCTTCTGAAGAGCAATTGGAACTGCTGGGCCTTTTGCATTTGCATAACCCACAGCTCTGTGATAGTTCTTACAAACTAACTCAGCGGTGTACTTCACAACTTGTCCTACATGTTTTATATTTTATCAGTCATTCATTTATTAAAATAAACAATTAGGAAATTATATTACCTTTGTAACCTTACAGGATCTGTTCACATCAAAACCCTGCATTATCGAGAAATAACTTTATTAAAGTCTAATGAACAATAATACCTATAAATTGAAGTAATAATGCAAATTAGATTTCAAATAATATGCACCATTGGTAATTAGATATACTCCTGACATTTGGGGATAATTAGAGGATTAAATTTCACCATTTGAAACCTCGATATCAAATAGCTAAAAATTCTTCACTATATTATGATCAATTGATGATTAACTTATTCATCTAGTAAATGTGCACTACACAATCACACAATATACACATTATTAACAAGAGAATAAAGATAATAGAAAATGTGTATATTGATTGATTGTAAAACTGTTTACAAGATAGGAATATATATAGTACACAATGTAGAGCATTGTGTGGTATTGCATGACTAACAACTAATTGTACTATTTTGTCTTATCTATGAGTCACTACATGAGTCACTACATGAGTCACTACATGAGCTATCTTATCTTATACACTATTATCCCCCCTCAAACTGATAACTCGTAAGAGTGGAAGTTTGCCCACAAGAGATATAAAGGGTGTAGGTTGTAGGCCTTTGGTAAGTATATCTGCAATCTGCGATGATGAAGGGACATGATGTAGTATAAGTTTCTTCATCTTTACTTGTTCTCGAATAAAATGAAAATCGACATCAATATGTCGTGTTCTAGTGTGAAAGACAGGATTTGTAGCAAGAGCAATGGCAGATTGGTTGTCACAGGCAATAGAAGTAGAACACGTAATCTTTAAACTTTTTAATAAATGAGTTATCCACATTAATTCAGCCGCAACATACGCCATAGCCCTATACTCAGCCTCAGTCGATGATCGTGAAACAGTAGTTTGTTTCTTTGAGCCCCAGGAGATTAAGTTTGATCCAAGAAATATACAATACCCCGTAGTTGATCTTCTATCAGTAGTGTTACTCGCCCAATCGGAGTCCGAATAAGCGCGTAAGGTAGAAGTTGAAGGTACAAATTTTAAACCATAGTCAATTGTACCTTTAATGTATCGTAGCAGCTTTTTGAGACAGTCAAAATCACCATTCGTAGGATGGTGCATGGCTTGACAAATTTGGTTAACAGCAAATGCTATATCAGGCCTTGTAATGGTTAAATATTGAAGTGCTCCAGTCAAACTCCTAAATAAGAAGGGATCTTCAAATGGCTGAAGTGAAAAATCAGATTTGATAGAGTACTTATTCAAGGTTGGTGTTGAAGAAGCCTTACAATTACTCATACCAGCTCTAGTTAATATAGAAGTAGCATAACTACTCTGAGATACAGTGATACATTCCGATGAAGATTGAATTTGAAGGCCAAGAAAATAAGACAAATTGCCAAGTTCTTTCATCTCAAAACGATTTTTCAAGGCTGATATGAGTGATAAAATCTCAGTTGAAGCTGAGCCTGTAATAACTAAGTCATCTACATAAATTAATACTATAGATAAGTTATCACCTGAGCCTTTTGTGAACATTGATGTATCAGCAGGACATACAACAAACTGAAGAGACTCAAGAAATGAAGTTAAAAGCAAATTCCAAGCTCTTGGAGCTTGTTTAAGACCATATAGAGATCTTTTTAGCTTACACACATAATGCGGATGTTCTTTGTTAATGAAACCTTGAGGTTGAGTCATATACACCTCTTCCTCTAAATTGCCATGTAAAAAGGCATTTGATACATCTAATTGATGTAATTTCCAGTTAGAAGAAATAGCAAGTGATAATACAACTCTCAGAGTTTGATGTTTGACCACAGGAGAGAAGGTTTCAGTGTAGTCTAACCCATACTCTTGTAAGAAACCACGAGCCACAAGTCTGGCTTTATATCTTGCAATTGAACCATTAGCATTTTTTTTTTAACTTATATATCCATTTGCAAGTAATAGGAACTCTACCATGAGGAGGTGGAACTAGTTCCCAAGTATTTTGTTTCTTTAAGGCTGTATATTCATCATTCATTGCCATTAACCAACATTGAGAATTGATAGCTTCCTTAAAGGTAGTAGGTTCAACAAGAGGAGGTGTAAGAGAGATATTTTGACACTTATAAGAAGGTTTTAAAGAACCTGTTTGTTTTCTGGTGACCATAGGGTGTCTAGTTTGTATAGGAGGAGGTGTAGGTGAAGGATTATGTATAGGTGGAGAAGAGGGTTGGTCATTTGGTAACTCAGGCTGAGATATATGTGCCTGAGGTGTAGAGTTTATGACAGATGAGAAAGGGTGAGAAATAGAATTAGGATTAATATGAGACTCAAACAAATCAATATAGGGTGTAGAGGGTTGATCATGGTGAGAAGTATCAATAGAGAATGAACTTTCAAAAGGGAATTGACACTCATTGAAAACAACATGTCTTGAGATAAAAACCTTTTTAGATGACAAAGAATAACATTTGTAACCCTTGGAATGTGAGCAATAACCAAGGAAAGCACACATTTCAGATTTAGGTGCAAGTTTATGAGAGCTATATGGCTTGAGCCATGGATAACAAAGACACCCAAAGACTTTAAGATGAGAGTAAGAAGGTGTAGTTTTATAAAGCATCTCGTAAGGAGATTTATTCTGAAGTGAAGGTGTGGGCAATATATTTATTAAATAGACACTAGCAGATAAGGCTTCAAGCCAAAATTTGTGAGGTAGTGAACTATGAGTTAGCAAGGTTCTAGTGGTTTCTATCAAGTGTCTATGTTTTCTTTCAGAAATGCCATTTTGTTCAGGTGTGTGAGGACAACTAGTTTGATGAATAATGCCTTTTGATTGAAGAAAATTTTGCAAAATGGAACTAGTATATTCACCACCATTATCTGACCTTAGAGTTTGAATTTTTAGTTTGAATTGAGTAAGAATCATTTCATAGAATATTTGAAATACTTTAGGAACATCTGATTTATGAACAAGAGGATAAATCCAAGAAAATCGACTGAAATCATCAATAAACACAATGTAATACTTAAAAGAAGAACAAGATGCAATGGGAGATGGACCCCAAACATCTGAGTGTATTAAACTAAAGGGAAATTTACTTCTAGATGTAGACAAAGGAAAAGATAGCTTGTGAGATTTAGAAGTAGCACAAGAATTACATAAAACACCATTGAAATTATGCTTTGTATCTAAAATATGAGACAAAGTAGATGACACATTTGAAGAGGAATGTCCAAGTCTAAGATGCCACAGATGAGCTTGTGAAGAAACTGTTGAAGAAGAAAGACACTGAATCTTGGAGGGTGTGAATGAGGGAGAAACCACGGTTGACTCAACGCGAAGAGGATATAGACCACCTTCACAAGGGCCCTGAAACAAGAGTTTGTGAGAGGCTAGATCATGAATAGACACATAATTTGCATTAAACACAACACAACAATTGTTATCTCGAGTAAATTGAGAAATAGAGAGTAAATTTGAGGCAATTTTTGGAACATGTAAGATAGAGTTAAGGTATAAGGGTGAGTTGTTTAAGGAAAGCTTACGAGTCCCAATGTTGGCTATATCCAAAGCATGACCATTACCAACAGCTACAGAGTTAGCACCAGAATAAGTTGAAGAGTTTTGAAGCATACCTTGATCTGGTGTGACATGACTATTAACCCCAGAATCTAAATACCATAACTCTGGATTATAGTTTGATGAAGATGAATTATAGTTAGATGACTGTGGAGTATTATAAGATGTAGAAGAAGATGGTGAGCCGAGTTGAAATTAGATGAATTATAATTAGCAACTGTAGTGTTGTGAGCTGAGTAATTTTGTCTTTGCAAAGCTTTTGGTGAAGGGAAAGTGACAAAATCAGCACGAGAGTAACAATCTATTGCAGAGTGACCAAAACGAACACAAATTTGACAGGTAGGTACATTTGAATTAGAGGAATTTGAAGAATTGTAACCTGAATATGAGGGATTTGGTGATGAATTATTCCCAACTGTTCCTCTAGCACGTCCACGACCTCTACCACGAGGCGAATATGCACGTCCACCTCTGTTTGAAGGCATAGACTGTGGTGAGGATGAAGTAAACAAGGCTGTGTGAGAGCTTTGTAAATTCTCAGTCGAATCAGCCATAGAAATATGGAGTTCTTCAGAAATTAATAAGCTACTTAGCGAATGAAAGCTTAATGTCGAAGTATGAGCATTAGTTATCCGAATACTCGACTTAAATTGATTATATTCATGTGGAAGACCTTTAAGAGTGTACATGATGATGTCTTCAAGTGGAAGCGCAGATGAAGCTGTTTCAAGACCATCACATAGGTCTTGAATTTCTGATAAATACTCAGACATACGCTTATCACCCTTCTTGATGTTACACAGCTTCATCTTGAGTTGATGTATGTGTGTTCGACATTGAGATACAAAAATCTCCTCAAGCTTAACCCAAACATCATTTGCACTAGCTAACTTAACCACTTGAGTTAAAACAGACGGAATCATAGATGAAAGTAAAGAAACCTTTAGTTGCTGATCTTCGAGAATCCATGTAGAATACAATGGATCGGTAACTGCTGGAATATCAGCTTGATTAGTAACACGAGTTAAATAGCCATGGGCTTCAAGAACAGCTTCAATCTGAGCTCGCCATAAAACGTAGTTAGAGGCATCTAGTTTGACCTGCACTAAACCACTCCAGTTTTGTCGAAGAAGAAGCAATCCTGGAGGAATAGATGCACTAGATGTAATCATCGGAGAGGAAGACGAGGAAGGAGTGGATGAAGAAGAAGCCATAGGAAGAGTGCAGCGGAAAGAAGAGGAAAATTTAAAGTGAATAAGAAAAGCTTGAAATCGCCATTAATGGCAGATGAAGAAAACAAGCTTTGTTTTAAAAAAAAAATATCTTGCTGGCTCTATGATACCATATTAACAAGAGAATAAAGATAATAGAAAATGTGTATATTGATTGATTGTAAAACTGTTTACAAGATAGGAATATATATAGTACACAATGTAGAGCATTGTGTGGTATTGCATGACTAACAACTAATTGTACTATTTTGTCTTATCTATGAGTCACTACATGAGTCACTACATGAGTAACTACATGAGCTATCTTATCTTATACACTATTACACATGTATATAACTAGTTACACAATCAGTGCAAATATAAACATAAGAATGCTGATAATTATACCAGCATCAGTGAAGGCCTGGAGAAGCTCCTCATGGCGATGGATTTTTTTTCTCAAAAATTTCGAATTCTTTTCTAATAGCATCGTAGGTAAAGTGTTCATCATCATCATCATCATCAGATTCTGAATCAGAAGGTTCCTTGTATTGCATAAGGCGGTCTTATTCACCGCCTTTTAATTTCTCCTTCTCAAGTTTCTCGATCTGTTTTTCTTTATTGAGGTCGCTGATGAGCGTGACAACAATGAAATAGATAACATGTATTGAGAAGTAGAGAATAAATAAAGATAGTGGGGAATATGAATAGCAATGGCTTTCAATCGAACAAATGACTTGACTGACATCTTATGGATATGGAGGAAGACTAAAGACAGAAATTCATTGAAGAGAATTGGAAAATTGATTGAGTGATGAGGAAAGGGATTGAGAGAAAGTCCCATGAGAGAGAGGTGAAGGAAGATTTAAATATTTAGTATATACTTAAAAACAAATATATAAAATGCAAATACACTACTTGAGCAATGTTCAATAGTTGTCACTACTTGAGCTATCATAGAGAACTTCAACTCACTACAAAAATCAATTTGTCCTCAAGCCGGCGAGTATATGTGTATGAGCATTACAGTTTAATTTAAGTTATAAATATAAGCCGAAAGTGATGGCTAGAAGAAGAGCAAAAGCAGATCAGCTAAAATGCATCATCTGAAAGCTCAAAAACACTTCATGTTAACAATTGAAGGACCCCTCTCATAATACTCGGACTTTGAAATCCACATCTGCACATCAGAATACAAGTCACCATCAGTTTTCCTAAGCAAAAGTTTACTGAATTTTATATTATCAACAAGATCACAAATATTTATTACCTGTTGGAAGGTATTGAGGGATGCTAGCATTGATCCGCCTAACCAGGCACTATAAATCCCTCCCTTTGGTTCAATAACTTGAACATTCTCTTTGTCAGGAGCAAGAGCACATATTTCCTTACTAACACGACTAGCAAAGCCAGGAATCATTGTTGAACCACCACTAAGAACAATTGTTTTGTATAAACTTTTCCTGATATCTTCGTCACACTTCATAATTGAGTTGTTGGCTAATTGATGAATGCCCGGTGTTTCAAATCCAAAAATTGAAGGCTTGAAGAGAACCTCCGGACAAAAAAACCTGCTTGAATGGAACTCGAGTATTTGCCCATCAGGCAACTCATAGATTTCTTCAACTGATGCGGGGTTCTCTTTCGCTAATTTTGATTCCTTTTCATAATCAAGTGCTACATACCAATATTTCTTTTTTACATCCTCAATCTGATATCTACATCTAAAAGGATTATTCTGCAAGCCAAGTTCAGTTAGGAACTTCATCAGGAATCGTTCAAGATCTCGTCCACCAATATCTAATTGTGAAGTTGCATGTTGAAGTGCGTAACCTTCATAAATAGGAACTGTGTGGCTCACGTTTTCTCCAGATTCAATTACAATACCAGTTGTATGACCAGTAGAATACAAAGAAGCAATTGACTGAATGGTGACATAGATGGCTGGAACATTAAAAGACTCAAACATAATTTCAGTCATCTTTTCTCGGTTTAGTTTTGGGTTTAATGGAATTTCGGTGAGAAGAACCGGATGCATTTCGGATTCAACAGAAAGCTCATTTTTGAAGGTGTGATCCCAAATCTTCTCCATATAATCCCAATTATTGAAAATACCACTTTCAATGGGTTTAAAAAGGGAAACGATGCCTCTTTTAGAATAGGCTTCACGTCCAATATAAAAATCTTTATAAAATCTAAAGCGTTGAAGAAGTTCAGCATGTCGAGATATACCAATGACAGATTCAAACACTGAAAACGGAACATCATCACCAGCAAAGCCAGCCTATTGGATAACCACAACAATAGTGCAATTAATAATCAAAGATCGATCAAGGGAAATAATATGTTGAAATTAAAAAAAACAACACATGTACACAATTTTAGGTAATCTCCGATGACAATGACTAACTAACCTTAATTGAGTGGCTTCCATTGTCCAATACGATTGGTTTCAACATATAGTTGCTTCCATTAGACATCTTATGCAATCTTCAGCTACAAAGGTACTGAGATCGACAAATGGCTCTACGATGTACCAAAAATGAAAAGCGTAACAGCACCATAATGTCCCAAGAAAACTTATCACTTGTAATGTTTCTTATTTCCTTCTCCTCTATCTAGTGACTCGTTTTATTTTCAGATCCTATTATCTTTCCTTTCTTTCTTAGTCTCCCTGTGAAACTGCAGTGGTTTCGCAACGTGATTTAATTGGAAATGAAACATAAATTTTCTTGATTCAATTTTATTTTGTTTCCATTAAATTGATATACGAAACTAGAGAGCCTATTTAATTATTTATCATTGAACAATAAAGCATTCTGTTGTTTTATTATAAATCACCTCTCCCTTATGGGTAACTTATGAGTAGCTTTACCTTTAATTCTCTAGTCTCTAGTGTGAATATAGGTCAACAATCAAGAGCGGGGTATATATATTGAGTCGGTCTTTCCTACAACCGCTGTAGGTAACTAGGTATACATGTAAAAAAAATTAATTAGCAATTTGTTATTCTACCTTTGGATTGGATTTTATTTTGTGAGACTCTAATGAATTGTTGATACATGTTCTTTTTGATGTATTAGTTTTGAGTAATGATATTTGTCACCCTTTTTGTATCACCTTTTTATCACCTCCTACGTGTATGCCTACATGTTCTAAACTTTTTTACTATTTTACTCTTCAAGCTGTGTGTTATTTTTCGTTCCATCTTAATTATTAATTGTTGTTTCGCCTCTTATTTTAGTGTATTTTGTTGTTCTCATAAGAAAATTGTTGATATAGTGTCCACTATTTGATATACACATGTGTCACGCATGCAGAGTTTCGATTTATTTTAAGTTACCAAATTATAAATAAAAAAAACCTGGCAGTTTGAGACTCGAGGTGGGTATTGTCACATCGGTCGTTTTCTTGTCCACCAGAGGATTCTCGCTCATCGATCAAACACTCCATCTTCCATTGACGCAAGCAAGAGGAAGAACACTTACTAATCAAGCAGGTAGGTGTTGTGTATTGTATAATTAAAAGACACGGAGAATTAATTTGCGAATTGTATTCCATTGTATGCCAAGAAAATATTTTATTCGAAACGTTTAGAGTAAAGAAGAAAATGGTGAAAAATCTTGGGAAAAAAACAATAGGAATGAGTAAGTTTTGTAGGTTTAGGTTTGAATTGAACTATCTATTACGGTAAATTAGATATTTTTCATGGATTAAAAGGGTTTAACCCACTGTTTGTATTTTGGTGATAGTGGGGCGTCGCGAGTGAGTAATCCATCTTGGGTTTCTGTACCGTCGAATGCCGCTGAGTATTTTGCGTAAGTTTATTAGTTACTGTTCTAAAGAATGTTGTTTTACTAAGTAATTTTGTTTTGTCCTAAATTATAAACTATGAGTTTGTCTTAATTAGTCAATGTATTGGGCGAGAAGTTCTGGAAAAATGTCCTAATGCGATTTTGGATTGAGGTGCTCAAACTCAATTATTTTTTAAATTACCTGCTGATCGAAGGGTTGTATACGAAGATGCATTTCTTGTTAGCAAGCATCAACGGGCTGAACAAAAAGTTTTCCAAGAAGTAGAGATGGATAAGACTACGGAGGCAAGCAGGTATGTAGTAATGCTTTTATTATTTAATTTGAAATGGATAAGTGGGTGAACACATTGTATATTCAAATTTATGTTATATTTTACCTTTTATAGACATCTAATATTATTCGTTATACCCTTTGCCTTGATGATGATGAAGCATTGATTTGGTTTTCATCGTATGTTATATATTCATTAAATTTTATATTTTAAGCTAATGGTGTGGGTGTATTAGGTGTATTTTACCGTTGTTGGTTGTACTACAGTGTCTTATCTCTGTAATGGTAACTGGTTTTTTCAAAGGCACAGAGAATGTGATGGTTATTGAAATTTATTGCATGAAGGAGGTATTTTGGAATAATAGTGTGTTTTTCTTGGAGGGTTATTAAAATTTTATTGCATGAAGGAAGTAGTTTGGAATAATAGTCTGTTTTTCTTTTTAATAGTATATATCAAATCAGGTACTCTCCGGGTTAATAAGATTTTTGTTATTTAGTGATTCCCTTAATTCAATCAATTTTTAACAATGTCGACACATGTTGAGCATTTAATATGTAGTAGTTTTTTTTATTGTGTCGTACATGAATTGGTAAAAGTTTTTATAATTGAAACTAAAAGCAGATTTTGTAACATCATCCAGTACAATGGAACAAAACTAGCCCATGTGTGGCACCAATATGTCTATATATAAACTTTACCTAAGAAAGTCATTTTTTTATTTAAAATTTGATGTCTTATGTAGTTTTTATTTTAATTTAGGTGAAACTTGTTTCCTAAGTTTCATTAACAAATATTAGCGCGTTAAGCGATAAACTAACTGTCGTGCAAAGGCAGGCGGACATAGAGATGGGATTCAAAGGGCTACTTGATTTTCCAAAGGCCATCTTGAAGCCCGATATATGTCAACTTATGGCAGAAGCTTTTGACCCGGAAACAAGTTCCTTTAAAACCATGGGTAGTAGCCTTTCATTTTCTTATTTGAATGTTCGTAAGGTATTAGGGATACCTAAAGTAGGATCTTTACCCCCGCTAAGAGGAGTGGGTTGCCTCAAAGTTAAGGCTTTAGAGATTGCCTTTAGGGCCCATTTTGTGAAGCAAAATGCAGTAGATTTGAAAATATATAGAGAAGAGATTCTTTAAGTGTAAAACTCGTGGATATTTGTTCAAGATTTTGTTCATGTTGTATGTAATAGGTTTTTTTTGTCCGCATCCAACATTTATGGAATCGATATGTCATTTTTTATGTGGTTAAGAAAGTAGAGTTGATACCTCAATATACTGGTCTCGTTTGGTATATGGTGATATATGCAAAGGAATAGATGTTTTTACGGGGGCGAGCCCGAATGTTAAATCCAAGTACATTTTTGGGTGTGTATACTCCCTCCGTTCATTTTTATTTGTCCATCTTTCTAAAAAGAGGTGTCCAATATTATTTGTCCAATTTGTAATATCAAGACACTTTTTCTCTATTTTTTCCAAGAATACCCCTAATTAAATAGTATAAAGAGTGTTGCAATAAAGGACCCTATGTATATTAATTATGGGCAATTGTGTAAAATAGAAGAGTATTAAATGCTCTTTTTAATATTTGTGCACCAAAAAGGTGGACAAATAAAAATGGACGGAGGGAGTATGTGCTACAGGTGCGTTAGATGGTTTTTTTAGCAACGTATTCCTTATTTTTGTATTTTAGTAGATTACCAGGTTTTTTATTTTGAGATACTTGAACATTGTTGTTAAGTACATTAATGTTTTTTACGTATTATTCCTTCAACACGTTCAGCGATTAAACAAACAGTAGTCGTTCCACTAACCTTGTCATTCTATCGTAACTGGGACACGTTCCAAACTTCTAAGAAGTTAAGGGAGTTGAACAATTAGGGTGGAACAAACTATACCAGGTGTAGATTTACTGAGTTGGAGATGGAGGAAGATGAAGACGAGGATGTGATACAAAAGTCAATTCAAGTAGTAAAGAAGGACAACTTGGAAGAGGTGTTTGGAACCCCTATGAGTGGGACTAATAACCAAAGTGGATTTTCATGTAGCATGGGTCAGGAGGTAGTGGGTAGAGGGAAATTTGAAGATTAAGGGGATTTGTGCAAACGATAGCCGGCGCTATCAGTGTTAAGGGTAAGGGTTTCGTAACTGTTAAAGGCGGAGATTCGTGTAGAAAATATGGTTTGCAAGCGGATTCTTAGGTGTCTAGGGATGTGGAAATGGGTTGTGGAACACCAACTCACCATGTTCAGTCGAGCATGTGAAAAGGACACGATTCGCTAATGAAAGTGCACATGGCCCAATCTTTGGATGTAAACCCTAGTAGGGTTAAAGGTGATATAGTGGTTTTGTCAAGTGCTTGTAAGACCCTTACTCAAGGTCGTGGTATGCAATATTATATACATAGGGGTCCTCAAAATGGCTGGTCTGATTATTCACTTGCAATAAACAAAGATGACAAGGAGTTATTCAACTATTTGAATGACCCGAGACCAGACCCCAGGTAAGAACACCTCCAAGCACTTGTTGTCGTGTTTTTTAATATTCCAAGACTACTAAGAGGTGGTGCTAATGAATAACTGGTGTCGCCTAGGGTGTGATAAAAATAAGATAAATAATAAGTCATAAAACAACGCACTCTCACCCTAGACAGGCACAGTACTGCAAGTATTAGAGGACGTATGCAAGTTTTAATGATAAGTTGAGTTCGTTCTCATGGACTTAGTGTGTTAGTCGAATGGGTAGTAATAATGAGTAAGAAGTAATTAATTAAAGGACAGGAAATAAAAAGAATAAATTTCGAAATATTAAATTAAACTAATTAATTAAAAGACAGTAAATTAAATACGAAGAATATGAGATGAGAAATATAGCTTAGGTTTTGCTAGTATGCACTAATCCTTCTAATTCTTTCTATCAAATCTAGTTAATAAGGGAGATAATTAGCTCTTAGATATTTAGTCAGGATTCTAAATTCCCATACCTTAGACCTTGAGAGCGACTAAGGGGGCTACGGACACACCACGAGGCTGGTTCAAATAGGGTTACAAGCGCTACCAAGGACCTAAGCAATCAATTTTCATACATGGTGATAGTGGTTAAATTATACTCTAATGACTATCTAGTTAGAACTAGTGTTGTCAGGACCAATATCGACACAAGACGTTATGTGGTGTTTCAATAATTAGACACCCAGCTAAGGCGATCATCTAACTACTATTAAGGTAATCCTATACTCGTGCACTAGCAAGGAAAACAGTCATTAAATCAAAACACATAAACAAATATAAAGGTAAGCAGCTAATATCAGATTAAAACATTAAATTCACAAAGAAACTTGGATAGAAAGAAATTAGAATTCGATCTTGAGACGAAGACCATTTCCCGGGTCCAAATCGGACGAGGAAAGTCTTCGATCTTGAGACGAGTGAGTCGGGTTCGTCATCTTAGTGAAGTTCCGTGAAGAAAAATCTATGAGTTAGGCGCTAGATCGGATAGATTTAGGAGAAAACTCTCTAACCTTTCTCTAGATTTTTTTTTTTTTTGGTTAGATATTTACTAACAAATCAAAAAATGGAGTATAAACCAAATTGTTCACTTCAACCGAAAAAGGCTATTCTATCTCATACGGTAAAAGGCTTCCATGTATAAATATAGAGTAATGCTGGGTATCACCCAAAAAGTGATCACCCAAATATCACCTTCCTAGGTGGTCCAATCAAACTCTTTCATATAAGAAAGAGAAAAAAATAATCAGGAAAGAGAAACAGTTTAATTGGACCACCTAGGAAGGTGATATTTGGGTGATCACTTTTTGGGTGATACCTAGCATTACTCATAAATATATACTTACATCTGCAGGCGCCAAATGGATATTTACTGCAAAACAATTCAAAAATGAGTATAAGACAAAATTGCTCACTTTTTTTTTTGGACGTTGGGAGGTACCTAGGCACCAAAATAAAAGAAAAACGATCAACCGATTCCTAATTTACTAAATCTAGAAGACAAGTCGAAAATACTAAATGCATTCCGACGTAAAATAGTTGCCGCGTGCCTAGCTTCCTTCGCGAGCTTATCCGCTTTGCTGTTGAGCTTCCTACTGACGTGATGGAAAGAAACTTGCCCGAGCTCTTCAGCGTTGTGGATAATCTTACGCAGAATGGGTTGGATATTCCACCGTGCTGCTGACACCTGCTTCGTACCTTGAATAATCTCAAGGTTATCTGAGTATATCACTATCTTTTCCCCTGGAAAATTTGCACCTAATTGCGTAGCTTTAAGAACTGCGTTAGCTTCTCCCTCCAGGGCCGATTTGCAATCCGGGTTAAAGCTGTGTTCAAATGATGTATTATTATTGTTGTGAACTCCTATAATTGCTGCCCCTATGGGTTCCCATTTGTTCGAGAAAGACGCATCACAAAAAAAAAAAAAAAAAAGGTCTTGATTTTGTTCATCTCTGCTTGTGTCTGTGTTTGCCTCCTCTTTTTTGTTGAAACCTTTATAGTTTTCCGTGATCTAGTTAATCCCGTGGACTTCCTGCATTAATTTCTTTGATGCAATATTGATCCTTGTACCACATACTGTAATCCCCTCGTGTATTGCTTTCATCTTTGCCTTCCAGATGTTCCAAAGGTTGATCATAATAAAATCCCGTACTACTTTTTCTTCCCAGCCTCCTTTAGTAAAAGTTTGGATAATCTTTAAAAACCAATTCTCTATTTTGTCTTCAAATGTATCTTGAATTTTTATTTGTAGGATGGACCCTGCCCATATGTCCTTGCACATATTACAATGGAGAAGTAGATGCTCTTCATCTTCACTATTATGATTACACCATAAGCAGTTCGTAGCATCCGCACATTTCCTCTTATATAAATTGTTTCTAGTAGGAATTGCATTATTGACCAATCTCCACATAAATAACTTAATCTTTTTTGGAATATTAGAACCCCATATTGTTTTCCAGATTTTTTATTCTTGCATTACCTTGGTTCCTGTTGTTGATGCCTTATTAACTATTTGCTCTTCTGTTATAACCTTATACCCTGTTTTTGTATCGAATTTTTCATCTCTCGAGAAAGGCCAAATGAACTTATCCTTCGTATCAAAATCTTTTATCTTAGTTTTCATTATCAGATTTATAATTGGTTCGGGAAAGAGATTGTCTAACTTCTCCAAGTCCCATTCATCCTTATTTTCCTTCATTAGTTCGTTGACTTTTGTAATAGTCGTTCCTTCTGGTATTTCTAATTTCCAATCGGTATCTATCCATTTCTCGTTCCATATATTAGTATCTATGCCGTTTCCTATCATCTTTATTCCGTGTTTTGTTATGAAGTCTCTGCCTTCTATAATACTTGCCCAGCTCCATGTCCTACTTTGTCTGAGTTTACAGGTCAAAAGGTTAGATTTATTGAAGTAGATACCTTTGAGTAATCTCGCTGCTAGGTTATCCGGACTATTCATCAGTCTCCATGCTTGCGCTGCTAGTAGAACCGTATTCATTCTCTTGAAATCTTTGAAACCCAATCCCCCTATTAATTTGCTTACTGCAATCTTTTCCCAAAAAACCCAATGTATCCTGTTTCTTTCACCTGAACTCCACCAAAAATTAGAAATGGCAGAAATAAGTTTATTGCAAAAATTAATAGGAAAAGAGAAAATAGACATGTAATAGTTTGGGATGGCTTGAAGTATTGCTTTAATGAGTACTTCTTTGCCGCCTTCTGAAAGTAGCTTCGCTTTCCAGCCTTCCGTATTTTTGAACACCTTCTTCGCTATCCATTCTAGAGATTCCACTTTCGACCTTTTATGACAAAGTGGAATTCCAAGATAATATCCCAAATCTTCTGTCTCTGTGATGTCCATTTTTGTTGTAATTTCATTCTTCATATCGTCTGGTGTTTCTTTGCTAAAAAGGATGGCTGATTTATGGAAATTGATTTGTTATCCAGACCCCGAGCAGTAGGTATCTAAACATTCCTTGAAATGATCCATATTCATGTCTTCCAAATCTAGAAAAAAAAAAGAATCATCTGCAAACAAAAGGTGAGAATCGTCGGGCAGTTCCTGTTAATTTTTATACCTTTGATCAATTTGTTATCTATATAGTGATCGATAATGCTAATAAGAGATTCGGTCATAATAGAACAAAGAAAGGGTGAGGGGGGGGTCAACTTGTCTAAGACCCCTACCCGGTTTAAAGTTCTCGAGCCTTTCACCATTTAAATTGATATTAAAAGAGACTGAAGTGATACAATTCTTCATCCAATTTATCCAAGTTTCGCTAAAACCTAGTTTATTTAAAACCTTAAAAAGGAAATCCCATCTTACCTGATCGTAAGCTTTTGCCATATCAATTTTTATTGCAGCCATGTGTTTCTTGTTTTTCCGTTTCCTACTCATAAAGAAAGATATCTCTTGCGCTATAATAATGTTATCCTGTATCGCTCGACCTTTAATGAAAGCCGATTGCGTCGGGGATATAATACTATTCATAATCTCCCTTAAGCGATTCGAAAGAATCTTTATAATGATTTTATAAATAAAGTTGACACATAAAATCGGTCTAAAGTCTCCTAAATTTTCTTGTATCGTTCCTTTGGGGATCAATGTTATTAACGTATCATTAATCGTTTCAACTGAACAGTTATTATCAAAAAAATCCACAATAATCTGTAACACATCCACTTTAATTATATCCCAAAATTCTTTGTAAAACTTACCATTAAGTCCATCTGATCCAGGTGCTTTTGAGGCAGATAATTCCGTGATAGCCCTTTCTACTTCTTCCATCGTAGGCTTGTTTGTTAGTTCTTCGTTCATGCTGCTAGTAACACGGGGTTTAATAAATTCAATAGCCTTCTGCATATTCTCTTCAGTACCTATGTTTTCTCTGAACATGTCCTTATAATAATCCTGAAAGCAACTTTTAATGTTTTCTGAATCGTTGGTCCATACTCCGTCAGCGTTTTTTATTCTGGTGATTCGATTTAGTTTTCTACGTTTTATCGTAGCTAAATGAAAAAAAATCGTATTTTTATCTCCATAGATGAGCCAGTTTTGTCTAGCTCTATCGCTCCAATATTTTTCTTCTTTATCATATTCTATCTTTATTCGTTCTTTAATTGCATTCTCTTCTTTAGATGTATCTCTATCCTCTTTCATACTATTGATTTTGATAAGTCTATCTTGAAGAGCTTTAATAGTTTTTTCATGATTTTTAAAGTTTTTCGAGCTCCACTTAGTTAGCTCTTTCTTAGTAAGTTCCCTTTTCTTTATAAAGTTCAGTATAGGGATCATATCATAAGGAATTCTCCAACTATTGTCTATTACTTCTTTGCAATCGTTATTATCTAACCATCTAGTTTCAAATTTAAAGTGTTTTTTTCCTATTTTCATATTTATATCAAAATGGAGAAGTAGGGGAGAGTGATCCGACCCTATTGCAGGAGGTATATGAATTTGTGATCTTGGGAATTTCTCCATCCATTCATAAGTTGCCATTCCTCGGTCTATCCTTGTCTTGACATTCTTTTCGCCTTCCATCATGTTAGACCACGTGAAAAAACAACCGTTAGAGTTTATTTCCGCTAGTAAATTATTATGAGTAAACTCTAGGAAAGCATTAATATGATTTATATTAGCCTGGTTCTCGCTTTGTTTTTCCGTAATGTTAAGTATCTCATTGAAATCCCCTAAAATCATCCAAGGTTCTCTAATTCCCTCACTCTATCTTGTTATATCATTCCATATTTCTACTCTTTGATTAAAATCATTAGGGGCATGTAAGAAAATCATAAAGTACGAAAAAGATAGTTCGTTAACTAAAGCAATAACATAAGAATTACAACTAAAAATAACACTAAGATGCACATTAGAGTGCCACAAAACCAAGAACCCCCCCAGAATGGAAAGAATTTCCAGAGGGTTCGACAAAATAGGAGTTACTGAAACCAAACCTCGCCACCACTTCCTGAGAGTCTACCTCTCTCAACATCGTTTCACAAAAGGCCACCACAATAGGACGATATTGAGCTATCATCGAGCTAATTCTTGATAATGTTAAGGGCGCTCGTATTCCCTGAACATTCCAAAACAATGTTGTCATTTGAACCTCACGGCTTTTTCGGAGTTGCCGCCTCCATTCTCCTTCTCAAACTCTTCCTCCTCATTAGCTTCCGCGGCTTTATCATAGGAGTAGCCGCCTCCCTTTTGATTGTTCTTACCCTTATTAGCATCATCATATATATAGTTCAAGTCATTCTCCCCTTCTCCTCCTTCATAGTCTACTCCAAAATAATTTCCTTCACGTTCATTACTCCTTTCTTCTTCTTCCTCAGCCACCATCGTGTAAAGTTGACCGCTTTGTAGCTTCCCCTTGTATTTATAATAGGTGAACTTATGGTATTTATAATTAAATCCCATAGCGCACCAGTGAGTTGTTGAATTTATCCAAACTTGTCCACCGATCTCGATAATCTGATTTGTTAATGGAATCCTCAACAGGCCATCGATCTCCATATGCGTTGTTATGTTAAAGTGATGGAGTGTGCACCTTTGATTTTCGAAATGACTCCATAATTGTCCATCGATCTTCGTACCAACTTCCTTTCTTTGATTGTTAAAATACTTCCATAAATATACAACCCTCTTCATTAAGCTTCTATTTTCCTCCGTATCTCTTATCTCTTTTTCATCGTTACAATCCGTTCGATACTTATTCAAACTCCATTTACTCCTTTTGGTGTTAATATTCACTATCGCACAAAACTGTTGATGCGATAGATGGCCATCGATCTTCATAACTTTACCACTCACTTCTAATTCATCTCTATCTTGAATCAAAAGCACTTCCCATATGTTTAACACTAACTTAACTGTATATGTCCAAACCCATGTGTTAAAACAGGTCGAATTACAGAGTTTATGATTCTTATTTTTCCACAAAGTCAATTGTTTAATTTTCCTAGCTTCATTCCAATTCCCAACAGTAGATTGTTGCGCCTTCCTGGCCCACCAGGCCCACCAAGATAGCAAGACCAGAAAGCCAGTCCATAGCTTATCCTCCATCTTCGTCCATAGCGATATCTCTTCAGCCATTCCGTTCGTTGTCTGTTGAACAAGTAACCATTCAACGAAACTAATATCCTTACTGTTATACACCTTGCCTAGTGTCTTAATCATATCTCCAAGGATTTGAATCAACCTGCTTTAGCGTTTCCTATGTGTGCGTATTATATTAAATAGCCTTATGCTAAATCCATTGCTTCCATTGTAGCAAGCCCCTGCTCTATGATTCATCGCACTCCACCATCTGAAACCTATTCTCCATTCTCTGGAGATGAGACCCTGCCGGAGATGAGACCCTCTTTTGAGCCCTATTATCTTGTCGTTAAACTTAACCCTACTTTGGAACAGGATGCCCCAAAGAGACCCACCATTACTCCATATCCTGTGTGTTCTCTGCCGTGAATCCAAACCCGTATTATCTGTATTACCTTCGAAAGGAAAAGAAGAAGAAATCAATTCCACTCGACTCTGATTTCCAAAGCTTCGTAGCCTTGCTGCAAGTCTCTGATTCAGCCGTCCATCAGTTGATATCCCCATTGAACAAAGCCCCCGAGAGAGTAGAGATAGGTAGCCCTTCGCGTGGCTCCTTCTCTGTAGCTTGTACACGAAGAAGACGAGACAGAGACCCAAACCCGATTCAAACCAATGTAACCTTAGGAGAGAGAAAAGAAAAGGCCTAATTTTTAGAGAGAGAAGAGAGCGTTTCCGGTGACCCTAAATTGCTCACTCCAATAGAAGTCTTTTATTGTTAAAAAAAAAATAGAAGTCTTTTCACCGTGCATCACTTCTCATACAATAAAAGACTTCCAATCATATTAATGGCCATTGTAGATTTTGTATAAAAATATAATAAATATAATTAAATCAGATAATTCTGAAAAATTGTAAAAGTAATGAGATTAGGTTAAAAAATAATTTTTTACCTTAATTTGGTTCTTCAAGCCGGTTGATGATGGTGGTGGAAATTGGTCTCAGAGTGGTGGCAGTTTTGTTATGCATGAGAAAGGCTTAGCAGGAAGGTCCGATTATCTTCTGTTGTTGATGGCGCAGCCACGCCTTTGCAGGTGGGAAGGTAAGACCTGAGTATGAATAGATTTATTTTTGTTTTTATTTTCGATTGCTAGATGATATTTCAATGGTAAAAGATAATTTTTTACCTTAATTTGGGTTCTTCGATTGTTGATGGCCATGGGTTGATAATGGTGGAGAATGGTTTCCAAGTGGCGGCGGTTTTCTTGTGCAGGCGAGCGGCTTGGTGGTGGGAAGGTGAGTGTAAAGAGACTTCTTTTTGTTTTTTGGCAAATAATAAGATAAAAAGTTAAACCATAGAAGGGAATAGATAGAGGTTAGGATTTTATGGGAATATGTATGTTATTCAAAAAAAATTGGCCACTCTGTGAGTTCTTGTCCACCAAGATCTAATCGTGAAATGGCATGTGAAATAGCATAACCTTCATAAACAGGAACTGTGTGCGACTCACAGATAGTCCAGATTCGATTACAATACCAGTTGTATGACCAGTAGAATACAAAGAAGCAACTGACTGATTCATGAAATAAAAGGCCGGGACATTAAAACATTCAAACATAATTTGAGTCGTCTTTTCTCTATTTGGTTTTGGGTTAAACGGGACTTCGGTGAAAAGAACCGGATGAGATTCAGGTTCAACGGAAAGGTTAAATGTAAATGTTTGATCCCAAATATTCTCCATATTACTCCATAAATTCCCCCGATCATTCAAGGACTTGGTGACTATACCATTTTTAATAGGGCGTATAATGTCAATTATATGTCCTTTAGCATATGCTTCATCCCCAAAATATATTGATTTAAGATGTGAAAACTGAACGCCAGATTTACGAGGATAGCCAATCATAGAATCGAACACTGAAAACGGATCATCATCGCCAGCAAAACCAGCCTATTGGATAACAAAGAATCAAGACTTTATGAGATAACTTATTACAAGAATCTTGATGTTCTCCAGAATGACTAACCTTAATGGACTTGGATCCATTATCCAGTACAATTGGCCTGGATAAATACGTTGGAGATGTCATCATATACTTCACAACATGCTTAACAGACAACTTCTCAATGCAGTATAAATGTAGAGTAGCTCATGACTTCAACAAAAATGTTAAATTTTGCCTCTAGTCCTAGTGTTATGAGAAATATGCAAATTTTGTTTTCGAAAGTGAGTAAAGATATTGCTTTGTTACAGCAACATATTGCCTTTAGTCACTGAAATTTTTTCAATTCTCGCCAAAAAGTTTAATCTTAAGACACCTAATCAATAGGACGTGTTTAACTAACTCTTTAACATTCTTTATTTTCCTTTTCTTCTATTTAAATTTCCAATCTGTGTTGTAAGTTTATTCTATTTCTTCTCTTTATTCTCCAATTAGAAAATAGAAAAATTAAAAAAACTGTGATAAAAAAAGTTAGAATTTAACATTTTGTTGAAACCATAAAATTTGATACCTATAATTAAAAGATATTTATACAAAAAAATATATGGAATAACTGAAAAGTATATATATATGCAAGAAAGTTATATAATAATTGAAAGGTTTATCTTTTAAATTACACATATCATTTCAGTTGCATTCTTTTAGTGAATATATGAGACAGATTATAAATATAATAAGAGATCGAAACTAATTTCATAGTTACACAGATGGGAGCTCTTTGCTTGTTTGAGCTTTTTATTTTTTTTAAAATAAAGTTGAAGGAAGACAAAACAAAAGAAAATATTGTTGCATTGATGTTTTGCTCAGGTATGTGAAGATGGTAAGTTGATGACATCTGGCGAATATGAATACAGAAATTTAAAAAAAAAAAAGTTAATTAGAGGGTTGAAGTAAAAAGTCTATATACCCCTTAACCTCTATTATATCTTGCAAAACCAATGCTTAGTTTTTATTCAAGTTAGATATTCAATGCGATGCACTTGTTTACCGTTTAAAACCCGTAACCATCAAAATAAAACAAGTAGCAAGAGATGATAAAACAAATAAAAAAGAAAAAACTGAAGAAGCTCCTCCTCTAGTGCAGCATTCAAATGAAACTCCATCTTATTATAGCAAGTATGATTCCACAACAGTTCGTCCAAACTTTTCTTGAACATCCTTGGGAGTCTCAATCTGTCATTAATATTAATTTATTAATAAATAAAATTATAATATACAAACTACTCAACTACTACTAGTATTTAACTTACAGCATTCAAAGCCTTGAAAATAGCCTTAACAGTGTTATGAGGATTCCTTGAACCAACAACCTACAAAAGTTATCACATTGGAATATATTCAAACCTTCCAAGCTAGAAAAAAAAAAAAACCAAATTAAATTTTCTTAAAGTTTAAAATTTAATTAATACCTTTGACTTCACATTCCTGAAACCTGCTAAATTTAGTATAGTTTGAACAGTTCTACCAGCTTTCATCCCCGATTGAGTTGAGCCAGGCCAAAGATAAACCTACAAAACCGATCCTTAAAATTTAAAAGAAAGGAGAAAAAGGTAATTTAGAAATTAAAACCCACCTTGGTTTTTTTATACGATGTTTGAACCGCATGTGCAATTGTATGCTCCTCATGTCTTTCTATATAATGAAGATTCTGGAAACACTTTTCATATGCCTGTTACAAAACAAATTTTAAATAACAAATAAACCTAATATTAATTAATTAATTAATTAAAATACCTTCTGAAGAGCAATAGGAACTGCTGGGCCTTTTGCTTTTGCATAACCCACAACTCCGTGATAGTTTCCACAAGCTAATACAGCAGTGTATTTCACAACTTGTCCTCCCTGTTTTATATTTTATTACTCATTCATTTATTAAAATTAAATTAAAAAAGTAGGAAATTATATTACCTTTGTAACCTTACAGGTTCTGTTTACATTAATAAGTTTCACATCAAAACCCTGTGAGAAATAATTTTATTAATATCTAACAAACAATAATACGTATAAATTGAAGGATTATTACTTACCTTTCTATAAAGAGGTTGTCTCTTTTTCTCAGTTAAAGAGTTTCTTTCTTCAGCAAGATCTCTAATTTCTTCTTCTAGAAGCTTCCCTTTTCTACCAAAAGTATGATCTAAAGCCTCTAATCTTTCCTCAAGTTGTTTGTCAATAGCATTAAGTTTATCCATTAATATATTATCTTTTTCTTTAACATCATCAAATTCCATATCATCATCATCTTCTGCACCCTCAATCATTCGTTTTTCTTTATCAAAACCAGAAGTGTCTTGATCTTTACGGATCACACCATAGTTAGCTGGATCGTTAGGATCATAAGCTTCTTTCCACTCCACCATTCTAATTGCTCTGTTTAACTTCATTTGTAGAAGAAATTTATCTTTACCTTCTGCTACTTTTAGTTTGTTCATTAACTCTCCTATTACTCGATACTCTAGCCTTAATGACAAGTGTTTTTGCTCAAACTTGTCAATTCTATGCATCAATTTGAATGCATCATCAAGATTATCTGCTCATAGTAATAATGCAAATTAGATTATTCACAATCACAAAATATACACATATATATAACTAGTTACACAATCAGTGGAAATATAAACATAAGAATGAAGATAATAATTATACCAGAATCAGTGAAGGCCTGGAGAAGCTCCTCATGGCGATGGATTTTTTTTTCAAAAATTTCGGATTTTTTTCTAAGAGCATCGTAGGTAAAGCGTTCATCATCATTATCAGATTCAGAATCAGTAGGTTCCTCATATTGCATAAGGCGATCTTCACCGCCTTTTACTTTCTCCTTTTCAAGTCTCTCGATCCGTGGACCCATGCCTAAGTAATCTTCGTCTTCCTCAGCATCAATATCAGCAGTATCGAGGCCAGCTCTAAGTCTTTCTTCTTTAGCTTTCTGTTTTTCTTTATTGAGGTCTGCGATGAGTGTACTGATGATCTGTGTGGATGAGGGGCGAGGTGAGGAAGAGAAGAAGCGCGTGGAGGTGGAGATGGAGGGAACTGGTGTTGGAATAATGCTACGGTGGAGGTAGGGTTTAGGAATGTGGTAGAGGTGGTTGAGAATGAAGCGGCGGGAGATTAACAATGTTGATCTGCTAGTACTGCTCATTGTGCCCTTTGCTTTTTTCTTAATTTCTCTTTTTTCGGGTTTTATTTCATTTTAGCATCACTCTTAATCTCCAGCAGTTGCGCCAAATGGGTATTTACTGCAAAACAATTCGAAAAATGCAGTATAACACCAAATTGTAATGAGACTAGGGTTAAAAATAATTCAAATTTTTAGAGTTTCAATCGTTTACCTTAATTAGGGTTCTTCGATTGTTGATGGCCTAGCCCAGCCGGTTGATGATGGTGAAGAATGGTCCACGAGTGACGGCGGTTCTCTAGTGTAGGAGAGAGTGTGAAGAGATGGGTGTTAGGTTTATCATTTCATTGTTTTTTTTTTTCGAACAAAAAAATGTTTCTGAAATTGTTTTTTTTTTTTTTTGTCAATATTTCTGAAATTGTTTAACGTTTTCGTTTGTTACTTTTTGTTATCTTAAAATTAATTATTTATTTTGTATGACTTTATTTTAAAAAGATTATAATATTTTAATATTTTGTAAAGAATAATGAATAAAAAATACTAAAAATGGATAGTTTATTCATTACTCTTTACAAAATATTAAAGGGTGATTTACTCATGAAATCCACAGACTATTGTCAGTTGCCCATCAGGTCCAACCCATCCCAAAAGTCGAAATTCCTCTTCTGTTTCATTAATATCTTTTGACTTACCAAAACTAATTTTTTAATTATATGCAACCAATCAATTAATATAAAAAAAAGGAAATAATTGCCAAATATATTAAATTAAAGCACAAAATAAAGCAAATAGACTAACAGAAAATCATTTATTATATATCTTTAATAAAATAAAGCCAAATACATTAAATTAAAGCACAAAATAACACCAGTATTTACAACCCATTGATATTCCACACATAACCCGTCTGTTCTTCATACAGTCCAAAACAACAGTATTTACAACCCATCGATATTAACTAGCACACCGATGGTATGACAGTTAAAAGTCGATGGTTTGAGAGTTAAACTTGATGGTGTACAATGTAAAACAATGATGTACACCACTACCTTGCACAATGACCTAAAACCACCACTTCGCAACACCATGACGAACCACCACCACGCAGCCAGGTTCGTTGAGAAGCTTGTTCGCTGCTGGATCTTCGCCGTCGTTCGCCACCATGCCATGGACGCTCTTCGGCGGATATTCGACGGGATCTTCAACACAGATCATCATAACAGTGATGTGATTGATGTGGCCGGATTTGGGTGTGTTGATCGAGGTCACGGACTAGCGGAGGGGCCCTGAGCGCGGCATCGGGATGGTGGCCTTCGTTGCTATTCGTGGTTCGAAGAGGAGGAGTGCGGTGAGTGGGGTCTGCTGCTCGGAGGTCGCTGGAAATGGCCGGAAATGGCGGTGGTGGATCGGAGTTTCGATCGGAAGAAGACTGTGGGGGTGCTGTGATGGTCGCTGCTGTTATAGAGAAGAACGGCGATGGCTGGCTTGGGTTCCTTCGTTTATTGCGGTCGAGCACTGAGCAATACAAGATTTGTGGAAGAGGAGGATGATTTTCATGTCGATGGATATTAAAGAGCTAAAAATAAGGGATTTATTAGATATGCTGAAAATAGGGAATTGGTTATAGACTAAAAATAAGGAAAGTCAATATCTGATTTGATCCTGTGTAGGGGTACTGAGGGGATAGTAAAATCGAAGGTGGACCTGATGGAGAAAAAATATGGTAATGGGTGTGGGAAGTTGGGTTCTAGGACTATATAAGTTAATATCTCTTTTTTAAATAAGATATATATATAATAATTATATTTATAATTGTATATATATTATATTATAATTTAATATATATTTTTTATTTCAATGTTTAAATTTAATAAGTTATAAAATAACTTTGAACATTATACAAAATATTTATGTGCATAACTATATATTATAAATAAAAATATTAATATTTAAGTTAAATAAGAATAAAAAATAAAATTAATATGGTATTATTAATATATTAGTTATGTTATTATAAAAAATTGAAAATCAAAAATATAAATGAACAGTAGATATAGAATAAGAATATGGAATAACTGGAATGGAGAAGTAAATATATGTAAATATAGAGTATAAATATGAAGTAACGGCCAGAGATGATCGTAATTCATTTATTTTTTAGCATCTTCTGTGGAAAATTTCGTGATTTTGGAAAATCCTGCATATGATACTGAAACAATTTGGTTAAATGACTCGTCTTTTATCAAAACTGGAAACCGCCAAGTATTGCATCTATTGCCATTGACGAGCAAGGTAAAATAACACATAATCTCATGAAAAGATGTAATATTAAATCAACAACTGAGAGCGAAATTTAGGTCATTTTTATGGCAATAAGATCTGCTTCGAATCTCAACCTTCAAAATTGTTTTTCTGACTCTGACAACGTTAAAATTATTCAAGGATCAACGGAGTGATGAGAATCAACTGGAAAATTTAGCCAATAGTTAAAGAAACTTTGTAATGGATGAAAAGATCTTTGAACCAAAAAGTATATCACATTAAAAAAAGTTTTAATGGTTCAGCAAATGCCCTACCAATATGTTTCTGCCAGAATCTTGATCTCTCATTATGGATGGACACATCTCTTATCGACTCATTCACCTTCTTAAAAAATTGTGTAAAAAAAAAGAGGAATTGGATAACTCGTTTTCGACTTTCTATTTTACTGACAAAAAAATGGACTAATTATCTTTTGAACAAAAAAACAAAGACTAACTATCAAACGAGTGGATATCTATATTATAAAAATATACTTTTTAAACGGGCAGATTCGTTAAACAAACGAAGATCAGGATCGTCTAAGGGTCTTTAAATCACTTCTTCTATACTTTGTTTTTATACAAAAAATGTAGGCCCCACAATCCAATCAACTATCTAAACGTTTCATTTTCATTAATATTTTACCAAAAAAATTCACAATCAATTCACCTCAAATTCATTTCCCCACGATCCATTCACCAGCCTATACATTTCATTTTCCTATGATTCCCTAATATTTCATTTCCTTAAAATAATCTTCTGCTTAAAAATCTTACAATTACCCACAATCACCACTTTGTTGCCATTACCCCAATGCACACCACATGATAGCCACTGTCTTCACACGCACTGATCATTCTGTACCCAACAACATGGATACGCTTCATATTGGATTCTATAAGATTTTAAAGAACAACATTTTATTTTAAAAAATTTATCATTTTACTTAAAGATTTTGATGGATTTCTTCTTTAGACTATCTTCAAACAAATTGGAAAAGATAATAAAAAATAACTTATGCTATATTTTTCATGTGCGGCTTAAATTAGAAAAACTTCATGAAAAAATTGGTCCACTGTTTCAGTTGAAAAACTCCTTCATGCGATTAATATTTTTCATGTAAAACCTCAATTAAAATTTTTACATGAAAAAATTATACGTAAGGCAATTGATTCAGTTAAAAAATCTATGAGATTTTGCTCAATTAAAAAAAATTACATGGAGAGCTACAAGATATGATATGAATCTAGCTAAGTACGTAACAAACCTAAAATGTTTTTCGTGATTAATTTATATTTTTTCGTCATTGAGAATTACAGTTTCAAAAGAAACATGTGGTTACATTGTGTAGCATATTATACATGACATATTTTACTACTTTGACAATTCCAAGTAGTACTTGGTTGGTTTCATTCGATGAAATTAACATTAAAGAATATTGTTAAAGTCGCCAACACATTGGTAAAGATTCTGGTCTCCGGTCAGACGTGTAAATAACTTATTTTCCCTATTTTATATGTTTTGATAGCTTAAATTATTGATTAAATATATAGAGCCTGTAGTAATTTATTTTAAATAACTTCTATTGTCATGAACAACATTTTATTGTAATTTAACTCTAATTTATTTGTTTATAATATGTATGTAAAATATAGGTATGATATTCAATTCATTCAAGAGTAGAGTATTTTTAATTCTTGTAAAAAAATGTATGTCAAAGTCACAGACTTAAAGGATTTACAAAAATCTATTCAACTCTATACAAGATTTAGCAGTGTTCTAAAAGGCGCTAGGCGGGCGATCGACCACCTTCAAGCGTTTAGGGGACTAGACGAGCGCCTAGGCGTTTTCTTGCTAGGCCTTTTTTTATTTTTATTTAAATATTTTTTTAGGTTTAAATGATTTTTAAAATAAATTTATATAATTTTGTGTGTTAAAAAATAATTTTTTTTAATTTTTTGTATTAAAAAATAGATTTTTTTACTTTTTAAGTTTCCAGACCGCCTAGGTCCCGCCTTAATCTGTTAGGACCTTTTGGGACCGTCCGGAAACTATGTAGGCCATTTCTGGAAGTTACACTATCTTCTAGCGCCTAGGCGGCCGCTAGGCCAATTTTTAGAACACTAAGATTTAGAAAGAATTTGCTAAATCTGTTTAAATTTAAAACAATCCATAAAATCTGTAAAATTTATAAACTTTTTAATGTCCAAAAATTCCATTAGATTCTCAATAAAATACACCTAAGATTTTATCATACATAGTATGAAAAATAACATAATATGAAAATTATGAATAATACACGTAATAATGATTTCTTTTGAATAATTTATAAAGCATTTGAGAATTGACTGATGGAATTCAAAGCTTAACCTCTCGACCAAACACCCAACTGAATGGAACCGAAGCCACCTTTTTGGCTCTCGCCTGAGCTCTCTCTTGCAATTTTCTGATCCTAGGAGCTAACGTGCACAGATAATCTTGCGCTTCATGCCCTTCACCAGAAAGACCAGTCATCTTCTCCACATCCCATCTTCCGATCAAAAACTCCAAAATATCAGCATAGTCTTTACCAGTGTACACTCCAAGTCGTTGAGTAACAGAAGAGAAATGTTCAAAGAGGTTATGGTCTGTTCCATCGTACATTAAGTGAGCAGGCATGGTAATTTTCTTTTTCATCATGTTTGAAAGTGCTAGAATGGTGCCATCTGGGTCAATTTCGAATAGTTTCTCGACAATCCTAGTGTATGCTGTCTCATGGCGTTTCTCATCTGCTGCTATTATTCCACATATTTGAGCTAATTTTAAATCTCCGTGTTCTTTGGCTAGCCTTGCTGTGTTTCCATGTGAGATGAAGGTTGCTCTCTCTTGAAATGATGTATAGATAAAACCAAGGTATGGGTTGTTCTCTGTCTTCGGATCCTGAATTAACATCATACATGAGCAAAAGCCAAAACCATGTAATCATGGTCCCACAGGTTTTCAAACTTTCACTTGCTCCCAAGGGTTTTTTAACTTATCTTTTTAAGCTTTGATTATTTTGTTTTTATGGTATAAGATGGGTTATTTTGTATAATACAGGGACTCTTAGTGCAATAAATTTTAAAAATAAAAGTAATATAAGAACCTATAGTACAACTCTTGCATAATTAGGGTCTTATAGTGCATTTCACTAAAAAAAAACATTTAGGGGTGTTGCCCTGAATGAGTAATGTTGGGTATCACCCAAAAAGTGATCACCCAATTATCACCTTCCTAGGTAGTCCAATTAAAATGTTTCATATAAGAGAGAAAAAAAGTAATCAGGAAAGAGAAACAGTTTAATTGGACCACCTAGGAAGGTGATCACTTTTTGGGTGATACCCAGCATTACTCGCCCTGAATAGGTGCAGAGCCAAGAACTTTTGTTTCGAGGACAGAAAGGCCCCCGAACTTTTTCTGTGTTAATTGCACTACAAGTCCCTATAGTATGCAAAATTACCTATAATCTTTAATTAATTTCACTACGGGTCCCTTTATTATGCATTATAATCCGTATATTTTTAACAATTGCACTATAGGTCTTTATAATATGCAAATATTATCAAAATCTTGGGGAAACATAAGCTATTTAAAAAAATTAATGGTACGATTTTGTTTTTTCAAAATTTAGGTGGAATGGCACCCCTCCCCACGTTATTTATTTTCTCTTTTTAGTCTGTTTAGGGACTTATATAGGGACCTACAGTGTGAAAAAAAAATGAAAAAAAAATAGGGACCTATAGTGCAATTAGTTATAAAAATGCATAATATAGGGACCTATAGTGCAATTAACTCAAAAAGAAAATCAGGGGCTTTGCCCCCGGACTGGCCCCCCTAGCCCCAAAAAAACTAGAGAGATGATGGTAAAAGTTTAGTAGGTTTTAAACAACGTGGTATGATGTCAAAAAGATTTACCATTCCTGAGCCAGTAAGGTACTGAATAGTCTTTTCAACTTGTCTCATATCAACACGTCCCGAAAGATAAAGATACTTATTAAGAAGGTCGCCATGCCTATTCTCTTCAGCAGTCCAAGCCCTTGTCCAAACAGCCCATGGAGTAGGACTAGCTCCTGTCACATCTCTAACACCATCAAGTGTATTAAGCATAGTTTGATAAGTTGGAAGAGCTTCTTCAGTTATCGTATCTCCAACTAATACAACAAAGTAATCATCAGGAAGTACACTTGATCTTTCCCTTAGCTCTTTAACTTGTTCTTCAAACCCTTCCGAAGCAGGGTCAGGTAAGAAATCACTTGGCTGCCAACATTTTTCTACATCTTTTAGGAGCACTAATATGTTCTTTTCTGCCCAATCATCTAAAGAATGAAATATTTCACGCTTTTCTGGTGGCATTGTGTGAGTTACTTGAATATGTGACTCCCTTGGTGGAAATGAATGTTGCCTTGTGTTACTTCTTCCTCTGTATTACAAAAATCGTTACAAGTTTCATCTACCATACTAAAAAAACGTAAATGACCAAAACAATACCTTATGTTTCCATATATTAACAAGTTGATCACCTATTTTTAAAGATAGACTTTAAGGTGATCTTAGTCTCAATCAAATCGTAGATTTATTTAACAAATGAAAATTTTCAAGTAATATAATGTTAGTCTCGAATTAGCAAGCCTAACTTCTAATTAGGCTACATGTGTTATATATAATGGAGAAAATAGACTAAATTATGATTAATGTGCTAAAAGGTTCTTGGTTGAACGGTTGGGTTTGAGCGTCCCAGGAGGAGATTCATGAAATCACAAACTCTAATCTTTGTGAAAATACAGATTATATTTTATTTTTGGGTGCAAAGAAATTAAACGTTCCAGAAACCTTGACCATGAAAGATACAATAGATTAATCAACAAACAACCCCAACCCAGATCAATAAAACAGATAATTATTTAATCACCCATTTACAAAAAGATTTAAACTTTTGTAATAAAAGATGCACAATGCATTAAATAATTGAAGAAAAGTATATGAAACCAAGTGAAGAAGTACTCACGGAGATGATGAAGAATGAAGGGTGGAAGCCATGCAAACTATATGGTGAGATTGGCAGAGCCGCTTAGACCCAACAAATGAGGAGGTCATTTTATTTTGAGATGAAAAACAAAGGGAATCGAGTTTAAGAGCCATTTTTGTTTATTCTGTATATGAAATTTAAATGAATGAAATGAATTATATATAAAGAATGAAAGAAAGAAATAGAAAAGGAAATAAAAGCAAAGAAGAAAGAAAGAAAGATGAAGTGAAAGGTGAAGAGAGACAAACGGTACCGAACTAAATTGACAATTTTGCTTCTATATAGCCTTCGTAGATGTACCCGCTATTCTCTTTATTAATTGACATCACTCTAATGAAAGTTATTAGATCAAAAAGAAAAAAAAGACATCACTCTAATGAGGCGGAAAATCTTAAGAAATACTTTACAATCTTGATTAAGGGGGTGACATTAATAACTCTTGGACTCTACTATCTATAATATATTTTTGGAAGGATAAATTATCGGTTACTTATGTTTTGGATTATCAAAAAAACTAGTATTATTTTTAAGGTTAATGTCCTCTTAAATTAAAATAACAAACCAACTTTCCATTCAGATTATACAATAATTTAGATGAAAAGATTACTATAATACCTTTATTATAAATGTTGTCTTTGACCATATATTTATTCTCATTTAAATCAAATATTATCATAGATGTAAAAATCCACCTACTACTAATTTCATCGCAAGCACACGTCCCGGGATTTTTTTTAAATCATCATAACTAATTCTAAAAAAATCAAAAAATTGCATTTTTAGATGATACAAATTAATATTTACGTCTATGATGTTTTTTTGAATTTTTAAATTTTTTTGAATTTGATTTTTTTTAAATGGGATTTTGTCTCATCTGTAATTTTAAGATTGAGATGAATTTGTTTCATTTCCATTCTAATACTGAGATGTGATTTGTCCCATCTCTATTGTAAAACTAATTAAAAAGGTATAATGTGTTGGAGATGATGATGTGTTGTTTTGCGAGGTAAAAAGTTTTGACCTGGTGGGGTTATGTATGTATATCGGGGGATTGATAGGATTGTTCAGTCTAGTTTTACTAATCCTACTCCGATCCGATTTTGTTTGCAGAGCCTTCGAAACCTAAGGCTATTAGATGCTTATTCTTCTATTTCATTCTCTACAATTTACGTTTATTTAAGAAATAACTTTTTTACTTTGAATATTGATGACTTGTAACATTCAAAATTAAATTGTACGAGTTATCACCATTATTAAACACTAAAACAAAAAAGAGCTCCTTTAATACTGAGATGGGATTTGTCTCATCTCTATTGTAAAACTAAGATGTATCTATCCCATTTGTGATTAAAACCTTCCACCACCACCACCACGACCCCCCAACACCACCATCACCCTACCACCACCACCTTTACCTCTCTACTAATTTCATTAAACACGCGCGCGTACGTGAATTTTTTTTTAAAATCGTCATAACTAATTCTAAAAAAATCAGAAAAATAAAAAATTTGTACTTTTGGATAAAGCAAATTAATATTTAGGTCTATATGTCCAAGAGGAAGAGTAGTGATTTCAGGGTTGCTCAGATCGATGTCCCGGAAAGAAAACGAAATCGGAGCTCTGAAATTCGATGAAGGTAAATCTCCGAAGATATGGCATTTTTGTTTGTATTTTGTGTTAGGTTTTGTAGTCTCTAAGATATTTTAGATCGATGTAGTGTGTTTTTAGTGATGTGTTGGTGTTTGTGTTGTTGGTTGATTGTAGTTTTCTGGGTTTATTCTCGCTTTTATCAGTTTATTTGAAGTTTATTTGTTCTTCGCTTTCTGGGTTTGTTTGAATTTTTGAAGATTGTTTGTTCTTTGAGTTCGGGGAAATTTAACATATAGACTTACCGAGAAGGTGATGATTTAGCCCCGTAAGTATTTCATATGTTACCCTATGGCCCGTTATGTTTTATACTTTAGATGTAATGGCCCCTTAACTTTTAGTTAGTTACCCGTATGGACCCTTAGGTATTTAATTTGTTACGCGTATTGAATATGTCTCATTAAAGCGAAGCGTTTTTTTTAACATAAAAGTTACTTTTTGTAATTCGGTGCTGAGTTTCAAGACAGGAAGGTGAAACGTTTTTCTGCATGTATTTATTAATTTTCTTGGGTAGTTCTAAAACCACATTGGGTTAGCAAAACCGTGTATCTGATTAATCATTATCCATACCCCCCTTTCCCTATATATATTTCAAATAGTTAGACCCTTAACACTTAAAATCTCAAGCGAGACATTGTTAAAGAACAACAACAATCAAAATGGATCGTCAACAAGGTCAATCAGACAAGGGAAAAAAGAGTAAGTATTTAATTTTTTTTAAATAGTAAGTAATGATTTTCAAATTACACTATTCTGGGTTTTTACTAAACGTTTAGAAAAAAAGATTATTTTTATTGTTGATATTTTTTATTGTTAGTTCAATAACTCTTATTTTTCCCCTTTCTCAGAAGTCTCAGGCGTTACTATCACTTCTCCGCCAAAGAACCGCCCCAAACCCAAGACCTATAAAAGTCAAAACCCAGGTTTCAGGTGGAGTGTTGGAGTCGCCCCTAACGTTGTCCGCGAGAAGGTCAAAACCAGAACGGTTCCTTTACCTTACGGCGCAGAATTGATAGTGGTGGAATCTAGCTCTGAAGGGGAAGACATTCCTACACCAAAGAGGATGAAGGTCAACAAACCAGCACCTGTGGGGACGATTTCACCGAAATACTTCAAGTTTGAAGAGGACCCAGATGAGCAAGTGGTTTAAATGTTGTTGGTGGTTCCTGATTTTGTGTCATTTGGTGTTTAAGTTTATGCATTTTAATTTTTTTTGGTACTGGTATTAGTTTATTTTAAGTTGCGTTTTGTGTTGTGTGCTTTTTGGTGGACATTTGATGTTGTCCAGAAGGGTGTAATTGGACTTTTGGACTTTTTGTTAGATGGTTTTGCCCAGAAGGGTTATTTTGAAAAATTATGGTTTTGGAATGTAATTTACTAGTGGTATTATGAACGAATTTGAAATCTATTTGGTTTAATGATACTCTTAAGCATTTGAATTTTGTAGAATTGCATATCTAAGATTTTAAGTATATTGGTAGAATTGCAGAAGAAAAAAACGACATAAACTAAATTTGTTACTCTTTATTACAATTCAAACAAGTATAAGTAGATGAGAACTACATTGGACATACACATTTCGGTTAAATAATTAAAACAAACTAATTACTACAAGTAGAAGAGAACTAATTAACCTAAGCGTACTCTTACTTTAGCGATCTATTCAAACCCTTTTCATTGGTGTGCTTAGTTGAGCTTGTGGTAGGGAGTAGTGGATCATTAGGTTGAGGAAGCCAACGGAAAAAGTCGCACTCCTTCATAGGATAAACCTGCAAACGATAGTCCTCGAAATGACAATGAAGAGAACGAAAGTACCTGTTATATTCTAATTGTCTAACAGAAATTAATGCCGGCAATCCGCAATGACATACTTCAGTTAACGAATAGTTTTCAGGGGTTGTGTTCATTAACGGGGAGGGCGTGATCCTGATTAGGTCGGTGTACTCACTTGGAGAGAAGTCTGTAAAGAGTGGTGATCTACTTGCACCATCACTCCCGCTTGAGTTATCAAGAGACATGTGGCTCTTCTAAGTTTTTAGTGAATGCTTGGTGTGTAGTGGAAAATGTGATATATGTGGATAACTCATGCTACATATATATAGTGTACATACGTTGAAAACATATAATTTTTAAAGCATAAAGGAAATATTCTTCTTACACGAATTAAAGTAAAGATTCTTCTTACACAAATCACAAAAAAAGTTAGACAACACAAGAAGTTCGATAATACAAAAAGTGCCACAATACAAAAAGTTGGATAATAAAAAAAGTTTTCGAATACCAAGCCATTGTCTTACTACATCCTCTCTTTCTTAACATTAACCAAATTTACCATCTTACCCTTTGAAATTTCTTTCTTTCCGTTTCCCTTTGAAGTAGAAGTCTTTGGTGCTACTTTCGTCTCGTTTCCTTTGGTGGTCTTAGACTTTAAAATGTCTTTCTTTACTTTTCCCTTTGAAGTTGAACTTTTTGGAACTTCTTTCTTTTCTATTCCCTTTGAAGTTGAAGTTTTTGGAACTTCTTTCTTTTCTATTCCCTTTGAAGTTGAAGTTTTTGAATCATCTTTCTTTCCTTTTGCCTTAGTATCACCTTTTTTCTCTATCTCAGTTGTTGTTGTTTGGTTATCTTCAATTTTTTCTTTTCCTTTAGAACCAGAACCACGGGTCAACAGATTTTGCATAAAAGAGGACATGTTCTTGTCAAATTCCTTGTAGGCTTCATTCACATCTACTATTTCAAAATTAGTTTTCTTGGCACCAACTACTTCACCTACCTTGGACTTGGCCTTGTCCATGTAAGATTTATTTCCACCCCTCAATGCTTCTAAACTAATAGTCCTCCTTCCATTGTATAGGAATGGATTTACTTGTACTTTCCTAGCCCTTATTGTAATTGATCCAGGATTAGTCAAGGGAGTAGGGACCCTAGTGTAGACACCCATACCCCCTGGTCTAAGTGGAGGCCTCTTAGAAATATCCCACACAAAAAAAACAGTGAAGTGGACATTATAGAGTATTTACATAAAACAATCTTCAAAAACCATCATAATATATAGTACTTACACTAGGTTGTCCAAGTTTCTTCACACCAGTAGGTAAGAAACCATCTTTAACATCAGGAATACTGAATTTAGTCAACTCCACACATGGTCTTTTGCTTGGTGTAAACTGTATTTAACAATATGGTACAAAATTACACTTACTACAAATTATAGTCACATCCTTGATTAAAAACACCCACCTGAACATTGTTTGATGAATTTTCAGCCACTACTCTTTTCTTTTGTGAATCCCCAACCACTAAATTAACAGATGCATTAGTGCTAGCTTGAGTCAAAACACCAACTACATTATCATCACCCCGTGTATCCTATAAATAAGAAAAATCAAATTTAGTAAGAAAATATATTATACATAATAAAAATCAAACTTAATTACCTGACTTTTTGACTCTTGTAGACCTTTAACACTTGTCTCAACATCCTCTAGCTTCTTTTCTTCCTGTGATGGTGTACCAAACCGTTGTGCTTTAGATTTTGGTCTCCTACCGGATGGACTTACAACTTGTTTATTCACTACAACATTGCTATCATTGACATCTAAACGAACTTCACTAGTATCAATATCAACTTCCACCTTACTCTTACAACCCCTAACTTGAAGTTCACTACTTAAAGCATCTACATTAACATTGCTATTAGCAACATTTATATTCACATCACTATTTGTAGCATTAACAAATACATTGTTCTCGGTCACTTGTGAATTGTTTCTTAGTCTAGTGGACCTTCTCTTGTCTACCTTCACTACACTACTACTTTGACTTTGAGATTCCATTGGTGTAATGTTGGGTGTAGGTGGAATTTGTTCCTCAATACCACCCACCTCCACTGAATCATTAACACCACTTTCAGCTACACTTTGATCTTCACTTATACGCGAACATCTTCTCTTGTTGTGTCCAAGTTGCTTACACAAACTACATTTACCCTTCATACCACTTCTTCCAACTCTTTCAACCGCCACCCTAACATCTCCACTTGCATTAGCTTTTTTTTTTTATAGATTTTTTTACTCTCTCCTCGACATCTTCTCCAGCTGCCCTATCTCTTTTCTTTTTAGGTCTACCACAAAGCTTCACACCCTTTGGAGCAAACACCTTTGGCCCATTTGTTTGAGGCCATAAATCAGGCCCATTAATTGGGCCTATAAAAGGCTCATAGGCTTTTTTAAATGTGCTAGTCTTAAAATACTGAGAAGTGTAGTCCTCAGGCTCAAGACCCACTGAGGATAACGCAGAAATGACGTGGACACATGGTATCCCTGACAAATCCCATCCTCTGCATGCACATGTAAAAGTGGTCAAATCAACCGCAAATTATGCCCCACTTGTCCCCTTGACCTGGAAACAATTTGAACCACAATGCAAAGGTATCCACTTTGATGACCACTTATTTCTATCATTCATAATTTTTCTAATTTTGGGACATATATCAAATTGCCATCTAGATATCCACCTCCTACGTTTTTCTAGCCTTTCAAGTAAGTATAACCTTATACGCTCTAGACAAACTAATACAGTAGACTCTCTAGCATCCAACAACTGTTTATTCCAAGACTCGCACATATTGTTTAACAAAACATCACAATGTATATTGGTTCTAAAGTGAGACCTACTCCAATACCTGGGGTGTTCTTTTGCAAGCCACTCATACGCTTCACCGTCCATGCTTCTAATAACCTCCATGACATTCGTAAACCTCTCAACATACGTAGCTCTAGCCACCTCCCACATTTTTTCTTTAAGTGCAAATGAACCATGTTTTTTTAAAAATTCTGATGGAGATGTCGACCACAATGTCTGTGTTCAACATTTGGCAACAATTCCTCAATTGCTATACCTAACCCCTGTGTGGATGAAAAAACAAAAAACAAAAAACAAACAACCATTATTACACTTGTATTTAGTAAAATGTAAAAAAAAAAAGGTCTAAACATAGAGTTAAAAGGAACTACCTTTTGCTTGTCTGTAATAAAAACCCACATCTCAGGTTCATTAATATCAAGGTTTTCAACTAATAGACTAACAAACCACCTCCAAGTATCCAAATTCTCAGTTTCAACCAAACTATAACAAATTGGATAAATGCAATTGTTAGCATCCATCCCTACCGCAGTCAGAATCACACCGGGGTGAGGTCCTTTGAGATGACAACCATCCAAGCCTACAACCCTTCTACAACCAGCTAAAATCCCCCTTTTCAAAGGCTCTAAACAACAATAGATCTTAAGAACCTGTGCTCTCCAGTAACTTCATCTTCCTCAATTTTTAAAAATACAGTAGACCCCGGATTAGTCCTTAAAAGCTCAACACAATAGTTATTAAGTAAGCTATACTGGTCTAAGAAATGAACTTCATCTAATAACCTACCCTTCTTGATGGTCCTATAGGCTTGCCTCCTACTAATGCTTACATGTAGATCATGCAAGACTTGCTCTTGTAAATCAATAGCTTTAATGTTCGAGTTCATCTTCAACTGATGAGAATATCTCTTAGATAGTACATTCGAATTCACATGCCTACTATTCAACGCACAACCACAAGTGTGTTTTTTGTTTAAAGTATGGATTTGAAAGCTTCCATTCTCACACACAGTTGCATAAATAAACCATAAACAATTCTTACCTCTACACCTCGCTCTAACTCTTCCAGGTTCATTACATGGGAACCAAATATTACTAATTTCGGCAATAGCTGTTGCTCTAACTGCATTTTTGAATTCACTACCATTAGAGAAGATCATACCCACCTCTAACTTCGGGTCATCCATATCCACAGAAACTTTAAACCTGGGACGAATCCCCTTTTGAATACCAGAACGTTGACCTTCATCCTCTTCCGACGAACCTTCCAAACTATTCAATTGCTCAGAATCCTCCCCCGAACACTCGTTAAAATCGTCATTATTGATTTCAGGTAACAATTTTGGACATGGTAGGTCTAACCCGTTTATATTAATCGAAGGCGAGGAACCAACACCAGCAAATTCAATGCCTATATCGACATTATCCTGGTACAATATATCGTCTTCGTCATCTTCAACGTCGTTATCACTATCATGGAAGGAGAAATCGGAACCACTGATTTCACTACCGGAGTCTAGAAGAAAAAAGAAATAAATACGAACATTATTAACTATTTCTGTAAAATAACGAAAACCCTAGACCGAAAATAGAACGCTCAATGGAGTGGAGGAAATAATTAATTACCTGAATCACACAATATTTCGTTCAAAACAGCCATTTATACGGTATAATTATCGTGTGTATGCCTCAAGTTCTCGATCTCGAAAATCTGCTACTTTTTACCCCCAAACTGTGAAGAAAACCAAGAACACCTACTACAGTGTGTTTTTTATCTGATTTTGTTATGTTTGTGTTTGACCCGAAGTCAAAGAGTCGATGTAGGTAAAGGGTAACTAAAGAAATTGAAAAGACGATTTTGCCCATGCCACGTAATAAAAAAGCTTTCAGCTGGTGGTGACGTCAAGATCAGGTGAAGCTTACGTGGCGGTGACGTGGCGCCAAATGGCATTGACTAACGGTCAACTGACAGAAAATGGAAAAAAGGGCTAACAGTGACAAAAAAAGTTTCCTAACGGGCGTTTTTTGGAAAAAAAAAGATAAGGGGCAGTTTCTGCACTTTGGCGAAACATAAGGGGCTTCACTGGGTGTTCACCTATTTTAAAAATAAGTCATAAACTAGCCAAACATAATAATTTAGTTCTACACAAAAATAAAATTACTAAAATCTCAGCCAAATTTAGTAATATAAAGCCAAACAACATAAACCCAAACCAATCATAATATAGTTTGGGTTTTAATGGTTCGGTTTATCTTGGTTTTTCGGTTCGATTTTTGCGTATTAAACCAAACCGAACCAGATTTTTTGGATTTTTAAAATTTAAAAACCAAACCAATTGGTTTTTCGGTTTTTGGTTTTTATGGTTCGGTTTTTTTTCGGTTTTTTGGTTCGGATTGGTTTTTTGGTTCGGATTTGCTCAGCCCTAGTACTAACGGAATACACAAATTTAAACCTTGGGTACTAATTTGTCACTTTTTGAACTTTAGAAAGCCATAAGTCAATTTAAAACGCTTGGTACCCACGGGTGTATTTTTCTTTAAATATATTAAAAAGAGATCAACACTACTACAATTTTTTTCTTTAACGACCACATAGGCAGTCGCTAAAGGAATGCAGATTATTTGTTTGGAGCCTTTATCAACCGCTGGTGTCCTTAGATTTACCATTTAGCGGTTACTGTTATACTTTATCGACTGGTCTTTCTCGCCCACTTTTGCTGTCGCTAGATGTTGTTGACATTAACGACCGTGATACTCTTCTCTAGACGGTAAATCTTTTACTGACAACCAAAGTGGTCGCTAGGGCCTAGAGGTTGATATTTATAACTAGGGCTGTAAACGAGCCGAGCCGAGCCGAATACTAGATGTACAGGCTTGTTTGTTTAATTTCTCGAGTCGAGTTCAATTTAAACGAGCTGGGCCGAGCCGAGCTCAAATTTTAACGAGTCGAGCACTCGAGCTTCCAATGATCTAAATAAGAAATGTTAGAACTTGTTTGTTTAACTTATTGAACAATCTTTTTTAGAGTTGAGAATGAGTTTCTCATGAACAAATCGTTTTTTATGGTTGAAATGAGACTTTCATGAATGGTCGGTATTTGATGGAGTGTGTGGTATGAAAATATGAAGCATAACATTAACAAAAAAATAAATGTCTAAAATATCCAATTTGCTATTGAAGGTTTAATAATATATTTATAAGTAGATAATATATTAATTTATATTTATTATAATTTTAAACGAGCTCACGAGCCGAGCTCAAGCAGGCTCGTTTATTTATCGAGCTTAAAATGGAGCTTAAGCTTGTTTATATTCGAGTCGATCTCGAACGAGTTTTTATCCGAGCCGAGCTCAAGCTGCTCGCGAGCGGCTTGGTTCATTTACAATTCTATTTATAACGACCATCTTAATGGTCATAAAGATCTTAAATTAAAATGAAAAATTTAAAAAAACCAAATAATATACAAAGCAAACAAATTACAATAAAAATTTGATTACAATAAATTAAAAATTAAAAATTAAAAATTAAAATTCCTTATTCTTGTTTACAGTAATATACAGTTAGCAAGAAGAACTAAACAACTGAAATGGATAAGGAACACACAGTATAATCATTAATTAAAGAAAACTATTTAATTAAAGAAAACATCTACCATCAAACCCTCTTTTTTTTGGACAGAAGATGGAACTATCATTTCGATTTTCTATCCGATTCCTATCTTAGAAAAACGTGTCGTCACTTCCCTAATTGCCATAGCGTGATTCTTGGCTCCGCACCTAGCGTTTTTTGCGAGTATGTCTGTCTGGCTGTTCAACCGTCTTGGTATAAACCGAAAAGAAACCGGACCATTCTCATTCGTCACCCTCCTAATCTTCAGGATGATCGGTAGAATTGTCCATCTCGCTTCTGATGCCTGCCTTATACCTTGGATTAATTCAAGGTTATCCGAAAGTATTACCTTTGTTTATCCTAGGAAGTCCCAGCACTTCTTTGCCGCTGTTAGGACCGCTAGTGCTTCTCCTTCCAGTGTTGAGTTGCATTTCTGGATTTCCATCATACTAGTCGTGAGTTGTTGTTCTCTAACTCTGTTGTGATGTTGGACAATCCCAATCCCTGTATTTTCTGAAATATTTGTGAACGAGGCATCACAGAAGAATATAACATCCGCATTTGTGGTGTCCTTGGTGGTTGTTTGTTCGGCCGGGTTGTCATTTCTTGCCCCCTCTGTTTGCCTAGTTTGTTTTCTCCAATCCGTTCCATGTAGCTCTCCCATAAGTTTATGTACCCCTGCTAGCACTTGGTCAATATAGATGGGTGTTCCTTCGTGGGTTGCTTTCATTTTAGTCTTCCATATGTTCCATAACGTGATGAAAATATAATCTTTAACCTTTTGTTCTTCCCATCCTCCCTGTTTGAAACTCCTAATAACTTCAGGGGTCCATGTTTTAATGTCATGGACTGTGTCCGGTAGGATTCGAATTTGAAACGTTAAGGCCGCCCAGATAGCTTGCGAGACTTTACATCCTAGCGTGAGATGTTCAATTGTTTCTGTTTCGCTTGGACACCATTCGCATTTAGAATTGTCCGTGCAGTGTCCTTATTTTCAAACCCTTCATATGACTATTTTTTCAACTTCATATGACTATAACAATAAAAAAACATTGATTTTGAATTTAATATATATACTATGTACATATGTTAAGGCATGTGGTAAAAATGAATATCAAAGATTCAACTTATTATGTGCAATTTGGTTAGAAATTTTAATAACTAATGAAATAAAAAGACTAATATTAGTTAAATAATAATCTCATATTCTTGCATAATTATTGAATACAAACGGAATTTTGTTTCAATGAATGATATTTAATTACATTATCAATTGATATATTAAATGTATAATATATAATTCTAGTCCAAAATGAATGTCATATTTCTTCTGTCTTCAATTCTCTTTATACGTTTCCGATCTTAAGGTGTAGTAGATTTTAGAATTAGGCATCAAGATTCCATTATATGTCTTCAACACTTCATCCCCAATTGAAAGACTTCTAAACCATAGAGCTCCATAGTATTTCAATTTCTTCTTTACCTCCTTACGAACCACTTCCAGAGACACAATCTTTAAAATAAAAAAAATCATATTAAATGAAGAAATTTAATAAATATATATCCTCCCGTAAGAATCAAGTAAAATTACTCATACCATATCAACGTATTTATGGAAACAGGTGTAATAAAGATAATTCTCGTCCATCCACGGCTCCAAGTTGCTCAACACAATACAACGACGGGATCCTTCATAATCATCTGTTCATATAAAGCAAAGTTAATTCAAATATTACTCCTCATTAAAAATAAAGAATGTTAAGAAAATAAAATAAATTATGTTTAATTACCACGATAGTGATCATTATACTTTGCGCGCTTAATAAACATTAGTTGCCATTGCTTGGTAAGTATGTTATGCCACATTTTTGCTTGATAGATAAAAGGTAATCCAGATGATGTAACGGCTTCAACGGTAATGTAATATATATCCACAACCATAGGTTGTTTGTTGACATTTATTATTCTACTAAAACTGAGTATCTTTTCATTTATCTGCGTATTAATTTCATCCACGGCAAAGACTGCCAATTCCTTGGCTTTATTATAACAAACCGAATCGTTTTCATCGATTTTTACAATTCCACCAAACATATTATAACCATAGTCATTGCTAACGTAAAAGCCCTAAAATATTCATGGAAAAGCAGAAAAGAAAAAATAAATTAGATGAAAACAATATGCTAGTAACATGCTTTTTTCTTTAAAAAAAAATCCAACAATTAATTTTTTATAATTTACCTGGCTGTTGTTCAGATCTTTTTGATACTGCAAACGTGCTACCTCATCAAAAGAAACATGATCGGCCATGGGTTAGGGAAGGAGATTAAAAGAGTTTATCAAGCAAAGATCAGAAAGAAAAGGCTAAAAGTGTTGATGAATTATTAATTTTTGAGGGCTGAGAGTGTATATAAATAGGTTTTGTTTGTGTATGTGTATGTGTATCCGTCTCCTAGTTGGACAAGGAGTCTGTAAAGGACTGGACTTTTAGCCTTTTATAACCGCTAATTAGTTCACTACGTGGTATTGACCAAAGAAAAAAAAAAGTTCACCACGTCGTGTTTTCCTATTTTTGGTAACCACTGTCTTTTTTCTTTTTGTAAAACTTGTATTGAAAGTTACAAGGTATATGAAAACATACTCCATATTTATCTAATAAACCCATGATAAATGGAGTGTGACGGGTGTTGTAAATGAACGAAGTCGCTCGTGAGCCGTTCAAGTTTGGCTTGAGAAAAGCTCGGCTTGGAATCGTTCGTTAAATTAAACGAGTCGAACTCGAGCCCAAAAACGAGCTCGTGAAAAATATAATCAAATTATAAATATCTATTGAATATTTTTTTTCAACATTTGACGATTCAAAAAGGATTAATGCCCAAGAAACACCTCAAGTTAGAATTGATTCCCCCTCATCTCAACCATCATTTTTTACCCATAAAAGGTCACATACATGTTTTTTCCTTTTCTTTCCCATAAAAAGAGTCGTTTGAGTTATGAGAGGGTTTTCCAAAACTTAGATTTTGAGTTTTGGGAAGTTTCCCATATTTCACTGTTCTTTAAAAAAGACGGTGTCTTTAAGGTGACAGGTGTCTATTGGGCATTAACCCATTCGAAATTTTTAAACTAGCGGTTCTAAAAGGCTAAATTTGTCTGATCTTTTAATTCCTTTAAATACAAAATCCAATTGATCTTTTAATTAGTTCACTACGTGAATTCCAACACTTTTGTCTATCTTATTTCAACACTTACCTTTCACTCTCCCCCTCTACCTACCCAATTATACCAGACCATTCAAAATTCAACAATTTGAAAAGAAAGTATGTAATTGTATGTAATGTAGTTTACAATAGTCAATTATGTTCTAATTGAAAAATTATATAATTAAAAGGTTTGCAATAATATATCTTATAATTAATCCAAATAAGCTTGAGATAAAAAAAAGGTTTTTGAGCTCAAGCTCGAAACACTTTTAAACGAGCTTCCAAGCTCAAGCTCGAGCTTTGTTATATTCTCACGAGCTGAGCTTGAACACTAACTTCACAACTCGGCCTGAGCTCGAGTTTGGCTCGTTTAAATTTATAAATAAATAAACAAGTCTGCACATCTACTATTCGACTCAACTCGACTTGTTTACAACGCTACGAGTATCCATGATGGGCTAACTAATATAAAGATCCATTTAGCTTTGGAGACAATAGTTAAAGTGTTTTGTTTTTTAAAAACCAATTGTTCTTATATATAGGCCAATTGGATTTTGTATTTAAAGGAATTAAAAGATCAGACAAAATGAATAACATCAAACAACCACAAATTCATCTTTCCTAATATTTTTTTTTGTTTTTATCAATCAACAAGAAACAATTCGCGTGTATATAATTTGTGGATATATAATTTTTTTTCTCGGAAGGATCTTGGATGCTTGGTGAGTCGATTTGAAACCGTTTCTACTCTAAGAGGTATTTATAATCTTCTATTTATATGAAATCACAACATATGGTTCATTTTAGTATATATCAATGTCATGCTATAATTATAAATCATATATTTTTGTGTTGATATTTGGTACGATAAAAACATATTTTTCCGTAAGCATGTTTATAGAATCTTATTATCCCCCGAAATTATTTATTAATTTTGATTGAATAATAAAAGAGATGTAGGGATTTGATTGTTTTTTGCTTTTTATTCATCTAAAGTAGAAATAGTAATAGATGGTATAAGTACCTGTTTGGAAGTGTTTATTTCAAAGTAGAAAAATGTTTTTAGAATAAAATTTAGATTTTGAAAAAATTATTAGAAATAATTTGGATATCTAGAAATATTTTAAGTGTTTTTTTTAAAGAAACACCTATTTGATGTTTTTCGTGCTTTTTTAGGGTCTAAAATGCTTTTAAACATGTAAAAACATTTTTAAGTGCTTTCAAAAAAAGCACTTCCAAACGGGTCTTGAAGTGATTTAAACTAGGGCTGAGCAAATTCGAACCAAAAAACCAAACCGAACCAAAAAATTAGAAAAAACCGAACCAAAAAAAACCAAAAACCAAAAAACCAAATGGTTTGGTTTTCAATGTTTAAGAAACCGGCCTTTTCAGTTTGGTTTGGTTTACTATGCAAAAACTGAACCAAAAAAACCGACAAAAAATCGAACAGACGAAGGGAAAAAATTAGGAATGTGTGAAATTTTTTAAAATAATTTTGTAGGAGAAAATTTTGGTGAAAAGTTATCATCTATGTAAAAATTTTGTTTTACTATTCAGTGGTGTTATTAGTGAGAATTGTTTATATATTACTTAAGATTATATTAGTAACTATCTATTATTTGATTGATTTTATTAATCATGATTGTATGAATTTGGAAGTAGTAGTTATAACTATATAAATATATTTAGTATTGTAAATTAAGATGATTGTTGTTAGATTATAATTTTTTATTTAATTCATATATTAATACCTGACTTACGTAATAATGTTATAATTTTATTAGAATATAGTCGTTATTGGACAATGTATTTCAAGAAATAGGTTGACAAACATTATTGGCCAAACTTTCAAATTCGAAGCGAAGCAAATTTTGAAGTTTGAACCGAATCGAACCACCACGAAACCAAAAACCGAATGAGTAACCAAATGCGAACCGTCCGGTATGGTTTTTAAATTATAAAAAACCAAATAATTCGGCTTTCTTCCGGTTTCGGCCAAAATCTGAGATGAACCGAACCTTACTTACCCCTAACTTTAACTTCCTAAAAAATTCTAAACTCTTAAAATCACTTTTAGAAAAAATACTAGATATGTAATTATTAAAAAAATTAGTTAAAGTAATTTTAAATATCAAAATATTTTTTTAAAATATTTTAATTTTAAATAAAAAGCACTTTTAACTTTAAATTAGTCAATCTCATATTATGAATTAAAAAAAAGAATTTGTAACTACTATGTATCGATCCTAGTTTGAAGCAATAATATTTTTGATGTTAGGTTGTGATCCATTGGGCTGAAACCTATTTGTGTTATTGAAAAGCAAACGAATCGATGTTAGCTATTTGTATATAAAGATATTTAGCTAAAAAAATAATAATTATTGTATTGTTTTGTATTATATTTTTTAAGGGTTAATGCATAATAGGTACCTGCTACCTTACACTTTTGCCCATAAAAGACACCGTCTTTTTTAAAGAACAGTGAGTAATGAGAACCTTCCCATTACTCAAAGTTTGAGTAATGGGAAGTTTCCCATTACTCAAACGACTCTTTTTATGGAAAAGAAAAAGAAAAAACAAAATATATGTGGCCTTTTATAGGCGAAAAAATGATGGTTGGGGTGAGTGTGAATTAATTCTAACTTGAGATGTTTCTTCGGCAATAATCCATATCCTACAAGATATAGTTTAGAAAGTGATTAAGACGTATTTTTTTATAACTCTCTTGTTATCTTTTAGCTTGTTGTCCAAATCCAATATATTGTATCCTTCTCAGCCCCTTCTAACTTTTCTAAAACCTTTTATTAGCCACATTACAAGCCACACCTTTTTAGATTTTAGGACTTATTCATATGACCCGCACTTGAATCGCGATACCTAGGTAGTCGTTTTAGAGCTTGAGTTTGGGGTGGTGGGTTCGACTTATGGGAAATATCATTGGGTTGGGTATTTCGAGCTTATGTATTGTGCTCTTGATGATTATTCACTTGTATATGATTGTATCCCTTTGCCGGGGTAAAAAGAAAAAAGTATTGAAAAGAAAGGAAATATGATGAAAGAAGTAGTATGACATCTCACATAAAAAAGAGTGCCATAGTTAACCTAAAAAAGAAAAGAATATGAAAAGGATTTTATAAATTGGACAGGCAAAGTGGAATTTTTATGTGATTATCTTGATGCTTTATAATGGGTTATTTGTGATGCTAAATAATTGCATCAAATATTGGGTTGAGCGAGAACATCTTATGAGAGTAACTCAAACTCTATGGCGGTTTGTTGATGACTAGTGAGGAGAGATCAAAAAACTCACTCTACATTATCCAACGATAACACCGTCCCTAAGCCTAACATTGCAACCTTAAAGATCTTATGATTCTTTAATATGTGATCTACGAGAAATTGAACTAATAGAGAGTAGTTAGATGGATCATTGGAGACTTTGTGAGGATCGATAAACAATCTATAGTCGTCATATCGAACTAAGTAAAGAACCTCTCCTTCGTGCCCTGCAAAACTAATATTATTTTCTTTTTGATATCATGGGTGTCCGGGCCAGCTTTCGCTCACCAGACTAATCCCATGGAAAATGTAAACGCCTCCCCATGCATATTCCCAGGTTAATCAGAACTAAAAGCTAATCTTATCTTGAAATTAAATCGTGATGATTGTTTGTATGATATAAGTGTATATATATAATTTAGCTTGTAAATATTATTAATATAACTTGCTAAGTAGTTGTTTTAGGATTATTCTTTACATTCTTCTTCTACATTTGCTTAATTGACTTAGGTATATATTTTTAGAGACTTCCCTATGTTCTTATTCTTTATTGTATCAGGACGATACAACTTTGAGTTGGGGGTCTTGATGACTCCATATTTATGATGAATTAATCTATTCACTAGACATCGTTCTAGGTGCATTATATTATTTGTTAAGGGATTTTTCCCTAATAATTGATAGTTTCTTAATTCTTGCCTTAATTTGGAGATTTATTACTTTTAGAGCGTTTTTGGTATAATTTGTGTGTTAAATGTGAAACTCTTAGGTACATTGGTTTAATTAGATGACAAAACAATTTTAAGGAGTTAAGGAAATAAGATCCAAGGCAAAGTCAAGAGTTAAAATGAAATAAAGTTAATTTAGGAAAGTGGAAAAGCCGCCAAAAAACACGATTGGTGCTGACCACACTAGGTGCTACCGTGGTAGCAAGAGAGGCCAGTTAGAGCCTTAGCCTTTAAGACACCAGAAAGCAAAAGCCGCAAGGAATGACGTCATAGCTCCTGCAAAAGTAATAACAATCAAAGCCGTAGGTGGGTATTCAAATAAAGAATCTGTCCAGCTGTAAAGACGTCTAGTGTTTTGAATGCTGCAGAAAATCGGCTAGAAATTTGAAGGATCCCTTTGATATTCAGATAGTTCTTTGAATTGCAGTCGTTTCGATGGGTGGATCACTGGATTCTGATCTATAATGAAATATATGTATGCTTATTTCAATCTCCAAAAGTTATCTTGTCCTACAATTAACGAATACTAATTGGAGTAGGATTTGGACCATTACTTGGTTCACATTCCAAGATTTAGACCTAGAACATATAAATATACCTACTTACCTTTGTAAAATTGTCTTTGCCTTCATAGCCTTCATATTATCATTTTAGAGAGAGCAAGAAGACCTAGAGTAGAAACAACAAGAGATTGAAGCATCACAACATAAATTTTGCATCTCCCCTTCTTTATAATTAGGGTAATTAGCTATAAATCTATGACGTACTTCTAATTTTTTATTCTTTAGTTTCATCTATCATTTTAATTGGTTCATTATTCTGTCTAAATCCTAGAACATTATTTTGTTATTTAAATTGATTGAGCTTCTTATTTACATATATGTGTTATGTGCATTGAATTAATGTTGTAGTCCTTACTAATGCACGAGTATAGGTTTAACCCATTAGAAATTGGATTGTCTCCTTGACGGGGGATTCAAATGTTGATAACACCACTTGATCCAATTGTTCAAGTGGTGACATCAACATTTCGGTTAAATAATTAAAACAAACTAATTACTACAAGTAGAAGAGAACTAATTAAGCTAAGCGTACTCTTACTTTAGCGATCCATTCAAACCCTTTTCATTGGTGTGCTTAGTTGAGCTTGTGGTAGGGAGTGGTGGATCATTAGGTTGAGGAAGCCAACGGAAAAAGTCGCACTCCTTCATAGGATAAACCCGCAAACGATAGTCCTCGAAATGACAACGAAGAGAACGAAAGTACCTGTTATATTCTAATTGTCTAACAGAAATTAATACCGGCAATCCGCAATGACATACTTCAGTTAACGAATAGTTTTCAGGGGTTGTGTCCATTAACGGGGGAGGGCGTGATCCTGATCTGGTGGGTTTACTCACTTGGAGAGAAGTCTGGAAAGAGTGGTGGTCTACTTGCACCATCACTCCCGCTTGAGTTATCAAGAGACATGTGGCTCTTCTAAGTTTTTAGTGAATGCTTGGCGTGTAGTGGAAAATGTGATATATGTGGATAACTCATGCTACATATATATAGTGTACATACGATGAAAACATATAATTTTTAAAGCATAAAATATTTAAAGCATAAAGGAAATATTCTTCTTACACAAATTAAAGTAAAGATTCTTCTTACACAAATCACAAAAAAAGTTAGACAACACAAGAAGTTTGATAATACAAAAACTGCCACAATACAAAAAGTTGGATAATAAAAAAAGTTTTCGAATACCAAACCATTGTCTTACTACATCTTCTCTTTCTTAACATTAACCAAATTTACCATCTTACCGTTTGAAATTTCTTTCTTCCCGTTTCCCTTTGAAGTAGAAGTCTTTGGTGCTACTTTCTTCTCGTTTCCTTTGGTGGTTTTAGACTTTAAAATGTCTTTCTTTACTTTTCCCTTTGAAGTTGAATTTTTCGGAACTTCTTTATTTTCTATTCCCTTTGAAGTTGTAGTTTTTGGAACTTCTTTCTTTTCTATTCCATTTGAAGTTGAAGTTTTTGTATCATCTTTCTTTCCTTTTGCCTTAGTATCACCTTTTTTCTATATCTCAGTTGTTGTTGTTTGATTATCTTCAATTTTTTCTTTTCCTTTAGAACCAGATTCACGGGTCAACAGATTTTGCATAAAAGAGGACATGTTCTTGTCAAATTCCTTGAAGGCTTCATTCACATCTACTATATCAAAATTAGTTTTCTTGGCACCAACTACTTCACCTACCTTGGACTTGGCCTTGTCCATGTCAAATTTATTTCCGCCCCTTAATGCTTCTAAACTAATAGTCCTCCTTCCATTGTATAGGAATGGATTTACTTGTACTTTCCTAGACCCTATTGTAATTGATCCAGGATTAGTCAAGGGAGTAGGGACCCTAGTATAGACACCCATACCCCTGGTCTAAATGGAGGCCTCTTAGAAATATCCTACACAAAAAAAAACATTAAAGTGGACATTATAGAGTATTTACATAAAACAATCTTCAAAAACCATCATAATATATAGTAATTACACTAGGCTGTCCAATTTTCTTCACACCAGTAGGTAAGAAACCATCTTTAACATCAGGAATACTGAATTTAGTCAACTCCACACATGGTCTTTTGTTTGGTGTAAACTGTATTTAACAATATGGTACAAAATTACACTTACTACAAATTAAAGTCACATCCTTGATTAAAAACACCCACCTAAACATTGTTTGATGATGATTCAGCCACTACTCTTTTCTTTTGTGAGTCCCCAACCACTAAATTAACAGATGCATTAGTGCTAGCTTGAGTCAAAACACCAACTACAATATCATCACCCAGTGCATCCTATAAATAAGAAAAATCAAATTTAGTAAGAAGATATATTATACATAATAAAAATCAAACTTAATTACCTGACTTTTTGACTCTTGTAGACCTTTAACACTTGTCTCAACATCCTCCAGCTTCTTTTCTTCCTGTGATGGTGTACCAACCTGTTGTGCTTTAGATTTTGGTCTCCTACCCGATGGACTTACAACTTGTGTATTCACTACAACATTGCTATCATTAACATCTAAACGAACTTCACTAGTATCAATATCAACTTCCACCTTACTCTTACAACCCCTAACTTGAAGTTCACTACTTAAAGCATCTACATTAACATTGCTATTAGCAACATTTATATTCACATCACTATTTGTAGCATTAACAAATACATTGTTTTCGGTCAATTGTGAATTGTTTCTTAGTCTAGTGGACCTTCTCTTGTATACCTTCACTACACTACTACTTTGACTTTGAGATTCCATTGGTGTAATGTTGGGTGTAGGTGGAATTTGATCCTCAATACCACCCACCTCTACTGAATCATTAACACCACTTTCAGCTACACTTTGAGCTTCACTTATACGCAAACATCTTCTCTTGTTGTGTCCAAGTTGCTTACAAAAACTACATTTACCCTTCATACCACTCCTTCCAACTATTTCAACCGCCACCCTAACATCTCCACTTGCATTAGCTTTTTTTTTTAAAGATTTTTTTACTCTCACCTCGACATCTTCTCCAGCTGCCCTATCTCTTTTCTTTTTAGGTCTACCACAAAGCTTCACACCCTTTGGAGCAAACACCTTTGGCCCATTTGTTTGAGGCCATAAATCAGGCCCATTAATTGGGCCTACATAGGCTTTTTTTAAATGTGCTAGTCTTAAAATACTGAGAAGTGTAGTCCTCAGGCTCAAGACCCACTGGGGATAATGCAGAAATGACGTGGACACATGGTATCCCCGACAAATCCCATCCTCTGCATGCACATGTAAAAGTGGTCATATCAACCGCAAATTGTGCCCCACTTGTCCCCTTGACCTGGAAACAATTTGAACCACAATGCAAAGGTATCCACTTTGATGACCACTTCTTTCTATCATTCATAATTTTTCTAATTTTGGGACAAATATCAACTTGCCATCTAGATATCCACCTCCTACGTTTTTCTAGCCTTTCAAGTAAGTATAACCTTATACGCTCTAGACAAACTAATACACTAGACTCTCTAGCATCCAACAACTGTTTATTCCAAGACTCACACATATTGTTTAACAGAACATCACAATGTGTATTGGTTCTAAAGTGAGACCTACTCTGATACCTGGGGTGTTCTTTTGCGAGCCACTCATACGCTTCACCGTCCATGCTTCTAATAACCTCCATGACATTCTTAAACCTCTCAACATACGTAGTTCTAGCCGCCTCCCACATTTTGTCTTTAAGTGCAAATGAACCATGTTTTTTTTTTAAATTCTTATGGAGATTTCGAACACAATGTTTGTGTTCAACATTTGGCAACAATTCCTCAATTTCTATACCTAACCACTGTGTGGGTGAAAAAACAAAAAACAAACAACCATTATTACACTTGTATTTAGTAAATTAAAAAAAAGGATTAAACATAGAGTTAAAAAGAACTACCTTTTGCTTGTCCGTAATAAAAACCCACATCTCAGGTTCATTAATATCAAGGTCTTCAACTAATAGACTAACAAACCACCTCCAAGTATCCAAATTCTCAGTTTCAACCAAACTATAACAAATTGGATAAATGCAATTGTTAGGATCCATCCCTACCGCAGTCAGAATCACACCGGGGTGAGGTCCTTTGAGTTGACAACCATCCAAGCCTACAACCCTTCTACAACCAGCTAAAACCCCCCTTTTCAGAGGCTTTAAACAACAATAGAATCTTAAGAACATGTGCTCTCCAGTAACTTCATCTTCCTTAGTTTTTAAAAATACAGTAGACCCCGGATTAGTCCTTAAAAGCTAAGCACAATAGTTATTAAGTAAGCTATACTTGTCTAAGAAATGAACTTCATCTAATGACCTACCCTTCTTGATGGTCCTACAGGCTTGCCTCCTACTAATTCTTACATGTAGATCATGCAAGACTTGCTCTTGTAAATCAATAGATTTAATGTTCGAGTTCATCTTCAACTGATGAGAATATCTCTTAGACAGTACAGTCGAATTCACATGCCTACTATTCAACGCACAACCACAAGTGTGTTTTTTGTTTAAAGTATGGATTTGAAAGCTTCCATTCTCACACACAGTTGCATAAATAAACCATAAACAATTCTTACCTCTACACCTCGCTCTAACTCTCCCAGGTTCATTACATGGGAACCAAATATTCCTAATTTCGGCAATAGCTGTTGCTCTAACTGCATCCTTGAATTCACTACCATTAGAGAAGATCATACCCACCTCTAACTTCGGGTCATCCATATCCGCAGAAACTTTAAACCTGTGACGAATCCCCTTTTGAATACCAGAACGTTGACCTTCATCCTCTTCCGACGAACCTTCCAAACTATTCAATTGCTTAGAATCCTCCCCCGAACACTCGTTAAAATCGTCATCGTATATTTCAGGTAACAATTTTGGACATGGTAGGTCTAACCCGTTTATATTAATCGAAGGCGAGAAACCAACACCAGCAAATTCAATGCCTATATCGACATTATCCTGGTACAATATATCGTCTTCGTCATCTTCAACGTCGTTATCACTATCATGGAAGGAGAAATCGGAACCACTGATTTCACTACCGGGGTCTAGAAAAAAAAGAAATAAATACAAAAATTATTAACTATTTCTGTAAAATAACGAAAACCCTAGAACCCTATACCGAAAATAGAACGTTCAATGAAGTGGAGGAAGTAATTAATTACCTGAATCACTCAATATGTCGTTCAAAACAGCCATTTATACGGTATAATTATCGTGTGTATGCCTCAAGTTCTCGATCTCGAAAATCTGCTACTTTTTACCCCCAAACTGTGAAGAACACCAAGAACACCTACTACTGTGTGTTTTTGATCTGATTTTGTTATGTTTGTGTTTGACCCGAAGTCAAAGAGTCGATGTAGGTAAAGGGTAACTAAAGAAATTGAAAAGACGATTTTGCCCATGCCACGTAATAAAAAAGCTTTCAGCTGGTGGTGACGTCAAGCTTAGGTGGAGCTTACGTGGCGGTGAGGTGGCGGTGAGGTGGCGGTGACGTGGTGCCAAATGGCATTGACTAATGATCAACTGACAGAAAATGGAAAAAAGGGCTAACGGTGACAAAAAAAGTTTCCTAAAGGGCGTTTTTCGAAAAATAAGTTTCCTGAAATTTGTGAAATAATTGAAAACCACCAAAGGCTTCAATTGAGTATTGATCCACCTGTCAAGCCACCAGGTTAGTACTACTTTAATTATATGGATTTGAATGTATTTCTTGAAATAACGTGTTATGTTTTTTCTTTCAGATGGTTCCTTATTTCTCTTTGACCGTAACGTAACAAGAAATTTCCGTAAGGATGGTCATGAGTGGAGAAAGACAAAAGATGGTAAAAGATTTGAAGAATCTCATGAAAAGTTGAAGGTGGGTAGTTAATTCTGTTATTTTTTACTGTAAAAAATGTAGATATATATTAGTGTATCGTACAACACCCTAACTATTAGGTGGTTTGCAGGTAGGGAATATTGATGTTTTGAACAGTTGGTATACTCATGGAGCGGATAATAACAACTTTATGAGAAGAAGCTATTGTATGATTGATGAGTAAGTAGTTAATTTAAAGTTTGTGTGGTGTATTGATGAATGTTATTCATTTTATTTGTGTTTTTTCAGGAGGTTTAAACACATAGTCCTCGTACATTACCTCCAATTTGAGGTAATTTTTTAATCTCTTTATTATAATTTGATTTTAAAATATTAGAAGAAGTTGAATGATCCAATAATACTTGTGACATTATATAATCGATACAGAAAATTGTGACACACTCGCTATCTGTAGTAGATGAGGAATCATCATCATCATCATGGGCCTTGGCTCTTATTCCTTCACCTTCTGCTTCAATGGGTATGTCTCTATTTTTAATGCTCAATTTTCAATCAGATTTTAGGTTTTTAAGGGTGAATTATATATAGGGTCTTGGAGACACTAATTTTTCCCTATAGAGTAGACTCTATACTTTCGTTCTTCATAGGGACCTCAACTTTGACAATTGTCTTTACTGCCCTTATGGTATAAATACTCTTAGAATTAGCTTCCTCTTTCCATTCACGTCACTCGCTCACTCTTCACTTTCTCTCTCTATCACAAAACGCTCTCGTTTCTCTCTCCTCTTTCTTAAGCGATGCTCGAGATACTCATAGAATCCAACGGAAGATGGCGAATAATAGTGATTATGATACCGATTTAGAGGAAAAACCAAAGGTTAGCAACGATTGATGAGTACTCTGAGTATTTCTGGGTTTTTGTTTTTCATCCTTTTCTGGATTTTAGGTTTTCGCATGTATTCTTTGTTGTTTTGAACCGATGCTCTGTGTTTTGTGGTTAATACTCTGTAGATTTGGTGTTATACTCTTAGTTTTTGGTATGAATGTGAACCGACCTTCTCTGGATTTTAGGTTTTCGCATGTGTACTCTTAGTTTTGTTGTTTTGAACCGATGCTCTGTGTTTTAGGGTTAATACTCTGTAGATTCGGTGTTATACTCTTAGTTTTTGGTATGAATGTGAACCGACCTTCTCTGGATTTTAGGTTTTCGCATGTGTACTCTTAGTTTTGTTGTTTTGGACCGATGCTCTGTGTTTTTTGGTTAATACTCTGTAGATTTGGTGTTATACTCTCAGTTTTTGGTATGAATGTGAACCGACCTTCTCTGGATTTTAGGTTTTCGCATGTGTACTCTTAGATTTGTTGTTTTTGAACAGATGCTTTGTGTTTTTTTGGTTAATACTCTGTAGATTTGGTGTTATACTCTTAGTTTTGGTATGAATGTGAACCGACCTTCTCTGGATTTTAGGATTTCGCATGTGCACTCTCAGATTTGTTGTTTTTGAACCGATGCTCTGTGTTTTTTGCTTACTAATCTGTACATTCAATGGAATACTCTGTGTTTTGTACTGAGTTTTATACAAAAATGAGAGTACTCTGTGTTTTTGTATGAAAACTATGAGTACACTTAGTTCGTATACGCAAACTCTGAGTACTCTTAGTTTTTATATTCAAACTCAGAGTACTCTTAGTTTGTATACGTAAAAACTGAGAGTACTCTTAGTTTGTATTCTTAAACACCGAGTACTCTTAGTTTTTCTATATACGAAAACTGTGATTACTGAGTATTTGTATACAAACTCATAGTACTCTCAGTTTTGTATTCGTACAAACTATGAGTACTCTGAATACTGATTATCTGTTGATCTGCGTTGCTTTTCAGAAGGGAAAGAAAGCAATACAATACAGATCAAACATTAATGGACTACTGCAGATAATGCAATTGAAAGGTATGACAGAAGATCACCTGGCAGAATGCAGTAGGACGCCTTTCTATAGGCTATGGAAAGGGATATTCGACAGGAGAGATAAGTACAAATTTATGAAAAAGTCCGACGTGCTGATCAAACAAGTCATAGATTGTTTCTCGTCTGTGTCGGGTGGATTCGTAATTGGTGGGAAAGATTTAAAGATAACTGAGTTAGAAATAAAGTTGCTATTAGGTATCGAGTGTGGTCAAGATCATCTACCAAAGAAAGCTACAGTCGATGCAAACAACAGATCGTCGTGGTATAGGAGAATGTTCGGGAATGCGGGTGTCGTTACTTTAAAAACTCTTAGTGACCAAATAGAAGGTGTTATTGACAATTTTAAAGATAGAGTACTCACTTTGGAAGCGAAAAAGGACATAGCGAAGTTATTATCAATATATACAGTAACATCGCTATGTTTGTCAAAAAGAAATAACCATGCAAAACAGATACATATCATGGTATGCGAAGATTTGGATAGCATAAAAAAGTACAATTGGGCTGGCGAAATGAAAAGTTACATGATTAAATCAATTCGTAAATGTTTGGATACCACGAAAGCAAAGGGAGGTGTTTTTATGTTGCTGGTAAGATGATTTAATACATATGTATATAAAAATGGTACAATAAACACTGAAGTTTTGTTTTTAAAACTTGTAGCCATGGCTTATGGAACACGTGAAGGAAATTGGTAATTTGAAGGAGGATGATGTGGTTCCAAGGTGCCTGAAATGGGAGTACATGCTCGGGGCTAAAAAAATCAATGTGCATGCAGTGAAGAGTAAAAAGGTTAAGGACTATTGCTATACAATATAAATATAAATATAATCATATTACTTTTTCATGTACTAAAAACTATGAGTACTCTAAGTTTTTAAATATGAGAACTATGAGTATTCTGAGTTTGAATAAAAAAAAACTCTGAGTACTCTAACTTTTTATATATGGTAACTATGAGTACTCTGAGTTTTAACGTGAGAACTGTGAGTACTCTATATTTTAAACATGAAAACTGTGAGTACTATATGTTTTGTTACATTACTAGTGAGCTAAACCCAACTCATTTGGAATGTCTATGACATACGCAGGTAAGGAGTAAGGAGCTAAAACCAACTACGTTGGAAGAGGGATGGATAAGAACCGAGGATGGTCACAACCAGGAAGATAATGAGGGAGATAAATCTGTGTTAAAAGAAGGAGAATGCAGTCGGGGTGCTGATATAGAGGGAGATAAATCTGTGACAAAAGATGGTGCTGAGAAAGAAGGAGGTGAAAATGAAAATGCTTCAAAAAGGGTGTCGGATGATGAAGACGTAAATTTCGATAGTTGGATGAATGATAGAGGAGATGGGGTGATGAGTGAAGTAATACGTGAAGAAAAAGATGAGAGTAAAGATAACGCAGATGAAGAGATGAAGGATACTGAAGAAGAAGAAAAAACAGAGGGAGAAGGTAAAAACTCAGAGTGCAACGAAGATGGAGGAAGAGATTGTGATTTAGATATGGATTTGGATAGTGCGGAAGAAGAAATGTTGATAGACGACAATCTCGATGATGGTCCCCCAAGAGGGGGTGAGGAAGTTGATAAGATTGATATTGAAAAAGAAGAGGAAGTAGAAGAAGACGAAGAGGTGCGAACTGAAAAAACAGAAATAGATGGTTTAACAAAGGTAGTGGAGATGGTTGTTGAAGGAATTAACAAAAACCAGGGCAAGTTTATCGGAGAAGTAAACGAGGGGGAAGATTCGAATGATCTGATAGTTATTTCTTTAAGAGAGAAGTTGATTGAATCCGGCAAGGAAAAAAGTAATTTACTAGATGAGATTGAGGTTTTGAACAAGGAGAAAGCTAAACATGAAAAAACAATATCAAGAATTGAAGAGATTTTAGCTGATCTGGAAACAGAAAAAAAGGAAAAGAAAGAGCTTTTGCAGCTGGTAGAGACACTTAGTAACCAGGTAAACAGAGAAGAAATCAAAAACAAGGAGTTGGAGGATGCGATAATGAATCAACAAGGTAAAATAAATAGTCTAAGAGAGCAGGTTGCGAAGTTGAAGGAGGACAAAGTAAAGTTGAACAAGGAGCACATGGATATAAGCGCGTGGTACAACGAATGCATCGAAGAACTTGAAAAGTCCAAGGCAGAGTGCGAAAATTTACGAGCCGCTGCGTCACTTTTAGAGACTAATAATGAAGAGGCAGAAAAAAGAACAGAAGAGTGTGAGGATGTGGAGGTACTTGGTGAAGTTAAGACAAATGTTAAACGAAGGAGATCATACAGGCTTGCGACACCAGGGTCGATAGAGATAAATGTAAAGAGGAATAACCGTGCTGCAGCTGCTGCAAAAAACAAAGAATCTGATTTTGTGGAAGAACCAAAAACGAAAAGAGTAAAACTAAAAATTAAACAAAAAGAAGGAGCGGGTGAAAAAACAAATAAAAACAAAGTGATTGGCACAAAAATGAAGGAAAAGCTTGATGAAGTTGTAAAGAAAAAGGATTTAGATGTAAAGAAAAAAGAAGCAGACAAAGGAGATCAAGGGCAAACAAAACAAAAGTGGAATGGAGAGGACACAGTTGATGAGAAGGATTATAATTTCCTTCTGCAAATTAAAGATGAAAACTTGGGAGATGCAATATGGTGGGATAAAAAAAAAGACTTGTTAGTATCAGGATCAGATGCTTTTGCTATTGCGCGAAAACAAATGATTGAAGTGCAGGTAAACAACTTTAAATATGATCATATATAAACAAAAAAATATATTGGAGAATTGAGTATGTTATTAATACATATTGCAGGTGATTGATGCTATGCTACAAATGGTTAAAGAAGAGTATGGAATAAAAGGAGGGAAGTATGGTGTGACACATCAGAGTGCAATGTGCATGGTAAGAATACTCCGAGCTTTTCATATTGGAACATAAAGTAGTGACTATACAAAGTTTTACTATAACATTTCTTTGAGTACTCACTATTTTGGTATATAAAATAGTGAGTACTCTGTTATTTGTTTATTGGAAACTAAGAGTACTATGTGTTTCAATATAATGAAACTGTGAGTACTCTATGAATCTAGTAAACAAAACTGTGAGTACTCTGAGTTTTTGATAGAGTACTCTATGAATCTAGTAAACAAAAATGTGAGTACTCTATCATTAATATTATTTTTTTAAATTATTCAATTTTGGTGCAGAGTTTAATTGACGCCGAGAACGTTGAAGCATGTGAGATGTATGTTGGAAATCCATTTTACAAAAATAGTCAAGAATATGCTTTCACATTATTGCCAGTGTTTGTTAAGGATGGTGATTGTGGACATTGGAGTTTGTTGGTGTACAGCAGGGATGATAAAGAATTTTTCCATTATAACTCTATCAAACCAAAAAATCCAGAGTCAATAGGTTCAAAGACAGAACAAACCGCAGCAAAGTATAGAAAGTTTTTGGTCCAAAATGTATTGAGGAAGATAAAACCAGGAAAAGAAGACAAATATATAATGACTAATGTAGATTGTGCAGAACAAGAACCAGGGAGTGTGGACTGCGGTGTTTTTGTCATACTATGGTGTTATGGCTATTATAGGAATGGGTTGGTACGACAAAAAACTTATGTGCAGAAAGTTATTAACGAAGGGAGAGCAATGATTATTCGTAAGTTGTTGCGCAGCGACAAATACTCGCAAGGCATAAACATGGGGAGAAAGCATAAATGATTAATCCTAAATGAGTTTGATTTTATATAGACTTTGCTTTAGACTTTTTGATGGTTTTTATGTATGTTTGATAAGTACTGTATGTTGGTTTTTGGTATGTAACTATATTATTGGGTTGTTTTTTAACTTTAGAATGGTTTTGGGTGTTTTAGGATGTTTTTTAAACTTGGAAATGAATTATGAATGAAACAGTGTGTTGGTATTGTTTGATTAATTGATTGTCGAACAGATACTCAATAAAAGTGCAGAAAAAAATGCGAGTACTCAGACAAAAATAAAGAGTACTCATAGAAAAATAAAGAATACTCATCAGAAAACTCAGAGTACTCTGTAAAAAGTAAAGAGTATTGTGAAAAAGGATAGAGTACTCATACAAATGTATAGAGTATTCTGAAAAAAGGATATATTACTCATACAATTGTATAGAGTATTCTGAAAAAGGACAGAGTACTCATACAAATGTATAGAGTATTTTGAAAAATGATAGAGTATTCTGAAGAAAGATAGAGTACTCATACAATTGTATAGAGTATACATAAAATTATATAGAGTACTCATAAAAGTGTATAGAGTATTCATATAAGTATAAATATTGTCAAGTCAGATATATAGAGTACTCATTGAAAATGTAAAGAGTATAAATCAAGATGTAAAGAGTACTCAGACAAATGAAGATCAAATTCAACACATATGAAAGAGTATAACAAGATTGACATGCTTAAATAAAATTCAACTTCTAAAACTTAAGAACATTGTCAATTGCACCAGTGAGTGAAAATAGACATTAACAAAGAGTTAATAAGCATGAATACAATTTAAAAACACAAATTAAATTATGATTTGGGTGGAGCTCTACAAGTAGATTTGTTATGTCCCACCTTCTTGCAATTGCCACAACGAATTGAACGGACAGCTTTCTCGGTGCATGAACGAAAGCGTTTTGTCTGAGGCCTACCAGGTGGGACCCTAACATCGGGAGCAAGAATAATCTGAGATTCGGGGACAGGGACTTCAACTTGAAAGGTAGACATAGCAGGAATGCTCATTGAATAGGTCTTAACGTACGATGAAGTGTGAAAGTATGACTCTACATACTCGAACGGATCACGAACGGAGGCACTAGATAGTGCACACAAAGCATGCTGACAAGGGAAGCCGAGCTCTTTCCATTCACAACAAGAACATGTACGGGCAGCTATATCTACCACCATAATAGGATTTGAGCCTACTTGAAACAAAGAAGCAGTAGATTGTTGAATGGTCCAAGTGCAGCTAAGACCGACATTAGTGTTATATAGCAACATAAAAGCAGGACACAGTGGTGAAGTGCACTTGGATGACTTTAGAGATCGTTCATAAATCCACTGCATTAACTTAACACGAAGAGCGTCAACAAGCTCGCAAACAGGAAGTCCCCTTTGTCGTATAATCCAGTAGTTAAACGACTCGACTGCATTAGAAGTCATCTCGCCATATCGTCTACCAGGGAAATAAGCATTTGCGTAATTTTCCCTTGGCAAACCCTTTAGGAAAGCTTTGACCTCCTTCTTTCCTTCCAGCAGGAGTTTAGCCAGCTGTTGATCGTAATGTGCAACAGTAGGAGCATGCGCGACTCGCTTGAGCAGATACACCATCCTTTCACGGTAAAAAGTCGAGCCGGAAATAGCAATTCTGAGGTTTTTCTCGATATGTTTAATGCAAAAACTGTGACTATCTTGAGGAAAAACATCCCTAACACCATTTAGTAGACCCTTGTGGCGGTCTGATATAAACGTGAGAGGGCGACCCTCGACAAGGGGCTTTAAAAACTGAAGAAATGCCGTCCAATTGTCGGTGTCCTCACCGGGAACAACGCCAAAAGCAACAGGGAATAAACCTGCTTAGGAAAAACAGTAAAAAAGTGAGAAACAAGAACTAAAAAAGAATGTACACAAAGAGAACAAGTAATAAGTTGTTATGATACCTTGATCTCCATCCTTGGCAGTAGCAACGAGTAACGAGCCTTTGTACTTGGACTTGAGGAACGTAGCGTCCAGAAATAACATGGGGCGACATGACTTAAAACCAGTAATTGAACCATTAAAAGCAAAAAAACATCTGTGAAATACCCGTGTTTCAGGATCGCAATGAACCGAGAAAGCCGTGATTGGATCAAGATTCTGAAGCTTTTCAAAGTAAGATTGCAAACGATTGAATGAAGAGCCAATATCACCGTATAGAGTGTCCTTAGCCTTATTGATAGTAGACCAAGATGTTTTGTATGAAATATCGAAACCATAATTCTCCTTTAAGACAGTCTGAATTTCTCTAGGCCTGGAAGATGGTTTAGAACGAAGTTCATCGAAAATAACACGACTGAGAATTGAAGAATCCAACCGGGTGTGTGATGTTTTCTTGTAAACATGACCACAAGTGTGAATATTTCTATAAGAACGCAAATACCAAAATCCGTTTGTCTTTTCAAGCGATGCGTATATATACCATTTGCAACCCTTCTCGATCTTGTAGAAGCACTGCGCGCTGATGCGGGAGTTCTTGTTATTGTGGATATAGTCGAAATCAAACCCATCAACAGCAGCTTGCTTGCAAAGAACGGAACGGAACTGCTCAGCACCACCCACAAAACACTGTCCAACACCTTCTAACCCCAATTTCCAAGAATCACTCAACATAACCTTCTTTTCATGAATAAAATAGGCTGGATCAGGGGTAGAAGCAACAACAGAACGAATAGGTTCAGCGGAGATTGGTTTAGAAATGCCAGATGATTCTGGAGAGGATATATTGTTGAATGAAGGGGTCCTGGAATCAGTAACATAAATATAAATCTTGTCATACACACCACGTCCAAGAATCCACTTAATTGTGCAGAAATCTGTTTCAGTGTCAAGAAGGGAGTCTTTATACTCCCCTACAGTATAAGATATAACAGCAGATTTAGATATCTGAGGCCACCTAGACTGAACAAAATTCTTTACTGAGTTAATGTCAATCAGCTGATGAAATGGGAGGAAAATCTGATCAGTTCCCATCTTGAACACAACAAGCACATCTTGTATCATTATAACTGTCAGCAGCAGAGTAAAAAGAAAGAAATTAAAACTAAGAGTATTTTCATAGAAACTGAGAGTATTTTATAAGACTCAGAGTACTCTGTAAAAACTGAGAGTAATTTAACAAACTAAGAGTATTTAATAAAAACTGAGAGCACACTATGAAAACTCAGAGTAATATGTAAAAACTGAGAGTATTCTATAAAACTGCTAGTATTCTATAAAACTGAGATTAATATGTAAAAACTGAGAGTATTCTATAAAATAGAGAGTATTTAATGAAAACTGTTAGCACTCTATAAAACTCAGAGTACTCTGTAAAAACTACGAGTAATCTATAAAACTCATAGTACATTGCAAAAATCTGAGTAGTATATAATCAGTGAGTAGTCAACTAATATAAACGCATAGTGTTGTCGCTAAACATAGCAAAAAGTCTGAGTACTCCGCCTATTTGAAAAACAAAGAGTACTCTCAGAAATTTGAAAACAGTGAGTATAGTACTGTACTGTACTATCATGCATGCAGCGGCTGTGATAAACCCTAACAATGGCAGATCGGAAAAATTAACGTTCAAAGAGTAAAACAATGACATAAACACGGAAAGTGAGACGAATATAAGCAATAACATTCATATCATGAGCAAATCTACCATGAAACACATTAAAACGTAACAAAAACATCTAAAACGAGCATGATATAGTCACGTAATCGTATGTAGAATGGAAAAAAGTGAACATAAACGACGATATATAGTGGATATTGTGAATAAACAGCGCTATTAAATACAGAAAACGCAAATAACACACACAAAGGTAAGAATCTGTTGAAAAAAAACAGTAAACATAAACGAAACAAACCTTAGAACGAAGGTAACAGTAAAAAATTAAGAGGAAATGCAGAAGATTATGACGTTATGAATCTATGAACACAAGGGAGGAAGGTTGAAATCGGATGGGGAGATTTGAAATAAATATGGAAAGCTTAGAAAAAGAGCTCACGAAAATGGAGAGAGAGAGGAGTAAAAGAAGCTCATGGAATTTACAAGAGAGAGGGGAAATGCAAAATAGTATATATATGAGACTAAAAATCATTTGAGGGTAGAAAGGTAACAGGGGTTTTGGGTTTCATGTGTTAAAAAGTTTCTGAGGTCTTTAGTAAGAAGAGGCTCTAGTAGGGGGTGGTATCTTGAAGAGGGGTGTGTCTTCAAGACCCTAAGTGTCATTATCTCGGTTTTTAATTTGTTAACTCCTCATCCTTTTCAGGGTCAAGGGACATTAACAACTCATCTTTGTGGACTCAGTCAAATATTACACTCAACAAAAATTACTTTCTTGGAAACCCTCAAACATCTCATTTCTTGTTTAATAAGTCAATATATCCTGGAATGGTTATAGATATGGGACTTGCCAAAAGTAATTTGCTCATAGAGGTATGAGTCTTTCTTTTCATTTTTCTGGGGAAAGATGGTGTAATATTGTTTGTTTGTTTGTTTGTTTGTTTGTTTGTTTGTTTGTTTGTGTCATAAAAGTATAATGTTGATTCCTCTGAGACAAGCCAAAGTAAAGAAGCAGGAGAGAATTAAGACGGTTTTGACAAATGGTTGGAAAATGAATTTGGTGGTGGTTCGAACTATGGCAATACTGCATCTACATCTACATCTACATCTGATCATGACTCTTTTCTTTTCCAAGTACAGCTCTTCAGAATCCAAGATATTGTACCTGCATGGGCATATTCAGGAGTTCAAACCAAGGTCTAAATCACAGGTTCTTTTCTGGTAGAAGAGAGTTTATATAACAATCATAAATGGTGGTGTATGTTTGGTGTAACCGAGGTTCCTGCTCAACTTCTGACTGATTCTCTTCTTTGGTGTGAAGCACCTATTGATTTTCCTCCTGGACATGTCCCTTTCACTATCACACGTGGTAACAGATTAGCTTGTAGTGAAGTTCGGACGTTTGAATATCGTGAATCTCCAACTAATGTTGCTCCAAATGAGGAAACGAGTCTGCTCATACGCTTTTCAGACATGCTATCTGCTGCTGACCTGGATAGGAAATCGTTGGGTTCTTCTATTTTGAATTGTCAATACTGTAAGTTGAAGACAGCTTTACATTCATTAAAAGGAGATGGTGAGTTAATTGGAGATTGTAAAATAGCAAAAGCAGATGATTCACATGAAATGGAGGTAGAAGGTGTAACTGAAAAGGATAACGAGGATTCTGAAGTAGATGAGGACGAAGCTTTCCCAGTAGTTACAGATACAATACATATTCTACCGTTCTCGGATCCTTCTCACAAGGATCATCAAAATGTAAACATGTTTGTAAGTCAGCAGAAAGAATCATCTTCACCACTTGTAGAATCTAAGGTTGTTCATAGACCTACATTGAAGGAGCTTTTCATGTTAGACACTGCTAATCAGGAGTTGCGTGATCTTATTATGCTTGATCAAAATGACGATGAAGAAGAACACTTTCAAACAGAAATACGTGTTCATAGACCTACATTGATGGAGCTTTTCAAGTTAGACACTATTAATCAGGAGTTGCGTGATCCTATTACGATTCGAAATGTTGGAGCATTTATACGATCGAAGATCCCTTCCTTTGGTCGCTTTATAGGGTTGGAAAACGGTAATACAGATGACTTAATAGATATAATTTTTGAAATTTCAGAGTGTGTAACAATCATAGCTCTCATCCTTATATTAGAATAAGAGCACAATATTTGGATAGGTATCTACGTGTCAAAGTGGCTTTGGAAAATTTTACGTGCTCAGACATTAAACTTTTATGGTGATGAAAGAAGATATTTAGGTGGCTGGTCAGAGATTTCTATCTGGGATGTTATAAAATTTATGTTTGGTTGGAGGAGTATTCGAGAAGGACTCATTGATTGTGTCTTTGATATTTTTGAAGCTTTAGGTATTTGTGTCTTAAATAGGATTTTTAAAAAGCTTGAATGGGGTCTCGTACCATTGTTTAAAATGGCTTGGGGGTATTTAAGGAAAAGATCGCGTTGAACTTGTTGTTTAACTGCACCTGCACCTGAGATTGACACCCAACCTATGATTCAGATGGTTGACTTACCTGTGTGATTCCTCAACTATAATGTTCTTTCTGCTTTTACCTCTTTTTACTTTAACAGTGAATAGTTTATCTGTCATGTAATTGTTTTGCTACCTTGTTTTATCTTTTTATTTAGTGTTTGGCTGAGTTAACATGGACGGGAAAACAAAACTTTTGAGCTTTTATCTTTATGTTCATTTTCATGCATAATAACTATTTAATCCGCTTACATTTTTTGTTAGTTATTCGACAAGTTTTTTACCTAAATAAGATATATATTCAAAAAATCCATATTCCTTTGTACTAAGTCTTTATTTTGTATTTTATCAATTTATCAAACACTATAGAGACTAGGTATAGTAATGATAATAAAGCACAAAGACTTATAAGCCAATCATCTCAATCAATCCCGCATCTAATGACCTCAAATTAAATTTGTGGAAACAATTTAGTGAAGATATCGGTTACTTGATTCAAGGAATTAAAAGACTCTTATTCAATATCACCTTTTTTATTATGATCTCTAATGAAGATGTGCCTAATATCATAGGATTGGTTCTAGAATGTTGGATTAGGTTCTTTGTGAGGTTGATGACACTAATGTTATCACGTTTAATTGGAAAAATAATAATATTTAAGACCAAAATCTTCTAATGTTTGTTGTATCCAAAGGATTTGTGTTGCACAATTTCTAACGGCAATATACTCGTATTTCATCGTAGACAGAGAGCTACACTATATTGCTTCCTACTAGACCAAGAGATAATGGAGTGATCTAAAAAATTGACAACTATCACTTGTACTCATTCTATTTAGTTTACACCAGGCATAGACGGTTTTAGTTGACCTATAAGCTTAAATGACATGTGTTTAGGATACCAAAGTCCTAGGTTAACGGTCTTCTTCAAATACCTAAAGATTGATTCATTTCATGGCACTAAGATGGGACTACTTAGGGAAACATTGGAATCTAGCGCAGAAGCATACTAAAAAATATAATATCCGACCTAGAAGTGGTTAAATATAAAAGAATACCAGTCATATATCGACACGTCTTCTCATAACCATCCTTACCAGTGGATGTGCTCATGGGGGTGCCAATTTCCTTTGTATTTTCAAGACCGGAATTCTTGTAATACTCCTTGATGTGTTTGACTTGATTCACAAAGATTTTTTCCTTCATTTACTTTATTTGAAGCCCAAAGAAGATATTCAACTCACCCATCAAGCTCATCTCAAATTTTCTATGCATAAACTCTGAATAATTCTCACAAAAAGACTAATATGTAGCACCAAAAATAATATCATCAACATATTAATTAACAAATAACAACTATATGATATCAGTTTAAATCAATCGAAGAAAAGAAAGAAACACAAATAGAATCACCACCATCCATAAACAAGATGAGAGCAAGTGTGTTTGATCCACCTTAAACTCTTTGTGAATGAACCTTTCATCTTACCTTTCACAGAATAAACTTTATAACTAGCTACCCTTTTTTTTCTCTGCAACTCACCTCGATTGGTAATCAAACTCTGATTCTTGCCCAAAGAAGAAGCACTTATTTTGCTCTTGATCTTCTTCATCTTAGTAGTATTCGCTTCATGAGTTGATACTGATGAAACATAAGAAGTACTATAACTTCTAAGATCAAACATGTTCTTTTGACCTTCATTTCTAACATATTCCTTAAGTACATAGATATAAAATTCTCCATGAAAACACACAAAAGATTACTCTTTTTTTCAGAAAAAAAGGGATTTACTTGTTATCATTTATAAGCAGTTTCTATAGTGAAAAAATGCATGCCAATTTCGAAAATTGATGTTGGAAATTTCAATGATGAAGTAGAACAATTTAAGCAATAAATTTTCATCATTCTTTATTTCTTCAAAAAGATTAAAACCAATTATTGACATTTTAGTTTTTACATCTTTTCATCTTCTTTATCCACATCTTTCAAAACACAATACCCATAAAATAATCTGTCTTCAAACTTCAGGTTTGGATCTTAATTTCTGCTGTTTATCTTAAAGCGGGTCTCATTAGACAGGTTTTTGACCGTTTGAGAAATGGTCTGGAAACCAGCTTTTGCTAAATCACAACGCAGAACATTCCACGGCCGCCAACTAAGACCTCTTTTGATGGCTATTTCCATTCATCAAATTTTTTTCTTTTATTTTACAGTAATGAAACATAAAAGACAAATTTATTCCAGAGATTGTCTTAAACTTTAAATTTTATGCAATTAATTAGGATTTGAAGAAACTGTTAGAGATGGTCTCTTTATACATATGTACATCCTTGAAGAAAACCAAGTGACATAAAGGAAAAATGATTATCAAAATTCAAACCCAAAGCCTACTCTTTTTCCTTCCTTACAAAGATCAAATCACACCCCCTTTTTTTTTATTGGAGAGTTGAGATAAATCAAGTAAGGGACCATTTTAGTGAAAAGATAAACAAACAATTTTCAGTTGATATGCAAATTGAAATCATGCCATGCTGCCCGGGTCGCCTTGATTTCTCTAAATTTTCAACAGATTATGGTCGCGTTTATAAAAGAATGAATATCTATAGTCTCGTTACCCAAAAAGAATAATATTTTATTCATTTATTGTGATATAGTGCTAATTCCATTTGGATTCCATTTTTTTTCTCAATGCTTGTGTTAATTCATTAACTCAAGAGTCTAGAAACAATCACCACATCCCCATGCATTGTTTTTTGTCAATATCAATTATTATATACTCCCTCCGTCCAGGCCACAAAAACAAAACGGAAGGGACTAAAATGTACTTTGCAAGAAAACTGATACAAAGATCGAGTCATTGCCTTATATAAGATTTTATTTTCCTTCGCTACTACTTTAGCTTTTAGGTTTAAGGAGATGCTGTAAGCATACAACTTTTTCACTTATTAATATAACCGTTCACCCAACCAAAAAAAACCCAGAAAAAAGTTTAAGTGTGTAAGCTCTTGGCAAATGGGGCTCAGATCTTTTATAATAGAGAATATGGGCAACCGCCATGGCTGCAGCCACTATAATTTGTGTGAATGCCCCGCCAAGATTCGGCACACATTCATTCACTCAGAGAAAGAAAAAAAATGTTACATTAATATCGTAACTTTAAAAAAAAAATAGCTATTGTTTTGTAGAGACGATCGTGCTGATAATGAACAGAGAGAATAAAGATTGTATTGAATATATCAAAGTATCGGATTACATAGTAAAGAGTCCTATTTATATAGAATAGGTAAACCTAACCCTAGTGTTCATGGGCTTGACTACTAGCTTATGGGTTGGAATATCCATTAACTGGGTTGATAACACAATTGACTTTTATCTTTCAATTTTCACAGTTTAAATCAATTATTTATCTTTCATTATCTCCATTTTAAATCAAAATTCATCTTTTATTCTTCTTCATTCTAAATTGATTTTTTTTTTCAAATTGTCACGTTATATGTCAAATTTTTCCAATTTTATATGTATCAATATAACCTTTATATACAAAAAGATAGAAATGAAAAATATTTAATTATGTGTAACATCATGTGCAAAGTATTAAAATATTATAAAAACACATTATTTAAATTAAAAAAATCACAAAATTTTACATTTTATAATTATTATAATCATAATAAATTTATTACAATCACTTCATTTATCCACTATATTTCTAAATCATCAAATATATCAAACCATCTACAACATTCAAAAATACTACTCTACCAGTTTTGAATCAGTGTTTTTGTTTTGTGTGTCATTATTTGTTTTCAGAAGTATATCTCACAACTTTAATACGAATCATTGGGTGTTGTATATTAATAATTTGACAATTCAAATATTTGTATGCAACAAGATCCACTTGTCTTGCGTGCATTGATTTTTTGATTGCCAAATTAGTAATATACAACCAATGATGTCTCTCCTTTTGTTATATATTTAGAGACCTAAGATCATTTGGGTTAATTTTTTAGATTTAATTATAGGATTTATCCTTATATTTGAGGTTATTTGAGTTTTAGCTAATCTTGAATAACATATGCATTTTTGGAGCAATTCTCGATAAAATATGTGTTAAGTGTGAAACTCATGTGTACATGGGTGATCTTAGACCCAAAATGAAGTTAGGAAGTAAAAAAGCTACAAAATTAAATGAAGAAAAATGGTTCAGCATTTTAGCGTAGGTCGTGTGAGAAAAAACGGTTCATAATTTAGAGTTGAATTGAAGAAGTTACGGTTCGTGCCAAGATAAATGTTCTAGTATACTTCAACTTATAGCGCGGATCTAGGATACAACATATAGAAAATACAATTGGAAAAGGGTCATAGTATTTCAAGAATTTTTCCATCATCAGACCAATTGTAGTGTCAAGCCCTACGTTTAACTTATACTCTTGCATGTGCAAAGCCATTTCGTAAACTCTTTCTAACACCAAGTGACTTGTAGGAGTATATGTTGTCGATAAAACAGTTGTGGTTACCCTAAAGTGTTGGAGGAAACTGACTAATTTTCTAACCAACTCCCAATCACCATAAGCAACAAAGTTATCACTGAAATTTTCGGTATTAATGCTCGTTATAATATACTTAAATTCCAAAGCACGCTGTAACATCAAATACGTTGAATTTCATCGGGTAGGACAAACCAATCTCAGTCGCTTATGCTTTATACCCTCAGACTCACTTTTCTTTTTAAATGCCCGGATCAATGCGGGAGTGTTTCTAATATTAGTCGATGCTTTCCTAATGTTTTTAACTAATTTCGGTCTAACGGTTTTCACACCTAAGTCATAGTCATAAGTCACTCTCACACCCGCAATCATGTCACTAACTATCAATGAATAATGTAACAATTACAACGAATATGGAAAAAATCATCGTAATACGTTGACCTATTAGTAAAGTGTTTAATAAGGTCCGCGACACCAGCAACCACGTTCGAACCATTGTCGAATGTACATGTAAACACCCGATTAGTAATATAATACGCCAAAGCAATAGCCGTAATCAAATCATTAATATTACTACTAGTAGGACGTTCACTAACGACACAAAAACATATTATACGCTTTTGCAGTAACCAGTTACTATCAATCTAGTGGCATATTACTCACAGTATATTAGAACTTGTTTGTTTAACTTACAAAACAATCTGTTTTTAAGAGTCGAGCACGATTTGCTCATGAACAATTTGTTTTTTTATGGTTGAAATAGGACTTTCATGAACGGTTGGTATTTGATGGAGTGTGTGGTATAAAAATATGAAACATAATATTAATGAAAAAATAAATGTCTAAAGAAATTAAAAATAATTTGATATTGAAGTTTAATAATATATTTATAAGTAGATAATATATTAGTTTATAATTCATAATTTTGAATGAGCTCACGAGCCGAGTTCGAACAGACTCGTTTACTTGTTGAGCTTAAAATAGAGCTTGAGCTTGTTTATATCCGAGCGGATTTCAAACGAGTTTTTCTTTGAGCCGAGCTCGAGCTGCTCGCGTGCGGCTTGGTTCATTTACAACCCTAGTTCTCCTTCTAAGAGGTACAGATCCGAACCGAGTCAATGACTCTGAGCTCTCCGATGTATTAAAGAAATAAAATAAAAAATATAATTTTATAATATATTTTTACTTGAATAACAAGTCAAGTTATTTTTTCTTGTTCTCCAAGTTAATTAAATCAATGGAGTTGGATTTAAAACCAAAAACCGACCTTTTTGCCTCCAAAAGAAAAAAGAAAAAAAAAAAAACACTGCGTGCTTTCGCCACCTGTCATTTCAGAGGTAGACACCTCTCTCTGTTTCTCCTAAACCCAAACCTTGCTAGAATCTTTATTTTTCATGGAAAAATCCTTGGCTGTTTCACCGTCTAAAGACTCTACTGCAGCTTTTTCGTTGAATGACTATGTTGATGACGAAGATGAGGAGGAGGAGGATGTGTGTAGGATCTGTCGGAATCCAGGAGACACCGAGAATCCGCTTAGATTCCCCTGTGCATGTCGCGGCAGCATTAAATATGTTCATCAAGGTTGTCTTCTCAAGTGGCTCAATCACAGCAATGCTCTCCACTGTGAGGTCAAATTTCAGCTCAATATAAATAATTACAGATATCTATCTATACGTCTATTATATAGCTATTAGATATGATTCATAGTTAAGTAACCAAATATATCCATCGAGCTTCATATAGTTGCACACATTGTTGGAAAAATAACAGTATCACTGGTTTTCAAATAGAGAAATGGAGTTCCAAAAGAAAAACAAAAGATAATTTTCAATTAAAGTAACATTACACTATTACAATAAATTGAAAATAACAAAAACTTACACGGAATAAAGAAAAGATTACACAGTATAAAACTTGCGTTAAAAAGATATTCCGGTCATGCCGGTTATCTCTAACAAATTCTACTCTAAAGTATATCAGAAATTTGAGAGAGAAGTAGAGTAGTCTTTTCTTGTTCTTAGTTTTCGTCTACATACTATTCTATATTCTATTCTCTATAGAACAGCTTTTTCCTATTCTCTCTAGGATAATTTTTCCATTCTCTCTAGAATATTTTCTTTTCTCTCCTCTTCTCTATAGATTTTTCCATTCTCTCAAGAATAATCTTTTTTCTTCTCCTCTTGAAATGAAAGTGACAAAGTCACTATTTATAGAAGAAAAAGCAAGACAAGAAAACCGTCACATTAATGCTCATATTAAAGTCGTCCGTTTTTTCTTTATCAAGTTTTTGTAACTCCCATAACAACTAATACATAAAGAACCATTAATCCATAATGAAGAATAAGGAATAATTCTAATGGTTTTTTTCCCCAAATAATAAAATGGGACTATTATACACAAATGGTATTTTCCACTTCTTCCAAAAACATGAACGAATTAATAAAATAAATTGTCTTTATTTAAAAAATTCCAACAATCCCCCACTCATGTTCTTTGGGAAAGAAGGTGAACAGGTTTCCATAAATATCAGCATTTGGGTGAATTGTACTTAAGTGTCAATATCTTTCGATTTGAATTGACACGTAGTGAAGTGAGGCAACCACCAAAAACATATCAAGTGAACGTACTCTTGAACTTGATAGTTTTCGATCGAGACCCTCACAGCACATACTCTACCCGACTGATAGTTACAGATTCCTCAAACATCACCCTTTCCATGCACATAGGTGATCTCCAAGAGCGTCTAGCCTCATTAGCCGACCCTCTCAGATTTCGAGATCATTAAGAGCAATAAATCTCATCCTCATTATGTGTCTCTCTAATTCATCAAGTCCTTTCTCTTTAGGACCAACCTTACGGGCTATGAATTTGTGGTGATTCTAACAACTCATCCCTTGGGAACATCAATGACGTCTCCTTGTAATCATATTATGAGCAATATACAACAACCTCAACGGTGAATTCATCAAATCCATCTCAAAAGGACCACCACGCATGGCTATGAATTCATTAAGTATGAGGAATATATAACAACCTAAACGGTGAATTCATCAAGTCCATCTCAATAGGACCACCACACATGGCTATGAATTCATTAAGTTTTAATTTGCTCATGTATGCACAATTTACATTATATGGATGAGAAGTTAGTGAATCATATAGATCAATAGTACATATCTCGTACTTTATTAAATAAAAAATAATAATAACCCAATGGTCACCACTTTAGTCTCTTTACAATATGGACAATATCAAGTTGGGTTTTATTCATTAAGAGCATCATAATCCTTATAATTATTTTATATCCATTAGGGGTTACACACCCCCCACAATTCTCTTACTTATGAATACTAGTATTATAAATATTTTCTTTTTTACTAGATATTATATCAATGGAGTCAAACCTTTCCAACAAAGTGAGACTAACTAAGGTAAATTCTATAACTGACTCTAACGAATTTTTCCCTTAGGCTCATCTTTCCCCACATATTTTATTCACAAATAGAAGAATAAAAGAAGTAAGTCCCATGAATGAAAGTACCAAAAGTGGATCATGTCGTACACATATTGATAAAAGTGTAGAACAAACCGATCCATCTTTTATTAGGATTCTATTTCATTAACACGGTGCCCATTAAAAAAAACACAAAACAATTTCCTTAGTTTTCATACTTTATCCCCTTAATCCAAAACCACCAACCCTTCATGTTGCACCATATAGATCTCTTCACATAGATCTTCATTCACACATATATTTAATATCCAATTGATATATATTCATGTTTGTGAATGAAATTTAGGGTAACAAGAGTTAAAAAGTGATAATATAAGGGGCCAAAGTAATCCTTAAACTCATAAAAACGAGGAAACCTAAGGACTTATCCATGAGTCGATTCACTTTTCGACTTGTATGAGACTAATTAGATCTTGTTGGGTCATTTCCCGGTGACGTACTTATTCTCATCAGAATCATCACCCTCATGCCTTTTCTCAACCGTTTCACAGATAGTCTTTGTTGACTTCTCAACGGTACACAAGTAAAAGGAGGGTTTCCTCACATTATCCAAGATCCATCCTCTAACCACTGAATTAGCTTTCTTGAACCCAATTTTTAGAACCAGAAACTTAGCATGTAGTTCTTTGGTATATTCCCCATTGGCCTCAATGGCAGGGAATACCTTGAGAACGGCAAGGTCTAGTTCATGTTGTTCAAGACATATCAGTGGCTTTTGTGCCCAACGTTTGTAGTTGGAACCATTGAAAGGCTCCAACATAGTCACGTCGGAAAGGAATTTGCATTCAATAATGAAGCAACTGCCAAGATAGGAAAACCATTTCAAAAAAACAACAACCAGTGATATAAAAGTAATATCTTTTTAAATTGTTGGAAAAATAACAGTATCACTGGTTTTCAAATAGAGAAATGGAGTTCCAAAAGAAAAACAAAAGATAATTTTCAATTAAAGTAACATTACACTATTACAATAAATTGAAAATAACGAAAACTTACACGGAATAAAGAAAAGATTACACAGTATAAAACTTGCGTTAAAAAGATATTCCGGTCATGCCGGTTATCTCTAACAAATTCTACTCTAAAGTATATCAGAAATTTGAGAGAGAAGTAGAGTAGTCTTTTCTTGTTCTTAGTTTTCGTCTACATACTATTCTATATTCTATTCTCTATAGAACAGCTTTTTCCTATTCTCTCTAGGATAATTTTTCCATTCTCTCTAGAATATTTTCTTTTCTCTCCTCTTCTCTCTAGATTTTTCCATTCTCTCAAGAATAATCTTTTTTCTTCTCCTCTTGAAATGAAAGTGACAAAGTCACTATTTATAGAAGAAAAAGCAAGACAAGAAAACCGTCACATTAATGCTCATATTAAAGTCGTCCGTTTTTTCTTTATCAAGTTTTTGTAACTCCCATAACAACTAATACATAAAGAACCATTAATCCATAATGAAGAATAAGGAATAATTCTAATGGTTTTTTTCCCCAAATAATAAAATGGGACTATTATACACAAATGGTATTTTCCACTTCTTCCAAAAACATGAACGAATTAATAAAATAAATTGTCTTTATTTAAAAAATTCCAACACACATCACTGACAATTATAATAAGAATGTACTCATTATCTTTATTTTAGCTAAATTAAATGATTTCCTTTATAGTAACTAATTTTAAAGTTAAATCTTGAAATGCAGGTGTGCAAGCACCTTTTTGCTTTCTCTCCGGTTTATGCTGAAAATGCTCCAACTAAGCTTCCATTTCTAGAATTCATAGTAGCGATGGCAAAGAAGAATTATCATATTATTCAGTTCTTTCTACGTCTTAGTTTCGTATTTTTTGTTTGGTTTCTGACTATTCCTTATACTATATACTTGATATATAGATTAGCTTTTGTTAGAAGATTTAATGAAGTGCCAAGACTATTTCTGAGTCATATCTTTACCACAAATATTCTTACTGATTGTCTATTGGATTCCTGATATCTGTCACTCTAGAGATAATTCTTTTTGTGATGAAATTATTAAGGAATTACTTTAAAAATTTATTAGACCTTGGAGGGCTATATTGTTTTGAAGCTCGAATTAACAAGTTGCTTGATGATGAACATTTAGTAAAAAATCCGACGTGTCAAAGAATCAAATCTGAAACTGATGAGATGTTTCAAAGAATTGAGCAGATTCTTAATGAATTAGATTATAATAATCCGTTGAATCATCAACTTCAAATTGGTGAAATGCTACAAATAATTGAACAAATTCTTCAAAAAACCAAGGAATTTTTTGAAGATGATGAAGAGGTTGAGCTAGTTAAAATGATGACTTATCTCAATGTTGAGAGAATTAATCATTTTCTACATCAAATTAGACAAATATAAATGAATGCTCGTCCAGAGAATATTCCATTTGTTGAACTAATTGGCTTGCAGGGACAAGTTTCCCGTTTCGTTTTATATGCTTTCAATGTAAGTTTTTTTCTTGGATCTACTTTTACTAATATACGGACTTATTTGTAACTCTTTTGCTTTTTCAGGTCCTTGCACGCAATATATATACCATTGATGATTTAATCTTTACGCCCTTCTGTTTAGGACGAGTAATTCTACACTATATGTTGTTGAAAGAGTCATCTAATCTTAATACTATTGGAGTAGGCTATATGATTATATCATCTCTATTCTTTCTCTACTTTATAATTCTCGAATTAATTCGTTATAAAAGAGGAAAGCCTTTGATAATGGAGAGTTTCCATTTCTATTTCCATGTTTTTCTAAAGCAGATTGTTTCTGCTATGAGATACTTGATGAATATACTTAAAGTTTTCTCCCTTGTGATTATTTATTTTGGGGTAGTACCTTTTATATGTGGCTGGTGTATAGATCCCTCTATTAAACTAGTGTTTGGTGAATCGTTTACTCAAAAACTCAAGTTCTTTAAAGTTTCTCCATTCGCAATGTTATTAGTTCATTCAATGGTTGGATATTTGTACATGATACAAATTACCATCTTTTTCAGCCTTCTTAGAGAGGTAAAAATAACATCATCTTGGGGGTATTTTAGGAAACTTATATTTTGTTTACTTTGTACAGGTTTTGCGCAATGAAGCTGTAAATTTCAATGGAGTTCTGGCAGATTTAAACTTTGATATGTTCCGAGATATAATTAAGGAACCTATGCATAAACATGCTCATAGAGTTTTAATGGGAAGTGTGATTCGATTGACTTTTATAGTAATGGTGGTTTTTTTACCAGTTAAACTTGCCATGTGGATCGCTCCAGATATTTTCCCTCTCAACATTACGTGAGTTTTTTTTTTTTTTTTACAGTGTGTTTTAATTTTTACGATTTACACCACTTTGTTGCAGTATATACAATTCATTTACTGAGATTCCTATAGAGATGCTTCTTTATCAAATCTTCATGCCCTTTACTATTGCCCATTTTAAGTCTCTTTTAAACTATTGGTTTACAATAGTTTGTTCGGCTCTTGGTTTGACCGAGGATGAGAAACAAGTTGTGACAAAGTAAGATAAAATATTTAATATGAGGGACCTATAGTGCAAATATTTTCGTATGACTCCATGTTTATGTTTGTAGATTTGTGGTTCGCATTATACTGGCTTGGATGACACTAGTTGTTCTCAACACTTGCTTGATTGTTTTACCTGTTTCACTTGGACGAGCTTTATTTACTGTAATCTCGTTTTTTCCGATAATAAATGGCTTCAACTTTAATGGTATTTATTTCTTCTAAGAAATATAATTAATTATAAACAGCCAATCCTAAGTTTTAGTTTTAATTCTTTTAGATGTGTATGCATTTATCACCGGAAGCTATGTGATTTGGGCTATAATGTATTGCATTAAGCACATTAGAACAATAAGGGCTAAAATTTTGTGGAAGAATTTTCGTAAATTGAGCGTGATTCTTGTAAAGAGCTATGTACTACTATTGATATGGGTACGTTTTCTTGTTATATATATTCTAATTTATTGCTCTATTATAAAGTTTAAAAAGTACTAAAAGAAGATTCCCATGGTATTATCAGATTTTGGCGATTCCAGTTCTAATTGGATTAATAATAGAAGTTTTGGTGATTGTACCAATGCGGGTCCCACTGGATAAAACCCTGTATCAAAACTGGTCTGTGGGACTAATCTTTCTCAAGATCTGCACTACACCGATGATGTGGGACCATGTGATACCATTGATGGACGACACCTGGCATGGAAAGTTACAAAGGGTAAGGGAGAATGGTTTTGCTCGGGTAGAGTTTATTTGGGTGGTACGAGAGATTATTGTTCCGATACTAAAGAAGCTTATTATAGCACTGTGTGTTCCGTATGTTTTAGCCAGAGGGGTATTTCCGGTATTCGGATTCGCGTTAGTGGTAAACTCTTTGGTGTATCGATTTGCTTGGTTGGGATGCCTTGGTTTGTGTTTAATGTGGTACTGTGTGAAGAGGTTGATTGTGTGGTTTAGTAAACTCCATAATTCAATACTTGATGAACGTTATTTGATTGGCTGTAGAGTTCATGACTTTGGGGAAGATAAAGGAGAAACCGCTACTTCCAACTATCCAACATGATCCTTACATATTCTGAGATTTGTGAATAATATACAAGATTTCACTAGGTTTATCCGATCATGTTAGTCCTACTATAACGTTGTTAATAGTAATGGTAGAGTTGGGGTTTTGGATTTTTTCTTTTTTTTTAGAATTTTGTCGTGCAAACTAAACTAAATCTCTTAATGAGAGAGTTCTAACAACCGTTCAAATGCTCATCTCACTTATTAAGTGGACTAAACAAACCCTATGATGATCTTAAATCGTGGATTTATACACTTATGCCATACTTCTCAAATTGGTAATAGTCGATAAGTCAAAATTATCCAGCCATTATATATATAAGCATTGGAAGAGATGATGTCAGTCATGGAGAGTGGAAAACTGAGTCGTAATTTTCACAGGCTATAGTGAACAAATGAAGAATGTAATTTCTTGTAATGAAGGGCTTTCTCTGACCTTTCTGAAAACGAGTAATCAAGATGAGGAAAGTTTCTTGTATGGATTTAAATTGCATCATTCGTGTAGTTTGGAGATACCAAGTACCAACTGTATGAGCCCGTTCAGTAGTTGATATGATGATGGTGTCTCGATCTTACATAGAAACGGAGAAGGTCCTCTCATCGCATCTAAAGAGAAATGTCCATATCCTAACACTTCGAGCCAAAACCGATACAAGACATAATAACATACAAGAGGAATAGAAGACTCTAGAAGCACAACCAAGAAGAAAAAACCCCGTGAGGATACTGAGGACCCTCTAAATTCGTTCAAGCATATGGACATCGACCCACACATAATTTTGCCTTTATAACAACACCATCGACAATCTTTAAACTTCACGGATATATTGAGCTACCATCACACCATTATAGGGCGAACAACTCTTAACAAGTTGTGAGTAACCATATAATTCCCCACCAAGACAAAAAAACTATTATAAGCAAACTTAAATGTTCAAGAACTAAAAGCGTTGTTAATTTTTTTTAAACTCTCTCTCAAATTTCCAGGCAACTTTTAAGCAAAACTACATTTTTTGTTGTTAATGCACATTAAACATGAACCCTAGTGGTTATACGTTGATAAACCTTTGATTAACACCATTAATTGTTTTTATGGCAATTAATTACCACGCACTACAACATTTATTTACATATTTTTTTTGAACCGCATTTTGAGTTCTTTACTTATAGATGGCCTAAAAGGAACTTTTTGAAAGAAACTGATGGACACTGCAACAAGTGATTCATATTCCATTTATCTATTACACATACAATATTAAAGAAAATGTATAAGTGGAAACAAAGTTACACAAAGTGTTCTTCTATGTTCATACGTGGAAACGAAGTTACATAAGTGTTCATTTATTTTCATCTTTACAACTTTGCTGTGGTGTTATAGCAGCTACATGTTGAGCTGATTGTGGAGAAATTTCATTGGGGTTGATACTTTTTTTGGAAGGAGGCAAACACCTTTTTGAAAAAAATGTAGCTATGCTCTTCCTCTTCAAATTAACTTTCTCTGCAAATTATTATTATTTTTAAAACCATTAATTCAACCGGAAAATAAAATTAAAAGTTTATTTACGTGAAAATGTTTACCTGGTGGTGATTGTGGTGAACCAAATTTGATCAATAAATCTTTTTTCACCTGTAGTACACAAGGTGGCTTACTTAAGTTACTTAGATTGTGAGAAAAGTAAATCCAGTAAATAACTAACCTGCCAACGATTTTCAGAGAAATGTGCCACCTGGCGCACCTTTGTTTTAAGTTGGGAGCTTGATATATTAGGAAACTTTTGTTGCAAAATCTCAACTAGTTTGTTTATACCATGTGGGCATGATTGTATTATACTTATCTGATACACACATAATATAAATAATGATGCTTTAAACATAAGAAAGTAGATGAAATGTACTTACAATTTGTGGAAAATCAGAATCCAAAATAGGTGATTTAGTTTGTAAAGGTGTTGTGTTTCCTTTATTCTCTTCTTCAGCTTCATTACACATAGATGATATCTCTATGAGGGGCATATTAGGAAACACACAAACACTCAAAGCAAGCAAACATGTTTTTTCAAGTTTTTCAGTAGCAATAAGATGTTGATCAGTTAATAACAATGGAGCTTTCTCATGCTTAAAGTTGATAATAATGAGTGGTTGGTTTTTCCTAAGAGCTTGCTCTGTCAAATTATGCAAATATTTTTGTTGACCAAGTAATATTGACAACTCAGCATCTTCTGAACTTGTAACATCCTCAATTAATTCATCACATTGCATCTTATCAACTTCTACTCCCTACATATACCAAAAAAAAAAAAACAATATGATATTAAAAATAAATAAATATATATATAAAATATACCTCATCATCAGAAAGATGTCCATCAGGTACAAAAAACTCATCTTCACTTTCATCTTCATCTTCACCTCTTAAAGATTCATCTTCTTCATCTTTATCACAATCAGATAAGCTTTCCCCAGGCTCCTCCTATTCAAATTAAACCAAATGTAACATACAAATACACACACACACATATATATATATATATATATATATATATACCTCTTCCCATTCTTCATCACTATCAATCTCGTAATCCAATTCAGGATCCTTTACAAAAGGATGTCTTGCACTAATAATCTCACTGCAAAAAAAAAAAAAAATCAAATGAGATATACTAATAAGTTAAAAGAAATGATTTATACCTTTTCTTGGGCCAAACACCATAAAAAGCAGGTCTATGACTCTTATCAAATTGGAAAAGCTGCTTATGAGAATGAGATTCATGAGAAAAACTAGAATTGACCCATTCATTAACATCTTTATCTTTATTTGTAGTAGTAAGTTTCAACTCTTTCACTAGTATTGTCTTAGGTTTTTTACGTATACTCCAATGCATTTTCTTATTTTTACGAATTGACCCACCTAAACTCCGCCAAGATTTTAAATGCAACCTGCAAGAATAAGCCCGTAATTTTTATTATTAATTCTAACCAAAAGTAAATAACAAACAGGAAAAGGAAAGAAAACCCACTTTAACATATCTTTAGCATCTATTTGATCCTTGTGTGAAAGAATAGAATCCATTTTGTGAGTAGTAGATTCATTCCCATTAGGTGATAAATCAAAAGATGTGACTTTTCTTGAAGAGTCAGGTTCACATCTCTTGAGAAATCGCTTCATTAATGAAGCTTGCTTTTGTAATGAAAGTTGCTTTTTAAATTCAGCTTCTTCCTTTTCTTTACGCTTTTCATCTTTCTCAGCTTCTTCTCGTTTCTTTTTTAACTGTTTTCTCTCCTCTTTCTCTGCTTCATTTTGTAGCTTCTTTAGCTCTTTTTCCTGTAACAAAACACAAAATTCACATACAGAAATTAAAACTCTAAAAAAAGCTGAATGATTAAACAATAAACATACACTTTGCAGTTTCTCCTTATGAAGCTCTTCATTTAACTTTCTCTTTTCTCTTTCATCTTCTCGTTTCTTCTTCTCTAACTGTTTAATCAATTCTTCTTTTTCTCTTTTTGATTCCTTTTCCGCCCTTTACACATAAAAAGATTTAAAAGATCAGTACATACCATTAATTGAACTTAAAATATGTAATGATTCTACATACATTTCAGCACCATTTTTAAGCTCCAGACTTTGAACAAGCAACCTTAAATCTGCCTCATTTAACATTTTACCAAGCTTTTTACAACCTTTCACTAACTCTGATCTACTCATTTGCCCACTCTGTAGCGTGTTTATCATTGCTGCATAATATGAGATTTATTAACAGAAGAGATAAATTATTTCACTTAAGTCTTGCTAATAATTACTAACATTACTTACATGAAAGAGCTATAATCCTCTCATGGATCTTTTTCCGATAAGTCCTCCGAATCTTCAACACATTTCGTGTTAATTTTGGGAACAATTTCAGATCTCTTGTCTACAAGTTAAAAAACAGTGACACATAAGCCCATTTGTCCATGTGTTAGTACACTATTTTTGCAAATGTGCCCCTTAATAGTGCAACATTTTAGACTAAGAGTATTGAGCAGCAAAATTTAATCAATAATCATACGCCTAATACAGAAGAATACTGAAAACCATCTATATATACCAAATCTATACTTGAATTAACATAGATTGAAGTAATTAATGCTATACATTATAACAAATCTAGGTCTAAGTATCTATACTCAATCCAACTAGCAATATAATTAATCCAATATTAAATAGATAATCAAGACCTTTAATTACCAGAAACCTTAACTACATCACAGTGAAGGGTTATTCTTCCTAAAACAGAGATTATTTACACTACTAATGAAATGCATGTGTTACGAAAAATAATTTATAAGAATAAATTATAAAAAATTAAACCTCCCAGCACCATAGAACAGAGTCAGATTCATCCTCTAAAACATCAGCATCGGCGTTAGGCAATCCATAGTACAGCCGTTGACCAATCAATATGACCTTATTCTTCACAATGGCTGTGCTAATTCCAAATTTACCCTCTAACTTGTCAAATATTACACCGACAAGCTTTGAAAGTGGCAAGCTACTCTCCTCCATTAGCACCGCGATTGCTGAGTCCAAAGAAGGGCTATTTGGTAACTTCTCCAGATAATCCCTCTCTTTACCCATAAATTCTTTGTAGAAGCTAAACAAACCGTTCGATTCTTCGCGTAATGCGCCGATTTTCTTTTCTTTTTCTTCCGGTAACACCTCTACAGCTAGCTCCGCCATCTTCCGCTTCCTCGAAGCACCACCACTTAGTTTCGCTCTCATCGGATCCTCCATAGCTGCCGTAATACAGTCAATCTGTTTTTCTATTCTTTTTTACTTCTAGAAAAATAAATGACCGTTTAAGAAAAACAGTAAATGTGAGGCAATCTATAACATCTGTTTTTTCTCGAGAATCGAAAAGTAGTGCGCTATTTTCTTTAATTGATAAATCTACACTCGCGTATACATATGCGTATAGACGTATATTGTACTAAATAAATGCGTATAGACTTTTGTTATTTTGTTTCCCGCTAATGAAAAATGAACAGATATTCCTTTGGCGGGGACTTAAAATGAATAAGGCTCAAGCTCACTTGGGTTTAAGAAAAAGTCTCTTTATCTAAAAAAAAAAGAAAAAGTCGAAAAATTATACCTAAATTAAAGATTAAAAATTTAATAAAAACCATTAAACTAATATAAATTACCTAAAATATTGTTTTTTTAAAGAGTAATGATATATACCACCGTGACGTGACGTGAATTGGTTGGCAATAAATCGTTGATCAGATCAAGAAAATAAATAAATTAATGATTTATAGCCTACCAATTCACGCCGTCATGGGTGATATGGTTTTTGGTGGTATATTTCATTACTCTTTTCTAAATCTTATATCCATTTTGTTTCACATTCTTCTATTCCAAACTAATATTTGCTTACTTACTAAAAATAATATCCCAAAATTATTGTTTATTTAAAATATCAAAACATTTTTTTCACTTTTTCCTATTATTACCTTTATTAAAAAATTAAAATTTAAAGTTTCAATACATATTTAAAACATAAAAATATTTTATGAGAAGTAATTTTGTAATGATATACTACTATGTAATTGTTAGGTTTCTTAATTTGTGTGAAAAGTTAAGTAAACATTATTATTAGGACGAAGGGAGTAGTTATTATAGACGCTCTTGGTCAATGAAGGTCAATCTTATAACATTGTTTCCTATTTTAATATACTAGACTATAAAGAGTTATACATTATATGGAAAATTTGAAATTCTAGTAAAAATATTTTATATTGAAAAGTGTTAATGAACGAGTCAAAGCATACATTGTAATGTTTTTTTGTTCGAAATACCTAGGGATGTTGGTTTTTTGTAGAATATCAAAAACTATGATTGTGACCATTTATTTTATTAAAAACCATAACCTAACTGTTTTAACCACCGGTTACACTTTTCAAAACCATAACTGTACCATTTGGTTTCGATTTTTTTGAACGATGTTGCGGTTTTTAACCATAACCAAATGTGATATCTATCCCCTAAGTGTAGAATGAACATGGGATTGACATCGACATTATTTTTATGGTAAACTATTGTTGTATTGTTTTATGCTCTTGGCATATTTTGTAGGATCTTGCTAGGTCAACCACGTCCTTCAACATAGTCGAATAGACTTACACCTTCCAGACCATCTTCCTCGCCATCGGCTGGTATCTGATATGATTACCACAAAATTCCTCATGCATCTCTTATATAATTGTCGACTCTCTTCTTTATCTGCACATTTTAGTTTCATAGGCCTATTTGTATAAATACCCTCCTGGTAGGACGCATCGTCTAGATTGTGATATTACGACTTAAGCCTTCTTCTTATCTTGTGATATTATGACTTAAGCCTTCTTCTTATCTTTGGGGGTACGCCTTTTGTGAGATAAGCTTTTGGTAGCTCCCAAACTGTGATATGAATCAACACTAAATAAATTATCCCCCGTAAGTGTACGGGTCGCCAAGTGATAAAAGCAAGTAAGTTTAATCATCTCCACAAAGATTGTGATGTTAATATAATGTGTTTAACTTAAGATTCAGATATTCATTATGCAAAAATAAAACAATAGAAAAGTTCGATTTTTATGATTAACTAAAGCTAAATTACGATATAACTAAAAGCTAAAATGAAAATAAACTAAATTAAGGTATTTTCAAGAGTAGAGAAGATAACTTGGAATGTCTATGCTCACCAATTTAATTATTACTCGATTACATAGAAAACATTCAATTTTTCACACTAACCGGGATTTCAAAATCCACCTAAGTCGATTATTGCTAACTAGGAGCTACCTTATAGATTTAGGAGTTCTTCCAGATAAACCTACACACTTTATTAGGTGATTTTAGACTTAACCCACATAACAACTATATAAACTATCTAGGCCTTCTGATTCCTAAGACAATTTATACAAAAATATTATTTATGGCCACCTATCAATCCCCATTCTAGGTGTGATTTATAAGATAATGAATTCAATTTATGTGGACTTTATAAACAAATTCACATTAAAGTAAAATAATAATCAATTGAAAATACTCAATTAAACCCTAGAAATCCCAATAATCACAGATAATTAGAATAATCGTCAACAAGGTTTAAACTAGGACATCCCAAACTAAGGAAAAGTTTAGCTCATGCTTGAAATAAATATAAAATAAAATAAATACATAATGTCTCGTATTTTGTGATATATTTATAGGGCCACGAGACATCATTTTTAGGGGTTTATGAACTTAATTGTAGGATTTGTGCCTATTATTTGACATTATTTGAGCTTTAGTCAATCTTATGTATTATTGTATTTTTGCAGCTCTTTATGTTAATTGTGTGTTAAGTGTGTAGCTCCTAGGTACGTGAATGATAAAGACCCCGATATGTAGCTAAGAAGTCAAAAAGTTAAAGTCAAACCCAAGTCAATCATGAAAGAACAAAAAGTATTCTCGATTGATAAAGTGAAATATCTGGCAAAGGATGGTTGTCAACTTTGAAAAATCACTATAATTATTTGGTGAGATTTTGGATTATTCCCAAGCTACCCGAGATATCACCTTGAGTCTAAAGTGCATGAGAAGAAAAGGCATGTGAATCGAGATTGAGACGACAAAGTTACGCGAATATTACCACGGTGGCCCAAAGTTGTACAAACTTGCTAAAACGTTTATGGGCCACATTTGACCTACCTAAGTTGGCCCATATACCCAAAAACATTTTTTGAACATTATACATAATATTTTAGGGATCAAAGAGTTAGAATTCACATTTTTGAAAGAATAGAGGCGTTCTGGGAGAAGAGCAAGAAGAACACAAGTCAACATCATTCATTCCATCAATTCCTACCGTCATTCCAACCCAATTCTAGTGTAATAATTGATTTTTTTATATTTTAGTCTTTAATATGAATCATTTGAACCTTTTAATTCCATATTTTAGTATGAACTAATTTTTATTTTAGATTGAGATGATTGGGACTGGACCCGATGTTATGATTATATCGTTGTTTGTTTTATTTTGGGATATTTTATATTGAAATTTTCTCAGGTTTATTCTTGTTGCTCTTATATTTCATCTAAGTTGTTGAATTCATATATAGTGGAAATGTATTTTTATTGTGTTATAAATTTGACTAAACATATATGGGTTTAATTGTGGTATTATTCGTATAAGAACGTCTGAATTACTCTAAGAATCGGAAGGTCTAAACATTTCAGATAGTCTTATAGGAAAATTATTCTTCACCATTTGAAGGCTTATTATAGCCACTCATAATAGGTCCCTCGTGACTGATAATAGATCATATTTACTCGAAAGGGATTTTGGTGGAACATAGAATCCCAACTAACATGCATGGCCCGAATTTTCCCTTATATAACAAACCTTTTGAATTCGTAAGTAGAGGTGAAACCCAAGCATCTCAAGCTATTACTTTGATAAAGTATGATAATCACACCATCATCACCCTCAGGTTATCACTCAGCCTCAGGATACAAACATAACCAAAATACAGTAACATATATGTGTATGTACAGGTAGTATAGGAGGATAGCTTGGAGTAGTGGATTAAACAATGTAGAGAGTAGATAACTTTGTACCTAACTCCCGATATTTAACGAGGAGCTTTATCTTAGTACTTTCAAGGATTTGGATGAAGGTTTGAGGATCTCCTTTCTTCTCCCAACCTTCCTGAAACTAGACACTAGGTCAGAATCAAAGGGAGGTGCGCCCCCGATGGATTCAGACGCTCAACATTAGCATTATTTCTATCAGGGATTACTTAACCGGAAGAGCTATGTAGACTTAAGTTGACTATATAATAAACATAACCGTTTCATATAGATTAAGAGAGAGTTTCTCAGTGAGTACCCAGATTCTCGATTCCGCTGGATAGAGGAGTATTTATACATGTCGACATGTGCATGTAATACTGCTTGGGCGTAGTTTAACTCGAAGATGGGTGCACAACATAAGACTGGTTGGAAGCTCTTCTGTTGCTGCAACATGCCCACCTCATGATGCTTGTGCCCGAGGTTGGCCCAAAAAAGGGGGGCTGGTCTATTTTTTGGGGTGTCTGCGTTATTCCTCTAGATCACAACACTACAACCTCAGATTTGGATTGTCAGTGTTCCTCTGAGTTAAGCCGAGTACCGGTGTCATATTTTAGATTATCAATACCTCTTTCAATTTATGAGATCAACATACTCCGCTCAGATGCGATGGTACCCTTGTCCTTTTATGTTGATACGAGGTGGAACTCATATGTCAGGTCTTTCCTTAGGTGGATTTTTCCAAAGATTGCATTGGTATTTATCAGCGATTACATCGGTCTTACTAATTATTATGTTTGGCTGTTGACACTATATTTTAGGATCGCACCTTCAAAAGAGTGTCAACGGAAGGGATTTGATGGTATACAAGTGTTGTTGCAAAGGTAATCTTTAATTGTTTGAAGGATTTTAGTCTCAAGAATGATACATGGTTGTCGAAGCTATGTTGGATTTTGAAGATTTCTCTCTCTAGATTGTCGAGGCTATGTCAGACTTATGAATAATTATGATTGTTGAGGCTACGTTAGACTTACATTTAACTCCGATTAACGAGGCTACCTCGGTCTTACGAATAACTCTGTTTCCCAAGGCTTTTTCGGTCTTACAAATACCTCTGAAGGTCAAGACTACGCCAAACTTGTGAATAACTCTAATTGTTGAGGCTACGTAGGACCTATGAATAACTCTTATTGTGGAGGCTACGACGGTCTTGGGAATAAATCTAGTTGTCGAGGCTTTTTTGTTGTTTACGACTAACTTCGATTGACATGGCTATGTCGATCTTATAAATAACTTTGATTCCCGAGGCTACACCGGACTTGCATACAACTTTGATTCTCGAGGCTACGTCGCTCTTATGAATAACTCTGGTTGTCGAGGCCTCATCGGTCTTACAAATAAATTTGATTGTCGAGGCTTTGTTGATCTTACAAATAACTTTGATTGTAAGTTATGCTGGACTTGCCAATAACGCTAATTGCCAAGTCTGGGTTGGATGTTACCATTACTTGGAATATGGTAAGTCTCGCTTCATTAATTACATTGGGAAGCGGAAAGTTACTTTCCCTGCTATAAATATTGTGATGTCTCTGTTCCATTATCACACCACTATTCTTACTCCTTCTAAAAAATGATAGAAAATAATTCTTATCATTTGACTCACTTTAATCTGAACAATCTTGCTTTCTTTCTAATATCTTCTTCCTCGGTCTTTTTACCCGAGGGAGTTAATGACCTTTGGACTTATCTTATCCAACCTTCAACTACTATAAGCCCTCTTTCAGATGAGGACCAAGTTTATCTTACGCTAGAAACAATAACCTTCTTGGTTAAGTACCCTTATTCCTCCTGTTAAATTTTGACCCACTTGGTTTTGATTTACTCATTTCTCTTGTGGTTTTATCACGCAGATAATCTTAATTTGAGATTCTTTGTGTTCATCTCACTAAATATTAGTATCTTTTGTTGCTTCGGTATATCTAATTGATGATCTTCATTTGACTCAGGTAGGGAGGAGTGAACACCAGATTTAAATCTTTGGATCGTCGAGGAGACATGGCTTACCATTGGTCCAAGGGAATACAACTATGGTTGAGGCTAATTAGGATTTTACTCAAAAGAATATGAGAAGGAAAAGTATATATTCCCTAATTCTGAAGGACTTTGAGGTGGTAAAGCAGCATCCTAGATTCTTTCGTTCACCAATCTTAGTGATTTCCATAGTAGGTGTTGGGAGTGAGTGTGTTGACAAGGAGACGCAATTGCTTGTCACCTATACATATGATGAAGAGAAGAAGGCAAAATTCCACTCATTCGAGTCTCTTTATCCTATCTTTTGTTGGACTTACCGCTAAGCGATGCCATCTGTTGGAGTGTCGACTTGTTCAATTATGTGGGCTTGCCATGTGCCTTTTTTTGGGGGTATTACTAGCAGCGCTCCTGGATGTGTTATAATATTTTCATTCCATCTATTTCTAGACTCAATGTCCGAGTTAAGAGAGAGTTCTCCATTTAATTCTTTTTTGTGTATGTCTAGATATATCATTTATTTGTAATAGTTGATAGGAAGGACCTTTGATTTCTATTGTGCGCTATATTTTGCTTTTTATGAATAAATATGCGACACTTCCTCTTTCTTTCTCTTCTATTTTAATTTCTCTTCTTGAGGTATAGTTTGACCCTCTTGATGGTTATTTATGGATACATTCTTGACCCCAACATAGACGGGGACTTACTTCTTCGAGTACCCTTTTGCTATTTGACCTTTCTAGCCGGAGGCTTGTCAGAGATTATCGAATTTTGGTAGAAACTTTCTTAGTACCTTATATGTGGTACATTTTTATTTGTTGATGTTCCTTCTACATATCATAAGATGGTGAACACCACCTTTACTTGATTTTTCCTTCTTTTCTCCGGCAAGTTTTTCAGGGCCTTCTATTAAAGGTAGTTCTCCCTTTTTCTTACTACACCTTTAAAGTCATCTATTTTCGTGGTTCCTCGGGAAGTCTCTTAGGATCTTCTGGTTACCTTTATCGAATATGTACTTTTTCTTTTTCGGCTCTTCAATTTTCTCAGTGTGATTTTATGCTACATGTGCATCCCTCTCTATACTTTGGTTGCGGCTTCCGAAGATGTTTAGTTTTGTGTAGATTTCCTAAGCTTTTTTATAATTTATTTTCAACCAATGTTAAAGGGAATATTCGCTGTTGAACTCATTTTATAGCCTCATCCTCAGGCGTCTTCCTTTGTACAGTGTCATTCGTCTATTTTATAGACACGTAGACCGTGTTTTTATTTCCTCTTTCTTTACTACTTTTCTTTTTGTGTATTTCTCATCCTATTTGCATGCCCTATTACAATATACCTAGGTCTCATTTTTTCTTTTTGGTGTCTTTAATTTGTTTGACTTATTATTTTCTTTGCTCCTTATGTTTCTCAAGGCATCTTGCTTGTCTGTTACACTCCTTATACCCCTTTGAATCAGAAATATAATGCTTATGTCAAATGTCTACTCTAAATATTTCCAAATTTATGTTAGCTTGTCCTTAGTTCCAAATGATTTAGCTACTTTAGAGATTCAATTTATGTGCTCAATTATGTTTTCCTAACCCGACCCCCTAGCTCTTGAGCTGAGGGAGTCTAACATATTTTCTTACCAATACTTCATCGGAGTTTGATTTAGATGCTGATTCTTTTTTGGCTTTTGGTTTTGAGTGTCGACTTCATCGATATTTACTTTACTATTTTTGGTAGTTTTCTTTTTGTCAATAATACAACCGGGTTCTCTTATCTTCAATTTAGTTGGACTTCTTTGCCGATGTTACTTTGGTCTTTTCTCGCCAACAATTCAGTTGGACTTTTCTTGTCAACAATACAGTTGGACTTATCTCTCCAACCATCAGTTGGACTTTTCTTGCCAACTATTAAGTTGGACTCCGATTGCCGATGTTACGTCTGAATTTTTTTGCCAATATTTTATATTTTTCTCGCCAACAATTCAGTAGGACTTTTACCGCCAACCATTAAGTTGGACTTTGATTGATGATGTTACATCGAACTTGCATAGTTTCTCTAATTGTTGAGACTACGTTGGTATTACAAAATTTCTTTGACTGCCGAGGATGCGTCAGTCTTACAAAGTTTCTTTGATTGTCGAGGCTACACCGATCTTAGAAGTTTCTTTGATTTCCAAGGCTACGACGGCTCACAAAGTTTCTTTGAGTGTCGAGGCAATGGCGGCCTTACAAATTTTATTTGATTGCAAGGCTATATCAGACTTACGAAGTTTCGTTGATTGTCGAGGATACATTGGTCTTACAAATTTTCTTTAATTTTCGAGACTACGTCGATCTTACAAAATTTATTTGATTGCCAAGACTACGTCGTATTACAAAGTCTTTTTGATTGCCGAGGCTATGTCGGTCTAACAAGTTTCTTTGACTGTCGAGCATACGCTAGTCTTACAAAGTTCCTTTGATTGTCAAGGCTATGTCGGTCTTACAAATTTTCTTTGACTGTCGAGACTACGTTAGTCTTACAATTTATTTTTCATAAAGGCACATAATGCCTTTTGGGTATATCCCCAGGTTTGTATAAATAATTTGGCATACCTACCGATGTCTCCATATTTGTTATATAAAAATCTATACTTGATGCATCATTTTAGGGGTATTTAGTATTTAATTTCGGGATTTTCCCCCATTTATTCATACTTTACACTTTCTTGTCTAGTTTTAGCTGTTTTGCTATTTTGTGAGATTTTACGCGTAATTTTGCGTTATTTGTGTAACACATAGGTATATGGAAGCTATTACACCTATGGAAACCGAGTTGAAGTGGAAAAGTAAAATAAATCCGTTAGTCAAAGTCAAAAAGGAAGAGTGTGGATATATTTGGAAAGTAAAGAAGCTGCCAAAACTGCACATATGTCCACTAATTAATTTGCTGCAGAATTTCGGTCAGGAATTAGGAGGAGACTTTTATATGAGAATATATATCTTTTGAACGCGGTCGTTTCTATATAAAGAACATTAAATTCCGATAAGTAACGAAGGAGACATGACTAAATCAATATCTGCTAAAGTTTATCTTCTCCTACAATTTAGAATACGAAATTCAGTAAGATCGGGACTTCTTAACTTGGGGCTTACTCCATATTTCGATCAAGGGACTATATATATATATATATATATATATATATATATATATATATATATATATATATATATATATATATCCATTCCTACCTTATAGAAATCATCCTTGGTCAGTCCTTAATCATCAAAAGACCAAGACGAAGCTTACATCAAGAGAAGAGAAGACAAGAAGGAGTTGGACACTATTGCATATCACATAATTCTCCCTTACATAGATAGATTTTAACAAAAGGCTAGTGAGGGTTACTTGATATATATCGAGCTAAACTCTCATACTACATCTCTCTTTCTATTTATTTTCATGTCTTTATTTTACTTAGATAATTGTTTAGAGTCATAAAACCAAACAAATATTTTAGAGTCATTTCAGCGTAATATTCTTCTAACTTCCTTATTTGCATTTTATATTTACACTACTTCCTAGCTAACTTTCTTAGTCTCTGAGGACGAATTTTACCTATCATTAAAACTTGCGTACGATCTGTGATACTTGCAGTGAGTAACGTGATTGGTTAGGGTGATTAGTTATCATATTTATATTTATTATTTTATCACACCCTACCAGCCACCACCTACCGTCTTATCTGCACATGCTTCTGGTCTGCGACTTTTTTATTCAACCCATTGGCTTGATTAGGGCTTCAAGGCCGGTGTGCCAGAGTATCCGGTCTTTTTTTGCAAGAGGTGTTGGTCTTTTTCTTTTTGAGGCTAATGTAGGATTGGTCTTATGAAAAGTTTTTTGCATTCTATCGACCTTTCATGTTGGGAATCCATTGGCCTACCCCCTAGTCGAAGATCTTAGAGAACTAGGAATTTTTTTGTACATTTTATCGACCTTTTAAGGTCGGGAATTCATTGATTGACCCTCTAATCGATGATTTTAGGGAGTTGAGAAAAGTTATTTACTTTCTATTGACTTTTTCATGTCAGGAATCCATTGGTCGACCCCCTTAGTCAATGATCTTAAGGAGCCGAGAAAAGTTTTTTACATGCTATTGGCTTTTTTCAGGTCAAGAATTTACATTTTATCGACTTTTTGAAGTCCAGAATCCATTGGCCGAACCTCTAGTCAATGATCTTAGGGAGTTGAGAAATGTTTTATACATTCTATCTACTTTTTTAGGTCGGGAATCCATTGGTCGGCCACCATGTCGATGATCTTAGGAAGTCGGGAAAAAGTTCTTTACATTCTATCTACTCTATCAGTTCATAAATCTTTCTTATCGGCTCAATCGTTCGTTTCCTTGTATCTCAAAGATAACAAACAAATTTGAAGATGTGAGATATGATTATCAAGTGTTATAGAATCTCATAGTCTTTCCATGTCTAAGTTGTCAATTTGATGAATTTTTGCAAGTGCTTCGCATTCCAGGAGTTAGGTAGATGTCTGTCGTTCCCCTCGACTAGTGTATAAGTTCACAGATATGTTTTCTTGATCACGACATACAATTCATCCTAACTGGGTAAGAACTTACTCTGCTTTGCATATGTAGCAAAGTCTTGCTTTCGAAATACCAAGTCCCCGACTCCTATGCTTTTTGGTCAAACTTTTTTGTGAAAATCTTGAGCTACGGCTAGACGTTGCTATATCGATTGGATTTTATCGTGTTTCCTCTATGAGGTCTGATTCTTCTTGAAGATTATCGCTATTAGTATTCAAGTTGAAGTTAGCAAACTTTGAGACGAGGGTAGTTGTGTATATCGGCAATACAACTTCGCACCTATAATACCTCATGTAACATCTCAGGCCATTTACTTTTATGATGAATTTTTTAGAAGCTAATCCTCAAATTATGGTCTTGTTGCTCACTTTTAACTGTCTGTTACACCGTGGGTCTGCAACCGAGGAATAGGAAAGTTTCACCTCTACTTTTCAACAATGTGTTTGGAAATAATTGGACACAAATTGAGTTCCATGGTCGGTAATTTTCATGTAAGGAACTCCACATAAATATATTATATTTTTCCATATAATTTCCAAGCAGTATATGCGGATACAATAGACATTGTTTCAGTTTCAACCCAATAAGTGGAGTAATCTACCGCAACATATATGAATTTCTTCTAAGTCGTGCTTGCTATTAAAGGATCAATATTATCCAACCCCATAGGTAGTAATGCCAAGGACTCGAGATGAGTATCATATGAGTTTTCACCTTCTTTGTATTGGTTTGTGCTCTTAGCAGGTCCGACACGACTTTACCATTTTGTAGGAGTTTTTCATCATTGTTGAATACAAATAACCATGCATGATCATATTTCTAGTCATGGATTTGTACTCGATATCACTACAAAAAAAAAGAGAAAAGGTGGCGGTTATTTTTCCCTTTAGTGGCGGTTATAACCGCCACGTAAACATTTGTGGCACTTGCGCAAACGCCACAAAGACCGCCACCATGTTCAGAGCCACCTATTGTTCTGGTGGCAGTTGCAAAATACTGCCACAAATACTAAATGGTGGTGGTAATTAACGAAATACGCCACAAATACTAAATGGTGGCGGTAATTAACGAAATACGCCACAAATACTAAAGGGTGGCGGTCACACTGACACGCTACCTAAGATGGAGTCATCCAAAAAAAAAAAAATTATGTTAACCGCCACAATTCTCTATAGAACTTTAAAAAAAAACCAGCGACATAAAATAGCTAAAAATACTAAAAATCAGTTTATTTAGCTTTTTGACAAATAGCTAAAAAAACAGAAAAAAATATATAATATAATATTACAAAATCTATAAATTGAATTTTTTTTCCTCAGCAGCTTGTGTGTTTTGTATCCTCTCCAGTGGCTTCAGCCTTTTCTGTTCCTGTGGGAAATCATATTTTTCCATCAAAGGTATTACCAGAATTTGCACTATAGGTCCCTATACTATGCAAAAATTGAAATATATGCCCCTATAAAGAAACGAACGAGACAATACCTTGTTGCTAGCTAGAGGGTCTCGAAACTGGGTACACAATGTAAATTAGCTGCAAGACAGGTCCCTATATTATGCAAAAATTGAACAATAGATCCTTATATTAGTAAAATTATAAGATAAAAAGACAGGTCCCTGTAATTATGTAAAATTATCAACATAAATCATAAATTTACCTTTTAAAGTACATAACCAACCAGCTGCAATAACTGCAAATACAACTAAAAACAAGATAAAAAGTCCACTTTCCAATTATTTGCTGTAACCTATAATAATTCAATCAAAATTTCATTTCAAAAACTTTAAATAAAGATTAAATAAATCACAATTAATCATTTATTTACTCTATCAGTAGAAAATAAAATGGTGCGCATTAATTTTCCTTGACTAGTTTCAAATAAATAGATAAATAAATATACATGCCACGAAATAATTAATATATAATAATCACAAACCTTTGATCTAAAGTGATTTCTTGACATAGATGATCATGGAATAATTCCATTCACAATCTCACCAGCATATTATTCAACTCTTTCGCTTGAATTAATTAATACTTTCACAAAACCCAATACAGCCTGTCAAAATTAATTAATTAATAAATCGACTCTCAAGACCATTAGCAAATAAAATAAAGGAGAAAAATAACTTACTTTTATAACTTCAACTACTTTAAGTTGAAACAATTCCAAAACTGAAGTAACAAGATCAGGTACTGTAAGGCAAATATCTAAATCACTGTAAACTAATACTGATAGTGCAGAAACTGCTCCACTTTTCACATGTGGAGATGAACCAGATAGATAACCCATTATCTGTTTTAATTTTATAAATTAATTAATTTATAATTATTAGACAAAATTATGTTACGGAAAAAGCTTACCATAGTAATAAGTTTATGATATGGTCCATCAGGTGATGGGTCCCGCAAGCTAGTACTTATCCTAATAAGCGCATCATAAGCTGCTTTCCTCCCTTCCTAGTAGACTAATTTCAATAAATAATTAATTAAAAGTTATAGAATAAAATCTCACTATAAATAGATTCTTACATCTTTTAACATTAGAATAATCTGATTAAGGATGAGAAAAGCCTTTGTGTTCTCTTCATCTAAATTTCCCTGCATTAACAACATTATATTATTTACTTTTTAATGAAAATTCTGTAATAAACTGTTTATATTATAAAAAGAATAACATGTGTGTACCTTAATGGCATGGATTAATAAAGGCTCAAAGCAAGTAAGGCAACTTTGAATCGATGAAATATCAGATGGAGTGTTTACATCAAGTAATAAATCCACAACTCAGAATGTTTCTACAATACAGCACAAAACAAGAATGAGAAATAGATAATAAAGTCAAATTCAGATATAATAATAAAGTAACCAGGAACAAACCTCTAATAATTTGCTTAGTGTTTGATATGCTTCAGTATGACTAATCCCATAAGTTGCCTAAAAGTTCGTATATATTGTTTATAATCCGAAATAAAACAAAATTTCAATGATCGAAATGGATTATAAAGATGTACATACATACCTCTAAAACTTTTTGGGTAAAGCTAAATAATAGATTAACAAGATTTTCATCAGCTCCTTCAACTAAAGATGAAGCAAGCTCCAAAATCAGACACCTTACAGAGCAAGATTTTACAAAAATGAGTATAACATATAAATGGCATTACTAATTTAAGAAAAATTTAATAACTAAGTTTTGAATGAGTAACATAATCTTAATTTACCTTTCTGCGTCTTTTGTGTTTGAATTTTCAGAGTTTTCTTCTTCATTAGCTGTACTCAATGAAGCTTTAATACCATCTACTAGCCCCTGTAATTGAAAAGCTCATGCTTAGTAGACAATGAAAATTAAAATGAAACAAATCAGAGAAACAATAACTCACAAGAAGATAATAATATTCTGCTTCTCTCAGATATATGCCGGAAATGCTTTCCGTCCCTATCGAGAAAAACATATCCCTGTAGAAAATAAGATCAATCAAAGCATTTGACAAGGATCTAAACATGATTTGGCACATATATCCATGTCTTTACCTTCTTGGATACGGAATCAATGAATATGGATCCGAATTTCCATCCCTAGCTTGAACTTGCAGTCTCTTCAAGTCACCCACTGTTATGTGAAAGTAAACCAAGGAATGAGAATGGATAGACAAGAAATTATCCATGGAGATGTATAATAATCGTCAAATATCATGAAATTCTCTTCTTTCTGGAGCAGTAAATTACGATTCTAAAGCTATAATTCCTTTCCTTGCAATTGCTCTCAGCATCAACTCTTGTCCATGATGCAGCTTCAGAATCATAATTCCCCTACAAACACGCAATCAAATCATCACTCTTGTGAGGGTTAATTGCACAACTGACCCTCGTATACTCTTTAGTTATACAAGATAACTGATATCCTTGTGGTACATTCCAATCGTGCAATTGATTCAATTACCAAATGCTCAAATATATTAATTGTGGAACTATACATCTTAAATCAATATATTCTGGAAAATGACTGATTTTAGGAACTATAAGAAATTAGAATCTGATCAAGCAATTGTACACACTATACACAGATTAAATGTGGCTTTAAGTAAAATGAAATTACCTATTTTCGGATTGATCGTAGGAGCCAGAGACATCTCCAAAATCAACGGGGCTGACGGTAGGATCGGAGCTGATGAGGTCCTCGCTGGTAACTTCTAGGGTTTGGTCGCTATGACACTTTACGCAGAGAAAGAACTCAACGGAGCAATTCAACGGAGATCAAGCGGCGGAGGATCAATTCAGCGGAGAAACAATTCAACGGAGAGATACAGCGGCGAAGCAAAGCAATTCACCGGAGAAGAGGGCGCCACCGCAAAGAAAGAGGATTTAGGGTTTTTAATTGAGAGGAAATGGATGGTAGATTTCTGTCGCTATCTCCGACTCCGTAGCCGTGAGAGTCCTCATCGGAGAAGAAGAGGCGCCACCTTGAGGGAAGAAGAGGTTAGGTTTCACCGGAGAAGATCAGGCGCCACCGGGAGAAGAGATTGCGTTTGGAGTTTTGAAAGGACCGTAGAGAGAGAGTTTTGTATTTATTGTTATAAGACTAAATTATATACTCAGCTCAAGTAATTGAAATACAAAAAGAATTGACTTAGTCGAACTATGGTGGCAGTAATATAAGATAATGCCACGTTGATATTATATAAAAATATTATGAGGTGGCAGTTATAACTTCTGCCATCTAGTAAATGCTACTGATAAATAGATTTTTTGTAGTGTATAATTTATGCATACTCATTCCTGTATTTCTCTGAGCATGTTTTGTCCTTCCGTAATGCCTACACATTTCAAAAGAGGCCCTTCATCTGATTAATTATATAAATGTGTACCTTACATGGTGAATCTTTTTGCCCAGGAGATGAGAGCTCGAGATTGCTTTTTATACTCAGTAACTACTCCATCTTTGATATATGCTATAGACTATAGTTTCATTCACCCATCTCTCTTCGGTATTTATAAATAATATCTATTTTTCATTTATTATAGAAACACTCGGTTGATCGATGCGTTGTAGTGTTACCCATTCGGTGACTTGATTGCTTACTTCTATTTGGGTTAAAGAGACAACTCGTGTGTTCTTTGTCCTCACGACTTGCATTATTTAGAAGGATTCAAACATGATTCTCGAGTTATTAATATTTGCTTAATATGCTATTGTTTTCGGATTCATGGCCATATACGCGTGACTCATATGATCAGACACTAGTTTGAAGTCCATGTATATTTTACCTTCCACACTTCTCATATGATGGCTGATTTTACTCCTGCTAAGAGGGCTTCATACTCTACTTTATTGTTTGTTGCCTTGAACATCAACTATATGTCAAAACTGTACGTTTTCTAGTCGAGATCAATGAGTAGAAGTCCTGGGTCACTTCCCTCTTTTGTCGAGGCACCATCCACTTCGATTACCCAACTTCTACCATCATCTACTTCTATTTTTTGGGTTCATTTGGTACAATTAATTTGAACGTATGAACTTCTACAGCAGCTCAGCTTTCGAGAGTTATTCATACTCTCTTGATTTGATCGCCCATTTCACTAGTGCCCTGACACTTCATGCTTTAACAAATTTTGTTTTAGGAGCAAATTTGTCAACACGCTTGTCCAATGTTCTTCGAAATAAGGTTTTAATTTTCTAGAAGAGTGTATGAAGGCAAGGGTAATATTTTGATCGACTGAGAATCCATCTCGACTCCTTGCAATCTCTTGCTGGCATAATATATCGACTTTTGTTCTCCTTCTACCTCGTAAATTAGCACCGATGCTATGGCCTCTTGGTTAGCCAAATGATACATGAGTAAAGTCTCACCTTCTTTGGGCTTGATTAGCATTGGTGGAATGCTTGGATACTCTTAGAGTTTCTCGAGGCATCTTGGCATTTCTCTGTCCACTTGAAGATTTAGGCTTTGGTAGTGTTTAGAACAATGTACCACACTTTTTCTCGAATTTCGACATAAAGTGTCTTGACAATACTACTTAATATGTCAATGACTGTACTTGTTTTTAATGGCACATGGTGGATACATAACAAGAATAGCTTGTATCTTGTCAGGGTTCGATCCAATCCCCTGGTGACTAGTAATGAATCCAAGTAACTTTCACACCACTAAGCTGTTGTTGGCTACCCAGTCGGCGACCCTATTCTTCCTACATGGTACAAAGGAGAATACAAATGCCTTCCCCTACTAGTATACCATCCCTTAGGCTAAGTCCAACAGGACCCCTATTGTACCAAAAAACTACAATTGGGGGTTGAACAATGCAAAAATCAGCTCCAACAGGTTCCCAATTCTGGCTATAGCCAGAATAGGGAACCCGATTTTTAAGAAATGTTAGCTACATGTGGCTAACCCCAATCTCATCCCCAATTTAATTTTTTAATATTTTATATCATTTTCATTAACCAAAACAACTTATTCCCAACAATCTATTTTATTAATTTAATACATATTTCTAATAAAACATCATAATTAATCTACTTATATTATTAATTATTTTATTATTTGAATATTGATGACTTCGACTATATTTTTTGGATAAAATTTGAAAAACTAATACTTTTAAGATTCTCGTATAGAAATAAATAATAGACATATTATTATAAAAAATATTACGTTAAATAATAACTATGTTTAAATATTTTTAATAATATTTAATAAAAAACTAATATTAAATATATTAATTTGAATTTCAAATATTTGTATATAAATTAAAAATAACCATATACATAAAAAAATAAAAATAATTATAAATTATTTAAAATAGAAATATTATTAAAATAAATTTAAAATAAGATCGGAAGGTTGAAATTATAAACATATAAATAATTATAAATTATCTAAAATAGAAATATTATTGAAATAAATATAAAATAAGATTGAGAGGTTGAAATTGGGGAGGTGTTGGAGTAAAACTGTTTTTAAAGTTGCTATTTGAAAGAAATACCCTATTTGAATTCTAATTCTAGCTTTTTAATCGGGTAGCTGTTGGACTTAGCCTTACCAAGTTACATGTTTTTCTATCCTTAGGTAACATATTACAACTCAAAGGATCCGTTAAACTTTTACAATCATTTAATAAAATTATATTCGAGTTTGGGTAGGTATTGGAATAAATGGTCGAGTTACTCAACCCCTTGTATCTGCTTCTCGAGGCATTTCACCTTTAAATCTCTATGTTTGTCCCCCTAATAAAAGATCCTTGTATATTTGTTACAATACAAGATTCATTTTCTTTTTTAGTATCCTTTATATATTGCCGTATTTGTATATTTAATTTATGTAGAATCTTACCCATATTTGTAACTTGTATTAACTTTTTCTTATCATACTTGCCTTTTAAAATTGCAGGTATTGTCTTTTGTGTGGGAACTTTTATAAACGGAGATTTTTTATTAGCATTATCGTATTTATCACAGACTATAGTTGCTCTTATAGCTATCTTTTTAGGACTAAGAGCATTCTCTTTAAATAATTTTTCATTTCTAGATTTCCAAATATACCATCACATTATAGATACTTTCTCCACTATGGGGGTTTGAATACCAACTTTTATATTTTCATCAATGTTAATTAAGTCAAGGAAGCAATCCTAAACTCTGTTGATTCCTTATTTGGCAATTTAGTCCTCATAAGAATGGCAAGCCAGGCTACCCTGCCCAAAATGCATTTGTAGGTATAGAGAAAGTATAACATAATTTGCAGGTATTATTATAGATACTATTGTAAATAATAAAGTGAATATCATTTGGGATTAAACCTCTCACATTTCCATCTTTATGGGGATAATTATTGTATAATATGAAAGGTCATATATCTCATATAAACATAGGATCTTCATACCATTGTATTTTACACAAGTTGAATGAACTAATTCATATTTATACTCTACTCTCTTTTGTTTTATCTTATCTTATATATCTTCACCTCTTTACTTGAGGGTATTATACTCAATATTCTCAAATGAAAATCCGTAAAATTTACTAACTAACGTTTTATTAACGACGACTTCAAGGTACAAGTCCATAAATGTATTAGGAAATATGTAATGTCGTAATGAGGGAGAAAATATATTGAAATTCTGCACTTTTTTCCTTCACCATGGTTTTTCCTATTGGCTTTTCCTCGTAAGGTTTGAACGAGATTGATTGAATATGTGTCATAACCTCCAAGAAATGATATACTCTTTTTTCTTCATCAAGTTTTGTCCCAATAGGTTTTCTGGATAAGGTTTTAATGAGGCATATCCTTCAGTGAATATCCAAGGGGGTGTGGTATGAAATACTTATTTAAGTGGATATTCCTTGATATAGTCATAACGTATCAAAATGATTTTATATGGACAAAGATTATTCGTTAAGTAACCCCATGGTTCTACAACCACTAAGTACAAAGAAAGATCATCTTTGTCCACCAGAGGAATATTAAAAAAATATTAGGTCATGAAGTACATTATTTTAATATAGTTGGAGCATTAATGTACCTTGCGAATTTCACAAGACTGGGTATTAACGTTATTTGTCAACTTATTGTCGAGGTATAACTCCAGACCAACATGAAGACATTAGAAAGTGTTAAACATGGTTTGTGTTATCTTCATTGAACAACTGTTGTTTTACTCAAAAGATTCAGAAAGAGAAATAATAGGATATGTTAATGATAATTACTATCTTGACCCTCAAAAAGGCATTTCTCGGAGGGTATAGTTTACTTTTGGTGGTGTTTCAATATCATGGTGATCAGTGACATAAATGTTGGACGTTACTTCACCTATTAGTCCTGTTTTGAATTTTGGCTACATTAAAAGCGACAAAATATATCACCAAATCTTTCTACATACATGAGATACTGAACAATGGTGATTTTGACATTCGACAAATACAATCATGTAATAATTTTATATATATTTGCTTACAAACTCTAACAACAACTTTCAAGAGATTGATCCACAATATTGGAATACGACAACTCAGAGATATCTTGTCAACATCAGGGGAGTATGAACAAGACATTGTACTTTTTTTCCTTCGTCCAAATTTTTATCTCATAAAATTTTTCTTGACAAGGTTTTAACGAGACAGTATTTCAAGTTAATTAGTTCTATGTATATGTATTATTTTTCCTTCAATCAAGTGTTCATTCTATACATTTTTTCTTGGCAAGATTTTAATGAGACATATTTTACAATAATTGCAGATCAAAGAGAGAGTATTGTAAATAATAAAGTGAATATCATTGGGATTTTTAGATGAGCCAATTATAAGTTAATGCCTATTAAAAAACTTATTTAGAAAAGGTTACCTAGAATAAAACTTTTTATTAAAAAATGTCTCAACCTAAAATACCCCTATAAATAGTAATTAAAAAGAGATAATTCCCAATTAATTACGATTGCTCACTTTTCATTCCTAAAGAAAAGGAAGGAAGAAATTAGTTCCTACTTACTCACAAAAATTCAACTTAATTCCCAATTAATTACTTTTGGCATTTTTAGCTTCCATTTTTACCCCTTATAAATACCTACATTATATCTTAATTATATCATTAATGCTGAAACCCTAACATTTAATAATTCCCTATTTTTCATTTTCTTCTCTTTATTACTCTCTACAATTCAACGTTTCAGTAAAGTCAACCTACCTACCTTCTCTCACACCTTCATCTCTCTCGCGACACAATCAATATCATTCTCAATTTCTGCTTCAAATTAATTCTCGAATTCTCCTGATTTTTGCTCTAATCATTCATACATATTGTATTACTACTTCACACGGTATGATTTTTGTTAAATCACCTCATTTTTTTAAAGTTTTTATTCGTTTATTGCATGCTTATTTTTGATAATATCAGTTGTTGATCATGATTCGTTGTGCGAATTTGATTTTTATCATGTTTTATCTCGTTGATATTTCTGTATAATTCATTTGTTCATGCTGTTTGTTACATATATGAAATTTTTCTATCTTTATTGTATTTCACAGTTATAATTTGATGTTTTGCTTATAATTTTGGTCTTGAATTTTCTTGATTTGATTTCGTATAGTTGTTATACACTACCTTTTGCTGGTTCAAGTGTTACTTCACATTTAGTATTGTATAATTTTTTGATTTTTTGCTGTCTTTATTCTTAGTTTTTTTGCAGGTAGTTCATTCATCGTGTTTTTTTAGTTGCTTTGCTTCACTATATGTGTGTTGAATCACTCTATGAATTGTGTTTATATGATGTGTTGTTATTACAATAGATCATTTTTCTATTTACTTACTCTGGATTGCCTTTATCTTTATAGCTCCATATCTACCTATATGTCTTTGTCATGAAACTTCATAAGACTTTCTGCTAATTGCATGTTTTGCTTGAGTATGAACATTTTAGGGACCTATAGTGCAATTAGATTCTACAAATTCTCCACATGTTAGTGTATATGCTTTATTATCTACATGAACATGTTATTTTATTTATATTACGATTTTTGTGTAATAGTTGCAATTTATTGGATCTTTATGTATCGATCTATCCAAATTTAACTCAGGGACCTATGATGCAATTATAAATCTGTTTGTATGTTTAATATCGTTTTTTTCTGTGTGTTTGTTAGTTGCAGGGTGCAACATTTTGTGTTGCATGAACACAATATTTTGGAGATTGTGTCTTGCTGCAACACATAATTCTCCTATGTTTTGTATATTTTTTTAATTTGTTTATTTTTTTAATTTTCTCACACTATGTTAGTTGCATACTGCTTTCTTTTGTGTGTTGCATGAACACGATATTGGGTGATTTTGTCTTGCTGCAACGCACAACTGTCATATGTTGTATACTATTTTTTTTGTCCTACTGACTTCTTACCTTTTCTTCTGTTTTTTTTTTGTTTTGTTTTCTTCATTGTAGATGTCTTCTCCGCTCATGGTTATCTTCCAGTTTGGGCAGATTCAGTCCGTCCAACGATTCGAGCTTTTCAATTGTCTAGGTTCCTTGGTTAGCTTTGTCGCTTCAAAATGGCCATGTCTCGATTCCGACTACATCTCAATTCATTACTCAATCGGAGAGTTGGGACGCTTGTTGTTAGACGACGACGATACTTATTGCAATATGCTCACTATGTTGACCATCAATCCAGTCCCGGTTTTTGAAATTGCTGTCACAGATTGTAGATATGTTCGTCCTGAATCCTCCTTGTCCGTTGCTCTTTCCGAATCTGCATGTCATCAACCATCATCCAGTTCATCTTCTTCGACTAGTTCTGCAGTTGTTCACCCCGAAGATGACCCACCTGCACTTGCCACTGCGATGGTTCTCAAAAGCAACAGATGGGACACTTCCTTGCACAGTATTGGCCAATGTTTATACGGTGGAGACAAAGATTTTTGCTACACATTGTGAAAGTACGCTAGTGAGCTTGGATTCGAGTTTACCCTCTAATGTAATTGTGTTGGCTGAATAGGCGCGCATTGTGTCCATTCTGAATCATCTGGATATTTATGGAGAGTATATGCAGCTGTTCAAAAGTCAACTGGATACTTTTATATTAAGAAGTTTGTATCAGAACTTTTTATTATGAATCGTTTAATACCACTTGAGTGTTTGTGATTTTGATTTTTTTATGTAATGGATCCTTAACTTTCTGAATCAAACATTATGTTATGTTATGTACTGTTTTGTGTGTTGCAGCTTTCCGCAATATGTGTTCTTTTGTGTTACAGCTTTACACAATTTGTGTTCTTATGTGTTGCTATAACACACAATTCTACTAATCGGATACCTATTGTCAAATTACCTATTGTGTCCTAAATATGTGATGTTTTGTGTGTTGCAACTTTTCACAATATGTGTTCTTTTGTGTTGCAGCTTTACACAATTTGTGTTCTTGTGTGTTGCTATAACACACAATTCTACTAATCTTGTACCTATTGTCAAAATACATATGATTATGACTTGTAATAACACACAATCTTACATGCACAAACATTAACATTTTGTCATTTTTTTTGGTAATATTTTTTGTGTTGCGTCTTTACACAATATTGTTTGTTTTTGTGTTGATAGAACACTCAATTCTATTGAGTTAGAATTGCTTATCAAGCTACTTGGTATGACTTTCTTTTTTTATTTTTTATTTTGTATGTATTTACTTATATTTATTTAGTTTTTTTCTTGTTTATTGATTGTGTGTTGCATCAACACACATTCATATTAATTATGACTTGCATAAACACACAATCTATCATGCATATTCTGTTATTATTTAATACTGCTTTATTGTTGTATATGATGCTTATTTATTGTTGTGATTTGTTATTTATTATAATGGTTTAATCTTGATTTAGGTAATACACATCTTAGATATTTTTTTTCTAATTAGTTGTTTTTTTGTGTTCTTGGAACACATAACTCGTGCATTGTGGGTTGATGCAACACATACTCAGGTTGCTGAAACACTTAACACATATAACTTTTGATATGCTGGAACGCAAAACAAGTTAAAAAGATACACATAATATCATTTAATCGAATTTGTCACAAAACAATTTAAAAACATAAACATAATATCATGTGATTGTGTGTTTGTGCAGCACATAACTCATATGATTGTGTGTTAGTGCAACACATAATTCATATTATTGTGTGTTGGTACAACACATACACGCATACATTTTTTGTTGATTCTGCAACACAAAAATAATATAAAACATACACATAATATCATTCATATAAATTTTTTCCTTGTACCTGACATGAAATTAAAACTAAACATACTGAATTGTCAAATCTAACATTCACCAAGTGACATTTGAAATAAAACAAACTACCCGACTCCATTCCTAACATATTTATCAAACTTATATATGACTAATCGGTGTGGTACACTTGAATTTTATAGACCCCTTTCTTTTGTTGATCCAATTCTGTTCATCCATGATAATCTTCTTTCTTATCTTCACCAGGAAGTCTGAGTGTGTTGTTCTTTTGATGTATCTGTGCTCTACCTCCATCTTGTTGTATATGTCTTATGCGTACATCAATGTATATGCACCCGCATCTTCTTTTCTTTTCTGCTTATGACACACACAATGATGAATATTTTTGTAAGGTGCTTGCACATTCCCCTCAACCTCCTTACAATTATCTCGTATGCAGTTGTACAACCTCATGTTGAATGATCAAAACTGATAAATATGTCAAATTCACGAGTTGTGAGTTACTGCAACACAATATATGTGTTACATATACACACAATTTTGTTTGTTTGTGTGTTTGTAACACACAAAATTCCATTTATCATATCCACTTTATCAAATATGTTTAAACCACTCTAATCATAAAAATTGACTAACACCTACTCGTTGTGACTTACTGCAACACAAAATATGTGTTACTGCAACACACACATTGTCTCATTGTGTGTAGCTGTAACACACAAACCTGCATAAATCATATCAATCTACGAACACACTCATAAACGCATTCTCAATTTACACATACGCCTGAGTTTCTACTCTATATTATTCAATTCCACACAAATTAACCATTTATACACTTAATTATCATCTGCGGTTCTATATACAACATAAGAACAAACAAATTACTCTAATATTACACTATTATCATCTATTAACACTTTTACACACTAATCTACCAACAACTATTCACATTAAACATGTACTTTTATAAATATTCTATTAAAATACTCATTTAACATAAAAAATGTTGTAAATTCACGTACGGAACACAATAGAATCATAATAGAAGCAAAAATTGCTGAAATAACTTCAATTTAAAGTTATAAGTGTTCGTTCATACCTAGGGTTTCACTGGCTGTCGAACAAATTATTTTCTTCTTCGATTCTTCTACTGCTTTTAGTGTATCTTACTTGATGTTGAAGTGATGTTGATGATTTAACAGTTTATCGTTGGTTGAATAATGTTTAACGGTGAATATGAAATTGTTTTTGAATTAGTTATCGCCGGTTGGATTTAATGGGAGGTAGAGAGAGAACGTGAGAACAGAGAGAGAGAATGAAGTACTGGTGCGTGTGTTTTGTAGGTGCATTAGTGTGTGCAGTTATGAGAAGTTTTGTATTTATATTATTCTATTAATTTTTATTTTCCTGTGTTATTATTTTTTTGTTTATTTTAGTATTATTAAGGTTAAAGGGTATTATGGTAATCGGTTTAAAATTCGTGCTTAATTGGGAATTAAGTTAAACTTGTAATTAATTGGGAATATCTACGCTCTTCGCGTAATTAATTGGGCGTTGTCCCTAAAAAAAGAAAAAATAAATTAAAAAAAAAAACAAAAATTATTAAACACACGCGCGCGTCTGTGATTTTTTTTTAAAAAGTCGTCATAACTAATTCTTAAGAAATAAAAAATTTATATATTTGGATAAATCAAATTAATATTTGCGTCTATGATTTTTTTTTAGAATTTTATGATTTTTTTTCCGCAGACACGAAATTTCATGTTTGAAAAAAAACCCACTATTTCAAACAGTGAATTTTCATGTTCAAAACATGAAATTCCGAGTCTGCGAAAAAAATAATTAATAAAAACAAAAAAATCCAAAAAAAAAATCATAGACGTAAATAGTAATTTGCTTTATCGAAAAATGCAAATTTTTTATTTTTTTGAATTAGTTATGAAATTTTTAAAAAAATTCACGGACGCGCATGTGTGTAAGAATTAGTAGTAGGTGGTGGTGGTGTGGTGGTGGTGGAGGAGGAAGTACCCTATTATTTATTTAATATTTAAAAATTAATATTATATTAAAATAAAATAATATATTTAATAATAAGAATAGTAAAGGTATAAAAATATAAAAAGAAAATATTTTTTTATAAAATAAATTATTAAATATTTTAAAAAAATATTAGACTAGTTTAATAAGGGTATTTTCTCTAATAACCTTTTTCTTAGATCTATTACATTTTTATGTTTATAAGAACAATTATTGTATAATATAAAATATGTCTTTTATAAATATATAACTTCAATACAATTATATTCTACATCATGTAAAAATTCATATTATAATTTACTCTTTTTTATATTATCTTATTTTATATATCTTTATTTATTCTCCTTTAGTTTATAACCTATACAATATTTTTCAAATTAATTAGTTTAGGTCGTAATGTTAAGGCATCTTTACGAATTACGCATCTTCTAAGGAAATTTTTAACCGTGAAACATTAAGTACCCACATAGTATTCTAAAGATTTTTTTGAGTTTTATATATCTTTAATTTTACATAATATCGGGAATTTATACAATTAGCTCAATATTTTTTTTATTTTTTGGAAGGGTTGTTTTCAAACACTATTCATCATCCCCTTCCCCAAAATTCTGCAGCATCTCCAATTTAATCTTAGCCCTAAAAGTCCAATTTTCATTTTGTTTTTCTACTACCCCCCTCACCCTCTTCTTAATCAAGTTCCCTATTTACTGTGACAACGGACAAATATGAAATCCCGGGTACTGAGATGGGAAGAACATGACCCCGGACCAAATTGGAATTCACATCCTAACTTCTTGCAAAATAAAATTAAGCATGTTTTGACTATGATCTCTCCCATAGCGTACATGCTAACTAGTATTATTGACATCTTCGGACTGTTTGGGGATAAGAGACTCCTTACTTCTCTTTGTGACCTTCTTGACACTTGTATTAGGAAAATATATTTCGTGAAGATCAAGGTGAAGGCGATTTGTAAGATTTGGTGTGAGAAATGGCAGAGATTAGATCTTGCTAAGATCTTAAGAAATCTACAATGCATGTACATGCAAAGGGGTTACGTTGCTCATATTATATGCATTCAACCAATCGGACGCTATCTCATATCTAATGGAAGAGAAATTGGTATTCTGAAAGATTCTAAGGTGGATCTCCGTAAGGATAAGATATCAAAAATCAGGTTCTTCCAATATACTATCCTTAATTTTATTAGAAAATTCTGCATTAGTAACTACTGCTTAATTTACTACTCTTGTCTGATTGTTTACAATATTAACGGGACTTCACTTGACACATTTACTACCTGGTCTTATATAATTAATGTAGTCCAACATGTGCTAAATAGATGTCACATATTAATTTTCTACCAGTTAATAAATGTTCACTTGATAAGAGTTAATGATGCGAATATCTGGTACATTGTTATCATTAGTAATAAGGAGAGAAAGAAAACTATATGGGAATTATCAAAACGTTGGATAAGGTGCAAACTTGCTGAGCTTCTAATGCTAAAAAACCTTCTAGCTACCGGCGGTGTAAGTTCCCATAAGCCTGGCTCCAAAATCACGCCAAAAAATTGGAATTGTGAAAGAATTCGCCAAGTGTATTACATGCAAAAATTTATCAGAAAAAACTTTCAAAAAGGCCCTTCTTGGTTTGCTCTTACACACAGTCGTGTGAATATAAAACCCAAGAGTAAATTCACCTTTACCACAAAAAACAAACAATCACTTTCTCTCTTCAACCTAGCATATTCCATGGCATCAACAAATAACCATTTCCTTCCCTTAGCACGTGTGAAAACTGAAAACATTCAGAAATTTGAAACACTCACCCTTTCAACAAAAGTTCAATCACTCAAACCTGAAATACCGGAGTTTAACTTAATAGCCAAAATCATTTCAGAAAGAGTAGTTCTATTCACTTCTTTCAGGAAAGTTGTCTTTGATGCCTGGGGTATACTCGGAAGAGTGATCTTCGAAGAGCTGGAACCAAATGTGTTTAAGCTTACGTTATTTCAGCAAGAAGAGGCGGAAAGGCTTCACTTTGTTCGTCTATTAACAGTCCAAGGATTACATACTAGTATAACTAAATGGGATAATGGCGTTGCTTTCAAGGATATCGATCTCTCCTACACATGCGTTTGGATCAGAATCTACGGTCTTGCAGACATTCAAAACACCATTGAAGCCATTGAGATATTTGGTGACTTCATTGGAGAAGTCCTTGAAATCGATTACCCAGTGATTAACGTCGACAACCTAAACTTCATCAGATTCCGAGTCAGAATCAAAGTTGCAGAACCTTTAAAGACTAGAGTCTTTTTGGAACAACTGGATGGTAAGGCTTGGGTTTCCTTCATATACGAAAATGTCGGGTTATTTTGCTTTAACTGCGGTGTCATTGGCCACAACAAGAGTGTTTGTACTACATCAATGGTGAGACCAAAATGGTCAGACGATGCTGCTAGGTACTATATCTGGCACAACGATGTGAACATTCGTAGTGAAGACAAAGCTTTTCACGTCATAAGGAAACGTGATCGTTGGGGTCACTTTGATGAGATTGTTCGCTTTTATCCGTTTAGAAAATTGGAGGGTGATGGAGAAGATAGCAGCAGTAACCCTAGCCAAGGTGGACAAGGTGGTCTTGCAATTACCTCTGGGAATAATCAAATGAAAAATCAGCAGGCAGGTCAACCAACTCAAATGGTGGTAGATGAAAAGCAGGAAAGTGCCAACTCTGGAAGTGAATCGAACAAAAGGAAGCGCGAAAATGCCCGAATTGCTTGAGGATGTTTTATAAATATTCATAATATGGAGGGACCAATCGAGATTTTAGAAAAGAGATTCCCGGGACTTTTTAAAGTCTTTAGACGTGAGCTTGGAGATATCGGGATGAGCATCATTGTCACAAACGAGACAATCACTGAGGTTTTAAATGCTCAGAATATCGACATTGATGAGATGTACAAGAACTTCAAGTTAGGTGAAGAACAAGTGAGCAATAAGGGTGGTCTTACTGGTGTTATTTCTGGTGGAAGGGTCATTAATGACCTTAATGATAATGTGGGTAGCAACGCTGGATTTATTGCTAATGAGAACTTCTGGAACAACAATTTCGAATATGGTGATTCGTCAAATGCTAAGGCTGAAGAGAAGATCGATCATGACACAGGAAAAGGGAAAGAAATTATGCTGGAAAATGAAAGCTTTGAACCTGAGGAAGAGTCCCCAAACTCCCAATCAATTCACATTAGCCAACACCCGAGATGTGATGATGATCAAGAACAAGAGCAGGATCAAGAGAAGCAAGAAGAGAATGAAAGCACTTTTAAACCACTGAGGAAATTCACATGGCCAAAAACTCTGAAGAGAAAGGCATCCCCTAGCGGATGTCCTGGAAAAGCAAAAGTGCAAAAATTCACTAACGAGGATTTCAAAGCAATGGAGAAGCGTATTAATGATCTTCAAGGTTTCATCAATGAGATTAGTGATAGCTTTTACGAGGTCATGGGACAAATGAAAAGTGATAAGAAGAAATGTGATGGTGTCAAGGTAGGCGAAGATGAGGATGGTTACGAAGAGGATGGGGAGAAATTGTTTTTCTGCAGAGGAGAAGATTACAATGGGCATATTGAACATGACTATAGCAGCAGTGGCAGCTCTGATGACTCTGCTGATGGCCAAGGAAGTCCTGTGGCTGTCGTCAGGGTGAGAAAACAGGTGGATATCGACCGGTCCCGTAATCTGGCCGGCTTTAATGGATAATTTATGTGTTTGGAATTGTCAAGGTGCAAGGGCGCCCTTGACAAGGAGATCATTTAAGCGTTTAGTCAATAAATTTAACGTGTCTTTTGTGTGTCTGTGCGAGTCGAAATTGAGAAAAAGGGATCTTAGATCATGCTCTCAATTTAATAATTTTAGTAAATCCCATGTAGTTGAACCCGGAGGAAGATCTTATATGTCCGGGGGCATGGTTTTGTTATGGAAAGATAATATCAATGTAGATATTATTTTTTCATCTTTAAATATTTTTATCTGCAAGTTCAATGAAATCAATGACTCCTTTTGGTACTTATTTTGTATTCATGCACCAACTGATATTGAAAAAAGGAAAGAAACTTGGAATACAATCACGAAATGGATAAATAAACTTAATGGACCTTGTATTGCCATGGGAGACTTTAATGAAATTGCTAAATACTCGGAGAAAAAAGGAAAGAACCAACCGGACCTTAATAGAATCCTTAATTTCAATGAGTTCATAAACAAAAACAACTTAGTAGATGTGCCGGGTAAGGGATGTTTCTACACATGGTCTAATCGAAGGAAAGATAATGAAAGCGTTAAAGAAAAATTAGACAGGGGGGTTGCAAATCTTGATTGGTGTAGTAAGTTTGTGAACTCGGGTATTATTGTCCCTCCGACAATTGGATCCGATCACTCGCCTCTCATCCTTCAACTTGATCCAACAAATGATATCAAGGACAAATACTTTATGTTTGAATCAAGGTGGTTAGAACACATACAATGTCGAGAAGTGGTTGAAAATGAATGGAAAAAGGAAAGTGTTAGCAATAATATTCAAGAGCTTTGTACAAAAAGGGACGCTACATGTCTTTCCTTGAACGGATGGAGCAAGAGAGTGTTTTTAAACAATAGAAAGAGAATTAATAACTTGTATAATGAGCTTGGAAAGCTACAAGATGAGACAATGTCTGAAGTTAACAAGAAAAAAGAAATCGAGATAAAAAAGGAAATCGAAAAATGTTGGGATGAGGAAGAACTTTATTGGGAGGATAGAGCTAGAGATCTCAACATCAAACACGGGGACAAAAATTCAAAATATTTTTTGCTAAGACTATGCATCGTAGGAAAGTGAATAGAATTAAGATGTTAAAATGCAATAATAATGAATGGTGTGATAAAATGGACAAAATCAAGAAGAACAGTCAAAATTATTACATTAATCTCTTCAAAAGAAAGGAAATCTCAAATATTCAAGAGGTCACGAAACATATCCCATCAAAGATCACTTTCTCCATGAATAAAACGCTTACTAAAACTCCAGACCCTGCTGAGATCGAGAATGCGGTTTTTATGATGGATGGGTCTAAAGCTCCAGGACCGGATGACCTTCCCGGGAAATTCTATCATGAATTCTGGGATATCCTAAAAGAAGATATAATTAAAATGGTCATTGACTTCTTCATAAATAACACACCTCTCAATCTTATAAATGAAACGGTCATCTCTCTAATACCCAAAGGTGACAAACAAGAAACGGTTAAAGATTTTAGACCAATAGCGTGTGTTAATTTCTGTTACAAAATCATTACCAAGATCTTAGCGCTACGACTACAACCCTTTATGGAAGAAACTATATCGCAAACACAATCAGCATTCATCAAAGGAAGGAACATACAAGATAATATTTTGAATGCACAAGAGGTCTCATATTTCTTAAACACAAAAAGGAAATATAAAACTAACTACGCAGCGGTCAAAATTGATATGGAAAAAGCATATGACCAAGTCAATTGGGAATTTCTCTTTGAGGTAATGAAGGCACTTGGTTTTGATGAGAAATGGAATAATTGGATCAAAAACTGTGTCATGTCGGTGTCAATGCAAATCAAAGTTAATGGACAACGACTTAAGAAATTTCACCCCCAACAAGGAATCAGACAAGGAGACCCGCTATCTCCACTCCTTTTTTCTATACTCACAAAAAGCCTTGTTAGCCTGATAAATAATCAATGTAGAGAAGGTAAAATCAATGGGATATCAATTGCGAGACAATGTCCGAAACTTACACACCTTTTCTTTGCCGATGATGCATTATTCTTCATAAAAATCTGCGATCAAGAAATTGAAGCTTTCAAAGATATACTTAATCTATATTGTCAGGCGTCGGGACAAAAGATTAATTTCACGAAATCTATGATTTTATTTAGTAAAAATACCGCGGATCATATTAAAGAACAGATCTCAAGCTACCTCTACATAAAATCATCAGACTCACTAGGGAAATATCTTGGTCTCCCATTAACGCTAAAAAGGTCTAAAATGGAAAATCTTAACTTCATAAAAGATAAATTGCTTGAAAAATCTTCTAGCTGGACTGCATCATTGCTCTCAGAAGGGGGAAAAGAGACACTAATCAAATCCGTACTACAAGCTATCCCGAATCATGCCATGATTATTTTTAAATTTCCAAAAAGTCTTTGTAAGAAACTCACTGCACTTGTGGCAAATTTCTGGTGGGACATGAAAGATAGAAAAAGAATACACTGGCTTAAGTGGGAAAAAATGGCTAAATCCAAAAGTACGGGAGGAGTTGGATTTAGGGATTTCCAAAAGATGAATATCGCTATGTTGGCTGCACAAGCTTGGAGGATCTTAAAAATCAAAGATTCTCTTGTTCACAAAGTATTAAAAGGAATATATTCACCTAATGGAAATTTATGGGATGCGAAGCTAAAAAATAGAAGATCGTGGAGCTGGGCAAGCATTTTCAAAGGAATTCAAATGATAAAGGATCATGCAATATGGCAAATTGGAGACGGAAAAATCATAGATATATGGGATCACAAATGATTTTTAAATGGATACAAGCTGGAAAACACTAACAAAGTCAACATTAAATGGGTTAATGAGCTGATGGACAAACAAAATTTGGGTTGGAACATTAATCTCATCAAGTCAACGTTCGATCCTATAATTGCAGCTGAAATAATGAAAATACCAATCACAAATAGAATTGCTAGTGATAAATTAATTTGGCCTCACACAAAGGATGGAATATATTTAACAAAATCGGGCTATCATACACTGGTCAATTCTGAGAAAGAAAAATCGCCGCAAACGTCAATATCTGGAGAAAATGATAACAATTCCACTCTTTGGAATCTCATCTGGAATGCAAACGTCCCAACAAAAGTCAGAAATTTCTGCTGGAGAGTCTGTAAGGACCTTTTACCATCAAAACAAAGCCTTAAAAAACGGAAATGCAAAAGTGAGAGTATATGTGAATGGTGCGAGGAAGAAAATGAAATTACGGAACACATCATTCTTAAATTCCCGTTCAGTATCCAAGCTTGGGCAGAATCCTCGTTACAAATTAAAATTTGTAACCAATCAGTGATTCCTTTTGCAGAATGGTTTCTTAAAACAATCAACAACTACGTGGAAAATGGAGCAGATAAAAAGAAAGTTACAGCTACTATTATGATCACAGCTTGGAATATCTGGAAGGAAAGAATGAAGGGCTTCTTTGAAAAAAAGGAATGGGCAGTGGACAACATTACAAAAAACACAAGAGATGTCATTGCGCGACTGTTTGATGAGAAGGATAATAAAAATCAAGCAAAGCACTCCAATAAAGGTGAAGAGGTCCCTACAAGGGATAAGGCTAATCCATCATTCACATCTGAAATGATCTGGTTCAGTGATTCATCATTCATATCAAGCTGGGAACCCGCGGCTATTGCAGCAGTTGAAATTAATGGGGATGGACTGATTACGCAAAGAAAGGCAATCAGATGTAAGGTTAATAATATCACTGAAGGAGAAGCATGGGCTCTTCTCCTCGCCTTGAGATCAGCTGGATCTAAAGGCATTCAGAGTACATCTTTCTACTCTGACAACCTTGAATTAATTCAAGGAATCACAAATCGAAGCCGCCTTCACTGGAAACTCAACCCAATCATTGATGAAATTGGAAGATGGCTTACGGAATTTCCAACTTGAAAAATCTCATATATCAATAGAAAATATAATATCATTGCAGATGCATTTGCTAAATGCATCAGAAAGGACATCAACCTAACAGGATGGAAAGACTTCTCGGCCTCTGGCTCTTTTAGATTTTTATCTAGTCATTGTAATAGCTAACTCGTTATTTTTATTTTCTATGACAAAAAAAAAAAAAGTTTTCAAGCTTCTATAGTCATCCATCTTTTTTTTTTTTCTTGGACGCGTATAGTCATCCATTTAAAATTTCTAATTTAGACCCTTGCCTTACTTACTGTCTGTTGTCTACTGCCAAGAGATTAAATGTCACATCCCATGAAAAAAGTTGAATATTAGTGCATAAAGGAACTCCATGATGGATCAATACGGTGAACATAATTGGTGGTAATATCGGGGAATTTGATGTGCTCCATGTATCCAGTATATTTCAAGATATTAATGATTCTGATTGAATTCTAGCTACATATCGATCTTCAACATGGTCCACGCAGCAGGAGACTTCACGTGGAGTGGCGATGCATAAGATTCATTATTTGAGCTCCACTTGAATTGAATGAAAGCTGAAGATTTTTTTTTTGGGTCGAAATAGAAGCTGAAACCATCGCACAGTCCACTAGCTTCGAAAGCTGTAGCTAGCAACTACGTTAACACCAGCTTACTATATTACTGTTACAAAGTTGAAGGACGGCCACGAACGGATCTAGAGACCGTAGGGCTACAGTTTCACACTGCAAATTTGTTTGATTATCTTTTTAACTTAAAGAATAATGTAATTTAAAAAAATATAATAGTATACATAAAATATAGATTAATTTTTTATTTTTAAATTTCATTCAAGTATATAAAATTAAATAATATTAAGGGTGGATTGATGCCCCGAACCCGAGGGAAAAATTTAGGGGTAGCCGCAATACATTTCAATCCTAGGTACGATGCGAATTTGTTTTTAATATTTTTATTTTAAAAGAAAAATGTGTGTAAGAAAAATCACAACCAAATAGAACAAATTCTACTCGATAGTACATGAATCTTTATTTAAAAAATTAGAATTCAAATTTGGTACATTGTTTATAAATGAAGGAGGTTTCCCCATTTCAACAGCAGGTTGGAACTTATATATGTAACTAGTCTAGGTTAACACAACCTTTACATTGTTGTTACAGGTTCAACATAAGAGGTATACATAAGGAAGTAGAGTTAAGCTATTTCTTAATCACTTTCCCGATGCACCCGTCCTCGACAAATCATGACTGTGTTATGTCATCTACTTTTCTTATTGTCTTACATCGTCACACCTTTGTTATCCTCAATATATTAGAATAGTGGACCTTCAAGTGAAATATGTCACATTTTACCTTATCAAATACCCCTTTAAACCCAAAAGTTTTCCTCTTTTGGAAATGTTAGGGTTTACGAAACGGTTTCCTACACATTGTTTGTAACACCTCGTAACTATACTATCTTGGTCGGGATTGACATTTTGAATTTCGAATACGCCTATGTGCTCCATATAATTATCTTTTTGGCGGGAAGTTGGATTATCTAGGCTACAATTATCATATATGGGCATCTTTCATATGTTTTCAAGATTTTCGATCAATGTGATGCATGTGTGATCACCACCTTCTGTTATCAATTCAAAAAAGTCTGTCTGGTGGACACGATTTGCCTTCAATAATCACATATGTACGTGTATGTTATATATATATATATATATATATATATATATATATATATACATGGTGACTATCACTCAAAAACTTTTTTGGCTTTTTCTCATTGATCCTTCTAATCCTACTTTGACCACCATTTCAGAAAGATCAGTTGTAGAGCTTTTCACGCTTATGTATTCAAAAAGTAAACTTCAGTATCTTTTCCTTGTTTTTATACTGTAATGTTAGGATCTCAAAAAATACCTACCATTTCAGTCCATATTGATATGATATATGACTTTTCCATGTCGTCTTCTTCAGAAGATAGTGAATTTTCTATATCTAAGAGAAATCTTTAGCTTTGTGTAAGTATTCACTAATTTTAGATTTTGGTAACTCTATACGAAGATTTAGGAAATGAACCTTCCTTGAAAAAAGTAAGGATGTATCCTTCTAGGTTTAATGTTTCTAGTTTATCAATTAGACGTGATATAGAAAATAAAACCTAGGGCTTGGAGCTAATCACGTAGAATTCTCCTTGTCAAGGGAATTTTGAATCTTTTATTAAATTCTAGGGACATTGGTCGAGAGAAAGAAGTTAGAATACTTGGAAAATGGGAGAAATATTGTGATGGTTATGAGGACAAAATCATGATTTATCTTTGATGTTTCAATATGGGGATGAGATACCCCTTTGGACAATTTATTCATGAATTACTAAAATTTAATTCTTTAAGTCCGAGTTGAATGACTCCCGATGTTTGGGCAGAATTTCTGTTTTTAATGACTATTGTCAGCTAGACCTTATATTCTCTCCTTAGTGATCCTTTTCTGGCCTTTGGATAAGATAGGGAAAACCCTTCCATCTAGATAGCCAATCCTTAATTAAAAAAATTAAGGTACAAGGAGGTTGGTATTCCTTTTTTTCTCATAAATAAGACCAATAACGCATCTCTATCCTCAAGATTTATTGAGCAACCATTCTAGATGGAATAGGGTGTTTGGTTTTGTCAAAAAACTTCTCAATTGTCCTGTTTTGATTGTTCAGAAGGAATTTTCTCCCAAGCAAGATATATATTATACTATTCATAGTGTATAAAGTGCTCAATGTTTAATATTCTTGCTAGTAATGATGATATTAAAATGCATGAGATATTCAAGTATTGCTCCATAAGAAGCTCCAAATTATCTTCTGGATCAGGTAATTTTTATGGTATTCATGAATCCACTTTTGATTTTGGTTTTATATTTTAATGAGAATATATGGATGTTGTATGAATGCTATGGATTATGTCAATAGTGGAAATAAATCAAAGAAACTTCCTAAGTTGAAGAGGCAAAGAGAGAATCATGAGGGCAGTTTGAGTATTTCCTCGAGGGTTCCTCCAATTCTCACATCAGAAGTTGGTGACACGTTGGTCATCAAAGGAATCAAGAGGAAAACTCATCCTTCTCTAATAGGAGTATATTTTTCCTCGTTAATTACAATTCACAGCGAGGAAGAGAGAGAGAGAGAATAAGAAGTAACTTGATCTCTTGTGTTATAGGGTCACAAGCCATCATCTTTTTGGGTTATTAGACATATTTGAGAGATATTCCCTATTTTTTTGACATAATTTAGTTTCTTTGCTAATATTAGACATTTAGGTAATTTTGGAGCTTTTATGAGTTAGTTGTTTATTAAGTGTGTATCTACTAGGTACATGAATGAAGGAGACTCCGAGATGATGCAAAGACGTAAAAAAATTAAAGGTCAACCCCAAGTCAAGGCGTGAAATGAGCAAAAAGTCAAGTTTGGAGTCAAGTGCAATTTTTGGAAAAACCTTGAAGTCGGCTTAAGAGTTCCATTAACACAAATGGTGAGTATTCTTATCAAGCCCTTTGTAATCAATATAGTCCTTTGAGTCGGAAGCGCGTGAGCTAAAGTGGTTTGTGAAAATTGGTTGAGATGACAAAGTTATGCTAATATTACCATAGTGACTCGAATTTGTCTAGAATTGCAAAAAAAGAAGGCATCTTGGGCCACATTTGATCCACCTAAGTGGGAAAAACATGAAGTAAGGTTTTTTAACTTTAATATATCAATTTTACACTTGAAAATTATTATTATTCAGCTGGAGAAAGAATAGAAATGTTTGGGAAGGAGGAGAAGCAAGGGGAAGGTAAAAAACACCTCAATCATTCATCTGTCCACCATTCTATCATCATTTGTAGTGCAATTCTTTTCTCTTTCTAGTTCTTAGCTCAAATATGAATATGATTAACATTTTATTTCATATTTTCATTATGAACTAAAACCCCCATAACTTGATAATTGCTTTATGTATGAACCATAGATAATTAAATTGATGTTTTATTATATTTTGGGATTATATTATTGAATTGAATTGATTGAGTTTCCGTTGTATATAAACTATCAACCCTTACCTTGATCAAGTAGTGGGTTAGTTTAGTGTTCTTGACTATGTGCGTAAGGGGGGTTGGGATACATAACTAGTTTATATGTGTTTGAAGTTCGTTATTGAACCGAAAGGTCCTGACTAATTAAATAGTCAATAGGGTTAGTGTTTATGCATTTGAAAGTGTTTGTAAGGTCACTCGAGAGAGGTCTCTAGGCTCTAGAATCGTAAAATATCCCTCTATCAACCCATAAGTGATTAGGAGGATTAACGAATCCTGACTAGCGCAAAAAGAACAAGTCACCCTTATGTCTAGAAACATATAATTTGTCACTATTGGGGATTATTTGTAGGACTCAAGTTACTCTCATCTTATATTTCTTACTTTATTTGTAATTGATGTCTCCCTGTTTGTGATATAATAATCTAGGTTGGAGATATCATTTTAGGTGTATTCGAGTATTTAATTAGAGATTTTTAGTTGTGTTTCAATAAATTCTTATTTCTTGTCCAGATGAATTCCAAGAGATAAGGAAAGAAGATATGGATGGAAATTGGAGATAAAAGGAAGTATAGATAAAATAGGAAAGAAAAAGTTGCCAAGTAAATATGAATTTCTGCAGCCACGTCGACTAAAAGTGAAGATAACTCAAAATAGGCTGGGAATTTGGAGGATAAATGTAAAGGAAAAGTGTAGATCTTTTCGACGCGGTCATTTCGATATAAAGTATGTGAAAGTCGGAGCAATATTGAATGAGATACGACCAAACAAGACATCAGCAGTTTATCCCTTCTCCTATATTTTAGGAAACAAATTTGATTTGGAAAAGAGTCCAATTACTTGACATCTATTCCAAGATTTTGACCTATGGCTTCCTTAACACCTATAAATACACCCTTTAATCATTGTAAACATGTCATTGCCTCCCAAAATTAATCCTTAAGTTTATTCATCATTCAAGAGAAGCAAGATGACATTATCTATCTTTATTTTAGTTTATTTCTTTCTAGTATGAACTAAAATTTCCCATATCTTGGGTTTTGCATATGTATAATCTTTGAATTATATTTTCTTCTATCTAAGTTTGTTTAAGAAAACTATTTTAAATTTATTATAGCTTCTTAACCCTATATTTGTTTTATGTGTTGTGATTTATTGTCTGTCTTAATCCTGATCAAATTAGGGTTGTACTAATAGTAGTTAGATGGTCACCCGGAAAGGGTGTCTAATTACTAAAACATCACATAAGCGTCTAGTGTGTGGTTGGTGTCACCTAGGGTGTGATAAAAATAAGATAAAATAAAGTCTAGAAAACTACGCACTCTCACCCTAGACAGGCACAGTACTGCAAGTATTACATGACGTATGCAAGTTTTAGTTGATAAGTTGAGTCCGTTCTCAGGGACTTAAGTGTGTTAATCACGTGGGTAGAAATAACGAGTAAAAGTAAATAATTAAAAGACAATAAATTAAAGGGAGAATTTCGAAATTAAGAATTTAAACTAAGAAAATAAAGACAGTAAAATAAATACGAAGAATATGAGATGAGAAATATACCTTAGGTTTTGCTAGTATGCACTAATCCTTCTAATTCTTTCTATTATATCTAGTTGATAAGGGAGAATATTAGCTCTTGTATACTTAGTGAGGATTCTAAATTCCCATTCCTTAGACCTTGAGAGCGACTAGGGGGGCTACGGCACAACCAAGACGCTGTTTCAAATAGGGTTATCAAACGCTACTAAGGCCCTAAGTAAACAATTCAATCAATTGGTGATATGGTGATTAAAACAAACCCTAATGAGTATCTAGTTAGAACCAGTTTTGTCAGGACTAATATCGGACACTAGACATTATGTGGTGGTTCAATAGTTAAACATCCAGCTAAGGAGACCATCTAACTACTATTAAAACAATCATAAAGTGATCAGTTCTATGAAAGACAATAAATCAAAACACATAAACAAATATAAAGGTAAGTAGCTAATATCAAATTAAAACATGTAATTCCCAAAGAAAATTAGATAGAAGAATTAGAATTCATAGATTATACATGATGCAAAACCCAAGATATGGGAAGTTTAGTTCATACCTAATGGAAATAAACTAAAAGAAAATTACAAAAGATATCATCTTGCTCTCTACAGTAAACTGGAAGAATAAAACCTTAAAACTAATTACTATGAGGCAAGGATGAGCAAGGATGATTTACAAGTGATATAAGGGTGTATTTATAGGTGTTTAGAAGACCTAATTCGTTTTCTTGAGGGAGAAGCAAAGTAGTGGACTCCAAGTCCAACTCAAATTCGTATGGAAATAAAGATAAATTCTGCTGACTTGTTTTGAGCATATCTTCTTTGTTATTGGTCGGTTTTTGCTCCATAATATACCAAAAGAATCCTCTGCGAATTATCTACGTCCCTATGAAATTAATTTACCAAAATCGGCTTATTTCTTGGAGTTATCACCACTTCTTTAGGCGTGTGCTGCAGAATTTCAGATTTAGGCAGCTTTTCCTTTTCCATATTTTTAGCCTTTGTTTCCTTATCTCCAATTACCATGCTAATATATTTCCGTAAGTTGTAGTCTTTGACTTGGACTCTAATTAATCTCCATAATTATCTTTAAAGCTTCACACTAAATAAACAATTAAATCCAATATGCTCTAAAAATATTATTTTACTAAATCAAGACTCTAAATAGGAAAGTGCACTATTTCTCAAGAAAATCGACATTTATGACTTCTAAATCACTAAAATTGATGTCTCATCCAAATATAAATCTATCACAAATGAGGAGACATCAAGACCCCCAACTCAAAGTTGTATCGTCCCGATACAATAAAGATAAAAACAAAGGGAAGTCTATAAATACCCACTTGTAAAATTCTCAATACAATGGGAAGAACATAGCAGAATATATAGAATAAACCTAAAGCAACAACTCAGAAAATTTCATGCAATAATATTCATAAACTACATACCTGTACACTTCTCATATCCACAGTTAACACGGCTTGAATTCAAGATCAGATTAGTTTCGCAATGTAAGAAGGATTGGGACTTTACTCAGTTCCCCAAGAAAGCTATAGATTGTTCATCGAACTTTACTAGTATTAAAAGATCCACTCAACTACTCTATAATGGCTCAATCACTTCTCACTTACATAGCAAAGAATCAAAAGGTCTTTAAGGTTGTAATTTAGGCTTAGGGACGATATGGTAGTATATTTGGATAATTTGAAGTGAGCTTTTGGCTCTCTCATCACTAGCCATCAACGAATTGCCCTAGAGCTTGAGTTACTCTCATAAAATGTTTCTCACTCAACCCAATGAATTCCTTGATGCACAATTTAGCATCCCCAATAACCCAATTAAAGCCTAAGATGTTCACATAAAAATTCCACTTTGCCGGTCCGAATCTATATATATTCTTTTCTTTTCAAATCAATTTTTTTCTATAGCTATGACTCTCTTTTGATGTTGAAATATCACGCTAATTTCTCATATATATAATTTTTCTTTTAATGCCCTTGTTGGCAAATTTAGCTCGTAGCTTCTTTTTCATTCACTATTACCCCGACAAAGGGTTACAATAAAAATTTGTGAATCATCATCAATATAAAGCACAAAGCACAATTAATAAGCTCAAAAATCCCATCCCAATAACAATTCCCATCATGGTGGACCCACCACCCCAAACTCAAGCTCTAAAACAACTGTCTATGCATCGCGATTCGAGTGCAGGTCATATGGAAAAGTCCTATAATCTAAAGGGATATGGCTTATAACGCGTTTCAATAAAAAGATTTAGAAAGGCTAGAAGGGGCTGAGAAGGATATAGCATATAAAATAAAAAATCACAAGGTGAGAAGGTATAAAAAGGCTTCAAGGGCTTCAAATATGAAAGAATCGCCTTAATCACTTTCTACACTATGTAATTTCGTTATTTTCTTACCTTTAGCACTTTCATCAAATGGTTTTGTCAACTAGCTTGGATCTCACGGCCTACACACTTTTCAAGGTTCCCTGAGATCGAACATACTTTCTATCGCATTGCTCACTAATCCTTTCTTTACTATCAACGTATGTTTTCCTGCAAATACTCAAAGCATACAAATAAAATAGCTCATAAACATATTACTTACTATCATTAATTCACTGAGCTTATGCTTTCAAGCTATTAAACACACTCTACATCTAATTCCCATGTATAAAAAAAAAATTAATTTCTACCTAAACACAGAAAAATAGAGATGAGAGACAACGAATCCCCACACCCCCAACTCAAAAATGAGTCGTGTCCCCACGACTCGAAAAAGACTCGAAACAGAAATTAAAATTAGCAGATAAACATATTTGCAGAAATGGTAAGGAAGAAAGATAACATACTCTCGAGGCTTATTGCCTTGCATTATCGATATCCAAGGTAGGAATTGTTGGACCTTTCGTTAATTGCTCAAGGAGTTTCATGATGTGCACTTGATTAGCGTTGATTTGTGCCACGTCATTGACTAAAGAAGTTTGAGCTGCTTCGAATGTTGTTAAACGCTCCTCCATCTTCTCTTGCCAACTTTGCTCCTTTTCTTCTTTCGAGACTTGCGTAGAAACCGCTCTTCGAAAGATATTTTTGATCCAAGCATTATCAATATAACTTGTTTTGAATTCGAGTTTCTCTTCTTCACCCAATGTAACATTCACTTTTCGCACAAGACACGTGATCATAGTAGGAAATTTAACATTATAAACCGATTTAGGAGAGACCAAAAATCGTATCACCTCCTCATAGATCAACTGTGCCACATCTACTTCTTCTCCTCTCAAAATACAATCCAAAAGTAGAGCATTCTTCATAGTCACATCCAAAGTTCGTGTGTTACCAAAGACATTAGGAATAAGGAAATTGTGCCAAATTCTCGCATCCGATTGAAGATATTTGTAAGGCCAAGGTGCCTTCAATTCTCCCTTATGTGATTGCACTTTCTCCTTGTCTAAAACATGCTCAAAAAGTAATTCCTCATCAAAGATCTTTCGTTTAGCAACCGCTTCATCAAACTTGCAATAACCTTTCAATTTTTTAAACTTGAAGTGGTTTCTAATCTCTTCAACTGTGAAAGGAACTAGCTTTCCTCTAATCGGAACACAACCTTTACTATCTCGGCTAAAAAGGCCTAAATAGAATTCCAAAACTAACTCATGACATAATTCAGAACGTCTTACCATGAAAGTAGACCAACCCAATTTCGCACCAAGCTCTAAGAATCGCGTGTATTCTCCTGTACCAACTTCTTCCTTGAATACTTTATCATAGGCAAAAGGTAATTGTTTCTCTGCAGAAGCTTTCAGAGCCCTTGAAGCTTCCTCTTTCTCTTTGGGTGTAGGACCTTGTGGAAGTTGTGTTTTCTCCTTTGCATAAAAGTAAAGCTTTTTACCATTACGATCACACAAAGTTATACCTCCATCTTCAACATCGTCTTTACCCTTTGATTTAGAACTAGAACCTTTGTTATTTGATTTCTTCTTGATTGGATCCAATACCTTGCTCTTCTTCACCTCCCCTTGCTAGCTAATATTGTTGTTCTATTAGTCATCCTCAATTAACCCCCAACTCAAAGCTCTAGCAACCCTTGAAATTTGAACTTGTGAATTTTTGGTTGAACAAGCTTGATTTGGCTTAGGATAGGTGAATTGATGATGAATCTCTATGTGGGTGAGGTTGATTCTTGATGGATTTGCTTGAATTTAAGTAATTGTAGGATGAATTGTGAAAATTTGAGCTCTTGATTCTTTAATTTGATGGATTTGGTGGGAATTGGGTGCTTGAATCTCTCTTGTAATGATGTGGAGATAAGATTTGATGTGTTTTTCTTGATGATTGGGTAGTGTTTCGATGATTGGTGAAGGTTTTTATGAGCTTTAATGGAGTTGGGAGAGTTTTGGAGAAGAGAAAGAGGCTTGAGGTTTATTAAATTCGGAATAATGGCATTATACCTCTTTTATAACCTAATTCCCGTAACTTTCTCTCTCTATCGGCGCGGCGCGGTGCATGGCTGCGGTACAGGGGTACACCACATGGGTGTACCGCAGCTTCTGTAGCTCGAAATTTTTTTGCTTCGGCAAAATACCCATGGTAGCACCCCGTGGCACGGGTTTTGGGCGTGCGGTATAGGGCACGGTATAGGGTTCGGTGTACCGGACCCAGCAGCTCGATTTTTTTCTTCTCGGCATAAAACACGTGGCTCCTACCCGTGGTACGGGTTTTTGTCCTCTGCGGTACACCGTGGCTGAGGTGCGGTATACCGCACCGATGGTGTATCCCTTCCGAAGAAATTTTGTTTCTTCCCTAACTCGATTTCTCCAATACCTGAGCATCAAAAACACTAATACCTTTCTCAAATATGCAATATCAACTAAAAATAACTAAACTAATCATAAACTAAAAACGTAAAAGACATAAAAACTTAAAAATTTGCGGGTTGTCTCTCGTACATCACTTTTATTTAACGTCTTTCAAAGTTAGACGTGTTACCTCTATCAAGATTTGCGAATATAGCCTCCCCAACAACGAGTTAGGCTATGAACGTCCACTAATCTGCGCTTGACCCCCGTTTTGGGTCGTATTTCTATCACCTTGGCTGAAACAACCTTAGTGACAATGAATGGTCCCATCCACGAGTCTTTGAAACTTCATGGCCTATTCTCGCGTTTGTGAGCTTTCCATAGAACTTCATGGCCAACCCCAAACTCAATGTTTGGCTCAGTATCCACAGGCTTTAAGTGGATTTTCTCAGGAGGGACTTTGTGATGTGAAAGGCTGTGGATGACAGGAACGGTGGGATCTAACTTCCTTGGTTTCTTACCCAAGACATTGAAGGTTTCGGATACGTTCTTTGCGTGAAGGGTAATGGTCCCTTCTTGGAAGTTGATGACACTTTGACTTGTGGCCATGAAAGGCCGTCCAAGTATGATTGGAACCTGCTTATCTGCATCAAACTCAAGTATAACAAAGTCAGTAGGGATGGCGATATTACCTGCACGGACTAGGACGTCCTCCACTGTTCCCCATGTCCTCTTAACTGAGTTGTCAGCGAAATGCAAATTCACTGGAGTTTTCTCTGATTTCTGAAGTCCAAGTCTCTCGAATACGGACTTAGGCATAAGATTCACACCAGAACCCACATCGTACATAGCTTTCACCTTGAGCATACCATTAATTTGAATAGGAAGGTTGAAACTTCCTGGATCTTTAAGCTTTGTTGGTAGCTCTCGTTCACTTCTTCTTGAAACGCTCAGGTTCTCTCTTGGGATCTCTACACTCGCCTCTTTCTCAGGAACAACTTGCGTAAAAACTTGCTGCGGTGTAAGTCCTTTCTTCGCAATCTCAAGCATTTGGGCGTTGATATTTTTAGGTGTATACGCCTCTACAAATGTCTTGAGTACAGTGTCATCCTTAGGATTTGTATCAGAAATAGTTGATGACACTGGTTGAACAATAGGTGGCGATTCCACCTTCTCTTCTTCTTTCTTGTCTTGCACAGCAGGTGCAACTTCATCTTCCACTTTCGAATTTAGCTCAGCTTGATAATCCATAACCGATCGAATTTCCTCTTGCATCTTCCTCAGCAGCTGTATAAATTCAGCTTTCTCTTGATCGTCCTCCACATAAACCTCAGAAACAGTCAGATTCCACGGGGCTAGTGATGTCTCCTTAATTGTTCTTATTTTCGACCCTTAGGAGACATCATTTTTGGTGTTTATTTAAGCAATTTGATAGACTTTTGGACTAAATATGCAATAATATGATTTTCCTCTTTTATTTCTAGCATTTTTAGTTTATTAAGCTTTTGCGCGTAATATTGGTATTTTTAGTGTAAAGTTTACAGGTTTTAGATGTTAGCTAGAAGAGGAATCCGAGGAGAAAGTCAAAGATCAAAAGATAGAGTCAAGACTTGAAGAGAAATCCCGAAGATATTATTTTTAGAGCTGAAAATCCATTTTCCAGGACATAGATTTCTGATTTCGAGGTACTTAAGCGATTATTTAGCCGCTGACCTTTGAAGAGAAAACGCTCCCTATCGAGTTACGGAACTTTAGCAACTGGAATGAGGTCAATCGGAGTCATAACGAATCGGGAAAAGCCGTTTTAGTGAAGACATATCAGCAGTTATGGGATTTTGGGCTAAGTTAGTGGATTTGGGCATTTTATTTTTCATTTAATTAAAAGCCTAAGGCCAAGTCCGAATTTCCACCTATAAAATCAGCCCTTGACTTCTATTTTACATACAATTCACATTCTGCAAGATTAAAAACACCAGAGAGAAGCAATAGAAGGAAGGAGAAGAAACTACAAGAGCTGGAGAGAGTCTATATTTCTGTTCGTAGTCATTCCGATTCCGGAAATTAGGTTTTTCTTATCTTTTAATTTTGTAAACAATATGAATTCCTTTACATTTAATTTCGTATTTCATTTTAATATGAGCTAAGCTTTTCATAGTGCTTGAGAACAAACAATGGGTGAATCCCAATCGTATTGAATAACAAATGTTGAATTTGGGTTTCTGTTAAATTAAATTAAATTAGGGCTTTTACTCTTTTCGATAAATTGATAATATTTACTGTTTTTAGCGTCATGAACTAGGAGCAGGTGTTAGTATTTAGGCTATTCCAATTAGTGGCGATTGGATCATCCTGACGGAGGGTTTAAATACAGAACCATTTATTCAATCTAGGATAGAAGCTATTGATTCTGACGAACTTAGCTAATTCTAGGGCCAATGAGGTAATAAAACTTAATCATCCAACGGTGGATCATATTTACCCTGACGGGACTAGTGACACTTTAGGATCGCCTTATAGTCCACCCTGACGGGGGTATAAGGAATTTAGAATCCCGACCATGGTAATTGACCAATTTAGCCCTTAAACAACATAAGTTAGGAAATAGGATTGGGAGGATCCTTGCGTTCTCAAGTGCTACTTCTCATACTGCGTTTTACATCATTTTATTTGCGTCTTAGCTTTTATTTGCATTTTAATATTTGTCTTTCATTTATTTAGAATTAATACAAAACCAAACAAACATATTATCTTTATTTGCTTTCATAAGTGCATCAATCATTAATAGATAAGCATTGTAGTCAACCATCCCGTCCTTGGAACGAATCTGTTTTATCAGTTATACTACTTGGGACAACCGTACACTTGCGGTTGTAGTTCTATTATTCATTGCATTTATTTAGAACACACAAAGAACCACCAGCTAGACTTGGTTGGTTCTTCTTCGGTACTCGGAACTTCCACGACACTAACGGCAACATGTGGTACTTCCTCTTTGTCTTCTTCAATTTCAAGGAAAATAGCCTTACAAGCTTCGAACCCAACATTGTCATCACCTCCTTCGATTGCCTTCACTTCTTTCTGTTCCATTAAATTTGTTAGAACTCTGTTTAACTGTTCTACTTGAGTACCTAAAATCTGAAGTGCGGCATCTTGTCCTCGGACTTTCTCTTCCTGAGCGCTCCTATTTGTGGTCAAACGTTCCAGAGCTTTTAGTATTTGTTGATTATCCATAGATCCCTCTTGAGGATATTGAGGTAAAGCTTTATGATCTAATGAATCGGTATAGGCATCTTGAACAGGTTGCTGAGGGGGAGCAGGTCTATTTTGATATTGATTTTGATACTGACCTCTAGTTTGGAAAGAGTTGTTCTGGGGACGCGGTTGATAATGACCAGGATTAGCGGCCCCTTGTGGATTTGAATACTGCATACCCGGATGATTTCGGTTACCCCATTGATAACCTCCTCGGTTGGATATGAAGTACACAGATTGTGGATTTGATTCGCACTCTTCCCATGTATGATTATTAACCCCACATTGTTGACAACCTTGTGCTTCTTGTACTACGTTCGCTGCGGCTAAATTCTTTTGCATCTCTAACTTCAGCTCTTTGATTTGATTTTCTAACGCGGATATTTGAGCTGAGTTCGCAGTTTCTGCATCTAAAGGAAGCGTTCCTCGGGTGTTTGCAATAGGAGCTCGCGTTGAAGGCCAACTCCTTTCTTGTTCAATAATATTTTCCAAGACATCGGAAGCTTTATTATGATTCATGGACACAAAATTACACTTTCTAATGTTATCCACCTCCTCTCTACCTTTATCATTAAGACCTTCATAGAATATAGCAAGTTGTAGAGCGGGTGTATAACCATGGAGAGGACATCTAGCTAATTTATGTTGAAACCTTGTCCATGACTCTCCTACTGTTTCTCCATCTTCTTGACAAAATCTTGCAAGCTCGGTTTGATCTTTGAGTCTCATGCTCTTTGGATAAAAATGGTTAAAGAACGCTGCTTGAAGTTCTGTCCAAGAATTAATTGTTCCATGTGGTTGTCTTTCTAGCCATTCACTAGCTCTACCGGTCAAGAAGAACAAAAACATATGACAATACAGTTGCTCGCGTGTAATGCCAGGAGTAATATAGGCATCACAAATCTGCATGAACTTCTGAATCAATCTTACCGGATCTTGAATTGCTGTACCACTGTAGAGTCCAAAACTTTGAAATTGACTAAGCATACCCGGATCGGGTCTAAATTTGATATTCTGGATCTCTGGAGGACGGTAACCTATTGGTTGAACATGGAACGGTACATGAAGACCAGGGAGGTCTTGCTGTACTCGATTCTGTTGATTATTCTGTCCATTACCTCCTCCTAGTTGTTGTTGTATATCAGGTGGAATAAATGCTGGAGGTCCTCCTGGTGCAAAGTAAGGTAATCCTCCAGGTGTATCTAACTGTTCTTGCATGCCTGCCATAGCTCTTCTTTCAAATCTTTCCTCACGAACACGTTTATTATAAGATCTGAAGCTCCTCTCAGGCTCCGGTAACGGAGGCCAAGAATTAAACACTGTGAAACCTGAAAAAGACTAAAGCAAACCACAAGCGTAAATCCGGAAAAATAAAAACTAAAAACTGAAAAATAAAAATTAATTAAAAACTACTACTCGAAATAGATAACCCACACGCTAACGAGACACAAGTCCCCGACAGCGGCGCCAAAAACTTGGTGTCACCTAGGGTGTGATAAAAATAAGATTAAATAAAGTCTAGAAAACTACGCACTCTCACCCTAGACAGGCACAGTACTGCAAGTATTACTGGACGTATGCAAGTTTTAGTTGATAAGTTGAGTTCGTTCTCAAGGACTTAAGTGTGTTAATCACGTGGGTAGAAATAACGAGTAAAAGTAAATAATTAAAAGACAATAAATTAAAGGGAGAATTTCGAAATTAAGAATTTAAACTAAGAAAATAAAGACAGTAATATAAATACGAAGAATATGAGATGAGCAGTATAGCTTAGGTTTTGCTAGTATGCACTAATCCTTCTAATTCTTTCTATTAGATCTAGTTAATAAGGGAGAATATTAGCTCTTGTATACTTAGTCAGGATTCTAAATTTCCATTTCTTAGACCTTGAGAGCGACTAAGGGGGCTACGGCACAACCAAGACGCTGTTTCATATAGGGTTATCAAACTCTACTAAGGCCCTAAGCAAACAATTCAATCAATTGGTGATATATGATTAAAACAAACCCTAATGACTATCTAGTTAGAATCAGTTTTGTCAGGATTAATATCGGACACTAGACATTATGTGGTGGTTCAATAGTTAAACACCCAGCTAAGAAGACCATCTAACTACTATTAAAACAATCCTAAAGTGATCAGTTCTAGGAAAGACAATAAATCAAAACACATAAACAAATATAAAGGTAAGTAGCTAATATCAAATTAAAACATGTAATTCCCAAAGAAACTTAGATAGAAGAATTAGAATTCATAGATTATACATGATGCAAAACCCAAGCTATGGGAAGTTTAGTTCATACCTGATGGAAATAAACTAAAAGAAATTACAAAAGACATCATCTTGCTCTCTACAATAAACTGGAAGAATAAAACCTTAAGAACTAATTACTATGAGGCAAGGATGAGCAAGGATGATTTACAAGTGATATAAGGGTGTATTTATAGGTGTTTAGAAGACCTAATTCATTTTCTTGAGGGAGAAGCAAAGTAGTGGACTCCAAGTCCAACTCAAATTCGTATGGAAATAAAGATAAATTCTACTGACTTGTTTTGAGCATATCTTCTTCGTTATTGGTTGGTTTTTGCTCCATAATATACCAAAAGAATCCTCAGCGAATTATCTACGTCCCTATGAAAGGAATTTACCAAAATCGGATTCTTTCTTGGAGTTATCACCACTTCTTTAGGCGTGTGCTGCAAAATTTCAGATTTAGGCAGCTTTTCCTTTTCCATATTTTTAGCCTTTGTTTCCTTATCTCCAATTACCATGATAATCTCTTTCCATAAGATGTAGTCTTTGACTTGGACTCTAATTAATCTCCATAATTATCTTTAAAGCTTCACACTAAATAAACAATTAAATCCAATATGCTCTAAAAATATTATTTTACTAAATCAAGACTCAAAATAGGAAAGTGCACTATTTCTCAAGAAAATCGACATTTATGACTTCTAAATCACTAAAAATGATGTCTCATCCTAATATAAATCTATCACAAATGAGGAGACATCATTGGTAGTGATCCGGAAGGGCTTTACTAACTAGATAGTCATTAGGGTTTGAGATTTAATCACCTATCATTATTTGCAGGGTCCCTTACCCAAGTCCCCCTGGTAATTGTTAGGTCGCCTCTTAAGTCCACCCGGAAGGTAGTTAGGAGGAATATAGAATCCTTACTACTTATCTAAGAGATTTAATCACCCTTATTAACTAGTAGAAGAAATAGGAGGATTAGTGCATACTAGCAAAACCTGGGCCATACTTCATCATCCTATTCTCTCATATTTATTTTATTGTCTTTAGTTTAATTTAGTTTAATCTTATCTCCTCAAAAATCATTATTATTTACTTTCATTGTCTTTAACTATTTATTACTAAACTATTCTGTTAAATCCATTCGTATAACACACTAAGTCCATAAGAACGAATCTTTTTTATCATTAAGACTTAACGCAAAAAAGAGTGGGAAATAAAGGAGCTGAACAAAAATAAGAGTGGAAAATAAGAGTGGGAAATAAAAGAGCAAGAAGATATGGAAATCGTGAATGTGAATCTGAATTTGGATGCTAACAAGAACCCCATAGTCCCACCGGAGGTTGTTCCACCTGGAATGGAAAGAATCAATAAAATTAAATACCTTTAAAAGGTTAACCACTACTAGGAGCGAATGTGAATGGATTATTTCTACCAAACTCTTTAAGCAATCAACACAAAGAACGAGGTCTTCCTAGACAAGTGATGTCTCCTTTTATGTGATACATTAATCTAGTAAAGATAAATAATTTTAGGGTTATTTAGGACTTAGTTGATGTATTACCCCATTAATGGAGGTTTTACACTTTCTTGTATAGTTTCGGAGTATATGAAATTTTTAGATTTTTCGTGCGTAATTTGTGTGTTAAGTGTGAAGTTCTTAGATTCTTGAATGCTAGTATACTCCGAGACGATGTTAAGAAGTGAAGAAATCAAGATCCCTTCTTAGTTATGGCGAAAAAGGAATATTCAACCACTTATAGAAAGTAAAAGCATATGCCAGTCAAATTTGGAAAGTGGATTGTTCGAGTTACTACGCAAGATTGACGAAGAGACTGGAAAGCCCTTTAATACCTAGATAGTACTTGGAATCAGGATCATGGAGAATTGGACGGTTCATGATTTAGAGATCAATTGAAGAAATTATGTAATTTTTGCGTTGTCGTGGTTCGAACCAGTCCACCCTTTAGTAAAATGTTTTTGGGTTTGATTAAGTCACTTAAAAGAGGCCTATAACCCATAAAACGTAATCAAACCTATAAATATCATTTTTTAACATTAGAAGGAAGTACGTAATAAAAAACTAGAGAAAAATTGCCTGGAGCAGAGAAGAGAAGAGGAGAAGAAGCTTGGAAGGAGTTCATACCATTTCAACTCTCCAGTTCATCGTTGGTCTGCAATTATTACATTAACATTTATTCTATTTTATCTTATGAAAGTTAATATTATACTTTAATTGCTAGTTTTATTTCCCTTTGTAAAAAAATTAAATAATCATATCTAGAGAAAAACAATAATGTAAGAACATTAGTTTTATTCAATGCATTTATTGGAATCGGGAGATTACATCCTTAATTGCATTGTTATTTTATTTTCTTTGTATTATTTATTTTCCATATATTCCAACCCTTTCTCCTGCCAAGTATCGGTCCGCCCTTAGTGATTAGGACTGTCACCCTGACGGGGGGGGGGGGGGGGGGGTGGGGGGTGGGTTCTATTATTTAAAATGATACATAATCGTCTAGTGTGCAGTAGTAATCCTGACGGGCTTTGCTAACTAGATAGTAAATATGGTTAGATTTATCCAATCATCATTGCGTAGGGTTCCCTTACCCAAGTCCTATATTAGCAATGAAGTTTACGCCTAAGCTACACGACGGGAGTTAGGAGAAATTTAGAATCCCGACTATTGCATTTTACATAAGTCACCCTTTTACAATAATACGTAAAATAAATTCTAGTGGGGATTACTTGTGAGTTCTCAACCTATACGCTCATTATTTTCACCTTCGTTTAATTAGTTGTTTTTGTTTTTATTCCTATTTAATTGGTCGTATCCGCATTATAGTCTTGTAAAACAAAAGCCAAACAGATATTTGTTTATCCTTAGCGTATTTAATTTATCAACTCTTTCTATTACCCTTTGTAGTCCTTGGGATTGCTACTCTGTTTACTTACTTATTACTTGCAAATGTTTCATACACTTGCTAAGAGTTTATTCCATTCTCGAGAGGTGTGCACTTTTCTTGCATTATTTTATCACACCTTTGGAGACAAACAAGTTTTTGGCGCCGCTGTCGGGGACTACATAGTTAGTTTTGTGTTTTTTGGTTAGTGTAGTAGTTTTAGTTGTTTTGTTTTACGCTCTTCTTTTTGTTTTTTCTTTTGAGATACTTAGATGGTTAATCCAATTAATCAACGACAAGAGCCAGGCCTTCCTAGGCTATTTCGAGTGCAACCCATAGGGATTCTCCCTTTAGCTATTCAAGCTATGCAATTCAAGCGCGATTAGGGCATGCTTAGTCAATTCTCGAGCTACAGGAATTATAGTGGTATTGCACATAAAGATACGGTATGTTCTGTTAAGAATTATTTTTCAAACGTTGATTCCTACATTACCAAGGGTGTCACATGAGCGAAAATGTACTATTTCATTTTTCAATTCTTCTTGACTAGACGTGTGATTGGTTAGAAACTCAACCTCCCGAGCTAATATTAAGTTGGGACAAACTTCAAGCGAGGTTCCTTGATCGATTCTATCCTATGGGTATGCGATTGAAGGACAAAACATAGCTTGCAAATTTTGTACAAGGAGCCGGTGAGAGTGTTGGTGAAGCATGGACGTGATTCCAAGTGAAGTTGGCAAGGTGTCCATTACATGGGTACATGCACGAGTTACAACTATCCATGTTTTACAAGAGACTTGACACGAGTTCAAGATTTAGAGTAGATAATATTGGTAATGGTTGTTTTCTCTCCATGGATCTGAATGAAGCATAGATTGGTATGGAGAAGATAATACAAAATTAGAGGAATTGGCCACAATCACGAGCTCTTATTGCTAATGCCACGAGAGGTACGTCACGAGTAAATGGTAATACTTTTCTAGGATGCTAAGTTTGCTAGCTTGGAAGATCTATTGAAGCAACTTGCTATTATTGTTAAAGAAAGCATCCAAGGCAGAATATCCTAGGCGAATTCCGCAAACGAAACCCATGGCTATTCCATGGGAAATCAAGGAAATTTTTAGAGTTACCACCAAACCAGTTCATATCAGCCTTGACCTCAAGAGAATGTTTATCAAACAACACCTCAACATCTATATCTAAGTGGACAAGCCTATGGGAATCAAGTTATTTCAACCTACCAAGTTACTATTAGATTAATCCAGTTTATATAAAAGGTGTGGGGATTCGTTGTCCATCATTCCCATTTATATGTGATAAAATATAAATTTTTTAGTGTATAATACAGTGATTTGGCATACACTGTATTGAATGTACCAATTGGGCATGATGCTAGTGAGTTAATGATATTAAGTAATATGTTTATGAACTATTTCTACGATATGCTTAAAATATTAACATGAATACACACCTCCTAAGTAACGACAGGATTAATAAGAAATGCGGTAAAAGTAATTTTGATCTTAGGGAGCCTTGAGTGGTGTGTAGAAAGTAAGATCCGATCTAATTGATAAACCATTTAATGAACGTGATAAAGGTGAGAAAGTAGTAAAATTGCATAGTTAGGAAAGTGATTAAGGCGGTTCTATGATAAGCCCCTTTGTGCTTATTAGTTTGCTGACCAAATATGAATTGATTATTATCCGTCTCAGCCTCTTATAGCCTTTATAAAGCCTTTTAATGAGCCATGTTATAAGCCATACCCCTTAAATATTTTGGACTTTTCCATATGACCCGCACTAGAATCGTGATGCTAAGACACTCGTCTTTAGAGCTTGGGTTTGGGGTGGTGGGAACGATTATGGGAAACACTTGGATGGGTATCTTTGAGCTTCGATGTATATGTGTTATGTTGATGATGCACTATTCTTATTGTAACCCTTTGTCGGGGTCTATTGAAAAAATATACGTCGAGGAGAAAAGGAATATTATGAATAAAAAATAGCATGAAATTTCACATAAAAAAGAGAGTCATAACTAACTTTCAAAAGAAAGAATATGATAAAAAATGAATGAAAAAGGATCGGCAAGTGGAAGTTTATGTAATCATCTTGGTTGTAGTTGGGTTATCGGGGATGAAATTAGGTGCATTAAATCTTGTTGAGTGGGAGATCTTTGATAGTAACTCAATCTTTAGGGCGATTCATTAATAGCTAGTGAGGAGAGAGCCAAAAACTCACTCGGTATTATCCAAATATATGATCATACCGTCCCTAAGCCGAAGTTACAACCTTTAAGACCTTATGATTATTGGATATGTGATCTAAAAGCGATTGAACCAATAGAAAGTATTATATTGACCATTGGATACTATGTTAGGATCGATGAACACCTCATAACAACCATATCGAACTAAGATAAAAACCTATCCTTCGTGCATTGCAAAGCTAATCTAATCTTAAACTTAAACTTAAATCGTGTTGATTGTTTTTATGATAAGTATATATATATATATATATATATATATATATATATATATATATATATATATATATATATATATATATATATATATATATATATATATATATATATATATAATTACATGAAAGTTGCTAGGATATTTGCTTTAGTAACATTCATTATTTTATACCACTTTTTCTTCTTCGATGAATAGTTAATATAGACATCTCTAATAGTTCTATTTCTTATTTTGTTAGGACAACAAAACCTTGAGTTGGGGGTCTTGACGTCTCCATATATGTGATTGATTTATATAGTAACGAGACACCATTTTAGGGGTAATTAGGACTTAGTTGAGGGATCTTCCCCATTATTTGATGTTTTACACTTTCCAGTCTAGCTTTTGTGTTTATACTATTTTTAAAGATTTTTTGCGTAATTAATGTGTTAATTGTGCATCTCTTATATACTCACACCTTAGTTATGGAAAAAAAGGAAGATTCAACCACTTTTAGAAAGTAAAAGCATATGCAAGGAAGATTTGGAAAGTGGATTGTTTGAGTTACTATGTGAAATTTATGAAGAGTTTCGAGAAGACCTTTTGATATCCAAATAGTACTTGGAGTCAGGAGCGGGTAGGATTTGATGACTCGTGATTCAGAGTTGAATTGAAGAAGTTATGTAGTTTTTCGTTGTCGTGGTTCAAACCAGTCCAACCTTGAGTAAAACATTTTTGGGTTGGATTTGATCACTTAAAATAGGCCCACAACCCATAAAACGTAACTGAAACTACAATTATCAGTTTTTAACATTATAAGGAAGTACACAATTAAAAACCCCAGAGAAAACTGCCTGGAGCAGAGAAGAGAAGATGGGAAAAAGCTTGGAAGCAGTTCATGACATTCCAACTTTTCCGTTCATCGTTTGTCAGCAATTACTAGAGCAACTTTATCCTATTTTATCTTCTGAACATGAATATTGTACTTTTAATTGCTAGTTTTATTTCCCTTAGTATGAACTAAATAATCATAGCTTGAGAACAACAATAATGAACCTTAGTTTTATTTTATGCGTTTCTTGGAATTGGTATCTTATATCCTTAATTGAATTGTTATTTTAATTGTTTTGTATTATGTATTTTCCATATATTACAACCCTTGGTTTGTCCAAGTATAGGGTCTCCTTTAGTAATTAGGACTGTCACCCTGACCCGAGGGGGGGGGGGGGTCTATTATTTAAAATGTTACATAATTGTCTAGTTTGCCGTAGTGATCCTGACGGTCTTACCTAACTAGATAGTCAATAAGGTTAGATTTAACCAATTGCGTAGGATCCCCTTATCCAAGTCCCATATTAGTGTTGAAGTTTTCTCCTAAGCTACACTGACGGGAGTTAGGAGGAATTTAGAATCCCGATTGTTGCATGTTACACAATTCACCCTTTAACAATAAAACATAAAATAGATACTAGTGGGATTAATTGCGAGTTCTCGAGCTATACTCTCATTATTTTCTCTTCGTTTAATTAGTTGTTGAAAATACGATAAAGTTACCAAAAATATGTACAACAACTTGATAAATCATAAAAGCTAAAGTGGGCGTATTTCCTCCAAATTAGCATATTATTAACCTAAAAAAGGTGCATAATATTGTTTTGGGAATATGATAATTAACTCCGAATATAGATTCATGACTGAATAAATTTGTGTCATGGATTCTTATGTCTTCATTTAGTCTCTCTCCTATCTCTCTCCTGCCAAAGAAGTAGGCACCCAGTAGGCGACCTCCTGTTACTCAATCTTGTAGCTTTTCTTCGTTCGTTCCTTTGAATTCATGATCAACCAAGCCAAATGGTGGTCCTCTTGGATAGATTATTGTTGATAAAATCCCTTTGTAACCATAATTCATCATTCTATCAACACATAATTGTCGAGTGTGCTAAATCTATATCAAACTCAAATCAAAAGTGTCTAAAATATGCTTATGACTATAAAGTACTTTTCATGATGCACTTATACCTAAAACTCACTAAAATCCAAAATATTAACTCAAAAAAGCTACAAAATGATGTCTCATAAGCCCAATATGTAACCGAAAAAACATTGTCATCACTCACCATCTCAAAAGTCGCATGACTATCTTCCAACTATGTATTTTATCGAGAATATAATGCTCAAACTCAGATAAAATGGGTCCATGCTTCCTAGGAATTTTGTCTCTCGTTTTAGGGCCCAAATTTGTTTGCACTGACCATTCAAAATTCTTCTTCACAAAGATATAACCGATGTGACACCTTTTATGATTTTACACATAGTCCCAAAGAAGAGGATACATCCGGCGCGATGGGAGAGGTTGTACCAACATTCTTTTATGTCACTATTCTTTCATGTATTTATATTATTTGACATTTTGTTGTCCTCCAAAGTGTGATATAGAATCACCATCAAGAAAGTTGCTCCACTCAAGTGTACGAGTCGCCAAGTAATATATTTAGTAAGTAGATCATCTCCACAAGGACTAGATAATTAACCGATATTTAGTTTAGGTTTAGTTGACGTTACTAAAATAAAAGGACAAAAATTAAAAGATGTTTGTTTTGGTTTTTTATTAAGAATGCTAAGACTAATATGAATGAAAGACTAACTATTAACTAAAGAAATTTAAACTAAAAGGAGTTTTAAGAAAGAAGAGAGTAACTTGAGAATTGCTAGTAATCCCCGCTAGTCACGATTTACGCTTTTCTTGTTTTAAGGGAAAAAAATGGTATTTAACTACTAACCGGGATTCAACTATCCTCTTAAATTCACGTCCAATAGATAAGGGGATTCCCTTGGTACTCTAACGACCTCTGTCGGGTGATATTACCAAGTATTAGGACGAATAGACTTTAACCATATTTGCTATTTGATTAGTCAAGACCTCTCGGTTTACTAACACACATCAAACGAATATAAACTATGCTCCACAACCCAACCCCCTTGTCAGAAGATAGTTAATTGCTATATTAATCTACTAATTGATCAGATAAATAGGCTCACACAATTAATAAATTCATATTCAATGAAAATAACACAAATTCGTTTAAACCTAAAATCCCAAATTAATAGAAATAAATAAATCATGATATAGGGTTCATAACCTTACAATTCTCAAGTTATAGGAAATTAAATCATAATGTAAAATAAGAAATTAAAAGCAATTAAAGTCATGATTCAAGTAAGATCTAAAAAAGTAGAAGAATTACACTAATTAAGAAAAGTGTTGCTCTTGAATTCTAGGCATTGCCTCCTTACGCTCAACTTTTTCTCTTCTAATAATGATAATTGCTAGGTTTAGCTACTGAAAACTTAAATTTATAGCCCCAGAAAACATGTGGTACAAGTTGGGCTTACTTAAGTGACCCAAAAGTGATCCAATGGAATTTTCTAAACCTGGAAAACTTTGGGTCTCTTCAATAAATCTGGCATAACTTTCATTTCTTAACTCAACATTGGACACTCTTTTTACCACGTGTACTAGAATCACAGATCTGCATTGTATGTAAATTTAATCAACTAATTTAATACATATTAATTGTTATGATTTTTACAAGTCGATTGCAAGCATTCTGCCGGTAATTACCGTTGAGCTTCACTGGACTTCTTGACTCCTTTTGTGACTTGATGGAGGTATTCTTCTTCACTTTTCGACATCTTGGCTTCATATTTGGTTATAATATCCTCCATTTACCTATGAAATTCACACTTAATGCACAAATCGCCTAAAAATGTTCACAATATATATAAATCTTAAATTGGACCACTAAATCAAAATATATCAAATATAAGGGATAAATACCACAATTATGAACTAAAATCCTATCAAATAATATCATGATACTGTATTAATTTATCAAAAAAGGCAAGACATCACATGATGTAGCAAGGCAAAAAAAGATTAGAAGTAAGAGGAATCTTCAATTGTGTGGTCCAAACCATATAAAATCCAAAAACCATTTCCCAGGTATTCGTGGAAATATAAATTGGGCTGATTCCATACCAAGACAATATTTTAGTTAGATATGATGAAAGTGGAAACATGAGTCTCATCTTAAAATATTTTTAGGTATATGCCAAATTCTTCTTCACAACCCTTTGATATTCTATATGCGTCCTAGAAGGGGGGTTGAATAGGACAATTGAAATTAATCGGCTAATTTTATTTCAAGTAAATAAAATTAAAAGCTAATTTGAATCCTATTGTTTTAGCAAACTAAATAGTTAAAAACTAGATAATCCTAAAAGACAATATTATCAAACTATTCATGTAAGCATTTTATCAAGCATATAGAGTGCGGAAAAGTAAAGAGTGTAGGGATAGAAAGATACACAACGATGTATAGTGTAGGGATAGCAAACTACCTAAGGAAGCCTCCTTAGGATTTGCAAGATTCTCAACTAATCTTCGTAACTCTTTAACCCGGGTGAGTTTACAAACCCATTACAACCACTTCAAAAACCTTGAAGGAAATACACTTGTGTTTTCACCAACACAAGGAACCAAGTATAGAACCTATACTCACACTACTCTCTTAATCTATTACAAGAACTAAGAGGAAAGGAAAAGTGTTTAGGGGTGCTATAAAAGCTTGTAACTAAACTCCTAAATGAGTGGATATAAACTATGTAGCTTGAGGAATGAATATGACTTGAATACTCCTTTGAAACCTTCTTAAATGATAATATTAATTGCTCTTAAGATTGGTAGATGGAAGGGATGAGTTGTGTCTTGAATGAGCTTCAATTTATAGCTGAAATAAGCTTCCAACGGTCAAAAGGCTTCTCTCTAACGGATAGATTTAAACTCCAACGGATATAAGCTTTGTCCTCTTCTAATAGTGCAGAAACCCTTTCGTGCGGTGTACCGCGGATATGGTCCGGTGTACCGCATGACTCAATGTGTTGATTTCATAGTAAACTGACGGGCTACCCTATGCACCGTAATCCTGGTCCGCAGCCTTGGTCCGGTGTACCGCGCCTCTGTCCGGTGTACCGCATATTTTACTAGCTTACTGGTCGGACTAGCTTATGCACCGCGCCTTTGGTCCGTGGTACTGCGGTGTACCACAGGTCTTGTCCGGTGTACCGCGACGCTGTTCTAAAGAAGCTCAAGCTTAAGATCAAGGATTTAAAGACAACTAATCTAATGAGGGGTTTTGGAAAACCTTTAAAAGTGATACCAAATGAATTTTAGTTTAAATGATGATTTGTCGAATATTAAAACGGGAATAAAAACAAGGTGAGGCTAACACCCTTACACGCGTCTTTAACTTTTCAACACCAATAATGTCCTCGAGTTCCAAAATATCTCAAACTGATCTATAGATGCTAGACATATCATTTGGTTGACTCCAAACTCTAAGGTATGACCCAGTGGCCGAATCACCCTTTCCGCCGTCCAAGTAAGCAACTTGTATCATGTTGGTAACATCCTTTCTCTTTAAACAGTCAATAAACTTGCATACTTGTCTCTTAGTTGAAGGTAGAAGACATGTAGGGCACATACCTAGGAAAATTTCTGACCTTCTCAGTTTTGGATCTTGCCTATCTGGTACCTAGTTTTGGTAGGCAACCGCCTTTTTGTGTTCCTTCTATATTCTTCTATTATATTTTTGAGTTAACCGTGCTTTATTATGAGCTTTTGGAGTTTTTCTTGGGTAATTTCTCATTGTTTTTGCTCCCACTCCATGCCTTGTTTCATTTTGAGTCTATCATCATTCCATGTTGAGTACTTAAAAATATGTTGAAAATTCCAAAAACACGTGTACCAACTTGGTTTATCACAAAATAAAAACTAAGCACATTGCCTCCAAATTAACATGTTATTATCCCAAAAAGTATACAAAATGATGTCACAGGACGATGATAACTAACTCCAGATAAGGAGACATCACTGCCAAAGTTTTGACATTTAATGTCTAGACTTAACACGCCTACCAAAGATGTAGGCACCAAGTAGGTGACCATCCTATTGCTCAATTTTCTAGATTTTCTTATTTTATGTCTTTGACTTCTTAATTAGCCAAGCTTCCTGGTGATCCTCTTGGATACATTCTTATGGATCAATCCGTTTTGTAGCCATGCCTCATCATTCTATCAACGTGTAATTCTTAAGTGTGCTAAATCTATATCAAAATCACATTAATTTTTTCTAAAATACACTTACGACTACAAAATACATGTCATGACACACTTGTACATAAAAGTAAAAAAAATCCATCTTTTAGCCCAAAATAACTACAAAATGATGTATCATAAGCCCCATACATAACAAAAAAGATATGGAGACACCACTCACCATCTTCAAAGTTGCGTAACCAAACTCCAAACTATGGATTTTATCAAGAATCCATAGTCCAATCTCAGATAATTTGGGTCCTTTATTTCGAGGAAATTGTTCATTTGGTTTAGGACCCCAATATGTTTGCACATTCCACTTAACCTCCTTCTTCACAAAGACATAACCGAGGTACAACCTTTTATGATTCGACAAGTAGTCCTGAAGAAGAGGAGGATGCACCCATTTATTTTCCTTTCGAGAGGAGAGGCTGTAGCACCCCTATTTTATTTCTAAGTTCTTTCATGCATATAAAGTATTTGACACGCTATAGCAAACCCAAAACGATGTGGAGTAGGAGGAATCTTCAATTGCGTGGTCAAAACCACATAAAACACAACAACTATTCCACATGTATTTGGGTAAAACTAGCTTAGGTTAAGTCCACACTAGTATTCCATTTCAGTTTAGGTATGAAGGTCGTGGAACCATGAGGCCCATCTCAAAACATTTTTAGGTACATGACAAAGTTCTCGTCATAATCCATACATGCACCATCAATGTTCGTGAGCTTCTTTATCTCCTTTACACCGACAATGTCCATGATGCCAACAATCGCTCAAATTAATATATAGATGTTAGGCATTTTACATGGTTGGATATAAAATCTAAGGTAGGCCCCAAAGGTCTAGGTTACCCTTTTCATTATCTTTTTTCTTGGAACCATATACCTTGTTGTATTGGGGATAAGAATAAAGGGGTATTCATCTTAGGAGAATAGGTTGCAGAATACCCATCTACAGTGTGGCCACCCTTACATTCTAATATTGCAAGAGAGCTGGTCCAGATAATTTGCCTTAGGTATGTTGGCTACCTTCCTAGGTTGGGCTTGATCAGAAGTGTGCACATAAGCCTTAGTTCCGCTATCCAATCCTGCAGTTTTATTGGAGAGTTTGGTATGATATAGTGTAAAAAACATGCAAACAAATATTGTACTTGGTTATTTCTCCTATGTGATAGCTCAAGTGATATACGAAATTGGGGTCAACATGAATAGTAAGAGATCTCTAAGCTGAGTGAGAGGATCTCGACTGAGTGCTCGACACGCAAAAGGAGGATATACAATGACTGTTTTCCTATATACCAAGGGTTTGTAAAGGCACATGTCAAATGAAGATGGCCAATTGTGTTCTCTGTTCAAGTCATAAATTATTAGCTATAGAATATTTAAAATTATTTGAAGAAAGAGATGAGAGTAAGAAGTTTCTCATGTGAAGAGTGTTCTCGAAGATGAAACACCTAATGGAGGTCTGAGTAAACGATATGTTCAGGCGTCGCGAGAAAGAATTCATGCTGAAATGTATCTAAATTTTGAAATGAATGAGGATGAGCCTTTATATAGGGGAAAACGTGAAACAGAAGATGAAATGTCAAGTAATGATTACAAGCACAAGTTTCTCAATATGGGATTTTTCAATACAACAAGTACACATGGCTCATACTAATTTTGTAGTTTAATTTTTTTTTGGATTGAACACATATGAATCTTAGCAGCAACCATGAAGTGAATTTAGAGTCTGCCACCTCTTGATAAAAGCCACTTTGAGGTAACTTCCACCTCGACGTAGCTCTCACTTCGAGAAAGATTAGTAAGCGTTTCTCCTCGAGACATCCTCTAAATTCAAGGGGTATTTAATAGTCCATAATCATCGTCGTGATTATCCACTTACCAAGCCTAAGACAGTTTGCATGATTGAGCCTTGATCAAATGGAAAGACAAGTCCATCCTTAACCCTATTGGGGAAATGTCTTGAGGAGACATCGTTTACCAGAAGAACCCCAAAAAAAATGTTGGTAGAGGCATTGGGTGTGTTAATATGTGTGGAAAATTCAAGTGATGGATAAGGATTAAATTCAAATATTAAGTATAAGGGGTAGAGCATACAAGAAAATATAGATAAAGATAAATCCCAAAGGAGTTGGGCTTATCACAACAAAATAAGTGAGTTTTGAAAGATCAAGGTCCGATTTTGACCAATTGCTCTACCTCAATATATAATAAACATATAAAGTTAAATCATATATAAATATTAATTTTTTCTTATAAAATATTTACGTCATTTTACCTATAAAACCACCATTTCAATTTTCTTTCCACCAAAACTATGATCGATGGGATTTTTTCTCTTAGTACTAACATAATCTTAGGAGTGACACTGAAACCTCTTTCCCCCCTGTGGTGGTTTAACCATTGTTTGTTGTAAGATACAATACGTGAATAATAAAAAATTACATATCAAGTAGAAGATTATTATCTACCCAATCTATGATAAAAACACTTATTTGGACAAAAAAGTATCTATTAAACACTTATATATTAGTTTTGCCTCTTAATATTATCTTATTTTAAAAATATACTTAAAAAAATAATTACGTTTTATTCTATAATGTATGTCTGCACTATATACTAATACTACATCTATCGAAAACCACCATACTACTTTCATTTTTCATTAGTATCACGAATAGCTAATCCTAATTTTTTTCTTTTTTTCAGATAAGTGGGTGATCCGAGTAAACTTGCACGCATCACGATTAATGCCACGAAAATATACACGCATCTTTATGCATATTTCTAGATAAATTAAAACTAGGTTACCTGAATTCTTATTTATACATCTATTCATTATTTATTTTTATCAACCAAATCAACATTTTCTTTGAAGTACCATGAATGTCTCACTTATATATTTTCTTTCTACGTTAGTACTAACTAGTAATTCATTTCAATTTGGTCCATGGCTTCGTGTGTCTTGTCCTCTACTTTTTATAATTACATATTCTTAATTCGAAAACAGAGGAAGTAATATTCTTTGATAGAAGGAATAATAAATTAAAGCTAGTAGAAAGCACATATGATCATCTATAAATAGGTGTCCTAGATAATGAGCAGATGCATTCCACTATTCTTATAATTTCAATACTAGGAGAAATTTCATCATCATGCCTAGGGAAAGGGATCCTCTCATTATTGGTCGGGTTATTGGAGATGTTTTAGACCCTTTTACAAGGTCAATAACCCTTAGAGTCATGTACAACAATAGAGAAGCTATCAACGGTTCTGAATTCAGACCTTCTCAAGTTGTTAACCAACCTAGGGTGGAGATTGGGGGTGATGATCTCCGTACTTTCTACACCCTTGTGAGCTCTCCACCAACTTTTGCTTCACTTTTTTTTTTCATTCTTGCTCTTTAGTTAACTTTATTTTTGTAAAGGGACTTTTCTATCACTTTACTATTCCTTTTTGGCTACTTTTGTGATGTTTCTTCATCATTTATGTTGTAAGGTTATGGTGGACCCAGATGCTCCTAATCCAAGTAATCCCCATTTACGAGAATATTTGCACTGGTAACTAGCATTTTTCTTTTGTTACTTACGGTGTAATATTACAATACCTATTATTCTATATAATCCTTAGCTAATAATAATGGTGTATAATTTCACATGGGTTACCGTTATTAATTAAATTGACAAAATTCGTGCCATGTTATAATAGTTTATAGTATGTTTTAAAGATGGCTATACAAGGAAATATAACTTATTTTCAATAACCATAAAGTTGATGGATTTTATCTTTAAAAGAAAAAGACAATATATAGCGAGACTAAAATTTCCTTTATTGTTATCTATATCAGAAAACTAGCTTAAAATATTGGTTGACTTCACATACAAACTTTTTATACTTCAGCATCTTCAGACTTCCACTCAAAACTCTTTATTAATCTTTTGTTTACATGAGGAAAATTACACTTTTCATCTCATTGATACACCTAGATCATCAGAAGTACTTTATAACTTTTTCTCTTTAGGTGGTATTAGAATCTTCTATCCTGAGATTCATAATCCATCACATACTCCTTTTTTAGTATATAATGGAAAAAATCCAATATTAATTAATGAGTCAATATTTTTTTGGCTATTTGCGAAACAGCAATTCTCTCACTAATACAGGTAACCCTAATTAATTATATGTAGGTTGGTCACTGACATACCAGCCACCACAGGAACAAGCTTCGGTGAGAACTATTTTTTTCTCATACCATTCTTATTGGTGTTCTAAATTGTGCACTCACCCCTACCTTTTTGAAATATAAAGTTGAGAACTTGAGAATATTCGTCTGAATGATTTTATAGGTATTCTTAATTATTATATTATCGGAATGGAGTGTTAAAAACCATGAAACTTTAATTATAAACGAAATTTACATGACCACAGATCAAGAAATTTTGAATTTTATCTCTATTAAATTATTGTTATATATGTAATGAAAAAAATGACATGATCACAAAGGTTAAGAGAATGCATAACTTTAATACCTTTGAGATTTGAACAAAAGTTAGGACCAAAAACAAAATAGAATGATTTGAATTTTGAACAAATAAGAAAAACTGTGTGATACTTTAAAGACAGAAAAAACAATAGATTTTTTGTATGTTTATGCTGGAGTGATCAAATAAATAAGTGATTTTGAAGTGTCAATTCTCGCCTTCTGCTTCCTTTACTTCCTTATAATCACCGAATAATCATTGAATAAGACATCTCCAATATAATAAAAAAGAGAAAGGACAAAGTAGGTTGATGATTTGTGTGTATATAGCAGCAGCGGGAGTTTCTTTTAATTTTTACTTAGTTTCATCTGATAATGTAATATTGAAGTTTTACTGAACACATATCATGGTATATAAATTAAACATACATTTTATTTAATAAATGCAATCACATAGTTTTTTTTTTTTTTTCATACATCTGAGGCTTTAAAAACCGAAGTTGAATCATATAGTTCCTTCGACCCACAAATAATATCTATTTATCGATATAGTATCTTAAAATTATTATTTATTCAAAATTTTAAAATATTTCTTTCTAATTTCTTTCACTATTACTATTATTAAAATATTTAAATTTATATTTTTAATATATATTTAAAATATTAAGATATTTTAATAAAATATAAATATAATAATTGAATTTGATAATTAATATGTAAAAAACTGAATAAATATTATTTGGGAAATGGAAAAGGCAAATAATTAATTAGATGGAGAAAGATAGAGATATACTAATACTTTTCTATATTTACAACTAGAAAACAGTAGTATTAATTAGCTTTAGAGTAATGATATATGTCACCTTTTTTGTATCACCCATTTATCACTTCCTACGTGTATGCTTACATGGACCAATGAATTGATTTCTCTATCCTATTTAATTTTTCTCTATCTTATAGTAGTATTCAAGGAAATCAATACATATATATAGAAGGGTGATAAAAGGGTGACATGAAAAGGGGTGACATATATCATTACTCTTAGCTTTAAGATTTACTTGGATAGAGAATAATACTTCCCTCCTCTATCAACGTTATTTGTCTAATATATTATAAGAAAGTGTCAATTATATATTTTTCTATCGTGGATGGTATGGACTAACTAGCGTATATAACGACTAGTATTATAATGATTACTTACGTTTTTACATGCGTATTTCTAGATAAACCAGAACTATATTATCTATGTTTAGAGAGTATATTCAAACGTTATACCTCTAACTTCACATTTTTTACGTGGAATAAAAATAACAAGGTTCTGGTAAATTGATCTAATTAAACTGGTTAAGTTAACAATACTAAATTATTTTTTTCTATTTTTTAATATTACTTCTAATTAAATCTAGTTAATAATAAAATAAATAAATAATTTCATATATTATTAATTACGAGTAATTATAGAAAAACAAAATTATTGAATACTTTTTTTTAAATATCGAAGTATTAAAAAAGTGAATTAATAAAGAAAGAGTTTTTCTTTTTTGTCAAATATAGAAAAGTATAAGACTTGGGACCAAAGTTATATAAAAAGTGGGAAGTGAAGTAACTAAGGAATATGAATGATAAAGAACATGGAGTAATATTCTTATCCACTCATATTTCCGTATATATCTTGTCAATGATGTACATAGTTTTATTTTTCCTAAAGAATATCAACCGTTTACATTTAATAACTTATTCAAAATATTGATTCTTATGAGGATTTGTTTTTATAACAAAAATTATTATTTTTAGTTTTTTTATATTATTTATTTAAATAGAGTTATTCAATCATAGATATCATTTTTCATCAAAATTGTCATTATTATGAATATTATTATTGTAGGACAAGAAATTCTATTTTATGAGAGTCCAAGTCCATCGATAGGAATACATCGCTTTGTGTTTGTGTTGTTCCAACAACTTGGTAGACAAACAGTGTTTGCTCCGGAATGGCGCCAGAATTTCAACACTAGAGAATTTGCTGAAGTATACAATCTTGGTTTGCCAGTTGCTGCTTTGTATTACAATTGTCAGAGAGAAAATGGTTCGGGAGGACGAAGAATATCATCATAATCACCTACAAATATATTACCAATATATATCTACCATATTTCAACAACTCTCTATATTGCTCCCTGCATGGTGATAAATTGAATCTTGTTGTATTAAATTAAATAGGTTAATGGTTGAACTATTTAAGAAAGAGTATTAAGAAAACTGTCCAAGGAGCTAGAGATTTCTCTTATATAACTTAGTCACGTGAAATAGGACGTATAGATAAATTCAGCTTCATGTTTACCAATGTAATATTAAAAGTACTACGAGATCATATATTGTATGAATTCTCTTAAATTTATTATTTTTGTTGGTGCAAATCCAACCACCTCAATTTAAGATGAGAGGTAATTCTTATTGAAAGTAAATGGTTATCCTTTTAAGTGGAGAAAATCATATTTAAAAAACATAAATTTTAGATTATGACTTTAGCAATAAAGGAATAATGTGGTCATCTCCTAGTTTTTTTTGTTAAAGGTAAAAGAATAAAGTTATGGTTACATAAGTGTGAAAAAAAGTAATAAGAATTGATCAATGAAGGATTATTATATCTAGATAAATTGATATTCGGTCTGACATATTTAGCGAGAGCATCCGCTGTATCATTGAAATTTCTCATGATATGAGATACTTTCCAATACGGGAAACGTGCTAACCATCTCTTCACTTCCATCAGAATTGGCTTAAGATGCCAATAAAGACAAGTTTTTCTTGAATTCCTTGAATAAGTTTAAGGTTGTCAGAGTAGAATGAACAACTCTAAAGATTGAGATTTGTTGCTGATCTCATGGCCAGGAGAACCACCCAGATTTCTCCTTCGATATCCATTCTAATATATTATCTTCTTGTTACCTTGTGATTAATCAAGCCATTTGTGTCTATAGCAATAGAATCAACAGTTACGGGTTCTCATTCTTTTGTAAAAGATGCATCACATAGCCAAATTGTATAAGCATTATCTTCAATGATGGGGTTGTCTTGGATAGTATCTTTATTATTGAATTGTGAAAATTTAGTTGGATGATACGAGGTACCAAATAACTTTGATATGAGAGAGTTGGTTTTACGGGAGTTCTCCAATGTTGACCATTTTTTGTTTTCGAAGAAACCCTTCATTCTCTCCTTCCAAATATTTCATGTTGTAATAAGGACGTAAGCAGTGATAATCCTTCTGTCCCAGCCATTATCAACATAATTGTTAATAATAAGTAAGAGCCACTCTGCAAAAGAGATTTTTGACTCTCTATCAATCTTAATTTGCAAGGAAGATATTGTCCATGCGTTGACACTAAAGGGAAATCTACGCAAGAGGTGATCAATGTCTTCGTTCTTGGTTTCACACTATTCACACTTAGCATTTCGAACACATTTTCTTTGGTAGAGATTACTTTTTGTTGGTAAAGTATTGTTACAAATTTTCCAACCAAAGATCCTGATTTTAGACGGGACATTTGATTGCTAAACCGTCTACCACAATTTATTATTATTCCTTTCTCCCATGTGAGACGACTGAGATACATTATCAATGTCTTCTGATAGGGGCATGATATCCAGACTTGGTGGAATAAATACCGTTTTTACAGAATGGCCAAATAATTTTATCCTCTTGATGCAGTTGCATACTCAAAATCTTTTTAATTTCACCAATGATATTATGGGGGATAATTTCCTTGATGAGATCTATATTCCATAAACATGTCATTCTCTCTTTCCGCCTTTATGCGACTAGAATCAATATGCCTAGGACACCAAACATATCATAATCTAAAAGCTCATTGACCACTTTAATATTGTAGTTGACCGATTTTTCCACTTTATAACCTTTCCCAATCCAATTATGTTCCCAGACATTTTTATTCAAGCAATTACTTATCTGCCAAATAGAGAATTTCTTCACCATTTGGATACCCTTAAAAGTACTGGCCTAACTTCATGATCTCTTTTTTGAGATTTTTTCATCACAAAATCTAATGTTTGGGAAATAAATAGATTTAAGCACTTTAGAGACAAGGAAATCAACATTATTAATTATTCTCCAAGTTTGTTTAGCAAGACGTGCTAAATTCAGTTTTTGAAAGTCCCGAAATCCAATACCACCAATATTTTTTGCTCTAGCCATTTTCTTCCAGGCTACCCAGTGAATCCTTTTTTTAGTTCCAAAATCCCACTAAAAGTTAGATAAAATACCAAACAATTTTTTGTAGAGATCCTTAGGAAATTCAAAGATAGACATAGCATAATAAGGTATAGAATATAGAACCAGCTTAATGAGAACTTCTTTCCCTCCATCCGTTGATAGACCAAAGATCCAGCTGGCTGATTTAGACTTTCTATGTTTCAGGAAAGAAGATGAAAATGAGTCATTAGGAGTCTCAACAATTGAAGCTATGACCGAGAAATCAAATGATATGAGCCTCCAAGATATTGTGAGAAAGAAAGAAGAAGATGAGTTTTGGGGGTGGGAGACGAGGTGGCGTAGAAAGCTCCCAATCCCGAGAACATACCACACATGCATAAGAGTTCTTGGACCGGGCCATTCTTCGTCACTCAAGTTGCTTCAGCCAAAGTGATAGAGGTAAGAGCTAAGAAGAGTAGCAAACTCAAGTTGGTAGATGTTGAAAGCCTCATTCACTAACGCGGAGGCTATATCAAAAAGAAGTAACCAAAGTAACATGTCAAACTTTGAACGACGTTAAACAAAAGTGCTCTTGGGGAGAAATCCCTTATTTTAATCACTTTCTTAATTTAATTTTACATTTTGTAGTGTATATTAATAAGTTTACTTTGTGTTAGAGCTAATAGGAGAGAAAGGGTAGTGTGTTTTATTGTGTAGGTAGGTAATTTTCTACGTTTGGGATGAATTAGAGGAGAAGTTCGTATGCACAGTAGCTCCCAGCGGTCTACCACGTCCTACAGGCGATATAATACAACCCTAAGAAGCTTTATGACGGTATTGACCATTGTCAAAAGTCAAAAATTTCATTTCCTCAAGCGGTATACCGTGCCTAACGGGCAATATACCTCCGCACAACCATATCAAGCACTCGCAAAAGCGTCATGACGGTGCAATGTTAGTAGGCATAAGTTAATCGAACGGTATACCGTTCCCTTTGGGAGGTATACCACAAACACCTAAAGCATCATGACGGTATGTGATTACGGTGAGAAGTCAGAAATATAAAGGTCTTCGAGCGGTATACAATGCCCAACGGGAGGTATAACTTTGATAAACCGTATCGTCAAATGCAAATACCATGTCACGGTTAGGGAGCAACTATCAGAGGACGGTATACATCGCCCAAATGATGGTATACCGTAGGGCTTCTCAACCGGAATCGATAAACCGCCCACCCGCCCAAACCGACCCAAACCGGGCCTGAAAAAACCGAACCCTAAAGCTACCCGATCCCATTAGGCCAAAAAAATAAATATTTTGGGTATTGGGCCAGTTGATGGGTTTGGCTAATACAAACCCGTGGGTAACCGAACTCAACCCGTTCTATTTTTTTAATTTTTATATATATCTCGATATAATAATTGATTAATATATTGAAAAACCCAAAAGGGTTGAGCGTATCCCATACGCTTCTCTTTTTCATTACACGAAAGGTCATTTTGACCTCTCTCTCACCTCACTCACGTTGCTCTCTCTCTCTTCTTGTCTCTGTCTCTCTCCATGGGTCTCGAAAACCCTAAGCCCCTATCCCTGACTCTTCTCCATCCCCGTCAAATCTAACTGGCGTTTTTGAGCGGTATTGTACACCACATTAAACTCTCGTCACCTATTTTTATGGGTCTGATGTCTCCTCATTTGTGATAGATTTATGTTAAGATCGGACATCATTTTTAGTGTTTTAAAAGTATTTCTAATTTATTTTCTTGAGAAATAGTGCACTTTCCTATTTTGAGTCTTGATGTAGTAAAATAATATTTTTAGAGCATATTGGGTTTAATTATTTATTTAGTGTGAAGCTTTAAAGATAATTATGGAGATTAATTAGAGTCCAAGTCGAAGACTACAAGATATGGAAAGAGATAAGCATGAAAATTGGAGATAAGGAAACAAAAGCTAAAAACATGGAAAAGGAAAAGCTGCCTTAAATCTGAATTTCTGCACCTACGACCACAAATCATCTTATATCTCAAAATCGGTGTGGAATTTGGAGAAATGGTCAAGAGAAAAGTTGAAGATCTTTCCGAGACTATGAATTTCAACTACTCATACGCGTCAAACGGATGAGTATTGAAGCTGCTAGGACCAAAACAAAAACGGGCCTGATTTCATGTTTTGGGGTTACGAATTTGAGTTGGGCTTGGAGTCCACTACTTACCTTCTCCTTCAAAAAAAAACGAATTAGGTCTTCTAAACACATATAAATACACCCTTATATCATTTGTAAATCATCCTTGCCTCATAGTACTTAGTTCTTAAAGTTTTATTCTTCCAAGTTATTGTAGAGAGCAAGATGATGTCTTTATTATTTCCTTTAGTTTATTTCCTCCAGTTATGAACTAAACTTCCCATAGCTTGGGTTTTGCATCATGTATAATATATGAATTATAGTTTCCTTCTATCTAAGTTTCTTTGGGAATTACATGTTTTAATCTGATATTAGCTGCTTACCTATATATTTGTTTATGTGTTTTGATTTAATGACTGTTTTCCTTGCTAGTGCACGAGTATAGAATTACCTTGATAGTAGTTAGATGATCGCCTTAGATGGGTGTCTAATTATTGAAACACCACATAACGTCTAGTGTCGATATTGGTCCTGACAACACTGATTCTAACTAGATAGTCATTAGGGTATAATTTAATCACTATCAACATGTATGGAAATTGATTGCTTAGGGCCTTGGTAGTGCTTGTAAACCCTATTTAAACCAGCCTCGTGGTGTATCCGTAGCCTCCTTAGTCGCTCTCAAGGTCTAAGGTATGGGAATTTAGAATCCTAACTAAATATCTAAGAGCTAATCATCTCCCTTACTAACTAGATTGATAGAAAGAATTAGGAAGATTAGTGCATACTAGCAAAACCTAAGCTATACTTCTCATCTCATATTTCTTCATATTTATTTTATTGTCTTTAATTTCTTAGTTTAATTAGTATTTTCGAATTACTCTCTATTTATTTTCCTGTCTTTCAATTAATTACTTCTTACTCGTTATTATTTACCCATTCGATTAACTTACTAAGTCCCTGAGAACGAACTCAACTTATCATTAAAACTTGCATACGTCCTGTAATACTTGCAGTACTGTGCCTGTCTAGGGTGAGAGTGCATTGTTTTCTGACTTATATTTTATCTTATTTTATCACACCCTAGGCGACACCAAGTTTTTTGGCGCCGCTTCCGGGGACTTGTGTCTCGTTAGCGTTTGGGTTATCTATTTCGAGTAGTAGTTTTTAATTAATTTTTATTTTTCAGTATTTAATTTTTGTTTTTCTGGATTTACGCTTGTGGTTTGCTTTAGTCTTTTTCAGGTTTCACAGTGTTTAATTCTTGGCCTCTGTTACCGGAGCCTGAGAGGAGCTTCAGATCTTATAATAAACGAGTTCGTGAGGAAAGAGCCTTAAGAAGAACTATGGCAGGCGTACAAGATCAGTTAGATCCAACATTTGAAATCCCACCTGGAGGATTACAATACTTTGCACCAGGAGGACCACCACCATTTATTCCACCTGGTGTACAACAACAAGGACAACATCCACTAGGAAGAGGTAACGGGCAAAACAATGTTGATCGGAACCGAGTTGAACAAGACATTCCTGGCCTCCGCGTGCCGTTTCATGTTCAACCGATAGGTTACCGTCCTCCGGAGATCCAAAATATTTAATTTCGACCCGATCCGGGTATGCTTAGTCAATTTCAAAGTTTTGGACTCTACAGTGGTACATCAATTCAAGATCCGGTAAGATTGATTCAGAAGTTTATGCAGATTTGTGATGCTTGTGTTACTCCAGGCATCACACGCGAGCAACTGTATTGTCATATGTTTTCGTTCTTTCTGACCGGTAGAGCTGGTGAGTGGCTAGATAGGCAACCACCAGGGACAATTAATTCATGGACTGAACTTCAAGCCGCTTTCTTTAACTGTTTTTATCCGAAGAGTATGAGACTCAAAGACCAAACCGAGCTTGCAAGGTTTTGTCAAGAAGATGGAGAAACAGTAGGAGAATCATGGACAAGGTTTCAACAGAAGTTAGCAAGATGTCCGCTCCATGGTTATACCCCCTCTTTACAGTTAGCTATATTCTATGAAGGTCTCAACAGTCAAGGTAGAGAGAAGGTGGATAACATAGGAAAGGGAAATTTCGTGTCCATGAACCATAATGAAGCTGCCAAAGTTTTGGAAAATATTATTGAACAAGAAAGGAGTTGGCCTTCTACGCGAGCTCCTGTAGCAAAGTCCCGAGGTACGCTTCGTTTAGATACAGAAACTGCAAATTCAGCTCGAATATCCGCATTAGAAAATCAAATCAAAGAACTTAAGCTAGAGATGCAGAAAAATTTAGCCGCAGCAAACGTAGTACAAGAAGCACAAGGTTGTCAACAATGTGGGGTTAATAATCATACTTGGGAAGAGTGCGAAGGAAATCCACAATCTGGTTATTTCATATCCAACCGAGGAGGTTATCAATTTGGTAACCGAAACCATCCAGGTATGCAGTATTCAAATCCTCAGGGGGGCGCTAATCCTGGTCATTATCAACCGCGTCCCCAGAACAACTTTTTCCAACCAAGAGGTCAGTATCAAAATCAATATCAAAATAGACCCGCCCCCCTCAACAACCTGTTCAAGATGCCTATGCCGATTCATTAGATTAGAAAACTTTACCACAGTACCCTCAAGAGGGAACTATGGATAATCAACATTTAGTAAAAGTCTTGGACCGTTTGACCACGAATATGAACGCTCAGGATGAAAAGTTACGAGGACAAGATGCCGCAATTCAGATTTTAGGTACTCAAGTAGAACAACTGAACAAAGTTCTAACGAATTTAATGGAACGAAAAGAATTGAAGGCGATCGAAGGAGGTGATGACAATGTTGGGTTCGAAGCTTGTAAGGCTATTTGCCTTGAAATTGAAGAAGAGAAGGAAGTACCACATGCTGCCGTTAGTGCCGTGGAGGTTCCAAGTACCGAAGAAGAACCAACCAAGTCTAGCCCCGTGGACTCTGACTGTTCTGAGGTTGATGCGGAGGACGATTCAGAAAAATCGGAATTGATACAGCTCTTGAAGGATATGCAAGAGGAGATTCGATCGGTCATGGAGTTACAAGATGAGAGAGCTAAAGAGAAAAAGGAAGTAGAAGTTGCACCTGCTCTGCAAGAAAAGAAAGAAGAAGAGAAGGTGGAATCGCCACCCGTTGTTCAAACAGTGTCATCAACCATTCCTGATAAAAATCCGAAGGGTGACATTGAACTCAAGACATTTGTAGAAGCGTATACTCCTGCGAATATTAACGTCCAATTGCTTGATATTGCGAAGAAAGGGCTTACACCGCAACAAGTTTTTACGCAAATTGTTCCTGAGAAAGAAGCGAGTGTAGAAGCCAAGAGAGATACTGTGAGAGTCTCAAGAAGAGTAGAAAAAGAGTTACCATTGAAGCTCAAAGATCCTGGAAGCTTTAATCTTCCTATTCAAATAAATGGTACACTCAAGGTGAAAGCTATGTTTGATGTGGGTTCAGGTGTGAATCTTATGCCAAAGTCCGTGTTCGAGAGACTTGGACTTCAGAAATCAGAGAAAGCTCCAGTGAAGTTGCAGTTTGCTGACAACTCAATTACCAAGACATGGGGAACAGTGGAAGACTTTCATGTCCGATCAGGTAATATCACCATCCCTACTGACTTTGTTATACTTGATTTCGATGCAGATAAGCAGGTTCCAATCATACTTGGAAGGCTTTTCATGGCCACAAGTCAGAGCATAATCAACTTCCAGGATGGGACAATTACCCTTCATGCTAAGAACGTATCCGAGACATTCTATGTCTGTGGTAAGAAACCAAGGAAATCCGATTCCATTGTTCCTATCATCCACATCCGTTCACATCACAAAGTACCTAAAGATAAGATCCACACAAATCTTGTGGACACTGAGCCAACGATTGAGTTCGGGGTCGGCCATGAAGTTCTATGGAAAGCCCACAAACCAGAAAATAGGCCACGAGGTTACCAAGGCTCGTGGATAAGACCATTTATAGTCACTAAAGTTGTTTAAGCTAAGGTGATAGAGATCAGGCCCAAGAAGGGCACTAAGCGGAGATTAGTAGACGTTCATAGCCTTGCTCGTTGCTGGGGAGGCTATATTCGCAAATCTTGGTAGAGGTAACACGTCTAAATTTAAAAGATGTTAAATAAAAGCATTGTACGGGAGACAACCAGCAATTTTTTATGTTTTTAAGTTTTCAATTCATGTTTAGTTTAGTTGTTTTTAGTTGATATTGCATATTTGAGAAAGGTATTAGTGTTTTTTATGTCAGGTATTAAAGAAATCGAGTTAGGGAGAAAAAACGAAATTTTTATGCACATTCTGACCTACCCACCAGTATGCCGGCCATATGACCGGTAAGCCGGCGGGGCAAAAAGAGGTGCCCACGGGTTCACGGTCGGGTTCTTTGCCAAGAGGTGGATTTTTGAAAATTACCGCACCGGTATGCCGGCCATACCAGCGGTATACCGGCCAGACAAAAACACGTGACCACGGGTCCAGGAATCAGGTTATTTGCCGAAGTAAGTCTTTTCGGGGAACAACTCACCGGTATGCCGGCCATACCGGTCGTATGCCGGTCTGCGCCGCTGGAGAGATAATTATTTTTTGCGATTTTAGGTTATAAAGAAGAGGAAGGTTAGTCAATTACGATTTTTACAATCCTTAAGCCTCTCTTTCTTCTCCAAACCTCTCCTAACTCCATTAAAGCTTCATCAAACCTTCCCCAAACATCAAAACACTACCCAATCACCATAAAAACACATCAAATACTTTCTCCACATAATTACAAAGAAGATCCAACCACCCAAATCTTACCAAAACACATTGAATCCAAGAATCAAAAGCCTAAATATCAAAAATTCATCCTACAAGTTCTTAGATCCATACCAATCCATCAAGAATCCATCTTACCCATATAGAGATTCATCATCAAATTACATTTCCTAACCAAAATAAAGCTTGTTCAATCAATAATCAAGAGTTTCAAATTTCAAGAGTGGTTAAAGCTTTGAGTTGGAGGTTAATTGAGATGACTAAGAGAACAGAGACATTATCTACTAAGAAGGAGATGAAGAAAAGCAAGGTATTGGATTCTATTGAGAAGAAATCAAGTAAGAAAAGTTCTAGTTCCAACACAAAGGATGAAATAGATCTTGTAAAGATAGGTGAGCTAGCTGTGTTTAATTCAATGGGAAAAAAGGTTCCACTTTTCGTGAAGAAGACAACACAACCTCTCCAATTCAAAGTTTCTACATCCAAAGAAAAAGAGAAAGCTTCAAAGGCCTTAATAGCTTCTGCAAAGAAACAATTAAAGGAACTACCTTTTGCTTATGAGAGAGTATTTGATGAAGAAATTGGTAAAGGAGAGTACAAGAGATTCTTGGAGATTGGTGAGAGATTGGGTTGGTCTATATTCATGGTAAGACGTTCTGACTTATGTCATGGGTTAGATTAAAAATTCTATTTAGGCCTCTTTAGCCGAGATAGTGAAGGTTGTGTTCCAGTTAGAGGAAAGTTAGTTCCTTTTACAGTTGAAGAGATTAGAAACCACTTCCAGTTTAAGAAATTGGTTGGACCATGCAAGTATAGATAAGCGGTGGATAGACAGAGAATATTCGATTGGAATTTACTTTTTGAGCATGTCTTAGACAAGGAGAAAATGAAATCACATAAGGGAGAATTAAAGGCACCTTCGCCTTACAAATATCTTCAACCAGATGCAAGAATTTGGCACAATTTCCTTATCCCTAACGTCTTTGGAAACACAAGAATTTTGGACGTAAGTAAAAAGAACGCTATCTTGTTGAATTGTATTTTGAGAGGAGAAGAGTTAGATGTGGCACGGTTGATATTTGACGAGGTGATGCGATTTCCGGTCTCTCCTAAATCGTTATTTAATGTGAAATATCCTACTATGATCACGTGTCTTGTGCGGAAAGCGAATGTGATTTTGGGTGAAGAAGAGAAACTAGAGTTTAAAACGAGCAACAATATTTGCGATGCTTGGATCATGAAAGTCTTGAGAGGAGCGGGATTTACGCAAGTCTCAAAAGAAGAAAAAGGAGAATAATTGAAAAGAGAAGATGGAGGAGCGTTTAAATAAAGTCGAAGCAGCTCAAACTTCCTTAGCCAATGATGTGGCACAAATCAAAGCCAGTCAAGTGCATATCATAACACTACTTGAGCAATTAAAGAAAGACCCAACAAATCCTATCTTGGATGTCGATAAAATGCGAGGCAATAGCCTCGAGAGTATGTTCTCTTTCTTCCTTACCATTCCTGTATATGTGTTATCTGCTAATTTTAATTTCTTTTTCGAGTCGTGGGGACACAGCTCATTTTTTAGTTGGGGGGGTGTGGGGATTCGTTGTCTCTCATCTCCATTTTTCTGTTTTTAGGTAGAAATTAAAATTTTTGATAAATGAGAATTAGATGTATAGTGTGTTTAATAGCTTGAAAGTATAAGCTCTGTAAGTTAATGATAGTAGGTAGTATGTTTATGAGCTATTTTATTTTGTATGCTTTGAGTATTTGCTGGAAAACACACATTGATAGTAAACAAAAGATTAGTAAGCAATGCGATAGAAAGTATGTTCGATCTCAAGGATCCATGAGTGGTTTGTAGGCCGTGAGATCCAAGCTAGTTGATAAACCCATTTGATCAACGTGCTAAAGGTAAGATAATAACGAAATTGCATAGTTTAGAAAGTGATTAAGGTGGTTCTTTCATAAGCCCCTTGTTGCCTTTTAGCTTGTTGTCCATTTATTATATTTTATTTCCTTCTCAACCCCTTCTAGCCTTTCTAAAGCCTTTTTATTTAACCACGTTATAAGCCATATCCCTTTAGATTATAGGACTTCTCCATATGACCCGCACTCGAATCGCGATGCATAGACAGTTGTTTTAGAGATTGAGTTTGGGGTGGTGGGTCCACCATTATGGGAATTGTTATTGGGTTGGGATTTTTGAGCTTATTAATTGTGCTATGTTCTATATATTGATGATAATTCACAGGTTTATATTGTAACCCTTTGCCGGGGTAATAGTGAATGAAAAAAGCTAAAAAAGCATGGAAAGAAAAAAAATCTATGAGAAAAATAGCATGAGATCTCAACATCAAGAAGAGAGTCATAGCTATACAAGAAAAAAATTGATTTGAAAAGAATATATAGGTTTGGACCGGCAAAGAGGAATTTTTATGTGAACATCTTTATGCTTTATTGGGTTATTGGGGTTGCTACTTTGTGCATCACGTAATCATTGGGTTGAGTGAGAAACGTTTTATGAGAGTAACTCAAGCTCTAGGGCGATTCGTTGATGGCTAGTGAGGAGAGAGCCAAAATCTCACTCTAAATTATCCAAATATACTTATCATACCGTCCCTAAGCCAACATTACAACCTTAAAGACCTTTTGATTCTTTGCTATGTAATATAGAAGTGATCTCGAACCAATATAAAGTAGTTAAGTGGATCTTTGGATACTAGTAAAGTTCGATGGACAATCTATAGCCTCCTTGGTGAAATGAGTAAAGATCCTCTCCTTCTTACATTGCGAAACTAATCTGATCTTGAATTCGAACCGTGTTGATTGTGAATATGAGAAGTGTGCAGGTATGTAGTTTTTAAATTATTACATGAAATTTTTGAGTAGTTGCTTTGAGTCTATTCTCTATATTTTACTATCTTCTTCCTTCTGTGCTTAATTGACCTAAAGTTGTATTTAGAGACTTCCATTTGTTTTTATCTTTATTGTATTGGGACGATACAACTTTGAGTTGGGGGTCTTGATGTCTCCCCATTTGTGATGATTTAATATTAGTTGGAGACATCATTTTAAGTGTTTTAGAAGTCTAAATATTCGATTTTTATATGCATTAGTGCACTTTCCTAATTCTTATCTTAATTTAATGATTTATTATTTTTATAGCATATTGGGTTTAATTTATTTATTTAGTGTGAAGCTTTAAAGATATATATGGTGATAATTATATTACAAATCAATTCTAAGAGATAAAGGAAATAAGATATGCATGGAAATTGGAGACAAGAAAGGAAAAGATAAGATATGGAAAGATAAAGTTGCCAAATAGATCTGAATTCCAGCACCTACGACCGTAGAAGTGATCATAACTCAAGATTTACTAGGAATTTGGATGAATGGTCTGAAGCAAAGTTATAGATCTTTCCGAGACGATCAATTTCGACTGTTGAAACGCGTCAAAAGGATAAGTATTGAAGGCGTTACGGCCAAAACAAAGCAGCAACAGATTATTACCTTTTTTATATTTTAGGGTTACGAATTTGAGTTGGGCTTGGAGTCAAAGTTACTTGTCTTCCACTCCAAGAAGACGAATTAGGTCTTCTGAACACCTATAAATACACCCTTAAACCTTTGTAAAGTCATCCTTGCCTCCCATAAGTTAGTCCTTAAGTTTTATATCATGAGAGTTATTGAAGAGAGCAAGATGACATCTTTGTATCATTCTTTTAGTTTATTTCTTTCAGGTATGAACTAATTTTCCCATAACTTGGGTTTTGCATTATGTATAGTCTATGAATTCTATTTTCTTTCTATCTAAGTTTCTTTGAGAATTATATGTTTTAATCCTGATGTCTCCTCATTTGTGATAATTAAATATACTTCCGAGACATCATTTTAGGCGTATTTATTAGTTTATAGGTCGATCTTAGCTTAATTTAGTGCACTTTCCTATTTTGAGTCTTGATTTAGTAACATAATATTTTTAGAGCATATTGGGTTTAATTGTTTATTTAGTGTGAAGCTTTAAAGATAATTATGGAGATTAATTAGAGTCCAAGTCAAAGACTACAAGATATGGAAAGAGATATGCATGGTAATTGGAGATAGAAGGAAACATAGTTCAATTAGGAAAAGGAAAAGCTGCCTAAATCTGCATTTCTGCAGCCACGCCTAAAGAAGTGGTGATAACTCCAATAAAGAAGCCGATTTTGGTAAATTCCTTTCATAGGGACGTAGATAATTCGCTGAGGATTCTTTTGGTATATTATGGAGCAAAAACCGACCAATAACGAAGAAGATATGCTCAAAACAGTTCAACAGTAATTATCTTTATTTCCATACGAATTTGAGTTGGGCTAGGAGTCCACCACTTACTTCTCCTTCAAGAAAACGAATTAGGTCAAGCTATACCCTATAAATACAGTCTCTTAACATTAGAAAATCATCCTTGGCCAGACCTTAAGGCCAAGAGGAAGCTGCAACACAAGAGAAGAAGTCTGGAAGGAGCAGAACACCATATGTCTCCTTCAACCTCTTATTTTGTAATTCTTTTCTCTTCTCTTCTTAGTATGAATTAATTCTTTCTAACTTGAGTTTTTAGCATATATGTATGAACCCTAGTTTTTATTGACATCTATCTAATTTGGGAACTTAATGTTTTAAATTGAATTATAGTTTTTATTCTCTGTTTATGTGTTTAGATTTATATTATGTGTTCTTGTGGAAGTGCACCCATATAGAATTACCATCTAGTAATTAGGTCACCATTGAAAACGGTGTTTAATTACATGTTTAGCACATAACGTCTAGTACAAGGTTTGATCTGACAACCCAACCTAACTAGATAATCACTATGGTTTAGTTCTTGTGACTATTTTCCAATTACAGGAAAAGTTTGCTTAAGAAGCCTTATTGACACAGGTAAATCTTATTTAAAACTACCGATAGCGAATTGGAACCGATTATTGAAATACAACATAATTCACCCTTACATGTTTAGAACGGCAAAACTAGTGGGGATTGCATGCTATTTACTCAAGCTAACTTTCATACTATCTTCTTTTCTTTTCTTTTATTTATTTTCTGTCTTTAATTTAGTAGTTTAGTTTTCTTTATAAAAACCAAATAAAAATCTATTTTCCTTTTCTTTCTTTGCGTATTATCTTTTCTATCTTTTATATTTGCACTTGATAATTTGCATAAGTTCTCTCTAACTTTCGTCAGTCTCTGAGGAACGAAACTTCTTATCATTAAAACTTGCATACGTCCTGTAATACTTGCAGTACCGTGTTAGCTTAGGGTGTTTATTTGCATCTATATTATATCATCTTTTTATCACACCTTAGGCCACACCAAATCCAATTCTAGCTACTTAACCATATATACGTTTTATGTATTTTTATTTATTGTCTGTCTTAAACCTGATCAATTTAGGGTTGTGCTAATAGTAGTTAGATGGTCGCCCGGAAGGGGTGTCTAATTACTGAAACACCACATAAACATCTAGAATAAGAATTGGTCCTGACAACACCAGCCTAACTAGATAGTCATTAGGGTTTGTTTTAACCACCATATCACCAATTGAAAGAATTGTTTGCTTAGGAACCTAGTGGCGTAGGATAACCCTATTTTAAACTGCCTCGTGGTTCTTCCGTAGCCTACCTATACGCTCTCCAGGTATATGTAGGAATTTAGAGTCCTAATTAAGTATCTAAGAGCTATTATCTCCCTTATTAACTAAAACTGATATAAAGAATTAGAAGGATTAGTGCATACTAGAAAACCTAAGCTATACTCTCTCATCTCATATTTTCTCATTTTTATTTTATTGTGTTTAATTTTACTTAGTTTAATTATTCATCTTTTTTTTCCGTGTTCTTTTAATTAATTATTGCTACTCTGATTATTTTCTCATTCGTATAACACACTAAGTTATGAGAACGAATTCTTCTTATCATTAAAACTTGCATACGTCCTGTAATACTTGCAGTACCGTGCTTGTCTAGGGTGATTAGTGCATTGTTTTCTGGCTTATTTTATCTTATTTTTATCACACCCTAGGCGACACCACTTTCCTTTAATAAAAAATCGAATTCAAACAAAGGAAAGGAATATTCATTCCTATCATTTCCTTTCCTTTAATAATATGAATCCAAACATTACATAAGTTATTTTTGCACAATTTAGGTTGCAATGTGAAATATAATGTAATATCTTAGCATTGATTTGGTTTTTGTATAAGTTTTAAGTTATGTAATGTACTGTAATATTTAATTTGTGATGGGAAACTCTGATATGTCGAAACCCCTACGATTTTGAGAAAATTTCTATATTTAGTAAGTTTCCTTTTTAGACAAGTTTCTATTTATGGAAAGTTTAGATTAAAAGTATTAATTATTTTAACTGTTTTAGATATTTGACTATTCGTTGACCATAACCGAACCTGACCCAAAACCGGCCCAACCCGTCTAGACCCAACCCGTGCGGATTTAGATAACAAAATTGGTTATTGGGTTTAAGAATTTAAAAACCGAGACTTAGGGTTGGGTTTTGGGTTTACCCCTACAGGTCGGTTAACCGACCCGTGAGCAGCCCTAGTATACCGCGCCCAAAGAATGGTATAATGTAGTAGGTCGGTGAGAAAAGATATAAAAGGGTCCTTAGGGACTCTAACTCCACAAAAACCTAATACTAGCCTCCTCCAATTCACCAAAATGAAAATATCAACTCCAAACTCCATAAAAACACCAATGAAGCTTGAAACAACTTTCAACAAAAAAAAATATCAAATCTTCTTCCACATCTTCCATAAACATATAAGATTTATTAAATCAATTCCATAACACCACAAAACACCAAATATCAAGTTTTCAAGATTTCTTCCACCATAAGAAAACTTATTTCTTTCCCTTGTTCTTCATAAATCACCATCCAAACACCATTAAATATCCTCCTATACACAACAACCTCAAGAAACACCAACCATTACAAAGTTCAAGCTTAAATTCATACTTGGTGCATCTTGAGTTGTGGGCTAGTTGAGATGACGAGGTGAACATATGCATTAGATTTCAAAAGGAAGAGATAAAATATGGGGAAGAAGAACATGAATTTAACCGGGGAAACAAAAGAGCATGCAATCATCATCGGTGAACTGATTGAGATGAAACCAAATATCAGGTACATACTCAACCCCTACATAAGTCTAATATGGGAAAGAGAGTTTTGGATGAACAAAAGGGGAAAGAACCAATTGTCATTGATTAGATTCATCCTAAAATACAAAAGAAGTATCAAATGGTTTGGAACTCAAACCTCCAGAGTGGGCATTAATGCTGATGGATAGAATTACCAAATTAAATAAAAAACCTACTGCAACATCATGTACCAACTAAAGTAAGACATAAAAATCGACAGACTCGTGGCTATACTAGGGATAGAACAATATGCCCCTTCTAACTGCGAATAGGAAAAGGTGTTCTTCTACCGAGTAACTTCTCCTAATCTCTCTCCTTAATTTCTTATGTGTTAGGTAGTTTCAGTTTAAATTGTATTGCTTTATTGAGTCTTTTCGAGTCGTAGGGACATGACTCAGTTTTGAGTTGGGGGTGGGGATTCGTTGTCCTCGTCTTCTTTTCATGTTCTTTCAGAAAAATTAAATTACTTGGTTTAGGGACTGAACATAGAATATGGTGAAATACCCTTATTTGAGCATGATTTTAGTAGGTCAATGTTATTAGGAGATATGTGGTGTGGCAAAGGTATGATAAAATAAACAAATTAATAAATATAATTATAAATGACACATACCCTATACTACCACGAGAAACCCACAGCAAGTGCACAGATCGTTCGCAAGTAATAGTTAAATAAGTTGGAGTTCATTCTCTGGGATTTAGGTAGTTAGCTCGAACTTGTATTCAATGATAGCATAGATGAATTTAGATTTTTATATTAACACTGAAATAAGATACATAATTATCTAACGCGAATAAATAAAAAAGAATGAAAAATAGATGATAATTATGGTTACTAGTATGATTCTATTTTACTAAGTCCTTATTATAATCTTAAGGGTGAATTGAGCATTATATATGTAGTCAGGATTCTATATTCTTCTTAACTCCCATCAGGGTAGCCGATGTCTCCCTATTTGTGATGATTCAATTCACTCATGAGACATAATTTTAGGTGTATTTGATTAATTAGTTTGGGATTTTCCTTTATTATCAGATATTTTCTTCTTTCATGTATTTTTTTAACATGTAAGTATATATTTTATTGCTCAAATATTACCTCTTTACAATGTTTAAAGAATGACAAAAGTCATCTTCAAGTTTATCCAAACTATCTAGAAAGAAAATTAAAAACTAGAAAGTTAGGTGCAAAAACTATAACATTAGAATTTCTAGGGACTAATGTGCAAAATTTTAAAACTTCGGCAAGTGATATACCGGTTTCGTCTTCAAGCCGGCTAAGCTGCAGAACCATTAGTTTCGTTGGTGTTGTTGTATTACGCCTTGGAGTTCCCAGTTTCGAGCGATGATTTGGTTGCGGGTTGAAGCTTTAAAAGAGCAATTGAACCATAGTTTGGCCTGGACATCCCTTCGAATTTGATGAAGTACAACATCAAACTTCTCAAGTTGATTTTGGTGAATTTTTTTGTTCCGAGTATACCAGATGTTATAGAGGAAACTTTGAAAGCTTATGATAAAGACCAAGTCTTTGAGGTTATTTCTTTTACTTGTCGATGTAATCCACTTGACTTTGTCAATCCAGTTGGAGGTATTGTCTTGAAAACCATGATACTTACAACACTCCTTCCATATTTTCTTTGAGTAAAGGCAATCCATAAAGAGATGATCACGCGTTTCATTACCAGAGTTGCAAAGAGCACATACCTTATTAGTGTTGATTCCCTATTGTTCAATACTATCTCGAGTAGGGAGTCTTTTTAGGAATACCAACCAAATAAGGAATCAATGTTTAGGTATAGTTTGTTTGTGCCAAAATGCAGAGCTCCATTGTAATATTTCTCTAGGAGTATGAAGATCATTGAGGAGTAATTTCGATGAGAAATTCGATGAACCACCACATTTCCAGATGAACCGATCCTTTACCTCACTGAGTACAAGTTGTTCAAGGTAGGGTTTGAGCCCAATCAAGTCCGTGAGAATTCTCCACCTCTGATTTCCATATTACTGAGCAAAATATTTGTGCTTGTATTTATTTAAAGTATGAGTTTCAAATTGATAGAGATCTCGAGTGTGTGAGCCATGTATCCATATGTCTTCTGTGATGAAAGTGTTTTTACCATTACCAACAATATGGTGGATATATTTTTGTGCCAACTCTCTAATCAGCAGCATTTTTCTCCATGTCCATGATATTACTTGAGTTGATTCAATACTCCAATCACGTTTTCCACCTAGCCAATTCTTTTTCACCCATTAAGCCCGTATATTATCCTCTGTCCCATAAAATCTCCAAAAATCTTTTAAAGTTGTTGTCTCATTAAGATGTTTGAGGCTAGCCACTCCTAATCCTCATTCTTCTTGAGTTCTAGAGAGCAGCTTCCATGAAACCTTAGTACCCCTATAGTCTGTTGTGTTAACTTTCCATAAGAATCTTTAGAAGATACTTTCAAGATTCTTTATTACTTTTTTCATCAGGATCATAACTGAGCACTAAAATCTCACTTTGCTTTGTAACACAGTCTTAATTAGATGAAGTCTTCCTGTAAATGTGAGGAATCTATGAATCCAAGTGTCAACACTTGAGCATATATTCTTTACAATATTGTGACAAGCTGTAGCATTAGGAAATTTTGTTGTTAGTGGAGTACCAAGATATCTGATTGGTAGTTGGCCTTGCTTCACTTGAAGTATATTGCAGATCGTTGAGCAAAGATGTTGATCATTTCCACTAAAGTATACTTCAATCTTGTTTGCACTTATCTTGAGTCCTGATAGTCTTGAGAAGAGGTTGAGTCCTTCTTTAAGTTTAATAGCTGAGTTAATATCCCCATTTAAGAAGAGAAGACAATAATCAGCAAAGATGAGATGATTGAGCTTAATTTTATAACATTTTAGATGATAAGTGAAGTTTTTTGAATTGCCCACTCTGTTGAGGATTGCACTTAAAGCTTGCATACTAATGACAAATAGGTAGGGTGATAGAGGATAACCCTGCCTCAGTCCTCTTTTTCCTTTAAAGAAACCAGTTAATTCTCCATTGATAAGAAGTGAATAAGAAGTATAATTGAAGAACATCTCTATCCATCTTATAAAGTGATTGTGAATTCCCACAGCCTTGATCATATTGATGATGAATTTATGGTTCAGGGAGTCAAAAGCCTTGTGGATGTCTAGATTGAGGGTACATCTTGGAGAGTTTTTTTTTTCTAGTCATAGCCTTGAATTATACTTTGAGCTACCAATACATTATCTGCTATATTTCTGCCTTGTACAAATGCAACTTGATTTTGTGATATAAGTCCTGGCAAAAGTAGCTTTAATCTGTTAGATATCATGATGGACATACTGATATACTATATGCGTCCTAGAAGGGGGGTTGAATAGGACAATAGAAATTAATCGGCTAATTTTATTTCAAGTAAATAAAATTAAAAGCTAATTTGAATCCTATTGTATTAGCAAACTAAATAGTATAAAACTAGATAATCCTAATAGACAATAATATCAAACTATTCAAGTAGGCATTTTATCAAGCATATGGAGTGCGGAAATATAAAGAGTGTAGAGATAGAATACGATACACAACGATGTATAGTGGTTCGGTTTCCCTACATCCACTACCTAAGGAAGCCTCCTTAGGATTTTCAAGATTCTCACTAATCTTCGTAACTCTTAACCGGGTGAGATACAAACCCTTACAACCACTTCAAAAACCCTTTGAAGGAAATACACTTGTGTTATCACCAACACAAGGAACCAAGCATAAACCTATGCTCACACTACTCTCTTAATCTATTACAAGAACTAAGAGGAAAGGGAAAAAGTGTTTAGGGGTGCTTATAAAAGCTTTGTGACTAAACTCCTAAATGAGTAGATAGAACTAATTAGCTTCACAATAAATATGACTTGAATGCTCCTTTGAAACCTCCTTGAATGATAGAATTAATTGCTCTTAAGATTGGTAGATTGAAGGCTTGAGTTGTGTCTTGAATGAGCTCCATTTTATAGCTGAAAAGATGGTCCAACGGTCATAAAGCTTCTCTCTAACGGATCTATTAATCTCCCAACGGATATAAGCTTTGTCCTCTAGTAATAGTGCTGAAACCCTCTCGTGCGGTGTACCGTGGGTATCGTCCGGTGCACCGCGGGACTGTTCGACTTGATTATGAGCTTACTGGTCGGACTACTTCATGTACCGCACACCTGGTCCGTTCCTGGGTCCGGTGTACCGCGCTTTATGTCCGGTGTACCGTGCAGATTTCTGAGCTTACTGGTCGGGCCATCTAGTGCACCGTGCTTCTGGTCCGTGATGCTGCGGTGCACCGCGTGTTTCATCCGGTGTACCGCGGAGCTGCTCTTTTAAATATAACGCTAAGTATAAAGAGATAAACACAACTAATCTAATGAGGGGTTTTGGAAAACAACTTAAGTGATACAAAAATGAATTTTAGTGTAAAAGATGATTTGTCAAATATTAAAACGGGAATAAAAACAAGGTGAGGCTAACAATCTCCCCCTTTTTGATGTTTGACAAATCATAAACTTTTGAAGATGCCTAAGATTTAGTTTTGATAAAAAACTCCCCCTCAACCTAATCACTAGAGTTTTAATAAAAACTCCCCCTCACAAAATGCATTTTAAAAAGTTCCAACTAAAATTTCTCCCCCTTTGTCAACAACAAAAAGAACAAATGATACAATTTCGAAAATTTTAAGGGGTCAAAACACATTTTGAGTAAAAACAAGGACTAAAGGAATAAATGGATAACAATTAGAAGCTTTCAAGGAACCTATAACATCAAGAAAAGATTAGCAACAAGATTATATACACAAAAAACTCTAAACAAAAACATGACATGAAAGAAGGGTTAGAGAATTTGCATGCCAATCTCACAACGAATTTTCTCAAAAAGATCTTGGGGTAGAGGTTTCGTAAAGATATCGGCTAGTTGATTTTCCGAAGTGACAAAGTCAAGAACAATGTCCCCGCAACATATTCGGCTTCGGCCGTGGATAAAGCAACACTATTTTGTTTTCTACTAGACCAAGAAACAAGGGATTGACCTAAGAATTGGCAACTACCACTAGTGCTCTTCCTATCAAGTCTACAACCGGCATAATCGGCATCCGAATAACCTATTAGTTCAAAGGAGGTAAATCTTGGGTACCAAAGACCTAGACTAAGGGTTCCTTTCAAATACCTAAAAATACGCTTAACGGCACTAAGATGGGTTTCTTTGGGAGAAGATTGAAATCTAGCACAAAGACACACGGGGAACATAATATCGGGTCTAGAGGCGGTTAGATAAAGTAAGCTACCAATCATACCTCGATATAGTTTCTCATCAACATCCTTACCATCTTCATCTTTGTCTAATTTTGTGGATGTGCTCATTGGAGTTCCAATTTCCTTTGCATCTTCAAGGCCAAATTTTTTGATCAATTCTCTTGTGTATTTGGCTTGATTGACAAAGATACCATCTTTCATTTGCTTGATTTGAAGTCCAAGAAAGTAATTTAATTCTCCCATCATGCTCATCTCAAATTCCTTATGCATGCTTTTAGAAAAATTCTCACAAAGATTTTCATTAGTAGCACCAAATATAATATCATCCACATAAATTTGAACAAGAAGGATATCTTTTGAAGACCTTTTTATAAATAAAGTGGAGTCAATTTTTCCTCTTTTAAAACCATCATCTAATAAAAATTTGCTTAATCGTTCATACCAAGCACGAGGAGCTTGTTTTAAACCATATAAAGCCTTTGAAAGTTTAAAAACATGGTTTGGAAATTTTGGATCCTCAAAACCCGGAGGTTGTTTAACAAAAACTTCCTCGTCTATAAAACCATTTAAAAAAGCACTTTTGACATCCATTTGGTAAAGTTTAAAATTCATATAGCAAGCAAAAGCAAGTAGCATACGAATAGATCCAAGTCTAGCTACGGGAGCAAAAGTTTCATCGAAATCAATACCTTCTTCTTGATTGTACCCTTGAGCAACTAACCTTGCTTTATTTCTAGTAATGATGCCGGTGTCATCTAGCTTGTTGCGAAATATCCACTTAGTGCCAATAATAGTGGGGCCAATTGGTTTCTCCATTAATGTCCAAACTTTGCTACGCTTAAATTGATTTAATTCCTCATGCATAGCATTAATCCAATGATCATCTAACAAAGCTTCTTTAATATTCTTGGGCTCAATTTGAGATAAGAAAGCTTGATGAGCACAAAGAGCAATAATACGGGAGCGAGTGGTAACACCTTCTTTTAGATCACCTAGAATTAAGTCACTTGGGTGATCTTTGATATGTTTCCAACACCTTGGTAAATCCGTACTAGCTTCATTTAACACTTGATCATCTTCCTTAAGAGATTCTTCATGAGATTTGACTTCTTGAGTAGGAGATTCTAAGGGTCGATCTAGTGGAGTATCTTCAACAACATCTACCACTTTCTTGATACAAAACGGATTAGTCTCATCAAAGTCAACATGCATAGATTCCTCAATGGTACGAGTACGTTTGTTGAAAATGCGATAGGCTTTTCCTTTAGTGGAATAACCAAGAAAAATGCCTTCATCCGATTTAGCATCAAATTTTCCCAAATAGTCCCTAGTGTTAAGGATAAAACATTTGCACCCAAAAACACGAAAATAAGCAATAGTTGGTGGTCTACCATTCCAAAGCTCATAAGGGGTTTTCTTAATAAGGGGTCTAATAAGAACTCTATTTAACACATAACAAGCCGTATGAACGGCTTCACCCCAAAAGTATGTAGGCAAGCTATGTTCTTTTAGCATTGTTCTAGCCATTTCTTGTAGAGTTCGGTTTTTCCTTTCCACTACCCCATTTTGTTGGGGAGTTCTAGGGGCCGAGAAATTATGCTCAATCCCAAATTCATCACAAAAATGCACAAAAGGAGAATTCACGTATTCACTACCATTATCACTACGAATGCATGTAATAGAGTAGCCTTTCTCATTTTGCACCTTTCTACAAAGTTTTGCAAATTCATTGAAGGCATCACTTTTCAAAGCAAGGAACATCACCCATGTGAATCTAGTGTAGTCATCAACAACAACAAAGACATATCTAGACCCTCCTAGACTAGTGACATCAACGGGACCAAATAGGTCCATATGCAATAATTGAAGTGGCCTAACGGTGATGACCTTATTAATGGATTTAAAAGAAGAACGATGTTGTTTACCAAGTTGACATGCATCACATAATTTATCTTTATCAAATTTGTAAATAGGCAAACCAACAACAAGATTTTTTCTAGATAATTTTGAAATCAAATCCATGCTAGCATGTCCTAAACGTCTATGCCAAAGCCAACTATCATTAACCACGGATAAGCATTTAATATTTTTGCACATAAGACTCTCAAGATCAACAACAAAAACATTATCCGATCTTTTTGCAATAAACATAGTATCTAACTCATCATTTTTGAAAACAACACATCTAGATGCTTCAAATTTAACACTAAAACCAACATCACAAAGTTGACTAATACTAAGCAAGTTAAAAGAGAGACCCTCAACAAGTAACACATTAGAGATAAGTAAAGAGTCCATATTACCAATGTTACCTTTACCCAAAACGTGTTTCTTAGTGTTGTCGGCAAAAGTAACTTTATCACCTTTAGTTTTAAATAAATTTGTAAATAATGATGGATTTCCGGTCATGTGTCTTGAGCATCCACTATCGAGTAGCCATATATTTTGCTTCTTGATGCTCAACCCCTACAAACAAATGATAATTTAAGCTTTAGGTACCCAATTAGGATTGGGTCCATGAGGGTTAGTGGATTTTCTTTTTAAGACCCATTTAGGTCTTTTCCAAATTGGCACAAGAGATCCCAAATCTAATAATTTACGATAGTAACAATGAGATGCATCATGACCAAGTTTTTCACAATAGGTGCAAGTGATAGAAGATTTTGAAGAGGATGGAATTGCATTTGAAATTTTTGATTTTACAAAGACATTTTTCAAAGGTTTTTGGTGAGTGAATGGATCATATCCAACACCACTTTTTTCATTAGCCATTCTTTGAGAGCCTAAAATCAAATCCAAGTTTTCTTGCCCACTAGTAAATTTTAAAATAATGGCATTTTGATCAACAATCTTTTTCTTCAACAAAGCTTTTTCTTCCAAAAGATTTTTCTCAATAAGATGAAGTTTCTCATTATCATCTATACATTCATCACAAAGATTTTGACAATCTTCCAAAGCTTTTAAAACCTCTTTAGTTCTATTTTTCTCAAATTCTAAATCTTTTGTTAAAACTTTGTTTGTTTCAATAGAATTTAAAAAATCATTATAAAGAGAATCAAATGCCTCATGAATATCTTGTTCACTAGCATCATCATTAGTTAAAGAGAGTTTGGATTTAGGAGTTACCTCATCATGATTTGCCATAAAGGCAAAGTGAGTAGTACCGGTATCATCATCCGAAGAAGCATCTTCATCATTCTCAACTTTTCCCATAAAGGCAACAAGATTGACATTTTCATTATCACTTTCTTCTTCATCCGAATTTTGAGTATCCCAAGTGATATTGGCATGCATAGCTCTTTTCGGTTTCTCCTTTTGAAGAAGAGGACAATAGGTTTTGATGTGACCAACCTTCTTGCAATGATAGCAAGTGGGTTCATCTTGTTTGATAGCTCTATCATTCTTCTTGTAGGGTGTGGAAGAGCTTCCTTTCTTGGCAAAGCGTTTATATCTCATGAATTTTTTCATGTCTCTTGCTAGCATAGCCACTCCTTCATCTTCACTAGTTTCTTCTTCATGAGAGTTTTCTTCTTCACTTTCTTTCCTTTCTTTTCGTTCTTTCAACTTAGAACTCATGGCATGGAAAGCAATAGATTTCTTAATTTTCTTCTCCTCATCATCTCTTATCTTTTCTTCTTCAAGCACAAGTTCTTCCGTCATGAGGTTGCAAATGAGTTCATGAACCGTCATCTTTGAAAGATCTTTAGTGTCTCTTATAGAGTTGATCTTTGTCTTGTATTTCCTTGGAAGAGCAAATAAGATTTTTCGACATTGTTCCTTATTGGTGTACTCTTGACCAAGAGTCTTCAAGGTGTTAACAATGTTAGAAAATCTTTGATGCATAGCATTCAAGGCTTCATCGGGCTCCATACGAAAAAGCTCATACTTAGTGATAAAGAGACCAATCTTGGTTTCCTTAATATCTTCCGTTCCTTGATATGATAGCTCCAAGAGTTGCCACATTTCATGAGCGGAATTGCATTCACTTACTCTAGCATATTCCGTGACACTTAATCCATTTATGAGGATGTTCATAGCTTTGTTGTTTTTGGTAAGTTTAGCTATGTCTTGATCATTGTAATCATCTTCATCTTTTACCTCCGTTGTACTTCCGGCAACGTAAGGAATATAAGGACCCTTTTTGATAGCCATCCATAAAAAGTAATCGATTCCTTTCACATGAATCTCCATCTTCTTTTTCCATCCAAAGTAGTCTTTTCCTACAAAAAGCGGAGGTCTAGTAGAACATGAACCTTCCGGTTGATTAGAGTCCATATCGTATTAACTCTAGAAACGATTAAGTACAATAGAGCTAGGCTCTGATACCAATTGATATACTATATGCGTCCTAGAAGGGGGGTTGAATAGGACAATAGAAATTAATCGGCTAATTTTATTTCAAGTAAATAAAATTAAAAGCTAATTTGAATCCTATTGTATTAGCAAACTAAATAGTATAAAACTAGATAATCCTAATAGACAATAATATCAAACTATTCAAGTAGGCATTTTATCAAGCATATGGAGTGCGGAAATATAAAGAGTGTAGAGATAGAATACGATACACAACGATGTATAGTGGTTCGGTTTCCCTACATCCACTACCTAAGGAAGCCTCCTTAGGATTTGCAAGATTCTCACTAATCTTCGTAACTCTTAACCGGGTGAGATACAAACCCTTACAACCACTTCAAAAACCCTTTGAAGGAAATACACTTGTGTTATCACCAACACAAGGAACCAAGCATAAACCTATGCTCACACTACTCTCTTAATCTATTACAAGAACTAAGAGGAAAGGGAAAAAGTGTTTAGGGGTGCTTATAAAAGCTTTGTGACTAAACTCCTAAATGAGTAGATAGAACTAATTAGCTTCACAATAAATATGACTTGAATGCTCCTTTGAAACCTCCTTGAATGATAGAATTAATTGCTCTTAAGATTGGTAGATTGAAGGCTTGAGTTGTGTCTTGAATGAGCTCCATTTTATAGCTGAAAAGATGGTCCAACGGTCATAAAGCTTCTCTCTAACGGATCTATTAATCTCCCAACGGATATAAGCTTTGTCCTCTAGTAATAGTGCTGAAACCCTCTCGTGCGGTGTACCGTGGGTATCGTCCGGTGCACCGCGGGACTGTTCGACTTGATTATGAGCTTACTGGTCGGACTACTTCATGTACCGCACACCTGGTCCGTTCCTGGGTCCGGTGTACCGCGCTTTATGTCCGGTGTACCGTGCAGATTTCTGAGCTTACTGGTCGGGCCATCTAGTGCACCGTGCTTCTGGTCCGTGATGCTGCGGTGCACCGCGTGTTTCATCCGGTGTACCGCGGAGCTGCTCTTTTAAATATAACGCTAAGTATAAAGAGATAAACACAACTAATCTAATGAGGGGTTTTGGAAAACAACTTAAGTGATACAAAAATGAATTTTAGTGTAAAAGATTATTTGTCAAATATTAAAACGGGAATAAAAACAAGGTGAGGCTAACACATACCTTTGTATAAGATGTTACAACAGGCAATTGGTCTGAAATCCATTAGTTTACTTGGATTAGCCACTTTGGGAATCAGGACAAGTGTGGTGGTATTGACTTGTTTCAGAAGTTGAGAGTTATTGAAGGAGTCCTTTATGGTATTACACACATCATTTTCAATTATGTGCCACACTTTTTTAAAGAATGTACATGTGAATCCATCGGGTCCAGGTGACTTGTTTTCATTGATTGAGAAAATTGCCTCTTTGATTTATTTATTTGTGAATTCTCTGATCATGAGGTTTGCCTCCTCTTCCTTGATCTTGTTCTGTATAAGGCTATGGAGAAGATGAGTTGGGATAGATTCTTCTTGAGGGTCCGCTGTTCCAAGCAAGTTCTCATAGAATTCAACAAATGCAGTATGAATGTCTTCTTTCCTAGTGATTTGGTTTCCATTCTATAATGTTAAGGCTGTGACTTTGTTCTGAATCTTCTTGGCCTTGATATGTTTGTAATAGAAGTTTGTGCCCAAATCAAATTCCTAAGCCTAAATTACTCTTGATTGTTGTTTAGTACAAGCATTTTGAATGATCTTGAGTTCTTCCAACTTCATTCCGTTTTGTTTCTCTTCTATGAGTAAAGGTAGCATCACCATTTAGTATATTTTGCTGAAGATTGTTGACTTTGTGTTAAAGATGCTCTATATATTTTGTGTTGAGTGAGAAGTATTTTTTTCTTGAAGATTTTGAGTCTTTGTTTAACTTCCTTGAGCTTGCACATGCGTTTGTACATATGAGTTCCATCTACTTCAATTTTCCACGCTTCTGAGACTAATGTGAGGAATTCCTTATGGGTTTCCCATATTTTATAGAACATAAATGTTGTTTTCTTTATAGATTCATATCCTGAATAGTAATCATTATAGGGGAGTGATCAGAAATACCAGGAGCTTGAGTGATGACTGAAGATTTGAAAGTGTTGAACCATTCATAATTAGCTAAAACTCTGTCTATTTTACTTGATATAAATCCATCAATTCCTTTATTTGTCCTAGTGTGGAAACAACATGTGCTTTGATGTTCATATACTTCACTTTCTCCAATACATTCTTCAAAGTCAATAGAACTTGCAGGGAGAATAGAGAAGTTTCTTCTTACATTACAATGTAATATCTCATTGAAGTCACCACTCCATATCCATGGTTGTGTATTAATTTGACTGCCGCATTTGATGAGATCATTCCAAAGTATTTTTCTTGTATCTCTGTCATTATCTGCATATATGATTCACATAAAAGTATGAGTATTAGTAGAAAGTATAATACTCTTACAAAAAATAGCCTGTTCAGTAATTTCTTTTATGACAACAGAAATACTGAGAGGTTTCCATAAGATACAAATGCTTCCTCTTGAATCTTCGTCCATTTGAATATTTGAGACAAACTTCCAATTTATGAAGCTATCATTCTTGAATTTATTGAGTTTGTCTTCATGAAGTTTTTATTAATCAAGCCAATGAAATCAATTCTATTTACCCTTATGAAATTAACCACTTCCATATATTTTTTAGGCTAGTTAATACCTCTAACAATTCCAAGTTGTGATTAACATAACTCAGAAGGGATTTTCAAAGGTAACCCTTCTTTTCTTCTCAGAAATTGTGACACATTTTCTTCTAGGCTATCCTCTATGTTGGTTAAGGCAATGAATCCATTTGAGGTTCTATCAATTTGATGAGAGCTATTCCCATTCTCTTTTGGTGTTGGGCTAAGATATCTTATGGGATTTTTTGTTTTGACCACGGTCCAACCATATTTTTCTCCATGAGGGTGAGTTTGAATTTGAATATTTTTTCCTTTGTCAAATACTTTTGGCCTCCATACTTGTGTTTGCACTTGTTTTTGAGGTTTATTTTTGGGCATTGTATTCTTGAATGATTTAATGCCTTACATAGGTCACATTTGGGAGGATACCATTCATATGATACTTCAATTGTGTGAACTCCATCTTCCTCAAGATCCACTTGAACTTCTTTGAGCATTTCCTGTGTTGTGTCTACTTACACACACTCTTGCATAATTGACTATATTTATCATGTGTGTTGTGTAGAGTGAGAACGTCTTAGAGTGAAACTCAACCTCTAGGGCGATTCATTGATGGTTAGTGAGGAGAGAGCCAAAAGCTCACTTCACATTATCCAAATATACATATCATAAAGTCCATAAGCCAACATTACAACCGAAAATACCTTAGGATTTATAAATACATGGTTAAGTAACAATTGAACGATTAGATATTAGTTAGGTGGACCATTCGATACTATATTATTACCTATGATCAGCCTATAGCCACCATATCAAACTAAATGAAAACTGCTCCTTCTGGCATTGCAAAATTAATCTGGACTTGAATTTATGATATGTTGATTGTTTGTATATTAGGTGTATATTTTCATTAGTTCTTTAACATTACTGCATGAGACTTGCTAGGATATTTTCTCTAGGATCATTCATTGTTTTCTGCTATTTCTTCTTCTTCTTCTTCTTCTATATTTATTTGTAGAGACTACTCTATTTTTCTTATTTCTATTATGTCGGAACGACACAACTTTGAGTTGGGGGTGTTGATATCTACAATTATGTGATAGAATAATATAGTCATGAGAAATAACTTTAGAGGTATTTAGTGCTTAGTTGGGGGATTTTCCCCTTTATATTGATGTTTTACACTTTCTTGTCTAGTGTAGGTGTTTTGCTATTTTTAAGGTTTTTGCATGTAATTTGTATATCTCTTAGATACTTGGAAGATATAGCATATTGGGATGATTAGAAGAAGTGATGAAATCAATAAAACCCCTTAGTTATAGCGAATAAGAAAAATTCTATTACATTTAGAAAGTACAAAAGCAACCAGCCAGATTTGGAAAGTGAATTATTTCCGATGCCCCGTGAAATTGACAGAGAATTTGGAGGATACCTATTATATTTAGCTAGGGTTTTGAATTATGAATGTGTGGGAGCTGACGGTTTAAGATTTTGAGCTATAACGAAAAAGTTATTAGGGTTACAACTTCTATGGGACTAACTAGTTCATTTTTTTAAGGAAAACGTGTTTGGGTTGGATCGTGACTCTTAAACCTAGTCCAAAACCCTAATTTTGTCCCAACACGAATATATACCAGCTTTTGACTTAAGAAGTATATACTTGGCCAGTTCCTAATCATAAGAAGACTTAGAATGCGCCTGGAGTAAAAGAAGGGAAGAGAAGAGAAGAAGCTGCTTGGAAGCAGTTCATACCATTCCAACCCTTCTCTTTATCAGTTTTTAGCAATTAGTATAGTATTCTTATTCTCTTTGTCTTTTGAACATGAATATGATAATATTCATTGCTATTTTGTATTTCCTTAGTATGAACTTTTATGTTTAACTTGAGAATAGAATATGGGTATGAACCCTAGAATTGTGTTATACTATTACTGAATTTGATATTTATCTTTAAATGAATTATTTGTGATTGCTATGTATTTTGTGTGACCTAGGTTTGTGGTCCTTGCTATGCGCAAGTATATGGATGCCCTTTTAGTAGTTATACTGTCACCCTAGCGGGGAGGGGGGGGGTTCAAATATAGAAAACGACACATAATCGTATATTGCACGGTACTGATCCTGACGGGCTTGCCTTAGATATGCATAGAGTTAGATTTAATCACTGATCATTGTGCATGGTTCCTTTACCCAAGTTCCCTAGTAGTGTTGAGGTTGCTTCCTAAGCTACCCTGAGGGGAGTTAGGAGGAAGTTAGAATCCTGGTTCTTTCTTATGTATCACACAATTCTCCCTTAGTCAATAAACATAGATACAAGGCTAGTGGGGATTACTTTTTAGTTCTTGAGCTAAACTCCCATAACTTTATCCTTTATGTTTTATCCTTTTGTCTTTAATTTGAGTCGTAGTTTATTAATTGTTAATTTTTTAGAGTCTTAAAAACCAAACAAATATTTTAGTGTCTTTTTGTATTATTTTATCAACTCTTTTATATGGACTTATTAAGACCACTACTTGCAAACTTACTTTCTTTGTTCTTGAGATCAAAATCTGTTTTACTTACTTATTACTTGCAAACGATCTGTTCACTTGTAGAGAGTTTATCCTAGTCGTTTTAGGTTTGTGTGATTTATTATAACTTATTGTAATTTATTTATCATACCTTTGACCCTACCATATATATATATATATATATATATATATATATATATATATAAATTATAAAACAAAAAAAATTTAGGTAACTTAGTTAAACGTATTGTTTTCTTCGTTAATTTATTTTCTTATTTGCTTTAAAAACAAAAGAAATTAATATAAGGTATTTGTGTAGGTCTTAGAGAACAAATCTGAAAACGTGCTTTAGTCACGTTAATGGTAGAAAACAAGTATGCCTTGTTAATTAGGTATAGTGTACTTAAAGTTCTTATGTGAAAACACGTAATTGTAAATAGAAAAAATTAGTAAGTAATGCAAAGAAGATAAGTTTAAACGATGTAAGAATGGGTGGTGTGTAGAATGTGAGGTTCAACCTAGATGAAAAACCGCTTAACCTATTAACTAAAAGAGAAAAAAGTAACGAGACCATATATTAAGGAAAACGATTCATGCGTTTAATTGATAGCCATTGTTACCTTTTAACTTGCTAATCAAATGTAAAAGAGATATATTATTCTTAGACATGTCCTAGACTTTTAACCCTTTCTTTAATAGTCGCATTATAAGACTTTACCCTTTACCTTTAGGACTTGACCATATGAACCGTCCTTGAGTCACATGCCCATGACTAGTTGTATTTTGGGGTTATAGATACGTGATCATGGAATATATTGGATGAGTAGATGTTTATTTCACGCTTACAATTGTGCGACTATCTATAAATCTGTAATCCTTGCTGGATTTGAGAAAAAAAAAGATTTGAAAAACAAGAAGCAAAAATAAATAAGTCAGCACGAGAACTCATAAAAAAGAATCTCGCGTTTGATTTACATAAATAAAATATATGAAAAGAATCAAAATCCGACATAGGACATATTCATGATTGGTTAAGGACTTGGGGATGCTTTGATTTGGTGTCAAGCAGGTTGAGTGAGCACGATTACAATTGTAAACTCAAGCTTTTGGCTGATTAATCCATGGATAGTGAGGAGAAGGCCAAAGGGCCAAAAACCCACTCTAAATTGTCCAAATTATACTACACCCAACATAAAGCCTACGCTATACCTTAAGACCTCTAGATTCCTAGTTATATGGTTTAGTAATGACTAAAAAAATAAGGAGTAGTTGAGTGAACCATAAGACATCATAGGGGATTGAGAAACAACCTATAACAACCGTTTTGAACTAAGTAAAAATGATCTCTTCTTGCATTGGGAAACTAATTGTTCTTGATATTATTATTGTGTTGATGATTTATATGATAAGTATATTTTAAATTAACTCTTAGACATTACTTCATGAGACTTATTTAGTTATTGTTTTGAGATTGTTTTCTATGTTCTTTTCTTCGGCGATTAGTTGGACTAAGACCCCTAGTTTAGTTTTAATTTTGTCGGGACGACAAAACTTTCAGGTAGGGGTCTTGATGCCTCGTGTTTTGTGATATATTTATAGGATTAAGAAACATCTTTTTGGAGGTTTATTGGACCTATTTTAGAGATTATTCTCTACTATTTAACTCACTTTTATTTCTTGCCAAATTTCAGATATTTTACTACTTTTAGAGATTTTGTGCGTTAATTGTGTATTAAGTGTGAAGATCTTAGTTACATGATGATAAGAGACCCCGATATGATTAGGATAAGTTAATAAGTCAAAGAAATCCCAATTCAAGGTATAGAAAGAGCAAAAGGCCCCTTTAGAAGACCATAAGCGTTTACCGGCAAAACTTTGAAGTCGAATAAATAGAGTCACCAAGCGCATTTGGATATTGATTATGATAAATCACTTGGGTTTCATCATATAAATTGAAGCTAGAATCACATGAGAGGTGACATTTTTAAATTTGGAGTTGAGATGACAAAGTAAATGCTATTTTTTCCACAGTGGCTCGAACAACTCCAATTTTAGTGAAAAGGTTTTTGGGTTGACTTTAGCCACTTAAATGGGACCCATACTTCCCAAAAACATTTTGAGGACTTAAATATCATATATTTCGTTTAGGAAAGGAGTTACACAATTAGAGAGCCATTTTCAGACGCTTGGAGAAGAGAAAGAAGAAGAACCAGCTTTTTCTACACCGTTCCACCTCTAGCTTTCATCCAATTATGTTGATTCTTAGAGTAAAATTTTATTATTCTAAACATGATTCTAGCACTTTCAATAATTTTTGTTACTATTTGTAGTATGAACCCATCTCATTCATAGGTTGATAATCGCATTATGTATGAACCATAACTTTTGTTTATAACAATTTATTGTGTTTTGGGATTAATATATTATAATGAATTTTGTTTTTATGCATTTATAATGTGATAAACTATTAAATTTAAGCCCCTACCATGGACAAGTAGTGATTTGACCTTATTAATTAGGCCTTCCTTTTGGAAGGGGGTTTGGTTACGGAAAACAACAAATAATCGCTTGGTGTTTGTTAGTGAACCGAGAGGTCTTGATTAAATAGATAGTCGATAGGGTACGAGCCTTAGATGCCGACCATCATTGTAGGGTGTACTTGGAAGAGGTGTCTAGTGGTGCTAGGTAGCTTCCTATCTACCCGAAAGAGATTTAGAGAGAGAGTTGGATCCCGATTATTGCATAAAACTAAATTCACCCTTAAAACAATAAAGTGTAAAACTGAACTAGTGGGGATTACTTGTGTATTCTCAAGCTATATTCCCATCTCATATATTTAATATTATTAGAATCCAGCCCCTTAGGTAATATTATCATTAATCATATTTATACTATTATTTCTTTTTAGTCCTTTTCCCTCACAAAACAAACACTATTTATCCTTTTGTAATTGCAGCTTGACCCCTTTACACTCCATAAAACACAAATAAATTAACCTCATAGTCCTATGGAGAACACTAACCCCCTATTTACCTATTTACTATTTGTCAAACATCCGTATACTTGCGCACCCTTGGGTGTTGATTTATTCATCACGCCTTTAGGAATGACATGTGCATTTAAAATATAGTTCAAACTTCATAAAATAAAATTGAAATCGACTTGATCAAAATCCCTTCATATACTTGTCCGTTGAACGATCAGGATGACTTCTAAAACGTTTCGAATTGAAGAATTAGACATGTGGACTACTATAGCATATTGGAATGCATAATTAAGAGATCTCTACAAATAAGTGTTATGAATTCGGCCTCCAATTCTATTAGTTTATGGAATCATCATTGGCTTAGTATTGTTGATTAATTGGTTCAAAATCACAGACCTTAGAATTCGATAATCGTAATAGACCTTAGAGTCATCTGGATAGTATTCCCGGGATCACTATATTGCTACATCCACATCTAAAAGTATCCAAAACTAGTGGGCCACAAAAAATGCCACCAAACAATGTAAGATACTCATATTGAATGATTGCTTACCCAGTAGTTGCCGAGCTAGTTCACGGGACCCATTTTATATCAAATATACCTATCAACACATTATATAATAACACAAGGGCAGATTTAGTATTCATTCAAGTACAGAATATATAAATCTAGTTAAGAAATAAGAAATAAGGTATCTTTATATTAAACTAGTGTAATCTCCAATGATATACTTAAGTGTTAGTATTAAGCACATAAACAATTTGCGATGATTGTTAACACTTAAGTGTAATTAGTGAAGACTACACCAAAATCAAGCAAAAAAAACACATACTTATACACTTAAGTAATCTTCAAAAATACACTTAAGTGTTAAGTGTTAAACACATAAACAATCAGTGGTGATTGTTAAAGTGTACAATACATAACACTTACATGTAATCAGTGAAGATCACACTAAGTGGTTAAATCAAAATCAAATATATTGGCATTTTATACGAATCAACATTAAAATCATTCAAATACTAACCAATCAACACTCAAACACATTTAATATACCAAATATATGACTAACAGATACTCAGATTTAACACAAATAACAAAAATAAAAACCCTAATTTATGTAAAACGTTCCGCATAATACCCAAACTTATCATTGACATAACACTAACATATGGTCACTAAAAATCTATAAAAGAGTTCTAAAAAATTCCTTTAAATCTACAAAAGTTTTAGATTTTACCTAAGAAGAAAAATTAGTTTTGAGAATAGATCTAGTAGATTTAAACAAATATAATATCATCACAGAGGAAAAGAGCTACGCAAATAAACACTAAAATCTTAATAGTTACAGATGTGGAAATGAAATAAAAGAGAGAGAGAAAGAGGTTAAAGTTGATGGGAAATGGCGAGATACACCTTTTCTGTTCAAGTTTTAGGATATAAATGGGCAGAAAAACATTAGATTCATAACAAATCACCAAACCCACACTAAAATCACATCAAAACAGGCTAAAACAATGTTCAAATGGAATGCAACCACCAAAAACCCCATTAATTAGGGTAAGCATTATATGGAAAGTACCGAGTTTAACCACCACACACGATAGCATTTATGACAAGCCACGATTATACACTATAACTAGTGGAGAGAGGAGATTGTAGCCAAAAAGTGATAAACAACATATCAATGATAACATATTCTACGTGATCGGATTGCGTACAGATCTAGGGTTTGGTAGGGTGTCAATTAGATTAGAGAGAGATGAGATAAACGTATAAGACTAAATGACAAAATGGACTTCAAGGGTTTGTTGATCCCTTATATAAAAAGGTCAACAGACCCTTGAAATTTATCCGATTTCAAATTCACTAAAAACCTAACTCGTTAGATATTATTTATACCCAAATCTATTAGGCAGGTAAAAAATAGGTATTAAAATACCAGAACATTTATATTTTATTTCGAGTCTAAATTACTTACCATCATATGCGTAATTTTAGGCTCAACCCAATTATGCTCCACATTAAATATAGATGTTAACGTGTGAAATTATTTAGAAAACAGGAGCCAAATTATTTAGAAAACAGGAGCCATGTTTTAGTTGTCCCATTTTGTTTTTAAATACTAAACAAAATTAGTTATAATAGTAGGAAAATTATTATATAAGTTTTACAAAAAGAGTTAATATATAAAGTAATAAAGATATGTATGTAGTTTTCTTCTAACTTAGGGGTGTGCGCGGATTGATTTTGGATGAAAAATACTCAACCCACAAACCGCCCGTTCTTGTGCGGGTTTTGAAAAATGTGACCCGCACCCGCCCAATCCATTATATAAACTATTGAGTTTCGGGTTGAGCGGGTTGCGGGTGTATTGCGGGTAATTTAGTTTAATAAATGAGCCGAAATTGTATCCATAATCATTCGGCAGGATTATATTACAAATGCATGTTGCAACAAAAAATATAATTTATGATACTCATATACATTTTAAATCATCTCTAATTTTAAAAAATATAAAATGAGAATTTAGAAAAATAAAAATATGAATTAAACAAAAGATTGAGATAATATCATAACTGAAATGAAAACAGATTCATTTGAAAAAATATATTTGAAATACTAAGGGATTTAAAAAATTTAAAAGTGAAGGAATAAAAAAATAAATATAAAGTAAGAATCACATGACCATACAAATTTATTTGAATAAAATGCGCAATACATTTTTTCTAATAATTTTATACTACATGGTAATCGGGTATTCGGGTTTGCAGGTTTCAAGTTTAAAATCCGCAACCCGCAAAAAGTGTATATTTTTTCTAAAATGTAAACTGCAACCCACCCAATAGAATACTAACCCGTATTATTTCGGGTTAGTGTAATCGGGTTGGTCGGGTTTTCTAACCCGATACACACCCCTAACTGAGAGTTTGTTGGATTTTTTTGGATTTCTAAAATCCATAGACTTTGCAAACTCTACGGATTGTTTCAATTCCATATAGAGTTTATAAGATTCTTTTGAACTCTATATAGAATTTAACGGATTCTTACGTTAAGATTTTAATGGATTTTAATAGATTTTAGTTTTTTTAAAATAAAATAAAATGTATATCTATTTAAACAATTCAAAAAAAAAAGTGTTCTTCTATCATGATAGTCGATTCAATTTTTGTTTCGGATTTATAATTTTAACTTTACCTTTAAAATATTAAATAAATAATAAATTTTAAGATAGATAAATATATTCATTCAAAAACATTGAAAATCTCAGAAGAAAAAAAGAAAAAATAAGAAAAAAGTAAACTATGAAAACCAATAAAACATTATTTTTAATGTTCGATTAAAAAAAACAATGAAACATGATAACCTAAAATCTATGTCTTCACACTGCTATGAAAAACAATGAAACATGATAATCTGCGTCAAAAAAAAAAAAAAAGAACATGATAAACCTAAAACCTATCTCTTCACAGTCATACTGTGAAAAACAATAAAATATGATAACCTAAAGGCCATCTCTTCATACTCTGCATTAGATTAAAAAGACAAAAAGAAATCCCTCACACTCGCCACAATTGATGAAACAGTATGTTGCAAAAGAATAAAAAATTTAATATTTCAATATAATATTAATGAACAAATATAACTGATATATATATATATATGTTAATTATCTAATCCTAATTGAAAAATTTTGTAGTATGATTACAACTTTTGATACTTAAAAGGAAGAAATTTTTGTTTTTTAGAGTAATTATTCATGTAGAATAACACTTCTCTCTCTAAAAACCTGTGTCTTCTTCTTCGCTAATTTATTTTAATTCGTAAATGGAAATCAACAATTGATCTCAATTACTTGCTCAATGATCACTCAAACATTGTTCAACTTCCTCCTAGCTCTTATCCTTCTTCTCCAATTCGATCCTGGACCACAGCTCGGCTTCAAAATCCTCTTCAACCTTTATCCTAACTTTTGGACTTTGAATCCTACTCCTTTTCACATGCAGGAGTTTGATTACCTCTATATCATCTCTCTAATGGCCAAAGACTCCTCTAATGTCTTCATCAGCTCTATTTATGGGTTTTTTCTTAACATGCAATGGATTTTCTCTAAGCTTCTTAATGTTTACGGCCTTAATTTCTATGATCCATCAGTTAATAATTACATTTGGATTCTCGTTTTGGGTTTGTTTATCTTCTATCAATTTTGGATTATCTCCTTCCAGGATCGGAATTATGGGTGGATAAATTGGACTAAAACATGGTTGCATGGTTTAATTAAGAGGTTTTATTACTATACTAAGCCCATTTATTATCAACAGTGGATTTCTTTTGGGCTGGATCAAAGTAATTTACCCAATCTTTACTTAATTAAAGTGGCTTATGGGGCTATGAAGGTCTTACTGTCTATTATTATTAATATGCAACAGACTTTCTATGATTTCACACACTCTTATGGGTTTCCTTATCTCACGTTTTATGTCTTCAATACTATTGGTCATTACCTTTTTGGTCTAGTTATCAGAGTTACTAACTGGGTACTAAACGAGAACTATAACAACTATAAATGGAGGATCTGGAATTTGAGTTATCTGCAAGTATCAAGCTATTACTTTGGCTGCTGTACTAAGCTTATTTGTCAGGCTTTTCAAAGGATTAAAGGATTTATGGATTTTCTTAAGGTTTCGTTGATTTTGGAAAAAGGATTATGCTGGACTACTTTTATTATCTATTACATCGCTTGTTTAGTCTATTTTATCACTTCGGCCTTCAATGCATGTATGTTTTCTGAACCCTCTATTCAAGATAATATGTATATATATCTACAGGTGATTTCTCTTAAACTTTATATCGGCGAGAGTAATAGAAGGTATAAAAGTTTTTGTATAATTCAATGCTTTCCATTAAAATTGACTGGTTCGGATCTTATCTATTCTCCTGCTCAAAGACACCTAAAAGATTATTGGATCTTAAGTTATCTACCTTTTATTGCTTTGCTTTATATAATTTATTCCCTGAGGATTATTTGGATAAAGAAGAGAGACAATTTCTGCAAACTTTTTTATTTTCCGAGAACTTATCTTCTTGCTATCAGTAAAATGACAGCCATATATGATTGTTCTTTATATGGCTTGGGAATGATCTTTACCTATTGGTGTGAAAAGATTTATCTGCATCTTTTTTCATCTGATGTTCACTTAACGTGTTTTTTCGTCTACTTGGTTTCTACGAATTCATTACTTTATTCTATTTTATATCAACACACGTTAGATATGAGTCAGATTTTACACTACACCTTGAAGATTCTCATATCTAAAATTAAACACGCTACACGATTAAGACAAAGGGCAAATTTTAGATTGGCTTATTGGGTGGCTCTTCTTTTTTCGTCCGCTGCATACCCCTCTTCAGTCAATATAGTTATTAATCTGCGAAGAACCATCCTAATTAATCACAAGATTGTTGGCAAAAGAAATGGTGGTACAAAAACTGTTGGCTATAAGATCGTTGGTGCTGAGATCGATGGCACAGAAATTGTTACAGCCTGCTACATACTTGGTATATATTTACTGAAAAGTAAGTCGTTGAGTGTTAAGGGTGTTATGATTTGGAGGGTATCGTCTCTGTTGAGCACACTCTGTTTGTTACCAATTGTGTACACCATCTTACATGGAATCTATTTTTATCTCTATTCATCTAATTGGGCGTTTTCTGTCATCACACGGGGTGTTATATATTACTACGTCTTATACTCGAGTTTTTTCGAAGTGAGAGATCGTTTATTTTACAACCAAGAGAAGGAGGAGAACTATTTTGGTGGTGATACACAAATAAAAGAAAATTTGGTGTTTTGCAAAGGTGATGACTGTCAAGGTCATCTTGATGGAGTGTTTAGTGAAGAATCATCTTCTGATAAGGCTGCGAGTACACAGGGGCTACCCGTGATGGAAAGTGGACCTATTCTTACTCAAGTGGATGACGGCCTATCCCTTAATAGGGTCGGGATCAATGGATAGCGTGCTTGTTTGGAATTGTCGAGGAGCGAGGGCACCCTCGACAAAGAGTATGTTTAAGTCCCTTGTTTCGAAATTTCACATTTCTATCGCTTGTTTATTAGAAGCTAAGTTAAAATCTAGTAAGCTTTCATCTTGTAGTCATTTTAAATCTTTTGGAAATTCCCACGTAGTCGAACCCAGGGGAAGGTCTTATATGTCTGGGGGGATTCTATTGTTGTGGAATGATTCTGTGAAATTAAGGGTTATAAACTCTGCACCATCTTTTGTAATTGCTGAAGTAATGGAATCAAATAAAGAAATTTGGAATTTGGTGTGTGTTTATGCACCAACTTGTGAAAATGAAAGAAATAACTTATGGAAATCTCTTACTAATTGGTACTCAAAAGTGGATACTCCTACTTTATTCATTGGGGATTTCAATGATATATCACGAACATCAGAAAAAATAGGTAAAAGAGGAGCAAACTTTGACAGAATTTTAAGATTTAATAGCTTCATTAATCAAAATAGTCTGATTGATCTACCAAGTAAAGGGTGTTATTATACTTGGACGAATAAACGCAAGGGTGATGAAAATGTTAAGGAAAGATTAGATAGAGGCCTCGCTTCTTTATCTTGGTGTGAAAAATTCCCTAATGCTACAATTCAAGTACCTCCAGCCATTGGTTCCGATCATTCTCCGTTAATACTCTCCATGGATGAGGCAAAAGCAAGGTTTGAAAAATACTTCATGTTTGAGTCAAGATGGCTAGAAAATGAAAATTGCAAAGAGTTTATAAGTAAAACTTGGAGTAAACAAGGTAATGTCCTTTCAATTAAAGATTTTTGTACAAAGAGGGATGCCTTGTGTCTAGCTCTTACAGGATGGAGTAAAAAGATGTTTTGCAATAACCGGAAACTTATAGAGAAATATCAAAAAGAACTAGCTATAATACAAGATGAGGTAAGAACTGATTCAAATTGGAGTAAAGAGAAAGAAATATATGGGAAACTAGAAGAAGCTTGGAAGCAAGAAGAGCTTTTTTGGGCGGATCGAGCTAGGGATCAATGGATAAAAAAAGGAGAAAAGAATACAAAATATTTCCATGCTAAAACTATTTCTAGAAGGAAGATCAATAAAATCAAAGTAATCAAAAACAAGGATGGAGTATGGACAGAAAATGAAGAAGAAATTAAGAACATAATCCGAGATTATTACATAGATCTATTTACAAATAAAAGTACAAATCAAGGAGAAAATATTTCGGAATATATACCTAACAAAATCTCCGGAAAAATGAATGAGGAATTAATTATCATACCGGACATTGAAGAAGTTAAAAAGGCTGTGTTTGATATGTCAGGATCAAAAGCTCCAGGGCCGGACGGATTGCCAGGTAATTTTTATCAAGAAAATTGGGAGACTCTCAAAGATGATATATTCACAGTTGTCAGGAACTTTTTTGAAAAAAACACATCTCTGAGAGGTTTAAATGATACGCTTATTACGCTCATCCCTAAAGGTGAATCCCAAGAGTCAGTGGCGGACTATAGACCCATAGCGTGTCTTAACTTCATTTATAAAATTATATCTAAGATATTGGCCAATCGATTACAACCACTTATGGATGACATAATATCGCCTACTCAGTCAGCGTTTATAAAGGGAAGGAGCATACAAGACAACATCTTAATTGCCCAGGAAGTTTCTTTCTATCTTAAAAATAAAAGAAAGTCAAATAAGCATGTTGCGGCAGTTAAAATTGATATGGCAAAAGCATATGATCAAGTTAATTGGGGATTTTTAATTCAAACTTTGAAAGCTATGGGTTTTTGTGATAAATGGACAGAATGGATATATAATTGCATATCGTCAGTCTCTTTACACGTTAAAGTCAATGGACAAAGACTTAAGAAATTCTCACCGACCAGGGGAATTAGACAAGGCGATCCATTATCTCCTCTACTTTTTTCAATCCTCACTGAAAGCCTTATTGGACTAATTAATTATCAATGTCGGAGAGGATGCATAAAAGGTATTAAAATCACTAGGAATTGTCCAAGCCTTACGCACCTATTATTCGCAGATGACGCTCTTTTTTTCATTAACATTGATGCTAAGGAGATTGAAACTTTCAAAGATACTATAAATCTTTTCTGTCAAGCATCGGGACAAAGGATCAACTTCCAAAAATCATCAATCTTATTCAGCAAAGGAACACCTGAAAGTACATGTGAAGAAGTAGCCAAAAATCTAAATGTTACAAGAACATCTTCCTTCGGAAAGTATTTGGGAATTCCTTTCTCTCTTAAAAGGGCAAAATCGGAAAATCTAAATTATATTAAAGATAAGCTTCTAAACAAATCTTCTAACTATTTTGCTAATTTACTGTCGGATGGAGGTAAGGAGATACTTATCAAAGCTGTACTTCAAACAATACCTAATTATGCGATGTCCATATTCGAATTCCCGAAATCATTATGTAAGAAGCTATCAGGAATTATAGCGAACTTTTGGTGGGACTCGAACAATAAGAAGAGAATTCATTGGGTAAAATGGAAAAGAATTGCGAGAGCTAAAAATAGTGGAGGAATTGGATTTAGAGATTTCCAAAAGATGAATTTAGCACTCTTAGCTAAACAAGCATGGAGAATAATGAACAATCCTAACTCGCTAGTAGCTAAGGTTCTTAAAGGTATATATTCTCCTTTTGATAGTTTCTTTAATGCAAAATTATCTAATAAGAGATCATGGAGTTGGGCTAGCATATATAAAGGAATTCAATTCATCAAACAACACTCAATTTGGAGAATTGGAAATGGCCTGAGTATCAACTTATGGGATCATAAATGGGCCAACAATAGGATACCTCTGGAGAGACCGGCTGGGTGCAAAGTGGAATATGTAGCACAACTTCTTAATGAGAACATGACAAACTGGAATATGGAACTACTTAGACAATTATTCCCTCCGAACATAGTAAGTGATATTTGCAAGATACCGTGCTTAATTAGCAAAGAAGATGATAAGATGATCTGGCCTTTCTCAAAAGACGGTATTTATAGTACGAAGTCAGGATATCATAGAATGGTCGATTTGGAAGTTCACAATGAAGGCCAATCATCATCACAAGGTAAACATGAGAATAATGACCTTTGGGAAATCATTTGGAAATCAAATGTCATGAATAAGATCAGGGCCTTTGGCTGGAAAATATGCAATGGAGCCATACCCACTAAAAGAAATCTTAAGATAAGGAAATGTATCAAAGATGATACATGTGAGTGGTGTGATTTGGGTAAAGAAGATATGGAGCATCTCTTTATTAAATGTCCTCTAAGTATGGAGATCTGGGCCAAATCGAGGCTACAATTGCTTATTGATAAAGAGAAGAAATATGAATTGGAAGATTGGTTAATTGAAACACGTAAAAAATATATCAAAAATGGTTGGGATCAGAATGAGGTCACGGCTTATTTGCTACTCACTCTATGGAACATATGGAAGGCGAAAATGAAGGGATTTCATGAAAAATCTCCATGGGTAGTCAAAGATATCCTGTTTAAAATTCAATCAACAATGGATGATATGTTTAAAAATAGAGATATTATTGAGAAGAGCATAAAAGAAATCAATGAAAAAAGAGTTGGTAATAACGAGGAAGAGATGATCGAGAATAACCCTATTCTTTCAGATGATGCAGAATATATCTTTATGAGTGACGCCTCGTTCAAAAAAGAATACGAACCTACAGGAATGGCGGCAATTGCTATTGATAAAGAAGGTAAAGTGGCCCATAGGATTGCGTCGAGATCTATTATTAGAAGTTCTATTGAAGGAGAATGTTGGGCGGTCCTTCTTGCTATGAGAAGGGCGGCTAGTTGTGATTTACGGAGTGTCTCTTTCTACTCCGACAACCTTGAACTGATTCAAGGTATTTCAAGAGAAGCAGGTCTTCGATGGCAAATTTCACCTTTCATTGCCGAAATGAAGAGCTGGTTGGCGAAGTTCCCTAATTGGAAGGTCAACTTCGTTAATAGGAAGTTTAATAACGTCACAGATCTCGCAGCTAAAAGTGCAAGACGGAACATTGATACGTCGAAATGGAAGAATGGTTCTTTAAATGATTTTTATATTTTCTTAAAATCGCTGTATAAACGTTCATAATGTTTACTTTCTCCTGAAAAAAAAAAAAAAAAAAAAAAAAATTGAAAAACACAGCCATGAATAATTAAAAATTAAAATAATTATTAAATAGCTTATAATTTTTTTTTTACCTCAATCGTTGTTTTGTTTGGAGTTTATAAAATCTCTACTTCTGCATAAGGATTTGTAAAAGACTTTTTTATTTATACTCAAGCCTTAAAACTCCTATAAAGTCCAATAAAATCCAATGAATTGAAAAGTCTAATAACTTTTGAATACTTCTAAATTTTAATGGATTTAAAAGAGTCTTGATTGAATACATCTAGATTTTAAAAGAGTTTTTAAAATCCTAATTGAATACACCAGGATTTTAATTACTTTTTAAAATCGTGATTGAATACCCCTAGACTTTCAAAGTCCAAAAAAATCCAACAAACTCTCACTTGAATACACCATCACTATTACAAAACAGTTGCCAAAAGCGTCCAAAAAAAATAAATAACAGTTGCCAAAAAATAAAAGTTACTCTGAAATTTGAAACCATTTTCAACATGAAATTTTTTAGGAGGTTTCAAAATAAAGTGTAAACAATAGACGTCATCTATGCCTCACATGCATTCATGTTATCTTTATTATTTTATAAGTGATGCTGATCAAAATATACGTTTAAACTATTTCACGAAACCTTATTCACATTGAGGAATGATCAAAAGGGGTGTTATGTGGATCAAATTGATCTCATTTGCATGATCTTAGAGAATATAAAATGTGACCACTCTTTAATTCTCTTTATTCATTTGGAAATGCTGGGGTGGCACATTCTTGATCATATAATTGATTCGTCAAAAGAAATTGATCTAGAAAGATAGAGATTTTTTAAAATCCTTACAACAAAAGATAAAGGCAGCAAATACCTTACATGATCTGAGCAACGTATAAGCTGATATATACCATAGGTTAAATTTGTGGAGCAACATTAGGTTAAATTTGTGGAGCAATATTATTATTTATACTAGTAATAAATAATTAATTTTAACTAGTTAGACACAGCCTAGGGACAAAAACTATTTGGTTGTTGGACGTGGGATTGAGATGTTTTAAACTTTACGAGGTTTATGAACCTCAAAATTATGTATAAACGCTAAATCTTTCGTCTTAAAAAAATTATCATTTATATTAAAATAATTAATTACAAAAAGTTGTTATTTTAAAAGAAGTGTTTGCTAAAAGAAGCATATAACAAAAGTACTTAATTATTAAATTAATTTTTTAAAATTTATTTTGTAAAAAATACCTAATAGAATAATTATTTATAGAAAATATTTCTGTTATATTTTTTTATACTTTTACTAACTTTATTATTAAATATATTATTTAATTTTTAATACAATATTTATTTTTAAATATTAAACAAATAATAAGGTATTTCTACCACCACCACCCTACCTCCACCACCACTACCACCACCACCACCACCACCATGTATTTAACCACCACTACAGCAAGCACAACCACAACCACCCACTACCACCACCTACTACAAATTTCATCACACACACGCGTGTCTTTGAATTTTTCTTTGAATCGTCATAACTAATTCTAAAAGAATCATAAAAATAAAAAATTTACATTTTTGAATAAAACAAATTAATACTTACGTCTATGATTTGTTTTGATTTTTTTTTTGTTTTTTTAAACAAAAAAATCGTAGACACGGAATTTCATGTTTAAAACATGAAATTCACTATTTGAAATAGTGATTTTTTTTTCGCGAACATGAAATTCATTATTCAAAACAGGAAATTCACTATTCAAAACATGAAATTCCGTGTCTGCGAAAAAATTCAAAAAATTCTAAAAGAATCATAAACGTAAATATTAATTTGCTTTATCCAAATATATAATTTTTTTTATTTTTTTTAGAATTAGTTATGATGATTTTAAAAATAATTCACGGATGCTCGTGTGTAATAGTTTTTGTTTGTTTTTTTTCTATTTTTTTAAATTACTATTTGGGTTGGGGCTAATTTTTATAAAGAGTCTTTTATAGACATTTTTTTATTAATAGTTTTATTAACAGACATTTTTTTATTATTGGCTTATTTTAAAAAGGGGTTATTAGTGAAAACATCCTCATAAAGTAGTTTAATATTTTTTTAAGCCTTTAATTATTTATTTAATTAAAAAATGTGTAATAGAATAATTATTTATTGAAAACATCTCTTTTATATTTTTTATACCTTTACTACCCTTATTATTAAATATATTATATTTATTTTTAAATATTAAACAAATAATAGGTTACTTCCACCCGCACCAACACCACTACCATGTATTTAACCACTACCACTACCATGAATTTAACCACCACTACAGCCACCACAACCATCACCACCTCCACCACCACCACCACCACCTACTACTGATTTCATCACACGCGTGCGTCCGTGATTTTTTTTTTTCAAAATCGTCATAACTAATTCTAGAAAAATCAGAAAAATAAAAAAAATTACATTTTTGGATAAAACAAATTAATATTTACGTCTATGATTTTTTTTGATTTTTTTTAAAAAAAAATTCGCATACACGGAATTCCATGTTTTAAACATGAAATTCAGTGTTCGAAATAGTGATTTTTTTTTCGCAGTCATGGATTTTCATATTTAAAACATAAAATTCCATGTTCAAAACATGAAATTCCGTTTGTGCGAAAAAAATCAAAAAAAATTCAAAAAAATCATATACGTAAATATTAATTTGATTTATCCAAATATATTAAATTTTTATTTATTTTTTTTAGAATTAGTTATGACGATTTAAAAAAAAATCACGGTCGCGCGCGTGTGTTTGTTAGTTTTTGTTTTGTTTTCTTTTTTAATTACTTTTTTCTTTTTTTAATTATTAATTATAGGGATAGTTTGGGGTGGAGCTCTTTTCTATAAAGTATATCGTATTCTAGGTATCTTTTTTAAATAAGTTTTTAATAGACATTAATCTATAATCGACTCTTTTAAAAAATCAATATACCTTTTTATTCTGTATATCACTTTTACTTTTAATTTAATATTATAATTTATATTTTTAATAAACATTTAAAGTATCAAAACAAAAGATATTTTAGTAATCAGGTATAATAATAAATGATATTTCTTACTTTGTCTGTAAAAGCAATTGTGACAACCTTTTGAAAACAGAGGAAGTAATTATTATAAACAATGACGGGTAAATAAGGTTAGGATTTTTTAGCCCATCGGTTACTCAAACTTTGTTTTAAAATATTAATTTATATGAGTAAAAAAAACTAAAATGCATTTCTTGATTATATAAAATTTAGTATAATTAGCAATTTCTTTTATATTGAAATCTTTGATTAACGTTTGTATTTATGCTTTTACATCTATGAATGACAATAAGTAGCATTTAATTGTGTGTTTTTATTTTGAACCACCAGGCCTGGATCAGTATCGTTTGAGCTCGAAATCAGCTGGAAGCGACAACTTTCCATTTTTATGCTCATCTTCATCTCTTTGAGTGGTACCTTATGCTCTTTTGACCTCTTCTTTTGATCTAAAACTCTAAACTTCACTTTTGTTCCTCATCTTGGTGCTTCCTACCATCCATGTATGTATGAACTTGATACTAAAACACACAAAGTAATGCACACAAGCTCTAAAAACACAATTATCATAATTTTGAGATGAGAAAGTGCAATGTGACAAAATAAACTCAAAAGTCTATCTAATAAGTCCAATTTTTTTCCTAAAATGATGTCTCCTAAGGGCATATATTTATCACAAAAAGGGAGACATCAGAATACAAATATGAAGTTAACGATATAAGTCCATGTGGAGACAATACCTCTTTATACTTACTTTTATTACTTGTGAACGATTCGTACACTTGCTAAAAGTAATCGATATTTCAAGGTGTGTTTTTTATCTCCATTATATGATCACACCTTGGGAGACGACAATGTGTTAAGCGTTGCATATACTTTCCCATGTAAAATTATAAATCTTACTAGAGACCTTACTATGACCAAGAAATTATATAACACTTTGTTAGCTCTCTCTCTTTTGATGAAGATACAGTATCCTAGTTTTTTTTACCTTTCTTCATTACTTAATAAAATAAGTCTAGTTTTTTTAATAATCTTCAAAGACTGTGTGCGTGGCCATACTTACCATCCTCTTGGTACAAATTAACCAAATATCGATGTCTAATATGTTGAATAGTGAATGGTTTAAACCCTGGTGAATAATGCATCATCTCAACCAACACCATTGGGAATTATAAGTTGTCTGATGGTGTTTATCGTGCATCCTTGACCTTTCCTCAAATTATTATAGTTGGGAAGTCAGTTCTATGTCCAATATTTTCTTCATTACCAATAGCCACGACCACTCCATCTTTGATAACATCCCTTTTACCAATAAACTCAACCAATGTCATGAACATTAATTATTACATTTTGTCAGAGAGATCTACTCGGGAAGTTTACCCCACGTAGGAGTCTGGAAAACAACCTATCCAAATGTTAAATGTTAATTCATAAGATAAAAATCACACAACCCTAGACCTCCTTCCGATTTTGGTTTTGTGATAGCCTCCAAAACTACCTAGTGAATATGATCTTTTGAGTTTGACCATACCAATACCTCGCCACAAGACTAGATAATTCTGTATAAGTGTTATTGGGAAGGAGTAAATTGACAGTGTATAATTTGACATGGTTTGTAGAATAAAGAAATTCCTTAACTTTATCATGTAATAGTTTTTCTTTGTAACCATGAGTTGGCGAGTTGAACTTGTCATTAATTCACTGCACGATATCTTTCGTCTCAATTCTAAATGTACCATTAAAGAAGTAAATATTTTGGCTTGTGGAGATTAAATTACTACCCTAAAAAACAATAAAAATAGAGATTCTCTTCCTACTCAAACATATTATAATGAATTATTCCTTTTTCTAAAAAAGCGTATAATAGCACGGTGGATTAAATGCACAAGGAAAAATATTGATATTTCTGATTGGATGGATAGGTCTCTTATTGCATCGGATTTATATCTTAGCAAGGTTTGTAATAATGTAAAATAATCTTGTTGGTTAATTCGGTTAAAAAAAAAAAAGCGAATTATTAATGAAGAATAGGTTAATAAAGTCTTGGTGCATACAATTTATTACCTACATAACCCTGACTCATTTGATTCTCAATTGGAGAGATAAGAGCCAAACAATAGAGAGATAAATTGTAAATGAAAAAAAAATTAATTTGAAGCTAAAGCCAGCTGGCAGTAAACTTGGAGAAAAATGATTAGAAGATTCTTGTTTCTTAGCTGGTATTCAGTGATGAGTACTGAAAAGGATGAGGGGAATGTAATATAATGTACATGGTCAGAAACTTTTGACAACTCAACAACACACTTTTCTGTATAAGAGTTGGGCTGCAGGGCTGAACTTGCACTTGAAAAATATGAATGGATTTTGATCTGATCTGATTTGATCCAAGTATGATAGTTAGGGCCCGGGTGAATCTAATTCGTGTAAGTAGTGCGTGAATTGAATTTGATCTGCTCCAAGTATCTAGTATATTTCAAGATAATGATTCTAAAGGCGGGCTGGTCCAATAAGCAAAAGGTTTGTCCTTCACGTGGCCGCCGATGCGTATAGAAGATTCACCGGCCCTATCTAGTAGCTAATAAAGCTCTATCCACTTGAATGGCCTTATAATTTTGGATTTAGCTACTTTCTCATCTAAGGATAAAAAGTACCTACTGCTACTGCTACTTGCTAATTAGTGCTAACTCTACTTCATCATGAATAGGATATGTGAGTACGTGGCCAAAATTCATCCTAGCCATAAACTTGATTCATCCGTTCATATCTATTGATTTTGTATGTTTTCTTTAATATTGCGCTGGCTGTTATCTTACCTCCCTCTATAGGTTGGACACTCGTTATATGTTATTCGCTTTCTGTTGTGGGTTTTTGATGTATTTTTTTAATGGTAATTTTCTCACCCGTTCCTTTTTTTTTTTTCTCTTTGGCAGTGTAAAACAAAACATTCATTCAAGCAACAATTAATCGATTTCAAGTTTGGAAAACCAAAGCGCAAGAGAAAACTGTCCTTCCATCATAACGGTCCTCCACCTAATAACTTGCGCGATAATTGTAATATTTTTATCGATCTAATATTTAGTGCCGGTTTGGTATTGCTTTTCGAAATAATCATTTAAAGTGATTTTAGATTCATTGCAATAATTTACACTTTTAAAATATTTTTAAAAAAAAAACACTACATTAGCTATTATTAAAATAACCACTTAAAGTGATTTTAGATGTCAATTTTTTTTTTTATATCTTTTACAAATATTTTGATTTTAATCAAAAAAACACTTTTAACTCCAAAATAATCAATCCCAAATGGGCTCTTAGCAACATCTATTTAATCATCGCAAATGACACTTAGGTGTCGTTTGTTTTTTAAATTGATAATATTTAAGGTTAAATAAACAATTGAATATCATTATATTTTGTTAAAAAGGTAATATTTGAATGAATCAAATTTAATTCTAAATTTTAATGAAGTCGATCAATTAACTGTCATTCAGATTTGAATTAGTTAGAAAAAAATAAACATTCTTATTAATTCAATATCTTAATAGATTAATATCTCATTAAATCCAAACAAATACCCTCTAAATTATTCGATATAAATTCTCTGATATATGTATTAAAATTGTACATAACATTCTTTCTCCTAAAGTTAGAATCGTCTCTCTAAAAAAAATCAACATATATCCAGATTTTCTTGAATAGCATGTAATTTTTATTGTGTTGATGGTGTTAGTCTTTTCTATGGTAAATATTATTGTTCAATTTTTTTTTTCTAAAAGTTTATTTTATCGATAGTATTGTTATGTCAATTTGTTGTTTGTATTTTGTTTACTAGTATGTTAAATTAACTTTTTCGATGAAGAAATCCTTCATTTATATATTTTTAGTTCGGTGAAACGTAAGATTAAACAAAGAGTATACAATATCCATTATATTACAAAACAGATTATCCACGAACCAACAAAAAAGACCAATTCTCAACTATTGTTTTTTAATACAAGAGATGTCCTAAAATCGTGAAATTAAAGCCAAATTACAAACAATTCATCAATTAAATTACCAAATGTATAACATATTGGGAGATTTCCAACCGAATCGATCCCACTTAAGTAGTTTCCATATATCGTCCGGAGGATTAATAAAACAAGAAAAATACAAGGGTCCATGATATGAACCCATCTGAACCAACCGGCACGCACACATGTTAGCCCCTCTGAAGATACTCTTAATCACGTAGGACATGTTCCTAGCAAAACTAACTTGAATGCTCTCAACCAAGAACGTAGTCGGCCCCTTTCGTGGTTCCAACTGGAGATCACCTCAGCACATCCTATGAATCAACTTTCACACACAAAATAGTGACTCCGATTTTGTCTGCCATTCTTTTTTTTTTTGTATGAAATTTTGTCTGCCATTCTCAAACCTTCAAGTATAGAGACTAATTCTGCAAACACTGGCTAGGTACAAATATTTCTCATGGTGAAACCCCAACCTAACTACCCTCTATATCACGGAAGACGCCACTTGCTTCTCCTATACGGAGTCAACTTATGTAGATTCCGTCTGTGTTCAGTTTTAGTCCATGGTTCAGTTTACCCTAGCTAATTATCTAAATGTAGTTTATCCTATAAACGAACTTTCGGGGTTAACTCTATTATTGAATACCACGTCATTTCTAGCATTCCATATTACCCCAATTCCGACACAAAAAAAAGATCTTCCTAGTGACTCCAACAAATATCCATGTAACCAGCGTGTTCTACCATTCATGAGCATCAAAAGTTGCAATATTGTTGGATCCAGCTGCTATCTCGTTATCAAGATGCTGCCCTCAATAAATTATACCTAGGTAATTGCCCGGAGCTTTCAAACATAACAACACAAGGATGCAAATTACTAGGTAAAAATGTCTCTTTGTGCGGTTGTTGTTGGGGTGAGAAAGGTGCATCTGGAGCTGAATTTTGGCGAGAATGAATGTAAGTACAACAAACACATGAGAACAACATTTACACAATTTCATAACCAAGTCCCTATCCCAAGTTTGCATTAGAGGTCTCTGCATAAGAAGTTGGTGTCGCCTAGGGTGTGATAAAATAAGATAAATAATAAGCCAGAAAACAACGCACTTTCACCCTAGACAGGCACAGTACTGCAAGTATTACAGGACGTATGCAAGTTTTAATGATAAGTTGAGTTCGTTCTCAAGGACTTAGTGTGTTAATCGAATGTGTAGAAATAACGAGTAAGAAGTAATTAATTAAAAGACAGGAAAATAAAAGGAATAAATTCGAAATTAATTAATTAAACTAAGGAAAATAAAGACAGTAAATTAAATACGAAGAAATATGAGATGAGAAGTATAGCTTAGGTTTTGCTAGTATGCACTAATCCTTCTAATTCTTTCTATTAAATCTAGTTAATAAGGGAGATAATTAGCTCTTAGATACTTAGTCAGGATTCTAAATTCCCATACCTTAGACCTTGAGAGCGACTAAGGGGGCTACGGACACACCACGAGGCTGGTTCAAATAGGGTTATCCTACGCCACTAGGGCCCTAAGCAATCAATTTCCATACATGGTGATAGTGATTAAATCATACCCTAATGACTATCTAGTTAGAATTAGTGTTGTCGGGACCAATATCGACACTAGACGTTATGTGGTGTTTCAATAATTAGACACCCAGCTAAGGTGATCATCTAACTACTATTAAGGTAATCCTATACTTATTCACTACCAAGGAAAACAGTCATTAAATCAAAACACATTAACAAATATACGGGTAAGCAGCTAATATCACATTAAAACATAAAATTCTCAAAGAAACTTAGATAGAAAGAAATTAGAATTCATAGATTATACATGATGCAAAACCCAAGCTATGGGAGGTTTAGTTCATATCTGAAGGAAATAAACTAAAAGAAATAATAAAAGACATCATCTTGCTCTCTAAATAACTTGGAAGAATAAAACCTTAAGAACTAATTACTATGAGGCAAGGATGATTTACAAGTGATATAAGGGTGTATTTATAGGTGTTTAGAAGACCGAATTTGTTTTCTTGAAGGAGAATGTAAGTAGTGGACTCGAAGCCCAACTCAAATTCGTAACCCTAAAACATGAAATCAGGCCCGTTTTTGTTTTGGTCCTAGCAGCTTCAATACTCATCCGTTTGACGCGTATGAGTAGTCGAAATTCATCGTCTCGGAAAGATATTCAACTTTTCTCTTGACCGTTTCTCCAAATTCCACACCGATTTTGAAATATAAGCTGATTTGTGGTCGTAGGTGCAGAAATTCAGAATTAAGGCAGCGTTTCCTTTTCCATGCTTTTAGCTTTTGTTTCCTTATCTCCAATTACCATGCTTATCTATTTCCATATCTTGTATTCTTTGACTTGGACTCTAATTAATCTCCATAATTATCTTTAAAGCTTCACACTAAATAAATAATTAAACCCAATATGCTCTAAAAATATTATTTTACTAAATCAAGACTCAAAATAGGAAAGTGCACTATTTCTCAAGAAAAACGATTAGAAAGACTATTAAATCACTAAAAATGATGTCTCATCTTAACATAAATCTATCACAAATGAGGAGACATCAGAAGTACTTTTGAGCCTTCTCATTGTTGCTGTACTAAGGACCCTCTCGAGGTCCTAGTGGTGTCAATTTGGAATCCAATCTCAGAGATGCCTATCCTGAGGATGGTACCCCCTCGATAGACCATATTCTCATAAGGAGGTTCTTAAATTCATTGTCACCGATCTCCCAAGTAATACTCTCTTTCTCTTTATTTTGATTTTCCTATCTTTTCTTACAGCTTCATAATTTACCTCCTCATTGTTTTATATATAGCTTCCTCAACTCTCCACAAGGGCTAAAAACCTATAGAAAAACCTACATCTTCTCGGGATGCTCCTGCTCGGAAGCACAAAGCTGGTGTTTGTGCCCTAATACGAATGAATGAAGCAAGAGAAAGACAGTTTCTTCCAAAGGTCAAATGATGATGGCTGCTAAGGGGACTTCCGAGGTTGGTGGGGGAATTTGCTGACATTTCTTTACTTCCTTCAAGTTTTTCCAATATCGTAGACGACCTTTCATCTTGGGTGGAATCTCTTTGATGTGAGAGGGATGAAGCTAGGTAAAAGCTGATAGATTATCAGAGGAAGATGCTCGAGACTGAGAAAATGGCAGAGGAGATGTTAAATCAATTTTATCAGGCCAGAAAGAAGGACAAGAAGGAGTTTAAAGGGGGAATTCAATCGGAGGGTGATAGAGTTTTGCACCCTTTCTGTACAACTCAACGCTTAACAAGAATATCTACTACATATGGAGCATATCCTTAAGAAAAATCCCTACCTTGAGGATATGGTAAATCCTAATGTTGTTTCAGTGCTTCTTATGCATTTTACTGAATCTTCCCCTCCGACCAAGTCTTCCTCTCCGACCACTTTTGTTGCACGACTCGAGGATATGCTTTCTTTTAATGTTATCGAGGTTAATGTTACCCTGACTTTAGTGGATGGTAACAGTACTATTGGTGGTTCTACTGATGAAACCATTTCTTCTTTAACAAATTAAGTACTTTCTTTCCATCTTTCCTAGACTGTGTTTATTTTTGTTGCTTTGTTTGTAATGAGGCTCTCGATACATAAGATTTATATGTTATCTTGGATTTTATAATTATTAATGGATCCTTTGACACTTTTTTATATATAACTATATCCATTTTTCTTTTTGCTTGCTTTCTATATATTTCATACTCGATGATGTCTCTCTATTTTTGATATATTAATCTATACTTTAGACATCATTTTAGGGTTATTTAGTAATTAATTTTGAGATTTTCTACATTTATTCATACTATGCACTTTCTTGTCTAGTTTTAGGTATTTTGCCATTTTATGAGTTTTTGCACATAATTTGTGTGTAATTTGTGTAAAACTTAGGCATGTGAAAGCTATTACACCTATGGAAACTGATTTGTAGTGGAAAAGTAAAGGAAATCCCTTAGTCAAAGTAAAAAAAGGATAAGTTTGGATATATTTGGAAAGTAAAGAAGCTGCCAAAACTACAGATTTGTCCACTAATTAAATTGTTGCAGAAAATTTGTCTTAATTAGGAGGATCTATTTATATCAGCCAGTAGATCTTTCAAATGCGGTAGTTTCCATATACAAAACATTAAATTCTAATAATTACCGAAAAAGATATGACCAAATCAATATCTGCTAAGGTTTAGCCCCTCTTACAAGTTAGGAGTACGAATTTTGGTAAGATCAGGACTCCTTAAATTGGGAATTAATCCTAATTTCGACCAAGGGCCTATATATATCCATTCCTATCTTAGAGGAATCATCCTTGGTCAGTCCGAGAGCATCAAAATACCAAGAGGAAGCTTACATCAAGAGAAGAGAAAACTAGAAGGAGTTGAACAACCATTCATGCCTTTCCAATCCTTCAAATTTGTAATTTATTTTCTTTCTTTCTTTAGTATGAACTAAATCTATTTAGCTTGAGATCAGCATATGGGTATGAACCCTAGACTTGTTTTATATCTATTTTAATTTGGGATATATTAGACATTTAATTGAAATTATTGTTGCTCTCTCTGCTTTTATGTGCTTTGATTTATTGTATGTAGTTCTTGCGGTGTACAACGTATAGGATTACCTTATCAGTAGTTAGATGGTCACCCAGAAGGGGTGTCTAATTATTGAAACACCACATAAACGTCTAGTGTATTAGTGATCCGGAAAGGCTTGCCTAACTAGATAGTCACTAGGGTTTGAGATTAACCACCGATTATTACGCAGGGTCCTCTTACCCAAGTCCCTTGGTAATTGTTAGGTCGCCACCTAAGTCCACCAGGAAGGTTGTTAGGAGGAATATAGAATTTTGTCTATTGCATATCATACAATTCTCCCTTACATAAATAGGTTATAACACAAGCTAGTGGGGATTACTTGCTAGATCGCGAGCTAAACACTCATACTACTTTTTTCTATTTATTTATTTCCATGTCTTTATTTTATTTAGTTAATTTTTTAGAGTCATAAAACAAAACAAATATTTCATAGTCTTTTATTTCCAACGTATTATTCTTCTAGCTTCCTTATTTGCACTTTATCTTTGCATAAATTCTCCTAACTTTCGTAGTCTCTGAGGAAGAATTCTACTTATCATTAAAACTTGTGTACGATCTGTGAAACTTGCAGTGAGTAACGTGTTTTGGTTAGGGTGTTAAGTGCATATTTATTTATCATTATCTTATCATGTCCTAACTGACACCAAGTTTTTGGCGTCGCTGCCGGGAACTACATCGTCAGTCTTAGTTAGTTTTATTTTACACTTTTTGTTTTTAGTTTGGTTTATTTCAGGTTATTCAGATGGAAAGTTTGAGAAATCTTGATCTTCGAAATTCATTCAAAGTGAAAACTAGAGGAATCCGCCCTCCAAAAATCCAAGCCGCTAAATTCAAGCCTGATCCAGGCATGATTGAACAGTTTTCGAGTTCTGGCCGATTTAGTGGTGCTGCACATCGGGATCCAATTCGTTATATTAAAAAATTCATGTAGATCTGTGATGCCTACATAATCAAAGGTGTCACACAGGAACATATGTACTACATTATGTTCCAGTTCTTCTTAACTGGAAGTGCAAGCGATTGGTATGACTACCAACACCCTGATTCAATTCCAGATTGGGGTAAACACCAAGAAAAATTCCCAGACCGATTTTACCTGATTAGTAGTTGCTTAAAAGATATGTTGGAGTTAGAAAATTTATGCAAGAAGAAGGGGAAATTGTTGGTGAAGCATGGTTACGTTTTTATGAAAAGAAAGAGAGGTGTCCATTCCACGTCTCCTCGCCCGAATATCAATTGACCATGTTCTATGGAGGACTCAACAGCGAGTCCAAGGCAAAGGAAAATAATTTAGGAGAGGGAAGTTTTGTGTTATTAGATCTAGAGAATGCTCATATCATCATAGAAAGAGTTATTGAAACTGAAAGAAGTTGGCCGTTAGAAAGAGGAATAAAAGGCTGAAGATACCTTAGAAGCTCTAAGGATCGAAGAATTAAGTCAACAACTCAAGGAATTACAAGAACAATCACACTTAGAGAGCAGTTTCGTAGCTCCGGTAAATCACACAATACCTCCTTGTCCTGGTTGTGGAGAAAAAAAATTCGTGGAAGAATTGCATTAATAATCCAGCTTCGATTTCCTATGTATCTCATCAAGAAGTCCATTATTCAAATGATAATTATCATCATTCAGGAAATCACGCTAATTATTATTCCCCACAAAATCAGAATTGGGTTGAAAATCAAGGTAACTATTATCCAACTCAGCCTCAAAATTATTATCCAACTGCTTTTATGTGCTTTGATTTATTGTATGTAGTTCTTGCGGTGTACAACGTATAGGTTTTCCTTAACAGTAGTTAGATGGTCACCCAGAAGGGGTGTCTAATTATTGAAACACCACATAAACGTCTAGTGTATTAGTGATCCGGAAAGGCTTGCCTAACTAGATAGTCACTAGGGTTTGAGATTAACCACCGATTATTACGCAGGGTCCTCTTACCCAAGTCCCTTGGTAATTGTTAGGTCGCCACCTAAGTCCACCAGGAAGGGTGTTAGGAGGAATATAGAATTTTGGCTATTGCATATCATACAATTCTCCCTTACATAAATAGGTTATAACACAAGCTAGTGGGGATTACTTGCTAGATCGCGAGCTAAACACTCATACTACTTTTTTCTATTTATTTGTTTCCATGTCTTTATTTTATTTAGTTAATTTTTTACAGTCATAAAACAAAACAAATATTTCATAGTCTTTTATTTCCAACGTATTATTCTTCTAGCTTCCTTATTTTCATTTTATCTTTGCATAAATTCTCCTAACTTTCGTAGTCTCTGAGGAAGAATTCTACTTATCATTAAAACTTGTGTACGATCTGTGAAACTTGCAGTGAGTAACGTGTTTTGGTTAGGGTGTTAAGTGCATATTTATTTATCATTATCTTATCATGTCCTAACTGACACCAAGTTTTTGGCGTCGCTGCCGGGGACTACATCGTCAGTCTTAGTTAGTTATATATTACACTTTTTGTTTTTAGTTTGGTTTATTTCAGGTTATTCAGATGGAATGTTTGAGAAATCTTGATCTTCGAAATTCATTCAAAGTGCAAACTAGAGGAATCCGCCCTCCAAAAATCCAAGCCGCTAAATTCAAGCCTGATCCAGGCATGATTGAACAGTTTTCGAGTTCTGGCCGATTTAGTGGTGCTGCACATCGGGATCCAATTCGTTATATTAAAAAATTCATGTAGATCTGTGATGCCTACATCATCAAAGGTGTCACACAGGAACATATGTACTACATTATGTTCCAGTTCTTCTTAACTGGAAGTGCAAGCGATTGGTATGACTACCAACACCCTGATTCAATTCCAGATTGGGGTAAACACCAAGAAAAATTCCCAGACCGATTTTACCTGATTAGTAGTTGCTTAAAAGATATGTTGGAGTTAGAAAAATTTATGCAAGAAGAAGGGGAAATTGTTGGTGAAACATGGTTACGTTTTTATGAAAAGATAGAGAGGTGTCCATTCCACGTCTTCTCGCCCGAATATCAATTGACCATGTTCTATGGAGGACTCAACAGCGAGTCCAAGGCAAAGGAAAATAATTTAGGAGAGGGAAGTTTTGTGTTATTAGATCTAGAGAATGCTCATATCATCATGGAAAGAGTTATTGAAACTGAAAGAAGTTGGCCGTTAGAAACAGGAATAAAAGGCCGAAGATACCTTAGAAGCTCTAAGGATCGAAGAATTAAGTCAACAACTCAAAGAATTACAAGAACAATCACGCTTAGAGAGCAGTTGCGTAGCTCCGGTAAATCACACAATACCTCCTTGTCCTGGTTGTGGAGAAAAAAAATTCGTGGAAGAATTGCATTAATAATCCAGCTTCGATTTCCTACGTATCTCATCAAGAAGTCCATTATTCAAATGATAATTATCATCATTCAGGAAATCACGCTAGTTATTATTCCCCACAGAATCAGAATTGGGTTGAAAATCAAGGTAACTATTATCCAACTCAGCCTCAAAATTATTTTCAAGCTCAACCACAACCAATCTATCAACAATTGAAAAAGTATGAAGATTACTATTAAGATCCACATTATAATTCATATTTAACGCAATAAGCTACATATGATCAACCTTCATCGCAACCTTCAAGTTTTGATCAGAATCTAGATAGTTTAGTGGATGCTTTGAAGGAAAACATGAAGGTGAGTGAATAAAGATTTAAAGGACAAGAGAGAGCTCAAGAATACACTATCACAAATTGCTAGTTCAATACAAATCAGGACAAATGGGAAACTTTCGAGCGATACTATAAGCCCTCGAGATGATGCTTGTCATACAATTGAGTTAAGAAGTGGAAAACAATTACCTCCGCCTAGAGTGGAAGAAACAGGACAACCAAAAGGACCAACCCCTATTCCTGAAGAGGCGGTTAAAGAAACAGTTGAAGATAAAATTGAAGAGATAATTGAACCAAAGAGTGTCTCTACAGAAAAGACACCAGAAAAGAAGAAAAGCTCAGTGGTGAACAACACACTTCCTCCTCCACCATTCCCTTCACGTCTCAAAAACAAGAACAATGAAAAAGAATTCAAGAAGTTCCTTGAAATGGTGAGCAAATTAGATATCAACATACTGTTTGTAGAAGCTCTCAAGAGAATGCCAACATATCATAAATTCATAAAGGACATTCTTTCTAACAAACGAAGCTTAGAAACTGGGGAATTGATTGGATTACCTTAGGAGTGTAGTGTTATATGTCAAAGCAAGTTGCCATAGAGTTACAAGATCCCAAAAGTTTTACATTTCCTATTGCCATTGGCGCAGGATGGACCAGGGAAGCATTATGTGATTTAGGCGCGAGTATCAATCTCATGCCAAAGTCCCTGTTTGAGAAGCTCAACATAGGAGAGGTAGTACCTACTTCAGTTGTATTACAAATGGCGGATCACTGCCTCTCTCGGCCAGTAGGTAAAATTGAAGATGTTTTAGTTAAAGCTGGTAGTTGGTGTCGCCTAGGGTGTGATAAAAATTAGATAAATATAAGTCAAGAAAACTACGCACTCTCACCCTAGACAGGCACAGTACTGCAAGTATTACATGACGTATGCAAGTTTTAGTTGATAAGTAGAGTTCGTTCTCAGGGACTTAAGTGTGTTAATCACGTGGGTAGGAATAACGAGTAAGAAGTAAATAATTAAAGACAGAAAATAAAAGCAAATAGATTTCGAAATTAGGAATTAAACTAAGAAAATCAAAGAAAATAAAATAAAATACGAAGAATATGAGATGAGAGATATAGCTTAGGTTTTGCTAGTATGCACTAATCCTTCTAATTCTTTCTATTAGATCTAGTTAATAAGGGAGAATATTATCTCTTGTATACTTAGTCAGGATTCTAAATTCCCATTCCTTAGACCTTGAGAGCGACTAAGGGGGCTACGGCACAACCAAGAAGCTGTTTCAAATAGGGTTATCAAACGCTACTAAGGCCCTAAGCAAACAATTCATTCAATTGGCGATATGGTGATTAAAACAAACCCTAATGACTATCTAGTTAGAATTAGTTTTGTCAGGACTAATATCGGACACTAGACGTTATGTGGTGGTTCAATAGTTAAACACCCAGCTAAGGTGACCATCTAACTACTATTAAAACAATCCTAAAGTGATCAGTTCTAGGACATGCAATAAATCAAAACACATAAACAAATATAAAGGTAAGAAGCTAATATCAGATTAAAACATGTAATTCCCAAAGAAACTTAGATAGAAGAATTAGAATTCATAGATTATACATGATACAAAACCCAAGCTATGGGGAGTTTAGTTCATACCTGAAGGAAATAAACTAAAAGAAATTACAAAAGACATCATCTTGCTCTCTACAATAAACTGGAAGAATAAAACCTTAAGAACTAATTACTATGAGGCAAGGATGATTTTACAAGTGATATAAGGGTGTATTTATAGGTGTTTAGAAGAACTAATTCGTTTTCTTGAGGGAGAAGCAAAGTGGTGGACTCCAAGCCCAACTCAAATTCGTATGGAAATAAAGATAAATTCTGCTGAACTGTTTTGAGCATATCTTCTTCGTTATTCGTCGGTTTTTGCTCCACAATATACCAAAAGAATCCTCAGCGAATTATCTACGTCCCCATTAAAGGAATTTACCAAAATCGTCTTCTTTTTGGAGTTATCACCACTTCTTCAGGCGTTGCTGCAGAATTTCAGATTTAGGCAGCTTTTCCTTTTCCATATTTTTAGCTTTTGTTTCCTTATCTCCAATTACCATGCTAATTCTTTCCATATCTTGTATTCTTTGACTTGGACTCTAATTAATCTTCATAATTATCTTTAAAGCTTCACACTAAATAAACAATTAAATCCAATATGCTCTAAAAATATTATTTTACTAAATCAAGACTCAAAATAGGAAAGTGCACTATTCTCAAGAAAATCGACTATTATGACTTCTAAATCACTAAAAATGATGTCTCATCCTAATATAAATCTATCACAAATGAGGGGACATCAGTAGTGTTATATTTCCTCGTAATTTTATTATTCTTGACTACGACGTGGATAAGAATGTCCCCATCATCTTGGGTAGACTATTCTTAGCCACGGGGGAGTACACTAATATATGTTTAGAGTGGTGAATTTATCATGAGGGTCCATGACAAAACTGTACGATTCAATGTGTTTAAGGCTATGAAATATCCAAATACGAAAGCTGAATGCTTTAAAATAGATGCCATGAGAAAAATCACACAAGAAGTTTTCAATGAATCAAGGTTTGATGACACCTTAACAATAGCCTTAGCACTTTTTAGGTCGAAAATGAAATGCATTAATTAAAATATTCTTACAATTTAGCCAATCCCTATTGGACGGAAGTAACAACAAAGAAGGTTTGCTGATAGGAGAAGAGGAGTGAATCTTCAAAGGCTAAACAAATAGGCTCTAGGCTTTTGTTCATCAACATTCATGATTTTGGATCTCTTAACAAAAGAGATTTTCAAGTTATACGAAATCTTACAATTTCTAAACTTCTTAACTAACACTCGTAACACTACTAGTTTGGAAACTTAAGTTGCTGCAATCAATTTCCACAAAGTCTGAAATAAAAGCACAAGCTACATTCTTTCCTTTCTTTCCTCTAGCCTCTGCTTTGGTATCTGAATTGACTTTCAGATTCTTAGCATAGTCTTCTACCATTCTTCCCGCCTCATGATAATACAGTGAACATAGAGGTAGAAAATACTAACTTCTGTCTTAACAAGATAATCAAGCCCTGCACCAATGTAAAGAATTAAATGCAACAAAATAAATTAATTTGATCAAATTCCAACTTACAGCAACAAAAAACTGCATTTTATCCTTTAAGTTAGAGGAATACTCTAATTTCAGTATGTTCCAAATCAAACCAGACTTGATTTTAATAACTGTACCTAAGTGTGAAGGAAGGTTAAAACAATATCTCTGTTTAGCCAAAAACATAAAAAATTTAGCCTAAGAAAACGAAGTAAAATGAGCGCAACTAAGTCCAGAAAATCTGAATCTTTGAATTGGGTTAGCACCATAGTTAACAGTACAGAAAATTTCTTCAAAAGTTTTGTTTGTAAAGTCTAAGCAATTGGTTTTAAAAACCAACTTAACCAAGTAAATAGTAGTGTCATTAGACCCCTTATTCACTTCACAAAACATTATCTTATGAATAGAAATAGCTAATAACGTTTTTTATAACAAAACTAATCTGCTCTTTCTCAATCATATTAATACAATAGAACAAAGTCCAGGATGTACCTGTCTAGACACCAATGCTTTTACACACGCATTCTGAAATCCTACACTTTTCAGCGAGTTGATGTAAACAACCATCAAGAGACAATTTATACTTACATATTTAAAAAATTAAAGTTTTATCCTTATTTTTGAAATTTAAAAATGTATCTACTAAGTAATAAATACTAGTAGACATTAATGCAAAGAAATTCGAAATCTCACCAAAGGCCCATAAGGCCTGGATTTCGATTTTGAGTTGTATTACTTGAAAGACTGGATCTGCACTTCAAGATCCATATCTGCTCTGGGTTGGGAGAGTGAAGAAACTGGTGTCTCTACTTCTTCGATATATGGGCTTGGAGCCGCTGTTGTTCCCTGATTTGGGCTGTGATCGGCCGACCAAGGTTTGAAAGAGCCCAAGAAAATGGGCCATCAGCATAGGGCTTGTGCCGTGCTAGGCAATAGTTGTTATGGGGCTCGTATAGGGTTTGGACAGCCGTTTTCGGTCCAGGCTGTGAAAGGGATGGCAGCGGTAAAAGATCGGCGGCCTAGCTGGAGAGGCTAAGTGATGGAGTATCGACAATTGAGAGGCTTGTAAGAAAGGAATTGTCTTGTTCGTGATCCTTGGTTTTCATCCACATTTCTCGATAGCCTTATCAATATGAAATACATTTATGCATGATCTCATTTTTCTTGTGATTGGGTATATGTCACTATTGGTGGTTTGGTACACTCTCCCGTTGTAATGGGGTTTCTTGTGAATGCTACCTTTCATTTAATAGCCTTAACACTTGATTCACCATATATATATATATGAAGATTTAGCCAAAGAAGTTGATGCTCTTGACTCAGATGACGGTAGACTTAAAGCAAGAATTCATGAACAACATAGAGAGGCAAGAGACATTGAACCAATAAAGAAACCATCTTGAATATGTCCTCCTGTTCTTGAGGAAAATCCTCTTCATGCTCATTTCCGTTATGCGTAGTTAGGTATTAACAAAACTTTTCCTATTATTATTTATGCTAACCTTTCAGGTCCTCAAGATGATAAGTTACTGCGTGTGCTTCAAGCTAACAAAGAGGAAATTGGATGGACTATAGTCGATATAAAGGGGATTCGTCCTACCATTTGCCAACACAAAATCATTCTTGAAGACGAAGGATGGCGTTCTATAGAAGGGCAAAGAAGACTTATGCCAGCAATGAAGGAGGTGGTAAGAAAAGAGGTGATCAAGTTACTATATGCGGGTATTATCTTTCTGACTTTGAGTAGTGAGTGGGTTAGTCCATTGCAATGTGTTCCAAATAAAGGAGGTATCACTACCATCCTTAATGATAAAAACAGAGTCATTCCATCAAGAACAGTTATGGGGTTGAGAGTGTGCATGGACTACTGAAAGCTCAACAAAGCCACGAAAAAAGATCACTTCCCTTTGTCGTTCATCGATAAAATGTTAGACAAGCTTGCGGAGAGAGAGTATTACTGATTCCTTGACGGATATTCTGGCTATAATCAGATTTGTGTAGATCTTACTGATCAACTGGAAAACAACTTTCACTTGTCCGTTTGTCACCTTTGCATATAGAAGGATGCCGTTTGGGTTATGCAATGCACCTGCCACGTTCCAGAGGTGTATGATGGCTATATTTTGGGACATGATTGACAAATTCTTAGAAGTATTCATGGATGACTTTTCAATATTTGGAGATAGTTTTTATGAGTGCGTTAACAATCTTGAAAAGGTACTTCTGCGATGCAAAGAAACAAAACTTGTTCTTAATTGGGAAAAATGCCACTTCATGGTTCGAGAAGGAATTGTGTTGGTACATAAATTTCCAAGTGCAGGAATGGAGGTTGATCGTGCTAAGATTGAAGTTATAAAAACCATACCACCTTCTGTTTTTGTTAAAGGTGTTAGAAGTTTGTTGGGTCACGTAGGAATTTATCGAAGATTTATAAATATTTCTCAAAAATTGCCAAACCGCTTTCTGCTTTACTTGAGAAGAATACTCCCTTCAATTTTAATAACACATGTCTTGAAGCATTTTTTACGATTAAAGGGAAACTCATCTCCATACTAATTGTCATACCTTCAGATTGGAAATGCTCCATTCGAAATTATGTGCGATGCAAGTGATCACGCTATGGGAGTTGTGTTAGGCCAAAGAAAAGAGAAGATCTTTCACACGATATATTATGCAAGTAAGACCTTTACAACTGCCCAATTGGACTATACGGTGGCGGAGAAAGAGTTATTATCTGTAGTATATGCTTTTGATAAGTTTTGTTCCTATCTACATTGGATGAAAACTATCGTATATACGGATCATTCAGCAATAAAGTATCTTATGGAGAAAAAGGATGCTAAGCCGCGTCTTATTAGATGGGTATTATTGCTACAAGAAATTGACATAGATATTCTAGACCAAAAAGGGTGTGAGAACCAAGTAGCTGATCTTATATCCAGGCTCAAAGGATCTAATGTTAACACATGACCAGAATTGGTCAAAGAGGTATTCCCTGATGAACAACTTTTTACTATTAAAGATGTGTTTGTTCCTTGGTATGAAGATATAGTTAACCTCATAGTGAGTGGTGTATTCCCTACAGATTTCAATCCACAACAACGAAAGAGGTTAAGCCATATAGCAAGACATATCTTTCTGGATGAGCCCTATCTCTTCAAAGTTTGTAGTGACCAAGTTATGAGAAGATGTGTCCATGAGGGTGAAACAAGGAAAATCATTGCAAGGAGCCATAGTTCACCATATAGTGTCCACTTCAAAGGCAATATAACCGCAACTAAAATTCTTCAATCCAGATTCTATTGGCCTACCCTACACAAAGACTGTCATCAGCTCGTTCAGACTTGTCAAGATGCCAATTCATTGGCAAGATATCAAAAGAGACGAGATGCCACTCAGTAATGTTTTAGAAGTACAAATTTTTGATGTATGGGGTATAGATTTCAAGGGACCTTTCATCTCTTCCCATGGTAATTTTTATATGTTGCTAGCAGTAGATTGTGTGTCAAAGTGGGTAGAAGCAGTGGCAACACCAAAGAACGATATCGAGACAGTTATTTCGTTGCTTAAATAAAATATCTTTTCAAGACATGGTACACCACGTGTTCTCATTAGAGATAAGGTGCACACATTATAAATTTTCAATTGAGAGTTGTCCTTTGTAACTTGGGGGTGAGACACATCACAACAACAAGTTATCATCCTGGTGTCGCCTAGGGTGTGATAAAAATAAGATCAAATTAAGTATGGAAAACTATGCACTCTCACCCTAGACAGGCACAGTACTGCAAGTATTACAGGACGTATGCAAGTTTTAATGATAAATAGAGTTCGTTCTCAGGGACTTAAGTGTGTTAAACGCGTAGGAACAAATAACGAGTAAAAGTAAATAACTAAAAAAAACAGTAAATAAATATTTGGTTTTTCGAGATTAAGAATTAAAACTAAATTAAAGCTAAAAAATAAAGACAATAAAATAAAAGATAAGAATATGAGATGAGAAGTATAGCTTAGGTTTTGCTAGTATGCACTAATCCTTCTAATTCTATCTATAGATCTAGTTCATAAGGGAGAATATTAGCTCTTGGTAATACTTAGTCAGGATTCTAAATTCCACTACCTTAGACCTTGAGAGCGACTAAGGGGGCTACGTCACAACCAAGAAGTGATTTAAAATAGGGTTATCAAACGCCACTAAGGCCCTAAGCAAATACTGCAAGTCTTGGTGATACGGTGATTAAAACAAACCTTAATGACTATCTAGTTAGAAGTATGTTTTGTCAGAACTGCTATCGACACTAGACATTATGTGGTGGTTCAATAGTTAAACACCCTGTCAAGGAGAACATCTAACTACTCTTAAAACAATCCTAAAGTGATCAGTTCTAGGAAAGACATTAAATCAAAACACATAAGCAAATATAAAGTAAGAAGCTAATATCAGATTAAAACATATAATTCCCAAAGAAACTTAGATAGAAGAATTAGAATTCATAGATTATACATATGCAAAACCCAAGCTATGGGAAGTTTAGTTCATACCTGAAGGAAATAAACTAAAAGAAATAATAAAAGACATCATCTTGCTCTCTACAATAAACTGGAAGAATAAAACCTTAAGAACTAATTACTATGAGGCAAGGATAATTTACAAGTGATATAAGGGTGTATTTATAGGTGTTTAGAAGACCTAATTCGTTTTCTTGAGGAATTGTTAAGGTAATGGACTTCTAGCCCAACTCAAATTCGTATGGAAATAAAGATAAACACTGCTGCGTTGTTTTGGTCATAACTTCTTTATTATTGGTCCGATTTTGCTCCACAAGATACCAAAAGAATCGCAACAGAATTTCCTACGCCCTTTAGGAGTAATCTACCAAATTCGGCCTCTTTATTAGGTAAAAACGCCTATCTTTGCAGAATCCCAGAATTAGGCAGCTTTTCCTTTTCCATCTTTTTAGCAATTCTTTCCTTATCTCCAATTACCATGCATATCTCCTTCCATAAGTTGTTGTCTTTGACTTGGACTCTAATTAAGCTCCATAATTATCTTTAAAGCTACACACTAAATAAACAATTAAACCCAATATGCTCTAAAAACATTAATTCTACAAATCAAGACACAAAATAGGAAAGTGCACTAAAACTCAAGAAAATCGACATTATTGACTTCTAAAACACTAAAAATGATGTCTCATCTTAACATAAATCTATCACAAATGAGGAGACATCAAGACCCCCAACTCAAAGTTGTATCGTCCCGATACAATAAAAGATAAAAACATAGGGAAGTCTAGAAATACACACTTATAAAATTTTCAACACAGGAAAAACATAGCAGAATATATAGAATAAACTTAAAGCACACAGCTCAGAAAATTTCATGCAATAATATTCATAAACTACATACCTGTACACTTCTCATATCTACAGTCAACACGGCTTGATTTCAAGATCAGATTAGTTTCGCAATGTAAGAAGGATTGGGACTTTACTCAGTTCCCCAAGAGAGCTATAGATTGTTCATCAAACCTCACTAGTATCCAAGAATCCACTTAACTAATCTCTAATGGCTCAATCACTTCTCAATTACATAACAAAGAATCACAAGGTCTTTTAAGGTTGTAATGTAGGCTTAGGGACGGTATGATCATATATTTGGATAATTTGGAGTGAGCTTTTGGCTCTCTCCTCACTAGCCATCAACGAATCGCCCTAGAGCTTGAGTTACTCTCATAAACGTTTCTCACTCAACCCAATGAATTCCTTGATGCACAATTTAGCATCCCCAATAACCCAATTAAAGCTTAAGATGTTCACATAAATATCCACTTTGCCGGTCCGAATATATATATTTTCTTTTCTTTTCAAATCAATTCTCTTTTCTATAGCTATGACTCTCTTTTAATGTTGAGATATCACGCTAATTTTCTCATATATATATTTTTTTCTTTTAATGCCCTTGTTGGCAATATTAGCTCGAAGCTTCTTTTTCATTCACTATTACCCCAGCAAAGGGTTACAATACAAATCTGTGAATCATCATCAATAATAAGCACAAAGCACAATTTATAAGCTCAAAATTCCCAACATAATAACAATTCCCATAATGGTGGACCCACCACCCCAAACTCAAGCTCTAAAACAACTGTCTAAGCATCGCGATTCGAGTGCGGGTCATATGGAAAAGTCCTAAAAATCTAAAGGATATGGCTTATAATGTGTTTCAATAAAAAGGCTTTAGAAAGGCTAGAAGGGGCTAAGAAGGATATAACTTTTAAACTCAAAAATCACAAGGTGAGAAGGTATAAAAAGGCTTCAAAGGCTTAAAAATATGAAAGAACCGCCTTGATCACTTTCTACACTATGTAATTCAGAAAATTTCTTACCTTTAGCACTTTCATCAAATGGTTTTTTAACTAGCTTGGATCTCACGGCCTACACACTTCTCAAGGTTCCCTGAGATCGAACATACTTTCTATCGCATTGCTCACTAATATTTTCTTTACTATCAACGTGTGTTTTCCTGCAAATACTCAAAGCATACAAATACATAGCTCATAAACATATCACTTACTATCATTAATCTACTGAGCTCATGCTTTCAAGTTATTAAACACACTCTACATCTAATTCCCATGCATCAAAAATTTTAATTTCACCCAAAAACAGAAACATGGAGATGAGAGACAACGAATCCCCACACCCCCAACTCAAAAATGAGCCGTGTCCCCACGACTTGAAAAAGACTCGAAAACAGAAATTAAAATTAGCAGATAGACATATTTACAGAAATGGTAAGGAAGAAAGAGACCATACTCTCGAGGCTATTGCCTCGCATCATTGATATCCAAGGTTGGAATTGCTGGACCTTTCGTTAATTGCTCAAGGAGTTTCATGATGTGCACTTGATTCGCGTTGATTTGTGCCACATCATTGACCAAGGAAGTTTGAGCTGCTTCAAATTTCGTTAAACGCTCCTCTATCTTCTCTTGCCAAGATTGCTCCTTTTCTTCCTTCGAGACTTGAGTAGAACCCGCTCTTCGAAGGCTTTCTTTGATCCAAGCATTATCAATATAACTCGTCTTAAACTCGAGTTTCTCTTCTTCACCCAATACTACATTCGCTTTTCGCATAAGACACGTGATCATAGTTGGAAATTTAACATTATAAACCGATTTAGGAGAGACCGAGAATCGTATCACCTCCTCATAGATCAACTGTGCCACATCAACTTCTTCTCCTCTCAAAATACAGTCCAACAGTAGCGCGTTCTTCATAGTCACCTCCAAAGTTCGTGTGTTTCCAAAGACATTAGGGATAAGGAAATTGTGCCAAATTCTAGCATCTGCTTGAAGATATTTGTAAGGCCAAGGTGCCTTCAATTCTCCCGTATGTAATTGCACTTTCTCCTTGTCTAAAACATGCTCAAAAAGTAATTCCTTATCAAAGATTTTTCGTTTAGCAACTGCTTCCTCAAATTTGCAACAACCTTTCGGATTCTGAAACTTGAAGTGGTTCCTAATCTCCTCAACTGTGAAAGGAACTAACTTTCCTCTAATCGGAACACAATCACTATCTCGGCTAGAGAGGCCTAGATAGAACTCCAAAACTAATTCATGACATAATTCAGAACGGCTTACCATGAACGTAGACCAACCCAACTTCTCACCAAGCTCAAAGAATCTCTTGTATTCTCCATCTCTAATTTCCTCCTTGAATACTTTCTCATAGGCAAAAGGTAGTTCTTTTAATTGTTTCTCTGCAGAAATCTTCAAGGCCTTTGAAGTATCCACTTTCTCTATAGGTATAGGATTTTGTTGAGGTTGTGTTCTTTCCTTTGCATAAAAATAAAGCTTTTTACCATTACTATCATACGAAGGTTTCCCACTCTTCAATTTATCTTTACCCTTTGATTTAGAACTAGCTCCTTTGTCAATTGATTTCTTCTTGTTTAAATCCTATCCTTTGTTACTCTTCACCTCCCTCTTGCTAGATAAGATTGATGTTCTATTAGTCATCTCCAATTAACCCCCAACTCAAAGCTTTAGCAACCCTTGAATTTTAACTCTTGAATTAATGGATGAACAAGCTTGATTTGTCCTAGGATGGGTGAATTGGTGATGAATCTCTATGTGGGTGAGGATGATTTGTAATGGGTAGGCTAGGATTTTAGAAATTGTGTGATGAATTTGTGAAATTTGGCTCTTTGATTCTTCAATTTGAATGAATTTGGTGATGATTGGTAGCTTGATTTTCTCTTGTAATGATGTGGAGAGAAGGTTTGATGTGTTTTTCTTGATGATTGGGTAGTGTTTTGGTGATTGGTGAAGGTTTTGATGAGCTTCAATGGAGTTAGGAGAGTTGTGGAGTAGAAAGAGAGGGTTAAGGTTTAATAAATTCGGAATAATAGCTTCAATACCTCCTTTATAACTCAATCCCGTAACTTTCTCTCTCCTCTGGCGGCGCTGCGGACTACCCCTGCGGACCATGGGGTGCACCGCGGGGTAGTCCGTGACATCTGATGCTCGAAAATTTTTGCTCACTGACCTAAACCCGTGGTAGGACCCCGTGGTACGGGTTTTTTGGCTCGCGGACTAGGGTCCGGTGTACCGCGGGGTACACCGCGGCTTCTGTAGCTGCTCCGTCAAAATACCCGTGGTAGTCAACCCGTGGTACGGGTTTCTGGGGCGCGGACCATGGCACGGTGCACCGCGGGGTGGTCCGTGGAATTTTTTCGTGTTTCTGACCTAAACCCGCGGTAGCTACCCGTGGTACGGGTTTTGACCTCGCGGACCATCCCTGCGGACCATGGGGTAGTCCGTGAGGGTAGTCCGCGGGGTACTTTCTTTCGCTCCAAAAATTTTCCTCGCGTTCCCTAACTTGATTTCTCCGATTCCTACACACCGAAAACACTAATACCTTTCTCAAATATGCATTATCAACCAAAAACAACTAAAATAAACTTAAACTAAGAATGTAAAAGACATGAAAACATAAAAAAACTTCGGGTTGTCTCCCGAACAGCACTTTTGTTTAACGTCTTTCAAAGTTAGACGTGTTACCTCTGTCAAGATTTGCGAATATAGCCTCCCCAACAACGAGTAAGGCTATGAACGTCAACTAATCTGCGCTTGACCCCAGTTTTGGGGCGAATTTCTATCACCTTGGCTGAAACAACCTTCGTGACAATGAATGGTCCCATCCACGAGTCTTTGAAACTTCGTGGCCTGTTCTCGCGTTTGTGGGCTTTCCATAGGACTTCATGGCCAACCCCAAACTCAATGTTTGGCTCAGTATCCACAGGTTTTAAGTGGATTTCCTCAGGAGGGACTTTGTGATGTGAAAGGCTGTGGATGATAGGTACGGTGGGATCCAACTTCCTCGGTTTCTTACCCAAGACATAGAAGGTCTCGGATACATTTTTAGCATGAAGGGTGATGGTCCCATCTTGGAAGTTGATCACACTTTGACTTGTGGCCATGAAAGGCCGTCCAAGTATGATTGGAACCTGCTTATCTGCATCAAACTCAAGAATAACAAAGTCAGTAGGGATGGCGATATTACCTGCACGGACTAAGACGTCCTCCACTGTTCCCCATGTCCTCTTCACTGAGTTGTCAGCAAACTGCAACTTCACTGGAGTTTTCTCTGATTTTTGAAGTCCAAGCCTCTCGAACACGGACTTAGGCATAAGATTCACACCAGAACCTACATCGTACATTGCTTTCACTTTGAGCCTACCATGCAATTGAATAGGAAGGTTGAAACTTCCCGGATCTTTAAGCTTAGTAGGTAGCTCTTTCTCACTTCTTCTCGAAACCCTCAGGTTCTCTCTTGGGATCTCTACACTCGCCTCTTTTTCAGGAATAACTTGCGTAAAAACTTGTTGCGGTGTAAGTCCTCTCTTCGCAATCTCAAGCATTTGGGCGTTGATATTTTCAGGTTGGTACGCCTCTACAAATGTCTTGAGAGTAGTGTCATCTTTAGGATTTGTATCAGGAATATTTGATGACACTGGTTGAACACTAGGTGGCGATTCCACCTTCTCTTCTTCTTTCTCCTCTAGCACAGCAGGTGCCACTTCATCTTCTTTCGATTCTTCTTTTGAGGCTTCTTCCTCTTTCTCTCTCGCTAACTCCGCTGCATACTCTACCATCGATCGCATCTCCTCTTGCACCTTTCTCAGTAGCTCTATGAACTCGTCTCTCTCTTCATCGCTTTCCAGATGATAAACCTCTAGACAGTCGGACTCCTCAGGGTTAGACTCGGTTGGCTCTTCTTCAATACTGGGAACTTCCACGGCACTAATGGCAGCATGTGGTGCTTCCTCCTTTTCTTTTTCGATTTCAAGGCATATAGCCTTGCAAGCTTCGAACCCAACATTGTTTTCACCTCCTTCGATTGCCTTTACTTCCTTTTGTTCTGTTAGATGCTTGTTTATTTGGGCTAATTGAGTATTTAGCATCTGAAGTATGGCATCGTGTCCTCTGACCTTTTCTTCTTGAGCGTTCACAGTGGTGTTCAAACGTTCTAGAGCTTGTACTATCTGTGTATTGTCCATAGATCCTTCTTGCGGATACTGAGGTAAAGCTTTTTGGTCTAAAGTATCGGTATAGGCGTCTTGAGCAGGTTGTTGTGGGGGAGTAGGTCGATTCTGATATTGGTTTTGGTACTGACCTCTCTGTTGGTAAGAGTTGTTCTGGGGTCGCGATTGATATTGACTAGGATTAGCGGCCCCTTGTGGATTTGAATACTGCATACCCGGATGGTTGCGGTTGCCCCATCGATTAGATATGAAGTAAACAGATTGCGGATTTGATTCGCACTCTTCCCATGAATGATCGTTAACTCCACATTGTTGACAACCTTGTGCCTCTTGAACTACCTTTGTAGCAGCTAAATTCTTCTCCATTGCGATTCTCAGCTCCTTGATTTGATTTTCTAACGAGGATATTTGAGCTGAGTTCGCAGTTTCTGCATCTAAACGAAGCGTTCCTCGGGTCTTTGCTGCAGAAGCTCGCGTCGAAGGCCAACTTCTTTCTTGTTCCATAATATTTTCTAACACCTCGGAAGCTTCATTGTGATTCATGGACACAAAATTACCCTTTCCAATGTTATCCACCTTGTCTCTACCCTTGTCATCTAGACCTTCATAGAATATAGCAAGTTGTAGAGCAGGTGTATAACCATGGAGCGGACATCTAGCTAATTTTTGTTGAAACCTTGTCCATGCTTCTCCCACTGTTTCTCCATCTTCTTGAGAAAATCTTGCAAGCTCGGTTTGATCTTTAAGTCTCATGCTCTTCGGATAAAATCGGTTAAAGAATGCGGCTTGAAGTTCTCTCCAAGAGTGAATGGTTCCATGCGGTTGTCTTTCTAGCCAATCGCTAGCTCTTCCGGTCAAGAAAAACGAAAACATATGACAATACAGTTGCTCGCGTGTAATGCCAGGAGTAATGTAGGCATCACAAATCTGCATGAACTTCTGAATCGCTTTTACCGGATCTTGAATTGCAGTACCAGTATAGAGTCCGAAACTTTGAAATTGACTAAGCATACCCGGATCGGGTCTAAATTTGATATTCGGAATCTCAGGAGGGCGGTAACCGATGGGTTGAACATGGAATGGTATGTTAAGGCCAGGTAGATCTTGTTCAACTCGGTTTTGTTGATTATTCTGCCCATTACCTTCTCCTACTGGTAAATGTACACCAGGTGGAATGTATGCTGGAGGTCCTCCTGGTGCAAAGTAAACTAACTCCGGATCGTTATCATGTATGTCTGCCATAGCTCTCCTCAAGGTTATTTCCTCACGAATTCGTTTGTTATAAGCTCTGAAGCTCCTCTCAGGCTCCGGTAAGGGAGGCCAAGAATTAAACACTGTGAAACCTGAAAAAGACTAAAGCAAACCACAAGCGTAAATCTGGAAAAATAAAAACTAAAACTAAACTAAAAACTGAAAAGTAAAAACTAATTAAAAACTAAAACTCGAAATAGATAACCCACACGCTAACGAGACACAAGTCCCCGGCAGCGGCGCCAAAAACTTGGTGTCGCCTAGGGTGTGATAAAAATAAGATCAAATTAAGTATGGAAAACTATGCACTCTCACCCTAGACAGGCACAGTACTGCAAGTATTACAGGACGTATGCAAGTTTTAATGATAAATAGAGTTCGTTCTCAGGGACTTAAGTGTGTTAAACGCGTAGGAACAAATAACGAGTAAAAGTAAATAACTAAAAAAAACAGTAAATAAATATTTGGTTTTTCGAGATTAAGAATTAAAACTAAATTAAAGCTAAAAAATAAAGACAATAAAATAAAAGATAAGAATATGAGATGAGAAGTATAGCTTAGGTTTTGCTAGTATGCACTAATCCTTCTAATTCTATCTATAGATCTAGTTCATAAGGGAGAATATTAGCTCTTGGTAATACTTAGTCAGGATTCTAAATTCCACTACCTTAGACCTTGAGAGCGACTAAGGGGGCTACGTCACAACCAAGAAGTGATTTAAAATAGGGTTATCAAACGCCACTAAGGCCCTAAGCAAATACTGCAAGTCTTGGTGATACGGTGATTAAAACAAACCTTAATGACTATCTAGTTAGAAGTATGTTTTGTCAGAACTGCTATCGACACTAGACATTATGTGGTGGTTCAATAGTTAAACACCCTGTCAAGGAGAACATCTAACTACTCTTAAAACAATCCTAAAGTGATCAGTTCTAGGAAAGACATTAAATCAAAACACATAAGCAAATATAAAGTAAGAAGCTAATATCAGATTAAAACATATAATTCCCAAAGAAACTTAGATAGAAGAATTAGAATTCATAGATTATACATATGCAAAACCCAAGCTATGGGAAGTTTAGTTCATACCTGAAGGAAATAAACTAAAAGAAATAATAAAAGACATCATCTTGCTCTCTACAATAAACTGGAAGAATAAAACCTTAAGAACTAATTACTATGAGGCAAGGATAATTTACAAGTGATATAAGGGTGTATTTATAGGTGTTTAGAAGACCTAATTCGTTTTCTTGAGGAATTGTTAAGGTAATGGACTTCTAGCCCAACTCAAATTCGTATGGAAATAAAGATAAACACTGCTGCGTTGTTTTGGTCATAACTTCTTTATTATTGGTCCGATTTTGCTCCACAAGATACCAAAAGAATCGCAACAGAATTTCCTACGCCCTTTAGGAGTAATCTACCAAATTCGGCCTCTTTATTAGGTAAAAACGCCTATCTTTGCAGAATCCCAGAATTAGGCAGCTTTTCCTTTTCCATCTTTTTAGCAATTCTTTCCTTATCTCCAATTACCATGCATATCTCCTTCCATAAGTTGTTGTCTTTGACTTGGACTCTAATTAAGCTCCATAATTATCTTTAAAGCTACACACTAAATAAACAATTAAACCCAATATGCTCTAAAAACATTAATTCTACAAATCAAGACACAAAATAGGAAAGTGCACTAAAACTCAAGAAAATCGACATTATTGACTTCTAAAACACTAAAAATGATGTCTCATCTTAACATAAATCTATCACAAATGAGGAGACATCACATCCCCAAACTAACGGTCAAGCCGAGGTTTCTAACCGAGAGATCAAATCTATCATAGAGAAGACCGTGAATAAAATGAGGAAGGACTGGTCACCAAAACTAGATGATGCTCTGGTGATGTCTCCCTATTTGTGATGAATTAATATTAGTTGGAGACATAATTTTTAGTGATTTAGGAAGTCTTCTAGTCGATTTTCTTGAGAAATGTTACACTTTCCTATTTTGAGTCTTGATTTAGTATATTAATATTTTTAGAGCATATTGGGTTTAATTATTTATTTAGTGTGAAGCTTTAAAAATAATTATGGAGATTAATTAGAGTCCAAGTCAAAGACTAAGATATGGAAAGAGATAAGCATGGTAATTGGAGATAAGGAAAGAAAGGCTAAAAGCATGGAAAAGGAAAACCTGCCTTAATCCTGAATTTCTGCACATACGACCACAAATCGGCTTATATCTCAAAATCGGTGAGGAATTTGTAGAAAAAGTCAAGAGCAAAGTTGAAGATCTTTCGAAGACGATAAATTTCGACTACTCATACGCATCAAACGGATGAGTATTGAAGTTGCTAGGACCAAAACAAAAACGGGCCTGATTCCATGTTTTAGGGTTCTGAATTTGAGTTGGGCTTGGAGTCCACTACTTACCTTCTCCTTCAAGAAAACGAATTAGTTTTCCTAAACACCTATAAATACACTCTTATACCATTGTAAACATGTCCTTGCTCAGTTCTAAATAATAGCTTAGTCCTTATATTTAATATTAATCCTTAGTATCAAGCTATTCATCCAAGAAGCAAGCTGACCGATAGAGGAAGACAAGAAGAAGAAGTTGGAGAGTGACAAACTCCTCTTCTACACTCACCTTCTCTATATTTAGGGTATTTAACTATAGATTTATGCTCAACCATATTTCTAAACTTTTATTCTGTAAGTTTTACTTTTAATTGTTGGGTTATTATTTTGTCTTTAATTCATAAATACTATTTGTTCTTTTAATTGATTGAGCTTTGAGTATATTTTTATTATGTGTTTTGACTTATTGTTACAACCCTAGATTTGGCCAATCTTAGGACTATTATTAGTTATTGACAACACCACGTAATCGTCTAGTTTTGATCTTTTGCCTAACTAGATAGCCATAAAGGTTTGATTTAATCACCAATCATTACTCAAGTTCCTTGGTAGTGGAGAGGTTGCTCCTAAGCCTAATAGAGGCTAGGTAGAATTTAGAATCCTGGTTAATATATAATCCTTAATCTGTGACAGGTTAGAATAACAACTTAGTAAAATAGACTCATATTAGTGACCCTAATATATTAGACTTACATTCATATTTATTTATTTCATATCAGATATTTATTCCTCTTATTATATTTTATTTTAAACATATAAATTCATCTACGCTTATTGAATACAATTAGATCTAACGGATACAATCCCTGCAAACGAACTTGACTTATCATTAAAACTTGCAAACGATCTGTGATACTTGCAGTGAGTTCCGTGGGTCTCAAGGGTGTGTGATCTTTATTATTATCTTTATTTATCTATTATTTTATCACACCTTTTCCCCCCACCACTCTGGGCTTACAGAACAACATTCAAAACACCCGTTGGGGAATCTCCATATCGCATGGTATACAACAAAGATTATCATCTTCCTATTGAGATTGAATCCCGTGCTTTTTGGGCTATTAAAGATCTCAACCTGAACGAGGAGTCAGCGGGTAAACGAAGGATGATGCAGTTGAATGAGTCAGGTGAATTCCGCTTCCATGCCTATGATAATTCACGTCTCTACAAGGAGAAAACAAAAAGATGGCATGATAATCAGATTCGTCCAAAGAGGTTCGAGAGAGGACAGAAAGTGCTCTTATATAATTCAAGATTCTCGAACTACCCGGGTAAGCTTAAATCCCGTTTGGGAGGACCATATGTTGACACGAAAGTCACACCTCATGGCGCGATCGAAATTGATCATCCAACAGAGCAAAGGACCTTCATGGTGAATGGTCATCACTTAAAGTTGTACCACGACAGGGAGGACTTCGAAAGAGAGTAGATGATACATATCTAAGAACATGCTTAACCCGAGGTACACGTCTAACTTTGAAAGACGTTAACGAAAAGTGCTATTGGGAGACATCCCTTGTTTAATTGTTTTTTAGTTAGTTTTATGTTTTATAGTGTATAATCTTACGTTTGTGTATATTTTAATGTGTTTACGAGAGAAAGGTAGTGTGTTAATGTGCAGGACAAGAGTTTGGGGTCAAAAGAGAAGGAAAATTTGTGCAAAGCAGCATCTTGGTGCGGTATACCGCACCCCACAAAACTGTGATAACGGTAGGAGAATTTAGGTACATGTGCGAGACCAAGTGGGAAAACCCATGTCGACACACGCAAAAAACCGTTCCATGGTGTCACCCAAAGAGTTTGTGCGGTACACCGCACGAACTCCACGGTGCTTTGCATTGAAGAAAATAGTCACCACGGTTTATGAATTTAGGTGCGTGGCTGAGAGTGGGCATAAAAAACCGTGTCGTCAAGCTTGCGCATGACCGTGACACGGTCAAAGTCAGAGCAGTCATGTGGTACACCGCATGACCAGTGCGGTGCACTACAATAAAGAAAACCGTTACCACGGTCAACAAATCAGGGTCAATGCCGAGAGTCAAAACTTACCTACCTTTTTGTCAAACGCAAAGGACCGTGACATGGGTGCATGACGTCACCTTCGGTACACCGCAGGACATCCGCGGTACACCGCAGGGAGGCGGTTTTGAAGAGGAATTTTAATCCTTATAGGACTCTTACCTTACAATAGTTAAACCTAGCCTCTTCCAACCTTCCTAACACAAAATTTTCAGACCCAAACCCTATAAATACACCTTGAAGCTTGATTAAACCTTCAAACAAACACAACAACAACATAAAATCTTTCCTCCGCCTTCCATAAACACATACTCTTCATGAAAACCATTACACAATACCATAGAACACAAAAGATCATCAAGTTTCCAAGATTACTTCCATCACAAGTAAATAATTCCTTCTTCTACTATTGATAATCATTCATCTAGATAACAACCTCAAGCCACACCAATATTTCATAACATTATTCCATACTTGGTGCATCTTGAGTTGTGAGTTAAACAAAGATGACTAACAGAGCAGATGCTATGAATTTCAAGAGGAAGTATTCAATCCTAGGGGAGAAAAAGAATTTGCGCGGAGCTACAAAAGAGAATCCCATCGATCTTGATGAGCCAAGTGCAAAAAGGCAAAGCTTTAGGCAACATCACAACCACTACGAAGAAAGACTAAGAGAATGAGTGTACCAATCAAGCCTAAAGCAAAGACACCAATCCAAGATCAAGGTTCATCTTCAAATCTTAATGACAAATCAGAAAGTGTATCCACACCACCAGCATCGGCAATAAAATTGATGGAAAAGGTAGATATATCAAAGTACGATTATATCTCCTTCTGAATGGAAATTCTGAGAGTGGAACACGTGATGAACAAGATTACAGAAGAATTAGATACAAATAATGATTCTCCTTCAGAAGAGGAATGGCAAAGGATGATTTATGGGAAGGTACCACGTTCTAATCCTTCTCCTTAATTTGTTATATGCATAAGTTTAGTTTAGTTTAAATTTTATTGCTTTATTGAGTCTTTTTCGATTCGTGGGGACACGGCTCACTTTTGAGTTGGGGGTGGGGATTCGTTGTCCTCATCTTCCTTTTTGTTTTTGCATAAAATTCAAAAAATTTAGGGTTAGAATTGGCATAGAATATATTGAATGTCCCTATTGAGCATGTTTTAATTAAGTCAATGATAGTAAGTAGTATGGTTTTGAATAGTGTCACATATATGTTTAAGTAAGTAGTATGTTTTCAAACAGTGTCACAAATATGTTTAGTATGCAAGTATGGAAACAGGAAGTAAAAGATAAGGAAGATTAATGAGAAATGCGTATGAAGTGTCAAGTTAGAACTTAGGAAGAGTTAATTAGTGTGTAGAACGTGAAGTTTGAAATTAGTTGAAAAAACGCTTGTTTATGAACTAATAGTTAAAAAGTTACAAAATCTAGTAGTTAGAAAAGTGAATCCTTTTTAGCTTCCTCACCCTTTTATTTAATTATTATAATTATACACCTTAGCCTCTGATCCTTTCTAAAGCCTTTTATTAGCCATATTACAAGCCAAACCCCTTAGTTTATAGGACTTATCCATATTACCCGGACTCAAATCGCAAAACATGAGACAAGTTGTTTTAGAGCTTGAGTTTGGGGTGGTCGGTTTCATCATTGGGAAACATTGAGTTTGGGAAATTGATTGTAATTGTGATATTATTGTTGATGATGAAATTATTATTGTAACTCTTTCCAGGGTAAAAGTAAATGAAAAAAACAAAATTGGAAAAAAAATTATATGAAAAAGTAGCATGATACCTCACATTAAAAAGAGAGACATAGCTAGATATCAATTGAAAAAAAAGATATATGAAAAATTTGAAAAGATTTGGACCGAAAAAAGTGGAGTTTGTTATGTAATTATCACAAAAGGTTTTTATTGGGTTATTTGGGGATGTAGCATCAAAATTTGAGTTGAGTGAGAACATCTTCGAGTGAAACTCAAGCTCTAGGGCAATTCGTTGATGAAATGTGAGGAGAGAGCCAAAAGCTCACTTTTCTTTATCCAAATATACCTTATTGTCCCTAAGCCACGTTAACCTTAGGATTTCTAGCTACTTGGTGAAGGAACAGTGGAACAATTAGGGTATATATAGGTGGACCATTGGATACTATATTAGGACCTATGATAATCTGATAGCTGTTAACACAAACTGAGTTGAAGGCCTCTCATTCTAGCATTGCGAAGTTAATCTGGACTTGAATTTATGGATTGTTGATTATGTGCATATTAAGCATATGTGTGCATTAATTCTTTAGCATTACTACATGAGATTTTTTTAGATATTTTTCTCTAGGATCATTTATTATTTTCTATTCTTCTTGTTGTTGTTGTTGTTGTTGTTGTTCTATATTTATTATTGACTACTCAACTGTTCTTATCTTTATTGTACCGGGACAATACAACTTTGAGTTGGGGGTCTTGATCTATGTTTGTGATATATTAATCTATACTTGAGACATCATTTTAGGGTTATTTAGTAATTAATATTGAGATTTTCTACATTTATTCATACTTTGCACTTTCGTGTCTAGTTTTAGGTATTTTGCTATCTTATGAGCTTTAGCGCGTAATTTGTGTGTTATTTGTGTAGCACTTAGGTATATGGAAGTTATTACACCTATGGAAACTGACGTGAAGTGGAAAATTAATGGGAACCCTTAGTCAAAGTAAAAAAAGGACAAGTTTGGATATATTTGGAAAGTAAAGAAGCTGCCAAAACTACATATACGCCCATAAATTAAATTTCTTCAGAAAATCATTCTTGAATTAGGATAATATTTTTTATATGTGCAGATAGATCTTTCAAACGCGTTCGTTTCTATATAAAGAACATTAAATTATGATAAATAAAGAAGGAGATATGACCAAATCAATATCTTTTAAGGTTTATCCCCTCCTACAAGTCAAGAATACGAATTTTGGTAAGATCATGACTCCTTAACTTGGGGATTACTCCTAATTTCGAACAAGGGAATATATATATCCATTCCTACCTTATAGAAATCATCCTTGGTCAGTCCGTAATCATCAAAAGACTAAAAGGTAGCTTACATCAAGAGAAGAGAAGATTAGAAGGAGTTGGACAACCATTCATGCCTTTCCAATCCTTCAAATTTGTAATTTATTTTCTTTATTTGTATAGTATAAAATAAATCTATTTAGATCGAGATTAGCATATGGGTATGAACCATAGACTTGTTTTAGATCTATTTTAGTTCGGGATGTATTTTACATTTAATTGAAATTAGTGTTGCTATCTCTACTTTTATGTGCTTTGATTTATTGTATATAGTTCTTGCGGTGTAAAATGTATAGAATTACCTTAATAGTAGTTAGATGGTCACCCGGAAGGGGAGTCTAATTATTGAAACACCACATAAACGTCTAGTGTGCGGTAGTGATCCAAAAGGGCTTGCCTAACTAGATAGTCACTAGGGATTGAGAATGACCACCGATCATTGTGCAGGTTCCCCTTACCCAAGTTCCCTTGGAAATTTTTAGGTAGCCACTTAAGTCCACACGGAAGGGGGTTAGGATGAATATAGAATTCTGACTATTGCATTTCACACAATTCTCCCTTACATAAATAGGTTATAACACAAGGCTAGTGGGGACTACTTGCTGGATCTCGAGCTAAACTATCATACTACTAATTTCTCTTTATTTATTACACTGTCTTTATTTTAATTAGTTATTTGTTTATAGTCGTAAAACCAAATAAATATTTCAGAGACTTTTATTTCAAGCGTATTATACTTCTAGCTTTCTTATTTGCACTTTATCTTTGCATAAGTTCTCCTAACTTTCATAGTACTAATTTCTCTTTATTTATTACACTGTCTTTATTTTAATTAGTTATTTGTTTATAGTCATAAAACCAAATAAATATTTCAGAGACTTTTATTTCAAGCGTATTATACTTCTAGCTTTCTTATTTGCACTTTATCTTTGCATAAGTTCTCCTAACTTTCGTAGTCGATGATCGTGATTTTTGTACTCTATCAGTTGTGCACCCATGTCAGCCTCATGCGTGCACTCAGGACACCTAAAAAATTCCATTTTATACTAAAATGGGTACATTTATCTCTCTTTTAAAATTATTGTGGTCATCATATAGTCTAAGAACCTTCATAACTCCTTGAGTTTGCTTGTATCATGATAATGTCAAGTGCCAGAGTGTCATCGGGAGGGTACCTCCCTTTGGCCATCGATCTACTGGCTGGTTTCATAAATCCTCGGTCATGTCTAGGAAGATTCGACCACAACAAGAGAAGTATCGTGAAGGTAATTAATATTAAGGTACGTGCTTAGTCTCAAAAAAATACTTCCTTTCTCTTCTATTATACTTGTACTTTTCTTCAATCTGGTCTATTTTTTATCTCAGATCGATCTATCAACTCAATAGGTCAGTAAAAAGATATTCCGTGTTTCATCACATGTCGATAAACCGTCCAAAAAAAAATTGTGGCATATCATCATAATATTTACATATCAAAATTCCAACTAGCAATTAAACATAACATACCAAATCATCATGCTTCATAAATTACAACAAAAATATTATTATTAGGACTAACATATTCTATTTTCAAAATATTTTTCATATATGTGATTTTCTTTGTCTTTTTATACTATTATTACTTTTTGTTCTTTATGTAAAATATCAGACACGACTACTCTATAAGTCATTCATTTTAAATTCAATAGATTATCTTGTAGACCAGAATCGAAGGTTTTGAAAGTTTCTGATTCTCAATGTTGGTTTAGTATATATCGAGAAAAATAATTATAATGAGACATGATAATATGTGGAACTAATTCCTATAGATTGTGATTGTGCAACATAACTAGCTTTCTTGGATAATTTAAACATCAAATCTAAAAAAAAGTGAAACAAGTTTGTTCTAGAATACAAAATTGAGTAGGCTACAAATAAATGAAAGATCTAATTTACTCACTACATGCAAGAGCGAGAATGGGATGTTGTTGACTAATATAAAGAATATGAACCATTGCCCACTTATAAATTATCCTTATAAATATTAACGAGGAATCAATTTCATAAAATTTGAAAACCTAAAATAATTTATTATAAGGCCAAACCAAAAAATTATTCACCAAAAAAAACCTAATTATCTAATAAGAAAATATAGACTTTTTTCTTTACCCTTACTTATGTCATCTCATTGATACTAGACTAGTAAATGAGAAATAAACAATTAAATATATATTTATTGACCCATCATATCGGACATTAAGATATGTACTATCATTTCTCTCTCCTATTTTACCATTATTCTTTTGGTCAAAACAATTAAAATAATATTGCAATTCAAAGTTGAAACTGGGTGAAGATAGAAGTTTGTTTATTTTCTGGTCATAGAATAGAAATAATTCACTTATTGGACTTTTGATTTGATGAATCGATCTAGAATATAAACAGGATGGTAGAAGAGAAGTCTCGACAATGTCGATGATAAATGAAATTTTTTTTTAAGGTTTTGGAAGTTCATGATTCTTAATGTCGATTAAGTATACATTCGGAAAAAATATTACAATGAGAAATAATAATACGTTGAACTAAGTCCTATCGAGGTGATTGTGCAACATAACTAGATTCATTGGATAAGTTAAACATCAAATCTCATAAAAGTTCAACAAGTTTGTTCTAGAATTCAAAGATTAGTAGGCTATAAATAAATGAGAGATCCAATTTACATACGGCATGCAAGGGAGAGAATGGGATGCTGTGGACCTATATAAAGAATAAGACCCCTTATCCACTTATAAATTCTCCTTATAAATTTGTCACGAGGAATCTGTTTTATACAATTTTAAAACCTAAAATAATTTATTATAAGGCCTAAAAAAATTATTCTTTAAAAGACCTAATTATCTAATAAGAAAATATGAATTTACTTCTTTACCCTTACTAATGCCAGCTCATTAATATTAGGCTATTAAATGAGGAACGAATAATTAAATAAGCATTAATGACCCATCATATCAGGCATTATATGATGTGTACATAATTTTTCTTTCCTATTTTACCATTATTCTCTAGGTCAAAACAATTTAAAAATATTTCAATTCAAAATTAAAATTGTTTGAAAAAAGAAGTTTGTTTATTTCTGGTCATAGAACAAAAATAATCCACTTATCGAACTTTTAATCGGATAGATTCGATCCAGAATAAAACGGGATGCATAGTAAAAAAGTGTCGACAATATCGAGAAGAAACGAACTGATTGTCGAAGGTTTTGAAAGTTCCCGATTCTCAATGTTGGATAAGTATATATAGGGGGAAACAATTTATAATGAGACATGATATATGTGGAACTAATTCTTGTCAAGTGTGATTGTGCAACATAACTAGCTACCTTGGATAAGTTAAACATCAAATCTCAAAAAAGTGAAATAAGTTTGTTCTAAGATCCAAAAATTAGTAGGCTACAAATAAATGAGAAATTTAATTTACATACGACACGTAAAGGAGAGAATGGGATGTTGTGTACCAATATAAAGAATATGACTCATTGTCCACTTATAAATTCTCCTTATAAATTTTAAATGAGGAATCTATTTTATAAAAATTAAATATCTAAAACAATTTATTATACGGCCTAACCAAAAAATTATTTACTAAAAAACCTAATTATCTAATAGAAAATTGTGGTTTTACTTCATTACTCTTTCTAGTGTCTGCTCATTGATACTAGGCTAATAAGTGAGGAATAGACAAGTAAATAAGCATAAAAAGCCCATTATAGTAGGCATTAAATGATGTGTACTATTATTTCTCTATCCTATTTTTCCATTAATCTTTCTATTAAAACAATTAAAAACATATTGCAATATAAAATATAAATTGGTTTAAGAAAGAAGTTTGTTTATTTTCTGGTCATAGAATAGAGATAATCCACTTATCGGACTTTTGATCCGATAGATCGATCCAGAATACAAAAAGGATGGGTAGAAAAGCAGTGTCGCTAATGTCGAGAAGAAACAAATTGCTTCCCGAAGTTAACCACGTATAATAATGATGCGTGTCGCTATAAGATTTCCTAACATAGTCGAAACTCCATGTAAGTGAAACCAGACATTAGGTCAAGACCATAAGGATTTTTGCTCCCAATGCCACTACGACGCTCAAGTCAGTATATTAACCAAGGGTATTGTTGTCCCCCGAGTTGTTATATAAAATCAACTTTCACAGAATGTTAACTCACAAGTGTACGAGTCATCACAAGTAGTATAAAATGAAAATATTATTGTCTCCATAGGGAATAAGAAGTTAATGCGTAATTTTAAACTAATCTAGATATCGTTGACGAAACTAAAAGTATTTTTTTTGTTAACTACTAAAGATGGAAAAATGAGAAATATTAACTAAGAAACAATTAACTGAGGGGTAAATATGGAAAAAAGGCGTAACTTGAGATACCTGTACTTACTACTAACTATGACTCTAACTTAATTCTAGTTTAAGGGGAAAATGGGACATCGATTCTAATCGGGATTCTAAATTCGTCCTAAATTTCTTTCAAGTAATTAAGGTTCCTATTTAGTACTATTAACCTCCCTCTAGAGATCCTAAAATACTATCCAACAGGTAAGATTAATACCCTATCGTGATTGTCCTGCAAATCTGAACCTCTCGGTTCCAAATCTATATAATGCTTAATACCCTAGTTCCACTACCAACCCCCCTTATGAGAAAAGTTTAATATCTAACAAACCCAAAATATGTGGCCACAAATACTTGAATTTAACGATAAGATACCAGGATATACAAAACAACAACAAAATTCCATGCTTTATCTGTATATAAACTCCAAGATTCATACAAATAAATTAGAATAATTTGTTAAGGTTCATATCGAAGAATCTCAAGCTACTAATTGGTTTAATGAAGGAAAAATAAAGTACGATAAAGATATAATTAAATCTAAGTGATAAAATGATGATACTATATCAAACACAAAAAAGTAGAGAAGTTCAAGACCAAAACTAAGGCACAGAGGCCAAGAGTAATTTATATCTACTGATGATAGATGAGCTCCAAACTCACCCAAATAAAAACAGGACATGGGTAAGAGATTGCAAATGCAACTGATATACAAAGATAGTATCTCGTTACACTGCGTGTACCAAATACAGTTCGGGCCCCATAATAGCCTAAACTATGTCGTCATGACATCCTAATGTTTACACCCCCAGCTGCCTCACGTGTATGCCCATAATATCTATAAATACCTTATTCATATCTTAAAATTGGGTGCATGATATCTCTAAATCAAAATCACATATTGGTCATTATATAGTCTCAAAACCTCCTTAATTCCCAGGTCAAAAGAATACCCACAAATATTGTTCTAATTTTAAGCTTCAGAATACCATTGGGAGTGGCCTACTTTTGGTCCAAACATATTTTATGTTTCAGGAAGTTTTGGCTATATCGATATAATCATTTCGGAGGTGATCGCCTACAAGGTACGAGTTTAGCCTCTGGATCGATTCCATTCACCTTGGTTGTACTAGTACTCTCTTCTACCCATTTTTTTGTCTCATTTATATCTTGGCTTGATAGTCAGGTAAGAGGATATTTTGTGTTCTATTAGGCTCCAACATGTATTTGTTCTATTGAGTGTTTTACCTATTAGGCCTCTATTATGATGGTATTTTATTTGGTTATTCCCTTAGTGTATATCCGTAAGAGACTGGTGTTATGATGTCCGACCTCCTAATTGATATTCATAGTATACCGGTTGCCAACATGGGCTTGGTATTTACTTTCCAACATAATTTCTCTTTCATTTTGCCAACATACGGTTGTCTTTAGGCGCCAACAAAGTTGGTTATATGACTGGCCTATGGTGTGTTAGCTTCTATTGACTCGATTTATAGCTGCATCTCTTCTGTTTTTTAAACCAAGGTGAATGGTTAAAGACTCGAGAAATTTCACCCTAAACAAGGACTTAGACAGGGTGACCCTTTATCACCGATTTTATTTTCTTTTCTTATGGAAAGTTTAATCGGCCTTATCAACTTTCACTGTCGTGAAGGTCTGATAAAAGTCATCTCAATCACAAGGAATTGTCCCAAACTTACTCACCTTATCTTTGCGGGTGATGCTCTGTTCTTTATTAACGTTAATAAAATCGAAATTGAGACGTTTAGAAGAATGCTCGGAGACTATTGCTCTGCCTCATGTCAAGGAATTAACTTTCAAAAATTAGCTATCCATTTTAGTAAAGACACGCTAGATAGTGTTTGTGATGAGGTATCTCAGTCTCTTAATACTGTAATTACCGAATATTTAGGTAACTATTTGGGCATTCCCCTTTCTCTTAATAGGGCAAAGCACAAAAATTTAAATTATATAAAGGATAAACTTCTATCTAAGTTAGCAAATTGGATATCCTGTCTTCTCTTAGAGGGAGGTAAAGAAGTTCTCATTAAATAGGTCTTACAAGCTATCCTTATGTATGCAAAGTCCGTTTTTGAATTTCCTAAATATTTATGTAAAAAATTATCAAGTATTATCGCAAATTTATAGTGTAATTCGAGAACAAAAAAAAGAATCCATTGGATCGCATGGAAAAAAAATCGCTAAATCTAAAAAGATTGGGGAATTGGTTTTAGTGATTTTCACAAAATGAATATTGCACTCTGGCTAATCAGGCATGGAGAATTAATATATTCTCTTGTGTCCAAAGTTATTAAATCCATATACTCTCCTTGTAAAAGTTTATGGGATGCTAACCTCCCAAAAAAACGCTCATTGAGTTGGACTAGCATTTTCAAAGGCCTCCAATTATTGAAAAAAAAAATTATTTGGCAAATCGGAAATGAACTTTATGTGAATATTTGCGATCAAAATTGGGTTGGCATAGATCTAAAGTTGGAAAAATCCTGAAATTGCAATGTTAAGGTTGTTGGTGAATTATTTAACAATTACTTATCTATATGGAATCATGATCTCATCAACTCTCTTTTTTTTCCCTCCAACATCACCAACGAAATTAAAAAGATCCCTATTATACAACTCGATTCTAAGGACAAAATTATCTGGCCGTTTTGCAAGGATGGTATTTATTCGACAAAATCAGGATATCACGCTTTGGTCAATTAGGAAATTACGTTGGAAGCTCAATCTTCAGGCATTAGTGAATCTAATAAAAGTGAACTTTGGAACATCATTTGGCACTTTAATGTACCATAAAAAATTAGAAACTTTTATTGAAAAGTCCTTAATAGAGCTATTCCAACCAAAAGTGGTCTCATGAAGAAAAAGTGTGTTAACAATGACATCTGCGAGTGGTGTGAACTGGGGGTGGAAAGCATTGAACATCTTCTTATCAAATGCCCATTCAATATAGAAGCTTGTGTACATCACCTATGCAAATTAAAATTAATAAAGAGTCTAATGTCATGTTTTTTGGATTGGCTTCTCTCCACAATTTTGGATTACTCATCAAATGGTTGGGAAAAGAAACTTAATACGGCTTATCTTCTAATGACAGCTTGGAATTTCTGGGGAAAAATGAAAGGTTTTTTGGAGAATAAAAAATGGTCGATTAGAGATATTACTATAAACACAATTGATCTCATCTCGAGATTATTTTGGTCGCCGTCCCAAGTTCACATCGATTCGAATCAAAGTTTAAATTATGTTCCCAACAATGGGGGAAAACCCAGTCCTTAATGATGAAGCAGACATTATTTGGCTTTTCGACACATCATTTGTTAAAGAATGGGAGCCATCAGTGGTGGTCTCAATTGGTGTTAATAAAGAGGGTAATATCTCGCATAGAGTTAACATGAGGTGTTTTGTTAGAAGTATCACCGAAGGAGAAGCTTGGTCTCTTCTCCTCGCTTTAAGATCAGCGCTGATCTCAATCTTCATAGTTGTTCTTTCTACTCTGGCAACCTTGAACTTGTTCAAGGCATCAACAATATGATCTGTCTCCATTGGAATCTCAAACCACTTCAAGTTGAGCTTGAAAAATGGTTAGGTCGATTTTCTCTCTTGAAAATTGCTTACATCAGTAGGAAATTTAATGGTAATTGCGGATGCACTGGACAAATGCACTCGTAGGAACATCGATTTATCTGAAAGGTGTAGTATGTCATTAATTAATTCTCTTAACTTTCTACTAAAGTGTTGTGTAGTTCTATATATAAAAAGTTTCATTTGACAAAAAAAAGTATAGTTGGATAGTGCATGTTGTCTAGGTGGTGTAGCATAAATTAAGGTTGAGTATTTTCCAATAGTCATGGAGACTGGTGAAGGGAATATCGAGAAAGTTTTACCAAACAGAGATATTTACACTAGTGATTTTATAAAAACGTTCCCACATGGAAAGGGTAAGTAAAGATTGTTAAAAGGATCTATGTACCAAGATGAATGGGAAGAAGGAAAAAGGACAGGTAAAGTAAAAATATTATGTCCATCAAGAGCTTCATATGAAGGCGATTTCTATGGAGCGCGTCTTCATGTTATGGAACATTCATAACTTCTGATGGATCAGTTTATCGAGCTATATGGAAGATGAATACTCAACAAGGTATTAGAATAAAAAAATACCAAAACTCATATGTAAATGATGGTGTTGGAAAGAAGATGTACATGAAGGTAGTGGTAGCTATATGTGGAGCAGTTACACTAATAATTACATCGAAAGATGGAAAAATAGAAAAATGTATGGACGAGAAGTTATATAATGGTTTAACGGGGATTTATTCTAGTGTGTTTGGTTAAATGAGTTAATAAATGGATCAAGATATTATAGATTTTGTGATGGACGATATTATTTCGGTAAATGGACTAAAAGGTTAAAAGATTGGTGGTACTATTACCCTATCAGAAGTAAATATCTATCGTCTCAAAAATATATTTCTTAACGATACGATGATAAAAAGAATCGACCCTTATCACATAGTTTATTGGTGATTTTAGAGGAGTCGGTGAAATCAAAACCGAGTATTATGTTTATTTTTCTAAGAAATATCAAATCAATTTTTTGTTGGTAAAATATAAACACTTATCGATATATAATTAACGAGAGATTTAATTTAAATACTTAAAAGAACTTACAACAAGTTAATGGTAAATAAATAATAACTACAACCAAAATTTATAATATTGTTTATAATAAGTTCTAAGTAATAACTTGACGTAGATAATTATTTTATTAATTTTTTTATATATATATTTTCATTTCTAAAGCGTGGAGTCTTTTTGAAAGTTATACATGAAAATATAATATGAATTATTATCTTCTTCTTTTTTTCCAAAATCGAGGCAGTGCATTTTAAAAAATTATTGGTCTTTTTCCACCAAATGAACGAACTAACTAAAACATCATTTGTTTTTTCTTTAATTTCCTACACTTTTGAAAGTTTTAGGCTAGTAGTTCGCAAAGATTTTCATCCCTATCCCTAGATGAACATGTGGGTGTTGATAAGGTAATTAGAGAGAATGATGTGACGAGTGAGTGACACATTAGATGATCGTATTCGTGATGAGTTGCAGGATAATAGCATTATACTGTAGCTTGATAAAGGGAATATATGCAAGGTGTTTTGATCAAGGAAAGGATTCGAGATTTTCCCGGACACAGGATGAAACAACATCGCAAATTACATGTGAATCAAGTGAAAATGAAGGCGAGTGTGAATATTTTTGAAGGACATAAAGTTATTATTTGATGCTTAACTTGCAACTAGGTATAAGGTACACTGTTGGTTAAATTACTCCTGTGCCTATGCATGACGTTGAGACCATCTGAATTTGGAGAAAGGGCTCGGATAAGAATGTATTTTAATTTCCTCGAAATGCCTCCACATCGTTCAACTCACTTAATTGAGTTGGGAAGACTTTTGTCCTAGGATAGATTTGTTATAAGGACATTAAAAAGATCCGAGGTGAAGGTTCTACTAAGAATGATTCCTCCTTAGTACTATGAACATGTACGTAAAAGAGTACGAAATACTCTGATAACAAAGTTTTTGGGCTACATCAAATTTCACTAAAGAGTGGGAGAAAGATATGTTTTGTACTAAATTTAGAATACATCGTTGTTACAATCTAAAAGGCTCAACTCATGGGAGGTTCACTAACAAAGATAAGATTGAGGGAGGCACAACAGTGAAACATCTTGATTTGTCAAATGAATTTCACATGGATAATTTGTTGGAATCTCAGTATAATTGATTATAGCCTTCTCCTGGGATTGCATTTTGGAGCTCCTCAACATTTGACTGCTTTATTAGAGCCTCCTGATCTGCTCACTGTAAAATTCCTCCACGAAGTTTGCTTCTAGTAACCCATGAACCGGGTGTCTCCACAACACCGGACCCACACATCAAAGAAAATACGCTGAAAGAATATTCCATTGGTGACAAAGAAGTTGATCTCCTACTCTTGATATTGGCAGGCTAAGGGTACAGACACAAGCTAATGCAAGAAACCGATTCAGCTGAAGTTGAACTATTTAAGGTTTATGATGTTGCTCTTTACATGGGGGTGATTGATATATTACAGGAGTATAATCTTATGAAGAAACTAGAACCGGCTTATAAAGCGATGCAGTTTGATCCTATTACTATTTCTGTGGCTGAGCCTTATAACCTTTAGGCTCAACGTTTCTTCAGTTTCCTTGAGAAAGTTTTCCCTTGGAGACTTGAAGAAGCTATGTGGTACTGCCGTACTGGCAATATCATTCTTTTTTCTTTTTTTTTGGACATACAATATCATTCTTTCATAATTTGTTTTTTTAAGGCAAATATTATACATAAGTATTCCATTTTTCTGTACATTTGTAGATTGAACCGGTTAGTAAGTAATATGTACTAGGATTTTTGAGATGTTGAATTAAAAAAAAAAATGTATCTGTCACTTATTTCTATTTTAAGGTGTGAAAAGCAATTGACCAAATATTTTGAAAGAGGGAGTAGTTTATTAATCATACATGGTTTCTTGCTTTTGATGCTATCACCTCACAAAGAATATGAATCATGTCCACTAAAATCGCTTTAAAAATTTGGATTTCTTAGGTGGCGCATTGTATGATCAGAAACTGATTTGGAAAAAGAAAAAGCTATATCTAGATTCTGTAGATAAATCCTACCACAAAATACCTTAGAATTGCATCAAATGAGTAGTATATAAGAAGTTATAGACCTTACGTACTTGCATTGAAAAACACAACACAATATTGTTTAATAGTTGACATCATCATGCGTGGTAGAGATAGAAACCCTTTAGTTGTTGGTCGTGTGATAGGAGATGTTTTAGACCCCTTTACTAGGTCTATAGATCTCAAAGTCATATATAACACTAAGGAAATTAGTAATGGTTGTGAGGTAAAACCCTCTCAGGTTGTCAACGAGCCTAGGGTTGAGGTAGGAGGAGACGATCTCCGTTGCTTCTACACCCTTGTGAGTATTTTTTTATTCAGCTTATATCATTCTTTTTCGTTGTTTTGAAAGAAATTTTTTAAGAAAATCATCACAATCACATGTATAAAAATCCAGATAACTTTTATTAATGTGTTTGATATAACCGGCGCATATATATCTCCCTCTCCCCTCTTTTTTCTAGGTTCCGAAATATCGTGAAAAAATGCTTGGAAAAATATTCGTTAACGAAAAATCTTTAAGAAAATAAATTTTCGTCCATCAAAACTTTTTATGAGTTAAACATTAATCATCCATCTTGGATTTGTCCCTATCGGTAGCAGATGACTTGCCTATAATTTACCTTAAACAATTCAAGAAATTTTTGACCTTTTATGTTTTGTTACCTCGTGTGAATTTATCATGACTTGAATTTTATTGAATGGTATAATTTTTTATTTATTGAAAAGATAGTATATTATTGTAATTATCACATATTGTTTACAATCAACTATTTGTTATACCAATTAAGGTTATGGTGGATCCCGATGCTCCAACCCCAAGTGAACCACACCTAAGGGAGTACTTGCACTGGTAAATATAGCTTATATTATTAACTCGTCTCCATATGATGAGGCATGGTGAAAACAATAATATTGTGACATTTTGATGATTTAAGTTTGATTGTTTTTAAAGTCTATGTTTTAAGTTAAGACTATTCAGCTATATTGTTAATAAACACGTTTAACAAATTGAGAACCTAGTACTTTGTCCCTAATGGATATATCCTAGACAAAAAATAACAAAGAAATGATATATGTCCATTGTTGCCATGCAGTGGGGCCAATATCCACTTATATTATGGTTTAAAAAGTGTTGCTAAAGGTTGATGACTTTTCTAGATGGTGTGGTCCAGTTGGTATATTAAAGTATTGACCAATATATTTATATGTCAAGCAAAAAGAGAAAAGAGAAAAAAGGAAAAGAGAAAAGAGAAGAAGAAAGCGATCTATTATGCTTCTTTTGGGTTGACAAAAAAAAAAAAAAATTATGCTTCTTTTGTATAACCTAATATATAATATAGTATTATATCACCATGAGTCAACTTAAGATTTTCTTTTTTCACATGAGAATATGCATATTTTTCTATACATATTCTTTAAAAAATCAAAATTAGATTATCCCATAAGGTGTGAATTTTGTACCACATATTTTAAATATAGAAAAATTACAAGATCATGTTTAGTTAAACTAATTCAACTGGTTAGTTAAACTTAAGTTGATTTTATTAGAAAAAATCGATGTTAGTACAATTTGAATGCCTGAAAAAAAAAATTACCATCCATTCAATGAGGAACGGGTTAAGAATATTTTTATCACGGTAAAATCATATTTAACTGTTACCATAAAAACTATCAAGCCTTTTTTTGTTAGAAAAAAAACTATTAAGCCTTCTATCCCTGTTTGTGACTATTCTTGTTAAAAACATAAGACAGACAACTATTTCTTATAAAAATTTCATGTATTCGGATTACCAACTGTCTTTTTGATTGGGTAATATAAAAGCATCTTGATTATTCCATAATCCATATTGATGGGTTTCTCATACAAATTGACTTATGTTGTAAATTAATTTTTAGGTTGGTAACTGATATTCCCGGAACCACAGGACCAAGCTTTGGTGAGTAATTTGATGTATATCGTATATAATTAATATATAATTCATAAGATTTATTGATACTGACATATATAAATTACAGGGAATGAAATTGTAAGTTATGAATCCCCTAGGCCATCAATGGGAATTCATAGGTTTGTGTTTGTTCTTTTCCAACAAATGAGTAGGCAAACAATCTATGCTCCTGGGTGGCGTCAGAATTTTAACATAAAAGACTTTGCTGAACTCTACAATCTTGGATCACCTGTAGCTGCTGTGTATTATAATTGTCAACGAGAAAATGGTTCTGGTGGACGGAGACGATACACCTAATTTCACAAAACGCAAAAATATCATGCTTTTCTTATAATTACTAGTTATTGTAATAATCTTAATAATTTATAAAAATGTGAGGACTCACATTTTTTATAAGTTGCAGAGAATGATAGATTATTATGGTAATACTGCGATCTACCATGCAATTAATGTTAGTAAAATGTATGATTCTATTAGATAATTTAGATAATATAAAAATGTGTGTATCTTAATGCTACTTATTTTACTATAAATAATTAGTCCATATTTGAGGTGGAAACTTTTCATAATTTGTAATGAATATGTTTTACTTTTTTTTTTGCTTAAATATAAATAAAATTGATTTTTCATATTGAATGTGTTTTTTTCCTCAACAAGTAAAAATGTGTTTTTTATGTATTTGCAGATGCTGAATAATATATATATAAATCTACATATATCACAAATTATAACTTGAAAACATTTTTAAATTTGTAAAAAAAGACAAACATTAGGCCCAATGAAAGTATATCACATGGCTCAAATCCAATCCAAACATAAAGATAAGCCCATATATAATATTAATTCTAACAAAAAAAAATCAAGCTTTGACCAAAAAAATACAATAAAACAGGCCAACAGTAATAACAGTAAATTTTCTTTGCAAAGAGCCCACCTTTTTATTTTAGGAATGAAATTGCACTATATTTTTTTTGCCAAATACTAATGTTATAAGGTTTAATTAAGATGATTATTGTAGACCTAGGGAGCGATATATTTCAAACCCCCTTCATAATTCTATTACTTAGGAGACAATACTAAATAAATCATGATATCTCAAATATATAAATTGGCATAAATTTGGATTATCTTTTCAAAATTATCGGTTAATTTTTTTTGTTATTTAGTAGTACGATTAAACTGAGGATCAATTTGACTATCCTTAAACTTCAAGGTTTCTTTACTTTTTTAAAGATCTCTGGCCGCTTCTAGTCTTCTCCTCTAATATGTCATGATGTCTGAATCTGACGAGACTGGACTTGTGATTGTCAAATATAGGTTTTTCGAAAAAAACTAACTTATACAAGATAAAGAAAAGAGTAGGATAAAAGTCAGCTCCCTGTGACAACCTCAACCAAGAGGATCCAATGGGAAGCGGGAGGAGTTTTATTTTTTATGAAAATATATTTCTTGTGTTTTGCAATATCTCTTAACCTTCATCTTTTTGTAATAAAAAGAGTTCTAATACAACTAAAACTTCTTTAATAATACAACACTAACTTTTACTAATTAATCATAGTGTTTGTGTTGTGAAAGTAAGGAGAACAATAAGAGGAAAGAATAATAAAGAGGGAGATAATATATTTATTGATTATATGCAAGTGTACCAGCTACAAGAGTTCTAACACTACTGGAATTCGCTTGTTTACTGACGACACGTCTCGTCGGTAAACACCGATAATTCGTCGCTAAACGTGATTAGCGACGACGGCTCGTCGCTAACACGTCGTTCCTAGAAATTGGTCGGTAAATCAAGACTTACCGGCGAATGAAGCCGTATTCGTCGGCAATCTTACCGACGAAACGACGTCGTCGTTGATTGGTAAGGTTACCGACGGCAAGCCTCGCCGGTAATATGTATTTTGTTTTTCTTTTTTTTTTCGTGCCGATAATTGAATTTCTTTATTCTTTTTTTTTATATTCAATTTACCGACAAATATTAGCGACGACACGTTGTCGCTAATGTTTTTTTTTGTTTTTATTTTATTTAATTCATGATTAAATAATTATATTTTTCTAGTAATTAACGACGACATTCAAATGATGAATGTCGTCGTTAATTAGTTGAATGTCGTCGGCGATTTAATTTTTTTTTTTTTAAATTTTAAAATTCAATTTTTTAAAAAAAAAAAAAAATTTAAAATACATTTGATTTTGATTTTGTTTTAATTATTTTAGTTTTGTTTTGATTTGAGTTTTGTTTTTATTATAAATATAATACGAATAAAATTAAATAATTAATAGAAAAAACTGAATCACAATTAAAACCGTAAAAAAAGTCTTACAAAAACTCATAAGCAGTCAACAGAATTCAAACACACCAAACAAAAAGTCTAAAAAAACCCAATCGAAAGTCAAATTATTACAAACCAACTAAAACTTAAACAAATACCAACTCAAACTAAGCATCATCATCATCATCCTCTTCATCTCCTCGTTCCTCGGGACTCCTTCTCGAGGGGGGGCTGGGGGGGCTGGGGGTGGGCGACCGCGGCTAGTCCTTGAGCCATCCTCATACCATTTATCGTATCCAATAGCGTGTCCATTAAGCTCGGAGGCTGACTCGACTGGCTCGAAGAAGCAGTGGGCCTGGTCGATGTGGAGGATGGATCTGGTATAGGCTCAAGTCCTTGTTTTACTCGAAGCTCGTTCATGCCTGCGAACATCGCCTTCAGTAGCTCCTCGCTCGCAGCATCGGCTTTTGTTTGTTTCCGTGATATCTTCCGGACCGGTCCAATGGTAGGCACCCAATGTCTTGACTTCGGTGGGGCCATGACCTCCATAATGGTCTCTAAAATCGCATCCATCTGCTCCTCCGTAGTAATCTCGGTGCCCTCGGCTGCAGCCTCCACAACCTTCTTCTGCATCTTCTCCCGTAAAACAGCCTGTAATTATATTTAATTTAAAATTAATTAGATTAATATCAAAGTAAAGTAAAAAATAAATTTTTTAAGTAATGGAAAAAAAACTTACACTAGCTTTTTCTAATCGCGCGTCCCGATAGTTGTCACTAGCCGAATCGTATGCAAGATGATCGAAGTAGCTGCTCAATGAAGGAAGCTCCATCTCCTCTTGGGTCTATTCGTCCGTGAAAATCATCGGCTCCTTCGTCACGGTCTTAAGCGTCCCCTATACAATTTTCAATACCAAATATTAAATAACTAAAAATAAATAAATTATTAAGATACTAAGTTATATTTTTATTAAATGTAATTATACCTCCATAATAACCTCCCTAGTCTGGGATAGGTTCCGAGACCCAGCCCTACTCGAACTAGTCTGCTGCTCCCGGTTTTTTCGATTAATGTCCGCCTGGGCCTACAAATAATAAACAAAAGAGTTATAAATCTAATAAATAACGAAAAATAGATGTAATAAATAAATTTTTTTTGTTACCTGGGCATTCAGATCGTCCCAATTCTTCTTCGCAATAGCCCAATACTCGGGTTTAATATCCGGGGGAGCGAGACCGTTGTTGTAGTAGTCCGACTTCAAGTCGGAATTCCATCTCCGATAGCAGGCCGAGGACATACTGTTCAGCTTTTCGGAAATGTCCTCCCAGTCACCTCTTCTCCTCCACCCCTCCACGTCAAAAAATTCTTGAAGACGACTGTAAATACCCCCTATCCGACCTTCGGGCACCTCTATCCATTGTTTGTAAATGGGGGGTACAAATTCTCGAACCGCGTGCCCGATCACCTGACCCACGTGTTTATAGTGTGGGCCCACTATATTCCACGTCTTGTCGATGACGGAGAATTCGATAGGTATGGGCCACCCAACTCTCTTCAGCGTCTCTTGGGCGGTTCGGATAGAGGTGGTGCTTCGGGGTTTCCGAAGTCTTCTCTTCGGATTTCCTGTTACATTGAGTAGAATTTATTAATTATTTATATGAAAAAAAATCGAATTTATGAAATTGAAATTTATTAAGTATTTTTACCAAAAGGTTGGTCACAGTCTTGGAGTCCCCGATTAGGACCCCTCGGGGGATCGCTTCCGAATCCATCACCATCGTGACCACGTCCAATAACATCAACCATCTACAATTTTAGAAATTACTTATTAGTCCCCATATTTTAATTAATTACAAATAAGTCCTTATACTTTTTAATATATTACAAAAAGGTCCTTATATTTTCATATATTGCAAAAAGGTCCCTATATTTTCATATATTGCAAAAAGGTCCCTATATTTTCATATATTGCAAAAAGGTCCCTATATTTTTTTTTCTATATTCATTAAGTCCATATATTTGTAATATTTCAACTTAGTCCCTATATTTTTTAATTTTGCATCTTTGTCTGATTTTCAATTAATCCTACAATTTTAATATATTGCAAAAAAGGCCCTATATTTTTCAATTTTACATTTTGGTCCATTTTTCATTTAATCATACAATTTTAATATATTGCAAAAAGGCCCCTATATCACATAACAAGTCCTTTAATCTCTGAAAATCATATCTAAAACATATCATACAAATCAAACAATGCAAAAATCCTATCAAAACCCTAGTTTTCTATAAACAATCATAAAATTCATCATTCTGTTATGTTTTTAATTCCAAAAATATACTAAACAACCTAAAATAGCATCATCAAAATTCAGAATATGCTAAAAACATCATTACAATCACAAAAAAATTCAATCAAAAAAAAAAGCAAAATAAAATCGAAAATTGTTACCTTTTACGTGGATAATGTGTAGTTTTCATCCATGAATCCATGCCAGAAACAAGGAAACAAAAAACAAAACAAACAAAAAAGATATTAGAAATTGAAATTAAAAATTAAAAATTAAAAATTAGAAATTGAATGGTGTTTATGGAAGGATTAAGCTTACCTTGTTGTTGGATTTGTTGCTGTATTGCCTCGGAATGGATTGGAATGGGAGGAAATGGCGTTTTTTGAGAGTAATTTTTGTGGTGAGTGAGGAAGAAATGAGCTCGGTTAGGTCATATAGAAAAAGAAATTACCGACGACACGCACAGCCGTCGGTAATCTTTAGTTATTCGTCGGTAATTTAGGACACGTGGCCCACTCCGTACACACGACGCTAGCGTGTCCTTGATTACCGACGACAAGGTCGTCGCTATTCGTAAAAATTCGTCGCTAATTTTCGTGGCCGGGAAACTTGACCGCCCATGTTGACCAATGAAAATTTTGGGAAACATTAGCGACAATAAGGTGTTTGTGTTTCGTCGCTAAAGATTACCGACGACATTCAACATTTGAATGTCGTCGCTAGTATGCTTGCATGTCGTCGCTAATTTTTTTTTTTTTTTTTAAACTTTCTTATATGTGGTTTCTATGATTCTCCTATTATATATTTCATTCTTTTTTCCATTAAATTTCTCTTCAATCTTATTCATTGGTGTGTTTGGTCAACTATAGGAGTCAAGTGATAGTGTATGGTGATTTTGGTCAAATATAAGAGTCAAGTGATAGTGTTTGGTGATTTTGGTCAACTATAGGAGTCAAACTTGGGTCAAGTGATAGTGTTTGGTGATTTTGGTCAACTATAGGAGTCAAACTTGGGTCAAGTGATAGTGTTTGTTGATTTTGGTCAAATATAAGAGTCAAGTGATAGTGTTTGGTGATTTTGGTCAAATATAAGAGTCAAGTGATAGTGTTTGGTGATTTTGGTCAACTATAGGAGTCAAACTTGGGTCAAGTGATAGTGTTTGTTGATTTTGGTCAAATATAAGAGTCAAGTGATAGTGTTTGTTGATTTTGGTCAAATATAAGAGTCAAGCGATAGTGTTTGGTGATTTTGGTCAAATATAAGAGTCAAGTGATAGTGTTTGGTGATTTTGGTCAAATATAAGAGTCAAGTGATAGTGTTTGGTGATTTTGGTCAACTATAGGAGTCAAACTTGGGTCAAGTGATAGTGTTTGGTGATTTTGGTCAACTATAGGAGTCGAACTTGGGTCAAGTGATAGTGTTTGTTGATTTTGGTCAAATATAAGAGTCAAGTGATAGTGTTTGTTGATTTTGGTCAAATATAAGAGTCAAGTGATAGTGTTTGGTGATTTTGGTCAAATATAGGAGTCAAGTGATAGTGTTTGTTGATTTTGGTCAAATATTAAGAGTCAAGCGATAGTGTTTGTTGATTTTGGTCAAATATAAGAGTCAAGTGATAGTGTTTGGTGATTTTGGTCAACTATAGGAGTCAAACTTGGGTCAAGTGATAGTGTTTGTTGATTTTGGTCAAATATAAGAGTCAAGTGATAGTGTTTGTTGATTTTGGTCAAATATAAGAGTCAAGCGATAGTGTTTGGTGATTTTGGTCAAATATAAGAGTCAAGTGATAGTGTTTGGTGATTTTGGTCAAATATAAGAGTCAAGTGATAGTGTTTGGTGATTTTGGTCAACTATAGGAGTCAAACTTGGGTCAAGTGATAGTGTTTGGTGATTTTGGTCAACTATAGGAGTCAAACTTGGGTCAAGTGATAGTGTTTGTTGATTTTGGTCAAATATAAGAGTCAAGTGATAGTGTTTGTTGATTTTGGTCAAATATAAGAGTCAAGTGATAGTGTTTGGTGATTTTGGTCAAATATAGGAGTCAAGTGATAGTGTTTGTTGATTTTGGTCAAATATAAGAGTCAAGCGATAGTGTTTGTTGATTTTGGTCAAATATAAGAGTCAAGTGATAGTGTTTGGTGATTTTGGTCAAATATAAGAGTCAAGTGATAGTGTTTGGTGATTTTGGTCAACTATAGGAGTCAAGCGATAGTGTTTGTTGATTTTGGTCAAATATAAGAGTCAAGTGATAGTGTTTGGTGATTTTGGTCAACTATAGGAGTCAAACTTGGGTCAAGTGATAGTGTTTGGTGATTTTGGTCAAATATAAGAGTCAAGCGATAGTGTTTGGTGATTTTGGTCAAATATAAGAGTCAAGTGATAGTGTTTGGTGATTTTGGTCAACTATAGGAGTCAAACTTGGGTCAAGTGATAGTGTTTGTTGATTTTGGTCAAATATAAGAGTCAAGTGATAGTTCAAATTCAAATACAAAACACCACAAATACGTGTAATAAAAAAAAAGAGATAAACTTTTCAACTAGTCAGTTTCATCTCCACTATCAACTATAGGCTCACCATCACTATCATACTATGTAGGTTCTTCGTCTCCATATTCTTCCCACGTGTCATCCTCCAATTCTGTGTTCTCGTCAATAATCATTTCAAAAGGCATTTGAATACGAAAATGAGATGGGTCAATCTCGACCTCCTCCGTACTTGCCAGGTTCATCAGAACGGAATCAGTACCAGGGTTAACCAAAGGTATTGTTATTCTCCCGCTATCACTAGCTAATGATTCCGAACCCCATAACTCGGGACTCCATCCATGCCGATCATTTATTTCCCAAACGGCCTTCCATTCTTTAGATGTTTTCTTTGCACGAATCTCGTCAATATAAAACACTTTCTTCGCTTGCGATGCTAGAATGTATAGTTCGTTTGGCCAACCAACGCTTGCTGTGTTGATAAAGGTTACTCCGTGTTCTGTCCTTGATTCACTCTCCTTGTACCACTTGCAAACAAATATAACAACCGAGCACCCTCCAGTGTACGTTAGCTCCAATATTTTCAATAATTCGCAGTAATATGGTGACCCATCGTACATGACACATACACCGTAATCTTGCGTCACTCTTTTTTCTCCTTTAATCTTTGTTATCCACTTTACACCGTTCACAACACATGAATCGTACATATGCACCGCCCCATAAGGCATGTTTGCCAATGACACCATCTCAGGGGTAGCTAACGCATCACCACGGGATTCCATTCCATGAACCTGTCATAAAAAAACATGAGATACATTGAAATTAAATAGATAAATATTTAAACCTGCAAGGTCACAAACCTTGTCCAAAAACCAATCCTTAAACATTTGACGGTGCATATAATTTATTTCGTCAATGGTTCCCGAAAGTGTCGATCTGTGTTCACTAGGGGTGACCACGGTGCGGTTCGGCTCGGTTTTTGGCCGTAACAGAAACCGAAACCGAATCATTCGGTTTTTAAAGGGGTCGGTACCGAACCGAACGGTTTTCCTTGGTTCGGTTTCATCGGTTTTCGGTTCGCTATATGTTCGGTTCGGTTTTTTTCGGTTTTGGTATATGTTTTATTCGATAGTTAGATATATTTTATTTGAGACATTTTATTTTCTAGCAAATCCATATATGAAGTGTGATTTTCGTGTTACTGAATGATGTAAGAAATTGCATTTTTGGAACTCAAATTTTATATAAGTCGTGAACAAATAATAATAATATCAATGGAATATTTATAAAATTTAGTGTTTATGCTTTACCTTCATCAAATATTAATAAACAAAGGATTTTTTAAAATATATCGACTCATGACTTATGTAAAATTATGTTGCATATTATAATATTTTTAGGAACGCTTCATGTCATGTATTAACATTTTTTGTTTCAAAAATTACTCCATTTTCTATCCCATTGTCATAATCTTTTAAAGAATATAAATTAAATTCAAGAACGTTTTAGTTTTTATATTTTTTTTGGTTCGGTTTTTCGGTTCGGTTTAGCATAGAAAAACCTTACCGAACCGAACTTTTCGGTTTTTTAAAAAGCTTATACCAAACCGAACGGTTTTGTCGGTTTTCGGTTTTTTCGGTTCGGTTTTTTCGGTTTTTTGGTTCGGTTCGGGTTTTTCGGTTTTGTTTTGCTCACCCCTAGTGTTCACTATAATTGAAATGGTATATAAATAAATCATTACAAATATATATATAAATATATATATATATATAAATATAAATATATATAAATACATAAATATATAAACATAAATATATAAATATATAAATACATAAATATATAAATATAAATATATAAATAGCAACGCTACTTACCTCCTAAATGTCTCGATTTCGTCGCAATTATTCAAAATATAAAAAATAACGTGCTCCTTATCTTTATACGCTAAAGCACCAGATACTTTCTTGCCAACTGGAGTACACTGGGAGTTGAAAACGGATAACTCTCTATGCACTGGCGGTGTTTCGTTGTATCTGCCTGGATCATTGAACTTTGTTTTTTCTTCACTAAGGTACCTGGATGCAAATATAAATATAAAATATATAAGTATAAATATATAAATACGAATATATAAATGCATATAATAACGTTGATCTTTGTTTTTTCTTCACTAAAGGTACCTGGATATGAAATTCAACGTCTCTTCCGCCACGTAACCCTCGGCTATTGAACCCTCTGGTCTAGCTGGGTTTCGAATATACTCTTTCAACTTTTTTAAATACCTTTCAAATGGGTACATCCACCGCATTTGAACCGGGCCCCCTAGCAATGCTTCATCGTACAAGTGTATCACCAAGTGGATCATTATGTCAAAAAATGCAGGAGACATGATCGTTTCAAGTTTGCACATTACTTCAGCCACTTTTGCCTTACCGGTTAACAACTTTTTCCTACTCAAATTCTTGCTACAAACAACTCTAAACACGTTTTCTAACCCAATTACCGCTTCGCTAATCGTCTTATCCTCTAAAAGACCGGGTAGACAACAAACAAAGAGATACTGCATCATAACGTGACAATCGTGCGATTTCATGCCAATAATCTTTCCCGTGTCAATGTGAACATTATTCCTCAAACTAGACGCGAAACCATCCGGAAACCTTTGTGCCTGTAACCACTCAAGAAAAATCTTCCTCTTCTCCGCTGATAATGTATACTTTCCTCGCTTCAGTATCGTCTTACCTTCTACAGATGAGATCCACAACTCCTTTCTAATCCCCAAATCCTCAAGATCCATTCGCGCCTTCACGTTATCTTTGTTTATTTTACCATCAATTCCTATAACCGTACCAAGCAAACGGTCGCACACATTCTTCTCACAATGCATTACATCGATGTTATGTTTTAACAAATTTTCTGACCAATACGGTAAACGATAAAAAATACTCTTTTTTTTCCAGTTGGACTCACGAGGACCTGTTTTTTTCGTCACCTTGCCACCAAAATCCTTGTGTTTACCGGGAAACACAATCGGAAGCCCATCCAGCTGTGTCTGAATACTAGCAGGACTATATTTCCTCGGTGGGGCCCGTTTATCGGTTTCCTTGTACGAAACCGTATCATCTCTGAGATTATGTTTGATAGGTAACCAACGTCTATGATCAAAGTAAACAACCCCTTTCCTCACCTTCAATGAAGGAGTGGAATCCATGCATTCTGGGCAAGCCATGTAACCTTGACCCGACCATCCTGAAGCGTATGACCGAGCGGGGTAATCATTGGTCGTGGACAACACACAAACCTTCATTAAAAACATTAGCTTCGTGTGGGCGTCATACGTATGGATACCTGTTTTCCACAACATGTCCAACTCGTCTATAACAGGGCGGAGAAAGACATCCATGTCCTTTCCGGGTGAGCGGGGACCCGGAATCAACAAACAAAGCTGAAATGTGGTCTCCTTCATGCATGCCCACGGTGGCAAGTTGTAGACGGTCAATATGATAGGCCACATACTGTAGGAGTTGTTCTGCATGGAGAACGGACAAAACCCATCGAGCCCCAGGTCCAAATAAACATTCCGAGGTTCACTAGCAAACTCAGGATGTAGCGCTGCAAATCTCTTCCAACTATCACCATCAACCGGATGACGCAACACATCTGGATCGGCACTTTTTCCAGTATGGTGCCATATCATTTCTTCAGCGGTTTATTTCGAAGCGTATAGTCGCTGCAATCTCGGAGCAATCGGAAAGTAACGAAGCTTCTTATGCGGTACTTTGTTACCCTTCTTCGGGTCATATCTTGATTCACCACATACTGGACAGTTGTCGAGTTTTTCATTCTCCTTGTAAAAAATGGCACAATCATTCAAACAAACATCGATAGTAACATACCCCATACCCAAACTTTTAAGTTTCTTGTTGCATGCTTCGTAAGAATCGGGAAAGTTGTGAGGTTTCGGTAAAACACGACCAACCAACTCTAACAAATCGGTAAATGATGTGTTACTCCACTTGTTCTTTACTTTTACGTGCATAAGCTTGGCAATGAAATTCAAGGAACTCATCGCTGTACAACCAGGATATAATTCTGTCTCCAATTCTTCGAACAATGAATCAAAACTGTTTTCAGTGGGAAGATGTGCGTCTTTCATTTCAATATCTCCCGGATGACCACCAACATAGTAACTTTGTCTCACATCCTCATAAACACGATGCATCTCGCTATCTATGTTTGGTACTTGAATTGTCTCGGGAATTACTACCTCGTTCTCGTCGTGTTTTGTCCAAACAAGATATGATTTGTTGAAACCGTGTTTTAGAAGGTGGGCCCTAACTTCGTCGATGGGTTTTCGAGAGTAATTATTACACTTCGTACACGGACAAGACATGAAACCAGTGGTACAATCTTGATTTTTCTCTGCATATTCGATAAAACGAAGAACCCCAGATACATATTCTTTCGTATAATAATTAGTTGTATCGATCCAACTCTTATCCAAATCCGGATTCATCTCTTGGCAACAATTTTATACAACTAGACAAATAAATTATATAATTATTACAACCGAATTAAAAAGAAGAATAAAAATTACAACACAATAAATGACATAGTAAAAATTACAAACCATTGAATGAATAAATATTACAAACCATTGAATGAATAGAAATACAAACTATTGAATAAATAAAATTACAACACAATATATAGATAATAAATTTCATATAATTAATAAAACAAATAAAAATATATGAACACAAAAAATTAAATACAACCAAACATGCATACTACACAACATAATAATAAAAAAATAAACCAAAGCACATCTAATTCATCAACCTAATCATGTCTAATAATAGCAACTAACACATATCAATTGAAAAAAAATTAAAAAGCATGAAATTTCTTGAAAATACCTTGTATTGGATGGTTAAGAAGAGGATTGATGACCACAACCCACCTAGACAATGTACTAATACACCTAATCACATCATATATCAACAATTAAACACAATTCTAAAATAAAAATTAAATTTTAAAAACATGGAATTTCATGAATTTACCTTAAATTTTTTGATGAAAATGGATATTGATAATGCCCCACCTTGATTATGAACCCGTGAATGGTGCAAGACAAATTGGAGAATCAATTGGGGGGGGGGGAAATTCTGGGATTTTTTGGGAGAAACTTGGAGGTGTTTTTGGGTGTGTGTGGGTGTTTTATGAGATAAAAAACCTGCTGCCTTTAAAAAAGACATTAATTAATTACCGACGACACGTAAATTCGCCGGTAATTCAAAAAACTCGTCGCTAATTAACGGCGAAAAACGTCGTCGTCCGCATTAGCGACGACAAATTTACGTTTTAAAAAAAAATACAAACCAACTAATTAACGACGAAGTCGATACTTTTAACGACGACGTGTTGTCGGCAATTATTAGCGACAACGTCGTCGTCGGTAATCTTATACGTTTGCCGACGACCCGTGATTCGCCGGTGATCTCTCGTCGGTAAACAGGCGAAATGTAGTAGTGTAAGTATAGAGAAATGATAACTTATTATCCAAGTAAACCCTAATAGGTATTTTATTTCATGGGCTTAAGAGCTGGATTGTAAGTCACTGGACTAAGGATTAATATCCATTTACACATTTCATAACAAATCTATTTGATATTCAATCCTTAAGAAATAGGTCTCGTTAAAACATTTCTTGAAAAATTATTTAGGACAAAAATACAGTGAAGGTAAAAGAGTACAATATCTTTATATACTTTAAATGTGTCTCGTTAAAAAATTTAAAACTCTGTGGGATAAAATCTTGATGAATGAAAAAGAGTGCAACACGTATAGAAGTATATCAATGACCATCTTCAATTTGAAATTTGATCTTCATAATCCCAAACATTATCATAAATGGCATAGATCAAATTAAATAATATATGGACACACTAAATGCAAACCCTCATATTCCACCAAACATCCTCGAATGTGAATTTTCGGTATAAGAGACTTGTTCAAATCTAGTTCCACCGCAAGTCTTGTGTAATTCCCCTTCTTCCGAGCCTGGGTTAATGGATCAATTCTAATTGTCCTACCAATTAAATTACCCATTTTCTAAGTGTTTGGGCCGTGTAGTTTTGCATTTTCCTCATTCGAGATTCTCACACACAATGTTATAGTAGTAATAGAGTGCGTAAGAGGTTTAAACTTAGGTGTCCACTCTCGCACCACTAAGTAGTGTTCACAAATCATCCAAGCCCCCCCCCCTAACGCAAAATCACTGTCATATTTTGTAGCAAACTTAACCATGAAATAGGCATAACCAATGTCCACTAATTCAATCATATCCTTAAGATACCAAATTTGTTGTAGTTTAGACTCTAAATAACTGAAACCCACTTTATAGCCCAGTAGTCTAACCACAACAGTATTACTCCGTAGTTGAACCCCTTCTATTATTTCTTCCCTAGACCCTAAAACTTGCGGAATTTCACATTTTTCTAACGATTTATCATCCTCAGTTGAGTTCAATAATCATTATCATATTCGCTATTCTTACTCGGTTGTATTTCTCCATTATCAATAATCACTTGTAGAATTAGATTTTTACATGTTAAAGCGATGTGCCAACCAGAGGTTTTCCTTAGTGGATTGTTAATAGTCACATTGCTTGGCCTGATTAATGTTTGTGTTTGTTGATTGCCCACATCAGTCGAGTCCGACATGCTTCTGGTCCGTTTAATCAGCCGCGCCGCTGCTCCAGCAAGTGGTGGAAATTCCACAGTGTTAGTTTTAGCATTGTCGACAGCCATGTGTTCCGGCGGATCCTTGGCTTCTTGCGGCGATGGTGCCTATCTGCCTACCTTATGTGGTGGGCTTTCATTCATTGGATTATTGGGATTCGCTATGTTGCCTGTAACGAGTAGTTTTCTTTTAGAGAAAGAGAGCATTTTTTTAAGCTATTTATTTTTAGGAATAAAAAGATAATTTAATAATAGTGTATATATAATTTATTTTAATTTTTAATTATGAGATATAACCGTATGATAGTAAAGCAACCCTTAAATTAATTAGTGTTTGAATTGCAGATCATAGTTATTTATTTTATTTTTACCGCTCATAGTTAAAATCCACAATCCTTTTGCCATTTTGGACAATTCTCAAAAAAAATGAATATAGGGTGATTGACATATAGGGACTTGGAGACTAGTGTTTCTTCCTATAGGAACAAGAGGGAAACTTACTTCTTTAAAGAGACCTCAAAGATGAACAAATACTAAAATATCCTTACTAACACTAAAAGACAAAAAAAAGTGATGTCACTGTTCATCTCTCTCAACTACCTATCTACCTCCGACCACCGACCTCCGATCACTGGAAGAAAATATAGAGTTTCGGAAAAAATTGATGAGTTTCAAAAAATGATGTGTACAATATAAAAATAGATGAGTTTTTTTCAAAAATTGATGAGTTTTCTACAAAAATTGATGAGTTTCTACAGAAATTGAAAAGTATGCTATAAAAAGCAGAATATTCGATTAAAAAAGATGAGTATCACTTTTACAAGACATTTATTACAACTGAACAAAAAAAGTAACTAATTACAATAGCTATTGAACAAAAGAAAACGAAAAAAGCCTAATTACAACAAAAAAACAAAAAAAACCTGACGATCAGATCTTACAAAACAAAACAAAAAAAGCACGTTGTAATAGCGCTGGAGAATGGAGCGAGCTGTAGAAGAAGCTCCATTACTCTGAACACGATGGTTAGACTTCTTCACTTTAGAAGAAGCTCCATTACTCTGAACAAGAAAACCGACCGGAGCTCTTCCCCGGCGAACTAGCTCTGCTCCTCTGCACAAGAAAACCGCCGGGATTTTAAACCTCCATAAGACCTTTCCATTTTCGTTCCAGGAAGCTCACAAACAGATCTGAAGCTCCTTGCTCCACCTGCTGCGAAGTAGATCGAGTGGTCTTCTCAGATGTGGTTGTGCGGATGTACGCCGGAGTTCGTTGCAGTCGTGGTGGTGCTCGACATTCCGTTCTAGGAAGCTCACGAACAGATCTGAAGCTTCTTGCTCCACCTGCTGCGAAGTATATCGAGTGGTCTTCTCAGATTTGGTGGTGCTGATGTATGCCGGAGTTCGTTGCAGTAGTGGTGGTGCTCGACAGTCTTCACCGGAAAAAGTGAGGCCATGGCTATGGCTGAGAGAGATGATAAAACGAGAGAGAGGTGAGAGAGTAGAGTTAGGGTTTTAATAAAATAATTTCTGAAAATAAAATAACATATATATAAGAAATGAAAAACAAAAGAGGTAAACTTACAAATGAGAATTTAGCTTATAGTGTTAAAATTTTATTTGGGTCTTTAGTAAAAAAAAAAAGTAAAAAAATAGAGTCAGGTTAAGACTAGGAGTTTGTGTTCAAAAACCTTGGATGAAAATCTCATAAAAATATACACGAGATAGGCAATAAACACATAGGATAATAAAACAAGGTTCACCCTCCACTCAATTTGCCACATCATCAGTAAACCAACCACCTTTTGAATCTTAACAGCCTCACATCCAAACAACATAATTCAAAACAAATAAAAATTAAAATAAAAAATAAAGGCAGAGTGAGAAAAAAGAAAGACACAAGAATGCTAAGCAGCAGCTGCAGCAGAGTGGCATCACTACTCTTTGTTTCATCCTCTTCATCATCTAATTCTACTCTCTTTTTCAATAACAAACACTCATTTTCCAATATATTTCGCACTAATTATTGCAAACCCGTAAAATGGTACTCTAGAAATTCAACAATGGAAATTCCCTCGGCTTCAAAGATGGTCACTCGTGCGTCCGCCACTGCACAACCCCTCAAGAATCCCGATGAACTCATTGATGGTGTCGAAACCTTCATCTTTGATTGCGATGGTAATTTTTGTTTTTACCTATATTCATATGATTACTTTTTTGTATAGTTTCAATTAATGATGTAAACATATTGCCCATTTTAAGGACTTTATAGGAGTGTCATGTCATATCCAATGTAATGCGATTATGTTTTACACATATAGTAATCGGACTTTATAAAGCTTAGCATTTTAATTCATTATTCTTGGAAAGGTTGAATTGCACCGCTAATCCTTTTGTTATTTGTAATAGGGAGGGTTCAAAGAATTTTTATTGGGGGTCAAGGGGTTCCGGAAAATGGCCCCGATTTCTTTGTTTTTGAGTTGATTGCACTATAGGTCCCTCTATTGAATATTTGCACTATAAGTCCCTATATCTAATCATAGAAACCACAAGATAATTACAAACAACAAAATAAATCAAAGTCTAGAACGATAATTTAAAAGTTGGGGGGCAAGTGAAATTTCTGAAAATTCAGGAGGACCATAAGGTATTATTTATATAACTTTTCTATGGGGCCAATTTCTTTGGAATTACGTTTGCAACATTATACAATACCTCAGGGGCATATCCCGCGTTTTTCCAAGAACAAACGCGTACATCTGGCTATTTTGCATAACACAGGGACTAATGGTGCAATTTACACTTGTTAAGAGGAGATATAAATATTTTAAATTTTTTACAGGTGTTATATGGAAGGGTGACAAATTGATAGATGGAGTTCCTGAAACTCTTGACTTACTAAGGGAAAAGGTTTAAATTTTGCAACTTGACATTATTTTAGTGTATTTTAAATTTAATGTTGGTATAATTTGCTATTTGCTCTTCAGGGAAAGAGGTTAGTTTTTGTGACAAATAACTCGACAAAATCTAGGAAGCAATATGGGAAAAAGTTCGAGACTCTTGGTCTTAATGTTAGCGAGGTCCGTTGAATTAAATTACTTTTCTTAATTAATAATTATGTACTATCGATGCTAATTACGATTTTAGCCTTGCAGGAAGAAATATTCGCATCATCTTTTGCTGCTGCTGCTTACTTGACATCGATTGATTTTCCTAAAGATAAGAAGGTACATATCATTTTTTCAATAGCTTTTAGAGTTTCTTGATAATTAATGTTTTCGCAATATTCATAGATTTATGTGGTTGGTGAAGATGGTATTTTGAAGGAGCTTGAATTAGCGGGCTTTAAATACCTTGGTGGACCGGTATGTATCTACAGGCCCAAAAAATTCGACTTATAACCTTTGGGCTTTTAGTATAACAAGAGAATTTTTTTTCATCAACCTATTTACTTCACTGATTTACAGGAAGATGGTGAGAAAAAGATCGAGCTAAAGCCAGGCTTCTTTATGGAGCATGATGAAAATGTACACATACTAAAATATTTGATCATTCTAGAAGCTTCTTGAATAACACCTTTAATAAAATTACTTTTAATGTTATTTCAGGTGGGGGCTGTAGTGGTGGGATTTGATCGCTACTTCAACTACTACAAAGTTCAGTAAGTTTTTGTTAATTTATATTTTGGTTCTTTTATAGACTCTATTTTTTTTTTTGTTAGTTTAAATATGTATTGAAATTTAATCCCTTTTCTGCAATGTGAAGGTACGGAACTTTATGTATACGTGAAAATCCGGGATGCCTTTTCATTGCCACTAATCGTGATGCTGTTACTCATCTTACTGATGCTCAAGAATGGGCAGGTTTAATTCTACTCATTTATTTTTACTATATTACTCATTTATTTTTAACAAGTAAAATTAGTGCTACAATAAAAGTAACGTGTCCTGGATTCAGGTGGTGGTTCTATGGTGGGAGCCTTTGTGGGGTCCACACAGCGTGAGCCTTTGGTGGTTGGAAAGCCTTCGACATTTATGTTGGACTATGTAGCAAACAAGTATGATCAACCTACTACACCCTTTTGTCTCGTACTCTTAAAACGGGAATATATAATATAAAGTGTGTTTTGTGAAAATTATACAGGTTTGGTATTACGAAATCCCAAATATGCATGGTTGGTGATAGATTAGACACGGATATTCTTTTCGGGCAGAACGGAGGTTGCAAAACTCTACTTGTCCTTTCTGGTAATATTGGGGTGTTATTGGTCTTTTTAATCTTTGGTTTTATGTATATATATATATATATATCGTTTAATTATGATTTTACTTTATTTTGTATAGGTGTGACATCCTTGTCTATGCTTCAAAATCCGGATAATTCCATACAGCCAGATTTCTACACCAACAAAATTTCGGACTTTCTGTCTCTCAAAGCTGCAACTGTATGAGGTGGAAGATCACAAGTTGTGTAAAAAATAGATGTTCTGCGTAAATCTTTGGTTTTTAGTTGTGAACTGTGAGAGATATTGAAGATGTAATAATATGAAGAACATCTTTTGAGCCTCTTTGGCTGCTGACTTATATCTATAACCATTCAAGATTCATGTTTTATTCTCTAAAGGGAGAAACTATAGCATTATAAGTGCCCCATGAATTTTTTTCACTTGAGCTAATACTCATAGGAAGAGACTAAAAGTATAGTTCTTTTTTTAAATAAGTCAGAAATTCTTTTTTCATTAAAAATATCCAGGCTAGATGGAGCTTCTGCCTATCGTGCATTTAGTTAACAAGCTTTTGATGTTAATGTGTTCCGTAAATCAAGATGCAGTATTGATACGACTGTTGTTTTCGAGGCAAAGTTTTGACCATTTGGTGATAAAGAGTTGATCATGTACAAAATGACAAAATATCTTATTTATTTAACGAACGCTTTCTTCACTAAGTCAGACATTTTTTATTTATGAATTAAAAATTAAAACCATACGAAAATATATATAAAAATAATAGAGCTAATTTTTTTTTTTTTTTGGACAAAATGAAAGAAAGCAGAGAGCTAGGTCTCTATCCAATTCCTAGCTTGTTAAACCGTCCTGAAAGCGTCCGGATAGTATCTTCCGTTGTAGTAGCTCCGTGCCTAGCGACTTTTGCAAGATGGTCTGCTTGACTGTTGGCCTTCCTTGAGATATGGTTGAAGGAGATCAGTCCTGCCTGATTAGCTCTTGCCCGAATCATCCGGATGATCGGGAGTATGTTCCATCTCACCGCTGACACCTGCTTAATACCTTGAATGATATCAAGGTTATCAGAATAAATACCTTTTGTTTCTCCTTGGAAATTGTTGCACTGCTCCACTGCGTCGTAAACCGCCCAAGCTTCTCCTTCGAGACTTGAGTTGCAAAATGTTGTTGAAAATTTAGAGGTTGTTTGCCCTGTATGACGGTTTTTGATGAAAATTCCAATGCCGGTCGGTTCGTGTTTATTGGAGAAAGAGGCATCGCATAAGATGCTGATGTCTTCCCCTCTGTTGTTATTACTCTGTCTGGCATTAGCTTGTAAATTCTCATTTCCCCGATTAACCGCTGTTGTTGACCAATTCTCTCCGTGTAACTCGATCATTAATTTTTTTGTACTCTGAATAATCTGATCAATACTGATAGGACCTCCCTCATGAATGACTTTCATCTTCGCTTTCCAAATATTCCAAATGAGAATCTGGACATAATTAATGACAATCTTTCTGTCCCAACCACCTCTTGAGAAGGTGTCTATGATTTGTAAAAACCAGTCGCCAATGTTATTAATCTTTATATCTGGGATTAATATTTGGAAAGTCGAGGCTGCCCATATTGCTTTATTTATATTACACTGAAGGAGAATGTGTTCGACTGTTTCGTCTTCTGACTGGCACCAGGGACACATGGGTGTGTCCGAACATTTCCTGTAAAACAGATTCAGGGCCGTCGGTATCGCATTCGTACTTGCTTTCCAGTTAAAAATTCGGATTTTTTTCGGTATATTAGCATCCCAAATTGTTTTCCACAAGGATGGTCGTACACCATTAACTGATGATGTTGTCTGCGGCTGTTCAAAAGTTTCAACATCCGTAAGTTTCTTGTATCCTGTTTTTGTTGTATATTTACCATCATTCGAGACCGGCCATATAAACCGATCTTCGCACTCTGTATTAATGTTCCTCATTCTTATTATTTCCGGGATTATAGGTTGTGGGAAGATTTCGTCAAGCAGCTCCGAATTCCATTCGTTGGTACCTGGTTTCCATAGCTCTTGAATCTTTTGTAGGCTGCACCCAACCGGTTTTTCAATTTTCCAGGTAATGTCTAGCCATTTATCTTCCCATATATTGATTTTTTGCCCGTTTCCGATTTGAAACTGTCCGTACTTTTTGAGAAAATCTCTGCCTTCTAGAATGCTAGCCCAACTCCAAGTTCTGTTCTGTCTTAATTTTACGTTCATGAACTCAGAATTAGGATAATAGATACCTTTTAGTAGCCGAGCCGCCAATGTTTGTGGATTTTGTAATATTCTCCAGGCCTGTGCTCCAAGCAGAGCTGTATTCATTCTTTTGAGATCTTTGAATCCTAATCCACCTAGTAACTTTCCTACTGTTAGTTTTTCCCATGCGAGCCAGTGAATTCTATTCTTTTCACCCGAACTCCACCAGAAATTGGCAATAGCTGCAATGAGCCTTTTACAAAAAGTGATTGGGTAAGAAAAAATAGACATGGTATAGACTGGAATTGCCTGTAAAACAGCTTTTATTAAGACTTCTTTTCCTCCTTCCGATAATAACTTCGCTTTCCACCCTTCTGTTTTCTTAAAAATCTTTTTTGCTATCCATTCCAGAGCTTCGATCTTGGATCTCTTGTGGCATAACGGTATACCTAGATATTTACCTAAGTCATCCGTTTCTACCATTTGTAATTCTTCGGATACTTGATTCCGCAGGTGTTGTTCAGTGTCGTTGCTATAATAGATCGCCGACTTTTGGAAATTAATTTGTTGTCCTGATCCTGCGCAATATTCTAGCAGACATTCCTTAAAAGCCGTGATGTTAGTATTATTAATGGTAATGAAAAAAAGAGAATCATCTGCGAATAACAGATGTGATATAATAGAGCTAATTAAAAGTAGTATTTATAAAGTCAACTCAAAATCAAAATATTTTGTCCTCTTTCTAAATTTTGAGTCATTTTTTCTCTATTCTAACTAACCACCCTCACCACTTCCAAAAAATTGGAAAACAATTATCATGCACTTCAAACCATGACCGTTTGTCTTCCCTTTCACTTCTTTTATTCTTTTTACTTTCTTTTCTTCCGGTTTGTTTCTTGAGACTGAGATTTTCTATGTTGTCAAGGAAAGAAGTGCTTCGTGATATCACTAGAGAGATCTTAATATTGGTGAGCTCCATGAAAAAATCCGGAAACTCACTAAAGAGTAATTATGGTATATACTCTGAATAGGCTAGCAAAGTAGATGAGAACGTGTATCATGAGATATATACTAAGAAATTACCTACGTTTGGTAATTTTGAAGCTAATACCGACTGAAGCTCAAAGGAATTGCAGAAAATGCGGATACGATCGAGACTTAAACTCCATGGGTAACGCGTCTAACTTTAAAAGACGTTATATAAAAGTGTTGTACGGGAGACAACCCGTAACTTTTTTATGTTTTTATGTATTTAAATTTTGTTTAAGTTAGTTATTTTTAGTTGATATTGCATTATTGAGAAAGGTATGAGTGTCTTTGATGTTCAGGTACTTAAGAAATCGAGTTAGGAAAAGAAAGACGAAAATCCGGCGAAAACCAGACCATTCTTCCGGTACACCACAGGAGAGGTCCGGTGCAATGCATGACAAAAACCGTGGCGACCGTTTTCGCTACGGTATATTGCCGAGAAGAAGGAGCCAAAACCGTATCGAGTAGCGCGAATATGGTATAAACAGCAGAAGGGTCTGGTGCACCGCACTAACATTCCGGTGTACCGCACCATCAAAAACTGTGGCGACGGTTTTTCAATACGGTACAATTAGGAGAGGTATAAGACCAGCTGCCCAAAACCGTACAGACACCTCGCGAATACGGTTTGTCAAACCTTAAGTCCGGTACACCGTGCCTCACGTCCAGTGCACCGCACGACGCCGACAGATCCAGTTTTGAAGGGTTATAAGATGGGATTTAAAGAAGAGGTTAGTTTTTACACGAATTTATCAATCCTTAAGCCTCTCTTTCTTCCCTAAACCTCTCATAACTCCATTAAAGTTTCATCAAAACTTCACCAAACATCAAAACACTACCCAATCACCATAAAAACACATCCAATCCTTTCTCCATATCATTACAAGGAAGATTCAACCACCCATATCATACCAAATCACTTTGAATCCAAGAATCAAAAGCCTAAATTTCTTATATCCATACTAATCAAACAATAATACATCATACCCATATAGAGAATCATCTTCATAACACCTTTCATAACCCAAACAAAGCTTGTACAACCTATAATCAAGATTTTCAAAATTTCAAGAATGTTTAAAGCTTTGAGTTGGAGGTCAATTGAGATGACAAAAAGAACAGAAACCTTATCTATTGTTAGGGAGATGAAGAAGAATCAAAATAAGGTATTGGGTTCTCGTTAGAAGAAATCAATTGAGAAAAGTTCAAGTTCCAGTTTAAAGGATAAAACAGGTTCAAAAAGCATAAAGATTTCAACTTTAATAAGGAAGACACCACAACCTTTACAAACCGAGAGTCCTGTGCCCAAGATCAACGAAGCTTCCAAGGCCATGTTAGCTTCAACAGAGAAACACTTAACGGAACTTCCCTTGGCTTAAGAGAGAGTATTTGAAGAAGAAGTTGAAGAAGAAGTTGAAGAAGGTGAATACAAGAGATTCATAGAGATGGGCGATAGATTAGGTTGGTATACATTCATGTTGATAAGATTGAATTTATGTAGAGAGTTAGTAATGATTTCTATTTAGTCCTCTTTAGCCAAGATAGTAATGGTTGTGTTCCACTTAGAGGCAAGTTAGTTGCTTTTACAGTTGAAGAGATTCGACACCACTTCCGGTTTTGGTTGGACCTCGTAAGTATAGAGAAGCAGTGGAAAACATCAAGACTTTTGATTGGAATCTACTTTTTTAGCATGTATTAGATAAGGAGTAAGTGCAAGCAAATAAGGGAGAATTGAATGCACCTTGGCCTTACAAATATCTCAAAGCAGATACAAAAGTTTGGCACCATTTCCTTACAGCAAATGTCTTTGGAAACCTGAGAACATCGGAGGTAAGTAAGAAGAACACGATCTTGTTGAATTGTATTTTAAGGGAAGAAGAAGTGGATGTGACACATATGATCTTTGAGGAGGTGATGCGATTTCCGGTCTCTCCTACTTCGCTATTTAGTTAGAAATATCCTACTATGATCATGTGCCTTGTTCGGAAAACGAGTGTGGTTCCGGATAAAGAAGAGAAGCTAATGTAAAATATGATGAACAATATTGACAACAGCTGGATCAAGACAGTTTTAAGAGTAGCGGGAGTTACGCAACTTTCAAAAGAAGAAAATGATCATATTTGGCAAGAGAAGATGGAGGACCGATTATATAAAGTCGAAGCAGCTCATACTTCCTTGGCCAATGATGTGGCACAAATCAAAGTTAATCAAGTGCATATCATGACACTCCTTGAGCAATTAAAGAATGATCCAGTAAATCCTATCTTGGATGTCGATAATGCGAGGCAATAGTCTCGAGAGTATGTTCTCCTTCTTCCTTACCATTTATGTATATGATTTATCTACTTATTTTAATTTCTTTTTAGAGTTTTTTTCGAGTCGTAGGGACACGTCTCATTTTTTAGTTTGGGGTGTGGGGATACGTTGTCTCTCATCTCCATTTTTATGTGATTTTCTGTTTTTAGATAGAAATTAAAAACTTTGATACATGGGATTTAGATGTAGAGTGTGTTTAATAGCTTAAAAGCATAAACTCAGTAAGTTAATGATAGAAAGTACTATGTTCATGAGCTGCTTTATTTTGTATGCATTGAGTATTTGCAAGGAAACACACATTGATAGTAAAGAAAAGATTAGTTAGCAATAGAAACTATGTTCGATCTCAGGGAGCCATGAGTGGTGTGTAGGCCGTGAGATCAAATCTAGTTGATGAACCCATTTTATGAACGTGCTAAAGGTAAGAGAATACAAAAATTGCATAGTTTAGAAAGTGATTAAGGCGGTTCTTTCATAAGCCCCTTGTTACGATTTTGCTTGTTGTCCATTTAATATTTTATATCCTTCTCAGACCCTTCTAGCCTTTCTAAAGCCTTTTTATTTAGCCACATTATAAGCCATATCCCTTTAGATTATAGGACTTTTCCATATGACCTGCTCTCGAATCGCGATGCATAGACAATTGTTTTAGAGCTTGAGTTTGGGTGGTGGGTCCACCATTATGGGAATTGTTATTGGGTTGGGATTTTTGAGCTTATTAATTGTGATATGTTCAATATATTGATGATGATTCACAAGTTTATTATATTGTAAACCTTTGCTAGGGTAAAAGTAAATGAGCAAGAAAAAATATATGAAAAAGAAATAGCATGATATCTCAACATCAAAAAGAGAGTCATAGCTTGGTGTGGCCTAAGGTGTGATAAAAAGATGTATAAAATAAGTGCAAATAAAAACCCTAAGCTAACACGGTTCTGCAAGTATTACGGATCGTATGCAAGTTTTAATGAATAAGTAAGATTCGTTCCTCAGGGACTATGAAGGTTAAGAAGAACTTATGCAAATTATTCAAGTGCAGATATTACAGATAGAAAAGATAATATGCTAGTAGGAAGAAGAGATAGACAAATATTTATTTTGTTTTTTAAATAATAAAACTAAACTAATAAACTAAAGACAGAAACTAAATAAAATAAAAGAAAAGAAGATAGTATGAAAGTTATAGCTTAGGTTTTACTAGTATGCACCAATCCTTCTAAGTCTATCTATTAGGTCTAGTTTATAAGGGAGAATATTAGCTCTTGGTATACTTAGTCAGGATTCTAAATTCCCATACCTTAGACCTTGAGAGCGACTAAGGGGGCTACGACACAACCAAGACGTGATTTCAAATAGGGTTATCAAACGCTACTAAGGCCCTAAGCAAATACTGCAATCATTGGTGATATGGTGATTAAAACAAACCCTAATGACTATCTAGTTAGAATCATGTTTTGTCAGAACTAATATCGACACTAGACGTTATGTGGTGGTTCAATAGTTAAACACCCTGTCAAGGAGACCATCTAACTACTATTAAGGTAATCCTAAACGTTGCGCACCGCAAGGAAAACATACATTAAATCAAACACATAATCAAATATAAAGGTAAGTAGCTAATATCAGATTAAAACATATAATTCCCAAAGAAACTTAGATAGAAGAATTAGAATTCATAGTTTATACATGATGCAAAACCCAAGCTAATAGAATTAATTCATACAAAGAAAAGAAGAGAAAAGAATTACAGAATAAGAGGTTGAAGAAGACATGATTGATGCACAACTCCTTCTAGACTTCTTCTCTTGTGTTGTAGCTTCCTCTTGGCCTTAAGGTTTGGCCAAGGATGATTTTCTAATGTTAAGAGGCTGTATTTATAGTGTATAGGTTAGGTTGACCTAATTCGTTTTCTTGAAGGAGAACTAAGTGGTGGACTCCAAGCCCAACTCAAATTCGTAAGGAAATAAAGATAAACACTGCTGGACCGTTTTGAGCATATCTTCTTCGTTATTGGTCGGTTTGAGCTCCATAATATACCAAAAGAATCGTAACAGAATTACCTTTGTCCCTATGAAAGGAAATTACCAAAATCGGCCTATTTCTTAGGTAAATAACCACTTATTTAGGCGTGTACTGCAGAATTCAGATTTAGGCAGTTTTTCCTTTTCCTAATTGAACTCAGTTTCCTTCTATCTCCAATTTCCACGCATATCTCTTTACATATCTTGTAGTCTTTGACTTGGACTCTAATTAATCTCCATAATTATCTTTAAAGCTTCACACTAAATAAACAATTAAACCCAATATGCTCTAAAAATAATAATTCACTAAATCAAGACTCAAAAATAGGAAAGTGCACTAAATTAAGCTAAGATCGACCTATAAACTAATAAATACGCCTAAAATGATGTCTCTGAAGTATATTATATTATCACAAATGAGGAGACATCAAGACCCCCAACTCAAAGTTGTATCGTCCCGATACAATAAAAGTAAAGAACAGTAGGGTAGTCAAACAAACAAGAAGAAGAAGTCGGAGGAGAATAAGAGCAGAACATAATGAATGATCCTAGAGCATAATATCTAAAAAGTCTCATGTAGTAATGCTTAAGAAATAATGCACAAGTATGGTTAATACACATGTAATCAACAATCCATAAATTTAAGTTAAGATTAATTTCGCAATGCCAGAAGGAGAGGATGATAACTTAGTTCAGGTTAATGGCTATAGGTTGTTCATGGGTCCCAAATACAGCATCCAATGGTCCACTCACCTATTACCTAATAGCTCATTTGTTTCTCCATCTAGTAGTTAGAAATCCTAAGGTCTTGGTTATAACTTGGCTTAAGGACGGGTGTGGTATATTTGGATAATGAAAAGTGAGCTTTTGGCTCTCTCCTCACTAGCCATCAACGAATCGCCCTAGAGCTTAAGTCTTTCACTCAAAGATGTTTCTCACTCATCCCAATTTATTGATGCTTTAATGTGCATCCCCAATAAATCCCAATTAAAACCTTTGATGATATAAAATCCACTTTGCCGGTCCGAATATATATTCTTTTCACATCAATTTTTTCTTTTTATTGTATAGCTATGATTCTCTTTTTGATGTTCGAGATATCACGCTATTTTTTCCTATATATATTCTTTCTTTTTATACCCTTGTTGGAAAATTTAACTCGTAGCTTCTTTTTCATTCACTATTACCCCGTCAAAGGGTTACAATAATAACAATAAAATCACAATTACAATTCCAAATCCCAATGTTCCCAAATGATGAAACCCACCACCCCAAACTCAAGCTCTAAAACGAGTTGTCTCAGGTTTTGCGATTCGAGTGCAGGTCATATAGATCATAATGTGTTTCAATAAAAAGGCTTTAGAAAGGCTCAGAGGGGTTAAGACGGATAAATAACAATAATCAAATAAAAGGGTGAGGAAGTATAAAAGGCTTCAAGTGTTTTATCATGAAAGAACTGCCTTAGTCATTTTTCTAACTACCGGATTTCATTACGTTTTCATTATTAGTTCATAGACAAGTGGGTTTTCAACTAATTTTAAACCTCACGTTCTACACACCAAATAACTCTCCCTAAGTTTCAACGTACTTCTTAGCATTGCTTATTAACTTTCCTATCTTTTATTTCCTGTTTTCATACATGCATCTAAACAAACTTGTAACATCTTTCAAAAACATACTACTTATTATCATTAACTTAATTTAATCATGCTCAATAGGTACATTCAAAGATATTCTATGCCTATTTCAACCCAAAAAAAAAATTAAATTTTATGAAAACACAAAAAGGAAGATGAGGACAACGAATCCCCACCCCCAACTCAAAAATGAGCCGTGTCCCCACGACTCGAAAAAGACTCAAGAAAGAATAAAATTTAAAATTAGCATACATATTGCACATAAAGAAATGGTAGGGAAGAAAGAAAACATACTCTTCGAGGCTATTACCTCGCCTTATCGATACTCGGATTAAATCTAATGTATCTTCTTCACCCAACTTCTTATTCGCTTTCCGATCAAGACACGTGATCATAGTAGGATATTGCATTATATAACGACATGGGAGAGATCGAAAATCTGTATCACCTCCTCATAGATCAATTGTGCCACATCTTTTTCTTCTCCTCACACAATACAATTCACAAACAACCCCATCATTCCAAATCTCCACGAATCTTCATGTATTCACCTTCAACTTCTTCTTCAAATACTTTCTTATAAGAAAAAGGTAGTTCCTTGAATTGTTTCTTCGGAGAAGCTATCAGGGCCCTTGAAGCTTTCTCTTTTTCTTTGGGTATAAGGTCTTTGATTTGTAGAGGTTGTGTTGTTTTCTTTACTAAAGTTAGAACCTTTTTTCTCATTGAATCAACACAGCTAGCTAACCTCCCTTTTCTTGACTTGTTTTACCCTTTGAATTGGAACTAGGACATTTCTCACTTGATTTCTTCTCAATTAAATCCAATACCTTAATTTCTTCATCTCCCATACAGTAGATAATGTTCATGTTCTCTTAATCATCCCGATTGACCCCCAACCCAAAGTTTTAATAACCCTTGAAATTTGAACTTTTGATTATTGGTTTTACAAGCTTTATTTGGGTTAGGAAGAGTGATTGGATGATGATTCTCTATGTGGGTAAGATGGATTCTTCATGGATTGGCTTGGATTTAAGAAATTGTAGGATGAATTTTTGAAATTTAAGCTTTTGATTCTTGGATTCAAGGTGTTTTGGTATAATATGGGTGGTTGAATCTTCTTTGTAATGAATTGGAGGATGAATTGGATGTTTTTTCATGGTGATTGGGTAGTGTTTTGATGATTGGTGAAGGTTTTTATGAGCTTCGATGGAGTTGGGAGAGTTTTGGAGAAGAGAATGAAAATCCTAGAGGGGGGGGGGGGTGAATAGGATTACTAATAAGATTAATGCCTAATTAAAAATCTTTTGGACAATTATAAGCTTAAGTGAAAACTTCTAAAACAACTTAATATATCAAACACTTAGGATCATGCAAAGGGTAAGTAGGAGGTTCGAAATATATAAGTAAAACAAGTAAATCGACAATCCAATATCTTACTACTCTAGAAGACTATATGTTAGATAAACTAGATAAACAATATTGAAAGTCCTAGAGGGGGGGTGAATAGGATTACTAATAACATTAATGCCTAATTAAAAATCTTTTGGACAATTATAAGTTTAAGAAAGAAACTTCTAAGTCAACTAATATATCAAACTCTTAAGGGATCATGCAATGGATAAGCTAAGAGGTTCGATATATAATTGATACAAGTAAAACGAGTTTCTAATCTCTAACTACTCTAGATGGCAATATGTTAGATAAACTAGATAATCAATATCACAATATTCATACTAGCATATTATCAAACATATAAAGTGCGGAAAGTAAATAGAGTAGGGATAGAAAGATACACACGATTTATAGTGGTTCGGTTTCCCTACATCCACTACCTAAGGAAGCCTCCTTAGGATTTCAAGCTTTTCACTAAGCTCCCGTGTCTCTCTTAACCGGGTCGAGAACACAATAACCCTTACAACCTCTTCGATAACACGAAGGACAAACACTTGTGCTATCGCAACACAAGGACACCAAGTATACTCCCGATACTCAAACACTTATGCTATCTCAACACAAGGATACCAAGTATACTCCCTATACTTGAATTCTCTCTTAATCTATCTATTACAAGACCTAGACTTAAGAGGATAGATACAAAGTGTTTAAAGGGGTGCAAACAACTTTGCTAGATAATCTCCTAAAGAGTAGATATGACTATAAGCTTGTAAACTCCTCTTTGAGTAGATAATAACTTTGATAGCTCCTTGGATTAACTCCTTAATTGAGTGGATATGAACTATGAAGCTCTTGACACCTTCTTGGATGATAACAATTAAGCCCCTAAGTGTATATGGGTTGAAGGTGTGTTTGTAGCCTTGAAAGACCTTCAATATATAGCTGCAAAATGCTCCCAACGGTCATATAAGCTTCTATCTAACGGATCTATTTTTTTTCCAACGGATATAAGCTTTGTCCTCTAGTAATAGAGCTGAAACCCTGTCGTGCGGTGTACCGCGGGTAGGGTCCGGTGCACCGCGTGACTGTTCGACTGACTTTTGAGCTTACTGGTCGGACTATGTACTGTACCGCATGCCTGCTCCGTGTAGTGGTCCGGTGTACCGTGACAAAGGTCCGGTGTACCGTGCAGTTTTTCTGAGCTTACTGGTCGGGCCATCTAGTGCACCGTGGGACTGGTCCGGGATGCTGCGGTGTACCGCGTTTCCGTCCGGTGTACCGCGTAGAAACTTAGCTCTCTGGTCGGACTGGTCTATGCACCGTGCTTTGGTCCGTGGTATTGCGGTGTACCGTAGGTGTACTCCGGTGTACCGCACCAAAGGTTTAAAACACCTTCTAGTGAGTATATCTTTTTCTATGATGCTCGGATTAGAAAGCTTTCTTCACGAGAGTTGTAGAGGACATCATTCTTATACACTTTGTAGTTGATCACTAAAGCTAATTCTCAATGTACACAAAGATAAAGTTAATAGCATTTGTATGAGAATTAGTTTCTTAAGATAAAACAATAAAGCTTTGATCTAAATGATAAAGATGCTCTTTTTGATGAATTAGAGTGCAAGATAGAATGTATATAACAAAGGTAATTAGCACACTAAACACAAGAGGATTTGTCACATTAAAACAACCTATTAAGGGAGGCTATATGCCAACAATCTCCCCCTTTTTGATGATGACAAATCCTTCACTAAAACACCTTAGGAATGATATGAAAGTATAAGCTCTTATCAAATATAGCTCCCCCTCACAAAAAGCATTTAAGTAAACATGAATATAAGATGTGAAATGCATTTGTGAGTATTTAAAAGTGCAATTTTGAAAGTTTTAGTGCACATATTTCTCCCCCTTTGTCTTCATCAAAAAGACGGGATAATAAGATCAAGCAAATAATCATAGAAGAGCTAAAAACTCAAGTGAATAGATTTTTGAAAAACAACATAGAGAGATCAAAGGTTAAAGAGCAATTAAAACATTTTAATTTGAGATGCACAAAGATCAACAATTGCAAAGCATAAAAAGATAAGGGATGGAGACATTTTACCAACTTCTTGATCGATAGGTTTTCATCTTATAAGCTTTCTAACAATGCAAACGATTAGTGCAATTATAAGATAAACGATTAGTGCAAACGATTAATCTAGCATTTTAGTTTTTAAAGATAATTTACTAAAAACTCCCCCTCACGAAATGCATAGAGTGTTTGTTTCAATTTTGAAAAGTTTGACCAATAATTTCTCCCCTTTTTACCAATAAGAAAATTTGAATCAATTTTAAGAAATCATGGGGTAAATTGTCATTTTTGAAAAGCAAAAGGGTCAAGATGAATTTTCCAAAAGTTTAGGGACTAAACGCAATTTTGAAAAACTTCAAAGGACCTAAATGCAATTTTCAACCATATGAAGAACTAAGACTAATTGAACAAACTAAAGGGACTATAAAACAATATAGAATAAGATCAAGGATGAATGATGCAATAGTACCTATATCATCAAAGAAAATGTTAGCACCATTAACACATTTAAATAAATATCCGAAACATAAAGAATAAGCATCTAACATATAACATACATATCCAATAAACCAAGTTAGACACATAGCATCCTAAACCAATTATCCAAATATAGCCAAGTAGCAATAAAATTCTAAATATCCAAAACAACCACAATAATGACCAAGTAGGATATTATGAAGAAAACACCCAAAGAATAATTTGAAACCGATTTTAAGAAATATAGGGGTAAAATTTAAACTTTGAAAAGTATGGGGGTCAAAATGCATTTTTCAAATGTTTAGGGACTAATAGCAATTTTGAAAACCTTCAAGGACCTAAGTAAACTTTCTCAAGACAATAGGGACCAAGATCTAATATTCAAGCATAAGAAAGCTAAATGCAATTTGTTCAAACTATAGGGATCTTAAATTAATATTTTTCAACCTATAGGGATCACAATGCAATATTTTCAACCAATAGGGACCATAATGCAAGATAGAACAATAAACCCCAAATCGCGGTGTACCGGACCATTGTTGCGGTGCACCGCACTAAAGCTCGACCAAAAGGAGTAAGAAGAGAGATTTTGAAAATAGGCAATTTGCATAAACACCCGAAGTTAATACGAAAACTCCCCAATAGTATAGAGATATTTTAAAACAACTAAAAATGCTTTTGTTTTGAAAAGATTCAACGTGGAAATCCCGAAAACACATAAAGCAGTTTATTTCATAAATACCCCTATATTTTCTAAAAAGTACAAAGAGACCCAATGTAAAAAGTAAGCAATTTTAAGCATGAAAAGGTCAAGTTATACAAGATATTAGCACAATAGGGAATAAACCATATAAGCACATAATGAAGCACATCATAAAGATAGTAAGCAAAGCAAATTCATGCAAATGAGCTAATGACTAATAATGGATAAATTTCCCATAATACTATGCATAAAAACATTTTTGAAATGCTATGGAAAATGCAAAAGATTATCGGAAAAATATTTTGAAAAGCAATTTCGTTAAAAACTCACCCATATGAAAATGCAAGTTTGTGATCAAAGATAAAATAAGATTTGAAAGAGTAAACTAATATCTTTGATCTTTTTCCCTTTTATCAATTAATAGGCACTTTTAAAAAGATATAAGGACTAGTATAATAAAAAGTGCAATTTATAATCGTTGAGGGACTAAAAATCAATTTCACATAGTAGGGACTAAAAATGCAATTTTTCAAAGATATGAACTAAAATGGCAAATTTTACAAGAGAAAGATTATGAAGTCCAAACTATGACACTTTGGAGAATATAATAACTATGAGGGGTCAAAGTGCAATTTTGAAAATTTTGGGGACTAAAAAGCAATTACCAAAATTCTAAGAGCTAAAGAGCAAAAACATCATTCATGAGAATTAGATGCAATAACACTAATAACATTTAAAACAATGATAAGTATCACAAGATAATATCCCAAGATAAAACATGATAAACACAACTAATCAATTCACAACAAATTCATAAATATAAGCACAAGCCATAAGGAGGAACGCAAAGTAAATATACGAGAAAAAGAAAAGAAATCACCGGATTTTCCTTTTTCGAGATTTGAGCGTTCTTTCGTATATTAATTCTTCCATTGGTTTCCTCCAAGCAAAGTAACGATCACCTACAAAGAGAATGGAGGTTGTGTAGAAAACAACACTTCCAAAAGATTAAATTCCAAATCGTTTACTCTACTAACGGTTAAGCTATTCACGTAGAGTTAGGCTCTGATACCAATTGAAAGTCCTAGAGGGGGGGTGAATAGGATTACTAATAACATTAATGCCTAATTAAAAATCTTTTGGACAATTATAAGTTTAAGAAAGAAACTTCTAAGTCAACTAATATATCAAACTCTTAAGGGATCATGCAATGGATAAGCTAAGAGGTTCGATATATAATTGATACAAGTAAAACGAGTTTCTAATCTCTAACTACTCTAGATGGCAATATGTTAGATAAACTAGATAATCAATATCACAATATTCATACTAGCATATTATCAAACATATAAAGTGCGGAAAGTAAATAGAGTAGGGATAGAAAGATACACACGATTTATAGTGGTTCGGTTTCCCTACATCCACTACCTAAGGAAGCCTCCTTAGGATTTCAAGCTTTTCACTAAGCTCCCGTGTCTCTCTTAACCGGGTCGAGAACACAATAACCCTTACAACCTCTTCGATAACACGAAGGACAAACACTTGTGCTATCGCAACACAAGGACACCAAGTATACTCCCGATACTCAAACACTTATGCTATCTCAACACAAGGATACCAAGTATACTCCCTATACTTGAATTCTCTCTTAATCTATCTATTACAAGACCTAGACTTAAGAGGATAGATACAAAGTGTTTAAAGGGGTGCAAACAACTTTGCTAGATAATCTCCTAAAGAGTAGATATGACTATAAGCTTGTAAACTCCTCTTTGAGTAGATAATAACTTTGATAGCTCCTTGGATTAACTCCTTAATTGAGTGGATATGAACTATGAAGCTCTTGACACCTTCTTGGATGATAACAATTAAGCCCCTAAGTGTATATGGGTTGAAGGTGTGTTTGTAGCCTTGAAAGACCTTCAATATATAGCTGCAAAATGCTCCCAACGGTCATATAAGCTTCTATCTAACGGATCTATTTTTTTTCCAACGGATATAAGCTTTGTCCTCTAGTAATAGAGCTGAAACCCTGTCGTGCGGTGTACCGCGGGTAGGGTCCGGTGCACCGCGTGACTGTTCGACTGACTTTTGAGCTTACTGGTCGGACTATGTACTGTACCGCATGCCTGCTCCGTGTAGTGGTCCGGTGTACCGTGACAAAGGTCCGGTGTACCGTGCAGTTTTTCTGAGCTTACTGGTCGGGCCATCTAGTGCACCGTGGGACTGGTCCGGGATGCTGCGGTGTACCGCGTTTCCGTCCGGTGTACCGCGTAGAAACTTAGCTCTCTGGTCGGACTGGTCTATGCACCGTGCTTTGGTCCGTGGTATTGCGGTGTACCGTAGGTGTACTCCGGTGTACCGCACCAAAGGTTTAAAACACCTTCTAGTGAGTATATCTTTTTCTATGATGCTCGGATTAGAAAGCTTTCTTCACGAGAGTTGTAGAGGACATCATTCTTATACACTTTGTAGTTGATCACTAAAGCTAATTCTCAATGTACACAAAGATAAAGTTAATAGCATTTGTATGAGAATTAGTTTCTTAAGATAAAACAATAAAGCTTTGATCTAAATGATAAAGATGCTCTTTTTGATGAATTAGAGTGCAAGATAGAATGTATATAACAAAGGTAATTAGCACACTAAACACAAGAGGATTTGTCACATTAAAACAACCTATTAAGGGAGGCTATATGCCAACAAATATCACAATGATCAAGCTAGCATATTATCAAACATATAAAGTGCGGAAAGTAAATAGAGTAGGGATAGAAAGATACACGCGATTTATAGTGGTTCGGTTTCCCTACATCCACTACCTAAGGAAGCCTCCTTAGGATTTCAAGCTTTTCACTAAGCTTCCGTGTCTCTCTTAACCGGGTCGAGAACACAATAACCCTTACAACCTCTTCGATAACACGAAGGACAACCACTTGTGTAATCACAACACAAGGATACCAAGTATACTCCCTATACTTGAATTCTCTCTTAATCTATCTATTACAAGACCTAGGCTTAAGAGGATAGAAACAAAGTGTTTAAAGGGTTGCTTATAAAAGCTTGTAACTAAACTCCTAAAAGAGTGGATATGAACTATATAGCTTGTGAACTCCTCTTGAGTAGATAGAACCTTGTGGCTTATTTGATTAACTCCTTGAAAGGATTTAAAAGCTCACTAAGATTGATTTTGACTATGTATAGCTCTTGACACCTTCTTGAATGATAACAATTAAGCCCCTTAATGTTTGTAATTAGTTGGTGTAGTTGTAGCCTTCAAAGAGCTTCAATTTATAGTAGAAAATGGCTTCCAACGGTCATAAGGCTTGGGTCCAACGGATCTATTAATCTCCCAACGGATATATTCTTTATGACTTAAACTTTGTGCAGAAAAACCTTCCTTGCGGTGTACCGCAAGTTTTCGTGCGGTGTACCGCACCTCAACGGTTTGATTTTCTAACTTTCTGACGGGCTAGCCTCTGCACCGCGCCCTGGTCCGCAATCTTGGTCCGGTGTACCGCGCCTTTCGTCCGGTGTACCGCGCCAAGTAACTTTGAAAGATAATGACTTGGATCAATAAATCTTCTTCACGAAAGTTGTTGGAGACATCATTCTAAGAACCTTTGAAGTTGATCACTAAGGCTAATTCTCAATGTACACAAGGATAAGGTTAAACTTATTGTAAGAGAATTAGTTTCATAACAAATAACAATAAAGTTATGATCAACATGATAAAGATGAGCTTTTTGATGAAATAGAGTGCAAGAAAGAATATGTATAACAAGAGTAAATAGCACACTAAACATAAGAGGATTTGTCACATTAAAACAACCTATTAAGGGAGGCTATATGCCAACAGAGAAGTAGGCTTTAGGTTTGATAAATTCGGAATAATAAGCTCAATACCTCTTTTAAACCTCAAATCCCTTTCTTTTCTCTCTCTGGCGGCGCGTGCGGACCATGGGGTGTACCGCGGGGTACACCGCAACATCTGTTGCACGAAAATTTTTGCCCACTGGATGATACACGTGGTAGGACCCCGTGGCACGCGTTTTGGCTCTGCGGACCATGGTGCGGTGTACCGCGGGGGTAGTCCGCGGCTTCTACGTCAAAATACCCGTGGTCCTACCCCGTGGCACGTGTTAACCTGCGGACCAGGGCACGGTGCCTGGGGTAGTCCGCGGGGCAATTTTTCTCGGTTTCTGGACAAGGCCCGTGGTGCAACCCGTGGTACGGGTTTTTACCCTGCGGACCATGGCTGCGGACTAGGGGTAGTCCGCGGAGGTAGTCCGCGCAGGGTCTTTCTTCGCTCCGAAATTTTTTCCTCGCGTCCCTAACTCGATTTCTCCAATTCCTACACACCAAAAACACTAATACCTTTCTCAAATATGCATTATCAACTAAAAATAACTACATAAACATAAATTAAAAACTAAAAACATAAAAATAAAATAAAAAACTACGGGTTGTCTCCCGTACAACACTTTTGTTTAACGTCTTTCAAAGTTAGACGTGTTACCTCGATTAAGGATGACGAAATTTCCACCCTTTGCCTCTAATTCCCACGAAGTTTTCAGCTCGATTCTTCATAATCATGGATGGCGCCATCCAAGATGTCGTGGGAAGTGGTGTCTCTTGTGGTAACTCGGTTTCATTTGTAGCACTACACTCCTCTGGCAATCCATTCATCTTTTCGGTTTCTAAACTTCGTTTGTTAGATAGAATGTCCTTCATGAACTGACCGTATCTTGACATTCTTGTGAGAGCTTCTACAAACGGGATGCTAATCTTTAAATTGTTCACCATGTCAACGAACTTCTTGAATTCCAGGTCATTGTCCTTTCTGACACGTGAAGGGAATGGTGGAGGAGGACATGTGTTGGTTACCACTTGTCTCTCTTTCTTTTATGGTGTCTTCTCTTGGACACTTCTTTGTTCAACTACCTCTTCGACCTTATCGTCTGTTGTTTCTTCTCCCCCCGTTTCTGGAATAGGGACCGGTTCTGGTTCTGGTCTTGGTGGAGGTAGTTGTTTTCCACTTCTTAATTCAACTGCTTGGCAAACTTTGTTTTCTGGAGCACTAGTATCACTTCGGAGTTGCCTTTCTGCAAGGGTTTGAACTTTATTCACCATTTGTGACACTGTCTGCACCATCTCCATAAGCGCATTCTGCGAGTTTTGGTATCCCTGCTGGCTAATTTCTATATCTTCAATTATGTTCATTATCTTAGCCATGGTTGAATTCAAACTCGAAGGTTGTTCTTGTACGGTTTGCTGCATTGAATAAGGAGGTGGTTCTTGATAAGCTTCATTATAAATCGGTGCTTCTTGATAGATAGGTTGTGGAGGGTAAGAAGATTGTGGTCGTGGTTGATAATAATCATCATAGTGATGGTTATTATGATAATAAGTCTGTTGATCTCCGACCCAATTGTAACTCTGTGGGGGTTGATACTCAGCGTAATTTCCTTGGGATTGATAATAAACATCATAATAATGGTCTCTTTGATAAGGCATGAAGGAAATTGAGGCTGGGTTGTTCCTGCAATATTCCCACGAGTGGTCTCTTGCTCCACAACTAGGACATGAAGGTAAAGTATGTACTAGATTCCTCTGAGCTAGTTTTCGCGATTGTTCTAGTGATTCCTCAAGTTGTCGGTTTAACTCCTTGAGCTTTAGAGATTCCATCATGTATTAGCTTCTTCAGGATCTAATAACACGAAACCTTTATATCCTAATGAATCTGCTTTCGCCTAAAAGAAATCTGTAAAACAAAACTAAAAAGAAAAGCGTAAAATAGAACTAACTAAAATATAAGCACAAGATAATTGCACAAGGACTAACGATGTAGTCCCCGGCAGCGGCGCCAAAAACTTGGTGTGGCCTAAGGTGTGATAAAAAGATGTATAAAATAAGTGCAAATAAACACCCTAAGCTAACACGGTTCTGCAAGTATTACAGATCGTATGCAAGTTTTAATGAATAAGTAAGATTCGTTCCTCAGGGACTACGAAGGTTAAGAAGAACTTATGCAAATTATTCAAGTGCAGATATTACAGATAGAAAAGATAATACGCTAGTAGGAAGAAGAGATAGACAAATATTTATTTGGTTTTTTTTAAATAATAAAACTAAACTAATAAACTAAAGACAGAAACTAAATAAAAGAAAAGAAAAGAAGATAGTATGAAAGTTATAGCTTAGGTTTTACTAGTATGCACCGATCCTTCTAAGTCTATCTATTAGGTCTAGTTTATAAGGGAGAATATTAGCTCTTGGTATACTTAGTAAGGATTTTAAATTCCCATACCTTAGACCTTGAGAGCGACTAAGGGGGCTACGGCACAACCAAGACGTGATTTCAAATAGGGTTATCAAACGCTACTAAGGCCCTAAGCAAATACTGCAATCATTGGTGATATGGTAATTAAAACAAACCCTAATGACTATCTAGTTAGAATCATGTTTTGTCAGAACTAATATCGACACAAGACGTTATGTGGTGGTTCAATAGTTAAACACCCTGTCAAGGAGACCATCTAACTACTATTAAGGTAATCCTAAACGTTGCGCACCGCAAGGAAAACATACATTAAATCAAAACACATAATCAAATATAAAGGTAAGTAGCTAATATCAGATTAAAACATATAATTCCTAAAGAAACTTAGATAGAAGAATTAGAATTCATAGTTTATACATGATGCAAAACCCAAGCTAATAGAATTAATTCATACAAAGAAAAGAAGAGAAAAGAATTACAGAATAAGAGGTTGAAGGAGACATGATTGATGCACAACTCCTTCTAGACTTCTTCTCTTGTGTTGTAGCTTCCTCTTGGCCTTAAGGTCTGGCCAAGGATGATTTTCTAATGTTAAGAGGCTGTATTTATAGTGTATAGGTTAGGTTGACCTAATTCGTTTTCTTGAAGGAGAACTAAGTGGTGGACTCCAAGCCCAACTCAAATTCGTAAGGAAATAAAGATAAACACTGCTGGACCGTTTTGAGCATATCTTCTTCGTTATTGGTCGGTTTGAGCTCCATAATATACCAAAAGAATCGTAACAGAATTATCTTTGTCCCTATGAAAGTAAATTACCAAAATCTAGGTAAATAACCACTTCTTTAGGCTTGTACTGTAGAATTCAGATTTAGGCAGTTTTTCCTTTTCCTAATTGAACTCATTTTCGTTCTATCTCCAATTTCCATGCATATCTCTTTCCATATCTTGTAGTCTTTGACTTGGACTCTAATTAATCTCCATAATTATCTTTAAAGCTTCACACTAAATAAATAATTAAACCCAATATGCTCTAAAAATAATAATTCACTAAATCAAGACTCAAAATAGGAAAGTGCACTAAATTAAGCTAAGATCGACCTATAAACTAATAAATACGCCTAAAATGATGTCTCTGAAGTATATTATATTATCACAAATGAGGAGACATCATAGCTATACAAAAGAAAAAAATTGATTTGAAAAGAATATATATTTGGACCGGCAAAATGGAATTTTTATGTGAACATCTTTATGCTTTAAATTGGGTTATTGGGGATGCTACTAAGTGTATCAAGGAAATCATTGGGTTGAGTGGGAACATTTTGTGAGTATAACTCAAGCTCTAGGGTGATTCTTTGATGGCTAGTTAGGAGAGAGCCAAAAGCTCACTCTAAATTATCCAAATATACTTATCATACCGTCCCTAAGCCAACATTACAACCTTAAAGACCTTATGATTCTTTGCTATGTAATCTAGAAGTGATTGAGCCAATAGAGAGAAGTTAAGTGGATCTTTGGATACTAGTGAAGTTCGATGAACAATCTATAGCCTCCTTGGTGAACTGAGTAAAGATCCTCTCCTTCTTACATTGCGAAGCTAATCTAATCTTGAATTCAAGTCGTGTTGATGCTAGATATGAAAAGTGTGCAGGTATGTAGTTTGTAAATATTATTACATGAAATTTTCAGAGTAGTTTCTTTGATTATATTCTATATATTCTGCCATCTTCTTTCCCACTGTGCTTAATTGGCCTAGGTGTGTATTTAGAGACTTCCCTTTATTCTTATCTTCATATTATCGGGACGATACAACTTTGAGTTGGGGGTCTTGATGTATCCCCATTTGCGATTATTTAATCTTAGTTGGAGACATCATTTTTAGGAATTATTAGGAAGTTATACTTGATTTTAGTCATATATTTGTATGTTCTTATTTCTTGTCTTGATTAGATGTTTATTATTTTTAGAGAATATTTGGTTTAATTGTTTGTTAATTGTGAATCTTTAAAGATATATGGTAATTAATTAGATGTCAAATCAATTCTAAGAGATAAAGGAAAGAAGATAATGATGAAAATTGGAGCTAAAGGAAGGAAAAGAAAAGTTGTCAAATAAATCTGAATTCCAATAGCTACGACCATTAAAGTGATCATAACTCAAGATTGGATGAGAATTTAGAAGAATGGTCTGAAGAAAAGCTGTATATTTTTCCGAGAAGATCAGTTTCGATATAAAGAACGCGTCAATCGGAGCAATATCGAAGAAGTTACGCCAAAACAAAACAACAACAGTTTATTACCTTTTCTATATTTTAGGGTTACGAATTTGAGTTGGACCAGAAGTACAATTACTTGTCTTCCACTCGAAGAAAATGTTTTAGGGATTCCTAGACTCCTATAAATACACCCTTAAACTATTGTAAACATGTCCTTGCCTCCTACAATTAGTCCTTAAGTATTATTCATCAGTAGAGATCATTCAAGAGAGCAAGTTGACAATACGTTTCTTTCATTTAGTTTATTTCTTTCTAGTATGAACTAATTTTCCCATAGCTTGGGTTTTTCATATGTATAATCTATGAATTCTATTTTCTTTTATCTGTGTTTCTTTGGGAGAATTATTTTAAATTGATTCTAGCTTCTTAACCATATATTTGTTTTATGTGCTTTGATTTATTGTCTGTCTTAAACCTGATCAATTTAGGGTTGTGCTAATAATAGTTAGATGGTCCCCTGGAAGGGGTGTCTAATTATTGAAATACCGCATAGACGTCTAGTGTGCGGTAGTGATCCTGGCGGGCTAGCCTAACTAGATAGTCATTAGGGGTTGATTTAATCACCGATCATCATTAGAAGGCCAGTCTCATTTAGGAACCTAGTGGCGTGGGAGCTCCCTATTTAAGTCCCCTCATGATTGTGGGGTCGCCACCATAATTCACCCTGACGGGGGTAGGGAGGAATTCAGAATCCTGACTACTTATCTAATAGCTATTATCATCCTTATTAACTAGTAGAAGAAATAGAAGGATTAGTGCTACAAGCAAAACCTAAGTTATATTCTCTCATCTTATTCTCTTGTATTTATTTTATTGTCTTTACTTTTAATTTATTTAGTTAATCATTAATCTCTCCATCAATCATCTTTCTTTCCTGTCTTTTAATTATTAATTGCTACTCTGATTTATTTACCCATAAGCATAACACACTTAAATCTCTGAGGAACGAATCTTCATATCATCAGAACTTGCATACGTCATGTAATACTTGCAATACCGTGTTAAGTCTAGGGTGTTTATTGCTTTATTTTATCGCTTATTTTATCACACCCTAGGCGACACCAACAACAAACCAATTATGTGACACGTTTTGCAAAGAGTAATGTTGGGTATCACCAGAAAAGGGATCACCCAAGTATCACCCATGATGTGTCATTTAAATACTCTAATCATGGAAGAGAAAGAAAAAGATAATTTTGAAAAGAGAAATAACATGATTAGAACATTTAAAAACTACATCATGGGTAATGTTTGGATGATCCTTTTATGGGTAGCATTATTTTTTGGGTGATTGACCTATAGGGTCTTAGAGACTAGATTTTTTGCCTAAAGAAACTAGTGGAAATCTTATTTCTTTAAAGTGACCTCAATAATCACCAAATACTAATATACCCTTATTAACACTAAAAGACAAAATAAGTGATGTCAATGTTCATCTCTCTACTACCTCCGATCACCGACCTCCGACCATCGACCTCCGACCACCGACCTTCGATCACCGACCTCCGACCTCCAACCTCCGGTCACCAGAAAAAAACTGATGAGTTTCGAAAAAATGATGAGTTTCCAAAAAAAAAATGATGAGTACTCTCTAAAAGTTGATGATTATTCTATAGAAAATGCTGAGTATTCCATAGAAAATGCCGAGTACTCAAAAAATAGATGAGTATTCATAAAAAAAGGTGAGTATTCATTAAAAAAAAGATTGAGTATTATTAAAAAAAGCTGAATATCACTTTACAATCCATTATTACAATTTACAACATTATTACAATTTATAAGAGAACAAAATAGACTAGCTAAAAAAAAACTGACTAACCTATCCAATTTGACCAGATCTTATAAAAAAAAAATATTGAGCTCCGGTGAGTACTCCATGGAAAAGAAGCTCGAAGCTCAAAAACAACTAATCCCTATTATACAACTTAGCATTAAAAAAACAGTTGGACTAGATCTTGTGAACGTAAAAAAGACCACCACCACTCTATTGCTGCACCTGTGAAACTCCGACCACCATTGGAGCAGAAAATTCAAGATGACATCCACCACCAACGAAGCTTTTTCTCGAACCACCGGAGAAATCTCGAAGGAACTGCATCACCGCCGGAGAAATCTCGAAGGAACTGCCTCACCACCGAAGATCCTGCTGTTCAAGCTTCGTTAATGGTCGCCTGAGAAAAATAAGAGAACTAGAGCAGATTTGGTGCCAATGATGAGTATACTCGATCTGGCATGGAGTTGCTCGATCTGGTGTGAATGAGGAGGCCGTGACTTGCTCCTGCGAGCTCGAACGAGATATCACCACCACTGAAGCCATGACTGCTGGAAAAATGTCACGGTTGTGCTTCTGCAACTCCGGAGCTTCTTACGTGAGCTCAGCTAAAAACTCCGGCGAAATCTTCGGTTGATGCAAGACTGAGATCTTCATTTTCGAAGCACCGGTGTTGAAACTTAGAGCACGAGTGGCGAGCTCCGGCCAAACTGGATAAAGAGTTGATAACTAGAGAGAGGAGAGAGAGTTAGGTTTTAATAAAATGATTTATGAAATAAAATACAATGTATATAGTAAATGAAAAACAAAAGAGGGTATATTTGTAAATATGATTTTTGCCTATAGTGTTAAAATCTAGTTGATGTCTGAGAAAACAAAAAGATAGAATTCAGTTAGTACTAGAAGTAGGTAAGACCCTTTGGGTTAAGATCTCTTATTTTTTACCAAATTAGGGATAAGATAGAGATAATTGGAGTTTTAGCTCCTTCATATGGACAAAAAAATATACCAAAAATAAAAGATATATATTGACTTTCTTTTGTTTCTAAGATATATATTGACACAATCTACTATGTTAGTCCTAACTTGATCTAGTCCGAATAAAAATAAAAAGTCCTAACTTGAAATATAAAATTCTTTTTCTTTCTTTTTACCTAATTTATAAGATTTCAACAATCCACCTTTTAATTTATCTTTTACTAATAATAATTCTAATCTGAGTAAAAGGATGGTCCCATAACCGTTCTTTTCCATTCAAAACTCACTCCAAACATATCATAAGGATTTTTAGAACATTAATACACATAGACCGGAATAGATAACAATAATCGTCACGCAAATTTTTGGTCTTTCTTGTCACGCACATCATCAGCAATAAAAACCAACCGGTAAAGAAGGTCCTTGTCGCCTCTCCCGCGTGTCTGTCTATATACAAAATGCTTTAAAACCCGCGACTTTAATATCAAAAACTCAAAAGAAAATTCAAAACATCTCTTTTTACCTTAAAAAATAATAAATAGAAGGTGAGGAAAATATAGACATGCATAGTGGAGAGATGGAATGCAGCGTTTGCCGTTCAAAATTGGTGTCTCCGTCGTCAACCACCACCACTACCAAAACACTAGTAAAGTCAAAGACATACGATCTTCACCGAACTGGCGTTTCAGTCAAAACGCGTGCCTTTCACGTTTTTCTCGTTGTCGGTGACTGTATGCTCGTTGGCCTTCAGGTGATATTATCATTTCTTCGTTCAATTTTATTTTCTTGTAAGTTTTAACTGATATTTTTATTTTTTTTAATTTTGCAGCCTATATTGGTGTACATGTCGAAAGTGAATGGAAAATTTGAATTTAGTCCAATAAGTGTCAATTTCTTGACTGAAATTACTAAGGTGTTTTTCGCAGTGTTTATGCTTTGTTTACAGGTACATGATCATCCTTTTACCTATTATTTAGCTCTAATTTTACGATAATTAGTGAAAAATTAGTTCAAAGTTCCTTATAGCTAGTCGATTTTAGAAATGAGCCTACAACACTAATTGCATCTACAGCCTTGGGATTTTGGGTTTTCTCCGTGGACAAGGATGGAGCTGGAATTTATATTGAGAGCCAACTACCGCATTTTATTTTTGAGTTAATTGCATTTTAGGTCCCTATATTAAGCAATATCCTATATTTCATCATATCATGAAAACAAAATAAATTTAACCCACATGGTATTAGTATCAATTCGGATTAGTTGAGGGGCAAGTGAAAACTCTGAAAAAAATTGGGGACATAAGGTATTAATATAATTTTTTTCCTGACCAAAAGAAAAAAAAATTACATGTAGTGAATACTTGGTTAGCTTGAGTAATTGTGATTATTATAAAATGGAGTAATTTTAATGTCCCACATTGATTTGGAAGAAGATTTGTGAGTGGTATTTAACTACGTCTCGAGTGTTTAATTAATAAATTAGTTAATTATTTTGGCCTAGTCAATTCTAGGCCCAAGTAGATAGTGAAGCCTTTCTGTTAATCATTTTTTGCTCAATCATAAAAATTTGCTTTAAATGATATTTTATTTTCTATATTTTTTAGGCTCGGCACCAAAAAGTTGGAGAGAAATCTCTTGTTTCTTTTTCCACATTCATCCAGGTATGAGCTGCTAAAACTCCAACACATACCTTTTATTATGTCTAATACACTAAAAAAATCCTAGTATTAATCATGTGTGTAAGTCTAATTAAAATCCACACAAATAATATTCCTGTAATATATAAAAATGAACTAAACTTGATTCATTTTTTACCATCAGGCTGCTCGAAACAATAAACTTCTAGCTATTCCAGCTCTATTATATGCTATAAACAACTACCTTAAATTTATCATGCAGGTTAGTTTTTTAATAACTATTTCTCAACTTTATAAAAACACTTATAACTTCAACATTTAATCTTTATATAATTCTATTCAACACAGTTGTACTTCAATCCTGCTACAGTAAAAATGCTGAGTAACCTAAAGGTATTAATAATCGCAGTTCTATTGAAAATAATAATGAGGCGTCGTTTTTCCATAATCCAGGTTAGTTAAAGATATTTATACAAGTTATTAATTTTTACAGTGATAAATATTAATTATGTAATTTACTAATGTGAAAATTTTAGTGGGAGGCTCTTGCTTTATTGCTTATAGGGGTTTCTGTAAATCAGCTTCGTTCTTTGCCCGAGGGTACTTTTGCTCTGAGTGTGACCACAAGTGCTTATTTATACACATTAATTTTCGTAAGTGTTTTTGTATTATGTAGTTTTATAATGTATATAAGCTAACATATATATTGTTAGGTAACTGTTCCATCACTAGCTTCAGTTTATAATGAATATGCTTTGAAAAGTCAATTCGAGACTAGCATTTACCTTCAAGTTAGTTTCCAATACTTATCTTCATTACTCAAGTGTGTAATTTTGTAAATTCTTATATTATGAGGTTCCTTTTGGACCTTTTTTACAGAATCTGTTTTTATACGGTTATGGGGCAATATTTAATCTCTTAGGCATACTTATAACTGCCATTATTAAAGGTATGGAGTGTTATTTTTGTGTTTATTTAGATTGTTGCTAAAATATTATGTTTTTAGGACCTGATAGCTTGGATATATTACAAGGACATTCAAAGGCAACTATTTTTTTAATATGCAATAATGCAGCACAAGGGATTTTGTCTTCATTTTTCTTCAAATATGCAGGTGATTTGTGATTTTTTTTTATATTCTTTTGGTAGTTTTATGCTGACATGGCAATATGATATATGTAGATACAATTCTGAAGAAATATTCATCTACAATTGCCACTATTTTTACTGGAATAGCAGCTGCAGCTTTGTTTGGTCATACTTTGACTATTAACTTTATACTTGGAATCTCTATTATATTTATTTCTATGCATCAGGTACTTTATAACAAATAATATATCTAGAATCCCTTTTTAGTTCTCCTGATCTTTACTTGTTTGTTTTTCAGTTCTTTTCACCCCTTTCAAAAGTTAAGGACGAAACACAAAGTGGTAATTTGGAAATGATGGATAGTCAGAATAAAGTCGGGTAATTTCTGTTTTTTTAATTGTTTGTTTAGCTCCGTATATATTTTTTAATATGTACTTGTATTCTTTTCTCAGGACCAAGGATGAATCGTTTATAAATATAGAAGCTGGAAAACATGAAGATGTAAGATTTCACCTTTTTAATTTCATACTCCTTTTTCTCATGTCCCTTTGTATTCACAGGCTAAGCATAGTATTGGACTTAAAGAGAAAGAACCTCTTCTACCGAAATAGAGTTGTTACGATCATACTTCATACTACTTTTTTGTGTTTAGATTCTTCTAACGTGCTGATTCCATATACATGCAATCTTTGGGAACTTCTTCGAATATCAAATGAAAAAAGTTCTTTTAATGAGAAAGACTCTTAATTAATAGTATAGAAAATGGTCATTTATACAATCTTATAAACTGATGTAACTTCTTTTTATACTTATATAATAGAAAAATTATAACTATCTTTTCTTTTGTACTTACTATCTATTATTTATCAACAATCTGTACATTTGCGGATAGTAGCTCTGTTGAGGTGTCGATTATTTTGATACACCTTGGAGGATGACAGTTGGACATCTTTCATTCTGAGCGTGATTTGTCTAGAGATATTTGGAGGGATGTGAGGTGTTGGTTAGGAATTATGAGGGAAATGATAACCTTATCTAGCTCCCTTAAACAGATAAAAACGAGGAAGGCGGGAGCTACATAAAAGAGAAAGGTGAGGACAATCGCATTTGTAGCTACAATTTTTACATTTGGCAGGCACGAAACATGTTAGTTTTCGAGAGAGTGGTACTATCTCACGAGTCCATTATTAAGAAAGACTTATACATTCTGCTCTTTCTATGTTTTGTACCCCATCTTCCATTTTCAGGATATAGTGAATTTATCCTAAATGTTCTAGTGTATACACATTATCTTTTTATTGTTACATAGGAGAGCCACTTTGGACTTAAAGTCATTGATTCGGTTTGAACCTGCACCACTAGATTGGATGACCAAGGCCCTGCCAGTGAATTAATCCCAACTGGTTTATACACATTATTTTTTAGCTTTATAAAACTTACTGTATCCGATAAAAAGTTTAAACAAAAAAAAAACATTAAACCAAGTATTAAAACGAGATATAGAAATATTTTTAGTAAGGAAATCATAGAGGAGGCCAGCTAGACCGCTTTAGCTCAAGAAAATGCAAACAAACATTATCCCACGGTTTCTAATTAAGTGCTAACGATTTTACATACAACGTCCATACAATATCTTTTATGGAATTTATTAGTCTAAGTGGCAAAAACATTTTTGAGAACCTCCAAACAAAGATTTTAATCTCAGGAAGAATTTTTATGTTTGATATAGCTTTATTAGTATTGGAGTAGTGAAAGATTTCAAACACTAGGAACTATAAATTTGCACCTTTTCTTGTTCATGAATCTCTTTAAAGTAGGTTGGTCAAAAGCTCTTTTTAATATGTTTTAATGTGACTAATTATCATGTATTTAATATTTTAATTTGATATCAACTATATCTTTGTATAAAATTACATTTGCAATACATCTCATGAAGAAATCTTTTTCTTACCCAAACACTTTTAACATTTTCAAACTTATGCATCTAACTTTTTATATATCTTGCTTATGTTTTGTGCCATAACTTTAAATGTGATTAGAATCTTCAAATGTCATGAACTACAAATATTTTTTAGAATTTCATTAATAAAATTTCTCGTGTTGAAAGCTTTTCTATTTAGGTAATATTGAAAAATCTCTTATCTACGCAAGACAATGCACTTTGGCTACCTACGCCCATCCCATATCGGGTTTCCGACTCAAACCGGATAGCTGCTTTTTGTGAAAAACCAGATTTCCAGTTCAGAAATATAAAGGGCATAGCATTAAATTCCACAACAGATTTCTCAGAATTAGGTGACCAAATTGGGATTCCGACTTGAGCAAACTGAGTTGCTGATTTCAAGTAGTATCAACATCAAGAAAGATATGTTGGAGCCATATAAACCTAAAAATAGATGATTAAAGAAAGAATTAATCACACATTCAACTACCATCTTTACTCTCATCTTTCAAGTATTAATCAAGAATATCTCATGTGTAAATCGTTAAGTTATTATCCTCAAATTACAAGTTTGATAATTTTCACTTTCATATTCACTTTACAGGAAGTAGATAGCTATCTTTTAATAAATTTTAAACATACATATTCTATCCCTAGTTAGGGAATGTAATTATGAGATTATAGTAGATAGTTTTTGTTCTCTTTGAAGAAAAGAAGGCTCTTATTAGCTATGTTGTAGATCTCGGTTTTGCGGCCTACGTGGTCGATTGGGGTCTAGCGCCTAGGTGAGATTATACGGGGCCTAGATGGGATTAGGCGGTTTTGCTATGTAATTATGTATATTTAGTAATATTATATGTAGTAATTATTTTTAACTATTTAAGTTATAAAATTCATCTAACAATACTATATTATATATATAAAAATACTAAAATTTGAGTTATAATATCACTTCAAGAATTATCAAGAATAAGAAAAATATAAAGAACGCATAGGCGATAATTTTTTCCCCATTAATCGGCGCCTAGGGGGGCTAGGCGCCTCTTTCACGACGACTAAGACACTAGGCAAAAATGCTTAGCATTTTTAGTAGGCGTAAGCGTCCAAGGGAGGAGTTGACGCCTAGGCGGCACCTAAACTCGCCTAGACGACGATTTCTACAACATTAGTGAAGTGATTTAGTTCTTATGGTGGCGATTGCACAAGAAGTTTGGCTCGTAGTGTTCGAGCTCATGTTGTGATTTATCCATCAAAATATACACTTGTATTTGAATTTTATCTCACCTTTAAGAGATACCACAATCCTACTTAAAAGAGCTTGAAAGCCTTAAGGTGTAACCCTAGGTAGTGGAGTAGGCTCTAGTTAGTACGAACCACTTCAATTTTTTTGCGTAATCTCTTTATCTAAACTCTTTACTTATTTTTTGGTATAAGCATTGCATAATTTCTACCAATCCTATACTATATCTATTGTTATCTATCTAGTGTTTGATAAATTCTCTAAAAAAATGTCTACCTTATATTATACTTGTATAAGTTTTATATTAGTAGATTATTTGATTAGTGCCCTATTCACCCCTAAATATACGTATATGGGTTAATCAAAAGTAGAGTTAACGACATATAATCTAATCAAATGGAAGGTTCATTTACTACTACACCTCCAGTTTTTGCAGCTATGAATTATAACTATCGGGAGAAGAGGATGGAGATTTATCTTCAATGGATTGATTTTAAAATTTGGGAAATCACAGGAAGATGACAATTTATTCCTTACAAGTAAGAGAAAAATGATACCGGAGAAAATGTGTTCACCAATCAAGTAAAGGGTTTTGAAGAATCCACTGAAGGTGATAAACTTAACCTCTATAAAAATGTCAAATCATTAAACACCTTGATTTGTGGATTATTTGAATTATAGTATAGTATTGTTAGCGAATGTCTATCAGCATTTTCTATTTAAGAACGTTTTAAGCGTATGAAAGAATTATTTCCATCAAGGAGAGAAATGTTGTTTTGTTCATTACTTAATATGAGATGTTCGGGATGAAGGTTGGAGAGATCTTGAATTATATACATCAAAGATTCACCATTATTGTCAAAACTCAATGCTCACTCGAAAAGACATATCCTAATCAAGAGCTTTGCCAAAAAATTCTTTTTGCTCTTCCTAAAGAGTACAATCATAAGGTAGTCGATATTATATAGGCAAAAGACTTGTCCAAAATGTCTATTAATGAGCTTATATGAAACCTTATGTCTGAACAGATTGTTCTTTATCAAGAGAAAATGTGTGAGGAAGAATAAAATATAACAATAAAGAATAAAACCCTTTCTTTTCAGCCACAACTTTAAAAGAAGGATAACGTTGTTGTTTGAAGAAGTCATGAGAAAGGATATTAGTGATGGAAGCAAAAAAATTCCTTTTTATGCTATAAATATCTCAAGATACAAAAGGTTCAAGAATCATGCTTGTTCAAGCAAGCTCGTCAAGAGTCACGGTTGAGACCTCAAGAAGGATAATCCAACTTGATACAAATTCTACAATGTTGGTCATATAAAACAAAATTATCTAAGCTCAAGGAGAAACCGATAAAGGAAATGCATGCCACTTGGGATGAGGAAATCTCCAACCAATGGGATGATTAAGAACATTTTGCCACCTACGTAGCTTTTATGGCCAATGACAACAAATATTATGACGTAAACTCTAATTTAAGCCTTTCTTTATTTCAAGATGAGTTAGATGTTGACATTGATTTTGAGTCTATTTACCAAACCTATAAGAACCCCCTTAAAAAAACAAACTTTTGGTCAAAGATTTGAAAAAATTGCAAAGACCAAACCAAGAGTTTGAAAATCTTTTATCTCTTTGAAAAAAATGATGAGCTTGAAGATGAAAACCCCACAATTATTGATAAAAACAAATTTCGTTTAGAAAAAGTTAAGGAATTAAACCAAATTGTTTTAAAATTTACAATGGCCAACAAACCTTTGAGTTAAAGTTAGGAGGTCAAAGAGTGAGTCTATCAGCTGTGTAATCATGGATCATCAACAAATCCCCAAATGTTTCTTTATACTCCGGATGAGAAAGATTGAACCCACGATGACGATTCTTCCCACAGAAAGACTTGAAGGGATTTGACCCCATGGTTAAACAAAAAGATTCAAAGTCCATCTTTGTAAAAGAATCTCATCATACTTCTTCTTCGAAAAGTACTTTGCTCACCTATTGTGAACAAAATGGTCATGTTGTTATTAATTTTTTATATCATTAATAACTTGAATTTAGATCTCTTGTGACTTTATGGAAAACAATCAAATGGATATTGAAGAGAAAGGGTACCACTAGCCCACATGGACCGAACTTGGGTTTTTTAAGGTCAGATTCTTTTGTTTGTAGAGAAAAAAAGCTTCAAGAATAATAAAAAAAAGATTCTCGGATTGTGGATACTCTAGACAGATGACGGGAAATGAATCACTCTTCTACAAACTAACAAAGAAAGAAGGTTCTAAAGTCACAGTTTCCGATAATGCTAGTAGAAAGTAATGGTCAAAGGAGACATTGAAATAAGGACTCTATTCACATTCATAATGTATTATTTTTTATGGCCGTTCTTTCAACCTATTTAGCATTATCCAATTGTGTGATGTGGGTTATAAAGTAAAGTATTAATCCTCTAATTGTGTTGTTTATAAATCTGACGTAAAGAGGTGTTTTTTGTTGATAATAGGAAACATGACGTTTATAAAGTTAATCTTTAGAGTCTTATGTGCCAACCTGATAAATGTTTATCGTATTAAAACATAATTCTTGGTTGTGGCATAGACTCTTTGGTCATGCTAGTACGGATTTGCTTGAAAATAATTCTAGGAAAGACATTGTTATACGATTGCCCTAAATCAAAGTTTGATATGTGTTGGCCTAACGCTCTTTTTAATCATGTTTTAATATTTGACAAATCTTTTTTATTGATTCTTAAATATCTTGGAGATATTTCTAAGTGCTTAACGTGTTTAATACTTATACTATATGAAATATTTTGTATTTAACAAGTGTTTAATATAACATTTTTAGCCTCGCAACGGTATTACCGTTGATGGGAAGGTATATCAGGGGTAGCCGTTGGGCAACGATCACATTAACACGTAAGATTCTGCTTGTTGGACTAGAAGACAAGACAGAACGGAATATCGCCCAAAAGTGCGGAAACGAGCGGTATACCGCTGGAGTCGGTTTCAAGAACAAAATTCTACCACAAAGTTTATATCTGTTGGGACATTTCTTGTGCTATATATAGGAGCTCTTTCAAGTTTAACCACCTCTTACAAATCAACTATTGTTATTATATTTCACATCCAACACTAGAGGTCTCAAGCTAACACATTTAATCATTCAAGCTTGATCATTCAATTTGTCATATCTACTCAGTCAAGGAGTTATTCAAAAAAGTTTCAAATTGTTATCTACTCAAAAGAAGATCAAAGCTCAACTTTTATATCCACTTTTTAGGAGTCTTAGCAAAGTTTACACCACCAATCTAAACACGTATTTATGGCCTCTTAATTTTAAGTATTTGTAATAGATTAAGAGAGTGCGTGGGTATATTGGGTTTTATACTTGGTGTTACTTGTGTTGCAATATCACAAGAGTTCTCTTCGTGGTTACGAAGTGGTTGTAATGGGTATTGTGTTCTCACTCCGGTTAAGAGAGACACCGAGTTTAGTTAAAGAATCTTTGAAATCCTAAGGTGTCTACCTTAGGTAGTGGAGTAGGGAAACCGAACCACTGTACATGCTTGGGTACTTTCTTTCCCTTATCTCTTTACTTATCGTAATTGATTGCTTGTCTTGCTCTTATATTGTCTTAGAAGTTTTTATTTCAATTGATAATTGTCGAAAATATTTTAATTAGGCATTATTAATATTAGTATCCTATTCGCCCTCTAGGATTTTCAATATGGACACAAATTTGCGATTCGTTATACTTTTTTGTTGTTTTAAGATGGTCAGAAATAGACCGAGGCTCTATTTTATTTGTTGGTGTTATTTGGGTTAACTTCCACTCCTTGTGTCCTCCATTATCCTAAAACATCTAGATATGTATCTTGAAAGAGTTGTGGTATTTTTCAACATTGTGGGTTATGGTTGTTGTCAGTAAATTGTGATTAGGATCCTTTGCTTGATTCTGAGAATTTTGATGTTCCTTGATAACTCAATGATGGTGGACTCTAAAACGTGATTATATTATTTAGGTAATTGCTGGTTGCAAAAGACTTGTCCTCTATTTTGTTGGTTTGTACTAAATGTTATTGTTTAGGTTACATTTCTCTTTATGCTTATGGCATTTATCTCTCATTGTAATGGTTACAATCTTTAAATAAGATTGCTATTTTCGAAAATAAAATAAAATAACATGTTTATTTTAAATTATAGGCACTAACAAAGGTTGATGTGTGGGAAGAATCTGCCCAATTTTATTTTTTAAGGTTAAAATCCTAATAAAAATACATCGCGACTCATCAAACTTAAATTTTTAGCCCCTAGAACCCGGTAGGTTGTGGTAGCAAACCTTCGGGCCCGATAACTTGGATCAGTTTCTAATCGCTAACACCCAAATTATCTAGACGGCTCCTAGAACCCCAAACTTTAATAAATGGACTAGGCTAGCTAATCCTTCAATTATTTTTAGAAGGGTAAATCATTTTCTAACACTTAAGCGGATTTTAGCCAATGTTTGAAGAGAGAGAGAAAGTTTTCGAATATTGCTTTTACTACAAAACTATTTAATAAAGAGAGTAGAGTGATCCTCCATGCAAATCAGAGGATAGTTTGGTAATTAACCCATAAAAAAAGTTGATGACGCTCACATCGTCTTTTTGTCTCAATTACTTTAAAAACTGTTAACGCATAACTAAACTATCTTTCTCTCTCTTCCATCAATATAATTTTAACTGGGTTCATACATATTACATTTACATAAAATCTATATAATTCAGTATATATATAATACATACACAAATATATAGGAGATAGGGAGGAGGTAGAACAAATTAGAAAAATGGAATCTTCATCAGACGAAATGGGGATGCATGACATGATCGAAGATGCGGAGTCGGTCGATGATGACTTTTACGACGGTGGCGGCGGGGATGAGGATTCTGACGACGCTGACGTCATCATAGACTACGGTTTTGTGGACCACGATTCCGATGATGCCGATGAGCTCGCTTCCTCTCGCCGCTCCCCGGTAAACTTGCTAATCTTGAGCTTTAATTAATTATTTGTTGATCCATTATTTATTTGTTAAGCATGCATTTTCTATTTTATATAACTTTGTTGAAATGAGCTATTGAAGCTTAATTGCATAAACAATAAAATCATTCTTCTTTTATTCATAATTAATATTGAATTGTATATGATGAATGTCACTGCAACTCATCTAGACAATTGAGAATTCGAATTGGAATGGAAAGCTATTTGGAACGTGTAATAAAGATTCATAACGAATGAATCTTATTACTATAATTTGGTTTACCTTAGAACGAAAAGATGGAAACTTTTTGATGTTTATCTTTTCACTTTGGTTGATTACACCTTACAAGTAAATTTTGTTGTGGTCATAATTACAAAATAAGGTTCATTTTGCTAATTTATACATCGATACTCTAGTGGGTGTAATCCATTCAGGTATATGAAACTTTTTACTTCTCTGTGCTCGGCCTTATAATCACTCAAATGTCTCACCTATGATACTGGACATAAACTAAGACTTGTAGATTACATATAATAATTCAAAGAAGATAAAAAAAATTGTGCTACATGGTGGTTCTCTGTGCACTTTAGAAGAGAAGAAAAGGTATAAGCTTGAAAATTGTTGAAGAGTACAAAAGTTCAATTTAAAATTAAGAATCTCAGATAATTGTAATAAATATTCAAATTGAGTATTAAGTTGAAAAGTTGTAGTAATAGATAGGAAAATTGGTAGCAATGATATTTAACTGCAAACCTTTCATCAGAAGAATATCTATCTGTATTCACTGGGTAGAGAATGATCCATAGATTTGGTGAATTTCAATTATGTATCAAGAGTTACCCCATGGTTAAGATTAGTACATTGCTCTTCAATGATTCAATCCAAACCAAACAAAACACCTAGAATCTCTTGAGGGTTTCATAAAGAAAGGTTAACATCAGTACATTCCTCTTTCACTATGAAGACTAATTATCCTTTCACGCACACTTAATTCTTGCAAAAGGTTTTAATTTTTGATAGATATGTTATGTATGCTTATATTTTCATGTCAAGTTATTTTCTCAAGTGTCTTAATTTTTGTATATTGGCAGAACTATACTGTTTTGACATCAGCTGACATATTCCGACGGCAAGAGGAAGACATTATTAAGATCTCTACTGTTCTTTCCATCTCACGAGTTGCAGCTAGTATCCTTCTCCGCCACTACAATTGGTATTTTCCCACTCCATAAACACCCCACTTTTGAATAAATATAATTTTATAGTTTTATTTTGGGTTGCAGGAGCGTGAGTAAAGTAAACGACGAATGGTTTGCAGATGAAGAGAAGGTGCGAAAGAAAGTAGGTTTAGTAGATCCTGTTCCACTTCCTGATGATAAAGAGGTAATGTTTGTTCATCCATTTGATTAATTAAATAGACTTTCTTACATTTGTACTTTCTTGCAGTTAACTTGTGGAATCTGCTTTGAAGATTGTCCGCGTGATATGATAAATGCTGCTGATTGTGGTCATCCTTTTTGTGTCTCCTGTTGGCAAGGTTTTTTTTTTATTTGTGAATTTTGTAATTATTTTTGGAAATATTCTGGGTTTTGAGATCAAATTATGAGTGTTTGTTTATCATTGGTGAGTGCAGGGTATATTAGCACAGCCATCACTGATGGTCCTGGATGTTTAATGTTGCGATGTCCTGATCCATCATGTGGTGCTTCTGTTGGTCAAGATATGGTTAATGTATTGGCGTCAGAAGATGATAAGAAAAAGTATAACCGTTACTTTGTGAGATCATTTATTGAAGACAATAGGAAGGTAATTTTACAACAATTTTTTGAATTTATTGTGTTTTCTTTCATGCTTATATAAAAATGTTATTGCAGACAAAATGGTGTCCAGCTCCTGGGTGTGAGTATGTTGTGGATTTTACACTTGGAAGTGGAGGTTATGATGTTACATGCCTCTGCTCTTATAGTTTCTGCTGGAATGTTAGTAGTATCTATAATTCTCTTTTTTCTTTTATAGTTTTGTTTCAGAACTAATATATTTATATGTTCTTTCTACTTTCAGTGCACTGAAGAAGCTCATCGACCAGTTGATTGCGGAACTGTGGCGAAGTGGATTATGAAGAATAGTGCGGAGTCTGAAAACATGAATTGGTAGATTTTAATTTTCCATGAAAGTATTTAAATATTGTTAATTATAAATAATTTGACTTCATTTCAGGATATTAGCTAATTCCAAGCCATGTCCAAAATGCAAGCGTCCAATAGAGAAGAATCAAGGTTGCATGCATATAACATGCACACCGCCTTGTAAATTTGAGTTTTGCTGGTATAATTATTTGCTCTTTTAATCAATTAAAAGTTGTTAGAGAGTGAGTTATCAGTTATATGAATCTTTTCTTTGCATATTCTTCTAAGTGTAGGCTCTGCCTTGGTGCATGGTCTGAACATGGAGAGAAAACAGGTGGTTTCTATGCTTGTAATCGCTACGAGTCAGCAAAAGAAGACGGAGCGGTAATATTATTAATTTTTTTACTTTGCATATTCATGAAGAAACTATTTCCATATTTATGATTTGCAGTTTGATGAAGCTGAAAAACGAAGAGAGATGGCGAAAACTTCTTTAGAAAGATATACTCATTATTACGAGAGATGGGCTACAAATCAATCGGTTGGTCCAATTTTATTTAAAAACTTCTTTATTAATGTTATAAATTTAGAGTATTAACTCTTGAAATTCTTCTGCAGTCTAGGCAAAAAGCCCTCACAGATTTACAACAAATGCAAACAGTACATGTAAGTGAAGTTCCTTTTCTGACTGTTTTAATTTCTTTTTATAGCACTAATAGTTGCACTTGCAGATTGAGAAGCTTAGTGATAAACAGTGTCAGCCTGAATCTCAGCTTAAATTCATAGTCGAAGCATGGCAACAAGTACATAGTTTTCTATGCTTTTTGCAACCTTTTGCTAAATATTTATTATTTATAATTTTCGACTTTACATTTTGCAGATAGTTGAATGTAGAAGAGTTCTTAAATGGACTTACGCTTATGGTTTCTATATACCTGACAGTGAACATGCCAAAAGACAATTCTTCGAGTATTTGCAAGGTATGTCAATCTATTCAATTATTATTTTTCATAGTGAAAAAAAAAATTGTGAAAGACTTTGTGTATTATTTAGGCGAGGCAGAGTCTGGATTGGAGCGGCTTCACCAATGTGCGGAGAAGGAATTACAAGGGTTTCTCAACGCGGAGGGTCCATCAGATGACTTTAACGAGTTCCGCACAAAGTTAGCAGGATTGACCAGGTGATTTATAAGTTGACTTAACTAATACCTTATTTTGAAGTAAGTAATAATGTTATTTTAATGAATACTTACAGTGTAACTAGGAATTTTTTTGAGAACCTGGTTGGAGCATTAGAGAAGGGTTTATCAGATGTGGATTCTCATGGTTCGTGTAGCAAATCAGGTAGTTTAAAGAAATTGGGAAGTGGGGGAAGCAGGAGTAGAGGAAGTAGGAACAAAGGAAGTACATCTGGATCAAGTGGTGATACAGGGTACTGGTCTTGTGAAAATTGTACATTTGCTAATATTGGATCAACTAATGTATGTGAGATATGTCAACAAAGCCGTTAGTTAATTAAAGTTACTGCATTAATTGAGGGAATAAAGAGGAGAAGAGGTGTTTTTTAATTATATACTTAACCAACCAGTTGTGATTATTCTGTACATAGGTTATATACTCTCTGATTTAATCTCTACTTAAAGCGTTATTGTACTTTAGTTGCAACTTATAATGAATATTGTTTATTCATTTTATATGAATCTAATAAAAGCATTTTCTTGCTTAGGCTTTTTCTTTCTCTTGTCAAGTCTCCCTTTGATTTTCAAATGGGCAAATGTAATATTATCAAGTGGAACAAATTAATATACGTCTCCTTGTATCAGATCACGCATATACTCCTGAAATAGTTATAACGCGAATAAAAGTTTTACAAAATACTATTAGATTGTTTGTCTCGTAAGCAAGCAAAGTAATGAGTTATTGATATAATCATAATTCGTGTTCCATTTACATAATACTATTCCTAGAAGTGCTTGGAATTACATTTCCTAAACTAATGCAATAACTTTCAAATGCGCATCGAAATAAACATTGTGGTGACAAAATTTGATTGAATAAAATCACATTTTCTGGCTCAAAACCATTCCATGTAGTGGATGGAATTGCATTCCTTGTAACGATTGTTGAATTTTTCAATCTCTTTGAAAATGGATATGTAAACAAAACTGGTAGAGTTAAATACGATTAAATATTGTATTCTCTGGCTAAAATTATTCATTATAGTGAAAAAACTACATTTCCTGAAGAAAATGCTACGTCTTTTAATGTGTATTGAAATCAGCCTGGTGGTGATCATAACTCCACCTGAGGTTAAAAATCATGATAGTGTTTCAGAGTTTGCTTTGCTGGTATGTTTTCCTAAAGTATATATAATTTATATATATGATTGTTTTTACTAGAATTGTTGTTTAAGAAAAAAAGGGAGGTGAGGACAGCAAGATTTATCGTGAAAAAAAAAGATTAGATGCAAAACATACGGAAAAAGGACGAGGTTAATTATTTCATGAGAATACAGAGGAAAATAGAATACCGTCGCTATACTTCTAAACTTCAAGGTTAAATAATTATTCTCCATACATAGATATTAATATAGCTGGAAGTAATTTGAAAAAAAGAAGATAATGTTAATACCTTTTACAGATTTCATGTCATGAAAGTACTCCTAAAGTAGTAATATCGTAAGTAGAGTTTTATCCCAATATTAGAGTTTAACATTCTATTTTATTGTAAACTATAACGTTTCATTCTTCGAAGTGAATGGAGCTACATTTCCTAAAATGAATGTAACTGTTTCTATTATCTAAATAAATAGACGTGTGGATGACAAAACAAGTGAACTAATGTTGTATTCCCTGATTGGAAATTATTCCCTAGAGATATATAATCACATTCTCTGAAGCAAATTCATTATTTCCAGCTTGTACAAAAATTGACCTGGTAATGGAAATAATTGAGTGACTTAAATACTATTTTTCTTAGCTAAAAATCATTCCTTGAAGTGAATGAAAGTGTGTTTCTGGAAGAAAATGCAATGTTTTTGTATGTGTCTGGAATTGACATCTTGGTCACCCGAACTCAAGACGAGGTTAAGGTAAGGAAAAAAAAATCCTTACCACCAGAAGTGGATAATAAGAAATATCTTGAAAGTAAAAGGTCACGGTATATAAGCCATCACTCAATGATAAGCATGATTGTTATCGATAAAGTGGAACTATATAGTGTTCGCGTACTCGTGGAATACTAAGACATTTAGTTGATCTAATTAAAAGTTTTTGGATGCCCAAAAGTTATGTTACCTTGTGGTGGGGGCAAAGGTGTGATAAAATAATAGATAAATAAAGATAATAATAAAGAGTCACACACCCTTGAGAACCACGGAACTCACTGCAAGTATCACAGATCGTATGCAAGTTTTAATGATAAGTCAAGTTCGTTCGCAGGGATTGTATCCGTTAGATCTAATTATGTTTAACAAGCGTAGATGAATTTATATGCTTGGAATAAAGTATGAAAATAATATGAATACTATCTAACGCAAATAAATAAATAAAACAAATAAACAAAACAAATAACTAAATATGAAAGTAAGTCAAATAGATTAGGATTACTACGTCTATTACTAAATTGTTATTCTAACCTGTCACATTAAGCATTATATATTAACCAGGATTCTAATAACTACCTAGCCTTTTCTAGACTTAGGAGCAACCTCTCCACTACTAGGGATTCCTAAGTAATGTTTGGAGATTAAATCAAACCTTAATGGCTATCTAGTCACACTAGACGATTATGTGGTGTTGTCAATAACTAAGATTAATCCTAAGATTGGCCAAATCTAGGGAAATAAGTCAAAACACATAATACAATATACGCCAAGCTTAATCAATTAAAATAACCAAATAGTATTTAAAGACAAAATAATAATCCAACAATTAAAAGTAAAGTTACAGAATAAAAGCTTAGAAATATGGTTGAGAATAGATCTATAGCTAATTACTCTAAATATAGAGAAGGTGAGATGTAGAAGAGGAGTTGTCAGTCTCCAATCTTCTTCTTCTTGTCTTTCTCTACAGGTCAACTTGCTTCTTGGATGAATAGCTTGATTCTAAGGATGAATATCTAACTAAAGGACTAAGCTATTGTTTAAAACTAAGAAAATATAAGTAAAGACTAAGCCTATACTTTGCAAATGAGCAAGGACATGTTTACAATGGTATAAGGGTGTATTTATAGGTGTCTTGGAAGCCCTAATTCGTTTTCTTGAAGGAGAAGTAAGTGGTGGACTCCAAGCCCAACTCAAATTCGTAACCCTAAAAACATGAAATCAGGTCCGTTTTTCTTTTGGTCCTAGCAGCTTCAATACTCATCCGTTTGACGCGTATGAGTACACCAAATTCATCGTCTCGGAAAGCTCTTCAACTTTTCTCTTGACCGTTTCTCCAAATTCCACACCGTTTTTGAGATATAAGCTGATTTGTGGTCGTAGGTGCAGAAATTCAGGATTAAGGCAGCTTTTCCTTTTCCATGTTTTTAGCTTTTATTTCCTTATCTCCAATTACCATGTCTATCTCTTTCCATATCTTGTAGTCTTTGACTTGGAATCTAATTAATCTCCATAATTATCTTTAAAACTTCACACTAAATAAATAATTAAACCCAATATGCTCTAAAAATATTATTTTACTAAATCAAGACTCAAAATAGGAAAGTGTAGCATTTCTCAAGAAAATCGACTATAATGACTTCTAAATCACTAAAAATGATGTCTCATCCTAATATAAATCTATCACAAATGAGGAGACATCACCTTGTGGTACAAAATTGGCAAATTATGTTAAAAGTAAATACCGAAGAAATTTACTAAATTTAAAGGATAATATTAGTATTTTGTACAAGCCACAAGTGTCCGTAACAATGTATATCTTTTGCATTATTTACTAAAAGTCTCAACAGAAGTGTGTATGAAAATAAAATAAAATATTTTATTTCTTTGGGGTTATATATATATATACAGAGTCAAGAAATTGAAACGCTCATTGTGCAAAAGAAAAGATGTCATAATCCAAAGAACTTTGTATTGTTAAATGATAGATTTGGTCAACTAGTGATATTAATTATATGTCGACTAAAAGATTATTCACTTAGTCTTTACTTAGAAGAACCAAAAGATTCATTTTACCAAGTGACTATCCCCTTATTAGGGGGAGAGATAAGTCAACCTGAAGTTGTGTGATGCATGGCGGAATACAATTTATTATATAATTTATATCCACAAACTAAAGAATAGGAACTTGATGTTAAAAGGAATATCTATGTGCAAAGTATTGCAAATAATATACCTAATACATTCGCAAGTAGAATATTTCAAAATCCCAAAGTACGTTGTAAACGCTCCAACATAGGTTATTGTCCCATATTAAACACATAACAAATATTCCGCGAATGTATCAAACCAACGCATGAAGCGTGGTAAGCCTGTCAGTTTAAAGTGTACCATGCTCCAAAGAAGAAAATCTCATGAGTAAATGATTAAATGGTAAAAAATTATGGAATGTGCACTCCACGTGATACGACAGGAATTATCAAGTCAACTAATGTTGGCACATGCATTTCTCTTAAAGAAAGTAATGGTCATTAAATGACCTAGGTACCTAAATACGAGAAAAATTATGTAGATTATTAGTCTAATGAAAATATTTAAAACTGTTAGACAATCTATGAGATTAACATATTTTTAATTAATATAGCGCTTGAAATAAATAATAAGGATCCTAAACGAAAAAGTGGTGAAATATGTCGACGACAATAGAAAGTGTAATAGTGATTTTTTTTTTTAAAAACACTATTTGTATCACGAAGGTTTCTGCAGAAACCTAGATTTAACTATAGGGGGACGTCCTCATTCTTATGTTATTGATACATTGCATTGATTATTAGATGGATATTAAAGTTTTTGATAAACAAAATAGGTGCTAGAAGCATGACATGTGCCCAAACAAGAAAGGTGTTTGAAAGCACAACAAGTGCCTGAAGTACGGTAAGTACTTGAAGTACATAGAGCGTTTAAATATGAAATTATTGAAGATTGAGAAGTTCCTGAAATATAAAAGTTCCTGGAGTATAAAATTTCTTGAAGAACGTAATTCATTCAAATCACAAGAGAAAAGTGTATGAATTATGAAAGGATACGCGATAATTTGTCACAATGAAAAGGATGTGATATTTGAGTATTGTACTCTTTTTCCTTCACTAAGGTTTTTTTTCCATTTGGTTTTTCCTAGTAGGGTTTTAACGAGACGTGCAAATATTCATTGTCGAAGGAAGTATAAACTCTTTTGTTGATCAAGAAAATGATATTACTATCACTAAATACCCTCAAGTAAAAATCCAGAAGATTTACTAATTAAAGTTTCATTAACAACGACATCAAGGTACAAATATATCTTAAAATATGTGATGTCGTAATGAGGGGGAGAATATATTGAATTCTGCATTCTTTTTCCTTCACCGTGGTTTTTCCCATTGGGTTTTCCTGGTATGGTATTAACAAGACAAACTGAATACGTGTCATAACCCCTAAGGATTAGTGTACTCTTTTTCCTTTATCAAGTTTTGTCCCAATGGGGTTTTTTGATAAGGTTTTAATGAGGCATATCTTTCAGTGAATATCCAAGGGGGAGTGATATGAAATATTTATTTAAGTGGATTATTCAACATACCGAAAAGAAGTGTGGTTTATGTCATTCAACATACCGAAAATAATATGGTTTATCTTCAACAAAGATATACCGATGGTATTGTATAAGGATACTATTTTTTGTACCACACATAATTAGAATGGCTACATCAAAGGAGACAAAACAAAACATATTTCACCAAAGTCTCCTACACACACGAGCTACAGAAGAATGTGGATATTGATACCCGACAGATACAATCACGCACGAATTTTGTAGAATTTCGTGATGAAATCATTGTCAACCACAATATTCAAGAAGTAGGTCCACAATATTGAAATACAACAACTAAGAGATCTCTTGCCAACATCAGGGGGAGCGTAAACAAGACTGTACTCTTTTCCCTTGGTCCAAGTTTTGTCCTAATGGGTTTTCTTGGCAAGGTTTTAACGAGGTAGCGTTTCAATATGATTAGTTCCATCTATATGTACTTTTTTCCCTTCGACCAAGTTTTTATCCCACATGGTTTTCTTGGCAAGGTTTTAACGAGGCATATTTTCTAATGGATGGACATTCAAGGGGGAGTATTATGAATAAATATAATAAAGTGGATGTCCAAAGGTCAAAGGTTTTCCAAAGGCAAGTGAAGGGTCATTCCTTTCCCTATAAATAGAAGTCATTTTCATTATAATAGTGTTAGTTCATGATTTTGGAATACAAGAATAATATAATTCTCTCTTCATCTTTATCTTCTTCTTTAGTTTATAATGTTATTGCTCTCTCCATATTTCTACATCTAGTTTAGCTTATATTATCTTAGTTTATAACAATTTTACCTTTTTTTTCCAGAAGGTTAATGGTTGATTCTTGTTTTTAGTTTTTTATTTGATTCTCTAATTCATTAGAGAAGAAGCTATATTAAAGAAAATTCATAAGAAGTGGATATTGCAGGAAAAAGAAAAATGATGATGTTACAGAGAGTTTAGTAATGAAGTGGATAGCCTTTTTTCAAGATAGGCTTTATTAGGGCTGTAAACGAGTCGAGCCGAGCCGAATACTAAATGTACAGGCTTGTTTGTTTAATTTCTCGAGCCGAGCCGAGCCGAGCTCTAATTTAAACGAGCCGAGCCCGAGCTTCCAATGATCCAAATCAGAAATGTTAGAACTTGTTTGTTTAACTTATTAAACAATCTTTTTTAGAGTCGAGCACGAGTTTCTCATGAACAATATGCTATTTGATGGAGTGTGTGGTATGAAAATATGAAACATAACATTAATGAAAAACTAAATGTCTAAAGAAGTTAAAAATGTCCAATTTTATATGAGAAAATGACACTTAGGGTCTTGACCACACACCCCTCTTCGAGTTGGCACCCCCACCTAGAGCCTCTTCTTACTAAAGACCTCAGAAACTTTTTAACACATGAACCCCAAAACCCCAATTACTAGACTACCCTTCTTTTGTTTTTTCTATACCTATATATACTAATTGCTATTTCTAATTTCATTCACGTTCTAATTTCATTTACTCACCTCACTGCTTCTCTCTCCTCTCTCCTCTCTCCTCTCAACCACCACCGACACCACCTAAATGGCCACCACCACCGCCGAAATGGACACCACCACCACCGCCGAGCACTCCTGCTTCTGCTTGAAGCTCCGGCGAGATCTCCTTCACCAAATCACTCCACGAATCTCGCCGGTTTTCCATTAATACATCGGAAAACCGCCGCCATGCTTCCTCGTTCGAGCTCGCCGCCATGCTTCCTCGTTCGAGCTCGCCGTCATGCTCCCTCGATCGAGCTCGCCACCATGCTTCCTCGTTCGAGCTTGCCGTTACAGATCCGTGAAGAGAGCTCCGTTCGAACAGAAAACTGCGCCGCCATGCCTCCTCGTTCGAGCTCGCCGGAGCAAGTCACGGCCTCCTCATGCGGTTCAGATCGAGTAGCTCCATGCCAGATCTCGCTGGTTCGAAGCTCGATGGAGGTGTTGCTGTCAAAATGAGTTGCTGGTTCGAAGCTTCAACAAGGTTCCGGCGTGGTGATGCTGCAGCGAAGAGATCCGGTGAACAAGACTTGCAGCGCTGCTTCGTGCTTCGCCGGACTTTTTTTTTTACTCGCGTACACAGTACGCGAGAGCTTAGGTTAGTTTATTTTTTATTTTTATTTTTCAGATCTGGTTTGACCAGATCTGGTCAACTTGTAATTAGTTTAGGTTTTTTTTTATTTATCTATTGTAAATGGTTTTTAATTTTGAATAGAAATGTTTATTAAATGATACACATGATTTTTATAGAGTATTTATGTAATTTCAAAGAGTACTCTCTCTTTTTCATAGAGTACTCTCTATTTTTTATAGAGTACTCCGACTTTTTTTATAGAGTATTCGTTTAAATTGTTAGAGTATTCTTTTAATTCTCGGAGTACTCTCTCTATTTCATAGAGTATCGGAAAAAACTGAGAGTACTCTCCCTTTTTCATAGAGTACTCTCAGTTTTTTCCGATACTCTATGTTTTTTCCGTTGACTGGTGGCCGGAGGTCCGTGGTCGGAGATCGGTGGTCGGTGGCCGGAGGTCGGAGATGGGTGGTAGGTGGGTAGTGGTAGAGGAGAGAGAAACAGTGACATCATACTATTTTGTCTTTTAGTGTTAGTAAGGGTAGGAAAGACTATTGTAAAAAATGAAGTCCCTAAGAATAACAACTTTCAAGACACTACTCTATAGAGAAAAAATAGTGCTCCTAAGACCCTATATATAATTCACCCATTTTATATTGAATGTTTAAAAATATACTTATAGGTAGATAATATATTAATTTATAATTAATAATTTTAAACGAGCTCACGATCCGAACTCGAGCATGCTCGTTTACTTATCGAGCTTGAAATGGAGCTTGAGCTTGAGCTTGTTTATATTCGAACCGATTTTGAACGAGTTTTTCTCCAAGTCTAGCTCAAACCGCTCGCGAGCGGCTTGGTTCATTTACAACCCTAGGCTTCATCAATATTAAGCGCCGATCTTCCGATCTTTATAGATTTTTTAAAATGTAAAATGATATTTTGTACAACAATTAAAGTTAGGGGGACCAAGTTGAATTGGGTTAGTAATTTAAAATAATATTTTTTTTAAAAATATTTAAGTGTTAATAACTTTTTTTTAAATCTCAAGAGGGGCCATGCTCCTCCTATTTTCCTCACGGTTTCGCTTAGGACTATAAAAAAGGACTATAATAGAGTAATATGATTTTAGATGATATCCAACTGGCCGAATCAATTTAAAGATTACTGTATCAAGAGATAGTTTGACTAAACTAATTTGTCCGTAGGTCAGTCCTTTTAAGGATTGGGCCTAAACTAATTGAAGACCTCACTCAACTCAACTGACAACATAGCCATACTCTTTGTAACACCTTACGACGTCGTTTGTCCTAGTAGATTACAACGAACATACCCGTCATCTTCTACATAGCTAATCAGTTTCAGCATTTTCAAAGCTCTTAAAGGTAGACTTTTACTCAATTCCCTGGTTAATTATCATAAATTTCGACACTTTCTCAGCTTTTTCTCTTTTTTATTCAATATTTGTTTTAGGTTTTCGTTGCATATTGTAGTAATTCATCAATCGGTTACTAAAACAAACTGCAATTTTTCATATACAATTCTAAATTTCTTCAGTGTTTGTATGTTGGTATCACGTTTTCTATTCTGATTATATTTCATTGCCAACTCGTGTTTAATGAATTTTGATAAATATTATGGGTAACCGTTTAATAGTGTTTTGGTTGATTGCAATACATTTTTGGTCAATGAAGTCAATTGCAATCGAATGAAGGAAACACGAGTAATTCAAGTAGCTCATTACGTTGTCCTTAGCGAACCTTACGATACTTCAGGATTTGCCAAGTATATGAAAATGATGTTGTTGGAATTAAGTAATAGTTAGTTTAGTCATTTGATTTTCCTCAACAAGGTGATTTTTCATGTGGTCAAGAAAATGAAGTATATTTAGAGGTTACAACACTCTGTATAATAAAATTCCTTTCAACATTTTAGCTATTATAAAGTTCTAGCAGGTAATTTTGTACTTGGTTATTAAGATTATGCAGCTACAAAAAATGAAAAAATAGAAAAAAGAATCGGTGATAAGTGTAATGAAGGAATTTGAACAATCGATGAATGATAAATGTAGTTTCGGTCTTTATAATAGAAGTATTATAGACACTACCTTTTGAGATATTGCTAATTCATTTTCAATGTCTTTTTTTCGCAGACCGTCTTTTCTATATGTCATATTTGTAAACTTATGTGGCTGATGAAAGTTACTCGTTAGGTAAGCTTTCTTCCTTTACATTTATATCCCTCTTTTTCTCATATGTTTCAATTGTATCAACAAAGTTCTCCCCAGAAAGATCAAATAATGTGGATCTAAAGAATAATGTCTTATATGACGTTCATATACTTGTGCAGTTCATGGTTTGTAAAATGGATGCAATCAAACTGCAATATTTATCAGTGATAGAAAATGAAAGGTTTGAAAATAGCTCTCATTCTATTCTACAATGGAAGAACAAATGTAATATATCTCGAAAAACTTCAACACTTAATATGAATTGTTCTTCATCTTCTATTAAAAAGAGGTACAGATCTATGCACCCTACCCCATTAAGTTTATAATGTATCTAATAAAATAATTATTTAAAAAATCAGGCGTAATTGGAGAATATCACTCGCATTAGACACAGGTGGATTCCCAAGTCAAGAAAACGTGAACAATGAAAACCAAAGTGGCGGGACCACCACTCGTTTGGGTCGGATAGTAAGTGCTGGGGCTAAAGAGCTATTACAGAAACTTAATTCAGCTAGAAAAAACTTTCCTATGAAAGTATTTTTATTGCTTTTAGGTTTTTATACAGCAAATGCATTAGCAACTATTTTAGGACAAACGGGTGATTGGGATGTATTGGTAGCAGGTATTGTTGTTGCAGCTATTGAAGGAATTGGGATGTTAATGTATAGAAGACGTCCTCCTATGACTGGAAGATTTCAGTCTTTGATACTTATGATCAATTATTGGAAAGCTGGTGTTTGTTTAGGTCTTTTTGTTGATGCTTTTAAATTAGGTAGTTGAATTTTAACCTTTTGTGACGAACTCTATAATAATTATATCTTATTTATTTTGTGCTGTACTTATTACTGTATTAAACTTTTAAACTTCTATGATTGCTTATTTCCCCTTGTATACTGGCGAAAATTTGGCCTTTCTAGGGAAGGTCTCTAATGCATTGAATCTGCATTTTTTTCTATTAGTTTGTTCAACTCACTTTTCTTTAATCCTTTTAACCTTTTACGTCAATCGATGAGTTTTTACATCAAAGTGAAGCTAATTAGTAGTAAAAGGGCTTTTGGATTGAAATTAAAAATTTTGTAAAAAATATTAAAAAATATTTTGATATCTAAAATCATTTAAGTGATTATTTTAAATAGTGTTTCTCCTAAAATTAATTTTAGAGGTCTAAGCTATTTTTATGGATCTAAAATTATTTTAAGCGATTATTTTAAAAAACAATCCCAAACGGGTCATAAATTATTTCGTGGGTAAACTGAGACACATTTTTGGCTCGGCTAAGAATTAAGATTCAATATCGAATAAGATTTGAAAAGTACATTTGATTCTAAATAAATAAAAATTGAAATAAAAAAAGGATTAGTGTCTAAGAAATCCTTCAAGTTATAATTAGTTCTCTTTCACGATAACCATCATTTTTTTGTCTATAAAAGATACCATACATTTTGTTTTTTCTTTTTTTAGCCCATAAAAAGAGTCGTTTGAGTTATAGGAAGCTTTCCAGAACTCAATTTTTGAGTTATGGGAAGCTTCTCAGAACTCAGATTTTGAGTTTTGAGAAACTTCCCATAACTCACTGTTTTTTACAGTGTCTTTTACGGGATTGTTGACAAGGTTGCAGGAGTTTAGTGAGCATTAACCTATAAAAAAATTGCTCTTTGACCACAAAAGTCAAAGCGTTCCGACAGACAATAAGAAAAGGAGAATAAGTAATAGAGGTGGCAGTGACGGTATAGGGTTGTAAATGAATCAAGCCGCTCGCGAGCAGTTTGAGTTCGGCTAAAAAACAAGTTTGGCTCAAGATCGTTTCTTAAATTAAATGAGCCGAGCTCGAGCCCAAAAACGAGCTCTTTTGTTAAACGAGTCGAGTCGAGCCTGCTTGCGAGCTTTTTAGAAAAGCTCGTAGAAAATATAATTAAATTATATATATATCTATTAAATATTCTTTTCAATTTGACAATTCAAATTTTTTAAAACTAATTACTTTATTAAAAAGTCATATCTTATCCCAACACTTACCTGTCACTCTCCCCCTCTACTTACCCGATTATAAAGGACCATTCAAAATTCAACAATCTAAAGAGAGAGTATGTGATTGTATTTAATGATAGTTTACAATAGTCAATTATGTTCTAATTGAAAATATATATAAGCAAAAAGTTTGCAACAATCAATCGTATAATTAATATAAATAAGTCTGAGATAAAAAAAAGTTTTCGAGTTCGAGCTCGAGCATTGTTATATTCTCACGAGCCGAGCTCGAACTCTAACTTCAAAGTTCAACTCGAGCTCTAGATCGGCTCGTTTAAATCTAAAAATAAATAAACAAGCCTGTACATTTACTATTTGGCTCGACTCTTTTGCAGCCCTAGGCAGTAGTGATTGATGAAGACGGTGAGAAATCATAATAAAAGAAGCATTGAGAAAGAAGGAAAAATGAGTAATTGAAAAGAAGAAAATTTTAGGTGTCTATAATTATAGGTTTTTTTTATAACTTTTGGTCGATATATTGATAATTTAGGAGTATTTGGTTAAATAACTTTGACATGTGGAAGATTTTATTAGTTTGTAGGCTAACACGGTTAGTCTAGGTCGTGATTTTAGCGTTCCGCCATCATTTCATATAAATCAATCTTTTATTCATTTAGCATTTTTTGTTCGACACACGTGCTTTTCTCCACGATGACACAAGTTTACATCTACCCTCCTCTATTTTCTCCGGGGTATTTATCAAGTTCTGTGGTATATCTTTCCAATTCTCTGAGGGCATTTCTTCACTTCTTCAATGTTAACTACCCTTCTATAAGTGATCAAGTCATAGAAAACATAATGTAATACAATTCATATCCAGCTATAATTAAAATACACAATTAAATTAAAAATCATTCCCAAATATCATAGAAATATTAAATAGTATTCAAGGTCTATGCATTAATGCAAACTCAATCTTTAGTGTATTGCTAAATAAAGAAAACTAAATAATAAAAATCTTAGAATCACATTTAAGACAAGAAACTAAGACTAATTACCCTAATGATAGAGGTGGGATGGTGAAGAATTGGTGCGGTAAGGCTTCAACTTCTGTTGTCTTCCTCTCGTGGTTGATTTGCTCCCTTCTCTATTGCAAAATAATGATTTTTCCCTTTCTCTAATATTAATTTCTTATATTTATAGGTCCAAATACGTTTTATGGGTTGTGGGTCTTTTTTAAGTGACCTAAGCCAACGAAAAAAAATATTTTTTTACAGGAGTGAACTAGTTTTAACCACAACAACTACAACTTTAATAACTTCTTCAATTCATCTCCAAATCACAAACCGTTAGTTCCTACGCGTTCCTGGCCCCAAGTGCTAACTAGAAACCAAATGGATCATCTATAATCATCATCAATCTCGCGTGGTAACTCGAGAAATTCATTTTCTAAATCTAGTCGGCAACTGCTTTCACTTTCTAAAAGTGGTCAAATCTTCCTTTTACTCCTTGACTTGAGTTTGATCTTCTTTTCTTGACTTCTTATCCTTGCCTTGGTTTCTAATAGCATCCAAGTATCTAAGAGTTGCACACTTAACACACAAATTATGCACAACTAAGCACAATATAACCATGAAATGATATCTCGTGACTAGATTAATCTATCACAAATATGGATACATCAAGATCCTCAACTCAAATTGTTTTTTGTCCCGACAAAATAAGAAATAAGAACTACTAGAGAAGTCTCCATCAACTAAGTCAAGTAAGAATGAGAGAAGAAGAATTTAAATAATGATCCCAAAGAAACTACCTAGAAAGTTTCATGTAATAATCTTTACAACTAAATCATACATACACTTATCATACAGAAAGTCAACATGTTATAATTTCAAGATTAGATGAGCTTCACAATGCAAGAAGTATATGTTTTTTGCTTAGTCTGATATGGTGGCTATAGGTTGATCCTCGATCCTAACACAGTATCCAATGGTCCAGGTAACTACTCTCTATCATCTTAATCATCTATAGACTACATAATTAAGAATCATAAGGTCTTTAAGGTTGTAATGCTGGCTTTGGTATGGTATGATCTTATATTTAGATAATGTAGAGTGAGCTTTTGGCTCTCTCCTCACTAGCCATCAACGAATCGCCTTAGAGCTTGAGTTTACACTCAAATATGTTCTCACTTAACCCATTTGATGCGCTTAATTAGCATCCTCAATAACCCAGTTACGAATTCTCGATGATTACATAATATTTTCACTTTGATAGACCTTTTACTTTCGATTATTTTTCTTTAGCAATGACACTCTTTTTTTCTTTTCTCAAAATTCTTTAATAGAAACCGATAAAGGGTTACAATAAGAGCGAATCATCAACATAGCATATATACAAATTCAAGCTAAAAAATACGCACCCAATGATGTTTCCCATAAATAAAACTCACCTTCCCAAGCTCCTAAAGACGAGTGTCTTAGCATCTTGATTCGAGTGCGGATCATATTAAAAAAATCCTATAATCTAAGGCATATGGCTTATAATATGGCTACAAAGGAAAGGCTTATGAAGGATATAAGGGGCTGAGGCTGATAATAATTCAATTAATATTGGGTAAGCAAACTAAAAGGCCACAAAAGCTTATCAAAGAACCGCCTTAATAAGTTTCCTGACTTATGCAATTTTGTTACTTTCTCACCTCTATCACGTTCATTAAATGAGTATCCAACTAGCTCAGATATGCCATTCTACACACCACTCATTCTCCATGAGTTCAAACTTACTTCAATCACATTGCTTACTAATCATTTTTTTTTACCTTTATGGTGTGTTTTCATGTTAATACTTTAATGATACAATAAGTAGTTCATAAACATATTACTTACAATCATTAACTCACTAAGGTTTATGCTTTCGAGATATTTTACACATTCAACACCTAATTCCACAACTAGATTTTTTAAATTTTTACCTAAACACATAAAATGGGAATGAGAGACAACGAATACCCACAACCAACTAAAAAATGAGTCTTGTCCCCACGACTCGAAATAGACTCGATAAGAAAATAAAAATTAAAAAATTGCAACTAAACACATATACTACATTTAATTAGATGAAAGAAAGAAAGAAAACGTACTCTCGAGACTATTGCCTTGCATGATAAATACCCAAGACAAGGTGCGATGGATCCTTTGCTAGATCGCGAGAATTTGCTTCAGGAGTGCAATAATGTGCGCTTAATTTGCTTTGATTTGTGCCATATCGTCTTCCAAGAAAGTTTGAGTCGCCTCTACTTGGTAAAATTTCTAGCTTATCCTATCTTGCCATGAAAGATCCTCTTCTCTCAAACTCGATTCCTTCTCGATCTTCTCACGAGAAGTCTCTACGCTTGAAGGATTCTTTACACTTTCTCCTCTAAGAATTGTTTTGATCCAATCTCCATTGATATTATTACTCATGTGGTATGTAAGGTTCTCATTATCACCATGATTTACATTTCCTTTCTTTATTAAGCTCGTGATCATTGTTGGGTACTTCAAAATAAACACCGACTGTGGTGCACTTGCGAAACGCATTACCGAATCAAAGATCACTTGTGCTACATCTCCTCCTCTTGTAAAACACAATTGAAGAAAATGGTAAATTTATTACTTACTTTCAAGGTTCGAATGTTCCTAAAAGTTGATGGTGTGAGGAAGTGGTGCCACACTCGTGCATCGGGTTGAAGGTACTTGTAAGGCCAAGGTTCTTTCAACTCTCTTTTGCTTTCTGCACCAAATATTTACTCAACACATGCTCGTATAATAAATCCCAATCGAAAGTCTCGATCTTCTTCTCCACTTCTTTATACTTGCATGTTCCAACTAATTCTTTGAACTCGAAGTGGTCACAAATCTCTTTAACTATAAAAAGAATCAACTTTTCTCAAACTGGAACTTTCCCTTCACTATATCGGTTAAAGAGGCCTATATATAACTCAGATATTAATTAAACATATAATCTTGCTTGCATCATCATTAATGTGGTCCATCCCAATCTATCACCTACCTCTAGACATCTTTTGTACTAACCTTCTCTAACTCCTTCCTCGAATACTCTCTCGTATGAAGGTGTTAATTTCCAGAATATTTTCTTTGGTGATAGCTAAGCTTGCCATCACAGGTATACGAATCTCGACTTGAAGAGGTTGTGGTGTTCTCGGTTCTGCAATCACAAATTCTTTCTCTTGAGGACTCAAATTCACCATCACCGACTACTCTCTTGGTGCTAGACTTGAATTACCATTTCTTGTCTTTCTTGAATTTACACGATGCTTACTCGTCTATATCTTGACTTCGCCCTTTTCTTTCTCTTGATTTTTTTCCATCTCCCTTGTGCTTGCTAGTGTCTTCGTTCTAATCGTCATCTTAATTGACATCCAACTCAAAGTTTCACCATTCCTGAAATTACCCCTTGATTTTAGGTAGATAAGGTGTTATTCGGGTTATGAAAGGTATAAGGATGATTTTGATTGAAGTGGGTATGATAGAATATTTCTTGGGTGAAAAGGATCTAAGGTATTTAGGAAAAGGTTTCTAAAATTTTTATGGATCTTGATTTCTAGGTATTATGGAATGATTTGGGTGGTAAAAATTTGTTTCAAGGATTGGAAAGATGAGTTTTTATATGAATCTATGGTGTTTTGATGTTTATTTGATGTTTGATGAAGGTTTGTTGAAGCTTTAATGGAGTTTTGATGGTTAGAGAAGAATGAGGCTTAAGGATTTGATCGTTGGTATGAATTAGACCTCCCCTTCATAGCCGTTGTTGCGTGTCGTGCGGTGCACTGCGTGTTTTTTGCGATGTACTGTACCCTACTGTTCTTCAATTATCGCAATATAGTTGTTGCAAATGTCGATACGGGCTGCTCTGGTGGTATACTGCAAGAGAGGCACGGTGTACCACGTTTCTTCCTTGCTCTCGGCATGAACACTGTATTGGCCATTTAGTGCTTAGTGCCTTGAGGGTTTTTTTTGTACGGTATACTGCAGGCAGGCACGATATACCGCAATTTTTCTCGGCGTACCTTATTTGATTCGCACCACCTTGGCACACTGTCATGATACTCTTGTTGATGTACACCGCGGCTAGCAGCTGTTGTGGCTCATTTTCTCTACGATTTCACCCTGAACGTATGGATTTACCTACATACACAACAAAAACACTTCTACCTTTTTCATTAAACATAATATACATTAAAAACATCAAAATTACTGAAGTGCACTACCAAAAACTAAAACAAAGTGCGTAAAACATAAAAAATTGCGGGTTAGTTTCCCGGAAGCACTTTTATTTTACGTCGTTCAAAATTCGATGTATCACCTTAATCGCTTCTTCTTTATGTAGCCTCCCCATCAGCGGGTGAGGCTATTCACATCTACCATTGATAACTTGCAACCTCACTTCGTTCAAATCTCAACCAACTTCGTCGAAACCACTATAGTGATGACGAACGGTCCCATTTAAGAATTCTTATAGCCCCGCGGCCTATTTTCTTGTTTAGGGGATTTCCACGCGACCTCATCTCCTACCCCAAACCATCTTCAGATCTCCTCTCCATGGATTCTTGTGGGATCTCATTTTTCACCTCTTCGGTCTTTTTGATCTCGCCGACAATTGATTGGTTTTTTTTTTTTTTTACGGTGAAGAAAGAAGACGTCCCTTACTAACGCTTACTGGTTTGATTAATAGATCGAGCTTCCCAAAAGGCCAGTTCAAGCACACAGCCGGATTGCTTTCAATTGGTCTGGAGATCAAAGAGAAATGGCACAACTGGAAGGCGGTCGTGCCAGATTGAAGGTACAGATGAAGAAGACGGTTCTCTTAGCCGTCACAACTCAGATTGTTGAGATCTCACGCGAGTCTTTTTTATGCTTCTTGCCCGAAACAGAGAATGTTTTGGACTCCTCTTCAGTGCGAAGGGTCACAGTTGCCTCATGAACATCTATTATGATGCGACTTGTCGCCAAGAATGGACGTTTGAGTATAAACAAAACGTGACGATCCACAACATAATCAAGAATAAAAAAGTCAGTGGGAATAGCTGACTGACTTATGAACATGGACGAGCACTCCTCAATAATTTTTTACATTTGACAAAATCATCAATCATGCTAGTATATGTAAATATTACTGAACATTATCCCTTGGGAACTTTAACAATTACATGTCAAATATTGCTACGCCATATAAGACTCGGAATTATAAGCATTATTAATTTAGTAGATGTGTTTAAAGTAAAGTAACCCCAGTCACACTTATCGTACTAGGTGATGACTATTTCTCCCCACCGAAAAATGAGTTTTGATCCTACTATATGTAGAAGGAAACGTGATACATAATATTGCGAAGGAAAATGACATATCCCCTATAACATGGTAATTTTCCAACTAAATAGTTGTAGAAAAATCTTTCCCCTTGCGAGTCTCTATCCGTGGTTGGGTTTCACAAGTGTTCGAATTCCTTCATTGAATACCTTCTCAAACTCATAGAAAAACATGTTGTTGGTGCATAAATGTGTGGACGTTCCCATGTCTAGTATCCATCTTCATAATAATTATTTCGATCATTATCGTAGTGATTTTACTTTTTTATATACTAAGATTCACGTTAAATTTAGATTAAACCATTACTAAAAAATATTAGAATCGTTCTTCAATTATTGATAATAATGGACTAAATACGAAACATAACAACAATTAGTATATATTATTGAGAATAATAATATAATTTATAACTTACAATAAGTTTAAAATTATAGAATATGAATTCAATACCAACAAGAATAGTTGTAATAGCATGACTCAGTCGTTATCTTATAAACGATTCCTAATACAATCCGGGTGCTAAATTGTGGTCTACCTTGTCGCCATCCAAGATATTACTATTACATCTGTCAGATTTGTATACTCACAAAGGAGGATTAGAATATAATCTTAGCTCTCATTTCTGGCGTTGCAATTTGTATTTGTTATTATTATTAAATAAACTTTTATATATATATGGCCCTCCGGACATCCATAATCACTGCAATTAATGACTAGGTAAGGAACAAGACATTAAAACCAAAAATATATTGGAAACTCTTGAAAATTAGTGACGAACCTAGATTGAATTTGCAACAAAGGAACCAACGTTTTTGGAATGAACCTGTAACAGCTGAATGAAAAACGAGGTAGTTCAGGTCAACCTGACAGTTGGAGATGGGAATCCAGAATATTGAAGGTAAACGTGATCTAACAACCCTTCAAACGAGTAGGAGTTTCATAGCCAACTCCTATAAATACCCGCTCCCAAAATAAGTTTAATTATTTTTAAATTCCCAAGTCTCCCCATGACTCACGCCACGTCTCATCTTGACTCAATGTGCCGTCTTCGGTGTCCGACCGGTCTAGGGTGGTGTGCAGTGTTGGGTTTTACGAATTCTTTATACACTTAATACCTTTTGAACTATTTATATTTACAAAAGTATATAAATAATAACAATTCTTTGAGTTTTTTATCTGGAAAAAAGACAAAGAAAAAACTCTTTATATTCCAGTAATAAAAAACTACTCTTATTTCTTTCCCATGCATGAACTTCTTCAACGCTTAGATTTAATTTTTATTGTTTTTTTTATACGTGGGTTCTAGGTTAGCTTTTGCACAATCAACTAGTCCTACGGAGAATATGCCCACCCTTCCTAAGCATACCTTCAAACACGTCAGAACTAGGTGTCCTGAAAAGGATTTGAACCTGTGCCTATTGATTGAGAGACAAGGTTCTGCCCAGTTGAGCTAACCCACTCGTTCAGAGTGATTGAAAAAAATAAGTACCATTCTAGAGTTTCTCAAATGATTGAAAAAAATTTGAAAATCAAAGTGATTAGGTAGGAAAAGGTAAGACAAATTTCTTTTGTGATTCCGCTTTATTTGATAAGACGATGAACAAACTAGTATTTGAAGATAAAATTGAAATTCGATATCAAACTTTTTATGGGTTGTATTATTATACTTTTTTTTTTTTTTTATGACAATGGATTTATTTTAGATATGTATTAACAGATACGAGATGATTGAATCTAATTTCTTGATAGAGTGAGATGATTAAATCTAATTTGTTGATAGACTATTTCGATTTCGACTTAACCAAAATATGTTGTACAAGAAAAAGATAATATAAACATGTGTGGAGAAGTTAAATAATAGATGTAGAACAAAAGGAAAATAAACAAATATTGCCATTCTTTGTTTTATTTAACTATATCCAAAATTACAAAGGTTGGAATATATGTTACTTCCGAGGTCACACTTGAGGCTATTAATTAAACTACTTAGCTCGACATCCTAATGCTAAATTTTTTTCATGAGTTTATCAGCAGAAGCAAATAAATTAGCATACATAATTCCAAACGATACAAAACAAAAAAGAGAAACCAAAGATAAAAGAAATATAAATATAATAATGTATACATCCTCAGCTAAAATTTCACAATCTCTCTTCAAGACCTCCTTAGAATCTGTCGCGTTGCCTATTAAGTATTATCCCAAACTGTGAATGTTTGAGCTCCATGGCAAGTAGGCACTGCTGTAGGCACCCAAGTGTTGTTACAACTTGAGTTTTCGTCATAAACACTAACCTTCATTGCACCATTATTTGCATATGGTACTTGAGAATGATAATAAAAATTCCGGGCTTGATACGAATCTGTTGATCCAAACATATTTTCATAATCAACAGACTTAACTTCTTGATTATCACCATAACCAACAGTATTAGCCATTGGAAGCATATAGCCATTAGAACCCGAGCTATGTTCAATCGATGAAGAATCCAAATTCATCAGATTATGCAACACAGAAGGCTGTAAAAAGCCATGCACATTTCCCGTATTTACTGATTGGAGTTGATTAAGATCTTGAAAGCTAGATTCATCCTGTTCTTGCTTGTACCGTACATTTTGCTGCTGACCATATGGATACTGCATGGGTTGGGCCTGGTTAAATGCAACAGTGGGCCAGCCAATAAATGAGCCATCAGTGAAGTGCGAATCATTGGTCATTCTTTGTGCATCTAGTGACATTTCAACAGCCTGTTCAGCATCTTTTAGACGCTTAGCTGCTCCACCAATTGGTAAACTGCTGCTCTCTAGTATGTTTTTCACATCATATCGGTTAATTTCAAAGTTTGTCACTGCGTTTAATCCTCGAAATTTAATGGCTGCTATATCATAAGCCTCGGCTGCTTCCTCTTGAGTGCCTACAAAAAAATACCAGTCAATGATCTTGTCCAAGGGTCATTAACCTAAAATGTCATTATTAAGCAGACCCATCTTTCCTCTTACCGAAAGTTCCCAAGTAAAGATCTTTGTTCCCAGCAACTCGTCCGATTCTTGCTTGCCACCTTCCATGTTGATGATGTCTGTTAATAACAACAAAAATTTACATGAATAACTACCGAAAAGATTACGTATAATGTTTTCACAGTAGAAAGTTATCAAAAGATAAACATAATTAGTAAAGAACAAATGTTAATCATAATTTAGTACTTTACCTTGTAACTCCCCGATAAATCGATGCACCGCGAGAGAACCCACTACTTTTCCTAAATCCATCAATACAAATTAATTTGGTATTAACACCCCAATGAAACAATTTAATTGATCTTTTTGCAGCAGCATTATTAATATATAATTTACAATTAAAGTATGGATCATTAAAAAACCTTCTTAAGGATGCAACAAATTCTTGTCTTGTCATGTTTTTCATTTCTTCTACTTCTTTCTCATAGCCACTCATCTGAAAATATTCAACACAATAATCAGATAACCATTTTTACTTCTTCAATGCATGTTACTAGAAGGCCTAACCACGTTAATTTTATGTTTCATTCTGGGGTGCCAAACACGAAGAAGACACTACTTACTGGGAAATTTGTGGTGGTTGAGGTACCCCAATATTTGAGTGCTGCTAAATCATATGCTCTTGCTGCTTTCTCTTCCTTGTCATATCCACCTTAAACAAATCAAACATAGTATTTAAGAATAATTTCATGGATTCAAACAAATTAAAATAGTTATTGAAAGACTGATAAATTCGAGAATAATGAAAAACCAGGTACCTAAATATACTGCACGCCGAGATTAATAGTCAAGAGCATCACCATTGTAACACAAATCCAAACAAGCAAACCAAGTTAGGAATTTTTTTGTTTTATCTCCAAAAAATATATATAAACTGATTATTGCTTCCATTTTAAAGAAGAAGAAGAAGAAAGGAAAGAATTAATGGCAGAAACAAATAAATCACACCTTGCCTTCCTTTACGAGTTTGTCCTTCTCTTCTACAGCTATTATCCCATAGGTGTGCTTCATATCTCCCTGTCCATCGATGCCTGTGTTTTTAATTATGTAAAAAGTCAGATGATTGAATCGATCAAGTTCTGACAAACCCAAAAACCCTGAGTTTGTCTCGATACATGCACCGGTTCATTTAAGGTTACCAAATTCAAGTAACGAAATTTTTCTTGAATCTAAGAGAATCCCTTGAGAACACTCGTTATATGCAAATACTAAAATAAAATTAATAAAAGATTAACATCTTGATTTGTATACCTAGTTACTCCACGGTAGATGGAAGTCCTTTGTCCAAATGTATCAATAGCCTTGCGAGGCACTGCAGCTTCTATTGCACCGCTTTGGCTATCAAGAGAGCATTGGTCATTTTGCTGCTTATTTTCTGATACAGAACTATTTTCACCGCCATTGAAGAGAGCCAAGGCGGAGCTTGATTGCGAGCCGGTACTCATTGAAAGTGATAAGGATTGAGCACCATTTGTTCCGACAACTGCATCACGGTCGTTTTTCTTTTCCTGGTTTAAGGAAGTAGGATTGTTCCTTAACCAGTTCTTGATTCTCGAGAGACCAAAAGTGTTGTTGCTATTGTTAATCTGTTCTTGATTAGTGTAAGGGTTGCCACTACCACCTAGAAAGTTCTCTAGCTTTGGCTCATGACTTTCAATATTGCTTGAACTATCCATTAACATGGACATTTCCGAACCAGTTTTGTAGTTTGCATCTGTACTAACATTCCAATCTGCAATGATAAGTCACAAGAAACATCAATAATACTATTTACCCTAGTAATAGCGGTTGAGAGAACTTGACAGAGAAGAAGTTAAAGAACCTTGTTGTTGATTATTTCTAGTGAAAGCTTCATAAATTCCAAAAGGGTTATTAAGAGAAGGAAGGGATGAATCAGAAGTGAGATCAAAACCATGATCTGTGTCTGAGGCAGCAGCTTGTTCTTGAGGCGAAAGAGAGAATCCCAACCAATTATTCATGGAAGCCATTGAAGTGTGTAGGGAAGAAGAAGAAGAAGTCAAAGTAGGAGTAGTATTTAAAGAAGATTGGAAGGACTATAAGTATTGATAAGTACATGCATGAAGTACATATGGGGAAGTCTCAGTGCTTTGGAAGTGAAGAAGAGGAAACGATTTATATAAAAGTTATTACTAATGAAGATTTATATATGCACCTCTTATTCTTGTTGGTCCTAAATGGGGTGCCCTCCATTAATTTCGAGGGTAGTCATGACTCTAATCCCAAAAACCTCTACATTTTCGATCACAAGAGCCAAGGAGGTTTAATGAGGGTAGACTTGGAGGTAGTAAATACATTTCTTTTCCTAAAAAAAAATATCGAAATTCCAAAATACTACTCTTTCGATCTATTTTTATTTGTCTTACTTTTTATGGCATAAAGATTAAAAAAAACATTAAATACACTTCCTCTTTACTATATTACCCTTATTCATTGAGTAGAATATCATTTAATACACCACTGCTTTAGACTAATTAATTAAGGATGATATTGAAAAAATAGGAGAAAAATGTCTTGATAATATAAAAGGGACAAATATTATTGAACACCTTCTTTTTTTAAAAAAGACAAATAAAAATGAATAGAAAGAATACTATCTAACTAAAAATATATACAGACCTTCTTTAATATTATAGTACTTTATATTAATCCATTTTTAACTTGTCGAAACATTCGTGTGAATACTCGTAATTTCTCATGCCGCTAACATGACCTCGTATCTTACTTTCTTAGCCAACATGTTTCTCTCCAGATCTTTAGGTATCGAGTTATATATATCTTTTGTTTTTTCTACCATCTAATTAATCCTTTTCAGTATTAAGTGTATTTTTTAACTATTGATAATATTTGCCTAATATCTTGAATTGATTTAAGATTATGAGAAAAGATTATTTTGGTACATTTATGTATACTTAATTAGATCAACAAAATTTATATGTATACTTAATTAGATCAACATGTAGCCCTAAAGTACTTTGAGCTTATCTTTATACAAATACAATAGATAAGTATATAAGTGTTTTATTAATAGCATAACACATGGGATCATAACCTTATAACCATGTGGTTTCGTAATCTTCAAACTTCCTATATTTATTTCTTTCTTTCCCCTTTGAACTTTCAAAGATATCCTCTAGATTCTACTTTCCTTAAGTTACCATTTATTTAGTATTAGCTAAACCTACAATTATATTACCAGAACACATGGGTTTGGCGCTTAAACAATAGTTATCGACCAACTGTATTCGAGAAAAGGAAAAAGAAAAATCGACCAACTATAATCGACCAACTGTTTAGTATAAAATTACTCTCTTTTTTCAAAATATAGTTCTAAAATAATTCGTTCACTTAAAATATTACTTCCTTCATCTATTTTTATTTGTCCATCTTTTTAATACACAAAAATTTTTAAAAAAATTTAATACTCTTTATCTTTAATTACACAATTGTCCTTAATAAATGTATATAAGGTTATTTAATGCAATTCTCTTTATACTATATTTAATTAAGAATAAAATTGGAAAAAGTATAAAAAAAGTGTCTTGATATTGAAAAAGAGACAAACAATAGTATTTGACATCTCTTATTAGAAAGTTGGACAAATAAAAATGAACGTAGGGAGAAAGACACTATTCCTGTCCACTTTTGTTTGTCCTACTTTTTTGTGGCACAAAGATTAAAAAAGATATTAAATACACCACATTTTTACTATATTACCCCTATTTCATTAAGTATAAGGTCATTTATTGCATCAAAGTTAATTAATTAAGGACAATATTGGTAAAAAAGGGGAAAAGATGTCTTGATAATGTAAAAGGACAAATATTGTTGGACACCTTCTTTTAGAAAGAAGGACAAATAAAAGTGGCTGAGAGAGTATGGCATAAATGAACGACAAGGCTTAGTGCAACACAATATCTGTTAATCAGTTGTATGAAAAGGGAATGGTGGATCTTGAACTTGTGCAGAAGTAATGTCATGAATGGATTGGAATGAGGCCTCTTGTTCGGTGCTTCCATACAAATATTTTATGAGAATGGGGTCAGATTTTGTTTGGTGATGATGCAAGAACTAATTCTTCAAATTGTACTAGTGTTGCATGAAATAAAAAACAAGGAGCCTTTTAACTCTGAAATATGTCCGGGTATGGTATCAGGACAATGATGGTGGGTGTTTCCCGTAAAATATCATAGAGAGGATGAATAGTGACTATGCAGAATACAAGATAATCTAATGCAATCTGCTCGATTTGCTTCTATCTATAAAGATATAATCTTTTAGGATTGATAGATCGAAAGGCTAGAGGTACATAAGAGCAACGATATATAAGTGAGACACTCGATCAAGCACTTAGTGTTTATACTAAATGAAACTTACTATCCAATAACTGAAGAGACAAATATACAAGCAATAAGCATGCAATATATAATCCTAATATACATTGACAAAATATTTAGGAAATATAACAAATAATTTGCATGCACTTAAGTAAAATGATAGGGAAATAAAACAAATACACGATTTGAAGTGTCTCGAATCTTGTACGCTTAGTCCACTACCTAAGATCTACGAACCTTTAGGATTTGGAAATATCTTCCATTATACTCTCATGTATCTCATAAAGATGAAAGAACAAACCTTTACATCCTCTTTGAAATGCCTTCTTAAGAAAACTCCTTGTGGTGTCACCAAAACAAGTAAATCGAGTATTGTACAATCATGATGTCACTTCACAAACTTGTGAAAAATTCCATTGTGTATCACCAAATACAAGTATACAACTGATAATAACAATCTACCACTTCACATATTCGTGAAGCCTTCATTCGTATTTACACCTACACAAGATAAAAAACTCTTGTCTAGTCTAAATAAGATTACACTTCTAACTGGACGAAGAGCACCACTAAAATTTAAGATTATACCTAAATTACCTAGCCACTATACTCCTTTATGAGTAGATAAATACAAATATGGGCTAATACAAAGAAATATAGATACTTAGACTATGGATTGGTTTGGGATTCTTTAATATATATGCTTTTAGTAACTTCGAATTTTGTGTAGAAAGAGCCATTTTTTGGAGTCTTGAGAGGTCCTATTTATAGGTGAAAAATATTCCTAATTGATATGTCCACGTGTCAGCTCCTCACTGACTACTTTCCAACTTGTCGGATATTTGGACCTTCTTCACTGGGTACCCGAACTCTTCTGATGTCCATCCTTACAAATCTTTTAATGTCTTTATTCCGACGAATCTTCTATGTCCCTTCTTCTCTGTTGTATTTAGTATGCAGTTATCCATTCATCTTTACTTTGTGTATCATATTGCTTTAAAACCTTTAGATAATGGCGGTTTGCATATAGGGTACTCATCCACTCTGGTAAGAGGACATGTCATCTTGTGTATTCTACTTCTCCACAATTATGTTTCAGTAGTTCAATATGATGGCTCGGGGGACCAATCACTCAGATTTCTTGACCTTTTCAACAAATGCTCTGCGGCATATCGATTTTACATCTTCGGAGGTTTGATATCTTAGATTTTTTTGCTTCTATAACGGATTCTCTATGACAATATGATTATGTGAATCCTGGGGGTCTTAACTTTAGCTTTTCTTTGCTTATTTCATCTAATACATTATGACAATAGTTTTTTGTTCATTCGGGGGTCCAAAAACCAGTTTTTGTAGATTTTCCATATCGTTTGGAACCTGTAAGACTTATATCCAGTTATCGAAACTCTCACGAGATCAAAAACTTCTAATCAAAATATTTTTTCCAACACATATCAATAAAAAATATGGCCTGTAGTCCAATATTCTCCTCCATTTTGATGATGTCAAAACATTACATGATTCATAAGCAAGGATAATATTTAATAAAAACATATAGACAAATCTCCCCAACACATTAAGAAATATATAAAACTAATAATTCCCACTCTTACAACCCCATTCACAATACATATAAGATAGGGTACAAATGATCGAAATATGTATTTCTTCTTCTCCATTTTGACAACATCAAATTTAAGAAAGGCGGGGATAATTAAGATAAGAGACATAAGTCTAGAAAGCAAAACAAGTCTTTAACACATCATAAGAAGGCATAAAATGATGGATTTTGTCAACAAGCATTTTAAATATACGTATATTTAAAGAAGATAAGATTAAAGTCTAGGACACAAATAAAAATCCCTCACCTTTTTTATCCTTACAACTCAGGTATAAAGGTTCCTCAGTGATCAACTATACTCTCATCTCTCAGATTGAGCGTCTAAGGCTCAACTCTTTTATCAACATGATATGGTCTGACTAGTGTTTTATAGAAACATTAGTACTCTTTCGACGCGAGCTTATTTAACATATGAACATGAATGGTAATGGGAAGTGATCTTTATTTGTATCTTTGTTAAGCCTGCGGTAATCCATGCATACTCTCTATCTCACACCTATTCTTGATGGGATGGATCCATTATGATCATTAAGGACGGTAGTGATTCTTCCTTTCTTCAGAACGTATGACACCAGACTCACACACACTCTCTCTCTTTGATCACTTCTTCCTTTACCACCTCCTTTATCACTGGTATAAGTCTTCTTTGCCACTCATTCGATCGTGAACTTTTGTCTTCAAGAATAATATTGTGTTGGAAAATGGTTGGAATAATACCTTTGATAGCGATAATGGTCCACCCAATTGCCTCTTTGTTGGCTCTAAGCACACGTAATAACTTATCTTTTTGAGAACCTGAAAGGTTAGTGACAATAATAACATGCAAAGTATTCTTCACACCCAGATATGCATACCTCAAAATGAGAAGGAAGGGTTTTCTCCCCGAGTTCGAGAGGAGATTTAATAGATGATTTCTTCACTGGTTCAATTTTCCCCGAACCATGAATTTGTTTATATCTCTTTAATTTCGGTCTTCCACCTTCAGAACCTATAGCAGCCTCAACATCGTCCCGCTCCTCATACATATCCGGTGAATCAAGTGTCAAGACGTCCTGTAAAATATCATCAAAAGTTGTTTCATTATATACCTCTTGTGTGACGTGATCGATGACATCCACACACAAACAATCATCCCGAGTATCCAGGAACTTCATCGCCTTAAACACATTGAATTTCACATTTTCATCTTGGATCCTCATGATTATGTCACCATTCCCAACAACAATTAGTGTACGCTTCATGGCTAAGAATGGTCTTTCCAAGATAATGGGGACATTCTTATCCGAGTCCTAGTCAAAATTAATAAAATCACCTGGAAAAATAATATTACATGCTTTTACTAGAACATCCTCTATCTGACCCTCGATTTGGGAAATTGACATATCTGCCATTTGCAAGAACATGATAGTAGTCCTCACTCTCCAAATATCCAACTTTTAGAACAATGACTTTGGCATGAGATTGATACTCGCGCCTAAATCACAATTATTTCCCAGACCATCCTTCACCAGTTGAAATAGAAATCGTGAAACTACCTGGAACCTTCAACTTTTGAAGGAAATTTAATTTGAAATATTTGCACTACACTATTACGACAAACCAACCAACTCTCCGTCTTCATATTTGCCTTTGTTGGAAAGCCATCCTTCATAAATTTCAAATATTTTGGCATTATTTGTAATTCTTCCATAAACGATAAAACAATTTCTAATTTACGAACCATGTCCATGAACTTCTTGTAATTTTGATCATTGTTCTTCTTTTGGACACGTGAAAGAAATGGTGGTGGAGGACGATTCTTGTAAACCATTAAGTCTTTCTTCTTTTTCTAGTTTGGTATTTTCTCATCTTTATCATTACTAAACGGCTCAACTACCTCTTCAACAATGTCTTCAACCTCCTCTCGAATCGGGGTTGGCTCTTTCCGTTTCCCAATCACTAAAGAAAGGGGTAGTTGTTTCCCATATCTTAGCCTAGTCGCCTTACAAGCTTTGTTGCTTCCTGGATATTCAGTATTGTTTGGGAGTTGACCTTGAGGTTGGGCTTGTAGATGGTTGGGAAATTGTGAAACTTGACTTTCTAGCAATTTGAACGAAGCGGGTTGCTCATTCATCCTTTCTTATCCGCCTATAAATTTTCTCCCATCATCTTCATAAATGCATTCAATTTTGTTGAAGCTTAGTCAAATAACGTTCTTGAGAATAAGAAGGGAGCGCTTGTTGGGTGAAAGTCATTGCATATGCATCATACCTGGGTTGTTGTGGAGTTTGAACTCCATAACCCAGACCTCCTCGATAGAAGTTTTGAGGCCTCAATTGATAAACATTTCCTTTAGGTCATGGATGATATAAATTACCTTGATTAGCGACCCATTTGGATTTCACTATTGGAAACCTAGTTGGTTTCAATTTCCTTGCCCATAGACTTGACCACCTGAATAGTAGTTTCATCAATTCGGCACAAGAACACTGATTCCAGATTATTAGCACATTTTTTCCAACATTGATCATTCACCCCACAGTTCGAACAACCTTACATTTATGTAACAACATTCACCTCGGAATTTTTACCCTTGATGCATTCTTTAACGACTAGAGTAAGTTACTTTAAAACTTAACATTCATGGCAGTATCACTATTTAATCGTGACATACCCTTTTCAAGATTGGACCTCTCAATGATGGCCAACTTCTCTCAATCTCGACGATCTTCTCCATACCAATCTTTGCTTCATTAAAATCCATCGAGACAAAACCATCCCACCCGAGATTATCTACTCTCAGTTTTGAACTCTCGTTGAGTCCCTTGTAAAATTGGATAGCATTAGCTCGGGCGTGTACCCATTTAATAGACACTTTGTCAATCATTCTTGATATCTCGTCCATGCCTCACCGATGCTTTCACCAGCTTCTTGTAAGAAATTAGCGATCTCCATTTGGGGTCTTGACGTCTCCCCTTTTGTGATGCTTATATACTCTTAGGAGACATCATTTTAGGTAGAAATTGGACTTAGTAGATAGACTTTTGAGCTTATTTTGTCATATTGCACTTTGTCCCCTCAGAATTATATTATTTGAGTTTTAGAGCTTTTGTGTGTTAATTTGTTTGTTTTTAGCATAAAGTTCTTAGGTAAATAGATGCTATGGAGCACCAAGATGAGGAGGAGAAGTGAATTTAAAGTCTTAGATCAAAAGGAGAGGCCAAAAGAGCAAAAGGTACCACTCAAAGAGTTGAAGAAAAGCATAAGAATCTGGGAAGCTGTTACTTCTTGCTGATTTCGAGCGAAAACCGTACTGATCTAAGTCTGGTGATTCAAATGAAAAAGGTTCGCCTTTGGTTTAGCTCAAATTTAGGACTAGAAACAGGTGATTTGGACTTATGACGCAAACGTTACGCCCGTTTTACTAGAGTGTGTACATCAGTTACGGGAAATACTAATTGGACTTGGGATTTTAATTATATAATTAAATAAAATAAAAGCCCAATCCGATTTTGGATAGTATATAAAGCCTTATAAACCTCATTTTTAGTGCACTTCATTATTTCTAAAAGTCAGAAAAGAGAAAAAAGACAGAAGGCAAAGGAAGAGCTGGAGAAGTCATTCTTCTTCAACAACAGTTCAACCCAACTCTTTAATTAGGTTCTTTATCTTATTTATGTATTAAAAACATGAATTCTTTTATTATCTTTATAGTTTTTAGTTCGAATATGAGCTAAACATTTAGTACTTGAGAATCGCAACATGGGTTAAGCCCTACTTTATGCAATTTTATGTTTTTCCGAATTTGAGATTATTCTAATTCAATTTAATTTGGGTATTTTGTATTGACTATTATCGTATGCTTATTTACTGTTTTTAATCTGATCAATTATAAATATGGTTGAGTAATTAGGCTATTCTCTAGTGGCGGTGATCACCTTGACGGGGGGGTTTAATTACGAACCTAGGTAATAGACGCGTGATATTCGTCAATGATCTTGACGGGCTTGACTAATCATGCAGCCAATTGGGTAAAACACTTCAACATCCAAAAGTAGCTTATATTCGCCCTGACGTGGTTTGTAATACCGTAGGATAGCTCCTAAGTCTACCCTGACGGAAGTTAAGAGATAGTAGAGTCCCGACTAGTACACAAATACCGAATTGATCCTTAAACGGAAGCATTAATTATGAACTTAGGTGGATCCCTTGTGAGACTCAAGTAAACCTTAAATCCTTGCATCTACATCTCTTAGTTTTATTCATTTACTTTCAGTTAATCTTTAGTATTTTATTTATTTGCGTCCAGTAGTTTATAATTCAAAACCAAACAAATATCTTTTATCTTTTATTTTCCGTACTTTCAAATACTACTACTTATCTATTGAACACATTGGTTATACCAACGCAATCCCTGAGAACAAAATCTCTTATATCTATCTAATACTTGGAACGACCCGTACACTTGCGGTTAGTAGGTCCTCCTATTTAGTGTTTATTTTTATCACACCCCAGGACCTACCAATCCTTCAATCTCATACTTAAATCATCTCCCAATTTGGTGTTAGCTCGGGAGGTTGACGATCTAACCATTCGCTTGCCCTTCCGGTCAAGAAGAATTGGAACATGAAACAGTACATTTGCTCTCGTGTGTCGCCTTGAGCGATGAAGGCGTCACACTCTGCATGAACGTTTAAACAGAATGGAGTGGATCTTTCCATAATTTGAGAATTTATTAAGCATACCTGAATCAACCTTGAATTTAACGACATGAATTATTAGAGGGAGAATCCCTAGGGTTGCACTCAGAATGGACCCGAAAGGCCTTGCTCTCGCCGTTGATTGTTTGGATTTTCCATATAAGAACCTGGAAAAGAGAAAAACAAAAACCCAGCATAAAATAGAACAATTAAATCTACTGCACTCAATAAAAACACAAAAAATAATGTTATAGTCCCCGACAACGGTGCCAAAATCTTGTCATCTCCCAAGGTGTGATAAATAATATACTAATCCACACTTCAAGAGAGTTAACTAACCGCAAGTGCACGGGTCGTTGACAAGTTATAAAAGTAATTATAAAGAGTATTGTCTCCACATGGACTATGATTGTTAATCTTATGACTTGTTCTTGTAAAGTGTACTAAAAAGTTAAAAGATGGATATTTGTTCTGTTTTTATAATTAAGGACTAAAGATGCAAATAAGTAAATTAATAAAAAGATGATGATTAACTAATAACCATGAATATAAATAACTAAAGATATGAGTTGAGAATATAGCTCAAGAACTCGCAAGTAATCCCCACTAATATATAATTTTATGTTGTATTGTTTAAGGGTGAATTGGTAATTATGCAACAACCGAGAATCTAACTTCTTCTTAACTCCTATCAAGGTAGCTCAAGAAGTTACCTAAAAAATACTAGAGTGCTCTTCTGAGGGAACTCTACACGATGATCGGTGCTAAAAGTGTCTAACCCTATTAACTATCAGGCTAGTCAAACCCATCAGGATCACTAACGCACACCGTAACCTTATGTATTGTTTTTTGTAACCCAAACCCCCCGTCAAAGAGACAATCCTAATTACTAAGGGTAGTCCTATACTTTTCTATATTAAGGGACTAATTTAAATTGAAAATACATAAACAAAGCATTTAACTTAACGATTTACTTAAATATGCACTATCCCAAATTTAATCAACACGTAAACAAAATATTAGGGTTACATAAATGAGATTCTCAAGCTATGAGAATTTAGTTCATACTAAAATAATTAAAATTACAAACTAATAGTATAATATCCATGCTTAGAATATAGAACAAAATAAAATTACACTAATAGTTGATGATGAATGACAATGGATAAATGTGGAAGGGCATAAAATGCTTCCAAAATTTATTCTCACAGTTTCTTCTCTGCACCAGACGTGTGAAATATTGTGATATGAAGTGGTTCCCATTTTTTATCTCAACCCAATAATGTTTCTAAAGACGTGATGACTAGTTCAAACCACGACAGCGGAAAATTGCCTAACTATTTCATTTCAGTTCCAAATCACAAATTGCCAATTCTCACACGCTCCTAACTTCAAGTGATACCGTAAAATCCAAGGGCTCGTCCAGAATCCTAACAAATTTTGCATGGTGCCTTTAATAAGTTGATTTTCAAGTTCTATTGGTAAACTTTTTAGTTATCCAAAAGTGGTCGAGTCGTCCTCTACGCCATGAATTTGGGGTAATATTTTTTTATGACTTATTATCATCGTGTCAGAGTATTGTAGAATCCAAGTACCTAAGAGTTTCACACTTAACACATAAATTACGCATAAGATTTGTAATAGTAACATCAAAACCAAAACTAGACAAGAAATCATACATATTCAAATAATAGGGAAAATCCATCAAATAAGTCCTAAATACCCCTAGAAATATGTCTTATGATTAGATTAATCTACCGCATACAAGAAGAAATCAATATGTTTTGGATAATTTCTCATGATGAGACAAAAGGTGTAGAAGAAGCGCACTACATTGCCACTCAATCTTGATGGAAGCTCATGATAAGAGATTATTACTACTATTGGTCAATACATGAATAGGTTGGTGATGTCTCCTCATTTGTGATAGTAAAATATACTCATGAGACATCATTTTAGGCTTATTTATTAGTTTATAGGTTAATTTTAGCTTAATTTAGTGCACTTTCCTATTTTGGGTCTTGATTTGTAGAATTATTATTTTTAGAGCATATTGGGTTTAATTGTTTATTTAGTGTGAAGTTTTAAAGATAAATATGGAGATTAATTAGAGTCCAAGTCAAAGACAACAACTTATGGAAGGAGATATGCATGAAAATTGGAGATAAGGAAATAATTGCTAAAAAGATGGAAAAGGAAAAGCTGCCTAAATCTGAGATTCTGCAAAGATAGGCGTTTTTACCTAAGAAATAGGCCGAATTTGGTAATTTACTTCTAAAGGGCCTAGATAATTCTGTTGCGATTCTTTTGGTATCTTGTGGAGCAAAATCCGACCAATAACGAAGAAGATACACTCAAAACAACGCAGCAGTGTTTTCCTTACGAATTTGAGTTGGGCCAGGAGTCCATTACTTAAGTTTATCTCCAAGAAACGAATTAGGTCAACCTATACACTATAAATACAGCCTCTTAACACTCTTAAATCATCCTTGGTGAAACCTTAAGCCAAGAGGAAGCTTAGAACACAAGAGAGAAGTCTGGAAGGAGCTGTCATCAACAATGTCTTCTTCAACCTTTAGATTTGTAATTTCTTTCTTTTCTTTCATGAACTAATTTTCTTTAGCTTAAGTTTTAGCATATATGTATGAACCCTAGTTTTGATTGACATCTATCTAATTTGGGAATTTAATGTTTTAAATAGAATTATAGTTTTTATTCTCTGTTTATGTGTTTGGATTTATATTCTGTGTTCTTGTGGACGGCCGCCATTAGAATTACCATCTAGTAATTAGGATACCATTGACAACGGTGTTCAATTACATGTTTAGCACATAAAGTTTAGTTTTAGGTTTGATCTGACAACCCAACCTAGCTAGATAACCCCAACTCAAAGTTGTATCGTCCCGATACAATAAAAGTAAAGAACAGTAGGGTAGTCAAAATAAACAAGAAGAAGTCGGAGGAGAACAAGAACAAAATATAATGAATGATCCTAGAGCATAAATTCCAAAAAAATCTCATGTAGTAATGCTCAAGAAATGATGCACAAATATGCTTAATATACATGTAATCAACAATCCATAAATTCAAGTTAAGATTAATTTCGCAATGCCAGAAGGAGAGGATGATAACTTAGTTCAGGTTAATGGCTATAGGTTGTTCATAGGTCCCAAATAAAGCATCCAATGATCCACTTACCTACTACCTAATAGCTCAATTGTTTCTCCATCTAGTAGTTAAAAATCCTAAGGTCTTGGTTATAACTTGGCTTAAGGACGGGTGTGGTATATTTGGATAATGAAAAGTGAGCTTTTGGCTCTCTCCTCACTAGCCATCAACGAATCGCCCTAGAGCTTGAGTTTTCACTCGAAGATGTTCTCACTCAACCCAATTTATTGATGCTTTTTAATGTGCATCCCCAATAATCCCAATTAAAACCTTTGATGATATAAAATCCACTTTGCCGGTCCGAATATATATTCTCTTTTCAAATCAATTTTTTTCTTTTGTATAGCTATGATTCTCTTTTGGTGTTGAGATATCACACTATTTTCTTTTTTCATATATATATTCTTTTTATGCCCTTGTTGGCAAAATTAGCTCGTAGCTTCTTTTTCATTCACTATTACCCCGGCAAAGGGTTACAATAATAACAATTCATCATCAATAAAATCACAAAGATAATTTCCAAATCCCAATCTTCCCTAATAATGAAACCCACCACCCCAAACTCAAGCTCTAAAACGAGTGTCTCAGGTTTTGCGATTCGAGTGCGGGTTATATAGATAAGTCCTAAAAACTAGGGTAAGGATTATAATGTGTTTCAAATAAAAGGCTTTAGAAAGGCTCAGAGGGGCTAAGACGGATAAATAACAATAATATCAAACAAAAGGGTGAGAAAGTCTAAAGGCTTCAAGTGTTTTATCATGAAAGAACTGCCTTAGTCATTTTTCTAACTACCGGATTTCGTTACTTTTTCACTAATAGTTCATAGACAAGTGGGTTTTCAACTAATTTTAAACCTCACGTTCTACACACCAAATAACTATTCCTAAGTTTCAACGTGATTTCTTAGCATTGCTCATTAACTTTTCTATCCTTTATTTCCTGTTTTCATGCATGCATCTAAACAATTTTGTTGCATCTTTCAAAAGCATACTACTTACTATCATTGACCTAATAAAATCATGCTCAAATAGGTACATTCAAGATATTCTGTGCCTTAATTCAACCTAAAAATTTTAAATTTTATGCAAAAACGAAAAGAAGATGAGGACAACGAATCCCCACCCCCAACTCAAAAGTGAGCCGTGTCCCCACGACTCGAAAAAAGACTCAAGAATGGAATAAAATTTAAAATAAAACTAACTAAACTACCTAATGCATCCAAGCTATTGAGAAAAATTAGAATGACTTACCTGGCTGGCCATAGAGATCCATCATATCATCCTCATCTTCTGAAGCTGAGGGATCGGTGTAATCATCTATATCCTTGTACAAGGTCGAATTATCTACCCTTGTTTCCAATTGCATAATTTCTACCCAAAGGTCTTTGTTATCTTCACGTAATCTTTCAACTTCGTTCTGTAACTGAATAGCCCAAGGAGGAAGATCATAAGCAATTTTGGAAGAAGAGGTAGAAGAACCTTGGTCTCGGATTTTTATCTTGTCTAAAGGCCTCCTTGATGGTGTGGACATTCTAGCAGTTAATCTCTTCTTTGGTAGTGGTTGTTCAGGTGCCTGTTCTTTTGATTCTTCAGAAACCTCATCAAGGTTGATGGGTTTTTCAATTGTGGCTCCAGACAATTTCTTATTCTTCCCAAGGATTGAACACTTTCTCTTGTATTCCATAGCTTCAGATCTATTAGTCATACTTGATTCACCCACAACTCAAGTTATACCACGGATGGATTAAAATTTTAAGGACAATTGGTTTAGCTTGATGTTGTTGCTTGGAATTGATGAAAGAGAAAGGCTATAGGATTTGATCTTGGAAGAACTCTTTAAAGCTTGTTGAATTTGATGGTGTTATGATGGTGTAGTGTGTGATGAATTTGGTGAAGGATTGTGTTTATGGAAGATGATGGAGAGGACTTGATGAGTTGTTGTGTTAATTGTGAAGGTTTGCACAAGCTTTAAGATGTTTATATAGGGTTTGGGTCTGAAAAATTCGTGGGTGGAAGGCTAGGGTTAATCTCATAAGGTAAGAATTTGATTAGGAAAAGAGTTCCTTCACAAACCGCCTCTTCGCGGTGCACCGAACGATTCGTGCGGTATACCGCAGCTTCTGTTGCTCCAAAATTTTTACCTACTGGATAATACCCGAGCTAGCACCCCGTGGTACGGGTTTTTGGGTCGCGGACCAGGGGTGCGGTGCAGGGGGTAGTCCGCAGCATGTCCGTCAAAAAACCCGAGGTACCCAACCCGTGGTACGGGTTTTTGGGGCGCGGACTAGGGTCCGGTGTACCGCGCCATGCCCCGTGATTTTTTTTCGACCTTCTGGATAAAACCCGAGCTAGCCAACCCGTGGTACGGGTTTTTGGGGCGCGGTGCATCCCTGCGGACCATGGGGTAGTCCGTGGGGTAGTCCGCGCCAGACTTGAAGTTCCTCCAGATATTTCCTTTTGACCCCAAACTCGTTTCCTGCACAGTAACACACTACCTTTCTCTCCCATTAGCTTGAAAACACAATTAAAAATATACACTAACTTAAAATTAAACACTACAAAGCAAAAACAACTAATCTAAAAAGCAATTAAAACAAGGGGTGTCTCCCAAGAGCACTTTTGTTTAACGTCTTTGAGTTAGACGTGTACCTCAGGCTAATCGCATTCGACAAGGTAGATTTTCTCTCCTTGCTCAAAGTCCTCACTGTCATAGTATCTCTTCAAACGCTGGCCATTCACCATGAATGTCCGTTGCTCAGCTGGATTTTCAATCTCAATCGCTCCATGCGGTGTGACTTTGGTAACAATGTAAGGTCCTTCCCAACGGGATTTAAGCTTTCCTGGGTAGTTTGAAAATCGAGAGTTGTATAATAAAACCTTCTGTCCAATCTCGAAATTCTTTGGACGGAGCCGTTTATCATGCCATCGCTTTGTTTTCTCCTTATAGAGACGTGAATTTTCATAGGCAAGATAACGAAGCTCCTCCAATTCGTTCAATTGCATCATCCTTTGTTTCCCGGCCAAATCTGGGTCTAGATTCAGAGTTTTAATAGCCCAGTAGGCTCGAGCTTCTAGTTCAATCGGTAGATGACACGCTTTGCCGTAGACCATGCGATATGGAGATGCCCCAACTGGTGTTTTAAATGCTGTTCTGTATGCCCAGAGAGCATCATCTAGTTTTAAAGACCAGTCTTTTCTTGATTTGTTCACGGTCTTCTCCAGAATAGATTTAATTTCCCGATTAGAAACTTCAGCTTGACCGTTAGTTTGTGGGTGATAACCGGTTGAAGTACGGTGTTTCACTCCAAACTTTTTAAGAAAATGTCTCACGGGAGCATTAAGAAAATGGGTACCTTTATCACTGATGAGAACACGTGGCGTACCATGTCTTGAAAAGATGTTTGATTTTAAGAATTTAATCACTGTTTGAGCATCGTTCTTTGGTGTTGCCACTGCTTCTACCCATTTCGATACATAGTCTACTGCAAGCAAAATATAAAGATTTCCATAGGAAGTGATGAAAGGTCCCATGAAATCTATTCCCCATACATCAAAGATCTCAACTCCAAGAATGTTATTAAGCGGCATCGCGTCTCTTTTTGATATATTACCAGTTTTTTGGCATCTGTGGCATGACTGGACGAAACTGTGACAATCTTTGTGTATGGTTGGCCAATAGAACCCGGATTGAAGAATTTTAGCTGCGGTTCTATCGCCCTTAAAGTGACCTCCATAAGGTGAACTATGACAACTTTCAATAATCTTCTCCATCTCACCTTCATGTACACATCTTCTAACCACTTGGTCACTACATATCTTCCAGAGGTACGGTTCATCCCAATAATACTGTTTGGCCTGGTGGTTCAATCTTTGTCTTTGTTGTGGGTGGAAATCTTTGGGAAAGACACCACTCACAATGAGGTTGACTAGATCTGCATACCATGGCACAAAAGCACGTTTAATAGCAAAAAGTTGTTCATCAGGGAATACCTCTTTAACCAACAATGGTTCCTTGTTCGCATTAGATCCTTCGAGCCTTGATAAGTGATCAGCAACTTGATTGTCGCATCCTTTTCGGTCTCGAATATCTATGTCGAATTCTTGTAGCAATAGTACCCATCTAATGAGGCGCGGCTTAGCGTCCTTTTTCTCCATGAGGTACCTAATAGCTGAATGGTCCGTGTATACAATAGTTTTCTTCCCAACCAGATAGGGACGAAATTTATCGAAAGCATAAACCACGGCCAACATCTCTTTCTCCGTTACTGTATAATTCATCTGGGCAGCGTTGAAAGTCTTACTTGCATAATAAATCGTGTGGAAAATCTTGTCTTTCCTCTGTCCCAACACAACACCCATAGCGTGATCACTAGCATCGCACATAAGTTCAAACGGAGCGTTCCAATCAGGAGGTATAACAACAGGTGTAGAGATCAGTTTTTCCTTAATCGTCAAAAACGCTTGAAGACATTCTTCAGTAAAATTAAAAGGAGTATCCTTTTCAAGTAAAGAGCAGAGCGGTTTGGCGATCTTGGAGAAACCTTTAATAAATCGTCGATAAAATCCTGCGTGACCCAAGAAACTTCTCACTCCTTTAACAGAAACCGGAGGTGGTAGTGTTTTGATAACTTCAATTTTAGCACGATCAACCTCCATCCCTGCCTTCGAAACTTTATGTCCCAACACAATTCCCTCTTGAACCATGAAGTGGCATTTTTCCCAATTAAGCACGAGATCTTTTTCTCTACATCTCACAAGGACTTTCTCTAGATTACTCAAACAATCATCAAAACTGTCTCCAAACACCGAAAAATCATCCATAAAAACCTCCAAATATTTATCAATCATGTCCCAAAATATAGCCATCATGCACCTCTGGAACGTGGCAGGTGCATTGCATAAACCAAACGGCATTCTTCTGTAAGCAAAAGTACCAAACGGACATGTAAAAGTTGTTTTGTGTTGATCGAGGGGATCCACACAAATCTGATTATAACCTGAATATCCGTCTAGGAAACAATAATATTCTCTCCCTACAAGCTTGTCTAGCATCTGATCAATGAAAGGTAACGGGAAGTGATCTTTCTTTGTTGCTTTGTTCAGTCTTCGGTAATCCATGCACACGCGCCACCCTACAACTGGTCTTGATGGTATGGCTTCGCCTTGCTCATTAAGGATGGTAGTGAAACCTCCTTTCTTAGGAACACACTGCACTGGACTAACCCAATCACTGCTAGCAATCGGATAGATAATTCCTGCGTCTAACAACTTGATAACTTCCTTCCTCACCACTTCTTTCATAGCTGGCATGAGTCTTCTCTGTCCCTCTATAGATCGCCCACCTTCGTTCTCAAGAATGATTTTGTGTTTGCAAACGGAAGGACTAATTCTCTTGATGTCAGCAATAGTCCATCCAATTGCTTCTTTGTTTGCGCGAAGTACTTGAAGTAGCTTTTCCTCTTGAGGACCTGAAAGGTTAGCAGAAATAATAACAGGCAAAGTTTTGTTCGTACCTAGATATGCATAGCGTAGGTGATCTGGAAGTGGTTTTTCTTCGAGAACAGGTGGACATATTATAGATGGTTGTTTCATTGGTTCAATGTCACCTGGCTCTCGAAGTAGTTCTCGTACGTTTAATCCTAATGTAGCAACATCTTCAGGGGGAATTTCGAGTTCTGGTGTTTCAGGTGCTAAGGCTTTGTCAAGTTCATCATTTAAGCTCTCTTCATTGAAGACTTCTTGCGTAATCTTTTCGATGACATCTACCTTAAAGCACTCGTCTTTCGCTTTAGGATATTTCATAGCCTGAAACACATTAAATCGTACCTGTTCGCCTTGTACTCTCATGATCAACTCACCATTCTCAACATCAATTAGTGTACGCCCCGTGGCTAAGAATGGTCTACCCAAAATGATGGGGACATTCTTATCCGCGTCGTAGTCAAGGATAATAAAATCACAAGGAAAAATAAAAGAGCCCGCGTTAACTAAAACATCTTCAATTTTACCTATTGGTCGTGAGAGGGAGCGATCCGCCATTTGTAGTACCACAGATGTAGGTACTACTTCTCCGATATTAAGCTTCTCGAACAGGGATTTAGGCATGAGATTGATGCTTGCACCTAAATCACATAATGCTTTCCCGGTCCAATTTTCTCCAATGCCGATGGGAATTGTAAAACTTCCGGGATCTTCTAGTTTTGGTGGCAACTCATTTTGACATATAGCACTGCACTCCCTAGGTAATCCAATTGGTTCTCCAGTCTCTATACTTCGCTTGTTGGAGAGAATGTCTTTCATAAATTTCATGTAGCTTGGCATCCTCTTGAGAGCTTCAACAAGGGGTATATTGATTTCTAATTTCTTCAACATGTCAATGAACTTCTTGAATTCCAGGTCATTGTCCTTCTTCCTGACACGTGAAGGGTATGGTGGTGGAGGGCGTGTACTGAGTTCCACTGGTTGTCTTGTCTTATCAGGTGTCTTGGCTTGGACACTTTTTGGTTAAACTACCTCCTTGACTGTATCTTTGATTATTTCTTCCCCCCTTTGTTCTGGAATAGGGTTAGGCTCTGGTTCTGGTCTTGGTGGAGGCAGTTGCTTTCCACTTCGCAACTCAACTGCGTGGCAAGAATCGTCTCTAGGAGCAATAGTATCACTTGGGAGTTGCCCTTTCGGCCTAGTTTGTAATGTACTCGCCATCTGTGATATAGTATGCTCTAGTTGCTTTATAACCTTCTCCTGAGTTCGAACTCTCTGTTGGCTATAATTTAATTTCTTCTCAACGTTTTGCATTAATTTAGTCATACTTGACGTCAAACTCTGGAGTTGTTCTTGTTTTGCCAATTGCATTGATTGTTTAGGTGGATCTTTCTTTGGTTCTTGACAAGTTTTCTTAACAATGGGTGCCTTTTTCCGAATAGGTTGTGGAGGATTATAAGATTGAAGTTGGGGTTGCTGACTAGTTTCTTGTTTTCTGTCCCAACTCTTTTGTTGTGGAGGTTGTTGATAATTAGTGTAGCTTTCTTGATTGTAACTATTCGAGTAATAGTTATCTTGAGGATATTGAACGGAAGCTACTGCTGGATTATTCATACATCCTGCCCACACATGATTTCTTGATCCACAACCAAGACACGAAGGAATTGTGCGTACCATATTTACCTGAGCAATTGTTCGGGCTTGTTCTGTCAGCGATTCGAGTTGTTTAGCCAATTCCTTAAGCTTTAGAGAATCTGAATTGTTCTCCTTTACTGATTTCTTTGGCCAACTTCTCTCGTTTTCAAGAATTCTTTCCATCCCCAACTCAGCTTCTACAGGATCTAGCAACACAAAACCTGCGTTTCCTACCGAATCTGCTTTCTCTCTTGATTTATCATTAAGGCCTCCATAAAACAAGGTTAAATAATATTCTGGCGAGGATCTATGATATGGACACCTCGCTTTCTTCTCTGTAAATCGTAACCATGCTTCACCCAAACTCTCTTCCTCTTCTTGTATAAATTGTTCAAGCTCCAACATGTCTTTTAAACGTCTACTAACCGGATAAAAACGGTCTAGGAATCTTGTTTGAAGCTTGTCCCAATCTGGAATAATATGAGGGTATTGGGCATCATACCAATCGCTTGCACATCCGGTCAAGAAGAACTGGAACATCAAGTAATATACTTGCTCCCTAGTAACTCCTCTTACGATATAGGCATCACAGATCTGCATGAATTTCTGAGTATATCGGATCGGATCTTGATGTGCATCTCCGCTGAATAATCCATGAGACGCAAACTGAGTTAACATCCCAGGATCAGGTTTAAATTTAGCAGCTTGGATTTCTGGAGCGCGAATTCCTCGTGGCTCTACTCTAAATTCGATGGGTAGCTCAAGTCTCCTTGGGTTCTCCATCTGTAACTAAATCTGAAAAACAAAAACTAAAAACAAAAAAGCGTAAAATAGAACTAACTAAAAATAAAAGCACAAGATATATGCACAAGGACTAACGATGTAGTCCCCGGCAGCGGCGCCAAAAACTTGGTGGGGCCTAGGGTGTGATAAAATAAGATGTAATTAACGTGCAAATAACACCCTAAACTACACGGTTCTGCAAGTATACAGATCGTATGCAAGTTTTAGATAAAGATTCGTTCCGCAGAGACTATAGAGGTTAGGAGAATCTTATGCAAATAGCAAGTGCAAATAAATAAAGATAGAACAACTAAACGCAAATAAAAGTAAAGACAAATAGATTTTTGTTGATTTTCTAATAAACTAAATTAAACTAAGAATTTAAAAGACAGAAAAATAAATATGAAAGAGAAGTAATATGAGAATATAGCTTAAGTTATTAGCATGTAATCCCCACTAGTTTTGCCGTTCTAAACATGTAAGGGTGAATCATGTAGTATTTCCCTAATCGGTCCCAATATGCTATCGGTAGTTTAAAATAGGATTTACCTGTGTCAATAAGGCTTCCTAAGCAAACTTTTCCTGTAATTGGTAAAGAGTCACAAGACTCAACCATAGTGATTATCTAGCTAGGTTAGGTTGTCAGATCAAACCTAAAACTAAACGTTATGTGCTAAACATGTAATTGAACACCGTTGTCAATGGTATCCTAATTACTAGATGGTAATTCTAATGGCGGCCGTCCACAAGAACACAGAATATAAATCCAAACACATAAACAGAGAATAAAAACTATAATTCTATTTAAAACATTAAATTCCCAAATTAGATAGATGTCAATCAAAACTAGGGTTCATACATATATGCTAAAACTTAAGCTATATTCTCATATTACTTCTCTTTCATATTTATTTTTCTGTCTTTTAAATTCTTAGTTTAATTTAGTTTATTAGAAAATCAACAAAAATCTATTTGTCTTTACTTTTATTTGCGTTTAGTTGTTCTATCTTTATTTATTTGCACTTGCTATTTGCATAAGATTCTCCTAACCTCTGTAGTCTCTGCGGAACGAATCTTTATCTAAAACTTGCATACGATCTGTATACTTGCAGAACCGTGTAGTTTAGGGTGTTATTTGCACGTTAATTACATCTTATTTTATCACACCCTAGGCCCCACCAGTTGGAAAGGTCTTTCTATCCTTTCTCATAACTTTTTATATTCATCGGCTTACTCTTCCTATTATGCCTTTTTAATTATTTACATATCTTCTTGACCGTGTGTTTATATATGTGTTTTATCACTTACATGATTACTAGAGTTTATTAGAGGTTACGTAATGTGAAATGTGAAGCTATTTCTACTTGTATAGGCTTGTTTCCTATCTAGGTCACTTGACTTTTGATGAACCAAAGGGGAAGAAATATTATGCTTGGATGAATAAAATTCCGTGCTTAAATGTTACATCTTATTCTAGTTTATTTAATGACATGTTGCAATATATCATACTGGAATGTTATGCTTTATTTAAATGATATGTGCTTTTTGTGAGGGGGGGTTGTGCCTAAAAAAGACTCCATACGTGTATACGTTTATCATTTATTATATCTGCACTATGTATGAGAGTGATGCCTTTAAAACGCCATATGTTTTGCATTGAATATCATTATAGGTGAATATTGGTGTAATAGTTGTCCTCATAAAAAGAGACAATTTAGGCGTATTTCCCTTTTATGTGTGTTTTATATGTCAAATTTGTATGTGTTTAACTTGTTAATTGTTTATCATTACATGATTATGTCTATAGATATTTGCAACATATCTTTTTTCATAAGTTGACTCGTCCCAAGTAAAAATATTCTTGTTACATAGGAATTCACATAATTTTATCACATTCTAGGATATAACTAATATATTCTAATAGCAATTTCATAAGTGATTAACTACAAATTTGGTTGAATGTTCCATTAAAACACTTTACATGTTAAGAGTTTAAGCATTCGAGTATTTATTTTACTTTCTAAATTGTGTATTCTTTTACCTTGACTAGTTAAGAACTTTTTATGCAATATCATGTTATGTTTTTAATGCTTACTAAATGTGTCAAACTTCATTGGTATATGATTTTACATTAGAACATGTTTCATTCTAGAAGATCAAATCATAACATGAATAATGTTTGGTCATAGGTGCACATATATGAGCATATTCCTTAATTATTTGTTCTTGTTTGAATTAAGCGCACTTTATGATGTTAATTGCTATACTCTTAACCTTTCTAAATATGTCTACTACATTGTTATATTATTTCATATTTAGAACACATCACATGAATAGAAGTACAAGCATCCTAACAATATATCTCTCCTACATTAAAAATTTGACTGTGTATGAGTTGAACACATATTATGCTACAACTTGTTATATAGATTATATTTGAGAGTCGTTCGTTATTCACAACAGAGAAGAGAGCCTTTAGTTATTCACATGCCTGGTAATTTCAAAGGTTATGATGAGAGTATGTATCCTCGAGATCTGAGGATGTACACCACTCCATTTGAAGAGGATAGAAAAAAGAACACCAATATCCAAGGGAACTCCGATAGAGAATAAGGAGTTTACATGGATTAAGGAAAGTATATCGGGTTGACCAAACATTAACGATCAATCAGACGAATTCTCTGTCATGGGAAATACTATATACTCCTATACTGAAGAAATTTAAGTCACCTTATATGTTGGCATTCGTTGGGACGACTAATGCTGATACACATGTTTATGCATATCAGGCATATGTAATTCATTGTAGTGGATGATGTCGATTACTACCGAGCATCTCTTGCAGCACTCACTAGGAGTTCGCATAAATGATCGTAAAAATCCTATCATGTTAGAATTATAAAACTGTTATGATAATATTGTTAGTTTAGGAGTTGTTGCATGTCTCATAAAAAGAAAAGGTGAAAGATAAATAACATAATCAACTAGCCTCTTACGATCATCGACTAAGGGATCATCCAAAGGAATTCCCGGCATGAAAATCCAAAAGACAACCACTTTTAAATAATACCAATGATATGTTGAAAAACGAAAGACCAACTTTGTTGGAACCTAAATACCAACCGTATGTTGGAAAGTGAAAGACCAACTTTGTTGGAACCTAAAGAGAACCTCGTTGGAACTTAAAAGACTAACCTCGTTGGCACCTGAAAAGAAACTTTGTTGGCAACCGACCTCTTAAGATCATCGAATAAGTGGTCGGCCAAAGGAATTCCTGTCCCAAAAAAATCAAAATATAAAAAAATTCCATTAAGACCAACCATATGTTGGAAAATGAAAGACAAACTTTGTTGGAACCTAAAGACCAACAGTATGTTGGTAAACGAAAGACTAAATTCATTGGAACTTGAATACCAAATTCTTATATGTCATTAATTTTATTCTCTATAATTACTAGGTTTATCACTCAGATGTCCAACAAATAAAGTAATAGCCATCCTATTGTAAAATTATGATTCTAGATCTATAAAGATATCCCTTCACATGTCTTATTCATTAAACTAGATTTACCATAGTTTTTAATCAGTGGTACACCTACTACTTCAACGGTTACCCGAAAACCCTGATTCTCTGAAAACACTAGCATATTGTTTGCTTTCTAGGTGTGATATAATAAATCGACACCATTGGGAGAGGCTCAACTTTCCCCAAGTGTACGAGTTGTTACAAGTAATAGATTTGATAAGTGTGGGGTTATCGTCCACATGGCTATCAAGGTTGATATAAATGTTTTTGTAAGTAATGTAAAGTTGTAGGGTAAATAACAATAATATAAATGATATATGTTGGTTTTTCAAATTAAAATATTAAATTGGAATAAAGTAAATAATTAACTAAAGTGCAAATAATTAAAATACTAAAAAAAATTAAAAGGGATGAGAAGTATTGCTTGATTCTTGCGAGTAATCTTCCTAATCAACTACTATCTTGTAATTGGTATAAGGGGAAATTGGGTGATTCACAATATCAGGTATTCAACTATCCTTCTACCTCATGTCGGTAGCTTAGAAGGCAACCTTCCCCCATTAGAGACCCTTCCCAGGTGACCCTAGAAATAGGTTCCGATGAATAAGTTCTAACCCTATTGACTACCTAGTTGGGTAAGACCTCGTGGTTCAATACGGCATACTAGGCGCTTATATACTATATTCAACATTCGATCCCCCTCCTAGGTGATAGTCGAAAGTCTCAAACTACCCAACACATGATCAAGGCATGGATAGGCAACAAGCATAAATAAATAAGTCAATGGATAAAAAATTGTGTCTTTGTTGGCTCTAAGCACATTTAGCAACTTATCTTCTTGAGGACTTGAAAGGTTAGCGGAAATAATAACAGGCAGAGTATTGTTTGTACCTAGATAGGCTAGGCATACCGTAAATAGGTTGGAAGTGATTTATCCTTGAGGGTAAGTGGAAATACTGTGGATGGTTTCTTGGTGGTTCAATGTCCCCCGACTCAATGATTCGTTCATAATCTTTCACCTTAGGTCTTCCACTTTCCAAACTAAGAGCAGCCACAACATTGGCTAACTCGTCATATAGCTTCGACGATTCAAGTGTTAAGGTTACCTTTAAGACGTCATCAGATCTTGTTTCATTGTATACCTCTTGCTTAATTTGATTCATGACATCTATGCGTGAACAATTATCTTTCAAATCTAGAAATTTCATAGCCTTAAATACATTGAATTTCTTGGATCCTCATGATCAACTAACCATTCTCAAAATCAATTTGTGTACGCTCCATGGCTAATAATGGTTTACCCAAGATGATGGGGACATTCTTATGTGCGTCATAGTCACGAATAATAAAATCACATGGGTATATAAAACTACCAACTTTAACTAAAACATCTTCATTTTTACCTTATGGTTGGGAGAAGGACCAATCCTCCATTTTCAAGACCACAATAGTAGGTCCAACTTCCCCTATGTTAATCTTGTCTAACAAAGACTTTGTCATGATATTAATACTCACACCCAGGTCACATAGTGCTTTCCTGGTCCATCATTTACCAATGGAAATAGGGATCGTGAAACTTCCGGGATCATCCAACTTTGGTGGAAACTTGCTTTGACATATAGCACTACATTGCTTAGGTAAAACAACCAATTCCCCATAAACATACCTCTGTATGTTATAAAGAATGTCCTTTATGAATTTGAGATATTTTGGCATTCTTTTGACAACTTCCACAAACGCTATGTTGATTTCTAGCTTACTCATCATGTCAATGAACTTGTTGAATTCTTTCTCATTGTTCTTATTCGTGACACTAGATGGGAATAGTAGTGGAGGATGAGTCTTGTTAACCACTAAGTCTTTTTTTCCAGTGCTTTCTCTACCTTCATGCTTACCGGCTCAATTTCCTCTTCAACTTTATCTTCAACTGTTTCGTCAGCCACCTCCATTGGAATAGGGGTTGGTTCTTGTTCTACTATTATGGGAGGAGGTAATTGTTTTCCACTTCTCAATCCAATTGCCTTGCAGGCATAATCTTGGGGATTTATAGTATCGCTCGGAAGTTGACCCAATAGTCTGGTTTGTAGATTATTTGTGAGCTACGATACCTGGTTTTAAAATTGTCTCAGGAGAATAGTATGTTATTTGAAGCTACGTAGGTTTCTACATGCATCTTTTTCAACCGCTTTTACTAATGCCTCCATTTTCTGTTCTACTTCCTTTATAGACACTTATCATGTGGGAGGGATAGAGCTTACTTGTTGCGTGCCATTTGGTGCGTGTGGTGGAGTTTGAACTCCATAACATGATTCTTGTTGATAGGTTGGATGTGGTTAAGCTTTAGAGATATTCTCTTGAGGTCGAGGCTAATATGAATTGCCTTGATATGCGACCCCTCTTTTATTCTTTTGTTGGAGATGGAAGTTAGCTTGCTTTTCTTGAGCATAATAGGGACCATTCGAATAATAGGGGCCATGATGCGATACAAACAAAATCGAAGCTGGGTTATTAGCGAAAATCTCCCACAAATGATCGCTCCTTTCATAACCTGGACATTTATACATCATGTTTATGTTATTCACTTGAGCCCTGTTATTGGGGGTAACCCTTCTCCCCAAGTGCAGCTAACTTCTTTGACTGTTGGTTGCAATTTTCAAACCATGTCTCATGTGCATAGCTCACTTTCTCTGGTGACGTATCTTTTGAAACTGTCTATTTTGTTGATGGCCAACTTCTTTCAGTTTCAACAAGTTTCTCCATAACCTTTGACTCTTCGAGGTTCAATACCAAAACTTTTTCCCTCGAGGTTATCTACTCTTGTTTTGGACTCGTTGTTGAGCCCTCTATAAAACATGGTTAATTGATATTCTTGCTAGGATACGTAGAATGGGAATCTCGATCTCTTGTCTTTAAACTTCAACCATGCTTGGCCAACACCGTCTCCTTCTTCTTGAATAAAGTTCTCAAAATTCCACATGTCTTTCAATCGCATACTGATAATATAAAACTGTTTGAAGAACCTTTCTAGGAGCTTATCCCAGCTTGGGATAGAATCAGGGTGTTGGTCATCATACCAATCGCTTGCACTTTCGGTAAAAAAGAATCGTAACATGACATAGTACGTTTGATCCTTTGTGACACCTTCAGTGATGTAGGCATCACAATTCTGCATGAATTTCTGAACATAACATAACTGATCTTGTTATGTAGCGCCACTAAATTTCCCATAACTCAAAAATTGATTAAACATTCTTGGACCAGGCCTAAATCGAGTTGCTTGAATATCTGGAGTGCGAATCCCCATAGGTTGCACTCGAAATGAGATGGGAAGTCCTAGACTTTTTTAATTTTCCATCTGAATAACCTGAAAAGACAAAACTAAGAAAATAGCATAAAACAGAACAACTAAAATTAACACACTAAGTAAATCACTAAACCAACGATGTAGTCCCCTGCTGCGGCGCCAAAAAATTGGTAAGGGAAAAGGTGTGATCAAATAACAAACTAAATAAAGATAAATAAGCACACACACCCAAGACGACTAAGATAAACTCTCAGTAAGTGAACGGATTGTTTGCAAGTGATGTGTAAGTAAGACGGATATCGATCTCAGGGACTATGAAAGTGAGTTATAACTTAGTGCAATACTAAGTGATCTAAGAAAAGATGAATAACAATATACAAGACACTAAAATATTTGTTTAGGTTTTAAGACTCTAAGACAATCAATTATAATTAAACTAAGACTTAAACTAAAGACAATAAAATACTAAAGAGAAGACTTATAGGAGTTTAGCTCGAGAACTAGCAAGTAATCCTCACTAGCCTTGTTTACGTTCATTGTTTAAAGGGAGAATTGTATGATATATAAGCAATAGCCGGGATTCTAAATTCCTCCTAACTCCCGTCGTGATAGCTTAGGAAGAAACCTTAACATTACTAGGGGACTTAAGTAAGGGGACCCTGCGCAGTGATTGGTGGTTTAATTAAATCCTATTGATTATCTAGTTAGGCAAGCCCGTCAGGATCACTACCGCACACTAGACGATTATGTGGTGTTGTCTATAATTGAATTCCCCACCAGGGTGAAAATCCAACTACTAATGGGGCAATATTATACGATGTGTATCGCAAGGATTACGAACATTAAATCAAAGCACATAATACAGAGTTGTCACGACAATTCATTTAAATAGAAATCCTAAATTCAATAAAACATAAAACAAGTCTAGGGTTCATACTCATATGTTATTCTCACGTAAATAGAATGAGTTCATACTAAGGAAATAAAAACAAGCAATTTCATAATATCATATTCATGTTTAAAAGACAAAATAAAATAAGAATACTCTACTAATTGTTTAATACTGATAACTGGATGGGTTGGAATGGCATGAATAGTTTTCAACTCCTTCTTCTCGTCTTCTCTTCGTCTCACTTGCTCCTTGTGATTCCTAGGTGTAGCTATGATTAGGGACTGAGTAAGGATGATTTCCTTAAGGTCAAAATAGAGATATATATATATAGATATATATATATATGCTTGTATAAAATTAGGGATAAGGACTAAGTATTAGAGTCCAAATCCAACGAAAACTCGTTCTCCTAAAATAGAGAACTGGTTGGCCCATTGACTTTGTAAAATTCATAACTTCTTCATTACAACTCTGAATACAGTGATCTTGGTATCAACATGACCGCAATCCAAATACTTTTCCAGATATAAAAGGGCTTCTTCAAATTCCTTGTCGATTTTCTGCAGTACTAAAAATACTAGGCATCTTCAAGTCTAGACAACTCAAATTTTACTTTCCAAATCTATCCAAAGTTTTCTTTTTCATCCTGACTAAGGGGTTTTTTTTAGTTTCTTCACTCCTTATCATGATCCCAATGTGTATTAGCTTCAAAATACTTAAGTGCTACACAAATTACACGCAAAAGCTCTAAAAATAGTAAGACACCTAAAACTAGACAAGAAAGTGTACAACATCTATAAATAGGGAAAATCCCAAAATTAAGTACTAAATACCCCTAAAATTATGTCTCATGACTAGATTGTTCTATCACATAAACGGAGACATCAATCTTGAACATGTCTGATCTTACAATGATGACGAGATCTGTAGTGTTATATGTAGGTGTAAGGAAGCATAAAGATAATCGAGGTGAATGAGGTGATCGATTAGATGATAGATCCAATAGAGGATTATTGAGAAAATAATTTAGAATATTGAGAATATGAAGATGATGAGACCTGAAGCTAAAGGAAGATTGATTGAGAATTAGAAGAAGCTGAATTGAGTCTTGAAGATCAATGAAGAAGAGGATTCAGAGAAGATGAGTGAGATGTTGGATGATGAAGAATAAGAAGACTATTAACAGAGAAAAGAACCTCTGAATGAGCTATAAGTTAGAATACATAATGTGGCTGGCTGAAGAAGGCAAAGAAGAACTAAAGATTGGACCTCTAGGAAGAAGACTGGTCAGAATTCCTAAACCAATTGGAGATTGGAGCTGATAAGAATCCAAGACTGGAGTTCCTAATCAAGACTATGAAGCATGCCCTAAACCTATAGGAGATTGGAGTTAAGAAAAAGTTGAAGTCTGGACCTCCAAAGCTAGAATATGGTGGAATGCCTAACGGTTAGAGAATAATTGAGAAGACAAAGGCTGGATATCTAAGCAAAATGGACTGGATTCCCGACATGATTTATCATCAAATTTGGGGATTTGACCTAAACCGACCGAAATAGACTGGATATCCTAACGTCAAAGATAATAGATTAAAAGGAAACAAAAGAGTCATTTGTGTATTATTTGTCAAAGAGTTGTTTAAGGCACATCACCGGGTATCCGATAAAATGAAGCCAATCAGAGAACTAAACATGGACAAAGACGGTGGAGAATTTTTGCCTATGAATAGAGGCATTGTGTGACTCCAATTAGTGGTGATCTTTCTACACTTTCAAAATTATCTGAGCTACATTTAGAAGAGTCCCAAATCAATATTCCTCACATACTTTTTTGTTTATTTCTATCTCAAAAACTAAATAGTTTTCCTAATTACATTTTATACGATGCAAAAAATCAGTGATCCAGCCGTTTCCAATGAGCTCGTGACATTCGAACATGTCAAACAGTACTGTTATGAGATACGTTTCTTCTATCATTAATGAAGTAAAATAAGTTTCAAGGTCAAAGGGGGAAAAAGAGTAACACAAGACTATGGTGTTTCATGTTTCTCTAATGGTATGACTTGATATGGTGAGTTAATCAATGTTATCCGTGTAGTATTTGGTAATGTGTTATCAGTTGTGGTGTTCGAGTGCAAATGGTGCAACACCGACAAGGAGAACGGAAAAAGGGAGTTTGTACACGGTGTTACCAAAATCGACACAAGTATTTACTGGTGTAAAGAAGACATATACATTGACGATAGAAAGCAGGTGTAGGGGAATTGAATGACCACCACACAAGCAAACATAGGTCTTCTACATCGACAAACTGAAACATGGTGCAAGTATGTGTCGCTAATTTTATAAGGTAGTACGGGAATTGAATGACCTCCACTGATAGAAATCGCATGTATGGGTTGTGGAATGTACATGAGTGGCAAAGGCCCGATACCTCTGCTAGAGAATACCATCAGAAACTATTTGCATTTACATCTTACTACCGGAGAGTTCGAGGAAGTAGATCAAGATTCATTAGAACGCAATGATACCATGGAAGAAGATGATGAACTAATTAACGATACATGGAATGAGTACTTTAATATAGATCAGACTCTATATGCCGATAGTGATGATAACGTCATAGACCTAAACGTTGATGGTTACGAACCAGATAATCTATATCGATAGTATGTTTCCTTATTTGATTTGCTTGCTAATATAGTTATTTATTGTAATTTAGGTTCATTACGTCACGTGTGCACGCACGCCCCTATTTCAAGTATTGTAAAATATACCTCGTCAATGTTGTGTATTATTGCAGTTTGATGGAAAACAATCTTGTATTGTATAATAGATATGGGATAACGAATCTGTATAGCGATGCGGTCAATGGTTTTAAATTTTTGTGAGGTAGGTTAGTTATATATTGGTTCACTTAATTTAGAGTAGGTGCAAAAATTTAGGAAGTATTATAAGTAATTTTTTTTTACTGGAAATCATCTTTAGCAACCACATGCTTGTTGCTAATTTTGTTTTAAAATTCATTTAAGTGCCTACGGCGTGCTCGCTATAAATAGGGGTGAGCAAATGAGAACCAAATAACCAAACCGAACCAAAAAACCGGAAAAAACCGAACCAAAATAACCAAAAACTGAATAATCAAATGGTTCGATTTTTAATTTTTCAAAAACCGAATTTTTTGGTTCGGTTCGGCTTACTACCTAAAAATCGAACCAAAAAAACCGAACAAAAACCGAACTAACGAAGGAAAAAATAGGGATTGTGTGAACTTCTTTTATAAGAATTATGTGTGAAAAACTTTTGTTAAGAATTTATCATCTACGTGAAATTTTAGTTATATTATTCGATGGTGCTATTAGTGAGATTTTTTTTATATCACTTAAGATTATAAGTATTCATTACTTGATTGATTTTATAAATTATGATTGTATGAAATAGGAAGTAGTAGATTTAAATTTATTGTAGTATTGTAAATTAAGATAAGTATTTTTAGATTATAAATTTATATTTAATTGATATATTAATAGCCCACATGGACAAAAGTAATAGTAGCATAATTGTATTGGAATATTAGTCTCTATTGGATAATGTATTTCAAGAAATTGGATGAAAATATTATTGACCAAGCATCCGAATTCGAAGAGAAACCAAAACCGAACCGAAACGAACCAATTCGGAACCAAAAACCAAATGTGGAACCAAATGCGAACCACCCGGTTTGGTTATTGAATTATAAAAAACCGAAATATTCGATTAGGTTCCGGTTTTGGCCAAAAACCGAGACGAACCGAACCATGCTCACCCCTAGCTATAAAGATGCTTGCTAGTGTCATATGTAATATATCGTCCACCTATCTAACCTAATGCATAAGATTGTGGCCGCTAAAGAAACTACGGTAAGCTGCTAAAACAATTTCTGGTATGAATGATCATGCGTACATTGGTAGCCGCGAATCTGACCAATTGGCAATTAACCAATAGCGACAAAGATTTATTGACTAAGTGTAGCCGCTAAACCTTAAGTAAAAACTAAATACAACAATACAAATAAAAATTTGCGAATATGCCAGAGTCTCTAATCTGACTGTTGGCTGCAGTGTGGCCAACATACAACAATGTCACTTGATGAATATGATTTTACTCCATTAGAAATGGTAGCTAATTCGAACAGCCTTGTCCATGGGACGGGATATCCTTACTTTCTTTCATAGATTCTTGGTTCGACCTCCTAACGATAATCGAGATTCTTGGCATTCATAGGTTCAGGGGACAATTTTCTAGTAATAATCAAATAAGTCAAATTAAATTTCTGCTTCATTATTTTGACAAAGAGACCCACACGTACCCACCCCATTCCTCACCCCACCAACACCACCCCTTTCCACGCCCACTTATTCATATCACTCATACATGCCCAGTAGGACATAAGTCTTATCAGTGTCAGAAATTTTCTGAAGCTGCCACACTCTTTAACCAACCGCGCACTTTCTATTTCATTGCCATCTCTCTCCTTTCTTTCTATCTTTCTTTTCTTTCTTGTTTTTGCTTGCTTTTCTCAGAGTGAGAGAGAAAGAGACGTAGAGACAGAGGTTAGCCTAGGTTAATAGGCGGCCTTCATCCAACCCATAACTCATTCACATTCCATCATCCCATTATGCATAAGAGTATCAATATTCTAATATTATCATATTTGTCCTAATCATCAACTGCTCCCCCCGCTACAAACGGGGGACTCTATCTCTCTCTCCTCTGCATTATTTTTGGGCAGAAGCCATTTAATAACAATACTTCATGCATGACTGACACTTGGTCTTTAACTTTTTTTCCTTTGCTTTATCTAATTAAACATTTCACTTTCAAAATCGGATAATTACAAACTTATTTCAACATTTCATTTGAATTATTTGGGCTGGTTCATAAGATCATATGTAAGTGACTAGAACGATAAAAAAAATACGTGTACGGTTCTGCACAAATAATAACATTGTTAATCAGAAAATAATAAAAAAATTAAATTGGACCCAAACTTTGTTAAGCATAAAATTATTATAAGCCTAAGACTGAAACAGATATAACAAACATGGGAGGGGATATATTATTTCTTGATTTAAGATATTCTTATTTATGTGTCAGTCCTCTTGAAAAATATTACCCATTCTAAATTTTTGTATTAATCTTTCCTTAGCAAAATATTTAACCTATAATTAGTAATTTAAAGTAGTTATAACATATATTCTCATATATGGTTATTGCCAATGTATTTAGCAACTATCTTAGTGATTGCTAAAGGCACCTTAATTGCCGTTAAAGATAGAATTCTCGTTTTTAGCGATTTATTTTGGTCGCTAAAGTTTGGTTGCTAGTATTTGATTGTTGAAGAAATTTTTTTCTAACCACGCTTGTGCACTAGCGGCCCACGTCTTTACATACCACCAAGTGGCCTTTGAAGGTTTTTTTAGTCTACGCCACATGTTGGTCGGCAAAAGATTCTTTAATTAGTTACCACTATGTGGTAGCTAGAAGTTTTGTTCTTTACCGACAACCTAGTGGTCGGTAAAGGGTTTAAGAAAACAAAAAAACAAAAAAAACGAGATAGATTATAGACCGAATTATATAGTTGCAAAATTGAGTAAATTACAAAATACGATAGATTAAAAAATAAATAGTCAAATAGAAATAAATTACAAAATTAAATAGTAAATTACAAAACAAATAAATATATGTTAATACAAACAGATCGGGGTTTAAATTAGGGAGAGATTGATCCAGCGTTTGAGTCTTATTAGTATAAGTCTCATCTCCAAGTGATTGGCTCGCAGACAACCGTCTTGTACGTGAATTACTCGGTTGACGTGTCGACTATGGTGGACTGATGTCTCCCTAATTGTTCTTATTTTAGACCCTTAGGAGACATCATTTTTGGTGTTTATTTAATTAATTCGATAGACTTTTGAATGAAATATGCAATATTTCGGATTTCCCTTTTTATTTCTAGCATTTTTGAATTATTAAACTTTTGCGCGTAATATTGGTATTTTTAGTGTAAAGTTTACAGGTTTTTAGATGTTAGCTAGGAAAGGAATCCGAAGATAAGGTCAAAGATCAAAAGATAGAGTCAAGACTTGAAGAGAAATCCCGAAGATTTTATTTTTAGAGCTGAAAATCCATTTTCCAGGCCCTTGATTGCTGTTTTCGAGGGACTTAAGAGCTGATTGAGCCGCTGACCTTTGAAGAGAAAACATTCCTTATCGAAGTACGGAACTTTAGCAACTGGAATGAGGTCAATCGGAGTTGTAACGCATCGGGAAAAGCAGTTTTAGTGGAGGCCTGTCATCAGTTACGGGATTTTGGGCTAAAAGAGTGGGCTTGGACATTTAATTAGGCTTTTAATTTCTGGTCCAAGCCCTAATCCGTTTTTCTTATTATAAAAGGAGGTCTGGACTTCTATTTTACACACAATTCACTTTCCACAAGATTAAAAACACCAGAGAAGCTACAGCAGGAGAAGCTACAAGAGCTGGAGTGGGTCTATAGCTCCGTTCGTAGTCATTCTTATTCCGAAAATTAGGTTTTTCTTTTATTTTAATTTTGTAACGAATATGAATTCCATTTCTTTTTATTTAGTTTTTAATTTTAATATGAGCTAAATTTCCATTAGTGCTTGAGAACAAAACAATGGGTGAATCTTGATTTTATTATTATAACGAATGTTGAATTTGGGTTTCTGTTAAATTAAATTAATTCAGGTCTTTTACTCTTTTCGACAATTTGTGAATGTTTACTGATTTTAGAGTCGCGAACTAAAATTAGGTATTAGTATCTAAGCTATTCCACATACGTGGCGTGTGGATCATCCTGACGGGGGGTTTAGGTACAGAAATAATTGTTCAATCTAGAATAAAAACTATTGATTCTGACGAACTTAGTTAATCCTAGGGCCAATGTGGTAATAAATCTTAATCATCCAACGGTGGATCATATTTACCCTGACGGGACTAGTGACACTTTAGGATTGCCTTATAGTCCACCCTGACGGGGGTATAAGGATTTTAGAATCCCGACCATTGTAATTGACTGATTTAACCCTTAAACAACATAAGTTAGAAAGTAAAATTAGGAGGATCCTTGCGTTCTCAAGTACTACATCTCATATTGCGTTTTCACTTATTTTACTTGCGTCTTAGCTTCTACTTGCATTTTAATATTTGTCTTTCATTCATTAGCTTTAATAAACAAAAACCAAACAAACATATTAATTATCTTTTATTTTCATAAGTGCATCAATCACTACTTGCTAAACATTGTGATCAACCATCCGTCCTTGGAACGAATCTGATTTATCAGTTATTACTACTTGGGACAACCGTACACTTGCGGTTGTGGTTCGATTATCTTTCGCATTTATTTTAGAACACACAAAGGACCACCAAGTTTTTGGCGCCGCTGCCGGGGACGGTAGCGTGTGACCACGGTGTTTATCCTTTAGTGATAAGTGCATTTATCTTATTTTATCAGTTTTACGCTTTTTGTTTGTTAGCTTTTTCAGGTTTTTAGGTTTGGTGTATGCGAAGAAGGCTATTCAAGGATCTAGAGCCAACACCTCCGATCCTTAGTAATCCAGAATCGTTGATCAGACTTGCGAACAGAAGAAGAAGAGAACGAGAAGCTTTAGAAGTAGAAGAATTAAGTAACAGAATGGAGAATATCATTATTCAAGGTCAACAGAATGGACAAGGCCAGTTAGATGCAAATGGCCAACCTTTAGCGCCAGGCGTTATTCCTCAAGTTCAACCATTACACCCTAATCCTCCAGTCCAGTTCGTAATGAATCAAGATCCATGGTTCACTAATGGCCCTCTAGAAATCCCATTTCACGCTCCTGCTATAGGAGTAGGCGCTCCAGATATTAATGTTCCGCGATTCCGTCCAGATTCGGGTATGTTAGCGCAATTTCAGAATTTTGGGAATTTTCGTGGAAGACCTTCTGAAGATCCTATTAGAGCGGTTCAGAAATTCAAACAAATTTGTGATTCTTACATCACACAAGGCGTCTCTAGAGAGCAGATGTATTTTGCAGCATTCAAATTCTTTGTCATAGATGGAGCAAGCGAATGGCATGATACACAAGATCCGACGAAGATAACAAATTGGGATCAATTAGAAGCCGCATTTTTCGACAGGTATTATCCGAGCAATATGAGGTTAGATGCTGAATTGGAGTTGACTAATTTTCGTCAAGAATACGATGAGACTGTGGGTAAGAGTTGGACTAGATTCCAGATGTGTTTACGTAGAGTTCCAAATCATGGTTTTTCAGAATTACAGCAGTTAAAGATTTTTTACAGAGGCCTTGATGGAACTTCGAGAGAAAAGTTAGATACGTTATGTGGTGCAGGGTTCCTTCAAGTTCAACCAGCTCATGCCAAAATTATTTTAGAACGAACAGTTAAGAACGAAGTTGGTTGGAAATCAGTGAGAACACCAGTTAAGGGAGTGAATAATGTTGACATAGAAGAGAAATTTGCTACCTTTGAAACGAAGATTCAAAACACTTTGGAACAACAATTGAAGCAGCTTACTTTAGCTGTAAAAGAAGGATTTTCGGGTAAGAAAGTAGCTGTGCAAGCTGCACAAGAGGTTTATATGTGTTCAATTTGTAGAGTTGATGATCATGATGAAGAGAATTGTCCGAATAATCAAGAATCAGTGATGTTTATGTCCAACAGAGGTAATTTTAATTCGAGTGGTAATGGATATCAACCTAACAGAAACCATCCTGGGTTTCAATATTCGAATCCTAATGGGGCAGCCAATCCTACATATGCGTATCAGCCGCGTCCCCAAGGTAATAACTATAATCCTAGACCACAAAACAATTATCAAGGAGGACAGAATCAGAATACTTATGTACCAAGACAAGCTCCTCAGAATACTTACGATGAAACGCTAAACCAGAAAGCTTTACCTGCACATCCACAAGAAGGGGTACTCACCCTTCAGAAAACTGTTGAAAATTTGATTGCTCTACAAGCACAAGCGATGGAACGTCAGAACGCAGCAATAGAACGTCAGAACGCTGCAATAGAAAGACAAAATGCAGCTGAAGCAAATATGAAGATGTTTCAGAATCAGCTGAGTCAAATCAGTAAACAGCTCAATCAACGTCCACAAGGACAACTTCCAAGCGATACGGAAAATCCAACACAACGTGAAGATTGCAAGGCTGTTACATTAAGAAGTGGTAAGAACCTCCTTCCACCTCCTTTTCCCGTTATGAAAGAGAAAGAAGTTCCAAGAAAAGAAAAGGAAGGGGGTGAGAAAGAGAAAGAGAATGAGAAAGATAGTGAGGTTGAAGAAATAGAAAGACCAAGAGAAATTCCGAAAAAGAGAGATGAAATTGTAAGCAATCGCCCTCCACCACCGTTTCCATCGCGAGTTCAGAAAAAGGGTGATATGGGTGATTTTCAGAAATTCTTCAATAGAGTGAGGGGTTTGAGTATTAATATTCCGTTACTTGAGGCAATTCGAGATATTCCTAAGTATACGAAGTTTTTGAAGAGGGCCCTCACTAATAAAAGGCCCTACTGTGATAATGAGATGATTGGCCTTCCTGAAGAGTGTAGTGCGATTTGCCAGAGCAAATTACCTCCGAAGTTAGTTGATCCGGGGAGTTTCACGATTCCCATATCGATTGGAGAAGAATGGAAGGGAAAGGCACTATGCGATTTGGGGGCAAGCATCAACTTGATGCCTAAGTCAGTCTTTGATAAGCTTAAAATTGGAAACGCAAGACCTACCTCTATGGTCTTGCAAATGGCGGACAGGTCTCTTGCTCATCCTGAAGGCCGTATTGAGGATGTCCTTGTTAAGGCAGGTACACTTATATTTCCTGTTGATTTCGTAATTCTTGAATACAATGCAGATAGAAATGTCCCCATTATTTTGGGTAGACCCTTCCTAGCTACAGGGAGGACATTGATCGATGTAGAGAATGGCGAATTAACAATGAGGATACAAGATGAGGAAGTGAAATTCAATGTATTTCGAGCCATGAAATTCCCAGATTCTCAGGAAGATTGCTTCAGAATGGATGTAGTAGAGCAAGCATCGCAAGAGGTATTTAATTGCTTAAATTTTGATGATATCTTGCAGGCTGCTTTGACATTAGATTCACCTGAGATGATGGAGGAGCTTACAGAAACAGTGGCAGCTCTCAATTCTGAAAATCCAAAATATAGGCGTCTTGCCTATGAACCCGTGAGAGAACCGGGGGAGATTATTCCTAAAAAGAAACCTTCAATTGAATCTCCTCCGGAGTTGGAAGAAAAACCATTGCCAGCACACTTGAGGTATGCTTATTTGGGTACTAATGAAACTCTACCTGTTATTGTTTCAGCTAATTTAACAGGTCCTCAAGAAGATAAACTGTTGCGTGTGTTAAGAGCCAACAAAGAAGCAATAGGCTGGACAATTGCTGATATCAAAGGCATTAGTCCATCCTATTGTCAACACAAAATCATACTAGAAGATGTTAATGCACGCTCAGTTGAAGGTCAGAGAAGATTAATGCCAGCCATGAAGGATGTGGTGAAGAAGGAGGTGATTAAGCTTTTAGATGCGGGGATTATTTATCCCATTTCGAGTAGTGAATGGGTGAGTCCAGTTCAGTGTGTACCGAAGAAAGGAGGAATTACAACAGTTCTTAATGATAAAAATGAGGCGATTCCTTCAAGAACGGTAGTAGGCTGGAGAGTTTGCATGGATTACAGAAAGCTGAACAAGGCCACCAGAAAAGATCATTTCCCTTTGCCCTTCATTGATCAGATGTTAGACAAATTAGCCGGAAGAGAATATTATTGTTTCTTGGATGGTTACTCCGGGTACAATCAGATTTACGTGGCTCCAGAAGATCAACATAAGACTACCTTTACATGCCCATTTGGCACTTTTGCATATCGCAGAATGCCATTTGGATTGTGTAACGCTCCCGCTACTTTTCAAAGGTGTATGATGGCCATCTTCTGGGACATGATAGATAATTTCCTTGAAGTGTTCATGGATGATTTCTCCGTGTTTGGTGATGATTTTGATATATGTTTGGATAACTTGGAGAAAGTGTTAGTGAGATGCAAGGAAACAGATTTGGTGCTCAACTGGGAGAAGTGTCACTTCATGGTTCGCGAAGGTATTGTTCTGGGTCACAAAGTTTCGAGTGCTGGTTTAGAGGTTGATAGAGCAAAGATAGAGGTAATTAAAACTCTTCCCCCTCCTGTTTCTGTTAAAGGGGTAAGGAGTTTTCTTGGCCATGCTGGTTTTTATAGGCGTTTTATTAAGGATTTTTCTAAGATTGCTAAACCGTTATGCAACTTACTCGAAAAGGATTGCAAATTCCTTTTTGATGAAGCTTGTTTAGCGGCCTTCAAAGCAATCAAGGAAAAACTCATTTCTGCTCCTATAGTGTTACCTCCAGATTGGAATTTACCGTTTGAGGTTATGTGTGATGCGAGTGATTTATGTATGGGAGCTGTATTGGGACAGAGAAAAGAGAAAGTTTTTCATTCAATTTACTATGCTAGTAAAACTTTTAGTGGTGCTCAGATTAATTACACAGTTACAGAAAAGGAGTTGCTAACAGTTGTCTATTCGTTTGATAAATTTCGCTCTTATCTTCTTGGAGCGAAAGTTATTGTTTATACAGATCATTCCGCGATCAGATTTCTCATGGAGAAGAAAGATGCAAAACCAAGGTTAATCAGATGGGTGTTATTGCTTCAAGAGTTCGATTTAGAGATCAAAGATAGAAAGGGTTGTGAGAATCAGGTTGCAGATCATCTATCGCGTTTAGAGGGTTCAGAGATGAATAGTGGTACTGAAGCAGTTAGAGAAGAGTTTCCTGATGAGAGTTTGTTCGTTGTTCGAGATTATGAAGCTCCGTGGTATGCAGATATAGCTAATTTAGTGGTGAGTGGTGTTTTCCCTGAAGGTTCTACCTATCAAGAAAGAAAGAGATTAGCTCATCGTGCTAGACAGTTCTTTTGGGAGGATCCTTTCCTCTACAAAGTTTGTGCTGATCAAATGATACGAAGATGTGTAGCGAGGGAAGAAACACAAGCCATTATAGCTGGGTGCCATGATTCATTATATGGAGGACATTTCAAGGGAGATAGAACTGCTGCTAAGGTATTCCAATCAGGTTTTTACTGGCCTTCTGTTATTAAAGATTGTCATGAATATGTCAAGAGATGTTCGAGATGCCAGTTTACCGGAAACATATCCAAGAGGGATGAGATGCCACGTAATAATGTATTAGAGGTTGAGATATTCGATGTTTGGGGCATAGACTTTATGGGTCCTTTCGTTCCTTCAAATGGTAACCTCTTTATCTTATTAGCTGTTGATTATGTATCTAAGTGGGTAGAAGCGGTGGCGTTACCTACCAATGATTCACGAGTGGTGATTAAGTTCTTGAAATCACATATCTTCACTAGACATGGCACACCTAGAGTGATTATTAGCGATGGAGGATCTCATTTCGTTAATAAATATCTGAAGACTATTCTAGAGAAATATGGAGTTAGACACCGTGTATCTACTGCATACCATCCACAATCCAATGGTCAAGCTGAGGTTTCGAACCGTGAAGTCAAGTCGATCCTAGAGAAAACCGTTGGTCCTACAAGAAAAGATTGGTCAATGAAGTTAGATGATGCATTGTGGGCCTATCGTACTGCGTTTAAGACTCCAGTAGGTGCATCTCCTTATCGTATGGTGTATGGTAAGGCTTGTCACTTACCTTTAGAGCTTGAAATGGGTGCCTATTGGGCAATTGCGCAGTTGAACTTAGATCCTATCTTAGCCGGAAAGAATCGTATGATGAAGCTTAATGAACTTGACGAATTCCGATTGCATGCTTATGAAAATGCTAAACTTTACAAAGAAAATACAAAGAAATGGCATGACAATCGGATTCGTCCGAAGAACTTTGAAGTGGGGCAAAAAGTATTAAAGTATAATTCAAAGTTCAGCAATTTTCCGGGTAAGTTAAGATCTAAGTGGTCAGGTCCATACATTGTGACCAAAGTTACACCTCATGGGGCGATAGAAATAGAACATCCGCTAGAGAACCGTACCTTTATGGTTAACGGTCACAGACTAAAGATATACCATGGAGGTGAAGATACCAATCGCGCGGAAGATCCACATCCCGGGGAGGTCATGTACCTCCGCGAGAATCCTTAGTAGCGTGAGGTAACCCGTCGAGCTTAACGACGTTAAACAAAAGCCAATTACTTGTATATTAGCTGAGTTTTTCTATTTTTGCAATTTAGATTAGTTTGATTTTCGTAATTTTATTGTTTTTATTAAGAAATGAGGAAGGGTAGTTGTTTTTGATGATTTCAGGGGTACAAAGGACTTGAGTTTGGGGTCGATTTGGCGAAAACAGAAGAAAAAGAGGTTGGATGTCCAGGAGAAACCGGGAACCCGCATTCCACAGAACCGGGTACCCGGTTTTGGTGCTGTAAATTCTGAAATTCCCTGACCCAGCGTCTTGGTGGCTTGCGTTTTCGTGCGTTTTGATTCGCGCCATCGACACAAATCCGGGTACCCGCATTTGGCAGAACCGGGTACCCGGTTTCGGAGCTGCTGTTGGTGAAATTTTCTGGTCCAGCGTTTCAGGGTGCTGCGTTTTGGCGCGTTTTCATTCGCGCCATCGAGAAAATCCGGGAACCCGCATTCCACAGAACCGGGTACCCGGTTTCGGCGAGCAAAATCCCTGACCCAGCGTCTTGGGGTCCAGCGTTTTGGTGCGTTTTCAAAAAAAAAAAAAAAAAAAAAAAAAAAAAAAAAAAAAAAAAAAAAAAAAAAAAAAAAAAAAAAAAAAAAAAAAAGTCCACAATTATTTTTCCGCGCCGTCACAGCGACGCGGAACCGGGGACCCGGTTTTCCAAATCCGGGAACCCGGTTTGAAAGCTGTGAGAGGCGGTTTTGGGTATTTTAACCTAGTTTTCTTAGCCTCTTTTGCAAGTTTTTACCTAAAACGCACCAATAGCCTCCCCACCTACGAAATTCATCTACCAAAACACTATATATCATCAAATCCTACCCTCTTTCACCACAAAAACATAAGATCAACTCACCTCCTCTCCAAAATAACATCAAATCCTTAGTTTTTCCCAAGATTCTTCTTCATCAAATCCTAAACTAAAACCCAATTCTTTCTTCTCCCATTCAAATTAATCAAGACCCATCTCATATTCACCCTAATTCTTCAATTCCTAAGCCTCAAAACATCAAAATTCTAAACTTTTTCTCTAAGTTTTTCATTATTTGAAGTTTTGAGTTTGGGGTGAAAAGAGATGACTAACAGAACCGGTGATTTTCGAAGAACTGCTCCTAGAAGAAAGACCACCATTGGTGGTTCACAAGAACAAGCTATTGAGATTCCTGATTCGCGTCCTAAACGAAAAATTAACGAAGTTAAGCTTGATTCTAACAGAAAAGAAATCACAGGTCTAAAGAGGAGATTGATTGATGAGATTGAAAGTGAGATGGAACCAGAAGAGGAAATTGCGAAGAACATTGAGAAGGAAACTGAACAAGAGATTCCGGAAGCAACTATTCAAAAACCCCCGCGTATGAAGATGTGGGCCCACAAACCTAAGAGGGTTTACACTTGTTGGAATACTCAGGTTCGTGAAAGAATTGAATTTTTGAAATTTGGTGAGGAGACGAATTTTCCTAAGGGTATTATGAGTAGTGATTACAAGGAATATGCTGTGACATGTGCTAAGTTTGGTTGGAAAGAGTTACAAGAAAGGAAGCTTGAGTTTATTCCTACTTTTGTGCGAGAATTTTACGAAGGTTTAGCTACCTCACATGATGCCATTGATATCCGCAAAAAGGTAGTTCCTTTCTCTATTGAACGTATTCGGAAATCATTGAAACTACCCAATTTTTCTGGAACATGCCCCTTCCAAGAAACTCTTAATGACCCTTCTTTTGATTTTGAGTCCCTTTGGGGGACCGTGCTTGTTAATGGGACTAGCCCAATTCCTGAAGGTGAAAGGTATCCTGGACAGTTTTACAGCAGTAGTTTGACACCTCGTGCTAAGGTTTGGTCTCGTTTCATAATACCCACTTTCTTTGGTATTAAACACACTTCCGAGTTGAAGAAAGAGCACATATTTGTTATTAAGTGTATTTTGGAGGAGAAACCATTTGATGTTGCTAAGATCATTTATGATACAATCATGGAGTTCGCGAAATCACCAATGAAACAACAAAATCTGAAGTTTCCTTGTACTATTACTCAGTTGTGTTTAGACGCAAAGATTCCGCGTAAGAACGCAGATATTGATACTGTTTCAGTTGGTGTGAGTATAGCTTTGAGCACAATCAAGAACATCCATGAAGAAGCAACACGAGCTACAAGAAGTCCAAGAACTCCTCAATCAAAGAAAGCGAAAACTGTACCTGAGTTGGAAGCGAAGATTCAGGTGTTGGAAGAGAATCAGGAGAGGATGATTGCTACATTGGGAAACGTTACAAAAGAATTGGACCTGCTTCGAAATTTAATCCTAGGCGTAAATACACTTCAAAACGCGATTTATGATGCTGTTACGCGAGATAAAGGTCCAGAACGCAACACCGATAACCAGCCTCGCGCTGGTTAAGATACGTTTTCTAAACTTTACTCTTAGTATATATTAGTTTAAATGCTTTATTGAGTCTTTTCGAGTCGTGGGGACACGACTCATTTTTGAGTTTGGGGTGGGGTTCGTTGCCTCATCCCAATTTTTATGTGTTATTTGCTTTATTTGCTTTCAATAAAAGAATTTTCGGAGTTGCGTTTGACTATAGAAATTTTTTAAATATCCCTTTAAGCATACTTTTGATAAATCTATGATAGTAAATAGTGGACTTTAGGGATTGATATAAAACGCACTTACAATTGCATGCGAACATAGGTAATTGATAGGAAAAATTAATTAACAATGCAAATGAAGTAAGCTTGTACTCAAGGAATATGTTTGGTGTGTAGAACGTGAAATCCTAATTAGTAGAGAACCCACCTAGATATGAACTAAAGACAAGCTATGTACTTAGGAAAATGATAGGGGCAGTTCTTTGTTAGCCATTTGTGCCTTTTTAGCCTTCTATCCCCTGTATTAATTATTATCCGTCTCAACCCACTTTGAGCCTGTAGCCTTTTCTTTGTAGCCACGATATAAGCCATTATCCCTTAGATTATTAGGCATGACCATATGACCCGCACTTGAATCACAATCCTGAGACATGTCTCGAGCTTGAGTTTGGGGTGGTGGGACCACATATGGGGAATTAAATGGGTAGGGATCGATGTGTTTTGTATTGTAGCACAATTGCAGATGATATATACTTGTAACCCTTTGCCGGGAATGAAGAAAAATGAAAAAGAAAGAAAAAATGAAAAATTTTGAAAAATCATACAGTAGGATCCGGGAACCCGGATTCATCAAAACCGGGAACCCGGTTTGCTTCTGTACAAAAAAAAAAAAAAAAAAAAAAAAAAAAAAAAAAAAAATATGAATGAATAAAACATCCGGCAAAGTGGAATTGTCTGAAAATCATCTTGTTAATAGTGGGTAGACATGGGACGCTAAATTGTTGCGTATATGGGTGAGTGAGAACATCTTTTTGAGCGTTAACTCAAGCTCGAGGACACTGTTGATGGTAAGTGAGGAGAGAGCCAAAAGCTCACTTCAAATTTACCAAATATACATCCATACCCGTCCTTAAGCCAATATTATAACCGTAAAGACCTCGTGATTCCTAAGTGCATAGTGAATTTATGATTCTGTTGATAGGGAATAGACTAGGTGGAGCGTTCAAAGCGATTTAGGATTAATGACCACCCTATAGCCATCATACAGAGATGAGTACAAGTGTAACCTTCAAGCATTGCGACTTTAATTTTATGATTGAGATTATTTATGTTTGATGTTGCATGATTAGTGTATGTAGATGTTAATTTTTAAAGTTTGCTATATGAGATTTATCTTAGGAATTGCTTTAGGGTTTATTTGCTAGCTTCTATGTGTTTATACGTTTGCTTCTACCCCTCGTTTTATTTTGTTTTGCTTTGTCGGGACGACAAAGGTTTGAGTTGGGGGTCTTGATGTCTCCCTAATTGTTCTTATTTTAGACCCTTAGGAGACATCATTTTTGGTGTTTATTTAATTAATTCGATAGACTTTTGAATGAAATATGCAATATTTCGGATTTCCCTTTTTATTTCTAGCATTTTTGAATTATTAAACTTTTGCGCGTAATATTGGTATTTTTAGTGTAAAGTTTACAGGTTTTTAGATGTTAGCTAGGAAAGGAATCCGAAGATAAGGTCAAAGATCAAAAGATAGAGTCAAGACTTGAAGAGAAATCCCGAAGATTTTATTTTTAGAGCTGAAAATCCATTTTCCAGGCCCTTGATTGCTGTTTTCGAGGGACTTAAGAGTTGATTGAGCCGCTGACCTTTGAAGAGAAAACATTCCTTATCGAAGTACGGAACTTTAGCAACTGGAATGAGGTCAATCGGAGTTGTAACGCATCGGGAAAAGCAGTTTTAGTGGAGGCCTGTCATCAGTTACGGGATTTTGGGCTAAAAGAGTGGGCTTGGACATTTAATTAGGCTTTTAATTTCTGGTCCAAGCCCTAATCCGTTTTTCTTATTATAAAAGGAGGTCTGGACTTCTATTTTACACACAATTCACTTTCCACAAGATTAAAAACACCAGAGAAGCTACAGCAGGAAGAAAGGAGAAGCTACAAGAGCTGGAGTGGGTCTATAGCTCCGTTCGTAGTCATTCTTATTCCGAAAATTAGGTTTTTCTTTTATTTTAATTTTGTAACGAATATGAATTCCATTTCTTTTTATTTAGTTTTTAATTTTAATATGAGCTAAATTTCCATTAGTGCTTGAGAACAAAACAATGGGTGAATCTTGATTTTATTATTATAACGAATGTTGAATTTGGGTTTCTGTTAAATTAAATTAATTCAGGTCTTTTACTCTTTTCGACAATTTGTGAATGTTTACTGATTTTAGAGTCGCGAACTAAAATTAGGTATTAGTATCTAAGCTATTCCACATACGTGGCGTGTGGATCATCCTGACGGGGGGTTTAGGTACAGAAATAATTGTTCAATCTAGAATAAAAACTATTGATTCTGACGAACTTAGTTAATCCTAGGGCCAATGTGGTAATAAATCTTAATCATCCAACGGTGGATCATATTTACCCTGACGGGACTAGTGACACTTTAGGATTGCCTTATAGTCCACCCTGACGGGGGTATAAGGATTTTAGAATCCCGACCATTGTAATTGACTGATTTAACCCTTAAACAACATAAGTTAGAAAGTAAAATTAGGAGGATCCTTGCGTTCTCAAGTACTACATCTCATATTGCGTTTTCACTTATTTTACTTGCGTCTTAGCTTCTACTTGCATTTTAATATTTGTCTTTCATTCATTAGCTTTAATAAACAAAAACCAAACAAACATATTAATTATCTTTTATTTTCATAAGTGCATCAATCACTACTTGCTAAACATTGTGATCAACCATCCGTCCTTGGAACGAATCTGATTTATCAGTTATTACTACTTGGGACAACCGTACACTTGCGGTTGTGGTTCGATTATCTTTCGCATTTATTTTAGAACACACAAAGGACCACCATGGACCAGTATGGAAGATATATAATGTCAGTATTTGATGCATCTGGCCAAACTGATTGATTCGATCAATCACATGAATAAATTCATCGAGATTTATAGTCAGGTTAAATGGTATGGTTCCAATAGTGCCAGAGGAATCCTTGTCCATTCCTCAGATTTGGGTTTCTAAGAGGGTAAATTCATTTAAATACTCCTCTAATCATCGATCATCCATCTCTGTGTCTAGCACATTTCCAAATCCTGAGAATGGCTTTGACTAGGAATAGTTGGTCCAATCCTGGTTCAACTCTTTTGCACGGGGTTCATATGGTCCTTTGCTACCTCTATCACCAGCTAAAACTGATTTTGCCATGTCATTGACACAGACAGTGGTTGAAGATCCCCATCATCCTGAGTCTTTTCCAAAGGATTGAACCTCTCCTACAAGTCATTTTGTTTTAAAAAGTCGATATAAATGTAAGTAAAAAATAATACTTATTGAACTATAAGTGAATTCAAACTTACATCGAACTGACGGAAGCGTTCATCCCTCCAATATCCCAACTTCCTCAACCCAATTTTGTTGTAATAATCCTATATTTTGGGTGTCTTCTTCTTAGTTAAGGGTGTAGGTGTAGCACCAACGTCATCTACTCATGTCTCCGGGCCAAAATTATCAAGATCCTTCACGAGGTCCTGTAAAACAACAAATCATGATGGAACCCCATGAATACTTTTTTGCAAATACGATAATGATAAATACGCAAAACATTACCTCCATCATCCTGTTTATTTTTGTTTTTCTTCCCCGCAACCGATCTAACCTGTTTAAAATAAATTATTAACGTCTATGTAAATTATCAATAACTTATCGAAATTTACCTCAAATTGTTTCTTATCCCACATGTCCAACATCTTGGCCTACTCTTTCAATCTAAAAATCTCATGAACTTGACGGGTTTTGATCCAGTTTTCAGAGACGGTCCCCTTTTGATCTATGTACTTGGATAAGCATTTTTTGTGCACGTTCTTTTGGATATTTTTCCAGTTTGGACAGTTTCTCTATTCCTCGACCGGAAAATAACGCTGCAAAACGATAAAAACCTAATCAAATATATATTTTTATCCAATAAAGTATTCAAACAAGGAACTTACCTCAAGGTTAGACAAGAATCGGTCATGTGACGTTAAGGGGTATGCTTCCACTCGATGTAGTATTGTGACTGTAATATCGTATCGTGTTTCCTTACCACTTGGGCCACATGGTACGTTACTTCCCAAACAGGGTTACACTTTCCGTCTTCAGCACAAAAAACGATGGAGAGAACATACCCAAACTTCTCCTTAGCCTTCTCAGTGGATCGGAGAATGCTTTCTCCATAAACTTTTAAGCAAGTATATTTTACCTTTGCTGGCACATCCAAAAACATGATCAGAGGAACCCTTTGGTGGATCCAATTTATCATGTCCACGAGACATGACATCGACCATGATGATTTGCTATTATAGTACGTACTCAAGTAAAAATCTAAAATTGCACATTAATTCCATGTATTTTATATAGATATATGGGTGATTTTTAACAGTTTAGGGACTATCAGTTCCTATAATTCTTAAAATTGTAGCTTAGGCACTTAAAGTTTTAGGTTGTACTTTAGGTCTCTATATTAACCAAAATTTCACACAAGTCCATATATAATTTAAAAGGCATTTTTAGTCCCTTATAGTTTTGAAAATTACATCATTAGTCCCTACAATTCAAAAAAATCACTTTATACCCCCGTATTAACCAAAATTGCACTACAAGTCTCTACATAATTTGAAATATGCATTACAAGTCTCTATATAACTCAAAAAATGTTATTTGTATAATTGTGTATTATAACTATTATAGTGCAATTTTGCATAGTTTAGGGACATGTATTATGAGGAAATTGCAGTATAGGTCCTTGCGTAATGAATTTTTTTAGTATGTCCCAAGTAATACACAAAAGAGAGCAATAAATCCCTATATAACGTGAAATTTCACTACAAGTCCCTATATAACTCAAACATTGCATTTTTAGTTCCTAAAACTTTTAGAACTTGCATTATAAGTCCATATATTTAACAAAATTGAGATGCAGTCCATATATATCTCAAAATTAAACTACAAGTCCATATATAACTCTAAAATGCATTTTAGTCTCCAAAACTTCTGAAAATGGCATTATTAGTCCCTATAAGTCACACATTTACAATACAAGACCATACATAACTCGAAATTAACAAGTCCAAATATAATTAAAAAATTATACTTTTAGTCCCTAAAACTTTTGAAAATGGCATTATTAGTCCCTATAATTCACAAAAATACTATACAAGTCCCTATATAGCTCGAGATTACACTACAAGTCCATATATAACTCAAAAATTGCATGTTCATTCCCTAAAACTTTTAAAAATTGCATTATTAGTTTTTATCAAACAGAAAATTACAATACAAGCTCTTATATAACTCAAAATTATAGTAAAAGACCAGATATCACTCGAAATTTGAATTTTTAGTCTCTAAAACTTTTGAAAATGGCATTAGTAATTCCTTTAATTCACACAATTACACATAAATGCCTGTATAACTCAAAATTACACTACAAGACCATATATAACTAAAAAATTGCATCTTTAGTCACTAAACCTTTTGAAAATGGCATTATTAGTCCCTATAATTCACAAAATTGTAATAAAAGTCTCTACATAACTCAATTTTCAAAAATACACTATAATTCCCTTAAAATTTTGAAAATTCAACTATTAGTCCTTACAGTTTTCAAAATTGTAACCTAAACATCCCAAAAATGCAATATAATTCCAAAATTGTACAAAATTAAAAAAAGAATGTTAAAAGTTCTATACATACACACACACTAACAAATACATACACACATATATGATTTATCATGAAAAGGGCTAAAAGCTTACATATTAATATGGAGGAAATGAATGAGATGGTGGAGGAGGCGGAATAAATTGGTAGTGGCCGAAGTAATCGGCGGCAGAGAGAGGAGCTTAGTTGATCGAAGGGGGTAGTAATACTATCTAGAAATTCAGAATTAAACCCACTAGCCCTAGATGCTTTGATTTCATCATCATCAACAATAGTAGGAATAATAGAGCTCTTACCCATTAATGCCGATTTCCAACCATGAAGCTTACGTACCGGATTATTCACTGTTGCCCTTCCACGCCGGAAACTTGTTTGATCACCTTGAGCGCCACTTGAATCCATAAGCGCGGGGACGGGTCTGGCCCTTTTAGCACCATGCATTAGGTTCGATTGCATCAGTGGAAATTGTTCTAATTGATCTTGCACAACAGTACCATCCACCACCATAGAAACGGCTTCATTGGCCGCAACCGGCGAAGAAAATGTGTTTAGAACTGGTTTATCCGGTGGCGCCGCCGCCATTGGATTCATGGGAGAAGTCGGAGTTTAGCTGTTAACGGCTAGTTGTCGAACGTTTTTTTTCTTCCTGAGAGAGAGCGTTATTCAAATATAATTTTATAATATAAATCTTTAACAATCTAATTATTTTTCCTTCCATTTTTCTTTTATCAGATATTGTATCAACCATCATGAACGATTGTTAAATGATTGTTGATGTTTGTGTTATAGGCGATCACTATCTTGATCGCTAAATAAGCCAACTATAGCCACAATAGAAATGATCCATGATATGAATTCTATTTAGTCCAGATTAAACCATTGAAAAAAAATTGTCATAAGAATAGAGTTGATTAGTTGTAAGGGGAAAGAAGATATTTTACAAGTTATATATATATATATATATATATATATATATATATATATATATATATATATATATATATATATATATATATATATATATATATATATATATATATATATATATAAAATTTATTATGTTCATTTTAAAATATAGTAACTCATAATTATTTTAATCGAAATCTAGATGCAATTTAATTTTTCTACTATGTCAAACCTTTTTTTTTATCAAAAGTGTTGTCATATTTTTTTTCTAATTTTGTTTCTCAAAATTAATTATATTATTAAGAATAATATATCTATGAGGTAATTATTTAAAAGGTCTAAAGATACATTTCTCATCCTTAACAAAATTTTTTTGTTCCAAACAGATTCGAATTATTAATGGATTTTTTTTGGTCGGAAATTATTAGTGGATTAGCTCTATTGTTTTGATAGGTTATGTATTGTTTGATAAAGTATATATTTGTTAATAAGTTATATATTTTTTTTAATAAATTACATATATAAAATTAATGTGAATCTTATTAACGTAACTCATAATTGTATAAACTTTTTAGGCCAATTACCTAAACTCTAAATGTTTTTTTAATACAACGGAGGTCCTAAGATAGTTTTAATAAAAAAAAACTATTAAATGACAATTACACCATTCAAATCACTCGTATAGATACTTCTTGGAGTTTTAACCCCAAAACTATCTTTATTAAGAACTTTCCACACCATATCTGGTGGATCTTCAAGTATTGTCTAAGCCCGTTCTTGCCTCGCTCCCAAACGTGCTAAATAATTCGCACTCACGTTGACTTCTCGAAATATGTGACTAATCAATCTCAAAACCCTCATTCTTTTTCAAGATTCCACAAATCCCATTAATCAGAAATGTTGCCGGACCTCTCTCCCTATCAGGCTGACAAACCGCTCTTAACGCCTCCTCCGAGTCCGCCTCTACCATTAATTCTTGAATTTCCATATCTACTGTCATTCAAAGACCCTCATATAACGCAATCGATTCAGCTACAACTACCATTGAACGAGTTATATTCATTTGAAAACCTAAATTCACCTAACTTCCTTCTCTGTCTCTTATTAACCTACCTGCGCCGCCCTTTCCTGAATGCTCATTTATACTACCATCTGTATTAAATTTAGTCCCGTATTATATTTTCACCATCTGATCCACTCGACATGATCTCTAACCTTGTCGGATTTACCATTGTGATTACGCCAAGCTTTCATGAATTTGATAGCTCCCCTTTTAGCCTTCTTAATTAAGACTTCCCCACTAGAGAAGAATTCGCCCTTAAAAATTATCGCATTCCTTTTTATCCATATAACATTAATCAAAGATGCAAAAAATACCTCCCAATTCAACCAGTCACTATGCGCCCCTATAACCTCATTAATTGAACTCTGCTGTCGTGAGACCTGATGGTCGGTACCTTGCACAATTTCCATTTGTTCACTGACTTGTGGAGGCTACACGTCACTAGGGATGGCAATGGTTCAAAAATTAACCGTAACCGATGGATATCTGATCCGATAAAAAATCCGTTAGTGGAACCGATGGTGCATCCATGAGGGTTTGGTTCTTAGAAAAGGTAACCGGTGGATTATCCGTTAGGATTTGGTCTTTTACAATAATCCGACGGATAACCCGAAATCCGAATAAAAAAATAAAAAATAAAAAATAAATATTAAAATATATATACTATACATAAAAATATTCTATATATGCAAATTTCATATATAATATCGATCAAATATAATTATTCCATACATAAACTAGCTAATTGATTATTATCTATTTTATTACTATATTGCTTGATATCATTTTATGGTCTTCCAATAATTTTGTAGTTAATTTTAGAATTTTAAAAATATTTAATAATTTATTTTATTTAAATCATTTTAAATATTGCGGATACGGATTAACCGCGGGTAAACCGCATCCGTCGTGGATGCGGATTTGGTAGATAATTCTAAAATCCGATGGTTAATGGATGCGGATTTGGTTATCGTTTTTCTTAATGGATGTGGATGTGGTTATGCAATTTTTCGAGGATATCCGATCCGTTGCCATCCCTACACGTCACTGTTGTCCTCCTCAGATCCGAAAGCTTGTACATTATCCTAAACTCTAAATGTTGCAGGTTAAACTACCAAAGAAAATATAAAAAAAGTTTTTAGTTATATACAAGTTAAAAAAAACCTTAACCGAGCACTATACACAAAAAATACTTCCTAAGATAATTGGAAACCTTAACCAAGCACTATACACAAAACAAAAAAACTTCCTAAGATATTTGGAAAGAAGAGCAAATTTTAATTTTAGACTATAACCTATATGCTTTATGATATTTTTAGGTCACTTGTTCAAACAGAGTAATATTAAGTATCACCTTAAAAGTTATCACTTTTTTTTTGTCAATTACAACCGAAAATACCCGACTAAATTTTACAAAGATTGTTCAAGGTCCTATCGAAATCCACTAAATAGCAGTTCATCTAGCTAGGAATAATGATATTTCTTCTAATATACTTAGCTAGTGCATCTACCGTTGTGTTATAGCATCTATTAATATGTTTCACCTCCCATCCTGGGTACCGACCAATCCAACTTTCGATCTCCGAAAGAATGGGTTTAAGGCTCCAGTGAAGCCCGGTCTTCTTTTTAATTCCTTGAATCAATTCAAGGTTGTCAGAGTAGAATGAAACTCTCTGACTAGTGAGATCATAGGATGATCTCATGGCTAACAAAATCGCCCACGCTTCTCCTTCGATGACTTTTTTGATTTTGCATCTCACATTATCTTTCGTTTAATACATCCACTAGTATTTATTCCAATGCCCGCAATACCTGAATGACTATTCCTATTAATAAAAGATGTGTCGCACATCCAAATCATATCAGCCGTATCCTCAATCGCTGGGTTATCTATATTCGAGGTTCTTTCGATTCTTTCATCCGTTTCCTTATGCCACGAATTAATTTTTTCACCAAATAGCCTCCGCATCGAGTCTTTAACCCTATAAAAATATCTTCAATTGACCATATTTTCCTTTCATGAAAGCACCTCACTCTTTCCTTCCAAATATTCCACATAATGGATAAAATATACGCTGTTACTAATTTTTTATCCCACCCATTGTTCGAAAAGCTTTGAATCGTTAAAATATTATCTATGGATAATAAATGGTCTAATTATATTTTTTCTTAGTTGGTTATTTGCTCTCCTAATTAATTAGACTATTTACCATCCACATCATACATGATAGGTGATGAGTTTTTAGGTGATAACATTACTTGTTTTTAAAATATAATCTTTACCTAAACGTATTCAAACATATAATTTTGAGGTCATTTCACAAATTTCGCGAGATATTTTAGAAATTTTAATATAATTTGGTATTTTAAATGACCTATAATTTTTATTTGGTTATATCACAAATTAAAAATTTAATTTAAAATATTAAAATTATGTTTAAAATCTATAAAATATATTACATATTTTGTAAATAAGCTAAAAGTAAAACTTGAAATACATTTAATTTTAAAATAATATTTCTGGAACCTGTGTTCTAAAAACCATTGGTAGCTCAAAAGTAAAATTTGCTATGAAAACAATATAAAGATGGGTTATATTCTAATAATCTGGAAATATATGAGTTATATTCGAATATTTCGAATAAACATACAAATAACAAATTTGTCTTTTTATTTATTGATCGACGACTATGATGAACTCTCCTCCACCTTAATAAAAAAAAAAAAAAAAAGAATCCCATGAAATTTCAACATGAGTTCATTGTGGTAGGAAACTAGAAATTCAACATCATTTTTTAATACTTTAATTTTTTAGGTCGGTGGGTTCTTTCTCTTTGAGATTGTAGATTCTTTCGAGGAACATCTTCATTCTCTTAATAATCTAGGTTTTTTTTTTTTATGGGTTAGGTAAACGGTTGTATTAATAAAAAATAAATGTACAATATACAAGAGAGTTATCTATCTAAATGCAAAAGGTTAAAGATAGCAACTAAGAATTTAAATACGATTACCGCATACTGATACTAATACAAGCTAATCGTCCACTATCATCCATAAACGAATGATGAAGGAACAAGAAAAAAAAAATGAAAAAAAATGCACCACTTAATTTCCGTAGTAACCGTTTATCTAGATGAAGATTCACCTCTCATAGCTAGGTGATTTTTCGCTTTCCAAATACAATACACGGTAGCTCTAAATCCAATCCTCCATACCTTTCTCCTCTAATTTTCTCTAATTTTGAGCTTTTTAAGACAAAGCACTTAGGAGCGTGTTCACCTTCTTATCCAATCCTAGCCAAGACTTCATCTCAACCCAAATAGCCCTCGAATAAGTACAATCGAAAAAAAGGTGCTTGTTTGACTCAAAATCTTCACCACATAAATTGCAAAGAGGATCAAACTCCAAATAAGTAATGCGATCCTTAGTTGTAAGTCTCTCTCTCAAAGTCGTCCACACAATAATTGCATGTTTAGGAAATACACACGAGTCCCAAATAATATTTGTCCAAGGTTTAATAAAATATTTCTGACGAAATAAATCATAAGGTTTTTTTATGTAAAGAATAAAATTCCTTACTTGATATCGCATGTGTAATGTGACTCGCATTTCTCGAGGAAAACCACAAAACCAAAATACTCTCCCGGCCTTCCACTCCTAAGGACCCACAAATAATATCCTTAAGCTCACAAATATTTTTCAATAAGGGAGAATCACCCTTTCTCGGTTTCCATTCCCAAAATCCACAAGTTTGAAAATATTCTCCATGTATCCATTTAATCCAAAGTGAATCCTTTTTTTCCACAATTTTCCAAAGCATTTTTAAGAGTAATGCTTTGTTCCATGCTTCTAAATTTTTTAACCCAAGTCCGCCTTCATCTTTTGGTACACAAATCTTGCTCCAACTAACTTGAGGAGATTTATTCTCCCAATAAAAATTCCGGCAAATGCTAATTACACGATCTCGAACACCAATCGGAATCGGAAAAAAATACTAAACCAAAAACAAATAACTCCTTGGAGAACCGATCTAATTAGTTCCAATCTCACCGCAAAAGAAAGTCAAGAAGCTCTCCAAGACCTCACATAACCTTCCAGCTTGTTAAAAAGAGGTTTATAATCTCTTGAAAGTAAAACGGAAGAGTCAAGCGGTACCCCAAGATAACGAAAAGGCATGACACCTCTTTCCAAGAGTGTAGGTGTCACACCATTTTCAGTGTCTTCATTTGACACCCCAATATAATAAATATTAGACTTTTCAACATTTAATCGAAGTCCCGAACAATCTCCAAAGGTATTTAAGCTATCCATAAGAATTTTTATCGACTTTTTGTCTCCTTTTGAAAGTAGCATTAAATCATCTGCAAAGATTAAATGTGTGATCTTTTGTTTCTCACATTTAGGATGATACTTGAAATCAATACTCGTATCTTTCTCCTAAAGACTAGAGAAGTATTCAAAACAAAGGATAAAAAGATAAGGGGAAATAGGGTCACCTTGTCTTAATCCCTTTTCACCTTTAAATAATCCATGAATTTCTCCATTTATAGCCACCGAATAGAAAGGAGATGAAACACAAGCCATAATCCAATTCGTAATTTTTTTCAGAAAATTTAATCCCTTTAATACCTCATGAAGGAATTCCCAAGAGATCGAATCATACGCCTTTCGAAATTCAATCTTTATAGTGCATCTCGAGGTGCTAATATTATTGTTGCACCCCCTTAAAAGATCTTGCATGAGGTGTATATTCTCAATCATAGATCTTCCTTCCACAAAAGTATTTTAAAATTTATCTATTAAATATTAAACATCGGTCTAAGCCGATCCGCCATGATCATAGTAATCGCCTTATAAATCATAGCTTTCATCATAGCTTTTTTCTTATAATGACTATGATATAAGTTTTTGGAAAAAAAGAATATGATATAAGTTTGTCCTTCATCTTCTTATTTTTTGATAGGTTTCATCATAGTTCATTAAGCTTTTTTTTAGCTTACTCCGACTCCAATCATGGTGAATTTCGTCAAGAGATTTTTTAGTGTTTTGATGATATTTGTTTGTATTTAATAAAATTTAAATTTGCTTTATTAAGTCATTGGATCAATAAAATAGTTTGTTTTTCACCAGTTGGTATTAGCTCACTGTCCAAGGGTTTGGTCATCTAATCTAGTGGTGCAGGTTCAAACCGAGTCAATGACTCCGAATCTAGAGTGGCTCTCCTATGTAACAAAAAAAATAGTTTGTTTTATTGACCAATTAAAATATCTCTTAATTTATCTGTTTTATTAAAACAAAAAAAATAGTTTGTTTTTTTTGACCAATTAAGAGATCTAAATCTCTCTTACTTTATCTGTTTTATTAAAATTTTAGATTAAGTCTGATTCATTCAGACATTATTTCTTAACATAATAAGTTTAATTCAGCTGTTTATTCACCATTCATTACTTATCACTTGAAAAATAAATTACACTTTACACGATGTTCGATCAGGTCAGATCATCTATTTGTTATGTAAATCTTATTCACTTAATAATGGTTAAGATTGGTCGGAGACTTTCGAGATAAAGTATTACTTAGATAATTTTTTTTTTATTAATGTTATTAGGAGTCAAAATCACCAAGTGTCAGAGGTTTTGAGGTATTTTATACAAGACCATGAATATTGTTTCTTCGAATATTTTTCAAGATAGAATCTCCTATTTAGTTTTAAAATTTTCTAATTCCGTAATTATTTTAACTATAATGGTGTACGCGATTGATAATTTAAATATGAGGTTTTTTAGACTAAGAAGGGTGCCAAGGCACCAAAAGAGAAAACAAAGATAAAATACAGACAACAAAAAAAAGAAAATTATCCAATTCTTGATCTGCAAAAGTTGTCAGTAAACATGGTTGTTATTGTGGGTATTTTTTTGGTGTATATACTTTTATTTCTATTTCATATATGGTTGTTATAATAATTTAGTGTTATCAAATGTAATGGTTAGTGTCAACGAAATTTTGTATTAGTGATACATATTATGATTTTATAATTACGAAGTTTTGGTTTGGATTTTGTAAATTAAATCTAGATAGTTCTTTGATTTATTATAAAAATTATGATATGACTAAAGAAAAACTTTCATTTATATATATATATATATATATATATATACTTTAGTAGGGATTATTTGTGAATTTTCAAGCTATATTTTTATCTTATTTCTTTCGTATTTTCATTCTAGTCTTAGTTAAATTGTTATCTTAGGTTAATTTACTTTTACTACATCTTAATTCTTAATAACAAAAACAAAAGGATATTTATTTTTTATTTTTAGTTTCGCAACTCATTTGAAAACACTTCCTAAGAATACAATCTAAGATTCACCATCATAGTTCATACAAAGACGATAACTCTTAATACTTACTTTTTATTACTTGGTAACGATTTGCACATTTGTGTTTAGTTATCTCTCTTGAAATGTTGATTTGGTAGGTTATTTTATCACGCCTCTGGAGACAACACCAAACAATTTGTAATTTATGATTCATGATTTTAATTTTTTTTTTACACATTTGTTATATACTCATAATATATTTTTTGTATTTAACTTGCATGAATTTCTTTAAACAAATTAGTTCATAGTTAAACGTATAAAATTCAAAGTTTACTGTTTGTAGTTCAAGATTTAAGATTTAAGGTTTATGATTTATGGAAAAAGGAAAAATTTATCCCCTAGGTGCGGGGGCGGATCTATAGAGGGCCCAGGGGAGGCTCAAGCCCCCCTGAACCCGTAAATTTTATGATATGCAAGTGTAATTTTTGTCCGAAAAATAATTAACCTCCTATGAACGTTTATACTATATATTCGTGTGTCAAAGTACACATAAGATGTGTAGCTTAGTGGATGTTGTGCTTTGTGTTTAGGGCCCTTTGAATAGAGGTCATGTGTTTGAAACATAGCAATTGCTTTATTTTTTCTAAAATGCACGTAGAATAGAAAATCTTATATTTTGCATAACTATTTAATAAAAATTCATATCTATTTTATGACTTATCTTTATTCTTATATTTTAACATTTTTTATTTTTTTTATTTAATATACTAAATTTAAGTCATAACTTGTCAAATTTCACCGACTTATAAGAATATTGTAATTCATTATTCTAGTCTCCGTTTTAAAACTTAGTCTAGCAATGCTTTTATACATTACATAATAAAATTATAATTTTTATCCTTTTAGAGGAATTAGAATATGAATATAACATAACATAATAAAATATTAATATAATTTTAGTGATACTATGTAAAATAGGTATGATGGTGTATTTTTTCCAAAATGTAGGTTTTATGATATTATTTTGCATCAATTTTTTGGTAAATGCTAACTTGTAAATCAGTTTGTTGAACGAACGAGAATCAAAATAGTGTTGCATGTCCATATCTATATTTTGTAATTAATAATTATAAATATATATTTTTTATATTTACCTTAAAAAATTGGAAACAATAACATCCAAACCTCATATATACCAAGCCCCCTCTCATTTTATCTTCTGGATCCGCCCCTACCTAGGTGAATACTTAAAAAATCGTTTCGATCCATTGACGGAGACCGAACCCAGTTAGTATGGATGAAAGTCAGATATCCAAACTGTTGAGACGAAAAAAAAATTGCGGACAGCGTGAACTTTATATTTCTTATGGAGTAGGATATGAAACAATTAATATATTTTAGTAACAAAAACAATTAATGCTTATTGCAAATGTTTTTTACGTAATGAATTGGACTATTTACAAATAGGGTGATTAATCCAAAAGGTCCATAACCAAACTTTCTTTAGCAGGTCCAGCCCATTTCTATATAATTCATAGTTAATAATACCCTTGGTGGACTCTGTGAATATGTTTGGTGGGCTCTGTGAATACGTTTGGTGGGCTCTGTGAATACGAGTGGTGGGCTCTGTACACACGTTTGGTGGGCTCTATACACAAGTTTTGATGAGCTATGTAAAATCAACAATGGTGAAATCAAAATCGAAAGCTCTGTTTCTTCAGTGAAACAATCAGCGAGAAGGATCATTGTGGTAAATCAATTACCACTGAAATCATACAAGGATCATGAAACGCAAAGATAGTGGTTCGATTGGGACGAGGATGCTTTAGTTTTGCAGCTTAAAGATGGATTCTCACCTGACGTTGAAGTGTTCTATGTTTGATGTTTAAAAATCGATGACACTCTTGATAAAACCCAACCAAGATGAAATTGCGCAATTATTACTAGATAAGTTTAAATGTGTCCGAACTTTTTTATCATTTGATTTGCTTACTAAGTACTATCATGGATTCTGTAAGCATTATTTATGGCCTTTGTTTCATTATATGTTACCAATGACCCCATTTCATGGTGTTCGATTCGATAAATCCATGTGGCAAGGTTATGATCAAGCAAACAAACATTTTGCAGATAAAATCATGGAAATTATCGACCCAGAAGAAGATTACGTTCGGATTCATGATTACCATTTAATGGTATTACCCACTTTCTTGCGTAAACGATTTGACAGAATAAACCTAGGGTTCTTTCTCCATAGTCCTTTTGATGGGCTCCGTACACAAATTTTGATGGGCTATGTACACAGGTTTTGATGGGTTCTTGAATTCTCTTATTATCACCATGCCCGGATTGATGAACGGTGATGAGAGCTTTCACTGTTATAACTCTCTATTAAGACAAGAAGAAAAAGATTGATAGGAGAACAAGATAGCAGTTAGAACGAGATTGCTTGGTTGTGGCGGCGGTTTCTTTGCAGGAAAGCGGCTTGGTTGTGGCGGCGGTTGCTTTGCAGGAGAGCAACTGATGAAAATGGTGAAAGGAAGGGCGGAAGTTGCTTTGCAGGAGAGCGGCTTAATTGTGGCGGCAGTTGCTTTGCAGGAGAGCGCCTGGTGATAATGACGAAAGAAAGGGTTGTGGAAGGTTTGGTTCTCAAGACATTTAATATTATAAATAGATATTATAATAATTAGTATAAGGGTATAATTGGTAGTAAAATGGTAGGAATATTATTTTTAAACTCTATAAGGTTAAATTATTGGACTAAACTTAGTTAAACAAGATATTTTTAGATATGTACTTAATTTTCTTACAAATATCTATTATTATATAAGTATATATAAATTAATTTTCAAACTGATAATGATAAAAATGATAGAAGATTCAACTGGTTAAACACCTCGCAACTCTGACAAAAAAATAAAAATAAATAACGCCTCGCAATTTCTTACCCTAGTTTGTATGAGATTGCTAAATGAGCAGGAATCTTTTTCTTAGGAGGTAATTAAAAATTAGAAATTAAAGTACGCAGATGGTTTGGCTGTGTGCCCCTATACGAGGACACTAACCCATGTCTCGCGGGTCTTGGGGTGGGGGTTTATTTCATTCTCAAGACTTGAGGGACAGATTGGAATAAAATCTTACTTTCAAAGAAAAGAAATGATCTGAACATCATAAAATAAAGTATAAATATGATCTTATAATTTCCAAAAAAGAGTTTCTGTCAACTGGCTTCTCTTTCCAATCTTCTTTACGTACCACTCTCCTAATTCAACTCCTTCATTGTATTTGTGTGTTGCTATAGCACGTGTACACCTTTCAAGTTTCAATGTGTTAAAATTATAAGGCTTAACACAAGTGTGGTGTACAGACAAAAAAAAAAGAAAAACACACACAAGTATCACTCATTTTTTTCACCTTAACTTATATCACTTCCTATTAAAACATGTGTTTTTAGTCGAAAAGTAAATGGATTAAACCAGAAAAAATTACATCTTACCCTATCTTTATTAGATAAAAATCCCTAACGAGTAAGTTTGATAATTGAGGAGGAGGTTGAAAATTCCAACGGTTAAACAAAGAGTCACAAAAGAGATTTTCAAATTATTCGAAAACTTACACTTTAAAAAAAGTTAGCTCCTATTCTAGTTTGGTTAATAAGATTGATACAGTCATTCTTAATCTCCACCTTGCCATTTGGATACTTTGAAACTAATTCACAAGCTGTCATTAATCCTCTTACTTCAGTTTCAAAAACAGAACTAACCACCATTGTCTTAGCAAAACCATCCACCATTAGACCTTCTGAATTCCTAACTTTACAAGCAAAAGCAGTTTGGTTAGACGCTTAATCAACAAATGCATCACAATTAATTTTAAAAAAACCAAGTAAAGGGGGTTTCCAAAATGATTTGCTGTCATCTCTAAGGTAATTAACCTGAGTAAGGTTAGGATTAGATCCCAACTCTTCAAAAGTCTCCAAGTTAGGGACATTTATATTATTTCTTTTAGCCTCAGTAGTTAATTTATTTGCTAGAAAAACTCATCATAGGCTATCATAGCATCCTGCAAAATCTTTAGAGGGTCTGGTATTATTCCTTTAAATATACATTTATTTTTTCCCTTCCAAATATACCAAGCAATAAAGAAAGCTAATTCACCTAAGTTTTTGTTTTGATTTTCACTTTCTTTAAGGCTTAGCCTAATAAACTAAACCCATTTCTTAACATTTAAAGATGGTTATGAAAGTGAGTTAAAACTGATTGGACTAGCCATCCAAACAACTCTACCCCAAGAATAATGAAAGAGAAGATGTTCAATATTTTCATCACAAATTCCACAGATTGTACAAGTTGATAAATCAATAGAATTTCTTTTCTTTCTGTTTTCATTAGTGGCCAATCCATTTTCACAATATTTCTAGATAAATTTCTTTATTTATGGCATAATCTTCATTTGCCAAATAAATTTCTAATCTTTAGACTCTAATTTAAATGATGGATCACCTTTTCCTTTGTTAATAAGCATTTCTCCTCTTTGTTGATCCCCTCAAAAGTCTGTTATATAGATCCCTAACTGTCACTTCTCCATTCTTAGAGAAAATCCAAAAAAGAGAATCAACACAGTAGAAAGTAGGGATGAATATACCATAAATGGTTGCTACCATAGAGTGGGGAATAATAAGTTCAATAATTCCATTTTCCATTCTTTCTTTTGAGAGTCAATAAGCTCGGAAACAAAAGTCAATTTACACCCAAGAGGCTTTACAACATTTTTACAATTTGGGATCCAAGAGTCATCCCAAATTTTAATATCCTTACAATCTCCCACATTCAAACTGATATGTTAACAAAAACAATTTCTGCCCTCAATCAAGCTTTTCCATCCCCAAAGGCAGATACTACTTAGAGATGCATTGATTAAATATCCATTTGGAAAATATTTACCTTTCAAAACTTTATAAAGTAAAGAATCTTTCTTATTGAAGATTTTTAAATCATTAGAAGCAAGTAGAGCAAAGTTTTGGCATTGAAAATCCTTAAAGCCTAAACCTCTATCCTCTTTTGAGTTCATTAGAGTTTGCCATTTGATCTAGTGACACCTATCCTCCCTTTGATTGTTCCAATAAAAATTTGAAACTAGGGAGGTAAGATGAGAAGTTACCTTCTTGGGTATCAAGAATACTAACATAATGAAATTTGGAATAACTCCAATAACTGCTTTAACTGAAATTTCTTTACCACTTTTAGATAACATTTTAGTATCCCATCCATCCATCATTTTCAGAACCAATTCAATCAACCATTCTAAGGATTTAACCTTTGATTTACCCTATGAAGAAATAAGTTAACTCAATAGTAAGATTTAAACTCTAAATACATACCCTTCTCGGATATTGAAACAACTCTCCTTCGAATGGCAAGTACATTATTATAAGAGGAAAACAAATCAACTACATAATTGAGGGAGAAAATTTAAAAAGAGATTAGATTTTTTTTCCTAAACTTTTTGAGTTAGCGCTATCTCACTCGGATTTCACCGTGATCACAAGATCCAAATTTTCAACTAAGTAAGCATTTCACCTGATAATTTTTTTACACCGATGACATATCTAATTTACTCCTTGTAGCCGCCTCTAAGAATCCCTCGAACTGTGTGGACCTCACGCCACAAATAAAACTGGAGTCCAATCCTACGTGATAATGGATAACATCATGCTAATCCATAAAATCGGCGGAGCGAGTCTTCCTTGACCCCTCATTGCTCTTAACGTAGAAAGAAGACCGGAGACGGTGAAATTCCGAACTGGGTTCTTTCGATCTCCATTGATCTAATATGTTAGAAAGGTCTATGAATGAACTTGAAACTACTAGGGAGAGTAGGGTTCTTAATACAGATTAATTTGAGGAAAAAACGTGAACTCAGTAATTGCCTAAGTTTGGAACCAATTAAATGCACACATATTGTTTGAGGAAAGTCTAAAACCGAAACTCAATGGATGTACTTCAAGTATTTGTTCCTATTTCAAATGTCAACTGTTGTCTCCCAAGGTGCGATGTTATAAGCTACTAATTCGACACCTCGAGAGAGTTTAACTAACTGAAAGTGTATGGGTCGTTAATAAGTAATAATGTAAGTATAAGAGTTATTGTCTCCATAGAGACTATGTTGGTTAATCTTAGTATCGTGTTTTTAAGAAACGTAGATGGATTTAGCTGTTATACTAAAAGACGAAAATTAAAGTAAGATTTTTGTTTGGTTTTTTTATTAAAACTAAGATGAAATTAAAATTAAACTAATAAACTAATTACTAAAGCAAATAAACTACGAAGAATAGGAGACGAGAGATATAACTCAAGTTGTAAGTGATCTCCTATCATGACAATGATTGAAGGGTTAATTTGGGCAATTCTTGTTAACCAGTATTCTAACTTCCTTTTAACTCCCGTCAGGGTAGATTAGAAGGATACCCAATTATTACAAGAGTACTTGGGTGAGGTTATTATATGCAAAAACTCGGCGCGACAAAGGCCTTAACCTATATGATTATATGGCTTGTCAAACCCGCCAAGATCACTAATGTACACTACACGAATATGAATTCTTTCTGTTCCCAAACGTCTCGCCAAGATGATAGTCTAGGGAACTAAAAGGGTTGCCTATAATTGATCAGGTTATACAAAATGAATAAAATCAATTCATATGCAACAAAATATAAAGACCCAATTCAATTAATGGGAATATCTCAAATATCATTAAAAAAAAATTAATCGTTATGTCAAGGTTCATACAATTATGCAACTCAAGCTAAAGGGACATAGTTCATAATTAAAGCAATAAAACTAAGTGCTAAAAGAATTAGAATCATGTTTAATACAAGAAACTAGTAATAAGTTCCAATTACGTTTTAGGTGTTGTGGGTCCCTTTTAAATAACCCAAGAACATTTTCAAGGAAGAGTAGTGATGTCTTTCTATTTGTGATGATTTAATCTCAGTTTGAGAAATCATTTTTAGTGTTTTAGGAAAGTCTTTAGTCGATTTTATCATGAATTATTATATTTTCTTATTTCTTGTCTTGATTTGATTATTTATTATTTTTAGAGCATATTTGGTTTAATTTATCTATTTAGTGTGAAGTTTTAAAGATATATAATAATTAATTAGATGCCAAATCAGTTCCAAGAGATAAAGGAAAGAAGAATATGATGGAAATCGGAGATAAAGGAAAGAAAAGATAAGTATGGAAAGATAAAGTTGCCAAGTAAATCTGAATTCCAGCAGCTACGTCCATTAAAGTGATCATAACTCAAGATTGGCTTGAATTTTGGAATAATGGGGCTGAAGTAAAGTGATAGAGCTTTCCGAGGCGATCAGTTTCGATATAAAGAACGCGTCAATCGGAGTTGAAACGAAGACGTTATGGCCAAAACAAAACTGCGGAAGTTTATTACATTTTATATATCTTAGGGTTACGAATTAGAGTTGGGCTAGATGTCCAATTACTTGTCTTTCTCTCCAAGAAAACGTTTTAGGGCTTCCTAGACCCCTATAAAAACACCCTTTAACCTTTGTAAAATCATCCTTGCTCAGTTCTAAACTTTATATTTATTCTTAGTCATTCAAGAGAGCAAGATGACATTCATGTATCTTTATTTTAGTTTTATTCCTTCAGGTATGAACTAATTTTTCCCATAGCTTGGGTTTTGCATTATGTATAATCTATGAATTCTATTTTCTTTCTGTCTAAGTTTCTTTGCGAATTATGTTTTAAATTGATTCTAGCTACTTAACCATATATTTGATTTATGTGCTTTGATTTATTGTCTGTCTTAAACCTGATCAATTTAGGGATGTGTTAATAGTAGTTAGAAGGTCACCCAGAAGGGGTGTCTAATTATTGAAACACCACATAAATGTTTAGTGTGCGGAATTAATCCTGACAAGATTTGCCTAACTAGTTAGTCATTAGGGTGTATCTTAATCACCAATAATCATTAGTAGGCCAGTCTAATCTAGGAACTTAATAGTGTAGGAACACCCTATTTGAGTCCCATCGTGATTGTGAGGTCGCCACCCTAGTTCGCTCTTCGGGGATAGAGGGAATTTAGAATCTTGACTACTTATCTAAGAGCTATTATCACCCTTATAAACTGAACTGATAGAAAGATATAGAAGGATTAGTGCATACTAGCAAAACCTAAGCTATATTCTCTCATCTTATTTCTCTCATATTTATTTGACTGTCTTTTATTTTATTTATTGTAGTCATTAATCTCTCGATCAATCATCTTTATTTTCCTGTCTTTTAATTATTATTTGCTACTCTGATTTATTTACCCCTCTGTTAACACATTTAAGTCCCTGAGGAACGAATCTTCTTATCATTAAAACTTGCATACGTCTTGTAATACTTGTAGTACCGCACTAGTCTAGGGTTCTTATTTGCGTTATTTACTCTATTATTTTATCACACCCTAGGCGACACCAAGTTTTTGGCGCCGTTGTCGGGGACTTGTGTCTCGTTAGCGTGTGGGTTATTTAATTTTAGTAGTAGCAGTTTTTAGTTAAGTTTTTATTTTCCAGTTTTTATTTTTACTTTTCTAGATTTACACTTGTTGGTTTGTTTTAGTCTTTTTCAGGTTTTAGCAATGTATCCTTGGCCTCCTCTAGCGAAGCCCGAAAGAAGCTTCAGAGTTTATAACAAACGTATCAGAGAAGACAGAGAACAAAGAAGAGCTATGACACAACATCAAGAAGCAGTAGATCCACCACTAGTGGATCCACCACTTGGTCCATTAGGACATATACCAACACCACCAGGAAATAATAGAAACAACAACAGAATTGAACAAGATCTCTCAGGCTTGGGAGCACCATTTCAAGTTCAACCATTAGGTTATCGTCCTCCAGAGATCCAAAATATCAAGTTCAGGCCTGATCCGGGTATGCTCAGTCAATTCCAGAATTTTGGACTTTATAGTGGTACATCAATACAAGATCCGGTAAGAGCGATTCAGAAGTTCGTGTAGATTTGTGATGTCTATGTTACTCCAGGCATTACACGCGAGCAACTGTATTGTCACATGTTTTCCTTCTTTCTGACCGGCAAAGCTGGTGTTTGGCTAGATAGACAACCACCAGGTACAATTATTACTTGGGCAGAACTTTAAGCCGCATTCTTTAACAATTTTTATCCGAAGAGTATGAGAATCAAAGATCAGAGCGAGCTTGCTAAGTTTTGTCAAGAGAATAGAGAAGAAGTAGGAGACGCATGGACAAGGTTTCAATATTAGTTAGCTAGATTTCCACTCCATGGTTACACCCCCGTCTTTACAGTTAGCTATATTTTACCAAGGTATCAATGCCGAAAGTAGACTGGGGGTAGATAATCTTGGAAAGGGAAATTTTATGTCCATGGATCCTGCAGAAGCCGCCAAAGGTATGGAAAACACAATAGAAACAGAAAGGAGTTGGCCACTTTCGCGAACTCCTGTTACAAATACAGAGGTACACTTTGATTAGATGCAGAAACTGCAAACTCATTTCAATTTTCCGCATTAAAGAATCAAATCAAAGAGATTAAGCTTGAGATGCAAAAGAATTTAGCCGCAGCGAATGTGGTGCAAGAAGAACAGGTTTGTCCACAGTGTAGGGTCACGAATCATACATGGGAAGAGCGCGAAGGAAATTCAACATCTTTTTATTTCATATCCAACCGAGGAAATTATCATTTTGGTAACAGGAATCATTCGGGTATGCAGTACTAAAATCCACTGGGGGCCGCTAATCCAAGTCATTATCAACCTCGTAACCAGAATAATTCTTTCCAACTAAGAGGTCAAGCTCCATATCAGGCAAATCAGAATTATAATCGACCTGCTCCTCCACAACAACCTGCTAATGATGCATATACCGAAGCTTTAGCTCAGAAGGCTTTACCACAATATCTTCAAGAAGGAGTTGTGGGTGATCAACAATTGAAGAATTTTATGGATCTTATGACCACTAATATGCATCCACAGTACGAGAAGTTAAGAGAACAAGAAGCTTCAATTCAGATTTTAGGTGCGCAAGTAGAAGAAATGAACAAAGTTCTTACTAATATTATGGAAGCAAAATAATTGAAAGCTATCGAAGGAGGTGATGCCAATGTTGGGTTCGAAGCTTGTAAGGCTATTCGCCTTGAGATTGAAGAAAATAAGGAAGTACCACATGCTGCAGAAAGTGTCGTGGAAGTTCCAAAAAGTATAGAAGAACCAACCAAGTCTAGCCCCAAGGACTCTGACTGTTCTAAAGAAGAGGATACAGAAAAATCCAAATTTATACAGTTTCTGAGAGATATGCAAGAAGAGATTAGATCGGTTATAGAGTTACAACCTGCTAGAGCTAAAGAGAAAGAGGAAGAAGCCTCAAAAGAGATTAAAGATGAAGTTGCACCTGTTGTGCAAGAAAAAAAAGAAAAAAAAAGGTGGATTCGTCTCAATTTTTCAAAGAGTGTCACCAATTATTCCTGATACAAATCCGAAGGTAAGGCGTATATTCCAGAATATATCAACGCCCAGATTCTTGAGATTGCGAAGAAAGGGCTTACACCACAACAAGTATTCACGCAAGCTATTCCAGAGAAAGAAGCGAGTGTAGATACCAGGAAAGAGACTGTGGCTCATACTGAGAGAGTCTCAAGAAAAGTAGAGAAAGAGTTACCATTGAAGCTCAAAGATCCAGGAAGCTTTAATCTTCCTTTTCAGATAAATGGTACGCTCAAGATGAAAGCTATGTGTGATGTGGGTTCAGGTGTGAATCTTATGCTAAAGTCCGTGCTCGATAGACTTGGACTTCATAAATCAGAAAAGGCTCCAGTGAAGTTGCAGTTTGCTGACAACTCAGTTACCAAGACATGGGAAACAGTAAATGACCGATCAGGTAATATCACCATCCCTACTAACTTTGTTATACTTGATTTCGATGCAGATAAGCAGGTTCGAATCATACTTGGAAGGCCCTTCATGGCCACCAGTCAGAGCATAATCAACTTCTAGGAAGGGACAGTTACCCTTCATGCTAAAAATATATCTGAGACATTCTATGTCTGGGGTAAGAAACAAAGGAAGTCATATCCCACCATTCCTATCATTCATAGCCTTTCACATCACAAAGTCCCTGAAGAAATCCACACAAAGCCTGTGGATATTGAGCCAAAGATTGAGTTTGGGGTCGGCCATGAAGTTGTATGGAAAGCCCACAAACTAGAGAATGGGCCACGAGGTCACAAAGACTCGTGGATGGGACCATATAAAGCCACTGAAGTTGTTTCGGCTAAGGTGGTATAGACCAGGCCCAAGAGGGGCATCAAACAGAGATTAGTAGACGTTCATAGCCTTGCTCATTGCTGGGGAGGCTATATTCGCAAATCTTGATAGAGGTAACACGTCTAACTTTAAAAGACGTTAAATAAAAGTGTTGTACGGGAGACAACCTGCAATTTTTTATGTTTTATGTCTCCAAATTTTGTTTAGTTTAGTTGTTTTTAGTTTATATTGAATTATTGAGAAAGGTATGAGTGTTTTTGATGTTCAGTTACTTAAGAAATCGATTTTGGAAAAGAAAAACGAAAATTCAGCAAAAATCAGACCACACCCTGCGATATACAGCAGGAGAGGTCGGTATACCGCAGGTCCAAAAACCGTGGCGACGGTTTTCGCTATGGTATATTGCCGAGAAGAAGAGGTAAAAACCGTATCGGGTAGCGCGAATACGATATGAACAGCAGACAGGTTCGGTGCACCGCACAAACCTTCCGGTGTACCGCACCATCAAAAATCGTGGCGACAGTTTTCCAATACGGTACAATTAGGAGAAGTATAAGACCAGCTATCTAAAACCGTATCGACTACTCGCGAATACTGTTCTCAATCCCTTAGGTCCGGTGTACCTTGCCAGAGGTCCGGATAACGCACGACGCCGATAGATCCAGTTTTGAAGGGTTATATGATGGGATTTAAAGAAGAGGTTAGTTTTTACACGAATTTATCAATCCTTAATCCTCTCTTTCTTCTCCAAACCTCTCCTAAATCCATTAGAGCTTCATCAAACCTTCACCAAACATCAAAACACTACCCAATCACCATCAAAACATATCCAATCTTTTCTCCACGTCATTATAGAGAAGATTCAACCACTCATATCATATCAAATCACTTTGAATCAAAGAATCAAAAGCTTAAACTTTCGAAACGCATCCAACAATTTCTTAGATCCATACCAATCAAAGACGAACTCATCCTACCCATATATAGAATCATCATCATAACACCTTTCTTAACCCAAATAAAGCTTGTACAACCTATAATCAAGAGTTTCAAAATTCAAGAGTGGTTAAAGCTTTGAGTTGGAGGTCAATTGAGGTGACAAAAAGAACAGAAATATTATCTACTATCAGGGAGATGAATCAAAATAAGGTATTGGGCTCTAGCGAGAAGAAATCAATTGAGAAATGTTCAAGTTCCAATTTGAAAGGTAAAGCAGGCTTAGAAAGTAAAGGAAAGCTAGTTGTGGTAAATTCAAAAAGCAAAAATGTTTCAACTTTAATAAGGAAGACACCACAACCTTTACAAATCGAGAATCCTGTACCCAAGATCAACGAAGCTTCCAAGACCATGTAGCTTCAGCAGAGAAGCACTTAACGGAACTTCCTTTGGCTTATGAGAGAGTATTTGAAGAAGAAGTTGAAGAAGGTAAGTACAAAAGATTAATAGAGATGGGTGATAGATTGGGTTGGTATACATTCATGTTGCGAAGATCGAATTTATGTAGCGAGTTAGTTTCCGATTTCTATTTAGGCCTCTTTAGCCAATATAGTAATGGTTATGTTCCAGTTAGAGGCAAGTTAGTTCCTTTCACAGTTGAGAGATTCGAAACCACTTCCGGTTTAAGAAATTGGTTGGACCATGTAAGTATAGAGAAACGGTGGAAATTATCAAGAATTTCGATTGAAAATTACTTTTTGAGAATGATTAGATAAGGAGAAAGTGCAAGCAGTTAAGGGAGAATTGAAGGCACCTTGGCCTTTCAAATATCTCCAAGCAGATACAAAACTTTGGCACCATTTCCTTACAGCAAATATATTTGGAAACCTAAGAACCTCGGAGGTAATTAAGAAGAACGCAATCTTGTTGAATTTTATTGTAAGGGGAGAAGAAGTAGATGTGGCACAAGTGATCTTTCAGGAGGTCAATATTATTCACCTCATCCTTATACATGCATGATCCAACTTATTTATTTAAACTTAAAGTGGCTTTGAATAACTTCAACCGCGAAGCGTATCAACTTGTCTCTAAACGGAACTTAACCCTCTCTATATCAGCTAAAGAGTCCAAGATATAACATAGATACAAATTTTATGCATAATCTTGATTACTTTGTCATGAATGATGTCCAACTTAATCTATCACCCAAATCTAGAAATCTTCTATACTTATATTCTCAAACTTCTCTTTGAAATACTCTCTCATTTGAAGGGGTGAATTTTGGATCTTTTATTGTGCAATATCTAATAATTTCTTATAAGTTTCCCTCATCTCGGGTATCAGAATCTCTACTTGTAGTGGTTGTGTCATTCTTGATTACAAAATCACAATTTCTTTCTGTTGAGGGCTCAAACTCACCAACACCGGTTTTTCTCTTATCTCTTGACTCGAATTACCCTTTCGCTTCTTCCATAAATTCAAACGATTCTTGTTATTTTTACTCTTAACTTCAACCCATATTTATCTCAATTATTCTCCATCTCCTGAGCACTAACTAATTTCTTTGTTTTACTCGTCATGCCAATTGACCTCCAACTCAAAGTTGCACCACTTTTGAAAGTACTCCTTGATTTTGGGTGGTTTGGTTATTATTTGGGTTAGGTTTGGTACTGGGATGATTTTTAATGATATGGGTATGGTGGAATCTCAAGTGGGTGAAGAGGAATATAAGAAATTTGGAAAAGGGATTTGGAGTTTCTTTTTGGAACAATTCTTGGATTTCTAGGTGTTATGGAATGATTTTGATGGTAGAAATTTAGTTTATGGAGTGGAAAGATGATTTTGGATGTGATTTAATGGTTTTTATCTTGTTTTGATGTGCGGTGAAGGTTTTGTGAAGTTCTAATGGATTTTTGCGTGTTAGAGAACAAGAAGGCTTAAGGATTTGGAACTTGGATTGAACTCAACCTCTTCTTGTAGCTACTCCAGCAGCGTCGTGTGGTGCATCGCATGGGTTGGTGCAGTATACTGCGACCTTGATATTCATCATAACGTGGCACAATATGTAACTTCTCATGATACGGTAGCCGCCGATATGGTCATTGTCGTGTACCGCATGGGTAGGCACGGTATACTGCGACCAATACCGTGACACCTGAGCTAAGGCAAATAGGCTGCCACCTCCCTTCCTCTAAATGTTGTTGTACGAGAAATGACAACCTCTCAATACATATGACGAACAAATACGGCGATGTGGGGTCACCTTGTCAAACTCCCCTCTCTGGCTTGATCGGTGTTAGGGGTGAGTGATGTCTCCTCTTTTGTTCTATTTATATGCCTTTAGCAGACATCAAATTTGGTGAAAATTTGACTAATCCGATAGACTTTTAGTGATAATATGTTATATTTTATTTTCTCTCCTTAGATTTTAGTATTTTTAATTTATTAAGCTTTTGCGCGTAAAATGGTTTGTTTTAGTGAAAAGTTTGTAGGTTTATAATACTAGCAAGGAGAGGAATGAAAAATAGAAGTCTTAGATCGTGTAAAGAAGTCAAAATCTAGAAGAAATATCCCGAGGAGTTGACAAATTTGAGCTGAAAATCTAGAAGGCTGATGGTAATTGTTGATTTCGAGCCACTTAAAGATGGATTCAGCCTCTTAGTTATGAAGAGGATTCGTGCCTTATCAAGTTACGGAGAATTAGCAAGTTGAATGAGTAAATTCGGAGTTAAATTGAGAAAGTTAATGCCGTTTTAGTGGAGGGTGTACATCAGTTACTGGATTTGGACTTGAAAAGTGGACTTGGGTCATTCAATATTTATTTAATTCATTTAAAATAGCCCAAGTCCGAATTTAATAGTATAAATAGACTTTTTGACTTTATTTTTACACACAATTCATTTTCTACAATTCAGAGCGTCAGAGAAAAGAACATAGCTAGGAAGAAGGAAGAAGCCAAGAGCTGGAGAATTCAACATCTCCAAGTCAATAGGCAAATCAAACATCCTAATTAGGTCTTTTATTTTATTCTCTTTCTGTTCAACATGAATTCCCTTATTTTTACTTCGTTCGTTTTAATTTCAATTATGAGCTAAGTTTACATTGTACTTGAGAATCGCAACATAGGTTGAACCCATTCTTGAATAATTAGTGTTTTTCTGATTTGGGATTGAATAATTTAATTTGAGTTTTTATATTACGTTGGTATGCTTATTTATTATCCTGAGAGTCATGAACTAGGGATAAGTTTTAGTACCTAGGCTATTCCATATAGTGGCGTATGGATCACCTTGACGGGGGATTTAGGTATAGAACTAGGTATTTGTCGTTGGTATCCGCCAATGTCATTGACAGGCTTGACTAGCCAATAGTCAAAGTGGTAAGTTTTAATCATCCGAAAGTGGTTTTAATCACCTTGACGGGGTTTAGAAGACCGTAGGAGAGCTTTTAGGTCCACCCTGACGGGGGCTAAGAGATTTTAGAATCCCGACTAGCGTAATAATATTAATTCAACCCTTAAAAGAAAACATTAATTCGGAAAGTTTGCGGTGAAACCCTAGCGTGACTCAAGTACTACTTTTCTCTCGCATCTACCTAAATTACTTGCGTTATTTCTATTCTAGTTTAATTAATTTAGTATTTGAATTACGTTTACATTTTAGTTGTTAATCAAAAACCCCAACAAACATTATATCTTTTACTTTTTCGTATTTGCAATTATTCCACTATTTGATAACATTAGAGTCAACCTATTCCGTCCCTGAGAACGTACTTGTTTATCATATATTACCTGGGACAACTGTACACTTGGAGTTAGTGGTTCCTCTACTTTATCCGCATTAATTCATAACACACAAGGACCCAGCAATGAGCCTCACCATAGAACATTCAACTCTTTTTCAGCCATCCCTGGTATAATCACTGACACCCACATCGATGGTACTCCTAGTGACTCCAAAAAATCCTTAATAAATTCCATCTAATCTAATCATACGCTTTAAAAAGTTCCACTAAAACCGCCATATAACTCTTCTTACCCTTGTAATGTCTCAACACGTAATCAACTTCACTAAGCAATACCATTTTATCAATGGAAGAGCCGTGTGGCAAGAAGCTACTTTGGAAAGGTCCAATATATTCCGCCAACAAAGGACACATCCGATTCACCAAAACCTTCGTGTAAATCTTATAACTCACATTAATCAACTTGATCGGCCTAAACTGTGTGATATACTCCAGGTTCACCAACTTGGGGATTAGATGAACAAGTGTACCAAGAACCTCTCTTGAAAACCGGCCCACCACTAAGGCATGTCTGATCATGTCACAAACTGCGGGCCCCACTATGTCTCAACACTTTTGATGGAAGGCTGTAGTATTCCATCTAGGTCAAGTTCTTTTGCAAAACAGCTATGCGAACTTTATCATTTGATACTTCCCTGCTAAGTGAATCAATGACATCTACCGTGAAAGCTAAAATCGAGGTGACTCAATCTATCCCGGAGAGGCATCCTCAAGTAAAAAAAGGTCCTTAAAGAACCTCCTAAACCAAACCTTCTCGGTCCCGTTATCCACAATCTAATAATGCCTATCATTTCTAATACGCATCTCACCACTCCTCCCCTTATTTATTGGACTCCTTGGTGATAAAACTTTGTATTCCCCTCTCCCTACTTTACCCATTTTGTACACGTTCCCTAAAACCAGTGAATCTCATCATATTCAATTACACTTTTGTATTCCCAATTCAATCTCTTCTCCTACTTGACTAACGAGCATTATAAGACTGTTGCAGATCATTTTGAATACCAGTGATCCTTGCTAGCAGCTTATTTTTGTGCTAGAAAATGTCACCGAATGTATCAAACTCCATAAAGACCTCGTTGTTCTCCCCAAGGAATTTCCCTTCTTTCACCCATTTCTCTTCTACCAATCCTCTAAAACTTTCATGGTGGCACTATGCTGCCTCAAACCGAAAACGCCTATCGACAACATACGGCGTTAACAGTGCGACTAGTGAAATTACAATGGGAACATGATCAAAATGAACACGTGGTAGATGCTTGACTTTTGTTGCCCCTAACATATTATTCTAGTTGATATTACTATAAGATCTATCTATGTGTTTCATGATTCTCATCCCCGAATTCCATGAATAGCTCCAAGTGAATCTGGGGTCTTCGAAACCCAAATCCTCCAGACCACATTGATCTCTCCATCTCTCAAACTTAACCATAGGTCGTGTTGTACCCTCATCTCCTCTCATTTTATCCTCTGTAATCCTTATCTGATTAAATTCTCCAACAACCAGCCATGATTCCCTAATATATCTCGAGGCCTCCTCAAGCGCATCCCAGAGGAAGTCTTAAATCCAATCTTTGGTGCTCGCGTACACTGCAGATAAGATTCAAGACATACATGAAAATATAGAAATTAAAATATTAATTACTTTCTTAGTAGCCAATAAATTCTTGACCAAGATTTCTTTTTGATTCCAAAGAATCCAGATTCCTCCAGAGAAGCCAATTGTCTCAACTCTAATAGACTTTTCCATCCAAAGGGAATTGATGATTCTTTTTACTTCTGACCATACCGCCTTTTTCTCCGCTAAAATAGCGAGAAGAGTCTTATGATGCGCATTAAGATCCTTAAATTCTCGTTTAAACCTTGCACTATTAGTAACTCTACAGTTCAAAAATAATATATTTATCGGGTGATTAGTCGAAGACCAATTCCCTGCAAGATTATCCAGTGTATAAGGGTGTCTCCCTTTTTGTGATAAATAAATCCCACTGTGAGACATATTTTTGTGTTCCTTTTGTGCTCAGATGAGGAATTTTTCCCTATTATTTGATATATTCTTGTTTGTTACCTTGTTTTGGAGATTTGTCACTTTTAGAGCTATTTGCGCGTAATTTGTTTATTAAATGTGAAGATATTAAGTACATGGATGATATGAGATGTCAAATCATGGATAAGAAGTCGAATAAATAAGATCAAATAAGGAAACCAAGAGTAAAGGACAATGAAACTATTTTTACAAAGTGAAAAAGTTGCCAACCAGAATTAAAAAGTGAATTTTTTCGATGCCACGTTAGATTGACAAATAATTTGGATGATCCCTTCTATATCAGTATAGGTATCTGAATCACAATCGTGTGGCCACTTAGATATTTTGATTCGGAGTTGTAAAGAAGATGTTATGCATTCTGCAGCTGGCATGACTCGAACTGTCCACTCTTGAAGGAGGACGATTTTTGGGATGGGCTAGGTCATTAAACCTAGCCCATGACCCAAAAACATTTTTAACAATATAAATATCAGCTCCCATCATTAGAAACTGATCCACTGGCCGCCAGAGATTAATTTCTAAGAAAAATTTCCACCATAAAAGCGATCATGAGGATCTAGAGAAGGAAGAAACAACCCTGGAGTTTCACCGCATCATGCCTGCATTTATCCATCTCTACGACTTTTTGGGTAAATTAGTTTTAGATTTATTTTGTCTATAATTTAGTTCTAAACTATTTATTCAAAGGTTGTATTATTCATAATTTATCTTTTGCTTGGGATAGTAATTGTAAAAACCATTGATTATTGTTTTATGTTAATTGAATTAGGGATTTCCATTGACCTATATGTTTAAATTAATACTAACTATGTTTCGATCAAGTAGTAGGTGGACTAAGTAATTAAGCTAACACCCGAAGTAACGGGGTATAATTTCGGAATTAGCATATAGGCACCTAGTGTGAGGTATTGAACCGAGAGGTCTTGCCCATTACGTAGTCAATAGGGTAGGATCTTAATTCACTGAAAACCCAGGTGTGTAGGTTGCCTCTAAGTCTAACCTAACGGGAATTAGAAAGATATTAGAATCCAAGCTAATGCGAGATTACCCATTCACACTTATTCCTAGAAACGTAATTCAATAGGATAGGTTCATACTTGCTTCCTTAGCTATTATCTTACGTGCATAATTACTTTATTATTTACAAAACAAAACATTCATTCTCTTTGCTTATATTTATATTAATATTTAAAACCAACTAAGCTAATATCGAACAAGACTCTATATAACTACTTAAATCCCTGAGGAACGAACTTAAAAATTACGTACTTATTACTTGTAACAATTCGTACACTTGCGGAGAGTTAATATTGGTTTCCGAGGTGTGTGCGCATTTTATATTTATTATTTTATTACACACTTCGGCCCAACAAGTTTTTGGCACCGCTGCCGGGAATTTTAAAGTTATTTTATTTTGTGTTTAGGATAGTTTAGCAGTGTTACTTTTTCTCAGTTTTACGTTTGTTTTTTTAGTCTCTTTTTCAGGTTTTTCTTTAGGTATGGCGAACTATCTTGTGTTGTTGAATGTAAATGGTGAGTATGGTTGTTTAAGTTGTGGGTTAGTTGGGCATCGTTGGGAAGAGTGTTCTTTCCAACGATCAAATATGAGTGGAGTCATAAATCAAAGTAGTATCTATCAGCCGAGACCGTAAATTTTTTATCTAGGAGGTTCAAGCTATCAAGTTCAAGCTCCACCACAACCAACATATGATCAGTCTCTTACTGACCTTCAACAAACCATGCAGTCTTTCATGAACGTGACGCAAGGGTGTGTTAGAGTTAATGAATAAAGGTTCAACAATTTGGAAGACTCTCTCACTCGTTGCATCAAATCTTTAATGGATAATATTTCAAATAGTGAGGAGAAAATAAATTTTACCACATCATTAGCGCAAGTCATGCAACAACAACATCAAATTATGGAGCAACGATTAGTACCATCTATGCAAGTTTGCCATGGTACAAATATTTAATGAAGATGCCATTCAACATAATATTGATATTAGGTTCGAGGTGTTGTAAGAGTTTATCCTTCAAGGTAAGAAGGACGTCGAATCGCCACAAATTTCACTTAGTGAACTAAAGGATCCAACGAGAGAAGAACGAATCACGTGAAGCATAGATGAGGTAACTGTTGATAATCAATTCGAAGATGAAACCGAACCTTGTACCGATGATATTTTTCTCGTAGAAGACCCATCCAAGCCGAGTTAAGAGGAATCAAATTTAGAAACCTTGGTTGAAGAAGTGACAAAAGAAGAAAAAGACTAGGGTGGATTTTCCACCTAGTACTCCATTGATGTCACCACCCATTCCTATGAAGACTAATCATTCAAAGGGTGGCATCTACAAAGAATTTGTAGAGGCGTTCAACAAAGATAAAACCAACGCCCAAATGCTTGAAATTGATGACGAAGGACTCACACTGCAACAATATTTTGCGGAAGATATCTTGGAAACGAGTGCGAGTGTAGAGATCGAGGAAGAAACTGTGATCCGCATGATCAAAGAGAAGTTGTAAAGAATCCATGTTTTGTACAAGATGCTTGAGTAGGAGCCACTTGAGTTTCCCATTATTCCAATAGTGCTCGAGAAGGTCAAAGAAAAGGACCACCGCCATGAACCCAAAGAAGAAGAAAGCGAAAGGTGAGTTTGGGGTTGGAACCAAGGTTGATTAGATAGTCCCCAAACAAGAAAACTGACTATGAGGTTTCAAGAATGCATGGATGGGACCATTTTTCATTACTCAAGTAGTCACGGTAAAATTGCTAGAGACACAACCCATGGGAGGTCAAAAGCTTCGAATCTTAGATGTTCATTGCCTCACCCGCTATTGGGAAGGCTACATACTCAAGGAATAATGGAGGCAACACATCGAGTTAAACGACCTTAAACAAAAGTGCTTCTTGGGAGACAACCCATGTTTTAATTGCTTCCGTAGTTTATTTTATGTCTTGAGTGTTTATTAGTAAATTTATTTGATGTATATTATGTAATGATAAAGTTATGGAGTGTTTTTTATGTGTAGGTGAGTAGAAGATTGAGTTTGGGATAGAAAACTCAAAAATCGTGTTCACAACAGGTCTAAAATAGTAAATTTCACAGTGCACTGCAGAAATTCTTGGTGTAACGCATGTCTTAATGAACAACACCGAATTTTGAGAGGCCATAACTTTGCGCTAGGGTGTCGGGATTAACTTTCTCTCAAGCCTAAACCACATATTTTAGAGATCTATCCAAGGGTGAAGATTACACCTTGATCGGAATTCATGCTAGAAAGTTATGGCGTGGCGACGATATCCCCACGATCCAAAGTCAGAAAAATTAAACGATTCTTGCGGTATACGCACCACAATTGCGGTGCACCATAAGATGAAAAATAGCGCATGGGATAATTTCGATAAGGTACCTTGCTTGGAAGGATAACGAGATATGTATGGTACACTGCAAGGTTAAAAGAGTGGCCAGGTTTAGTCAATGCGTAAAAGGTCAGAACGAATGCACGGTATATGTCGTACACAGCCTTATACCTGCGGGGTACACCACAACGCGTCGCAAGGAATTAAGTAAGGAGAGGTTAAGTGTTCTTCAACTATACATAAAACCTAAACCTAGCCTCTTTCTTCTTCCCCAATCACCAAAATCCATTATGGCTCAACCCAAACCTTCACCTCACATCAAAATAACACCAAATCACCTAAACTTCATATCCAGATTCATCCTTACATAATTCCAAGCAACAACTAAACACCCAATGCATTTCAAAACTCCTGAAAATCAAGATTCAAGCAAAAAAAAATTCCAAAACGTTTTCCAAAATTCTTCAATCTTCTCACCAAATACATAACCATCTTACCTACATAGAAAAACATCTTCCTCACAATTTTTCCAACATAAATTTCACATGTGGTGTAATTGTGGTTGGAGGTCAAGGGAGATGACACGAAGAACGAAGACACTAAATACTGTGAGGAAGATGAGTAAGAATCAACGCAAAGAAGTGGGTAAGGACAAGAGGAAATTGGAAAGGTAAAGAGATTTCTAGAGTTGAATGATTGGGATGGAATCCATTAGAAGGAAGAGCATTGATGAATGATGGTGATACGAGAAGCTTACATGTAAGAACCAACACCTATATTGGGTGTTGACATGCGAGGCAATAGCCTCGAAGAGTGCGTTCTCTCCCTTACCTACCATTTCTCTAATTGTATATTTGTACATTATGTGTTTGTCGTTATGATTATTGTGTCTATTTCGAGTCGAGCCATGATTCACCTTTGAGTAGAGGGTAAGGATTTGTTATCCCCATCCCCACTTTATGTGATTTAATGCTTTTTAGGTAGATTTTTTTTAGAGATGTCATTGGTGTAGAATGTGTTTAGTGGCCTAAATGCATACTTTTTAGTGAGTTAATGATAGTAGGTAATTTTTTATGAACTAGTTGTATTATATACTTTGAATATGAACATGAAAACACAAATTAATTGTAAAGAAAAGATTAGTAAGCAATGAAATAGAACCAAGTTTTAATCTTAGGAGCCTTAAGTAGTGTGTAGACTGTGAGATCCAAGCTAGTTGCTAAACCCATTTATTGAACGTGCTAGAGGTGAGAAGGTAACTACAATTTCGTAGTTAGGGAAGTGATTAAGGCAGTTCATTGAGACACATTCATTTGTTCCTTTTTAGCTTGATGTCCATATTAAATGAACTATTATCCATCTCAGCCTCCTCTTTCCTTTCTACAGTATTTTATTATCCATGTTACAAGCCATACCCCTTAGATTATAGGACTCTTTCCATATGACATGCGCACGAATCATGATTCTTTGACACTCTTCTATAGAGGTTGAGTTTGGGGTGGTGGGAACGATTATGGGAAACATTATTGGGTTGGTTTTTTTAGCTATGTATTTGTACTATGTGATGATGCACTTGTTCTATATTGTAACCCTTTGTCGGGGTGAAAGAGTAAAAGGTTTGGAAAGAAAGAAAAACTATATTGAAAAGAAAAGAAAAATATTGAGGCACAGTAGCATGACGTCTCACATCAAAAAGAGAGTCATGGCTGACTTGCAAAATAAAAATATATACATTTGGACCAGCAAAATGGATAAATTCTTATGTGATCAGGTGGATTTGTATATTGGTTATTTGGGATGCAAATTAACTGCATAAATGTTGCGTTGAGTGAGAAAATCTTATTAGAGTATCTCAAACTCTAGGGTGACTCGTTGATGGCTAGTTAGGAGAGAGACAAAATCTCACTCTATATTATCCAAATATACGATCATACCATCCCTAAGCCTACATTACAACCGTAGAGACCTTATGAATTTTAATTATGTGATTTACGAGTGATTTAACCTATAGAGAGTAGTTAGATGGATCACTAGAGACTATGTTAGGATCGATGAACACTCTAAAGCCTCCATAATGAACTAAGAAAAGAACCTCTTCTTCGTGTATGGCAAAGCTAATCTAATGTTGAACTTAAATCGTGTTGATTGTTTGTATGATAGGTGTATATATATTAATTAGTTTGTAAATATTATTACATGAAACTCTCTAGGTAGTTTCTTTAGTGCTATTCTTTACATTCTCCTTCTCTCGTGCTTATTTGCAACAATTGATATTTTTAGATTTCCCTATTGTTCTTTATTTTTATTTGTCGGGACGAGAAAGTTTTAAGTTGGGGGTCTTGATGTCTCTTTTTTTGATAAATAAATATCACTGTGATACATCTTGATATGTTCCTTTTGTGCTCAGCTGAGGTGTTTTTCCCTATTATTCTATATATTCTCGTTTCTTACCTTGTTTTAGAGTTTTGTCACTTTTAGAGCTATTTGACGTATAATTTGTTTGTTAAATGTGAAACTCTTAGGTACATGGATGATATGAGATGTTAAAAAAGGATAATAATTCTAGTAAAGAAGATCAAAGAAGGTAACCAAGAGTAATAGACATGGAAACCATTTTTAAAAAGTGAAAGAGTTGTCGACGAAAATTAGAAAGTGAATTTTTTCGATGCCACGTGAGATTGACGAAGAATTTGGATGAGCCCTTGTATATCAGTGTAGGGTTCTGAATCAAGGTCACGTTACCACTGATATTTTGCAATTCGAAGCTGTGATGAAGAAGTTATGCATTCGGCAACTGGCGTGACTCGAACCTGTCCAATCTTGAAGGAGGACGATTTTTGGGATGGGCTAGGTCATATAAACCTATCCCATTACCCAAAAACGTTTTTAGCATTATAAATATGAGCTCCCATCATTAGAAACTGATCCCTTGACCCCCAGAGGTTAATTTCAAAGAAGAATTTCCACCGGATAAGCGATCAGGAGGATCTAAAGAAGGAAGAAACAACTATGGAGCTTCATTGCATCACGCCTGCACTTCTCCATCTCTAAGACTTTTTGGATAAATTAGTTTTAGATTTATTTTGTCTATAATTTAGTTCTAAACTATTTATTCAAAGGTTGTATTATGCATAATTTATCTTTTCCTTCTGATAGTGATTGTAAAATCCATTGATTATTGTTTTCTTTTAATTGAATTTGGGATTATTGTATTTAATTGAATTGGGATCAGGAATTTACATTGACCTATATGTTTGAATTAATACTACCGATATTATGATCAAATAGTAGGTGTCCCAAGTAATTAAGCTAACACCCGAAGTAGTGGGGGTTTAATTGCACAATTAGCATATAGGCGCCTAGTGCGAGGTATTGAACCGAGAGGTCTTGCCTATTAGGTAGTCAACAGGGTAGGAGCTTAAGTCACTGAAAAACCAGGTGTATAGGTTGCCTCTAAGTCTACTGATGTCTCTTCATTTGTGATAATAAAATCTATTTCCGAGACATCATTTTAGTTGTATTTATTAGAGTATAGGTCGATTTTATCATGATTTACTACACTTTCCTATTTTGTGTCTTGAATTAATTATTTATTATTTTTAGAGCATATTGGGTTTAATTAGAGTCCAAGTTGGTTCAAAGAGCTAAAGGAAAGAGGATAAACATGGAAATTGAAGATAAGGAAGTAAAAGCTAAAAATATGGAAAAGGAAAAGCTGCCTTAAATCTGAATTCCAGCACCTAAGACCACAAATCAGCTTATATCTCAAAATCGGTGTGGAATTTGGAGAAACGGTCAAGAGAAAAGTTGACGATCTTTCCGAGACAATGAACTTCGACTACTCATAAGCGTCAAATGGATGAGTATTGAAGCTACTAGGACCAAAACAAAAACGGGGCTGATTCCATGTTTTGGGCTACGAATTTGAGTTGGGCTAGGAGTCCAACACTTACCTTCTCCTTCAAGAAAACGAATTAGGTCTACCTATACACTATAAATACAACCTATTAACATTAGAAAACCATCCTTGACCAAACCTTAAGGTCAGGAAGAAGCTATAACACAAGAAGAGAAGTCTGGAAAGAGCTGTGCATCAATTATGTCTCCTTCAACCTTCAATTCTGTAATTCTTTTCTTTTCTTTCTTTATATGAATTAATTCTATTTAGCTTGAGTTTTAGCATATATGTATGAATCCTAGTTTTGGTTGATATCTATCTAATTTGATTGAATTTATGTTTTGATTTCTCTGATTATGTGTTGGATTTTGAAAGTCCTAGAGGGGGGGTGAATAGGATTACTAATAAGATTAATGCCTAATTAAAAATCTTTTGGACAATTATAAGTTTAAGAAAGAAACTTCTAAGTCAACTAATATATCAAACTCTTAAGGGATCATGCAATGGATAAGCTAAGATGTTCGATATATAATTGATACAAGTAAAACGAGTTTCTAATCTCTAACTACTCTAGATGGCAATATGTTAGATAAACTAGATAATCAATATCACAATATTCATACTAGCATATTATCAAACATATAAAGTGCGGAAAGTAAATAGAGTAGGGATAGAAAGATACACACGATTTATAGTGGTTCGGTTTCCCTACATCCACTACCTAAGGAAGCCTCCTTAGGATTTCAAGCTTTTCACTAAGCTCCCGTGTCTCTCTTAACCGGGTCGAGAACACAATAACCCTTACAACCTCTTCGATAACACGAAGGACAAACACTTGTGCTATCGCAACACAAGGACACCAAGTATACTCCCGATACTCAAACACTTATGCTATCTCAACACAAGGATACCAAGTATACTCCCTATACTTGAATTCTCTCTTAATCTATCTATTACAAGACCTAGACTTAAGAGGATAGATACAAAGTGTTTAAAGGGGTGCAAACAACTTTGCTAGATAATCTCCTAAAGAGTAGATATGACTATAAGCTTGTAAACTCCTCTTTGAGTAGATAATAACTTTGATAGCTCCTTGGATTAACTCCTTAATTGAGTGGATATGAACTATGAAGCTCTTGACACCTTCTTGGATGATAACAATTAAGCCCCTAAGTGTATATGGGTTGAAGGTGTCGTTGTAGCCTTGAAAGACCTTCAATTTATAGCTGCAAAATGCTCCCAACGGTCATAAGACTTGTCTCCAACGGATATATTAATATCCCCAACGGATCTATTCCTTTTGTCTTCATTTTGCTGCAGGAAAACCTTACTCGCGGTGTACCGCGGATATGGTGCGGTGTACCGCACAACTCAACGTGTTGATTTCATAGCATACTGACGGGCTACCCCATGCACCGTGCTCCTGGTCCGTGCCTCACTCCGGTGTACCGCGCTTCAGTCCGGTGTACCGCACACTTTCTTAGCTTACTGGTCGGACCAGCCTATGCACCGCGTCTCTGGTCCGTGGCTCTGCGGTGTACCGCAGGTGTACTCCGGTGTACCGCACCAAAGGTTTAAGACACCTTCTAGTGAGTATATTTTTTACTATGATGCTCGGATTGGAAAACCTTCTTCACGAGAGTTGTAGAGAACATCATTCTTATAAACTTTGTAGTTGATCACTAAAGCTAATTCTCAATGTACACAAAGATAAAGTTAATAGCATTTGTAAGAGAATTAGTTTCTTAAGATATAACAATAAAGATTTGATCTAAATGATGTCAATTGTGCTTTTTGATGAATTTAGAGTGCAAGATAATAAAGTGAAATTAGCACACTAAACAATAGAGGATTTGTCACATTAAAACACCTAATCGATGGGGGCAATATGCCAACAATCTCCCCCTTTTTGATGATGACAAATCAATCACTAAAACACATATGGAGTCTAACTCCCCCTCACAAAAAGCATTAAATCAAAGTGTATGCATTTGTGAGTTTTGTAAAGTGCAAATTTTGAAAGTTTTAGTGCACATATTTCTCCCCCTTTGTCTTCATCAAAAAGACAAGATAAATGTAATTCATAACTAAGGAAGAAGAGCTAAAACTCAAGAGAATAGATTTGAAACAACGATTCTAAGAGTGTGCAAGAGTTTAGGGATTAAAACAATTTTTAGAAGGAGATGCACAAAGATAGATAATTTGAAAGCAAGAGCTAAGGATAGAGACATTTTACCAACTTCTTGATCGATAGGTTTTCATCTTATAAGCTTTCTAACAACGCAACGATTAGTGCAATTATAAGATAAACGATTAGTGCAAACAATTAATCAAGCATTTTAGTTTTTAAAGATAATTTACTAAAAACTCCCCCTCACGAAATGCATAGAGTGTTTGTTTCAATTTTGAAAAGTTTGACCAATAATTTCTCCCCTTTTTACCAATAAGAATATTTGAATCAATTTTAAGAAATCATGGGGTAAATTGTCATTTTTGAAATGCAAAGGGGTCAAGATGTATTTTCCAAAAGTTTAGGGACTAAACGTAATTTTGAAAAACTTCAAGGGACCTAAATGCAATTTTCAACCATTTGAAGAACAAAGATTAATTTGAACAAACTAAAGGGACTATAAAACAATATAGAATAAGATCAAGGATGAATGATGCAATAGTACCTATATCATCAAGGAAAATGTTAGCAACATTAACACATTTAAATAATATCCGAAGCATAAAATTTAAGCAACTAACATTCAACAACGCAAACATAACCAATAATCCAAGTTGAACACATAGCATCTTAAACCACTTATCCAAATTTAACCAAGTAGGATAATATGAAGATTAAAAACACCCAATAAGAAGAATTAATGATTTTAAGAAATCTAGGGGTAAAATTTAAACTTTGAAAAGTATGGGGGTCAAAATGCATTTTTCAAATGTTTAGGGACTAAATGCAATTTTGAAAACCTTCAAGGACCTAAGTATAACTTTCCCAAGACAATAGGGACCTAGGTCTAATTTTCAAGCATAAGAAAGCTAAAAGCAATTTGTTCGAATTATAGGGACCTCAAATTACTATTTTAACCAATAAGGACCACAATGCAAGATAAAACACTAAACCCCGAATCGCGGTGTACCGGACCATTGTTGCGGTGCACCGCACTAAAGCTCGACTAAAAGGAGTAAGAAGAGAGATTAGAAAATAGGCAATTTGCATAAACACCCGAAACTAATTCGAAAACTCCCCAATCGTTTAGAAATATTTTAAAACTACTAAAAGCGCTTTTGTTTTGAAAATATACAACAAGAAAATCCTGAAAACAAATAAAACGATTTATTTCACAAATACCCCTATATATTCTAAAAAATATGAAAAGACCCAAAATCAAGGTTAAGCAATTTTAAGTATGAAAAGGTGGTGGTCCTTTGTGTGTTCTAAAATAAATGCAAAAAATAATCGAACCACAACCGCAAGTGTACGGTTGTCCCAAGTAGTATGTATGATAATACAGATTCGTTCCAAGGACGGATGGTTGATCACAATGTTTAGCAATTAGTGATTGATGCACTTATGAAAGTAAAAGATAATAAAATGTTTGTTTGGTTTTGTTGTTATTAAAACTAAGTAAATGAAAGACAAATATTAAAATGCAAGTAAAAACTAAGACGCAAGGAAAATGATGTAAAACGCAATATGAGATGTAGCACCTGAGAACGCAAGGATCCTCCCAATCCTATTTCCTAACTTATGTTGTTTAAGGGCTAAATTGGTCAATCACAATGGTCGGGATTCTAAATTCCTTATACCCCCGTCAGGGTGGACTATAAGGCGATCCTAGAGTGTCACTAGTCCCGTCAGGGTAAATATGATCCACCGTTGGATGATTAAGTTTTATTACCTCATTGGCCCTAAAATTAGCTAAGTTCGTCAGAATCAATAGCTTCTATTTTAGATTAAATAAATATTTCCGTACCTAAACCCTCCGTCAGGATGATCCAATCGCCACTAATTGGAATAGCCTAGATACTAACACCTGTTCTTAGTTAGCTACTCTAAAAACAGTAAAATAATCTCAATTTATTGAAAAGAGTAAAAGCCCTAATTTAGTTTAATTCAATAAAAACCCAAATTCAACATTCGTTAATTAATAAGATTGGGATTCACCCATTATTTGTTCTCAAGCACTATCAATTGTTTAGCTCATATTAAAAAGAAATACTAAATTAAAAATAATAAAATTCATATTGTTTACAGAAAGAAAATACAGAGAAACCTAATTTCGGAATTGGGTTGGCTGCGAATTGGAGATAAAGACCGTCTCCATCTCTTGGCTTCTTCTTTTCCTTGTTTCTGCTTCTTCTCCGGACACTCTCTTCTAAGGATGATTTTGATTTGAAGAATAAATTGAGAGGTGAGAAATACTGAGGTCAAAATCTCCTTTTATAAGGTTAAAAACGGATTAGGGCTTGGACCTAATAATAAAACACTAATTAAATGTCCAAGCCCAATTTCTAAGCCCAAAATCCCGTAACTGCTGATACACCTTCACTAAAACGGCTTTTCCCGATGCGTTACAACTCCGATTGACCTCATTCCAGTTGCTAAAGTTCCGTAACTCGATAAGGAATGATTTCTCTTCAAAGGTCAACAGCTAAATCATCGCTTAAGCACCTCGAAATCAGCAATCTATGGCCTGGAAAATGGATTTTCAGCTCTAAAAATAATATCTTCGGGATTTATCTTCGAGTTTTGACTCTATCTCTTGATCTTTGACTTTCTCCTCGGTTTCCTCTTCTAGCTAACATTTAAAACCTGTAAAAATCTTCACCAAAAATACCAATATTACGCGCAAAAGCTTAATAAATCAAAAATGCTAGAAATAAAAGAGGAAAATCATATTATTGCATTTTTAGCTCAAAAGTCTATCAAAATATTCAATTAAACATAAAAAATGATGTCTCCCAAGGGTCGAAAATAAGAACATTTAGGGAGACATCAAGACCCCCAACTCAAACCTTTGTCGTCCCGACAAAGCAAAACTAAAAACAAGGAGAATGAAGTAGATGCAAGAGAAAATAGAAGCTAGCAAATAAACCCTAAAGCGATTCTCAAAATAAATCTCATATAGCAAACTCTAGAAATTAATATACACATACACTAATCATGCAACATCAAACCTAAATAATCTCAATCATAAATTAAAGTCGCAATGCTTGAAGGTTACACTTGTACTCATCTCTGTATGATGGCTATAGGGTGGTCATTAATCCTAAATCGCTTTGAACGCTCCACCTAGTATATTCCCTATTAACAGAATTATAAATTCACTATGCACTTAGAAATCACGAGGTCTTTATGGTTATAATATTGGCTTAAGGACGGGTGTGGATGTATATTTGGTAAATTTGAAGTGAGCTTTTGGCTCTCTCCTCACTTACCATCAACAATGTCCTCGAGCTTGAGTTAACGCTCAAAATATGTTCTCACTCACCCATATACGCAACATTTTAGCGTCCCATGTCTACCCACTATAAACAAGATGATTTTCAGAAAAATTCCACTTTGCCGGTTTATTTTTTTCTTTCTTTTTTTTTTTATTTTCTTTTTTCATTTTTTTGTACAAGATACCCATGACCCTCGTTTTGATGTGAAAAGTCATGTCTCTTATAATTTTCTTTTTCTTTTTCTCTCTCTTTTTTTTTTTCTTTTCAAATCCCGGCAAAGGGTTACAAATAATAATATCATCTACCTTTTTGTGCCTCAATACAAACACATATAATCTTCCCATTAAATTCCCCATAAGTGGTCCCACCACCCCAAACTCAAGCTCGAGACACGTCTCAGGATTGTGATTCAAGTGCGGGTCATATGGTCATGCCTAATAATCTAAGGGATAATGGCTTATATCGTGGCTACAAAGAAAAGGCTAAAGGCTCAAAGTGGGCTAAGACGGATAATAATTAATACAAGGGATAGAAGGCTAAAAAGGCACAAATGGCTAACAAAGAACTGCCCCTATCATTTTCCTAAGTACATAGCTTGTCTTTAGTTCATATCTAGGTGGGTTCTCTACTAATTAGAATTTCACGTTCTACACACCAAACATATTCCTTGATTACAAGCTTACTTCATTTGCATTGTTCATTAATTTTTCCTATCAATTACCTATGTTCGCATGCAATTGTAAGTGCGTTTTATATCAATCCCTAAAGTCCACTATTTACTATCATAGATTTATCAAAAGTATGCTTAAAGGGATATTTAAAAATTTCTACAGTCAAACGCAACTCCGAAAATTCTTTTATTGAAAGCAAATAAAGCAAATAACACATCAAAACTGGGATGAGGCAACGAACCCCACCCCAAACTCAAAAATGAGTCGTGTCCCCACGACTTGAAAAGACTCAATAAAGCAATTAAACTAATATACACTAAATGAGAAAGGATAGGAAAACATATCTGTATCGGCACTAGGCCGATTACGTGTAGTCTCATGTTGAAGTTTTGAATACTTCTTTATCAAGCTTAAAAGATCATGTTTGTTGCGTTCATCTTGAATAAAGTGTTCTTCATTACTTCGAACTCTCATGTCATATTTTCCAAGTCTTCATCTTTTCCTAACCCTCTAAATCATCATCTCTTCTACGAAAATCTTTCCTCAACATCCAACTTTTTATCTTCATCATGTTCTTCGTACCTTTTCCAACCTTCATGGTCATCTTTGATGACCCCAAACTCAATTTTTCACCTACTTAAAGATTACTTGCAAAATATATAATATTAATATGCTCAAACAATTCACAATTCCTCCGCTAAATAACTAAAATAAATCTTAATTCCCAACTGGTAATAGAAATAAAAGAATAGTTCTAGCTATTTTACCGGATTGGCCATGGAATTTATGATGATTTGATACCTTGCACTTGCAATCTCCAACCTTCAAATTACCAAAGCTTTTGATGAAATTTGTGTCTCTTGATATTGTTGAAAGTGGCACAGTAGTGGAATTTGTGATTTAGTTGAGATGGGTATTTAATATCTATGGTGTTGAAAAGGTTTAAAGGATATAATTTAAGCTTTGGTGAAGAAATTTTTGGGTTAAAACTTGAATTTCTTGGTGTTTTTGGAAAGATTTGTGATTGATTATATGTTGGGATGATGTTTAGAGGTAAGGATTGGTGATATATTGGTGTTTTGATGATGGAATTTAAGTGTTTTTGGAGCTTTGGTTCGTCATCAATGGTGCTAAGTGGAGACGCAACCACGAGACGCAACTAATGCCGGGCCTCAAAACGCTGGGTCAGAAACTTTTAGCTGTTTATACGAAATTTTCGACTTCACCATTGGATAGAGCTCGAAAAGTTATGCGGTTTAGGCTCAAGAAAAAGTTAATTCCGACCTCCGAGCGTCAAGTTATGATCTTCCGAAGTTTTGATACCTGGGGTACAGCACCGAAAACGGGTACCCGCATTCTACAAACCGGGTACCCGGTTTCTACTGTATTGGAACCCAAAATTTTCATTCTTTTTCGTTCTAGGTACCCCAAACTCGTGACCTTTACTCCTGTAATCATCAAAAACACCAACCTTCCTCATTTCTTACAAATAAACACTAAAATTACGAAAATCAAACTAATTTAAACTACGAATTCAAAAGACATGAAAGCAATTTAAAACATGGGTTGTCTCCCAAGAAGCACTTTTGTTTATTACGTCTTTAAGTTCGACGCGTTACCTTCCATGAAGATGGTATTGAGGCCCTTGCGGTGTTCCTCCGCTTAAACTCGCCTCTTCCTTGACGTAAAAGCTTAAGAACCTCCCCCCTTAAAATTTTATTTAATCGATCTCTAAAAGGAGGTGGGTAAGTACTTCGTTTCGCCTTCTTACTTTCATGACGAAACTCATTTTCCACCACATTAGAGTAGATAACCGTTCTCAACGGTATAAGCTTATTTTTATTCCTTGTTTCAATCTCAGATTCATCTTTAAAATGTGGTGGGTAGGTGCTTCTCCTTGCCTTTTTGCTCTCGCGGTGTGGCACCTTGCTTGTATAACACATATTGATCATTTGTGGTAGTCGAGGTGATTCTGATTTTTCATCTTTAATAATGATTTGTGGTAGAGATGGTGATTGGTGAACTTTTTGTGGCGGATATTCAATTTCTATTTTATCTTTAACCTTCAATTCTTCAATTGATTCTCCAACCATTTCACATTCGTCTTCACTTTCAACCCAATCTTCCACTATTACCTCATAATATTCTTTCTGTGAAATTTCTCTAATCTCGATCACCTCTTCCTCCCTTTTTCGTTCTATACCTTGATCATGTACACACACCATAGGAATAGCAATCTCTGTGTTAACTTCTAGGATTTGCGTTGCTACTCCTTCTTCCACTATGCTAACAAGATTCTCACCTTCTTTCAACACCTCCTCCTCAACAACTTCTTCCAATTGATCTGTTCCATCCCTCGAGGGAGTGGGACCTTCATAAGACTTACTACCACTTTCAGCTAAGTTAAGAGAGTTGTTTCGGGCATCCCATTCATCTAGGCTCTGTTGTATGAGTGCATGGGTGGCTTTGAATTCCTCGTCTCTTTTCTTACGTTCTGGCTCTCCTGCCTGAAATTCCTCGAGTAGGCGATTGGCTTTTTCTAGTAGTATATCATGCTGATTTTGATGAGGTGGATACTGTTGAATGTTTTCAACCCAATGGTGGTTCCATACTTGTTCTTGTTGATAGTGATATGGCGTGTGTTGTTGATTATTCCCGATCCATTGATTGTTCCATCCTTGCTCTTGCGGGTATTGATAAGGTTGTTGGTAGAAGTTACTACCCCATTGTTGTTGTCCCGAAGAGTCTTCCCAATAGTCATATGGATCGGGATCTGGGTAATGTCCTCTATACATCTTTAATTAAATTTCTTGATCATTACCTGAATAAAGCACCTGTAAAAACAAAACAAAACAAACACAAGCGTAAAACTGAAAAATAAAAATAAATGCAACTATCACTAAAGGATAAACACCGTGGTCACACGCTACCGTCCCCGGCAGCGGCGCCAAAAACTTGGTGGTCCTTTGTGTGTTCTAAAATAAATGCAAAAGATAATCGAACCACAACCGCAAGTGTACGGTTGTCCCAAGTAGTATGTATGATAATACAGATTCGTTCCAAGGACGGATGGTTGATCACAATGTTTAGCAATTAGTGATTGATGCACTTATGAAAGTAAAAGATAATAAAATGTTTGTTTGGTTTTGTTGTTATTAAAACTAAGTAAATGAAAGACAAATATTAAAATGCAAGTAAAAACTAAGACGCAAGGAAAATGATGTAAAACGCAATATGAGATGTAGCACCTGAGAACGCAAGGATCCTCCCAATCCTATTTCCTAACTTATGTTGTTTAAGGGCTAAATTGGTCAATCACAATGGTCGGGATTCTAAATTCCTTATACCCCCGTCAGGGTGGACTATAAGGCGATCCTAGAGTGTCACTAGTCCCGTCAGGGTAAATATGATCCACCGTTGGATGATTAAGTTTTATTACCTCATTGGCCCTAAAATTAGCTAAGTTCGTCAGAATCAATAGCTTCTATTTTAGATTAAATAAATATTTCCGTACCTAAACCCTCCGTCAGGATGATCCAATCGCCACTAATTGGAATAGCCTAGATACTAACACCTGTTCTTAGTTAGCTACTCTAAAAACAGTAAAATAATCTCAATTTATTGAAAAGAGTAAAAGCCCTAATTTAGTTTAATTCAATAAAAACCCAAATTCAACATTCGTTAATTAATAAGATTGGGATTCACCCATTATTTGTTCTCAAGCACTATCAATTGTTTAGCTCATATTAAAAAGAAATACTAAATTAAAAATAATAAAATTCATATTGTTTACAGAAAGAAAATACAGAGAAACCTAATTTCGGAATTGGGTTGGCTGCGAATTGGAGATAAAGACCGTCTCCATCTCTTGGCTTCTTCTTTTCCTTGTTTCTGCTTCTTCTCCGGACACTCTCTTCTAAGGATGATTTTGATTTGAAGAATAAATTGAGAGGTGAGAAATACTGAGGTCAAAATCTCCTTTTATAAGGTTAAAAACGGATTAGGGCTTGGACCTAATAATAAAACACTAATTAAATGTCCAAGCCCAATTTCTAAGCCCAAAATCCCGTAACTGCTGATACACCTTCACTAAAACGGCTTTTCCCGATGCGTTACAACTCCGATTGACCTCATTCCAGTTGCTAAAGTTCCGTAACTCGATAAGGAATGATTTCTCTTCAAAGGTCAACAGCTAAATCATCGCTTAAGCACCTCGAAATCAGCAATCTATGGCCTGGAAAATGGATTTTCAGCTCTAAAAATAATATCTTCGGGATTTATCTTCGAGTTTTGACTCTATCTCTTGATCTTTGACTTTCTCCTCGGTTTCCTCTTCTAGCTAACATTTAAAACCTGTAAAAATCTTCACCAAAAATACCAATATTACGCGCAAAAGCTTAATAAATCAAAAATGCTAGAAATAAAAGAGGAAAATCATATTATTGCATTTTTAGCTCAAAAGTCTATCAAAATATTCAATTAAACATAAAAAATGATGTCTCCCAAGGGTCGAAAATAAGAACATTTAGGGAGACATCAAAAGGTCAAGACACACAAGATATTTGCACAAAAGGGAATAAACCATATAAGCATATAATGAAGCACAACATATAGATAGTAAGGCTAAACAAATTCATGCAAATGAGTTAATGACCAATAATGGATTAACTTCCCATAATTCTATGCATAAAAACATTTTTGAAATGCTATGGAAAATGCAAAAGATTGTCGGAAAAATATTTTGAAAAGCAATATCGTTAAAAACTCACCCATATGAAAATGCAAATTTGTGATCAAAGATAAATTAAGATTTGAAAGAGTAAACTAATATCTTTGATCTTTTTCCCTTTTATCAATCAATAGGCACTTTTAAAAGGATATAAAAACTTGTAAGAATAAAAAGTGCAATTTATAAAAGTTGAGGGACAAAAAAGGCAATTTCACATAGTAGGGACTAAAAATGCAATTTTTCAAAAATATGAACTAAAATGGCAAATTTTACATGTGAAAGATTATGAAGTCCAAACTATGACACTTTGGAGAATTTTATAACTATGAGGGGTCAAAGTGCAATTTTGAAAATTTTGGGGACGAAAATGCAATTACCAACATTCTAAGAGCTAAAGTGCAAAAGCATCATTCATGAGAATTAGATGCAATAACACTAATAACATTAAAACAATGATTAGTATCACAAGATAATATCCAAAGATAAAACATGATAACAACAAACACAACTAATCAAATCACAACTCAAAACATAATTAAAAACGCAAGCCATAAGGAGGAAACGCAATATAATATACGAGATAAAGAAAAGAAATCACCGGATTTTCCTTTTTCGAGATTTAAGCGTTCTTTCGTATATTAATTCTTCCATTTGTTTCCTCCAAGCAAAGTAACGATTACCTACAAGAAAATGGAGGTTGTGTAGAAAACAACTCTTCCAAAAGATTAGATTCCAAATCGTTTACTCTACTAACGGTTAAGCTATTCACGTAGAGTTAGGCTCTGATACCAATTGAAAGTCCTAGAGGGGGGGTGAATAGGATTACTAATAAGATTAATGCCTAATTAAAAATCTTTTGGACAATTATAAGTTTAAGAAAGAAACTTCTAAGTCAACTAATATATCAAACTCTTAAGGGATCATGCAATGGATAAGCTAAGATGTTCGATATATAATTGATACAAGTAAAACGAGTTTCTAATCTCTAACTACTCTAGATGGCAATATGTTAGATAAACTAGATAATCAATATCACAATATTCATACTAGCATATTATCAAACATATAAAGTGCGGAAAGTAAATAGAGTAGGGATAGAAAGATACACACGATTTATAGTGGTTCGGTTTCCCTACATCCACTACCTAAGGAAGCCTCCTTAGGATTTCAAGCTTTTCACTAAGCTCCCGTGTCTCTCTTAACCGGGTCGAGAACACAATAACCCTTACAACCTCTTCGATAACACGAAGGACAAACACTTGTGCTATCGCAACACAAGGACACCAAGTATACTCCCGATACTCAAACACTTATGCTATCTCAACACAAGGATACCAAGTATACTCCCTATACTTGAATTCTCTCTTAATCTATCTATTACAAGACCTAGACTTAAGAGGATAGATACAAAGTGTTTAAAGGGGTGCAAACAACTTTGCTAGATAATCTCCTAAAGAGTAGATATGACTATAAGCTTGTAAACTCCTCTTTGAGTAGATAATAACTTTGATAGCTCCTTGGATTAACTCCTTAATTGAGTGGATATGAACTATGAAGCTCTTGACACCTTCTTGGATGATAACAATTAAGCCCCTAAGTGTATATGGGTTGAAGGTGTCGTTGTAGCCTTGAAAGACCTTCAATTTATAGCTGCAAAATGCTCCCAACGGTCATAAGACTTGTCTCCAACGGATATATTAATATCCCCAACGGATCTATTCCTTTTGTCTTCATTTTGCTGCAGGAAAACCTTACTCGCGGTGTACCGCGGATATGGTGCGGTGTACCGCACAACTCAACGTGTTGATTTCATAGCATACTGACGGGCTACCCCATGCACCGTGCTCCTGGTCCGTGCCTCACTCCGGTGTACCGCGCTTCAGTCCGGTGTACCGCACACTTTCTTAGCTTACTGGTCGGACCAGCCTATGCACCGCGTCTCTGGTCCGTGGCTCTGCGGTGTACCGCAGGTGTACTCCGGTGTACCGCATCAAAGGTTTAAGACACCTTCTAGTGAGTATATTTTTTACTATGATGCTCGGATTGGAAAACCTTCTTCACGAGAGTTGTAGAGAACATCATTCTTATAAACTTTGTAGTTGATCACTAAAGCTAATTCTCAATGTACACAAAGATAAAGTTAATAGCATTTGTAAGAGAATTAGTTTCTTAAGATATAACAATAAAGATTTGATCTAAATGATGTCAATTGTGCTTTTTGATGAATTTAGAGTGCAAGATAATAAAGTGAAATTAGCACACTAAACAATAGAGGATTTGTCACATTAAAACACCTAATCGATGGGGGCAATATGCCAACAGATTTATATTATGTGTTCTTTACGGTGTACAACGTATAGGATTACCATCATAGTAGTTAGATAACCGGTATATCTGACTATAGAATTAGCACATAACGTCTAGAAAAAGGTTTGATCTGATAACCCAGCCTAACTAGATAGTCAATGGTTTAGTGTATTGCTATTTAATCAATTGCAGGAACAGTTTGCTTAGGTTGTTATTGAAACAGGTAAACCCTATTTGAAACTACCTAGCTCAATTGAAACCAAACCATTGAAATACTATATGATTCATACCTTACATGTTTAGAACGGCAAAACTAGTGGGGATTACTTGCTAATTACTCAAGCTAAACTCTCATACTATCTTCTTTTCTTTTATTTACTTTTCTGTCTTTTAATTTATTAGTTTAGTTTTATTATTTAAAAATCAAATGAATATCTATCTATCTCTTCTTTCTACTTGCGTATTATCTGTTCTAACTCTCATATTTGCACTTGAATATTTGCATAAGTTCTTCTTCACCTTCGTAGTCCCTGAGGAACAAATTCTACTTATTCATTAAAACTTGCATACGATCTGTATACTTGCAGAACCGTGCTCAGCTTAGGGTGTTTATTTGCACTTATTTTATACATCTTTTTATCACACCTTAGGCGACACCAAGTTTTTGGCGCCGCTGCCGGGGACTACATCGTAAGTCCTTGTGCAATTATCTAGTGCTTATATCTTAGTTAGTTATATTTTACGGTTTTCTTTTTTGTTTTTGTTTTTACAGATTTTTACAGATTGAGAATCCAAGGAGACTTGATCTTCCCATCACATATAGAGTGCAACCACGGGGAATCCGCACTCCAGAAATCCAAGCCGCCAATTTTAGACCAGATCCAGGTACGATAGCGCAATTTGCGAGTCATGGACAATTTAGCGGTGCTGCACAACAAGATCCGGTCCGGTATGTTCAGAAATTTATGCAGATCTGTGACGTTTATATTACCAGAGGCGTTACAAAGGAGCAGATGTATTACATTATGTTCCAGTTCTTTTTGACCGGAAGTGCAAGCGATTGGTATGATACCCAAACGCTCTCATGTTATTCCAAATTGGGACAAGCTTGAATCCAAATTCCTAGACCGACTTTATCCGGTTAGTAGAAGATTAAAAGATATGTTGGAGCTCGAACAATTTATGAAGGAAGACGGAGAAAGTTTGGGTGAAGCATGGTTACGTTTTAACGAGATGAAGGCGAGATGTCCATGCCATACATCATCGCCAGAATATTCATTAACCATGTTCTATGGAGGACTTAATGACGAGTCCATAAAAAAAGAGCAGATATGTTAGGAGGTAAAGGTTTTGTGTTGTTAGATCTTGAAGAAGCTGAAAACATTATGGAGAATGTTCTTGAGAACGAGAGAAGTTGGCCAGTTGCATCAGAAAAACAAGAAGAGCCCTTAGAATCTCTAAGGCTCAAGGAGTTAAACCAACAACTTGAGGAATTACGAGAACAAGCACGAACAATAGCTCAGGTGAATCTAGTACCTACTTTACCTTTATGTCCAAGTTGTGGAGCAAGAAATCATTCGTGGGAGAATTGCATGAATAATAAAGCTTCAAATTCCTTCGTATCTCATTAAAGAAACCATTATTCTAATGGTCATTATCAAGGAAGTTACGCTAATTATCAGCCCCCACAAAATCAAAATTGGGTCGGAAATCAAGAGACTTATTATCAACCTCGACCTCAAGCTTACTATCCACAACAACCTATCTATCAAGAAGCGCCGATTTACAAAGAAATCTATCAAGAAGCGTCGAAATCTAAAGAAGCTTATCAAGAACTTTTAATGCAACAAGCTCCACAAAAGAAACCTTCGAGTTTGAATTCAAGTATGGCTACAATGGTGAAAGTAATGGAAGAAAATATGAAGATAAGCCAGCAAAGAATCCAAACCTAATCCAAGGTAATTAAGAACCTTGAGCATACAATATCACGAATGGCGAGTGCATTACAAAATAGGCCAAAAAGGCAAATCCCAAGTGATACTGTTGTTCCTAAAGATCATGTTTGTCATGCAATTGAATTAAGAAGTGGAAAACAATTACCTCCACCCAGAGTAGAACCAGAACCAACCTCTATTCCTGAAAAAGTGGTTGAAGAAACAGTTAAAGACAAGGTTGATGAGGTAATTGAACAAACAAGTGTCCCAGAGAAGACACTAGAAAAGAAAGAGAGCCCAGTGGTAACCAACACACGTCCTCCTCCACCATTACCGTCACGTGTCAGAAATCAGAACAATGAAAAAGTTTTAAAGAAGTTCCTTGACATGGTGAACGAGTTGAAGATCAACATCCCGTTTGTAGAAGCTCTGACAAGAATAACAAAATATCGTAAGTTCATGAAGTACATTCTTTGTAACAAACAAGGGACGAATGGATTGCCAGAGGAGTGCAAAGCAACAAACGAATTAGAGTTACCACAAAACACGCAATCACCCCGGAACTTATGGATGAAACCACCTATTGCTACAAAGAATAGATCTGAAAAGTTCATGGGAGTTAGAGGCAAGGGATTTAAATTCCGCAAACCATAACCGAGGTAACACGTCTAACTTTAAAAGACGTTAAACAAAAGTGCTATACGGGAGACAACCCGTAGTTTCTTTTATGTTTTCATATTTTTATGTTTTTAATTCATGTTTAGTTTAGTTACTTTTATTTGATATTGCATATTTGAGGAAGGTATTAGTGTTTTTGATGTTTAGGTATTAGAGAAATCGAATTTGGGAGGAAAAACACAATTTTTGGAAAAGACGTGTCACAACACCGGTATACCGGGCCCTAGAGCCGGTATACTGCAGGTCATACCCGAGCCCACGGGGTAAGCCACGTGTTTTATGCCGAGAGGTCCAGATTTTGAGAGATGACAGCTCCGGTATACCGGGCCATACCTCTAGTATACCGCCCAAAGCAAAAAGGGTGCCCACGTGTTCAAGCCTCGGGTATTTTGACGTAACTCGACCTGGAAGAAGAATAGCTCCGGTATACCGCCCACACCCGCTGTGTCGGAAAAAAATTAATTCTGGACACAATCTGAGAAAAATCGGCAAGTCATATCATTGCGCTCGGATGTCGAAATCAGGTGATCTTTGAGCCTAAACTGCATAACTTTTTGAGATCTAGTTGTTGGGGAGGTTGTCGTTCTCGACCAGTATGCTGGCCAGAATTCCGGTATGCCGGCCAGAAAACCCGAGCCCACGGGTGCGAGTCATGTGTTCTATGCCGAAAGGTCCATTTCGAAAGCAAGTAACTCCGGTATACCGGGCCCTACAGCCGGTATACTTCCCGAAACTGCTGGAGAGAGGAAATTTTCGCGTTTTCAGGTTATAAGGGTGAGGAGGTTGCTCTATTACGAATTTTTCAATCCTTAAGCTTCTCCTTCTTCCCCAAACCTCTCCCAACTCCATGGAAGCTTCATCAAACCTTCCCTAATCATCAAAACACTACCCAATCATCATAAAAACACATCCAATCCTTTCTCCACGTCATTAAAAAGAAAATTCAACCACCCAAGTCATACCAAAACACATTGAATCCAAGAATCAAAAGCTTAAATTTCAGAAATTCATACTACAATTTCTTAAATCCATACCAATACATGAAGAATCCATCTTACCCACATAGATAATCATCATCAAAACACCTTTCCTAACCCAAATAAAGCTTGTACAACCAATAATCAAGAGTTTCAAATTTCAAGAGTGGTTAAAGCTTTGAGTTGGGGGTCAATTGAGATGATTAAGAGAACATAAAAATTTTCTACTGAAAGAGAGATGAAGAAAAGCAAGGTATTGGGTTTTATTGAGAATAAATCAAGTGAGGAAAGTTCTAGTTCCAACACAAAGGGTAAAACAGGTCAAGAGAAGAGAGGTCAGCTAGCTGTGTTTGATTCAATGGGCAAAAAAGTTCCATCTTTAGTGAAGAAAACAACACAACCTCTACAATTCGAAGGCCCTACACCCGAAAAAAAAAAAAAAGCTTCAATGACCATGATAGCTTCTCCAAAGAAACAATTAAAGGAACTACCTTTTGCTTATGAGAAAGTATTTGAAGAAGAAGTTGGTAAAGGAGAATACAAGAAGGTTCTTGGAGATTTGGAAAGATTGGGTTGGTCTACGTTAATGGTAAGACGTTCTAAAAAACGTTCTTTTTGTTGAATTGTAATTTGAGTGGAAAAGAAGAAGATGTGGCACAGTTGATCTATGAGGAGGTGATACGATTTTCGATCTCTCCCGTCTCGTTATTTAATGCAATATCCTACAATGATCACGTGTCTTGATCGGAAAGCGAATAAAGAAGTTGGGTGAAAAAGAAACACATGAGTTTAAGATGAGTAACAATATTTACAATGCTTGGATCATTAAAGTTTTGAGAGTAATTACACAACTTTCAAAAGAAGAAAAGGAGTTCATCATAACACTCCGTGAGCAATTAAAGAACAATCCAGCAAAATCCTATCTTGGATGTCGATAAGGCGAGGTAATAGCCTCGAAGAGTATGTTTTCTTTCTTCCCTACCATTTCTTTATGTGAAATATGTACGCTAATTTTAAATTTTGTTTAGTTCATGATTTTTTTTTCGAGTCGTGGGGACACGGCTCATTTTTGAGTTAGGAGTGAGGATTCGTTGTCCTCATCTTCCTATTTGTTTTTTGCATAAAATTTAAATTTTTTAGGTTGAATTAAGGCATAGAATATGTTGAATGTACCTATTTGAGCATGATCTAATTAGCTCAATGATAGTAAGTAGTATGTTTTTTTAAAGGTGTTACAAATATGTTTAGTATGCATGTATGAAAACAGGAAATAAAAGATAGAAAAGTTAATGAGCAATGCTAAAGAGTTATGTTGAAACTTATGGAGAGTTATTTGGTGTATAGAACGTGAGGTTTGAAATTAGTTGAAAACCCGCTTATCTATGAATTAATAATGAAAAAGTAACAAAATCCGGTAGTTAGAAAAATGAATAAGGCAGTTCTCTCATATTGAAGCCACTTGAAGCCTTTTATACCTTCTCACCCTTTTATGTGATTATTGTTATTATTTATCCGTCTTAGCCCCTCTGAGCCTTTCTAAAGCCTTTTATGAGATCCACATTATAATCCATACCCTTAGTTTGTAGGACTTATCTATATGACCCGCACTCGAATCGCAAAACCTGAAACAAGTCGTTTTAGAGCTTGAGTTTGGGGTGGTGGGTTTCATCATTAGGGAACATTGGGATTTGGAAATTGTAATTGTGATTTTATTGATGATGAAAAAATTATTATTGTAACCCTTTGTCGGGGTAATAGTGAAAGAAAAAGAAGTTACGAGCTAAATTTGCCAACAAGGGCATAAAAAGAAAAATATATATATGAAAAAATAGCGTGATGTCTCGAACATTAAAAAGAGAGTCATAGCTATACAAAAGAAAAACTGATATGAAAAGAATATATATTCGGACCGACAAAGTGGAAATTGTATATCATCATGAAAAAGGTTTTATTTAGGATTATTGGGGATGCAAACCAAAAGCATCAATAAATTGGGTTGAGTGAGAACATCTTCGAGTAAAAACTCAAGCTTTAGGGCGATTCGTTGATGGAATGTGAGGAGAGAGACAAAAGCTCACTTTTTATTATCCAAATATACCACACCGTCCCTAAGCCACGTGATAACCAAAGACCTTAGGATTTCTAACTACTTGGTGGAGAAACAATTGAGCTATTAGGTAGTAGGTAAGTGGACCATTGAATGCTATATTAGGACCTATGAACAACCTATAGCCATTAGCATGAACTAAGTTATCAACCTCTCCTTCTGGCATTGCGAAATTAATCTGGACTTGAATTCATGGATTGTTGATTATGTGTATATTAAGCATACTTGTGCATTATTTCTTGAGCATTACTACATGAGACTTTTTAGATACTATGCTCTAGGATCATCTATTATGTTCTGTTCTTATTCTCCTCCGACTTCTTCTTCTTGTTTATTTGACTACCCTACTGTTCTTTACTTTTATTGTATCGGGACGATACAACTTTGAGTTGGGGGTCTTGATATCTCCTCATTTGTTATAATAAAATCTATTTCTGAGACATCATTTTAGTTGTATTTATTAGAGTATAGGTCGATTTTATCATGATTTACTACACTTTCCTATTTTGTGTCTTGAATTAATTTTTTATTTATTTTTAGAGCATATTGGGTTTAATTATATATTTAGTGTGAAGCTTTAGAGATATATGGTAATTAATTAGAGTACAAGTTGGTTCAAAGAGCTAAAGGAAAGAGGATAAACATGGAAATTGAAGATAAGGAAGTAAAAGCTAAAAATATGGAAAAGGAAAAGCTGCCTTAAATCTGAATTCCAGCACCTACGACTACAAATCTCCGAATCGGTGTGGAATTTGGAGAAACGGTCAAGAGAAAAGTTGAAGATCTTTCTGAGACGATGAATTTTGACTACTCATACGCGTCAAACGGATGAGTATTGAAGCTTCTTGGACCAAAACAAAAACGGAGCTGATTCCATGTTTTAGGCTACGAATTTGAGTTGGGCTAGGAGTCCAACACTTACCTTCTCCTTCAAGAAAACGAATTAGGTCAACCTATACACTATAAATACAACCTATTAACATTAGAAAATCATCCTTGACCAAACCTTAAGTTCATGAAGAAGCTATAACACAAGAAGAGAAGTCTGGAAAGAGCTATGCATCAATTATGTCTCCTTCAACCTTCAATTCTGTAATTCTTTTCTTTTCTTTCTTTAGTATGAATTAATTCTATTTAGCTTGAGTTTTAGCATATATGTATGAATCCTAGTTTTGGTTGACATCTATCTAATTTGATTGAATTTATGTTTTGATTTCTCTGTTTATGTGTTGGATTTATATTCTGTGTCCTTTACGGTGTACCACGTATAGGATTACCATCATAGTAGTTAGATAACCGGCATATCTGACTATAGAATTAGCACATAACATCTAGAATAAGTTTTGATCTGACAACTCAGCCTAACTAGATAGTCAATGGTTTAGTGTATTGCTATTTAATCAATTGCAGGAACAGTTTACTTAGGTTCTTATTGACACATGTAAACCCTATTTGAAACTACCTAGCGCAATTAAAACCAAACTATTGAAATACTACATGATTCATACCTTACATGTTTAGAATGGCAAAACTAGTGGGGATTACTTGCTAATTACTCAAGCTAAACTCTCATACTATCTTCTTTTCTTTTACTTACTTTTCTGTCTTTTAATTTATTAGTTTAGTTTTATTATTCAAGAATCAAATAAATATCTATCTATCTAATCTTTCTACTTGCGTATTATCTGTTCTAACTCTCATATTTGCACTTGAATATTTGCATAAGTTCTTCTTAACCTTCGTAGTCCCTGAGGAACGAATTCGACTTATTCATTAAAACTTGCATACGATCTGTATACTTGCAGAACCGTGCTTAGCTTAGGGTGTTTATTTGCATTTATTTTATACATCTTTTTATCACACCTTAGGCGACACCATCTACCATGATGAGAGTTAGAGATATATTAGAATCTTAAATAATGTGAGATTACCCATTCACCCTTATTCCTAGAAACGTAATTCAATAGGATATGTTCATATTCGCTTCCGTAGGTATTATCTTACATGCATAATTAGTTTATTTATTTAGAAAATAAAACATTTTTCTATTTGCTTATCTTTATATAAACATTTAAAACCATCTAAGATTATATCGAACACGACTTAAAATAATTACTTAAATCCCTAAGGAACGAACTTAAATTACTTAATTATTACTTGGTACGATTTGTACACTTGCAGAAAGTAAATCTTGGTTTTCAGGTGTGTGCATGTTTCACATTTATTATTTTATCACACACTCGGACCCAACAATTAGATATAAAAAATTTATATAAATTAGTACATAAGGAAAACCCAAATTCCTCTAAATATCTTAAGAATGAGTCTGTTGCTTAACTACCCTGGACGACCCCAACCTTCTCGTATTCCATCTCTGTCTCACCCTCACTCACAACCTCCTACATATAATTTCCTCATTGAGGCCATTGTTGGTCTTGGGATCCATCCAAATAATATTCCTTGTAGTCCAGAACATCTAACTTATCCACAAAGAATTTGTTAAGTGCTAAATCCCCGCTCCTCCATTTGTCTTTGTGGAATATTTTAGGTTCCTCAACCCGCTGACCAGCCAATTCACCCTGCGATTGCAAGTCTTTTTTTATCAGATTACGTCCTATAGCAGCGGTATTGCATCTAGATTCTACCGCCTCGTGCTGACTTGCTGTATAACCTTGGCCTGTCTCACGTTTCTTTTCTAGTACCTATCTGCTCATTTATTCACCTTTTATACCAGCAGTTAAAGAAATATCAAACCCTTCTATTTCAGTCCTCACACTGTCATAAATTGCATTTTGGTCCCTAGTCCTATATTTCTCAACCTGGTTCTCAGTACTGTAACCTTTTCTCCCTTCGAGGAGTTCCATCGCCCTCGCCCTCGTCCTCAACCATCAACTCGTCCTCCATAGTAGCATTTATTCATGAACTAGCTACTAATCCATTTCTCTCTACATGCTTCCCATCTTGAACCTTACTACTCCCCTACTTAGCACCACCCAACAAAACAAACACACGACCCTACCTTCCATCAACTCCCCTTTATTTCCTAATTTCCCACACCCTTCTTACCGGACTCCTCTTTGCGTTTTGGGGACTGACCAACTAACTCACCATCGAGACCCTTTGATTAGTCGTGTTGAAGAAACCCATTGCCAAGCTATTTGTCATATAATTGATCACAACATGTTGTGGTGGGCCACTCCCACCCTTTTTGGCTGGAACTTTTGGCAACTATCACTAACGATAACATTCCTAACCGGCTCAATTACTCCCTCTCCCTATTGGCCACTTCCAGTACTCTATCCTATGTCAAAAGAGGCTAAGACCTCATACCTGGACCATTAGCACATTTTTTCATAGAAATAGTCTTTTTGTTTCTTGGAGTCATCGCCCTTTTTTTCTCTACGTTCCCACCCTTCTGGGTTGTCCTATTCTTTGAATCCCATTACTGTGTGGTCGGCCTCTCCATTGATCAACTGTCATCCACTCCCCATACAGAGAAATTAGGTTTGCTCACACCACTACTAGTCATTTCAACTGGTTTGAGTTGAATCACATTTCCATTATCGATACCCGTGGACCCGTTAAAGCTAGCACAATCCCCTTTCACATGTCCAAATTTCCCCTAGTTAAAACATATAATTTTGATACCTTCATACTTTACTTTTTCAAATTATCTTGGATTTGTATAATCAATATAAGAGGCTGGTCCAGTTCAATTTTGACCACGATTCTTGCAAAATTCCCTCCCACACAAGACCTAGTAATCAGATCAACTCAGATCATTTCCCAATGATGTTACCCAACGAAGTGAGAATCACCTCCATGTAATTCAACTAAGATAAACTGGGTAATCGAACCCAGACTGTTTTTTAATTATTGGGGTATCTTGAGGCGTTAAAAACAGATCCTAGATGCAAACAATAAGATATCTATTTAGAACCATCCACGACCCCCTCAGTAATCACTTTATCATAATATTGAGAATTCATAAATTGGGCCATAAAATACCTAAACCCCACTTCGACAAGGTTCATGTGAGATTTTGGGGACCATATTTGATTTAATTTATTGAACAATGATTTAAACCGACATTATAGCCAAGTAAGCGTATAATTAGAGAACGTTTCCATACCTTACATCCATTATGTTTCAGTTCCATCGTACTTACCAATTGTAGATAAGTGGTGTCGCTAAAAGAATATAATCGTCCATATCAAATCCATCCATAACGTCCCCTGCCTCTGCTGGAACTGAAAGCCCTGTACCACCGTTTACTTTGGTTTTCCCTTTCAATCTTTTGCCTCCATATTGAGATTCCCCAAGTAGCACATCCTGGATAGCCTTCTTGTACGTTGTAAGTCTCCCTCCAACCTGATCTGAAGCTGTGGGTGCCTCAACAGGCCTCATAGTATGATCAGCGCCTTCCTCACTATGCCGACCTTAAACAATATTTTTTACAAACAAAAGGTTAATTGATGAACCACAAATGTTACCTGCAAATGTATGCCCGTGATTAATTGGCAGAGCGGTCGTTTATAGTGTGCATAATCTGAGTATGGCGCCTCATTGCCTAATAACAAGGCTCCCTCCAAACGCTTGGGATCAAGTGCAAAGGTGGAGTTCTTGATCACATTTATCATTGTCGTTAAAGGACCCGAGACTTTAAGCGAGTCTCCTCTTATCTCAGCGACCCATTGTACGCACTTTCGCCGCCCTCTGAAACCGCCACACCCCTGTCTCTTCCATCCATGACAGGAGAGATTTCATACCTATCCTCGTAATTAAGTGATCCTTTTTACTCCATTCATGTCCCTTCTCTGATGTCTCCCATGTTCAATACCTCTTTTGGGATTCCCTCATGTGAGTTGATGGATGTTTGAAAGAAGAGACAAAACCTCTTTGTGGACAACCTTTTCACACTATGTGATTTCTCCTTAGGAGGATTGATTTTTGCATATGGACTTGATGGAAGGGACGACCCTGCTTTTCGGAATCAGACCCGTAGCGCGCCAGCCACTTCTGCCACTAGAATCTGGTGTGTGAGGTGGTGGTAACCGCCCTTGCCTTTTTTTGATATATGGGTGTCTGGACCAACTTTCGCGCACCACGACTATTCCTATAGGAAATATACACGCCTTCTTATGCATATTTCCACTTAATCAGAAATAGGTTACCCATGTTCAGGGAGGAATTTCGAACCCTATACCTCTTTCTTTACCCCCTTTAAGGGTTAAAGAAATATCAAGGCTTTGTCCAGTTGAGCTACCTCAACTGGTTACCGCCCTTGCTTCTTTCTTTTGATGTATGGGTGTCCGGGCCAAACTTGCGCGCACCACGACTATTCACATAGGAAATATACACGCCTCCTCATGCATACTCCCACTTAATCAGAACTAGGTTACCCATGTTCAGGGAGGGGACTCGAACCTTGCACCTCTTGTTTACGTACCCCCTTTAAGGGCTCAAGAAATAACAAGGTTGGGGGAATTCGAACCTTGCACCTCCTAAATAAGAGATAAGGTCCTGGCCATTGAGCTAGTCCCAATGGTTATCGCCCTTGCTTCTTCATCCTACTAACTATTGCCCACCCAAGAAGGAAACTTTTGATTCGAAAGGAAAGAAAATTGAAAATAAAAGAAAAAAGGAAAGAAAAAAAAACTCATTTTAGCGCTATAGTGGGAAAGCTCTAAAGAAAACTAATTGATAATTCACAATTCATTTACTACTAACAAGTATTTTAATTTTTCAATATATTATTATTATGTTTTAAATAAATTAATATGCTTGTTAAAAAAAGTAATATATTTATTGGTTTCTAAATTTTATTTTTATTTTGGGTTAACACTTTAAGTCACACCCCAACATAAGTATAATCTTTTATAGACGATCTAAATTTAGACTATTATTGAAAAAATATATGTAGCATACTAAATTCTAATGATTAAGTTACATAAATTTTTAAGGGAAATTTGTTAACATTTATTAAGAGTATTATAAATTTATGGATTAATTACTAACTCTATTTCACAATAATTGATTTTTTAAATTTTTTCACACATATTAACAAACATAAAAACTGGAATATATTTATTTCAAAATTATTAACATATTCTTCTTTATAAAAGAAATCAAATTGAATGCTAGTTGTCGAAAAATTTCAAGAAGAAAGTAGAATAAGAAAAATATCATCCATTTTGTATTGGAATTTAAATCTGATTTATAGTATTATTGTAGAGTAATTTTTATTTTGGTTAAAAAATTCATTAGTTTATTAAGAAATAGAGGTAATATTAATTAGAATAGTTAAAAAAACACAAAAAATAGTTTCTTAAGATTATAATACAAGTAGGGTTGCAAATGAACCAAACCCCTTGCATGTGGTTCGAGATCAACTTACAGAAAAACTCATTCGAGATCGACTCGAATATACACAAACTCAAGTTCAAACTCCAATTTAAACCTGTTAACTAAAAAAGCCGATCGATTTTGTTCATGAATGACGTGTTTATATTTATGAACTATAGAATAATATATCATTTATTTGTAAATATATTTTTTACATATTTAATTTTAACTTGGATATTAAACTAATTTAAAGTTTTATTTTTTACTAATATTACGCTTCATATTTTTATACCACACATTCCAAAAAATACCCACTACACATAGAAATTCCAATTCAACCATTAATAAAATTTGTTCATGAGCAATTCGAACTCGACTCTTAAAAAACTTGTTTTATAATTTAAACAAAAAAGTTTTAATATCTCTGACTTGAATCGTCAAAAACTTGACTCGACTCGTTTAAATTTTGAGTCCGGTTCGACTCATTTAAATTTGAACTCGACTTGATTCGACTCAAAAATTTAAACAAACAAGTTTACACATCTAGTATTCGCTTGGCTCATCTCATTTATAAGCCTTATAAATACGATTTAAAGCTAGCATGTTAGGTATGAATCCGAGGGTTTGACAATGTAATCCTTGTTATTATTGAAATTATTCTCATATGTTGACATAAATTAACTCACACTTTCCCGAACAACAACAAAAAAAACTCACACTATGAGTATAGTATAATCATCAAGACCTCGTACGAAAACACTGTTTTAACCTATGCAAAGGGGAGAATTATGTATTACGGTCCCTTCAACATATACATTCCAACAGAAAGGCCTCCCCCCAACTGGACTAGTTATACCCCAACTAGTCCAATACAAAAGCCCAAAACACCCTCCCCATTACTTCTTATATACTGCAAAAACCCACCCCAACCCATTAGGGTTTCACCCGCTCCCCCTCTTCTCTCTCAACCCCCCCCCCCCCTACCCCAATCCACCATTACCGCCCACTGCCTACCCCACCCCACCGTCCCGAACCAGATCCACCACCACAGTGTCTACCCAACATCGCTGCTGCAACGAAAGAAGGAAGCTTGCTGTTGCAACGAAGATTGAAGCCCACTGCTGCGATGGAAGCCCGCTGCTGCAACGAACGAAGCACCACTCTCATTGCAACGAAGAAGCCAGCCTCTTGAATCTCCACCACCAACTCGCTCTGTTGCAGATTCAAACCTCACCGCCAAGATCTAGCTGGCGCATACCCAGATCTCGCCGCCCCCCACACTGTCTGCTCTCTCATCTGACCGCTCCCCCACACTCACCATAGCAACACCGCCTCCTCACACTCGCCATAGCACCACAGCCCTCCGTCTCACCACAGCCCTCCGTCTCTGCTTCGCCATTCACCATCACCACCTGCAATTAATTTGCCGCCGCCCTCTCTGCTGCAACCTCCATCTTAACCCAGCAAGCTTCATCGTGGTCCCTGCATCTCGCTGCCGAGATCTCGCACCACCATCTCGTTCAAAGCAAGAAAGGCACCACCAGATCTCACTGCCGAGATCTCGCACCACCATCACTGTCGAGATCTCATCGTGGCCATTACATCTGATCTGGTTCGAGAACAAAACCACCGCCCCAATGTCGCTGCACCACCACACACTCGATGCAGTCGTTGTCGGATCCCGCTGCAGATCTAGATCGATTCTGGGTGGGCTTTAGTTTTGTATATTATTGATATTATTTGTTTCTCTTGTTGTTGTGCAGGTGCATCCAGAACCCATTGATACAGACCCAATGGGTACAGGCCCAAATGGGTCCAGACCCAATGGGTACATCCCCATTGCAAAAAACACTGTTGAAATGACTAGAATTGTATTTGTTCATCTGTGTATTCGTTCATTTGGGTACGGACCCGTGACAACTCCCGGTACAAGGACCTATAATGCAATTACACCATAGCTATTATTTGGACAATGAAATATTATGTGAATTTGATTAGTTTTGGATAGGGACCTATTCTACAATTACACTATAATTAATTTTAAACCCTTTATAAAGAAAGATAGCTTAAACACATTATAAAAAGAGAAGTGGGTCTGTACCCAGTTAAGCGCGCGTACCCATTCCGACACTAAAACAAAACCTGAAAAAAAGAAGTACAAAAAGTAATTAATTAAATCAAAAGGGTGTATAGGTAATTTGGCCCACCAATATTTGTAACTGAGGATTTTGTAAGAAAAAGTAAGTAGAGGGGATTTAAATAATAATGTTTAAGTTATTGGGGCTCAAATTTTTAATTTCCTCTATGCAAAGGTTCTTCCGAATATTACCATAACAGTGAACTTGCAAAGTTTCACCAATGCTGGACAAATGAATAAAAAAAATAGGTATAGCAGCTGTAAGGCGTAAGGTTATTTGTGAACCCTAGAGGATGGTTTCTTGGGTCAAAGGTCGGTAATAATTTCTCTCTCTTTTTCACATGCAAAGAGTTTACCAAGAAGAGCATTTATTTTATTTTATTGTACATTTTTACAGGATGTTAGCAGCTTTTAATAATAAATATATAGGAGTACTATATTTGTATGTGTGGACAATTAACGAACGTACTTTGATAGGCCTGACCTGACCATGTGTTCTTTTAATTGTCTTCCTTTTGATTCCCATTGTTGACGGTCAAAGCTAACAGTGAGTATTTTGAACCCTTCGAGGAGCTGCTACGTCTATAAACAAACACTTCTCCTCAAACTATTCTGATTTTGTTACCTTTATAATGTCCGTACCTTTCTACGTTATTATATGCTATCTCAGTTAATTTCTCTTATTCAAAATAAAAGATTAGATATATAATGAACATATTTTTTTTCATCGAGACCTACTTTTAGATTTAGTGTTATTGACGCAATTTAAACTTATTTAAATCTTTATTACCTAGATTAGATTCTGGCAAATATTTATTCATGTACTATTATCCAATTAATTAACCCTTTATTTTATATAACTAACCATTTGGTTTTGTATAACCAACAAATCAGGTTCTTTTATCCTTTATTAACGAATTATGTTAAATTTTTCTATTCTTGTCTGGAAAAAAATTCTATTAAATAATTTTAACCTATAATTTTAAAAACTTAAAATTGATCTTTAACTTTTTTTTTAATATTTTAAATACTCTAAATCATTAAAAATAATTAAAAATCCCAAACCATTGACAACCCCCTCTTTCCCCGACGCCCCCTTCTTCCACACACGATTCACTCTGTCGCGTCACAAATTCACCATTTTTGTTAAGATTCCATCTTTGTTTATTTTCTCTTTTTTTATACAAGAAATTGAACAAATCTTTTCTCAAATCAAATCTTCCAATAGGAAACAACATATCAAGAATAAAAAAATAGGGTGATTGACTGAAAAAGTTCACAAACTATTGTCAGTTGCCTATCAGGTCCATTCCACCGAAAATGTCTGGATTGTCTTTTTTTTACATTAATATTTTTTGACTTACCAAAACTAATTTCCTAATTATATGCAACCAATCAATTAATTACAAAACAAAAAAGAAAAAGCATTAAATTAAAGTACAAAACAAAACGAATTAAACAAATAGAAATCAATTATTGTATATCTTTCTTTAATATCTGCGTAGTAATTACAAAATAAATTACAAAATGATATTATTTTGATGTGTCGGCTTGAGATGATATTCCCACCAACTTTTTTTGATATCATGATTCATCCAGTCGTACACTTGTACGACAAATCACTACTTTGTGGACCAATCCAGAAGCATCTTATGTGCCTATTCGAGCGTTATTTGAAAAAGTTAAATGAGTACGTATGAAATGTGCCAATGCTAGAGGTTCGATAGTCGAGGGTTATGTTGTGGACGAGACTTTGACTTTCATATCAAAGAGGAAAAATTTAAGTTTGATGATCTTGACAAATATGCGGATCCATTGTCAGAATCAAGAGAGATATCGATTATCAAAAGTCAATTTCACCTGATCAAAAGAAAGAGTTTTGTTTATCTTCCCCTAGTTGACCATGCCAGGATTGTTTGGTGCATTCTACAATAGTGTAATGAGATTCAAGTTTATATATAGTATGTTCTTTATTATCCATATCCATTATTACTTTCTTATCCTTATTAATCTTATAACAGAAATATTATGTGTTCCAGGGAACAAAAGTCGATGCTTGTTGCAGATGGTCATGTAGATTTGGAAAAAAGATATCGAAGTAAATCTTACAGCTTGTTCTTGGAGAAGGTAAAATATATTTCAAAATCAAAACAATCATCAAGACAGTCAAACTCACTATTTTAACCATTGATATGTCTTTTACAGGAAGGAAGCATGCAGTCCATTGGTAACCGCATAATTCTAGTATGTGGCTGATTTCTCCCTTTTTGTGATGAATTAATCCATTCAAGAGACATATTTTTATGGTTTTATGGGGCCTAAATGAGTAATTCTCCCCATTATCTCACATTTTACACTTGCTTGTCTAGATTTGTATTTGGGTGGTCAAAGACATGGTCAATACAATAAAATTCAGCCTCACCCCAAGGGACCACTTATCAATCAAGTTTTCAAAATCATTACCAAGGAGGTCCAAGCTATGGTGCCCAAGCTACCCAAAATGTCATGTATAATTTCTATGAGGAAAATCCAGTTTTGAAGGCACTTCCATCCCATCCGTAAGAAGATGAAAGTGAGTTTGAGAAGAGAATCACCATGTTCATCAAAGTCTCACTAGATAGAATAGAACACAATGATGAGGAGATTGCATCTACCATGGTAGGGATGAAGAGTATACAACAAGAATTAGCACAAAGTGAAGAGTCTCTTTAATAACATCATCAAGGTCAAGTCATGCAATTAGACCCAGTGCAAACAATGAGGTTAAGTTTCTACAAAATGGTGAGAACAATGGTGGATATGAAGCGTGTAAGAGAATCGGCCTTAGGAGTGGAAAAATTGTAGAGCCACCACAACCTAAGCCTAGTGCAGAAGAGGTCACCAAAGAGAAAGAACCGTAAAACCTGAAGCTTAGATAAGGTAATCGTGGAGGCTTGGGTTGAAGAAGAGGTGGTTGAGAAGCCTAGGGAAGCACCAAGGGTGCAAGAGAAATTGAGAGTGGAATCGCCACCAAAATAAATACGTCCAACACCTCCATTCCCATCAAGTTTAGTTAAGACTTATGATGATGTTGAGTACAAGAAGTTTATCGAAATGTTGAGCTAATTAAAAATCAATATCATGGTACTTGAAGCCATCAAAAATATTCTGAAATATCTCAGGGGGAGACACTCTCCAAGAAGATCAAATTCGTGGAGTATGAAACGGTAGCACTCAGTGAAGGAATATCGACCAAAGTGCAAAGTAATTTGCCACCAAAACTCAATGATCCTGGAGGATTCAACCTTCTAATCAAAATTGGTGGTACATTCAAAAGGATAGCGTTATGTAATTTGGGGGCAAGTGTGAACCTTATGCCGGAGCGTGTATTTGATGACTTGGATATTGGAGAAGCAAAGCCAACATCTGTTGCATTGCAAATGGCGGATATATCATTGGAAAATTTGTGGGGAATCATCGAGGACGTTCTAGTCCAAGTAGGTAATCTTGTTATCCCCACTGATTTTATTATATTGGATTATGATGCAGATGCTAACGTTTCTCTCCTCCTTGGGGGGGGTCCATTCTTGGCCACGAGAAGGACGATGATGAATGTTCATGAAGGTTCTATTACATTGAGCTTCGAATATGAATCCCAGACATTTTATGTCTCAAGAAATGCAATGAGAAGAAGGGTACAAAATGTGTTAATGATTCAAAGTGTAGTCACGTGCTCAACTTGGGAAAATCGCAAGAATATCCAAGAGGGAGCATGAAAGGTAGAAATTTGGGGTAGGTGATGAAGTTGCATTGAAAGATCTAGATACCCCAAACATATCACGCAAATGCAAGAATTCTTGGGGAGGATCATTCATTGTTACCAGAGTCGTTTCACCCAAGGTAATCGTGGTGCTAAGCAAGAAGTATTGCATGTTTCATTTGGTAAATCTGATAAACCTCCTGGGTTGTTGGGGAGGTTATGTTAAATAGAGATTATCTTAGAGGTAACACGTCAAACTTCAATGACGTTAAACAAAAGTGATTCTTAGGAGACAGCCCATGTTTTTGTCGCTTTAGTAGTTTAATTATATTTTTTTAGTGTTTATAAGTAAGTTCAATTCGTGTTAGTGTATACTATAGTTAATGAGAAAGGTATAGAGTGTTTTTGATGTGTAAGTAAGTCAAGAATTGAGTTTGGGGTGAAAGAAATGCAGAAAACGTGCTCACTATTCAGTCTAGCGGTATACAGTGCCCTACGGAAGGTATACCACGCCATGCCAGACCATCACCACGTGTGCGCCACAGTCAACAGGTAAGAAAATTTTATCGTTTGCACGGTATACCGGGACATATCAGCGGTATACCGCCACACACAATTTACCATGGAGCGAGACTCGACATAGTGTACAAGTTTAAGTCAACGAATTAGTAGTGCAGTATATCGCGCCATACCGGTAGTATATCGCTATGTGACAAAGAGTCGTGACAAGGTCAGCATGGTCAACAAATCAGAAAGTTCAAGGGCCTGAGCGGTATACCGCTCCAAATCTGCGGTTATACTGCTCTGCACGTAAAAGCGTCAGCACGGAAGGTCAACGGTCCACATGGTCAGAGAGTCAGCACCTGGGAGCGATATACTGCACCGCGACACAAACTTCAACAAGAAAAAGGTTATGTGTCATACAATTATACATTAAACCTAAACCCTAGCCTTCTTTTTCTTCCCCAACCGCCTCCAAACTCCATTTAAACACTTTTGAAGCTTGATAAAACCTTCAATAGCACACCAAAACACCATAAATCTTCCATACATATTCCATAAACACACAATCTTCACTCAATCCATTCCATTACAACACTAAACACCAAACATTATCAAGTCTTCAAAAATTATTTGTACTTTTTCATACTCCACCATTCAAGAAATCTTATATTCTTCCTTCATCCTTTTATCACCATCCTACCACCATTTATTATCCTCCTACACACAACATCCCAAAGACACACCAACAATTCAAGATTCAAGAGCTTAAACTCATACTTGGTGCATCTTTGAGTTGTGGATTAGTTGACATGACGAGAAGAATGGATGTGGTTCTTACAAAAGAAAGTTACAAAGCATGCAAAAGAAGTAGAACAAGAAAAAAATGCGAGGTAACTACACAATAACACGAGAAGCGTACATGCAAGATACACACCAAACCCTATCTTGGGTATTGGCGACGCGAGGCGATAGCCTCAAAGAATATATTGTCTCCCTTCTCTGCAATTTATCTAATTGTAAATTATATGTTTGTTTTCATTTTCTTGTCGAGACTATTTCGAGTCGTGGAGTCACGACTCACCTTTGATTTGAGGTTGGCGGATTCGTTGTCCCCATCCCCATTTTATGTCTTTAATTGCGTTGGGAAAACCAAAAATTTTAAAAAAAATAGTATAGTATTGGGATTTAACTTAGAATATTTTGAATGTACCTGTTAAGCATGACTCTAGTTGATTCAACGATATAAGGTAGTATGTTTTTGAACAGTGTCTCAACGTGCTTAATATATGTACATGAGAACATTAAGTAAATGATAGAAAAGATTAATAATCAATGCATAAAAGAAAAGTTGAATCTTAGGAAGCCTTGATCTGTGGGTAGAACGTGAGGTTTGAACTGGTTGATAAATTGCTTAAACTATGAACTAAAAAGTGAAAACGTAACGAGGCATAGTAGTTAGAAAAATGAATAAGGCAGTTCTTTTATAAGACACTTGAAGCCTTTAGCTTGCTAACCCGATTTTAATTGAATATTTATCCGTCTTAGCCCTCTTTTAGCCTGATATCTTCTTTTGTCGCCACATTACAAGTCATACCCCTTAGTTGATAGGATTTCTCCATATGACCTGCACTCGAATCGCAATGCTAATACTAGTCGGCTTTAGAGCTTGAGTTTGGGGTGGTGGGATTCATCATGGGGAAATACATTGGGATGGTATTTTCATGCGTTTGTATGTGAGATATATTGATTATGTACTCGTTATTGTAAAATATAAAAAAATGAAAATGAGTAGTAAGGCATCTCACACCAAAACGAGTGTCATGACTATCTTACAAAAGAATGAATTGAAAAAGAATCAGAAGAAAAGAACCGACAAAGTGGAATATTATATAAATCATCATGAATTGTTATTGGGTTTATTTGGGGATGCTAATCAAGAGCATCAAAATTGGGTTGAGTGAGAATATCTTCGAGTGAAACTCAAGCTCTAGGGAGATTCGTTGATGTCTAGTGAGGAGAGAACCAAAAGCTCACTTCACATTATCCAAATATACGTATCATACCGTTCCTAAGCCTACGTATACCAAAAATACCTTAGGATTTCTAACTACATGGCTAAGTAACAATTGAACGCCTACGGAAAAGCTAGGTGGACCACTGGACACTGTGTTAGGACCTTTGAACACCCTATAGCCGCCATATCAACCTAAGTTAAAAGCGCTCCTACTTGCATTGCAAAATTATTCTAATCTTGAATTTATGATGTATTTATTGTTCGTATATTATGTGTATGTATGTACAAATTCCTAGATATCACTACGCAAGACGTGCTACGATAGTTTCTTTTGAGATCATTCATTATGTTCTACTTCTTCTTTTTCTCTGGTTGATTTGACTTAGGCCTTTTTTAGCTTTATTTTTCTTTTTATTTTGTCAAGGCGACAAAACTTTGAGTTGGAGGTCTTGATTTCTCCCTTTTTTATGAATTAATCCATTCACGAGACATCTTTTTAGGGGTTTATTGGACCTAAGTGAGGGATTTCCCCCATTATTTTACGTTTTACACTTTCTTGTCTATATTAGTCACGTTTTTTTGTGTGTACTGCTATTTCAAGGCTTTTATGCGTAATTTGTTTGTTATTTGTATAGCTCTTAGGAACTTGGAAGCTAAGACATCTTGATATGATGATAAGAAGTGAAGAATCAATGAATCCCCCTAGTCATGGCTCAAAATAAATATGTGACCACTTTTAAAAAATGAAAGATTGTGCCAGCCAGACTTGGAAAGTGGATTGTTTGAGTTACCATGTTAAATTGAAAAGGATTATGGAGGATCCATTTCATACAAAGATGTTATTTGAATTCATGAGTGTGTTAAATTTGACGGTTTATGATTCGGAGTTGAATTGAAAAAGTTATGCTAAATGTCTCTACCGTGGTTCGAACCAGAAATCTGTTAAGTAAAACGTTTCTGAGCTGGATTAGGTCACTTAAAGGAGGCCCACAACCTAGGAAACTGTTAGATATAAGTCACATCTAGGGTGTATAGTTTAAAAAACCGCGGAATTAATACACAAAACAACAAAACATGCCCTAAACAAACAATTAAAATTCGCAAACGAACATGGCACATAATTTTTAATAATATTACAGCCCCTAATCCTAATATGGGCGAAATAATCATTTTAAAAAGAATTACCTCTTGAAGATTATCGGTTGATAATCTCCTCACTTTTTTTGCTGACGAAGACAGAAATCCAGATAAAGAACTTCTTAGCTGCTCGAAAAATAAGTCCTTTGTTTCTGCTCTCGGTCTTCTCCCCTAATCGACGACTGATGTCAGTTCTGCCAAGTGTGGGGTTGTTGATAGAATTAATACATGTTTACTGTCTTGAGATCTGACAGAAAACGACAAAGAAAATGAGCTAAAATTTTAGAGCTTCTTTGTGAGAGATGGCCGAAAATTCCTACAGTAAAGAGAGGGGAAATTATCGAACTCTGTTGGTTGTTGTCGTCTAGAGAAATTATTCTTGTTTTCGTTATCTTAAAACTCTTAAGAGTTTGATTACAAAACAATTCCTAAACCAAGTCAACTTCCTATTTTAATTAATCCATAATTAAAATTAAACTTAGTCAACTTTTCATATATTATTATTATCTACTTATATATTTATTATATGCTAATAAATATCTCATATAAGAAAAAAAATAATTTGATTTAGAATTTTCAATTAAAAATTATTACTAATCTTTTCTTCCAATTGGAAAAAGATTTAATTCTTAATTTTCTTTTTCTCCAAAATTATAATTAATATCTTAATTAATTATAATAGCTAGATAATTAAATTTATTAATCTTTATCATGTTTAATTTATTAATCAAATAATAAATATTCTAAACAAGATAATAATAAAATTATCTCTTTAATTATTAATCTATTTAAAATAAGAAATCACATTGAATGTCATTTGTCATTTCCTAATATCTAATAATAATTAAATCACAACCCCTCATTTCTCTTATTTTCCACTTTGATTCTCTTTCTGGCAACCTTAATATAAATAGTAACAAAAATATGTTTGGTCTACAGAAGAGGGACCAAAAGACATATTTACCCCTGTCTCTTTAGTATCTTAGAATCTCCTCATTACCCTACTAAAAATCGTGTAACTGCTCCACTACGGAAACACGACTACCTCTATACAGGTAACCACTGTATTTACACAGAAGCTTGTAAGAACGACCCTTGTCCTTGACCTACCAAGTTTGATATGACTAGTATACCCATCTAGTATTCCACTGATAGACTGTAAGTCTATATAACACACAACTGTCTGATTTGTACTCCGATTACCTTTACAAGTGTTATTCTCTTGATCCCAAGCACAAGATTGCGATAACAGTACGATATGTTTTACCACATATCACTTGGCCAGGCTTAGGTTAATCAACACAAATCTACTATGAAGTGGATATCATCTAGATTTTGTATTATCTACACACGTCGTGATCATCCAAGCTGCATACCTGACGTACGAGAGATGTAGGATCAGTATTAGACCCGCACACATAGTACATCTATGTATACTAACTCGGAAAAGTCATTGTGTCCATACAGACTCAAGATTCAGAGTTTCTAATCCTTAGTAGCTACAACTCGTATTTCAGAAAAAGCTATTTTATCTAAGTCCCTTATATACATTATCGAAATGTACCGGTGAGTTTGACCACGGAGAAGACTACTCTGATGAACGTAGGCCTGTCATCTACAATTATGACCAACCCTAACATGACCTCCATGCAATCAAAGCGCCAAACAGTGATTACCTGGTCAAGAAGATTTATGATGTGAGTATCACGAGGTGCTGACCTACGTGATCCGAGCCAACCTTTCCCTTAAACTCATCATTAAGTGACCTTATACTTAAACATTGTATGCGCCTACCTAGTCTAAGGTTTTAAGATGTATCGACTCTCTTCTTTACATGTGTTTTGTACTTGCAAGCTACTATCTTGGGCACACAAAATCCAACAATCTCCCACTTGCACAAGAAGTCGCTTTCTCGAGGCTTACCTGTCCACCCATAGTGTGAGGTAGGTGTTCGCTTAGCTCCCCTAGCAATCTTCTCTAAGAATTATTCTCATGATTACCTTAGTAGGCTAATTATATGATCTAAATGTCACTCCCGCTGTTTTTCTTACTTCAAAGTTACAGTGGATTTTACTATCCTTTCCTTTGATGTTCTACACTTTCTTAAATTCAGTCACTTAATTTTGAGACATATTAGAGTCAGTCGATCCTGGGGAAATTTCATCTTCCATAGTTCTATCTCATCCTGATACTATGTGAGAACCCCACATGTGGGTTGAACAACGCTTTCGACCTTGATTCTCTATTAGTGTTTCCTTATCGCTTATTGATGGAATCAATGAAATATCAATATTTTCCTCTTGATTAAAAGCTATATTGATACTTGTGCCAGGAATAGCTCCCACTGCGATAAAGGACTCTCTTAGATATTTTCGCATCAGTTTTCCAAAGAATTTAGGCTATTGTTTTTATGTATGGGTTGTCTTTTCATTTCTTTGTGTATTAGTTCTAGATGAATTTGTCTAAAATTCACCTTACTTCGTGTCCACTTTGATTAGTACATTATCCTAGGTGAAATTCCAAGCTTAATGTGAATTTTTCTTATCTTAGTTCGATGTTAGTCAAATCCTAATACGGTAATCACATTTAAGGAATTCATGTTTCATCTTGAAGAGCGATCTTCATGAGTCCGATCACCTAAATGTTTTAGGTTTAACTAGTATCTCTTATGATAACATCAATTAGGCTTGTGTCCCATTACACTTCCTTAGTTGACGTTTTTCATGTACTAGTTACTAATCATAAGTACAACAATATATATACTAAATGAATTAAGACATACATTTTAAACTAAAATAATTATTTAAGCAATAGAGATATGAAATCAAAACATCTACCTATTATCATTGAAGGAGAGCAACGAATACTAAAATGCCAAAAAGGCATATCCAAAATATTCAAAAGACTGATCAAAACATTGATCTCAAATCCAATACAATAATAATGTCTCAAAAACTCTAAAACTGAATAAAGAAAAATGAGCACCTCCATTGTCCAACAGCCACCTCGGATCTCTTCACTTGTCCAGCTCCATGTGATCTGTAAATCATTCAAAAAAAGTTGATTAGCGGATCAAGATTCTTAGGAATCACCACCATAAGAGTAAGTAAAGTATACCTCAAAGACCAGGACAGTCTTGCTTCCAGTGACCCTTGAGTCCACACTTAAAGCATTTTCCCTTGGGAGGATCATTGGGCCCTCTTTTCTTCCCTTTCTTCTTTGGTTGAGGCTTGGGTCCCATAAACTGCTTCTTACCCTTCTTGCCAGTTGCTTTTCCACTCTTGTTCGGTTCATCAGCTTGTGGCTTGAACCAAGTGGGATAAGCTTGACGCTTCGAGTTGATAATGACCTCAGCTTCCTGTAACCCCCTCAAAAGCTCAGTCATGTTCATGTCTCGCTTAGCCATATTGTAGTTAAGATTGAACTAACCATAGGAGGTAGGAAGTGATTCCAAAATTATGTCGATCTTGCTTTGCTCATCAATCTCTGCACCAAGTGTAGTGGCTACATTGAAGCTATCAATCATCTTGAGAACATGTTCTCTAACTGATTGCCCCTCAGCCATCCTAGCATTCATTACGGTTCTTAGAGAAGCTTGCCTTGTGGGCCTGTTCGTATCCGCAAACATGCCAGTGATTGATGTAAGCATCTCGGCGGTAGTCTCCTTACCCTCACATTATGTGTGCATTACATTGCTAATGGAAGCCATAATATAGCACTTGGCCATACAATTAGCTTTGTCCCAATTATCTTGTGTTGTTTTCATCTGGGGTTGACCCTTTCCTCTGGAGCCGGTCTAGGATCTCTTAGGACAAACTCGTAATCTTCCGAAGCGAGAACTATGTCCAAGTTCCTTTTCCAATTCACATAATTCTCACCAGTAAGCTTATTCTCTTTGAGAATGCCAACGAGAGGGGATAAGTTTGACATTTTTCCTAAACACATAACTATGAAAGTAAGTCTTAATGTTTAAATACATAATGCAAGAATTTAAATCGAAAACTATTCATGCGTCTATTTTAATACTTAAATCCATATAGACAGATTTACCCTCCTAACTTATTCAGACTTAGTGTAACGGTGTCTTGTCATAGATTACATACTCCGATGGGGGGCCGATCGCATGCAATAGAAAAATAAGCTCTCTCGAGTCTAATCTTGAAAACAGTGATCACGACGCTAACCCCAGTATTTTTCATTAGAGTCCTGTTTCCTATTTTGACTTCCCAGAAAACTAAGAATACTCCCCCGGGGTGGAGACCGAATCCTCTACTGAGTTGAGTGAACACTATTCTCTAACGAGACTCCTAGAACGTACTCAGTTTGAACTCCATCGGGGATGGTTGCTCTTACCTACATTCCATAGTGTATCTCAGTGTTAACTCCAATGTGGGGCCGGTCGTTCCCACCAACTCTATATGTGAGTCTCATTATCTGATTGTCTTATCCTAGGACATAATCTGGGAAAAATAAAGTCTTGGGATTGTTTTCTTACTATCCCTCTACCACTCGATTGTTTTAGTATGCCTAAGGGTTTTACTTGTGATTGATTTCAGCTTCTAGCCCATTTGTTTTAATTCTTAATTGTTTAGATCATTTTAATGAACCAGTTAATTAAAACTTAGGTGTCTTTAGAGAATCCATTACACTTGGTTATTACTGGACTATTTTTAAAACAATCCTAGTCGTTTAGCACTTAAAGCTTTTTTAGGCGATCTAGAGTTAGTCTTTTTTAGGCGATCTAGAGTTAGTCGTTCTAACGAATAACCTTCTCCTAGTTCAATCTTCTATTTTAATTTTAATTATTTCGAAGATTGACTAAACCCTTATCTTAGGTTCCCCTAGGATGTACTAAGGTCAATCCTTGATCCTAATTTTATGGTTCTTCTATTTTCTACGTGATCGCGTCCTATGCATACATCTAGCGAGCATCGCACAAAACAAAAAAATAGAAACATGCATGACATTCATAGGGTTTGCCATGGATGGTGATATTTTACTCTTTGAAGCTTGATCCTTGATAGTCTTCAAGTCTTGAAACAGCTTGTATCTTGATCCTCGCACTCGACAAATTTTTTGATCATTGCCCTTGACTTTGGAAACTGTTTTTGGACTGTAGGGAATTAACTCATAACTATTTGATCCATTATTATTAATAATTTCAAAATTGACCCGTAAATTTTAGGAATTTAATCTTAAACCCCACAAATTTAGAATTTTTTGCAAAATGACCCCAAAATAATTTTAATGACAAATTAAACCCCAAATAATTTTCTAAGATTGTAATTATCTTCCAAAAATGAAATCAAAATTTCAAAAAATTATTTGTTGATCTATTATTATCTAAAATTAATTTTAGTGATTTTTTAACCAATTAATAATAAAACAAATAATTAAGTTTTGAAATCTTTTTCATTAAAAAAAAAGGGGGGGGGGGGGGGGGGGGGGGGGAACGCCTAGTTAATTACTCGGAGAGTATAATAATTCCCAATTAATTACAACTTCAACTTAATTCCCACTTAAGCAAAAAAAATTGAAAGATTACAAAAATACACATAGGCCTATTAATTTATTATAATAATATTTAATTATTTATTTTCATTTTTTAAAAAAAATGAAATTATTTTTTTCAAAAAAAAAAATTCGATTTTTATTTTTTTGAATTTTTTTAATGTATTCCATGAATACGCAAAATTCGAGTTTTATGTGTTCCATGAATACAGAAATTTGAGTTTAACGTGTTCCATGAATATACAAATATAAAATTTGTGCGTTCCAAGAATACACAATTCTGAGATTTGTGTGTTCAGGAATACACGGAATTGGAACAAACAAAATCAAGTTTTATGTATTTCAGGAATACATAAATTTGAGTTTTCTGTACCATGAATACACAAATTTGAGTTTTATGTGTTCCATGAATACACAAATTTGAGTTTTATGTGTTCCATGAATACACAAATTTGAGATTTATGTGTTCAATGAATACACAAATCTGAGATTTGTGTGTTCCAGAAATACATAATTCTGAGATTTGTTTGTTCAGGAATACACAGAATTGGAACAAACAAAATCAAGTTTTGTGTATTCCAGGAATACATAAATTCGAGTTTTATGTGTTCCATGAATACACAAATTTGATTTTTATGTGTTCCATGAATACACAAATTTGAGTTTTTATGTGTTCCACGAATACACAAATTTGAGTTTTAAGTGGTCCATAAATACACAAATGTGAGATTTGTGCGTTACAAGAATACACAGAATTGGAACAAACAAAATGAAGTTTTGTGTATTCAAGGAATAAATAGATTCGAGTTTTATGTGTTCCATGAATACACAAATTTGAGTTTTATATGTTACATGAATACACAAATATGAGATTTGTCGTTCCAAGAATACATAATTATGAGTTTTGTGTGTTCCACGAATACACAGAATTGGTATAAACAAAATCAAGTTTTGTGCATTCCATGAATACATAAATTCGAGTTTTATGTGTTCAATGAATGCACAAATTTGAGTTTTGTGTGTTCCATGAATACACGAATCTGATATTTGTGCGTTCTAAGAATACACAATTCCGAGATTTGTGTGTTCCAGGAATACACATAATTGGAATAAACAAAAACAAGTTTTGTGTGATTCAGTGGTGGGGGCAAAGGTGTGATAAAATAATAGATAAATAAAGATAATAATAAAGAGCACACGCCCTTGAGAACCACGGAACTCACTGCAAGTATCACAGATCGTGTGCAAGTTTTAATGATAAGTCAAGTTCGTTCGCAGGGATTTGATCCGTTAGATCTACTTATATTTAACAAGCGTAGATGAATTTATATGTTTAAAATATAATATAATAAGAGGAATAAATATCTTATATGAAATAAACAATTATGAATGGAGATAAATAAATATGAATGTAAGTCTAATAGATTAGGATTACTAATATGAGTCTATTTTACTAAGTTGTTATTCTAACCTGTCACAGATTAAACATTATATATTAACCAGGATTCTAAATTCTACCTAGCCTCTATTAGGCTTAGGAGCAACCTCTCCACTACCAAGGATTCCTGAGTAATGATTGGTGATTAATTCAAACCTTTATGGCTATCTAGTTAGGCAAGGGATCAAAACTAGACGATTATGTGATTTTGTCAATAACTAAGAATAATCCTAATATTGGCCAAATCTAGGGTTGTAACAATAAGTCAAAACACATAATAACAATATACGCCAAGCTCAATCAATAAAAATAACAAATAGTATTATTGAATTTAAAGACAAATTAATAACCCAACAATTAAAAGTAAAACTTACAGAATAAAAGCTTAGAAATATGGTGAGCATAAATCTATAGCTAAATACCCTAAATATAGAGAAGGTGAGATGTAGAAGAGGAGTTTAACACTCTCCAACTTCTTGCTTCTTGTCTTCCTCTATAGGTCAGCTTGCTTCTTGAATGAATAGCTTCATACTAAGGATGAATATTAAATTAAAGACTAAGCTATTATTTAAAACTGAGAAAATACAAGTAAGGACTAAGCCTAAGCTTAAAACTGAGCAAGGACATGTTTACAATGGTATGAGGGTATATTTATAGGTGTTTAGGAACCCTAATTCGTTTTCTTGAAGGAGAAGGAAAGTAATGGACTCCTAGCCCAACTCAAATTCGTAGGTAGATAAGGATAATTACTGCTGACTTGTTTTTACCATATCTTCTTCGTTACTGGACCGTTTTTGCTCCATAAGATATCAAAAGAATCCTCACGGAATTATCTACGTCCCTATGAAAGGGGTCTTCCAGAATCGGCTCGGTTTTGGAGTTATAACCACTTCTTCAGACGTAGGTGCAGAAATTCAGATTTATTTGACAGCTTTTCTTTTTCCTAATTGAACTCTGTTTCCTTCTATCTCCAGATTTCCATGCTTATCTCTTTCCATATATCTTAGTCTTTGTCTGGGAATCTAATTAATCTCCATAATTATCTTTAAAACTTCACACTAAATAAATAATTAAACCTAATATGCTCTAAAAATATTATTTTACTAAATCAAGACTCAAAATAGGAAAGTGCACTATTTCTCAAGAAAATCAATTAGAAAGACTTCTAAATCACTAAAAATAATGTCTCATCTTAGCATAAATCTATCACAAATGAGGAGACATCATTTGGAACACACAAAACCCTAAAACATAAACACACAAAAATAACAAAAAAGTGTTGGACAAAAAGATAATATATCAAGATAGTTAAAAACGAGTAAAAATAGGGTATATGTGATTAATAAAGAGAAAAAATCAATTTTGTTAAAGAAGAGAATCCTTTAGATCGATTTTATGACTTTGTGTGTTACAGGAATACATAAATCTATATTTGTGTGTTATAGCAACATATAACCCGGAATATCAGTTTAAAATAAATCGAAAACAAAATTCGGGAAAAAAATTGCGTAAAAAAAAATTCAAAAAAAAATACGAAAATAAAAATTCAATTTTTAAAAAAAACTAAAAAAATAAAAAATCATATAAGGCAATAATGGAAGGTAAATATGACAATGTGTTTCATTGGAAATTAAGTTGCTAATTTGTGAGTAAGTAGGAACTAATTTGATCCTTTTTTTTTGGAAATGAAATGTGTGGAATTGTACTTAATTGGGAATTATCCTAAAAAAAATTAAAAAAATAATAAGACAACCAAAATATGTCTTAAAAATATTTTAAAAAATGTCCAATTTTTTATTTATTTATTATTTAAAATTTAAAGACAAAATATTTAAAATAAAATTTAAGATAATATTTAACTTAGTCAACAATCTTATCTTATCCTAATTCCCTATTTTTAACAGAGTCCCTCAAAACACTTCACGAATCAAGGAACAAGCAAAACAATATAAAAAAATCAGCAAAAAAATCCACCATGACCGAACATCTATCATGGCCGAATTGTTGTTGCCCGGAATTGCTTGTATCGTGATTTCGTTTTGCTTACTTTAGAGATCATTGTCTAAAATCAACCTAGTCAACGATCTTTAAAAAAACTCAAAAATTTAATCTAAATTCATAAAAATGAATTTTACATTTTTCCTAACTCAAATTAGAAAAAAAATTGCCCAGAATCGCAAAATGAATGATAATTTAATTTTAAACCAACATAAAATTAGAACAATTACATCACATTACACATAAACAACATGTAATCGCCATCCATTGCAGCTACAAAACCACAGTTAGTCATGAACATCACATAACACCTATCCTGCTCAATTTTTCGTTTTTCGAAAAAAAACTGATTTCAACTTTATTAAAAAAAAATCCAGCCATATTAATAAAACTTTAATCATGCTAATAGGGCATCCTAATGCTCTGATACCACTTGTTGGATATAAGTCGCATATAGGGTGTATAGTTTTAAAAAAACATAGAATTAATACACAAAACACCTAAACATGCCCTAAACAAACAATTAAAATTTGCAAAGGAACATGGCACAATTTTTTTAATAATATTTCATCCCCTAATCATAATATGGTGAAATAATCATTTAAAAAAAAATTACCTCTTGAAGATTATCGGTTGATAATCTCCTAACCTGTTTTGCTGATGAAGATAGAAATTCAGATAAAGAATTTCTTAGCTGCTCGAGAAATAAGTCCTCTGTTTATGCTATCGGTCTTCTCCCCTAATCGACGACTGATGTTAGTTCTGCCTAAGTGGGCGCTTGCTGATCACCCGGAGAATCAATACTTGTTTTCTGTCTTGAGATTTGACAGAAAATGACCTAGAATTTTCGAGTTTCTCTGTGAGAGATGGCTGAAAATTGCTAGGGTAAAGAGAGGGGAAATTTTTGAATTCTGTTGGTTGTTGTCGTCTGGAGAAATTATTCTTGTTTTTGTTATCTTAAAACTCTTAAGAGTTTGATCACAAAACAATTCCTAAACCAACTTAACTTCCTATTTTAATTAATCCATAATTAAAATTACTTAGTCAACTTTTCATATTTTATTTTTATCTACTTATATATTTATTATATGCTAATAAATATCTCATATAAGAAAAAAAATAATCCAATTTAGAATTTTCAATTAAGAATTATTTCTAATCTTTTCTTCCAATTGGAAAAATATTTCATTCTTAATTTTCTTTTTCTCCAAAATTATAATTAATATCTTAATTAATTATAATAGCTAGATAATTCCACTTATTAATATTTATCATGTTTTATTTATTAATCGAATAATAAATATTCTAAATAAGATAATAATAAAATTATCTTTTTAATTATTAATCTATTTAAAATAAGAAATCATATTTAGTGTCATTTACTAATATCTAATAATAATTAAATCACAGCCCCTCATTTCTCTTCTTTTCCACTTTGATTCTCTTTATGGCAACCTTTATACATAGTAACAGAAATCAGTTTGGTCTAAAGAAGAGGGATCAAGAGACATATTTACCCCTGTCTCTTTAGTATCTTAGTATAACCTCACTACCTTACTAAAAATTGTGTAACTGCTCCACTATGGAAACACGGCTGGCCTCCATACGGGTAAACACTGTATTTAAACAAAAGCTCGTAAGAACAACCCTTGTCGTCGACCTACCAAGTTTGATATGACTAGTATACCTCTCTAGTATTCCACTGATAGACTGTAAGTCTATATCACACACAGCTGTCAGATTTGTATTCTAATTACCTTTACAAGTGTTATTCTCTTGATCCCAAGCACATGATTGCAATAACACTACGATATGTTTTACCACATATCACTTGGCTAGGCTTAGGTCAATCAACACAAATTTACTATGAAGTGGATATCATCTAGATTTCATATTATCTGCACACGTTGTGATCATCCAAGCTGCATACCCGACGTACGAGAGATGTAGGATCAGTATTAGACCCGCACACATAGTACATATAAGTATACTAACTCGGACAAGTCATTCTGTCCATACAAACTCAAGATTCAGAGTTTCTAATCCTTAGTAGCTACAACTCGTTTCTTAGAAAAAGTGATTCTATGTAAGACCCTTCTATAAATTATCGAAATGTACCGGTGAGTTTGACTAAGGAGAGGACTACTCCGATGACTGTAGGCCTGTCATCTACAATTATGACCAACCCGACCATGACCTCCATGCAATCAAAGTGCCAAACAGTGAACTTGGTCAAGAAAATTTATGATGTGAGTATCTCGAGGTGCTGACCTACGTGATCCGAGCCAACCTTCCCCTGACACTCATCATCAAGTGACCTTATACTTAAACATTGTATGCGACTACCTAGTCTAAGGTTCTCATATGCATCGACTCTCTCATTTACATGTGTTTTGTACTTGCAAGCGACTGTCTTTGGCACACAAAACCCAACAGAAAGGTTTTTAGGCCTAATTATATCAGCAAACATCAGTAGAAATAAGTCTCGAGCAGGCTTGGAACATCTTGGATCCACCATTAATCACTGGAGAAGAGGAAGAGGACCTGTGAGAAGAGGGAAAAAGAAGACAACACCATTGCTAGACCATTCCACCTTCAATTTCAGTCATTCTTAGCTCTATCCTTATTATTTTTTCATAGAGAACATGATTTTAATATTATTATCTGTATATTTTTATTATTTTAGTATGAACTAAACATTTAGTATGCTTGATAATTGTTCATGTATGAAGAGTAAAAGATTAATTTAATGTATTTTGGATTTTGGAATTATCTTTTTCTGTTGTCTATATAACTTATACCCAATTGTTACCCAAATTTGGATGACATATTGGGTAATCTTGGTAATCGAATTAGCATCCAGAAAGAGGTTTGGTTTGGACATAGAGTATAGGCGTCTGGTGTACGCTAGTGGGCCGATGGGTCCTTACTAGCCACGTACTCACTAGGGTTTGAACTTAATTACATCTGATGTATGATAAGATAGCTTCTTAAGTCTACCCGGAAGGGAGTTGGGAAGAATTTTGAATCCCGATTCACGTGAAATATTCAATTTGCCCTTAAATCTAGAAACATCGAATTAGTTCACTTCGGGGATTACTAGAACGTCTCAAACATACCTTTCTCATACTCACCCTTTTTGTAATTAGTTTATTTACATTTTGTCTTAAATTATTTGCATTTTAGTCTTAATTATCAAAAACCAAACAAATATTATTATTTATATTATTTGTCATTTACCTTGCAACTAAGATATTATACTCATAAACACAGCAATTATAACCTTGATAGTCCATGTGAAGACGATATACCCCGTTACTTGATTTTATTACTTGTCAATGACTTGTGCACATGTGAGAAGTCACCCTTCTTTAGGTGTTGATTATGTATCACATCTTTGGGGACGATAATGGCTTACAGTATCAACCATACTGTGTGGAAACATGTTTTGTGTGTCATAATTGGGGTGAAGTGGGTCTCGCGTGTGAAAGGTGAAAACGTGTCTGTACGGATTATGGGTATGGTGAATATGTTAACCTATTTAAGGTGGATTTTAGAAAAAAATATTTGGTAATGGTCTTCGAGTGTAAGTGGTATAACATCGAGAAACGAAAGATTCTAAACGAATACAGTGTGACCAAAATCAGAACTAGTTCATATTGGTACAAAGATGAACCGTACATTTTAGGTAATTAAGCAAAGAAGGTTTTTTACATCAAGGGATCGTGACGCGGTGCGTGGGAAGTTAGCGATCGTCACAGTTGGAGTGTAGATGTTTGGGGTGCCGTGACAATGGTTGATACCTCTGAGACGATACCTATTGTGAATGGCACTACAAATGTAGATGGATTGATCATGAATAATGGAGAATACACTAAAGTTGACCAAGAGAGACTAGAGCACGATCCAACTATTGTAGATGATGAGGAAGAGTTAGATGATCCTCGGGACGAGTACGCAGACGAGATTGATGTCCACCAGACGATGCATATTGATAGTGATGATGAGTTTATTTACATCGAGAGGGAAGGATACGAGACATATTATTAGTAGTATAAGTTGATTATTATTATTTTGGATACCAAAATAACTTATATGTGTTAATTATTCAATTTTGGTGGTTTGTTAGTTTTTCCATATTTAATATGCTTGTGGTATAATGGGTTGAGAAGTGTGATTCTTAAAACCTGTAATTGAATAAATATAAAAAATCTTTTCTCATTTATAAACCTCTAGCGATCACTATGTGGTCCCATAAGGTATCAAAGTACTACCGACCACGGAGTGGTCACGAAAGGTATAGTAATATTAGCGTCCACCAAGTAGTCACTAGAGGTCTTTATATATAGAGACTACCAAGGTCCTCAATATTTATGTCCTATTTTCCCGAGGACACATGTGTTCAATAACGGTGGCACCTTTAGTGACCACACAGGAGGTCGCTAAACACTTTTTCTTCTAGCGACAACGACTCTCGGTAAGGGGAACATTTAATGACAAAACACAAGAGACCAAACTTTATTGACCAATAAAGGTATTTAAAGATGGAATGATATTTAACTAACACTTTCAAAACTACTAGTGACCACCTTGACGGTCGTAAGTGTCAAAACCCACGACAATGTAAAATAGGAAAGATTATAATAAAAGTCTAAAATTCAAGTTTTAAAGAAGGATAAATGACTTAAAATATCATATTTAAGGTGTTTTTAGTATTTCTTATTCAACCTAATATTTGATTATGGTTTTAAGTTCAAATCATTCATGTTAAATTCCAATTTATAGATTAAAAAAAATTGCTCAATTTGAGATACAATTAATGATACATTAGGAAATTAAGAGATTTTTTTACTTATATGTATGTGTATATATATATATATTGGTCTATAGTTTATAGTTTCTCGTATCATATTCGATCCACACAAGGAGTTTGGGAAGGGATGTGCCACAGGGTTGTGTGAGTACCAACAAAGAGAGTGTGTGTGTTAAACACTTGTGATAGACAAAATAAGAGTGAATATTATAGAACATATAAGAGGGAAATTTTTCTTGTTCAAAATTTTCTATATCATAATGAAATAATATGATTTTATATGGATGTAAGCAATTTTTCAAACTAAGTAAAACTTGTATCTACTTACTTTTTTAATTTTCTTTGTATTGCAAAGTCTATACATTTTTTATCTTAAGGTGAGAGATAGGAAAAATCCTGAGGATCAGAGAAAACACATCATAATTTCTTTGAGGAAGGGGCTTTACGAAGAACATGGAGATGGTTTGAATTGAGGGATGAGTCATGTGGAAAGAGTTCACAAAACTAAAGATAGAGTTACTAAGTTCATATGATGTAGGATGAAGATTTATATCGAGGGATGTCTTTAACATTATGTCGATAGATACAATGTTCTCATATTTTGATGTGCAAATTGCTACCGAGCTAGAGTTCTAGCATAAGAAGACTTGGAAGAGGTTAAAGTTGCTATGAAGACTCTTGGCACTTCTTGACAAGGAAGAATTTGTTAGGTTGTAGCTCTAAGTCTAAACCCAATGCTTAAGTCATATTTGGAGATCAAGAAAGATATTACTTGATTTGAGGTGCAACTAATGCTATATTAGGAAATTAAGAGAGTTGTTCACTAAGTAGTAATTCCTATATATATAGAGATGCATTGTTAGTAGTTCTTCGTATCATATTCCATCCCACAATGGGTTGTGTGTAGGGTGTGTGTCGGGTTGTATATAGACTAACAAAGAGAGTATGTGTGATACACTCATGACTGATAACAATAAAAGTGACTCTTGTATAACATAGATTAGGGTTGTTTTTCTTATTCAAGGGTTTTTATATCATATTGGAACTGTTTGAACCTATGTGGGTGTATCAAATTTATCAAACCACGTAAATTTTATGTCTCTTTTATTTTTTGTCATTTTTCTTCGTGTTTTAATCTCTATAAATTTTTTCATCTCACACTATAATATATCACTATACTAAATAATTCTCAATAACATCCTATCTATATGTTTATACCTACAGTATCCTATTTGTAAGTGTAATTTAGTTGTTTTCAGTATGGTATTATTAATTTATAGTATTAAGTAAATAGTTGGCCATCACCATCTCCGTCCAACAACACCTTTGGCAAGCCATTTTTGGTAATCAACTTAATTTTAAAAAAATAATCCGATTTCTGAGCAATAACTCCACCAATATCAAGTTTCTAGAAAGATTCTGGTTCACCCCAAAGTGAATCATACGCAAGATCAAATAAAATCATATTCACAAATGCTAAACAAGGTGGCAAGCAGGTAGTGATACGAGTGGTGGTGATTTTGTTTCAGATCAGGGAGAAGGAAGGGGTGGCAGCGTGGTATTGGTTTTTTCAATCGGAGCTTGAAATAGATGTGTCCATATAATATGGTATATTTACTTTGTTAAAATCTAGGACATTTCAAAACTTATTTATGTCGTTATCAGTGTTATTGCAGTATTCGCATGTATAAGACCAATTACATCCCTTTTGGAGAAAACAAGGAAAAAAAGAGTTATTGCATTCAAAGTAGGAAAGTGTTATTTTTAGCACCTACCAAGAGAAAAATTAAAAGTTTTTACCTCAAGCAAAATTAAAATACACAAAATGGACCAGAATAGTGGGAAAAGCTAAAGGTAAAATTTGGTCCCCATGAACTATCCTGGTCAAAAATACCAAGTGTCAATATTGGAAAGCAGCCTGAAATAGAAGAGTTCAAGGAAAAGAAGTATCTCAATTTTATATGAACAACTAACATCAACCTCTTAGGGTGATAGTCTAAGATCATTGAAATTATATTATGGTGATTGAATAAAGATGTAGTTTTTTTTATACTTGCAAGTAAATTTCCTCAAGTCACTAACCAACTGTATTTCCATAAATCACAAACGGCCTATATGGGATGAATTCATGCATTAGCAGGATTGAGATTAAACTGTAATAACCAACTGTATCATCATAATTTATGTACATAAGGGTGCAATTATACTCTTCTACCAAGCCAAGATTGTAAATAGTCGTGATAGTTAATGGGTGACGACTTACCTCAATATCTAGCGAATGCAATCTTGATTAAGCAAGTAAGTATATCACAATTCTATATTTTATTTGATTCCTTAACTGCAATTACTCTATTCGATACTTGATCCTTGCGCACTCAAATTTTATTATTTACCGTAATTTTAGTCACTCATTCATATCTTAACCAAAGAAACCCCACTAAAACAATGTAGAATTAGTCTAGAACTTAAGAAGTTACCCTCAGTCTTTAGTGGCACCACATAGTGGTAAATATGAATTAGAAATATAAAAGTTGATTAGTTTCGTAAAGATTACTTATTGATTGTAATTTTGTACGAAATAAACGAAGCTTAAGTTCCATTTATTTAAATATAAAGACATAAGTGTAGTTTTACTTAAATATAAGAACCTAAGTGCAATTTGTCTTAAACTTAAGGACATATATAAGTAATTTTTAAAATATAAGGACATCCGTGCAATTTTAACTAAAAGTAAAGATCCAAATGCAATTTTAACTAAATATAATGACCTAAGTGTAATTTTCGATTCTATTAAAAGCTTCTGTCTTTTTTTTTTTGCTCTAAAATTAAAAGCTTCTGTCGAATAGGTGTGTTTCATGCAACTGCTTAGAGATCAATTTTGGAAAGAAGTTGATGAAAATAAGGTAGGGTTTGTAGGAAAAATGTTCTCGTAAAAAGGGAATGAACCAAACAAGAAAAAAGAAATTCTTAATAAATGAGGTTCAAAAGAGACAAACAAGAACCCTAATTTGATCGAAAAGATTTAAGAAAATGCAGGTTAAATTTGATAAATTGAATCAAGCAGATAGACGCAGAAAAGATTAGCAAGAAAATAAATGAAAGGAAATAAGAAAGATTAGTCCTAATTAAAAAAAAAAACCAAAACTTTTATTTTTAGAAACAACTATTAAGAGATAATATTTCATGTAAAACCCGGATCTTCCAATTTTTTAAAAAATAATTAGTAGAATAATATTAAGAGAAAAAAGGGTAAAGTGATTTCTTTTTTAAAATTTTGTTTTACATAATAACATAACTCATAATACATTAGACTGAAAAAAAAAAACTCATAATACAACAGTAAACTAATTCGAAATTTGGCTCATACTTATACTCAAGACTTTACGACTAAGCATTGACTTGCTCAAACTAAACAAATATTTAGTGTCTGAATTTATAATTAATTAAGTGTGTTTAAATCATTTAAAACAAGATATTAGTTGTATTCTTTTTCATATTCGTCTGAGAGAAGTAGAAAATACACTTTTTTGTAAAAAAATATCAAAATAGAAGTAGAGATAGAAAATGTATTAGTTTAAAATAGCTTACACATCTATGTCTACCAAAAGATCTAAAGACTATGAAAGCCAAAAGAGAAAAGACAAAGCCCCACGGGCGCACAACCACCCCCCCCCCCCCCGCCCCGCAACGACGAGGGTGTGGGCTCGTGGGGGAGTTTGGGAGTCAACAAATGAAACTAGTTTTCTGAAGTGACTATTGGTGGAAGATGACTGGTTCTTATAGTGGTCGGTGGTAGTTCAAATCCTTTCAGCTAAAAGGCAAACGTCCACCAATAACACATTAGTCAACGGTTACAGAACTTGGTCAATACGGAAGTGAATCCAGTCAATAATAGTGTCCAGATTCATTGCTGGAAATTAAGGATATTTATTCCTGGCGATTCAAAACCGGCACGACCGGAAAATCTTTTTAACACCAACTATTTTATGTGTAATTGTTTGTTTTGCTTTTCGATTCCATGTAAGTTTTGTTTTGTATTTCCTTTACTGTAATAGATAGTTTTACTTTAATCGAAATACTTTTATTTGGATTTCCATTTTTATTGTTTTAAACCGGTGATTTTCACTTTTTCCCAACAGTTTAAAAAGATATTATTTTATATCATGGTTTTCTTTTGAAATGGAATTTCCAAATTCGGTAGTTGCTTCGTCCTTGAATGCAAAGGCTTTTTTCGACGCCAATAAGTAGGAGCCTCTTAATGGTTCCAACTACAAGTGTTGGGCACACAATATCTTGATTCGTCTTGAGCTGTACAAACTCGACTTCGCTATTGTCGAAGATCCTCCACTTATGGTGGAAAACGGAGTTCCTATTGAAGAAGAACAGTCTAGATATCTTACCATCGTAGCCAAGTTCAAAAGAGCGAATACAATGGCTCGGTGCTGGATGTTAAACAATGTTTCGAATTCCATTTTTGATCTACTTGCCAAAGAAAAGTCGGCAAAGATCATATGGGAAGCCCTCGAGAAGAAATATGGGGTTGATGATTCCGGTAAAAAAAATACATCACGGGTAACTGGTATTACTTCATTCTTACCGATCATAAACCTATGACTGAACAACTTCATGTGTATGAAAACCTATGCACGGAGGTAATCGTTGAAGGCATGAAGATGTGCAAAATCTTCCAAGACAACATTTTGCTTATGAAATTTCCCCCATCTTGGAGTGGATATCGTAACTATCTCAAACAAAAAAAGAAGGAAATGACTCTCCAAGAACTCATCAGCCATATGCAAGTCGAAGAAGCCAATCGAATCAAGGATAAGTCTCACTCTTTCCCTCCTCATTCGTCACAAGCCTTGTCGAAAGTTTTGGCCAAGGTAACAAGGACAGGTTCGAAGGAAATGGAAAACAAAATAGCACTAACAATTACAAATCTGGGGGAAAATAAGAACCGCAATAACTCCAACAAACAAGGCAGAAGGTTCACAACTTTTGGTAAGATTCAGAAACCTAAGGGTGCTTGTTATTGTTGTGGTAAAGGACACAAAGCTTTTGAGTATACGCTTAGAGCCGTTCCTGATCCAAAACCTGCTGCAAACCTAACCGAAACTGAAGAAATAATCGGCACGGTAATGGTTGAGGCTTACTTGATAGAAAAAAAGCGAGTGGATCCTTGACATAGGGGCTTCACGACACTTCTGCGCACGAAACCCAGTTCAAAAAGTTAGAGGAAGCAACCAATGGTGAATTTGTGTACCTGGGTAACTCATTCACTACTACGGTCCTCGGGAAAGGACAGGTTACCCTCAAACTCACTTCTGGTAAGACCTTTGAGTTAAACAATGTTCTCTTCGTCCCCTCGCTCCGTAGGAACTTGGTTTCCGGAGCTCCTCTTAATAAAGTGGGACTCAAACTAGTTATCGGAGGGGGGGGGGGAATAATTATAACAAAAAATTATGAGTTTGTGGGAAAAGGGTATTTACATAATGGTTTGTTTGTTTTAAATATTGTAACCCATGACTAGTACCAAAACGATGAGTTTGTGGGGAAGGGGTTTTTCAAATAAGGGTTTGTGTGGTTGAACCTTGTAACCTATAATAAGGATGTTTCTAATTCTGATTATCTATTTGAATGTTTAGATGTGTGGAATGGTAGATTAGGCTATCTTTCTTTTCTCTTATTTAAAAGGCTATAAATCCCTTGGACTAATAAGGTCGATGACTTTATAAATTATCTGATATATGTAGAGTCCAAACTCGTGGGGAAAACGACCTTTGAAACCAAGAGAATTTTAAACTACTAGAATTAGTACTTTCGGGCCTAAATGTTTTTATAAATTCCGCTAGTAAAGGAGAAAACCCATACTTTATAACATTCATAGGTGACTATTCTAGGTTTATGAGAGTATATCTTCTAGTTTTAAAAGTGAAACGGAACATGTGTTTATAGAATATAAGTCCGAGGTTGAAAACTAACTATTTTGTTAAATCAAAAGGCTTAGGGCGCGAATGTTATTTTGAATTCGTTAAAATAGCTTTGTGATATTAATGGAATTATCGACGAACTTAGTGCCTTACACACCCCTACGTAATGACATGGCTAAAGGCTATGATAATTGATTTTGTCACACTAACTCAAATATGGGGGTGTCTAGCAAAGATTACCTGAGTTCTAAGTACGGTCACAGTTGGACCGAATACAGTAGACTCAATAGTCATGGGATATAACACGAATGTATAAGTCGTCTTAATGAATTCATAGCCACTCGTGGGGGTCCTATTGAGCAGGACTTGATGAATTCACTCACAAGGCGTATCATTCTAGAAGAACACGAGGATGAGTGTTCAACTCATAATGAATTCGTAGCCATTACATGGTGGTCCTTTTGAGAAGGACTTGATGAATTTACGGTCAAAAGTGAGACTCAACAATCATGATAGGAATTAAGGAGACGTCCTTAATGATCTCATGTGAATAAGTCCACAAATTTCATGGCCCGCAAGGGGTGGTCCTTAGAGAAGGACTTGATGAACAAACCGAAGGGTGATTTTCGAGGGAACCGTAACTTTCAGTAGGGTAGAGTATGTGCTGTGGAGGTCTCGATCAAAAAATATTAAATTCAAGAGTAAGTTCACTTAAACAGAATTTGGTGGTTGTCTCTCTTCACTACGTGTCGTTTCAAATCGAAAGATATTGCCACTTAAGATACTGACAGTTATGGATACTTGTTCACCTTCTCTCCGGAAGACCCTAAGTGGGAGATTGTTGGAATTTATAATTAGTCAAGTGTGTTTAAATCATTTAAAACAATGTAATAATTTGATTCCTTTTCATGTTCTTATGGGAGAAGTGGAAAAGACACTTTTTTGTGAAGAAAATGTCCCACCTAGGAGCAAAGATGAAATATATATTAGTTTAAAATAGCTTACCCATCTAAGCCTACCAAAAGATCTAAAGGCTATGAAAAATGAAACTAGTTTTCTGAAGTGACTACCGATGGAAGATGACTGGTTTTTATAGTGGTCGGTAGTAGTTCAAATCTTTTCAGCTTGAAAACAAACGTCCACCAATTACACACCAGAAAACAAGCGTCCACCAATTACGCACCAGACATGAAGTAATTAAGGACATTTATTCCTAACGATTCTGATAAGAGCTCCCTACTTTCCTATATATACAACTCCTCCCCATTTGTCTTAACTACGAAACTGAGTCAGAAAAGATAAAAACTCTACTCTCTCTAAAATATTATTCTAGCATTCCGTAGTAGAAACTCTGTTAGAGATAACCGACACGAATGGAATATCTTTTTAACACCAAATATTTTCTATGTAAGTTTCGTTATGTATTTCCTTTACTGTAATAGATAGTTTTACTTTAATCGAAATACTTTTTATTTGGATTTCTATCTTTATTGTTTTAAACCGATGATTTTCATTTTTTCCCAACATCTCGATCATATCCAATATGTTCCACCACAAAATTAACCCATGGTAGTCTCAAAACACTTCAAACTATATTACCATACAGAAATTCAACAAATTAAATAAAGGTAGACCAATCAACCTGCACTGAGAGCATGGGAGCTTTAAAGGTGGTATAGTACTGGACCTGATTGACCCTCGTGCCACCATCAGTCTCCAACATGTTAAACCTTGGTGGGTACAAGACATTTGTTCAGATATTCCATCCTCAAAATAAATGCTACCTAGGAATGAATCTATCTAGTTTTTCTACTTACAATTTACAAATACATACATATTTGTTTGTTTCGTGCAATCAAACACAACATTCAATGTACTTGAAACATACTCTAATACGTTAAAACCATCCATCAGCTAAATGTTCAAATAAATTAGGAGTACTTAGTACTCTTGATTTGAACCATCTCCGTCTAAAAAGTTAATAAATAATAATCATAAATTGTTATGTCAACGCTAATCTCTAACTTTATTAATTTTAGTTTACATGATTTTTACTCCATCCCTCCCTCCCAGCGTATAATATCTATTTACTGTTTCACATATATTAAAACATATAATAGTAATAATTGCATCAAAATATACTTCTAATCAAATATTTTAATATTATAAATTATAAATGAATATTAAAAATATAAATTTTAATACTTTAATAAAAATAATAGTACAAAAAATTAGAATAAAGTGTTTTAAAATTTTAAGAAAACAATATTTTTAAAATATTTATTTTTAATAAATAGATATTATTTATAAAATGGAGAAAGTATATTTATATATAATCCCTAATAATTTGAAAGTAACAATGTGCTCCCAGGCACAGCCTCCCAAAAAACCTTATCCATCCCCAACATTTCTTCTCCGGTGGACATTTCAGCCATCCCATCTGAAACATTTCAGCATTCTTTTCAACCCATCCCACCACATCGTACCTACACACTACCCCTCCATTTCCAACAGCCTCCACCCCAATGCCACCACTGTAGCCTTGCCAAACCAAATACTGACATCACAAACTTCTCACCACAGCCACCTCCATCCTACCAGTTTCGAGTGTTTCAAGTCCGGCCACTTTTCAGGCCGCCTCAGATCCGGACAGAGTTCAGGACGTCTCAGATCCGGCCACGCTTCAGTCTACCTCAGATCCAGCCATGTTTCAGGCCACCTCAGTTTCGACTGCAATGTGGAATTTTTGAACCTGTTTTTCTCCTACCGTTCGCATCTCAGGACTACACCAAAGGGACCAGGCCCAACTGCATTTCAAAAACACAAAAGGAGCAGGCCCAGAAACAAAAAGCAACTTGGCAGCAGGTTTTCTCTTGTATCTCCTATTTTTATTTTTATGCAATTTATTATTAATGTGATAAGTATTTTTATCACAAAATTAGCTGATTTAGATAAAAAACAGTTTTGTATTGTTTTTACTGTCTCAGCTTTTACGATGGATATTGATATTAATATTAATGTGATAATGTATTATGTGACAAAAATAGCTATGTTAAATGAAAAACATTTTAATATTGTTTTTATTGTCTTAGCTATTACATTTGATCATGAATATTTGTGTAAAGCTCATAAGTTTGTATCTAATGAGTATATTAAGGATTTTTCCAAAATGGAAGAAAGGTTTTCTGGGGTTGTTCCTAATCAACCCCATCCCCTTCAATGATTCACATAGCCTGGAACTGTCAAGGAGTCGGCAATCCTTTGACAGTCCAGGGAGCTCGTGACCTCTGCGCTAAGCATCGCCCGGAGGTACTTTTTCTCTCTGAGACAAAAAATAATTTTAATAAGCTTGATAATATTGCTAATTTATTAGATATGATTTTGATTAAAACTGTCGAACCCATTGGAGCGAGAGGAGGTCTCGCGTTAATGGTAAAAAAGGAATTGAAAATTAAAGTTATAAAAGCTTCGGCTAATTTTATTCACACAAAAATAGTGGGTGACAATATGACCCCTATATTTTATACTTATATATATTTAAACCCCTATGATATTGATAAAGAGATTTCTTTTAATTTCTTAAATGCTCTAGAAACCCAAAACTCTCCTTGGACCCTAATGGGTGATTTCGATTGCATAAGATTTCTCAAAGAAAAATTAGGTGGTATTGTATGCCATAAAAAATCTATCAAGAATTTTAATAGATTTATTAATCTCCACAATCTGGAGGAAACAACCTCATATGGTTGTAGATTTACCTGGACAAATAAAAGAGCCGGTAATAAACTTATTAAAGCTATTCTAGACAGAGCAATTCATAACTCTGAATGGGATAAGCTATTTCCAAATGCTTGGACAGCAGTTTTACCTGCTATTGGGTCAGACCATTGTCCCCTTGTCCTGCATCATGATAAAACTGAAAATAAAAAGAAAAGAAGATTTTACTTTGAAAACTTCTGGACAATTGAAATTGATTGTTTAAATATAATCAAAAAAGTTTGGGATGACTATAGCTCACTTAGGGGAAACCCTAATGCTGTAATCAATCATAAACTCAAAAAGTGTAGTCAAGCTTTAAGAGACTGGAATAGAAAAAATTTTGGAAATAATAAAATCCAAATAGATAAACTTATAAAAAGACTAGAAACAATATCTAATTCTAATAGTCCTAGTTTTAACTGCGATGAATATAATACTACAGTTAATGAACTTGAAGAAACTTGGAAAAGGGAAGAAAGTTTTTGGAAAGATAGATCTAGAAATATTTGGCTTAAAAAGGGTGATAAAAATACAAAATATTATCATGCTTGCACTAAAGAAAGAAGGAGTAGAAATAAAATTCTTAATATCACTAATGAAAATGGTGAATGGATTGACAATAAAAATGATATAAATATGGAAATAGTTAACTATTTTAATAATATCTTTACAACAGTAGGAAAAAGAGATTACAACAATACCATTAACCTCATTACTAGTAAAATTGACAAAAAATCTGCAGATGATTTAAATAAACATATTGATGAAGAAGAAGTTAAAAAAGCAACTTGGGAACTAGGACCTAATAAGGCCCCAGGACCTGATGGTTATAATGGAAATTGAAAGTCCTAGAGGGGGGGTGAATAGGATTACTAATATGATTAATGCTTAATTAAAAATCTTTTGGACAATTATAAGTTTAAGAAAGAAACTTCTAAGTCAACTAATATATCAAACTCTTAAGGGATAATGCAATGGATAAGCTAAGAGGTTCGATATATAATTGATACAAGTAAAACTAGTTTCTAATCTCTAACTACTCTAGATGGCAATATGTTAGATAAACTAGATAATAAATATCACAATATTCATACTAGCATATTATCAAACATATAAAGTGCGGAAAGTAAATAGAGTAGGGATAGAAAGATACACACGATTTATAGTGGTTCGGTTTCCCTACATCCACTACCTAAGGAAGCCTCCTTAGGATTTCAAGCTTTTCACTAAGCTCCCGTGTCTCTCTTAACCGGGTCGAGAACACAATAACCCTTACAACCTCTTCGATAACACGAAGGACAAACACTTGTGCTATCGCAACACAAGGACACCAAGTATACTCCCGATACTCAAACACTTATGCTATCTCAACACAAGGATACCAAGTATACTCCCTATACTTGAATTCTCTCTTAATCTATCTATTACAAGACCTAGACTTAAGAGGATAGATACAAAGTGTTTAAAGGGGTGCAAACAACTTTGCTAGATAATCTCCTAAAGAGTAGATATGACTATAAGCTTGTAAACTCCTCTTTGAGTAGATAATAACTTTGATAGCTCCTTGGATTAACTCCTTAATTGAGTGGATATGAACTATGAAGCTCTTGACACCTTCTTGGATGATAACAATTAAGCCCCTAAGCGTATATGGGTTGAAGGTGTGATTGTAGCCTTGAAAGACCTTCAATTTATAGCTGCAAAATGCTCCCAACGGTCATATGATTTGTCTCCAACGGATATATTAATATTCCCAACGGATCTATTCCTTTTGTCTTCATTTTGCTGCAGGAAAACCTTACTCGCGGTGTACCGCGGATATGGTGCGGTGTACCGCACAACTCAACGTGTTGATTTCATAGCATACTGACGGGCTACCCCATGCACCGTGCTCCTGGTCCGTGCCTCACTCCGGTGTACCGCGCTTCAGTCCGGTGTACCGCACACTTTCTTAGCTTACTGGTCGGACTAGCCTATGCACCGCGTCTCTGGTCCGTGGCTCTGCGGTGTACCGCAGGTGTACTCCGGTGTACCGCACCAAAGGTTTAAGACACCTTCTAGTGAGTATATCTTTTACTATGATGCTCGGATTGGAAAACCTTCTTCACGAGAGTTGTAGAGAACATCATTCTTATAAACTTTGTAGTTGATCACTAAAGCTAATTCTCAATGTACACAAAGATAAAGTTAATAGCATTTGTAAGAGAATTAGTTTCTTAAGATATAACAATAAAGATTTGATCTAAATGATGTCAATTGTGCTTTTTGATGAATTAGAGTGCAAGATAGAATATGTATAACAAGAGTAATTAGCACACTAAACACAAGAGGATTTGTCACATTAAAACAACCTATTAAGGGAGGCTATATGCCAACAATCTCCCCCTTTTTGATGATGACAAATCCTTCACTAAAACACCTTAGGAATGATATGAAAGTATAAGCTCTTATCAAATTTAGCTCCCCCTCACAATAAGCATTTAAGTAAAGATGAATATAAGATGTGAAATGCATTTGTGAGTATTTAAAAGTGCAATTTTGAAAGTTTTAGTGCACATATTTCTCCCCCTTTGTCTTCATCAAAAAGACGGGATAATAAGATCAAACAAATAATCATAGAAGAGCAAAAACTCAAGTGAATAGATTTTGAAAAACAATATAGAGAGATCAAGGGTTTAAGAGCAATTAAAACATTTTAATTTGAGATGCACAAAGATCAACATGAAAAGAATAAGGGATGGAGACATTTTACCAACTTCTTGATCGATAGGTTTTCATCTTATAAGCTTTCTAACAACGCAACGATTAGTGCAATTATAAGATAAACGATTAGTGCAAACAATTAATCAAGCATTTTAGTTTTTAAAGATAATTTACTAAAAACTCCCCCTCACGAAATGCATAGAGTGTTTGTTTCAATTTTGAAAAGTTTGACCAATAATTTCTCCCCTTTTTACCAATAAGAATATTTGAATCAATTTTAAGAAATCATGGGGTAAATTGTCATTTTTGAAAAGCAAAGGGGCCAAGATGTATTTTCCAAAAGTTTAGGGACTAAACGCAATTTGAAAAACTTCAATGGACCTAAATGCAATTTTCAACCATTTGAAGAACTAAGATTAATTTGAACAAACTAAAGGGACTATAAAACAATATAGAATAAGATCAAGGATGAATGATGCAATAGTACCTATATCATCAAGGAAAATGTTAGCAACATTAACACATTTAAATAATATCCGAAGCATAAAATTTAAGCAACTAACATTCAACAATACATACATAACCAATTATCCAACTTAAACACATAGCATCTTAAACCAATCATCCAAATTTAACCAAGTAGCAATGAAATCCTAAATATCCAAAACATGGATTCATAAGCATTCAAAGCATAAACAACTAAAAAACCAAAACAACCACAATAATGACCAAGTAGGATAATATGAAGATTAAAAACACCCAATAAGAATAATTTGAAACCGATTTTAAGAAATCTAGGGGTAAAATTTAAACTTTGAAAAGTATGGGGGTCAAAATGCATTTTTCAAATGTTTAGGGACTAAATGCAATTTTGAAAACCTTCAAGGACCTAAGTATAACTTTCTCAAGACAATAGGGACCTAGGTCTAATTTTCAAGCATAAGAAAGCTAAATGCAACTTGTTCAAACTATAGGGATCTGAAATCAATATTTTTCAACCTATAGGGATCACAATGCAATATTTTCAACCAATAAGGACCATAAAGTAAGATAGAACAATAAACCCCGAATTGCGGTGTACCGGACCATTGTTGCGGTGCACCGCACAACTGCTCGACTAAACGGGTAAGAAGAGAGATTTAAAAAATAAGCAAATTGCATAAACACCCGAAATTAATACGAAAACACCCCAATAGTTTAGAAATATTTTAAAACTACTAAAAACGCTTTTGTTTTGAAAAGATTCAACATGGAAATCCCGAAAACAAATAAAACCGTTTATTTCACAAATACCCCTATATTTTTTAAAAAAGTACAAAAAGACCCAATGTAAAAACTAAGCAATTTTAAGCATGATAAGGTCAAGTTATACAAGATATTTGCACAATAGGGAATAAACCATATAAGCACATAATGAAGCACAACATATAGATAGTAAGGCTAAGCAAATTCATGCAAATGAGTTAATGACCAATAATGGATAAAATTCCCATAATTCTATGCATAAAAACATTTTTGAAATGCTATGGGAAATGCAAAAGATTATCGGAAAAATATTTTGAAAAGCAATTTCGTTAAAAACTCACCTATATGAAAATGCAAATTTGTGATCAAAGATAAATTAAGATATGAAAGATTAAACTAATATCTTTGATCTTTTTCCCTTTTATCAAACAATAGGCACTTTTAAAAGGATATAAAAACTTGTAAGAATAAAAAGTGCAATTTATAATCGTTGAGGGACTAAAAAGCAATTTCACATAGTAAGGACTAAAAATGCAATTTTTTAAAATTATGAACTAAGATGGCAAATATTACATGTGAAAGAATATGAAGTCCAAACTATGACACTTTGGAGAATTTAAAACTATGAGGGGTCAAAGTGCAATTTTGAAAATTTTGGGGACTAAGATGCAATTACCAAAATTCTAAGAGGTAAAGTGCAAAAACATCATTCATGAGAATTAGATGCAATAACACTAATAACATTAAAACAATGATAAGAATCACAAGATAATATCCAAAGATAAAACATGATAACAACAAACACAACTAATCAAATCACAACCCAAAACATAATTAAAAACGCAAGCCATAAGGAGGAAACACAATATAATATACGAGATAAAGAAAAGAAATCACCGGATTTTCCTTTTTCGAGATTTGAGCGTTCTTTCGTATATTAATTCTTCCATTTGTTTCCTCCAAGCAAAGTAACGATTACCTACAAGAAAATGGAGGTTGTGTAGAAAACAACTCTTCAAAAAGATTAGATTCCAAATCGTTTACTCTACTAACGGTTAAGCTATACACGTAGAGTTAGGCTCTGATACCAATTGAAAGTCCTAGAGGGGGGGTGAATAGGATTACTAATATGATTAATGCTTAATTAAAAATCTTTTGGACAATTATAAGTTTAAGAAAGAAACTTCTAAGTCAACTAATATATCAAACTCTTAAGGGATCATGCAATGGATAAGCTAAGAGGTTCGATATATAATTGATACAAGTAAAACTAGTTTCTAATCTCTAACTACTCTAGATGGCAATATGTTAGATAAACTAGATAATAAATATCACAATATTCATACTAGCATATTATCAAACATATAAAGTGCGGAAAGTAAATAGAGTAGGGATAGAAAGATACACACGATTTATAGTGGTTCGGTTTCCCTACATCCACTACCTAAGGAAGCCTCCTTAGGATTTCAAGCTTTTCACTAAGCTCCTGTGTCTCTCTTAACCGGGTCGAGAACACAATAACCCTTACAACCTCTTCGATAACACGAAGGACAAACACTTGTGCTATCGCAACACAAGGACACCAAGTATACTCCCGATACTCAAACACTTATGCTATCTCAACACAAGGATACCAAGTATACTCCCTATACTTGAATTCTCTCTTAATCTATCTATTACAAGACCTAGACTTAAGAGGATAGATACAAAGTGTTTAAAGGGGTGCAAACAACTTTGCTAGATAATCTCCTAAAGAGTAGATATGACTATAAGCTTGTAAACTCCTCTTTGAGTAGATAATAACTTTGATAGCTCCTTGGATTAACTCCTTAATTGAGTGGATATGAACTATGAAGCTCTTGACACCTTCTTGGATGATAACAATTAAGCCCCTAAGCGTATATGGGTTGAAGGTGTGATTGTAGCCTTGAAAGACCTTCAATTTATAGCTGCAAAATGCTCCCAACGGTCATATGATTTGTCTCCAACGGATATATTAATATTCCCAACGGATCTATTCCTTTTGTCTTCATTTTGCTGCAGGAAAACCTTACTCGCGGTGTACCGCGGATATGGTGCGGTGTACCGCACAACTCAACGTGTTGATTTCATAGCATACTGACGGGCTACCCCATGCACCGTGCTCCTGGTCCGTGCCTCACTCCGGTGTACCGCGCTTCAGTCCGGTGTACCGCACACTTTCTTAGCTTACTGGTCGGACTAGCCTATGCACCGCGTCTCTGGTCCGTGGCTCTGCGGTGTACCGCAGGTGTACTCCGGTGTACCGCACCAAAGGTTTAAGACACCTTCTAGTGAGTATATCTTTTACTATGATGCTCGGATTGGAAAACCTTCTTCACGAGAGTTGTAGAGAACATCATTCTTATAAACTTTGTAGTTGATCACTAAAGCTAATTCTCAATGTACACAAAGATAAAGTTAATAGCATTTGTAAGAGAATTAGTTTCTTAAGATATAACAATAAAGATTTGATCTAAATGATGTCAATTGTGCTTTTTGATGAATTAGAGTGCAAGATAGAATATGTATAACAAGAGTAATTAGCACACTAAACACAAGAGGATTTGTCAAATTAAAACAACCTATTAAGGGAGGCTATATGCCAACAGAAATTTCTTCAGATCTTATTGGGAAATTATTAAACTTGATCTTATGAGGTTAATAAATAATTTTTGGAATAATAGTGGTGATTAGTTGGATATCAACCAAACACTCATTACATTAATACCAAAAATTACTAAACCTACTAACATTAAACACTATAGACCAATTAGCTGCTCTAATTTTATTTATAAAATTATTGCTAGAATATTGGTTAATAGATTACAACCTCACATGACCTTCCTAGTAGGAGAAAATCAAAGTGCATTCATCCCTAATAGAATGATTCAGGAAAATACGATGATTGCACATGAATTAATTACTCATATTAAAAGAAGGAAAAAAACCAAAAAATATATGGTTGCAGTTAAAGCTGATATTAAAAAAGCTTATGAATATATTGAATGGGACTTCCTACAAGACCTCCTAATCAAAATAGGTTTCAATAAAGATTGGGTAAGGAAATTAATGATTTGTATCACCATTGTAACCTACTCAATCTTAATTAATGGAGAAATCCACCAAATTAAAAAACCTACTAGAGGAATTAGACAAGGTGATCCTCTTTCACCTTTAATTTTCTGTCTGATCTCACAAACTCTAAATGACTTGATTAGAGATAAAAAAGAGAAAAACATTCTCAATGGAATAAAAATTGGAAATAGCTGCCCAGATATAACTCATCTACTCTTTACAGATGACAGCCTTTTCTTCCTAAATGCTGATAATATTGAAATACAATCTTTTAATGATATTATGAATAAATATAAAAATGCCACTGGCTTATGCCTTAATCTCAACAAATGTGGGGTTATTTTTAGCCCTAATACTCCAACTTTTATCCAAAAGGTAATGGCTAAAAAATTAAATATGAAAAGAACAAATAACCTAGGAAATTATTTAGGATTACCTACTGAATGGAGTAGATCAAAATCTAAAGATCTTCAATTTCTAATTGACAGAATCTTACAAAAATTAGAAAACTGGAAAACCCTCTTTCTCTCTGAAGGAGGGAAAGAAATTTTGATTAAAGCAATCATTCAAAGTCTACCAAACTACCTTATGTCTAACTTTATAATTCCAAAGAATATAATAAATAATATTCACTCCATTATTGCTAAATTCTGGTGGGGAGATAAAGGTAAAAAAAGAATACACTGGGCCAATTGGGACCAACTTACTACTTCCAAGTTTGAAGGTGGATTAGGTTTTAGAGATCTACACCTAATGAATAAAGCATTATTAGGAAAACAAGCTTGGAACCTTATAAATAAAAAAGAATCTCTTCTTTATAGACTCCTCAAAGGAAAATATTTTAAAAATTGTAGTTTCCTTGAAGCTAAAATTGGAAGCTCACCATCTTGGGGATGGAAAAGCATACTAATAGGTAGAGAAACGTTTAAAAATAACATAAAATGGAAACTAGGCAATGGCTATGACATTAATATTTATGAGCATAATTGGATTTGCAATGAGAAACATCCAATTAAACCATACAATTCAAACCTAAATTGGGTTAATCAACTTATTAAAAATGATAAATCTTGGGATATGGAGTTACTAAACAATATATATCCAAAGGAAATCAAAGAAAAAATAGAAAAAATGATAATACCTAAGGTATTTTGTAAAGACCAAATAAGTATTGACTTTTGTAAAAATGGGACATTTACAGTAAAAAAAGCTTATCATAATTTGAAAGAAGATGAAATAAAAATACAAATTACTAAAAATAAAAATAATCCCTCAACTTCAACTGATAGGGATAAAAAAATCTGGAAATTAATTTGGAAAATGGAAACCCCACCTAAAATTAAAAACTTTATGTGGAGAGCAGTTAAAAACCTTTTATCCACTGAAGAAAACCTTTTTAACAGAAAATGTAGAAACAACAACATTTGTAAAATTTGTGATAACAATGTTGAAACAGTCGAACATATGCTTTTTAGATGTCTGTGGTCTAAAAGTGTATGGTTCACTAGTTTTTTTAATCTAAAAACTGATAATGATTTAACTGTAAGACTGGATCTTTGGATGTTAAATCAAGTTGAAAACATTGCAATAAACTTTAACAATAAAGATAGAATCTTAGAACTTATCTGCATGATAATGTGGCATATCTGGAAAGATAGAAATAACTTTATCTATAATGGGAAAAAATGTGACCCCTTAATCACTGTTAATAAAGCTATTGAATCTTGGAGAGAGTATTATAGAATTTCTAACCCTAATGACTTCAATTTCTTAGATAAAGAAATTAGGAATAATAATATTATCCCTAATAATATTGGTAGTACTACACATAATATTAAATTTAAGGATAAATGGAAAAGACCACCTCCTAATAAATTTAAAATTAACTGTGATGCAGCTTTCTCGGATAAGGGCGCTGCAATTGCTTGTATAGTAAGAAACTCTAATGGTGAATTTGTAACAGGTAAAAGTTGGAAGGTTGGAGCAGATTCGGTGTTAGAGGCAGAGGCCACGGGTATTTTGAAAGCTACAGAGTTGGCTTCAAATTATCCCTTTGGTAGTGTTATAATTGAGAATGACTCGGCTACTATTATGAAACCCCTCGCTTCAGGGCGTCCTGTTTTGAGTCATTCGATTAAAAATATTATTTGTAATATCTATTATTTTGCTGAACAGTCTTCTCCTTCGTTCTCTTTTGTAACTAGGGATAGAAATGGGACAGCTGACTGGGTTGCCAAACAGGAGCTCCTTAGCACATTGTTTGGTAACTGGGATACTTGTATTCCTACCCAGTTAGCTACTATGATTTGTAATGAAGCCGAACCCTCCGGGGTGGGCTAAACTCTGTAACCGTTTTTTATTTATCTATAATATTATGCATTCGAACAAAAAAAAAAGTAAAATTAGAGGTGCTTTACTTACAATTATAAAGCTATCAACCAAATTTTATAGACGGATAAAAACTTTTTACTTAGATAACATTTAATTGATAAAAGGTTTGATATCCCGTCAACCGTTTGATAGAATATTTAACCACTTATTTGAAGGATCAAAAAATTTATTCGGAGAACTTTTAACAATTAAGTTTTTGCACATTGATAGAGCCAATAATAGGCGTGCTAATTTCTTGAGATAAAATGTATAATTGCATTTCTATTTTAAATAATATCACATCACGTTTTTACTAAATCATATCTATATAATGAAGTAGATTAGAACTGGCTACCCCTATTAACACTCGAAATCCCCTTTTTCTTCTCATAAATCCTCTATTCTTCTCATTCTCTCATTTGCACGTTAAACTTAAATGTTAAAACTCATCTCATCTCTTCACACTCGCATTCGAACAAAAAAGAAATCTCTTCACACTCACCTTCCCACACCAAGCCGTTCTCCTGCACAAGAAAACCACCGCCACTCGGAACCATTCACCACCATCATCAGCCGGCTTGGCGAAGAAACCAAATTAATGTAAAAAAAATATTTTTTACAATTGAAAATCTAAAATATTGAATTATTTTTAACCTAATCTCATTACTTTTTACAGTTTTTTAGAATTATTTGATTTAATTATAATTACAGTCGTGTTGTTTATTATATATAAATCTTACAATGACTATTTTATAGCCGTTGGAAGCCTTTTACCATATGAGAAGTGATGCGCTGAGAATACCGGCTTGGCGAAGATCCCAAATTAAGGTAAAAAAATTAATTTTCCCCATTGAAACTCTAAAAAGTTTGAATTATTTTTAACCTAATCTCAGCTCTTACAATTTTTCAGAATTATCTAATCTAAGTATAATTGTTTGTTATATTTTTAAACAAACCTACCATGGCCATTTTATGACTGTTGGAAGCCTTTTACCGTATGAGAAGTGATGTGTTGATAGTCCCTCAATATTTGGCTCCAAAAGTGGACCTCCGGGTATTGTCAGGTAGAATAAATGGTTTATCTTAGTTGATTTCATGCTATATTAATCAATTAGTTCTTTTAATGTAATTGCAATACTATATATTTGTTTCAAAAAGGATCAGAAAAGATGTATAGTGATAGCTATGAGGAAATAGAATTTGAATATGAATTTTAATTGATGGGAGGAGTGGCCACATTGTTGAAATAGATTGTAGCGTGGGGTAGATTGATATGGAGGAAATTACAATATAAAGCCAAAAATTCAAAAACTTTATAAAGTAACACCAAGTTACAAAAACATCCATTATAAAGCCTATTTCTAATTGTCTAGTTAGCTTTTTTACTTCTTTACCCTTACTCGTAATGGGTCCGAACCCACACCCTTTGTTTTTTATTCAATCCAATTTCTCTATTGGGTACGGCTTTACCCTTACTCGTAGTGGGTCCGAACCCACACCCTTTGTTTTTATTCAATCCAATTTCTCTATTGGGTACGGCCCAACAATATGTTCTTTTCACAAGGACTATTTAGTTTATTAAAATTCTAAGGATTTCTTTTTTAGGATTTGTCCATTATTCCTCACGGGTCTGACCCATCCATGACCAACAAACTCAATACAATCCACATCTATTATCAGTTCCTGGCCCCATCATGTACTACAGCTAACTTGGGCTTGGCCCCATAACCATTAAGGAATCCTAAGTTCAAAGTAGTCCAGCCCCATCAACACCAAGCATTTTAGAACTAAGTCCATTAACACAAATCCAGTCTGGACCCATTAAGGCATTCGGCTTCACATGTCTGTACCCATTAAGGAATTGGGCTTCAAAGGTCTAGACCCATCCAGATGTTGGCGTAGCCATCAGTAAAGCCTTCAAGGCCTTCAATGGTGGAAAATGTTATTCCCAGGCGTCGGTCTTAGTTGCTAATCGTGTTTTAGATTGTGCCGCCGAGAGTGATGGTGGTGGCATGTTGGAGTTTGTGCTGCAGAGAGGGAAAGAGATGTGGTGATGGAATGGTCTTGATGGTGGTGGTGGGGTGGTTGATTCTGGTGGGGATGGGAGGTGATGGTGGGGGGATTGATGATGATGGTGGTGCCAGGATTTGATGACGATGGTGGTGGTTCTGTTACTGGATTGGAGGAGGTGGTGGGGCTGGATTGGTGGTGGGTTATCAACTGAAGCAGTGTATTGGTGGTGAAGACGATGCAGTGAAGAGCAACATAGAACTCCTTCTCCAGCACAGCCTCGACGAGCACAACCTCCTTCTCCAGCACAGCCTCGACGAGCAACACCACCTCACTCCAGCCTCAGTTTCAGATGCAGTGAAGACGAAGGCAATCTTCACTTCTGCTTCTTCTCGACCAGATCTGAACCCCGCGACTCATTTCTGCTTCATTTCTGCTTCTTCTCGACCAGAACGGAGCAATCTTCGCTGCTCGGAGCTCGAGCCATGTCCTTCGTCGCTGCTTCTTCTCGACGAGCAGCCAGAGAATGGAGCGGTGGGTGGGTTGCTTGGTTGGATGGGTCTGATTGTAGGGGCGGCGCTGGGTGGGTTGCTTGGTTGGGGTGGGTCTGATTATAGGGGCGGTGGTGGGTGGGGTTGGTGGGTCTGATTATAGGGGCGGTGGTGGGTCTGATTATAGGGGCGGTGGTGGGTGGGGTTGGTGGGTCTGATTGCAGGGGTGGGTTGCTTGAATCAGAGAGGGAATGGAGGGGAGGGGGGTTCGGGTATGTTTTTGGAGAAGAAAGGGGATGGGTGGGTTTATATAGAGGGTATTATTGGGCTATTTGGGAATTTGTGGACTATTAGTTGAAACCCAACTACTAGTTGGGGTTTAGGCTGTATTTTATAAAGTTGACATGTAAATAGGCCTTATATCATTAATGACCCATTGATATGGTCCATATACTTCTAGTGCAAGGTTAGAGATGAAATATTTTTAGTGCTCAGTGAAATAGCCATATACACCTTGTATTTCAAATAGTAATATATATGCCCTGTAGATGTATAGAGTTGCAAAGTCCACTTCTTTTGAAACAATGTATATTTGGCTATTTTGCATAGAACATGGACCAATGGTGCAATTGACCTTTTCTGAAAGTGGTGGTTGATAGGGTGTGATAAGATAATGATAATAAAAATACGAACTATCACCCTAACCAATCACGTTACTCACTACAAGTATCACAGATTGTATGCAAGTTTAATAATAAGTAATATTCGTTCGTAGGGACTTAGTGTGTTTGAATTGTGGATTAAAAGAGAAAGTGTAGTAAAGAATAGTTGCGTAGAATAAAAGGCAGTAATAAATATGAATAATTGGAGAGATAATGATTAAACTAAAAACTAATTCAAAAAAAGTAAACATATAAGAATGAGATGAGAGATATAGCTCAGGTTTGCGTGTATGCACTTATCCTTCTGTTTCTTCTACTAGTTATAAGGGTGATTAAAGCTCTTAAAGTAAGAAGCCAGGATTCTATATTTCTCCTATTTCCCTTCCGAGTGGACTTAGGTGGCGACCTAAAAATTACCAGGGGACCCTGCGCAACAATCGGTAGTTAATCTCAAGCCCTAGTGACAATCTAGTTAGGCAAGCCCGCCAGGATCACTACCGCGCACTAGACGTTTATGTGGTGTTTCAACAATGAGACATCCCTTCCGGGTGACCATCCAACTGTTATTAATGGGGTATTCTATACTCGTTCACTAGCAAGAACTACAGACAATATATCAAAGCACATAAAACAAATATAAAGGTTAAGAAGCTCAATCGATTTAAAAAGGTTTTTCCCAAACAAAGTTAGACAGAAGAAAATAGATTTCAAAGATTATACATATGCAAACCCCAAGCTATGGGAAAATTAGTTCATGCTAATAAGAAATAAACTAAAATAAAGATACATACTGTCAACTTGCTTCTCTTGAATGATTTCTTGAAACTAAAGACTAATAATTGAGCAAGGACATGTTTAAAATAATAAGAGGGTGTATTTATAGGTGCTTAGAAGACCCTAGATCGAAATCTTGAGTGGAAGGCAAGTAATTGGATTCCAAGTACAATTCAAATTCGTTTCCTAAAATGTAGGACATGATAAACATTGCTCACTGTTTTGATCATATCTATTTCGTTATTGGGCCAAATTTCGCGTACCGTATATCAAAACGACCGAAGCGAAAAGATCTTATAACCACTTAAAGGCTCGTCCAAGATCGCAGCCTATTTGGAGTTATCTTCACTGTAGTGGACGTCACTGCATATTTGACAACTTTATTTGGTAGCTTTTCCTTTCCTGATTCAACTTTGTTTTCTTTTATCTCCTGATTTCTCCTGGATCTTCTTTCCTTAACTCCTTAGAATTTATTTGGCATCGAAGTATATTCCATAAACCTTAAGTGTTTCACTTTAACACACAAATGGTAAGAAATTTATTTCTTGGTAGTATTCATACTACTAATGAATCAATGATTAATTCTTTAACGATCTCAACCTCGACTGGAGTTCGGACCACCACGACGTCAATTCCAGATTCATCGGAAGACATTGCATTTTCTTTTGACAATGCAGTTTTCATTCACTTCTGGGATAATTTTTAGTCAAGGAATAAAATATTTAAATTAAATATCACGTCTATTTCAATATATCTTGATAACTTTTGTATAAGGGAATATAGTTTCATTCACCCCGGGGAAGAAACTGGTCACTGGGATGATCATTCAATTCAGCAAAATTGATCAAAATCAGGCGCAAGTGAAAAGATCTAGCCAAAATTGGGCACAACTAAAAAATGTTAACAAAATTTGGATAAAGATATCTAACATAGTACTACAATTGGTCTCTACTCATAAAACTACATATTAGTAAAAAAAAGAACTTGCACGGACAGTTTCTTTTTTTTATAGAATCCTCATAAAATACTTTTACAAATAATATTTATCCAAGGATCATCATCGTCCTAATATTATAGGTTAACGTATTCTACATAGCGAAATGTCACTACACATACAAAATGCCTAAATAATACCACCTGGTGGGGGTGGGAGTGAATTAGGAAAAAGACAAAGTAAAACTTCCCTTTATTTTCTGAAATCTATAATATCTCTTTCCTAATTCACTACTAACACATATGAGTGGCATATTGTGTGATATTACATCATTACTATTACTATTACTCTTAGATTGACTGTTTACTTTCTAGAATTAGAAAAAGTGTTAGCATATCTTAACATGAATGAACATCCATAACTCTTGAAGTTCTTGATTTTAACTTAATATCCTCAGGTGCAACTCCTAACCAGTTTTGAATAAGCTGAAATACTCGTTCATCACCTAATAGTCCTCTATGAGTGTTACTTATTCCTATTCTTTCCACTGCTTCATAATTATCAGCCTGCAATACAAATATTACAATTTTAACCCCTTCTTATATAATGAAATGTCTAAACAAAAAGTTTAAAACAATTATACCTTTGCTGATTCAACTGGAACAGTTCCATCTCCATCAACATATGAATACTGTGGCTACAAAATTAAATTTAATTCTAGATATTAATCAAATAATTCGACCAAGAAAAAGTGATTGTCAAATTACTTACTGTTGCTTGACACACATCAGATATATTCTCAATTGGTGAAGTTTCAGAACCATAGCTGGAAAATGTAATCAAGTGTTGTTAATATAAATGAACTTGTTAATTAATTTAGTATATATTCATTAATGAAATGATTTTTGCATACCAAACATCTAAGGGTGTATCAAAAGATGTTCCGTAAATGTTATAAAATTCTATGCCTTTCGGTAATTTTGCTTTATCAAGGACTTTACGAGTATCACTAGCCCAGTTTAGAATAGCATGATTAAATGGAAGAGCTACAGTTTGCCCACCATAGTCTAGCTGCAATTATAAAATTAAATTAATGTAGAAAAGTTGCGATTATAAATGTATTTTAGATTATAAAGTCACCTCATTATTCTTCAATGCTTTCTCAAACACGGATACACATTTATCTGGGCCGTAACACTCAAGCTCAACTATAGTTTCCCCATCTTTATTAGATTGTTTTCTCCATATTTGAATTTCGGGTTGTTTTTTCCATTTGAAATTAGGGTTTGGTAACATTTCATAGATTGATGGGCATTCAACTAACTGTGCATGGAATTTAACTTATCTTAGTCATTAATTATATTATAGATTTTTTATTTTTTTTATTTTTGTTTAGAGAAAGTTGTTATTAGATTAGTAAATTCACCAGTTGATGCATTGTCCACCTTGAGACAAAGAAGTAACTTTCAAAACCTTCGACAAATTGCAATCCAGTTAAAAGAGAATCATTAATGCACCCTGGTGCCCCTGTTTCAGTAATTTCATGTTCGTAAAATTAAATAACATGTTTCACTTAACAAAACATATAAAAGTATTGAGATTTAAGATGAAAGCTATAAAATAATGACGAAAACAAAAAAAAAAAAAAAAAAAAAGGGGAAAGAGATCAAATCTGTGGAGGAAAAATAGATTTTTAGTAAATATGCAACTTAAAAAGGAAAATTACCTTGAAAGGGAGTGGCAATGGTTATCCATTTATTTACATACTTGGAAAAAACCTGTTAATAAGTTAGTTAAAATCCCTTGTTACGCCTTTTACGGAAACAAGGAAATTAATAATTATCCTTACATCACTATGGAGAGAAATGAAACATGAAATTAGTAATCCACCCATTGAATGAGATATGAGGTTGACTTTTCTACCCCCTGAAGCCTTATATGCAGCACATAGTTTATCTTTTAAGTCATCCATTGCTTTGTCAATTCTGTGGCAACATAATTAAGATGGTTAAAAAAGGGTAGAGTGATTTAAGACAGAACATTTTTAAGTAGTTAAAGTGAAACTACCTATTACTTTGACGGAAATCATATCCATATCCAAACAATGTGGTTCCTTTCTTGTAGCCACAGTTAACAAGCATGTCAATCATATAATGAAAATGATATACATCAGTTAAATGTATGCATTTCACCCCCTGGTATATCAAATAACATGGTCAAAGGTAGGAATGTATGAACGAATCAAATTTCAATACAAGTTGTCTAGTACAATATTATAAAGCTACCAAAATGGTAATGCAAAATGCAAATATATTACCATTTTAAGGCTAAAGCAGCTTTTTTTTTGGTATAAACGTTAAAGGAACTTACTATAGAAGGGTCCAAAATATCAATGGCATATAAACCATAATCATCTTGAGGCACAATTATCTCTGTACTATCATCAAGCACTTCAGTATAACCTGCATAATATCAATATATCCAAACCAAAAAAATAGGAAAGAAGGAATTAAACACTGAGCTTGCATAACGATAAAACCATTAATTCAATACACAAAAAAGTAGCTAATATATAAATGTTTACCAGTTTCGGGGTTGTAAAGCGACCAGAGCTTCTTCTTAAATTCTAAATCAGCAAGAAGAAGACGGACCCAAACACGTGTCTCGAACCCAAATTTCTTATTCTTGGAGTGAAGTACTGAGCCGGCAATGCCCGAAACTAATAAGATCGGGTCACGGTCGATAAGATATTCGTCGGAGGTGCTTGTCCGGAAGCAACGAAAACAATCTCCAAACATTTTTTTTTCCGGGTCGGGTCGTCACTTGGTGATTGCTCAAGGAGTCAAGGTGGTAGTTGGATTGAAGAGGCTCCGTGTGGCAAGTAAAGACAAAAGAGTTTAATTGTTTTTATTATAAAATTCATTTTTCTTTCTCCAAATCTTTCCTTTGAGTTACACGTGCACATAAAGGATGATTAACCAGAAGTTAGGTGGCCTACGGTCACTACCGCTCCTTCTCTCTTCGTTTCAATTAGGGTATGTTTGGATTAAGGGGGGATTATTTATTAAAGGATAGGAAGGGAGAGTATAACAAGGGAATGGAAAGGAGAGCATTTAATCTTGTTTGGATTGAATAAAAAGAGAAGGGGGGATTTTATTAAAGGATAACATTTATCCGGTGTTTGGATTAGAAGAATAATGGGAGGAAGGGATTCTTTTTATAACTAAATGACTCATATACCCCTATAAAAATATTTTATAAAGAAAGAATAAGGGTAACTTAAACATTACAACGTAATAAAAGAATCCTTCCTTCCTAATCCCACCGAATTGGAGGGATTGAATATATGGGTTCGTAAGGGATTGCAAGTATCCTTTAATAAACTATTCCCTCTACTTATTTCCAAAACAAACAAGGGATGGGATTGTCATTATCCTTTAATACAATCCCATCCCTTCTAATCCCTCCATCCAAACATACCCTAATTCTTCGCGCAAAAATCCCCCACTTTTTGTAGGTTTTAAGTTTCTTTAACCATTTATCGTGATCATTTCCTTCCTTAATGCTTATCAATTTTCTTACCTTTATCAAAATACTTTTTGTGAATGCACATTTAAAGAATACATATCTATTTGATTTGAAATCTTCATCACAAGGAATGCGGCTAGCAACAATGTTAAAGCTTGGGGTGTTGAACGGGATGAAGGTTTGATTGTCTCCTCTCGTAGTGTTCTCGTCAAATGGACTAAACCGGATATTGGACTCAAACTCAATATTGATGGTTCTTTAGATCCTAGTAAGGTTTCCGCGGGAGTGGGTGGATTGTTTCGTAATAATAAAGGAGACTACTTAGGAGGTTTTGCATGTAGTTTTGTTGCAAGCACGCCATTTGAAGCAGAAGTATTAGCTCTACACTTTGGCGGTAGTTCGTGGCGATACGAATCTTATTATCGAAACTGACTCGCGTGAGTTACATGCGATAGTGAAGGGCGATTTGAACTCAAGGGGATTTTCGAGCGATATTATTCGAGAATGCCAGGTTATTTTAGAAAATAATGAGCATATTGAGATAGTGTGGAGCTTCCGCGAAGGGAACAGTTGCGCGGATTGCCTGGCTAAGTTCGGGTTAAGAAATAGTGAGGGACTTATTTTGTATACGGATCCTCCGGATGTGTTTTGGCGTCTTCTAACACGTGACCGCTATGGTTGGGCGGTGCTTAGAGTAGTCCGAGATAGTTACTAATATCTTTTAGAAGTTTACTTCAGGGTCTTTTGACCTCTTCTGTAACAAAAAAAAAATCTTCATCACACAACTCAATCCTACACAATATTCACCTAAACTTTTGAAAAAGATTAGTAATAAAAAATATCATAAAATTTTTCAAACAAGATATTACTTACCAATAGATTAAGAAGATCGTTGACGGTGAAAAAGATCGTTAACTGAGAAAAACCATCTAATTAGTATCTTCAAACCTTCTTCATAACCAAGTGAAATTCTAATTTCATCTTTTATTTCTCAAATTTATTTCAAAAGTGGTGAGTTTGTTTCGAAGTAGAATATTTTTTATCAACAATGTTGTAAATCCTTTAAGTTTCAGATAAAAAATAAGGTTTAAATCGAGTAGGTTTGAAGAAAACGTTTAAGTACAGAAATTAAAGAACACGAGAAATTATCGTGGTTCAGTCCAAAATAGACCTACATCCACGTTGAGCCCAGATGAGAGTAGCTCAGATTCACTATATGCCTCGGATTACAAGTTTACACACCTCACACGAAAACCCCCTCAAGTTTATCAGATATTACAATTCTTCCACAAATCTTCCTAGTACATCAACTACACTGAAATACACTCAATGATTGAACCAGTAGATTCAATTTTAAAGATTTGCTAAACTGCTATTTAATCTAATCATTCAAATGATATCGCTAACAGGAAACTGAAGGTTTCACTATTCTAGGGTTTTTGAGAAAGAGAGAGAGTTGAGAGAAGAAGTAACAATAAGGAAAGGCGGATTAAGGCCCTTTTATATGACACGTTCTCCATATGCAATCTCAGCCGCCCATCTCAAAACCAAATCAAGAGTCATGATAAGTCCATGTAGTCATTTAAGTGGATGAACACAAGATGCCAGCGTGGTCGTGTCGAGTCAAACTTCATAAGACCAACACTATGCAAAATATAATACTTCACATATCAACAATCTCCACCTTGTAGTATTAGAGCTTTGTCAATCCCTATAGCAGAAACACATCCACTTGAATCTTCATTAGCACTAAAATAACTCTCTCATCATCTGGACACCTGCATTACATTCAACCAAGAAACAACAAGTCTTCTTTAGCTGCATCTTTAATAGCTACATACTCAGTTTCTGTAGAAGATAATGCTATAAGTGGCTGCAATTGAGATTTCCAGGAAATGCAAGTGTCTCCCAAAGTGTAGCAATAAGCAGTAATGGATTTCCTAGGATCCTTATCACCAGCAAAGTCAGAGTCCACATACCCTATTAACTCAAAAGGCACTGATGGTTTCCAAAACATAGCCCAATACTTAAAGTACCACTAGCATAGGCCAAAACATGCTTCAGAACAAGCCAATGCTCAAATCCAGGATTAGACATATACCTACTGTGCAAAGATATAGAAAAAGATAGGTCTGGCCGAGTACTAATCATAGCATACATTATGGAACCAATCACATTAGCATAAGGGACTGAGTTCATTCTTATAATCTGTGACTGAGACTTGGGGCAAAGCTGCTTAGACAAAACAACAGCCAAGGGAGTCAACACATATCTACATTCCAAACTACCAAATTTAGAGACAACTTTTTTCAAATAAGGCCCCTAATGCAGTTTTAATATGCAATTCTTCCTATCTCTACTAATTATCATGCCAAGGACCCTATTAGCCTCACCTAAGTCTTTCATTTCAAACATCTTACTCAGAGACTGTTTCAAGACTTTTATAGCATGGCAAGATTTACTAATTAACAGCATATCATCAACATACAGTAGCACATACACACTGTCATATTGGTTCAATAAGAAATATAACCAGGCATCATAATCATATCTCATAAATCCAAGTTCAAGCATCAAGGAGTCAAATCTTTTATACCATTGTCTAGGAGATTGTTTTAATCCATACAAAGATTTCTTAAGTAAGTATACATGATCAGAAAGTTTTTATCCACAAAACCCTCAGGTTGTCTCATACAAATTGTTTCATCTAATTCACCATGTAAAAAGTCAGTTTTCACATCCATTTGGTCAACTTCAAGATCAAAACAAGCAGCATAAGCTAACATACACCTAATAGTTTTGAATTGAAATACTGGGGAGAAAATGTCATTATAATCTATCACTTCCCTTTGAGTATATCCTTTAGCTACAAGTCTAGCTTTATATATAGGGGGATCATGCTCAGTAACACCCTTCTTTAGTTTGTATAGCCATCTACACTCAATAACATTTTGATTCTCAGGTAGCTTAACTAAAATCCAAGTATTGTTCAATTTTAAAGAGTCCATCTCTTCTATCATAGCATCATACCACTTATCGTACTCAACAGACTCAAGAGCATCTAGATAAGAAGAGGGTTCAACACTTTTTACCTCAACAACTGCACTTTGTGCAGTATACACCAAATCAGTATATGAATACCTGGAAGGATCAGTTATGTTCCTTCTTTGTCTATCTCTGGTTAACTGGTAATCATGAAGCTCCCCTACTGATGACTTACTGAGTTGTAGTGGTTGATCACTTCCCTCAGGCTCATTGACATCATCAGGTTGGTTGGTTTATGTTACATCCTCAGTGTCATCAGTTGGATCTGCATTCAAATGATCAGCTACAGTCTAGGGGTCCACCTCAAGCTCTAATCCTACCTTTTGACTTAATGGTTCAGCCTGAGCATCATTACATGTAACATCATGAACCTTAAAATGTAAAGTTATTTCATCAAATATTACATCCCTACTACCTATGCTATAGATATCGGTTTAGGGCGCTAGACGGTCGACCGGGGCCTAGCGCCTAGGCGGGATTACACGGGGCCTAGGCGGAATTATACGGTTTTGAACCCGATGTGTAATTTTGTATATTTAGTAATATATATGTAGTAATTATAGCAATTTTAACTATTTAAGTCATAAATTTTATCTAACAACATTATAATAAATATAAAAATACTAAAATCTGAGTTATGATATCAACTAAAGAATTCTCGAGAATAAGAAAAATAACAAAAAGGTCTATGCAGGCACGTTTTTCCATTAATCGGCGCCTAGGCGGCCATTTTTTTCCATCAATCGGTGCCTAGACGAGCTAGGCGCCTATTCCACGACGACTACGGCGCTAGGAAAAAACACCTAGAATTTTAAATAGGCGTAAGCAGTTGAGGCCTAGACGGCGCCTAAGCGCACCTAGGCGGGGAGATCTACAACATAGCCTACTACAGATAATTTTAATGCCTCTAGCATCTTTTTCCCATAACCTGTAACCCTTCACACCATGTTGTTGTTTGTAACCTAACATGATGCATTTAATGAACCTAGGATTCAATTTACCATCTTTAGTATGAGCATAGGCAGCACACCTAAACACTCGCAAATGTTGCAAATTTGGTTTAGACCCTTTCCAAACCTCCAAGGGAGTTTTATAATCAAGTGTCCTATTTGGACTCCTATTAACCAGATATGTGGCAGTGTACAAAGCTTCACCCCAAAAGGTTTTTGGTAACCCAGATGTAAAGAGCATGTACCTAACCTTTTCAAGTAAAGTCCTATTCATCCTTTCTACAACCCCATTTTGTTGGGGTGTATGCCTAACAGTCATATGCCTCAAAATGCCATTTTCTTTACAATAAGAATCAAATTCCACATTACAAAATTCCAGGTCATTGTCAGTTCTAAGGGTTTTTAAAACCAAACCAGTTTGTTTTTCTTGTAAATATTTCCATTCTTTAATTTTAGAAAAAGTTTCATCTTTAGATTTTGACAAAAGAGTCAAACTTTCCTACTGTAATCATCCACAAGGGACATAAAATATTTGAAGTTCCCATGGACATCTACTTTCTCTGGACCCCAAAGATCAGCATGAAGATACTCAAGACACATTTTAGACTTATGTACCCCTGAGGAAAACTCTAGTCTATGTTGTTTACCCAACACACAAGTTTCGCAGAAGGATAGAGTACTTATAGTTTCCTTACCAAACATACCTGGCTTGTTTAACACAGTAAGCTCTTGAAGACTAATGTGACTTGATCTCAGATTCCATTTCTCTGTAACATCCTGAGATGGTTTGTTAGTAACATGATTTACACAAGCAGATAAGTGAGAGCCATCTAACACACAGAGACCAGCAAGTTTAGTACCAGTCAAAAGCAATTTGGAGTTTTTATAAACATGCATAACACCATTCTCAACTTTAGATGCACATCCTAAATCATCTAAAGCACCCAGAGAAATCAAGTTTCTTTTCAATTCAGGGATAAACTAACATTAGTCAGAATAATTCTTTTAGCATTATTCAATTTCAAATCAATTTTGCATATGCCTTTAACATCACAAGTATGATCATTACCCATGTATACATTTTCATTACAAGTCTCCACAAGTCATGAAATAGTTCAACATTGGGGCACATATGAAAGGTACAACCATAATCAAGAATCCAACTATCACCATTAGACATCCTAGCTACAATTAGTACTTCATATACATCATCTACACTAGGCATGCAGGCAACATTAGATTCATTATTCACAAAACTCAACTTCTTTTTCAATTTAAAACAATTTTCTTTAAGTGCCCAACTTTCCCACAGTGAAAACATTTCTTGGTTTCTTTACTCTTAATGATTTTCTTATTTATTTTATCCTTAACAGGCGCAGGGATCAAGGAAGATTCAGTTCATTTAACAAACATATTTGCACCAGTTCTTTTATGAGACTTAAGTTCATTTTCTTTAGTTTTTAAAGCAGTAATTACTTGATCATACTCAGGGACAGAGGTAGCATATTGAAACACATCTTTAACAACTTGGAAAGAATCAGGAATAACATTTAACAGAATCACGCATTTGCTAGTATCATCTAAAGCCATAGAAGTGCCCTTAAGCACAAGACACATCTTACTAAACTCATCAAGGTTTTTATCAATAGATTTAGAACTATCCATTTTATAGTTAAACAAAGAACCTTTCAAGAAGTAAAGATTAGGGACATATTTAGTAGAATAAAGAGATTCGAGTTTACCCCATATCTCAAGAGCTGTATCAGCACCATCTACCTGGCGAATCACAGAGTCAGATAGTTTCAAGAAGAGAAGGTTATATGCTTCTTCATTAATTGATGCTTCCTTCTCGAGATCCCTTCACGCCATTCTTTAATGTCCTTTATTAATGCATTTCCTACCCTGTGATGAGATAACAAGATCTTCATAATTTTCTAGCCAAACACCAAAATCCATTTTCCCATCGAATACCGATATATCAATACGAGTCGAAGTCGTCATTGTAGGGTATTAATCAAGAGAACCAAGATATAGAGAAACGTAACCCGCTTTCAAAACACCCAAAAAAACCTTTGATTTGATTTTGGAAACCCTAAGATCTCCAAGAAACCAAAAATTGCAGATAAATCCTAATTTTCAAAAGAACCCAGATCTAAAAGACCCAAGAACATTTTAAACAAATCGAAAAACGATTTTTAGAAAGCTCTGATACCACTGTTGTAAATCCTTTAAGTTTCAGATCAAAAAATAAGTTTTAAATCGAGTAGGGTTGAAGAAAACGTTTAAGTACAAAAATTAAAGAACACTAGAAATTATCGTGGTTCAGTCTAAAATAGGCCTACATCCACGTTGAGCCCAGATGAGAGTAGCTCAGATTCACTATATGCCTCGGATTACAAGTTTATGCACCTCACATGAAAATCCCCTCAAGTTTATCAGATATTAAAATTCTTCCACAAATCTTCCTAGTACATCAACTACGCTGATATACACTCAATGATTGAACCAGTAGATTCAATCTTACAAATTTGCTAAACTGCTATCTAATCTAATTACTCAAATGCTATCGCTAACAGGAAACTGAAGGTTTCACTATTCTAGGGTTTTTGAGAGAGAGAGAGAGAGAGAGAGAGAGAGAGAGAGAGAGTTGAGAGGAAAAGTAATCGAAGAAGTAAGAATAAGGAAAGGCGGATCAAGGCCCTTTTATATGACACATTCTCCATATGCAATCTCAACTTCCCATCGCAAAACCAAATCAAGAGTCATGATAAGTCCATGTAGCCATTTAAGTGGCTGACGACAAGATGCCAGCGTGGCCGTGTCGAGTCAAACTTTATAAGACCAACATTATGAAAAATATAATACTTCACATATCAACAAACAATTTTCCACAATATTTTCAAAAGTAACGTTTTATTCTAAATCTGTAAACCTAAGCTTTCCAGCTAACTTTTGGAGATTTACCATCTGGAGGGGCCAAATGTGTAATAAATAAACGAATAAAAATGATATAAAAAGTGCACACACCTCAGAAATCAATATTAACTCTCCGCAAGTGTACGAATCATTACAAGTAATAAGTAAGTAAAATAGAGTTCGTTCTCATGGATTTAAGTAGTTATTTCAACTCGTGTTCAATATTAGAATAAATGGTTTTAAATGTTTTGATTAAAAAGTAAGTAAAGTGTTTTATTTTTTAATTAAATAAACAATAAATAATTATGCAAATAAGAGGATGCAAGTATGAACTTATCCTATTGAATAACGTTTCTAGGAATAAGGGTGAATGGGTAATTTCAAATTCGTTAGGATTCAATTATCTTCCTAACCCCTCCCGAGTGAATATGACGCTATACTACGATACTAGAGTCCCCTCCCGGGTGACCCTACAATATTTTTAGACGTGATTAAATCTAACCCTATTGACTATCTAGCTAGACAAGGCCTCCCACCTCACTACTACACACTAGATGCCTATATGCTATATCCGCAATTAACCACCCATCTCCTGGGCGTTAGCTTAATTAATCGAGTTACCGACTATTTAGCTACGATATGTGTAGTGGTATTACAAACATATAGTCAATGTAAATTGATCAAAAACCAATTCAATTAAATATTTTAGTCCCAGGTTCAATTAAAACAGAAAAGCAATAATCAGTTGTTCATATAATTACAATCGTAAAAGAGAAATTTTGCATAATGGAATTGAAATAAATAAATTATAGACAATATAAAACTAATACTAATTTACCCAAATAATAGAGATGGAGAAGTGTAGAATTGATGCGGTGAAATTTCAACTCTTGATTCTTCCTCCTCAATATCCTCATGATTGATTCTATGATAAATTATTGATGAATATTAAGCTATGGCAGCCAAGGGATGAGTTTCTAAGGTTATATATCGATATTATATAGGTGTTGGACAAAATATAAGTCATGAATTAGGTTTTGGAGTCATAATCCAACTCAAACTCGTTTTTCTTAGAAAGTGGAATGGTTGGCCTATATAGTTTGTAAAAATCATAACTCCTTGTTACAACTCCAAATCACTTATTTCTAGTGGCCACGTGACCGAAATTAAAATAAATTTCTTTTTATAAAAGGGATCCTTCAAATTTTTTGTCGATTTTATGCAACATTGAAAATACTACACGTCTCCAAACCTGGACAACAAATTTTGGCATTTTTTGCACTTTCGTAAAACAACTTTCTTTCCTTTTAAATCTTGATTTCGTCTTAGATAATATTTCCTCAAATTCTTCTCCAAGTTTTGGCATCTAATATCATCCTTGTAACTAAGAGCTTCACATTTAACAAACAAATTACGCACAAATAGCTCTAAAAGTGAAAAATCTCCAAAACAACACAAAATACGGGAATATATAAAATAATAGGGAAAACTTCCACAACTAAGAACTTAATGTACATAAAATAATGTCTCAACAATGGGATTTATTTATCACAAAAAGGGAAACATCAAGACCCCCAACTCAAATTTATATCATCCCGACATAATAAAGATTGAAGAATAATAAGGAAGTCTGTAAAATATCGTCTGAGTCCAATAAGCACGAGAGAAGGAGAATGTAAAGAATAGTCCTAAACCAACTACCTAGCGAGTTTCAGGTAATAATATTTACAAACTAATTAATATTAATATACTTATCATACAAAAAATCAACACGGTTTAAGTTCAAGATTAGATTAGCTTTGCAATGCACAAAGGAGGTAGTCTTTTCTTAGCTCGATATCGAGGCTATAGAGTGTTCATCGATCCTAACATAGTCTCTAATGGTCCATATAACTACTCTCTATCGGTACAATCACTCCTAGATGACATAGTTAAGAATCATAAGGTCTTTAAGGTTGTAATGTAGGCTTAGGGACGGTATGATCGTGTATTTGGATAATGTAGAGTGAGCTTTTGGCTCCTTCCTAACTAGCCATCGTTGGATCACCGTAGAGCTTGAGTCACTCTCATTAATGTTCTCACTCAACCCAACATTTGATGGACTTAATTCGCATCCCTAATAACCCAATATAAAGCATCAAGATGATCAAATAAAAATTCCACTTTGCCAGTCCAATTCATATGATCATTTTTATATTTTTTTCTTTTGTAAGTTACCTATGACTCTTTTTGACGTGAGATGTCATGCTACTGATTTTTCATCATAATTCTTTCATTCTCACATTTTATTTATTCCTTTTACCCCAAAAAGGGTTACAATATAAACAAGTGATTAATCTTCAAAAATAAAATTACATAGCTTCAAAAACCCACCCCAAGTGTTTCCCATAATTGTATCCACCACCCCAAACACAAGCTCTTGAGACGACTGTCTTACCATTGTGATCCGAGTGCGGGTCATATGGAAAAGTCCTATTTATTTATTGTCTTTTATTTTCATTAGTTTAATCATTAATCTCTCAATCGTTCCTATTTATTTTCAGTCTTTTAATTAATTACTCTCTACTCTTAATTTCTGCTCATTCGTATAACACACTAAGTCCCTGAGAACGAAATCAACTTATCATTAGAACTTGCATACGTCCTGTAATACTTGTAGTACCGTGCTTGTCTAGGGTGCTTTAGTGCATTGTTTTCAGGATTTATTTATCATATTTTCATAACACCCTAGGCGACACTAATCACCAATTTCACATTCCCGTACCTCCTCTTGTGTTCCATTCCAATCAATCATACTGCTCCAGAAATCTTTTACTTATCTTTTTTTCCACTTTATTCTCGCTTTCTCCCAATACATTGCTTTGATTTTTCTCTATCACTCTAATGGGGTAATCCTATATGTAGGCCTCGGCAAGAACTACAGACATTACATGGGTACGATGGAATCTTGCATGATTAAGAAAGGTTTAAGAAAATGTGAAAAGGGTTTTTGGAAAATTCTGGATCTTGATACTAGGTGTTTTAGAATGATTTGGATGTTTGATTCTTGTTCAGAAGGATGTAGGGAAGGATTTGGATATGAATTTATGGTGATATGGTAGTGTTTTTATATGTGGTAGAGGTTTGGTAAAGATTTAATGGTGTTTCATGGAGTTTGGGTGCTTTGGGGAAGAAAGAGAGGCTTAAGGTTTATGATTTTTGAAATAGATATACCTAACCTTCTCTTTTTCCTTTTTCTTACGGCGTCGTGCGGTGCACTGCGGTAAGGGTGAGGTGTACCGCAACTTTGTAATGTTTCCCTTATGTGTCACGGTCTTGTGTGAAGGTCAATACGCTTTTAGGGTGCGGTGCACCACGGGTAGGTTGCGGTGTACCACACGATATGTGTTTCATCTCGTAATCAAACCTAATTCTCGTACCGTGGTGACGGTTTCACATCGTGTGGTGTACCGGGGGTGAGGTATGGTGTACCGCAGGGTACCTCTTGTTCTCGGCATGTAACCTAATTTCTCAACAGTGGCGACGGTTTGCTCTTAGCATGACACCGCTGGATTTTGATTTTTTAATTTATCTCCAAATCAGGTGTTATCTACTCCATTGGATATATCTCGAAAAATATGCGATTTAGACTCGAGAAAAAGTGAATTCCGATACTCGAGCGCAAAGTTATGCCCGTTTGAAGATTTGGTCAATTTGTTCCACTGATAGGTGCGGTGTGCCACGGTATACCGCTTTCCAGCACTATTTAACTCTGAATTTTTCCAGTTTTTCACCCCAAACTTGAACCTTTGCATACCTACACGACAAAAACACTCATACCTTCCTCATTATTGCAATATACACTTAAAAACACATAAATTCACTAATCTAAACAAAAAGCAAAAGCATAAAATCATAAAATACTGTGGGATGTCTCCTAGAAAGCACTTTTGTTTAACGTCTTTTAAAGTTCGACGTGTTACCTCGATTAATTCTTGATTATATAGCCTCTCCGAAATCGGGTTAGGCTATGCACATCAACTATCCGAAGTTTGTGACCCTTCTTAGCTTGGATTTTAATTCGTTGTGCCGAAATAACTCTTTTAACAACAAATGGACCCATCCATAAATTATTGAATCCCCGTGGTCTATTTTCTTTCTTTAGGGCTTTCCAAGCAACCTCGTCACCAACCCCGAACTCACTTCTGATTCTCTTTTTCACGGGTTTATTGTGGACTTTCTTTTTAACTTCCATGGTCACAACTCGGTGTGATGGGCTCCCTCGTGACTTCTCAAACCTTTCTTTCACAAAATGGAAGGTTCTTGGTTCTTTTTTAGTTCGGAGAGTCACTGTTCCCTCATGAATTATTTCAACCCCATCCTTACTATCACAATCTTTGATTATTACCTCGAGTAATTTCAACTTGATTGGAGGTGATGGTTGTGTAGGTGGTGGTTCCACCTTACTTTCTTCTTCTTGTACCTTTTGTGTAGTTGTCTTTTCTTCCTTAGTTTCTTTTTCATCTTCTCTAACCACATGACTGAATTTTCCCTCAACCTCCTTCTCACCTTGATTTTCAACAATCACCTCATCTAAGCTAAGCTTGGTTTGTTCTTTCTTGAACCCAACATTGCTATCACCTAGTTTCATATGTAATTCCTGTTGTAACTGTTGATTGATCGTAGTGACATGCATTAATCTTTGCTCCATCGCTTGAATTTTGTAGTGCATGAGTTTCACTTTTAATATGGTAGCATTGATCTTGGTGTCACTTTCTTTGGGGTTGAGGAGAAAGTGCCTTTGGAGCCTAATCTTCTATTATTTCTTGGATTAATTTTGGAAGATTTGTTGAAATTTCAGAAAAGATCTGGTTACTTGAGTGACCTGGGCCCTTACACTGTCCAATTCCTTGGAGTGCTTTACGAATCCGTCAACAATGTATACTGGTTGTTGTTGGTTCCATAAAATCGTGTATAAGTTGCACTCTTGCTTCGTCCTTTTGTAATCTGTCATTCTGGAGCTACATGATGGCTAGTGTTAAGTCCATGGATTTTTCTAGTTGTGAGATTTTATGGTTGGAGTCTTTTTGCGGATTATACATGGGTTATGGTGGAGCTTGAACTTGATAGCTGGAACCTTCTTAATACAAATTCTGGCTTCGGGCCCCATGCATATTTGGTGCGTAATAATTCTCCATACCTAAGAAACCTGAGAAGAGACTAAAAAGAAAATGCGTAAAACTGAAAACAAATAAAAACTTCTGCACTAAATAAACACAAATAAACTAACTTAAAGATAAATCCCCAGCAGCGTTGCCAAAAACTTGGTGGGGGTAAAGGTGTGATAAATAAAAAGATAAACAAAGAAACTAATAAAAGACACACCCTTGACTACCACGAGAAACTCACTGCAAGTATTACAGATTGTATGCAATTTTAGTTAGTAAGTAAAGTTCGTTCGTAAGGATTTGATCCGTTAGATCTACTTGTGTATATAAAGAAGTGTAGGAGAATTTACTTTTTAAATAAAAGACAAATAAAATAAATAATATTTATTTGGTTTTCAGATTTAACAGATAATAATGCAAATAAATAATATAATAAAGAATGGAGATGAGAAATATACCTCGGGTTGCTAGTATGCACTTATCCTTCTAATTCTAACTTCAAACTTCGACTCAATCCATCTCATCCTAGCTATAAGGGTGATAAAAGCTATTAGATAAATATCAAGGATTCTATATTCCTCCTAACCCCCTTACGGGTGGACTTAGGTGGTGACCTAAAAATTACCAAGGGACTTGGGTAAGGGGACCCTTCGCAGTGATCGGTGGTTAATATCAAACCCTAATGATTATCTAGTTAGGCAAGCCCTTCCGGATCACTGCCGTACACTAGACGCTTATGTGGTGTTTCAACAATTAGACAACTCTCCCAGGTGACCATCCAACCGCTATTAATGGCGTAGTCTATACGTTTGCAATCGCAAGAACTACAGTCAATACATCAAATCACATAAAATAATTATATAGGTTAAGTAGCTAGAATCGATTTAAAAAGGCTTCTCCTAAATAACGTGAAAACAAATTAGAATTAGAATTCAAAGATTATAAATATGCAAACCCAAGCAATGGAAAATTAGTTCATATATAAAGACATAGAAATAAACTAAGAATAAAATTAATTAGAAACAAAGATATGCTAAAGAATATAATACAAATTACCCTAATGATAGAGGAATAGGATGGAGAAGAGGAGTTTGCTACTTTCCAACTTCTTGTCTTCCTCTCTACATGTCTTCTTTCTTCTATGGATGAATTCTAAGAGTAATAATAAGTAAAGGCTGAGAAAGGACATGTTTACAATGATAAGAGTGTGTATTCATAGGTGTTTTCTAAGCCTAGGTCAAAATCTTGTGGTAGAAGACAAGTAATTTGAGTCCAAGTCCAACTCGGATTCGTTTCCTAAAATATAGGATAGGATAAACACTGCTCACTGTTTTGGTCATATATCCTTCGTTATTGGGCCGATTTTTTCCCACTTATATCAAAACGTCCGCAGATCTTTAAAGGCTCATCCAAATTCATAGCCGATTTGAAGTTATCTTAAGTTTAGTGGACGTAGTTGCAGAATTTCATATTTATTTGACAGCTTTCCCTTTCCTATTTCAACTTTGCTTCCTTTTATCTCCTGATTTCTCTTGGATCTTCTTTCCTTAACTCCTTAGATTGTATTTGGAATCTAATTATATTCCATAAACCTTAAGAGCTTCACATTTAACACAGAAATTAAGCCAAATATGCTCTAAAAGTAATAAATCATCAAATCAAGACATGAATTAAGAAAATATCAAATCCTGGGGAAAAATTCCTTAACAATTAATAAAATACACCTAAAATGATGTCTCAAACCTAGATTAATATATCACAAATATGGAGACATCAATATTCGATAAAATCCAGCGTTACCCAAGAAACTTCTAACTCCTCTAATAGAAATAGGAGGTGGTAAGGTCTTTATAAATTCAATTTTAGCATGATCTACCTCCATCCCAGCACTCAAAACTTTGTGTCCTAACACGGTCCCTTCACGAACCATGAAGTGGCACTTTTCCCAATTAAGAACAAGATCAGTTTCTTTACAACGTAGGATCACCTTTTCAAGATTGTTTAGGCACTCATCAAAACTATCTCCATACACCGAAAAATCATCCATGAAAACGTCTAAGAATTTATTGATCATGTCCCAATATATATCCATCATACACCGCTGAAATGTAGCAGGTGCATTGCATAACCCAAACGGCATCCTTTGACAGGCAAAGGTGCTAAACGGTCAAGTGAAAGTAGTTTTGTGTTGATCAAGCGGGTCCATACAAATCTGATTATACCCCGAATAGCCATCAAGAAAACAGTAATACTCTCTTCCTGCAAGCTTGACTAACATTTGATTAATGAATAGTAATGGGAAAGTAACTTTCTTAGTGGCTTTGTTGAGCTTGCGGTAGTCCATGCATACTTTCCACCCCACAACTGTTCTTGAAGGTATGATTGTGTTTTTATCATTAAGGATGGTAGTGATACCTCATTTATTTGGAACACACTGCACCAGACTAACCCATTCACTACTTGAAATTGGGAAGATAATTCCCGCATCTAGTAACTTGATCACCTCATCGCTTAACACCTCCTTCATTGCAGACAAAAGTCTTATTTGCCCCTCTATCGAGCGCGCACTTTCATCTTACAGAATGATCTTATGGTGACAAATGGTAGGACTAATCCCCTTTATATCAGTGATAGTCCACCCAATTTCTTCGTTGTTGTCTCGAAGCACACGTAACAACTTATCATCTTGAGGACCTGAAAGGTTAGTAGAAATAATAACAGTCAAAGTTTTGTTCGTACCTAGGTACGCATCCCGCAAATAGACCCACACACATAGTATATCAAAGTATACTTACATCCATACAGACTCAAGATTAAGAGCATTAGCCTTGATCACGTTAGGGCTGCATTCAGTAATTAGGATTGTCACCCTGACGGGGGATTTAATTGCTTATAACAACACATAATTGTCAAGTGTGCGGTAGTGATCTGATGGACTTGCCTAAGCAGATAGTCACTAAAATTTAGATTTTCACCACTGATATCTGCGCAAGGTCCCGTTACCCAAGTCACATGGTGTAATGCTGAGGTTACATTCTAAGCTACCCTGACGAGCGTTAGAGGTATTATAGAATCATGACAACTTATATATGCTCAATTCACCCTTATAATTAGAATAGTGATTTAGGAAGATAAGTGCATATTAGCATACCTAAGTTATATCTCATCCCCATTTTTATTAGTTGTTTTATTTGCATTAGAAGTTTAATTATTTGCTTTAATTCTTATTTGAAAACCAAACAAATATTTCCTTATTTTATATTTTTAGTTTAAACAATTAATCTCTTCTACGCTTGTATCAAAACACGAGTTTGAGATAACCGATAAATCCCTGAGAACGAACTTTATTTATCAACTATTACTTGCAAACGATATGTGCACTTGCAGTGAGTTTCTCATAGTGGTATTAGGTGTGTGTGATTTTATATCATTTATTTTTCACACCTTTTCTTCCACCACTTAGCCTTACTCAATTAAGCTTATCATGTATTCACTATCACCTTCATCATATGCTCCCATAGGATATAAAAGCTTAATATGTTCTCTCCCTTTAACTTTACATATTGTTTTGTTTTATCCTATAGGTTTAACTTATCACCCATTTCCTAGTTATACTTAAGCCTTAGCATCCTTGACATCTATAACTAGCAACTTAGTTCTCCTTGCACCTTGTTTCTGTATTAACAAACTATTAAGAGCATCTTATAATATCCTTCCTTAAAGGTTGCCTTATAGGCTAGCTTAAGTTTAAGCATAATAATTTTTTAATTAGGCATAGTGTATATTAGTGTCATGTTCACCCCTCCTCTAGTACCTTAAAGAGTGATCAACTCACGTGAGTGTATATTTTACAAGAACAATCATGCTAAGGATAATTCAACTAGTGACAAGAGACATGTTGCACAAAGGTATATATATAATCATGTATATGAGTGAAATTAACATGTTAATCATAGACGGATTTATCACATAAAAACACACACATAAAGGACAATATGCCAACAATGTTGTGGCCAGTTAAACAATATACGCACCATACAAGAGATTTAGAGTCATGATAGACCCACACACATAGTATATCAAAATATACTTACATACATACAGACTCAAGATTAAGAGCACCTAAGGCTAAGTCCAACAACACTCCACATTTTTTGCCAGAATTGGAGGTCAAACGTCATTTTTTATCAAATAATCTAAATCAAGGTTGCTCCAACAGATTCCCAATACTATCAACCTAATTTTAAAATTCTATTACATCTTTATTTTGATATTTTTCTATAAATAATTCATTAATTTGTAAAATTATTATTAAGATTTTTTTATCCATATGTCTATTTCTAACTTGTTATAAAATATTAAAAAATACTTTAAATATTAATACACAAATTACTATTAATTATAATTATATTTTCAACTTTTGTTTAAGAATATTATGTAGTTTGGTAATATTATTTCTATCATATATTAGTAATATATGATAGAAAAATATCATTTCATTATTATTTATTAATGATCATAATTAATATACACCTATTTCATTTATATTCATAAAAATTTGATTTTCATTAAAGAGTATTTAATTAATAATCAATATTTTATGATACTTGTCATTTAAAAGTAAAAAATAAAAGATATGTCATCATGAAATAAAGAGAAAAAACATACCTTTTTTATACAAAGTTAATATTAGTTTTTTTTTTTTTGAAAGAAATAAAACATAAAACATGAATGGTGTATTTTTTCAAAAGCATAAAAGAAATTATTTGTGTTTTATTTTGTTCATTGACCGTAATGAGTTTATTGCAAAATATGAGATTGAAACTTTTGATTATATAACTGTGAGATATGCTTTAAAAAAAGTAGAAAAGAAGGATATGGAGCATTCAGCATTCCAAGTGTGCTAGATGTAGCGAAAAACTCACAAGTTAGGATGCATGTAATTGGGTTTGTTAAAGTTGGGTGGATGTTGGAGAGTAAAATTAAGATGGTTATCCCCAATTGTAACAAAAAGGTATAATAAAAAGTCTGTTGGACTCAGCATAATCCTTTAGTAGTTACAATTCAATTTTCGAAAGATAATCATATATAGGTCCCTTCTACACACATCGAAATGTATGGTGAGTTTGACCACTGAGGACTATTCCGACGACAATATGCATGGCACCTAAAGTAATGGTGGACCATAACCTCTATGCAATCAAAGTGCCAAATAATGACTACTTAGTCAAGAAATATTTATACTGTGAGTATCTCGAGAAACTGACATACGACATGTGCGCCGCCATCCGGACAGCTTGTCGTATCCTTACATTTAAAACATCAATCAAACTTATATTATAGAATTTCTTAGAGAAAAAGACTACATAGGTATCCATGAAATTCGAAAATGGATTTTTAAATACCCATACTATAAAATAGGACTTTTAGGTACCCAACTTTTTCTTTTTGTCCAACCGTTAGTGTTTTCCGTTATTTCTCACATTAAGTATACCTTTCAAAATAAAAGGAAACCAAGTCCACATAGGCTCCACGTCATACTTAATATGTGGGATAACGAAAAACACTAACGGTTGGACAAAAAGAAAAAGTTAGGTACCTAAAAGTCTCATTTTATAGTATAGATACTCAGAAGTCCCTTTTCGAATTCCATAGCTACCTACGAAGTCTTTTTCTCAATTTCTTATGACTACCATTGTTTGTGGTCTTAGATATAATGATTTCATTACCTACGTGTATATGTATTTGCAAATTAAAATTATTGACTTGGGCATATATTCCCAATACCTCTTCCTTGAGATGCAGTGAGAATTTGCTCGATTTTTTTAAAAGGAGACAAACATTTGCTCCCCTCCTTCCCAAAGAAAAATCTGAATCAACCCCTACTAATACTTAAGCCAAGGAGGGGGCTATTATATTATTCTATTACAGTTTTTCCCCTACAAAGTTGAACAAATTCGCACACACCCCTACCTACCCCAATTGTGCCCCTTTTCTCTCGTGGATATAAAGGTTTCTCCATAGAAATAGTATCAAAGTTTCATAGTAAGAACAAGTAATTAACATATAATATCAATTGAATAAATAAGTACTTTTAATAATGAGTTTTCTTAGTTTATTAATATAGATTCACAATCTTATTATTCTACTTTAATTAAACGTTCAATGAGTGACATATCTTAAACGTGATTTAACCCGAATTGTTCAATGAGTTGAATAAAGCCGAATTAGAGTCATCACCAACCAAGAAAGTTAACAAACAATAATTCTTCCAACACACTTAAAACCAAACGACTTTACTTGTGAGAGGACTCAAGATCGCGAACATATTCAAATATATTACATTTACTCACCACCGTATAATGAAACCCATTAGGAAAATAAAGGACATTTATGAGGGTTTTCCAATAAAAATCCAATTAGAACTCATTTCGTAGCCGCTATTTTGGTGCACAAACTATATCATTTCATATACTATTCTCCGACTAGAATCTAGCGAACTTGATCATCATAGCCCGCTTCCCTCGGCAATCCAACCCCTTTTTTGATAGAAAATAGTGTCGTAAGATAAACGAATCCCAATAATCAATAAATCCGAGGATTCATAATTTGGCTGAAGAACTCATCCATCAAACGAATCACTTACCAGGTACACAACATTATATCAATGAGTATTGTTAGATGTCGAATGACTTGAAGTCTTATATTTATTATTCTTTTAGATTGTTAGTGTCAACTAGGGGTGGAAATTTTATCCAAGGTTTTCGATTTTGGGAGATTACGATCCCAAATATCCGATTTTGGATTAGATTTTGCGTGTATCGATTTCAAAAATTTCAGTGTTTTTAATTTTTTCAAAAAAAAAGTCAGGAATTGAAAATACATATAAAAAATTATTTATTTGATTTCTGATGCGATTTGTATTTCTAGATCTCATTTTCGATTTCAATTTCCAATATTTATTGTCGATTCATATTTTTTTTATTTCTCATATTATATTCCAAATAATGTTTCCAAGTAACTTTTTTCTAATTATTAATTATTATAAATATTTGATTTTATATTCCAATTATTAATTATTATGAATATTCATATTTATTAATTAATTTAATATAAACTTAAATATAATCCACAAAGTCAATCTCACATATAGTAGTACATATGTATTGGTATGTATTATTTTTTTAACTGTTTGTTTGATGTTACTATATAATTTGCAAGTTATGCTTTAATAAATTTGATATTTTTTGAAATGACAAAAAAAATGTAAAAAGGAAGAATTTATCATTTTTTGTAATTTTTGAAAAATAATTTTTACTCTCGAAAATAATATATAATTCTAAAACTCCAAAAAATCTGAGTTTTTCGAAATTAAAACTAAGATTCAAAAACAAAATTGGAATGAATTTTTTCATTTCAAAAATCATCAAAATATTTCCAAATGACCCATTTTGTGCGATTTCTGCCCTTATTTTCAACCGAAGTGTAAGGAAAAATATATTTTATATTATTATGTTATTATAAAAAAGGTTAATAATTATATAAGGTCTTATGGATAAAGTTTATGCTTATAAAAGATTCACTCAAATTGGTATTGTTTTGTATTTTGTTGGAAAAAAATATCCTTGTGTTTTTATTTAAAAAATATACCTACCGAAGATAATAGTATTTATAGAAAATCATTTCTTTTTAGAGTAATGATATATACCACTTAAAATCTTACCATCCAAGTATACCACACATGACGTGACGTGAATTGGTTGGTTAAAAATCGTTAATCTATTTATTTTATAAATTTGATTAACGATTTTACTTCCAACGAATTCACGCCACGTCATGGATAATAATTGGATGGTATGATTTTGGTTGGTATATATCATTACTCTTCTTTTTATTAGACAAATGAAATACTCCAACAGAAGAAATTTGAATGCATACGTGTATACTTGATTATGTAAAAATGTTTATTTTACAAACAAAAGGTAAAAATTATATTATTATATTTCTTTTTAAATTTCAGAATTCTCACTTGACTATCCCAAATTTTAGAAGTTATTTGTTAGATTTTAATTTATCTTATTTATATAATATGAAATATTTATACATTTTTATACAAAAATATAGATTATTTTTTTATAATATTAGAGACTTATAATATAAAAATCAACAATAAGACACTTTGACTAATTTAAATGAAATACGAAATGTTTTTCATAAGAGTAATGCTGGATATCATCTTAAATCACATTATCCTTTTATCATCTCTTAGGTGGATTGTAATGAACTAATCATATGATTTCTCTTTCTTGATTTATTATTTTCTCTCTTTTTTATGAGTGGTCTACATAAAAAGTGATATAAAGGTGATGTTATTTAGGGTGATATACATCATTACTCTTGCCATAAACTCCCTGGAGCTAAAAAACAAACATAGATTTGTCCTTGAATGCATATTTAAATCATTAATTACATTTTATAAAAAATATTTTCAACCTATGAAAGTATACTATTTCTTCATAGTTAATGATGGAGGCCTAAGATGTCAAGAAGATATAGTAATAAAACTCTAAAACATTATCTTTCCTATCGTTCCTATCGTTATGAACGATTCTAGGAGTTAGCCACCTACATTTGTCCTTTAATAGAAATATCACAACTTCTTCAGAGTCTCCTCATAAACTCAGCTCTAGTGCACATATGATATTTTTTCTTTGACTAACCAATTCGCACATCTATTTGCTTCCATGTAGATATTATTCAAATCAAACCTCACATTCCGTCTCAACGAACCTCTACTGTCGTCTATCCAAAACATACTCTTCTGCTAGCCATATCCTCCTTAAAAAGAAGATACAATCTCACGAGAGTCCACCTTTATGCATAACTCCTTAATCCCCAACTGCTCTACCCATGCTAGCTCCTCAGTGAGAGTTATCCACTTCGCTACTGCGAGAAACACATACCTTAAACTCCTCGCGAAACCCCCTACCCTCTCTCAACCTTTGGGCCAATAAATATATTTATTTAAAAAATAAATAAATTATTTTAAATTTATAATAGTACATTAAATAAATGGGCAACACCCAGTTAATTACACGGAAAGTGTAAGAGTTCCCAATTAATTACAACTTTAACTTAATTCCCACTTAAGTACAAAAAATACTCATAGGCCTATTAATTAATTATTTTAATATTTATTTATTTATTTATTTTTATTTATTTTAAATTTGTTTTTTAAGTTTTTTTAAATTTTTTTAATGTGTTCCATGAATACGCCAATTCTGAGATTTGTGTGTTGTAGGAACACACTGAATTAAAACAACCAAAATCAAGTTTTGTGTATTTCAGGTTTAGATAAATTTGAGTTTTATGTGTTCCATAAATACACAAATTTGAGTTTAATGTGTTCCATGAATACACAGATATAAGATTTGTGCGTTCCAAGAATACACAATTCTGAGATTTGTGTGTTCAGGAATACACAGAATTAGAACAAACAAAATCAAGTTTTGTGTATTCCAGGAATACATAAATTCGAGTTTTATGTGCTCCATGAATACACAAATTTGATTTTTATGTGTTCCGTGAATACACAAATTTGAGTTTTATGTGTTCCATAAATACACAAATTTAAGTTTTATGTGTTCCGTGAATACTCAAATCTGAGATTTATGCGTTCCAAGAATACACAGAATTGGAACAAACAAAATTAAGTTTTGTGTATTCCAAGAATACATAAATTCGAGTTTTATGTGCTACATGAATACACAAATTTGAGTTTTATGTGTTCCATGAATACACAAATCTAAGATTTATGTGTTCCAAGAATACATAATTATGAGTTTTGTGTGTTCCACGAATACACAGAATTGGTACAAACAAAATCAAATTTTGTGTATTCTAGGAATACATAAATTCGAGTTTTATGTGTTCTAAAAATTTGAGTTTTGTATGTTCCATGAATACACAAATCTGATATTTGTGCGTTCTAAGAATACACAATTCTGAAATTTATGTGTTCCAAGAATACACAGAATTTGAATAAACAAAATCAAATTTTGTGTGACCTGGAACACACAAAACCATAAATTATAAACACACAAAAATAACAAAAAAGTGTTGGACAAAAAATAATATATCAAAACAGTTAAAAACGAGTAAAAATAGGGTATATGCGATTAATAAAGAGAAATAATAATTTTGTTAAAGAAGAGAATTCTTTAGATCGATTTTATGACTTTGTGTGTTATAGGAATACATAAATCTATATTTGTGTGTTATATCAACACATAACCCGGAATTTCGATTCAAAAAGAAAAATTAAAAATAAAATTCGGAAAAAAAATTCCAAAACAAATAATTCCAAAAAAAATAAATTCGGAACAATATTTTGTTTTAAAAAAGTTAAAAATAAAAAAAGCATATAAAAGCAATAATGGAAGGTAAATATGATAATATATTTAATTAGAAATTAAGTTAATAATTTGTGAATAAATAGAAATTAATTTCTTTTTTCCTTTTTTTAGAATGAAAAAGGTGAAATTATAATTAATTGAAAATTACTTTTTAAATAAATTACTTTAAATCTTTTATTTATAATATAAACATATCACTCATGATTTGAGTAAAAATAGAATTTTATATAGATTTTAGAGTTTAAATTTAACTTTATAGTTGTGTTTGACCTGAGTTTTTATAACATGAAACATGTTATTATATCATTTAAATTCATATCATCTAATTTATATCATCATCTAGTATATCATACGGTGTAATTTAATTTGAAATAAATCATCAATTAAATTGAAGAAATAAATCATCAATTAAATTGAAGAAATAAATAAAATAATAATTTATTTCCAAATAAATCATTCTACATCATAAAATAATATATTAAGTAGTATGAATATATTAAATGGTATGAATTTAGACGGTATATGTCATTATTCGTATAAAAATAATCGCATGGTAGATTTAGGAATTAATCGTACTTATAATAACCTCATATATTTATATATACGGAGTATAAGACTAGTGTGTGCATGTGGGTTTCTTTCCTTTATAGTACCGTAGCTTCGTTGGTCAAGTGAGGTTTCATTGCTTCAAATTTCAATAAGATCGAGAAATATCGGAATAGCAAACGTGTTCGATTGTATACCACCGCATTGATTCTCTTGCACTTTTGTTTTGATATGTTGAACTTAGTTTCAGTGAAATCTTCATAGATTTTTACTTTTATCCTTTCGATATTCAAGTATCTGAAGTCTTATTCATTCCGATCAATGTTTTATGTAGAGATCAAAGAAAAAATGGAGCCAGTTGAGATAACTACTAATGGAGGAAACCAAGAGCTCACAACTGATCCTCTCTGTTTCGCAAGAAGGTAAGCTCTTTGTTCTTTCGTCCGTTCTGTGCACATATAGTTTAATGCTATAGTTTGATTTTATTCCGTGTTTCGAGTAGTTATCAGCTGGAAGCTTTGGAAAAAGCAATTAAGCAGAACACCATTGTGTTCTTGGAGACTGGTTCGGGAAAGACATTAATCGCTATCATGCTCTTGCGTAGCTATGCTCATCTTCTTCGAAAGCCTTCCCGTTTTATCTCTGTATTCTTGGTCCCTAAAGTGGTTTTGGTCAAACAAGTACGGTTTCCATTTCTTCCCTACACATTACTTTTCTTGTATAAAAAATGCGGTGATATGCTAATTATGAAAAAGCGTTTTTTGCTAATTTATTAATTAAAATATTTATTAATTTATTAATAGCAAGCGGAAGCTATTATGATGCACACAGACTTAAAAGTGGGCATGTTTTGGGGTGATATGGGTGTAGATTCCTGGAAGGCTTCTGTTTGGAAGAAGCAGGAGGATAAATACGAGGTACACTCTTCGCCTAGACCAATAATAATCTTAAATTATCAGTAAGCTTGTCATTTTTTATTAAAGATATCTGAGATTTGGATGAATTATTAACCTAAAAAATTCATGTTTTAGGTATTTGTAATGACACCAGCGGTTTTACTTAACGCGTTGAAGCATAATTTCATGAAATTAGACACGATTAAGGTTCTAATATTCGATGAATGCCACAATGCTAGAGGGAACGACCCTTATGCTTGCATTATGATGGAATTTTATCATCCTAAATTATCCACTAATAATCCGCGACTTCCAAGAATATTTGGAATGACAGCTTCACCTATAAAGAGTAAAGGTCTGTTAGATGAAATTTTGTTTTTGCGCTTTTTCTGGTTTCTTACACGAGTACTAAATAATTTGTTTTTCTTAGGTAAAAGCTCGGCAGAGAAATACTGGAAGGAGATCAGTTACCTCGAAAATCTTTTTCATTCAAAGGTTAGTCTCCAAAATTTCTTAGTTTTTGGTATTACCAACTTGAATAGTCTTGTCCTAATGTAAAGCTTTTGTTTGAATGAAGGTTTACACCACTATCAATGAATCAGTTTTAGCCGAACATATTACTTTTGCAACTCCGAAGCTGAAGTTGTACAACGCTTTAGATATTCCTTATGAATATTTTAACAATTTGACAAGTGAGTTGGAGAAGATCAGAACTAAGGTATAGAAATTCTTACAGCGTGTGTATATATATATACACATTAACATAACTGTTTGTAAACGATTAGTTCTTGTATCTTCTGCAGTATGAATGCTCTCTTGTAAACTCAAGCCTGTCCGTGTACAGTATTGAATCTGGGAAAAAGAGATTAAGCTATATTTTCTCAAATGTTGTGTATTGTATGAATGACTTAGGCATCTTGCTAGCTTTCAAGGTAAATTTTCATTGAATTAATTTCACTATAAGTCCCTATTTTTAATCATGAGAACAACAAAATAAAAACTTCTAAATGAACTTTTTCTATTGAGCAGGCTGCAGAGTCCCTAGCATTCGCACAAAATGATGCATTCGTATACGGGAAATTAAATGCATTGTCTGAAAATGCTTCTAGAAGGTTTTGTTTGGATGCGTCAAAAATCTTTTCTGCGCATATTCTATCCGGTACCCTTGCAAACTCATACTAAGCTTGTCAAATATTTCTTCTAGCTTATACACCTTCTGGGCTTATCCGTCTTTTTTCATGACCTGACTTTGTAGATAAACCGAATACAAATGCTGGATATCTAAGTTCAAAGGTTATATGTCTTTTTGACTGTCTTAATGAGTATAGGTACATTATGTTCTTAAAAATCCATCTCTTCAGTTTTCTTTAGTTTACGATGAGGTAGTTATAACGTATAACATTATTATGTTACACATCTGCACAGGGACATAAAGGATTTAAGATGTATAATCTTTGTGCAAAGAATAATAACAGCATCTGTTCTTCGGTCTCTATTGGATGAAAATCTCCCTGAATCAGTTGAATGGAAGACAGAATTTATGGCGGGAACTAACTCTGGGCTACTGGGTCAAAGCAAAAAGGAACAAAACAAGATCATTGAAGAGTTTCGCCAAGGCAATGTGGGTGATTCACCTGTACCTGTAGGCTGTAGCAAAAAGCTATATATTTATGATAGAGAAGAGTTTATATATAGGCAGCTAATATTGATTTTTCAGGTAAACATCATAGTTTCAACTTCGATTCTCGAAGAGGGCTTGGATGTCCAAAGCTGTAATCTTGTGATACGATTCGATCAATCGGACAATATTTGTAGCTTTATTCAATCACGTGGACGTGCTCGTAAACAGAACTCGGATTTTATTATAATGATAGAAAGGTATAATGACTGTATTACCCTTCAATATATAGTTTTTGGTTGTTCATGGAGACATTTTTAGTGCTAATTTTGCTTTTCGGAACTGTAGCTGTGACGAATCAAGTCGCACGAAAGTAGAAAACTATCTAGGCAGTGGAGAAATGATGCGAAAAGAGTCTTTACGCCATGCTTTGGTCCCTTGTGCCCCTATTGAAATAGATGAAACCGTGTCTTATCGTGTAGAAGCTACGGGCGCAATTGTAACTTTGAATTCAAGCGTGCACTTGCTTCACATCTATTGTGCACGCTTACCTTCTGACGGGTTGGTTAAACTACCACATTCTGCGTTTTTCCTTTTCTCGTTACTAATAATGCTCGGTTCTGATCTTTTAGGTACTTCAAGACATACCCGAGGATTGTAATAGACAAGGAGGCAAAAGTATGCATTATATATCTTCCAAAAAGTTCTCCGATTTCCATGGTAAGAGTTGAAGGAGATGTTAAGACGCTAAAGCAACTCACATGTCTTGAAGCTTGCAAACAGCTTCACCTGGTTGGTGCGCTCACCGATAATCTTGTACCGGATATAGTCGAGGAAGAATTTAACGACCAAGAATCAGGTAAGGGGGTTGTAGTTTTGCATTTTAGTCCTTACATTTTGAAAAAGTCGCACTATAGGTCCCTAACTAATGAATTTGATCCACAGAATTTGAGTACAACGATGAGCAAGCACAATACCTACCATCAGAATTAATTTCGGACAACCGAAATGAAGGTCAAACATTATTCTACTGGTACGTACTTGAGCTGCACCATAACTTCCATGGGAATACACAACTTCGTGATGTTATGCTTGGTGTGACTTCGAAGTTTGATTTTCGCGAGGAGTCTGAGTCCTTGTCATTTGACTTATCTTCGTCTATAAGATATGTTGGTGTTATTAATCTTACTTCCGAACAGGTAATTTTGGGTTTTTGTACATTTAATTACAATTACTATCTCAACATTGTGGCTGATAGATCAAATTGAATCGAGACAGGTTTCAATGAGTCGACGATTTCAAGTAACTCTCCTTAGTATATTATTACATAATAAGGTAAATGAAGTTGTATGTGCAGTTGATCGAAAGAGAGATTCTCCTGTATATGACTATCTACTGTTACCTGGCACTGTCGCCAAAAATCCATTAATCGATTGGAACACGGTACGATCTGTGATACTACAATCAACAAAAATCAATGATAAGCCCAAGCAGTGCATATGTGGTCAGTTTAGGCAGTGTGTTGTTACAAAGAGTGGCTTGGTGTGCCACTGCATGATAAACAACTCTTTGGTATGCACGCCTCACAATAATTGCTTGTATTACGTTACCGGATCATTAGATGGTTTGTGTGGGAACTCCGCTTTAAATCTTGGAGGTGGAGAAGTCACTACTTACCGAAAGCACTTCGAAAAAAGGTTATGATAGTCATTGAAATATTGAACTCCGTTTTACTAAATTTAAATCATATTAAAGATTTCAAGTTTTGCAATTTCTAGGCATGGAGTTCACTTAGAGCATGAAGAACAAAAACTTTTACGTGGTATACGTATCACAAACATACAAAACTACCTTCACAGAAATCGAACACCAAAAACAAACGGTTTGTTTCCTCAATTCCGATTGTATATTTACCTGCGTTATTTAGGGGTATAATATTCTTTTACCCTTATTTCATTATATGATGTAGCATTAGGTAACTCTTCGGTCGAGTTGCCACCGGAACTCTGCCTCATCATCATGGCACCGATATCTCTTGCGACAATCTATTCCTACTTGTTTGTGCCGTACATTATGCATAGGATTGAGTCATTACTTCTAGCTGCCAATGTGAAAAAGATGCATTTAGATAACTGCCCAGTAAATGTTAAAATTCCAACATTCAAGGTATGCTCTTTTCAATCTCCATGCATCATACATAGAATGTGGTGATTAACTGATTACAAATATCAGGTTTTGGAAGCAATCACAACCAAGAATTGCCAAGAAAAGTTTCACCTAGAATCTCTTGAAACACTCGGGGACTCCTTTCTCAAATACGCGGCTACTCTGCAGCTATTTCAAACTTATCAAACTAATCACGAGGGTCTTCTGAGTATGAAGAGGTCGAGAATCACTTCCAATAATGCATTGTGCAAGCTAGGTTGTGATCGCAAAATCCCGGGTTTTATCCGCAATGAACCGTTTGATATTAGAAAATGGATCATTCCTTGTGACGGTTCAGTAGCTTATGCTTTTAAAGAGGTAGAGTTGGTCTCACCCACAACGAAAGTGTATATCGCCGGAAGAAGGAAAATCAAGAGCAAGAGAGTTGCTGATGTGGTCGAGGCGTTAATCGGTGCATATTTAACCGAAGGTGGAGAATTCGCAGCTTTTTCGTTCATGGGATGGCTCGGTATAAAAGTCAACTTCGATAATATACCTTATACGAGAGATTGCTTAGTCCATCCTGAGAAACATGTGAACCTAAGATCTCTAGAGTTGTTACTTGATTACTCGTTCCGTGATCCTTCGTTCCTTCTAGAAGCTTTAACTCATGGCTCATACATGTTGCCCGAGATTTCAAGATGCTACCAGGTATTTGGTTAAATAACTCATTTAATTAGTCCCTTATCTTTCAATATTTTGACAGTTTACACTACTTTTTTGTGCAGCGTCTAGAATTTCTCGGGGATGCTGTACTGGACTATTTGATCACAGCGTATCTCTACAAGAAATATCCGGGTTTGACTCCTGGACAATTGACTGACCTAAGATCAGCATCGGTAAATAACGACCGTTACGCTCAATCTGCCATAAAGGCCGGTTTATACAAGCATGTTCTCCATGCTTCACAGGAGCTGCAAAGGCAGATATCACAAGCCATCTCCAACTACTCATCCGTGTCCTCGACTTTTGGATGGGGATCCAATACAGCCTTACCTAAGGTAGGCTTCATGATGAATATTCGAGAAAGATTTATATATTTATATATAATTTTTATTGATGAAAAGGGGATGAGAATGTTGATATATATGATACAGGTGCTTGGAGATATAATTGAATCATTAGCTGGAGCAATCCTTGTTGATTCAAATTACGACATGGATCTTGTGTTTAGATGCATGAGACCTTTGCTCGAGCCTTTGGTTACACCGGAGTCACTGAGGCTTCATCCGGTGAGAGAGCTGATAGAGTTGTGTCATAAAGAAGGTTATATTTTGAAGAAAGATACCGTGACTAAGGAAAATGGCGAGGTTTCTGTGATGGTGGAAGTTGAAGTTGATGGTGTGCCGTACAGATATTCGATCTCAACCTCGGATAAGAAAACTTCAAAGAGATTGGCTTGCGAAAGATTGGTGAAGTTACTGAAAATGAACAAGAACGTGTTTGCGTTCAACACAAAGTCCATTTAGTTGCTCGAGCATCATGCAATCCAATGTAATTAAGAAAAGAAAAAAACTCAAAACATGTGATTCGATAGAAAAATTATGAATGTGATTTTGTGATCCCGTCCATCATCATAGTGTTTTTTTAGGGACTCCGTACCTTGCACCTCTTGCATTATCCCTTTTAAAGACTCAAGAAATAACAAGAATGAGGGATTCGAACATGTACCTCCTAGATAAAAGACAAGGCTGGTGGAATTTTTTAGCTCTTGCGTTTGGAATTTTTCATTCCATGTATTATTTCTAACAATATATTCTATTTGTGATATAGTCGCTTAAGTTTTAAAAAGTCATTTTTGCATGAAAGGAAAAGGTTATAATATTGAGATCGATAGTTGGTCTAGTAGTTAGGTTACTCCTGCAGATTCCAAGAGGTTCTGGGATCGAATCTCATTGGGGTCAGAATGACTCTGAGTCTAAAGTGGCTCTCTCATGTATTCAAAAAAAAAAGGTTATAATATTTTTAAATTATATTGGAAATGATACGGTGGAAGGAACGGTCGGTTGGATTGTTTTGATTGAAAGGATCACTAGATTTTTTCACGCTTGGCCAAAGTCCAATAGGCTCCAAATTATACTAAAAAATTACAATTGAGAGTTTTTTTTCCAATGGCTTATATTAATAGAAAAGTTACAGAATACCAAGGTTTAACCAACCAAACTCGAAGAAGAACAAACAATGAACAACAATTACAAAGGAAATACGACAACAACTAAAAGAGAAACGAGACAAACTCAGACAACACATTTCCAAAGTGAACCAATATCGTAGGTGCCACAGAAGTAGCGAGTTGGGACCTCTACGGGTAGAAGAAACATGATCCTTGAGAAGGAAAAACTCAAGCCTCGGAATGAGGGGGAGAAAATCGACTACCATTTCACTGACCAACGTAATAAACAAATCGATGCTGACTCTAAAGGCCGGGGCGACAGTTGCATTAACAAGGATCTTAGTAGCCCTCAGATCAAAAGAAGTATCACTAGCCCAAGTGATAATAACGCAAACCGAGATGAGAAAGGCTAAACGAGTAAGCAAACACCAAAACGAGAAGTACACACAAAGTTTCTCTAGCCAAACCAAATAATCGCAAGCCAACTTAAACAACCAAGAAGAATTTGAGCATAAGAAACCCCGAATGAACGGCAAACACGGAAACTTCTAATATCATAATCAACTGGATGAATAAATATGGCCTTAAATGAATCACCACTCACGAATATATGAAATCTGCAAGAAACACCGGAACCACACAACCACACGGAAACACAAAAAACCACCTCTTGCGCAACCCTACACAGGAGCAGTCCAATCTCATTGACCAAATAAGGTTCAAACTGAAGAAATGCCAAGTGAACGACAAACACATGACACCCCACCAATCGAAACCCAGTGAACTAATAAAATTAAAACAAAGTGCACCACCACTAACTCCTATAGAGGGATGACAAGAAACGGGAAAAGAAAAAACAAACCACATACTAAAACGAACTAAGCGGATAAACCCATAGAAACCACCATCACGCAGTCTACCCAATTTTCATTTATACCTATAATAATATTGTATTTTTTGTCAATCATTATATAACCAAGGTGATACTAGACTAAAAAAGTTGATAAGATAGCGATAACTATCTATTACATTATGTGTCTTCCATTCTTTGGAAGCCAACCCTAGTCTTGCGCATTTAGCAGCGTAATCCGCGAAACTGTTACGATCCCTTTCAATGTGAAAAACCTGTCAACCCAGGAATTTTTTCATCCATTTCCAAACGTGTTCAATGATTGGACAATCTCTCCAATTAATTTTCACTTTGTAATTAATTCCTTGAACGATTTCAAGGTTGTCCAAGTAGAAAGAACTACTCTACCTAGAGAGAATCAGTTGCAGATCTCATTGCAAAGAGAACAACCCATGCCTCTCCTTGCATACAAGAATGAATTATTCCCCTTTGTAAGACTGTATGTTTAATATTACCATATTTTTCCACTACCACTGAGGCTAGTCCTGCAGGTTCTCATTCTTTAGTAAACAAAGCGTCATTAAGCTAGACAAATTCTTTCTCATCATAATTCAAAAAAAAATGTCATCTTTCACTCTTTCCTGACTGGAAATTGAAGCCTCCTTACCTGGCACTTTTAATTAAATCGAATAATTCCATCATAGTTTATCCACCTTCTCATTATTATTTTTGTTTCCCATTTCTTCCCTTCAAAGTGACCCTCTTCTTGGCTTTCCAGATATACCACAGTGTGCACAAAATAAAGAAAACAACATACCTTTGATCCAGACTATTCTTAGATAAGCTATTTGTTACCAATATAACTCATTCGTCAATGTCTTCTTTAAATTCTTGATCCACTTTGATTTTTAATTTAGATGATGCCCATACAATGCAACTGAAAGGACATTTACATACAAGATGTTCCACCGAATCATCCTCCATTTCACACCATTCACATGTAGCATTATCTACGCATCTTCTTTTCTTTATCTAATTCTTCATCGGGATAGCTCCACTGATTGCTTTCCATGCAGAATGTTTAATTTTTTCTTGAATATTCGTAGACCATATTAATTTCCATGATTCACCATTATATAATTATAATGTGCTTGAAATTTGGCCAATCAAATCATCATCAGATTAAAAAAGAGCATGATAACCCGATATCGTAGTATATACTCCATCTTTAGTGTGTGGGCAGAAAACGTTGTCCTCCTTCTCCAAGTGTAGTACCTAGATTAGACTTATTTCATTAACCAATTTTTTTTTTGGCAGACCTTATTAATAATGTCCATATCCCATCCTGTCATGTTCTTGTTTAAAATATGTGCCACCACCTTCACATTACCATTCATAGGTTTTTCCATAGTTATATTATCCCAATCCACTTGTCATTCCAAACATTGATTGTCATACCACTCCCTACTTGCCAAATGCATTCTTTATTTAGAAGCTCATTTGAAAATACTTTCCCAACTCCAAGATATCTTTTGCTTCAACTTTGCTTCCCACAAAGACAAATTTGGGTGATAGATATATACCTTTGAGGACTTTTGCGACCAAGGACTCCGGATTTTTTAGTAACCCATATGCTTGATTTAATAGGAAGGCCAAATTCATTTTTTTGTAAATTCGTGAAACAATTCTTCCAATAGCGTTGGATCTTGAAATTTTCTTCTATGCTAGCCAATTAATCCTTTTTTTCATCTAAATAATTCCACTAGAAATTCACAACTAAATTAGCCATTTTTTGCACAAAATCTTCGGGAATTCAAAAATGGACATAGAATAGTTTGTTATTTCTTGTAATACTGCCTTGATAAGAACCTCTTTACCTTTATCTGAAAGCAAATTCGCAACCCAACTTGCGGATTTAGTAAGAATGTGATCCTTGATGTAATTAAGGTTTTCAGTTTTAGCTCTCTTGAGCTTCAAAGGAATACCTAGGTATTTCCCAAACGAGATTGCCTTCTTCATTCTCAAATAATTGGAATGCTCATCTATCACGATCTCATTTGTACCTTTACTGAATAATATTAATAATTTACAAAGATTAACTTTTTGTCCTGATGCTTCACTATATTCAATAATCGCTTTTTTTGAATTCTTCAATTTCCACTTTGTTCGCGTTTGCAAAGAACAAGGCATCATCAGCGAAAAGAATGTGAGTCGGTTTTGGACAATTCCTAGTATTAACAACCCCTTTAATAACTCCTTCTCTACACTTGTAATTAATATGAACAATAAGTCCTTCTGTCATGATTGAAAACAACAATGGTGATAACGGGTCCCCTTGTCCGATCCCTTGATTTGGATAGAATTTTTTAAGTCTTTTGCCGTTAACTTTAACGTGAAAAGAAATCGTAGAAATGCAGTTAAGGATCTAATCCCTCCACTTTTGACAGAACCCGAGTTTTTTAATAATTTTTTCTAAGTCCAATTCGCCTTGTCATAAGCTTTTTCCATGTCAAGTTTGATTGCAACATAATGTTTCTTCTCCTTGCGTTCCGTGTTAAGAAAAAAGGACATATCTTGAGCGATTAGGATATTATCTTGTATATTTTTTCCTTTAATGAATACAGACTACGTGGGGTAAATAATGATATCCATGAAAGGTTGGAGTCTGAAAGCTAAAATTTTGCAAAAAAATTGTAAGTAAAGTTGATGCAGGAGATAGGCCTATAGTCTTCCACTACCTCTTGTGTTTCACCATTGGAATCAGAGTTATCATCGTATCATTAATTTTCCTGAGAGATGTGTTATCCTTGGAAAAATTCATAACAAAAGATAAGATGTCGTCTTTTATTATATTCCAATATTCTTGATAAAAATTCCCTCGAAGACCATCCAGGCCTGGAGCTTTGCGATCCCGGCATACTAAACACCGCCGCTTTAACTTCATCAATATTAGGAGTCCTTGTGAGGACACAATCCATATCATCTGAAATCTTGTGAGGTGTATGATTGGCTACCATATTCATTTGCTTATCACCCCCTTAGTGAATAGTAATCAAGAATAATATCCTTGATATTTGAATAATATTCAACCCATTATCCATTATCATCATTCAACTTACATATTCTATTAAAATTTCTTCTCAAAATGGTAGAGGCGTGGAAGAAGTCTGTATTCTTGTCACCTTTTTTAACCCACGGGTCCCTTGCCCTATCTGCGCAGTACCATACCTCCTTATTCCATATATCCTCAAGTTTAGCTCTAATCATTTCTTCTTTTTCTTTGTTCAGTTCATTATACGGTAAATCTTAAATTAAACTGATTTCTTTTTGGTAATGATTGATAAGTCTTTTGTTGTTCTCGAAAGTATTTTTGCTCCACCCCATATTGAATATGTTCTAACCATCTAAATTCGAACATAAAATATTTTTTGTATTTACCTTGTTCTTTGTTTTCAGTCACTATTAGCGGTAAATGATCTGAACCAATAGCTGGTTCCTCCCGAACGCGGTATTCTCAAATATTTTGATCTAACTTTCCTAATCCATAGCCCTATCGAGTTTTTCTTTTACACATTCATCTCCAATTTTTTTATTTGACCACGTATAAAATAAAACCTTTGTCAGTATTTCGATAAAATCAATATCATTTATGATTTTGTTATACATCAAGATTCTATCAAAATCCGGTGGTAGTTTACCTGACTTTTCAAAGGTTTTAGCGATTTCATTGAAGTTGTCAATAGTCATCACAGGTTCCTTGACGAAATTCTTCCACGCATATATCTTATCCCAAGTTTTTTCTCTATAATTTTCATTTGTTGGAGCACGAACGAAAACAATATACGAGGGACAAGATGAAGATTCATTAAACTTAGCGATAATAAAAGAAAAATTTAAAACAACCACCCTAAAATTCACTTTTCTTTCCAAGAAAGTAGTATCCCCTCTCCGGGTTCGACTATGTGGAAATTATTGAAATTAACTTCTTACATGACTATGTATAATAATATTATACAATGTTCACAACGCTTTCTTATACTGTTGTTGGCTTGATGGTTGCCTGCGATAAGTCTTTCTATCATCGCATGTTCGACTCCCATACACAATCAAGAAAGTTTTTTTGTTTTTTAATCGAAAGAGAACGTTTTTGGTTTACTCCTAGTACAATCATCAATTTGTTTCCTAATTTACTCATAATGGGTTGCAAACGGCTAAATTATAGTTTCCTTATTTCTCAGCATTATAAAGGAAATCTACCATAATAAAAAGAGATTTCTTAGAAATCAATTCAAATTTTTGATAAGTAAAAAATTATTAGTATGTCAATTTATTATATATGATTTTGTATAAAGTTTTTTTGTCTGATTGTGCAAAACAATCCCTTTAAAAAAATTAACTGATCTTCCAGAACAAGTTGCACTGATCACTATATGTCTGGGATGATTCGTCTGTGGCTCTCTGCCTATCTTTGTTAACAAGCCTGTTGAGACGCCTTGGAATGTGTTTAAACGTGATCAACCTATAGGAAACATCCAACATCCTGATTTCCAAGAACAATGGGTGAATCCCCTACCTTGCAGGCGACGGTCGCCTAATACCTTGAATTACTTCAAGTTAGTTCGAGAAGATGGTCTTCTCTTCACCTTCAAAATTCTTACAAATCATGGTAGTTTATAGTAGTGCTTGCGTTTCACCATCTATGATTGAGTTATAAAAACTGGTTTTAGAATGATCTGCTCGTGTTCCGCTATGCGTGTGCAGTTGCGTGATACCTAAACCAGATGGATTCTACGGATAAGAAAAAGAAGCATAACACATAAACATGATGTCAGTAGCTGTGTTTGTATCGTGGATTTCAACTTGTTCTGCACCGTGACCACCAGATACTGTCATTCGTAATGTCTTTCACTGAATGCCAAATAATACTTGCATTACTGTCAAATAATTATTTATTTATATTTTTATAATGTAAACTTATATTTTAAAGTACTTTAATACTAAATTGTTTCAAAAATGAAAAGACATTAAATTTGTTTAAGAAAGTATTTAGTTTTTATTATTCACCGTGTATGTAGGTAAATTCTTAATTTATTCTTTCTTGAATTATTTTGTAATCATGTAATAATTAGTAAATATAAATTCAGATAAAATAAAAAATACTTGAACATATCAGGAATATAATAGTTTATCCACTAAATTATAATTCTTAAGTACATAAAAATCATAAATAGAATATAAATAAAAATGAAAGATGAGATTGTATTTTAGACTAGAAAATAAGATTTTTTTTTTTTGGGCGCGTAATACATTTAAACGATATAACAATCCTATTATCCGATTCCTAATCGAGAAAATTGAGAAATGAGTAGCTCAGAGTTATTTCCTCCCTCTTGCTGTGCCCTGTGTCTGGCTTTCTTAGCTAAGTTGTCTGCACGACCGTTGAACTGCCTTGGGATGTGCTTGAAAAAGACTAGGGCTACTAGAAAATAAGATTAATATGCTATTTTTGTTCTTTTTTGGGATATTTTGATCCACATGGCCTTAGACAAGATAAATAGAAATTAAGTGTGATTTATTTAAATATATAGATATATAGAAATGTTTGAAAAATATGTTTTAATTTGGATCAAACAATAAAAATAAATATGAAAAAGAATCTACTGTTTTTAAAAAGATAATATAAACTAGTTGGATTAGTTCAATTGGACAGAGTTTTGCTATTTCTTCAAATACAGAGTTTGAATTCTTTTCCTAATAGGTGTAAAGTAAGAGGTTTAAGACTCGAACCCCTCCTTAAACATTGGTAATCTAGTTCGGAAAAAAAAGAACAACATATTTTTATTGCAAAAAAAAATTAAGTTAGAAATAGCAGGCTTAAATCATTACAATATCGAAATAACACTCACTCTTCTGCGATTAGCTGGCAATATCACTATCACCGTTACTTCCTACTATATCCATCTTCTACATGTACTTTTATCACTTTTAAAAGATAGTTGTTTCTAAAAGGTTGTCACTTTATAAAATCATGACATTTTTTTTTTATACCATTTTTTATTTCTAATTAAATATTATGATATATGTTTCTAATAAATATTTAAGATATCAAGAAACTTTGTGGAAGGAAGATATTTTAGTAATTAGTATCATTTTCTATCTCTCTATCTCTATATACATATATGGTATTTTAATGGCCATTCAAGTATTTATGTGCATGTATTTATGTGCATGTGTATTTCTTCAATATTACTTACTTTATTAAACTGTTGCAACATTTTTCTCGACACCCTTTACTTTTATCCTGCATATCACTGATTTTCAAACGTTTCAGAACACTACCATTGTATAACAATCTGAATTAGTGGTTTCATTCATGCTAAATTCCGGAAGCTACTTGTGAGGAAGAGAAGGTTTGCAATAAGTGCAGACTGCATTTGACTCAGGTAAGTTCGGTCTCAGGTACTCTTGATCACAGTAATCACTAGAGCAAATATCAAATCGTTGAGTGAAATTGTTCATGATTTCGTCATTGTAAAAAAGTTTATTGCATTGTGATCAATCTATTTGCAAGGTTCTTTTTATATATAAAAGCTAAAAAAAATTAGTATTTTGATTATCTTGAAAGTAATGTTTAGGTGAATCTTATTAGAAACTTCTAAATTGTTAATTTTTAATAAATTAGACATAAACTAAAAAAGTATCTCTGGCCAGAAAAGGAATTTAATGGAGTTTCTCGTGTGCCAGTCCTACTGTACATTATCCCCTGTTCACGTAATATGGTATTAGAGCCTAGTCGGGTTTCAAGTATAGTCTCCGCCACTATAGAATAATTCAAATGTTATGCAACTTGCAAGTTAGCTAATTTGTTGAACTATGACTATCTATTTAAGTCTCTTTTACAAGTCGTAACCTTTTTCCTGAATTAGTCAATTAATAGTTTTCACCTTATGTGAAATCATATTAACTACAATTTATGAATATTTATGAGCATACTATGATTTATTATTCTTACCATTTATTCATATTTATTGCAATCTACTTTTTCAGGTATAAATGTTGATTCCCGTTTCATGTTTTATAAACAAATCGAAATCAATATCAATATAGAAATCGAAATCAGAAAAAGATGGACGGACTTGATATGGCTTTGAATGGAGGAAACGAAGAGCTCGCCACCGAACCTATGTCATTTGCTAGAAGGTAACTTTTGTGCATGATCGCCTATGTATGTAAATTTATTCGTTAAAGAACAAAATTATAGGTAATTTTTTGTTTGGTTTCGGTTTTGTGTAGTTATCAAGTGGAAGCATTGGAGAAAGCAATGAAGCAAAACACAATTGTGTTCTTGGAGACTGGTTCGGGAAAGACTCTGATTGCTATCATGCTCTTGCGCAACTATGCTCATCTTCTTCGAAAGCCTTCCCCTTTTATCTCTGTGTTCTTGGTCCCTACCGTGGTCTTAGTCACCCAAGTATGGTTTCATTTTCTTCGCCACATTTTTACTTTTCGTGTATTGAATTTGGGGTAAAATGCTAATATTGTTAATTTAGCAAGCGGAAGCCATCGCAATGCACACTGACTTGAAAGTGGGCAAGTATTGGGGTGAGATGGGAGTGGATTTTTGGGATGCAGCTACGTGGAAGAAGCAGGAGGATAACTGTGAGGTACTCTCATGAACCCTAAATTAAAGAGGAGCTCAAATTGCTCTAAAGACAAAATATGGTGCACGTAAAGAACGGTCTGGATTGTACCACGTGTACCCATTAATAGAGAAAGTGATTGCTTTTTATAAAAAACATGAAACGCTAACAAATTAATATGTCTTTTTAATTGCACGGGCTTTAGCTAATAATTCTAAATATAAGTATTGGTATGCTTGTCTTTTTCCGACAAAGATTCTTGAGATAAGATCAATGATTAACCGAAGTATGTGTGTTAGGTGCTTGTAATGACACCGGTGATTTTACTTGATGCCTTGCGCCATAGTTTTTTGAAACTTGAGATGATCAAGGTTCTAATATTCGATGAATGCCATAACGCAAGAGGGAAGCATCCCTATGCTTGCATCATGAGGGTACATATTTTTCTCGAAAAGTGATGCTTTCTAATGGAAATTTGTATGATCCTTCCGACCTATTGTGTTGATTTTGTAGGAATTTTATCATCGCCTATCACTGTCTGAAAATTCAGAGCTTCCTAGAGTATTTGGGATGACGGCTTCCCCAATCAAGGCTAAAGGTTCAAGCTCCGAATTGGCTTACTGGAAAGAGATTAGTGATCTAGAAAACCTCATGAATTCAAAGGTTGGTTGTTCGTTCTTTGTTTCGTAAAGCTGATGTCATCTATTTCCACCTTAAATAGTGTGTTCATAACGTAAGGCTTTTGTCTAAATGAAGGTCTACACTTGCATCAGTGAATCGGTTTTAGCAGAGTATATCCCATTTGCAACTCCAAAACTGATGTTTTATGACCATGTGGATATTCCCTTGAAATATGTCTTACAATTGGAAAATGACTTAGCGAGGATAAAAGTTAAGGTACGCACATCCTATATATGTATAAGCATTTGGGTTAATCACTTAGAGGGTATTATTCTCTTGCAGTATGAAACTTCCCTAGAAGAATCTAGGCTCCCTGAGTCGATGGTTGAATCTGGGAAAAAGAAATTGAGCAGAGTTTACTCAAATTTCCGATATTGTATAGACGAGTTGGGAATCTGGTCAGCCTTGAAGGTAAGCATTACTAACGATTGATTTATAAGTTCTCTTGCCTCTATAAAGTTTGCTTCTAATTAAGCTTTTGTTATAATATAACAGGCTGCAGAGTCACTATCATGTACAGAAAATGATATCTTTCTATTGGGCGAGTTAGATTCATCGTCTGAAAATGCTGTTAGAAAGTATTGTTTGGATGCAACTGAGGTGTTTGCTTCTTGCATTCCATTGGGTACCCCTTTCTACTCTTACTTCTTCAGTTTAGCTTCTTGTTTCTTCAATTTAATTATCCCCCAACTTTCTAATTATCTTGTTATTTTGTATAGATATAGCATGGTCCATCACTTGTGATAAAGAAGCTTACGTGAACTCTGGATATCTAAGTTCAAAGGCTATTTGTCTTCTCGAGTGTCTTCATGCATACAAGTACATTGTATTCTTAATAATTCATGTCTTTCGTTTTCTTTAGATTACTTATAAATATGTTACATTTTCAAAGGGACGTGAAGGATTTGAGATGTATAATTTTCGTTCAAAGAATTATAACAGCGTTTGTACTTAAATCGATATTAAACGAGTTGCTCTCGAAATGGAAAACCGAATGCATGGCAGGAAATAATTCTAAGATCCAGTCGCAGAGCAGAAAAGAACAAAACTACATTGTAGAAGAATTTCGCAAAGGAACCGTTAGTATTATTTACATTATGTTATATAATTTTGATATAGAAAACTCCATATCTAAGATTCTTGCATGTTTTCTAGGTGAACATCATTGTTGCAACATCAATTCTTGAAGAGGGTTTAGATGTCCAAAGCTGCAATCTTGTAATAAGATTCGATCCATCGGCAACTATTTGTAGCTTCATTCAGTCCCGTGGCCGTGCTCGTAAGCAGAATTCCGATTTCATTATAATGATAAAAAAGTATGAAATGACTGTATTACCCTTCAATGTATAATATTTTATCGGTAGTGATCATTTTTGTTTGTTCCGTAATGGTAGTCGTGATGCTTCAACACTCACGCGAGTAAAAAACTATTTAGCGAGTGGAGAACTAATGCGGAAGGAGTCTTTGTGTCATTCTTCTCTTCCTTGTGAACCTCTAAATTTATCTGACGAAATTTTCTATCAAGTTGAAGCTACAGGAGCTATGGTCACCTTAGCTTCAAGTATCGCATTGCTTAACTACTACTGTTCGCACCTACCTTCTGACGGGTGAGATTCACCATATCCTATCCCTTGTTCCTTTCATTTTCCGCGTTTTTAGGTTCTATAAACTTATAATGTTTGGTTCTGATTTCTTAGCTACTTCAAGCCATACCCGAGGATTGTGATTGACAAAGAGTTGCAAGTATGCACCTTATATCTTCCCAAAAGCGCTCCGATTTCAACTATCAAAGTTGAAGGAAATGTCAAATTACTTAAGAAACTAGCATGTCTAGAAGCTTGCAAACAGCTTCATCAAATCGGTGCGCTCACCGATAATCTCGTACCGGATATTGTCGAGGAAGAATCGAACGACCAAGAGTCGGGTAATTTTCAGTTTTTTTTCTTTCTTTTTTAAATAAAGTGGCTCAAACAACTCAAACAAATAACCTTAACATGTACCTTTGATTCACAGGCTTCGAGTACAATACTGAACAAGTACAATACTTACCACCGGAATTGATTTCTGACCACAACGATGAATCTGAAACGTTATATTATTGCTACGTACTTAAGCTGTATGAAAACTTTAAGATCAATACTCAGCTTCGTGATCTTCTGCTCATTGTGACGTCTAAATTTGATATTCCCGAGGAATTCTTGTCTTTAGACTTCAATGATGATAACAATAGCATAATGGTATCTATAAAATATGTTGACGTAATTACTCTTACTTCTGAACAGGTAATTTCGTGTTTTACATCTACCTACATTTGCTATCTCAACACTGTGACTGGATTTACGTATCGGTTAAGTGCCCGTTTGGGATTGCTTTTCAAAATAATCACTTAAAGTGATTTTATATCCATAGCAATATTTTAGACTCTTAAAATCACTTTTAGGAAAAGCACTAGATTAGTGATTATTAAAATAATCACTTAAAGTGATTTTAGATGTCAAAATATTTTTTAATATTTTTTACAAATAATTTAATTTTAATCAAAAAGCGCTTTTAGCTTCAAAATAATCAATCCCAAACGGGCTCTAAATTTACTTGACAGGTTTCTAAGTGTAGAAGATTTCAAGTGACGCTTCTTAGTGTTTTATTAAATCATAGTTCGGACAAGATGGATGAAACTCTAGGTGTGTTTGATCGAAATAGCAGTTCTTCTGCTTTATTTGACTATCTTCTGCTCCCATCCACAACTGACTCAAAAATTCCATCAATCGATTGGAACTCTGTATGTTCTGTGCCGCTTCAATCAACCATAAAGTGTCTCTGTGATCAGACTCAGAGCGTGCATACAAAGAGTGGCTTGGTGTGTAGCTGCAAGTTGAAAGATTCTTTGGTATGCACACCTCACAATAATTATGTGTATAACATTTATGGAACTTCAGAGCGTTTGTTTGGGAACTCCACTTTAAATCTTCGCAAAGGAGAAGATATTACTTACAAAAGTTACTACGAGACAAGGTTGTAAAGTTTAACCGTCTTTGATACAATTCCCTTAATATTTGATTTTTTTTTATAATCCTAATAAAGATCTCAGCTCCTGCAAAACTCACAGGCATGGCATTTGTTTGGAATATGAAGAACAGTCACTTTTACATGGAAAACATATCCCAATCGTTCAAAATTATCTTCTCAAATGTCGAACACAAAAAACAAAAGTTTCGATAAGCAAAGGATACGTTAATTTGCCACCGGAAATCTGCCTTGTCATAATGTCACCTATATCTCGTGCTACAATTGATTCTTTCTCATATGTTCCATCAATCATGCATCGAATTGAGTCTTTGCTTCTAGCTTTCAACTTGAAAAAGATGCATTTGGATCTCTGCACAGTAAATGTTAATATTCCAACTATCAAGGTATGTTCTTTACAGTCTTATCGTACACCCAAAACGTGATAATTATAACTCTCGTCTCACTACAAATATCAGGTATTGGAAGCAATCACAACGAAAAAGTGCCAAGAAACGTTTCACTTGGAATCTCTCGAAACACTCGGGGACTCGTTTCTCAAATACGTTGCTACTCTACACCTATTTCAAACTTATCCTAGTGATCACGAGGGTCTTCTAACCATAAAGAGGCAGAAAATCATTTCCAATACTACATTGTGCAAGCTAGGATGTGATCGCAAAATCCCGGGTTTTATTCGCGACGAAGCATTCGATCCTATAACATGGATCATCCCCGGAGACATATCTGTAAATCATACAGTGGAAGAACATGAGTTGTCACCTATGAAGAAAGTATATAGTATAGGAACAAGGGAAGTCAATAGCAAGACAGTTGCTGATGTGGTCGAGGCGTTAATCGGTGCATATCTGAGCGCAGGTGGAGAAAAGGCGGCATTATCATTCATGGAGTGGCTTGGTATGAAAATTGACCTTGACATTAAACCTTGTACAAGGAGTTTTCCAGTGAGCCCAGAATTGCACGTGAACTTAAGATCTGTAGAGTCCTTGCTTGATTACTCGTTCCAAGATGCTTCATTCCTTGTAGAAGCTTTAACTCATGGTTCTTACATGTTGCCTGATATTCCAGGATGCTACCAGGTAATTGACTATTTTACCTTTATAACAACTTTTTTTTTGTGGAACAAATCTTTTGTTTTGTGCAGCGTCTTGAGTTTCTCGGGGATTCTGTCCTGGATTATCTAATCACGGTGCATCTCTACTACAAATATCCCGGTTTGTCTCCTGGGCTACTGACTGATCTCAGATCGGCTTCAGTGAATAATGACTGTTATGCTCAAGCTGCGTTAAAGGCCAGGTTGCATAAACACATTCTTCACACTTCACAGGAACTGCAAAAGCAGTTAACCATGGCCATTAATGAATTTGATAACTCGTTTTCTCCATCGACTTTTGGATGGGAAAACGAAACTAATTTACCTAAGGTACTCTTTTCTTATCTATGGTAATTAATTATTGTTTGGATATAATGTCGAAATGGTACAGGTTCTTGGAGATATTATAGAATCTTTAGCCGGAGCGATTTTTGTTGATTCAAAGTACGACAAGGGTCTTGTCTTTCAATGCATGAGACCTTTGCTGGAGCCTTTGGTTACACCCGAAACGCTAAGGTTTCATCCAGTGAGAGAGTTGCTTGAGTTATGTCAGAAAGAGCATTATACCTTGAACAAACCTGTTGTGACTCGTGAAAATGGTGAAGCTTGTGTTATGATGGAAGTCAAAGCTAATGGCGTTACGTACAGAAGCACGAGATCATCACCAGATAAGAGAACTGCAAAAAAACTGGCTTGTAAAGGTCTCTTGGAGTTAATGGCCGATTAGAACAAGTTCCTCTTCTCCTTCTACCAAACAAATAATGGATTACAATGTGTAGAGTTTTTGTTTTTTAATAATTTATTGCCATTTTGTCAAGTTGGTATTGTAAAATTTTGTCTCCACGTAATAAGATTCTTGTTAAATGAATGTTCTTTGATTAGTTTTAATTCTCTATAATTGACTCAAGATTTGTAATGAATTTGTCATTTATAGGTCTATCGATATCTCTTTATCACTGTTCCCTTTCTTCGTGACTTTGCGCTCTCACTATTTTTGTAAATGTGATATAGTTTTGGTACTGCAGATTTAGAATTTGAAGTATGTTAATGATTTATGTTTGAATAGTATGATTGAAGATAACATAGATATGGTGCAGGGTGCAGATGCAGATGCGATTGTCCATTAAAATATCAGCAAGCACCTTCTCTTTGGATGCATTAGACCGTTGAATAACCCTTTAATTACAACAGAGTCACGGAGCCTCCATTCAGCAAGTGTTTTTCATATAGTGTAATTTGTACAAAAATCCAAATATGTGTAACTCAGAAAAAAATTCAAAAAAAAAATCACAAACTTTAACATCAGGAGAACAATATCTACCTATTAAAATATAACTATACAAACTAGTCAAGACTTAGTAATCCAGTAAAGATGATAATTCGGGTCATTGTTTGAAAATTTATTTTCAATGTAAAATGTGCATCTTGCCTTGCCTCTTGCAAATGTAATAGCATAATGCCTTCTCCATTAGTGCAAAGAAGCACAACCATCTTATAAAGGTGAAATCGAATCTGACTCATCTTTGTGGTCCATGGTTTGGAACTCAAATGTACCAACAAGAATGAGGAATTTTATGTGGAAGGTTTGTAATAACGCGTTACCAACAAAAAAGAATTTAAAGAAGAAAAAGTGTATCATATCCACGCAATGCGAATGGTGCGAAACCAGGGAAGAAACATTGGAACACTTATTTATCCAGTGTCCTTTTAGCACATCGGTTTGGGCTCAATCCCAATTACAAATTAAAGTTAACAGAGAGGAGAATACCAAGGTTAGTGATTGGATTACAAATATTATTTCAAGCTACTCAAAAAACGGGTGGGACAAGAAATGGGTAACTAGTAACCTAATCGCAATAATGTGGAATATTTGGAAGGCTAGAATGAAGGGCTTTTTCGAGAAAAAGGAATGGGACATCTCAGATATTATAAACAATTCACTAAATCTTATTGATGGGCTTTACAAAACGAGTCATGCAAAAAAGGAAAACTGTGTAATCCAGAGAGAAAATCAACAAATAAATAACGGGACAAAAGAAGTGAAGGATAGGGAAGTTGATATTACTTGGCATAACGATGTTTCTTTTATCAATGAGAATGAATTGAGCGGAATTGCATCTATTGCTTTGGATAAGGAAGGAAAAATTATGGAAAAGAAATCTAGGAGAGGTGTGTGTAAAAGCGTTAAAGAAGGGGAAATATATGCTATTCTACAAGCTATGAAGGCAACGGATTCTATGGGGTTTGATAGAGCAATATTTTATTCCGATAATTTGGAAATCGTACAAGGAATAAAAAAAAGGCAAGCTATAGATTGGAAGATACGGCCGCTAATAGAAATAATATGGAAATGGGCAGCGAGATATCCGAATTGGGAAGTTTGTCATATCAAAAGAGAACGGAACAGCATAGCCGACTTAACAGCAAAATATACTAGGCGAATGGGAGATATTCCGAACTGGATTTCTAATGATGTAATAGATAGTATAGATTTTATTAGCAATGCTTTGAGAAATTGTTGTATTTAATTGCTTTTTCTACAATGTATGACAAAAAAAAATTTGTGCAATATTAGTGAAAATACGAGAGATTCCAAATCTTATATATGGAGACTCTAAAAAAATCGAAATTGGAAAGAAGAATTAGCAACCATCAACGGTTTTACATTCTCCCATTTGTTGATATGGGTATCAAGAAGAATACTCCAAATTTAACTAAAATTACACTCAAAATATAGATGATTCCTAATTTCACAGTTAAAGTGACATTGAATGGCTAGAATTGATGCCCAAATAGAGTAGTCTATATGTGAGAATTTGGTCGGACGTCCATCGCCCAGATAACCCCCTCAAATAGAGTAGTCTATATGTGAGATTTTGGTCGGACTTACGCCGATAATGAAGGAAGTGCTGAGAATAGAAGTAATTAAATTGTTGGATGCGGGGATCATCTTCTCCATATCTAACATCCAATGGGTGAGCCCAGTTCAATGTGTGCAGAAGAAGGGAGGAATTAAGACCGTTTTTAATGATTAGAATGAACTCATACCCTCAAGATCTGTCGTTGGTTGGAGAGTGTGTATGGATTACTGAAAGTTGAACAAAGTCATGAAGAAGGATCAGTTTCCGTTACCGTTTTTGGTGCTCTTTGGGCTTATAGAACAGCTTTCAAGACGCCAGTAAGTGAATCACCATATCGAATGGTTTATGGTAAGGCTTGCCACTTACCACTTGAACTTGAATTGAGACCTTACTGGGCGATAAAAGAATTGAACTTGGACCCAATGTTAGCCGGAGAGACAAGAATGATGAAACTGAATGAACTTGAGGAATTCCGCTTTAATGCTTATGAGAATACCAGGCTATACAAAGAAAGAACCAAGAAATGGCATGATAAGAAGCTTCGAAAGAAAATATTTGTAGTAGGACATAGAGTCCTAAAGTAAAACTTTAAGTTCAAGAATTATCCGGGGAAGTTGAGATCAAAGGGGTCTCGTCCGTTCATTGTTACTAAAGTCACACCTCATGGAACTATAGAGATTGAAAACCCAACCGAACATCGCATGTATATGGTGAATGGTCATCACCTAAAAATTTATCATGAAGGTGAGGACAACAATCTTGAGGAAGATCCAAATCTGGGAGAGCTCATGTACCTCACAGAGGCGAGGTATGAAACAACGTTGCCCACGAGGTAACTCGTCGAGCTTAACGACGTTAAACAAAAGTGTAATAAGGGTGAAAACGCAATTGTAGTTTAGTTTATTGCTTTAATTAGTGTGTAATATTAATTTTCGTGTTTTACTTATGTGTATTAGTGTGTCTTATAGATAATGGGAGAAGGAAATATAGTAATTTGTTGTGTAGGTAGGTGTAACATGAGTTTGGGATTAAAATCAGCCATGAGAAAAATTCAACATCACTAAGTTATGATACACCGCACCCCGGTGAAATCCGTGTGCACGACAATCCACGGGTTGAAGGTCGGAATATTTGAGTTGTTACATGCAAGAAGCTGCGGTACACCACGACATAGGTGTGATACACCGCAGACCATGCAGAGCGTGTGGACGACAATCCACGCTTGACGAGTCAGAAAGATAGGAGCAAAAACTCACGAAAAACCATCGCGAGAAATTCGACACGCCTCAGCTGCGGTATACCGCGGCAAGAGTACGGTGACCGCAATCTCATTCAGACCGTGTCCACGACAGGCCACACGTGCTAAGTCAGAGAGTTCTACGCCATCAGTTTTTAAAGCCAAACCTTTGCGAGATTTCGTCACACTCTAGCTGCAGTACACCGCACGTGATGCGTTCAGACAGGTACGAGTGATAATAGGGTTTCTTACATTATAACCCCTCCATCTTCTTCACCCAGACGAATTCTCAACCTTCAACGTCCATTGAAACTTCACTAAAGCTTAAGAAACCTTCACCAACACACACAAAGCACTGTAAAATCCTTCATCCATTTTCCACCATCACAAAAAACAACACTAAATCCAATCCATTACACCAAAAAACACCAAGAAACACCAAGAATCTTAAAGCTTTTCAAAAAAATATTCAACAATCAACAAGCTTCATTCTTCCTCCATTCTTTACAAAATAAACATCCAAGAGTCAGATAATCTTCCTACACCATTACAACCCAAAGAACACAAATCTTCAAAGTTCAATAACTTCATCTCAGGCTTAGCTCATCTTTGAGTTGTGGGTGGTGATGAGAGATGAAGAAGAGAACAAATTCCATTCAACTCAAGAAAGAGGTGAGAAGCTTACCAAAGAAGAAGATGAAGTAATCAGTTGGGAAAACACGGAAACAACCAATCTTCATCCGCGAATCGCCAGAGAATAAACCAAAACCCAAAGTGACTACATAACAAAAGAATAGGTATAACCTAAGCAACAATGTTCTCGAGTAAGAAAAGGATAAACAACTAGCTGAGACGGATAATCTTTCTTCCTTTACTCCAAAAGAAGGTATGGATAATATTGAACCTGAAGTTCCACATTGGGCAAATGCACTGTTTAACATGATAAAGAAACTTGAGAAGATTCAACATAATAGTGTTATTAGCCATTTAAATGTCATACAAGATGTAAAGAAGATCCATAAGAACATTGCAGTAGAGATCGTTCAAAACACCTTTGATCGTGAATTTGAGGGGATGTGATACGGACATGTACCATCTTCTAACCCTTCTCCTTAAGTGTTTATTATGTGTTAGTGTATATTAGTAATTTCATTGCTTTTCAGTCTTTTTCGAGTCGTAGGGACACAACTCACTTTTGAGTTGGGGGTAGGGTACTCGTTGTCCTCATTCCTGTTTTGTTTTCAAAAAAACAATAAAATTTATGAATTTTTAGAATAAGGATTAGGTGTAGAAAATTTGGTGAATGTGCCTTTTAAGCATAAAGATTAACAAGTTACTGATAGAAAATGGTGTTTTTTTTACCTTTTTGACAAAATGTGTAATATATTTGCATTAAAACATTGAATAAGGAATAAAAAGTATTAATAAGCAATGCGTAGAAGTTGAGTTTGAACTTAGGACAATGTGAGCGGTGTGTAGAACGTGAGGTTGGAACTAGTGAATAACCCACTTAACTTATGAACTAAAAGTGAGAAAGTAACAAACCGCAGTAGTTAGGAAGATGATTAAGACATTTCTTTGTTAGCCATTTGTTCACTTTAGCTGGCTTGCCTGATTTGAAACCACGCTATAATCCTTTACCCTTTAATTTTAGGACTTTACCATATGACCCGCTCTCGAATCACATGCCTAGGACTAGTTGCCTTGGAGCTTGAGTTTGGGATGGTGGGTGTACGTGATCAGGGGATACATTGGGTGGGTAGATGTTTATTGTGTGTATATTAATTATGCACTTAATTGTAATCCATGTCGGATTTGAGAAAAGAAAAAATGAATGATAAAAAGAAATGAAAAAGAATAAAAGAAAATCTGGTATACGACATTTTGAAACATTGGTTAGGGTCCGGGGATGCAATGCTATAGCATCAGATGGGTTAAGTGAGCACGATTATGAGCGAAAACTCAAGCTCTAGGGAGATCAGTTTATGGATAGTGAGGAGAGGTCCAAAAGCCCACTATAAATTATCCTAAATATTTATCACATCCTACCTTAAGTCTACGTTATACCTTAAGACCTTAGATTCTTAGCTAGTTGAGTAAGTAACAGTCGAACAATTAGGGAGTAATTAGGTGGACTATTAGACACTAGGGAATACTTATGAACACCCTATAACATCATATCAACTTAAGAGAGGACCGCTCCTTCTTGCGTTGCGAAATTAATCCCCTAATGTTGATTGTTTGTATATTATGCATATTATTTTTTATTATTTATTGAGTAAATACATCGTTTACCCTCTGAACTTTACCCCGATAGACATATTGCCCCCCAAATTTTATTTTGCGACTAGTTGCCCCCTAAATTTTAGTTTCGTGACTCGACGCCCCTTGTGACCATTTTCCGTCAATTTTTGCCGTTAATTCGCAGCGTGGGTGCCACGCGCCGTTAACTCGTGACTCGTTGCCCCCTGAACTTTTTTTCTGAATTATCGTTGACCCCTGAACTTTTTTTCAGAATTAATTATTTAAAAAATCATTTTAACAGAGGCAAAATTGGTATTTCAAAGCTTCTTCTCCATGATCTTCTTCTCCAAAGATTCTTCTCCATGATTAAAGCTTCAAAGCTTTAAATCTTCAAATTTTCAAATCTTTAAATCTTCAAATCTTCAAATCTTCAAATCTTCAAATATTTAACTCCTCTATGTTTAAGAAAGAGACCTAAAAACACATTAGATTTTAAAAAAAAATTCTCTGTATAACAGTAATCATATTGTACACAATTATGGGTTCATAATAAAATTAATACTGTACAAATTTATTGAGTGAAACAACCCAAATATTTGTATACTCTGGCTAATTTCCTCTAATATATTGGATTAAAAATTTAAAAAAAATGGCTGGATATTATAGTCAATGAGGATACGTTTAGTTAAATAAAGATTTGATTTTGATTTAATCGATTTGAGTACTAAGAGCAAAGATATAACAATCAGGTGGAATGCTTCTTTAGCCATGAAAGACAAAATCCCTATTTTCACTTGCTCTCTTCTCTTCTCTCTAAATACATATATAATTTTTGGGATAATTGCACCATTGGTCCCCGTGTTGAGCGAAATCGCTAAATATACTAGTGTGATTCCAAAGACTAGCTAATATACCCTTGTTAAGAGTAGATTGCATAGAAAAATGTATAACGTGAGGGTTATATCTGGTACCTTTTTGAATAACACTGTATATTTGGTTATTTAGCATAACATAGGGACCAATTGTGCAATTAACCAACCCTATGTTGTATATCGGATTAACCCACATAGAATGCACAAAAATTGGTAATAGATCTCATCGGGGAAAATAAAATTTAAAAACTCTAAAATCAAGAACAAATTTTAGCAAAAGAAATCGAAGTTAGAATTGATGAGATCTCTCCAATTTGGTGCAGACACGTTTCGTGGACCAGATACATGAAATGCATATGGATGCTCATCCTTCTGTTGGTCACCTTCATCGCTATCCTTTGCTTTCTCTACTAAAACTAAGACGTATTCAATCTTCATCTCCTCATCTGCACTTCTTTGATCCATCTTTATCATCGTTTCTTGCTTTACTTTCAGTTTGTGCTCATGTAGGATGGGTTAGAGAAGGGAAGTTTTTGTTTAGTAAAATGGAAAGATATTCTTTCAGACCAAATATCAAACATTATGCGTGCATGGTGGATTTACTTGGTAGATCTGGTTATTTGAATGAGGCTGAGGAGTTGATTTGTAAAATGCCGGTTTTACAAAGAAACCACTTTCCAGATTTTTTTTATCAAACTTTCTCCATTAAAGAAGAATAAGTGTAAAATACCCAAAATACCCATCTTTAAAAAAAGGATATAATTAACAATTTTAAAAAAATAGGGGGCAACTAGTCACGCGCGCGTGTAATGCACGCATAAAAAAATGGAAGGAAAACAGCAAAAAGGACTAACGAGTCACGAAATTAAAATTTAGGGGGCAACTAGTCGCAAAATAAACTTTGGGGGGCAATCTGTCAATCGGGGTAAAGTTCAGGGGGTGAACGATGTATTTACTCTTATTTATTTAACACCACTATATGAGAATTGTTAATATAGTTTCTTTAGGTTTATTAATTATCTCTCTATTCCCTCCTTTCTTCATTGGTTATTTGGACTTAGTCCCCTTTTTGGTTTTCTTTTCTTTTTATTTTGTCGGGATGACAAAACTTTGAGTTGGTGGTCTTGATGTATCCACTTTTGTGATAAATTAATCTACTCAAGAGACATCTTTTGAGGGTTTATGGGACCTAAGTGAGAGATTTTCCCTAATATTTTCCATATTTCACTTTTCTACATTCTTTTGGATAATATTTCATTTGTAGTGTTTTTGTGCCATAATTGTGTGTTCAGTCTGTAGCTTTTAGGTACATGGGTGACACAAGGGTCCAAGAGGATGAGGAGAAGTCAAGAATGGAAGTCCAAACCCAAGCCAAGGTGTAAAGAGAGCTATACTCCACTTTTGGAAAGCTAGAGCGTTTACCAGAAAAGTGCATCATCATATTGTTTTTGTCACCATAATTAATTGGTAATAGCTATGGACTTGATTTCTTCTGATATGGAAATATATTGGAGTCAAGATCGCGTTAGAGGTGACGGAAGTCAATTCAGAGTTGAGACGAGAAAGATATGGCAGTTTACCAACGTGGCTTTAACCTGAACAACATAGTCAAAAACGGGTTGGGCCCATTTTAAGTCACTTATGAGAGCCCATTAGGTCCAAAACATTTTTGGACTTAATATATAAGCTTATTTGAACTCCTACTTTCAGTACGCTTCAATTTTTATCGAATAATTTAATCTGGAGCGCCCAGATAAGAGGGAGAAGGGTTTTACACCCACATTTCATCATTCTCCACCATTACACAACCTATAACTCCCGTATTTTAGGTTAATTCGATTCCATTTTGTATTTTAAACATGATTCTAGTATTTTTTTTTTTTTTTGATGACGAGGGTTCCCGGGCTTACACCCGACTAGTCCCCCGGGAGATATGACTGCCTCCCCAACCATACCTCCAGGCAATCAGAACTAGGTTGCCCATGTTCTGGGGAGGGTTTCGGACCTTGGAAACTTTCCAAACATAATAACTTTCTTCCGCTTGCGAGATTCGATAACTTTCTGCCGCCTGCGGGATTCGAACCATGTACCTCTCACTTGAGAGAACTTTTTCCAACTCTGTCGCCTGCGGGATTCGAACCATGTACCTCTCACTTGAGAGAACCTTTCCAACTTCAATAACTTTCTGCCGCCTGCGGGATTCGAACCCTGTACCTCTCACTTGAGAGACAGAGCCCTGGCCAGATGAGCTAGCTCACCTGGTTATGATTCTAGTATTATTTCCATTGTATTTTGTATTTTCCTTTATTTAGTATGAGTTAAGTTAAGTTATGCTTAAAACTTGCAAGGGTATGAACCCTTAATGATTTTTATTCATGTTTTGGTGATTTGGGATACTTTTTATGTATTGAAATAAATTGAACCTTTATTATCCATTGTTTATATATTTGTGCTTGTTTCCTATTAATACCCTGGTAAAGTATATGTAGTTTGAGGCTTTTCGACTAAAACCTGGTTAGGGGGTCAGATTTTCAGACATAATATATAAGCGCCTAATGTTTTTTACCGGATGATATTAGAACGCTAGGTAGTCAATAAGTCTTTGTGCTTAAGCCTACCAGCTAGCAAAGAGACAAGTAAGGTATAAAACTAGGTTACATATGAGGGGATTTAAATGTTATTGCATCCCGGCTAATGTGAACCATATTCAATTTGCCTATATACCATAAGTAAGATAATTGTCTATTAGGTGGATTACTCGCAAGGATCAAGTATTACATTTTCATACTTTATAAACTCTTTTTAGCATTTTACTCATATATGCTTTAGTTTAATATTCAATTATTTACAAGTTAGTCCTTTAAATTATAAAAACCAAATATAATTCCTCTTTATTATTATTGTTTCTTTAGCAACTTAACATTGTATTACATTCAAAACACATTATTTACTACGTAAGTAGTCCCTGTGGATCGATAACCCTTAGGCTTATCATATTTTTGCTTGGCGACAACTCGTACGCTTGTGGGGAGTCCAAGATGACAATTTTCACTATGATGCAACACTTGAAAAGTATGTGAATCCTTCTCTTGTGTATTACCACACAAGTACTTGTAAACAATATTTACTATGATTTACCACTTCACTCTCCGTGAAACCTTCAAAATAAGTGTCTCTCCTACACTAGCTCACCCTCAACCTTTTATATGAATAATACTCTCTTCAATAGACCAAGAACAAACCCTAGACTTTATGATTAACCCCTAATCTACCTAGCCTAGGCGTAAACTCATGTATGAGTTGATTACTAAGTATTTTGTGAGCTAGTGATATACAAAGTAATACTTGACAACATATTGTTTTGGGACTATCTTAAGTGTAGCTTCTAATAAGATTTTAATGTGTAGAGATAAATAGTTAAATAATAGAGTTCCATAGTGCCTCTATTTATAGGCAAACTCCCTGTAGTGTTTTTGGCTACATGGTGCTCTCTAGTTGCCTGTAATATAAGTTCCTCTAATGTATGTATACTTTGTCAGATATCCGGTCTCCTTGCCTTTAACAAATATTTGCCAAACTGTAAACCAATTACTTTTTCCTTGTACTATATAGACATTGTGTCTATGCTCCTCATATATCATATCTCAGATTACCTGGACATCACTTTAGGCTTGGTCTCCAACTTTGATACTAAAGTGTGTTGAGTATCCGGTCTTCTTTGGATCAGATATCTGTTTTTTTATTTCCATCTCATCCTCTAATGGGTTTAGTCATTAATCTAATTCTAGATTCCGAGGTTCGGGCTATACTTTTTCACAGTTCCAATCTCTAATGAGTTTAGGCATTCCGCCTAGTATGCTTCTCGGAGGTACAATCTTCGATTATTCACAACTCCAATGTCAAATGGATTTAGGCATTCTACCTAGTATTCTTTTCGAAGGTCCAGGTCTTCACTCAGTCTCAGTCTCAGTCTCTAATTTAAGCAGCCGACCTAGTTTCTCGCTTAGAGGCATGACTCCTTTGTTTTGATCATTCCTTTCTCTATCTCAAGCTCTGTCTCCATATTTTTAGCATCCCCATCTTCATAGCTCTCCAACATTCTTCATCTAAGAACCTGTCTTCATATTCTTTTCTATCATACAAGAATCCATATCCTCCTCAAGCTTAGTACTCAATTATCTCCTCAATCTTCATCTAACTTTTCATAACTTGATCGACTCTATCATCGTATTGATTTCATTGTTCAGCCTCTATCTCATCTATCTTTATTTTCTTCTTGGCTATTTAGCTCAATTGACATTGTCTACATGCTATGCTGTAGATCTCCCCGCCTAGGCGCGCCTAGGCGCCGCGTAGGCGTCAACTCCCCCCTCAGGCGCTTACGCCTAGTTAAAACTCTAGGCGTTTTTGCCTAGCGCCTTAGTCGCCGTGGAATAGGCTCCTAGCCCGTCTAGGCTCTAAATAATGGCAAAAAATAGCCGCCTAGGCGGCGATTAATGGCAAAACATGCCCGCGTAGGCCTTCTTGTTATTTTTCTTATTCTCGAGAATTTTTTAATTGATATTATAACTTAATTTTTAGTATTTTTATATATACTATAGTGTTGTTAGATGAATTTTATGACTTGAATAGTTAAAATTGTTACAAATACTACATATATATTACTAAATATATAAAAATCACACAGCGGGATTCAGAACCGTATAATTCCGCCTAGGCCCTGTGTAATCCCGCCTAGGCGCTAGGCCCGGGTCGACCGCCTAGGCCTCAAAACTGAGATCTACAGCATAGTCTACATGTTTCCTTTACCTGCAAATAACACTACCAATCTCGGTTTATCGTAAGACCGGGCGTGTTCAAGTTACATTGTTTTGTCACTAATTATCAATTAAAAACCCTTTAGACTAACACTCTTTTACAAGAGACACATGGAGTTCTAGTGGAGGAGTTTGAAATCCTATGAGATCATAGACCTTAGGTAGTGGACTAGCCCTATGAGAGGCAAACCACTCTAAATCGTTGTTTGTCTTCTCTCCCTTAACTTTTTACTTCAGTGCATGTTATATGTTTGATATATTACCTCTATATATCGAATACATATGTGAGTTTTTTATCCAACGGGTCTTGGAGACATCTCCTTAAGACCGAACCACACCTCACCTATGTACTCTTATTACTAAAAGCCACTAATAAGATCTAAAACTATAAACCTATTTTCCCACTAAATATATCATACCCTCATTTACTTTTTGCTATTATATTTATACTAATTACACACGTAAACCTTAATCGTATCTCCCCTCTCTCCTCTTCCCACCCCAACCCAATCAAGGCGAGTTTCAATTGTGCAGTACGGCTTCGCCCACACACCCAAACGAGCAACCTTCAAGTTTGATCTTCATTCTTTCAGGCACGCAATGAGATATTTTGCTTACATGGAGATCTTTGTAGATTTTTTCGAGTTAGTATTTGTGTAACGTTTTTAAAAGAAGAATGTAGTCACGTGATCCCTGTAGGTCATTAAGTTGGTTTCCAAATTCTCATATCTCAATCATCTAATATATTTAGGTAAGCATTTTCTATTCTTATTACTTGTTAAATTATTTTCCTTAGTTTTCGTAATTAAATATATTTATATATATATATATATATATATATATATATACATATACATTGAAAGTACTTTTAAAGCAAAAGCATACCCTCGATTGACAAGTACTAAAGGTGTTATATAGGGTTGTAAATGAACCAAGCCGCTCGCGAGCAGCTCGAGCTCGGCTCGGAGAAAAGATCATTCCAGATCGGCTCGAATATAAACAAGCTCAAGCTCCATTTTAAGCTCAATAAGTGAACGAGCCTGATCGAGCTCGGCTCATGAGCTCGTTTAGAATTATGAATTATAAATTAATATATTATCTACTTATAAATATATTATTAAACCTTCAATATCAAATTAGATATTTATTTATCCGGCCTTATGGGTGCGTGCACTCAAACAAAAATATTTTAGGGGAGGGTTCTTGAATCAAGTGGAAAGAGTGACAAACTCCAGGATGTGTAAGAACATTTTATTTGGCCGAGAGGTATTAAGAGATGGTATAATAGAAACTCGGAGTGAGAATGAAAGGGATTATAAGTGGCGATTCGAAAATCCGTGGTCCATTTCGGTTAAAACGGCATATACTAGTTTGATGGTGGGGGTGTTGAAGTAAATTTTTATTGGAAAATGGTTTGGTCGCTTAAATGTCCTCAAAAGGTTAAAGTACTACTTTGGAGAGCAATTTGGGACCGTCTTCCGATGGGAGCAAATCTTGCTTTATGTGGGGTAATAAATGATCATATATGTGTAAGATGTGGGTTAGAGAATGAGACGGTGAAGCACTTGTTTCAAAGGTGCAATGGGTACACTGACTTGGTAAGGAGATGTATCACCGGTAATGGGAGCAGGGCAGGAACGTGCATATGAGCACGCGTCTGATGCGTCAGAAGGTAGTTGAATTCACGGGCAGCAAATTGGTGAAGTTACTGTACTGGTCTGGTCGGTGCTGCAACAGGGAAGCCATGTGGGTAACGCCGGCAGCTGATCACATCAACTGGAGGGGCCTGGAGCTGGTTCGCAAGACAGGGACCTGCTGTGCAATTTTATAACATTAGCATTTGAACAGTACAGCAGTGGGAGGAGTCTGATAGGCTTAAATGGTGGACTACATTATTATCAATCAAGGACACGGTTAATGGTATGGAAATAAGAAGTATAGGGTTAGCAATAATATGGTGTATCTGGACAGATAGAAACAAGAGAATACTCGATCATTCGGCAAAGAAAAAGAAAACGAATGAATTAAAATCAATGGTGTCATATGCGGTCAATGATTACATTTGAGCGTGGGGAGTGGAACGTGATGGTGGGTTGATCACATCGGCCCGTAGCATCTTAGTCAAGTGGGTAAAACCGGATGAGAATAGATTTAAGCTTAACATCGACGGGTCCTTCAATGAAGATAGGTACTTGGCGGGGGTAGGAGGACTAATCCACACTTATAAGGGAGATATCTATATGGTTTTGCAGGGAGTTGTGATGCACACTCGGCTTTCGAAGCAGAACTTATGGCGTTATACTTCGGGTTGAAAATGGCGGCGAACCAAGGACATTCTATGCTTATCATAGAGGTGGACTCGAGTGAGTTACACACGCTAGTGAAGGACGGTGTGAACTCAAGTGACATCTCAAATGATACAATACAGGCGTGCCGAGACATCTTGACCTCTAATGCACAATTCGATTTGACTTGGACGTATCACGAAGCAAATATCTGTGCGGATTGGATGGCGAAGTTTGAAGCAAATAATAGGGATAGGCTAGGGTCGTATAGAGACCCTCCAAATGGACTTCGGCGGTTTCTTGTTAAGGATCGTTGTGTCTGGGGTGTTCCGAGAGTCCTTGTAGCTAATAATTTATAGGAAGTTTTGCTTCCTGGTTTTTAGACCTCATTTGTAACAAAAAAAATTAGATATTTTCAATTTATTTAGACATTTATTTTTTTCATTAATGTTATGTTTCATATTTTCATACTACACACTCCATCAAATACCAACCGTTCATGAAAGTCCCATTTCAACCATAAAAAACAAACTGCTCATGAACAACTCGTGTTCGACTCTAAAAAAAGATTGTTAAATAAACAAGTTCCAATTGGAGCTAGAGTCTCTTGGAATAGTGTGTGTTGCAGTAAAGAAGAAGGGGGATTGAACATAACAAATATTGAGTACATGAATGAAACATGTCTCTTATTCACTTTCTGGATGTTTTATTCTCAAGGGAATAACCTTTGGAGTAAATGGGTAAATACTAACATCCTCAAACAAAGGAGTATTTGGAGTTTAGATGTTGAAAAACATCATTCTTGGACTTGGAAGCAACTGCTCAAGATAAGAAGAGTTGTGTATGAATTAATATATCATGAAGTAGGTAATGGACAATGTACGTATATGATGTGGGACATGTGGATTAACAAAAGAAGTGTGCTGGAAATTCTTAATATCACTCTTGATCACCAAAATATTAGCTGCAATAAAAAAGTTAGCGAGTGTTTTGGTAGAGGCAGATGGAGAATACCGCCGTGTATAGGTAAGATTTATTCTCAGATACAGGGGGTGAAACTTGATAATAAATCTGATATGATAAAGTGGGAAGAATGTGTGAAGGAAAAGTTCTCATATAAGAAAACTTTGAAGAGAAATTCAGAGACAAAATATAAAGTTTCTTGGTGTGAAGTAATATGGGCTAAGCTTTGTATTCCACGATGTTCCTTTATTGCGTGGTTAGCAGTTTTGAATAGGCTTCCAAGTAAGCTTAAAATGAAGGAATGGGGCTTAAATATTACTACTGTTTGTCCTTTGTGCAGAATTGATGATGAATATGTGGAGCAAATCTTTGTACACTGTAAATATTCTAAGGTTGTGCTGCATAAGATACTTGATCAATGTAATATTAATTGCAGTTTCAACACTTTGATGGAGCTTATAAATGTAATTCAGAACCTACTTGCAAATTCAGAAGCTTTATCAGTTTTTAGCGCAAGTATTACTACATATATATACTTCATTTGGTATGAAAGAAATAGAAGGGACCATGGAGAATGGGAGTTAGATGAAGATAGACTTCATAGTAGAATTACTTCTATCTTAACTGTTAAATTAAAAAGTAAGAGAATAAAATGTAATAGGACTAGCGACTAGCGTGTTAATTGATAAAGTTTGTAATAGCTAGTTAATTTCAATGTAGTGGGCTTTGTAATAGTTGATTTCAATGTAGTTAAGGAGTAGGTAATGTGTGAGCCCATGAAAATTGGGCCAATGTGTAAAAACAGTTTGTTAATTCTTCATATAAAAGTTTGATTTACCGATTAAAAAAAATTCCAACATTTCTGATTTAGATCACTGAAAGTTCGGGCTCGACTCGTTTAAATTTAAGTTCGGCTCTATTCGACTCGAGAAATTAAACAAACAACCATGTACATCTAGTTTTTGGCTCGACTTGGCTCGTTTACCGTCCTAATGTTTTTTTTACATGGGTGATCCGGGATTGCTTGCACGCACCACGACTAGTTCCAGAGAAACATACACATCTCCCATAGTTCCATGTATATTCCCAAATAAATCAAAACTAGGTTACCGTCCTAATGTTAGTATATGTCTTTGGCCTCTTGGTGGAGTTTACGATTTGAACAAAAAAGAAAAAAGTGGAGGTTACGGCTTTTAGAATCTGAGTGCACCTCTTACCATTTATCTTTTCTATATTCTCGAAATTGTAGTATACCAGGTTACCCCAAAAAAAGGAAAATTAGAAGTCGTAGGAAGTTCAAAGTAGTGTTTCAATCCACCCACGAGTGTCTCCTCTGGTTACTCCGCAATCTTAACCATGGCGAGACGCAAATCTCTACTAAATTTATTATTAATTACTGCAATAATTGGATTATCACTCATCACTCAGACGTCGTTTAGTTTCCAATCCGACGAACTTCTCTTGGATGACGAAGAGTTCGAAGGTGGGATCCGACCCGGAACCTCCCCTGATCTCGATATTACCTCCACCACCACCACCACCACCACATCCCCACCCGCTGCACCCACACGGAGGAGGTCAGCTACTTCGGATCTGGATTCCAAAGTTCAGTTCCCCCTCGAACACGCCTTTGGTGATTCCGAATTCTCTCCTGCTGGCACTTTCTCTGCTCGCCTCAAGACTTCCTCTCATGGTGGACAGGTTTGTTTGTAACTACTGCTTATTAACTTTCTACCTCAATTTAATCTAAGTATTAATTAATTATTGGACATTGACTAAGCTCTTTAGTATACACCCTCATAACAAGCTAATATAAAGTAAGTGTTGTGTTATGTTGCTAACAAAAGTATGTAATATAACAGACACTAACGAAACTTCGATTCTCAAGGAATGCGTTCACCGAATTAGAGAAGGGGAGCTTCCGGGTAAATTCTATTTTTAATTCGATACATATTTTCGATACTATATTGTTAAGTAATTATAATTAAAATTTCGTCAATTATTGTGTTGCAGGAAATTTTGGAAGGGGATGAGTTCTATAGGATAAGAATTCCATCCAATGTGTTGAGCCATGATGGAAGAGACTTTGTTGTTTCATCCGTGAAAGCTGTAAGCTTTATCTAGAATTTACTGTTAATATTTTCCTTGATTATTTTAATTTTGTAATTTCCATCTATTTATTGGGTAATTGAAGCTGTTTTCTTGTTTTACAGAGATGTCTACCACGGAATGGCTTGGATGAGCATTTTGTTATACACACGGTAATTAAATTAATATAATCTAAATGGATTAGTGTTGCTTTTAACGTATCAGCACATATTTTGATTCCTTTGTGTTGGATATAAAATTGCAGGATAGTGTGAACATATTGGCCGTTAATTATGGTTCTCCAGGATCATGCGCATATCCTCGTCAATTGAACATTGTGAGTCTAAACAAACTTATTACATATTCCTATTTGCTAAATTAGGTCTGTGATATACTGTTGTATATAAGTTTTTATATGCTGATAAATATTATTTGTAAAAATGTAGCCTACAAAGTGGACCTTCAATTCACATACAGTCTTAAAAAGCAGTGAGCAGGCACCAAGGTAAATTTAAATATAAATTGCATTTAATAATTAATCTCACACGATCAAATCATAATATTGGAATTATATTATTTAAACAGGACTCCAACTTTTAGTGAAGACACTATTGTTGAGAATGTAGAAGGTGAAGGAGTGAAATTAGTAGAGAAAACCTTCTGGGCAAAATATGTGAGTTTTGGTTAACTTAATCTTTTCAGTATTTTCTTCATTACACAAAATATTAAATTGTTTCTTTTTTTTTGTGTGTGTATAGTGGATGTACTTGATTCCTTTAGGTCTGATAGTAATGAACGCTGTTACACAAGCCATGAACATGGCTGAGGAACCTGCTGGTGCTCAAGGAACCCCACAAGCTGTAGCTTCACGTGGTCCAAGTCCTGCTGTTCGAAGAAGATAAATTGTTAGTTTTACGGAGAATTATTCATTGTTCATTGTTTGTTTAAAGTTTTTTAAATTTTTTATAATTTATTATCTCTGTTTATTTTTGTACAGTTAACACACACAGACTTGGTGAAAGGGATGTACTTATATGCCACGCCAGGCTATTGCGCTTTTATCCCGATACTTCTTTTTGGAAGCATTAATTTAAAAGGATCATTGTTGCTTTCATTTTATTAGAAGATTGATTCTTCTAATAATTAACATTTATTGCAAACTGATGTAGAATGTAGAAAATCGTTTTCTTTGAATAATTTATGTATGAGCTGAGGGGTTGCTTAAAACAGTTTTGGTTTGTGATTTGAAACTTGTCATTGAATGATGTTTTAACTCTTCCAATCTATAGTTTTTAAATCTTCTAATTACACAAAAAATATGAAATGGACTTGGATCTTCTCATACAGATGGTATGAGCTTGAGAAGAAGAAATGTATACTCTAAAACTTATGTATGAAGTGTGTATCGTAATATGATCTTCTGTTGCCTAAATTTGTTGTCAGCAGTTTAATGAGGTGTGTATAGGGTTCATGTTAGAATTAGTTGCAGATGAGAATGCTTGGGATAGGAGAGTTGTTAGCTATGTGGTAATGTAAGGTAGATATTGGGATGATAAAGGTTGTTTGTGGTGTTTCAGTGGTCAAAATTCTATGTTAGTTTTGGGGTCATGAGGTTCTTTTTGTTGCTCATGATAAAGGCTTCATAAAGCTGTGGCACAATGACTATTGACTATAGGTGAGAGCTCACCAAGTAAATCTAAAAATAATTGCTGTAGGGAGGATCCAAATGTTTTGTTGATGGAATTAGGGATATTATCATCAAGCATTTGTGTAGCACCATCCATATATCATAAGTATATGTTTGTTTGTATGAATTGTGTGTGTCATAGAAAAGGTGTTGAGTATATCATATCATTCTACAATGGAAATCAATTGTCCTAGATGTTAATATATTACGTGGGGATTTGAGGTGATATAATAGCCGTGGAAATTTGAAAATTTGAGGTGATATAATAGCCCTGGAAATTTGAAAATTTAGTAGTATACATGTTTTATTACTTGCAATCCGTGAAAGTGTAGTTGTTGAAATCGGAGATAGATTTGTTGAGAGGTGTCTTTTGAACCATGAAATGACTGATGCAAATTGAATATTTTCAAACCTTTAAATTTGTCATTTTATATTAGTAGAAATAATGTATATTAAAATATAAATAAAAACTTATTAGAGACTTCATCTAATGAAAAATATTATAAATAAAGAATTCGAGTATCTACGAAAAGTTTAAGAATTATGTCCATTTTATTTATAATATTTTTTTTACTATTTAAATTTTTTCAATTTATAGAGTAGTTAAAAAGAATAGTTAATATAATACATCATTGTTATGAAATAAAAATTAAATATGTCCCAAATTCACAATTTAATAAAAATTTACGTAAAACTAATATAAAATTATAAAATTTCAGGATTAATTAAATATCATTCTATTAAATCATTATACATAGCAATTACATTAAAATTATAACTAGAATATAATAAATAAGTATTGTCACAGACGTATTTAAATTAGTGTTAAATCAATAATAATTATAATTTATTTACAAAAATTATAACTTAAGATTTTCTCTAATGCCGGAGCTGATACACATATATTTTTATACTGAATCCTCCTATCTTTTCGGTTTATTCTTCTTTGTCGCTGCTGGGGTTTTTTGAAGATTTCTTCTTTGTTTCTTCACAGTTTTTGGTCGTTTTTTTCGTTGGATATCAATTTCTTTACTGGATATCATGGAACAATGTAAGAAGACTAATACAAAGCAAATCAAAGAGAGTGTGAAAATGTGGAGATTTTTGTCAAATATATTCCGGTCGCGCCGATTGTAAAGGTTAACAACATTTTCTCGACATAGAGAAGTTTTTAGGGGAAAAAGAATGATAGTATAGCTCTTAAGAACTCTGATGAGGTGAATGAATATGAACAACTTTGGGTTAGTGATAAAGTGTTTGATTTGGACAAAAAAAAAGTGTTTGATAAAAGTTCTGTAAAAAGTAAAAATGCTGAGATGGGTGATTTTGATGGAACAAAACTGACTCTGAAAACTATGTCATTGACGACTCTATTATTGATTTTCTAGTAGTAGAGAACTTGGACGGCCAAGAGTTCGCCTTCGAAGAGGGTGAGGCTGAAAAAAGTTCTCAAGAAGTCTGAAAATGGTGTAGGTTTTCAAAGGAACAACTATGTTTTAGGGACAGGAAGGGTGTATCTACCGGGTACACGTACTCCTTTGAGAGTGGTTGATGTTTTGAATTAGGAAAGTAATGGTGACTCTTTGCAAAGTACCATTAAGTTTGATGCAGAAACTATAGGAATTTGATATAATTTGTTTGATAAAAGTATAAAAGAAGACATAAAGATAAGATACTATTAACCTGAGATTGTTAATGGAAAATGTGTGGTTAAACCACCTAAGAGGATTGTGATGTCTCCCGTTCTGTTATAAATATATGCCCTTAGGAGACATCGTTTTAGGTGAATATCATACTTATTTGATAGATTTTATGTTTATTTTAGTATATTGCACTTTCTCTCCTTAGAATTATGTATTTGCAATTTTAGAGCTTTTGTACGTTAATTTGTTTGTTTCTAGTATAAAGAACTTAGGTACATGGATGTTTTGGAGCACCAAGATAAGGAGTAGAATTGAATATTAAAGTCTTAGATCGAGCGAAGAGGTTAAAAGCAAGAAAGAATCACCCAAAGAGTTGACTAAAAGAGATGTTAATCTAGATAGTTTTTACTAATTGCTGATTTCGAGCCACATCGGACTGATTCAGGCCTGGAGATCTGACAGAGAAAGTTGCGCCTTTGAGTTAGCAAGATTTTAGGACTAAACCAGGTGATTTGGACGTGAGATGCAAAAGTTACGGCAGTTTTACTGAAGGGTGTGCAGCAGTTATGGGATTCTCTAATTTGGATTTGGGCTTTTTATCATTTAACTTATTATTATTATTCTAAAGACCAATCCAAATTAGAGTATTATAAATAGTCTTTTATACCTCCTTTTTACATACGCTTCACTATTTTCAAAGTCAGAGTCAGAGCGAAAAGGCAGAAAAGAAAGCTAGAGTTGGAGAATTCACACTCCTCCAACAACAGCTCAATCCAACATCTCAGTTAGGTTCTTTATTTTTTTTCTGTAATTGAGAATAATGACTTCTTTTTATTTATTTTTAGTTTTTAATTTGAACACGAGCTAAGTTCATAAGTTCTTTGAGAATCACATTTATGGGTTAAGCCCTAATCTATTTAATTAATGTTTTCCAAATTTGGGATTCTTTATGATTTAATTTAAACTGGGTATTTTGTATTGACTAGTATCGTGAATTTATTTACTATTTTTGACGTCGTGAATCAAGGTAGGTTATGGTAATTAGGCTATTCCCTTTAGTGGCAAAGTGATCACCTTGACAGGGGTTTAATTACAGACCTAGGTAATAGACGTGTGGTGTTCGTCAATGACCCTAACAGGCTTGACCAACCACGCAGCCAATTGGGTAAAAGACTTCAACATTCGAAAGTAGGTATAATCGCACTGACGGGGTTTATGATACCGTAGGATAACTCCTAAGTCCACCCTGACAGGGGTTAGAAGATATTAGAGTCCTGACTAGTACATAAATACCAGTTTAGCCCTTGAACAAAATCATTGATTATATAGATTTAGGTGAATCCCTTGCGAGTTTTAAGTACCTCGCTCATATTTGCGTCTACACTTATTTACTTTCAGTATTTATTTTCTGTTAATCATTTCAATACTTTATTTTTATTGCATCTTTAGTTATAATTTAAAACCAAATAAATATATCCATGTTTTACTTTTCTGTTTTAGCAATTATCTCTACTTATCCAATTAATACCATAGTCATAACTATCCGTCCCTAAGAACAAAATCAGTATTATTTACACATTACTTGGAACGACCGTTGCACTTGCGGGTAGTGTCCCTCTCCTTAGGGGTGGTGATTTTATCACACACTAGGAGACACCAGAATGCTAGTGAAGTATCTATGTTATGGAGAATCTGCCTCGTAGGACAATTCTTTGGAGAAGCTCCAACCTATCACATGGTTAGAAAAATGGTCAACATACAACTGGAAAAATAATAAATCATCAAATCAAGACAAGAAATAAGAAATTATCAAAATACAAATAAAAATATATAATTAATTAATCATAAACACCTAAAATTATGTCTCCAATCTAGATTATTATATCACAATTAGGGAGACATCAGTCGCCCTGGCGGGGTCAGTAATACCTTAGAATACCTTCCTAAGTCTACCATGATGGGAGTTAGAAAGATATTAGAGTCCCGAATAATATCATATACCCACTTTACCCTTAAATGAATGCATTATATTATGAACTTAGGTGATTCCCTAGCGAGACTCAAGTATATCTCTCATATTTGTGTAAACCCTTTTAGTTTATTTTCTAGTTTAATTTAGCTTTTACACACTATTCTTGCGTTAGTAGTTTATTAAAAATAAAACAAATATCCCTATTTTATTTACATTTTAATTAGTCCTACTTTATTATTTAAGCATTTAAATCTATTCTAGCAATCCCTGTGGAGACAAATCCCCTATTATTTATCTACTTGGACACCCGGTACACTTGCTGTTAGTCGCTCCTCTCTTTTGCGTTAATGTATATCACACTCTAGGAGCAGCTAATACCAACTAGGAAAATCCTTAAGATGAGACATTGTGCGACCGATAACTCGTGCTATTGGTGTGACATAAAACAAAAACGATTAATGATTTATTACTTTCTTGTGCAGTGTGCGAACAAGTATGGGCAAGATCAGCGCTGCAAATTAGAATTGATAAACCTTTTGATAGTAACCCGGGTGACTGTATTGTGAAAGTGTCAAAAGACTTTTGGGATGCAGGATGGGACAAAAGGACCGTGACGGCATACATCCTATTAACCATGTGGATTATTTGGAAACAGGAGATGAAAGTTATACATGAAAATCAACACATGGAACCAAAAGAAATTATTCAGAGGGCTAACACTAGAATGAACGACCTTTTTGGAAATGACTGGAATCTGAGAATGGGAGATCAGGGACAACTGAGACATGGGAATACAGAGACACTAGTGTGGGATGAGCATCTGGTACAAGTGAACCAAGCCATTATCATATGTGACGTTTATTTTGTGTACAAGGCAGAGCCAAGTGGTATTGGGAGTGTGTGAATGGATAACGGTATAGGGAGACGCTATTTTTCTCAAAGGCAGATGATTCGACAGCACAAGGAGAGGCAAGGGCGGTTTTAAAAGCGGCGCAGATTGGTATTATATACCCGAGAATTACATTATGTTCGGATAACCTTGATATTATTCAATGTATATAGTCGCCGTCAGTGGTGTGGTGGAAAGCCAGGCCTTACGCGATCTGGGTGTGTGATATCGCTGAGCGGCATGGTAACATGTGGTTCACACATCTGCCTTGTTGTTTCAATGGTTTGGCAGACAAAACTGCACGGTCTGCTAGACAATGGGAAATGAGGATCTCATACGGGACTTGTTGAAGTCCCGATTCAGCAGACTGGGCATAGGCTGACCATTGGAGGGTGGTTTTTTAGTTATATGTCTAAAGCAAAACAATCCAAATTCTAATCTAAGAATAATGGGTGAATTACCTATGGCCTATGGGGTCTTGAACACCTCTATGTGCCCCAAAAGTAATACCTTAATCCTCTCTCCTCTAAAGAAGCCTTTGAAATCTTGTGGGTCAAGAATACCCTTAAAGTATATATAAGACAAAAAATAGTTTCTTCTCACTCCTCTATTACCGTTTTTCTCTCCTCCTTCACTGAGTATCAATACTTTCCAGCTCCGACCATCGCCGACCGCCACCGACCGCCACCGACCGCCGCCGACCACCTCTAGTGCCGCCGAAAAAAGTCATGAGAACTCGGAAAAAGTTATGAGTACTCAGAAAAAGTATTGAGTACTCAGAAAAAGTTATGAGTAATCAAAAAAAGTATTGAGTACTTAGACGAATTTACTGAGCATTCTTAAATTTTGCTGAGTATTTGTAAAACTTTACAAAGTATCTGGAAAAAAAATTATAGAGTAACTGGAAATTGTACTAACTATTAGAAAAAAACACTAAGCATTTGGTGGAAAGTTGTTGAGTATCATTATTTTCTTAATCTATATTTATATACAAAAAAATTAATTACAACAATTGAATACAAATAAAAATCTAGTTAAAAAAATACATCACTAATGCAACTCAGAGTATTACAACATCACTATCTTTTTTATGAGTTTTACAAGACAGAAGAAATGAAAAAGAAAAAAAAACAATTACAGTTGTCTCATGAAGTTTGAAAAAGAAAAGAAAAATTAGCAACTTGGGTCTAAACACCATAGCCCGATCAGGAGTTGGAGTTGGATCTTCGAACGGGAACTCCTGCTAAACCACCAGTTTCGTAACCTTCTTCTCCATGGCCGGTGTACGGATCTGGAGATGAAGCTCCATGGCCATCTTCTTAAGCTTCACAAGAAAACCGACACCATTCGCAGTTCTTGGCTGGAGCTCCTTTCTTGGCGAGATCACGAAGGTGGAACCCTAACTCAGATGTCCTTCTGTGCATCTGTTCTTTTCTCCGGCGAACCATCGAACAAAGTTTTCTTTTGAGTTAAAGATTTGAATAGAGCTCGAGGCTCCTTCCAGCGAGCTCTTCATCATCAGAACTCTTCATCAACGACGAAAGATTCTTCCTAGCACGAACTCATGCTTCTCACCGGATTCTACTCACGAACCATGCTTCTTGCGGGGCACTACACGAGGACTCTGGAGCTCATACCGGCGAACCAAGACCTCACATGAGCTTCGCGGAGGCATATCCGAGCTTCGGAATTCATGGAAGCTCACGACGGTTTTCTCGATTGAGAAAAAATGTGAGAGGAGAGAAAAAAAAGGTAGGCTTACAAGAGAAAGGTAAAAGTAAAGAGAGAATAACTAAATGGATATTTTTAGGGTTTTAAATAATTATACCAAAATCAGTATACATAGAAAATAAAAACCAAAAAATGTAAAAAAAATGTAAAGAGATTTTGGCTCATTAAAATTTGTTTGTGGTCTATGCATGTGTTTAGGGATGTTTTTAAGAGCTTTTTGGTAAGAAATTCAAGAATAATCACATGCTATTACTACAAATAAAAAGAAAAAAGAATTGGTCGAAATATAAGTATTTAGCAAAGAGGAAAATACTTATTGAGGCCACAAATTGGCCATTTTTATGTTTTAAGTCCTAACCAAAAAATAGTTCTAATAAAAGTCAAAAACCAATTTTATGGTTTGGTTGGATGACGATTTTACTCCTAGTCAGCTGAACAACATTTTCTTCTTCGGTGGTACAGACCCGTAGGTACGGATCCACGACTATATTCATAATTAAAATCGTAATGGGTACGGACCCTTTTTCTGGTTGTTGGGCTTCAAACTTCGATATTACAATTTTTTTGTTCTTGGGCTGTACCCATGACCTATTTTACAATCCATAATGAACAAAAACCGCGAAGGGTCGTACCTATAATGAACAAAAACCGCGAAGGGTCGTACCTATAATGAACAAAAACCGCGAAGGGCCGTACCCATAATGAACAAACATAATAGAGGGTCGTACCCATAATGAACAAACACAAGAGAGGGCCGTACCCATAATTAACAAACACAATAAACACAATAAACTGTTTCCATTGTACAAAAATGTAACTTGGGGCTGGCCCAATACCAAAGAAACTCAAAAATTCAAAAATATAAGTTTGGGCTGGACCAATCATGAAGTAAATCAAAAACTATGTGATGGGCCAGCCCCATTACATACAAAAACTATATGGGGCTGGACCCAATACTACAACTACTATATATGGGGTTGTCCCATGATACACAAAAATACCAATGGGCTGGCCCATCTGCCAATTTCACCCCTTAACGGGCTGGACCCATTTTACACAGTTCATAAAAAAACAAAAAAAACAAAAAAAACAAAACAGATCGAGATGGCCCCTTCGTCTTCTTGGTGCTGAACGGCGCTGATATGGTAAATCAGCAACGTGTTATTGAACGGTGTTGGAGAAGGGACTGCAGCGAAGGTGGATCTGGTGGTGGGGTGGGTTATGTGCGTGACAGTGAAGAGTGGATGGTGGTGTCTGGTGGTTTTTGTTCGAGATCTTGATGGTCCCGGCGACACGGTGGAGTAGCGGAGGAACCATTTCGACGGCAGATCTTGGAATGAAGCTTCGTTTTCTGCAGATCTTGAGCACGGTGGAGGCGATGGATTCTGACGGCGGCGTTTCGTCACGGTGAAGTTGCAGGGGGTGGTGCTGTTCGCAGTGGTGGCTTCGATGTGCAGCAGCAGTGGCTTCGATGTGCAGCAGTGGTGGCTTCACGGCGGCGCTGCTCGATGGGTTGGTGGGGATGACTCTCGTTTCTGCAAATCCAGATTTGATGAAGGTGGGGGGTCGTGGTGGTTCAGGTGGGAAGGGGACGGCGATGGAGGTCAGTTGTTAGGTGATGGTGGTGGTGGTGGTCCTCCAGTGACGCGAGGGGTGGGGGTGGTGGTGGGGGTCTTCCAGTGACGCGAGGGGTGGGGGGTCTTCCATGGTGAGGGTGGTGATGAACGCTGAGGAGGGTGGTGTTCATGGAGATGGTGGTGGGGCTGATCAAGGTGGCGATGGTGAAGAAGGAGGTGGGGATGAAGGTTTGGGGGTCGGTGGCAGGTTGATGGTTGGGGGCGGTGGTTTGGGTAGTATATAGAGAGGATAGAGAGAGAATTAAGAGAGGAGAGAGGAAGAGATAGTGAATAATGGGGTGGGGAATAATGGGATACGCGTGCTATAGGGGGTGGGGGAATGGTTTTTTTGTTTTTCACTATAGGAATAAAGTATAAGAATAGGGTTGGGGGGCATTTGTGTATTTTTATTAGCTTCTAGTTGGATTTCAACTAGTTGGCTTTTCTTTATAAACCAGGTGTGGCTTTGGGCCGTAGGAAATAAATAGCCCTTTAGCAAACAATAAAATCACCATTTGCCAAACACACAGATCGGAACAGAAACCAACAGAACAGAACAGAAGAACACTTCCTCATAACATTTCTCAAATGGCGGCGAGGAGAGCATTGCTAAACTACCTGAGAGTGGACGTCAGACTTGGTGCTACCGTTCCCCAGCTCCAAAACCCTAGCCGTATCGTTGTGGGCCCACTCACTCAGCTTCTAAAACGCCATTTCTCCGAGGAAGTTCGCGGATCTTTCCTCGACAAATCGGAGGTCACCGACCGTGTCATCACAGTCGTTAAGCATTTCGAGAAGATCGATCCCTCCAAGGTAAATTAATCATTTCACCCCCTTTTATATCTTTTATTTTATTTGCTTAATTAATTAGGACTTTGAATAGGGTTTATGAATATTATTATTTATTCCTCATATTAATAACATTGATTTTGTTCCATTAGGTTATATAGTAATGATTCTTATCAATGTCAGGGTTATGAGATTTGATAGTTAATACAAAATGCTTAGAAAATGGGTGATTTATCATTTTACGTTATTGTTTGTTTGTTATGATTGTTCTAAAACCTGTTGCTTAATTCGATTATTGGATTAAATTGTTTGATTTGGCTCATTGTCTATATGGCTAATGGCATCTTATAATATCTGCCTTATAGAATAATTTTATAACATAATTATATTTTATTTGCAGGTTGCCCCAAATGCTCATTTCCAGAAGGACCTTGGATTAGACAGCTTAGATACAGTGGAAGTTGTGATGGCACTTGAAGAAGAATTTGGGTTTGAAATTCCGGATAATGAAGCAGACAAAATCAGCTCCATTAATCTTGCTGTAGACTTCATTGCATCTCACCCTCAAGCAAAATAGAGGGGTAATGTTACTTTTTCTTGGTTTGAGATGAATTTTTTTCCTCAAATAGTTATGTTTGCTTCTTTTGACTTCTGATCAAGTCGTGTACTAAGTGCTTGTTGAAGAATTCTAGCCATTATACCATCTGTTTGGATTTACCAAGTGATGAAGATTATTATTAGATAGTTTAATAAATTGTGACTATTTTATTTTCTATGCAATTGATTATGTTAAAGCTCAACAATTCAGTTACATAGTTTGTGGAACATAAAAAAAACCATTCCTCTAACTCCTAACAAATTAACCTCGTAACTTTCTAAAAATAATAACTATTGTTAAGAGACAGCCATTTCTATTACATATAAAGAAGGTTAATTACATTTTTTAAATACTCCATTAGGAATAGTCTAAAAATTCAAGTGTGCTTCTCACTATCTCCACCCTTCACCAAATACGTTCCTTTGCACAAGTGTCCCAAAAAAAAGCGAACAATGTTATGTCACCTAAAAAAAATGATCGTCTAAAAATCATTTATGATGTGGTATTTAAATACTCTTTTTTTAGACTAGATTTTTTTTTTTTGTCAATCGAATTAACCAACAAGATTATTTTACATTATTACAAAGCTTACTAAGATATAAATCCGATGCAATAAGAGACCTATCCATCCAATCAGAAATATCAATATTTTTCCTTGTGCATTTAGCCAGTGCATCCACCGTGCTATTATATTTTCTCGGAACATGATAAATCTTCCACCGATACTCTTGACCTAACCATTTCCTAACTTCCGCCAGGATCGGTTTAAGACTCCAATGAAGTCCGGTCTTACCTAAAACTCCTTGAACTAAATCAAGGTTATCAGAGTAAAAAGAAACACTCTGATTCTTAAGGTCACTACTAGCTCTTATCGCCAAAAGAAGTGCCCAAGCTTCACCATCAATGACCTTGTTAATTTTTCCTCTAATATTGATTTTCTTAGTGATCATACCCTTCTTATCAATTCCGATCGCAGCAACCGCAGCTGGTTCATTCTTATTGACAAAAGACGCATCACACATCCAAATCATGTCCGCTTCATCATTAATTGTCGGATTTATGTCTTCCGCTATATTCTTACTTATCTTGTTAACCATATCATTGTTAGTCGCGTCCATATAAGATCCAAAAAGTCTATATACCAACTCCTTTGCTTTATCAAGAATATTCCATTTGCTCCATTTAACCCCTTCATGGTAACATTTCATTCTCTCTTTCCACATATACCACATGATACTTAAAATATAAGCCGTAACCTGTTTAGTATTCCAACCATTCCTAGAGTATTCTTTGATTAACGAAATGCACCATTCCTCAACCGTACCCCTAAAATCTTTATCAATTTTAATTTGTAGTGGTGATTCCGCCCAAATTTCGATACTAAATGGGCATTGAAGTATAAGATGATTGACATCTTCAGTTTCCATTTCACACCATTCGCATATATCATTATTCACGCATTTTTTCTTTTTAAGATTTCCTTTAACCGGCACTACATTATTAAAGATTCTCCAACAGTAGTTTTTGATTCGAGGAGGTAAATTATTTTTCCACACAATATTCCAAATTTCGCAATTATTTGTTTCACCCACTCTTGATGGTTGAGCTTCATTACTAATTTCCTCATCAACTAACACATGGTACCCCGTTTTAGTCGTGTAATCCCCATTCTTCGTGTAAGGCCAAATGATTTTGTCATCAAGATCTCCGTGACACCTTTGTATATTAACAATACCTTGCGCAATTTCCATGGGGAAAATCCTATTAATAAGTTCACACTTCCATCCACCATTTATATCATCAAATAACTCATTGAGAGTTTGAACATCACATCCCGGCGGTTTTTCTAGATACAATCCTTTGCTAAGCCAACAGCAATTCCAAATATTAATTCTTTTTCCGTTACCAATTTGCCAAACCGCATGTTTTTTAATGAATTGTAAACCCTTAAAAATACTAGACCAGCTCCAAGATCTTCTCTTACTCATTTTTGCATTCCACATACTACCATTTGGAAAATAAATTGCTTTCAGTATTTTATATGCAAACGAGTCTTGATTATTTATTAATCTCCAAGCTTGATTAGCGAGCATAGCAACGTTCATTTTGTAAAATTCTCTAAAGCCCAAACCACCAATTTTCTTTGATCTAGTAAGTTTTTTCCAATTCACCCAATGAATCTTCTTTTTATTACCCGCATCCCACCAAAAATTAGCCACTATACTTGACAATTTTTTGCATAGCATTTTAGGAAATTCAAAAATCGACATAGCGTAATTCGGGATAGCTTGCAGTACTGCTTTAATTAAAACTTCCTTACCCCCCTCTGATAAAAGTGACGATATCCAACTAGCCGACTTCGCTAGCAAACTATCTTTAATATAATTTAAATTCTCATTTTTCGCTCTTTTAATCATTAAAGGAAGACCTAAATATTTTCCAAGGTCCTTGGCAATAGCTATATTAAGTTTTCTTGACACTTCTTCTTTCATATGTTCTGGTGTATTCTTACAAAATAACATTGCCGATTTCCTTAAATTCACCCGTTGACCTGATGCATTACAATATTCCTTTATAATACTTTGAAAAGTTTCCACTTCTTTTGCGTTAACATTAATGAAGAATAGTGCATCATCGGCAAATAGAAGGTGAGTAATTTTTGGACAATTTCTCGTAATAGATATACCCTTAATAGATCCTTCTCTACAATGATGATTTATAAGACTTATGAGACTTTCCGTGAGAAGAGAGAATAGAAGAGGGGATAGAGGATCCCCTTGTCTAAGGCCTTGTCTTGGTTGAAATTTTTTCAAGCGTTGACCATTAACTTTAACCTGGAATGAAACAGAAGATATACATTTATTAACCCACTTAGTCCATGTATCACAAAAACCCAGAGCTTTTAGAGTCTTAATAAGAAATTCCCAATTCACTTGATCATACGCCTTTTCCATATCAACTTTAACAGCTGCATAATACTTTTTTGACTTCCTTTCAGTGTTGAGAAAATATACAATTTCCTGCGCCACAATAATATTATCTTGAATATTCCTTCCCTTAATAAAAGCTGATTGTGTTTCAGATATGATATTACCCATAATTACTTGTAACCTCATCGCCATAATTTTACTAATAATTTTGTAACAAAAGTTCGCACACGAAATCGGCCTGAAATCTTTAATACTTTCTTGCGAAGCACCCTTAGGGACTAAGCTTATCACCGAATCATTAATAAGATTAATATCGAGATCAGCTTCAAAAAAATCTCTAACAATTTTAAAAATATCGTCTTTAATGATTTCCCAAAACTCGTGATAAAATTTTCCCGGGAGTCCATCCGGTCCTGGCGCTTTATTCGCTCCCATATTGAAAACCGCATCCTTAACTTCTTCAAAAATCGGCATTTTAGTTAATTCTTCATTCATTTCAAACGATACCTTATTTGGTATAAGCTTGGTAATATCATTAGGATCGGAAGATCCGTTATCTTTGAAGAGGTTGACGTAGTAATCTTGAATAATCCTATTAATATCCTTCGGATCATCAACCTATTCACCATCATTGTTTTTAATCATACAAATCCTATTATCCTTACGTCTTTTCATGGTCTTTGCAAAAAAATATCTTGTGTTTTTATCCCCACTTTTTAAATTCAAATCTCTAGCTCGATCCTCCCAATAAACTTCTTCAACTTTCCATAACTCTCGATTTCATTCTTTATCATCTTCTCCTTGAATATATTATCTTCCGATGTATTCTCTTTATTAATATACACTAGTTCATCCTGCAGTTCCTCAATTCTTTTTCTATTATTAATGAAATTTTCTTTACTCCATCCTTTAAGGGCAAGACACGTTGCATCTCTTTTATCGCAAAATCTAATAATACTATTACCAACTTTATTAGATTTCCAGCTTTGTCTAATAACTTCTTTACATTGTTCATGTTCAAGCCACCTTGACTCAAATATAAAATATCTTTTACTAATACCATTCTTACCATCTCTAGTTAAAATAAGCGGGGAATGATCCGAACCAATCGCCGGAGGAACATAAACAATAGCGTTAGGAAATGATGCGCACCAATCCATTGACGCCAAGGCCCTATCAAGTCTCTCTTTAACATTATCCTCCATTTTTCTTTGATTACACCATGTATAATGGCATCCCTTACTAGGTAAATCAACAAGATGATTTTGGTTAATAAATTTATTAAACTTTAAAATTCGATCTAGATTTGCATCTTTTTTCCCTTGTTTTTCAGAAAACTTAGCAACGTTATTAAAATCTCCAATAATCATGTGTGGCTTCTCAAAATTCTTAATCTTCTTTGAAAGTGATAACCATAATTTCTCTCTATCTTCTTTCTTGTTAGGGGCGTAAACACATACAATATACCACGAAAATCCACTAGATTCATTAATTTCAACGATTACAAAGTTAGAGCATGAGAACTTAACAATAACGGAAAGTTCATCCTTCCACAAAAGTAGAATCCCCCCGGACCTTAACGCTCTTCCCCCAGGGTCAACTACATGAAAATTATTAAAAGCTCTAAAGTGCGAACAAGACCTAACATCTTTCCGCCTAAGTTTAGTTTCAAACAAACACACAAAAGAAGGCTTATTTTTAGCAACCAGGGCTTTGAAAGAACTTTTCGTCAAGGGGGACCTAGCCCCTTGACAGTTCCAAAAGATCATACTATCCATCCCTCACGGTAGCAGAAGTAAATTCATAAAGTAGCAATTAAAATATTAATAGAATGCTCTAATCATATTATTTTCAACACTTAAATGCTACGTGATGGGTGATATTTGAGTGATTTTTTTCTGAGTGATACTCAACATTACTAAAACAAAAAATAAGAAATTAGAGAAATCTTAACTACATTCCACCTCTACACGATTGATTTTAGCCACTAATTCATCAATTCATTTACTTGGTTCACCATGTAACAGTTGGTTTTGTTCTCACTATATGATATAAACAACCATGACCAAAATAACCTTTAAATGTTAGTCGTGTTTCCGTATTGTTTGATGTTGTTGTTGGTTCCAACTAATCACAGCTTTTCTTTGAGATAGTTTTGAGAGTACAACTATAGAATCTCATGATCTTGAACTATACTTCTCTGGTGAGAGAATTCTCAATATAGATGATTTATATCCTCTTTTTACTAGGTTACAAAACACACAATTTGTATTCATACTTTCATTCCATGAGACTTGTCGCTTCTTTGTTGTTAATTTGTTGATGTGAGCTAGCCATTACATGAATGGTCGAACCTTCTTGTCCCAAATAATTTTAAACCGGATGTTTTTGGTTTTTTTAAATCTAATGAGGGTATATATTTTTGTTGTAATATAATTCCCCTTTTTGATCCTTCCAATAAAACTCGTCATGCTTGATGTACATGTGTGATAAATTGTTCATGAATTATAAATTTGATGGCCATCTTCATTGTAGACCTTGAATATAATGATGAACTCTACTACTTTGGAAATAATCTAGAACATTAATTGTTAAACCCATATTAGCTAATCTCTGTTGACTAGGTAACCATTTGTCCAACAAAAAGAAATGTATTATGTATTACGAATCATACCTTATGAAACCTCTTACTAAGTCTCTTAACTTTAAAAAAATTCTCCACCCCAAGAAGCATTTTTGGGATTTAGGACTTTCCAGCTGGATTTATTATGTATAAGGATTGTGTGTACCCAACTGGGCCATAATGTATTCTTCTTTGTACAATATGACCATAAGAATTGAGAATAACTATGAAGCTCCCAACCAATAAAGGTGGCTATCGTAAAAGGCAAGCATGTCCAGGGACGAGAGTCCTATGTAGCTGGACCTAACATATTTACTTTGCACTCCCCTGGGAAGGAGAGCGGCAAACTCGGGTTGAAAGCCCGATTCCTCCTAAGAAGGAAAACGGAGTCGCGAACATCGGGACCTATTGTCCTAGATCAAGGTGAACCTGAATGCCTTCACCAAATGTCACATCTACAAACAAACTATGCCCTAAACTCCTTCGAAACTCATTAATACCTTACATGTTTTATCGCCCCAAACACCTTAATCCCAGCGTTATGCGAATGAAGTCCCAAGGGAGAGAGGAACGACCGTCGACCGTGCGATGCAATATGTAAGGATTCCTTCATCAGTTTAGGACATACACTTTTTCCTTATTAGAAGGTTTTTTAAATACGTGGTAGGTTATACTTGATGTGAAAACACTTTTAATTTGTCGATAGGAAAAATTATCTTTCAAAAAATTGTTTCCATATATTATGTGTCCCGTCTAATATAAAAAGAAAAACCTTGATTATAACCTCCAACGAGATAATTGCGTCACCGACATAGGATATAAGGGGTCGCCTCGTGGAAAATCTTAGCTCAACACTTTTGCAGGGAGTCTAGGCCAAACTAATTCAACCTATGGTGTTGCACTGGATAAAAACTTGTCCATCCTCCGGTTTGGATTGATGAGTTCGGGGGATAGGTTTTAGGGGACAACCATTATAAAAACCTCAATTCATCTTCTTTTTACAGATTGTTTAGAGTGTAGATGTATTGGACAACGTGGTCACTCTGGTAAAACCACGGTTGAATCACCATGTGGGATTATTGATTCAGGGGTAGATCCCAAAGGGTTACCCCGGAAAAACCTCGATTAACCCCTTTAACATGCTATTTTGAGTGCAAATCTCTTGGACTATGCAGTCACTCTGTTCAAACCTTGATTAAATCCTCTCGTGAGATTATCCAACCCGGGTAGGTCCCAAAGGGTAACCTCGACAAAACCTTAATTCACCCTTTTAAACCGGATGTTTGGAGTAAAGATGTCTTGTCCCATTCAGTCGCTCTGGTCAAAATTCAATTAAATCACCCCATATGGGATCATCGAGTCTGACGTAGCTCTCAAAGAGGCACCCGACAAAACCTCGATTCACAATTTTAAACGGTGTGTTACGAGTACAGATGTCTTTTCCAATGTAGTCACTCTGGCTAAACCTAGATTAACTCCCCCATCGTATTATCAACAATGTATAGAGCCCAAAGGGTCACACCAACTAAATCTTGATTCATCCTTTTAAAATAGGTCATTTCGAGTGTAGAGATCTCAAACCCGCATGATTACTCTGCCCGACACAAATAAAAAACCCCGACTCAACCCTCGTAAAGGTTGTCGAGATCCAAGGTTAGACATCTGTGATCAATAACAAATATAAAAAAACCTCGACTCAACCCTCGAAAATGTTGTTGAATGCCAAGGTTAATTCTCCATGATCACCAACATATAAAAAACCTCGTCTCAACCCTCACAAAGGTTGTCAGGTACCAAGATTAGATTCCAATGATCACCAACAACCAAAACCTCGACTCCACCATTGGAAAGGTTATCGAGTACCAAGGTTAGATCCTCACAACCACCAGCAAATAAATTTCTTGACGTAACCCTATGACATAAATAGGAAAACTAGTGTAGGGAGGCTTAATATAATAGAGGGTTTGTGGGCAACGACCCCATTTTTTTTTCTAAAGATTATTTACCAAGTATGACATAAAATATAAATTCATGTAAAATTTAATAAAAATATCATATAAATATAAAATATCAATTATAAATATGTTTTGATAAATATAAAATAAAATAAAAACTCCCTACAAATATTAACGATAAATTTTCCAAATTAATATAAGAAAATAAAAAATTGGAAACTCCTTACAAAAATATTAGTATTTAAAAATATCAAGTTAATACAATTAAACAAATTTTTTTAAAATAAATTAGTCTTTTAAAGTGTTATTACTTACCTACTCAACAATCTAAATCTTATTTATTTTGCTTAGCATCAATTTTTTAACAATTTAGTTTTTTATCGATAGCTAACAAATTTTTTTTTTTGCCGCTAATTAACAAAATTTTTTTGGCCGATGAATAACAGTTGTTCGTTAGTCAATTTTCTTTTTGTTTACATGACTTGCAACAAGAATACAATTTAATTCTATATTAAAAACAAACTTTTTTTATATTAGATATTTAAACATAATTTAATTCTATATTAAATACAATTTTTTTTTGGGAAAATGACCCAAAAAATCAAAATAATATTATTTTCAGCCCAATAACATCAATGACAAAATTTCTGCCCAATAACATCATTAACTAAATTTTGTCCTTGAAGAGAATCGTCCTTGACGGGAATCGTCCTTGACGGGAATCGTCCTTGATGGGAATCGTCCTTGACGGGAATCGTCCTTGATGGGAATCGTCCTTGACGGGAATCGTCCTTGACGGGTAAACATGTAATCTTATAATAGTAAGTTAAAGGATGATTCTTTGGGGCAAGTATAATATTATTTTGATTTTTTGGGTCATTGACCCATTTTTTTTGGCCGATGGTTAGAGCAAATTTGTTGTGTTCGATGGTTTACAATAAAATAAATTTAATTCCATATCAAATATAAATCTTTTTTCAGATTGGTTACACTAAATATCAATTTAATTCTAAATAAAATACAATTTTTATTCAAAAATCAAATATTATATTAAATATCCTAAACATCAAATATTTCATATTTATAAAAAAAAAAATATCTAAGTGAAAATAATTACTGGAAATTTTTGCAGAGCGAATCAGCAAGTAATGAAAAAGTAATTTTTTATTTTAATAATTTGGTAGAATACAAGGTCAAAATTTAGTTAATTTTTGTTAAATTAAAGGTTTAAATATAATTAATATATATATATATAGTAAAGTCAAAAAATATTTTAAGATAGTTGGACTAATAATGATCTATTATATATTATTTTAATCATTTAATTTTTATATTTATTTATGTAGACTTTTGGGTCAATGACCCAAAAAATCAAAATAATATTATACTTGCCCCAAAGAATCATCCATTAACTTACTATTATAAGATTACATGTTTACCCGTCAAGGACGATTCCCGTCAAGGACGATTCCCATCAAGGACGATTCCCGTCAAGGACGATTCCCATCAAGGACGATTCCCGTCAAGGACGATTCCCGTCAAGGACGATTCCCATCAAGGACAAAATTTAGTTAATGATGTTATTGGGCAGAAATTTTGTCATTGATGTTATTGGGCTGAAAATAATATTATTTTGATTTTTTGGGTCATTTTCCCATATGGGAAAATGACCCAAAAAATCAAAATAATATTATTTTCAGCCCAATAACATCAATAACAAAATTTCTGCCCAATAAAATCATCAATTGAATTATTTTATATATTATTTGACTAAACTACCCTTACTTATTTTCTATATTACACACTATTTAATATATATACCACCTTCTTTTCTTCTTCTCGTTCAAAGCCCCAAATCAGCAATCCACCACTACCAATCCCATCAAAACTCCATTCTTCTCCATCTAAGAACACAGATCCACTCTTCACCTTCTTAGCCGGTGGAGAAGGAGAAAATTGATGAGATTAAGATGCAAATGCAGCTATGGCTTCGTGAAGCAGAGAAATTTGTTCAGCAAGTGCCACAAGAGCAGTAATGAGAAAGACATCGCTTTCGTGCCCTAGGGCTTTCCGTCAATAATTCAAAAGGGATTACATTTTAATCCAAATTAATTAGTCCAGTTATCAAATTATCAGTTCATTATCAAGAATCACCAATCATGTCTACTTATTTAGTAGCTGTAGTTGTTGGTTTATTCGATTATGTCGAAGGGTCCACAACTGATGGTACTATCATTTCTCTTCTCACACTCTTCTAATAACAATCCTCTTGTGTACTAAATAAACTAATCTCTCGTTTCATTTAGGAATCCCTGTTCGTGTTTACTGCCAAGTTGGAAAGGCAAATCAAGGAAAATTTGCTTTAGAAGTTGCTGTCAAAACACTTCCTTTGTTCAAAGAGACACGATTATTTTTTCCAACAATGAATATAATAAAGGAACTTGATGAGCAAACTAATGATTTTCTCGGGTAAAATATTTATACTTTGATTCTTTTATTTATTTTGTAGCTAATATATTGGTGTTTACTATAGATACTTAGAGTGTGGTAGCCTTTTAATATATCCTGAATTTTCAACACTATCTGAGTATCAGCTCTTTATGGAGGTTAGTTTTACATAATTTATTCATAATGATATGGAAATTTAAAAGGTCCTTAATTTTTGTACATTTTGACAGATTGTAACGAATGAAATTGGGTGGTTAGATTTTTACGCAGCGTTTACTAGTAGAGACAATAAAAAGTGGAAACAAAATGGTGGTTTTAAACCTGAAAAAGAGATAATTATATATACAGGTTTAACAGTATGTTATGATGTTATATCAGGATTTTACCTGATGCAATTTCGTGTAATGCTTTAATAAGTGGGTATTGTAAGGCTTCTAAAGTTAGTGAAGCTATGATTTTATATGAAGAGATGCAAAAACGATGGTTATTTCCTGATGAAGTGACTTTTAAGTTGATTATTGGAGGTTTAATATGTGAAAAAAAGCTTTCTTTAGCTTGTGGTGTGTGGGACCAGATGATGGAGAAGGGTTTACTCTTGATCGAGATTTGGCTGAGACTCTTGTTAGTGATTTACCTCAATGAACACTTGAAATGGTTTGTTTTTCGATTTATTGGTGGGATTTTTTTTGTGAAAAGATGGGCAAATCATAAAGTAATGGTTAGATGGCTTTCACGTTTCTTTTATTATCTTGATCGATATTTTATTGCAAGAAGGTCCCTCCCTGCTCTTAATGAAGTTGGACTCAGTTATTATTGCAGTTATTATTGATGAAGCAATGGAAGAAGGCTTAAATAATTTATGTAAATTCTACTCTACTAGTATGCTCACCTATTTATAAAGTCCTTACATGGGTTTTAAATGATTCTGTTAATTTTCTTACAATAAACACTAGACTATCTGATGTAAACCTGGAAGTTTATTCGAATAAAAATAATCCGCTTTAGTGTAAAATCTATTATCATCTTATAACAAGTCTTGTGCCCTTTTATTTAGTCGTTTGTAATTGGATCATGATCATAGGTGTATTAATGAGGTGTTTGATTTGGGTGATGAACTGATATTTTAATTCTAGTTTAGCTGTAAGAAGCATTTTATGATTGCTTACATATGTAGCATCTTTTTATAGCTCATTTGCTTCTTCAAATTGTATACTCGAGTGGTTGGAAAGAAGTGACACCTGTCCTGTGTGCGATCAGGTGTGCTATAATACTGTAATTTTTATTTCTAATAGTGAAATTCTTGAGAGTAGTTTTAATGAAATTTAATTGTTTTTTGCAGGATATGATTTTTGATGCTTCAACCCATGGTTAGTGGAAATCCAGTTATGATTTCCGGATTGCGAAATTATTACCATTTGAATGGGTTAACCTGTATAGGATTCGGGTATAAACATAACAAAGTAAAGTGTTTAGATATTATGAAAAAAACATGAAAATGGAATAGCATGCTATAATTTTCGTATATTTACAAGTAATTTGGACTAGTATAATTCTTTCACTTTATTTTCATGTTAGATTTTTTGAGTGGCAATATATATTAAAGAAACAAAATAGTTATCCCACTGCCCAAGGGGAAGATCTGAATGTGATATAATATGCAAAAAAATAATTGAGTGTGTACACTGTGGATGTTATTGAATGTGTACACTGTGGATGCAAAGGTTGTGCAAGTGGTGATTGAGTGTGTATTTTAACTGAGTTTCAAAATTTTTACTGTTCTTGGTAATTGAGTTTTAATCTTGTTCAACTTTATCTAAACTAGATTGTGAGTACTATGTATGAAGTGATAATCTTGAATTCTTGATATGGATTTTTCGACTTTGCGAAAATATTATGTATTAAGATAAATTGATATGTTAAGACTGTATTGTTTATGATTCTAATGCTTGATTACAGCTCAAACTAGAATTTTACATACGGTGTTTTGTTTGAGAAGCTCTTCTAGTGTACCTGTTTGTGTAATTATTCCCATCAGCGCGATTTATTCCCATCAGCGCGATTTATTCCCATCAGCTCGATTGATTCCCATCAGTGCGATTTATTCCCATCAGCTCGATTGAGTCTCATCAGCGCGATTGAGTCCGATCAGCGCGATTGATTCCCATCAGCGCGATTGATTCCCATCAGCGCGATTGATTCCCATCAGCGCGATTGATTCCCATCAGCGCGATTGATTCCCATCAGCGCGATTGATTCCCATCAGCGCGATTGATTCCCATCAGCGCGATTTATTCCCATCAGCGCGATTTATTCCCATCAGCTCGATTGAGTCCCATCAGCGCGATTGAGTCCCATCAGCGCGATTGATTCCCATCAGCGCGATTGATTCCCATCAGCGCGATTGATTCCCATCAGCGCGATTGATTCCCATCAGCTCGATTGATTTCCATCAGCTCGATTGATTCCCATCAGCGCGATTGATTCCCATCAGCGCGATTGATTCCCATCAGCGCGATTGAGTCCCATCAGCGCGATTGAGTCCCATCAGCGCGATTGAGTCCCATCAGCGCGATTGATTCCCATCAACGCGATTTATTCCCATCAACGCGATTGAGTCCCATCAGCGCGTGACGGGATTATAAGTATATGAAGATTGGTTCTGGGAACTCGGTGTTATAGGATACCTCGGAATTCAACTTGAATATCTATATTATTTAGCTTATCTCAATTTGTGGTCCGATAATTAAAAATCGAGATTCAACAAACAAGATTGAGCATCTAATATTCAAGTTTGACTTATTTACATTCTTAACTATAATTTTCCCTCTATATATAGATAAGGAAGAATCAAAACACTTAACAAGTGTAGACGTTGGGAAGCATTAAAGACAGTGATATATATCATTTACCATTTTATAACATAAAACCTTTTTCATAATTATTTGAAAGCGAAAATGACCCAAAAAATCAAAGTATTAATTTTTTATGCTCAATTGAATCAAGATAAAAAAATCTGCCCAATAACATCATTAACTTATTTATTTAATAGATTATTTTACTAAACTAACCTTACTTACTTTTTATACTACAGATTACTTAATATATATACCCTAGTTACTTAATAAAAGATAAACTATGGCAACAAATTAGCGTTTCTTGTATTATTGAGTAACATTATAGTGCACATTGAAAGAGTATTTCAGAGTCGTATTTTAGGTCAATGGTGGTTTGATCTATACGAAGTATAAGACAAAAAACAAAACTTTCCTCTTTATTTTGTTTTCAAGTCCTGGACAGTAGTCCCTTCTACCTTTACTAAAGGTCGCCACCAAATGTAAATACCACAAGTTCAAGTTCGGTAAGAAACAAAGCATAATGCAGATGACACTTACCTCATCATTAAAGACACACTAGTATTGCATATAGATACTAAAGTTTTAGAGTATTTCTCAATAGGTACAACATTACTACATTACTTGCACAATTAACAAGTCTAAAGCAGATTATTCTGCCTCAAGAGTACATTTCATTAAACTTTGTCCGGGAATCAAAACATATGCAAATATATTTTTATATAAGCTTCACTACAACTCAGGCTAAGTGACCGAAGATGATTTAGACACATCTGCCATGGCTGCGGCCGCTTCTTCCAAGCAACTTTAGTATCGTCACTCATCATCCCAATCGTCATTTTCTCCACTTATTCTTTGGTGTATATATGGATTTTCGTTACCACTTTACAGAATTCACTGCGAACACAAATTATACAGCGTCAATAATGCATTTTTTGCATAATATAAGGACCTAATAGTGCAATAATGTTGTCAAGATTACCCTGCTGAACCATATTTGTATCTTCTCAGATCAGTGTTTAACTGAAGCAGCTCATTTTCATGACTAGATCCTGTAACTGCACAAGATAGCAAGTTAGTATCTAATATATTAAACAAATTAGGCGACGTATTTAAAAAGAGATTAATTTTGTACCTGATATTGAAGTACTTGGATTCATCTCTCTTCCAAGTGTTAATGCAGCAGCATTATTATATTGCGGTTCATTGGGTTTCGGTTGAAAATAAGCCCATAATGGACTCGGGAAAGGATTTTGGCTCAACTCAGAGAGTCGCTAGTCAGACTGGTAGAGTGTTTTGTAGAAGTTATTAAGCCTACCTGGCCGAAATTGCACCACATGTACCCTGAAATATGATAAAATACAATCAAACCAAGTTAATTATGAAAGAGCTAGACTTAAAGCAAGCATCATGGACCACCACATGGCACTAGTTACTCCCAGCCATGGGGCAATGGTATGAATCCCATCACCAGGTTACGAATCCCATCACCGGACAAATATGCATGGAAATAATTCATTACTATTTAGATTGGCATTATACCAAACCAAGGGGAGTAAATTGCAACAAAACAAAAACAAATCGATCTTACAAATCGATATATGTCAAAATATTAAACTGTAATTGAGGTTCCAGAAACTAATGTCAAAATACACTTATTACCTGCTTACAGAAAACTCCTAGTACAGGTCATGGAGAATTCCATTCACTATCCAAGAGGCAAATTCCATACACTATCCAAGAGGCAAGTTGATTATACATCACCTGATGTCCATGCCAAACAATTCTTTTTCAAACAAATTTATTAATTCCACATTTACATAAAGAGCTTTTAAAGCAGAAGCAGATACAATATTAGATACAAAAAAATATGTGAATAACGGTAAAATTTGAGTTTGTTTAGGATACAGTTGAAATGGTTTAATAGAGTATAGACTTTGTATAATATACAAGATTGAGAAGTAAGAACGACCAAAAGTATACATATTGGACACCACTTTAGCAGACAAAACAACAAGAAAAACCGATACACTAAACTTTGATGAACAATGGGATTCATGGTGCAATTAACCGATTAGGACACTTCCATGGCAGACGAAACAGCATAACAACCGTTTATTATTCAATTAACTTTAAATTCGCTAATTAACGGATTTTCTCAACATTAATTTCAACAAGAGAGGAGAATTAAATTTGATTATACCTGATTCAGTAATCAATTAGCTCACTGTGATCTAATAAACAACAAGAAAGCAATAAAATTACATCAGCAATTGGGAAAGGAGTCCTCAAGGTTGAACTCGAATCACTCCAGTGACTCACTCGCCGCCGGATTGGGAGAAGTTTCCAAGAGGTCCGCCATCGATCTCTTCCGATCAAGCCAGCATCGTTAACTCGAATTACTCCAGTGAATCACTCGCCGCCGGATTAGGAGAAGTTTCTAAGAGGTCCGCCATCGATTTCTTCCTCGTGATCAAGCGAGAGCAACTGTTGTAAGTTTGCTTGTATTTTTTATTTAATAGTATATTTGTTATTTTTAATTAAAGTGTAAGGGTATATATGTAATTTAAACATATCAGATTAATTGATGATTTTTTAAGGCAAGTATAATATTATTTTGATTTTTTGGGGCATTGACCCATATTTATATATATTTTTGTTTTAAGTAAATTGATAATTTAGATTATAAATATTTTAATAATATATCATTATTTTTTAAGTTATAGGTGAGCTTCAGCCCTTACACGTTGAGTCCGACACAGAATAGATCATATGTAATATTCAATAATTAGATATGGACCAAACAGAAAACTGAATGAGATTAAAATCGAAAATGATTTCCGTCCAAAAAAGAAAACGAAAATGATTCTTCAATGTGTGGATCAAAAATTCAAAACCAGGGACTGAGTCAATAAGCTCGCCGTTGGTTGGACGTTACTTTTTTTTTCTTAATTAATGGGGGGAATATTATTTCACAGCCCCACAACTTGGAAAGTTCTATAATAAAGCCTATAGTTACTTAACCCAACTCACCCAATTCACCCAATTAAAGAAGGTAAAAAACCATACCGTGAGAAACAACACAACTAAAAAGGCATACAATTCTAATCCATACAGTGAGAAACAAAAAACAAAAACCAAGACCCCATATAGGGGTTGGAATCAAACCCTCCTACTCTCTCTGTACCTTCCCTCTCTACACCCTGGACCACCCTCTTCCCTACCTTCACCCACCACCAATCAGCAAAACCACCACCACTGCAACCTTTCACCCTCCTTCAACCACCACCATCGAACAGCAAACCCACCACCACTGCAACTCTTCTAACACAGCAAAACCACCACCGTCATTACTGACTTCCTCCATCGTCAACACAAAGAACCTGTTCGCCACAACCTTCCTTCCTTGCACTGCGAGCACGTTTCTCCGTCTCCGGCAAACCGCGAGCAGCACTGTAACAGTTCTCCACGACAAGAATCCTAGCAGCGCAATCCAGATCTCCCAACCGAGCCAACTTCCACCACATCGACGCCATAACAGCACCACCACATCGACGCCCATCATCCCTCGCCTGTAACAGCGCCTGTAACAACACCACCATAACAAGCCTGTAACAGCGCCACCATCTCGCCTTCCTCCAGCTCCGTCCCTGCCACCTTCCTCCAGCGCTGCAGAGCACCACCACGATCACGTCGAAGCACCGACGAGACCTACCACCAGCAAGCTTCGATCCATTTCAGATCTGCGTTTTTGTTGTTTTTTTTTTTAAATTGTTCTGTACCTTTGTGTCCAGCAGTTTGGTCTGTACCTTTGTGTACAGCAAGCTTCGTTCAACTTTTTTTTTTTAAACGTAAGGTCAGCTTGTGGACCATTTGTTGGTCCAGCTATTGTTGGTCCAGTCCATTAGGGGCTGTAATTAGTTGTCCAGCCCATTTAATTAGTTTTGGATGTATTAGGATTGTTTTTTTTAAACGTGTATGTCCAGCCCATTATAGGATTCTAGCTTGTCTTTTTAAAAATGTTTTTTTATCTAGCCTTTGTTTGTTGGGTTTTTATCATACATTAGGGTCTAGACATTAGGGGCTTATTTTTTTGGATTAGTTGTTAAAAGATATAATGTTATTGGTTGTTTCGTTTTTTGGATTAGTTTATACCAGCCCATTAGGTCTGGACAATAGGGATCTTTATTATCCCGCCAAATAGATATTAGGTGATCCTTTACTGTAAAAAATTAGACATCGGCATGAATATGGACAAAAAAGGACTTGTGTACAGCCCATTGTGTACGCGAACTTGGGTACATACCTAGGGGTAAAACTTGGATTATTTGTATTTCATTGGACATGTATTTTAGTAAAAAAGCTTGTGTACAGCCCTATGGGTGCAGACTGGGACACAAATTATGACTTGGACAAACCCGTTGCTTTGGTACATTTTGACTTGGAAAAAACCGAAGCTTGGGTACAGCCCCACAGCCATGGACTTTAACGTGGATATAACCTACACTAAAAAAAGGGTACAACCCTATGGTTGCAGACTGGGACAAATTTTGACTTGGATTATATTTTGACTTGGACAAAAACAAAGCTTAAGTACAGCCCCATATCCATGGACTTTAACATGGATATAACGTAGAGAAACTATACACAAAAAAGTTAAAAATTATTACACAACATAAAAACCTAAAAACCCCAACAAATGTACGTACACGATAGTACGGACTGCATACGGATTAATGGAAATAACAAAACAAATGTACGTACCCAATGGTACGGACTGCATACGGATTAATAGTTAATAACAAAAGAATAAAACAAAGAAATGTATGTCAGAAAAAGTAAGAGAGAGAAAGAGTTGGTTTGGTTAGGTTAGGCTTTAAAAAGAACATTTTCTAACCTAGGCTTTAAAATTGGGTTGGAAAGGGATTTGGGCTGCTTTTAGAAGTTTCCTCTAATTAATTAATGGCATTTCACTTGTACTAGTAGTAGTCGTTAGTTGTATAATATATGGTTCTTTTCGTCCAAAAAGTTGTATGGTTCTCGTTTGCTTTTCCACGACCACGAGTAAAACGAAGCAGAAAAGTCAAGGAAAGAGATGATATGGAGTTTCGTGTTTTCAGTGGCGAAGACTAGTAAAAGACTTTAAATTCTTTTCGTTTTGTCTTTCTTTTTCATTATATTTTTGAAGAAGAAGACTTTGAATGAGTATGAATGTAGTCAACGCATCATGGAAGAATTCTTGGCATCTTAGTCCTCTTGTGGTATTAGTATTACAAGAGTGGTTCCGGTCCTCAATTATTATATAAAATTAGAGGAAATTCACCTTAATGAACACACCTCTCCTTTTTAAGATAGGAACCTCGTCTAGAGCCTTTTCTTACTAAAGACCTCAGGAAGTTTTTAACACATGAAACTCAAAACCCCAATTACTTTACTACCCTCTTTTGTTCCCCTCCTCCCCCCCCCCCCCCCCCCCCCCATATATACTAAATTATATGTTCTCCCTCCTCATTCTTTCATTTCATTTCATTTCCAGTCAATTAATTTCTCTTTTATCCCCTCACCTACCTTTTCTAACCAAAACCCTGGAAAATAGAATCTCTCCTCTTTCTCCTCTCAATACCACCGAAATGCCCACCACCACCACCAACAAGCTCCTCCTCTTCATCGCCGGAGCAGCCATGGAAACCAAAACAGCTACCACCAACATAACACCACCACCACCATAACACCACCACCATAACACCACCACCTCGCGCCATTACTTTCGGCGCCACCGAGCTCCATCACTTTCAGCACCACCGAGCAAATCACAACAGAGATCGGCGAGGTGAAGTTGGAGCAGAATTGTTGCGGAGCTTCTGGCCTTCTTCTCCGGCCTGGATCTCGCAGAATTGTTGACGAACGAAGAAGCTTCCGGCCTTCTTCTCCACCTCGCAGAACTGTTGACGAACTCACACCACGAAGAAGAGAACCACTGCAGCCATTTCGCCGGCCTGGATCTCGAAGGTTGGTTGCTGCGCGAATGCTCGAACGGAGCTCCTCCATTACATCCTCCAAGCTCGGTGAAGAAGAAGCATTGCGCCAGAAAACGAGGCTCCAAGCTCCGGCAAAACGAGGATCCAAGCTCCGGCGAAACATAACACCACAACCACCATAACCAAGCTCTCTTCTCCGATGCTGCAGCTTCGTTCGTGATCCCTGCTGCACAGTTCCGGCGAAGAAGGATTCGCGAATGCTTGTTGGAGAAGAAGAAACAGAGCTTTTTTTTTGTTTAGGTAGACAATGTTGACCAGATAGATTTTTTTTTTGCTTGTGTAATAATATGTGTTTAATTAATATTTTCTAAATTCTTTTTAGACTCATTACTTTTTTTAATTTACTCTGTCATTTTTTTTATAGTACTCTCCAAATTTTAAGAGTACTCCGAGATTTTATTAGAGTACTCCGAGATTTTCTTAGAGTACTCCGAGATTTTCTTAGAATACTCTGCAATTTTATAGAATACTCCGAGATTTTCTGGTGGTTGGAAGTCGGTGGTCGGTGGTCGGATTTATAGAGTACTCATTTAAATATATAGAGTACTCATAAAATTGTCGAAGTACTCAGCCAATTATCGGAGCACTCTATGTTTTTTCGGGTGACCGGTGACTGGTGGTGGGAGGTCGGAGGTCGGTGGTGGGAGGTTGGAGGTCGGTGGTAGGTGGTGGGAGGTTGGAGGTAGGTGGGTAGTGGTAGGTAGTGGAGAGAGAAACAGTGACATCACACTTTTTTGTCTTTTAGTGTTAGTAAGGGTAGGAAAGACTATTGTAAAAAATGAGGTCCCTAAGAAGAATAGCATTTTTGAAACTACTCTATAGGGAAGAAAGATGGTCTCCAAGACCCTATATATAATTCACCCATAAAATTATTGTCTACGGCTCTACGCCCTTGTCCATTATCGACCGTGTGTAGTTTCTTTTCCCTAAACATAATTAAATGAAATAATAACGTTGAATTAAATAAAGAAGATTTATGGATAGATAGAGCAACAAATTTATGGCACACTCCTACCAAGATTCCGAGGAGAATGGATGAAGATCTTATCAAGCCGCTAGATATGAAAGAAATAAAAAAACGGTCTTTAGTGTTTCGAGATCTAAAATGAAAGGACCTAATAATTTACTGGGTAATTTTTATCAAGAATTTTGGAATATCTTTAAAGAGTAATGATATTTTTCACCCCTATTCTCTTCACCCTTTTGTCACCTCCTACATGGCAGATTACATGGCATGACATGTAAAGAATAAAATAATTAAGAAATATGACTAAGGAAATGTTTAATTTAAGGAATAAATCAGTTAATTAAGATAAGTAAATAAATTAATTATATGTCATGTCATGCAATCTGCCATGTAGGAGGTGATAAAAGGGTGAAGGGAATAGGGGTGACAAATATCATTACTCATCTTTAAAACAGACATCTTTATAATGGTTTTTGATTTTTTTTATTAATAATTCTTCGCTCAACAAGATTAATGATACACTTATTACATTGGTCCCAAAAGGGTGATACTCAGGAATCAATGTATGATTATAGGCCGATTCCATCAATTTTAGCTATAAGATTATAGCTAAAATTCTAAGACTTCAGCCATTGATGGATGAAATTATCTCTCAAACCTTGCTCAACATATATTAAAGTAAGAAGCATCCGTGATAATATTCTTATCTTTTTTTCTTTTTTTTCAATTACAACCAAAAATACCGAGATAATATTCTTATCACCCTCGATTTTTTTTCCTGAAAATCAAAAAGAAAATCGAGAATACTTATACGGCTATAAAAGTTGATATTGCAATGGCGTACGACCAAGTCAGCTGGTATTTTTTAATGGAAATTCTCCGCAAATTTGGTTTTTGTGATAAGTGGAGGAACATGATATATAATTGCATCTCCTCGGTCTCCTTCCAGATTAAAGTTAATGGAGAAATACTTAAAAAATTGTACCAAGTCAAGGAACTAGACAAGACGGTCCGTTCTCCCCCTTCATTTCTCAATGTTAACAATGGTTTAATTGGACTTATCAAATTCCAATATCGAGAAGGTGGTAACATCAAATGTATCTATATCACAAGAAACTGTCCAAACCTTACTCATCTTCATTTTGCAAACGATGCACTTTTTTTTGTTGAAATTAAGGACATTGAAAAATTAAGAAATATTTTCAAAAAGTACTATCAAGCCTCGAGTCAAAGAATCAATTTCGATAAATTAGTTTTTTTTGTGTAGTAAAGGGACACCGGAAGACGTTTGCAACGATATTTCTAATTTCCTTAATATTAGATATACCAAATATCTTGGTATTCCAATTTTGCTAAAATGATCGAAGAATGAAAATCTTGACTTTATCAAAGATAGATTTTAATCAAGATCTGCTAGTTTGGTCAACAAACTCCAATTGGATGGAGGGAAAGATACCTTGATCAAAGAAATTTTACAAGCCATCCCACATTATGTGATGTCAATTTTGAGTTTCTAAAAGAACTTTGTAAAAAAAATTCCGGATTGGTCACTAACTTTTAGTGGGACTCTAGACGTAAAAAAAGAATTCACTGGGTAACTTGGAAAAGGGTTGCAAGATTTAAGTCTATTGGGGGGGGATAGGATTCAAAGATTTTTGAAAAATGAATATTGCTTTGCTCGGTCTCCAAGCTTGGAGATTTCTAAGTAATCCGGACTTCTTATTGCAAGAGTAATCAAAGGTATCTATCACCTAAACTCGAACGGTTGGGATGCAAAACTGAAAAAAAGAAAATTTTGTGATAGGCTAGCCTTTTTAAAGGCCTTCAGGTACTTAAAAAGAATGTGTTTGGAAAGTTGTAATGGTTTGAAAACAAACATTTGAGATCACTCCTGAATTGCAATTTTTTTTGGTTTCAAAATTCAAACTTGTCGTATCTATTGAATTGCAAGTGTTTTTCAATAGAAAAAATTGGAACGTTAATGAGATCATTGGTAAGACAAACTTTATTATTAACAAATTATTTGATAAAGAGTTTGTAGTGGAATAGAAGAAAAGAATTATTAGTAAAGAAAAAGATGAGATGGATGTCGAGGAGAATAATATTTTAAAAGATGAGACAGAGAAGATCTGACTGATGATACCTCTTTTACAAAAATATGGGAATTGACGGGTGTTGTTTCCGTTACAGTTAATATGCAAGGTGATTTGGACACAAAATTATGAAGAGAGATCTTATTGAATCAACAATCAAAGGAGAAGTTTGGACTGTCTTTTTGGCTATGAGAAGTTTCAAAGTTGTTTCTTTTACTCTGATAACTTTAATGTCATTCAAGGTATTAATAAAAAAATGAAAATCTACTGAAAAAATCAACTGATGGTTGAGAAATAAATGGGAAGATTTCGAATTGGAAAATCCATCACGTTAGAAAATGTTTAATGGTAAAACTGATACTTTAGCAAAATATGTCTATCAGAATCTCGATCTTTTTGGATGGTAGGATACATATTTAGTCAAATATCTTAATTTTTTATGTAGATTATGTGAAGAAAAATGTAGGGTAATGCCTGATTGTATTTTCAATTTTTTATTGCAAAAAATAAAAAATTATCCGAGATTTTGCGATTCTAAATCCAAAATATATTAAGTGCAACCTTTAGGTGACAAACTTCATTTGACTACTTAGGACCCGCTTGGAAGTGCTTATTTTAGTTTAAAAAAAACGCTTTTAGAATAAAATTTAAAACTTTGAAAATTTATTAAAAATAATTTTAAAATCTAAAACCACTTTAAAGTGAATTTTTTAATAACACCAATTTGGTGTTTTTTTTTCTAAAGATACTTTTTAGAGTCTAAAACGCTTTTAAGTGCCCGTTTGGAAGTGCTTTTTAAAAGCACTTAAAAATACTTTACATGTTCAATAAATCCTTAAAAGTATTTTTAAAAAAAAGTATCAAATAAGGGTCCGTTTGGAAGTGTTTATTTTAGAGTAAAAAAACGCTTTTAGAATAAATTTTAAAATATAAAAAAATTAATAAAAATTATTTTGAAATCTAAAATTAATGTAAGTGTTTTTTTTTTCAAAAAGCACTAATTTAGTGCTTATTATAAAAAGTGTTTTTCAAGATTTAAAAAACGGTTAAAATAGTAGAAGCACTTTTAAGTGCTTATTTTAAAAAAAATTAAAATAAGAGCCAATTATAAATTAATGCCTATTAAAAAACTTATTTAAAAAAAGGTGCCTAGAATAAGATACTTTATAGAAAACAACCTCTTCCCAAACTACCTCTATAATTAACAATTAAAAAAAAAGAAATTAGAAAAAACAAAAACTAATAAATACACACGCGCGTCCGTGAATTTTTTTTTAAAATCGTCATAACTAATTCTAAAAAAATCAAAAAAATCAAAAAAATTATATATTTGGATAAAGCAAATTAATATTTACGTCTATGATTTTTTTTGGAATTTTTTGATTTTTTTGATTTTTTTAATTTTTTTGAATTTTTTGATTCGCAGATACGGAATTTCATGTTTTGAAATACTGAATTCACTGTTTAAAACATGGAATTTCGTGTCTGTGGAAAAAAGAATCAAAAAAATCATAGACGTAAATATTAATTTGCTTTATCCAAAACTGCAAATTTTTTAATTTTCTGATTTTTTTTGAATTAGTTATGACGATTTTAAAAAAATTTCACGGACGCGCGCGTGTGATGAAATTAGTAGTAGGTGTTTGTGGTGGTGGAGGTGGTGATGGTTGTGGTGGTGGTGGAGGTGGTGTTGGTGGTGGTGGTGGTGATAGAAATACCCTATTATTTGTTTAATATTTAAAAATAAATATTGTATTAACATTAAAATAATATATTTAATAATAAGAATAGTAAAGATATAAAAAATATAAAGAAGATTTTTTCAATAAATAATTATTCTATTAGGCATTTTCTTATTAAATAAATAATTAAAAACTTAAAATTATTAGGCTACTCTATGAGGATGCTTTCTATAATAACTTTTAAAATAATTCTAAATATCTAAATAATTTTTATTAAATTTAAATTTTATTCTAAAAATACTTTTTTATTTTAAAATAAACAAAACATGCCCTAATACTTCAAAACGGATACTTAATGTCAGTTACTTCTTTTTACCAAAAGAAATAAAATATAAAGTGTCAATCCTTTTTGAATATTGACCAAAAAATAAAAAAAAGAAAGTCATTTTTTTTTCCTGTATTGTTAATATTAATTTATAAAAGATTAAAATTAAACACAAACAAAAGTAACGAAAATAAACAGCGGACTACATGTCTATTTTCTCTTTTCCAGTCAGTTTTTGTAATAAGCTTATCTCAGCCATCTCTAATTTTTGATGGAGTTCAGGTGAAAGAAACAGGATACACTGGGTCGCTTGGGAAAAGATCGCAATAAGCAAATTAATAGGAGGATTGGGATTCAAAGACTTCAAAAAAATGAATACTGTCCTACTAGCAGCTCAAGCTTGGAGATTAATGAACAACCCTAATAATCTAGCAACGAGATTGCTCAAAGGTATTTATTTCAATAAATCTAACTTAATGACTTGTAAAATCAGACAAAGTAGGACATGGAGCTGGGCAAATATTATAGAAGGTAGAGACTTCATTAAGAAACATGGAATAAAGATGATAGGAGACGGCAGAGATACTAATATATGGGATGAAAAGTGGATAGATACTGAATGGAAATTGGAAAAACCAAAAGGAATTACTATCACAAAGGTCAACGAACTAATGAAAGACAACAAGGATGAATGGGACTTTGAGAAATTGGATGATCTATTTCCTGAACCTATCATTCATCTTATAAAGAAAACAAAGATTAAAGAAATAGATACTAAAGATAAGCTAATCTGGCCGTTCTCAAAAGACGGCACTTTCAATACAAAGACGGGATATAAGGTTATAACAGAGGAGCAAATTAGGAATAAGGCCACAACAACGGGAACTAAGGTAATGCAAGACTCACCAATCTGGAAGACGATATGGAGCTCTAACATACCGAAAAAAATCAAGTTATTTATGTGGAAATTAGTAAACAACGCAATACCGACCAGGGACAATTTATATAAGAGGAAATGTGCGGATGCTACAAATTGTGTATGGTGTAACCATAGTAGAGAGGATGTAGAGCATCTACTCCTCCACTGCAACATGTGTAAGGACATCTGGGCTGGATCAATCTTGCAAATAAAAATCCAAGACAATTGGGAGGAAAAAATAGAGAACTGGTTCTTAAAGATCATTCAAACGTTTTCGGAGGGAGGATGGGAAGAAATGGTAGTACGAGACTTTATCATGATTAACCTTTGGAACATTTGGAAAGCGAAAATGAAAGCTATACACGAGGGGATTCCTGTATGTGGCACAGGAATAAATATTGCATCAAAAAAATTAATGCAAGAAATTCACGGAATCAATTGGACAACAGAAAATTACAAAGGTTTCAAGAAAACAGGGGAAGAAAGCGCAGACACAAACAGGGATGAACAAAATCAAGACTTGTCGCTCTTTTGTGATGCGTCGTTCAATAACAAATGGGAACCTACGGGGGTAGCAATAATCGGAGTAAACAACAATAGTAGTACATCTTTTGAACACAGCTACAACCTTGATTGTAATTCCGCCTTGGAAGGAGAAGCAAATGCGGTTCTTAAAGCTACGCAAATAGGCGCAAATTTCCCAAGGAAGAAAATCGTAATCTACTCAGATAACCTTGAGGTTATTCAAGGTACGAAGCAGGTGTCAGCAGCACGTTGGAATATCCAACCCATCCTGCGTAAGATTATCCGTAATGCTGAGGAGCTCGGGGAGATCACATTCCACCACATCAATAGGAAGCTCAACAGCAAAGCGGACAAGCTTGCAAAGGAAGCTAGGCACGGGGCAACGCTTTTACGTCGAAATTCGCTTAGTTTTTTCGACTTGTCCTCTAGGTTTTACAAATTAGGAATAGGTTGATAGTTTATTTACGTTTCGGTGCCTAGGCACCTCCCAATGTCAAAAAAAAAAAAAAAAAAAACAGCGGACTCCGGTCAAGCGTTATCGAACCTCGAACTTTGCTATATCTAAAGGGTGACATACTATAAACAAAGTTAAGGTTATCCCCGAAAGGGTAGAACTGCAAATAAACTCAAAATTCAAGGAACAATATTAAAACGAAATATCTATAAGTAGACACGAGATCTAAAGTAAAGATCAAAACATATGGCTAAATCTATTCCATCATCTTTATTCTTACTACTACTAGTAGTAATAATATCATCATCACTCAACTCTTCATTATCCGAGATCATTTTTGAAGAGCGTTTCGATGGTAAGCTTTTTTTTTAACTTCCCCTTCAACTCTGTATACTAAACTTTTTACTGTTTTTTATCTCTAGTAACTTAAATCTTCAAACTCATTGGTAATTAAGTTGAAATCATAACTCAGTGAACTTTCCTTAGTCGTTTAATAGCTGAGAGCCTAAGACTACTTCCCTAAGTTGTTTCAGTAGCTGAGCCCATTTTTTATGTTTTCTTTTTATTTAATTATTTAATTTGATATTCGTGCGTGTGTGTTATTAGATGGGTGGCAAGACAGATGGGTGAAATCAGATTGGAAAAGATCAGAAGGAAAAGCAGGTTCTTTTAAACACACTGCTGGAAAATGGTCTGGTGATCCCGATGATAAAGGTTCGGTTCTTTAACAATTAATATTACTTCTTATAGATGATTTGAACAATTAATAACTTGTTTTTACTAATTTTGGAAATTTTCAGGTCTTCAAACATCAACTGATGCGAGACATTTTTCTATATCGGCAAAAGTCCCTGAATTTACTAACAAAGATAGAACATTAGTGGTACAATACTCAATAAAGTTTGAACAAGACATTGAATGTGGAGGCGGTTATATAAAGCTTCATTCTGGATATGTTAATCAAAAGAAATTGGGTGGTGATACTCCTTACAGGTTTAATCTTATTCTGACCTTATTAAATTTTTGACAAGAATTTGATATCTTGTTAACATTTTTACTTTGATTTATGCAGTTTAATGTTTGGACCTGATATATGTGGAACACAGACAAAGAAGCTTCATTTAATTTATGCATACCAAGGACAAAATTACCCATTGAAAAAGGAATTGGAATGTGAAACAGACAAGTTGACACATTTCTACACATTTATTCTTAGACCAGATGCTACTTATAGCATATTAATCGATGGCCGTGAAAGAGATTCCGGAAGTTTATATACAGATTGGGATATTCTCCCTCCTCGTAAACTTAAAGTTGTTGGTGCTAAAAAGGTACTTTCACAATTTCTTAGGGGTTTTAATGTAAATTTATTCTGACTTTATTATTTACAGCCTGCAGATTGGGAGGATAGAGAATATATTGATGATCCAAATGATGTTGAACCTGCGGTGAGTTCCTGATCATTCTTTATAACTCTAGTTTAAATTTATATTCTTCTTTCTAATTACTTTATATAACAGGGATATGATTCAATTCCACGAGAAATTCTTGATCCAAAAGCTAAAAAGGTTAGTTTTTTCTATAAAGTGCTATCAATTTCTTTTTTTTTTTACGAATGTGTTTTACTTTTTTATAGCCTGATTATTGGGATGAAGAAGAGGATGGTATATGGAAGCCCCGAAAAATACCTAATCCAGAATATAAAGGACCATGGAAACCTAAGGTATGTACAAATCCAGTGTTCCTAAAAAGCTAGATCATTAAATGCATTATCTTAGTTGTGAGTTTTTCATTGTAACAGAAGATAAAAAATCCTAACTATAAAGGAAAATGGAAGATTCCATGGGTAGATAATCCAGAGTTTGAAGATGATCCTGAATTGTATGTACTTAAACCAATTAAATATGTCGGCATTGAGGTTTGGCAGGTGTGTAATGTTTGTTATTGTTAATATTTTAATTTAATTTTACTGTTTTCTTATTTATTAATTTTTTAAATGTAAATGTTTTTAGGTAAAAGCGGGTTCTGTTTATGACAATATTCTGATATGTGACGATCCTGATTACGCAAAAAAGGTGGTGGAGGAAGTTTTTGCCCACCGAGAAGTGAGTGAGAGTGCCTTGTTTTCTTTACTAACTTTGGAATGTATTTTAAAATTAAATATTGTATTTTATAATGAAATTTTAGGCAGAAAAAGAAGCGTTTGAGGAAGCAGAGAAAGTGAGAAAAGCAAGAGAAGAGGAGGAAGCACAAAGAGCTAGAGAGGAAGGTGAAAGGAGAAGGAAAGATAGAGGTTATGATAGGAGAAGAGATAGGTACAAGGACAAATATAGAAGGGTATGTTTCTAATTCTCAATATATTTCTTGTTTTATTTATTTTATTTTAATCTTTTATGTTTATTTTGTAGCGTGATCGTCACGATTACATGGATGATTATCATGTAAGCTATACTTTGATATTCATTTCTTAGCTATTATTATTGTTACCTACTTTGCATCTAGTATTTTGTTTGAGCAAATGATTTTATATTTAATTTGGTGTTTGTTTTTGCAGGATGAACTTTGAAAGGTTAACATGGATTGGTTCGGAACTTAAATATGGAATTGAAACTTTGTAATTTTCTTGATGTTTTTCTTCAACATTTGATTCACTCTGGCAATTGTACTTTTGTAATACTAAATTTGTACTATTTTATTTAGACAAAAGCCAGAGCTACTACATAGAAAAAGCTTTTGAGCGCTTGTGCTTGTCCATCCATTTTATAATATAAATGATTATTTAGTGTTTGTTTTACTCTATATTACGAATGAAAAATCTCTTTCAGAGATTCTTCGTGTACCTCCTGGGTATTGCTATAATGCTACAAGAGGATCTAAACCCAGAATTTTCTGTCTAAGTGTTGTTCAAATAGCAAGTCTAATTTCTCTAACCTGTAAATATCTGAATCAACACTATTGTGAAATAAGGGTGACTAACAGGCTCTTGAATAAAAACAATATCTTTATAAAAAACTCTAAAAATTTGAACTTTAACCCATTAAAAAACAGATGTTCAAATAAATAAATGCTTTATACTTACTCAGTTGATCACAAAACTTCTCAACACTAGATTGAGAAAAATCAACGTTTTTTTTTTCGTAGATGAGATCCAAAACTTGCTCATCCATTACATAGTGGATTAGTGTTAAAAAAAAGTAACAAAAGCAATAACATTAGAGATAGAATCAAGTCTTATTCATGATTTTGATGCATCAGGTCTTGAATTCGAAGAAGTATATTCATAAACTAGACCTTTTTAGAGTTTGTAGTGAAGGACTTTTGAGTTTCCTAAACTATACCATGTTTCCAAAAAAAAAAAAAAAAAAAAAAAAACCTATACCATGTTAGTATCTCACAAAACTCCCCCATGCTTACACACAGACTGTATTATATTAAATAAAAGAGAGAGATACTGAAATTTCTAAACCATGTAACCAACAAACACATAGAGCGTTATACAAAAAAAAATTGATATTTATTAAATATTTAACAAGAAACGATAAACACTGAAAACAAAATAAACAAAAAAAGAATCCTCGCCTCATTGGAAGTAAAATCGGGAGCTACAGAGAAGAATGATCGCTTGAAAAAAACTTGTCTGCTTTACACATGTAAGAAGCTAAGGCTGCACCACTAATACAAACCTGTGATGTTATGTTTTTTTCTCGAGCTTTAGAAGATAATATGAGTATTCCTTTATGTGCTTAGCTAATACTTTATTGGCCCATCTAAGCTCCCTGATGCAAATTGTTGAACAATAGGATTTGTTGAAGTGGAAAATTCATCAGTTTTTCCTTGCCATACAACTTTTCCTTCATGAAGAAACAATAATCTATCAACAGCTCTTCTTATCGTACTATGCTGATGTGTCACCACTACATAAGATGCTATTTTTCCAGTCTCTCCATTTTCATCCTCCCCTTTAAAATGAACGGACCGGATTAAATCTTCAACTACCGTTGAAGCTATTGGATCTAGTCCTGCCGTTGGTTCATCGTACAAAAGCACCTGTTCACAAATGGCTTTATTGGGTAAATACCACAAAGTTAAATGTGACCAGAAAGTACCTCAGGTTCAATAGAATCTTTTGTGGTATCAAATATAATTGATCGTGCTAAAGCTACTCTTTTTTTCATTCCACCAGATAATTCAGAAGGTAATCGATCTTCAACACCCTAAAAAAATTATCAACTCAGTCTCACTTTCCCATAAAGGGTAATACTGTAATTAGCTCTACTACAAGGGGTGTTTTTAAGCATACTTTTAATCCAACAGCTTCTAGAGTTTCGGTTACAAGCTCCGCGATTTTATCTTCCGGCATTTTAGACTTTTCATATCTGCGTTTTATAAAAAAAAGAAACTCAAAAATTAATTAATAAAAAAACATTTAATAGACAGAAAAAGTAACTTACAAGAGAAAACCGACATTTTCACGAACAGTTAATGAATCGAAAAGTGCTGCACTTTGGAAAACCTGTACAAAATAAATAAAATTAAACACTTCAAAGATTATATAGACATATACATATATATATGTTTAGTTTTAACTGACCAATCCAATTCGAAGGCCTGATATTTCCTCATCACTAATCAAACCATGGCGTAATTTTCCTCGAATAATTACTTCACCCTAATTCATAAAAAGAAGTCCTTTTTTAGGTTAAGACAGTGTCAAATTATAAGAGTATTAATAATACCTTGTCTGGAGCTAAAAGTCCAGCCATAATTTTTAAGATAGTTGATTTTCCAGTGCCAGAAGGTCCAATTATTCCAACAGCCTCTCCATATCTAATCTATATAAAAGCGTAAATATTAGATTAAGTTAAAAAAAACATTGTTTTTATAAGAAAATAAACTTCACCTTGAAGCTTAAGCCTCTCAAGATATGCTTCTCACCAAATGACTTGTAAACATCTTTGCATTCAATTAACACATCTGACTCATCTTCAAGCTCTCTCATTTTTCTCATATTATCTTCTCCCACCATATCCTAATTGTTAAAGCAAAAGAAAACATTATTAATATCAAGAAAAAACACGAAATAAAGTCTTTCTAGCAATCTGGATGATCAAAACTGAACTATATATGTCTACATTTTCCACGTTAATGTATCACATAGGGGTAAATTAGCTATTTCGCGTAACACAAGGAGCAATGGTGCAATTAACCCTGTTGATAACAAAATCAGCAAGATTAAAAAAATGAAAATTGAACTACAATAACAATGTAGAATTCATTCGATATACATTTAGGGAACATAAATGAGCAAAATCCAATTGAACTTGCAAAAGTGTAATCCCTGAGAAATCAAGTAATCCTATAGTACACTACACACAATAAATAGCAAACAAATTAACAAATGTCTGATCGGATTTCTCTTTTAGGCTTACATTAGACTTTGTGGCTGAAAATCCATCCGCATCAGCTGGTCTGATATTTTTTGGAGGTGCCGTACAAGCACAAACAGCCACCCTTCTCTTTCCAAAACAAAAAGACCGTAAATTCAAAGGCTTTGAATCATAATACGACGCGGCAAATCTAGTGGAAGAGCATCCATTGGTATATCTATTTAGAGGCAATAAAATTGACGAACAACCCAATGAAGAAGCCATCTTTTCTGATATCACAGAATTTTCCTCTTGGGTATTCAAAAGACTCGATTTTTAAAATGACCCAGATCAAATTTAGGCCCCAAAACCATGGAATTGAAGTAATTATGGCCTAGGTTTAAATAAAAAAAGAAGTGAACCCTTTATTGCATAGTTGTGAAGCAAAGTATGTGTAGAAATGGAGAATACTTAAATAAAATTTGATTTGGCTGGTCAATGAATGAGTGGAGACTCCTTTTTGAGGTGTTTTTCTTCTTTTTTTTTTGGACGGATTTTTGAGGTGTTGTATTTAGGATTTTGTTCAATGAGGATTATTTTTTGAAGCATGTCGTGATATATATGTGCTATCCAATATTACAATGTATACCTGCTAAACATACACGGACCAAATATAATTGTAGGTCTTACTTTTTTGGACGGTGGTCAAAGGGGCTCGATACTAGAAAAAGTCTAGAAAGATTTTTTTTTGTGGGATTAAAGAAAAAACGTCCAAATATCTTTGATACCTAATTTACAAAACGAGCCGCATAACAAAGTGTGTCTCAAAATTAGAGTTTTGTCTACCTTCTGTCTAGTTTTCTTCGCAAGTCTATTTGTCCGCTCGTTAAGACGTCTTATTATGTGAACAAAACTAACCTGGCCGTTTATGGCGATCAGTCTTCGGATCTCCAAGATCGTTGGATGGATCGTCCAACTTACCGCTAATGACTGCTTAATACCTTGAATCAGTTCAAGATGTCTTCCGCTCTAATGGGAAAAAATATACAATATTGTGAAGCTTCCAAAACAGACTGTGCCTTTTCTTCAATAACCGAATTGCATGTCATTACACTAGATGTTCAACTATTAGTCCTTAGAGTGTGTGTTGTTGGATTACTCCAATCTCTGTCAGACTATTCGCATTGTCAAACGAAATATCACAAAAAATGTAATATCGGAGATAGGTATAAATTGTGGGAAGGTGTGTTGCAGATGACCCCCGGACTGCCTTGAAATCTGCACATTCCTCCAGGTGACTTTGAACAGTTCCTGCATTACTTTATTAGTCGTGAAGATAATAGTATCACAATCGATAGGTACATTCTTATGTAAACACTTCATCTTTACTTTCCTTTTGTTCCAGATTAACATAAATATAGGTAGTCATTATTCGTTCATCCCAACCGCTAGTAATATATGTTTCAATAATAGGTAGAATATATGTATTAATATATGTTACCTTGTGATCTTATATCCTCATTGAAGTGGTGATGCAACCAAAAGGATGTGTGATAATACATATTAAAAATAGATATTATGTGGTCTCTATTGTTGGATACACCATATATCAGCACAATGTCTTATCTACAAGTTCTATTTTGTGGGTATTGCATTATTACATATCTTCCAACCAAAACAAAAAACCTTAGTTGGTATATTTGAGTTCCATAAAATCTTCCATATCTTTGGACGTTCTATGATAAGATAGGACGAATTCTGAGGAGCGTGATAAACATGTATAGTAGTTAATACATTATATCCTCACTTTGTTGTATATTTTCTGCTTTTTACATGTGGCCAAATAAAAATGACTTCTGCCTGGTGTTCATATATTTTGATTCTCAGTATTTATGATATAACAGGTTATCCAAAACTTTCATATTCCATTCTTTATGATTCTGATATCGTAGTTGTGTTATTGTCTCAAAAGTACAATTTCTGGTCTTATTAACTTCACGTCGAATTTTTCCACATATCATCCCAAATGATAATAGTACTTCTTGTCCATTTTGGTACATGCCATTTTCTTTTAGAAAATCCCTACTTTCCATAAGACTTGCTCAAGACCACGTGTGTGATTGACGCAGTTTGACATGTAGAAAATCAGATTTAGAAAAGTAAATATCTTCAAGAATGTGTGCCGCCAAAGTATTAGAGTTCTTCATTATTAGCCAGGCTTGTGCTTCCAACAAGGTCGTGTTCATACGTTTAAAATCTCTATATCCCAATCCTCCAAGCATTTTCCTTATGGACAATTTTTCCCAAGCCACCCAATGGATACGGTTCCGCTTGCCCAAACTCCACCAAGAATTAGTGATAGATGATATAAGTTTTTACAAAGAGACACAGGAAACGAGAACACAAACATAGTATAAACCAGAATAGCTGCAAATCTGCCTTTATCAAAACCTCCTTAGCTCCATCTGATAACAACTAAGCTTTCCGTCCTTCAGTTTTATTGAACACCTTTTCAGCAATCCAAGATAATGATTCAACTTTTAACCTTTTATAGCAGAGGGGGATCCCTAGGTATCATCCTAAGTCAGTGGTTTGTCGAATTTGAAGTCTTTGTGTAACTGAGTGTCTTATTTCATTTAGAGTATCCCTACTAAAAGAAATTGCAGACTTATGTAAATTTATTCGCTCACTTGAGCTATTACAGTATAACATTAAAGAATCCTGAAACACTTGAAGCTTTGTATCATTAATAGACAAGAAAAATAAATAATCATACTCAAAGAGCAGATGTGTATGTGTCGAACAGTTTCTTGTAATTTGTATTCCTTGAATTTTAGACTCCTATACTTTCTGCTCAATAAGACATAATAATGATTCCATCATAATAGAGAATAACAACGGGGATAGAGGCCTTCCTGTCTCAGGCCTCTTTCTGGAGCAAATTTTGTCATTCGATCTCCATTAAAATTTATCTGAAATAAGACTGTAGAGTTAAATTTTTTTATCTAGCTTATCCATCTGTCCGAAAAACCAAGTTTATTAAGAACGACCAATAAAAAATCCCAATGTACATGGTCATAAGATTTTGCCATATCAAGTTTAATTGCTGTCATATGCGAAGGTATTTTCCTTTTTCTATTCATAAAGAAAGAGACTTTTCGCACGATTAGGATATTATCCTGGATAGCACGACCTTTGATGAAGACCACATGAGTAGGTGATATGATTGAAGCCATAATATTTTGTAACATGTTCGCCATCAATTTTGCTCTAATCTTGTACCAAAAAATTAACACATGAAATAGGTCTATAATCACTAACTGTGTTCTGTATATCCCCTTTTGGTATGGTTGTAATGCGTGTGTCATTCAAAATTTCAAGAGAAATATTTTTATTTAAATAAATCTTTAACCATAAATAACACATCTCATTTAATAATGTTCCAATATTCATGATAGAATTTACCAATCAATCCGTCGGGCCCTGGAGCCTTCACTAAGGACATATCAAATACTATATTTTAAACTTCTTCCATGGTTTGGTTCTTTAATAAGTTTGTTATTCATCGTAATTGAAACTCTTGGGGTAATACAATGAATAGCTGAGTCTGGTACATACCTGGCCTGCTCACGTTGACTGAATAGCTGGGGTGTAATAGTCCTTGAAACATGACCGTACCTCTGATATTTATTCTTTCGAAATTCCAAAACTATCCTGAATCCGAGTAATTTGATTGATGGCTCATCGCTGCATTGTCAAAATATTCTAAAAATTCGTATTTCTGTCACCATATTTTTAATCAGATTTTCCTTGACCGATCTTCCCAATATGATTCCTCATTTGTATAAACTACTATTAATTGTTCTCTTATACATTTATCTTCTTATAATATATCTGGTGTGTGAATAACCCTTGAGAGTTGTGTTAGCCTGTCTTGAAAGAGATTAATTTGCATCTTCTTATTTTTAAATGTGTTTTTGCAACAATGTTTCAATGACCTGATCATAGCGTATTGTTTATGAACAAAGACCTGCAATGATCCATCCGTACCTGGGGCTCTACATCCGTGTTTTAATATATTTACACAGTCATTATGCTCATTCCAAAAGGATTCGGATTTGAAAAATTTATGTCCTTGTTTCCGCGCGGTGTACGATTGTATATTAACAGTGAGTGATCTGATCCTATTGTCGGTGGTATAAAAACTTGCGCATTTGGAAATCTAAGTAACCATTATGGTGACACTAATGCTCTGTCCAACTTTTCTTTGACAATATCATCATTAGACCTCCTGTTAGACCAAGTATAAAAAGCAGTCGTATGAATGTAAATTTATTAAATTAGTATTATAAGTAAAAAATTTAAAATTTAAAATATAGGCGTCGTTAGTCGAATCTTTACTATATTTCTCGTTTACATTCAGTATATCATTAATATCACCAATTATGATATAGGGTTATGATATAGTTGTACTCCAGAGTTCCATAAGTCCGACCTGTCTTCATAATTAGTAGAAGCATGTAAACGAATTATATATAAAGGGAAAACGATATCATTTATATGCATCATAACAAAGAAAGGTATGGTACAAACTATAATGATATTAACATAAGCCTGCCAAACCAACAAAATGCCCCCCAAGTGAAAAGCGAAACCCTGGGGGTCTTGGACAGAAGATTTTTTATAATTAAGTTTAATAATAACCGCACGAGCATCCTTGGATCAAAGAATCGTTTCAAAAAATCATGCTATCCCTAGTTGGAACTTATAATGTCAGGGGGGCCCAAATGCTCTGACAATTCCATATACAAGTCGTTATTTTACCTTGGTGGCCCCTTTACAAGGGAGGCCGCGACCCTTTTGATAAAAATTCTTTATCGTTTCTTTCTTTAATCCTTTCAACCTTGAGCCTCTACTATAATGAATCCTATAATAGCTATGGCAAGAAATTTGATTATTGAAAAAACAAAGATACTTAGTGGATGAGAAACTAAGACTTAAATATGGGACAAGGAAACTTTCTATGTAAGCAATATCTGAGACTCATTCCAAAAAAATAAAACGAAGGGATTTTTTATAAAGAGTGAGTGGATTTTGATGTTATGAAGAATAAAAAGGAAAAGAAATTGTACCCTCTATACTCGCATGCAAGCATGAAAGCTCGCCACCTCTTCTCCATCACTTCAAGATCCATATAGTTGTATTCCACTCTTATGTTCGATAAGCTTCATAATGACCTCTATTAATTTTGTGTGGGTGCCAACTATCGCTTTGAGTAATATTGTGGTTGAACTGAACAAACTTATGATACTTACACTCGTCAGATAACTCATTAACATAAAAATATATTATTTTTGTTATAGTGGGTACAACAGTGTGTAACATAGATCATAGGTGCCTTATAATAATTCTTACACTTATCCTTATTATGTTCGCGAGTATACTAACTCCGGTAAACTTGGGACCTTTAACACCACACAAAATCTGTTTATCTTGCCCAGTCAAGGTCTTATATCCTTTATACTGATAGTCAAGGTCCCCATAATGAACAAAGGTTTAGTGTCTTGAATATATTTGATGAAGATACTTTTATATGTGTTCTGTGGTAGCTTATATTCACTTCTTTGTCCTTATAATTATTGGATTTATATTCTTCTCTTCTGAGGGTTTTCACAACAGTAAATTAATGCTTAGTACCAACATAATTAATACTTGTAATACTTAATATTCTTGACATATCAATGTTAAACTCATTGTAAATCATCTTGAAACAAGCTCTGTTATAATTCAAAGGAAAAACGTTTGAGAAATTACTTTGTTTCTTAATGTTGTTATGCAGAACCCAACAACCATCGTACGTTGAATTCATCTGTCAGTCTTCTAAGCTTAAAGGAATTATAAGGTTACCTACTTTGAAAAGTACATCTTCCACTCTTCTTCTAAGTATGGGTAAGGGTCATGTCTGCCATTTGCAAGGTAATAGTCATAGGACTCAAATGCCCAATTCTCAACTTCTCGAGCAATGATTTAGGCATGAGGTTGATGCTCGCACCTAAATCACATAATTCTCCTGGTCCACTCTTGACCAATAAATATCGAAATGTTGAAACTACTGGGATCCTTTAACTTTGGAGGAAACTTACTCTGGCATATTGCATTGTACTCCTCAGGTAAGCCAATCGTCTCTCCCTCAAAAAAATTCATTTATTGGAAAACACCTTCTCCATGGATTTTAAGTACTTTTGCATTGCAAGGATGGTTTCCGGAAACGGTAAATTGATGTGCAACCTCTTCATCATGTCTATAAACTTTTTGAACTTTTTAGCATTGTCTTCATTGTAGACACGTGAAGGAAAAGGTGGTGGAGGACGATCCTCATTAACAACTTCTTCTTCTTCTTCTTCTTCTTCTTCTTCTTCTTCTTCTTCTTCTTCTTCTTCTTCTTCGGGTCAACTACTTATTCCTCAACCTCTTCTTTTATGATATCTTCCATAACTTTCGACTTAGAGGTTGTCTCTTTCTCATTCATCTTTGGGAATGATGTGGACAATTTCTTCCCATTTCTCAAAGATATCGCATTACACTCCTCGTTCTTTTGTGTGTTCTTAGTATTGCTTGGTAATTGACCCTGTGGAGTTTCAAGCATTTTCAATGCCACTGAGTGTTCATTCATTTGTTCATTGTTTTGCTTCCACATCTCTTGGTTGAATTTTAAATTATCATGTGTCAAAGTCATGAACGAGGTCAAAGTTTGGAACATGACCTTCGGTTAAGAAATTTTAAATTAGCCACTTACTAGCGCTTTCGGTTAAGAAAAGCTGGAACATGAAATAGTACATCTTCTCAGCTGTAATGCCCTAAGTAATATAAGCATCACATATCTGCATGAACTTTTGTATAGCGCAAACCAGATCCTGGTGAGCAGCTCCACTGTAAAACTCATAGCTTAGGAATTGATTTAACATACCCATATCGGGCTTAAAACGTGTGGCTTGAATAACTGGAGGACGAATCCTCAAAGGTTGAACACAGAAAGGCACTTCTGGCTCAGAGGTGCCTTGCATTTGCTGATGAGGTACATTTGGTGGATTGGCTCCATTCAAGTTCTCTCCTTGCAGACTATTATTTTGAACTCCCTCAAGTGGATTAGCTCCTAAAGGTGGGTTCAAAGGATTATCATGGGCTACAAAACCAGGTGGATGGTTAAGGTTAGCCACTAATAATTGTGCTTTTCTTTCTCTTTCTCTCTTTCTCTCTTTCTTTGGTCTCTAAATAGCCTCTCAAGATCCGAGTGCATACACCAAAACCAGTAAACCTGAGAAGAGACAAAAACACAAAAATGAAATAAAATGAAAAATAAACTAGACACTTCTACACTACAATGGAAACACAAAAATCTTAAACAACAATCCCCCGACAGCGGTGCCATCTTGACCTTTGGTGTCCCCATCGATAAAATAGAGTACAAAAAATAGGGGGATTGACTCCGCAAAGTACGGATCGTAGGTTAGCAAGAAATGATAAGTAGGTTTATCGTTCGTAGGGATTGACTGCGATTTAAGGCTTTAAAAGCAATGTAAAGATGTAGAGTTTGTAATTCAAATAACGAAATAAAAATATTTGTAATAATGATTAACAACTAATGACAAGATAAATGTAAATGAATTTAAGCTAAAGGTAATGATAAAATAATAATAAAGATAATAAACTACTGAAGTAATTAGCATTAATTCGATAAGAAGGATGCTTGAGGATTTTTCTAAGTAATCTATTATGTCGTTACTTGACTTTGTTATTCATAAAGGCGAGTGGTTTTGTTGTTTACAGTTCAATCTAAGTCCTCACAAGGGCGAACCTAGCTCTCTACCTTATTCATCCTCTCGGCTTTCGGGTAGGCTTAAGTCCCTTTTACCCTATTGACTACCTAGCGTGCTAATACCATCAAATAAAAGGTACTAGGCGCCTGTATACTAGTTCTGTAATCTTGGCCACATCTGGGTGTTAGCTAAATTACGACGACTCCTGCTACAGTGGCCAGAGCACAAACGTATTTATAACACATATACAAATAATGGAAATATAATTGAAACCCAATCTCAATTAAATATCTATATGATATCCCAAAAAAATAACATCATCAATTAACTAAGCATAATTTATTACATAAGCATCCTCAAACATGAATAGTTTAGATCATAATCGAATTAACACTAAAGAAATAAAAAGTAATTAAAACTAATGACAAATTCATGTTTAAAATATAAAATAAAGTAATGTTACTGTTGATGACAAGAGGAAATGGTGAATGGTTGAGGCAGAACAACTAGTTTCATGGTCAAACCCTTGTTCTTTCTCTTCCTTCTGCTCGGCGCTTCTCCTCCTCTTTTTTTGATGGATAAAATGATTTCTAAATTGAAGCCTATGTAAAGTGGTACTAATTTGGGGCTGGAAAATGAGCTTATATAGCTTCCAAAAACGTTGAGCCATCTTTAGGTTTAGGAAATTAGGTTTAGGAATGGGCCCAATCCGTTTTTACTTAACTAGATTTCTGGTTTGAACCACGTCGGGTGCAAATGTCATAACTTCTTCGTCTTAACCCCGAATTAAGTGCCATCACTTTACACACAACCCTGACTTCAATATCTTTCCAAATAAAAATAAATCAGGTCCAAACTCTTACTAAAATTTCATAGTGACAAAAACAATAGGGTGCAAGAATTCTCCCAAAAAAACACTAACTCTCCACAATAGCTGTAAGCTTAATTTCTACTTTGACTTGGGGTTTATCTTACTCTTTGACTTCTCCTCTTCATTTTGAACCCTTGTATCAAGCATGTACCTAAAAGTTACACACTAAACATACGATTAAAGCACGAAAATCTCTATAAACAATAACAAGTCCAAAACTAGGGGTAGTAGTGCAATATAGAAAATATTAGAGAAAAATATCTCACTTAGGCCCAATAAACTCCCATAATGATGTCTCGTGAACGGATTTATTCGTCACAAATAGAGAGACATCAGTGATGAAATACACCAACACCCTAGAATCCACTTCCCGCAAGTGCACATATAGTTGACATGTAATAAAGATAAGTACAGGTTATCGTCTCCACAAAGACTATAAAGTTACTGTTAAAGTGTAGCAAAGCATCATCCTATTACCCTTAGGATATTAGTGCATACTATTATCCATTAGGTAGCTTAGTCTTTTATCTATTGTGTAATATCTTATGTGTATTAGGATGATATGTAATTCTCTATTTATATGAAAGAATAGTGTCTTAAGAACACTAACATTGAAACACAATTTCAGCATTTACATGGTATCCGAGCAGGACATGTCAGCCCCGCCACCGTCAGCCGCGCGTGGGATTCACGCACCACCACCTGCCGCCGCGTGTGGCTATTCGTTAGATTGTGGTTTCGAGGGAATGGTTTTATTCATTATTTAATAGAAGATTGTCCTAATAATGCTTCTGTCGAAGAAGCTACACTTTGGGAAACTGTCGATTGTCAACTTGCAAGCTATTTGTTACAGTCTATTGACCCAGACCTTCATGATATGTTTGATTATGAGTCGTGTAAACTTATGTGGTCTATGAATAAGAGTTTATATAGTAGTAATGTTACTCGAGTTTATGATGTGGTTTCTGACTTGATGCAAATTCAACTCGACGAGAAGGGGCTTTCTAGGTGGTATGGTCGTTATCAGCGCTCCTTAACTGAGTTTCGTTCAATCTTTACTCATACGACTGATATGGCAGTTTCTCGTGATTAGCAAGAACAACTGTTTGTTGTACTCTTACTTTGGAGCCTCCCTTCTCAGTATGACACTATTCGCTCTCAGCTATTATATAGTAAGACGCTACCCGCTATGTCTGAGGTGTATTCTACTCTTGATCGTGCTTGTCTTACTCCTGGTGCATCTGAGACTTCAGTCGATCGTTCTGCTTTGTTGTCTCAGCCCGACAATCGTAGGGATAGTAGTATTCCTCGTGATAGTATTTCGAGTGGTTATCGTGGTCGTGGTCGTGGTTATAGTCGAGGAGGTGGTAGAGGTAGCTTTACTTCCCGATCTCAGTGTTCTTATTGCCATAGAGTAGGACATCTTCGAGATAAGTGTTGGGATTTGCATGGTCGTCCATCAGGTGTTGCTCATGCCGCTCAAACAGATACATTAGATGTCTCTTTACCAGGTGTTGGTCCTTTAGAGCGTGTCCTTACTATACCAGAGGATCGATATTCTCAGTTTCTTAGGTTAGAAGCATCTTTTCAGGCATCTCAATCTTCTCATGCTCACGCTAGCTCTTCCACGGCTTGTCTTTCTCACACTCAGTCTAGCTTAGGTCCATGGGTAATTGATTCTGGTGCTTCCGATCACATGACCGGTAATGTCCACTTACTCTCTGAAATTCGTACATGTCCTTCTCATAATGTTACTCTTGCTGATGGATCTTCCACCTCCATTCGTGGGGTTGGATCTACCCATATTTCTTCTACTATTTCCTTAGAGTCTGTTTTATATCTTTCTAAACTTTCTTTCAATCTTATGTCAGTCAGTCAACTTACCAAGCGTCTTAATTGTTCTGTGATCTTTACCCCTGACTCTGTGGTTGTACAGGATCTCCAGACTCAAGATCAGATTGGTACAGGGCGTGAGGAGCGGGGCCTTTACTATATGGATGTTACCTCCTCTACTGCTTGTCTTGTTGATCTTCCGCCCGAGTAGATTCATTGTCGTCTTGGTCATCCATCGCTTCCTGCCCTGAAGAAAATGGTTTTTGTTCTTAATCATGTTCGAGAACTCTCCTGTGAGTCATGTAAATTAGGAAAACATGTTCGTAGTTCTTTTGTTAGTCGTGTCAATAAACGAGTTAGTTCTCCTTTTGCTTTAGTTCACTCTGATGTTTGGGGTCCTTGTCGTACTACATCTCGAACCGGTTTTCGGTATTTTGTCACCTTTATAGATGATTACTCTCGTATGACTTGGTTATATCTAATGAAAGACCGTTCAGAGTTGTTTTCTATTTTCTCATCTTTTTGTGCCGAAAATCATACCCAATTTGGTGTTCTGGTTCGTATATTGCGTAGTGATAATGCTAAAGAATATTTTTCGTCATTATTTCATTCCTTTATGTCTGCGCGTGGAATCATACATCAATACTCATGCGCCCACACTCCACAACAAAACGGGGTGGCCGAACGAAAGAATAGACACCTCATAGATACCGCTCGTACCCTTCTCCTTCATAAAAATGTACCGTCTCATTTTTGGGATGATGCGGTTCTCACGTCTTGTTATCTCATTAATCGCATGACATCCTCTGTCTTACATGATCAAATTCCCTTGGCTATCCTATTCCCTAGAGATTCTCTCTACATATTACCACCTCGAGTCTTTGGTTGTGTCTCTTTTGTTCATAATCTTTCTCCCGAAGCGTATAATTTAGGTGCTCGGTCAGTTAAGTGTATATTTCTTGGGTACTCTCGCTTTCAGAAGGGATATCGTTGTTATTCTCCTACTCTGAATAGGGTGTTTGTCTGTGCGGAAGTTACATTTCTTGAGTCCTCATCATACTATCCATCTAACATATCTGATACTGCTGTCGAATCATTGTCTCCTTCGGTCCCTACCTTTATTTCACCACCTCTTGTCCCCATCTCTGTCTCCTTACCGGTTCCTACAGTTCCTTCAGTCACATCTCGGTTGGATCAGCCCGATTCACAGGTTTATACTCAGCGCCCTTCTCCGCCGTCGCCGCTCTCTTCGCCTGTACCACTTTGCTCGCTGTCTGTAGATCCGGTGTCCTCTGATTTAGATTTCCCTATCGCATTACGGAAAGGTATTCGAAATTGCAAACTACACATCCTATTCCTTCTTTTGTGTCTTATGATCATTTATCACCTTCTTATGCGTCCTTTGTTACTTCACTATCATCTATGTCTGTCCCTACTTCTCATACAGATGCTCGTGCAAATCCTGGTTGGCGTGATGCTATGGTTGAAGAGATGTCTGCGTTACACTCTAATGGTACTTGGGATTTAGTTGATCTTCCAAGTGGAAAATCTCCTATTGGTTGTCGATGGGTGTTTACTGTGAAGGTCTCTCCAGATGGTAAAGTAGATCGCTTGAAGGCTCGTCTTGTGGCTAAAGGTTATTCTCAGGTTTATGGTGTTGATTATAGTGATACTTTTTCACCTGTTGCTAAGATGTCTTCCGTTCGTATTTTACTCTCTATGGCTGCTATGCGTAATTGGTTTCTTCATCAATTAGATATTAAGAATGCTTTTCTCAATGGAGATCTTGAGGAAGAGGTTTATATGGAGCAACCTCCAGGGTTTGTTGCTTAGGGGGAGTTTCGTAAGGTGTGTCGCTTGAAGAAATTTTTGTACGGATTGAAACAATCTCCCAGGGCATGGTTCAGACGGTTTAGTGAATCCTTACTTGAGTTTGGTTTGACACGTTGTGCAGTTGATCACTCGGTATTCTATAGACATTTTTCTGGTAGAAGTCTATTATTAATTGTTTATGTAGATGATATTATCATTACAGGAGATGATACATCAGGAATTCAGAATTTGAAGATATTTCTTCATAAGCAGTTTCAGACAAAAGATTTGGGACAATTACACTACTTCCTTGGTATTGAAGTGGCGCAGTCAGATAAAGGAGTATTCATATCACATCGAAAGTATGCTTTGGATACACTAGAAGAGGCCGGGATGCTTGGTGCACGACCATGTGACTCCCCAATCGATCCAAATGTGAATCTCATACGCAATGAAAGGGATCTATTCACTGACCCAGGGAGATACAGAAGATTAGTCGGGAAGCTTAATTATCTTTGTCACACACGACCAGATATCTCATTTGTTGTTAGTGTTGTTAGTCGTTTTATGGATTCACCATGTGAGAGTCATTGGGAAGCAGTTGTACGTATTCTTAGATATATCAAAGTAGCTCCAGGAAAAGGGATATTATATAGTGATCGAGGTCATACAGAAATTGTTGGTTACACTGATGTTGATTGGGCAGGATGCCCAGAGCCAGATGATCGACGCTCCACCACTGGATATTGTGTCTTCATTGGTGGAAATCTTGTTTCATGGAAAAGCAAGAAGCAAGACGTGGTAGCAAGATCAAGTGCTGAATCTGGATATCGTGCTATGTGTTTGGCCACCTGTGAGCTGATATGGGTGAGAAATCTACTTGCAGAAATCAAATTCAATTGCCATAATCCTATGAAACTTATGTGTGATAATCAGGTCGCCATACACATTGCTTCAAATCCGGTATTTCATGAGCGTACTAAGCACATCGAAGCTGATTGTCATTTCACCAGAGACAAGATTTTATCGAAAGAGATTGTAACGTCTTATGTTGGTTCCAGTGATCAGTTAGCCGACTTATTTACTAAGTCTCTCAGAGGACCTAGAGTTGAGTATATATGTAACAAGCTAGGAACATATAATATATATGCTCCAGCTTGAGGGGGAGTGTTAAAGTGTAGCAAAGCATCATCCTATTACCCTTAGGATATTAGTGCATACTATTATCCATTAGGTAGCTTAGTCTTTTATCTATTGTGCAATATCTTATGTGTATTAGGATGATATGTAATTCTCTATTTATATGAAAGAATAGTGTCTTAAGAACACTAACATTGAAAAACAATTTCAGCATTACAGTTACGGTTAAGTGTCCTGAAAGTATAGAAATGTGAAGTTGTTAGTAAAATGACAATAAAGTAAATATGATATTTGTTTAGTTTTTTATTATAAAGCTACATGAAATTATACTAATGAAAAGATGCAAGATGAATGAGAGTGCTTGAGTTTTGCTAGTATTGCCTTATGCCGCTAATTTAATTTTTGTATCAATAAGGGCGAGTTGGTAGATTTTACATTAGTCGGGATTCAATCCTTCTAACTCCTATCTGTAGCTTAGGAGGTAACCTTAAAACAGCTAGGGTACTTGGTTAAGGACACCCTAGGAAATGTCTTAGAGTAATGGTTCTAATCCTATTGACTATCTAGCTAGGCAAGACCTCCCGGTTCACTACCGCACTTTAGACGTCTATACACTATGTCCGTAATTAAACCCCCTCTCCCGATTGTTAGCTTAACTACAAGGGCTACCACTACTTATCTATAGTATGGATAGTACTATAGCAAACATATACTCAATATAATATAATAATAAATACCAATCTCAATTAAACATTATAATCCCAGATGCAGTAAAACATTAAATAGCTAAACACAAGTTCTTACATAAGCAAAATTCAAGCAATGTTCATGAATATTAAATAAAAAGTACTGAAAAATAATGCTAAAATCATGTCTAAAATGAAAAACAGAATAAAGTTACTCCTTGGAATAAAGGGAATCAGATATGTGATGGAGGAGAATGGTGGAATTGGGTGGAAACGCTCCTCTTCTTCTTCTCCTCCTTCTCTAAGCATTTGAGCTTCTCCTCCTAATGTAATTTCTCTTCTCCAATGTTTTATATTCAATGAGGGGATGCTATGAGGCTTATATAAGATCTGGAAAACGTTTTAGGGATTCCATGGGATCACAATTAAGTCAAACTATCCCAAACCCATTTTTACTCAACAAATTTCTAGTTCGAGCCATGGAAGAGGTTATTAGCATAACATCTTAATCTCAACTTCTAATTAACTTTGTAACTTCTCACGCGTCACTGACTTCAAGCTCTTTCTAAATCAAAAGGAATTAATTCCAAAGCTCTGACCAATTAATCGTGATGATTGAAACAATAGGATGTTAAAATTTCTCCGGTAAACGCTCCAACTTCCCAAAGTGACTTTAAGCTCATTTCACGCCTTGGCTTGGGGTTTATTTTGATTTGTTGACTTCTTATTTTCATATTGAAACCTTGCATTAACCATGCTCCTTAAATCTACACACTTAACACACAATTAAGGCACAAAAGCTCTATAAATAGTAATGTGGCCAAAATAAGAGACAAAAGTATAACCAGTTGAGTTTAGCTCAACTAGCCAGGGCCTTATCTGTCATCTAGGAGGTACAAGGTTCAAATATCCTCCCAGAACATGGGTAACCTAGTTCTGACTTTCCTGGAGTTAGGTGTGTGGAGGCATGCCTACCTTCTGTGGGATTAGTCGGGTGTTGGCCCGGACCACCCAGGTAACAAGAAAAGAGACAAAAGTAAAATATGTCAAATATTAGGGTAAAATCCCTCACTTCGGCCCAATAAACTCCCAAAAGAACGTCTCGTGAGTGGACTATCCTTCACAGAAGCAGAGACAACACATAATTTTGGATCCATGCCATTGTATGCTACTGAAACATCGTCTTTTTTACTAAATGTAGGATATAAAATGGCCTATTTATTTCCATGAGATACTACCAAATATCCTTTAGTGATTATCCAAGGGTATGTAGTGAATGATATGGAATATCTATCTCCAACTAGTTGTCCAACTGCAATCAGATTTCTTCTCAACTCTTACACAAATCTAACATCTTTCAATTAAAACATCGAACCATTCAATAGTTTTATCTATACATCACATTTTCCGGTAATGATGCATTTTTGTATCATCACCCAACTATTCGTTTCCAATATCTCCTTGTAAAAAGTTTGAGGGAATCTCCTTTTGAGCAGTCACATGAAACAAAATACCCGAATCTATAACACAAGACTTGTTATGTGTATCTAAGGGACAAAATTAATGCATCGTGTAATTATTTAGTAATATTAAAGACATTAATTTTTTCACATTGATTATTTCCTTATTCATTCAGGGCATAACAACTTTGCTTGAAATGTCCTATCTTGACGCAATGCCAGTAACCATCATATTTTTCATTACCTTTTTCATATTGGCAATGTTTTCCTCATTAATACCCTTAACATTTTTTTGTTGTTTACACAAAGAGACCTAGGCCTTCCTCTGATCTTAACATTATGGACCATACACAAAGATTACCTAAAACTCCTTATCTGCATTCCCTCTTTGAGATCCGCATCAATAAATCAACATCTCCAAATTCTGTTAGACCTTGTGAATTATTTTAGGCCATACCCATTTCGTTCAAGGAGTCCTACAAAGAAGACAAAATTAGGAGGGTATTGACTTCATATTCAGATTTAATTTCCATGATAGATAACTGACGTCACATATTAACCTCAATAAGATATTTTGAAATATCTACGCCTTTCTGATGTTGAATGCAATTAATGTCATTGAAGATAATTGTATTGTCCTGTATAACACATGACCTGGAAAATTTCACTTAAGGACTAAGGGTGGGACAAAACAAAGTCAGGGACCACAGCTAAAACTTTTAAAATTCAAGGACCAATATAGTAAAAGAGGTATATGTTAGGGACCATTTTAAAAATTCCCTAATTTTGTTGGTTTATAATTAAAAAAGGATAATGATCCTAAATAATAGGTCCTTTAACAACGAGTACTTGAATTATAAAAGTTATATAAATTGTCCCCCTAACTTTTTTTTTCCCACGATTAGTCCTTAAATATAACACTATTAGTTTCTTACCATTAAGAGGGGGTTTGTTTGCACTTAATGAGATCTGAATCTGGTTCATTAAGACAATATATATCAATAAGACTGTTTTTTTTTGACTAATTCATATCTTAATAGCTCTTAACTGATTTGTTTCATTAAGATTTTAAAGTAAGTCTGATTCATTCAGACATTGCCTCTTAATAGAATAAGTTCTATTCAGTTGTTATTCAACATTCAGTACTTATCACTTTAAAAAATCAAACGACACCCGTGGAAGTTAATTCTGAGGGGCTTATTTAGAGTTTTTATATAAAATATTATTTATAATAAATTTTATTCGCAACATCCGCTGCATCACCGTCCCTTCACGCCAAATTAGACCACACCAGCCACCTCACTACCCCACCCCCTTCACGAACAAACATTCATCATTTTTTTTTGAATTTTGTCATCGAATCATCGGTAGAGAAACTTGTATTTGCATTTTTTTTTTGAGATAAATTTAAGATTGTTGGTTCAATTCAAGTTTGTTTGATTGTGGATTGATTGAATCTCACTTTAAATAGAAGTGAAGATAGAGTATAGTTTTGTGGCATGATTATTGGTAGTTGTGGATTATCTAAGGTGCGATGAAGATGCTGATTTTCTTTTTTGATTTTGATAATGGTTTGGTGCTTACTGTGTCTGGAGATGAAAGACATGGTTGTGATGGTGTGGATATGGTGAGGTGGTTATGAAGAAGAACTATGGACGTGCAGTGTATGATACTCTTGTGGTTATGGTGTTAGACTTTTGGAGAAGAAGAAGGAGGTGTAGTGATTATTGGTGATTATGGCATCAGTGTCGGGATTGTGGAGAAGATGGAGTTTGGAAGAAGAAGGAGAAGAGGAGGCAGCTTAAAGAAAAAAGAAAATATAATAAAAAAGTAAATTCTTAAATAAAAACCTAAAATAATCCTCTAGCGATCAATAATTACGACAAAACCAGACACCACGTTATTAATACATTAACAGATTCTAGTCGAGTGAGAAAAAATGACTTTGGGGACTATTTGAGTAATTTTCAAAGTGTAGGTCCTTACCCAATAAATGGCATATAGTTTGTTGAACATCTAGGAAATCTACCTCAATAAGTTTATGATCAGATTTGGAGCATATATAGTAATTTGTTATGGTAGGTGGGGAAAGTAAATACTAAAATATAGATAAAATCTCTAAATGTGTTAGTTACTTTTTTCTTTTTATACATTTTAATTTGGATAAAGTTTGATCACAAGATCTCATAATCATTATGATTAGAGCAGATGACAACCTATTTTTGGTCGAAAAAGCAAGTAAATGCATTAAATAGTTCAACAGTCCCAATGAATAGGAGGTCAGCATACACAATATCTACTAGTTGGGTAGGTAGAAGAGCAAATCATAAACTAAATAAAATGATTCTAAATTTCTATTTAATTGCCCAATCAGCAATACAATTACTAGTCGTGTGAATAACACAATAATGTAAGGTATAAGAGTCAACTAGAAAAATCAATATCTCTCAATTATATATACTAACAAAAACTTGAAAGTTGTTTATAATTAAGTGGTTCATCATTTCATCAAAGTCATTCTCAACGATTCTTGTCGTTTGGGGGTAGTATTCCGCCATCATACAAACAAGTCGGATGCCACAAGCCTCTACTTCTATGATCGATGTATCCTTAAATGCAATATTCACACCGTCTATTAGATCCTCAAATTACATTTCTGCCAACACAAGAAACCGAACTTTTATTAACTAGAGATATCAAGAAGTATCACAACTGAGGTCTCGTAAAAATTGAGCTGCCTACCAAAAGAGCATTATTATTCACGATTACATCATTATTAGAGAAAATAAGGTAGAATATCATTATAAACATTTAGTGTGGTATTTACATTTAGATAATTCAGGTTGTCTTTGATAGCCTCCATAATCGTTTTAAGAGGGTCATGCATAACCTATGTAAGCAGAATCTTATATTCCAGAATTATTAGGATAAGCGGGAAAAAAATTTGTAAATGTTTTTCTCTAATATGTATCTTCCCAAACATTTAAGAGATCTTAAAATCAGTTATCAACTCGATTAGATACTCCTTCTAATGGACAAGTGAACCAAGTTGTTCTAGTCGAAGGATGTTATACGTTCTTTTTTTTCATTACAAGGGAGATCCTAAAGGATCATGAAATACAAAGAAAAGAAACTAGTCTAACACAGTAGATGCTAAGCCAGGACTGAATAACATCCTCGGAGTCTTCCACTCCATTCGATAACGTGTAATGATACTCCAAATACCTTCCGGCGGGTGATCATGTCTCCTAAAGTGCTCCACGTGAGATGTTCCCCGTTTTGCTAACCAATCTGCACACAAATTACTCTCCCTAAAAATACTCCGACCCTTGAAAGATGTATTTCTACTAAGTATCTGTCGTATCCGGTGAATCCAATAAGCCGTCGGTCCCCTCCAATATTCCACACTCCCAATCATACCCATAGCTTCCTGAGAATCAATCTCTACCTCTACGTCCACCATTCCAAGTTCTTCCGCAAGACTAAGACCCTGGTGAAGCGCTATAATCTCCAAACCTGTTATCATATCCCAATCGACTTTTAACGAAAATCCGCATATCCAACTACCCTCCACGTCTCTAAGCACACCACCACCACCTCCACATTTACTCCACCTATTGTAGCTCCTGTCCGTATTTAGTTTGTAACCCGCTTTAGGCTTGGTCCATCCCACAAAGTCAACGTACTGTTTGAGCTTGGGTGCCCTACCTGGGATCATACCCCAAACTCTTGAGTAGTTTACTGCAATAAAATGTGCTTTGCGATTCACTACTATTGCTGCAGGAAATTCCTCTCTATTAAACATGATATCGTTACGGATTTTCCAGATGACATCTATCAAGGCGCTAAAAAACACAATCCACAAAATTCCCTTATATAGCCCTATACTTGTGATATTCTTGTTCCACCAAGCATACCTTAAGTTCATAAGCTCCGCACCTGATATATCATCCAGCTCTCGCGTTTGTTCTGTTGTGGCAGGAATCCGCTGATCAGAATCTACCTCCCTGTCGTTCAGAATCCCCTCGTGGGCCACGGAACTGCTGTTCCAGAAAATCACGATTGTGCCGTTCCAGAATATCACGATTCTGCCCCTCAATTGCCTCCACCTGCTGTTGTGACCGGACATCAGATATTTCTTTTTTTTTTAGCAAAACGAAATTATTAATATATTTAATTACAAATATTAATCCCATCATTAATGAATAATTAATAAAAAGCTTTGCATTGTAAGCAAACACGTATCGATCTAAATTTCTTACTCTTATTACCATTCATCACTAACCACATTACCCATTTCCCGTTTCCACTTGCTTCTCAAATTTCCTTCATTTAATTTGTCTACTTATTTCTGACATAAAAAAAATGAAAAAAACTTGTCTGCATTCAAAATTCAAGAAAAAAATAAATCATCCAAAAATACCCAATTATAGATAATTTGCCTTATAAGCATTTGCCGATTTGTTGTTTTCTTTTCTTCAAGTTTAAAGAAATTATTAAAAAAATTGCATGATCAAAAGACATGCCATCAATATCTTTGCAACATGTGGTGGCCGATCTGACGGTGGGGAAGCCGGAACTGGTAGAGTTCTTGGAGACGGAGACAGTTGCAGCGGCGATTAAGGCTATAGGAGATTCGAGTAGTGCAGGAGGAATACCTGTGTGGAAAAAAAAATCAGTTAATATGAATGAAATTGAGAATTCCGATACGAGACAAGAAAGGTTTGTAGGAATTCTTAATTCCCTTGATATTGTTGCATTTTTGGCTAGAAAGGAGTCTTTAGCTGATCACCAAAAGGCTATGAATACTCCAGTGTCCGAGGTTGTTATTCGCGATGGTTCTTTGTTAGGGGAAATTCATCCTTGTACCAGGTTAATTGCCTTTCTCTCTCTATATCTCTATATTATATATTTAATTAGATTTGATTTTTATCTTTTATTTTTTATTTTTTTTGCTTCTAACAAATGAAATTCTAAAGCTTCATTCTTTGATAATAAGATTGGCAGATGCATTGCAGATGATGAAGCAGGGTGTAGAGCTACTTCTTGTTCCGAAAAGCAAAGTTTGGGTAGGAACAAGCAAGAGATTCTCAATTCTATTTCATGGAAAGTATCTCAGAAATGCCACTATGTCTCACAATAACAGTTATGACTCTCTTGCTAGTTCTTCTCTTAGTAGCAGTTACGAGTCTGGTGGTGCTAATGCTTCACGTTCATATTCATCTTCATCTTCCTCCATATACAACGATAGATTCCATTGTTTATCACGAGAAGATGTAATCCGTTTCCTTATTGGTTGCCTAGGAGCTTTAGCTCCTCTTCCACTCACCTCCATTACTTCCCTTGGAATCATCAACGCAAATTACCGTTTCATTGAATCTTCTTCGTCAGCCATGGAAGTGACAAAAAAGCTCCCAACAAACCCCTCTGCAATTGCAGTTGTGGAACTTACATCAGATGGACAACATAAGATCATCGGTGATATCTCTGCATGCAAGTTATGGAAATGTGATTACTTAAGTGCTGCGTGGGCTTTGGCTAATCTTACTTCAGGTCAATTTGTTAAGGGAGTTGAAGATAGTACACTCTCCAGTTTTTCTGATAGTTTAGTGGTCGGAAATTCTGAGGGAAAATTAAGCAGTAGGAGTAAAGGGTTGTTGAGTAATCCTGGAAATCCAAATTATGGAATTGGTAAGAGTTTGTATAGAGGTAGAAGTGCACCATTGACATGTAAAGTCACGAGTTCTTTGGCTGCAGTTATGGCTCAGATGCTATCGCACAGGTCAACTCATGTGTGGGTTACGGAAGATGAAAATGATGATATTTTAGTTGGGGTGGTGAGTTATGTTGATATCTTAGTTGCTGTGACAAGACCATTAGCTTCAATCATTCCTGATGCTCTCAAATTTCAATCATTATGAGTTATCATCTTGTATTACATCTGAAGTTTGTATATCCTTAGGATACTTTATGTTGAGAAATTAGGTTGATTCACTTGAAACGTGTTCATGCCTTCATGGTATTGTGTAATACTGTAATGTACTTTGTTTGACTATAAGAAATTCAAGAATTGTAAAAGAAGTATTCCAAACACTCCAAACACACAATTGAAAGAATGAATGAGATATATCTCATTCCCTTTTTATATATGGCAGATATTTGGAATTTCAAGCATTGCAATGATTGCAATTAATGACAATATATAGTGATGGTGCATCTTTTAATGCAATAAATTGGTACCAAATGCCTAGGCTACAGTGTCAAAAGCTCAAAGTTTAAAGTTTGAATAAATGGTAAAAGAGCGAATCTGGGAATTGATCAAATATATTACTTTATTTCACACTAGATTTATGAGTCATTCTTAGAAATTTAAGGAAGTATTGGATAGATTTGAATTACAATCAATATTCATATTTAATTCTAATCTCTTCTTAACAGAAATACCTTAATTTTCGTAATTTGACATATTAGGAACTATTAAGACTCAAGGGCCATATCACATAAAAAGCTATGTTAAAAGATCAATAATTCAATACCGGTGCCTCTAGATAGTAGTATGGATTTTTGGACAGATATTGCCTTTACCTATGATGCGTTCTTTGACCATCTATACAATCCCACAAGTATCGATATCGTCCAAATTCATAAAACAAGTGGGTTGAAAACAGAATACTCCAAGACAAATGTATGCGATAAAGTTATTGAAGGAGGATCACAAGCCATTATCGAAACGCTTGGGATATGTAAGGAGTTTGTACACAAAGAGAAAATAATCTTTTTGGATAACCTTGAGCTTATTCAAGGTATTAAGCACGTGTCAGCAGCTAGCTGGAAGATCAAGCCGTTGTTGAGGAAAATCAGACCCATGGTAGAGGAAGCAAGAGCCATCACAGTCATGCACATTTCTCGACATCTAAACACTCGGGCAGATAAACTAGCAAAAAAGGCTAGACATAGGGCAGCAGCAGCCGCGGGGAGCGTGAATAGCGTTTTGGAATGTTTTGACAAGTTAGAAACTAGTTAATAGGTTTAAGGTGGATAAGTAGATGGTAGGTTTCTTTTTCGTCCAAAAAAAAAGACCAATAATTTATTAAATACTGACAATATGAGGATAATTGGACAGTTGTCGAGACGATAATCTCGGAAGTAACCACTCCTCTTGACCTATAAATATCTCATATCACCTCATAACAAAGGTATGTGATTTACACACATAAATACACTACACTTTTGTTTTCCTTTGGAGATATTATGGTTTGAGAAGGCTTAGTACTATTCATTAGTTTTGATAGAGATTGTGTTCTTTTTTATTAATTATAATTCATTCGTTTAGAGTTTGTAGTTTATTCTTTTAGAGTTTGTAGTTTGCTCCTTTATAGTTTGTAAGTTGTTGTTATATTGTGCTAGCCTAAAGGCTATATTTTGGATGATGATTGGTGAAAAAGAATAAATCTCAAACATTTTTAATCTTAGGATAAAGACTAGATTGGTAGTATTATTTGCAGGTTCAAGGAATCCAAAGAGGTATAAGTGGTTAGCTGAAGAAGGCGATGAAGAACTAAAGACCGAACCTCTGAGACAAATGCTAGGTGGAATGCCTAAACCCATTGGATATTGGATTTGAGAAGAATTCAAGATCGGGCCTTTAAATCAAAACTAGGTGAACTGTCTAAACTCATTGGAGATTGGAGTTGACAAGAAGCTTAAGTTCGGACCTCCAAAGCTAGAACTAGGAGGAATGCCTAAACCTGTTGGATAATGAGATGAGAAGACGAAGACCGGGTACCTGATCAAAATGGAACAGATTCTTGACAAATTTTATCATCAAACTTAAGAATTTGACCTAAAAATCCCATCCAGTCAGTTAAGGCAGGATGTTAGAAAGGTTAAATATAACAACTAAAAGGAACACAAAAGAGTCATTAGTGTACTTGTTGTCAAAGATCTATTTGAGCCTCATCACCAGGTATTCGACCTAAAAGACATGGATTTCTAGAGACTAAAAAATAACCCAACAAGAGAGTGACACATGGACAAATTAGTTGGAGGATTTCTTCCTATAAATAGAGGCATTGTGTGACTCCATTAAGTGGCTCTTTCTCTCTACACTTTCAAAGCTTATTCAAGCTGCATTTAGGGGAGTCCCAAGAAATATTCCTCATATATTTATTTGTTTATTTCTAGCCAAAAAACATCTATATATCAACTCATTTAGGAGTTTAGTGGCTAGGCTAGGTATATTATGGGTTAATCATATAAACTTGGGTTTGTTCTTGGTCTAGTGAATATGGTATTCTTCCATGTACAAACTAAGTTTGAGGTAGATATTATGTCAGAGAGACACTTAGCTAGAAGTATTCATAGAGTGTGAAGTGGTAGAACGTAGTAGAGTATGTCTATTAGTCCTTGTGTGGTAATACAAAATCAAAGGCTTCACGGGCTTGTGAAGTATTGCATCGAGAGTGGAAATTGTCGATTTGTTTTCCTATTATTTACAACAACACTAGTGTGGTTATTCGAGAGGTAATTTCTGAGAGAGTGTAAGGGGGTTATATCTCACCTTTAAGAGAGACAATGATTTTAAGTGGAGGAGTCGAAATCATAATGGTGATCATACCTTGAATAGTAAATGTAGGCAAGGAAGGCCGGACCACTCTACATCATGTGTTTGTTCTTTCTCCCTTTACTCTTTACTTTACACATGCCTTTACTTTTATTGTTGCCTATATATATTTCAATTATTAGGCTTAGTATATTGTATGCTTAGTGCTCATTAAATTTCTTTGTTTTATTCTTTGATTAGTGTTCATCATAGAACAAATACACACATAGTTTGATTAAGTATTTATGCTCTTGTATCATATCCCTTAGTATTTTTCTAGTCACTCTAACTTAAGTCCATAAAGTTATATATTTAGGTAGAATCAAGGGTTTTGATTTTGAGTTAGATTTGAATTTCACATTGTCCTATTCACCTCCCTCTAGGACACTTTATTGAACTTCCATAAAATTTATAGTTTGGTTATGTAGAGTTTGCAGTTCCCTCCGTTGTACACTACTTTGGAGTTTGTAATTTATTTCTTTAGAGTTTGTAGTTCGCTCCTTTAGAGTTTGTAGTTTGTTGTTACATAATTGTTAGTTTTCCCTATTAAAGTTTGTAGTTCTCTTTTAAAATTTTAAATTTCTTCGATAAATTTTCCCTTTTAGAGGTTGTACTTTATTGTTATATAGTATTTAGTCAACTCATATAGTGTTTGTAGTTTCCTATCATATATCTTGTCGTTAGGTCCCTAAGATTTTATATTTTTCTCATTTAGAGTTTGTAGTTCATTCTTTTAAAGTCTGTGGCTCTCTCTTTTTACATTTAGTAGTTCGCTCATATAGAGTTTGTAATTTTATCATTTAGAGTTTGTAGTTTTCTTTTTTATAATCTGTAGTTTGTTATTAGAGTTTTTAGTTCTCTTTTTTATAGTTTAATGTTCATTCTTTCAGAATTTTAAGTTCTATCTTTTACATGTTACAGTTCACTCTATACATTATCTAGTTTGTTGTTATATAATTTATAATATTCTCCTTCAAATTTTATAGTTTCCTCTTCTACAATTTATCTTTCATTACTTTAGTGTTTGTAATTCTCCAAGTTATTAATTTTTCATTTAAATGAACTACTTGCAATAGTGAAAGATGATACAAGTTAGAGTTTATCTCTTTCAATGGTTAGTTACATGTATATATATATGTATATGTATATTAAATGAATTATATACCAGCAAATCAAAATTATATTAAATGAAGGTCAACGGTCCATTATCTTTACAAACTTTCTCAAGCCTTATTACATTAATCGCTAAAAGCCCAAAAAATAAGGATTTACAAACCCAAGATAAAAAAATTACAAAAACTTATAACTTGGGCCTACACATCTATTACAAATATTTTTTCAATTAACTCAACCTAGGCCTTCTTTTTAAACTTTCTTCTCTGCAATTTCATAACCACTTGAGAAGTTATTCTTCCCCAAATCTAATCCTCACTTGAACTCACTCCCCTGTGATTTCTTATATTTCTTTCTCCCCAATTAGAGAACTTACAATCACAATGTGTTCTTCAGAAGGGCTTTGAAGAATGACTTCAATCGAACCATTTAAATCTGCAGATGAGTTCTTTATACCGCACTTATCAAGAATCTGGATCAAAATTCTGTTGGAGAATGAACATCCAATAAACAAGTGATCTACATCTTCTAAACAATTCATACAAAACAAACATAACAGGTTAATCTGCAATCCCCATTCAACCATTCTACTTTTAGTTTCCAGTCGATTTTGAACCACCAACCATGAAATAAAAGAGTATCGCGGAATACAACATTTACCCCAAACAATCTTGCACCATTTAACTTTTACTCGATCTTTAGAACCTTTTAACATTGTCTTGAATGAGAAACATTTTATTGCTTTCACTCCATAGCTTTAGATCATTGCCTGGAGTTAGATAGCAATACTCAAGCGGAGGAAGGATTTTTCCAATACATGGAGGCAATCTCCATCTCCCTCTTCCATAACATGATTTAACAGTTTTATTAGTTAATATTCTGATTATCTAACTCAATTTGTAATATTTCCTAAACACTATTGCCATCATTCCGTTTATCCAATACAATGAAGGTGTTATATCCATTTTTAACTTTATGTTGAATAAATTTGAAGACAGTTTGCCTACCTTTCATAAGTTGTTTCCAAATCCATGTATGGTGTTGTTTTGCATCTAACCCTTAAATACACTTATCCTTTATGATGTTTTGATGAGTCCACTTACTCCACAAATTATGATCATGTGAGTACATTCTCCAAAAGGTAAAAAGTAAGCATACCTTGTTCAAGTCTTCAATGTTTGGGATTCTAAGACCTCTAGTTTTCTTACTTGCACAAATATTGTTCCAGGAAATTTTAGCTCCCTATGCACTTTCTTCATTGCCTCTCCACAGAAAACTGAACATCTTCTGATTGAGCTTGTATATAACTTGTTTTGGTAATAAGAAAACTCTACACAAAACAGTATTTTACTTACAAGAATGCATCTAATCAATTCAACCCATTTTTCATATGATAGAAGTTTAGATGACCATTGATTAATAATTTCACAAATCTTCTCTATTAACTTGTTTCCCTCACTAAAAATTAATTGTTTAGAACTTAAAGGTACTCCCAAATATTTAACGGGAAGTAATCCAACTTTGATATTTAGAATAGTAGAAATTATGTGAATTAAACCATCTTCAGTACCTCCAAAATATAATTCACTCTTTTGAAAATTGATGTTTAGTCCAGAAACTCTAGAGAAAATATCAAGTGTATCTCTAACAATCTTTGCTGACTTTACATCAGCCTTAAGGAAGATTAGTACATCATCAGCAAAAATAATATGATTTAACCTCAAGCTTCTACATTTTTTATAATAACTAAACTGAGCCTTCATAGCCGTACTATTAAATAATCCAGTAAATACCTCCATACAAATATCAAACAAATAAGGAGAGAGAGGATCTCCTTGTCCGAGTCCTCTCTTTCCTCTGAAATAAACACATGCTTCTCCATTTATGCAGATAGACTAGAATGGAGTACAAACACACATTTTGATCCATTGAACAAATTTCTCAGGAAAGCCAAAAGCATATAAAGTGTTTAATAGAAATTTCCACTTTACACTATCATATGCTTTTTGTAAGTCTAAGTTAATAGTGCAATTTGGTGGAGAGCTTTTCTTTTCATAATCAAACACAATGTCCTGTACAACCAAAATATTATCACTAATATATCTACCTCCCACATAGGCTGCTTGATTTATAGAGATAATAGTCCCAAATACTTTCTTCAACCTATTTGAAATGGCTCTAGAAATCGTCTTATATGTCGTGTTTACATATGAAATAGGTAAATTTCTTAAAACTTGAAGTATTTTTTTCTTTTGGAATGAGGACTATGTTTGTAGCATTGACTTGTCCAAGCAATTCTTCTATGTTTAGACATTGTTGCACTGCTTGATTGAAGTCTTCCTCAATTACACTCCAAGATGCCTTATAAAAACAAGAATTAAAGCCATCAGGCCTTGGGCTCTTGTGCTCATTAATTGAAAACAAAGCTTCCTTTATCTCCTTATCAGTAATAGGTACAATTAGTTGAGATTTTTGCTCTTCAGATGAACTTGTCTTAATAATCTATCTAATTGTTGAAGTGGAGCATACTTCTTCATTACTAGCTTCTGAACCCAAGAGATTCTTATAGAAATTTAAAAACTCTTTATTAATCTGCATAGGATCTGTGGTAGAAACCCCTGCATCATTAATTAAGATTGATACATTATTTTTTGCAGTTCTACCCTTAATCATCTTATAGAAGTATAGTGAATTACAATCCATATAATTTGTAAAATAAATATTGGCTTTTTGTTTCATGATATTATGTTGTATCATAACTGCATCTTCAAGATATTTGGTCAATACTTTCTCCTCATTCAAAGTAGTAAGATCAAGCTCACCCTTCATGATATTAGTTTGAATATTCTGTAACTGACTTCTTATAACTTCAATGTTAGTATAATTTCTTCTAAAATACATGTTGTTGAACTTCTTCAGAGCAATTTCACTCTCTTTTATTTCATACACATCCTAAACATGTAATTACCATCAATCTCTTTACTCCATTCTTGTTGTACCACTTCCAAAAACCTGTCATGTTGAGCCCAAAAATTTAAAAACTTGAAAGAACATGGTTTACCATATTTTTTCATTCCAATTATGACTCTTAAAGTACAATGATCAAATGTTGAAGGAGGAGTCACTATTACAGCTGATATCAGAGTATCCATCCATTTATCATTGATGAACATCTTATCAATTTTGCTAGCTCTAGTTTGTCTTGTAACATTTTTGTTTGTCCAAGTATAATATTGACCACCATATTGATGTTCATACAAATTATACACATCTATACACTCATCAAATTCAATAGCATATTTTTCAAATATTTCACAATGAAGCCTATCTTGAATTTTTAGTATTTCAGTAAAGTCACCTAGAAAACACACCTTACTATTCTTGTAGTCCATACTCTAATTCACAATATTTTTCCATAATAATCTTCTTTTTGCATCATCATTACTACCATAAATCATGCCCAAATAAATAATATCTCCATTTTTTTTAACTTTCATCTCAAAACATGGCTTGAGAAGTTTCATGAATTACCTTAATGTTTACGTATTTATTATCCCACAAAATCCAAATATTCCTGAGACTCGTCTTTATTATAGTTATGCAGCATCTCCATATCAGAGAAATGAGCAATAATTATTGCTAAAACCCTATCGGACTTCACTTTTGTTAGCAAAAAAGTCCAATGAGTATGACATTATTATTAATTAAAAACTCCTTGACATCAAATTGTCTAAGGATATTATTAAACCATATACGTTCCATAAGGCAAAATTCATAAATTAGGGGGTCGTGTAATCTCTTGACCACCTTCATGATTGATGAAACTGAGAACATCTTGATCAATCTCACTATTGCCTTGTAATTTTTCAAATTTATTAGACATCAAAACAGAGCTCGACTCTCCATTATGATGAATATTAGTTTTCCAATTAACAACTCTCCATTCTTTAGCCACATTTTTCTCTTTATTCTCCTTGACCTCATCAACTATTAATTTTTTTGGTTTCCACACATTCTGTGTATTACTGCATTTACTTTCAACATGACCAAACTTGTTGCATTTGACACATATAATCGGTTTCCAATCGTGTTCCACTCTAACTTCTTGTAATTCTTCAATTTCCACATCAACATAAACATTATCAGGGAGCTCTTCTTTAGTATCAACTTAACACATACCCGAGAATAACCCAATCTAGTTTTTGACTCTATTACTGAATCCATTTGTAATGGAACCCCTATTCCACTAGCAACATAACTTAGAACTCTTTGAGTCCATAAAGTCATAGGAATGTTTGCCAATTTCACCCAAATAGGTATTTTAGTCATATCTATCTTCTCGATTTGCATTCCTGCCTTCCATGGCCTTAAGAGTGATTATTTTCCGTTAATATGCCACAACTGTTCCATTGATTTATTGTATTACTATCATATTTAAAAACATACACTCATTTACTACTCGATTTAAATTCTACCTTTCCCAAATTGTTCCATTGATACTTCACAAAGTTAAGAATAGCGTAGAACAGAGTAGGTCTGTCCATAAATTGTCCAATAAGACAATTTTTTCATAGATCTGCACCATCATCGAAGACCTCTTGAGGTGGTTTAGTTATCCTCTTCCCTTCATGCTTAATAGGTTCAAGAAATTCAAGCTTTAATGATTTCTTAACACACCCTTCAAACAAGTTAGACCACGCTACAACCTTTACTTCGCTATTTACTGGATCTGGCACAACCTCAGCTATTTTACTTTGACTTAGAGTGCCAACCGGCGTTTGTCGTTGATTAACTCTTCCTCACTACTCGGCGTTTCAATACCACGATCCTTCGGTGTACACGTTGTCAGATCTGTATCACCCGGTGAGAGAATCATCCTCGTGATAGCACAATAATTAGTTTTACTCCTTGGGTTTGATTGTGAGACTTTGTTTACCTAGTTTACTTTAGCAGAACTAAGTATTTTGGTCATAGTGAGAGCAACTAAAACAGAAACAATCTAAAAAAAAGAGAAATGAAAATGAGCTGTGGAAGTGGCGGTGGAAAAAAAGGAATGTAATGGAGAGAGAATAAGTGAAGATTCTGAAAAATAGGTGGAGAGAGAATTTAGATAAGGTGCAAGATCCCAGAATTATTGGGATAAACACCAAATCTGAAAAGAAAAAGGCAAAAAGGTGAAAAAGAGGCTAAAAAAAGCTAAAAGAAAAGGAAAATCTGGTAGAATAAGTTTAGTGGTGGATGAATGAGTAGAGAGGATTTTTTTTTTAAAAAAAATTGACTCTCATTATCCTTTTATATGTATATATATATATATATATATATCACTCTCGTTACCTGGTTAGGCTTTAGATGTTTGAACCAATTTCATGCTCACAGTTTTACCATCTACAGATGTACCTTGCATGCACGCACGCACATACAGACATGAAGGTAATACCCATCATATGGATATTTTTAATAATAAATTAACCATATAAAATATCATATTTTTGTTTATTTTTTCAATTCAATAATTTTTTTTAATTACATCTTCTTAGTATGATTACTATATGTGGGTCAGGTAAAAAATAAACTATAAGTTGGGGATGATTGTAGATACTAATTATTACTAAGAGATAAGATTTGACCAATAACTTTTTTGTTCCCTTTTAAACTTGTTGTTCTTTAAACATTCTTAAACATTCATATTTACTTTATAAAAATGAAAAAAAAAATCATTAGTTAATCTTAAGAATGTTTTAAAATTCATAATTAATTTAATTTATAAGAAAAAAAATCATGATTAATATTTAAAAAAACACAAAAATGTATTTAAATCATAATTAATTCATAAAAACATTTAAAAAACTACAAACATATTTAAAATTCATAATAAATTCACAAAAAAGAAGACATAATCGAATTATAAAAATGTTAAAAAAATTATAAAATGTTTAAAAAAATCATAATTAACTTATAAAAAATAAAAAGTTGTGTATTTGAACTCTTGGAGATAAAATATCACACTAAAAAATAAAACTTGAAGCAAGAGAGATAAAATATCACATTTGAAATAAAAGTTGTTTTTTATCACACTTGAAGTAAGAGTGATAAAAAAACCATAACTAATGCAAAAACAATATTTTTATCACACCTTATTCAAGTTTGATAAAACTATCACACTTGAATCAACAGTGATATTATTATACTTGAAGGAAGTGTGATAAAGGATCCCCTTTGACTTCTAAAGAAGGTTTTCCTACTAACCGGCACCTGCACTAGCCATCCCTATATATACACTATAACACTAAGGTGTCGTTTGATTTTTTTTAAGTGAAAGTACTTAATGTTGAATAACAGCTGAATAAAACTTATTCTGTTAAGAGGCAGTGTCTGAATGAATCGGGCTTGGTTTGAAATCTTAATGAAACAGGCCAGTTAAGAGGTATTCAGGTCTGAATTGGTCAGGAATAACAAACAATCTTATTGATCCAGTGATTTAATGAACCAGATTAAGATCTCATTAAGTGCAAACAAACACCCCCTAAAATCCAGTATAAAATTCACTCTTTTTGAACCCCATTGACCACCGAAAATGTGGTTGCATATTCTAGTTTTTCTATAAAATATTTTAATTTTCGATCCAGTTCCATAATTTGTTTTACCATCGAAACACGGTAATATCCAGGATTTGAGAGCAGGTGCTCCATATCCAATAGTTGGCTACATTTTCCCCGAAGTATAACCTAAAATTTCTTCGCCATGAGCCCCATTTGACCACACAAACTTGGGCTTTTAACCATATTTGTGACTAAAATTTGTTGCAACAAACATTTCAATATATTTAGCAATTAATACTTCGTTCCATACAACAAAACTTGCATAGTTATTAATTTCTTGGGTCCCATTTATAGCAAGTTCCTGAACATACATTGCACAAGTTTGAAAATTACTTCTAAAAAATGCCTAGCCATGCCTTCAAAGGTACTCGTAGTTGATTCATCCTTCATTATATCCAGAACTGATATAGGTTCCTTAATTTTCTACAAAAGTTGGGAAAACAAAATTGAATGTCTGAGTGTCATTCTAGACATAACCAATGAATACATGGCCCATCTAGAAGAATAGCGATAACATTGCCTCATCATAATCAAGACCAATTTTCATTCTATACAATTCTTCTCTTTGTTATACGAAGTTTACGTATTGATCAAGTGTCTTCTTGTTTTCATGGCTAAATTATTGTAGTTGTTCATTTCACTTGTAGATTATATTATACAATTACTTTATGCTTCTTCTTTTGTACCTAATATATTAATCCAAAAAAATTACCCAATGGGTTCATATGCATGACTAAAATAAATAGATGCAAAATAAATAACTATGACATCAAATTGAATAACTTCTCTAGTATCATCTTTTATTCTACTTTTTAGTTCACATTTCAATTATGTTTCTCACAAACCACAATACTCTTCCAAAAAGCAAATATGTGATCATAATAGACAAATCAGTAGAATATATATATATATATACATGACAAGTGTACCAAACTAAAAACAAATCATGCCTTATAGTTCTTGCAACACTTGTACTATAATAAGCATGAGATCAAGGGACATACATTTCAATAGTATTTGATGATAGGAAGCCCAATCCCTATATTTGTTGGGTATACTCTTCTTGCTTAGTAAGAAACACGTGTCTCTTATTCATTAGTTTTCTCAGTTCCTTTAATTTTTATCCTGAAGCGTATGCTAGTACCTATGTTACACAGGGCTGGTCCGAACATATTTGGGTCCCAAAGAAAAATTCATAATAGGGCACCTATATGTACATTTATTTTTTATAAAAAAAATCAAGAAACCTTTTTACTAATGTTGGTTCTATTATGATTTTTTTACCCAGATCATTTTAAAGGAAAAGTTGTTCGCCTAAAAAGGATTAGTCCTAGCATAAATGTTACCTAAAATAAAATTTTTTTGGAGTGAGATTTGAATATTGCACCTACAGTAAAAAATATAGTTTTACCAATGGGACAACTAATTATTTTTGTTACATTACTAAATTCAACTATATACCTACATACATAACAATATTTAATTTACAAGAGGGGTCTCTTAAAATGCCAGATTTCATAAGGCACATCAATAAACACAAGAAGTTAACATATAAAAGATACTTCTTTAGTTTACATTCTGATTTTCCTTTTTTAGTTTGATTTCCTTAAGCTTATTGTTTCATTCATTTATATTGTTAGAAACACCTACAAAAGATAAAATTTATTAATAATTAATACACAAATATATAAGAAAATGACTAGAGGTCTCTTCATTAAGATGTTGTTTCACGCTGTCAATGAATACCATGCTTCATCGCTTAGTTCTTGACATCGTAGTTCTGCTTCACCATGTAATGTATTGTTCTCTAGTGATTGTATTACTGTCTCACAATCCTGTTTCCGTCTCACAAGATTTGTTAACATATTTATATAAAGTTATGTTATTCTTCTAACTAGAGAACCATAACCTTCTTTAAAAAGTAGAAACCATAAACACTTCCAACTTTGATTAACATAAAAAGATTGAGCGGAAGTATTTTTTTTGTAGAGTGCCAGAGTTCTGCAAATCATTGTTTTCGATGTACGTGTAACTTATATTGAGGCCACTTGGGAGGTGCTTGTGGCATCATTGGTCATTGTTGTTGTAGTGGGATTGCTTGGCCTTGATACTACTAGTACTGATCCATTGACAACGACCATTTGTGGTGGAGAGACGCCCGTTTGTTTTCTCAAAGCTAACTAAATTCTTCAGTGGACAATTTATAAGAATGTAATAGGGTCGAAGAGTTCACGTAAAGAAGAACTTCTTTTATGAAATTGATTATTATATTTTACATTTTTCTTTTTTCATTAAACTAGGTAACTTTGCGGATCCCAACTCATTATAATTTCCTAATATATTCATGTCTTGAAAATAAGAAAAAAGAAAACATTATTTTCTTCGATTAGGAAATAATTTAAATTCAAGAAACTCTAATTATAGAGAGAGTGGTATGGCAAAAAAAAATTGAGTGATTTTTGTATAATTAAGTATTTAATAGGTTGTATAAGGGTAAGATCCGTACAAAAATTATTAAAATGTAATACTAAAAAATAAGTAAATTATATCATTTAATAGTACATACACATTTTACTTACATTAAATAGTAATTAGAGTTGTAATTTCAACATCAATTAGTAAGAATTTCAAATTCTAGTAACAAAATTACATTAATGCTGGACATAAATAAAAATCATATATTACCCAACCTAGATAAGTCTCAAAAAACTGATTTTTAACCAAATAATTTGAAATCGACCCTAGAAGAAGGCTTTAATCATTTCCAATTATTAAAGCTGCAAACATAGTGAATAAACACTTACATACTAATAAACTCATAAAAGTTGAACCCACAAAGATAAAAATACAATTTGTTTCTTCTATATAAAACATATAACAATGATAGTTTAAGAAAAAAATAGAAGTTCATAATTATTACAAATATATAGAAATACAAATATAATAATATTTTTTGGGGGATTCCGGAAACATAGCATGCAAAAATTATTGTAGTTCTTTTTTCTCTTTTTTGTTTTCTTTGTACGGCGGATTTTATTGTTTTGGGTTTTTTCTCTTTTGCTTGCTTTGTATGGTGAATTTTGGTGGGTCGTGGGGCTAGATAGAAGGTTAATGGTTGTATGTAGATTTTTTCTCTCTTTTAGTTTGTTATATACATGTGTTTTTGTGGGTGGGAAAAGAGGTGAGGGTGGTTAATGGTTATTAAGCAAATGAGGTGTACTTAGATGTAAGATGGGGGTTTGATGGTTGTCTTAATTTTATTATAGTTTTAATAATATTCAATATTGTAAAAAAAAATTAGTTTAATGATAAAAGTTATCTAAAAGTAAATGATAAATGTTATTTAAAACATTGCATGTTTTAATTGACCGAGTATGTTCCTCTAATGGATTGTGTGTGTTTTAAATGGGTTGTATTTGTGTGTCTTCTATATTGTTGTTGTGGGTTTTCCCGGACAACTCATTTGTAACCTGGATTGTTTGTATCAATTACCCATTTAATAATTGTATATATATACTTAATTTCAATATTAAAATTAAATATATAAACAAGAGTATATAATATACAAGTATGATAACAGATAAAAAAAAAGATAAAAAAATATATTAAGTTTATGACTTATATATAATAATAAAAATTCTCTTCGTAGTCTTTATAAACTGTCAAACTTTGTTTTTCCAGTGAAAAAATAGTCTACTCACTTTGTCTAAATTTTTTTCTCTACGTTTTTATGCACATAGATTTAATTATTTTTAAGAACATTCATCTATACAACATTATTTTTATTTATTTTACACATTTATTGAAAACATAAATGAATACTCCCTCAATTTCTAAAAAATAGTCCACATTACTAAAAATAGATGTTTCCAAAATATTGTCCATTTAAAAAAAAAACATGTCACTTTTTATATTTTGTACCCACTTTACCCTTATCTAATTGTTAAACATTTATATTATTATCAGATAATTTATATTTTAAGTTTCTTTATGAATGGTATGATAGTATCAAAGGGTTAATAAATGACCTTTAAAATTTATGTACAAAAGAAAAGTGGACTATCATTTGGAGACAAAAGGAATAGGGATGTTAATGGTAATTATTAACTGTAACTGATGGATATCCGATCTGATAAAAAATTCGTTAGTGGAACCGATGGTGTATCCATGAGAGGTTGGTTCTCACAAAAGGTAACTGGTGGATGATATATTAGGATTTGGCATTATCATGATTTATTACTTTCTCTTTCTTTTATGATTGGTCCATATAAGGGGCGATAAAATGGTAATGTGATTTGGGGTGATATCCAGCATTACTCTAGATTTTATTCTAGGCTTTGAGCCTATGAGAATTGTTTATTTTCCTGGAATATAAAATTCGTGATAGGTTTTCGGCCTATAAAATTTGTTATATACTTTTAGCATATAAAATTCTTTGTTACCTTCGGGCCTATAAAATTTGGTATATGCTCCCGATAATATGAATTTCTATGTAGGTTTCGGGCTTATAAATTGTAGAATATGAATAATATATAACAAAATGTAGAATTGTAAAGTATATTCTTCAAAACTTACTAGTATAAAACAAAACAAATATATAGGCTAGCGGTTATACGCAAATACTAGACTATCTAAGGTCTCAAGTCCAAATCACTCATGTTACCCAAGGTTTACCGATTTTATTATTTATTTCGGGATGATAAATAAATCTACATATAACATCATCTATATTAATCGAAATTCAGACTTCGAGTCTAAAACATTCATCTTAGCTTCGGGATTATGAATTGAAATTGAGACTATGAGTCTACAACATTAATCTTAGTTTCGGGCTTTTGAATTTTATTACAGGTTCGCGCCCTTTACAATTAAATATTAGCTTCAGGCCTTCTAATATACATGTAGACTTCAAGCCTAAAAAAAAGTACATATAGGCTTCCGGCCATTGAAATAATTATGCTCCAAAAAAATATTATAAACATCAAATTTAACACAATAAAAATAAAATGGAAATTACAAACTATTAATCAAATAAAAACATTAGACATAAAATTTAAATAACTACTTTGTGATTCGAATGCATACAGTCTACTTTGTTGACATATGATTTTACCTTCTAGACTATCTCACTACACTTTGGAGAAAGAGACTTATTCATGCTGATAACGTGTTATGAAGTAAAGAACAATATAAGGTATAGAGAGAGAATTGTATACTCTTGTATTCCAAATCACTAACTATATTACAATGAAACAAGTCTTATATTTATAGGAAATTAAGTGACTCTTCATTTCATACAATAAGTGTCCTCCATAAAGATGAGAACGGGAAAGGCTTAAGAATCCAAATGACATCCATTATTATTATTTACAATATAGACAACTTTATAATATAATCAAGGTTGTGCTTTAGAAATAGCCATATCATACTTTAATTACTTGTATGAAACGTGATAGTGTGGGTTGAATTATTAGTTAGTAATTCATTATAAGGCTAATTTAAATGAAAAGAGAAGTGAGTATGTGTAGAACATGAGATCCAAACTAGTCAAAAACCAACATACCTACAACGTTGAAGTAAAAGAGTTAACAAGACCACCTAGTTAGGGAAACAATCTAAGAAGTTCTTTGAAAGTCACTTGTGCTCTTTAGCTTATTCAAATTAATGTTATTTATCACTCGTATCCCCCGAGACTTTTATATGTTAGCCACATTATAACCTTCTACCTTTTAGTTGATATGAATTTACCATATGACTCGCATTTGAATCGCAATGCCTTATGATTAACCATCTTTGATATTGAGTTTGGGGTAATGGGTTTTCGTGTTTAAGGGATATAATGGGTGGGTATTATATTTGTGTTATGCTACATTATGATAAATGTTATTGTATTTATTTTTGGGCTCATGAAAAGTGAAGAAAAAGTTTGAAAAAAATGAGAGAAAGAAAAATCAAGCATGAACCACACATCAAAAAGATGGTTAATGCTTGACTTAGAAAATTATTCGACACGTGAAAGTTTTAGAAAAGCGTTGATTGTAACTGGGGATGATTGTTGACGCATTAAACAAGGATTAGTGAGCACATCTATAAGACAAAAACTCAAACTCTTAGTCGATTATTTATTTGGTTTAGTGAGGAAAGAGCCAAAAGGTAACCTTATATATATACACATCATACCTCACCCAAGCCTTACTTTATAACCAAAAAGTCCATGACATCTTTAGCTATGTGGTTAAGTGAATTATGAGCATAAAGGAAGGAAGTGAGTTGGTCATTAAACAACATAAAAAGATCGATGATATATAGCCACCAATCATCATTTCTCTTCACTATCAATAGTTACTCTATCTTATTTTCAGTTTTAAACATGAATTTGTTCTTAAATTTCATTAGATTATCTTTATTAATTTTTTATTCTAGTATGAGCTAAAATTTAATTACTTGAAGATGTTGTTGTAATATTTGGTGTTTAATTTTTTTATTATGTTATTATATTTTGAATACTAATTGGAAAACTAATTGAGTTGGGTTTTATTTTATATTTCCGTTTTTTGTGTATTTTATGATCACTCTTGTACTCTGGCCAAGTAGCAAGAGCTGTCGTAATTAGGCTAACATCTTGACGGGGGCCTTAATTACAGAACTAGTACACAAGCGCATAGTGACTTGAACATGTGGGTTCTTGCACGCTAGGTAGTCAATGTTGATAAGAGAACTAACCCTACCGAAAATCCGAGAGGTGAATAAGGTAAAGAGCTAAGATCACTTGGGCGGGGACTTAAATAAAATTGAATCCCGGCTAATGTGAACATACCCACTCGCCCTTATCAATAACAAATTGGTGGTCCTTTGTGTGTTCTAGAAAAATGCAAATAAGGATAAGAGAACCACAACCGCAAGTGTACGGTTGTCCCAAGTAATATAAGTGATAATACAGATTCGTTCTCATGGACGAAATGGTTGACTCTAATGCTTACCAAATAGTAGTTAATTGCACGTGAAGCAAGTAAATGATTTTAAGATTGATTGTTTGTATTTATAATAACTAAGACAATTAATTAAAAGACTAAAGTAATGCAAATAATTAACTAGATGCAAGAAACTAAGTGTTTACGCAAGATGGGAAAGCAGTACTTGAGAGACGCAAGGGTTTCATCTAATTATCATTCATTTCATGTCATGTTTAAGGGACAAATTGGTAATCTTGTATTGGTCGGGATTCAGAATTCTCCTTACCCCCGTCAGGGTGGACTAAGGAGCTACTATCAAGTGCTACAAACCCCGTCAGGGTGATTACAGTCCACTCTCAAGTGATTAAGTCTAATTTACCCAATAGTCCATAGGTTTAATTAAGCTCGTCATACTAAGTCCTATGATTGATTCATGACTTCAATTATAGTAAATAAAAGCAAATTAATGAAAAAAACAATTTACCCAATTTGATTTCAATTATTAAAATCCCAAATCCGAACACATGAAATAAAATCAAATTGGGATTAACCCATTATGCGTTCTCAAGCACTATTTAAGTTTAGCTCATAATTATTGAAAAGACAAAAACTAAATAAATAATTGGATTCATAATGTTTTACAGAATAAAATAGAAGAACCTAAACACGGAGATGAATTGGCTAAGAATTGGAGATATAGACAGTCTCCAGCTCTTGCTTCTTCTCTTCCTGCCTCTAGCTTCTTCTCTGGTGTCTGACTCTTAAGCGTATGTTATGTTATGAAAAAGGTGTGTAAAAATAGAAGTCAAAATCCCTTTTATAATGGTAAAAAACGGATTAGGGCTTTTCTTAAGGATTAAGTGAATATTAGAAAAGCCCAAATCCATAATTAAGCCCAAATCCCGTAACTGCTGCACCACCTCCACTAAAACAGCTCTAACCGGCTCATTTCAACTCGGATTGACCTCATTCCAGTTGCTAAATTTCCATAACTCAATGGGCAACAATTGCTCTTGACAAGTCAGAGGCTAAATCCACTCTTAGATGGCTCGGAATCAGCAGTCTTTGACAACTTTCTAGATTTGCAGCTTAAAATAATCAATTCTTTCGGGATATTTCTTCTTGCTTTGACTTTATTACACGATCTTTGACTTTATTGTTGGCTTCCTCTCCTATAGTATTCAAAACCTACAACTTTTCACTCAAAACAACCCATATTACGCGCAAAAGTTTAATAAATCGAAAATACTAAAATCTAGAGCGGAAAATTGGATTATTGCATATTAAAACCAAAAGTCTATCTAAATAGTCAAATAAACACCAAAAATGATGTCTCCCAAAGGCCTAAAATTAGAACATTTAGGGAGACATAAAGACCCATAACTCAAACCTTTGTCGTCCCGACAAAGCAACACCAAAAACAAAGGGGAATGAAGTAGATGCAATAGAAAAGTAGAATCTAGCAAATAAAACCTAAAGCAATTCTTAAAATAAATCTCATATAGAAAAAATTAAGAACTAACATACACATACACTAATCATGCAACATCAAACACAAATAATCTAAGATGATTTTTCAAAATATTCCACTTTGCCGGTTTATTTTATTCTTTCTTTCTTTTTATTTTCTTTTTTGTACAAGATACCCATGACCATCCTTTTGATGTGAAAGGTCATGTCTCTTATAATTCTTTTCTTTTTCTTTTTTTTTCTTTTTTTCAAATCCCAGCAAAGGGTTACAAATAATAATATCATATTTTATTTTTGTGCCTCAATACAAACACCTATAATCCCTTCCCAATGTAAATTCCCAGATGTGGACCCTCCACCCCAAACTCAAGCTCGAGACAGGTCTCATGATCGTGATTCAAGTGCGGGTCATTTGGTCATGCCTAATAATCTAAAGGATAATGGGCTTATGTCGTGGTTACAAAAGAAAATGCTTAAGGCTCAAAATTGGGCTTAGACGGATAAAATTATTATAAGGGATATCAAGCTAAAAGGCTACAAATGGCTAACAAAGAACTGCCCCTATCATTTTCCTAGTTACATGGTTCGCCTTTAGTTTATATCTAAGTGGTTTCTCTACTTATTTGGATCTCACGTTCTACAAACCAAACATTTTCCTTAAGTACAAGCTTACTTCTTTTGCATTGTTCATTAATTTTTCCTATTCATTATCTATGTTTGCATGCAATTAAAGTGCGTTTTATGTTATTCCCTAAAGTACACTATCTACTATCATAGATTCATCAAAAGTATGCTTAAAAGGGACATTTAAAATCTTCTACAGTCAAACGCAACTCCTAATTAATTTATTGAAAGCAATTAAAAACAAATAAAACATAAAAACTGGGATGAGGCAACGAACCCCACCCCAAACTCAAAAATAAGTCGTGTCCCCACGACTCGAAAAGACTCAAAGCAAATAAATTAATCTACACTAAATGAGAAGGGATAGAAAACGTATCTTAACCAGCGCGAGGCTGGTTGTCAGTGTTGCGTCCAGGTTGAGGCTTTGAATTCTTCTTTATCAAGCTGTAAAGATCATTACTTTGTTGTGTTCATCTTGAATAAATTGTCCTTCATTACCTCGAACTCTTTCTGTCGTATTTTTTACGTTTTCATCTATTCCTAGCTCTCTAAGCATCATCTCCTCTATCAAAATCTTCCCTCTATACCAAATTCTCTCTCTTCATCATGTTCTTTGTACCTTTTCCAACCTTCATGGTCATCTCTGATGACCCCAAACTCAAAGCTTCAAGAACTCTTAAAGGTTAGGATGAAATTAATGATTTTGGTGTTCTTGAAGGTTTGGATATGAATTATGGGTTGTTTAGAGCTGGGTCATAGATATTTTAAGGTTTGAGAAAGGTTTAATGGATAAAATTTAAGCTTTGGTGAAAGAAAAATTCGAATTAAAGTGTAAATTCTTTGGTATTTGGGGGATTTATGATATGAATGTGCGGTTGGATGATGTTCAGAGAGAAGGATTTGTGGTATTTTGGTGTTTTGATGATGATTTTCGGAGTAGTTGGAGGCTGGGTTAGGAAAGAAGCTAAAAAGATAGGGTTTTAACCCTTATAATCGCCTATCACAGCAGTTGTCCGGCAAGCCAGCGGCTGACCGATATTGCCGGTCGCTGTGTCGGCGAAAAATAAATTACGAAATTGAAAATTTTCCTTTTTTTTTACCTCAGACGCAAGCCTCCTTGCGTCAATGCTGACGCAGTAGTCAGAGAATCCATCGTCATCTGACGGGTATGCCGGTCGCGTGTCGCTGGCGCTTTCTCTGACGCAGCGTGCTGCGTCAAAGCTGACGCAGTGGTCAGAACTTCTCCTTTCGCTGGCCGGCCGGTGGCTGACCGGCATACCGAAGGGGCCTCGCTGGCGCGAACGTGGACGCGGCGTCGTTGCGTCAAAGTTGACGCACTAGTCAGGGAGTTTGGGGGTCTTCAGCTCGTTTGACCGGCTAGCCGGTCAGGCCTGCTGTTGACTCCAATTTTTTTTCGTTTTCTCGTCGTTTTGACCCCAAACTCATGACTCCTTTACCCCTGAAATCATCAAAAACAACTACCCTTCCTCATTTCTTAATAATAAACACGAAATTAATGACTTTTATCTAATATACACTACTAAAATCGAAAGACAAACTAATATACAAAGAATCGGCTTTTGTTTAACGTCGTTAAGCTCGACGGGTTACCTCGTGTTTTATTCTTTAACATAACCTCCCCAGCAGTGAGTGAGGTTGTCAATATTTGCTACTCGAAATTTTCATCCCTTGGCTTTTATTCCAACTAGTTTGTCCGAGATAACCTTTGCGACCATGAACGGTCCTAGCCAAGAGTTCTTCGATTCACGTGTCTTTGGAGGAGGTTTAGGCTTTTTCATAGCAACTTCTTCACCCACTTTGAACTCCTTTTTCTTTCTTTCTTTCTTTCTTAGGTTCTTTTGGAACCTTCGTGACACGTGCTTTAGCTTTCTTCTTTGCGTGATCGAGGTGTGGACTTCCCTTAGGATTTGGAGGAACTTTAATTGGTGGTTTATTTCTTAGCTATTTTTCCTCCACTCCTAAGGTTTCCACAACCTTAGTTGGTTCTTTTGGTACCTGTTCAACTACATCTACACGAAAACAATCCTCCTTGGAATCTGGAAATTTCATTGGTCTGAACACGTTGAACTTCACCTCCTCGTCTTGGATTCTCGTAATCATTTCTCCGTTTTCTACATCAATTAAAGTACACCCCGTGGCTAGGAATGGTCTTCCCAAGATAATGGGGACATTCCTATCCGCGTCGTAATCAAGTATAACAAAATCAACAGGAAAAATTAACGTACCTGCCTTGACGAGGACATCTTCTATTCGTCCCTCTGGATGTATGAGGGATCTGTCAGCCATCTGAAAGACCATCGATGTCGGTTTCGCATCACCTATCTTTAATTTCTCAAAGATTGATTTGGGCATAAGATTAATACTTTCACCCAAATCACATAGTGCTTTTCCTTTCCACTCATTACCAATAGATATCGTAATTGTAAAGCTCCCAGGATCAAGTAGTTTGGGAGGTAACTTATTCTGACATATTGCACTACATTTTCAGGTAAACCAATCATCTTATTATTGCAATATGGCCGTTTGTTGGTGAGGGCTCTTTTCAGAAACTTAGCATACTTGGGTACATCTCTAATAGCTTCTAGCAACGGAATATTTATGCTAAGACCTCTTACCTTGTTAAAGAATTTTTGATAATCAACCATATCACCCTTCTTTTGAACTCTCGATGGAAATGGTGGAGGAGGACGGTTTATTATAATATCATTTTTCTTTTTCAAAACTTCAATAGGTCTTTCCACTTCTTCTACCTCAACTTCTTTATCCTTATCCACCACATCTTTTTCTTTTCTAACAACGTCCTTCTCTTTCATAACAGGAAAAGGAGGTGGGGGAAGCTTCTTACCACTTCTGAGTGAGATAACATTACAATATTCGTATTGGACAAGAGCCTCTGATTTACTAGGTAGCTGTCCTTGTGGCCGTTGTTGCAATTGTTTTTCCATCTGAGTTATCTGATTTTCTAACCTTTTAATTGCGGTCTCAGAAGTTTGCTGACTTTGGATCTGAAGCACGATTAATTTCTCTACAGTTTTCTGAAGGTTATTTGTATCTTCTTGTGGTTGCGCAGGTAAGGCTTTCTGGTTTATGGTGTCATCATAATTGTCTTGAGGAGGTTGTCTCTGAGCATAGTTTCCTTGATTATGTCCCCCTTGATAATTATTCTGAGGTCTAGGATTATAGTTGTTACCTTGGGGACGCGGCTGATATGCGTATGTCGGATTTGCTACCCCATTAGGATTTGAATACTGAAACCCAGGATGGTTTCTGTTAGGTTGATATCCATTACCATTCGAATTAAAATTTCCTCTGTTGGAAACAAACATCACAGACTCTTTATTATTTTGACAATTCTCCCATGAATGATCATTCACACCACAATACTCACATCCATACACTTCTTGTGTAGCGTTCACTTCAACCCTTTTACTCGAAAAACCTTCTTTCACGGCTAACGTGAGTTGTCTCAACTGTTGTTCTAAAGTGGTTTGTATTTTGTTCTCTAAGGAGGTGAGCTTCTCTTCAATGATGACATTATTAACTCCCCCTTTAACTGGTGTTCTCACAGTATTCCAACCCACTTCATTGTCGACCGTTCTCTCCAAAATAATTCTTGCGTGAACGGGTTGAACTCGTAAAAACGCACCACCACATAATAAATCCAAATCTTTTCGTGATCTACCATCAAGACCGTTATAGAAAATTTTCAATTGTTGTTGATCTAAAAGGCCATGATTGGGGACTCTTCGTAAGCAATTCTGAAATCTCGACCAACTTCTACCCAACGCTTCATCATATTCTTGTCGGAAATGTGTTAACTCGAGTTGAGCATCTAACCTCATGTTGGACGGATAGTACCTATCGAAAAATGCAGCCTGTAACTGTTCCCAATTAGTAATCTTTCCTGGCTCTTGGGAATCATGCCAATCATTCGCTCTATCTATCAAGAAAAATATGAATGTATCAAAATACATTTGCTCTTTTGTTACTCCTTGAGTAATGTACGAATCGCAGATTTGCATAAATTTTTGTACTGCGCGAATTGGATCTTCTCTGGGCTTGCCACGAAAATTTCCGAAATTCTGAAACTGAGCTAACATACCCGAATCTGGACGAAATATCGGAACATTGATATTAGTTGAGCCAATCCCAAGAGGAGGAGCGAGGAATGGTTCTTGTGTTGGACCGGTAAGGAACCATGGATCAGCTACTTGGATTTGAACCGGAGGATTAGGAATAATTGGTGGCACTATTGGCTAGCCATTCGCATCTAGCTGAACTCATGGTTCATTATTATTATGGATATTAAGATGTGCCATTTCGTTAGCTAGTCTTTCTAATTCTTGTGCTTCTTGTTCTTTCCTTCTCTTGTTCGCAAGTCTGACTAATGATTCAGGATTATCAAGGATCGTAGGTAATGTCTCAAGATCCTTAAAGAGTCTCCTTCGCATACACCAAACCTAAAAACCTGAAAAAGATGAACAAACAAAGCGTAAAACTGAAAAATAAAAATGCAACTAACACTAAAGGATAAACATCGGGGTCACATGCTACCGTCCTCGGCAGCGGCGCCAAAAACTTGGTGGTCCTTTGTGTTTTCTAGAAAAATGCAAATAAGGATAAGAGAACCACAACCGCAAGTGTACAGTTGTCCCAAGTAATATAAGTGATAATACAAATTCGTTCTCAGGGACGAAATGGTTGACTCTAATGCTTACCAAATAGTAGTTAATTGCACGTGAAGCAAGTAAATGATTTTAAGATTGATTGTTTGTTTTTCTAATAACTAAGACAATTAATTAAAAGACTAAAGTAATGCAAATAATTAACTAGACGCAAGAAACTAAGTGTCTACGCAAGATGAGAAAGCAGTACTTGAGAGACGCAAGGGTTTCATCTAATTATCATTCATTTCATGTCATGTTTGAGGGACAAATTGGTAAGCTTGTATTGGTCGGGATTCGGAATTCTCCTTACCCCCGTCAGGGTGGACTAAGGAGCTACTATCAAGTGCTACAAACCCCGTCAGGGTGATTATTGTCCACTCTCAAGTGATTAAGTCTAATTTACCCAATAGGCCATAGGTTTAATTAAGCTCGTCGGAGTCTCTAATTTCTAACCTACATTCATTAACTAGGTCCGTATCTAAACCCCCCGTCAAGGTGATCCAATCGTCACTAACTGGAATAGCCTAGATACAAAGTCCTATGATTGATTCATGACTTCAATTATAGTAAATAAAAGCAAATTAATGAAAAATACAATTTACCCAATTTGAATTCAATTATTAAAATCCCAAATCCAAACACATGAAATAAAATCAAATTGGGATTAACCCATTATGCGTTCTCAAGCACTATTTAAGTTTAGCTCATAATTATTGAAAAGACAAAAATTAAAGAAATAATTGGGTTCATAATGTTTTACAGAATAAAATTAAAAAAACCTAATTACGGAGTTGAATTGGCTGAGGATTGGAGATATAGACAGTCTCCAGCTCTTGCTTCTTCTCTTCCTGCCTCTAGCTTCTTCTCTGGTGTCTGGCTCTTAAGCGTATGTTATGTTATGAAAAAGGTGTGTGAAAATAGAAGTCAAAAGTCCTTTTATAATGTTAAAAACGGATTAGGGCTTTTCTTAAGGATTAAGTGAATATTAGAAAAGCCCAAATCCATACTTAAGCCCAAATCCCGTAACTGCTGCACCACCTCCACTAAAACAGCTCTAACCGGCTCATTTCAACTCGGATTGACCTCATTCTAGTTGCTAAATTTCCGTAACGCAATGGGCAACAATTTCTCTTCACAAGTCAGAGGCTAAATCTACTCTTAGATGGCTCGGAATCAGTAGTCTTTGACAACTTTCCAGATTTACAGCTTAAAATAATCAATTCTTTCGGGATATTTCTTCTTGCTTTGACTTTATTACACGATCTTTGACTTTATTCTTGGCTTCCTCTCCTAGCTAGTATTCAAAACCTACAACTTTTAACTCAAAACAACCCATATTACGCGTAAAAGTTTAATAAATCGAAAATACTAAAATCCAGAGCGGAAAATTGGATTATTGCATATTAATACCAAAAGTCTATCTAAATAGTCAAATAAACACCAAAAATGATGTCTCCCAAGGGCCTAAAATTAGAACATTTAGGGAGACATCACAAATTCAATTAGCGGAACAATCTATTACCAAGCAAAACCTCAAGCATTCATCTAATCTAGTTTATCTCTTCATTTATTTAATTAGTTGTTTAATTTTAATCTCATTCCTTAGTTTACTCTTATTTGCAATTACTTTACTTTTAGTTGAGAATCATTGAAAATCCAAACAAATATCTTTATTTGAATCATTTACTATTTTGTTTAGATTACAAAATTCATACCTTCACGCTAGAATAAATCACATCAGTCGCACTTAATCCCTGATGAATACTTATCACTTTTGCTTACTTTTGATCTGTATGGCTTCGGTTTGTCACCCTATTCTATCGTTGCATTTATTTAACACTAGGGGACGACGAGTAGTAGACTTGATATCCCGTTATTTGTGATATATTTTGGTACTTCCAAGACATCATTTTGGATTTTTTTTAGATTAATAGTTGGGTTTTATCCATTACTTTATCATAATTTGAGTTCTTAACTATTATGTGAGATTTCTCGTGTTTTAGAGCAATTGGAGATAGTTTATGTAAAGATTGTGTAACACTTAAAACTTGAAGGATCCGAGGATGTATAGGACAAAATAAGGAGTCAATAAGTTAAGTAAACTCCCAAGATGAGTGGATTTGAGACCAATACAAGGCAAAAAGTCAAAAGAGTCAATAGAAGCTAAAGTACCAAATCTGGAAATTCATCTTTGTCAAGTTAGAAAAATCATGACAATTAATTGGAAAGGAATCTGAGAATTCCCTTATGAAATAAGATTTACCTTGAAGTCTAGTTGGTGTGAGAATAGGTGGCACTCAATTCTGAGGTGAAATGAAAAAGTTATGCACATTTTGTCAAGATAACTTCAGTGGTCTAGATTTAAGAAAGAAGGTTCTGAACCATGTTTGACCCAATTTCTAGGCCCAAGACTTAAAACTCTGAACTTTAGTAGTATAAAAAGGTTATTTTCAGCTTGTTATTGACAACCTTGTTTATTTTTAATTTTTGGAGCAAGAGAGAAGTAAGGAGAGTAGGGTAAGGAACCACACAACACGATATTTCATCTTTGTAATTCTTTTTTCCTCAAACTCCATATTATATCTTCAACTTCATTTTATTTTCTTATAATTCATGTACGAGCTAAAGTCTTAATTATTTTGGAATGTCTTAATTGGGAACCCTATTGATGAATATTGTGATTATTTATGATTATTGGGATTTCTAGAGTTTAAATAAATTTGGTATGTTTAATTGATTATTAATTTGTTTTAGTGCGAATCTTTTTTTAAAGGCCACATAAATTTGAATTCCTTAACTTATGAACTACACCCAGAAGGATACATGACATGTGGATCTATATAATAATCGTATAAATTTATATTGAAAATTGGAAAACCTAGATAGTTTATATAGATGTTATGTGGGTTTAGTCTAAAAACACCCTATAAATTGCATAGATTTATTCGGGGAGAGCTCCTAGAGTTTGAAGGCTGGTTTGATCCTATTTACCCGAAACAGACTAAGGTGAAATTTAAAATACCTGTTAATGTGAAAAATACTAAATTTTCCGTTGATCCATTGATCAAAATATTTATTGGTTTAGTAAATGAGTAATGATATTCCAAGGTAATTTCTTTCCTATTGAAAAACCTTTAATTTAGTTTACTTTTATTATTTCTTTTAGTTTTATCTTAGTTCAGTTTTATTTTAATTATTAAAATTAAATATTTACTATGTATTTTTAGCATAATGAATATCCTAAGCATTAGTTAAAAGTTACTTTATAATCCTTTTGGAGACGGTTTTACTTACAAATTTTACTACTCGACGACTCGTTCTCTTTTGGGACGTATTCTCCTTAGTGCAAATTTATATCTCACTCAGAGAGCTACCATGACAAATTTATATTAGACTAAAGGATATTTAACCGGACCTCCGAACACTTTGCAAACTCCTTCAAACAATTCATAAGAATCTTCATGGATCTCGGGTCCCTTATAGCCATAAGCATCTGATTTTGTGCAAACTCCGAACAAGCTTTTGGTTTTTTCGCTTATTGGATATGTTGCCGGAAAAAGTCTCTAGATATGGAGAATATTAGACGAATTGTGAGAGAATAGAAAGTTAGGTGTAATACACCCAAGTAGTTGGCTTGTCTTCAAATTTGATAAAGATGAAGATAGGAGAAACGTTCTTGCAAATAGACCATTTATTACTTATGGAAGAATGATCTTGATTACCGAGATTCCGTAATTCTTTGATTATGGGAATCTCGAGATCACAAAGATACTTACTTGGATAATCTTGCAAAACATTTCGAAACAAGCTCGCACTTTTCATGGTTTGGCGAAAGTTGCTTCACAAGTGGGAAAACCTTTACGTATTGGTGGTATTACTATTGAGACTGAAGTGTAATATTTAATTAGATAATAATCAAAGAACAAGAGGTTTTAAAAAGAATACCTCTTGAAGAGTAGCGGAATTGAATCGATTAGGAGTGATAATCTTGCGGCCGTGGATCTTCTTACGAGAAGAGAGACCTCTATATCCACAACCTAAGAGCCTTATGATTTTTGATCTATGTGTATTTACTGAATTGCAGAGAGAAGAAAAATAGAAGAGAAACGTTCGAATTAAATAGATTCATTAGTTTCTCTTCTGATATAACTCTGTCTCTTAAATAGTGGGTAAGTAGGAAGTGTTGTCAGATATACACGTATCTGATTTTATAACTTCCATAGTTATTAATTTTGAATTTTAAATTAATAACCTTATTTTTTAGTAACTTACTTTTGGCGGACTAAAAATATAATAAATAAATAAAACATAAATATTTATTCATATATTTTTCTTACATTCTCCCACTCGCCGATAGTTAAGTTACATCAATTTTATTGTACCAACGTCCCACTATCTTCTCATATACACACTTGCATCAAAGTATCATCATACTTGGCAAATAGGCCGTGCGACCGGCAAGCATACGAGCATACGTTACTAATAACCTGTTAGGGTACATAGTTGCTCAAATAATTCTCATTCGTTACGTATCCTGCAATACCCCAGACTAATAATTTGTTGTATCATATTTCAGTAACTCTGACCCCTTTAAATTTATATCACATCGTTTATGTGATCAAAAGAGTTCACTGACATGGTTTCATGTGTCTCACTACCATGTTATAGTCCAAATTGACTTACATGATCGGTATACCTGCAAGCACACACTTTGATACACAATTTTAGTCTTCCCTTTACACTTAGATCCTTTTACGTTGATTAGGTTGCTTTCCCAAACACACCCCATTAGACCGAATCATTCATGATCATTGGTAATATGTTCAAAGTAGCATACACCTAATCAAAATATCAAGATATAGTCAAAAGTAATAAGGGCACAATTAAAGGCATCACACAGTGAAGAGACAGGGATCGACTCTTAACTTCCTTCTGGTCGAAAGCACACGTGGTATGACACACGTGCTATGGTATTATTCATATAGCTCCAATTGTATGTCACAATTTTATAAATACCATACAGATATATAATTAGACAAGCCTCGTTGCCTAAGATGAGTTCTTCGACCGATCAACCCTTCTATGAAATCAATCAAGCAACTCATATCTGGCTATTATAGACTAAGTAGACAGTGGGATTCTACTTCGATCATAATATACGCTTAACATGTATCATCCATGTTTATGATCTCATCTTAACACTTTGTTAAGGCGACTATCTTAACTCAAGTTCTCTCAAGGGTTCTTCACTACTATGAGTTAGTCTCATCTTTGCGCACTTCTTGTGCCAAAGGCGATTGCCCGTGTGATAGGGCCAATCTCAGTCTATATGACATACATCCTTCCAAAAACTCACGCATTATAATATATATCAAACATGATATTATTAAAAGAAACAGTTAAATAAACATACTAATGAAAATATATACATGAATGCACATAAAATTGCAATATTCATACATTATATCTTGCTTAATCATATAGATCTAACAAATCAATATATATATATATCCCTTGGGATATCCTTTATGAATGATCAGCAAGCGTTTTGCGTGTGTGTATGTATTGCAAACCAACATGGTTTTGTGCAATAATATCTCTAACAAAAGTTATACTTTATATCAATGCGTTTGGTCTTACTGTGATATTTAGGAGCTTTCACACAAGCCTTTTCAGCTTGAGTATCACAATGTATAGTAACAGGACTTCCACTATTGCTTGAGAATCCTTAATGTTCAAAGAACCTTTTTAACCAAACAGCTTCTTGAACCGCAGCTGAGCATGTTACAAACTCAGTCCACTGTGGACAAAATTACACAGGTTTGTTTCTTGCTACTTCAAGAAATTGCGCAATTGCTTAACAAGAATACATGACCTGAGGTAGATATGCACACATATATATATCACTATCCCAAATGGCATAATATATCCTTCTAGGTGTAATCTACTTCCTCGAAAGCATAAGGCATGATCCATAATGCCTTTTAGATATCTCAATATCCTTTTCACAGCTTTCAAATTCTCTTGTCCCGGGTTTGACTGAAAAATGACTAACTAAACCTACCCCATAACATATGTCTGGCCTATTTCATATCATAACATATATATAAGACTATGGCACTGTATACACTTTCTATTTCTCTTCTAGAGTACTAGGACACATGTAGAGAGTTAAGTTTGTTCCCTTTTCTATAGGATTGTCAAAGGCATTGCATGTGGTCATACTAAAGCATTCGAGTATATTCATGATGCAAGGTTCTTGAGATAAAGATAATAGTCTTCTAGACCTATCTTTGTGAATCTTAACACCAAGAATATAATTTTCTTCTCCCATATCTTTCATATCAAATTGAGAAGCTAGACACTCCTTATTAGCTTGAATAAACTCTTTATCATTCCCAGCTAATAGGATGTCATCCACAAACGGAGATAAAATTACAAAAAAATTCTTGGAATGTTTAATAGTGGTCTTCACTTATCATCTCAAATCCATTTGATGAAATGACTTCATGAAATCTCAAATTCCACTGTCTCGAGTCTTGCTTAAGACCATATATTGATTTTAACAATCTACATACTTTATTCTCTTGATCTTTTGCAATAAAACTCAAGGGTTGTTCCCTGAAATTAATCTCGTCTAAATCTCCATTTAGAAATGCAGTTTCGACATCCATTTTGGTCTTCCATTTCTTTTCTCCATTCATTCTTAGCAGGACATGAAAGTGCTTCATTTTCTATTACAGGTTCTTCCTTGTCTTGTGGAGTTATCATAAAGACTTCTCCTTCGATTTCAAATCGATGACGAGAAACTAAACCTCTAGCACTTCTCTTAGGATGAGAATCTTGAGAAATAGGATTATTAGATGATGTAATGGTTTCAACTGTCTCAAGTTATATAGGATTGCCATTCTATACTTCTTGAGTATGTGTTACCTCATCAGGTGTCCCATTTTATTGTATGTCATCCACCCGATTCTCATTATATTCACATAGAATAGAATTTATATCAACCTCACCTCTACTAAGAAAATCATTCTTTAAGAATGTAACATCTCGTGATATTATTTTAGGAAGACCTCCATCATTGTGTTCTCCAATAAACACATATCCTTTAGAGTGGTTGGGGTGCCTCTTGGACCTAATTTTCCCATATTTATGAGATAGACCATGAACATAACATGCCGACCCCCAGGATAGCAAGTAGTTCAGAAGGAGTTGATGGAACAGTCTTCGTGGGCACTCGATTAAGTATATAACTAATGGTAAGCAAGGCATCTCTCCAATAAGATATTGAAAGATTAGCTTGTGTCATCATAGACTTAACCGTTTCTAGGAGAGTTCCCCATCTTTCATCACACAGTTCTTTCAACTGTCTCAATAGATATTCACGTCCGCGATTAAGGTTTAAGGTTTTTCACCTTCCTCTCTAACTGATTTTCTACTTCATTGAAATATATCATAAGAACATTTCAATGCTCCAGATTTATGAAAATCAGGTAGACATCACCAAAACTAGTGATATCATCTATAAAAATGATGAAATAATGTTCCCACATCTATTTTGCACATTTATTGAGTCACAGATGTCTGAATGAATTACTTTCAATGGGTACTCAACTCGTTTAGCCTTTTCAAATGGTTTTCGTTTTTCTTTACCTGCTAGACAATATTCATAAGTTGGAAAGTCGACTTCAGTCAATGAACCCAAAAAGGTTCGCCTTATCCAACAAATTCATGCGGTCTTGACCAATATGAGCTAGTCTAGCATGCCATATACTTTCTTCTATGTTAGAATTACTGGAAGAAGTATTAGTAGAAAAACAACCACTTACATAATAACTATTGAACGAGTTATCATCATCTAGTACAATTAAACCATGATAAATAAAACCAGAACCATAATACTTAGCGTTATAATAGATATCCACTTGTATGTTACGAAAATGCATATTAAAACGTAATCCTAGAAGAACAGTGACTAAGACCAAGTTACGTCGAATGTCAGGTGTGTAAAGTACATTAAGCAGGTACAAGGTATGACCAGTTTGCAAGTTCAACTTGTAAGTGTCAACTCCTTTGTCTACAACCTTGTTGTTGTCTCCTACATAAATTCATCTTGTTCCCTCTGGAATTAGATGATACTATACATATGCATCTCGGTCTTTAGCTATATGGTCTATCGCTTCTGAATCCACATTCCACAAAGGATTAGAATCAGCTAGCAATATAGTACTAGTAACATAAGTAAAGTTACAAGAAGTAAATGACATTGCTATCTTTCTCTGCACTTGCGAGCAAAGCGACCAATCTTGTCACAACTATAGCATTTCACTTTACTCTTGTCTTTCTTATACCAAAATCGTTCTTTTTTTTATCGTTACCACCATTCTTGTTCTTCTTGGAAGCATGCTCAATTTCGCTACTCTTCCCATTGTTCTTGCACTTCATGCCAGGACTTTTGTGGGAACTTGACTCATCAACATATAAGTCTGACCCTGAGGCTTAATTGCATCAAGACGTTCATCTTCCGACGTCACATGACGAGCAACATCATCAAAAATTTTGATGTCATCATTTTGAGTCAAGTTTATCTTTATATGCTCCCACTTATTTGAAAGAGATCGAATAACAGCTTGAACCTAATGTTCATCAGTAAGGTTATGACTTGCAGTCTTAAGTTCCCTAATCATGTTAGACATCTCCTGGAGATGTTGTTGCATGGTTTGATTAGGCTTCTTCTTGTAAGTGTCAAAACTTAATGATCAATTGACTCAACTTAGACATAGTCGTAACCTAGTACTTTTCATTAAGAGTTTTCACGTCTCGTGTGAAGTGGGGCATTATTGACACTCACAAGCAAGATCTTCATCCATGGAGCTTATCAAGATGCCTCTTACAGTGGAATCTCTCCTTTTCCACTTCTCATAAGCCTCCATGTCCCTTTTGTTTTGAGCTGTGTTGCCTTCCTCAGGCTGAGCCATGACATTGTTAATAACCTCAAGAATATCTTGTTCCTCAAGAACATAATGTATTTTGAGTTTACCAAATGTATAATTCTCACCATTCATTTTGTCTCCTTTGAGATCATCAATGAGGTTTTTTTTTTCATGTCATTTTCTTATAAAGTAAGAGATTTCCATTAGCATACAAACAATTATTTAACTACCCAATGCTATTAATGCAAATATAATGAACAAGAAAGATAACAAAATAAGTGATAAAGAAAGTTCACTATGTTCCCAATCATGAATCACCATATTTTGTTCGTCTTAACCATTCATTTAATTTCACTAACTGCAAAATAAGTTCCACTAGAACTCCCACTTACTCTAACATGAATAGAGCTAAATAGTATTGAAAAAAAAACAACTAAAACATATATTCAAAGAAACAAGTTGAATTCATACATAATGAAAAAAAAAATCGATAAGCAAATAACTGAATTAAAGGAAAACAACTAATGCAATATCCAACAAACAATGATTATAAAAAAAATATCAAAATCAAACTATTAAGCAAACTTTCAAAACATTAACTTAGGAATGGACTCCTTAAAGTTTGCTTCCTCACAAATCAAACTACTAAGCAAACTTTCAAAACATTAACTTAGGAATAGACTCCTTAAAGTTTGCTTCTTCACAGTAGTTTGAGAATGCATCCCACAGTTGTACTGGTCCGACCAAGTGGAGGTAATTTAATGATTCCACAAGTGGGATTCAGTCAAAACATAGACTAGCTAATAATATCTAACTTGTCTACCATAAACATAGTCCTTGGGATACTCATCATCCCATAAGATTTCGAGATCCCTTCACAACTCTCTTGGTAAAGTATAGAGAAAATAAAAAAACCTTGTGTTCTTTACACATGTAATAACCCCAATCAAGGAAATCTTGTATCAACTTGTTCACAACTACTACATGTTGCAATAAAGTGTGATCATTTCTCATCTTATACTTTGTATGTGAATCGATATTGTCATTCGAAAGCTTGATTTTGTTCCAATGTCATTTCAACTTTTGGTCTATGAACCCGTAATGGTCCACTAAGATTTCTTACTTTCTTGTGGAGCACTCTGTAATTTGGTAGTAGCTCGAGCCTTGATACTCGTGATCCCCGGGATCGTGTCCACACCATTTTTCTCTCTCTAGAAAAATAAGAACAGTCAAAGAAAATCACCAAAATTGATTAGGAAAAAAATATTTTGTAATAACAATATATAATTCCAGACACTCTACTAATCAACAAGAAGTTTAGATAGCATAAATAGTTAGATGGGTAGTCACTTGTTAAAGTAGCTTGAATTTGAACTCCATATTAGTCCATTTTGATTTTTCTAAAAGAAAAATTGCAATGTATTTTGGTTTTCTTAAAAAAATCATCCAAAATTTTAAAAGAATTGCATTACATTTTGGTTTTCTAAAGAAAAAAACATTTTGCACTCCGTTTCAGTTATCAGAAATATCACCAAAATTATGTTGCATCACCATTAATACGTCAGATAAAAATAATTATCCAAGAAAAGTGCATTTCAGTTTTCAAAAAATATCAGTATATTAATTCAGATGCACTATCAATGAGTCCATTGTATTCAGATTATATAATATTTAGCACATGTTATATGACATCTAGATAAAAAAAACTTATCAATAAACGTCCAAAAGCAATCAATTCGTTTATGCATGTATGACTCTCTTGAAGAGCAAAACAAAATTCCTTTTCTTTCTTACGAACAAAAAAAAATTCCATCAGATCCAAAGATTAATTAAAAAACTCTCGGATCAAAAATTAAAAGAACAAACAATGTCCTTTTTTTTTCAACATGCACAACAGAAGAGAAGAAAAAACTTTATCTCTTGCACCGTTCTTGTTTTTTTTATTTTTTTGTTTCGACAGAAAGAATAAGAAAGAAATATTCACAAAAGAAATTCATCACAAATCAATAAATTTAATAAATATTACTTGCTCTGATACCAATTGTAATATTTAATTAGATAATAATCAAAGAACAAGAGGTTTTAAAAAGAATACCTCTTGAAGAGCAGCGGAATTGAATCGATTAGGAGTGATAATCTTGCGGCCGTGGATCTTCTTACGAGAAGAGAGACCTCTATATCCACAACCTAAGAGCCTTATGATTTTTGATCTATGTGTATTTACTGAATTGCAGAGAGAAGAAAAATAGAAGAGAAACGTTCGAATTAAATAGATTCATTAGTTTCTCTTCTGATATAACTCTGTCTCTTAAATAGTGGGTAAGTAGGAAGTGTTGTCAGATATACACGTATCTGATTTTATAACTTCCACAGTTATTAATTTTGAATTTTAAATTAATAACCTTATTTTTTAGTAACTTACTTTTGGCGGACTAAAAATATAATAAATAAATAAAACATAAATATTTATTCATATATATTAGTTGTGATAGCGTTTGTGGATTTGGATTTGAGTAAGGAACGGAAAACCGTGATAGGTTTTGGATCACACTATGGAAAGAAACATCGAGTTTAAGTAGGATGTGAAAACTTACCCTTGTTGTAATAGATGTAAAGCCTTTGGGCATGTGGAAGCTAAGTGTTTCTATGAAGTTGGGTTAAATGTTAGAGATGGAGAGTATAATATAGCTGTGAATCGAGTTTTTAAGAAAAATTTGGAATCAAGTGCTGCTGGAAATTCTGGAAAACAGTACAGGAGTTTTTGTGAGACTTCTAATGCTAATAGGGCTGTAAACTGGCAGCAACGTGGTGGGGTTAAGTCCTCTGCTGGGTTTGACTGATCAAGAGGAGAACATGAAATGGGTGCAGCGAAGAAAGTTGTACAGTGTAGGCGAGTAGAGGCTGGGTTGACCGAGCATTGAAAGCTATGTAGGTGACTAAGTTGGGCTGTGATGGGAGAAATATTCATGCTGGGTTTGACCGAACAAGTTTGATTGTTCGTATTAGAGATGAATTTGCTGGGTTTAACTGAGCAAGAGGAGAACCGAAGTTGAATAATGCGAGCAAAACTGATCAGTATATGCGCAAAGGGGTTTGACCGAGCTCCGGAAAGTACGCTAGTTAATGAGCATAACTGTGATAAAGCGAGTGTTCCTGTTGAGTTTGACCGAGCAAGAACTAGTGTTCATCTTAGCTGTGACGTTGCTGGGTTTAACCGAGCAAGTGGGGAAATATCAAAGGACAGTTTGTGTAAGCTCGAACAGTGCAGGTGTAAAGAAGTTAGGTGTCACCGAGCTTTGAAAGTAGCGCGGATTGCTAAACAATGGTGTGATGGGATGTGTGCTCCTGTTGGGTTTGATCACCAAGCAGGTGCGGGTCTTGAATTACTGTGTTTGACCCAGTAACTAAAGGACTTAATAGTATGAGTAACAGTGTAGCCCTGCGAAATAATTGCGCTGCTGCAGAAATTTTGAAATTCAAGAACGCTGAACTTGTGTATTGGATGCTACTGTTTCCTGCGGTAATATTGATGACTATTTGCTCGACCAAACAGTGGGTATAGTGGATTCAAAACTTGCTTCGGGTAATTGCAGTAAACAAGTGAATAAGGGGTGTTGTGATGCAGTTTCTTCCACTTATAGGCGAGCAGCTCTTAGGTGTGAAAACACTGCTGCAGAATTAGATTTAAATTCAAAGTTTAGTACAAATAGTTTGAAGTCTAATTGTCGACCTATGCAGCTACATGGGAGTACTAATTTAGATGGTGATTTTGCGAGTAATTCGAGTAGTAAATTAGTGATTAAAAGACCGGGTAAAGAGCCTTTGGGTTGAATATCAGAATCTACTTCAAGAGCTATGGTAGTTTATGGGTTGGACAATGAGAAAAAGGAACAGTTTCAACTTGTGGTGACTAGAAAACCAAAGAAACGCGAGTCTTATGAGAGGAAGCTTATTCAAGCTAAATGGAAGAGGAAAGAGTGTGATAAAATAATATTAAAATAAGTAAGTATAAACACTCTCACTTTCACGTTACTCACTGCAAGTATCACAGGTCGTACGCAAGTTTTAATGATAAGTTCAGATTCGTTCTCAGGAACTTAGTGTGTTATACGAATGCATTACAAGAAAGCGTAGTAATAAATAGCTCAATGAAATTAAAGACAAGACAAGTAAATATGAATAATTTGATGACAATAATGATTAATTAAACTAGAGACAATAAAATAAAAGATGTAAGAATAAGATGAGAAGTGTAGCTTAGATTTGCTAGTATGCACTTATCCTTCTATTTCGTCTACTAGTTAATAAGGGTGATAAAGCTCTTAAAGTAAGTAGTCATGATTCTATATTACTCCTAACCCCCTTCCGGGTGGATTTAGGTGCCCACCTAACAATTACCAGGGGACTTGGGTAAAAGGGGACCCTGCGCAATGATCGGTGGTTAAATCTCAAACCCTAATGACTATCTAGTTAGGCAAGCCCTTCCGGATCACTACCGCACACTAGATGTTTATGTGGTGTTTCAATAATGAGACACCCCTTCCGAGTGACCATCTAACTACTATTAATGGGGTAGTCTATACTCATGCATTAGCAAGAACTACGACCAATAAACCAAAGGACATAAAACAAATATAAAGGTTAAGAAGTTAGAATCAATTTAAAAAGGTTTTCCCAAACAAATTTAGATAGAAAAAAATAGAATTCAAAGATTATACATATGCAAAACCCAAGTTATGGCAACTTTAGTTCATGCTTGAAAAAGTAAAACTAAAATAAAGATACATACTGTCAACTTGCTTCTTTTGAATGATTTCTTGAAACTAAGGACTAATAATTGAGCAAGGACATGTTTACAATGATAGGAGGGTGTATGTGTAGGTTCTAAGAAGACCCTAGGTCGAAATTGGTGAGTAAAAGGTAAGTAATTTGACTCCAAGTCCAAGTCCAACTCAAATTAATTTCCTAATATATCGGAGATGATAAACACTACTCACTGTTTTGATCATATCTCCTTCGTTACTGGTCCGATTTTTGCCTATTTTATATCAGAACGACCGCAGCGAAAATATATATTTAATATTTTGAATGCTCATTCAAATTACTATCATATTTGAAGTTATATTCACTTTAGTGGACGTAGATGTAGAATTTCAGATTTACATGGCATCTTTTTCTTGTTTATTTTATCTCTACTTCCTTTTATCTCTTGATTCCTTTCATATCTTCAATACTTATCTCTTTAGAATTGATTTGGAATCTAATTATATTCCATAAACCTAAAAAGCTTCACATTAACACACAAATTAAACCAAATATGCTCTAAAATAATAAATTATCAAATCAAGACAAAAAATGAGAATTCATCAAACTACGAATAAAAAAATATAATTAAATAACCATATACACCTAAAAAGATGTCTCCGACCTAAATTATTATGTCACAAATAGGGAGACATCACTAAACGTGAATGTACCCGACTAAAAATAATGTATTGGAGAGCTAAAAACGCTATCTTAGGAGCTCAAATATGGGGAAACCCACCAATACCTTTTAATGATTATTACACCTTGGAATATTAGGGGTTTCTGCTCTACCCAAAAGAGACGAGGTGTTGCAAACTTAATTAGGCAGATATTGATATTTTGGGTATTTTGAAAATTAAGAGTAATACTAAGTGTATGCTTATTGGTTGGAAGTATGTTAATAATTTCGATCTTGTGGAACATGAAAGAATTCTTGTTGTTTGTGACCCGGATAAAGTGCAAGTGGAGATCATTGAAAGGACACCTCAAGCTATTCATTCTAAATTTGTGTGTAACAGTGTAAGGTAACATCTATTAGCCTTTACACCTCTGTGTTAAATGATAAAAATTTGCGAAGAAATTTGTGGAAGAACCTTATTGATCTTGCTTCTACATTTGATGATCCGTGGCTCCTCTTGGGAGATTTTAATAATGTTCTTGCTTCAAATGAGAGGATTCAAGGGCAAAATGTTACTTTGGGTCATTATGAGGAATTTTACGATTGTTGCAATTGGGCTTGAAGATGTACGATTCTCCGGATAATTTTTAATAGGGATAATAATAATGTCCTTAGTAAAATTGATCCTGTGTTGGGTAATTGGAAACTAGAAGCTTCTGATCATTATGTTCACGCGAAATTCTTACCGAAGTCTAGTGTTTTTTATCACTCGTCTTGTGTAATTTCATTATTCTTACAACATGTTAATAGAGTTGTTCCGTTTCGGTTCTTTAACATGTGGGTAGATCATACGGATTACAATCTTACGGTGGAGAATGGTTGGAATAGGAGCCTTTTCTGAAACAAAACAATATATTATATTCTAAAAGCTAAGGGCTTTAAAATTCTATTTGCAAAATCTAAATAAGGAGCATTTCACATATTTTTGACATACCTAAAAAGGTGAGGGAAGATCTTGAAAAGGCCGAGGTAAATTTCCAACAAAACTCAACTATAGATGGTAATTTTGATGTTTTAGTTGGGCTTAGACAAAAGGAAAGAACCCTTGAGAAAATCAAAATTAGTTTTCTCCACCAAAAAGCTAAACTTGGCTATACTCTCAAGAGTGATAGATGTTCTATACTCTTTCATGGTCTTATGAAGAGTAAAGGAAGAAACGTTCTGTTCCTAATATTGTACACTCCAATGGTGAAGTTTCTACTTTGTGTGACCAGGTGTATGATGCGTTTGTTGATCAATTTAAGGCTTTGTTGGGAACTAAGGATAATACTTCAAATATTTATTTCGATGTGTTTAATTGGGATAGAATTTTTTTTTTGCATGATCAAAGGTGTGGATATATGTAGATATGTAACCGATCTTGAAATAAAAGAGGCTATATTTCGTATTGCAAATGATAAAGCTCCCGGCCCTAATGACTTTTCTTCTATTTTCTTTAAACTATTGTGGGACATCATTGGTGGAGATGTAATTTTAGCGTTACGTGAACTTTTCTCTTCCAGTTTCTTGCTTAAACAATTAAATACTACGATTGTTATGTTGATTCCAAACATTGATGATCCGACTAGTGTTGGCCATTTTTCTCTATCTCTTATTGTGACGTGATATATAATGCGATCACCATGATTATTGTGGATCGGCTAAACCAATTCTTGATCAACTAGTGGATAAAACCCAAAACGCCTTCGTAGCTGGTAGATCGATGGTTGAAAATATACACCTTATGCAAGAATTATTAATGGAATCTAATAATAATAGTAGCTCCTCGATATGTACTATTAAGACCGATTTACAGAAGGCGTATGATTCTATTTCTTGGAATTTTATTCATGAGGTTCTAAACGGGTTGAATTTTCCGAGTAATTTTGCTGATTGGATTATGTCACTTCTCCATTTTATTCGGTGGCTATTAATGGTAAAATTCATGGCTTCTTCAAAGAGGAAAAAGACCTAAGGCAAGGTAACCCTATCTCTCCCTATCTCTTTATCCTTTGTCTTGAATATTTTTTTAGGCTTTTGAAGAAAAATACGATTCATGATTATAAGTGTTATCTGAAATATGATAAAGAAAAGATAACTCATCTTGCCTTTTATGTTGATTTAATGCTTCTTTCTAAAGGGGATAAAGTGTTCGTTAAGATACTTATGGATAACCTGAAAATTTTGGTGATTGTTCGGGACTTCTTCTTAATGTGGATAAGTCTAATATTTATTACGTTGGGGTAAATAATGATGATCTTGTGAACATTTTGGAAACAATACATTTGGATAAAAATGTGATGCCTTTTTAATATTTAGGTGTTCCTCTTGACTCTTCCGTTTTACTTTCAAGAGATTACAAACCTTTTTTTGACAAATTAGAAGGGTATTTTAGATTTTGGAATGCTTCATCCCTTTCTTTTGCAGGGAGATTGGAATTAATTAGATCAGTTCTTCAAGGTGTTATTTGTTTTTGTTTCACTATTTTTCAGGTTTCTATTTATATTCAAGATCATGTTATAAAAATTTGTAAGAATTTTTATTAGGATAAGAAGTCGTCACAAGTTAGTTGGAGTAAAATTTTTGTTTTAAAAAAAGAAGATAGACTTCGGTTAAAAAAATTAGGAATAAAACATTATTAACAAAAATGCTTTGGAAGATTGTTAATAAAAAAAGACTCTCGTTGGATGTCACATTCTTGTATGAGTATTAGGTGGCACATTTTTGTCCACAAATTCCAAATAATTTTTATTTTATGAGGAAATTACATTTTCCAGCCTACATAACACAAACATTATAAAAGAAGGCCCGGTTCCTTACTATTCCTTTTTAAAGTCCTTGGTTACCAAACTAGTTAGAACAGTTTACGTTTTTACCCTTACCATTAAATAAATTGTTATTTTCATTTTTTTTGTCATGAGTTTCAGATTCGTAATATATGTTTAAATGGGTACAGACCCAGGCCCGGATATGGGTTGATTCAAAACAAACAGTGCATATGATTCAATCCATTTTGTCACAAATAAAAGTGCATATGATTCAATCCATTTGTCACAAATGTTTCCATGTTCTTTTTTATTATTTTTCAATACATCCCCATTTACAAAAGGATCAACTAAAAACATTTTCCAGTTCTGGGTTACAATATTTTTACCTATGGGGCTGTACCCATTTGGGTCTATACCCATTTGGGTCTGTATCAAATGGTCCAAAGTCATATGCAGTCCTGTTGTGGTCAAATAGGATTTTTGGATGGTAAAGGGCCTGTGCCCAGTGGAGGGTTCATCTGCAAAAAGATAACAAACTAGTTGATTAAATTAAAAAACACAGAAAGAAAACAAATAGAGAACATTTTGACTCACCCATTTGGGCCTGCACCCATTTGGGCCTGTACACAGCCACCACTGTGACCTCGGCAGGGTTGCGGATGTGGGGCTGTCCCCATTTGGGCCTGTACACAGCCACCACTAACAGCGGCGAACTAGACCTGCATCACCAGACCTGCATCACCGATCCACACCACCATCACGAACTGCAGCGAAATCGACCCCCCTTTACCTGCATCGTCAAAGAAAAATGAAAAACACAGATGGGAAGGGAAGGATCTGGTTCTCGAAGGTCTGCAACGGCAAGGATCTGGTTCTCGAAGGTGGAGATTGGACTCGACTGCGACGTGGATCTGGCAGCGCGATAGGACGGAGGTGATGATGTCGCATCTCGTTGGACTCGATCTCGGAGGCGAGCTCGGCGGCGAACTCGGGGGCCACCTTCAGTGGGGGAGTGGGTTGTTACAGCGAGATAACGGAGAAGAAGGGGAGGGGCTGCGTTGGTTGCTATGGTGAAGGCGGTGTGGATGGCGGCAGTGGCAGCAGGGCTCCGGTGAAGTATCTCTGGTGGCTCCGGCAGCGACGGCAGGGGCAGCAGCGGGATGTGTGGTGCTTGTTTGTTGATGGCCATGGAAAGGGCGGCATCGTGGTGCTTCGTGAAGGAGGAAGGAGGAAGGGTGGGTGCTGGATCGAGAGAGAAGAAGGGCGGGGCTACGATGGTTGCTATGGTGAAGGTGGTGTGGATGGTGGCAGTGGTTTGGGACGGTGGGGTGGGGTACGAAGTGGGCGGTAATGGTGGACGGTGGGATGGGTTGAGAGAGAAGAGAGGGGGGCTTACAAACTCTAATATATATTGATTTTGTGTTTTGGGTTTTGCAGTATATAATACCTAATGGGGAGGGCATATTGGGCTTTTATCATTGTGTAACTAGATACTTAGAGGGAAGGACCTATATTATAAATGTCCATGTTGTTGGGACCGTAATTTATAATTGCCCCTTATTTTATCTATACTTTATTTGTTATTCTTTTGTCAAATATTTGTTTGCTTTATTTAATACATATGAGACTATTTCCATTAGCTTTCAATTAAGTTACCTTTTTGTTTTATTTCTTTTTTTTTCTATTTCAAATTTCTTTTTTTTTCTAAGATTTGAAAAAGAAATAATATAACTCTAAATTTAAATTTTAGTCATTTAATAAATAAAACTTTTATATAAAATAATCAAATTACACTAAGTGAAAAATCAAAATTTATTTTTGATAAAATATATTCAAAATCACGAGATATCACGACTATGTAAAAATTTAATATTACTAATAACATGATATTTATACATATTGATAGAATCGTACACAGTAACTTTATGAATTGTGTTGCCCGGTGACGAATTTAGAAATATAAATAATGGTGAGCTTAAGTGATTCGATTTGTCTCCACTTTTGTCCGAAATCAGAATCATATTTGTTAAATACATAGAAAGAATCTGGGACCAAAACCTTTTATTTTTTAAGCTCATAATCATTTATATTTCTAAATTCGTCATCGGGTAACACCATTCATAAAATTACTGTGTACGATTCTATCAATATGTATAAATATTGTATTGTTAGTAATATTAAATTCTTACATAGTCGTGATATCTCGTTATTTTGGATATATTTTAAAAAAATATTTTGATTTTTAGTGGTAATTTGATTTTTTTATATACAAGTTTTATTTATCAATGACCAAAATTTTAAGTTTAGAGTTAGACTATTTTTTTTCTCAAATCTTAGGGAAAAGAAATTGAAATAGAAAAAAATGGAGAAATAAAACAAAAAATTAACTTGAATTTTTTTGTTCCAAAGTAACTTGATTAAAAGCAAACGGTATTACTCTCATATGTATTAAAAATTTGACAAAAGAAAAACAAACGGAAGTATAGATAAAATAAAAATTATATGGAATTTGTGGACAAGAATGTGCCACCTAATACTCATAGAGACTCATAGAGAATCCTACCCTAAGTGGATTTATGGAAAGTATTTTCAATCTGTTAGCTTTTGGGAATGGAATCCTAAAAAGGGAGATTCTTCTCTCTTAGAGAATTTGTGGGAGCCAAAGGAGGTTATTCGTGGTTCAATTGGTGTTGAGGGTAGAGAGTGCATCATGGTTAGGTGATTCTTTTTGGGAAATGAGCATCCTATAATTCATGAGGTATCAAGTGCAATTTTTTATCCTTTATATAAGAAACCTTATGATTTGTTTTGTCAAAATACTTTTGCAAAACCTTGTAATATCATTTGGGATTCTTGTGTTACTCCTAAACATGTCATCGTTGTTGGATGACATTGAGGGAGAGGCATAAAACAATAGATCGCATGACTAATTTGGAGTTAGATCCACTTTGTGTTTTATGTAGTGAAATTTTTTGAGTCAAATAAGCATCTTTATTTTGATTGTGTTATGCGAAGAATATCTTGGATGAAATAAAGAAATGGTTAGGGATTAATATGGGGATTAATACTCTCTTAAGTGCTTTGAAGTGCCTAAAGAAATTTAAAACTCGAGAGAATTGGAGAATAAAGACATGGAAGATTGATTTTGGAGCTACCGTATATTGTATTTGAAAAAAAATCACCTTCCTACAAGAATTATTCAACCTTTAGGGAAACGGTCATCAAGGAAGTCAAGTGGTATATTTTTTCTATTTTGTATTCCTTGTTCTCTAATCATTCTTTTTGGATGATAGTGAAAAAATAGCTTGTACTTATATAAATTAGTTGTTTTTGTTCTTTGTTATTAGATAGATAACTTCTTTGTATAATGTTTTATTTATTTATTTATACAACCGTTAAGGTGTTCACTCAACCAAAAAAAAGAGAAATAAAAAAGCAAATAAAGCACAGGCGAATGAGTTTTTTTTTAAGTTAACATTTTTTTTTATAAATAATTGGCAATCTTGAATAAAAATGAAAGTAATTTCAGATTTGGTATAAGGACGATATCCCGAACATTGCCCTTAAACAAATCTAAAATTACTTTTCCTTTTATGCTAAATTGCCAATTATTTATGGGTGAATTATATATAGGGTCTTGGAGACTAACTTTCTTCTCTATAGAGTAGTTTCTAAAATGTCATTCTTCTTAGGGACCTGAATTTTGACAATTGTCTTTTCTACCCTTGGAGTATAAATACTCTCAGATTTCTGTTTCTCTCTCCATTCTCCTCAGATCCGCTAGATTGAGTTTCCAAAAAACGCTCTCGTTTCTCTCTCCTAATTCAACCGCCGAATCAAATACTCTATCAAATCAATAGCAAACGATGAGTAGCGGAGATTTCGACAATGATTCTGGTGAAGATAAGAAGGTTAGCAGCGTTGTTTGAGTACTCTATGATTGTAATGGTTTTTTTTTTGATTTTTGCTCTGTAAACTCATGATTTGTGGATAATACTCTCTGTTTGATTCGAATATGCTTGAGTTTGTATTGGGATTTTGTGATTTGAATATGTTTTCACGGTTTTATGGTCGATACTCACTGATTTTCTGGGTTGTGTAGTTTTTGCATGTGTACTCTTAGTTTTTGGCTCGATACTCTCTGTTATTTGCTGAATACTATACAGATTTGGTGAAATACTCTACGTTTTGATATGAATATGAAGCGTCTTTTCTGGGTTTTGTAGTTTTTGCATGTGTACTCTTAGTTTATGGCTCGATACTCACTGTTTTGATATGAATACTCACTAATTTTTATGGGTTTTGTAGTTTTTGCATGTGTACTCTTAGTTTTTGGCTCGATACTCTCTGTTGTTTGCTGAATACTATACAGATTTGGTGAAATACTCTACGTTTTGATATGAATATGAAGCGTCTTTTCTGGGTTTTGTAGTTTTTGCATGGGTACTCTTAGTTTATGGCTCGATACTCACTTTTTTGATATGAATACTCACTGATTTTATGGGTTTTGTAGTTTTTGCATGTGTACTCTTAGTTTTTGGCTCGATACTCTCTGTTATTTGCTGAATACTATACAGATTTGGTGAAATACTCTATGTTTTGTTATGAATATGAAGCATCCTTTCTGGGTTTATCCTTTTGCATGTGTACTCTTAGTTTTTTGCTCTGTACTTTGATGATTCTCTGGAATACTCTCTGTTTGTTATGGAGTACTCTGAGTTTTTTTGAGTTGTGAATACTCTTAGTTTTGTTATATAAAAAACTGTGAGTATTCTTATTAGTATTATAAAAAACAGAGAGTACTTTGAGTTTTGTGTAGTAAAACTTAGAGTATTCTCTAATTTGTGTTTCAATACTCAGAGTACTCTCTGTTTAAGTAGTAAAATTGATCTTGTTGTTGTTAAACCATCTACAGAATAAAAATAAGGCTATACAGTATAGATCAAACATCAATAGATTACTAGGAATCATGAAGATTCATGGCATGACTGAGAGTCACTTATCAGAGTGCAAAAGGACACCGTTTTACAGGCTCTGGAAAGGGTTGTATGACAGAAGGGATAAATATACGTCTTTGAAGAAATCAGACGTGCTAATTAAACAAGTTATAGACAGCTATTCAACCGTAAGTAGTAGTTTTGTCATCGGTGGCAGAGAAATCCAAATAACGGAGAAGGAAATAAAAATACTCTTAGGCATAGAATGTGGACATGATCATTTGCCAAAGCAACTTACAAATGAGGGGAACAATAGGTCGAGTTGGTATAGAAGGATGTTTGGAAGTGCAGGTAAAGTAAATTTGAAAGATTTAAGTGACAAAATAGCAGAGGTAGTAAAAACGTTTGAAGGTAAGGAACTAACGTTAGAGGCCCGTGAAGACATTGCAAATTTGTTAACCATATATACTTTAACATCGTTGTGTTTATCGAAAAGACATTACCAGGCCAAGCAGTTACACATAAGTATCTGCGAGGACTTGGATAGAGTAAAAGATTACAACTGGGCTGGAGAAATGCACAGTTACATATTTAGGTCAATAAGAAAATGTTCAGATACATCCCGAGTAAAGGGGGTTTGTTTGTTTTGTTGGTAAGATGATTGTATTAAATTGTGTATTAAACTTTTAAAGTAAAAAAATGTAATATAGTGTTTTTTTCTTGTAGCCATGGCTTTTCAAACGTGTTAAAGATCTTGGAAGATTGAAAGAAGAAGATGCAGTTCCTAGATGTCTAAAATGGGAGTGCATGCTGGGAGCTAGCAAAATCAAGTTGGACTCGGTGAAGAAGAATAAGGTTATGGAATAGGTTTATTTATGAGAGTACTCTAAGTTTTAATATACGAAAACTAAGAGTACTCTTCTTTTTAGACTTTGAAATCATGAGTACTCTGATTTTTTCTATGAAAACTCTGAGTACTCTGAGTTTTTCTATAAAAACTGTGAGTACTCTTAGTTTTCCTATAAAAACTGTGAGTACTCTCTCTTTTTTCGTAAAAACTGTGAGTACTCTGAATTTGTTTGACTTAAATACGCAGGTAAGAAGGAAGGAGATACAACCAAGTGATGTTGAAGAGGGATGGCTGGTATATGAGCGTGATAACAACAACGGAGCGATTGACAGAAATGAAGGAGAGTGTAGTGGGACTGTTGAGAAAGCTGGTGGAGAAAAATTGGATGATTTGAATGAGGATGGAAAGGAACATGATGGAAAAAGAGTTTCAGATGATGAAGACATAAACGTTGATGGTTGGATGAACGATAATAGGGATGGGTTAATGGTTGATGTTAATCGTGAAGATGAGAAAACTGAGAGTATAGGTAAAATTAATGAAGATGTTGAAGTAGTGGAACCTGAAGAAAGAGAACAAGTAGAGGAAGGGAGTAAGTTATCAAACAATAATGAAGATGTTGGAGTAGTTGGGGAGGAGGGTTTAAATAAAAAAACCCTCCTATCGATACAAACGAAGAAGGGTGTGTTACGGAAATGGAGAAAGCTTGTGGTAGTGAGGAGGAGATGGAGATAGATGACTACATAGACGATGGCCCACCGAGAGGGGGTGAGGAAGTAGATAAAAATGAGATGGATGTTCAAAAAGATGAGAGTTTGAGCAAAGAAGAAGAAACAGATTTGAATAACACGGTGGGGATGGTGATTCACAAGGTTGGCACAATCAGATTGAGGTTTACTGGTGAAATAGAAGAAGGTAAAGATTCTGCAGATCCAATTGTTAAATCGTTGAGGGAAAAGTTGGTTGAATCAGGAAATGAAAGAAATCAATTAATCGATGAGCTAGAGTGTCTAACAGAGGAAAGGGATGAATACAAAAAAAGGTTTCAAAATATGAAGAGATGAAGACATCTATAGAAACACTGAAAAAAGAAAAGGCTGTAGTGGTACAGATAGTGGAGACATTGAGCAATCAGGTGAATAAAGAAGAAGTTAAAGGTAAGGAGTTGGAGGAGGCAATTGTGAGCCAAGAAGCGAAAATAAATAGACTTAGGGGGCAGATTGCAAAGCTGAAGGTGGATAAAGAGAAGCTGGAGACTGAAACAATTAAAAAGTACAAGGAGCATAAAGAAATAAGCGAGTGGTACAATGAAAGCCTGGAAGAACTAGAAAAGTACAAGTCGGAGTGTGAAAACCTGAGAGCAGCGGCGAAATTGTTGGAGAGTAATGAAAAAGACGGTGTTGAAGAAGCTGAAGAGAAAGGGGTGAATAAGGATAAAGAGGGGAATAATTCTGATTTGGAGTTGGTTGGTGAAGTAAAAAAAAATAATAAACGAAGAAGATCGTACAGATTAGCGACTCCAGGGTCGATAGAGAGAAATGTCAAGAAAAATAACCGTGCTGCAGCTGCAGCAAAAAGTGTAGATTCTGATTTTGTAGAAGAACCGAGAACCAAAAGAGTTAAAGTAACAATGAAACAAAAAGAAGGAGGGTGGAAAAAACAACCAAAAAGAAAGTGATTGGAAAAAAAATGAAGGAAAAGGTTGAAGAAACTGATAAGAAAAAAGTTGCAGATTTGAAGATAAAAAACACATATGAAGGGAAACAAGGTAAGCAAAAACAAAAGTGAAATGGAGAGGACACGGTTGATGAGAAGGATTATAATTTTCTTCTGCAAATTAAAGAAGAAAACTTGGGAGATGCAATATGGTGGGATAAAGAAAATGAATTAGTAGTATCAGGATCATATGCTTTTGCTGTTGCGCATAAAGAAATGATTGAAGTGCAGGTACACAAATTTAAATATGATCATATAGAAAAAAAAAATATTGGACATTGAGTATGTGATTAATAAATATTGCAAGTGATTGAAGCTATGCTAAAAATGGTACAAGAAGAATATGGAGTAAAAGGAGGGAAGTATGGTGTGACACACCAGAGTGCGATGAGCATGGTAAGAATACTCTGAGTTTTTCATATTGAAATATAAAGTAGTGAGTATACTCGGTTTTACTATATCAGTTCTTTGAGTACTCACTATTTTAGTATATACGAATTGTGAGTACTCTGTTATTTGATTATTGGAAACTAAGAGTACTCTGTGTTTTAATGAAGTTAAACTGTGAGTACTCTAAGAATTTAATAAACAAAACTGTGAGTACTTTGAGTTTTTGTATGAGTACTCTATCATTGAGAGTTTATTGTTAAATTATTCAATTTTGTTGCAGAGTTTAATTAAACAGGAGAACGTTGAAGCATGTCAGATTTATGTTGCAGATCCATTTTATAAAAATAGTCAAGAATATGCTTTCACACTATTGCTAGTGTTTGTTCAAGATGGTAGCTGTGGACATTGGAGTTTGTTGGTGTACAGCATAGATGATAAAGAATTTTTCCATTATAACTCTATCAAACCAAAAAATCCAGAGTCAATAGGTTCAAAGACAGAACAAACCGCAGCAAAGTATAGAAAGTTCTTGGTCATGTATTGAGGAAGATAAAACCAGGTAAAGAAGACAAATATATAATGACTAATGTAGATTGTGCTGAACAAGAACCAGGGAGTGTGGACTGCGGTGTTTTTGTAATCCTATGGTGTTATGGCTTTTATCGGAATGGGTTGATACGACAAAAGACATACATTCAAAAATATATTAACGAAGGAAGAGCCATGATTGTTCGAAAGTTGTTGCGCAGCAAATACTCGCAGTGCATCAACATGGGGAAAAGTGCTTAAATGATTAATCCTTGATATTTATTTATGTAATGAGTGTTGTGAGTTTGATTTAAGATTTAGACTTTGATTTAGACTTTTTGATGGTTTTTTATCTATGTTTGATACGTACTTTATGTTGGTTTTAGGTATGTAACTGGATTATTGGGTTGTTTTGGAACTCTAAACTGATTTTTTTGATGTTTTTGGATGTTTTTAAACTTGATATGAAATATGAATGAAACAGGGTTTTGGTATTTAATTGATTGTTGAACAGATAAAAATAGCATGAAAATGAATGTGTAGAATTAAAGTTAAAGATTATAAAGAACAGGATACACACTAAAAGTACAGAGTACTCAAAATAATTTGTAGAGTACTCAGACAAATATGCGAGTACTACGAGAAAAATAAAGAGTACTCAGTATAAAATAACAGAGTACTCTGAGTAAAAAATAGAGAGTACTCAATTAACTTGTAAATGAAATTAAATTGTACTCAAAGGAACTGGTAGAGTACTCATACAAATATGTGAGTACTCAGGCAAATATGTGAGTACTCTGATAAATGATAGAGTACTCATACAATTGTATAGAGTATTCATAGAAGTATAAAGAGTGTTAATTCATAGATATAGAATATTCATTGAAATGTATAGAGTACTTATCAAATTGTAAAGAGTACTCATACAATTATATAGAGTATTCATAGAAGTATAAAATAGTGTTAAGTCAGATATATAGAGTATTCATTGAAATGTATAGAGTATTAATCAAATTGTAGAGAGTACTACGACAATATAAATCAAATTCAACACAAATTAAAGAGTATAACAAGAATGACATGCTTAAATCAAATTCAACTTCTACAACTTAAAAACATATAACTGTAAAAATAGTTCAATGGCACCAACAAGTGAAAATAAACATTAACAAGAAGTTAATAAGCATGATTCCAATTTAAAAACAAGAGTTGAATTATCATGAGGGTGGAGCTCTACAAGTAGATTTATTATGTCCCACCTTCTTGCAATTGCCACAACGAAATGCACGGACAACCTTCTCGGTGCATGAACGAAAACGCTTAGTCTGAGGCCTACCAGGTGGAACCCTAACATCAGGAGCAAGAATAATCTGAGATTCGGGGACAGGGACTTCAACTTGAAAGGTAGACATAGGAGGTATGCTCTTTGCATAAGTCTTAATGTATGATGAAGTGTGAAAGTATGACTCTACATAATCGAACGGATCACGAACAGAAGCACTAGATAGTGCACATAAAGCATGCTGACAAGGGAGGCCGAGCTCTTGCCATTCACAACAAGAACAAGTACGGGCATCTATATCTACCACCATGATTGGATTTGAGCCGACTTGAAACAAAGAAGAGGTTGATTGTTTAAAGGTCCAAGTGCAGCTGAGACCAACATTAGTGTTATAAAGCTCCATAATAGCCGGGCATAGTGGTGAAGTCCATTTGGATGACTTTAAAGATCGTTCATAAATCCACTGCATTAACTTAACACGAAGAAAGTCAACAAGCTCACAAACAGGAAGTCCCCTTTGACCTAATATCCAGTAGTTAAACGACTCGACTGCATTAGAAGTCATCTCACTATATCGTCTACCAGGGAAATAAGCATTTGCGTAATTCTCCCTTGGCAAACCCTTTAGGAAATCTTTGACCTGCTTCTTTCCTTCAAGCAGGAATTTAGCCATCTGTTGATCATAATGTGCAACAGTTGGAGCATGCGCGACTTGTTGAGCAGATACACCATCCTTTCACGGAAAAATGAAGTGCCGGAAATAGCAATTCTGAGGTTTTTCTCTATATGTTTAATGCAAAAACTGTGACTATCTTGAGGGAAAACATCCCTAACACCATTTAGTAGACCCTTGTGGCGGTCTGATATAAACGTGAGAGGGCGACCCTCGACAAGGGGCTTTAAAAACTGAAGAAATGACGTCCAATTGTCGGTGTCCTCACCGGGGACAACGCCAAAAGCAACAGGGAATAACCCTGAAAAGGACAAACAATAAAAAAGTAAGTAACAAGTAATAAAAATGAATGTATAACATGAAAACAAGTAATATGTTGATATAATACCTTGATCTCCATCTTTTGCAGTAGCAACCAATAACGAGCCTTTGTACTTGGACTTCAGGAAAGTAGCGTCAAGAAATAACATGGGGCGACAAGACTTAAAACCAGTAATAGACCCACCAAATGCGAAAATACATCTGTGAAATACACGGGATTCAGGATCGCACTAAACAGAGAAAGCAGTAATTGGATCAAGTTTCTGGAGCTTTTCAAAGTAAGTTTGCAAACGATTGAATGAAGATCCAATATCACCGTATAGATTGTCCTTAGCCTTATGGATAGTAGACCAAGATGTTTTGTACGAAATATCGAAACCATAACTCTCCTTTAAGACAGACTGAATTTCTCTAGGCCTGGAAGATGGTTTAGAACGAAGTTCATCGTAAATAACACGACTGAGAATGGAAGAATCCAACCGGGAGTGTGAGGTTTTCTTGTAAACATGACCACACATGTGATTATTACTATATGTACGCAAATACCAAAATCCGTTTGACTTATCACGCGATACGTATATATACCACTTGCAACCCTTCTAGACCTTGTAAAAGCACTGAGCGCTGATGCGAGAATTCTTATTATTGTGAATATAGTCGAAATCGAACCCATCAACGGCAGCTTGCTTGCAAAGAACGGAACTGCTCAGCACCACCCACAAAACACTGTCCAACACCTTGTAAGCCAAATTTCCAAGAATCACTCAACATATCCTTCTGTTCATGAATAAAAAAGGTTGGATCAGGGGTAGAGGCAACAACAGACCGAATAGGCTCAGCGGCGATAGGTTTAGTAATGCAAGATGATTCTGGAGAGGATATATTGTTGAAGGAGGGGGTCCTGGAATCAGTAACATAAATATAAATCTTGTCAAACACACCACGTCCAAGAATCCACTTAATTGTGCAAAAATCCGATTCAGTTTCAAGAAGGGAGTCTTTATACTCCCCTATAGTATAAGAAGTAACAGCAGATTTAGATAGCTGAGGCAACCTGGACTGAACAAACTTCTAACTGAGTTAATGCCATTGAGCTGATGAAAAGGGAGGAAAATCTGATCAGTTCCCATCTTGAACACAACAAGCACATCTTGGATCATTATAACTGTCACAGTAAATGGTAAACAGTGAGTAAACACAAGGCAAATAAAAACTTAGAGTACTCTATGGAATAGTATGAGAAAGATGAGCACTCAGAGTATTTTTTTAAACTCAGAGTATTCTATAAAACTCAGAGTACTCTATAAAACTCAGTGTACTCTATAAAACTCAGAGTACACTATAAAAACAGTGAGTACTCTATAAGAACAGTGAGTACTCTATAAACAGTTAGTACTCTATAAAACTCAGAGTACTCTATAAAAACAGTGAGTACTCTATAAAACTCGGAGTACTCTGTAAAACTCAGAGTACTCTATAAAATCCAGAGTACTATGTAAAACTCTGAGTACTCTATAAAAACAGTGAGTCCTACACCAACCAGTAAACCGTACAATACGATGAAAAGAGCGTAAAATACGGAATACTCTGTATATTTGAAAAACAGTGAGTACTCTCAGAAATTCAAAAAAGCAGAGTATCGTACTGTACTGTACTGTACTTTCATGCATGCAGCGGCTGTGATAAACCCTAAAAATCTCAGATCGAAGAACACTAACGTTCTAAGTGAAAAACAATGAAAGAAACACGTAAAATGACAGGAATATATGCAATAACAAACATATCATGAACAAATCTACCATGAAACACCTGAAAAAAGGATAAAAAACCTCTAAAACAAGGGTGATATAGTCACGAAATCATGGCTTGAATGGAAAAACTAAACATATAAGACGATATATACTGGATATTGGGATTAAACAATGGTATTACTTACAGAAATGAAATGTAACACTAAAACATATGATACTCTGAGTAAAAAAAAAGTGAAGAGATTCGAAAGAAACCTTATAACGAAGATAACACTGCAAATTTTAGAGAAAATGAGACGATAGAGACGTGATGAATCTATAAACAAAACAGAGGAAGGTTGAAATCGAAAGGGATGATATGAAATAAATATGGAAAGCTCAAAAATAGAGCTCACGAAAATAGAGAGAGAGAGGAGTAAAATAAGCTCATGTAATTTACAAGAGAGAGAAAATGGAAAAGACTATATATATGAGCCTAAAAACATTTGAGGGTAGAAAGGTAACAGGGTTTTGGATTTCATGTGTTAAAAAGTTTTTGAGGTCTTTAGTAAGAAAAGACTCTAGGCCGGGTCCCCATCTTGAAGAGGGGGTCTGATCATTTATTAAGAATATGGTAAGATTAAAAAAAACTCCGGCTGAAGGGTAGATTCTTCTGCTTTAGGTCGTTGACGCGAGACGTGTGAAACGTCGTACATTATTTGACTAATAGAAGATACTCTAGCAATAGGGACACTCCTTTTTCTAAATACATTCTTGTTAGACATTGACTCTGTTGTTTGTTATCTTGGAGACTGATCACGTGTAAAGTGAAATTTTTATTTTTTATTTTATTTCTGGTAAAATGTCTACTCTATTTGACTAGCAAAGTGGGAATTCGAAAACTTTCTTGGATTCTTTTTTTTTTTTTTGTTCAAATAAACTTTGCATTAAAACGAAAGAAACTTTATAGATTCTCTTTTATTCTTAAACGATTTTATATCAAAGAGGCAAAACTTGCATTCTACTCCCTTTTTTTTTGAATACATATGAGAGCCACTTTGGACTCGGGAATCATTTTTGACTCCGATAAGATTCGATCCCAGGACCTCTCGGTCTCTGCGGAGTAGCCTAACCACTAGGCCAACTATCAATCTTTCATTCTACTCCCTTCATCCATTAATATTTGTCACAATTTCGAAAAGTAAATGTCAACAAAAGGTTATCAATTTAAGATACTAAGGATTTTTTTTACCTTTTCTACCAATTTTGTCCTTATTTAATATTCGCAAGCTTATCATCATTAAATTCATTTACTTTAGTTGGTTGAGAGGAGTTTAGTAAAAATAGAAGGAATTAATTGCTTTTCTTAATTTGTGTAGAAAAAAAATGACAAACATTAATGGACGGAAGAAGTAAAAAATGCCAGACTCGTCGAACCAAGTTATTTTTTTTAAACGTACGGAGTTGAATTTGTTCAATTTTCTTTTTTAAATTATTAATAAAAATTAAGTTAACCAAACTTAAATATATTCTTCCCCAAATTAAATATATGTAATTTTTACCCTTTCTTTTACAAATTTTATCCCATCTCAAACCTATTTGCGTGATTTGGCTTAAGCAATGAATTTTACTGTGATAATCTTCAGAATAATGAAGATCGAATGGAAACATAAATTGACTTTTTCAGTATTTTTAAAAAAAAATAAGCCATGTGAACTATTTATTATTATGATTTTTAGATAAAAAAAATCATGCTTCCGTCTTTTCTATTGATTGTCGTGATACTTTTAAAAGCAAATTCTAGTTTTAGACCATTACCTATAGTCTAAAAACATTTTTATACCACACGTTTTAAAATTACCATTTTCAGGCCAAACGTATTAAAAACGCTTATATGTAGACTATTTTACTAACTTCGTGAAATATTTTATAAATTCCAAGGACAATTTAGAAACTTTACATAAAGTTCTTTGTTGTGATGCGGCCAAATAAAGATATAGTTTATTTGAAATACACAAATTATCTTTCAAATCCATAAAATATCTCATGAGATTATTGAAATGGCCTAAAAATTGGACTTTTGAATACGTTTGACTTGAAAATGGTACTTTTAAAACGTTCGGCCTATAAGTGTTTTAATGCCATAGGTAATGGCCTTTATTTTTAATTTGGCGAAAACATTTTTCCAGTTTTAGTGTTTTCGCTTCTTTTAACTCTTTTGATTTCGTGCCTTTCTCGATCTCATTTCCACACATATCCGGTATTCTCTTAAATTCTTGACTCCTTAAATTGTCTTTTACGTCCTCGAGTTCTCCATGTTTATAAGAGTTGTGCAATCAGAATACAAACTATCTCAAATTACTTTAAAACACGATAATTCTTAAATAATATATAAGAACTCAAAATATGCTAAATTAAGGATAAATTCCACTCTTTATCTCAAAACAACCCACAATTATATTTCGTAAATATTGAATTGTATCACAAAAGATGGGATATCAAGACCCCCAACTCAAAGCAATGTCGTCCCGACAATGTAAGCACAAAATTGGATACAAGAATCAAAAGTATCATCTAAAAGTAGTAACCCAAAAAATACTAATCGTACATATAATCAACAGTGTCAAAATATAAAGAAAAGTTAGTTTTGCAATTCAAAAGGATTGTTCTTACTAAACTCAAAGTTGCGACTATCGGATGATCATCGGTCCTTTCATGTTTCTAATGGCCACCTCACGTCCTCCCCTTTCTCTCATTCGTCACTTAATCACATATCTAAATATCATAAGGATTTTTCAGTAATAATGTAAGACTTGGGTTGGGCATGATATATATGGATAATTTGAAGTGAGTTTTTGGCTATCTCCTTACTGAACTTAACAAATAATCCACTAAGAGATTGATTTTACTCTCATAGATGTGCTCACTCATCCATTTTTAATACATAAACAAGCACCCTCAAATTCCCAAATGCAATTACGAACACCATTTTATTTACTATGTTATAAAAAATTTACTTGACAAAAATTCTTTATTTTTATTATCTTTTTCCATTTTAGAAGTCAAGCATAAACCATATTTTGATGTGTGGTTTCATGCATGATTTTTATCTCTTTTTTAAACATTCTTCTTTTCATAAATCCAGCAAGTAGTACAATATGTGCATCATAGTGTAGCATCCGCGTATATCCATTTACGACGAACACCCATCACCCCAAACTCAAACTCAAAGATGGTCGATCATAAGGTGTTGTGGTTTAAGTAAGGGGCACATGGTAACGTCCTATCATCTAAATATTACAAACTTATAATGTGGCTAACCAATAAAATAGGCTCAGAAGGTCTACGAGTGTAAATAAGAATAATTTAGACAAGTTAAAGAGAACAAGTGGCTTATCAAAGAACTACCTTTACCTTCTTTCTAACTAATCCTTAATCTAATTTTTGTTTATTTATAATTTTTTATATTTTAATAAAAAATTCAAATAAAAATACATTAATATGGATAAGGACAACAAGTACCCCACCCACAACTCAAAGTTGATTGTGTCCATATGACTTGCAACTAATTCAAAGGGAAAAAAATAAAAACAATTACTATTAGAAAATAATATACACTACAACATAAAGGGTTAAGAGAACATATCTCCAGGCTTGATGCCCCACATGGCCGCGCTCATTGCTCCTTGGCCGCACTCCCAGCATCTTTATAATGGTGTCTAATTTTTTCTTCTATATTCCAACGCTGAGTGTGAAGAGATTTGTTCTTTTTTCTTTTCTTTTCCTTATAATTTGTTTGAAACTTTTGCAGAAAATATTTTTTTGACACTACTACTGGAGATGATCTCTATACTTTGAATTGGGTACGTACCTAGTGGATCTGACTAGGTATGTACCCACTTGGGTACACAAAAACTGTTGGAGATGGCATAATTTGTATGGGTACAAAACCAAAGGATTTGTATTAGGTACATATCAAACAAATGTGTATTTTGTACATACCTAAGCTATTATGGTTGTACTTTGGTATGAGCTAATTTGTAACTAGATTAGAATTCTTGACGTTTTTTACATCTACACTCCCTATACTTTGAATTACGTATATACGGGTATATACCCAACATGGAATGGACCTTGACATGAACAAAATCTATTTGGGTATATACCCAAATGATAGTAGGTACCTATAATGCAATTATATAAAACATGACTTCATAATAATAATTTAAAACGGACATGGGTACATACCCGACTGAAAAATAGGTACGTACCCAAATAGAATTGTAACCTAGCAAGTATTTAGCAAAGGCACACCCCATGGGTACATACCAAACTAGAATATTATATGTGTTGTGTAACGAATTAGATTTAACATGCATCAGGTACGTACCCAACGGTTTCATATACAAAAGGGGGGATACAGACATTAATTGGGTACATACCCAACGAGTAATCAAGAAAAAGCTATAAAGATAAAAAAAAACTAAACCATAAAATTAGATTTAAGTTTTTTATAAGACTTTTTTTTATTTAAGCCTTTAAAAATAAGTTTTTGAATTTGAGCCAAAAAAAATATAGAAAAACGCCTAAGATCAGAGCTATTTTTTAGACTCTAAATTATTTTGACACCAATAAGATTCGATCTTAGGACATCTTGATCTATATGGAGTAGTTTAATCACTAGATTAACTATCGATCTTGTTTTAGCTGGTTTTCTAATCTTGAGAATGATAAAATGCTCCTATTAAAAAAATTTAAAATCTAAGTTCATTGTACAATCTTCTTTTACTGGGACAAAATTCGTTGTACAATCAAACACAACCTTTATATATATATTATATATCGGTCCATTACAATAATAACAAGAGTTTTTTTTTTTGCCTTTAGCTTTTGATTTCAAAGTAATTGCCAATTTAGCACCGTTTAAAAAATATTTATAAGTTTGGCACCCGGGCGGAGGTCAAATTTCCGCCCCTATAAGAGGGGCGGAGTCAATGAACCCGCCCCTAGTTAAAAAGCGGATTAACGATAGGGGCGGACTCCCGTTTGCCGCCCCTAGTGTAAATTGAAAAAAAAATTAATTTTAATCATGGGCGGACAGTTGACGTCCGCCCTTAGTTCATTTTGATGCCGCCAGGAGGGCGGTAAGCTTCTATCCGCCCTTAGTACAAAAAAAAACAGAAATTTTTTTACCCCCTTTTATCCCACTTTATCTTCCCCAACCCTAACCAAATACCCATTTCTGAAATTTTCAACCCACCCACCCCCTCCATTGATCTTCTACAATCACAACCATCACAAATTCTAAAAGTATTTCATCATAGAGTTGAACATCTCATATTATAGGTAATGATTCTACCCTTTTTTTCATTATTATTTACATGTATTATTAGTTAAAAAAATTAGGTTTTTGATTTATATAAGAGTAATTAATTATAGGAGTTTGCTAGTTAAATTGAGTAATTTAGATTTGCTATTATTTATTGTGTATGATTTTGTATTGTTTATGTGATGTTTATTGGGTTTTTAGGTAAAAATGAATTTCATGTGGTTATGTTTTAATGGTGGAGAGATCGTTCGAAGTGGAAATGGCGTTGTTGAGTATAATGGGGGAGAATGTAATTCTTTTATGACCGGAGGTGATATTGGTCTAATTGGTTTAAAAAAAGTCGTGTGTGCGAAATGCAAGTGGAACGAAAACGAGGTTATATTCGATTTGATATGGCGATGCCCGATTTCGTCAAACCCTCCACGGTTTCATGCTTTAGTAGTAGGGGAGGACACGATAAATGCGATGATAGGTGGGGCGAAGAACGGGCAATACCATGCTATCGAGATTTATGTCGACATTAAAGAAATTCGTAAATCTCAAGAAATTCCTAAATCTCAAGAAATTCGTAAATCTCGTGAGAAGCTTCAAAAGAAAACTTATGAGCGCGGTAATACATCCACACCTCTTGAGCCGATTCGCGAGACAATTCGCGGATATGATGGTGAAAGTGGAAGCGATAGTGAGACCGAATCGGAGGCATCCGATGAAGAGGGTTATCATATTTCTAGCGATGAGAATGAGCAAAGTGGTAAAGACGACGATGACGATGAAGATGAAGATTGTTCTAATCCAACAAAATACAATTTTGGTCCTCTTGATACGAGCGAAAATGTTGAATGTCATGATTGGGAAAAGAGTCAACCATCTTCCATGGTGAAAGGACTTAATCTTACGTTGGGTGAGCGATACGTTTCTAGGCGTGCTCTATTGTTGGATGTTTGTAGGTGGCACCTAAAAAATCACAAGGAGTGTAAAACGGAAAGGACGAATAATAAATACGTTACACGCGTTTGTGTACATGCTAAAGATGGGTGTGGATTTTATATTCGAGGTACTTTTAGTCGTTGTAGTAATGAGTGGACAATTACTAGGTTAGAAGAGCATAAGTGTCATCATGGAATACTTGTGAAAAATCACCGACAATTGACTTCGGATTTTGTTAGAGATGAAATATTCGCAATGGTGAATACCGACATAGCTATGAAGATTGGATTGATACAAACTCAAATTCATAAGGACTATGGTCACTTCATTTCGTATGGTAATGCATGGAGAGGTAAACAAAAAGTACTAGAAAAATTATTCGGTACACATGAACGTGCGTTCACGGATTTGCCGAAACTTTTGAATGCTTTACGAACCACTAACCGAGGAACAATATACGAGTTTGATTATAAAAGTGTGGTCGGTAACCGAACTACGTTCAATATGGTTTTTTGGGCATATGGATCTAATTTGGAAGGTTTCAAACATATGATGCCCGTGGTTAGCATTGATGCCACCCATTTGTATGGGAAGTATAATGGTAAACTACTTATTGCGGTTGGGTACGATGCGAACAATCAACTATTTCCGTTAGCTTACGCGTTAGCGGATGAAGAGACGATCGAGTCGTGGTCATTCTTTTTGACGTGTTTAAAAAGGTATGTTACAAAAAATAGAAAAATATGTTTGTTGTCGGATCGAAATAAAGGTATATTGCGTAGCATACGCGATGTATTTCCGGAACCCGAAGGAGTCCATCGATTTTGTGCACGTCACTTAGCTAGCAATTTGAACCACCAATTCAAAAATCGTTCGGCAAAAAAGAGGTTCATGGAGCTTTCTTACATGGCGGATGTTCATGAATACGATAAGTACTACAAAGAATTTATTGAGTTAGATGACGGGAAATACAAGGAATGGGTCAAAAAAATCCCTAAAGAAAGATGGTCTCTTGCACACGACGGGGGGTACCGATATGGAAATATGACAACAAACTTGTCAGAGATATTTAACAATGTCTTAAAGGGAGTTAGGGGGTTGCCTGTAACGGCTATTGTTCTATTGACATTCTCAAAAAGTGCTAGTTACTTTGTGATAAGGAAACAACTAGGTAGAGATGCAATGTTAGACGGGTTGGTATTCCCACCAAAGGTCACCCTTGAATTACATAAAAGTGAGGAGTATGCGACTGGTTATGATGCTGATCTTTACGACGCAGATGACGATCTTTGGTTAGTTACCGTGAAGGATCGTAGGAGATCGGATAGCGATAGAACAACTTTCATTGTAAACGTAAACGAACAACGATGTACGTGTGGGAGGTGGCAAATGTTGCACCGTCCATGTGGCCATTTTATTTGTGTTACTCAAAAGCACGACGTAAATAAATCATACTATGCGTACGTCGACGAGTATTTATCGCTTTCGAAGTACATGGATTCGTATGGAGGAAAGTTCCATCCCCTTATGGATGTCCTCGACTTCCCACCATATGTTGGATATGAGGTTGTGGCATGTAAGAAGCGAATGATTACGAGGAGTGGCCGAAGGAGATCTTCCCGAATTCACAACGAAATGGATGCTAGAGAAGATCGAACAACAAATCGGTGCGGTACTTGCAGACAGTACGGACACAACAAAAAGACTTGCGGTAGGCCCCAGAAAAATAAAAAGTAGTGTCTTTTATGTTTTATTTACTACTTTGTTGTAATATTGTTGAATTATACGTGTTTATTGTATAATCAAACAAACCTATTGTAATTCGATTTTAAGTTATGTTTGTTTGAATTATTGTGGTTGATTTTTAATTTTAGGTTTGATTGACATATTTTGGTTAATGGATATTGTGTACAAAGTTTATGTTAAAAAAAAGAAAAGAGGGGCGGATTTCTTGTTGCCGCCCCTCAAGTCAGAAAGTTTATCAACTCTCGACAAACGAGGGCGGCAAACGGGAATCCGCCCTTAATATAGGGGCGGATTTCTTGTTGCCGCCCCTCAAGTCAGTAAGTTTTTTTTTTTTTTCCTTAACTCTTGATTAAAGTAAACTAGTGTACTTACTAATATAAGGACCAAAAGTGCAATATTAGTATTGTTGCGGCCTTAAAGTAAACTTTTTTACTAATAGAAGGACCTAAAGTGCAATTTTTATAAATATAAGGACCATAAGTGCAATAACAAGTAAATAGCGTAATAACAAGGAAATATCTAAAAAAACACGGAAATATCTAAATAAGACAGAAACGACTAATCACGAGGATTCCCACGTCTCCTTCTAGATGGTCGTCTCGTGGCCCGATCTTGAGTTTCTGGTTCTGGTTCGGGTTGAATTTGCAAGCCGGCTATTTGTCCAATCAGTTCTTGCTCCCCTGCATATTCAAGCATAAGTGACATGTGTGCTCGCATATCGTTAAGAGTGACTCCCGGCTCGGCGACAAGATATGCCCCGTTAATAGTGGCTTGACGCTGTCATTATACCAACAAATCAATACATACCAAAAAAAACAATTACGAAAAAATATATTAAGATTTTTACCAGTTTGTTAAGCTGCGATCCTCGAGGATGATACTCTCCTTCTTCACCAGCTAAGTTTCGAGCTATAGGAGAGGCAATATATATTCGACTATTTTCACGATACCATCCTTCGTATTTCGGACTACACGCAACTCCCTCGACTAAATCTTCAATCCTATACTCTAGCCTACTATTCCATAGTTGAATTTCCTCATCGTACTTAACTCTCCAATTCTCGCCCGATCTCCCTACTCGATCCATTGTCGTATGATACTTATCTTGATCTCGATCGATAGGTTCGGGAATACCTTGAACATACCTGAATTGCCTCAAGACTCGATCGGGCCGGTACCACTCAATGTTGTTAAAATGGATGAGAGGCACAACACATAAGTACTCCTCGCACCATTGTAGACATCTTTCGGTAACAAAATCCTTACGAACACCCTCATAGGGCCTCCAATCAACCTAATCATATTAAACATAATTATTATACGTATGTAGCTATGCAACTAATACCAAAATACCAACCTGATTTGGTTCTTGAGCGTCCAATTCGTCTCGGTAAATTCTCAAGGTCCTACCGCAACTATTCACCCACGATTTAGCTCCGTTCCAACTACCAAAAAAAATAATTATTAACACATTAACATTACCAATAAATATAAACAGGTAACCTACTGTCTCGTGGTGGGCCCATATCCGTCAAGTATAGGATAGTGTCTTAGTCGAGGTCTACAATGCAAGTAATCCCAGCATCATATCTATTTAATGAATAAAAAGTCAATTAATAATATAAAACATTACAAGAATTAAAATTAAAATAAATACCTGTAAAAGTAGACCACACCCCTTTAGTGTTCCAAAATCTCCCTCACAAGCATGACAAAGACCACTGTATAAATATGAAAGTGTGGCCGAACCCCAACTATATTTCCCAGTCTCCTCCAAATCAGTCAACAGTGGGAGATAGATACGCGGCACGGTATTTTGTTTCCCAGATGGAAAAAGAAAAGTCCCTATTACGTACATAATATAACCACACGCGTAGTGTCGAAAATCATCGTCAGTTGGGTTTGCTGGAAGAGCTGTGCCAAAAGTCTCCCTTAACCATACGGTACTGATCACTTGACGCCCACTTGCTTCAGGTGGTGGAACGACCCCAAATACATTCATACAAGTCGTGTCAAAGTCAAAGTTTGATGAATCCGTAACCGCAGAACCTCGAATCGGAAGACCCAAAATCAAAGCCACGTCTCGTAATGTGATGGTCATCTCACCTACGGGCATATGAAAGGTATGCGTCTCGCGTCTCCACCTTTCAACCATCGCGGATATTAAATTGTGGTCCAACACAATCCGATCGATTTTCCTAATCTCCCCAAACCCGGCTGTTTCTACAAAAGGTATCACCCGGGGGTCCAATTTCCACGGAAAAGTGGTCATGGGTCTTATAGCGGCACCTGAATTTTGCCCCTACAATCATAAAATTAAATAAGTATTAACAACAAAGGTTAAAATAAATTATACGTTTACAAAACTAAACTTACACTTGGATCATCCCACACCGCTTGACTCTTATGGCGATGTCTCGTCTGTCTCCATAAAAGCTCGGCCCGGTTACTCGAAGAAGAAGCCATTAAACCCTATATTATAAAAATTGCACCTTAGGTCCCTATATAAATAAAATTGCATTATGGGTCCCTATTTTAAGCAAATTAAACTATTTGTCCCTTATTGTTAACAAATTGAATTTTATGTCCCTATATAAATAAAATTGCATTATAGGTCCCTATTTTGAAAGGAAATTGAACAATTGGTCTCTAATTTTTACGCAATTTGCACTATAGGTCCCTAATTACTCACAAATTGCACTAAAAGTCCCTAAATATAGCCAATTGCATAAAGTGCCCCTATAAAATTGCAAAAACAGTCACTACATTAACCAATTGAACTATGGTCCTTATAATTTCAACTACATGTAATAAAACCCCTAATTTTAGATAATTAAACTTTAGGTCCCTAAATTAAATAAATTTTACAATAATTCATTCTAAATTTCGAAATGCACTATAGATTAGATTGGAAAAATTGCACTATAGGTCCTTATATCATCAAAAATTTAAAAAAAAACCACAAAAACAAAATTAGAAACCCTAACCTTTGAATTTAGGATGTAGAGATGGTGGAGATGCTTCCGTTAAGGCAGCAGCGGCGGTTCGGCAGCGGTTGCTCGGCAGCAGGGCAGTAGGGCGGAGGAGGGCGGAGCTTGAATAATTTCCGAAATGGGAAATAAAAGTTGCAGCGGTTATGATATTGACAGAAGGGGCGGAAACCCGATATCCGCCCCTCTCTTTTATAAATTTTGTACTAAGGGCGGATTGATTAATACCGCCCTCCTGACGGTAACTAAACGTACTAGGGGCGGCAGTCAACATTTCGCCCCTTATTAAAATTAATTTTTTTTTAAATTTGTACTGGGGGCGGATAACGGGAATCCGCCCCTTCTCTTAATTCGAATTTTAACTAGGGGCGGTTTTGTTGACTCCGCCCTTTAAATAGGGGCGGAAGATTGACTTCCGCCCAGGTGCTAGTTCCGCAATTAATTTCCTATGTGAGCTAAATTGGCAATTACTTTGAAATCAAAAGCTAAAGGCAAAAAAAACTCTAATAACAAAGCATTATTCAGATAAAAAAGTATTTATTTGTTTTCTTAAACATTAATTTATTGCTTTATCCTATAATAATGCTGATCTACTGTGTAAATGATAAATCTTTTTTTTTTTTTCAAAAAAGTGATAAATCTTTTTTTTTTCCGAAAAAATGATAAATCACGAAAGCTAGGACCTTGCTTTGCTTTTTGACGTGTTTTTATCTTATTTATTTGGTCAAATCTTTTTGACATGGTTGGTGGATGGGTTGAATATCTAAGAAAAAGCGAGTAAGCATCAAGCCATCAACTATAATAAATCCAATTCTTCACGCGTCCTAATTGTAGTACAAATATGTGACCCAATTTCACATTACAAACATTGCATTCTTTCATCCAAATTTTACTTCTACAGCTTGTGTCTTTCTAAGACACAATTTTATATAAGCCACTTCCACCACAGTGTCCCCTTTTCCAGATTACAATTATGATAGGATGGAACGATATTTACAAGGTGGTAACCGCAACGGTACCACTTTACGTACCATTAGCCTTCGGATACGGTTCCGTAAAGTGGTGGCACATGTTTAATGCTGAACAATGTGACACTATAAACCGCTTAACTTGTTATTTTATCCTTCCATTTTTCACCTTTGATTTTGTTGCTCATGTCGATCCTTATGAAATGAACTTTCGATTCATCGCTGGAGATGTTATAGCCAAATTTATTATTGGGGTAATCTTAATCTTGTGGGCTAACTTGAGTTCTAAAGGAAGCTTTTCTTGGTCCATAACGAGTTTCAGTTTAGCGAATTTGAATAGTACACTTGTCATGGGCGTTCCTTTACTAAAAGCCATGTATGATCAAATGGGAGCTGATCTTGCTATTCAATCATTTGTAATTCAATCACTCTTATGGTATCCTGCTTTACTCTTCATGTTGGAATATTGGAGTAGAAAGAGTAATGATCAACTTGCAATTGATTTGGAAGAGAACAGTACAATTACTCCTAATCCCCGTCCCGCTGGAATAGGATTTTGGACATTGATTAAAATCGTTGTAGTCAAAGTTCTCCAGAATCCGAATTGTTACACTTGTATCCTTGGTCTTGTATGGGCTCTTTTGGCTAACAGGTACTACATTCATATCTTATATACCGTTTTTGTTTTTCCAACAACTCATTTTTAGTGAATAATATTTTCTTATTTTTCATGTTTAAATTTTTAGGTGGAACTTTGAAATGCCTACAGTTGTAGAAGGATCCATTCAGATAATGTCAAAAGCTGGGATTGGTATTTCCATGTTTAGTATTGGTATATATTTCTACACTTAATATTTAAGATTTGTTCTTCATATTAATTCATATATATAGTTTAACATTCGGGAAATTTTCATCTATGAAGGGCTTTTCATCGCTCTGCAAGAGAAAGTACTGGCTTGTGGTTCAGTTGTGACCTTGTTCGCCATGGTACTAAGATTTCTCGTTGGACCAGCAACAGTGGCAATTGGCTGTTTTATTGTAGGCATACGGGGTGATGTATTAAATATAGTTATTATTCAGGTAACTCCATTATTATACTACATTTCACTTTACTTTCTCCATAACTGTTACTTACTTCCTCCCTCCATTAATATTTGTCGTACTTTTTTTCTCACATGAATTAAAAGAGCAATTAATTCTTCCTATTATTACTACTAACTAAATAAATGCATTTAATAATGATAAGTTTATAAATATTAAATACGGATAAAATTGGTAGAAAGAGTAAAAAAGTTCATTGATATTTTAAATGGACAACCTTTTGTGGACATCTAATTTTAAAAATTGTGACAAACAATGATGGATGGAGAGAGTAAAATTACTGGCCAGGGCCTTGGTCTATCAATCTAGTGGTGCAGGTTCAAACCGAGTCAATGACTCCGAGTCCAAAGTGGCTCTCCTATGTAACAAAAAAAAAAAAAAAATTACTTCCTTGTTTGTCCATTTTTTTAGTACACAAAAATTGAAAAGAGCATTTAATATTCTTCTTCTTTACATAAATATCTTTAATTAATATATATGAGATCATTTATTATACTATTTTTTCTATTATTTAATTAGGAATAATATTGAAAAAATAGAGAAAAAATATATTGATAATGGAAAATGGACAAATAAAATTAGACATTATTTTTAAAAAAATTAGACAAACATAAATGGACGAAGAAAGTAACTCCAAAGTTTGAGATTGTCATTAATAACCAAACTTGAAATTCCAATAATATAGAAATCCCTTAATTTGAGGGGGTTAATAAGTTACATTATCTTGGAAAAAGATGAAAGGGTTATATAATTCCGGTAAAGTTCATTTTCAAGCTCTTTTACTTGTAGAAAAAATGTTACTACTATATAGAGCAATATATATCTTTCCGTGTCTCCGTGTAGGTTTTGAGTAAATAATTGTAAGTACAAATAATTTGTTGTTAATTATAATTAGTGTTGTCTTTCTAGATGATAATAACATTTTGCCATCATAAACATAATTCTTTTCATTATTTTAAGTGATCCTTCTTGTATAAACCTGGCTGATTTTTTTTTTTTTCTCTTTTTATATTGAAGGCAGCGTTGCCACAAGCCGTCCCCTGCTTTGTTTTTGCCAAAGAGTATGGATTGCACGCTAATATAATAAGCACATCGTAAGCATTCTATTTTAATTAACATTGTAACTATACAACTACAGAAAAAAATATGAAATATATAAATGTTAATTTACCAAAGATTCATGGTTATGTTTTATGATTTCAGGGTTGTTTTCGGCACATTGGTCTCCCTCCCGATTGTGATTGCTTATTATGCCGTTATGGAGATTATTAATTGATTTATTTATAGCGAAGATTCTCGATGTGTCCCAAGATCTGTAGGAATTCAAATCTTACTGGTCGTAGGCTTCCATCATAGTAAAAAAAAGGAATTTGTGTCTGATGCATTCTTTGTAGAGATTATTGTGTAGTGAAAACTTACTGACTCGTGTAGAATATCGATTTCATCTTGCATATTAGTTGGAAAAAAAATATTACCCAAGAATTTTATCGTTTCTGTTGAAAGTAAGAATCTAATATGTACAACTAAAGTACAAAGCTTCCTATGTCGAGAATAGTTCACAAGAATTCGTAACTCAAATGTAATGGGGTCGTTGACCAAAAAAAAAAAAAAAAAAAAAAAAAAAAAATGTAATGGGGTCGTTTATCTACATGGGTTGAAATTTATAACTCATTAAAATTTTGTTATGGTCTCCTTGATAATTGGTGTCCCCAAAAATGGTACTCCCGGTTCCTAAATTGTGGTACACTTTTTTTTTATACATAAATTAAAAATATTATTAATTAATTTTAGGGTTAATGCCCAATAGGCATCTGTCACTTTACACTCTTATCCATAAAAGACACCGTCTTCTTTAAAGAACAACGAGTAATGGGAAGCTTCCCATTACTCAAAGTTTGAGTTATAGGAAGTTTTTCATAACTCAAACGACTCTTTTTGTGGAAAAGAAAAGCAAAAAGCAAAATATATGTGGTTTTTTATGGACAAAAATAATAGTTGGGATGAGAGAATTAATTCTAACTTGAGGTGTTTTTTGAACAACATTCTTTAATTTTATATTTATTATAATATTTTTAATAAAATATCTTGATATCTTAAATATTAATTAAATATAGAAAATTTAATATTTAATAAAAATAAAGTAGATTAAAAATATTAACAAGTATCTTAATTTTTAAAAGTAGACAAGATTTGAGGACAACTAATTTTGAATAGAGAAGTAAAATGAACATAGTCCCTCGTGTACTAACAATTTTATTTAAAATTATTGTTCAAAAAACATCTTAAGTTAAAATTAATTTCCTCTCATTCCAATTATTAATTTTTTTCTCATAAAAGATCATATATATATTTTGTTTTTGTTTTTTCCATAAAAAGAGTCGTTTGAGTTATGGAAAGCTTCCCATTACTCGAGTTATTTGTCAGAATATACCTGACAAGAAAAGAAATGGCAAAACTATACCACGTTGGAAAGTAATTGCAAGGGTATACCATTTCGGTAACCAGTTACCGAAATAGAGAGTTTTTCGTTAACCCAGTTACCGAATTGATTATTAAAGCTTTTTCGGTAACCCAGTTACCGAAATGGTTTTGTTCTGTGAGACAAAGCCCCTTTTCGGATTCTGGGTATCCGAAACGCTAATACAATTGTCGATCCTCGTCTTGGATTGCATACGTTGTCGATCCTCGTCAATTTTATCCGATACCTACCAAATGTTATCCCTAAATTACCCTTTTCCTCCCTATAAATAACACCACCAAAATCATTCAATCTCACACCAATCTTCTCTTCCTCTCTTTACTTATTCTCTCTAATTTTATCCTCTCTTTAATTATTTCTTTTGGTTACTTCAATCGGGTTTACTTTCTATTAAGTAAGTTTTGTTAATATAATTAAGTTTTTTTGCTAACTATATTTATAATATTTGATAAATATAAAATAATATGTTATTATATCCGTTTATAAGTTATTGTTGTTATATTTATAATAAATGTTAACGTTTTGTTGTTAACTGTGTAGGTCATATGGCAGTATATTTTCAGTGTTATTTTAATGGTAGCATTTACCGCCAAGCTAATGGTGGTGTCTCTTATAATGGTGGAAACAGTATCTTCATTCTAGTAGAAGATAATACGTCAATAATCCAGCTAAAAAGAATCATATGTCAAGGTTGCGGTTTTGATATTGAAAGGGTTGATGTCCAGATCCAGTGGAGGATGCCATTAAGTCAGGATCCTCCAAAGTACGATTTGCTCCCTGTAAACGATTCCGGGATTATTCAGTTTTAATCGGAAACGGGAATCGAGTAATGGATATATCGAGTTGTATGTAGATTTTTCACGACAACAAGATTATGTTAACACTGAAAGGGTAATCCGTAGATCACGTGTTGTATCAGCTACTCCAACATCTACTGAAGCATTATTTCAAGTGGATCCAAACACTATGAATGAGATCTATATCCCTGATGAGGATAGGTTGTCAAGCGATGAGGAATATATTCCCGAGGATGATACGGTGTCCAACGATGGAGAATATTCGGATACCTTCAGTGAAGGGTCGTCAACCGATGAGGAGGCCCCACCAAAAATCATGGAACCTCCTCATCCTGGATTTGTAGATGTTTCTTGGGCTGATCAAAACGTCTGCAGTGATTGGGCGAATTGTTATAATGATTCAGTGGGAGAGGCTGGTGATATAAGTAATGGGACGATGTTTTACTCAAAGGAGGCATTTACAGACGCCATCAAAGCATGGCACATAGCTAGACACCGCCAATTCTCGGTGAAAAGGACTGCTGTTGATCACGTTTCTCTGGTATGTAAAATGAAAGATACGGGTTGTCGATGGAGCTGCCGGTGTTCGTTACGGAAAAGTTCGATGATGTGGGTTGTATCAAAGTTAAACGAACCTCACTCATGTCGGTATGAAGTGGTGTTGAAGAATCATCGCAACATCACATCCGAGTTTGTGGCTGATAAGGTGCACCACCTAGTGAGAGCTGATTTAGGGTTACCCATCTCAGTTATAAGGGCAAGCATCTTCCAACAATTCCAATACAATATATCGTATTCGAAGGCTTGGCGAGCGAAACAAAAAGTCTTAGAGAGAATGTTTGGTACCCATGAGGAAGCGTTTCCGAAGCTCCCAAGACTCTTCGCGGAGATCTTGCGCTCAAACCCTGGAAGTGTTGTCGAATTTAATCATCGTTTCGTCCAGCATTCCACAAACACCGCAACATTCGAAATGGTCTTTTGGGCATTTGGAGCCGCTATTGAAGGTTTCCGATTTTGTAGGCCGTTGTTGAGTATTGACGGTACTCATTTATACGGAAAATACAACGGTAAGTTACTCGTCGCTGTCGCATACGATTCTGTTAATGCCCTCTTTCCCTTATGCTTTGCCATACTTGACTGTGTTCTTGATTATCAAACTCATCTCTATATAGCTGTAACTGAGAACTTTTCAAACTTTGAGTAAAATTTTTTATCTCCGTACCAACTACAAAGTCATACACAACGAAACATTGTAACTAAAAAAATACTGGGTAAATAAAGTGTTATTTGTTTCTACTTACAATGAGGCAAAACATTTCTGATGAACCTGGTAAAACATTTCGATTACCGGACGACCAACATGAAAGTGTTCCCAGGACCAAATCTGTATCATATAAAATGATTTAAAAATTAAGGATATAAAAAGAGAATTGAAAATCGATAAATAAAATAAGAATTTACCTGGAGTAGGATAGCACATCCTTTAAACGTATGAATTCCAGCATGTACGGTGCACTCACACAATGCTGAGTACAACCCAGCAAGAATTGCCGAGCCCCAGCTATATCCCCTGATGGCATTCAAATCCTCGAGAAGTGGCAGGTACTTCAGATTAACAGTATTACCTGAAGCATCAGGGAAAAAGAGCATACCCAGTGCATATAATATGTATGCACGTGCTTGAAATGTTATCTGATCTTGGGTAGGGTTTTCAGGTAGGTCTTGAAAATTCGTTACCAGCCACTTCGACTTCACGCTTTTCACTTTTTTGTTACGTGAATAGTTTGAAGAGGCACCTAGTAGTCGATCACACATGTCATGAAGATTCTCATCAGTGTTGACAGCGATGACGGGCTCACCATCAATAGGCACTCCTAAAATCATTGCAACATCTTGCAATGTCACTGTAATCTCACCACCACGCATGAGAAATGTGTGTGTCTCGCGCCGCCATCTCTCGCCTAATGCCTTTAATAGTGCATGGTCTAAAATTGTACTCCCATATGACTGAATACACCCGAAACCCGCATCCGTGACAATTTGCCTCACTCGAACGTCTTCCAATTCCCATGGCGCATTTCTATAGTACTTCATTGAGTAATCATAATCTTTCTCCTGATATATAAATATTAACATAAGTAGAAAATAAATAATAATTACATAAACAGTATATTTTACAACAACTAAAATTACCTCAAATATCTTAGAGCTCCTATGGTTGTCTTCAAGCCATAAAATTTTTTTATCGTAAGTTGCTTCAAAACTAACACTACTCTCACTCTGTGAACCTTGTGAGGTATACATCTTTAAATTCCTAATATAACACAAATATTTGTTATAAATCGTGTAATTTTTTTAAAATGCTAATTACTAATAATGTAATTTTTTAAAACTAAACTCCTACATTCTAAAATAATTGACTAACAAATTCAATAAAACAATTCTAAAATAATTAAAATTAAATTATTTAAACTAATATTATAAAAAAAACCCTAAATTTAACGATTTTTTTTCAAACTAATATAAATCTAAATATATTACAATAATTTATTTACCTTAAAATAAATATATAATATAGTAATATATCTTATCATTATTAATATTTCAACTAATTATAATAATATTAACCTAATTTAAGTTTTACAATTCTACATAAAATATAAATATTATAAAATAAATTAAATAAACTTTAATAATTAAATAATAATTAAAATTAAAAAAAAAAGATAGAAAAACATACCTTTTCCCGTAGATGATGTAAGAGGAGGATCAAATTTGTAAATCTAAAAGGTATAAAACAAATAAACATTACAAATAAAACAATAAAATAAATTAAAAGAAAATAAAAGAAAAGTGAAAAAACTTACCGTGAGAGGAGAGCTTAGGAAAATGGATAGAGAAGGATGGAGTGAGTGAGTGAATAGAGAAATTGATGGAGAGGGTTGGAGTGAGGGAAAGAGTGAGGAGGAGAGGTATTTATAGGGGTGGGAAGGCGGTGCACGCGCAAAGCACACGGAACCGATTCGGTAACTGGGTTATCGAAAAACGAGAAATTCGGTAACTGAGTTACCGAAAATCTCTTTTCGGTAACTGGGTTACCGAAATGGTATACCCTTGCAATTACTTTCCAACGTGGTATAGTTTTGCCATTCCTTTTCTTGTCAGGTATATTCTGACAAATAACTCCCATTACTCACTGTTTTTAAAAAAAAAACGATGCCTTTTTATATGCAAAAGTGTAAGGTGACAGATCCTTATTAGGCATTAACCTTTTTATTTATGTATATAAGGCTGAGTCCAACAACCTCTACATTGTACCTTTTTGCTATAATTGGGAATGGACTCTTCCACTTATATTCGAACAGTTCCTGATTAAAAGGGATCCCAATTCATAAAAATTTCTTAATACACGTGGCTAGTTTTTATCACTTCCAATTTCTTTTTCTTTTTTTCTTAATTGTTTATTTTCATCAATTACTTTATTTTTATGATTTGGCCTTTTTTTCTTAATTTAAACTATCTTTTATTTTAATTAATTATCTTTATATAATTTTTTTCATTTATAAAAAAATAAGATTGATTTTGAATAGACTTAAATATAATTTTGAATAAATTTATATATAAACCATCAAATTTATTTAATAATTATTTTAGAATTATAATTTTTTAAACTAGATGAAAATTATAACTCAATAAACAAATATAATAAAACAAGAATATAATAAAAAATATACGAGCCAAACCAAAACAAGAATATAATAAAAAATATACGAGCCAAATATTATATGACTATCAAGGAACATATGAGTAGTAAAATTAAGGTTGCCTATGGTATTAGATTATCTAGCATGGAAGACTAAGAAAAAGTATATGCAAGTATAATCTCAATATCTGAATAATATAAATGATCCATTATTATGTTTTATCGTTTAAATTTTTTTATTGATATGAAAGTAATTGTGTAACAAAGATAATAAATCTATGATCTTAATCAAATGCTACATAACTTTATTTTTATTCAATGTCATGTCAAGATTTTGATTTGAAAGTGTTAATTATTTTATGAATAAATATAAAAAATCAAAGAAAAAAAGAGCGATCATATTATTTGACTTCTAATCATAACAAATTACTATTCACTTTGATTGGATTACATATTTATACTATTTTGTAAGTTTTAGATTTTATAGTTTAGTTAGATTTTATACTTATTAATAATTTTATATATATTATTTAAATATATAATATTAATTATATATTATATAAATGTTGGGAGGGTTTGCGGGTCGGGGAATACTTATCTCCAAAACCCGCCCCGACCCAGAAGAGTTTTGAAATCAAACCCAGCAACCTGCCCCAACCCCTATTTAATACCTCAAAAGACTCCCCGTTTAGAATAGGGTGGGGCGGGTACCCGCAAACCCACGCCCCGTTGACATTCCTACTCAAAACTAGCATAAATTATATCAAAATTCTCCGTCATGCTACTTTGAGAGGAGTTTCTCTCAAATTCACTTCTACTTCTTCTGCTTTGGATTTCTGCATGGGAATTTCAACAATTCCATGAGATTGAAGCGACGATGAATTATGAGATGGTGATCACTTTGAGTTGGTCCTATAAAGGTATTACTATCTACATCATATTCTAAATCCTGAATGCGTATGACATTACTTCCCCCAACACCTAATATACTTGTGTCAGTAACACTGCCCAATCCAACTGATGTTTTTCCAAATGCTACATTGTTCCCAACAACAATGCCTAAAGATTCATAATCTTCTCGTGTTACATATCGTAACTCAACGCCTTTTGGATAAACCTAGAAAAAAAAGTATTTTTCATTTTTTTAAAGTAATTGTATATTTGTAGTAGTATTTAGACATCTCACCTTAATATATGCATCTCATACTTTATCGGGAGCAGTAAACATCTTTGTCTTTGGATTAAACCCGAAACCAGAATTAAAACGCTTAAGGGTTGCAAAAGAATTATATCGATTTATATACCATTTCCATCGACTCTGATAATTGTTGTACGTTTTTGACATTTAAGTTTTGAATTAAAAGTTGGAAGTATTTTTTTTTCACCTTTTGCTTTCTTAGACTTCCACTATTATCACATCATCCCTGATTGGCAGCATCGACCATGTATTCTAATAAAATACCAGTCTCTTCTTTAGACCATTGTTTTTAATTTTGTTAACATCGTGTTAGGGCTGTAAATGAGTCGAGCCGAATACTATATGTACACGCTTGTTTGTTTAATTTCTCGAGTCGAGCCGAGTCGAGCTCAAATTTAAACGAGCGGGGCCGAGCCGAGCTCAAATTTAAACGAGTCGCGCCCGAGCTTTCAGTGATCCAAATCATAAATGTTAGAACTTTTTTGTTTAACTTATAGAACAATCTTTTTTAGAGTCGAACATGAGTTGCTCATTAACAATTATGGTTGAAATGAAACTTTCATGAATGGTTGGTATTTGATGGAGTGTGTGGTATGAAAATGTGAAACATAACATTAATGAAAAAATAAATGAATAAAGAAATAAAAAATATCCAATTTGATATTGAAGGTTTAATAATATATTTATAAGTACATAATATATTAATTTATAATTTATAATTTTAAACGAGCTCACGAGCCGAGCTAGAGCAGACTCGTTTACTTATCGAGCTTAAAATATAGCTTGAGCTTGTTTATATTCGAGCCGATCTCGAGCGAACTTTTCTCCAAGTCGAGCTCGAGCTGCTCGCGAGCGGCTTGGTTAATTTACAACCCTACATCGTGTTGTTGATCCGCCATTAAAATCCTATTAATATAAATGTTATTATTAATCTTCTCACTTAATATCTTTTTAGAGCAACATAGATTTTTATATGAATAATATTTTACCTAAAACTAATATGGTTACTAATGTATAAATCAATTATGAAGGAATTCAAGGGCTACGCGTAAATAAAAAGCTTCTATTGGAAATCTTTCATCAGATGAAGATTTTGATAATAAAAATAAAGTCAAACGATCAGGTATTGCAATATACTAATATTGAGTGATAAAGAAGATTGTACACTAACGTAAACTGATATTTACAATATTACGTTATATTATTGCAACAAATATAAACACTAAGGATACAAATAAACTGATAAGGTCTAAAGAAATAGGTAAAAATTATTGAAAAATTCAAGTAATTACTCTCTTATTGGGTTTGACTTCATATATATATATATATTTAATTGCACTATAAACCTACCATTCTGTATGTGATTGAATTTCAATATATACCATATACACGTTATTCCTAGTTAACTTATTGGGTTTGACTTCACATATATGTTGAATATCAATATAAACCTATCATTCAGTATACCACATACACGTTATTCCTAGTAAACTGATGTAAACCACATATATTGAATGACGTATATTTATTATTGCAATAAATCCAAACGCTAAGTTCTTCATTATACAACTATGTGTTATACTTCTTTACGTAAAAAATATATTGAATTGTTTCAAATTTAAAGAAAAAAATTATAACTAATATTGATATTATATATATATATATATATATATATATATATATATATATATATATATATTGTAGATAATAAAAATTAAAACCTCCAAAATAATAAGCATAATAATATACAAGAGTATCGAGTTAATTTTTTCTTACCTGAGCGCCGCCGCTTTGAGGGTTTATTTCTTTTGGTTGAAACTTTATGAACTCTTTTCTTCTACATTGAGATTTGTAGACTAGTTTTTTATATATACCTAAGTCCAAGAGAATCCTATAAAGTCTAATAACTTTTGAGAGTTCAAAGACTTTATAAATTTATAAGATTTCAAAGTATTTTAAAAACTCTTGATTGAAAACATTCATATTATAAATGATTCTTTAGACTCCTAATTGAAAACATTCAGATTTTAAAAGATTATTTAGAATCCTAGTTGAAAACCGCCTTACTCTTAAAATCTAAAAAAAATCGATAGACTCTTAATTGATAACACCTCCCTTAAGACTCTTTTTTTTAGTATGCGGGTGATCCGTGCCATGTATATTCTCAGGTAAATTCTAATTAGGGTAAAGCCCTCGTCTGGCCCCTTAACTATGCCCAAAGTGCACGGGCCGCCCCCGATCTTCAAAATTACCCTTTTACGCCCCATATCTTCATCTTTTGTGACACCGTTAGCCCTTTTTTCATTTTTCTGTCAGTTGACTGTTAGTCAACGCCACTTGGCGCCACATCACTGCCACCTTAGTACCATCCGTCTTCGTCAGCATCGTCCCTAACTTTAAAAAAAAAATTTGAAGGTTTGAAGCACAAACCTTCAACAATGGAGGAAAAATAAAAAAAACATTATTTTACTTCCATATTCTTTCACACCATTTCAACACCAAAGCCTAACTAAGGTTATTTAAGTTAGATGAATTAATAACATCACATTGCTTGAATCCAACTCTTAATATTTTTACCTATAACGGCACAATATTTTTTTATGATCGATATTTTCTGCCTTTTACATCTTCAACCTTATCCAAACCCAATTTAACCTCTTTATATTATTCTTATTCACAACATTCCTCATTAAAACATAATTTTGCTTCGATTATTTTCGCCACCTCACCAATTGTCAAGTACTTGAAGCTTTCAAAACACTCGGATCAATTAGAGCTATTTCATAGTGATAATCGACGATTTCTTGTCAATTAGTGTAAGAAATTGAAACATCTAATGAATGGAGTTAGTTGTGGACGATAAGGTGTTTCAAAATTAGAGCTATTTCATAGTGATAATCGAGATTAGGCTCTAATAATTGTATTTGATGTTTCTTTATTGTACAAGTTTGGGATAAATTTTAGGTTACCTAACTAATCCACTGTTTTTACCGAAAAGAACTAACTAAGATCATTGAATAAGATAACACCTAGTACCTCGTTCTTTTTTACTTTCATTTTGCAATGTGTTTGGTTTAGACATCTTTAATGCTTTTCAAGTTGCTCTTTACTTGCTTTACTGACTATCTCTTCTATGAAACTTGAGCAGCATTTCCTAGTGAATATAAATTTGAGTTAAGGATAGAATGGTCCAAGGAAATAGAAGTGGAGGTGTGGGTAATTGTGGTGGAGCTTCAGGATGAATTTCAATGGATTTTTTTATGAATTTATGATTCTTCCTTGTTTTCTGATGAAGAATCTTTCAAGAAATTGCATAACTAATATTAATACAGAATCATTTTTTGGTTATTGTTTAAGATTTCTGCTTTCTTGATTCAGATAACTGGGTAAATTCTCCAGATGTGACGGTGAAGTTCAAACATTTTGACATTGTAACCGGTGAAGTAAAAGCCATAGTTTTCTCACTCCTAGATTATACTGTAAGATTTTAAGTCACCGGTTACTGGATCTCTCTATTGACCAAAAAAAATCTTGTTCGTTTAAGAGTTGGATTTAAGCAATGTGATGTTATTAATTCATCTAACATAAATAAGCTTAGTTAGGCTTTGGTGTTGAAATGGTGTGAAAGAATATGGAAGTAAAATAATGTTTTTTTGATTTTTCCTCCATTATTGAAGGTTTGAAGCATTCAAACCTTCAAACCTTCAAAGGTTATTTAAAAAAAAAAGGTTAGGGACGATGCTGACGAAGACGGATGGTGCTGAGGTGGCAGTGATGTGGCGCAAGTGGCGTTGACTAACGGTCAACTGACAGAAAAATGAAAAAAGGGCTAACAGTGTCACAAAAGGTGAAGATATGGGGCGTAAAAGGGTAATTTTGAAGATCAGGGGCGGCCCATGCATTTTGGGCATAGTTAAGGGGCCAGACGAGGGCTTTACCCTTCTAATTAGGTTACCCATATTTAGAGAGGAGATCTGATTTGTACTTCCCTTTTATATGATAGAAAGGTCTTGGCCAGTTGGCTTTTATATGATAGAAAGGTCTTGGCCAGTTGCGCTAACCCAACTGGTTGGAGATAAAGACTCTAGAAAGTCTACTCTAGCTTATTGTTTACTGTGGAAAAAACTGCATTTTTTTGGAAGTCTTAGTTGCAACTATTGGTAGTCCTCTTAACTACTGAATCTGAATATGTTGATGTCACAAATTGTCTTAAATAAGACATATGGCTTCAAAACTTTTTCAAAGAGGTTAATTTAGTGACGAGTAATTTTATAATTTTCTATCATAGTCAAAGTGAAATACACTTGAGTAAAAATCTTGTATATCATGTGAGAACTAAACATGTGGATGTTAAGTATAATTTCATTTGGGATGTTCTAGCAAATGATGAAGTTAATCTGGAATCAATTTCTTTAGATTGCATTCTTCTGATATGGGTACTAAGTAGGTGTCAACCACCAAGTACAAATTATGTCTGGACTTATTGTTTGTTGGGTAAATTATTTTTGCAAGTACATTTGGGCTATGATGGTGATAGAGTTGGTACTTCCCTTATGATGTTCCAAGGATGTTTATGATGAAGAAGGTAACAATTGATATACATACTTCAAAGTGGAGATTTTTGTTATATATATGTGAAGTGTGTAATTTGGTTTAGGATCATTTGTTTTTTGGCCTCTCCGTGTTATGTGATATGTGGTGACTTTGGGCTGGATTTAATAGACTTGTATCTTACTAGATTCGATCCAATACGATAGCGTTTTCTTTCCATTACTCGGCCTTACTCTCAACCATTAATTATCTTTAGGATGGATGACCAAGATTAAAACCCTATTGCTCCCATATTAGAGGCTCGATTTTTCAGATTTCGGCTATTCTTTTATTCTCTCTTTTGTTGGTCTTCTCTTTTAACTCTAATCGGCAAAACTAGTGTATCATTTCAGGTGACGGAAAACTAGCCATGTTCGAAGCGCCGGTTCCAAAAGGTTTTTTTGGACAAATTTATGTTTTGGGGGTGAATTTTTAACTTGTGAGACTATTTTTATACTCGGGAGGTGCAAAAGTTTATTTTTTCCCAAATTATTTTTAGGTATTTTATCACCGTGTCTCGGGGACCGTGGAAGAGGTGCAACCGCCACCTCCCACTCCCCTCAGATTCGCCCATGTACAGTTATTGATGTTTGTAAATTCTCTATTATAATCCATTAGAAAAAAGATAGGACCTAGTTTGCTTAATTAAATAGTTTGGTGTTCCAATACCACATTTCTTGATCAAATAGAAACTGAACCATCAGGGATGTGTCTCCTATGAAAGGCCCTTGAGGTCACCCTCTCATGCCGGCCCGTAGATAATTGTTAAGTTTTTTTTAAGTCTCATCTCACTAACATTATATATTATGAGTAATGCTAGGTATCACCCAAAAAGGTATCACCTAAACATAACCCATGATGTGGCGATTAGGTGGTCCAATCATGGATTTTCTCTTTCTAGATTTTTTTTTCTCTCTCCTGCATGATTAGACCACCTAATCGCCACATCATGGGTAATGTTTATGTAATGCCTTTTTGGGTGATATCTAGCATTACTCATATATTATATAGATATTTTATAGTATTTTCAGTAAACTAGGAACAACTATGCAAAATGGGGAGACTTTTTTGAAAATAAAATAAAATGGATTACTCATTTCAGCAAAATTTTCTTAAAATATAATCTTAAGTGTGAGAATGTGTTCATCTACTGTATATATCATTACTTTTACGAGTACTACTTTTTTTTTTTCTCATTTTTTTCTTTTTGGTCATATGCCTGTACAAGTGATAGATAGAATATATAGTGAGAAGAACTAGTCTTATAAGAGTTAGTGGGTTGGTTGTAATGAACGGAGTGGTGGAGAAAATTGGTAATTTAGATGTGACGATCGAAATATAATGCATGTAGTGTAACCGATGTAATTGATCTCATATTGCTTTCTCTTCCAACCACTTCCTCAATATAATGTGTTCAGCTCACCAACTTCATCTTTTATTCCAATGGTGGATCATCAACTAAATTTTCCAGTACAAATAATCACAATCCTCGCCCTTTTCACAATAATCCCTGAATCCGAATCACAAATATGATTGGGTGGAATGAAGTTTGTAAGGTGGTGGTGGCCACGTGCCCCCTTTACGCGCCATTAGCCTTAGGTTACGGTTCAGTCAAGTGGTGGCACATGTTCAACGCTGAACAATGTAGTACTATAAACAGATTAACTTGTTTTTTCATCATCCCGTTTTTTACTTTTGAATTTGTATCCAATGTCAATCCTTACAAAATGAACTTACATTTCATTGCGGGAGATGTTATTGCTAAAGCTCTTATTGGTGCGGTTTTGATATTGTGGTCTAATTTGAGTCCAAATGGAAGTTTTTCTTGGTCTATAACAAGTTTTAGTTTATCGGCTTTGAATAGCACACTTGTTATGGGGGTTCCTTTACTCAAAGCCATGTACGATGATTTGGGAGCTGATCTTGCTGTTCAATCATTTGTAATTCAGGCACTTTTATGGTATCCCACTTTACTCTTCATGTTAGAATATTGGCGTCGCAAGAATACCGTTAGTTTACAAGTGATTAATTTGGAAGAGAACACGCTTAATGCCCTAGAGACAAAAAAAATGGTATCGTTCTGGGAATTGATCAAAGTTGTTGTAGTTAAAGTTATTATAAACCCGAATTGCTACAGTTGTATTCTTGGCCTTGTATGGGCACTTATAGCTAACAGGTACGCAATTATCTTATAGGCAAATTATCCCAAGCTCCATTATCTTGGTCCTTTATCCGTTAAAATCATTTATTAGAATGAGTTCTTAAATTTATTATATCTTGTGTGCAGTACTTAGGTTAGTAATTTTAAAATTTTATTCGTAAAATAGTAATTTTATTGCACAAAGACTCCAAAGATAGTAAAATAATTACCAATCTTATATATACATTAATTTTTTTAGCTTTAAAACAATTAAGTTATTCATATTTTGTGGTTCTTAAATAGGTGGCATATCAAAATGCCTAAGATTATAGAGGGATCCATATTAATGATGTCGAAAGCTGGGATTGGTGTTTCCATGTTTGGTATTGGTAAATAATTCTATCTATACAGTATAATTTTTTGGCAATATAGTGTTATGTTAATTTCTCTAATAGTTCTTTTGTGATAAATCCATGCATAATTGAAGGGCTTTTCATCGCTCTGCAAGAGAAAGTACTCGCTTGTGGTTCCCGTTTGACCTTATTCTCAATGGTACTTAGATTTGTTGCGGGTCCGATAACTGTGGGAATCGGCTCTCTTATCGCAGGCTTACGAGGTGATGTCTTGAATATTGTTATTATACAGGTAAGTCCAATCATGTCTGTTTCTTTTTCTTAATATGATAATTTATAATAAATATGTGTTTTTTTTATTTAAACCCAAACTTTAAATAAAGTAAATTTAAAGCTCAAATAGAATTGAAAGTTGTGCTAACTTTAAAAAAGAAGAAGTGAACTCTAATTTTATTGGAGTGCTTTATTAACTAGGCCATATTTCTGTTCACCTTTGAAATTTATTTATAGCCGAAGCATATAAAGTTATACAAAATCTGGCGATCCTTTACCAAAGACATTCATTGGAAAGTATTGAATATACGATTTAGATTTTGATGTATCCCTAACTTTTTAAACGTGAAGGTGATGTCAACCATTAATTACTTTAAAATCAGGGTATATGCATGTATTCAGAGCCAAATTAGCTGAATCTCTAGTCCTAGTGGGTGAAAGAAATAAAATTTTGAATTATAAACTTTTGCTCTTATTTTCTCGTGTAACTTTAGCATGAAAATCAATATTCTCTTACCTACTAGTGGTTGAATTAGCTGAATCTCCTACTAGTGGTTGAAAGAAATAAAATCTTTAGATTATAAATTTTTGCTCTTATTTTTTCTCGTGTAACTTTAGCATGAAAAACAATATTCTCTTGCCTACTCGGAGGGCGATGGTGCAATTGAACTCTAAGACAAAAATCTGGTTCGGTTGGCCGAACCTCCTTATAGCAAAAATTCCTAACTAATCCAGGAACTTCCCACGAGAAAAAAAAAAAAAAAAGAGAACCACGTAAAGAAAAATATCAATTATATAAAGTATATGTCTACTTTCCGTCTATTTAAAATTTAACAGAATAGTTCTTAATGTAAAATATATATATATATATATATATATATATATATATATATATAATTTTATCAATGATCTAATTTTTAATCATAATTATTAACTATAATACCAAAAATTAATTGTTATAATTAATTTTTATAAATTTAAAATATAAAATATATGATTTAATATAATTGTTATATGATCATTCAATTTTAGATAGAAGCTTCCTATTTTTCATTTGAAATAAAATTTTAATATAAATTTTATCCATAAAATAAAATCAACAAATGATTTCCAAATGGATATGTATATATATGAGACTCACCTAACCCAAACTTTTTATATTCATTTCAATCCAATCAAACAAATTATTTATAAATTTTAAAATTATTTATAAATTTTAAAAGTAATTTAAATTTTTAAGTAAATTATATTTTTATCAAAATTATAATTTTTTTTTGTAAAATATCAAAATTAAATCTTAAATCTACTAATTATTTAATATAATTAGTAAAATAATAAAATTATATTTGTAAAAATATATGACTCAAGATTATCATTTAAAAAAAATTAGTCTATAGTTAATGGTCTATTTTCTAGATGAGTAATGATATATATCACCTAAATTTATACCACATAAATACCACCTAATAACGTGGCGTGAATTGATTGGTTACAAATCATTAATGTATTTATTTTCTTGATTTGATTAAAAATTTGTAACCAACCAATTCACGCCACGTCATTAAGTGGTATTTAGGTGGTATGAATTTGGATGGTATATATCATTACTTTTATTAGATTTGTTCTTCTAACCTTCATGAAACTATTAGTCTAAGCTCACTAAAATATTAGTATCAAAAGGAAAAAAAAAAGAAATTGATTCCGCCCTTTGAATGAGCGTGTGTTTCTTTGAGAGACTAATGAAGAAATATAATAGTGGCTGAAATGGTGGGAAAAGTTGTGAATTAGTGGGAAGAAGGTAGTGTTAACGTGCCATCATGAACAACTTTTTCAAACCTAATTATTATTTTTGTGAATAGGTGAGACTATACAATCATGAACCTCTAGCTTCGTTTTATTGTTATGATTATTTGTAGATTCAAACCAAATATGAAATGTTTTGCTTATTTGATCGACACATCAGTCGACTTTTTTACTCGTTAAAAATGACTTCTAATATTTTATTTTGATTTGAAAATTAATGGAAGTAAGTAATTTTATTTGTGACTGATAGTTTTGTAAGTCTTGAGTGAAAAGTGGTGTTTAAACATGAAAGAAATCGTTGTAAAAAAATATTTTGTTGATTGTTTTCTTCTTTCTCATTCAACTGGGAGTTTTGTAAGACTTGAGTGAAAATTAGTGTTTAAACATATATAAAATCTTTGTAAACTAATAAGAATTTTATATATGCTGATTGTTTTCTTCTTTCTCTTTTAATATTTTCTTAAGGCAGCGTTGCCACAAGCCGTTCCCTGCTTTGTTTTTGCGAAAGAGTATGGATTGCATGCTGACATAATGAGCACAGCGTAAGTACTCGTATAATTTTATGTTAGAAAAAAGTTATACAAACCAAAGCTTCAAACTAAGAGTTATCTTCTACAATTTCAGGGTTGTCTTCGGCACAATAGTTTCCCTCCCAGTGGTGATAGCTTATTATGCGATTATGGAAGGAATTAATTGATTTCTTCAAGCATATCTCATTACATTGGAGATTCATTTTTACTCTAAAAGTATTGGATTTTTAGAGCATTTGATACTCATTAAAATTCACACTTAAACCGGCCTACAATGGAATAATTAATTAGGACATTAGATCTAGCTTGCTAATTACATATTCTGAACCTCCACTGTTATTTCTTGATAACTTGGCAAGGGAACATGGTAGACAAAAAGCAAGTAACCAATATATCTGGGTACATTTAGAAATTATTTCATATAAGTCGAGGCTATAAGTAGAACATGTTTGATAACTTTAACTTTTAAATTGCTGTTAAAAATATTAAGCTGGTTGCTAATGAAAATATTTTTAATTATGTCTATTTCTATATACTCCTTCAATCCCATAAGAGTAGTGATATATACTATGCAAAATTATACGATTCAATGATTCAATGACGTGGCATGAATTGGTTGGTTACAAATCTTTAATGTATATATTTTTCTTGATCTAATTAAAGATTGTAACCAATCAATTTACATCACATCATTAGGTGGTATATATAATTATTTATTTCATAAATATCTTAAATAATGTCTACTTATTAAAAATATTATTTTAAAAATATTATTCACTTAAAATCTTAAAATATTTTATCCCAAATTTTTCTACTATTATTTTTATTAAAAATATTTAATTTTGTTTTTATCAGTAAATCAAATTTTATTCAAGAAAAGTCCAACATCAAATATCCTTACAAATATTAGTCTACTACTTTCTAAAACCTAATAAGGGGTTACAAAACTAAACTAATAAAAAACACTTTAATAACCTTACATCAAAACCAATGGACTACAAATTACAATTAAAGTAAACAACCCTACTTTCAGCTTACTAACAATTTTTCAAACTTTTTGACAAACTGTATAGCCTCCTTCTTCTTGAATTTCCTCTTTTCTATCTTCACTCGAGCTAAACCATGGATTCTTCTCCAAATATGTTCCTCGGTTTGACCAATACCACCATGCTTTCGCTCATTTCTTTCACTCAATATGCAATAGATATACGTAGTGACAAGTATACTAGCTATATTTATTACCTCATCATTTGAAGCACTTATAATTAATTCAATCAGCTCATCAAGTGTATTCAGTGTATTATTGAAAGCATATAACTTAAGAATATTACTCAACACTCTTTTTGTAAAGGAGCAGCTAATCAGCAAATGGTCTATATCCTCTGTACCTCCTTTGTTAATGTAACTTCTTAAATTGTAAGATAATTTTTTATTCACCAACTATGATAGATTGTATTCGCAAAAGTCACTCTTTATGCTTTTCTATTCCAAATTTTCCGAGATGTAAATTTCTGAAGGCATTTAAGAGTGTTTAAGATAGCTTTCCATTTTTACTACTTAGCTTCATCTTGGGGTATATGACCATCCATGTACCTAGGAATTTCACACTTAACACAAAAATCATCTCAGATTTCTCCAAAAACACATATATAATCCAAGGAGTTTCACACTTAACACAAAAATCATCTCAAATTTCTCCAAAAACACATATATAATCCAAGCTTAGCTAAAACTCGAATAACTTCAGATAAAAAGATAAATCCCGAAATTAAATATTAAAAACCAAACCAAATAACGTCTCTTAAATATATATTATCTATCACAAAAGGATAAGTATTAAGACGCCCAACTCAAGGTTTGGTCGTCCTAACAAAATAAACACAAAAGAGTGTCCTAAAAAAAGAATCCACAAGGGGAAAACATGTAATAATCCCAAGATATACAATCTATAAAAAGTATCATAAGGTCCTACTCAAAAAATAATTTTCAAATATCCTATCTAAAACATAATCATCATGTTAGAATTCCAAGAGAAATCTGCTTAGCAATGCAAAAAGGGACAGTAGAATATTTAGTGGCAACAATAGGGTGATCCTAGATCCTTCCATGACAAGTATTGGCCTACTAACTCCTTTTCATTCCAATCCTTCGTTATTCTGTCAGACAACTAAAAGTCATAGGGTCTTTTTGGTTACAACGTATGTCTTAGGGTAGGTATGATATGTACATTTGGATTATGTATAATGAACTTTTGTCCTCTTCTCACTAATCAAATAACTAACCATCTAAGAACTTGAGTTTACACTCAAAGATGTACTCACTCGTCCCCATTTGATGAAAATTTTAGCAATTCCAATTTCCCAAACATTTCCTTTTTGATGGTCCAGTTACTCACTTGGCAAATTATTTTATTTTTCACAGTTTTTCTTTTTTCAATGTTCTTTCTTTTTGCAAGTCAAACATGCGTCTTGTTTAGGTATAGCACTCACATTGACTTATTTTCATCTTTTCTTTCTCCTATTTTTTCAATCTTTTTTCCTTGAATTCCACCAAGGATCATATCAAATTGCATCAATTCATAGCACTACACAAGCATAATACCCATTCAAAGTTATCCCAGACCCATGAAAACCCACCACCCCAAACTCAAGTTCAAGACGACTAGTCAAAGGATCTGTGACTCGAGTGAGGGTCATATAGAAAAGTCTTACATACTAAGGGTATCGGCTTATAACAAGGCTAAAAAAGAAAAAAAATTAGGCTAAGAGGAGCTAAGACGGATAATTAAATTCTATTTCGTCATAAAGCTAAAAGGAACAAGTGGCTAACAAAGTAAAATGCCCTAGTCATTTTCCTAGCTATGTGATCTCATTACTTATTTACGTCAAATTTGCACCATGTAGGTTTTTCACTTGGTTGGATATCACGTTTTACACACCTACTCAGTTCTTGCTGAGTCTCTATGCCCTTATATACATTGTTCACTAATTCTCTTTCTACATTAACTTGTTGTCATACGAGCATTCATGTACAAGCACGAACAATTTCAGAAAAGAAAGTGTCTTTTATCTATCATTGAATCATGTATACATAATTTTTCAAGGCAATATTAGTTCACATATATTTCCAATACTAATTTTTTATTTGTTTTTTCAATTTATTTTTTATTTTTTTGGATTCTAGATTTTTCCATAAAATAAGTAAACACATAAACGGGAATGAGGACTATGAGTACCCCACCACAAATAAAAGATGGGTCATTTTCCCACGACTCGAAATAAACTCGAAAAGTAGTAAATTTTAGAGTATACACCTAAAAATAGAATATTCACAGGCTAACGAGAGGGTAAGGAGTAATTAACTTCGAAAAAATCGCTCAATTCTCAAGTTAAGGGTAGATGTTCTCGATCCATGCCACTACATTGTGGTGTCCCCTTCAATCTTTGAACCTCGAGTTCTGCAAACTCTTCAAATTTAGAAACTAGGATTTTGTCGCTGTATGTGGGTATGGAAGAAATTAAAGATTTCGATGAAGAATTTAGGATAGTCTGGATTTTTTTTTTGGAGAAAGGATGTGGGTGATTTGAGATTTATGGGAGGTTTAAGGTAGATGGAGAGAATTTTGGAGTGTTTCAAAAATTTTGGGTTGGAATCCAAATTTGTTTGAAAAATTTAGTGGTAGATTTTGGATTTCCTAAAAGTTGGGAGAAGTTTTGGGGTAGGATTTATAGTTGTAAAAAGTTAGGGGCTCAAAATAAATTTTTAGAGAAATATAAAATTTCATATTACATACGAGGATACATCAACCTCCTTCCAAAACTCTCAAAAATCCGCCAACCCTTTAATAAACTCCTTGAATCTCTCTAAAATATCACATAAGTAGGTCTCGCTCCTATTAAGTTATATCTAAATAGCACAAAACATTACTAGAATATCTTTTTTAAACTATAACGTACCAATAAACCTTAAATATCTCCCCAGACTTATCCATATACAAATCACTTAAAAAAATCCATGAATCTCTCAAATTTGTTTCCATTTCTCAAAAGTCAAAACCCCCTTATGTCAGGCCTCTCTATATAACCACAACCTATCACGTTGTCCTCCACAATAAAAACTTTAATTATTTTGATTATGTTGATTTTGTGGTTAAATTTTTTTTTTCTAGTTATAAACATAATGGGAAAGATACAAAGAAGAATAAGTTTTTTAAGATTAATATAGAATGGAAAAACGACATAAAATTAAACAGAATGGGGAAAACCCTAATGAATATAGATTAGAACTTCGCTTACAAAAATGAATACTTGTTTTTCTTAAAACGACATAAAGTCTTTGCTCCATTTATGATCACGTTCAAGGATCCGTTGGAACTCAACTTACAATATATACACTCTCTCTGTTTCCAAAAGGGTGTCACATTTGCTTTTGCACACAAACTAAGAAATATCATTTATTATCCATGTGATTATTTAAATGTCCTCGATAAAGTGTCTTGATATTCTAAATATATATTGGAAACATAAAGTATAATATTTAATTAGGGGTAAAAGTGGTATAAAGAATAAAAAAATGTCTTGATTCTAAAGTGACAGTCTTTTAGAAACAACTATTTTAGTATAAGTGACAACCTTTTGGAGAAGGAGGGAGTATATATGTATATATATGGCCTCCCTGCATCACAAAACTCACCTTTTGAATCACTAAGATTACTATACATCATCCCACACTTCAATAGATAATTCACAACCCTTTTCTTGCATCTTCATATAGAAAAATCAAGTCTAGTGATATGTTTGTATCCTTCTAAAAGATATTATTTTATATTCAATAGGAAGATATCAAAGAGGAGTTCATCTCAAGCTACAACTTTAATATTTAAATCTTCTAGGAGTTCACAATCTCAATGTTGGATTAGCTCATAAAGGAGAAACCCCAACTTGGTTCTCATTGTTTCATCCAACCACCAAGGGATATTTATTCTACATTAGAACATAGGTTAGTTTAGCTATTTTTTAAAGAAGAGTGAGGAGGCTTCCATTATTGGAAGTGGTTAACTTCTGCTTATAAATGCATATGAGAGGTTTTATACCTTAGTTGTGACTAACCCATTAAAGTCTCATTTGATTATGGCTTAGTCGGTAAAAGTCCCATGAGTATTTAGATTATGGTTTAGCCCGAAAAAAATTGGTGTAAAGGTTTATAAGTGATAGGAGAAGCTTAGTGGATAAGCTTCAGATCCTGCAGGGATGACCCTAGGTAGTGGATGTAGAAAAATCTGAACCACTCTAAATGCCCCACGTAACTTCCTTTATTTATGTTTTACTTATCGCATGGATTTACTTTAACTAATTGTTTATCTTCCCCAGATTAAGTAAGATTGCTATAGCTTATCCTTACAATCGGTTGTTCTTATTCTTAGGAATATAACCTAAGATTATATAACTAGTAATTCCTTTACCTAGTTTGCTTTTAGGTTCCCATACTTTAATGTCTATAGTATATCATGGACCTTAGCTTTATATCAATAATCCCCTTTTTTAGCATTGTTGAATTGATTTCAGGTTTCATACTTTAGTCCTTTTTTTATTCATTAGAATAGTTCCTAGAATAGAACTTGCATTAAAATTTCTGCATTTACAAACTCCCTTAAGTTCAATTTATTATGCTTAGAGTTTGTCTCTTAAGTTCTTGCCCTAAATCTTAAGGTTAGTAATATTGTATTTTTTGTAATTGCATTGATTGGATAATAATCATTTTCATACCTCTCTTGGTCTTTACAATGTGTACTTTCTCTTGCCTCTCTAGGTGTTTTTTCCTCTAGTTATACGCTTACTAAGAACCAACACAAAATGATTGTCGTCCACAATAAACTCTTCCAAATGCATTCCTTACTTACCCAAATACCTCTTATGTTGTGCTTTATTTGTATAAACAAGTAAAAAAATATAGAAAATAATGCAGAAATGAATTAAAAGTAAATAAATAAATAACTTTACTTGTCGAGGCTCGGATTGGATCCGATGTCTTTAAGGTATTTAGACCACGTACAAGTGTCTTACGTGTGCTGGCTTCAACCTCCAGGGTACAACGACAAAACTATTCAAAAGAAACTGACACACGAATTCTTAAGAATTTCTATGAACTTAATAATGCTGCTTCTTTCTATCTCTCTCTTATAATTTTAATGCTTTGAAAAAGGACTGAAGAAAATGATTTAGTTGGCCAACTATTTATAGAAAATGAAAAGGTGGCTTGCCAAAGGTTGCCAGGAACACTGTGCATAGGATAGTCCGACCAGTAAGCTATGAAACCAAGACGAGGGATTTCGCGGTGCACCGGACCATACCCGCGGTACACCGCAAGAAAGGGTTTCTGCACTATTAGAAGAGGACAAAGCTTATATCCGTTGGAGTTTAAATATATCCGTTAGAGAGAAGCCTTTTGACCGTTGGAAGCTATTTTCAGCTATAAATTGAAGCTCATTCAAGACACAACTCATCCCTTCCATCTACCAATCTTAAGAGCAATTAATATTATCATTCAAGAAGGTTTCAAAGGAGCATTCAAGTCATATTCATTCTCAAGCTACATAGTTTATATCCAATCATTTAGGAGTTTAATTACAAATCTTTTATAGCACGCCTAAACACTTTTCTTTTCCTCTTAGTTCTTGTAATAGATTAAGAGAGTAGTGTGAGTATAGGTTCTATACTTGGTTCCTTGTGTTGGTAATAACACAAGTGTATTTCCTTCAAGGTTTTTGAAGTGGTTGTAATGGGTTTGTAATCTCACCCGGGTTAAAGAGTTACGGAGCTTAGTGAAAAGCTTGAAATCCTAAGGAGGCTTCCTTAGGTAGTGGATGTAGGGAAACCGAACCACTATACATCGTTGTGCATCTTTCTATCCCTACACTCTTTACTTTTCCGCACTCTATATGCTTGATAAAATGCTTACATGAATAATTTGATAATATTTTCTTATAGGATTATCTAGTTTTTAACTATTTAGTTTACTATAACAATAGGATTCAAATTAGCTTTTAATTTTATTTACTTGAAATAAAATTAGCCGATTAATTTGAATTGTCCTATTCAACCCCCCTTCTAGGACGCATATAGAATATCAATTGGTATCAGAGCCTAGCTCTATTGTACTTTATCGTTTCTAGAGTTAATACGATATGGACTCTAATCAACCGGAAGGTTCATGTTCTACTAGACCTCCGCTTTTTGTAGGAAAAGACTACTTTGGATGGAAAAAGAAAATGGAGATTCATGTCAAAGGAATCGATTACTTTTTGTGGCTTGCTATCAAGAAGGGTCCTTACATTCCTTACGTTGATGGTAGTACAACGGAGTAGAAAGATGAAGATGCTTACAATGCTCAAGACATAGCTAAACTCACCAAAAACAACAAAGCTATGAACATACTCATTAATGGTTTAAGTGTCACGGAATATGCTAGAGTGAGTGAATGCAATTCGGCTCATGAAATGTGGCAACTCTTGGAGCTATCATGTCAAGGAACGGAAGATGTGAAGGAAACTAAGATTGGTCTTTTTATCACTAAGTATGAGCTATTTCGTATGGAGCCCGATGAAGCCTTAAATGCTATGCATCAAAGATTTTCTAACATTGTCAACACCTTGAAGACTCTTGGTCAAGAATACACCAACAAAGAACAATGCCGAAAAATCTTATTTGCTCTTCCAAAGAAATACAAATCAAAAATCAACTCCATAAGAGATACTAAAGATCTTTCAAAAATGACGGTTCATGAACTCATTTGCAACCTCATGATGGAAGAGCTTGTGCTTGAAGAAGAAAAGATAAGAGATGATGAGGAGAAGAAGATTAAGAAATCCATTGCTTTCCATGCCTTGAGTACCAAGTTGAAAGAACGAAAAGAAAGGAAGGAAAGTGAAGAAGAAGAAAACTCACATGAAGAAGAAACTAGTGAAGATGAAGGAGTAGCTATGTTGGCAAGAGATATGAAAAAATTCATGAGATACAAACGCTTTGCCAAGAAAGGAAGTTCTTCCTCACCCTATAAGAAGAATGTTAGAGCTATCAAACAAGATGAACCCACTTGCTATCATTGCAAGAAAGTTGGTCACATCAAAACTTATTGTCCTCTTCTTCAAAAGGAGAAACTTAAGAGAGCAATGCATGCTAATATCACTTGGGATACTCAAAATTCGGATGAAGAAGAAAGTGATAATGAAAATGTTAATCTTGTTGCTTTTATGGGAGAACTTGAAAATGATGAAGATGCTTCTTCGGATGATGATACCGGTTCAACTCACTTTGCCTTTATGGCAAATCATGATGAGGTAACTCCTAAATCTAACTCTCTTTATCTAATGATGATGCTAGTGAACAAGATATTCATGAGGCATTTGATTCTCTCTACAATGATTTTTTAAACTCTATTGAAACAAACAAAGTTTTAACAAAAGATTTAGAATTTGAGAAAAATAGAACTAAAGAGGTTTTGAAAGCTTTGGAAGATTGTCAAAATCTTTGTGATGAATGTATAGATGAAAATGAGAAACTTCATCTTATTGAGAAAAAACTTTTGGAAGAAAAAGCTTTGTTAGAGAAAAAGATTGTTGATCAAAATGCTATTATTCTAAAATTTACAAATGGGCAAGAAAACTTGGAAATGATTTTAGGCTCTTAAAAATGACTTTTGAAAAAAGTGGTGTTGGATATGATCCATCAACTAAACAAAAACTCTTGAAAATGTTTTTGTAAAATCAAAAATTTCAAATGCAATTCCATCTTCTTCAAAATCTTCTATCACTTGCACCTATTGTGAAAAACTTGGTCATGATGCATCTCATTGTTACTATCGTAAATTATTGGATTTGGGATCTCTTGTGCCAATTTGGAAAAGGCTATATGGGCTATAAAAAGAAAATCCACTAACCCTCATGGACCCAAACCAAATTGGGTACCTAAAGCCTAAATTATTTTTGTGTGTAGGGATTGAGCATCAAGAAGCAAAATATATGGCTCCTTGATAGTGGATGCTCAAGACACATGACCGGGAACCCATCATTGTTTACACATCTATACAAAACAAAAGGTGATAGAGTTACTTTTGCCGACAATACTAAAAAACGCGTTTTGGGTAAAGGTAACATTGGTAATCTGAATTCTTTACTTATCTCAAATGTTTTGCTTGTTGAGGGTCTTTCTTTTAACTTGCTTAGTATAAGTCAACTTTGTGATGTTGGTTATAGTGTTAAATTTGAAGCAGCTAGATGCATTGTTTTCAAAAATGATGAGTTAGATACTATTTTTATTGCAAAAAGATCGGATAATGTTTTTGTAGTTGATCTTGAGAGTCTTATGTGTCAACGTATTAAATGCTTATCCGTGGTTAATGATAGTTGGCTTTGGCATAGACGTTTAGGACATGCTAGCATGGATTTGATTTCAAAATTGTCTAGAAAAAATCTTGTTGTTGGTTTGCCTATTTATAAATTTGATAAAGATAAATTATGTGATGCATGTCAACTTGGTAAACAACATCGTTCATCTTTTAAATCCATAAATAAGGTAATCACCGTTAGGCCACTTCAATTATTGCATATGGATCTCTTTGGTCCCGTTGATGTCACTAGTCTAGGAGGATCTAGATATGTCTTTGTTGTTGTTGATGATTACACTAGATATACATGGGTGATGTTCCTTACTTTAAAAAATCAAGCCTTCAATGAATTTGCAAAACTTTGTAGAAAGGTGCAAAATGAGAAAGGCTACTCTATTACATGCATTCGTAGTGATAATGGTAGTGAATATGTGAATTCTCCTTTTGTGCATTTTTGTGATGAATTTGGTATTGAGCATAATTTTTCGGCTCCTAGAACTCCCCAACAAAATGGGGTAGTGGAAAGGAAAAACCGAACTCTACAAGAAATGGCAAGGACAATGCTAAAAGAACATAGCTTGCCTACATACTTTTGGGGTGAAGCCGTTCATACGGCTTGTTATGTGTTAAATAGAGTTCTAATTAGACCCCTTATTAAGAAATCCCCTTATGAGCTTTGGAATGGTAGACCACCAACTATTGCTTATTTTCGTGTTTTTGGGTGCAAATGTTTTATCTTAAACACTAGGGATTATTTGGGCAAATTTGATGCTAAATCGGATGAAGGTATTTTTCTTGGTTATTCCACTAAGGGAAAAGCCTTTCGCATTTTCAATAAACGCACTCGTACCATTGAGGAATCTATGCATGTTGACTTTGATGAGACTAATCCTTTTTGTATCAAGAAAGTAGTAGATGTTGAGTTACATGAAGATACACCACAAGATCAACCTTTAGAATCTCCTACTCAAGAATTAAAATCTCATGATGAATCTCTTAAGGAAAATGGTCAACTCTCAAATGAAGCTAGTACGGATTTACCAAAGTGTTGGAAAAACATCAAAGATCACCCAAGTGAATTAATTCTAGGTGATCCAAATGAAGGTGTTACCACTCGTTCTCGTATTATTGATCTATGTGCTCATCAAGCATTCTTATCTCAAATTGAGCCCAAGAATATTAAAGAAGCCTTGCTAGATGATCACTGGATAAACGCTATGCATGAGGAATTAAATCAATTTGAGCGTAGTAAAGTTTGGACATTAATTGAGAAACCAATTGACCCTACTATCATTGGCACAAAGTGGGTGTTTCGCAACAAGCTAGATGACACGGGTATTATCACTAGAAATAAAGCAAGGTTAGTTGCTCAAGGATACAATCAAGAAGAAGGTATTGATTTCGATGAAACTTTTGCTCCGGTAGCTAGACTTGAATCTATTCGTATGTTGCTTGCTTTTGCTTGTTATATGAATTTTAAACTTTACCAAATGGATGTCAAAAGTGCTTTTTTAAATGGTTTTATAGATGAGGAAGTTTTTGTTAAACAACCACCGGGTTTTGAAGATCAAAAATTTCCAAATCATGTTTTTAAACTTTCAAAAGCTTTATATGGTTTAAAACAAGCACCTCGTGCTTGGTATGAACGTTTAAGCAAATTTTTGTTAGATGATGGTTTTAAACGAGGAAATATTGACTCCACTTTATTTATAAAAAGGTCTTCAAAAGATATCCTTCTTGTTCAAATTTATGTGGATGATATAATATTTGGTGCTACTAATGAAAATCTTTGTGAGAATTTTTCTAAAAGCATGCATAGGGAATTTGAGATAAGCATGATGGGAGAATTGAATTACTTTCTTGGACTTCAAATTAAGCAAATGAAGGATGGCATCTTTGTCAATCAAGCCAAATACACAAAAGAATTGATCAAAAAATTTGGACTTGAAGATGCAAAGGAAATTGGAACTCCAATGAGCACATCCACAAAATTAGACAAAGATGAAGATGGTAAGGATGTTGATGAGAAAGCATATCGAGGTATGATTGGTAGCTTACTTTATTTAACCGCTTCTAGGCCCGATATTATGTTCCCCGTGTGTCTTTGTGCTAGATTCCAATCATCTCCTAAAGAATCCCATCTTAGTGCCGTTAAGCGTATTTTTAGTTATTTGAAAGGAACCCTTAGTCTAGGACTTTGGTACCCAAGATTTACCTCTTTTGAACTAATAGGTTATTCGGATGCCGATTATGCTGGTTGTAGACTTGATAGGAAGAGTACTAGTGGAAGTTGCCAATTCTTAGGTCAATCCCTTGTTTCTTGGTCTAGTAGAAAACAAAATAGTGTTGCTTTATCCACGGCCAAAGCCGAATATGTTGCGGCCGGAAATTGTGTGACTCAAATTCTTTGGATGAAACAAACCTTACTAGATTTCGGCCTAGAGTATGATTTTGTTCCCATTCGTTGTGATAACACTAGTGCTATCAACCTTACCAAAAATCCTATCCAACACTCTAGAACGAAACACATAGAAATCCGTCATCACTTTATCCGTGATCACACTCAAAAAGGGGATATTGTACTTGAATTTGTCACTTCGGAAAATCAACTAGCCGATATCTTTACTAAACCTCTACCCCAAGATCTTTTTGAGAAAATTCGTTGTGAGATTGGCATGCAAATTCTCTAACCATCCTTTCATGCCATTATTGTTTAGTGCCTTTTGTGTATATTATCTTGTTGCTAATATTTTCTTGGTGTTATAGGGTCCTTGAAGCTTCTAATTGTTATCCATTTATTTCTTAAGCCTTTGTTTTTACTCAAAATGTATTTTGACCCCTTAAAATGTTCAAAAATCGTATCATTAGTTCTTTTTGTTGTTGACAAAGGGGGAGAAATTTTAGTTAAACTTTTTCAAATGCATTTTGTGAGGGGGAGTTTTTATAAAAACTCTAGTGATTAGGTTGAGGGGGAGTTTTTGATTAAAACTTTATCTAAGGCATCTTCAAAAGTTTATGATTTGTCAAACATCAAAAAGGGGGAGATTGTTAGCCTCACCTTGTTTTTATTCCCGTTTTAATATTCGACAAATCATCATTTAAACTAAAATTCATTTGGTATCACTTTTAAGGTTTTCCAAAACCCCTCATTAGATTAGTTGTCTTTAATTCCTTGATCTTAAGCTTGAGCTTCAAAAGAACATAGTCGCGGTACACCGTACAAGAGCTGCGGTACACCGCAGTACCACGGACCAAAGGCGCGGTGCACAGGCTAGTCCGACCAGTAAGCTAAGAAAATGTGCGGTACACCGGACTGAGGCGCGGTACACCGGACTGAGGCACGGACCAGGAACACGGTGCATAGGATAGTCCGACCAGTAAGCTATGAAACCAAGACGAGGGATTTCGCGGTGCACCGGACCATACCCGCGGTACACCGCAAGAAAGGGTTTCTGCACTATTAGAAGAGGACAAAGCTTATATCCGTTGGAGTTTAAATATATCCGTTAGAGAGAAGCCTTTTGACCGTTGGAAGCTATTTTCAGCTATAAATTGAAGCTCATTCAAGACACAACTCATCCCTTCCATCTACCAATCTTAAGAGCAATTAATATTATCATTCAAGAAGGTTTCAAAGGAGCATTCAAGTCATATTAATTCTCAAGCTACATAGTTTATATCCACTCATTTAGGAGTTTAATTACAAAGCTTTTATAGCACCCCTAAACACTTTTTTTTTCCTCTTAGTTCTTGTAATAGATTAAGAGAGTAGTGTGAGTATAGGTTCTATACTTGGTTCCTTGTGTTGGTGATAACACAAGTGTATTTCCTTCAAGGTTTTTTAAGTGGTTGTAATGGGTTTGTAATCTCACCCGGGTTAAAGAGTTACGGAGCTTAGTGAAAAGCTTGAAATCCTAAGGAGGCTTCCTTAGGTAGTGGATGTAGGGAAACCGAACCACTATACATCGTTGTGTATCTTTCTATCCCTACACTCTTTACTTTTCCGCACTCTATATGCTTGATAAAATGCTTACATGAATAATTTGATAATATTGTCTTATAGGATTATCTAGTTTTTAACTATTTAGTTTACTATAACAATAGGATTCAAATTAGCTTTTAATTTTATTTACTTGAAATAAAATTAGCCGATTAATTTCAATTGTCCTATTCAACCCCCCTTCTAGGACGCATATAGAATATCAAAATTGACTAACCACCTTAAAAATTATGCAAAAGAATGTTAAACACTTGAGAGAGAGAGAGAGAGAGAGAGAGAGAGAGAGAGAGAGAGAGAGAGAGAGAGAGAGAGAGAGAGAGAGAGAGAGAGAGAGAGAGAGAGAGAGAGAGAGAGAGCGAAAGAGAAGCGTAGAAGAATACTACATCGAGAAAGGTAGATTTTGGCCTTGAACCTTCTATAGTAAGAGCTATCGGATTTACTTGCTAACTAGTGAACGTGATGTCTTGAACTATTCAGCTTTTGTGTAAACCAAGACAATAGAAATTACATAGTATACTTCCAAACATTATTTAGTTCTCACGGTAGTGTCCATTTACTGCCCTGGACAACTCCTGGTATTTCATGAATAACCGTCGGAGAATTTTGCTTTTAAAAAATTCTCGTAGGGCGGCCCTACCCATGTTATTCATATAGGTGGTCTCTTGTCGAGATTATTCTGCATTACTCTATCTTATGTTATCGAAGATACAAGAACCATTAAAACTTTAACTTATCCTTCACTTTTACAACTAGCACTGATTAATTTTGTCCTAGGAAGGGTTTGGGGAGGTCTCCCCACAGTGCGTCGCACCAAGTTGTAGTTTCATGACTCCGTTTTCCCTTTGAACCTAGATTGTGGGATCTCCACTCTGCTAGGTAGGGTTCCCATCATGGCAACTCAGCTTTCGTAGGCTTAAGACCCATTCCCCTTGACAACACTCACACTTGCTCTCTTTGTAGACCTTTGGTCAGTGGATCCGCTATATATCCTTTGATCGAACATAATCAATTGTGATAACTCCATTTGAGAGCAGTTGTCTGACGATATTGTGTCTACGACGTATATGTCTAGACTTACCGTTATACATTTCGTTTAGTTCCCTACCAATGGCACTTTGACTATCGCAATGTATGCAGATAGCTGACACGGGCTTTGGCCAATTAGGAATATCCTTTAAGAAATTCCGAAGCCACTCGGCTTCCTCAACATCTTTGTCTACAGCTATAATCTCAGATTCAATAGTGGATCCTGATATGCACGTACGCTTCGTGGATTTCCAAGACACATCTGCTCCTCCTAACAAGTAGACAAATCCACTTGTGGATTTTGAGTCGGTGGAGTCTGATATCCAGCTTGAATCACTGTATCCTTTTAGTACAGTTGGATATCCCATGTACAAAAACCCTTCGCTCATAGTGTATCTAAGATACCTTATAACTCTTACAATAGCAATCCAGTGGTTCTTCCCCGAATTATGTGTAAACCTACTTTGCTTTCTTATTGCATGTGCTATATCTGACCTAGTGCAGTTTTTCAGGTACATGAGACTCCTTACAATCCGAGAGTACTCCAACTGGTTGATCGTATCACCAGTGTTCTTAGCAAGATGTAAATTTACATCAACGGGTTTCTTGGCAATATTTGTGTCGCCATTACTAAATTTGGTTAAAACTTTCTCAACATAGTGTGACTGAGATGGTATAATACCTTCAAATGTTCGGAGAATCTTGATACCCAAAATAACATCCGTAAGGCCTAGATCTTTCATGTCAAACTTACTTGAAAGCATCCTCTTGGTGAATGTAATCACATCATTGTTACTTCCAATGATTAACATATCATCCACATATAAACTGACGTTGACATATCCTGTCTCATTTCATTTTACATAAACACATTGTCACATTCATTGATCTTGAAATCATTCAAGATCATGAATCTATCAAATTTGTCATGCCATTGCTTCGGTGCCTATTTTAAACCATATAAAGATTTAACAAGCTTACATACTTGCTTCTCCTTACCTGGAACTACATAACCCTCAGGTTGTTCCATATATATCTCTTAATTTAGTTCTCCATTTAGGAAAACTGTTTTTTAAATCCATTTGATGAATTTCGAGCTTTTATATTGAAGCTATATCAATTAACATTCGAATGGATGATATTCTCGTAATGGAGAATAAGTATCAAAATGGTAAAGTCCTACTCTTTGACTATAACCTTTTACAACAAGGCGAGCCTTGTATTTCTCAATAGGCCCATCGGTCTTTATTTTCTTCTTGAATATCAATTTGCATCCAAGTGGTTTATTCCCAAGAAGGAGATCCACTAGTTCCCATGTATGGTTTTGCATAATGGAATCTATCTCACTATTTACCGCTTCTTTCCATTATGGGGCGTCAAGGTTCAACATAGCTTCCTTGAATGTTCAAGTTTCGTCATCTAGCATGTAAGATAGAATGTCAGGACCAAAAGACGTAGAGGTTCTCATCCGCTTACTTCTTCTTGGTTCTCCTGTAGTTGGCAATGACTCTTGATCTTGCTTTTCGGTTGGCAATGATTCTAGGTCTTGCTCTTCTTGAATTGCATCATGTGTTCTTTATAAGGAACCAGATTCTGGTGCCGTCTTGTATGGAAAGGTTGTTTCGAAGAAATGTGCATTTCTTGATTCAATCACCGTATTGACGTGAATCTCAACATGACAAGATTTGTGTACCACGAATCTATATGAAGCACTGTTGTGAGCATATCCAATAAAGATGCAATCGATGGTCTTTGGACCTATTTTAAACATTTTAGGAGCAGGAATTGCTACCTTTGCCAAGCATCCCCACACTTTTAAGTATTTGAAGGAAGGTGGTTTTCTTTCCATAATTCCTACCTTTTTGTGTGGTACCTTGTTGAGGATGTGATTTATCGTGAGCAAAGCCTCTCCCCACAAGTTCTGTGGTAACTCTGAGTTAATCAGTAAGGCATTCATCATTTCCTTCAACGTGTGGTTCTTTCTTTCAACAATCCCGTTTCGTTGAGGTGAGTAGGGGGCCATGGTTTGGTGGATGATTTCATGTTCAGCGCAGAACTCCTCAAAAGGAGACACATATTCTCCTCCCCTATCTGTTCTAAGATTCTTAATCTTTTTATTTAGTTGATTCCAATGTTCTAAAACAAGGGCGCCTAGCCGACTAGGCGCTCCGCCTAGGCGTTCCAAAGTGCGATCCGCCTAGAATTTCTTTCGAAGGCGGCTCGAAGGTTCGCATGTGCATAATCTAAGTAATAAACTACCCAATCAAATTTCTGGGTTGCCCAACCCAAATACTACCTTGTGTGCTAGCCCGTAAATAACTAATTCAATCTAATCTAACCCAACACATAAGCAAAATATAATGAAAAAACTACTTAGGTTATGGTGGTCCTTTGTGTGTTCTAAATAAATGCAAATAATAATCGAACCACAACCGCAAGTGTACGGTTGTCCCAAGTAGTATATCTGATAATACAGATTCGTTCCAAGGACGGAATGGTTGATCACAATGTCTAGCAAATAGTGATTGATGCACTTATGAAAATAAAAGACAATAATATATTTATTTGGTTTTTGTTATAAGACTAAGTAAATGAAAGACAAATATTAAAAAGCAAGTAAAAGCTAAGACGCAAGTAAAATGATGTAAAACGCAATATGAGAAGTAGCACTTGAGAACGCAAGGATCCTCCCTATCCTATTTCTTAACTTATGTTGTTTAAGGGCTAAATTAGTCAATTACAATGGTCGGGATTCTAATTTCCTTATACCCCCGTCAGGGTGGACTATAAGGCGATCCTAAAGTGTCACTAGTCCCGTCAGGGTAAATATGATCCACCGTTGGATGATTAAGTGTTATTACCTCATTGGCCCTAGGATTAGCTAAGCTCGTCAGAATCATTAACTTCTATCCTAGATTGAATAAATGGTTCCGTATTTAAACCCTCCGTCAGGATGATCCAATTGCCACTAATTGGAATAGCCTAAATACTATTACCTGCTCCTAGTTCATGACGCTAAAAACAGTAAATATTCATAATTTATCGAAAAGAGTAAACGCCCTAATTTAGTTTAATTCGATAAATTCAACATTCGTTAATTAATAAGAATTGGGATTCACCCATTGTTTGTTCTCAAGCACTATATAAAACTTAGCTCATATTAAAATGAAATACGAAATTAAAAATAAAGGAATTCATATTGTTTACAGAATTAAAAAGATAAAAGAACCTAATTTCCGGAATCGGAATGACTACGAACGGAGATATAGACCCTCTCCAGCTCTTGTAGCTTCTTCTCCTTCCTTCAGTTGCTTCTCTCTGGTGTTTTTAATCTTGCAGAATGTGAATTGTTTGTAAAATAGTAGTCCAGACCTCCTTTTATAAGTGCAAATTCGTTCTAGGGCTTGGACCAGAAAATAGAATATTAATTAAATGTCCAAGCCCACTTTCTAAGCCCAAAAATCCCGTAACTGCTGATACACCTTCACTAAAACGGCTTTTCCCGATGCGTTACAACTCCGATTGACCTCATTCCAGTTGCTAAAGTTCCGTAAGTCGATAAGGAATGATTTCTCTTCAAAGGTCAACAGCTAGATCATCGCTTAAGCACCTCGAAATCAGCAATCTATGGCCTGGAAAATGGATTTTCAGCTCTAAAAATAATATCTTCGGGATTTCTTTTCAAGTCTTGACTCTGTCTTTTGATCTTTGACTTTCTCCTCGGATTCCTCTTCTAGCTAACATCTAAAACCTGTAAAATACTCACTAAAAATACCAATATTACACGCAAAAGCTTAATAAATAAAAAATGCTAGAAATAAAAGAGGAAAAATCATATTATTGCATATTTAGTCCAAAAGTCTATCGAATTAATTAAATAAACACCAAAAATGATGTCTCCTAAGGGTCGAAAATAAGAACAATTAAGGAGACATCAAGACCCCCAACTCAAACCTTTGTCGTCCCGACAAAGCAAAACAAAACAAAACAAGGGGTAGAAGTAAACGCAAGAACAAATAGAAGCTTAGCAAATAAACCTAAAGCAATTCTAAAGATAAATCTCATATAGCAAAACTTTAAGAACTAACATATACATACACTAATCATGCAAAATCAAACATAAATAATCTCAATCATAAAATTAAAGTTGCAATGCTTGAAGGTTACACTTGTACTCATATCTGTATGATGGCTATAGGGTGGTCATTAATCATAAATCGCTTTGAATGTTCCACCTAAATATTCCCTATCAACAGAAGTATAAATTCACTATGTATTTAAGAATCAAGAGGTCTTTATGGTTTTAATATTGGCTTAAGGACGTTATGGATATATATTTGGTAAATTTGAAGTGAGCTTTTGGCTCTCTCCTCACTTACCATCCACATGTCCTCGAGCTTGAGTTACGCTCAAAAATGTTCTCACTCACCCATTTGACGCGCTAATGTTGCGTCCCCATGTCAACCAAATTACAACTAAGATGATTTTCAAAAATATTCCTCTTTGCCGGTTTATTTATTCTTTTTTTTTTTTTTTTTTTTTTCAAATCCCGGCAAAGGGTTACAAATAATAATATCATCTACCTTTTTGTGCCTCAATACAAATACATATAATCCCTTCCCAATATAATTTCCCAAATGTGGACCCTCCACCCCAAACTCAAGCTCGAGACAAGTCTCAGGGTTGTGATTCAAGTGCGGGTCATTTGGTCATGCCTAATAATCTAAAGGATAATGGGCTTATATCGTGGCTACAAAAGAAAGGCTTAAGGCTCAAAATTGGGCTAAGACGGATAAAATTATAATAAGGGATAGCAAGCTAAAAGGCTTCAAATGGCTAACAAAGAACTGCCCCTATCATTTTCCTAAGTACATAGCTTGTCTTTAGTTCATATATAGGTGGGTTCTCTACTAATTAAGATTTCACGTTCTACACACCAAACATATTCCTTAAGTACAAGCTTACTTCATTTGCATTGTTCATTAATTTTTCCTATCAATTACCTATGTTCGCATGCAATTGTAAGTGCGTTTTATGGCAATCCCTAAAGTCCACTATTTACTATCATTGATTCATCAAAAGTATGCTTAAAGGGACATTTAAAATCTTCTATAGTCAAACGCAACTCCGAAAATTATTTTTATTGAAAGCAAATAAAACATATAACACATAAAAACTGGGATGAGGCAACGAACCCCACCCCAAACTCAAAAATGAGTCGTGTCCCCACGACTCGAAAAGACTCAACGCAATAAAAATAAACTAAACTAACTAGAACGCGAAAGGGATAGAAAACGTATCTTAACCAGCTCGAGGCTGGTTATCGGTGTTGCGTCCATGAACTTTCTCCTGCGTAAGAATACCATAGGTGGCATGTTGAATTGTGCTCACCCCCATTAACATGTTTCGGAGAAGTTCTAACTCTTTTGTAACGTTTCCTGAAGACGCAATCATCTTCACTTGGTTCTCTTCTAACACCTTCACTTTAGCTTCCAACTCATCAGTTGTATGCATCTTCTTCTTTGGAGGAGCTCTAGGATTCCTTGTTGCTTTTACCACTTCATCATGAATATTCTTGATCAAAGTTAAACCCATGCTCTCACACACTACAACACGATCAATCTCTGCGTCTTTACGCGGAACCTTTGCGTCTAAACACAAAGTAGTGACGGTACAAGGAAATTTGAGATTTTGTTGTGAAGTAGGAATTCTAGCAAATTCCATGATGGTATCATATATCACACGAGCAACATCCATGGGTTTCTCCTCAATAATACATTTAATGAACAAAAGATGCTCCTTCTTCACTTCCGATATGTGTTTAACTCCGAAGAAGGTAGGAATTATGAAACGTGACCAAATCTTAGCACATGGTAGCAAGTTACTACTATACATCTGTCCAGGATATCTCTCTCCTTCGGGAATTGGGCAGGCCCCATCAACAATTACTTTACCCCAAAGGGATTCATAATCAAACGAAGGTTCTTTAAGAGATTCTTGAAACGGACATATTCCGGAAAACTCGGGTAATTTCAATGATTTACGAATAAGCTCAACGGAGAAAGGAACTACCTTTTTGCGAATAATAACAGCTTCTTTTGAGAAGGCGATTCCTTCATAAAAATCTCGCACCAAGGTAGGAATATACTCAAGCTTCCTTTCTCTCAATTCCTTCCAACCCAATTTATCACAAGTAGCACCATAATCTTTATAAGCACTAGTCATAATACCCTTAGGAAGATTCATCTCCTCACCAAACTTCAAAAATTCAATTCGATCACGAACCTGAGTATACCAAGGAACGAAGACTCTCTTAGGCTTTTGAGCCCAAGCTTTCCTACGCGGAGCTTTTGGTTGTTGCACTGGTTCTTCGGGAACTTCTTGTTCAGTTTCTTCAATTTCTTCTTCAACTTCTTCCTCACTGTCTTCATCACTCTCATCAATTAACCTGCTCTTTTTCGGATTAGCCTTACTTGGGTTTTCTTTTCGTTTCAGAGCAATTGGGTTTTGGACAGTCTTTTTGGATCGCGAATCCGGAATCTCAATTGCTTGGTCTGGGCTAGCTCCAACAGTGTTCCTGTTTCTTGGTATGTTTATTCGATAGTTACACATGGAATCGGTTCTGTTAGTCATCTCTTTTCACCCCAAACTCAAAACTTCAAATAGAGAAAAAGCTAGAGAAAAGCTTTGAAATTTGATGTTTTGAGGCTTAAAACTTGAAGAACTAGGTGTTATATGAGATGGGTTAAGGTTATTAGAGAGAGATTTTGAAAGAATTGGGTTTAATTTCAAGGTTGGGAAGAGGAAATTTTTGGAGAAAAGGTGAAATTTGATGATGTTTTGGAGAGGATGTGAGTTGATTTTGTGTTTTTGTGATGATAGAAGGCTTGATTTGATGATTTTATAGCTGTTTGTTGATGATTTTCGGAGTAGGTGGAGGCAAGAATTCGGATTATAAGGTTTGGCTTGGAAAAGAGGCGAAAAACTAGGTTTAATAAACTCAAAACCGCCTCTCGCAACAGCTGGCCGGCTAGCCGGCGGATTTGCCGGCATGCCGGGCGAGTGGGCGGCGGAAAAAATTACTAAATTCGACTTTTTTTTTTCTTACCTCAAAACGCAAGTATATTGCGTCGTCGCTGACGCAATGATCAGAGAATTTGAAATCCTTGACCGGCTAGCCGGCGGATTTGCCGGCATGCCGGTGAAATCTCGATGGCGCATTTGATGACGCAGCAACCTTGCGTCGTTGCTGACGCAAGGACCAGAACATTCTTCCTCGTTGGCCGGCTAGCCGGTAAGTTGACCGGCATGCCGGCGCTTTCTCGCTGGCGCGAATGAAGACGCAGCATTGCTGCGTTGTCGCTGACGCAGTGGTCAGGGAGTTGGGGTCTCTCTGCTCGTTTGGCCGGTATTCCGGCCAGCTCACCGGCTAGCCGGTCAAACCTGCTGTGGACTTCAATTTTTCTCCGTTTTTCCCATCGTTTGACCCCAAACTCATGACCATTATACCCCTGAAATCATCAAAAACGAACACCATTCCTCATTTCTTAAAGATTAAACTAAAATCAACGAAAACTTTAACTAATTTACACTACGGAAATTGAAATATTTAAACTAATATACAAGGAATTGGCTTTTGTTTAACGTCGTTAAGCTCGACGGGTTACCTCGTGCTTCTAAGGAGCTTCGAGGAGGTACATGACCTCTCCGGGATGTGGGTCTTTTGCACGATCGGTGTCTTCACCTCCATGATAAATTTTTAAACGATGCCCGTTCACCATGAATGTACGGTTCTCCAGTGGATGTTCTATCTCTATAGCTCCATGAGGTGTAACCTTGGTTACAATGTAAGGACCCGACCACTTCGATCTTAATTTCCCCGGATAATTACTGAACTTCGAATTATATTTCAACACTCTTTGTCCCACTACAAAGTTCTTCTCTCGAATCCGATTATCATGCCATCTTTTAGTATTTTCTTTATAAAGCTTAGCATTTTCATAAGCATGTAATCTAAATTCATCAAGCTCATTAAGTTTCATCATTCGATTCTCACCAGCTAGTGTATGATCTAAATTTAACTTAGCAATAGCCCAATAGGCACCCATTTCTAACTCAAGAGGTAAGTGACAAGCCTTACCATATAACATTCGATACGGAGAAGCACCTACTGGGGTTTTGAAAGCAGTTCGATATGCCCAAAGTGCATCATCTAATTTCATAGACCAATCTTTTCTAGTAGGACTAACGGTTTTCTCTAAAATAGATTTTACCTCACGATTTGATACTTCGGCTTGACCATTGGCTTGTGGATGATAAGCGGTAGACACACGATGTCTCACTCCATATTTCTCTAGAACAGTCTTCAAATATTTATTAACGAAATGAGTACCTCCATCGCTAATAATCACCCTTGGAGTTCCATGTCTAGTGAAAATATGTGATTTTAAGAACTTAATCACCACTCTAGAATCATTGGTAGGTAAAGCCACCGCTTCTACCCACTTAGACACGTAATCAACAGCTAATAAGATGTAGAGGTTGCCATTTGAAGGAACGAACGGACCCATAAAATCTATACCCCAAACATCAAATATTTCAACTTCTAATACATTATTACATGGCATCTCATCCCTCTTGGATATGTTTCCGGTAAATTGGCATCTATTACATCTTTTAGTATATTCATGACAATCTTTTATAATAGAAGGCCAATAGAAACCAGATTGTAATACCTTAGCGGCAGTTCGATCTCCTTTGAAATGTCCACCGTAAGGTGAATCATGACACCCAGCTATAATCGCCTCAATTTCTTCCTTGGCTACACATCTTCTTACCATCTGATCAGCACACACTTTATAGAGGAACGGATCCTCCCAAAAGAACTGTCTTGCACGGTGAGCTAATCTTTTTCTCTCTTGATAAGTTGAACCTTCAGGAAAAGAACCACTTACCACTAAGTTTGCAATATCCGCGTACCAAGGGGCTTCATAGTCGCGAACTTCGAATAGATTCTCATCAGGAAATTCTTCTCTAACCGCTTCAGTACCACTATTCAACTCTGAACCTTCTAATCTCGATAGATGATCTGCAACCTGATTCTCGCACCCTTTTCTATCCTTGATCTCTAAATCAAACTCTTGAAGCAATAAAACCCATCTGATTAACCTTGGTTTAGCATCTTTCTTTTCCATAAGATATCGAATCGCTGAATGATCTGTATAAACAATAACTTTCGCTCCAAGAAGATAAGAGCGAAATTTATCGAATGAGTACACAACTGCTAGCAACTCCTTTTCTGTAACTGTATAATTGATCTGAGCACCATTAAAAGTTTTACTAGCATAATAAATCGAATGAAAAACTTTCTCTTTTCTTTGTCCTAATACAGCTCCCATACATAAATCACTCGCATCACACATAACCTCAAACGGTAGATTCCAATCTGGAGGGCATTACTATAGGAGCAGAAATAAGCTTTTCCTTGATTGCTTTGAAAGCCGCTAAACAAGCTTCATCAAAAAGGAATTTGGACTCCTTTTCGAGTAAGTTGCATAAGGGTTTCGCAATCTTAGAAAAATCTTTGATAAATCGCCTATAAAAGCCAGCATGGCCTAGAAAACTTCTTACCCCTTTAACAGAAAAAGGAGGGGGAAGAGTTTTAATTACCTCAATCTTCGCTCTATCGACTTCCAATCCAACACTCGAAACTTTGTGACCCAGAACAATACCTCCGCGAACCATGAAATGACACTTCTCCCAGTTTAATACCAAATCTGTTTCTTTGCATCTGATTAACACTTTCTCTAAATTGTCTAAACATTTATCAAAATCATCACCAAATACAGAGAAATCATCCATAAACACTTCAAGAAAGTTATCGATCATATCCCAGAAGATGGCCATCATGCATCTTTGAAAGGTAGCAGGAGCATTACACAACCCAAATGGCATCCTACGATATGCAAAAGTACCAAAGGGGCATGTAAATGTTGTTTTATGTTGATCTTCTGGAGCCACGTAAATTTGATTATACCCTGAATAACCATCCAAGAAGCAATAATACTCTCTTCCGGCTAATTTATCTAACATCTGATCTATGAAGGGTAAAGGGAAATGATCTTTTCTGGTGGCCTTGTTCAGCTTTCTATAATCCATACAAACTCTCCATCCAACTACCGTTCTTGAAGGAATCGCTTCATTTTTATCATTAAGAACTGTTGTCATTCCTCCCTTCTTCGGTACACACTGAACCGGACTCACCCATTCACTACTCGAAATGGGATAAATAATCCCCGCATCTAAAAGCTTGATCACCTCTTTCTTTACCACATCCTTCATAGCGGGCATTAATCTTCTTTGACCTTCAACTGAGCGTGCGTTAACATCTTCAAGTATGATTTTGTGTTGACAATAGGATGGACTAATGCCTTTGATGTCAGCAATTGTCCAACCTATTGCTTCTTTGTTTGCTCTTAACACACGCAACAGTTTATCTTCTTGAGGACCTGTTAAATTAGCTGAAACAATAACAGGTAGAGTTTCATTAGTACCTAAATACGCATACCTCAAGTGTGCTGGCAATGGTTTTTCTTCCAATTCCGGAGGAGATTCAATTGAAGGCTTCTTTTTAGGAACAATCTCCCCCGGTTCTCTCACAGGTTCATAGGCAGGACGCCTATACTTCGGATTTTCAGAATTGAGAGCTGCTATTGTTTCAGTAAGCTCTTCCATCATCTCAGGTGAATCTAATGTTAAAGCAGCCTGCAAGATATCATCAAAATTTAAACAATTAAATACCTCTTGCGATGCTTGCTCTACTACATCCATTCTAAAGCAATCTTCCTGAGAATCTGGGAATTTCATTGCTCAAAATACATTGAATTTAACTTCCTCATCTTGTATCCTCATTGTTAATTCGCCATTCTCTACATCGATCAATGTTCTCCCTGTAGCTAGGAATGGTCTACCCAAAATAATGGGGACATTTCTATCTGCATTGTATTCAAGGATTACGAAATCAACAGGAAATATAAGTGTACCTGCCTTAACAAGGACATCCTCAATGCGGCCTTCAGGATGAGCAAGAGACCTGTCCGCCATTTGCAAGACCATAGAAGTGGGTCTTGCGTTTCCAATTTTTAGCTTGTCAAAGATCGACTTGGGCATCAAATTGATGCTAGCTCCCAAGTCACATAGCGCTTTTCCTTTCCATTCTTCTCCAATTGATATGGGAATCGTGAAACTCCCCGGATCTACTAACTTCGGAGGTAATTTACTTTGACAAATCGCGCTACACTCTTCTGGAAGACCAATCATCTCATTATCACAATAGGGCCTTTTGTTAGTGAGGGCCCTCTTCAAAAACTTCGTGTACTTAGGAATATCTCGAATCGCTTCAAGTAACGGAATATTAATACTTAGACCCTTTACCCTATTAAAGAATTTCTGAAAATCACCCAAATCACCCTTTTTCTGAACTCGCGATGGAAACGGCGGTGGAGGGCGACTACTAACAATATCATCTCTCTTTTTCGGAACTTCTCTTGTTCTCACTATTTCTTCAACCTCACTATCTTTCTCATTTTCTTTCTCTTTTTCCACCACTTCCTTTTCTTTTCTTGGTACTTCTTTCTCTTTCATTACGGGAAAAGGAGGTGGGGGAAGGTTCTTACCACTTCTCAATGTAACAGCATTACAATCTTCGCATTGCTTCGGATTCTCAGTATCGCTTGGAAGTTGTCCTTGTGGACGTTGATTCAGTTGTTTATTGATTTGGCTTAGCTGATTCTGGAACAAACTCATATTGGCTTCGATTGCATTTTGACGTTCCATAGCTTGTGTTTGGAGAGCAATTAATCTTTCAACTGATTTCTGAAGAGTGACTACTCCTTCTTGTGGATGGGCAGGTAAGGCTTTTTGGTTTAAGGTTTCATCGTATGTATTCTGAGGAGTATTTTGAGGAGCTTGCCTTTGTACATAGTTACCTTGATTCTGTCCTCCTTGATAATTGTTGTGTGGTCTTGGATTATAGTTGTTACCTTGGGGCCGCGGCTGATACGCATAGGTAGGATTGGCTGCCCCATTAGGATTTGAGTATTGAAACCCAGGATGGTTTCTGTTAGGCTGATATCCATTACCACTTGAATTGAAGTTACCTCTATTGGACATGAACATCACGGATTCTTGGTTATTTGGACAATTTTCCTCATCATGATCATCTACCTGGCAAATCGAACACATATAAACCTCTTGTGCAGCATGCACAGCTACCTTCTTACCCGAAAATCCTTCTTTTACAGCTAAAGTAAGCTGCTTCAATTGTTGCTCAATAGTATTCTGAATCTTATTCTCAAACGTAGCAAATTTTTCTTCTATATCAACATTATTCACTCCCTTAACCGGTGTTCTTACTGAATTCCACCCAACTTCATTCTTGACTGTTCTCTCTAAGATAATTTTAGCATGAGCGGGTTGAACTTGAAGAAAACCTGCACCACATAGCGTATCCAACTTCTCTCTCGACTTCCCATCAAGGCCTCTATAAAAGATCTTAAGTTGTTGTTGTTCTGAATAGCCATGATTGGGAACTCTACGTAAGCACATCTGAAATCTTGTCCAACTCTTACCCAAAGTTTCATCATATTCTTGACGGAAATGTGTCAATTCTAATTCAGCATCTAACCTCATGTTACTTGGGTAATACCTGTCAAAGAACGCAATCTCTAACTGGTCCCAATTGGTGATCTTTGTAGGATCTTGCGTATCGTGCCATTCACTTGCTCCCTCAGTAACAAAGAACTTAAAAGCAACAAAATACATCTGTTCTCTCGAGACCCCTTGTGTGATATAAGAATCACATATCTGTTTGAATTTCTGTACTGCCCTGAGAGGATCTTCTGCTGGTCTACCACGAAAATTACCAAAATTCTGGAACTGAGCTAACATACCCGAATCTGGACGAAAACGCGGAACATTAATATCTGCAGCACCTACTCCTATAGCTGGAGCACGGAATGGAACTTCTGGAGGACCATTAGTAAACCACGGATCTTGATTCATCACTATCTGAACTTGAGGATATGGATTCAGTGGTTGTGGAATTGGAGGAATAGCGCCTGGAGCCAAAGGTTGGCCATTTGCGCCTAGTTGACCTTGTGGATTATCTTGAAGATTGATTTCTTCCATTCTGTTACCTAACTCTTCTACCTCTAAAGCTTCTCGTTCTCTTCTTCTCTTGTTAGCAAGTCTGATCAACGATTCTGGATTACTGAGGATCGGAGGTGTTGGCTCTAGATCCTTGAATAGCCTTCTTCGCATACACCAAACCTAAAAACCTGAAAAGAAACTAAACAAAAAGCGTAAAACTGATAAAATAAAATAAAATGCACTTATTACTAAAGGATAAACACCGTGGTCACAAGCTACCGTCCCCGGCAGCGGCGCCAAAAACTTGGTGGTCCTTTGTGTGTTCTAAATAAATGCAAATAATAATCGAACCACAACCGCAAGTGTACGGTTGTCCCAAGTAGTATATCTGATAATACAGATTCGTTCCAAGGACGGAATGGTTGATCACAATGTCTAGCAAATAGTGATTGATGCACTTATGAAAATAAAAGACAATAATATATTTATTTGGTTTTTGTTATAAGACTAAGTAAATGAAAGACAAATATTAAAAAGCAAGTAAAAGCTAAGACGCAAGTAAAATGATGTAAAACGCAATATGAGAAGTAGCACTTGAGAACGCAAGGATCCTCCCTATCCTATTTCTTAACTTATGTTGTTTAAGGGCTAAATTAGTCAATTACAATGGTCGGGATTCTAATTTCCTTATACCCCCGTCAGGGTGGACTATAAGGCGATCCTAAAGTGTCACTAGTCCCGTCAGGGTAAATATGATCCACCGTTGGATGATTAAGTGTTATTACCTCATTGGCCCTAGGATTAGCTAAGCTCGTCAGAATCATTAACTTCTATCCTAGATTGAATAAATGGTTCCGTATTTAAACCCTCCGTCAGGATGATCCAATTGCCACTAATTGGAATAGCCTAAATACTATTACCTGCTCCTAGTTCATGACGCTAAAAACAGTAAATATTCATAATTTATCGAAAAGAGTAAAAGCCCTAATTTAGTTTAATTCGATAAAAACCCAAATTCAACATTCGTTAATTAATAAGAATTGGGATTCACCCATTGTTTGTTCTCAAGCACTATATAAAACTTAGCTCATATTAAAATGAAATACGAAATTAAAAATAAAGGAATTCATATTGTTTACAGAATTAAAAAGATAAAAGAACCTAATTTCCGGAATCGGAATGACTACGAACGGAGATATAGACCCTCTCCAGCTCTTGTAGCTTCTTCTCCTTCCTTCAGTTGCTTCTCTCTGGTGTTTTTAATCTTGCAGAATATGAATTGTTTGTAAAATAGAAGTCCAGACCTCCTTTTATAAGTGCAAATTCGTTCTAGGGCTTGGACCAGAAAATAGAATATTAATTAAATGTCCAAGCCCACTTTCTAAGCCCAAAATCCCGTAACTGCTGATACACCTTCACTAAAACGGCTTTTCCCTATGCGTTACAACTCCGATTGACCTCATTCCAGTTGATAAAGTTCCGTAACTCGATAAGGAATGATTTCTCTTCAAAGGTCAACAGCTAGATCATCGCTTAAGCACCTCGAAATCAGCAATCTATGGCCTGGAAAATGGATTTTCAGCTCTAAAAATAATATCTTCGGGATTTATTTTCAAGTCTTGACTCTATCTTTTGATCTTTGACTTTCTCCTCGGATTCCTCTTCTAGCTAACATCTAAAACCTGTAAAATACTCACTAAAAATACCAATATTACGCGCAAAAGCTTAATAAATAAAAAATGCTAGAAATAAAAGAGGAAAATCATATTATTGCATATTTAGTCCAAAAGTCTATCGAATTAATTAAATAAACACAAAAAATGATGTCTCCTAAGGGTCGAAAATAAGAACAATTAAGGAGACATCAAGACCCCCAACTCAAACCTTTGTCGTCCCGACAAAGCAAAACAAAACAAAACAAGGGGTAGAAGTAAACGCAAGAACAAATAGAAGCTTAGCAAATAAACCTAAAGCAATTCTAAAGATAAATCTCATATAGCAAAACTTTAAGAACTAACATATACATACACTAATCATGCAAAATCAAACATAAATAATCTCAATCATAAAATTAAAGTTGCAATGCTTGAAGGTTACACTTGTACTCATATCTGTATGATGGCTATAGGGTGGTCATTAATCATAAATCGCTTTGAATGTTCCACCTAAATATTCCCTATCAACAGAAGTATAAATTCACTATGTATTTAAGAATCAAGAGGTCTTTATGGTTTTAATATTGGCTTAAGGACGTTATGGATATATATTTGGTAAATTTGAAGTGAGCTTTTGGCTCTCTCCTCACTTACCATCCACATGTCCTCGAGCTTGAGTTACGCTCAAAAATGTTCTCACTCACCCATTTGACGCGCTAATGTTGCGTCCCCATGTCAACCAAATTACAACTAAGATGATTTTCAAAAATATTCCTCTTTGCCGGTTTATTTATTCTTTTTTTTTTTTTTTTTTTTTCAAATCCCGGCAAAGGGTTACAAATAATAATATCATCTACCTTTTTGTGCCTCAATACAAACACATATAATCCCTTCCCAATATAATTTCCCAAATATGGACCCTCCACCCCAAACTCAAGCTCGAGACAAGTCTCAGGGTTGTGATTCAAGTGCGGGTCATTTGGTCATGCCTAATAATCTAAAGGATAATGGGCTTATATCGTGGCTACAAAAGAAAGGCTTAAGGCTCAAAATTGGGCTAAGACGGATAAAATTATAATAAGGGATAGCAAGCTAAAAGGCTTCAAATGGCTAACAAAGAACTGCCCCTATCATTTTCCTAAGTACATAGCTTGTCTTTAGTTCATATATAGGTGGGTTCTCTACTAATTAAGATTTCACGTTCTACACACCAAACATATTCCTTAAGTACAAGCTTACTTCATTTGCATTGTTCATTAATTTTTCCTATCAATTACCTATGTTCGCATGCAATTGTAAGTGCGTTTTATGGCAATCCCTAAAGTCCACTATTTACTATCATTGATTCATCAAAAGTATGCTTAAAGGGACATTTAAAATCTTCTATAGTCAAACGCAACTCCGAAAATTATTTTTATTGAAAGCAAATAAAACATATAACACATAAAAACTGGGATGAGGCAACGAACCCCACCCCAAACTCAAAAATGAGTCGTGTCCCCACGACTCGAAAAGACTCAACGCAATAAAAATAAACTAAACTAACTAGAACGCGAAAGGGATAGAAAACGTATCTTAACCAGCTCGAGGCTGGTTATCGGTGTTGCGTCCATGAACTTTCTCCTGCGTAAGAATACCATAGGTGGCATGTTGAATTGTGCTCACCCCCATTAACATGTTTCGGAGAAGTTCTAACTCTTTTGTAACGTTTCCTAAAGACGCAATCATCTTCACTTGGTTCTCTTCTAACACCTTCACTTTAGCTTCCAACTCATCAGTTGTATGCATCTTCTTCTTTGGAGGAGCTCTAGGATTCCTTGTTGCTTTTACCACTTCATCATGAATATTCTTGATCAAAGTTAAACCCATGCTCTCACACACTACAACACGATCAATCTCTGCGTCTTTACGCGGAACCTTTGCGTCTAAACACAAAGTAGTGACGGTACAAGGAAATTTGAGATTTTGTTGTGAAGTAGGAATTCTAGCAAATTCCATGATGGTATCATATATCACACGAGCAACATCCATGGGTTTCTCCCCAATAATACATTTAATGAACAAAAGATGCTCCTTCTTCACTTCCGATATGTGTTTAACTCCGAAGAAGGTAGGAATTATGAAACGTGACCAAATCTTAGCACATGGTAGCAAGTTACTACTATACATCTGTCCAGGATATCTCTCTCCTTCGGGAATTGGGCGGGCCCCATCAACAATCACTTTACCCCAAAGGGATTCATAATCAAACGAAGGTTCTTTAAGAGATTCTTGAAACGGACATATTCCGGAAAACTCGGGTAATTTCAATGATTTACGAATAAGCTCAACGGAGAAAGGAACTACCTTTTTGCGAATAATAACAGCTTCTTTTGAGAAGGCGATTCCTTCATAAAAATCTCGCACCAAGGTAGGAATATACTCAAGCTTCCTTTCTCTCAATTCCTTCCAACCCAATTTATCACAAGTAGCACCATAATCTTTATAAGCACTAGTCATAATACCCTTAGGAAGATTCATCTCCTCACCAAACTTCAAAAATTCAATTCGATCACGAACCTGAGTATCCCAAGGAACGAAGACTCTCTTAGGCTTTTGAGCCCAAGCTTTCCTACGCGGAGCTTTTGGTTGTTGCACTGGTTCTTCGGGAACTTCTTGTTCAGTTTCTTCAATCTCTTCTTCAACTTCTTCCACACTGTCTTCATCACTCTCATCAATTAACCTGCTCTTTTTCGGATTAGCCTTACTTGGGTTTTCTTTTCGTTTCAGAGCAATTGGGTTTTGGACAGTCTTTTTGGATCGCGAATCCGGAATCTCAATTGCTTGGTCTGGGCTAACTCCAACAGTGTTCCTGTTTCTTGGTATGTTTCTTCGATAGTTACACATGGAATCGGTTCTGTTAGTCATCTCTTTTCACCCCAAACTCAAAACTTCAAATAGAGAAAAAGCTAGAGAAAAGCTTTGAAATTTGATGTTTTGAGGCTTAAAACTTGAAGAACTAGGTGTTATATGAGATGGGTTAAGGTTATTAGAGAGAGATTTTGAAAGAATTGGGTTTAATTTCAAGGTTGGGAAGAGGAAATTTTTGGAGAAAAGGTGAAATTTGATGATGTTTTGGAGAGGATGTGAGTTGATTTTGTGTTTTTGTGATGATAGAAGGCTTGATTTGATGATTTTATAACTGTTTGTTGATGATTTTCGGAGTAGGTGGAGGCAAGAATTCGGATTATAAGGTTTGGCTTGGAAAAGAGGCAAAAAACTAGGTTTAATAAACTCAAAACCGCCTCTCGCAACAGCTGGCCGGCTAGCCGGCGGATTTGCCGGCATGCCGGGCGAGAGGGCGGCGGAAAAAATTACTAAATTCGACTTTTTTTTTAACCTCAAAACGCAAGTATATTGCGTCGTCGCTGACGCAATGATCAGAGAATTTGAAATCCTTGACCGGCTAGCCGGCGGCTTCGCCGGCATGTCGGTGAAATCTCGATGGCGCATTTGATGACGCAGCAACCTTGCGTCGTTGCTGACGCAAGGACCAGAACATTCTTCCTCGTTGGCCGGCTAGCCGGTAAGTTGACCGGCATGCCGGCGCTTTCTCGCTGGCGCGAATGAAGACGCAGCATTGCTGCGTTGTCGCTGACGCAGTGGTCAGGGAGTTGGGGTCTCTCTGCTCGTTTGGCCGGTATTCCGGCCAGCTCACCGGCTAGCCGGTCAAACCTGCTGTGGACTTCAATTTTTCTCCGTTTTTCCCATCGTTTGACCCCAAACTCATGACCATTATACCCCTGAAATCATCAAAAACGAACACCATTCCTCATTTCTTAAAGATTAAACTAAAATCAACGAAAACTTTAACTAATTTACACTACGGAAATTGAAATATTTAAACTAATATACAAGGAATTGGCTTTTGTTTAACGTCGTTAAGCTCGACGGGTTACCTCGTGCTTCTAAGGAGCTTCGAGGAGGTACATGACCTCTCCGGGATGTGGGTCTTTTGCACGATCGGTGTCTTCACCTCCATGATAAATTTTTAAACGATGCCCGTTCACCATGAATGTACGGTTCTCCAGTGGATGTTCTATCTCTATAGCTCCATGAGGTGTAACCTTGGTTACAATGTAAGGACCCGACCACTTCGATCTTAATTTCCCCGGATAATTACTGAACTTCGAATTATATTTCAACACTCTTTGTCCCACTACAAAGTTCTTCTCTCGAATCCGATTATCATGCCATCTTTTAGTATTTTCTTTATAAAGCTTAGCATTTTCATAAGCATGTAATCTAAATTCATCAAGCTCATTAAGTTTCATCATTCGATTCTCACCAGCTAGTGTAGGATCTAAATTTAACTTAGCAATAGCCCAATAGGCACCCATTTCTAACTCAAGAGGTAAGTGACAAGCCTTACCATATAACATTCGATACGGAGAAGCACCTACTGGGGTTTTGAAAGCAGTTCGATATGCCCAAAGTGCATCATCTAATTTCATAGACCAATCTTTTCTAGTAGGACTAACGGTTTTCTCTAAAATAGATTTTACCTCACGATTTGATACTTCGGCTTGACCATTGGCTTGTGGATGATAAGCGGTAGACACACGATGTCTCACTCCATATTTCTCTATAACAGTCTTCAAATATTTATTAACGAAATGAGTACCTCCATCGCTAATAATCACCCTTGGAGTTCCATGTCTAGTGAAAATATGTGATTTTAAGAACTTAATCACCACTCTAGAATCATTGGTAGGTAAAGCCACCGCTTCTACCCACTTAGACACGTAATCAACAGCTAATAAGATGTAGAGGTTGCCATTTGAAGGAACGAACGGACCCATAAAATCTATACCCCAAACATCAAATATTTCAACTTCTAATACATTATTACGTGGCATCTCATCCCTCTTGGATATGTTTCCGGTAAATTGGCATCTATTACATCTTTTAGTATATTCATGACAATCTTTTATAATAGAAGGCCAATAGAAACCAGATTGTAATACCTTAGCGGCAGTTCGATCTCCTTTGAAATGTCCACCGTAAGGTGAATCATGACACCCAGCTATAATATCCCACCTTTAGTGAAAATAACTTTATCAGATTCACATACTAGTTTGAAGTCATTCTTACTCAATAACGAACCTGAAACTAGATTCCTGCTAATTGCAGGCACATGGAGAACGTTATTGAGACTCAACTCTTTTCCAGAAGTCATTATTAAAATAATAATTCCAAATCCAACTACTTATGATGTAGATAAATTTCCCATAAATAAAGTCTCACTAAGAGATAACACAAAAGTTAATTATTTCTTACGACAAAATGATTAAATTAATTTCCCAAAATTTTATATTCTTGTTAGTCCCCCAAGTTTTTATATTCTTTTTGTAGAGGATCGAAGAAATTAAAGAGATAATCAATTCACGTAAAAGAGAATCTCAATCAATTAAGCATTTTTGAATCAGAAAATTTTCAAACCACAAGGTTCGACAAGTATGCATATATTAGCAAAATTAATATTAGTTGTTAAAAAAATACAGTAATATTACAAAATAAAATTAAACGTTTTCACTTTGTTCACTAATTTTGCCTATGTCCGGTATGAGGCAGAAATAAGACGTTAGTAAGTGAGTAATTTTCTAGTATGTATACCTAAAAGGAAAATGTTTTCTGGTTTATACAACGTGAATCACAAATACCTTAAATTGTTATGTTTTATTTGTATAAACCAGTAAAACAATATAGAAATTAATGCAGAAATAAAATAAAGTAAATATATAAATAACTTTACTTGTCGAGGCTCAGATTGGATCCGATGTCTTTAGGGTATTTAGGCCACGTAAAGGTGTCTTACGTTTGCTGGCTTCAACCTCCAGGGTACAACGACAAAACTATTCAAAAGAAACTGACACACGAATTCTTAAGAATTTCAACAAACTTAATAATGTTGCTTCTTTCTATCTCTCTCTTATAATTTTAATGCTTTGAAAAATGAATGAAGAAAATGGTTTAGTTGGCCAACTATTTAAAGAAAATGATAAGGTGGCTTGCCAAAGGTTGTGATATTTCATTTTGGAGTTATCTGTATTAATATAACATACAACGTTTACTTAACAAAGACAAAACTTTGGGCTGGTCTAGATCGTATGAATTTAAGGCCTAATACCCCAACAAGGCTAATGGTCCAGGTTCAATCCCAACCAGGCCCTTTTTTTATTTCTTTCTTTGCTTTGCTTTATAACAAAAAGAAATAAAATAACATACATTGTTATTTTTTTCTTTTAATTTCTCCAAATTAAACGACTCAATTTCTCATTCAATTTCAAATGATTTTAACCAAGTGAATATATTACGTTAATCTTTACAACTTGAATAAACGTATTAATATCCGAATCATTTCATTATATTGAGTCACCGATTAACATCGTAAACATGGTCAACACTTGGGTAAAAACCCATTTGTCCAACATCTACTCAAAGCAACCAAATTCACAACACAATTTACCACATGATCTTTCCCCGATTTTTTCAAAACCACCCATTAACAATACGGATTTGCCCTAGTCGTTCATCGATCAAGTATCTAGAATTACTTACAGCTTGGTTGGTTGGTTACCCGCGGTTTGGGCTTTTCCAAAACCGCAAACCAACCCAAATCCACCAAAAAAAATAATTTGGTCCCATTACAAACCATGGTTTGTGCGGGGTGGGTTGGGTCAGTTTTGTGCGATTTTGCGGCTCCGTGGTTTTTCGTGTGCAGCCCTAGTGGAGACTACAAATATTGTCGCCCATGATATATTTTTCAGCGACGAATGCTTGCGTCGAGCAAGACTCGTAATCCAGCAACGAGCGGCTGTAGTCGACCGTGATAATATCATCCGCGACTATAGGTATCGTCGAATGTATAAACAGTCCAAAAGCGATGGCTCTTCACAATTTTTCGTGTATGGGTGTCTCTAACTACGATTTGGTGGCGACACGCAGGTCATCGGTAAACCAATAGCATTACCGACGACGTTTGTTTACCGTCGAGGTTCGTCGTCGGTAGGCATTAAAAGTTTACCGACGATAGACTTTCGTAGGTAAAGAAATAAAAAATCGTCGGCAAATGTTTTTTTTATTTGGAACGTCGTCGCTAATATAGTGACGACAACGTTTCGTCGGTATTTTCTATTTTACCGATGATTTCTTTATACTTACCGACGACACGTTTGTCGTCAGTAAATAATAAACGTATTTATTGAAGACAGATTGTTATTTATCTCAAAATACTCAAAAATCCCATTTATTTTTCCTCATTTTCTCCCAAAAACCTTAAATTCATTCAATTTTTTTCCAATTGATTATCCAAATCATCTTGCTTCATTTCTAGGTTCATAATCAAGGTGGGTCATATTAAATATACAATTCCATCCACAAATTGAAGGTAATTTCTTGAATTATAATTTTCTTTATTGTGTCTAATTCTTGCAATATTATGTGATTAGGTTAAGTAATACATTATCAAGGTGGGAAGCTTGATCATCAATCTCCAATTCTCCAACCAAATCAAGGTATTTTTTTATAAATTTCAAACATTTTTTATATTGGATTATGGTTGTGTATTAGTTGCTATAAGATATGATTAGGTATATTTTTTGATTGTCTAGTTAATTATTAAGTGTAAATCATCCATATGTTCATTTATTTCTATTATCTTCTCATATACTTTTGTATTTGTGTAATTAATTATATTTATGTCTATTTATTTATTGTGTTGTAATTTTATTTATTTATTGGTTTGTAATTTTATCAATTTATTGGTTTGTAATTTATTGATTATGTTGTAATTTTATTTATTTATTGGTTTATAATTTTATCTATTTATTGGTTTGTAATTTTTATTATGTAATTTATTGTGTTGTAATTTTTATTCATTTTATTAACTGGGTTGTAATAATTATTTATTCTATTTTCATATGAATGTAGTTGCCTAGTTATATAAAATTGTTGCTAAGAGATGGCTTCGGGTATGGATAAGAGTTGGATCATTACGAAGGATTATCTCATGTCAGAATATATTTTTGGGGTTTTGGATTTTGTTAAATATGTTGAAAAACAAGATGATTATACTGGTTATATGTCTTGTCCGTGTAACTATTGTAAAAATAGTCGTCGATTAAAAAACCAGGAGGCTAGGGGCCACCTTCTAAATAATGGGTTTATGCATACGTGTCAGGTTTGGACAAAACACGGTGAAAAGTTGGTAATTCCCAAAGAAAATCCTATGCCGAATATAGATAATGAAATGCATGAAGTTTATGACGATGTGAGACACAGTTAGGATGTTTGTGGACATCAGGGTGACACCGAGATGAGAGACGCAAATATTCCTAGTCGGAGCAGTTCGAAGAACTGTTCAAGGAATTGGAGATAGATTTATATCCTGGTTGTACAGCGATGAGTTCCTTGAACTTCATTATGATCAATACGAGAAACAGTGCCTCCATAATATAACAGATGGAGTGACGTCCCAGACCACTATAACAAATGGAGTGACGTCCCAGACTATTACAAAGACGCGATTGTGATCAAACACGAGGAGTTTTTCAACCTCGAGGAGTGGAGGGCGCGATCAGATTGGGGGAAAATCGAGAAATAGATGAACACGTCTCAGGCCACTGCCTACAGGAGGTGGAAGCACGATCTTAAGGCAGACTACTTCAATACGGACGAGTGTCCTCTGGATGTGGTTCCCGAGGTTTGGAGGAGAACCTATGAGGTGTGGCGTGACCCGAATAAAGCGGTAATATAAAAGTTTAATTTATTAGTCTTCAATTATTTTATCATTTTATTAGTATTTAATTATTATTTTTAACTTAAATTGTAACAGGCTCAAGCGGAGATAAATAAAAAATATAGGAAGAAGCGGTCGCAGCCGAATAAGTCAAGTTCGAGGAACCAATCCCAGACTCGGCATGAAATTATTGAGGTATAATTTATTATAGTACAAATATAATTTATTAGTAATTTATTAATTTAATTATTTATTTATTATTATTTGTTATTGTATATTTTGTAGGGGAAGCTGAAGATTGCGACTAAGGATCCCTTGAGTTTTGTGGACGAGCAGACCCAGGAGGAGGTGCCACTTCCGCCAATAGGCGGTTACTTCGAGTACTTGGGCTATGGCGGGGCTAAAGGTACCTGGCGCGACGGAAGATGGGAACAAGCTAGTGTAAGTGTTTTTTTTTATAGTTTAAAAAAATTATTTAACTTTAAATTTAATTTTTCAATGCTTTAATTAATTATTAAATTGAAATTTAATTACAGGGTGTTTATCGTGAGAAGCTGAAAGGTAAGGTTATCGAGGCGGGATCCCAGGCTGAAGATGTTCTGGTGGAGGAACAAATCGGTGCGATGAAGGAGACAGTCCAGTAGGTGATACGATCACCGAAAAGTAGACACTGGATCCCAGCCATTGGAGCCGTTCGGAAGACACCCAAGACTAAAACAGTGCCAGACCCGACTGCACATCATAACGCGGAGCTACTCTAGAGGATCTTGGTGGGTATGAACGAGCTACGCGAGCATCAAGGATTTCCATCGATACCTGGTGCAGCCACACCATCGACCACCTCCACAGCTACTCCAGATTTTATAGAGACGATGCTCTGAGGGTTGAATGAATCTAGTTTCGCTGTAGGTATTCCTCCGGTCCACCATCCCGAGTCCCCCCGAGTTGAAGATGAAGATGACGATGAAGATGAAGATGGTGATGATGATGATGATGATGATGATGATGAGCGTTTGGATAATCCATGATTGTGATTTATTTTATCTAGACTTTTATTTCATCGTGTTTGACTTTATATATTTTATTACATTTGACTTTTACTATGTTTGACTATTTATTCCGGGTGTTTGACCTTTTAAACCCAGAATTTGACTATTTCTGGTATTTTTACATTTTTTCAATATATGTGATGTTTTTTATTTATTACTCTCGTTTATTAATATTATATTAAAAATACAAAAAAAAATAAAATTAAATAAAATTAAAAACAAATAAAAAAATAAATTTTAAAAATAATAGCGACGACAAAGTCGTCGCTAATATTATTTTAAAAAAAGAAGAAAACAATAGCAACGACAAAGTCGTCACTAAACTTATTTAAAAAAACAGAAATACAATTGTTTCGTAGTGAAAAAATAATTTATTATATTAATACGGACGACTAAAGTCGTCGGTAATTAAAAGAAATACCGACGACTTAGGTTGTAGGTAAAATTGACCACGATTAGGGGCGAAACAACTCACCTTCGTCGGTAATACGGAGAATTACCGGCGGATCTTTAAGGACGACACGATATCGACGACGTGTCGTCGGTATCGTGTTTTACCGACGAATTACGGGTTTTTACCGACGACAATAGCCTTCGGTAAACAGCTGATCTGTTGTAGTGTGGTATCAATGGTGACTACAAATGAGTCACCAATAACGGTTAATGTAGCAGTGTGTACTCTCATCATATGTTCATGGATGATATTAGGATCTTTATTTCATCTTATTGATACATTAAACTAGCAAGTAAAAAAAATACTACCTTAAACTTTTGGGTTTAGATAGTTATTGTATTGTGTATATTTTATAGTTTTTCACATATTACTTACACCGTTGACCAAATAAAAAATAAAGTAAAAATAAATTAAATGATAGAAATTATTGTGCAAACAACGTAATACTTTGAAAATGAGGAAATAAATGAAGAGACAATAATAAAGGAAAATAATTATATTATTAATATATGAGAGTGTGTAAGTTATGGTGTAAAAATACTTTGAATAACCAGTTTGGATTAGTTCACTGGCCAGGGCCTTAGTCTACTGGTGCAGGTTCGAACCGAGTCAATGACTCAGAGTCTAAAATGACTCTCCTATGTAACAAAAAAAATAAAAATACCTGTAATAGGTAAATTTTAAATATCTATAAGAATAATAATAATGTTTCATAACAATTTAATAATTATTTCTTATTTTAATTGAGATGATAATTTGATGAGATAATTCCCAATTAATTACACTTCCTCACTTTTCATTCTCAAAAAAAAAAAGGAAGGAGGAAATTACTTCCTACTTACTCACAAATTTTCAACTTAATTCACAATTAAGCACATAGTCATATTTACTTTCCATTATTGCCCTTATATGGTTTTTATTTTATTATATATTTATATTTAATATCTGAATTTATTTTTTTATTTTTTAAATAATTTTTTTTCGATTTTTTTTTTCGAAATTTTTTTTTTTCGGATTTTTTTTTTCGAATTTTTTTTTTCGAAAAATATTTTTTTTTTCGGAAATTTTTTTTTTTCCGAAGATTTTTTTATTAACACACAAGTCCATACTGTTTTGTGTTACTGTAACTCATACATCAAGCGATTGTCAGATGTTCAGACTATCTGTACACTATTATCTATTTCTGTATACAAATATTATGTATATCTTATTCTGTGTTCCTGCAACACACAATTGTTATTTGTGTGTGTTTAAGCAACGCAAAACTGTAAATGACACACAAGTCTATACTGTTTTGTGTTACTGTAACTCACACATCAAGCAATAGTGTGTTACATTAACACACAATCAGATGTTCAGACTACCTGTACACTATTATCTATTACTGTGTACAAATATTCTGTATATCTTATTCTGTGTTCCTGCAACACACAATTGTTATTTGTGTGTGTTTAAGCAACGCAAAACTGTAAATGACAAACGCATTGTGTGTCTTACCAACACAAAACCTATACTGTTGTGTGTTACTGTAACACATACTTCCAGCAATTGCGTGTTGCATGAACACATAATCAGCCTACATATACATTAGTCTATACCTTTGTGTACAAATATTCTATCTGTCTGATTTTGTGTTCATGTATCACACAATTTGTTATTTATGTGTGTTTAAGCAACTCAATATTATACATATTGGGTGTTCATGCAACACACAACACATATGATTTTGTGTTACTTTAACACACAATTATCATATGTACTAATCTTACATCATGTTATCATGGGAAAAAAATTCTGGGGGAAAAAATCGAAAAAAAAAATATTTTGAAAAAAAAAAAATATATTTTGAAAAAAAATATTTTGAAAAAATAAATATTTAAAAAAAATATTTAAAAAAAAATCTGAAAAAAATAAATAAACATTAAACTATAATTAATAAAATATATAATTAAAGTAATTAATAATAGGTGGAAGGATATTTTGGTAATTGGGTAATATTTTGTGCTTAATTGGGAATTAAGTTGAAGTTGTAATTAATAGGGAATACTTACCTTCTCCGCGTAATTAATTGGGCGTTGTCCCTAATTTGATCATAAAAAATTATTATTATTAAAGTATATTTAATTAAGGATTAATGCTCAATAAACCTCTACAGCCTTATTCACTATTTCGTAAAAGGTACTATTTTTTTTAAAGTGAGTTATGGAAGTTTCCCAGAACTTAGATTTTGAGTTCTGAGTAACGACTTCTTTTATAGACAAAAAAAAAATGTATGGTGTCATTTATGAGAAAAAAAAAATTGGGGTGAAGAAAAATTATTTCTAACTTGAGATATTTTTTGGGCATTAATCTATTTAATTAAAAGTATAGCAAATATAAACCTTCAAATAAATATTTTTAATGAGAAGTACAAAATTTAAATCTTTTTATATATATAATTTAATTCTGATTTATTGTAAATATATATATATATATATATATATATATATATATATATATATATTATGTAAAATTAATCGTACATGCAGACTCTGCGGCCGAAGGGGAGGCGATTGTTGTACTTGAAGCTGTTAAGGGATAACAAAATATTCATTGGCTCAGATAACTTTGATTTTATTCAAGAAATCAAGTCGCTACCAGCAGCGTGGTGGAAAGTCAAATCATATGTTAAGCAGATCCTCGCTTATGTTGCGGAACATGGTCGAATGCTCTTTAATCATATTTTAAGATATCTCAATTGCATGGCTGACCGAACAACACATAACACTAGACATCGAAATTCTTCAAAAAATCATCAGCTTGAGCTTATGCAACATTTCACACGCCTTAGAACTGGCTAAGTCGTTTGTACTTTGGCTGTTTTCACTGTGGCTTATCTTCTTGGGTTAGATTCCATTCAACATAAACGTATGTCGCCTTCACCCGATTAGTTCCATAACTAGCAAGTAGATTACAATAATTCAATATTGTTTGTCAGAAGTTTGCTTATATTAAGCATGTATGGTATGGTCAAGATCTGACCAAGGAACATCTATATCATACAAGTGGGGTAAGCCCTCTAGGGTTTCTTCGTGAGCGTTGAAAGTGGGTTTGGTCTTTTTTGTTTTTTCTTTTTTGGCAAAGAAAGTGGTTGGTTAACTTTCTCCTTTTGGAATAATATATTTAATATTAAATTGAGCGAAATCTAATTTACTAGTAACCGAATAGGTGAGACCCCCTTTCTCAACCAATTAGTTTCTTTAGCAGACACTTTTAGTTCGATTAAAACACCTAATTTGTACGTAGAGTACATAATAAATCTGCAACCAGATAGCTTAATGTACGGTTTCTAATGTTCAAAATAACCCATAAATAAATAAATAACATGTTTTAACTTTATGGGTTTTGTCTTTTCGGATTTTACGGTGGTTCAGGACCCGACTCGGTGGGAAAAAAGATGTCGACGAATGGTTTGGCTTCTGCGTAAGGGCGTGACAAAAGATGGGTGAGGACGGTTAACGCTGCAAAGATTGAATAAATACTTTAAATGAGAGGCATTAAGATTGAATTTTTTTGAGTGTTGTAATATTTTAAAGTCGATTTACGATACTGCGGAGACTTATAATCTATTTTTTTTCTTTGTTAGTCGCAAAGGTAATAGAGTAGCTGATTGAGTCGCCAAACAAAAACTTGATGCCAAACTGTTTGGTGACGGAAGGATTTCTCCTTCTTTCCAATTAGCTCAACTTATTTTACTTGATAAGCATCTATGCGGTATCAGGTAACTTTTGTAACTTTTATCATTATTATGCTTTTCATATTATTAAGCAGTTCAAAAAAAAAGATTTTTTTTAAATATGAGCAATTTAATTTTAATTTTTTTTTTGGACGGGAAGTATTCATTCCTATGATAGCTATTCTATTCCAATTTTCGATACTCCATATATAATATCCCTGACTTCTACCGTGGACCTTCTGGCTCCGCATCTAGCATTCTTTGCAAGACTGTCTGCTTGGCTGTTCAATCTTCTCGGTAAATACCGAAAAGATATCGGGCCAAATTCTTCCGTCATCCTCTTAATCTAATATATGACGAGCCATGCATAGTTTTTGTTTAATCGTAATGCTGCTATGCTATGCTGGTAAAGTCCCCGAAACATTCAAGTTACTAAAAAAAAAAAAAGATAATGTGTTGGATTCCATTCAACATGTATCACCTTCACCCGGTTATTCCATAGCTAGCTAGCAAGTAGATTACAAGACTTCGATTTTGTTTGTCAGAAGTTTGCCAATATCAAGCATGTTTGGTCAAGATCTGACCAAGCAGTATTACATACAAGTGGGATAAGTCGTCTAGGATTTCTTCATGAGTTTTGAAAGTGGCTTGGTCTACTTTCTGTTTTTGGACAAAATATCTAATATTAATGGAGCGAAACTTAATTTACTAATTACCGAATAGGTCAGACCGCTTTCTCAACATTTGACGAAAAAAAAAAAAAAAGACCGCTTTCTCAACCAAGTAGTTTCCTTAGCACACATTTTCACTTCTATAATCACCTTCGTACATAGTGGTGTACGTAAAATAAAAAATCTGCAACCAGATAGCATAATGTACGATTTCTAATGTTCTAAATAACCTATAAACAAAAAAAAAAAAAAAAAAAAATCATGTTCTTTTTAATACATATGATAGCCACTTTGATTGGAAAAAAAAATAGCCACTTTAATTTGGAATAATTGATTCCAATAAGAATTAAAGCACTCTGCATTCACACATTTAGAGAGAACTTCCTCAAACCAAACATTAAAGCATTTAATTGATTAGGTACATTTTTTATTTTCCAAAGGAAAAAGAAATGATAGATTTGTTATTTGAAATATTGTTGTTATTATATTTTTTTTTTATTTATTATTTAATACATTGGACTATGAGTTATAAACTCGATTCGATCATATACCGTTTATAAGGAAAATTAAGGCTATAGTCAGTTGAGCTAACCCTAATTCGTTTTTATTATCATATTTCATGACATGTTACTTTATCATCTTAGGATGCTATGATTAATATAAATGATATATGCTTTATGTGAAGAGAAATCAAATCTGTTAAAATTTCTCCATGTTCTCATATATATTATTTGATCATATATGTACAATGTGAGGCGAAGTCATACCTATAAAGTTCTATATATGTTGCATTACATATCATTATGTAATATTTTTTATCATAAGAAATAGAACGAATGTTGATGTATTATCCTTTTTGTGTGTTTTCATCTTTATTGGATATATGCCAAAGAAAAACAAAAGCTTTCAATCATGCATTGATCGGTTCACAAAGATTGCGTACAATGTTGACTATTTGGATCAATATATAGTATACTGTGCTTTTATTTGAGGGTTGTTCAATTCCAAATTTCAAATATAGTTGTCAGAGAGGCCTAAGTCCATATTTTGTGATATAATATTTGAGTCAAGGGAGTATGTCCGGACAGAGGAAATGCGAAAGAGCGTTATAACATGGGTTAAATAAAGAGAAAGCATTGTGAGCAATCTTCCTAGTCAGGTTTAAATGAGAGACAACAGAAGCAACCCGAGAGAAGAGGGTATACGGGTTTGGACGAGATGGTTTGAGGAATAAAGACATAGTTCGAGAAAATGATAAAACGAGAATGTGGATTAAAATGCCATATGAGCTCTTGGTGATAATGGAAAAAGAGATTAGAAAGTAAGAAGTATGCTGGTCACCCAAAAAGTTTGTTGATTCTAGCATTAGAGATAATATGAAGTATTGACATTTCAATAAGGACAACGGGCATGATACTAGTCGTTGCAAACAACTGAAACTCGAAATCGAAAGGTTAAGAGATTTGATCAAGTTACTCAACTGATGTTTCCATATTTGTGATAAAATAATAAATTCACGAGACATCATTTTAGGTGTATTAGATGCTTATTTGATGAATTTTTCCCTATTAATTGTTAGTTTCTCACTTCTTGCCTTGTTTTGGAGGTTTGTTACTTTTAAAGCATTTTTTGTATAACTTGTGTGTTAAATGTGAAGCTCTTAATATTAGATACAAAATCAATGTTAAGGAGTTGAGGAAAGAAGATCTGAAATCAAGAGTTAAAAGGGAAAAACTGGTTTTAGGAATGTACAAAAGCTGCCAAAAGATGTTGTCCATATGTAAAGACGTGTAGTATTTTTAATGTTGTATGAAAATCAAAAAGGAATTTGAAGGATCCTTTTTATGTATAGAAAGTTATTTGAATTTAGGTCGTTTTGATACCAAGATCACTGGATTTGGAGTTGTAACGAAGGAGTTGTGATCTTTACAAAGTCTATGACCCAACTAGTCCATTTTTTAAGGAAAACGAGGCTGAGTTGGATTTAGACTCCAAAACCTATTCCATGACTTAGAAATTTCATCCAACACCTATATAATATCAATATGTGACCTTAGAATCTGGTTCTTACCTTCATATCCTTCATATTATTCATTAGAGAGAAATCAAGTAGAACTAGAGAAAACAATAGAGTTGAAGCATCACAACATAAATTTTGCATCTCTCGTTCTCTACAATTAGTGTAATTAACTATAGATTTGTGAGTTAACCATATTTCTAAACTTTTGTTCTTTAGTTTTATTTACGAATTAACGGGGTTATTATTCTATCTAAATCTATAACACTATTTTGTTATTTTAATTGATTTGAGCTTGGCTTTATATTTGTATTTTGTGTTTGCCTTATTCCATCCCTAATCTTGATCATATTAGGACTGTTCTTAGTATTTGGATTATCACCCTGGTAGGGGATTCAATTAAGACAACACCACATAATCGTCTAGTGTGCGGTATTGATCCTGACAGGCTTGCCTAACTAAATAGTCAATAGGGTTTGATTTCCATATCCGATCTCAACACAAGGTCCCCTTACATAAGTCCCTTAGTAGTGTAGAGGTTGCCTTCTAAGATACCCTGGCGGGATTTAGAAGGATTGTAGAATTCAGGCTACTTATATGTTGCTCAATCCATTCTCATAATTAGAATAGTGATTTAGTAATATAGTCTCATACTAGTACCCTAAGTTATCTTATTCGGATTCTTATTTAATTATTCGCTCTAAACAAGTATTTGTCTTATTTTTGTTTTAGATATCAACATCTAAAATCATCTACACTTATATTGAACACAAGCTTGAGCTAACTACCTAAATCCCGCAGAATGAACTTTTACTTAAGAACGATTCGTGCACTTGCGGAGAGTTTCTCGTGGATTTCCATAGGTGTGTGTTCTTTTATTACTCGTTTATTTATCACACCTTTGGCACCACCAAGTTTTTGGCGCCGCTCCTTGGGATTTTATAGTTAATTATTTTTTATTTAGTGTAGCAGTTTAGTTTGTTTTCAGTTTTACGTTTTCTTTCTTTTTAAGTCTCTTTTCAGGTTTCTTAGGGATGTCAGATTTTCTTGCATCCGTGAATAAAGGCGTTGAAGATCTATGTTTAAAGTGTGGGTTGCTAGGGCACTATCGGGAGACATGTAATTTTCCACAATCAAATATGTTTGGGAATTGCACGTATCAAAATAAACCCTCGCAACCACAACCAAATTACGCTACTTGGGCCAATAATATTTCTTGAAAGGAGTTGCCATCATTACCTACATATCGTCAAGAAAGCTCAACACACAAGAATATGGAAGATCTAGCCACATATACAAAAGAGAGAATGAAATCCTAAGAAGGGAAGCTCAACGAGAAATCTGATGTGTTGAAAATTTTGGGGAATCAAATCTCCTAAGTTGCCGAACAACTTGCCCAACTTCCCAACTCAGCCTGGCTAATGGTCCGGTTTGGACCGGTCCGGACCGGTTCTTACCGGACCTCTCCCTTATCGGTCTGTTCCTGTTCGTCGGTCCTCCTCCTTACCAGTCCGGACCGGTCTGGTTATTTGGAGTAAAAGTTGGGAGACGAACAGTTTAGTGAAACCAGTGGTACCGGTTCCGTACCTATTTTGGTCTGGTTCTAACTGGTTCCAAACCGGTTCTCCTAGTGTTTTTTTGTTTTTTTAATTTTCATAATAGTTTAGGCCCATTTTAAAAAAAAAAAAATATGTTATATTATCAGTCCGGTCCGGCCCGGACCGGTTCAAAACTTTTAATTTTTTTTTGCAGATTCGGACTGATAAGCTAAGGACCAGTAGAACCGGTTCAATAGCCAGGCCGATTCCCAACCATATTTAAAATCTTCGTGAGAAGGATCAAGATCCGAAAGCACTACCATATCATCCACAAAAAGGTGTAAATGATTTAAAAGATACTCTTGAGAAATTCATCAAGACTTCAACCTATAATATTAGAAAAGGTGAATCAAAGATCGAGGTCACTACATCATTGGTGCAAAACATACAACAAAGTATAGAGCAAAGATTTACGCAGTTCACTATAATCGTTCAACAATTACAAAAAGATTCATGATGTTGGGCCAAGCAATGAATACTAATGAGAAAGCCTTTCAAATCAGCGATAACAATGTTGGGTTCGAATTTCCAACAACGAAATAACCAACCAAGCTTAGCTTAGATGGGGTAATTGTTGAGAAGCAGGATGAGAAAAAGGTGGAGAAAAAGGTTGAGAAAGAGTTCGAGCCTTTGGATTTTGAAGTTGAAAAAAAGTCTGAGAAAGAAGAGAGTAAGGATGAATCAACGCCTCCACATCCACCATCACCACCACTGAAGGTGGACTATCTCAAATACAAGAGGTTCATAGAGGCGTTGAGCGAAGCAAGAATCAACACCCAAGAAATTGAGATTTCAAAGAGATAGAACCAATTGTTTTGAACTTAATCGGGGAAACAATCGAAGATTAGGATAGTTAATATGAGGTTGAAGATAAAGCTGCAATGGGAGTAGTGGAGATTCCAACAATTGAAGAACCCATGAAGCTTAACTTAGACAACGTGACAATCAAAGATGAGATTTTAGAAAAGATTTAGTTGACGCATCAAGGGTGCAAAAAAAGAGTAAGGAAAAGGCGCCACCTCCACATTCTCTTTTATCACCGCCATATCTACTAAGATTGCATATCCTAGTGGTGATACTCATTCTGCGACAGTAATAAAGAGGTCAACCCAAAAATAAATCAACATCCTAGTACTCGAGGTAATTGAGAAAGAACCTACAATACTAAAAGTCTTCAAAGAAATTTCTTCCGAGAAGAGTAAGAGTGTCGAGGTTGAGATCGAGACTGTGGATCTTACTCAATAAAGCTTAATAGAAGTTCCGAAGAAGCTACAACCAAAGATTCAAGATCCGAGAGCTTTCTACCTCAAAATCAATATATAGGTTGTAAATTCAAAACTAAAGTGATGCGTGACTTTGGTTCAGGGAGAAATATCATTCCCAAAGATATGTTTAAGAATTTAGGCATGGGAGATGCCAAAAGAAGCGAGTTCACATTACAGCTCTTAGATCACTCCTCGATAAAGCCATGGGGAATCATTGAGGGCATTCTTGTCCATGTTGGTACATTAGCTATACCTATTGATTTGGTTGTTCTTGATAGTATTGCGGCTCAACACGTCACGTTGACATTTGGACGCCCATTCTTGGCAACAAGTCGCAGCATAATTGATATTCAAGAGGGAACCGTGATCCTCCGGACTGAAGAAGAATCCAAAACATACCAATTTTTGGATAAACATGATGAGTCACATGAGGTCCCAACGCTACAAGTTGTGACCAAGAGGTTAAAAAAACTCCACCACAAACCTGTGAAGAATAGAATTGAAATCGAGTTTGGGGTAGGTGACGTGGTCACTTGGGAATCCCCCAAGCAAGAGAATAGGCCAGTGGGATTCAAGAATTTGTGGGTGGATCCTTTTTTTGTTACAAGAGTTGTTTTTGCAAAATGGATTGAAATTCAAGCTAAGAGAGGTCACAAGCTTCGGATAGTAGATGTGCATAGCCTCACCAGCTGCTGGGTTAGGCTATATAATCAAAGATAATCGAGGTAACACGTCGAACTTTAAACGACATTAAGCAAAAGTGCTTTTTGGGAGACAACCCACAATTTTTTAATGTTTTTATGTCTTAGTTTTTGTTTAGATTAGTTGTTTTTAATAAATATTGCAGTAACAAGGAAGGTAGAAGTGTTTTTTATGTGTAGGTAAAGCAAAAAAATGAGTATGGGGCAAGTTTTATGAAGAATTTTGTTCCCCCGGCTGTTCCTAACGATATACCAGACCTATGTGTGGTATACCACTCCGAAACCATCATGACGGTATGAAAATTAAAGTTTTTCCTGAGACCAGAGTGGTATGCGACTGAAAGGGGCAACATGTCGGTTCGCAACAGCTTTGAATTTTGCAAACATCGTAACAGCTATCTTCAAATGACCATAGCTTTTGCATACGAGTTTGGTATTCAGTGATTCAAGAGGACACGAAAAGCTTAAGAAATTTTCCACAACTTTCACTCTAAAACTTTACCTAATAACGGACAGTTCAAGATGAAATTAGACTAGACCAGAGGCATGTCAAGAAAAAAATTGGAAAATTCAGCAATTCGCGAAGGGTCGTGATAATATGCACAACAGTTCGGGGTTTGAAAAATTGAAGAATTCGACTGGCATACCGGACCTTTAAGTGGCATTCCAGTCCCATACCGTGTCGACATTTGCAATAAAGGGTCGCGAAGGTTGCAAGTCAGAAAGTTAGAATATTTTGACTGGCATACCGATCCCATGACTGCATAAAGGTGCGTTAGCAAAAGGTCGAGACGGTTTGGTACATGGTTGAGGTCAAGAACTTTCTAAAGCAGGAGTGGCTTGCTGGAATTTTTGGTGAGGTATACGATCAACTCAAGAAAAAACGGTTAGAACACATACAATTCTTAATCCTTAAGACTTCTTCTTCCCAAAGACACCCAAAGTTCATTAAAGTTTCACAAAACCTTCACCTCACTTGAAAACAACACCAAATCACCATAATTTCAAATCTAAATCCTTCCTACACTCCTACACACAATATTTACCCACCAAGTCTTTTAAAAAACCAGAATTCCAAGAATCGAAATCCAAAATTTTCCAAAACCTTTTTCAAATTTGCTTAAATCTTTCTCATCGAAGAAAGATTCCATCATACCAAAATAAAGAATCATCATCCTTACACCGTTCCTAACCCAAATAACACCTTATAATCAAAGGGTAGTTCAAGAGTTTTTAAATCTGTGAGTTAGAGGTCAAACAGATATGATGAAAAGAACGGAAAAACTATCTAGTGTTAGGGAGAGGGAGAAGAATCAAAGCCAAGGTATCATGAGGAAGAAAGAAAGAAATTTGAGAAGGTGAGAACAAAATATCTCTAGAGTTGGATGATTATTTAAGATGGAACACACTAGGAGGTAAGTGAATGCGAAATTGGTGATTCGATAAATTCACATACAAGAAAAGCACTGAACCCTATCTTTTGTATTGATCATGCGAGGCAATGGACTCGAGAGTATATTTTCTTTCTTCCATAATATCTCCTAACTCCCGTCAGGGTAGATTTTAGGAGTTATCCTACGGTATTACGAACCCCGTCAGGGTGATTATAAGCTACTTTGTAGTGTATCATGAAGGCTAATTCTTTTTTTTTTAGACAAAGGAATCAAATATATAGATCATAGCATCAAGAGTTTATCCCACTCCTGATGCAGGAAAAGAGTTACAATCATTACAAACAATAAGTTTAAGCTCTAGAGGAATGTTACATAGCCAATTACAAGATAAACGAGAAGCAGAGAAAGTCTTCGCAAGCCAATCAGCGACTTTGTTCGCCGTTCTTCTAACACCACAGATGCGTAGACAACTGTGATTGCTAGCCATATTTCGAATATCACCGAGGATAGCCCTGTCCTTCCAATGACAGTTCGGGCTCGATGAATACACAGCTTTAAGAACGGCTTCGGCGTCAGTTTCAAATCTGTCGCAAAGGGGAGCGTGGTCTAAAGCAAATTGAATGCCAGATCTCAATGCTTTAGCTTCAGCTTCAAAACTAGAGGAAGCAATAATGTTCATGGCAAAACCATCAACAATATCACCCCTCCAGTTACGAATCACTGCAGCAGCGGATGCTTTCCCTGTCTTGTAAGCAGCATCAACATTCATCTTCAGATTGTGCTAAGGAGGAGGAGTCCAACAAGGGGGCAAGGGAGCGTTGAGTTGAGGGTACAAAGGATCAGCAGGAGGTATTAAGGGGTTTGGACCCTCGTCAAAGAACACTTGACTATGGAAGATTTTCAATAAGTTCAGACAAGCATTTAAATCAACGGGGGTATAATGGAATATAACCTTGTTCCTGGTAAGCCAAATGACCCAAAAGCATAGAATGATGGTTAACAGAAGATGGGATCTATCTTTAGTATCCTTACCTTGGTCAATAATTGAACCAATCCATGTACCAATTCTGAGATAACTAGTAGGGACAATATGACAATGGAGAGGGGATAAAAACCAAAACTTTCTAGTCCAATCACATTTTAAAAAAAGGTGTTCCAAAGACTCTTCTTCTTTAAGGCAAATATGGCACAGGTCAGTAGAAGAACAAGAGCGGGAGAACCTGTTCTGCTCCGTAGACAGCGCATTCACCATCACCCTCTAGAAGAAAAGTTTAAACTTGGGAGGGGTCTGGGATTTCCAGCACAGTTCCATCAGATCAGTAAATGGAAAAGAAGAGATGGATGGGTGAATTGAGGGGGTAATGGAGGGCTGGAATGCTGAGAGATAACCCGACTTGCAAGAGTACATACCATCTTTGGAGAGAGGCCAAACCCATTCAACCTCCTGATTGGTCCAAGGGATATTGATATTAGAGATAATCGTGACCAGTTCAGGGGGGAAAAGATAGTTCAGCATATCCAATTTCCAAGTCCTAGTAGAAGTGGAAAAAAGATCCGCTACAAATTTAGGGAAAGATGGATCATCTGAATAAAAAATAGGTTTCTCAAGGCTAATTCTCAATATACACAAAGATATGAATAAAAGTATTTGTTTTAGAATTAGTTTCTTAAGATATAATATTAAGGCATAATAAGAATGACATTTAAAGTGTTTTTGATGAAAAATAGTGCAAAATATATATATATATATATATATATATATATATATATATATATATATATATATATATAAAGAGTAATAAGCACACCAATCACAAGAGGATTTGTCACATTTAAACAACCTATAGAAGGAGGCAATATACCAACAGAGTCCCCATTTTTCAAATAATATTCCGCATACATTTGTTATTATCTAGTGATATAATAGGTTTATTAACTTCACTGGTTTTTTGTTTATTATTTTCTTCTACATTTAGTTTGTGGTATGTTTCTTTTACGATATAGATACAATTTTTACAATAGTCAATACATATTTGATCTAGGCAGTTAAATTTAGGTATTACTATTTTTCTATTTTATTCACTAAATCTGAGGTATATATATATATTTTTCTTAGTAACTCAATTTTCCATATTTTACTATTATTATTTAGGAGTTGTTTAACAATAATGTATTCAGAATTTAATGGCTTTAAATTGTCATTATAATTGCAGATTCATTTATACTTATTAATTTTAATAAGGGTTTCATTACCCAATTTTTATGTTATATTTTTTTATAAATGTGTCTTTCATGTAAGTTGTTTCTCCATCCCTATGAAGGTGCACTTCCTATTTTAGTTTCAAGGAAATTATTATTAGAAAAAAATTCCTTTTAGTAGTTTATGAAGAAGAGAAATCTCTTTTGTAGCTTTATTCCAAGCTTGCTTACCTAGCAAATCTATATTCATTAGGTGAAGATGCCTAAAACCAATATCATTTTCAAATTTTGAATTTGTTAGGGATTCCGATTTTGCCCAGTTGATTTTTTTCATAATCACCCCACCAAAAACTAGAAATAATAAAATGTATTTTATTAATCATGTTTTTAGAAAGTAAGAAGTTTGACATAATATAGTTTGGTAGACTTTGCAATGCAACTTTTATTAAGATTTCTTTTTTCCCTTTTAAATAAATACGGAAATAGTTTTCCAGTTCTCAATTTTTTGTAAAGTTTTATTTCTATCAATTATAAATTACAGATCCTTAAATTTTGCTCTACCCCGTTTATTCTTTTTGCCATGATATTTTAGATAACGATTGGGGTATTCAGGCTAAAAATAGCCCCACATTTATTCTAATTCAGGCTTAAACCAGTTTTGTTTTTATATTTGTTCATAATGTCGTTAAAGACATCTATTTCAATATAGTCTATTTTTAGGAAGAAAAGACTGTCATCTGCAAAGAGCAGATGAGTGATTTTCGGGCAATTATTTTCTATCTTACCCTAAAGTAAGTCTTTTCCTTTTTTTATCCATAATCAATTTATTTAAGTTTTATGTTATTAAGCAAAAGATCAGCGGTGATAAGGGGTCCCCCTGTCTTATGACCTTAGTAGGGTTTTGCAAATGGTGTGTTTCTCCATTAATAAGGACTGAGAAAGTTACCAAAGTGATAAACATCATGATTTTTCTTACCCAGACTTAATTAAAACCCATTTTAATCTTTAAATCTTGTAAAATTTCATATTCTATATATTCATAGGCTTTCTTGATTAGCTCCTACGTCAATCATATACTTCTTAGTATTTCTTCTTCTTTTAATATGGGTGATTAACTCATATGCGATTATTGTATTTCCTGTATAAATCTATTAGGAAAGAACACACTTGGATTTGCACTTACCAGTAGATTCATAAAAGATCGTAACCTATTAACCAAGATTCTTGCTATAATTTTATATGTAAAATTAGAGCAGCTTATTGGTATATATAGTGTTTTATATTTTATGGTTTCCTAATTTTTGTGATTAAGTAAATAAAAGTTTGGTTTATATCTTTAATATCCCCCTTATTATTCAAAAAGTTGTTTATGACTTCGATAATACCTGATTTGATAATTTCTCAATTTGTTTTGTAGAAAAATTCAATTATAACCATCTGATCTTAGTGCTTTATGTGGTCCTAATTCTAAACAACTTTATTAACTTTTGCCTCATTAATAGATTTATTTTAAATAATCAACTGAGTTTCTATCTAATCCTATTTTAAATGAGTTGTAATGTATTACTATAATTCCTCCTTCTTGAGGTAAAGAATATATTGTTAAAATAACTTACTATTTATTTACAAAGTTCTCCTTTCTTCTCTAGTCATATCCCATTCTTATTAGTAATTTTAGTTATTTTTATTTTACTTTTTCTTTTATTTTTTGCATACATATTTACTTTTCCTTTTTAAGTACATGAATGATAGTATTTGATGTTTTTATCACATATAAGTTTATAAATCTTTTTATCCATTATATATCCTCCTTTTTCTATGTTTCTTTAAGATTTTTTTATAAGATTATTGTATTCATGTTATTTGTAATTGGAATAATTAGTGTTAGAAATAATTTTTAATTTTTATAGTAGATCTTCAATTTGAATTTTAATAAGTTAAATGTATCCTTAAATCAATTTAAAAATAAAAGGAATTACAAAATTGAGTCTCAAATGTTTAAACATTATTTTTTGAAACTCATGTACTTAGATGTTTTTATAAAGTCCTTAGTTGCAACTATTGGTTGATCAATTTACCCATACACTCTTTTAATTTAATTTGGTTAATTTTATTTACTTTTATTTTTTATTTGGCTTTTAGATTCGTTATGGGTACGCGCCCAACAACGGGCTTTACGTCACGTGAGTACACAGAACCACGATCCTTTTTATAATGGGTATAAAATTAGTTCTGTTGTAATTGCATTATAGGTCTATGCTCGAAACAACGTATGCGTACATTATAGACTAATTTTAGTCAATGTCCAAATCGAAACAACATCACATTATAAATCACATTATCGGTTAAGTCCAGCCAAAATACAATACGCTTGAACCATCTATTCACCACTGGCTCGCATAGGAACAATACCAGTCACACATAAAAGGGGCTTTACCCAAAATTAAACCACGCGCAAGTGTGAATTAAGAAACTTCGTTTTTCTCGTTCTATGTACTCTATTGTGATGATGATCTACTATATAAAGCAACTCACTGAAACGTAAATTGACACCACAGATGCACAACTAGCTTGTAGTATAAATATAGTATATATAACCCACTTTTTTTCTCCGTTCGTCCAAAACCCTACAATCTAGAATTACAATATATAATGATAGGGTGGGATGATATTTACAAGGTGGTTGAGGCCTTTGTACCACTTTACGTGCCATTAGCCTTTGGGTATGGTTCTGTGAAGTGGTGGCACATGTTTAAACCTGAACAATGTAATGCTATAAACATCTTAACTTGCTATTTTATTCTTCGTTTTTTACCTTTGATTTCGTTTCTCATGTCAATCCCTACGAGATGAACTATCGTTTCTTCGCTGGAGATATCATTTCTAAATGTATAATAGCTGTAGTTGTAGTCTTGTGGGCTAAATTGAGTCCTAATGGAAGCTTTGCTTGGTCTATAACAAGCTACACTTTATCTACCTTAAATAGTACACTTATTATGGGGGTGCCTTTACTTAGAGCCATGTATAATGAGGTTGGAGCTGATCTTGCAATTCAATCATATGTTATTCAATCATTATTATGGTTCCCAACTTTGTTCTTCATGTTAGAATACTGGGGTAGGAAAACTAAAGTTCAACCTATTGCAACGGATTTGGAAGAAAGCGCAACAGATTCTGGAACTGTTGCAGTAAGCGAAACAATATCTTTGTGGACTTTGATAAAGATCGTAGCAGTTAAGGTTATTACAAACCCAAATTGTTACAGTTGTATCCTAGGACTCATATGGGCACTTTTGGCTAACAGGTATGGATGTTTGAATTTCAAATATAGTTTTTGTTCTAGATTTGGAAGTAATGAATTTACTAATTCAACATTTTGCATGGTTTGTAGGTGGGATTTCAAACTGCCTAACATTGTTGAAGGATCTGTTGCAATAATGTCAAAAGCTGGGATAGGTGTTTCAATGTTTAGTATTGGTAAATATTTATTTTAGTTATAGTTTAGTACTACTTTTATAATATTTTTATAAATTGTGATATTTTCATGCATGTAGGGCTTTTCATGGCTTTTACAAGAGAAAGTAATCGCATGTGGTTCAACTTTGACATTGTACACAATGGTGTTGAGATTTATTGCTGGACCAGCAGTGATGGCAATTGGATCTTTAATTGTAGGGTTGCGAGGAGACGTCCTAAATAGTGTTATCATCCAGGTAAAATAGTTACAAGAATATAATCGACAATTATTATACTTATGGTTACTTAATTCTGTGAAACCTTATGACATGTATTTTTCTTCTCCTTGTTAATGTTATTGAAGGCAGCGTTGCCACAAGCAGTCGCTTGCTTTGTTTTTGCCAAAGAATATGGGTTGCATGCTGACATTATAAGCACAGCGTAAGCATTTCTTTAAGTTATTTATCTTTAATTTTAATACCGTTGTAATACTAAAAGGAAATACTCCTAAGTGATATTTAGATTGATCTCTGATAGTTTCGTTATCTTCTCTTTTTTCAGGGTTATTTTTGGCACGCTAACCTCCCTCCCAGTGTTGATCGGTTATTATGCCATTCTTGAGATTATAAATTGATCACTTCATTGAACATGTATTCACTGAAAATTGTTGAGTGGTACTTTGAACATGGAATAGATGTTGGTGTACTGTTGATAGTCTTAAAAGAAAATTGATTGTAATGTAAAATATTAGTAAAAAGATTCAGAAAATAAATGGGAGGATGAAATTTTAGGTCCGATTTTTTTAAGGGAAAGATTTTTTAGGTCCGATTTCAAGAATAGTTTAAACCACAAATAGTGTAACTCATTTATATTACGGTCACCGCAAGCTTAATATAAGTCAAAAGAAAAAGAAAAAGAAAAAATGAAACGCGGCATCTGACTATCCGATCGGGTCGATCAAAAAAATGAAAAAAGAAAAAATAAAAACTATCCAGTTGACCAAGTCATTGTCGTCTAATTTGTCACTTCAATATATTTTCGGCCATTTATTTCCTAAGGGTTATGTGCTATGCTGCTTTATAAATAAAAGCTAATGTTTTAAAAAAAAAAAATATATATAAAAGCTAATGTTAACTAAACTCATTATAAACTAACTAATAGCCAAACGATGCTTAAACTACCCTCCCAACCTCTTTACTTACAGTAAAAATCAGAAAACCTAAATCCCTTCCCTATTAACAATTGAGAACCCAAATCCTATTACCTCTCTTTTCATCCTTCCTTCCCCTGTAATCTTCTCTGTGTTCTGCACCTCCATTCCCGTCAATGACACCACAACCAACAACAGTTCGCACCACCAACATCAATTCGCATCACTACCCACCTCCATTACCAACCACCTCCATTACAGTTCGCACCACCACCAACTAGATCCCTTCAACCTCACCATCATCATTCCACTCCCCATTCATGGCACCACCAAGAACAGCAGATGATTCGCACCACCATCACTAGCGTTCGCAACACCTGATTCACACTACCATCAACAACGTTCGACGCTTCTGATTTGCACCACCATCACCACCGTTCGCAGCAGCAAATCTCAACAAATCGAAGCCCAGATTCAAGCCCAATCCTAGATACAAGCCTAAGCCCTTTGCCGCCCCTCACCACAAACCCCACCCCCTTCCTTGCCCTCACAACCATCCCCCTGATCTCCGCCGTCCAACGCCGCCTCACCACGAACCCCACACCCTATGCCGACCTCACCACCAAACCCAACCACCTCCTCATCACGAAACCCACACCCTACGTCGTCCTCACCACCAAACCAACCACTGTTTCCGTTTCTTGTTACATCCCTATAGCTGCGGGGTTTTTTTTTTTAGTTCATATATTACAAGGTGGGACCAAATCTGTTTTTTGATATGTTTGTTTGTTTCGTGAGACATAGGTACAACCCTAAATGGGCTATGTAGTTTGATTCATGGATACAGTAGCAAAAAAAACTGGTAGGATTGTCTAACTGGGTTTGTACCCATGAAGGTTTTGTGTCTAAATGGGTAAATGGGTCCATACCCACGCAGGGTTTTTCGATATAAATCTGTACCTCCCAAATGACTTTACAATAATGATTTAACAAAATAAAAGTAATGACTTAATGAAAAACGTAAACATGGGTCCATACCCATAACGGTTTGTTTTTCAAAAAATATGTGAAAGTAGTCTTCGTGGGTACAACCCATATTAACAAAAAACAATAAGCTTAAAAAAATCAATAAAGTCTTATACAAATTCAAATAAACATGGCACGAGTCCGTACCACCGAGGAAGAAATTTTGCTAAGCTGAATAAGGGCAAAAACGTCAAAACCCCAAACTAGAAAATTGGAATTTGGCTTTAAAAAGTATTTTTTTTTTCTAGTTTGGACTTTATTTATAAAAGTGTGGTTTTTTTGGCCTCAAAAAGTATTTTCCTCATATATTTCAGCATGAGTTCCTTGGTGAGGAGGCTACACTAACCCTAATAGAGGATTTAATATATAAAAATCTTCTAACAATGAAACCTAAAACATACTATATATTAACTAGTTAGAAACTAACTATATAAGGTAAAAAAACCAAAACATCCTTTCAACACCTTTTATATTATTAACCCAAACAAAATGTATAACAATTTTTCTATTCTTCTACGCTACAAGAAATAGTATCATTATAGACGATATATATTACAACAACACTAAAATGGCCTCTAATGACATTTTTAAATACCAAAATAGCCTCTAATTATATTTTTAGTAGCAATATTTGCCTCTAAAGATAAAGTCAATAGAGGTAAAAACAAATAATTTGCCACAAAAGGTGTCTTTAGAGAAGAACTTATTGCGGCAAACAAATAGCGGCAAAATTAGAAATTTTAAGGGTAAATTTTTTGCCGCTAAAGTTAACTTTTCTTGTAGTGCTAAAGGTTTTCTTTTTTGTTTTTCCTCTTTTCTCTTCTCTTTTTTTTCTTCTCTTTTCTCTTCTTTCTTTTCTCTTCACTCATATTTCCAAAAACCCGCCGCTCTCCTATACAAGTCGTTCTCATGCACAAGAAAACCACCGCCACTCGTGATCCATTCTCCACCATCATCAAGCCGGATTGCAAAGCACCCCAAATAAAGGTACAAACTCGAATTATTTTAAACCTAATCTTATCACTTGTACAATTTTTCTAAAAAAATGATTATATATTTATAGAATCCTAGAATGGTCATTTTATCACCGTTGGAAGGCTTTTACCGTATGAGAAGTGAGGAGCTGAGTTTGAAGAGATTTTCTTTTTGTTTTTTGTTAAACGCGAGTGTGAAGAGATATTATTTCGGCTTTATCATGTTTCATTGTTTTTTAAACATAAAAATCTGTTTCATTGTTTTTCAATGTTTACTTTTAATTTTCTTTTTATTATATGAGAAGTGATGCGCTGAGTGTGAAGAGATTTTATTTTCTTTTGTTTTTTGTTCGAATGCAAGTGTGAAGAGATGTGTAATTTTTTCCTTATATTGACTTGTTTGAATTGTTTTTGCAGTAAATATCTATTTGGCAAATTGTTGGAGATGGTTTAACATAACCGAAAAAGATGATACTATACTTGAATTGGGTATGGGTACGTACCTAGTGGATCTGTATGGGTACATACCCAGTGACTCTGTATGTGTACGCAATTTCAGATTTTTATAGAAAAAGAGGCATGGGCCTCAATGTTTGGTACGCAATGTTGTAGTGGGCACATACCTGTTAGTTTGATTACTTGTGAATTTGTTGGGTTTATAGTTGTCGAATTAGAATGGCTATGTACCCATCTCGTCTGTATGGCATGATTATGGATCTATCTTGGAACGTAACCAGTGGATCTGTACGGGTACGTGCCCAATGTATATGTACAGATACCTACCCATCTCATTTGCTCTTTATTACATTCTGAAGAGGTCTCGAGATACTTAATTGTTATTTTTGTAGTTTGTTGGTGGATTAGGTCTTTCATGATAGCTTTCTTTGGAATTCTTGTACTTCTTTACTCCTACTATTCCTATACTTTGAATATGGTACGTACCAACTAGGTACCTATCATGGACATAGACCTTGCCATGGACAAAAACCAATTGAGTTTTTAAAAAATGATTTTATATCACTTATAAAACGAACATGAGTACGTAGCCAACTGAAAAATAAGTACCTGCCCAGATAGAATTATAACATAAGCAAGTGTATTAGTAAAGACATACCAACATGGGTACGTACCCAAATAAAATATTATATGTGTTGTAGACTAAATTGGAGTTAACAGTTATTACGTAAATACCTAATGTCTTAATTTACAAAAGAGAGGTACGGGCATTAATTGGGTACGTACCCAACAGGTTAATTACAATGACGAAGTAAATAAAAAAACAAAAATCTACCACTTTCTCTCTCCAGTCAAAAAATAAGGTATACAAGTAAAATGAGAAAACCAAAAATGAAACTTGGTACTTTATAGGATTTTTTTTAGTTGGGCCTTATAAAATACGTTTTTTGAGATTCATGCCTTTATTTTTATTTTCCTCATACTAATAAAGTCATGGTTGTAATTTTTTTTTTTTTTTTGTCAGAACATTACAATCATAACTTTATTTACATTTATTATACAAATCTATAAGAAATTCGCTAGCCGCAATAATTGACGTATGCTTCCATCCCGATAGATCAATATTTTTCCGTGTACATTTCGCCAGTGCATCAGTAGCCGCATTAAATCTCCTGTTCAAATGGGCAATTTTCCAATATTTAGATAGACCTAACCACCTCCTGATTTCCTCAAGAATAGGTTCAAGACTCCAGTGGAGTCCGGTCGTGCCCTCAATTCCTTGAATTAGTTCAAGGTTATCTGAATAAAATGAGACAACATGGCCGTTCAAATCTTTGCTTGACCTCATTGCCATGACAACCGCCCAAGCCTCACCCTCAATAGCAGATCTGATCCTACATTTAAGATTCACTTTTCGAACGATATTGCCATCTTTATTAATCCCAATTGCAGCGATAGCCGCTTGATCTTCTTTAGAGACGAAAGATGTATCACAAGTCCACGTGACTTCAGCGTTGTTGTTGATAATTGGATTTTCATCAACTACCTTCTCGTTCCCACCATCTTTCCTAGTCTTCTTGTTCACTTCTTCATTAAATGGCCCAAACAAAGTTGTCATCATTTCTTTAGCTTTTTTAATAATGTCCTCACCACACCATTGTTTACTCTCATGTAAGCATTTCATTCTTTCTTTCCATAAAAACCATACGATAGCCAAAATATACGAAGTAATGACTCTTAAGTTCCACCCATTCTTTGCATAAGCACTCCTAACATTGATGAACCATTCTTCAAAAGAACCTTTAAAATCTTCCTCAATTCTAATCTGAAGCGGTGAATCAGCCCAAACTTTCCTGCTAAAGGGGCATTTAAGAAGAAGATGGGTAATATCCTCTTCCCCTAATTCACACCATTCACACATATCATTACTAGCACATTTCCTCTTTTTGAGATTTTCCTTGACTGGTAGGGCATTATTGCAGATTCTCCATCCAAAGTTTTTAATACGCGCCAGAACATTCGTTTTCCAAATAGCTTCCCATAACCCATCCACTTTTTGTTCATTAACCGACGACGATTGAGCTTCACATGCTAAATCATCAGCCACCAACGTGTGATACCCAGATTTTGTTGTATACTCGCCATTCTTATTATACGGCCAAATAATCTTGTCCTCATTATTGGTATAATATCTAGGCAATCGCATAATAATTTGACTAACTTCTTGCGGAAAAGTATTGCATATCTTATTGATATCCCATCCAACCCCGTCTTCCCCAAAGAGCTCATGCACCCAGTTAATATTAAAATTATTCGGTTTATTGAGTAAGATACCTTTACTTATCCAGCAATGGTTCCATATGTGAGTACTTCTACCATTCCTAATCTGCCATATAGCGTGTTTCTTAATAAATTGTAATCCTTTAAAAAGACTCGCCCAACACCATGATCTTTTACTAGGTAATTTCGCATCCCACATCTTACAATTTGGGAAGTAAATACCTTTAAGGACTTTGTAAGCAAGTGAATCTTCCATGTTTAGTAGTCTCCAAGCTTGGTTAGCTAACATTGCAATGTTCATTTTGTGAAATTCTCTAAACCCCAGCCCACCAATTGATTTTGATCTAGTTAGTTTTTTCCAACTAACCCAGTGTATCCTTTTTTTACTTCCAGCATCCCACCAGAAATTAGCAATGATGCTTGATAGTTTTTTACATATCGTCTTTGGCATCTCCAGAATTGACATGATATAATTAGGAAGCGCCTGTAAAACAGCTTTAATCAAGACTTCTTTACCTCCTTCCGATAAAAGCGACGACATCCACCCTTTTGTTTTGGCTAATATCCTGTCTTTAATATAATTCAAATTTTAACTTTTTGCTCGTCTAAGTGAAAGCGGGATCCCTAAATATTTACCCAAGTCCGTAGTCTTCTCGACTTGCAAGCGATACGTAACGTCATTTTTAATGTTCTCTGGAGTATTTTTGCAAAACATAATTCTTGATTTATTTAAGTTGACTCTTTGACCAGATGCCTTACAATAATCACTTATAATTTTTTGAAAAACTTCAATTTCTTTTGTATTGATATTAATAAAGAATAAAGCGTCATCCGCGAAAAGAAGATGAGTTAAGGCCGGGCAATTCTTTTTGATATACACACCTTTAATCGCATTACTTCGGCAATAATGATTAATTAAACCGATCAGACTTTCAGTAAGAAGAGAAAAGAGAAGGGGAGATAGTGGGTCCCCTTGTCTTAGACCTTGAGTCGGCTTAAATTTTTCCAATCTCTGTCCATTCACTTTGACTTGAAACAAAACCGATGAAACACAATCAAGAATTAAAGTGTGGATTTTTCTTATCAAATTTGAATGAAACAAAAAAAGAGATAATTTCATTTATAAGCCTAGACTAGCATCTTTCTTCTGGACTATGACTATTTTAATTATAAATTTAGGCATTGATTAGCATTTTCCTTCTAAAGTTAGGCTCTTAATTACTTTCACTGCCTAAAATACCTATTTAAATACTAAATAAAAAAACTAAATCACATAATTAACACCTTAATTAGCTCCATAGCTAACTCTTAAAACTAACATATACGTTCAACTCTCTCTCCCACCACATACACTGCACCTAAAAACACAAAAAAAACACTAGTAAATATTCCTCTATTTCAGTCGAATTTTGCATATATTTCGAAGCTAAAACAACAATCTAAGAATATCGAGGAATTCATGCTAAAAAACAAGGTACTTAACACAATTTTTAATTATTTTCTAAATTCTTTATTCTTTTGTTTATTTTCTATGAATTTTTGTGGATTTTTTTAAAATTCTATTTTTATTATTATGTTTATTACGTGATTTTTTACGAACAAAAAATATTACGTGATTGTTAATAGTCGTACATAATCTCGTCATTCAGTTTGTGTTTGTTTTTTGTTTTTTTCTATTGTATTCCTGCAGAATTACTATATTTTGTTGATTTCTTTATTTTGTGACAATTGTTTCGCATTTACTATTACTCATATGTTCCTCTTGATTTGTTTTTCACTTCAATGGATTTGGGTTTAATGATTTTGTATTAGTTTTGTTCAGTAATGATGTGTATATGTGATTTGAATTCATGCACATTCAAAAACTTACATCCAATGTTCATATATGGTTAGATATTACATATAGCTTTGTGTTATGCATTTTGGTGGTTAAATTGCAGATATTAAGCATTAAACATGTTGTTTTTGCTTGAAGTACTTAAAGCAGGCTGCATATACAATATTGTTGTTGCCGTCTGTTGTAACATTTTCCTTTCTTATTACTTTCTCGATCCTTTTGTGTTGCTTTACTTTATTTATTAAAATGCTAATTCTACTTTTAAACACCTCAGATGGAGTCTATTCGTACAATTATGGTTTTTTTATTTCAAAAAGTACAATACATTTCGTGTTTTGGACTTGCTCGTAAGCTATAGTTCCATGGCCACGTTGCTCTGCACCAAATAAAACGAGTTGCATCCAATGTTCCTATCACTAGTTTAAACTTTTGTTAACACTTTGAACTGTATCTCAGAAACAAGAACTTCAAAAACATGGTTTCAACATTGTCCACTCTGAAATCGATGTATTGGAGATTTTCTTTTCACATTCACATGAAGTAAAGTTGGAGAATTCCCATAACATTCCTCTAGCGTCTAGTTCGACCAACTTTTCAGCGTTTTCTCAACCCGCTCGGCCTACTAAAGGTTTTTCTAATTCAGATTCTTTTCAGTCAACCATTTCCTCCGATTTCTTTACCAGTTGCGAGGTTCCGCCTAATTGTACCCACGCGATCGTAAATTTGAAAAGTAAAGATTGGTCTAACGCTTTGCATTCGGTAGGTTAGTGTTTTGAAGGTGGGTTGAAAGATTTTCGTACAAAACTAGTACTATAGGTCTCGGAGGTTGGTTTTGGTTACGATTTTTAGCATGACAGTGAAACAAGGATCTCGGCTCGATGTAACCAATCATTCGAGTCAGGTGTGCTTGGAAAGTATTTGCATCGGTCGACAAGGTCAACAAATATGCTTATATACAATATTTCGTGAAAGAACACACATGCGGTAACGTTTTCAGGAAATCTTGTAAAAAATGTTTTCCTCCCATGTGATTTTAGAATTGGTGTTTGAAGACGTGAGGGGTAGACAAGAAATAGCTCCAAGCGAAATAGTGGACATCCTTTTGCAACAATACAGGTTTGAAATAACGTATAAATAGCCTTGAGTGAATTCAAAATTTCAAGGGATCTAATATACGGGGACGATACAGTCTCTATTTCTATCTCGAGAAGTTAAAGGTATCCGATCCTTTAGGCAGATACGTTTTCGAGTGTGGTACAATGACTCGCTGATTTGAGAGGTGTTTCGTGTCTTTCGGTGCCTATCTTCAAGGTTTCTAGGCTTGTCGACCGATGCTTTTCCTAGACTCTACATTCTTGAAAACCAAGTACCGAGGTCAGTGTTTCCGAACTACTACAATGGATGCCCTCAACGGCAAGCCTTCACAATTCTGCCAGGATTCTGCACCTACAATAATGTAGTTGTACAACTACAATATTGTAGTTGCAAGATCCAGGCAGGCTGGCCTTTTTTTGTTCCTTTGCCTTTTCTTTTTTAGGCTTTCTAACTTCATACTATTTTTTTTAAATGTGAATTTAGTTATTTATCCAGTTTCTTTTTTCATCGTTAGATGCGAGGAAAAAGATAATTGGACTCGGATCCTCAGGTTTTTGAAACCCATTTTATAATGAACGTGGTCTCACCTTCATATCTGGTCGTCATAAAGGTCTAATCAATTCGGCTAGGAATATTATTCCCCTCATAGTTATCATTCATTTTGAATGGTTCACTTGGAAAAAAACTTTAGTTACATGCTCAAAAAAGGTAGGGGGATTAGACCCATAACGAGAGGATGGTTAACTTGTTCATGAGCAGCGCGTATGCTGAAAATGTTGAGTTGTTAAACTACCATCATGGCAGGTTTCTTAACAAGGGAGGGTTGGATGTCCATAACTTCTTGGAAAACTTGCCGAGAGAGATTTACGCTGACGCGCACTTCAAGGGCAAGCCTTACGGTAACTCCACCTCGAACCCGGGTGAATCGTTCAACGCGTAAATTAAGAAATTATGTGGTCGTCCGAGGAAGGATTTGTTTGATTGAATACGTCTTACATTGACGGGTCAGATTTTAAGGAGATATAAATGCTGTCTTGGTTGGACTACCACCTTGTGTCCACCCTTCCTCGAGAACTACGGAAATCTTTACAACTAAGTATTCACTGGGTTTTATACACCTGTCGAGGTTCGCTTTACCCAATAATTTCCCCCCCACATGTTCATCGATATCGAGAGACACAAATATTCGTGCAGGATTTCCGTGTTGGCATGTCGTTGTCGTGCTTGATAAGTGTGTGGAACATAGTACTCGCAATCAATACGTCGAGGTATATTTCTAAAGTACTAAATACAAAAAAACTCTACTCCCTCAACGTTCCACCTTTTTCTACCTTGGATCCTCCACCTCAGATGCATCTAGACTTCGTGGTAGAACCACCTGTTTGTAAGAGACAACCCGGGATGCCTTGTATTAAAACATTGAAGAGAAAGAAAGAGGGTGGACCGAACAGGAAGATTCGATACGGACGATGTGGCCATCTAGGTAATCACAACACGTTGACGTGTGATTATTCTTTGAATTAGTTTTTTCTGTTTTTCTTGTTTTTACATAAAAAAACTTAAGGGGATATTGTTGTAGCGATTGATTTTGGTTGTTGAACTATATTATTTAATCATTCTCTATACAATAAATGGATTTCCAATTTAGTTGTTGCATTTGTATAAAATTTACTTGTTTATCGTTTCAACAATTTTTTTGTGTTATTGTTTATCATATTCTGTGAAAATTTAATGTTGTAGTTGCACAGCTGCAATATTGTAGTTTTATGAAAATATGGAGCTTCTTTTTGAAGTTCCAAACAAAACTATCGCTGGTTTCCAGCCTGTGACAAATAATCAACACCTAGAAAGGGGATAACTACGCGCAAGTGCACGAGTCGTTGTCAAGTAATAAAATAATACCATGGAGGGATCGTCTCCTCTGGTATTATCAGCGTTATCTCAAGGTGCTCGCAATATAATATTGAATAGTTTGTAAATAATAATAATAAAGACAAAGTAAATGAAGAAATATTTTTGGGTTTTTTATAATGTAAAGATGAATTACAATTAATTATATTAAACTGGGGAATAAGAAGACAATTAACTAAAAGACAAGTTTTCAAATATGCTATGCTGTAGATCTCGGCTTCGCAGCCTAGGCGGTCGACCGAGGCCTAGCATCTAGGCAGGATTATACGGGGCTTAGGCGGAATTATACGGTTTTGAATCCTGGTTTGTAATTTTATATATTTAGTAATATATATGTAGTGACTATAGCAATTTTAACCATTTAAGTCATAAAATTCATCTAATAACATTATAGTAAATATAAAAATACTAAATATTGAGTTATAATATCAATTAAAGAATTCTCGAGAATAAGAAAAGTAACAAGAAGGCCTATGCTAGCCCGTTTTGCCCTTAATCGGCGCCTATGCAGCCATTTTTTGCAATTAATAGGCGCCTAGACGGGCTAGGCGCCTATTCTACAGTGACTAAGGCGCTAGGAAAAAACGCCTAGAGGTTTAACTAGGCGTAAGCGGCTGAGTGGGGAGTTGACGCCTAGGAGGTGCCTAGGCGCGCCTAGGCGGGGAGATCTACAACATAGCAAATATGAGAGTAATGCTTAAGAAATGCTAGTACTCGCTAAAATTGATATTTATTATGTTCTTGATATAAGGGTAAATTAGTTGTTTATATTAACCAGGATTCTAAAGTCATCCTAACTGCCGTAAGGGTCGACTTAGCTCGCATACTCAAATTCTGCAAGATTAAAATAATACCCTAGTGGCTACTTGGCTAGTCAAGTCATGACTTAAAATGACTTTTGAATCCCGGCTAATATGAACAACCCAATTCATCCTTATAGTTAAATAGTTGATTAGGAAGATTACACACAATATCAAGCATATTTCTTATCCCATTTCTTGTCCTTTAGTATTTTAATTATTTGTCTTTTTAGTTAATCTTTGATTTTATTGCTAATTAGTCCCTGAAAAAAATACCCAACAAATTTTATTCCTTTATTGTCATATATCTATGCAAACCGTGTCATCACTCGCACCAGACCTCGAAGAAATGACATAATGTCAGATGCGGTATACCGCACGACAACTACGGTGTACCGCAGTAGGTAACTTCAAAGTAAAAAACGAGTTATTTTTTTTTTACTTTAACCCTACAAGACCTAAACCTAGCCTCTTCCAACCTCCCAAAAACAAAAATTTCAGTCCCAAACCTTATAAAAACACCTTGAAGCTTAATCAAACCTTTAAAAAACACACAAAAACACCATCAAATCCTTCATCTATATATCTTCCATAAACACATAATCTTTATCAAATCCATTCCATAACACAACAAAACACCAAATATCGTCAAAGATTTCAAGATTTCTTCCATCACAAGTAAACTTATTTCCTTCCCCTATTATTCCCAAGCCACTATCCAAACAAGAACTCCAAGACACACCAATCATTCATAAATTTATTCATACTTTGTGTATCTTGAGTTGTGGGTTAACAAATATGACAAGAAGAACGGATGCTATGGATTACAATAAGAAGAGTTATGTCTTAGGGAAGCAAAAGAATTTGCCTGGAGCTACAAAAGAGAAAGATATCACCATTTATGAGCCAATTTCAAAGAGAATTTGCCTGGAGCTACAAAAGAGAAAGACATCACCATTTATGAGCCAATTCCAAGAACTAAAGAATAGGTACTTGAAGTTAAAAGAAATATCCATTTGCAAAGTATTGTAAATTATATACCTAATGCATTCGCAAGTATGTAGAATATTTTGAAATCCCAAAATATTGTTGTAAACGCTCCAACATAGGTTATTTTCTCATATAGACACATAACAAATATTTCAGAAAATGTATCAAACCAACGCGTGAAGCGTGGTAAACCTGTAATGCATCTAACCAACACATGAAGCTTGGTAGATTTGTAATGCATATAACCAACGCATGAAGCGTGGTAAACCTGTCGTTTCAAAGAATACAATGCCCTAAAGAAGAAAATCTCATGAGTAAATGATGAAATGGTAAATATTGTGGAATGTGCACTCCACGTGATACGACGTGAATTATTAAGCCAACTAATGTTGGCACATGCATTCCTATTAAAGAAAGTAATGGTCATGAAAAGACATAGGTACCTGAATACGAGAAAAGTTATGTAGATTATTTGTCTACTGAAAATATTTATAATTGTTAGACAGTTTATGGGATTAATATATTTTCATTTAATATAGTGCTTGAAATAAATAATAAGGATGCTAAACCAGAAAGTGGTGAAATATGTCAACAATAATAGAAAGTATAATAGTGAATTTTGAAATCTAAAACATTACTTGTATCACGAGGTTCTTGCAGAAACCTAGATTTAACTATGGGGAGACGTCCTCGTTATTATATTATTGATACGGTGTAGTGGTGATTAGATTGATATTAAAGTTATTAATGAACAAAATAGGTGCTAGAATCAAGCCAGGTGCCCAAGCACGAAAGGTGTTTGAAAGCACAACAAGTGCATGAAGTACTTAGAGTGTCTAAAATTATATTTCTCAAAGATTGAGAAGTATATGGATTATAAAAGGTCCTGAATAACATAATTTAATTTAAGCACAAGAGACAAATGTCTAAATTATAAAAGGATACTCGGAATAATTATTGTCGTAGTCAATGTCATAATAAGGAGGATTTGATATTTGTGTATTGTACTCTTTTTCCTTCACTAAGGTTTCCCCCCCCCCCCCCCCGGGTTTTCCTATTAAGGTTTTAACGAGGCATACCAAATATTAATTGTTAAAAGAAGTATATAGTCGTTTTCTCGATCAAGAAAATGATAATGCTAATACTCCATACCCCCAAGTAAAAATCTAGAAGATTTACTGATTAAAGTTTCATTAACAACGACATCAAGGTACAAGTCTGCTAGTATCTAATTTATTAGGAAATATGTAATGTCGTAATGAGGGGGAGAATATATTAAAATTCTGCATTTTTTTCCTTCACCACGGTTTTTCCGACTGGGCCTAGTGAGGTTTTAACAAGACAGGTTGTATATGCGTCATAACCCCTAAGGAATGATGTACTTTTTTCCCTTCATCAAGTTTTGTCCCATTAGGTTTTCTTGATAAGGTTTTAATGAGGCGTATCCTTCAGTGAATATCCAAGTGATAGTGGTATGCAATATTTATTTAAGTGGATTATTCAGCATACCCAAAAGAAGTATGATTTATCTTCAACAAGAATATACCGATGGTGTTGTATGAGGGTACTGTTGCTTGTACAACACATAATTAAAACTACGTACTACATCAAATGAGACAAAACAAAACATATTTCACCAAAGTCCCCTACACACGAGTTACAGAAGAATGTGGATATTGACACTCGACATATACAATCGCATATGAATTTCGTAGATTTTCCTTACGTAATCATTGTCGACCACAAAATTCGAGAAGTAGGCCCACAATATTGAAATACGAAAACTCAGAGATCTCTTGCCAACATCAGAGGGAGCGTAAACAAGACTATACTCTTTTTCCTTTGTCCAAGTTTTGTCTCAATGGGTTTTCTTGGCAAGGTTTTAACGAGGCAGTGTATCAAGATAATTAGTTCCATCTATATACTATGTTGTAGATCTCGGTTTTGAGGCCTAGGCGCTCGACCCAGGCCTAGCGCCTAGACGGGATTACACGGGGCCTAGGCGGAATTATACGGTTTTGAATCCCGCTGTGTAATTTTGTATATTTAGTAATATATATGTAGTAATTATAGAAATGTCAACTATTTAAGTCCTAAAATTCATCTTAAAACACTAAAGTATATATAAAAAATACTAAAAATTGAGTTATAATATCAATCAAAAAATTCTCGAGAATAAGAAAAATAACAAGAAGGCCTATACGGGTGTGTTTTGCCATTAATCGGCGCTTAGGCAGCCATTTTTTGCCATTAATCGGTGCCTAGACGGGCTAGGCGCCTATTCCACAGCGACTAAGGCGCTAGGCAAAAACGCCTAGAGTTTTAACTAGGCGTAAGCGCCTGAGGGGGGAGTTGACGCGTAGGCGGCGCGTAGGCGCACCTAGGCGGAGAGATCTACAGCATAGTCTATATATACTCTTTTTCCTTCGATCAAGTTTTTATCCTACATATTTTCTTTTGGCAAGGTTTAACGAGACATATTTTTAATGAATGAACATTTAAGGGAGAGTATTATGAATTAAATATACTATTAATATTAGATGACCAAAAACTTAAGAATTTATATTTTTTATTTATTGTATCAAGTAAAAAGTCACTCATTTTCTTATAAATATAAATATGATTTCATTGTAATACTTAAAAGTTATTGAAATACTAGAAAATATCATCCTATATTTTCTTTCATTAGTTTATAATAAATTCTTCCCAACCTCCAACTCTCAACCCTAACGATCAGAACGTCATAATATTGACTAATGACTGTAGACTCCAATATGATACATTAATTAATGTCTTTTGTGTTTAAATCATTAATTAATGTGTAATCGTCTTATAATCTGCCATATCTAGCAGACTAGCACGATGGATCTATCATGATCAATTGTATTAATCAATCCATTTCTTCACGTGTTATAAAATTATATTAATCAATCCATTTCTTCACGTGTTCGTACTAGTAGTACTATAAAAACCACTTCCACGAGAGTTTATACCACACCTTCACACATCAATTATCTATTATTCGTATTAATAATCAGTTTCAAAAATGATAGGGTGGGATGATATTTATAAGGTGGTGGTCGCCATGGTACCACTTTACGTACCATTGGCCTTTGGATACGGTTCTGTGAAATGGTGGCATATGTTCAAAGCTGAACAATGTGATACTATTAATCGATTAACTTTCTATTTCATAATCCCATTTTTCACATTTGATTTCGTTGCTCATGTCAATCCATATGAAATGAACTTCCGTTTCATAGCAGCAGATGTTATTTCAAAATGTATTATAGCTCTAGTTTTGGTTTTGTGGGCTAATTTGAGTCCTAATGGAAGTTTTTCATGGTCAATAACAAGCTACACTTTATCTACTCTAAATAGTACACTTATTATGGGGGTTCCTTTACTTAAAGCCATGTATAATGAGATCGGAGCTGATATTGCTATTCAATCATATGTTATTCAATCGTTATTGTGGTTTCCGGCTCTGTTCTTCATGCTCGAATACTGGGGGATCAATACTAAAGTTAAACCTGTTGCAACCGATTTGGAAGAGAATGGAACAGATCCTCTTACAGTAAGCCAAACGATGTCTTTAGGGACTTTGATAAAGATCGTGGCGGTAAAGGTTATTACAAATCCAAATTGTTACAGTTGTATCATCGGCCTCCTATGGGCACTTGTGGCAAACAGGTAAAATATCACTAGTTTTTTTCCATTAGATCTCTCTTACTTATATATATATATATATATATATATATATATATATATATATATATATATATATATATATATATATATATATATATATATATATATATATATATATATATATATATATATATATATATATATATATATATATATATATATATATATATATATAACTGCCTAGGAAAATAACATTCATACGACTGTATAATTTTTTAAATTTTTTTATTTTAACTTAGTAAGAGCCAGAGTCTTTGAATTTTTTCATCGTACAAAATATAAAAATGAATCGAATCGTTTGTTTGTGAGAGAATGCGAAGGAATATAACTCATGATTTCCCACTATTACTATTCGGCACTCCCTCAATTTTATTTATTTTAGTAATAATATATACTATCAAGTATAGTGTTTGAGAGTAAATTCTCAATTATATTTATAATATAAATAAATTAACAATTTACTTTTAATCATATCACGTTATAGTATTTAAAAAGTTGTAAGTTGTTATTCAAATTAAAAATATAATTATTATGTTATTCCTTAAAAATGTCGTCTAATATTTCGAAATCACAAATTAATGTCGTTTACAAAAATACATTTTAATATTTTAATAAAAATAATTGTGAGAAAAGTTAGGTAAAAAAACTTTTATATTATAAATACATAATTATTTTGGATTGAATATTTATATAAAAACGGATAAAATATATTAAATGGTGTAATTTTGGATGATATATATTATTATGATTATTTTTAAAAGTAATAAATTTGCTAGTATTCGTCCTATCACTACTACGGCGCAGCTCTTTCGCGAGGACCTGTGTCCCGGCGAAAGAATCCAAAAGTCCTCGCAAAAAACAGGAAAACCCTTTTTTCGAGGACATGTTCTCGCGAAAGGTTCCTCTCTAAAGTTTCGTCGCGAAAAACCCCTTATCGCGACGACATTCGACAGTTCTCTCGTGAGGTCTTTTTTTTTGCGACGAAAACTTTTCCTCGCGAAATGAGCTCTTTTGCGAGGAAATTATGTTGTCGCAAAAGAGCTCTCTTTCGCGAGGAAACTTTTTCTCGCAAAAGGTTGCCTGTGTTTTAACGAGGAAACCTTTTGCGACAAAAAGTTCCTCGTTAAAGCCTTTTTTTATTTTTTTTGTTTTTTAGAATGTAAACTAATTAAATAAAAGATTAAATTTAAAGAAAACCAAAATAATATAGAAAACCGAGAATGTAATATAAACCTGAACCATCTCGGCCAACGTTTCATAGTCAAAATACATAAAAACAACCATCCAAACAAACATAATAACAACCAACCACCAAAAGTCAAAGTCAAAGTCAAAATACACAAATCGAATAAAGTCGAATAAAGTCTAATAGAACAAAAAGATAGACAAAAACACGTACAACTATGGTATAAATATGTCTTCGTCGTCATCAGAAGTGGGATCGGGCGAAGTAGCGTGTCGAGAAGGATTAGCACCAGATGGAGAGGCTCGAGGGGAAGATGGGGGGCCAAGCTGCTCCTGTCCGTGTTCCCTCCTGCATCGATTAAGCGTCTGGATGGCGGCAGTCATCTGCTCCTGGATCGCATCCCTAGAGGGGCAGGTACTCGCTGTAGAGGTAGATGATCGAGACGCGTTATCGTGCATAGGTTCCTTGCCGATAGAGACAAGGAACTCATTCAGCGACCGCACTATCCACTGGTAGTCCCTCAACATCTTTTCGCTGACTGGATCAGAAGAATTCGAACTCGACGGCCTCTACGATAGCGGGTGTCCAACTCCTGGGATCCGGTTGCGGGTCCCGCTTCCTAATCGTATACTCGCCGCCTCCAACACAGCGTCAACCTGCTCTTGCTGCGATAAGGTTGGGGTAGATGAACAATCTCCACTCTGAGTCTGGGATTCCCACACTCGGGTTTTCAGAATGTCCCTCAACGCCGCCTGAAAAGAAAAAAAAATATTAATAAATTATTTTAGATTAAAAAAGTTTAAGTTTTAGAAAAAACTTACATCTGATCGCTCGTATTCTTTGCTCCGCCACCGGTTTTTTTCTCGTTAAATCCTATTTGGAATAAGAATCTTCTAATAGGTGGCAGAGGCGAAGTCTCATTCGCAGGTTGCTCGGATCCCTCCCCCTGTGACAAAAGACGTGTCCCACTAGTACTCCCCTGTCCCTGTTTCAGTCAATTAGTCAAACAAACAAATAACATAATACAAATTATTAAAATAAAGATAATACCTCTACTATCAATGAATATCTCGACCTCGAGTGTGTCCTCGAACCTGTCCCGCTCTGGTTCTTCAATAACTCCCTATTCTCCTTATTCTTTTTAGCTTGATTCTTGTTTTAAAAATTATATAAACAAAAGAAAACAAGTTAGTCAACACAAGGAACTTTTTATATAACAGTTTAAATTTAAATAAGTACCTGAGCTTTTTTCGAGTCCTACATCTTCAAAGTCAACTCCCAATTCTCGGGAGTCTGGTCCTCTGGAATCGCCCGACTCTCATAATACTCACTCTTCGTAAGGTTTTTATGGTTGTTGTATCCTACTTCGCACTTGTTATTTATCATACGCCGGATACTCGGCCAATCATGACGAGCCTCCCACTCCTCCACTAAAAAGAAGTCCTAATAACAATTAAGATAAAAAAATATAAGTGTAAATTTAGTTCACAAATAAAAAAAATAAAAGTTTAAGTAATTACCTTTAGACGCCTCCATATTGGAATGTGGAGATTGGCAAGAACTTTACTCCAGTTTTTGTAAAATAGGGGAACTTTCTCACGAATGGTCAAGTTTATCACCTGAGTCGCGTGGTGGGAATAGGGTCCCACCCGGTTCCAGGTATGGTCCGATGCGCAGAACTCCATGGGTAGTCATCCTCCGTGTCTATCTCTCGCCCTAGTGACTGAGGCGAGAGTAGTCTTTCTTCTTTTCTTTTTGTTACCTGTTTTAAGATACGAATTTTTGTAATTGAAGCTTAAAAAAATAGATACTTGGAGCATTACACCCACTGATAGGAATATTAGGATTATGAGGACCGCTCATTACACCCACTTTTTCGTCGCTAAACCATGTATTCGCGAAAGACCCACCCTTTAGCGAGGACCACCATGTTCTCGCGAAAAATGTCCTCAATAAAGAGCGTGACTGTAGTAGTGTATTCCTAAAGAATTGTTTATTCAAATTTTTTATATATTAACAAATATAATAATTAAGTTCTTCATTATAAATATTTTTCTTAAAAATATATTGAAATCATAAATAATTTTTAAAAATAAATATTTAATAAAAATAATATTAGAAAAAGTTGAAAAAAATATGAAAATTAATATTTTGCATCGTATAATTAGGTGGAATTTCGAAATGCCTGTCATTGTAGAAGGATCCATATCGATAATGTCAAAAGCTGGGATTGCTGTTTCCATGTTCAGTATTGGTAAGTATTTCGAGATCTTACCTCTTAATTTGGAAATTTTCAATTTATTAAGCTAATTTATATGCTGTTGTGATGCCTTGGTGCATGTAGGGCTTTTTATCGCTCTACAACATAAACTAATTGCGTGTGGTTTTACTTTAACCTTGTTTGGAATGGTGTTGCGATTTGTAATCGGTCCAGCAACCACGGCAATTGGTTCTCTAATTGTAGGCTTACATGGTGATGTCTTAAATATTGTAATAATCCAGGTAAAATAGTTGATGTTTTGGTCTTACGTACTTATAGTTTTTCATTATCATTTTAGGATTTTTTTTTTTCTCTCACGTGAAATAGTTTTAGTCGTATAAACTTTAGATGGATAAGCAAGAGTGGTGACCTGGTGGGAGAAGCATATGTCATCATAAACATAGAGTAATTCGTTAAACCTAACAGTTACTTTTGTGATTAATGATGGACTCATCCATCATGAACATATTTAATAATTTTAAGTGGAGTCTTATATTTATAATTAATGGTAGGCCAAGACTCGCGCAACATAAGATATTATACTTTTTAGTGGTTTTCTGTTAACATCATATATTTCATTTCTTCCGGTTTAGGTTTATATGGAAGTGTATATATTGAATAACAGCGGAATATAATTTATCACTACAAGAAAATTATTTTTAGCGATAAAAAATTATACTATTAAAAGTCTTAATTTTATTGCTATTTGTTTGCCGTAATAAACTCGTCTCTAAAAACACCTTTTGTAACAAATTATTTGTTTTTGCCTCTATTTACTTTATCTTTAGCAGCAAATATTGTCGTTAAAAATATAATTAGAGGTCATTTTATAGTTGTCGCAATATATATCGTCTCTAATAATACTATTTATTGTAGTGTATTCTGTTAAGAGACAGTGTCTGAATGAATTAGACTTATAAGTTTGAAATCATAGTGAAACAGACCAGTTAAGAAGTATTCAGATCTGAATTAGTAAAAAAAAAAAAACAGTCTTATTAATCCAGTGACTTAATAAACCAGATTAATAGTTCATTAAATACAAACTAACACCTCCTTCTTAACATGATTAATTCATTTAGGTTTAAACAATACATTATTTTTGGGTTGAAAAAATAAAAACAATTGAAACTTACAATGTCATTTAGTAAATAGAGAAAAACAAAATAACCATTTTAAACATGCTATTCTTGTTCCAAATTACTATCCGTTTATTTTGTTTTTAACTCGTTCACTAACACATATTTTTTATAATATTTATAATAAAGAATTTTTATATTATTAAATATTTATTGAAATTATAAACATTATTATTGTAGTAGAAATATAATAGATATAAAAAATTTAAAAATATATTGATTTTTTAAAATTGATAAATATTAAAGCGTAAATTTAAATATATATAGGACAGGGTAAAGCGTTACTTTAAAATGTTTTGTGAAGAATTTCAAATAATTAAAGATATAGTCTCATTAAATAATCTTCAAAAATTCAAAAAAGAAAAACACAAAATGTTTGGAAATTAGAATAATATAATAACGGTTGACTCAAATAAGATAAAATAAAATATTTAAATACTTAGTGTATGTATACACTTAGCTTATGATTTTTTCCTTGTAAAAAAAAAAACAGCTTATGATTTTTTCTTTTCTCGTTTATGTTTTTGAAGGCAGCGTTACCCCAAGCGGTTGCTTGCTTTGTTTTTGCCAAAGAGTATGGGTTGCATGCCGACGTAATAAGCACCGCGTAAGAATTTATATTCTCTTTTTCATCTTTCTCATTCTATATTGTCTCAATATAAATAAATTTATGTATATGTCTTCTGAATATAATTGCGGTTTTCTATAATTTCAGGGTAATTTTTGGCACACTAGTCTCCCTCCCGTTGTTGATTGCTTATTATGCAGTTCTGGAGATTTTTAATTGATTTCTTTATAGATGATTTTGTAAATATTAGTAAAATAATTTGTTCCATCGGTCTATTTATATTTTATTGAAACTTAATTATTGACTTTTATGAGGGATAATCTCAACTTTCAACTAATAGACGTTGATGTGCATAAATGACCGAGTTGATTCAATATTCCATTTATTTCTAATTTTATTTATATTTAATAAAAATAAAACTATCCAAATATTTATTTATTTCAAAAAGTAATACATTTTTTATTTTTTATATCAATTATAATCTTTTTACAATAGTAAAATTCAAATTTGTATAAAATACTTAAAATATCAAAATATTTATTAAGAATATTATAATAATCATGCTGGGTCGATTTTTTTAAGATAAAGGTTAAAAGGGTTTTTTTTTATTAAGAAATAAAAGTTTAGTAATAGAACTATTACACATACGTGATGGAAAAATAAAGGAGCCAATAAAAGAGTCATTGTGTCATCCCAAAATATCATAATTACAACGAATACACATGGCAACCGCATCAGCACACCGTTGAATTTTTTGCTGATATGTGCAACTTTCCAACTCGTAAAATGTAATAGCCATATATCGGTTGCAACAACAATGGTTTGGATGTTCCAATTGATACCAGACTTTTTATGGATACCTTGAATGATTTCAAGTTTGTCAGAGTAAAAGGAGTAACTTTATAGATTGAGACCATCAGCTAATCTCATAGCTAAGAGGATAGCCCAACTCTCACCTTCAATTGTAATTCTCATGTCTTTTTTTCATAATCTTACCTTTGGTGTTAACGTCAATGGATAATATAGTCGTCGGTTCTCATTATTTAGCAAAGAAAGTATCATTAAGCCAAATATAGTCATCATCGTCCGATAAGATGGGGTTGTCACTATCTTTTCCATTGGCTTCATTGTTACCAAGAGAAATGTTGGCAGGTCCAGAAAAATAGGGAGAATGAAATACCTTAGCAATGAGATTGTTATTTTTCCTAACAGTTTCATAAGTGGTCCATTTTTTTGAAAAAAACAATCATCCTTATTTTCCAAATGTTCCAACATGTACAAAGAATATAAGCGATCACTTTCCTTTCTTCCCAACAGCTAAGAGTGTAGTTGTTGATTGTTTCAATGAACCATTCAGGGAAGGTACTACAATTCTCACGGTCAATCTTGATACGTAATGTGGATTCATCCCAGACACAAATACTGAGGGGCATTAACTTAGATATGTTTGATATTTTCCAAGTTAGAGTCACACCAATCGCAATTCGTAGTTTGGACACATTTCCTTTTGTAGAGGTTTCCTTTACTAGGTATAGATCTGTTATAAATTTTCCAACCAAATATTTTAAATTTTGATGGGATATTTCTCTGGTAGATGTTTTTTCAGAGTTCACCCTTGTTCCTTTCACCATCACTGAATTGTTGAGGCAATTCGTCATTGACGAGGGCATGATACCCGAATTTGATGAAGTATGTCTTTTTTGTAAACGGCCAAATAAGCATACCCACTGTGTCTAATTGAAGGGTCAGATTCTTTTTAAATTTCCTCAATAATGTTAGGGGGTGTAATACCATCCAAAAGATCAGTGTTCCATCCAGTAGGGTCATTGTTGAAGAGTTCGACAACTAGTTCAGTCTTGCAATTATCTGGATTTTCAATCTTTAGACCTTTACCAATACAGTTATGATCCCAAATATTAGTATAAAGACTGTTACCAGTTTTCCATGTGGAGAAACTTTTAAGCAATTGTATCCCTTTAAAAATACTTGCCCAACTTAGTGATATTTCCCCCCAGTATGTTTACCATATTTTTGTATTCAGATAGTAGATTCCTTTGTGCACTTTTGTAACGAGGGAGTTTGGGTTATTGATAATCCTCCAGACCTGGTTAGCTTAAAGCGCAAGGTTCATATTTATGAAAATATCTAAAATCAATACCTACAATAGATTTAGATCTAATCAGCTTTTTTAAGCCATCCAATGAATCCTTTTCTTATACCAGAATCCCACCACAAATTGGAAATAATTTCGGACATTCTCCTGCATAGATCTTTAGGAAATTCAATGATAGACATCACATAATTGGGAATAGAGTGATGAACAACTTCAATGAGAACCGTTGTCCTTTCATCAGACAAAGGTTTGATACCCATCTAGCTGATTTAACAAGAAGTCTATCCTTAATTAATTAAAATTATCAGTTATAGTTCCTTTGAGAGAAAGAGGGATACCCAAATATTTACCAAGCAATCTGGTAAACCTGATATTAAGATTCTGCGAGAGTTCGTTGCTAATATCATCCGGGGTATATTTACTCACCATAAGAATTGATCTATAAAAATTGATCCTTTGACCCAATGCCATACAATAGTTATATAAGGTGTTTTTTACAACACCAGTTTCTTCCTTACTTGTGTTTAAATGAAGAAAAGAGCGTCATCTGTAAAAAGGAGGTGAGTAAGTTTAGGACACTGCCTAGTGATAGAAATCTCTTTGATATTTCCTTCCCGGCATTGGAAATTAATGAAACCGATAAGACTTTTGGTGAGTAAAATAAAGAGAAATGGTGATAAGGATCACCTTGTCGAATACCTTGTTTAGGGAAGAACTTTTTAAGTCTTTGACCGTTGACTTTGACTTGGAAAAAGAAAGATGAGATGCAATTGAAACTCAAATTCCTCCATTTATCATAAAATCCAAGAAACCTGAGAGTTTCGGGAAGGAAATCTCATTTAACTTGATAGTACGCTTTGACCATATCAATTTTAATTGTCGCATTATGTTTCGTGAATTTCGTTTTGGTTTTCATAAAATACGCAACTTCTTGAGCGATCAAAGTGTTATCTTGGATGCTTTGACTTTAATGAAAGTGGATTGTGTTGGTGAAATGGTTTCCTCCATGAACGGTTGTAATCTGAGAGCTAGGATTTTTACGATAATTTTATAAAACAAAATGGATGCACGCTATCGGTCTGCAATCTTGATAGATTCTTAAAAATCACTTTTTGGAATAAGAGTGATAAGTTTGTCGTTAATCTTGTGGTGGGGGTATTATGTTCAAAGAAATCTGAAATAATCTTGAACTAGTCGTTTGAAGAATATTCCAGAACTCTTGGGAAAATTTGCCCAGAGGACCATCCGAACCCGGAGCTTTTGTACCCGACATATTAAGGAAAACATTTTTAATTTCCTCGATGTACGAAGTCTTTGTGAGCATATAACTCATTTGAGGAGTAATTTTATTTAGAGTATATCTCGTAACATCTTCAATATTTTCCACTATGATCTTTTCAAAGTGGTTGTTGCAATAATCAAGGATAGTCTCGGTAATAATCTTCGGATCATTTTTCACGTATCATCATAAACTTGAGGTTACATATACGATTAACTTTCCTCCTTTTTTGAGTTGACGCAAAAAAGAAATTTGGTGTTTTTGTCTCCTTTCTTAACCCAGAGGTCCCGAGCTCTATCAGACCAGAAAGATTCTTCTTTTTCCCATAAAGATTCCATTTTTTAATAATAGCTTTCTCCCTCTCTTGATCATAGATTACTGGATTTCAACTTTGGATCTTGGCTAAATCTTGTTGAAGTTTGTCTATACGTATTCTATTATTAATAGAAGTTTTTCGATTCCAACTAGAGAGCAGGACATGTGGCGTCTACTTTATGGCAAAAATCTTGGATGATAGCAATGTTACAGAAAGTCTCCCAAGTTTTTTTTGACTATTTCTCTATATTAAATATCATCCATCCATCTAGATTCAAACATGATATAGTTATTATATTTTTCACAAAATCTATCTGCATGATGAGAGGAGAGTGGCAAGATTAAATGGTCGGAGGGATCTTAAATATAACATTCAGAAAAGAGTTACACCAAGAACAAGAAGGGAGTGCCTGGTCAAGTTTTTGTTTACCATTTTCATTACCCATTCTTTTATTAGACTAAGTATAAGAATATCCTTTTTTTGGGAAAATCGATGAGATGATTGTTATTAATGAATTCATTGAACCAGGAAATCCTGTCAAAGTTTGGGGAGAGTTTACCTTGTTTTCTAAAGTTTCTGCAATGTCGTTAAAGTCAGCCATAAAGAGAGTCAACTCATTGACTTTTTTAAACCATAGAGTGAGAAAATTAAAATATTTTGTCTTTCAGAATCATTAGTAAGAGCTGCACACAAACAAGTATCCATGAAAAACCATTAAATTATTTGATTCTTGAGATACAAAAGATGTTGTAGACATGATAACTCTCAACTTAATATCGTGTATCCACACTAAAAGTATTTTCCGGAGATATATGCTCTTCCTCCGGGTTCAACTATGTGGGGATTATTAAACAATTTAAGATGATAACAAGATCTAAGGTCTTTTTTCGTAAGCTTAGATTCTAAAAAATATGCAATAGAGATATTAAATTTCAAGACAAGGGACTTAAAGACTTTTTCGTCAACAGGGCCCTCACCCCTTGACAATTCCACATCATAACACTATCTATCTGCCACCATCCACTTTAAGGGACTGGACACCATCCTCAAATCAGTTAGGAAATCATTACTGTCATGGGATGACCCCGGGTACTCATTACCTCCTCGGTACTGTTGTCATTGCTTGAATCACCTCTTAAATGTCCTTCGCAGTCAGCTCCCCTGCAAAAATAAAGCTTCCTCTAGTCCAATGGTCCTTCTTCGAACTCTGGTTTGGGTTGGCCAACCAACCGATTATCTCAAATCATTTTTTGGTTAACCTCGTAAAAACTAGAATAAAGTTCATCAACAAAGACATCATCTGCTTGAAATTCTCGTGTTTGAATTTCTGAAGCTTAGACCCGCCCACAAAAAAACTTGGAGAAGATTCTCTGTTAAGATTCTTCAGCCACGAGAACCGCTCTATCGGACTGGTATACCATCATTGATCAAACTCGACATCTTTCCTCATATGCCGGCTAACATGGATGGATTGCGAGATCAGTGATTCTTCATCCATATCATAAAATTCATTTTTGAAATCTTCATTATCTATGACCTTCTTACCCTTCTTATTATAATTTGAACCACCACTAATCGACTCCAAAATAGAATCCTTGCCTTCAACAACATCCTTGAGAAAAATAGAGCTACCCCCTCTATAAAATCATCCTTCGAGCTTCCTTCATTAAAAAACTTACCATCACCATCACTGCCTTTAATGTTAACATCCAAACCAACATTTTCATCGGCAAAGTCGTGCTCCACCCCTGAAATAAACTTATGATACATCGCATCTATATCAATATTGTGCGCGTTAAGAACGTTAGTAAAAGTTTCATTATTTACAACTATGCTCATCCCAATATCACCCAATTCCTTTCGGAAAACTTTGAATAAACCTGAATTTTTTTCTCTGAAATCTCAACGAGGCCCTCCAAATATTAAACATATCCTCAAGTAATTCAGAATTATCTTTTCTTTACTTTGAGGATTCACTATCAACCTTTTTATTTCCTACTTACTTGTTGTCTTTGTTATTTTTGTTGTTGAGTATATTACCTACGACAATAGAAGTGTTATTGTTGGGACCTAAATTACCACCAAATTAAGAATCACCATCGTCATCTTCATTATCTCTGTCATAGCGTCTAATTAGGAAAAACCTAATAATTCCATTGAATTTTCCCCAACTATCATGCCTCATTATAATATGCACAACAAAATCTTCACTTCCCACAACCATCTCCATGTTCCAGTTGAAACAACAAGTGGAGTCTTAATTCCAACGGGGACAAACCATAGCTACCATGGACATACTCTTATTATGTCCAAACCTCTCACAATTGAAGCAGAAGAGACCAACCCTCTTGTACATAGAAGATACCCAAGCCATGTCATATAATTGTTCAATAAAGACGTCGGTTTTAAGAGGTTCATGGGTGTCGGGTTTAACTCTAAAGCGAACAAAGGCGAGATCATCTGTATTAGTAACTGGATAATCAACTTCACCGAGTTCTCTAATAATACACCAAAAGATTTCATGGAGTCCAAGTTATTATGCATGCCCTCTAGACCATCTATTCTAACCCAAACAAAAGAGTGACTAAGATTGAGTTCTTTATATGAGATATTACCTTCCCATTTAATAATGTGCAGAGACTGCACGAGATATGGACGAATGAAGTATATCGTGCAGCTTCTTCCTATTTGTCTAAATAATGTTGAAGATGTTGGATTCGAGTTCTTCAAAAATAATCCTCCCATTAATACCTCAAGAGTCAAGAACAATCTTACGAAATTGTTGGAATATTTGAAAGTAAACAATAGTTTACTTCCCACATCGGTGGGTGGAGGGAGTATAAAACATTTTTTATACTTGGTAATTTCAACAATGTTCAAAAGCCAACACCCATGCACATGGCAAAGCAATGATCTAACCCACACGCGCGCACCACCACCACCACCCACCCGCCCGGCCCGGCCCGGCACCGGCACCGGCGGCGGCGGCGGCGTGGGGCGTGGGAGCGTGGGGGCGTGGGGGCGTGGGGCGGGGGTCGTGGTTCGTAGGGAGTTTGGGGAGTCAAAAAATGAAAAATGAAACAAGTTTTGGTCCAACTCTTATAGTGAAGTAGTGAAGCTGGCAAGCTATTAAAAGAAAAACGGAAGACAAGGCTCCACCAATCACGCTCCCATCAAGATGATTATTCCATTAGCTGGTCAACTCGTCAATCAAAACGTGTGGATTGAAAGACAAGTCAACCAGCGGTTACACTTGCATTCAAAACGTGGGGGAATTAAAAGTCAGCAGAAACGTGTGGAATCAAATCAAATCCAAAACAGTCAATCATTTACTGGAGGAAATCACGGACGTGATTGGTCCGTTACAATTGACAAGGCTTTTCAGAACTTCCCCTCCCCTATATATAGTGCTCACTCCCCACTTGTAATCTCACCGAAAATCAACAAAGCAAACAAACACTTCTCCCTTTCTCTCCGAGATAGTCTTTCTGTTAGAAGATACCGGTACGCCGGAAAATCTTTTTTAACGCTAGGATTATTGTTTTCCGTGTATTAGTGTTTCGCTTTCCGTGTAAGTTGATTTTCATTTGTAATTTCAATTCTTGTAATAGTTAGTTTACATTTAAATTGATTTTACATTTCATCTCTTTCAAATCGTTTCTTCTACTTTGCTTTAAACGGTGATATTTTCACTCACAGAAATATCTCAAAAGGGATGGCACGATCAGAAATAATTTGAGCAATGAAAGTGAACTATGAGATGTTAGGTCTTATGGAAGATACTTTAGTTGATAGAGACAGAGATTCAAGTCTCTTAACTGTGTCATTTTTTGCTTTTGCTAAGGGTAAGAAATGATTTTTTTTTTGCCATATTAATTTGAAGAAGACAAAGGGATCAGTAAATGACAGGTAAAGGTAATGTTGATAGGAGATGTGGGTTTATATATATAAATATATATATATATATATATATATATATATATATATATATATATATATATATATATATATATATATATATATATATATATATATATATATATATATATATATATATATATATATATAAAAGCCAACAAAGAAGATAAGTAAGAAAGGTAGAGTGAGTTCAAGAAATAACCGTTGGAGCAAGGGTGAGATTAGTTGACAGACGTTGTTGACTTGTAGAGAAGAGAAAATGAAGCATGGAGAGAATACAAAAATAACTTGGAAATAAGACAAAGATCTTGCATGCGGCGAAAATATGAGTATAAAAAGTGGTATTTTGATCTTCCTTTAGCAGATAAGTCTAAAAACGTAGGAGTAAATATGTTTTATTTTATCTTTAGTAGACCAATAGGTGAGCAAGAAAACAAAATAAGCCTTACAGTCAGAAGAAACATATTGGAAAATATTTATTTCTCCAAGGGAAGAGCCGAAGTCAGAGGAAAATCTCTTGATTGAGAGAGTCCAAGGAGCTATAAAGTTTTGACGTAGTTGTAAAGAAATATTGGAATACATAAAAGGAGATTTATATATGTAGAAACACAGTGCATGTATAGAATAACAAAAATAAATGAGATAATTTGAGCCTTAAAGGAGCTCATAGCTTGTTTAAAGGAGAAGTGACTCATCTAATACTAATGCATGTCATATAATGGGATATTAGTAGTATGGAAATCACAAGGGACCATAGGTTTAGCGAGAAAAGATTGAATAAAGGTCCAAGGTCGAAAGCAAAGAGAATTAGGTTAGTGGGGTTCATGGTAGAGAAGTTGAAACAATTTAGTTAAGGGTATGATTTATCATGGGGAAGAAGATGAATAGTATAATAGAATAGGATATTTCAAGAGAGAGAATTTACACTTACTGATTGAATAGTAAAAAGCGAGTATGGTTGGTTTTGGTTGTCTACAACGTTTAAAGATAGGTAAGAAAAATATCTATGATCTTTAAATGGTAAATATCTCTTTTGTCTTTATACTATATGACGGAGGTTAGTTTATTTTTTTCAAAGATATAAAGAGTCTTTTTATCCATGTACTCAATTTTACGACATTTTATCCTTTATTGACTGATCATGTCCAAAACGCTATTAATTTTGTGACTTGTAGTTCTCTATACTTCAATTTTACGATTTGTTTTTTAGACGAAACGTTCAGTAGGAGGTAACGAGACGCAAAATTGAAGTACAAAAAAATTAGTAGAATTTTTATATATTTAGGAGATAAGTTGACAATCACGATATAATACAAAGGTCAAAAGAGATATTTACTCATATTTAAATATATTTTCTTCAAATTGGAGTTTTATATGATAAGAAAAGAAAATGTACATATGAATATCCTTATATGTTCTTAAATTAAAGACACAAAGATAGGAATATTAGATTGTATTAAACTCTTATAAATTCTGATAGGTTAAAAAATTATATGAATATCAAATTATATATAGAAAAATGTAAGTAGTTTCACAACTACTAACTTAAATTGTTGCGAGACTCAAGCAACTGTGTAGGTACTTGCATTAATTGTCTGCTCCATCATAAGTTGTTGCAAGTTATTGATACACACTGCTACTTTATTGGGGAATTTGTTGGTGTATATCCACTTAATATTTTATATACTCCCCCTTGGATATCACCAAAAAATATGGAAGTGAGAGATACATGATATATGGGGTGCCTCATTAAAACCTTACAAAGGAAAAAACTAGGGATGGCAATAGTTCAAATATTAACCGTAACCGATTGATATCTGATCCGATAAAAAATCCGTTAGTGGAACCAATGGTGCATCCATGAGGGTTTGGTTCTCACAAAAGGTAACTGGTGGATTATCCGTTATGATTTGGTCTTTTACAATAATCCGACGGATAATCCGGAATCCGAATAAAAATATAAAAAATAAAATATTAAAATATATACTATATATAAAGATATTGTATATATGCAAATTTCATAGGTAATATCGATTAAATAGAATCATTCTATACATAAAGTAGCTAATTGATTATTATCCATTTTATTACTATATTGCCTAATATCATTTTATGGTTTTTCAATATTTTTGTAGCTAATTTTAGAATTTAATTTTTTTTAATAATTTATTTTATTTAAATCATTTTAAATGATTGCGGATACGGATTAACCGCGAATAAACCGCATCCGTCGCGGATGCAGATTTGGTAAATAATTCTAAAATCTGATGGTTAATGGATGCGGATTTGGTTATCGTTTTCTTTAATGGATGTGGATGTGGTTATGCAATTTTTTGAGGATATCCGATCCGTTTCCATCCTTAGAAAAAACCATTGGGCACAACTCTTAAATACATTTTCCCCTCATTCTGACATCAAGTCTTTCTGATGATGCATTCCATATTTGCTGACATGTTGCTTGAATGTTATCGTTGGTAAAGTTTTAGTGAACAAATTTGACGAATTTTCACTTGAATTTATTTGTTGAAGATCAATAACATAATTTTCTTAAAGTTCGTGAGTACAGAAGGATTTGAGTGATATATGTTTACTTTTGTCTCCTTTGATATATACGTCTCTAATTTGTGTGATACATGTTGAATTATTCTCGAACAACGTGATTGGATTATTGCTTCTATCGGGATGTCCACATTATCCTTGAATCTGGTGCATAAAGTATTTTATCCATACACCTTCTCTACTATATTCATGAAGAGCAAGAATCTCAACATAATTTGAAGAGGTAGATGTCATGGTTTGATTCATAGATTTCTAGGATATAGTAGATCCACTGTAGGTAATAATGTACCATGTCTGTGACCTTGCTTTATGAGGATCTAATAGATATTCCTTGAAGATACCGCATTACATGCTTAATTCGTTGCCAATACTTCTGCGTGTGGGGTTGCAATTTGCATGCTAAAAGTTAACAAAGAAACAAATATATTTTTGGACCAAGTAACTCTTCTCCGTTCTCTCAAGGACAAAAATGATATCTTGTTATATCAATCCATATTACCACCATTGGGATCGGTAATGGATAAGATCATTTATCCATATAAAACCGCTTTAGATTTTTCTTAGTATATGTTGATGGATGAAGAAAGTCTTCTTCAGGAAAATGATCTACTCGAAGGCCAGAACAAGATTTGGTCCATCCTAAATCTTTCATCTCAAATTCATTCCTTAAATAGAAAGTGGTCTTATCTAGCTATTCAAAATTTCCAATAAGATTGAGATCATATACATATACCACAACGACTGCAAAACCCATTTTCAATTTATTTATGAAAATACATAGACATATTGGATCGTTGGCGAAGTCCAATTTTATAGTTTAGTTAAATCCTCCACACGGACATGAAATTTTATACTAAGTGCAATAAAAGAATTTGAAATTCAATACGCTAAAAGACACTAAAATATTTATTTGGTTTATGACTCTAAACAATTAATAAATACTTAAACTAAGACTGAAAATAAAGCAGGAAATTAAATACGAAGAGAGGTTGTATGAGAGTTTAGCTTGAGAAGTAAAACGCAATCCCCACTAGCCTTGTTATATGATTGTTATCTAAGGGAGAATAGTGCGATACATCCACAATAGCCAGAATTCTATATTCCTCCTAACTCCCGTCAGGGTAGACTTAGGAGGCAACCTAACAATTACGGGGGACTTTGGTAAGGGGGCCCAACGCAATGATCGGTGGTTAAATCAAACCTTAGTGACTATCTAGTTAGGCAAGCACGTCAGGATCACTACCGCACACTAGATGATTATGTGGTGTTTCTATAATTGGATCCCGCGTCAGGGCGAAAATCCAACTACTAATGGGGTAATCATATACGTTGCGCACCACAAGAACTACAAACATTAAACCAAAGCACATAACACAAAGCTATCACTACTAATTTCAGTTAAATGTAGAAGGACATCCCAAATTCAAATAACATATAAAAAAAGTCTAGGATTCATACCCATATGCTATTCTCAAGCTTAGTAGAATTATTTCTTACTAAGGAAAGAAGAAATAACAATTACAAATTCTAGGAATGGTTGGAATGGCATGAACAACTTCGAAGCTCCTTTTTCTATTCTTCTCTCTTTATCTATGCTTCCTCTTTGTCTTTAGATGATTAGGGACTGACCAAGGATGATTCTCCTATGGTAAAAGTTGATTAGTATAGGTGTTAGTTCGAAACCTAGAGTGTATCCCAAGTTTTTGAGGGCCAAATCCAACTCTAATTTCTTTTCCTAAATTAAAGGACACGATAACCTTTCGATATTGAAATAAGTATATATCCTTTGTTACACCTCAAAATCCAGTGATCCACCCATCAAAAAGATCACAATTCGAAGACCTATCTTAAATTCCTATCTGATTTTCTGCAGTATGAAAAATACTAGACTTTTTACAGCTGAATATCTCACTTTAACTTTTCAAATCTATCCAAAGTTTCCTTTTCCATTATGACTAGGAGGTTTCCTTTCTTTTCTTCACTTATTATCCTCATCCCAAGGTGAAATAGCTTCCAAAAACCTAAGTGCTACACAAATAACACACAAATTACGCGCAAAAGCTAAACTAGACAAGAAAATTGCAAATTATGAATAAATAGGGAAAATCCCAAAACTAAGGACCACTAAAATAATGTCTAATGACTAGATTATTCTATCACATAAATGGGTACATCATGATCTTGACGGGCTTGCCTAACAAGATAGTCAATAGGGTTAGATTTCACCACCGATCATTGCATAGAGTCCCCTTACCCTAGTCCCCTAGATCGTAGATTGGAATAATTAATGAACAATGCAAAAGAAGTAAGCTTGTACTTAGTAAGAATGAGTTGTGTGTAGAACATGATATCTAAATGAGTAAAGAACCCACTTAGTTATAAACTAGAGGTGAAAATGGAGTGAAACTATGACTAGGAAAATGATAGAGACAGTTTTTTTGATAGCCGCTTGAGACATTTTTAGCTTTCTACCCCGTTATTAATTGATATATCCTTCTTAGCCTTATTTTTAAGCCTTTAAGCCGTTCCTTTTAAGCCACATTATAAGCATATACTTTAGATGTTAGGACTATACCATATGACCCGCGCTTGAATCATGATGCTTAAGACTACATGTCCTTGAGCTTGAGTTTGGGGTGGGGAAATATTTTGATATTACATATGTGGGTAGATATGTGATGTGCTTGAATGATTATACATTTTATTGTAAATTCCTTTTATCGTTTTCTAAAATGAAAAAAAAAAAGAGAAGAAAAAAATGAGAAAATATGTTAGCATGACACTTCACATCAAAAAAATGTCACGTTTAACTTACAAAAAATAGATTGAATAAATGTGAAGTAATAGAGGCAGAAAAGGAATACTCTTATTGTAATCATATTGATAGGTTTGGGTTTTTGTGGGGACGTTAAATTACTGCGTCAAGTGAGTGAGATCATATATGCGTGTAAACTCAAGCTCTAGGACAGTTGGTTGAAGAGTAGTGAGGAAAGAGCCAAAAGCTCACTTTTCATTATCTAAATGTACCATAGCGTCCCTAATCCTACGCTAAAACCGTAAAGACCTCGTGATTCCTAGATACGTAGTGGAATAGCAGTTTTGATAATAGGGAGTAAGTTAAGTGGAGCGTTCAAAGCAAGTAAGGATAGATGAACACCTTATAGCCAACATCTCGAGCTAAGTATCAAGTGTAATCTTCTAGCATTGTGGAATTAATTTTGTATTGAAATTATCTATGTGTTTGATCTTGTACTATAGGTGTATGTGTGCATTAGTTCTTAGGTTGCATTTTCTTCTACCTTAGACCTCTACTTTTACTTTTACTTTGTCGGAACGACAAATGTTAGAGTTGCGGGTCTTGATGTCTCCCATTTTTTATAGATAAATACCTATATAAACATCATTTTTAGGTTGTTTTTGGACTTAGTTGATAGATTTATAGTCATTTTTGCTATATTGCACTTTCTTCCTTCAGAATTGTAATATTGTTACTTTTAGAGCTTTAGTGCATTGATTTGTTTGTTTAGTGTGAAGTTATTAGGTACATGGTTGCTAGGAGGCATTAAGATGAAGAGAAGAAGTAAAGTTTAAAGTCCAAGATAAAAAAACACGACTTTAGTGAAGGTGGAAGAGCGTTGGAAACTGGAAATTCGTCACTTATAGCCCTTACCGAGCCTAAACTATGCAGAATTTGACTTGGTAGTTCATATGAAAAAGATGGGCCTCTGAGTTATATAAGTTTTAGAAGTGGTTTCAGTGGATTTGGACTTACGATGCGAAAGTAACACCTGTTTTACTAGAGTGGTGTACATCAGTGCGAGATTAAACAGATTTGGGCCCTTAATCACTTAATTAGGCCCAAGTTAGACCTAATCTGTTTTTACCTCTATATAAGGCTTATTATACCTCATTAATCAGTGCACTTCATTATAATACTTATTTTTAAGAAAGGGAAAAGCCAACAACGCTTGAAGTAGGGAGCGGAAGAGAAGAAGATTGATCTTCGATCAATCTTCAACAACTCAACACCAAATCATGAATTTATTTATGTTATTTCATGTATTATTTATGTGCTGATTTTATTATGCTTGAGATTCACTATCAAAGGACGAAACCCTAGTTTTTAATTCAAAGTTTATTTAATTTGGGATTGTTTTAATTTAAATTAAATCGTAGTATTTTACATTGACTATATTCTTGCTTTAAATAATATATTCTCTGATCAATTAGTTATAACCCTTAGTAATTAGGCTATTCTTAGCGGCGACGATCATCCGGAAAGGGGTTTGATTACTGAACTAGATTTATAGATGTGTGGTATTCGTTATTGAGCCTGGCAGCCATAACTAACTGCGTAGTCAATTGGGTAAATTTCTTAATCATCTGAAAGTAACTTTAGTGTTGGTGGTCCTTTGTGTGTTCTAAAATAAATGCAATAAATAATCGAACCACAACCGCAAGTGTACGGTTGTCCCAAGTAATATAGTTGATAAAACAGATTCGTTCCAAGGACGGGATGGTTGACTACAATGCTTATCAAGTAATGATTGGTTGCACTTATGAAAGCAAGTAAAAGATATAATGATTTTTGTGTTTGTTTTTATTATTCTAAGTAATGAAAGACTAAATGGAATGCAAATAATTAACTAAGACGCAAGTAAATAAAAGTAAAACGCAAGTATGAGAAAGTAGCACTTGAGATACGCAAGGATTTCATCTAACTCTTATTTATTCCATGTTTCGTTTAAGGGACAAATTGGTAAAAAGTAATGGTCGGGATTCTAAGGTCATCCTTACCCCCGTCAGGGTGGACTAAGGAGCTACTCTTAAATGCTACAAACCCCGTCAGGGTGATTATATTCCATTCTTAAGTGATTAAGTTTATTTTACCCAATTGGCCATAGGATTAATTACGCTCGTCAGAGTCAAATAATTTCTATCCTACATTCATTAATTATTTCTGTACCTAAACCCCCCGTCAAGGTGATCCAATCGCCACTAATTGGAATAGCCTAGATACTAAGACCTATGATTGGTTAATTACGTCAATTATAGTTATTAAGAACAAATTAATGAAAAATACCTAATACCCAATTTGATTTCAATTGTAAAAATCCCAAATACAAAAGCATAGAATAAAATAGAATCAAAATCAATCAATAATGCGATCTCAAACACTAATTAAAATTAGCTCATAATTGGAAAAACTAAGAAAATAAATAAAAAGGAATTCATAATTGTTTTACGGAAAGGAAAGTAGAAACCTAATTAGGAAGATGAATTGGCTGCAACGTGGAGATATAGACAGTCTCCAGCTCCAAGCTTCTCTTCTTGACGCTCTCTTCTAATGATGTTTTAATTTGAAGAATATAATGAGAGGTGCTTAATAATGAGGTCTAAAAGCCTATTTATATTCATAAAATCGGATTAGGGCTTTTACTTAAGGTTTAAGTGAAAATTAGAAAAACCCAAGTCTACTAATTAAACCCAAATCCCGTAACTGCTGCACCACCTCCACTAAAACAGCTCTAGCCGATTCGTTATAACTCCGATTGACCTCAAATTACTTGCTAAATTTCCGTAACTCGACAAGGAACATAATCTCTTCAAAGGTCAGCGGCTAAATCATCTCTTAAGCACCTTGAAATCAGCAATATTTGGCCTGGAAAACAGATTTGCAGCTCTAAAATCGAATCTTTCGGGATTTATCTTCAAGCTTTGACTTCATTACACGATCTTTGACTTTAATATTTTATTCCTCTCCTAGCTAGTATTCAAAACCTACAAGCTTTTCACTAAAAACAACCCATATTACGCGCAAAAGCTTAATAAATCAAAAATACTAAAATCTAAAGAGGAAAATTGAATTATTGCATATTAGCACCAAAAGTCTATCTAAATAATCAAATAAACACAAAAAATGATGTCTCCCAAAGGTATAAAAGTAGAACATTTAGGGAAACATCAAGACCCCCAACTCAAACCTTTGTCGTCCCGACAAAGCAAAACTAAAAACAAGGGGAATGAAGTAGATGCAAGAGAAAATAGAAGCTAGCAAATAGACCCTAAAGCAATGCTAAAGATAAATCTCATATAGCAAACATTAAGAACTAACATACACATACACTAATCATGCAACATCAAACATAAACAACTTCAATCATAAAATTAACTTTGCAATGCTAGAAGGTTACACTTGTACTTATCTCATTATGATGGCTATAGTTTGTTCCTCGATCCTTACTCGCTTTGAACGCTCCACTTAGTATAAAACCTATTAACTTACCATGCACCTAGGAATCACGAGGACTTTACGGTTTTAGCGTAGGCTTTGGGACGGTGTGGTATGTATATTTGGTAAATTTGAAGTGAGCTTTTGGCTCTCTCCTCACTTACCATTAACAACTGTCCACGAGCTTGAGTTTACACTCATATAATGTTCTCACTCAACCCATTTGACGCGCTAATGTTGCGTCCCCAATGTCAACCCAATTAATCTAAGATGATTTCCAAAAATATTCCACTTTGCCGGTTTATTTTATTCTTTCTTTCTTTTTATTTTCTTTTTTCATTTCTTTTCTTCTTTTTTTTGTACAAGATACCCATGACCCTCGTTTTGATGTGAAAGGTCATGTCTCTTATAATATTTTTTTTCTTTTTTCTCTTTTTTTTTATTTTCAAATCCCGGCAAAGGGTTACAAATAATAATATCATCTACATTTTTGTGCCTCAATACAAACACATATAATCCCTTCCCAATGTATTTTCCCAAATGTGGACCCTCCACCCCAAACTCAAGCTCGAGACAGGTCTCAGGATCGTGATTCAAGTGCGGGTCATTTGGTCATGCTTAATAATCTAAGGGATAATGGGCTTATATCGTGGCTACAAAAGAAAGGCTTAAGGCTCAAAATTGGGCTAAGACGGATAAAATTATAATAAGGGATAGCAAGCTAAAACGCTTCAAATGGCTAACAAAGAACTGCCCCTATCATTTTCCTAACTACATGGTTCGTCTCTAGTTCATATCTAAGTGGGTTCTCTACTAATTTAGATCTCACGTTCTACAAACCAAACATTTTCCTTAAGTACAAGCTTACTTCTTTTGCATTATTCATTAATTTTTCCTATTCATTATCTATGTTCGCATGCAATTGTAAGTGCGTTTTATGTTATTCCCTAAGGTCCACTATTTACTATCATAGATTCATCAAAAGTATGCTTAAAAGGGACATTTAAAATCTTCTACAGTCAAACACAACTCCTAATTAATTTATTGAAAGCAATAAAAAACAAATAAACACATAAAAACTGGGATGAGGCAACGAACCCCACCCCAAACTCAAAAATGAGTCGTGTCCCCACGACTCGAAAAGACTCAATAAAGCAATTAAACTAATATACACTAAATGAGAAAGGATAGGAAAACATATCTGGATCGGCACTAGGCCGATTACGTGTAGTCTCATGTTGAAGTTTTGAATACTTCTTTATCAAGCTTAAAAGATCATGTATTTGTTGCGTTCATCTTGAATGAAGTGTTCTTCATTACCTCGAACTCTTATGTCATATTTTCCAAGTCTTCATCTTTTCCTAACCCTCTAAATCATCATCTCTTCTACGAAAATCTTTCCTCACCACCCAAATTTCTATCTTCATCATGTTCTTCGTACATTTTCCAACCTTCATGGCCATCTTTAATGACTCCAAACTCAATTTTTCTCACCTACTTAAAGATTACTTGAAAAATATATAATACTAATAGGCTCAAACAATTCACAATTCCTTCACTAAATAACTAAAATAAATCTTAATTTCCAACTGGTAATAGAAAGAAAAGAAGAGTTCTAGCTATTTTACCGGATTGGCCATGGAATTTATGATGATTTGATACCTTGCACTTGCAAACTCCAACCTTCAAAGTACCAAAGCTATTGATGAAACTTGTGTCTCTTACTATTGTTGAAAGTGGTACAGTAGTGGGATTGGTGATTTATTTGAGATGGGTATTTAATATCTATGGTGTTGGAGAGGTTTAAAGGATATAATTTAAGCTTTGGTGAAGAAATTTTTGGGGTAAAACTTGAATTTCTTGGTGTTTTTGGAAAGATTTGTGATTGTTAATGTGTTGGGACAATGTTTAGAGGTAATGATTGGTGATATATTGGTGTTTTGATGATGGAATTTGAGTGTTTTTGGAGCTTTGGTTCGTCATCAATGGTGTTTCATGTGTTGGAGGCCAAAGGAGAGGGAAAAATAAGGTTTTTTTTAAGCTTTAGGTCTGTTTTCGCCGAGACCACGACCGGCATGCCGGTCAGATGACCGGCTAGCCGGTAGCGAACGACGACCTCCCCAACAGCTAGGTCTCGAAAAGTTATGCAGTTTAGGCTCAAAGATCACCTGATTCGGACACCTGAGCGCAAAGATATCGTTTGCCGAACTTTTCTCTGATTGTGTCCGGATTTTTTTTTTTTTAATACCGAAACGCAACACTTTTGCGTCATCGCTGACGCAGTGATCAGAGAGTTGTGAAATGGTCGTGGATTTGCCTGCCCACTTTGCTGGACGCAAAGGGTTGCGTATTCACAGAAAATTTTCATCTTGTTTTTTCGATTTCTCCTTGCTTACACCTCGGATTTTTATGAACCTTATACTCATTTTCATTGGAAATTGCGCTCCCGATCCATTGGCCTACTCAGATTTTCCATTGGAGTTATCATTTTTCTCAGATTTCGGTTTTCTTCATTTCGCACCATGAATTGCGTCTCTTTACGCACAGGTCAGAAACTTTGGGCTATGTATCAGAAATTTTGGACTCCACCATTGGATAGATCTCGAAAAAATAAGTGGTTTAGGCTCAAGAAAAAGTAAATTCCGACCTCCGAGCATCAAGTTATGATCTTCCGAAGTTGCTGAATGAGGACGCAGTCGTGCTGCGTCATTGCTGATGCAGTGGTCAGAAACTTTTAGCTGCTTATCTGAATTTTTCGACTTCACCATTGGATAGAGCTCGAAAAGTTATGCTGTTTAGGCTCAAGAAAAAGTTAATTCCGACCTCCGAGCATCAAGTTATGATTTTCCGAAGTTGCTGATAACCTAGCTACCCCAAACTCATGAGGTTTACTCCTGTAATAATCAAAAACACCAACCTTTCTCATTTCTTAAAAATAAACACTAAATAAAGAATCATTACTCTAATTTATACTAAGAATTTAAAAGACATGAAAGCAATTTAAAACATGGGTTGTCTCCCAAGAAGCACTTTTGTTTATTACGTCTTTAAGTTCGACGCGTTACCTTCCATGAAGATGGTAGTGAGGCCCTTGCGGTGTTCCTCCGCTTAAATTCGCCTCTTCCTTGATGTAAAAGCTTTAGAACCTTCCCCCTTAGAATATTTTTTAATCGATCTCTAAAAGGAGGTGGGTAAGTACTTCGTTTCGCCTTCTTACTTTCACGACGAAACTCATTTTCCACCACATTAGAGTAGATAACCGTTCTCAACGGTATAAGATTAGTTTTACTTCTTGGTTCAATCTCGTATTCATCTTTAAAATGTGGTGGGTAGGTGCTCCTCCTTGCCTTTTTGCTCTCGCGGTGTGGCACCTTGCTTGTATAACACATATTGATCATTTGTGGTAGTGGAGGTGATTCTGATTTTTCATCTCTAATAATGATTCGTGGTAGAGATGGTGATTGGTGAACTTTTTGTGGCGGATATTCAATTTCTATTTTATCTTTAACCTTTAATTCTTCAATTTATTCTCCAACCATTTCACATTCGTCTTCACTTTCAACCCAATCTTCCACTATTACCTCATAATATTCATTCTTTGGATTTTCTATAACCTCGATCTCCACCTCTTCTTGTTTGCGTTCTATATCTTGATCATGTGTATACACCTTAGGAATAACAATCTCTGTGTTAACTTCTAGGATTTGCGTTGCTACTCCTTCTTCCACCATGCTAACAAGATCCTCAGCCACATGGTGGTCTTTATTTATAATTGGCACGGTGTTCATACCACTATCAATAATATCTTCTTTCAACACCTCCTCCTCAACTGTTTTTTCATTTTGAGTAAGAATTTCATCTAGCATCTTTTGCATTCTTTTCAAACTAGAATTAGTTTCCTTTATTGAGTCCAGCCTCTGTTCATACAAGCGCTCGAGTTCTTTAAGTGATCTATTTAATTCGGAAAGTTGTGTTGAAGGTGGAGGTTGTTGAATGTCTTCAATCCATTGGTTGCTACATCCTTGCTCTTGCTGATAGTTATGAGATGGATAATGTTGATTATTCTCAACCCAATGGTGGTTCCATACTTGTTCTTGTTGATGGTGATATGGTGTTTGTTGTTGATTATTCCCGATCCATTGATTGTTCCATCCTTGCTCTTGCGGGTATTGATAAGGTTGTTGGTAAGGATTTATACCCCATTGTTGTTGTCCCGAAGAGTCTTCCCAATAGTCAAATGGACCAGGATTTGGGTAATGTTCTCTATACATCTTTAATTAAATTTCTTGATCATTACCTGAATAAAGTAACCTGAAAAGAAAACAAAACAAAAACAGAGCGTAAAACTGAAAATAAAAATGCAACTAATCACTAAAGGATAAACACCGTGGTCACACGCTACTGTCCCCGGCAGCGGCGCCAAAAACTTGGTGGTCCTTTGTGTGTTCTAAAATAAATGCAATAAATAATCGAACCACAACCACAAGTGTACGGTTGTCTCAAGTAATATAGTTGATAAAACAGATTCGTTCCAAGGACGGGATGGTTGACTACAATGCTTATCAAGTAATGATTGGTTGCACTTATGAAAGCAAGTAAAAGATATAATGATTTTTTTGTTTGTTTTTATTATTCTAAGTAATGAAAGACTAAATGGAAAATGCAAATAATTAACTAAGACGCAAGTAAATAAAAGTAAAACGCAAGTATGAGAAAGTAGAACTTGAGATACGCAAGGATTTCATCTAACTCTTATTTATTCCATGTTTCGTTTAAGGGACAAATTGGTAAAAAGTAATGGTCGGGATTCTAAGGTCATCCTTACCCCCGTCAGGGTGGACTAAGGAGCTACTCTTAAATGCTACAAACCCCGTCAGGGTGATTATAGTCCATTCTTAAGTGATTAAGTTTATTTTACCCAATTGGCCATAGGATTAATTACGCTCGTCAGAGTCAAATAATTTCTATCCTACATTCATTAATTATTTCTGTACCTAAACCCCCCGTCAAGGTGATCCAATCGCCACTAATTGGAATAGCCTAGATACTAAGACCTATGATTGGTTAATTACGTCAATTATAGTTATTAAGAACAAATTAATGAAAACTACCTAATACCCAATTTGATTTCAATTGTAAAAATCCCAAATACAAAAGCATAGAATAAAATAGAATCAAAATCAATCCATAATGCGATCTCAAGCACTAATTAAAATTAGCTCATAATTGGAAAAACTAAGAAAATAAATAAAAAGGAATTCATAATTGTTTTACAGAAAGGAAAGTAGAAACCTAATTAGGAAGATGAATTGGCTGCAACGTGGAGATACAGACAGTCTCCAGCTCCAATCTTCTTTTCTTCTTGACGCTCTCTTCTAATGATGTTTTAATTTGAAGAATATAATGAGAGGTGCTGAATAATGAGGTCTAAAAGCCTATTTATAATGATAAAATCGGATTAGGGCTTTTACTTAAGGTTTAAGTGAAAATTAGAAAAGCCCAAGTCCACTAATTAAACCCAAATCCCGTAACTGCTGCACCACCTCCACTAAAACAACTCTAGCCGATTCGTTATAACTCCGATTGACCTCAAATCACTTGCTAAATTTCCGTAACTTGATAAGGAACATAATCTCTTCAAAGGTCAGCGGCTAAATCATCTCTTAAGCACCTTGAAATCAGCAATCTTTGGCCTGGAAAACAGATTTGCAGCTCTAAAATCGAATCTTTCGGGATTTATCTTCAAGCTTTGACTTCATTACACGATCTTTGACTTTAATATTTTATTCCTCTCCTAGCTAGTATTCAAAACCTACAAGCTTTTCACTAAAAACAACCCATATTACGCGCAAAAGCTTAATAAATCAAAAATACTAAAATCTAAAGAGGAAAATTGAATTATTGCATATTAGCACCAAAAGTCTATCTAAATAATTAAATAAACACCAAAAATGATGTCTCCCAAAGGTATAAAAGTAGAACATTTAGGGAGACATCAAGTGTCACCCTGACGGGGTCACTAATAACGTAGGATCACTTCCTAAGTCTTCCCTAGCAGGAGTTAGGAAGATATTGTAGTCCCAACTTATGCAAAAAACTGATTTTGCCCTTAAGAAATAAATTGTGAATTAATTAACGTTGGTGATTTCATAGCGAGACTCAAGTACACCTATCATATCTACGTAAAATCGTAGTAGTTAATTTAGTGTCACCTTGCGTATTTCTGTTATTGGTGCAATTACTTCTACTTTCTATTTAAACACATAATCATAACCTAGTAATCCTTGTGCAGATATATATCCTGATTTTACTTATCTATTACGTGGAACGACCCGTACACTTGCCGTTAGTTGTTTCTCTTCTTTGGTGTTGAATTTATATCACACTATAGGAGCGACCAACGGTTGGAGAAATATATAGCTCGAGACGCTCATAATCACCACTAACCATGAATGGACCTAATTAATGTAGAAGGGAAAATCTATATATTGTTGCTAATCGAGATTCTAGAGTCTCCTAAGTTCCTTCCGGATAAGTAATAGACTGCTATCTAACCCTCAAAGCCTCTTCAGCGTGAATCCTATGCATGTTATCTAGATGCCTAAAATTCCAACCCTATATGATTATTTGACTAGTCAAGACCTCTGAATTCAATAACACACGTCAGACGTTAAATATCCCAGTTCCACTACCAACCCCCTTCCCTCTCGGGTGCAATATAATAGCTACACACCCAATATATGTGTACACCATACTCGAATTTAACAATTAAAACAATAATATAAATAACCACAACAATTATATGGTTTATTTAAATGTAAAATCCCAAATTCATACAATATAAACTCAAATTCGGATTAGGGTTCATACTGAAGCATCTCAAGATACTAATTGAACTATTTCAAATTAAAATAAAGGAAAAGAAAGCTAATATGGTCATAATTAAAGTAGGAAATAAAAAGAGGGAAGCATTTCACTAATTAATGAAATAAAAAGTGTTGTTCTTGATATCCAGCTCTTCCTCCTTTCTATCCACGTTTCTAGCTCTTGAAATTGATGAGTGGCATGTTTTGCTGCTAGAAACCTATCTATATAGACACCATACAACGTTTTGCACAAGTTGGTCCAACTTAAGTGAGTCAAAAGCGGCCCAATGGTATTTTTCCTAATTCTGAACAACTTGGATCTCTTCAGTAAAAATGGCAGAGCTTTTACGTCTTAACTCGAAATTGGACACACGTTTTACCACGTGTGGTAGAATCCAATAACTACCTTGTGTTTAAACTTCATCAACTAATTAACTACCAATTATTTTTTATTATTTTTGCAGTCAAAAAAAGAATTTGGCTGAGACTCTTGGTGAGAGAGGGCTTCTCTACACCTGTAAATATACCTTTATATCACTTGTAAATCATTCTTGCCTCATTGTAATTAGTCCTTAGGTTTATTATCATCAGAATTATTGTAGAGAGCAAGATGAAGTCTTTCATTATTTCTTTTAGTTTATTTCCTTCATGTATGAACTAATTTTCTCATAGCTTGGGTTTTGCATCATGTATAATCTATAAATTCTATTTTCTTTCTATCTAAGTTTCTTTGGGAATCATATGTTTTAATCTGATATTAGCTTCTTACCTATATATTTGTTTATGTGTTTTGATTTATTGCCTGTTTTCCTTGCGGTGCGCAACGTTTAGGATTACCTTAATAGTAGTTAGATGATCACCTTAGCTGGGTGTCTAATTATTGAAACACCACATAACGTCTAGTGTCGATATTGGTCTTGACAACACTAATTCTAGCTAGATAGTCATTAGGGTATATTTTAACCACTATCACCATGTTTGGAATTGATTGCTTAGGAACCTAGTAGCGCGGGATAACCCTATTTAAACCAGCCTCGTTGTGGGTCCGTAGCCCCCTTAGTCGCTCTCAAGGTCTAAGTTATGGGAATTTAGAATCCTAACTAAGTATCTAAGAGCTAAATATCTCCCTTATTAACTAGAGTTTGATAGAAAGAATAAGAAGGATTAATGCATACTAGCAAAACCTGAGCTATACTTCTCATCTCATCTCATATTTCTTATCTTTTATTTATTGTCTTTAATTTTCCTTATTTTAATTAATTAATTCGAATTTATTCTCTTTTATTTTATATCTTTTAATTAATTACTCTCTACTGCTCATTCGTATAACACACTAAGTACTGAGAACGAATTTAACTTATCATTAAAACTTACATGCATCTTGTAATACTTGCAGTATTGTGCTTGTCTAGGGTGAAAGTGTATTGTTTTCTGGCTTATATTTATCTTATTTTTATCACACCCTAGGCGACACCAAGTTTTTGGCGCCGCTGCCGGGGACTTGTGTCTCGTTAGCGTGTGGGCTATCTATTTCGAGTAGTAGTTATTAGTTAAATTTTATTTTTCAGTATTTAGTTTTTTGTTTTCCAAATTTATGCTTGTGGTTTGCTTTAGTATTTTTTAGGTTTCAACCGTGTTTAATTCTTGGCCTCCGTTACCGGAGCCTAAGAGAAGCTTTAGACCTTATAACAGACGTATCCAAGAGGAAAGAGCCTTAAGATGAGCTATGGCAGACATACTGGTGTGGCCTAAGGTGTGATAAAAAGATGTATAAAATAAGTGCAAATAAACACCCTAAGCTAACACGGTACTGCAAGTATTACAGGACATATGCAAGTTTTAATGATAAGAAGATTCGTTCCTCAGGGACTGACGAAAGTTAGAACTTATGCAAATTATCAAGTGTAGATATAAAAGATAAAGATAATACGCAAAGAGAAAGAAGAGAAAGACAAATATTTATTTGGTTTTTATAATAAAACTAAACTAATAAACTAAAGACAATAAAATAAATAAGAGAAAAGGAAAGAAGATAGTAGGAAAGATATAGCTTAGGTTTTACTAGTATGCACTAGTCCGTCTAATTCTATCTATAAATCTAGTTAATAAGGGAGAATATTAGCTCTTGGTATACTTAGTCAGGATTCTAAATTCCCCAAGCTTAGACCTTGAGAGCGACTAAGGGGGCTACGTCACAACCAAGAAGTGATTTCAAATAGGGTTATCAAACGCCACTAAGGCCCTAAGCAAATACTGCAATCTTGGTGATACGGTGATTAAAACAAACCCTAATGACTATCTAGTTAGAAGTATGTTTTGTCAGAACTGCTATCGACACTAGACATTATGTGGTGGTTCAATAGTTAAACACACAGTTACGGTGACCATCTAACTACTATTAAGGTAATCCTATACTCGTGCACTAGCAAGGAAAACAATCATTAAATCAAAACACATAATCAAATATAAAGGTGAGTAGCTAATATCAGATTAAAACATATAATTCCCAAAGAACTTAGATAGAAGAATTAGAATTCATAGTTTATACATTATGCAAAACCTAAGCTAAGAGAATTAGTTCATACAAAGAAAAGAAGAAGAAAGAATTACAAAATAAGAGGTTGAAGGAGACATGATTGATGCACAGCTCCTTCCAGACTTCTTCTCTTGTGTTGCAGCTTCCTCTTGGCCTTAGGGTCTGGCCAAGGATGATTTTAAGAGTGTTAAGAGGCTGTATTTATAGGTTATAGGAAGACCTAATTCATTTTCTTGAAGGAGAAGGAAAGTAATGGACTCCTAATCCAACTCAAATTCGTAAGGAAATAAAGATAAACACTGCTGGACCGTTTTGAGCATATCTTCTTCGTTATTGTTCGGTTTGAGCTCCATAAGATACCAAAAGAATCGCAACAGAATTATCTTGACCCGTTAGAAGGAAATTACCAAATTCGGCCTATTTTTTAGGTAAAAACGCATATCTTTGGACGTGTATGCAGAATCCCAGATTTAGGCAGCTTTTCCTTTTCCATCTTTTTAGCCTTTGTTTCCTTATCTCCAATTTCCATGCAAATCTCTTTCCATAAGTTGTAATCTTTGACTTGGACTCTAATTAATCTCCATAATTATCTTTAAAGCTTCACACTAAATAAACAATTAAACCCAATATGCTCTAAAAATAATAATTCTACAAATCAAGACTCAAAATAGGAAAGTGCACTAAATTAAGCTAAGACTGACCTATAAACTAATAAATAAGCCTAAAATGATGTCTCTGAAGTATATTATATTATCACAAATGAGGAGACATCACATACGAGATGCAGTAGATCCACCACTTGTCCCAGGAGGTCAACAACAAGTACCACCACAAGGAAGAGGTAACGGAAACAACAACAATAATCGAAACAGAGTTGAGCAAGACCTTCCAGGCTTGAGAGTGCCGTTTCATGTTCAACCAATAGGTTACCGTCCTCCGGAGATCCAAAATATTAAATTTAGACCCGATCCGGGTATGCTCAGTCAGTTTAAAAGTTTTGAAATCTACAGTGGTACAACAATTCAAGATCCAGTAAGAGCGATTCAGAAGTTTATGCAGATTTGTGATGCTTATGTTACTCCAGGCATTACACGCGAGCAGCTGTATTGTCAAACGTTTTCGTTCTTTCTGACTGGTAGAGCTGGTGAGTGGCTAGATAGGCAACCACCAGGTACAACACTTGGACAGAACTTCAAGCCGCATTCTTTAACCGTTTTTATCCGAAGAGTATGAGACTCAAAGACCAAAGCGAGCTTGCAAAGTTTTGTCAAGAGGATGGAGAAGAAGTAGGAGAAGCATGGACAATGTTTCAACAGAAGTTAGCTAGATGTCCGCTCCATGGTTACACCCCCTCTCTACAGTTATCTATATTCTATGAAGTTATCAACTGAGAAAGTAGATTGAAGGTAGATAACCTTGAAAAGGGAAATTTCATGTCCATGGACCCTGCTGAAGCTACCGAGGTTTTAGAAAATATTATAGAACAAGAAAGGAGTTGGCCATCTTCGCGAGCTCCTATTACAAAAGCCCGAGCTACACAGAAACTGCAAACTCAGCTCTCCGCATTAGAGAATTAAATCAAAGAACTTAAGCTTGAGATGCAGAGAAATTTATCAGCAGCGAATGTAGTGCAAGAAGCACAAGGTTGTCCACAATGTGGGGTTATGAATCATACATGGGAAGAGTATGAAGGAAATCCACAATCTATTTATTTCATATCCAACCGAGGAGGTTATAAATTTGGTAATAGGAATCATCCGGGTATGCAGTAATCAAATCCACAAGGGGCCGCTAATCCTGGTCATTATCAACCAATAACTCCTTCCAACCCAGAGGTCAGTACCAAAATCAATATCAGAATAGACCTGATCCTCCACAACAACCTGTTCAATATGCCTATACCGAATCATTAGCTCAGAAAGCTTTACCACAGTATCCTCAAGAGGGAGCATTGGATAATCAACAATTAACAAAGTTTATGGATCTTATGACCACTAATATGCATTCCTAGAGCGAGAAGTTACGAGAACAAGAAGCTATAATTCAGATTTTAGGTATTTAAGTAGAACAGATGAACAAAGTTCTAACAAGCATTATGGAACAAAAAGAATTGAAGGCTATCGAAAGAGGTGATGAAAATGTTAGGTTTGAAGCTTGTAAGGAAATTTGCCTTGAGATTGAAGAAAAAAAGGAAGTACCACATGCTGCCAAAAGTGTCGTGGAAGTTCTGAGTACCGAAGAAGAACCAACCAAGTCTAGCCCCGTGGACTCTAACTGTTCTAAGAGTGAAGTGGAGGAAGACTCAGAGTACAGCTTCTGAAGGATATGCAAGAAGAGATTAGATCGGTTATGGAGTTCAAAGCTGAGCGAGCTAAAGAGAAAAGGAAGAAGTCTCACAAGAACCAAGAGTTGAAGTTGAACCTGCTGTTCAAGAAGAGAAAGAAGAGGAGAAGGTGGAATCACCACCAGTTGTTCAAACAGTGTCATCGACCATTCCTGATACAAATCCGAACAGTGACATTGAACTCAAGACATTTGTATAGGCGTACACTCCCGAAAACATCAACGCCCAAATGCTTGAGATTGCGAAGAAAGGGCTTACACCGCAACAAGTTTTTACGCAAGATAGTCCAGAGAAAGAAGCGAGTGTAGAAGCCAAGAGAGAGAACTTGAGAGTCTCAAGAAGATATGAAAAAGAGTTACCATTGAAGCTCAAAGATCCGGGAAGATTTAATCTTCCTATTCAAATAAATGGTATGCTCAAGGTGAAAGCTATGTACGATGTGGGTTCAGGTGTGAATCTTATGCCAAAGTCCTTGTTCGAGAGACTTGGACTTCAGAAATCAGAGAAAGATCCAGTGAAGTTGCAGTTTGCTGACAACTCAGTTACCAAGACATGGGGAACAGTGGAGGACGTCCTTGTCCGATCAGGTAGTATCGCCATCCCTACTGAATATGTTATACTTGATTTCGATGCAGATAAGCAGGTTCCAATCATACTCGGACGGCCTTTCATGGCGACAAGTCAGAGTGTCATCAACTTCCAAGAAGGGACCATCACCCTTCATGCTAAGAACGTATCTGAGACCATTTATGTCTTGGGTAAAAAACCAAGGAAGTTAGATCCCACCGTTCCTGTCATCCACAACCTTTCACATCACAAAGTCCCTACAGAGAAGATCCATGTAAAACCTGTGGATACTGAGCCAAACATTGAGTTTGGGGTTGGCCATGAAGTTCTATGGAAAGCTCACAAACGCGAAAATAGGCCACGAAGTTACAAAGACTCGTGGATGGGACCATTCATACTCACTAAGGTTGTTTCAGCTAAGTTGATAGAAATCAGACCCAAGAAGGGTATAAAGCGCAGATTAGTTGACGTTCATAGCCTTACTCGTTGTTGGGGAGGGTATATTCGCAAATCTTGATAGAGGTAACTCATCTAACTTTAAAAGATGTTAAATAAAAGTGTTGTACGGGAGACAACCCGCAATATTTTTTATGTTTTTGTGTCTTTATTTTGTGTTTAGTGTAGTAGTTTTAAGTTGATATTGCATATTTGAGAAAGGTATTAGTGTTTTTGATGTTCAGGTGTTAGAGAAATCGAGTTTTGGGAGAAAAACGAAATTTTTAGGAACAATCAGATCAAATCACTGGCATGCCGGGCCCTACGACCGGTAAGCCGGCGCTCAGAAAACCCTAGCCCATGGGTAAGGCCATGTGTTCAAGGCAGAAAGTCGAACTCGAAGGACATCAGCACCGGTATGCGGGGCTATCCATTCGGTATGCCGGCCAGGTCAAAACTCGTGCCCATGGGTGTCATCACGTGTTCAAGACAGAAAATTAATTTATCGAGCGACAGCAGCACCGGCATGCCGAGCCCTACGTCGGTATGCCGCCCCGACCAAAACCCTTGGCCACGTGTTCTCACCTCGGGTATTTTTTACGTAACTCGGATTTCAAGAGCTCCAGCACCGGCATGCCGGGCCCTACGGCCGGTATGCCGCCCGACACCGCTGGAGAGAAAAAAAATACTTCGTTTTTTTAGGTTATAAAGGAGAAGAGGTTGGTATATTCCGAATTTTACAATCCTTAAGCCTCTCTTTCTTCTCCAAACCTCAACCAACTCCATTAAAGCTTCATCAAACCTTCCCCAAACATCAAAACACTACCCAATCATCATAAAAACACATCAAATCTTCTATCCACATCATTACAAAGGAGACTCAATCACCTAAATCTCACCAAACACATTGAATTGAAGAATCAAAAGCTTAAATTTTAAAAATTAATCCTACAATTTCTTAGATCCATACAAATTCATCAAGAATTCATCTTACCCACATAGATATTCCATCATCAAAGCACCTTTCCTAACCCAAATTAAGCTTTTTCAACCTATAATCAAGAGTTTCAAATTTCAAGAGTTGTTAAAGCTTTGAGTTGGGGGTCAATTGAGATGACTAAAAGAACAGAAACATTATCTAACAAGAGGGAGATGAAGAAAAGCAAGGTATTGGGTCCAATTGAGAAGAAATCAAGTAAGAAAAGTTATAGTTCTAATCCAAAGGGTAAAATAGATGAAGAAAAGAGAGGCGGGCTAGCTTCGTTTAACTCTATGGGAAAAAGGGTTCCACTTTTTACCAAGAAGAAAACACAACCTCTTCCATTCAAAGGTCCTATACCCGAAGATAAAGAGAAAGATTCAAAGGCATTGATAGCTTCTGCACAAAAACAATTAAAGGAACTACCTTTTGCTTATGAGAAAGTATTCGATGAAGAAGTTGGTACAGGAAAGTATAAGAGATTCTTGGAGCTTGGTGAGAGATTGGGTTGGTCTACATTCATGGTAAGACGTTCTGATTTATGTCATGAGTTAGTTTTATATTTCTATTTAGGCCTCCTTAGCCAAGATAGTGAAGGTTGTGTTCCGGTTAAAGGAAAGTTAGTTCCTTTCACAGTTAAAGAGATTAGAAACGACTTCCAGTTTAAGAACTTGGTTGGACCATGCAAGTATATTGAAGCGGTGGCTAAACAAAGAATCTGTGATTGGGATTTACTTTTTGAGTATGTTTTAGACAAGGAGAAAGTGCAATCACATAAGGGAGAATTGAAGGCACCTTGGCCTTACAAATATCTTCAACCAGATGCTAGAGTTTGGCACAATTTCCTTATCCCTAACGTGTTTGGAAACACAAAAAATTTGGATGTGACTAAGAAGAACGCTCTACTTTTGGATTGTATTTTGAGAGGAGAAGAAGTGGATGTGGCACAGTTGATCTTTGAGGAGGTGATGCGATTTCCGGTCTCTCCTAAATCAGTTTATAATGTTAAATATCCTACTATGATCACGTGTCTTGTGCGAAAAGAGAATATAACATTGGGTGAAGAAGAGAAAATCGAATTTAAAAAGAGTACTATTGATAATGCTTGGATCGTGAAAGTCTTGAGAGGAGCAGGTTCTACGCAAGTCTCGAAAGAAGAAAAGGAGCAAAGTTGGCAAGAGAAGATGGAGGAGCGTTTAAACAAATTCGAAGAAGCTCAAACTTCCTTAGCCGATGATATGGCTCAAATAAAAGTCAATCAAGTGCACATCATGACACTCCTTGAGCAATTAAAGAAAGATCAAGCAAATCCTATCTTGGATATAGATAACGCGACACAATAGCCTCAAGAGTATGTTCTCTTTCTTCCTTACCATTTCTGTAAATGCTTTATTTGCTAATTTTAATTTCTTTTTCGAGTCTTTTTCGAGTCGTGGGGACACGGCTCATTTTTGAGTTGGGGTGTGGGGATTCGTTGTCTCTCATCTCCATTTTTCTGTTTTAGGTAAAAATTAAAAAATTTGATACATGGGAATTAGATGTAGAGTGTGTTTAATAGCTTGAAAGCATAAGCTCAGTGAGTTAATGATAGTAAGTATTATGTTTATGAGCTATGTTATTTTGTATGCTTTGAAGTATTTACAGAAAAACACACATTGATAGTAACGAAAAGATTAGTAAGCAATGCGATAGAAAGTATGTTCGATCTCAGGGAGCCTTGAGTAGTGTGTAGGCTGTGAGATCCAAGCTAGTTGACAAACCCATTTGATGAAAGTGCTAAAGGTAAGAAAATAACGAAATTGCATAGTGTAGAAAATGATTAAGGCATTTCTTTCATATTGAAGCCACTTGAAGCCTTTTTATACCTTCTCACCCTGTTATTTGATTTATATTTTATATCATTCTTAGCCCCTTCTAGCCTTTCTAAAGCCTTTTTATTTAGCCACATTATAAGCCATATCCCTTTAGATTATAGGACTTTTCCATATGACCCGCACTCGAATCGCGATGCATAGACAATTTTTAGAGCTTGTGTTTGGGGTGGTGGGTCCACCATTATGGGAATTGTTATTGGGTTGGGAATTTTGAGCTTATTAATTGTGCTCTATTATTATATTGATGATGATTCACAGGTTTATATTGTAACCCTTTTCCAGGGTAATAGTGAATGAAAAAGAAGCTACGAGCTAAATTTGAAAAGAAAAACTAAATATGTAAAAATAGTGTGATGTCTCGAACATTAAAAAGAGAGTCATAGCTATAGAAAAGAAACAAAATTGATTTGAAAAGAATATATAATCGGACCGGCAAAGAGGAATTTTTAAGTGAACATCTTATGCTTTAGTTGGGTTATTGGGGATGCTAAATTGTGCATCAAATAAATCATTAGGTTGGGTGAGAAACGTTTTATGAGAGTAACTCAAACTCTCAGGGGATTCGTTTATGGCTAGTGAGGAGAGAGCCAAAAGCTCGCTCTAAATTATCCAAATACACTATCATACCGTCCCTAAGCCAACATTACAACCTTAAAGACGTTTTGATTCTTTGCTATGTAATTGAGAAGTGATTGAACCAATAGAGAGTAGTTAAGTGGATCTTTGGATACTAGTGAAGTTTGATGAACAATCTATAGCTTCCTTGGTGAACTGAGTAAAGTTCCTCTCCTTCTTACATAGCGAAGCTAATCTAATCTTGAATTCAAATCGTGTTGACTGTGGATATGATATTATTACATGAAATTTTCTGAGTAGTTTCTTTATGTCTATTTTATATATTTTGTTATGTTCTTCCCATTGTGTTAAAGTGACATAGGTGTGTATTTAGAGACTTCCTTTTGTTTTTATCTTTATTGTATCGGGACGATACAACTTTGAGTTGGGGATCTTGATGTCTCCTCATTTCTGATGAATTAATATTTAGATGAGACATCATTTTTAGTGATTTAGAAATCTTTCTAGTCGATTTTCTTGAGAATTATTACACTTTCCTATTTCTAGTCTTGATTTAGTAAATTATTATTTTTAGAGCATATGGGGTTTAGTTATTTATTTAGTGTGAAGCTTTAAAGATAATTATAGAGATTAATTAGAGTCCAAGTCAAAGACTAAGAGATAAGGAAAGAAGATAAGCATGTAAATTGGAGATAAGGAAACAAAAGCTAAAATATGGAAAAGGAAAAGTTGCCATAAATCTAAATTTCACCACCCACTACCACAAATTAGCTTATATCTCAAAATAGGTGAGGAATTTGTAAGAACGGTCAAGAGAAAAGTTAAATATCTTTCCGAGACAATGAATTTCGACTACTCATACGTGTCAAACGGATAAGTTTTGAAGTTGTTAGGACCAAAACAAAAACGGGCCTGATTTCATATTTCAGGGTTACGAATTTGAATTGGGCTAGGAGTCCAATACTTTCCTTCTCCCTCAATAAAATGAATTAGGGCTTCTCTACACCTATAAATACACCCTTATATCACTTGTAAATCATCCTTGCCTCATAGTAATTAGTCCTTAGGTTTATTATCATCAAAATTATTGTAGAGAGCAAGATGAAGTCTTTCATTATTTCTTTTAGTTTATTTCCTTCAGGTATGAACTAATTTTCCCATATCTTGGGTTTTGCATCATGTATAATCTATGAAATCTATTTTCTTTCTATCTAAGTTTCTTTGGGAATTATATGTTTTAATCTGATATTAGCTTCTTACCAATATATTTGTCTATGTGTTTTGATCGATTGCCTGTTTTCCTTGCGGTGCGCAACGTTTAGGATTACCTTAATAGTAGTTAGATGATGACCTTAGCTGGGTGTCTAATTATTGAAACACCACATAACGTCTAGTGTCGATATTGGTCTTGACAACACTAATTCCAGCTAGATAGTCATTAGGGTATATTTTAACCACTATCACCATGTTTGGAATTGATTTCTTAGGAACCTAGTAGCGCATGATAACCCTATTTAAACTAGTCTCGTGGTGCGTCCGTAGCCCCCTTAGTCGCTCTCAAGGTCTAAGGTATGGGAATTTAGAATCCTGACTAAGTATCTAAGAGCTAAATATCTCCCTTATTAACTAGAGTTTGATAGAAAGAATTAGAAGGATTAGTGCATACTAGCAAAACCTGAGCTATACTTCTCATCTCATATTTCTTATCTTTTATTTTCTGTCTTTTAATTAATTACTCTCTACTCTTAATTTCTGCTCATTCGTATAACATACTAAGTTCATGAGAACGAATCTAACTTATCATTAAAACTTTTGCATACATCATGTAATACTTGCAGTACTGTGCTTGTCTAGGGTGAAAGTGCATTGTTTTCTGGCTTATATATATCTTATTTTTATCACACCTTAGGTGACACCACAAATCATCTAAAGATACTCCAAAAATACAAATATCATCCATTCTACATTGGGATCTGATAACATCAATGTATTAGGAGCTTCATAATTAAGATTTGTTGTATATTTTTGTGTAGGGTTAGAACATTTTTCACATGTCTTACGGGTCTTATTATGCACTATCATGGCCCATTTGAATAATTTCCATATTAACTAGTTTATAGAGTCTTTTTTTTAATTTATTTTATTATGTGTATTTTTTGTGAATGGACCATACTAAATGAAATCCTCTCAAGTGATGATAGATGATAAATGGAGGAAGTTAGACCCATATATTAAACAATATGAAAAGTAAGCTAAAATCGTGGAAGATTTAAAGAAATGATATAGAAAATGAAGCTGCCAATAATTGTATCCAAAAACATACAAATCAAGGTTATGATTTCAAAAGGAACAAGACTGGAGAAAGATGATCTTTCCACATAGACTACCTTTGTCGAGGTAATTCCATAGTTCACCCTGGCATGTATTCAAAAAACGAAATGCGTGTAGGGGTTCTTGTGACTAGCTAGAGTGGGGTGAATCCCCTCTTGGATTTGCACAGTTTATACTCCATAAGGTGGTTTATTTTTAGATCAATAATTTTTTATATCATGGATGTTCGGGCAAGCTTTCGCGCACCCTGACTAATTCCATGGGAAATATACACGCCTCTCCGTGCATATTCCTAGGTTAATCAGGACTAGGTTACCCATGTTCGGGGGAGGGGATTCGAGCCCTGTACCTCTTGCTTTACTCTTTTTAAGAGCTGAAAAAATAACAAGACTCTGGCAAGTTGATTTTTTAGATCAATAATTGTTGTTTCTTCTAGTGGTTTATTCAAGATCTTTTAGTCTCTCAAGTAAAATCAGCATTTTATTCATTATTCACCAATACCTGAGTTAGAGAAATATTTCAAGCAGCAATTGAGAGAGAAAAAAGAAGAAGATATAATCAGCTAGTAGTAATGTCTACTGATGAATCACAACCAAATTTAGATGTTAATGAAAAAAAATTGTGAAAAAAATTGTACCACCACTGGGTATTGCAGTTGATGAAGAATAGGGGCACATATTGTTGTCGCCCAAGATATAGTCCTCGAGGGGATGCAAGGATTGTGACCAATTTAAATTATGAGTCAACTCAACCAAATCAAATATATCTAATAAATATAAGTCTAATGGAAAAATAAGTGATTATTAGATTGGTAGTCGAGATCCATAACATAGACTAAGGGAATGTAGAATATACAATGAAGCAGACACTTAGCATGCAATATCTATAGAAAATCCTAGCTAGCTTTGGAAGAGACAATTATCCAAACACTTAGCAAGTGAGATATAAATATATACTAAATAAATATTAGTAGAAAATAGATAAAAACATCTAGCATGCATAAAGTAAAAGAGTAGGGATAGATAAGAAATACATAATTATAAAGTGGTTTGAATCCCAGAGGCCTAGCCATCTACTTAAGGTTTATTTGACCCTTAGGATTTGAAAGATCTTGACTAATATCCCATGTCTACTTAATTTAGGTAAGAACACAAACCTTTACAACCTATTCAAAATCATGTAAGACTTCTCTTGTGTTGTTGCGACACAAACAATTGAGTATTAACAACTCAAGTGTATCTCTCCTAGTTGATTACAAATATCACTTCTCACCTATAACGAGAGGAAAACCACTTTTTTTTTTGTCTTCACTACATGAGTATTAACAACTCTCTCTTTTCTAGTCTATGGTAGATTTCACTTTCACCTAGAAAAAGTGGAAACTAGGGTTTATAATTTAGATCCAATCTACCTATCACTAATACTCCTTAATGAGTATATAAAATGATTTAGCTTGGGAAGTAATACAAGATGATAACAATTGAGCTTCTATTCTTTGAAATCTCTATGAGCTTGATAACTTGATTTTGTGGCTTGAAAAGAGTTGAATTTTTTTTGAATAATTACCTTGTACATATAGTAGATAAATGCTCTAATAATCATATCCTAAATTGAAAAAATGAATGGCTTGATCTTCTTGATCAGAGGTCTGGCTTCTTTGTTTCAGAGGTCTGCTTTTGTAACACCTAGAGAAACTACTATTTTCCATTTGTATCATGCATGTCAAAGATCTAGTATCTTCAATGTCGGATACCCGATTTCTTTGTACGGACAAGATGCTTCAATGGATTTTGGGATCAGAGGGTCTGGTTTACCAAAGGACTAACTTTATTTTTACTAGTCGTGTAAGAGGGCCTAATTTTCTACTACTTGTGTTGGACTGTCTAATTTGATCTGTTTGATCTTTTTTCTACTATTGATGTTGTAGGTCTGGTCTTTAATCCTCAAAGGTTTGAATTTGTGTATATGCTTTATTTGCTTGTTTTTAATTTCTTTTTAGAGTCTATTTCGAGTCGTGGGGACACGCCTCATTTTTTAGTTGGGTGTGTGGGGATTCGTTGTCTCTCATCTCCATTTTTCTGTGATTTTACTGTTTTGGAAGAAATTAAATGTTTTGATACATGAAATTTAGATGTAGAGTGTGTTTAATAGCTTTAAAGCATAAGATTAGTAAGTTAATATAGAAAGTAATATTTTTATGAGTTGTTTTATTTTGTATGCTTTGAGTATTTACAGGAAACACATATCAATAGTAAAGAAAAGATTAGTAAGCAATGCGGTAGAATTATGTTTGATCTTATGGCACCTTGAGGGGTGTGTAGGCCGTGAGATCCAAGTTATTTGATAAACCCATTTAATGAACGTGTTAAAGGTAAGAGAATAAAGAAATCCCATAGTTTAGAAAGTGATTAAGGCGGTTCTTTGATAAACCCCTTGTTGCCTTTTAGCTTGATGTCCATTTATTACATTAATATCCTTCTCAACCCCTTCTAGACTTTCTAAAGCCTTTTTATTTAGCCATGTTATAAGCCATATCCCTTTATATTTTAGGACTTTTCATATGACCCGCACTCGAATCAAGATGCATAGACAATTGTTTTAGACCTTGAGTTTGGGGTGGTGGGTACACCATGATGGGAATTATCATTAGGATTGGGAATTTTTTAGCTTATAAATTGGGCTCTATATTTTGAGTACGATTCACAAGTTTATTATATTGTAACCCTTTAACGGGGTAAAAGTAAATGAAAAAAGTTATGAAAAGAAAATATAATAAAAAATTAGCATGACATCTCACATAAAAAAAGAGACTCATAGATATACTACAAAAGAAAAAGTTGATGTGAAAAGATTGAATATATTTGGACGGGCAAAGTGGAATTTTTATGTGATCATCTCTATGCTTTAGTATTGGGTTATTGGGGATGCTAATTCTTTGCTATGTGATTGGTGGGTCCTGGGGTGTTATAAAATAAAGTGCAAAATAGAGGAACCACTTAACCGCAAGTGTACGGTTGTCCCAAGTAATATATGATAAACAAGTTCGTTCTCAGGGACGGATTAGGTTTCAACCCAAATATCAATCAAGTAGTAGGAATAATTGCTAAACAGAAAAATAAAAGATAGAATTTTTGTTTGGTTTTTATAAATTAAAAGATGCAAATAAAATAAAGACTAAATTAAATTAACAGAAAGAAAAAAACAAATAACGACTAACTTCAGATAAGAGAGATACTTGATCCTCGCAAAGGAATCCACTTAATCAATATAATATATGCTATGTTTAAGGGTAGAATTGGAATTAGTATATTAGTCGGGACTCTAATATCTCCTAGCCCCCTGTCGGGTGGACCTAGAAGCTATCCTAAAGTATCATAAACACCTGTATGGTCGAATATGGCTTTTCGGATGATATGAATTTACCTCTTTGGCTATGTAACTAGTTAAGCCTGTCGGTCAATAACGGACATTACACGGGTATTACCTAGATCTGTATTCATACCCCCCGTCGGATGATCCATACGCCACTATATGGAATAGCCCAAATACTAAAAGCTAATTCTAGTTGTTCCTAAAAGAATTAGTAATGAAAACAAAGTAATATCCAATACCTAAAACTCAATTCAGTTTGAATCTAAACAATCCCAAATTCAAAACATAGATTCATTAATTAAGGTTCATCCCTTTTATGCGATTCTCAAGTATAAAGAAATTTAGCTCATGATGAAATTAAAAACTAACATAAAAGAAAAGGAATTCATGTTCAAATACAAAAGATAAATGAAAAACCTAAAGGGTAGAATGACTATTGTTGGAAGAACAGGATTCCTCCAGCTTCTAGCTTCTTCTCTCCTTCGTGCTCTGACTTGAAAACCTTAAGCCTCTTGTTAATTCTCTGAAGTGTCTGAAAGTAGGAGGTTAAGGGGTGTATTTATAGGTGTTGGAGGAACCTAGGTCGAATTTTTCTTGGAGTGGAAGACAAGTCAAAGACTCTCAAATTCGTAGCTCTGAAAGATAAGATTCTGCTGATTTGATTTGGTCATATCTTTTTCAATACTTATCCGTTTGAGAAGTTCCAATATATGAAACTGCTTGTCTTGGAAAGCTCTTTCTATTGGTGCAGACCATTCGTCCAGAATCCATGCCAATCTTTTATTATGATTTTATCTCTAAAACGTGGCTGAATTTCAGATTTCAAAAGGCAGCTTTATCTTTTCCTCCTTTGAATAAATCTTTCCTAAATCTTCTTATTTCCATGTAAATCTTCTTTACTTTCATCTTTATCTTGACTTGGTCTCTAAGTAATTACCATTTATCTTTTAAAGTTTCACATTAAATAAATAATTAAACCGCATATGCTTAAAAAGAATAAATCAATAAATCATGAAATCGAAATAGGAAAGTGTACTCTAAAAATAGAAACTCGACTAGAAATCATTTCCTAACACTCTAAAATACACTAAGACTTTATTCTCACTTTTCCTCCTTGGATTGGTCTTTCATGAGATTCAAGAACAAATTAACTTTGCATTAAAAATAGTCAAATTTACGCACAAAAGCTCAGATTCTGCAAATAGTTAATTTCCAAGGGGAGAAAGTGCAATATGATCAAATAAGCTTAAAAGTCTATCAAACAAGTCATTTATTTACCTAAAAGGATGTCTCCAAGGGGCTAATAATTAGAACAAATCGGGAGACATCAAGACCCCAAACTGAAACCTTTGTCGTCCCGACAAAGTAAAATAAAAACAAAGGATCTTTTAGGTGAACGCAGAAGGTAGAATCTAGTAAATAATCCCAAAGCAAAGCTTAAAACAAATTTCATATAGTATAGTCTAGGAATTAATATACACCTACACTTATCATGCAAAATCAAATACAAAACAATATCAATCCAAAATTAATTTCACAATGCTAGAAGGTTACGCTTATTACTTATCTCAAGATGGTGGCTATAGGGTGTTCCTCGATCTTTACTTGTGTTGAATGTTCCACTTAGAATAATCCCTATTAACCCACCGTGCATATAGGAATCACGAGGACTTTATGGTTTTAGCATAGGCTGAAGGACGGTATGGTATGTATACTTGGTAAATTTGAAGTGAGCTTTTGGCCCTCTCCTCACTTACCATCAACAAAACTGTCCAAGAGCTTGAGTTTACACTCGAATAACGTTCTCACTCAACCTAATTGACGCGCTTAATTAGCGTCCCCAAATTAACCCAATAAGCACTAAGGATGATTCACTTAAAAATTTCCACTTTGCCGGTCCGAATATATTTTCTTTTCAAATCATTCATTTTTTTTCTTTTCTTATAGCTATGACTCTCTTTATGATGTTGAGATATCATGCTATTTTTCATAGTTATGCCTATTCATAACTTGAGCTCGAAGCTTCTTTTCCATTCACTATTACCCCGGCAAAGGGTTACAATACAATAAACCTGTGAATCATTATTATGTAAAGCACAAAGCATCATTGATAAGCTCAAAAATACCATCCCAATGTAAATTCCCATATAGTGGACCCACCACCCTAAACTCAAGCTCAAGACAGGAAGTCTCAGGATCGTGATTCAAGTGCGGGTCATATGGTCATGCCTAATAATCTAAAGGGAATTTGGCTTATAATGTGGCGACAAAAGAAAGGCTTAAAGGCTAAAAATTTGTCTAAGAAGGATAAAATTAATTCAGGGATAGAAGGCCAAAAAGGATTCAAAGGGCTAACAAAGAACTGCCTCTATCATCTTCCTATTTACACAACTTGTCTCTAGTTCATACCTAAGTGGGTTCTTTACTCATTTAGATCTCACGTTCTACAAACCACCTATTATCCTTAAGCACAAGTTTACTTCTTTTGCATTGTTCATTAATTTTTCTTATCAATTATCTCATACTTGCATGCAATCAAAGTTCAGCTTCATACTAACTCCTAAAGTCAACTATTTCCTATCATAAATTCACAAAAAGCATGCTTGATGGGGGCATTTCAAAGTCTCTACAGTCACGCAACCCTAAGATTAATTTTATTGAGAGCATGTAAAACACAAAAAATTGGGATGAGGCAACGAACCCCACCCCAAACTCAAAAGTGAGTCGTGTCCCCACGACTCGAAAAAGACTCAATAAAGCAATAAAATTAAACTAAAACTACCTAACTAGTGCCTACCATCAATTAAGAAGAAGAATTAGAACGGGGTACCTGGCCATGAAGATCCATCGTGTCCTCCTCCGAAGGGGGAGAATAATTATCAATATCCATGAACAAAGTTACCTCTTCCAATGTTGACTTAATCTAAGTAATTTCCTTCCAAAGTGCTCCGATGTCTAATCGTAAAAGTTCGAACTCTTGTTGCAAATTGTGAGCCCATGGAGGAATTACAGAATCAGTTTGAGAAGAAGAAGAACCTTGAACTTGAAATTGTAACTTGTCTGTAGGCTTTGATGATACCCTCATCCTTGCTGTCAATTTCCCGTGTTGTGGTGGTGCAGGTGCCTTTTCTTCTTGTGTTTCTTCAGTAGGCTCATCAAGATTGATGGCCTTTTCAAGTGTAGAACCAGGCAAATTCTTGTTCTTCCCTAGGATACAACACTTCCTCTTATAATCCAAAGCATCTGTTCTGTTTGTCATGGTTGAATTGACCCCAAACTCAAGTTATACCAAGGATAGAATAAAGTTAAGAAAACTTGGTATAGCTTGAGTTTCTTGCTTGGATTGGATGAAGGAAGTTGGTTCTTGACAAATCTTGGAAGAACTCTTGAAAGCTTTATGATCTAGATTGTGTTTAATGGTGTTTTGTGATGAATTTGATGAAGAGGTTATGTTTATGGAGGATGGAGGAGAGATTTGATGATGTTAATGTGTTTGTTGTGGAGGTTTGATCAAGCTTCAAGGTGTTTTTATAAGGTTGGAAGCTGGAAAATTCGTTTGGAAGAGGCTAGGGTTTATCACCTTAAGGTTAGAAGTTGATTGGGCTTTGGACTCTTCACAAACCGCCTGGCGCGGTGCATCCCTGCGGTGCATGGGTAGTCCGCGGGGTACACCGCAGCACTGTTGATGTTAATTTTTTCGCCCCTGTCTTGTACCCGTGCTAGCACCCCGTGGCACGCGTTTTTGCCCTGTGGTGCAGGGGTGCGGTGCATGGGGTAGTCCGCACGTTCTCCGTCAAAAACCCAGCGGTACATACCCCGTGGCACGCGTTATGGGCGTGCGGTATAGGGCGCGGTGCACCGCGGCTATCAGCTTCGTTTTTTTCTTGCTTCTGGATAAGACCCGTGGTGCGCGACCCGTGGTACGGGTTTTTGGGGCGCGGTACATCCCTGCGGTATAGGGGGTACACCGCGGGGGTAGTCCGCGCCAGCCTTTAAATTTCCAAAAAATTACTCCTAGCACCCCAAACTCGATTCCTGCACTATCAACACAATACCCTTCTCATTTCTTTAAAAGTAGACACTAAAACTTGACACTAACTTAGAATTATACACTAGGAATTGAAAAAACTTAAAGCAATAAACTAATATACAATGAAATGGCTTTTGTTTAACGTCGTTAAGCTCGACGGGTTACCTCTCACATCTATTCAGCTTCAAGGAGGTACATGACCTCCCCGGATGTGGATCAATTCTGCGATTGGTATCCTCGCCTACATGGTACAGTTTTAGACGATGCCCATTCACCATGAAGGTGCGTTGTTCTTCTGGATTCTCGATCTCTATCGCTCCATGAGGCGTAACTTTGGTCACCACGAACGGACCAGACCACTTTGATCTCAACTTGCCCGGATAGTTGCTGAACTTGGAATTATACTTGAGGACCATCTATCCAACTTTGAATTTCTTCTCACGAATGCGGTTGTCATGCCATCTCTTCGTTTTTTCTTTGTAAAGTTTGGCATTCTCATAGGCATGAAATCAAAACTCGTCAAGTTCATTCAACTTCATCATACGATTCTCCGCAGCTAAGGTTGGATCCATGTTCATCTCCGTAATTGCCCAATAGGCACCCATTTCAAGCTCAAGAGGTAAGTGACAAGCCTTACCATAAACAATACGATACGGAGATGCACCCACAGGCGTCTTGAACGCAGTACGATATGCCCACAACGCATCATCTAATTTCATTGACCAATCCTTGCGTGTGGAACCAACTGTCTTCTCAAGAATGGATTTGATCTCTCGATTAGAGACCTCAGCTTGACCATTGGCTTGTGGATGATACGCGGTAGATACACGATGTCTCACACCATACTTCTCTAGAACTTTCTTCAGATATTTGTTCACAAAATGTGAACCTCCATCACTGATAATAACTCGAGGTGTACCATGTCTAGTGAAGATGTGTGATTTCAAAAATTTAATCACTACTCGCGAATCTTTAGTTGGTAGAGCTACAGCCTCTACCCATTTAGACACGTAATCAACAGCTAGTAGGATGTACAGATTTCCGTTAGATGGTACAAAAGGACCCATGAAATCAATACCCCATACATCGAATATCTCAACTTCAAGAACATTATTACGCGACATCTCATCTCTCTTAAATATATTACCAGTAAACTGGCTTCTGTGACATTTCTTGACATACTCATGACAATCCTTATGTAAAGTGGGCCAATAAAAACCGGATTGTAGTACCTTTGCAGCTGTGCGGTCACCCTTGAAGTGTCCTCCGTACGGTGAATCATGACAACCCATAATAATGGATAGAATGTCTTTATCTGGTATGCATCTCCTCACCATCTGATCACTGCATACTTTGTAGAGGAAAGGATCCTCCCAAAAGAATTGTTTAGCACGATGGGCTAGTCTCTTTTTCTCTTGTGAAGTAACTCCATGAGGAAAAGAACCACTCACAATAAGATTTGCAATATCCGCATACCAAGGAGTCTCTAATGAATAAACTGAAAACAAACTCTCGTCAGGAAACTCTTCTCTAACCAACTCAGGTCCTCCATTAGACTCAGAACCTTCAAGACGTGACAAATGATCAGCAACCTGATTATCATAACCCTTTTGATCCCGAATCTCTAAATCAAACTCTTGCAACAGTAAAACCCATCTAATCAACCTCGGTTTCGCATCTTTCTTCTCCATAAGGTATTTAATCGCAGAATGGTCGGTAAACACCTCAACTTTCGCCCCAAGGAGGTAGGAACGAAATTTGTCAAATGCATACACGACAGCTAGTAATTCCTTCTCAGTTACGGTATAATTTATTTGAGCACTTGTGAAGGTTTTACTAGCGTAGTAGATGGAATGAAATACCTTTTCTTTTCTTTGACCCAGAACAGCACCCATCGCAAGGTCACTAGCATCACACATAATCTCAAACAGAATCTTCCAATCAGGAGGTAAAACAATAGGTGCAGAAATAAGCTTCTCCTTAATCTCGTTGAATGCCTTTATGCAAGCTTCATCAAAAAGGAATTTGGTGTCCTTCTCAAGTAAGTTGCACAACGGCTTAGAGATTTTGGAGAAGTCCTTGATAAAACGTCGGTAAAAACCAGCATAACCCAAAAATCTTCTTACCCCTTTTACAGAAATAGGAGGGGGAAGAGTCTTGATTACCTCAATCTTCGCACGATCAACTTCCAAACCAGCACTTGAAACCTTGTGACCCAACACTATACCCTCTCGAACCATAAAATGACACTTCTCCCAGTTCAAAACTAAATCCGTCTCCTTGCATCGAATCAATACCTTCTCCAAGTTTCGTAAACACACCTCAAAGTTATCACCAAAAACTAGAAAAGTCATCCATAAATACCTCAAGGAAATCATCAATCATATCCCAGAAGATTGCCATCATACATCTTTGAAAAGTAGGAGGTGCATTACATAATCCGAATGGCATCCTTCGGAAGGCAAAAGTACCAAAAGGACATGTAAAGGTTGTCTTGTGTTGGTCTTTTGGATCTACATAAATCTGATTGTATCCTGAATATCCATCCAAAAAGCAATAATATTCTCTCCCAGCTAGCTTGTCCAACATCTGATCAATAAACGGAAGAGGGAAGTGATCTTTTCTGGTGGCCTTGTTCAATTTCCGATAATCCATACACACTCTCCAACCAACAACGGTCCTTGAGGGAATGGCTTCATTTTGCTCGTTCAAGATGGTAGTAATACCACCCTTCTTTGGTACGCATTGAACTGGACTCACCCATTCGTTGCTAGCTATGGGATAGATGATTCCCGCATCTAGCAACTTGATAACCTCTTTCTTCACTACTTCCTTCATAGCTGGCATCAATCTTCTTTGTCCTTCAACTGAGCGCGCGTTTTCATCGTCTAGAATGATTTTGTGTTGGCAATAGGAAGTACTAATACCTTTGATGTCAGCAATAGTCCACCCAATCGCCTCTTTATTAGCTCTTAGTATGCGCAAAAGTTTGTCTTCTTGAGAACCTGTTAAAGTAGCTGAAACAATAACAGGTAGAGTGTTGTTAGTACCTAAATACGCATACCTCAGGTGTGATGGAAGCGGCTTTTCTTCTAGTTGTGGGGGAGACTCGATGGATGGTTTCTTTTTAGATACTATCTCCCCAGGCTCTCGGAATGGCTCATAGGCGAGATGCCTATGTTTCATGTTTCCGGAATTCAAAGCAGCTACAGTCTCGGTCAGTTCTTCCATTAATTCCGGTAAGTCAAGTGTTAGGGCTGCTCGCAAGATATCATTAAAATCCATACAGTCAAACGTTTCTTGCGCAGCTAAATCAAGTATATCCATGTGGTGGTCCTTTGTGTGTTCTAAAAATAAATGCAATGCTAATCGAACCACAACCGCAAGTGTACGGTTGTCCCAAGTAGTATGTATGATAATACAGATTCGTTCCAAGGACGGATGGTTGATCACAATGTTTAGCAAGTAGTGATTGATGCACTTATGACAAATAAAAGATAATAAAATTGTTTGTTTGGTTTTGTTTATTAATTCTAAATAAATGAAAGACAAATAATTAAATGCAAGTAGAAGCTAAGACGCAAGTAAAATAAGTGAAAACGCAATATGAGATGTAGTACTTGAGAACGCAAGGATCCTCCTAATTTTACTTTCTAACTTATGTTGTTTAAGGGTTAAATCAGTCAATTACAATGGTCGGGATTCTAATATCCTTATACCCCCGTCAGGGTGGACTATAAGGCGATCCTAAAGTGTCACTAGTCCCGTCAGGGTAAATATGATCCACCGTTGGATGATTAAGATTTATTACCACATTGGCCCTAGGATTAACTAAGTTCGTCAGAATCAATAGTTTCTATCCTAGATTGAACAATTATTTCTGTACCTAAACCCCCCGTCAGGATGATCCATACGCCACATATATGGAATAGCTTAGATACTAATACCTAATTTTAGTTCGCGACTCTAAAATCAGTAAACATTCACAAATTGTCGAAAAGAGTAAAAGCCCTAATTTAATTTAATTCACTAAAAACCCAAATTCAACATTCGTTATAATAATAAAATCAAGATTCACCCATTGTTTTGTTCTCAAGCACTAATGGAAATTTAGCTCATATTAAAATTAAAAACAAAATAGAAAGAATTGGAATTCATATTGTTTACAAAATTAAAATACGAAAAGAACCAAATTTCCGGAATTGGAATGACTACGAACGGAGCTATAGACCCACTCCAGCTCTTGTAGCTTCTTCTTTCTTCCTTCTGTTGCTTCTCTCTGGTGTTTAATCTTGTGGAATGTGAATTGTGTGAAAAATAGAAGTCCAGACCTCCTTTTATAAGTAAAAATTCGGACTAGGGCTTGGACCAGAAAATAAAAGCCTAATTAAATGTCCAAGCCCACTTTCTAAGCCCAAAATCCCGTAACTGATGACAGGCCTTCACTAAAACAGCTTTTCCCGATGCGTTACAACTCCGATTGACCTCATTCCAGTTGCTAAAGTTCCGTAACTCGATAAGGAATGATTTCTCTTCAAAGGTCAGCGGCTAAATCATCGCTTAAGCACCTCGAAATCAGCAATCTATGGCCTGGAAAGTGGATTTTCAGCTCTAAAAATAATATCTTCGGGATTTGTCTTCAAGTCTTGACTCTAATTCACGATCTTTGACTTTCTCCTCGGATTCCTCTCCTAGCTATCATCTAAAACCTGTAAACTTTACACTAAAAATACCAATATTACGCGCAAAAGTTTAATAAATTAAAAATGCTAGAAATAAAAAGGTAATTCCGGATTATTGCAAATTTCGTCCAAAAGTCTATCATATTAATCAAATAAACACCAAAAATGATGTCTCCCAAGGGTCTAAAATAAGAACAATTAGGGAGACATCAAGACCCCCAACTCAAACCTTTGTCGTCCCGACAAAGTAAAACAAAACAAAGGGGTAGAAGTAAACGTATAAACACATAGAAGCTAACAAATACACCCTAAAGCAATTCTCAAAATAAATCTCATATAGCAAACTATAGAAACTAATATACACATACACTAATCATGCAACATCAAACATAAATAATCTCAATCATAAAATTAAAGTCGCAATGCTTGAAGGTTACACTTGTACTCATCTCTGTATGATGGCTATAGGGTGGTCATTAATCCTAAATCGCTTTGAACGCTCCACCTAGTGTATTCCCTATCAACAGAATAATAAATTCACTATGCACTTAGGAATCACGAGGTCTTTACGGTTATAATATTGGCTTAAGGACGGGTGTGGATGTATATTTGGTAAATTTGAAGTGAGCTTTTGGCTCTCTCCTCACTTACCATCAACAATGTCCTCGAGCTTGAGTTAACGCTTAAAAAGATGTTCTCACTCACCCATATACGCAACAATTTAGCGTCCCATGTCTACCCACTATGAATAAGATGATTTTCAGAAAATTCCACTTTGCCGGATGTTTTATTCATTCATATTTTTCTTTTTCTTTTCTTTTCTCTTTTTTTTTTTTTTTTTTCTTTTTTTTTGTACAGGAGCAAACCGGGTTCCCGGTTCTGTGGAATCCGGGTTCCCGGTTCCTACTGTATGATTTTTTTTTCATTTTTTCTTTCTTTTTCATTTTTCTTCATTCCCGGCAAAGGGTTACAAGTATATATCATCTGCAATTGTGCTACAATACAAAGCACATCGATCCCTACCCATTTAATTCCCCATATGTGGTCCCACCACCCCAAACTCAAGCTCGAGACATGTCTCAGGATTGTGATTCAAGTGCGGGTCATATGGTCATGCCTAATAATCTAAGGGATAATGGCTTATATCGTGGCTACAAAGAAAAGGCTAAAGGCTCAAAGTGGGCTAAGACGGATAATAATTAATACAAGGGATAGAAGGCTAAAAAGGCACAAATGGCTAACAAAGAACTGCCCCTATCATTTTCCTAAGTACATAGCTTGTCTTTAGTTCATGTCTAGGTGGGTTCTCTACTAATTAGGATTTCACGTTCTACACACCAAACATATTCCTTGAGTACAAGCTTACTTCATTTGCATTGTTAATTAATTTTTCCTATCAATTACCTATGTTCGCATGCAATTGTAAGTGCGTTTTATATCAATCCCTAAAGTCCACTATTTACTATCATAGATTTATCGAAAGTATGCTTAAAGGGATATTTAAAAATTTCTATAGTCAAACGCAACTCCGAAAATTCTTTTATTGAAAGCAAATAAAGCAAATAACACATAAAAACTGGGATGAGGCAACGAACCCCACCCCAAACTCAAAAATGAGCCGTGTCCCCACGACTCGAAAAAACTCAATAAAGCATTTAAACTAATATACACTAAGAGGAAAGTTTAGAAAACGTATCTTAACCAGCGCGAGGCTGGTTATTGGTGTTGCGTTCTGGACCTTTATCTCGCGTAACAGCATCATAAACCGCGTTTTGAAGTGTATTTACGCCTAGGATTAAATTTCGAAGCAGGTCCAATTCTTTTGTAACGTTTCCCAAGGTAGCAATCATCCTCTCCTGATTCTCTTCCAACACCTGAATCTTTGATTCCAACTCAGGTACAGTTTTCGCTTTCTTTGATTGAGGAGTTCTAGGACTTCTTGTAGTTCGCGTTGCTTCTTCATGGATGTTCTTGATTGTGCTCAAAGCTATACTCACACCAACTGAAACAGTATCAATATCTGCGTCCTTACGCGGAATCTTTGCGTCTAGACACAACTGAGTAATTGTACAAGGAAACTTCAGATTTTGTTGTTTCATTGGTGATTTCGCGAACTCCATGATCGTATCATAAATGATCTTGGCAACATCAAATGGTTTCTCCTCCAAAATACACTTAATAACAAATATGTGCTCTTTCTTCAACTCGGAAGTGTGTTTAATACCAAAGAAAGTGGGTATTATGAAACGAGACCAAACCTTTGCACGAGGTGTCAAACTACTGCTGTAAAACTGTCCAGGATACCTTTCACCTTCAGGGATTGGGCTAGTCCCATTAACAAGCACGGTCCCCCAAAGGGATTCAAAATCAAAAGAAGGGTCATTAAGAGTTTCTTGGAAGGGGCATGTTCCAGAAAAGTTGGGTAGTTTCAATGATTTCCGAATACGTTCAATAGAGAAAGGAACTACCTTTTTGCGGATATCAATGGCATCATGTGAGGTAGCTAAACCTTCGTAAAATTCTCGCACAAAAGTAGGAATAAACTCAAGCTTCCTTTCTTGTAACTCTTTCCAACCAAACTTAGCACATGTCACAGCATATTCCTTGTAATCACTACTCATAATACCCTTAGGAAAATTCGTCTCCTCACCAAATTTCAAAAATTCGATTCTTTCACGAACCTGAGTATTCCAACAAGTGTAAACCCTCTTAGGCTTGTGGGCCCACATCTTCATACGCGGAGGTTTTTGAACGGGTGCATCCGGAATCTCTTGTTCAGTTTCTTTCTCAATGTTCTTCGCAATTTCCTCTTCTGGTTCCCTCTCACTTTCAATCTCATCAATCAATCTTCTCTTTAGACCTGTGATTTCTTTTCTATTAGAATCAAGCTTAACTTCGTCAATTTTACGTTTAGGACGCGAATCAGGAATCTCAATAGCTTGTTCTTGAGAACCACCAATGGTGGTCTTTCTTCTAGGAGCAGTTCTTCGGAAATCACCGGTTCTGTTAGTCATCTCTTTTCACCCCAAACTCAAAACTTCAAATAAGAAAAATTTAGGGAAAAGTTTAGAATTTTGATGTTTTGAGGTTTAAGAATTTAAGAACTAGGTGAATTATGAGATGGGTCTTTGTTAATTTGTATGGGAGAAGAAAGAATTGGGTTTAATTTAAGGAATTGGGTGAAGAAGAATCTTGGGAAAAACTAAGGATTTGATGTTATTTTGGAGAGGATGTGAGTTGGTCTTATGTTTTTGTGGTGAAAGAGGGTAGGATTTGATGATATATAGTGTTTTGGTAGATGAATTTCGGAGGTAGGGAGGCTATTGGTGCGTTTTAGGTAAATACTTGCAAAGGAGGCCAAGAAAACTAGGTTAAACCCCTCAAAACCGACATCACAGCTTCGAAAACCGGGTTCCCGGTTTTGGCAAACCGGGTTCCCGGTTCCGCGTCGCTGTGACGGCGCGGAAAAAATACTTAAATAAATTTTTTTTTTTTTTTTTTCTTTTCCTTTTTTTTTTTTTTTTTTTTTTTTTTCAAAACGCACCAAAACGCTGGACCCCAAGACGCGGGGTCAGGGATTTTCTTCGCCGAAACCGGGTACCCGGTTCTGTGGAATGCGGGTTCCCGGAATTTCTCGATGGCGCGAGTCAAAACGCGCCAAAACGCAGCACCTCAAAACGCTGGACCAGAGAAATTTGAAGACAACAGCTCCGAAACCGGGTACCCGGTTCTGCCAAATGCGGGTACCCGGATTGTGTCGATGGCGCGAACTAAAACGCACGAAAACGCAATCCACCAAAACGCTGGGTTAGGGATTTTCAGAAATCACAGCACCAAAACCGGGTACCCGGTTTCGCCAAATGCGGGTTCCCGGTTCCGACGCTGTGATATTACCCAAAAATGCCAAGTGTTGCGTTAGAATGGTTGGTACCAGCTCCAAAACCGGGTTCCCGGTTTGTGCGAAACCGGGTTCCCGGTTTCTCCTGGACATCCAACCAACTTTTCTTCTGTTTTCGCCAAATCGACCCCAAACTCAAGTCCTGTTTACCCCTGAAATCATCAAAAACAACTACCCTTCCTCATTTCTTAATAAAAACAATAAAATTACGAAAATAAACTAATCTAAATTGCAAAAATGTAAAAACTCAGCTAATATACAAGTAATTGGCTTTTGTTTAACGTCGTTAAGCTCGACGGGTTACCTCACGATGCTAGGGATTCTCGAGGAGATACATGACCTCCCCGGGATGTGGATCTTCCGAGCGATTGGTATCTTCACCTCCATGGTATATCTTTAATCTGTGACCGTTAACCATAAAGGTACGGTTCTCTAGCGGATGTTCTATTTCTATCGCCCCATGAGGTGTAACTTTGGTCACTATGTATGGACCTGACCACTTAGATCTTAACTTACCCGGAAAATTGCTGAACTTTGAATTATACTTTAATACTTTTTGCCCCACTTCAAAGTTCTTTGGACGAATTTGATTGTCATGCCATTTCTTTGTATTTTCTTTATAAAGTTTAGCATTTTCATAAGCATGTAATCTGAATTCGTCAAGTTCATTAAGCTTCATCATACGATTCTTTCCGGCTAACATAGGATCTAAGTTCAACTGCGCAATCGCCCAATAGGCACCCATTTCAAGCTCTAAAGGTAAGTGACAAGCCTTACCATACACCATACGATAAGGAGATGCACCTACTGGAGTCTTAAACGCAGTACGATAGGCCCACAACGCATCATCTAACTTCATTGACCAATCTTTTCTTGTAGGACCAACGGTTTTCTCTAGGATTGACTTGACTTCACGGTTCGAAACCTCAGCTTGACCATTGGATTGTGGATGGTATGCAGTAGATACACGGTGTCTGACTCCATATTTCTCTAGAATAGTCTTCAGATATCTATTAACGAAATGAGATCCTCCATCGCTAATAATCACTCTAGGTGTGCCATGTCTAGTGAAAATATGTGACTTCAAGAACTTAATCACCACTCGTGAATCATTAGTAGGTAAAGCCACCGCTTCTACCCACTTAGACACATAATCAACAGCCAATAAGATATAGAGGTTACCATTTGAAGGAACGAAAGGACCCATAAAGTCTATGCCCCACACATCGAATATCTCAACCTCTAACACATTATTACGCGGCATCTCATCCCTCTTAGATATGTTTCCGGTAAACTGGCATCTCGTACATTTCTTAACATATTCATGACAATCTTTTATAAGAGAAGGCCAGTAAAAACCTGATTGAAATACCTTTGCAGCAGTTCTGTCTCCTTTGAAATGTCCTCCATATAATGAATCATGGCATCCAGCTATAATGGCTTGAGTCTCTTCCCTTGCTACACATCTTCGTATCATTTGGTCAGCACAAACTTTATAGAGGAACGGATCCTCCCAAAAGAACTGTCTAGCACGATGAGCTAACCTCTTTCTTTCTTGATAGGTAGAACCTTCAGGGAAAACACCACTCACCACTAAATTAGCTATATCTGCATACCACGGAGCTTCATAATCTCGAACAACGAACAAATTCTCATCAGGGAAGGCTTCTCTAACTGCTTCAGTACCACTATTCAACTCTGAACCCTCTAACCTCGATAGATGATCTGCAACTTGATTCTCACAACCCTTTCTATCTTTGATCTCTAAATCGAACTCTTGAAGCAATAACACCCATCTGATTAACCTTGGTTTCGCATATTTCTTCTCCATAAGAAATCTGATCGCGGAATGATCTGTATAAACAATAACTTTCGCTCCAAGAAGATAAGAGCGAAATTTATCAAACGAATAGACAACTGCTAGCAACTCTTTTTCTGTAACTGTGTAATTAATCTGAGCACCACTAAAAGTTTTACTAGCATAGTAAATCGAATGAAAAACCTTCTCTTTCCTCTGTCCTAATACAGCTCCCATACACAAATCACTCGCATCACACATAACCTCAAACGGTAAATTCCAATCTGGAGGTAACACTATAGGAGCAGAAATAAGCTTTTCTTTGATTGCTTTGAAGGCCGCTAAACAAGCTTCATCAAAAAGGATGCAATCCTTTTCGAGTAAGTTGCATAGTGGTTTAGCAATCTTAGAAAAATCTTTAATAAAACGCCTATAAAAGCCAGCATGGCCAAGAAAACTCCTTACCCTTTTAACAGAAACAGGAGGGGGAAGAGTTTTAATTACCTCGATCTTCGCTCTATCAACCTCTAAACCAACACTCGAAACTTTATGACCCAGAACAATACCTTCGCGAACCATGAAGTGACACTTCTCCCAGTTGAGCACCAAATCTGTTTCCTTGCATCTCACTAACACTTTCTCCAAGTTATCCAAACATATATCAAAATCATCACGAAACACGGAGAAATCATCCATGAACACTTCAAGGAAATTATCTATCATGTCCCAGAAGATGGCCATCATACACCTTTGAAAAGTAGCGGGAGCGTTACACAATCCAAATGGCATTCTGCGATATGCAAAAGTACCAAATGGGCATGTAAAGGTAGTCTTATGTTGATCTTCTGGAGCCACGTAAATCTGATTGTACCCGGAGTAACCATCCAAGAAACAATAATATTCTCTTCCGGCTAATTTGTCTAACATCTGATCAATGAAGGGCAAAGGGAAATGATCTTTTCTGGTGGCCTTGTTCAGCTTTCTGTAATCCATGCAAACTCTCCAACCTGCTACCGTTCTTGAAGGAATCGCCTCATTTTTATCATTAAGAACTGTTGTAATTCCTCCTTTCTTCGGTACACACTGAACTGGACTCACCCATTCACTACTCGAAATGGGATAAATAATCCCCGCATCTAAAAGCTTAATCACCTCCTTCTTCACCACATCCTTCATGGCTGGCATTAATCTTCTCTGACCTTCAACTGAGCGTGCATTAACATCTTCTAGTATGATTTTGTGTTGACAATAGGATGGACTAATGCCTTTGATATCGGCAATTGTCCAACCTATTGCTTCTTTGTTGGCTCTTAACACACGTAACAGTTTATCTTCTTGAGGACCTGTTAAATTAGCTGAAACAATAACAGGTAGAGTTTCATTAGTGCCCAAATAAGCATACCTCAAGTGTGCTGGCAATGGTTTTTCTTCCAACTCCGGAGGAGATTCAATTGAAGGTTTCTTTTTAGGAATAATCTCCCCCGGTTCTCTCACAGGTTCATAGGCAAGACGCATATACTTCGGATTTTCAGAATTGAGAGCTGCCACTGTTTCTGTAAGCTCCTCCATCATCTCAGGTGAATCTAATGTCAAAGCAGCCTGCAAGATATCATCAAAATTTAAGCAATTAAATACCTCTTGCGATGCTTGATCTACTACATCCATTCTGAAGCAATCTTCATGAGAATCTGGGAATTTCATAGCTCGAAACACATTGAATTTCACTTCCTCATCTTGTATCCTCATTGTCAATTCGCCATTCTCTACATCGATCAATGTCCTCCCTGTAGCTAGGAATGGTCTACCCAAAATAATGGGGACATTTCTATCTGCATTGTATTCAAGAATTACGAAATCAACAGGAAATATAAGTGTACCTGCCTTAACAAGGACATCCTCAATACGGCCTTCAGGATGAGCAAGAGACCTGTTCGCCATTTGCAAGACCATAGAGGTAGGTCTTGCGTTTCCAATTTTAAGCTTATCAAAGACTGACTTGGGCATCAAGTTGATGCTTGCCCCCAAATCGCATAGTGCCTTTCCCTTCCATTCTTCTCCAATCGATATGGGAATCGTGAAACTCCCCGGATCAACTAACTTCGGAGGTAATTTGCTCTGGCAAATCGCACTACACTCTTCAGGAAGGCCAATCATCTCATTATCACAGTAGGGCCTTTTATTAGTGAGGGCCCTCTTCAAAAACTTCGTATACTTAGGAATATCTCGAATTGCCTCAAGTAACGGAATATTAATACTCAAACCCCTCACTCTATTGAAGAATTTCTGAAAATCACCCATATCACCCTTTTTCTGAACTCGCGATGGAAACGGTGGTGGAGGGCGATTGCTTACAATTTCATCTCTCTTTTTCGGAATTTCTCTTGGTCTTTCTATCTCTTCAACCTCACTATCTTTCTCATTCTCTTTCTCTTTCTCACCCACTTCCTTTTCTTTTCTTGGGACTTCTTTCTCTTTCATAACGGGAAAAGGAGGTGGAGGGAGGTTCTTACCACTTCTTAATGTAACAGCCTTGCAATCTTCATGTTGTGTTGGATTTTCCGTATCGCTAGGAAGTTGCCCCTGTGGACGTTGATTCAACTGTTTATTAATTTGACTTAGCTGATTCTGGAAAATCTTCATATTTGCTTCAGCTGCATTTTGACGTTCCAAAGCTTGTGTTTGAAGAGCAATCAAATTTTCAACGGTTTTCTGGAGGGTAATTACTCCTTCTTGTGGATGGGCAGGTAGAGCTTTCTGGTTTAAATTCTCATCGTAGGTATTCTGAGGAGCTTGTCTTTGCACATAGTTGTTTTGATTCTGTCCTCCTTGATGATTGTTATGTGGTCTTGGATTATAGTTGTTGCCTTGAGGACGCGGCTGATACGCGTAAGTAGGATTGGCTGCCCCATTAGGATTTGAGTATTGAAACCCAGGATGGTTTCTGTTAGACTGATATCCATTACCACTTGAATTGAAATTACCTCTATTGGACATAAAATTCACTGATTCTTGATTATTCGGACAACTTTCCTCATCATGATCATCTACCTTACAAATCGAACACATATACACCTCTTGTGCAGCATGCACAGCTACCTTCTTACCCGAAAATCCTTCTTTCACAGCTAGAGTAAGCTGCTTCAATTGTTGCTCTATGGTATTCTGGATCTTATTCTCAAACGTAGCAAATTTCTCTTCTATTTCAACATTATTTACTCCCTTGACTGGTGTTCTTACTGAGCTCCACCCAACTTCATTCTTGACTGTTCTCTCTAAAATGATCTTGGCATGAGCGGGTTGAACTTAAAGAAAACCTGCTCCACATAGCGTATCCAACTTCTCTCTCGAAATTCCATCAAGGCCTCTATAAAAGATCTTTAACTGTTGTTGTTCTGAAAAGCCATGATTAGGAACTTTACGCAAACACATCTGAAATCTTGTCCAACTCCTACCCACAGTTTCCTCATATTCTTGACGGAATTGTGTCAATTCTAGTTCAGCATCTAACCTCATGTTACTTGGGTAATACCTGTCAAAGAAAGCAATTTCTAATTGGTCCCAATTGGTAATCCTCGTAGGATCTTGCGTATCGTGCCATTCACTTGCTCCATCAATGACAAAGAATTTGAAAGCAGCAAAATACATCTGTTCTCTTGAAACCCCTTGTGTGATATAAGAATCACATATCTGCTTAAATTTTTGTACCGCTCTAAGAGGATCTTCCGATGGTCTTCCGCGAAAATTTCCAAAGTTTTGGAACTGAGCTAGCATACCCGAATCTGGACGGAATCTCGGAACATTAATATCTGGAGCACCTACTCCTATAGCTGGAGCGCGGAATGGAACTTCTGGAGGGCCATTAGTGAACCACGGATCATGATTCATCACTATCTGGACTGGAGGATTCGGATTTAGTGGTTGAACTTGAGGAATAACGCCTGGAGCTAAAGGTTGGCCATTTGCATCTAACTGGCCTTGTCCATTCTGTTGACCTTGAATAATGATATTCTCCATTCTGTTACTTAATTCTTCTACTTCTAAAGCTTCTCGTTCTCTTCTTCTTCTGTTCGCAAGTCTGATCAACGATTCTGGATTACTAAGGATCGGAGGTGTTGGCTCTAGATCCTTGAATAACCTTCTTCGCATACACCAAACCTAAAAACCTGAAAAAGCTAACAAACAAAAAGCGTAAAACTGATAAAATAAAATAAATGCACTTATCACTAAAGGATAAACACCGTGGTCACACGCTACCGTCCCCGGCAGCGGCGCCAAAAACTTGGTGGTCCTTTGTGTGTTCTAAAAATAAATGCAATGCTAATCGAACCACAACCGCAAGTGTACGGTTGTCCCAAGTAGTATGTATGATAATACAGATTCGTTCCAAGGACGGATGGTTGATCACAATGTTTAGCAAGTAGTGATTGATGCACTTATGACAAATAAAAGATAATAAAATTGTTTGTTTGGTTTTGTTTATTAATTCTAAATAAATGAAAGACAAATAATTAAATGCAAGTAGAAGCTAAGACGCAAGTAAAATAAGTGAAAACGCAATATGAGATGTAGTACTTGAGAACGCAAGGATCCTCCTAATTTTACTTTCTAACTTATGTTGTTTAAGGGTTAAATCAGTCAATTACAATGGTCGGGATTCTAATATCCTTATACCCCCGTCAGGGTGGACTATAAGGCGATCCTAAAGTGTCACTAGTCCCGTCAGGGTAAATATGATCCACCGTTGGATGATTAAGATTTATTACCACATTGGCCCTAGGATTAACTAAGTTCGTCAGAATCAATAGTTTCTATCCTAGATTGAACAATTATTTCTGTACCTAAACCCCCCGTCAGGATGATCCATACGCCACATATATGGAATAGCTTAGATACTAATACCTAATTTTAGTTCCCGACTCTAAAATCAGTAAACATTCACAAATTGTCGAAAAGAGTAAAAGCCCTAATTTAATTTAATTCACTAAAAACCCAAATTCAACATTCGTTATAATAATAAAATCAAGATTCACCCATTGTTTTGTTCTCAAGCACTAATGGAAATTTAGCTCATATTAAAATTAAAAACAAAATAGAAAGAATTGGAATTCATATTGTTTACAAAATTAAAATACGAAAAGAACCTAATTTCCGGAATTGGAATGACTACGAACGGAGCTATAGACCCACTCCAGCTCTTGTAGCTTCTTCTTTCTTCCTTCTGTTGCTTCTCTCTGGTGTTTTATCTTGTGGAATGTGAATTGTGTGAAAAATAGAAGTCCAGACCTCCTTTTATAAGTAAAAATTCGGACTAGGGCTTGGACCAGAAAATAAAAGCCTAATTAAATGTCCAAGCCCACTTTCTAAGCCCAAAATTCCGTAACTGATGACAGGCCTTCACTAAAACAGCTTTTCCCGATGCGTTACAACTCCGATTGACCTCATTCCAGTTGCTAAAGTTCCGTAACTCGATAAGGAATGATTTATCTTCAAAGGTCAGCGGCTAAATCATCGCTTAAGCACCTCGAAATCAGCAATCTATGGCCTGGAAAGTGGATTTTCAGCTCTAAAAATAATATCTTCGGGATTTGTCTTCAAGTCTTGACTCTAATTCACGATCTTTGACTTTCTCCTCGGATTCCTCTCCTAGCTATCATCTAAAACCTGTAAACTTTACACTAAAAATACCAATATTACGCGCAAAAGTTTAATAAATTAAAAATGCTAGAAATAAAAAGGTAATTCCGGATTATTGCAAATTTCGTCCAAAAGTCTATCATATTAATCAAATAAACACAAAAAATGATGTCTCCCAAGGGTCTAAAATAAGAACAATTAGGGAGACATCACCATGCGGAAACACTCTTCAGGAATATTTGGAAACTTCATGGCCCTAAACACGTTGAACTTTACCGTCTCGTCTTGGATTCGCATAGTTAATTCGCCGTTTTCTACATCAATAACAGTACGCCCCGTGGCTAGGAATGGTCGACCCAAGATGATGGGGACATTCCTATCCGCGTCGTATTCAAGAATAACGAAATCAACTGGAAAGATTAACGTACCTGCCTTGACGAGGACATCTTCGATTCGTCCCTCTGGATGAGCGAGGGATCTATCAGCCATTTGTAGGATCATGGAAGTTGGTCTAGCGTTTCCTATCTTCAATTTCTCGAAAATTGACTTGGGCATCAAATTGATACTCGCACCCAAATCACACAAAGCCTTTCCTTGCCACTCATTACCAATAGAAATAGGAATCGTGAAACTCCCAGGATCAAGTAGTTTAGGTGGCAACTTACTTTGGCATATAGCGCTGCATTCTTCTGGCAATCCTATCATCTCATTCTCACGGTATGGTCTCTTGTTGGTAATGGCTCTTTTCAGAAATTTAACGTACTTCGGAACATCGCGTATAGCATCTAAGAACGGAACGTTAATATTGAGACCACGTACCATATTCAAGAACTTCTGATATTCGGCCATGTCTCCTTTCTTCTGAAATCTTGAGGGAAAAGGTGGAGGAGGACGGGTTTCTGTAACATCTTTGGATTTTGGCTTCTCCGGAATCTTCTCCACTTCCACTATTTCAGGTTCATCTTCTTTTTCTTCCACCTCTTTTGCCGGTTTCTCTTTCACAGTTGTTTCTTTTTCTTTCATTACGGGAAAGGGAGGTGGAGCGAGCTTCTTACCACTTCGAAGTGTTACTGCATTACACTCTTCTCTCTGCTTAGGTTCTTCAGTATCACTTGGTAATTGTCCTTGCTGACGTTGATTTAGTTGTTTGTTAATTTGACTCAGCTGATTCTGGAGCAACTTCATATTTGCTTCGGCTGCATTTTGACGTTCCATAGCTTGTGTCTGAAGCGCAATTAAATTTTCAACTGTTTTCTGAAGGGTAACTACTCCTTCTTGTGGATGGGCAGGTAAGGCCTTTTGGTTTAAAGTTTCATCATAGGTATTCTGAGGAGCTTGCCTTTGTACATAATTATCCTGATTCGGTCCTCCTTGATAATTGTTGTGTGGTCTTGGATTGTAGTTGTTACCTTGGGGACGCGGCTGATACGCGTATGTAGGATTGGCTGCCCCATTAGGATTTGAGTATTGAAACCCAGGATGGATCCTGTTAGGCTGATATCCATTACCACTTGAATTGAAGTTACCTCTATTGGACATAAACATCACGGACTCTTGGTTATTCGGACAACTTTCCTCATCATGATCATCTACTCTGCAAATCGAACACATATAAACCTCTTGTGCAGCATGCACAACTACTTTCTTACCCGAAAATCCTTCTTTTACAGCTAAAGTAAGCTGCTTCAATTGTTGCTCTATAGTACTCTGAATCTTATTCTCAAGCGTAGCAAACTTTTCTTCCATATCAACATTATTCACTCCTTTAACCGGCGTTCTTACTGAGATCCACCCCACTTCATTCTTGACTGTTCTTTCCAAAATAATTTTAGCATGAGCGGGTTGAACTTGAAGAAAACCTGCACCACATAGCGTATCCAATTTCTCTCTCGAAGTTCCATCAAGGCCTCTATAGAAGATTTTCAGCTGTTGTTGTTCTGACAAGCCATGAGTGGGAACTTTACGTAAACACATCTGAAATCTTGTCCAACTCTTACCCACAGTTTCATCATATTCTTGACGGAAATGCGTCAATTCTAATTCAGCATCTAATCTCATGTTACTTGGATAATACCTGTCAAAGAAAGCAGTCTCTAATTGGTCCCAGTTGGTTATCTTCGTAGGATCTTGCGTATCGTGCCATTCACTCGCTCCATCAATCGCAAAAATTTAAATGCAGCAAAATACATCTGTTCTTTTGAAACTCCTTGTGTGATATAAGAATCACATATTTGCTTAAACTTCTGTACTGCTCTAAGAGGATCTTCTGATGGTCTTCCACGAAAATTTCCAAAATTTTGGAATTGAGCTAACATACCCGAATCTGGACGGAATCGTGGAACATCAATATCTGGAGCACCTACTCCTATAGCAGGAGCACGGAATTGAACTTCTGGTGGACCATTAGTAAACCACGGATCTTGATTCATTACTATCTGGACTTGAGGGTTAGGAATCACTGGTGGAATTGGAGGAATAGCGCCTGGAGCCAAAGGTTGGCCATTTGCGCCTAATTGACCTGGTTGATTATCTTGTTGATTCTGAAGATTGATATTCTCCATTCTGTTAACTAACTCTTCTACTTCTAAAGCTTCTCGTTCTCTTCTTCTTTTGTTAGCAAGTCTGATCAACGATTCTGGATTACTAAGGATCAGAGGTGTTGGCTCTAGATCCTTGAATAGCCTTCTTCGCATACACCAAACCTAAAAACCTAAAAAAGAAACTAAACAAAAAGCGTAAAACTGATAAAATAAAATTAAAACTAAACTAACAATTAAACTACTAAAGATTAACACCGGGGTCACACGCTACCGTCCCCGGCAGCGGCGCCAAAAACTTGGTGGGTCTTGGGGTGTTATAAAATAAAGTGCAAAATAGAGGAACCACTTAACCGCAAGTGTACGGTTGTCCCAAGTAATATATGATAAACAAGTTCGTTCTCAGGGACGGATTAGGTTCAACCCAAATATCAATCAAGTAGTAGGAATAATTGCTAAACAGAAAAATAAAAGATAGAATTTTTGTTTGGTTTTTATAAATTAAAAGATGCAAATAAAATAAAGACTAAATTAAATTAACAGAAAGGAAATAAAACAAATAACGACTAACTTCAGATAAGAGAGATACTTGATCCTCGCAAAGGAATCCACTTAATCAATATAATCTATGTTATGTTTAAGGGTAGAATTGGAATTAGTATATTAGTCGGGACTCTAATATCTCCTAGCCCCCTTTCGGGTGGACCTAGAAGCTATCCTAAAGTATCATAAAAACCTGTATGGTCGAATATGGCTTTTCGGATGATATGAATTTACCTCTTTGGCTATGTAACTAGTTAAGCCTGTCGGTCAATAACGGACATTACACGGGTATTACCTAGATCTGTATTCAAACCCCCCGTCGGATGATCCATACGCCACTATATGGAATAGCCCAAATACTAAAAGCTAATTCTAGTTGTTCCTAAAAGAATTAGTAATGAAAACAAAGTAATATCCAATACCTAAAACTCAATTCAGTTTAAATCTAAACAATCCCAAATTCAAAACATAGATTCATTAATTAAGGTTCATCCCTTTTATGCGATTCTCAAGTATAAAGAAATTTAGCTCATGATGAAATTAAAAACTAACATAAAAGAAAAGGAATTCATGTTCAAATACAAAAGATAAATGAAAAACCTAAAGGGTAGAATGACTATTGTTGGAAGAACAGGATTCCTCCAGCTTCTAGCTTCTTCTCTCCTTCGTGCTCTGACTTGAAAACCTTAAGCCTCTTGTTAATTCTCTGAAGTGTCTGAAAGTAGGAGGTTAAGGGGTGTATTTATAGGTGTTGGAGGAACCTAGGTCGAATTTTGCTTGGAGTGGAAGACAAGTCAAAGACTCTCAAATTCGTAGCTCTAAAAGATAAGATTCTGCTGATTTGATTTGGTCATATCATTTTCAATACTTATCCGTTTGAGAAGTTCCAATATATGAAACTGCTTGTCTTGGAAAGCTCTTTCTATTGGTGCAGACCGTTCGTCCAGAATCCATGCCAATCTTTTATTATGATTTTATCTCTAAAACGTGGCTGAATTTCAGATTTCAAAAGGCAGCTTTATCTTTTCCTCCTTTGAATAAATCTTTCCTAATCCATGTAAATCTTCTTTCCTTTCATATTTATCTTGAATTGGTCTCTAAGTAATTACCATTTATCTTTTAAAGCTTCACATTAAATAGATAATTAAACCGCATATGCTTAAAAAGAATAAATCAATAAATCAAGAAATCGAAATAGGAAAGTGTACTCTAAAAATAGAAACTCGACTAGAAATCATTTCCTAACACTCTAAAATACACTAAGACTTTATTCTCACTTTTCCTCCTTGGATTGGTCTTTCATGAGATTCAAGAACCAATTAACTTTGCATTAAAAATAGTCAAATTTACGCACAAAAGCTCAGATTCTGCAAATAGTTAATTTCCAAGGGGAGAAAGTGCAATATGATCAAATAAGCTTAAAAGTCTATCAAACAAGTCATTTATTTACCTAAAAGGATGTCTCCAAGGGGCTAATAATTAGAACAAATCGGGAGACATCAGTGATCTAGAAGTGATTGAATCTTTAGAGAGTAGTTAGGTGGATCTTTGGATACTTTTGAAGTTCGATGAACAATTTATAGCCTCTTTGGTAAGCTAAGTGAACAACCTCTCCTTCTGCATTGCAAAGCTAATTTGATCTTGAATTTGAGTCGTGTCGATTGTGAGTATGAAAAGTGTACAGGTAATTGAGTTTGTAAATATTATTACATGGAATTTTCTGAGTAGTTGCTTTGAGTTTATTTTGTATATTCTGCTATCTGCTTTCCACTGTTCTTAATTGACTTAGGTATGTATTTAGAGACTTCCCTTTGTTTTTATCTTTATTGTATCGGGACGATAAAACTTTGAGTTGGGGGTCTTGATGTCTCCCTATTTGTGATATAATAATCTAGGTTGGAGACATCATTTTAGGTGTCTTTGATCAATTAATTAAAGATTTTTATTCCTATTTTGATAAATTCTTATTTCTTGTCTTGATTTGATGCTTTATTATTTTGAGAGAATATTTGGTTTAATTTGTGTCTTAATCTCCAAGTATTAGGGTACATCGTATGTAATTTACTTATGAAGTTAACACATAATCAAAGTTTAACGCTTATATATTAAGATGGTTCACGTGTGTGTGTGTCACTTTTCATTTTCCTTTAAAGTAATTTTTTATACCACCCAGATACCACCCAATGACGTGACATGAATTGGTTGGTTACAAATCTTTAATTAGATCAAGAAAATAAATAGATTAAAGATTTGTAATCAACCAATTCACGCCACGTCATTGGGTGGTATGATTTCGGGTGGTATATATAATTACTCTTTCTTTTAATGTGCGACATGATTTCCCCCTTTTTATCCAACATATCAAATGTCACATCATATATTTTTTGATGATTGATGTTTCCTTCTACAATTATTTTCTATATAAACATCCCTTGGTATTTTCATTTTATTCATGAACGGTCTTAGTAAATACTACTACAACTTATGGCTGACAAGTCATAGAAAATAAGGAGCAAAACTTCTCCATTTTTTGAACTCCAAATAAGATCACTATTTGTTGGCTTACGTCTTCACCTATCCCCAAAGTCCCCTTATACCGTTTGGTCTATGGATGAGTAATGTAAGCGAGTTACTTTCTTATTTCACTCCGTAGGGAAGATGCAAGCTTTCCCTGTTTTTAGGAAGGTGATTAATTCTTCATCTTTATGCAAGATTACAGGGGTTAGTTGTCCTTGAAAACGCTTTTTATAATCCCATTCCTTTGCATCGACTTCCTCTTTCATGGTTTTTGATAGGTTTGTAGTTCATTATCGAAAGTAACAGACATGGGAATCTTTTTTTCAGATGTTGTGCTTAGTGTTACAATTTTTTTGTATAAGCAATGGATAAAATGTTTTCCCTTTATTTTGTATGAGCTTAAGGCTTAGTGATTTCTTATATGAAATCTTGATCTTATTTGGATAATCTCTATATTTATTTCCTTTTGTGATTCATTTCCCTTATTGAGGATGAAGTTTAACTAGATCAATTAGAGAAATGATTTTACCTTTGTAGGTTTTGCTTAATTATGATGCCAAGTATTCAAGGATTTAATTGATGATGACCTTATCAGCCATTATAATATTGTAATAATTTTCCCAGGTTTCCTTCATGGGCAGGCCTAAGTTTTACTTTGAGGACATCATTACTGGATTTTAAATCATCTAACTTGACTAGCCTTTCACGAGGTTTATTAACGGTGTTAGTAACTTTGAGTAACCAACTCATATTTTTTCTTCAATAACCTTTCCTAAGCCTTTCTTTGGATTGAGGGATTAGAAAGGGATGGAAGGGATTATAAAAGGATAATAGATATCCTTCCTTTGTTTGTATTATAAAATTTTTAAAGGATAAGTTACTAAAGGATTAAAATAATACCTTCAAATTCTTTATATCCTATCCTTCCAATTTGGTGTCATTAGAAGGAAAGGATGAATTTTAATGGTAAAACATCTTTATTACCCTTATATTCTATATAAAATATATTTTATTAAGGGTACAAAAGTAATTTAGTTATAAAATAATCATTTCCTTTCCATTACTTATAGAATCCAAACACAAAATTCAAATAATCCTTTACTAATACTCTCCTTTCTTTTATCTACTCAATCGAAACTAGATTAAATACCCTCTTCTCCTTTCCTTTAATATACTATCATTTCCTATCCTTTACTAATTAATCCCTTCTATGCCCAATTAAACCCCTTTCATAAATACAACCTATTTAGCCTTTTTTATAACCTTTTTTGGGATTTTAATCAAGAATGTTGGTAATGTCGGGGTTCGACCAACTTTTTTATTTGGGTAAATTAACACAAAGGTCCATCATTTTTGCACTATTTGACCAATTTAGCACCCATGTTATACATTTGACCATTTAGGTCATCATATTTACATTATTTCCCAGCCGTTTATCCGAAGACGGAAATTCAGAATTCAACGTTAAACAACACACGTGCTACACACATGGGTGTAAATACTCAAAACTATCAAGGGTAATATAGAGATTTGAATTTTATCTTTCAAATTTTCCAGTTTAGGCCAATTTTCATCTATTATTTTTTCTCATTTTAGGTAAACATTTTACTTTTGTTTTTCCCTTGTTAAGCCAATATTTATCTTTTGTTTTCACAATTTTAGCCAAATAATTATTTTCCCCTTTTTTCAGTCAATATTTCAACTGTAATAATATATTTATAAATAAAATAATAATTTATAAATAATACACCAAGTAAAATATAATCAACAACTGTTATGTTCAGTACGAAGAGTACTCTAATAGATTATGTTATGGTTGTGGTCATTCAAACACATCATAATATCATAATTTCTCCATTCCTATAATATTGTAAATGTAAACTAGTGTTAATTATCACAAAAATAGAACATTCATATTTCACAATCACCTCTCACTAGGTGCATAAAGTTGAATAACACTATTCGAAATCATGTTCTAAAATTTCTAAAAATTAAGGTGAAACTTAGAAGAAACGAGCACTAAACCTTCCACCAAAATATAGCATGTCATCATGGATAGAATGGGATATCGTGGTGTGTGAAGTTTTCATAAATTTAGTATGTAAAAATCAACATTCCTTAGAAATATAGATTCAGCCAAATAACACAAATATTTGAAATCTTGCAAGTGTCCGATTGAAGCTTCAGAAGCAAAGCCTTGAGTTGCTTACAAACCCATATGAACACAAACTTACATGTCAATAGCGCAAATGGCAAATCAACTAAAAAATTATCAACTTAAAGACCTATAATACTTTTAGTGCAATTAAATAAATAATAACATTTTTAGGGGGATTAATTAACTAAAATTAAATCATTTAAATACCTATAGTGCAATTTTTGCATAATATGAGGACCTATAGTGATATTATCTCAAAAAAAATCAAGTGCATCCATCAACTCAAAAACAAAAAATTGATACAAAAATAAAATTACTGATGTAATAAATATGATCACTTTACATGAACTATGTATTCAATTTTCTCCTTTTCTATTCATTTCCTCATTAATATATTTATAAAAATAATAATTGGGGAGACAATTAACTTGAAAAAATAACAGCATAAAGAAGACTTATAGGGAAACTTTTGCATATTATAGGAATCTATTCTGCAGTTAACTCAAAAAAAAAAAAAAAAATTGGGGGCGTTAATTAACTAAAATAATAATATAAATACGTATAGTGAAATTTTGTATAATATATAGACCTATAGTGTAACCAAAATTTCTTGGAATATCAATTTACTCAAAAAAGAATAAACATAAATTTCAACAATGTAATACCTAACTATGTGAAAACATAAAATTATTATAACCAGTCATGCAATCGTCTACCATGGGTTATCCAACAACCCTAAAAAGCTTTTCCTAAACCCAAAGTTCGAAAGATTATTCAAAAATTATATTCTCATTTCAGGTATGATGAATAAACAAAAGCCAGTTACATTAATGACCAGGGGCGGAGCTAGCCTTACCCTAGGGAGGTCCATGCCCCCTGACTTTCCAAAAAAAAATTTACTACTTGTAAAAAAAATTATAGTTCTTTATCTTTCCTAATCTTTTTAAAATCTTCTTTTGCCCTCCCACCCCCCCCCCCCCCCCTCCCCCCCCCCACCCTTCTCTTAACTTTTAAAATATATTTTAATAATCTTATAATTTTTTTATTTATAGAATAATTAATTTTAAAAAATATTAAAACTTATAGTTCAATCTTTGCCTAATATAGAACTTATAATGCAATTTTGTATAATATAAGGGCTTATTTTACCGGATTACATAATATAAGGACTTATATTACAAAACATAAGTTTAGAGGTGGCCCCCTTAATGAATGATCCTAGCTCCGCCCCTGTTTTTTTTTTTTTACAATAGAGATCCTTTTAGAGGATCTGGTTATAAAAAACAGAAAACTCAAGAAGTACTAATTAATCTAAAACATTATGCAGCAAATGTGAACAATAAGATATCAGCGGTGTCTTGAAGCCCATACGATCCTTGGTAAGCAAGCTCCAAAGTCCATCTGGTGGGTCTCTCAAAGATATATACTTTGCCCTATTCATAAGACCTCCTCTCGCTAACCAATCGGCACACGAGTTAGCCTCTCGATATATACTTTAAGTGTGAATTCCTTATTCCTTATTCCTTATTAATGACCCATATATATATATATATATATATATATGTGTGTGTGTGTGTGTGTGTGTGTGTGTGTGTGTGTGTGTGTGTGTGTGTGTGTGTGTGTGTGAAAAAATCAACAAAATATTTATAGCATATTTGGAGGTGAGCACTTGTGAAATAGTGTAGCATGCGACATGATCAAAAGTTAATTTGTCTCCGGGTAACCAATCCATATTAATGTGCGAGAGCTCTCTTGTTTCAAACATGTTCCATAACCTTGGGACACCTTTTCCATACTACTTAACAACCTAATTAGAATCGAAATCTACATTAAACAGATAATAACACTCATAAGGTGAAATATTATATAATGGGTAAATTGCATAGTTGGTCTTGACTCCTTGTGTTATATGAATTAGCCAAATATCTTCATGAGTTTCATTTAATAACTAATGTACCCTTGTTATTCCGATAGATAGAAAATGCACCTCCAGTGTCCACGTAAATTTGTATTGCTAATGTATAACAAGTTTGTATATCCGCTTTTTTGTCAAACACGAAGATATATTTGGCTATTCCTATAACATCATAAACGATGGACCGATGATGTAATTGACCATATATTAAACAATGTCATGCCTAGGGGCCCAACATTTGAGAATTTCTAAGATTCTTTATAGTCAAACTTAGTATTCATTAGTTGACTTATCAATCACATAAATGATATGTTAACTAGTCCAAAAAAGATTGACCCGGGTTACAACTTAAAATGCCCAAAACACATTTAATTTACAACCCATCCACCCCCACCCTTTCCATATTTCTTAATTTTGTATATAAAAATCACCAAACATAATTTTGGATCTTTCCAAAATGACATTAAAATCAATCATGATCTAAATTTAAAATAAAGTAATGATTAATCTGGACATTGTATTCTTTCCTTAAAGAAGGATCTTGAATGAGCTAAAAAATGCAGAATCATAAGAACTTATGACATATTAATTTTTTGATGGATTCAACCTATCAGTATAACATAAAATTGTAAGAATGTTTAACAAATAATCACATGCATACAAGAATTGAAATATTGCACACATGTTTAACTAAGAATCCACTCTCAATAACCAGTTGGGTTAGCTCAACTGACCAGAGTCTTGCTATTTCTTTAGCCCTACTTGTCTATTAATAACAAGAAAAACCATTACTCATCTTAAAGGAGAGCACATTAAGCAGCTACCTGAATAGAGGATATAAATAATAATCATACTCAGTTATTAGAATATAATATAATATCATATGACAAAGCGTATACATATATGAAATAAACAACCTTTTTCATAATTGTTTCCTTTTTTCATGTATCAACTCCTAGGAGAAATTCACTAGTAGATGTGACTTTACGAATTACATAGAATAGGGATAAAAATTAAATTTTGAAGTGTGAGTTTATTACCTACAAAAAGAGTAGCACTGCTAACAATCCAATTGGTGACTAACACGTTAAACGCAACTCATATACTAATCCCTAGCATAAGCATAGGCTAAATAAGTTTAAGATTACATTAAGCAGTTGAACATCATGCTCCCATAATCATCAATATTAATCCTATCTAAGTTTATCAAAAGACAAAATTTTAGATTAATATAGAATACCTTGTGATGTTTCCTCCCCATGAAAAGCTGTATTAATTGTTGCTTCAATTTTCTCAAGAGATAAACCAAATTTTGATAGTCTTAATCTTATCAAAACTTTAGATCTACGACCAAATTGCATCAATGCATCTTACTCAAAGTGAATTTTACTACAAAAAAAATAAAATTACTCACTACAACAGTTACTACAAATTATGTGAAATCCAAAAGTCACCCATCTGTGAAATGATATTCTCATTGTGAAATTTGTAGGAAAAAAGATGAAGTAACAATAAAGGGGTAAGATAATCTTGTTTGAATGCAAGATTCGAGTAAAAAGTCAAGAAATATTTAGTTTGAAGAATTTACCTATATCATTCGCACATTGAACTATCAAATACATTTACCTCAAAATTGAGTTTTTATAGAAACCCTCCTTGTTTATCGTGTAGCAATGTGGTTGGTGGTGCAGAATATCTTCGGGTGGCATAATGTTGGTGGTTATAGTTGTGCGGTTAGAGATCTTTATTTTGGTATGATGAAGAATGTTTGGTGGATTATGTTGCTTTTGTCTATTAGTTATTCTGATTAAAAAATCAAAAGTGTTCAAACAATATTACACTAAAAAATATACATGTGTGACTCGAAACAAGCGTAATATATATTAAAGGACTAAAGAAGATGAAAAAGTGTAAATATGATGGTCTAAACAAACAACTTTGAAAGATAAATGGTAGACGAAACAAGTGGTACAGCCTATCTATTTTAATAATCTTTATTCACGTTGTAATCATGGATGTTGGTATGTTTAATTGAAGTTGTTGGTATATTTGGAGTTTAGCCAACTAATATATTTTAATAACCTTACAGGAGATTTAATCGAAGGTGTTGGTAACTTTGGATTTAAACCAACTTGTTTTTTTTTAAATAACCTTCCTTGAGGTTTTAATTGAGAGGGTTTGTAATTTAAAGAATTTAACCACTTTATATTTGTTTCGATAACCTAGACTGGGGGTTAATCGAGGATGTGGTAACTTGAAGAGTTAGACCATTTTATATTTTTTTCAATAATCGTTCCTGATTTTTTATTGAGGATTTGGTAACTTCGGGAGTTTAACCATTATATTTATGTTTCAATAACATTGCTTGAGTTTTAATCGAGGATATGGTAACTTCGGAAGTTTAACCATTTTATATTTGTTTCGATAACCTTGCTTGAGGTTTAATAAAGGATATTTTAACTTTGAAATTTTAACCATTTTATATATTTTTTGATAACCTTTACTGAGGTTTAATTAAATATATGGTAACTTTGGGAATTTGACAATTTTATATTTATTTAGACAACCTATCTTGAGGTTTAATCGAGACATGGTAACTTTGGGAGTTTAACCATTTTATATATTAGTTTTTGTATTTGTTTTTAGTTTTCGGAGATACACACAACCATAGTTCAGAATATAAGTAAAGATCTTTTACTAATCAAAATTTTTTGAAGTTAGTATGAAATGAAACTACATTCTTAATTGTTCAGTACCTCGTTAAATATATCCCTTGGTGAGGAAAACGAGTATGGTAAGGCTAGTCTTAGCATTTTATATAATCATATTCCATGAACCGATCTTCAGAAATTAACTTGGGTATACCTTGGTGTGCATAATATGCATCATAGCCACTCCCAGTTTCAAGTTCTTACATTGACTCATATGCATAAAGACTTTGTTGCGAGGCTTGTAGAACCTTCTCCAGTGTATGGGAAACAGACTCCATCACCATCAATGTCTAGTGTACCACTATGTCGATGTTTAACATTGGTAGAACTAAATCCTCTTGATTTGTTGGGGGTGATTCGTCTATATAAATTGACGATATTACTACCACTAATGGTAGTGGTGTTTCCATATTAATTGTTGTTGGAGCGGCTCCTCCTACCATTGCAGGCATTGGAACTAGTTGTGGAAATTTAGTTTGCTCTTTTAGTGAGTTTACATTACTCATATTGTGCTTCCATAGGGCTAGAAACGGTTGGTTTGTTACTTTCATTTTTTTGTATGTGCTTTCTTTCTTTTGTCGGATCAGGTTTCACCATATGTGGCATCTCAATAGGTGAAAATCTAGTGGTCTCCCACAAACGGCGCCAATATGATAGATCGAAAACTACCATATAGAAAAAAAATATATAAATTAATTGAATTTAATGGAAAGTAATTTAAATTGACAAAGTAAAATGCAAAAGAGTAAATACTTATTATAAATAAGTGTGGTGTAATAGTATTCATTACATGATTTAGGGGCTTCCCATTACAAAATTATTCAAATTATATGTCTCTCCGGTTGTTATGGTAGGAATCTCTTCCTTGACGTATCTCTTGACATATGTCCCCACGGAAGTTTGGGGGAAGCCAAGAACTCAAGGTTGGCGCTAATGACGCCACATGCAACTTCTAATATGTTGTAGATAAGACATGGTGGTTTTTCATCAACCTCGTATCTTCAAAATTTCAATTGCACTTCTATTGATTGATTCTAGCCTGAATTCGCTAGATTTCACCAAAAGACTTTTGTTTCCTCATAAACTCAAGGTCAAGGGTTATTCTCCAGTTTAATTACCAAAAAGAATCTCGTGGTTACCAAACACATAAACACACTCTCATTTACTAATATAGTATAACAAGTATCCTAATCTAGAGCAATATAAACCCTTATCTCTTCACAAGGTAAGACGTGCTACCTATTATGACCACCTAGATATCTTGAAATAAATGTGTATTCTCTAAACACAAAGCACTCAATTCTTCTCTAGTCACTGAGGACTATTAACAATCCTTATCTAAATTTTGAATTATTACAATAAATGAAAATAAAAAAATAATGAAACAACCTATTTATTGCTTCAACTTCTTCTTGAGTGGTTAAGACAATTACACACAAAAATATAACTAGAAAATGATTAAAAAAAATTGAGTTGTAAGTTATATTTAATCTCTTTACTTTGAATGATATGAAAAATGAAAAGTTCTAGTAATGAAAGAGATGGAAAATGAGTTTGTGGGGGTATTTGATATAAATAGACAAAATTTCCCAATGGTTTAAAATTCTTCATGGTCAACTTTTATAAAGGTCGGTCTCATCCCACATGGTATGTCAGATATAGTCAAAACAAGAGAGGGTTGACTGAAATTAAAGGAGGTTGGCCGTGTGACTTAGCGTTTGAACATAAAACGTGACATTTCATAATGTTTTTCTCGACGGTAAAAGTGATCACTCGTCGTGGACAGTGGAGCTATTTCTCTAATAATAGTGGCCGGTTTTAAAGTGCATCACAAAAACAAAGATAGTTGTTGTGGTTCATACGATTCATTTAAAACTTGTTTAAGACCACAACTACATGACTTAATAAAATGTTTGATTTCATATGGTATCGTCTTGAATCACTATATAGTTTTCATAAAGCGGGTTTTTCCGATACGATATGCACTTTGTCCTTTTAATATGTAGTTTAAAGAAATGAAAAATGTGTCAACTTTTTGAAAGATATATTAAAAATTGTGATTATCATTTTTCTAAACATGTAATGAAATCATTCATTTCCTAGTGATAATTAAACAACTAAATCTCAAAAGGTATCAAACAAAAGCTACTTATATTACTAGTTAACTTACTATCAACGATTTTTTACCTCCTCTTGAATCTTAATCTTTACTTGTTTGGCTTCCATCACTTGATCATGTGGCTCAATTATCAAAAATACTTTTTTCCCTTAAGTCTTGATTTTAACATCTTAACCACATTCTTACTTCACATCTCAAGTTCAATCACTTAATCATCTAGCATTACCATCATCGATAATTGATCTCTCTTGAGAATTGATCGTCTTTAACTCATATTTTTATTTGTGATCTTCAGATATCAAGTTCAATCATTTGATAAACACTCTATACTTTCTTGGTCATTTCACTGAACCTTCTCTAGAGTATGGTCTTCACTTATTTAGCTCCTTACTTTTTCTTGAAATAAGCATGATAAATCCTTAACATATTCAATCTGATCTCCTTTTGTTTCTACACTTCTATCTCGAACAATCATGTTAAAAATAACCCAAATGAATAGTAGTAACGGATACTATCTTGACCGTCAGGACTTCTTTGGGAGAACGCCTCTTTATGGCCTTAACAATGGCACGTGGCTTTTATTTTAGGTAGCAAGATCGCGACCGCGTTGTCAGTAGATGTGAAGTGTAGATATGTTGGTTAATGAACAGATTTTAGTATACTACGTATTGGTGACTATTTAGGTAGTTTTATGATTTATCATATACCAAATCATATGATTAAATGGTAGAAGATTCAAATATTTGATCATTGTATTTATGCAGTTATTGATAAATATTACCCAATCATGATTATATATCTACCTAAATGTATGACTAGTTAATTACCCAACAATATATTGAAAAAACACAACAATTAAATTTTTATATTCTTTAATCTTCAAGCTTTTACTATTAGAACAACGATTCAAACAATTATAACATCAATTCTTATAGAAAAAATCTTTGAAATTTTGAAAAAAATAATACTGAAAAACATATTTTTATTAGTGATAGAGGTTCATCTCACGAGAACAAAACCATAATTTCTCTTATATAAAATTCCCCAATAGGTCATGAAGAGACATCCCAAAGAATAAGCACCTTTATAGGATTATGTATTCCCCATACAAGTTTAAACCATTAAAAAAAATTAAAAAAATCTATATTTGTATCCCCCAGATAACCCTATTTATATCTACATATACCCACGTAAATCATATTTTCCACCTACAAACACTATATCACCTCTCACAACATTCTCCTACTCCGCCCACCCATCCCACCACCAGTACCATCATACACACGGCAGCACAACCGCCATTCTCGGCAACATAGTTGTGAAGCACGCTTCGGTGAGATCGAGATCCATTAATGCTTTGTGGATCTCAAAGTTTACGTGTTTCCATCATATTTAAGTTCAAGGTTTGTTCAAAGCTACATTGTTTTACAAGCGAAGATCTGAGTTCATAGGTGGTTCTCGTTCGAGTTTAACATGAAAGCACAACCATGCTTGAAGTTTGTTCTTTTTGCAATTTCGCGATATATAACTTATTAGTTCTCCCTGCCATTAATGCCGAGTTCATGTAGATTACTCACGGAAGCTTGATTTTTGTTCTTTAGATACTTTAATCCAAGATGTCGAAACTGTTGTTGCACCTCCGTTAATGGTGGTTTTGAGAGATTGATGTCTTGTGGTTATGGAGGATCAGAAAACAAATTCCAAACATATTTCAGGTTGCTTTCTCACTTTTTCATATTTGAAACTTTATTATTCAAGTTTTTTATAAAACAAATGTGTAGTTTTAGTGAGAAGATTTACACGTCAAATAGTTAGTATTTTAATATATTGTATTATTGTGTTTTTTTAATATTGTAATATATTTTTTTATTAAGTGTTGTATTTTCTTCAATTAGTATTTTAGGCAATACTCAGATAATTCACTGAGCATACTTAAAGATTTGCTGACTATACTCAGAGATTTGCTAAGTATACTTAGTGAAATATTTTACTTAGTGAATTTTTGTACTCAGTGAAAATACTGAGTAGGCCCCAAGGGATCGTGTCGGCAGTGGTCGATGGTGGTGGTCGGAGATGAACAATACCGATACTTAATTACTCGTCCAGTAATTCACTGAGTAGGTGGTCTATACTTATTATCACTTGTTTTTTGTCTTTATACGGTTTTCGTTTTATTCGAGTATATTTTAGTATTTGGTCACCCATAAAATTGGTAGTGGTATTTTAAAAAGAAAATCTATAGTACATGCCCAATAAACCCCTGTTGTCCTATGTACAATCTCTTAAAAGGCGTATTCTTTTTTACCCTCCTTAAGAGATCTTGGGTTTACTTCCATTTGACGGTTACAAATTAATCTAAGTGGATACATCAAGAAATTTTATAAAAAACGAGTCATTAGTTATGTTAAGTACAAAAAAACAAAATGATATGCATCAGACAAAGTTTTTTTTTCAAAAAAAGACATATTGAGTTAAGGAAAAATTCTCAAAACTTAAAAAGTTGAGTTTTAGAAAAATCTCAAAACTCAAAAAATTGAGTTATTAAAAAAAATCTTAAAACTCAACAAATTGAGTTACAAAAAAACTACAATGTTAGTTCATAACAACTATGCATCAAAAAAAATTAAAAAAAATAACAACTTGAATTAAGAGAAAGCTCTCAAAACTCAACAAATTGAATTATAAGAAGAAAATTCTTATAATATTCAAAAAAATGAGTTGAAAAAGTTTACAAGATTAGTTGCAAATAACTATGCATTAAAAAAATTTAAATAAAAAAAGATAGTTTGAGTTAAAAGGAAATCTTTAAACTCAAAAGGTTGAGTTTTAAAAAAGATTCAAAATTCAAAAAAGTTGATTTATAAGAAAAAATTCTTTATTTTGTATTTTTTCAATCTAATATTATTATTTTTCCTATCAAATCATAGTAAGGTAGTATGAAGAGTGATATATAGCTTTAGCGAGTAATGATCATTAATATATGATAATGATTATTTCTTTTAATTAAACAATTTTAACAATGTGTAATGGTTTATTTTATACAAGATATAATCATTGATAAATTATCTTTGCTTAATTGAGATCTTCTTGATTTCATTTCTTTTTCTTTCATTCTATATAAAGAAGGTATAATTTGCATCAAAAAAATTTCAAGTTAAAAAGTAGTATGAACGGACACTCCATTTTTAAATATAACCAACAGATTTATAGCAGGAGGATCGACCGCGGCTGTGGTAGAAAATAACAAAGAAAGAAAAAAATCAAATATATGATATATTTTATAAGAGAGTAAATAACTATTCTGGTTAGATAGAATAAGTGCCCGTTTGGAAGTGTTTTTTTGAAAAAACACTTAAAGTGTTTTTAGCATTTTAAGAGGTTTTTTAATTCTGAAAAGTATTTTTGTGAGAAACACCAAGTTGGTGCTTTTTAAAAATGGCACTTAAAATAATTTCAGATTTTAAAATAACTTTTAATAACTTTTCAAAATTTTAATTTTTTTTTTGTTACATAAGAGACCCAAAGGTCCTGAAGATAAATCTTCTAACAAACTAAGCTAATTATTTATGATAACTCTAGGCGTTGTCCAGCCACACCGATCGCGTGTTAGATCTCGCCACAGCCCATTTGGTGGGTCCCTGTAGACAATAGGGGCCTCCTTATTCCTCAACCCGAACTTCGCCATCCAATCCGCACACCTATTAGCTTCCATGTAGCTCCAAGCTAGCTCAAAATGAACATTTGCCTCTAGAATATCTCTACACTCACGCAACACATCACTCAGACCTTCCCTTGAGTTTGTGCCGCCATTCACTAGCGCGCACAACTCACTCGAGTCGGTCTCAATGACAAGATTGGTCTCCCTCCGTGTCACTGCTAAACGAAGTCCAAAACGTAACGCTAAACTCTCCGCCTCAAAGGCCGTATTTGCTCTATATCCACCCGCAAAGCCAACCATATAATCCTCGGCGCTATCTCTAATTAATCCTCCAATACCTGACACTCCACCTCTAAAATCCCACGCACCATCCACATTGAGCTTACACCCTACACACGGTTTTACCCACTTCACAAGAGTACTACGAGAGGAGACAAACAATCCCCCATCCCGCTCCGTACCCCAAGCTCTCACATAATCTTGCGCCGCATATCGGACTCTAGCTAAAATTTTGTTGCTACTTCTAGTGCATGTTCCACTCTCAAAAACCCTGTTGTTTCTATAAGTCCAAATGTTCCAAACAAGAGCTGCAGTCCAAACTCTTCTTTCTATCCCCTGGAATGTCTCTTTCCCGGACAACATTTTCCCCCACCATGCCTCGGAATCGCTGTCCCTGTTCAGTACCTGCCTCACTCCAGACCCGGGCTGCTGCTGCGGTTGCCGAGGAGCTGCTGACGGAATCTGCAGCTGTCGCGTCCCCACTGCAGCCGAGCTGGTGCTGATTCCAGGAGCTGATGGACGCATCTGCAGCAATTTCCCCTAGTCCGGACCAGTTCTAGCCACGTTCCTCATCCCTTCTCCATCTACCCTTCCCATTGTCACCACTCCTGAACCTCTACCAATCCCCTGAACTTCTAAAAATTGCCGTGAGGTCCCTGTACACCTTTGAACAACCCATCAAATGTCATACAATTTTGAAACAGGTGCGTAGCTGTTTCTACTCCCCACCCACAACACGGACAACTCGAGTCCACAATAACGCCTCTACTCGCCAAATTCCCCCGTGTAGGCAACCTATCCCATATACCTCGCCAAATTAGTACCTTAACTTTTTGCGGACATTTCAATTTCCATACCAACTCCCAATTAAAATTCGAGCCGCCCTCCACTTGATTTAACACCTTATAAGCCGATCGAACCGAAAAAATCCCGGACGGTTCAAAACTCCACTTATATACCCTCTCCCCATCACTTTCCCACTCAGCGACCCCTTGCCTCAACACCTCACAACCCGCTAAAATACTTTTACACATCCTCGAATCCGCGGATTTGATTTCCCTCTCAAGCAACCCATCGCGAAAATATTTTTGCTTCAACGCTAATACCCAAAGAGCGGAGTCCGCTTTAAGTATTCTCCAACCCAACTTTGCCAACAAAGCTTTGTTATACTCACACGCCTTCCGAATACCCAACCCTCCATGTTTTTTAGGCCAACAAATCTTATCCCAAGCCAACCAATGAATCTTCCTCCCTTCCTCCGACGAGCCCCAAATGAAATCCCGAATGATTTTATCTATCTCATCGCACACATAACTAGGAAATCTCATCGTTTTCATCATATACGTGGGAATCGCGGAAAGCACCGACTGTGCTAAGGTAATCCTACCTGCCATCGAAAGGTTTTGAGCTCTCCAATTGGGAAGCTTACTCCGCATACTATTAGTAACCCGCCTAAAGAAACCCCGAGGTAAGCTTTGAGACTGAATTGATGTCCCAAGGTAAACCCCAATTGAGTCACTTACTGTAAAACCACTTGTGCTTGCTAGCTCCTCAGCCTTATCCCTCGCCACATTACTAGAGAAATATATAAGCGATTTCTCCTCGCTCACGGTTTGTCCCGCCTCGTCACAAAAGACTCGGAGGACTTCCTTAATTAGGTTAATCTGAACGCTCCCAGTTTCCGCGAACAGCATTAAGTCATCTGCAAAAAAACACATGAGAAATACCAGGACCCTGACGATGGAGACGAATGGGTAACCACTCTCCTCCTTCACAGAGTCCCTGAATTAATACAGATAAACGTTCCATACAAAGGACAAAAAGATATGGGGACAGAGGGTCTCCCTGCCGAATGCCCCGTTGGGGGGTGAACTCCTCCAGCTGCCCTCCGTTCCATAACACACGCATCTTATTAGTAGCCATAGCATCCATAACCACTCTCGTCCATGCTTCCGGGAATCCAAAGAAAGAAATCGTATCTTCAATAAATCTCCAGCTTAACTTATCATAGGCTTTAGCAAGGTCTATCTTAATCGCCATATACCCCGCCTTAGCCGTGAGTCTCCGCATTCGATGATCTATTTCTTGTACCAAAACCACATTATCTACTGTCGATCTACCCGGCAAAAAACTACTTTGATTGTTCCCAATTCTCTCAGCTAGTAGAGGCTGAACTCGGTTAACCATGACCTTCATAATAACTTTAACAGGGACATTAATAAGGCTGATCGGTCTTAGTTGTCCCACCCTACTCAAGTCTGTAACTTTCGGTATTAAATACACAAGTGTCTCGTTAAGATTCTCCGAAACACGACCCTCCCGAACTGAGCATCTAACCATCTCACAAACATCCGGCCCTACCACGTCCCAGCATTTCTGATAAAAGGATGCCGCTATGCCATCCGATCCTGCTGCCTTGTTAGGACCCGATTGAAAAACCGCTACTTTGATTTCCTCATCTGTGAACTCTTCCTCCAATAAACTCCTTTCTCCTACCCCTAAATTCCTCCCGTGGGGAAGCGCAAATGGACCTATAAATTTACTTGAATCCGTGTACAGCTCCACATAAAAATTCCGAACCATCTATCCTAGCTCCTCCTCGTCCTCAACCCATTCCCCATTCGAGTTACATAATTTCGTGATCTTTGTACTTTTCTTTTAGCTAAATGATAATACCTTGTGTTTCTATTTCTCGATCGAATCCAAGTTTCTTTAGATCTCGCAAACCATAACTGTTCCTCTTCATCAAGAACACTCAAGTATTCACCCCTGGGTCTCTTACCCAACCTAAATAAATACGGATTATATGTACATTGCAACGATATCTGAATCCCTCTCAACCTAGCGAGCAATGTTCTTTTCTTCTTGTTTAGGTCTCCAAACACTTCGTTCTTCCAAGTGGTAAGGTGTCCCTTAATATTATCTAGACGGACCCCCAACTCACCACTTCAATTATTCCACTTCTCTCTAATCGAATCCTTAAAACCCTTATGAAGACACCAAGCTGTCTCGAACCGGAACCTAGCTGGTGGTCGCTGAATACCTTGACTCAGCCGAATCAGAATCGGCGCGTGATCGTATTGCCTACGATCTAAATGGATTACTCGTGCGGATGGAAAGAGTTCCAGCAATCCTGTATTCCCGTAAGCTCTATCCAATCTCCGTAAAATTTTCTGTCCTGTATTCCACGAATCACACCAAGTGAATCTAGGTCCCTCGAAACCCAAATCCGTCAAATCGCAACTCTCCCTCCAACTTTCAAATTTTTCCATCCTCCGCGTAAAGCCAGGCTCCCCTCCTTTCTTATCCTCTTCCATGCCTACTTGGTTAAAATCACCTGCTATAATCCACGGTTCCTCCACTGTACTAAAGACTTGGTGAATTGCCTCCCAAAGGGGCTCCCTATCCTTCGCAACTGGCCGCGCGTATACAGCTGAGAAAAACCAAGAAACACAATTAGTTTTCGAGACTTCGATATTAATTACCTGTTTTCCTGCCGATAAAACTTGAACGGTTATTTCCGAGTCATCCCATAAAAGCCAGATTCCTCCTTTGAAATGATCCGCCTCAACCCTTACTGAGTTAGCCTTCCCCAAACCGTTTATAATATCATCTGCTTTCGCACCACTAACTCGTGGTTCATCGATTACAGTAAGCCAAACACGGTGGATCCGAATCATTTCCCGGGTCACCCTTTGGAAATTTTCTTGCGCCGCTCCATGGCAATTCCAGACTAGGATATTTAGTGGCAGGGAAATGTCTTCCCAACCCTTAATTATGCCATTACTAGTACTCATTTAACAAATAGTTAGTCTATAAACAAAACTTAATTACTTACCTGAGCTCCTGACTTCGCCTCCCCAGGATGAAGCCCCATCAGTTCATCGCTATCTACGTCCGCACATTGAGTTTCTGGAACTACACTCACTTCAGACTCGCCCGGGTCCAACTCCTCGAGCTCACCTGATTCGCGCATCTCATTCCAGCTACCCGTTTTGAATTCTGGAGGTAGAACTCGCTCCCCCATCACCTCCAGGCTACTCGCTGGTCCCCTACCCGTGGTGACCCACTGCGAACCTGTGAATCTCTCGGAATTTGCAGGTTTGGTCCCTGCATTTTCCGTTTCATTGCTGTTGTTATTTTTTTTTTCCTCAGTATTTTTCCTTTCTTTTTTTCCGCCTGCAGCAGCTAGTTCCGCCTCAGGGACTAATTGTGCAATTAATTCTTCCCCTTCCTCTAGAGCCCTTCTTCCGCCAACATTATCAGCACCAGTACCCGCCCTCTCAACTGTCTTTTCCGCCTCCAAGTCACAGATTACAAGACTCTCATTACTCCTACGTACCGCCCCTAGTTCCCGCTCTACCATCACTGACTTGCCATTCTCCTTTCCCGCAGAAGCATTTTTCCTCACTAAATCACTGCTCCTGGTTGCATTAAAATACACAATTTCATTCGCCGACTTAAGCTCTTTCCTTGTTTCAAAGTCCGGTGTAGAGATCACCTTATGGCCACCTCCTGTGTTGCTCATTTTTTTGTTCGAATCTCGCCCGTTATTGTTTCTAATCACTTTCTTCCAGGAGCTTGTAGAGGCCTTATTTGACCCCCCCCCAATATTCCCATTAGAAGCCGGAGCAGGTACCTCAATCTCTTCCACGAATAACGCATTAAACCGCGATCCCAAGTCATTACTCAACACCCCTTTGCTATTCGCCGCGCTATCTCTATTTTCATTCCTACTATTTCCACGGTTAGTTCTTCTCACGGTCATCCACTCTCCATACCTTGGCTCAACTAAAACTTCCGACTTAGATGTTTTTTCAGGTTCCACCACCACCATCTCCTTACCTACTTCAGGATTCACCGGATTCGACACGGATTTACCACACTTGTCCTTCTGATGTCCAAACTTTTCGCACTCGAAACACAATAGATGTAATCCCTCATACTCAGCTAGACAAGTTTCCCCACCAATGTGAATTTTAGGCGTGAGCGGCTTTCCTAAATCCAACTCGATAGCAAGCCTCGCGTAGGTCCCTTTCTTTCTCGCCTTAGTTAGTGGATCAATTCTGATAGTCCTGCCAATTTGATCCCCCATTTTTCTAAGGATTCGGGCTGTATAATTGTGCATACCAACGTTAGATATCCTAACCCAAGCCGTAGTAGTAGTGATGGAATCCACTTGCGGCCTAAACTCCAATGTCCACTCCCTAACTATTAAATAATGGTCAAATATCATCCAGGGGCCACCGCTCACCGGCTAAAGCAAATTCGCAATCGTCTCTATTAGCATACTTAACCATGTAGTAACCTAACCCAACATCAACCAACTCAAATAAACCCTTAGGAGCCCAAATCTGTTTAAGTTTTGATGACAAATATCCAAAGCTCGCTTTGTAACCCAACAATCTAACTACCACAGTGTTATTCCATAATTTAATTCCTTCTAAAATTTCCTTTCTGGTCCTTAGGACTTGAGGAAATTCACAATTAGGCACAAATTCATCATCTTTAACAGAATCAAAGAATTTTCCATCTAACCCATTAATCTTATTCAATTTAGCTTACTCCAAATCAATTATTTCAGGAATTACAAAATTATTATTCATTAAAGCCAAATTCCAACCTGAAACCTTTCGATTTGGAATGGGATTGCCTGACCTAAACGGATTTTTCACCGGCTTTGAGGAGTCATCGCCTAAAATTATTATTTATTCTAAAAGTGTTTTCTTACTTTAAAATAAACATTTCCAAACGAGTCCTAAGAAATTTATTGAGTATTAATTCAAATATTTAACCATAAATATATCATATTAATAATAAACTTAGTTTCCAAAATCTAATAACTAAATCACCATTTTGGTTATTAAAACTTTCATAACAACTCCAAAGCATATGAAGTTTTCACTATAAATAGACACAAACATTAAAAACCCGATTCCCCTAAAAACATTTTTTTAAAATTAATCAGTATGAATTTTGAAACTGAAAAAACTATAACTTTAGAGACACCAAAGAATGTACGTGGAAAAAAAAATGATTTTGGATAATGGAGGTATATTTTTATGTTTTGTTTAGGTACAGATTTATCTATAGGTTCTTTTGTCTGAATAACTGTTGTCAAATGTTCAAGTCTTTTGTGGGTAACTCGTCAATCATCCATATTGTAATTTTCGTGTAAAGAGTACTATATTTATAGATCAGACCGGAGTCAAAGGCAAAAAGCATGTTTAATCGGGTATATTCCATCCACCATTTAAATAGTAAAGGATAAATATAATGTATTAAATTTTAAAGGCAATGGTGACAAACGCTTCTCCCAATATTATTTGCCGTAATCTTCGCGTTGCATTCTTTCCACTCCTACACATACATATAAATTTGCATATACATACACATTTATAAGGATCGATCAGATATATACCAACATACATCTCTAACGATCGATCACCTGAAATAAATACTAAAATATCATCTATCCTTTTTTTTTCGACAAATATTATCTATCTAAAACATAAACCCCCCTCCCATTTTTATCATCTCTGTATTGCTATATAGGAATAACTGTAACATATAAGGTACGTGGGGGTGTTTCTTTTCATGTCAGTTACAGTTTTGTCTATAACTTTAATTTTTATTATTTATTTAATTACGGAATATGATATTATTCAATTAGTAATTAAATGTGTATTGTATAGTGTGACACATATGGTGCATCAGCCAATTCTTCATGGGAAGATGAAGTCATCAGCCCTGGTGAGTCATTCTTTAATATATTTGCATTCTAACGTAGGTATATATATGTGTATGTTTAGCCAATATATTTATCAAATTCTGGTTTGAGAGTTGTTTCGGTGTTGGAAATAATTTCTTGAGATCTTGGGATCAAATTCTGCAAGATAGAAAATATTGGTTTTGCATGTAACCCTTTTTAATACTTGAAGCTTATCAATAAATAACAAACTTAAAATTTAGCCATTTGATATCAATTATCCTAGACATGTATATATAACTCTTCCATATTTAGAATAGGCATTAATTCTGTCGCATCTAATTAAAATAACCCTTTCGCTTGGATTTTGGGGATAAGAATGTTTAACTTATGTGAGCCGGGACAGTATTCCTTGAGGAAGCAGCTAATTATAGCGATTTTCTTCGATGTCTCATTGTGCTATTTTTTTCTTCACAGGGGCAACCAAAAGACACGTTTAGTATGAGATCGTGTATAGTCAACTACTTTCCTGCAGCTTCTTTATTCGTTCTTCTAATTTTCACTGGGATAACGTTCATAGAACAATACGTCACAGAGGTACTAATTTCTCTACATAATTGATTAGAAATACGAGTAATAACATGGAAATTTCTTGTGCAGGAATCTTCCATATGGAGTTTAGCGCACAGTCAACAATATTTCGATACAATATTGAAGGGTAATTCTAGTTTACGCGAGGTTTGTTCTTCACTTTCCAAATGCTTGTTTATAGAGAATCCAGATGCATTTTTCGTCTGAAACGCTTATTGATAACTTTTGTTACCGGTTTTAGAATTCCTGCAGATTTCCTGGAACAGAGATGCTACCTCAAGGAATTGTCTCTCAAACTTCTAATTTGGAAAGACGTCCATTATGGGGTTCCGTAAAGGTAGTCTTTATCGCTACACATAGTTTCTCGTTAGGACTCGGTTATGAATATTGAATAGTTTGTTTTACGAGCAGAAAAGCACGGTTCGAAAAAGCTTATTTGCAGCTGCTGTTGGAATAAAGCAAAAGAAAAATATTGATAAAATGGTTCAAAAGTTTCTTTCGAGCAATTTTTCCGTAATACTTTTCCATTATGATTCCAATCTTGATGGATGGCGTGATCTCGAATGGAATGATCTTGTAATACACGTCTCCGCTCTTAACCAAACTAAATGGTAAAACAACTTTAAACGCTTCATTTTTCGATGATTTTAAGGCCGTGAAAATAGTCCTCCTTTTTTTATCCAAACATATTTTCATTGTGCGCGCAAGCAATCCTGAATCACCCATGTACCAAAAAAAAAAACATTTTCATTACTGTTTTTAGTACTACAGAAAACAGGCTTTATTTTCATAATGGTATAGCAAATAAGGTGTAAGTATGACATTTGGATATGATGATGGTTAGGTGGTTTGCGAAGAGGTTTTTGCATCCAGATATAGTAGCAGAATATAGCTATATTTTCCTTTGGGATGAAGACCTTGGCGTTGACAATTTTGACCCTGACCGATACTTAGAAATCGTGAAACGTGAAGGGCTAGAGATATCACAACCCGGACTCGATACAAATAAATCAGAAGTTCACCATCAGATTACTGCACGAGGAAGAAGAGAAGATGTGCACCGAAGGACTTTCAAAGCTGGTAATGATGAGACTCGATGCGATGAGAACAGTACTGGTCCCCCTTGCACTGGGTAGGTACTTAGACTAGCCTGGTTAGATTAGTCGAGACTCGAGAGTAATTAGATTAAAAGAAACCTAATATTTTATTCTATTTTGTTTTGAAGATGGATTGAAGTGATGGCACCTGTTTTTTCAAGGGCCTCTTGGCCGTGTGTTTGGTCTATGATACAGAATGACATGATACATGCTTGGGGTTTAGACATTAAACTCGGCTATTGTGCACAGGTAAAAAAAATTCCATCTAGGCTTTGCTTTCTTTAACCATACTTTTGGCTACACTATCTGATTTGATGGCGCACATTTCTTTGATAGGGAGATCGAATGCGAAATATAGGGGTTGTGGATGCTGAATACATTGTACATTATAACCTCCCTACACTTGGAGATCCCAGTAAAAAGGTGAGGAATTAGATTATTTTTTATTACATAGTTGATAATGAATGGTCGTGCTTCTTGATATGAATCAATTCTTTGAATTGCAGGAAACATATACGGATCCAAAGGCACCAAAAAAAATCGATTTCAGAGTTGAAGTAAGTTATAAACCTTATACCATACAAACTGTCTTTTGATCAAATTGTATATATAAATTCTTATTTATTCGTTATTTTAAATTGTTACTAATCCAGTGGCATATGGATTCTCCAGGTTAGAAGGCAGTCCTACAATGAATTAAAATTATTCGAAAGGCGGTGGAAGAAAGCTGTCGAGGATGATAAGTCGTATAAGGATCCATATCCAGCTCAGGGTGCAGTAGAGAGTGTCGTGTCGTAAATCTAATGTATAGAATCTTACATGTACAGAACACAGTTGAAACAAATGGAGAGGGGTATTACAAAAAGGGAAATCCCTTAAAGAAGTATACAGAGATTGGAAACTATTCAGGTTCTTCAGATTTTTTACCTCTTCTGTAGAACATGCACAAAAAGATAACAATTATTTTACAAATACGAGCAAATTTGTTGATAGAAATTACACCGTTTAATTTGTTACTGTTATTATTTCCTTTTATCAATCACTTAAAAGAGTTCGCGAGAGATACTCAAACGATATTTACGTGCACTGGAGTGACAATAAGGACTGGTTCAGCCAAAAATGAATATGGAATAAAATACAGGTAGAGCTTTAATTAGCTCTCTCAACTTCTATCCATCCACCTTATGCATTGATTACATTTTCTTCTTTGAATTAAATTCATTGGATACCTACATACAGCCTGTATGTGGCAACCTCAATGGTCAAGGACAGAAGCCATAGAATCAGGCTTTGGACAAACATGCTTAGCATTTGTCTTAAGATCTCACCTCATGTTAGTGGTCATTACAAGTCTTTTAATTGACCTCTTTTTCAAGCTGCCAAGACCATAGGTAAACGTTTTTTCGGACAAAATAAATTTATATTAAAACCGAAATAGAAGTAGAACTCAGTCAATATTCCTAGGACGAATATCATCCATGATTACACTTGTTCATTTAAGTGAAAAATTAGAACACCAATTAAACGAAAAAAAAGTAAAATTCTTCACACATCTAATATTCATAAAAGAACATTAAAGAATTTATTTCTAAATCTTACTCGGGATGTTCTATATAACTCTAAACGTGGTTCATCCATTCATAATTCTGGCGACATGATAATGCGTCACCCTAATCTATTTGGCAAGTTAACAAGTCGAATCAAAATCAAGCCTGCCATAGATTTTGCACCAAACTTTATCAAACAATCTGCTCATGTTTTCACTTTCTGAAATGTATGATAAATCTCAGACTCTAATTCCTTCGCGAGATGTCCACACACTACTACAATGTTGATGATTAATGATAGAATCATTATAGTGACAATTAGGATTAGTCGTTATTAAAACTTCATTAGCGACAAGATTAAAATGCCAATCGCTATTGGCAAAAAACAATAATAATATAGCATTAGCATCGACTGATGTCGTCAGTGGTGTCAATTTAATCGTAAAAAAAATCAATTACCGACAACACTAACATTATTAGCGACGACCAAGTATCGTCGATAGTGGGGTCTGATATTGAAATCACGAGTAAACCTTTTCCATTTTCATTTTAACCATTTCCACTTTTCACATGTTGGGTTGGTTTATTTTCATTGGAGGTCAACTCACCACCTTGGTATTTGGAAAGCTCTTTGGAAACAAAGAAGTCAAGCCTTGTAATTATGAAAGAGTGTATTGGGATACACATACTTGTTTTGGTATCTTCAAGCCATTAACTCAAAGGTTAAAGACGAATCTAATCCTTTCTTCAGTGATGATGCACCTGGTTTGGATGAACGACGCCTCCTTTATTAATAGTTGGGAACCAACTGGTATAGCTTCGATTGGTATTTGTAAGGATGGCATCATAAAACACAAGATTGTTAAAAGAGCTAGAGTCAATTCAGCGGCTGAGGGAGAAGCATGGGTCGTGCTTCAGGCCATGAGATCGGTTGCAGATCTCAGTATACAGAGTAGTTCATTCTACTCTGATAACCTTGATGTGGTTCAGGGTATTTTGAATCGAAGTGTTTCCAATTAGAGAATCAAACCAATTGTTAGTGAAGCACTAAGTTGGATTAAGAGATTTCCGTTGTGGAAGGTGATACATATTAAAAGGGAGTTTAACATAATCGCCGACAAAACAGCAAAACAGCAAAACTGACCAGGAAAAATGTGGACGTCTCAGGGTGTCAACAGATATCTATTGTTGATTTTTCTCTTTTGCTTGATAGGATCGCTTGTTCTAGATTGTAATCCTTTAAATTGACAAAAAAAATGGTCTCTCTCCTCCTCTCTTAACTCCTATATAAATAGAAACATTAGCTAACATTTTCAACAAGTGTGAGTAAGATAGAAACACTTAGAGAGTGAAATTTGAGAGCAAAAAAGATAGAAATCTGTAGAGGAGTTCCGCTAAATTTCTCTGCGGAAGAATATTGAGAGTCTCGGTTGGATGGTCAAATAAAGTCCGATCGAGATGGAATTTCGGCACGGTGTTCCTAACACATTTAAGTTCAAATCCAACGGTGGGATTGTTGTTCTAACTGTTGGAACTAAATTTATAGCCTCATTTCAGTCTTGATGAGTTTGTTCCAGTTTTGTGCATTCCATTAGTTGATGTATTCGGTAATCCTCTAGTGTTAATCCCATTATTATATTGTTATAGTGGAAGAATTTGGACCCTTGGTCCACTCGTGGTTTTTACCTTCTCCTTGAAGGGTTTTCCACGTAAATCTTTGTGTCATTTACTTTCTTTTCTTGTCTATTCATATCACGTAAATTGGGGAAAACGAGATCCAATCTATTTCCGCTATGTTTATTAGTGACTGATGTCTCCTCATTTGTGATAGATTTATGTTAAGATGAGACATCATTTTTAGTGTTTTAGAAGTCATAATAGTCGATTTTCTTGAGAATTAGTGCACTTTCCTATTTTGAGTCTTGATTTAGTGAATTATTATTTTTAGAGCATATTGGGTTTAATTGTTTATTTAGTGTGAAGCTTTAAAGATAATTATGCAAATTAATTAGAGTCCAAGTCAAAGACTACAACTTATGGAAAGAGATTAGCATGGAAATTGGAGATAAGGAAACAAAGGCTAAAAATATGGAAAAGGAAAAGCTGCCTAAATCTGAAATTCTGCAGCACACGCCTAAAGAAGTGGTGATAACTCCAAGAAAGAAGCTGATTTTGGTTAATTCCTTTCATAGGGATGTAGATAATTCGCTGAGGATTCTTTTGGTATATTATGGAGCAAAAACCAACCAATAACGAAGAAGATATGCTCAAAACAAGTCAGCGGAATTTATCTTTATTTCCATACGGATTTGAGTTGGGCTTGGAGTCCACTACTTAACTTCTCCCTCAAGAAAACGAATTAGGTCTTCTAAACACTTATAAATACACCCTTATATCACTTGTAAAAGCATCCTAGAAATCCTTGTCTCATAGTAATTAGTTCTTAAGGTTTTATTCTTCCAGTTTATTGTAGAGAGCAAGATGATGTCTTTTGTAATTTCTTTTAGTTTATTTCCATCAGGTATGAACTAAACTTCCCATAGCTTGGGTTTTGCATCATTTATAATCTATGAATTCTAATTCTTCTATCTAAGTTTCTTTGGGAATTACATGTTTTAATCTGATATTAGCTACTTACCTTTATATTTGTTTATGTGTTTTGATTTATTGTCTTTTCTAGAACTGATCACTTTAGGATTGTTTTAATAATAGTTAGATGGTCACCTTAGCTGGGTGTTTAACTATTGAACCACCACATAACGTCTAGTGTCCGATATTAGTCCTGACAAAACTAATTCTAACTAGATAGTTATTAGGGTTTGTTTTAATCACCATATCACCAATTGATTGAATTGTTTGCTTAGGGTCTTAGTAGCGTTTGATAACCCTATTTGAAACAGCGTCTTGGTTGTGCCGTAGCCCCCTTAGTCGCTCTCAAGGTCTAAGGAATGGGAATTTAGAATCCTGACTAAGTATACAAGAGCTAATATTCTCCCTTATAAACTAGATCTAATAGAAAGACTTAGAAGGATTAGTGCATACTAGCAAAACCTAAGCTATATCTCTCATCTCATATTCTTAGTATTTTTTTTTATTGTCTTTTATTTTCTTAGTTTAATTCTTAAATTCGAAAATCTATTGCTTTTATTTTCTGTCTTTAATTATTTACTTTTACTCGTTATTCCTACCCACGTGATTAACACACTTAAGTCCCTAAGAACGAACTCAACTTGCTAACTAAAACTTGCATACGTCTGGTAATACTTGCAGTACTGTGCCTGTCTAGGGTGAGAGTGCGTAGTTTTCTAGACTTTATTTTATCATATTTTTATCACACCCTAGGAGACACCAGTGACCTTTCCCAAAAAAGTGGTACCAGATTCGTGGTTCTTTGAACGTCTTGTGTGATATAATGGATGAATCTTCTAGTGTTTCAGGCATTATCAAATTGACGTGTTCGAATTATTCGTTATGGAAAATGAAAAGGGAGGATATCTTGTATTGCAAAGACTTTTACAAGTCCATTACCAGTGAAGACAAGCCGATGGAGTATAATGATTCTCAATGGCAAGTCTTACATCAAAAAGCCATCGGCATGATCCGACAATATATTGACCACATTTCATCTAGGATGTGACCAATTAGAGGAATGCACTAGAGTTATGGAACAAGCTCAACACAACGTTTGCTCGGCAAACTGGTGTAAACAAAGCCTCGCTTCTGAGAAGAATTGTGAAGTTGCAGTACAAAGATGGACGAAGTGTGGTCGAGCACTTGAATGAATTTCAAGTCTCACAAACCAGCTCAAGGCCGTTGGAATCACCTTGGACGGTATGGTATTGGCTTTACTTATGCTTAGTTCTCTTCCTGAAAGTTGAGAGACATTATTCATGTCCTTGAGTAACTCTATACTGAAGCTTTCCATGGAGATTGTAAAGAATAGTATTCTGAACGAAGAAGCTCGACGAAAGGATCTTAGCTTGTCGTCTCACTCAGATTCTAATTTTGTTGAGAGTCGAGAAAGAAACAAATCCTGAGACTCATCGTATTCCGAGAAGTCAAACTTCTGAGGTAGGTCCAAATCAAACACGAGAAAATCTCTTACTTGTTTCTATTGTAAGAAACATGGACACAAGAAAAACGAGTGTCGGAATTTTAAGCGTGATCATGGTTACAGTAACCTTGACAAGGTCGTAAACAAATCAAAACAAAAGGAAGAAAGAAATACATCGGCTATTGCAACCACCAAAGAAGTCTTTCTCATTGGTGATGACGGTTCCTTAAATCTTGCTTGTGGTTCGTGGGTTGTTGACTCAGATGCCGCATTCCATCTTACCTCACATCATAATTTCTTCTCTTCTTACACACTTGGTGACTTTGGGTCATGTAAGAATGGAAATGATGATTTTTCTCAAATCATTGTTATTGGTAATGTTTGTTTGGAGACAAATACTAGTTGCAGGTTGAAATTACGAGATGTGAGGCATTTCCAAGATATTAGGTTGATTCAAATATCTGCAGGGAAACTAGATAATGAAGGCTACTTGAGTTATTTCGGTGGATGAAAATGAAAGCTCACCCATGGATCATTGATCGTAGCTCGAGGTAATAAACAAAGGACCTTTTATATGATGCAAGCAAAGATCGAGAATAGAGAAGTTAATACCGTCGAGGATGATACCGAGCTATGGCATAAGCGGCTCGGGCATATGAGTGAAAAAGGGTTGCTAATTATCTAAAGGAAGAACCTTATCCCAGGTATGAAGAATACTTCTTTAAAACCTTGTGTCGATTGTTTGGCGTGTAAGAAACATCATGTAACGTTCAATCGAAACCCTTCATCGAGGAGAAAGAATATCCTCGATCTTGTTCATACTACTGTTTGCTCCATGACAGATAGATCACTTGGTGGTGCACAGTATTTTGTTACTTTTATCGATGATCATTCTAGGAAGGTGTCTTTCCCCTGAAGACCAAAGATCAAGTTCTTAAGACATTCAAGAGTTTCCATGCCAAGGTGGAACGAGAAACTTGTAAGAAGTTAAAATCTGTTCGATCAGACAATGGTGGTGAATATCGAGGACCTTCTGAAGAATACTGTCGAGAATATGGTATAAAGCTCGAAAAGACTGCCCTGGAGACACTGCGACTGAATGGTATAACCGAAAGAATGAATTGAACCATCTCTGAGTGTATCCGAAGTATGCTTTCTCATGCAAATCTGTCAAAGTCATTTTGGGACGAGGCTATGAACAGTGTCGTGTATCTGCTCAATCTTTCTCCTTCAGTTCCTTTGGACGGTGATATCCCAGAGAGAGTTTGGTAAGGAAGAGATGTTTCGTACAAACATTTGAATGTGTTTGGGTGTAGAGAATCTGTGCATATTCCGAGGGACGAAAGACTGAAGCTCGGAAGTAAAACCAAGCAATGTATACTATTGGGTTATCCTCAAGAAGAATTTGGTTACAAATTGTAAGATATTGTTGCTAAATTGTCCGAAGTAGAGATGTGGTATTCTTTGAAGACCGGACAAGAGAAGACTTTGAGAAACCAAAAAAGCCAAAATCTTCTGCTCCTACTATTACAGTGAACTTGGACCCAGTTCAACCTACGACAATAAACGAAGAATTTGGGGGAGACCAAGAGAATATCGATGATAATGCTCATCATGAACAAGAAGGTGAACCAAATCAACCTGTATAACAACCACCAAGGCGTGGTACCAGAATCCGAAGATAGAATACGAGGTATCCAGAAAACAAGTATGTGACGCTGACAGATCACGGGAACTCCAAAGCTTTGAGGAAGCTATGTCAGATCCACAACGTCAAGAGTGGTTAAAAGCCATCCAAGAAGAAATCAGCTCCTTGCATGAGAACCACACATTCGACTTAGTCCTTTTACTAGAAAATAAACTATCGTTGAAGAACAAATGGGTTTACAGGTTGAAGACTGAAGAGGGTAATCCACAACTGAGGTACAAGGCGAGACTAGTTGTGAAGGAATTTTGTTAGAAAAAAAGAATAAATTTTGATGGAATATTTTCTCCAGTGGTAAAAATGTTTTTTATCTGAGTTATCCTTGCTTTAGCTGCTAGCATGGATTTGGTGATTGAACAACTCGATGTTAAGACCGCTTCCTACATGGTGACCTCAAGGAGGAAATTTACATGGAGCAACCTAAGGGATTTCAGGTTAAGGTTAAAGAAGACTTGATATGCCGACTGAAGAAATGTCTATGTGGCTTGAAACAAGATCCTCGATAGTGGTACAGGAAGTTCGAGTGTTTCATGATAGACCATGGGTTCAACAAGACTTTGACCGACCACTGCGTATTCATGAAGAGGTATGACAACGATCATTCTTCTCCTTTATTTCGATGATATGTTTATCGTATGTCGGAACACAATAAAGATAATTGCTTTGAATAATGCCTTGAACAAAAAAAATTCTATGAAATATTTAGGACCAGCTAGACATATGTTGGGTATGAGAATTTCTCGAGATCGTACTAATAAGAAGTTGTGGTTATCACAAGAAAGGTACATCGAGAAAGTGTTGCAGAGATTCAACATGGACAAGGAAAATTCAGCTAGTTCTCCACTTGCTGGACACTTCAAATTGAGCTCAAAGAAATTTCCTACGAGGAAAGAAGGTCAAGTAGAGATGGGTAATGTTCCATATGCATCAGTCGTCCGTAGCTTGATGTATGTGATGGTATGTACGAGACCCGATTTAGCATATGTCGTGGGAGTTGTAAGTCCTTACCTATCAAATCAAGGAAAGGCACATTGGGCTGCTATTAAATGGATTCTCAGGTATCTCCGAGGACCTTCAAAGATGTGTTTGTGTTTTGATTTCGGGGAACCCGTGTTAGATGGGTACACCGATGCTGATATGGCTGATGAAGAGTTTTCTCGCAAACCCACATCGGGGTAAATGATGACTTTTAAAAGGGGAGTCGTGTCATGGAAATCAAAACTACAGAAGTGTATTGCTTTATCAACTACCGAGGCTGGGTACATCCCTGCAACCGGAGCTTGCAAAGAGTTACTTTGGATGAAAAATTTCTTCAAAGAATTGGTATCTGCACAAGAAGACTTCATCCTTTACTGTGACAATCAGAGTTCCATTCACTTGGACAAGAATCTTGCTTATCATTCTCGGACCAAGCACATTGATGTAAGGTATCATTGGATACGAGACCAAATAGAGTCGAATGTTTCAACTCGAGAATATCCATACCAACGATAATGGGGTTGGATATGGTGACAAAGAAGCTCCCGTTGAAGAAGTTTGAGATGTGTTGCTCGAATGCCAGGTTAGTCATTCCTCTAAACTAGTTTTAAAGGGGGAGATTTGTTGGGATGGTTCCTCTTCATTGGAGGACAACTCACCACCTTGGTATTTGGAAAGCTCTTTGTAAACAAAGAAGTCAAGCCTTGTAACTGTGAAAGAGTGCATTGGGATACACATGATTGCTTTGGTATCTTCAAGCCATTAACTCATGTATTGAATGGGCTCTCTCCTCCTCTCTTGACTCCTATATAAAGAGAAAAATTAGCTAACATTTTCAACAAGTGAGAGTAAGATAGAAATACTTAGAGAGTGAAATTTGAGAGCACAAAAGATAGAAATCTGTAGAGGAGTTCCGGTAAATCCTTCCGCGGCAGAATCTTGAGAGCCTCGGTTGGATGATCAAATCAAGCCCGATCTAGAAAAAATTTGGACACGGTGTTCCTAACACAGTTAAGTTCCAACGGTGTGATTGTTGGTCTAACGCCTGGAACAAAAGTTATAGCCTTATTTCAGGCTTGGTGAGTTTGTTCCAGTTTTGTGCATTCCATTAGTTGATGTGTTCGGTAATCCTCTAGTGTTGTCTAGAGAGAATCTCTTGTAATCCCATTATTATATTGTTATAGTGGAGTATTTGGACCCTTGGTCAACCCTGGTTTTTACCTTCTCCTTGGAGGGTTTTCCACGCAAATCTTTGTGTCGTTTACATTCTTTTCTTGTTTAGTCATATCAAACAAGTGGGGAAAACGAGATCCAATCTATTTTTGTTGCATTTATTAGTGGCCTTTCCCAACATCACATTATGCCTTTCATCCCCAACCCCTCTCCCGACCGCTAGCAGTTGACGTGCTCCTCCGCCGTTGAGAACACCATCCCGCCACCGTCCACAAGGCCATCCATGACACTATAAGTATTATATTCAACCCCTTAATTAATTTTGTTTATTTAGTTTATATTTTAGTACATTGATGCTTGTGTATATATGTGTGTATATATATATTATAAACTATAGGCTTTATTGTACCATTTGTGAAATTTGTGGGGATTTATAATAGAGTTCCATATATTTTAGGGTTTTAATGAAATTATTTGGGTTGTTTGTATTAAATTTCAAAAAATTTAGGTTGTACATGTGAAATTTTTAAAACCTTGTGGGTTATATATGTGAATTCGAAATTGTAGGGCGAAACTGTAATTTTTTGAATGAATGTTCGATTTGTATGAATATTTTGTTGTTTAAATGATAAAATATAGGTTAGTTCATATAGTATAGGGTATTATAGTGTGATTTAGTTTACAAAATTTAATATATGGACTAAAAGTGCAATTTTTACATTCAAATAAGGACCTATAGTGCAAAGTTTAACCGGATCGTTATGCGTTCGATTTCTTTGGTTTGTATGATATTTTGTTGTTTCATTAGTAAAATATGTGTTAGTTTGTATATTATAGGGTCTTCTAGTGCAATTTGGTTTTAAAAGATTAATATAGGGACTAACAGTGCAATTTTTACATTCGAATAGGGACCTATGGTGCAAAGTTTTAACGAATAGTTCTAGGCTTCGATTCATTTGATTTGTAAGAATATTTTGTTGTATTAATGATAAATTATAGGTTACTTCATCTTATTGTGCAATTTATAAAAATTTAATATAGGAGTAGTTCAATCTTGAATATTTGTCAGCATAGTTCCTTATCTTTGTATATTTGATAGTTTAGTCCCTTATATTTTTATACATTGACAGTTGAGCCCCTTATCTTTGTAAATTTTAACAATGTAGTCCCTTGTTTTTTATATTTGACGGTCTAGTCCCTTATCTTTGTGTATCTGACGGGTAGTCACTTATCTTTGTATATTTTATAGTTCAGTCTCATATCTTTGTATATTTGACCATTTAGTCCCTTATCTTTGTATATCTGATAGTTTAATCACTTATCTTTGTATAATTGATAGTTTAGTCCCTTATCTCTGTAGATTTTGACAGTTTAGTCCATTATCATTGTATATTTGACATTTTAGTCCTTATCTTTGTATTTTTTTTGCAGCTAAGTCACTTACCTAAGTATTTCTTACAGTTTAGTCCCTTCACTTTGTATATTTTGACATTTTAGTCCATTATCTTTGTATATTCAAAAATTTAGACCCTTATCATCGTACATTTGATAGTTTAGTCCCTTATCATCGTATATTTGACATTTTAGTCCCTTATCTTTGTATATTTGACAGTTTAGTCCCTTATCTTTGTATATTTTGATAGTTTAGTCCTTTATCTTTGTATATCTGATAGTTAGTCCCTTATCTTTGTATATGTAACACCTTAGACCGTTATCTTTGTAGATTTTTGACAGTTTAATCCCTTATCTTTGTATATTTGACATGTTTACTCCCTTATCTTTGTAGTTTTTGATAGTTTAGTTCCTTATACTTGTATATGTGACAGTTTAGACCTTATCTTCATAGAATATGATTGTTTAGTCCCTCAACATTGTACATTTAGACAATTTAGTCCCTTAAATTGTTAATATGTATAATTGCATGATAGGTACATGTACTAATACAAAAATCATTATAGGTCTATGTACAGTGAAAATGTTGTACTATAGTTCTTCACCTTAGTTGTAAAGGGGCCAATAGTCCCCTATATTATGCATGTCAAGGTAAATTTTAATTAAAATACACTAATAGTTTCACTTATCCTTAGATGAAAAAAGAATCCAGGTTACTAGAGTCTCCTGCCACTAAATAATACTTGTGGAGAGTTTTGTGATACTTCTCCTAAATCATGGACTAGGAACTTATATGATTGTTTCGAGAAGGTATCTTACCACTATGATAGTGGTGGCTATGAACTAAAAGTTCATTGCTTTTTGTTCCATGACAGTCAGGTCATATCGAGTCCAAGAATCAAAATCGGGCATTTCCAAAAGTCTAGGCATCAGGTCGTTTCCTAGTGTAGGATATGTTGGCAGTATGTAGGAAATAGCTGAGAGTGTGTTGATTATTGGATAAGATATCATATTTATAAGAGTCGTGGATGTACTGATTAGGAGTACATTCGATCAAAATATTACGGTTTTCTGTTGTTTGATTAGCTATATAAATTTTCCAATATTGTAGACATGATTTTATTTAAGAAGCAGTTTAATTTTTTTTAGTTCCTTTTAATGAAAGTGTGTTTGGAACTCAATATATGGTTCTAAGGGATGAATAGGATTTTTCCAAATTAAAATTTTACTAAGCAAGATTAAAACAAAAAGACTTACTTTTTGTGTTTTAATATTATGATGCAAACTTAGCTACTCAATAGTTCTAAGGGCAATAAATCAAACAATATGACAAACTATGAATAATAGTCAATATTTGATAAACTATAAAGCATAAGTGACATGCATGAATTAAAGGCTTAATGGAAGAAGACAAATACTAGATTTATAGTGGTTTGGTTCCCTTACATCTAGTACCTAAGGTATGGCCACCCTTAGGATTTCCAAGATCATCCACTCAAACTCTTTGTATATTTTAAAAGTGAGACTAAAAACCTTCACACTTTATTTGAACTATCCCTTTGAATTAATACTAGTGTAACTTCAACACTACTCATTTTCTCCACCACTAGGACACACATATCCTTCTCTTGAGACAAAAGAGGAAAACACTCCTTGTAGTTTTGTCGATTACAATCTAACCTACTAGATCTATACTCCTAGATGAATAGGTATATGAAGTGTATGGCCTAATAAAAATGTAACATGTTGATGAATAATGAAGGTTGGTTGCAAAGTGAACTCTCCCACTTTTTGTGCTTGAAAAGCCTTTTTGAATAATGATAATGTGATAGGTTAACCTTTCCAAAAGTGATAGATCTTGTATTTATAGAAAAATTGGATCAAGCTTTCTCTCCAAGGATTTTGTTAGAATTTGAAATTTTTGCTCAAGTGTCCTAAATTTTGATCGGATACGCGCTGCTAAAACTGTCATCTCTAACAGGTAGGTAACGAATATAAAGAAACAACCCTAATTTGACTCCTCGGGGTCCGCTCTTTTTCGCGAATCTATATATCTTCAATGTTAGACTCTTTCATAATGTTCATACCGCAGGTATGGTCTAGGTTTCGTAGGGGTTCCAGACCTAGTTTTTTGTCTTCTCTTCATATGATCTTCCCAACTCCACTCTATAATAAATTTAGCATTATGCCTAGTATACTTCTGGAGGTATGTTCTTCAGTTCTTATCAACTCCAATCTCTAATAAATTTAGGCATTTTGCTTTGTCTTCACTCAAAGGTCCATATCGCATTGTCTTTTTCATCTTAAACTGGTTTGCTTTTGTATTCTGCTCCACGTTTTTCTGGTGTTCCATCTATCTTCATCTTTGTTGGAGTTAGCAGTTAATTCATTGTGTATCCTTGATTATCAACCAATCAAAAGACGACAATTGGGCTAGCTGTTTTATTGGTACTTTGATAATTATTATCGTGTTCCTGATTTTTTTGTATATAAATTTTATATCATATAGATGGAAGAAGTTGTTTCATAGTCTCACATGAGGGACGGTGGTGGATCGATTCAACTTGTGAATCCCCTAATATACATTCTGAATGCACCACCCCAGATATATATAGTTTAGTAATTAATCACCATACTATATTTGTTTAATTGATTATGTTTTATGAAGGAAAAATAGTCAAAAAGAAAAGAGAGAAAGAAACCGTACAATCGGTCGACAAGGCCAAGGTGGCATATAGGGGTTAGATCCACAGCGATTTTGTATCCTCGATCATCCTTGGAACCCAGTCTCAGACACCAAAAGTGTATGAGTATGGTCATTGGTTCTACAGTATACAAGTATGTGCCACGTGTCTCTAAAGCGTGGAGCGATATTCCTAAATATAATCAGAAAAATGAATTTTATCAAATACATGTAATTACATATTTGCATTCCTTTTATGCCAATTTTTAGAATAGTATATATTTTTAACAAAAAAATTGGTTAGACATTGGATGCATGATTATTTTGATCTCTGAGACTGGAAGACCTAGAAACTTTGGGCAAACATATTACGTCGATTGACGGGCTTTTGTGCTTCTCGCGATCAGGACGACAAGTACAACATAAAAATGATTTATATTAGTTGGGCCTAAAGCCATCGGGGAATGCCAATGAAGACTGGCAAAATTGTGTCGAATATTGGTAGTCTGAGGCGTTCCAAGTACGCATTGTTTTCGTATTTAACAAGTATTTGTATGAATATATAATTATATTGTAAACATCCAAAAAAATCAAAAGCAGTGAAAGTAAATAAGGGGAAATGGGGAGTGCCCATTGGACATAGGTCAGACAATTTCTCTCAAAGTTACGAAGAGCTACTTGAATTATATGTTGATTTATTATTAGATTAAGTCGTGCCATGTGAAAACATTAACTAATGTATGAAACGAGTTGGAGATAAAGAAAAATAAGTTGCCAGCGAACAAGTGTATTGGAACAAGATGTACAACCTACACTTCCATCTTTATCACGATTCTACCATGAGATTTGTTATAGTGAATATGTTAATTTATGGACGGACATATGCTTTCATGCCCCAGATGTAAATATCTACTACACTATTTTAATTGGAAATAACATGTATTAAACTTGACCGGTGAATATGTGCTTAGTTCTTGTAAAAGACCCCACTAGGAGGGGATCTACTTGCTCAATTCACGCAACTGTGAGGGGATCTACTCGCTTAATTCACGCAAGATGCATCATTTAGATGTTCATTCTCCACGCTTGTGTCGACCAAGTTGACGAGTAAGGATCCGGTCAAATCGGTGATTTAAGTTGATAATAAGGTGATGGTTAAGGGATCTAGGAGTTAGAAGGCTATTGTAGGACATGTGTCAAAGAGATAGAGGAAACGTCTACTACCACCGGCCTTGATTTTGTTTTCATGATTTCGAGGACATGCTCGACCAGGTTAGCATCTACAACACCGACCGATCCATCAACTACAACACCGACCGATCCATCAACTGTATATGATCAGGTCGAACTTCGAGTGGGATGAAGAAGCCCACGGCGAAGCCAGCAATTGTCGGAGTGGCTATTTGTTGTGTTGAAGAAGCCTAAAGATTATAATGAAAATTTATAGAAAAAAACTACGAGATAGAAGAAACTGCTTGGAGATGAAAGCTTACGGAAGAACATGTTATAGGGTGGCGTACAAGAGTGCAACTTAGTTGGCGAATCACAGCTTAACCCATCAAGTGAGATGTGTTCTTTATTATGAGCTACAACTTGAGTCTAGTAGAGACACCACAACAATCCTGTGTAGTTAAATTTACTCCCTTAAAGATAGGGTAAAAACAATCACACTCTGTTGTACTACTATGCTCTAATAATATATTGGTAGACATTAATAATGGCCCAATCATAAAAGAGAGAAGAAAATCATTATCATATTCAAGTCAACAAAATACTCTAACATGGTAGAAAATAGAAATTCCATAAGCGATGATTATAATTCTTCTGAAGATCGCGAAAATTTCTTACATGAAATGGCTAGAGAAATTGAAACAAATGGTGTTCCCAAACATAATCAAAAGCCAAAATGAATCTAAAACGTTTGAAGAAATGAATTATTGAAATTCTAGAGATGGCATTGAAGACAATTACAAGTTTTTGGAGTAAAAGAACAATAACCAAAGGGTCTATTTGGTATATTACAATTGATAGCGTAGCAACAAGGAGTAGCAGCTAAACAGTAATGATTTGCCCCAACACCACTACAACAAGTGCAAACTGAACAAATCTGAAAACTCCCCCCTAGCTTTCTTCTCCTCTCATTCAACATCATTTTCATCCCGTCAATTTCTCCTTTTTCTCCTGCTTCAATATATGGCACCATTTCTTCTTCCATAGCCATGTTCTTGGCCTATAAAGTACAAACATATAAACATTCAATTTACAATTTCCAAAAAAGTATAGAATAAGCATATAACCAAGAACTTACAAAACAAAATATGGGTTCTTGAAGAGTGATAATGAAGATAGGCAAAAGAATCCAGCTAAGAAAAGCTACCATTTTTTCCTTTTTATTTTGGATCAAATATGGGTTTTTTCCCCTATATTTGCTAGTATAGTTATAGTGAAGTGGGATTTAATGGCATTGAGATGTGAAGAAAATGTTGGAATTTTGCGGAGGCTTTTGAATAGTTTTGATGGAAGTGAGATTTGGGAAGATGTGAAAGAGTAGAGTGAATGTGAGAGGTGCTTTGGGTTTACAATTAGGAGAGTGGTGAGGGCTAAGTGCCCACACAAGCTGGTGAGTGTGAAATGTCATTGTTTGATGCACACCATAAAGCCAAACATTTGTTTGTATACCGTCAAGTCTTGTGCCACGTGATGGTAGGACTAGGAGGTGGAATATCAGTCCGGTCCTTAATTAACTTTTTTTTTTTTTATTCTAGAGTGAAACAAGACTTGTCTTATATACGTTCGGTAAGTATAAACGAAAACATAAAACTCGAATTCTATTGACTTTCACCTATGTGTGATTCTAAGGTACTCCTAAGCTATCTAATTGTAGTCATTCCATGGTGTGTATGTGTTCAGGGACGGAGCAGATATTTATCTCAAGAGTTAAAATTTCGTGAGAAATATTTGGGGTTATTTTTTAAATTTGGTGGGTTAAAAGTGTAATATTTAGGCCGGAGGGGTTTAATATTTAAACTGGAAGGAGTAATATATAGGTCGGGGGGTTATTATATTTATTTTCTTAACGTTTTTTCCTTCAAAAAATATGACAAATTCGCATTACACCCGGAGATCCGGGACTGCATCCCCCACCCTCCCCTACATCTGCCCATGTATGTGTTCTTGATCTATTTTTTTTGTACATAGGTGTTCCGGACGAGTTTACACGCACCATGACTAATCCCACAGGGATATACATACCTCATCATGCATATTCCTAGGTAATTCAGGGTACCCATGTTCCTTCCTTTAAGTGCTGAAGAAATAGCAAGGTCCTGGCCAGTTGAGCTAACACAACTGGTTGTGTTCTTGATATGTTATCAATTCAACATATTGGTTTGCTCATAATATTATAACGTGGGTGTAACCATGTTGTATCTTTATAAATCTAATCACACTCCAATTATTAGAGAATGGGGATTGTACATGCGTTTAAGGTGTGCATGGGCCAAACACTTACACTTATTGGAAAAGTTCAATCTGACCCCTATCTAGCGACGGGTCTTTATTTTTGAAATTCGATCTAACGGGTTTTCTAGACGGTTTTGGGCAGGGCTTTTTATGATTTTGAAGCAAACTCAGACTAAACGAAGTTATATTAACTCTATATGCAATTTATATTTAGATTATGTAAAAACCTGAAAAATCCTACTATAACGCACCACAATCACAATGGTAATTAAATACTAAGGTTCATACTTTGAGTATCTCAAAATATTTAGGAATTATTTCATATGGAATAAAAGAAAACAAAATCTAAGAGAGGCATAATTAAAGACAACGTGGAAAGGTAGTGAAAGTTACACTAATTATGATGACAAAACTGTGAAATAAGGCGGTGTAGATGAATTCCTTACCTTTTTTTCCCTTCCCTCAACTTTTCTTTCTCCAAAATATAATAAATGGTCTGTTTGAGGCTAAAAACTCGTATATATATAGTCCCCAACCACATTTTTTCTCAATTTGGACAACTTAATTCAGTCAAAAGTGGTCCAATGGACTCTCCTAAATCTAGACAGTTTTGGATCTTATAATTAAACCATCCACAACTTATTCAATTCAATTCTAAATAGAAATCACTATCTTCTCACATGATCTACACATGAAGGGCTATCTTGATATCAAATTTTATGATCAGTTTTTTTCACCAATTATGAATTATGACCTTCAAAAGTTGATGAAAACATTATGCTGTAATTCCTGTTGAGTTTTAAATGGTCTTCTCGACTCTTTTTTCAACTTGTTTTGGGTTTCTTCGTGACTTTTGACTTCCTAACTTCATCTTGGGGTCTAAAACCATCCATGTACCTAAGAGTTTCACACTTCACATACAAATTGTCTCATGCTCCAAAAATACATATATCATACAAGATTAGCTAAAACTCAAATAATGGAATAAATTCCACAATTAAACCTAAAAATAAACCCAGATGATATCTATTAAATCTCTAGATCTATCAAAAAAGGAGAGATATCAAGATCCACAACTCAATATTTTGTCTTCCTGACAAAATAAACACAACAGAGAGTCCCAAAATCAAGAATCCACAGGGGGAAAATGTAATAACCCCAAGATATAAAATGTACAACAAGTCTTATATGGTATTACTCAATAAATAATTCATAAATATACTATCCTAAACATAATAAACATGTTATAATTCCAAGAGAGATTTGCTTAATTATACAAAAAGGGACACTAAAATACTTAGCTCGACGTGGCAGCTATATGGTGATCATCGATCCTCCCATGATGTGTAGTGGCCTACTAACTCGCTTCTTTTCTACTTACTCGTTATTCAATCACACAATAGGGTATTTTTTTGTTATAGTGTATGGCTTAAGGTAGGTATGATATGTATTTTTGGCTAATATAGAGTAAGATTTTAGCCATTTCCTCACAACCGAACACCAGACCGCCTAAAAAATTGAGTTAGCACTAAAAAATGTACTCACTCATCCCGTTTTTATGCTAATTAGCATCTCCAATTTTCCACAAATCTTTCTTCTTCATGTTCAAATACTCATTTGCCAGATTCTTTTATTTTCAGCAAATATTTTCCGGTGTTCTTTATTTTGCAAGTCAAACATGAATCTTTTTTTATGTAAGACATCATGTTGACTTATTTTCATTTGTTTTGGTTTTCTCTTTTCGGCTTTTTTTTTCTTTTCTTGAATCCCGACAATGGTCATATGAAAGTGAATATATATACATATCACCATATAGGCGTAACACCCACCCATATGTATCCTAGAACCACGAACACCCACCACCTCAAACTCAAGTTCAATATGATTAGTAACAATGAATTGTGACTTGAGAGCAGGTCTGACGGTAAAGTCCTACACACTAAGGGGTATCGACTTATAATAAGGGATAACAAAGAAAAAGGATTCAGGCTCAGAAGGGCTAAGACATATTAATAATGTTATTTGGTCATCAAGCTAAAGGGCACAAGTGGCTAACAAATAAATAACTACCATAGTCATTTTCATATCTATGTGATAACATTCCTTATTCTCGTCAAAGTTGCAAGAAATTAGGTTTTCCACTAGGTCAAATCTCACGTTCGGAAGGGATATTCCCTTGTTTTGATTAACTAACCACTTGATAGTCAAAAAGTCAACTTTATTAACCATTACACATCGTTGTTAAATACCGTAAGAGTAACTATACTAAACCAATCAATGCTTCAAATTTGATCAACGTTGAATGCATTAATTCTTGATCGACTCAAAATAATCAAAAAATTGTAATAGACAAAAAAATTGTTCTGTCTTTATGAATTCAACAAGAACCTGGGATTCCATATAGGGAAAAACCTGAAAAGGAAAACAATTACAAGTCAGTAATGATGGGATCAAACCAGTTAAGTATAATGATGGGATCAATCCTTTGAGTTAGGGTGTAAGACATAACAACTAATTCCTAACAAAAACTAACAACTAACACCTCACAAAAAACTAATTAAAGAACAATGCAACAACTAAACTCTAAGTTCTAACAAAAAAATTGATTATAGTTAATGCGACTGATCCCATCAACATACACAAACATTATCTAACTGGATCAAAATCTTAAAAAGTCAGTGCACAGTGTCACAATTAAAGACAAATATTGATGAGACTAATCGCAACAGCATACACAACACCTGAAACGGAACAAAACCTAATATAAATACCCAATCCCATCAGTAAAAAAACACAACAGTCTCATCAGTATACACGATAAACTCCAAAACCTTATGTAGATAGTCCATATATCACTTATGTTGATGAGACTAATATCATCAGTATACCTAACAAAACTTCAAAAAAATATCAAAACAATCTATTATTACATTGAAGATAACAATCTGTAATTACATCGAAAGATAACAATATGTAATCACAATGAAAAACTATAAAAGTTTATTAGTAGAAGATAACATTGAAAGACTGATTAAAGATAACAAATAATCACAAACATTGTATTTAACACAGTTTCTAGCATGTACAGTTAAAATAACTAGACAATTGAAATCAACTCAGTAATTGAAAACACCTTGACAATTACAGAAATTGAGAGTTTCAACAGAAAAATTGAAATGGCCATTATACAGGAATTTTAGTGGCAAGTTAAAACCTTCAATAACGAAACATCAATGGTGAGTTAACCTTCACCGAGAAATTGAGTTTCAACATAAATGGAGAAATGACCTCAACGGAGAAAGAGTTTCAGTGTAGGAGATTCAATGGAGAGATTTTATCTTCAATGACGAGTTTCAATAAAGAGTTTTGATAATGAATTGTGAGGCAATTGTGAGCTTGAGAGCATTTATTAATGGGCTTCTGACGAAAAGCTAATAAGATTGATTAACAAGGATAATATTGTTTTATTTGTCTAGCAAATGAAAACTAATGAAGGGTAATTTAGTCAAAATAAGGATAATATTATAAAGATAATGATGTTTTAGGGCATAATTTTATTAAGTGATATTTTAAACCAAAAAATTAGTTTTGTTGTATTTTTGGGTCATAATCCAAAAAACAAATACTATAATATTATTAAGTAATGTTAAAAAACATTGCAAGCCTCAAATTTAAAATAGATACTTGTAAAAAGAATTGCAATAGTTTTATAAGCTGGTCTTTAAAAGATTGATAAAGTTAAGATTTAAATTTCGTATATTAAAAAGTAATTGTTTTTTAAAATGTTAAAATATAAGAATAAAGTTAAGTTAAAATTTCTTTTCAAATCACAAGCGTATGGTTTTATGTGTATTTTAAAGCATAAATGTATGGCCTAACCGTTTAGAATGGGCTAATTATTTTTTGGGCAAAAACTATACTATATTATGAAATCTTACGGGTTCAAGGGGGCTTGAGCCCCCAGGGCCCAAAATGAATCCGCCCTCGCTTGTACAAGAAGTCTTATGAGGTTTTCCTCCAACGATCTCCAACTAGGCTATGGACAAATATTATTTGGGATTCGAGTGTCACACCAAAAAATATGATAATTATGTGGATGGTTGTGAAAAAACGATTGTGCATAAAAGATAGAATGGTTTACATGGAGTTTGACCTAGTTTGTAGCATGTATGGAGATGACTTTAGAATAAATGAGCATTTAGTTTTTGAATGCTCTTTTTTGTTAGGGATATTTGGAATGATATAAAGATTTGTTTGATATAATAAAAGAGATAAACACTATTTTGAACTCAATTAAATGGTTTAAAAAGTTGAAAGATGAGAAAACTTGGATGAAGAAAACTAGTCACATCGCTTTTGCGGCATCGATCCATCTAGAATGCAAGAAACTAGCTAGCTATTGAGCATGTCACCCCTGGTTCGAGAAACTATATTTAGAAATGTGAAATTGTGCACATTTAGGATTCCTAATTTTTAATCCCCATTTTTTTTAATACAATGGAGGTCTTAAGACCGTGGAAAAAAGATCTAATTCATGTTCAACAAATCTGCAATGTCTGGCGTGAAAACTCGTTCAGGTGTTTTCAATCCCACCATATCCTTAGTAAGTGAAAGTCCTAGAGGGGGGGTGAATAGGATTACTAATAAGATTAATGCCTAATTAAAAAAATCTTTTGGACAATTATAAGTTTAAGAGAAAAACTTCTAAGTCAACTAATTAAACCAAACTCCTATATGATCATGCAAAGGTAAGATAGAGTTTAGATATAAAAGTATAACAAGTAAATCGACAATCCAATATCTTAAAACTACTCTAGAAGACTATATGTTAGATATCCTAGATAAACACTATCATATAACTCAAGCTAGCATATTATCAAACATATAGAGTGCGGAAAGTAAATAGAGTAGGGATAGAAAGATACACACGATTTATAGTGGTTCGGTTTCCCTACATCCACTACCTAAGGAAGCCTCCTTAGGATTTCAAGCTTTTCACTAAGCTTCCGTGTCTCTCTTAACCGGGTCGAGAACACAATAACCTTTACAAACTCTTCGATAACACGAAGGACAAACCACTTGTGTAATCACAACACAAGGACACCAAGTATACTCCCTATACTTGAATTCTCTCTTAATCTATCTATTACAAGACCTAGACTTAAGAGGATAGCAACAAAGTGTTTAAAGGTTTGCTAATAAAAGCTTGTAACTAAAACTCCTAAAAGAGTGGATATGACTATAAGCTTGTTTACTCCTCTTGAGTGGATAGAACCTTGTGGCTTAATTGATTAACTCCTTGAAAGGATTTATAAGCACACTAAGATTGAATTTGACTATGTATAGCACTTGACACCTTCTTGAATGATAGCAATTAAGCCCCTTAATGTTTGTAATTAGTTGGTGTGTTTGTAGCCTTCAAAGAGCTTCAATTTATAGTAGAAAATGGCTTCCAACGGTCATAAGACTTGGTTCCAACGGATCTATTAATCTCCCAACGGATATATTTCTTATGACTTGTCTTTTGTGCAGAAAACCCTTTCTTGCGGTGTACCGCAAGATTCGTGCGGTGTACCGCGCTTCAATGGTTTGATTTTCTAGCATACTGACGGGCTAGCCTCTGCACCGCGCCCTGGTCCGCAAGCTTGGTCCGGTGTACCGCACCGGTGTACCGCGCCAAGTAATTTTGAAGGATAATGACTTGGATCAATAAATCTTCTTCACGAAAGTTGTTAGAAACATCATTCTAAGAATCTTTGAAGTTGATCACTAAAGCTAAATCTCAATATACATAAAGATAAGGTTAATAGCATTTGTATGAGAATTAGTAGCTTAAGATAAAACAATAAAGATGATCAACATGATAAAGAAAGAGCTTTTTGATGAATTAGAGTGCAAGAAAGAAAGTAAAAAACAATAGAAATTAGCACACTAAAACACAAGAGGATTTGTCACATTAAAACAACCTATTAAGGGAGGCTATATGCCAACAGTAAGCACTCTCCAAATCTCATCTGGAGGATTAATGAAGGTAGAGTAAACATTAGTTTGCCTAACGCCCAACCACGCTAACCAATCAGCACAAGTATTTACCTCTCTCTATATACACTCTTAATTGAGAACAAAGTGTTTCTTTTCATAATTCTCCGAGTCCCTTCTATCCAGAATGCAACTGGTACTCTCCCCTTCTCCACTTGGAATATCGCACTTATAGCCTCTTACAAGTCCACCTTCGCCACCAACTCTTTCACCTTGTACGCGACTGCCATACAAAGACCCTCATTTACCCCTGCTAGTTCCGCTACAATCACCATGGAACAAATAATCCTTATGGAGAACCCTTGTATCCACTTACCATCATTATCTCTTAGCACCACTATCGCTTTTCCTCTCCTTTGCGTCTCAATACAATTTTATCCATGTTGAGTTTAAATCAACGGTTATTTATCTTTAATTAGTGGATGATAATGAATTTTTTATTGATGTGCACTAACTAGCTAAATGTTCTAGTTTTGAGGTTTACTTTAATCTTTTGAATTCAATTATATGTATTTTTTTTTCCATTTTCAAGTATATGTAACTTCTTGTAAAATATAGTGTTTCTTACTTTTAACGCAATAAAAAAAAAAAAAAAGAGTAAGAACTCATTTATTTTTATTAACTTATCAAATGCAGAAGGGATATTGATCTAGCAAAATGATTGACCGAAAATAAAAAATCTAGCAAATGTTTTAATTCTTCTGAAAATTTCAGAAATCACCTTTAAGGAGACAAGTCAAAATTCTAACACAAATTAACGCGTTTCCTCTCTCTTAGAATTTTGAATAAAGAAAAGAGATGCCAAGGCGATCGGGTGGAGGTGGTGGTGGTCGCAGGGCCGTCGATGATGACTTCTTGGCGTCTCCGCTGACTCGCGCGGTCAACAAAGTCTTCATTTTTGCCCGATTCGCCGAGTTCGAGATTCTCTTCGTCCTCTTCTTTCTCATCGCTTTTATCATCTTTAAAGATCTGGTAATTAGCTCTTTTTTCTTACCCATTTTATGTGATTTTTATAATTCATTTGAAGTTTTAAGTGCTTTTGCTTGTTAATTGATTTTATGTACATTATATTACCCAATAGTGATGAATTGGTCCCTGTATTATGCGGAAAAGCCAAGTATAATATACTTTTGCATTGAACATGCCCCTCCACTGGGTATGTTTGGCCATCTCGACTAACACATATGATGCTTTTCAGTAATTCAACAATTACCTTTTGCCCCATTTGGTTTGACCATAACAGTTACTTCATAAACCTTTCACGCCAGGCTCAGTTCGAAGAATATAGTTAATTTATAATATTATGAACACAATTCCGAAATCCACGTTTAAGCTTCCCGATCAATTAGTGTTTACATAAATCAGATTAGTTTAGCCATATCAGCTCCCAAATTTCGGTGATTGTGATAGTGGGCAATTTAAGATTGTTAAAGGGTAGAAAAACATAAGGTACATTGAAATCTTACAATGCCTGTAAATGTCCAAAACTTCATGTTAAGTGAGCTCTAAAAATATACCCATTGAACTTATTTTAGTAAAACTCTTGCATAGTTGAATCTGAACTGTGTTATATAGACTCTTGTGTATGTATACTCTCGTTTGACATATATTAGCGTTTGTTTCTCTGTTTACTTTCTTTAGGTTCTCTTTTATGCTAAAGTTGCAGTTTTATGTTTGCTTTTTGTATGGTTAGATATATGAATCTGCTTTGATGTCTGTTCATTAACTTGGAATATATATAAAAAAATGCTCTCTCAATGAGTGTTTTCATGCCATATTATTGGATAAAAAAGACACATATTTACACGAGTTAATTTTAGTTCTCCTCTGGCTATACTAACAACTTGTATATATATATATATATATATATTTCGATCTATCAACTCGTGTCATTTAATTTGCAGACTTCAAGACCAGAGTACAATCAAATCTTAGTGAAGAAACCGGGTGGACCTGATTGGTGGAAAGAATAGAATTCAAGGGGCGTTATTGGAAACTTTCTTTGTAGTGTCGATTATATGCATTTCCATTTGATTTTCTTTTTATTTCCTTTTGTTAAGATCTTCACAACTCTTCGTCCTTTCCTTTCCTTCTCTTATAGATAGAATTCTACTTAATGTCAAAGTTAGCATGTGTATATGAGAGGTAATTACTGAAATACATAGTAATCTTCTACACAGATTGTGTTGTTTAATTATATTTGGGAGATAGCGGAAATTAAATCTGTACTTTTTGAAATATTATATGATGCTTTGGGAGTTTCATCTACTTGTTATTCAACTTCTAGTATTGATTTCTCGGTGTAGTCGCTCGAAGTATTTGTCTTACGAGATATATGTAATTCATGTCATGGAAAAAAAATTAAGCATAAAAGCTCCTATGTCTTTTAAACCCTAATATGAATATGTAGTCTAATCCTTTGATTTGTAGTCCTATCCATGAAAACTAAGATTTCGTTTGTTTTTTAAGTGATAAGTACGGAATAAACAACTTAATAGAACTTAGTGCCTGTTTTGGAAGTGTTTTTTTGGAAAAGCATTTAAAAGTGTTTCTACAATTTCGTTTATTATAGGCTTTTAAACCCATTCCCCTCGACGAATTTGCAACTTTCTCTCCAGCTAAACCTTTTGTAAGCGGATCCGCGATGTTATCTTGCGATCTTATATAGTCGATTGTGATATAACTCCATTGGAGAGAAGTTGTTTGACGGTATTATGTCTGCGCTGTATATGTCTAGACTTACCATTATACATACTACTTTGTGCCTTTCCAATTGCCGATTGGCTATCACAATGAATACATATAGCCGACACAGGTTTTGACCAACTTGGAATATCCTCGAGGAACTGACGGAGCCGTTCCGCTTCCTCTCCAGCCTTGTCCAATGCTATGAACTCGGATTCCATAGTGGATCTAGCTATACATGTTTGCTTAGTGGATTTCCAAGACACGGCTGCACCTCCAAGAGTAAAGACATATCCACTAGTGGACTTTGTGTCTTTAGAGTCAGATATCCAATTCGCATCGCTGTAACCTTCCAATACAGGTTGATATCCTGAATAGTGCAAGCCATAGTTCGAAGTGTATCTCAAATACCTTAGAACTCGTATAATAGCTTTCCAGTGGTTGTGCCCTGGATTGCTAGTATATCTACTTAGTCTGCTTACTGAGTATGCAATATCGTGTCTTGTACAATTCATGATGTACATGAGACTACCGATAATCCGAGAATATTCTAATTGAGATATTCCTTCACCAGTATTCTTTGTTAAAGGTATAGTAATGTCCATAGGTGTTTTCACTTGATCTTTAATCTTTGAAGAATCGATCAAGTAATTTCTCAATATAATGTGATTGAGATAACATTATACCTTTAGATGTCCTGGTCACCTTTATACCCAAAATGACATCTGCAAGACCTAAGTCTTTCATGTCAAACTTACTGGTCAACATCTTTTTTGTGATATTTATGACATTGTTATTGCTCCCAATAATTAGCATGTCATCCACATATAAACTCACAATAACATATTCTTTTTCAGTTCCTTTTACGTAGACACATTTATCACATTCATTTATTCTAAAGCCACCTTCCAACATGACTTTGTCAAATTTCATATGCCATTGTTTGGTGCTTGTTTAAGTCCATATAACGACTTTACAAGCTTACAAACCTTCTTTTCTTTTCCAGGAACGACAAAAACTTCGGGTTGTTCCATGTAGATTTCTTCTTCTAAATCTCCAATTAAGAAGGCCGTCATAACATCCATTTGATGTATCTCGAGATTAATTATAGCTGCTATGGTTACTAACATTCTAATGGATGTTATTCTCGTTACTGGTGAATATGTGTCAAAATAATCAAGGCCTTCCTTTTGACTATAACCCTTGACTACCAGTCTTGCCTTGTACTTATCAATTGATCCATCAACTTTCATATTTCTCTTGAAAATCCATCTACACCCTAAGGGTTTATTTCCAGGAGGAAGATCAACCAGTTTCCATGTATGATTTTGCATAATGGATTCAATCTCGCTATTTACAACCTCTTTCCAATATTGGGCTTCAGGAGTTGACACAACATCCTTGTACGTACGAGGCTCATTTTCTAACAAATAAGTTTGAAAATCTGTTACAAAAGACTTAGCCGTTCTAGCTGTTTTGCTACGTCTTGGCTCGTCTTTATTTATAGACTCCTGGTCTATTCTTCTTTCATCTTCACGACTGCTACTAGTCTCATGATACCTCTTCAAATTATTGTTCTCTTGTCTATCTTTACAAGGAAAAATCTCTTCAAAGAATACGGCATTCCTTGACTCCAAGATTGTATTGACGTTTATATCGTCAATCTCGGACTTGTGTACAAGGAATCGATATGCTGAACTATTGTTAGCATAACCAATAAAGATACCATCAACAGTTTTAGGTCCAATCTTGACCATTTTAGTTGGTGGTACCACCACCTTTGCTAGACACCCCCACACTTTGAGGTATTTCAGAGTCGGCGGACGACCCTTCCACAACTCATATGGTGCCTTCTCTAGTTTTTTGTGGGGTAATTTATTTAGAATATAATTAGCTGTTAAAATGGCCTCCCCCCACAAGTTATGTGGTAACCCTGAGTTTACCAACAAGGCATTCATCATCTCTTTAAGAATTCGGTTCTTGCGCTCGGCAATACCGTTTTGTTGAGGTGAATATGGAGCAGTGGTTTGATGAACAATACCATGTTCCTTACAGTATTCCTCAAACGGAAATACATATTCTCCTCCTCTATCACTTCTCAATGCCTTGATTTTCTTATTAAGTTGATTCTCAACTTCAGTCTTATATTGCTTAAATACATCCAAAGTTTCATCTCGGCTTCTGAGTAAATAAATATAGCAATATCTTGTGCAACCGTCAATAAAAGTAATAAAATACTTTTTACCACCTCTAGTTTGCACGAATTTCAAATAACATATGTCAGTATGAATTAGATCCAGAGGTCCAGAATTTCTTTGAACCGAAGTAAAAGAAGTTGTAGCCATCTTGGCTTCCACACACACTTCACACTTACTTTGTGAATTAAAATTCAACTTAGGTAATAACCCAAATGTGCAAGTTTATGCAACGAATTAAAATTCACATGCCCTAATCTATTGTGCCATAAATTAGGCGACTCAAGTTTGTAAGTAGATGAAGATGTATTATTAATCATAGCATTTCCGATTACATACTTTTGTTCATCTTTGGATACTACGATTATTATACTCATTTTAAACAGACCGTTATAAAGGTATCCTTTGCCAACAAACATACCACCCTTGGTGAGAACAAGTTTGTCCGTTTCAAATACCATCTTGAAACCATTCTTACTCAATAATGATCCAGATATGAGATTTATCCGAATGTCAGGGACAAACAACACATTGTTGAAAGTGAGTTCTTTTCCAGAAGCTAACTTCAGGATCACTCTTCCAACTCCTTCCACCTTCGACGTGGAAAGGTTTCCCATAAATAAAGTTTGATTGGTTACCTGGTATGTAATAAACATACTTCTATCCGAACACACATGTCAGGTAGCCCCAGTATCAACCCACCAATGTTTGCAGTTTTCTCCAACCATGTTCATTTCCGACATTACAACACATATGTTAGAAAAATGATTATTAAGGTCCTCCACCTTAATCACTTGGGGATCATCCTCACCATTCTGAGATCTTTCACCAAGTCTCAAGGGACTAAAACTGTGTCCCACAAATGCATTTTTAATTAATGCATTATTATCGGATTCATCCTTTTCAAATAAATAATTTTTCATTTTATCTTTCTCCATTGAATAATTCTAACACAATAGAAATAAAGTCTTTAATGTGGAACACAAATCCACTTCTTTGTCTTAAAAAGTCAAGCACACACAATCGTTTCACAATCGTTTTTCTTCTGTTACCCAAGATTTTATGTCTTGTTAGGTAACAAAGCTCCAAGAGATTATTCTTGCTTATAAAGCTTAAGAAATGATTCTCAATTTCCCAAGATTTTAGATCTTGTTAGGAAAAAATCAGTCCCAAAATTTTAGATCTTGTTATAGAACACTAAGAAACGAAAGTATATTTCTCAAAATTATAAGAATTATTCTCAATAAATTCTTTAACAGAAATGAGAAATCAACAAAGGAGAATTGAAAAATTTATACGAAATAATCAAACTTTGTTTAAATAAATTTAACACAACTAAATTATTTAGTGACAACAAGTTACTAAAATAAATTAAACACTAAAACATAAAATACACTAAAATGTATGTCAGACAAAAGTTATTGTATAATCTGAACACTTTATCTCCTTAATGTTTTTAAAATAGAAATCTCCTAACTTATACAGTACCTTATAAATTTGCAAAAACAAATACAAATATCTATATAAGAAATCACCTTATATAAAGATATTATATATAAATATACTCAGAATAAATAATGAGATTATTACTCAAAGGGTCTTGGAAACACCACCTCGTGACCTAACAAGACCACCTCTATTGGCTCTTCTTACTAAAGGCCACAAACTAATTTTAACACTATAAGCCAAAAACCCAATTACTATCTTTCCCCTTTTTGTATATTATTTTCCTATATATACTATATTTATCAGAATCATTTTAAAATCCTAAACAATTATTTCTCTCTCCTCTCTCCTAAATATCACGTAGCTTTCTTTTGGAAATGGAGCATCTATCTCCGAAATAGATCCAGCAACATCACCAAGCAGAAGCTCCGGCGAGTTCACGCCGAAACAAAATCACCGAGCAGAACATCCAGCAACATCACTGAGCAGAAGCTCCGGCGAGTTCATGCCCGTTCGTTTATGGCTTCTCCGGCGAACGAGTTTTGCTCAGACCACCGTAGCTCCGGTTTGTAATGGTGGTTCAGAGTGGTTATTAAGGTGTTAGTTCGGAGTGGGTCTTCTCTTTACTGATATGAAGGTTTCATTTCATTTGTTGAGCATTCAGACCTTGGAGAATGGTGGTCTTCTGAGCATTCCTCTTCACTACTGTAGATCCGGCGAGGAGAAGGAAAACAGTTGGCTGCACAGATCCGGCAAAGCAGATTCGTTCGAGTTGTTGGCGGTTGAGTTGTTTTCAGAATTGTTTTTGCTTTTTTATTTTTCTTTTTTTGCTGAGTTTAATAGTTTTTATGATTTGACATTGATAAGAACAAAGCTGTAAAGATGGTGCTGCACCAAACAACTACTCCTGCAAACGTGCTTTAGTATTATTAATAGCTCTCTATAATAATTAGATTCAATTATTTATATTACAAACTCTTTCCAATTGTGGTGATCGAGATAATGTTGGTGAGGTGGCAGTAGCTTCGGTCTATGGTGATATGGTGAAGGAGTGTTTTTGCTACATTTTAATTTCCTGATTTGTTTAGTTAATTTTTGTCACTCAGGCTCAGAACTTTTGCACTCAGACTCAGAACTTTTGCGCTCAACACTGTTGGCGATTAAAAATCTGGCGTTAATGGAACTTTTGCACTCAGACTCAGAACTTTTGCACTTAGACTCAGAACTTTTGCACTCAGACTCAGAACTTTTGCACCCATACTCAGAACTTTTGCACCCAGACTCAGAACTTTTGCACTTAGACTCAGAACTTTTTTCCAGACTCAGAACTATTTTCCAGACTCAGAACTATTTAACAGACTCAGAACTTTTTCCGGCGGTGGCCGGAGGTGGCCGGCGGTGATCGGTGGTTGTGGTCGGAGCTGGAAAATATTTGATAATTAATGAAAGAGGAGAGAGAAAAAATGATAAAGGAGGAGAGAGATTAATGGTAATGGAGGAGAGAGAGTAATGGTAGTGGAGGAGAGAAATAATCTATTTTTTTGTCTTATATGTACTAGAAGGGTAGTTATGACATTGGACATTTTATTGGCCTCTAAGAAGGAGAGAGGAATTGACTAGCTCCTAAGTGGCACATTGATTTTTCTCAAGTCTCCTTGGGTAATTGACCCATAAATAATCTCTTACGTAAATATCTACTCTATAACAGGACCATCAAAGATTTAAACAATCCAAACTTCTACTCATAACAAAAAGTAAGAGAACAAATAAATTCTAATGGTTATTGCATAAAAAGGTAAAAAAATAAACTTATAGTTATTTAATTATGGCCTTATGCATCTGAAAACAAAACCTAACATATAATTCAACAAGTTTGTATAGCAAGTAGCAAATAAATAACATAAAGCCAAAATTTTGCAGAATTTATAGCATATACAAAACAAACTATGAACGAATTAAAAAAAAAAATATGAATCACAAAATAAGAATCTAAAACTTAAACAAATAATAAAACAAATTAAAGTCTTAAGATTGTTGGAGCAGATTCTTACAAATCGTGGGTTCAGATTCTTACAGATCGTTGATCGTTGATTCAGATTCATAAATATGTGAAACAATACAATAAAATAATTCAAAAAAAAATTACAAAAACTGTTAACATTCAAATTACCGAGGCATGATCGTGATAAGTTTCCTTAAGACTTTATTGCCCCGCACTGGTGCTCACGGTTCACGGCAACAACCTCCCAGGATACAACGGTAGGATCTTCTCTGTAGAAACACTTCAAACGGAGAAGAACAGACGACCCAAATAAAACTCTTGAACTCTCTACCTTTTCAAATGCAAAGATATGATTTTTGTATGTGCAAAATTATATATTGAAAGTGATGCATGCATGCACTATTTATAGGGTTTGAAAAGGTGGATAGACAACCTTTCAAGGAGGAATGTGACTTTTCAACATAGGAGACTCTGGTGAAGCTTTAACACCAAACGACGCGCCGCTCTAATGGTGACTGTTCTTTGAACACGCATATTAGGGTTCGACTTTTGTGAACCGTTGCAACTTTTATTTTGAGCCTTTTATTTATTTATTTTTCTCCATATTTGAACACTCGATTTATCATTCACTTATTAATGGTTTTAACCAAGTGAATATATCCACGTTAATCACCACAAATAGACTAACGCATGAGTCAAAGTCGTATATACAAAACATGGTCTTCACTTGGGCTAAAACCCCAATTGATCAACAGAGAACAGATTATAGGATATTTATACTCCAACACGCCCGTCAAGTACCTGGAGCTCTGATACCATGTTAACTTGTCAACTCAACTAAAAGTTCGAACCGTTAAAGAAGACGGAGAACAGATAATAGGAGATTTATACTCCAACAATATTATCCAATGTGATGCATATGTTCTATTCCCAAGTTTAATTAATGAAATCGCGATATTCTGCATTATATTGACCCGAATGGTGTTGTTCTTGACTCAGCAACAAAGGTTATGAAGTGCAAATCAATTTCGGAAGATGAAGCAAATGCAACCTTAGTGCTTGCATTTGGGTACATTGACTCTGCTATTATAGAGTCGGATTGTTAAGAATTGTTTTGAGCATGAATGATCCTCTTGATGCTAAGTGAACATGAATCCCCAATGACGGAAGCTTGTGCAATCTCTATTGGTAGATACAAGATTGTCATATTTCCACTTGTCTCAGTGAAAGGTTTGATTGTCTCCATAAGCTAATTAGGAGCCTCAACACGAGATTCTGTGTCTAAGAAAGTTTTTCTTATATCTCTTCTTGGGGAAACCTTTACCAAATCGACAGCGGTTAAGGGAGTTGCTTCTGTCGTTTACTTATAAACTAATGATTATCAGAAATTACAACAACAAAAAAATCTAATATTAATTAGTAAAGCTTCTGAGTATAAGTTGAAGGAATTTAATTGTAACGAGTACATCTAATTTCCTAAATATTTCCTTTTTGTATCCGATATGTTGTACTCCCTCCGTCCACAAATGTTTGTTCACACAATTTCAGTTGGCATTATTTGGTGTAATAGTGGAAAATTTTGTGAAAAAAATGTCTTATTATTCTAAATGGGTAAACATTTATTTGTAGACAGGAGTACCATGGTTACGACTCCAATAGCTACCAATTTTGTCTTTCGTAGGGAATGGTTCAAGTCATTTCGTTACTCAATGCTGGTTAGAGGGGAATGTTGAAAAGTAAAAGTTTAAAATCAATAAAAGTGAAAGAAAGACTGAAGTCACAGAACTTAAGTAACCTTATAAGGACAAACGATTGAAAGGCGACCAACTAATTACTTAAATATGTTTATGTATTTGTCCAAGTTTTTGAAAAATCACAAAATTTGCAAATCAAGTCTTTCTTTCGAATTTTAGTTCCCTAAACTTGTAATTATTTGATATGCACCCAATGGGAGTAAGATGCATATGCGGAATTTAAATTCTTGTCTTTGACCTAGACCGAATTGTTGTAGCTTCTGGATGTAATATGATCTTGCTATTTTCTAGGCATATATCCTATTCTTGTGATCTTTACTTACTTAGTTTCTGCTGTCACTAGTAGTAATTGAAAGAACCGAAATGAATATTAAGAAACTTCAGCAAAGAAATTCATTTCCATTCCTCTAATGGAACATACTGCAAATGATAAAGGTGTCTACACACTATTGACCATATTATCAATTCAAAGAAGTAAACAGAACGATTTAAATGAATTCAGCAAATTAAATAACATATCTAGAATTATGTATATCATGCGTGTACGAATATGAAGTTGTAATAGACCACACTACCTTTGGAGTAAATGCACATTGAAAAAGACAAGGAATAATCACTTTAATCCCCATATTTGCCTTCAAAAACAGCCAAAAATTCGTTAAGGAATTAAATTACCTACAAGTAGAGATAAACAAATATGCAATGATAAAAGAATGTAGCATTAGTGATGAAATATGAGATACGGGAGAAAAAACATTAGTATTATTATAACAAACATCATGTTCCCCAGATGAGGCTGTCATGGATTTATTTGTCAAAGACCCAAAAAATCCATCAGGAAAAGAAAAGTTTTATACAAAAAGAGAGGTGTTGGAAGAAAAAAGTTAACAAGCTGGGTTCATCAAATATGAGAATATTTGAAGATTTATACAATGCGGCCATTAAGTTCAAAGAATTCACACTTATCAACTGAAATTAATATTTCAGAAGAAGAGGTTGACCATGACATGACATCTCCAGCTATGGAAATGAATTTACAGGCAAGTATTTTTACTTAAAAAACTAAATGTAATATTTTATCCCTCGGGATCAATTTTATTATCACCAGAGGATACACTTCTTCCATCTGCCATTGACAAAGTCAATGCACCACCACCACCAGTACCACCTCCTGATGATGATCCCACAAATCGCCTGACAGCTGGCGCATCACTTGTTCCAGCAGATAGATTGTATGTGAAGACTTCCATTGGGTGATCAAATTTACAACTTGGCCCAAATTTGCATATTCCATATCGAGAGTAGAACATACACAAAGGCTCTCCCTAAAAACCAAGTAACAAAAACAGTTAATTAGCAGAATTTAAATGAGATTAAACAGTAAATATTCATCTCACCGGACGAAGAGGAAGTCCAATTGGGCTTAAAACACAATCGGGAGCAGGAATGAGTCTTTCTTTAGGATGATTAAACTTACACACAGCACCAAATTTACAATCACCAGTTTTCATATAAAATTGACACTCTTGTTGTCCTGGTCTTTCGGGAAATACACTCTCCCTTTGCAATGCATAATATCCCACAGATCGATACGGAGAATATGCCCCTTGAGATCCCGCTTCATTGAAATGTGAAGTTCCTTGTACTGTCATTTGCCTGTTACTCTCAGAAGGTGAGACTGGACCCACCTGACCCTGGAAAAAAAATAACCAATTTTATATAAAAATTTCATTTCCAGATATTTTCAGAATTACAGAGAAGCTTACACTGTATGCATTCCATCCTGGGACTGATACAACTCCTTGAGGCAAAATTAGTGGTGCGTAGGCTCGATAAGATACCTGACCAGGAGTTGTTGGAGATTGGACAGGTGGATAAACAGGAGAAGTACGTAAAGATATCATCATATTTGATGGCTGAGGATGATGGAATTTACAAGTGCCTCCAAATTTGCATTGTCCAGTTCTCAAGTAATACGCACATTCAGCCTCGTTCTGTAAGTAAGAAAAAAAATTACTGAAATCTAAAATTTTGATGCATAAAGATGACATAAATATTGTTAATACCGGGCGAAGTGGATAACCCAAGACATTCAAGGATACTCTTCCAGCTATTCCGGCCTTCTCTCTAGGATGATTAAACTTACATGTCGCTCCAAACTTGCAAGTGCCAGTTTTCAAAAAGTACTAGAAAAAGAATAATATTAGGCTCCATAAAATATGTTAATTAAAGGGAAAATTAATTTATATGTTGTGCATACCTGACATTCAGGCTGTCCTATTCTTTCTGGATATTCCCCTTTCATCCGTGCTGTGGCAATTGCCTATAATTCAATGGACTCTAATATTAATTCCAATATTAAGCAGGATTTAATAAATCTAAAGAGGTTTGAATATAAACAAACTTCTTTAAACCATTAAAAATTTGAAAATAAGTAAGTTCTTACCAGTTTTCTGTTTGGGGGATGATTAAATCGACATGTTGCACCAAATCTACATAAACCTGTTCTAATATAGTAAGAGCAGTCAGGTTCACCTTCACGAACAGGATAAGGACCAGACTCCATTTGTTCGCTTGATCTCAAATTCATTGGCCATGGAGCATCTGAAATACCACCAACCCAATAATAAATACATTACAATAGAAAATAACATTAATTGCCACTTTATTATTTCAATTTAAAGCGCAATCAATCAGCACATTCATTAACATAGACGTATGCCTGCTATGTTCACGGCAAAAACGGTGACAGGTGTCACACCCACCGCCTTTCATCGCCATGAGTTTCTCACAATCTTAACATATTATACATTTCTTTTTTCGTAACTTAATAGAAAAACATATAGAGGCAGCTTATAATTAGAACTCAATCGATCCAAAACAATGATCTATCATATCATCAAAGTTGTTGAATGGTTTACCTTCCATGAGAATGCACTTCCAATTACAAAATAGTAAACACCTTTAAATACACCTTGCAGAAAATAACAATAGAATTTTCAAGATAAGAAAGAAGCAGAGCAATAACTAGGAAGCATATGATAACGCAATAAATTACAGATGTATATCTGTCTCGCATATATTATACCAAAAGATTAAATTTTTATCCCCACCACGCATTAACTTCCAAATAACTTGATACAGCTTACATTTTCTTACGTGTTAAGCAATACGACAAAACTGAAAGTCGTCACTCGCACCGCGTTCTAAACCCATGATAATTTGACACATCGATAGAGAATGCATTTGTTTTTACATAATTTTTTTTTTTTTATCAAAAATCATAGAAATTTTATCTTATGTAATAATCAAAAACTCATTTAACTCTAGAAATAGTAAAATTTAGCATATTTTACAACATTAACTCTTTCATTACTTTTTACTAATTGAGCTAGATTTACTAGCAAAATTATAACATGCGTTGGAAAAATAGATATTCATAGCAATTTTAGTTCAAAAAATGTGTTACGATCAGTTCATTATACATATAAAATTACTTGTACACATATGAATATAAATTTCACACCAATTTCTTCGGAAAAAATCAATAAACACTATGCATGTAATCAGATCAGCAAATTAACAATTATAAAACAGAATCTCCTAATTCTTGCAAAACAAGAAAAAATTTAAATCAACAAAAGGAAAACGCATTAAGCAAATTAACTTCAATTTACGAAACTAAGAGTAAAAGTTTTGAAAATTAAAGGTTTGGCACAATTGGTTGATATATATATACCTTGATCGAGGTTGAGGGAGGAGGGAGCTTGTGTGACAGACGGACGGGACATCAAAATTCGGGCATTCAATTCCATCAAAGTAAGAGCACTAGAGCAGAAGCTGTGATCATCATCATCATCATGCCGTCCGTCACCAAGCCTTAACGATAAAATTACCCGCCTGAATTCCTCTCCTTCTCCAAAATAATATTAAAAAATAATTTAAAATGTATGGAGAGAAGAGAAAGAGAAAAAGAAACGATAATTTATTAATTTATTTTGAGAGATTTTTTTGTGTGTGTGTTTTTTTGATGAAGAGAAAGTAAAGTCAAGAAAAAAAAGAAAAGTGGAAAAGAGAAAGCGTTGTTTCCTCTCCACACAAAAGAGGAAGAAATCAGAGAGGGAAATGAAGAGCAAGAAAAAAGAGAGCGAATAAAAACCAACCAATTAAACAATCAACTAACCATCCGTTTTTTTTTTCTTTTTGGTCTTTTTCAATTTCAGTAATTTGGATATTACTTTATTCACCACTCCCGCGCGTATCTAAACATGTTTAACATGATCAAGGGTGTTAAATTGCAAATATCTGTATTAGCATAGCCAAATACCAAATAATTGCAAATAGTTCTCCATAAAATTTAAAATAATGACGAGTACCTAATATATTATATAGGGTGAAATATTTTGTATACATAACTATTACAAAATAAATTTCTTTACTAAATAACAAAAACAGAAACTTTACAAAATGCTCCTTTTATATTTTATATATGAAAACATAGATCATAATTTATAAATTATAACAAAAAAACACTTCTACGGCTTTCTTATTCTTTGTTTTCACCATCAAAGATTGTTAAGATCACCATAATCGATCGATCGTCGTATCACGCCGTCAATCACAAGTACATATATATGGAAAAAGAGAGTAAATAAAATGTTTTTCCCATAAAATTTACATTACTTTCTAAAGTCTCATAAATTTCGAATATCTATGTTTGATCATGAAATTAAAATGGTCTTAAAATTAAAAGGTATTTTAGTTTTAAATTTTTAAATAAAATAATTATATTAATAATATATTTTTGATAAATATTAAGCATTTTTTACTAAATCTTCACATATAATACTAAAATTAATAATAATAAAATAAAGGGTGATTGACAGTAAGAGTCCACAGACTATTGTCAGTTGCCCATCAGGTCCTCCCCACCGAAATGTCTGTATTGCCCTTTTGCTCCATTAATATTTTTTGACTTACCAAAACTAATTTCCTAATTATATGCAATCAATCAATTAATTGCAAAACAAAAAAGGAAAAACATTAAATTAAAGTACAAAACAAAACTAATAAAACGAATAAATGGTTATATATTTTTTCTTTAATATTTGCGTAGTAATTACAAAATAAATTGCACCCGTAATTACAAACCACCGATATTAACTAGCACACCACTGATATTCAACACGTAACCCATTAGTACAAACCATCGATTTTAACTAGCACACCGCTGATATTCCACACGTAACCCATCAGAAATGTGCAGTGTGTCCACACGTAACCCATCAGTACAGACCACCGATACTAACTAACACACCACTGATATTCCACACGTAGCCCATCAGAAATGTGCAGTGTCTTGAACTCCGATTTGTGCAGGATACTTGAAAGTTGAAACACATAAAATGGTCACCATCAATCGATACAGAAGCTACCACAAAGGCACTCCATCAATTGACAGCCTAGTCCACCTTTCAAGCCCTCCTACTGCCACACCAGAAAATGCAGAATTAATATTATTAATAAATTGCAAACCAGGTCCCTGGCGTGGAGAAGACCCTCCTGGAACCTGCTGTTGTTTGCCTAATCAAACACAACAAAGAAGATTGTATATCTCAGTGAATTGCATTTTATAACAGCCCTTAAAGAACAACAATAATGGTATATAATATGAATGATTAATCCTATATAATATGAATGATTATAGGTTGTTTTATAAGTCTGTAACCATTTAAACCTAAATGATATATATGTTAATCGTATATTGTGATAAAGTGTTTTAGCATTCTGTAAATACTTAAATCTATGAAAAGTTATATGCTAAGTCATTAACCCAATAACCAAATGTTATATTCAAATGCTTTATGTAATCAAATTGTGATAAAAAAAACAAATAGACCTGGAACCTATGCTGTAGATCTCGGTTCCGCGGCCTAGGCGGTCGACTGGGGCTTAGCGCCTAGGAGGGACTACGCGGGGCCTAGGCGGGATTACGCGGTTTTGAATCCTGCTATGTAATTTTATATATTTAGTAATACGCGTGTATAATTATGATAATTTTATCTATTTAAGTCATAAAATTCATCTAACACCACTATATTGAATATGAAAAATACTAAAATTAGAGTTATAATATCAATTTAAGAATTTCTGAGAGTAAAATAAAATCAATGGAGGGCCTAGGCGGCAAGTTTTTACCATTAATCGGTGCCTAGGCGGGCTAGGCGCCTCTTCCACGGCGACTAAGGCGTTGGGCAAAAATGTCTAGCATTTTTACTAGGCGTAAGCGGTTGAGGGGGGAGTTGACGCCTAGACGGCGCCTAGGCGCGCCTAGGCGGCGATATCTACAGCATAGCCTGGAACATACCTTTGATGTCGACTGCGGATGAATGATGTGATGTGTAATGCTGAAGCTAAGAACGGTGGTCAGTCTGCACGAATTGTGTTGTTAAAACGCTTAACAATTTACCATAATAAAAGTGCTATAATAACATAATTTAATGGATAAGCTATCAAAATGGAATCGTTAATTGCTTAAATCATGGATGGATATGATATTATCTGATTATGTGGGTGGTGTGGCCTAAGGTGTGATAAAAAGATGTATAAAATAAGTGCAAATAAACACCCTAAGCTAACACAGTACTGCAAGTATTACATGACGTATGCAAGTTTTAATGATAAGAAGATTCATTCCTCAGGGACTGACAAAAGTTAGAGAGAACTTATGCAAATTATCAATTGCAGATATAAAAGATAGAAAGATAATACGCAAAGAAAGAAAAGGAAAATAGATTTTTATTTGGTTTTTATAACAAAAACTAAACTACTAAACTAAAGACAATAAAATAAATAAAAGCAAAGAAAAAAAAAAGAAGATAGTATGAAAGATATAGCTTAGGTTTTACTAGTATGCACTAATCCTTCTAATTCTATCTATTAGATCTAATTTATAAGGGAGAATATTAGCTCTTGGTATACTTAGTAAGGATTCTAAATTCCCATACCTTAGACCTTGAGAGCGACTAAGGGGGCTACGGCACAACCAAGAAGTGTTTTAAATAGGGTTATCAAACGCCACTAAGGCCCTAAACAAATACTGCAATCCTGGTGATATGGTGGTTAAAACAAACCCTATGACTATCTAGTTAGAATCATGTTTTGTCAGAACTAATATCGACACTAGACGTTATGTGGTGGTTCAATAGTTAAACATCCAGTTACGGTGATCATCTAACTACTATTAAGGTAATCCTATACTCGTGCACTAGCAAGGAAAACAATTATTAAATCAAAACACATAATCAAATATAAAGGTAAGTAGCTAATATCAGATTAAAACATATAATTCCCAAAGAAACTTAGATTGAAGAATTAGAATTCATAGTTTATACATTATGCAAAACCTAAGCTAATAGAATTAATTCATACAAAGAAAAGAAGAGAAAAGAATTATAAAATAAGAGGTTGAAGGAGACATGATTGATGCACAGCTCCCTCCAGACTTCTTCTCTTGTGTTGCAGCTTCCTCTTGGCCTTAAGGTCTGGCCAAGGATGATTTTAGAGTGTTAAGAGGCTGTATTTATAGGGTATAGGTTGACCTAATTCGTTTTCTTGAAGGATAAGTAAAGTAATGGACTCCTAGCCCCACTCAAATCCGTAAGGAAATAAAGATAAACACTGCTGGACCGTTTTGAGCATATCTTCTTCGTTATTGGTCGGTTTGAGCTCCATAAGATACCAAAAGAATCGTAACAGAATTATCTTTGTCCTTAAAGAAGGAAATTACCAAAATCGGCCTATTTCTTAGGTAAATAACCACTTCTTTAGGCGTGTACTGTAGAATTCAGATTTAGGCAGCTTTTCCTTCTCCTAATTGAACTCAGTTTCCTTCTATCTCCAATTTCCATGCTAATTTCTTTCCATATCTTGTAGTCTTTGACTTGGACTCTAATTAATCTCCATAATTATCTTTAAAGCTTCACACTAAATAAACAATTAAACCCAATATGCTCTAAAAATATTATGTTATTACATCAAGACTCAAAATAGGAAAGTGCACTAAATTAAGCTAAGATCGACCTATAAACTAATAAATAAGCCTAAAATGATGTCTCAGAATTATATTATATTATCACAAATGAGGAGACATCAGTGGGAGGGTAACGCTGGAATACTAAAAAATTCGTTGGACCTTCTAAGGTAAAAATCAATGGTGGGACCTGATTGAGGTGTATAGTTATGTTCTAGGACTTAATAGGGATTTATATCTAAAATAAAATATAATTAATTAAAAAATACTTATTTATCTATTTAAACACTTGTTAAAGATTTCAGTATTTTTTAATGTTACTTTTTTATTTATGACATTAAATTCTAAATTTTTATATTTGAAATTCTACAATGATGTCAATTAACTAAAGAAACATATAAATTATAAGACTTTTATTATTTCATTATGTTCAAAAAATAATGTTTTAACCAGTTGGGATTAGCTCACTAGACATGGCCTTGGTCATCCAATCTAGTGGTGCAGGTTCGAATCGAGTCAATGACTCCGAGTCCAAAGTGGCTCTCCTATGTAACCAAAAAAATAATGTTTGAAAACAAACTAAATTTAGGTGAATGTTGATCTCGTATCGGGTGTGAAAACAAATCCTATAGTGGTATAAATACCACTTGTACTAGAAGTCACAAATACCTGTCAAAGAGCCAATATTTATCCAAAACCCTTCCAATTGGACTAGTAGAGCTATTACATGTAGATATCAGAGGGTTTACTCAATATCCTCATAGCCTAGGCTATATACGCTACCTACTAAGGTCATTGATTGATGGCTTACAGGCCATAGAGTCATACATGGGTCAAGATTGAGTTTAAGGCACAAATGCACATTAAAGAGATATTATGTGTATGTATGTCAACTTGGCTAACGGTCCGGTTCCTATAGGTTCTAGCCCTTACCGGTCTGGTTTTTAGTAGGATTTGTGGAGGACCGAACCGGTTATAAGAGCTAGTGGTGCCAGTTCCGTACCGGTTCCGGTCCGGTTCCAAACCGGTTCTCCTATATTTTCTTTAAAAACAAAAACTAGTTGAATGAATAAATTATACATCATTTCATTATTACAACCATTATTACAACTTTAATGGCATCAATCAGCTCGGTAATTGAAAGCTCACATGTTGCCTTAATCTGTTTGTTTCAGAGTAGGTAGCGTTAGAAATGGTATCCCCGTAGCGCATGTGTGTTAGCAAACTTCTTCTTTGACAAATTCATTAGAAAGTTAGTATCTTTTTGCCTATCTATGGATAAAAACAACTCGAGAAACTGATCAAACATTTTGACCATAGCCATAAATCATATTATGTCTAGAAGGTACAACATAATATGCCTTCGGGTCTTGGACGTCCTGAATTTCATCTTTAAGTTTTGACGTTGACAATAAGTGTGGTGTATATCGGGGAAAACTAGGTGAGTGCATTGGCAATACCACCGTGACAATCATACAAATTTCAAATCAAGAGAGGAGATGTGAGGAGCCAAAAACTGCAGAAAATATGTCAAGTTAGTAGTGTCTTCAAACGTACGACAGAAAATGCCATGGGAAACATACATATGCATAATAGTGTTATTAGTTAAAAAATAGTGGGTTATATATATGTTTTAGTGGGTTATGGTGTAAGAATAGTTGGGCCTATCCCATTTGAAGTAAGATATGAAATAGAGTTACAACTTTGGTTTGCGCATTTAGCAGTGGCAACAAGTAGTTGTCCTTACATTGTTCTTCAAGAAGGTTGCATCGAGGAAAAACAATGGGAAGCGTGAGTTAAAGCCTATAATGCAAGCACCGAAAGCAAAGTGACACCACATAAACGATCGAGATATGGGTTCACATTCAAGCAAAACAACATAATACTGATTAATCACACTCAAGTTGTCAAAAGAATATATAATTTGATTTACTGATAGCACAACATCGCCAAAAAAATCTCGTGGTTTATTACCAACCCCGTATGAAACCTTGTAAGGAATATCATAATGTAGTCGTATTTCAGCAGATTCATCATACGCCTGGGCTTTGTACCTAGTTTTACACAAACCAAGTTGACTATAATGTTTTTAATTACGTCACCGAAAAAGTCGGTCATTAATCAACTACTAACGCAGTGATCCACACGTGTGGGTTTTGAATCCTCAAGTATACCTTGTGGTCCGCAACGTCCTTGAAAGCATACACATACCAGGTGCATCGGAAATATTTTGTGTAACAACAATACACGCTGATCTTTGTCGGTCTGTTGCGACCAAAAGCGAAACGATACCCAATTTCGCACGCATATATTGAAAGTGTGCATCAGGAAAACATTGGTCGGGATTTTTCAAAGCTACCTTTCATACATCGCTCTTCAAAACCCTCTCTTGTGATAGTAATGTTTTCCAACTCCCTCTCATCATCATCTTTATAATAATCATCACGTGTGGGTGAGGGTGGTGTAACACTAATTAAAGAAGCTGCAGAAGGCAACGTTTGATCGATAATTGCAACATTAGATTCGTAAACCAAAATTTAAATCCAGACACACTAGTGTAATCCAACAAGCAGATAACCGTGGAAAAACACCCTTACTCATAATCGTGCACTTCTAATGCTTACCAATTGAGTAAAAGTTATCAACATGCTTTCAGACAGAACATGTCATGTTTCAGCAACGCAGTTCTTGATCGAGTCAAACGCAACATATAACCGAAACAATTTCAACGCTTTCTCCTCGAAGTATTATAGTGCGAATAGTACATTAGAAGCCATTGTTCAGTTTGTAAAATTCATACACAAGAATGAAACAATAGTTTACATAATATCACCAAACTGTTATAAAACAATGTCTCGTAGGTGTGTAATTATGATTTATAATGTAAAATGATGGTGCAAAAATAGTGGTTTGAGTCTGCATATCGGTGGGTTTGCATTCAACATTCTCATATTGTATTAAGAAAAACAGAAATAGACATAAACTAAGCAAAGCATGGACTAATTACTCGCATATTACCAGTTGAACCAAAACAAACATAAAGCATCAAGAAAGCTCCCAAAAAATGTAAACATGCATAAATTTATCAACTAACACGCCCTGTTATCATCTGTAACCTAATGATATGTACTAAACATGAACTTTTATTACAATAACCATATAGTGTATTATGAACTCAAACCACATAATAGGATAAATCAAAGTGTTCAAAATCATAGAACATGAAGAATAATCATACACATAATTAATCCAATCATATAATATGAAAATAGTGAAACTCAAAAAAAAAAAAGTAAGACACGACCTAGAAAAAAGATAAAACATATTTATACACAATAACATAGTGCGGAACATGAAAAATGGTTGCACGTTACACATGAGCACTAAAAGTTTTAACACTAATGAATATACAATACTTGTATTAGATGAAAAAGTATTTTTGATTTTTTTGTTGAAACTAATATCGCAACAAATTTTTTTGGTGATAGAGTTGAGACATTGAACAAGAAGAGAGATAATATACCAAACGTAAATTAAGCTCTAGAACCAGTTCAGATTTTCCATGATTTGAGGAGCAAACTTCTAACATTTTTTATGGATGTTTATGTATTAAAGGTAATACTTTACTTCTGTTGTCTAGTTTTATTTGTCTACCTTTCTAAAAAAAGGTGTCGAATATTGTTTGTCTTTTTTTAATACCGAGACAGATTTTCTCTATTTTTCTAATATTAGCTCGAATTAAATATTAAAAATAGTATTGTAATAAATAACTTCATGTATATTAATTAAGAGAAACTGTGTAAAGCGATAGAGTATAAAATGTTTTTTAATCTTTGTGAAAAAAAGTGGTCAAATATAATTAGACATAGAAGTATTATATAATTATAACTTAAGGTAAATAAAAAAATTACAATTATTATGACCTTTTTAAGGGAATAAGTTATTTGGTTTTTGTTTCATTTAAGCTATTAAATATTTTTGTAAATGAATACTTTTTAATGATTTTTATTTCCGCCAACGAGATTTATTTTTAGATCGAAAATATAGTTGTAAAAAAGCTCTCAACTGAAAAGAAAAAACTAGCTGCTACAGGTCAAGATTATTGACAAAAAAAAGGTCAAGATTGCTTCTCCCATCAATCCAATGCTTGAAGCCCCACCAGATAAGGTGGTTGCTATTGTTTTAATGCCGCCAGACAGTCATCGGATCTCATGTCCGTAGATACCGCGGAAAAAAATGGCGGGATTGTTGATTTCCTGGCGCTAGAGCTTTCTACTGCGCGGCATCTAAAACAGGCCGGCCCATTACAGTTCGCGTGGATACAACTCATCAGAAGGCGCACTTCGTCTTAGTGGCACATCAACGATCATTCCACCAAGGAAAAACTCTGGCTAGCACAACGCTTTAACGGGTAAAAATCTAATAATTCCAACCATTACAGATAAGGATGAAATTAAAATGAATAGAAGTATTGGATTGGGCAACAATTTTTTAGATTCTATCAAAGATTAATTGATAATTGTGATTTTCCCCAAGTGTCGAGGTCTAGAGACGAAATGATAGAGGGAATAAATTATGGTGTAACACAGTTGTGGTTAGGTTACTGGGCTATTAAGTTATTTTTAGATTTTTGGCTTTGAAATTACAACAAATTTGGAACCCGAAAAGAATGATTAAACTTGTAAATGTTGGTTATGGCTATTTCATGGTTAAGTTCGTTATTAAAGAGGATTGTTAGTTCGCGTTAGCTGGTGGGCCATGAATGATTTATGACCACTACTTAGTGGTAAGAGAGTGGACACCAATTTCAAACCTCATACAGGTTCGATTACCACTACCACAACTTGGGTTAGGATCTCGAACGTAGGTATGCAAAACTATACGGCTCGTATACTTCGAAAATAGGGAATTTAATTGGAGGAACAGTTCGGATTGATCCTCTAACTAAGGCTCAGAAAAAGGGAAATTATGAAAGGATAGCGGTTGAATTAATTTGGGTAAGGCTCTCATACCAAAAATTCATATTCGGGGGTAGACATGTTTAGTGGAGTATGAAGGTCTTCACTTAGTCTGTTTTGAATATAGGAAGTTTGGGCATCAAAAAGATAAGTGTGGAACGAATATAACAAAACAAGCCCCTCAAAATCCGGAACCTAATGGGGAAAATGTAAGAACAGGGAAGGAGAATATTTCAAGTAACAACCCTGTGGTGAAAACAACGTATGGGGAATGGATTACTAGTTAAGAGAGATGGCTGAGTGAATAATAAAAATGGAAATTCTTATCAATCAAATGGGTATCGTGGTGGGTCAAATAAGGATTTAGGATCAAGGTTCAGGGTGTTGTTCATTAAGGATGGTAAAAGTTACAATTTAGAGCTTAATACAGATCATATGGATATAGGGAGAAAGAACGCTAATTTAGGAGGAAATGCCAAGCGGTTGAAAAATCTGAAGTCAGCAGATGTAGGAAGGATTCGCCCAGGGGGAGTGGTCATAAAATAATGGTGGCCCCGGACATTGAATCAAGGATGCAACTGACCTCTATACCATAGGTAGAAATTTTTGCATATAATAAGTTAGATAGCAGAATTACAGCAGGAACTTCAAGTGCAAAAAACAAAAAAAAATGCTATTGTGACCGAATTGAACAGTATTAGGACGGGGGTTGGTCATGTTGGTGCGGATGGTGTGGTGTTTCCAAAGGTGAATAAGCGTGAGATGGGCAGTAAGGGGTCTTTGACTTCTAACGTTGGAATTGATGTAGTTGATGTGAGCAAGGGGAACAACTCGGACTCGATCTTTATGGTGGATACAGTAGCATCAAATGTTGTAGGGACCATCAGTGCAATTAATGACCAAAGTGCAAATTTGGGAACCCAATGGTTACAAATTTACGTGGGATGGCTGTAGGCGAGAGCTGGTGATGGGTTTGAAGGATGCTAGTAATGGTGTTACCTTGCTACCAAGAAGCGCTCGTACAGATCCATTCAAGCCAGGTGAATTTGACTTATCCTTGGTGCCTCAAAAACAGTTGGAGGAGCTCGATCGGGATGAGCTCATAGATAATTCATTGGAGGAGGCGGTGAAGACGGGGCAGGTGCCCTCTTACGCCTCTCTTTCCTTTTATATAATTGTTTTTTTATGTGCACAACAAACAAGATTATGGGTAGTTAGGGAGGTCTTTCCCAACCACCTAACATACTTGTGTGGAATTGTCATAGCGCGCTGGAGGCTAGAGGGTAGTTCAGGAAATGATGCGGCTTAATTGTGTTTGGTTGACAGTAATAGTTGAGCCAAAAGTTAGCGGAGATAAAGGAAAATGATATCATTAGGGTTTTGGTAAAATTAATTCTGCAAAGGTAGAAGCGTCTAATTTTGAAGAAGGCATTGGGCTTTTGTGGGATGATTCTGAGATAGGAGTTCGAGTTCTATCGGCAGAGAATCAGGTGGTAAACATAGAGGTCTCAAAAATCAACTGTGAGTCTTGGATTTTTTCAACTATTTATGCGCGACCCAAATCAACAGATAGGGAACCTCTTTGGAATAATCTATATCATACTTTCAATAATATTAGAAGACCGTGGTTGATTGCGGGTGATTTCAATCAAGTTGGTAAAGAAGTGGATAAGAAGGGTAGGTAACCAGGGGTTACCCGAAGGATGGAGGAATTTGAGGAGTGGCGCCACTAGTGCGATTTAACGGATTTATGCTTTGAAGGACTAAGATTCACATGGTGCGATTCATGGAATATGGGTCAACGAATTTTAAGAAGTTTAGATAGGGCGTATGGGAATTCGGACCTGCTGTCACTCTTCATGTATGTGAAGATATTAAATCTAAATCGTAGACTTTTGGATCATACGCCTATTTTGATTCAGTAAGTTCAAATGGATCCACCAAGGCCGCCTAGGAGATTTCAATTTGAGTCTGCTTGGTAGTTACATAAAGACTTCAAAAACTTTGTTCAAGAGAAATAGAAAACAAGGAGTACGGAATCAGGGGAAAGCTTAGAAGATATGAAGAACCATCTTATGGATTGGAAGGGAGCTGTCTTTAGGGACATAAATTAAAAGAAGAAAATATTGTTGGCGAGGCTTAAGGGAATTCAAATTTAGTTACAATGGTCGTATAATCCTTTGTTATTCAGGTTGGGAAAGAGGTTACGGGGGGAATATCTTAGTGTTTTGGAGGAGGAGGAACTCATTTGGTTCCAACGCTCGAAAGAGAGTTGGATACGTTCATGTGAAAGGAATACTATATATTATCATTTGGCCACAGTTAAAAGAGGAGGAATTCGAGGATTCAGAGGCTTAAGGACTCGAGTGGGACTTGGGTTGAGGAAGATGTCGAGTTAGGGTCGCTTGTTTAGAGCTTCTTTGTGGAATTGTATGTGAAATCAGTGAAATTTGTGGGTCCTTTTGCTTTGCCACATGGGAGTAGTTTGGAGGAAGTTGTGAGAGCTCTTCTGGCGGAGAATTTCACAGATGAAGAGATTCAGATAACCGTCTTCTAGTCTAATCCAAATAAATTTTTAGGGTTAGATGGAGTCTCGACATCATTCTACAAATAATGTTGGGAAACTATAGTCTCGGACATTTGTAACATGGTTAGAAATTCAATTGAGACGGCTTTGATATCTCCAAGCTTTAATGTGACTTTGATTCATTTGATTCCTACGGTGCCTGGTCCAGAAGTAGTGGGCCAGCTTTGACCTATTAGTTTAATTAATGTACCGATAAATTTCATTATGAAGGCTATGGTTAATCGTATTCTCCCATTATTAGCGGAGCAAATAGGGCCGAACCAGAGTATTTTTCTTCTGGGGAGGTCAACCATTGATAATGTAGTCTTGGTACAATAAGTTGATCGCCGAATGCAAACTATTTCGTCAAAAAAGGGTACAGGGCGGTCAAGATTGATCTAGCTAAGGCGTATGACAAGCTGAGTTGGAGATTCATTAAGGATACTATTCTTTTCTTTGGGGTTCCGATTTAGTGGGTACGGCTTATCATGTCATCTATGACAACAAATATGATGTGTGTGCTATGGAACGGGGAGCAACTCAAGGCGTTCACTACTTAGATGGGTATTCGGTAGGGATATCCTCTATCCCCTTACCTTTTTGTTTTATGTATGGAACATTTATCTACTCTTATTTAGGGACTTTGTGGAGGGGAAGAGTGGTCACCCATTCGCCTCCATCGATAGGGTCCCGTGATCTCTCACATGTTTTTTGCAGGCGATCTTCTGCTATTTGCTGAGGTGGAGGAAGCTCAGGTGGATCTAATAAGGGAGGTGTTGAGGGTTTTTTTGTGATGAAGCATGCCAAAAAGTGAGTGAGTAGAAGTCTTTAATCTACTTTTCGAGGAATGTGGATAATGATAGGGCGGTGGAGCTTACGGGAAATAGTGGTTTCAAGTTAAGATATTCGTTGGGGGTGTATCTTGGAACACTGATCCGTTCACGACGCCTACCTCGAGGTTTCTTTCAGCGTGTAACATCGAAGATGCAAAGAAAAATTCTGAATTAGAAGAGCCAGAATCTATCGCTTGCGGGGAGGATTACGTTAGCACAATCGGTTCTCGCGGCAATTCCTACATATATAATGAAAACGGTGAAACTTCCGGTTCATGTATGTGAGGGACTATACAGGATCAATCGAGATTTTATTCGGGGGTCGTCAAGTGAGGGGCGGAAAATTCATTGGATTTCTTGAGAAGTCTTTTATGTCAACCAAAAAAGTATGGAGGATTGGGGCTGAGAAGTGCACAAAATTATAATAAATCACTTCTGGCTAAAGTAGGTTGGAAAATTTTACGGAATGAGTCATCCTTGTGGGTGGGAACATTTAAGCAGAAATATTTTAGAGATGGGATCCTGGAGAGAGGGGTGAAACCTTCAGATTCGATGATGTGTAAAAACATAATATTTGGTCGAGAGGGTCTAGGAGGGGGAGTTACCGAATTGGTGAATGGGAACGAGAAAATATATAAGTGGAGTCTAAAATTGTCGGGTGTTTTTAGTGAAAAATGGCATACAATAGTTTGGTACAGGTAGGAATGGAAGCGAATTTCAAGTGGGAACTCATTTGGTCTCTCAAATGTCCCCGTAAAGTCAAGATATTGTTGTGGCATGCGGTTTGGATCGGTTACCTACAGGGGGAAATCTCGCGCTGAGAGGGGTGGTGGATGGTCCGGATTTTCAAAGATGTGGCCTAGTAAACAAATCAGTTAGGCATCTATTTCAAAGTTGTAGAGGGTACACATAGGTGTTCTAGGATTGTACAAATGGTGTGCTTAACCTGAGGGGAGGATAGCTCATGTCGAGTGAGGAGAATCATGTTGCTGACTCAGCTTCACCTCGCGAAGGGTTGCAAAATGGAAAACTACTGTGACAGATCAGTAGCTTGAGTGGAGTCCTAGGGCGCAAAGTTCAACAGCAGTATCTGGATGATTTGTTGTTGTAGTAGGGAGGCGGAAATTATCTTTTTGTTGTACTATACCAAGCGGAACAAAGGGGAGCAACTACTGTATGTAATTGATGGACTGAGCGTTTATTTGGCACGCGTGGATCGATAGGAACACAAGGATATTTGTCCAATCTGTAAGAAAGAAAAATACTGATGAATTACGAGCAATTATTTATACAGCTAGTAATTACGTGCAGGCTTGGGGAGACGAGCGGGGTGGCAGGCTAATAACATCAGCCAGAAGTGTTCTTGTTAAGTGGGTCAAACCAGAGCGGGGAAATAAATTAAATGTTGACGGGTCTTACGATGCGAATAAATCTTCAGGTGGTGTAGGAGGGCTTTTTCGAAATTATAGTGGAGAGTATTTGGGAGGCTTTGCGGGAAGCTGTGTCGTGCGAACACTATTTGAAGCGTAACTTCTTGCTTTACATTTGGGTTGCATATGAAGGTTCATAGAGGGTACACCTCTGTGATCATCGAAACTAACTCGAGTGAAGTGCACGCGCTAGTGAAGGGCGGTGTAAGCTCAAGGATATTTTCAGATGTTATAGTAGGTGCTTGTCGAGATATATTAGCATCTAATGAGTATTTTTAGCTGGTTTAGACCTTTCATGAAGCAAATAGGTGTGCAAATTGGATGACTAAGTTACGTGCACATAGTACGGAGGGACCAACCCCGTATAGAGATCCGCCAGACAATCTATGGAGTTGTACAAGATCGTTATGGTTGGGTGGTACCTAAAATGCACCTAGTTAGTGTAGTGGAAAAAATACGGCTAAGACTAGGATACATGGGACTGGCGCGGTCCTAGCGAAAGAGTTTTTCAAATCCGAATAAGGGTAGCGATAATGGACGTGGACAAACTCGTAAAGGAGTTCGGTCCCATAAGAACGGGATATCATCCTTCTATATGGGCTAGTGGTACGTTACTTGTGGATCCTGGAAAGTCTATCCAAAGACCTTATGGCTCCGGCCTCTATAATGAGCCTATTAAGGTTACTAGATAATGACTTGGAGGACAACTGGACAAGTAATTCGTGCCTATATATATATATATATATCCCTGGACATCAAAGGTATAAAGCATTCGAATACACAAAACCCTAAGCCTTCTACTCTCACAAGATCCTCCATCCCTTCAGAAAACACCCCTTGATTCTTCACGCTTCCTAGGTAAGATAATCCCTACTCAGATCGCTGAATTCATACATGTAGTAAGTACCCAGTCAAATAAATCACAAATAAATCGAGGATCTCGACCCTTGATCCATATTGTAAGATCTTATGCCTAGAATTAGTCAATGATTATTAGGAAGTCTTGACTTCTTAGCCTTGTTGGCCTCATGTGTAAAAAGAAAAAGTATAATTGTAGAAGTTGGATAATTATTACTCTTTGGCGGTAGCTTTAATAATGTAACTCACTTTTGACATCCAATTTCCATTTTTGCACGTTTCTGTTATTGTCATTGTCTAATACCATTATTCATATTAAATTAATTTATTAAGCTCGGGAGACTTTTTCTGTGAAAAAATTGTACTTTGTTTCCTCCTTTTTCACCATGTAGTGAAACAAATTTATTAGTAAAGCTACCGATCTTTCGGGATTTGTATGTTTCGGACAAAAGAAGGTGAAAGGCAATTCTATGATTTAAAGTTCTACAGCAGTTTTAATTTTTATTTCCTTGGAGCGTAAATTATTTTTTCTTTCTAAAATCATTCATTCATAAACAAATAATCCAGTTAGCATAATGTCTGAGACATCGTTGTTTAAGATTTTAACTACTTGGGTTGGTAATAGATTTAAGAAAATTCCCAAATACTTTACCTAAAAGCATGTTCTTGGTCGATCAATAAATATCTAAATTCCTTTTTCTATTTGCACAGAAAAAAAAAGAAAAAAAGAGGACTACAATGTTCCAATTAAAGTAAACACTATGTGAAATATTGCAGAGTAAATGTCTTATTTACCTTTGAGATTTGGCCCGTTTGACAATTTATTCTTTATAATTTAAAATGCAACTAGCTACTTTAATGTTTATTTTCGTGACTCGTTGCCTCCTGTTAACGTTTTCCGTCCAAAAACACCGTTAAGTGTCACGTGCCTGGCACATGACCGCGTTATTAATATTTTTTTATTCTTAATTCGTTTTAATCAATTAATTAACTTAATCCAAGTTTTTTACGAGGGCAAAATAGGTATTTATAAAATGCCTACACTATATATACTTCAAAATAAAACAAATAAATTAAAACAAAATCAGAAAGAAAAAAGAGATTTTGGCGGGGTTTGGTTTGGGGAAGAAGGCGAAGAACCCTAATTCCAGATTTCATCAGCCACTGAACTTTAGCTTTGGAGATATTCAATGACGTCGTTATGGAGTTAGTGTGTTTATTTATTGCCCATAAATCTTTGCTTGTTGGTTAAGATTTTTGAATCCGTAAATGTAGGGATTTCTGGTATATTTATTACTTTTTTAGATATCACGCTTGAAGGGGGATTTTGTTAGTAATGTGAGTAGTTTTTACGGGATTTGGTTACCATATTGTTAGTGTATCGATCTTTGATAACTATTTTTCCGTTATTGGTTCTTAACGTAATTGGTAAGTAGTTTATTCTAAATTTATCGTGTAACAGAGAAATTCGCATTGAGGATTCACTTCGGTGGTTTCTTTAATGAAGACAAGAGCTATTAACATGAAGTAAAGATTGAGTATGTAGACGGTTGTCAATATGACAAATTTAGTATACCTGTACTTAAGAAGACTGTTTTGAAGTTAGGGATAAAAGGTAACTTGGAGTACTACTATTTGAAACTGGGGAAAAAACTACGTGATGGTCTAGTGTGTTTGGATAGTGAGGATAAATGTATGGCGATGTGTAGCATTGGAGAGAACAGTGTAACTGTTGACATGTTTGTTGTTAGTAAACCAGTAATACATGTACACCACGAAATTCAAACTCCTATATTCATGCCCTTATTATTAAATTGGAATAAGGTTGAAGAAATAGTTCAGAAGCGAGAAGAAGATAAAGTTCATACCAATATAGGACATGATGATTTGGAAGTTCAGAATTGTGATGAAGGGAAAGATGAGAGTAGGATGGAAGAGATGAAAGATGAAAAAGAAGCAATAAAGGTACAAACCTTACATTTTACCCCTTACAATGGCAGTTTACCCCTTAAATGACTTAGTTGATTGACTAATCAACCCCCTTTTTTTTAACTGTACATGTTGTTGAAGATCAAAACCGAGCTGATGTTAATGTAATAGAAGGTGAGAAAGAAGTAAACAATTTAGTTAATAAGAGTGTAGAGAAAGTAGTTGATGAGAAAGAACTAAACAAGGAAGGTGATGTTGGTTTGGAAGAAGGAGTTAAGACCTGTGATGAAAGGCATTATATGAAAGCGTGGAAGAAAAGAGTGATGAAAGGCATGACGAGAAAAGCGTGGAAGAAAAGATAGTTGAAGACGTAGGAATAAAGGTACACATTCATTTGACAGTTTACCCCTTTCCATTTCAGTTGATTGACAAATCAACCCCCTTATCTACATAAATTTGACATTATGTTTTTTGTAACTTTACAGGTTGTTTGTGAAGATCAAAACACACCTGATGTTAATGTAATTGTAGATGAGAAACAAATAAACTATTTAGTATGTGAGCCTTTGGAAGAACAACTCTCTGATAGAATAATATAATACAGAGAGCATAAAATACATACATTGCACTTTCGACAGTTTGACTCTCAATTGCTTTGTCACACATCTTGCCGAAAAGTTCTACAATATATATTGTCGATTCTCTCATGGTCGTTAAAAGGTTTACAAGCTCGAAAAAACCTTAGAAAGAGGTCCCGCACATACGTCATGTCACTTACCACATATGATAAAAATATAGAAGATGAAACTAAAAAAGAATCAACTACTCCCTTTGTTCCTAAAAGGTTGTCACATTTGCTTTTACACATAAATTAAGAAATGTTATTTATTGTCCATGTGATTACTAAATTCCCTCCATAAAGTGTCTTGATATCTTAAATATTTATTGGGAACATATATTATAGTATTTTATTAGGGGTAAAAGTGGTATAAAGAAAAAAAAGCTTCTTGATTTTCTAAAGTGACAATCTTTTTGGAACAACTATTTTTAGTATAAGTGACAACCTTTTAAGAACGGAGAAAGTAACTAATTTAGAGACCGAACTCCAAAATGCAATAAATTTACACACTAATTAAGATAACTTACCTTGACCCGGTCCGCTATCCAATATTTTAGGAGATCCTTAATACTAAATTTGCCGCCTTCTGGAAACTGCTCCCCTTTTTTATGGATGCAATTCTTGGAAAAACCCTTTGACATCTTCCGGTTATGTATAATGAGGACAAAGGATCCAATACTGTGGCCAAAATCCTCTTTTTCGAAGTTGTCAACCCTGCACAGCAGTCAATACCATTGGTTGTCCATATTTCTATTTTATGTTTCGCCTTCTCAAACTGATTAAGCCAATTTATAGCGCTATCGTCTAAAATTGTCATTGTGTTATACAATATAATTATAATTATTAGCAACCCCATGAAATATATTTCATATTTGAGAACTACACATAGAGAATCTATTAAAGTTCAAGCAATTAAACTTCATGAATGCAGTCTTCAAGAAGTAAAAAGCAAAACGTAATACAAACAAAATAGTAAAGAAAATAAGACTAAAGTATATATACAAGGTCGTTTTCTACTCCTCAGGGGTTGTTAGACAACCGATTCTCCCAAAAGCTTAATCTGTCAGGAGGAGTTATCTTATACATTATATTTGAGTTTATATGCTCAATACGCCCCTCACGTGCAAGCTAGATTTATGTCATTTTTTCCATGTCTAGTCTTTGCTATGTGAATTATTATATTGGGTGACTACGACAAGACTCTAACCACCGACCTCTTATGGTTCTGGGCTCTGATACCATGTTAGACAACCAATTCTCCCAAAAGCAAGCTAAATTCATGTCATTTTTTGCATGTTAAGTCTTTTCTATGTAAATTTTTTATTGGGTGTCGACGGCAAGACTCAAACCACCGACCTCTTATGGATCTGGGCTTTGATACCATGTTAGACAACCAATTCTCCCAAAAGCTTAAGCCGTTTGGAGGGGTCATCTTATACATTATATATGAGTATTACATGCTCAATACGCCCCCTCACGTGCAAGCTAAATTCATGTCATTTTTTTGCATGTCTAGTCTTTGCTACGTGATTTTATATATTGGGTGAGGACGGCAAGACTCGAACCACCGACCTCTACCTGGAAGGGATTTATGGAGAATATAGAACCCTGATTAACTCAAAAAGACCAATTCACCCTTATATCTAGAATCATCTAAATCATCACAATTGGGGATTACTAGCAAGCTCAAGCTACCTTCTCGTCTCATTTTTTTAATTTCTTTTTGATCTTTTAGCTTTGATATCTTTAGTTTCTTTCATATTTTGCTCTTTAGTAAGCTAGTCTTTAAAACCAAAAACAAATATCTTTTTACTTTTTCGTAATCGTAACTTAACCCTCGATGCATTTTAGAAAACACAAGCATAATTAGACTCATAGTCCCTCATGGAGAACACTGTTATATACCTACTCATTACTTGTTAACGAAGCCTCGCTCCCTTGGGCGCCGATATTATATCACACCTAGAAGGCCGACATTTATACTTCTCGTCTATCCTATCTCTATAATCTACTTCTCTAGTCTTTAATTTATAGTGTTAGTAGTTAATCTTAATCCAAAAAACCAAATATATAATTCTTTTCTTTTACTTTTTAGTTTCTTTTATCTCAACAAAATATTTAATCTAAAGCTAAAATTACACGTTAACTCTTTATTCACTGTGAAGACAAACTTATTTATCAACTTTATCACTTATGACTACTCGTACACTTGTGAGACGTTATCTTCGAGTGTTAATTTTATATAACACCTCAGAAGACAACAATAGACATTCTTTACGATCTTTAAATAAGCTTATAAATCAACTTTGAATTCATAGCCCATAGTGGTAGTCCTATTGAGAAAGACTTGAAGAATTCATTAAACACCTGAAGTGGTTAAACTTTATTTCTCTTAATGACCTTAAGGCCCATGAGGGATAGTCTACTTTGGATAGCCGCTCTCATAGATCACTTATGTGTATGAGGGGGTGAGTATCGAGGAATCTGTAATAACTAGCGGGTAGAGTGTGTCTTGTGAGGGTCTCGACTGAAGAACGTCAAGTTCAAGCATACATTGAATTGACGAGATTTGGTTGTTGCCTCACTTCACTACATGTCAATTCAAATCGAAAGGCAATGACACTTAAGTAGACTTCACCCATCCTTGGTTTGCTCAGAAAATCGTTCATCTTTTCTCCCAGTGCCATGCACTTGGAGAAAAATAAGACTAAAGGTCTTTTTGTACCACATCAGTTTTGCAAGGAAAAAAATAATAGTTTATATCATTTTCACCTTTTATACATTTGAAATGACCCAACACTCTAGAGTTGAAGAGTAAGAGAAATATCCCACAAATGTGCAAAACCACCACCACCACCCTCCCCGCCCAAACCTGCCCGACAACAAGAAGGTGAGACGTGAGTTATCGTGGTTGCGAGGAAATGTCCAATATTTAATGCTCCATCCCTAACGTTCGGAAACTCTCGCAATTATGTCTCAACTGTTACAGAATTTACGAAGTTTGTCCAAATTCGTTCACCCACCTGCCAAAGAGAGAGGTGTCCAGGTTCGTGGCATGTTTTCAAGGTTAGAAAACATATTTGTCCTTATGGTGAACTTTTATAATAGAACATTAGTGTGGACGTTTTTTTATAGATCTCTACCACTATATAATATAAGCTAGAGCCATTTGCAAAAAACACCAACATATTTATAACATACCTAGAAAACTCTCAACTCTCCCACTCTCTACAAGTATAAACTACAGTAGTGATAGTAATATGTTTGAGGATACCGTTTATACTGGGAAAGTCCCTTTTAACAAAGAAATTGTAGTGCTCACGTTATTACTCAAAGTTTACGAATTTCGTTGTAAGTTTGGTTGTATTAATAAATTTACATGTAATCTTGTTGTCAGATTTTTACATATTTAAATTTTTATCTTGTAATTATATTTTTTCGATTTGTGTTCTTAATTTATCAACATGAATTTCAAGAATAACTCATTTTATTCTGACAATTTTGAAATTATTTAAGGTATCCAAAACAGTTCATAGTTCATGTACTAATTGGAATATACAGCTTATTATTCATGAAATCCATAAATGGATGGAGAATTTCTGGCATGAAAAGTCTCCCAAGTCAATACATCTTTTAATATAATTACTCGTAAAATATGCTAAGAAAATAGTTGATCTATCTTTTTGGAGTGGTGATTCAATTTCTCATAGTTTAGACTTTTTTTAGAGTAAATGCCTCATTTACCCCCTGAACTATACACGACTTGACAGATTGCCCCCCAAAGAAAAAAATGCGACTGGATGGTCCTTAAACTATGCTTTCGTGACTCGATGCCCCCTGTTAACGGAAACCGTTAGTTTTCGCCGTTAGTTGGTCACGTGCGCAAATTGTCGTGACATTTTACCCCCTGTACTAAGTTTTTTGTGACATTTTACCCCCTGTACTAAGTTTTTTGTGACTCGGTGCCTAGGGTAAAATGTCAAGAAAACTTAGTCCAGGGGGTAAAATGTCACAAAAAACTTAGTGCAGGGGGTAAAATGTAACGACAATTTGCGCACGTGACCAACTAACGACAAAAACTAACGGTTTTCGTTAGCAAGGGGCATCGAGTCACAAAAACATAGTTTAAGGACCATCCAGTCGCAAAAATTTCTTTGGGGGGCAATCTGTCACAACGTGTAAAGTTCAGGGGGTAAACGATATATTTACTCTTTTTTTTTTAATTTGGAAAAGTGTAATGGTATTAATTAATCAGAAAATACATTGATTTATCTTTGGCAATTTGATCTTTATTGATATTTTTTAATATATCTGAGAGTTATTTTGGACTCAAGATCATTTTGACTCCAATAAAATTCGATCCCGAGACTTCTTGGTCTCTGCGAAATAGTCTAGCAACTAGATTAACTATTGGTATTTTCTTTGAAACACAAGGTTACGGTTACGTTGATAAATTGCTGCATACACATTAGTGCTGCTTTTTACCCCAAATTAGGTTCTGATCTCGTACGATATACGGGAATAAAATTCAAATTAAAAAATCCAAAATTTTTTTTTTTAAGGAAAATATAATAAAAAAGTAAAAAAAAAGTAAGACATAAAAAATGTAAAATAATATAGATTAAAAGTAGAAAAACACATGAAAATTTCAACAATTGATTTTTCTTATATTACAATATATTATATTGATAATGTGTTACGGGTGCGACCAAAAAAATAAAAAGATAATGTGTTACGGGGTAGATTTTTTTTTAAAGCATTAGAAAGAACGGACTGCAACGACCCAAGTGGGAATCTATTATTCGTCTTTATCTAGTAAAAAACACTTTGCGTTGCATCCATCTTTTGGTTGTGATAAGCCTTTTGCCTTTTTGAACCATCATTGACCAAGAAAAAATGACATTCATTGACTTAGTTGATGAGTACTTTAATCTTAAAAATGAAGTAGAGTGAAGTTTGAGCATTGAGTTGTTAAGGGTTGATTTGGTCTTACGGGCTTTTTTTTTTCCTTTTCCGGATGTCTAACAATTAGTTGTCGTAATGACAAAAAAAAAGAAAAAACAATTAGTTGTCACTTATCTAGAATTAAAATAACTTTTGCAAAAAATACTTAATACATTTTTTTTTAAGATTACAACCACCCCCTCTCGTTAATTTCCTCATTCTTCTCAAGTTATAGGTATCGTCGCGTAACTTTTTTTCCCTCACAAATAATATGATCCCAGAAATCGGTCGGGTGAGTCAGCCTATCCATAAGCAGATGTTCCGCACACTCTTCGATATCCCACCTAGCATTATCTAACAATACGATCAGTCTGTCATTGAAACGTTTAGGGATGTGAGGGAAAGAGACGTCATCCATTCTCTCTGCTATTTTCGATATCTTCTTGACAACTGGTTGTACTGACAAATTTGTTGCTGATGGTGACTTTGTACCTTATACTACTTTAAGGTTGTCGAAGAAGATCGTCGTCTTATATCTTGTATCACCACGTAAATAATTTAGATTCTTTTTTTGTGAATACGTAAATAATTTCTATAAGATATTTATTTCAATATAATGTTGGTCTTGCTAGATACTACTATGTATAGCTAATCACAATTTAAATAATTATAAAAATAAAAAATTACAAGGTAAGACCTTAGTGACAAGACAAAATATAACGATGATAATTGGTCCAATACGAAAAGGCTTCGATAATTCGAGCTTATGGTATACATGTACGATTTGAAGAACTGGAATGGTTGTCTGAGTGAGTGAAGTGCCAAAACTCTGGAATGTTACTAATTTTACAAACCAGAATAATATTATAAAAAATAATACAAAAAAAGAAGTACACATGGAAGCCCAAATATTTGCCGACTGCAACAAGAACAAGTCCAGACTAGTAAATCAACGGTCATGATAAGACTGGATTGAACTTGGAAAACATGAGCACTAGATTGTTTCACAAGCGAAAATAGTCAAATTTAGTCTCATATCTAATATTAGAGTTTGTAGACAAGGTAGAAGTGCACACCTCTGCCTGCACAAAGAGCTTATACATTTAAACCATCAACAAATTTTGAAGACTATCGATCAGCTCAGTCACTGGTAACTCACGATGGGCCTTGACATGTGCATTGAAAGCCTTTGTCGCATTCGATGTCATTTTTGCGTATCGTATTCCCTTGAAAAAAGGATTACAAAATTGATCATTTGGAAAATTTGCCGAGAAATTTTGTTGCTTTTACCGTTCTGCCTATAGGAAAGATGTGACACAAGTATTGTACTCGCTTTCATTAAAATCATATACTATGTCATCGAGATATGACGCTACGCTTTTGGCAAATCCACCACCACCCTTGTACTTGGGTTTTGAGGTTCTTTTCAAGATGAACCATGCAAAAAGCATGAGACGCTAAAGAAAAAACAGAGTGATAATTAACACAATACCAGGGTGACGGTCGTATGGAAGTTAAGTCTTCACCAGAAACATGTGGGGCAAGAAAATTTAAAACCCGAGTCTAATTATCACTGTCTTCACAAAGTACAATTGAAAATGAAACATGAATAAGGCAATGAAAAAACAAAAATAGTAAACATAAGGAAAAGTATGAAGAAAATCTATCGAATAATATAGTGATGGGATTCATCGCATCTTAGGAATTAAAAAAATTATACCGTTATTTGCATATTTTGGAGTAGCGATAAGCAATTCTTCTTTATACTTATTCTTCATAAACTTTCCACCAATGAAAAGTAAAGAGTGACATGCATAAAAACCGGCAAGACGCACACCATAAGCCACGTGACAACTCTCGTAAGTGTGGGTTAAAAGGTCAGTGTGTAATGAAACTTGAGAAGTAGGATTTACAACTTTCACCTTTGCAAAATATGTCTCAATTCTGTTGTAGGATAGCCCAACGTATCTACTTTGTAGGTTATATCAAACATGTAACCATTTTTAAGACTACTAATAATATATGTAGGTTTAGTTGATGGCATACTCCTAATTAATCCACAATTACCTGCATAACCAAATCGAAAGAGAGACAATCACTAGTCGTCGATTTCTTCGATACACTACAAGTATGTTCTTTGATAAAGAAACAAACATAAAGCCTGGATTAGATACATCATAATCTGCGTAAACATATCATTGTACATGCTTTGGATTTCCTCTTTTTGCAATAAACACTTGACTAGGAAGAAATATTATGACCAAAATCATAATCATAACGCGATTCACACACACATATACTTGGGTGATTGACCTATAGGGTCTTGGAGACTAGTTTTTGGGCCTAAAGGAACTAGTAGGAATCTTACTTCTTTAAAGGGACCTCAAAGATGACCAAATACTAAAATACCCTTACAAACACTAAAAGACAAAAAGAGTGATGTCATTTTTCATCTTCTTTCTCTACTACCCACCTACCTCCGACCTCCGGCCACCGGAAAAAATAACGAGTTTCGGAAAAAATGATGAGTTTCGTAAAAGAAATGATGAGTACTCAACAAAAATGATGAATATTACTCTATAAAAATGATGAGTATAAATAAACAATGATGAGTATTATTCAAAAAATGATAAGTATGGCTAAAAATGATGAGTGTTGTTCAAAAACAAAGAGTAGATAGTCATAATAATCATTTATTCATTTTTCAACATAACTTATACAATTTCAGATTAATTACAAAATAAATAACAAACTAAACTACTAACAAAAAAAAATTCATTCATGTTTAACCAGATCTGGCAAAACCAGATCTTGAAAAAAGAAAAAAAAAATACTAAAACCCTACATTCGCGAGCTGCTGCCTTGTTTTCTCCGGCCACCAGCATGAACAGGAACTCGAACAAGCTGGAAATATTGCGAATGGCGGATCTCGAACAAGCTCGAAGCCTCAAGAATGGCGGAGCTTCTGGCCTTCTTCTCCGGCCCAAAAAACAAACAGAATCGTTCTTCTCTAGCTCAAAATACAACAAATCGAAGGAGCTCTTGATAGTCTCTCCTTGCTTCAAGCGTTGGTGGTCTCTGGTGCAGCAGATCGGATCTCGTCGCCTGTGCTTGGTGGTTCACGAACGGAAAGAGAAATGGTTTCTCTCCACGGCAGCGTCTCGAACGAGCAGCTTGGATCTCGAACCAGCAGCATGGATCTCGAACCAGCAGCATGGATCTCGAACCAGCAGCTTGGATCTCAAACCATCAACTTGGATCTCGAACCAGCAGCGGAAAGAGTCATGGCTTCTCTCCACGGCGGCGTCTCCACGACAGTGCTTTTTTTCTTCTCCGATGGCTGCGAGATTTGTTCTCCTTGGCAGCGGGTTTGTGTTGGCTCGGCAGCCATGGCTGCAAAATAAAGATTTTAGAATATAGGGAGCAAAAATGGGTGAAAACAAATGAATTTTATTATACTTTTGGAAATAAAGTTATATGTATAGTAGACTGAAAACAAAAAGGGGTAGTAATGTAAATGAGATTTTAGCCTATAGTGTTAAAATATTATTGAGGTCTTTAGTGAGAAGAGCAAAAAGAGGGGGTTGGGTTAGGACTAGGGGTTGTGTGTTCAAGACCTCTTGGGTCAAAATCTCTATATAATTACCACGTCAAAAATTGAATTTAGTAATACCACCACGATAAGATTCACCAACGGACTTTAAACATTTATCACAATCAAAATCGAGTAGTTTCTTCTTAGTATGTTGATAACGTAGTTGATCTATATCACGACGCTTCCCCTCGAAGTTATGGTCACAACCTTGAGAAATGGGATGATCCAATTGTTGTGTTCTCTGTGAAGAGAAAGTCGGGCTAAATGATGTAATTATTCCATAAATCACCTTGAAACCCAAATTAGGCAGAGGATTCCACATCTTTATTAACCAACCACTTGATAGTTGTAAAGTCAAAATCATTAACCATTACACATCCTTGTTGAATATTGTAAAAAACGACACTCAATAGTTGATCAAGGAGTTCAAAAAATAAAATAAAATCTGATGGCCAGATTCCAAATATCTTGGAAGGGTAAATTATCCAATAAGAGGACTCCAAAATAGCTGTTATAGATAGAAAACGTGATATAATAACCCGTGTGAATTTAATACTCCAGATGCATGGGTCTATCAAGAGAATATTGTATACTTCGAATCAAAATTATAGGAAATAAAGTCTTAATTAATGAATTACAATCGGCTGCAACCTTATTACTCATTAAATCTTGTAAAAGTTCATATATGCTAATAATCTCCTCATGATTAGGTCCGATCCGGTTGGGCTTAATAACACCTGCTAACATTCTAATAGCAAACGGGTAATAAGTAAGAAGACTTATCTTGTAGCGACAATAAGCAGTTATCTTTGAGAACGATTATATTTCCCTTCCAAAAGCTGAGTCTCCTTCTTGTTAATTCAATATAAGTCCCAATATTAACCCATGCACGGAACAAATAAGTTCCAAACTGCCATATCAAGTATTGAAGACCAAAACCACTGGGACTAGCTCAGTGGCCAGGACCCTGTCTCTCAACTAGGAGGTACAGGGTTCGAATCCCCTCAGCCGTGTTATTTCTTGAGCCCTTAAAGGGGGTAAGCAAGGGGTGCATGGTTCGAGTCTCCTCCCTAAACATGGGTAACCTAGTTCTGATTAAGTGGGAGTATTTCTACACTCCTCTTGCATGTTCTCCAACTCCATTTTCCCAGCAATAAATAGACAAAAGTGACGAAGATGAAAACTAGAAATCTCAAACCAGCACTTAATATTACTTTGCATGTTCTTATAATACCATACCCATCATTTTCCCATATAATATATATAGTCTTGTTATCGAGTAAGGTTCAAAAAGTAAGATTGAGGGAGAATATAGTGAAACCCATCATATAGAAGATCAAACAGTCAAACAGAGGCGTATATTAGGCCAGTAACAATTAATTAGCCAAACAAACTTCGTATGACTCCTGCTAGCGAGAGAACCATTATATTTGCTACCTAAAATGGCGAAGACAGCACTGCAAATCATCCAGGCGATAGAAAAGACATCCAACGCAGCCACCCAGTATGGACTTGAGGTAAATTGAAACAAAAAAGTTAAAATCGAGCCATGCAGAGGATAGGAAAGGAGGTCGATGCATGTAGCTGCAACCAAATGGGAAAAGGAGAACCCAACCAGAAAAGATCCATATGTACGGAGAAAAGGGGAGGGGAGGCCAGTAAATACAATAAAATCAGGAAAGAGAAAGGGAGGGATGACAGAAGAGTAAAAGAGCGGTGGTGAAGAACGTCAGCAACCAAAAATAAAAAAATTATAGAAGAAGAAAGAAGGAAAGATTAGAGAGAGTTCACCGAAGAAAGAGCATGTTGACCGAATAAGAGTAACATATATTAAAAGAAGTCCATTTAACAATTTAGGAGGGTAGGAGGTGTATATTGTCTAAACTCTATTCCTATTAAGAAGGTTAACATCAATTCAATTTCTAAATTCTATTCTATTCTCTTAATATATGTTTTAATCCTAAAACTTTGCATAAATCATTATTCTATTTTTTAATATAATTTATGTTTATTTATCATATACATTTAATTTTATCACCATACTTAACATTTTATCCATATTATCTAAATACTAAGGCCCTGTTTGGTTTATGAAAACATTTTCTGTTTTCGTTTTCAGAATACATTTTCAGAAAATGTTTTCCGTTTTCAGTTTCAATATTTTTAGAAAATATGGAAAACGTCAATTTCACGTTCTCTAATATAACACTGTTTTCATTTTATTTTCCAGAAAACTGTTTTCATTTTCTTTAGCCAAACACGTTTTCAGTAGCATTTTGAAAAATATAGAAAATGAAAACAGAAAACACCCATTATTTTCACGAACCAAACGAGGCCTAACATTTTCCATATTTTTGGGGGTGCCCGGCCCATGCAATATATTGTAGTAAAATGAAAAGGACGAGACGAACCAAAGTTGCATGACTAATTTGGAAAACAATTTTTTGGTGGAATTGGAAACAAGAATGGCATTCCGACAGATTCCTCATCTTAATATACATATATGATATATTGATTATTTTTCAATCTATGATTCCAATCAAATAATAATATTTATGAAATATATGAAAATTAAATTATTATGGATTTGAGTAAAAGAGCCTTCTTTCTCCTCTTAGTGATTGTTACTTGTGCTTTACCCTTACTTTCTGCTCAGGTATCGCATTAAGATTTATTTTTTCAATTTATGTGGTTGTCTTGTTTATGTATAATTGGTATAATTGTATAATTAGGAATCTGTTGCTAAAGAGGTAAATGGCCGATTTAAAGATCTGGGTCGACGTAATAAGGTCAGATTACAGCACTCTTTCTTTCTAAATTATCAGCAAAGAATTAAAATTTCATTATTTAGTAATTAAGTAGTCTCTGTATATTAAGACTACAAGTATGTGCTCTTTCAAAGGGGTTTTAATCTGTTTACACCTACAAGTCTTCATTGATCCTTTGGTCCTTATGTTATACGGAAAAGCTAAATACACCATTGTGTTTGAGCAGATCACATATTTATATGCTAAATCAGTGGTCTGTGCTGAGTGATAAATTTGTGATGTAAGTGTATGACACGGGTCTATTTAACATATATTTGACACCCATCGGATTATGTAGCTCTTTCGTACATAGGGACCAATGCAATTACCCGTTATGTTACAAGGTTGAATAAATTTGTTTCTTTCGATTGATCAGATTTCAGAAGAAAATTTTAAGACTAATGTTGTGAAGGATGAAAATGATTTTGATTTAATACCCATGGATTTGGATTCCAATCTTGGTGTATTTGATGCATTCTTTGCAAGTTTGTCAATGATCCTTGTCAGTGAGGTTAGTCACATCTCTTGTGTACTATTACGTGCCTACATAATTTAAAATAAATCGTTTTTCTTTTCTCCATTTTCCTTTTATTTAATAAATATTTTTTGATACTAGATTGGAGACGAGACTTTCATAATAGCAGCTCTTATGGCAATGCGTCACCCCAAAGCCATTGTACTATCCGGTGCACTCAGTGCTTTGTTCGTAATGACGGTATGTAATCTCAATTCATTTTCTCGAGATTTATAATTTCTCAATTTTTTGTAGTTTCTAATTTTGTGTACGTGGTTTAGGTGCTCTCGACAGCACTTGGAAGAATTGTTCCAAATCTAATATCAAGGAAGCATACAAATAGTGCAGCTACTAGTATATAATCTATTTACTATTACGAGTAATTGCTTAATATTTTCAGTTTAAAATATTTACGAATATATATATTTCTCGTTTGTTACAGTCCTTTATGCTTTCTTTGGGTTGCGATTACTCTATATTGCTTGGAGATCCGATTCAAAAGCTTCTCAGAAGAAAGAAATTGAGGAAGTATGTTACGATTTAAGTGTATAATTCATTCTTTTTACTATCCACTAACCGGAAAAAAAACTCAGGTTGAAGAGAAACTTGATTATGGACAAGGAAAGTCTAAAGTTCGGCGATTCTTCTCTAGATTTTGTACACCAATTTTTTTAGAGGTACGATCTTTTGTTATAAAGTTATATTGCACATTTTGACTGTTTAGTCCCTTATGTTTTTGTTACTCCTCTGCAGTCATTTATTCTTACATTCTTAGCAGAATGGGGAGATCGTAGTCAAATAGCTACAATTGCTGTAAGATATTTTCTCTACATTTTGTATAGCTTTTCTTCAGTGTCTTTACAAAAACTTGTAAAATTGTGCAGTTAGCTACGCATAAAAATGCAGTGGGAGTAGCGTTCGGGGGTTGTTTAGGACACACGATATGTACCTCAGTGGCAGTGGTAGGAGGAAGTATGCTTGCGTCCAAGATATCGCAGGCTAAAGTTGCAATGGTTGGTGGTTTGCTTTTCCTCGGCTTCTCCGTGTCTTCGTATTTTTATCCACCCCTTTAAGGCCAGTTATAAGTATAACTAACACGGATCTATAAATTCGCCTGGATCTTAAATTTGAATCATTTTAATGAGGTGGTAGGTAATTAATTGGTTGATGCTTTATCTTCTTGATAAGTCTTTACAACCCAAAATTGTCATACATGTAGTTCGAGCTGCAAATGTGGCTATTTATTACGTGGCCAAGTTGATTAGGTTACTACAACTTTCAATTGCTTGATTTTGTTCTTACTTTGTATTTATTAAAAACCTTTCCTAACATAGAATTCGTTGCCTTTTATTTTTTGTTTTTAAAGTTTGATTTTAGAATTTTATTGTAGTGATTGGTATAGTATAATGAATTTTGGTAAAAATGTAATAAATTTATGAATTTAATGATAATAGAAATGTAATGAATTTTGTAATCTATATAAATTAATTAGTATATATATAGATATATAATTGACTGACCAATGAATGACCCAAACGTGCCTAGAACATTTTCCAAGGTTTGGAAATTTGTGTAGGATCGTTCAAAATCATCTAGATGATCTGTCTCTCGTCTAGGAGCTTATACTTTAAAATAGGCATATTTGTTTTGAAATGACTAATGTGTCTTGCTTTGGCCAATGACGAAGGATGGAAGCTATTCTACGAAATCAGGATATCACACATTGATTGATACTGATATTCAAAAAGAAGCCCAGACCTCTAAAGCTGGAGAGCAGAATAGTAGTCAGTTATGGAATGTTATTTGGAATTCTAATGTACCTTCGAAGGTCAGATCTTTTGGTTGGATAATCAGCAACGGTGCTATCCCTACTAAGAACAATTTCCATTCAAGGAAATGTGCCACATATGGTAGGTATGAATGGTGTGACGTTGACTCCGAAGATATTGAACAACTTTTTCTTCAATGCCTTTTCAGTATATCGGTTTGGGCTAATTCAAAAATGCAAATAAAAATTAATAAAAAAAGAAAGAATCAACATTGGAGATTGGTTACTCAATACTACTGATGATTATGATAAGAATGTGTGGGATAGGAGAGAAATTACAGCTCATCTACTCCTTACAATTTAGAACATTTGAAAGTCTAAGATGAAAGGACTCTACGAAAATAGAATGGAATATCTATGAAATTAATCATAACGTGAAGCAGACCATTAAAAGCCTTTTTGACAACATCCAAGATCATACCAGTAATATAAATTCTCAAAGTATCCCGCCTAGTAGGATGGAAAATCTTAGTTTCCCCTAGTTTTAGATGATGCTGAAATGCTGTGGTTTTGTGATGCTTCTTTTAATAAGGAATGAGAACCAGCCGGTATTGCATCCCTTGGTATCAATAAACAAGGAATGGTCACACAAAAGATTGCTAGAAAAAGCATGGTTAAAAGTGCAATCGAAGGGGAATGTTGGGCTGTTTTGCTATTCATACGACTCGCTGGTAGACTCAACTTTCGGAGTTCTTATTTTTACTCTGACAACCTTGAGTTAGTTCAAGGTATTTCTAAAATTTCAGGGCCTCCTTGGCAGGATTCTCCAATCATCTCCGAAATAAAGAACTGGCTTGACAAATTTCTGGAACGGAAGGTCATTCCTATCAATCGATCTTTCAACTCTACAGCAGACGCGTTGGTAAAATATACTAGGTGAGATATGAATCTCTCACAATGGCAAGATTATTCCTTATTTGGAGCTTTTAATTTTCTCAATTTGATGTGTAATAATATTTAATTATCTTGTACTTGACAAAAAAAAAGGCTAATGTGTCTTGCTCTTAGACCATCTCCAGCAGATGCGGTAAATAGACCTTTACTGGATAAAAGTTAAAAAAATGCAGTATAGGAGCAAATTACTTACTCCAGCAGCTACGCTATATTATAGGACCCACAAATAGTGCACGGCATATTCACTTCTATATACGCTATTTCCAGTGCATCTCTCCTCACGGTAAACATTTTAATATTGTTTTTTTTGTTTTTTTATTAATTATGAACAAAACATTAATTAATTTGAGTACAATTAAGCATAAACTTAAAAAATTATAAAACTATAAAATGACAAGATTAGATCGTTTTTTTATAAGTGGTTAAACTGAAATTAAATCGAGTTTTTTTTTAATCATTTTAGAGTTTTAGTAGTAAAAATTATATATTATTTAATAATTAAATATTTTTTTATTAAGAGATAGTTCTCAATTAATTACACTTCCTCACTTTTCATTCCCAAAAAAAAGGAAGGAGGAAATTACTTCCTACTTACTCACAAATTTTCAACTTAGTTCCCAATTGAACACATTGTCATATTTACCTTCCAATGTTACCCTTATGTGATTTTTTTACTGTTTTTTATTTTATTTTTCAGATTTTAATTATTTTTCGATTTTTTTTAAAAATTTTTTCTTTTAGAAAAAAAATTTAGAATTTTTTTTTAAAAAATTTTATATTTTGAAATTTTTTTTTCAAAAAAAAAAATTCAAATTCTTTTTTTCGAAATTTTTTCCCCGGATTTTTTATTTTTTTAGAAATTTTTTCCCGAATTTTATTTAAAAAAATCGAAATTTCAGGTTATGTGTTGATGTAACACACAAATATAGATTTGTGTGCACAAATATAGATATAAGTGCTCCTGTAACACACAAAGTCATAAAATCAATCTAAAGGATTCTCTTCTTTAACAAAATTGTTTTTTATATTTATTAATCGCATATACCTTATTTTTATTCGTCTTTAACTATCTTGATATATTATCTTTTTGTCCAACACTCTTTTGCTATTTTTGTGTTTATGTTTTAGGGTTTTGTGTTATTCCAATTCTGTGTATTCCTGGAACACACAAATTTCAGAATTGTGTATTTTTAGAACGCACAAGTATAAGATTTGTGTATTCATGGAACACACAAATCTCAAATTTGTGTATTAAAAATTGAATTTATGTATTACTAGAATACACAAAACTTGTTGTTTGTTCCAATTCTGTGTATTCTTGGAACACACAAATCTCAGATTTGTGTGTTTTGCGGAGCACACAAGTTTCTGATTTGTGCGTTCCTAGAACACACAAGTCTCTGATTTGTACGTTCCTGGAACACACAAGTCTCTAATTTGTGCCTGGAACACACAAGTCTCTGATTTGTGCGTTTCCGAAACACACAAGTCTCTGATTTGTGTGTTCCTGGAACACACAAGTCTCAGGGTTGTGTGTTTATGTAACACACAAGTCTCTGATTTGTGTATTGATGGAACACATATAAATCAAATTTACAAAACTTGATTTTGTTTGTTCCAATTTTGTGTATTCTGAACACACAAATCGCAAAATTGTATATTACTGCAACACACAAATCTCAGATTTGTGTATTCATGGAACACATAAAACTCAAAATTGTGTATTTTTGAAATACAAAAAACTTGATTTTGGTTGTTCCAATTTTGTGGAACACATAAAAAAATTAGGGGGAAAAAGAATTTCAGAAAAAAAAATCGAAATTCTTTTTTCCTAAATTTTTTTTGTAATTTAAAAAAAAAAAAAATTTAAAAAAAAATCCGAAATTTAAAAAAAAAAATAGAAATATATATATATATATATATATATATATATAAATAAATAATATTATAAATTAAAACAATTCATTAATTGTTTATAGGTATTTTTGTCATCTTCTATTCTTTTGTGCTTAAGTAGGAATTAAGTTGAAGTTGTAATTTATTGGGAATTTTTACACTATCCGTGTAATTAATTGGGCATTGGCCCTTTATTTATATCATTAATTTTTTAATATTTTATTTAAATACAACAAAACCAAAATTAAATATTATAATTTTAATTTTATTATTATTTATATTATTGTAAATATATAATTGAAATTTAAAATTAAATTTATTTTTATCATAAAAATTATAATATTATAAAGGGTGATTGATTGAAAGAGTCCACAGACTATTGTCAATTGCACATCAGGTCCACCCCACAAAAAATGTCTGGATTGCCCTTTTGCTCTATTAATATTTTTTGACTTACCAAAACTAATTTCCTAATCATATGCAATCAATCAATTAATTGCAAAATAAAAAAGGAAAAATATTAAATTAAAGTACAAAACAAAACTAATAAAACGGATAGAAATCAATGATTGTATATCTTTTTTTATTATTTGCGTAGTAATTACAAGATAAATTGCACTAGTAATTACAAACCACCGATATTAACAAGCACACCACTGATATTCCACATGTAACCCATCAGTACAAACCACCAATATTAACTAGCACACCGCTGATATTCCACATGTAACCCATCAGAAACAGAAATTGAGTATTTCATGTGCAGTGTGTCCACACGTAACCCATCGGTACAAACCACCGAGATCACTAGCACACCACTGATATTCCACACGTAACCCATCAAAAAACTGTTGCTGAGAATGAAGGAGGGTGATGATGTTGTTGTGTTGGGGACATGGACCGATAACTCTATAAAAAAAATAGTTTGACATTAGGATTTAGAATATCAAAACCTTCATCCTATGCCTTTTCCGATTCATGGTCCACTGTTCCCATGTTCTTCTGTCATCATAGTCTACTGTGCCACAATCCAAAACAAGTTACAACAATTCCTAAATGTAGATTTGTTGGTAAATTAGGCACCGGTGGTCGGAGTTTGGATCGAGATAGGCGGCGTGAACGGAGTTTGGTGGTGGTCGGTGTTGAACGAAGAACGATGGCGCATGAGAAGAACGGAAGGTTGGGTATGGGGAAGAACGGAAGGTTACGATAATGGATTTATGTTTCATTGTTCGTCAGCGATTACTTTTTTTTTTAAGATGCTATGATTAAGGGATTTATTAGATACACCTACATATATTAAATAAGTTACAAAAAGATAAATATGGTAAAAATCAAATAAGATTATTAAAACAGGGGTATAGATAGAAGAGATATTATAAAGCTGGACCTTTTAAGGAAGAAATATGGTGTTGGACTTGATAGGGGTGGATTAATGGGGTTGTGGACTTAATTGGCAAATAACTCTATTATAAATGAATAGTAGATATAAAGTATAAGTATAGAGTAACTAAAACAGTAAAACTGGAAATCGATGCGCCAAATTTGTGGAGTAACCGAATTTTGATGCGGTATTGTAAAATATGAAGTATAAAAATTGCGCATCTGCTGGAGATGGTCTTATAAAGTCAGACTTGGTTAATATAAATAATTCTTATTTTATAAAATAATTTTTTTAATAAATTGCTGATCAAAATTTTCTTTTTAATAAATTAATAAAAAAAATTATATTATATACCAAAAAAAGTTAGAGAAGAAGGAAGTTATAAAGATGTTATTAAACATATGAATGAAAAAAAATTAAAAAAAATATAATTTTGAGAGTTGAATTTCAATTTCTTTTTATTTCAGTTATATTTATTTTATATTATATTATTTAGTTTCTTTGCAAAGAACTAATATTTTCTTAAAATAATATATTAGCACCATCTGTTTTTTACGAAACTCAAATAAAAACCATATAAATGAAAAACGCTTTGATTTTATCTAAGCGTCCAACTATTTTCTAGGTGCTTGAAAGTGTCTGACCGTCTGCCTATTGTTGTTTGGAATATTACCAACCACAGTGATCAATTTTCAACCACAAATATTATTATATTACTTGCCCAATTAACCGACTAGGTGAAATTTGATAACAAAATAATATTAAGTATTCTGAGAGGTCTTCGTAATTGATAAAATTAATTCACTAACAATTTTGCAAAATAAAATAAAAAATTGTAATATTTTCCGATTTTTTATCATATTCTTACCTACATTTAGTATTACAAAAAAAATATTATAAATTAAAAATGATAATTAAAAATATCAAAAAATATTCTCTGAAATACTGATTAATTATATTTTAATGATTTGTTGAACTATATATAATATCTATTGAACAAAAAAAAAGATATATGAGTGCTTTTACAACTATTTATATTAACGGTTTATTGCATCATAAATTGCTATATGTTATAACCCAATATGTGGATAGTCAATCCAAGCCCATGGGCTTGTAGTCAAGCCCATGAAGACTAGGGTTAGGTTCATCATCAATATTACTATTCTTTCTTTCTCTCTACTATTTACAACACGTTATCAGCACGATAGCTTCTAGCTTCTACCAAGAGAGAAAAATAAAAATTAGATCTTTTTATCTAAAATCTTTTTATTCCGTAAGTCTTTGATTTTAAAATCTGTATTATATCAATCATTAAATATTATTTAATGATTTTGTTCTTCACTGAATAATGGAGTGAAGTAGGTTGTTCATAAGAATGGGTAACACGATGAGTAATGGGAAGCGCTTCCCAGAAGAATTGGAAGTAGAGATTCTATTGAAGCTGTCTGTGAAATCATTGCTTCGTTGTAGGTGCATTTGTCAATCTTGGAACAATTTCATAAAAAGTCCCGATTTCATCAAATCGCATCTAATTAAAAATCAAAATGAAAACTACATTGTACTGTTACACTATCCAGATAGAACAGAAACAAGTCTATCTTTTGTTGATTATGAATCTCTCGGAATTATTGAAACGGGATTAATTAATATCCCTATGGGTTGTGATTGTGATGTATGTATACCAAGTTCATGTAATGGAGTAATTTGTATAGCATCGATAAGAAAGATGATGTTGATTAATCCATCACTGAGAGAATCAAGAGAAATTCTTTTTTCCTTCTCCCCAATTTAAATGTCTTGGGAATAAAGTTACATGGTTGTTTTGCAGTGGTTTGGGATTTAATTCAAACAAAAATGAGTACAAGGTTGTTTCATTTATGCGCTTAGATCCATATCTTGATAAGTATCCTTCTCATATTCAATCATCATCTGTCTCTAGTAAGATTCAATGCCTAATTTACGATGTTAATAGCAATATATGGAGATAAGTTAACATGCTGGACAACATAAGATATATACCACATGAACTCAATATATCCAGTGTGTTGTATAAGGGAGTATTGCATTGGTTTGCAAAGATATTTGATATTTTAACTGGTGAATTGGTGTTCTGTATACTTTGTCTTGATGTAAGTACATAAGTGTTTCGACACATTCATGTTCCTAATTACATTTTAGATCCTTCAGTGAATGATAAACGTAAGGATTATAGACTCATAGTCTTCAATGATTCGTTTTCTATTGTTTTATATGACATCTATCGTTTTTATTCAACGGAAGACCAAGTTTTTGAGATATGGGTGCTGAAACAAGATGATTCATGGATAAAACAAAAACAATTTAATTTGGGGATTCTTGCACAGTTTGAGAAGCCTATTTTTTTAGGAAAAATAAAATAATTTCCTTGAAAACTTGTTAAGGAAAATTGGTCACACTAAACTTGAAAACCAATGAAATGAATGATTACATTATGGTTAACTCAATAGTTAAACTGGTCTCCTTAACTTGGACACCAACGAAATGATGGATTATGATATTGGTAACTCTTTAGTTTATCAAGCCTTGGTTAATCAAGAAAGTCTAGCTTCTATCAAGTGAGATATGGTTGAATGGTTTGAATTGTAATATACATCTTAGTACTTTGTTTTGATGTTTTGTTAATTTATAAATATACTAGGTAAAACCCGTGTCTGAAGACATTAAAGCAAAAATGAATTCCGTTAACAGGAATCGAACTCAGGTTCAAAAAAAACCATGTCTGAAGACACTACAATAAAAATGAATTCCGTTAATAGGAATCGAACCCAGGTTCAAAGAAAATAAATTAATAAGTGTGGCCGGAATCAATCATGTTCACCACTTATGTTTAGCTAGATTAAATCCTGGCCACCACTTATGTTTAGCCAGATTTAATTATGGCTACCATTTATGTGGGTAAATTTGGACCGTAAAAAAAACTCTGAAATATAATATAGATATCTCACTGCCTGTTAAGTAAGTCATTTAAATGGAGAGTTTTTTGTTTTTTTTTGTCTAGATTCTTCATTCTCAATTTGTGAAATGAAGATGTATAGGATTTTAGGAAATTTCCATCTCTAATTATAGCATGTTTCCCGTCAAAAAAAAAAAAAAAAAATTAAAACGTGTTTGTTATAATTCATGAAACATGTCGTATCTTTTAAAAAAAAAAGTGATTTTAATATAATATCATGGATTAAAAGAAGAGATAATTACACCTAGGTTTTGACCACACCCCCCTCTTCAAGATGGGGACCCGGCCTAGAGCCTCTTCTTACTAAAGACCTTTTAAACTTTTTAACACATGAACCCCAAAACTCCTATTACGTTATTACCCTCTTTTGTTTTTTTTTCCTATATATACTAAATTAGAACCCCTACAATTATAATTTCAGATTTATTTTCTCTCACCTCTCTCTCTTCCCTCTCCTCCCAACTTTCCTCCTCCGTGAACTCCCAAAACTGCCACCACCGAAATGACTACACCACCGTCCCCTCCACCGCCTGCACCACCGCCACCCCACTAACACCACCACCAAGCAACTCTTCTTCTTCCATCTGCTCCCCATGGAAAACTCCAGCAGCAGCACCGGAGCTTCCACCTAGTTTCAGATCCACCTCGCTCCAGTGAACCTCCATCCCCCCTCACCTCGCTGCTAGCCTCGCCGGAGCTCTGCGCAGCAACAAAAGAGATCCTCGCGCAGCAACCATGGCAGCAAAAGAGATAGCTCGATCCAAGCTGCTAGCCTTGCCGGAGATCCTCGCGCAGCAACCATGGCAGCAAAAGAGAGAGCTCGATCCTCGCTGCTAGCCTCGCCGGAGCTCTGCGCCTGTTCGAGATCCGAGATCCAGCGTTAGAAGGCTGCAAACGGGGTGGTTGTGGTGTTCTCGGCGGTGATGCTCCAGCAGTTTCACGCCGGTGGTGATGCTCCAGCAGTTCCACGAACGGGTGGTGGTTGTGGTGTTCTCGGTGGTGAAGGTGTGGTGAAGAAAGTGCTATGGAGGTGGCTTCGCCGGAGCAGCTGCAGCGGTTCAACTTTTTTTTTTTTTTTTTACTCGCGTAAATGTTTAGCTTTTAGTTTAGTTTTTTTTTCTTTTTTCAGATCTGGTCAACCCTGTATTGTAATTAGTTTAGTTTTTTTTTTATCTATTGTAAATGATTTAATTTTTGAATAGAAATGTTTATTTAATAGATACCCATGATTTATATAGAGTATTTATTTAATTTCAAAGAGTACTCTTAATATTTTATAGAGTACTCTCTCTATTTCATAGAGTACTCCGAATATATTTATAGAGTATTCGTTTAAATTGTTGGAGTATTTTTCTAATTCTCGGAGTACTCAGCAAATTTAGAGAGTACTCTCAGTTTTTTCCGATACTCTATGTTTTTTCCGGTGACTGGTTGCCTGAGTACTCAGCAAAATTGTCGGAGTACTCACTAAATTGTCGGAGTACTCTATATTTTTTTCCGGTGACCGGTGACTGGTGGTCGGTGGTGGTCGGTGGTCGGTGGTCGGTGGTCGGTGGTAGATGGTCGGAGGTTGGAGATAGGTGGGTAGTGGTAGGTAGAGGAGAGAGAAACAGTGACATCACACTTTTTTGTCTTTTAGTGATAGTAAGGGTAGGAAAGACTATTGTAAAAATTGAGGTCCCTAAAAAGAATGCCATTTAAGAAACTACTCTATAGAGAAGACAATTTGTCTCCAAGACCCTATATATAATTCACCCTTAAAAGAAAAAAAATCTTTTTGGTCAAAGAAAAAAAAAATACACATGACAACCATTTAACTTATGAGGTATAAATATTCACTCTTGTGAACAAAAAGAATAAAAAAAAATCATGTCATCTTAATTCTAAATATAACAAAAATTTAATATTGTGCCATTGATTAATTTTTCTCGACTGAAAATAAATACTTAGACCACTGTTCGGTATTCGATGGTCGTGATAATATTTTTTTAATATATTTTTCTTATATGTTTAATATATACAATTTTTTTATATATTCATTCATGTTATTATGAATTAATATTGTAAATTTGTATTCCAACTCATTTTGATATATCGTCTATTTTTTCATGAAGAAATCAAGGGATATATGCGAGTCTAGCAAACTTAATTATTGAATCGTCCTTGACGAAATGCTATGACCATTGCTCATAATACTTCCTATTGGTCAGAGACCAACAAAATAAAAATCATTTCATCAAAATATCTTAACTACGCAATTTACGTTACAATTGCTCCACCACTGCGTAAAATGATGGAATCTGAGAATACATGTTATTTAAGTTATTCTCTGGATAATGGGAGATTTAAAAAGAATAACTGGAATATAAGAACACACCATTTATACTAATCCTCGTACAATCATACAAATAATTGAAAATATTGTAAAGGTGTAGTGATTAAGTCATAATAACCAGTTATCAATGCTCCTGATTAAATTTATGTCTCAAAAGAGCTATCTTATAAAATTAGACTATTGTACGCTTAAAGCGCAATAGATCTATTTGGTTCCAAAGATAGCATAAAGGAGCAACAACATGAGCAAGTTGTTAATTATGAGACTTTTCGACATCTTATAAATGTCAAAGTAGTGTATATAACTGAGTATCAGGTACCTGATTATATATTGAGATCTCAATCAGTTATTTTAAATTATTGGAACTAACTAAAAAATTGATCATGATCGAATATTCATATATACGCGTAATAACTATTAATTTATGAATGAAATCGAGGATTATTTTAATTAAAATGTCTAAATAAACTGACTGGCCACCAGTAGAAATACATAAATAAAGTAAATATTTCAAAATTTTCACAAATTGAAACGAATGTGCTACAAGGGGAGTCACTACATAAGATAGTATGTTGTAGCATACATAATTAAAAAGGTATAGTCTCCGGTGGTGGATGCACTTTTATTTGCTATTATTTTTTATGAAAGACTTCATATAAGTCTTATGTCGAGCTTTTTAAATCAGTATGTATGAATGAAGTGTCGATCAAATTTATGTCGTACTATTTATTACGCCTATTAAATGTCTTAAGTTATACACCATTGTGTTATATTCATATCAAGGGGAGACATTTACGCAATGCACTCTTTTTCCCTTAGCATAGGTTTTTTCCTATTGAGTTTTCTTTGCAAGGTTTTTAATGAGGCAATTTATATAATCATATTGAAGAATTCTATACTCTTTTCCTTTACTAAGATTTTGTCCCATTGGGTTTTTCTTAGTAAGGTTTTAATGAGGTATATTTTCAAAATTAAATATTTAAGGGGAATGCAATCTTTCAACAAGTAAACAGCGTACAATAATATACTACTTGTATCGCTCAAGTCAGATGAGGCTTCATCAAAGGTGACCGAACCAAGCACATCTCACCAAAGTTTTTCTTTACACATGAACTCCAGAAGAAATGTGAAATAGATGTTCATCAAGTTCGTTCAAGTGACAATTTGGCTGATTTATTCACAAAGGCATTACCTACATCTACATTCAAGAAATTGCGACACAAGATTGGTATGCATAGACTTCAAGACCTTCCCTGGGATGCTGACAAGAGGGGGAGACAAACACGCGCTACACTCTTTTCCTTCATCACGGTTTTGTCCTAATAGGTTTTCCGGATAAAGATTTTTAATGAGATAGTTCTAAGGATTGAATATCCAAGAGGGAGTGTTATAACCCAATATGTGGATAGTCAATCCAAGCCCATGGACTTGTAGTCAAGTCCATGAAAATTAGGATTAGGGTTACTTAGTATCTATATATAGAACTCTAATGCTTTGTATTTGCACGCTCTTTCATTATCATTATTACTATATTCTTTCTTTCTTTCTACTATTTACAACACTATAAGTTATTTTCACACATTATGGTTTTATCAAGAAATATTTATTAATGAATATTTCATAATACTCCATATTTCATGTTCATTGAAAAGTAATTCTCATTAAAATTTTGTCAAGAAAATCGATCAAGACAAATTTGATGAAAAAAAAGAGTACGTTATTTTTTAGAATGTATAACACATATACAAGGCCACCGAGTTAAAACATTGTCAGGAGAATTCGTTAAGATAAATCATGATGAAAGGTAAAAAAATACAAACATAGTCATATTCTTACATTCATTGTATTTGCAACACTAAACATTTTGGATAATATCTTCTATACTTGTGAGCTTATAATTCAAATATTATTGCTGATAAAAATTTGGTGAACAAATCTATTGAACGGTTTTACTTGAACATAATTTTTCACCATACATAACTACCACGGGATTGACATAACAAGAAATATATTATTTTTTGGTGGTAGAAATTTGGAAATAGGGACCATCTCGTTACATTTATTACCTCTAAACAAACATAACTTTTAATCTCAACCATAAATCTTGTTACAAGAAATCCTAGCCATGGAATAGAATAAACAATCAACTAATAAATATATATATATTAATTTTTTTCTTTCATCATCAATTCGTTCCAAAAAAATTTCAAAGTTTTAAATCTATTAGTTATTGTGTTATCTTTCTCTTTCTTCTCTTTTTTTTCTTTGATTTTCGTCTACATTCATTTACACTTAATTTTAATCATCAACTTTGAAAAAATTAATTCTAAAAGAAATAATTTCTAATTAAGATCATAAACCTAACAAATTATATCTTAAAAAATCTAGTCCAAAAATTTAAATAAATAAGGTTCAATATATTATTTTAAATTTATAATATACCTAATGTAATCTTTCAAAATAAAATAATAAATTTAAAAGTAAAAAAATATATACAAAATAAAAGTTAAAAGACAATAAAATGTAAAACCTCAAACTATCTGCACTCCATTAAAAAAACAAAAAATAATCTCTTCCACTCATCTTTTCAAGTCGCTCTCCTGCACAAAAACAAAAAGGAAATATCTTTCTACTCACCATTCTCTACCTCAAGACAAATTGATAAATTGAATAGGTAGCTTCTTGACAATATATGTGTTTCATTAGACTTCTTATGAGACTGATTTTAAAAGAAAGCCTTGAAAGCTTAGCAGTTAATTAGGAGCCGTATGGGTTTTCAACTATTAAGAATCCTCATAAAAATACACACTGTTTAAAAACCAAAAAATGTAAAATAATTTTCTTTTCCAAATTGATCTTTAATCTTATTCGGCTTCTATAAAAAAAATTCTTAATCTCTAAGTTTATTGGATTCACTCCTTTTTCTTGTCAATTATAGCTTTACATCTCTAAAACTTATCCTACTCTTAGTTTATTTTTGTGTCGTTTCTTTGTCTTCTCCCGTTTGAATGATCAGATTGTTATTAAAAATAACCACCAGTTGTACAAAAGAAATGGTTTCCAAAAACGAATGAAGAAAAAACAGTTTTGATGTAACTATTACAATAAAACTGAAATACGATTACAATAAAAATCGAATAACAATTACACGGAAATATAAACGAAAATACACTTACACGGAAAAGAAAAGAAAAACGGAGTCCTCGGTCGTTAAAAAGATATTCCGGCGGACCGGTATCTCTAACGGAAAACTACTACAGAGTAAGTTTATAGAGAGAGGGTGAGGCAGAGTTTGTTTTCTTTCTTGTATATTTTCGTAGCTGTAGAGAGTGGAGTGAGAGCTCTTTATATAGGGGTGAGGAGAGGAAGACCCAAGCCTTCAGAAACGTCCCCATTAAGTCCCACGATTCCCTCCCGGAATTGACTTGATTGGGTTGACGTTTTTGACTGTCTTGTAACCTTCACGTTTTAATATTCTGTAACAGCTTTGTTGACCTTTGATATTCCCACGTGTTTGACTTGACTAAGTAGCAGCTGCTGGAATATTCTTTTTCTTTAACGCGTGCGTGATTGGTGGAGACTTGTCTCTACGTTTAAGTTGAGTAGTCAACGACCACTATAAGAGCTGGTAGAAAATCCATTTCATTTTTCATTTTTTGACTCCCCAAACTCCCCAACGACCCCACGACCCACGCCCTACGCCGTCGCCAGTGCCGGGCCGGGCGGGTGGGTGGTGGTGGTGGTGGTGCGCGCGTGTGGACTTAACCATTACCTTGCCATGTGCATGGGTATTGGTTCTTTGGACTAAGATAATACCACAAAGTATAAAATAAGGCATAAAGCCTTTTGGTCCACCGATGTGGGAAATGGGAAATGCTAAAAACCCATTTTAACTTCAAATGTTCTAACAATCCCCCACACATTTGAATGTCAACAAAAGGTTTGGGGAGAAGGTTCCAAAAAGAAGAATGGGTGAATTGTACTTAAGTGTCAATATCTTGCGATTTGAATTGACACGTAATGAAGTGAGGCAACCACCGAATTCCGTTTAAGTGAACTTACGCTTGAACTTTAACGGTTATCGATCGAGACCCTCACAACACATACTCTACCCGATTCAAGGTTATGGTTCCCTCTAACATCCCCTTTCGGTTCATCAAGTCCTTCTCTAAGGACCACCCTTTACGGGCTATGAACTTGGTGGATTTATTCATTTAAGAGTTGTGCAAGGACGTCTCCTCAACACTCTACCATGAATATTTGGGTTTCAATGTTACCCTTGAATTCATCAAGTCCTTCTCAAAAGAACCACCATAAAGGCTATGAATTCAATTTGAGTTCAACACTCGGTAGGCCTTTTTCATCAAGTCCCTCTCAAAAGGACCACCACAAGTGGCTATGAATAAGACGATTTTGTTTTGAGCCATAGGGATGGAGAGAATCACATTAAACCATTGGTACATGTTCCCCATTAATGGGTTTCAACCCCATCCCCCTCGACGTCTCCAGGACTACTCTCCTGGTTAAGTCTTTGGTAAACGGATCAGCCAGGTTGTTCTTTGATCGTACATATTCCAAGGCTATCACACCATTCTTCAGTAATTGTCTTACTGACCCATGTCTGATGCGAATATGTCTCTTCTTCCCATTATAGGCGTTATTATGAGCGACTCCAATGGCTGCTTGTGAATCACAGTGGATACATACAGGTGTGGCACTTCCTTCCCAAAGTGGCACATCCGATAAGAGACTTCTCAACCACTTAGCTTCTTGCCCAGCTAACTCTAGTGCTATTAACTCAGACTCCATGGTGGAGCGTGCTATACGAGTCTGTTTGGAAGACTTCCACGATACAGCACCTCCCCCTAAGGAGAACACATAACCACTGGTGGAGTTTACTTCGTCATTGTCAGAGATCCAGTTTGCATCACAAAAACCCTCAAGGACTGCAGGGAATTTGTTATAGTGCAAGCCTAGATCGATGGTACCCCTCAGTATTTCAATAGACGGCGAAGTGCAACTCAGTGGTCATTACATGGGTTATGAGTATAGCGACTAAGTCTACTCACGGCATAGGCAATATCGGGTCGAGTATAGCTCATCAAGAACATCACATTTCCTATGATTTTAGCATATTCATTTTGGGATACAGCATCCCCAACATGTTTGGATAAATTAATGCTAGAATCATAAGGAGTATTTACAGGCGTTACCTCAAAGGAATTGAACTTCTTCAGCATCCTTTCTACGTAATGAGACTGATTTAGGGTAATACCATTACTGCTCCTAATGATTTTTACCCCAAGTATTACATCAGCTTCTCCCATATCTTTCATGTCGAATCTGGAAGACAAGAAGCGTTTAGTCTCATTTATAATATGAATAGTAGTACCAAAGATGAGCATGTCATCTACATAGAGGCAGATGATAACACACTCTGAATTTGTTACCTTGGAGTAAATACATGAGTCAAAAGTGTTAGCTATAAACCCATCTGAAATGAGAGTACTATCTAGTTTTTCATACCATTTTTTCGGTGCCTGTTTCAAACAATACAAGGATTTTTTCAACTTACACACTTTGTCCCCTTGACCAGGGACCACACACCCTTCAGGTTGAGCCATGTAGATCTCTTCATCTAGATCTCCGTTCAAGAACGCGGTTTTGACATCCATTTGATGTATTACAAGTTCGTGAATGACGGCTAAAGCAATAAGGGTTCTTATCGTGGCAATTTTGGTCACTGGGGAATAAGTGTCAAAGTAGTCTAAACCTTTCTTTTGGGTGAAGCCCTTAATAACAACTCTGGCTTTGAATTTTTCTATTGAGCCATCGGGTCTCAACTTTTTCTTAAAAATCCATTTGCTACTAATAGGTTTGCTACCACTAGGTAAGTCGGTTAATTCCTATGTATGGTTACTTTTAATTGACTCAAGTTCACTATTAATGGCCTCTTTCCATAACTAGCATCTATAGATTTTAAAGCATCATCATAAGTTTTTGGGTCTTCCTCCATGAGGAAGCAATTGACTACCTGTTCGTCTAATAGATCAATGTGAAAACCTTCTGTTATAAAGGTTGTTATAAAGTCAGGGCCGAAGCTGGACTCGATCCTGCGCCTCTTACTTCTCCTGGGTTCTTCCTCGGGAATACTACTAGGCTCCATGGAAGTGGAGGGGTTAGGAAAAACATCACAAAGAGGTACAACATCATTAGTAGATAAGTTATCAACAGGTAAAGAAGTATTGACAGTATTTAAATCTTTCAAAGGGAAAACATGTTCAAAGAACTCAACATCTCTAGATTCACAAATAGAGTTATCTTCTAATGACAAGAATCTGTATGTCGCACTATTTTGAGCGTACCATATGAAAATTGAGTCAACGGTTTTGGGTCCAACGGTGACAGTTTTAAAATCAGGTAGTTTGACTTTGGCTAGGCACCCCCACACTTTTAAAAATTTCAGGTTTGGTGGAAAACCCTTCCACATCTCATACGGGGTCTTTTCTAGGATTTTATGTGGTACCCTATTAAGTACATAACAGGATGATAAGACAGCTTCCCCCCACATGTTGTTTGGTAAACCTGAACTTATTAACATGGCATTCATAGTCTCTTTAAGGGACTTATTCTTTCTTTCTGCTGTGCCGTTTTGTTGGGGTGTATAAGGGGCACTAAGTTCGTGGATAATCTCATTTGTTTCACAAAACTCTTTAAGGGAATTAGAACTATACTCGCCTCCTCTATCGGACCTAAGTCGTTTGATTTTACAGTCTAGTTGGTTTTCAACTTCGGCTTTATATTTTAAAAACGCATTTTCCGCCTCATCTTTAGTTTTAAGAAGATACACTTTAGTAAACCTAGAGTAGTCATCTACGAAGGTTATGTAATAAAGCTTTCCTCCTCTACTAGCTGAGTTTTTAAAATCAGCTAAGTCCGAATGAACTAATTCAAGCAATTTAGTTTGTCTCGTGGTAACGGGTTTAAAAGGTTTTTTCGCAAGTTTGGACTCTACACATATTTGACATTTTTCAAAGTCATCCACGTTGTTAACGGGTATTAGTCCAATATTTTTAAGCCTTTTAATAGACTCAACATTTAAATGGCCGAGTTTACCATGCCACATTTGAACAGACTCAACAATATAAGCGGAATTAGATGCATTCTCATTAAGGGTTACAGTGTTTAAAACAAACAAGCCATTATTAAGGTACCCTTTCCCCACGAACTCGTCATTTTTGGTGATAATGACTTTCCCTCCCTCGAAAACAAGTTTGAGACTAACTTTGTTAAGAAGAGCCCCGGAAACTAAGTTCCTACGGAGAAAGGGGACGAAGAGAACATCATTAAGTTCAAGGATCTTACCAGAGGTGAGTTTGAGGGGAACCTGACCTTTCCCGGGAACATTAGCGGTGGAAGAGTCACCCAAGTACACACACTCACCATCAGAGCCTTTTCGAATTTCTTGAACAAGGCTTTGTTTGCGCAGAAATGGCGAGAAGCTCCAGTGTCAAGGATCCACTCACTCTTGTTCTCTACCAAGTTTACCTCAACCATTACCGCGGCGATTATTTCTTCGGTCTCAGTCAGATTAGCGGCATCTTTGGGACCCTGGCCAGCTCTAAGGGAACATTCGAAAGCTCTATGTCCTTCTTTGCCACAACAATAACAGGCTCCTTTAGGTTTTTGAATCTTACCAGAGGTTTTGAATCCTCCACCTTGTTTGTTGGAGTTGCCGCGATTCTTGTTTCCCCCAGACTTCGACTTGTTGGAGCCTTATTGCTTTCCCTTCCCTTTGAACCTGTCTTTGTTACCTTGTCCAGAACCTTCGACTAGATTAGCTTTGGAGGAATGAGAAGGGAAAGAGATTGACTTATCCTTGAGTCGATTTGCTTCTTCGACTTGGATGTGGTTGATGAGCTCTTGGAGGGTCATTTCTTTCTTTTTGTGTTTGAGGTGGTTGCGGTATTCACTCCAAGATGGGGGAAATTTCTCAAGCAAAATGTTGGCTTGAAGAATTTAACACATCTTCATGCCTTCGGCGATTACCTCCCGTTCTCGTACACATGAAGTTGTTCAGTCATGGGTTTTTGATCCGTAAGTCTAAAGTTATACCAATTTCCAGTCACGTACTTTTTCGTACCCGAATCATCAGCCCCATATTTCTTCTCGAGAGTTTCCCATATGACCTTTGCCGATTTCTCTTTGGCAAGGAGGTAAAAAATGGGATTAGTAACGTTGTTCAACATCCAGCCCCGAGCCATGGTATTAGCTCTTTTGAACCTAGATTCGAGGGCAGCATGCCTAGCTAGCACATGTTCAGTATGGGCTCAAATTTCCAAAAGTGGAGGAGCCTCGACTATAGCAAAGTCGGGTTCATACTGTTCAAGGAAAATCATTATTTTTTGCGCCCAACACTTGTAGTTAGAACCATTAAGGGGTTCCAACTTGTTCGCGTCGAGAAGTGGCTTTGTGTTCAAAGAAGAACCAACCGCCGAAATAGGAAGAGCCATTTTCAAAAATAACCGGTGGAAAAGAAAATGAATATCTTTTTAATTTGTTATTAAAAATAACCACCAGTTGTACAAAAGAAATGGTTTCCGAAAACGAATGAAGAAAAAACAGTTTTGATGTAAACTAACTATTACAATAAAACTGAAATACGATTACAATAAAAATCGAATAACAATTACACGAAAATACACTTACACGAAAAAGAAAAGAAAACCGAGTCCTCGGTCATTAAAAAGATATTCCGGCAGACCGGTATCTCTAACGGAAAACTACTACATCGAAAGTTTATAGAGTGAGGGTGAGGCAGAGTTTGTTTTATTTCTTGTATATTTTCGTAGCTGTAGGGAGTGGAGTGAGAGCTCTTTATATAGGGGTGAGGAGAGGAAGACCCAAGCCTTCAGAAACGTCCCCATCAAGTCCCACGATTCCCTTCCGGAATTGACTTGATTGGGTTGACGTTTTTGATTGTCTTGTAACCTCCACATTTTAATTTTCTGTAACAGCTTTGTTGACCTTTGATATTCCCACGTGTTTGACTTGACTAAGTAACAGCTGCTGGAATATTCTTTTTCTTTAACGCGTGCGTGATTGGTGGAGACTTGTCTCTACGTTTAAGTTGAGTAGTCAACGACCACTACAAGAGCTGGTAGAAAAATCCATTTCATTTTTCATTTTTTGACTCCCCAAACTCCCCAACGACCCCACGACCCACACCCTACGCCGTCGCCGTCGCCGGTGCCGGTGCCGGGCCAGGCCGGGCGGGTGGGTGGTGGTGGTGGTGGTGCACGCGTGTGGACTTAACCATTACCTTGCCATGTGAATGGGTATTGGTTCTTTGGACTAAGATAATACCACAAAGTATAAAAGAAGGCATAAAGCCTTTTGGTCCACCAATGTGGGAAATGGGAAAAGCTAAAAACCCATTTTAACTTCAAATGTTCTAACAATCAACACTGATCTATCGAGGCTATTTTCTACCTTAATCTTTTTCTTCTTTTTGTGCTCTTTTGGGTTGTATTATCTTAGCCGCTATGCCCAATTACAAATAAGCTGGGTTTGGTCTCGAAGGGGTATTCTTCATAAGTTTTTCAAGACATGCACAAACATGCAATGGTTAATCTGCGATGTAATTGAACTTTGGGGTATTTACTGTTTGATGGACTCTGATGGATCGCACTTTGGAGGAGGAGAATTGGGTCAGCCTCAAAGTGGTAAATCAGGGGCTTCTCTCGTGGGTAATTACAAGTTAGTGGGCTGGTTCAAAGATGGGATTATAATGGATTTGTTGCACTGTTATATTATGTGGATTAGGAAAAGAGATGTTTCGTATCTCCTTTCTATTATATCGGTTTATCATATTTTTCACCTCGTTTGTATAAATATTTTCATTAAGATACCACGCTTTGCTTCACCCAGGACGAAATATACTAGGGTTGATATGATTAATAGACCTCAGACGAAGCCTTCAGGTGTTGTGTGCTACTTTCTTCAGAAAAATAATTAGAAAATCAAGCGTAGATGCTATTGAAATCTCCAACTTACTTTGCACGCCTCTTTTCGCTTATCTCAACACAAGAATTAAACAAGTGTCGGATAAGTGCTGTTACACATGCATTGATGATTGCTCTTTAGTAGTCGAGGAGGCTTTTCATCTCCGATATATAAGGAAGACAAAATTAGCTTCCAGAAAACTACTTTTCACCATTACTTCTTTCTGTGAACTTTTCTCCACTAAAATGGCTACGAAAATAAACCATGCACTACCAATTGCTAGACTTTCTGAGGATAATCTTGAGAAATTTGTAATCCTCTCATTAAGCTCAAAAGCTGTGTCAGTCAAATCAACTGCTATCGAGTACAATCTTGTTGCTAGGATTGTTTCTGAAAGGGTTATCCCCCTCCCGGTGTTCGAAAAATCAGTCTTAGACAACTGGAAAATCAGATGCAATATAATCTTTAAATAAAGCTCATCGAATGTGTTCAAAATCACTTTGGATGACGAGGAAGAAGCTAACAGGTTGTATTTCATCAGACCATGTCTCGTTCAATCGATGCATGTGATTATAGTGTGGTTAAATGAGGGAGATAAGGTTAGCAGTTTGGACCTAACCAACTCGTATGCTTGGATTCGAGTTTATGGATTAGCTGGAACACAATGTACAATAGATACTATTGAGACTCTTGGTAATTTCATAGGAGAAATGGTCGAGATCGATCATCCAGTAGGTTATAAGGATGATCAAGAAGTCATACGCTTTAGAGTCAAATTTGACACCAGGAAACCACTCAAAACTGGCGTCTATATCGAGCAGCTTGAAGGCCCTGCATGGTTGCCTTCATCTATGAAAACATAGGTATGTACTGTTTTATTTGCGGGGTGTTAGGTCATAACAAAAACACGTGTTCTACGTGTACTGTAAGGCCTAGATGGAATGATAACTCATTTAGATATACTAATTGGAGTAGAGACCTTACTATTAAGAGTGATGATACACCATTGTTTGTAATAAGGAAGAGAGACAGATGGGGTGTGTTCGATGAGATCATAAGATTTCATCCTTCAGATGGTTTGAAGGGGATGATGAAGATCACGACAAGGATTCCAATAATGGTGGTTCTATGGGAAATGCTTCTGGTTTCAATGTAGGATCAATAAATGTTCCTATCAAACCAGCTGAAGATAACAACAATAGAGAAAAGAAGAAGGATGGTGCAGAATCAGGTAAAAGGAAAAGAAATAACACAGGATTGCTAGGAGATATCACGAACGAGATTGAGATGCCAAATGAGCCTTTCGAGATTTTAGCTACAAAGTTTCCAGGCCTTTACAGAATATTTCAAAATGAATAGGTGGATGTGGGTAAAAGCTTGATAGTTAATAGTCAAGCAGTGAATGAAGTTATTGCTGCAAACAATGTTGATGTTGATGAATTGTATAAGAGTTTTACGACAGATAGTTTTGGTGGAAACACGAGAAATGAAGGTCATGAAGTTGCTGATCAAGGCAGGGGAAAAGCAGTTGTCATTGAGAACAGTCTTGATAGGGAAAGAAGAACCAAGTTTAGGTTTGATGGGAAAGGCAGAATTACAATTAATATGGGTAATGATTATGCTGCGGTTCCTGAGCTTGAGTCAGTTGATTCTCAGACTGTTTTTCCATATCAACAAGTTTTACCATGGGCTGACAATCAAGGTGGTGTGAGTCACGATGCAAGGGTTAGGATGCAAGGACTTGGCGAGACCTTTGCGTGGGGCATCAATGAAAATTTCAAAATAAAGACACCAGAAGATAGAGACACAGAAATATTTGTGAGTAAGAGAAGAAGACAGGAGGAATTTGAACTTATGGGCAAAAAGATAGGGGAAATTCAGTTATTTATGGATGATTTGTATGATTGTTTGTGCGATGTGAAACATATCCAAGGACTGATTTAGTGGTGGGGAATAACAAGGCCAACAAAGGAAAGCTCTATTACTGCAAGGGGATTCAATGCGATGGACACTTCGAGAAAGATGACGAGAGTGAAGGAGAATCTAATGGTGTTGCTGCTTCCGAGGCTTCTCCTGTGAGAAGTGGCTTCATCAATTACATGCTTAATGAAGGGGAAACCCTCAATAACAATGTGTTTAATGGATAGCTGGCTAATGTGGACTTGTCAAGGCGCAAGGGCAACCTTGACAAAGCACAGTTTAAAGTCCCTTCTATCTAAGTTTAATGTGTCTGCATTATGTTTAGTGGAGTCTAAGTTAAAAAAAACTGTCATGCTAATTCGTTTAAGCTGTTAAAGTCCTTCAAGTACTGCCACTTTGTTGATCCCTCTGGTGCTTATTCTAAGTCAGGAGGAATTATAGTGGCGTGGAAAGAGAGTGTTGATCTCAGAATTAGTGTGTCTTGTAGTTCTTTTGTAATATGTGAATTGAATGATGTGTGTAATGGCAATTACTTTCTTATTTTTGTTTATGCACCAACTAATGAGACAACTAGAGCTGGTATTTGGGCCGAGCTAACAACATGGATAGGAAATCAATCAAAAGCTGTGGTTTTGATGGGTGACTTTAATGAAGTGGCAAGATTTGTAGAGAAAAAAGGGAAGAATCCTGCGAATTTGGAAGGAATTCTAAGTTTTAACAAGTTTATTAATGATAATGGGTTAATGGAAATCGAATCAAAAGGGTGTTATTATACATGGAGTAATAAAAGACGGGGTAATGATAAGGTAAAAGAAAAATTAGACAGCGGATTAGGTAACATGAGTTTCTTCAATTTGTTTCCTAATGCAATCATAAAAGTCCCTCCGGCAGTGGGTTCAGATCACTCGCCTCTAATCCTTGAAAAAGAAGTTTCTTGGAGCAAAAGTAGACAATATTTCATTTTTTACTCAAGATGGATAGAGAACGAAGATTGTAAAAATGTTATCAAGAACTCGTGGAGCAAGAGTTATCAAAGAAACGCTATTGGTAATTATCAAATAAAAAGAGAAGAGACTTGTAGATCACTAAAGATATGGAGTAAAAAAACTTTTGGTAATATTAGGAAGAAAATCAACGAACTTCATAGTCAACTAGCAATTCTCCAAGATAAAGAATCCAATCAAGAAAATGTAAACTTAATCAAAAACATTAAAAAGGAAATCGAAGAACTTTGGAACCAAGAGGAAATCTATTGGGCAGACAAAGCTAGCGACCAACAAATAGAGTGCGGAGACAAGAATACAACCTATTTTCATAATCTCACAAAAGTAAGAAGAAATATTAATAGGATTGTTGCTATAAAAAACGAAGACGGGGTTTGGAAAGATGATATTAATGAAGTAAAAAAAATATTCCAAAATTACTATGTCAATTTATTTAAAGAAGAGAAAAAAGGAACGTGCGAAGAAATTACGGAGTTAATCCCATGCAAAGTATCCAAAGAAATGAATGAAGAATTGGTTAAAATACCTGAAACTAGAAAGTGTTATCACTATGGTAACGTTGCTCATTTAAAAAAAAAACGTTTTTATCTTTAAAAACATGCAAATAACAATGAGTCTAATGTAATATGTATGCCAAGAAATGATGATGATGTATGTGAGGTACTGAATGTCTCTAATATGTCTAGCGATGCTAATTGGATACTTGACTCAAGTTTTACTTTTCACATCTGCCCCATAGTTGAATTATTTTATGATATTGTTGAGACTAATAAAGATATTTGTCTATCAGTCAACTTATACAGATAAAGTTTTAAAATATTTTAAGATATATATATATATAAATAAATAAATAAATAAATATCACTTGTTAATTTCTCTTATGTTGGTTTGTCACCCATAATATACCAAAGGATCCTTTTTAGTCATCGATAAGATAATGAAGCGAATAATGGTTTAGAAGTACCCTATCTTAGTGACATTGGAGAATTAATGTATTTGTAAAATTGCACAAGATCTGACATATCATTCCTAGTTAACCTATTAGAAAGGTTTAACTCATATTCAACCCAAAGAAATTAGAATGGTATTGGAACAACTGATATGAGCTTGTTTTACTCAAAAGATTCAGAATGACAAATAGTAGGTCATGTTAATGTTGATTATCTTTCTTACTCTAGAAAAAGGAAGATCTCAAAATGGGTATATTTTACTTCTGGTGACCCTGCAATATTATGGAAATTGGTGAAATAAACTTTAGTTTCTACTTCTCCTATTAGTCATTTTGAATTTTGGCTATATTACGCGCAAAAAAAAAAATATATTACCAAAAAAATTTACACACGAGTTATAGAAGAATGGTGATATTGACATTCATTAGAATTACGTGAAATTTTGCATATTTTTTTATAAAAACATTGTCAACCACAACATTCAAGAAATTAATCTACAATACTAAAATGCGTCAAGTAAGAGATTTCTTGCCAACATCAGGGGGAGCGTGGACATTATAATGTACTCTCTTTGTATCGTCCAAGTTATTATTGCGTTGGTTTTTTTCTTGGAAATGTTTTAACGGTGCAATGTTTCACAATAATTAGTTGAGAAAATGCCACTTAGGGTCTTGAAGACAACACCTTCTTCTCTATCCCAACCCCTCTTTCCTTCTCTTCTTACTAAAGACCTCCAATAAGATTTAACACATGAGACCTAAAATCCTATTTACAATTTTACCCCCTTTTGTTTTTCATTTATTATATATACCAACACTATTATTTCTACACCCTAAATTCATTTATATTTCCCGTTTCTCTTTCTTCCCACTCCCATATTTCTTTCTCTCTCTTCATTGTTGTTTTTTAATCGCCGGTAGAAAAACTCCAAACCATGGCTCCTCACAAACCTTCTCCCTCCTCCCAAACCGAGCACCACCACCCGTCCTTTGATATTTACGGCTTGAGCTCACACCACCAGCTCACCAAGAATGTTAAAGAAACCCAGATCTGGTCAACACCGATCTTAAAAAACAAACAGCTGATGAAGATTGCAGACACAAAGCTCTTCTTCTTCGATGCTCTCGCGCAGGAGATCACGCCTCTGTTCCGGCTCTTCTTCTTCTTCTTCTTCTTCTTCTTCTTCTTCTTCTTCTTCTTCTTCTTCTTCTTCTTCTTCTTCTTCTTCTTCTTCTTCTTCTTCTTCTTCTTCTTCTTCTTCTTCTTCTTCTTCTTCTTCTTCTGCTGATCTGGCTACAGTAGCAATGGAAGATTCACTCCGGTTTGTTCGCAGTGATGTCGTGCCTCCATCCATGGCTTCACTTCGAACTCCAGTCTTCAGGTGGTGGTGTGGACCTCGAAGCTTCGCACAACGGTCTTCAGGTGGTGGTGCGGATCTGGACGATGCTCTACTTGTTGTGGGAAGCATCTCCGGCGAAAGGGAACAAAAGCAGTTTTTTTTCGATGGCTTACATTGTACGCCTGGTTCATTTTTTTATTTTTCAAATATTAGTATGTTGACCAGATCTGGTCAATATAGGTAGTTGTTAGTTTTTTTTGTTCAAAATTGAATTATTTAGCTTTAATAGCTGTTGTAAATTAGTGATACTCATTGTTTTTGTAATAATACTTATTATTTTTGGCAATACTCATCACTTTTTAACAATACTCATCAAAATTATCTGGAGTATTCATCAAATTGTATAGAGTATTCATCAAATTGTATAGAGTATTCATGAAATTGTATAGAGTACTCATCAAAATTTATAGAGTACTCATCAAAATTTATAGAGTACTCTATAGTTTTTCCGATACTCATCAAATTTAACCGATACTCTATGTTTTTCCGGACTGGTGGTCGGAGGTCGTGGTCGGAGGTCGGAGGTCGGTGGTCGGTGGTAGGTAGTGGAGAGAGAAACAGTGACATCACACTTATTTTGTCTTTTAGTGTTAGTAAGGGTAGGAAAGACAATTGTCAAAACAGAGGTCTCTAATAAGTAGAAATTCCTGGACCATACTCTATAGAGAAGAAAGATTGTCTCCAAGACCTTAAGTATAATTCACCCTAATTAGTTTCATAACTCTTTACTCTTTTTCTTTGGACAAGTTTCTTGGCAATATTTTAACGAGTTATATTTTCTATTAGAAAGATATCCAAAAAGGAGGAGAGGTATTATTAATAATTAATAGTTTAATAATTAATAATTCTATTAGTGAACACCTAAAAGATAAAAATTATAACTATTATTCATAACTTGTAAATGTGTCAAGTAAAAAGTTAATTATTAATCTAATATATATTAAACTTTTTCTTTGTAATATACTAAATTATTGAAATATAAAAATACCATTTTTTCCTATTTTTATCTTTTTTTTCTATATTGTTTTTAACAAACAGAACTTATTAAATTAATAAATCAGATTTTATTTAAAAAATTTAAAAACAAATTAATTAAGAGTCAATTCAATTTGAACGGATTAGAAAAAAATATTTATTGGATATTTTATCGAATCAAATTAAGAATTTAGTAAATAATAGTACAAATAAATAGGACTTTAGTCTTAAGTACCATAACCAATATTAGGTGTTGTTTGTTTTTTTAAGTTATAAGTACTGAATGCTGAATAAACATTGAATTGAACTTATTTTGTTAAGAGGTCATGTCTGAATGATTCAGACTTAGGTGTTGTTTGTTTTTTATAATGATAAGTGTTGAATGCTGGATGAACCGCTGAATAAAACTTAGGTGTCGTTTGTTTTTAAGTAATAAGTATTGAATGCTGAATGAACAGCTGAATATAACTTATTCTGTTAATGGGCAGTGTCTGAATGATTCAGACTTAAGTGTCGTTTGATTTTTTAAGTAATAAGTAATAAATGAAGAATAACAACTGAACATGACTTATTCTGTTATGTGGCGGAGTTTGAAGGTGCCATTTGATTTTTTTAAGTGATAAGTACTTAAAGCTAACAACTGAATAAAACTTATTTTGTTAAGAGGCAGTGTCTAAATGAACCAGTCTTGGTTTGAGATCTTAATGAAACATACCAGTTAAGAGGTATTCATGTTTGAATTAGTCAGAAAGAACAAACAATCTTATTGATCCAGTGACTTAATGAACCAGATTAAGAGCTCATTAGTTTTAAATCTTAATGAAACAGACCAGTTAAGAGTTATTTAGATCTGAATTGGTCAGTAAAAACAAACAGTTTTATTGATCCAGTGTCTTAATGAACCAGATTAAGATCTTATTAAGTGTAAACTATCACCCCCTTAGTTTGAAATCTTAATGAAATAGACCAGTTAAAAAGTTAGTCAGATCTGAATTAGTTAGAAAAAACAAAATGTCTTATTGGTCCAGTATCTTAATGAACCAGATTAAGATGTTATTATGTGCGTGCAAACACCCCCTTATTTTGTTAAGCGGCAGTGTTTGAATGATTTAGACTTAGTTTCAAATCTTAACGAAACAAACCAGTTAAGAGGTATTCAAATCTGAGTTGTTCAGGAAAATTAATCTATCTTATTGATTCAGTGATTTAATGAACCACATTAAGGTCTCATTTAGTACAAACAAACACCACTTAGTTCAGTATCTTAATGAAACAGATTAGTTAGAAGTCATTCAGATCTGAATTGGTTAGGAAAAACAAATTGTCTTACTAATCCAGTATTTTAATAAACAAAATTAAGATCTCATTAAATACAAACAAAAACCTCCTAATATATTATCTTATTCAGCGAATTCCAACAAATTTTGTTTAATAAATAATTGGCCGTGATATTGATTATCAATAATTGAAATTAAAACTGTAACATTAAGGGGTAACATGAGAAGTATTAAATACATTGAGAACTCTTTAAGTTCAATTATATGAGTAGTCCACTTAGTAAGTAACAACCACTTAATACTTAAACTGAGCAAGATCTCAAGGACCGTGGTAGTTGATAGTATTATCTTTCAAATCGATTTTTTATTCCTTAATTAGACGACTGATCTTGACCGGCCATATGGACTCCACTTTAAGTTGCATGGCTTCACTATACTGTAGAGTATCAATATGTACTTGTTTTGTCTTTACTCAGATAACCCCTAAAATTATATCATCCATTTACACTAACTCCACTTATATAATTATAGAAATCATAGAAATTTTAGATATTTTAGAATTAAATCACTTAACTTTTATCTAAAGAATAATCGAAACCCCCATATCAATCATCAGGATCATCGTAATAATTAAATTTTTAGATTGGGTCATCTAAAATTTCAGAATCCTTATATGTATTATATCGTGTTTGCTATTTCACCTCAATATACTTATTCTTTTAATTTAAAAAAGAAAATCCGTTTATAATTAACATAAAAGGAAGAAAGAATAAAGGAGAATAATCTTGCATATTGCTTTAGGTGTACTCATTTTTGTGGAGTTCTTTATTTATTAAGCATACAAAAGTAGAGAATGAAAGAATGCAACAATGTGAGTGTTAGGTATCAAAAGATCAATTGTCGCTTCATGTGCAAGAGAGTTAAGTGAAAAGAACGAGCCTACCAACACCAACAAGAGAGAGACAAGAATAAGAGATGATTTTTTTAAATTAAGGTTCAATCATAGATTCAAGATGAGCTAATAGAGAGAGCACTTAATATTCTTCGATACAAACGAGTGGATATTGACTATCTCTAATACTACAAACCCATCATTCTACCTTAATACCAAAGCAAGAATAACTATAATTTACACCATTTTGAAACATCTCAATCTGCATTTCTTTATTCCGCCTTGCCTTCACCCCTCCTTTCGTTTACTGTATTGCGTGCTTGTGAGTCAAAGAATATGAGAGATCGAATGGAAAGATTTGTGCTTCTACCTTTTACAATAGGTTGCGTTTCTGAATCCAGTATTGGAGTTGTTGGCTCGCCATACAATAGAACACCAAAGGAATCAACTCCCACAAGTCTCTTTCTCGCAAACTCGTATAATATTTGTTTCTCCAAAACACTCATTTTCTTGTTTTTGATTGCATAGGAAACCAACAAGAGGAGGACGATGAAGAAGAATGTAACGAAGAAGAGCTTGAACGGAACTTATCCGGTGAAAACTTGAAGAGTCCGTCAAACCTATCGCCTTTTCCAAGAATTCAGAAGCTTCTCAAAAATGTCAAGAGCTTCTCTCATTTCTTTGGTAAGTTTCACTACAATTGCAAGCTCTTTAAAATTTTGTAATCTTATGATTGCTTGGCTCAACAGTGTACAAGGATGAAATGGATGAACCCGAAACGGAAATGCAAATAGGATGTCCAACCGATGTAAAGCATGTAACTCACATTGGAATAGATGGTTCGGCAACTTCAATCCTCTCAAAAAGTTGGGATAGCCAAAAGACACGTGATACGTTTAATATTCCATCTTCACCCCCAACACAATTGGAGGCTCCTGTGTCACCAAAGATCAAGATTAATAAGCTTAGAGTCGACAATTTCTCTGGGAAATGAACATATTTGTATAAAACTAGCTTTCAATCATCAATTCCCTGCTTTCTTGAGGTTTTTGTTTAATATAAAAACTGTAAAGTATGATTTATATGCCGATTGTGTCAATCATGATATCATTTGTTGTATACATAACATATGTTTATCAATACATTGAAGAGTGTTCATATTTTGCTTAGATTGAGAATAAAACATTATCTTTCAAATTGCAATAGAATAATTCTCACAAGGAGATAAATATCCAATTCTGCAATTACTATTGAACTCTGAAAACATATAAGACTCGATTGTTCTTCCAATTAGTTTCAATCTCAGACTCAGATTTTATCATCTTAATTTCGATTTATTTATCATTACACGAAATAAACTTTCGAACATCACTAACAAAACTAGAATTATCATCTCTATCACAATGCTTAACATATTTCTTCCCCATCTCCATTGTATACTCAGTCAACCCAATTTCTCCATTTCTCTTCCACAACGCCTCCGCAAAGCTTCTATCTGCAAAGTACGCCTCCACCTCCACCACCGATCCATCACCTTCTGCTGCCAGCACATCCACCGGAAGCCTCTCGTAGTGTCCTTTACCTATGCCTTCGAGCTCATCCAATGGAATTAGTCCCTGAGCCGTCACCTCGTAAAGCTCGCCCCGGACATGTTGACCCGAACCCGGAAGGTTGATGATGAAGGGTACTCCGTTGGGGCCAATGACTAGTGGGAAAGGCTTCACGGTTGTGTATTCTCCCTTGAAGATGGCGTCGCGCGTGGCCATCACTCCTTCCATTAGCGGGTGGTTTGGAAATCCACGTTTAAGTGTGCCATACGTGAAGATCAGCTTTGTACTTTCTTTGTTACTGGCCATCTTTGATCGAAGTGTCCTAATCTGGACTGTAAATCTTTAGTACTATCGAAAATTTAGTAGTAAAATGCAAACCTTACAAATGATCGAAACGGTTTACAAGGTTTCATAAATAATGCAGAAATATAAGCAGGTAGTTAAAGGCTGAGTTTTTTTTACAAGGTTACCCCATTATTATTATTATTATCATTATCATTATTATTATTATTATTATTATAATAATAATGATTATTATTATTATTTTTTGATACATGGGTGTCCAGTACCTAGCTTTCGCGCGGATTTAAATCCCCTAGAATACACCTTCTATGTAATTTCACGCAATATAGCTTTAGATTGACGCCAAGTGTCATTTAATAAAATCAATGGTAGAATGATAATATTATATAACTAACCATTAATCATGGTTAAATAACAAATCTTTTAATAAAAAATCTACTTAAAATAGATAGATTTATTAAAATCTTAAAATCACCGCTGCAATGGGTTAAATGTTTCGCTCCAAAGTGAACAATTCTGAGAAATTTCATCTTCTAAAACAACAAAGCAAGGATTCTACGTGCTTAACACAATTATTCATAGCATTACCTTATGTCAATCGTATTGGGTTACACTATTTGAAAGGCTGCGGATTAGCAAAACAGCAACAGTAATCAATTAATCTTATTTTGTTCTACTGAATAAATGTTATGAGAGAGAGATATGTTATGTTACAGGGAGTAAAGAAAAAACGTTAGAAGTAATTTGAGTTAAAGTGTAGGTAATTCATGAGTGCTTTTTTAATCTCTTCTTGGGGTAATAATTATTACCGATGGTTTTGCAAAGTGTTATGGTTGCATCTATATACGACTAAGTGATCAATAAAGAAAGAAGAATTAAACAATTGTGAAGTGGATGTCTGCAGGTTATTATGGAATGTAGGTGATATGTAAGGTCTCATGTTGATTATCCATGAAACTTTATTTCGTTTAGTTATTGAATTGTATAATCTTTCATTTTAAATTTTATGTTAAGTAGGACCATTTTCAGTTTTTGATGAATGGTGAAAATAATGATCTGAAATTTAATTTAGTTGATTAAGATCCATATTTGGTCTTGTGATAAAATACACGTACGATTGAAGAGATTCATTAAAACATATGTTATTCACCCACAAATGGTAACATTCATTTAATATGTACAATTAGAGTTTGATGACTCAATTTCCAACATTTTGTTAATCTTGAAAGAGGCTTCATTGATAGATTCCATGTTGTTTATTTCCGAATTCTTTCTCAAGTATAACACCGTTTCTTCTTAACTGTGAATAGCTTGGCCTGCAATGTTAATAGGCTGGACACCGTTTCTCAAGTATAGATTCTATGTTGTAGATGATTCAAATGCTTTCCAAATGCTTTCTCAAGTATTACTTTCTATTATAGATATGAATAGGCTGGACAAGACAAAATATAGATTATTGGTAGATTTATTTATTTATTAAGATCTATGTGGGATGTAATTACTCTGAGCAAGAACACCTGTAGTAGTGTTTGAGGTCTTTCTTTATATACTGTACCTACATAAATAAATTACTTTGGGAATAAATACTCATATATTAGATTAATATAAGAAAGAATTTAGCTAGAAAAACTCGGGAATTTAGTAATAAAGGACCTGGAAATAAATACTCATAAATTAGAGTAATAAATACTCATATATTGTTAGAGAAAAGAAGTCACACACTATTTCTGACTCACACCGTCAATTCGTAACCATGAATGCACTCCGTCTTAGTCGAATTATAAGGTTTTTTAGTTGATTGTTGTGTAAAAAAAGTGTGATAGTAAAGTACCTTATGGTTTTGTAGCTCAAGTTATCTCCAAGGTTACTGAATCCGGTAAAGAGAGTTCAATTGAGCTGTTTTCATATATAGTCGATAAATTGTGTTCCGATACTATGAAAACTACAAATTTCAATCCAAAGGGAGACAATTTTGTGGCTATTTCTAGCTCTTTTGAGATGAACAATTGCGTGAATTTTATTGCTGGGGCTGGAAAAGAATGCAGGGACTAAAATGCAAAGTGCAAAGTGCTGGGAATTCTGTGGCAGTAAAGGAAATTTTGCAATACATTGTCGAAAGATTTGCCAAAGAGACGATCAAGAATCGTTTCGGATCCTTAATATCATTATATCCTCTTCTTTCTTTCCACTGTTACATAGTCTAACAAACACATCATTACAACCCAAAGGTTTCTTAAATTTTCCAACTTCCGGCACTCCTATTCCACCTTTTCTTCCTCAAACTGGGAAATAAGAGTAAATCCATTGTACAATAATTTTCCCCATAGCTTCGACTCTAATATACTTGATGATTTACACATAATCTTATTTGAAACAACTAAAGCTATTTTCGTAACCTCAGAACCATGATCAGCTCCAGATTAGGTACTTCCCTTATTAGCAGCAGCAGCAACTCACTCAAAAAACCTCAAAAAAGCAACTAAAAAGCCGAAACAGGAAAAACCCACTAAATCAGTAACAGTTTCCAGTAACAATTCAATTGAATCGAGGTTAATAACCATACTTCACAGTGATGATATGGGCATGATAGCAATGGATTCCGAGGAGGAAGAAGATAACGATGATATGGGCATGGTAGCAATGGATTCCGAGAAGGAAGAAGATGACGATTAGATGAAGAGTCTTCTATGTTCATTGAACAGAATAAGATTAATTGATTACTGTTGCTGTTTTGCTAATCCGCAGCCTTTCAAATAGTGTAACCCAATACGATTGACATAAGGTAATGTTATGAATAATTGTGTTAAGCACGTAGAATCCTTGCTTTGTTGTTTTAGAAGATGAATCTCAGAATTGTTCACTTTGGAGCGAAGCATTTAACTCATTTTAAGATTTTAATAAATCTATCTATTTTAAGTAGATTTTTTATTAAAAGATTTGTTATTTAACCATGATTAATGGTTAGTTATATAATATTATCATTCTATCATTGATTTTATTAAATGACACTTGGCGTCAATCTAAAGCTATATTGCGTAAAATTACATAGAAGGTGTATTCTAGGGGATTTAAATCCCTTTCGCGCACGACGACTAATCTCATAAAAAATATACACGCCTCCTCTTGAATATTCCTACTTAATCAGAACTAGGTTACCCATGTTCAGGAAGGGATTCGAACCCTGTACCTCTTGCTTTACCCCTTTAAAGGACGAAGAAATATCAAGGCTCTGGCCAGTTGAGCTACCCCGACTGGCTACCCCCCATTATTTGTTTTCATGACTCGCTACCCCAGTTAACGGAAACCGTAAAAAATCGATGTTAGTTGGTAATGTGCTGTTCATGGGGGGAATTAGTATAAAGAGCCCCACGACTTGTGGGTTAATAAACAAAGACCGAACCCCCATTCCCCATTACAATCCAACCAGGAAATGGCAAAATACCCAAAACACCCTCTTAACACAATGAAAACCTAAAAAGAAAAACAAAAGTCCCATTAAGATACATTTTCCACCGTCCTAACATCTCTCTGTACTCTCACTGTGCACAAGAACACCAAACCTCTCTACCGACCCCTCCTCTCTCTCTCTCTCCATTCAAGGTGGACCACCCTAGAATCTTCACCACCATTATCACAGCCCTAGCACCTTCACCACCATCATCACCTCCCTAGCACCTTCACTATGCCTCTCATCTCCGCCATCACAAACCTGCCACTGATCTCACCGCCGTGAACCTTCGCCACAGACCATCGCGCCGGAGATTGCATCACAAAGATCCGGATCTCGCGAACCATCGTCTTCCTAGATCTCGCTGCTGTGAGGTTGCAGCACGGAGATCCAGGCAAGCTTCTTCTCCGACCGCGCTTCTTCTCCGTTCCAGGAGCGTTTCTTCTCACCATCGAGACTTCGCCACCATCTGCTGCGCAAAAGAAGCCGCCGGAGCCATTCGCTGGAGAAGAAGAACACCACCGCTGCCGCTTCAGCGCTCCCGTTCCTCCAGCGTTCTTCCACCGATGCCGCTCCAGCGCTCCTCGCCGCCGCTCTCCATCAAGACAACCAACGCTCCCTTCAGCGCTCGAATCCTTCACCATCACAGATCTAACTTGGGTTCAGATATGCTCCCTTCAGCGCTTTTTTTTTAACACGTGTCTAGGTCTAGCTTGTTTGGGTCCAACTCGTATGGATATAGATCTAACTTGGGTTCTATAAGCATTTAGACCAAAAAAAACTTGGGTTCATGCTCCATTCACCGCTCATTTTTTTAAACGTGTTTGTATCTATTAACCATCATTCTTTGTTTTGCAGGTAACAAAATGAGGTACGTATATCCACTTGGGTCCAGCCCTTATGGCCTAGCCCTTAGGGTCCAGCCCATTGGGTTCAGCCTGTTGGGTCCATCAATTAGAAGCTTGTGGTCAAATTCTAAAAGATACAGTAAAAATTGGGATGATAAATGGATAGCTTCTTACTTCTGATTAAATGCATTGTGATTTTGACAATATTAACTCACACTAATCTAAAAGAAACCTAAATAAAACCTATTAATGGGATTTTTTGTTGCTTCTTATTCTTATGTAAGTGTGAAATGGATTTTGTATGGTATATCTCCTTGGGTACAGCCCGTAGGGTACCGCCACTAAACGTTGACATGGATAAATCCCGATAAGAACCGTATTCCTAGACTTGGACATGGAAAAAAAAGTCATAGGTATGTACCCCCGTGAAAAATAGGTTCGTACCCAAACAAAAAATAGCTATTTATTTCACAAAAAATGTAGGTGCGTACCCCCGAGAATGTATATCGGGTAAGTTAAAAAAATAAAACTCAGAAATTAAAATAATAAAAAAGTAAAAAAACGTATTAAAAAAAGTATAAAAGTAAAAAAACTAACCAGATTCTTGGATTAGGCTTTAAATATGATTTTTTTTCTAATTAGACTTTGGATAAAAGTTTGGAAAATTCTTCCATCCAATATTGGATGATCCCACACCAATTATATTTATACACATACCCCATGTTTTAAACTTATAAAAGTAACTAACTAATTAATCTTATGACATGTGTTTTGCTATAATAATCAATACATGCGATATAAATATTGGACCATCCAATATTGGATGGAAGTCTCGCCCTAAAAGTTTTTGGGTTAGTTGGGCTATAATTTGTAGTGTTCTCGCTGTTCATGTTTACAAATTTTATTTAGGGTCAATTACCCAATGAGACTTGAGGAGAATCAATGTGCCATATAGGAACCAAGTGATTCCTCTCTCCTACTTAGAGACCAATAAGATGTTCAATGTCATAACTACCCTTATAGTGTATATAAGACAAAAAAAATAGATTTCTCTCTCCTCCACTACCATTACACTCTCTCCTCCATTACCATTAATCTCTCTCCCCCTTTATCATTTTTCTCTCTCCTTCTTCATTAATTATCAAATAATTTCCAGCTCCGACCATAACCACTGATCACCGCCGACCACCGCCGGAAAAAGTTCTGAGCGTGGAAAAAAGTTCTGAGTCTGGAAAATAGTTCTGAGTCTGGAAAAAAGTTCTGAGTCTGAAAAATAGTTCTGAGCGTGGAAAATAGTTCTGAGCGTAGAAAATAGTTCTGAGCATGGGGTATTGGGCATGCTCAATAACTTGCTGAGCGTTAATCGTATAATCAGTAAACTTCCTGAGCATTTCTCGTATAATCAGTAAACTACTGAGCATTTATACAAAAGTTATTGAGTTTAAATAATTTTTTGATTCAACACAAAAAATCAACATCACCACAAAACTTCTGAGCATTTCATAAAAATTCTGAGCATTTAACAAAAATTCTGAGCAAAACACAAATCCGACATTTCACGACATTTCTGGAAAAAAAGTAATCTAATCTAACAAAAATCTATTACATTTCTGAAAAAAAAAGTAATCTAATCTAGCTTAACGATGTGGAAACTTCTGAGCGCAGCCTTCTAGAAAATTCTGAGCGCAAAAGTTCTAAGCGTAAAAGTTCTGAGCGCAAAAGTTCCATTAACGCCAGATTTGTAATCGCCAACAGTTCTGAGCGCAAAAATCTGAGCGCAAAAGTTCCATTGATGCCAGATTTGTAATCGCCAGATTTGTACTAGCAAAATTAACTAATAAATTGTTTCCAAAACATTTATCTAATGAAGATGTGCAATTCAAGCTATTATTACCTTCAATAACAAAGTTTGCAGCCTGCAATTCTTCCTCACGGTTATGATTTAGGAGCTGCAGTTTTAGGGCTTGAAAAGAACCAACATCTTCATGAGTTTGAAATAAACCCATCTTCGCTGCCATTCAACGCTTCTAAAACCTTAGGCGCATCTAATTTAGAAGACCCATATGAGTGTTGTTCTTCAATAAGCAGTTGTTTCACTTCTATTGCCGGAACTTCGTCACAAATCCGGCTTCATTGCCGGAACTCAAACCCTAATTTCGAGCTCCATGGATTTTCGGAGGAGAGGGTTGAGCTTCAAAGAGAGAGAAAAAGATGAGAGAGGAGAGAGGAGAGATTGAGCGTGTTTTGGGTTTTGATTTTTATTTGATAAAAGATAGTATATATAGGTAAATAAAAAACAAAAGAGGGTAAGAAGGTAATTGATTTTTTGACTTATAGTGTTAAAATTAGTTTGTGGCCTTTAGTAAGAAGAGACTATAGAACCGGTCTTGTTAGGTCACGAGGTGGTGTTTTGAAGACCCTTTGGGTAATGATCTCTTTTATTTTTAATTAAAAAAATAGATTATTCTGATTTAGTAAACAAAACACATTAATTGATAAATGCAAAATTGATAATTTCTAATCACCTAATTTATATATACATAAAATTAAAATTAAAATTAAAATAAGTAAAACAATATTCCAAAGATCTTCTTTCCAATTGGAGAGATTGAAGAACCTAATTTTCTGATTTAATAAATATGTCTTCTCCCTACGCATTACACTGATATGATTTCTCATATGTATCTGTTTTACTGAAATATTATTGAAGCTGTTGGGATTGGAAGTGAATAGCACGAAGAGGGCTACAGAATGATAAGGAGCAGAGAGAGAGAGAGAGAGAGAAAGAGAGAAGGCAAGTGTATTTACACGATTACGCGGCGGAGTATTGCCACTCCACTGGTTGCGGTGACCTTGTCATTCAGCAGCGTTTACAGATGGAGTAAATAACCCTTCCTCGGATGCTCTCATATATTATTAATCTGTTAATTCACATGCGCTAGGATTAGAAGTTTAACTTTATCCTATTGGCCTATTTATCAGAACTTGATTTTCTCTATTTCATATGCTTAACTTATGCACTCGATTCAGCATCTTTAAGAACCAATTTAGAATTTTTAATACTCGAAGCTAATGGAAATCGACGAACGTGGAATTTATAATTCTTGAACCAATTTAGCATCTGTTTTTGCAACTTTAGTACACCTTTCATTTATGTTTTTGCAACTTTAGTCCAACTTTTTAGTCCACTGTTTTTGAACGGATTAGCTGCAACAGCTGCTGGTTACGGTGCTTCTCATTTGGCTCATGGGTCCCACGGACATGGTGGGTCTCATATGCCAGGTGTTCCTTTTGTTGGTGGTGGTGGTCATATGCCTTTTGTTGGTGGATCTCATGGACATGGAAAGCATGGAAAGTTTAAGCAAGGAAAGTATGGTAAACACAAGGGTGGTGGAAGAAGTTCAAGAAGTGAAAGTAAAAAATTTGTGTGGATTCGTTGAGGAAGATGACAATAATACAACCAAGTTAACGATGTTATGTGTTATTATTACGTTTATTACTAAGACAACATATTATCCTTTAGGTCTTGTTGCTTTATTATTTGCAGATAATGTTTGAGACTCTGCTTTATAGTCAAGAAATCGTTTTTATGGAGAAATAATTCTTAATGAGAGTCAAATGAGAGTCAACACAAAGAAAAGTTCTCTATCCATTCATATCACTTAATGTTTATTCCACAATTTTTTTCTTTTTCCACACCGCTTTATCCACTTTTCACCCTTTTTTTGCTTTTCTCTTTTGTTGATTTGGTGTTTATTCCAATATCTGGGATCTATTTGTCAAGTCAACAATAAAAAATATTATCCATTCATCTATCCTTTCAACCGACCACCACTCCCAAATATACCACACCCACACCCTTAACCACTACATCGTGTTCATCTCTAAAAAATGACGAAAGTGTTAAAATCAAACAAAGTAAATCAAGCGAGCAGTTCAAATCCTAAAACCAAAACGAAGTATAGAAATATAACAAGAGAAATGTTAACTCCGAGTCCGAGCCCTAATCTTCTTAATACTCCGGATTCGTACAAAGGTGAAGAGCAACAAGTGGAAACTATTATTGTTGCAGAAGAACAAGAGACGGAGGTAGAAGAGGTGGGAACTGATACAGATCGAGGGTTTATGGCTGAATCGGAAAGGGTTTCTACTGAGAAGAAAGCAGTTCCGTGGTCTAATTTGTTTGGTAGTTGTGCAAGTGGGTCTATGAAGCTTGAACACCACACTCCTTCAAGCTTTAAAGGTAAGAAGCTAATTAAACCTCCTCAAGATGTATTAGATGAAGGAGCAGAACAATGGTCAAATAGCTTAGTGGGTCAATTTCTCGATAATCCTCCACCGTTCTATGCTATTACAAACTTTGTGAAATTTCAATGGAGTAAGTTAGGGAAAGTAGACATAAAATCGAGTTCTAAAGGAATTATAATTTTTAGATTCGAAAATCAGCAGTATTATAATAAAGCGCTTGAGCAGATATGGAATATAAATGGAAAACCACTATTACTGAGGCCATGGAAACCAGAGATGCAGTTTGATAGAATTGATGTTTCAAAGGTTCCAATATGGGTTAAGTTACTAAATGTTCCAATGAACTTATGGACACATCGAGGGCTTGGGTATGTAGCAAGTGGTATTGGAATTCCCTTACAAATGGATTCCATCACTGAATCAAAGACAAGGTTGGGATATGCTAGAGTATGTGTGGAAGTAGACACAAATGAAGAGCTACCAGATGATCTATTAGTGGATAATGGATTAGAAGAGTTGCAAACTGTTAAGATTGAATATGAGTGGAAGCCTATAGTATGCACAAAGTGTAAGAGATTTGGACATTTAGAGAGTAAATGTAACAACACTCAAAAAGTATGGATACCAAAGAGGAGTAATAACACTGATGGAGAAGGTATAAACAATGATAAAGGGAAAAAGGTTGTTGAAGAGTGGAATGTTGTTAGAGGAAATAATAGAAGTAACAAGCATAATGGAGAATCAAGCTCAGTTATAAATACTAATCAGTTTAATGAGTTGAATAAAATTAATGAGGATGTGATCAATCAAGATGTAATGCAATTTATTACTGATCATAATGGGGGAGAAGAGATAATAAGACCTCCAAACATATGAACTGTCTAGCTTGGAATGTCAGAGGTCTAAATAATGTAATAAGGCAATTAGATGTCAAGAATTTTATTATTGAAAATAAGATCAGAGTAGTTGGTTTACTTGAAACTAAAGTCCGAGTAAACAACTATCCTGAGATAGTTAATAAACATTTCCCTACTATGGAGATGAGTCATAATTATAGGTATGATGTTAGTGGAAGAATTTGGCTGCTATGGGATAATAAGTGGGTAGATATTAAAGTCATTTATCAATCTTCACAGGCTATACAGGTGCATATGAAGATTATTGAAAATCAAGAGGAATTATATTTAGCTATGGTGTATGCAAGTAATGATAGTGCAGAAAGAAGGGAACTATGGCAAGATATGAGAGACTGGTGTAAAAAATATGAGAAAAATAGATTATGTATAATGGGCGATTTTAATGAAATACTCAAGATACAAGATAGATTAAACTGTACATTTTTGGATAAAGGAGCCACTGAATTCAATGAGTGTATTGAAGATACTGAATTATTGGAACATGGATATGGAGGACACTATTATACTTGGACTAATAAAAGTGATTCACTTAATATAAGAGCAAGCAAAATAGATAGAGTCTTTATAAATGCAAAATAGTTAGATACTCTAACCACAACTGTAATGATACATTCTCCTTCAACATCTGATCACTGTCCTATTAAAATAAGCTTAGCAGGTAAAAAGAGGATGGTTGCAAGTCAATTTAAATTTTTTGATGCTTGGGTTCAACATGACAAATACTCTGATACTGTAAAACAAGCATGGAATATTAATGTAGAAGGGAATCATATGTATTCATTATGTATGAAGCAAAAAAATGTAAAAGATGCTTTGAAAAAATTCAATAATATGTATTTTAGAAGAAATTCAACAAATATGAACTGATAAAAGATCAGCTGAATATAGTACAAAAGAAGATAATGAGTGGCATATTTGATACAAGTACTATAAATGAAGAAAGGATGCTCAGTACTGAATTAGAGGAAGCCATGTTGACTCAGCATAAAATCTTGAGACAAAAAGCTAAGGTTATATTTAATAATGAGATGGATAGCAATACCTCCTATAATCATAGGATTATTAAGGGAAGAATTGCGAAGAATAATATATCCAGTGTTCTAAAAGGCGCTAGGCGCTAGGCGGGCGGTCGACCACCTTCGAGCGCCCAGGGTACAAGGTGGGCGCCTAGGCGGAGTCTAGGCGTTTTCTTGCTAGACGGTTTTGATATTTATTTAAATATTTTTTTAAATTTATATAATTTTTAAAATAAATTTATATAATTTTTTGTGTTAAAAAATAATTTTTTTAATTTTTTTGTATTAAAAAATAGATTTTTTATTTTTATTTTTTTAGCTTCTGACCGCCTAGGCGCCGCCTGGGTCCGCCTAGGCGCCGCCTAAACCCGCCTAGGACCTTCTGGGACCGCCTGGAGGCCGCCTGGGCCATTTCTGGAAGTTCAGCTACCTTCTAGCGCCTAGGCGCCGCCTAGGCGGCCGCCTAGGCCGATTTTTAGAACATTGAATATATCACTTTTGATCAAAGATGATGGTGAGACTATTGAAGATCCAAATCAGATCAAAGAAGAATTTGTCAATTTTTATAAACAATTATTGGGAACAAGAGATGAGAAGGAAGAAGTTTGCTCAAGTGATATACTTAAATTGGTAATTGGAAAACAACTAAGTGAAGATCAACAAGAATTACTTATAGCTCCTATTACTGACTTAGAGATAAAGAAAGCTTTATTCTCAATTAATCCTAAGAAGAGCCCAGGACCTGATGGGTTAAACTCTACTTTTTATAAAGAATCTTGGGAAACAGTAGGGGAAACTTTACTAAGGCAATAAAACAATGCTTTGAGAATTGCAAGTTACTTAAGCAGGTCAATGCAACAAATATTGTATTAATACCTAAAGAGAAAAAACCTTCGAATGTAAAGAAGTTCAGGCCTATATCTTGTACCAACACAACTTATAAGACTTTGGCAAAAATATTGAGTAAAAGATTAAAGAAGATTATGAGCTCTATCATCTCCTTAAATCAAGCAGCTTATGTGGCAAGGAGATATATAGGAGATAACATATTAGTTGCGCAAGATGTTATGTTAGGATATGAGAAGAGAAATGCTAACTCAAATTGCACTATCAATTTAGACCTTCAGAAGGCCTATGATAGTGTGAACTGGAATTATTTAATCAATGTTCTTGAAGCTTTCAAATTCCCAACAAAGTTCATTAAATGGATTAAGATGTGTGTTCTTACACCTACCTACTCAGTGTGTGTGAATGGAGAGGCATGTGGGTTTTTTGAAGGGAAGAGGGGGTTGAGACAAGGGGACCCCCTCTCACCTTACTTATTTGCAATGTGTATGGAAGTCTTCACAGGCTTATTTACACACATGGCTAAGAAGAAAGGTTTTAATTATCATCAAAAGTGTGAGAAAATGCAGCTTAACCACATCATCTTTGCAGATGACTTGTTAGTGTTTTTCAAGGCTAAGATTGAAACTGCAGAGATTGTAAGTGAAGCACTAAATTTGTTTTCTAGAATCTCAGGGCTACAAATTAACTATCAAAAAAGTGAGATTTATATAAGTGGAGGTAATACAAGACTAGAAGAAAGAATATCTCAAATCCTAAATATTAAAATTGGCAAACTGCCAGTTAGGTATTTAGGAGTACCATTACACTCTAAAAAGTTAAGTGTAGAGGAGGGAAATAAGCTAGTGGATAAGATATATAGTACAATTGATCAGTGGACTTCTAAAAAACGGTCTTACTCGGGTAGAATTGAGTTGATAAAAAGTATAATTGTTAGCAAAATTCTCTACTGGTGTAGAGTTTTTCTATTTCCCAAACAGGTTATCTACAAGCTAAATCAACTTATGAGCAGTTTTCTCTGGAAAGGTAATATGGAAGGGGCACAAGGTGCCAAAATTGCGTGGGAAAATGTTTGTAAAAGCAAGGAAAAAGGTGGCTTAGGCATACCTAGCTTAGAAAATTTAAATCTGGTATGTCTCTTATTTACATTCTGGCGAATGTATTCACAAGAAAATAACTTGTGGAGTAGGTGGGTAAATTATAATATAGTTAAAGGTAAATGTATATGGAGTATGGATGATAACCAGGGCTATACATGGATTTGGAAAAAATTAATGAAAGTGAGAAGCCTCGCTTATGAATTTATTAAGCATAAAGTATATAATGGTAAGAGTACTTACCTTATATGGGACAGATGGCTTAATGGAAAGAATATCCAAGAAATTTTAAGTATACAGCTAGAGAAAGATAATATAAATAGTAATAAAACAATTCATGATTGTTATGGAAAAGATAGGTGGAGGTTACCACCATGTGTTGGCAAGATTCTACCCCAATTAAATGATTTTAAACTTAGAAATGGTAATGATCAAAAAGTTTGGAGTGAAAGTGATAAAAAGGGTTTTTCTTTTAGAAAGACTCTATCTTAGATCAACAATATGACAAGTACAGAAGATGTGAATTGGAGTAGTATGATTTGGAGTAAAGCAAATATACCAAGGTGTGCTTTTATCTCTTGGTTAGCAATACAAAATAGGCTTAATACTAAGTACAGGATGCTTGAATGGGGAAGCCCAGTTAACTCATTATGTAGCTTATGTAGAGCAGGTACGGAAGATAATATACATCTATTCTTCTTATGTTCCTTTTCAAATAGAATACTTGGTAGAATTTTGAGAATATGTGATATCATGTGGTTGCCGAGAGAGTTTGTTGAACTGAATGATAAAGTGAAGGAAATTAAGTGTAAAGAGAAAAAGATGCTGATCAGCTTATTAATCACCACTTATATTTATAATATATGGTGGCTTCGAAATGAAATTGAACATGAAGGGGCTGTTATGAATGAAGAACAAATTATTGGGCGAATATGTGATATGACTAAAATGAAGGTTCAAGAAAAAAGATTAAGGAGAAGTGCAGTTAGTGAAATAGTTGAGAAATTAGTGTTATTACCTTGATATGTATTCAATTGTTATTATAGTAGTCTTATTCTTGTAATAGCTTGATTAGCCCACTAGAGTGAACCGTAGTATTCTAAAATGTTTTGTAATGTTTATTTTAAAGTAATGGGCTTACAAGGTATAACTTACCCATGTTGGGCCTTATTCTTGTATAAGCTTTAAAAGGTTGTAATGACTTTAAAGTTTGTTTTTTATGATGATAAAAAAAAAAAAAAAAAAGACTCTGGTTTATGAATGTGGCTATGTTTTGAGATTATAATGGCTGTTAAGCTTTCTTATGAGATATATATGGGAATTTAAATTTTGAATTGTGTTGTTAATGTATTCGACAAACTCTTGTAAATAATCGGCCATGGATCGCTTACTTGTATAGTCGTTTCCATTTCTGCCACATAGTTAAGAAAAAATCTTTTTTTAAGTGCTTTTCATAGTTTAATTGCTTTAAAATGGCATGAGTTCGAACAACAGGAGTTTGTTCACACGGGAGTCTATTGAACACATTTGAGTCTATTGAACAAACTATTCACAACCAGATATTATGATCCCTTACGTTTCAAAAGAGAAAAAAAAAACTAGCTCAATCATGTTTCTTTTTTACAATGAAGAATGCCAATTTTCCTCGACATGAAAAATAGCATTCTATTACAATCATTACTAGAAAAATAAAGGACCTAAACAAAACGTTAAGGAAACTCTTAAGGACCAAAAGAAATAAGATCCTACACTTTTCTTTAGCCATCATCTCCACTCAGCCTTCGAAGTCACTCAGTTGCACAAATTTTCTTCAACCATGACAAGTTATACCCATGCTCAAATTTTACAGAGAAATGACTAATCTCCTTTTGCATTCAAAGCATTACCAACTTTTATGGCCACAAAAGTTGGAGCATTTTCATGTCTCACTGAGTGGAGGCATTATATTTTGTTCACTTAGGGCTTGTTTGGAAATGCTTATTTTAAAGTAAAAAAACGTTTTTAGAATAAAAATTAATTTTTCAAAAAAATATTAAAAATAATTTTGAAATCTAAAATCACTTTAAGTACTTTGTGCTACCATCGGTGAGTTGTAACATTTTTATCCCAATCAAATACTTTGTGCTACCATCTTCCAAACAACTAACACCTATGCACACTAAGAGATAATGGGTAAGTCCACACGCATAGTCTACTGCCTAGTGTTCTGGGCTTTTAAACACACCAGCTTACGAAACAATACATCAACATATTTCTTCTCCCTCTTTCTTTCCAGTTCTTGAGCAAATATTCCATCCTACGATTGTGAGTGTCTTCATTTCATTACACACCAGCTTACGAAACAATACATCAACATATTTCTTCTCCCTCTTTCTTTCCAGTGTAGCATCTCGGCTGTCACGGAATTCGTTCTTAAGGCAGTGACTTCTCCACAACACTACTTTTTCGTCTTCATCGTCTACAGTTCAGTTGTCACCTTCATTAATCGGGTTCGTTTTTACTTTCGTCTTTTACTTTCGGTTTTACATTTCAGTCTTTACCTTTTCTTTTTCTGAAATTAGTAGTTAAAGCTTATTTTCGCATTTAGATTTTAAATACCATTACAACACTTTAAACAAACCAACAATTTAAGAACGAATTTAATAACTATTTTGTAATGGCTTCTTCTTCTTCGGCTTTAACTACGACCTTGAAAACCTTACCTGATATGTCGAAACTCGAACCTTTAGATGGTTCTAATTTTAAACGTTGATCCCAAAAACTTCTTATCTTCTTTGAACAACTAGAAGTTGATTTCGTACTACTTGAAAACCCTCCTGTTTCAACTGATAATACGGATGCTACTATTTCCGCTAAAGTTTTAAGATATGACAAGGCAAATAAACTAACTAGGGGTCATCTTTCAAACCATATGTCGAACCCCTTGTTTGATTTATTTATAAACGAAAAATCTTCAAAAACTATTTGGGACCGTTTACACACTAAATACGGAGGTGACGGCTCCGGTAAAAAAAAATATGTGGTCGGAAACTGGCTTAAATTCACAATCACCGATCAAAAACCAATCATGGAACAAGTTTACATTTACGAAAATCTTTGTGCCAAAATTGTATCTGAAGGAATGAAAATGTGTGAAATTTTATAAGCTAATGTGTTACTTGAGAAATTCCTACCATCCTGGAGTGACTATCGCAACCACCTCAAACATAAGAAAAAGGACATGACGATCCAAGAGTTAATCAGCCACATGAGAACCGAGGAGGCAAATCGCCTCAAAGATAAGTCTGAATCTCTACCTCATTATTTTTCGAAAGCAAACTTGGTCGAGACTTTTGGGTATGGTAACAAAGAAGGCTTCAAGGGTAAAAGAAAATTTCATGGTCAGAATAAGATCAACAAAGCAAAGGGTAAATTTAACAAATCCGGAGGTAACTTCAAACCAACTTCTCATATTCAGAAACCCAAAGAAACTTGTTACTGTTGTGGAAAGGAAGGACACAAGGCATACCAATGCAAGGACAGGTTCAACCCAAATAACCCACCTCGCGCCAACTTGACTGAAACTGAAGAGGTAATTGCCGCGGTAATGGTCAAAACTAATTTGGTAGAAAACAAGGCCGAACAGATTCTCGATACTGGAGTTTCAAGACACTTCTGCGCCAACAAAGAGTTATTCCAAGGGTCTGAAGATGTAGCTGATGGGGAATGCGCATACATGGGAAACTCTAAAACTGCGGGCGTCCTTGGCAAGGGAAAAGTGTGTCTTAAACTTACCTCTGGCAAGACCTTAGCCCTTAATGATGTTTTGTATGTCCCCACGCTTCGTAGAAATTTAGTCTCTGGGTCTCTTCTAAACAAAGCTGGACTTAAACTTGTTTTCGAGGGGTGGGAAAATAATTATCTCTAGAAATGGTGACTTTGTAGGAAAAGGTTACCTTAATGGTGGACTATTTGTACTTAACGTTTTATCTGCTTTTAATTAGAATGCATCTACTTCTGCTTATATTGTTGAATCTCTCGATATGTGGCACGCTAGGTTAGGACACTTAAATGTTTCCTCTACTAAAAGACTTAAAAACCATGGAATTATACCTGGAAACTATAGCGATGATTTATTTAAGTGTCAAATATGTGTAGAGGCTAAACATGCTAAAAAAACCCTTTAAAAACGTGACCACTAGAGAATCTCAACTTTTAGAACTAGTGCATTCTGACTTAGCTGACTTTAAAACACTGCTAGTAGAGGAGGAAAACTTTATTATATGACCTTTGTAGATGACTATTCTAGGTTCACTAAAGTATACCTTCTAAATCTAAGGATGAAGCAGAATCCACCTTTTTAAAATATAAGGCTGAGGTTGAAAACCAATTAGATAGAAAGATTAAAAGACTTAGGTCCGATAGGGGAGGTGAATATAGTTCTAACACACTTAAAGAATTTTGTGAACATAGTGGAATTATTCATGAACTTACTGCCACTTATACACCCCAACAAAATGGCATAGCTGAAAGGAAAAATAGACCCCTTAAGGAAATGATGAATGCCATGTTAATTAGTTCAGGCCTACCATCCAACATGTGGGGGGGGGGAAGCTGTTTTATATGCATGTTATGTATTAAACCGAGTACCCCATGAACATGTCGATAAGACCCCTTACGAATTATGGAAAGGACATCCACCTAACTTGAAATTTTTAAGAGTGTGGGGGTGTTTGGCTAAAGTAGCATTACCCGACTTTAGGAGAGTTAAAATTGGACCTAAAACCGTAGACTCTATCTTTATAGGATATGCCCAAAATAGTGCAACTTATAGATTTATGTCCTTAGCCGATAACACTATTAGTGAATCTAGAGATGTTGAATTCAGTGAGCATATATTTCCTTTGAAAAAGAATATTGTTCATAATTCCTCCTCGTTTATCAGTAATGACTCACCTGTCAATACTGCTATACCTGTTAGTGATAAGTTGTCTGCTTCTCTACCCTCTTCGAGTTCAAGACCACACCCTGATAACGAAATTAGGTGAAGTAAAAGACGTAGGACTGAGTCTAGTTTAGGACCAGACTTTATCACTGCTTTCTTGACTGAGTAATTTCACATAGATATGTTATGTGAAGAACTATTTTATTGTTTTCTTCTTGAGGAAGAACCCAAGACTTTTTCCGAGGCCATGAGATCCATAGATGCCAGCTTCTGGAAAGAAGCAGTAAATAGTGAGATAGAATTCATTAGATCAAACCACACTTGGGACTTAACTGACTTACCAAAGGGATGTAAGCCAATTACTAGCAAATGGATCTTCAAGAGAAAATTAAGACCTGATGGTTCCATAGAGAAATTTAAGGCTAGACTTGTAATCCGAGGCTTCACTCAAAATAAAGGCCTAGATTACTTTGACACCTATTCCCCAGTGACCAAAATAGCAACCATAAGAACTCTAATAGCCTTAGCTTCCATTCATAAACTCAATATACATCAAATGGATGTTAAGAGCGCGTTTTTGAATAGAGACTTAGATGAAGAGATATATATGGTACAACCTGAAGAGTTTGTAGCTTCTGGTCAAGAAAGCAAAGTATGTAAGCTTAAGAAATCTCTATATGGTTTGAAACAAGCACCTAAACAATGGTACGAAAAAAATTAGTTAGTACTTTAGTTAACGATGGCTTTATAGTCAACCCTTCCGATTCATGTATTTACATGAAGGTTATAGGACCCGAATGTGTCATCATCTGTCTATACGTCGATGACATGCTGATCTTTGGCATTAACCTTAAAGTCATTAATGAGACTAAGGATTTCTTTCATCTAAATTCGAGATGAAGGATATGGGTGAAGCTGATGTAATCTTAGGGGTTAAGATCTTAAGAAATGAGAACGGTATATCCCTCAGTAAATCTCATTACGTAGAGAAATTGTTAAAGAGGTTCAACTCTTTTGATGTCACACCCGCTATAACCCCTTATGACTCTAGTATTAGTTTGACTAAGAACAAGGGAAGTGCAATATCTCAAACTGAATATGCTAAGATAATAGAAAGCGTGATGTTCTTAATGAACTACACTCGACCTGATATTGCCTATGTCGTAAGTAGACTTAGTCGCTATACCCATAATCCTAGTAGTGAACATTGGACTGCACTTCAAAGATTATTGAAATATCTAAGAGGTACCATGGATATAGGCATACACTATAGTAGGTTCCCTGCTGTCTTAGAAGGCTATTGTTATGCAAACTGGATATCAAATAATGATGAAGTGAGCTCCACTAGTGGTTATGTGTTTTCCTTAGGTGGAGGAGCTATATCCTGGAAGTCTTCTAAAGAAACTTGTATAGCAAGGTCAACCATGGAATTCGATTTTATAGCGTTAGAGTTGGCAGGACAAGAGGCTGAATGGTTGAGAAGTTTCCTAGCAGATGTACCATTATGGGAAGATAAAGCTGTACCGGTTTCTCTTCATTGTGACTCGCAAGCGGCTATCAGCGTTGCTCACAACAACACCTATAATGTAAAATGGAGACATATTCTAATTAAACACATCTCAATGAAATAGTTACTGAAGAATGGTGTGATAGCATTGGACTTTGTCAAATCCGAGAAAAATTTGGTTGATCCATACACTAAAGGTCTAACCAGGAGAGTAGTTCTGGAGATGTCGAGGGGGATGGGGCTTAAGCCCATTCATAAGGGTCATATGGATGACATGTGATGCACTACTTAGCCATCCCTATGGCATAAAATAGTGAAAATGAGGTTGAGTTTCGAATCTTAATGATTCATAGCCCTTTGTGGTGGTCCTATGGAGACGAACTTGATGAATTCACCGTTGATTATTTCGAGGTTGAGTTTAACTCTTAATGATGTTCATAGCCCTATGTGGTGGTTCTGTTGAGAAGGACTTGATGAACTCACCGGTATATGATGAGGTTGAGATTTAAGGCTCTTAATGACTTCAAGACCCTTGAGGGGTAGTCTATGCGGTATAGACATTCTTGAAATTACCTATGTGAGTGTGAAAGTGGGGGCCACTTTCTATAAAAGACTAGAGAAGTCTTTTTAGAGAACTCATGAGAACCAAGGTATGCGCATGTTCTAAAAGGCGCTTGTGATAACATCGCGGAATCTGTATATATCTAACAGGTTTGAGTATGTGTTGTGGGGGTCTCAACTAAAGAACATCGCGCATGTTTTAGAGGTTTGTTTACCTCCACAAGTGTTGCACCGAGGCTTCGACTGTTTATAAACCATTCCTTGTTCAAAGCATTTTTATTTCGGGCTTACTAGTGCCCCAACCATAAATTGTGGAATTACATGCCTGTCTCCTAACAAGTTTCTTGAGGTGATTAGGCAAGGCGATATTGCTGACGGTGTCGAACTTTGCCTTCATTGTGTCAAAAAATGTGTTGACAACCCATGGAATGGGAGGTGTCCATTTATACTTATTCCTTGGAGCTAGGGCTTAATACCCTTTATGTCCTTTCACTGTCATTTGCCCTACTCAGCTTCTTCCAAACGCCTAGGTTGTGATAGTGAGATTTTACACCGAATGTCGTAATATTCTCAAGTTCATGCCCTCTACCCTTTTATTTTGTCACATATACAAGTTGGTTAAGAGTTGACCGTGGAAATATCAACTATTTTCTGATCATAAGAAGGTTCTTTGGTTGACTAGAGACTTTGTCACCGGTAACAAATTTTGTCATCACCACTAGGTGTGTGTTAAGGTGGAGAATGGTGAGTAATGGATTTTTTAGACTACTAGGGAACATTCTATAAGGGATAAGGCTTCTCATTCCCTTGATCAAATAGATAAAGATCTCATCCTTCCCCCAAATATCTGGGATTCAAGACAATGTTATCAAGTGGAATGCTGATGGAGAAATTCCCCTTCTCCTCTATGGGTATGTCGAGGATCCAAGTAGATGGACGGTCCTTCGATCGGGGATATTTCTATACTATATTGGTCCTAATAGTATTGATTTGGGCTCTGATTCTAATGGTCTGCCTCCTAAGACTGGTCTGTTGATGTCTCTCTTTTCATGATATATTAATCTTTTCACGAGACATTATTTTGGGAGTTTATTAGGCCTAAGTGAGGAATTTTCCATAATATTTGGCATATTGCACTTTTCCAATCTTGTTTTGGACATATTACTGTTTATAGAGCTTTTGTGCCTTAATTGTGTGTCAAGTGTATAGCATTTATGAACATGGTTGACACAAGATTCCAGTATGAAGATGAGAATTCAAAAAGTCAAGATAAACCCCAAGACAAGGCGTAATTGGAGCTAAAAGTCAATTTGGGAAGTTAGAGCGTTTACTGGAGAATTCTTAATGTCATCTTGTTTCACTCAACACGAATTATTGGTATCGACTTGATTCCTTTTTATTAGAGAATATCTTGAAGTCGCTGTCTCGTGAGAGGTGACGGAAGTCAATTTGGAGTCGAGATGAGAAATTTATGCTATTTGCATCACCGTGACTCGAACCTAGACAACACTACCTAAAAATGGGTTGTGCCATTAGTAACTCACTTAAGTGAGACCATTTGGCCCCAAAACGATTTTAGGTCATTATATAAGCCTCATTATCCATTATATCTCATAATCCATCGGCAGAGAAGAGAAATTACACCAGAAGGAGGAGCAAAAACGTCTAGAGAAGGAGGAGAAGAAGAATATGAGGGTTTTCAACAATAGAAGAACCCATGAAGTATAACTTAGACAACGTGATAATCAAACATGGGGTTCAAAATGTTGGAAAAGAGGATAATAAGGTGAAGATGCCGCCTCCACGTCTGTTTTTATCACGTCCATATCTACTAGTAATTACATATCCTAGTGGTGATACTGAGTTTGAAACATTGGTGGAGACATCAAGCCAGAAAGAAATCAACTTCCCAGTACTTGAGGTAACTGAGAAAAAGCCTACAACACCAAAAGTCTTCAAATAAATTTAGTCTGAGAAGAGTAAGAGTGTAGAGGTTGAGATCGAGACTGTAGATCTTACTAAAGAAAGCTTGATAGAAGTTCCAAAGAAGCTACCACCAAAGATTCAAGATCCGGTAGCTTTCGACCTCCAATTCTATATAGGTGGTAATTTTGAGTCTAAAGCGATGTGTGACTTGGGTATGGGTAGAAATATCATTCCCATTAATATGTTTGAGAAGTTAGGCATAGGATATGCCAAACGAAAAGACATCAATTTACTGCTCCTAGATAACTCCACGATAAATATATGGGGAGTCATTGAGGACATGCTTGTCCTTGTAGGTAATATGGCTATACCTACAGATTTTGTTATTCTTGATGGTATTTCGGGCCAACACGTTCCGTTGATACTTGGACGTCCATTCCTTGTGACAAGTCGCATCATAATTGATGTTCATGAGGGAACCGTGACTCTCCGAATTGAAGAAGAATCCAAAACAGTCCATTTTATGCAAGAAAAGCATGAGGAGTCACGTGAGGTCCCAACACTTTGAGTTGTGACCAAAGAGTTTAAAAATAGAGTCCACCATAAACCCATGAAGAAATAGTTGAAAATGAGTTTGGGTTTGGTGACGAGGTTGCTTAGAAAGCCCCTAAGCAAGAGAATAGGCCACGCGGATTCAAGAATTCGTGGATGGGTCTGTTTCCCGTTACAAGAGTTGTTTCGTTAAAACATATTGAAATTCAAGCTAAGAAGGGTCAGAAGCTTCGGATAGTAGATGTGCATAGCCTCACCCGCTGTTGGGGAGGCTATATAATCAAGAGATAATCGAGGTAGCACATTAGACATTAAACGACGTTAAACATAAGTGTTTTCGGGGAGACAACCCACAATTTTTATGTTTAATTTAGTTGTTTTTAATAAATATTGCAGTAATGAGGAAGTAGAAAATGTTTTTGATGTGTAGGTAATGCACATGATGAGTTTGGGTTGTATTTTATGAAGATTTTTGTGCCCCTAGTTGTTCCCAACAATGTACCGGACCTAGGGGTATTGTACCGTGTCAAAAACGTCATGAATATAGAGATAAATACGGTTTATGCCGAGGACCGGACCGGCTAGCCACTCACATGGGCGGCATACCGGTGCGCAACAACACAACAATTTGCGAACATCACAACAGCTGTTTTAAAATAGACATAACCTTTGTATACGAACTCGAAATACAGTGATTCAGGAGGCCACAGAAAGATTAGGAATTTGTCTCCAACATTCATTCAGGACACTTTACCCAATAATGTACGAGTCAAGCTAAAATTATCCTAGAATAGAGGCATGTCAAGAAAAAAACTGGAAAATTCAGCAATTCGCGAAGGGTCACGACGGTACGCACAACAGTTCGAGGTCAGAAATTTTGAAGATTTCAACCGGCATAATGGTCCCACGACCAGTATATCGGTGCGAAAAGAAGGGTCGCGGCGGTTTGGAATACGGTTCGATACAGATTTCTTGAGAAACAGGACCACCATACCGGCGCGGTAACCGTGTCGTCAAAAGCGAAAAAGGGTCGCGGGGGTTCGAGGTCAAAAGCACTGAAGAGTTGGACTGGTATAACGGTCCTATAACAGGCATACCGTTTAGGCCGTGATAGGAGACTTGAAGAGGAGGTATGATTACACTACAACTCCTAAACCTTAAGCCTCTTTCTTCTCAAAGCAACCCAAACTCCATTTAAACTTCACCAAACCTACACCTCACATCAAAACAACACCGAATCACCATAATATCCAAATACTTTTTTACATTTCTACAAACAAAATAAAACCACCCAAATTATTCCACAACACTTAAATTCCAAGAATCAAAACCAAAAATTTCCAAATCTTTCTCCAAAATTTCTTAAACCCATAATATCATCCAAGTAAGACTTCGTCATACCCATATAGAGATTCATCATCCTTACACCTTTCATAACCCAAATAACACCTTAATTACCTATAACCAAAAGGTATTTCAAGAGTGTTTAAACCTTTGAGTTGGGGGTCAAATAGAGATGACGGAAAAACAGAGACACTATCTAGTGTTAGGGAGATAAGAAGAACCAAAGCATGGTATTAGATAAGATTAAGAATAAATCAAGTGAGAATCTTGCAAGTTCAAGAACAAAGAAAAAGGGTAAATCGGGGAAAGTAAGTAGAGAGAAGCATGCAGTGGTTTAAGCAAAGAGAAAAGCAATAGCTGTTTTTAAGGAAAAAACACCACAACGTCTCCAAATCGAGACTCTTATACCCGAGATGAGAGAAGGTTTAGGGACGCTAGTAGCTATCTCCAAAACGAACGTTCTTGGATGAACATCTTCACACAAGAGAGTATTCAAGAAAGATATTGTAGATAGACGAGTAAAAGATTTCCAGAGGGGGATGATTGATTGGGATGGAACACAAGAAGAGGAAAGGGAATGCGAATATGGTGATACGTGAAGTTTACATACAAGAAAAGCACTGCACCCTATTGTGGATATTGATCATGCGAGGCAACAAACTCGAGGGTATGTTTTCTTTCTTCCCTATCATTTCTTTATCTGCAAGATTTGTGGTTTTTTTTGTCGAGTCTGTTTCGAGTCGTGGTGATTCATTGTTCCTCATGTCCATTTTATGTGTTTGATTGCTTTTTAGATAAAATCTAAATTTTTTAGAGATGGTTTTTTATGTAGATTGTGTTTAATGGCTTAAAAGCATAAATTTAGTGAGTTAATGATAGTAGGTAGTTTGTTTATGAGCCGGTTATTCTGTATGCTTAAAGTATAAAATTTAACACACACATTGATAGTAAAGAAAAGATTAGCAGCAATGCGGTAGAAGTATGGTTGGTTTTAGGGCGCCTTGAGATGTGTGTAAGCCATGAGATCCGAACTAGTTGAAAACTCATTTAATGAACATGCTAGAGGTGATAAAGTAATGAAATTACATAGTTTAGAAAGTGATTAAGGTGGTTCTTTGATAAGCCCCTTGTTGCCTTTTAGCTTGTTGTCCATTAATTATATTTATATCCTTCTCAGCCCTTTCTATCCTTTCTAAAGCCTTTTATTATCTACATTATAAGCCATACCTCTTAGCTTTTAGGACTTTTCTATATGACCCACACTCGAATCGCGATGATTAGACAGTCTTGATAGAGCTTGAGTTTGGTGTGGTGGGCTTACATTATGGGAAACACAATTGGGTTGGGTATTTTTTGAGCTTGTGTAATTGTTCTCTATATTTAATGATGATTCACTATTTTTTTATTGTAAACCTATGTCAGGGTAAAATGAAAGAAAACGCACTGAAAAGAAAAGCATTATGTTGAGAAAGTAGTAGCATGATATCTCACATAAAAAGAGAGTCATAGCTAACGTATAAAAGACAATTTGAACTGAAAAAGATTATATGATTTGGACCGGCAAAGTTGAATTTGATGTGATCATCTTAAGCCTTTATTATTGGGTTATTGGGGATGCTAATTAGAGCATCAAATAATTGGTTGAGTGAGAACATTTATGAGAGTAACTCAAACTCTAGGGCAATTCGTTGATGGCTAGTGGGGAGAGAGCCAAAAACTCACTCTACATTATCCAAATATACAATCATAGCGTCCCTAAACCTAACATTACAACCATAAAGACCTTATAATTATTTGATATGTGATCTAGGAGCAATTGAACCAATAGAGAGTAGTTAGATGGATAATTAGATACTAGTTAAGATCAATGAACAATCTATAGCCTCTATATCGAGCTAAGTGAAAGACCGCTCCTTCGTGCATCGCAAAGCTAATCTAATCTTGAAAATTTAAACCGTGTTTATTGTTTGTATGATAAGTGTATATATATGATTTGGTTTGTAAATATTATTACATGAAACTTGCTAAGTAGTTTCTTTGGTATTATTACCCACATTTTTCTATCTTCTTCCCTTGTTATTAATTGACTTAGTTATATATTTATAGAGACTTTCTATATTCTTTATTGTATCAGAACTATATAACTTTGAGTTGGGGGTCTTGATGTCTCCATATTTGTGATGAATTAATATATTCATGAGACATCATTTTAGGTGCATTATATTATTTATTGAGGGAATTTTCCCTATTATTCGTTAGTTTCTTAATTCATGCCTTGATTTGGAGAATTATTACTTTTAGAGCATTTTTGGTATAATTTGTGTGTTAATGTGAAGATATCTTAGGTAAATTAATTAAATTAAATGCGAAATCAATTCTAATGATCTAAGGAAAGAAGATCCAAGTAGAAATCTAGAGTTAAAAGGAAATAAAGTTGAATTAGGAAAAGAAAAGCTGCCAAAAATATTGGTCCAGACTCAAAGTCGTCCAGTGTTTTGTAGGCTGCAGAAAATCCATTACGAATTTGAAGTACTCCTTTGAGGGTTAGATAGATATTTGAATCCAGGTCATTTTGATGGGTAGATCATTAAATTTAGATAAGTAACGAAAGAGATATGGTCAAATCAATCTTCGGTGTTTATCCTATCCTATAATTTAGGAAAATGAATTGGAGTAGGAATTGGACTCAATTACTTGGCCCCTACTCCAATTTTTCGACCTAGCACCTATAAATATACCTACATTCCTCTGTAAACATGTCCTTGCTCAGTTATTCTTCAATATTACACTTAGAGATCATCTAGAGAAGCAAGCTAACCTGTAGAGGAAGACAAGAAAAAGAAGCTGAAGAGTGACAAACTCCACTTCTCCATCCTATCCCTCTATAATTAGGGTAATTAGCTATAGATCTATGGCCTAACCATATTTCTAAGCTTTTATTCTGTATTTTTATTTATTAATTGTTTAAGTTATTATTTTGTGTAAATTCTAGGACACTATTGTTATTTTGATTAATTTGATCTTGGCGTATATCTGTGTTATGTGCTTTGACCTATTTCAGCCCTAGATTTGGACAATCTTAGGACTTACCTTAGTAGTTAGATTGTCACCCTGACGGGGGATTCAACTATTGAAAACACCACATAATCCTCTAGTGTGCGGTAGTAATCCTGACAGGCTTGCTTGACTAGATAGTCATTAAGTTTTAATTTAACCACCGATCATTGCGCAAGGTCCCCACACCCAAGTCCCCTGGTAATTGTTAGGTTGCCACCTAAGTCCACCCTGGCGGGGCTTAGGATGAATATAGAATCCTGATTACATATATAATGCTCAATTATTTCTTAAGGTTAGAATAACGACTTAGTAAGATAGCCTCATACTAGTAACCCTAATTATCATCTTATTTGCATTCGTATTTATTCATGTTAGATAATTATCTATCTTATTTACGTTTTAAAATAAACATCTAAGTTCATCTACACTATTATTGAATACAAGTGTGAGCTAACTACCAATATCCCTGAGGACGAACTCTTACTTATTTACTATAACTTGCAAACGATCTGTACACTTGCAGTGAGTTTCTCGTGGTAATATAGGGTGTGTGTCTTTTAGTATCATTATTTTATCACATCGACCATCCCACAGAGGATGATATGATTATTTTCCTAATTTTTATATATTTTGTTTGCTTTGCCTTATGTATTTGCATGTTGTAAAATTTTGATTGAAACGCTTTTTGTTTGTTGTTTCTTTCTTTTGCTGAAAGGTTGCAGGTTCGGGATTTCTCTTATTCCCGATATATTTGGGAAGTTGTTTCTTATATTTGTCTTGTGTCTCGATCTATTCTCTTTCAATGGATGTATCGAGTTTTCCTTCGACTAAAGTTTTTTTTTCTTGTTTTGTAATATCGCTCATGGCTCCTGTTGCCTTTATCCTTTAATTTTTTTTTGTAATTTTTGTAATTCTTGTAATTCTGCAACGGAATTTTTTATTAAACTAGTTTTTTTCCTTTATTTACCTTTTCTTTATTTTTCTCCTTATTCTTCGCATATCGAGACTACGTCGGTCTTACAAATGTTGGTGCTAGGTCAGTTTTATGGATAACTTGCGTGACTAAAAATACTATGACTATTTGAATTCTATAAAGAGGATACTTTTAACCGATCGACCAATCACGATGTTGATGAGTATCCTTGTAGGCCGATCCCTAATCCAATTTAGGCATATCGCTGTGATAGAAGAGATGGTCTTGTTTTGTCAAAGGTGTTGGTATTTTGATTACGAAGCCAGTGCAAAATTATACCTATGAAAAGTATTTTTCAATCTATCGACTTTTTCAGGTTGGGAATCCATTGGTAGATCCCTAGTCGATGATCTTAGGGAACTGGAAAAAGTTTTTTACATTATATCGACTTTTTCAGGTAAGGGATCTATTGACTGATCCCCTAGTCAATAATATTAGGGAGTCGGGGAATTTTTTTTACATTCTATTGACCTTTTCAGGTCCAGAATCCACTAGTGACCCCCTAATTGATGATCTTTCCAGACCAGGATTTGTTTTCTTTACATTGTATACAATTTTTCAATTTGGGAATCCTTTGGTCGACTTCCTAGTCAATGATATTAGGGAACATGGAAAAGTTTTTTACATTCTATCAACCATTTCAAGTTACGAATCCTTTTAGCCTACCCCTAGTCGATGATGTTATTGAATTGGGAAAAGTTTTTTTACATTATATCAACTTTTTTAGGTTAGGAATACTTTATTTTTCAGCTTGATTAGTAGTATTCTTGCTTCACATGAACATGAAATGTGAAGGTAAAAGGTACGTTACCAAGAATTTGAGTTTTAATCAGTGATATTGGCTTTGGTTCAGCAAAAGGATGTGTGGCAATATCTTATCACCTTAGTGTGGCAGTCCCCTTATTAACGTTTACTATTAATAGTCCACCATCCTTTCTTAATTACCACTTAGATCTATTCATTGACAAAGGCTCATTATCATCAAAAGTTGTCGGTATGGATGAAGTATAAGGTTATATACCCTTGGTGGCTAATTATTCACATGAAATTGTTCTACTCCCCCATTCTTTATTGACCGAGGAGTTCTCACCTCGGAATGTTATATTTTCCTCATTATTGTAGCATTATTTTCAATTTCGTTATTATTTTATATCGGAAACACACTTTGTGAATTGTGTCAGAGCCATGTGGAATCTCAATGTGATTCAAAGTCGTTTCAGCCGACGGAGTCAGGTGATAGAGCTTGAAAATCATGCCCTCCTCACACTCGATATCACACTTGGGATTGCACTCAACTAGATGATAAAGTACAAAACCAAAACAAATTTACAGAGACTTGTGTGTATAGGTGATGTCTCACTTTTTGTGATAAATATATGCACTTAGGATACATCGTTTTAGGTAGAAATTGGACTTATTAGATAGACTTTTGAGCTTATTTTTTCATATTGCGCTTCCTCCCATCAGAATTATGATAATTGTGTTTTTAGAGATTTTATGCGTTAATTTGTGTGTTTTAGTTTGAAGTTCTTAGGTACATGGATTCTAGGAAACACCAATATGAGTAAGAGAAGTAAAGTTTAAAGTCTTAGATCAAAAGGAAAGGTCAAAAGAGCAAAAGGTACCACTCAAAGAGATGAAGAGGAGCATAAGAGACTGGAAAGTTGTCACTTACAGCTGATTATGATCCCAAACGGTGCTGATCCAGGCCTGGTGGTTAAAATGAGAAAGTTGCACCTCTGAGCTAGCTTGAATTGAGAAGTAGAATCAGGTGATTTGGAATTAAGACGCAAAAGTTACGCCTGTTTTACTGGAGTGTGTACATCAGTTACAGGAATTACTAATTGGACTTGGGCCTTTAATCACTTAATTAAATAAGATAAAAGCCCAATCCTATTTTACTTAGTATAAAAAGCTATTCAGACCTCATTTTTTAGTACGCTTCATATTTTCTAAAGTTCAGAAGACACCAAAAAGGCACAAGGCATAGGAAGAGCTGGAGAATTCATTTTTTTCAACAACAACTCCACCCATACCTCTAATTAGGTTCTTTATCTTATTTTTGTTTTAGGAAACATGTATACTTATAATTTCTTTATTGTTTTTAATTTTGAATATGATCTAAACATTTAGTGCTTGAGAATCGCTACATGGGTTGAGCCCTAGTTTATACAATTTGATGTTTTTCCGAATTCAGGATTGTTTTAATTTAATTTAAGTTGGGTATTTTGTATTGACTATTATCGTAAGCTTGTTTACTACTTTTAATTTGGTCGATTAGAATTAGGTATCAGTAATCAGGCTATTCGCTAGTAGTAATAAACGTGTGGTATTCGTCAATGATCCTGACAGGCTTGACTAACTACACAGTCAATTAGGTAAAACACTTCAACATCTGAAAGTAGTTTATAATCGCCCTGACAGGGTTTGTAATACCGTAGGATAGCTCCTAAGTCTACCTTGACGGGAGTTGGGAGATGTTAGAGTCCCGACTAGTACACAAATACCGACTTGACCCTTAAACGGAAGATTTAATTGTATGAAATTTGGTGGATCCCTTGTGAGAGTCAAGTACACCTTTCATCTTTGCGTCTACATCTTTAGTTTTTAATCCATTTACTTTCAGTTAATCCTTTAGTAATTATTATTTTTGAGTCTATTAGTTTAATATTTGAAAACCGAACAAATATCTTTTATCTTTTATTTCCGTGCTTTCAATTATTTCTACTCATCCTATAAACACATTGTTCATACCTCGCAGTCCCTGAGGATGAAATCCCTTATATTAATCTATTACTTGGAACGACCCGTACACTTGCGGTTAGTTGATCTTCCTATTTAGTGTTGATTTTTATCACACTCTAGGAACCACCAATAGGCAGAAGAAGATAAGATCCATGAGTAGATAATTGAATGGTGAGAAGTGTTGTTAGCTGCGTGCCTTACTCTCGATAGTAATTGAGAATATCTATCTTAACTTCCTTAAGGATATGGATAAAGTTCTGGGGGTCTACTTGCCTCTCCAATCCTTCTTAAAACTTAACATTAAGTCAGGACCACATGGAGGTGCGCTCTCGATGACACTCCAACGCTAAACGTTATCACTGTTGCTATCGATAAATACTTAACCCGATGAGCTATGGAGACTTAAGCCAACTGTATAATAACCGCAACCATTTTAGAGAGAGAAAGATAGAGTTTTTCAGAGAGAACCAGAGTGTGTCAATTCTGTCGTGGAGATGGGCATTTATAGATGTCAAGTGAGCATGCAAGACGCTACTGTTGGGCGTAGTATAACTCGTAGGGGGTGCACAATATAAGCATGAAAGTAAACCCATTCTATTGAAGTGATCTTTATGTATCGTCCTTCTTTGGCCTTCGATAGCTCGAGGGATCTACCCTCAAAAGATTTTTGACACTCATATCCCCCGGGAAACCATTTTATTTCTTCGAATCGTACTCGTATACCATATGATCAAATTTTAGGGGGCTCTTCAGGTTGGACTAAGTATCGGTGTTATATTTTGGCTTATCAGTGGGTGTTGAGGTAATTATAACCGTTCAAGAAGTATTTACATCGGGATCAAGTAACTTTATAACACTATCATCTTTCTTATTCCGAAAAAGGACAAGCCTTTGAAGATGGAAGATTACCGACATATTTCGTGTTGTAATCTTCTTTATAAAGGGTATCACTATATTCATTGCAAATAGGATGAAACCGGACTTGTATGAGCTAGTAGACAAATCATAAAGCATATTTTTACCCAGAATATTTATGATTGATAATATTTATCTGATGCAAGAATTATTGAGGGGATATAATAACAAGAGTAGCTCGTTGAGATGTACTCTAATGTTAAATTTATGCAAAACATATGATTATTCAGTTTTGTGGGAGTTCCTTCATAAGTTCTTCAATTATTGAACTTTTTGATACAGTTTGTATACCCTTTAATATTCAATGACGGTTAATGGAGAATCATATGAGTTCTTCAAGTGAGGCTAAGTCCTTAGATAAGGTGATCCCCTCTCACCTTATCTCTTTATATCATGCCTTGAATAGCTCTCTAGATTTTTGAGAAAAGCAACGGGTTAATGATCTAACTATCACCCAAATATGGTAAGCTTAATATTACGTATTTGGCGTTCGTCGATGACTTGATGCTCTTATAGAGAGGTTTTCTCATACATTAAAGTATTCATGGAGTATTTGAATAGTTGTTCAAAATGTTTGGGTCTTTGGTTGAATGTACTTAAATTAACATCTACTATATAGGGATCAAAGGTAAACTTTGAGAAAATATTAGAGATCTCGCAACTAACCAAGGGAGAAATGTCAGTCTGCTATCTTGGATTGACACTTGGAGTTTCATTTTTACTCTCTAAAGATTACATGTCTCTTATTGACATATTCGAGAGCAATGTTAGAGCTTGGAATGATCCACCTTTGTCATATGTGGTCTGATTAGAGCTTATTCAATCGCTTCTACTAGGGGTTATTAGTTTTTGGTTGGACATTTTTTCGGTTTTAACTAGGGTGAAAGATTAAATATTGAGTATTTTCAAGGGTAACTGTTGGGATAGTAATTTTTTACAAGTTAAATGGAAAATCATTTGTACTCCGAAGAGTGAGGGGGGTCTCGGATTGACTTGGGAGTTTGGAAAAATCCTTATTCATGAAAATTTTATGGAGAATTGTCTATAAAAATGATTCATTAGTGATCAAATGGGAACATGGTAAGTATTTGAGAAACCTGTGTATTTGGAAATAGGAAGTGGCAAGAACGAATTCGTCTTGTTGAAGAAATTATGGAAATTGTAGACTAAAATAAATTCTTCTCTCGGAATTGTGGAATGTAAAAAAATCTTAACGGGGTTGTACAATGAGATGGAGGTGCAAGTTGCAAGAAATAATCCTACTAGTGAGGATATGGCATTATCGATCGTCACCGATCTTAATAGTAGAGAATACTTTGCTTTGTCCAAGAAATTTTACGATTTATATAACTAAATCTTTAAGTATTTACTGTGATGTCATTTTCTAGAAGAGTTTCTTCACCTTGACCTTTTCCAAGTAAAAATCGTCATTGACCTCTTCCAATTAAGTTTGTTGTATTAGGAGAATATTCAATTTAGTGAATCCAAACGGACACCAAAGAAAGAAAGACTTCTAGATGTGAGCATAACTTGACCATCCTTTTCACTTATTTTACCTTAAATACTAATGCTCTTTTGCCGTCAGCCTAGTAGTCTCCTTTTGTCTCACATTACACTAATATACCTAACAATTTGCATCTTGTGAATCAGCCTCTTCAGTTTTTCCTTTTTTTTGGGTCAAGTTACTCTTTCGTTCAAATAATTTTCCGTACTAGTAGAATCTATAGTTGGATAATGTACCTTTTTTTTACGGTCATATTTATACAAGCAATAATTAACCAGTCGATACTTAGTCTCATAAAGTATATATTTAGAACGAACGGTCTCTCTTCAGTAGATGTCGTATGCCTAGTTTCTTTTTGTGACAGTGACTGTCATTCCGTTGAGTCGGCGCGGTATTTATTATTTTATAATATAAGTGATCCGTCACTTTACATGAACTACAAATTTTACAAGAAATATGCACGTATTCTTATGTATACCTTCAGATAAATCAGACTTACGTTACCTATTTTTAGAAAAATCGGACCTAGAGAATATGAACTTTATCTTCATAAAGAATCACATTAACAAATACTGGGCACTCGAGAACCCATTGAAACCAAAAGTTTAGGAAATAATAAAGTCATTATCAAGTTCAAATCTGAAAGTGGCAAGCTAAAGGTCTGGAATCAGAGGCCGTGGACAATTATATCGAAGCATGTGGCAGTTAATCAGTAGAAAAATATAGATAAAAACTTGGTAACAAACACAACCTTTTGGATTCAGCTTGGTACTCCTATCACTTTCCTTACTAATAGTTGTATTGGAAAATTAATGTCATACTTTGGAAAAGTCTATACTGTTGAACTCCCTGAATCAACAATTGATGAGAAATCAGTTACTAGAGTTCAAATTGATTGGGACTTGCTAAATCCAATCCCTTCGTAAATTAAATACTGGGAAGATAAAAACTTACAAGTATGGATTAATTTTCGATACGAGAACATTGGGTAAGTCTACTACAATTGTGGGTTACTTGATCATGAAGCGAAAGGCTGCCCCAATCATATGGTTAAACCCAAATTGAGTAGTTGGGTTAAACTCTCCACTCGTGGTCCGTCGAAATCTTCAATCTATCACAAAACTCGGAAAGATCAAGATATAGGAAAATTGCAAGGAGGAGTCAAAAAAATTACAAAAACGAGTTGGAATTCAAAATCGGTAAAACCCAACTCAGTCACCAACTCACTGTTAAATCAAACGTCACCTAACATAGTAGAAAAAAGGACAGACAAGGTTGTAGACACTAATTGGTACGAAGGTAATGGCTCGGGTAAGGATTTTGAATTTGGTCTTAATGGTGGTAGTGGATCGAAAGAAAAAAAATAGTACTAAAAAATCCACCCATAAAGGTACTACTCTTTAAAGGAGAAATGAAATCAAAGAAGAATGAGGAGTTTTTATATAAAGAAAGCCAACTTGCTGAGCTGGCAAGTCAATTGGTCAAACAACTTTTTACCCCACCGGCTAATATTAAAGACATATCTTTTGGCGCTTTTTTAAGTCCAGACCAGGTTGGACCAAGCCCGTTAACTCCATCTCACAGTCCAAACATTTTTATTTCACCAAATATCTACAAACAACCAACCTCATCTACCCAAGTCAATAACCCAACTACTACATCACCGACTAAATCACCCAACCTATCATTAGATCACCCTTCACCCTTTACCCACAAAATCAAACCTAACTCTCTCTTCCATCTCCGATCAACCCATAACACCAGTACATCACCTAATCACACCAACAAACACTTACTATGTGGAATCAAAAGGCAATACGACTGGGGATGGAAATCGTACACCAATTAGGAAAAGAATTAAAATCGATAAACAAGTCGGTAAACTCTTATTGGAAAGGAACAAGTATAAGAAACTTTAGGAATCAAGATTGAGTACCAATACATCAATTGAGAGTGAATTTAAGGATGATAACAACATTAGCAAAGAAGAGGGAGAATGTGAAAACAAGTACGATGAAGATGCTACTATGGTTTGCGGGATTGACCTTCAATCCCACGAGGAGATATGATACGTCTAGCCTGGATCTGCCAGGGAATTGGCACACCCCTGACAGTCTAGACTCTTATCGATGTACAATCCAGATATCGACTAGAGGTAATTTTTCTATTGGAAACTAAAAATCAGTTTCTTGTTCTTATTAAACTAGCTGAAACTATTAAAATGGAACTAGTTACGACTGTAGAAACTGTGGGGCTTAGTGGGGGTTTAGCCTTTCTCTGTAAAGATAAAAATCTCATCAAAATTATTGATAAAAATGATAATTTAATCCATTACGAGATTAAAAATGCAGATAGGAATGCAATACAAACCACGTTTATATATGACTCCCCATATGATACGCAAAAGGAAAATTCTATCCAGAAATTCACTTATTGTAATCTGAGTACTAAAATACCTTGGAATTTAGCTGGTGATTTCAATAATACTCGATATATATATATATATATATATATATATATATATATGAAAAATTTGGTGAGGATAATAAAGTTACTAAACTTATGAGTAAATTCAACAGATTTATTCAAAAAATAAAATGGAACAGTTGGCTAGTAAGAAATGTTCTTTCTCTTGGTCTAATAGAAGAGCTGGAAAAAAATTGGTTAAAAAACTTCTTGATAGAGGTTTATGTAATGAAACTTGGTCTACTCTATACCTAGAGGCTTGGGTTACTCTTCTCCCAGCTTTAGGGTCTGGCCACAACCCATTACTTCTCCACTTCACTGATAAAATTGATAGAAAGACTACAAGGTTTTATTTTGAGTCCTTTTGGACTAATGAAAAAAATGCCTTGACATTATTAGTAATGTTTGGAAATCTAGAAATACAATAAGAAATATTACAAAAATATATTGATTATTAATCTTAATATGTGTAGAAGATTGCTTAAAGTATAAACTGAATTAACTTGGAAAAGGGAAGAAGAATTCTAGGTTGCTAGATCTAGAGTTAATTGGTTAAAAAAGTGATAGAAATACTTCCTATTTTTATGCCTCTACTAAAGAAAGGAGGGAAGTTAATAAAATTAGTAGAATTCAGGATGCCGAAGGGAATTGGCTATCTGATCCGACTGATGTTAAAATTAATATCCTTGGTTATTTTAACAAGGTCTTTAAAAAGTATTGGACAAATATATTATTCTATGATTTTGGATAAGGTAGAAACTATTATAACCCAAAATATGAATAAATATTTAACTAAAAATATAAAAAATAGAGGAAATTGAATCCTCTATTAAAGAATTAGGATCCAATAAGGCTCATGGCCCTAATGGATACCCTGGTTTCTTTTTTTAAAATATTGGGAGATAATAAAGCTTGATGTGATTAAGGTGGCGAATAATTTCTGGTATAATGAGACTAGCCTGGAAGATTTCAACCACACTTATATTTCTCTCATCCCAAAAATAGAAAACCCTAGAAATATGAAACACTTTAGACCTATAAGTGTTTTAAATTTCATATATAAAGTTATTGCTCGCATTTTAGTCAATAGACTCCAACCTTTAATGAGTATTATCATTGATATAAACCACACTTCCTTTGTCTGTGGTAGGCATATATAGGAGAATTCAATGGTAGCTCATGAAGTGTGTAACTTTATAAAAGAAAAAATAACTACAAAGAATATTATATGATAGTGAAAGACGACATTATAAAAGGCCTATGAATTTTTTGAATGTAATTATTTAAATGATCTTATAATTAAAATAGGATTCTACACTAAGTGGTGTAAACTTATACTAAATTGGGTCTCCTCTGTGATTTACTCAGTGATCATTAATGGCCAACCTATTAAACTAAATGAACTAGAGAGGGGGATTAGACAGGGTGATCGCCTTTCCCCCTCCTGATTTGCATAGTAACTCAAACCTTATCCACTCTTGTACAGGATTAAAGTGATAAGAATTTATTAGATGGTATAAAAGTTGCAAAAAACTACCCCAAACTAACCCATCTACTCTTTGCAGATGATAGTATGTTTTTTCTAAGTGCTACATATAAAGATATGTAACTAGTTTCAATGAGATAATTGATAATTATGCTCTAGCAACTGGTCTTACAATACATCATAATAAATGTGGTATTAAATTTAGTTCTAATACACCACAACACATACAAGCTATCTTTGCCAATAAAATCAAGATAAAAGTCACTAATAATCTTGGGAAATATCTTGGACTACCCACTGAATGGGGTAGGTCCAAAATAAGAGACCTTAACCTACTTACTGAAAGAGTACTTAAAAAAATCATAACAGGAATGATATTTACCGAACTGAAGCAGGGAAAGAGATGCTCATAAAGGCTATACTTCAGAGTACACCCAATTATTATATGTCCTCTTATATACTACCCATTAAAACTTGTGATATAATTTCATCCCATATAGCAAAGTTTTGGTGGCGAAAAAATGGTGAAAAAAAGATACATTGGTGAAAATGGATCTCCCTAACCTCTAGTAAATATAAAGGAGGTTTAGGCTTTAGAGATTTACATACTATGAACCAAGCCCTTCTTGGGAAACAAGCTTGGAACCTTATGAACAACACCGAATCTCTCCTTTATAAAATATTGAAAGGCAAGTATTTCAAAACTACACTTTCTCATAAGCTGATTAGGGAAACTCCCCTTCTTCGGGATGGAAAAGCATTATCACATGTATAAATCATGTATTAAAAAATCCTTATTGGAAAATAGGGAATGGTTAAACCATAAATCTCTTCAAAGATAAATGGATTACAAACTGTTTTGAGGTTATCCCACCAAAAAATACTAATTTAACAGTAAGTGACCTCCTTATTGTGGGAACTAGAAACTGGAATGTAGATATTATTAAAAACAATTTTACAGAGGAAATCTCTCAAAAAATACTTAAAATGTTTATTCCTTTAATTCCTTTGATCGATAGATTGGTTTGGAAACTTAACAATGAGGGTAGTTACTCAAGTAAAGTAGCCTACCACTCAATATAGGAGGAAAGTGAAAAAAATGGAGCAACATAAAAACCATCTCATTCCTTCATCTTCAAATACTATTAACCATGTGGTATGGAAGATGATTTGGGGTATAAAAACTTCTCCTAAAATTAGGAATTTTCTCTTGAGGGCACTTAAGAATTTGTTATCAATCAATGTGAAACTCTTTAACAGGAAAGTGAAACAATAAAAAACTTGTAACATTTGTAATTCAAAGGAGGAAACCACTGAACACATGCTCTTTGAATTCCATTGGGCAAGAGCATTTTGGTTGGCTTCTGCAATGGCCCTTAAGACTAGCTACTAGTGTACACTTAAATTGGACACTTGGGTGGCTAGTACAATACAAGAAGCAAAAAAGAAATTGTAAAATAAGAGTTTTTTATTGAGAAAATTGCTACAATTGCGTGGCATATATGGAAAGAAAGGAATTGTTTGTTTTTAGAAATATTGTCTTGTCCTATAGATACAATGCAAAAATTACAAGTTATGTGGGATGAACAAATAAACATATTACAACCCAAGGATGATTTTGAATATCTGAGGGTAAAAAAAAGGAAACCCTAAAAAGAATCTGAATGGAATTCAAACAAAAAGCTGTCCCACAACATCTGATTATGACTTAATAAGTCTGAGGAGACAAGATGGAATAAGATATGATGGAAACAATAGTGCATTAAGACCTAGTGCAAATGATATACAAACTAGAAATAGTAAACAAATGCAAAAAAATGGGAGTGATAAACTAGTCAGATCTTGGTATCCTCCTCCTATTAATACATAAAAAATAAATAGTGATGCATCATATAAAGCTAATAAATCAAAAATATCTTGTGTTGTCAAGGACTTTAGAGGATCTCTTATCAAATTTAACTCTTGGGAGATTGGAGCTGAGAGTCCACTAGAAGCGGAGGCGTTAGGCGTATTGAAAGCATTCTTATGTGCTAAGGAATTTAAAGACATTAAGTGTGTTATCGAGAACGACTGCAAAGCTATTATGGAACCCCTCGCTCTAAACCTCCCTATTTTTAATCCTAGTATTTGTAATATCATTAGGAGTATCTATTTCATTTCGGAAACTTGTAATCCTTCTTTCTCCTTTATCTCGAGAAGAAACAATGAAATTGCTGATTGGGTTGCGAAAAACTCGTCGTTAGGCAATAGTTTTAGCTTAGGTACTTCATCTATCCGCCCTAAATTAGTGGAACTTGTAAAAGCTGATGCCTTTTCATTAGGGATAGGCTAAACTCTTTCTTTACCATTATCTATATAAGCGTTTGGAACAAAAAAAACTAACCCAACTGATTTGAACTCGTTTATATATAGAAGACAAACTTATATAAGATATTAAAAAAATCTTAAAATTTAATTCTAGACTAGAAAAAATAGTCTTTTTGTATCAATCTAATTCAGAAGCATCGTTCATAAAAATTTAATATTACCCAAATTTACTTATGTTTTTTAATCAAAACGTTTACTCATGCCAAACCTCTATATCATAAGAGAGAGTATTATTATAAAAACAATTCAAATTGCTTTAGAACAAGAACATATGGCTCCTTCAACGGTCTATATTTTAGCTATCTAAATCTAAAAAAAATATTTCCCTAATTTAAATTTAACCATAATTATAACAAATCTCTACAATTCCTAAAATCTCTAAAAGAACTCAATTATTTATTGTAAATGAAAAATCTCACTATTGATCCATTACATTAACTTTACGTTAATACTCTACTATTCCAAACAAATTCATTTCCCACCTTATATGCAAAATAAATTTCAAATAACCATGAAATTTCCATCTCACAAAGAAATTCTAAACTCCTCACTCTCGTTCCCATGTTTCTCAAAGCTTTCATCAGCAATCTTGGAGAGTGGTTGCGGGTTTTGAGTCTTGTTAGCACATGTTCATGTGAATATGCTTTGAATTTATTGTGATTTAGTGGATTAGTGGATTTTCTTTCATTCTTTTGTTGTTTGAGAGTGTATTGCGTTGTGCATATGTTGGGATCAGTTTACAATGAAAATCAAAGTTCGAAACAGTGCAACATGTTACTTGGAATGAAGAATATCAAGAAATTTAGTGGAATCAAAACATTGCACATGAGCTTTAACGACTATATTTGAGATTGGATGGAGGAATGCATCTACCAAACTATGTATTGTGTTAGCTGGAGTATAGTAGTAGGAAGTCAAGGGAATTTTCTACATTTCTTATTCTCTATATTTAGGGTAATTAGCTATAGATTTGTGGCTTCACCATATTTCTAAGATTTTATTCGGTAAGTTTTACTCTTAAGTCTTAATTATTTAGGTTATTATTTTGTCTTAAATTTCATAATACTATTTGTTATTTTAATTGATTTGAGCTTGGCGTATATTGGTATTGTGTGCTTTGACTTATTGTTTTCAGCCCTAGGTTTGGCCAATCTTAAGACTATCTTAGTAATTGAGTTAACACCCGGAAGGGGGATTCAATTATTGACAACACCAAAAAATCGTCTAGTGTGCGGTAGTGATCATGACGGGCTTGCCTAACTAGATAGACATAAAGGTTTGATTTAACCACCGATCATTACTCAGGGTCACCTTACCCAAGTCCCCTGGTAGTGGAGAGGTTGATCCTAAGTCCACCCTGACAAGGCTTAGGAAGAATTTAGAATCCCAGTTAATATATAATACTCAATTTACCCTCACGGTTAGAATAACAACTTAGTAAGATAGACTCATATTAGTAACCCTAATTTATTTGACTTACAATCATATTTATTTATCTGCATTCTTATTTATTATTTCATATCAGATTATTATTCATCTCATTATATTTTGATCTAAACATCTAAATTCGTCTACGCTTATTGAATACAAGTAGATCTAATAGATTAAATCCCTGCAAACGAACTTTTCTTATAAACTAAACTTGCAAACGATCTGTAATACTTGTAGTAAGTTTCTCGTGGTAGTAAAGGGTGTGTCCTTTATTGTTATCTTTATTTATCTATTTATTTATCACACATTTTCCCTCACCAATTACCTCACCCTTAATAAGGGACCAAACCCTCCTAATTCTTACGCAATCACGAAAGAGGTGAATCGCACATTCGACCATAGTACCACATAACATACACATCTCAGGTACAACCATGCCACGCTTAGTGAGGTTGCCCCTTGTAGCGATCCTCTCACGCACCGCTCGCCACATGAAAACCTGGATTCTTTGGGAACACGTTAAATGCCAAATATTCTTCCAAAGACACTCCATGTTAGGATCATGAGGAACATCCTCCCACCCTACTGACCTCACTGAAAACTCACCTTTCGCTTCATGTAACCAAGACACGATATCTCTAGACTCCCCTTCCTCACCCAACCTAGTTACCGCGATTTCTAGTAGTTTATACGGTGAAAGAAAGCTTTGAAACATCTCCAAATCCCATGAGCCATCAGGTCGAATGTAAGCACATACTCTCTTAGTCAATTCGCTTGTTTCAAAAATCCATGTGACATGATCAATAAGGGGTGAGTTCCCTATCCACCAATCACACAAAAAGGACACATCCCTCCCATTATGTACTATCCATCGAGATCCCCGTCTAACTACGACAATACCTTCCACAATGGTTCGACACATCCTCGAATCCGTTTGCTTACTCAAATACTGCATAGGCAGTCCCTTGAAATATTTTTCTTTCATCACAGTAGGCCACAAAGTAGATGTATTATATATTAACTTCCACCCAATCTTACCCAAGAGAGCTCTATTCATGTCCTCCGCTAACTGAAACCCTAAACCACCAGCTTCTTTAGGTTTACACACATCTCTCCAAGCAACCTAGTTAATACTCTTATGATCCTCCGATGAGCCCCAAATAAACTCCCTTCTAATTTTGTCAATCTCCTCGGAAACATACCCCAGTAATTTTTCCACTTGCATGATGTACATTGGTGTTGCACTAAGAACTGCCTGAGCTAGTGTCATACAACCCGCTAAAGAAAGTGTGTTACCCTTCCATTTTGCCAATTTACCGCGTAAATCGTTCATGAATTCGCCAAAGAAACCCTTCGGCCGACGACCAGAAAGAATATGAATACCAATATATTTACCAATCCCATTACTTCGTTGATACCCACTCCTCAAGGATATACTAGCAGCCACCTCCTCTTCTACATTCCTCGAGAAATAAATAATCGATTTTTCCTTGCTGATTGGCTGGCCCGCATCCCAACAAAAAATAATCCAGAGATTCATGTAACCAGTGTTCTAAAACAAGGCCGCCTAGCTGACTAAGCGCTCCACCTAGGCGTTTCAAAGTGCGATCCGCCTAGAATTTCTCTCGAAGGTGGCTCGAAGGTTCGTCTATACGTAATCTAATTAATAAACAACCCAATCAGATTTTAATGAGTTTCCCAATATGAATACTACCTAGCATGCTAGCCTATAATAACTAATTCAATCTAATCCAACCCAACACATATGAAAAATATAAAGAAACACTACTTAAGGTAGAGTCTGAATGCGCGAGAAATTTAAGAAGGTAGGATATTTCAAATTTCAAGTCCAGATTTCTTGATTTGGTCATTTCAAGTTAATAATAATGAATTATTATTATTATTTAATAATAAAAGATATGATATTTTTGTTAAATTGATCTACTTGAAGTATATTAGGATGTAAATGTTATTCAAATCATTATATTAGTCATATAGATTCAATATACAATAATATAAAAATCGTCTAGGTAAAGACCGCCTAAAATCTGATTAATAGGCCGCCTAACCATCTACGCGCTCGAAGGTGGTCGACCACCCTAGTACCGCTTAGAGCCTTTTAGAACCATGCCAAAAACAACATAAAATTATCAACAGAAGCTTCTGCAAATAAAATCAAATCATCCGCATAAAATATATGAGAGATAGGGGACCCTCTAGGCTAAGATATAAAGGCTTCCATGAACCATCTTCTACAAGATCCTGAATGAGTAAAGATAGCTGCTCCATGCAAATAACAAAAATATAGGGTGATATAGGATCTTCTTGATGAATCCCTCTCTTAGGCTTGATCGATTGTAATGGTGAACCCCTCTATAAGACACTTAATTTGTTGTCCTCCATTCCCGAGATGATAACCGACGCCCACATACCCAAGGAGCTCCAAAGATTCCTTGACGAAACTCCATCTAATCTTATCATAGGATTTGGCAAGGTCTACTTTAATCGTCATATAGTCCCTTCTCCCTTTCGCATGTCTCATAACAAAATCAACCTCACTAACAAGCACTATATTATCGATGGTGGACCTGCTAGGTAAAAATATACTCTGGTAAGGGCCATTTTTCTTCGCTAGGATAGGACGCATCCTATTAACCAAAACCTTCATACATATCTTTCTAACAAACGTTGATCAAGCTGATAGGTCGGAATTGTGTAATGAACTCTGGACTACCTAACTTTGGAATAAGATGAATGAGTGTGCCTAATACCTCCTTAGGAAACCTACCAATCAATAACGCACCCCGAATCATATCACAAACAGACGGTCCCACTATATCCCAGCACTTTTGATAGAAACCCGTTGTTAACCCATCCGGACCAGGGGCTTTATGAGGTGACATTTGAAAAACTGCTATGCGCACTTCCTCATCGACTACCGCACTACTCAACATCTCAATATCCCTTCTCGAACCTCCTCGGGTGGGGAAGCTCACAAGATTAGACGAGCCATCCTCAAGGGAAAACAACCCCTCAAAGAAGTCTCTCACCCAATGCTTCTCTACCTCTCTATCCTCTATCCAGTCATGATTGTCATCCCTAATACGCAGCTCCACCACCCTCTTCTTCTTGACTTGTGATGCACAATAATAGAATCTTGTATTGCGTTATCCAGAGTTAATCCATTCAATATGCGCTCTTTGAAACCAAAAGACCTTTTCATGTTCTAATAGACTTTCATACTCCCCTACTAACCTCACCTCCAACCTGATCACTCAACACCTATTTTTGGTTTAATGATCACTTAACATCTTTATTGAAAAAGTATACATAAAATACCTTAACTTTGTATCATATATTAAAAAAACAATCCTCAACTAACCACCAGCCTGAGAAGCCATTTCTGACCGCACTACCTCTACGTTCATGTCACTACATTATCACCATAATTGTAATAAATACTTTCATAAAATATACAACAGTGAAGAAGTCAAGGAAAAAATTACTACAAGTGTTTCCTATGCTTCAACTCCCATCACCCATTAAAAAATATGTTGAAGTGTTTTTTTATATTGCAGTATGTAAAGAAGAACAAAACTATAATCAATATAATGGCTGCAACCACTGATGGACCTTAAAACTCGGTAAAGAACGTGAAGATTAGTATTTTTAAATTGGACGATGACAATGCCTGAAACTATTCATATTAGATAGCCTTGATGAGTATATTTAAATGGTGATAATCGTTTTTTCTAAATAGAGATGATATGTTGTTGTAGAAGAGAAACAATTTCCATGCTTTGAATGTGGTGGTCTAGAAATCAATTTAAGATCAAATGTTATGGAAAAATTTGTTGTTTAGATTTGGATCGACTGGTCGTGGTTGATCAAAATTTTAAGGAGTAGATTGTGGTGGGTCTGGTTCAACGTGAGAAAGAAGAACCATGGAAAGCGTGGATCCAGAGAATCACGGTGCATGGGCATGATGGTGCAGCTTTGATTGTTATTGAATTTAAGAGTCTATGGGTCCTTGTTTCACATTTTATGGTGGATCATGTTTTCAATAGTATAGACCCCATGTTTCTAGTAGTATAGACCCACATCCTAATAATATATATCCAATAATACAACCCCACCCCAGTAGTACATACATCTACTCAATAGTATACTCATTTAGTACTAAGATCCTTATCCTCGTAGTACAAATCCCCTACCTAATAGTATAAGTATCATACATTATTATAGTTACCAGTTTAATTTATTTTAAAAGTGTATCAAAAAATTTATTTTTCCGCGGTGGTGGTGATCGATGGTGATGTCGGCCGATAATAGAGAAAGAGTACAAAAAGATAAGAATGAATCAAATGAAGAGTGAGATTATTTTAGATATAATATTATTATTATTTAAAATTTTGTCTATCTAATCATAATTAGTATCAGAATGGAGAATTTCTTGGTGCTCGTTCCATTATAGTTAATCACACGGTCATATGATGTTTAAAATCTAAGATGAAAATAACAATAATATGATAAACAAAAGTCACGTAAAAATAAATAATACCATGTAAGAAGTAACATATACCAATTATCGATAATAAAAACCAAAAAAGACAAAAAAAAACCGAGAGAAAACAAATTAAAAATTGTGTACAAACGAATCATACCACATAAGAAACAAAGTATACCATTTATAATCATTGAACAACCCACAACTCACGTTAACATGTGAAATATTACATAATTAGTGATGCGTGCTAGTTCTCGACATTTAACGACCCAAAAAGACAAAAATAATCCTAAAAATTTGAAGTTACGTGTATAAAAATAGCACATAAGAATTGGACCTCTTAGATCACGTATAGTAATTGTCGATATTTGATAACAAAACATAATTGACAAAACTATAGTTACGTGTATAATAAGGTTATACGAGGAGTGACAATGAAAAACGACGCATGCAGGTAGTCGATGTTTAACAAAGAAATAGACAAAATATCCGTGAATAAAAATCAAAATTTCGTGTAGAATAATACCACGTAAGTAACCTTTATCAAATTTTTGATATTTGACTACAAAAAATAAAAAACAATCGAAAGATAAAATAAAAGTTACATGTAAATAAAAAAATAGCATGTAAGAACGACGTTAATAAGTTATCAACCCTTGACAATCAAATAGACAATAACAAAAAATGCAAGAGATAAATTAAGGTATTGTGCAAATAAATAACATTGTATAAATAGAAAGTAAACAATTATCGAAATGCAACAACTATAAAGAAAAACCTACAAAAGGAATAAAATGGTTTCATCCTTATACTACTCATAAAGTAATAGACTCATCCTTGAATGTATAAATTTAACTTAACTCATTATGACGGATTGTCGAGGTTCTGGAAAAGAGATTGTTACCGGTGAACGACATCATGTGTAGTTTATTTTAATAATTTGAAATATATTAGAGTCTAACTTTTATCAATATTAGTCTTCGTTCTATTAAAACGGTTTAACTAGTTATCTTATTCATATATTGTCCCTTTATACAAAATAATAAAAAATGAGTGTTGTCTCTCCACAAATGTACATATTGACGTAATTAATAAAGTGTTTTAAGAGCATATACCATCTGCCAAGGGATTAGCAATGTTATTTTGTGATCTAGCTAGGAGTGGATTTTTTGCTATATGAAGAAAATAGGGAAAAGGAAATTGGGGAGAAAGCTCAAATACTTTGAATTTTGAAGGATCGGAAAATAACAAGAATCTAAGGACGATAAGATAATAACAAAGATATAAAGGAGAGAAATGAGTTTGGGATGATCAATCCCACCTAATGTCAGATAATTTCACACAAACCAGAAGTTAAAAATCACTCTAAACCCCTTCCAGGTGATTAGATGCTACTCTCAAGGAAAAGGAGTTCCTTTACGGATAAACTTAAGTACCCTAGAAAACAATTAAATTGTCTACTGATATCGTAAGTATACCTATACCTATGATCTCTTTATTCTATAGGACAAATAGACTCTCCTTACCTAGTTCTACGCATAACCCCCCCCCCCCCCCCCACACACCCACCCATTCCCCTTCCCCCTCCCGCTCCTTCCGGTTGTAATTTATGGGTTAGAATTAATCAATTATGTGGCCAGTATAATCAGTCACAATGCAAGATAGAGAGAATCATGAATACTTGATCTCATATGAGCATAAATCCCCAAATTTAACATAATTTTCCAATTAGTAAAATTTAGGATTTCCATTATCGATCCCAAGTGAAAGATCCTATGCAGGACCGAGTGGATTGGGATGATCGTCCAATGAACATGTGGCTAGTGGATTGCACTCACCGGGAGCAAGATCTGGGTGCATAGTGGAACAGTTGTGGGGTCACCCGTTTCACATAGAAGCGCAGGAAAAGATGCTACAACATTAAAATGGTAGAGTGATAATATAATGAACAAATATTTTTGCAGGTATGCAATGGTGTTATGTTTTCAGTAGTGCTCTGGTCTTTATGGGTCAGCCAGAATGATGCAGTCTTTAATGGTGATCTTCAATTGAGTGTGAGTGCTATTATCATTAAGCCTAGAAGTCTTGCTAAAGAGTACTCACAGGCTTGGGGGTTCCCCGAATATAAGAGTGACTCATATGAATATGGTGGAGTTGGTGAGGTGGTAGAAACCAAGGAATAGGTTGAAGCTTAATATGGATGGATGTGTTAATCCAATCAAGAAAGTTGGAGGAGGGTGGGGGTTAACGAGAGACGGGAATGGCCAGTGGTTGGGAGCAGTTTCAAGGAGCGTTATATTTGTTATTCCTATAATTGTAGAGTACATCTCGCTCCACAGGGCTAAATTGGGTCAAGCATATGGGGTGAGTATTTTGCATGTCGGGGTTGACTTTATGGAGGCGGTATCCATGGTTAGAAGTAGAAAAACTCCATGAAGACCCGACAAGGGGTGGTTATAGGACATTAGGGATTTGTTGGGTTGTACTCCACTATTCGAGTTAGTCTCTGTTTACGGAGAAGCTAATTCATGCGCGTAGTGGCTAGCTAGGTTATGGGAGTCTCAACATAGGTGAAGAAGGCTCTATGAAAAAGCGTTGGAAGGTCTTTGACATCTTATAACACGTGACAAGTACGGCTAGACAACAAGGAAGATTACTCTAGTACTTAGTATCTAAATATTCTAAAGAGCTTCACTGTATATGAAAAAAATCAAAGTAGTAAAAAGCATATCCTAATTTAGTTTCCTAACTTAGAATTTGGACCTAAATTTTTCGCAACAATATTTTTTGTTACACAAATGCTAGTTCATTGGCTTAGTTGAATATCATACTCCTGTAAGATTTTATTTTAGGATCTCATGTAGCCAACTATTAGAGTTATTCTCAACCTTAAGCCAACTTAAAATCATCTTTAGCTCCACAAACAATTTTAAATCAAGTCAAACATAGATAGATATCTTATACTTATCACCGACATAAGATAATTTTATATATATTTTTTTAGTATTTCGATGAGATTTAGTGTCCGTCTCGAAGTGTTTTTTTGGAAAAGCACTTAAAAATGGTTCTAGAACTTTAAAAGTGTTTTAGATCCTGAAAAACACTTTTATGAGAAGCACCAAATGTGTGCTTCTGGAAAAAAAAAGCACTTAAAGTGATTTTAGATTTTAAAATTATTTTTAATAATTTTTCAATTTTTTTAATTTTATTCTAAAAGCTCTTTTTTACTCTAAAATAAGCACTTTCAAACAGACCCTTAAACCTAGTACCATTTTATGATTAAATAAGATAACAAATAGATTAACTAAATTTATTTAAGAGTGATAAAAATTATATTTATTTGTCGTATTTATAAACACTGAAAAAGGTTCCTACTAGTGTTGAGAAAATGCGAACTAGAAAACTAAACTGAACTAAAAAAATCAGAAAAAAATGAACCAAAAAACATAAAACATAAACCAAATGGTCCGGATTTCAATTTTTAAAAATCATATTGTTTTGGCTTGGTTTGGTTTACTATGCAAAAACGAAACCAAAAAAACCAAACCAACAAAGAAAAAATAGGGAATATGTAAACTTTTTATAAGAATTATTTGCGAGAAACTTTTGGTGAGAATTTATACTCTATGTGAAATTTTTGTTTTACTATTCGGCGGTATTATTAGTAAGATTTTTCATATATACCTTAAGATTATATTAGTAGGTATCAGTTACTTGATTAAGTTTATTAATCATATGATTGTATGAATTCAAATTTAATAGTTATAACTTTATAAATCTATTTAGTAATTTACATTAAGATAATTTTTGTTAGATTACATGTATTATTTAATTGATATATTAATAGTTCACCGTGAACATGTAATATTAGCATAATTGTATTAAAATATTAGTCAGTATTGAACAATGTAATTCAAATGGGTTGAAAAATATTATTGGTCAAGCATCCAAATTCGAAGCGAACAAGCAATCGAACCGAAACGAAACGAACGACTTTGAACCAAAAACCAAATACGAACCGTCGGGTTGATTTTTAAAATATAAAAAATCAAAAGATTTAATTTAGTTCCAATTTTAGCCAAAAACTTAAATAAGTGGAACCATACTCATCCCTAGTTCTTACAATGTGATTTATTTACTTTTTGTTTAGACGAGAAACATTTTATTAATATCATAGGAACCATCCCAACATATAATGAAAAAAAAGGAATATTACATATATAGTAAAATATCTATAATAAAAACCAATCTTCCTTTTATGTATTATTTGGATTGAATGAAGGAAAAGATAGTAAAAAAATATAAAAGAAGAATAAATAAATAAATAAATAAATACAAAGATGAAAAAAATTAATTTTTTTGGTTGAATTTTTTATAAATAATAAAAAAAGAATATATATTATCAAAGAAATCCAAATGATTACTCAATCTCTTTATTCTTTTACTAATATTAAAAAAGTGAACCAAACAAGTGGATGGTTAATTAATTTTCGACAATCATTCATTTCCTTTATAATTGTAAATCCAAACATAATATTATATAATATATATATGACGAGTTGTTGTTACTCAATTAAGTACTTCAACCCTCGCATTTGCCAGCAAAGTTGAAAAAATGTTTGGGACCAAAATTTTTGTCATAAAACACAAGATATCGAAAACCAATGCTAATAATATCCACGACTTAAACCATTGTACAATACCATAACTTTTCCACATACGCACCAACTAAGGAGTTTTGACCCCAGAGAATAGAAGAAATGTGAGATTATCAAAGTAAAATCTTACCATCGAAATACCTTACCCATAAAACCACCAAATAAACGATCCATGAAATGATGTAATATATATATACATACATACATACATACATACATACATACGGACGTACATACATACGTATATATATACATACGATATATATTCATACGTAGACATACATATATATACATACATACATACATATATATATATATATATATATATATATATATATATTCATACATACATATATGCATATATATATATACACACATATATATATACATATATATATACACATACGCAGTCGGACTTATGTGGGTCCGTTGGGGGCTCAAGCCCACCCGGACTCCGAGATTTTTAGCAATGTATGTGTAATTTTTTTCGAAAAAAATAATTAGCTCCTTTACACATTAAGTAATATTTAGTGTTCAAAACAAACCAATAGCTTTGTATGCATAGTGGTAAGTCAAAGGTGGTGTAAGTTGAGCACTTAGGGTTCATGTCTTGGTGGAAGCAATTTTTTTATAGTTCGAAACTAAAATTAGCCCACCTCGAAATAAACTTCTAGGTCTGCCACTGTACATACGTCTTTACTCAAATAGTAATTATAATTAAATTTAATATTCTGAGGGTTGTCCAAGACTTAATGACAAATAACATTGAGTTTAGTCTAATTAATCACACGCTTATTACTTTGATCCCTAAAGTAGATTCAGGGGTAAATCCATTATTCTAGTCGAGGAGAACTATTACAGTTAAACCTCGATAAATGAATGTTCGACAAATGAATAATTTTCTCCAGTCCCGATTTGGGTTAAGGGGCTAAATGAATAGCTAAATGTATTAATTAATAATTTTCTTAAAATATTCAAAGACCCATGTAAATATAAATGAATAATCATCACAATTCATGATATAAATATATATATATATCTATATATATAAGATTTTTTTTTCAATCAAGAATGTTCATACGATAAGTCATTCTTTTACAAAAAAATAGTCTATAGTTTTTTTATTTTTTTCCCACCAAAAACATCCCATCGTTGATTTTTCCTAGCGCAAATAAAATTTCAGGAGTATTCTGCTCGTGTTGTAGAAGGAGTTCCGTAAGGTGATTACTACTTGATATGCTTCTTTTGATGACATATTTGGTGTCACGCTACTATCATCTGGTTCTTGATCATTCCCATCATTCAGTATAGACTCATTAATATCATCGTCTTTAGGCAATTCCATAACGACATCATTCTCGTTAGGATAGTATAAAAGATGTTCGACGTCCAACACATTTATTTAGTGTAACTTAGAAATGAAATTTGTTAATCCTTTGATATCTTCTTCTAGTTTATCAACTTCTACTTCAGGACCATCGAGTTCTTTAGATCGTATCTTGCAATGTCAGAAAAAATTTGCAATTATTGTTTTCGTTACATCAAATCTCCAAGCCAAGGTAGCAAATATAATAGCATCGAGAATGTTAATCGTTTTAGGATTTAGATGTTGTGTTAGGGGGCAAGAAAAAAACTCTACATTTCTCAACCCTTCAACGACCTCTGGATGAGATGGACAGTTGTCTACTAACAACAAAACCTTTCTACCATTCAATCTCTTGTCAAACCAATGATAAAAAAATTGAAAAACAGAACCAGTCATCCAAGCTTTCTTGTTGAAACGATACTCGCAATTAAAAAAATTTCATGCTCACATTCTTAAAGCATATAGGTTTTATGTACTACCAATAACCCAAAGGGGGACTTTTTCGGATCCATCACCATTACATCAAACTGCAACAGTAATTCTCTCCTTGTCTTTCTTTCGTCCTTCAAGGTGCTTTGTGACAAGTGAATGGTCAACTTCCAACCGATAAAAAATCCTGTTTCATCCATATTGTAAATATCTTTCAACTAAAATTGGTCTAATTTAGACCTTATTTTAGGTAAAGTGTTTTCAATGTCCTCCATGTTTACAGAATCGCTTTCACCAAACCACCGGTAGGACTTGATTGAATATCTTGCCTTGAAACGTTCCAACCATTCTCTTGAAAAGCTAAACTCTTGATTTGTTTCACCGGACATTTTTTGAAAATATTATTTTGCTTTACCTTGAATCATTTCTCCTGACATATTCACCTTCTCTTGTTCTTGAAGAAACCATTCTTATAAAACTTTCTCCAAATCGGGGTACTTTGCTAATTTGTGCCTTTTAGCATCGCTAATTTTCATATCCTTCGATAAATACTCTGTTGATCTTTTTAGAGTATTTGATATTGTGGTTTGGATAGAATCCAAACCAAACTCTTCCTTCACTCACGCTTGCATATCCTTTTGCGTAAGTGGTGGATGTTCCTTCTTATACTCATATATAACCCTCCTTATCTTGTCTGTCAAGATGTTTTTGTTGATGGGTTTGGCTTTTGATTGGAAGCCATAAAATTGAATGTTAAAAAATATTGGTAGAGTGAATAACTTACCAAACCAAGACTTTATATATATATATATATATATATATATATATATATATATATATATATATATATATATATATATATATATATATATAGTTTGTAGTGTATGTTAGATACATTTTCTAAAACTCTAGATATTCCATACGTTCTATCTTACTAGTAGTCTCAAATACAATGTACATACTCCGTACAAAAATGTACTTAGTCCACATACATATATGGTTCATGTATTAATAATATAATATCTACAAATCTCCAATATACATATATATATATATATATATTTTTTTTTTTTTTTTTTGTTACTTATATAAAATCTCTTGAAATGAAATTATTAACTAGTTAGTACATTTGTACATTACAATGTGTAAATTAATTATTCATACAAGAATATAAAAATGTGAAAAAATACTATCTAAATGAATAAAAACTCATTTATCGATAAGTGAATAATATATTCATTTATCGATAAGTGAATAATATATTCATTTATCGATAAATAATAATCTCGCTAAACGAAAAAAAATTCTTGGTCCCAAAAGTACTCATTTATAGAGGTTTAACTGTATTTAATATATTAATTTGTAAATTTGAGTTAGGGAGGCCTAATTTTCTATTTAAGGGGATTTAATTTTTACTAGCTGATAAGCTGGGTGCGCTGCAGCCCACCCCAGCCTACCCCTACATCCACCCCTGAGTAGATTCCTCCGAGAATGTTGGTTAAATGAGACCTATTATTTGTGCTAAATTCATTTTATAAGGTTATAGTCGTGATCTTTTCGTCGAGTCTTAAACCTATAATGAACCTTTGCATACATGAAGCCCAAACTGCATTCATCCCTGGGCATTCAATTCATGAAAATATCCTTTTATCTCATGAGGTGGTTCACCATCTGAAGAATAAAAGGTCTTTTAATCAATATCATATAGCTATTAAAACATATATTTCTAAACCCTATGAAAGGGTTGGATAGGATTTCCTTGAAGAACTACTCTTTGAGTTAGGATTTCATGTTAGATGGGTAAATTGGATCACGAATTGTGTAAGAAGTGCCTCCTATATAGTGTTGATTAATGGGGTTACATGTCCCATTTCAAAACCAACTAGAGGTTTATGCCAATGTGATCCACTCTCACCCTATTTATTTAGTATAGTTACACATGCATTGTCCTCTATTATCCAGGAAAAGGAAAGACGTGGACTTCTTTCCGTATTGCTAGAAACTCTCCTATAGTTACCCATGTCCTCTTCACTGATGGTAGTCTCTTATTCCTTAAAGCGGATGGAAATAATTTTGTTATGTTTAGTAATATACTCTATCAATATGGCTTAAACTCGGGTCAAGCTATTAACTTAACTAAAGTGGAGTTATTTTTAGTAAGAACACTCCAGCTCACATTAGAACGACCCTTCCAAGCGTCTTAAATATGCAAAATCTGATTGACCTGGACAAATACTTAGGTTTCCCCTCTGATTTGGGAATATCTAAAGTTGAAGCCTTATATTGGAATCAAAAAAGTAAGAAATAGGATGGTGACTTGGCATAATTATTTCCTTTTCAAGAGTGGAAAGGAAATCTTGCTAAAGTTAGTTATTAACTCCATTCTTAACCACCTCTTTAAGGTCTTTCAAATACCGTCACAAACAGCTAACCAATTTATTTATCTAGTTGCTAATTTATTTTGGGATTACAAAAGTAATGCAAAAATTCACTAGTCTTCTTGGAATGTTCTTTCTACGTCTAAGGCGACCAGAGGTCTAGTCCTTAAATCTTTCACCTAATGAATATTTAGCTTTTTGCCTCTAATGTGTGGAATATTTTCCTTCATCAAGAGTTTGTTCATTTTAAATTTATAAGAGGAAAATATTTTTACAACTCCAATTTCCTAGAAGTGTGCATTGGAACAGTGCTTCTTGGGGATGGAGGAGTCTCCTAAAAGGTAGAGATGTGTTCAAAAATGATATTAGATGGATGTTTGGAGAGGGTTGTTCCACTCTTATATGGGTGGGAGGATATATGGGCCCCTAGTGGTAATAAAATTAGAAAAATCTTCTCATAATGAACTACTATTTGTATATGAACGGATCAACGCAAATGGAAAGGTTTGGAATATGGATCTTGTTTGTGAAATCCTCCCACCCGATCAAAGATTTACTATATCTCTTATCCACTTTCCTTTTTTTGGGAGGACATGATAAATCTAGTTGGACAAGATCTGAAAATGAATCAAGTAACAGTTAAGGAAGTTTACAAAATCCTCAGTTTAAAGAGTGAAGTAGATAAAAGAATACAAGATAATAATAGATATGGACATTCATAGTGGTATAAGGAAATTATTATGGGGCATCAACGTCATTCCTAAAGTTAGAATTTTCTATGGAGGGCGGCCTATGATGCATTAACTACTAATGTAAATAGAGTTAAGAGGAAAATAGCAACCACAACTACCTGCGAAGTGTGTAATGAAGAGGATGAGTCAGTCGAGCACTTACTCTTCCATTGCCACCACGCTAGAGTGGCATGGATAGATAGCCCTCTTAATCATATTACCCTTAATGAAACTACTTCAAGTTGTGATGATGGCTAATGAGAAACTTTGAGTATGTGAAAGCATTTCATGGATAAAAAAGGACTTTAGAAGGTTTTTTATGCCTCCTTACTTGTGTGGCACATTTGTCTATCTCGTAATAATGTTATTTTTTAAAACTTGAAACCCGATCCCCTTGTTTCGGTTAATAATCTGGCCTGGTACTATGATGATTATGGTAAGGACCTGATATATCGATATTTTTGATAGATTAATCTAGTCACGAGACATCATTTTAGGGTTATATTATGCTTAGTTGAGGTATTTTTCCCTATTAATTGATAGACTCTCGTTTTTTGTCTAATTTTGGAGAATTATTACTTTTAGAGCTATTTGTACGTAATTTGTGTGTTAAGTGTGAATATATTAGGTACATGGATGATATAAGATATCAAGACAAGTCTAAAAAGTCGAGAAAAAAATATCAACCCCAAAGGAAAGAATTAAATGACGAAGAAGCCACTTTTGGAAAGTGAACGCAATTGTTAGCCAGATTTAGAAAGTTAATATGTCAAGTTTCCACGCGATATTGACAAATATTCTGGAAGACCCCTTTGATATATAGATATTATTTGAAGTTAGGAACGCGTGGCCACTAACAGTTTGTGATTTGGATCTGAATTGAAGAAGTTATTAAAGTTGCAGTTGTAGTGGGTCGAAGTAGTCCACTCTTGAAGGAAAAGACTTTTGGTTGGATTAGGTCACTTAAAAGAATAACATGACCCATACGCCTATAAATATCCTAAATTAACATCAGACAGGGTACATTTTCAGTTTTTAGAAGAATTAGAAGAGAAGAAGAGAGCAAGTTGACTTGGAGAAGGAAGCAACAAGGATGGATCCCTACTACACCAATTCTGCATCTTTCCATCTATATCATTAGAGTAATTAGTCTTAGTTTCTTTTCTTAACCATGTTTCTAAGATTTTTCTTCCTTAGTTTTATTCATTTGATCATGCGCTAAATTCCCTTAGCTTGGCTTTGCTTTATGTATAAACCTTGACTACTGTTTTGCTATTCTATGTTATTTTAGAATTATCTTTGACAGAATTGGGTAATTGTATTATATCTTAATATAAATTATATGAATTGATTCATTCTAGAGCTTGTACACCTCTAGATTGACCTAAGTGCTTATTCTATCACACTGGCGGGAGTTTGGGGACTGAACCGGTGCATATACGTTCAATGTTCGGTAGTGAACCTGACGGACTTGCCTAACCGGATAATCACATAGAGTTAGTTCATATCACCAAGCTTTTGCGTAGAATAATATTACCCAAGGACTAGTAATTGTGGGGTTGCCTTCTAAGCTGTCCTAGTGGAAGTTAGATAGATAGAAGAATCTCAATTAGTTATAACGACTCAATTTGTCTTTATAATCAGAAATAACGATTCAGTAGGATAGGCGCATATTAGCAAACTCAAGCTAATATATCATCTATTCTTATTAATTTAATTTATTGTATTCTTAGTTTAATTTTGTAATTGAATCTTAGTGTTAATTGAAAAAACCAAATAAATATTTATTTTAATTTCTGTCTTTTAGTTTAAAAATTAAACCATCTACACATTCATAAAACATGAGTTTGAAGTTATCGACTTCTGTCCCTGAGTAAACGATACTCCTTTTTACTTACATATTACTTGTCAACGATCCGTACACTTGTGTAAAATACCTATTCTCTCAAGGTGTGTGTTTATCATCATTATTTTATCACACCTTGGGATACGATAAGTTTTCGGCACCATTTTTGGGGACTTTAATGTTAATTATTGTGTTTTGATTTAGTGTAGTAGTTTTTAGTTGTTTTTTTGTTTTACGCTTGTTTTGTTTTTGTCTCTTTTCAAGTTCTTGAGGTTGGTGTATGCTCTTGGATCCTGAGAAACTACTCTGGGCTCAAAGGAAACAATAAAGAGAGCAAAATAAGAATGAATCGATTGTGAACAAAGTTGCGTCAATTAATGTAGATGCTGAGAAAATATCATCCCAAGAGTAGTGACTGTACCACTTGGGGAAAATCTTAACAATTAAAATCCAATTACCCCAGGAGTACAACCACAATTATGTCCTAATGGAGGAGGTCAACCTAATGATCTAATCAATATGCATAGAGTACAAGGTCTTCCAGGTCAAGGAGGTCACTTTCGTATTTTACCATTAGGGATTCTCCCTCCAGTGATGCAAGTTGCTTGATTCAAGCCTGATCTGGTTATGTTTAATCAACTCATGAGTTATAGAAACTAAAATGGTGTTGCACAACAAGATCCAGTGAGGTCGATTCTGAAGTTTATAAAGATGTGTGATGCCTACGTTACTCTATGTATCACTCCTGAGCAGCTGTATTACTTTATGTTTCCTTTTTCCTTTACTAGAGGTGCAAGTGAATGGTTGGATTGTCAACAATCTTATTCAATTACGTCATGGGACAAGATGTAAGGAAAATTCCATGATTTCTATTATCCAGAGAGTATGAGAATGAAGGATCAAATAGAGCTTGCCGATTTCATCCAAGATAAGGGACAATTTGTAGGCGAGACATGGACAAGATTTCAACAAAGGTAGGCTAGATGGCCACTACATGGTTATACCCTTGTGCTTCAACTTGCGATGTTCTATCAAGTAATAGATTATAATTCACAATTAGGGGTAGATATTCTTGGAATAGGAGGTTTTGTGTCCATGGATATTAGTGAAACATTGATTGGTAAGGAAAATATTGTATAAATGGATAGGAGTTGGCCACCGTCACGGGCTCCTATTATCAATACGAGAGCTACGTTATGTTTAGACAGTGACACTGATGTAGAGGCTAAGTTCTTTTCGTTGGAAAATCAATTAAAGTAGATGTCACTGACTATGAGAGAAGGATTCCAAGCGAAAAAAACGAGTTGAAAGTAGTGCAAGCAGTACAAGGTTGTCCGTGTTGTGGCTTCAACGATCATGTATCAAAAGAGTGTTAAGGAAACCCAGAATTCGTGTTTTTTGTGTTGAATCGTGGGAATCACCAATCGGGTAATAATAGGTATCAACAAGAGAATCGAAATCATCCACTACAATAATGGTCAATATGAATGGGGTCGTGAATCAATATACTTTGTATCAACCATGACCTAAAAACAACAATTTTCAATAAAAGTTCCAAATTCCTTATCAAGGGGGACAAAGTTATGTAAAGCCTAATCCACCATCGCAGCCAGCTCATGTCTCCTCTTTTGTGATATATTTATCTATTCATGAGATGTTTTTTGGGTGTTTATAAGACCTAAGCGAGGGACTATTCCCTAATATTTGACATATCTTGCTTTTCCATCTTATTTTGGGTATATTGCTATTTCTAGAGCTTTTTTGCCTTAATTGTCTGTTAAGTGTGTGTATTTTAGGCACATGGTTAACAGAATATGCCAAGATGATGAATATAAGTCAAGAAGTCAAGTCTAAACCCAATCTAAGGCGTAGGAAGAGCTAAAAGTCACTTTTGAGAAGTTAAAGCATTTACTGGCAAATTCTTGATGTCGCTTGATTTAGTCACCATGAATAACTGGTCAGAGTTTTGAACAAAATTCCTTTTTATCTGGATAAAGATTGAAGTCAGTGATGGGTGAGAAGTGATGGAATTCAACTCGAAGTTGAGATGAAAAAGTTATGACATATGCTTCCACCACAACTCGAACTTGTCCAACACTAGCTAAAACGGTTTGGGCTATCTTGAACCCTTTTAAGTGAGTCCATTAGGCCTCAAAATATTTTTAGATAGGTATTTAATCATTTTAGAATCTGACTATTCATCACCACTTAATTCATATCATTTTACACGCTTGGAGAGAGTAGAAGAGAGGAAGGAGATGGGTTTTTCCATAAAATCCACCTTTCGTCCTCATCGGAGCTCTGATTGACATCGATCATTAGAGTAAAATTATTCCATTTTGTATTTTAAACATGATTCTTCCAGTATTTTTAGTAGTTTTTATTATCTAATTATGAACTAAACCTTCATTGATGGAGGATTGCTTATGTATGAACCTTTTCTAGTTATTTATTGTTTAATTGAATTTGGGATTATGTTTAATTGAAGTGAGCATTTATTTCCTATGATATATGCTTGTTACTGTTTCCTATTTTGGACAAATATTGGGTAGGGATAGTAATTAGGCTATCACCCGGGAGGGGGTCGGATTACAGATATAGCATATAGGCGCTTGGTGTGTGTTAGTGAACCGGGAGATCTTCACTAAACAAGTAGTCATTAAGGTTTAAAACAATACTGTTTGAAAGCATTTGTAGGGTTACTTGGGAGAGGTCTCTATTGTCATAGGATAGCTACACTGACAAGAGTTAGAAAGATAATAGAATCTCGACTAGTTGTATATGTTCAATTCACCATTATAATTAGAATAACAATTCAGTAGATAGGTGCGTACTTGCAACCCTAAGTTATTCTCATTTGCATTCTTAATTAACTATTCAATAAAAAACAAATATTCACTCTATTTCTATCATTTAATTTAAAAATTTAAAATCATATACGCTATTATTGAACACAAGTTTGAAGCTAACTACCTATATTCTTGAAGAAAATACTTATTTACTTACTTATTACTTGGAACGAACTGTACACTTGTAAAGATTTAATTATGGTCCTCTCAAGGTATATGTGATTTTACATCCTTATTCTATCACACCAAGGGACCTACCAATCCCACATAAAAAATTGTCTCGAGTATTGCAAATCTTCTAATCCAAGAATGTTACAATGATTCGCAAACTCGTTATAATCTCACATAGCAACTACCATATCATTCTTCCTCTCATTGTGCGGTAAGATGTTGTTAAAGTCACCCAAGAGAAGCCAAGGTGCATCAAAGGTAGTAGAAAATTGACTAAGTCTTTCCACAACTCCCGTCTTTCAATTTTTCAATTAAACCTATAAATAAAGGAAGTATGAAGACTAATATAGGTTACCTTAGATACTACTCTACAATGGATAGCTTGAAGGGTGGTCAAAATTATATCTAGTTAAACTTTATCAAGGTCCAAAACTAACAAAATCCTCCCATGCTCAACTAGATCAAAGTTTTCCATCCTTGTAGCATAGATCGTATAAATTTATTTACTCTACCATGAGTACTCCTAGTTTCCAAAATACCCATAATATCAACATTCTTTTTCTGAATAAGCCTTACTATACCTCGCTTCTTATGAGGTGAAGTGAAATCCATTGTGTTCCCAGTTGTGGTGATCATAAGATTTTCTTTATAAATTTCCCCTTAATTGTGATTTTAATGCTTTAAATCTCTCATTCTTCATTCAGATTCTATATGTACCTTGTACACTTGAATCAGTATTTACTTCCATAGATTTTGAGCTACTTTCTCTAACCAACACAACTGTAATTGAGAAGCAATTATTGTTCGCGTGTGTTGTTGCTTCGAAAGTGAAATTTTGCACTATTATTCTGAAATATGAGTCATTTGACTCTGCGGCTGCTGTAACGAGCAGTCATTTTTACTTTATTCAATGTATTTGTAAATTTACAGCTCCTGCTCTTCGTACACAATCGCTGATTGCACGGAAAATACGATGGTATGTGCCTCAGTTCTACCGATAATTTAGTTTCTTGCTCTAACCTTCGACATAATTCTAGGTTTCATGTAGTTTCTGAACATTCAACATAATACAATTTGATTTCTGCAACATATTTGTACCGGCTTTGTTGCTTTTTGCAGTAACTACTACTACTATGATTTGAGGCAAAACAACTCCCAACTGTTGTTTCGAGGCTAAGGATTGCTAGTTACTACTCTTGTAAATGATGCTTTATCTTGGGGATCTTTTTTAGCAACTATACTTATATTTCTATATTTTTATCTCCTTGAAAGTTACTATCACTATCAAAGAAATACTCGTCCTCGGTGTGACCAAATGTGTTGCATTTAATAAAACAAACGGGAATATTTATGGACTTCACATTAAGAAAACTATTATTTCCTTTAGGTGATGCTAACTCAATAATATCCTTATAATTATTATTCATATCTAGCTCAATAAGCACCCGTGCGTAGAATATATCTTTTCTAATTAACGTGACACCGTCGGTTCTTATAGGTTTACACACTTGTGAAGCTATCTTGGTAATACCTAGATTCATATGTGTTTATTCTAGAAGTTACATATTATAATCCATGTAGGAATATTTAAAATAACATGATTTCCGTAGTCAAAGAAATCCAGAGTTTTGGATAGCACAAGCATCCTTCCATAAGAAGAAAAAGTCCATTGCATGAGTATTAACTTCTTAACCTCATCATTCACGAACGTGAAAACAAGCCAACCACTAGGATGATTTCAAACTTGACGAACCACATCCACTATTTTTAACAATTCTTGGAAAATTCATCATATCTGGCACCTTTTTCCTAGCTACATATCCTATTAACGAAAACCCAAAATCATTCTCGATAGTAAGAACATTGCTCTCAAGTAATAACAACTTTTCCGCCTCTACTGGTTCAAAGTATTGAAGTTCCATTCCTACCGATGCATCTTTTATTGACGAACATGTTTTTGTGATCCATCTTGTTTCATTTCTCTTTCTCCTCTTGAATCAAATCTGGACTTATCACATTGGAGATCATGTACCAAACATTCTCATGGGTCCTTGGGTGGTCCTTCCACGCTCTAACTCGACCATATACTTTAATGGATGAGTTGTTTCTTCTAAGCACACTTTAGGACCACTTGTATTTCATCATCACAGGAAGATATTTGAAGTTTTCTTACAACATTTGGTGGGCATTCAATTGGTCTCATGGTTTCTCTAACACTGTATTTACTCTATCATCCAATCCATGAAACATGGATGCTTTAGTCTCCTAAGAATTGTTATACTCTACTACATTAGCATCAAACTTTGCAGCTCCACTCCCCAAGCTCAAAATATTATTTATCTCCTCACGAGCCTCTTTCGGCCTAGTTGTAGCATGCTCCATTAGAGCTTTTTCTTCGTCTATAGAACACCTGGAACATAAACCCAAATATATCATGAGTTGATGTGGCAAGGGAGAGCTCCTCTCCTCCTCCATAATCACTCCAAGCTTAGGAAGAAAAGGCTTGTTAATTATCTTCAGAATCCCTTGAGAACAAGCCAAAGGAAATCTAAGAAAACCTTCTTTTGGTGAGTTATAAGTAAGCGTGAGGCTACTCATGCTCGAAGACGATCAGAGATCCGTATTTACCACCGACGTGAGGTTCATGGGGCCTAGAGACGGTCTCAAGGTAATTCCCTAGAGTATCTCCAGAGTCGAGATCATCAATGGATAAAACTCGAATGTTGCTTAACTTGGAATTCAAAACCATATAAGGTGAAACGTGAGTCAAAATGCAAAAATATGCGCTAAATCAATATTTAGGAAAAACTTTTTAATCTCTCTTTAACTTTCTCTATTTTAATTTTTAAGTCTACATGTTACTAGATTAGGTAAATATGCAGGGTAGGACTTCCATCCAGTATTGGATACTCCAATATTCAAATTATAACCATTACTTATATTAACAAAACACTTGCCATTAGACTAATTAGGTAGTTGCTATAATTAATTTTTACAAGTTTAAAATATGAAGCACGTGTCATAATATGATTAACATTGGATCATCTAATACTGAATGGAAATATTTTTTAAATATATGGGTAGATTTATTATGATTAGTTTATGTGAATTTAAAAACATGAGATATATATCAGTATGATACTCCTTCCGTCCATCTATGTTTGTTATGTTTTTTTTTCCACACAGATTAAGAAAAACAATTAATTCCCTCTATTTTTTTTAAACTATTCTCGACCAACTAAGTAAATGAATTTAAAAATGATAAACTTTTGAATAATAAACAAGGATAAATTTGGTAGAAAATATTAAAAGATTTTTTGGTAATTTAAATGGAAAACCTTTTGTGGATATCTATTTTTAAAAATTATAACAAATATTGATGGACGAAATAAGTAATATGATTGGTTAAAAATAGTATTGGATAAAATAATATTCTAAATTTTGATAACGAAAATCGTTTTTTTTTTGGTTAAAGAAAATCCGGTTAAAAAAAGATAAAATTAGGGTACATTATTATACCAACAGTAACGTTACGAAAAGAAAACCAACAATAAGTTATACTCGGTGGGTTGTTTTATCCATTTTTTCCCCCGTTATGGAAATGTGAACTTGTTTGTTTCGTTGTGTTGACTCAACAACCAATCTCTTCTTTTCCTTCTTCTCTTCTTCGTCTTCCTTTTTTCTTCTTTATAAGATGAGGAGGCATGGGCAATTTTGATAACCAAAGCAAAGATAAGGAAAAAGGGTAGAAATCCTTAGAAGAAACCAGACATCATGGGTGTGATTTTGGAAGAACAAGAAGAAGGATCACTCACAAACGACAACATATTACTACCACCACAAAACTTCTCAATGGTGGAGGATGATAACATTTATCGATCTGGGTTTCCTCATTCTGAAAATTTCCCTTTTCTAAAGACCCTTAATCTCAAATCCGTAATGTGAGTTTCAATTTCTTGTTTTTAGCTATTATTTTTGTAAATATACTCTAATATTTATATATATATATATATTGTGCAGATATTTGTGTCCTGAGCCATACCCAGAAGAGAATTCCGAGTTTCTTGAATCTAATAATATCAAGCTTTTCCAATTCGGAATTGTTGGCACTAAGGTATACTTCTCTTTCTTGATTCTTCTCCCTGTATCGATGATTCGAAAGTAGTATTTAAAGTAGATAAAGATCGAATTTTGAAATAAATAGAGATGGATCAAATTTTGAAATAATTACGTTTTCTAGAGTAATGGGTTTTTATCGATATTATTTCTTTCAACCAGGACCCATCAACTATTCAAAGGAGTAGTACTATCACTGAAGCTTTGAAAGTCTTAATCGGTACTAATTCTTATTGTATTGTTTTTTCTGTAATTATTGCCGCTTTTTTTACATCGTCTTGTTTCTCTAACGTTAGTTTATTTGTTTGTTCCAGATGTGCGTAATCATCCAATTTTAATTCATTGCAAACGTGGAAAGGTACGTTATTTATAATAACCTTATAACTTTGAACTATAAAACTATGATCTTTGATAATGGCTCTAATATTTTAGTGTTTCTCCATTGCAGCACCGTACAGGTTGTGTTGTTGGTTGCTTCAGAAAACTACAGAATTGGTGTTTCTCTATGATGTTAGAAGAGTACAAGCTTTTTGCTGGTAAAAAATGGAGGCCATGTGATATGAGTTTTCTGGAAACATATGATGTCTCTTGTTTAAGGCTTTGTCTCCAGAGTATCATTTACAAGTACCAAGGGTACAGCTCAAGGAAGAGAAGATTACTCTATAATGATGAGTGTGTTCAGAGTCCTCGTGTCACTTCGATTTAGTAGGGTTTAATATCCTAGGATTGTGTCCTTGTTCTATTGGCAGTTTCTTTTCGTTTAGCCTTGATTGTTTTAGTTATACAAAGTTGATATCATCGTTTATGCATTTTCTTAAAGATCGTGTTTCCCCTGAAACCGGGTGTTTTATATGTTGAGAGACTATGCCTTGAGTTTTTAATTGCAAGTTCCTCTCATTTTGTCAAACACTTTGTGAACATCTCTTCGTTTGAAAGATTCATAAACGGTTAATGACGTTAGTCATTTATTGTAAGAACAGGGGATGATATACCTTCATTTGTTATATGCATATATGCATAGGGGCAGAGCCAGGAATATCTGGTAGGAGTATTGAATAGTACATGGAAGTGTAAGAAAGGGTCAAAGGTTATATACATATAGCCATCTGATGTAATCATGGTCATGTTGATTTTAGCCTTATTGAGAATGAAAAGTGTGACCTCCTCAACTATTACCACGGATATGTGAAATTATTTTCTCTATATTACAAAAAGATAGATATATTATTGAGGTCTTCATAGTGGGGTATCATATTTAGTGCTAGATAAGCATTTATGCTTGTAGGCAGGGCAAATCAGATAGGCCCCAATAATCAGTTTTAATGTTTGATGTATTCAATAAATAGACGACAAATATATCTTTCTTAAAGCAAAGGTCTCATCTCTCCCTGAAAAACCCTATATCTTCTCTCTTAAACCTCTACTTCTCTTTTTTTTATGCCTCTTTACTGCACAAATCTGCAATTTGCTTCTATTTCATTAACCAAGTTCTACATTTACTGCATTAACATTATGAACCTTCCACCAAAACCTGTAAATAGCGGATTTGGAATGGATTTTACACAAATAACGTTCAGGAGTTAAGGATGATTCCTTCATTCTTGCTGCAAACCTTGATAGGCCAAAACCATTCCCCAGCCAATATCAAAAGGTTAACCACTTTTACTTTGTCCCAAGCCGACACAGATTGACCTTCAGCACAACAAGGAAGACGCGGAACAAAGAATTCCTAAGTCAGCACATGGTTGAGGTTATGTATCCTCTTTATTACCAAGGCCTCGAGTGAATTTATTCAGGTAAGTGTGTTAATAACACACAAAGTAATACCTTAAAAGGAGTTTGAGGGGGGAATCCTTCTCAGATTCCGCATAATGGCGGATTCTCTGGGATAGCACATCAAGAATTAATGACCTTTAAGGCGACGATCTCGGGAGAATTATCATGTAATCAATTAGGTGGCATCCATCTATATATAGACCCAAACTAAATTTATGACTTAGGTACATCTTTACCCACACTAATAAACTAATAGTATTTCATACCCTCGAAGACTTAAGTTCAAGATACCTCATTTTTTTCTTTGATGCTAATTTGATCGTCAGAATTCCATCTAAAGCACCACCATGTTGATGGTCTAATCCTTCATTCTCTATAGGTAATCATATATGAGAGTCGATAACACCAAAAACCAGTCACTTATACTTGCTCAAAAAGTCCCTTTGATCAAGAGAAGTCTTTATTGGTAGTATTCAGGGGCGGATTCAGGAGATAAATTGAGGGAGAGTTTCAAATATATGTAAATTCGGAGATCAATCTTTCTTGAATTTTTTTAATGTAAAAATATGTTACATAAATATATAAATAGTAATGTAAAAATGTAAATATGAGAATCCAACACCATTCAATTTCTTGTCTTTTTATAGATGAGGTTATCTCTCCAAAATAATATGTAAACTAACATCAATATACTTAATTTATATAATATAATTAGAATTATATTAATTTATAATAAAATTATTAAGTATTACTATTTCCAAACTCAAAATGGAGACTTGTATAAAATAATTTTAATATTTAATAAGTCAGTCTTATGAAAATTGACGAATTTATAACTTAAATTTACTATATAACATTAAATCAAGTTTCTCACCCCCCCCCCCCCCCCCCCCCCCGGGTTTACATCTTTATTTTGTTTTCCTTAGTTAATTTAGTATTAATTATTAGCTTATTAGTAATTTAAAAGATAAAACACAATGAATATATTTATTTCTTAAGTTTTTTTAGTTACAACAAATTGCTAAACTTGAACAAAGCACATTATTAACTTGTTAATTCCTATGGAGGCGATACTTTACTTACTCAGGGAGAGTTAAATATTTATCACACCTTGGGGGACAACATGGAGGAAACATCATTAATAAATACTCCTCCTTAAACTCTTCAAAACTCAAGAAAGACGTATTTAACTGTTGAACCCATAACCTTCCTATTTGAAAGTAGTTCAAATAAAATTGCATACTCTGTAGCCTCACAACTAATATCATGTAGGTTATGGGGTACTGGAGATAGTGCACCCATCTTTGAAAGGCTGGATTTATGGACAATAATAAAATTGTCATATAGAAACGTAGGTCTAACACAACAAAACACATATGTTGTAACTATGTAGGCTAAGTGGATGAGGTTGGTGAACTTGTTGCTACTATATCATGGTTAAGTGATAGGCTCTGTGAGTTATATATATTTAACGCTTTTGAGACTCATCCCATACTCAAAAGTGCACGAGATTTCTCGAGTAATAACTCAGTAAGTAAAAGATAGATTTCAAAAGAGATTGGGAAACTAATGGCATGCCTTTTATATCATGCTAGTTGAGATTGTGTAAAAAGGAAAAATAAATGATAGTAATGGTTGGTTTATTAAAACTAATGTTTCAAGTTATAAAGATGGACAAGAAAGTAAATATACTTATCAATCATAGATGAATTAGTTCAGTGTCGGGTTCCCAGGTGTGACAATAAATTGGCACCAAAAGAACACTAACGGCCCCCAAGCGTACGGGATGTCGTCAAGTAACAAATTGATAAGCTTAAGGGCTTTCATTTTCTCAGGGACTACCAATGTTGATATAATTGTGTTTCGAATGTAATATAATGTAAAGTTACGATAAAAATGACAATAATATTAATGATATATATATATATATATATATATATATATATATATATATATATATATATATATATATATATATATATATATGTTTGAGTTTATTGATTAAGGACTAATTTACAAATAAAGTAGATAATTAACTAAAATGACAAATTATTAAATTGCTAAAAATGATAAAAGATTAGGAGTATTGCTTGATTCTTGCGGGTAATCCTCCTACTTACTTATTAACTTGTTAATTGATATAAGGGCGAATTGGGTGATTCACAATAGTCGGGATTCAACTATCCTTCTAACTCCCATTCGGGTAGACTTATAAGACAGCCATACACACCTAAGGTTTTTGAGTAAATTAAGTTCCTACCCTATTGCCTACCTAATTGGCAAGACCTCCGGTTCAATACCTCGCACTACGCGCTTATATATTATGTCAGATATCCGACCACCCCTCTCGAGTATCAGCCAGATGTCTAACACTATCCGACACGTGATCAAAGAAAGAATAGGCAATAAGAATAAATATATAAGTCAATGGAAAATAATAGAAACCTCAATTCAATTAAACATTCAAATATCCCAAATACTCAATTAATATAGAAATAGTCAATTAAGGTCCATACACATTACAAGCCTCAAGCAAAAGAGGTTTAGTTTATAAAGATAAACTGAAAGTTAAAGGAAACTAATACCAAAATCATGCTTATAAGATATAACAAAATAAAATTAACCTAAAGAACGGTGAGAATCGGATGCCGAATGGTTGAGAATGATGGAATTGGGTGAAAACCCTCTTCTTGTTATTCTCTCCTTCTCCAGAACGATTTTTATCCTTCCCCTCTTGAAAAATCTGGTGTGTTATTATGAATAATGGATAAGGAGGCTTATATAATGACCTAAATTCATTTTGGGGATAAATTGTCTCACTCAAGTGAGTTAGTAATGGCACAACCAGTTTTTCGGTAGTGTTGTCCAAGTTCGAGACATGGTGGAAGGAAATGACATAACTTTATCGTCTCAACTACGAATTGACTTCCGTTACCTCTAATGCAACACTAACTTCAAGATATTTTCAAATAAAAAAGAATCAAGTCCAAATCTGTTGCCAATAATTCATGGTGACTGCAACAATATGACGTTGTGATTTCTCCAATAAACGCTCTAACTTCCCAAAGTGACTTTTAGCCCCAATTACGTCTTGTCTTGGGGTTTATCCTGACTTTTTGACTTCTCGTTATCATCTTGGAACCTTGTGTCAACCATGTACCTAAAAGATACACACTCAACAACACAATTAAGGCACACAATCTCTATAAATAGTAATATGTCCAAAACAAGATAGATAAGTGAAATATGTCAAATACTAGGGAAAAATCTCTCACTTAGGCCCAATAAAATCCAAAAATAATGTCTTGTTCATGGATTAATCTATCACAAAAAGAGAGACATCAATCTGAATGCCTTTGATCACCAAATTTACATGCAAATGCTTTTACTACTATTAAGGGTATATTAGATTTAAAAAACTTAGCCGAGACTTTAATCTCCAAACTATTGCTCTTAAAAATGCACTAGGAGGCAACAATATTAATCTTGGAACCCCTTCTAGGTTAACCTTTGCATCTTAAAAATCACTATAATCACACACACTATGGAATCTATGCAAGGTTACTAAGCCTAGAAACCCCTATGGGTGAATCTTATTACCTTAAATAACCAAACATTATTAACTATCAAGATTGATCCTTAGAACCCTTCACCTTCTCGGGTGATAATCTCATAACAGGTTAAAACTTATTCGAATGTCTTCAAATCGGATCCTAACAATTATACAAGGTAATCAATAAATGTGTAAACTCACTAATTTAATTGAGCATACAAAATATACCTAAATCATGAGAAAATATATACACACGATAAGGTTCACAAATAAGGCATATCAATCTAAGAGAAATCTTATATCATACTACGATGATCCAAATCCATAGTAGCTAGGTAAAAATAATTAAAGAAAAGAGAATACCTAATTAATTGCAATTAAGTCTTGCTCTTCAATTCCAAGTTGCTTGATAAAGGTGAAACATTGGCTTGTCATTTATTAAAACAAAGTAAGGTACATATTCAACATAATTCATGATATAAGATATCTATGAGGTAACCAGTTGGGATTAGCTCACTGGCAAGGGCCTTGATCATCCAATCTAGTGGTGCAGGTTCGAACCGAGTCAATGACTCCGAGTCTAAAGTGGCTCTCCCGTGTAACAAAAAAAAAGATATCTATGAGGTTAATCTAATTTATATCTCGATTTTCTTAGAAAGTGTACGTATATGTTAATTCACACATGTCATATACAACTCTGGAATTAACAAAGTTAAAAATTTGACAAGTACGACTTGGTGATTATCAAATCAACTACAAGATTGGATGGAATGTATGAATTTATCAATTCAATTTGCATTTTTGTAACTTATTCCTGATTTCAATTGAATATCTAAGTATAGAGTGCCAATAATTTAACTTATAACATCTTTCTCGTTTATGCTACTTGAAATTGGATAACAATGTATTATTTAGATTTGTATTATTAAAGAAATATAAATAAAATGATTAATATATATTTATTTTCTTTGTTTGGATTAAAATTTTAATAAAATTAGAAAAATTCAATGAATTCTATAATTCTTTGAAAGCCTTTTAGAATAACTACTTTTTTAATCTTTCTATATTAATATCATTTTAAAAGAAAAAAATTTATTTTTAAAATATCCTAAATACTCTTATAATTTCTATATATAATATTTTACCTAATATAAAAATGCTATACAAATATTTTTCTTATAAGCTTATCCATTTATTTCCTTTCATAACGTAAATCCAATAGTAAGGGGTGTTTGTTTGCACTTAGTGAGATCTTAATCTAGTTCATTAAGGAGGTGTTTGTTTGCACTTAATGAAATCTTAATCTGGTTCATTAAGACACTGGATCAATAAGACCGTTTGTTTTTACTGTCCAATTCAGATCTGAATGGCTCTTAACGGGTCTGTTTCATTAAGAGTTTGTTTGCACTTAATGAGATCTGAATCTGATTCATTAAGACACTGGATCAATTAGAATGATTGTTTTTTCTTGCCAATTCAGATCTGAATGGCTCTTAATTGGTCTGTTTCATTAAGATTTTAAACTAAGTTTGAATCATTCAAACACTGTCTCTTAACAGAATAAGTTTTATCCAGCCGTTCATTCAACATTCAGCACTTATTACTTAAAAAAACAAACGACGCCTAAGTCTGAATCAATCAGACACTGCCTATTAACAGAATAAGTCCTATCCAGCTATTCATTCAGCATTCAGCATTCAGCACTTATTACTTAAAAGAACAAACACCACCTAAGTCTGAATCATTCAGACACTGCCTCTTAACAGAATAAGTCCTATTCAGATGTCCATTCAACATTCAGCACTTATTACTTAAAAAACAAACGACACCTAAATCATTTTTTTATAATTATATTTATAATCCAAATAAAGTTTTTATTTTTCTTCATTTCTTCTCTTTTATTATTTTTTTAATTGGTACCATTTTATTTTTCTTTACTAATTTGAATTCAAACCGTACATAAAAAAAATATCATCATTTTTCATGTAAAACATGGGTTAGCAAATAACCTTAATATAAGAAAATAAAGCTCATCTTAGGGTCTATCTACTATTTCCCTAACCTTAATGTGAAAATAGCAAAATATAAAACCCACGCCCAAATTACTCTCAGATACTTAATTATCACACACTATATATACGTACATATTTTACATTATCTAGGTCTAGGGCTCCTGAGATTCTATTCCGCCAAAGCCGCCACATACCCACAATAAAACACACAGATCAAGAACCAGCTTCACCATGACTGGAAAAGCAAAGCCAAAGAAGCATACGGCAAAGGAATTAGCCGCGAAGCTCGACGCAGCAACGACCAATCGAGGCGGAGGAAAAGCGGGTATAGCCGACCGAACAGGTGTGGAGAAGGGCGGACATGCCAAGTTAGAATGCCCTCACTGTAAGATTACTGCTCCTGATATCAAAACAATGCAAATTCATCACGATGCTCGTCACCCAAAGGTACCGTTTGATGAGACTAAGCTCAATAATCTCCATGCTACCATTGTTGCTGACACATCAAAGCCCAAGCCTGGTGTTCGAGGAAGCTTAAAGAAGTGAACTTTATCGTAATTATTATTGATATTGCTATATTGTTATTGTTAAATCATCGGCCTCAAACTTTGTTTTTAAATTCTGGCTCTTTGTATTTGTATGTTGGTTTGGTTTGGTTTGTTTGGTTATATTGAGTGGGTTTTTTTAATATTGGTATTATATTGTTAGTATTCATGATTTTATGCTTACAATCTGAGTTTGTTTAACATTCACTAGATACATCATAACTTCTTTTTTGGTTAATTTAGGGGATTTTCTTAATAAATATGCAGGACCTCCCTATAAACTAAGTATTTATTTTTCTTTTTTTTGGCTTTTTCTCATTATAATTCTATTGTTTGATAAAATTTAGGTTTAAAAAAAATAGGGCTATTTATGGCTTGTAAACAGGAGTGTGATAATTTAGGTACTATTGTTATAGTGGCTAAGTTTTTGTGAATCTTCACCTTAAGATGCCATCAAAGTTCCATTTTGCTGAAATAGGGATTAATGTTAGTCCAGCTGATCCATTCCTTGAAATACCTTCCTAAGCTCCTTACTGATCTAGGAATAGAGCTCTGTGCCTTTTACTTAGCTAAAAATTAGAGGCAGTCCTGATCCCCTTTTCCAAAACTTATAGATAATTGAGCTGCTTGATGCTGTAGATTAATTAGAAAAGCCATCAACAAGGATAAGTGTGTTGTGAAGAATGAAACTAAGTTCTTTGATTTTGAAGTATTTCATGCTGATCGAGAGAGGGGTTGATGATCATTCAGCCTGATCTCCAAAAGAAAGTACATTGTCCAGACTTAGAAAGCTTTTCTCAATCTGAGTTAGATTCCTCATGCGCTAGGAAATGGAATTCCTGAAATTTTCCTTTTTTTGGACTTCACAAGCTTGCGTTTGAACCTTCTATAACGGCTTCTTGGACCAGTTAGTCAGCTTGCACTTATTATACAAAGAACCCAGCCTAAAAGCCAAGGAGGCCTTAGAGAACACAGAGTGGGAACTCTTTATCCTAACCCCGGTTTGTGCAGAGTATAGTCTAACAGGTGAGAACTCCAGCGAAGTTGGAAAGCCGCTGGGAAGAGTGCGCATTTGAGACACACATGTATAGAGCTCAGCCGTTCTCTAGTGCATACAAACACCACAAACCAATATCCTCAAACAGAATGAGCAATCTTGATTTCTAAATGCACTGCAATCATCAATAGGGGCAATGATTGTCGTCGTTGTCGTCGTTAATGATAATACATTTCATCGCTAATGATAGGTTTTTATCTTTAACGATGATATTTTGTCGCTAAAATGTCGTTGCTAGTTTGTTATCGTTGAATATAACCTTTTGCAACAAACACATTTTTTTGTCACCGATAATGCTCGTATCATTAACGACGACTTGGACTTATCTTTAACGAGAACTTGGACTTTCATTAGTAACAAAAATATTCATAGCTAATGATAGTTTTAATACCAATGAAGTATGTCGTTGGTATATTGGCTGTCATTGGCGACAAATTGTGTCGTCGATAAATATCTTTAGAGTAAATAACACTTTTGCCCCCTGTGTTTATACCCGATTGACAGGTTGCCCCCTAACTCTTAAAATGCGCCTAGATGCCCCCTAAGATTTGTTTTTGTGACCCGTTACCCCCTACTGCGTGTTCCGTCCATTTATCACCGTTAAAAGTGACGTGGCAATTCCACGTCACATTTTTTTTTTTTTTAAATCCAGGTGTTAATTGCGTTTTTAATTAACTTAACCCTTATTTTAACAAGGGCAAGATGGGGAATTCACCAAAGGCTATCCTATATATACCCCAAAAACACTTTAACATCTTAACTTAACCAAAAACGAAAATCAAAAGGAGAAAAAGGGTTCGGTTTGGGGAAGAACTCGAAGAACACCAAAACCCTAGCTTTCTACAGTAATTCGCGTCGGATCCTCCCAATACCTTCAACGTTGATGCCGATGTCGCCCCTTAAAGCCGATAGCGCTGGTTCTTCTTCGCACTACACTTCTCAAGTCCCCTATTGCAGATGCAAGAAACTAGCAAGGCTTCACACCTCTTGGACAGATACGAATCCTTGCAGGAGGTTTTACAGGTGCATGTATTGGGGGTGTTCAATGGATTGCAAGTTCTTCATGTGGTTGGATGAGCCATTGCCGGAGGCTACTAGTTCGATAATTCGAGGGCTTCTATTTAAAGATTCGAATCACTGTCTTGAGAAAGATGCAATGGAGACGAAGATGAACTTGTTGGTCTCTGATTACGGAGATATGATGCTGTTAGAGAAAAAAGCTTTTGCAGATTGGAAGCTTGAACATGAGAAAGTGAATGAACTGAACACACAGTTGGTTGAATTGCAAGAAAAAGAACAAGTTGTCTCAAAAGATTTGAAATTTGAGCGTGTGAAAGTAACTGTCTTGGAGAATGAGGTGCAACGTCTTAACATATCGATGGACACTATATCTCGGGAAAACAAGTTTCTGAAATGGACCTGCTTCATGATTATATTCCTCTTCCTCTCCATTTTGTCTTGTATTAGTGTGTCAAAGAATTAGAATGTTGTTGGAGGTGTATTTTGGTTTAGCCAGAGTGATGCAGCAGGTGGTTGCAACTGATGGTGTTTTGTGTTTGATTGATCATTTTGTTGAAGTTTGCAGCTGTTGGTGTTTTGTGTTTGTTTTATCAGTTTGTTGAAGTTCTAAATCTGGTGTAATGTGTTAGTTTTCAGCTTTGTTTGTAATTGACTGTTTAACTAAAGTTTTTGGTTTTTGTTGAATTGGATTATGAAGTTATTGCGGTTTGTTTAAGTTGTGTTTTGCTGTGCAATGAATATAGTATGTTAAAGAAACACTTAATGGACAATAGAATCTAATGAAATCTAAAAAAAGTAGATAAAGATAACAATAAAGTGCTGGCATTACATAGACCATAGCAAAAAAAATATTCAAAGCATCCACTTGTGCACTAGCATACAAAACACCACAGACCTGCAATAAAGGCCTTACCAACAAAAAAACAGTATTTAAATACCACCTACACCTCATACTAGAAACCCTTAAAAACCACATCCTTGCTGCGTGAAGATCTACTTTTACACAAAATAAAAGTCACAAAACACAGAAATATAAAACACTCAAATCTGCAGAATTCTTCAATCTTTAGCTTCTTTCCTAGTTTTTACTGAAGAACTGGTGGCTGCCTTCCTCAAACGAAGTGCATCAGCAACAGTTACATACTTTGGATCACCCTCTCGCATTACCACCCCCTGTTTATGCTGGATTACGCGCCGCTTTTTCTCTGGTAGTCTTGTGTCTCCTTCCTGGTAGAATGATAAAGAAGAAGTTAAGCATTCTGTAGTATGTAATGGTGTAAAAAAAATCAACACATGGCTAACCTCAGGTAAACTTCTTTTTGATCCTGATTCTGCTGGTGGTTTATCATGTTTGAACCTCACCTACATGGTAAACAAATAAAAGCATTCAATAAAGGTATCTGCAGAAGGTCTTTTTTGCACAATTTTGTAGATCCAGGGGGCATTTAGTCACTGAAATAAAAGTCTAAGGGGTAGTTAGTCAAATCATTATATACTTACCCCTGGGATGTTCCTTAATGAATTCTTCTTTTTTTGCTTAGGGGGGGCTTTCTCCTTTGTTTTGTCTATGCTAATCTGCTCACTTGTTTTCTCATTCTCATTTGTTTGTGCATCCCCAGCATTTTTATGCTTTGCTTTTTCCAATAGTTCTGTTAACTTCTCCATCTTTACCTTCTGCATAAACAAAGTAAGTTATAGGGGGTAAGTAGTCAAGACATAAACAATTATAGGGGGTAAGTTGACAAAACATAATTAGGTATAGGGGGTAAGTAGTCATAAACCATAACTTTAAAGGGGGTATTAGTACAAACCTTTAAAATTGATTTAGGAGGATTATTTGTAGTCTTCTGTTTTTGTTTCCCAGATTCATCAACCTGTAATCATTATTCACATAATACAATGTCTTATAAACAATACCTAATGCAAAAAATAGTTTCTATTTCAATAATAATGACCTCTAATGGTGATGTAGGAGCAACAAAAGTATTTCCCTTTTGTGTCCCTGGTTCATCTTCCTCTAAAGATATAGGCATTGTGCTTGAACCTCCTGAAACTGTCTTCAATCCTTGATCCTTAATTCTACTGCTTTGGCGTATTGGTTTTTCCACTGCTTTGTCTGGTATGCGCATCTTTGGTCTGGACTTAGGTGGACTATCAACTACTGGCTCATCTGATCTGTGTACTGGAAAGCGCATCTTTGGTCTGGATCTGTGTGTTGAATTATCACCTGCCTCCTGTGATGTTTGTCCTGGTAAGCGCATCCTTGGTCTGGATCTAGGGGGTGAGTTAACTCCTGAATCCTTTTCCTGAGGTAAGCGCATCTTTGGTTTTGATCCTCTGGTTGTCTTAGCAATTGTTTTTTTCTCTTTGTCTTTCTCACCAATTGTATCTTTTTTTGTCACATTAAAATTTTCAGGCTCAGATGGAGTAGATTGTGGGTTAGAAGGAGCAGAGGGTTGGACTTCTAACTCATCAAACATTTTGTTAATCATCTCATCTGGGGTCTCATCCACATCTGCATTAACACCAACACCCCTACCATCAGCTACACCATCTTCCATAACTTCATTGTCACCAACACCCCTACCATCAGCTGCACCATCTCCCATAACTTCATTATCACCTTGAATATCCTCCAATCCTACTGTTTCCTGTTCTGTAGTACTTAAATTTGCCTTACATGACCTTTTGTTATGGCCTTCTCCCTTGCAAATTGCACATTTATGTGAAGTACCTTTCAGTAACATCTTTTGAACACCTTCAGATGTTCTTTCTTTCCTCCACTTTTTAACCTGGTCCTCATCTGCCTCCTTAGTTCTTGCCCTTTTGGGTCTGCCAACCAACTTAAAAGCTACTGGAGGTTCTACACTTACAGGCCTTGTACTAGGCCACATCTTTGGTCCATTTATAGGGTATATCATTGGTGTATAAGCCTTCATATACGTCACCTTTGAGTAGCATTCGTGGACATAGTTTTCTGGGTCTTTACCTATGTATTGAATACTCGCTATCGCATGAAAGCAAGGTATCCCAGATAGCTCCCACCTCCTGCAGGGACAGCTATTTGTATCTAAATCTACAGCATACGAATCTGTTCCAAGGTTCCTTACTTCAAATTTCATTTCACCGCAAAACACTGCATGCCACTTTCCACTGTTTGTTTTACCTTTATTCACCAACTTCCTAACCTTAGGACATAGATCACCTTCGTATTTTGTCATCCATGCTCTTTTAGACTGAAGCCTTTTCAAACTATACATCCTGAGACCCTCTAGTATGAGGATGATAGACTTGTCCCTGAGCAAAAAAAACCTTTACTGTCAGTTGTGTAGGGGGTAGGAAGTAGTAATTATCTAAAACTAAGTAGGGGGGAAGTGGTCATTAAATAAAACTTTATAGGGGGTAAGTAGTCATTATGTAAAACTAAGTAGGGGGTAAGTAGTCATTAAATAAAACTTTATAGGGGGTAAGTAGTCATTAAATAAAACTTTATAGGGGGTACGTAGTCATAAATTAGCACTTTATAGGGGGTAAGTAGTCATAATACCTGACTTTTTTTATGGCATTGTTATAGCTTTCACAGATGTTGTTAAGTAGAAGATCACATTTTGTAACAGTACTAAAGTGAGACCTTGTCCATGTCTTGGGATCTAAACTAGATAGCCAATTGAATGCCTCCTCATTCATGTTTTTAATCTCAGCCATGACCTCATTAAATATGTATTCTGTGGGGGCCCTAGCAGCTTCCCAAACTTTGTCTTTTAAGGCCATTCCAGGATGTTTGATTTTGAAATTATTGTAGAGATGCCTTACACAATGTCTATGTTCAATATCTGGAAGCATGTCACTCATCACTTGAAGCAAACCCTATACACACATACATTTAGAAATAAATTCAGTGTTCTAAAGAAAACAATTTAATTAAGCCAGTGAAGGATAACCAACCTTTTGTCTATCTGATATGAAAGTCCATTCTTCTTGATTAGTAATACCAAGATCTTGTATCAACAGATTAAAAAACCATCTCCAAGAATTGCTATCTTCTTTCTCAGCTACACAATACAAAATTGGGAATATACAATTGTTCCCATCAATACCAACTGCTGTCAAAATTACACCAGGATGTGGACCTTTCAAGTGACATCCATCAACCCCAACAACCTTTCTACAACCCTCTAAAAATCCCCTTCTGCAACCCTCTAAGCAAACATAAATTCTTTGAAATCTTTCTACTCCAGTTACCTCATCAGTAGTTGTTTCAATTGCTACAGTACTTCCAGGGTTACTTCTTCTTATTTCTGCTGCATAATCAAAAAGCTTTTTGTATTGATCCTTGTATTCAGCCTCAATCATTCTTTTTGCAGACTTATATGCCCTGTAGCATGTTCTGGTACTAACATTAACTGAATAATCCCGATGCACTAACTGTTGAAAGTCACTCACATTACTGTAGAGGTTCAATCTTATCATATCTTTAAAAGTATTTGCCAAGAACTTTGCAGTAACATGCTTATGGTTAAGGTTTTTACCACAACTATGTTTATTACATAAACTCATTATCACCAGCCCACCAACCTTTTCTTTATGCGATGCATATAAAAACCACCCACATCCTGCTCCTTTGCAAACAACTCTAATCCGATTCCAATCGTTCTTCACAAACTTAATGTTGACCACCTTTCTTATGGCATGTGTTCTTACTGCTTGTCTAAGATCAGAGGCATTCGCAAACGTCAATCCTAAAACAAATCTAGGCTTCTGCATATCTATACTCGCCTTAAATAGGGGGTATTTCATCTTTTTCTTGCGCAACTTTTTATTTTTTCCATCTTCATCTGTACCAGAAGAAGAACTAGCTGTACTCAGATCTTCGGAATCATGTATATATTCATCCGAATCTGTCCCACCACCAACATCATCACTATCGCCTTCAGAAGCATCTGCATCATCATTTTCCACATTCATTCTATCCACTTCCACATCCGAGTCAATGAATGTATTATAATCCTGGTCGTCATCACCCTCACTCAAATCGATGTCGCTATCTATTATATAATCGTCATCAGTTGTGGATTCTTCATCCACATCTTCATCAGGTTCAGACAACTTCTTTTTCTTTTGAGAACTATCTTTCCTACAACCTTTATTGTAACTCTCTCATTTGGTACCACTAGGGCCCACTCCTTCTACTCTTGTTCTTTTTATACTAGCCCTCGTACGTTTCTTGTTACCTACTGTTTCTGTTTTCTTTACTTGTGAACTGGTTTGTTTCTTCTGTTGTTGTATAACCAACTTCTTCTTCTTTATGACATTAGCAAGTAACTCATTATCACTGAACTCCTCATCCACATCTTCTTCACCATCAGCTTTGTTAATGACATTATCCGAGTCATCTGTTAGGTCTTCATCTATAAGCCGGAAAGGCCTCAATGGAGATTTATGTTTGGAACTCCTCGTAGTCACATTATCTTCAGTGTTCAAAGCTTTCAACACTTTATCCAACATATCATTAACAGACTTCTCCTTCTCTCCTATATCAGAGAGTTGTTCTTCCAAACTGTCATCCCCTTCCTTCTCATTAATTTGTGTGCTTTGTTCTTCAAAAACAACCTGAAACAAAGAATGAAATATTTAGGGGGTAATTTGTCAAGCATACGAAATAGTAAGGGGTAAACTGTCACACAACCTTTGTCCCGTCTTTGCAATTCTGGTGTTCTTCTTCAACATTACTATCATCCACTTTATTACGGACTTCATCATCAGTCTGAGATACTTCTTCACCATTAACTCCTTCCTCCTTTTCACCTTCATTGTTATCACAAGTCTGAGCTCCTTCTTCAGAAACAACCTGAAACAAAGAATGAAATATTTAGGGGGTAATTTGTCAAGCATACGAAATAGTAAGGGGTAAACTGTCACACAACCTTTGTCCCGTCTTTGCAATTCTGGTGTTCTTCTTCAACATTACTATCATCCACTTTATTATGGACTTCATCAGCAGTCTGAGATACTTCTTCACCATTAACTCCTTCCTCCTTTTCACCTTCATTGTTATCACAGGTCTGAGCTCCTTCTTCAGAAACAACCTGAAACAAAGAATGAAATATTTAGGGGGTAATTTGTCAAGCATACGAAATAGTAAGGGGTAAACTGTCACACAACCTTTGTCCCGTCTTTGCAATTCTGGTGTTCTTCTTCAACATTACTATCATCCACTTTATTATGGACTTCATCAGCAGTCTGAGATACTTCTTCACCAGTAACTCCTTCCTCCTTTTCACCTTCATTGTTATCACAGGTATGAGCTCCTTCTTCAGAAACAACCTGAAACAAAGAATGAAATATAAGTTAAAGAACTGAAAGGGGTAAACTGTCAAATGACTTTCTACCTTAAAACCTTCTTCTACAAGCTTGTTTTCCTCTAAGCTTTTCACTTCATTACAGTTTTGAACTAATTCTTGTTCATCTACTTCTACTTCATTAACATTGACTTCTTCTCGCTGGTTAACTGTTTCTTCATCCTTTTTCCACTTTAGTAACAAAGGCATGAAGATGGGAGATTGAAGAACTTGGTCATCAGGGCCTATGGGATTATTCACAACGTAAAGGTCCACAGTTACGTTGTTGTCTGCGATTCTACACATCTCCATGCCTTTGTCCTCGCTATCTAAACATACTAACCCATCAGGTAGATTTGAACCCACTTTCAAATAATAAACATCAGAGTAACAAATTACACCCAATTTCGAAAGAATTTTCCTAAGAACTGGTATACTAAACTTGTCATAATGACAACCGTCAACGTACTCTATGCTCACTTCATGATAGCAACTCTTATCTTCATTAAAGAACCCACCGAAGTGAATCCTTAGTGCGAATTTATCTGTTAAACAAGCAAATTTTAATTGAATATATTAGTTACCAAATACATTAAGAATCACAAAATGGAAAAACAATAATCAAACTACGGGTATGGTAACCGAATCCCGTAAAATCTGCTATTATTACTAAGAAAATCCCTCAATCCACGCGTGATATCTATGTATGTAATAAATTTAGTACAAAACCCTATATTTTGGGGTTAAAGGATCTTAGCCAATGAGCAAGGATTTAGGGTTAATAAATAAACCCACTTACTCCATTGATTTGCCTGCGCCATTGATCTTCTTCAAAGCACATGAACTTTGCTTTTCTGGGTTTGGATTTGGTGTTCGTCGAGTTCTTCAAAAATCCCGCGCTCCTTCAGTTTTCTCCTTTTGATTTTCGTTTTTGGTTAAGTTAAGATGTTAAAGTGTTTTTGGGGTATATATAGGATAGCCTTTGGTGAATTCCCCATCTTGCCCTTGTTAAAATAAGGGTTAAGTTAATTAAAAACGCAATTAACACCTGGATTTAAAAATAAAAAAAAATGTGACGTGGAATTGCCACGTCACTTTTAACGGTGATAAATGGACGGAACACGCAGTAGGGGGTAACGGGTCACAAAAACAAATCTTGGGGGGCATCTAGGCGCATTTTAAGAGTTAGGGGGCAACCTGTCAATCGGGTATAAACACAGGGGGCAAAAGTGTCATTTACTCATATCTTTATATCTTAATCATTTGCGACGAATCTTGTTGTCCGTGAATATCTTAATCATTTGCTATGAATTTTGTCATCAATAAAGATAATAACCATTACATACAATATTTTACTTTTTTCCCTTATCTAGCGATGAAGATGAAGATGTCTTCGCCAAAGATATTAATATTCTTAAAAAAATTAATTACTTTTTTATTATTATAAAATTATTTTCATTTGTATGGATTGATCAATTAAATATTTTAATAAAATAAAAATACAAATTTCAAATTATATTTATTTAGGATTATTGCCAAAAAAATACCTCAAATTAGAATTAATTCTCTCTCACCCCTAACTATCATTTTTTTGCCCATAAAAACCACATATATTTTGCTTTTTCCTTTTCTTTTCCATAAAAAGAGTCGTTTGAGTTATGGAAAGCTTCTCACTACTCAAAGTTTGAGTAGTGGGAAGTTTCCCATTACTCAAACTTTGAGTAGTGGGAAACTTTCCATTACTCGTTGTTCTTTAAAAAATACGGTGTCTTTTATGGACAAGGGTGTAAGGTGGCAGGTGCCTATTGGACATTAACCCTTATATTTAATAATATTCATCAATAATAAAATAATATAAACACAAATATATAATACATAGTCTGGAAAAAAACAGAATCTAAAATCTAAAAATAGTCTAATTCTTCATCTTCGTCATATTCATCTTCATTTTCATCTACGATTAGGAGGTCGAGAGGTAGGACCTGTTGGAGAAGGATTGAGACTTGTTAGAGGAGAGGGACCTGTAGGAGGAGTGGGATCTTGTCGACGATGTTGAAAGGGATCGAATGTCAGGATACCTTTACTTGCTCAATCTACATTAAACCAAGATATATAAGCATGTTCATCAGATCAACACCCATAATCAGGTTCATGCTGGTAGTAGAGGTTGTGGATTGATATGAGTTAATGGTTGAAATCCTTGTGCTACCATGCACTCATTCACCTAATCAACCATGCTCCAAAATTTATTTTCCATCTACGGTGTAAGGCGTAGTTCATCATCAGCTTTTCTCTCGCTCTTTAGCTTTGGCCCAACATTAGGCACCCATCCACATGTTCCTTTCCACATCCCTTTTTCAGAGGCACTGACCATCGTGGCGATTTTCTTCTGCTGAGAAAGTGTACGGTTAGAAGATGAAGGATTGCTCGAACCAGCCTGTGATCCCATATGATTGGCCATCAAGCGCATTGAGGTGTCAAGGCTACCCGTTGAAGAAAACAAACACATAGTCACTAATAAATTTTAATATATGTTCTTATAAATCAATTATAATACTTTTTAACAGTAAATATTAGAAATCTTACATCTGATTCCTGATATCGCTCGACCCTTCACTCATTCGTCTACTTATCATACTCGACTTCATAAAAGAATCGAGATATTTGAGGCAATTTTACACTCGAGTAGTAGTAGTAGTAGTAGGTGGTGGTGGCTGTGGTGGTGGAGGTGGTGGTGGCTGTGGTGGCTGTAGTGGTGGTTAAATACACGGTGGTGGTGGTGGTAGAAGTGCCCTATATTTGTTTAATATCTAAAAATAAATATTATATTAAAAATAAAATAATACATTTAATAATAAGGGTAGTAAAAGTATAAATACTATAAAGGGGATGTTTTCTATAAATAATTGTTCTATTAGGCAATTTTTTATTAAATAAATTATTGAAGGCTTAAAAAAATTATTAGGGAGCTCTATGAGGATGCTTTCTCTAATAACCCCTTATAGAAACACCACATAGCCGTCTAGTGTGCGGTAGTGATCTTGATGGGCTTGCCTGACTAGATAGTTATTAGGTTTAAATTTAACCACCGATCATTGCGTAGGGTCGCTGGTAGTGTTAAGGTTTCCTTATAAGCTACCTTGGCGGGAGTTAGAAGGATTATAGAATCACGACTATTGCATATATCTCACCCAATTCTCCCTTAGATAATAATCATAGAACAAGGCTAGTGGGGATTACTTGCTAATTCTCGAGCTAGACTCTCATACGTCTTCTCTTCATATTTAATTCCTGACTTTATTTTGAGTCTTAGGTTAATTAGTTATTTATTGCTTGGAGTCATAAAAACCAAATAAATATTTTAGTGTCTTTTAGCGTATTTTATTAAGCTTTTCTCATTGCACTTAGTAACTACATTAATTATAACTTATTTTCGTAGTCCCTGAGATCGATATCTGTTACTTACACATTACTTGCGAATGATCTGTTCACTTGCATAGAGCTTATCGTAGTGGTATAATGTGTTTGTTATTTAAATCATTATGTTATTTTATCACACCTTTACAACTACCAACAAGAATGAACCGTTCAAACACGAATCAATACAATTATTAAATAATTCGAAATTGTAATACAAATAACTCAATACAATATTCTTAACTAATTAGTAGAAGCATGACAAGTAACCAGGTGATATCTCATCAAGGAATCAATATACTCACGACAATGACCAACATACTTCATACATAACCCAAATCTTCTCTTGTTTCTCCCATTCAGTCACAAGAGCAAAAATACTGTCATTGAACGGAGTTAAGTCCATGTACCCCTTGAAGAAGGAAATTACTAATTCCAAAACATCGACTTAATAATTCTCCCAATATTTTTGATAAAAGAGACTCAGAACCCCGTATGGACTCGTAGACTATTTACCTTCCCCCCATTTGGAAGTCAACAATTTAAACTTCTTCCAAATTAGGGGGTAAAGAAGATAAAGATTGGTGTGGCCTAAGGTGTGATAAAATAATGATATAAATAATTGCAAATACACACCCTAAACTAACACTGTACTGCAAGTATTACAGGACGTATGCAAGTTTTAATGATAAGAAGATTCGTTCCTCAGGGACTGGCGAAAGTTAGAGAGAACTTATGCAATTTATCAAGTGCAGATATTAAAGGTAGAAAAGCTAATACGCTAGTAGGAAGAAGAGATAGACAAATATTTATTTGTTTTTCTAATAAATAAACTAAAATAATAAACTAAAGACAGAAAATAAAAGAAAGAAAAGAAAATAGTATGAAAGTCTAGCTTGAGTAATTAGCATGCAATCCCCACTAGTTTTGCCGTTCTAAACATGTAAGGGTAAATTATGTAGTATTTCCCTAATCGGTCCCAATATGCTATCGGTAGTTTAAAATAGGATTTACCTGTGTCAATAAGGCTTCCTAAGCAAACTTTTCCTGTAATTGGTAAATAGTCACAAGAACTAAACCATAGTGATTATCTAGCTAGGTTGGGTTGTCAGATCAGACCTGATACTAGACGTTATGTGCTAAACATGCAATTAAACACCGTTGTCAATGGTGACCTAATTACTAGATGGTTATTCTATATGGGCGCGCATCCACAAGAACACTGAATATAAATTCAAACACATAAACAGAGAATAAAAACTATAATTCAATTTAAAACATTAAGTTCCCAAATTAGATAGATGTCAATCAAAACTAGGGTTCATACATATATGCTAAACACTCAAACTAAAAGGAATTAATTCATACTAAGAAGAGAAGAGAAAAGAATTACAAAATAAGAGGTTGAAGGAGACATAGTTGTTGCACAGCTCCTTTCAGACTTCTTCTCTTGTGTTGTAGCTTCCTCTTGGCCTTAAGGTCTGGCCAAGGATGATTTTAGAGTGTTAAGAGGCTGTATTTATAGGTTATAGGAAGACCTAATTCGTTTTCTTGAAGGAGAAGGAAAGTAATGGACTCCTAGTCCAACTCAAATTCGTAAGGAAATAAAGATAAACACTGCTGGACCGTTTTGAGCATATCTTCTTCGTTATTGGTCGGTTTGAGCTCCATAAGATACCAAAAGAATCGCAACAGAATTATCTTGACCCTATAGAAGGAAATTACCAAATTCAGCCTATTTCTTAGGTAAAAACGCATATCTTTGGACGTGTATGCAGAATCCCAGATTTAGGCAGCTTTTCCTTTTCCATCTTTTTAGCATTTGTTTCCTTATCTCCAATTTCCATGCAAATCTCTTTCCATAAGTTGTAATCTTTGACTTGGACTCTAATTAATCTCCATAATTATCTTTAAAGCTTCACACTAAATAAACAATTAAACCCAATATGCTCTAAAAATAATAATTCTACAAATCAAGACTCAAAATAGGAACGTGCACTAAATTAAGCTAAGATCGACTTATAAACTAATAAATAAGCCTAAAATGATGTCTCTGAAGTATATTATATTATCACAAATGAGGAGACATCAAGACCCCCAACTCAAAGTTGTATCGTCCCGATACAATAAAAGTAAAGAACAGTAGGGTAGTCAAGAAGAAGAAGTAGGAGTCGGAGGAGAATAAGAACATAACATAATGAATGATCCTAGAACAAAAATATCTAAAAAGTCTCATGTAGTAATACTTAAGAAATAATGCACAACTATGCTTAATATACATGTAATCAACAATCCATAAATTCAAGTTAAGATTAATTTCGCAATGCCAGAAGGAGAGGATGATAACTTAGTTCAGGTTAATGGCTATAGGTTGTTCATCGGTCCCAAATACAGCATCCAATGGTCCACTTTCCTACTACCTAATAGCTCAATTGTTTCTCCATCTAGCAGTTAGAAATCCTAAGGTCTTGGTTATAACTTGGCTTAAGGACGGGTGTGGTATATTTGGATAATGAAAAGTGAGCTTTTGGCTCTCTCCTCACTAGCCATCAATGCATCGCCCTAGAGCTTGAGTTTTCACTCGAAGATGTTCTCACTCAACCCAATTTATTGATGCTTTTGATTTGCATCCCAATAATCCCAAATAAAACCTTTTATGATGATATACAAATTCCACTTTGCCGGTCCGAATATATATTCCTTTCATATCAATTTTTTCTTTTGTATAGCTATGACTCTCTTTTTGATGTTCTAGATATCACGCTATTTTTCATATATATATATATATTCTCTCTTTTTAATGCCCTTGTTGGCAAATTTAGCTCGTAGCTTCTTTTCCATTCACTATTACCCCGGCAAAGGATTACAATAATAACAGTTTCATCATCAATAAAATCACAAAGATAATTCCCAAACCCAATGTTCCCTAACAATGAAACCCACCACCCCAAACTCAAGCTCTAAAACGAGTTGTCTCAGGTTTTGCGATTCGAGTGCGGGTCATATAGATAAGTCCTAAAAACTAAGGGTATGGATTATAACGTGTTTAAATAAAGGCTTTAGAAAGGCTCAAAGGGGCTAAGACGGATAAATAACAATAATCAAATAAAAGGGTGAGAAAGTATAAAAGGCTTCAAGTGTTTTAACATGAAAGAACTGCCTTAGTCATTTTTCTAACTACCTGATTTTGTTACTTTTTCATTATTAGTTCATAGGCAAGTGGGTTTTCAACTAATTTTAAACCTCACGTTCTACACACCAAATAACTATTCCTAAGTTTCAACGTGACTTCTTAGCATTGCTCATTAACTTTTCTATCCTTTATTTCCTGTTTTCATACATGCATCTAAACAAACTTATGACATCTTTCAAAAACATACTACTTACTATCATTGACCTAGTTAAATCATGCTCAATAGGTACATTCAAAGATATTCTATGCCTAATTCAACCCAAAAAAATTTAAATTTTATGTAAAAACAAAAAGGAAGATGTGGACAACGAATCCCCACCCCCAACTCAAAAATGAGCCGTGTCCCCACGACTCAAAAAAGACTCAAGAAAAATAAAATTTAAAATTAGCAGAAATATTGCACATAAAGAAATGGTAGGGAAGAAAGAAAACATACTCTTCGAGGCTATTACCTCGCCTTGTCGATACTTGGATTAAATCTAATGTATTTTCTTCACCCAACTTCTTATTCGCTTTTTGTTCAGGACACGTGATCATAATAGGATATTGCATTATATAACGTCATGGGAGAGATCGAAAATTCGTATCACCTCCTCATAGATCAACTGTGCCACATCTTTTTCTTCTCCTCACACAATACAATTCACAAAAAGAACGTTTAGAACATCTTACCATGAGCGTAGACCAACCTAATCTTTCCAAATCTCCACGAATATTCTTTTATTCTCCTTCAACTTCTTCTTCAAATACTTTCTTATAAGAAAAAGGTAGTTCCTTTAATTGTTTCTTCGGAGAAGCTATCAGGGCCCTTGAAGCTTTCTCTTTTTCTCTTGAGTGTAAGGTCTTTGATTTGTAGAGGTTGTGTTGTCTTCTTCACAAAAGTTGGAATCTTTTTGCTCTTTGAATCAAACACAGCATGCTAATCTCTCTTCTCTTGACTTGTTTTACCCTTTGAATTGGAACTAGGACTTTTCTCACTTGATTTCTTCTCAATTAATCCAATACCTTGTTACTCTTCACCTCCCTCTTGTTAGCTAAAATTGTTGTTCTATTAGTCATCTTCAATTAACCCCCAACTCAAAGCTTTAGCAACCCTTGAAATTTGAACTTGTGAATTATTGATTGAACAAGCTTGATTTGGCCTAGGATAGGTGAATTGATGATGAATCTCTATGTGGGTAAGGTGGATTTGTAATGGGTTGTCTTGGATTTAAGAAATTGTAGGATGAATTTTTGAAAATTTAAGCTTTTGATCTTGGATTCAAGGTGTTTTGGGATGATATAGGTGGTTGAATCTTCCTTGTAATGATGTGGAGAATGAATTGGATGTGTTTTCATGGTGATTGGGGGGGAAGGTTTTATGAAGCTTTAATGGAGTTGGGAGAGTTTTGGAGAAGAGAAAGAGGTTTAAGGTTTATAAAATTCGGAATAATGAGCATTAGATCTTCATATAGCCTTAAAACCCTTTCTTTTCTCTCTCTGGCGGCTCGTGCGGACTACCCCTGCGGACCATCGGGTGTACCGCGGGGTACACCGCGATATCTGATGAAAATTTTTGCTCACTGGTTAACACCCGTGGTAGGACCACGTGGCACGTGTTTTTGCTCTGCGGACCAGGGTGCGGTGTACCGCGGGGGTGCTCCGCGCCTCCTACGTCAAAATACCCGTGGTAGGACCCCGTGGCACGTGTTTGTGCCTCGCGGACCATGGCACGGACCATGGGGTAGTCCGCGGGTCACTTTTTCGCGGCTTCTGGACTCAACCCGTGGCTCCACCCGTGGCACAGGTTTTTACCCTGCGGTGCACCGCGGCTGAGGTCCGGTGTACCGCACTCGGCAAAAACCTCCCCAACAGCTAGATCTCGAAAAGTTATGCAGTTTAGGCTCAAAGATCACCTGATTTCGACATCCGAGCGCAAAGATATGACTTGCCGAAGTTTCGCTTCCCTAACTCGATTTCTCCAATACCTAATCATCAAAAACACTAATACCTTTCTCAAATATGCAATATCAACTAAAATTAACTAAGCTAAACATAAATAAATAAATAAATAAACTAAAACGGTAAAAACATAAATGAAATTACAGGTTGTCTCCCGTATAGCACTTTTGTTTAACGTCTTTCAAAGTTAGACGTGTTACCTCGATTAAGGATGACGAAATTTCCACCCTTTGCCTTTAATTCCCACGAACTTTTCAGCTCGATTCTTTATAATCATGGATGGTGCCATCCAAGATTTCGTGGGAAGGGGTGAATCTAATGGTAACTCGATTTCAAATGTAGCATTACACTCCTCTGGTAATCCATTCATCTCGAATCTTCGTTTGTTAGAAAGAATGTCCTTCATGAATTGGCCGTATTTTGACATTCTTGTGAGAGCGGTATGCTGATTTTTAACTTGTTCACCATGTCAACGAACTTCTTGAATTCTAGGTAATTGTCCTTTCTGACATGTGTCGGGAATGGTGGAGGAGGACATGTGTTGGTTACCACTGGGCTCTCTTTCTTTTCTGGTGTCTTCTTTTGGACACTTCTTTGTTCAACTACCTCTTCGACCTTATCTTCTGTTGTTTTTTCTCCCCCCGTTTCTGGAATAGGGACTGGTTCTGGTTCAGGTCTTGGTGGAGGTAGTTGTTTTCCACTTCCTAATTCAACTGCATGACAAACTTTGTTTTCTGGAGCAGTAGTATCACTTCGGAGTTGCCTTTCTGCAAGGATTTTAGTTTTTTCCACCATTTGTGACATTGTCTGCACAAGCTTTTTAATCGCATTATCTGAGTTTTGGATTCTTTGCTGGTTATTCTCCATCTTTTCAATTAGGTTCATCATCTTAGCCATGCTTGAATTCAAACTCGGAGTTTGTTCTTGTATGATTTGCTGCATTGAATAAGGATGTGGTTCTTGATAAGCTTCATTATAAATCGGCGCTTCTTGATAGATAGGTTGTGGAGGATAGTAGGATTGTGGTCGTGGTTGATAATAATCATCATAATAATGATTATTATGATTATAATTATGTTGATCTCCGACCCAATTGTAACTCTGTGGGGGTTGATAGTCAGCGTAATTTCCTTGAGATTGATAATAACCATCATAATAATGGTCTCTTTGATAAGGCATGAAGGAAATTGAGGCTGGATTGTTCATGCAATGTCCCCACGAGTGATCTCTTGCTCCATAACTAGGACATGAAGGTGAGGTATGTACTAGATTCCTCCGAGCTAGTTGTCGCGATTGTTCTCGTAATTCCTCAAGTTGTTGGTTTAACTCCTTGAGCTTTAGAGAGTCCATCTTGAATTAGCTTCTTCAGGATCTAATATCACGAAACCTTTATCTCCTAATAAATCTGCTTTCGCCTAAAAAAATCTGTAAAACAAAAACTAAAAAGAAAAGCGTAAAATAGAACTAACTAAAATAAAAGCACAAGATAATTGCACAAGGACTAACGATGTAGTCCCCGGTAGCGGCGCCAAAAACTTGGTGTGGCCTAAGGTGTGATAAAATAATGATATAAATAATTGCAAATACACACCCTAAACTAACACTGTACTGCAAGTATTACAGGACGTATGCAAGTTTTAATGATAAGAAGATTCGTTCCTCAGGGACTGACGAAAGTTAGAGAGAACTTATGCAATTTATCAAGTGCAGATATTAAAGGTAGAAAAGCTAATACGCTAGTAGGAAGAAGAGATAGACAAATATTTATTTGTTTTTCTAATAAATAAACTAAACTAATAAACTAAAGACAGAAAATAAAAGAAAGAAAAGAAGATAGTATGAAAGTCTAGCTTGAGTAATTAGCATGCAATCCCCACTAGTTTTGCCGTTCTAAACATGTAAGGGTAAATTATGTAGTATTTCCCTAATCGGTCCCAATATGCTATCGGTAGTTTAAAATAGGATTTACCTGTGTCAATAAGGCTTCCTAAGCAAACTTTTCCTGTAATTGGTAAATAGTCACAAGAACTAAACCATAGTGATTATCTAGCTATGTTGGGTTGTCAGATCAGACCTAATACTAGACGTTATGTGCTAAACATGCAATTAAACACCGTTGTCAATGGTGACCTAATTACTAGATGGTAATTCTATATGGGCGCGCATCCACAAGAACATAGAATATAAATTCAAACACATAAACAGAGAATAAAAACTATAATTCAATTTAAAACATTAAGTTCCCAAATTAGATAGATGTCAATCAAAAATAGGGTTCATACATATATGCTAAACACTCAAACTAAAAGGAATTAATTCATACTAAGAAGAGAAGAGAAAAGAATTACGAAATAAGAGGTTGAAGGAGACATAGTTATTGCACAGCTCCTTCCAGACTTCTTCTCTTGTGTTGTAGCTTCCTCTTGGCCTTAAGGTCTGGCCAAGGATGATTTTAGAGTGTTAAGAGGCTGCATTTATAGGTTATAGGAAGACCTAATTCGTTTTCTTGAAGGAGAAGGAAAGTAATGGACTCCTAGTCCAACTCAAATTCGTAAGGAAATAAAGATAAACACTGATGGACCGTTTTGAGCATATCTTCTTCGTTATTGGTCGGGTTGAGCTCCATAAGATACCAAAAGAATCGCAACAGAATTATCTTGACCCTATAGGAGGAAATTACCAAATTCGGCCTCTTTCTTAGGTAAAAACGCATATCTTATGACGTGTATGCAGAATCCCAGATTTAGACAGTTTTTCCTTTTCTATCTTTTTAGCCTTTGTTTCCTTATCTCCAATTTCCATGCAAATCTCTTTCCATAAGTTGTAATCTTTGACTTGGACTCTAATTAATCTCCATAATTATCTTTAAAGCTTCACACTAAATAAACAATTAAACCCAATATGCTCTAAAAATAATAATTCTACAAATCAAGACTCAAAATAGGAAAGTGCACTAAATTAAGCTAAGATCGACCTATAAACTAATAAATAAGCCTAAAATGATGTCTCTGAAGTATATTATATTATCACAAATGAGGAGACATCAAAGATTCATCCCAAAAGTAATTTTTTGGGGATATTTTCCACAACTTCAAGTCCATTAGTTCACATGTTCCCTTAATATATGTTTTGAAAATAGGAAAGGAAGATATTTTTAACCTTGTTAGGTTTTTCGTGCCAAATGTCATTTCTACCCTTGATTCGTATTATTAGGTTGAAACTCCTTCTTTGAAGAACCACGCCTGAAAAAAACTATGTTTATATTCCCAACCTCGGTCCAATTTTGCCTAGCTCTTGTTGCCCAATAATGTTTCTCCTGCTTCCAACTGTCATTAACATAAGAAATTGTAACTTCCATATATTTAACTTTTCCACTGTTGGATCTTCATTTTGAAGGAAGGTGAGATGAGATTGAACTTTTTTTAATCTTTCACATGTTATTCTTAGATGTTTGCTTGCTCCACCTAGTGAGGGTTCCATTATAGAGTTTTTTCTTCGAGTGAGCGAGAATATTCTCTCTAGATGATATATTATCAAAGTAATCTCCCCTAGTAATATGAACAATACATTTCCATATTGGTTCCTCAATCCAAAAGTGTTCTACTCTGAATTGTGTGGGAGTTTGAAGATTACATTGAATGGCGAGCGCAAAATGATCTGATACAATGGTCAGGGGAACAAAAAGGGTGTTGTTAGAAATCAGAGCAAGCCAATTGTGCAAGCAAAATACCCTATAAAGACGAGCTTCAACATTTTTATTTTTTCTCCAATTAGTCTAAGTGTAAAATCAAACTTTGGGAGGTAATTTAAAGAGACCGTTAATGATAATGAAATCATTGAAAACCTTCAAGTGTTTGTTGTTTTCTTCTTTAATTCCTTTTTTATAATTTGCGACCTCATTGAAATCCCCAACAAAAACCAAGGATCATCACATTTAGAGCTCCAAAATGTGATCTCGTCCCAAATGGCATATTTTTCTTCAAATTTACTATGAGCGTAAATATAAATCAAGTACCGAAATAAAACTACGTGTTCATAGATATGACAAACAAATGGGTGGTTACTAGTACCACATATAAATTACAAGTAGACTTCCATAATAAAATCCTCCCTCTAGACCTACAAGTTTCACTAACATAACTCTAACAATCAAAACACAATAGACTCAACAAACATAATAATATCACTAGACTTTTTTTAATAAAAAACATAAAACACTAGGATTATAAAAATAAATTAATTTCTTAAAGAAACATCTAGTCAGCAGAGTACATAACCCCTAACGATTCCTACATGTATAAATCATGACCACTTTGCAGGATGTTAAAGATATACTCATGTTCCTTCCGAAATGATTCATCCACCATCACCTCCTTGACTTTGAGCCTTCTTTATTCAGTCCACAAAAGTCCTTCGACCTCAAATGACACATTCACCACTAATTCAAATTTATTCAAAAAAAATTGTCCACCGACACTTTTCCCACCTATATAATCCACCTCAAACACACATGCTACATATTTTGGACCCCCACATTTGAAAATTGGTTCATTATCACTCTCTTTACTTGGGTCTTCAGTCTTAGCACTATGAGTAGTATATAACTTGGATTCTCTTCTCGGTTATCTTCTCTAAATTGTAGGGATATCCTTTTAGGGTTGGGAAACCAACCCTTATAACTTCTCTTATCCCGTAAACTAGAAAAGGGGTCTTGGATTTAGTCCTTGTTGTTGATCTTAGTTATGCGTTTACAACTTGGAGGGGTCAACACTTTCACCTTTGCTGAAGTATATGGAGATCTGATTGGACCTGCATCAAAATTGTTTGGTTAGAGTCTGAAAATTATTTTCTATGCACCATTTTCTCTTCATAAACATATTTATATTGTGCATATTTTGATAGTTTCTCGTTTCTGGTCGAGTTTGACTTTGTGTTGCTTCTTTTAGAATAGAATGGGAACAAACAGGTATCGCGTCCATTGTTTTTAATCATGTGGGCCTCATTAGGCATAAAATTTCTAAAAGATGTCTCATTAGAAGCCCCTATTGAGGGCGAATGTTGGGATGTCTTACTCTATATGAGACCGACAACTTTTATCAATCTTCGGAGTTGTTCTTTTTACTCAGACAACCTTGAACTTATTCAAGGTATCTAAAAAAGAACATGTCTTCGATGTCAGATTTATCCAATAGTTGCCGAAATGAAGAACCGACTTATTAAATTTCCTACACAGAAAGCCAACTACATTAATAGATCTTTCAACTGTACGGCGGATGCATTGGCCAAATGTACCCGACGCAACATCAACTTATCTCTATGGCAGGATCATTCGCTATTTGGGGCTTTTAATTTCCTTAACCTTATGTGTAATAACTCTTCTTTTTAATTTCTACGCCTTGACAAAAAATAGGTACTTAGATTAAATTAAATCCCAAGATGAGGATAAGAAGACTATAAAGGAAGGTCAAACCCATGTCAAGTCGTTAAAGGACCAAAAATCCACTTTTAGAAAGCGAGAGCAATTGTCGGCCAAATTTAGAAATCGATTTGTTGGTGTCACCACATGCAATTGATGAAGATTATGAAGGAGACCTTTGGTTTATAGATAGTACTTGGAGTCAAGAGTGTGTAAGAACTGATGGTTTATGATTTGGAGTTGGATCATGTCACTTAAAGGGGCCCACAACACCAAAACCCTAATTTGACCTTTAGATGCCATTTTTTATCGTTATAAAAGATTCCTTAGTCATTCCACATTAATTTTGTTCATCGTGAAGAGAGAAGAGCGATTGAGAAGGATAATAATAGAAGCTGGAGCCCTACTACACAATTCCACTATTAATCTTAGGGTAATATAGTATTAGTTTCTTGTCCTAAACATGATTCTTGTACTTTTATCCTTTGATTTTATTTCTTTTATTATGAATTAAATTCTCATATCTTGAGAATCACTTTTGTGTATGATCCCTAGTATGATTTATTGCAATTATTGAAATTGGAATTACATAATTTAGTTGTGTTGTTAAAATTATTTGCTTTGCTTATGTATTTGTCATTCATATTCAGCCCGCACTCTGGACAAGTATAGGACTGTCCCTAGTAATTAGGTCTGTCACTCTGACGGGAGGTTTGATTACTAAAAACGATGCATAATCGTCTGGTGTGCACTAGTGATCATAACAGGATTGACTATTCGTATAATCAATAGGGTTAGAGACATTTTAGCACTGATCATTGAGTAGGGTTACCTCAACCGAGTAATATAGTAGTGCTGAAGTAACTTCCTAAGCTACACCATGGGAGTTAGTAAGAAGTTAGAATCCCGACCATTGCATGATCAAACAATTCATCCTTAAACAATAAAACTTAAAATCAAAACTAGTGGGGATTATGCCGTCCCGAAGGTGTGATAATAAATCAACACTAAAGAAGGGTGACTCCCTGCATTTGTATGGGCGTTGACAAGTAATAAATTTGATAACTATGAGATTATCGCCTCCACGTGGATTATGAAGGTTACAATTAATGTGTTCCAGAAGTGTAGAAATGTAGAGTTGCTAGTAAATGACAAATAAAGTAAATATAATATTGTTTGGTTTTCATGATTAACAACTATAAGGCGATAAAATATATAATTAACTAAGAGAATTATAAATAAAATGTTGAAGATATAAGAAAGGGGAGAGATATATGCTTGGTTTTTGTTGGTGAGCAAATCTATGGTCCTAGAGACCTCTTCCGAGTCACCCTCCGTATGCTTTCAAATGCTAAAGGTTCAAATCCCAGTGACTACTTGGCTAGTCAAGACCTCCTGGTTCACTAATGCACACCAAGTGTTTATACACTAAGTATGTAATCTACCCCCCCTCCCCCTTCAAGGCAACAATTAATACTACTTACACTAACTAATACTTGATCAAGGCACAATTTGAAATAGACATAAATGTATATCAACGGAAAATAACTCAACTTATTTAATTATAAAAATATCCCAAAATCAAATAATATAAAAATAATCATCTAGGGTTCATACCTATTGCAAGCCTCAAGCACAAGAGGTTTAGTTTATAATATAAAACTAGAAATTACTGAAAATCAATGCCAGAATCATGTTTACAATGAAAAAGAGAATAAAATTAACCTAAATGTTAAAGTTAATCGGATATGGAATGGTGGAGAATGGTGGAAATGGGTGGAAGTGTATAGGTTGACCTAATTCGTTTCTTGGAGATGGGGTTAAGTAATGGACTCCAAGCCCAACTCAAATTCGTATGGATAATTACTGCTGAACTGTTTTGGGTATATCTTCTTCGTTATTGGTCGGTTCTTGCTCCATAATATACCAAAAGAATCGTCACAGAATTATCTACGTCCCTACGAAAGGAATCTTCCAAAATCGGCTTCTTTTTGGAGTTATCACCACTTCTTTAGGCATGTTCTGCAGAATCTCAGATTTAGGCAGCTTTTCCTTTTCCATGTTTTTTAGCCTTTGTTACCTTTATCTCCAATTTCCATGTAAATCTCTTTCCATAAGTTGTAGTCTTTGACTTGGACTCTAATTAATCTCCATAATTATCTTTAAATCTTCACACTAAATAAACAATTAAACCCAATATGCTCTAAAAATATTATGTTACTAAATGAGGACTCAAAATAGGAAAGTGCACTAAATTAAGCTAAAATCAACCTATAAACTAATAAATAAGCCTAAAATGATGTCTCAGAAGTATATTTTATTATCACAAATGAGGAGACATCAATATTCGAACGTCTCGTCCTTTGTCGAGGCACCGTCGGATATTTTTGTTCTCTTCCTCTTTCTTCACCACATAGAGTTTTACATATTCTTAATTCTCGTAGATTCGTACTCATGGCATGTCCTTCAGAGTCACCTTGTACATGTACTATCCACGGTTCCCTTCAAGGTTGTGCTATCCATGTTCTATTAATCCCTGATTTGCTACTGATCGAGAGTCATCCTTGGTGGGGGTAAATCTTCATAGGCTGGTGCTTGTCCATCAGGATTTTGCGGCTCCTCCATAAGAGGTTGATTATTGAAAATGTTGTACCGCTGAATAATATTGTTTTCATGTGGTTGATCAGTTTTTGATATAGAGTGAGATCTTATCCCGACAACCAAAGAGGTATTCGTTATAACTTTGTCTTCCATCTGTCATGATAATTTTTTCGTAGATCATGTCAACACCATGTTATATCTCAATGGAAATCAAAACGCGTTCCCACAAGCGACGCCAATTGATAGAGTATGAAAACTTTATCAATAGAATTGTAATCTGAGATGCCAGAGCTGAGAAATAGAAGAAGGATATTTAGAGAAGGATCGTAATTGCTGAAGATTGAAGAATGCTTACCTGATTTATTGTTTGTAGGTAGCCGATGTGTTTCTCATTGTGCATTCGGTTATATCTGAAACCAAGTTACTAAATCAGGACCACAAAAGTTTTGTTTCTGTTGACACTCCAATACTCAAGTCGATATTATGACCGAGTGTATTCTTATGACCCGAGAGAGAGCCATGGAGGTCCTTAGGTTGTATTAATGGACATCGATTTTGAGTGATAAATAGAATGTACCATTTTTGGAGGACGTGCATGGGGTATTTATAGAGGCCCTTGGGCGTGCCAATGAGGCTCTTATGGCCCATTATCGTGTTCTCGCCTGTTCAAACTGCGAAAGGAGAAATTATTCAGTTGCTGAGTTAAGCGCATAAACATATTATTGGCCAAACTATGTCAATTATAAATGTATGCTTAACTACCCTCATTTAGGGTAGTAATCATCGCCTTCCAACTGTAATTTCGATTGTAGTTTTAATTTACCCAAATGATATTGGTGCTATAATTAAGGTTTAATAAGGGTTGTACACGAACTAAATTGTTCGCGAGTAACTCGAGCCCGCCTAGCGAAAAATCTCGTTCTCGTTCAAACTCGTTTGTTTATTTAAACAAACAAACTCAAGCTCTAACAAAATCTTGGTGAGAAAACGAGTTCATTTGTAAACTACTCATATATATTTACGAAATGTAAATTAATATTTTATTTATCTATACAAATTGGTTATAAAAGTTTCGCTTTACCCATAAAAGAAACACTTGTGAATTATCTGAGCTCGACTTGAAAAAAGCTTGTTCGATAAGTTAAATAAACAAACTTGAATATCTATAAGAGTAATGCTGGGTATCACCCAAAAAGGTATCACCTAAACAACACCCATGATGTGACGGTTAAGTGATCCAATCATAATTTTTCTCTTTTCAAATTTACATTTTTTTCTCTCTTCCATGATTAGACCACTTAACTGTCATATTATGGGTAATATTTAGGTGATGTCTTTTTGGGTGATACCCAACATTACTTTATATATAATTTAAACTCGTTCAATTTTAACCTTGACTAAAAAGGTTAAACAAATAATGTTGCTATTCTTGAACACAATTTACACCTATCTACCCCTATGTAGTATCTACGTACAAACTTATGGATGCATATGTACAATAAGATGAGCAAACTATAGATAAATATCTCCCAATAAAATTTCTTTATTAATTTATTTTTACATCAACACTTTCGAAGAATATATAATAAATAAATAATTTTCCATTCAGACCCATCACCAAAGCCCTCATTTTCTCTCTTCTCCTCCCGTCGCCTTTCCTTTGCGAGTGATTAGTCGGCCACCACTAAAACCAGAGAATCTTCACGCGCCTCTCAGCTCCTTCTTTGATATTCATCTGTGTTGTTTATGAGGTAAGCTTTTACCCAGTCTCCGTATCGCTCACATCTACAGGATTTTGCTTTTAACTCTTCTATTTTATTAGATCTGTTTATTTACGGTGTACCTTTTGTCATTTCCTCATATTATTCAATTTGATATATATTATATTGATTCAATTATTATGGAGATCTAAGTAGAATTTACTAATGATTTTTTTTGATGTTTGTATGTTCTTGCAGCTCAAAGGAGAGACCCACTTTAGGGTATGTTTTCTTGCCTCAAAATAGCTGTTTTTGTTTTTCATTTGATGACAGTTTCTTGAATTGATATCACATATATGTGAATATAACTCTATATATGCATACATGCCACATACATTTTCACGAAGAGTGTGTTGTTTTAGACTATAGTTACATATGAGAATCTATCTACGGAAGAATACTATTACTATTAGGAAGATATGTTCTTTTTTGGTGTCAGACTCCTTGAGATGAAAAAGATTCTTCATACTATGTATGATATTTGGGGTTTTCATTGAATAATTGGAATAAAAATTTTGAACTTTCCTCCTTGAATTTATCTGTGAAAATGTGTTGAGTGATATGTGTGTTTTAGGTCATGGTTGTTAAATAGAATAATAAGACAAAGATTGGATTTTTTTGAATTAAACTAGCGTTAAAGCTAGGGTTAATCAAATTCGTTGTAGAATATTGGTTAAAAAGTGAATCTTTCGAATCTAAATTGCTAAACGGTACCATATTTTGTACTTTAGCGATTAATTGAACTTGTGTTCCGTACTTCCGTTAAATCTTTATATCATTTTAACGGTCTTTTTAATTTACTTTTTAATATCTTGCTTTCGTCTATTAATTTTGATGATTAAATGTGCAGTGGTACGCGGATTAAGACCCGCAAAAGGAACATTGCTGCTCCTCTGGACCCTTCAGCATTTGCAGATGCAGTAGTCCAGATTTATCTTGATAATGCTGGTGATCTGGTACTTTTTTTTCCATTTCAAACCAACATTTTTTAACTTATTTACTCTCTTACCCTTCTTTTCTCTAACACCGTTTGTTTTTTTACAGGAACTTGTTGCTAAGAACGTTGAAGCCGCAGATCTTAACTTCTCAAGATATGGTGATACCTTCTTTGAGGTATATTCTTTCCGTTTCCTTTATATATATATGTGTGTGTGTGCGTGAAGATTCTGTTTAAAATCCAGTTTCGTCACCACGCTTATACGCGTGAGTACCAATCGCTTAAGTGTCCTTAGCCCACACGTCAACATCTGGCCCGATTAAATATATTTAAGCGCTTTAGGTAGTTAATGGAAGTTAACGGCAGTTACCGACCGTTAACTGTTTAAATTTGAAAACTAGAACGTACAATGTTAACGGCAGTTAATGGCAGTTATCGGCAGTTAAGACTGTTTGATTGTTTATATCTGGATGACTTTGTTGAACTTTATCTCAATATTATTAATTGATGATGTGATTTATAGTTGAGAGAAAGTGTGATGTGAAAGACACGTGGCAGAAACTAATAATAGCGTCATATATACAGGTTGTATTCACAGGAGGTCGTACACAACCAGGTACGATCAAACCAGATGAAGGGGAACGTCACCCTTATTCCATAATAGAATGTGAGCCAAAACATGAAGGAATCTTACCTTCAGTTATCTACATTCAAAAGATCTTAAGGCGAAAGCCTTTTATGATCAAGAATCTCGAAAATGTCATGCAAAAATTCTTACAATCTCTTGAACTTTTCGAGGAAAATGAAAGGAAGAAACTTGCTATTTTCACTGCTTTAGCTTTCTCTCAGAAATTATCTGGTCTTACTCCTGAAGCTGTTTTCCATCCTTTGCTTAAAGACAACCTTGTAGCTAAAGGAATCGTGCTTAACTTTATCACTGATTTCTTTAAAGAGTATCTTATTGATAATAGCATTGATGATCTTATTTCCATACTCAAACGTGCTAAAATGGAGGATAATCTTCTTAATTTCTTCCCTTCTGCTAAACAAACTCCTGAAGCTTTCTCTGAGCATTTCACGTAAGTTTTTTTTATGTTATATTGTCTTTAAAGTTTAAACCTATCTGGATTGATATACTAAAGCTTTTGTGTTGTACTACAGAAATGAAGGGCTCATGGTTTTAGTTGAGTATAATGAGAAGAAGATATTTGAGGTTAAGCTTAAGGAGATGAAATCCGCTTTAACTACCCAAATAGCTGAAGAAGCTGATATATCCGAGGTTATAGAGACGGTGAAACAGCATGTTAAAGATGCGAAATTTCCGGATATCGAGGTGGTTAGGATTTTATGGGATGTATTGATGGACTCTGTTCAGTGGTCTGGGAAAAATCAGCAACAAAATGCTAATTCAGCTCTTAGACAGGTTAGATTTTACTTTGTTGGGTTGTGAGATGTTTGTTTACATATGATGTTTTGTTTATTGGTATATTAGGTGAAGACTTGGGCAAAACTATTGTTGACTTTTTGCACTACTGGGAAGCTAGAGCTGGAACTTATTTACAAAGTTCAAGTGCAATGTTATGAAGATACTAAGCTGATGAAGTTATTCCCGGAGATTATAAGGTCTCTTTATGATCAAGATGTTCTTGCTGAAGATACTATTCTTCATTGGTTTAGGAAAGGCTCAAACCCAAAGGGCAGGTATGTATATATAATCTTAATTGTTTGTGGAGATTAATGTTTTTGTTTTAACTTATGAATGGTGTTTGTTTATGTGTTGTTGTAGGCAAACATTTGTTAAGGCATTGGAGCCCTTTGTAAAGTGGCTTGAGGAAGCTGAAGAGGAGGATTGAGTGTGTTATCATCATCGTGACTGCGCTGCTGCTATAAAACAACATAACAATCTTTTTCTGGATATTTACAGTTTTTTAAATTTCAGACCTTTATGAAACAAGAAGATTATCTTATCTATCTGTGCGCTTTTGACCTTTTTCTTTGGATTTTATGTTCTGAATGAATGATTTCTCTTTTTCTTTGGATAGTATGCTCTGGTGTTGTAATATTAAATTTATGACTTTATATTGGTGTGTTCTTTTATTTGCTTTTTTTATATATTAGGGTCTTTGAATAGGGTTTTGAGGGTTGTGGGAATATGCATATAAAGACACACGTACGTGTGTCTTGTCTAGATAGTGAGATCCTAAAGACACACGTGGGCCTTGTTCAGATAGTGAACGAAACTCCTGATTTGGTGAACACCACTAAGTCAAAAAGTCAAAACTGAAAAATCTAGCTGTCTTTTTTTTTTGTTGATCTGTTAATTGAGTATTAAAGTCTTTAGTAGAAATTTACTAGGAACATTTTTCATCGTGTCTTTATTTATAGTTTATAGTAATATGTGCAAATATTATTTTGTCTAGCGGTATCTCAAGGTCAAAGCATGAGTATCATTAGGTGTGGATTCAGAATTTTCTGTATTAGGTTTTAAAATTAGAAGCTTTGAGTTCATCTAATTAGTGGTTTGGGGCATCATTAGGGGAAATTTCTATATATGTTACTCAATAGTAACTCCATGTTTCTCTGATAAATGGAACAAATTTGTATTGCGCCCAGGATCAATAGCTGCATCAACCCGACTCTCCTAGATCATCACTTATCTATTACCTTCATTAAAAAATAAAAAATAAAAAAGTTAAACTCTATTGCAATGTCCTTTGGAAATGTAAGTCCAATAATTTGTACAGTATATTTTTAGTTTGTCAAGATCATTCGTGTATCACTCGGACACGTAGAGAACTCTAGCTATGATTAATGATAGGTGTAGGATTTTTTTTTTAAGAAACCGTTTTAGTACTTCAACTATAGATATTTGATGTAGACATTAACTTTAAATAACTAACTATACAAACTTTTTTTCATAGGTTTGGCTCCCAATTTTTTATGAAAAATGAAAATAGAAGAGAAGAAAATTAGTATAGTTTAACAGCATCTTAATTCCATTTTGAACAGCCAAAAGCATGCAACTTTTATAAAAATATGGAAGTTTCCTTGTCATTTATATACTATTAGTAGTACTACCTCTATTTCATAATAATAGTCTTTTTGATGAAAAAAGAAATTATTCCAGTGTCAAAGTTATTATGAATAATAGATGATCTTTTTTTTATTCTACCATCTTTGTAAAAAATTTATTAACTAAATATTTAATTTTTTTTCGTCTAATTAAGAATATATGTATCATTTTGAATAAATTTCTTTCTATCTTTTAGTTTTTTATATGTAAAATTAATTCAATTATTATGGAATGGAAGTGTATATACATACCTACTTTCAGCCAACAAAAAAGAAAAGAAGTTATATACATATACATACACTAAACCCATACAACTAGTCTGATTACATACATTAAACACAGATTAATTACACATTTAAAAATGTCAATAGCATATGGATGCTTCAAGCCACTTATGATCTGCAAACACACCGGATCACTCTCCAACAACGCCAAATTATCCTCCGCCACTTCATTATCATTGAAATCATCATCATTATCATCATCTCACGCACTTGATGCTACGTACATTAAACGCGCGGCCGAGTTAGCTGACAAGTCCGCGGGCTTTACGGCTCCACACCCTAACTTCGGCTGCGTAATTACCACCTCCGGTGATCGAGGAAATGTTGAACAAGTTGTCGGGGAGGGATATCTCTACGCAGAGGGAACTACGCCGGCGGAGATGCAGGCAGTTGAGATCGCCGGCGAGTTTTCTAGAGGCGCCACTGCTTATCTCAATATGGAGCCCGGTGATTTTTATGCTGATCGTTCAGCCGTATCTTCCCTCGTTAAGGTATATATTCAAATATTATGTATAAAAGCTCTGTTTTTGTATGTTTACTGCTGATTAATTTACTTTTAAAATTCGTATCTTCTTCATGTTAGACCTAATGCTAGAAAAAATGTCGATTTTAAAGTAAAAATTTAATGTGACTGATGCAAATTTCTTAGGCAGGAATCAGTAGAGTTGTAATTGGGATTAGGCATCCTTTGCAACATCTTCGGGGAAATGCTATAGACGCACTTAGAGGTGAAGGCCTGCAAGTTGATGTATTTGGAGAGGATTTACAAAGTACAGCTATAGAGGTAGTAAAGGATGTGTTTTTTTGCTTATTCATTGATTATCTTTTTAAGTGTTTAGATAGGATTAATTGCATTGGCCACCTAGGGGAGGATCCAAGTATCTTTCAGACTAAAATAAAAATCAATCTTGAAATGGGACTAACTATTTTTCAGATTGAAATTACACTTGAATTGTACAATTTTTTTTGGGCCAAAGCGTGCATTTGAAGGATTTTCCTGGCTAATATGTGTATTCATCCCCTGAGTGCATTTAAAATAGTTTGCCTTGAATCTCGTATGTACATATTTGACGATATAATGCTTTGTCTATCTCTTAAAGCCGGTGTGGTAGGCAGTAAAACATGCTGCTAAAATAATTTTGTTTATAATTTTCAGTAATTTGGGTACGAGCAAGTTGGAAGTGATTTAATAATTTTATTGTGAAAAAGCAAAATACACTAATAGGGGTTACTTATCATATACATATTACATAGAGTTGTGGAGGTACGGTAAGAGAGTCTGATATAAAACAGTAAATTTTTTGCTAAATATGCGGATTGAGCTATGATTATTGTAAGATCTCAAGGTGGAACAACTTGATCGTTTAAATTTAACAACTTTGTGAGATTCAATATGAAAACTCCCTAAACAATAGAGATACTAACAAAACTAGAGGGACTATATTGCAATATAAGTAAACATAAAGGACAAAACATTCAAAACACATCCTTAAGCTTCCAAGCCTGAGCAACTTGCACATTAACCACCTTTGAAATAAACTTCTACTATGATGTTAAAAAAGGAAGGGGAAAGACCCAATACAGACCCAATTATCAATCATATATAAAGACATCTTACTTAGTTTGACTACGGAGATTATGGACCTTGCCATCTCAGCATGTTTCAAATGCTCTTGAAGCTGACAAACTGAATATGCCTATTCTTCAACATTAAGATAATATTTTCAAAAAACTTTTTCAAGCGTATTGTTGAGGATGTTTCTGATTATGACATTCAGGTTTGTTAATTTTTAGGAAGCTTTGAAATCGTGCCTTCTTGTTAACGCTCCGTTGCTCTATAGAGCTGCTAATCGAGTCCCTTACTCTGTCCTCAAGTACGCAATGACCCTAGATGGTAAGCATAATACGTATTATATATATTATATATATATGCCCATTAGGGCCCGTTCTTATAATCTTACACATAGGAAAAATTGCGGCAAGTAGTGGACACTCTTTATGGATAAGCAGTCAAATGTCTAGAAGTCAAGTATTGGAATTACGTGGCAGAAGTAATGCTGTAATTGTAGGTGGAAACACTGTACGCAAAGATAGTATGAATCTTCCTCACCTAGATAACTTTTCACTTTTTTAAAATTGTATTATAATATTTAAACTTGGTAATTCAATCAGATCCACGTTTAACTGCAAGAAATGGAAATGGACATACACCTACTCGAATCATATTATCCCCATCTTTTGATCTTCCCGATGAAGCACATTTATGGGATATTCACGAGGCACCCACCATTATTGCAACTCAAAAAGGTGCAAATGTGGGTTTCCAAAACATTCTTGCTTCTAAAGGTGTTCAAGTGGTGGAGTTTAACGAATTAAATCCTAGAAATGTTGCGGAATATTTGTATAATCGAGGTTATCTTTCACTTATGTGGGAATGTGGTGGGACCCTTGCTGCTTCTGCTATTTCATCTAATGTCATACACAAGATACATGCGTATGTTGCTCCTAAAATTATCGGAGGCAAAAACGCACCCTCACCTGTTGGTGAACTTGGTATGGTTGAAATGACACAAGCTTTGGAATTAAAAGATGTTCAGTATCAACAAGTGAGAGTCTAATTTTTATATCTCTTTTAATCTTTTTACTAACTTAGTTAATACTACGAAAATTGAAGGTTGGACCTGACATACTTGTAAGTGGATTTCTTCAACCAATACCTGACATGACATCTGTCATTCCATTAACCAATGAAACTTCTGCAATTATAAGTATAATATCCATCAATAAGACATGGGAACCTTATGGGTTTTTTTCAAATTTTTCTCCTCATCCAATTACAATGCCTGATGAGAACGGAAATAATTTTACTTGGCCAACTGTAGAGCATTATTACCAGGTCCGACATTTTTTTCTTACTTTTCTTAAACTTGTTTTGTTCAACCTTTCATTAATGTGCAGGCACAAAAATTTAAATTTACCACGGTATATGATCCTCTAGCTAGAAACTGTTTGGAAGACATAAAACATGCAAAAAGTCCTGAGGAAGCTGTGAGGTTTGGGAAGTTAATGGAGAGTAAACACCCTGATTTGGTAAAAACAATGTGATACTCAACTCATTTTTTACAGTTTGTAATCTCATAAAGTTTGATTTTTGTAATGCAGGTTAGATCTGATTGGGAAGAAGTTAAATTTGATATTATGTACAAGGCCTTGAAATGTAAATTTACTACCTACACTAAATTATATTCGATGCTAATTTCAAGTGAGAGGTCTGTTCTTATAGATGGTGGGAGACTGAATTTTCTTGGGCGATTATTGATGAAGTTGAGGTCAGAGTTTTTAGATGAAGTTCGAGTTTCTCAAGAAATAGAAAATGAACTTGGAAAATTATAGTATAGTTTGTTGACATTTTCTATTTTCTCTGTGGCCATTTTGTTTTCTTGATTGATCTCATGTGTTGGAAATTTATTTTAATATATTTTTAGTTTTTTCTTTTTACTGACGGATCCATGTGTTTATATAATTATTACAAGTATGGGGACTTTGGGGATGATCTTCGAAATCACATGCAATATCAAGCATGGGTGGATTTGACAAGCTGTGAGGAAATGAGTTTTTTTGAATATTTCAACTCTAATCATTGGTTTCTTCAACGTACAAGGATTTTCTTAGATATTTACAATCAAACAAAATTATTTAAGAGCACCTTGTTTTGCTGTTAGACATGACTAATGTGAAAGGAAATATTACTTTAAAAAGGTTTCTAGAAAGCTTTTATGCCCAACTAAGTTTTGTTGACCTTGATTAACTTGTAGCGAAATTGAGAATTTACAATAGACGCAAGACCCACGAGTTTCTATTTCTTATAATGGTGGTACCTTTTTGATTATTTTTTTGTTAATGTCTAACAAATTCATGCAATTATATGTAGACATATCAGCCAATTAAATCTAATAATCCAATAACTTATTCCTAAAAAGTCTAACCTATTATTTCATCCCAGAAAAGTCCAACGTTTTAATAGATATACCATCCTTACCCCTATAGTTAATTGATCTTATCAGATTTCTTTCATAATTATCTCAATCCATATATATCATTTTGTAACTATCTCAATCCATATATATCATTTTTGTAACTGCTTCCACTTTTATGTCATATCTAATTAATCCTACAATTAAAAAAAGAAATTCATTCATATATTCCGCCATACCTTGCAAACGAGACTAAGCAAATCGCTCGTCTTACCAGTATTGATGGAACAACAATATATACAACAAGTCTAGCAGAAATCACATAAAAAAATCCGAGCTCCTGATGTCATCGCCGCCTTCGAGTTCCTACTGCAGGCTCTTTCATGGATGCATTTTCACGAGCTCCGATCGAGTACTACTACCACGGCCATGGCTAAGAAGAACGAGGCGGCTTGGCTTTTGAAGAAGGAGTCGACCTGGCTGCACAGATTTGCATTTGAAGTCATGATTAATAGTTTACCAGAGAATGGGTAAAGTGTTTGGGAAATGAACACGGTGGTTTGATTTATGTCTTGATAGTTCATACTCTGGTCTTGATGGGGTATACACACTGTACATGAAAAAATCAATATTCTGTTTGATGGGTTATGTGTGGAATATTAGTGGTGTGCTTGTTAATATCGGTGGTCTGTAATTACTGGTGTTTGGACAAAGTTCATACTCTGGTCTTGATGAGTTGTTTTTTAACTTGTGGTGGTGTAACAAACAAAAACAAAAGGGTATACACACTGCACATGAAATATTCAATCTTATGTTTCTAATGAGTTATGTGTGGAATATTAGTGGTGTGCTAGTTAATATCGATGGTTCGTAATTACTGGTGTTTGGATAGTATGAAAAAAGTTGGGTTACCAGGGTAGTTGTGGTGGCGTGTGTATAGAATTTAACGGGTTATATACGACAGATTGGACTTTGATCTGATTACCCCGATTACAATAAAAAAATATTAAAGATAATCGTTGATATCTATTCGTTTTATTCGTTTTGTTTTGTACTTTAATTTAATGTTTTTGGATTTTTTTTGTCTTGATATTAATTGATTCATTGCATATAATTAGGAAATTGGTTTTGCTAAGTCAAAAGATATTAACGGAGCAGAAGGGCAATCCAGACTTTTTGGATGGGTTGGACCTGATGGGCAACTGACTATAAGTCGTGGACTCTGTTAGTCAATCACCCATGTTATAATAAATATCATATTTTTTGATAAGTAATTAACTTTAGCAAAAATATTAAATTTAGCAAAAATGGAAGAACAAACTGAGTTATAAAAACATATTATAACTCAAAAAATTATAAAATAAATAATTTTTTGCATAACGACATTTTAGTTGTGTTACAAGGACATTATTAAACAAAAAATATGATATATAACTTTGGCGAAAGTGCAGTATTTGCCCTATATCTTTAACATTGTCACAATACGCCCTTTGATGAATTTTTTTGTCACCTTTAGCCATTTTTTCGATTTCTGTTACTTGACCGTTAGTCAACGCCATCTGGCGCCACGTCAGTGCCACCTCACCGCCACGCCTGCTCCACATAGGCATGAGGTCAACCGCAATTACATGTCATATTTTTTAATCTTTTTTAATCTTCCTTCTTCTTCTTCTTGCCGCCTCCACCATCATCAATCGAACCCAAATTAAGGTTCAAAATAGCACAATTAAATGAATCTATTCAGAGAGCTTCCCATTGATTCAGGGAAGGTGAGGATAAGGTTGTCTACTTCCTTCATTCTAGTGGTAGATGCAACAGATTATCCACCAAACTTCATGACACATGTTGATTCGTTAGGTGAAACTTTTGAGATTTGATTTGAGATTTTGCTACTTGTTTCGAGCACATCAATGGAGGATCCATTGCAGATAACTTTGAATACTTGATGACGACAATGGAGTGGTGAAGGAGTACTTGTTCAAATTGGAGACGATGGTGATAAGGAAGGAAAGGGGAAACAAATTTTGACTTAACATAAAATATGGTCTGATAACGACTGCTATTGATATTTGGATGAAACAGAGGTGATAAACTCTTCCTTTGTGATAAAACCATCCCTGAATCAGTCATTATGCTCTCACTCTTAGCTTCATTCAGACTCCCCTTCTTGAGGATCCTTAACATCGATGGTGAATCTATTTATTTTTGTGGTTTTACAACACAGTTTGGGCTGAAATTCTCTGTTGCTACTGATCGTTTTGATTTCCTTGGAGAAAACCCAACTTGACTTAAGAATTTTAATGGCGTTTTGACATCTAAATCCCTGAACCCACAAAGAAGATTTCAAGATTTAGGGCTTTTCTATACCGGTGCTGCTTCTTCTGCAAGACCTTTCATTAGTTACAAGCATTGATAACCTCCAGCTCTTCATGTAACGGAGTTTTCTTTACTTCAATTACACATTTTTTAACACTTTGCTGTTGGAGTAGCTCTTGATTAATCCCTTTATTGAGTTTTGTACACCAATCATACTTGAAGTGAGAGAAACAACGTGATGTGTCATATTCAATTTCTTGTAAAATTATCTTGCTTGATTTATTTTGCAAGGAGTTTTGATGATACACAACCCATTTGTTACAGAAAACGGGAGTGGGAGAAGAAAAATCCAATTAAGGTTGTTTCTGAAATTAGGCGTGGATATTTACTCTAGCAATTGACTAAATGGATATTTACTCAAATTGATGATGGTGGAGGCGGCAAGAAGAAGGAAGATTTAAAAAAATTAAAAAAATGATTTAAAAAAATTAATGACGTGTAATTGATGTTGACCTCATGCCTAGGTGGAGCAAACGTGGCGGTGAGGTGGCACTGGCATGCGTCAAATGGCATTGACTAACGGTCAACTAACAGAAAATCGAAAAATGGCTAACGGTGACAAAAAAAATTCATTAAAGGGCGTTTTGTGATAATTTTAATTATATAGGGCGGATACTGCACTTTCGCCAAAATTAAAGGGCATCACAGGGGTTTCACCCTTTATAAATATAAGAGTTTTATCTTCTACTTGAAGAACAATCTAAGTTATAAAAAATAACACAGTGGTGACATTGTTACGTCGCTATCTATCAAGCACATTAGCAAGGTTGAAACATATTATTACCTTGTAGTTTGATTTTCCAAGCCTTCCTACAATTGCTAGGAACTCATTATGCTTGGACCATATATTGAAAAACTTGAAGGAACAAGGACTCTTCTTGGGTAGGAAACCAATGTTGACTTGTAAGGCACAATCCTCTGAGGTTGGGGGTGAAATAAAAAGTACATTAGCTTGGATATAATCAAGTCAATTAGTGTTTATAAGAAATCTACTAATCCTGCTAACTCTTAGATGAATTGAACTTTTATTATTCCATGTATAGAAATTGCCACAAGTTTGATTCTAAAAAATACATGCCTCATCAGACAATCAATAATTTTGTGAGTACAAATAAAGATAGAGTCGCAATTGAGCATGTCCTCAACTCTAAGGATTTCATTGAAGTCTCGAATGCATCCAAACTTGTCATTCTTGTAAGTATGACTCCATTTAATATATCTTGTCACATAATATCCCTCTCTTTTTCATCATTACTAGCATACACAACACAAAAAATATTTTTAATGTCATTAATCAAATTCTGCACCTCAAAAGTATAGCCTGAAAAAAGACTGCAATGTGCTTGACTTCTATGTATTTATCTTTCCATAGAATCCAAACTCTTCCCTTAGGATCTTTAGTATAGTTGTGAAGTATATTATAATGTGAAAAATACTCACTAATAATCTTGTTCATCTTGTTGAATCTAACTTTTGTTTCCAATAAACACATCAACTGAATCTTTTTGGTAAACATGAAGTTCAAGACATCTAATTGTCTAAGGGTCATGTTTAAACCCCTAACATTCCACGATCCTAAGATCATGGATCATGACGTTTGACCTTATTCTCCTTCATTGTTTGTCCATAACATTATAATCCAATGTAACAAAGGGCTATTAAAAACATTGAAAGAATTGTTATTATAAGTAGTAGATATGTAACTACTATTAACATGTGCTTCACTTTGTTTAGCTCTTTTAGTAACATACTTTCATAATTCATCATCTTCACTTGGTAAGTTAACAATCAATCCTCAATTGAACTTCATCATTTGTACTAGTGATTATATCATTGATAGGATTTTGTTTAGAGACCTACATTTTCTTTTTAGTAGGGTTGCATATGGAATGACCAAACTTACCACGTCTAGTACATGTTATAGGTTTCCAATCATAAATTATATCCACATCGTGGAGACAGGTTTCCCTACATCCATATAGAAATTGTTTGGTATATCACAAATCATATTAACTTCAACACAAACACGAGCACATCCTAATCTTGTTCTTGACTCAGCGATTGAATCAACCTGTAATGGCTTGCCTACACCACTAGCAACATAATCCAAGCCCTCTTTAGTCCATAATATCATAAGGATATTTTTCAACTTAGTCCATAATGGAATGTTGCTGCAGTCCATTATTTTAAATTGCATATCAGCTCTCTATTCCTTTAAAAACAAAGGCTTAGCCCCAACATGCCACATTTGCTCCATACCTCGTTACAATTTGATTTGTCCATAAAACCAAACACATACGTGTTGCCATTAGATTTCACATCTACTTTAGCAAACTCTTTACACTGATACTTCACAAAGTTTAAGATCATATAAGAGGGTGGATGAGAGTCTATGATCTTACCCACAAGACATTTGTCCCAAATCATAACACCTTCCTCTAAAATCGTTTGAGGAGGATTAATAATTGTTTTACCGTCGTGTTTGATATGTTCATGAAACTCTAAATTCGGATTAACTTTGATATTGCCTTCAAATAAGCTCTTCCAAGAAGTATTTAGTTGATTACTTTGTTGTTGTTCAACTATAACTTCAGGAATATTTTCTTTGGATTTATCTTCGATTTGAGAAACATATTTGCTAACACTTTGCGTATCTCTATTGCCATTATTATTAGTAGTAGTATCAGTAGTAATATTAGTCTTAGTAGCAGTAGATTTGGATGAACTCGCTTTTAATTTCGTAGGTAAACCTCTATATTGTAAGTTTACCCTTGAAGCAACAACTTTTTTCTTTGTTTGATTGTTATCCTTAAAAATCAGGAGAGTAATGTCTTTTTGGGTTTATTTTTTTGTTAGAGCCATGGGAAAAGATCAAGAGGAAAAGAAAGCAAAAAGAAGAAATGAAAAAGGTGAAGAGAAGAGAGTGGTAGAGAAGAAAGAAGTTTTTTTAGATAGATGATTTATTGAATAAAGATATGAATACTTTGTTAGATCTCAGATAATTAGGAAATAACAAAAGATTTGGTGTGAATGATGAGCAAAAAGTGCATGGAATTGAGTGAAAAGCTGAATGATCCAAAAAACAAAAAAGGAAAGAAGAAAAACGCGTGAGACTTCAACGCACTTTAAAAACAAAAGCAGTATATGTGTGATAAGCGCATACCACCGAACACGCGCATACCACCGAACACGCGCGTGATAAGCGCCTAACCCCGAACATTTAGTTAAAAAAGAAAGAAAATTAATATTAAAAAAGACGAAAATTATTATTATTTTTTATAGTTATCTAGATATCAATTTTTTTGGGTTAGGTAAACGGTTGTATTAATAAAAAAACTGTACAATATATAAGAGAGTTACCTACCTAAACCAAAAGGCTAAAGATAGCAACTAAGAAGCTAAAAACGACTACCTCATACTAATACTAATACAAGCTAATCGTCCACCATCACCTTAAAACGAATGATGGGGGTAACAAGGAAAATAAAATGGAAAAGATGCACCACTTAATTTCCTTGATAACCGTTTCTCTAGATGAAGGATCACCTCTTATAACTAGGCGATTTCCCGCTTTCCAAATACAATACACGGTAGCTCCAAAACCAATCCTCCATGCTTTTCTCCTCCAATTTTCTTTAGCTTTAAGTTTTTTGAGCCATTTCAAAACACTTAGTAGCGTATTCATCTCCTTTTACAATCCTAGCCAAGACTTTATCTCCAACCAAATAGCCCTCGAATAAGCACAATAAAGAAAGAGATGTTTGTTTGACTCAAAATCTTCTCCACATAAATTACAAAGAGGATCCAACTCCAAATAAGTAATACGATCTTTAGTTTTAAGCCTCTCTCGCAAAGCCACCCATACAATAATTGCATGTTTAGGAAATACACACGAGTCCCAAATAATATTTGCCCAAGGTTTTATATAATATTTTCGACGGAATAAATCATAATTCCTTATTCGATATCCCAAGTGTAATGTGACTCGGAATTCTCGAGGAAAACCACAAAACCAAAATACTCTCTCGGTCTTCCACTCTTAAGGACTCACGAATTACATTCTTTGACTCCAAACATTAGATTCAGATTTAATCTAATGTTAGAATGAAACTTTTATCCCATTTTTTAATGATACGAGTACTATCAATTTTAAAGACTAACCTTTTGAACAAAAGAAAAAACAAGACTAACCTAGAAACAGGGCGGACAAGAAACCGTGTAGCTTAGAACAAAACAAAAAAAAATAGCAGAGTGTCCTAGGCTCTTACCCACCGGGTCGCTCATGATGTCCGGCCTTGCGGTCTGAACCGCCCGGTATTTATCATGTTAGACTGTTGACTCTCTTCCCTCCACATCTCTCTCCTCTCTCTCCCTATATATAAAATTACGGTTCTCTCTCCTTATCATCTGTTCATTGCGATCCTCTTTAGCTCCCATGTGTTTCTGTACCTTTTCACTCTTTCTAGCTCTCTCCAGCTGAATCTTAATTTTTCTTTCATACTTTTTTGCTAAAACCCGCACCTCCCTTCTTCACTTTAAATATCATATATTATCGAGAAATCATTCTTACAAAATTTCAGTATACAAAGATATTGATTCCTCGATGTATGGCCCTCTTCTGATTTGATCTATCAAAGAAGACGTTTGTTCAGTCCTAATTTCGCGAAATTAGTAATTCATTTCTGTTAATTTGACAGAAATGAAATAAAAGGGTATTTAGAATTCTTCGATTTCTGGTTCAAAGAAGTGGTAATAGAGAAAAATTAAGGTAAAAATGTTGAATTATTGGAAAAGGTGAAATTTACTGTTAGATCTTCCCTTTTTGCTGTATACCCTTTTTAAATTATTCTATATACAATGCAATTGTTTATGTTATATGATATAATGGATAAGAAGAATAAAGGTAGTGGATAAACTGTTACAAATTGCCTAATTTTTATAATATAACTGTTTTCACTATTTAGATCATAGACTTGTTGTGTCCACCATCTGTATACAAAGAATATCTTTTTTGGGCTTGATAGGTAATAGCGAATCGGATTCTTTTTTGCAGTGGGTATTTATATCAGCCGGAGCAACGGAGGGTTCACCAGAAATTCGTGGTGCTGACTGTATAGGTGGTCTGGATTGCATACTAAATGTAATCAGGGCCCTAAGAATGGGTTCCTGCTTAACTTCTGAAAGCAGGACCCCTATCCCTGGGTCCCCTACTACTCCATTAGGGGTTAGGAAGAAGAAGACCCCTAAGAAGAGACTTGGATCAGCACCTAGGAAGGAAGATTCACTCCATAAGATTCCTGGTCGTATGTTTAGTAATGGTTATAGTGATGTGGCTTCTATGTTTACTCAACAAGGGAAGAAAGGAACTAATCAAGATGCTATGATTGTTTGGGAGGTTAGTTTTCTTTTTTGCCCTCTTTTATCTTTACTGTATGTGAATAATCATGATTGATTATCTATTATTACAGAATTTTGGTTCAAGAACAGACACAATCTTTTGTGGGGTTTTTGACGGACATGGTCCTTACGGTCATTTAGTTGCAAAAAGAGTACGAGATTCTCTTCCTGTGAAACTAAATGCACATTGGGAAGTTAACTTAAAAAGTCAAGATGTTTTAAAAGAAAACAATCTCAATCTATTGGGTTCCATAAGCTCCGACAATTCTTCAATATTATCATCTGACTCAAAGGTTTCCATTGATGTCCAAGAATCCGAACCAGAGTTTTTTCAGATACTCAAGCAGTCATTTCTCAAGTCTTTTAAGGTCATGGATAGGGAACTCAAAATGCATACAAATATCGATACTTTATGCAGTGGAACTACAGCTGTAACCATGGTGAAACAGGTGTTTTTCGTTACCATTACTGCTTTTAAATTTCTGTAATTGTCATTCTGACCGTTGGATCATTTCATTAACAGGGTCAAGATCTTGTGATTGGACATGTGGGGGATTCAAGAGCTGTATTGGGTACTCGAGATGTTAATGATTATCTTACTGCTGTACAGTTAACTATAGATCTCAAACCAAATCTACCAGGTTTTTCTTGTTTTCTCTTTGTTTTTATTAGGGTTTGTAAAATGGAAAATATATTCTTATTACTTGTTTGAACTACATAGCTGAAGCAGAAAGGATTCGTAAATGTAGAGGACGTGTATTTGCCTTAAAAGCAGAACCGGATGTTTATAGAGTTTGGTTACCTGAATATAACTCTCCAGGTTTAGCTATGGCACGTGCTTTTGGAGACTTTTGTTTAAAAGACTTTGGTCTTATATCCAAACCAGATGTCACTTATAGGCGTCTTACAGATAAGGATGAATTTATAGTCTTAGCATCAGATGGGGTACGAGATTTTGATTACAATACTTGTTAAATTTATTTATTTTATAAAATTAATTAATATAATATTATTGCATGATAGATATGGGATGTTCTTTCAAATGAACAAGTGGTGAATATTGTTAGTTCAGCTCCACGTTCATCTGCAGCTAAAGTACTTGTTGAAACAGCAGTTCTAGCATGGAAAACTAAATACCCAACTTCTAAAATTGATGACTGTGCAGTTGTTTGCCTATTCCTTGACTCAAACTCAAACAACAATTATTCAACTGCTTCATCAGAGAAGAAACAAGAATCTCCAACTGAGTTGACTCGCTCTGATGAGGAGTTGAAATACGATGAAGTGGGAAAAGAGTGGTCAGAGGCAGCACTTAAAGGAGTAGCTCGTGTCGATACTTTGGTCAACTTACCAAGGTTTGACCCAAAGGCGCGTAAAGGATAAGTTTAAGTGTTTAAGTTGTTTTGTATTGTTTTATTTCGTTTATTCTATTGTGTTTATGGTGACCCAGCTATATTTTAGAGTGTCTGGGAATCATTTGTCTCTCCCTCTCACTAGTCCTTGGAGTTTTGTAAAGAAAGATCCAAACTATTGGATACTTTCGCAAGATAAGTATGTTATAATGGTGTTTTTATGAATGATGTGATTGATGATGATATAATGTGTGGTTAGACATGGTTATTTTCTTTTGTGGTCCTTAAAGTTTTAGTATCTTCGTAACCATACAAGTTCTATTTATCCTCTTGAGTGTTAGGTATCAACTGGTGGAAAAAAAACAAGGACATAATAAGAAATTAGATAGTGACTAGTGAGAGGAAAAATAGTATGTGGGCTGCAATAATCTGTCAATTTATGGAAGGAAAAAACAAGGTTTTTTATGACATAGTAGATAAGTTTGTAATATATATTTGAACATATAACACAGTAACACAGACAACAACAGATGAAGGAACATTAAGATAAATTAAGGGAGAGCTATAGGATAATAGCTCAACTATTTATCAACCCACATTAAAGATAATGTTTAAGTACACGTAGAGTAAATTATCTGGATTTCAATTCTCATCCTATGAAATTCCCAAGCATGATGATGATAATAGCAAGTGATGAGAATATAGTGAATGTAATTCCATTATTTATACGAGATACTGATGAAATATCATGAGCACCCACGGAATACACATTTCCTGTAGTTTCATCTTTCACTTTGATGTTCGAAGAACCTAAAAAAATTTAACAAACAAGAGTGAATATTTAAGCATTTTCTTATCTTTCACTTTTACTAACACTAAAAACACAAAGATGATGAAGATTGTTTTACTGACAGTTATATTCAGCCCATCCAATAGTCTGATTTTCAAGATCATACACGAAAAGCTTGTCTGATAATACAATATCTGCATTTAAGAGATTTAAATGCAATTAATGTTTAAATTTTCAACTTGACATTTAAATGAGAAAGCAAAAGCATACCTCCCAACAAAGTTACTTGCTTCCCATCCCTTGTTTGCATTGCTTTATTTTGCCAACCCACACAATATTCACCTTCCTGTACCATTTAAAATTAATATTTAATTACTTTGTTTCCATTAATATTAACAATTTTTTTTTTTAACATAGTATTATTGTCCAATTTGATTTTGATTTACGAGTAAAACAATTCAAATCAGCATGTGAACCACAGATTTATGTATAACTTGGATTCAATAAGACTTACTGATATTTGGAAAAGATAATCATGTGCATAAGCATTCAAAGTGGCTGAATTATCGAAATGGAAAGTTACAGTTGGAAATTTCTTATCAATGCTGCACAAGCATACCAAAATTATATTAACACAGCAAAATTGATGACTTTCGAACTGTTTGGGAATGTTTTTATCTAAAGTGTTTTCATTACCTGTCCTTGTAAAAGAAACATGTGAACTGCTCTTCAATTGTATGAGTTTTCATGCCAGGGTTAGCTCCCATAACCTAAAGAAAAACATATTGTAATATTTTGACAAAACTCCACTAAATAAAAACTAGAGTAGATTTATTATTACCTTACTCATAAGTGCATCATAAACATCATTTGGAAGATAAGCTAAAGTTGTACCACTATCAATTATTGCACCAGTCCCTGATCCAGAGTCAAATGGATCACTAGACAACTCTAAAGCATCACCACCCACCTCAATAGACTTCAACAACACATTATAATGTGGCCTAAAATACAAATAATCCAATTAACATATAAAAATATCGTATTATAATAAAATAAGAAAAATATTACGTACTGATTTGGTATCATAGGGGTTGTTTTAACTTTAGGTTCAACTACTTGTCCCATAGCAAATATCCCACCTCCATGTTCACTATCCAAACAATGAGAAAATATCCTTTTTGTCTTTTTAGTTGAAGCTAATTGTGAAATAATCGATGAATTTGATTGACCAAATCCTATTATTCCATCAACTGCTTCAGTAGATGAACCCAATTCTCCAGATTGTTTATTTGAACACCCAAAAGCTACACTTCCGTTAAGGTAAGAAGTTTGAGAATTTCCCGAGATTTGATCAAATCTAAAAGTATCTCTAACAAAATAACCAGCTGTTTGACTTCCATCACCATAAGTAACAGCAAATTCACATTGCATACCAACTTTACAATCAGCAGAAATACCATTAAATATTACCGAACAAAACTCCGAATCACAACCTATTGCTTTTCCAGTTGAAGAACTATCCAAGTCATAAGGTGTCAATTTTATCTGTTTTTTTTTAATAAAAAAAAAGTAGTTATAATAATTCAAGAATATTGAATATGAAAGTGTAAAGTGTAAAGAAATTGGTATAACATACTCCGAGGCTGCTTTTTGTAGGACACTTGTCACAACCTGCACAATTTACCCATAATATATCGCTTCCTGTATCGACTTGAACGTGATAATCTTTTGGAGGAGTACCGATCGAAAGCTTCGTATAATAAAGACTGTATACAAGATTAACGGTCCAGATTTAGTATCACACGTGTACGATAATACGACAAAAACTCGATTTTTAATTAACACTTGAGCTTCGTAATCGATCGTATATATACGACAAAAACTCGATTTTTAATTAACGCTTTAGCTTCGTAATCGATCATATATATACGACAAAAAGAGTACGATGTTGTAATAAAGATTTTTAATGACATTATAAGAACTTTCCAAGCCTATTTTAAGTACCCGCCATCATTTGAACTCACCACCCCCTTAATTTTTCCCTGCCCTTCATATAATTTAAGCTACTTAAATCCATGCATATCATTAAAGATGTTGAATTCACACTTTCTTTCATTTCTCGGCTTGTAATTACACCCTAGATATACTAATCATAAAGAAGTAATATTAAAAAAATTATATTGGATCTATAAACTTTATATCCTTTATACAGGGGAGGATCTAGAAACTATTCATGGGTTAAAAGTGTGACATGTAATTAATAATTGTTTCTTTTTCAAGGTTAATTGATAATTAATGATGAATTTAAGGAAACAATCATGAATTACTGCTTTTGTATACACAATCATAACTTAATTATATGCATTTATGACAATTCAAGTCATATTTCATTTTTAAATTAGAAATGAAAACAAAAAAAGGAAAAAGATTTGAAATACTTACGCGGTATCGGTTGGCAAGCCATTACCACCTAGCTGAAAATCAATAGCAGCTAGGTTTCTACCGTGACGACGATTATCATGATCCCTAAGTGCAGTCAAAGATGACCTCTCGCCACCACGAGCACCATATTTATGGTGTACCTTAAACACCACGTTAGCTTCTGCAACACCGACCGCCACCGCTACCAATATCAATAAAAGAACAAACCCACATCTTCTTAGATCCATTATTAACACTAAAACACGGTTATCAATGTGTGTGTATGTATGTATGTATATATGTATACAAATATGTATATGACGTATGAATTAATAAAGAATCTCGGCTATGGTTTGTATTTATCAAAATTGGATTTGTTTGTTTATGGGTATGTTAAAAAAGGGAAAAATGATAAATCCAGATTGAATTGGAAAGGGGGGGTGGGGTGAGAAGGAGGCAAAAATTGGAGAAAAATAAGAATTTAACCGCAGAATGGAGAATGTGTAGCTTCAATAAAGTAGGCCGTTGGCCTCAGATGTATGAAAAAATAAAGTAAAATTCACTAAAAAGAAGGCTCTTTTTTCTTGTACTAAATGTATTAGATTGTTCAACGAAACCGCCTATATGAGTTTGCTTAATATAGTCAATCTAGCTCACGTTTTGTTTGTTTATATAATTATTACGTCGTCACGGAGTTAGCGTTCTAAATATGACAATAGATCTAACGAAAGGGCTAAATTCTCAAACTTTCATCTTTCATCATTCATCATTTTGGTATTTTGTTTGAGTTATAATCAGGTACTCTTTGATCTTTATAAGTCAACTATTTTTGTTGAAGTGATCATAATGAAATGTAGATTTCATAAGATTATTACAATTTACTAAATCGATAAAAAAATATCATTCGAAGATACACACGTTGTTGAAAAGTTAAACCAACAACGACAGACAAAATGAAATAAGTATCGCATAAGGGATTAACAGTGGTTGTGCTTCTATGTTCAGTATTGCAAGGGTGTTAATTCTTGTGGAAATGTTTGCTCGATCTTGTTTGTTAATGTTCGTATAGACGTACACCATTCTGATAGCGTGTTTAGGTGTCGAGATGTATTCCGGCATTTGTATAGAATTGTATGAAATATTTGGTATGATTTACTCTACGAAGTTACTATTTTTAATGTACAACATTGCTAATCTTTGTGGTGGTACTTAGTTTTTCTTGTTTGCTTATGATGGTGAAATTTTTAGGTAAAGTATGCAGGTGTCAGGGTTATTTCACCATTTGTATATTTCAGGCATGACATATTTAATATTAATTGTTGTACAAAAGATTATGTTTTGGTGTAGATAAATGGCATTGTGTGTATAATAAGATCATGGTGTATATCTAGTAAATTTAATATATGAATTAATGACAAATAATATGTGATAATACACAATCTACTTTCTTCGTTTTAGGGGAAACCTCAGTTGCATTGTTTGGACAGTTCCTCATATCTAATTTGAATTATCCCGTAAATCACACAAGAGTGTTAGCACATTCCGGAATAGGACTTCCGAAAGTACTCTTGCGCTCAAGAAAATTGAGTACTTGTGTAAGGATCCTCTCATCTGTAATACTCAAGTATTGAGTACCCCTCAGGAATGGACTGAAGGAGAATACTTTGTAGAGTATTGTATAATGAATAAGTTAATATCAATTATTTCAGTAGAAAGAGAGTGTTCATAGATTTATAGTATACCAATAACACTTGCTTTATCAATTTTATGATCTTTGTAGAGTAGTATGTCGATAGAAGTGAATTACACTTCTGATGACCATTAGAGAATGTGTACTGATTTAACTACATGTCATGTTAGTTTGATTGAAGGTCAAAGATGATTACAAATGATTGTTTCCCATTCTTTAAATGTCTTGTGGCCAAAGAAGTGTTTGTCATTGTATTTGAAGAATATTGTTATATTTTTGCAGTACATGAAGATTATTTTACGTCTTTAATGATATAAAACTCACTTGAGTTGTTTATAATACGCTTTAGCGACAATTAATATTCATCAATTTGTAAACATATTTAGAGAATGTGTACTGATTTAACTACATGTCATGTTAGTTTGATTGAAGGTCAAAGACGATTACAAATGATTGTTTCCCATTCTTTAAATGTCTTGTGGCCAAAGAAGTGTTTGTCATTGTATTTGAAGAATATTGTTATGTTTTTGCAGTACATGAAGATTATTTTACATCTTTAATGATATAAAACTCACTTGAGTTGTTTATAATACGCTTAAACGACAATTTATATTCATCAATTTGTAAACATATTTAACTCAGGGCGTTAAATTTTCTTTTTCCAACTCCTTGTTTATGATTTAGGAAGGACTTAAAAAAGTGTTTTTAGGCCCCTTAAAATAATTTTAATACATTTTTCAAACAACCCGATTTTTTAAAAAACACATATCTTATGTATTTATGAAAACTTTGAACTTAGTAAAAATATTTTCAAATAAACTCTAAGTTTGGACTAGTATTTTAGACGCTAGACCGAGAAATATGAATAGTGTTGTAGTATGTTTGTTTTGTCTTATCAACAAATTCCATGCTTCTAGATTCTAGGTGCGAGCATCCACATCTGTGGTACAAAACATAGGTTATATATTCAAATAAAGTACAAAATATGATTTATAAGGAAGAAAATCGACCATAATTGTCTTATTAGCAATTGGGGCAATAAGTTTTAACAGTTCTATCAACATGCTAATAATTCCACTAAAGGGTAACTTAAAAACACATAAAATTACCACTCTTACCCCTAATTAAACTATTACCTAATACTATATCAAAGTTAACAATTTGCATACACACACATATGTATATGTATATATATACATGTTAAATTCAAAAAAAAATGGCGACGATGACCAATTCAAACTGTGAAGGATTCAACTATAAACGATGATGGTAGAAAAAATTGATCAAAATGTAAATTTTTGGGTGACAATGACACGTCTCTATTTGCTGAACATAGAATATCAGTATAGTATGAGATCAGGGTGATGCTTGGAGTTGATGGTGATGATGAAGCTATGATGCTATGCTGAGGCCCAGGATGAACATTGATGTGATACTATGATAGTGATGCACATGTATGTGTGTTAAGTGAATCAAAAGTTTGTGGATATCAAGATCAAAGGTTGTGGAGATGAAGATCGAAGGTTGTTGGATTTTTCGATGAAGACGATCGTATGTTTGTATATGTAGATGGTACACATGCATGAAGAAGATGATGTTGTTGGATAACGTTGTGGAGTTGAAGTGAGTGTGTCGGAGAGTAAAATGAGGGATTTATGGAGCTGCATGGTGATGGTGATGTCATGGTTCTAAATCTTCACGATGATGGTATGTATGAATATGTGTTTAATCGAGTGAAGGTGTGTTAATGGCACAAAGGTCGTGAATTGTGTGTATACGTGTCGAGGTGTATGTATGTATATGTTTGTGGGTGTATATGCATGCAGCGATATTAATGTCTTCAAATCATGAATGTAAGTTAATGGTTTGTGGAGTGAAGGGATAATTTAAGATGATTAATGATGATGAAGATGTACGATGAAATAATATTCTTTTTATTGAAAATACTACGTCATAATTTTTTATCTATTTTGCCTCCCTTTTATTTTTCTTTACGGTGTTTTTCTCTACTTACTGTTGTATCCTTATTTGAATTTAATTATCACACACATGAGATATCATTTAGTATGCTTTTAGATATATTTACATGATATTTATGGAGAAAATACTCTTAGTTATAATTATGTGATCAATATAATTGTTTAACGTGGATGCAAGACATGAAACTGAAAGTAGAAAAATTGAGAAGAAATCATCTAAGGAACGTACCAAATTCTATAGTCAAAGCACATTCAACTTAGTAAGAAGATGAGAAATCAGAAGAATACTTCACGAAGGTCGCCTACCTGTCACCTACATTTGCTAGGAGATACCTAGGAAAAAGTCAAAGTATAGAAAGAGGAACCTATTATGTCCTAATATTATAGTACTCTAACCTATTGTTTAGAATATATTTGGTATATTTAACCTCGTTACTTTATGATATTGTAGGATTTATAGGTAAATAAATATTTCCAACCCTTAAATAGCATACGAGATTAACATAGAGATATTACAGCTATATTAGGAAAGAGTATATTTTTGGCAAATTTTTAAAAAGAAAATAGAAGTTGGACATAGACCCAGAGTAAATAAGACTCGTTTGGACCAACCAAGTGGACCCAAGAAGAATCTAAATAGAGTCCGTATAGAGCCTAGTTTGACATATATGTCTTGGAAGAGAAGAAACAAGAGTCCAAGAATAAGAAGAGTCCAGGAAAAGAAGGAAGAAAAGAAGATAAAGACCAAGAAAAGTAGATAAATACTACAATTACTTTTTGTCACTATAGCCTTAGACTTATCTTATCTATATTTCGTATAAATAAAACTAGACTACATCTGGATAAAAGTCTGTCTGCCATTTTGGTAAGTAGTTTAACTCCATTACTTAGGTTGTTTTGGAGTAGGACTTATGTAATCATGAAATGTTTAGTTGAGTAAATAAGAACTCTTTTGAGTTTATTTACCGGTATTCTGATCTGCTACCCAGTTGGCGTCTTTTCATTCTATCACTGGTTTCTACCCACTTACTCAGGAGTTATAGGTAGTTGGAGACAATAGGTTATAGTGTAGGCAATGCATGACAAAAAGTTTTGAATACACGACATTAGCTTCTCGTTTGAAGGAAGGTTGAATGAGGAAAAATAGTCGAGTGTGAAACAAGGGTTGTAATGCTGAGAATTATGGAAAGGAAGGCTTGGTTCACAAAACGGTCCTCTACATTGACGGTCAGGTAAGTACTACATATACATATGATGTGTTGGCATATAGCCTCCCTTAATAGGTTGTTTTAATGTGACAAATTCTCTTGTGTTTAGTGTGCTAATTACTCTTGTTATACATATTCTATCTTGCACTCTAATTCATCAAAAAGCACATCTTTATCATTTAGATCAAAGCTTTATTGTTATATCTTATGAAACTAATTCTCATACAAATACTTTTAACCTTATCTTTGTGTACATTGAGAATTAGCTTTAGTGATCAACTACAAAGTTTCTTAGAATGATGTTTCCAACAATTCTCGTGAAGAAGGTTTTCTGATCCGAGCATCGTAGTGAAAGATATACTCATTAAAAGGTGTTTTAGACCTTTGGTGCGGTACACCGCACTATGGGCACGGTACACCGCAGATGTGCGGACCAGGGCACGGACCAGGGGGCTAGCCCGTCAGAGAGCAAGTGAATTTAGCAAGCTTGGCGCGGTGCACCTCACCAACCCCGCGGTGCACCGCAGATTAGGGTTTCCTGCAGCAAAATGAAGACAAAAGGAATAGATCCGTTGGGGATATTAATATATCCGTTGGAGACAAGTCTTATGACCGTTGGGAGCATTTTGCAGCTATAAATTGAAGGTCTTTCAAGGCTACAACTACACCTTCAACCCATATACACTTAGGGGCTTAATTGTTATCATCCAAGAAGGTGTCAAGAGCTATAATTGTCATATCCACTCAATTAAGGAGTTAATCCAAGGAGCTTCAAAGTTATTATCAACTCAAGAGAAGTTTTAAGCTTATAGTTATATCATCTCTTTAGGAGTTCATTAGCAAAGTAGTTTCACCCCTCAAACACTTTGTATTTATCCTCTTAAATCTAGTTCTTGTAATAGATAGATTAAGAGAGAATTTGAGTATCGGGAGTATACTCGGTGTCCTTGTGTTGTGATTACACAAGAGTTTCCTTCGTGGTTACGAAGAGGTTGTCCTTGTGTTGCGATAGCACAAGTGTTTGTCCTTCGTGTTATCGAAGAGGTTGTAAGGGTTATTGTGTTCTCGACCCGGTTAAGAGAGACACGGGAGCTTAGTGAAAAGCTTGAAATCCTAAGGAGGCTTCCTTAGGTAGTGGATGTAGGGAAACCGAACCACTATAAATCGTGTGTATCTTTCTATCCCTACTCTATTTACTTTCCGCACTTTATATGTTTGTTAATATGCTAGTATGAATATTGTGATATTGATTATCTAGTTTATCTAACATATTGTCATCTAGAGTAGTAAGAGATTAGAAACTCGTTTTACTTGTATCACTTATATATCGAACCTCTTAGCTTATCCATTGTATGATCCCTTAAAGAGTTTGATATATTAGTTGACTTAGAAGTTTCTTTCTTAAACTTATAATTGTCCAAAAGATTTTTAATTAGGCATTAATCTTATTAGTAATCCTATTCACCCCCCCCTCTAGGACTTTCATGATGTGCTGATGAGAGCATAGTATGAAATATGCCATCCTAAGTTAAAACTTCCCATTTATTTCCCTTAAGAAATGCCATCTTTAGAATCGTAATCAATCAATCTACAACCCCCATGCTTTAACGAATCTATAATTAGTCATTTTCTTAGATCATTCAAATTACTCAGTGGTTTGACCCTTAACATCATGTACGGATAGATAGGGAATATTCTATCGTGAGAATCATCTTTATAGTGTTTCCCTAAGAAATTGGCTACCTTATAAAATATATCAAAACCTTCTAGGAATGTCGCCTACCTCTAACTAGGTGACATGTAAGCGAGTTAGGAGGTTGTTGCCTATCTCTAGCTTGACAAAAGAATATGTGTATATATATATATATATACATATTCTTTTGTCGAGCTATAGATATTGTTTCTCAACATGAACTTGAGTCATTGTTCTTGTATGATACTAAAATATGGATAATGTTATATGATATTGCTAATATACTAAATATATTGTTAAGATATAGTTCCCCTAATAACACTAAACATATTTTGGAACCTATTGATAAAGTTGATTGCCAAATTGATATTTTTGACTCATTTGGTAGCTACATAAATTTTCTCATCATAGATAAAAAAACTTAATATATTTTGCAGTACCTTTGTATATGTGCCCTCTTATGATGATAATAAATATAATATCTTAGAAGAAATAGCTAACTATAAAATATAATTGCATGATCTCTAATATAATAACCGACCGAAGAAAGGATCTCCCATGGAATTTAATATGAGATTTTAACATGTATAGATTTAGTCATGAAAAGATTAGGGAAGGGAGGGTGGATGTATATGGACATAATTCATAACCTCATGAACACTATTATATCGATGATATTACATCTAATGGATGTTGATATACTTGTTCTAATAGACGACATAGATTTAATCTTATCAAATAAGTTATAAGTAGAAGTTGTGAGGATAATAATTGTACAGGTACATGCACAATCTTTGTTGTTTAGTACTAACCAGCTCATTGCTTTGTTTACTTGATGTCTTATGCATGTTTTTTGCCTTAGAGGCCACCGGAAAAGGTAGATCCAAGAGGGTAAATACCTCAAGATTTTTGAAGGAATTAATAGAGATAAGAGATGAAGGTTTCAAAGGAAAGAAGTAAGAAAAGAGATGAAGGTTGAGGACCAACCACTCAGCTCCGCCGATCAATGTACGCTCTAGCCGTCTAGGGTACCGCCTGCGTGGCCATACCAGGTGCATTTTTAGAGAGTGTTTAGGGTTTTCTTGTGTCTTTTATCCATTATACTCATTGTTATCAACATTCAGTTTGTTTTTCAGTTCAAAATAGTTCTTCTACAGATCAAAGAAGTATATGTTATTGGATTTACAAACACGTTAGAACCAATCTTTTACAAACTAGTTGCATTTTAGACTTATTGTTTTGAATTTCTTTTTAGTCTTAGTAGAGTCAATGATCAAGGAAGTATATGTTATTGTATTTACAAACAAGTTAGAACCAATATTTTACTTGACTTTAACTCATTTAATCTAGTTTTTAAAACATTAACAATTTGTTCAAAACTAGGTATAGTAGTATATTGAATTGCATATTTCACAACTTGATAAGTTTCAATAATAGAATTCAAGAGGGTCGTGCATTTACTAGTCTCATCCAAAGCATGAGTAGTACATTTTAGCACGAGAATCATTTTAAGAAACTAATCTAAATTTTCATCAATAAACCTAGTATAATCCATTTTGTAATTAAACAAAGAACTATTCAAGAAAGCTAAATTTTGAGCATAATGTACAACATCCAAGGATTTAAGTTTACCCCATAGTTCAAGCGCAGTATCAACTCCATCTACCTTTCCGATCACAGAGTCAGGTAGGTTTAGGAAAAGTATATTGTAAGCCTCATCACTGATGCATATGCCTTATCCAGCAAATCTTTGGTCCCCTTTTTTGATATCCTCTATAAAAGCACAAACAACCCTATGATGTGAAAGTAAGACTTCTATCTTTTTCTTTCAAAACACCAAAGTCAATTTTTTTCATCATAGACATACACCTTTATTCGAGTTGTTATCATCAGTTTATTACAAGCAATAAAGATATATAATTATCACTGAGTAAATCAAGAACTTCTCACTACTAGTAAATACGTTTTAAATTACAAGTTTGTAACCATAAAAGGTTTTGGAAACAAGATAGTCTCCAATAAAACTATAAATATTCAAAAAACTTTAATTTTTGAAAGATATAAAAAGTTACCAGAAAAGGTTTGAATCCCCCAAGAATATTTAAAGATATGTATAGTTTAAAAAGAAATCCTAAAGTTTAAATCTCGGGTCCGTAAAGGTAAACAAACTCTAATACCCATATTATGAATTTATATAGACTTTTTTAACAAGAACAATAACCTGTGGAAGTTAAAGAACACGTAAGCTTATCATGGTTTGGCAAAAACCTACATCCATATTGAGCTCCACCAGGAATAACTCTTTCACTAGTAAATGTTTCATATTACAAATTATAATATAGTCTCAAAGTATCTCGAATTTGAATCAAGCTAGAATGAAAGAAATAGATAATATCTATTTAATTTTATCTGCCCGTTTATTATATAGTAGAAGAGGTTGAGAATTATCAGATACATGAGTTGTCTTGATAACTTCTCAATAACCTCCCGTATATAATATGAGAAAGAATCAGATATAAAACAATATCTGGGTACAATTTTCTCTTGCTCCTCTTCTTCTTTCAAACACGTCAAATACATTTTCATTATCAATTAATCAGAGATTCTTAGATACGGTCGTCAAGACTACCTATTTCCATTTATTTGTTTTTCCGCTACATCAAGAGGTAATTCTGAAATAAATATTTTGCATATAATCATTTTAGTATCACATATTTTATCATTTGATATATAGAAAATAGGGATAATTCTCAATTAATTACAATTCCACAAGTTTCATTCCCAAAACAAAAAGGAAAGAGCAAATTACTTCCTACTTACTCACTAATTAAAAACTTAATTCCTAGTTAAACACTTTGTCATATTTACCTTCCATTTTTGCCCTTATATGATTTTTTTATTTTTTTATTTTAAATTTATAAAGAAATCAAAATTCCAGTTTATGTGTTGCTATAACACACAAATATAGATTTATGCATTCCCGTAACACACAAAATCATTAAATCGATTTAAAGGATTCTCTTCTTTAACAAAATTGTTTTTTTCTCTTTATAAATCGCATATACCCTATTTTTACTCGTTTTTAACTATCTTGATATATTATCTTTTTGTCCTACACTCTTTTGTTATTTTTGTGTGTTTATGTTTTAGGTTTTTGTGTGTTCCAGGTCACACAAAACTTGATTTTGTTTATTCCAATTATTTGTATTCCTGAAACACACAAATCTCAGAATTGTGTATTTTTAGAACGCACAAATATCAGATTTTTGTATTCATGGAACACACAAAACTCAAATTTGTGTATTCATGGAACATATAAAACTCGAAATTATGTATTCTTGAAATACACAAAACTTGATTTTGTTTGTACCAATTCTATGTATTCGTGTAACACACAAAAAACTCAGAATTTTCTATTCTTGGAACGCATAAATCTCAGATCTGTGTATTCATGGAACACATGAAACTCAAATTTGTGTATTCATGGAACACATAAAACTCGAATTTATGTATTCCTGGAATACACAAAACTTAATTTTGTTTGTTCCAATTATGTGTATTCCTGGAACACACGCACAAAATCTCAGATTTGTGTATTCATGGAACACATAAAACTCAAATTTATATATTCATGTAGTACACAACACTTGATTTTGTTTGTTTGAATTCTGTGTATTTCTGGAATACACAAATCTCAGAATTGTGTATTCTTGGAACGCACAAATCTTATATTTGTGTATTCATGGAACACGTTAAACTCAAATTTGTGTATTCATTTGAACGGAAAAAAAATTGTGTATTCATGGAACACATAAAACTCGAATTTATGTATTCCTGGAATACACAAAACTTGATTTTGGTTATTCCTGCAATACACCAATCTCGGAATTGCGTATTCATGGAACACATTAAAAAAATTCGGGAAAAAAAATTCTGGAAAAAAAATTCTGGAAAAAAAAATTTAGAAAAAAATTCGAAAAAAATAAATCGAAAAAAATATTTAATATAAAATTCAAAAAATATTAGAATTAGTTTAATATATAATGAAAGTAATTAATTAATAGGCCTATGGGTATTTTTGTAATCTTTCAATTTTTTGTGGTTAAGTGGAAATTGAGTTGAAGTTGTAATTAATCGGGAATTCTTACACTCTCCGTGTAATTAACTGGGGGTTTCCCCTAGAAAATAAGTTAGTTTATATTTGATAATTATAGAAGTTCGGTTCATATAAATTTTGAGCATAAAATAATTTTTTTCTTATGAATATTAAGGGATTGTTCTTTTTTTTTGGCGAATAAGAGTAAATAGAATTGTTTTTTATTTTGTTTGGTACATGATACGGTTGTAAACGAACCGAGTTGAGGCGAATATTAAATGTGCAAGTTTGTTTGATAAGATTTATGATTCGAGTCGAGCTCAAATTTCGAGCCGAGTTTTTAGAAATTGTTTGTTAACGTATCAAACGAGCTTTTTTCAAGGTGAGCTCAAGGTATTAACTAATAATTTATTTTTTATAGGTTTAATTATATATTTATTGATAACTAAAACATTAGTTTACAGATCATGAAATTTACGAATTAACGAATCGTTTTTTAACAAACGAGTTCGGACAAACTTTTTTGTTCATTTGTATAAACGAACGAGTTCGAATGAGTTTTTTTTCGAGTCGAGCTCGAATTTCTTGCGAGCGGGTTTATTTACAACCCTAAGACATGGGATTCGTAAAAAAAAAATGCAAAGGCAAAAGGCTGCCTTGGATTTCATATTTTGTTATGATTTAGGTCCCATGATTTCAGATTTTGTTTGGGCCCGATCTAATTTTTTTTGGGTCTATTAATTTTTGTTGGATATGATATTATATTGTGGGATTGATCTATTTTTTGTAGGATCTATTTTTTTAGCCAACAATTTTTTTGTTCTGTAATGTTGTGCTGAAATATTTTTTGGCCTACGAATTTGGTTTGTAGTTCGTAAGTTTGTTTGTGCTTAAATAATACTTGCATAGTTGTTTTCTTTTTTTTAATATTTTTGGATTTAATGTGTATAAAGCCAAAGTGCAATTGTATGTTTGAATTAGGGATGAGCATATTTCGTTTTGTTTCGATTTTTTGTCACCGGAACCAAACAAAATATCTCGGATTTTGTTAATTTAGAAACCAAACCTCATGGTTCATATTTGGTTTCACTTCGGTTTTGATTTCAGATTGGTTAGTTTTGGTTTAGTTTTTGGTTCAGTAAAAATTTGGATGTTTGACCAATATTTAGTCATACCATTTTTGAAATACATTATCCAATTTTTTATTACAATTAATTACTATTCTAATAATAATTATCTTAAATTACAATATTATATAAACTTATAAAATTAAATTATAATACATTTCAGATTGTAACTTGTACTTTGACTTTTAGTGGTCAATACAATTGTCACGTATATTAGATTAGTTTAGACTTGCTTTTTTTTTTTTTTTAGTCAAAGCATCTTATATAAAAGGAAAAAGAGGTTACAACGAACCGCGGTTTGACCAACCAAACCCGGAGATAAAAATAAAACGACAAATAAAAACAAGAAACAAACAACAATAACAACAAAGGGAGCGAGGTAAACTCAAGCAGCAGATGAACCAGAAGCAAATGTGTCACCGAAGTAGCGGGCGGAGACCACTGAGGGTCAAGGGACCATGACCAATAAGAAGGAAAATCTCAACCCTCGGGGAGAGGGGGAGAAAATCGACTACCATTTCAATGATAAACGGGATATGCAACTCAACGGCTAAGGCGAAAGTTGCGGGGCCGAAGATCTTGGTAATCCTCTGGTCAAAGGAGATATCACTAGCCCAAATGATAAAAACGGAACTCGAAACTGGACGGACCGAAAGAGTAACCACGCACCCAAAAGACAAACACAGAACCTGCATCTCCAGCCAAACCAAACAACCACAAGCCAACACAATCCAACAAGGAAAATCCGAACATAAACGACTCCAAATGAACGGCAAACACTCAAAGTTCCTTAAGTCAGATTCAACTGAAAGAAAAATCAAGGCCAAAGATGAACCACCACCTGCGAATGTATGGGATCGGAAGGAGCCAAAGGAACAACACATAGAACGAAAATACCGCATCTCAAGCCAAACAAACCAAGGACAGGTCAAAGTAACCGGATAGTAAGATCTCAAACAAAACAAGTATCGAATGAACGGCAAACACCCGAACCTCAAAAATTTGAAACCCACAGTACAAGTTACAGTAATCCCAAGTGAATCACCACAAGCTCTTGGAAAGAAGCAGCCAAAGATGAGGCTAACACAGCCTACCCACAAACAAATCTCTGCCAAGATAGTACCCTGCCAACCAACCTCGACAACCTCCGCAAATAAAGAACCCAAAAACTTCTCCACAACATGACACCAGTAAAAAAAGGACAAGGTAAAGAGAAAGCAATCCTTACCACCATCACAGATCGGCAAATCCAGCACCCAAAAAATGACAGGAGGCGCTGCAAATGAGTTTTTCTTTTGTAACATGCCTAACAAAGGAAGGACCTTTGGGCCTGATTGTGGGCCAGATCTGGAGGGCCCGCTAGAAAATTGAAAGAGATGTAGGAACACGGCCGCGTTGAAGGGAGACCAAAGCATTGTCACTATAAATGGAAGAATACAGATCGATGACAATAAAAAAGGATATGAGCGGCGGTGTTATAACGGAGGGGAAGGGAAACCATCGGCAGGGAAAGAAAAAGGGAACAGAAAAAGAAAAGTAGAGACAAAAAGAAAGAGAAGGGGGGGCCGCCATCACCAAGGCCACCGGTGACAGCGGCCGGCTAGGGTTGATTTGGGCGTTGTTCGAAGGAGTTTTAGTGAGAGAGCGTTGATTCCAAATTAGTAGGGGAGATTATTTTTTTTTTTAATTGCAATGCTGTATTTTTAGACTTGCTAGTACACAAGTTTTTTGTGGGCTTAGTTTATTTAATTGGGTTTTGTAATTGGATTGTTTGATTTTAGTGATATAAAATTGAGCTGGATTTGCTGGGAAAAAAAGGCATAAGGAGGTATGTCCATGTTGGACGAGATGAACCCGTGTGTTGTTAGTTTTCAAAGGCGGTACTTGATGGTTGGGCGTGGAGGAAAAGGAGTTTAATAAGGAATTTATAATTTTCTTTCTATTAATTTTTTCTGTAAAATACCTTAGCCCTCATTAAACTAAATTACGACTTCGCTTTTGCCTGTTTGGGATTGATTTAGTTTTGTACGTAATATATAGAAAAGGGAAGCGTTCTGTTGGAGAATTATGAACAATTTAAGTGCATATCTCTAAGTATTACAAGTTTTTAGTATAAATAAACAAGAGAATAGTAGAGGATTAACTGGATCTCACGCTATCGATAGCAGCTACTAAATCATCAAATTTGGCTCCAGTTACCTCTTTAACAATCTCGTTGTTCTTGAGAATCTTGAATGTAGGAACCACTCTTATGCCTAACTCCTTCGCCAACTGCTGCAAATATATCAAAACGTATATATAGCATGAGATGACCGCAAGTGACACGAGAGAGAGAGAGAGAGAGAGAGAGAGAGAGAGAGAGAGAGAGAGACCTTGTTATTTTGGTTGCAGTCCAGCTTTAAAAAGACAACATCTAGATACTTAGTAGACAAGTCTTGATATTTCGGAGCTATCACTTTGCAAGGACCGCACCTGCAAATCGTAAAAGACAAAACTAAGAACAATTATGAGATGTCTTTTCCATTTTTCCCAAAAACTTTAAAAAAAAAGGCTACTTACACCGTTTATTAAACTGAAATAATTTCAAGAGTCTGGAGTTTTATCACTTATACGGGTTGTTCAAACTCTTAGACAATTGTAATACCACCTCCCTTCCACATTATTCTTTAGCCAAGATTTAAAAAAAGGAAAATTATGATTATATTTTAGATAGTTCGTGAGTTTTAGACCATCTCCGGCAGATGCGTTAAATGAGCATTTACTGGAAAGTATACCGTATAGGAGCCAAAAAATTACTCCAGCAGATACTCTAAACCATGGGACCCACAAATACAACACTGCATATTCTCTCCCATATGCGCTACTTCTAGTGCATCTCTCTTCATACGGTAAACATTTTTTATTATTATTTTTTTTATTTTATTAATTGTGAATAAAAAATAGTAATTAACATGCATTAACATATATTTAAAAAATTTATAAAATTGTAAAATAACAAGATTACATCAATTTTCTATTTTAGACAAGTGATTAAATCAAAATTAAATCAAGTTTTTTTTTGCTTTTTTTTTTTTTATTATTTTAGAATTTTAGTAGTAAAAATTATATATATACTATTTCATAATTGAATATATATTTTTATTTAAATTATTAAATTTTTAAAATGAAAATATAACTTCAAATACATAATAAAAATAATTTCTATAGTGTAAGTAAAAATAAATATAAAATAATTCAATATTTTATTTAAATACAACAAAACCAAAATTAAATATTATAATTTCAATATATTTATTATTATTTATTGTAAATTATGATTAAAAATTAAAAATAAATTTATTTTTTATCATAGAAATTATAATATTATATATGAAATAGTAGATATGAAGTATAAGTATAGAGTATCTAAAATAGTAAAACTGGAAAATGATGCGGTAAAATTATGGAGTAACTGAATTTTGACACGGTATAATAAATTATAGAGTATAAAAATAGCGCATGTGCTGGAGATAGTCTTAGGTGTGTATATATGTAGTTAGATTTAACAAAATATATGAAAACATAGTATCTTTGACAAGTCTCTAAATATCATTGGTATTGATTTTTATTTTATTTTTAAATTTTCAAAAGTAACTTTTGAAAACTCTATTTTCATACCATCAGAGAATAGAGTAATGATATATAGGGATGTCAACTGAGTGTAGGTTTATGGGGAGCTGTCCCACATTATTTTAAACAAAAAGGATTTTAGAGTATTAAACAGGAGGTTAGGGTGAGTTGTTGGGTTGATTTTCAAGCCGAGCGGGGCGGTTGCGAAGCTAAACATTTCCCATCCTATAAACTTGCCCACATGTATATACAATATAACTAATATTATATTTAGATATAATATATAATATTTATTATAAAAAATCTAAAAATTATATATAATTATAAAATCTAACTATAAATTAAATTTAAATATAGTATAAGTATGAGTTTTAAACAAAATTATAATAATTTTTATGGTTAGAACCACAAGAATATATACAATTATCTTTTCTTGAATTTTAAAAATTTATTTCATCAAATACTTTAAGACTTTATATCAAAAAGATTATATTATAGTTAATAATAAAATAAAATATGGTACGGTTGATTCTGATAAATAATTTATGAGTAATTTTGGGTATCATCTAAAAAGTAATCACTCAAATACCACCTATGAGGTGTATCATGGGTGATCCAATCATACTGTTTTTCTTTTCAAACTATTTCTTTTTTCTCTCTTACATGATTGGACCATATAGGATGGTGATATTTGGGTGATTATTTTTTGAGTGATACCCAACATTACTCAAAATTTATAATACACTTACTCCTAAATAAATAAATCACTTCTAGCAGTTAAAGATAACATTTGATTGTTTTCATCAAAGAGTTATTGAGATTATCTTTTTCTACATTTTTTCTCAGCCTTCCATACTATATAATCTAGACCATGTATTGTCTACACGACTTTAAACTTAATACCTTAGGTATTTCGTAGTATTTAACTATTTATATTATATTTTTCTCGTAACTATGTCTAGTATAGTCTGGTTTATTAGGATCTTAACCCGCGAGTAAAATCCAACCCCCATAGGGATTTAAAGAATCGGACGTGGCGGGCCGTGGGGAAAGACAACGTGGGACATGACAGGTTGTGGGTTTCTTTTTCTTTTACGGCGCGATAATAGTTAAAAATGCTCCAAACCCTCCTTATTGACATCCCTAATGATATATACCACCCAATATATCACCCATAACGTGTCGTAATTTTAGTAGAAATAAATCGTCAGTCAAATAAAGAAAATATGACGGTTTATATTGACTCTAATTACGCCACATCATATGTGTATATTGAATGGTATGGATTTAGATAGTATATATTATTACTTTAAAAAATAATATTACATTATATTAATAATTAATATTACAAAGGATAATATTATTTAATATATCGATTCATGCTAATATTATGTTAACATAGGTTTTATGTTTTAATTACTTAAATAAACATGTCAATAGACTTAGTAAAAAAGAGTAAATGATAATACCATCAAAAGTCATATAAAAAGAATATCTCTAAATTATTTAATATAATCTAAATTATGAATTCTATTAATTTATTGATATTAGATTAAGTTGTTTTAATTTACATCTAAAAACTAATCGGCATTCTCCTACGGGAGTTTAAGTAGCGTTGTATGATGTAATTATTTAGGTCTTTCCGGCCTCAGATGTAATGAAAAAAAAAAAAAAAAAACTAATCGGCAAAAGATTCAATCTCATGACCTCTTACTTATTTTTTACGAAGTAATCTAATCACTAAACCAACTATCTATCTTATTTAAAACTTTCTTTTAAACGCAATATAACCTAGGCAACTCAAATTACTCCACGATGATCTGAATCTTTTTTCTTTTTGTTCGAAACGATGATCTGAATCTATAACCACCCTTAAAGTTGAAATTGTGATGCATACTACTCATCAAGGTTGAGCTCCTAGAGATTTCTTTTAATGACCTTCTGGCCTAGATTTTACCTAGTTGATAGCTCAAAATGTAGAATTTATTATTTATGTCTCACTTCAGGTCACTTCAAGAAAAAATCTTGGAACCCCTCCCTCCTTGGTAAGGGGCTGTTTTGGATCTTGCGACATTCTTTAGCTTCTAAATTTCCATTGAAACTAAATAATTGTTAATTGTTTATTATAAAAAATATATGAAGTATTTTTAGATTTTTAAAATTGTTCAAACCTTACTTAAAAAAAAAACACTTTTTATAAAACATGTCCCTAAAATCATTTAAAATCTAAATCTTTTTTATATCCTTGCGAATATTTTTAATTATTACTAAAGAAAAAATAATTAAAAGTATTTATACCTCTAAAATAAATAGTCCCAGACACTAATAGACAAATGGTCACACGGGAACATCACGAGTCCTTCTGTGATTCACGACTTACAACCAATTTTCAACTTCTACACAACTTTATATGTTCTTATAAGACTGCTTCTCAGAGTATTTAGACTTAGGAAACTCTTAATTCCTTCTGTTATTTCCTAATCCTTTTATTAAACTAGTTCTCAAGAAAAGTGAAGTTTTCTGTTGGCTCGAGTCATTATACTGGGCTTTTATTTATGGTTGGGTAGACAATAGACTAAATAAGGTGTGGTAAAGACCAATTGTCAAAAAAAGGTGTGGTTAAGACCACATGGAGTCGTTAAAGAGAAAGGTTTTATTCAGATTAAGGTATCAGGGTTGTAGAGGGTTGTAGAACGGTGTATCCAGGGGCTGATCGGTGAGACTAATATGAAGGAAATTTCTGGATACGTCTGGCATATGACCACAAATAATATTGATAGACAAGTGAAGCCTTCATTAAAAGGCTATAGTTAGATCATTACCGATACAATGGACTGAATGGGGGCTATATGTGTAATTAAATTAAAGTAGTAGATCACATTGAAATCATATAGAAAACGACTAAGTAGTAGAAGATGATAGTATTACCACTGGGTGTACATATCAAGTACTACAGTCTTATCACCAGCAGCATTAACAATTGGCCAAAAGGTATCCTTATCAACCTCAGAAACTTGACCAACCACCACCTCCACTGGCGTCGTCGGTGTGGCGGCAGAGGTAGCCGCATTAGCATCTAAGCTTGACTTGACCTTTAAGTTCATCCCTCTCGCCGTCACACGAGCACTGGTTGCAACCCGGACAGCCACCGACGACTGCTTCATCTTTGACCAACATCCATGCACTGAACCGCCAGGAGATGTTTTATAAGCTTGAATTTGTAACGCCATTGATGAGATGTTTTAAGGTTTTTTAGTATGTACGAAACTGTGTGAGATTGAGTGTGTCTGAGTGTGTGTTTGTGGATGGAGAGAATACGAATAAATGGTGTACGTTGTAGCCTGTGGGAGATGATGGACGGATAAAACAATTTTATTTCATTTGGTGATCAAAAGACTATTTTAGCCTGTGGTTTTTATTTTCCATGCAAATATCTTGTGTGGCTTTTCGTATTTTGACAAGAATTTGTGTAATTTTTCTTTTTGTAAATATAATTTTATGTGGTCGATAGGCTTCCATTAGCCATGAACATGCATAGCTTCACATATATAATTAGAAATAGATAGGGCCCTACTATTCAACTTAAACTGAAAGCACGATTTTTTTTTTTGGACGAAACTGAAAGCACGATTGGAATATTCTTTTGTTAAACTTCAATCTCTTCTTTTTAGGTAAAGAAATAAAATGAAAACCTATAAATTGTAGTGATCTTTAAACGTAGCCATGGATTCTATTCAATAACTTTGAGTTAATTCAAGGTATTAGGCAGACATCAGCTGCGAGATAGACAATTCTGCTGATAATCCGACAAATATAGAGGAGAACGGAAGAATATTGCCCGATATCCTATCAATATATACCGAGACGATTGAACAGCCATGCGGACAGTCTCACAAAAAAGACTAGGTGCAGAGCCACTTGTCATGGTATTGATAATGGTATCAACGGTATTAATCCAGAGATTTCAAAGATTGGAATAGATTAGTCTGGTGATGTACTCGTTTACCTCCGACCGAAAAAAAATGTAGCCATGTGATCTTTTAAACCAACCCAAGCTCCTAAACCTTGTCAATGCCCTAAAGGTATTGATTGATACTTTTATTTTGTATGTCTTTACCTATATATTTATATAAATGTTTGTAAGTATTTTAAAGAATAATCTGAAAAAAATTCTCTCTATCCTCTCTTTCAGGGTTTTCCCCTTCTTTTTTGCATCTTATTTCCAATTACATTGATTGTTAATTTCATGTAATAAATAGCTAATTCTGTCTCTTATTTCCTATTTTCTGTCACTACTATTACATTGTCGTGGATTATATCTCGATTAACAAGCCTCATAAACCATGGAAAAGGAACTACTGAAGCGGGGTGGTTTTAATCCTGTTCCAATTCATCCTATAATATTCTGTCATCTCCAGTGATTTATTTTGATTCAGAAAGCAAAAATGGAGGAAAAAACAAAAATGCAGAAATGACAGAAATGAAAATTAACAGAAAACCTGTTACTGATCGAGGCTAGGATTGGATCCTATGTCTTTAAGGTTTATTAGCCACGCACTGGTGTCTTTCGTTTTGTAATGGCTTCAACCTCCAGGATACAACGATCAACACTGCAAATATCAGACACTTGAAAATCTGCAGAACTTCGAACTTTAAATGGCGTTTAATCTCTCTCTTTTATGATATTTGTTTGTAAAAAATATTGAATGATGAAAATGATTTTTGGCCAAGTATTTATAGGTGTAGAAGCACCTGTTTAAAACTGACCTGCAACGTTTCAGACATAGGAGATGACGTTTGAGGAAGAAGATAGAAGATTTTAAAAAATTAGAACGTTAAGACATAACGTTTTAATTTTACAAAATACAGTCCAGCCAAGCCCAAGCCCAGGCCCAAAAGCTGGTGCCCCCAGAGGCCCAATCCTTAAGTGCTAAGCTAAGTGACTATTATTTCCTTACTTTTCCAAAACTCTTCATATACCTCACATTTAACACTCAATTTCTCATTCACCTTCCATTTGTTTTACACAAGTGAATACATGAAATTCATTACCAAAGTAAGACGAACAACATTTGTCTTTGTCCTGACCTATAAAGAGGTCCATGACCCCCTTAAAAATTGAGCTAAAGTGAGCAGTTTCACTTGGGTAAAGTCCCAAATGATAACATTCCCCACATGAATGAAATTGACTGGTCATAATGCACATGAAAAACAAAATAAGAGAGAAAAAACATGGAAGAATACTACGTCGAGAAAGGTAGCTTTTGGCCTTGAACCTTCTCTAGTAAGGGCTATCGGATTTACTTGCTAACCAGTGAACTTGATGTCTTGAACTGTTCAGCTTTGATGTAAATCAAGTCAATAGAAATTACATAGTACCCTTCCGACCATTATATGGTTCTCACGGTTGTGTCCATTTTTGGCCCTAGACAACTCCTGGATTCATGAGTAATTTTTCAGAAAATCAGCCTTTTAAATTTTCTTAGGAGCGGCCCTCACTCCTTTACTCATATAGGTGGTCTCTTGTCAAGAGTATCATGTTATACCCTATCTTTTAATTTAAGATACAAGAACCATTAAAAGCTTTGCTTAACCTCATCTTTGTACAAGAAGCATTGTATTTAGGTTCTAGGAATGGTTTCGGGAGAAATCCCCACAATGCTTACCACCGAGTTGCTTTTTGCATAATTCGGTTTTCCCTTTGAACTTAGATCATGGGATCTCCAATCTACTAAGTAGGGTTTCCATTATGGCAACTCATTTCAATAGGCTTTAGACCCATTCCCCTAGATAAGTTACGCACTTGCTCTTTTGGTAATCCTTTAGTCAAGGGATCTGCAATGTTATCCTTTGACCTTACATAGTCAATTGTGATAACCCCGTTTGAGAGCAGTTGTCTTACGGTATTGTGTCTACGACGTATGTGTCTAGACTTACCATTATACATTTCATTTGAGGCTCTACCGATGGCAGCCTGACTATCACAGTGTATGCAGATAGCTGGAACTGGTTTTGGCCAATTAGGAAAATCTTCTAGGAAATTACGAAGCCATTCGGCTTCCTCAGCAGCTTTATCCAAAGCTATAAATTCAGATTCCATGGTGGATCGAGCTATACATGTTTGTTTAGAAGATTTCCACGAGACTGCTGCTCCTCCTAACATAAAGACAAATCCGCTCGTGGATTTTCAGTCGGAGGAATCAGATATCCAGTTAGCATCGCTATATCCTTCTAATACAGCTAGTTCTCCAGTGTAGTGCAATCCTTCGTTTAGAGTGTATCTCAAGTACCGTAGAACTCTTACTATTGCAATCCAGTGATCTCTTCCTGGATTTATTGTAAATCTACTTAACTTACTAACTACATGTGCAATATCAGGCCTTGTGCAGTTCATTAAGTACATTAGACTTCCAATTATACGAGAATACTCTAACTGATTGATTGTATCACCAGTATTCTTTGCCAAGTGTAGATTTACGTCAACTGGAGTCTTTGCGATATTAGTATCGCCTTTACTAAACTTATTTAGTATTTTTTCAATGTAATGGGATTGATTTAATACTAACCCCTCAGATTTTCTCATTATCTTAATACCTAAGATAACATCAGCAATGCCTAAGTCTTTCATGTCAAACTTACTTGAGAGCATCTTCTTTGTAGAAGTGATTATGTCATTATTACTCCCAATAATTAACATATCGTCTACATATAAACAAACAATGATATATCCTTTATCAATGCCTTTTACATATACACATTTGTCACACTCATTTATTTTGAAGCCATTACTAATCATGACTTTATCAAATTTTTCATGCCATTGTTTGGGTGCTTGCTTTAATCCATATAAGGATTTGATCAGCCTGCACACCTTTCTTTCTTTTCCCGGAACTTTATAACCTTCCGGTTGTTCCATATAGATTTCCTCTTTAAGTTCCCCGTTGAGAAAAGCTGTTTTAACATCCATTTGATGAATTTCAAGCTTATAGATTGATGCTATTGCAATAAGCATTCTTATGGATGAAATTCTGGTTACTGGTGAAAAGGTATCAAAATAGTCAAGTCCTTCTTTTTGACTATAACCTTTTACTACCAGTCTTGCCTTATACTTCTCGATGGATCCATCAGTTTTCAATTTCCTTTTGAAAATCCATTTACTTCCCAGTGGTTTACACCCAGGGGGAAGATCTACTAACTCCCACGTATGGTTCTGCATGATAGAATCTATCTCACTTTTAACCGCTTCTTTCCAATAAGGAGCTTCTGGAGTAGACATAGCTTCTTTGAAAGTTCGCGGTTCATCTTCCAATAAAAAGGTAAGGAAGTCAGGACCAAAAGAAGTAGAGGTTCTCATTCTCTTACTTCTTCTCAGTTCATCGTTATCTTGTAATGCTTCTTGGTCCTTCTCTTGATGACCATCTTCTATGTCAACATGAGTCCTTTTTAAAGAACTTTGTTCTTGTGTAATTTTGCAAGGGAAAATTGTTTCAAAGAAATATGCATTTCTTGATTCAATTACCGTGTTAACACTGATGTCAACATTGTTTGATCGATGTACAAGAAACCGATAGGCTGCACTATTGTGAGCATATCCAATGAATACACAGTCTATCGTTTTTGGTCCAATCTTGACCATTTTTGGTGCTGGAACAGCAACCTTTGCTAAGCATCCCCCCACTTTTAAGTATTTGAATGAAGGCGATTTTCCTTTCCAAAGTTCGTAGGGGGTCTTATCTAGTTTCTTGTGGGGTACTTTATTTAAGATATGATTTGCACTAAGCAAAGCTTCTCCCCACAAGTTTTGCGGTGCTCCCGAGTTTATCAAAAGAGCATTCATCATTTCTTTTAATGTACGGTTCTTGCGTTCCGCAACACCGTTTTGTTGAGGCGAATAAGGGGCTGTTGTTTGATGGATTATTCCATGTTCGGCACAATATTCTTCAAAAGGAGAGACATATTCTCCTCCCCTATCTGTTCTGAGATTTTTGATCTTTTTACTTAGTTGATTCTCAACCTCAGTTTTATATTGCTTAAATGCTTCTAAGGCCTCATCCTTACTATGAAGCAAGTAGATATAGCAATATCTTGTGCAATCGTCTATAAAGGTAATGAAGTATTTCTTACCACTTCTAGTTTGCACGAACTTTAAGTCACATATGTCACTGTGAATTAACTCTAAAGGTTCTGATGACCTTTCAACATTTTTAAACGAGTTTCTTGTCAACTTGGACTCTACGCATATCTCACATTTTTCTTGAGATTTAAAGTTAACATTTGGTAACAAACCATCGTTTACAAGTTTAGTTAATGAACCAAAATTAACATGTCCTAATCTATCATGCTATAAATTAGGAGAATCCAACAAGTAAACAGAAGAAATATTCTTATTCATCACATCATTTGTTACATTTTTAGGAGGTACCACGGTCATTACATTTAGCTTAAACAGACCGTCACATAGGTAACCCTTGCCTACATACATCTCATTTTTCGAAAGTACAAATTTATCAGCTACAAATACAAGCTTAAATCCGGCCTTGTTAAGTAAGGAACCAGAAACCAGATTCTTACGAATATCAGGTACATGTAACACATTGTTCAAGGTTAACTCCTTTCCAGAGGTCATCTTCAGCACAACTTGCCCCACTCCTTGAACTTTTGAGGTTGACGAATTTCCCATATAAAGAATTTCTTCATTTGGAGATGTCTTGTAGGTCTTGAACATGTTTTTCTTCGAACACACATGCCTTGTTGCTCCAGTGTCAACCAACCACTGTTTAGGGTTTCCAACGAGATTCACCTCAAAAATCATTGCAGCGAGATTCATCTCTTCAACACCATCAGAAAGCTCTGTCATATTTTCTTGACTATTGTTACCTTTCTTCTGGTTATCTTGTACCTTCTTGTTTCGACAATCTTTTGCGCGATGACCATGTTTGCCACAGTTGTGACAATTTTCATCAAACTTAGTCTTCTTCTTGTTGTCATTAGATTGTCCTTGCCTTTTCCGTTTGTTGTTGTGGTTAGACCTCGGTTGTTCCACAACATTAACCTTGGCTTCAAACGAACGAAAGTTACTTCCTTTCTCGGCTAGTCGGTTGTCTTCTTCAATCCTCAACCGAACGATTAAATCTTCAAGACTGATCTGCTTGCGCTTGTGCTTCAGATAGTTCTTGAAGTCTTTGTACATTGGTGGTAATTTTTCAACCAATGCAGCAACTTGGAAGGATTCCACCAATCTCATTCCTTCAGCATCTAACTCATGTAGTATTAACTGAAACTGTTGCACCTGCGACATCAAAGATTTCGAGTCTACCATTTTAAACTCCAAAAACTTACCAACCACAAACTTTTTAGTACCAGCGTCTTCAGTTTTGTATTTTTTTCTCTAGGGAATCCCAGAGTTGTTTAGCCGAATTCATAGTGCAATACACATTATACAGAGAATTGTCTAGACAATTGAGAATGTAGTTTTTGCACAAAAAGTCTGAATGGTTCCATGCTTCTACGGCATGAACAGTTTGAGCATCGGGATCATCTCCCAATCCTGGAGAATCTTCTTTGAGAAACCTTGCAAGACTCAAAGTAGTCAAATAGAACAACATTTTTTGTTGCCATGTTTTGAAGTTTGCACCACCAAACTTCTCTGGTTTTTCAGCAGGACCCATAGGTGCTGTCATATGCATGTTATGCCTTGAACTACCACCAATTTCATTTTGCTTTTGCATTGTTGCAGTAGCATTTGCATTTTCTGATTCGTTAGACATTCTGTTACTGTTACTGACAACAAAACAAAACAGAAGATGAAATTTGATACAGTAGAAGTATAAAATAAAATCGTCTTACAACTGAATATCTAGATTCTTATCTTTCCCAAGAGTTTAGCTCTTGTTAGGCAGATTAAAGTCCCAAGTTTTTAGATCTTGTTGTAGAACTTAGAATTCAGATTCAACAGTTGGAAAAACAATTACTGAATCAAAACAACTTGTGAAGTAATAAACCTTAAATTGTCATCTCCAGTGATTTATTTTGATTCAGAAAGCAAAAATGGAGGAAAAAACAAAAATGCAGAAATGACAGAAATGAAAATTAACAGAAAACCTGTTACTGATCGAGGCTAGGATTGAATCCTATGTCTTTAAGGTTTATTAGCCACGCACTGGTGTCATTCGTTTTGTAATGACTTCAACCTCCAGGATACAACGATCAACACTGCAAATATCAGACACTTGAAAATCTGCAGAACTTCGAACTTTAAATGGCGTTTAATCTCTCTCTTTTATGATATTTGTTTGTAAAAAATATTGAATGATGAAAATGATTTTTGGCCAAGTATTTATAGGTGTAGAAGCACCTGTTTAAAACTGACCTGCAACGTTTCAGACATAGGAGATGACGTTTGAGGAAGAAGATAGAAGATTTTAAAAAATTAGAACGTTAAGACATAACGTTTTAATTTTACAAAATACAGTCCAGCCAAGCCCAAGCCCAGGCCCAAAAGCCGGTGCCCCCAGAGGCCCAATGCTTAAGTGCTAAGCTAAGTGACTATTATTTCCTTACTTTTCCAAAACTCTTCATATACCTCACATTTAACACTCAATTTCTCATTCACCTTCCATTTGTTTTACACAAGTGAATACATGAAATTCATTACCAAAGTAAGACGAACAACATTTGTCTTTGTCCTGACCTATAAAGAGGTCCATGACCCCCTTAAAAATTGAGCTAAAGTGAGCAGTTTCACTTGGGTAAAGTCCCAAATGATAACATATTCTACTATTTGAAACATGTTCATTGTTTACTGTCTTTTAAATGGAGTGATTGGAATATGATAATGGTTTTCTTCCTCTTAATGAGTGTCTGTGGGATTAATGGACCCCTTAATGCCCTATCTCACTTCTTTCAAATGGTTATGTGCAATGTCTTGGATCAAATCTTGTTGATTGGGTTTTATTTGTCTAGAGCTCCACAAATTGTTATGTTGAGTATATTTGTGTCTAAGAAATATACATGCATGAGAAGCGATTGGCTCGCCAAGCCTCGGGAAGAGAAAAGATTACAACATACAGAAGAAATGTGTATCTGTGGAGATTTAATTATATCTTACAAGTGGCTTTTTTATGAGTTTATCTAGCCTATGACAAAATGGCTAGGATACTATATGAGATCTTATATATGTGATTCTATTAGCTATTTGAAGGAATTAAAAACTATGAGATGGAATGACAGCAGACCTGTTACTAAGTTTTATTATTCAAAATTAGGTGAAATAAGAAGAATATTTATGCGATTTAATTGTTACACTTGGTCATTGCTGAAGACTAAATATTTTGAATCATATTCTTCGCAACAAGGAATTGTATTCAAACGAGATACTTGTTTTGTTAGAAACAAATTTATTACTGAGAATAACATTTACTCTGCTTATCATTTGCTGGTATCTAAATTCATCGTTCCTTGGTTTGATGAGTGGATTATCATTTGCCTTAAATTTTACTATTTAAGAAGGCTTATTCATGTTGATTGGTATTATCTTTATCTTGTTATATGGGAAAACGATATTTTGTCGATAGCTGTCAAGATCTTCACAACTGGAATATGCAGAACTGGTTTTCTTCACCCACTGCACTGTTTTTGGTCAATGACTCCATTAATGTCCTTATTATCGTTGTCAGATCTATTTGTTTAAACATGCATTATATTTCTTGGCTCATTGAAGACTCATCTCACCAATCTTTCAATTTACATCCAAGTAATTTTCCCTAAACGCTCTACTAGTTTGATTTATCGGACATCTGGTGTTTAATTGACACTAATTTTAAGTTTTATTGGAGTTATTGGCCTCTTATTTTTCTGCATGTGTTTAAATTTGCTCGTAGATATAGTAATTGGTCTTTATATCAATATGATATAAAAAAGAGAAGGTGTAATAAGATTTTTGAGTCTGATAATTTAAGGAAATGGAGTTTCATCATTTTCATGACTAGAGTTTATCTTTTTTTAATCTTATTTTATTTTCATAATCCGATTACAACTACAAGTATGTCTACTTCCTTTTTTGCTCGATTATTCATACATGTTTGTGTACATGTCTTTTCTCCTAGACTTTTTATCTATAATGTGTTGAAGATATATAATATTTAGAAATCAAATGAGCTTCTCTTCCTTTGGAATTGCTTGAATCAAAGTTGTTGTTTAATTTTATATTAAAAATTTATGAAGACCTTCAGATAAGGTTTATCTATTCGTGTATTGGGATTATATATTACATCCATTCTCTGAGGCTTACTTGTATAAGGGAGATTTCACTCCTCTGCAACCTCATCTTATTTCATAGGATCTTCTACATTGAGTCTCTAATCTGGATGGCTAGAAGGGATTATATCATTCTCAAAGAAGAAATTAACACAGAGATCGTTGGCGCAAAGATCTTCATTGGTTGGATAGTTGTGCATGTATCTTTTGGTGGATACTTTATAATGTTCCTTGCCTATTTTTTTTTTTATTAGAGATTCAGTTTCAGCTATAATATCGCTGGGTCTGGATTACTAACTTATTCAGGTATCGGGGTTTTTACTATTCTTCCCAAAAGTTTGTGTAATGGGAAGAATTTAGTCTTGATGGAGGAGTTTGCTGATCATCAGAAAGTATTTTTTTGTAGTGCTGAAAATTGTGACGGACATTTAGAGGTGGTTTGAGCAGTAGCCGTGATTCTGAAGAGGACATGAGTACTCGGGGAGCTCCCATGAAGGAAAATGCACCTCCGCTTTCAACTGAGGATGGCGGCCGATCCGTTAAAGCAGCCGGGAGGGATGGATAATTTTATTATCTGGAACTGTCAAGGGGCAATGGCCCCCTTGACTAGAAAGTCTTTTAAAGCCCTTGTTAGGAAAAATAATGTTGCGTTTGTGTCTTTTGGAATTTAAATTCCGAAAGAAAGATCTTAGTACTTGCTCTCATTTTAATTTTTTTTTAATAATTATCATATAGTTGACCCCGGAGGAAGAGCTTTTAGGTCTGGTGGTATTCTACTTTTGTGGAAGGACTCGGTTTTAGTTTTTGTTAAGTTTTCTTGTCTTAACTATGTGATTGTTGAAGTTAATGAAGTCCATGATCGTTCTTGGTATCTTATTTGTGTATACGCACCTACTAATGATGACGAAAGAGATAAATTATGGCTAACTTTATCTAAGAAGATCTGACAACTGGATAAACCATATATTAATGTGAGAGATTTCAATGATATATCCAAATTCTCTGAAAAACAAGGGAAAAAATCTGCTAATATGGATCGTATCTTGAAATTCAAAGAGTTTATTAATAACAATCATCTTGTGGATTTACCTTGTAAGGGTTGTCATTTTACGTGGTCCAATAATCGTAATAATGATAATGTGAAAGAACGATTTGATAGAGCTCTGGCTTCTATGGAATGGTGTGCTTCTTTTCCTAACGCAATTATCATGGTACTGGTGGGTCCTTGTGTGTTATAAAATAATGCGGATAAAGTAGAGGAACCACTAACTGCAAGTGTACAGCTGTCCCAAGTAATATATGATAAACAAGTTTGTTCTCAGGGACGGAATAGGTTGACTCTAATGTTATCAAATAGTGGAATAATTGCAAATACAAAAAAGTAAAAGATATGATGTTTGTTGGGGTTTTTGATTAACAACTAAAGTGCTAAAATAATTTAAATACTATATTAATTAAACTAGAATAAAAATAATGCAAGTAAATGAGGTAGACGCGAGAGAAAAGTAGTACTTGAGTCACGCTTGGGTTTCAGTGCAAACTTTCCTAATTAATGTTTTCTTTTAAGGGTTGAGTTAATATTATTACGCTAGTCGGGATTCTAAAATCTCTTAACCCCCGTCAGGGTAGACCTAAAATCTCTCATACGGTCTTCTAAACCCCGTCAAGGTGATTAAAACCACTTTCGGATGATTAAAACTTACCACTTTGGCTACTGGCTAGTCAAGCTTTTCAAGGACATTGGCGGATACCAACGGCAAATACCTATTTCTATACCCAAAGCCCCCCCTCAAGTTGATCCATACGCCACTATATGGAATAGCCTAGGTACTAAAACTTATCCCTAGTCAATGACTCTAAGGATAATAAACAAGTATAAAGTAAAATCCAACGTAAAATAAAAACTCAAATTAAATTATCCAATCCTAAAACGGAAAAACACTAATCATTCAAGAATGAGTTCAACCCATGTTGCGATTCTCAAGTACAATAAAAACTTAGCTCATAACTGAAATTAAAACTAAAGAAATAAAAATAAGGGAATTCATGTTTAACAGAAAGTGAATAAAATTAAAAACCGAATTAGGATGTTGGATTTGGCTGTTGAATTGGAGATGTTGAAGTCTCCAACTCTTGACTTCTTCCTTCTTCCTTGCTTCTACCTTTTTTCTCTGACGCTCCGACTTTGTAGAATATGAATTGTATGTAGAAATAAAGTCAAAAAAGCCTATTTATACTATTAAATTCGGACTTGGGCTATTTTAAATGAATAATTAAATATTAAGTGCCCGTTTGGAAGTGCTTTTTTTAGAAGCACTTAAAAGTGCTTTTAGCATTTTAAAAGTTTTTTTTACCTTGAGAAACACTTTTTTGAGAAGCACCAAATATGTGCTTCTTGAAAAAAGCACTTTCAATAATTTTAGAATTCAAAATTATTTTTAATAATTTTTTAAAATTTTGAATTTTATTCCAAAAGCGTTTTTTTACTCTAAAATAAGCACTTCCAAACAGGCCCTAAATGGCCCAAGTCCACTCTTCAAACTCAAAATTCCGTAACTGTTGTACACCCCTCACTAAAACGGCTGTAACTTTCTCAATTTAACTCCGAATTGATTCATTCAACTTGCTAATTCTTCGTAACTCGATAAGGCACGAATACTCTTCATAACTCAGAGCTGAATCCATCTTTAAGTGGCTCGAAATCAGCAATTACCATCAATCTTCCAGATTTTCAGCTCAAATTTGTCAACTCCTCGGGATATTTGTTCTAGCTTTTGACTTCTTTACACGATCTAAGACTTCTATTCTTGATTCCTCTCCTTGCTAGTATTAGAAACCTACAAACTTTTCACTAAAACAAACTATTTTACGCGCAAAAACTTAATAAATAAAAAATACGCAAAACTAAGGAGAGAAAATAAAATATAGCACTGATGTCTCCCTAAATGTTCTAATTTTATGCCCTTGGGAGACATCATTTTTGGTGTTTATTTGACTATTTAGATAGACTTTTGGTGCTAATATGCAATAATTCAATTTTCCTCTTTAGATTTTAGTATTTTTGATTTATTAAACTTTTGCGCGTAATATGGGTTGTTTTTAGTGGAAAGTTTGTAGGTTTTGAATATTAGCTAGGAGAGGAATCTGAGAAGAAAGTCAAAGATCGTGATATAGAGTCAAAGCAAGAAGAAATATCCCGAAAAGAATTATATTTTGAAGCTGCAAATCTGGAAAACAGACCAAAGATTGCTGATTTCGAGTATATATATATATATATATATATATATATATATATATATATATATATATATATATATATATAAAGAAATTATATTAAACGTAAGGAGTAAAGTATGAGATTTATTAAATGGGGTTGAATATTATATTTTATAAGATATTTTGTTTTAATTAAAAGTTAATGGTATTAATGATAAATGGGGTCCGAAACGATCCTGGCCACCACTTATGTTGTGGCTAGAATCAATCCTGACCACCACTTATGTTGAAAACCTTGTAATATAATATAGACTAGGTAAAACCCGTGTCTGAAGACACTGAAGAAAAAAATTGTTTTGTTAACGGAAATTGAACATAGGTTCCAAGGGTGAAGGTCAAGGTTAAAGTTAGGGTTCAGGTTTTTCTTTTGTTGCTCATCAAGAAGAAGTTTAGGTTAAGGTTAAGTTTGAGTTTAAGGTTAAGGTTAGGGTTAAGGTTTAGGTCAAGGTTAAGGATGAGGTTAATTTTAAGGTTAAAGTTAAGGTTCAAGTTAAGGGTTTAGGTTAAATTGTAAGTCAACGTTAAGGTTAAATTTAACTTTAAGATTAAGGTTAAGTTAGAGTTAAGGTTTAAGATTAAACTTTTAAGGTTTAACAAAATTCCAGGTTTAACGTCGAATATTAGCGCGATGATTCTTTATCTGTCTAAGGTTAAGGTTACATTTAAGATGAAAGTTAAGGTTAAGGTTTAAAGTTAATGTTAAGTTTAAGGTTAAGGTTTAAGGTTTAAGGTTTAAGGTTTAAGATTTAATGTTTAAGGTTTAAGGTTCAAGTTTCAAGATTAAGGTTAAGTTTTAACTTCAAGGTTAAGGTTAGGGTTAAGGTTCAGGTTAAACTTAAGATGAAGGTGAATGTAAAGGTTAAGGCTTGAGATTCAAGGGTTAAGGTTGAAGGGTTAAGGTTAAAGTGAAGATGAAGATAAGGTTTTAAGGTTTAAGGTTCAAGGTCAAGGTAAGGTTTAAGGTTTAAGGTGTAAGGTTTAAGGTTAAAGGTTAAGGGTTAAGATTTTAAAGTTAAGGTTAAGGTGATGATGAAGATTAGGGTTTAAGGTTTAAGATTTAAGTTTAAGGTTAAGTTTAATGTTAAGTTTAGGATTAAGGTTAATGTTAAGGATAAGGTTAAGATTAAGGTTTATAGTCTAAGTTTAAGGTTAAGGTTAGGTTAAGGCTAAGGCTAAGGATAAGGTTAAGAATAAGGTTAATAGCTAAGGGGTTAAGGTTATGGATAATAGGTTGAGGGTTAAGGTTAAGGTATAGTTTAAGTTTAAGGTTAAGGTTAAGGTTAAGGTTAAGCTCAAGGTTAAGGTCAAGGTCAAGGTTAAGGTTAAGGTTAAGGTTAAGGTTAAGGTCAAGGTTAATGTCAAGGTTAAGGTTATGGTAAAGGTAAAGGTAAAGTTAAAAATAAAGTTAAAGGTTAAGGTTAAGTTTAAGGTTAAGGTTAATGTTAAGGTTAAGTTTAAGGTTAAGGTTAAGGTTACGGTCAAGGTTTGGGTTTAGGTTAAGATTAAGGTTAAGGTTTGGGTTTTGGTTTGGGTTTGGGTTAAGCTTAAGGTTAAGGTTAAGGGTAAAGTTAAGGTCAAGGTTAACGTTAAGGTTGATAGTTAAGGGTCTAAGGTTATGGATAAGGGGTCGAAAAATCGTGTAGGGTAATACACCGCTCCCATATTCACAATTTGAAAAATTATCTTTTAAAAGATCAATGTGGTTTTTATATAGATACAATAAATGAGAAAATTAAAAAAATTAAAATTTTTGAGAGATTTATGAGAAGAATAAAATAATAATGAGATAAATAAGGGTGAGATAAATAAAGAATTTTTAAATATTAATAGAATAAATTAATTGCAGGATAGTCTTATAATTTTTATAATTAATAATGTAACTTTTATTGATATATTTTGACAATAAAATATACTTCATTTCCGCTATTAAAGTATTATCAAACAAAATATTAATTTGTTGTAATTTGGTTGTAAAGGTCCAAATCGGATTTGTCCAATTGTTCTTAAGTGTTTCAAGATATTATTATTATTTTTATCTCTACCATATATTTCAATATTATTTTCCTTCATTAGCTTTTCGAAAAATCGTGTAGGGTAATACACTGCTCCCATATTTCCAATTTAAAAAAATTATTTTAAAAGATCAATGTGGTTTTTATATAGATATAACAAATGAGAAAATAAAAAAAGTGAAAATTTTAAGAGATTTATGAGAAGAATAAAAAAATAATTAGAAAAATAAGGGAGTGATTTAAGGTTTTTTGTTTCAAAATATAAATATTTTTATTAAGTAAATAAAGATTAGTTAATGGTATTAATGATAAGTGGGGCCAGAATCAATCCTGCCCACCACTTATGTTTAGCCAGATTAAATCCTGGCCAGCACTTATGTTTAGCCAGATTTAATCATGGCTACCACTTATGTGGGTAAATATGGACCGTAGATAAAACTATGAAATATAATATAAATATATATATATATGGTGATTTACCCATACAATCCACAACCTCTAGTCCATTGACCATAAGGTCCAACTCATCGTAAAAGTCAGAATTACCCTTGTAACCCGATTAATGACAGTTGACTTACCAAAACTAGTTCCCCTGATTCCATGCAAACAATCAATCATCAAAATAGAATTTGATAACTTATCTCATTTTATTGGATTTGTTTTTAAAACTAGTGTCTTATACATTAAAGTTATTAATTCACATCAAGATATTTTTTCAACTTATATCAAAATGTTAACCCATATCGAAATCTCGAGTTTCATTTATATTGTTATCTTTTATGGTGGTGTATGTTTGTTATACTGCCGGGTTGAGTGTGTGAATGGTTGAGCTGCTGAAAATCAGAATTTTATGGTAAAACATGTTTGTAGGTGTGTTAGTGTAATCAGGTGGGTGTGTTAGTTCAATTTGATGGTGTGAGTTGTAGTAGTTGTGGGTAATGTTAACGATTTTGGTGGTCTGTGAGTGAAAATCAATGGTTTGTGTGTCATTCGAATAACCACGAGGTAGGGTTATACGTGTTATTATGACGGGGTGTCAATGTAAAACGATGGTGTGTCCATAACGAGTAGAATATTATTGAAATATGTTTGAATTCTGCAAAATTTAAGAGCTTCCACCTATGGTAATAAAATACATGTTAGAAGAGTATCTTGATTTAATTAGTTCAAGAAGATAAGTTATGAATAAAGACGCACAAGCTTTGCTCAACAAGTATTGCACAATCAGCTAGCTTTCTTCTAATTCAGAAACTTTTATAAACTTTCTGTAATTTAATTGCCGCCTCATTTTTTTGGTTGTTGGGATCTAAAATAAGTGAACTCGGGTGCTTCTTGTTTAAACTATTCGATTTAGGGACTAGAATATCTTCTGAACTAATTTTCTTGAAATCCGACAATTCATATCGTTCTACTAACATCCTTCTAGAGTTGGAAGTCAATAATACTTTTGGTTCTTTACCCTTGAAAGTAATCTAATTTTTGGCGTCTTGTCTTCATCGTCACCAATGATAGATTTGATAGTGACAGATCCGAGACTTTTCTCTAAATCACTATACTCTGCAAATGGACATGAATGAGGTATCCCCATACGATTTCAAAACTAATTTTGAGTATTTTACACAAACTTGCTACAAGAATCAAATCACTTTGTAATCAACATTTGGTCCATAAAATAAAAAGAAAAAGCTTTTACAATTTACTCCTTTAATCTGATTAGCATTATACAGCCATGAAAGATTGAATCGACATGCCTCACATGAATATGATTGAGTGTGTATGAGTGTAACAAGTTTTCCATTATAGTAGCTATAATTACGGGATTTAATTGATATGCTATAAAAATGATTAGATATTATTGTTACAGTAGCGATATATATGACAAAGATTAGATATGATTGTTACAGAAGCGGTATATATGGAAAAGATTAGATATGATTGTTAGGAGTAGGGGTACTTATGGTATATGATTTAAAACGTTGGACTCTTTGAGGTAGATAACTAGTGTTGGACCTGTTGGGGTGAGTTATTGGGTCTGAGGACCTTTTAAGCTAATATCTCATATATATACACACACACACATACACACACACACACACATATATATATATATTAGGTAAATTTCTTTCTTGATCTCAAAAAAAATTAAAGTAACGATCTAAGTGTATTATTTTATTTAAGGTTTTCCATTAAGGTTTTATGATTCAGGTTTAAGGTTCATGATCAACAATACAAGTTCAAGGTCTAATGAATCAAAATCAAATGTTCAAATGTCAAGTTCCCCATTCTAGATTCATATGATCAAGTTTTCGTGACGAGTTTGGAGTTTTAGATAGAAATGGATGCTACGTAACTTTAATCCATAAATATATAGTAAGATATTACGGACACACGTGTTACACTTATAAATTCACGTTTCCTTAGACACCATCCAAACTAAGTTTCATAAATTTACATTTTGTTATGATTCATATAAAATATATTAATTCATTTGGAAGGATATTTTCAAATGCAAGGACAAAATAATAAAATAATGCATTTAGTAGTAATCATTATATGAAATAAGTCTCATAATACTATTATAACACGAAATGTTGAAACCTAAAATAATAAAAATTGACATAAGTATAAAATTTTGCATGGAAATCAAAATATATCATAGTTTATAGTATCTAAAGAGCAGGCCAGACCCTCATGTGGAACATCAAATGCATGGATCAGAACAAATATAGCACCAAAATATATCGATGGGCCAAAAATTTCAGTAATTGTCCACAACACGCCAAACGTATCAGGATTTAAAACAATATATAGGGGTGTTTTCTTAATAAATATTTTCACAGAGGATCTTCTCATTCTGGCACTGGGCTTACCAAGATGGTAGAAGGCATGGTGTATTAAGTACTCTGATTTTCACTCTTGAAAAGTTCCTACGACATCTTGGACTTTTTTGTCACATACTATCTAGCCCAATTTCAACAAATATCGAGTACATGGTTGATCTTTTACCAACTATGGTATTCCATAAAATCATGATTATTCTAGAAATATTTGAAGGTTTTTCACCGAAGGCCTCAAACAAATAACACATGTCTTATTGATGTAATAAAATGCTAAAAGAAAGTGAGAGTGAAACATTGTAAATGAAGATAAAAACTAACGACACTCGTGAGATGGCTCCAAAAATCATCATCCGAAATTAAGAAACAAAAACACTAAGTTTTCGAAATTCATAAACAACCCACAACTATAAAATCAAAGAAAATGCTCAATAAATGAGAAAAGCAAAATGAAATTACAAACTCAAATCACATAAACTATAATATTAAGTTGACCAAGTAGCTTTGCCTTTAAAGTCAATTAAATGTATGAGTACCACCACTAAAATAAATAAATTGAATGGCAAACTAAATAAAATATAAATTAATTTTTTCATAAGCTTACACGATTTGGTGTAGCAAACTGAGTACACCATGTCACTAAAACTACAAAAACATTCACAATATGATGTTTTGTGTCTAATAACATACTCCAATATCAATGACATGTTTTATTTAAGCAAAAAATGAAGCAAATCTTACATTTAGTTAAGTTTACATAGCTCTTCAATATTAAGTCTATAGGTGTCACATCCATAATATCACGGATCATATGTAACGTAAGATGAGGAATAATCTGCGTTGCAATTTCTTGGATAACCTATAATGTAAAAAAAATTAAAATATTTGAAACATCAATATCTATTGAAGATCAATTTAACAATCTCTATACCATAAGATTTGTACTATAAACAATTTTGTGACATAGAAGATAATAGACAACACTACATTTGATTTGGAGCATTTTCTTATTCTTTAAAAGCATAATCGAGACACAAAAAAGGAATATATGAAATATCAAGCCTATTTTTGATAATAAACATAAAAAAATTATTTGCAAACCTGCTGGTGTAGAAGGATCACTAAGCCTCAAAATTAGAATCATACCTTTTTGGTGGATTCCCAACTCTTCCATGCCTGGCGAATATCCAAGAAAGGAAAATCTCCTTTATTTTATTCTTTAAGGTAGAAGTAAGACACGATTATTAGTGTATTTAAAAAGAGTTCTTTGATTGTGGCAATTGGGAAGGATAAGGGGATAATATAATTTGGTCATTTTAGTGGTGCTTTATAATATATCAAATTCGAAAAGACACGATTATGAATCGTAAAGGTTAAAAACTTCTAGTCAGCAAAACTTTAAGGGTGTATCTTTAAGTTTGTACAAATCGAACACCAAAAACAATGATACAACTTCAAACTTTCGAAATGGGTAAATGTTAAAAGGCTAAAAATAGTTTTTTTTCTATCAGGGCAAGTAAGATATATTATAATTTATACATGAGAATTAGCATAAAAAGCCTACAAAAGGGAATACGTTCATACTTTTCTGGGGCAAAACACACCTAAAGATGAACACTACATTATCTTTATGTTCAAATTAATTACTTCCTTCATCCTCGTGTTGTGCAATTAATAAGGTGTCAAATATACCCATATAGTAGGACACTAAGTGTACCACCATACTACACAATACAGGGACCGACGGGGTAGTTAACACAATATAGTCAAATATAAGGGCTACTTTTATAGATTTTCTCTATATTTAGTTACAAAATTTCTCACATAATTTGATTAGCTTGATTATTTATATGCAACATTCAACCAATTTTTTGGTTCAAAATATCGGTCCCTCCAAAAATACATACAAAAATCCACAAATGGTAATAAAAGTTTGCCTCAAGTTTTACCTCGAGTACTTCAGGCATGGACTTTATATTCGGCGCTTTAGGTCTTGGTAGTCTGCTTATGTAGCAGCTTCTGAGAATTTTCGGAAACATATAAAATTTAAGTGCTTGACTGAATATTTTTTATCATTTCAGAAGTTGAAACAAAATTAGTCGTATAAATCTGTTATAAAGGGACAACATATTTTAGTTTGGAGCTTTTATATATTTTATGAAAGCCTAACTGATATAACTATTATACTAACAGTTTTGTCGTCTTTTTGAGGTTTACCTTGACTGATGAAGGACAAATGAGGCTTGAAATGTCGTTAATAAGTCCAGTTTTGTTTTGTGAGATAGATTTTTGAGGTATTTTACTAACAACCTGATAATTTTTTCAAAAAAAAAATTAGAACAAATTAAACAAATTTATTATATATACAATTTTAAATGAAAAAAAATCAAGATATGTGTATTTATTCACATACAATGTCTTTCTTTTCTATAGTCTAGTTTTTTACTTTTTATCACTTAGTTATCTTGGATACATATGGTTAAATTAGATCAGAAAAGGTAGATTAAGCTTTAATTGGAATAGAGTCCTTATATTATGAAAAAGATATACCAATCTTTTAGCACTGGCGAATCTTCTAATCTTTTCCTGGGATTGTTGCAGGTTTTTCTTTGATCTGAAAGAAGAAGGGTTCTTAAGAAAAAACTACATTCTTTTGATCTTGGTGTATTTTGGAACTGGTCCTCGCAATTGTGACAGGGATTAGAGTGTGAAACTCTCTTCTGCTAAAGATTTAAGTTAAATATCGATAAATCAAAGTACATCAATAAAATAAAAGAGAAAAAACTAACCAGAGACATTGAAGCAAGTAAATTCAATGAAATCTCCATTCCACTGCAAAGTATATAGCAAAAGAGCCATTTATGAAACTTATAAATCATAGAGTGAATTATCTAATGTTTAACGTAGCGGGTAAATTGGTCATAAAATAATGAAATACAGTTAGCCAAATCTTGCAGGAATTTGATAGTTAAGACAATACAGGGACCAATGATGCAATAAACCAAAAATAATAAGATTTGGTAAAAAGCTACAAACCCTAAAAAGAAAACCTAATTTCTTCCAGTTGATGGTGCAACAATGTTGATAATGGAACCAAAATTCCTCTTCTCGGAGCTATGTGCCTTGTAATCACCCTTTGCAATAGCTTTGAATTTCTCCAATACTTGTACAATCAGAAGATAATGTTAGACATTTTGAAAGTATTATGATTTATTTCACTTAACACATGATCAATATGAAATTAAAACCCGATGATGCTTCTTTATCAATTTGATGTAATTCAGGAATTAAATTGCGAAGAAACATCCACATTTATTTCAATTTCTTACCCTGCAAAATCACACAAAAAAGTAGAAGCTCGTTTGGAGTTTGAATGGTAAAAAATAATTTTTTTACCTTAATTTGGGTTCTTTGATTGTTGACCGCGTTGATGATGGTGGAGAATGGTCCCCCAGGCGGCGGTTTTCTTGTGCAGGACCAAAGTGCTCACTTTACAAAATTCTATTCTCAGCGCATCACTTCTCATACAGTAAAAGGCTTACAACGGTCATCAAATGGCCATTGTAGGATTTTTATAAAAATATAATAAACACCACGACTACAATTATACTTAAATAGATAAACCTGAAAAATAAAATTTAAAAGAAGATTAGGTTAAAACTAATTTAATTTTTAGAGTTTCAATGGTAAAATTAATCTTATAAAATTAATCATATAGCACATTCTCAAAGGTCCATCCAATAAAATTACAAAATAAGGATCGAAATTGCTTTAACAAGATAAACATTTCAAGAGGACAACGTTTTTTTTTTCAGTTGAAACCACAATTATGTAAAAAAAAGCAATTTTGTTCGAGCAAGATGCATAAATTCTAAAGTAATTTGAATGCACATAAACCGGGGAAAAAATAATTAGGTTAAAAATAACTCCATTTTTTACTATTAATTTGGGTTCTTCGCCAAGCCAGGTTGATGAAGGTGGAGAACGGTCCCTGAGTGGCGGTGGGTTTCTTGTGCATGAGAGCAGTTCGGTGGTGGGAAGGCGAGTGTGAAAGAATTGAAATCTTTTGGTTTTTGTTCTGGTGAATGCGAGTGTAAAGAAATAAGTTTTAGGTTCTATGTTACATATGAATTGAAATTATGAGAAATATAAGGAGTTAACTGAGGGATGAGGGAAAATAGAGAAAATGGTCAATTGATAATATATATATATATATATATATATATATATATATATATATATATATATATATATATATATATATATATATATATATATATATATATATATATATATATATATTAAATGTAAGGGAGTGGCGCCATTCAATTCAAGAGGGAAGGTGAAGAAGTCACTCGGGAAAACACAAGAGAAACCAACTCTCATCATCGAATTGCCGAAAAAGAAATTAAAATTCGTAGTGATTAGACAATGAAATAAGAGGTACAACCTGAGAAAGATTCCAAAGGAAGAAAAGAGAAATACAACGACAAGAGAATGATCATCTTTCTTCCTCAACTCTGATAGAAGGCATGGATAGCTATGAATATGAAATCCCCAATTGGGAAATTCACTATTTAAGAGGATGGAGAAACTAGAAAAGATTCAGCATAGCAGTGTCATGAACCAATTGAGTATCATGCAAGATGTTAAGCAAATACAACTGAACATTGGAGTGGAAATCATTGGACCTCTTTCGATCGCGAATTCAAGAGGATGTGCTACGGACACGTACCATCCTCTAAACCTTCTCCTTAACTTCTTTTATTTGTTTAGTGTATATTAGTACTAGTAATTTTATTTTATTTTAGTCATTTTTGAGTCGTGGGGACACGACTTAGCTTTGAGTTGAGGGTGGGGTACTCGTTGTCCTCATTTTCCCGTTTTGTTTTTACTTGCTTTTCAGAAAATCAATAAAATTTAAAAATATTTTAGAATAAGGATTAGGTGTAGAGTATGTAGTGAATATACCTTTTCAGCATAAATTTTAACAAGTTAATGATAGAAATTAGCGTGTTCTTGAACTTTTTGACAAATTGTATAGTATATTTGCATGAAAACTGTTAATAAGGGATTAATAAGCAATGCATAAAAGTTATGTTTGAACTTAGGAAGATGTGAGCGGTGTGTAGAACATGAGGTTGGAACTAGTGAATAACCCGCTTAACTTATGAACTAAAAGTGTAATGAACCCTAGTAGTTAGGAAGATGATTAAGACATTTCTTTGTTAGCCCTTTGTGTGACTTTAACTTGCTTACCAGTACTTTATTGTAATATCCTTATTATGCCAGTTATAGACTATGAAGCCTTTTATTTGAATAACCACGTTAAAAACCTTTACCCTATAGTTTTAGGATTTGATCATATGACCCGCTCTCGAATCACATACCTAGGACTAGTTGCCTTGGAGCTTAAGTTTGGGTTTGTGGATGTACGTGATCATGAGATACATTGGGTGGGTAGATTTTTATTGCACATTCATTCATTATGCACTTATTTGTAATCCTTGTCGGATTCGAGAAAATAAAAAGTTGAGAAAAAAATAAAAGAAAAATATGGCATAGGATATTTTGTGATATTCATTAGAATTTGGGGATGCAAAACTATAGCATCTAATGGGCTGAGTGAGCACGATTATGAGCGTAAACTCAATCTATAAGAAGATTGGTTGATGGATAGTGAGAAGAGGGCCAAAATCCCACTCCAAATTATCCAAAATATTTATCACACCCTACCTAAAGCCTCCTCTATACCTAAATACCTTAGGATTCCTAGCTATTTGGGCAAGTAAAATTTGAACAATTAGGTAATAATTAAGTGGATCATTAGACACTAGGGAAGACCTATGAACACCCTATAGTTGTTACATCAACTTAAGAGAGAATCGCTCCTTCTTGCATTGCGAAATTAATCCACTTTTGAACTTGTTAGATGTTGATTCTTTGTATATTATGCATATTTATCTATTATATCTTGAACACCACTATACGAGACTTGTTAGGATAGTTGTTTTAGGTTTATTAATTATCTATCCATTCCCTCATTTCTTCCTTGGTTATTTGGACTTAGGCCCCTTTTGATTTTCTTTTCTTTTATTTTGTCGGGATGACAAAACTTTGAGTTAGGGGTCTTGATTTCTCCTCTTTTATGATATATTATTCTACTCACGAGATATCATTTTGAGGGTTTATGGGACCTACATGAGGATTTTTTCCCTAATTTTTGCCATATTGTACTTTTCTACATTGTCTTGGACAATATTTCATTTATAGTGTTTTTGTTCTTTAATTGTGTGTTAAGTGTGTAGCTTATAGGTACATGGTTGATACAAAGGTCCAAGATTATGAGGAAAAGTCAAAAATTGAAGTCCCAACCCAATCCAAGGCGTAAGGAGAGCTAGAAGTCACTTTTGGGAAGCTTAAACATTTACTAGAAAAGTACATCGTCACATTGTTCCTGTCACCACAATAAATTGGTAATAGATATGGACCTGACAACTTTTGATATGGAAATAGATTAGAGTCAATAGCGTGTGAGAAGTGACGGAAGTCAATTCGGATTTGTGACGAGAAAGTTATGGCAGTTTTACCATCGTGACTCGAACTTAAACAACATAGTAAAAAATGGGTTGGGCCAATTTTTAAGTCATTTGAGTGAGCCTATTAGGTCAAATACGTTTTGGGACTTAGTATATAAGCTTATTTGAGCTCCATAAGTCAGGATGTTTTGGGAATTAGTACATAAGCTTATTTGAGCTTATTTAGTTTTACGTGTTACTAGAATACACAAAAATATATTTATGTATTCCTGTGACACATAAAATCATAGAATCAATCTAAAACATTCCTTTCTTTAACAAAATCATTTTTTCTCTTTATTAATTGCATATACCCTATTTTACTTGTTTTTTACTATCTTGATGTATTATCTTTTTCTACAACCTGTTTTTGTTATTTTGTGTGTTGATCTAATACACAACTTAGTTATTTGTGTGTTACGCAACACACAAAATCATGTATTCCCTTTTAGTCATGCCCTTTTCGTCTGCGATTTTGTGTATCACATGAACACACAAACCGATCTATTTGACTGGAAGAGAAAAAATAAATTTGTGTGTTACTGTAATACACAAATAACTGTTTTATGTATTACATCAATACACAAAGTAACAAAAAAGTATTGGACAAAAAGGTAATACATCAAGATAGTTGAAAACGAGTAAAAATCATTTTTTTATCTGTATTAATTGCATATTCCCTATTTTTAATTGTTTTTTACTATCTTGTTGTATTATCTTTTTGTCCAACCTCTTTTTGTTATTTTGTGTGTTGATCTAATACACAAAACAATCATTTTTGTATTACAGCAACACACAAAATCCTGTATTCCCTTTTAGTCATGTCCTTTTTGGTTTGTGATTTGTGTATCACATGAACACAGACCGATTGGTTTAACTAGCAGAGAAAAATGAATTTGTGTGTTACTGTAATACGCAAATGACCGTTTTGTGTATTACAACAACACACAAAATAACAAAAAAGGGTTGGACATAAAGTTAATACATCAAGATAATTAAAAACGAGTAAAAATAATTTTTTCTCTTTATTAATTGCATATACCCTATTTTTACTTGTTTTTTACTATCTTGTTGTATTATCTTTTTGTCTAACCTCTTTTTGTTATTTTGTGTGTTGATCTAATACACAAAACAATCACTTGTGTATTACAACAATACACAAAATCATGTATTTCCTTTAGTCATGCCTTTTTCACAGTCTGTGATTTTGTGTATCACATGAACACACAAACCAATCTGTTAGACTGGAAGAGAAAAAATGAATTTGTGTGTTATTGTAATACAAAAATGACTGTTTTGTGTATTACAACAACACACAAAATAACAAAAAAGGGTTGGACAAAAATTTAATACATCAAGATAGTTAAAAAAGAGTAAAGATTGTTTTTTTTTCTCTTTATTAATTGCATATACCCTATTTTTACTTGTTTTTTACTATCTTGTTGTATTATCTTTTTGTCCAACTTTTCTTTGTTCTTTTGTATGTTGATCTAATACACAAAATAATTATTTGTGTATTATATCAACACACAACATCATGTATTCCCTTGTAGTCATTCCCTTTTTAGTCTGTGATTTTGTGTATCACATGAATACACAAACCGATCGGTTTGCTAGAAGAGAAAAAAATGAATTTGTGTGTTACTGTAATACACAAATGAATTTTTGTGTATTACAACAACACACAAATTAACAAAAAAGGGTTGGACAAAAAGTTAATACATCAAGATAGTTAACAAGTAAAAATATTGTATTTGTGGCTATTAGAAAGAAAAAACGATTTTGTAAAAGATAAAATGCTTTAGGTTGATTTTATAATTTTGTGTGTTACAGGAATACATAAATATATTTTTGTGTATTGTAGGAACATATAAAACTGAATATCGAAATTTAAAAATAAAATATATCGAAAAAATTCGTTGATGTAGATTTAAACTTGCCCCGTCAAAAAATACAATTTTTTAATTTTTTAACTTGTCGCGTGTTGTGGAATTTGAAATACCATAAAACATATTACCGAAATTAAAAAATTAAAAAATAAATAAATAGATTCAAAAAAAATCAAAAAATTTCATAGACGTAAATATTAATTTGTCTCGTCCAAAAATGCAAGTTTATTATTTTTACGATTATTTTAGAACTATGAATATCTTTTAAAAAAATTCACGGACGTGCGCGTTTGATGAAATTAGTTAGTGGTGATTGGTGGTGGTTGTGGTGGTGGTGGTAGTGGATGGTGGTGGGAGTGGTGGGGGTGGTGGTGGGGTGGTGGTGGGGGTGGTGGTGAAGAAAATAAATAAATAAATATCATTATAATAAATGGTGAATATAATAAGAATTAAATAGTATATATAATTAAAGTAATTAGATAAAGGCCTATGAGTATTTTTGTAATTTTCTAAGGTTTTGTAATTAATTTAGAATTAACTTGAAGTTGTAGTTAATTGAAAATAATTTCACTCTCCGTGTAATTAATTGGGCGTTGCCCGTATTTTTTATGTCACAATATATGAAATGAAAAAAAATATAGAGAAATATTATTTTATAATTTTGAAGAAATTTAAGATAAAAAATTAAGAGAGAGAGAGAGAGAGAGAGAGAGAGAGAGAGAGAGAGAGAGAGAGAGAGAGAGAGAGAGAGAGAGAGAGAGAGAGAGAGAGAGTTCTTTTTTATTAGTAAAAATAATTAATGTCATTAATACGAATGAGTGAATTAAGGGCCCTATAGACAATCATGACCGTCTTTTATGTAGAAGATTTAGACCGTTTAAAAAAGTCTGTTTTATAAAGAAATAATATTTTGTTTCATTTTAGTTAAATATTACTTTTTGTCATAATATTCTAAAAGAAACAAATATAGTAACAATATTTTATAATTTTGAAAAAAAAAATTAGTGAATATATATGAAAATATTTGATTTTATAAGTGAGAATTAAGTTTGTTTTATTAGTAAAAAATAATTAATGACCACTTATAAAATCAAATCTTCACATATATATTCAATAAATTTTTTACCTTAAAACGATGGACAAAATTAAGGCCCACAGATAATCCTGACCGTCTTTTATATAGAAAATGTAAACCATTTAAAAAAGTCGGGTTTTATTATATAGTTGACTTTTTGTCATAGTATATGAAACGAAAGATATTTAGAAAAATAATATTTTGTTGAATTTTTTTAAATATTTATGTCACCATTTATGAAAGAAAATGAATTATAGAGAAATAATATTTTACAATTTGAAAAAAAAATTAAGTAAAAAAAATTAATGAATGTATAAAAAAGGAAAGATATATAGAGAAATAATATTTTGTTGAATTTTAGTTAGATATTATTTTTTATGTCACAATATATGAAAGAAAATAAATATAGAGAAATAATATTTCATAACTCCATATAGATTATATTTTATGTCACAATATACGAAAGGAAAGATACATAGAGAAATAATATTTTGTTGAATTTTATTTAAATATTATTTTTTATGTCACAATATATGAGAAGAAAGAAATATAGAAAAATGATATTTTATAGTTTAAAAAAAAATTAAAATTAGGTAAAGAAATAATGTTTTGCTAAATTTTAGTTAAATATTATTTTTTATGCTGCAATATATGAAATGAAAAAAATATAGATAAACAATATTTTATAAGTTTAAAGCATTTTAAATAAGATTAGTGAATATATATGAAAAAATTTAATTTTACACGTGAGAATTAAGTTTTTTTATTAGTCGGAAAAAATGAATTTCATCAATACGAAAGAGTGAGTTAAGGACTCTCAAATGATATTGACTATTTTATATATAGAAGATATGGATCGCTTAAAAAAATCTGTTTTATTATATAGATATTGATAGAAGTACAGTAATTACAATTTTTAACCAAATATGAAATCAATAATTTCATTTAAACTACATTAATATTTCCAATTGACACTATATTTATTTTCTTATAAATATTAAGAAGTAATACATGTATATCTCATACACAATATTAAAAAATAATTGTCATGAATTCATTAAGCAAAAAAGTTTTTGTTTTTTCGTTTTCTTTCTATCTAATTGTTTTAATCTCAACTAATTGTGCAGATACCAAAACATACAAAGATGTAGAGATGAAGTTTGCAAAAGTTAATCATGGTCCGACGTTGCGAATCTCGTGGTGGTGGTGTATTGACCTCGTGTGTAGTATACATTGTAAAGAAAATGGTCATAAGGGAGGTAAATGTGGCAATCACTCATGTTATTGTTACAATTAACAAATAGATTAAATCCATATTCGACGTTATCCATAAAAGTGAATAAAATATGTACTTACACCCTATCGAATAATGTATAATTTTGATCAATGCAAGGAATTGTTATAAAATGTCCTTTTGTTTTCAATAAAAAATGGAACGTTAGATCTTATACCACTGTATTTTACATAACAAAACTACTTTACAATGTTTAAATGATTGTAAAATATGCAAGATTTAGCAAGAAACATCTTGAAGGGTCCCCTAATCGAAAAAATGATCCTAGTTAGATTGTTGTTATCTAATTACATAAATGATAACACATTTATATATGAGAGGATTATATGGGAAAATAATTGTGCATATAAGTTTTATTATGAATAAATTGTATTATTAATTGTGGATGTCCAAAAATCAAAGATCCTAATTATTTTTTGTAAATTTGGCAAGTGAAGGGTTATTCTTTTCCTATAAATACAAGACCTTTTCATTGTAATAGGACTAGTTGATGTTGTGAATACAAGAAGCAAATTCCATCTATCTTTATCTTCTTATTTTTTTTAGTTTATAACACATTAACAACACGAATAAGTCTTTTTCACCAAAGTGTAGTGAGATAGCCTAGAAGGTAAAATCATCAATCTACAAAGTAGATTGTCTGTGTTTAAATTACGATTTTTCTTTTAATTTTACGTTGTTAGTTGATTAATAGCTTGTAATTTTTTATCTTTATTCTTATTGAGCAAAATTTGGTGTTTGTGATATTTATTGTTTGTGAGCTTATGCATTTCAATGGCTGGAAGCCTATATGTTAATTTTTTAAAGGTCTGAAGCTAATTATTAATTTTAAAAGGCTCGAACCCTTAATAAAAATCAAAAACCCGAAGCTAACATTAATGTTGTAGACTCGAAATCTTAATTTCAATTCAAAAGTTCGAAGCTAAAAAGATTAATATTGTAGCCTCGAAGTCTCAATTTCAATTCAAAAGCCCCAAACTAAAAATTAATGTTGTAGACTCGAAGTCTCAATTTCTATTAATATAGATGATGTTATATGTAGATTTATTTATCATCCCGAAATAAAAAATAAATTCGGTAAAACTTCGAGTAACATGAGGGATTTGAACTTGAGACCTTAGATATTAGAGTATTTGTGTATAACCACTGGCTATATATTTGTTTCATTCAATACTAGTACTATTTGAAAAATATACTCCACAATTCTACAGTTTGTTATATATTATTCACATTCTACAAATTTTATAGGCCCGAAACCAACAAATAATCTTATATGCCAAAAGTATATAACAAATTTTATAGACCGAAAACCTATCACAAATTTTATATGACGAAAAAATAAAACATATCTCATAGGCTCGAAGCCTAGAATACAATTTATATTCCCAAAGCAAGCATAGAATTTTTTTTTATCTAAAGGCTTGAAACCTTGATCAAAGTTCAAAGGCTTGAAACCTATATGAATTTTGTTATAATTTCCACAAAATAATTGAGGAATGACATTTAATTTTCTTTTTTGAAAAAAAAATCGTTCATTCATTTCCTGAAGAGAACTTTATTAGTACAGTATTACTCTCAGTTCACTAGAGTGAATGATATTGGATTCTTGAATAGTTGTTTTTTCTTGAACTGAATAAAATTGTAGGAACGAAACCTACAACGAATTCTATATGTAAGCATATACAGAAATTTATAGGCTGAAGCCTACAACAAACTTATAGGCCAAAAGTATAAGAGAAAATATAGGCCCAAAACCTTTATAAATATATGTGTATATCTATATAATATTGGAGAAGGGCCAACGGTCCGAAATGTCTCCAGTTTTTCTCCACAATTTCTAGCCTTCAGATCAAATTTCAATCATTTTCGGCCTTTAGATCGATTATAATTAATGGTCCAGATTGTCTAAATTCAATCCACGGTTTAAAATGTCTTGATGTCTCCTCTATATTTTTCAGCCCGTTGGATTGTTTTTTTTTTTAATTTAAAACAAAAAACAAAAAACAAAAAACCTTCTTCACCGCTTCTCTCTAACTTCACTCCCACCAAGCCGCTCCTCCACAATCTCATAGCAACCGCCGCCACGACCATCCTCCACCATCATCAAGCTCTCTCTCCCACCGCTATCGATCACTCTCACCGTCTCACCATTCTCCTACCTCGCTTCCATGACCAACCTCCTCTCCTGCACAATCGAAGAACCCACAGACAACCGCCGCCATTCGGGGATCATTCTCCAACACTGCTTGGCTACGCAATCAACAAGAAGGTAAAAGATCAATTTTTACCATAGAAACTCTAAAAAAGTAGAAAAAAAATATTCATTTCAACCTAATTTCATCACTTTTACAATTTTTCAGAATTAAGTTTAGTTGTTGTGTATTATATTTTTACAAAACCCACAATAATCATAAATGACCGTTGTAAGCCTTTTACTATATGTATTAGTGTGGTCCCATGATTTGTCATGAGAGTGAGCAATTCGTCGCATTTTTTGATTTTATTTTCAGTTAATATCCATTTGGAGCAAAGATCATAAGACTAAGAGAAAAACAAATGGGTATTGAAATCCTAAGCGAACTAAAACCTATCGTGAAAGATGCATTCAAGCGAACCTTGATTTTTGCTGAGTTCTTCTGCGGTCTACATGTGATCGACAGCTATGTGTGCACCCCCACTTGGGTAAGAATTAAAACCCTTAACCCAAACCAATATAAAAATTAAAGTAATGATTCAGGTAAATATTAGGTGTAAGATATATTTTTATTATTATTATAATTATTGTTGTTGTTTGTTGTTAAATTTTATCAGGGGAAAAATGAACAGTCTTCACTTTTGGATATGCTGCCATTTGAACTTTATGATGGAGATTGATCTCCCTCTCCATTTAATTAGGGAGCTTTTTTTGATTCTGGTAATTAATTAGATGCTCTTACTAACCTAAATTGTTTGTTGTAGTTTGAGTGATCGATGATATAGGTTGTTTACAGATAGGTTTTGGTAATTATTTTGGAAGAAAGCAGGGTGCATGAAGAAGGATCTTACAATATTTTATTCGATACTTTTTACAATCTAAAGAGCCTCACATTTCTTTACATGATATCACCAAATGGGTTAGTCCTTGGATGAAACTGTTTAGTTATTTGATGTTTCTTTTGTCGTTCAATGTGTGTTCTATGTAGTACTTGAAGTATTCGGTAATTGCTGCATTAGTCCCTATGTTATGTGAATAAAAACAAATGGGTTACTGTGTCCATTGATAAAGGTAACAGAATTGCGTGTCCCATAATTTTTCGTGACTGTTGGAGTTTGCGATTTGGTCTTATACTGTATTTTTTAAATTGTTATGCAGTAAATATCCATTTGGCGCCAACTGCTGGAGATGGTATAACAGTACCCAGGAAAAAGTCACGGAATTCCGAAACAGAGCGTTTGAAGTAAGTATTTTGAATCCATGAGAGAAAACGGAATTTTGTTAAGCCTTTTAATTACATAGAGTTTTCTTTCATAACCCAATACTCGTGATGTTCTTTGAAAAATAAAATTGTTACATTAGCAGCAGTACGTTGTTTCCTTCTTTGTTGAACTGTATACAAGACTAAAACTTACTATTATTTTTCGTTAATTTTCAAATTACTTATTTATCCTTATTCTCAGGAATCAATTGCTCAATTGAAGAAAAAATAAGCGGTGAACAAAGAAGATACTTATTGAATGAGCAGTTAAAAGCTATAAAAATGGAGTTACGATTAGAAGCAGATGATAAAACAACTCTTACTGGTAAATAATTTATCTCAGTTTAATTGTTTTAGTTTAAAATATTATTAAATTTTTTTTCAGCAATATTTAGAGAAAGATATTGCTCTAAATATTGCTGAATTTTTTTTTTTAATAATATTTTAATTTTAGTTTAATAATGGTTACATCATTATTAAACTTGAGATTCCTGATGAAAAATCTTTATGTTGATTTTTAACGGTTGAAAATCTGAATTTTGTTTTTTGTTTTGAACCAGAGATTACCCAGATATCAAGCGAAGAAGCCATTAAAATGAAAGTTGCATGAAATTGGAAGGATTAGTTACATCATTATTATTTTCACTTTTAACCTTTCTTATTTTTCAGAAAAAAAGTAGACTATTCTTGCCTTAGAATAGTAATTCAACAGGATTGACTACTGTACTAACTCCACAATCAGGGGAACCCAAGAATATTAGCAGTATGAAGGTACAACATATTTTTATATTTTATTTGTATACAAGATGTAAGATATTATGGAATAAATAAAATGTATTTCACCAATTAGAGAGTTTGTTAGTTTCTAATAATGCAAAATCTGGGTTTCAGATAGCTAGCCACCCTAATATATATTTGCTGGATACTCCTGGTGTGTTGCCTCCTGAAACTTTTTACGCTTAAGTCTTCTCCAAACTGGTTTTAACATGTAATCTTATTCTATTGTATAAAGGAAAAAAGTAGGAAAATGAAGAGAAATCTATTTATATATAATGCAGGAGCATTTGATGACTAGGAAGAAGTAATACTATTTAACTTGGATTTTAACCTATCTCAGATTGTGCACTTTGATTGTTCGGAGCAAGCAAAGCAATGATCCTCAAAATAAAAGCCAATTTGAATAGTCTAAGAATCGTGACTAATTTCATACATCACTCTTTTACCTTTTTCTTAATACTACTATATTTCTTCTATTCATGTATAACTTCTCAGTGGAAAACGAAGTTAGTTGTAACCCTTCTTGCAAATAGTTCTTCAATATAACTGATAAAAACTGATGTGTGTTGCAGCTTCAAAAGGGATTGTCAATTGTAAAAGTAGTTGATTGGTTACCTAAATACAATAATTGTGTGATGTCACTGAAATAAGCTAAGCTGATTGTTTTCTAGGCATATTTTTGGACTTACTTAAAATATAACTACTTCTCTATTTTCATGTATTTATATCAAGGTTTTTTCTATCCTGTAGATATAGATAGTTTGATAAAGAAAGTTAAGTGGTGGTGTACTCAAATTATGATTTTTCACCCAAATGATACTGATATTTATTTGATAAAAATTTGACATATTGCTAAATGTTTTCTTCCATTATGGTGAATTTTTGTTTCACTTTATTTACTATTCCATTTTTATTTAGCTCAATTTTTTTTAATATTTACAGTGTTAAATTGACTTAAATTGTTCACAGTATGTTTGTGAATCACTAAATTACATTTATAGTCTCATATACTAATAGTTATTACATACTTGGATTGTATGGATACAATTAGATATATTACACGCACGATATATAGGCCAATTGTGAATTACAAATAATAAAATTGATTAGTATTTTTCTCTCTAATTTATTTTAAAAATTATTTATTTATGGTGTAATTTTAATTTTTTTTTTAATAATTTTTATAGTACTCTCTAGATAAAGTATACTTTTACGTTATTCTAAATAGGGTATAACGTCATTACAATTAAGATCGTGCACAATTGTATAATTTAAAGGATAGTAATGTAGTTAATTTGTTATTGTTCATGCTTTTATACTAAAACGTCTTAGTTTAATTGTATATTAAACATGATTTGTGGACTTTTAACTAAATTTTTTATTTTTCGCAGTGCCTTCAGGCACGGGTTCATACCTAGTATATATATATATATATATATATATATATATATATATATATATATATATATATATATATATGTGCTAAATGTATATGCAAAAAGCGTATAAGAAAATTTACAAGTTAGAATTCTGCACCATATGTTATATGCCAGAAGCATAAGACAAATTTTATTGGCCCAAAAACCCACATCGAATTTTGTATGCCAAAAGCATATACCAAATTTTTATTGACCCAAAGTGTAGAACACAATTTATATTTCTACAAGGTTGAGGGTTCGAATCCCCTCAACCTTGTTATTTCTTGAACCCTTAAAGGGGGTAAGCAAGAGGTGCAAGGTTCGAGTCCCCTCTCTAAACATGGGTAACCTGTTCTGATTAAATGGGAGTATGCATGAGGAGGCGTGTGTATTTCCTATGGGAATAGTCGTGGTGCGCGTAAGCTGGCACGGACAGACACCCATACATCTAAATAAAAAAAAAGTATAGAACAAATTATTTAATGATTTGAAGTCTAGATCAAATTTAAAAGACATGAAGCATATATCAATTTTTTTTAATAAAGGTTCGAAGCCTAGATCGAATTTTTAAAAGAGGGAAACTCAGACTAAAGTTCAAATTTTAGCGACTCAAAATCTGAAATAATTACAAAGACTTGAAATTTTAATTCATGTTTATGGGTTTGAATAAAAAAGGTGTTATATGACAACAAAAAAATTCATATGGATATCATGGATATTTAAGAATCGAATTTTGTCGTATGTAACACAACAATTTCATTCATAAAAAGTACATAAAATTAGGGGGAGATAAGTTGAACTAAATAATTTTATAAAGTGTACCATCTTCTGGCATAATTTGCAAAGTTTGCATGATAACGGTTTCAAACTTGTAACCTCCCTTGTAAATGTTTTTTTTTTGTCATTACACGAGAAAAGAAGCAGGAAAAAAACTAACGGATTACAAATCTATCCATCCAGTTAAACAAATCGATCATACTCATAGGCTGGCTTGACGAAATGTCAACTCCTCTCCTAGCGAGCTTGGCAGCTTTATCCGCGAGACAGACGAAATCTCTCCGACAATGTATAATTTTCCATGATGGAAAACGTTTTAACCAATTGAGGGCTTCGCTAACCATTGGTCTAATTCTCCAATTAGTAGCTCCTCCATTGTTGATTCCTTGAATAACGTCAAGGTTATCGGAGTAGAAGATACAACTCCGGTACTTGAGGTCCGCAGAGAACCTCATGGCCTGAAGCATGGCCCACGCTTCTCCTTCAGTACTTGAATAAACTCTCGCTCTTTTAATCACTTTATGTTTTACTACTCCTTCTTTCGTAGTTCCAATCGCGGCCATCCCCGCCGGTTCCCAATTATTGGTGAAGGATGCATCGTTCAACCATAGAATATACGCCTCTTCAAATCCAGATGTAATATCGATGTCCTCCTTATGTGCATTATGCTTGTGATTTTGATTCCTATTTTTCGAGTTTCTTTCACCAAATAGATGTTTCACCATCGTTTTCGTACTACTGTTGATTTCGTAAATATTCCATGGTTTTTTATCATGTAGCCCCTTCATCCTAGCTTTCCAAATATTCCAAATCGTGATTAATACCGTGGTCGTAACTAGCCTTTTGTCCCAACCATTACTTAAATAACTGTTTATTATACCTTTAATCCACTCGCTCACCGAACCATCCCATTTCTCATCAATTCTAATCTGTAGCTGTGAGTTGGCCCATACCCCTACACTAAAAGGGCATTTGATAAACATATGCCCACACGATTCTTCTTCTTTCTCACACCATTCACATAAGTCTTCCTCTTTACATTTTCGCCTTTTCAAATTGCATTTAGATGGAATAGCGTTATTATGGATTTTCCAGATGAAGTTCCTAACTTTGAGAGGTACGTTGGAATCCCAAATAATCTTCCATAATTCCATATCATTGTTTTCGCCGGTCGCCGAAGATTCTCCTTCCTTGTCCAATTCTTTTAGGACCAGTTTATGGTACCCTGATTTGGTCCGTAATCGCCACTCCTTGTATCAGGCCAGATTAATCTGTCCTCCTTTTCGAGTTGAAGAATTGGGATTTTCCTTACATCCAATACGTCCCTGGCTGTGCAAAAATCTTTGAGTATATCGAAATTCCAGTTTGTGAGGTTATTGTTAAAACATTCCGCCAGCTTCTCTACCTTACAATCGGCTGGCCTTTCGAGTTTATACCCCTTCTTTATCCAACTATCGTTCCATATATTAATTGTAAGACCATTACCTACTTGCCATATGCACTCTTCTCTGAGAAAGCAAAGACCTTTATATATACTCGCCCAGCTCCAAGATCTTTTATTCTTTAACTTTGTATCCCACATGTTACAATTCGGATAATAAATTTCTTTCAAGACTTTTGCCGCCAGGGAGTCCGGGTTGTGTAATATTCTCCAGGCCTGTTTTCCTAGTAGAGCTATATTCATTTTCCTAAACTCACGGAATCCAATACCCCCCATTTTCTTAGCCTTTGCCAATTTTCCCCACTTAACCCAATGTATTCTCTTTTTATCGCCCGAATTCCACCATAAGTTAGAAACAATAGAGCTGAGCTTTTTGCAAAACGTAATAGGGAATTCAAAAATGGACATGGCATAGTTCGGGACAGATTGAAGCGCGGCTTTGATTAATACCTCTTTACCTCCATCTGAAAGCAATTTCGCTGACCAATTCTCGGCTTTCCCGAGAAATCTATCCATTATATACTTAAGATTTTCAGACTTTGACCTTTTCAAAGACATTGGAATACCTAGATATTTGCCCATGGAATTGGTTAACTCAAGGCCAAGGGTATTAGCAATATTACTAGCTTTATCCTCCACCAAACCTTTGCTAAACATGATAGTCGATTTATTAAAATTCACTTTCTGGCCTGAGGCCAGACAATATTTAGCGATTACCCCTTTGAAAGACTCGATTTCTTTATCATTAATTTCCAGAAAGAAAAGTGAATCGTCCGCGAATAACAGATGTGTAAGTCTCGGAGCAGCCCTTGCAATAGAAATACCCTTAATATTCCCTTCCCGATATTCATGATTAATGAGGCCAATTAATCCTTCAGTAAGCATTGAGAATAAAAGAGGGGATAATGGATCTCCTTGCCTTAGTCCTTCAGATGGTTTAAATTTCTTCAGCCTATCGCCATTAAGCTTGATTTGATAACTAACCGATGATATGCAATTGAATACCATATTTCGCCATTTATCACAGAAGCCCAAATTCTCCAATATCTTCATTAAAAACTACCAATTAACCTGGTCGTATGCCTTAGACATGTCTATTTTTGCTGCCCCATAGTGCTTATTTGATCGCCGTTTAGTCTTGAGGAAAAACCCCACCTCCTGAGCAATTAATATGTTATCTTGAATGCTTCTACCTTTGATAAAGGCTGACTGGGTTGGTGATATCAGTTCATTCATAATCGGTTGAAGCCTCGTTGCCATTATCTTAGCAATAATTTTATAACAAAAATTGATGCACGATATTGGTCTAAAGTCTTTAATTGACTCCTGTCGGTCACCCTTCGGTATAAGTGAAATAATCGTATCATTAATGGCTTCCAAAGGAGTATTATATTCGAAAAAATTGTAAACCAGTTTATATATATCGTCCTTTAGAATGTCTCAAAATTCTTGATATAAGTCCCGGGAGTCCGTCTGGTCCTGGCGCTTTAGATCCCGACATAGCAAAGACAGCTTGTCTAACTTCCTCCATATCCGGGGTGCGAATTAAGGAGTCATTGGTGTGTTCATCCACTCTACAAGGGGTATGACTGGCAACTTCGTCAATACAACCACCACCACACACAACCCCCGCCGTGCCACCACCTCACACACCTCACCCTACTATCACCATACACACCATCCAACTAACCCATATTCACCATCAACCCACCATGGCACAAACATATTTTCATACACATACACACAAACATATATATATATAGGTGATTTACTCGTGAAGTACATAACCTACCAATTTCGGAGAAAAAGGTCCAAACCAAACAAATGTCCAAAGTACCCTTTTTCAAACAAAAAATTCCATAAAAAAATGTCTCCCTTTTTGTTCTAATTTTATGCCCTTAAGAGACGTCTTTTTAGGTCCTTATTTGACTTATATGATAGACTTTTAGGCTTATTTAGTTATATTTCATTTTCTCTCCTTGGAATTTATTATATTTCATTTTTAAAGCTTTTGCGCGTTAAATGGTTTGTTTTTAGTACAAAGTTGTAGGTTCATGGATGATATGGATCATCAACATAAGGAGGAGAAACAATAATTAAAGTCTTAGATCGAGTGGAGAAGTCAAAGACGAGAAAAGATATCCCGAAGAGTTGACGAGGAAAGCTGCAAATTTGGAAAGCTTATGTTAATTGCTGATTTCGAGCTTCTTAGAAGTGGATTCAGCTTATGAGTTGTGAAGAAGATTTATTCCTTATTGAGTTATGAAGATTTAGCAACTTGAATGAGTCTATTTGGAGTTGATATGCAAATGTTAATTACAAATTGGACTTGGATTTTTAATTACTTAATTAAGCCCAGGATTAGACCTAATCCGTTTTCACCATCTATATAAGCCCTTTTAAACCTCATTACTCATAACCTCTCATATTTTCTTCACATTAAATCATCCTTAGAGAGAGAGCGTTAAGAGGCGGAAGCAAGAGCAGAAGCTGGAGAATCCATTTTTCTCCAACAACAGTTCTTTTCATCCCTTCAATTAGGTTTCATATTCTATTTCTGTAATTTAGGATAATGTCTTTTATTTATTTAATTTTAGTTTTTCATTCGAACATGAGCTAAATTATTAAGTACTTAGGAATCGCAAATAATGGGTCGAAGCCCTAGTTAATCAATTTCTGTTTTTTAATTTGGGATTTTACGATTTAATCTGAGATGGGTATTTATTATTGGATATTATTTTATGCTTGTTTATTATTTCTTTTCTGATCAATTAGAAATAAGTTTTAGTAATTAGGCTATTCACTTTAGTGGCGAAGTGATCAACTTGACAGGGGGTTCAATTACGGACCTAGGTAATAGACGTGTGGTATGCGTCAATGACCCTGACGGGCTTGACTAACCACACAACCAATTGGGTAAAAGACTAAAACCGTTTGAAAGTAGGTATAATCGCTCTAACGGGGTTTGTAACACCGTATGATAGCTCCTAAGTCCACCTTGACGGGGGTTAGGAGATTATAGAGTCCCGACTAATAATTAAATGACAACTCTACCCTTAAACGAAACAGTTTTTGCATTGAATTAGGTGAATTCCCTTGCGAGACTCAAGTATATCTTTTATCTGCGTCTTAATCTTTTAGTATTTACTTTCAGTAATTTGTTTCTTTGCGTCTAGTAGTTTAATAACTCAAAACCAAACAAATATATTTTATATTTTATTTTTTGTATTAGCAATTACTACTACTTATCTATTGAACACTTGGGTTATACAAGTCCAAACCCTGAGAATGAATCCGACTTATCGGTTTATTACTTGGACAACCGTACACTCGCGGTTTGTGAGTCCTTAATCTTTATCGTATTATTTATAACACACCAGGACCCATCACATACGATTTGCTATACTTGCAAAGAGTAACATGTTTAGTCTAGGGTGTTTATTTGCACTTATTTTATCTATTATTTATCACACCCTAGGTGAAACCTGTGTGGCTTAGAAACTGAGACAGTTGGTCATTTGTTTCAAAGGTATGGTGGTATAGTGATGTGGTCAAGACGTGTACATCAGGAGTGTTTGGGTTGAAAGGGGGTCAGCTCCTGTCTCCTGGAGCTCGCGCAACAGAAGGTGCATCTGCAGATCATGGTACCGTGGAATGTCAGGTGGACAGCAGGTCCAACACGTGGACAGCAGTTCCAGGAGGTCCATAGGCAGCAAGTCCTGGCATGAGAATCATCTCCCTTTTTCGCATCAGCGGACAAAAAGGGAGCCTGGCACTGTAGCAGGTCAGCCGGATTAGCAAGAATGTGAGGATGAAAGTAGGTGGTGGGCTGAGATACTGTCCCACAGGGAGATTGTTAATAGGATTGAGCGAAGGTGTATTGTGGCAGCGCTTATATGGAATATTTGGATCGATAGGAACACAAGACTATTTGCAATCAACAAGGAAGAGAACGATAAGTGAATTGAGAGCTATTGTTTGTAATACAGCTAATGACTATGTGGAGGGTCTGTAAGGAAACCTTGGGAATTGAGGTTACAAATTTAAGAGGCATTGTAGCTTTAATAATATTTGCAAGTTATGTCATGAATATGCTGAAACCATAGAACACTTACTATTTGAATGTAATTGTGCCTAGGAAAGCTGGTTTGCTACTCCTATGAGAATAAAACATACAAACTATAGAGTCACGGGGTTGAGGAGCGTTTCCTTGACCTGATATATAATAACAAAAGTGATAAAATTACAGATAATATTCCCATAGCGTAGTGGTCAGCCTTCTTGTGTTGGCACATTTGGAAGGCTAGAAATGACAAGATGTATAAAATTACAACACTTGACCCTTTAAAACTAATCTAAGAGCAAACATTACCTGAGATGAGTACTACAACCTCAATTATAGATCTGGGGTAATGGAAGACAAAAAACTAACTCTTGAAGTTAGCAATAAGAAAAAGGGTAAAAGCTTAAGAGCTAAACCACTAATTAATATTATAGTTGATGCATCTTTTATCGAATTAACTAAAAAAACTAGTGCTTTTTGTGTTGTTACAGATTTGAAGGGAAACTTTTTGGAAGGCCAAGCTTGGAATAATAAAGCAAACACGGCGTAGAAAGCAGAGTCATTTGGAGTTATAAATGCATTCCTTCATGCACATACCTTCCCCAACAACTCTATAAATATTTTGAATGATCGTTGTAATCTTAATACCCCTTAATTTATAATAAACTACCAGCTAATTGGTATTTGTACAGTCTAGCTAAGGACAATGTATACCTAGTTAGCTATAGGGTCATTAGATTTGCCTTTGTTTTGCGAAGGTCGATGATGTCTCCCTAAATGTTCTAATTTTATGCCCTTGGGAGACATCATTTTTTGTGTTTATTTGACTATTTAGATAGACTTTTGGTGCTAATATGCAATAATCCGGAATTTCCATTTTATTTCTAGTAATTTTGATTTATTAAACTTTTGCGCGTAATATTGGAAATTTTTAGTGTAAAGTTTACAGGTTTTAGATGTTAGCTAGAACAGGAATCCGAGGAGAAAGTCAAAGATCGTGATATAAAGTCAAGACTTGAAGATAAATCCCGAAGATATTATTTTTAGAGCTGAAAATCTGTTTTCCAAGCCATAGATTACTGATTTCGAGGTACTTAAGAGATGATTTAGCCGCTGACCTTTGAAGAGAAAACATTCCTTATCGAGTTACGGAACTTTAGCAACTAGAATTAGGTCAATCGGAGTCATAACGAAGCGGGAAAAGCCGTTTTAGTGAAGGTGTATCAGCAGTTACGGGATTTTGGGCTTAGAAATTGGGCTTGAACATTTAATTATTGATTTATGCTTAAGTCCAAGCCCTAATCCGTTTTTAACATTATAAAAGGGCTTTAGACTTCTATTTTCACACATCCTTTCATAATACAAAAAACGCTTAAGAGTCAGACACCAGAGAAGAAGCTAGAGGCAGGAAGAGAAGAAGCAAGAGCTGGAGACGGTCTATATCTCCACTTCTCAGCCAATTCAATTCCGTAATTAAATTCTTCTATTTTATTCTGTAAAACATGATGAACCTATTTGTTTCTTTAGTTTTCTTTTTAATTATTATGAGCTAAACCTAATTAGTGTTTGAGAACGCATAATGGGTTAATCCCAATTTGATTTCATTCTATACATTTGAATTTGGGATATTTATTATTTAAATCAAATTGGGTAATTCGTATTTTTCTTTAATTTGCATTTTAATTACTATTATTGACGTAATTAACCAATGATAGGACTTAGTATCTAGGCTATTCCAATTAGTGGCGATTGGATCACCTTGACGGGGGGTTTAGGTACCGAACTAGTTAATGAATGTAGGTTAGAAATTATTTGACTCTGACGAGCTTAATTAAACCTATGTCCTATTGGGTAATTTAGACTTAATCACTTGAGAGTGGACTATAATCACCCTGACGGGGTTTGTAGCACTTGAAAGTTGCTCCTTAGTCCACCCTGACTGGGGTAAGGAGAATATAGAATCCCGACCAATACAAATTTACCGATTTGTCCCTTAACCAATGTATGAAATGAATGATAGTTAGGAAAACCCTTGCGTCTCTCAAGTACTGCCTGCTCTTACTTGCGTATCACTTTTATTTACTTGCATTTTAGTTATTTATTTACATTTTCGCATTAGTCTTTCATACTTAGGATTAATATAAACCAACCAATCAATCAATATATCTTTTACTTGCTTTCATAAGTGCAACCAATCATTACTTGATAAGCATTGTAGTTAACCAACCGTCCTTGGAACGAATCTGTTTATCACATATATTACTTGGGACAACCGTACACTTGCGGTTGTGGTTCTCTTTACTTATTGCATTTATTTTAGAACACACAAAGGACCACCAGTCGAATAGAGCTACTGACTAAGCAGTCAAACAAAAATTAAGAAGCTTGTTGTTTGGTAACTGGGCCACCCCAGTTAACCCATCTGATACTATTAGACTATTAGCGCCTAGGTATTGGGTGATCCTTTTCAACTTGTTTTGTTTTTAATATAATTTCTACTTTTGAGAGCGCGTTCCACAATAAGAAAACTCTTTTTTAGTTTTCGCCCTATTTAAATTTGATTTTGTTCAATAGATATAATTAAAAATTATACTCACTCTGTATTCGAAAAAATTGTCACTATTACTAAAAATAACTGTCTACAAACTGTTGTCATTTTAGAAAATCAAGATACATTTTCATTCTTTATACCACTTTTTATCCCTAATTAAATATTATAATATATGTTCTCAATAAATATTAAAGGAAAAAGTAGATACTTCAATAAACACGATATTGCAGTTAAATTGGACATGTCAAATGCCTATAAACATGTCAGATGGGACTTCTTTGAACTTGTTTTGGCCAAACCTAGCTTTCATCAAACCTGGCTTGGATGAATTATGAATTGTGTCTCAACAGTTTACTACCAAATAGCCATTAAGGGAGAGGTAACTAGGAATATTTCTCCTTCAAGCAACATTCGACAAGGTGATCCTTTCTCTCCCTACCTCTTTTTCCTCCTCACTGAAGCTTTAGTTGGACTCATCAATTTTGACATTAGAGAAGGTAACACTAAATGTATCAACTTTCTAGGGAGTGCGACTCTATTGTAGCCTTCTGAAAGGTCATACGACTCTATTGCAGGGGCTCAGTCCAAAGGTAAAATTTCAGTAAGTGCAACATTTGTTTCAATAAGGATACCCTTACTCTAGTGGCGAATAAGACGACATGCTACCTTGGAATCCAACAAGCAAAATCAATCAGGAAATACCTGGTATCTCGATGAACTACACTAGATCCAAAGTTGTAAATTCAATGGGTTAAATATAGATTGGTCAAAAGGGCAAACTGATGGAAAGAAAAACTTCTCTCAGATGGTGGGAAAAATGTCTTGATCAAGTCCATATGGCATCCAATCCTGAACTACACTATGCCTTCTCTCCTTTGCCTAAAAAAATTGTAAATAACTTTCCAAAGTTGTCTTGGAATTTTGGCGGGGATCGGGAAATAAGCAACATATCTCTTGGAAGGCTTGGGATGAAATTGTAACATCCAAAGAAATAAGGGGCCTTGGATTTTGGTACATTGAGTATACAAACCTTGCCTTTCTTACCTTCGCGACATGGCGTCTCCTTTATAAGGAGGACTCAATTGTCTTAAAAGTGCTTAAAGGTATCTACTCTCACTTATAATTTTTGTAGGAGTGTAAAGAAAAGTCAGTTAAATCTTAGGCATGGCGAGCATCCTAATAGGGTGGGATATCTTAAATCTTGGGTATGGACGAGCATCCAAACCTATAATAGTGAAAACACTATATCCGAAAGGACAATGTCTACCGGCATATATACCCGTTTTAAAACCCAATCATTATAATATTGAGTTGGTTAAAGACCTAATCAAGAGCGATGGTTCAGGATATATTCCATTTATTCACAACACATTTCATCAAATGGAGCTAAATTTATCTACAAGATACCCCCTCCATGCCACTAATGAAGATGACAAACTGATTTGGGTCCATACGAAGAAAGGAAGTCTTACTAGTAAATCAGGATATCATGTTATTCTTTCCAAAGTTGTCTCAAATTTTTTGTAGGGATCGGGAAATAAGAAACATATCTATCGAAAGGCTTGAGACAAAATTGTAACATACAAAGATATTTGGGGCCTTGGATTTTGTATATTGAGTATATGAACCTTGCCTTGCTGGCCTCCACAATATGGCGTCTTCTTCATAACGAGGACTTGATTGTCTTCAGAGTGCTTAAAGGTATCTGCTATCACTTAGAATCTTTCTAGGAGTGTAAAGCAAAGTTGGTTAAATCTTGGGCATGGATGAGCATCCTAATAGTGTGGGATGTCTTAAATCTTGGGCATGGACGAGCATCCAACCGATAATGGTGAAAATACTATATCTAGAAGGACAACTGTCTACCGGCACACATACCCGTTTCAAAACGTCAATCATTATAATCTCGATTTGGTTAAAGACCTAATCAAGAGTGATGGTTCGGGTGGAATATTCCATTTACTCACAAACATTTCATCAAATGGCAGCTGAATTTATCTACAAGATACCCCTACATGCCCCTAATGAAGATGACAAACTGATTTGGGTACATGCAAAGAAAGAAAGTCTTACTACTAAATCAGGATATCATGTCATTCTTACATATAATGCAACTGTAAATTCTAGTTCGTCATTCTCGGGTACATCTAGAAACCAAAAAAATTTGGAAGAATGTGTGGCATGCGAAAGCACTGATAGAATTTTGAGCATTTATCTGGAAATATTATAATGAAAGACTTCCTTGTGGGGCTACACTTTTTAAGATAAATTACGTTGACTTTTTGCATGCTACATATCTTCTTCGCATATGCCCAGTGAGTATTGAAGTTCGGGATAAAACGGCCATGAGCCATAGAAGACTTATTAAAAGTTCAGGGGATTTCGAATCTAAGACCATGCACATCATTAAAGGAGGATCCAATGAAGGATAAAGCACATATATTTCCATAAACTTTACGTTCTTCACTGTCTGGTGCATTTGGACGACTAGGATGAAATGGAACACCACACATATATATCACACGACTCGATATAGGGCAATTTTGACATCAATTTTTTCCGTGATACCTCTTTCAACAGCGACAGAGAAATTATGCGGATCGCTACAATTATTTTTGACAAGGATTATGTCCCGCTTAGCTACAAGGGAACAAGATTTGGTGTAACTCGGTTATTGAAGAGGAAGTTGTTGTGATACTCTCAGCTTGGAATCAAGCAGCTTCCACAAGGGATAAGAGTTATGATTTACAATGATTTTCTCGGTGTCATGCAAGGTCTCAAAAACACATCTGAAGTTTGCTGGAAAACCCGAACTCATATGCGAAAGATTAAGGATCTTAATTTTTCGAAATCCAACATTTGTATTCGGTATGTTTCAAGAAATAGAAACGAGGATGCAAACTTACTAGCTAGAAGTTTTAGGTGTTATCTCCTTCCAGTTAATTGGTCATCAATTTCTATATCCAATCTGATCAAGACGCTGATAGGAACTAGTAATAGGACGGAGATCGTCTGATTTCTTTGTAACCCAATTTTCACTTTCATTTTATAATATGCTTATAACTATACAAATAAATAAATATTCAAGATATTAAGATATGGATTAATGCCCAAGAAACACCTCAAATCAAATTTAATGCCCCCTCACCCCTGCCGCTCTCCTTTTGCCCATAAAAGGCACCTCTTTTAATTTTTTTCCTATCCTACCCCTTTCTACCGCCGCCGCTCTCTCTCTCTCCACGAGTTCATAAACAAATAACTATGATAGCCGCTCTTTCTCTTTCGTTTAAATCATCAGCATATACACAAACACTGTGAATTATGAGAGCACCCATTAATAACAAATTTAGCAAGAAAAATAAAGAAACAAAGAGAAGAATAAGAAGAAGAATGAATAAGAGAGGAAGAAGAGATGTTTTATTTCTTGTTACAGTTACAATGTACAAAACTAGTTTATATACAATCATGTCTAACTAGATATAGCTGTAATCTAACTAATTTTTATGTAGAAGAAATAATTTGCATTTTGGTCCCTGCATTATTTCTTTTTATCCAATTCATTTGCTGTATTCAAAGATAGATTGACATCTCCACTGAAACATGATATTTGAGTATTGGGAAAGTAAGAAATTATGATTGAATTGTGCGAAAGTTTGTATAGAATAAGTTGATTGATTAACGTTGAAAAACTAGAAGAAAAAAATAATTCAAATGAGTAATGGGAATCTCTCCCAGAACTCAATATTTAGTCCGCAAGTACAAAAATGTACTTGCTTAGCGTTTTCTGAGTTCTGGGAATTTATCCAATACTCAACATTTGCCACAAGTCCAAAAGTGCACTTGCACAAGTACAAAAGTGGGCTTGCACAAGTACAATCCGAGTTCTGAGTAATGGGAATCTATCCCAGAACTCAACATTTAGTCCACAAGTACAAAAGTGAACTTGCTTAGCCTTTTCCGAGTTCTGAGTAATGGGAATCTATCCCAGAACTCAACATTTAGTCCACAAGTACAAAAATGTACTTGCACGAGTTGTGGGAAACACTCCCATTACTCAACATTAGTCCATACAGTACAAAAGTGTACTTGCACGAGTTGTGGGAAACACTCCCATTACTCAACATTCGTCCATACAGTACAAAAGTGTACTTGCACGAGTTGTGGGAAACACTCCCATTACTCAACATTAGCCCATACTGTACAAAAGTGTATTTGCACGAGTTGTGGGAAACACTCCCATTACTCGCCCTTGACAAAAATTGTACTTGCACAAGTCCACTACTCGCCCTTGGCAGCAGCAGTAGACAGCAGTAAGCATTAAGGTATATTTACCTTAAGTGCCTTTTATGGGCAAGTGGCTAAGGTGGCAGGTGGTTATTGGGCTAAGGGCATTAAGGTATATTTACCTTAAGTGCCTTTTATCGGCAAGTGACTAAGGTGGCAGGTGGTTATTGGGCATTCACCCTTAAGATATTTTATAAAGAATAATAAATGATATTTGTTAATTTATGTGAAAAAAAAAAAGTGAAGGAGTACCTAATAATCTTTATTTTTAAATTTGGACAATTAAAAGATAAATTATATACAAACATCCTTTAATAAAACCCTGACACAAAACATAATTTAAAGTAGCATTAGGATCCAGATGCGTTGAGTTCAGACTTAATAGCCACTGCCAGCCAGCTACTCACAAACTCCATCATCAGACAACGTGGCACATTGACCCCACGCGCTGACCTGTATTGAACACCACACGACACCGTTTGGTGAACAAGAGCACTGTATCTATTATTATCTTCCCACTTAGTCACACTAGTCACTACTCCTTTCTTTTCACCGACACAGTTCACGCCGGTGAATTGCGCAAACGGAAAATGGCAACGTCGTCGTTTGGATTAACGGCAGCATCAGCTACTTCAATAGCTAACAACGCCCCAAAACTTTCAACTTATTTATTAATCTGCCCCCGGAAGTCTTCAAAGGTCTCCTTTCGCCTCTCTTCCAAGCCCAAGCTCCGCTTTCTCTCCAAGGTAACCTTTATAGAAATCATAATTTTCTTTCAATTAATAGCTAATTGTTTTTAAAAAAAAATTTTAGAGCTCAATTAGCAATTAATGGTTCTTTACTGTGCTGCATCTTAGAAATGGAGTGTTATTTGTGATCTATGTGTTATCTAGTGTTGAATTTGAGCTTGCATTTGCATTACTTTCTTTCCCTGGGACGAACCCTTAATGTTACTCACTCAGGGATACAAAAATTAAACTCGGTCAAATTGCAATGCTGGTCCTTGTGCAAGTGTAATTGCACTGTTGATTCTTCTGCTATGCAAAATAGCTAAATGTGTACCTAGGAGATATACATCACATGCGACATGTTTCCATTATATTTGCTACTTTTTGAAACAAGAGGAGATATATTTGGCCATCTCATATAACACAGAGACCAATTGTACAATTAACCCTTTTTCAATATCAAAGTTGTATCTTTCCGTATGCAGAAAAAGCGAAACATAAATGTGGGTTCAGGGTCCATATGCATTTTTTGAAAAAAAGAGTATAACTTAGTTTTACAAAATTTATGAATGTAAACAACCACTACAAATTTTTTATAAATATGAACACTTGCACCTACCAGAAAGGTCTTTACTGTCTTATAACTTTATATGATGGTTATTATTAATGGTGTCAAAAACATAATACAAATGATTGGCTCTGAACAAAAGTTAAGTCGTGGTCTTAGATTTTCCTTTGTGTGTGTTTTGGGAGTTCCAAGCTTCTGTAAAGTATATACATGTGTTTAAAGTAAGTTCCCTTTTGTAGGGTTTGCATTCTAATTGGAACCGTTCCATTTTGGTGAGATCTCTGGTAATATTCTGTCACAATATTTCATTAAAGGGACACTTTTCAAGTTTATATTCAATTGAATCATCTAATTCCCTTGTAGAATTCTGTGGGAGGATCCTCTGACACAGCAGATAAATCGGAAGTATTAACCCCAGAACCCGAGAATGTGAAGCCATTAAGTGAAGCTTCACCTGCACCTGCACCTGCACCTTCACCTGTACCTGCACCTTTGACTACAAAAGAGTCAATCTTTAAGATAGTTGCACAGGTTGCACGTTTCATCAACCTATGGCTTCCAAAGATTTTCCTTTCCATTCTCCGTTTTCTGGGAAGCTTATTTAAAGTATACTTTACTTTTTTTTTTTTACCGTTTTCTAAATTATGCAACTAGTATAAATATATATGTTTATAAAGTGAATTACATTTTGTAGGGTTTGCTATCTGGTTTGAACCGCGCGATTGGGGTGAGACCCCACAAATTTATTCTTTCAAGTTATTATTTTCTTGCGAAAATGGTTTTGAATCATGTATTTCCTTGTAGGTTTCTACAGAAGATAAACCAAAAGTCGCACCAGAAACAAATCCATCAGAAGAGTCGATATCTGAGTTTATTACTCAAGTTTCAAGTCTCATCAAGTATGCTCCGTTTATTTCATTTCATAATAAATAAACATGCTTAACAATTTTCCAAACTTACAGATTAGTTGATTCTCGAGATATAATTGAGCTGGAATTGAAACAAGAGGGTCGTGAAGTATTAATACGCAAAAAGGAAGCATTACCTCCTCCACCATCTCCTCCTACACAACCATACCCTTACCAATACGTGGGACCCACACCTGCAACTTCATCTCCTCCTCCTCCTCCTTCCCCACCACCTGCAACTTCTCCAGCAGCTGCACCAGCTTCAGCTCCTGCACCAACTCCATCTAAATCATCTTTTCCACCACTTAAAAGCCCTATGGCAGGTACTTTTTATCGAAGCCCCGGTCCTGGTGAGCCTGCGTTTGTTAAAGTTGGAGATAAGGTAAAGAAGGGACAAGTTCTTTGCATTATCGAAGCTATGAAATTAATGAATGAAATTGAGGTAAAAATATATATTACTTTCTTGTCTATTTTAAACCAAAACATCAAAAGACTGAAAAGTTGTTGTGTTTTTTAGGCTGATCAGGCGGGAACTATAATAGAGGTGGTTGCGGAAGATGCCAAACCTGTTAGTGTGGATACGGTAAGTTTTTTGACTAATAAGAAATTGAAAATACATTAATCTATTTCTTCATTTGACTTTCTCTATGGATATTTATTGAACAGCCTCTCTTTGTGATTGAACCATAACGAATTAAGGAGGTGAGCAGATAGTATTGTTGTAAGACGCGGCAATTTTATTGTTTTAGAGTTTTAATTGATAGTGTGTTTTGCCTGGAGTGAGATTCTCGTTAGTTAAACTTTTTTGTCTTCTTATTTACACTTTTAGACTTAAGGTATTGTGTATTGATTTAACTGTTGATATTTAACGTTTGTGATACTTCTTTTATCAGAAGTATGGGACTTTATTAAGTATGTTTTTCTTTTTCAATATATTATATTTTTGGAGATGTAATTGAAGAAATCGATTTACAAGGACTAAACATAATGTAAGACATAACCAAACTTCCAAACGCAAAAATAAAGGCACCAGGACCCGTTTCTTACATAAACTATTAGCCTGGCGAATTCTTTTGTTTTGCTAGATCCAGAAATGATAAAATATGATTTTAGGGAATATGGGACAAGAGTTGAAGCAGTGATATGATTAAATAGACCTTGATTTGAACAAGAAAAATGTGCGATACATCATTCGAGGCACCACACTGTCCAACTGGAATTGGAGTAGTGCAAATAGTAAAGGAAACGGGTTACAGAAAGGATAAGTTGGAAACTGCTATGTGTAATACGAGTTTAGAAGGGGAGGCTCAGGCAGTAATTGTCGCTTTGAAAACAGCAATTCAAGATAAGAACGAGGGGATCACGATCTTCTCGGATAACCTCGACTTGGTTCGAGGTATTCAGCAAGTGTCGGCTGCTAATTGGAAGCTTCGACCGTGGATTCGGCAGATCAAAAGACTGGCAGCAATGGTAGCCCCAGTCTTTGTTAAGCACATCCCAAGGAAATTCAACGGTCGTGCGGATAATCTAGCAAAACAAGCCAGGCACAGGGCACAGCAAGAGCGAGGAAACAATTGTGAGCTTTTAACATCTCGATTTTCTCGACTAGGAATCGGATAATAGATATTAGAAAGGATAGGGTTTGAAATATATTAAGCGTCAAAAAAAAAAAAAAAAAACAAGAAAAATGAAAATTTAACAGAAAAAGCTTGAACTAGTCAAAATCTCCATTGAAGTAATCGTGGGTATAGGTTGAGTAGTCCCCAACTTCCCATAATAAAAGCAGTGTGAATCAAGTAAAAGAGTGATTGCATATGAAATGCAATAGAAAAATTCATTTCGCAATGTGCAAGAAAATCTAGAAATGGAAAATAGTACTCCTTCCGTCTATTTTTATTTGTCCAACTTTCTAAAAATGGAGTGTGAAATATTATTTGTTCCTTTCTCAATATCAATCATTTTTTCTCTACTTTTTCAATATTACCCCTAGTATTAAATGTTCTTTTTAATCTTTGTGTACCAAAAAAAATGGACAAACAAAAATGAACAGAGAAAAGAAGTAGAACTAAGGATTGAAAGGAATGTTTAGGTTGCAGGTTACAAGAAGAAATGTAATTCAAGATCGCTAATAGCGAAGAACAACAGAATGATTTCTAGCTCGCCGGCACCATGAAGAGAGAAAAGGAATCTAGAATATGTGTATTTTTTTTTTTTTTTACTTAATTGTACAATGTTATATAATTACGTGTTATTTAGGATAGATACACTAGAAATAAGAGATAGGATCTCCACCCGTCAATTTCTCTACCATGCTTATTTTTTTTTGCATACATGAGAGGCTTAAAAGCCGTTAGGAAATAAAATTACACAATTACAAGCAAAACTTAAAGAGACTCTAGCACAACCCTAGCAGTTGCGCATTCATTCCTATCTCTAGTTATTAAATTTCTAACATAATCAGGAGGATCTATAAAATCCACGGGCTGAAATTGTAACTTCGCTCCCTCCTTTGCTAATTTATCCGCGCAAAGGTTTGCTTCTCTAAAAATATGATTCAACTCAAATCTTGGATTATTTCTCAATATAAAGCGACATTCACTTATGACTGAAACATCGGAACTTCCTAAACTCCCACCGCCCTTCACTAGCGCGTGGAGTTTCCCCAAGTCCCCCTCAATGTGAGTCCTTGAGCTCCCACCGCCCTTCACTAGCGCATGGAGCTCCTGCGAATCTGTTTCAATACACAAGTCTTTATAGCCCTTACTAATGGCCCACTTTAATCCAAAATGTAACGCAAATAACTCGGATACAAGTGGTGAAACAACTAAGCATGGGCCAAAAAAGCCCGCGATGCATGAACCGTATTTATCTCGGACTAAACCTCCTATTCCAGCCCTTCTTTTATCACAAGAAAAGCTTCCATCGATGTTGAATTTCAAACCTTCGAGTGGTTTAACCCATTTAACCATGGTACTCTTAGCTAACTTAGTTAAACCCCCATCAAAACTCTTTCCCCATGCTAGAATAAAATTACTAGCTAGCGAAATTATTTCTCTTTTAAGTTCAACCTTGTGAGGTATATTTGCAATTTCGTTAAATAAAAGTTGATTGCGCTTTGACCAAATTACCCATATTGCAGCCGCAAATATAAACGGCCACTCTATACCCGCATAACACGCTTTTGAACACAGGTGCGCTTCAAGCCAACGATGCCTTGCAAAGTTATTGCAGTTTGGTCCCTGATTTCCTGATCCCTGGTGTAGACTTACATTTGGAATCCAAGTTTCCATTACACGACTTTCCAGCCATTTCTTATTAATCTCATTAAGTGCAGCACTGTCCTTCTTGTTTAAAATCTGCAGGTCCCAAGCTTCTATTTCCGGCGCCAAGTTTGCAGCCTGTTCCTGATCCACAGCCGCGGTTCCAGCAGGTCTTCTTGACTCGTCACTGTCCAGGTCCGTGTACCACCTGCTATGAGCAGCAGGTTCTTCATCAACAGCAGCTCCCCGCGGCATCCAATCCAGCCTCCTGTTCACGCCAGTAACCATTCCAGCTGTCACGGTCTCGCCATCCAAAGCAGGTACAAAATCAGTCACTCTTTCTCCTCTTCGTGTACCTGCATCCAAACCAAATAAGTCCCACACCAAGGCTGGAATTTTACACTTTAAAAGAACATGATAAAGATCTTCCCTAGAAGCGCCGCAAAGCTCACAACACATTGATTCAACTACATTTCTTTTGAACAAATTAACTCTAGTTGCAATTCTGTTAAGAGCTATTCGCCAAAGTAAAACTCGCACTTTTTGTGAACATTTAAGCTTCCAAATCACATCCCAATTGAACGAGTCACCCCCTCCACTAGCACTAATGTTCATAAAAGCTGACTTCACCGAAAACATTCCGGAATTTTCGAATTTCCACACCCATTTATCTCCCATCCCATCATTAACCATTGTGACACCATCTTTAAGAAATGAGAGCCCAGCGAGGATTGCCTTGCAAGCACTTGATTCACTTCCATTTTGCACCCTAGACAACACACCATCACGGAAATATTTATTTTTAAAAATATCTACCATGCTTATTTACTTTAGGTTATAAATAAAGTAAATCTTAATTTTATGTTTTAAACATGAAAATTTGTGTCTGCGAAAAAAAAATTAAAAAAAACAAAAAGAAAAAAAAATCATAGACGTAAATATTAATTTTTTTTTTATCAAAAAACGCAATTTTTTTTATTTTTCTGATTTTTATAGAAATAGTTTTGACGATTTTAAAAAAGTTCACGGACGCGCGTGTGTGATGGAATTAGTAGTAGTAGGTGGTGGTGGAGGTGGTGATGGTCGCGGTGGCTGTAGTGGTGGTTAAATACATGGTGGTGGTGGTGGTGGTGGTATCCTATTATTTGTTTAATATTTAAAAATATATATTGTATTAAAAATAAAATGATATATTTAATAATAAAGGTATAAAAAAAAGGGTGAATTACCCAAGGGGTCTTGGGGACCATCTTAGTGCCATATAGGAACCAAGTGGATTCTCTGTTCTACTTAGAGGCCTCAAAATTGACAAATACCTTTACTACCCTTATAGTGTATATAAGACAAAAAAATAGATTCTTCTCTCTCCTCCATTACAATTAGTCTCTCTCTCCTCCTTTATCAATTTTTCTCTCTCCTCCTTCATTAACTATTAATAAATTCCAGCTCCGACCTCCGGCCACCGACCACCGCCGGCCACCGCCGGAAAAAGTACTGAACATAAAGTACTGAGCCTGGAAAAAGTACTGAGCATAAAGTACTGAGCGTGGATAAAGTACTGAGCATAAAGTACTGAGCATGGAAAAGTACTGAGCATAAAGTACTGAGCGTGAAAAAAGTACTGAGTATCAGAAAAAATAGCTGATTATTCGAATTTTTTTATTGAGTAAATATACTGAGCATGCTCGTTTAATCAATAAAAGTGCTGAGCATGCTCGTTTAATCAATAAAAGTGTTGAGCATTACTCGTATAATCAGTAAAAGTGCTGAGCATTTAGACAAAAGTATAGAGTTTAATACAAAAAACTATTTTACATTACAAAAATAAAATTATTACAATGAAAAAAAGAAAAAAAAAATAAGATAAATTGCTGAGCATAAATAATGCGTTTGCATTTAATATTGTAAAAACTAGCTTCAATTTTCAACAGTAGTGGTAATAGCACGATTTCATCAACTACTTCATCAACATGTGCAAACAATTCACAATTGCCTGGTCTGAAGACTTAATTCATAAGTCCATAAAGCAATATAAGCTTCAGTATGAAAAGAGTCAACCTATTGCTCTTCTTTATTATTCCCATGGAAAAATTGTTACGCAGGTAAATAAAATTAACTATTAGAAAAAAGTCAACCTACTGGTCTTCAATCAGCTTCTAAACAAACCTTTTCAGTTTTTTGACCCATTTTTCCATTGACCCACTATACTCAATAAGAATCGATGAACCATAAATAAATATAGAAAGCTTCAAACCTTTCTCTAACAAAGATTCAAGCGCAGGATAAAGCAGCATTTCGAACAAATCTAAGCATTATAGAGAGTCTTCGCGGAGGGTCTTCGACGTGGCTCGCCGGAGGGAAACGTTGCCATTCGAGCAAGAAAACTGCCTCGATCCGCGGCTCGTTGGCAAAGTAGCAGATCTCAGTTCGCCGGCTTCACGGAGGTGCAGTGGCTTCTCGGAGACGACGGCTTGGAGGTAAAAAACGGCGGCGAGCTTGGACGAGCTAGGGTTTCCATATGCAGGTTCGTGTGTTTGGCCATGGATTGAGCTATGAAGTGAGTTTGTATTCACGTGAAGAAGAAAGAGAAAGAAGAGGAAAGAGAAAATAGAGAGAATAAAATTTAGGGTTTTTAAAATATTTCTGAACAAAAGTAGTAATATAATATATATAGAGAAATAAAAAATAAAAAAGGGTAAGAAGGTAATTGAATTTTTGGCCTATAGTGTTAATTTTTTATTGTGGCCTTTAGTAAGAAGAGAGAATTTACCCGGTCTTCTTAGGTCTTGAGGTGCTTTCTTCAAGACCCTTTGGGTAATAATCTCTAAAAAATATAAATGAGATATTTTCTACAAATAATTGTTCCATTAGGCATTTTTTTATTAAATAAATAAGTAAAGACTTAATTTAATAATTAGGTATTTTTATTAGGCATTTTTTAATAAATACTTCTTTTTTTATTTGCTTTTTTTTGTCTAAATTTTATGGGCGAATTATCCTTAGGGTCTTGGAGACAATCTTTCTTCTCTATAGAGTATGGTCCAGGAATTTCTTCTTATTAGAGACCTCTGTTTTGACAATTGTCTTTCCTACCCTTACTAACACTAAAAGATAAAAAAAGGTGTGATGTCACTGTTTCTCTCTCCACTATCACTACACACCTACCTCCGACCTCCGACCACCGATCACCGACCTCCGACCTCCGAGCACCGACCACCGACCACCGACCTCCGACCACCGACCACCGACCTCCGACCACCAGTCACCGGTCACCGGAAAAAACATAGAGTATCAGATAAACTAAGAGTACTCTATAAATTTGCTGAGTACTCTATATATTTTAATGAGTACTTTATATAATTTGATAAGTGCTCCGGATAATTTTGATGAGTACTCCAGATAATTTGAAGAGTACTTCATAAATTTGATGAGTACTCTGTATATTTGATGAGTATTATTAAAAAATCAAAGAATAAAACAGTTTAAATAATAATTTATTCATTTTTCAATCTCTTTCATACATTTTCAAATGAATTACACCATAAATAAATAAATAACAATTCAGACTAATATAAATAAAAATAAACTAGCTAGATTTGGGGTTGACCAGATCTGGTCAACTCAGATCTGGAAAAAGGAAAACAAAAAACTTACTCTATCGGCAATGGAAGCTCGAAACAAAAAAAACGCAGGAGCTCAACTAAACAACCAGCGAAACAACAACTAATACAATCTCTTCATCGAAACAACCAAGGCCTCCTTCTGCGCTGCTGAAGTGGTGGACCGCCGGAGCTCCAAGCAAAACCACTCAAAGCTATCCTTTCAGCAAAACCAGTCAAAGCTCCCAAGCAAGGAGATTCGTATCTGTTCTGTTAGAAACCATGGAAGCACCACCGTTAATGACTGTTGTATTCGCCGGAGAAGATTCAGAGTGAATGAGGAGCCATGGAAGCAGCTTCGTTAGTGGGTAAGGAGCCGATCTGAGAACCTTCTCCGATGAACAGTGGAGCGGTAATGGAGAACAAGCGCTGTAATGCAGCACCTGAGCACTTTAGGTCCGTTCGCGAGGTAGAAGAAGCACAAATGAAGCTGTAATGGAGGTCGGTCCCGCAAGCAAAAGAACCAGATCTAGTCGTGGTGGTGTTATGGTCACGCGAGCTCAGCTTCTCCGGAGAAAATGGTGCCTCGGTCTGATTCTGCAACACCGGAGCTTCTCAAGCGAGGGTGGGTGTGAGCTCGAACTGTTGGTGGTGGTGAGAATCATTGTGGTTTTCTGGGAGAGAGAGAGAGAGAGAGAGAGAGAGGAGAGAGAGAGAGAGAGAGAGAGAGAGAGAGAGAGAGAGAGAGAGAGAGAGAGAGAGAGAGAGAGAGAGAGAGAGAGAGAGAGAGAGAGAGCCAGAGAGAAAAAGTAGTTTAGGAGAAGAGAGAGAAAAAGTAGGTGACGGGAATGGTTTATGAGATTTGTAAAGAGAATATTTAGTATGTATATTGTGTAAAAAGGGGTAATAAGGTAAATGGGAATTTAGTCTGTAGTGTAAAAAATTAGTTGAGGTCTTTAGTAAGAAGAGAAGATAAGAGAGGTCTCTAATTAGAAGAGGGGGTGTCTTCAAGACCCTAAGTGGCATTTTCTCAAATTTTATTTGCTTCCCCAACTTCTTTTTCTTATAGACAAAAATTTTTACCATTTAAATTTTATAATCAAAACAACAACCGTCGATTGAAATAAAAATAAATTAACAAAATTTTAAAAACCTCCCTCTTTAATAAAAAAAGCCAATTATAGATTAATGCATATTAAAAAACTTATTTAGAGAAACGTACCTACAATAAGATACTTTATAGAAAACAGCCTTATCCCAAACAACCTTATCCCAAACAACCCTTATGACGATTTTAAAAAAAATTCACGGACGAGCGCGTGTGGGATGGAATTAGTAGTAGTAGGTTGTGGTGGTGGTGGTTGTGGTTGTTGTGGTGGTGGTGGTGGTGGTTGTGGTGGTTGTAGTGGTGATTAAATACATGGTGGTGGTGGTGATTAAATACATGTTGGTGGTGGTGTTGGAAGTACCCTATTATTTGTTTAATATTTAAAAATTAATATTGTATTAAAATAAAATAATATATTTAATAATAAGGGTAGTAAAGGTATAAAAAATATAAAGGGGATGTTTTCTATAAATAATTACTTTATTAGGATTTTTTAATAAAATAAATTATTGGAGGCTTAAAAAAAAAGTTAGAGAGCTTAATGAGGATGTTATCAACAATATCCCTTTAATAAAATTCAAGATTTTAATTAAAAGTTTGCTTGAATTTCCGATCAATTTTTGCACATTTCGAAAAAAATCCTTTTAGATTATTTCTCCATTCATGCCACACAAAATGACACTAATATATTAAGATCAGGTTATAACAAAAAATCAATAGCAAAATTATATTCTCATATTCGTCATAATTAGTGTTAGTTGTACTCAAAACATAAAATTATACACAAAAATCTCTCTTAAATAGATTTCAACTATATCTCCGGTAAAATCATACAAAGCACTCTATGCATCAATCCTACCAATTTTTTGCCGTCTTGATTTGATTATATAGGCTGAAAAAGTAAATGAGAAATATAATGTACAAACTAAATTACGATAATAAAACCTGATTTTCACGAATATCGTTACATTCGTTAATCGAGTCAAATAGTACTCTAGGTCCTTGTCCTCATTCGGTAGTGGTAGGTGGATGTATGTACGATTTATGTACTATATAATTAAACTGCAGAAAAAAACATTTATCATATGTTTGGCTGTGAAAATTTAATAAACCATTTTGTTTTCTAATACTACTGCAACAATAGAAAATAAAATTAACATGGACTTTGTAAAATTAAGAAATTACAAACTATGCACAGAAGAATCCTGCTTTGTACAGGTAAAGAAACAAAAAAATCCTACTTTGTGAAATTCGTTGTCCAATTGCCTTGGAATAAAATTAATTAGAAAAACTTACATTGCACAATAGTAAATTATTAAATTTTAAAGATCATTCCTATTTTATAATGTAAACTTTTTCGACAAAATAAAATCACACAAAAAAATATAGATGATAAATTATAAAGTATTGAAAAATTAAGATTAACATACGTGTGATGTTTCTGCATATTTTTTTTTTTTCAAACGAGTCTATTATACGACATCTCTCTCGTGGACCTACGATGTCACGTTTAGCAACTCCTTTTGCTCTTTCATCTTTCTCATTTAACTCGAAATTAGTCGATTCATCTTCATCTTGACAATCTGTAACGTTAAGTTGAAAATTTTGAAAAAAAAAATTCTAGAGTAATTAATAAATTTCCCCTTTCTTTCAAAGCTAGTTGATATGTTTCTTCAGTCTTGCATCTCGATGTTCGCTCTTTTTTTGGGTCACTATCGATGATTCTTCCATGTACATCCCTTATACTCTCCGATCTGGCTAATTTTGTCCATCTTTTTAAAATAAATGTCTCAGGAATCTCTAAATTACACATGACTTCTTTCAACACTTTTATCATATGACAACACAAGATTCCTCTCATATCAAACAACATGCAATTGCATGATAGTGTATTATTTTCACCATTTGTAACACGATACTTTTTAGTACACCTAGAGGAGGAGATATAGTAAAATATTGGTAGTCTCTTTTTTTCCAGACATCTCTTATAAAAATATCAATTGCTTTTTCAAGTTCTTTGTAGAAACTCTTAAAATATTCTTTTTGTGAATACTTTTCCGGCATGTTGCAACCATCTATTTGTTGAAAACATATGCTTCGGCAATCGATAACTCAATGTATAATCAGAATCTCTTTCTTCATACATTTTTTCCGTGACTAAATTTTCAAAGCAAGAGAAAAATTTCAAAAATCCAAAATCAGATTGTAAGTGTACTTTTGCAGCAACATTATTACTCTCGCTTATTTGTGTGCTTTCATCCCAACTGACCAATATCTCTTTACATATGCCCAGACCCATTTTTCCTTCAACTTAAACATCATTTTCAACCATTTATTCTTCCGAACATTATGATCATCTAACATTTAATGCCATGTTTCGAGCCAATCATTTTCCTCATTCGGTCTCTTGAAATTTTTTCCAAACACTTCCTTGATTTCAGTTTCACCTGCAAAACAACTATGAAGATTTTTTACAGCATTTTGCATAATGTGCCACATACAAAGACGATGAAATGTATCTGGCATAACTTGTTTCAAATCTTTTGCCACTGCGGCATCTTGATCAGTGAATATTGTTCTAGGGTGCTTGTTTAGCATGGCATGAAAGAATTTCTCAAATAACCAAATGAATGACTCAGTTGTTTCATCGCACATCAACGCAACACCAAAAATTGACACTTCCCGGTGATGATTAAACCCCACAAATATTCCAAGTGGTCTACAATCCTTGTTTGTCTTATAAGTCGTGTCAAATGAAATGACATCACCGAAATGCACGTAATCAATGATCGTATCTGCATCGACCCAAAAAATATTAGTAAATTTTTTTCTCAATGTCCAACTAAAATGCTTAGTAAAATTATTAATTTTCAGTAGCTTTATCTTGAAAATATTTTAATATACATCCGACCTTGCCATAAGCTAAATCATATTGTCTTTTCGTTCGAAGATAATTCTTTTGATCCAACTTTAAAAATCCAACACAATCTCTTTCACCTATTTCTCTACCCATAAGCTCATAAGATTGGCGCAAAACAATACCAGAATCATTTGCAAGATCTATTTGTTCGCTTTGAGTAACGGAAGCATATATACAAGATCATGTCTTATCAGTTCATGGTTGCGTTCGCAATAAATCTAACAATTTCATATCTCGTAGAAGACTTTTCTAATTTCACCTCCATCAATGCCCCACACTCTGTTCTAGTCTGTACTCTTGGATTTTTTGTGAGATGATCACATTTATTAGGTCTCCGAAAACCCTCTTTCGAACAAGTGATTACGGGTGAACCAAAATTTAAAATTTACAGGTGAACCAAAATCTAAAATTTAGGGATCTATAAATGTATATTTTTACCATAAGGATCTTTATTTTATTTTATTTTTTTGGCTCTGATACCATGTTAGACAACCAATTCTCCTAAAAGTTTAAACTGTTATGAGGAGTTATATTATACGTGAGGGCTAGATTCGTAAATTTTTATAAAGGTGACGCCGACAAGATTTGAACCTGCGACCTCACTAGTCTTTTTGGCTCTGATACCATGTTAGACAACCAATTCTCCTAAAAGCTTATATTTCAGATGCAATCAACTTATTTAACCCACTTTCCCACTTACTTAATAATCGATAGACCCCCTCACCCTTTAATTAAACAACTAACTTTATATTTTAAAATGAACAGCTACATGATACAAGCGATATAATAAAACCACAAAATCATCAATCCGCCCAAAGAAGAGAATAAAAAAGAAGAACACTCAAGTAGTCATTTGAAGAAAATTAAAAAAAATTAGTGAGATTGTGAATGGCCCTTTATTACATTCTTTATAGCATTGAGTTCTTATACTTGACAATTATTATTACGTATGATCTTTAAATTTTATGGTGTACTGATAAGAATGGTATGTGTTCATTTCAGTTTTATCATGGAATCACAACATAATCCGTATAATGAGGATTATTTGGTTGAATTAACAGAGGAAGATACATCTAAGATAATTTTTTTATCAGAAGATTATGCATACAATTTTTAAAATTCCCTTGGATGTAGCAAAGGTAGTGGCATTATAAGAGAAACAAAAATGAAGAATGAAGCATGTAAAATAATTGTCACGTTATTTTTTTGCTATCGTGAATGATTTCGAGATAAGAAATATTTGGAAATCGGACGGGGTGTATAACTGATTATCACATCATTTCATGAGTAAAATGAAAGTTTAATCAAGGGATTATAGTTGAGCCAAAATATAAAATTTAGGGATCTATAAATGTAATTTTTACCATAAAGATCTTAATTTTTTTTTATCTTTTTGGCTCTGATACCATGTTAGACAACCAATTTTCCTAAAAGTTTATCACATCATTTCATGAGTAAAATAAAAATTTAATCAAGGGATTACAGGTGAACCAAAATATAAAATTTAGGGATCTATAAATGTATTTTTTCACCATAAGGATCTTAATATTTTTTTTTATCTTTTTGGCTCCATAAGGATCTTAATATTTTTTTTAATATTTTTTTATCTTTTTGGCTCTGATACCATGTTAGACAACCAATTCTCCTAAAAGTTTAAGCTGTTAGGAGAAGTTATCTTATACATTATATATAAATTTTTACATGTTGAATATACCCCCACATGTGGGGCTAGATTCATGAATTTTTATAATGGGTGACGCCGACAAGATTCGAACACTGATCTTTTTGTCTCTGATACCATGTTATATAACCAACTCTCCTAAAAGCTTAGAGTTCATATGCAATTATCTTATTTAACAAACTTGCCCACTTAATTAAACAACTAACTTTATGTTGATGAGCAGATGCATGATACAATTGATAGAATAAAACCCACAAAATCATCAATCCACCCAAAGAAGAAAATAAAAAAGAAGAACACCTAAGTAGTCATTTGATGAAAAATAAGAAATATTAGTGAGTTTGTGAATGACCCTTTATTGCATTCTTTATTAGAATTGAGTTCTTATACTTGTCAATAATTATTATGTATGATCTTTAATGTAATGGTGTACTAATAAGAATGGTATGTGTTAATTTCAGTTTTATCATGGAATACAACATAATCCGTATAATGAAGGATTATTTGGTTGATTTAACAGGGGAAGATATATCTAAGATGATTTTTTAGTCAGAAGATTATGCATACGATTTTTACAATTCCCTTGGACGTAGCAAATGTTTTGGCATTAGAAGAGAAACAAAAATGAAGAATGAAGCGGGTAAAAAAATTATTATGCTATTTGTTTGCTAATGTGAAGGATTTCGAGATAAGAAATATTTGGAAATGGGAGAGAGGAAGCATGAACATACTCTTTAACTAGATGTGGTTGTTCAGCTCGACTTCATATAAGGTTGAGTGAGGATGGATTACGCTATCACTTGACATATTTTACGGGAAAAACAGTAGTGACATGTTACCACCTTACGACTTGTCAGAGTCTCGGTCCCAGATTCAAGTAGATGGAGGTCATAAAGATGCAGGTCATGCTATGCACAGTGTAGGCATTACAAAATCTAAAATCATGGATTACTTTGGAGGTCATGAGAATGTCGGATTCACAAGGAAAGATTTCTATGGTGTAATGGGTCGTGATCATCGAGATCTAGTGATTAATGGAGACACCAATGTTGCTTTGTCATATCTTGATGCTAATTCAGATAGTGATCCATTGTACTTTTACAAGTACTCTACTGATAAGGATGAAAGATTAGATAAGTTTTTTTGGACTGCTGGAAGATCAAGAGTTGAGTTTGGTGTCTTCGGGGATGTCTAATATTTGATGCGACATATAAAACGAATAAGTTCAAGTTACCTTTTGTTATATTGGCCAGGACAAATAATCATCACAACACTTGCATATTTGGTACGACATAGGTAAAGAATGAGACTATTGAGTCATATATATGTGTATTGAGGACGATTTTGAAAGAGATGTCCCCTAGACCTTTATCAATGGTAACTAATGGTGATAAGTCAATGCATGCCGCAATTGTTGAAGTTTTACCCGATGCTCGACACAGACTGTGTAGGCATCTTCAAAGGAAGGCAATTTCTAATGTTACTGTACCCAAATTTAATGAATGTTTTGGTCGATTAATGTCTCTTAAATGTAGCGTGGATATTTTTGATTCAGAATGGAAGAAAATGTTGGTCGATTGTGGACTTCAAAATTACACGTAGGTTGAAGATGTATATGAGATGAGGCATCTATGGTCAGAAACATATCTTTGAGGATATTTATTTGGCGGCGTGAAGAGTACCCAAAGTTGTGAGGTATGAATTCTTTCTTAAATAAATTTCTTGGAGCCAATAGAAATTCTTTTGTTTTTAATCTTTCATCGAGGTTTGGAGCGGCTTAGAATCAACCTTATTGGTCAGGAAATAAAATCAAGTTATACGAGTCCGGTACTCACAACCCAATTGCGAATATTGAGAGCCACGCTGCTAAAGTATACACAAGTAAAATGTTCTTTAAAATCCAGAAACAAATTGAGTTACAAGCTATTTTAATAATCGATCAAATTGTTAAAGATGATAACGGTTTTCGCACCTATGTCATCAGAGATTCAATAAACAAGAAGTACATGAATTATGTGTTGTATAGAAATGATAATGACTATGTGAGTTTTTCATGTGACTGCAAAAAGTTAAAGTCAACTAGTATCCTATGTAAACCTATGAAATTTGTGTTTAAGTGTGAGGGTCTAAATGAAATTCCATTTTCTTGCCTCAATCAAAGATGAACATCAGAAATAAGTTAAGGCTTTTGTGACAAAAATGTATCTTCTACAACCATTGATGAGATAGAGATGGCACGACATGGTTACTTGAATTCACAATGTAATAAATTGGCATATTATGCCAAACAGACTAGTGTCAGGTATAAGGAGATACGTCATGCTATTTGTAGATTGATCTCTCGTGCAAAACACAAGTGAGAGATGAAAGAGAATCCCTCCGGGTCAAGGGTTAAAAATGAAGAATTGCCCAAATTTGACGTATTGGATCCCTGGTCTGACAAGCTTAAAGAGATGCCTAAAGATATAAAGATAAGCAAATCACGCACTTCGTACAAATGCAGTAAATACAGGTTAGTATTTTATTGATTGACTTATTCAATTAAATGTTACTTATTTAACTTTAATAATATGCCTATTGTTCAATGTAGCCTTAGGGGACATCGAGCAAATAAATTAATAAGTGAGGTTCATCTAAAGGGATGATAACATATGAATTCCTAGGACTAAGTCTACTTTGATCTTTTGGAAGTGAGACATTGGGTTGTCGAAGGAGATGTTTGCTAGAATGGTATACAAGGTATGCATTATCAACTATATATACCCTGGTCCCTGTATGTGAATTAGCTATATATAGCCATGTCTCAAACTTATGTTATATTTTTTAGAATTGGTCCCTGCCTTCTTGGTATTTTTCTTACTGCATCGCAAAATTTAAACGTTCCATTAAGTGAGGTGCATGTAAAACTATGCACTTTTTTTGCCTCGTGAAACTAGAATCATCTTTATGCGCAACTTTTTCATTAGTGTATTGTGATTTTTCAACTCTTTACTAATAGTTAGAAGGATTTCCATGTCTTGTAAGATCAAATTCTTGTTCAAAACCAATTGCTACATCGATTGAGTGTAGAAATTTAAGAATCTTCTATATAACTTATATATTGTGATGTTTGCAGGTATCTCTTTCGATCGAATGCAGTGATATGATTAAGAAATACTCACGGTGATTAGTTAAGAATACCATTATATATTATGTAACTGTTATAATTATGACTTAAGTTTATAAATATTGAATTGTAAGAAAGGTTGATCTCATTACTTTTATATGACTATTAGAATCTTTCTACATTTCTGTTTTTTTTAGTTTATGTGGTTTTTACTTTTAAGTGTGTTAGATAATATATTAGGTATTCCGAACTCCCACTATCAACTTGTAAAGGCTTAGAATTAGTACTTGGTTCTCAAAATTGCAGTTATAAGTGCACATGTTATGTTACGCAACGTTACTTGCTCTTCCCTCTAATTCCATGTTCTCTCGTGAGCTTCGTCGATAATTGTTACTGAATCCTTTGAAAGATAAGGGTCAAGCAATAATCATTGGATCTTTATTGAGATTTTAAAAGTGGTGGTGGAGTAGTTTGTGCTGAAAAATAAAAAATGGTTGTGAACTATTGTAGGGTCAATTCTTACATTTCCGTGGTATAAAGCAAACATTAAAAAATGGATCCTTAAAAAAAATTACAAATTACATAAAAATCTAAATATTTATCAATTTTTTTTTTTATCATAAATCAAATTGTTTAAAAAGTATTAAATAACTGAATAAATATAATTCAATAGATATAAAAATTTACAAAATTACCATCATTAACTAAAAAATAATTTAGAAAAAAAAAACATACTTTGTAAAGGTTATGATATTCTGAGAAAATATATAAAATATAGGAGACTTTTTTTTAAAAGGTTTTGCATTTTTTTTGGGTTGAACTAAAACTGGGTTATATTAAATAAATAAAAAATGCTTATATAGCCAAAAAAATTAAGGGTCCAAAAATTATAAAAATTTAGAAAAGACCAAGACGGTGGCTTCCTTGCCCTCCTCCCAGGATCGACCATGTTAATATATCTAATATCTAGTTATCCAAGTACTACTAGTCTACTACTAAATACTAATCAATATACTCGAGACTTTTTTTTAATCGTTGCATACAAAATTTCATGTCTTTCAAGTTTTTTGGACTGTAAAAAAATATATGCATTAAATCAATAAATAAAAATAATAGACAACAGATAGAACATATAAATGACTAAATATTTAAAAAATAACTACAAGACACTGTTGTTAAAAACTTAAAACTTTTTAATTCATAATTAAGTGAGCATATAACTAAACACGATGTAATGCAGTTTAAATTAGTTTCAAGCAACTTGACGTTCTTATTAGTTAAGCATTATAACCGAGTCCTAATGCAGCTTGACGACTTAAGATAATTTCAAATTTCAAAGAATTTTTTCAGTTTGTTGCAACATGTAAGTTTGTAACTACTTGCGATGTCGGTCTTACAAAATACAAATTAATCAAGAGATTCCAACTTCTGTATATATATTATATCATAATTACTATATGTGAATGCTAACTATTTAACAATAAAACAACATAAAATTAAGTAAACATAAAAGGAAGCATTCCTGATTGATTTCTGATAATATATGATTAATTTTGAAATCAGCAATGTGTATGTGACTCTATGTGTACTTATGAATTGTGACATTGCCCATGATGAACATTTAATTTATAGGTACCATTAAGTTTGTGACTTTGTTGGGCTTATTGTTAAAACGTTAAAAGATGTTTTTTACGGTTGGAAAATTATAGTCATTCCATTCAATAATCTGTCTTTTCATTATTTAAAACGAACACTTAAAAAGAATAAAATGGTTGTGACCCCAAGCTCATAGAAGGGCAAAGGAAACATGTATGAGAAGAAGACTAAGCCGCTGAATCAGAATTCATTGAAACTCTGGACGGTAAAGGACCAAAGAAAGAAGAAGCACTATGAAAATATGGTTATACGAGACATTGACACAACTCATAGACATTCTGAAAGGCAATAATCTTGCATGAGACCAAAGTATGGAGTTACCCTTGTCGCTTAATCATATTGTAAGAGACATGTATTAATTATAAAGCATGTGAAGTTTAGGTGACCGTGAAGGTGAGATTACTACTTGACCCATCTAACATAACATAACAACATTGTGGATAAATATGTGTACTTATGGTAGATTTTTTTTGAAACAATGGTTTCTTCTTCTTCTACTACTCTAATTATTTTGTGTTTGTATTTAAATTAATTTGTTGAAAATAAAATGAAAAGAGTGAGAAATGGACTTTAATTGTGATGAGTTTAATTGGATGAAAGTGGAATTATGTACTTTTAAAGAGGAGAATATACATGATTCGAATCCCCTCACTAACGGGTGTAAAGTGATAGATATAAGGCTCGAACCCATGGGTAACCTAGTTCTGATTTACTATGAGAATATACATGGGAGACATGTATATCTCCATAGAATTAGTTGGGTATGCACAAACTAGCCTATATCACCCATGCAACTCAACAAAAAAAATATTAGTAGAAAAAAAATTTGAAAAAAAAGATAATTTAGTCTAAAAATATATAGTATTTATAATTAAAATTATAAGTTAATATCTTATTAGGTGATTGGATCATCCAATATTGGATAGAAATCCAACCCTATTAGAAAAGAAGTTTATCGTATGAAGATTCTCCTGTAACTTCTCCTATTTTTTTTTTGGTCGAAAAAACACCTTGTATTACATCAAACTGAGTTATAACAACCCTTATTACAACCACTATCTACTGTACCATAAAAGGAACTAATCAAACTATTCATTAAAACATCTATCATCAAACTATCCCATTGTAACCATTGTAGATTGCAAGATGTACTAGTCGTCGATAAAAAGCACCAATCTGTTCGCCTGCAAGTCTGATAACCCTTCACACCATTCCAAATCCCCGTGAAAAGGACAACATCAACAACACCACACACAAAGAAACCGAGAACCAAAAGAAGGTACTTAATCACGATTAGCATCGCTACAAGTCTGATAACCCTTCACACCATTCCAAATCCCCGTGAAAAGGACAACATCAACAACACCACACACAAAGAAACCGAGAACCAAAAGAAGGTACTTAATCACGATTAGCATCGCTACCGTGACTTGTCCCAGTGTAAAACACCGGAAGTTCTCCCAATATAACATAACTTCTCCTATTAGAAAACAAGTTTATCGTATGAAGATTCTCCTGTAACTTCTCTAAAGGAAATTGGGTTTAATGATGGGAAGAATTTTTTTTTTTTTTAAAACACATCCCTTGAAATATGTAGGATATTTTATGTAATTCCCGATTCTTTATGGGTGAATTATTTTAGGATGCTCAAAGATCCCGTTTTCTAAATCTTCAACCATTTTCCAAACTAAACATATTGGCTTGCATTCAACCAGAGAATCCTCCATCCTAAGAATGTCAGGTTTCAGTTGACAATAGAAGGAAAAGCAATTGTAATTTTGAAAGCATGTAAAACATCATAAACATGTTCAAGGCACGCAAGACAACAAATTGCAAATCACAACCATTGACTACCAATTTATAGGTTCACAGGTCAGATTAATGCAATAGGATCCCCTTTTCCTAATAGCCAGCATAATTCATCCTCTTTCTTTATTTCAGGAGAGAATTATGCTCATTTAGAAGCTGCACCAACCTTTCAACTCTAACTAGTGAGACACATATCCCTCTATGCTATCCTCCTAATGTCACAAGTACACGTCCTTCAACTTAGTTAAATCTCATATGATTACTAATCATAACTAATAGAAAACTAGGCATTGATTCGACTAGAAAAAACTAGGCGTTGATTAACCATTTCAGTTTCTTAATAATATTATAAAAATCAATGTAAACGTAATAGACATTTTAATAGAAGTAATATTACATAGACAAAAATGTTGAGCAGATACAAAATTGTTAAGAGGATAGTATATCAGAGTTGTCTACCAGCTGCCTCACCAACAAAAGGCAAATAAGGAGTTTTCCCAAGCACACTACTAACTAACCCATAAACAAAACAAGCCACAACAAATAAAAATATTGCACTATGACCCCAAATCGTCAATTTCATACCAATCCCGGTCTGACCCGGAGTGAATATCCTCTGAACCAACATAGGCAAAACCAGTAACACATCAAGAACCAAAGCTTGGAGAGCATTGAACCGGACGTAACGGCTGAGACTAGGGTTACGAACAACTCCTAAGTAGAGAGCGAAGAAGGTTACAAATGAAGCGTAAGGTACGGAACGGTAAAGTGAGAGGAGGGGTAGGAGAGGTTGAATTGGGAGGGCTAAAATGGGAAATTGTGTGAATAAGAACCGTCCGTACTGTAGGCCGTTGAAGAAAGGTAAGAAGTATGATACGGCGGAGATAATGCGGTCTGTGGCGGGTGTTGTCGTGTATGAGGACTTTATTACTTTTTTGGAAATGGTGGTGGTGGTGCTGCTAGTGGTGGTCATAAAAGGTGAGACTGGTGTTGGGCGGAGAAATAAGGGTTTGAGAGGGTGGTGGAGAAAGGTGGCTTTGTGATGGTGGTGGTGGTGAGGTGTAAGAGAGAAGCGGAGGAGAGGTGTGGAGGCCATTTTTTGGGGGTTTCGAGGTGGCTTTAGGTTGGTGAAGTTATAGGATAGAGGTGTTACTTTAGTGGATTTTGGGCGGTGCTTCCTTCGGGTTTAATTAAAGAGGATTTGTTTCTATCAAGTTCCCTCACCTTTTTACAAAAATAAAAAGTGTCCTCAAATTTTTGCTCTTTAACCCCCTCGATTTTATTTTAATGTGTTTGTTATCTTAACTATAAGAACGAAGTTTAAATATCTCAGATTGTCAAGATCAAATCTCAACCTAAAATAAGTTTGACTACGTATTGCTAATTACAATAAGTCGCACTAATAGCTTAACTGCCAGAGTTTTGCTATTTCTTCCTCTTTTAAAGGAGGTAAAGCAAGAGGTACATGGTTCGAATCCTCTGCCTGGACATGGGTAACCTAGTTCTGATTATCCTAAAAATATGTACGGGGAGGCGTGTATATTTCCTATGGAATTAGTCGTGGTACGTGAAAGTTGGCCCGAACACCCATGATATCACAAAAAATAAAATAAAATAAGTTGCACTAATTGGTTAAATTGGTGGAGGGAATAGAACTTTGATCGAGATACTAGAAAAGATTATTCATGAGAAATTTTCAAAATATACAATTAGATTTAGATAGAATATTGATATACGTCGCCTTTTTTCTTAGGATGGCAATGGTTACGGTTAAAAACCGGAACCAGTGATAATCGACTCGGAAAAACCCAATTGTATAAGTGTAGTTAAAACCATTAGGTTATGATTTTAAAAAGTGTAACTGATGGTTAAAACCGTTAGGTTATGGTTTTAGATAAAAATAAAACTGAATAACCAAAAACCGTTTATTATCATATATAATTTCAAATTTTATAATAATCAAGGTTAAGTTAGATATATTGAAATTCTAAAACCAAAACCAAAATACAAGATTTAACAAACTAAATAATAAATAGACAATTTAATCAAAGACCAACACAATATTTTATATACCTTAGAGATTTTTCTTATATGTGTGTTTTTATTTGATGAAAAATAATATATTTATTAATTTATCATTTGGTTATGGTTAAAAACCAAAAGACCGTTTTATAAGCCAAAACCTGATAATGTGGTTATGGTTTTGAAAAGTGTAATCGATAGTTAAAATCGTTAGGTTATGGTTCTTAATAAAATAGATGGTTATAGTTATGGTTTCTGATAATTTTTTTAAAAACTAAACCGTTGCCATCCCTAATTTTTTCATGTCACCCTTTTATCACTTTTCTATATATATGATTTGACATTTATGACTCACTTGAATAGAAAATAGAGAAAAATTGAACAAGAGTAGAAAAATCAATTTGTTAGCATACACATAGGAGGTGATAAAAGAGTTATGTCAGAAAATGCGACGATATCATTATTCATTTAGATAATATTACTTCTATTTGATATTCCTAAATTATTATTTATTTACAATAAAATAATTATTTTTATTAACCTATTAAAATTTATGTTTCTAATATTTAAAATACCAAAATACTTTTATTATATATATATTAGTAATGATAAATGTAACAATTGTGTTATTTATTATGTATAAAAAATTAAATAAACATTATTATAAATAAGAGATAAGGTTCGAGAAAAACATAACAATCCCTAATCGAGGATAAGACGAGTTAGACAAAAAAAATTAAGATGACGGATAATGATTAACCATGGTAACAAACGTTTTAGGGGAAATTAGCTCAACAGACTAAAATCTTGCTATATTTTTAACACTTAAAAGGTGTAAAGTAAGAGGTACAAGATTCAAATCCCCTCCTTAAACATAAGTAATAGGTTACCGATTTACCTTGGATATGCATAGAAAGCCTTGCATATTTCTTGTGGGATTAGTCATAATGTGCCATTATCAGTTTTATAAAAAAAATCTTAGTAATCGCGAAAATAATAAATAACATTCTAAGTTTGTATCCAAATAACAAGTGTGACACCTTTTTAAAGACGAATAAAGTATCACTCTTTTGTATTTTACCCTTATAGGAAATTTAAAATACCAATCATAACATTTTTCTCTCGTAATTAATTCTATTCTCTCTCATTAATGGAAAATAAGATATCATGTAAAGGGTGATACCAAGATGAAGCAAAAAAGACTAATGTAAGTGGCATGCGGCTAGACTTAAAAGGATAATTTATGTACATGGCTATCATGAAAACATCTCTCTAATACAGAAAAAACTTTCTACTATTCCCTAGCTTTTCTTCTTAGCTCATTTAGCTCTCTCTCAATCTCAGACTCTTGAAATGGAAATCCTGCATTATTACTGTTGCTCGATACACGTGTTCTTCCTGGTGGAAGTTCTCCTTTCTGTTAATCAAAATTAACTAATATTAATATTACAATTTTACCCCTTTGCTCCCTTATCTTTTCAAGTAAACAAGTCTTACCTTAGAGCTTCCAGATAACTCCTTTTTCAGCTCCGCAAGATCATCATCAACTGATGAAGTTTCTAACATTGCAAACTGCAAAACATTTTATTTATACTATATTCTTTCTTCACTTTATTTTTTTTAATTATATAAAGAAATATCTTACCTTTCCTTCAAGTTCATCACTGTTTAGCTCATTAATTGCTTCTGCTCGAGACTCCATTGCCATGACTATCACAACAAAATATATAAAAATTAAAATTCGAATTTATTCTGTTGAAGAAATATAAGAATTGAGAAAAAACCCTAACCTTTCTCCTCCATCTTTTCAAAAGCTGAAAGTGCACTACTTGTATTAACATTCCCCAACATCTCAGTTACTTTAGTTGCCGTCCTTTAAAATAAATAAAAAAATCAAAATTCAAAATTCAAAAGCTGAATAATAATGATTATTTTTATGAAGAGGAACAAACTTTGCAGATTGTGCACGTGCTTTCAGAGTATTTTTCTTTGATCTTGCTTCTTGTATTTTGCTTTCTAGAAGCTGAAAATCGAAATATTTAATTAATATATTTTCTTTATAATAAATAATACAAAAAGGAAACTAACCCGTGTTTTCGAAACAAAGTTATCAATTACACCCTTCTGCTGATCAAGCTGAGTCTTCAATGAAAATGCATTATCCTGTAATTTACAACAAGGAAATATATTAACATTCAGTATTATCTTGTAAAGTCTGATTAATAATCTTTTATTACAGCATAAGCTTTTCTTCTTTTTAGAGCTTCACGTGCAAGATCTTCCTCTCCTTTTTTAAGAGCAAGTTGAGCTCTACGATACCTAGAACAAAATGAAGTAACAAGCCTAAGCTATTACAATTATTAACAAAAGATTATAAAATTATTTTAATGCTATTTTATTCACCACTCTTCAGAAGTTTTCTGAGTAGATTTATATTTGTTTTCCAACTGCTTTTGTGATGATAGAACCTTCACAAAACAAAGCTTGTTAGTTCATTCTACTTATTCAACATTGTTATGCATTTAAAAGGGAGAGATATACTTGTGCTGAAGCTTGACGCATTTTTATTAAATCTTCATTCATTTCATTTACAGCTTGTTCCAATATTTTTTCTGGATCTTCAAAGACGCTTATGATTGCATTTGCATAAGACTATTTATAAGAGAAGCAAGAGAGAATAAAACTAAGTAAAGTATCCACATAAGTATAAAAGATGAAAGTAGTTAAATAACCTTTATAACTCGAGCAAATCGATCAAATAAGTTCATTCGAGCACCAAGAGCATTCCCAGGTCTGAAGTTATTGGAACAAGCCAGCCTTAATCCTCTATGATTTAAAGTTCCCACTAGAACCCAAAGGAAAATGTATTAATAATGAGACACTAAATTTATATTAATTAGTCACAAATTAATGGGAACATCTATCAATAAGCTTAAAAAAGTGAAATCCATCTTCACACGAATCATATACACCATAGGTCCTTGTGTTATGAAGGGGTAAGTTTGCTACATTAATGTATAAGTTATAACACAGGGGTGTATCTGGCATTTTCGGAAATACGGTGACCTATGCTGCAAGAAAACTTAATAACACTAACAATATCCCCAAATTGGTAATAACATTTGGATATATAAATATAAAATTATCAAGTACCCAAATATTAATATGGAAAATTAACAAGGACCCAGATAGCAAAAAATGAGAAAACTCATAAATCTTTTTTGTAATTACAGAATTGTTGTTAAGCATTGCAAAAAAAGTAATGCAGTGAAAGCAAGTGAAGTAGATTAAGGAAAGAGAGAAATTTGCAATTACCTCCTTGACCAAAGAAAGATGATTTGGTAGGTGGTACTTTTACAATAGCAATCATTTTATTGCATGAGGTTGAACTCATGCTTACTCCTGGTATTATGGGTGCTCTTATTGCCATAATCTTCCGGTTTTTTGATTATTGCTATCAAACAACCTTACAGAAAAAAATCGACGGTTTCTGTGAATTGGCTTGAGAGCTCTATAAGGGTTTTCCTTTCTTTTTACCTTTTCTCTTTCTGCTGAGCTTCTTCTCTTTCGATTCGCTATTTTCTTTTTTTCTTTTTTTTTTGGACGGGGATTCGCTATTTTCCTTTTATGGATTTTCTGTAGAGGTTTATTTTTCGACCCAAAAAAAAAAAAAAAGGATTTATTTTAAGAAAAATGGAAATTTGCTATTCGCCCCTTGACCTTTTACCCACCTTGTAATTTTTAATTTGTAATTTTTGATAAATGGCATTTTACTAAAATTATCACAAACACCGCCTATGAATTTTGACGATCCCCCTTATACTTTGTTGGCATATTGCCCCATTGATAAGTTGTTTTAATGTGACAAATCCTCTATTATTTAGTGTGCTAATTATACTTTATTTATATTCTTTATCTTGCACTCTAATTCATCAAAAAGCACAATCTTTATCATTTAGATCAAAACTTTATTATCATATCCTAAGAAGCCAATTTCCATACCAATACTTTTAACCTTATCTTATGTATACATTGAGAATTAGCTTTCATGATCAACTACAAAGTTTCTTAAAATGATGTTTCCTACAACTCTCGTGAAGAAAACTTTTCCATCCGGGCAACGAATCAAAATGTCAAAATTCCTATGTCAGTAAGAACTGGGTACCCGCATTTGGTGAAACCGGGAACCCGGTTTTGTGAAGCTCAAGTCAACATCAAGCTCCTTATAGCCGTTATGTAACCGTTGCAATTGAAACCGGGTACCCGCATTTGGGAAACCGGGAACCCGGTTTGGCACAAAGTATCCCACCAACTTTATAACCGTTGGGGACTTTCTTGTGCTATAAATATGGCCTCTTTGAAGGAGAAACTTACCTCTTACACTTCAACTATTATACATATCATTCTCCTACAAAATCAGAGGTCTCAAGCTATCAAAGTTAATCATCCAAGCTTGATCAAGAGCTTAAACCAAGAAGCTTCATAGTTCAATCAACTCAAGAGAAGTTTTAAGCTTAGAGTTATATCATCTCTTTAGGAGTTTATTAGCAAAGTTGTTTCACCCTTTAAACACTTACATTTATCCTCTTAAGTCTAGTTCTTGTAATAGATAGATTAAGAGAGAATTAGAGTATCGGGAGTATACTCGGTGTCCTTGTGTTGCGATAGCACAAGAGTTTGTCCTTCGTGGTATCGAATAGGTTGTAAGGGTTATTGTGTTCTCGACCCGGTTAAGAGAGACACGAGAGCTTAGTGAAAAGCTTGAAATCCTTAGGAGGCTTCCTTAGGTAGTGGATGTAGGGATAACCGAACCACTATACATCGTTGTGTACTTTCTATCCCTACTCTATTTACTTTCCGCACTTTATATGTTTGATTACATGCTAGTATAAATATCGTAATAATCTTTACCTAGTTAATCAAACCTATTGTCATCTAGAGTAGTAAGAGATTAGAAAATCGTTTTACTTGTATCACTTATATATCAAACCTCTAGCTTATCAATTGTATGATCCCTTAAGAGTTTGATATATTTAGTTGACTTAGTAGTTTCTCTCTAATACTTATAATTGTCCAAAAGGTTTTTAAATAGGCATTAATCTTATTAGTAATCCTATTCCCCCCCCCCCCCCCCTCTAGGACTTTCATACTTATGGAGGTTAATTACGAAAGATAGGAGCGAATGTGCAACTGTTAGAGTTGTACTAGAATCTCAATAAGAACAATCTCAATAAGAACTCTTGTTCTTTCTGTAATATTTTTTCTTAACGGCTTTAAGCCTCTCATGTATGAAAAAAAAAAATATCACAAAAATCTACATTGAGGTTTTTAAGATTTTTATCCAACAGATTTTGAAGGCACTCCTATATCTTTTCCCAAACCCATTTACCTTCTATTTTTGTAATAAAAACCTCATACTCCAAAAATCCAGTTACATTTTTACCTTTTTTTGTTTTTTATTTCTTATACATACTATTTTTTTAGAGTAATGATATTCGTCACCCTTTTCGTATCACCCTTTTATCACCTCCTACGTGTATGCCTACATGTACCAATGAATTGATTTCTCTATCCTAATTTTTCTCTATCTTCTATTCAAGGAGATCAAAACATATATATAGAAAGGTGATAAAAGGGTGACACGAAAAAGGGTGACATATATCATTACTCTTTTTTTTTATCATAATTTGTTTGAAACCATAAAACCTATCCAGTTATATCATTCTCTCTTCTCACTCTTTCTTTTCCCATAACCCTATTTCCCACTCTATTTTCATTAGCTTCCTTCCCACTCCATGGGAGCTGCCTCACTGAGCTTTGAGAAACCTCGTCGGTTCAGATTTACTCGACGGGGCTACGAACGTTGCCGGAGAAGGAGCTCCCACGCATCCAGAGAATAAGCTTCACTACCAGATCTTCGTTGCTGCAAAAAACCGTCGGAGAAGGAGAAGCAAGCCATGGCGTGAAGCAAGCAGCACCGAGCTCCACTACCACCATCGTTCGCCATAGATATCCGAGATTTGAGCTCTGTCCTACTTCGCAAAGCAGCTTCGAGCTTAGCGGTAGATCTATTCAATTCCTTCTCCTCCGTTCGTGAAGCTCAGGCGAGCTGCGAGAGTATATCTAAGTCGCTGAGCACCTTAAAAATTTTCCTGTTTCATTCCGGCAAGTAGTCATCGTAACGAAGCTTGGTGACGAACGCCAGCACCTTTGCCGGAAGATCCTGCTTGAAAATCGTGCAACAACATTGCTCCGAGAAAGTGAAGAATCGTGCAACTTTGAGGTTTTGACTGTTTCATTTCGACGAGTAGCACGCGAGCCAGATCTGCCTTTTTTGTATTTTTTTTCCTGAAAGTAATTAGTTATTTTCCTGTTGTAATAGTGTAGCTTGTTTGAAATTGTAATAAAATATAATGTAAAGGATATTACTCTATATTTTTAATACTACTCATTAATTTTTTTGAAGTACTCACTGTATTTTATGGAGTACTCAACAGATTTCCAGATACTCATCGTTTTTATTCTGATACTTATTGTTTTAATTTCGATACTTCATATTATTTTCTGATACTCCATATTTTTTTCGATACCCTATAATTTTTTTCCAATACACTATATTTTTTCCGTTACTCTATGTTTCAAATTATCTGAGTATTGGAAAAAAATATAGAGTACACCACGGGTGGCCGCGATGGTCAGTGATCGGGGTGGTTGCCGGAGATGAACAGTGACAACACTCAACAATTTTTTTTTGGATTTTGGATCCTCTCCTAACTTGACTCATATACTAACTCTAATAACTCTAATCACAATTAAGTAATTGGTTTTTAGCATTATTTATATTTATAATTTATTTCTCACCCTTCCTATTATATCTCATATAGTAATTCAATTATAAATAAAGATAATGCTAAAAACCAATTACTTAATTGTGATTGTAGTTAGTAGAGTTAGGTATCGTTTGTTTTTTAAGTAATAAGTGCTGAATGAACAGTTGAATAGGACTTATTCTGTTAAGAGGCAGTGTCTGAATGATTCAGACTTTAGGTGGCATTTGTTTTTTTAAGTAATAAGTGCTGAATGCCAAATGAACAGTTGAATAGGACTTATTCTGTTAAGAGGCAGTGCCTGAATGATTCAGACTTAGTTTGAAATCTTAATGAAACAGACCCGTTAAGAGCCATTCAGATCTGAATTGGACCGTAAAAACAAACAGTCTTATTGATCCAGTGTCTTAAAGAACCAGATTAAGACCTCATCAAGTGCAAACAAACACCCCCTTAGTTTGAAATCTTAGTGAAACAGACCCGTTAAGAGCCATTCAAATCAGAATTGGAAATGAAAAACAAATAGTCTTATTGAACAGTGTCTTAATGAACCAGATTAAAATCTCATTAAGTGCAAACAAACACCGCCTTAGTATAAGAGTCAAGTTAGGAGAGGATCCAAATTCTTTTTTTTCTGTCTTTTAGTGTTTTTTGTATTATATAAGGGTATTTTATTATTGGGTCATCATTGAGGTATCTTTAAAGAAATAAGATTTAATATCCAAGATTCTATATATCATTCGAGTTTTTTTTTTTAATTTTTAATATTTTTAAAGAAAATTATTGCAATGAAAATTCATGGGACAAAATAATTATAAAAACGCTTAAAAAAATTAGTCCAATGACTTAATCGGTCCATTTACTTAACTTAATTCTGAGTGTTGCGCCTTTAGTTAAAGAAATAATTATTGGCCAACGATTTCTTACCTTCGCAATAAATTAGGGGGAAAAATTTCTTCAAACCCCCGAAATATAATTCTTGCCTGCAATCCCTGCAACATTCATGGGTTCTGATAAGGTTGATTATAACCTCGTAAATAATGTGATATATTCATTGGATCAAGCTTTGAAATCTCCTGAGGTTTATGAGAGTGCTCGTTCGGTGTCAACTGAATATTTGAAGGATTTTGCTTTGCTCTCACATGAAATAATTAGTAATGAATGTTCTATAGAGACTGCAATATCTAGTAAATTATACGAGGTTTTTTTCAAAGAATTATACCAAGTAATGAATGTTCTGGTAGATTATACCAAAAACTAGTTGTTTATGATTAATTTAATTTTAGCAAAGGTAAGGTCATCGAACCTTGGAGCTCAGCCTGGCTAACGTTCCGATTCTGACCGATTTGATCCGGTTCTTAGCGTTACTAGGCCTTACTGGACCGTTCCGGTCCACCGGTCCTCCCCCTTATCGGACCGGTCTGGTCCGGTTCTGTAGAGGCTATTTGAGAAGCACGAACCGGTAAGAAGAACCGGTATGACCGTTCAGATTCGGTTCTGGTACGATTCTAACCGGTTCTGCTATGTTTTTTTTGGGAATAATCCCCTTATTAAATAATAGAGAACACATTACATATAAACCTCTTGATCATAAATTGACCATCCATGCTTCTTTTGCCTTAAAGCTACCGAGTCACCACTCAATCTGACCTGATCTTTAAGCCTTTATGTACATTTAAATGAAATTTGCCAAAGGTTTGCTGATATCTAATCTGTGATCTTTGATATAATGTAAATCTTCTATGCACGTGTTATTGCTATTCATTAACAAGGCTAATATACCAAAATATACTCTGTACACCAACTTACAAATGGTGATATACCCGTATTTTGATAATTTCCTAATTCTTGTCTTGATTTGATGATTTGTTACTTTTAGAACATATTTTGTTTATTTTTTGTGTTAATAAGAAGCTCTTAAGGTTTATAAAATATATATAAATTCCAAATCAATTCTAAGTAGTTAAGGAAAGAAGATATGGAAGAAATCAAGAGTTAAAAGGAAGTAAGGTTGAATTAGGAAAGAAAAAGTTGCCAAATAAATTTAGAAATTTCATAGCTATGTCCATTAAAGTGAAGATAACTTCAAATCAGCTGCGAATTTGGATGAGCCTTTAAAGAGTTAGATAGATCTTTTTGTGTGGTCGTTTCGATATAAAGTGGGAGAAAATTGGTCCAAAAATGAAAAGATATGACCAAAAGATTGAGCAGTGTTTATCCTGTCTTATATTTGAGTAAACGGATTTGAGTTGGACTTGGACTCAAATTACTTGCCTTCTACTCAAAGATTTCTACCTAGGGTCTTCTAAACACCTATAAATACACCCTCTTATCATTGTAAACATGTTCTTGCCTAGTCTTGTATTCATATTACTCTTAGAGGTCATCAAGAGAAGAAAGTTGGCAGTATGAATCTTTATTTTAGTTTATTTCTTTTCAGTATGAACTAAATTTTCTATAGCTTGGGTTTTGCATATGTATAATCTTTGAATTCTATTTTCTTCTATCCAAGTTTTTTTTGGAAAAACATTTTTAAATCGATTAAGCTTCTTAACCTTTAATTTGTTTTATGTGCTTTGATTTTTTTACAGTAGTGAAAGTCCTAGAGGGGGGGGGGGGGGGGGGGGTTAATAGGATTACTAATAAGATTAATGCCTAATTAAAAATCTTTTGGACAATTATAAGTTTAAGAGAAAACTTCTAAGTGAACTTAATATATCAAACACTTATAGGATCATGCAAAGGATAAGTTGAAGGTTCGATATATAAGTTTAACAAGTAAATCGATAATCTAATCTCTTACTACTCTAGAAGACTATATGAAAGATAAACTAGATAATCAATATCACAATATTCATGCTAGCATATTATCAATCATATAAAGTGCGGAAAGTAAATAGAGTAGGGATAGAAAGATACACGCGATTTATAGTGGTTCGGTTTCCCTACATCCACTACCTAAGGAAGCCTCCTTAGGATTTCAATCTTTTCACTAAGCTCCCGTGTCTCTCTTAACCGGGTCGAGAACACAATAACCCTTACAACCTCTTCGATAACACGAAGGACAAACACTTGTGTAATTACAACACAAGGATACCAAGTATACTCCCTATACTTGAATTCTCTCTTAATCTATCTATTACAAGACCTAGACTTAAGAGGATATGAACAAAGTGTTTAAAGGGGTGCTTATAAAAGCTTGTAACTAAACTCCTAAAAGAGTGGATATAACTATAAGCATGTAAACTCCTCTTGAGTAGATAGAACCTTTGTGGCTTATTTGATTAACTCCTTGAAAGGACTTATAAGCTCACTAAGATTGATTTTGACTATTTATAGCTCTTGACACCTTCTTGAATGATAACAATTAAGCTCCTTAATGTTTGTAATTAGTTGGTGTAATTGTAGCCTTCAAAGAGCTTCAATTTATAGCAGAAAATAGCTTCCAACGGTCATAAGGCTTGGGTCCAACGGATCTATTAATTTCCCAACGGATATATTTCTTATGACTTAACTTTTGTGCAGAAAAACCTTTCTTGCGGTGTACCGCACCTCAACGGATAGATTTTCTAACTCTCTGACGGGCTAGCCAATGCATCGCGCCCTGGTCCGCATTCTTGGTCCGGTGTACCGCGCCATTGGTCCGGTGTACCGCACCAAACATCTTTGATAGATTTGGCCTTTGCTTTGATGCTCGGATTAATAAATCTTCTTCACGATAGTTGTAGATAACATCATTCTTTAAAACATTGCATTTGATCATGAAGGCTATATCTCAAGGTATATAAAGATATGAATAAAAGTAATGAAATGATATGTAAAGTGTTTTTGATGAATAATAGTGCAAGTAAGGATGTATAAAACAAGAGTAATTAGCACACTAATTATAAGAGGATTTGTCATATTAAAACAACCTATTAAGGGAGGCTATATGCCAACAATCTCCCCCTTTTTGATAATGACAAATCCTTCACAAAAACACCTTAGGAATGATATGAAAGTTAAAGCACAAATGAAATTAAGCTCCCCCTCACAATAAGCATATAAGTTTTGAGATGCATTTGTGAGATTTAAAAGTGCAATTTTTTTTGAAAGTTTTAGTGCACATATTTCTCCCCCTTTGTCTTCATCAAAAAGACGGGGTTAATAAAAAAACTAACAATAGAAGAGCTAAAAACTCAAGTGAATAGATTTTAAACAATGATTCTAAAAGTGTGCAAAAGTTTAAAGATTAAAACAATTTTAGAAAGAGATGCACAAAGATAGATAATTGTAAGAGCTAAGAGATAGAGACATTTTACCAACTCCTTGATCGAAAGATTTTCATTTCATATGCTTTCTAATGACACAAATGATTAGTAGCAATATATGAGATAAATGATTAGCAAAAGCATTAGAGTTTTAACAAAAACTCCCCCTTACAAAAAGCATAGAGTTTGTTTCAATTTGTAAAAGTTTGATCTACAATTTCTCCCTAATAGTTTGAAATCATTTTTAAGAAAGTTAGGGGTAAAATGTAATTTTTGAAAAGTATAGGGACAAAAATCATTTTTCAAAAAGTTTAGGGACTAAAAGACAATTTTTAAATCTTTTAGGGACCAAAGTGCAATTTTCAACAATATTAACTAAAGGGACTAAGGAGCAATATATGAACGGATCAAGGATTTTAGAGATGCAATAGTACCTATCATTGAAGAAAATGTTAGCAATATCAATATCCGAAGCATAAAAATCAAACATCTAACATTTAAGATAAAACAAATCAAACTTAACCAAATATCCAAATAAAACACATAGCATCCTAAAACATTATCCAAATAAAACCAAGTAGCAATAATATCCTAAATGTCCAAAACACGGACCCATAAAAATTTAAAGCATAAACACCACAAACTTAGTCCAAAACAACCACAATAAAAACACATAAGCACCAAGTAGGATAAAATGAAGATTTTAAAACCAAACACCCAATATGACCAACTAACGATTTTCCCGGGGAGAGCGGCTTCTAGAACGGCTTCGAGGATGTGACACATCATCTTTGATACACGAGACATCGTTTTTCACACAAGATAACTCACTAGCAAGATGTCCTAATTTCTCTTCTAACACCCCAAATTTTCTTTCTAACTTTTCTTCCAAAACCTCGAATTTTCTACCTATATAATCCATAAAACGAGATATAGTGCTTTCGAAACTAGATGGATTAGGAGGATTCTCATGAGTAGGTTGGCTTTGAGTGGGCTCATTAGGGATAGGATTTTGTTGGGCCGGGTTATCCAATAGTTCAAGTGTGTTAAGCTCCGGACCAAAAGTTCCTTCTCTTGCTTGTAAGATACGATTACGAATAGTAACATCCGAAATACGATTAATATGTGAGTGCGAAACATAGGTGTTATTATAGATAGCAAATTTCATTCTCTTAATCGTGCTATAATCGAAACACCAAGCCTTATCTATTGGTCTCACATTTGTTCCTCCTAAAGAAATACCACTAGCATCAAAGATTTTAGTTAGAAAAATACCGTAAGGGACTTTATCCCGAGATGCTCTAGCATGGTTCATCCATTTAAACATTATCGCAATAATGTTAATCCGTTGTTTAGCGAAGATCAAATATAATAGATAAGCTTCATAAGGGATTAGTTTAGCATCATGCTTATCCTTTGGAATCACGGCCGAGATAAGAAATTTATGAGCCACAATGAATTCCGGATCAAAGTTACGTAAGTTCCAATTTCCGTCACGAATAAGCATCCTACTATTAACAAATTCAATAACATCGTTTTGAGCAACCACATCGATACTAGAACCATCCCAACCACTTGACCAAAAACCACTAAAGCTATCCGAAGGAATATTATATCGACCACACAAAACATCTTTCTTTAATCGTAAAGGAGTACCCGAAACTAATGATTTAATCGAATTATTAGCACAATTATATTCAAAATTAGAGTAAAATTCTTCGATTAAACCGCTTGCTAAATGACTACCCGTAAAAAGAAAGATTTGATCACAACCTTGAAATGAAAGTAGTTCAAAGAGAGAATTTTCACCCGATGGAAAAGCTGAAGCACTTAAGGTTCTACCCGGGAGAGGATCAAATGGCCGGAGTGGAGGCGGTGTTGGTGACCTCGCCGGAGATGGCGCACGGCGGCGGCTGGAGGAGGCTCCGGTGGTGGCTTTCTTCTTTGGAGCAGATTTCTTTTCTCTCATGGTGAAAAGGAAGTGGGTAATGAAGGAGAGAGAGAGAGAGAGAGAGAGAGAGAGAGAGAGAGAGAGAGAGAGAGAGAGAGAGAGAGAGAGAGAGAGAGAGAGAGAGAGAGAGAGAGAGAGAGAGAAAGATTTGGTGGAGAAGATAGTGTTTCTAGGCGGCGGAAAAGGGTGTAGCAGTGGCCGGAAATCGCAGCAGTGGTGGAGGGTTTTTGTTTTAATGGTGGAATGAGGAAGAAATGAAGACTAACGGGTTTAAAATGCTGATAAAAACCTAACTCGCGGTGTACCGCGGAAACCGTGCGGTGTACCGCACTGCAAAAATAAACTGGGCGAATAATAAAGGAAAAATAAAAACGCCGAAACCCTTAATCGCGGTGTACCGCGGAGTAGTCCGGTGCACCGCAAAAGTGCTCGACTTAGACACTAAGAAGGAAATTTTTGGTTCTTTTGAAAACACCCAAAACACATTCGAAACTTCCCCAAAAGATTCGGAATGGTATAAAACTAGTAAGAGAATTTTCGTTTTGAAAAGAAACAACAAAGAAATTCCGAAAACACATAAAACAGTTTATTTCATAAATACCCCTATATTTTCTAAAAGTACAAAAAGACCCAATGTAAAAACAAAGCAATATAAAGCATGAAAAGGTCAAGAAACACAAGATAATAGCACATAGAGGATAAAACACATAATAATATAAAAATAAAAAAGAAGAAAGGAAAGAATTCACCGTATTTTCCTTTTACGAGGTTTGAACGTCCTTTTGCATATAATTCCATTTTCTTGACGCTCAACACCTTCAATGAATATTACTATGGTAACCGAGGTGGAATGGATCCGGAAATGTTGTTAGCATTTGTCACGATCCATATTGGCTTTTCCCACGAGGGTATCAAAGATCCACTTTCAAGTTGTTCGTGGTAATGGCATGTAGAAGCATGATGACCGGGTTTACCACAATAATTACAAGAACTTCTTTTTCGAATTGAGCTACCATGTGAGAGTTTTGAACACGAAGTTTCCTCATTCTTTTCAATATCCAAATTATCACTTAAATATAATTTTTCTTTAAAAAAGCCATTTGGATCAAAAGGAGTGATATTTGAAGAGGGATGATTTTTTAAAGTTTTAAGAGCGAGGGAAAAAGCTTCGTCCAAATTTTTCAAACCTTCTATATTTTTCTTCATAGGATGTTGACTTTTATTTGAAGAGAAAATGTTTTTAAAACAAGGGTTTTTAGTATTACCAAGAATGTCATCTAAAGTGATACAACATTTAAAACAATTCTTTTGCTCAACTTTAGCCCTTTTTAACATGAGGTTATTCAAATGGATTTGAGAATCAAGAATTTTGAGAAGGGATGAAATTTGCCTAATATCATCATAATTATAAGGAAGAGATAAAGAGTTTGGATAGATGGCTACCTCATAGTTTGGTTTAGGATTGTCATGAGATTCATCATGGATTAAGATTTCTTTTTCTTCATCATTTTCGACAATTCCATATAGAAACACCAAACGATTCCAAAGCTCTTTTGCGGATTTACAATCTAACATTTGTGAGAAAATTTCTTCGGAAATTCCACGAATTAGAGTGTACATTGGTTTTGCATTTTGAGTGAGCTTAGCCTTATCCTCAATGGTGAATTCATCATAATCTTTTTCTTCTTGATTTAGCTTAAGAACTCCCGCTTCATTTAATTCCTCTTTATATGGAACGAATGGACCTTCCATAACGATTCTCCATTGATCGGGATCTTCGGCTTTGATAAATTCCTCCATTTTTGTTCTCCAAGCAAAATAGTAAGTTCCTACAAAAAGTGGAGGTCGAGTAGAAGACGACTTTTCCAAAAGATTAAATTCCATATCGTTTACTCTACTAACGATTAAGCTATTCACGTAGAGTTAGGCTCTGATACCAATTGAAAGTCCTAGAGGGGGGGTGAATAGGATTACTAATAAGATTAATGCCTAATTAAAAATCTTTTGGACAATTATAAGTTTAAGAGAAAACTTCTAAGTCAACTTAATATATCAAACACTTATAGGATCATGCAAAGGATAAGTTGAAGGTTCGATATATAAGTTTAACAAGTAAATCGATAATCTAATCTCTTACTACTCTAGAAGACTATATGAAAGATAAACTAGATAATCAATATCACAATATTCATGCTAGCATATTATCAATCATATAAAGTGCGGAAAGTAAATAGAGTAGGGATAGAAAGATACACGCGATTTATAGTGGTTCGGTTTCCCTACATCCACTACCTAAGGAAGCCTCCTTAGGATTTCAAGCTTTTCACTAAGCTCCCGTGTCTCTTTTAACCGGGTCGAGAACACAATAACCCTTACAACCTCTTCGATAACACGAAGGACAAACACTTGTGTAATTACAACACAAGGATACCAAGTATACTCCCTATACTTGAATTCTCTCTTAATCTATCTATTACAAGACCTAGACTTAAGAGGATATGAACAAAGTGTTTAAAGGGGTGCTTATAAAAGCTTGTAACTAAACTCCTAAAAGAGTGGATATAACTATAAGCATGTAAACTCCTCTTGAGTAGATAGAACCTTTGTGGCTTATTTGATTAACTCCTTGAAAGGACTTATAAGCTCACTAAGATTGATTTTGACTATTTATAGCTCTTGACACCTTCTTGAATGATAACAATTAAGCTCCTTAATGTTTGTAATTAGTTGGTGTAATTGTAGCCTTCAAAGAGCTTCAATTTATAGCAGAAAATAGCTTCCAACGGTCATAAGGCTTGGGTCCAACGGATCTATTAATTTCCCAACGGATATATTTCTTATGACTTAACTTTTGTGCAGAAAAACCTTTCTTGCGGTGTACCGCAAGTATCGTGCCGTGTACCGCACCTCAACGGTTAGATTTTCTAACTCTCTGACGGGCTAGCCAATGCACCGCGCCCTGGTCCGCATTCTTGGTCCGGTGTACCGCGCCATTGGTCCGGTTTACCGCACCAAACATCTTTGATAGATTTGACCTTTGCTTTGATGCTCGGATTAATAAATCTTCTTCACGATAGTTGTAGATAACATCATTCTTTAAAACATTGCATTTGATCATGAAGGCTATATCTCAAGGTATATAAAGATATGAATAAAAGTAATGAAATGATATGTAAAGTGTTTTTGATGAATAATAGTGCAAGTAAGGATGTATAAAACAAGAGTAATTAGCACACTAATTATAAGAGGATTTGTCATATTAAAACAACCTATTAAGGGAGGCTATATGCCAACATGTAGTTCTTGCTAGTGCACAAGTATAGATTACCCCATTAATAGAACTTGGATGGTCACCCGAAATGAGTGTCTAATTGTTGAAACACCACATAAATGTCTAGTGTGCGATAGCGATGCAGAAGGGCTTTCCAAACTAGATGGTCATTAGAATTTGAGATTTAACTACTGATCATTGCGCATGGTCCCCTTACCCAAGTCCCCTAGTAATTGTTAGGTCGCCACCTATGTCCACCCGGAAGAGGTTAGGAGGAATATAGAATACTGACTACTTAATTTAAGAGCTTTAATTACCCTTATAACTAGTAGAAGAAATAAAAGGATAAATGCATACAAGCAAACCTAAGCTATATTTCTCATTTTATTCTTACATCTTTTATTTATTTTCCTTAGTCTTTAGTTAATCATTATTCTTCACAATTATTCACATTTACTTTATTGTCTTTAATTCATTGAGCTAATTCTTACTACTCTTTCTTGAAATCCATTCGTATAACACACTAAGTCCATGAGAACGAGTCCAATTTATCATTAAAACTTGTGTACGACCTATGATACTTGCAGTGAGTAACGTGATTGGTTAGGGTAATAGTTCGCATCTTATTTACATTATTTTTATCACACCCTACCAGCCACCAACATCAAGACCCCCAACTCAAAGTTGTATCGTCCCGATACAATAAGAAATAAGAACATAGGTAAGTCTATAAAATATCAGCTAAGGCAAATAAGCACGAGAGAAGGAGAATGTAAAGAATGGTCCTAAAGAAATTACCTAGCAAGTTTCATGTAATAATGTTTTCAAACTAATTAATATTTATATACTTATTATACAAACAATCAACACGGTTTAAGTTCAATATTAGATTAGCTTTGCAATGCACGAACGAGAGGTTCTTTTCTTAGTTCAAATGAAGGCTATAGAGTGCTATCAATCCTAACATAATCTATAATGTACCATCTAACTACACTCTATTGGTTCAGTTGCTTCTAGATCACATAGCTAAAATTCATAAGGCCATTAAGGTTGTAATGTAGGCTTAGGGACGGTATGATCGTATATTTGGATAATGTAGAGTTAGCTTTTGGCTCTCTTCTCACTATCCATCAACGAATCGCCCTAGAGCTTGAGATACTCTCATGAATGTTCTCACTCAACCCAAGATTTGATGCACTTAATTCTCATCCCCAATAACCCAATATAAAACATCAAGATGATCACATAAAAATTCCACTTTGAGGTCCAATTCATATAATCTTTTTCAATCCATTTTTTCTTTTGTAAGTTAGTTGTGACTCTTTTTTTATGTGAGATGTCATGCTACATCTTGTCAACATGTTTCTTTTTCTTTTCAATATATTTTTTTCTTTTCCTTTTACCCCGGCAAAGGGTTATAATCAGAGCCGGCCCGAGCGTCTCGGGTACCTAAGGCGAGAAATAAAAATGGGGCCCTTTACCGTTTAATTAAAAAACAAAAAAAATCATATTAAATACAATTAATTTATATGATTTAGGGATGTTGTTTTATTTTTCATTGATGTGATATTTGTTTTCTTATTTTTTAAAACAAGGCCTTTTTATTTAGGCTGCATAGTTTAAAAAGTTGCAGCAAAAAAACAAAGGCATGGAGGCCTTTGCAGCCAAAAAAGAAGAAGGGGATTCGAACCCTTAATCTACTATTTGAAGACCGCTAAAATTTCCACTAAACTAGCTATTACATTTACATAATTTCTACATCTAAACTTACATATATTATAACTTAAAATATTTTTTTTGGGGCCCTCGAATTACTGGGGCCCAAAGCGACCACCTTGGCTGCTTTTGGCCCGGGCCGGCTCTGTTATAATATAAACTGGTGAATCATCATCAAAATCACAATTACATAGCTTCAAAACCCACCCAATAATGTTTCCCATAATCGTATCCCACTGATGTCTCCCTAATTGTTATAAATATATGCCCTTTAGAGACATAATTTTAGGTAGAAAATGGTCTTTTTATATTGACTTTTGTGCTTAATTCATAATATTCTTATTTCTTGTCTTGATTTGATAAATTATTATTTTTAGGGCATATTTGGTTTAATTTGTGTGTTAATGTGAAGCTTTAATGATATATAGAAATAAATTAATGCCAAATCAATTCTAAGAAGATAAGGAAAGAAGATCTTGAAGACATCAGGAGATGGAAGAAGGAAAATATAAACTAGGAAAGAAAAAGTTGTCAAATATATCTGAATTTCACCATCTCCGCCCACAAAAGAGACCATAACTCAAGATTGGATGGGAATTTGGAAAAATGGTCTGAATCTAAAGTGTAGAGCTTTCCGAGACGATCAGTTTCGATATAAAGAACTCGTGAATTGGAGTAGTATTGAAGAAGTTACGACCAAAACAAAGCAGCAACAGATTCTTTACATTTTCTATATTTTAGGGTTACGAATTTGAGTTGCCTTGGACTCTTTTACTTGACCCTTACTCAAATAATTCGATCTAACACCTATATATATCAGTTCTAAACCTTAGAAAATCATCTCTTTGTTGCATAAGCTTAATATACACCCATAAATTATTATAGAAGTAATCAGGAGGATCCAGAGGAGGAAGAATCAAGAGCTAGAGTTTAACTACATCAATCCCACACTTCTCCATCTCTATTATGTGGGTAAATTAGTATTAGATATATTTTATCTATGAGGTATTTCTAAGCTATTTATTCAAGAATTTTAGTATGCATAATTTCTCTTTAGGATTGTAATTATATGAACCCATTAATTATTGTTTTTCTGTTTTAATTTGAATCTAAGATTTTAGTATTTAATTGAATTGGTTCTTAATTTCCATTGAGTATATTCTTGTGCTTGTTCACTATCATTGACGTCTTGAATTAAGGGTAGGTTTTAGTAATTAGGCTATTCTTTTAGTGGCGAGTGATCACCCGACAGAAGGGTTTAATTACAAAACTAGAATATAGACGCGTGGTGTCTGTTATTGACTGACAGACTTGACTAACCACGGACCCAAAGAGGTAAAAAAAACTTCACATCCGAAGAGGCATATTCGCCTATATAGGGGTTTATAGTACTTTAGGATATCTCTTAGGTCCACCCTACAAGGGGCTAGGAGATTATAGAATCCCGACTATTGTGAGTTTTCCCATTTCATCCTTATTCTTAGAAATCATAAATTCAATAGGATAGATTCATACTTGCATCTCCTTATCTTACTTGCATAATTATTTATTATTTATTGTTTATTTTATTATTTATTTAATTAGAAAACAAAATACTTCACTGCTATCCTTATTAATTAAGACAATTAAAACTATCTATTCTAATATTGAATATGAATTTAGAATAACTACTTAAATCTCTGTGGAGAAGATAATCCCAATTTTACTTATATATTACTTGGAACGACCCGTACACTTGCGATCTGTGGATCCTTTACTTTCATTACATTTTTTTATAACACCCCAGGACCCACCAAGTTTTTGGCGCCGCTGTCGGGAATTTATTGTAGTCATTTTATTATATGTTTAAGTAAGTTTAGTATTTTTATTTGTTTTCAGTTTTACGTTTGTTTTGTTTTAGTCTTTTTTCAGGTTTTTCTTTAGATATGGAAATGCCCCCTATCAAGAGCAAAATTCACCACAGGTCTGGTGTATTCAAGTACAAAACTTCATTGATAAAGCACACATCTTCATGGATCTGACACGAGGGAGATTTAGAGGTCATGAAGAGACGCTCAGGAAGTTGGAGGACTCCCTCAATCGTTTCATTAAGGTTACAATGGATAATGTAGTAAAGAGAGAGGCGAAAAGCGATGCTACAATATCATTAGTGCAAAGTATGCATCAACAACATCAATTGATGGAGCAACGATTGACGCAACTCACATAAACAATTGAGAGGCTACAATGAGTACCATCTATGCAAACTGGCCAAGGTACAAATTTTGATGATGAGACCATTCAAATTGATAGTGATGTTTGGTTAGATGTAGCTACAGAGTTTAGCCTTCAAGAAGAGAAGGAAGTAGAATCGTCACAAGTTACACCTAGTGAAGTAGAGATTCCAACAATAGAAGAATCAACCACGCTAAGCATAGATGAGACAATTGTTGATAATCGAGTCGAAGTTGAAATTAAACCTTGTGAAGGGAAGATGACATCCATGGAAAACCCAGCCAAGCCGCGTTTAGAAGAATCAAATATTGAAATCTTGGTGAGAAAAGAGATAGAAGAAGAAGATACTAGGATGGATTCGCCACCTAGTACTCCATTGATGTCACCACCCACTCCTGTGAAGACGAATCATTTAAATGGTGACATTGATAAAGAATTTGTAGAGGCGTGCCAAGAAGACAAACCCCACACCCAAATGCTTGAAAGTGATACAAAAGAACTCACACCGCAACAAGATATCGCAGAAGCTATTTCAGAAACAAATGAGAATGCGAGTGTAGAGACCGAGGTTGAAAACATGGCCCTTATAACAAAAGAAAAGTCTGAAACATCCCTTGTTTTGGACAAAAAGCTAGAAGATGTGACACTTGAGTTCCCATTGTACCAGAAGTATCTAAAGAGGTTAAAGATAAGGACCACCAGTATGACCCCGTGAAGATGAGAGCTAAAGATGGGTTTGGAGTTGGAACCATGGTTGCTTGGAAGGCTTCCAACAAGAGAATAGGCCACGAGGTTTCAAAAATGCGTGGATGGGGCCATTTGTTGTAACTCTAGTGGTGACAGCAAAATTAATAGAGATACAACCTTCGAGAGGTCAAAGGTTGTGAACTGTTGACATTCATAGCCTCACCCACTGCTGGGGAGGCTACATACTCAAGGGATAATGGAGGTAACCCATCAAACTTTACATGTCATTAAATAAAAGTTCTCTTGGGAGACACCCCAAGTTTAAATTGCTTTATTAGTTTAGTTTTCTAGTGTGTATTAGTTAGTTTACGTATTTTATAGTTGATATTGCGTATTTGATAAAGGTATTAGTGTTTTTGATGTTCAGGTACTAAGAAAATCGAGTTAGGGAGCAAAAGAAAAAAAAATTGAGCAAATTCTTACCCACCTGCCGGCTATCCGGTGAGATGACCGGTATGCCGGTGGGTCAAAAGCTGTGACACGGTTCCCAAAATTAGGTCCATTACCGAGACAGATAAAAAGTAAAAATTGGCTGACTGGTATGCCACTCACATGGCCGGTATATCGGTGCAAGAAAAAACGTGGCACAGTAAGGGAAATCAGGTACAATGCCAAGAGCAATTGGGAAAAACCGTGGGTGCAAGTGTCGAGACGGTCTAGGACCGGTATGCCGACGGCCGCCACTGGAAAGAGAAGAAATATTTCGTTTCTAGGTTAAAAGAAGAGGAGGTTAGTTCTATTACAAATTTTTATATCCTTTAAGCCTCTATTTCTTCTCCAAACCTCTCCCAACTCCATTAGAGCTTCAATAAACCTTAACCCAACATCAAAACACTACCCAATCACCATAAATTTATATCCAACTCCTTCCCCACATCATTACAAAGAAGATTCAACCACCCAAATCATTCCAAAATACCTAGAGTCGAAGAATCAAAACCAAAATTTTCGAAATCTTTTTTTCAATTTCTTAAATCCTTCTCATCCAAGTTAGAAAAAAAATCAAAGAAAGGAATTGGGTGAGAGCAAGAGGAAAACAAGTAAAGCTTCTAAGGGCCCTAATAGCTATCACAACACGAATTCGAGAAAGAAGTTAGAAAAAGGTAAACATAAAATATTTCTAGAGTGTGATTGATTGGGATGGAGAATAAGAGGATGTAAGGGAAAGCGAAATTGGTGATACATGAAGTGTGCATACATGAAAAGTACTGCACCCTATTCTGGGTATTGATCAGGCGAGGCAATAGCTTCGAATAGTATGTTTACTTTCTTCCCTGCCATTTCTCTATTTGCAATATATGTATTAGTTTTTATTTATTTTTTATTCTATCGAGTCGTAGGGACACGACTCATTTTTGAGTTGGGGGTGTGGGGATTCATTAACCCTCATCTCCATTTTATGTGATTTACAGTTTTTTTAGAGAAATTTGAAATTTTGAATTTTTTTTAAGAGCTGGATTAGATGTAGAGTGTGTTTAATAGCTTGAAAGCATAAGCTTAGTAAGTTAATCATAGATAGTAGTATGTTTATGAGCTGCTTTATTTTGTATGCTTTGAGTATTTGCAGGAAACACACATTGATAGTAAAGAAAAGATTAGTTAGCAATGCGATAGAAAGTATGTTCGATCTCAGGGAGCCTTGAGTGGTGTGTAGGCCGTGAGACCCAAGCTAATTGATAAACCCATTTAATGAACGTGCTAAAGGTATGAGAATGACAAAATTGCATAGTTTAGAAAGTGATTAAGGCGTTTCTTTCATAAGTCCCTTGTTGCCTTTTAGCTTGTTGTCCATTTATTATATTATACATCCTTCTCAGTCCCTTCTAGCCTTTCTAAAGCCATTTTATTAGCCACATTATAAGGCATATCCCTTTAGATCCTAGGACTTTTCCATGTGACCCGCACTCGAATCGTGATGCATAAACAATTGTTTTAGAGCTTGAGTTTGGGGTGGTGGGTCCACCATTATGGGAAATATTATTGGTCTGGGATCTTTAAGCTTAATAATTATGCTTTGTTCTATATTTTGATGATGATTCACATGTTTATTATATTGTAACCCTTTGTCGGGGTAAGAGTAGTGAAAAAAGCTGAAAAGCATGAAAAGAAAAGAAAAAGTTTATGAGAAAAATAGCATGATATCTCAACATCAAAAAGAGAGTCATAGCTATACAAAAGAAAAAAAATTGATATGAAAAGAATATATTTGGACCGGCAAAGAGGAATTTTTATGTGAACATCTTTATTCTTTAATTGGGTTATTGGGGATGCTAACTAGTGCATCAAGGTATTCATTGGGTTGAGTGAGAACTTTTTATGAGAGTAACTCAAACTCTATGGCGATTCGTTGATGGCTAGTGAAGAGAGATCCAAAATCTCACTCTAAATTATTGAAATATACTTATCATACCGTTCCTAAGCCAACATTACAACCTTATAGATTAAAGACCTTATGATTCTTTGCTATGTAACCTAGAAGTGATTGGGCCGTTAGAGAGTAGTTAAGTGGATCTTTGGATACTAGTGAAGTTCGATGAAGAATCTATAACCTCCTTGGTAAACTGAGTAAAGATACTCTCCTTCTTACATTGCGAAGCTAATCCAATCTTGAATTCAAGCCGTGTTGATTGTAGATATGACAAGTGTGCAAGTATGTAGTTCGTAAATATTATTACATGAAATTTTCTAAGTAGTTGCTTTGATTTTATTCTATATATTCCACTATCTTCTTTCCCTCTATGCTTAATTGACTTAGCTGATATTTTAGAGACCCCCATATGTTCTTATTTCTTATTGTATCGGGACGATACAAGTTTGAGTTGGGGGTCTTGATGTCTCCCTAATTGTTCTAAATATAAGCCTTAAGAGAGATCATTTTAGGTAGAAAATGGTCTTTTTATATTGACTTTTGTGCTTCATTTGTAATATTCCTATTTCTTATCTTGATTTGATGAATGATTATTTTTTAGAGCATATTTGATTAATTTGTGTGTTAATGTAAAGCTTTAAAGATATATAGAAATAAATTAGATGTCAAATCAATTCTAAGAAGATAAGGAAAGAAGATCTTGAAGAAATCATGAGATATAAGAAGGAAAAGATAAACTAGGAAAGGAAAATTTGTCAAATAAATCTGAATTTCACCAGCTATGTCGACAAAAGTGATCATAACTCAATATTCGCTGGAAATTTGGAAGAATGGTCTGAAGCTAAAGTGTAGATCTTTCTGAGATGATCAGTTTCATTATAAAGAACGTGTCTATCGGAGTAGTATTAAAGAAGTTACGACCAAAACAAACAGCAACAGTTTCTTACCTTTTCTATATTTTAGTGTTACGAATTTGAGTTGGGCTTAGACTCTTTTACTTGACCCCTACTCCAAGATTTAGACCTAACACCTATATATGTCAGTTCTATCTTAGAAAATCATTCCTTGGCTGCATAAGCTTAATATACACTCATAAATTATTATAGAAGCAATCAAGAGGATCTAGAGGAGTAAGAAGCAAGATCTAGAGCTTAACTACATTAATTCTACACTTCTCCTCTCCTACCTCCATTAAAGCTTCATCAAACCTTCACCAAATATCAAAAGCCTTTCTCCATATCATTATAGAGAAGATTCAACCACCCATATCATACCAAATCACCTTGAATCCAAGAATCAAAAGCCTATATTTCCAAAATTCATCCAACAATTTCTTAGATCCACACCGAACAAAGAAGAATACATCTTACCCATATAGAGAATCATCTTCATAGCACCTTTCCTAACCCAAATAAAGCTTGTTAAACCTATAATAAAGAGTTTCGAATTTTAAGAGTGGTTAAAGCTTTGAGTTGGAGGTCAATTGTGATGACTAAAAGAACAGAAACATTATCTACTGTCAAGGAGATGAAGTAGAATCAAAATAAGGTGTTGGGTCCTAGTGATAAGAAATCAATTGAGAAAAGTTCAAGTTCCAATTTGAAAGGACAGGTTCAGAAAGTAAAGGGAAGCTAGCTGTGGTAAATTCAAAAGGAAAACAAGTTTCAACTTTAATAAGGAGGATACCACAGCCTTTACAAATCGAGAATCCTGTGACCAAGATCAATGAAGCTTCCAAGGCCATGTTAGCTTCAACAGAAAAACACTTAACGGAACTTCCTTTGGCTTATGAGAGAGTATTTGAAGAAGAAGTTGAAGACGGTGAATACAAGAGATTCATAGAGATGGGTGATAGATTGGGTTGGTATACATTCATGTTGCGGAGATCTAATTTATGTAGAGAGTTAGTTTCTGATTTATAATTTGGCCTCTTTAGCCAAGATAGTAATGGTTGTGTTCTAGTTAGAGGCAAGTTAGTTCCTTTCACTGTTGAAGGGATTCGAAACCACTTTCGATTAAGAAATTGGGTGGACCATGTAAGTATATAGAAGCGGTGTAAAATATCAAGACTTTCGATTGGAATCTACTGTTTTAGCATGTATTGGATAAGGAGAAAGTGCAAGCAAATAAAGGAGACCTGAAGGCACCTTAGCCTTACAAATATCTCCAAGCAGATACAAAAGTTTGGCACCATTTCCTTACAACAAATATCTTTGGAACCCAAGAAACTCGGAGGTAACTAAGAAAAAAGCAATCTTGTTGAATTCTATTTTATAGGGAGAAGAAGTGGATGTGGCACGAGTGATCTTCGAGGAGGTGATGCGATTTCCGGTCTCTCCTACTTTGTTCTTTAATTTGAAATATCCTACTATGATCACGTGCCTTGTTCAGAAAGCGAGTGTCAATCCGGGTAAAGAAGAGAAGCCAATGTATAATATGATGAACAATATTGACAACAATTGGATCAAGAAAGTTTTGAGAGTAGCAAGAGTTACGCAGCTTTCGAAAGAAGAAAAGGATCGTATTTGGCAAGAGAAGGTAGAGGAGCGATTAAATAAAGTCGAAGCAGCTCGAACTTCCTTAGCCGAAGACGTGGCACAAATCAAAGATAATCAAGTGCACATCATGACACTCCTTGAGAAATTAAAGAAAGATCTAGTAAATCCTATCTTGAATGTCGGTAACGCGAGACAATAGCCTCGAGAGTATGTTCTCTTTCTTTCTTACCATGTATGTATATGCTTTATCTGCTAATTTTAATTTCTTTTGAGAGTCTTTGTATCATTCTTTTAGTTTATTTACTTCAGGTATGAACTAATTTTCCCATAGCTTGGGTTTTGCATTATGTATAATCTATGAATTCTATTTTCTTTCCATCTGAGTTTCTTTGGGAATTATATGTTTTAATCTGATTCTAGCTACTTAACCATATATTTGATTTATGTGCTTTGATTTATTATCTGTCTTAAACTTGATCAATTTAGGGCTTTGCTAATATTAGTTAGATGGTCACCTGGAAGGGGTGTCTAATTATTGAAACACCACATAAACGTCTAGTGTAGGGAATTGGTCCTGACAACACCAGCCTAACTAGATAGTCATTAAGGTTTATTGTAATCACCAATCATCATTAGTAGGTCAGACTGGACTTAGGACCCTGGTGGCGTAGGATAACCCTATTTCGAGTCCCCTCGTGATTGTTAGGTGTCCACCCTAGTTCGCTGTCCGGGGATAGGGGGAATTTAGAATCATGACTACTTATCTAAGAGCTATTATCTCCCTTATAAACTGAAATTGATAGAAAGAGTTAGAAAGATTAGTGCATCTTAGCAAATACCTAAGCTATACTCTCTCATCTTATTTCTCTCATATTTAATAATTTGTCTTTAATTTTATTTAGTTTAATCATTAATCTCTCAATCAATCGTATTTATTTTTTGTCTTTAATTTATTAATTGCTACTCTGATTTATTTATCCATCTGTCTAACACATTTAAGTCCCTGAGGAACGAATCTTCTTATCATTAAAACATGCATACGTCCTGTAATACTTGCAGTACCGTGCTAGTCTAGGGTTCTTATTTGTGTTATTTATTCTATATTTTTATCACATCCTAAGCGACACCGGTGAGTTGGATTTGATGGGCAATTGACAATAGTCTGTGGACTTTATGGACCAATCACCGTAAAAAGAATTGTAGATAATTAGGGATTTTATTTAAAATAAAATAATGAATCAATTATATATTAACAAATTAAAGGCTAGAAAGAAGAATTATTAGTTTTATGAACCACCATAAAGAAATCCTTTCCTTTTCCTTTTTTCTTTATGATTAACGTAAATAATAATTAAAAAAATTAATAACTTATATATTGAATAGCTTTATATATTCATTCCATTTTCCATTCATTTTAGAAAAGGAATTGTAATTTAATCCATAAATAATTAAGAAATTTTAAAATACTACATAAGATATTTTTTTTAATCGCTGAGAAAGAAAGGTTATTCGAATTCATTTTTTTTTCAAAAATCGAATTCATTATCTTTCTTAAAAATAATTTGACCAAATAATATATTAACTTTCTTTCTTATATTTTTTTTTTACTTAATTCTCTTTCTTATCTTATATAAAGTAATTGAGAAAAAAATTATCTCATAACTACATAATATATAAGTTATTAAAAATATCTTAACTAAAAGAAAAAAACAAAAAGAAAGGAATTCTTCATAGTGGAGCCTCGTATAATAATTTTTCCAAAAACTAATAATTCTTCTCTTTCCATTAATTGTGTTAATATATAATTAGTTTATTATTTTATTTTAAGTAAAATACCTAATTATCTTAAATTACAATATTTTTTAGAGTCGGATAAGTACAAGTCACTATAAAAAATAACCATATACAATCTCTAGTTTCTAAAAAGTGACACAAAGTTTTGGTATGTTCCACAGTTGACACTTGGTCACCCTTTGTCTAGCGTTTTTCGTAAGTTTACCCACCCTACGATTAACTCGTCTTGGGAAATGTTCTAACCAAACTGGCTCTCCAATTAGGGCCTGTCTCCGGATCTCCAAGATCGTTGCGGAGATTGTCCGGGTTGCCGATAATAGTTGTTTTATACCTTCAATTAGTTCAAGGTTATCTGGAAAAATAGTTTCGACTCGTTTGGGAAGTCCTTACATCGTTACATAGCCTCTAGAACTGCATGTGCCTCTCCGTCAAGAGCAGAATTGCACTGTTGTACTCTGGAGTTGGCGATTACTATTTCGGTTTGCTTATGATGTTGCACACTAATTATACTTGTCTGATTACTTGTATCCTTAATAGATGTGTCACAGTGCCAAGTAATATCTAATCGATTGTCTAAATTCGGGTTTGTTTGTTGATCTTCCTCCTCCTTAGGTGCTTGCGCGGGTTGCCTCACGCGCCATGCTTCTCCAAATAATTCCTGCATGGCCTTATTTGTGATAAAGAGAACATATTCATGGTCAATAGGTATACTTTTGTGAAGGCATTTCATCTTAGTTTTCAGATATTCAATATTAGTAAAAATATGTATGCTTCTATTGTTCGTATATACCAATCTTCTTGACTAAAAGTACGAGTTATTTCTAGAATCCAAGAACTAATGTTTTGAATCTCCTGCTCTCGAAACTAAAGTTGGAGTACGATCCTGCACAGATAATCTTGTAAACTGTACACGTCAAAAGTAAGTGTTATGTGTATTCTGTTTGGTTCACGCACCACATACATTCCTTCGTATCAACACATCTTCGTTCGTATTAACTTAGATGTATCAGGATAGCATTATTACATGCTTTCCACATGAAGTTACGTACCTTAGTCGGAATATTCGATTTCCAGATGACGGTCCAAATTTGCGGATGATCTGTATGTAAGTGAGTAGACGTTTGCGGCGAATGATAAACCTGTATTTCGTTCAAAACTTGATGTCCTGTTTAAGTGGTATAAACCCCATACTTTTGATGTTGCCATATAAAAACTTCATCTGATTGATTTTTGTACAACCTTTTCTGCAAAATTTATGATATTACATTTTGTGGAAAGATATTGTCAAGTAATTCAGTGTCTCATTCCCTAGTGTTCTGGCCCCTTAACTGTTGTACCATATTTAATGTACAATTCAGTGGGTTATGAATGGTTGTGTTGTTCGATAACCATTGATCGTTCCAAATGTTAATTGTACTCCCTTGACCTATCTGATATTTCCCATGTGTTTTTAAAATCTCTCTCCCCTCTAAGATGATGGCCCAGGACCACGTGCGTGATTGTCAAAGCTTTACATGTAAGAAATCAAACTTTGGATAGTAGATACCTTTTAATAGGCGTGTTGTCAGTGTATTTGGGTTCTTAAGAATACGCCAAGCCTTAGCTACAAGTAACGTTGTGTTCATTCTTTGAAAGACCCTAAACCCCAATCCTCCAAGCATTTTACCAACAACCATTTTTTCCCAGGCTACCCAATGTATTCAGTTTCTCTCCCCCAACTTTCACCAAAAGTTAGCAATGGCAGAAATAAGTTTTTTACAAAAAGATATGGTAAAAGAGAAATCCGACATATCATAAACTGGGATAGCTTGTAAAAATACTTTGATAAATACTTCCTTACCTCTGTCAGATAATAGTCGTGCCTTCCAACCCTCCGCTTTCTTGAACAGCTTTTCAGCTATCCATTGAAGAGATTCAACTTTTGAACATTTGACGTAATGGGATTCCCAGATAGCTTCCCAATTCTACGTGTCAATAATTTGTACCTGTTAAGAGACAACCTCTTTTATATTTGCCGATGTATCTTTACTAAAACATATAGACGATTTGTGCAAGTTTATTTGTTGCCCAAAACTTTTCCAATAAGCCATAATACATTCGTGAAAATTGCAAATTCTGTGTCAGTAATGGATAAAAGGAAAAGTGAGTCGCCTGCAAAGACTAAGCGAGAGATACTGGGACAATTTCTTGTAATTTGTGTTCCTTGGATTTTTTCCCTACTCTCTTTGTTCAGTTAACGAAATTAATGATTATGTAATAATTGTATTTTTATTAAGTGTATCCCAATTAAGTTTTATTTGGAATGACACCGTTGTTATACATAATTTTATCCATTGAATTCACATGTTAGCAAAGCCAAGTTGTTTCAGAACCACAACCATCGAACATGGTCGTATGCTTTTGTCTTATCCAATTTAACAGTTGCCATGTGTTTTGGGCATTTCCTCTTCCGATTCATAAAAAATGAGACTTTTTGTGAAGTTAAGATGTTATCTTGGATTGTTCGTCCTTTTATAAATGCCATTTGTATCAGAGAAATAATATCATTCATAAATTTTTCTAACCTGTCAGCCAGAAGTTTGGCGATTACCTTATATCCGAAGTTCACACAAGAAATTAGGTGGTAGTCGCCAAACACAGTCTGGGTATCGCCTTTCGGTATTAGCGTGACCAGCGTATCATTCAGCGTGTCCAAATAACAATATATAAAAGGAATGAAATATGAAAATGAATTAATATATATAATATTATATATAAAGAAGTAAATTAATTTTCTATTATATATATATATATATATATAGTTATATAGAAACAAATTTAATAGGTATTACAATATTTTTTTTTTTAAGTAAAGTCGTTATTTAATGAATATTTTTTCTTAAAATATGAAATAAGTGAAAAACGGTCAAATCTTTCTTAATCTATTATAAGAAAAGTCGGTCGTTCTATATTTATAAAATTTCGATAATTTATTATGTATATAAAAAAATTGTATAAATAGTAGCGATTTGTAAAAATTGAAAAGTGGATTTAGTGGATTGTTTGGGACGGTAAGAGATGTTTCCAAAATCCATTAATTTCACGATAAAGTCCCTTTAAAATTACACTTTTGAGAATTCCTTGATCCGAAGTTAACCAAATAAAATAACCACTATTCTAGGTTTTAATCACAAATAAATTATTCCATGGGAGACATCTCTGAATTGCCCAAGAGTATAATCCATCACATACTATCTTACCTCAAGACAGAAGAAGCTGCCCGAATTAGTGTCTTTTGCAAGGCCTGGTATAGAGCATGGCTTAATTGCTCTACTTTGAGGTTTGATGCGACTGGTTACGATCCAAAAAGAAGAAAAAAGCTCCATAAATTTATCAAAATTACTTTACAGAGATACCAAGAGCAAAAGATACATATTGAGCAGTTAACCATCAAGGGATCTTCTTCAATTACACAGGTTGTTGAATGGATTAAAATTGCTGTTCGAAACGGTGTCAAAATACTTGATCTCGAATTTTCTATTGACTCAAAGGGTACCTTGCCCAGTACAGTTTGTAATGCCAAATCACTAATAGAATTGAGAGTGCTAAGTTTAGGCACATTGGAGTTCGGGAAGCTAATGAAAAATAAGGTGGTAATGTTTCCTAACCTCCGTAAATTATACCTTAGTGCTATTATCATTGATGAAGTCACGTTTCAAGGTATACTCAAGAGGTGTCCTTTGATTGAAAAGTTGAGTGTTTCCAGTATTAACGAATTGAAAAAAATAAAGGTAACCGGACTTTATAACCTTAAAGAACTTTCTTTAGGGATAACGAGGTCGTGGAGACACGCTGTTGAAATTGAAGCACCAAATCTTGAATATTTGGATCTAATTTTCATTAATGGTCCTGTAGGATCTTTTAAGTTGAATAAAACCAAAAATTTGAAATATTTGGCAATAGATGGCCATCTTCCAACGCAGACATTTTTAGACAACTTTGGACACAAATTTCCATTAGTTGAGAATTTTCGATTAAGACCACCTGCGTATATAAATGACTGGGGAAAAATCAACATATCAAGTCATGCACTTAAGCACATTATGATAGATTCTCTTAAAAGATTCAGAGAGTTAAGCATTGATGCTCCAAACATGGTCTCACTTGAACTTCAATGGATTCAATACTTCCCTGATTTGTGTTTAACCAATGCTCCAGTCCAATGGAAGTTGAAGTTTTCCATAACGAACAATTGTCGTCTCAATACTGAGGAGTTTTGTAAGCTGAAGCTGTTTCTATCAAAGTCAATTCGATCTAAAATTTCAATAAGTTTATCATGGTTCCGTCCTTTATCTGAAGTTGATGTAACAGAGATTCCAGTTTCTCCCGCAGTTGAAGTTGAGGATATTTGGCTTAATTTTGAAGGAATCCCAAGAGATGCAAGTTTTCTAGATGCTTTGTTCATGACATGCCATCCAAAAGTCATTTTAACATACCATGATGCTTATAATGTGGTAGGTTTTCTTTATGAGAATCTGGTAGAAAAAAAATATGAAGGCAAGAGTTGGTATCCTGAACTAAAGGAGGTAAAGCTTGAGATTGAAGGTGCAAGTAAAAAATGGCAGCCAATTGACTGGAATAGTTTGCCAGAGGTACCGAAGAAGTTATGGGGAAAAATTTGCTTTAGGTTAGAATGGGATTCTGGAAGAGTTTGAGGTATATGAATATTTTTGTCTTTCTTTTTTTGCTAATGAATTGTTGTTTAAGATGAATAATTGGTTGGTAACTAGGTTTTATTGAAGTCATGTTATTTTTTTTTTATCACAAAAGTGTTTATCTTGGGGCATATGGGTGAAGTTATAGCAAACATCTCACTTAATAAGTAGTGTCTGGCTGCCTTTGCTGTTAGCACTAATGTTTTACTGTCAATAGCACAAAAGTATTGTGTTGCAACAGAACTGATTGTATCCCAAATCCAGAGGCACCGGTTATAAAAATTCTTACTTCTCTGATCCGCTTGTTTGGAGCTTGGAATTTTAATTGGACAACAATTTTCTTACCAAGTTCAAGTATACCTATTCCGGATCAAAATGCCTATCTATTCCAGATTACTAGACTCAAAATAAAATGCTCTCCTCCTACTACCTTTGTGAAGTATGCCAACTGAACCCATATCTAACAAACAAATATTTTTTTAAATGTTCCAGCCTTGCATCCAAAGCTCTGGTTAGCTTCTCATCTTTTGAAAAGAAAAGATTGAGTGAAGCATTATTTAAATTTTGGCCATTTTCGCAGAAAGAAGTTTTAAAAGAGAGAAATTTCCGTAAAGGATGCTTATGGTTCTCATGTAATTGAGACCTATGTATAGTATTGTTAAGAAAGTAAAATTTTAACATGTTTTGAAGGAGCATAACAAGAAATATATCAGAATATTCATGAATATGTATTAACATGTAGAACCGTTTTAACAATTTACATGCATAAAGATTAGAGGGTGATGATGAATGGAATCAGTGATGAAAATAAATTCAGTAATTATAGGCCAATTGCTTGTTGCAATGTATTATATAAGTATGTGTATCTCAAAGATGATTGGCAATACATTAATAAGTTAATCTCCCCTAACCATTTACGTAAACATGTGATACATACAAACTACTAATAAACAACCCATTTACGCTATGGTCATAATGTCAGTCTAAGATCTATTAACTCTTCCGAATGCATTCCTTTTAGGGATACTAGACAAGGAATTAGTTGGTACAAAAGTATTTTGCCGGGAGGTGCCATGGCTAAACATGTATATTCTTTGGAGTCAATATTATATTCTAGAAAATGACAATCTATATAAACATGCATTTCACTCTTTGATGACCACTTCACAATAACCCTACTCTCATTTGGATAATCTTTCATAAAATCAAGAGGAGTAATCATTTTCACTGACCATATGTAATTCTCCAGCACCCACGCATGGAGCTCTTGTTCGATTATGAACCCAATTGACAGTTTATCATCATCAAAAAGAAATGCCTGGAACTGACGTCCAACTCTGAAGGTTTGTTTCCAACTTTGAGTTCGAGGAAGCTTCATGTTTGTGGAGTTTTTACCATCCAATGTAAATCTAAGTATATCTGAGATCTCCGTTTCAGGAAAGCAAAAATGTACAATGTAATAGAGACCGTTGCAATTACTTACATAACGTACTTTTCTGGGTCTATCACCACGCAAGAGAGTAAAATCATCAAGGCGGGATCTCCAACTCCAAACATCATCATCATATTGTCCAAAAGTTATCATAAACAATGTGAGAAAGAGCTTCTAATTACCAGGATCCATCGGCCACTCCTTTTTCGAACTTCCATTCTTCTGGATTGATTTAATGGGCCTGTTCCAAAAGTGAACCAGTATAGGCTTCTAAAACTAATATACAACTCTCTAGAGATTCTTGGGTACGGTAATTTTTTTTTAAAAATTTCTTTTATATCCATATTTATAAAAAATTACCTTATTATTTATAAAAAGTTACCCATTAATATAGGGTTCTATATCATTTATTAAAAATTAACAACTTTATTATGAGTAATTTTTCATAAATAAAAATTAGAATAAAGATATATATCACTCTTTTTGCCTTCATCTTTTCAATAAGATCGTTTTTTTTGCCTAATTAATTATTTTCTCATTCTTTTGTTTAATGCCACAAGTAACATATAGGAGATGAAATAAGGGTGAAACAAATAAAGATGATATATAGTAATGCTTAAAAATTAGAGCCAATTAGAGGTAAATGCCTATTACAGAAATTATTTAAAAAAAGGTGCCTCCAAAAAAACATTTTAGAGAAAACAGCCTCTCCCAAAACTACCCCTAACTAACAATTAAAAAAAAAAAGAAACGCGTGTATATATCTTTTGTTTATAAAAAAAAGAAAAAAAAGAAACAAAACGAAACCGTTCATATACAAACAAAACCGCACACACAAAGACACAAAACTGCACACACACACTACGAGAGAGAGAGAGACGACGACGAAAAGCGAACGTAGGAGAAGACTCACCGGCGACTCACGGCGAATCAACGGCGACTCAACACCGGCGACTAAACACCGGCAACGACCACAACACAAGAAAAATCCAAACAAAACAACAACAAAGTAAGTACTTCTAAAAACCTAAAATCGATGTTATTGTGTAATTTTTGAGTGAAAATTTTGATTCCGAATGTGTCACTGTGTAATTCACAAACAAAAACAAAACAAATATACAAATCATGTTGAATTTGAATAATTTTTGCATGATTAATGTTTGATTAAGATATACAGTGTTTATATATAGCGATTTTATTAGTTTCTAGGGTTTATAATACGATTTTAGGATGAATGTAGTAGAATAATGTGATTAACATAAACAGAAAATGAATTGTAGTGATTAAACATGATTAAAATGTGCAACAGGGACCTATAGTGCAATTATTTTCAAAATATTTGAGGTATTAGTGTAAAATAGACATAAAACAGGGTCTGAGACTAAATTATTGAGTAAATATTGTGAAGATTATAGACAAAATATATAGTTTAGGGACCTTATAGTGTAATTAGTGCATAATATGGAAATCTGCAAACTGTTTTTAGTAACTGTGATAAACATGGAATTCCATGTTTAATACAGTTACTAAAACATGGAATTTCATGTTTTGATAACTGTAATAAACATGGAATTCCATGTTTAGTACACTTACTAAAACATGGAATTAACTCAATTTCAGAAATACTAATTTGTTTTCTTGTGCTTGTGTAAAAACAGGAGAAAATGGCACCAAGAAGAAACAGGAATAATGAAGAAGTAGATGAAGTAGAAGAAGGGAGAAAAACAAGAACTTTTAAAGAAACATACAAGTCGAATTTAACTGTACTTGTAAAGTTACTGAGTGAAGACAACTTTAAAGAACATCACATAGAATGGTGCAAGGAAACACCATTCTATGAATTGATAAATGGATTATACAAGTTAGTAAAAAGAAAAGATAAGTTTATACTTAGGAAAGGCGATATTATAACTGAAGAAATAATTAAATGCTACTCAAGACAGAAAAAGGGGTTCGTGTTTGGAGAAAGAGTACTAAAACTCAAAAGAGAAGATGTAGCTGTTGTAATGGGAATCAAAGCAGGAGAGGAAGAATTCCCTAGTCTATCAAATGAAGAAGCTGGTGAATTAACGGATTGGCATGTCAAGTACTTTGGAGATAACAAAAGGGTGAAAACAACAGAAATAAAAGTGTTGTTGATGAATATGATTGAAGACATTCCAGATGTTGAGGGAGAAGGTGAAGATGAAAAGAAGGAAAGAAAAGAAAGAGTGGAGAAAGAAAGGAAGGCAGATTTCCCTCTGTTAATGACACTTTACATAATGGGGAATGTAATGTACTCAAATACAGGAACTGTAATAAAAAAAAGAGATATTAGGACAATCGAAATGATAAAAGACAATATGACAGAATATGATTGGATAGGAAGACTTATAGATTTGCTAGAGGAATCCTTGGAAATCTTTAGTAGGACAAATTCGAAGAAAGTAATAGGATGCGTAACAGTTCTAGTGGTAAGAAACAAGAGTAATCTAAAAATACATATATATATATATATATATATATATATATATATATATATATATATATATATATATAATTTTATAAAGTGTACTAATATTATACTTTCTTATGTTGCACAGGCTTGGTTTTATGAATATACATCTTTGGGAACTAAATTAAGACAAAATGCTTGGCCAAGAATTCTGAGATGGAAGCTAGATGATAGAGACAGAAAGTATAAATCGGCAGTAATTGACAAACTAAGAAAAAAAAGGTAAACTAAACATAAGATTTACATATATATAACTTAAACAGTTAACTAAAACTGTACATATATTCCACAGGTTAGAAAGAAGATAGTCATAAGCGATGAGGAAAAAGAAAAACTTGGGTTAAAAAAAGAGAATGAAGAAGAAGAAGAAGATGACGATAGTGTCGTATCTCTGACACAAAGAGATTCAGAAGATGAGGAAGAGGAAGAGGAAGAGGAGAAGGAAGAGGAGGAAGAAGTTGAGGAAAAAGCAGAAGAAGAAAAAGGTAAAAAAAATGCATTAGATTAAGTGTTTTAAACATGGAATTCCATGTTTCATTCAGTTTCGTACTGTATGAAACATGGAATTCCATGTTTTATACTGTTATAAACATGGAATTACATGTTTTATACAGTATAAAACATGGAATTCCATGTTTGAAACATTTAAATTTGGTCTTATAACTGTATAAGTATAACTAATTTTTTTTTGGTTTTGATGGTTGCGGATGAAGAAGAAGAAGAAGATACAACTGTAAAAGATTTACATGATGAATTAGATGGGGCTTACAAGAGACAGCACATACTAGAAAAGGAGAAATCCAAGCTGGAGAAACAGTTAAAAGAAATAAAGGAAAAGGAGAATAAGAAAATAAAGAAGCTGGAAGAAACAAACAAAAAACTGAAAGATCGAGTAAACGAACTAAAGACGGAGAACACGGAGCTTCAGGTGCAAATAGTAGAAAAAGAGTCAATAATCAAAAAGCTCGAGGAAGAAAAGGAGGTGGACCACTATGTAGAGCGCGCAGTCGACTATGGAATGTACATGGACACGCCGCCAGATAAAAACAGAGGACATGACAGGGAGGGAGGAGTAGAAACAGAGAAAGAAAACGAGCCACCGGTGAATATGGAAACCGACAAAGAAAATGAGCAGGAGGTGAATATCGAACCCGCGACTGAGGTGAACAAGGAAGCCGATAATGAGGCAAATATGGAGACTGAGGTGGTAGTGCAAAAGGAGCAGGAAAGTGCAAAAGAAACGAATCCCGAGGTGGCAGCTGCAGAAATGTTAGAGAAGGATGCAGAAAAAGAAAAAACACCAACTGCCGAGGATGAAGAAGAAGTTCAAATAACGGGAGAAAAAGCAGAGGGTTTAAAAATAAGTTCAATGATAACAAGGGTGAAAAGAAATCCGAGAAACGCAAAGAAGAAACTCGAATCGGACTTCACGACACAAAAAACAAAAAGAAGAAAGGTGAGCAAAAACATATAATTCGAGATAGAGGATACATCGAAGAAAGTAGAAAACGAGAATGAGCAAAGAAAGAAAAAACGACAAGATAAAGGAAAGGGAAAAGTAGATGAAGGAAAAATCGATGAAGGAAAAGGCGATAAAGAGGACAAAAGATGGGGGAAGGTTGTTTATGCAAGAAGACAGCAAAAGAAGAATACTTATGAGTTCATAGAAAAGAGACACCTCCAAAAAGTAAACGATATTTTAAAACAACAAAAGGATAAAATGTAAGAATTTAACTTCTCCTCTTTTATACTTATTTTAAACTTTTATGTATTAACAATTGAATATATATATATATATATATATATATATATATATATATATATATATATATATATATATATATATATTTTGCAGGTGTGCTTTGTGGGGATCCAACCTGAGTATACCAGTAACAATTGAAGACATGGAAGCGATAGCAGAAGAAAAGGCGATCGATATAAGCGTAAGCAAAAACAATTTATAACTGTAATAAACATGGAATTCCATGTTTATTACACTTACTAAAAACCGTATAACACATGGAATTTCATGTTTATTACAGGTTATAGATGCATATTTGGCGCTGCTACAGCAGGAGTTTGATAAGAAAGAAAAACACGAGAAAAGTATGGAAAAATTATTTATCGTGGAGTACAAAGTTGTATGCCTGCCAACAGAAACAATGGTAAGTAAAAATTACATTGACTACTGAATATATATAAACTGTAAAAAGATTAATGGAAATTGTTCAATTTATGCAGGAGTTCATTAACGGAAATGACCCCGGAATAATGGAAAAAGAAGTGAAGGAGTTATTTTTAGAAGCTGTTTCAAATAACGAGGGTGATAACATAAGTTTACTCATTCCTATACAAACGATGGAGGACGAAAATAATCTAAAAGACTCACAATGTCCCTCATAGTGTTTGAAGTCCACGAGTTCCCCGTAAACAAATGGAGACACTACAACCCGGGAAGCAAACTGAAAAATCAAGAATTAGCCGACAAATGCAGAAAAAACGCAGAAAAAGTCTTCCACTATCTTGATATGGGCCCTGGACCAGATTCCGAGAACCAGACTCAACTGGAGTTGAAGGAGATGAATTGCCCCCAAATGGCTGAAGGAAGCCAAAACAGTGGAGTTTATATTTGCATGTACGCAGAAGACATGTACAAGACAGATAGCATTAGGGAGACATTCGAAGAGAATGAAGCTGAGAAATTCCGTGCAAGGATGTATATGCAATTCATAGATAACGAAGATCAGAGAATCAGCTATTCAGGAGATACTTGAAGAATGTGTAAACTATTATGTTTTTAATTATTTTGGTTTTGTTTGAAGATTCTAATGTTTGAAATGAATTCTTAGTTTATTAATTGTTATGAATTGTAATGACTTATACTATTGAAAATTACTTAGTATTATATGTTTGTCAATTACTTTATTATAGTCTTTCGATAAAAACAGGTTACTTGAACAAGAAAACAACTTCCATGAAAGTCAGGATTTGATAAGTGTATAAAACATGGAATTCCATGTTTAATACAGTATAAAACATGGAATTCCATGTTTTATACAGATAAACAAATACAGAAATTACATGTTTTTGATAACTGTACTAAACATGGAATTCCATGTTTTAAACTGTATTATACATGGAATTCCATGTTTTAAACATGAGAACCTGCAAGAAAAACAACTTAAGCTAGTGAGCTAAAAATGATATACTAAAACATAATCACTATAAAAAACAATATAAACCACAAAAAAGTATAAGATAAAAAATTATTCAAACCATAACTATAGAATCTGTAAAAATGATAAACAATTCAATTTCAAAATAACTGTTAAAAGGAATGTAATGATCGTAAAAAATAAAACAAAAATATATAGCAGCTCGGCAAGTTTTGGCATTATGATGTCCTAGTGTGTGACAACGTCCGCAGGTTATCATCTTAGGTTCGTGCTCAAATTCTCCACGAGACTTGAAACGTTTCGTTCTAGGTCGGCCGGGAGGAACCTTGACGATTGGAGGCTGCACAAAAATATCGTTGGGCCCGAGGGTTGGTGAAGGTGGAGCAAACGTGGAAAAAGCAGGAACGTTCCGAGAGTAGCATTCCTTGTATAATGCGGTCTGATAATACCTCTCGATATACTCTAAACGGTGAGCTAGATCTACCGATTTTTGCAAAACAGCGACGGCATGTGAACAAGGGAAACCGTGAAACTGCCAATCCCCACACGTGCACGAGCATCTATGAAGATCGACAACATGAGAAGGATCCGAAACAACTTGATACAGTTGTCCTGATTGACGACAAACTGTCCAAGAACGAGATTTGTTGAAATGTTGTTTGTAGACAAGCTCCGCCTCGGGTACAAGTGTTGTGCTCCACTTCGAAGACTCTAAAAGCCTATCTGAAAAGATACACATTACCCAAAGCCGGATTTGATCGATTAGCTCCATAATTGGTAGTTGGTCCCACTGCTCACGCTTCAAACTCGAGTTCACTGATTCGGCAGCGTTCGAAGTCATCTCACCGTAACGCTTGCCCTGGAAAAAAGCATTGGAAAAGTTTTCTTTGGGCAAATTATCCATGAAAGTACGACCAACAGCTTTCCCTTCACGGATGAAAACTTCAAAAGCTATGTCGAATTCTGCAGCGTTTGGAGCATGGGCTACCCTGTTTAACAAAGTAATCATAGCCTCCCTGTATGGACCCAAGCCTCTACCTTTTATCGAGTCCCGAAGATTGTTTCTCAAATGAAACAAACAGAAAGAATGAAAACCATCGGGAAACACTTCCCTCACGGATGTTATGATACCTTGAAAACGGTCCGAGATGAACGTGATTCGACGATCGTCGACCAAAGGTCTAAGAAACCTCAAAAATACATTCCAGTTTATGGTGTCCTCGCCTCGGACAACTGCAAATGCAACGGGGAAAATACCTGCATTGGGATAATCAAACAAAACACAATCAAAATCATTAAAAAAAAAAGGAAACAAAAAAATTCAAGACAAAAAACACAAAAGAAAAGAAAATCCATGTTCCTAAACATGGAATTCCATGTTTTGTGCAGTTTCAAAACATGGAATTCCATGTTTTGTGCAGCTAGCATAACATGAAGCTACAGGATTTAATATCTGCATTAAACATGGAATTCCATGTTTAATACACAAACAACCTCTGAAAACAGGGGGAAACAGAGAAGGAAATGAAAGGTAACTAACCTTTGTTGGCGTCCTTTGCAGTTGCAACTAGAAGATGTCCCTTATACTTGGAGTTCAAATGTGTACCGTCTATAAAAAGCATTGGACGGCAAGATTTAAAACCGTTAATACAACCACCAAATGCAACAAAGCATCGCTCGAATGTGGAAGTGACTGGATCATACTCGTAATGAACTTGTGTGGATGGATCCGCTGATTTCAACTTATCTAAATAAGATCGTAATCGATGGAACGAAGAAGACAAGTCGCCATGAACTTCGTCCTTGGCTTTTTTTAGACTATGATGAGCAATCGCGTAAGATATATCGAATCCGTAATTGAATTTCAAATCCCTGATAATATCTTTCGGAACGATATCAGGCTTAGCCCTAACGTCTTCAACAACCAAATCAGAAATCACGTTACAATTAATAACCTTGCTAACCGTAGATTTCATAACCGCACCACAGTTGTGCTCGTTTATTAACGTACGTATGTAGAAAAAACCGTTGCTACGTTCACGAGAGGCGTAAACTTTCCAAGGACATCCGTTTGTTTTGAAACCTTTGCAATGAACCGAGCATTTATACATGTAATTCTGAGTAAAGTAATACGTAAAACCTACTTCGCTCGCAAATTTGGCAAGGGCATTACGAAATTCAGCAACTCCCCCATAAAAGCATTGACCTACGTGACTTATTAGTTGACTCCAATGGTTGCTTTTCAGAACCAAGTCTTTATGAGAACCAAAGGTATGCTCCTTTGGATCGTGGAAAGAAATGACCTTTTTAGAAGAAGAAGAAGAAGAAGAAGAAGAATCCAGAACGGTGATAGCCGAGCAAGAAGTAGATTGAGAGGCATCGTTTTCACGATCGTCGGTAACATAAATATCCATACGTTGCAAAGTAGTCTCGCTAACCAAAAATTGCATGTTGGAAAAGTCTTCTTTGCTCTTCAACAAACAGTTGGTGTCATCTCCCACTGAATATACTAGATGCGTGGAACTCAAAACAAGGGAAGACCATTTAGACAACACGTAATCGAAAACAGAATCGAGAGTCGGGAAAAGATCAAACGAACGCATAGAACGTTGAGAACCGTACCGAACTACAGCCATAACCATCTGCATAAAAAAATTCATGACATAAGTACTAGAATACAGTAACACAAACAAAGGAAGAAGTAGAAAAAGGGGGAAAAAATTATGTGGAGTTGCAGAATTCCATGTTCTAAACATGGAATTCCATGTTTCATGCAGTTTAACACTGTATAAAACATGGAATTCCATGTTTAAAACAATTACTGCCAAAAAATTGGCAACCTATGTAACAATTACTGCCAAAAAATCAAGCATATACAAAAATTTCTATAAGAAACAAAAAAATAAATAAAGAAACATACTGAATATCGAAAGTACAAGAGACATATACAAGATCCTAAGACAACCTTCCATATGTGTCCATTTCCAAGTCAACAAGCTCCCTTTAGTTAACCATCAAGCCCAATTTTGAAACCCCTCAACCATATCAAAATAACTTGAGTCTACTCACATAGGGTACCCAAATTTGACACCCATCAACATCAAATTGCATCTCCAACAAAAACAAATTGCACAAAGGTCCCTGCAATAAACACTTCACACACACAACAACATACCAACATCAAACACCTTAAAAAATACCAACTCAATCCCTAGTATTTGAAACCAATTCACCTTCAAGCCCTCATCTTCTTCTAATTATATTATTTCCTAAATTGCTCTCAAATTTTCTCATGTTGAACAATCTCAATTTGACATCTTCCTTTATAAGCTCAACAATATATTTTTGAGTTAATATATGACATCTAAATATATGTTTATTTCTTGCATTCCAAATGTCATGCACGTAACTGAGAAAATTCAAGATAAACATCAAAACAATCAGGGAATCCCCTTTACACTTCATTATAATTCGCTTTTAACTTTCATCCCAAGATTCATTGTTACTCATACAACCATTGAGTTTACATAATTTATTTTAAATAATTTGAGTAAATAAACATTTCACAAACAAATGCAATCTACTCTCCATATCACTACCACATAAACTGCATAGGCCATCAACATCCATACTCCACCTGACCAATCTATCTTTTGTGGTCAATATATTCCAACAAGACAATCACCCACAGATACTATGCTTAGCAGGTATCATCGTATGCCAAATTACATCAACCCAATCAACCCTTTATCACTCACCAATCAAATTCTTCATAGTAAGTTTAGTTGAAAACCCATGTTTACCACCTATCTTTCATAAAATCTTATATTTTTCTACACTCAGCTCAATATCACTAATAAAACTCAACATACTTCTTAACTCACTAGGAATCTCCCTATTCTATTGACATAGAAACTTGCAATAGTTCTTTAAGCATTTAAACTATTTAGGGAAATTTTAATCTTAAAACAGATCTCCTTAATAAATTTGCCTCGCCACCATTTGTCTACAATTAGTCAGATTCTTTTCCCATCTTCAATATTATGTTTCAAAATCTTTATCCCTCAGATTCAGCAGAGTCCTCCAACTCCAAGGAATATACAGTCAATCTAGAGATTCTGGATACATTTATCATAAATCCAAGTAGAATATACCCATTGTGACCAAATTCCACTCTTTGCACCATACATCCTCCAAATAGCCACCTCATTTATATGCATCAGCCTAGGAATATCAACCTAAATCTATTCAATTAATGTCTTGTTTAAGGGACGAATTCGTCATTAATAATAGTCGGGATTCGATATTCTCCTTACCCCCGTCAGGGTGGACTAAGGAGCTATTCTAGGGTGTTACAAACCCTGTCAGGGTGATTATAATCCACCTTCGAATGGCTAAGTATTCTACCCAATCGGCTATAGGATAAACTAAGCTCGTCAGGATCAATAATCTATATCCTACATTTATTACCTAATTCTGTAACTAAACCCCCCCCCCCCCCCCCCCCCCCCCGTCAAGGTGATCATTACGCCACTATAATGAATAGCCTAGTTACTAATTCCTATTATTGATTAACCAGTTCAAGAATAGTAAATAATTGCAAGATAATAAAAATTACTAAGTACCCAATTCGAATTAAATCATACAATCCCAAAAGCAAAAACATTGAATAGAATAAATTGGGGCTTAACCCATTAATGCGTTCTCAAGTAGTAATTAAATTTAGCTCATACTAATATTAAAAACTAAGCAAATAGACATAATTGAATTCATATTGTGGTGAAGGTGTTATAGATGATGGTGGTGAAGGTGAGATCCGAGCAGAGAGGGGTAGTGATGGTGATGAAGGTGACGGTGATGATGGTGATGAAGGTGAGTGTGAAGGTAGGGGTGGTTTTCTTCTGCAAGGCGCCGAGAAGGTGAGACCAGAGTGCAGGGGACGGCGATGGCAGGGGGTTTCTTGAGAGGGGAGGGAAAGAGATGGTGTGGGTGAGAGTGGTGCTGATGGTGATGAAGGTGAGAGTGAGGTGAAGGTGGGGGTGGCTTTCTTCTGCAAGGCACCAGGACGGTGATAAGGGTCAGGTCCGAACGGGTGTGGTGATGATGATGAAGGTCAGAGTCTGAACATGTGTGGTAATGAAGGTGAGAAAGACGGTGGTGGTGGTGATGAAGGTGATGAAGACGGTGGTGGGTTGGTTGTTCAGAGAAAGAGAGAAGGGGTGCGGTCTTGTTGTTCAGAAAAGAGTTGGTTGCTTAATAGAGTTGGGGGTGGGTTTTCTTGTTTTTACATGGCTTAGAGGGTAGTTTAGGTATTATTAGCCATTTAGTTGGATTTGAATAGCCTAATTATGACGGACTTTATAATAGAAAGACCCATGGTCTTTGGGCCTTTAAAAACCTTCTTGAGGAAAAGAGTGTGGTAAGGGTGACTTGGGATTGCCTAATTTGCAAAAGTTGGGCTCCATAGGAGCATATAGATCGAGTCCTCCCTTGATAAGGAATCATATCAGTCTATGCTAATTGGTAGATATTCTTTTCTCGTTGGAACATTTTCTCAGATTTTTCTCATGCTTTCTCAGATTTTTCTCATTCGACAGGACTTTTGTCGACATTACATCTTCAGCCTTTTGTCTTGTGATTTGGACTTACTTGGACAATTACTTTTATTGAAAAATCAGTCATTGTCCTAATCCATCTTTCTCAAACTTGAACATCTCTAAGATCATCGTAAACAGCTATTACAGTTTACTCTCTAGGAGGTATATTAGACAAAGTGCTATTTAATTAAGCTACTAGTTTCTCCTTTTCAGCCTTCACCTCAAAGCCTTGTTTAAGTATTCATGTTTACACGGGACTTACAGAAATAAATAGTTTGAAACAACAAAACTAACAAGCTTAACTGATCGCTTCATCTCAAAAAAGAAAGACTGATCTTAGAGTGTACATACAATGTCACAACACAAGCAACTTTCGTATCTTTTACATGTCCAATGCACTAATATCAGACTTCTACATATATTCCTATCCTATTACAACAAACTACTAGCAACATTTATATATATACCTCAGAGCTGTCAAATAAGTACCATTGGGTTTTCCTTGCCTTAATTGTCTTTTTAATGTAAATATGCTCTCCAAAAAAGATCTTTTACGCACAAGGAAAACCTAAGGTTTAATAAAAAGAGGAAGCCCCTATTAAAAAACAGCTCGCCCATCTTTGACAGATGGATTCTGCAATAAGATCATCAGATGTTAGTATAATCACGAAAGTCATATGATATGTGATTCTTGGTGAAGAAAAGAAACATAGTTTATCACACTTTGTAACAACAATCCGGTAAAAAGAACAGAGTATTGTATTCAATGTAAACTTGAATAGCCTACATCATACCTAAACAAATTAAAACAGATTAAAGTATCCCAAAAAGAAAATGTACACAAGCAAATGCATGATCATAGCAAACAAATGAGTTATTAAAAACCACATAAGACAAGAAAATATAATAAGCTATTTGGTCCCTATATTTTGCAAAAAGTACATAAAAGTCCCTATATTTTGAAAAAAAATATAGAAAGGTACCTATATATTGAAAAAATTCATTAAAAACCTTATATTATTAAAATTACACTATAAATTTGTATATTTTAATAATTGCATTATCGGTTTCTAATCACTATATTTTACAATCTCAACGCATAATATAAATTTATAATCTAAAATTAAAACAAAATCACATGGCCACATTTATATATTTTCATACTTCTAAAATTCCATAAAATCATGTCGTCTTACAAGTTCAAATACAATGTTATTACCAAAAATTCAGTGTTCATTCAAACAAAATATATCAAAGTTATACAGGGAATAAAGTTACAAAATTATCTTTTTTACTTCACAAAATTCACAAAATTTACTTCCTTTTTACCTCCCCTACAATTTGAATAACAGTCATAAATATTAGAATGAGTAGAATAATATTAAATCAATCTTGAATGAAATTAAGTAATGTAAAATACCTCATTAAACTTGGACACGACGATTTTTCACAACATAGAAATCATCAATAGCGTATCTGTGTTAATTTTTTCTGATATCTCTCTCTCTCTATGTAAACTATCAAAGAATCAACAAGGTAGTCATCTTCCATTTTATTGCGGAGTCTTGTTTTCACGATTTTCATAGCCGAAAACGCTCTCTCTGTAGTAGCCGTTGAAACCGGAAGAGTGAGTACCAAACAAATTAGCCTATGAAGCATAGGGTACATTGTCGATGTTTTAGTAACAACCATTGCACGGTAAAGTTCTGAAATTGTTGTAAGACCGGCCAAACCATCGTGACTAGACAACATTTTAGGAAAGTGTGTCAACTCATTTTCCAACCCAAATCTTTCGTGATATGTAAAATCATTTGGATAAAATTTATCAATAAGCAACAATATCTTATCAGAGGATACAAAACAATTTTTAGGGTCCAAACATAAGATAAGAGTGAAAAGTTCCATCGATGCGTAATTGAATCTTCTATCTAGTTCGCTCATAGTGGAGTCTACAACAGCAGTAAATATATCAAATCGATAGTGATGCTCAATAGTGATGGCATTCGTCTGGTTACGTGGCCGACCTATCCCCTTTGAGTAGTGCTTACTCATATTTGGAATTTTAACTTTATGTTTTTCACAAAATGACTTCACATTTTCAATAAGAGAACCCCATCCATTATCTCTTGAATCTTGAATAATCTCCTTTGTTATTGACACGCATCTGATAGCATTTTCCATATCTTGTGTTTCTTTTTGCAATGATTGACATAGTAGATCGGTAAATCCCATAATTTTTTTCACGACAAGTAAGATAAACACAAACTCAAATGACATAAGTATCCTATATGCGGCATGGGCATCCCTACGTATGTCACTAGAAGTGGTTTGTTCGGCAATATTTTCCAAAACCTTTTTGGATGGCCCAAACATTTTTTCCAAACTACAAACAGATTTTAAATGTGCCTATTTGATTCAATCCTCTTCCAGTTTCAAGTTCATTGTTTGCAATCAAACAAGCATATTCATCCGCTTGAGCATCTTGTAACTCGTCATTACGCTTGCAAGAACCACTAACAGTATTGATGATGAGATTTAAGTTTATAAAGAATTGGCAAACATCTGGTACTTCTCTTGAAGCCGCTGCCAATGCTAGTTGCAATCTATGAGCCATACAATGAACATAATATGCAAATGGACATTCTTTAAGAAATAAAGCTTGTAACCCATTCCACTCACCTCGCATATTGCTAGCACCGTCATATCCTTGTCCACGAATATCTTCAATAAGTAAACAATGTCTAGATAACACGCTACTTATTGCTTCTTTAAGAGTAAGTGTTGTAGTGTTGTTAACATGCACAAGATCAAGGAAACGTTCTGTAACAAAGCCTTCTTGATCAACAAATCTGATAACAAGACCCATTTGCTCTCTTTTTGACTCATCTCTAGCTTCGTCGACAATTATGCAAATTTTCGATTTTCCAATATTTTCTCGAATCATACTACGTACCCTTTTTGCCCAAATACTCAAGATTTCTTTTTGAATGTCAGGAGAAGTATATTTTGCATTTTTCGGAGCATTTTCCAAGACAACGGCGGCGACATCTTTATCATACTTGGATATTAACTCTACAAGCTCATAAAAATTTCGGGAAAAAAAAAATTCGGGAAAAAAAAAATTCGGAAAAAAAATAAAAAAAAAATCTAAAAAAATTAAAATAAAAAGATAAAAATAAATATAAATAAATAATATTATAATTAAAGTAATTAATTAATTGTCTATGGGTATTTTTGTAATCTTCCATTTTTTGTTGCTTAAATAGGAATTAAGTTGAAGGTGTAATTAATTGTTGCTCAGAAGTAAGTGTTCTGTGTTTTCCATTTGGTTCATGCACTACATACATTCCTTCGTGTCAGCACATCTTCGTTCGTATTAACTCAGATGTATCAAGATAACATTATTACATGCTTTCCACATGAAGTTACGTACCTTAGTCAGAATATTCGATTTTCAGATAACAGTCCAAATTTGCGGACGATCTGTATGTAAATGTGTAGACGTTTGCGGCGAATGATAAACCTGTATTTCGTTCAAAACTTGATGTCTTGCTTTAGTGGTATACACCCGATACTTTTGATGTTGCCATATAAAAACGTAATCTGATTGATGTTTGTTCAACCTTTTCCGCAAAATTTGTGATACTACATCTTGTGGAAAGATATTGTAAAGTAATTCAGTGTCCTATCCCCCCGTGTTCTGGTCCTTTAACTGTTTTACCGTATTTAATGTATAATTCAGTGGTTTATGAATGATTGTGTTGTCCTATAACCATTGATCGTTCCAAATTCTAACTGTACTACCTTCACCTATCTGATATTTCCCATGTGTTTTTAAAATCTCTATCCACTCTAAGATAATGGCCCAGAACCACGTGTGTGTTACATGTAAGAAATCTGACTTTTGATAGTAGATACCTTTTAATAGGCGTGTTCTCATTGTATTTGGGTTCTTAATAGTACGCCAAGCCTTAGCTACCAGTAACGTTGTGTTCATTCTCCGAAAAGCCCTAAATCCCAATCCTCCAAGCATTTTACCAACAACAAATTTTTCCCAGGCTACCCAATGTATTTGGTTTCTTTCCCCCAAGTTCCACCAAAAGTTAGCAATGGCAGAAATATGTTTTCTACAAAAAGAGATGGAAAAGAGAAATCCGACATATAATAAATCGGGATAGCTTGTAAAACTACTTTGATCAATACTTCCATACCTCTGTTAAATAATTGTTGCGCATTCCAGCCCTCCGCTTTCTTGAACACCTTCTCTGCTATCCATGGAAGAGATTTAACTTTTGAACGTTTGAATGGGATTCCCAAATAGCTTCCCAAATTTGATGTGTCAATAATTTACTCCTGTTAAGAGACTACCTCTTGTATATCTTCAGATGTATCTTTACTAAAACATATAGACGATTTGTGCAAGTTTATTTGTTTCCCAGAACTTTTACGATATGCCATAATACATTCCTGAAACCTGCAACTATTGTGTCAGTATTGGATAAAAGGAAAAACGAGTCGTCTACAAAGAGTAAGCGAGAGATACTGGGACAATTTCTTGTAATTTGTATTCCTTGGATTTTTTTCCCTGCGCTCTTTGTTCAGTTAACGAAATTAGTGATTCTGTCATAATTGTGAAAAGAAAAAGGGAAAAGGGTCTCCCTATCCGAGTCCTCGACCAGGATAAAATTTCTCAAGCCTATCCCCAATAAGATTTATTTGGAATGACACCGTTGTTATACATAATTTTATCCATTGAATCCACATGTCAGCAAAGCCAAGCTGTTTTAGAACCGCAAGTAAAAAATTCCATTGAACCTGGTCGTATGCTTTTGTCATATCTAATTTTAAAGTTGCCATGTGTTTTGGGCGTTTCCTCTTCCGATTCACGAAAAATGAGTCTTTTTGTCCAGTTAAGATGTTATCTTGGATTGTTCGCCTTCTTATAAATGCCATTTGTATCAAAGAAATAATATCTTCGATAAATTTTTGTAACCTTTAAGCCAGAATTTTGGCGATTACCTTATATCCGAAGTTCACATAAGAAATTGGGCGGTAGTCGCCAAACACATTATGGGTATCGCCTTTCGGTATTAGCGTGATCAGTGTATCATTCAGCGTGTCCAGAGAACAATTTCTTTTATAAAAGGGATGAAATATGGAAATGAATTAATATATATTATATATAAAGAAGTAAATTAATTATATATATAAATTATAATTATATAAAAACAAATTTAATAGGCTATTATAATAAAAAAAAATGTGTTTTAAGTAAAGTCAGTTATTGAATGACCATTTTTTCTTAAAATACGAATTAAGTGAAAGGGGGTCATTAAATGACCATCTTTCTTCGTTAATCTATTATTTAGGAAAGTCGGTCGTTCAATACTTATCTAAATAATGTTAGAATTTATAAAATCTCGATAATTTACTATGTATAGTAGTTAAAAAATAAAATAAAAAAATAAATAGTAGCGATTTGTGAAAATTGAAGAGTGGATTTAGTGAAGTGTTTGGGACGGTAAAAGATGTCTCCAAAATCCATTAATTTCACGATAAAATGAGGAATATACGTTTTTAGGCCTCAAATTATGAAATGAGAATTTTAAAGGCCTGGTCAGATGTTATGTTTTTTAAATGCCTGGTTAGGATTTTTCTGGTTTCTGGTTACATTTTTGGAGGTATGTACCCACTATTCTAATTTTTTGGGGGCACATACCCACTATTTTAATTTTTTTAATTACATTATAAGTCCTTGTTGAAAATTTATGGTTCTCATTTTCTTAGGCGTGACCTTTTGTGGCCCGTTAATGGTGGTTACCCCCTGAAATAGCTTGCTTGAGCGGAATACCCCCTGAAAATACAAAACAGTGGGTATATACCCCCTGAAAATGCAAAAAAGTGGGTATGTTACTGAAGGTGGACAATGGCCAGATCTGGCGAGATCTGGTCCATGACGCAGTAGGGAGGCAGTTTTCTGATACAGTAGGGCGGTGGTTTTTTGGTGCTTTGCTGGGAACAAACGGGAGCAGAGAGAAAGAGAAGGAGGTGGTGTACATGGTGAAGGTGGTGAGATCTTGGCGAATGGCGTCAGGTTTCTGGTGGTGAAGATGGAGGTGGAGAGGTGAGAAGGTGGGGCGGCATTTTTCAACTTCACGGCGAGATCTTGTACAGACAAGCGGAAGAAATGGATTGCTTGACCGGAATACCCCCTAAAAATACAAAATCGGGGGTATATACCCCCTGAAAATGCAAAAAAAAAAGGGTACATTAGTGGAGGTGGACAATGGCCAGATCTGGCGAGATCTGGTCCATGACGATAAGGCGGTGGTTTTCTGATGCAGTAGGGAGGCGGTTTTTTGGTGCTTTGCTAGCCAAGATCTAAACGGATTTTATGGTGAAAATAGGCCAAGATCTGGACGGGTTTTATGGTGGAGAATGGCCACTATGGCGGCTCGAAGATGACGGTGATGGTGGTGAAGGAGAGCGACAACGGGAAGAGGATGGTGATGGTGGTGGAGGAGAGTGGCAGCAGGAAGACAGAAGTTTAATGGTGGGAAGGGAATGGTTTTCTGGTGCAGGAGACGGCAGAGAAAGAGAAAAGGGGAGAGGGTGGATTTTTAATTTCTAAATCTAATAGAAAGGGGATAGTAGTTTTATAGTGTTTTTTAGTTGGATTCTAATTATTAATTGGATTCTAATTATTAGTTAGATTAGGCTTTTAATTGAAAAACCAATGTTGTTTGGGCCTTTACACATCTTTCACCCAAAAAATTACACTTTTAATTCCCCGTGAATTCCTTGGTCCAAAGTTAACCAAATAAAATAACCACACTATTCTAGGTTTTCATCACTAATTTCAATGGGAGACATCTCTGAATTGCCCAAGAGTATAATCCATCACATACTATCTTACCTCAAGACAGAAGAAGCTGCCCGAATTAGTGTCTTTTGCAAGGCCTGGTATAGAGCATGGCTAAATTGCTCTACTTTGAGGTTTGATGCTACTAGTTACGATCCAAAAAGAAGAAAAAAGCTCCATAAATTTATCAAAATTACTTTACAGAGATACCAAGAGCAAAAGATACATATTGAGCAGTTAACCATCAAGGGATCTTCTTCAATTACACAGGTTGTTGAATGGATTAAAATTGCTGTTCGAAACGGTGTCAAAATACTTGATCTCGAATTTTCTATTGACTCAAAGGGTACCTTGCCCAGTACAGTTTGTAATGCCAAATCACTAATAGAATTGAGAGTGCTAAGTTTAGGCACATTGGAGTTCGGGAAGCTAATGAAAAACAAGGTGGTAATGTTTCCTCACCTTCGTAAATTATACCTTAGTTCTATTATCATTGATGATGTCACGTTTCAAGGTATACTCAAGAGGTGTCCTTTGATTGAAAAATTGAGTGTTTACAATATTGACGAGCTGAAAAAAATAAAGTTAACCGGACTTTATAACCTTAAAGAACTTTCTTTAGGGATAACGAGGTGGTGGAGACAGGCTGTTGAAATTGAAGCACCAAATCTTGAAAATTTGGATTTACTTTTCCTTGGGGGTTCTGTAGGATCTTTTAAGTTGAATAAAACCGAAAATTTGAAATATTTGGCATTAGCTGGCCATCTTCCCACGCAGACATTTTTAGACAACTTTGGACACAAATTTCCATTAGTTGAGAATCTTCGATTAAGACCACCTGCGTATATAAATGACTGGGAAAAAATCAACATATCAAGTCATGCACTTAAGCACATTATGATAGATCCTCTTGAAAGATTCAGAGAATTAAGCATTGATGCTCCAAACATGGTCTCACTTGAACTTAAATGGATTCAATACGTCCCTGATTTGTGTTTAACCAATGCTCCAGTCCAATGGAAGTTGAAGTTTTCCATAACGAACAATTGTCGTCTCAATACTAAGGAGTTTTGTAAGCTGAAGCTATTTCTATCAAAGTCAATTCGATCTAAAATTTCATTAAGTCTATCATGGTTCCGTCCTTTAACTGAAGTTGATGTAACAGAGATTCCAGTTTCTCCCGCAGTTGAAGTTGAGGATATATGGCTTAAATTTGAAGGAATCCCAAGAGATGCAAGTTTTCTAGATGCTTTGTTCATGACATGCCATCCAAAAGTCATTTTAACATACCAAAATGCTGATAATGTGGTAGGGTTTCTTTATGAGAATCTGGTAGAAAAAAAATATGAAGGCAGGAGTTGGTATCCTGAACTAAAGGAGGTAAAGCTTGAGATTGAAGGTGCAAGTAAAAAATGGCAGCCAATTGACTGGAATAGTTTGCCAGAGGCACCGAAGAAGTTATGGGGAAAAATTTGCTTTAGGTTAGAATGGGATTCTGGAAGAGTTTGAGGTATATGAATATTTTTGTCTTTCTTTTTTTGCTAATGAATTGTTGTTTAAGATGAATAATTGGTTGGTAACTAGGTTTTATTGAAGTCATGTTATTTTTTTTTATCACAAAAGTGTTTATCTTGGGGCTTATGGGTGAAGTTATAGCAAACATCTCACTTAATAAGTAGTGTCTGGCTGCCTTTGCTGTTAGCACTAATGTTTTACTGTCAATAGCACAAAAGTATTGTGTTGCAACAGAACTGATTGTATCCCAAATCCAGAGGCACCGGTTATAAAAATTCTTACTTCTCTGATCCGCTTGTTTGGAGCTTGGAATTTTAATTGGACAACAATTTTCTTACCAAGTTCAAGTACCTATTGCGGATCAAAATGCCTATCTATTCCAGATTACTAGACTCAAAATAAAATGCTCTCCTACTACCTTTGTGAAGTATGCCAACTGAACCCATATCTAACAAACAAATATTTTTTTAATGTTCCAGCCTTGCATCCAAAGCTCTGGTTAGCTTCTCGTCTTTCGAAAAGAAAAGATTGAGTGAAGCATTATTTAAATTTTGGCCCTTTTCGCAGAAAGAAGTTTTAAAAGAGAGAAATTTCCGTAAAGGATGCTTATGGTTCTCATGTAATTGAGACCTATGTACAGTATTGTTAAGAAAGTAAAATTTTAACATGTTTTGAAGGAGCATAACAAGAAATATATCAGAATATTCATGAATATGTATTAACATGTAGAACCGTTTTAACAATTTACATGCATAAAGATTAGAGGGTGATGATGAATGGAATCAGTGATGAAAATAAATTCAGTAAGTATAGGCCAATTGCTTGTTGCAATGTATTATATAAGTATGTGTATCTCAAAGATACATTAATAAGTTAATTTCCCCTAACCATTTACGTAAACATGTAATACATACAAACTACTAATAAACAACACATTTACGCCATGGTCATAATGTTAGTCTTAGATCTATTAACTCTTCCGAATGCATTCCTTTTAGGGATACTAGACAAGGAATTAGTTGGTACAAAAGTATTTTGCATGGAGGTGCCATGGCTAAACATGTATATTCTTTGGAGTCAATATTATATTCCAGAAAATGATTATCTATATAAACATGCATTTGACTCTCTGATGACCACTTCACAATAACCCTACTCTCATTTGGATAATCTTTCATAAAATCAAGAGGAGTAATCATTTTCACTGACCATATGTAATTCTCCAGCACCCACGCATGGAGCTCTTGTTCGATTATGAACCCAAGTGACAGTTTATCATCATCAAAAAGAAACGCCTGGAACTGACGTCCAACTCTGAAGGTTTGATACCAACTTTGAGTCTGAGGAAGCTTCATGTTTGTGGAATTTTTACCGTCCAACGTAAACCTAAGTATATCTGAGATCTCCGTTTTAGGAAAGCAAAAATTAACAATGTAATAAAGACCGTTGCAATTACTAACATAACGTACTTTTCTGGGTCTCTCACCATGCAAGAGAGTAAAATCATCAAGGCGGGATCTCCAACTCCAAACATCATCATCATATTGTCCAAAAGTTAACATACTAATATCTAAATCAGGTGTTTCGTCCTTGGCATGTAAACTAATTAACTTATACTTACTAGTTGATATATCAAAACATAGTGTTGGTTTGTATATCTTAGGCACCTGTGGCACTTGAAGCACTTGTTTGGTAGCAGGGTTTCTTATGCGATACTTAGTAGTTACTTCACTTTGTTCCAGCACTAAGCCATTGCAGTAAGATACGTATTTATATATTTCATTATAATAACGTTCATAAGCAACTTGGGATTTACTCCGACTCTGATGCTTCTCGATGAAAAACCTTTGCTGAGTAATAATTTGCCATGACTTACACACACATTTGAACCTTAGTACACTTTTTACAGCCAACCAGCTCAAGATTTCAACAATTACGTCATCAGGTACATTCTTAACCTATTAAATATAAATAGTATCATAAATATTACAAATCTCTATATATTCACGAAATTAGGGCAGTCACTGGACAAGCCAAAGCCACTTCACGGGGGCATGGTCCCTGGTTTTTAAAATAGCATTTTAATTAACCCTATTGATAAGAAAGTTACATAAATACTCTACCATCCCCTAAATTTTCAAAATTAGGCTGAACCAACTTTTTGAAATTATCTTTTTATCCTTTGAATTACTTTGTTTGTATGAAATTCCTAGGATAAAATATATGTTCTTCGGTATAATATAGAAATTTATTAGCTGAAAAAGAAATTAACATATGGAGTTATGGAGTTAAGTGCAAATGTGCAATTTTTGCATAATATCTATCATGCAATTTTTGCATAGTACAGGGACCTATAATGCAAGTAACTCACAAAGAAAAAATTGGGTTCCACCCTGACACTTTGAGAGAATTTCCCAATTTATGGAAACTAAACTAAGTAAGAAAATTACAGGTCCGCTTAAGAAAATATAAATATAGCCCCTAGGTAGGGGATTTATTTTGAGCAATTGAAATTCCTAGATGGAAAACTTGAGTACATATTTAAGACCAAATTACAGATGAATTGAACCCACCTAAAAACCAAAATTGAAGAAAAATTATTTATTTTATTATGTAATTTATAAAAAAATTCTTCTACCTTGAATCCTTAAGTATACATACGTCGATAATTAGTTGCACCAGATATTAACAATAAATTGTCAACTTTGTAAGATCAATTATTCTAATAAAGTCTTCTAATACTATGTAATTATTAAACTCGTAAGCGTTGATTGATACTAGTCTACAAACAAACAAACAAATAAACAATGTGAGAAAGAGCTTCTAATTACCAGGATCCATCGGCAACTCCTTTTTCGAACTTCCATTCTTCTGGATTGATTTAATGGGCCTGTGTATAGGCTTCTAAAACTAATATACAACTCTCGAGAGATTCTTGGGTACGGTAATTTTTTTTTTAAAATTTCTTTTATATCTATATTTATAAAAAATTACCTTATTATTTATAAAAAGTTACCCATTAATATAGGGTTCTATATTATTTATTAAAAACTAACAACTTTATTATGAGTAATTTTTCATAAATAAAAATTAAAATAAAGATATATATCACCCCTTTTGCCTTCATCTTTTCAATAACATCGTTTTTTTTTCCTAATTAATTATTTTCTCATTTTTTTGTTTAATGCCACATAAGATGACATATAGAAGATGAAATAAGGGTGAAACAAATAAAAATAATATATAGCAATACTCTAAAAATTATTATAGAATATTTTTTATATCATATTGATGAAAATAAACCTATTACCTTTCAAAAAAAAAATCTAACTCTATACATTCTTTATATATCAACATAATTGTGTAAGTTGCGCCGCTTCGGTTTTCCATATACCATGATCGATGTGCTTTTATATAGGCTCGATTTGTATATAAATTAGGGTATAAAAGTTTTTAGTGTCTAAAATATAAAAATATAAGAATGTAATAATATAAATGGGATTCTATGATTTTCCTAAAAATACAACTGAGGTCTAAATAAAAAAAACTTATTAAACTCCCAAAGAATCGCTAACTATAGTGTGCGGTGTCGTCCATCCGCTCCTGTCACGCGTTAGAAATCTGCAAAGTCCCTCTGGGGTCCATAAACAGAATCGGTGTATCTCCCATTGACGTTCCCGTCTTTGCCAACCAATCTGTACATGAGGTAGCCTCCCGATACACGTGAACAATATCAAAGTTCCTATGACAATCAAATAATCTTCTACAATTCCCAATGATTTCATTCGACAAACCCCCCTTATTCCCACTCCCCTTCACTAGCACATGTAAATCAAGCGAACCAGTCTCGTTGCTCTTTGTACCACTCTTGGCTCCACGATAACTGTTAAACATACAAACTGTATATGCATCATTTCCCGTACTACACGCCTAAAATTCTCGTCCACAGCTCCATGACAATTCCAAATCAAAATATTTAGCTATTTTATAAGCTATTTCATCCATGTGATTAATTTAGAGGTGTACACATTAGTAAACTTAACAATACAAATATAAATTACCGACGTGGTTCCTAGGATTCGACAATTATGTCCGAGGCTTCCTTGGAAACAACCTAGTCGTCTCCTTTGCTCATATCCCCATCCTCAGGCGTTTCTGGAATTTGGCTAGCGTCCAGGTCATCAAATGCGCCCACAACTTCAGAAAACTTGTTCGAACCAAGTGATGAAATCCACACAGGTCCCGGATAAACAACGATCTTAGGTGCTGCATCAGAATTAAATCCAATAACACCTCCCAGAGCAGTCAGACCAGCCTCTCTATTCCTTGCGCTGCTGCTGTCAAATTCTGTCCCATAAGTTCTGGATTGGCCCACAGTTTCACCTGTTTTCACTTTTGCCCCTAGATTTTCATTCTCTTTCGCCCCCACAACCCCCATTACTTTCATTTTTCCCTAGAAGTTTCTCCATTTTCCAATTGGTCCATACCGCCACTTTATTCACTCGCACTTTACCAACTTTATTTTTTGCCCATTTACTTGATACCTCCCTTGCTTGAAAACAAATATTCTCCATCGTAATTTCCATTACTGATTCCTTCCCCAAACCGATCTTTGCATCTAACTTTCTTTCTTTCTCAAATTTGGTTGCAATAATTTTATATCCTAAAATTTCTCCCTTGTATTTCCTTGACTTGGACTCTATTTGTCCCAAGGAGGTAGTTTTTGGAATATTTTTGCCTTCCTTGAACAAGGTTGTTTTGTATACCTTTCCGCCAATGCGCTTTCGAACTTATCATCAATAAAAAGTGATTCAAATCTCAACCCAATCCACTATTTTGTCCATTTTTTGCCACCACTTGTCCATTACTATTTTGTCTCGATCCCGATTTACTTCTTTCTTTTTGAACAGTCATCCATTCTCCGAATACCGGTTGTTCTTCCACACTCGGTGCCACCAAACTACTCACCATAGTTTCTCCTTTATGAGGGCTTGTACCCGCTTTAGTTCCATTTAGCTGATGTCCGTTCAACGGACATTTATCCTTTTGATGCCCAAAGCGCCCACAATCGAAACAAATCATATGCAATCCGTCATATTCAACTTTTCAAATCTCTCCACCTATATGTTTTTTTGACACTAAAGGTAATCAATATAAAGTTCAACGGCTAACCTCTCATGCTTCCCCCTTTTTCTTGTTTTTGCTAGTGAATCTATTCTCACCCTCTTACGTATCATATCGACCATTTTCCTGAGTATGCGTGAGGTATAGTTTTGCATCCCCACATTTGAGATTCTAACCCAGGCAGTAGTAGTAGTAATAGACGCTTCATGAGACTTGAAGTCTGGTGTCCGCTCCCAGACAACTAGATAGTGATAAAAAGTCATCCACAGACTTCCGCCTAAAGCAAATTTCAAATCATCTTTAGTAAACTTCACCATGAAATATCAGTGACCAACGTCCACCATTTCAAACAAACCCTTTAGACTCCAGATTGTTTTAGTTTTGAAGCCAAATAGTTATACCCTACTTTATACCCCATTAGTCTAATTACAACTTTGTTACTTTGAACTTCAATTCCTTCAATTTTCTCTTCTCTTAACTTCACAACCTGTGGAAGTTCACAATTCTCAATGTATTCATCATCTTCAATAGATGTAGTAAAATCCCTTTCCTCTTCATTCACCACCTTCATCTTCCTATTCTCATTAAAATCAACTATAGCCGAAACTACTACATTCATACCTGTTAAAGTGGTATTCCATCCAGAAGTTTTCTTTGGGGGTTCACCAATAGAGGAATCAACGGTGTTACCTTTTAGTCGTCGTTTAGGTTAGGAGACTCAGTTCAACGTACTCTCTTAGTTAGCCTATTGTTTTCCTAGGTTGTCAATAGGGTTGGGAATTGTTCAGTACGTCCCATTGTTAATTGGGTTATCTGTGATCATCCCGACTCTTTCTTCTTCTCTCATTGACACTAATACCAACGGTCTCTCGTGCGACGGATCTACCATCTTAGATGTTAGGGAACGGTTGTTTCCTTGCGTTTCTCGAATTTCGTAGCGTAGCAGTTAATTTTCAAATAATGATCTTTTAATGGAAACTTTTTGTTTACGGTTTCTATGGTTTACCCCTAATTTAAAATGTCTTCTTTCAACTTCTTAGAAATCCAAAAAACACCAAAAACAAAATAAAAAATAGAATCCAATCATATTCAACAACTTGGACTCCAACTCTATCTTTGACAACCATAACTCACATTTGTGTCTAACAATCATCAATCTCAGCTTTCTTTTCGTATTTGTTACGTAGTACCCATGTACCACGTGAGAGCTACGAATACACGTAGTTTCTCATACCACTCTAACCAACCACAAGTGTTACCTTCTTCATGTTTTTCACACCTCAACAACCTCCTACCATAATGTTTCCATAATGTTATTAGTTGCACATTTAACCCATAGAAACACCACTCTTTGCCTTGTATTTGAGGTAAAAAGTCTCACTGTTTTTTTTATTCAAAATTTGGAATGAAATATGGGTTAGAGAATGGGATTTAAAATAGGGGAAGAAGAAACCGGGATACCCACATGGGCTTCACCAAGTAGAGCGAGAAGATCAAAATAACCATCGTAATACAAGTTATTTACAAAAATATATGTGTCACGTGACACTCAACACAAGAGTAACCCCAGGTACTAACGGGAGAAATAACTCTTAGAACTTAGGTACCTATTTGCCCATTTCAAGAAACTTGGGTACTTATTTGTTCGGTTAACCATCAATTGGGTACTCATTGTGTCTTTTTCCCTTTCTTTATTAATAAAAGAGTAAAAGTCTCTATTTTGGATGGAATACTATATTTTACTAGTTTTCCTAATTTTGGTCATATTTTCATCTTTTCTCAATGTAGGTCACATCTTTCATTTTTTTTTCAATTTTGGGTACATATATTTTATATTTCTTCAATTATTACCCTTTTATGGATAGATGGATCAATGGTTAATGGCACATTTTTTTCGATCCCTCCAATCTACTACTTGTTTTTCTTCCTATCCATAAAAGGGTAAGCATTCAAATAAAATAAAATGTGTATGGTCAAAATTGGAGAAAATGAAAAATATGGCATAAATTGGGGAAAAATGAAAAAATGAAAAAAAAAAAGGCCAAAATTGGCAACCTATGTAACAATTACTGTCAAAAAATCAAGTGTGTACAAAAATTTCTATAAGAAACAACAAAATAAATAAAGAAACATACTGAATATTGAAAGTACAAGAGACATATACAAGATCCCAAGACACCCTTCCATATGTGTCCATTTCCAAGTCAACAAGCTCCCTTTAGTCAACCTTCAAGACCAATTTTGAAACCCCTCAACCATATCAAAATAACTTGAGTCTACTCACATAGGGTACCCAAATTTGACACCCATCAACATCAAATTGCATCTCCAACAAAAACAAATTGCACAAAGGTCCCTGCAATAAACACTTCACACACACAACAACATACCAACATCAAACACCTTAAAAATACCAACTCAATCCCTAGTATTTGAAACCAATTCACCTTCAAGCCCGCAGCTTCTTCTAATTATATTATTTCCTAAATTGCTCTCAAATTTTCTCATGTTGAACAATCTCAATTTGACATCTTCCCTTATAAGCTCAACAATATATTTTTGAGTTAATATATGACGTCTAAATATATGTTTATTTCTTGCATTCCAAATGTCATGCATGTAACTGAGAAAATTCAAGATAAACATCAAAACAATCAGGGAATTTCCTTTACACTTCATTATAATTCGCTTTTAACTTTCATCCCAAGATTCATCGTTACTCATACAACCATTGAGTTTACATAATTTATTTTAAATAATTTGAGTAAATGAACATTTCACAAACAAATGCAATCTTCTCTCCATATCACTACCACATAAACTGCATAGGCCATCAATAACCATACTCCACCTGATCAATCTATCTTTTGTGGTCAATATATTCCAACAAGACAATCACCCACAGAAACTATGCTTAACAGGTACCATCGTATGCCAAACTACATCAACCCAATCAACCCTTTATCACTCACCAATCAAATTCTTCATAGTAAGTTTAGTTGAAAACCCATGTTTACCACCTATCTTTCATAAAATCTTATATTTTTCTACATTCTGCTCAATATCACTAATAAAACTCAACATACTTCTTAACTCACTAGGAATCTCCATGTTCTATTGACATAGAAACTCGCAATAGTTCTTTAAGCATTTAAATTATTTAGGGAAATTTTAATCTTAAAACAGATCTCCTTAATAAATTTGCCTCTCCACCATTTGTCTACAATTAGTCAGATTCTTTTCCCATCTTCAATATTATGTTTCAAAATCTTTATCCCTCAGATTCAGCATAGTCCTCCAGGTCCAAGGAATATACAGTCAATCTAGAGATTCTGGATACATTTATCATAAATCCAAGTAGAATATACCCATTGTGACCAAATTCCATTCTTTGCACCATACATCCTCCAAATAGCCACCTCATTCATATGCATCAACCTAGGAATATCAACCTAAATCTATTCAATTAATGTCTTGTTTAAGGGACGAATTCGTCATTAATAATAGTCGGGATTCGATATTCTCCTTACCCCCGTTAGAGTGGACTAAGGAGCTATTCTAGGGTGTTACAAACCCTGTCAGGGTGATTATAATCCACCTTCGAATGGCTAAGTATTCTACCCAATTGGCTATAGGATTAACTAAGTCCGTCAGGATCAATAATCTATATCCTACATTTATTACCTAATTCTGTAACTAAGCCCCCCGTCAAGGTGATCATTACGCCACTATAATGAATAGCCTAGTTACTAATTCCTATTATTGATTAATCAGTTCAAGAACAGTAAATAATTGCAAGATAATAAAAATTACTAAGTAACCAATTCGAATTAAATCATACAATCTTAAAAGCAAGAACATTGAATAGAATAAATTGGGGCTTAACCCATTAATGCGTTCTCAAGTAGTAATTAAATTTAGCTCATACTAATATTAAAAACTAAGCAAATAGACATAATTGAATTCATATTGTGGTGAAGGTGTTGTTGATGATGGTGGTGAAGGTGAGATCCGACCAGAGAGGGGTAGTGATGGTGATGAAGGTGACGGTGATGATGGTGAGTGTGAAGGTAGGGGTGGTTTTCTTCTGCAAGGCGCCGAGAAGGTGAGACCAGAGTGCAAGGGGCGGCGATGGCAGGGGGTTTCTTGAGAGGGGAGGTAAAGAGATGGTGTGGGTGAGAGTGGTGGTGATGGTGATGAAGGTGAGAGTGAGGTGAAGGTGGGGGTGGCTTTCTTCTGCAAGGCACCAGGAAGGTGATGAGGGTCAGGTCCGAACGGGTGTGGTGATGGTGATGAAGGTCAGAGTCTGAACATGTGTGGTTATGAAGGTGAGAAAGACGGTGGTGGTGGTGATGAAGACGGTGGTGGGTTGGTTGTTCAGAGAAAGAAACAAGGGGTGCGGTCTTGTTATTCAGAAAAAGAGTTAGTTGCTTAATAGAGTTGGGGGTGGGTTTTCTGGTTTTTACATGGCTTAGAGGGTAGTTTAGGTATTATTAGCCATTTAGTTGGCTTTGAATAGCCTAATTATGACGGACTTTATAATAGAAAGACCCATGGTCTTTGGGCCTTTAAAACCTTCTTGAGGAAAAGAGTGTGGTAAGGGTGACTTGGGATTGCCTAATTTGCAAAAGTTGGGCTCCATAGGAGCATATAGATTGAGTCCTCCCTTGATAAGGAATCATATCAGTCTATGCTAATTGGTAGATATTCTTTTCTCGTTGGAACTTTTTCTCAGATTTTTCTCATGCTTTCTCAGATTTTTCTCATTCGACAGGACTTGTCGACATTACATCTTCAGCCTTTTGTCTTGTGATTTGGACTTACTTGGACAATTACTTTCATTGAAAAATCAGTCATTGTCCTAATCCATCTTTCTCAAACTTGAACATCTCTAAGATCATCGCAAACAGCTATTACACTTTACTCTCTAGGAGGTATAATTAGACAAAGTGCTATTTAATTAAGCTACTAGTTTCTCCTTTTCAGCCTTCACCTCAAAGCCTTGTTTAAGTATTCATGTTTACACGGGACTTACAGAAATAAATAGTTTGAAACAACAAAACTAACAAGCTTAACTGATCGCTTCATCTCAAAAAAGAAAGACTGACCTTAGAGTGTACATACAATGTCACAACACAAGCAACTTTCGTATCTTTTACATGTCCAATGCACTAATATCAGACTTCTACATATATTCCTATCCTATTACAACAAACTACTAGCAACATTTATATATATACCTCACAGCTGTCAAATAAGTACCATTGGGTTTTCCTTGCCTTAATTGTCTCTTTAATGTAAATATGCTCTCCAAAAAAGATCTTTTACGCACAAGGAAAACCTAAGGTTTAATAAAAAGAGGAAGCCCCTATTAAAAAACAGCTCGCCCATCTTTGACAGATGGATTCTGCAATAAGATTATCAGTTGTTAGTATAATCACGAAAGTCATATGATATGTGATTCTTGGTGAAGAAAAGAAACATAGTTTATCACACTTTGTAACAACAATCCGGTAAAAAGAACAGAGTATTGTATTCTATGTAAACTTGAATAGCCTACATCATACCTAAACAAATTAAAACAGATTGAAGTATCCCAAAAAGAAAATGTACACAAGTAAATGCATGATCATAGCAAACAAATGAGTTAATAAAAACCACATAAGACAAGAAAATATTAATAAGCTACAACCAGCTCTCACACATATAATAAGCTCATAACTCAAATTGGCATTAGTTTTTTTATTCCCCATAATAAAATATAAACTATTACCTTATGGTCCCCCAAGTTCTCAAAATCTTCAGTTGACCCCAACTTTCAAAATTAAATTAACTTTCACAATTATAAAACTGAGTCGAGATAATTATCTTCAATGTGCATTATAATATACATTGTTGATTTGTTATCAGCTTTTGCAAATGAAACATCATATACCCAAAGAAATTTAAATTAGGGACATAAAGTTCAATTAACACAAAATGTTATAGATGGACCTAGGAGCAATTTTTGCATAATAAAGGGGCGCTATAATGCAATTAACTCAAAATATATAAAAAAACTATGTGCTGGGTGCCCAATTACTTTTTATTTTTGGAGAAAACTCGTCAGTAAGAAATACATTAGCCCCGCCCCTGAATAGATGCTAAGAAAATAAATGCAGATACCTGAATAACTGGACCGCGAGGTTTAAGAAAAGAGAGATCAGAAGCTTCAAAACGATCAGAAACGAAGCTACAATCACGAGGTGTCTCAAAAAAGGATAGCGAAAACTGCTTGGAAACAACCCCAACATCAAAATAAATCAAGCCAGAGCTAGGAATATCAACATGAATACCCTTAACAGGAAACCAAAGGAACAAATCCTGAGCTGCAATGCCGTTAAGTTCGCCGATTTGACCTTTTCTGATTACGCCTGTAACGTTCCAATCATATCTAACGGACGTTTCAAACTTAGCATCACATGGTGATGGAATTGACAAGTGGAATTCGAATCGGCCAGAGGATGGGTCGATTGAGAAGTCAGAAATACCCTTAGGGAATAATCCGCTGGGTAGGCTGTGGGATTGCAAGATATCGTAGATTGATGGTGGTGCTCCTGTTATTATTGATGACGATGACGTCGTTTCAGCGGTTACATGTACGAGGATGATAAAAAATGTGATAATACAGTGTTGTGTTAAGGCTATCATGATTTTTACGATGTAATTAAGGTTTTAGGGAATATGAAATGGGGAGATCGGAAGAGAATTGTGGAGGTTAGGGTTTATCTAGCGCAAAGGTAAAGGGAATGGGAAATTGAAGAAAAGAAGGACGAGGAAGAAAGAAAAGGGGAGAAAACACCGACCATACAAGTGTAATTTTTATTTTACTTTATTTTTTGACTTGCTAATAACTGACCACCCATGCCTTTAGATTTTGTTTATGAGTATTTATTTGGAAATGTTAGACTTTATAGAATTTGGATAATGTGGATAAATAAGTGTATAAATTTTTTAAAATGAAAAATATATACCAAACTTTATATTTTGTTTTTAATTAGTACACAATGTTATTTTTAAGGTTAATTGTCACGTGATTTTTATTTTTGTATTTTTTTTTTATTAGACAAACACATTTGTAAACTTGGACACTTAATTGTTAAATTTTGAAAAATTTGGGTACGTCATGTGGCAGTTAACGTTGAAAGTAGTGGTGTGTATTAATAGTAAACATAAAATGAAAACTTAGGTATTTATTTGTCTATTTTTGAAAATTTGAACACTTATTTGTCAGATTTTAAAACACTAGGTATCTGAGGCGGTATTTTTCCTATTATTTTTTAAAAGTTGGTAAAAATAAGATTTTTAGTCATTTGGAACATATTAGGTTCATCGTTGTTTGAGGTGGTTGGGTGCCTTCATAGGGATCCGAGACTTTGTTCATGCAAATAAGGATATTGGTTAGAAAAATATATGAGTTCGTATAAAAAAATATTCATGAACATATTTCGAATTGGAAGACTCGAGTGTTTGGTGATATCAACCGTCGCAAGCGGCTTGTAACAACCAGGTGGCGAGATATTCATATAACTGTTCATTGTCTTTATACTTCATCTTTTTTCCGCCTTAGCAAATAGTTATTGAGAAAGTATCAAATCGTTTTGGAGAAAGAGGAAATTTTATCGTTTCAACAGTCCAGATTGGAGTCAATTTGCCAGGTGATCGTAATACGCGATTTAATATCCAGTCTATGATTAAAAAGAAAAGGAAGTGGGTTGCACGAGGCTCAAGAACAATCATGATCAATGGGTCGAGGATGCATCTAAACTCTGCTAGTGACTATTTGTGTGTCACTATATTCAACCCCTGAGCCTTATTTAGGTGTTTTATCTAGCCTTTGATGGCATTTATCAAGGAGAAGGCAACCTTGAATCTATGTGTCAGATGAGAAGATTCATATCTAGCATTTGATGGCATTTAACAAACACCACTATTAATAATAATGCTAGTAATGTTCCAACCTCAACAGAAAATAATAATAATACACCAAGGAATTTAAAGGCAAGTGGAAATAACCTTTACTTAACTATTATATAAATTGTGATGCATCTTTTTCAAACAAAGAAGCTGCAGTAGTTTGTATGGCAAGAAACTTTAACAGAGATTTTGTAACAAAAAAAAAGTTAAAAAATAGGTGCAGAGTCCGTCCTTGACACAAAAAAAGGTATTTTAAGTGTGATGGAAATGGCTAGCGACTACCCTTCGAGAAGTGTAATCATTGAAAATGATACCAGAAGATCATGCACCACCATCAAAGAATCAGAAATATTAATTATTATGTAATCAATAAAATCATTTGTAATATTTATGGTTTTTCAAAATGATCAAACTCTACTTTTATATCCATTTTTAGAAACAACAACAAGACAATTTATTGAGTTGTTAAACAGAAACTTTAAAACACTCTGTTTGGTAACTATAATCATTGTATTTCAACTCAATTACATTTTATTCAGTTATAACAAGACAATAAAGGTAAGCTAATTTATAACCTTTTGAATTATCTTATCTAATATATATATATATATATATATATATATATATATATATATATACACTAGGTATGAACCCGTGCCTAAAGGCACTCCAACAATATTGATTTAGAAAAATACATATAACACAGGATAAACAAACAATACTTGAGATAAAAATAAACTGTAAAATATTCAACCAAGCACAAAAAATAGGATGCGATTTGCACAAACAGCTACATAGACTATAAATCACGCAACCAAGCATAAAAAATAGGATGCGAAAATGATTTAAGCATTATTATATATTGTGTGCTTGGATTGATGATATAAAGCTTATAATGATGATGAAGATGATACTTGGGAAATGTATGAAAAGCTTGGAGTAAGAAGAAAATTCTTTAGTAATATTTTTTTATTTTCTAGATTCATGGAGTTTACACTTTTTGTTGCGTGATTGAAATTTGTTGAAAACTATTTTTTGTATAAATCACGCAACCAAGCACAAAAAATAAAGGTCTAAAATGATTGAAATTTGATCAAAAAACTAGAAAATGCGGAGAAAAATAGGAGATATTTCAGGCCGTTGGCCTTTCTCCAATATTATATATATATATATATATATATATATATATATATATATATATATATATATATATATATATATATATTAATAATATCTTATCTAATACATTAGTATGCTTTAGGAGAAATAAAAATTATCGCTGCTTATTCATTGAATTAAAAGATAAACACGGAGCCTCCTAGGAGATTCCGTTTTGAGTCGACATGGTGTCTACATCATAATTTTAAGGATTTTGTTCAACAGAATTGGAGAATCACGAATACGGATTTAGGAGGGGGTATTTCGAATATGAAAGAGCAACTTATGAAATGGAAATTTACGGTGTTTGGTGACATCAACAAGAAGAAAAGGGTATTATTAGCAAGACTTAGAGGTATTCAGTTAGCGCTCCAACGTTCGTATAACTCCTCACTGGTGGATTTGGGTAAGAGATTGAGAAAGGAGTACTTAAGCGTGTTGGAGGAGGAAGAGGCTTTCTGGTTTCAACGGTCTAAAGAGAAATGGATTCGCTACAGTGATCGTAATACTCGTTATTATCATCTGGCCACTATGAAGAAGAGGAAGACATACCGGATTGTACGCCTTAGGGACGCGAATGGAATTTGGGTCAATGGTGAGGAGGAGGTAGGGTCGCTGGTTCGGGATTTCTTCGTTAACCTTTATGCGGAATCAGATAAATTCGTGGGACCCTTTGCATTGCCGCACGGGAATGGGTTGGATGTTGGTGAGAGAGAAGTCCTGGAGGAGGAGTTTACGGATGAAGAGATTAGAGTTGCGGTTTTCCAGGCTAATCCGAATAAAGCTCCTGGGATGGATGGGGTCTCGGCATTATTCTATCAGAAATGTTGGGCAGTAGTGGGTCAGGATATTTGTAACATGGTAAAAGAGGCTGTTAGATCAGGGTAGGTATCGGCGAGTTTAAATGGAACTTTAATACACTTGATTACCAAGGTGTCGGATCCGGAGGTAGTGGGACAACTTCGGCCTATAAGTCTAATTAATGTTCCAATTAAGTTTATCATGTCAGCTGTGTGTTTGCCTAACGTCCTTTTAATCTTGTTTTAATATTTGTCAAATCGTGTTTTAATTACCCCCGAAATAGTGCTTTATACTTGTCCTAACTTAACACTATTTCTCCTTGTGTTTAACTTGATTTATCAAGGAAATTGAATTGGTGGGCCGGCATACCGCCCAAAGGACCGGTATACCGCCGGGAAAGAGCCGTTGCCTAACGGTCACAAGCCACGTGGATTTTCCCGTTGACTAGAAGACAAGCATGACCGGTATACCGCCCATTTCACCAGTATACCGCCCAGAGGTCAGAAATGCCTATAAAAGGGAGCTTTATCACATTCAAGAAACTACCTCTTACCAATCCAATTCTAATCATTCTTACACATCAATTAGAGGTCTCAAGCTAACATAGAATCAATCCAAGCTTGATCAATCAACTTGTCATATCTACTCATTCAAGGAGTAAATCAAAAGGAGCTTCAAAGTTATTATCAACTCAAGAGAAGTTTTAAGCTTATAGTTATATCATCTCTTTAGGAGTTCATTAGCAAAGTTGTTTCACCCTTTAAACACTTTGTATTTATCGTCTTAATTCTAGTTCTTGTAATAGATAGGTTAAGAGAGAATTAGAGTATCGGGAGTATACTCGGTGTCCTTGTGTTGTGATTACACAAGAGTTTCCTTCGTGGTTTCGAAGAGGTTGTCCTTCGTGTTATCGAAGAGGTTGTAAGGGTTATTGTGTTCTCGACCCGGTTAAGAGAGACACGGGAGCTTAGTGAAAAGCTTGAAATCCTAAGGAGGCTTCCTTAGGTAGTGGATGTAGGGAAACCGAACCACTATAAATCGTGTGTATCTTTCTATCCCTACTCTATTTACTTTCCGCTCTTTATATGTTTGATAATATGCTAGTATGAATATTGTGATATTGATTATCTAGTTTATCTAACATATTGTCATCTAGAGTAGAAAGAGATTAGAAACTCATTTTACTTGTATCACTTATATATCGAACCTCTTAGCTTATCCATTGTATGATCCCTTAAGAGTTTGATATATTAGTTGACTTAGAAGTTTCTTTCTTAAACTTATAATTGTCCAAAAGATTTTTAATTAGGCATTAATCTTATTAGTAATCCTATTCACCCCCCCTCTAGAAATTTCAATTGGTATCAGAGCCTAACTCTACGTGAATAGCTTAATCGTTAGTAGAGTAAACGATATGAAATTTAATCTTTTGGAAGAGTCGTCTTCTACCCGACCTCCACTTTTTGTAGGAACTTACTATTTTGCTTGGAGAACAAAAATGGAGAAATTTATCAAAACCGAAGATCCCGATCAATGGAGAATTGTTATGGAAGGTCCATTCATTCCATACAAAGAGGAGTTAAATGAAGCGGGAGTTCTTAAATTAAATCAAGAAGAAAAAGATTATGATGAACTCACCGATGAGGATAATGCTAAGCTCACTCAAAATGCAAAACCGATGTACACTCTAATTTGTGGAATATCCGAAGAGATTTTCTCACAAATGTTAGATTGTAATTCCGCAAAAGAGCTTTGGGATCGTTTGGAGTTTCTATATGGAATTGTCGAGAATGATGAAGAAAAAGAAAGCTTAATCCATGATGAATCTCATGACAATTCTAACCCAAACCATGAGGTAGCAATCTATCCTAACTCTTTGTCTCCTCCATATAATTATGATGATATTAGGCATATTTCATCCCTTCTAAAAATTCTTGATTCTCAAATCCATTTGAATAACCTTTTGTTGAAAAAGGCTAAAGTTGAGCAAAAGAATTGTTTTAATTGTTGTATCACTTTAGATGATATTTTGGGAAATACTAAGAACCCTCGTTTTGAAAATATTTTCTCTTCAAATAAAAGTCAACATCCTATGAAGAAAAATATAGAAGGTTTTGAAAAAGTGGATGAAGCATTTTCCCTTGCTCTTAAAACTTTAGAAAATCATCCCTATTTAAATGTCACTCCATTTGATGAAAATGATCTTTTTAAAGAAAAACTATTTTTGAGTAAAAAGTTGATTTTACAAAATAATGAGAAAAATTCGTGTTCAAAACCTTCTCGTGATATTTCTATTCGTAAAAGAAGTACTTGTAATTATTGTGGTAAACCCGGCCATCATGTTTCTACGTGTCATTACCACAAACAACTTGAATACGGGTCTTTGATACCCTCGTGGGAAAAACCGACATGGATCGTGAAAAGTATTAATCGTGTTCCCGGATCCATTTCACCTTGGATACCATAGTAATATTTTATTGTAGGTGTTGAGCGTCAAGAAATTGAAATGATATACAAAAAGACGCTCAAATCTCGTAAAAGAAAAATCCGGTGAATTCTTTCCTTCTTTTCTTTTTTAGTTTGTGTTTTACTATGTGGTTATGTGTTTTATCCTCTATGTGCTATTATCTTTTAAGCTTTACCCTTTTATCATGCTTGACATTGCTTAGTTTTTCTTTGGGTCTTTTTGTACTTTTTAGAAAGTATAGGTTTCTTAGGAAATTATCTGTTTTTAATGTTCTAGCCTTTTTATTTGCTTGTTTTCAAAAATAAAAGTTGCCCCAGTTATATTTTTACATTATCTAACTTTTGGGGAGGTTTCGGGCTAATTTCGAGGACTTTTTTATCCCAATTTTTGAGAGTTGAGCGGCATACCGGGCTTTCCGCCGGCATACCGGCGGGCTTGAACAGAATCATGCTTTCACTGGACCGGCATACCGGGAAATTCAGCGGCATACCGGTCGGGTTATTTCTGCAGCTACGAAATCGATTTAAAGAGCTTCTAATACCCTTTTCTCTTCATTCTTAAAACCCTAACTTCCTCTCTTTCACGATTCTCTCTGTAAATCGGCCATTATCCATCTTCTTCATCCATTAATCTTCTCTAAAACCCATGTTCTTCAAGTATCTTCATCATCTCTTGCTATGGGTCCAAGAAAAGAAACTTCTTCATCCTCTACAAGGAAGAAGACCGGAAGCTCCTCTAATCCTCCTCCACCTTCAAAGCCTTTCGATATTCAACCGGGTAGAAAGGTTGAATCCTCCGCTTTCCCCTCCGGTAATAGCTTCTTTACTCATCTTGATTCACAAGGGTTTGTTCCTTTCCTTTCAATTGAATCAAATATTGCTACTAGTTTTTGTCAAGAATTCTACAAAAACTTCCAATATAATTGTGATAGGAACCTCATTTCTTCTAAAATCAATGGGAAAATTGTAAAAATTGATGAAACCCTTCTTAGCACCGTTTTTAATCTCAAAACTTCGGGTTTTAGCTCTTTTTGGAATATTAATTGGGGTGTTCTTGATATAACTACTATCCCTCTTGTTGAAGCCTTTAAGGAATCCCATTTAGTTAATCCGGCCTCAATTAATCCCGATTCTAAACATTGGAGGTCATATGATTTCACACCCGATATTCAAATTGCTTACAAAATTGTTCTAAATGGTTTATTTTGCAAAAATAAACACGATGCTACTATATCCCCTTATGAAGCTTACATTCTCTATCGTATTTATCACAATGAGCCTATCAATTTTCCCGCTATCATGATCAAAATGATGAACCATGCTTTTCTTAACACCAATAGTGTTCCATATGGTTTAGCTCTTTCCACTATTTTCAATCACCTTGGTTTTAAACTCGAAAATTCTCTTTTAAAAACCTTCAACTCAAATTGGGTCATAGATTACAAAGCCGTTAGAAAAATGAACTTTGTGATTTACAATGATGAATATATTCCGGAAATGTCAATAACTTTGGGGATCGAGATACTATCTCTAATATCCTTTTATCTTCTTCGCGTGTCACGGGTCCACCTATCCCGGCCTCTCCTATCCATATTGAGCCTATTCATAACCAACCCATACATGAGGATTCCTCTAATATCTCTCGGATTGAAGCTACACTTAACTGTTTTATCAATTTTGTGGAAAGAAAATTTGAGGTGTTTGAAGGAAAATTGGAGAATCTTGCTCGAGATGTTTCATGCATTAAAGATGATGTGTCACATGCCCGCCGCCGTTCTAGAAGCCGCTCTCCTCGGGATAATCGTTAATTGTTCTTGTTGGGTGTTTTTAATATTCATATTATCCTATTTGGTTTCTAGTTTTCATCTTGTTTGGTTTTAAGCATGAACTATCGTTTGTTATCTTTTAGGTTATGATATTGTTGGATATTGGAATATTTGGGTATCTTTCATTATGCTTTGGATAATTAGTTGTTTTGGATGTCTTTAATCTTGTTATGGATATTTGGATGTTTTTATTAGTTGTTTAAATTGTGTATTTCGGATATTATCTTTTTCGATATTGTTGCTATCATTTCATTTGCTATTCCCGTAAGTTATGCTACTTATTACTCGTCACTAATCTTGCTTACCTTTTATAGGAAATCTTGCAAGATTAATTCACCTTGTTGGATAAATGCTCCTCCATATTATTTCTTATTGTATTGTGATATTTATATTGCTAACATTTTCTTGGTGATGTAGGTGCTTTCAAGTTTCTAATTGTTTTAAAAATTACTTTTTATAGCCCCTACATTTTTGAAAAATGGCACAAAGGTCCCTTGGTGATATTTTATTTGACCTCACATTTCCTTTAAAAAATGATGGTCAAAATTCCCCTCTTTAAAATTTGAAAAATGGTACTTATGTCTCTCAACATATAAACTTTTACAACTAAGTCCCTCAAATTTTGAAAAATTACGCTTTCACCCCAAGAGACTTTACTTCTAAATTATTCACTAATTCTTTTTGTTGTTGACAAAGGGGGAGAAAGATCAAAGATACAAACTTAAATGTTTTATAAACCATAAAGTATCTTTGAATACAATTTTGCATTGTTATTATGCCTTGTGAAAGGGGGAGTTTTTAAATGAATTGTTTTACGGAACATTTTTATAAAAATATCTTATGCATAGAGTAAGGGGGAGTTACTCCATTTACCAATCGATAACTCATTTAAAGGTTTTCATTGTTAAAAACTATTTATTAGCAAACTTGTGTTTTCGATTTGTCAAACATCAAAAAGGGGGAGATTGTTGGCCTAACGTCCTTTTAATCTTGTTTTAATATTTGCCAAATCGTGTTTTAATTACCCCCGAAATAGTGCTTTATACTTGTCCTAACTTAACACTATTTCTCCTTGTGTTTAACTTGATTTATCAAGGAAATTGAATTGGTGGGCCGGCATACCGCCCAAAGGACCGGTATACCGCCGGGAAAGAGCCGTTGCCTAACGGTCACAAGCCACGTGGATTTTCCCGTTGACTAGAAGACAAGCATGACCGGTATACCGCCCATTTCACCAGTATACCGCCCAGAGGTCAGAAATGCCTATAAAAGGGAGCTTTATCACATTCAAGAAACTACCTCTTACCAATCCAATTCTAATCATTCTTACACATCAATTAGAGGTCTCAATCTAACATAGAATCAATCCAAGCTTGATCAATCAACTTGTCATATCTACTCATTCAAGGAGTAAATCAAAAGGAGCTTCAAAGTTATTATCAACTCAAGAGAAGTTTTAAGCTTATAGTTATATCATCTCTTTAGGAGTTCATTAGCAAAGTTTTTTCACCCTTTAAACACTTTGTATTTATCGTCTTAATTCTAGTTCTTGTAATAGATAGGTTAAGAGAGAATTAGAGTATCGGGAGTATACTCGGTGTCCTTGTGTTGTGATTACACAAGAGTTTCCTTCGTGGTTTCGAAGAGGTTGTCCTTCGTGTTATCAAAGAGGTTGTAAGGGTTATTGTGTTCTCGACCCGGTTAAGAGAGACACGGGAGCTTAGTGAAAAGCTTGAAATCCCAAGGAGGCTTCCTTAGGTAGTGGATGTAGGGAAACCGAACCACTATAAATCGTGTGTATCTTTCTATCCCTACTCTATTTACTTTCCGCTCTTTATATGTTTGATAATATGCTAGTATGAATATTGTGATATTGATTATCTAGTTTATCTAACATATTGTCATCTAGAGTAGAAAGAGATTAGAAACTCATTTTACTTGTATCACTTATATATCGAACCTCTTAGCTTATCCATTGTATGATCCCTTAAGAGTTTGATATATTAGTTGACTTAGAAGTTTCTTTCTTAAACTTATAATTGTCCAAAAGATTTTTAATTAGGCATGAATCTTAATAGTAATCCTATTCACCCCCCTCTAGGACTTTCACTATGGTGAATCGGATTTGCCCCTTCCTAGCTGAGAAGATCGGTCCTAATCAAAGTAGCTTCCTTCCGGGGCGGTCGACTATTGATAATGTGGTTTTGGTTCACGAGGTTGATCACCGTATGCGTAGGTTATCGACAAAGAAGAGGTTTATGGCAATTAAGATTGACCTAGCTAAGGCCTATGACAACCTTAGTTGGCGGTTTATTGAGGACACCGTCTCATCGTTTGGCTTTCCAGAATCTTGGGTGCGTTTTATCATGTCCACAATGTCCTCGAATACCATGCGGGTGCTATGGAATGGGGAGCAGCTTGAAGCCTTCACTCCTCAACGTGGAATTCGCCAGGGAGATCCTTTATCCCCTTATGTTTTTGTACTTTGTATGTAACGTTTATCGATGCTTATCCAGAGGCTTTGCGAGGGAGGTGAATGGGTTCCTATTCGCCTTCATCGCCAGGGTCCTCCTATCTCACACGTATTTTTTGCAGATGATTTATTACTATTTGCGGGAGCGAGTGAAGCTCAAGTGGATTTGATCAAGGAGGTGTTGCGGGTCTTCTGTGAGGAAGCAGGACAGACAGTGAGTGAGGAGAAGTCGTTAATTTATTTTTCGGGTAATATAGCGAGTGAAGAGGCAACTGGGTTGGCGGCTCGGAGTGGTTTCACCTTGAGTGAGTCTTTACGGATGTACCTTGGGACTCCTATTAGTGCCGAAAGATTGCCCAGGTTTTTTTAGGAGGGTGACTTCTAGTATGCGTAATAAGCTTCCGAATTGGAAGAATCAAAATTTGTCGTTGGGTGGGAGAGTTACCTTGGCACAATCGGTCTTGGCAGCTATACCGACCTATATAATGCAAACCCTAAAACTCCCGGTTCACGTGTGCAATGATATTGATAGGATCATTCGGGATTTTATATGGGGTTCCTCGGAGGAGGGAAGGAAAATACATTGGCTTTCTTGGGAAGTCTTGTGTAGGGCAAAGAAGAACGGTGGGCTAGGATTGCGTGGTGCGAGGAATTACAATAAGGCGCTTTTGGCAAAATTGGGGTGGAAGATTTTACGGAATGACCCGGCATTATGGGTAGGAGCTCTCAAACAAAAATATTTCAGGGGAGGGTTCATGGAGAAGGTTGGTAGTCCAGGAGATTCTAGATTGTGTAAAAGTATACTCACGGTCCGGGAGGTACTAAAAGAGGGTATAAGTGAGGCGTTGATTGGTGGTGATACGGTGTATAAGTGGATACATGAGACATCGGGGATGTTTACGGTCAAATCGGCATATAATACCTTAATCCCTTGGGATGGGGAGCCATTCTTTAAATGGGAGTTGATTTGGAAGCTCAAATGCCCTCAAAGGGTCAAATTTCTTTTATGGCGGGCAATTTGGGAAAGACTTCCTACGAATGGGAATTTGTTGGCTCGGGGTGTGGTCGATAGTGCTCTTTGCCGGCAATGTGGTCAGGGGAGTGAATCCGCTTTTCATGTTTTTAGGAGCTGTGAGGAATATGTACCGTTATTTACTAGTTGTTTTGCAGGTTATCGGAGGAGCTGCAGTAGAACGCAGCAGCTTTCCAGCTCGGGTTCTACACGGGGCGGAAGTTTGCACCAGGCTGCAACAGTTGGGGTGCAAGAGCTGAGGTCTAGGAGGCTGTCCAGTGTCCGTGGGGTAGCTCGGCAGGAGTCCAGTACAGGGACGAATCGCCAGCAGCGTCTGGACTTGATGCAGGACAGCTTAGCAGCGTTGAATGGTGTACAGGAACCTGCTGCTGCAATTTTCTGGTGGACAGGTTTACTGACCAGCATGGAACTGGTTCATGGACTTGAAGTTAGGATAGTTGCAGCTGCTTACGTATGGCACACGTGGACAGACCGGAACAAAAGGCTATTCGAGCAAGATAGAATTCCAAGGCCGAGTAGCGAGTTGAGGGCTATAATTTTAAATGCCGCTAGTGACTATGTATGGGCTTGGGGCATTGAAAGAGATGGAGGTTTAATTACTTCGGCTAAGAGCGTATTGGTGAGATGGGTCAAGCCTGCGTATGGTTTTAGATTAAATGTTGATGGTGCGTTTAATGTGAGAAATTCTTTAGCGGGTATTGGGGACCTTATTCGTAATTCAAAGGGGGAGTATATTGATGGATTTGCGGGAAGGAGTGAAGCACAAACACCTTTGGATGCGGAATAATTGGCGTTATATTATGGTCTAAGGTTAGCAATTGAACGGGGTTTTGCATCACTAATTATTAAGACAGACTCGCGCGAGTTACACGCGCTAGTGAAGGGCGGTGTGAATTCGGGAGATGTTCTCAATGGTCGCGTGAAGGATTGTTGTGATATTTTAAGGAGTAGAACGAATTGGGAGTTGGTATGGAATTTTCGAGAGTCTAACAAGTGTGCAGATTGGCTGGCTAAGTTTGGGTTGGCTAAGGAAGAGGATCCAAGACCGTATAAGGACCCTCCTGATGGTTTGTGGAGGCTCTTGATGAAAGATAGGTGAGGGTGGGCTACTCTCAGAACACAACTGGTTGATAATTACACAACAAGAAAATCCTTTTTTGCCGACTTCGTTTTGACCTTTAGACGACCCTTTTAAAGCGTTGGCTTATCTTTACCTGCACTTTATCCCATAGTGGCCTATACTCGTGTTGCCAATGTTATCACTACATTTCGATAGGATAGTCGGCTATTGAGACCCCATTTCTCAGCTGCCATCCAAATAGAGTCGGCTATTACGACCTCCTTTCCCAGCTTTCTTCCAAATTAGAGTCGGGTATTGCAACCTCCTTTCCCAGCTCCCCTTCGAAAGAGTCGGCTATTGAGACTTTCTTTCCCAGCTCCCATCCAAAAGAGTCGGCTATTGAGACTTCCTTTGCCAGCTCCCCTCCAAAAGAGTCGGTTATTGAGACCTCCTTTCCCAGCTTTCTTCCAAATTAGAGTCGGCTATTTGCAATAGGTTTGCTTGCACCAGGTAGCATCAAAGCATCCTACAAAACAATACATTAACAAAAAGATAAATATCTAGATAATTGCACTATAGGTCCATGTGGAGGGGGGATAATGCAATAATATATTTTTCTATAGGCTCAAAAGTTTTATTTTTCAAAATATTAAAAGAAGATAAATTTCGACACTATTATCACAATCTCTTCCTATATTTAACGAAGAAAACATTAGAAACACAAAAACACATTCAAACACGATCAGCTGAATCTTGGATTATAAAAGCCTAAACAAAACAAATTTGAGGTGAAAAAAAGATATTTAATAATAATTTGAGGGACCTAGGGTTGAAAAGGTAAGTACCTTCCATATGTAAAAGATAACTTGACCCTCTAAATAGTCCGCGTGATTCCGATTTGAAACATTAACCTAGGATTAAGTGTGTTAAGTTAAAAAAAGAAATGATTTTTAATTAAAATATAATTACCTCAACTAAAACTGAACCATAAACCTCCTTTTTAAACTCATGTTGATGCTCTGTGCTTTCCATTTCTTTTAATCTAATAAATTAAATTCACAAATTAATTAGTCTAAATACAAAAAATGAATAAAAAGATCACTAACCTGTTCATACACTGTGGCACCATATTATTATTCTGTTACTTTTTTTGACTTTCACGACCTTATTTCTCGTGTATTTTCTTCCAGCTCACAAATTTGCGCATTTAATGCTTCCTATAGTAAAAGAAAAGGTTAAAAAATTGTAAAATAATTGTAGTAACTCAGAAATATTTAGTTTATAGGAAAAACAAAGAAACCCAAGATGAAAATATACAAAAAGATTCTTAGAAGATAATACATTTAAATAAAAATGAAAGAATTTTGAGTGTTAAGCATCATCGTGACTTTGATAAAGAGATAATATAATCTTATTCTTTTCGAGACAAATCTTTCGTACCTTATTTTCAATAAGATCCTCCAATCCATTTCTATTCCATATAAAATCTTGGATCAACCTGTAATGTAATTTAAATCTGAAAATTAGAAGTGGAGCAATAAAAGGTGCTTCTTTTGAGTTAATTGCATTATAAGCCCCTATATCATGCAAAATTGCACTATACATCCTTACACCGTGCACATACTGCACCAAGTTTCTATAGTTCAAGGACCATTTATGAAAATTTAAAAGCACAAGGACTTAATGGATAACTAGCCTATAGTTCAGGGACCATTTGGGTATTTCCCCTAGTCTCAACACAAAAATTGTTCACGTACCATTGCTTCTCAGCCGTCTGTACCTTTATTTTTAGACAACCCTTTTAGACCTCCTTCTCGAACCTGAAAGTTCAAAATTTTGAAAAGCATATATAACGACAAGGGCAAAAAAGGAATAACAAGCAATTCTGACAAACAAGAATATATATTAAGATTGCCAATGTAAAAAGATCTATTTTTATTATATACCTGCACACCAACTGAGAATTATTGATACACTTCTTTAAGAACTTAAAATTCCATAATAAAAGACATTATTAGGCACAAAATTACATTAACATAATGTGTTTCTTAAGAATTCAAAGTTACATTAACAAGTAAATCAACTCTATTCCATGCTGGCTGAGAAGGACCCAACTCAGATTGGAGAAAATAGCTATCCAAAAGAAAAAAAAAATCATATTTAACATAAGCATGTATGATTAAATGTGGAGTCTTAATAAAATCTGATCGAGGTACCTTTAGATTTGGCTATATATGGATTGCATATCGAACCTTCCTAGTTTCCACATAACGGGGATTTCCAATTAAATTGATGAAAATTAAAACTAAAATTAATATGAAAACTGTAAACTTGATGCATTGCTTTTAAAATCTCCCACTGCAAGACTAGTTAACCTGATGCATTGATTTTACAATCTCTCCATCTGTGTATAATTTAGAAGTAGCGGAGGTAGATAAGCTATAATCACAAAGCTCCATTTGGATGTATAAATGATCACTTCCAGAACAAGAGGAATAGTATCTCAGAATACTATCATGTGCTCCTGCAATTATAACATAGTATTTAACTTCAGTAACTAAGTAAGAAAGCTTTGACACAAAAATAGAGAATCATATTAACCTAAAGCAGCCATAGCTTGAACTTCCATCAAAGCCTTTCTCCTGCAAAAGTCGAAACATATGTTAAATTATCATGTTTTTACAGTTGAAAACTTGTTTGAGCTCAAATTATCACCGTAACCAACAACCTCGGAGAATCTAATTAAGATCAGTACAAAAGGAAGCTTTTTTACTGTTTCAGACTGGAAAAAGGAAAAAAATCAATATTAATTATCGAAAGGTTTAATAATTTTATAAAATAGCGATTATGTGGATGCAAAGCAACCTTTGAGACACTACTCTCCACCTTAAACCAATCGACAGCTATAAGCTTGAGAAGTGGATCTCAACCACTGACCTGATATAAAACGTCATATAAATCAAGTGTAATATCAAACAAGTTTAGGAAATTTGAGACCAAACCTTAGTATTATCTTTCAAATATGTTTTCCCTCTGATCATGAAAATCGACTTATTTTGAGATGTCCAGCAATATTGTCAAATTTACCAAGTTGAAGCTACAAAAAATGTAATTAAATTATTTACCCTAAGAAATATGCGTAGTAGACATCTAAAATTTTCACTTAAAGATTTGAGATATAGCTTAAGAGTCATCAATAATATGAGGAGAAAATAACAAGAACTATTTTTCAAGAACTATTTTTAAAAGCGTATTAAAACAACCTGGCTTTTCAAACAAGGCTGAAGCGTGACAACAAATTGCGAGGGATCTGAAGCTGGTGCACATAATGTGGGGTCCACTACACAAAAGGCATACAAAATAAGGGTTAATGACTGTAACAAGAAGTTGATGACCTGGCATTCTTCTAACCCAACGATTTGTTCTGTTCACTTAGCTACATCCAAAGGACATAAACTTCCATCTCCAAAAACATGGCTTTGGAGAGTCTTCAAAACATAACTCATTCTTGTAGACTAGGTCCTGTGAGTCAAAGAAAATAACAAAATTATTCTATTTAGTACAAGGTAAATGTAACTTAGCTTCTACACACCACTGTTGTTTACACTATCTTGGGGGCCCAATAACTCAGTAGTATGAATCTATAAAATACAGGATTTCAAGCCTTACCTGTACCAGGTGGGGCCCACAAGTAATACAGCTTTTCAGAAGCTTGCCACCTAGACGAGTTAAAACAATGTAACAACAAACAAAATTTAGTATTATTCTACTAAATTAAAAAAGATAATGTACCCTACCAAGTGAGGCAACCTTATCACAGAGAAAAATAGGATATCTACCAAGGAGAGAGGAGATGACCTCATTCAGTTCTTCTGATGCTATAAAATAGAAATAAAATATTAAAAACAAAATAATACACTAGATTGCTTAAGACTAAATGATACACCATTATCCAAGATTTTAGTGACTAAATGTACTGCATATCTATTGTGAGACGATATCTCTAAGTGCGGCTTTAACTCTTCATACACACCAGACCTCTCTTCTGATGTACCATGTTTCACGCAAATCTGTGTTTAACAAAATATCATTAATTACTAATACTTATTATGAGAATGATAATGAGGTAGTAATTGATTCTAATACTTCCAAATTGGAACTATAAAACTTGCCAAACAAAACACAATGTACAATAAACAGAACTGAAAAAGCAAATTTTACTCAAAATTTCAAACAAATTGAACAAGGTAAGCGCAATAACAACATAATAGCTCATCGCTACAATTAATATATACCTTTTTTTAGATGAAACTATGAATAATTATGGACAAGGATGTAATTGATGTGTTCCATGGCGGAGCCTTTCCTTTACTATTGGCGGAGGATTTGACACGATCGAGAGCCACAAAGTACCGAGTCATAACCGAGTCAGAGCACAAGACGCGTTCGCATCGTGTCGGAGAAGATACTGCATTTGCCCGTATAATTAATCGGAGATATTTTTGTCAGTTTACGCCGTGTCGGAGACGATACTGCATTTGCCCGTATGATTAATCAGAGCCACTAGAGTAGAAACCCTAGGATTTCTAATAGAAAGAAAAATACTTTATCTTTGAATCCATAATTCATCACCTCTTCTCTATATATGATATAAGATGATAGATTGAAATTAACACTAGTATTGTTGGGAGAAAGAGTTTAGAATGAAGAAAGGATAACTGATATTAGAGGATGTTGAATTGACAGAGAAATGAAAAAGATAAAGGTCTGCAAGTGATATTTGTTTTTGACTAACCCTGGCGATCTATATTCTATATTAGAGGAAGAAGATGACCGAGTCATCGATCAATTAAAAAATTAGCTGATTAAAAAAAGAATTTCAGATTTTTAAAAAATAAAATAAAATATAAATAAACAAAATTAAATTTGTAAATTTTTTTGTTGGTTTGGGTTCGGTTGAAAAATAATAATTTTAGATTTTTTATGATTTTTTTTTTATTTTGAATTTTGAATTATTTTAGAATTAATTTTGATTTTTAATATTTTTATTAAAAAAAAATTGAATCAGTTTATAATTTTTTTTATTTTTTTGTAAAAAATATTTTGAATAAAAGAAGATAGGTAAATTATTTGTTATAAGTTTTTGAAATTTTGGATATTTAATTAATTTTTAAAAATTATATTAATAACCCATAATAGAAAAATATGTAAATAGTTTTCTCAATTAAAGTTAAAGTGAGTTGGAAAATTTTAGAAGTAATAGACTACTATTATTATTAAGATGGGTGGGAAATTGTTAAGAGTAATAGACTACTCTTATACAAGAAAGTAGACAAATAAAATTATGATGTTTTTTTAACCACTAATACATGAAGAGTAGGGAAAAAAGTGTTGGTATATCACAGTTTTCTTGTTGTGTTAATCTGTAGGAAGTCTTACTTCCCGGTCTTTTGACCTCTCTTTGTAACAAAAAAAAAAAAAGATAAGCACGGACACCTGAACCCTTACTTCTAACTCAAGTAACAATCTAATTACTATTTAATCTTATAGTCTCTCTCTAATTATACTATCAAAAAATAAAAATATATACATAACAAACTTGGGAATTTTCTATTATCATGGCGTTTAGGGTTTTTGGCAACTGGAATCGTACCTTGATGCCTACCGCAAATAGTTTTGCTTCCGCTGTCACCTCCTCCACCACGATTGCTGGTCGGATATTGAAGCCACAGCCTGTCTCCCCTGCCCTCGGAAAGTATCTTGGCACTTCCAAAACTTATTTCACTAAAACTCCTGATAATGCAAGGCACAAGGTATATATACACCGTTTCAGTGATACAAAAAAAAAGAATATGCATAACAAAGAAATATTCTTGAAAACGTGATACAGCTATACTATCCTAATACGCTAGAGTTTATGGTTTTCTTAATATGAGTTAATTGAATTATAGGTTTCTTTGTTCTGCATATTAGGATAGTATAGCTGTATCACGTTTTCAAGAATATTTGCAACTTTAGCGTATTAAAATTAGTTACTTTTTTCAAAACACAGATATATTTGGTTATATCGAATGAATAACTGGGTGATTAGATTAACGGTGCAATTAACTTTTGATTATGGATATTTCTTTCTTATTTGGTAAACAGAAACTTGCAGAAAGGATTTCAGCTTTGGAACAAAAGATTGCAGGCATGAAACAAAAGGATGAAATCAATAGCAGGTTAGAGTAATTTTTTTTCCCTTTCCTTTCCTTTGGTCTAATAACAAGTTTATGGTGGAAATTAATTTCCATTTTTATTATGTTTCAGCCATAAGAAACCTAAAGGTAATGATGCACATGACGCTTACAAGGATGCTTGTTCAGCTTACAATGATGAACTGGACGCCTGCGCAGATACTCGTAAGCGGCATCACGATGCAAATGCCGCCTACGCAGATCTTCTTAAGCGGTACAATGATGGAAAAGCCACCTATGCCGATGTCTGTTCCGCTTACGGTGTTGCATATGCCGCTTCTGTCGATCATGGTAAGCAGCACGATATTGCACGGGCAGCTTATGTTCGTGTCTGTTCTGCTTACAATGATGCCCATGCCCCTTCCCATGCTACTCATACTGCTGTCACTAATGTACATGCCACTACTTGCTCGAATGATGCCTATTTAGACCTCGCCAATTCCTTTGCAAAGGTAGCATGTTCTTATGCTAACCTCATTAATGAAAAACAAACTGAACCCTCTGTGAAGAAGTCAAAATCGATTTGGAAAAAAATCTTTCAAATTCTTTATTAAATGAGTCAAACTAAGCTCAATTATTCGTGAAACTATGCTTGTTTAGGCTCTTTAGTAAATTGATATCTATTCTTTAACTTCTATCAATTTGAATTTTTTGGAACAAAAATAATAAATCAATTTGAATTTCAAAACAATTATATGTAGATTTTTTTTTTAGTCAAATTAACTTATATTAAAAGGGATCAAAAGGCATGGAGTAGTTAACCTACTCCAGCAGAGTCAAAAACCATAGCATCATTACAGATAATAGAAGCAAAATCATTCGGCAAAACATAAAACCAATTAACAGATAATAAATTCCTAGAAAAAGCCTTCACAATCCAATCAGCTGCTTTGTTAGCATTTCTTCGTATCCCACGAATCAAAATCTGGGGGTGGGCTTTAGTCATGCTTCTAATATCTTCAAGGATAGGCCTAACCTTCCAATGGCAGGACGCGCTTGAAGAATGCACGGCTTGAAGAACTGCTTCTGCATCAGATTCAATACTGGTGCATGAAGGAACTTGTTCAATGGCAAACAGAAGAGAGCTTCGTAGCGCCATTGCTTCAGCTTCAAAACTAGAACAGGTTGTAGAAGACATGGCAAAGCCAGTTACTACATCACCTGCACTATTACGAGCAACTGCGGCTGAGAATGCTTTTCCAGGAATAAACGAGGCATCAACATTGATTTTTATTTCATTAGAGGGAGGTTTGATCCAAAACAGGGATAGGGACTTCCATGTTGGCACCTGTAGCTGATGAGGGATTAGATTAATATCATGTTCTTCTTCATTGGCACAAAAGATATCCCTGCAATAAGTTCATAAGAGTTAATCCTGTATCAAAATTAATAGGGACATCTTCAATAACTTTCTTATTTCGCATTATCCATATGGTCCAGAGGCAGGCTATAATGGTAAGAAGGATATTAGTTTTTTCTTTTTTATTCTGGCCTTGCTCAATTAAGTTACCAACCCAACAATTAAGACCAGCCATAGAGGATGGATCGACACTACAATGTAGAGGAGATAAACACCACATTCTCCTAACCCAATCACATCTTAAAAAAAGATGTTCAATGTTTTCTTTTTCCTTGAGACAAATTTTACACAGATCAGAACTAGTGCAGTTTCTAACAAATCTGTTTCTTTCAGTCGAGAGAGCATTAAGAATAACCCTCCAAAAGAAGAATTTAAATTTGGAAGGAGCTTTGGAAGCCCAACTGAGGGAAAGAAGATCATGGTTGGGGAATAAGGAAGGAGTAGGATGAGTAGGGGGAGGAATATAATTCTCTATCTCGTATGAATAACCAGATTTGCTGGTATATATACCATGGTTAGTATAGGGCCAGATATAATTTATAGGCCCATCAGTCCATGGTATATTAAGATCAGTAATCTTCTTAGTTATTTCTGGGGAGAATAGGGGATTAATCATATCAACCTTCCAAGTTTTTGTATTAGTGTTTATCAAATCAGCTACAAATTTAGGGAAAGTGGGCTCTTCACTATAGTGGAGAGGTTTAGGGAGATAAGAACCAGCCCAGTTGTCTTCCCAAATGGAAGTGTAATGCCCATCTCCTATGGGTTTAATAATGTGCTGTTTCAGTAATTCTCGACCCTTAACAATGCTATTCCAGGTCCAAGAGGCACCACGAATCTTAGGAGAATTTAGGAAGTCTTTTTCATTAAAGTAGAGGCCTTTAAGGACAAGGTGTACTAGAGAGTCAGGATTATTAAGGAAGGACCATGCCTGTTTAGCTAATAAAGACAAATTAAAGACTTCCAGATTTTTAATACCGAGCCCACCATGGAATTTCGGAGAGGATATTCTGTTCCAACTTAACCAGTGGATGCCTAAGTGTTCCTCTCTACCCCATAGAAATTTGCTTGTAAGCGAATTAATTTTTTTAATAATTCCTTTAGGTATAGCTAGGATGGACATGAAATAAGTAAGGAAAGCATGAATAATCGAGGATATCAAGGTTGATCTTCCTGCCAGGGATAGGAGAGATTGTTTCCATCCACTAAGTTTATCAGCAATTTTAGATACAATAGTATCCATTGCCTTAGTTTTCGAATTACACCACTCAGTTGGGATACCTAAATAGAGACCTAAGTCACTAGTAATAGGCATGCGAAATGCATCTTCAAGTTGGATTTTCATATGTGGGGTAGTATTTGGACTTAGAAGGATTGAGGATTTATTACGATTTATTTCCAAACCTGAGGCAAAACAGAATCTATGTAGAGTCTCTCGAAAAGCATGGATTTCAGAAGCAGAGTTTTGAAGAAAGAAAATTGAATCATTCGCAAAAAGCAGATGATGAATTTTGGGGCTTACTCTGCTCAATTTAACACCTTTAATCAATCCATTCTGAACATCTTTCTCAATAAGGGATGAGAGTAGATTTGAGACTATAGTAAACAAATAAGGGGATAATGGATCACCCTGGCGCAATCCACGAGAAGGTTTGAAAGAGCTAGAAGGGTGACCATTCAAAATAATATTAAAACTAACATAAGTTACACAATTTTTAATGAAGGACACCCAATTCGCAGAAAAGTCCATTTTAGCCAATAAGGAGAAAAGAAAGTTCCAGCTTACTCTATCGTAAGCCTTATGAGTATCAGCTTTAATGATAGAAAAGCTATTTCTGGAATTGGCTCTAAGATGTTTTAGCTTGTGAATGACTTCGTGTACAATTATAATGTTATCTTGGATCAACCTTCCTTTAATGGAGGCAGATTGGCAGGGGGATATAATCCTAGGGATAATAGCACTAAGTCTCAGAACCATTACTTTAGACAGGATTTTATAAAGGAAGTTTGTGCAGGATATAGGTCTAAACTGGTTTATCTTCTGGGGATTTTTACATTTTGGGATCAGGATAATATTAGTTTCATTTATTTTATCCAAAGGAATAGAACCAGCGAGAATCCCATTACAGATAGCTAAGATATCTGATTTGAGTAAATCCCAATGTTGGTGGAAAAAGGCTCCAGGGAGCCCATCAGGACCTGGAGATTTTGAGGGATGTAGCTGCCAAGCAGCTGATTTCAATTCATCTAAGGTAATAGACCTCATAAGAGAGGTATTCTATGCTTCAGTTATAAGGGGTTGAATATGACTCAAAATGGGGTCTATAGCCCTAAGTCCAGGATCTTGATAAAGGTCATTGAAAAACTCAGTTACATGATCTTTAACTCAGAAAAACCAACTGTCCATGAATTGTCTTCTTTACGAAGACAGATAATAAGGTTTGAAGCTCTCCTAATTCTAGTAGATAGATGGAAAAATTTGGAGTTTTTATCCCCCAGTTTTAGCCATCTAATACGAGATCTCGTAGCCCAGAATTTCTCCTCTAAGGACCAATATTTTTCAATTTCAGAAGAAATTGAGGAGAAAAGATCAGACAAGGATTCATTGGGTTGAAGAGGGGGAGGACTAGAGGACATAAGCTTTTCAAGTTTACTGGTTAAAAGATTAATCATAGTAGCATTGTTCCTCAAATTGATTTTTTTCCATCTCATAATGGTTTTTTTACATCTAATCAAACGTTTAGCCAATTTAATATGGGGAGAACCACTAAAATTAACTGAACTGGATAGGCAAGTATTAATAGCAGTTCTACAAGTTGGGATTTTTAGCCAATTTGGATCAATTTTTAAATTTTTTCTAATATTTGAAGCAGGGGGATCATATAGATGAAGGATCATTGGGGAATGATCCGAACCAATAGGGGGAGCATTGTGAATCCAGGCTTCAGGAAATGTATTAATCCAAGTAGGGGATCCTAAACCTCTATCCAATTTTTGAATTATAAGATCTTCATTATCTCTATTATTTCTCCAGGTAAAAGAACATCCTTTAACAGGGATTTCAGATAGCTTATTTAGGGAAATATAATCATTGAAGGTGCGCATTTCAGATAATGTTTTAGGATTTCCCCCAATTTTTTCCTGTTGGTATCTAATATCATTAAAATCTCCTATAAATAAGTTAGGGGAATCAGGGTTCGCATTTGTTTTAGAATTAATAAAGGCCCATAACTTATCTTTGTTTGCCTTATCAGGGATTGTATAAATAAAATTTAAAGACCAAGCAATGCCTTCAGTGTTCAAAAAAGAAGCAGAAATATGATTGTCATCAGAAGAAGTTACCTCGCAATCAACGTTTTCCATGCCAAACAAGGCTAGTCCTCCAGAAAGTCCAACAGGATCAACACTCCATAAAAGTTTTATTTTTAGCTTCTTCGCAAGTAGTAGCAGCTTTTTTCTTTTAGTCTTAGTCTCCGAAAGACCAAGAACCTGGGGTTTTTCCCTAGAGATAAGCTCCCTAAGGTTTTGGACCGTCAAGGGGGACCCCATCCCTTGACAGTTCCAAAATACCCCTATCATTTATCTTGTGGGGGTTGCGGTTTGCAACCACCCACGTCCACGGGAGCTATCATTTGAAGAGGAGGGATATTTGCAGCAATCTCTAAGAGGGGAACTTCAACCAGCGTATCTTTATCCTCACTATAACCTACCATTTCTTCATGAGTAATCTTTCTCTTCTTCGCGCTCTGACTCATCTTCGAATTAGAAGGACCAACCATACCAACAGCTATGTCCACCAACTTTGGATCACTTCCAGGTTTGACCATCTCATCTTTCGCTTGAGGGTTAGGAGTTTGCATTGTAGGATTAGGGAGATTTGATTGATCATTAACTATAGGCGAGATAGCCATTGGGGATTTAGGTTCATTTGGAATCTCATTAATCGGAGGTGGGATACCAGAGGGTAGAGTAGGAGAGATGGAGGGGGATTTCTGATTTTCATTTGAGATGTTTTGATTAGGGGTATGAAAGGTAGTGGGACTATTTGGGATTTCCCCCTCGCTCAGATTTGGGCTCTTAGGATTTGGGTTAACCCATTGGAAGCTAGTTTTACCTTTTGTTGGATTCTCTTTTGACCAAGTGCGAATGGACCATCTCTTGCCAAAAGAAGGATTTGGGCCGGTATTTTCTTGAATCTTATTGGGCCATGGAGTCCAATCTTCATCTGCATTATAGTTTTTGCGCTTGGAGCCTGATGCTTTATAACCTTTTGGCCCAATATTACCCTTCGTGGGCCTCTGATTGCCTTTAGTGGACCCACGAGTAGAGATGGGTCTTGCTGACTCAGCCTTATCTTCAAACTTAGCAGTAGGGGTAATAGCGGTATTTTCTAAAGTAAGGGGATTAGGAAACATAACGATACCTTGTTCAGGTACAGAGGGACATTCCTTATTTTGGCCCGTAATAGCTTTTCCTTTTCCAGTACCAAAGGACACTGCATCTTTTTTGTCTCGTCTGTCACTTGGACCAATGTTCGTACGAGGTTGACTCGTGTATTCTGCCGACCAGCTCTGTCTTGAATCGCCACTATCAGTGAACAACTTGGATGGATCATCAAGATCATCCATGATTTGGACCTTAGCACCTCGACCTTTAACTGGATCTACTGAAAGCCAATCTCCGTATCTGAGTCTGACCATGCCTCTCACGCGCTTAGCTTCCTCCTTGAATAAACCACAGTCACTCGTGATATGATTGAGCATACCACAGTAGTGGTAAAACTTACTAAGCTTTTCATATCTCATACGAATCGTAGCTTCTGGTAGGGATGGTCTTTCGAGCTTAAAAATAGATAACAAGGGATTTTTCACTTTCCATAGAACACAAATCCTCAACTGTTTTTTAGTTTCTATGGAGTCTTCGATATCGTAAGCAAGAAGGGTACAGTCGAGATTTTTGCTTATGTCAACAGCGTTATCCGGTGTAACAAAAGCCGGAGGGAGATCTAGCAGCTGGATCCAGAGGGTAGCCATTGAAAAATCTGCTTCTGCTAGCGACATCTTAGGATGCCATGCATGGAGGATTAGCATATGACCATTCGCTGACCAAGGACGGAAATGCCAAGTATTGAGCATATCCTCCTTAGTTTCGAATGCCAAAAAAAAGGTATTAAACTCTGCTGGGAGTACATGCATGGGCTTTCTGAGCCCCCAAGAACGATTAGCAGCTATTTCTACCGTATAGGGGTTGATTTCTTGAGGTGTGAGGATCTTAGCTAACAGCATGTTTCGATGATGATATACCTCGTGATCTTGAAATTTTGGGGTAAGTTTCATAGTTTTCACAGGAAAATCCGCCATTGTTGCAGAGAGAGAGATGGGGTAGCTGAGAGGTTTGAGGTGAGAGGAGAAGATGAAATGAGATGAGAGTGGAGAGTAGCGTAAGTAAGGGTTGTAAATTTGGGTTTCCAATAAGGTGAAAAGCTTTGTATCTTCTCGAGAACACTAGATAGGATTTATAGAACCACACAAAGTTTTGATATAGGGATTAAAGCTAGAAATAAACTATTACGGCTAAACTAGGGATGATCAAAGAGGCTTGACAAAAAAAAAGTTAAAAGTAAGGGTAAATAAAGTAAAGTAGAGGATTAATATCTATTAAAATGGGATAACCAAGGGGAGAACAATCATTAAGAGGGGAGAGGATCAAGATCATGCGTAAGTAGGCATAGGATTATCTAGGGAACCATGATCTCTTGCATTGGGAAAGAGGAAACTCCATTTTTGCTACAAAAGCTTTTTTAGAGAGAGAAAGTTTTAGAGAGAAGGGAGAGAACTTTTAAAGTATGACTGATGCGGAAACTAATTATATGTAGATGAGGACGTAATACCATGCTTGAGAATACTCTCGACCAGCATTACCTAAATAAAAAAAACAACTACAACTCAGAAAAGTCCCAATTTGTTGGTAAGTCCATAAACTTTTTGAAATTGCAAAAAGATTCTTTCTTTCTAGTTAAAGAGCTAACATCAAAAATTGCATCAAGTATATGGATGAATTAACTCTCTAACATACCTTGCACATCAAATCTGACGACCAAAGCATTCAAGTTCTTATGACCCGCAGGGGTGGAGCTCGGAATTATTGATAGGGGGGCCAAGGGGGTTCGGGGGCAACGCCCCGATTTTTTTTTTTTACCGTATTTACACGACAAGTCTATGTATTATGCCAAAATTGCAAATAGGTCCTTATATTATGCAAAAATGCACTATACATCTCTATATTGTGTAAATATTGCAATATAAGTCTCGATATTAACTTTTTAATTAATAAACAAAATAATTTATAGTCTAATAAAATAAATTTTAAAGTTAGGAGAGATCAAATGAATGTTTTTAAAAAATATAAGGGTTAATTACTCATAAACTTTTTTTTTTAAAGATAGTTATAGATTTTTTTTTTAAATTCGGGGGCCATGGACCCCCCTAGCTATACCACAGCTCCGCCCCTGATGACCCGCATTGCTATAACTCCATTGAAGAACAACAGACCACTCCCTTAGCTAAAAGTTTATATTACCTTTCGAAAGCATTTTACTCAAAATCCTGGAAGTGAAGTTGCATAAGAATCAATGCTCATTCCCAAGTAATCAATTTGTCTTTGGTAACTAGTCTGGCAAGACAAAGCTAGCCAAAGTATAAAGTTGTGTCTTGGTATTACCTACCCAGTTCCAAATGATCTCAAACCACTCAACAATATGTGGTTTGATAGCATCAAAAGTATCTGTAGAATTGAATTTGCCAGTTGAAGAAGCTAAACCAAATTATCTTGTCTCCTTGTTTTGCATTTGGCTTCAAATTACCCATTATAGAACACACTCTTAGACATGAAATTTACACTCAATCCCAAATCATATAAAAAATTGTTGCAAATGTACCACAAAATTTGATTGGAAGGTAAAAAACCCTTGGATATTTGAGCTTTATTGGTAACTTGCCTTGTATCTGTTGATCAAATGAGATTTTATCCAAATGATGACCATGTTTACGATGACAGTGGATGACTCAATTTACAAAAATGATTCGAGTATTGATACGTTTATTCTATTTATAAAGATTAACGTAATATATTCATCTGGTTAAAATCATTTAAAATTGAATGATAAATTGAGTCATAGAATTTAAAGAAATTTAAAGAAGAAGAAAAATAATAATATATGTTATTATTATTTTGGGCTAGTGAGCTTTTGGACCAGACTTTTATACCATCTGAACCAGCCTATGCTTTGGTCTTCTATTGTAAACTTTGTTTCTTTTAATATAACGTATCTTCAAATGAACCATCACAACTCTTTTCCAAATCCATCTTTTCACTTTCTATAAATAGTTGGCCAACTCAACCATTCCATTCATTCATTTTTCCAAAGTATTAAAATTATAAGAGAGATAGAAAGAAGCAGCATTATTAGGTTCGTTGAAATTCTTAAGAATTCGTGTGTCAGTTTCTTTTGAATGGCTTTGTCGTTGTATCTTGGAGGTTGAAACCAACAAACGTAAGACACCAGTACGTGGCATAAATACCTTAAAGACATCGGATCCAATCTGAGCCTCGAGAAGTAAAGTTAATTATTTATTTACTTTTATTTTATTTCTACATTAGTTTTTATATTGTTTCACTGGTTTATACAAATAAAACATAACCGTACCTTGGCGGATATCTCCTCAGTTAATGTCACGGTCTGTAAATTTACTCTTTTTGGAGAGTGTCTCCTTGAAAAATCTCAAGTACTTGTCCACTTTTATCCTAGGTTGTAGATCTCCCCGCCTAGGCGTCAACTCCCCCCCTCAGCCGCTTACGCCTAGTTAAAAATCTAGGCGTTTTTACCTAGCGCCTTAGTCACCGTAGAATAGGCGCCTAACCCGTCTAGGCGCCGATTAATGGAAAAAAATGGTCGCCTAGGCGCCGATTAATGGAAAACATGCTAGCATAGGCCTTTTTGTTATTTTTCTTATTCTCGAGAATTCCTCAGTTGATATAACTCAATATTTAGTTTTTTATATTTACTATACTGTTGTTAGATGAAGTTTATGACTTAAATGGTTAAAATTGCTATAATTACTACATTTATATTACTAAATATACAAAACCACACAGCGGGATTCATAACCGTATAATTCCGCCTAGGTCCCGTATTAATCTCGCATAGGCTCTAGGCCCCGGTCGACCTAGGCTGCGAAGCCGAGATCTACAACATAGCTTTTATCATGGTCTCGAGTAGGGGAATGGTGATCTTGAGTTGTCTCAACATCTCGTTGAACTTCTTGTACTAGGATTCATCATTCTTCTTGGCGACCCTTGATGGAAACGGTGATGGTGGACGTTATGGTGGTGGTTCCACTCTCAGCTTCTCTTTCACTTTCGTAGTTTTCACTGACTTCTCGACATTTTGTCTACCACATCTTCCACTCAAACTTCAACTATTACCTCATCTAGAATTAGCTTGAGCAACTCCTTCTCTTTGGCGATATGTGCCTCATTCGACACAGTCGGTAGTGGTGCTACGATCTTTCCACTCTGAAGGCCGATAGCCTTACACGATTCATACCCACCTCTATCCTCACCATTGTGAAGCAACTTGATTTCACTATTTGTACCTTGCGTGAGTTGCCCTTGTTGTAGTTGTTGAACAACCTTGGCAATTTGCGTCGTTCGTTGTCCTAAGATTTTCAACGTGGCATCGTAAGAATTCAGCATCTCTTTGATCTCATTTAACTAATTTCTTGATGATAGAATGAATTTGTTCAAAGTGACTTCTAAATTCTTAGTAGTGATACCTTCTTGTGGATGGTAGGGAGTGCTTCTAAGTAAGATTCTCTGTGTACGCATCAGACATAGGTCATGGTGGAGTTTGAATACTGTAGCACCATGATAACAGTTTGAATACACTCATCATCGTGTTTTTGAGGTCTTGGTTGGTAGTCGTTTGCTTGAGGAAGCAGCACCATGATAATTTCCTCTACTACCCCAAAACCTCCTTTGAACCCATCTAAAAAGTTCCATCCCTACCTCAAATCAACCACCCTACAAAATCTATTATATCCAAAATATCTCTACACTCCATAAAATATCTGCCCACCATAAAATTGCCTCCACAACCACCATAAATTCCCAAAATCCACAAAATTTATTTACCCTCTATCCCAAATTTCTCATCCATTACTTCATTTTCCACGAACTCACTTCATAAAAAACCATCCCAACATCAATTCCATACCCAAGAATATCACAAAAACACAAAACATCCATAAATTTCTTCAAAATTTCTCCAAACCCCTAACCCTGAAAAGTAATTTTTTGAAGAAAGTAAAGGTTCTAGGGCCATCGGGTATCATCAAAGACACAAATTTCACAACCTTTCGACTCAAATTCATATGGTAAATAGCTCGATCTTCACTTTTTCGTACTTTGGGAAAGTTAGAGATTTTAGCTTGAATATTGTGGAAATAGTGGATATTGGTTGTCTTAGAATATTGGTGCTATCTTTAGGCATGTGTGACTTTTAAGGGGTCGTTCAAATTCCTCCAATTTTTCTAGCAAAGCTTTTTCGGTGATTTGTGGAATATTTTATTTTTTATGAATAGGTAAGAGATTATATTCGTGGAGTTGTGTGTTTAAGAAGTTGGTGAATTTTGAGTTCAGGATTGTGGGATTGGGTGGACTTTGAGTTGCGGGTACCTCAATCTTCTTGTAATTTTTCTGTGCTTAAGGATATTATGTCTATATGTAGACGACATGATTATCTTTGGAACTAATATGCTAGTCTTTAATGATACTAAGTACTTTCTATCTTCTAGGTTTGGCATCAAAGATATGGGAGAATTAGATGTTATCCAGTGGGTTAAGATCGTCCAGAAGGAGAATTACATATCCCTTAACTAGACATTATTTCGAAAAGATGTTGAAGAAGCTCAGCTCTTTTGATGTTGTGACTATTAGAGCTCCATATGCCCTTAGTATTCACTAAAGTAAGATTAATGGAGATGTTTTGTCCCAAAATGAATATGATAAGATCATAAGAAGTGTGATGTTTTTAATGAACTACACTTGACCTAACATTTTCTACGACATGAGTAAATTTAGTCTTTATACTCATGATCCAAAGTAGTGATCATCAGGTTGTACTTCGGCGATTGGTGTGGTACTTGAGTAGCGCTATAGATCTAGTCTTTCATTTTAACAAGTTCCTTGTTGTTCTAGAGGAATATTGTGATGCAAACTGGATATCAAATAATGAAAAGTTAGCTGCACTATTGGATATGTGGTTTCCCTAGGTAGGAGAGTTGTATCATGGGAGTCTTCTAAATATACTTGTATAGAACGATCTATTATGGAGTTATAGTTCATGGGAATAGAGTTGTTAGGGAAAGAAGTTGAATGGTTGAGAAGCGTCCTTGCATATGTGCCATTATGGGAAGAAAACTTCGTTCTTGTTTCCCTTCAATATGATTTGCAATTAGTGATCAAAGTCGCTCATAATAGCGTCTATAATGAAAAATAGAGGCACATTTTCATCAAACATGCAAGGAAGTTACTGAAAAATTGTGTAATAGAATTAGAATATGTAAGATCAGAGAATAACTTAATTGTTCCATTTACTAAAAACTTTACTAGGAGAGTAGTCCTGGAGACGTCTAAGGGAATGGGGATAAAGCATATTGACTGAAAGAGAGATCGTTTGGTGAACTAAATTTATATCCTTATGGAGAATTATATTGTACACAAGTTTGAGTGTGTAAATTTTATAAAGTCACAGCTCGAGCAGGAGGTCTTATTGAAATAGACTTGATAAATTCACTGATCTTGGACTTATAGTTAAGTCTTGCTCTTAATGAGTTTATAAAATTTTGAGGTAGTCCTATTGGGATTGACTTGATGAACTCACTAACACATATTAAGGTTGAGCTTTATAGCTCTTAATGATTTCAAATCCCAAGAGGGGCAGTCTACAACTGTTAGACATTTTTGAAATCAAATATGTGAGTATAAAGGTGGGTCGCCTTTTAAAGAGATATGAGTTGGTTTCTTTAGATTACTCACAAGAAACAAGGTATACACATGTCTTTCTTAAACATGTGTGTGATAGTATCACTCAATTTTGCTTGAAAAATGAGTTACGTATGTGTTATGGGGGTCTTAACTGGAGAACGTCTTCACTTCACTATGTATCAATCCCAATATTTGTTGATTGGATATTGGTACTTGAGTACAATTTGACCCATCTTCTGCCTAATAGTTCTCTTTGTCACCTTCTTGGCATCACCTTCTTGGCATCCGATAGCCATGTACGGGGTATTGTTGAATTATTTACTAAAATATCATTCAGGTGGCATGGCTATTAATAGTTTTGTGACTTTTAGATTTTTCAAAGGTTTTAGGCTCCTACATTGGTGAAAAAACTTTTACTTTTATTCCTTATATGCAAATGAATTATATTACCGTCCAAAAAGAATAAACATCCTACAGTGGAGCCTTCTGGTTAAACCCCATACACATGCCACCACTACCGCTCGCCTGACATGACTCTAACTCTGGTGACATCTCGGTGTGAACGTGGTCTTCGGGAGTTGGGAGAATTGAAAAATAAAATTTAAGAACTTTTAAATACGGATTTTTATACCGATAGTTGGGTTATAATGTTTTTCTGCTCTCTATTGCATAAAGCTTTTGATCCAGAAGTTAATTCTCCTTCCCATTATATTTGCCTCACCGTTTGTTAGTTGCACACTCTAACTAGACACGTTTTAAATATATCCTTCTAGAATTTATCTCCAGGTTCATTGATGACTCTTCACAAGATAAATACGTATGGAGTTAATGCCACAATTGACGTGTCCAGATAATACAGTAGATATGTCTATTATCTAGGACACACTATTTTGGTTTTTTATGCTCCTTGGTAATATATCAGTAATTAAAAGGTGATGTTGGAGCTATTTCAAAAAGTTACCATATTTAGAATCTAGCAAAAGAAGAAACGAAAGTTGGACCTTGACCAAAAATTAAATGACACAACTTGGACCAATTTCACCAACCCAGAAGAAGCCAAAATTTGACCCTTATATAGGATCAAAATTCTACGATTCGGAAGTAAGAGAGTCCAAGAAATAAAAGTTGTCCAAAAATAAAAGAGTCCAATGAAAAAAAGACTCCAAAAAAAGAATAAAGTTTAATAGATAATTACAAGATTAACTAATTAGTTTTATATTATTCAATAGTTATCCATTAGTCGTTTAAGTCTTAAACCAAAGAACATCTATTATATTTTTTATAAACAAAACTAGACTTAGCCTATTTTAGTTGGTAAAATTGATGAGTAGCTAACTCAGCCACTTAGGGTGGCAATCTAGGATCATTGTTACCCTCTTACAATAATAAATTAAATATTGAATTTTCTAATTTACAAGCATGCAATCTAGGATCATTGTTACCCTCCGTAAATTCTGATTGGTTTAGTTATTAGTTATGATAAATTAATTAATATTTTTATATTAATAGGATTCTAATGACAGATCAGTTACACGGTATCAAAAAATAAAAATTATGTACAATGGTCTAAAGAAGAGAATAATACTTTATTAGAATGCGTGGTGGATGCTACCAATCAGGGTTGGAAGACTAAACAAGTAAACAGTAGAAGAATATATGCTACCGATGAAGTATGGAATGCATATATTAAGATGATATGTTTAAATACTACTAAAATATACAAGTTCTTTAACTAAAAATACTTTTTTCCTAGGCTCATCCAAAAGACGTTGAGTTAAACTATACACCACATGACATTGATGTTGGAAACAATGTAGCAGTTGGAGAAAAATCAACTGGATTGGACAGTGTTACTAACACACGTATCTTAGGTGTTGGGGGAAATAATGACAAATCGACAATATGATGCAGATAGTAATACCTTCATAGGACAAACTCATAGTGATTCACCATCTCATCACTCATCGCCGCTCCAATCTCAAGAAATTGTTAAATTTTCTATACATAAATCAATTCAAAAAGAAGTAGAACTGGATTTGAGAGAAACTACTCTCAAAGTAGCATGATGGAGAAATTTGATATAATTTTTGCTAGTTTTAAAGGAATATACAACTTGCTAGAAAAGAGAGAAAATGAGAGACAAAAGGAGAGAATACACGATATGGGCTATTAAGAAAATTCTGAACTTTGACAATGATACTCGTTTTAAGACGATTGAATTGATTGATAACAAAACAAGAAAATATATGTTCTTGAGGATGTCTCCTGAAGAACGATCAGGTTGGATATTCCATAAAATCAAATTCCTTAATTATTATTTTAAAACCTTTGATAAATTTGGTTTTGAATTTTTCGTTAAATATTTTTTGTTATTTTGCTATGAGAATATTACTCCCTCCGTCCACTTTTATTTGTCTTTCTTTCTAAAAAGAGGTGTCCAACAATATTTGTACTTTTACATCATCAAGACATCTTTTTTTCAATTTTTCCAATATTACCCTTAATTAGTTAACTTAAAACAATGGTGCAATAAATGACCTTATACATGATGAATAGAGGTAATATAGTAAAAAGGAGGTGTATTTAATATCTTTTTTAATTTTTGTGTCACAAAAAGTAGGACAAATAAAAATGGACGGAAGAAGTATAACTGAATTTTTAATTTTATTTTTAGAGGATAATCGTTTGATTTGGAAAATTATATTATGTTATCCTTGTCACAAAAATGTTGGACTACAAAAATAGGAGATTATCAAAATTTAAAAGATTAGACTCTATTAAAATCTATTAATATCTATTAAATACTAGCATAACAATTCGTCAAACTCTACAATAAAATAAAATTAAAATCTTTTAAAATCTAGATAGAATTAAAACAACCAATAGACTTTACAAAGTCAAACTGAACTAAAAAACAATTTAATTGGTACTTAAAATTTTCAGATAAGAGTGATAAATGGGTGAAACAAAACAGAGTGATATATATTTTAACTGAACCTTCAACATACAAAATTACCAAATAAATTCCTACTATGCTCTTCAATCTTCATCCCCACAAATCATCTATAAACATATCCAACTTGTCTAGTAACACTTCTTTTACATCCAAACCATTTTTCCGAATACAACAAAGAGTCTCAAGACTTGCATTTGAGCTATCGCATAAGCAAAAAGAATCTCTCGACTTTCGTTTAAACTATTGCACAAGCAAAGATCACATCACTATTATCCAGTAGCAGTAGATGTTGATGTACTATACTTATGTTTAAGGTAAGCCTTAATAAAAGGATCCAATTCACCATCCATTACTGCAACAATATCTGTAGATTCATATCCTGACCTTACATCTTTCACCAACTTGTACGGATGAAACACATAGTTCCTAATTTGTTGACCCCATTCCGCTTTCACAATGTCGCCTTTAATTTGTCTAATCTCTGTCGCCCTTTGCTCTTCCGCTATTACTAATAACTTAGCTTTTAATCTACTCATTGCTTTAATCTTGTTTGCTAGCTGAGATCTCTCTTCTGTAAAGTATACATTTAGATTCGAATATGACTAACAGAATATCATTTTTTGAGAGAGAGTATTAGACCTGTGCAACGAAGTGTTACACCAGTGGGTATGTGAGTAATTCGAACAGCAGTTTCGACTTTATTCACATTTTGTCCTCCTTTACCACCTGCTCTAGAGGTAGTAATTTCTAAATCTTCTTCAGGTATTTCAACATTTAGTGACTCCTCAGGGATAAGTGGCATTACCTCCACTCCAGAGAAGCTTGTCTGAAAATCATTTTAATTAAAGAAAAAAGTATTTTTTGCGCAAGAAAACAATAATAAAAACTATACCTGGCGTAAGCCTTTGGAATTAAAAGGAGACTGTCTCACAATCCTATGTGTACCTTTCTCCCCAGATAAATACCCATAAGCATATCTTCCTTCAACTTCAATAGTAGCTGATTTAATTCCAGCTTCTTCTCCCATTGACTTTTCAACAACTTTTGATTTATATCTTTGTTTCTCACTCCATCTTAAATACATCCTGAGAAGCATATCAGCCCAATCCTGTACTTAAATATATCATTTACCAACTAAATTAAATTAAACTTGAGATGGATTTGTATTACCTGTGCATCAGTACCACCTGCACCTGCTGATATAGTAATTACAGCTCCTTCTTTATCGTAAGGTCCAGAAAGAAGTTGTGTCAATTCAAATCGATCCAATGCTTTATTCAATTCCTTAAGAATACTAGCAGCCTCTTCTAGAAGCGCTTTATCAATCGAATCCATCTCCTCAGTAAGCATAACTATGGTTTCTGCATCTTCAACCTGTGTTTTAAAATCATTGAGAAGATTAATTTTATCTTTGACATCAGTTAAACCCTGAAGAGTTTTCTGAGCTTGAGCACGATCGTCCCATAAAGAGCTATCTGCTCCAGCTGCCTCTAAATTTGCAAGCTCATCTTCAAGTTGCTTTAAACCAGCACTTGCTCTGATCTCTTCAACACGTTCTGAGATAGTCTCGATATCTTTTCTTAACGTGTAGAAATCTATCAAGTGATTCACATCAATAATGAGTACACAATAACATTTATAATAAATTGTAAATTTTTGTTAAGTATAAGTAGTAAGAGCATAATGGACTACACAACAATATACCTTGCATTGCCCATTCACTTGTTTCGGTACTAACACCTGCATCAGGTGCTGCATATGCGACTTTACCACCTTTCACTTAAAAACAAACAAACCCGATATTGAAAACCAACAATTTCACGGTCACGCGAACAAAAAATAAATGAAATTTCACTCATGAAAGTACTCATATAAAACATTTTTAGTAGAGAAAGAGTTGATACTAACGTACTTGTTACATAATGTTATATAATACATATCAAACCAAAACTACAAGGTGTAGCTTAGATATGGGTCGGACTAATCCTAAGTAGCTAATACGGTACAGTAACGGTTGCAAGGTTAATAATCACTGTATGGAACTTGTAGCTAGTGTCTCAGTAACCCATAAATTTGTTGCTAGTGATTACTTAATCACTCCAAACAAGGACTGATGCTACTAATCCTACCTATAAAACGTGTAGGGAACCTTGTAAGAACCTATTCTTTTCAAAAAATATAAGACAGGCACCAAAAATAGAATGCGCATAATATGTTTGGGAGAAGTTCAAACCCATTTTCTTGAGTTTCAAACCATAGGGTCGTAAAAAAAAATCGAAATTACTTGAATTGAAACGAATTTGATGTGTAAATGAAAAAAAAAAAAAACTTCATATTTAATGGCAGGTGCGGGAAATTAAAAGAATTGAAAAGAGTTTATCACTTACCAAAAGATATAGGGTAATGAGAAAAAGTTGTTAAAGGTGAAGAAGTAAAGAAGGAAAGATTGTGATGATGGAATATAGAGGAGGGTGGGAATTTTTTGGTGGAAGTTGGAAGTGTGTTGGGTGCATTTAAGATTGCTGATGTAATTGGGTGTCTTGTAAAGCTCTGCAGCACCAAACCCTCCATTAATGGTTTTCTTTCTTCTTCCCTGTAATACAGAGGGAGAAAAGTGATGGAGAGTAGATAAGCTGCACCCTGCAAGTTTTATCGGAAGAACGATAGAAGTAAAAAATAAAAAAAAGTTTATCTTCTTCAATTTTTTTTTTTTTTTTCCAAATCAAGTTCTTTTATTTTATTTTACTAGTAAAGAAACACAAAATGCCACAAGTGGTAAGCATGTACCTAGTCTAGAGAATCCGGTCCTTACATGAAACTAGCCCAAAACATTTTTGGCCCTCCGTCTAGCGAAACGCGTAGTTCTATCAGCTAACTCGTTGCGTCGTCTCGGAAGATGGAGGAAAAACATGTTGTCATGCGTTCCTTCGATCGCACCAATCTTAGAACAGTACAGGCGGAATGACCACCGCGCTGCTGACGGTGACCTTGTACCCAAATTAATTCCATGGTTGTCAGAACCGATGATAGTATTGACTCCCGGAGTATCCTTACACGTGATGGCAGCATCCAGCACTGTCCTCACTTCCCCTTCCGTCGCCCTTTCTACCGAGCAATATTAAGCAGTAATACATCTCCTTCCATTTCTTTTGTCAAGCCTCCCGATACCGATGCATGCTGGTTCGGTCGCAAAAATGAAAGACGCAGCACACGTGATTACAACCTGCGCATTTTGAAATTATACGTCATTCAGATTGGGGATATCTGCATTTTATTTCCTGTTAACAGAGTGTTCGCCATAATGTTCCACTCGTTTCCAAAAGATCGTTCATACCACTATTCATATCATGAATCGCATTCTCCGATTCCAACATCACTTTCTTGTGAATTGACTTCATTTTACACTTCCCTATGTTCCAGATCATTGATAGTATATCCCCATGGAGTTTGCTTATAATCAAGATAGGTAGTTGAGTTGAAAGAAGTGGTTACTAAATAAAAGAGCTTACTAAGCCAAATTTGGATGATGTGATAGTGGAAGTCTGGGTTGATGATGCCGACAAAGTGATTGAGAAATCGGTTGACGAACTGAAGGTTCAAAAATGAAGAAAGTTGAATCTTGACCATAAGAAGCTCATGCACCACCATACCCATCGAGAGTTGTGAAGGAAGTTAGAGCTAAACTCGTTGAATATCAATGGGTATTAGAAGAACTGGAAACACCTCCACCGTCAAAGACAAACAACAAATATCTTGGGTGTAAGGTGTTACACCGCAAAAGCAAGGAGACAAGGAGGGGAACGTGTAATTAAAGAGAATATAGAGTTTATACCTTACAAGAAGGACATCAGATATTAATTGTCAAGAATGTGTTTCATCATGAGACTAAGACGGGGAAACGGGAAAACTACTCGCCCCCTTTCAAAGATCGATTAAATGTGGAAAAATCCCCAAGCTACCATTCTGAGGAGAAGGCAAGTATAAGCGGAGGAATACCGCAAGGGTCTCAATAGAATTTTCGGGAAACTTTTCATGTCGATTTTAATGACGTGATAAATAAAAGTGTTTCTTGGGAGGCAACTCAATGTCAAAAGGATAAAAACATGTTTCTATCGCTTTTCTCAAGTTAGTGTACACTATTTATAGTATTTTAAAGTTTAATTAGTGTATATTACACGTAACGAGAAGGGTACTGGATATTATATGATGCTCAGATCAAAATAGGCGAGGTCCGAGGTCGAAAATGAAGGTTAGAACGGAGAAACAGTGAAATACAAGAATATTGGACTAACTATTGGAAGAAAGTAGCCTGATAGGTCTAGAGAAATATTTTCGAAAAATATGAAAAAATAATTTGGTGAATTTCAAGATTTAAGTAAGAAGTTATGCCAACAAAAGAAATGAAATAGGCTCCTACCCGATCCCGCCAGACCGGATCCAATATCGGCGATATTTGACTCGCTGGGATTACAAAAATGGCGACACTGGATTTCAATTATTGATTCAGCCATGAGGTACCGTAAAATCCATTCGTCCCTGATTTGAAATCCGGTCGAGCCGGATAAAAGTTGTTTGGTTTCGAAAAAAAGTTTTTTTTTTGAAATGGTATAACTTTGTACTCTGGTGCCGGAATTAACTTTTTTTGGATTCTAGATCATATATGTGTTCTAGTTATATCCAATGTCACATACCACACCTTGATAGGATCTCTCATCGGAGATTTTTAATATTACACCAACTTCGAAATAAACTGTAAACACTTAGCTAGGAATTTTAGGGAGATATTGGTATCGATGGATAGCTAGAGAAGTCTAGTTTTCAATTCTGCAAACCATGTCTCATTTGAATGTTGTATGAAAAAGTTATGGTCACAATAGCGAGGTGTGATGCTGAAAATGAAGGAGTTTTTCCGAATTTGCATGCCCATTCGGCTCTGAAACGATCCACAAGGCCACGAAACTCCACACACATCATCATGCGAGTGACATGGATAGGGAACATCAACCCTTAACTTGGTGATCGAGAGGTTCTCGTAAAGGTAAGTACTTTTTACTCTCTCGTTACCCTTTGTATATTATATGTTTAGGTTTGCTAAATTCACTTGTTTTTATGAGTCTTTTTCGAGTCATGGAGACAAAAATAACCTTGTATTTGGGGGTGGGGTACTCGTTTTTCTCATCCTCATTTATCTATTTAATGCTTTGAAAAAATGAAAAACCAGAAGAATACAAATAAAACGTAAAAAGTAAAACCTTATATTAATAAATAGGGTTGAATTAGTTAATATCGCTTGAAGGCATGTATAAACAAGTCAATGATATTAATAAGATACTTTTTCTGAATTGACCATATTTGTACTTGAATGCTTGTATGGAAACATGTTTGTGTGGAAAGAGTGATTAGTGACCAATGCATATAAGGGCCTTTAAAGAGAGAATTGAGTAGGTGTGTCGAACATGAGATCCAACCTAGTTGAAAACGTACTTCAGTTGAAACTTTGACGTAAACGAGTTAATGAGATCACATAGTTAGGAATATGACTAGGGCAGATCTTTGTTAGTCGTTTGTTCCTTTTAGCTAGATAAACAAATGAAATGAATTATCACTCTTAGCCTTCTCTAAGCCTTAGATTTTTTTTGCCCCCTTAGTTTTTGTAGTACTTTACCATATGACCAGCCCTCGAGTTACAATACCTCATGAGTATTCATATTCGAGCTTAAGTTTGGGATGGTGGGTATTCATGATTTTGGGATACATTGGATGGTTGTTATGCTTATAAAGTGCTACATGTTTAATGGGATTTGCTCTGATCCTTTCCAAATTCAAGATAAGAAAAAAAAGGTTGAAAAAAGAGGGGAAAGAGAATAAATGAATTAAAAGAAGTCAACTTGAATTCTTACGTCAAAACAAGATTTTCATGTTTGACTTGCAAAAAGAAAAAACAAAAAAGTGAAATTAAAAGAATCTGGCAAGTGAATTATTTGAAACATCAAAAAGAATTGGTTTGTGGGAATTTGGGGATGCGAATTTAATGCATCGATAGCGATAGGGAATGAGTGGGTTTTTCTCGAGCGTAAACTTAAGTTGTTTGGTTAATTTGGAGAGAGTCAAAGGCTTACTCTATATTTTTTCTTAATGGTGTATGTCATTAGTAGGTAATGCAATGATGAATCCAGATGTTATTGTGTTGTTGTGTTGTTATGGCACATGGTGTTTATATTTCAGATCATGTGGTGTCATTATTTTCATATTTTAGATCATGTGGTGTTGTGATACACATATATTTAGAACACATTGTGTTGTCATGCACATATTTTAGACTACGGGGTTGTCATGGCACTTATATTTTAGACCACAATGGGTGTTAGTGTGCATTCCTATAGACCATATGGGATATTAGTGCATATACTTATAGACCAAAAGGGAAAATGTATCAATAACGTTTAAAACATGGGGATTTTCTATTTACTAATTTGTTGGTGTAGATTAATCCAGTCACTTATTCAACAAAGATTATCATCTTAATTATTTCTACGTTTAACTCAACTACAACATAATTCCTCCTTGAATACAAATACAATACGATTTGAAATTAAAATTAAACATTCACTCATTCCTTTTACAAATATGATATCCTTTTAATTAAGGTTTCATTACTTTAAAAGAACCAATATTAATAACATAATATATATACTTAAAGAACAATATTGCAAAGACCAATTTGAACAATATAAAATACAATTTAGCGGGACTGTGGTTACAAATCCAACTCTTTCATCTCCATTTGAACTGATTCTATGGTAAACAATTGCATCCTTTCATGAATTGTACCAATAATGTGTGGCGTAACCTCTTTGCTAATATGAGATGGATATGCAAATTCAGAATAAACCCAACTAAAGAAGTTACAAGATTACATTTAAAGTACGAAATCCCCTTAGTTGACATCTTCTCATCATATAATGGTCCATCGAACGGATCCCTCAAAGACCCATCTCTTGATTTAGTACTAGAATTCGACATTTTTTCAAACAAAACTGCAGATAAATAATTAGTACTAATACCATATAGAACTCAACTCTTAAAGAAAGAAACTTGAACAAATGTATATATTAACAAAATCATATCAATAATTGTTAGACTACAAAAACATAATATTATATATTACATTTATGGACCTTTTATTTTCTTATTAAAACTTTGCAAGCAAACTTTCTCATTCTAACTTTTGCTTTTATTTCGCTAATTCTACTTTCTTATTCAACAAAACTTTTTTATTAAAAGTTTTTTTATCAATCTTTCACTAACAAAAATCATGATATTAAAAGTTCCTATTCTTGGTTTTAAAATCATATAAGGTGGTTGTAAATCGGTCTATATCAAATTTTAGTTTTAATTTTTGTTTCGATTAAGTTTGGTAAGGGAATCAGATATGTGGTCCCCTTTATTTTATGTCGTTGTGCTTAGGTGGTCGAATTACGTCGGAGGTGTTTTCTTTAGAAGTTGGTGTTATTTGGGTATATTTTATCTTTTTAAGTTCTCCATGGCAAACCCACTTAAAAGAATTATGGTATTTTGAGTTACTTTTTGCGTATCCGAGTGAAAGATCCTAATCACAATTAACCAAAAAAATTAATCTCCGTTAACTCTTTACCGATGTCAGACTCAAATGCATAAATTTATTATTTGGATAGTTACTAACGATAAGAGATTTATCTTCTATTATGTTAGTTTTAAAGTTATATTGTTGTTATTGATCAATGTTTTTTATTTGTTTTTAGTCAACTTTGATAATCCTCCTTTCATGTAATGGTTATTGTTATGAATAAAATCATTTTTCAATAACAAAAATTACACTTATGACTTTAACATTTTTTAAAAAAAAATTATCATTTAACATTTGTATAAAAAATCAATTTTAATTTTAATTAGGGTCAATGACCTAAAAAATCAAAATAATATTATACTTGTCTAAAAAAATCATCTATTAATTCAAGAAGCATAGATTACAAATATACCCTTACAATCAAATTAAAAATAATAAATATACTATTAAAATAAAAGATACACCCAAACCAACAACAGTTGCTATCACGATGAGAGTAACCAAAATGCTCGACTAGTTCTTCCTTGGTGGCGATGGGCCCGGTGACGACGGACCAGTTCTGCAGTGCAGTGGAGAAAGGTATGATCTTGCTCCTCCTTCCCCTGAAGGAATAAATGTGAAATCTTCGAACAACTTGTTCACAGTCTCGCTCGCTTGATCAAGAGGAAGAAATCGATGGCGGACCTCTTGGAAACTTCTCCCAATCCGGCGGCGAGTGAGTCACCGGAGTGATTCGAGTTCAACCTTGAGGACTCCTTCTCCCAATTGCTGATGTAATTTGTTGCTTTCTTGTTGTTTATGTTGTTTCGTCTGCCATGGAAGTGTCCTGATCGGTTAATTGCACCATGAATCCCATTGTTATTCTAAAGAAGCCTACGAGTCAAGGTAATTATTGTATATGATAATTAGTTTAAATCTTTTGGGAACACAGTTTTTTGGTATTTTACAGTGGTTTTCTATTGTTTGCAGCTCTGAATCTTCGCTGAAAGATACAACTCAATCTGCTGAGAACGAATTGAAGATAATAACGATTTACCTTTTTCATTGTTAACTAAGACTGCCCACTGAATAAAAAGCTGATGATTGATTAATTTTCATCATTAATTAATGGTTGCAATTGGTATGGATTGCTCTATATAGCTCAAAAGTGATTTTTCTGAAGAATAAAAGTGTATTATTGAAAAAGATTATTATCTATTTGTTGGTGTTCTTTAGCTTGATTAGTAAGTACTAACTGAGGAGATTATTTATTTAAATTATATTCTATTCAGCATACGTTAATCTATAATTAATCAATTTTTAGTTATGTAAGCTCTTTAGCAGCTACCATGATTTGGGAGTGAACTTTAAATGAATCCACAGATGTTTCTAAAATAAAAAAGTGATAGTAATTGATACTATGGTTAATGGTGGCTTCATTTTCCCTGTTATTATGATTATGGAAGTATGAAATTGATTAAAAAGTAGTTACACGAAGAATTCTTTGTTAAAGATTCGAGAAGCTGCTTAATTTCAATCTACCCTCAGCCATTTTTCTCATGCTTTAATAGAGTAATTCAGAATATTTTATCATTCTTGTGGAAATTATTGTAAAGGGTTTGCTTTCAGTGCTTATATGAAGAAGTTACAGTTCTACTAACTTGGTATTTCATAAGTATCTATGTTTGTGTAAAATTTGTCCAAAAGATATGTCTAAAGTGTTTCCATATTATTGTGCACCTTGGTACTGTCAGAGATAAGTTTTAGACCTTAGATGCATATATAAGAATTTTCCTTCTTTCACTAAGAATATTACTAAGCTGAGAATGTGTTTTTTTTGTTGTGCTCAAGGTATCTGCTTTAAATGAAGCTGTTTCAGGAAGCGTTAAGTCTGTATTTAAAGCTTGGGAGGAGCGTTTGAATACTTCTGAGGTAATTTATGCACTAGTCTTGCCTAATTCATGATCTACATCACAAGAATGTATGATATCTATATATAATTATCATTTGTTGAATTAATTTCCGAGTGTTCGTTTGTTCATTAATTTAGTTACTTTGTGTCTAATTCTGTGATCCCCATTACAGGTTCATTTGGAAAGCAATGAAGGTGACCCTGAGTTACTAGTACATATTCCGTAAGTCTTGAATTTGTTCATTTTTGTGATAATATTCTTGTTATTTGTTTAAATTAGTTGGTTATAACTTATACTTATATATTGTGTATTCTTTTTGGACATTGGTACAATATAGTTTTACATCAGATGTTAAGATCAAAAGCATCTCAATAGTTGGTGGTGCTGATGGAACAAGCCCTTCCAAAATGAGAGCGTGAGTTCATCTCTATTCTCTTACTTTCTAAAAACTTCTCTGCTTAATGCCTATAGGTTATGGATTACCTATGTGCTTAATTTTGTAGGTTCATTAATCGAGATGGCATTGACTTTTCGTACATATTATGTAAAATAAGTATCAGTTCAAGGGTATTTATTAACATGTGCTCATTTTGTTATGTAAATCCCGTCACCGCGAAAGATCCCGTCACCGCGAGGAATCCCGTCACCGCGAGGAATCCCGTCACCGCGAGGAATCCCGTCACCGCGAAGAATCCCGTCACCGCGAAGAATCCCGTCACCGTGAAAAATCCCGTCACCGCGAATAATCCCGTCACCGTGAAAAATCCCGTCACCGCGAATAATCTACAACAATATATTTTTTGTTTGTGTCTTTCGACAAACAAATCTAATGACAGTTGTCAGTTGTCGAATTCAATAAGCTTTAATGAATATGACTCCCTTCTTTCCGTCAATGAAAATCATAATCTCTTTTACAAGCAAATCAATATTCTTGTTGATCTAATAGAAAACCGTAATTTATACACTAACAAATAAAGAGCCGATAGTTTTTTCAGCCATACCGAGAACATCATACACTTACACATGACACTAGAGTGTATACCCAACTCATTAATTTCCCTACTCTCTAGCAAATCAATAAAGACTGAAAGCAGTTTCAAGCCAATTAGATGTCCAAAATCCCATCAACAAACTTAATTCCCATTACACATATAAATCCCTTAAGCGGCATAAATCCCATCATCAAAAGTCTAAAATCCCATCAACTAATTTAATCCCATAATATTAAGTCCCATCAGATGTTACATCAACAAACCTAACTCCTTTCACACATCTAAATCCCATCTTCTTAAAACCCATCAGATGTTTACATTCCATCCAAAAGTATATATGAAAAAACTCACAAATTGTCACTAAATGAAAGCAAATCAAGAGCTCGAAAAAAGACTAAGCAACACAAATTTAAATAAGTCGTGAAAGCCTCATAAACAGAATCAGAGAAATCAAATACAACAAAAAGGAAAAATTAGAAAAACATTTTCAAACGTTTAGCTTGAAAATCGAGAGTAAATAAGAAAGTGCAACACAGTTCATAATCTAAAAAAAAAAGCTTTAAAAACTGAATACAAATGCAGCACAATACTTATCTAATTGCGATTAGATTGAAAGAAAATTGTTAGAGACAGAAAAAGGAAAACATTAAGCAAAATTAAACAAAAAAAAGTGAACAAAAACAGTTGAAAACTAAGTGAGAAGGTAGAACAAAGAATGGAGAAGCAAAGAAGAAGGAGGAAGAGAGAGTGAAAAATTGAAGATTATCTCGGTGAAGGAAGAAGAGAGAGTAAGATAGATAAGATTACATCGGTGAAGGAATAAAGAAAGAAAATGAGGCGTTTTAATATTTAGGGTATATATATTAAATAGTTTGTAATATATAAATTAAGTAGGGATATTTTAGTCAAATAATCTCTTAAATAATATAGTTAATGATGTTTTAGGGCAAAGTTTTCTTAATTGGGGTAATTGGGCATAAATTTTATTTTACTTGATTTTTTGGGTCATTATCCCAAAAATGAGACTCAATCGCGATGATGGGACTCCAGCGCGCTGAAGGGACTCATCGCGCTGATGAGAATCAATCGCGTTGATGGGACTCAATCGCGCTGATGGGACCCGCTGATGGGACCCGCTGATGAGACTCAATCGCGCTAATGGGACTCTATCGCGCTGATGGGACTTGCTAATGGGACTCAATCGCGCTGATGGGACTCAATCGCGTTGATGGGTCTCAATCACGCTAATGGGACTCAATCGCGCTGATGGGACTCCATCGCGCTGATAGGACTCAATCGCGCTGATGGGACTCTATCGCGTTGATGGGACTCTATCACGCTGATGGGACTCTATCGCGCTGATGGGACTCAATCGCGCTGATGGGACTATCGCGTTGATGGGACTCTATCACGCTGATGGGACTCAATCGCGCTGATGGGACTCGCTGATGAGACTCGATCGCGCTAATGGGACTCTATCGCGCTGATGGGACTCCATCGCGCTGATAGGACTCAATCGCGCTGATACAACAAAAAGGAAAAATTAGAAAAACAAATTCAAACGTTTAGCTTGAAAATCGAGAGTAAATAAGAAAGTGCAACACAGTTCATAATCTAAAAAAAAAGCTTTAAAAACTGAATACAAATGCAGCACAATACTTATCTAATTGCGATTAGATTGAAAGAAAATTGTTAGAGACAGAAAAAGGAAAACATTAAGCAAAATTAAACAAAAAAAGTGAACAAAAACAGTTGAAAACTAAGTGAGAAGGTAGAACAAAGAATGGAGAAGCAAAGAAGAAGGAGGAAGAGAGAGTGAAAAATTGAAGATTATCTCGGTGAAGGAAGAAGAGAGAGTAAGATAGATAAGATTACATCGGTGAAGGAATAAAGAAAGAAAATGAGGCGTTTTAATATTTAGGGTATATATATTAAATAGTTTGTAATATATAAATTAAGTAGGGATATTTTAGTCAAATAATCTCTTAAATAATATAGTTAATGATGTTTTAGGGCAAAGTTTTCTTAATTGGGGTAATTGGGCATAAATTTTATTTTACTTGATTTTTTGGGTCATTATCCCAAAAATGGGACTCAATCGCGATGATGGGACTCCAGCGCGCTGAAGGGACTCATCGCGCTGATGAGAATCAATCGCGTTGATGGGACTCAATCGCGCTGATGGGACTCAATCGCGTTGATGGGACTCGCTGATGAGACTCAATCGCGCTAATGGGACTCTATCGCGCTGATGGGACTTGCTAATGGGACTCAATCGCGCTGATGGGACTCAATCGCGTTGATGGGTCTCAATCACGCTAATGGGACTCAATCGCGCTGATGGGACTCCATCGCGCTGATAGGACTCAATCGCGCTGATGGGACTCTATCGCGTTGATGGGACTCTATCACGCTGATGGGACTCTATCGCGCTGATGGGACTCAATCGCGCTGATGGGACTATCGCGTTGATGGGACTCTATCACGCTGATGGGACTCAATCGCGCTGATGGGACTCGCTGATGAGACTCGATCGCGCTAATGGGACTCTATCGCGCTGATGGGACTTGCTAATGGGACTCAATCGCGCTGATGGGACTCAATCGCGTTGATGGGTCTCAATCACGCTAATGGGACTCAATCGCGCTGATGGGACTCCATCGCGCTGATGGGACTCAATCGCGCTGATGGGACTCTATCGCGTTGATGGGACTCTATCACGCTGATGGGACTCAATCGCGCTGATGGGACTATCGCGTTGATGGGACTCTATCACGCTGATGGGACTCAATCGCGTTGATGGGACTTGCTAATGGGACTCAATCGCGCTGATGGGACTCAATCGCGTTGATGGGTCTCAATCACGCTAATGGGACTCAATCGCGCTGATGGGACTCCATCGCGCTGATAGGACTCAATCGCGCTGATGGGACTCTATCGCGTTGATGGGACTCTATCACGCTGATGGGACTCTATCGCGCTGATGGGACTCAATCGCGCTGATGGGACTATCGCGTTGATGGGACTCTATCACGCTGATGGGACTCAATCGCGCTGATGGGACTCGCTGATGAGACTCAATCGCGCTAATGGGACTCTATCGCGCTGATGGGACTTGCTAATGGGACTCAATCGCGTTGATGGGACTCAATCGCGTTGATGGGTCTCAATCACGCTAATGGGACTCAATCGCGCTGATGGGACTCCATCGCGCTGATGGGACTCAATCGCGCTGATGGGACTCTACGCGTTGATGGGACTCTATCCCGCTGATGGGACTCTATCGCGCTGATGGGACTCAATCGCGCTGATGGGACTATCGCGTTGATGGGACTCTATCACGCTGATGGGATTCAATCGCGTTGATGGGACTCTATCGCGTTGATGGGACTCTATCACGCTGATGGGACTCTATCGCGCTGATGGGACTCTATCGCGCTGATGGGACTCAATCACGCTGATGGGACTCTATCGCGCTGATGGGACTCAATCGCGCTGATGGTACTCATCACACTAATGGCTTTTTGTAATTACCCTCTTTATTAATTGCAATAAAAACCATGCTAGTTGCAATAAAAAAATTCAATCTCAGTAAATGTGATGTTAAGAACTCGTAATAAACTTCTATCACTAGTTGTATTGAATTCCACCAATATTTTGACAAAAAAATCCCACCAATACAACTATATCCCATCAACTAACGTATAAAATCACATGACGCATATAAATCCCATCACTAGTTGTATTGAGATCCACCAATATTTTGACAAAAAAAAAATCCCACCAATACAAACTATATCCCATCAACTAACGTATAAAATCCCATGACAAATATAAATCCCATCAACTAAATAAAACCCCACCAATACAACTATATCCCATCAACTAACGTATAAAATCGCATGGGACTCGCTGATGGGACTCAATCGTGCTGATGGAACTCTATCGCGCTGATGGGACTCTATCGCGCTGATGGGACTCGCTGATGGAACTCAATCGTGCTGATGGGACTCTATCGCGCTGATGGGACTCACTGATGGGACTCAATCGTGCTGATGGAACTCTATCGCGCTGATGGGACACTATCGCGCTGATGGGACTCGCTGATGGGACTCAATCGTGCTGATGGGACTTTATCGCGCTGATGGGACTCAATCGCGCTGATGGGACTCTATCGAGCTGATGGGACTCTATCGCGCTAATGGGACTCTATCGCGCTGATGGTACTCAATCGTGCTGATGGAACTATATCGCGCTGATGGGACTCTATCGCGCTGATGGGACTTTATCACGCTGATGGGACTCTATCACGCTGATGGAACTCTATCGCGCTGATGGGACTCAATCGTGCTGATGGAACTCTATCGCGCTGATGGGACTCTGTCGCGCTGATGGGACTCGCTGATGGGACTCGCTGATAGGACTCTATCGCGCTGATGGGACTCACTGATGGGATTAATCGTGCTGATGAGACTCTATCGCACTGATGGGACTCGCTGATGGGACTCAATTGTGCTGATGGGACTCTATCGCGCTGATGGGACTCACCGCGCTGATGGGACTCACCGCGCTGGTGCGACTTACGGCGCTGATGGGACTCACCGGTCCGATAGGATTTATCGGGGTACGGGTGATGACTTACCGGTTTGAAGGAAACCAAAATCACACAAAGGAAAAACATGGTTTAATCTGGAGTACTGCAAATCTTCGTATCTTAGGTAGGTTACTGCAATTTTAAAAATGCGTTGTTATGTTATTCACAATTTTTGGTGGTATAAGCTATGTTATGGGTGCTAGAATTGGGAAGTGAAAGGGGTGGGGTGATCGAGAATGAGCAGACGCGTTACAATGATCGGCAGTCCCGCTTGCCGACGCAAAACCAATTGGGATAGAGGAGCAAAAAATTAGTAGAAAACTTTTTGGGACGATTCCCGTCAAGTACGATTCCCGTCAAGCACGATTCCCGTCAAGCACGATTCTCGTCACGCACGATTCCCGTCACGAACGATTCCCGTCACGGACGATTCCCGTCAAGGACGATTCCCGTCAAGGACGATTCCCGTCACCGACGATTCCCGTCATTACGCATATAAATCCTATCACTAGTTGTATTGAATTCCACCAATATTTTGACAAAAAAAAAAATCCCACCAATACAACTCTATCTCATCAACTAACGTATAAAATCCCATGACGCATATAAATCCCATCAAAGTTGTATTGAATTCCACCAATATTTTGACAAAAAAAAAAATCCCACCAATACAAACTATATCCCATCAACTAACGTATATAATCCCATAACAAAAATAAATCCCATCAACTAAATAAAACCCCACCAATACAACTATATCCCATCAACTAACGTATAAAATCGCATGACGCATATAAATCCCATCAACTAAATAAACTTTTCTCAGTTCACAGTCATTAACAATGTGGCATTTCCAGAGATGGGTACGAATGGGATTTTGTCTGGGTTGTATCCAACTTTCTTCAAGTAAGAAGAAACTTCCTTCACAATTTCTTCATACCTAGCCTTTGAGTACTTAGGAGTAGTAGCATCCATCTACACAAGAACAATGTAAATCAATATCATGTCTTCTCTATTAAGATCAAGACAGTCCTTTTTTGAAGAGAACTGATGGGACCCACCTGAAGAAGAAGATGGTGAATTGGGTAATAATCCAGCATGATTCTTTGAATCCCCCTCCCCTATATTAGCTTCATCTTGATCTCCTACAAAACAACCAAATCATGTCAATAATCATACACATAATACTTGGTTTATACATGTTACTAAAATGTAATGATCCGAGAAAAGATATAACTTGTACAGTTTTACCAAGTCCCATTTCATCTCCGATTATTCCACCTGCTTTTTGACAATGAAGCTCCCATAACCATTGTACACCAACTTTTTGATAATCAAAAAGATTATTAAATATTGTTTCTGGGATTTTTAAACCACCTTCAAGTGTCACAAAAGGAGGATTTTGTTCATCCACATCTTCAACATCTACTAAATCATCATCTTCAAGGCTAGAAGTCCTCAAATCTTCAAAAAAATATAAAATTTCAGTAATTTTCTAAATCGAGTAACTATAAAATACGAAAATATACCTTCTCCTTGTACATTTTGATCCTCTCGAGAAGCTAATCTTCTCCATTTTTTACCAGGGAGTGGCCTTCTTTTCTTCCTTTGTTTATTTTCTTTCTTATCTGTATCACTATCAAGGGATTGTGTGATTTTTAAGGGTGTTTTTAGTCTTTGAAAAGGATGAGTAGGTGCATCAAGTTTTGGTAATAATTCTGGATCAAGTAACTTTGTTGTAGAACGAGATTTAGCAGCTTCTGAGAATGACCTGGCAGCTTTAGCTATACTCGAGGAAGCTAAATCATCGTTTACTTCATTATGCCTAACAGATGGTTCTGCTTCTTGAATTTTACGCTCAAACCCTTTTAATTTGTGAAAAGGTGTCAAAATTCCCTTTCTAATTAATTCATCTCTTTCCTGTCACAATCATTAACAAATCAATAATAATCATCATTAAAAACTTAGAAACTAAACTTACTGTTTCAATTAATCCTCCAGAAGCTGCATTTAAAACAGCATCAAAATCATCATCATCCGTAAAAGAAACTGTTTTCAAACGTTTTTTCTTATTATTATTGCTCAACTTTTCTGGTATCTTCTTTCTTTTAGGCTTAATCTCCTTCTTAACAAGATTCTTTATGATTTTATCATTTCCACGAAAATTTTTAGTACCAGAAATTTGCTTCTCGAGTTGAGATTTTGTGTTTATCAAACTACTTAATCGATCAGCAGCTAAAGCATGTTGAAGAGTTAAATCATTTGGAGGAGCCTGTACATTGCTCTTATTACCATCATTACCCTCAGATTCATGATCATCATTTTCCGGAAAATTTTCTAACTTTACTACTGCAGATTTTACAGCATCTATTTCAACTTCTACTGCTCTTAATTTATTGTACAAATCCTCATTATTATCAGATGAAGTTTCACTGCTATTTTTCCCATTAATTACTTCCCCTTCTACACTTTTTCCAGCTTTACTATTCTCACCAGCATTCTTTATTGCCTGACAAAAGATGAACACTATTATCAACTTTTTGGAATAATCGAGATTATATTGGTTAATTTTTGGAAACACATAGGCATATTTGGCCATTTCGCATAACACTAACTTAAAATTCAAAATTGCAAAGTTATTCTAAATTGATTCAATCAGAAAAATACTGACAATGAATTGTAGGCATGGTATACATAATAGCTCCAAGAATCAATATATGTTCTGAATGTTATTAATAACTTTTCCATTTTTGAGCTTACAGTCAACAATTTCTCAACTACCTCGTGTGTAATTCAAGATAATGAACACATTAATTCACAACATATAAATGAGTAAGAAGAGGGGATATGAGACCTCATCCAATACATCACGCTCGATATCTTCAGGATTTGCTGACGTCACACCCAGAGTACTTAGCAAAACCCTATCTTCCTCCTCTTCTTCCATTGTCAATTGTCTATGCTTCGTTCTCTATATAATCCACCTGCCAATTTTGTTATAAAGTTATACACACATTATACATATATACACACGTATACAAGAAAAATTAAAATAAATTAAAACACGCTTGATATAAAGATAACATTCAATATACTCAAAGATTGGCGATCAATCCATGTAATCGCAATTCTATGTCTTCGTTCGTGATCGATAGAGAGAGAACAACAATCTTCGTTCGTGATCAATAGAGAAGAGACAGAGGAAGAGTGAGAAAGCTTGTACGTGTAGATAGAGAGAGACAGAGGAAGAGAGAGAAACAAAAAATGAAATGAAATAAGATTTTATAATAATTAGGGTATATATATTAAGTAATTGTAGTATAAAAGTTAAGTAAGGGTAGTTTAGTCAAATAGGCTATTAAATAATTAAGTTCATGATTTTATTGGGCAGATTTTTTTGTGTTGATTTAATTGGGCATAAAAAATTATTAGTTTGATTTTTTGGGTCATTTTCCCTTTTAATTAACCTAACTACTCCTAATATTAACAAATTAGCTACTTAAGTCTATAGTGGATTAAAATAAATTTTTACAAACTGTATCTCTTAGATGAAGGACAACGAGACAATGTCCTGACTAATTGAGCTAACTACAATTGGTTAATCATGCCTGTTTTTCTACTAAGGAGCCAACTAACTTAATTAAGGCGGCGGTCATAGAAGCATCCTAGACCGTGCCCGTGCCTATTTCTGGTAAGCAACATTAACTTCCAAATTCCTGAAAATACAAAATGCCTAACCTGCCCATTATGTTGACTGAGGCCCAAATGCCCTTTTTAGAACCCAAAATGGATGGCATAATTGGTATCAGGCATACAATTCTACATATAAAGATCCAATATATATATATCCTCCATATTACAGTAAAATGATCCAAAATAAGCCTTTCCGATTAAAACGTACCAATTTGCGACATAAATATTTCCAATTGAAGCACCATTTCCCGACTACACTTAATAAGCTCAGACCTTCTTTGTTTCTGCAACCGTTCTACATACATCCCGGCGAGCAAAGAGTTCGAATTGAACGAAATAAACTGCAAACTGCAAACTTGATTTACTGTGTACTGAAATTCCTTGTTCAACTTTCTTTGAATTTTCTTATTACTCTTAATGTAATTATCCTTAATTATGAGCATGACTGACTAACTATGCTCATCATTCAATAATCACCAATTAGAGCAAAGATATTGAAAATTCATGATGAAAAGATAATCCATTGAATATAAAGGCAAACTAGCAATAATCATTGAGAAATATTATGAAAAACCAATAATTTAATATATTCCCTTGTTCAATTTCTCATCTTTCTCTTTATCAATAGAACAAGGAGCATATTAAGATAGACAATATTGAAAATTAAACATTAAAAAATAACGAGGAATTAGTTTAAATATTATTTCGACATAGCTAATAGTTTCTAAAAGGAAATTCCTTGAATTCAAATATAAAATACATCAAAAGTTACAATACGTAGATTTGTTGTGGATCTCCACTTCTTCTTCCGCAAAAACCAAACCAAATAATCAACCGTTCACGTAAGCCTGGACATTATAGCCCTTGGAGAAAGTTGTCATCTTCTTATGGATTATAAGTTATACATACATTACATACATACACATCTCAAACGGACTGTTTTAACTTATTCATGAGACAGATTTCCTAATCAAGAATGCTTATAATTATTACCCATTATTCTGATGCAACATTAATTGGTGGTCAGACGGGTGGTCAAATTCTGCTACCATCACCGCCACTTATTTCTCCATAATGACCACCATCACCACCACCAGTGGATCCGGCTCTTTTAAAAGCATTATCTGAACTCTGACCATTATACCCTCCACGACCATACGAGCCTCCTCTACCACGTCCACGTCCATGATATGGCTTAGGCATTCCACTTGGATGCCCTTCTTGATTCCCTCCATTTCTGTAATCACCTCGCCCTGTCATCCAAAACTTATCAGAATCTAATGAACTAATAAAAAAGAATATTTAAATAATGATTTAATCTTTACCTGATCGTGGACCAGGTCCAGAAGCTCTATCAGAGTGACCATGGCCACCTCTCCTCCGATCATTAGCTGAGCCACCAGCCCAAGCACCACCAAAACCTGATGTACCACCAACACCCGGGCTTCTAAGAGGAACCATAGCAGCTACAGATCGTACAGATGGTGCAGAATCATGTGGATCGTCTATATGTCTTTGGAAATATGCTACCAAGCGATCAATATCTTCAAACATTCGCTTTCTGAATCTAAATCCTTTTGGATAAACACCTATATACTCGTGGTGTGGATTTGAACCTCTTATGTAAGTAAGTATAAACGTTCCAGGATGTTCATGGCATATACCAAAGCAATACACAATCCTCATTGGGTACTCTGATTTCTCAACGCGTAACATTTCATCAACTTCTGCCTTGGTACCCTTCCTAAATTTGCGATAATTCAGCATTACTTTCAGATAACCTACTAATGGGTCCACATACCGATCCATTACCTGAAACAAAACGGAATAAACAATTACTTCCAGTTCAGATTTCAATATAAAATGAAAAAAAAAACATACTTCATCTAAATCCTCAAATGTATCTTCCCCAAGTTTGAGTGTTTTCCCTATACGAAGCAAGCTAGTAATGTCCTTGCTTTCTTTTCCACCTTCAGTGATATCTTTGTGAGCATAGACCCCATCATATATCTTGAGAGTCAAAGTTAAGTATGAGGGCCCACGAGAACTAGGGCGGATAATGCATTCCCCAGGATCCTTGTCAGACAGAAACTGCAAACAAAAAAGTAAACAGATATGTTATTAAATATTTAAGAGATCAGATATTCATGTAACATCCATATAAAGACTAATATTTAGGGAACGAACTTTCAGCTCCAAGAATAAGGAATATCGCGTAGGTTTTAATTTATAAGCAATCACTACATTAAAGGTGCCACGTGGATAGGAAAATGGAAGTAAAATAGAAGGTAATCTTAGTTGAATGAACTTTTAATGTAATTTGCTAGGAGGAATTTAAAGAGATATAATAGATTAGCAAACTGAACTTTTACGCATTAATAACTCATATATATTGGTTAAGTATAATAAATGCAAAAAGTATATCCCCAAATAGGCCCTTTATCATACTATTTTTTCCAAACAAGACAAACACTTTTAAAAGCAAGGGCCATTTTGGGCCTCACCTATTGTCTATTTAATGGTGACCATGTTAGAACATTTTCCAAAATCCTATAAATTAGACGAAAAAATGAATGTGCAGGTTCACAATAACTACAGAAAAATTATATGTATCACGTATCATACAATGTATATTCGTGTATGAAAGGATTGAAATCAAACCTATTTAATACTATTCGTGTCAAATCATAATTTTAAGCAAATTCACTCCCAAAAGAAATTGTCTAGAAGTTTTTATTTTTAATCTTTAAATTACTAAAACAACCCTATTAAACGTACTATATTAAACAACACATGTATTGTTTTTATCCACTACAATGTATATAACACCCATGATTCCAATTATCATATGAATATATTTAACATTATACAGTTCCATTTTAACTCAATGTTAGCATGGCACTTGACTCTCTTTCTATCAAATTGCTATTCAACCAAAATTTCTCGAACTAGTTTACTAAACTTAATTAACTGAATTTAGAATAATTCCTATATTTTTAACTAACAGTTCGATACGATAATTCAAAGGGTACCTTAGGTAACTTTTAGGTTGTGTTTGATTGCCAATAGACAATGGGTGGAAAGAAATTTAATTTCACAGAACTTTATTCTAAGTAATCTTTTCATGATAATTACCATACGCGTTTTTGATATCATTTATTCTCTTGTGAAAAATCAAAAAAGAAATCCATGAAAATGACAGTGAGAGTTGACACGTGAAGAATAGTTTTCTTTGTTTATGGAAAATTTCACATATGTGGCATTTGATGAAATAATTTCCATAGAAAGAAAAAAAAATTATCAAACACGACTACCACTTGTATGGTAACTTTTCCTTGGAAAAGTTTCCCAAGGAAAATTTGGGATGTGTTCAATATATAATTTTTTAATGTCTTCTTCCTCACATCACATCCCATCTTCATTACTACTAATTGCCGATACATTGCACACACCATCACCATCATCATCATTATCTCCTTTATGGCATCACGTGGAAGCGACAAATTATGTGACTAGGTTCAATGCACATATTTAAGTCTTCGTATATCATAAGTTAGAAAAGAAAGCTCCAATGGAGCTTCCTTCTCACAATTCCAGGCAATAAGTTTACTTTCATCTCGAACTCTGAACTATCAATGACTTTGTCTTCTTCACTCCCATCTCACCTAAGCTTCTTCAATGGAGCGGGTACAACTCTCCCAGCACAATGTACAACAGCTTCAAGCATAGGAATAGGGACAGGGAGAGGAAAAAAAAAGAAGAAATGTTTTTTAATTTTTTTTTATAGATAATGAATTAATGTCTACATTACCCTTAAATTCCATGCGTTAAGCATGTAACTTATCAACCAATTAACTAATGCAATTGGGTAAGTGACCTCGTATGGAAACAAACAATGGTATTAGTGCGACCCCAAGTGCAGACCTCGTTTGGCAAAAAGGGTATAGGAAAGGACCTATTTGAGGAACTAAACAATATGCAAAATTTCAGAGGTTTCAATTCAAGTGTGGTCTTAACATTAAGACATCATATGAATAGGAATAAGATGACGCAAAATAATGGAAAACTCAGTTTTCCATTGTTTGTGTGGCTAGACAGAACTTGAAAGAGAGGAATGCAAAGGAGACTTGGTGATGTTGTAAAGCATGTTTGTTTGAGATGAGTTTTCTCACACTTCTCCTACTAAACATCTATGATCTTCCAAGTGTTATACGAGACTCAGTTAGTACCAAGTTAATGTGCATGAATAGGGAAGTGAGAAAAGTGAGCCATGCCACCCTTGCCACCTGTGCAAATGCAACTTAACTTATACATGTTTTTTTAACATATTATCAATAGGTGACATGTTATCTACTGTAAAAGTACTAGATATGACTCTCTTCCACTCTTTAACTAACACAAACGTATTTAAACATGTGTTAAGATGATTTAGCATGTCATAAGAATGCATAAAAACATGAAGCATATTGTCCCAGCATACCTCCACAGCTTCATCAGCTGTAATATTCTGAAAGCGAGGATGAACAATCATCCTAGGCTTGAAGTGCTTCTTCGCCAGCTGTTTCGCTTTATGAGCTTTTTCCTGTTCACTCTGCAACTTACTACTACGATCTTCATGGTAATAAGGATCCATTCTTCGATTATTTCTATGATGCTGATTTTTCAATTCACTTTCTCTGCAAGTCAAAAACACCTGATACCTATTCTTTTGAATCGTTTTGATTTTACAAGTTAATATATTCCCTTCTTGTAACTTCTCCGTTAAATCATTTACATCTCTCCAATCATCTGAAAACTCCTCCTTTGTAAGTATAGCAGTTAAACCAGAATCAATCGCTATAATTGCTCTTTGAGGTTGAACCCTTCGTACAGTCACTTGAAGAATTCTACCTTCAAAAAAGGTTTCTTCACTTTCACCAGAAATCATATAAAATTCTTCATCTTGACTTGGTTCTACATATGGTTTACGCCAATCTTGGAAACCATGCATTAACTCCAATCTAATATCATTCAAAGTTTCCTTTTTATTCTCGAGATTTTTCTGCTCAGCATATTCATACGCTACAACAGATCTCAATAAATTAGGCTTTTCTCTTACATGTTCTATAGCCATTTCTAAAAACTCCTCATCATCATTTCCATCATCTCCAACATCATAATTATAAACATCTTTCGCTAACTCTTGCGCTAATCCGTAAGATTCTGGATTTATTCTCGTATCATCTAACAAATCAATAAATTGGCTACTACTAGCAGCTAATCCACTTCTACGCACTCGTAAAAACCCAACTGAATTAACAAACACTTTCTTACCAAGAGGTCCAAGACCTTCATTCATTAAGAAATCCTTTCTAGTGTAAATTGCTCCAGCTCTAACTAACGCTCTTTGAAGAGACGCAGCTTTTCGAGGCCCAAGTCCGGATATAAACTGTAGTGTAGCAAATAACCATTCATGACTCGCAGCTAAATTAATATCAAGCCCTACTTGATTAGTTACATCTACCATAACTTGTTCAACCATTTCATATTTCTCATCAGGTGTAAGAAAACTTTCCAAAGCAGAAAGTTTCCAAGATAATATCTCCCTTCCGGGCCCACATAACGTCGCAGCCATTGTTAACGGATTCTGAAGATAACGCCCAAGCGCCACCGCTCGTTTCACAATACCTAAAAAAAGTTAACAATTTAACACTCAAAATAAATTAAAATTATGGAGGTAATAAGTAGTATCGTTTTTACCTGGCTGACCAGGTAACTGGTCAGACGAGATTTTCGAATTCTCGTAAAGATGTGGGACCGATTCATCACCGTAAACAATATTTAAATTGTCCATCTCAAGACCAACATCTCTAGGATTATCCTCCACCATCTTGAAAATAATCTAATAACATAAAAACATATTAAAATGTCAGATTTTCAAGTAAAGACAATCCAACAACTAGTAATAAATAAAACAATTAATACCTCGTATATATCATCTTTAAGGCGTGCACAAGATAAGTTTGCAGCTCCTAAGACAACAACATGTGGTTGATTATCCATCATAAACTTTTGTACACGTTGTTGATCATTTTTTTTACGTTGTTGTTCATTTACGCTTTGACCACGAAGACTAAGGGACCCAGCATATAATATGTCTAAAACTTCTCCAGAAGAATCCAACATTACAAAGGTTGTTGAAGGTGTACCTGGACCCCAACAACAAGCTAAAACTCTTGGTGCAGCTTCTTCATCTGAACTTGGATCAGTTTCTTTACGTTGATACGTTCCCACTGAAACTTTACTCCATAAGATCTTTCCGTAATCCATAAGTAACCAACTTTTCGCTTTACTAGTTAACAAAGCACTCGCTTCTTTCTCCATTGAAGGAATAAGAAAATTGAAAAACGCATCTTGAAGTATTAGTTTCCTCTGTTCATTCCAGAGTTGAGCAGATTTACTTACACCATCACTAAGGTAATAATCATTTGAATCAGAGATTAACTTTTCAAGAACTGGTTCAGGTAGCTTGATAGTAACTTGAAGAAGTTTCTCCTCTTCAGCCTTTTGAATGAGTAGCCATTGTGCATCATCAAACCTTGTGATTGGCTTATCTTTTAACCATTTTACTCCTGCAAATTGATGAATTGAATCAATGGCATCTACTCCATCAGGTGTGGGACTTGTTGATACCACTGCATTATCCATAAATATGCTACGGACATGTTTTCTCACACATGGTTCACAGCTAATTTCTACAGCTGCCTGAAACATTTATACACTATATATAAGCAAACATTTAATATAATATTAAATTTAGTATCTACATACCATGTGACGAGCCCCTTTAAGAACAGCTTGGGGTGTCTCAAACATTGCACAAGTAAAATTAGATGCCATCTCTTCAGGTGTTTCCTTAGCATCCTCTAGTTCATCTAATCGCTGTGAAAAATTAATCCATTTTTGTTAATAATAAAATTTCAATGAAAAGAGCATGAGAGAAGTAGAGTTTTACCATAGTTTCTAAAGATATGAGCAATCCAAATTGCTCTGAGCTGTAACCAAACTTGCTTGCAACTTCCCATAACCCAGACTTACTACAAATACTATATTGTGATTTCCTTTTTGGTCGTTTAAATTGTCCTTCATCAGCCCCAACTTCACCACGAGGAAAATGAAGGTTAAACTTAGTGTCCACGTCATCAATTTCTCGTTCCGACTCAGCTACTTTAAGAGCTTTAGTAGTAGATTCAAAAAGTTGATGATTTAAAGCAAGTCGAGTCTCATCATACACTCTACGAGACTCTTCTTCGAAACGCTTGTTATAATACGCCATAAGAGCATTCTTCCGCTTTTTTAAATTAAGCCATTTTTTATCCAACTCTTGTACAGTCCAAAGCACCTACAAAACAAAACAAAAAAATCTTGTAAGATCACTCTCTAAAGTTAACCATAAAGTAATTAATCCCACACACCTTATGCCACTTCAACAAGGGTTTCTTATCAGATCTAGTTTCTTGCACCTCTAGATCAGTCAATAGGCTCATACACTCCTCTTTACGGTACATAGCAATGAAAGGCACATCCAATTTTTGCACATGAGTTAACTCTAAGAACCTCATTATATCTTCCTTATTAATGGACATCTCATGCCCTACTGTAGTGACTATATGAGGTAATGTACCACTTGCGAGTTGATTATATATCCACGTAGTTTCCTCAGCTAGAGTCATTTCATCAGTTGGAGGAGGACCTGTACTTTCCTCAGATATCTAGAAGTGAAAAAAGATAAAATTATACTCAAAAAGTGTGAAATTAAAATCATAAAAAACAAGATAAAATATAATATAATATAAAAACCTGCATTCTTTCGGGAACATCTATCTCACGAATGTGTTCATCCTTAGCAGTCATATATTTTTCAGAGAGAATAATTGGATCAAATTCATTTTCAAGTCTTCTTTCTCCACCATCCTCATAATCATTATACTTACTACTTTTAATAGCTAAATCTTGTTTCCTAAGCCTTAAAAACTCATCTACATCACCAAATATATCATGAGCTTCTTGAAGTGCAGATGATGAAACTCCTCCTGGTGCTTGCCGAGACTTCTTTTTCACAAACTTTTTCCTTCTGCAATTTTTTAAAAGTTAAGTGAAAAAAAAAAAAGAATAATCAAAAATATATGAAGAGATTGATCAAATTACTTGACTGGATCTCCATGTTCATCTGTTTCTTCCTCATCAACGATAAAATCAGCCATTTCATCTTCTTCACCTCCGTAAGGATCTTCTTCTTCATCAATCGGCTCCTCTTCTCCAATATCCTCAAGTTGTTGTCCTATAGTATTTTTTAAATCGTAAGGTCATGAGTATATAACAAAATAAATTAATGGAGGAATTAAATTTACCATCATCATCATCAAATAAGCTATTTTTGATCTTTTCTTCAGCTGATCGTCCACGTTTTCCAGACTCATCAAACTCCTCTTCATCAGAAAAGCCAGAACGCTCTTCATCCATTTCTTTTCGAGCTTTTACCAACCTCTTGAACTTCTTGCTTTCCTGATTGGTTCACCAATCAAGTATTAAAATACAATAAATATAATTATAAATTCAGATAACTTACAAGTGTCGGACGAGAAACTGAGATATTGCTTTCCTGAAGCAGCTCATAATCATCTTCATCAAGAACGTAATTCCTTTCCGACTCTCTATACAATAAACATTAGTCAAGACAAAAGAATAAAGCAACTAATTTAAAAGCTTAAGATTAAGTCTAAATAAATGAAGACTTCACCTTTTTCTTTTCTTTTTCTTCTTCTGTCTTTCCTCATCACTACCCCTAGCTTCCTCTTCTTCTTCCTCTTCCGCATCATCATCAGCTTCATCTACTACAAAATCGTCTTTCTCATATTCATTCGGCCCTTCTTCTGTTCATAATGATTGTCAAATGTTTCATTAGACACCAATAAATCAAATTCAGCTAAAACATTTTTAAAAGAAAAAAAAAACTAAAACAAAATTAGTACACAGTTAAAAAATATTCGGATTATCTAGGCACCCCAAGAAATCCCAAAAGTTAAAATAGCTACATACAATAAGTCAATGAACATAATTCAGTTACAACTGCTCATCAAAATTGAACTCTAGCCGCCAAAATTACACAAAAAAATAGAAACTTTGGCAGCTAAACCCTAAAAAACCCTAAATCCAAAACGACGACGTACCTTCATCTTCATCCTCTTCATCCTCATCATCGTTGTCGCCTTCACCTTCACCTTCACCGAGATCTTCATCTCTCTCATCTCCGTCTCTCTCCTCTTCTTCCATATTAATCTCATCTGCACAAGCACCGAATTATCAATTTTTTAATAAATTATAAAATATGATATATCCGTTTGATAATTATTGTTAGATTTAATAATAGAGAAACACCTTCGTCGTCGGAAATCACAGCTTTCCCGGACATGTTTGGAGAAGATTACGACAATCGGAAAAGTAATTAGGGCAGAAAAGTTATCGTGTGTGTAAAATTTTGAGGGACGCCGTCAAAAGAAAAGCCCTTCCTTACCTTTGTTCGGACCAAACTCTACGAGGATATCTTTGTTTTCACTTAGAAGAACAGAACTTGGACGTTATTTTTCTTTATTTGGGTAAATAATCGATACATTAGTATATTATTTTGTGGTTTGTCCCTACATTCAAAGTAAGTACTTTAGTACTTAGACCGTATGTATATGTATAGTTAGATTGTATGTGTCATAGTCGGTCACTTATATTCAACTTATAAATACAAATTTAGTAAAAATATGAGCAAATTCCTTTTTTAGGCTAAATTTTTAGAAAATATTATTTTTTGGTCAACGTATTACAAAAATACCATTATTCATAAATTGAAAACAATTCAAACTTTTTAAATAAAATTCTTCATTTCTAATGTGATTATTTATTTGAAATTCTTACAAATAAATTGAAATTAATGAAATATTTCCACGAAATTAATAAGATGACTTAATAGTGGAATTTTTAAATATATTTGACCTAAAAATGATATATATTTTAAATATTTGGTCTGAAAATATTTTTAACCCATAAATAAAAGTCTAAAAATAAAATTTGCTCTAAAAATATTAAATGGGTTATTCATATGTGATTTGATTAAATATCAAATAATCGGTTATTATTATAAAGAGAAAACTACTTTTTAGGCAAAAGAAACAGCTCTTCTTTTTAATTCCTAGTTGAAATATACTTTTTTATACGGCATTTTTATACTTTTAAAAGCATATACTAACTACGCTTATATTGGGGTGTAATTGTTACGGCTTGTCAGCAATTAATGCTAGGTTTTTGTAACAGGCAATTAAGTCCCATCATTGGAATCCTCATTAATGCCTCTTACACCAATCTAACACTCTCTACACTGCCATCCTCTATTACACTAGGAAAGTAGTTTTCACAATAATCATTTGTTTATTACGTCTTCTGATTTTAAATTTGAATTCTCAACATTCCCTTTCGAATCAAATTCATCAAAAGTGATCTTCATCAGTTACCTTGGTTAACAGCTGAGCATCTTAATCATTTTATATTTTATTCTTAAGTTATGATCTCTATCTTTTTGTTGACGCTACAAGCTTTATTATTGTTGTATCCAAAAAGAAACTAGACTATTTTATGTATGTTCAATATATCTTCTTGGAACCCTTATGTCTTACACACACACACACACACACACACACATATATATATACATACATACATATATTTGCAAAAGTTATGTATCGGTTATATTACTGGTGTATCAGACTTTGATCTATGTTTTTTGCGCCTTCTTGTGTTTTTACCATTAAAACGCTTGTAATAGGTCTTCTTCATTCAACAACCTAGCTGTTTGTTTTGTATGGTTTGTTGTGTCGAGTTGTATGGTTTAAACACAATGGATTTCTACTGGGTTATCAACATAAGTGGGTATAATCCCGATCATGGGATGAATAGTGTTAGATAAAACATGATGGGTTTAAACCTATTCGAGCTGTTAGGTCAGGTGTATATGTACATATACCCATTCGTCAAATTCTTGCAATTATTCTTTGAATTATGCTTGTTATATAGGTTTCGTATGTTTAATTTGTTTTGGTTTTCTTGTTGTGTGTATATAACCTTATTAATCTCTGAACCTTATAAAGTATTATGATTGTTGCTCGTTCCACTAATGTATTACTTTTGCTCGGTTTTATTAACTATTGTTAAGCGTTTACCTGCAGTGTTAAAATAGATAAGTGCATATTCATATCTATACATGGCCAGTACAAGTATATATCCCCTGCAAGTTTGTTTGATGGTTTCACATCATTAGTGAAATACGCTTCTAATAAATGGAAAAACTTAGATGACTCTTCACTTGTGTACCACAACTCAATGGGTGAACATGTTAATTGCAAAATTGATTGCCAAGTCGACTATTCTTGGTTGTTATGGCTTATCAAGCGCGATTCTGTGGAACATGTAGATATCTTGGTTGGTGGCCAAGTCAGGGTTTCTATTCGTAGTTCAAATGATGAAGCATCTATACAATATATGAGTTCTGCTACAGTGGGGAAATATGGTGTAAACGCATACCCCGCCTACCATGTTCATCGGGAAAAAAAGTTGCTTAGTCACGATTAGCCAGATTTCGTAGGTGACGTTGGTACTTGTTTCGTTAGTTGGTTCCCACAACTTCGTAACGCAATGCAAGTACCAATTAGAAACTGGTTTCCGCACTAGGTCATCACACAACAACCATTTTAAATATGGTGCACATTGCTTGTTTCGTAAAACCACGGTCTGCCAATAGTGGATATATGTCTCTATCTCATCTAAAGACAGGTTACTGTATGTCAAGACATTTTACAATGTCCATTCTTGTTGTAAGACCCCCGACCGTAAAATGGTTAACCCAAGTATGACTTCTAGACTAGTTAGAAATTTGATCATCGACGACGCGCATGTTCGTCTCGACATGAGGCCGAAAGAGGTAATACACCGACTACGTGAGAGTTACGGTTTTACAATGAACAAGAAAGCTTACAGTGCACTTAATAGTGCCAAGCTTGATATAGATGGCGATCCGGGAGGATCTTACCATGACATAAAACTTCCATAAGTTAAAGATAGTTGATCCAACCGGGTTTGTTTTACTAGAGACGGGTCCCATACATGGTACATTTGAACGTGCACAGTTTGCATTCGGTGCGTCGTTAGATGGATTTCGGGCATGCCGGCCAATTTTGTTTATGGATGGGACCTTTTTAAAAACAAATTCAAGGGTACCCTTCTTACTGCTGTAGCAAAGGATGGAAATAGAGGTTAGCAATTTTTACATTTTTTTGTATCAATCGTTAACGAATCAGATTTTCTTATGTCCACCACATGTCATGCAAAACTTGTACATGTTGCTTTCGCTATTGTTAGGGCCGAAGACAATGAAAATTGGGCTGCCTTCATGAGATTCCATCGTCCTCTTATGGTTGGTAAGGACCTTGTTTTTGTATCGGATCGTCACCCTGGACTTATAAACGTTGTTAAAGTTATTTTCCCTGAAGCACATCTTTCTATTTCTGCCACATTAAAGGAAACTTGATTCTTAAAAAATCAGGTATCCATCGTCGCGCAACCCTATGATCATTTGAACAGTGCGCCAAGGCTCTGAATGTTGAATTGTTTGCGTCTTGGAGGGGAGAATGCCGTAAATTTTTTAGCTAATGCTCTATTAGAAAACTTCATGAATGCTTATTTCCCTGGGAAGCGCTACGGTGAGTTGACATCCAATGAAACCGAGTCTTTCAATATCCAAATATTAGAAATACGTGAACTACCGGTTGCTCAGTTTGTAGATAAGATTAGGCTTATGATGATGTCTCAGACATATGACCAATTGATATTGGCCGATAGCTGGACCATATTTTTAGCTATGTTGAGACAAATTGAGTATAATGATAAATATCAGCAATCCCGTGTCTGGGAGGTTGCATAGTCATCTACTAATGTCTTTAGGGTCTACGTGATCCAAGGATAATAGTAGATATCGAGGGTAGGAGGTGTTCATGCGGAAAATGGCAAATAGACGGGTTCCCTTGCGAGCACGTAGTACAAGCTTTATCTTTTTCGAGGCCTGACATTAAATACAACTACGTTGAAATCTTTTTCCGTGCCTCTAAGGTTAGTGAAGTATATGAAAGCAAAATTCTGGCCCTTACAACTTTATGTACTCAGCCAGAAACATCACTTGAAGATCCAATATTACCCTCTATTTGTGAAATACCACCTGGTAGACCTCAGACGAAACGTAAGTTATCTCAACTTGAACTACTTAGGCCTAAGTTACGCTACGAACGATGTAAGACAATGGGTTTCCACAATAAAAAATCATGTACTGTTAATTTGTGATTTTATAGTCCATACCAGCCTTATGGTCTTTTACTACACTTTGTAATAGGTTAGCCTTGTACTTATGACATAAACATTTTGTACAGTTGATGTCTCCCCATTTGTGATGATTTATTAGATTTCGTACACTTTCCTATTTTGTGTCTTGAATTAATTATTTATTATTTTTAGAGCATATTGAGTTTAATTATTTTTTTAGTGTGAAGCTTTAAAGATATATGGTAATTAATTAGAGTCCAAGTTAATTCTAAGAGCTAAAGGAAATATGATAAACATGGAAATTGGAGATAAGGAAACAAAAGCTAAAATATGGAAAGATAAAGTTACCAAGTAAATCTGAATTCCAGCACCTACGACCACAAATGGGCTTATATCTCAAAATTGGTGAGGAGTTTGGAAGAACGGTCAAGAGCAAAGTTAAAGATCTTTCCGAGATGATGAATTTCGACTACTCATACGCGTCAAACGGATAAGTATTGAAGCTGTTAGGAACAAAACAGAAACGGAGCTGATTTCATATTTTAGGGTTACGAATTTGAATTGGGCTAAAAGTCCATTACTTACCTTCTCCTCCAATGAAACTAATTAGGTCTTCCTACACCCTATAAATACACCCTCTTATCATAAGAAAATCATCCTTGTCCAAACCTTAGGCCAGGAAGAAGCTACAACACAAGAAGAGAAGTCTGGAAGGAGCTGTGCATCAATCATGTCTTCTTCAACCTTCAATTCTGTAATTCTTTTCTTTTCTTTCTTTAGTATGAATTAAATAAATTTAGCTTGAGTTTTAGCATATATGTATAAACCCTAGTTTTGATTGACATCTATCTAATTTGGTAAATATATGTTTTAAATTGAATTCATGTTTTATTTCTCTGTTTATGTGCTTGAATTATAATTTGTTTTCTTTGCGGTGTACAATGTATAGGATTACTGTAGTAGTAGTGAGATAACCATTGACAACGGTATATTTAACTATAGGATTAGCACATAACGTCTAGTGTAAGGTTTAGACCTTACAAATCAACCTACTAGATAGTCACTATGGTTTAGTGTATTGCTATTTAATCACTTGCAAGAAAAGTTTGCTTAGGAAACCTTATTGATACAGGTAAAAACTACCTAGCGCAATTGAAACCGATTATTGAAATACTACATAATTCACCCTTACATGTTTAGAACGGCAAAACTAGTGGGGATTACTTGCTAATTACTCAGGCTAAACTATCATACTATTTGTTCTTGGCTTATTTAATTTTCTGTCTTTTAGTTTATTAGTTTAATTTTCCTTTATTAAAAACCAAATAAAAATCTTTCTATTTTTCCTTCTCTTGCGTATTATTATTCTAGCTTTAAAATCTGCACTTGATAATTTGCATAAGTTCTTCCTAACTTTCGTAGTCTCTGAGGAACGAATCTTCTTATCATTAAAACTTGCATACGTCCTGTAATACTTGCAGAACCGTGCTCAGCCTAGGGTGTTTATTTTTATTTATTTATCTATTATTTTATCACACCTTAGGAGACACCAAGTTTTTGGCGCCGCTGCTGGGGACTACATCGTTAGTCCTTGTGCAGTTATTTAGTGCTTATATTTCAGTTAGTTCTATTTTACGCTTTTCTTTTTAGTTTTTGTTTGTACAGGTTTTTCACAGATGGCGAGCCCAAAGAGACTTGATCTTCCCATCACATTCAGAGTGCAACCACGCGGAATCCGCACTCCAGAAATCCAAGCCGCTAAATTTAGACAAGATCCAGGGATGATGGCGCAGTTTGCAAATCATGGACAATTTAGCGGTGCTGCACAACAAGATACGGTCCAGTATATTCAGAAATTCATGCAGATCTGTGACGCGTATATCGTAAAAGGCGTTACAAAGGAGCAGATGTATTACATTATGTTCCAATTCTTTTTGACCGGATGTACAAACGATTGGTACGATACCCAACACCCTGATGTTATTCCAGATTGGGACAAGCTTCAATCCAAATTCCTAGACCGATTTTATCTGGTTTGTAGACGATTAAAAGATATGTTGGAGCTTGAAAAATTTATGCAGGAAGACGGAGAGAGTGTTGGTGAAGCATGGTTAGTTTTTAACGAGATGAAGGCGAGATGTCCATTCCATATATCATCGCCAGAATATTCTTTAACCATTTTTTATGGAGGACTCAATAACGAGTCTAGAAGAAGAGCATATTTGTTAGGAGATAAAGGTTTTGTGTTATTAGATCCTGAATAAGTTGAAAATATTATGGAGAAAGTTCTTGAGACTGAGAGAAGTTGGCCGATTGAATCAGAAAAACAAGAAAAGACCTTAGAATCTCTAAGGCTCAAAGATTTAGACCAACAACTCAAGGAATTACGAGAACAAGCACAAACAATAGCTTAGTGAATCCAGTACATACTTTACCTTTATGTCTAGGTAGTGGAGCAAGAAACCATTCGTGGGAGAATTGTATGAATAATATAGCTTCGATTTCCTTCATATCTCATCAAAGAAACCATTATTTTAATGGTTATTATCATCCTCAAGGAAGTTACGCTAATTATCAGCCCCTACAGAGTCAACATCGGGTCAGAAATCAAGAGACTTATTATCAACCTCGACCTCAATCTTACTATCCACCACCACCTATCTATCAAGAAGCGCCGATCTATAAATAAATCTACCAAGAAGCGCCAATTTATAAATAAGCTTATCAAGAACCACCTCAATATTCAATGCAAGAAGCTACCAGGAAGATTTAATCTTCCTATTCAAATCAGTGGTATGCTCAAAGTGAAAGCCATGTGTGATGTGGGTTCGAGTGTGAATCTTATGCCCAAGTCCGTGTTTGATAGGCTTGGAGTCAAGAAGGTGGAAAAATATCTCGTGAAATTACAATTTGCGGATAGCTTAGTAACAATGACATGGGGAACAGTGGAGGACGTTCATATCCAAACAAGTAACATCACCGTCCCTACTGACTTTGTTTTTCTTGATAATTATGAAGATAATCATGTTCCAACTATACTTGGAAGGCCTTTCTAGGCCAACAGTCAAAGCATCATCAACTTCTAGGAGGGAACAGTTACCCTCTGTGCTAAGAACATATCCGAGACATTCTATGTCTAGGTAAGAAACCAAGGAAGTTAGATCATACAGTTCCTGTCATCCACATTGTTGCAAAATATAGATTCCCAGATTAAATCCACGCAAATCTTGTGTATACTAGACCAATAAGTGAGTTTGGGGTTGGCCGTGAAATCGTATGGAAAGCCCGCAAACCAGAGAATAGGCCATGAAGTCATATAGATTCGTAGTTGGACCATTCATCGTCACAAAAGTTGTTTCAGCTAAAGTGATAGAAATCGGGCCCAAAAGGGTATCAAACAGATATTAGTAGACGTTCATAGCCTTGCTCATTGTTGGGGAGGTTATATACGAAAATCCTGATAGAGGTAACGCATCTAACTTTGAAAGACATTAAACAAAAGTGTTGTTTGGGAGACAACCCACAATTTTTTTATGTTTTTAGTTTATGTTTAGATTAGTTATTTTGAGTAGATATTGCATTGTTGAGGAAGGTATTAGTGTTTTTGATGTGCAGGTACTTAATAAATCGAGTTAGGTAGAAGAAAACACAAAAATTGGCGAAAAATGGAACACACATGTGGTACACCGCACCATTAGTGCACCGCACCCCGAAAAGCGTCACAATGGTGAGAGAAATAAGGTTCGATGCCGAAGCTAAGGTGTCATCCATAGCTTTCGTGCGGTATACCGCACGGATGCTCCAGTGCACCACACGAAGAAAACTGTCACATGGTTCAAGAAAACAGTCTAGCGCTGAGAACAAGCCACAGACCGTGTCGTCACTCGTGCCAGACTGTGACACGGTCCTGAACAGAACTTCCATACGGTACACCGCATGAACAGTCCGGTACACTGAACGACAAAAAAACCGTGACAATGGTATGCGAATTTTGGGTCCTTTCCGACACCCCATGACCTAAACCGTATCGTCAAGACCGTAGCACGAGGTCCAACTGAATATACCTGCGATACACCGCACCTCAGCCACGGTGCACCGCACGGCGCCGCCAGAAGATGGGAATAAAAGAAGCTTAGTTTAGTTATGAAAATCAAATCCTTAAGCCTCTCTTTCTTCCTCAAAGCTCTCCCAGCTCCGTGACATCAAAACATCCCCAATCACCATAAATTCACATACAAATCCTTCCTAACATCCTTACAAGGAATATTCAACCACCCAAATCAAATCAAAACACCTAGAATCCAAGAATCAAAACCCAAAATTTCCAAATCTTATCCAACAATTTCCTAAACCCATACCAACCAAGCAAGATTTCATCCTACCCAGTTGGCATATAGCCTCCCTTAATAGGTTGTTTTAATGTGACAAATCCTCTTATGTTTAGTGTGCTAATTACTCTTGTTATATACATCCTAACTTGCACTATTGTTCATCAAAAACACTTTATATATCATTCTTATTATATCTCATTACATATACTTTTATTCATATCTTTATATACCTTGAGATATAGCCTTAATGATCAACTGCAATGTTTATAAGAAATTGTTATCTACAACTTTCGTGAAGAAGATTTATTGATCCGAGCATCAAAGCATAGGTCAATTCTATCAAAGATGTTTGGTGCGGTACACCGGACATATGGTGCGGTACACCGGACCAAGAATGCGGACCAGGGCACGGTGCATGGCTAGCCCGTCAGAAAGATAGAAAATCTAACCGTTGAGGTGCGGTACACCGCACGATACCTGCGGTACACCGCAAGGAAGGTTTTTCTGCACAAAGTTAAGTCATAAGAAATATATCCGTTGGGGAAATTAATAGATCCGTTGGACTCAAGCCTTATGACCGTTGGAAGCAATTTTCAGCTATAAATTGAAGCTCTTTGAAGGCTACAACTACACCAACTAATTACAAACATTAAGGAGCTTAATTGTTATCATTCAAGAAGGTGTCAAGAGCTATACATTGTCAAAATCAATCTTAGTGAGCTTATAAGTCCTATCCAACTCATTCAAGGAGTTAATCAAATAAGCCACAAAGTTCTATCCACTCAAGAGGAGTCTTTCATGCTTAAGTGTTATATCTACTCATTAGGAGATTGTTAAGCAAAGTAGTTTCACCCCTTAAACACTTTGTATTTATCCTCTTAAGTCTAGTTCTTGTAATAGATAGATTAAGAGAAAATTCAAGTATAGGGAGTATACTTGGTGTCCTTGTGTTGTGATTACACAAGAGTTTCCTTCGTGGTTTCGAAGAGTTTGTCCTTCGTGTTATCGAAGAGGTTGTAAGGGTTATTGTGTTCTCGACCCGGTTAAGAGAGACACGGGAGCTTAGTGAAAAGCTTGAAATCCTAAGGAGGCTTCCTTAGGTAGTGGATGTAGGGAAACCGAAACACTATAAATCGTGTGTATCTTTCTATCCCTACTCTATTTACTTTCCGCACTTTATATGTTTGATAATATGCTAGTATGAATATTGTGATATTGATTATCTAGTTTATCTAACATATTGTCATCTAGAGTAGTAAGAGATTAGAAACTCGTTTTACTTGTATCACTTATATATCGAACCTCTTAGCTTATCCATTGTATGATCCCTTAGGAGTTTGATATATTAGTTGACTTAGAAGTTTCTTTCTTAAACTTATAATTGTCCAAAAGATTTTTAATTAGGCATCAATCTTATTAGTAATCCTATTCACCCCCCTCTAGGACTTTCAATTGGTATCAGAGCCTAACTCTACGTGAATAGCTTAATCGTTAGTAGACTAAACGATATGGAATTTAATCTTTTGGAAGAGTCGTCTTCTACCCGACCTCCACTTTTGGTAGGAACTTACTATTTTGCTTTGAGAACAAAAATGGAGGAATTTATCAAAGCCGAAGATCCCGATCAATGGAGAATCGTTATGGAAGGTCCATTCGTTCCATATAAAGAGGAGTTAAATGAAGCGGAGTTCTTAAGCTAAATCAAGAAGAAAAAGATTATGATGAACTCACCGATGAGGATAATGCTAAGCTCACTCAAAATGCAAAACCGATGTACACTCTAATTTGTGGAATATCCGAAGAGATTTTCTCACAAATGTTAGATTGTAATTCCGCAAAAGAGTTTTGGGATCGTTTGGAGTTTCTATATGGAATTGTCGAGAATGATGAAGAAAAAGAAATCTTAATCCATGATGAATCTCATGACAATCCTAAACCAAACCATGAGGTAGCAATCTATCCTAACTCTTTGTCACCTCCTTATAATTATGATGATATTAGGCATATTTCATCCCTTCTAAAAATTCTTGATTCTCAAATCCATTTGAATAACCTTATGTTGAAAAAGGATAAAGTTGAGCAAAAGAATTGTTTTAATTGTTGTATCACTTTAGATGATATTTTGGGTAATACTAAAAACCCTTGTTTTGAAAACATTTTCTTTTCAAATAAAAGTCAACATCCTATGAAGAAAAATATAGAAGGTTTTGAAAAAGTGGATGAAGCATTTTCCCTTGCTCTTAAAACTTTAGAAAATCATCCCTATTTAAATGTCACTCCATTTGATGAAAATGATCTTTTTAAAGAAAAATTATATTTGAGTGATAATTTGGATATTCAAAAGAATGAGAAAAAATCATGTTCAAAACCCTCTCATGATAGTTCTATTCGTAAAAGAAGTTCATGCAATTATTGTGGTAAACCCGGTCATCATGTTTCTACGTGCCATTACCACAAACAACTTGAATACGGGTCTTTGATACCCTCGTGGGAAAAACCGATATGGATCGTGAAAAATGCTAATAATATTTCCGGATCCATTCCACCTCGGATACCATAGTAATATTCATTGTAGGTGTTGAGCGTCAAGAAAATGGAATAATATACAAAAAGACGCTCAAATCCCGTAAAAGAAAAATCCGGTGATTTCATTCCTTTTTCTCTTTGTTGATTTGTGTGTTATTATGTGTTTATGTGTTTTATCCTCTATGTGCTAATATCTTGTGAGTCTTGACCTTTTCATGCTTAATATTGCTTTGTTTTTACATTGGGTCTTTTTATACTTTTTAGAAAATATAGGGGTATTTATGAAATAAACTGTTTTATGTGTTTTCGGGATTTCCTTGTTGTATCTTTTCAAAACAAAAATTATCTTATAAGTTTTATACCATTCCGAATCTTTTGGGGAAGTTTCGAATGTGTTTCGGGTGTTTTTAAAAGAACCAAAAAATTCCTTCTTAGTGTCTTCGCCGAACGTTTTTGCGGTGCACCGGGCCACTCCGCGGTACACCGCGATCCAGGGTTTCAGCCTTTTCATTTTTTCCTTTATTTTTTCGCCCTGTTTATTTCTACAGTGCGGTACACCGCACAGTTGTCGCGGTACACCGCGAGTTAGGTTTTTGTCGCGTTAAAAAACCCGTCAGTCTTCATTTGGTCTTCATTCCTCTCTTTTAAACAAAACCCTACCCGCTCCAACACCGCTGCTGCGATTTCCGGCGACAAAACACCTCTAAATTCGCCGCCTAAAGGTCTAGCTTCTCCACCAAATCACTCCTTTCTCTCTCTCCTTCATTCCTCTTCCCTTACCCACCTCTTTTCACCATGGTTAGAGAAAAGAAATCCGCTCCAAGGAAGAAAGCCACCGCCGGAGCCTCCTCCAGCCGCCACCGTGCACCTTCTCCGGCGAGGTCACCAACACCACCTCCACTCCGGCCATTCGATCCTCTTCCGGGTAGAACCATAAATGCTTCAGCTTTTCCTTCCGGTGATGATTCTCTTTTTCAACTCCTTTCCTTTCAAGGTTGTGATAAAATCTTTCATTTTTTGGGTAGTCATTTAGCTAGTGGTTTAATTGAAGAATTTTACTCAAACTTTGAATATAATTGTGCTAATAATTCGATAAAATCAAAAGTTTCGGGTATTACCTTACGATTAAAGGTGAATGATTCTTATGCTCGTTATGATATTCCCTCGGATGGGTTTAGCGGTTTTTGGTCTAGTGGTTGGGATGGTTCAAGTCTTGATGTGGTAGCTCAAAACGATGCTAATGAATTCGTAAATGGTAGAATGCTAATTCGTGATGGAAATTGGAATATCCGGAATTTTGATCCGGAGTTTATAGTGGCTCACAAATTCTTAATTTCGGCCGTGATTCCAAAAGATAAACATGATGCTAAGTTAATCCCATACGAGGCTTATCTCTTATATTTAATCTTTGCTAGACAACGGATTAACATCATTGCTATTATGTTCAAGTGGATGAATCATGCTAGAGCATCTAGGGATAAAGTTCCATACGGTATTTTTCTAACCGAACTCTTTGATGCAAGTGGAATTTCTTTAGGAGGTACTAGTGTGAGACCAATCGATAGGGCTTGGTGTTTTGATTATAGCACTATAAAGAGAATGAAATTCGCTATCTACAATAACACTTATGTTACGTGCTCACATGTTAATCGTATTTCGGATGCTTCAATTCGTAATCGTATCTTACAAGCAAAAGAAGGAACTTTCGGTCCGGATCTTAACTCGCTTGAACTCTTGGATAACCCGACCCCACAAAATCCTATCCATAATCAGCCTACTCAAAACCAACCCATTCATGAGGATCCTCCTAATCTCTCCCGTTTTGAAAGCACAATAACCCGTTTTATGGATTATATGGGAAGAAAATTCGAGGTTTTGGAAGAGAAGTTAGAAAGAAAATTTGGGGTTTTGGAAGAAAAATTGGGAAATCTTGCTAGTGAGTTGACTTGTGTGAAAAACGATGTTTCGTGCATTAAGGATGATGTGTCACATTCTCGCCACCGCTCTAGAAGCCGCTCTCCACGGGAAAATCGTTAATTATTCTTGTTGGGTGTTTTTAATTTTTATACTATCCTACTTGGTTTTTATTGTGTCTTATTGTGGTTGTTTTGGACTATGTGTTATGTTTATGCTTTAATTGCTTTTGGATCCGTGTTTTGGATATTTAGGATTTTTATTGCTACTTGGTAGGATTTGGATAATTGGTTTAGTATGTTATGTTTTTATATTGAATTTTTAAATGTTAGATGCTTAAATTTTATGCTTCGGATATTATTTAATTGTGTTGATGTTGCTAACATTCTCTTTGATGATATAGGTACTATTGCATCTCTTATCCTTGATCTTATTCTACATTGCTTTATAGTCCCTATAGTTTGTTCTATTAGTCTTAGTTCATCAAATGGTTGAAAATTGCACTTAGGTCCCTAAAAGTTTTTCAAATTGCTTTTTAGTCCCTAAAACTTTTTGAAAAATGATTTTTGACACCTATATTTTTCAAAAATTACATTTTACCCCTAAATTTCTTAAAAATGATTTCAAATATTCTTATTAGTAAAAAGGAGAAATTATAGGTCAAACTTTTACAAAATTGAAACAAACTCTATGCATTTTGTGAGGGGGAGTTTTTGTTAAATCATATTTAAAAACTCAAATGCTTAGGCTAATCATTTATCTCATACATTGCAACTAATCGTTTGTGTCATTAGAAAGCATATGAAATGAAAATCTATCGATCAAGGAGTTGGTAAAATGTCTCTATCTCTTAGCTCTAGCTTTACAATTATCTATCTTTGTGCATCTCATTCTAAAATTGTTTTAATCCCTAAACTCTTGCACACCCTTAAAATCGTTGTTTAAAATCTATTCACTTGAGTTTTAGCTCTTCTATTTTTAGTTGTTTTTTACCCCGTCTTTTTGATGAAGACAAAAGGGGGGAAATATGTGCACTAAAACTTTCAAAAATTGCACTTTTTAAATTCTCACAAATGCATCTCATATCTTATATGCTTATTGTGAGGGTTAGCTTAATTTCATTAGAGCTTAAACTTTCATATCATTCCTAAGGTGTTTTAGTGACGGATTTGTCATCATCAAAAAGGGGGAGATTGTTGGCATATAGCCTCCCTTAATAGGTTGTTTTAATGTGACAAATCCTCTTATGTTTAGTGTGCTAATTACTCTTGTTATATACATCCTAACTTGCACTATTGTTCATCAAAAACACTTTATATATCATTCTTATTATATCTCATTACATATACTTTTATTCATATCTTTATATACCTTGAGATATAGCCTTAATGATCAACTGCAATGTTTATAAGAATGATGTTATCTACAACTTTCGTGAAGAAGATTTATTGATCCGAGCATCAAAGCATAGGTCAATTCTATCAAAGATGTTTGGTGCGGTACACCAGACATATGGTGCGGTACACCGGACCAAGAATGCGGACCAGGGCACGGTGCATGGCTAGCCCGTCAGAAAGATAGAAAATCTAACCGTTGAGGTGCGGTACACCGCAAGGAAGGTTTTTCTGCACAAAGTTAAGTCATAAGAAATATATCCGTTGGGGAAATTAATAGATCCGTTGGACTCAAGCCTTATGACCGTTGGAAGCAATTTTCAGCTATAAATTGAAGCTCTTTGAAGGCTACAACTACACCAACTAATTACAAACATTAAGGAGCTTAATTGTTATCATTCAAGAAGGTGTCAAGAGCTATACATTGTCAAAATCAATCTTAGTGAGCTTATAAGTCCTATCCAACTCATTCAAGGAGTTAATCAAATAAGCCACAAAGTTCTATCCACTCAAGAGGAGTCTTTCATGCTTAAGTGTTATATCTACTCATTAGGAGATTGTTAAGCAAAGCAGTTTCACCCCTTAAACACTTTGTATTTATCCTCTTAAGTCTAGTTCTTGTAATAGATAGATTAAGAGAAAATTCAAGTATAGGGAGTATACTTGGTGTCCTTGTGTTGTGATTACACAAGAGTTTCCTTCGTGGTTTCGAAGAGTTTGTCCTTCGTGTTATCGAAGAGGTTGTAAGGGTTATTGTGTTCTCGACCCGGTTAAGAGAGACACGGGAGCTTAGTGAAAAGCTTGAAATCCTAAGGAGGCTTCCTTAGGTAGTGGATGTAGGGAAACCGAACCACTATAAATCGTGTGTATCTTTCTATCCCTACTCTATTTACTTTCCGCACTTTATATGTTTGATAATATGCTAGTATGAATATTGTGATATTGATTATCTAGTTTATCTAACATATTGTCATCTAGAGTAGTAAGAGATTAGAAACTCGTTTTACTTGTATCACTTATATATCGAACCTCTTAGCTTATCCATTGTATGATCCCTTAGGAGTTTGATATATTAGTTGACTTAGAAGTTTCTTTCTTAAACTTATAATTGTCCAAAAGATTTTTAATTAGGCATTAATCTTATTAGTAATCCTATTCACCCCCCTCTAGGACTTTCATACCCACATAGAGAAACATTATCCTTACACCTTTCCTAACCCAAACAACCCTTGTTCAACCCAAAATCAAGGGGTACAAATTTCAAGAGTGTTCAAAGCTTTGAGTTTGAGGTCAATTGAGATGACAAAAAGAACATAAATATTATCTACTGTTAGGAAGATGAAGAAGAAACAAAGTAAGGTATCGGGTACTATTGAGAAGAAGAAGATTGAGAAAGGTTCAAGTTCCAGTATGAAGAAAAAGGATAAAATAGGTCAAGAAAGTAGAGAAAAGCTAGCTGTGGTAAAATCAAAGAGCAAAAAGATTACAACTTTCAAGGATAAGACCCCACAACCTCTACAAATCGAGATTCCTATGCCCGTGATGAATGAAGCTTCAAAGGCCTTATTAGCTTCCGCAAAAACACATCTACCCGAGCTACCTTTTGCTTATGAGAGGATATTTGAAGAAGAAGTTGGATAGGTGATTACAAGGTATTTCTAGAGATGAGAGATAGATTGGGTTGGACTACATTCATGATAAGACGTTCAATTTTATGTATCGATTTAGTGTTTGAGTTATATTTAGGCCTTAGCCGAGATAGTGAAGGTCGTAATCCAGTTAGAGGAAAGTTAGTTCCTTTTACAGTTGAAGAGATTAGAAACCACTTCCAATTCAAGAAATTGGTTGACTATGTAAGTTTAGAGAAGCGGTGGAATATATCAAGACTTTCGATTGGAATCAAGTTTTGGAGCATGTATTAGATGAAGAAAAAGTGCAATCACACAAGGGAGAATTGAAGGCACCATGGCCTTACAATTATTTTCAAGCGGATATAGGAATTTGGCACGCTTTTCTCACACCAAACACCTTTGGAAACACGCAAACTTCGGATTTAACTAAGAGAAACGCCATCTTTTTGAATTGTATTTTAAGAGGGGAAGAAGTAGATGTGGCACAGTTGATCGTTGAGGAGGTGATGCGATTTTTGGTTTCTCCACTTTCGTTGTTTAATGTGAAATATCCTACTATGTTCACGTGTCTTGTACGAAAAGCGAATGTGATTCCGGGTAAAGAAGAGAAATTTAATATATAAAGTGAGAAACAATATCAACAATACTTGGATCAAGACAATATTAAGAGGAGCAATAATTAAGAAACCTCCACAAGAAGAATCAAAAGAAGAGGATCTTATTTGGCGAGAAAGAATAGATGGGTGATTGAATAAAGTTGAAGCAGCTCAAACCTTCTTAGCCGAAGATGTGGCACAAATCAAAGCTAATAAAGTGCAAATCATGACACTCCTTGAGCAATTAAAGCGCGATTTGGCGAAAGATCCGGTAAATCCTATCTTGGATGTTGATAAAGCGAGGCAATAGCCTCGAGAGTATGTTCTCTTTTTTCGTTACCATTTTGGTATATGAAATGTTAGCTTGTTTTCAATTTCTTTATTGAGTCTTTTTCGAGTGGTGGGGACACGTCTCATTTTTTAGTTTGGGGTGTGGGGATTCGTTGTCTCTCACCTCAATTTTTATGTGATTTTATTGTTTTTAGGAAGAAATTAATCTTTTTGATACATGAGGTTAGATGTAGAGTGTGTTTAATAGCTTGAAAGCATAAGCTTAGTAACTTAATGATAGAAAGTAATATGTTTATGATCCATTTTATTTTGTATGCATTGAGAATGAACTGGAAACACACATCGATAGTAAAGAAAAGATTAGTGAGCAATGCGGTAAAAGTATGTTTGATCTTGGTGTGCCTTGAGGGGTGTGTAGGCCGTGAGATCCAAGCTAGTTGATAAAATCATTTAATGAACGTGCTAAAGGTAAGAGAATGACGAAATTGCATAGTTTAGAAAGTGATTAAGGCAGTTCTTTATAAGCCTTTATTTCCTTTTAGCTTGTTGTCCATTTATTATATGTATATCCTTCTCATCCCCTTTTATCCTTTCTAAAGACTTTTTATTTAGCCATATTATAAGCCATATCCCTTTTTAGGACTTTTCCATATGATCCACACTCGAATCGCGATGCGTAGATAGTCGTTTTAGAGCTTGAGTTTGGGGTGGTGGGTTGGGAATTTTGAGCTTATGTATTCGTGCTCTATATTTTGATGATGATTTATTGTAACCCTTTGCCGGGGTAAAAGTAAATGAAAAAAAGTTATGAAAAGAAAAATATATTGCAAAAGAAGTAGCATGACCTCTCAAATTAAAAAGAGAGTCATAGTTGTATTACAAAAGAAAAAAAAAATTGATATGAAAAGATTGAATATATTTGGACCGACAAAAGGGAATTTTTATCTGATCATCTTTATGCTTTAGTATTGGGTTATTGGGGATGCTAATTAGTGCATCAAATCATTGGTTGAGTGAGAACATTTTATGAGAGTAACTCAAGCTCTAGGGCAATTCGTTGATGTCTAGTGAGGAGAGAGCCACAAGCTCACTCTAAATTATCTAAATATACATATCATACCATCCCTAAGCCAACATTACAACCTTAAAGACCTTATGGTTCTTTGCTATGTGGTCTAGAAGTGATTGAACCATTAGAGAGTAGTTAGATGGATCTTTGGATACTAGTGAAACTCGATGAACAATTTATAGCCTCCTTCGTAAGCTAAGTGATGAACCTCTCCTCTGTGTATTGCAAAGCTAATCCTGTCTTGAATTTGAACCGTGTTGATCGTTTGTATGACAAGTGTACATGTAGTCTAGTTTGTAAATAATATTACATGAAATTTTATGAGTAGTTGCTTTGAGTCTATTTATATATATTCTGCTATATTCTTCCTATTGTGCTTAATTGACTTAGGTGTGTATTTAGGGACTTCCCTTTGTTCTTATCTTTATTGTATCAAGACGATGCAACTCTTGAGTTGGGGGTCTTGATGTCTCTCTATTTGTGATATATTAATCTAGGTTGGAGACATCATTCTAAGTGTATTTGATTAATTAAGTATGGATTTTTACCCGTATTTAGATATTTTCTTATTTCTTGATTTGATGATTTATCACTTTTAAAGCATATTTGGTTTAATTTGCGTGTTAAGTGAAGCTATTTAGTTTTATGGAATATAGTTAGATGCTAAATAAATTCTAAGAAGATAAGGAAAGAAGATATGGAAGGAATCAAGAGATAAAAGGAAGTAGAGATAAATTAGGAAAGGAAAAGCTGCCAAGTAAATATGAAATTCTGCACCTACGTCCACTAAAATGAAGATAAATTCAAATAGGCTGCTAATTTGAATGATCATTTAAATATTAAGATAGATCTTTCTACTGTGATCGTTTCAATATAAAGTGGGCAAAAATCGGCCTAATAACGAAGGCGATATGATCAAAACAGTGAGCAGTGTTTATCCTGTCCTATATTCTAGGAGAATTTGAATTGGAAAAGGAATCAAATTACATGCCTTCTACTCCAAGATATCGACCTAGGGTATTCTAAACAACTATAAACACACCCTCTTATTATTGTAAACATGTACTTGCTCAATTATCAATCCTTGGTCATTCAAGAGAAGCAAGTTGACACTATGTATCTTTATTTTGGTTTTATTCTTTCCAGCATGAACTAAATTTCCCATAGCTTGGGGTTTGAATATGCATAATCTTTGAATTCTATTTTCTTCTATCAAAGTTTGTTTAGGAGAAACCTTTTTAAATTGATTCTAGCTTCTTAACCTTTATATTTGTTTTACATGCTTTGATTTATTGACTGTAGTTCTTGCTAGTGCACGAGTATAGACTACCCCATTAATAGCAGTTGGATGGTCACCTGGAAGGGGTGTCTAATTGTTGAAACACCACATAAACATCTAGTGTGCGGTAGTGACCCATAAGGGCTTGCCTAACTAGATAGTCATTAGGGTTTGCGATGTAACCACCGATCATTGCGCATGGTCCTCTTACCCAAGTCCCTTGGTAACTGTTAGGTCGCCACCTAAGTCCACCCGGAAGGGGGTTAGAAGGAATATAGATACCTGACTACTTACTTTAAGAGCTTTAATCACCCTTATAACTAGTCGAAGAAATAGAAGGATAAGTGCATACAGGCAAACATAAGCTATATTTCTCATCTTATTTCTTACATCTTTTATTTTATTGTCTTGTCTTTAGTTTAATCATTATTCTCCATAATCTCTCATATTTACTTTTTTTGTCTTTTAATTCACTGGGCTAATTCTTACTGCGCTTTCTTGTAATCCATTTGTAAAACACACTAAGTACCTGAGAACGAATCTGACTTATCATTAAAACTTACGTTCGGCATGTGATACTTGCAGTGAGTAATGTGATTGGTTAGGGTTATAGTTCTTTACTTTTATTGTCATTATTTTATCACACCCTGCCAACCATCAGTGTGTGTGTGTATATCAATTGGAAATTGAATTAAAAAATAAAATAAAATTTTCATTTTTTATGTGTAATTCCGATAAAATCAAGTTTTTATCGAATATATAAAAAATCAGAATGTGAAAATACTATTCTGAATTCTGAATAATCTGGATAGGACTTGGCCAAAATTGAAAATCTTTTATCTGATTGTCACCCCTATATTAGAGGATACATCAATGAAAACTAAATATCTGACTTCTCACACTCAAAATTTACAAGTGGTTGACTTTACATAAGGAGGAGCAGACATGTCCGGGAAATCAACTAATCAAACATGTAAAATAAGCATGGAATATGAGTTCATAACTTTAAATAAAGTCATTGAGGAAGATGTATGACTTTGAAACTTCTTAGAGGATATTCGCAACTGATCAAAGCATATGTCGACTATCTCATACACTGCGATAATTAGAGTGCCATTGGTAGGGAACTACACAAAATATACATTAGTAAGTCAAGTTACATATATCGCAGACACAATATCGTTAGATAATTACTCTCAAATGGGTTTATCATGATTGATTAGGTACGATCTTAAGGATAAAATAATAGGTCCACTTAAGAAAGGTCTATAATGAGAGCAATAATAAGTTATATAAAGAGAACAAACCATAAGCTTATTATAACGAGTTGCACCTAATGGAAATCCCACTTAATAGAATGGAGATCAAATGATTTAGGTTCAAAGGCAAACTCAAATTATGAAACTACACGTCAATATGAAACACTTCGGGGAGTCCTCTCACACATTTTCTAAAGGACAAACAAAACAATTATGCTTGTAAATTGAAGGGGTTAAACTATATATTTAATGGTCCTTGTAAGCACAAAGCTTGAGATACAATAATGTAGGCTATTCTGGATAAGAGGTCGCTTATATGAGTAGTACGATTGGGCCGCCCCGAGAGATTGTTTACAAAGGTAAATTTCTCTGACAAAGGTAAAATTCTCTGGCAAATTACTCCTGAATGCCAAGAGTATTTCGAATCGTGAATGAATACAACCATGAGACTAACAAGTGTTTTGAAGGATTATATGTGTATTTTGATAACTTGGTTCATTAAAAAGTTGATCCTCTATCTCTCTCTTCTCTCTCTAAATGATAAATAGTCAAATTTAGCTCAAAGTATCTTTGGATTCCGTACCTTAAATTTGTTAAATATTAAAGACGAAATAAATGTTATAATAAGGTCAAAATTGATAAGTTTAAATTATCTTTATGTTTCGTACTTTAAATTTGTTAAATATTAAAGTTGTTCGTCTTATTTTAGAGATGAAATAAATGTTATCATTAAGTCAATCAAAATTGATAATGTCAAAAAAAGTCAAAATTGATAAATAATGAATGTGAAATTAAGTTTATGAAATAACTTTTTTTTGACAGAGTGAAACATTATTACATACTATAATATTTAGACAGGAAATAGTATTCAAGCGTCAAAAAGATAGTTGGGACAAAATTAAAATGATTTTTTTTATAGTAATGATATCTTTCATCTTTTTTTGGTTTATCCTTATATAAAAAAATAAGAGACAAATATCATCAGTCTTTTATTTAATTTAAGGTGAATTGTACCCATAAAAACAGAGAAGCAAAATAAGTAAAAATTACTAAATATATCTTATTCAAATTTGTGGTACAAAATAAATTTAGGGCTTGTTTAGAAGTGTTTATGTTAGAGTAAAAGAATTTTTTAAAACAAAATTTAAATTTTAAAAAAAGGGTGAATTATATATAGGGTCTTGGAGACCATCTTTCTTCCCTATAGAGTAGTTTCAAAAATGCTATTCTTCTTAGGGACCTCATTTTTTAAATAGTCTTTCCTACCCTTACTAACACTAAAAGACAAAAAGTGCAATGTCACTGTTTCTCTCTCCACTACCTACCACTACCCACCTACCTCCAACCTCCCACCACCTACCACCGACCTCCGACCTCCGACCACCAGTCACCGGTCGCCAGAAAAAACATAGAGTATCGGAAAAAACATAGAGTACTCTATATATTTGCTGAGTACTCTATAAATTTGCAGAGTACTCTCTAAATTTTTTCAAGTGCACTAGTAAAATCTCGGAGTACTCTAAGAAAAACTCAGAGTACTCTAAGAAAATCTCGGAGTACTCAAAAAATTGGTGAGTATTTTATTAATTTGATGAGTATCATTAAAAAAACAAGGCATAAAATAGTCAAAAAAATCTTTATTCATCTTTACTACACAAATTTGAATAAAATTACAAACCAATATACAATTAAAAATAATAAAATTAATCTAGCTAATTTTTTGTTTGACCAGATCTGGAAAAAAAAACTCAAACTCGTCGGACGAAGCAATCCACCACCACCACCACTGGCTTCCTCTTCTCCATCGAAGCTCGCCTGAGTTTCTCTCCAGCTGCAGCACCGATCACCACCACTCGCGAGGATGCAGCGGAAGCAGCAGCAACAACCACCAACAGATCTGGAGAGCTCGAGACCCACACTGCTATTCTTCTTCTTCCGTGATGCGAGCTCGAGACCCACGCTCTGTTCTCTTCTTCGATGATGCAGCTCCGACGAGGCTAGGGTTCCGGCAATGGTGAAGCTCGAACATCGAACCTCGCTGCATAGTTTTCCAGCCATGGTGAAGCTCGAACCTCGCTGCGAGATGAAGGCCACCACCACTGCAACTCAGATCGAGGCCTAGGGTTTCGCTCTAGCTACAGCGCCACCACTCGGGAGAAGAAGGAATCTGTGGAGAGAGATGGCAGCAGAGCTCGCTGCCGCTTCGTGTCTGCAATATGTGGTCAGGTGGTGGTGCTTGAACAAGGAGGCTGCTTCGTGTCTGCAATCTATGGTCTGTGAAGGTGGTGGTGGTGGCTTCCTCGAGCGAATCACGAGATGGCTCCGAGCTTCCCTTCTCCGGCGAGATCCAGCTGAGCAGATCCGACGAGCTTTTGCAGGCAGATTTGTAGTGGTCGGAGGTCCATGGCAGCAAACAGAGGGAGAAGAAGAAGTGTAGCAGTTTCGCTGCTTGTTGGAGAGAGATGTAGGGGATGGGTTTGGTGGTTTTTTGCATTTTCGATGGTGGTGGTTGTGTTATGGTGGTGGTGGTGGCGGTTTGGGAGCTGGGGGAGGAGAGAGAGGTAGGGGATGAGAGAGAATAATGAGCTTGGAATAGTGAAATATTATATTTAGTATATATAGGGGGGGAAAACAAAAGAGGGTAGTAAAGTAATTGGGGTTTTGGGCTTCATGTGTTAAAAACTTCCTGAGGTCTTTAGTAAGAAGAGACTCTAGGCGGGGTCCCTATCTTGAAGAGGGGAGGTGTGTTCAAGACCCTAAGGTGAATTTTTTCTTAAAAAAATTATTAAAAAAAATTAGATAAGAAACACTTATTTGATATTTTTTCTAAAATATTTTTCAGGATATACAATACTTTTAAACAATGTAAAAGTAAGTATTTTTAAGTGTTTTTAAAAAACTTCCAAACATACACTTAGGCTCGAAAGACAATTAGATAGAATTTCATGTTCTCATAGAAAATCTCCTTCAGTTATTTAGAAGCATTAAGATTACATAAATACTAAATCAAAAAATGTTTTTAATCAAGGGTGTATCACTGACACAAACATATGAATATTACAAGTCTCCGAGTGCTTTTGATGTGTCACCGACACCCCCAACAAAATCTTTTTACCCTATTAATTCCTAATATCCTACTCCATGCTTGAGATTTCACCTGTAATTTCATGTATTACAAGGTGGAACAAGGCATCTTGAAAAAAACCCGAACCTTTTCTTCTGCAAGAGAAGAACCACAAGGAAAAATTAGAAACTATTATTATTTTGTTTAGCTATGACAAATTTACATTGATTTAACATTTGAAAGTATACTTTTAAATTAACCATCGATTAACATAAAAAATGGAGAAATAAAGGAGGACTCACTCGCTCGGATTTGCGTAAGAGCTCAGGAGAAATTTGGTAAAGATCTTCATCCACGGGTTTAACTCTAAGTGGAGGTTGTTTCGCATCAGGGTTTTTAGAATTTTTAGTAACAATGACAGTTGCACTGTGCTTCCTCATTAAGTGGTCCTGTGATAAAGGACGGCGTTGTCTTTGATAATCCATGCCGTTCATGTCACGGACCTTAGCTTGTCCATTTCGCTCCTTCAAATCGCCCCATCCTTGATTGTTTTGAGACCTTTTCTGAAAAAATTAAAAAAGATACGGCAATAAGACAATTGAGTTTATAAAACTTTGCCCCTAAAATTACACTGACGTAATCTTATTATTAGTAAAAGAAGAAGAAAATAAAGAATAAGCCAAAAATATCATTTTTGTCAAATAATAGGCCAAAATATGTCATCATCCCTAGAATAGGCCAAACAAATCCGGATCCTCCAATAATTCCCTCTCAACATTATTTCTACTTTCCAATATACCAATGCAAATTAAAAGATCCCCCATATATTCTTATAGTATTAGTACTATATTATTTAAACAAATCTTTAAAGTTTTAAATAAAATCCAGTTGATTTCCAATCACAAAAAAAGTAGAGGCAATATTAAAAATTAAAAATAATTTTTGACTAGAAAAAATTATACAACTTCGCACATCCTGTGATAAAATTTAAACTTTCATATAAAATAATAATTTAGTAAATATTGAATAGTTTCATCTTATTTTTAATCGTATTTCTACCCTTTTTTCCACTTTTTACCCGGATTAGGGATTGTAGCCTTGACTCATCCTCGAATCCGGCGATCCGGCAACTTTGTTTACAAAATCCATTTGAGGAAATCGTGAGTAAAGTTAGATATGATCCTCACTTGAAAAATATTTTATCTTAAAAAAAACACGTCTCCACATTATATTGAAAAATGTTGTTCAACAAACATGAATTGACACATACATGATACATACACGTAGAAACACATAAATATATTTCAACATTGTTCAGTACAGTCAAAGCATATGCACGATTCGAAACACGAGAATGAATCTTTTGCCTAATTCAGTCATTAAAAAAAAATACAAGTACTAGAAAATAATTCACCAGGTTAGTATCAAATACACTGGATGACGTTGAAAATAAAAGTTAATAGAAGATAAAACCCGCATTTCGTGAACATAGGAAAATACATTGGATGAAGTTAATTTTACAAAAAAAAAAAAAAAATTTAGTCGTTTCATGATAAAAATCCAAAATGGTTTGCCTAAAAAGAGGAAAGTAATGACGAGTGAGAGTACGGCGTAAGATACATACCTTTCTAGTGGGAGCATTAATAGCAGCACGTAGCGAAGGTTTCTTGTAATCAGAGGAATAGAGATCACCACCACCGCCGCCATAACCACCGGCTCCATAACCAGAAAGGAGGTAAGGGTCAAATTCGCCAGAAGAAGAACTGTGGCGAGTCAAGCCAGCTTGCCTTGCAGACTCAAAGTATTGAGTAATAGGCATCTCATTAGCCTTGTCCCAATCCCCAAACACTGGAATTTTTCCACTCTTTTTATAATCCTAACCAATGCAATACATTTTATTGTTAGAAAAGGTAAAAATAAAAATAAAATCTATAGATAACCGAGTATGTTTTAATTTGTAAGACCGCCTTGCCACCAAATAAAAGAAGGAAAGAAGAAAAGAAAAAACTTACAAACTCCATAGATTTTGGCGTTGGCGAACTGCTGCTACTTGCAGAAGAGGAGAAGTATAAATTAAAAGAGTAGGAAGGAAGAATTAAAAGAGTAGAAAGGAAGAATTAAAAGAGTAGGAAGGAAGAAACAGGTAGTTTTGTGGTGGGTATTAATATATTGACTTTATAGAGTTAATAGAGAAGAAGTAATAAATGTAATTTACTTTCTTTTAGCCACAGAAAAAAAACAAATACTAGCTGTACTTGAGGTGGGGCATTGTTTAGAACCAAAAAAAAAAAAAAGAGGTGGGGTTTTGATGATGTAGCTGTACATGAGAGGAGATAAGATAATATGTTTGACAAAAAAAATTGACAAAAAAGAGATGAGATTATATGATCCTATCGATTAAAAAAATACTAGTAATATGATATGATGACTTCAAAAAGTTTTCCAGACTCTACTCTACTCTATTCTACTAAATTTTATTTTACTTTTGTTTGGAATGATACATTAGATCTTATTCATCATGTTTTTTTGGTCGGAAGATCTTATTCATCAATTTTACCACTTTATTAGAAAATTGACACCACTTTCAATATAGGAGTACACTATTTTATGTTTGACTTTTTCTATTCTGATTTCTACCAGAAAAAAAAAACTAACCTATATTTTGAGCTCGGTTTTATTAGTTGAATTCTGCACGGAGTTCTAAAAGAGACCATGTAGCCCTTTAGTCGGTTTTTTCCAAAGCGAAGAAATTAGATTAAAATAAAGGTTACACCCGCTTAAAAAATTAATTTTTTAAACAATTATATAAAGTTTTCAAAAAATTTGATAAAACAAAAACAAGGATTGTTGATCAATTCTCAGGAAGTAAAATTAGATGATCAACCACTTTATTGTTAAACCTAGGAATATACTTTAAAATTTGAGACCTAAATTGATGATATTTTCTATTTTATATATATATATATATATATATATATATGGGTGAGTTCTTTATTAGTGTTAGGTGTGAAAGTCGGGTTTGTGGTTAAATCAAGGCACTCATTATAAATAGTAACACTCTAATTCATGAAAGAATGACAATCTTACACGTTTTTAAAGCAACTTCACCTTTGATAACCGAGATACATCACACTTGGTTCCTCAGGGTATGAACCCAAGACCTGTTTATGCTTATTTGAATTTGGGATTTATATTTAATTGAATTGTTTGTGATAGCTCTATATTGTGTGTTTGATATATGTTTGTAGTCCTTTTAATGCATAGAGTATAGGATCGTCCCATTAGTAGTTGGAACGTCACCCTAGCGGAGGATTCAGTTATTGAAAACAACATTAATTGTGTAGTGTGCGGTAATGATCCTGACTTGCTTGCCTTGCTAGATAGTCAACAACGTTAGATTTAACCAGTAACCATTTGCGCAGAGTCCCCTTCCCCAAGTCCCATAGTAGTATTGAGGTTGCTTCCTAAGCTACCCTGACGGGAGTTAGGAAGAATTTTAGAACCCCGGTTATTGCTTATATATCACATAATTCTCCCTTAGATAATAAATATAGAACAAGACTAATAAAGATGACTTGCTATTTATTGAGCTGAACTCTTATTGTTTTCTCTTTGTGTCTTTTCCTATCTTTGATTTAAGTCTTAGTTTATTTAATTGTTTTAGAGTCTTAAAAACCAAAAAAAATATTTTAGTGTCTTTGGCGTATTATTTTTCCAACTTCTTTTAATTCACTTAGTAATAGCTCTATTTTCAAACTCACTTTCGTAGTCCCTGAGATCGATATCTGTTTTAATTACTTATTAATTATAAATGATCCATTCACTTGTAGAGAGTTTATCATAGTTTTCTTAGGTGTGCGTGTTGTATTATCTTTATTATCTTTATTATACGTTATGTTATCACACCTTTGTCCCTACCAAGATTTTGGTGTCGCTGCTACTACATTGTTAGCTTCGAGATTTTACTTAATATGTTAGTTTTAGTTCTATTTTACGCCTATCTCTTTGTTTTTGTCTATTTTAGATTATAAAGATGGTTGGTCAGCAAAATTTAGGACTCCCTGGTGCATCCAGAGTGCAACCCATGTAAATTTGCATCCCAGCTATACAAGCCACTTGATTCAGCCTGACTTAATCATGCTAAATCAGTTCTCGACCTTCTGGATATACAGTGGCACTACGCAACAACATCCGGTCTGTTATGTTTAAACTTCATGCAAATTTGTGACTCCTACATTACTAAAGGTGTCACAATGGAAAAATGTTCTACTTTATGTTTCAGTTCTTCTTGACAGAAAGTGAGAGAAATTGTGGATATGACAAGTATGCAAGTATGTAGTTTGTAAATGTTATTACATGAAATTCTGAGTAGTTGCGTTATGTCTATTCTATATATTCTGTTATCTTCTTTCCCACTGTGCTTAGTTGACCTAGGTGTGTATTTAGAGACTTCCCTTTATTTTTTATCTTTATTGTATCGGGACGATACAACTTTGAGTTGGGGGTCTTGATGTCTCCCAATTTGTGATTATTTAATCTTAGTAGGAGACATCATTTTAGGTGTTTTTGGAAGTCATATACTTGATATTCCTATAAATAATTATATTTTCTTATTTCTTGTCTTAATTTGATGATTTATTATTTTTAGAGCATATTTGGTTTAATTTATTTATTTAGTGTGAAGCTTTAAAGATATATAGTAATTAATTAGATGCCAAATCAATTCTAGGAGATAAAGGAAAAAAAAGATTAGTATAGAAAGATAAAGTTGCCAAGTAAATCTGAATTTCACCAGCCGCGTCCATAAAAGTGATCAAAAACTCAATATTGGCTTGCAATTTGGAAGAATGTTTTGAAGCAAAGTTATAGATCTTTCCGAGACGATCAGTTTCGATATAAAAAACGCGTCAATCGGAGTTGAAACGAAGAAGTTACGGCCAAAAAAACAGTAGTTTATTACCTTTTCTATATTTTAGGTTACGAATTAGAGTTGGACTAGAAGTCCAATTACTTGTCTTCCACTCCAAGAAAACGTGTTAGGGCTTCTTAGACCCCTATAAATACACCCTTTATCCTTTGTAAACATATCCTTACTCAGTTCTAAACCTTATATTAATTCTTAGTCATTCAAGAGAGCAAGATGACAATCATGTATCTTTATCTTAGTTTATTTGCTTCAGGTATGACAATCATGGTCCCCCAACTCTTTATCTTAGAGTTGGGGGACCATTTTTAAAGGCCTTCAAATTCTTAATAAAGAGTGTATTTCGCGCATTGGGAATGGTTTAATAACGAACATATGGGACGACTTTATGGATTGGAAAAAATATAAAGTTGGATAGGCCCGAGGGTTTCTCATCATCGGTGGTTGCACATCTATCCAACAAGGACTACACAGGATGGGACCAAAATATGTACAAAGTGTTTGCTAAGCAAAATTAGTTGAGGTGATCACAAGAATTCCGATCATGCAATTGAAAAAGGAGGACAAGATCATATGCCCTTTTACAAAGGATGGGAAGTATTCCACAAAGTCAGGTTATCAAAGACTTGTCCAAGATGAGATTAATTTGGAAGAACAATCTTAAAAAATGGGAGAAGAGAATAAGAATGAGATCTGGAAAAGCATATGGAATTCCAATCTGCCGATTAAGATAAGAATTTTTGGTTGGAAAGTGAGTAACAGAGCTTTACCAACTAAATTTATATGCATAAAAGGAAATGTGTTTCTAATGGTTTGTGTGAATTGTGTGAAATAGAGGATGAATCTTTGGAGCATTTGGTTCTTATATGTCCATTTAGTAGTGGAATATGGACGTCTCCAGCTTTATAGATAAGGGTTGATAAAGATTATAAAATAAATATTAAAGACTGGATTATTAATGTAACAAATGATTTCTCCAAGTCCAATAATGAACAAAGGAAAATCGGGACTACCATTCTTGCGACTATGTGGTTCATATGGAAGGCGAGAATGAGTTAAAATAAGAAATGGATTGTGTATGAAATTGTCACAAACATCATCATATTGGTCCGCGATCTTTTCGACGAATCTACCAACTGTCAGGGGGGTTAAGGAAAACATTGGGAGTATTGGGGGTGAAGAGAAAGAAAAGCCAGTGTTATTAGACAATTATGAGGTTATCAAACTTAGTGATTTACTGTTTACAAGAGATTGGAAAGTAGCAGGAATTGCGTCAGTAGAGGTGGGTAGAAACAGGATTTTTAGGAATAAAAATCACGAGAAGATGTAAAGTTAACTCAAATGTCAAGGGAGAAGCATGGATGGTGGTTGATTTAGCCAATCTTGGAAGGAATCCGTAAGTGGATTGATGGATTTTCGAAATGTAAATTTCAACACATTAGACGAAGTCTCAATTGAGTCGTTTATTGTTTGGAATAAAAATGTTTTCTCTAGTTGATTGTTTCACTTTTTTAATAAATTTTGTAGTAAAAATGATGTAAGATAATTATATTCCAATTTATATCCTTTTCTGATAAAAAAAAAGAAATTAACTTCTAATATGAATAGATCCGTTTAGGTCGACTCCTCGATTTGAGTAAACTATATTACTATATGGGGGTTGGGGGGATTAAGTTAAAAACTACTAAAACAAAGGTGTCCAAAATATTTGCAAGTCAAAGTTGTGTGTCTTGATTGAAAAAGTTAGTTTGTGTTGTGTGAGACTGACAGGAGTTTTATGGGTTGAATAATAGTTTGAAAGCAAGGATGGAGCAGAAAGAGCGGTGGACATATGTGGAGTGAACCGGTGGTCTACAAATCTAGGACAAGTTTGTCAACTGGGTAAAGATTACTTTATTAGGCATGAATGTCCTTTCTCTCTAACTTTACTTCTACTTTTACTTTTACTTTTGTGGTTGTCGCAGGCATTAAGGAGCTGGCTTGATTTTACTAAGGAGTTGGCTTGACTTCCCATACCTCTACATTTTCCATTCCCTTGAATTTCGCCGCAGTCACAGATCAATAGTATGGCCCCCGATTCACGTTCCATTCCAATTCTCATTCCCTACTTTAAACCCTCACCCATCTAATACTCATGTCACATCCAACTTTTTTCCTTTTCTTCTTTGCCAAAAGTGATCTTTTCAGCCATAGAGGAAGTTATTATATAAAAATTATCACCTCTTCTCATAAAATGTATCACCTCCATATTTGGGGTCTAACATGATTTTAAAGATGGCCTCTTAGTTTTCAGATATAAAAAAAATTGAATAATTAATAATTTATTATTTTCATACCTCTTGTATTAAAAATAATTACTTTAAAGATCAATAGTTGGTCTATTGGTTAGACTACACCGCAGAAATTAAAAGGTCTTAAAATCGAATCTTATTAAAATCAAATTAGTTGCGAATCCAAAATATCTCATATATATTCAAAAAAGAATTACTTTATCAATAAATTAATTTATTAATTTATATGATGCTCATCGTGATGGGGTAAATCGACAAAGCTGCTGATCGCATATATTTGTTTTAGAAAATGGACGATGAATATTAATATTGGTTGGACTGCATGATAACTTACAAAATTCATATATGTAAATTAGAGAGTAAATTTCACCATTGGTTTCTGTATTATGCAAAATCAGCCATATCAATAATAGTTCAACACTAAAAAGAAAAAGAAAAAGAATTAGTTTTAGGAAAAATATAATAATGTACGAAGCTAAGAATTATTTTAATGGTTAGAAATTAAAGATATTCTAAAATTAGATGTTATTAGAGTGAAAATATTTTTTACATTGTACTCTCGCATATACATATAAATCACTATTCAATGGTATAATTAAGACAACAAACTAGACGAAAACCCAAACGGTGTGTTGGTCTGGTTTTTACCCAAGTGCCGGTAAGACGGAAACCGAGTGTTGGTCCGGTTTTGGTTCAAGTGCCGGGTAGACGGAAACCGAGTGTTGGTCCGGTTTTGCCCAAGCACTTGGTGTGTTTGTAGCAAAGTAATGGCATGCTCTTAGGTTTTGCATAAGGATGCCCACGTCCCGTGCCCACGTTTTTCCAAAGAACGCGCCGAACCGGTGAACACGTTTCTATCGGCAAGGTCACCGGTTCATGCCCATATTTTGCCCAAGAACGTGACGTCGAGGTTTTGCCCCAGAACATGGGCACCGGCGACCACGTTTCTATCTGCAAGGTCACCGGTTCATGCCCATGTTTTGCCCAAGAACATGACGCCAGGGGCGGAGCCATGTGTACCTTAGGGGGGTCCATGGCCCCCCTGATTTTTTGAAAAAAAAAATATAACTATATCAAAAAAAAAAAAATTATAAGTAAATAACTCCTAAATTATTAAGAAATCTTCATTTGGCCCCCCCTAACTTTTAAAAGTTTATTTTATTAAGCTTTAAATTATATTATTTATAAGATTTTTTCTATTTTTTATAACAAAATATATGTTATTTTATATTAAAAAAAGAATTTTATAACAAAATTAATTAGAAAAATCAATATCGAGACTTATATTGTAACATTTATACAATATAGGGACCTTTGGAGCAATTTCTCCTAATATAGGGACCTATTTTACGATTTTTGTATGATATTTAGACTTATAGTGCAAATATTGGCGGAATTTTTTTTCGGGGCCAACGCCACCGAACCCCCTTGGCCCCCCCTTATGGAAATTCCTGGCTCCGCCCCTGCATGACGTCGAGGTTTTTACTAAGAACGTGGGCGCCGGTGCCCACGTTCCCATCCGCAAGGTCACCGGTCCATGCCCACGTTTTGCCCAAGAACGTGACGCCGAGGTTTTGCCCAAGAACATGGGCACCGGTGACCACGTTTTTATCTGCAAGGTCACCGGTTCGTTCCCCATGTTTTGCCCAAGAACGTGATACCGATGTTTTTGCCCAAGAACGTGGGCACCGGTGGCCACGTTTCTATCTGCAAGGTCACCGGTTCGTTCCCCACGTTTTGCCCAAGAACATAACGCCGAGATTTTTGCCCCAGGAATGTGGGCACCGGGGGCCACGTTTTGCCCAAGAAAAGTGGGCACCGCTGCCCAAGCTCCTCCCTGTTCCCACGTTTTGCCCAAGAATGTGCATACTGGTGCCCAAGTCTCATCCCGTGCACTATATACCCGATACCGAACCTAAAATCTACTCGTTATCGATACCGAAATAAAAAACCGCGGACTTCTCAGATTTGTTCTCAAACGAAGACGGTAACGAGCGAGATAATGGATAGCTATTGAATTTCTGCTACCGCTATTGAAACTTCATTCCTTCACTGGATGTATCTTAATGAATTTTAACATTGCACTACCTTCCAATTCCCGGGTTTCAAGATAGATTTTGAGTCGGTATTGAAGTTTTGCTAGTCTTTTCGGTTTTGTAAAGATAGATCGTGATTCGGTATGTAAGTTTTGCTAGTCTTTCCGGTTTTGTAGAGTTTTTTCTACTATAACCAGTTAAAAACAATTATGTCAATTTTTTCGAGAAAATAACATTTCAGATGAATCAGGTGGTTTTGCCCAAAAATTTAACGTGTCTAATCTTCTTCAAAAAAGTGTCGGTTCTTCGAAAAAAGGACGTACATTACAGGCACTTGGGTTTTGCGCAAAACTGTACTATAGGGGGCTGTATAGCCTACTTGGAAAAAATGTATTTTCTCTGGAAAAAGGAATTACACTGCAGGGCACTTGGGTTTCTTCTAAAAACTGTACTATAGGGAGGGTATAGGATTGCCTACTTCGGAAAAGTGTATGTTCTCTGGAAAAATGATGTACATATATTGCATGAGAGTAAACGTAAATACAAGACTAAAGGATTGAACCCTTGACCTTTCCAACAAAAGAATGACAACTAGAACATTTTTTCAATCTCTAACATTAAATTCAACTAGGATCGTCTTCTGAAAAATCAACAAGTCCGAACCGATCGAATACACACACACACACACACACACACACACATATATATATATATATATATGATTCTCATCGTGATGGGGTAAATCGATAAGGCCGCTGATCGAATATATTTGCTTTAAAAAAATGACGATGAATATTAATATTGGCTGGACTGCATGATAACTTACAAAACTCATGTATGTGAATTAGAGGGTAAATTGCACCATTGGTTTTTGAATTACGCAAAATCAGCCATATCAATAATAGTTCAACACTCCAAAAAAGAAAAAGAAAATTTAAAGTTCTACATGATAGTTAGTGCAAATGTTAGGAAAATATAATAATGTATGAGGCTAAGAATTATTTTAATGGTTAGAAGTTAACGATATTCTAAAATTGGATGTTATTAGAGTGAAAATATTTTTTACATTGTAATAAATTATACTCTCGCATATACATATAAATTACTAATCAATGGTATAATTAAAACAACAAACTAGGATCAAGTATCGAAGAGACAAACTAACACAAGGATAATTTGTTATCGTGATGCTCAAATTCTTCGAAGTCAACCTTGTTGAATGTTTTAGTCAAGAAAATAAGGAAAGGTCCAAGGGCAAAGGAAAGCAACGAGAGTTAACTGGTGGCAACAAGAACAAAGGCCACTTCAACAAACAAGGAGGCAGTTTCAAGTCCACCGGAAAGATTCAAAAACCAAAAGGCTTGTGAACTATTGTTTGAAAGAAGGACACACGCCCTACCAATGTGAACAAAGAAAGGACTAGACATCAAAACCTATTGCCAACCTGACTAAGATCGATGAGATAATTGCCAATGTGAAGGTTGCAGAGGATTCAGTGGAAAAAAGAGCAAGTAGATCATCGACATGGAAGCATACATACACTTTGATCCAACAAAAATTTGTTCCAGAAGTTCGAGGAAGTGGATGACATTGAATACGTGTACCTGGGGAATTCAACCACTGTCTTCTTCCTTAGAAAAGGACAAGTTCCTCTCAAACTCACTTCTAGTAAAGTTTTATAGTTGAATGATGTTCTCTTTGTCCCCTCACTTCGTAGGAACTTAGTTTTTAGAGCTCTTCTTAATAAAGTGGAACTTAAACTAGATTTTGAGAGTGAGAAAACAATTATTACCATAAATGAGATTTTTTTTAGGAAAGGGTATCTGAATGGGGGGGGGGGGGGTTTACTTGTATTGAACACCATAACTATGAATGAGAATGCATCTACTTCTACTTATATATTTGAATCTTTAGATACGTGGCATGGTAGACTAGGACACCTTAATGTCTCTTCTGTTGGAAGGTTCAAACTCTGGGACTTATCCATGTTCACAATATTGATGATTTTGTTAAATGTCAAACATGTGTAGATTCTAAACATGCTAAAAAAATTATATTCGTGACCACTAGAAAGACTAAATTATTAGAAATAGTGCATTCCAACTTAGATGATTGTTTAAACACTACTAGTAAGGGAGGAAAACTATACTATATAACCTTTTTAGATGATTGCTCTAAGGTCACAACATTATATCTCCTAAAATCTAAAGATGAAGCGGAACAAGCTTTTTTAAATTATAAGGTTGAGGTTGATTTTGTGAAATTAATGGAATAATACATGAACTTAGTGCCCCATACACATGCCCACCAAAATGGCATAGTTGAAAGGAAGAATATATCCCTTAAAGAAATGATAAAATTCATGTTTATTAGTTCAGGTTTAGCCAAAAACATGTGGGGGGAAGCTGCCTTGTCTACTTGTTATGTACTTAATATAGTAACCCATGGTCGCTCCTAGAGTGTGATATAAATTCAACACTAAAGAAGAAGAGCAGCTAACGCAAGTGTACAGGTCATTCCAAGTAATAAATAAATAGTACGGGATTTTCGTCTCCACAAGGATTATGAGATTAGACTGAAGTGTTTAATAGTATAGTAGAAGTAATTGCAATTAAAATAAAAATAGATATTTATTTTGTTTTTAATTAAGAAACTACTTACTAACACAAGAATGTTGAGTAAAATAAAAGTAACACTAAATTAAACTAGAGAAAGATTATTTAATATGAGAGATATACTTGAGTCTCGCTAGAGAATCACCATAGTTTCTAAATCTAAAACTTTCGTTCAAGGGAAAAGTTGGTACTTAATATTAGTCGGGACTCTTAACATTTTCCTAACTCCCGTCAGGGTAGACGTAGGAAGCTATCCTACGGTATTACTGACCCCGTCAGGGTGACAATAAAGATACTTTCAGATGAATAAGATTTTACCCAATTGGCTACGTGGTTAGTTAAGGCCGCCAGACTCAATTACGGACACCACATGTCTATAACCTAGTTTTGTAATTAGACCCCCCTTTCGGATGATCATCGCTACTAACAAATAGCCTAATTATTAAAACCTATCTCTAATTGGCCAAATTATGATTGTAAATAAACACAAGAATATAGTCAATACAAAATACTTCAACTTAATTTAAATTAAATAATCTCAAGTTCAAAAAACATTAAATTAGAAAACTTAGGGTTCATCCCATATTGCGATTCTCAACTAAATAGTATTTAGCTCAGAATTAAATAAAGGAAAGAAATAGAACTAATAAAAGACATTATTCGTAAAACTGAAATAAAATTAACCTAATTGGAATCACTTGAGCTATTGTTGGAGAATAGTTTTCTCCAGCTTTTGCTCCTTTGCTTCCAAGCTTTCACTCTCTCAGAAATATGATATAAAATGAGCATAAGTGAAAGGTGATGATTAATGAGGTCTAAATGAGCTTATATAGTGATTAAAATTGGATTAGGCCCACATGGACTTATATAAATAATTAAGGGCCCAAATCTGTTTTAAATTAATTCGCACGTTTGTACACCACTTTAGTAAAAAGGTTGTAACTTTCGCAACGTAAGTCCAAATCCAATGATTCCACTTCTCAAATGTCGCAAACTCTGAGACCCATCAAAATTAGAGAGACGACAACTCTGAGAATGTTAACCATCCTGTAAATAACACGGCTTGTGAAATAGCTGAAATGACAACTTCAGCCGAGACTTAAACACTTGGATATTTTAATATTGATAATAAGGAGATATCGATGAATTATGTCTCTACGGGAACAATATGGAATCGAAAGAGTATCAATATTAATAAAATATTCTCATACAAAGGTGATATTTATTTAATTCATAAAAGCGAGACACATGATACAAAATCAGATCAAGAATGTCAACGTATAAATGATTAGCCAAATCGGAAAGACACGATTCAGACGGAATTAAATCACTTGCAAAACGTAAAGTTTTTTTGGAAGTATAGTCTGAATCTTAAATGTAATTGTGTAGGCTACAAATGGGTATTCATACGCAAGCTTAATGAAAAAAATGAGATTGTAAGATATAAGAATGACTTGTAGCCCAAGATTTCTCACATATACCTGAGATTGATTATAAAGAAACATAGTCACCCGTGGTGGATCCAAATACTTTTATAATTTTGCTTTGTTTGATAGTAGTTTAAAAACTTGATATGCATTTGATGGATGTGGTAAAAGTTCACCTCTATGGATCACTCGATATTGACATTTTTATAAAAATCCTGCATGGATAAAAATGCCTGAAGCATATAGCGCATACCCACATTTATTACTCAATAAAATAAGAAATATCTATGTATAGATTAAAACAATCTGAACGAATGTGGTATAATCGTCTTAGTGCATACCTTCTCAAAGAAGAATTTGTTAAAAAACTCATTAGTCCATATGTTTTTACTAAAAAGTCTGATTCCACATTTGTTATTATTGCGGTTTACGTTGATTGTTTTAATCTAATAGAGAATCTTATATAGTTCACAATAACAAAACTTCTTTATCCAAGGAATTTGAGATGACAAGGTCTTGCTAAAACAAATTTTTGCCTTGGCTTGCAAATTGAATATTTAACAAATAGAATTTTTGTCCACCAACCAGTTTATGTCGAATTTTTTAAGCGAATCAATATGGATAAATATCCTCTATTTACTTCACTAATTATTGTACATTCACTCGATCCATAAAAGGATATTTTCCGTCTACATGAAGATCACGGAAAAATTATTGGCCAAGATGTATCGTATCGTGCAATTGGTACATTAATGTATCTTTATAATAACACTCTTTGATGTCTCCCCTTTTGTGAGAAATATATTCCCTTAGGAGACATCATTTTAGGTAGAAATTGGACTTATTAGATAGACTTTTGAGCTTATTTTGTCATATTGCACTTTATTCCCTCGAAATTATGATAAATGTGTTTCAGAGCTTTTGTGCGTTAATTTGTGATTTTTAATTAGAAGTTATTAGGTACATGGATGATAGGAAGCACCAAGATGAGGAATAGAAGTGAAGTTTAAAGTCTTAAATCAGAAGGAGAGGTCAAAAGAGCAAAAGGTACCACTCAAAGAGATGAAGAGGAGCATAAGAATCTAGAAAGTTGTCACTTCCAGCTGTTTTCGAGTCCAAACAGTGCTGATCCAGGCTTAATGATTCAAATGGAAATGGTGCGCCTCTGAGCTAGCTCAAATTGAGGACTGGAATTAGATGATTTGGACTTAAGACGCAAAAGCTACACCTATTTTACTGAAGTTTGTACAGTAGTCACGAGAATTACTAATTGTACATGTGCCTTAATCACTTAATTAGGCCCAAGTTAGACCTAATCCATTTTAAACTCTATAAAAGGCCCTTTAGACCTCATTAATCAACACTTGTCAATTAATCTTTAAATTACATCATCTCTAGAGAGAGCGTCAAGAGGCAGAAGTAAGAGTAGGAGCTGGAGAATCATTTTTCTCCAACAACAGCTAAGTCATTCTCCTAATTAGAATCTTCCTAATTTTATTTATGTTTTTTGGAAACCTGTATAATTCCAATTTCTTTTTCTTTATGTATTTAATTATGAGCTAAATAATCAAATGCTTGAGAATCGTAATTTGGGGATGAATCGTAGTTTCTAATTTAATGCCTTTCTAATTTGGGATTATGTTAATTTAAATTAAGTCGCGTAATCACATATTGATTTTGTCTTTACATTTATTTACTATCACTGACGTCGCGAATCAAGGGTAGGTAGTAGTAATTAGGCTATTCACTAGTGGCGGTGATCACCTTGACGGGGGGGGGGGGGGGGGGTTTAATTACAAAACTAGGATAGAAACACGTGGTGTTCATCAATGATCCAGACGGGCTTGACTAATCGCGTAGCAAATTGGGTAATTCACTTAATCATTTGAGCGTAGCTTATAATTTCCCTGACGGGGTTTGTAATACTGTAGGATAGCTCCTAAGTATACCCTGACGGGAGTTAGGAGATTATAGAGTCCCGACTAATATTAATTACCCGCTTTACCTTTAATACGAATGCATTAGATTGTTAAATTAGGTGATTCCATAGCGAGACGCAAGTATATCTCTCCTATCTGGGTTTAGTTAATTTACTTTATTGCGTCTAGTCTTTTCATATTTAAAAATCAAATAAATATATCTTTTATCTTTTATTTTCCGTACTTGCAATTACTACTACTTATCTATTGAACATATTGGTTATACCAACGCAATCCCTGAGAACGAAATCCCTTATATCTATCTATTACTTGGAACGACCCGTACACTTGCGATTAGTAGGCCCTCCTATTTAGTGTTGATTTTGTCACACCCCAGGACCCACCAAGTTTTTGGCTTCTGGGATTGCAACTTGTGACCTTTGTGTTTAATCCTTTTAGTAGAGTCAATTGTTTCTTTTTTACACTTGGTTTTGTTTTTGTATATATTTCACAGGTTTATACGTAGGATAATGCCCAAGAAATTCAATTGAAGATGTATGGAGGAGATTAACAAAATCCCAGTCCATTTGAGTATTTGGAAGACTCTTCGGGACAACAACAATGGTGTAGTAATTTTTACCAACCACCTTACCAATACCTGCAAGAGTAGAGATGGAAGCCCAAATGGATCAGGAATAATAAAAAACAACCACTGTACCACTATTAGCAAGAGCAAAGATGGAATATTCAACAACCTCCACAGATGACTCTTTCCGATCTAAAGGAAACACTTGCTAAATTCATGCACGTATGCTAGGGAGACAAGGCGAGAGATCAAGAGCGACAACCTCTACCTTCACTGCAAAGTTCCGAAATAAATAGATCACTTAAAGGACTCATGCGCATAAGTGAGGAAAATAGAATTGCAAGAGAACAAACGTGGGAGGCAATAGAGGAAAAAAGTGCCAGATTTTAAAGAATACAACAAATGATAGAGGAAGTTGTTGCCAAATATAATTCTCCTGACTTTGCCGAGAGTAGTAGCAAGTCCTATGAACATTCCGCTCCCCCGAGGGATGGAAAAGATCAACCAGAAAAAGTAGTTGAGGAGTAGGTGTTGAAAGAAGATATTAGTGATAGTGACATGAACCCCGTGCCAAATGTAAACGGATACCACCATGTGGTTGAGAATCTTGTTAGCATGGTAGAAGAAGGAGTAGCAACGCAAATCCTAGAAGCTGAAACTAAAATTGCTATTCCTATGGCATATGCACATGATCAAGATATAGAACGCGAAAAGAAAGAAGAGGTGATCGAGATTAGAGAGAGTCAACCGTAAGAAAATGATGAGGTAATAGTGGAAGATTGGGTTGAAAGAGAAGATGAATAAGAAGTGGTTGAGGAGTCAAGTGAAGAACTCAAGGTTCACAATATAACAGAAGGGAAACCTCGTCCACAAAATTTCATCCATACCCATAGCGAATCTTGAATGAAAATAGAGCTGAAGAATCACCTCTATCACTACCAATGATCAATATGTTCTATGTAAGCAAGGTGCCACACCGTGAGAGTAAGGCGGCAAGGAGGAGCACCTACCCACAACATTTTAAAGATGAACGTGAGATTGAGAAGAATAAAACCGAGCTTATACCGTTCAGGAAGGTCATCTATTATATCGTAGAAGAGAATAAGTTTCGTCGTGAAAATAAGAAGGCGAAACAGGGAACTTACCCACCCCCTTTCAAAGATCAAATAAATCAAAGCTTCGGTGGGAAAATTCCAAAGCTTACATGTCAAGGACGAGGCGAGTTTAAGCGGAGGAGTACCGCAAGGGCCTCAATACCAGTTTCATGGAAGGTAACGCGTCGAACTTAAAGACGTAATAAACAAAAGTTCTTCTTGGGAGACAACCCATGTTTTAAAATTGCTTTCAGTTTTCAAATTCGTAGTGTATAATGGATTAACTGGATGTGTATTAGTGTATATTGTTAATAAATGAGAAATGATGGAGTGCTTTTTATGCTTGCAGGTGTTAAGACTTGAGTTTTGGGTGATAGGTACAAGAGACGGTCATTTTCACACATTTTATTTGCATATAAGAGGTTGTTGAACAGAAGATAACAGGGTGCCCGTTTGTCTCTAACCGAGGGCCCGGTTTGTGAACTGTTACATTTCATGCTAACAGGCTGAAAACTTCGGAAGACCATAACTTGAAGCTCGGAGGTCGGTATTAGCTTTTTTTTCGAGTCTAAACTGCGTATTTTTTCGAGATATATCCAGTGGTGAAGTCAAACATGTCTGATGAACAGCTCAAACCTACTGTAATTTAAGGGGTTCGACGCAAGACATTGGTGCGAAAAACAGAATTTGTAAAAAAAAAGAAGAGTGCCTCCAATGGAAAATCTGAGTAGTCCGGTTGATCGAGAGCGCAATTATCAATGAAAATGAGTATAAATTTCCCGTGAATCCGAGGTGTAGGCAAAGAGAGATCGAGAAAATAAGAAGAAGGCCTATACGCAACCGATTTGACGTCTCCTCATTTGTGATAATAAAATCTATTTCCGAGACATCATTTTAGGCGTATTTATTAGTTTATAGGTCGATTTTCACATGATTTAGTACACTTTCCTATTTTGGGTCTTGAATGGATTATTTATTATTTTTAGAGCATATTGGGTTTAATTATTTATTTATTGTGGAGTTTTAGAGATATATGGTAATTAATTAGAGTCCAAGTTGGTTCCAAGAGCTAAAGGAAAGAAGATAAACATGGGAATTGAAGATAAGGAAGTAAAAGCTAAAAATATGGAAAAGGAAAATCTGCCTTAAATCTGAATTCCAGCACCTACGACCACAAATCAGCTTATATCTCAAAATCGGTGAGGAATCTGGAGAAACGGTCAAGAGAAAAGTTAAATATCTTTCCGAGACGATGAATTTCGACTACTCATACGCGTCAAACGGATGGGTATTGAAGCTGCTAGGACCAAAACAAAAACGGGCCTGATTCCATGTTTTTGGGCTACGAATTTGAGTTGGGCTAGGAGTCCAATATTTACCTTTTCCTTCAAGAAAACGATTAGGTCAACCTATACACTATAAATACAGACTCTTAACATTAGAAAATCATCCTTGGTGCAACCTTAAGCAAAGAGGAAGCTTACAACACAAGAAAAGAAGCCTGAAAGGAGCTGTTCATCAATAATGTCATCTTCAACCTTTAATTTTGTAATTTCTTTCTTTTCTTACATTAGTATGAACTAAATTTCTATTAGCTTGAGTATTAGCATATATGTATGAACCCTAGTTTTGGTTGACATCTATCTAATTTGGAAATTCCTTGTTTTAAATTAAATTATTGTTTTTTTTCTATGTTTATGTGTTTGGATTTATATTCTGTGTTCTTGTGTATCGTGGCCATATAGAATTACCATATAGTAGTTAGGTCACCATTGACAACAGTGTTTAATTACAAGTTTAGCACATAACGTCTAGTGTACGATTTAGAGCTGACAAATCAACCTAACTAGATAATCACCATGGTTTAGTGTATTGCTATTTAACCAATTGCAGGAACAGTTTGCTGAGGACTCCTTATTGAACACATGTAAATCCTATTTAAAACTACCTAGCGCAATTGGAACCGATTATTGAAATACTACATAATTCACTCTTACATGTTTAGAACGGCAAAACTAGCGGGGATTTGATGTCTCCTCATTTGTGATAGATTAATATTAGGATGAGACATCATTTTAAGTGATTTAGAAGTCAATAATGTCGATTTTCTTGAGTTTTAGTGCAATTTCCTATTTTGAGTCTTGATTTGTAGAATTATTGTTTTTAGAGCATATTGGGTTTAATTGTTTATTCAGTGTGTAGCTTTAAAGATAATTATGGAGCTTAATTAGAGTCCAAGTCAAAGACAACAACTTATGGAAAGAGATTTGCATGGTAATTGGAGATAAGGAAACAAATGCTAAAAAGATGGAAAAGGAAAAGCTGCCTAAATCTGGGATTCTGCATACACGTTCAAAGATAGACGTTTTTACCTAAGAAATAGGCCAAATCTGATGATTTCCTTTTAAAGGGCCTAGATAATTCTGTAGCGATTCTTTTGGTATCTTATGGAGCAAAATCCGACCAATAACGAAGAAGATATGCTCAAAACGGTGCAGCAGTATTTATCTTTATTTCCATACGAATTTGAGTTGGGCTAGAAGTCCATTACCTTAACTCTTCCTCGAGAAAACGAATTAGGTCTTCTAAACACCTATAAATACACCCTTATATCACTTGTAAATCATCCTTGCCTCATAGTAATTAGTTCTTAAGGTTTTATTCTTCCAGTTTATTGTAGAGAGCAAGATGATGTCTTTTGTAATTTCTTTTAGTTTATATCCATCAGGTATGAACTAAACCTCCCATCGCTTGGGTTTTGCATATGTATAATCTATGAATTCTAATTCTTCTATCTAAGTTTCTTTGGGAATTACATGTTTTAATATGATATTAGCTTCTTACTTTATATTTGTTTATGTGTTTTGATTTAATGTCTTTCCTAGAACTGATCACTTTAGGATTGTTTTAAGAGTAGTTAGATGGTCTCCTTGACAGGGTGTTTAACTATTGAACCACCACATAATGTCTAGTATCGATAGCAGTTATGACAAAACATACTTCTAACTAGATAGTCATTAGGGTTTGTTTTAATCACCATATCACCAATTGATTGTAGTGTGCTGGATAGGTCCTTAGTGGCGTTTGATAACCCTATTTGAGTCCTCGTCTTGGTTGTGCCGTAGACCCCTTAGTCGCTCTCAAGGTCTAAGATTGGGGAATTTAGAATCCTGACTAAGTATACCAAGAGCTAATATTCTCCCTTATTAACTAGATTTTTAGATAGAATTAGAAGGATTAGTGCATACTAGCAAAACCTAAGCTATACTTCTCATCTCATATTCTTCGTATTTTACTTTACTGTCTTTATTTTCTTAGTTTTAATTCATATTTTCGAATTCCTACTTGCTTTATTTTCTGTTTTCTAATTATTTACTTTTACTCGTTATTTCTACTCACGCGATTAACACACTTAAGTCCCTGAGAACGAACTCTATTTATCATTAAAACTTGCATACGTCCTGTAATACTTGCAGTACTGTGCCTGTCTAGGGTGAGAGTGCGTAGTTCCTTGGCTTAATTTATCTTATTTTTATCACACCCTAGGCACCACCAAGTTTTTGGCGCCGCTGCCGGGGACTTGTGTCTCGTTAGCGTGTGGGTTATCTATTTCGAGTTTTAGTTTTTAATTAGTTTCTACTTTTTAGTTTTAGTTTAGTTTTTATTTTTCTAGATTTACGCTTGTGGTTTGCTTTAGTCTTTTTCAGGTTTCACAGTGTTTAATTCTTGGCCTCCCTTATCGAAGCCTGAGAGGAGCTTCAGACCTTACAACAAACGAATTCGTGAGGAAAGAGCCTTGAGAAGAGCTATGGCATCCCAAAAAGAGCCACCACTTGGTGGAGTTCAGAATAATCAACCAGGTGGACAACAACAAGATCCACCAGCAGGAGGACAACAATTACCAGGAGGAGGATTGTTACAAGATCCACCACTCGGTGGACAAGAAGGACAACAACTACCAGCAGGAGGAGGTAATGGGAACAATCTTAATAATCAACAAAACCGAGTTGAACAAGACCTTCCTGGCCTTAATGTACCATTCCATGTTCAACCAATTGGTTACCGCCCTCCTGAGATTCCGAATATCAAATTTAGACCCGATCCAGGCATGCTCAGTCAATTTCAAAGTTTCGGACTCTATACTGGTACAGCTATTCAAGATCCGGTAAAAGCGATTCAGAAGTTCATGCAGATTTGTGATGCCTATATTACTCCTGGCATTACACGCGAGCAATTGTATTGTCATATATTTTCGTTTTTCTTGACCGGAAGAGCTAGCGATTGGCTAGAAAGACAACCACATGGAACCATTCACTCTTGGAGGGAACTTCAAGCCGCATTCTTTAACCGATTTTATCCGAAGAGCATGAGACTTAAAGATCAAACCGAGCTTGCAAGATTTTCCCAAGAAGATGGAGAAACAGTGGGAGAAGCATGGACAAGGTTTCAACAAAAACTAACTAGATGTCCGCTCCATGGTTATACACCTGCTCTACAACTTGCGATGTTCTATGAAGGCCTTAATGATAAAGGTAGAGAAAAGGTGGATAACATTGGAAAGGGTAATTTTGTGTCCATGAATCATAATGAAGCTTCTGAGGTGTTAGAGAATATTATGGAACAAGAAAGAAGTTGGCCTTCAACGCGAGCTTCTGTAGCAAAGACCCGAGGAACGCTTCGTTTAGATTCAGAAACTGCAAACTCAGCTCAAATATCCTCATTAGAAAATCAAATCAAGGAGCTGAGAATCGCGATGGAGAAGAATTTAGCCGCTACAAAGGTAGTACAAGAAGCACAAGGTTGTCAACAATGTGGAGGTAACGATCATGTATGGGAAGAGTGCGAATCAAATCCGCAATCTGTTTACTTTATATCCAACCGATGGGGCAATCGCAACCATCCGGGTATGCAGTATTCAAATCCACAAGGGGCCGCTAATCCTAGTCATTATCAACCGCGACCCCAGAACAACTCTTACCAACAGAGAGTTTAGTACCAAAACCAATATCAGAATAGACATGCTCCTCCACAACAACCTGCTCAAGACGCCTATACCGATTCATTAGAGCAGAAAGCTTTACCTCAGTATCCACAAGAAGGATCTATGGACAATACACAGTTAGTACAAGCTCTAGACCGTTTGAACACAACTCTTAATGCTCAAGACGTGAAGGTCAGAGGAGACGATGCCATACTTCAAATGCTAACTACTCAAGTGACACAGTTAAACAAAGTGTTAACAAGTGTTGTAGAACAAAAAGAAGTAAAGGCAATCGAAGGAGGTGAAGACAAGGATGAGTTCGAAGCTTGCAAGGCTATATGCCTTGAGATTAAAGAAGCAAAAGAGGAAGCACCACATGCTGCCATTAGTGCCGTGGAGGTTCCCAATACTGAAGAAGAACCAACCAAGTCTAGCCCCGAGGGATCCGACTGTTCTGAAGTTTATATGGAGGACGATCAAGAGAAAGACGAGTTCATAGAGTTACTGAGGAAGGTGCAAGAGGAGATTCGATCGGTAGTGGAATATGCAGCTGAGTTGGCTAAAGAGAAAGAGGAAGAAGCCTCAAAGGAGGAATCGAAAGATGGAGTGGCACCTGCTGTTCTAGAAGAGAAAGAAGAAGAGAAGGTGGAATCGCCACCTAGTGTTCAACCAGTGTCATCAACTATTCCTGTTACAAATCCTAAAGATGACACTGTTCTCAAGACATTTGTAGAGGCGTACCAACCTGAAAATATCAACGCCCAAATGCTTGATATTGCGAAGAGAGGACTTACACCGCAACAAGTGTTTACGCAAATTATTCCTGAGAAAGAAGCGAGTGTAGAGATCCCGAGAGAGAACCTGAGGGTTTCAAGAAGAAGTGAGAAAGAGCTGCCTACCAAGCTTAAAGATCCGGGAAGTTTCAACCTTCCTATTCAATTACATGGTATGCTCAAGGTGAAAGCTATGTACGATGTGGGTTCTGGTGTGAATCTTATGCCTAAGTCCGTGTTCGAAAGACTTGGACTTCAGAAATCAGAGAAGACTCCAGTGAAGTTGCAGTTTGCTGACAACTCAGTGAAAAGGACATGGGGAACAGTGGAGGACGTCTTAGTCCGTGCAGGTAATATCGCCATCTTGATGTCTCCCTAATTGTTCTTATTTTCGACCCTTGGAAGACATCATTTTTGGTGTTTATTTAATTAATTAGATAGACTTTTGGACTAAATATGCAATAATTCGGAATTACCTTTTTATTTCTAGCATTTTTAATTTATTAAACTTTTGCGCGTAATATTGGTATTTTTAGTGAAAAGTTTACAGGTTTTAGATGTTAGCTAGGAGAGGAATCCGAGGAGAAAGTCAAGTATCGTGAATTAGAGTCAAGACTTGAAGATAAATCCCGAAGATATTATTTTTAGAGCTGAAAATCCATTTTCCAGGCCATAGATTGCTGATTTCGAGGTGCTTAAGCAATGATTTAGCCGCTGACCTTTGAATAGAAATCATTCCTTATCGAGTTACGGATCTTTATCAACTGGAATGAGGTCAATCGGAGTCATAACGCATCGGGAAAAGCCGTTTTAGTGAAGGTGTATCAGCAGTTACGGGATTTTTGGCTTAGAAAGTGGGCTTGGACATTTAATTAATATTCTATTTTCTGGTCCAAGCCCTAGAACGAATTTATGCTTATAAAAGGAGGTCTGGACTTCTATTTTTCACACAATTCACATTACACAAGATTAAACACCAGAGAGAAGGAACAGAAGGAAGAAGAAGAAGCTACAAGAGCTGGAGTGGGTCTATAGCTCCGTTCGTAGTCATTCCAATTCCGGAAATTAGGTTCTTTTTATATTTTAATTTTGTAAACAATATGAATTCCATTTCTTTTAATTTAGTTTTTAATTTTAATATGAGCTAAGCTTTTAATAGTGCTTGAGAACAAACAATGGGTGAATCTTAATTTTATGAAATAACGAATGTTGAATTTGGGTTTATATTAAATTAAATTAGATTGGGTTCATTATTCTTTTCGATAATTTGTGATTATTTACTGATTTTAGAGTCGCGAACTAAAATTAGGTATTAGTATCTAAGCTATTCCACATATGTGGCGTGTGGATCATCCTGACGGAGGGTTTAGGTATAGAATTAATTATTCAATCTAGGATAAAAGCTATTGATTCTGACGAACTTAGCTAATTCTAGGGCCAATGAGGTAAAACACTTAATCATCCAACGGTGGATCATATTTTCCCTGACGGGACTAGTGGCACTTTAGGATCGCCTTATAGTCCACCCTGACGGGGGTATAAGGAATTTAGAATCCCGACCATTGTAATTGACCAATTTAGCCCTTAAACAACATAAGTTAGGAAGTAAGATTAGGAGGATCCTTGCGTTCTCAAGTACTACATCTCATATTGCGTTTTCACTTATTTTACTTGCGTCTTAGCTTTACTTGCATTTAATTATTTGTCTTTTATTCATTAGCTTTAATCAACAAAACCAAACAAACATTTTATTATCTTTTATTTTTCATAAGTGCATCAATCACTACTTGCTAAACATTGTGATCAACCATCCGTCCTTGGAACGAATCTGTATTATCATACATACTACTTGGGACAACCGTACACTTGCGGTTGTGGTTTGATTAGCATTTGCATTCATTTTTAGAACACACAAAGGACCACCACCATCCCTACTGACTTTGTTATTCTTGAGTTTGATGCAGATAAGCAGGTTCCGATCATACTTGGACGACCCTTCATGGCCACAAGTCAAAGTGTGATCAACTTCCAAGATGGGACCATCGCCCTTCATGCAAAGAATGTATCCGAGACCTTATATGTCTTGGGTAAGAAACCAAGGAAGTTGGATCCCACCGTGCCTATCATCCACATTCTTTCACATCACAAAGTCCCTCCTGAGGAGATCCACTTAAAACCTGTGGATACTGAGCCAAACATTGAGTTTGTGGTTGGCCATGAAGACCTATGGAAAGCTCACAAACGCGAGAACAGGCCACGAAGTTTCAAAGACTCGTGGATGGGACCATTCATTGTCACTAAGGTTGTTTCAGCCAAGGTGATAGAAATTCTCCCCAAAACTGGGGTCAAGCACAGATTAGTTGACGTTCATAGCCTTACTCGTTGTTGGGGAGGCTATATTCGCAAATCTTGACAGAGGTAACACGTCTAACTTTGAAAGACGTAAAACAAAAGTGCTGTACGGGAGACAACCCGTAGTTTTTTTTTATGTTTTCATGTCTTTTACATTTTTAGTTTAAGTTTATTTTAGTTGTTTTTAGTTGATAATGCATGTTTGAGGAAGGTGTTAGTGTTTTTGGTGTGTAGGAATTGGAGAAATCGAGTTAGGGAACGCGAGGAAAAATTTTTGGAGCAAAGGAATGCACCCCGCGGACTACCCCACGGACTACCCCATGGTCCGTGCCCTGGTCCGCGAGGTCAAAACACGTGACACGGGTTGCACCGCGGGTTTGATCCAGAAACAAGAAAAAGTTGACCGCGGACTACCCCCCTATACCGCACCATGGTCCGCGCCCCAAAAACGCGTGCCACGGGTATTTTGACGGAGTTAGCTACAGAAGGCGCGGTGTACCCCGCGGTACACCGAACCCTGGTCCGCGAGGAAGAAACACGTGCCACGGGGTCCTACCACGGGTCTCATCCAGTGAGCAAAAATTTTCGAGCACCAGATGTCGCGGACTACCCTGCGGTGCACCCCATGGTCCGCAGGGGTAGTCCGCAGCGCCGTTAGAGAGAGAAAGTTACGGGATTTGTGTATAAAGGAGGTATTATGCTTTTAGTTCCGAATTTTATAACCCCAAACCCTCTTTCTTCTCCCCAAAATTCTCCTAACTCCATTGAAGCTCATCAAAACCTTCACCAATCACCAAAACACTACCCAATCATCAAGAAAAACACATCAAACCTTCTCTCCACATCATTACAAGAGAGAATCAAATACCCAATCCTCACCAAATCCATTCAAATTGAAGAATCAAATAGCCAACTTTTCAAAATTCATCCTACAATTTCTTAAATCCAAGCCAACCCATTACAAATCCACCTCACCCACATAGAGATTAATCATCAATTCATATTTCCTAAGCCAAATCAAGCTTGTTCAACCATTAATTCAAGAGTTTAAATTTCAAGGGTTGCTAAAGCTTTGAGTTGGGGGTTAATTGAGGATGACTAATAGAACAACAATCTTAGCTAACAAGAGGGAGGTGAAGAGTAACAAGGGATTGGATTTAAACAAGAAGAAATCAATTGACGAAGGTGCTAGTTCTAAATCAAAGGGTAAAGATAAAGTGCAGAAGAGTGGGAAACCTTCGTATGATCGTAATGGTAAAAAGATTTATTATTATGCAAATGAGAGAACACAACCTCAACAAGATCTTATACCTATAGAGGAAGTGGATACTTCAAAGGCCTTGAAGACTTCTGCAGAGAAACAGTTAAAAGAGCTACCTTTTGCTTATGATTAAGTATTCAAGGAAGAAATTAGAGATGGAGAATATGCAAGATTCTTAGAGCTTGGTGAGAAATTGGGTTGGTCTATGTTCATGGTAAGACGTTCTAAATTATGTCATGAATTAGTTTTGGAGTTCTATTTAGGCCTCTTTAGCCGAGATAGTAATGGTGTTCCGGTTAGAGGAAAGATAGTTCCTTTCACAGTTGAGGAGATTAGGAACCACTTCAAGTTTAAGAAACTGAAAGGTTTTTTCAAATTTGAAGAAGCAGTTGCTAAGCGAAAAATCTTGGATGAGGAATTACTTTTTGAGCATGTATTAGACAAAGAGAAAGTGCAATCACATAAGGGAGAATTGAAGGCACCTTGGCCTTACAAATATCTTCAAGCGGATGCTAGAATTTGGCACAATTTCCTTGTCCCTAATATTTTTGGGAACATACGAACTTTGGATGTGACTATGAAGTACGCTCTACTGTTGGACTGTATTTTGCGAGGAGAAGAAGTTGATGTGGCACAGTTGATCTATGAGGAGGTGATACGATTTTCGGTCTCTCCTAAATCAGTCTATAATGTTAAATTTCCAACTATGATCACGTGTCTTGTGCGAAAAGCGAATGTAGTATTGGGTGAAGAAGAGAAACTCGAGTTTAAAATGAGTTATATTGATAATGCTTGGATCAAGGAAATTCTTCGAAGAGCGGGTTCTACGCAAGTCTCGAAGGAAGAAAAGGAGGAAAATTGGCAAGAGAAGATGGAGGAGCGTTTAACGAAATTTGAAGCAGCTCAAACTTCCTTAGTCAATGATGTGGCACAAATCAACACTAATCAAGTGCACATCGTGAAACTCCTTGAGCAATTAACGAAAGGTCCAGCAGTTCCAACCTTGGAATTCAATGATGCGAGGCAATAGCCTCGAGAGTATGTTCTCTTTCTTCCTTACCATTTATGTAAATATGTCTATCTGCTAATTTTAATTTCTGTTTTTCGAGTCTTTTTCGAGTCGTGGGGACACGGCTCATTTTTGAGTTGGGGGTGTGGGGATTCGTTGTCTCTCATCTCCATTTTTCTGTTTTTTGGGTGAAATTAAAATTTTTGATGCATGGTAATTAGATGTAGAGTGTGTTTAATAGCTTGAAAGCATAAGCTCAGTAGATTAATGATAGTAAGTGATATGTTTATGAGCTATGTATTTGTATGCTTTGAGTGTTTGCAGGAAAACACACGTTGATAGTAAAGAAAAGATTAGTGAGCAATGCGATAGAAAGTATGTTCGATCTCAGGGAACCTTGAGAAGTGTGTAGGCCGTGAGATCCAAGCTAGTTGAAAAACCATTTGATGAAAGTGCTAAAGGTAATAAATTTTCTAAATTACATAGTGTAGAAAGTGATTAAGGCGGTTCTTTCATATTGTGAAGCCCTTGAAGCCTTTTTATACCTTCTCACCTTGTGATTTTTGAAATTATATGATATATCCTTCTCAGCCCCTTCTAGCCTTTCTAAAGCCTTTTATTGAAACACGTTATAAGCCATATCCTTTAGATTTTAGGACTTTTCCATATGACCCGCACTCGAATCGCGATGCTTAGACAGTTGTTTTAGAGCTTGAGTTTGGGGTGGTGAGTCCACCATTATGGGAATTGTTATTTTGTTGGGATTTGTGAGCTTATTAATTGTGATTTGTGTTTTATATTGATGATGATTCACATGTTTGTATTGTAACCCTTCGCCGGGGTAATAGTGAATGAAAAAGAAGCTTCGAGCTAATTTTGCCAACAAGGGCATTAAAAAGAAAAAATATATATATGAGAAATTAGCATGATATCTCAACATTAAAAGAGAGTCATAGCTATAGAAAAGAAAATTGATTTGAAAAAAAAAGATATATATTCGGACCGGCAAAGTGAATTTTTATGTGAACATCTTAAGCTTTAATTGGGTTATTGGGGATGCTAATTTTTCATAAAGGAATTCATTGGGTTGAGTGAGAAACATTTTATGAGAGTAACTCAAGCTCTAGGGCGATTCGTTGATGGCTAGTGAGAAGAGAGCCAAAAGCTCACTCCAAATTATCCAAATATATGATCATACCCGTCCCTAAGCCTACATTACAACCTTAAAGACCTTTTGATTCTTTGCTATGTAATTGAGAAGTGATCGAGCCATTAGAGATTAGTTGAGTGGATCTTTGATACTAATGAGAATCGATGAACAATCTATAACTCTCTTGGGGAACTGAGTAAAGTCCCAATCCTTCTTACATTGCGAAACTAATCTGATCTTGAATTCAAGCCGTGTTGACTGTGGATATGAGAAGTGTACATGTATGTAGTTTATGAATATTATTGCATGAAATTTTCTGAGTTATGTGCTTTAGGTTTATTCTATATATTCTGCTATGCTTTTTTCCTTGTGTTGAAAATTTTATAAGTGTGTATTCATAGACTTCCCTTTGTTTTTATCTTTATTGTATCGGGACGATACAACTTTGAGTTGGGGGTCTTGATGTCTCCTCATTTGTGATAGATTAATATTAGGATGAGACATCATTTTAAGTAATTTAGAAGTCAATAATGTCAATTTTCTTGAGTTTTAGTGCACTTTCCTATTTTGAGTCTTGATTTGTAGAATTGTTGTTTTTAGAGCATATCGGGTTTAATTGTTTATTTAGTGTGTAGCTTTAAAGATAATTATGGAGCTTAATTAGAGTCCAAGTCAAATACAACAACTTATGGAAAGAGATTTGCATGGTAATTGGAGATAAGGAAACAAATGCTAAAAAGATGGAAAAGGAAAAGCTGCCTAAATCTGGGATTCTGCATACACGTTCAAAGATAGGCGTTTTTACCTAAGAAATAGGCCGAATCTGATGATTTCCTTCTAAATGGCCTAGATAATTCTGTTGCGATTCTTTTGGTATCTTATGGAGCAAAATCAGACAAATAACGAAGAAGATATGCTCAAAACGGTGCAGCAGTATTTATCTTTATTTCCATACGAATTTGAGTTGGGCTAGAAGTCCATTACCTTAACTCTTCCTCAAGAAAACGAATTAGGTCTTCTAAACACCTATAAATACACCCTTATATCACTTGTAAATCATCCTTGCCTCATAGTAATTAGTTCTTAAGGTTTTATTCTTCCAGTTTATTGTAGAGAGCAAGATGATGTCTTTTGTAATTTCTTTTAGTTTATTTCCATCAGGTATGAACTAAACCTCCCATCGCTTGGGTTTTGCATATGTATAATCTATGAATTCTAATTCTTCTATCTAAGTTTCTTTGGGAATTACATGTTTTAATCTGATATTAGCTTCTTACTTTATATTTGTTTATGTGTTTTGATTTAATGTCTTTCCTAGAACTGATCACTTTAGGATTGTTTTAAGAGTAGTTAGATGGTCTCCTTGACAGGGTGTTTAACTATTGAACCACCACATAATGTCTAGTGTCGATAGCAGTTCTGACAAAACATACTTCTAACTAGATAGTCATTAGGGTTTGTTTTAATCACCATATCACCAATTGATTGTAGTGTGCTGGATAGGGCCTTAGTGGTGTTTGATAACCCTATTTGAGTCCTCGTCTTGGTTGTGCCGTAGCCCCCTTAGTCGCTCTCAAGGTCTAAGATTGGGGAATTTAGAATCCTGACTAAGTATACCAAGAGCTAATATTCTCCCTTATTAACTAGATTTTTAGATAGAATTAGAAGGATTAGTGCATACTAGCAAAACCTAAGCTATACTTCTCATTTCATATTCTTCGTATTTTACTTTACTGTCTTTATTTTCTTAGTTTTAATTCATATTTTCGAATTCCTACTTGCTTTATTTTCTGTTTTCTAATTATTTACTTTTACTCGTTATTTCTACTCACGCGATTAACACAGTTAAGTCCATGAGAACGAACTCTATTTATCATTAAAACTTGCATACGTCCTGTAATACTTGCAGTACTGTGCCTGTCTAGGGTGAGAGTGCGTAGTTCCTTGGCTTAATTTTATCTTATTTTTATCACACCCTAGGCACCACCAGGATTACATGCTATTTACTCAAGCTAAACTCTCATACTGAATTCTTCTCTTGCATTTAAATTAATGTCATTACTTTATTAGTTTAATTTAGTTAATTTAAAACCCAATAAAAATCTATTTGTCTTTTATTTCTCTGCGTTTTATTTGTTCTAACTTTTAATATTTGCACTCGATTATTGCATAAGATTCCTCTAACCTTCGTAGTCTATGCGGAACTAATATTACTTATTTATTAAAACTTGCATACGATCTGTATACTTGCAGAACCGTGCTAGGCTAGGGTGATAATTTGCACTTATATTTATCTTATTTTTATCACACCCTAGTCGACACCACCATTCTTGCGTTCAACAAGAGTTGGTTATTTGCGATCGGGTACCTGTTCTTCACAAACCGGGAACCCGGTTTCGAAAGCCAACTCTGTAATGGAGTTGGCTAAACACAACCCAATTTTGTGTTTGACGAAAAAAATCATAACCGGAACCAGTTAGCAAAAACAGGCGCCCGACCGTCGGTGAAAATTGACCTTAACCTTAAGAAAACCTTCTTCTTCACTTTTCTTTGGCCTCCCACACAAGAAAATCCATTAATGACGAACCCAAACTCCAAAAACACCTCAATCCCATCATCAAAACACCAAATTACCATCAAAGCTTCCCTCTTAACATCATCCAAACAAAAATCATATCACAAATCCTTCTAAAACACTAAAGAATTCACACTTTAACCCAAATATTTTTCTTCACCAAAGCTTAAATTATATCCATTAATCCTCTCTGACACCATAGATAGTGACTACCAATCTCAAATAAACCACCATTTTCACTACTGTGCGACCTTCAACAACATCAAAAGACACAAATTTCATCAATATTTTTTGTACTTTGAAGGTTGGAGATTGCAAGTGCAATGTATCAAATAATCACAAATTCTACGGCCAATCCGGTAAAATAGCTAGAACTCTTCGTTTCTTTCTATCACCAGTTGGGAATTAAGTTTTTTAAAGCTATTTATTGGAGGAATAATGAATTGTTTGAGCCTACTATTATATATTGTGCAAGTAATCTTTCAAGTTGGTGAAAAATTGAGTTGGGGGTCATCCGAGAAGGTTGGAGACGTTATGAAGAACAAGAAGAGAAAAGAGATTTTGGTGTTGAGGGAAGATGATGTAAAAAGGAAGCATGAGCAGATGATTAGTTAAGGGAAATATGAGTTCGAGTTGATGAAATACACTTTATAGAAGACACAATTAACGGTGTATGATCTATACATCGTTGCTAAGAATACTTCACAACTTCGATGCAGTACTACATGAAATCGGCCTAATGTCGATTAGGATACGTTTCCTTATCTTTTTTCTAATTTATTAGTGTATATTATTTTTATTTGCTTTATAGAGTCTTTTTGAGTCGTGGGGATACGAGTCATTTTTGAGTTTGGGGTGGGGTATCGTTGCTTCATCCGAATTTTATGTGTTATGTGTTTTTACTACTTTTTGAAAAAAAATTAAATCAAATAAAAATTAGTTGAAGGAATGATTTGACTGTAGAGTTGCTTGAATGTCCCCATTAAGCATACTTTTTGTAAATTAATGATAGAAAATAGTATACCTTAGAGTTAATGTAAAACGCACCCTGAATGCATGCAAACATTAAATAATAGATAGGAAAAATTAATGAAAAATGCAAAAGAAGTAAGCTTGTACTTCGTGAGAATGAGTGGTGTGTAGAACATGAAATCTAAATGAGTAGAAAATCCACTTAATTACGAAATAAAGGTGAAAATGAAGTGAAACTATGTGACTAGTAAAATGATAGAGACAGTTCTTTGATAGCAACTTGAAACCTTTTTAGCTTTCTACCCCGTTATTAATGTTATATCCTTCGTAGCCCCATTTTTAGCCTTTAAGCCTTTTTCTTATGCCACATTATAAGCTTATCCTTTAGATGTTAGGACTATGCCATATGATCCGTACTTGAACCACGATTGCTTAAGACTAGTTGTCCTTTAGCTTGAGTTTGGGGTGAGGGAATTTGTTATTAAATATGTTGGGTAGATTTGTAATGTGCTTTAATGATTATGCACTTTATTGTAAATTCCTTTGCCAGATCCTATAAAGAAATGAAAAAAGATAAAATAAATGAGAAAATAATTTAGCATGACAATACACATCAAAACGAATGTCATGTTTAACTTACAAAAAAAGATTGAATAAATATTGAAATAAAAGAAATGTTAAAGGAATATTTTTATTGTAATCACGTTTTTGGGTTTGAGTTTATTTGGGGACGCTAAATTAGTGCGTCAAGTGAGTGAGATCATATGTGAGTGCAAACTCAAGGTCATGACAATTTGTTGAAGGCTAGTGAAGAGAGATCCAAAAACTCACTTTCTAATATCAAAATGTATCATACCGTCTCTAAGCCTACGCTAAAACCGTAAAGACCTCGTGATTCCTAGGTACATAGTGGAATGATTTTTTTTTCTAATAGGGAGTAAGTTAAGTGGAGCGTTCAAAGCAAGTAATGAACACCCTATAGCCACCGTCTAGAGCTAAGTATCAAGTGTAACCTTCTAGCATTGTGGAATTAATTTTGGATTGATATTGTTTATGTGTTTGAGTTTGTATGATAGGTGTATGTGTGCATTGATTCTTAGGTTGTACTATATGAAATTTATTTTGAGTTTTGCTTTGGGTTTATTCTTTAGATTCTACATGTTGCTTATTACTTGAGACCTCTATTTTGTTTTACTTTGTCGGGACGACAAAGGTTTGAGTTGGGGTCTTGATGTCTTCCTTTTTGTGAGAAATATATGCCTTAGGAGACATCATTTTAGGTATAAATCAGACTTATTAGATAGACTTTTGAGCTTATTTTGTCATATTGCACTTTCTTCCTTCAGAATTATGATAATTGTGTTTTTAGAGCTTTTGTGAGTTAATTTGTGTGTTTTAGTATGAAGTTCTTAGGTACATGGATGCTAGAAAGCACCAAGATGAGGAAGAGAAGTAAAGTTTAAAGTTTTAAATCAAAATGATAGGTCAAAAGAGCAAAAGGTACCACTCAAAGAGATGAAGAGGAGCATAAGAATCTGGAAAGTTGTCACTTCCAGCTGATTTCGAGCTCAAATAGTGCTGATCCAGGCCTGGTGATTCAAACGGAAAAGGTGTGCCTCTGAGTTAGCTCAAATTGAGGACTGGAATCAGGTAATTTAGACTTAAGACGCAAAAGTTACACGTGTTTTACTGGAGTGTGTACTGCAGTTACGGTAATTACTAATCGGACTTAGGCCTTAATCACTTGATTAGGCCAATGTTAGACCCAGTCCAATTTTAAGCTTTATAAAAGAACCTTTAGACCTCATTAATTAGCACCTCTCAATTGATCTTCAAATTACATAATCTCTAGAGAGAGCGTCAAGGGGCAGAACAATAGCCTAAGTCATTCTCCTAATTAGAATCTTCCTATTTTTATTTTAGTTTTTAGGGAAATTGTATAATTCCAATTTTTTTCTTTCTGTATTTAATTTTGAGCTAAATAATCAAATACTTGAGACTCGTAATTTGGTGATGAACCCTAGTTTCTAATTTAATGTCTTTTTAATATGGGATTATGTTAATTTAAATTAAGTCGTGTAATTACATATTGATTCTATCTTTATATTTATTTACTATCATTGACGTTGCGAATCAAGGGTATGTAGTAGTAATTAGGCTATTTACTAGTGGCAATGATCACCTTGACGGTGGGTTTAATTACATAACTAGGATAAAACTGCGTGGTGTTCGTCAATGATCCTGACGGGCTTGACTAATCGCATACCCAATTGGGTAATTCACTTAATCATCTAAACGTAGCTTATAATCGACCTGACGTGGTTTGTAATAATGTAGGATAGCTCCTAAGTATAGAGTTAGGAGATTATAGAGTCCCGACTAATAATAATTACCCGCTTTATCCTTAAAACGAATGCATTAAATTGTTAACTCAGGTGATTCCCTAGCGAGACTCAAGTATATATCTCATATCTGCGTTTAGTTAATTTACTTTATTGCGTCTAGTCTTTCCATATTTAACCAAATAAATATATCTTTTATTTTTTAATTTTCATACTTGCAATTACTACTATTTATCTATTAAACACATTGGTTATACCAACGCAATCCCTGAAAACAAAACCCCTTATATCTATCCATTACTTGGAACGACCCGTACACCTGCTGTTAGTAGATCCTCCTATTTAGTGTTGATTTTTATCACACTCCAGGACCCACAACTCGTCCATACATTTCCTTTAGTTATTGGTTAGCAATATACAGTTCAACACCAGCAATGAGACACTGCAATGGAATTAAACACATACTTTGTTATATTTGTGGAACTCATGATATGCGATTGCTATATTCAAAACACCATAAGTCTGAATTGATTGGTTATGCAGATGTTAAGTATTTATCTAACCCACATAAATGAAGATCGCAAAATTGGATATTTGTTCACCTTTGGGGGCACTCTTATCTCATGTCGTTCTACAAAACAAACAATTACTGCTACATCTTCAAATCATGTTGAGATACTTGCACTTTATGAGACAAGTCGAGCATGCATTTGGTTGAGATCATTGACTCAACATAGTTAAGGGGAATGCAATCTTTCGACAAACACACAAAAATTCGACAATAATATATGAAGATAATGTTGCTTGTATCGTTCAAGTCAAAAGAGGCTTCATCAAAAGTGACTGAACCAAGCACATCTCATTTAAGTTTTTCTTTACACATGAATTCCAAAAGAACAGTGAAATAGATGTTCGTCGTTCCAATGAGAATTTGACCGAGTTATTCACAAAATCATTACCTACATCTACATTTAAGAAATTGATACACAAGATTGACACGATTTCAAGATCTATCATAAGATACTGACAAGAGGGGAAGACAAATACATACTACACTCTTTTCCATTATTATGGTTTTGTCTTACTCCTCTTGATAAAGATTTTTAATGAGATAGTTTCAAAAGGCGCATATAGAAATGTACTCGTTTTTTTCACTAAATTTTTTTAAGAACGTTTAACGAGACATGATTTTAGAGATTGAATATCTAAAGGGAAGTGTTATAAACCCATATATAGATATTTAATTCAGCCCATAAAATTATAGTCCCAACCATAAAAGTTAGGGTTTAAAGTTACCTATTAGTCTCTATTATGTAATCCTTAAAGTTTAAAATTACCTATTATCTATAAATAGGAGTTTGTATTATGTAACCTTTACACTTTTTTATATTTTTTGATAATCAATAAAACGGTATTTTATCTTTTTTCTCTACGTTCATAACCGTTTCCTATTTTTAATGTATACAGAATTTTTCTCAAAAGATATAAATTGTTTTTTAAGCTTAAATTGGGCATAAATTTTGAAAAAGATTGAAAGATTTTTCTAATCCCGGAAGCTTCAACCTGTCAAGCCTATCTTATTTTTCTCAATGGTATAGCTCTTCCAAAGAGTTTTTCCACTTCACTTGCTTCCATTTTCAACTCACTCAAAAGATCCATCTCTTCTTTACTCAGCTCTTTCAACAAGTTCTCTTCATCCTTTCGAAGTTCGTTAAACCCATCTATTAACTTCTGTAACAAACTTCTCTCTGTGTTCTCAACCTCCCCTTCAATCTCCTCCACTTCTCTGATAATCGTCCTTTCTCCTTCCTCCACTTTCTTCTCCAATCTCTCCACTAGTGGAGGCTCAGGTCCACATGTATTGTCTGTTTTGATGAAAGTCTTGAAATCCCTTCCCACATTTTGGGATGCTCTTTCTAACTCAGGTACGATACTTTCAGGCAAAACTGCACTTCTCGTGTACACAAAAGCTCCACCATATCCATCCCATGCATCGTTCCTTCCTTTATAATAAACAAATACGTAATCTTCTGGTTTATTTTCTATCTTCGAAGACAGAATGTACCTGCACAAAAGCATTTAAAAGGGATTATTACCTATCCTGAGAGAATTATTGCACCATTACTCCCTGTTTTATTCAAAATAAGCAAATTTACCAATCATCTTGATAGTGAAGAAACTCATTATCATGATTGTATAATATTCCTGGATATTTTGGATCTTGAACAAATTTCTGCACGGCTGTGCGAGTAAAAAAACCACCATCTGGAGTCTTAATTCGCCACGTCAAATTTCCCACAAGTTTGTTTGATTCAGTATGAAACTCGTGCCATTGACAATCAAAGGTATCAAACGTTGGATTTAAGCCACTACTAATAAACCATTTCCCATTAAAATCATTGATATTAAAGCTTTTAACTAGGAGACTTGGATCCGGGACAGGAAATTCACCCACGTCAGATTTCTGTGGTACACATTTCTTCCGTGTTACTGCACATTCATTGAACTGGTCAACCGCACTGTTTTCAAAAAGATCCCCGCATTTTATCTGCACAAAACAAACTGTCTTAGAATGTTTCTTGTTAGATATAATTAGGTATATAGAACTGACTTGACATTCAGTTTCATCAGGTTTATTGTTGCAGGTTTGAAGACACGCAACATTAGCTGCACATGATGGATTTGCAATGCACTTCGCAAGCTCCACCCTGACAATATTAATATTATAGGTTAGTTTGGACAAGGAACATATTTTTGTTTCCTAGTATATCAAACAATGGCTGATCAAGATATTTTCTATTACCTGCACTCTTTGAGTAAACAAGTAACGGTTTTAAGAGTATCCACAGCATCAGCGTTTGGAATAACCAATAAAGCAAATGCAAGTATAATTGCTACTTTGACTTGTTGGTTGCATTGCTTCGAAATAAATGATATTACTTCCTTTGGGTATTCATAAATCCGTTTTCCCTACAAAAAGTGTGTATTAAGCGGCAAAACACATTTTTCTAGATGATAATAATGTAAATTAAATTTTAAAAAATGGAAATGCACCTCGGATATCCGTATAGCTGTGTTTTCCAGGGAAAATTTCTTGGCCATGGTAGAGAATAGGTTTAAGCCATGAGATCTTAGCAACTTACGTTGACTTGATTGCCATTTATTGGACATTATTCTCAATGAAATTCCTCTATTCTGGTTATACCTATCATTGCTAGGCAGTTCTAGTTTATCGCAAAACCAGATGCTTTCATTGTTGGTCAGAAAAACTGAACGTAAAGACATGACTAACTTCAACTTGGAACCTGAGTACGGTTGAAAGTTAACTGACTGGTCAATTAATGAATTTGAATAAAAATCATTTAGTGAATTTAAGCACCCTTTAATACACATGTATGGTAACATTTATATCTAATGCTACTACAAAGATAACACCGACAAAATTGTCTTACTAGTTAGTTAAGAACAAGCCTTTAGGAAATCAACATATTAAAGAACATTACTACATTTAAGGGAAGATATCAGTTTTCCTGCAGCCAAAGTAATCCTAAGGGTTAATTGCACCACTGGTCCCTGTTTTACAAAAATGGCCGTATATACCCCTTTGATTCAAAAAGTATTTATGTAAGAGTGAATTAAGTATTGGGAATACTTTGATGGGTAAAATTTCATTCTTGAATTTGATTTAAACTTCTTTATATGTATTCCAGTCACTTTTATGGTACATCATCATCTTGAATTAAGTTTTATACCTCTCTTCCTTGCTGCAGACACTTGTAATAACCTGGGTTGGACTAATCAACTGGCCCAAAAAAATTTTGAACCAGCGTTAACGCTAGCAGAGAATACAAAGTATTGCCAAAAGGGAACGTAACTTCAATCGAGAATTAAAATTTAACTCTCTTCCTAGGTAGAACTAATTTCGTTTGGGTCAATGAGAAGACTAATTACAGACTTTCTGGGGTAGACTGTGATCACTAGTAACATTTACCATTTGAGCTACCTCTTGTAATTTCTAAACAAGTCATGGGATTCTGCAATTCATACAGTTTTACTGCATGACTACTATGTCACATGAATATTGAAATATACTACATTTCTTGTTTCACCTAGGCATTTTGTTAGATTATACTACTATAGTAAATCAATATTGCAAGTGTAACAACAAGAACAAATAGAAGGTCTAGAGTGAAGCAGTAAAAAACAGACCTTGTTAAGACGATGATGATAGATGATGGAGTGGATTGATTACTATGAGGTGAGACAACATTTCTCTTGTTGGCAGCGGGCATGTCACATATTATTATTTTTTGATTTATACGGATTTTAAGGAGATAGAACGGTGTGACTTGTGGAAATTTCATGGACATATGACTCGGATAAGACCATTTTGTGATGCCAAGACCTGCCACGTCAGCTCTCTTATGACCCATACGCCCTAAGTTTCATTCATTAATTAATATTTTTCCAACTTTGTAAAATTAAAAATTCGACTCCACTATATATATTTTTAGGAAAATTTACTAAAAGAAACCCAATATAATACTTAATTGTTAACTTAATTTTCCAATAATTTATTTTATAAAAAAATAGCTATTGAAATAATTATTTATGAAAAACATTTCTCTTATATTTTTATGAGAAAATACCACTTAGGGTCTTGAATACACACCACCTTTTCCAATCCAAACTTCTCTTTCTTGCTCTTCTTACTAAAGACCTCAAAAAATGAGACCTAATATCCCAATTACAATTATACCCCCTTTCTATTTTTTTCTTCTATATATATACTAATTTAGAAACCCTAACATTATATTTTCAGATCCACTTTCTCTCACCTCCCTCTCCTTCCCATATCCAACCTCCGACGTTAGCTAGTTCATAGCTCCCAAATCGCCACCGCCACCACCACCACCACCATAACACCACAACCATAACACCACCACCACCACGTATGTTTCTATTAAAGCCCGACCACAAACTTTTTCACCACTACATTACATTGGAGACCACAGCAGCATCGGAGTAGACAGCAAAATTGTCGGAGTACTCAGGAAGGCGAACGGTGGTGGTTGCCTTCGCCGGGGTGGCTTGCACGGTGGTGCTTCCATGGCTGCTTACAAAACAGGTCGAAAAATGAGAGAGAAGGAAGAGGTTAGCTGTCATGTGAGTAAGGTAAGGAAGGGAAGAGAGGAAGGTAGAGGTTAGCTGTCAGATCTCAATGACCATGGCCGAAGCTCCATGGCACGAAAACCGAGTCTCTCCGCGCCGATCTGGTTCGTTCACAGCCCGTTCGTGTGTAGCGCCATCAATCCAGCGAGAAGAAAAGAGAATCTTGCCGTTCGAGCTCAAGAATCAAGCAGCGTGAGAAGATGCAGCAGATTGCTGTGTTTTTTCTTTTTTTTCTTTTTTTTCTTTCTTGGTGATTAGCATACACAATAGGGCCTTTTTTTCAGATCTGGTTTGACCAGATCTGGTCAACCACGATTCTAGCTAGTTTTTTTTATTACTTTGAATTGTTTATTATGTTGTAATTCATCTGAAAATGTATAACAAAGATTGAAAAGTGAATGAAATTATTTTGGCTATTTTATTCTTTGATTTTTAATAAGAGTCAAATGTTGATTGATGCCTATTAAAAAACTTATTTAGAAAAAGGTGCCTAAAATAAGATTATTTATAGAAAACAGCCACATCCCAAACTACCCCTATAATCAGCAATTAAAAAAAAATAGAAAAAAACAAAACAAAAACTAATAAACACACGCGCGCGCGTCCGTGAATTTTTTTTAAAATCGTCATAACTAATTCAAAAAAATTCAAAAAAAAAAATATATTTAGATAAATCAAATTAATATTTACGTCTATGATTTTTTTCGGAATTTTCTGAATTTTTTTGATTTTTTTTCGCAGACACGAAATTCCATGTTCGTGTTTAAAACATGGAATTTCATGTTTATTTCACGGTTTAAAACATGGAATTCCATGTTTAAAACATGGAATTCCGTGTCTGTGAAAAAAAAAATTAAAAAAATTCGAAAAAATTCAAAAAAATCAAAAAAAATCATAGACGTAAATATTAATTTGCTTTATTCAAAAATACAAAATTTTTAATTTTCTGATTTTTTTGAATTAGTTATGACGATTTTAAAAAAATTTCACGGACGCGCGCGTGTGATGGAATTAGTAGTAGTAGGTGGTGGTGGTGGTGGTTGTGGTGGTGGAGGTAATGATGGTTGTGGTGGATGTAGTGGTGGTTACATACATGGTGGTTGTGGTGGTGGTGGTGGTGGAGAAAGAAGTATCCTATTATTTGTTTGATATTAAAAAATTAATATTGTATTAAAATAAAATAATATATTTAATAATAAGGGTAGTAAAGGTATGGAAAATATAAATGAGATGTTTTCTATAAATAATTACTTCATTAGGCATCTTTTTATAAAATAAATTATTGAAAGTATAAAAAAACAATTAGAGAGTTTAATGAGGATGTTATCAACAATAACCTCTTTTAATAATACTCATCAAATATATAGAGTACTCATCAACTTTACGGAGTACTCATCAAATTTACGGAGTACTCATCAAAATTGTCGGAGTACTCAGCAAAATTGTCTGAGTACTCAGTAAATTGTCGGAGTACTCAGCAAAATTGTGTCGATACTCTATATTTTTTCGGTGACCGGTGACTGGTGGTCGGAGGTCGAAGGTCGGTGGTAGGAGGTCGATACTTGTAGATCGGCATCATCCTTCCCAAATCATCCTGTCCCAAATGGAGTAGCCGTGACAGAGAATATTTTCTCTACTTTGATAAATTCTCTAATGTGTAAAAATATCAAACCTTCTCACAACATTAAGCTTTTAATAAATGATATTAGAGTTAGTAGAAGGGGCTTGTAATCTTAAGTTTACTTGATTGGACTCAAAGCCATTTTAACTCCAGTAAAATTCGATCTCGAGACCTCTTGATCACTACAAAGTACTCTAGCCACTAAAGCAATTGTCGATCTTTAATGATTACCTTTTTGAATTAGTGTGGAAAGAAAAGTGGATAAACATTTTGACACAAAGGAAATAATACCAATTTGGGTGAAATTCTTATAGGCATAAGCCATATATATATCCATGAGACCTCTTATGGTAAGTAAAGCTCTTTGATTTTGGCTGTAGAATTTAAATATCACTAGCAAGAGTAAATCTAACATTGCTCAAGGACTATCTCCATACACAGTAAGAACACAAAGCACAACTGGCAAATCTGATTGCAATATATTCCACGATAACATATTTTAAGATTTTATATCCACTCGCTCCGAACAGACAAATATATATACATTCAACTACCAACTACTTACTAAAACTTTCACCTAGATAGACCTATAGCTACCGATAACAAAAAGGAAATACGTTTGACTCATTACACTTCTATCCTATCCACTGTATTGCCATCTTCACCTCGATAGATCATATTCATAAATGACTTTCTGGCTAATCCAACAGCACGTGAAGTCTTTTTTGCAGCCCCAACAACAACTGGTTGCAAGGAAATAATTGGCAAGCTTGCCCTCTCTTGAATCATTGCTATATAACCCCCCAAAAAATAAATAAAAAAACGTTTATAATTTTGATGCATAAAAGAAGGGAGAATTATGAGGAAAAGAAAAACATCATACATATGGTTTGTTGACGAGCAAGAGAACCTATTTGGCGAACTCCTGCTTCAGCTGCTTGCACGGCTTGGGCAGATTTTGTGACCCCATCAGTTATCTCATGGCTATGTGTCATGGGCAATATAAATGTGTGAAATTATCCTCGGAAGAGTACAAGAAGTTAGGAAAGTACTAGGTAGTGTTACCTTAAGTCGCTTAACTCTAGAGTGAGATCACTAATTTCCATTCCGGTAAGCCTGATTGCAGCCATTGTGCTAGGCAGCTCCTCACGAGCAGTATCAGCCAATTTTGACAGAGATATTGCCACTCTACCCATTGCCTATACAACAGTAAAAAAGAAAAAAACCTCTTGATTCACAATCTCATTATTTATTCCATACAAAAAATTAACAAAGATACTCGAGGGTAAATTTGACCATTTTGTATTAAGCAGGGATCAATGTTGAAATTACTACTATATGAAAATGACTTACATGTAAAGTTGGGACAGCTGCAACAACAAGGCTAGTAAAAGCCACAGAAGTCTGCAAAATTCGTGATTATAACAAATTAAACACTACACTTCCGATTTTTTTTATTGAATTTCAAAAAATAATTAAAATTAATCTAATAATGTCTAATAAACTAATAAAATATTGACATAATTAAGCGTACCGTGCAAGCAATGAAAGCTAAGAGAAAGAAAGCTTGATCAGTTAAGCTAAATTTAAGAAATGGAACATTATTAGCGGCTGCCAAGCTGGGGCTACCAACTGAAAACCTAAAATGTTGACTTTCTGGTTCTTCGATAACGGTGTTGTTTCGGGAATTGGATTGAACACTAATTGATTGTGATGATGTTCTGGCGGAGCAATAGATAGTAGTGGCGACTATTCGAGAAGGTTTGGTGTGAAAAGAGATGGGAAATTTGATGATGGTCCGTAGAGGTGTGATGGCAATAGAAGGAGCTGGTGGAGAATGAGTGGCAGTGAGCAGAGCGGGTCTCATGGCTCCGTTGAAGCTGTGGATCCTCAAGTGAATAACATTATTAAGATATATTTTTTTTTTTGGAAAGAAATTATTTTAGGGATGGTGAAGAGTGATGACTGATGACAAATACAATATTTTCATGAGTAAATATATTATTTTACTATCACTTGTTTGACATCTTTTTTTTTTTTTTTGGACGAAACTTGTTTGACATCTACTTTCTAAAATATCTCTATTTAGTTTTTGTATAAATTTTTTGTATTAGTTTATCCTTAGTGAAATCTCGTGTTGAGAGGAGTTGTGGAAGATCTGATATATCAAAGGTGTGGGTTAGAGGTTGAGAATGTTGGGCATTTATTTCAGAAGTGTAGTGGATATAATGCGTTGGTAAAGAAGTGTATAATTGAGTTCGGATTGAGAGAGGAGCAGCCCCTGTCGATTGGAAGTCACGCGGCAGGTATCGTGTTTGTTGACCACGCGTCAAGCGAACCTTTTGGGGGACAGGTAATGAGCAGCAGGTACGGGAATGTGCTACAGCAGGGAACCCGACAGGAAGGTCCTGTCCGATATGTGCAGGTAAAGTAGGATCTGTCTTCTGGAGAACAAATTCGCAACAACAAATTTGGGGTCAACAAGCTACCACGACAGCAGCTCAGGCGGAGCATTTTGGTATAGCTGATGCAAATGGATGGTGGGCCAAGATGTTATCACGCAACGAAATGGTAATTGGGATTGACCGAAGGTGTACTATGGCAACACTCATTTGGCATGTTCGGTTTATAGGAACAGGAGACTTTTCGATCAAGCCGCAAGGAGGAAAATAACTAGTGAATTGAGCGCTATTATTAGTAATGCGGTGAATGACTATGTACGTGTTTAGGGGTTCGAAAGAGATGGAGGCTTAATCACATCGTTTAAAAGTGTTCTGGTTAAGTGGGTTAAACCGAAAAGTGGGATTAAACTGAATATAGACGGGTCCTATGATGCAAATAAGTCTATAGTCGGTGTTGGGGGACTATTTCGTAAGAGTAAAGGGGATTATTTAGGTGGCTTCGTAGGGACTTGCGTTGCGCGAACACCTTTCGAAGCAGAACTTCTTGCATTGCGTTTTGGCTTGCACATGGTGGTAAAGGCGAGGGTATTTTTCCTTAATTATCGAAATCGACTCGAGTGAGTTGCATGCGCTAGTGAAGGACGGTGTGAACTCAAGAGAATTTTCCAATAATATAATTAGTGCATTCCGTGATGTTTTGGCTTCTAAGAAGCATTATGATTTGATATGGGGTTCCCGAGAAACTAATAGTTGTGCGGATTGAATGGCTAAATTTAGCGCGACTATGGATGAGGGGCATGCTCCGTATAGAGATCCACCAGATGGTTTATGGTATTTTTTTAGCTAGAGACCGTTATGGTTGGCTGTACCAAGAACATTCATAGCTAGTTAATAAATTGTAAGGAAGTTTCACTTCCTAATCTTTTGACCTCGTTTGTAACAAAAAAATACTGTTATTATTAAATTATTTATATTTAATTCAAATTATTTTAAATTATATTAACTCATAAGCTTAACAAATATAAAATTAACTCTCTATTGTTTTAAGAATATTTCAAATCCCTCAAATAATTAAAAAAAGTAGAAATTATTCGATTCATTTCAATTATTCGACCCTCTCTAGATAGCCTAGTAATTAATGAATCAGAGAGTTTTGATATTCAGATTAAAACCTCATCTTGCCATTTTATCGAACAGTTCAAGAGCAGTATCATATTCTATTATTTCCACACAACTACAATGTTTATCCCTCTTTTTTCGATTATTTCGCTCAGATGTTTAATTAAAACCGAGTTACGTCCACGAGGTTGCGATTGTTTCTATAAGATGTACATTTCAATTATGTCATCACCTTTCATAGCAGTGAATTAGCAATCTCAGCCGCCTCCAAAATTCTAATAGCCATCGAACCCTGCTCCTAGATCTTACACTGGGTAAATCATCGATGGTGGATGGATTTTACTTCTCGGAAAGCAATGGTTCTCAGAAAGCGATTGGGGGTCTACATTGCAAATTTTACCTAAGAAATTTAGTTAATAACTTTTTACTATGAAAGTAGGATGCATTTGTGTTGTTCCTTGTATTGGACTATGTCCGTTTTTTTATTTTAAACGAATATGTCATCTCTTCTGAAGTCAAATTTATATATTGGTATAAATCATAATGACCTTAACTATTTGTTTCCATTTTTTTGCAATTGAATGGCTTTTGAGAGAATCTATTATTTGGGTTTAATACCCCTGGGTGCCATATTTGTATATGGCTAAAAACAAATTTTTATGAAAGATATGTACGAGGTTAATTTATGGGGCGGGGCGGGGTGGGGCGGTAGGAGAGGGAGGGTCCAATTTTCTAACCGGTTAAATTGTTTACGGTTCATTAGTTTGAAGTTTTGGTTCATTTCATTTATTTGGTACCCTATCCAATATTTTAACAAATAGGCTTGAGATATAAAGATACTCCCTCGATTCCTTAATATATGACGTTTTAGAGGATTTCACATATATTAAGAAACCTAAAAAGTAGGGAAAGTTTAGTTAAATATTACTAAGATATCCTTACTTTTAAGAGAGAGAAAATTAATGATTGAATATTAAAAAAAATTAAGTGAAGGATAAAATAGGAAAAAGATTATTTAATTTGTATTAAAACTTGAAATGTGACATATATTGTGGAACCAATTATTTTGGCCAAAACGTCAATTATTATGGAATGGAGGGAGTATGTGTTTAATTGGTATCGAATCCATGTATATGTGAAAATGGATTTGAGATAAGTTTGACGTTTCAATGTTTTTGGTAATATAAATTTACAAGTTATGAATTTCTGGAATTTAAGTAGGTGTTTTTGGCGTTTGATAAATTTCACCAAGAACACCTACTAAAAGATCATATATTTATAAACTTAATGAAGAAGAATAAGAGGAGTGTGGGTATTTTTCTTTATTTCGGGGCTTTTTTAAATTAAAATATTTGGGGGGTCAAAGTTAATTTTTTAACTTATGTGTTAAGATAATAATTTAAAATGATTTAAATTAGTTGCAAATGATTATATAAAAATTAACGAAAAAATGGATGGAATCTGTTAGTAGGGGTTAAACTGACATGTAATTTTTATGCAAGGGGTAAAGGAGCACGTTTTAGAAAGTAGGGGTAGACTGGAAAACGAGTAATTGTACGGGGATGGGGTCTGAGTGTATGTACTCTTTAATCATTAATGAACAAATATTAATATTATATATTATATATATATTGATGTCTCCCTGTTTGTGATATAATAATCTAGGTTGGAGACATCATTTTAGGTGTATTCGAGTATTTTGTTATATATTTTTTGTCGTATTTTGATAAATTCCTATTTCTTATCTTGATTTGATGAATTATTATTTTTAGAGCATATTGGGTTTAATTTATTTGATTAGTGTGAAACTTTAAAGTTATATGAAAATTAATTAGATGCCAAATCAATTCCAAGAGATAAGGAAAAAAATATATGGATGGAAATTGTATATAAAAGGAAGTAGAGATAAAATAGGAAAGGAAAAGTTGTCAAGTAAATCTGAAATTCTGCAGCCACATCCACTTAAGTGAATATAACTCAAAATAGGCTGGTAATTGGAGGATTAATATAAAGGAAAGTCTAAATCTTTTCAACGTGGTCGTTTTGATATAAAGTAGGCAAAAATCGGAACAATAACAAAGAAGTTACGACCAAAACAAGATAGCAGCAGTTTATCCCTTCTCCTATATTTTAGGAAACGGATTTGATTTGGAAAAGGAGTCCAATTACTTTTCTTCTACTCCAAGATTTCGACCCAAGGCTTCTTAAACACCTATAAATGCACCCTTTAATCATTGTAAATATGACCTTGCTTGTCCTTGCTCAGTTCTAAACCTTAGTTCAATCCTTAGTCATTCAAGAGAAGCAAGTTGACAGTATGTATCTTTATTTTAGTTTATTTCTTCTAGTATGAACTAATTTTTCCATAGTTTGGGTTTTGCATATGTATAATATTTGAATTCTATTTTCTTCTATCTAAGTTTGTTTGGGAAAACTATTTTAAATTGATTATAGCTTCTTAACCATATTAATGTTATGTGCTTTGATTTATTGTATGTCTCAATCCTGGTCAAATTAGGGTTGTGCTAATAGTAGTTATATGGTCACCCGAAAGGGGTGTCTAATTATTGAAACATCACATAAGCGTCTAGTGTGCAGTAGTGATCCGTAAGAGCTTGCCTAACTAGATAGTCATTAGGGTTTAAGATTTAATCACCGATCATTATCTAGAGGGTCCCCTGGTAATTGTTAGGTTGCCTCTTAAGTCCACCTAGAAGGGGGTTAGGACGAATATAGAATCCTGGCTACTTATCTAAGAGTTTTAATAACCCTTATTAACTAGTATAAGAAATAGAAGGATTAGTGCATACTAGCGAAACCTGAGCTATACACTCTCATCCTATTCTCTCATATATATTTTATTGTCTTTAGTTTAATTTAGTTTAATCTTATCTCCTCATCAATCATTATTATTTACTTTTCTTGTCTTTAACTATTTATTACTATGCTATTCTGTTAAATCCATTCGTATAACACACTAAGTCCCTGAGAACAAATCTTCATTTATCATTAAGACTTATGTACAACCTGTGATACTTGTAGTGAGTACCGCGTTTAGTCTAGGGTGTTAGTGCATCGTTTATTCTATATTTTTATTTTATTTTTATCACACCCTAGGCGATACCCCCCCCCCCCCCCCACACACACACACACACACACACACACACATATATATATATATAAGTTGAATGACTAAAAATGTCATATTAAACTAATGGTTGATCTACAACATCATGTGAATGTCTTTAACATGCTTTATCATTATACCCCTCAATAATACATCTTATAAAAATATCCACCTATCTTATAAGTTATATGAAACGACAGAAGAAGCGGACGATAACTAAGAACCAATAAGTATAACGCTCGGCAGAGAATACTCAAAAAAAACAGCAAATATTATCCTTACAATCTAGCAATAATCTGAACAACATATCATAAACAACAATTCCTAGATATAGAAGAGATTCCTATGGTATTTTCATAAAGAAAGTGAGAACTGATGAGTGTAATGGTAATATTATGATGTTTATAAATATATTGGTATTAGTACTTTAGTCATTAATTTCTATTTGATTGATTCATATTTAGCATTCGTAAATGGAAATATTTATTTATATGTATGATTTGGAATTTTCTAATACTAAGTTGCAAATGTGATATGATATGATAGTGTATGTATATTTTTTTCAAGTAATATGTGTTACTTATATGTTTGTAAAGTGTAATTGGATCCAATTGTGTATTTCTAGAATAAGTCATTCATATGTGATGAATCCCATACATTTTTGCATATAGAGGATTTAGTGTTCTTAATTGAATGTCCATTTTGAACTATTGGTTCAAAATAATGATTTCGCAAAGTAACGCTATCACCCACATAGAAACTGATAAGGGGTTAATGGATTTCATCTTAAATGTATTTTCAAAATACATCTCATGTCAATGAATTTCTTTGAGACTCATAGGATAAGATAAATCATCATATCCTCACTTGATTCGTGAATGATCTCGAAGAGTAACTTGCTAATCATCTTATGATGAACAAACTTCTGTAACATTATTCTTGTTCCATTTTTTAAAAATAAATTTAAAAGTAATTTTGGGGTGTGCTTAGCTACTTTGAGATACTAGTTATTTTTTTAGATTTTTCCAAAGAAATTTAAGCGAACACAACTTCTCTAGAGGCATTACATACCTTAAAAATATGTATCAAGGATGCTAAGTTTTTAATCATTTGATTATTGTGTGACTTGATAAAAACTATTTATATAGATATGGCAAAATGCAGCTTCTGTATCACTGTGTAACTCACTCACTTTATTTTATGCAGAGAGATACAAGCAATTCGAGTTTGCTATTAAAGGAGGCATTACTCATTTGTAAAGTAACTGTTGGTTCTTAATTCATTCTTGGCTTTGTACTTTATTGGGACTACTGGAAGGATTAACATATAATGAGACTTATGGAGACTTAGAGTTTCATTGTTTATTTAAATCTTTCATTTCTATAAATAAAATATGATTATGGGTTATTTTGATTTACTATGCTTTACTGATGGGATTGATCACATCAACATAGGAACTGCGGATGTTTAAGCATGTCAAGAATATCTTACTAGCAATTGATCCCATTTACAAATTATTTATATTTACATGTGCAGGTATACCTCTATAATTAAGATGTTACTAATGATGTTCAAGCTAACCGTGCAATAATATTTTGTGTCTTTCAACGATTTACTGCCCATATAGTGCAGGAAGGAGAAGTGTTTGTAAGGTGTTTAATTTCAAAAGGTTTAGAGTATATTGTTTGATGGTTGTACTTAAATTTTTTATTTTTTTAAATATATTTTTTAAATGGTTGTTAATGTTGTTTGATGGATTTTAATGGTTGTTGATTGTATTGATACATGTTGGTTGTCAATTGTACTTATTGATGTACTTATTATCTTTAAGTTTCAAAAGTTATTTGATAATGTTGTATGAACATGATAGTACACGATTGTGCGTTTTGCGACATTTACTATGAAGGTTGAGGTTGATAAACTAACAATAAAAAAAAAATTAAGAATTTCAAGCTTTATTATTGTGGAATCTTAAAATCCATTGAGGGTTTCCATTATATTGATGTGATGTTAATATTATCTGACTACATTAAATACACACATAATCGTATATAATATGAAAATATGGTGGAAAGTCAAATTAGTGAGAATGAATTGACAAGAGCGAAACAAGCACATCACCAACATACGATAACCAACAAAAAACCAACAAATACGCTAAATTAGCACCTGGATAATATATCTTCAATCATTACACCCAAATAATCAATAAAGGTTTAAAAACTACATCATATCTTGAATCATCCTCTAATATCAAAAATTATGACAATCTTCTGTGGACACTGGGAGAGCAAGATTTTAAATCTAATGCAAATAAATATACAAGAGCAAAACGATCACAACAACAAACGACACTACAAAAATAATCACTTTATATTAGCATTAGACTTGCATTTTTAAGCATTTTCAAGGATATTTCGGGTCCAAAATTTGGGCTTTTCTCTAGAGCCATATGAATGCAAGAAAACCATATAACATTTTTATATATTTATTTTCATAAGTTGTAGATACTAATCATGTATTACTAAACTTTATGGTCTAGAACTATTAAAAGCCCTCGAATCAGATCGGCTACTTTGCTCGGCCTCTTCATTGCATGAAAAATGATTAATTCTCCAACTTTCTCAAAATATTTTACATTTTAAGAAATTGATTGAGATGGATTTAAAATATTATTGTAGCCATATAAGCTGTAATAACAAGAATATGCGCAATGGCCATTTGCAAAAAAAATCCACGGATCAACCCCATCAACTTTGAACTCATCACAAATAATAGTATACGAAAAGTACTGGCCATATAAACATATGGAAGGCTTTGTCAGCATTTTCATGTGTATATTGGTGATGGGATCAATCCCATCAATAGTAATACTAATACATCCTATGTGCTACCTTATACTCAAAACTGCACACAAGATCTTAAAATCTTGGAGCTTAACAGGTGCAAGAATTTACCACTCACCATGGCATATACGACATGATTCGAATAATATATCAAGTTCAGATATTTGCACGATACTGTGATAGGATAAATTCCATCAACTTGCATTGTAATGGGATAGATCCCATCAATTTAACTATATATAAACGAAAAAACAAAAAGTAGAATACTAATTTTTCCCTTCACATGATCAAACTAAAAAATATATAAAAATTATGGAATATCCAAACATACTTGTAACACTTACAAGCATACAGAAATCACAAAAGAACAAGATAAATAAGATAGAATATTACCTGTTTACCAAATGCATCTAAGTATGGTGACAGACAAAATGCTACTACAATTCATGTTTTCATCTTCATTTTAATCATGTCAAAATTGTTGTTCTCACAGATATTGACTCATTCAATTTCCATGCCTCCATTGTTATTAGTATAAAAAAGGCATGCCATTGATATTGTTGGGAGGGCATAACTTCCGCATATGAGCTCTAAATTCATCAATTCAGGTATCGACGGAATTTCAAAGAAAATGTTTACAAATTTTGTGTTTTATATTTGACTACATAAAAAATGAACTAAGCCTTAAATAAACCTAGAACAAGGCTGGGGAACTCAACACACATCATCAAGGGTACATCATGGATCGAGAACGTAAACCAATAACTTGGGGATTGAGCAATTATTGTGAAGATAAGTACTCTTTACCTCTCATTAGGTTTTGTATATTATGTTTTAGTGTATATTTTTAAGCTTTTGCCACTTTTTGAGTCTTTTTCGAGGCATGGGGACACGCCTCAACTTTGAGTTGGGGTGGGGTACTCGTTGTCTTCATCCTTGTTTATGTGTTTTAATGTTTCGTACAAAAATTAGAGTACGTATTAGGTGTGAACTTACATAATGGATCCTATAACATACTTATAACAAGTCAATGATAGAAAGTAACTGTTTTAGATTGTTCATAATCTGACTAAAGTATGCATATGAAAACATGAATTTGTAGATAGAACTAATTAGTAAAGGGATGGAAAGAAGACAAGCTTGACATAGGTTATAATGAGTGGTTTGTAGAATATGAGGTCCAAACTAGTAGAAAAAACAAGTAATTGTGACCTTAAAGTGAAAAAGTAACAAAAATACGTAGTTAAGAAAACGGAGGCATTTATTATAGCCAATTGTTGCACTAAGCTTGTTAACCGTATGTAATGTAATATCCTTCTTAGCCCCATTCTAGCCTTTAATACTTTTCTTTGATAGTCTCTATATAAGCTTATACCCCTTAGTTGTAGGGCTTGACCATGTGACTTGCACTCGAGTTACATGCCTAGGACTAGTTGTCTTGGACCTCGAGCTTGGGGATGGTGGGTGTTCGTGATCATGATAGATGTATATCTCGCACTTTATCATGTTGCAATCTATTGTAATTCTTTCCGAACTTGAGAAGAAGAAAAATATTTGAAGAAAAAAAAAGTCAACATGAGAACTCACATCAAAAGGAGTCTCGTATTTGACTTATAAAAAAGGGAAAAAATGTATATATGAACGAATAGAATTAAATTTTACGAAGGAATCATTGTGAATTGGTTAAGAACTTTTGGGGATGCATAGATAAGAGTTTCAGGTGGGGATGAGTGAGTACGGATATGAGTGTAAACTAAAGTTCTAGGGTGATTAGTTGAAGGATAGTGAATAGAGGGCCAAAAGCGTACTCTAAATTGCCTAGAATATATCACACCTTACATTAAGCCTATAATATAACTTAATAACTCGATATTTCTAATTACGTGGTTAAGTAAAGATTGAGAAGAGAGGAAGTAGTCGAGTGGAATACAAGACAACGTGGGAGGACCGATATATAACCTATAACCATTATCTCGAACTAAGTGAAAACCAATTTTTCGTGCATTGCGAAGCTAATTTATTCTTGATATTGTTTCGTGTTGATTATTTGTATGATAGGAATATTTATGGATGCGTTTTTGGCATTACTTCATGGTACTTATTGGGTATCATTTTGGGATGATCTACTTGTTTCTTCCTTCATGTTTAGTTAGACTTTTGGCCCCTAGTTATGTTTTTTTTTCCTGGACGACAAAACTTTGAGTTGGGAGTATTTATATCTCGTATTTTGTGATATATTTATAGTGTCACGAGACATCATTTTGTGGGTTATTGGACTCATTTATGGGATTTATCCCTATTCTTTGACATACTATGTTTTCTGGTATCTTATCAGACATTTCGTTACTTTTTGAGCTTTTGTGCGTTAAGTGTGTAGATATTAGGTATGAGTATCATACGAGATCCCAAGATGGTGATAAGATGTCACAATTCAAGGTCAGCCCCAAGTCAAGGCATGAAAGGATTAAATAGACACTTTAGACGGATGAGGGGATTTACCAACAAAACTTGAAGTCAACCTAAAGATATTCCTTCGAGTCAGGATCGCGTGAAAAGTAACGGCTTGGAATTTGGAGTGAAGATGACAAAGTTATGCTAATGTTTCCACGGTGGCTTAAATGTGCCTAGAATTGTAAAAATGCCTCTATGGCCATATTTGACACACCTAAGTGGACCCAGAAAGAAGGAAAACGTTTTTCACTTTAATGTATTAGTTTCACACTTGAAAAAAGGGAAGAATTTAGCTAGAAAAGATTCTATACGCCTGGAGCAAAAACAACAAAAGGGTTCATCACCATTCCACCACCATATCATCATCATTTGTAGTGTAGTTCTTATATCTTTTCAGTTCTTACCTTGATTATGATTATCATTGTATTTCATATTTTCCTTATGAGCTAAATATATTTGTCTTTTGATGCTTTTGTATGAACCTTATAATATGATTTGGGCATTATTTTGATTGTAATTTGGATTGCTTTTGATTTAATGAACTAAGAAATAATTGTTGTTTATTCTTGTGATAACTTCAAAACTCACATGTGTCGGACATATAATTGAGTGTGATATCTATTGAACTACACCCAGGAGGGTGTTGATTAGCAAAAGTAGATTATAAACGACTGATGTTTATTCAAGAATCGGGATGTCTATACTAGTCGGATATATAGAAAACTTTGTAGGGTCACTCAGGAGAGGTCCCTAGAGGTGTATAATATCCCCTAGTTACTACTTAGGGAGAACTTAGAATCCCGATTAACATTGAATTTCCTTGTTTCCCTTAAGTCAAGAATAATCCCAAGTTATAACTAGCGGTGAATACGAGTGTCTCGAGCTACTTTCTTATATGTTAATTTTAGTCCTTCTTAGTTGGAATTAATAATCTTTAAAACTTCAATATCTATACATCAATCCATGTCTTTTATTTATACAAATTATAAACCCAAATTCTTGTTTACCTAAACATAACTTATCATTGTTTATCCAAACATAACTTGAAAACACATGCTTAACTTCATAGTCCCTATGGAGAACAACATATATACTTTATTACTTTATTACTTTGGATGACTCATACACATGCAATGAGTGATCCAATGAGTGTGATTTTCATATCACTCCCCGAGGACCATCAGTTGACAAGAGCACCAGATATCGAAAAGGTGCAAAAGATGGTCTTTGACATGACATTAACGAAGGCCCTGGTCAAAACGGATTGAACAATAATTTTTATCACAAATTTTGAGATATTATTAAGTGGGACGTCTTACTTATGATTCATGATTTATTTAATAATATTTCTCTAGAAACGTTCTATGATTTCTGGGTCGGTATTTATCAACCTATATCTTATGTTAACTTTGGTTATAAATTATGTACTTCAGGGGTATATGGACTCTTTGGTGTTACCAATGCAGAAAACATTCATTAAAGGATGAGAGATTAAATACACCATTATTATTGCTTAATAGGTCTATTATTATATGAATAAGAAACAAAAGATTCTGCTAAATGTAGCAGCTGTGAAGTTGGATATGGCTAAGGCTTATGGCCAACTTCGTTGGGAATTTATTATTGAGATTTTATAAAAGGTATGAGTTTCAATGACATTTGGACGAATTGAATATATAATTTCATTTTGATAATATCTTTTCAAATTAATCTTAACGAAGAGCGGTTACCGCGTTTATGCATGAGCGTGGGCTATATCAATAGGACCGATTATCTCCGCTTTTTGTTCTTTCTTATGACAAAGTATCTCATTGGCTTAACTAAGGATAGTGTTTCTAGAAATGGTATCAAAGGAATATGTACAACTCAAAGTTTTCCTATTTTATCTCACATGTTATATGTTGATGGCTCTCTCTTCTTTCTCTAACTAGAGGGAAGAGAGATTAATGAATTTCAAGTTTGTATTGATATTTATTGTGGATCTTTGGGATATCGTAAATTTTCTTCTAAATCCTCTTTTTATTTTAGCAAGAATACACCTATAGAGGTAAAGATAGTGAGTACATACCTTTTACGTATTCAAGAAAAGCAAGATCAAGGGATATATCTTGGCATTCCCTTATGCCATAAAACATCTAAAGTGAAGACACTTACATGGATTGTAGACAAGATCTTCAAAACAACTCAAGGTTGGAAGGCATAACTTATCAGAGTGAGGTAAAGAAGTCCTTATTAAAGCAGTGCTTTAGGCCATTCTATAATACACAATATCAATTTTCTAGTTTCCAAGGACCTCTTGCAAAAAATTAGCTAGTGTAATTTCTATTTTCTGGTAGAATCCAATAGAACACAACATGATCCATTGGGTTGTATGGGAAAAGTTATAGTCCTGGAATATTAGTGGAGAATTGGGACTTAGATATTTCAAGCAAATGAACACACCTTTTAAGCAACACATGCACGACTCATCTTGTAGAATCTAATTTGTTGAAGACCAGATTGATGAAAGGTATTATCCAAGGCCTGATTTTACGGACATCAATTACAACTGAGTCGATAATGGTTTTGGGCCAGTATTCTTGAAAGAAGATATTTTATTAAAGAACACAACCACTATCAGATAGGGAATAGGGAGACCACACACATCTGGGAGCACAAATGGTTGGATTTAGGATAGGCCTTGGAGAAACCGGAAGGGTCTTAACTCAAGTTCGTAACCCAACTTATGAGACATAATGAAGATACACGGGATACATAAATTGTAGACAACTTTATCACAGATTCAGTGTTAGCACAGATCCTACAAATTAATATTTTACGGCGGGATCAACCAGATTCTTTGGTCATATTCAAAATTGGGCAACTACTCAACAAAGACAAGATATCAGGTTATGCCCAGGGAGGAGCTGTTTAGGATACCTCAACGTTAAATATGTTGTCAAATCCGGGCATAACGAAGGTTTAGATGTTTGCTTGGAAATATTGCAATAATATTCCACGTCGACGTTGAATTTAAGAAAGCGAAGATACATTCAGAATGTCAGTTGTTATTGGTGCCCATATACCACAGAGTTGTTGGAGCATTTGATCCTTAAGTGCCCGTTTATCCGGTATATGTGGGCGGGATCGCCCTTCAGGTTAGGATTGTACGAGTATGATAGAGAGTTTTGGTAACTGGATGCTTTCCGTTGTCCAGTCTTAGGCCAGGACTGTCAGGTCATATGTGATATGACCGCATGGAATATCTAGAAAGCAAACATACGGTCATTTCATGAACGTGCTGTTATTGGCAGAGAATATGATGATAAACCACTTTGGTACAGATTGGAGTAGGCATGGTCAAGAGTAGAGATTTATCAAACACCAATCAAATGTTTAGGACATAATGCATAGTGACATGGGCGATGTAATTTTTCTTTGTGACGCTTCATTCAGAGAAAGGTGAGATTAAACGGGGTTGATGATTGTATATGTCTACAAGAATCGTAGATTTAGGAAAAAATGGTCAAATATTCGACAACGCTCCAAGGGTTACCTCTTGCAGTCCTTGAAGCGACAACGTTGTGCGAACAGTTCGGCATTAAGAGAAAACAGTTTTCATTGATAACCTTGAAACCATTCAGGTATAGAGCTATCATCAGCAGCGAGATAGTCTATTCAACCGATATATTGAGGAGGATCCCAAGTATGATGGAAAGGTACGGGTCAGTACAATTTCGTCATATCCCGATATACCAAAATTTCAGGGGCAGCTGCCACAATAAAACTGGCTAGGAAGCGGGCTTAGGAACAAGATTTTTTTTAGATACGATGTAATTGTTCTTGAAACTAGGAATCGACTAATTTTAAGAGGATGATATATGAATACTAGACAAAAATAAAAAATAAGGGTATTTTTAATTTTTTTTGATGTAAACATTGATTATATTAGTCACTTGTCACCTCTTCAATGTTGGTCAATTTAACTTAATCAAATGAAAATTTGAGTATCTTCCTTAAGAATAATATTAACTAAATATTGATGTGAAATCTTCATCTCGTTAATAAGGAATATTTTCATGATTAAAGAAAAGTAAAATTCATTCATCCAATATTGGATGATTCTACACAATAATATTAATACACATAACTTATGTTTTAAACTTACAAAAGTAACTAACTTATTAATCTAAGAGTAATGATATATGTCACCTCTTTTCATGTCACCCTTATATATATATATATTTTTTGTTTTCCTTGAATAGAAAATAGAGATAAATTAAATAGGATAAAGAAATCAATTCATTGGTACATATAAGTATACACGTAGTAGATAATAAAAAGATAATACAATAATGACATGTTTTTTCATATAATTATTAATGGCCATGATATAAATATTGGACCATCTAGAAATTCTATCCGAAAGAAAATATCTATTCTTGAAAATTAATGAATATTAATTTATTTAAATTAGTTGACTGACCAATTCATTGCCATGATTTGGCCACTACAACAGTTGACTAACTAATCCGTCGCCACGTTAGCTTTATATGTGTTCTCTCACCCACCTTCTTGGGTGGGATGATGGGTTGCATTCTGTTTTCTTTATTATATATCTATTTAATACGTGTCCTTGGGAAAAAGAAGAAAAATTCTCTCACCAGTATACTTCTCATATTAATCTCTAACCTTGTTATTCCCAAATTTTATGCTATGCACTTGTAAGTCGTAACCCCTCGCAAAGCAAAGGGCTACCAACTATGTCGTATATAGTTTTTTTTTTTTAATATATAAGTTTTTAGGTAACCTTTTACGGCATCACGATTAATTTCATGATTTTTTCATATATATTTTTAGGTTAATCGAATAAGATTACTCAGGTTTAAGAAAAAGTTTTGAACTTTATATTTTTCTGGTACTTATATTTAGAAAGAAGATTCGAACATGGTATCTTTTTACATGTAATTTTACCAAGTTGATATGCCATGTATAGTTGTTGGAGTATCAAGTTGGTAACTACTTTTAAGTTTTAATTGTTACACTTTTAGGACAAGCTGCTAGAAAAAGCAAGAGAGTTCATTTATATAAGGTCAAAATCTAATTTAAATTTAAAAGTGAACTTAGTTTATTAACTTCTCGTTTATGTCCATCCAAGAAAGTCTGAGATGAGGATTAGTAAAAAGAAAATCTTTATAATTGGACCTCAATTGTATTAAAAAGAGGAATAAAACATTTAGCATTTAACCATGTCAACCGTATCAAAGCAAAATACAAACACATTTTTCCAGTACAAGATTCAAAAAAAAAAAAAACACTCATAGACGAAATTTTAATACTTCACCTCCAACCCATCTCCCACTGATACACACTTCTTTACAAAAGCTTAACAGAGCCATACCATAAGTGGTTTTTGTATTCATTTGTTGACAGGCCTGATCTCAAAACCTTCAATTATAACACCACCCTTCCAATTCCCACCTTTGATCTCCAAGAAACTTATCTCGAAATCCCCTTCTTGCCCTTCCTTGATATACAACTCACCCAGCTTAACTTCAGTCCACCCATCACCTCTCTGACTCGGATATTCTGTAATGGCCTCCACAGCCCCACTTTGCTGATTTATGAAGGTAGCCAAACGATTCTCACTGAAACCCTCTCGTCTTGGTATGATCTGAGAACTATGCCTTGTAGCTTCTTCTGAATCCAAAAACACTTTACAAGTTTCACTCTCTTGCCCGCTTATATTAACCGTACCCTCGGCAGGTACACGATCGAATCCATGATATCTTGATGTGCTTTTGAATACGAGGTAAGCTGCGTAAGTAGTGTTTGGGGATAGCATTGAGATGCTTATTTTTCCACGAACTTCGAGCCAACAAACATCACGAAGCTTGGCCACTTCTTTGAACCTGTTACAATAAATCGTTAACTAACAAGCTTTATTATGCTAACATCAGATCAAGAATCCATTCAAGTTTGAAGGACTTTATATACCTAGACATGCGCTCAGAAGTCCATCGCCAGTACTTAGTTGTATCGCCCCACACAATCCAGAGGTTTCTCGCAGACAACATGTAACACTTTTTCCCATACAATTTCTCTAGTTGGAAGCTCTATATTAGCATCAAAATACAAGATTAGATAAATCAAAACCAGAAATAACTAAACCAGTTATCCAAAACCCTGAAAAAATATTAATTTAAGAAAAAGACAGTTTTGATGAAGAAATTACCTTCTTGCCATCTTCAACAATGAAATGGTTATCACAAAGAGAGAAATAAAGCTCCTTCTTAGACAGAGACGTTTGTTGGAGCAAATCCTGACCATTGACGGATTGAGAGATTATCTCCCTATAATCAGTAGGCAAGAAACGTTCCCAAACAGCGTCGGATTGAGCAGCTGAGCGGAACGTCGGATCCACAAGTGATAGTCTAGCCGCGTCGAGTGGACTCGTTAAAGACAGCGCGCTAGCTATGCAACCTTCCGGTAATGCATGGATATTGATTGTGTTGTTAACGTCGATGTTAAGATTTGAGCTCTCAGCCGCCATTTCTCAGCACTGTAAATTGATGGTCAACTGAAATGAATGATATTGTATTTTAATAAGGAAGGATGAAGAGGTATCGTTCTGAAATGTTATGTGTTCATCTCTGATGAAGGGGTGTTGCATTTATAGAGAAAAAAACAATAGCTTGTAGAGAACTGAATATCATAATCATGGCCGACCAAAAATATAATTAAAAAATGACCATTAAATCAACTAAATCATTCTAATTTTTTTCATTTTTTTTAGACAAAGTATTTAATGTCACATTTTAATATATATATCTTTTTGTCATATAAATAAAGGTCAATTTGTATTTAAGAAGAAAAAAATTAATAAAATAAAGAAAAAAATCATAAGGAAAATGGAAGAATAAAACTTATTTGGATTTAAAAATGGGAAAATGCCCAATTAAATCATAGATCACATTGTTTATGCCTAAATGTTGACAAGTGATTAATTCTTCCCAAATAAATTAGGCTGTTTTCCATTTAAATCAAATTCCTATTGTACAATTACATTGGTACCCTTCTAGTCAAAGTCTTCATTTAGTTGTCAAAGTCAGTTTTTTTTTTTTTTTTTTTAATTTCTCTCAGCCGCCGACCATAAATACCATTTTCCTTCATTAAGTCAAAACCCATTTCCTTCATTAATTCTAAACTCATTTTCTTACAATGAAGATCTTCCACATTAATATACCTTCCTTCATCAATTCATCATTAATATCTGCATTAATTTCCAATTGAAGAAGATTCACTCCATTAATACGATAATTCTGCAATTTCTTTCGTAGTCTTCGTCGTCTTCGTTGCAGAGGAGATTTATTCTTCAATTTTTCGTTTTTTTATTCTTCAATTTCATTCGCTATCTTTAATTCTCCAGGTTTGTTCTTCTCTATCTTCAGTTTTTCTGTTCTTCAATGTTTATTCAATTCGTAAATTTTACGAATTGTTAGGGTCATGTGTTAGTTGTTGATAGTTTTTGCATATTTTAATATATTTAGGTGTTTGATTGGACATTTTATGTGTTTTTTGCTTTCTTCATGTTTGATTCTTACCTGCGCTGCAATTTTTTGATCATGATTGTTTATTCATGATCTGCGCTTCAATTTTTTTTTTGATTCTTACCTCAGTTTCTAGAGTGATATGTGAGTTCCTTCTCTAGGTTTTGTGTTACTTAGCTTCAATCCTTTAATGTTTTCTTCAGTTTATAGATGGGACAAATATGTGTTTCGGTTTATTCATAGATGGGATTATTGCTTTATTCATGTTTTTGTGTGTTATTATTTCCAGGTTTTGTATTATGGCATCAAATGCTATTGTTGAATTTAAATATGGTGATCAATTTGCTCTGTATCCCTTTGACTTTTTCGATTCATTCCATTCGATCAAGGATTATGTTATAGGTCGGTGGAAAGATTTGAGTGTTTGCTTGTTAGAATACAGATACACTTTTGGCAATCAAAAGTCTTGTTTAATGCTTGGTGAAGTAGATTTTGCTACTATTGTATGGTTATATCATCATAATTTGTCAACTACATTGAGTAACCTTCTTATTGAGATTAGTGTTGCAACTGGTCCTTCTTCTTCATCTTCACAAACATCTGCTTCTTCAAGTTCTCTAGTATCTTCATCTTCACTAGTATCGGCCGCTTCATGTTTGTTAGGTAGTGATCAAATTACTTAATCTCGGAGTATCGATAAAGAGCGTCATGTTCTTACTGAGAAGAAACTTCTCAGTGCCAATTGGGATAAGCTATTGAAACCTGTTGGTGAAATATATCATGGCGGTATTGCGGAGTTAAGGTCCACTGTTGCTAAGTATTCATGTGAAACATGATACGATTTTACTTTTAATCAAAATTGTGCAACTAGAGCAAGTGGTACAGGTATTTCTGGTTCTTGTAAGAACATATCCAAATCCGCCTGTAGTTTATTTACTTTCTCAAATAATTTATCAATTTCGTCACCCAACATGTTCATTGTTTTGTTATATTCGTTTCTATAGCCTTTTTCTTCTTTCAGCTTCGCCTCAAGTTCTTCTAGGTGTTCTCTGTACACATCTGGCTCCATACGTGTTAGCTTCTTTTCAGTTTCATCAAGTTTCACTCTTAGTTCCCTCATCTCTCTTTCTTTCTCTTCAACTTCATTCTTTAGTGATCTGTTCTCAGTATTAGCTTCAGCATACAACTTTTTCACACTTTCCCACTTATTTCTATACTCTTCTGCATTCTCTCTTGCAAACTTTTCGGTATCCACTGCTTCTCTTAACTGACCCTCTAAGGATTTTATTGTTTCTTCTTTTATCTTCAGCTCGGATTTAATTTTCTCTCTCTCTTCTATCACAATATACAACTTATCCTCCATTGAAGTTATCTTTTCATCCATTGAACTCAATGGGTCTACATTATTTGTTTCATTCTTTTTTGTCTCTTCCTTCCTTCCAACTGTTTCAGTTTCTTCCTTTTTGTTGTTTTCTCCTTCATTATACCCATATTTCACAGCTGTTTCAACATCACTATCCATTTGTGATAATCCAAGACTAAATAAGTGTAAATCTGAGCTGCTTCTTGTCCCATTTTGTGAGTCTATTTCATCGTTATATGGGACATCATGAGTAATTTCTGCCTCGGTCTCATTGTTATATGGGACATCATCCTGATTAACTTTCTCGGGGATTGGATTCTGTTGGCAATTTATTGGTTTCTCTTTCTCGCCCTCCGAAAGTGGATTCTCTTGTCCATCTATTGTATTCTCTTTCTCGGCCTCTGAAATCGGATTCTCTTGCCCTTCATTTGGATTCTCTTGTTCTGTCTCAGGGTCTTTAATTTTTTCTTGTTCTTCATTAAGTACTTTCTCTATCTGGGGGTTTTCAGTTCTTGAATTGTCATCATACGGGACACTCTCATCAAACATCACATTTTCATCGTCAGCTGTTGTATTTGCAGCTTCTTCTTCATCTCCATCCCCAGATTTTTCGGAACCCATGTCTTCATCATCATCATTATCATAATGAATCTCTTCTTCATCATCTTCATTCAATGTCTCATCTTCATCTTCTTCATCATACTCTTCTTCTTCGTTATCTTCTTCCTCATCTTCTTCATAGTCTTGTTCTTCCTCTTCTTGATCTTCATCATCTTCTGATTCTTCCTCTTCTTCAACATCATCCTCTCCTTCAACATCATCCTCGTTCTCACTATCTTCATCTCCATATGCCATTTCAATAGTTTGATCCTCTAATCGCTCAAGCACTAGGTCAACTTCTCTAACCTGCAAAGCAATAAAGTTTTAGTACGCATGATTTTAACGATAAAACTGTTTTGAACTTAAACTTTACACTTACATTTTTTGATTAAACAGTGTCGAGATATTCTTTCTTGAACTTGTCACCTTCTTTGGCAGGTATAACATTCAACCACTTGAAATAACGTGGACACACATATTCTTCAGATGGTTCCCATCTATTTACGTGCTAAAAAAAGAATGGCTACATTAAAGAAAATAACATTTTTAAGTTAGTAAATGTTTGTCTAAAGGTATACTTCTTAAACAAGGTAAATTACTTACGAAAATCATGCATCCAGGTCCTTTTAGAGCTGAAGTTTTTCGTAACTTGACTGATGTCATGAGGTTATCAGCCATATCACCTGCCCAATTGTATTTCCTCATCTTTTTGAGGTTTCTTGATATTCCCACTGCTGTCCAATCTATTCTTCCTGCTCTATATGGGTAGAAGCAGGTATGTAGGGCTAAAATACTTATCAAGCGAGCAAAATTCTTCAATGCTTTGTCACTGACATCCCCTGAATCTACGATTCCTTTAATTCAAGCTTTTAGTGCACTTGGATTCAGTTGCCCTGTATGGTTTGGAAACTGTCTTCTAAACCATATAGTAGACAAAACATCTTTTCTGTTGTAAGTTGGTAATGGCTTATGTCCACCTTCTACGCCCATTATTAATCGGACATCTGTTTCGGTAATCTTTATTCCTTTTTTGGCTATTTGAAATCTTCTAGTCTTAGGGTTATATGTTTGGACAATAGAGTTTATAGCTGTGTTTTCATTTCTTAAATTTTTTTTTCTTTAGTCTGTCTGTTAATCTTTTTGATTAAAAGATAAAACGGGAGTGGTTTGCAGGCACGTATGTGTGCCTTAGTGATGTTTGGTTGTTTCAATTCTGTAAATAGACCATCAACTGAAGATCGAACCTCGTCTGTAGTCATATCTGTATAAAGAATCACAATTGTAAGTACAATCAACATCGAAAAACCAGATTCAAACACAGTTGAGATGGGACTTGTCCCATCTCACATGTGATTTCCAATTTCTTAACCAAATAATAAGCAATTTAGATGGGATTACGTCCCATCACACATGCGCACAAATATATCACTTAACTATAGTAAGTGGGATAATTAACACACATCACAACATTCAAATTCAGTTCATTAATTACACTAAATTGAACAACTAATACATAATTCACTAATAACAAGCTAGTAGTCAGTCCCATTTTCAGCTAATTTATCAAATTAACACTTAACTATAGTAAATGTGATAATTAACAAACAGTCAAATTCAGTAACTAATTAGTTACACTTAATCAATGTGTTTTTACAGTTTCATTATGGAATTTTGTACCTATAACACATTAATAATTATCACATTCAAATGCAAACCATCCCATTTGATATTTTATAACATTTATCACTAATTATCACACTGAATTCAAATTTTATATCAATTTAGTAAACCTAAATTGGACAACTAACATTCAATACAGTAATATAGAGCTAGTATTAGTCCCGTTTCATCTAATTCATCAAGTCCCATTTCAGATTGTTCTATATCACGCATATAACAGTTTAAACCCTAGAAGTCGGTTATAAGTAGCATGCATTGTTTTCATGAAGCTACTATTGTAATCGCCTAGATGAATAATAAACAAACAAACGAAAAACATCAGAAATTACCTTAAATCAGTAGAAAAAAGAAGACGAAGCTAATGAAATGGGATCAAGTGAAACAAAAATGCGTCGAAGCTAGATAATCAGTCGAAGCTATGCAATTTCGCTTTGATTTCAACAGTCGAAGCTAACAATCGAAGCTAAAACGCGTTCTTCAGTGAAGAATATCGAAGGTTTTTGCTGTGTGTGTAGTGTGTGTGTTTTGCTGCGTGTATGCTGTGAGTGTTGTGTGTGTATTTGATGTGTGAGTTGCTTTTTACGTGGGAGGTGAACTGTTTTTTAGTTTTGAATATTATTTAATTTAAATGGGAAAAATTCTATTCTAAGTCAGCAATTAGTTGTCAAAGGTAAGGGCAGTATAGTAATGTTTTCCTCCAAATTATTGTATAATCTAAATGGGAAGATAGATTAGTATTTTAATTTTTAAGGGCATTGTCCCTTTAAAAATTTATGAAATACAAAGTTCATACAAGATTTTAAATTTCATTTCGTTTAAATTGGATTTTTTTCCCAATTAAATTGGTTCAAATAAGGAAGAAGACTAAAGTTTATAAGTATTTCTAATTTCATCCTTAATTGATATAACATCCTTACTATGAATTCCATGGTCTTGCTACGCTAACTAAGGATTAGCAAATTGTTAGCTCGATTCATGAAACCCCGTTCTATACAATATATGTCTACGAGTTTTAGGTTTATACCGAACCTTAATTTTAATAAAATCTATAGGTCTGAACATATATCAAACTAAAGTTAACAAATTTCACTTAACCCATAAAATACATATATATGTTTTTAAATAATTATTATACATGAATGTTAAAATTGAATAATAGAAATAATCACCACTACATAAGGTGTAATTCGCAAGAAAAGTTTTAGCGATGACATTAATATTCTCGCTAAAGATCGCATCTTTCGCGAGAACTTTATATGGGGAGGACATTTGTCGTTGCCTATATGGGGTCGGATTATCGGAGAAAATAAAGAAATAAAAAAGTAATTTTGTCCTCATAAAAGATACTATCTTTTGCGAGGACATCTTTGTTGTCACCTTTGTTGATTTTCCGCAAGGACATTTCATGTCTTTAGCGAGAACAATGTCCTCACAAAAGGAAAAAATGAAAAATTCGAGGCGTTCTTTGGCGATTTGTCTTCCTGCTAATTAATCTCACTAGTCTTTACCGAGAAAATTTGTCCTCGCCAAAGATCGCCGATAATATATACACAACAAATTTCATTTCTCCACTTCCATAAAAAACTTACCACGATAATCCGACTACTTTAAGAACCCAAGCAACCGCTGATTACAAGTGTTGACTCTAGTCGACTACAACACAAAATTTCATCAACACTTAGGTAATTTCTTTTCCGAAAATCATTGATTTCATTTTTTCAATTATTTCTAAAAAAACCTAATATTCTTTTTTTTCTTCTATGATTGTGTGTAATTGCGAATGGTTATGGCTTTGTGAAACTTCTCATCTGGGGCCCAAGGCGACAAAATGTGATTTTACAAGGGGCAGATTCGTAATGTTACTATTTCTCACAGTCTATTGAAGCTCGATAGTTTATGAAAAAGCAATTACTCAAAAACTTATAGGGCAATTACTCAAAGTTTTCAGTTATTTTGCTAAATTTAGGAATTGTAGGGCAATTACTCAAAAACTTATAAAATAGGGACCTACACAGTAACTTTGCATAATATAAGGACATGTAACAAAATTTTGCATAATATAAGGACCCACATTATAATTTTCACGTAACATAAAGGACCTACAATGTAATATACAGATCTATAGTGTAATTTTTTGCTTATTAAATGACCCAAAAAAAGGTCATTTTAACTTATGGACCCAGAATTTTTAGGATCTTCACTTAGCCATCCTAACTTTTTAGAATTAGTTGTTGTTTGTGTAAATATATTTTTATTTTTATGATAAAAGATAGTTTGGTTTGCATAATCTAGAGACTTGTAGTGTAATTAACTATTTTGACAAAAAAAGTAGTGTATCCTACCATTTACTTTGGCAAAACTTAGACCCGACTATTTTACCTTATCTTGACTCTATACCCTAACCCGAGGTAAACCCGACCCATGCTCACCCCTAATATGTGCTATGTGTTATTACAGTAGTTGAGTAACTAATTCATAGCCACGTTAGCTTTCAGGTGTTCTCTCGCCTACCTTCTGGGGTGGGATGGATGATTGGTTGCACTTTGTTTTCTTTATTATATATCTAGGGATGACAACGGATCGATTTCTTACAAAAATATAAAAACCCATAACCATAACCGTTTATTTTCTTAAAAACCATATCTTAACGGTTTTAACCATCGATTACACATTTCAAAACCATAACTGCAGTTATTCGGTTTCGGTTTTTAAACGGTCTTGCGGTTTTTAACCATAATCAAATGATAATTTAATAAATATATTAATTTTCATAAAATCGAACCACACATATAAGAAAAATCTCCGAGATGTATAAAATATTTTGTTGGTTTAATATTAAATTACATATTTACTATTTAGTTGGTAAAATCTAGTATTTGGATTTTGGTTTTAGAAATTTTAATATATCTTATTTTAACTAGATTATTATAAAATATGAAAATATATATGATAATAATCGATTTTTGGTTATTCGGTTTTATTTTTATCTAAAACCATAACCTAACGGTTTTAACCATCGGTTACACTTTTCAAAACCATAACCTAATGGTTTTAACCTCAGTATATAATTTGGTTTTTTATCGGTTCAATTATCATCGGTTTTGATTTTTAATTGTAACTATTATCATCCATATATATATTTATATAATAAGTGCCCTTTGGGAAAAGAAGAAAATTTCTCTCACCACTCACCAGTATACTTCTCATATTATCTTCAAGCTGGGTAAACAAAGCTACTTATGCGTGTATCTTTATCAATCAGACAATCTCTAATTTTGTTATTCCCAAATTTTAAATTTTATGCTATGCCATTTTTCAGTCGTAACTCGTAACCCCTCACAAAGCAAAGCGCTACCAACTATGCCGTGTATTTGTTGGTGCGTCATAGAACATCACACCTATTTACTCCCGATACTTCAGTACTCGTTTTTGTTTTTGTTGCATCTATTCATCTTATAATGTAGAAGGGCCTAAGGAAATGCCTTAACTAGGACCATAAATGAATCAAACGGTTTGCGAGCTGCTCAAGAAAAAGCCCGAGAGTTCATTTATAAACAATCTCAAGGTCAGAATCTAATTTGAAGTCATTTTCAAAGTGAATTCATTTGTTAACTTCTCGTTTATGTCCACCCGAGAAAGCCCGATGAGAGGATTAGTAAAAAGAAATTTTTTATAACTTGGAAGTTGGAACTCGATTGTATTAAAAAGAGGAATAAAACATGTAGCATTTAACCATATCAACAGTATCAAAGAAAAATACAAACACATTTTCCAGTATAAGATTCAAAAAGTTAAAACACTAATAGACAAAATATTAATACTTCACCTCCAACCCATCTCCCACTGATACACACTTCCTTACAAAAGCTTAACAGAGCCACACCATAAGTGGTTATTGTATTTATTTGTTGACAGGCCTAATCTCAAAACCTTCAATTATAACACCACCCTTCCAATTCCCACCTTTGATCTCCAATAAACTCATCTCGAAATCCCCTTCTTGCCCTTCCTTGATATACAACTCACCCACCTTAACTTCAGTCCACCCATCATCTCTCTGACTCGGATATTCCGTAATGTCCTCCACAGCCCCAGTTTGCTGATTTATGGAGGTAGCCAAACGATTCTCACTGAAACCCTCTCGCCTTGGTATGTTCTGAGAACTATGTCTTGTAGCTTCTTTTGAATCGAAAAACACCTTACGAGTTTCACTCTCTTCCCCGCTTATATTAACCGAACCCTCGGCAGGTACGCGATTGAGTCCGTGATTTCTTGGTTTGGTTGTGAACACGAGGTAAGCTGCGTAAGTAGTGTCTGGGGATAGCATTGAGATGCTTATTTTTCCACGAATTTCAAGCCAACAAACATTAAGAAGCTCGGCCACTTCCTTGAACCTGTTACAACGAATGGTTAACTAATGAGCTTTATTATGCTAACATCAGATCAAGAATCCATTCAAGTTTAAAGGACTTTTCATACCTAGACATGCGCTCAGAGGTCCAGTGCCAGTAATGAGATGTCTCGCTCCACTCAATATAGAGGTTTCGCGCGGACAGCATGTAACATTTTTTCCCAGACAATTTCTCCAGTTGGAAGCTCTATATTAGAATCAAAACAGATGAATCAACACCAGAAATAACTAAACAACTCAAACAATACCCTGGAAAAAATATTATTTTAAGAAAATACATTAAAACAATATATTAAAGGGCAGATCCGGTGAATGTGTGGTCCTGCAATCCACTGAACTCGGAACTCGGTATGCTAACCTAATTTTGTATCATATTTAGTTAAAGTATACTGTATACATACATGTTATAAACAATTTTAGGTTTAGTTGGAATCGAATAACGGGCCGGGACGGAGACAGGAATTTTTCTTAGGGACCAAGGAGGTTCGGGAGCAACGTCCTCAATTTTTTTTCGTCATTATTTGCACTATAAGTCTAAATATTACTCAAAAATTGCAAAATAGATACTATATTAGAAGAAATACTAAAGACCTTATATTGTGTAAAGATTGCAATATAAGTCTCGATATTAATTTTTCTAATTAATTATGCTATAACTTCCTTTCTTTGATACAAAATAACATATATTTTGTTATAAAAAATATAAAAAACCCTATAAATAAAATAATTTAAAGCTTAATAAAATAAATTTGAACTATTACCGGGGCAAATTGGGATATTCAAAAAATTTAGGGTTATTTAGTATAATTTTTTTTTTTTTGATAATTGTTATATATATATTTTTTTAAATAGGGGCCATGGACCCCTACCACATACATATAGCTCCGCCCCTGTATTTGGGCTAACAGAAACTCCACTTCTGTTACGGTATCCGGCAATAATTGGACCACACTAGAAAAAAGACAGTTTTGATGAAGAAATTACCTTATAGCCATTGTCAAAAATGAAATGGTTATCACAAAGAGAGAAATAAAGCTCCTTCTTAGACTGAAACGTTTGCTTGAGCAAATTTTGACCGTTGACGGATTGAGAAATTATCTCCTTATAATCAGTAGGCAAGAAACTTTCCCAAACAGCGTCTGACTGAGCAGCTGATCGGAACGTCGGATCCACAAGTGATAGCCTAGCCGCGTCGAGTGGACTCGTTAACGACAGCGCGCTAGCTATGCAACCTTCCGGTAATGCATGGATATCGATTGTGTTGTTAACGTCGATGTTAAAATTTGAGCTCTCAGCCGCCATTTCTCTGCACTGTAAAATTGACGTTTTGTTATTGATTTTTTAATAAGGACGGATGAAGAGATATTGCTCTGAAATGTTATGTGTACATCTCTGATGAAGGATAGTTGTATTTATAGAGACAAAAAATCAGCGTGTAGAGAATTGAATATCATAATCATGGTCTACCAAAAATATAATAAAAAATTATCATTAAATCATATATTTAGTTTTTTCTTTTGTCAAAATACTTAAAATAAAATGCAATTAAGGTTTTTTTTTTAGTCGAAAGAAATACTTGTATTAAAAACTTTAAGAAATCCAAAACATCATCCTATCCCTAGAGGATCAAAATCCGCTCTAAGTAGTCTTGCCAATTGAGAAGGTGGAAATAAGTTCCAAAGGCTAAACAAGGCGCTTTTAAGCACTTGTTTAGCCACCCAATCAGCAGCATAGTTTTTAGATCTCCTAACAAAGGAGACTTTAATCATATTCTTAACTTTACACTTGAAAATGAAGTTAGCTAAGTTATGGATATTACAAAACAATTTCCTACCAAAAACTACTTGATTTACAAGGACTAAGTTACCACATTCAATTCCAACAGAACCAGGTGGATAAGCAGCTGCCATAACACATGCTTGAGCCAACCCTCTAGCCTCTGCTTCAAGACTTGAATTTGCATCCATCTTTCTCGCAAAACCATCCACCATGCACCCTGTTGAGTCACGAATAATACAAGCATATGAGGCCTTATTATTATTCTTCAAGAAAGATGCATCTGAATTAATTTTTAGAAAACCAAAAGGAGGGGGTTTCCATTTCTCATTTCTGTCTTCTCCAAAGGTTGGACCTTGAGTTACAGAATTAGAGTTAAAGTTGTTATTTATCACATTTGTATCTGAGGCATCTTTCAAAAAATGATTCAAATTAAGTTTAGCCTTAGAGTTAAGCCTATTCAAGGTGTTATTCTCATCATAGGCATTCAAAGCTTCCTGCAAAACAAGTAAAGGGTCTGGGGTAGTGCCTCTAAAGATACTTTGATTTCTCCCTTTCCAAATATACCAAACACTATAAAATGCCATTTCTCCTGACTAATTGTCCTTATTATAAGTTTCCAGGCTACAATTTCTCACAAAAGCCACCCATTTCATAAAATTAAAGGTGGGCTCAGTCATAGCATCAAAGTTTAAAGGACTTGCCTTCCACATAGCTCTTGCCCAAGAGCAGTGGAAAACAAGGTGTTCAACATTTTCAATCTCCATCTCACATATGGTACATATCTGATTTACAAGATTTCCTCTTTATTCTATTCTCATTTGTTGCAAGCCCATTAACACAACATTTCCAAATAAATTTTTTCACCTTAGGGTGAATTTTCATTCTCCAAATGTAATTCCATTCCTCAGATTTGAGTTTAAAAGAAGAGAAGGAAGTTGGGAGTCATTGATATTGGTATGAAAGTAAGGTTGGTAGAAAGCATGAAAGAAGAGAAGGATATCATCCTTAAAGTGGTTGGCGAATCTACTATTTATGCTGTGCAAATAAGGAAGTTCATTGAAGATAAATGGGGCATACAAGGGCACTTTAGGTTATCAGATGTTAAGGAGAATGTTTTCAAGCTTGAAGTCTTTAATGAAAGAGAATTCAGGAGGGTTTGGGAGATGCGCCCAAGCATCTACTAAAAAATGCACATTAGTATGACAATCTGGCCTCTAAAAATGGACTTCACGGAAATATCAACAGATTACTCCTCAATATGGGTTCAAATTAGGGGTATTGCCTTCAAACAGAACAACCTCACAACAGTTAGAGCATTAGAGAAATGTTTTATTAAAGTGGAAGCAGTGGACCTTCCAGCAGCCACCAACATCGACATCAAAATATTGAGATTCAGGGTCAGATTCAACACCAAATACCCTCTTCCTCCAGGGACTTATCTTTATCAAGAAGAGGGAGCGGCATGGGTTGTATTTCAATATGAAAACACAGGTCTTCTATGCTTCAGATGCGGGAAAATTGGACACCAAAACGGTGACTGCCCAGCTAAAGGAACCAAACAAGTAGAAGACATTGATGAGAGGCGAAAAGTGACGTGGACCATAGATAATGTGGCAAAATTTCCCCCATTTAATCCTATTTATGGCTTTCATATTAACGTTAATGGTGACTTTGTAAACTATATTTATAATGATAGTAACATAAGAAATGCAGGTCAAACTTACAGGAACCCAAACCCAGTAAGGGGCATAGTCATTAATGAAGGAGGTGAAAACAATCTAAGCAAATTCAACTACACAAAAAGAGGAGGAACAAGCAAAGCTACCACAAATAGGGAAGAAGAGGAAGAAAACCAGAGGGAAGACAAAGAATGGGAATCGTGGAACAAGCAGATGCATGACTTACGTAATGAACTCCACGAATCCACTCTCAAGATTGAAGCTTTTAAAAGAACACATGGAATCACGGATGAAGGAGAAAGTGGCAATGATGGTGATATTAGAGCGGTGATGATGGCCTTCGAAGAAGAGGTTAGAAAGATCAAGGGCAAACACGCTGTTAATTCAAGTGAAAACTCAGAATCCAACTTGGAGATGTCATCAAATTTTCAACACAAAATAAAAAGAAGGAGGGAAGGCAGACCAGGGCCATCAGAGGGAGGTAGCAAAAGTGTCAGTTCGAACATAGCTGGTAACTTTAAGAAATTAAGAGTGGTGGATGCCATCGAAAACTTTGTGAACAACAACAGGTTTAGTGCTCTCGAAAATGTCCAAGAAAAAGAAATAGAGGAGGAGCTATCCAAAGAGGGACCAAAAAATAATTATGATATATCAAGAATGATAGACGAATATGATTCACAATTTGAACCTGAAGAATAGAAAGGGGGTAGCTACGAAAATAGTGAAAATTACTTCGAAAGAGACTATGAAGGGGGAGGAGAAGACCATGACATGAATTTCAACTATGCAGATGCTGAGGAGGAGGATGAAGAAGCTAGCAAGACAAAAGCTGGAGGCGGCTACTCCAAAAAAGCCGCAAAATCAAAATGACGACCATTTTTTGGAATGTTCAAGGGATTCGAGCACCCTTGACATTATCCAGGATAGGCTCGATGGTGAAACAGTTCAGACCGGGTTGGTAGCTTTTTGCGAAACAATGTTACGAGATTGTGACTCTCATGACATTGTTTCGAAGTTGGGTTTTGATAACAAATTTTGTGTGGATCCCACTGGATCAGCTTTTCATTCAGGGGGTTTCCTTATTTTGTGGCAGGATCATGTTCGGTTAAGGGTTGTTTGTAGTTGTTCCTTTTATGTTATTGTTAGTATTAATGAAATCGGTTTTTCCTATTATATGATCTTTTTACATGCACCTAATGATTTCTCACATAGAACAAAAATTTGGGATGAAATTTCCAATTGGAGCAAAGAAATAACTCAACCTTGGACCATAGTAGGAGATTTTAATGATATATTAAATGTAACAGAAAAGAGTAGCAAAAACCAATCTAATCTTAATCACATCAATAATTTTATTGATTTCACTCTTAAAAACTCGCTTATTTAAATTCAATCTAATGGGTGTTTTTTCACTTGGTCTAACAGATTAGAAGGAGATAAACAAGTTAAAACAAGAATTGATCGAGGATTAGCAACATACGAGTGGATGGGGAAGTTCCCACGTGCACAAATATTCATTCCTCCGGCTATAGGGTTGGATCACTCTCCCCTTATCCTTCATTACGATATTAATATGAAAATTGGGAAAAAATATTTTAAATTTGAAACTAGATGGCTTGAAAATGATGAATGTAGAGATATAATCAATAAGAGTTGGAAAATACCTATCGAAGATATCCCGATCCCCAAATTTATAAAGAAAAGAGAACACACGAAACAACAACTTACTAAATGGAGTGCTAAGAACTTTAAAAATCATGAAAACACCATAAAAAAATTACAAGAGAAACTTATCAATCTTAACAATAATAATAACATCTCTTATAATTTTTCTGAAGAGGAAAATAGAATTAAAGAACAAATTAAATTAGAATACGTTAGAGAAGAAAAATATTGGAGCGATAGGGCGAGGATTAATTGGTTAACTTTCGGGGACAATAACACAAATTTTTTTCACTTAGCCACAATCCAAAGAAGAAAACTCAATAGAATAACAAGAATTAAAAATAAGGAGGGTATATGGAAAGAGGACATGGATGACATTAGAAATAGCTTTCAAGATTATTACGAGAATCGTTTTAAAGAAGAAACGTGCACAATGGAAAATATGAGTTTAGCAATAGACCACATTAAACCAAAAGTAACCGAAGATATGAATAATAAATTAACTAAGATACCAGACCTACAAGAAGTCGAGACGGCAGTTAAGGAATTGTCAGCATCTAAAGCGCCAGGTCCAGACGGCCTCAATGGTAAGTTTTATAAAGAATTTTGGGATATAATTAAAGATGATATTATGATAGTAATTATGGATTTCTTTAGAAACAATTGCTCGCTTGAAAGAATTAATGACACATTAATTACACTTATTCCAAAAGGTGAAACACAAGAAGACTTAGGAGATTTTAGACCCATCTCGTGTGTGAAATTCATTTACAAAATCATTACTAAGATATTATCTAACAGACTAAGGGATATTATGAACACCATTGTATCACAAATTCAGGCAGGTTTTATCAAGGGTCGAGCCATCCAAGACAACATTATTATAGCACAAGAACTTTCTTTCTTCATGGGAAGAAAGAGGAAAAACGAAAAACACCTAGCAGCAATAAAAATCGATATGGCAAAAGCTTACGATCAGGTACGATGAGACTTTATATTCCTTGTTCTTGACAAATTGGGTTTTAATAACAAATGGATTAGCTGGATAAAAAACTGTGTGACTTCAGCATCTTTCAATATCACTCTTAATGGAGAAAGACTAGAAAACTTTAAATCAGGGAGAGGTCTCCGTCAAGGGGACCCGTTATCCCCTTTTCTTTTCTCTATCTTGACAGAATCTCTAATTAGCATTATTGACCAATCGGTGGACGAAGGTAAGGTTACGGGTATACAAATTAATAGAATTTGCCCTAGCATTTCCCATTTACTTTTTGCAGATGATTCACTTTTCTTTTTAGATTTAGAGAATACCGATGTTAACAGTTTCAAGAATTGTCTTGACATCTACTGTAGAGGATCGGGGCAAAAAATTAATTTTAATAAATCCTCGATCCTATTTAGTAGAGATACGCCGGAAGAAATTAGAAGACATTTCAGCGAAGAACTAAATATTCGGGAAACGAATGACTTAGGTTTCTACCTAGGTATACCATTATGCCACAAAAGATCTAAAGTGGAATCCCTAGAATGGATTGCAAAAAGAATCTTTAAAAACACAGAAGGCTGGAAAGCAAAACTCCTATCGGAAGGAGGAAAAGAAGTGCTTATTAAAGCAGTCCTACAAGCCATACCGAATTATTATATGTCCATTTTCTCTTTTCCCATTTCTTTTTGTAACAAATTAACATCGGCTATTTCTAATTTTTGGTGGAATTCAGGGGAAAAAAATAGAATTCACTGGCTAGCGTGGGAAAAAGTAGCAGTCAGCAAACTTAGGATTAGGATTTAAAGACTTCAAAAAAATGAATACGGTCCTCCTAGCAGCACAGGCTTGGAGAATTATGAACAACCCGCAAAATTTGGCAGCAAAACATGTAAAATTAAACAAAGTAGGACATGGAGCTGGGCAAGTATAATAGAAGGACGAGATTTTTTAAAGAAACATGGCATTAAGATAATAGGGAATGGGAAGAACACGAACATCTGGAATGAAAGATGGATAGACACAAATTGGGAAATAAATAAACCAATAGGAACAAACCTTACTAAAGTTAGTGAACTTATGAAAAAAGGAACCACAGATTGGGATCCTGAAATATTACATAATATTTTTTCGGAACCAGTGATTCCTTTAATTAGAAGAATCAAAGAAACAGATCTAGATACCGAAGACAAATTTGTTTGGCCTTTTTCAAAAGACGGAACATATGATACTAAAACAGGATATAAAGTTATAATGGAAGAACAAATTACCAATAGACCTACAACAGCAAAACAAATATCAAGCCATGAGTCACCAATTTGGAAAACGATCTGGAGGTCAAATATACCAAAAAAAATCAGACTTTTCGTCTGGCGCTTATGTAATAATGCTATTCCTACTAGAACTAATTTATATATGAGGAAGTGTGCAGATTCAAAAAACTGCTTATGGTGCAATCACCCTGAAGAAAACATAGAACATCTCCTCCTAAGCTGCAATTTATGCAAAGACATTTGGGCTGGATCACCTCTCCAAATCAAAATACAAGATAATCTAGAAGAAAATTTCGAGCAATGGTTCTTAAAAATTATCAAAACCTATGTCGAAGGAGGATGGGAAGAGAATATAGTCAAAGATCTCATAATGATAAACCTTTGGAATATATGGAAAGGAAAAATGAAAGCAGTTAATGAAGAGATAGCAATCAATGGAACTGGGATTAATATAGCAACGTCAAAACTTATGCAAGATCTACATGGCATAGAATGGAAGAAAACAACGGCACAAAGCACATCTGGAAGAGCCACTTGCGAAGAAGTACAAATCTCAGAAGCTCTACCAGCAGAGATGGAAATTTTCTGTGATGCATCTTTCTCCAACAAATGGGAACCTTCAGGAATTGCAGTCGTTTGTATTGATAAACAAGATAACAAGACCATTGAATTCAGTGGAGAGCTGGAATGCAACTCAATAGCCGAAGGTGAAGCATACGCAATACTTTAAGCCACAGAAATCGGGGGAAATTTTCAAAGAAAAAAGAAAATTATCTTATCAGATAACCTTGAAATCATTCAAGGTATTAAGCAGGTGTCAGCGGCTCGTTGGAACCTCCAACCTATTCTTCGCAAAATTATTCGTAAGGCAAGTGAAATTGGGCAGGTGTCCTTTTGTCACGTGGGTCGAAAGCTTAATAGCAAGGCGGATAAATTAGCAAAGGAAGTTAGACACGGGGCACTATCTAAACGTCTTGCGATGTTTAGTGTTTTTGACGTGGCAGCTAGACTAGATAAGATAGGGATAGGTTAATTTTTTGTTTTTGGTGCTTTGGCACCCTCCTTTGTCCAAAAAAAAAGATATGAGCTACACAACACTCTCTTATATAGCTGCTAAAAGGAACCCAAAACGTCTAAAATAAATGCATTCAAAGACTAGACAAGTGGCAAGAATTAAAGACAAAAAAATCATCAATTACAACAGGGTCGGTCCTGTATCTTAGCAAAATTAGCAAAAGACGCGGCTGCATAGGGCCTCCGTTTTTTAATGTTTTTAGGGGCCCCGATCATCTAAATATATTATGTGTGTATATTTATATACCTGGTTCATAAACAAGTTGTATTGTTAGTTTGGTGGTAAATTTGTATATTTTCTTTCATGAAGTTTAGAGTTCAAACTACCATAGTAGTTGTAATAATATTTTTATTTATATAGAGGAACCTATTTTATGAATTCGCTTAAGGCCCCCAAAATGTCAGGGCCGGCCCTGCGTTATAAAACCACCAATGTACCTGGACCAGGAATATCAGCATGTTCATTTCATAAACGTGTTCAGAAGGTTTGATATTTGTAACATCAGCTCAAAATCGTGGGAGACAGAGAGGAAATATGGAAATGTTTTTCTCATTAATTCTGATTTTTTTTGGGAAGAAATTCACTATAAAAAAGCACTTCTTGTCACAAAAAAAGTTTATTTTTTAAATCTCCGAACTCCCCACGAGCATGTCACGCCATCACTATAGCCTAGGTCAGGGCCGGCCCTGCGTTATAAAACCACCAATGTACCTGGACCAGGAATATCAGCATGTTCATTTCATAAACGTGTTCAGAAGGTTTGATATTTGTAACATCAGCTCAAAATCGTGGGAGACAGAGAGGAAATATGGAAATGTTTTTCTCATTAATTCTGATTTTTTTTGGGAAGAAATTCACTATAAAAAAGCACTTCTTGTCACAAAAAAAGTTTATTTTTTAAATCTCCGAACTCCCCACGAGCATGTCACGCCATCACTATAGCCTAGGTCAGGTCAGGCGGTCAGTGCTGGTGCATGTGTTCGGATTAACCCAATGCTTCTCACTAGAAATGGGTGTAATTAGTTGAAAGGTAATAGAAATTTTTTAATTGTGAACCATATAAAAAGATAATACTACCACCGATGTGGGAGTCATTATAAACCAAAATGACTTTCCACGATCTTCTTTTACGAATCAAGTTGCTCATAATTCTTATATTTTGAAAAACCATGAACGATAATAAATTAATACATCAATCCCCCACACACGGCTTTATCAGATTAGGAAGAGAAGAGGATATTTAGAGAAAGTGATGGGTTGAATTGTACTCAAGTACCAAATCTGAATCAACAAAAAAATAATTTGATACGTAGTGAAGTCAGGCAATACCAAAACCTGGTCACTAAAGACTTTCCTGTGTTGAGACCTCATAACACAAATTCAAACCCATTTGTTTTGAGAGAACTCTATGATACTATCACATGTGCTTTCAGGTCCATGCAGATACCTTGGTTTTCGTGACTTATATAAGATTACAACCTTTATATTTATATAAGACGGCCCCACCTTCTCACTCACATAGGTAATTTCAAAATTGTCTAACCATTGTTAGACTTCCCCTCTTGGGACTTGAAATTATCAAGAACTTTGTAAGCTCAACCTCATTACATGTCGGGGAGTTCATCAATTCTATCTCAATAGTACATCCACTAAGTAATATGCAATCATTAAGAGTAAGACTCGTACTTAAGTCTATTATCGGTGTATTTAATCATGTCCGTCTCAATAAAACTAAAATTCATCAAGAGTTGACACTCAAAATTAAACATCAGTGAATTCATCAAGTACTTCCCAATAGGATCACCATTAAGGGTTATGAGTTCATTAAGAGTTGACACTCAACCTCAAACATTGTTGAATTCGTCAAGTACTTATCAATAGGACCACCAATAGGGGCTAAGAATTTTATTAAGAGTAAACACTCAACCTTGTTTGCATTATAATGCATCATAGGGATGGTAAAGTAGTGTATTGAGGCATTCCTCAATCAATGGAATTTACCCACCCCTCAAAGTCTCCACAACTACTTTCCTATTTAAGACTTCAATAAACGAGTTAACTAAATTATTCTCTAATCGTACATACTCTAAGGCTATCACACCAGTCCTCAGTTTCTACTTTATTAAACCATGTAAGATTCGAATATGTCATTGTTAGCCATTGTAGAAGTGATTGTGAGGAACAATAAATGCTACTTGTGAATCATAATAAAGGGAAACCGGTTTGGTTTTCCTTTCCACAATGGCACATCATCTGGAAACTTCTTAACCATTTGACTTTTTTCCCTACTAACTTTAGTGTTATAAAATCAATATCGATGGTGGAACGAGCTATACAAGTATGTTGGAATACTTCCACGATATAGTACCTCCATCTAAGGAAAACACATACTCGTTAGTGGGACTTAATTAATCATTCTCTGAATTAGTTTGCATCACAAAAGCCCTCCAGAATAGAATGGAAATTAATAAAGTGAAAAAATAAGTCAATACTACCTCGTAGGTGCTTCAACAATTGATGAAGTGTAATCTGGTGATCACTACTTGGGTTGTTTGTATAGCGGCTAAATCTACTTCCAATATAGGCAATATCAGGTCGAGTGTAGTTCATCAAGAACATCACACTTCCGATGATATTAGCTTATTTGTTTTAGGATACAACATACCCGTTATTCTTACTTAAGTAATACTAGAGTAATAGGGAGTTCTTACATGCACAACGTGTAAAGAGTTGAATATCTTCAATGTCTTTTCTACGTAATGAGACAGGCTAAAGGATACCATTTTCACTTTTTATGAATATAACCTCCTAGAATCACATTAGCTTCCACCATATCTTTTATTTCAAATTTAGAGGATAAGAAACCTTTTGTCTCATTAATAACAATTAGATTAGTGAAAAATATTAACATGTTATCAACATATAAGCAGATAATAACACAATATAGTCCTGTTACTTTAGAGTAAACACGTGAATTAGAAGTCTTGACTATAAAGACATCTCTGTCAACGCAAGGATAAGGAATTTCATACTATTTACTATGCGATTAAGACTTGTTCCGGGGCACAATCTATGCTGTAGATCTCGGTTTTGGATGCTAGGCGGTCGACCAAGGCCTAGCGCCTAGGCAGGATTACACGGGGTCTAAACGGAATTATACGGTTTTGATTCACGCTATGTAATTTTATATATTTAGTAATTTATATGTAGTACTTATAACAATTTAACTATTTAAGTTATAAATTCATCTAACAACACTATAGTAAATATAAAAACACTAAAAGTTGAGTTAAAATATCAGTTAAAGAATTCTCAAGAATAAGAAAAAGAACAAGAAGGCCTATGTGAGCATGTTTTGCCATTAATCAGCGCCTAGGCGACCATTTTTTGCCATTAATCGGTGCCTTTACGGGTTAGGCGCCTATTCAACAGAGACTAAGGCGCTAGGCAAAAACGCCTAGAATTTTAACTAGGCGTAAGCGACTGAGGGGGGAGTTGACGCCTAGGCGGTGAGATCTATAGCATAGGGCACAATTGAACTACACCGTAACTGAGAAGGAGTTTTTGGCCTTGGTATATGCATTTGACAGAATTCCGTTCTTATCTTCTTGGGAAGAAAGTGGTTGTATACACAGACCATTTGGCGACTAAGTATCTCATGGATAAGAAAGATGCTAAGCCGCATCTAATAAGATGGGTACTTTTATTTCAAGAGTTTAATATAGTGATTCGAGACAGAAAGGGAAGTGATAATCAAGTTGTAGATCATCTATCTCGCCTCGAGGGGTCTAATGTCAACAATGGACTAGAAGTGGTCAATGGGGTATTTCCTAATGAAAACTTATTTGTACTAAATACACAAAATGTTCCATGGTATGCAGATATTGTGAATCTAATTGCGAGTGGAGCATTTCCAATTGGAAGCAAACCACAAGAGAAGACGAGATTGATGCATCGTGCGAAGCAATTCTTTTGGGAAGATCCACACTTGTTCAAAATCTGTAATGATCAGATGATTCAAAGATGTGTACCTGAACATTAGATTCGTGACGTGGTAGCTAGTTTTCATGATTCATCATATGGAGGACATTTCAAAGGTGATCGTACAACTGCCAAGGTACTTCAATGCATTTTCTATTGGCCTTCTATCCATAAATATTGTCACATATTTGTCAAGCAATGTAAGCGATGCCAATTCACCAGGAACATTTTGAAGTTCGATGAGATGCCACTGGTGTGGCCTAAGGTGTGATAAAAAGATGTATAAAATAAGTGCAAATAAACACCCTAAGCTAACACGGTTCTGCAAGTATACAGATCGTATGCAAGTTCTAATGAATAAGTAAGATTCGTTCCTCAGGGACTGACGAAAGTTAGAGAGAACTTATGCAAATTATTCACGTGCAGATATTAAAGATAGCAGAGATAATACGCAAGTAGAAAGAAGAGAAAGACAAATATTTATTTGGTTTTTAAATAAGAAAACTAAACTACTAAATTACAAGACAGAAAATAAATAAAAGAAAAGAAAAGAAGATAGTATGAAAGTTAGCTTGAGTAATTAGCATGTAATCCCCACTAGTTTTGCCGTTCTAAACATGTAAGGGTAAATTATGTAGTATTTCCCTAATCGGTCCCAATTCGCTATCGGTAGTTTCAAATAGGATTTACCTGTGTCAATAAGGCTTCCTAAGCAAACTTTTCCCGTAATTGGTAAATAGTCACAAGAACTAAACCATAGTGATTATCTAGCTAGGTTGGGTTGTCAGATCATACCTAATACTAGACGTTATGTGCTAAACATGTAATTAACCACCGTTGTCAATGGTGACCTAACTACTAGATGGTAATTCTATATGGTGGCCATCCATAAGAACACATAAAATAAATCCAAACACATAAACAGAGAATAAAAACATTAAATTCCCAAATTAGATAGATGTCAACTCAAAACTAGGGTTCATACATATATGCTAAACACTCAAACTAATAGAAATTTAGTTCATACTAAGAAGAGAAAAGAAAAGAATTACAGAATAAGAGGTTGAAGGAGACATGATTGATGTTCTGCTCCTTCCAGACTTCTTCTCTTGTGTTGCAGCTTCCTCTTGGCCTTAGGGTCTGGCCAAGGATGATTTTAGAGTGTTAAGAGGTTGTATTTATAGGGTATAGGTTGACCTAATTCGTTTTCTTGAAGGAGAAGTAAGTGGTGGACTCCAAGCCCAACTCAAATTCGTAAGGAAATAAAGATAAACACTGCTGGACCGTTTTGAGCATATCTTCTTCGTTATTGGTCGGTTTGAGCTCCATAAGATACCAAAAGAATCGCAACAGAATTATCTTGGGTAAAATAGCACTTCTTTAGGCGTGTACTGCAGAATCCTAGATTAGGCAGCTTTTCCTTTTCCTAATTGAACTCTGTTTCCTTCTATCTCCAATTACCATGCATATCTCTTTCCATATCTTGTAGTCTTTGACTTGGACTCTAATTAATCTCCATAATTATCTTTAAAGCTTCACACTAAATAAACAATTAAATCCAATAAGCTCTAAAAATATTATGTTACTAAATCAAGACCCAAAATAGGAAAGTGCACTAAACTAAGCTAAGATCGACCTATAAACTAATAAATAAGCCTAAAATGATGTCTCTGAAGTATATTATATTATCACAAATGAGGAGACATCAGCCACTCAAAAATGTATTGGAAGTTGAGATCTTTGACGTTTGGGGTATTTATTTCATGGGACACTTCGTGCCATCCCATGTGAATCAATATATTTTGCTAGTGGTGGACTATGAATCAAAATGGGTAGAAGCAGTGTCTTTACCCACAAATGACGCTAGAGTGGTAATTAAGTTTTTGAAGTCACACATTTTCACAAGACATGGTACACCAAGAGTCATCATCAGTGATGGAGGTACGCATTTTGTCAACAACTATTTGAAGGTTGTGCTTATGAAATATGGTGTGAGGTACATGGTATCCACATCTTATCACCCTAAACAAACGGTCAAGCCGAAATCTCTAATCGAGAGATAAAAGTCTATTCTTGAGAAGACCGTTAGGCCAACAAGGAAGGATTAGTCAACAAAGCTAGATGATGCTCTATGTGCTACATAACAGCCTTCAAGACCCTAGTAAGTGCATCACTGTATGGAATGGTTTATGGTAAGGCTTGTTACTTACCACTTGAACTAGAATTGAAATCATACTGGGCGATAAAATAATTGAATTTGGACCCCTTGTTGGCCGGAGAAACAAGAATGATGAAACTAAATGAACTTGAAGAGTTCCACTTTAACGCCTATGAGAATGCCAGACTATACAAAGAAAAAAAATAAAGAAATGGAACGACAGGCAGATTCGAAAAAATACATTTGAAGTGGGACATCGAGTCTTGAAATACAATTATAAGTTCAAGAATTATCTGGGAAAATTGAGATCAAAGTGGTCTGAACCATTCATTGTTACCAAAGTTCCACCTCATGGAACTATAGAGATTGAACATCCAACCGAACACTGCACCTATATGGTGAATGGTCGAAAATTTATCATGAAGGTGAGGAAAACAATCTTGAGGAGGATCCACACCCGAGAGAGCTCATGTACCTCGTAGAGGAAAATTAGGATGCAACGTAGCCCACAAGGTAATCCGTCGAGGTTGACGACATTAAACAAAAAGCATAATAAGGGTGAAAACCCCCTTGTAGATTAGTTTATTGCTTTGCTTAGTGTACAATATTAAATTTCGTGATTTACATATGTGTATTTGTGTGTATTATGGCTAATGGGCGAAATAAAAATAGCTTTTTGTTGTGTAGGTAGGTATAATATGAGTTTTGGGTGAACATGAACCATGGTAAAATTGACCAGCACTTAGCTGCGGTTAGGGATGGCAACGGATCGGATTATTGCAAAAAAATCCAAAACCATGTCCATATCCATTTAATTTATCAAAAACCAAACCCTAACGGATTTAACCATCGGACTTACTTTTCAAAACCATATCCAAATAATTCGGATTCGGTTTTTTAAACGGTTTTTCGGATTTTAACCATAACCTGACTCGCGAGGCGTCCCTCTCGCAGTAGGATTCCTAACCTCGCCTCGCTCTTGTGACATGCCAAACTATAACTTAGTAAATATATTGAAAATATTGAAACAAGATCACAAATACATGACAAATCTCCAATATATAAGATATTATGTTGATCTTTAATTAAATAACGTTTTTGTTACTTCTTTTGTTAATTCTAATATTTAGATTTTCGTTTTGAGATATGAAAATACTTCTTATCAATATTACTATAAAATATACAAAAATAGATGATAATAAACGGGTTTTTGGTTATTCGGTTTTCTTTTTATCTAAAATTTTAACCTAAAGGATTTAACCATCGGTTACATTTTTCAGAACCATAACCTAACGGTTATATCCATGGTTGCATAATCGATTTTTAATCGGTTCAAATTTTTATCGATTTTGATTTTAAACCATAACCATATTTATCCGTATCTATAGTTGGGTTGAGACTTTTGGCCTTTTGGTAATTAAAAATCAAAAAAATATAAGAAAGATGGAATTCAAAATATAAAAATATATGAATTTTAGCCTTTAGTAGGTAAAATAAAACCATATATATATATATATATATATATATATATATATATATATATATAACGGATTTTCGGTTTTCGGGTTTTTTTATATCTAAAACCATAACCTAACGGTTTTAACCATCGGTTTCACTTTTTAAAACCAAACCCTAACGGATTTAACCACGGTTACATAATCGGTTTTTATTCGGTTCAGTAATCCGTCGGTTTCGGATTAAAAGTGTAACCACTGCCATCCCTAGCTGCGGTGCATCACACCCCACCAAAAATCCGTGAGCACGACATCCCACGAGTTAAAAGTCAGAAGATCTTGAGCTGTTACACGCCTTAAGCTACGATACACCACAACATAAGTGTGGTTCACCGCAGGTCATGAAAAGGTGTGGACGACATGCCACACTTGAAGAGTCGGAGATATAGGAGCAAAATCTCGCGAGAAACTGTCGCGGGAAATTCGACAAGCTACAAGTGAGGTACATTTGCGACCTGTGTGCGGTACATCGCAGGTCCTATAAAAACCGTGAGAACGACATGCCACGCGTGCCAAGTCAGAGATATAAAGGGGCATTAGCTATTCGCGCTAGACCATGAGGGTAAGAATCTTCACGCGATAGCTGCGGTACACCGCATGCTACGCGTTCAGACAAGGACAAGAAAAAGTAGGGTTTATTAAATTATAACCCTAGCCCAGAGCCTCCATCTTCTTCACCCAGACGAATTTTCAGCCTTCAAACCTCCATTGAAACTTCACAAAAAGCTTAAGGAACCTTCACCAAGCAACACAAAACATCATCATATAGTAAAACCTAAGAACTAATGCACAAATACACCTATCCTACAGAATCAAACACATAGATAATTTCAATCCAAAATTAATTCCACAATGCTAGAAGATTACACTTGATACTTAGCTTGAGACGCTGGCTTTAGGTTGTTCATCAATCTTTACTTGCTTTGAACGCTCCACTTAACTTACTCCCTATTAGCAGAACGGTTACTCCACTATGTACCTAGTAATCACGAGGTATATATGGTTTTAGCATAGGCTTAGGGACGACATGGTACATTTGGATAATGAAAAGTGATCTTTTGGCTCTCTCCTCACTAGCCTTTAACAAACCGTCTCGAGATTGAGTTTACACTCATATATGATCTCACTCCACTTGACGCACTAAATTAGCGTCCCCATATAAACCCAAACCTATCAATATGATTACAATAAGAATATTCCTTTGCCGCTTCTTTAATTCCAACATATATTCGATATTTTTTTTAAGGTGAACATGAAATTTGTTTTGATGTGAAGTGTCATGCTAACTTATTTCTTCATATTTTTCTTCCTTTTTCTTTTCTCTTTTTTTATTTTTCTTAGAAACTGGCAAAGGAAATTACAATAAAGTGCATAATCATTCAAGCACATCACAAATCTACCCAACAAATGTAATAACAGATTCCGTCACCCCAAACTCAAGCTCAAGGACAACAAGCCTTAAGCATCACGATTCAAGTGCGAGTCATATGGTATAGTCCTAACATCTAAAGGATAATCTTATAATGTGATTTCAAAAGAAACGCTTAACGGCTTGAAAATGGGTCTAAGAAGGATATAAATAATAACGAGTTAGACAGCTAAAAAGGTCTCAAGTGTGGCTATCAAAGAACTGTCTCTATTATTTTCCTAGTCACAGAGTTTCACTCCGTTGTCACCTCTAGTTCATAATTAAGTGGATTCTCAACACATTTAGACTCACGTTCTACACACCACTCATTCTCACTAAGTACAAGCCCGCTTCTTTTGCATGGTTCATTAACCCGATCTACAATATGGGTTGCATGCATTCACGGTGTGTTATACATTAACTTTAAGGTCTACTATTTTCTATCATTAATTTACAAAAAGTTTGCTTATGGGGACATTCAACAAACTCTACACTTAACTTATTCCTTAAACTGATTTTTGTTTGGTTTTAATTTTTTCAAAAAGCAATAAAAAATGTTACACATAAACTGGGAATGAGGACAACGAGTACCCTACCCAAAACAAAAAAATGAGTCGTGTCCCCACGCCTCAAAACGACTCTATAAAGCAATTAAACTAATATACACTAATAAATAATAAATATTAGGGAAACATATCTTAATTGACCCTAGTTCAGTCGCTTTCATTATCATGTCGAGGTTGTGCATTCTTCTAACTCAAGTTGTATAGAGCATATAATGTGGAATCCATCTTGGTTAAGGTATGTTTCACCAACTCAAACTCTTTTGTCATATCTTTCACGGTTAATCATCTCCTAATGTTTCTCCTCTAAATGATCACATCATCATTAGAAATCCTTCCTTAACACCAAGTTATCTTTTGTCTTCATGATCTTCTTAACTTTTTCAACCTTCTTGTCATCTCGAATGACCCCATACTCAAAGCTTCAAGAATTCCCAAAAGTTTTGGATGAAATTTGTGACTTATGCTGATCTTGAAGGTGTATGGATATGTATTATAGTGTTTTATGAGCTGGGTAATCAATATTTAAAGGTTTTGGAGAGGTTTAATGAATAAACTTGAAGTTGGTGAAGAATTTTTTTTGGATTGAAGTATGAATTTCTTGGTGTTTTGGGGGGGTTTGTGAGATGATCATGTGTTTGGATGATGTTTAGAGGGACGAATCGATGGTTATATGGTGTTTTGATGGTGGGTTGTAAGTATTTTCAAAGCTTGGGTTCATCACCAATGCTATCTTGTGTGAGAGGCTAAGGGAAAAAGGAAAGAAATTGATGTGTATAAGGTTTAGGTCACTTTTGCGCATACACGACCTGCATGCCAGTTGGCTGACCTGCGGTTGCAGATTTTATTTTTTTCTTTTTCGCTTTCACAACTATTAGTTGCGTGTGGGTGGACAAAAACCAGTGCTTCAACTTTTAGGACCGGCATTGCCGGTTAGTTTTCTGGGTTGCCGGTCGCGAAAGTCCTATGTCGCTGATGCACAATTGGTTGTGCCCAAGTGTCCATCGTCTAGGAGTTAAGCGTTGTAGCATGAGTATCTGACCGACAATGCCGGTTGTGTGACCGGGTTGCCGGTTTCATCTTGACTTTTCTCGTTGACGCAATTTTGAAGTGTGTCTAGGTGGACTCGTTCCAGTGGCTTAGCGTTGTAAAATGACGGATTGACCGGCATGCCGGTCGTGTGACCAGGTTTCTGGTCGTATGGCCTTTTCTTGCTGACGTAAATTACACGTGCGTCTAAGTGGTTCTTTTCAAGGGGCACTGCCGAGAGCTAGACCGGTAATGTCGGTTAGTTGACCGGGTTGCCGGTTGTGTATTTTCTTCAAAGACCTCTTAGACGTATTCTATCTTCGTCTCACACATTTCGAACCCCAAACTAATGGGTATTAACACCTGCACACATAAAAAACACTCCAACCCTTCTCATTTCTTAAAATTTTACACTAATAAACATCAAACTACTCTAGTATACACTATGAAATAAAAAGACTGAAAACAATAATCGCATATACAATTAAACTGGCTTTTGTTTAATGTAGTTAAGCTTGACGGGTTACCTCTGAGATCATTTCTTAACATAACCTCCCCAGCACTGAGTGAGGTTATCAATATTTACCACGCAAAATTTGCATCCCTTGGCTTTCACTCCCACAATTTTTTCATAGATAATCCTTGTGACCATGAATGGTTCCATCCAAGAACACTTGGCCTTACGTTCTTTCTGTGGAGGATGAGGATTTTTCCAATGCGACTTCTTCACCTACTTTGAACTCATCCTTTTCTTTTTCTTTCTTGGGTTCTCTTGGAACCTTCGTAGCACGTTTCTTGTTCTTCTTCTTTGCACGAGCAAGGTATGGATTCTCCTTAGGATCTGGAGGAGCGTCATTTGGTGGTTCCTTTCTTATCCCTTTCTCCTCCATTCCTAAGGCCGCCACAACCTTAGTTGGCTCTTTCTCTACATGTTCAATAGTGTTCAAGAAAAAACAATCTCCTGGAGAACCGGGAAACTTCATCGCATTGAACACATTGAACTTCTCCTACTCGTCTTGCACTCGCATGATTAATTATTCGTTTTCTTCATCAATAAGAGTACGCTCCGTGGCTAGGGATAGTCTTCCCAAGATGATGGGGAAATTCCTATCCGCATCGTAATCAAGTATAATGAAATCACACAAAAATATAAAGTTACCTACTTTGATGAGGACGTCTTCAATTTTTCCTTCAAGATGGGATAAGGATCCATCTGCCATTTGTATGACCATGGTCGTGGTCCTCAACTTTTCGAACACTGACATAGGCATGAGATTGATACTCGCACCTAAGTGACACAAAGATTTCCCGGTCAACTCTTTACCAATGGATATCGGAATATTTAAACTACCGGGATCTTCTTACTTTGGAGGCAACTTACTCTGACATATTGTACTACACTCCTCCGGCAAACCAACCATCTCTCCCTCATATTATTTGAGTTTGTTGGAAAGCACCTCCTTCATGAATTTTAGATACTTCGGCATATTTTGGATGGGTTCCACAAACGGAAAATTCATATGTAATTTCCTCACGATGTCCATGAACTTCTTGTACTCTTTGTCATTGTTCTTCTTTTGGACATGTGATGGAAAGGGAGGGGGCGATTATCATTCACGACCATTTCCTTCTTTGTACTCTCCTTTGTAGCCTTAATAGGATCCTCAATTATATCTTCACTCACATCGTCAAATACTGCTTCAGCTGTAATAGGTTCCACTTATTTTTCAGCCACATTTTTTTACCTCTTTGGCTTGACGGTTTTCTCTTTCTCCTTCATGATTGAGATAGTAGGTGTTGGGAGTTGCTTCCCACTCCTAGGAGAAATTGCCTTACAATATTCAAAGTGACGATGAATCTCTGTATCACTAGGTAACTTTCCTTGTGGATGTTGATTTAGTTGTTTCTCCATTCATGAAACTTGATTCTCTTGGATGGTGAACGCAACTGATTGTTTGTTCAATTTTGCATTGGCAGCTGGCTGTTCTAGTTGACTCTTTTGTGTCATGGACACAAGCGCTTGTAATGTCTGTTGTATCTCACTTATCAAACCTTCTTGAGGATGAGCAGGTAAGGCTTTTTGGTTTAGACTCTCTATGTACGGATCATGTACGTGTTGTTGTAGTGCTTGATTTCCATAATTCTGTCCCCCTTGGTAGTGAATATGTGGTCTCGGTTGGTAGTTGTTCCCTTGAGGTCGCGGCTGATATGCATAGTTAGATTTGCGACCTCATTTGGATCTGAATATTGAAAACCATGATGGTTTATGTTTGGTTGACCATACCTTTACCACTCAAATTATAGTTCCCTCGGTTAGAAAACAATATTACAAATTCTGGATTGCTTCGACAACTCTCCCAACCATGATCATTCATTCCACAGTTTGAACACCCATATATCCCTTGTGTGATATTCAAACTCGCTCTTCTACCTAAAAATCCATTTTGAACAGGTTAAGTAAGTTGTTTCAATTATTGCTCAAATGTGGTCTTGAGTTCTGCTTTCATCACAGGTAGTTGTTCCTCTATTGTAGTTTCACTGTCTCGGTGCGCGGTACCTCTTCCTCTTTCGGAGTTTTGAATTGGAGTTCTCATGGTTTGCCACCCCATATCATTTTTCAACATTCTATTTAGTATCATTGTTGCATGGGTTGGCATAATCATCAAGAGTCCACCTCTACATAATAGATCTAAGTCCTTCCTTGCACTCCTATCAAGGCCTTCATTGAACAGGAACAATTGTTGATCTTTTAAGTAGCCATGATTTGGATTTCGCCTTATACATAACTTAAATCTTGACCGATATGCACCCACTAACTCATCGTGCTCTTGACGGAATGATGTCAACTCTAGCTGTGCGTTCAACCTCATATTTCTCGGATAGTATGATCAAAAAATGTTGTCTCTAATTCATCCCATGTAGTGATTTGATCTCGTATTTGTTGATCAAACTATTCACTTGCTGCATCTATAAGGAAAAATGGAAAATTCGCGAGATATGTTTGTTCTCGTGTCACACCTTGTGTGATGTACGAACCACATATATGTATGCAGTTTTTCTGATACGTGGGTTCTAGGCTAGCTTTCGCACACCAAACCCTCACCAACCATACCCCCAGGCACGTTAGAACTAGGTGTTCTGAGAGGGATTCCAACCCTGTAACTCTTGGTTGAGAGATAGGGTCCTGGCCACCGCATGTCTGTATGAATTTTTGCACGGCTCTAACTGCATCTTCACTAGCCACTCCTCGAAAATTACCAAAGTCTTAGAATTGATTCAACATCCCGGATCGGGTTTGGAAGAAACTTGAATATCTGGAGGGCCAACACCTAGTGCAGATAATCAAAATGGTTTTCGTTCAGGAGCCTGCACGAATCATAGATCATATCCTAATTGGACTTGAGAATTTTCTCATAGTGGAGGTTGAACATCTCCTCCTAGTGGAGGTTGATCCTCATCCTCTACCCAAATTACGAGATCGTCTTCAACACGGGTCATCTCTTTCTCTAGCTTGAGTTGTTCTCTTTTTCTTTTTCTGTAAGCTTTTAGTATAGCCTCGGGATCCGATATCATGCACAAAACCTAAAAAATCTGGAAAAGACAAAAACACAAGACAAGCGTAAAACTGAAAATAACAATTAAATCTACTAAAAATAAATAAACACAAAATTTAACGCTGCAATCCCCGGCAGCGGCGCCACAAATTTGGTCGCTCCTAGAGTGTGATAGTATTCAACACTAAAGAAGAGAAGTGACTAACCACAAGTGTACGGGTCGTTCCGAGTAATAAGTAAGGAATAGGAGATTTCGTCTCCACAGGGATTGCCAGATTAGAATTAAATGCTTAAATAGTAAAGTATAACTAATTTCAATATAAATAAAAATATATATTTGTTTTGTTTTTGATTCAACAACTACTAACGCAAGTATATTGAGTAAAAACTAAATTAAACTAGTAATTAAACTAAAAGGCTTAGGCAAATATGAGAGAGATACTTGAGCCTCACTAGGGAATCACCTAAGTTCACAATCTAATGCATGCGTTTTAAGGGTAAAGTGGGTCTTTGATATTATTCGGGACTCTAATATCTTCCTAACTCCCATTAGTGTAGACTTAGGAAGCTATTCTACAGTATTACTGACCCCATCAGGGTGACTATAAGCTAATTTCAAATCATTAAGATTATACCCAATTGGCTACGTGGTTAGTTAAGGCTGCCAGACTCAATGACAGACACCACGCGTCTCTATCCTAGTTTTGTAATTAAACTCCCCTTCCAGATGATCGTCGCCACTAAATAATAGCCTAATTATTAAAACCTATCTCTTATTGGCGCCAAATTATTGATAGTGAACAAGTTAAATAATAAATTCCATATGCAAATACGCAACTTAATTTAAATTGCAATAATCCCAAATTAAAAAGTACATTAAATCAAAATCTAGGGTTCATCCCGATAATACGAGTCTCAAGTACTAGGTGTTTAGCTCATAACTGAATAAAATAACCAAAATTAATAAAAGACATAGTAGAAATTAAACTAAAAAGAACATAACGAATCGAATGATTGAGCCGTTGTTGGGGAAGAATGGTCTTCTCCAACTTCTTCCATTTGCTTCCAAGCGTTCTGCCCTTTCCTCTCTCAAAATATGATATAATATGAATCTTAATTGAAAGGTACTGATTTATTAGTTATAAGGAGCCTTTTGTAATGATTAAAAATGGATTAGGCCCACCTTGGGCTTAATTAAGTAATTAATGGCCCAAATTCGTTATAGTAAATCCGCACTGATGTACACCACTTTAGTTAAAGGCTGTAACTTTCGCATCGTAAGTCCAAATCCTCTAAAACCACTAAAACCACTTTTCAGATTTCGCTAATTCAAAAGCCCTCTCTTTTTCATTTGAACCACTAAGCCAGGATATGTACCGTTTGGGCTCGGGAATGGTTACAAGTGTGGACTTTCCAGTTTCTAGGACTCCTCCACCTTTACTAAAGTGATGTATATCGCTTCTTTAAAGCTTTTTCTGGATCTTGGACTTCAAACTTCACTTAGTAGAAGCCTTTTGTTCGATACAGAAGAAAAAAGATTCGAAACTACTCTTGATGCCTCCTAGCATTCGTATACCTAAGAACTTTACATTAAACACACGAAGTAACACACAAAAGCTCTAAAAGTAAAAATAATTCAAATATGAAGGAATAAAGTGCATTATATCGAATTGTGACAATAAATCAACTATTTAAGTCCAATTTCAACCTAAACTGATATCCCCTAAGAGTGTTTTTATCTCACAAAAAGGGAGACATCACTAAGTCCTTATATGGTTAAGTGCTCTATGCTATCTCTATTTTCTATTCATATCATGCATCACTCTTTAAGATAACACCTTTGAAAACACCTTCTTTTATCCTTCACTTTTGATCCTTTAAAGCTCTAATTTTATCTTTCACTTCTAGAGGTCATATCTTTGTGTTTGTTTCTAATTTGGTCTTATACTTGGCTACATACTTTCTCATACATACACTTTGAACATTTACCTTTATTAGATAATTCCCATCAAAGTAACTTTACTTAGGAAAATATATGTTTTCCGCACTAGTATTAAGATTTTTACTTTTTGATCATAACTTTATATGTTTTGAGAAATGGCTCTCAACTTGAACTAAAAAGTTTCTAAAAATGTCATTTCAACAACTTTACGTTTCTATTTAGCATCACAAAATTTATCATAATTGTTTTTGTGCCAAATTGCAAAAAATTTCATATTCGTTTTTGTGCCAAAAATACTAGTGTGATTCAGCAATTTTGCACCTTCTCGATTGGGATGTCGATCCAAAACGGGAACCTATTTTGAGCAAGAAAATGGTATGACATTTTACTAAATATGGTATCGTATTATATGCTTCAAATATTATAAGCGTTGAACCAAAGCTGCCATGTGGAAAATAGTTGTTGAGGAACAAAACGGGTGCCTGTTTTACGCAAACGGAAATGTCGCTTTCTATCAGAAGTTTCATGAACCTCATTTGTCTATATATGTGTGTGAGTGTGTGTGTGTGTGCATGTGTGTGTGCGTGTTTTTCTTATGTATTTTACATCCAAATTCAGCCCTTACTCTGGCCAAGTATAGGACTGCCCTTAGTATTAGAACTGTCACCCTGGTGGAAGGTTTGGTTATTTAAAACAATACATATTCGTCTGATGTGCGGTAGTGATCCTGACGGGCTTGCCTAGCCGGATAGTTAATAGGGTTATAGTATTTTATTCACCAATCATTGCATAGGTTCACCTCCAACGAGCCCCCAAGTAGTGTTGAAGTAGCTTCCTAAGCTACCCTGGCTGGAGTTGGGAAGATGTTAGAATTCTAGCTATTGCATAATTACAAATCACCTTAAACGATAAATCATAGAATCAATACTAGTGGGCATTACGTACGAGTTCTTGAGCTATATTCTCATATCTTCTCCTTAGTTTATTTCCATTCATCGGTTAATTTATCTTCATTGCATCTTAGTTTATAAAACAAAAACATAACAAATATTTAATATTTAACTTTTTAGTTAAACGATTCATTCTAGTACACTTTACAAGAACACTTTATAAGAATTAACCTGCGTAGCCTTTGTGGAGACAATACTTTTTACATACTTACTTTTATTACTTGACAGAGATCCGTAAACTTTCAGTAGTTAGATCTCTCGAGGTGTTGCATTAGTTAGATTATTTTATCATACCTTGGGAGACGACAAGTTTTTAATGCCGCTGCCGGGGACTACATCGTTAGTTTGTGTTTTTATTTAGTGTAGTAGAATTAGTTGTTCGGTTCTACACTTGTTTTTGTATTTGTCTCTTTACGGCTTCTTAGGTTTGGTGAATCAATGGAGAATTTGATTAAATCAATTAATGTAGATGCCAAGTATAGTTGTTCGAATTGTAAGATCTTTGATCACTGTTGGGGAGAGTGTGCTAATAATCCATAATTGTTTTTATTTGCGTCGAATCGAGGGAACTACCATTTGAGTAGTCCAATCTATGTTCAAGGAGATTGAAACTATTTGGGTTTCCAACGATTAAATCCAAGAGGGGTCGTGTATCAAGGTATCTCATATCAACCTCGACCTCAAGGGAATGTGTATCAAGTGAGGCCTCTGAACTTCAGTCAAGGAAGTCCTAGTTATGGAGTTCAATCTCAACCACATCCCATGCATGATCCAAAAGAAGTCTCCACTAGCGACCTACAACAAACATTGACATCTTTATGTCAATGACTCAAGAGAACATGAGAGCTCACAACGAGAGAACGATCATGTTGCTGTGTAATTTGCGTTATAATTGTGCAGATCTTAGGTACTTGGATAATATTCTATCCCAAAACAAAGAATAAAGTCGAGAAAGGATGGTCAAACCTAAAGCAAGGAGTTAAAGGACCAAGAAGCCACTTTTCGAAAGTGGAAGCAGTCGTCCGCCAGATTTAGGAAATGACTTGTTCAAGTTACAAAGTGAGAGTCAGGAGCGCGTAGGAACTGACGGATCGTGATTTGGAGCTAAATTGAAGAAGTTATCAAAGTTGTTCATGTTGTGGTTCAAATAGTCCACTCTTTAAGGAAAACGTGTTTGGGTTGGATTAAATCACTTATAATTAGCCCTTGTCATGCCCCAAAAAATGCGACTATTCTATCTAACTAATTTAAAATAGATAAAATTATATTTTATTAAATAAATAAATATTTATTATATTACATTATATTTATTAAAATTAAATAAATACAAACTAGTAAATGCAAATCTCTAATCGTTCTCGGCATCCTGTCTTGGTATCACTGACGTTGTTACCTAAGTCCTTAAATCATCTCCAATCTGAAAGGGTGGGGGAAAGGGGATGAGCTACCACAGACTCAGTGAGAAAATAAATAATGACCATATACACACTTTAACTTAGAGGCTGTAATTATATTTAAGATGCTATCATTGAACTCATATAGGTCGAAAATAAGTTAAACATTTATAAAACGATAAATAAATTAGATAAATGTATACATCAAACTAGGCAGTTCATACTACCCAGTAAAATATATACACTAGCAAGTAATAATCAAGTTGCAAAGGGTATTGTTGTCTTGCCCTTATAACTCCCGCCGCCACCTCGGTCCCTTATCACTCCCACTAGTAAAACCACGGATACACCGAAAGTACGACCGACTGGCCAAGAAACTCTCTATCACATGGACATGTGGGAATAGATCACGATAATCGTGTTAACCTTGGCAAGCCCATTGCCGCCCATGCAACACGGTTGTTTTATGTCGAACGATCAATCGACAACAATATCAAATATCAAATATGATACGACTAAGTATGTCGCTTCAATAACGATAACAATAAACAATTAATGGATAGACGACGAAATAGGTCGTGTTATTCCAAATATACAATTAAACATATGATGAGGAAATAATACAATTCAAATAAATAATAACATATATAATCTAAAATTATCGAACTAAGATATTTTATTTAAGTTTCTTACCTGATAAAAACTCTAATTTTGATATTAACTAATGACTATATATGTTGCCGTAAAACTTTAAGACTCTCCCTTTCCTGAGGTGCAATATAGTGTGGAAATATATTTGTGTGACTATATTTATGTGAAGCAGAGAATCGTGATCAAATGAAGTTGGTCTATTTAGAGTGAAGAAGATAAGATCTTTCCTTAGTTGTTCAAACATGATCTCTTTTTTTTTTTGGACAATTTAGTTCAAATATGATCATAGTCATTACATATTAAATCTCCAAAATTAATTAGTCATTAAATGATTGACGTGGCAACTTCTAGCATATTACTCATTCTTTTTCATATTACTAATTAATGTTTTTCTATTAGTATGATATAATAATTTAGATGGAGATACCATTTTACATGTATTTAATTAATTGTAAATTTTTATTTATACTTTAATAAATTCTTATTATTTATCTTGATTTGATGACTTATTATTTTTAAAGCATATTTGGTTTAATTTGCGTATTAATGTGAAGTTTTAAAGATATATGAAATATAATTAGATGTCAAATCAAATCTAAAGAGATAGAGAAAGAAAATATGGAACGAATCAATAGACAAAAAGAAGTGGAGATAAAATAGAAAAAGAAAAGTTGTCAAGTAAATCTAAAATTCTGCAGTTATGTCCACTAAAGTGAAAAACTTAAAGTCGGATGGGAATTTGGAAGATTATTCAAAAGAATAAACGTATATATTTTTGCCTCCGTCGTTTCCATATAAAGTAGGCAAAAATCGGATCAATAACGAAGGAGATATGATCAAAACATTGAGCAGTGTTTATTCTCTACGATATTTTAGGAAACGAATTTGAGTTGCACTTGAACTCAAATTACTTACCTTTTACTCACCAATTTCGACCTAGGGTCAACACCTATAAATACACCCTCTTACCATTGTAAACATGTCCTTGCCTCTCCTTAATTAGTCCTTAATATTATTCATCATAGAAGTCATTCCAGAGAAGCAAGTTGATAGTATGTATCTTTATTTTAGTTTTATTCTTGTTATCATGAACTAATTTTCCCATAACTTGGGTTTTGAATATGTATAATCTTTGAATTCTATCTTTTTCTATCTAAGTTTATTTGAAAAAACCTTTTTAAATTGATTATAGCTTCTTAACCATATATTTGTTTTATGTGCTTTGACTTATTGTATGTCTTAATCTTGATCACGTTAGGACTGTTTTAATAATAGTTAGATGGTCACCCGGAAGGGGTGTCTAATTATTGAAACATCATATAAGCGTTTAGTGTGTGGTAGTGAATCTGGAAGGGCTTGCCTAACTAAACAGTCATTAGGGTTTGAGATTTAATCACCGATCATTGCGCAAGGTCCCCTTACCCAAGTCCCCGGGTAATTGTTAGGTCGCCACCTAAGTCCACCAGGAAGGGAGTTAGGATGAATATAGAATTCTAGCTACTAATCTAAGATCTTTAATCATCCTTATAACTAGTAGAAGAAATAGAAGGATAAGTGCATACTAGCAAACCTAAGCTATACTCACTCGTCTTATTCTTACATATTTAAATGTATTGTCTTTAGTTTAATCATTATTTCCTTAATAAATAATCATATTTGGTTTTCTTGTCTTTACATTCATTGATCTAATTATTACTACGCTTTCTTGTTAATCTATTTGTATAACTCACTAAGTCCCTGAGAACGAATCTTTACTTATCATTAAAACTTGTGTACAACCTGTGATACTTGCAGTGAATAGCATGTTTAGGTTAGGATGTTAGTTGCATATTTTATTATCATATTTTTATCACACCTTAACCGACACCAAGTTTTTGGCCCCACTACCGGGGACTTGTGTCTCGTTAGTTTGTGGGATTAATTTTTAGTGTAATAATTTTTAGTTATTTTTTCAGATTTATGCTTTCTTGTTTGTTTTTGTCTTTCTCAGGTTTAGTGTATGCTCGAGAATCCTGAACGTGAGTTCATAGCTTACAACAAATGTTGGAGAGAAGAGAGAGAAAAGAGAGAACAAAGAAGAGCCATGTCTAATCAACAAGAGGAAGTTGCAATTCCACCAGGGGGTAATCTTAATCTTAATAATAATCAACGTCAAGTACCTATACCCTATGTTGTAGATCTCGGTTCCGCGGCCTAGGCGGTCGACTGGGGCCTAGCGCCTAGGAGAGACTACGCGGGGCCTAGGCGGGATTACGCGGTTTTGAATCCTGCTATGTAATTTTATATATTTAGTAATACACGTGTATAATTATGATAATTTTATCTATTTAAGTCATAAACTTCATCTAACACCACTATATTGAATATGAAAAATACTAAAATTAGATTTATAATATCAATTCAAGAATTCCCGAGAGTAAAATAAATTTAATGGAGGGCCTAGGCGGCAAGTTTTTACCATTAATCGGTGCCTAGGCGGGCTAGGCGCCTCTTCCACGGCGACTAAGGCGTTGGACAAAAATGCCTAGCATTTTTACTAGGCGTAAGCGGTTGAGGGGGGAGTTGACGCCTAGGCGGCGATATCTACAGCATAGCCTATACCACATGAATAATATACGTCAAGAACAAGATCTCCCAGGCTTGGGAGCACCTTTTAGAGTTCAAACTTTAGGTTATCGTCCTCCAGAGATCCAAAACATAAAGTTCAGGCCCGATCCGGGTATGCTCAGTCAATTTACAAGCTTTGGACTCTATAGTGGTGCAGCAATTCAAGATCCGGTAAGAGAGATTTAGAAGTTCATGCAAATATTTAATGTCTATATTACTCCTGGAATTACACGCGAGCAACTGTATTGTCACATGTTTTTGTTCTTCTTGACCAGAAAAGGCTGGTGATGGATAGATAAACAACCACCAGGTACACTTAATACTTGGACAGAACTTTAAGTCACATTCTTTAACCGTTTTTATCCGAAGAGTATGAGACTGAAAGATCAGATGGATCGTGCTAAGTTTCTGCAAGAGAATGAAGAAGAATTAGGAGACGCATGGACAAGGTTCCAACAAAAATTAGCAAGATGTCCAATTCATGGTTACACCCCATCTCTACAGTTACCTATATTCTATCAAGCTATCAATGCAGAAAGTAGATTGAGGGTAGATAATCTTGGAAGAGGAGGAATTGTGTCCATGGATCCTACAGAAGCTGTTGAAAGTATGGAACGTATTATAGAAACAGAAAGGAGTTGGCCAATTTTGTGAGTTTCTATTACAAATACCAAAGGTACGCATCGATTAGATACATAAACTACTCAATAAGCTAAATTAACAACATTAGTGAATCAAGTCAAATAGCTAAAACTGGAGATGCAACAAAGACGTTAAAATTTTGCTGAAACAAATATAGTGCAAGAAGAACAAGGTTGTACACAGTGCCAAATCATACATGGAAAGAGTGTGAAGGAAATCCAGCATCTGTCTACTGCATATCTAACAAAGGTAATTACCAATTTGGTAATAGAAGTCATCCAGGAATGTAGTATTCAAAGAAAAACACTTACCAACCAAGAGGTCAAGGTCTTTATTAAGGAAATCAGAATTTAATAGACCAGCTCCTCCACAACAACCAACCAATGATGCCTATATCGATAGTGTAGCTCAGAAGGCTTTACCACAACATCCTCAAGAAGGAGTAGTGGAAGATAAGAAATTACAGAATTTTATGGTTCAGATGATGAGTAATATTCACTCACAAAATGAGAAGTTGGGAGAACAAGAGGCCTCAATTCAGATCTTGGGTACACAAGTAGAGCAAATGAATAAAGTGTTAACAAATATTATGAAAACAAGTTGAAAGCTTTAAATCATATGAAAACAAGTTGAAAACAATAAATTGAAGTATTCAGATTAGGTTTTTAAAACTTTTTCTTTATATTTATAAAACTGTTATGAAATAAACAATAAACACTAAAGATTTAAGATAAGTAATTACCTGTGGATGAAGTAACAAAGCAAGATTTAAGCAACCAAATTCATAACAGGTCCAATAATCACATTAGCGAGACCATGCAAGTAAACAAGGCAAACAATTTATTAGCCAATATTCATAAATTATATGAAAGTTTAATTATAAGTTAAATCGCAATCTCAAATCCCGAACTCAAACAATAATCTGGGGTTTTCAAAACTCAGAAACTCAACTCAAAACACAACCCATATCACAACTAATACGGTTTAGAATCTCAAGTCAGTTTGGGATTAAGGATTGAAACATTAGGGTTTATAATAAAAACCAGAAATTACTTTAATAAACCAAAAAATTGTTACAAATCCATAAGTTTTACACATGCAATTGATTAACCTCAATCTGAAATTCGTAATATCATAAAACAAAGCTTAGGATTTTGAAAATCAATATACCTTTCGATAGGGGGTTTTAATTGAAAATAAGAAACCGTCGTGCCATTTATAGGCTTCATCTTCCTCTAACTCACATAGTAACCACGAGATTAAACACCCCAACACCTTAACATGGTAAGATGATTAAATCCAAACCCAAAGGACGGGCGTTATCATATCAATAAATGTGACCCATTAAATTAGGTGAGAAGTGTTTAATGCGGTGTACATTCCCGCTCCTTTTAGCCAGCGAGATTAAACGGGGATGGAGAAGAGACAGGGCTAGGAGCTTAGGGTTTTCGAGAGTCATGGAGAGAGATAGAGAGAAGAGGGTAGATCGGGTGCCAGAGAGAGAACTGAGATGAGAGAATGAGAGAGAGGGGTCAAATGACCCTTCAGATTCTGAAAAGCAAAGCCAAAAAAACGTACAATACACGCTTATACTTTTCATTTTTATTTCTACTTTGTTTTATATTGATTTATATATAAGAGAAAAAATATAAACTATCGGGTCGGGTGCGGGTAACTGCGTTTTGGGCTGGACCAACCCCACAGTCCGGCCCAAAACCAAAAGAAAAAAATTCTGGCCCAATAGGGTCAGCGGTGGGCTGGTGTGGATTTTTTTGGGTCTGTTTGGGTGGGTGGTCGGGTTTTCGGATCCGTTTGAGCACCCCTAAATAAGACCATAAGAGTCATCTTCTCTCAGTATTGTTCCACAAAAAACGACCACTAAAAGTTTATAACAAATAAAACAGATTTAATATTAAAGATTGTCAAAGAAGACCGAATCCCGTGATAATTCAAAAATATTGTACTCATTCTGAACTGGCGTCCATTTTAAGGGGATGGACACGTCTCTTTTGGATTAATGTTCAGGTTACCTTTATTACTCTTAGGGTGCGATTGGTATGCGGTAATGAATTTAGACAGAAATGGAATGTAGTAAGGAATATAATTACCGTGGGACAAAAATAACTTTGTTAATCATAATACTATGCTTGGTGTGCCATGTGAATAGCGGTGGAAATACATTAATTCATTCTAAGCATGGTAAAATATTATAACTTTTCGGGATTAGACATAAATTTTAATATATTACAATACTCTTATAACAATCCATCCAAATATATTAAAATTATTTTGTTAATTTCTACCATTAATGTATTTCATAAGTAAATAGAGATCTTTGAATTTTTATTTTAAATGGAAAATATTTTTTTATATTAATTTTAAAAGTTGTAATTCATTTGTATACTTTCATATTGAAAATTCATTTTTATATGACAAAAAATTATAATAATGACTTTTTCTTTTTTTTTTGGTCGGGGAAATAAAAATTGAAAACTTTCAAAAAGTTGTGTTAATTATATGAGAGCCCAACAAAAGTTTCAAGCTTAATGTTAAGGATGAATTTCGTAATAATAAATTTTAGTATAATTAAAAAAAACCCTTCTAGATGCATTTGAGGTGAATCATTAAGAATTTATAATTATTATTATAACCTTAATAAAAAATCAATCGAATAAAATAGTCATGAAATTGTATTGAAAAATTAAAATTATTTGCTAAAAAATTGTATCTAAGAAGACAAAAATATTTGAGATAAAAATTGTTATGTTATTAAAATTGTCAAGGTTTTAAATTGATTTATTATAAATAAATTTCCATTCCTAATACAATTGGAATGAGTTAATAGCATGGGAAGTGAATGGAATGGATATTACCATATTTATAGGATTTGATATCCTTTGGTTATATTTATCCCACTCTTTTTAACTTATAACAAACATAGGATTAAAATTAACTAAGAATTAGTACTCCATTTCTAATTTTATTACTGTCCACCAATCGCACCCTTAGGAATACTATTAACATTGGCCTAATTAGTAAAAAAAAGCATTCCATATGTCATAACTCAAAACCTTATGATATTCAAACCGAACATACTTAAATAATAATTTTGAAAATAGTTTTATAATTAAAACTCTCCCTTTCCTGAGGTATATATAGTGTGGAAATATATTTGTGTGATATTATTTATATGACATAAATATTTCAGAAATACGACGGTAGAGAATCGTGATCAAATGGAGTTGTTGTATTTAGAGTGAAGAAGATAAGTTGAGTTTTCCTTATTTGTTCAAATATAATCTAAGGCCATTATATATTAAATCTCCTAGATTCATTAGTCACAAAATGATTGACTAGGGGTGTGCGTGGGTCGGTTTTGGATGAAAAATGCTCAACCCACAAACCGCCCGTTCTTATGCGGGTTTTGAAAAATGAGACCCGCAACCGCCCAATCTATTATATAAACCATTGAGTTTCGAGTTGAGCGGGTTGCGGGTGCATTGCGGGTGATATAGTTTAATAAATGAGCCAAATTTGTATCCATAATCATTCGGTGGGTCAATTTTATATTATAAATGAATTTCGTAACAAGAAATATAGTTTAGTATACTCATATACACTTAAAATCATCTCTGGTTTTTAAATATATAAAATGATATTTTAGGAAAATAAATTTATGAATTAAACAAAAAAATGGAGATAATATCATAATTTAAATGAAAACAGATTCATTAGATAAAATATTTTTGAAATACTAAGAGATTTTAATAAAAAAATTAAGGGAAAGGAGTAAAAAAAGAAATAAATTGAGAATCACATGATTATACTATTTTATTTGAATAAAATGAGCAATACAAATTTTTCTAATAATTTATACTACATGGTGATCAGGTATATGCGGGTTTGCGGGTTTCAAGTTTAAAATCCACAACCCACAAACAGTGTATATTTTTTTTCTAAAATGTAAACCGCAACCCACCCAATAAAAAACTAACCCGCATTATTTCGGGTTAGTGTAATCGGGTTGGTCGGGTTATGCGGGTTTTCTAACCCGATGCACACCCCTATGATTGACGTTGAAACCTCTAGCATAAACATCCCATTTTATGTCATATATTTATTATGTATGTTCACGTCTAAGATTGGAAGAGTAATGGGCTATGACACAAGTTGTAGAAAATCAAATATTCACTCAATACAACTTGCAGACTTCTTTGAGCTATTCATTTTATTTTATTATTCTCTTTTTTTGGTCATATTTATTTTTCTCTTCTTTAAATTATATTTACAAACTTAATTTATATTAACTAATTAAATATTTTAATATTATAATAATTTAACACTAATTAATGTTTTTAAAACTAGTTATTTATACGGAATCTCACAGCCTACAATTCACAAAACGTTTTGAAATATATATATATATATATATATATATATATATATATATATATATATATATATATATATATATATATATATATATATATATATATATATATATATATATATATATATATATATATATATATATATATATATATATCATTAGAAAAGGATCCTGATTATTATTATATAGAATTATATCATTAAAAGTCTAGAGACGCAATTAGAGAAGAGGGAAAAGTTTGGAGAAGAAGTTTTTTTTTCTTTTTTTTGGACAATGTTTGGAGAAGAAGTACACCTATCACCATCGATTTTATAGTAACTTAGTAATAGTTTCTTATCATAAATGTGATTCTTGTATTTTTATCGTTTGATTTGATTGATTTTATTATGAACTAGAATCTCATAACTTGAGAATCGTTTTATGTATGAATCCAAGTATGAATTATTACATTTATTGAATTTGGTATTATATAATTTTATTGGGTCGTCAAAATTATATGTTTTGTTTATGTATTTGACATTCAAATTCATTCCCTACTCTGACCAAGTATAGGACTACCCTTAGTTATTAGGACTGTCACCCTGACGGGGGGTTCGGATACTAAAAACAATACATAGTCGTCCAGTGTGCGGTAGTGATCTTGACGGGTTTGCCTAGCCGAATAGTTGATAGGGTTATAGAAATTTATTCACCTATAATTACGTAAGGTCACCTCAACCGTGTCCCCTAGTAGTGCTGAAATAGATACCTAAGATGCCCCGGTTGGACTTCAAAAGAAGTTAGAATTCCGACTATTGCATAATTACCAATTCACCCTTAAACGATAAACATGGAATCAATACTAATGGGGATTACTTGTGAATTCTTGAGTTATATGCTCATCTCTTCTCCTTAGTTTATTTTTATTCGTCAGTTAATTTATCTTTATTGCATCCTAGTTTATAAAACAACACATATTTTATCTTTATCTTTTTAGTTGAACAATTCATTCCAGTACGCTATACAAGAACACTGCATAATAATTAACCTTCGTAGTCCCTGTGGAGACGATACTCTATACATACTTATTTTTATTACTTGTCAACGATCTGTACACTTGCGGTAGTTAGCTCTCAGGAGGTGTTCAATTAGTTAGATTATTTTAGCGCACCTTGGGAGACGACACAGATCCACAAAAATTGACAGAGATGAGCATGGTAAGAATGTTGATGAGAATACTTATAGAGGTATAATCGATTTCGTACTTTATTTTACCTCCTCTAGACCTGAAATTATATTCCTTGTGTGTATTTGTGTTATACTCCAATCTTGTCCTATGGAATCGCATTGGTGGTGGAAAAGGTGTGATAAATAAATTACTCCCTCCGTTCCACTTAATTTGTCCACTTAGCTTTTCACATATATTAAGAAATATAATAAATGCATTCACCATTACTAAAATACCCCTAATAAAGTATCTTGATATCTTAAATGTGTATTGGAAATATAAATTTTAATATTTTAATAAGGGTAATAGTGGAAAAAGTAGGACAAAAAATGTCTTGAATTCCTAAGTAGACAATATATTTGGAACATTATTTTTAGTAAGTGGACAATTTCAGTGGAACGGAGGGAGTAATAAATAAAGATAATAAAATAACAAACACCCAATACTACCATGAGAAACTCACTGTAAGTGCACAAATCGTTTGCAATATTAATCAGATTTATTTTCGGGGATTTATGTAGTTATTCTAAATTCGTGTTCAATATTAGAATAAATGGTTTTAAATGTTTTGATTAAAAAGATAAGAAAGTAAAGTGTTTTGTTTCCTAATTAAATTGAAATAAAATAAACACTAAATAATTATGCAAATAAGATAAGGAGATTCATGTATGAACCTATCCTATTGAATTAATGATTCGTAAGAGTAAGGGTGAATGGGTAATTTCACAACAGTCAGGTTTCTAATGTCTTTCTAACTCCCTGTCAGAGTAGACTTAGGAGCTATTCTACGGTAATACTGACCCCACTAGGAGGGTGAAAATAAGCTACTTTCGAATGATTAAAATTTTAACCCAATTGGGTATGTGGTTAGTTAAGGCCTCCAGGCTCAATAACGAATACCACATGTCTATATCCTATCAATAATTAGACCTCCCCCTCCGGATGATCATCCCCACTAACGAATAGCCTAATTACTAAGGAATATACCTAATTGATCAGAGAAGATATAGTGATTAATGCAAGAACATAGTCAATTGAAATTAAGAACCGAATCAATTAAATACTAAAATCCCAGTTTCAAATTAAAATATAAAAACAATAATCAAGTGTTCATATAATTAAAATCCTAAAGAGAAACTACCATAATGACACTCTGGAATAAATAGCTTAGAAATATATAATTAAAAAAATAAATCTTAATCTAATTTACCCTAAGAATAGAGATGGAGAAGTATAGAATTGATGAGGTGAAACTCTAACTCTTGATTCTCCCTCGTCTAGATTATCCTGATTGCTTCTATGATGATTTATTGATGTATATTAAGCTTATGCATCCAAGACATTATTTTCTAAGGTTAGGAACTGATATATATATATATATATATATATATATATATATATATATATATATATATATATAGGTGTTAGGTCAAAATCTTGGAGCGGAAGTCAAGTTATTGGAGTCCTATTCCCTTTCAATTTCGTTTCCTAAAATAAAATACATGATAAACACTACTGGTTGATTTGAACATAACTCATTCGTTACCTGGCTAAATTCAGTATACCACCTATCAAAACGACCACAATTCAAAGGTCTATCTGACCCTATAAAGGTTCCTTCAAATTCGTAAACGATTTTCTGCAGTCTTCAAACAGTAGACATCTTTATAGCATGGCAAATTTATTGGCAACTTTTCCTTTCCTAACTAAAACTTGTTTCCTTTTAACTCTTAAATGTCACCTTCGATCTTCTTTCCTTAACTCGATGAAATTGTTTTGGTATCTAATATAATTAATTTACCTAAGAGCTTCACATTTAACACGCAAATTACACTAAAAACACTTTAAAAGTAATAATTTTACAAATGAAGGTAAGAAACTAGAATATATCGAATAATTGGGACAAATCTCTCAATTAAGCACATAATACACCTAAAATGATGTCTTACGAGTAGATTAATTCATCACAAATAGGAAGACATCACGCATCTTAGCATCGATAATAAAATGGGCATCTTAGCATCTTAGCAACTTGTGTCATAGCCCATTACTCTTCCAATCTTAGACGTGAACATACATAATAAGTATATGAAATAAAATGGGATGTTTATGCTAGAAGTTTCAACGTCAATCATTTTGTGACTAATGAATCTAGGAGATTTAATATATAATGGCCTTAGATTATATTTGAACAAATAAGGAAAACTCAACTTATCTTCTTCACTCTAAATACAACAACTCCATTTGATCACGATTCTCTACCGTCGTATTTCTAAAATATTTGTGTCATATAAATAATATCACACAAATATATTTCCACACTATATATACCTCAGGAAAGGGAGAGTTTTAATTATAAAACAATTTTCAAAATTATTATTATTAAGTATGTTTGGTTTGAATATCATAAGGTATTGAGTTATGACATATGGACTGCTTCTTTTTACTAATTAGGCCAATGTTAATAGTATTCCTAAGGGTGCGATTGGTGCGCAGTAATAAAATTAGGAATGGAATACTAATCATTAGTTAATTTTAATCCTATGTTTGTTACAAGTTAAAAAGAGTAGGATAAATATTACCAAAGGATATCAAATCCTATAAATATGATAATATCTATTCCATCCACCTCCCATGGTATTACCTCATTCTAATTGTATTAGGAATGAAAATTTATTTATGATAAATCAATTTATAACCTTGACAATTTTAATAACATAACAATTTTTATCTCAAATATTTTTGTCTTCTTAGATCCAATTTTTTAGCAAATAATTTAAATTTTTCAATACAGTTTTATGAATATTTTATTCGATTAATTTTTTTATTAAGGTTATAATAATAATTATAAATTCTTAATGATTCACCTCAAATAAATCTAGAAGGTTTTTTTTTTAATTATACTAAAATTTATTATTACGAAATTCATCCTTAACATTAAGCTTGAAGCTTTTGTTCGGCTCTCATATAATTAACACAACTTTCTGAAAGTTTTCAATTCTTATTTTTCCGACCAAAAAAAAAAAAAGTCATTATTATAATTTTTGGTCATATAAAAATGATTTTTCAATATGAAAGTATTTAAATGAATTACAACTTTTAAAATTAATATAAGAAAATATTTTCCATTTAAAATAAAAATTCAAAGATCTCTATTTACTTATGAAATAAATTAATGGTAGAAATTAACAAAATAATTTTAATATATTTGGATGGATTGTTATAAGAGTATCGTAATATAATAAAATTTATGTCTAATCCCAAAAAAACCTATAATATTTTACCAAGTATGTGTTTAGAATGAATTAATGTATTTCCACCAATATTCACATGGCATACCAAGCATAGTATTATGATTAATAAAGTTATTTTTGTCCCACTGTAATTATATTCCTTACTACATTCCATTCTTGTCTAGATTCATTACCGCATACCAATTGCACTATAGCGTAGGCTTAGGGACGGTATGGAATGTATATTTGGTAAATTTGAATTGAACTTTTGGCTCTCTCCTCACTTACCATCAACAAACTGTCCTTGAGCTTGAGTTTACACTCGAATATCGTTCTCACTCAACCCATTTGACACACTAATGTAGCGTCACCAAAATTATCCAATAAGCACTAAAGATGATTTCTAAAATTCCACTTTGCCGGTTACTTTATTTTTTCTTTATTTTCTTTTTTCATTTCAATTTTCTCTTTTTTTTGTACAAGATACCCATAACCATCATTTTGATGTGAAAGGTCATGTCTCTTATAAAAAGTTTTTTTTTTCAAATCTTGGTAAAGGGTTACAAATAATATGTCATCAACAATTGCGCATAAATACAAATGCATAAAGTTCCCTCCCAATGTAATCTCCCATTGATGAAACCCACCACGTCAAATTCAAGCTCAAGACAGGAAGTCTCAGGATTGTGATTCAAGTGCGGGTCATATGGTAATGCCTAATAATCTAAAGGGATACGGTTTATATTATGGCGACAAAAGAAAGGCTTAAAGGCTAAAACTGGGGTTAAGCCGGATAATATTATATTAAGGGACAGAAGGCCAAAAAGGATTCAAAGGGCTAACAAAGAACTGCCTCTATCATCTTCCTAATTACATAGCTTGTCTCTAGTTCATACCTAAGTAGGTTCTCTATCACTTTGAATCTCGGCGTTCTACACACCAAACATTTTCCTTAAGTACAAGTTTACTTCTTTTGCATTGTTCATTAATTATACCTATTAATTACCTATGTTTGCATGCATTCTAAATGCGTTTATACTAACTCCTAAAATCTACTATGTTCTATCATAAATTTATAAAAAGTTTGCTTAATGAGGATATTTAAAATTCTCTACAGTCAAACGCAACTCTAAAATCAGTTTTATTGAAAGCAAATAAAACAAATAGCACATAAAAAATTGGGATGAGGCAACGAAACCCACCCCAAACTCAAAAATGAGTCGTGTCCCCACGACTCGAAAAGACTTAATAAAGCAATTAAACTATTATACACTACTAGAGAGAGTTAGGAATACGTATCTGAACCAGCACTAGGCTGGTTTTCGGTGTTGCGTCCACGTAAAACTTCCTTCGTGAGTACAGAGTAGGTGGCATGTTGTATGGTGCTCAACCCAAGTAGCAAATTTCTGAGGAGGTCTAACTCTTTTGTCACGCTTCCTAAAGTAGCAATCATCCACTAAAAAAAAAAGGTGACGGTTATATTGGCCTTTAGTGGCGGTTATAACCGCCACGTAAACATTTGTGGCACTTGCCCAACCGCCACAAAGACCGCCACCAAGTTTGGAGCCACCCATTGTTCTGGTGGCAGTTGCAAAATACTGCCACAAATACTAAAGGTGGCAGTTATTAACGAAATACGCCACAAACGGTTCGTGGCGGTCACCCTCACACGCTACCTAAGATGGAGTCTTCAAAAAAAGAAAATCAGTGTTAAACGCCACCAATTCTCTATAGATCTTTTTTTTTTTAAAAAAACCAGCGACATAAAATAGCTAAAAATACTAAAAATCAGTTTATTTAGCTTTTTGACAAATAGCTAAAAAACAGAAAAAAATCTATAAATCGGTTTTTTTTTCCTTAGCCATCAAAATATAAATTGAATTTTATTCAGCAGCTTGTTTGTTTTGTATCCTCTCTAGTGGCTTCACCCTTTCCTGACCCTGTGGGAAATCATATTTTTCCATCAAAGAAATTACCAGAATTTACACTATAGGTCCCTATATTATGCAAAAATTGAAATATATGCCCCTAAAAAGAAACGAACGAGACATTACCTTGTTGCTAGCTAAAGGGTCTCGACACTGGGTACACAATGTAAATTAGATGCAAGACATGTCCCTATATTATGCAAAAATTGATTAATAGGTCCTTATATTAGTAAAATTATACATAAAACCTGCTCTGTGAAGACCAAATTTGCATAGAATAACGTGTCTAACATTCCAATATCTTCCCAATAGTGACTGAATAAATACGCCTGATTATAACAGTTCATTAGAACAATTTTATAATTTTATAGGCATTAGAATCTTGAGTGAGTACTTTAGTCATTTCAGTTTCTAAATCCTCACCCTTTGTTAATCCACCAACTCCAGAAAACTCCTAAAATTTTAAAAAAACGAAAAAAACAATTAAATCAATAAAATTTACATTTTTAATCCTCATACCATATCATCAGATGTTAAAGTCCCTGTTTTAACAAAACAACATATATCAACCTGCACAAACAAAACAAAAAAGCATATTTACACAAAAGACCCCTAAAGTTTAATGAAAATGCAAAAGTTCACCTTTCCAGCAAAAGGGATACGAAAAGGTTCAGTACAGAATATTCCAAGACGAGCCAAAGCAATTAAAGAAGTATTAACAGCTAAGCACTGAAGTAATTCCATAGGTAATTCAGAATATTCAATGAACAGCTTAAAATAAGCTTGTATTTACTCCTTGTTGGATCTTCAAGCCCCTGTAAATTACACATTACACACATAATGTAAGTACAAACAGTAAATTTATCAACATAAATCATAAATTTACCTTTTAAAGTACATAACCAGCTGCTATAACTGCAAATACAACTAAAAACAAGATAAAAAGTCCACTTTTCAACTATTTGCTGTAACCTATAATAATTCAATCAAAATTTGATTTCAAAAACTTTAAATAAAGGTTAAATAAATCACAATTAATCATTTATTTACCCTATCAGTAGAAAATAAAATGGTGCGCATTAATTTTCCTTGACTAGTTTCAAAACCAGTTCTTAATACAACAGCTAAGCAACCACCATCAGGTGTTTTCATGGGGTAAGTCTATATTTAAACAAAAGTTAGGGTTATTAAATATTGATAAAAAACAGTAATAAAATTACCAAGTAATTACATAATCAATATCTGAAGTATCCGAAATTACACATCTGCCCATTTCAAAGTATCTGAATTTGCAGAAAAAATAATCTTTGAGATGCTTCTGCTACTATCATTTGATGCTCTAAAGTCTGATAAACCTGAATGTTAAATTGCACCTTTAGTCCCTGTGTTATAGTTTCGAATAATAGAAAATATACCCCTATCGAACATTAACCTTTATAAAATATACTTGACTATATTGAATTACATTTGAATTTCATAGTATTGTTTTATCTCAAATTCTAGAATTATGCGCACATATGTATAACGCAATTATTAGAAAACCTGAGTTTTTTTATGTCAAGTCCTTGAATATCTCGAGAACCACCTAAACTAGCTTTGCTGATACTCTTCCACCATTGCCATAGCTCTGATGTATATCACCTAAGAATGAACCAATTATATTTTTATTTTAAGATTAGGGGTGCTTTTGCTCAGCTTCATAGCACAGAAAAATGACGTAATAGAATCATTGCAAACTTACTTTGAATTTTGCACATTGGAGATATGCATGTGAAAATAAAACACTCTTTAAACATGTGTAACTCAAAGTCCACAAAAGACAAATCCTGCATGTATATGACATACATGAGTTAAAATTGTGCAAGGTGTGAGTGTGACACATATTATTCACAACTCATTAAAAAAAGACTGTATATTTAAGCTATTTCAAGATAATAATATTGTACCAGTTTTGAAAGACCAAGTCCAGAAAGATTAACTCCACGAAATCTAACTCTTTCAGTCTGAGCATTTAATAATGTCAGTGTGTGTTAACTCACTACCCATTTCTTCATCTTCCTTCTTATTATTACTCAATGAAGCTTTAATACTATCTACTAGCCCCTGTAATTGAAAAGCTCAGGCTTAGTAGATAATGAAAATTAAAATGAAACAAATCAGAGAAACAATAACTCACAAGAAGATGATAATATTCTGCTTCTCTCAAAAGCTCCAAATTTATACCGAAAATGCTTTCCGTCCCTCTCGAGAAAAACATATCCCTGCAGAAAATAAGATCAATCAAAGCATTTGACAAGGATCTAAACATGACTTGGCACATAAATCCATGTTTTTACCTTCTCAGATACGCTGCATCAATGTATCAATCTTAAATTGCCCCATAGAAAGCCTTCTACAGCAACTCTATACTCGTAAATTGCCAAAAGCTACAAAAGGAGAGTAATATTTTTAAACAAGAGATAGATGTTAAAAAGGGAAGAGGAAATTTCGTACCTGTTCAACGTTGTAAGCACTTAAAGATGGAAGTAGAAGGCTAAGGGATGGACGGTTCCCCAAGAAATCTAGGGGTGAAAATGCAATTAATCAATAATGTTGAATATCGAAACGGGAAACTCAATACCATGAATTTGTGCTCTAGATCCTTGAATTTCTTTCAAAGTACGAATTTGTTCCGGATCTTTCTCTCTTCTTTCTGGAGCAGTAAATTACGATTCTAAAGCTATAATTCCTATCCTTGCAATTGCTCTCAGCCTCAACTCTTGTCCACGATGCAGCTTCAGAATCATAATTCCCCTACAAACACGCAATCAAATCATCACTCTTACAAGGTTAATTGCACAATTGACCCTCGTATACTCTTTAGATATACAAGATAACTAAGATATCCTTGTGGTACATTCCAATCGTGCAATTGATTCAATTACCAAATGCTCAAATATATTGATTTTCATACACAAATGCAACATTATTATACATCTTAAATCAATAAATTCTGGAAAATGACTAATTTTAGGAACTATAAGAAACTAGAATCTGATCAAGCAATTGTACACACTATACACGGATTAAATGTGGCTTTAAGTAAAATGAAATTACCTATTCTCGGATTGATCGTAGGAGCCAGAGGCATCTCCAAAATCAACGAGGCTGACGGTAGGATCGGAGCTGGTGAGGTCCTTGCTGGTAACTTCTAGGGTTTGGTCGCTATGACACTTTACGCGGAGAAAGAACTCAACAGAGCAATTCAACAGAGATCAAGTGGCGGAGGATCAATTCAGCGGAGAAACAATTCAACGGAGAGATACAGCGGCGAAGCAATTCACCGGAGAAGAGGAGGCGCCACCGCAAGGGAAGAGGGTTTAGGGTTTTTAATTGAGAGGAAATGGATGGTAGATTTCTGTCGCTATCTCCGACTTCGTAGCCGTGAGAGTCCTCATCGGAGAAGAAGAAGTGCCACCTTGAGGGAAGAAGAGGTTAGGTTTCACCGGAGAAGATCAGGCGCCACCGGGAGAAGATATTGCGTTTGGAGTTTCTGAAAGGACGTAGAGAGAGAATTTCGTTTTTTTTTTTTGGACAGGTACATATATTACAAAGTAACCAAAACTAAAACTTAACCAATACCAAACTTTGAGAACCTGTTAAACAGTCCATCAGTCGAAATAGATCCGTCGGTTGCCCTGTGCCTGACTTCTTTTGCTAGACGATCAGCACCCGTATTAAACCTTCGGGGAATGTGTTTGAAAAAAACTGGGCCTGTTTCCCCGGCTAGTTTATGAATTTGTTTGATCCACAGTCTAAGATCCCATCTAGCTGCCGACACTTGCTGTATACCTTGAATCAGGTCAAGGTTATCCGAGAAAAAGGTTTTCTCTTGTTGCGGCCATTGTCTCCCAATCTGTAACGCTTTGATGACGACCAGAGCTTCACCCTAGGCAATGTTATTACACCCGGCCGTTGTCATGTAGTTTACTCGTGATCCTTTGAATTTATTAATCAGAATGATCCCAATCCACGTAGGGAGATGTGCCTGTGTAAATGAAGCATCACAAGTAAATGTGAGCGTTGTGGTGCAATTGAGATCCGGATTCCTGGAGGTCAGTCTCGTAGTATTTTCGAGACTTGGGTTTTCGTTGTTGAACCAGTTTGATCCGAAGTGTTCCTGTATATGAGCGTTAGTAAGGCAGATAACTGCATGTGGATCGATGTCAGAATTATTGTGTCGACTTTTCATTTTTGCCTTCTAGAGATTCCACAACATTAGCAAGATATAAGAGATTGCAACTTCCTTCTGCCACCCTCCTGCCGTATATATTTCACCCAGTTTTAAAAACCATTGTCCCACATCTAGTTCAACGCAGTCCACATGTATCTGTAGTGCCGATCCTGCCCATATAAGTTTTGAAACTCCACAATTTAGCAGATGATGTTCTGTTGTTTCCTGTTCCGCACCGCACCATCGACAGTTGCTTTGAATTTCGCACTTTCTTTTTTCTAAGTTTGTGCCTGTCGGGATTGCATTATTACACACTTTCCAAGAAAAGATTCTAACCTTAGTAGGTACGTTGGAGCCCCATATTGTTTTCCAAAGTACATATGCAACTGGTATGCCTGTTGATTGATGTGGTGCTTTGAACATTGCATGGTCGGTAAGAATTTTGTATCCCGTCTTCGTAACATAATCTCCATTCTTTGAATGTGGCCATATGAACTTATCTGGAACGTCAATCGAGAAGAATCGTGTACTGAGTATGACTGGGATAATCGGGGCAGGGAAAATGTCACAAAGTAAATATGTATTCCAATATGTAAGATCTGTATTCCAGAGTTCGTTAAGTTTTTCTAATTGGCATCCTTGTGGACGTTCTAGTTTCCAAGGCGTGTCTATCCATTTATCGTTCCAAATATCAATCGATTTACCGTTTCCAATTTGAAATATACCATACGTTTTGAGCATGTCCCGGCCCTCTATTAAGCTAGCCCAAGACCATGTTCGAGATTGTCTTAACTTGACATCGAGAAAATTAGTTTTCGGAAAATAAATACCTTTTAGTAAACGTGCTGCTAGTGTGTCAGGGTTGTTTAGAATCCGCCAAGCCTGTGCTTCCAATAAGGCCGTATTCATACGCTTGATATCCTTGAAACCCATGCAGCCAAGAAGTTTGCTGACAGCTAGTTTTTCCCACGCTAGCCAATGTATTCGAGATCTTTCACCTGAATTCCACCAAAAATTCGAGATTGCCGATATTAATTTATTACAAAAAGTAATTGGAAAGGAGAAGAGTGACATAGACTTCTTTAATAAGGACTTCTTTGCCACCCTCCGACAAAAGGTGTGCTTTCCATCCTTCTGTTTTGCTAAATAGCCTTTCTGCAATCCACTGTAGTGCCTCGACCTTCGATTGCTTATGACACAGTGGAATACCTAAATATTTTCCAAGATTCTCCTTTTCTTTTATCCCTATCCTGGTTGTAACTTGTTGACGCGTAGTCTCCAGAGTGTCTTTACTAAAATAAATGGACGATTTATTGTAATTTATTCGTTGTCCTGAGGCCAAGCAATACTTTGTTATACATTCCTCGAATTGTTCCACTTCATTATCGTCTAAGGTAAGAAAGAAAAGAGAATCGTCTGCAAATAATAGGTGAGAAATAACCGGACAATTTCGTGTTATTTGTATACCTTTCAGTTCATTCTGGCTTATCTTCGTTTCTATTAAGCTAATAAGCAATTCGGTCATTAAAGTAAAGAGGAAAGAGGATAGAGGGTCTCCTTGTCTTAATCCCCGTTCTGGCTTGAATTTCTGTAACCTTTCACCATTAAAATTTAATTAAAAAGTAACCGATGATAAACAATTCGAGATCCATGTGATCCATTTTTCGTGAAAACCAAGTTTGTGGAGAACTAGGAGTAAGAAATCCCATCGTACCTGATCATAAGCCTTAGCCATATCCAGTTTTATTGCCGCCATTGGTTTAGCATTCTTTCGTTTATTTTTCATGTAAGAAGAAACTTATTGTGCCACAAGAATATTGTCTTGAATGGCCTGTCCTTTGATGAAGGCGGGCTTGGGTCGAAGATACAATGACATCCATGAATTCCTGTAATCTGTTAGCTAACATTTTCTAAATTATCTTATAACGAAAATTAACACAAGATATGGGTATGTAGTCACCGATTTGTTCCTGAACGTCCCCTTTAGGTATTAAGGTTATAAGAGTTTTGTTCAAGGTATCGAGAGAAATATTATTATTAAAGAAATCTTGGACCATGAGAAGCACATCATATTGAATGATGTGCCAATATTTCTGGTAGAACTTACCCTTTAGACCATCTAGGCCCGGTGCCTTGCTTGGTGACATGTCAAAAACCGCTTTTTTTGTTTCCTCCATTGTCAGATGTCTAAGAAGTTTCTCATTCATTTCCTGTGTGATCTTTCGCGGGATTCCTTCCAGTGCCTCATTCATCCGATCATGATTACGTTCATTAAACAGGTTCGCATAGAAGTGCTGAAATCCATTCCGAACCTCCGAAACCTCATCTATCCAGACACCTTGTTGATTTTTAATCTGAAGTATCCGATTCATATTCCGCCGACTATTTGTGGCCAGGAAAAAGAATTTCGTGTTTTTGTCCCCGCATTTAAGCCAACCTTTTCGTGCTCGGTCGTACCAGTATTGTTCTTCCGCTTCGTATGCCGTTTTGATTTCTTGTTTAACGATTACTTGGTTTTCTAAAACTTGTCTTGTCACAGGCTGCGTTTCCAGATGAAGTAGTTTTACTGTCAAATTTTTGATTTTGAGACCGTTGTTGTGAAAAGTACGTTTACTCCAAGTTGTCAGTGAGTTAATTGTGTTGTCTCTCTTATCGAGAAATATTGGCAAGGATACCTCAAAGCCCGGATCTCCCCAAGCTTGTGTGATTACCTCTTTACACTGTTCATGTTCAACCCACATGGATTCGAATTTGAACAATTTTTTCCCTTGAAATTGAAACCAATCATTATGTAGAAAAAGAGAACAGTAGTCCGACCCGATTGCTGGTGGGACCGTTACTTGAGCACCTGGAAACCTGGTCAACCAATCATTAGAGGCAAATTCCCGATCAAGTTTGACTTTGACGGGTTTATCAATACTACGATTAGTCCACGTAAAATAACTACCTCGAGACGGAATTTCAATTAACCCATTATTCGATATAAAGATATTAAACTCATGAATGTGATTATAATTAGGCGGTGTTTTACTAAATTTCTCAGACGAACTTGAAATATCGTTAAAATCCCCGATTAAAACCCAAGGTTTATTAACATTATTATTCCAGATAGAGATATCTTCCCAAAGTTTTAGGCGTTGGTCAAAATCGTTCGGAGCATGATTACACACTAAACAGTAGGAAAAAGACTGATAATTAATATGCATGATTACATAATGCTGATTAGACATAATAATATCAAGCTTAATATTTGCATGTCATATAACCAAAATGCCACCGGAATGATAAGCATTACCGACGGGGTCTCTAATAAAATTATTAGCGTAGTTAAAGTTTTTCAAAACATCCGGAGCATCCTTAGCGCGTAGCATGGTTTCAAAAAGACACGCGACTCCCGTCTTAAACCTATTTACTACGGACTTAAGACTAGAAATCGTCAGGGGAGCCCGTATACCCTGACAGTTCCACACAAGCGTATTCATTGAATATCCTCGGACGTCTTGGGACAGTCCGGATATCCCTTATTCGACTAATTATTCTGTCGTGAAAACTATTTGTCTCTCTTCTCCCAACCGTCACCAATCCGTTTGAACGAGCTATTTCTGATTGTCCACCCTGGCTGATTACTCCATGTAGCATTATTATCTAAATTGGATCGAAAATAAAGACCCTTACTACTACTTATCCACGGTGTGTCCCAAATCTTAAAAACCCAATTGATTCCAAATCTTACCCAATAATCCACTCCATTTTCCTGAACTGCCTTGGCCCATCTAGGCCATCTGGCAGTAATTAGGGTAGAGCATAACCCGGGTTCCCACCGGGTTTAGACTTTTTTGAACCCTAAGTTGTTAAATCACGGATTAAGATTTAAAAATCCCAACCCTGTTTTTATTTATGAAACCCTCCCGGGTTGAAAAAACCGGGTTACCTATGCCTAAAGACCGGATTGGCAATTAACTAAATTTATACTTTACTCCAATGAAGGGAAACTGTTAATATATATGTCCAACTCCAACTCAAAAGAGTTACATTTTGGAGTATATATTAACAAAATTATACTAGATCAACCTCAAAACCCATATATTGAGATAAGGGAAAGGTTGTAGTGTAAAGGTAGGTCACTCTCAGCTCCTTATTTATAGGCTTTATTTTGGAACAGTTTTAGTAAAAGTACCGATGTGGGAGTTAGAAAAGAAAACACAGCTGCTTTGAAAGCTATTAGAACACTTCACACATCGAAAGTTTAAGAAGAAAATTTTGAAAAACTGTAGTTATAAACCTGATGCTGCTTTGTAAGGCTAATACTACATATCCCACATCGAAACTTTGAGAAGAAAATGGGAGAAACAATACTTATATAATAAAGGGCCGGGTTACGGGTTAAAATATTTAAAATTATGTAAAACATTAACCCGGATGTGGTACTACCGGGTGAGTTTCTTGGATATTTTGTCCGAACCTGTTATTTTAACTAAGCTAAAAAAAGAAATTCCCGGTTTTGTTATACCCGGGTTCAGTTGAAATTTCGGGTTGGCTTTAACTTTGCTCTGCCCTAGCAGTAATATAAGATAATGCCACGTTGATACTTTATAAAAATATTATGAGGTGGCAGTTATAACTTTTGCCACCTAGTAAATGCTACTAATAAATAGATTTTTTGTAGTGATATTTTCTTGCTTGTCTCTAACACTTGAATCTTAGCTTCCAACTCATTATTTGAATACACATTATGTGTTAGGGTGGAGGGACTATACTTGAATCTTAGCTTCCAACTCATTATTTGAATACACATTATGTGTTGGTGGAGGGACTATAGAAGCCCTCTTTGCTTCAACCTCTTCAAACCAGTGATGACCTATCTTCGGGATTTCAATACCCTTAGCTGGAGTTGCTCCATTAATGTTAGGATTCACCCTTTCTCTTCGGTTATAGCCCAAGGAATCAGTCATGTTCGTCATCTTTAATGAACCCCAAACTAAAAAGTTCAAAAATTCAAAAACTAGAGAAAAAGTTTTGAACTTTGATGTTTTGAGAATATAGGAAGATGATATGAAGTGTTTTGGGATATGGGTCATGAGTATTTAATGGAGAAGATGCGGTTTAATGGGTGAGAGTGAAGCTTTGATGAAAGAAAGTGAAGAATATTGGTGTTTGGTGGAAGGATTTGATGATGATTATGTGTTAGGAGTGGTTTAGAGGGAAAGATTTGATGTGTTTTGGTGTTTTGATGATGACTTGAAGGTGTATAGAGGGTTAGGGGTCGTTCTTGATGATATCATGCAGGAGAGGCTAGGTTAAAAGAGAGGAAACTAAGGTTTTAATAGGGTATAGGGAAGAATCCCGCTGGTCTGGCCGGCATACCGGTCAGATGACCGGCTAGCTGGTCCCAGACCTCTTCGAATTACTCCTCTCAACACAAAACCCGAGTCAGCCACCCGAGGCCTCGTGTTGTTTGTTTTTTACGCAACAAATAGCTGCGTTGAAAACCCTCGAAGACAGTAGTTCGCGCATTCCTTGGCCGGCATACCAGTCAGCTGACTGGCATTGCCGGTGAGCTCTTTTCCAAAATTCCTTGCTCTCGGCAAAATACACGAGCCTTGAACCCGAGGCCTCGTGTTTCCTTTGACCGACATACCGGTGCGTGCGAATGATTTCTTGAATTACTCCTCTCGCCACAAAACCCGAGTCAGCCACCCGAGGCCTCGTGTTTTTTTTTACGCAACAAATAGCTGCGTTGAAAACCCTCGAAGACAGCAGTTCGCGCATTACTTGGTCGGCATACCAGTCAGCTGACTGGCATTGCCGGTGAGCTCTTTTCCAAAATTCCTTGCTCTCGGCAAAATACACGAGCCTTGAACCCGAGGCCCCGTGTTTCCTTTGGCCGGCATACCGGTAAAGTGACCGACATACCGGTGCGTGCGAATGATTTCTTGGCGACGCACTATAAAGGTGCGTGTAATGGTCTCCGTTTGATCCTCGTTGACCGGCTAGCCGGTGCGAGTGATCAATCTTATGACCAAAACACGATTTTTCTCGCGTCTCAGACCTGCTAACCCCAAACTCATGGATTTATGTATCTGTAAATACCAAAACACCAGACCTTTCTCATTTCTTTTTAAGAATATACACTAATACTAGCTTATCCACTACGAAATAAAAGACATGACAGCAATTAAACTAATATATAATTGAAGTTGCTTTTGTTTAACGTCGTTGAGCTCGACGGATTACCTCATGCATCATTTCTTAGCATAACCTCCCCAGCAGTGAGTGAGGTCATCAACATTAGCTATTCGAAATTTGCATCCTTTGGCTTTGATTCCAACTAGTTTCTCTGAAATAATTTGTGACCGTGAATAATCCATTCCAAGAACCTTTTAACTTACGCGTTTTCGGAGGGGGTTCTCTCCCACTCTTATCTTCTCCTACTTCCGTTCTTTCTTAGGTTCTTTTGGCACTTTCATGGCACATTCCTTACCTTTCTTCTTTGAACGATCAAGGTGTGGGTTTTCTTTAGTATCTGGAGGGGATTTATTAGGTGGTTTCTTTCTTAGCCTTTTCTCCTCCATTCCTAAGATTTCCACTACCTTGGTTGGTTCTTTTCCTTCTTGTTCAATCACATCCATCCGGAAACACTCCTCTTTGGAATCCTGAAACTTCATTGGTCTGAACACGTTGAACTTCACCTCCTCGTCTTGGATTCGCATAATCAATTCTCCATTCTCTAGATCAATTAAAGTACGCCCCGTGGCTAGGAATGGTCTTCCCAAAATAATGGGGCGCGTCATAGTCAAGTATAACAAAATCAACTGGAAAAATTAAAGTCCTGCCTTGATGAGGACATTTTCTATTCTTCCCTCCGGATGCACGAGGGATCTGTCAGCCATTTGCAAGACCATAGAGGTTGGTCTTGCGTCTCCTATTTTCAACTTCTAAAAAATTGATCTAGACATAAGATTAATACTCGCTCCTAAATCACATAAGGCTTTCCTTTTCCACTCGTTACCAATAGAAATAGGAATAGTAAAACTCCCAGGATCAAGTATCTTGGGTGGTAACTTACTCTGGCATATCACAATGCATTCTTCTGGCAAGCCTATCATTTCATTCTCAAGATACCGACGTTTGTTTGTGAGAGCTCTTTTCAGGAATTTCAAATATTTTGGTACCCCCTTGATGGCCTCTAAGAAAGGAATATTAATATTGATCTTACTCACCATATTCATGAATCTTTCATATTCAGCCGCATCTCCTTTCTTCTGAACTTTGGAAGGGAATGGTGGAGGAGGACGGGTTTCTATAATATCTTTCTGCTTCGGCTTTTCCAGAATCTTCTCCACTTCTACCACTTCAGGTTCTTCATTTTTCTCTTCCACCTCCTCCAACGGTTATTCTTTTCTAGTTACTTCCTTTCTTTCATAACCGGGACAGGTGGTGGTTGCAATTTCTTACCACTTCTAGTAGTGATCACGTTACACTCTTCATATTGTTTCGGTTCTTCAGTGTTACTTGGGAGTTGTCCTTGGGGACGCTGATTTATTTGTTTTGCCTACTGAGACACTTGTTTTTCAAGAATTTTAAACGCGGATGCTTGTTAATTTACCTTTATATTGGTCTCTTGTTGCGCTTGTTTACTACTCTTTGTTATGTTCACGAGTGCCTGCAAGTATTCTTGGGTACTTTTCATTTGTTCCTCTACCCTAGTTGAAAACTGATTCATTTGGAGAGATAATTCATTTGCCATTTCACCTTCTTGAGGATGAGCAGGGAGTGCTTTCTGAGCAAGAGTCTCTATATAAGCATCATGTTGGACTTGACCTCCCTGATATTGATTCTGCTGTTTAAATTGATAATTGTTTCCTTGGGGCCTCGATTGATAAGTTCTTGGATTAGCAGCCCCTTGTGGATTTGAATATTGAAAGCCTGGATGATTCTTATATAGATTACCATATCCTTGACCATTTGAATAATTGTTACCTCGATTATTGATGAAGCATACTGATCTTGGATTATGAGGACAATCTTCCTACATATGATCAATTGCCTCATACTTGGGGCATATATGAACATTATCTCTCGGTTTGGAAACGTATAGTTGTTTAATCTTGTTCTCTAAAGCAGCAATTTTTGCATTCAAAGCAGTTTATGTGTCTACATTCAAAGTACCTTTTCTGAAACTCAAACAAGTGATCTTGATGGTTTCCAACTCATCTCGTTATTCAAAATTCTATCCATAATAGCCAAAGCTTGATTCACAGTAACCATCATTAGACCACCTTGACACATAGTATCTACCTTCTCCTTAGAGGCTTCATTTAGACTACGCTAAAGTATTCCAAGCTGTAATTCAATTGAGTACCCATGTAATGGGCATTTTTGTAACTGATGTCTCCCTATTTGTCATGAATTAATCCTAGTTAGAGATATCATTTTAGGTGTATTTATTAGAGTATAGGTCGATTTTATCATGATTTAGTACACTTTTCTATTTTGTGTCTTGAATTAATTATTTATTATTTTTAGAGCATATTGGGTTTAATTATTTATTTTGTGTGAAGCTTTAAAGATATATGGTAATTAATTAGAGTCCAAGTTGATTCTAAGAGCTAAAGGAAAGAGGAGAAACATGGAATTTGGAGATAAGGAAACAAAAGCTAAAATATGGAAAGATAAAGTTACCAAGTAAATCTGAATTTCACCACCCACGACCACAAATCGGCTTATATCTCCGAATCGGTGAGGAATTTGGAAGAACGGTCAAGAGAAAAGTTAAAGATCTTTCTGAGAAGATAAATTTCGACTACTCATACGCGTCAAACGGATAAGTAATGAAGTTGTTATGATCAAAGAAAAAACGGGGCTGATTCCATATTTTAGGGTTACGAATTTGAGTTGGCTAGGAGTCCATTACTTACCTTCTCCTCCAAGGAAACGAATTAGGTCTTCCTATACCCTATAAATACAACCTCTTAACACAAGAAAATAATCCTTGGCCAAACCTTAGGCGAGGAAGAAGCTTCAACACAATAAGAGAAGTCTGGAAGGAGCTGTGCATCAATTATGTCTCCTTCAACCTTCAAATCTGTAATTCTTTTCTTTTCTTTCTATAGTATGAATTAAATAATTTTAGCTTGAGATTTATCATATATGTATGAACCCTAGTTTTCTATCTAATTTGGGATACTACGGTATTTAATTAAAATTCATGTTTTATGTTCAGTTTATGTGTTTTGATATATTGTCTGTTTTTCTTGCGGTTGCAAACGTATAGGATTACCTTAATAGTAGTTAGATGATCACCTTCACTGGGTGTCTAATTATTGAAACACCACATAACGTCTAGAATAAGGTTTAGACCTGACAAATCAACCTAACTAGATAATCATTATGGTATGCTTTCACCACTATCACCATGTTTAGAATTGAATTGCTTAGGGACTTAGTAGCGTTTGATAACCCTAAGTTTAGGCTGCCTCATGGTATGTCCGTAGCCCCCTTAGTCACTCTCAAGGTCTAAGGTATGGGAATTTAGAATCCTGATTATTTGATATTACTTGATTCACCCTTAAACAATAGAATAACCAAAACTAGTGGGGATTACTTGCTAATATCTCGAGCTAAACTATCATTTTATCTTCTCTTTTTTATTTAATATTCTGTCTTTTAATTTATTAGTTAATTGTCTTATTTAAAATTAAACAAAAATATTTTTTCTTTTATTTCTTGCGTATTATTTGTTCTAACTTCCGATATTTGCACTTGAATATTTGCATAAGTTCTTCCTAACCTTCGTAGTCTCTGAGGAATGAATCTTACTTATTCATTAAAACTTGCATACGTCCTGTATACTTGCGAGACCGTGCTCAGCCTAGGGTGTTTATTTGCACTTATTTTATACATTATTTTATCACACCTTAGGCGACACTAGTAACAAAGATTGGAAACGAGTCCAAGCAACTCCTACAGTTTCTCCTTGTTCCTAGCGAAAACTTACAGCATCAATTTTCCCACTAAGTCTAACACTTTGAGGATAGTACCTGTCGAAAAACGCTGTCTGAAGTTGGTCCGAAGTCAAATTATTATTGTGTGGTTGCTGATCATACCACTCACTCGCTCCTCCAGTGAGGAAAAATGGAAACATATGAAAGTACATTTGTTCTTGGGTTACTCTAGGAGTGACATATGCATCACAGATTTGCATAAACTTATACATAGCTCGAATAGGATCTTCTTTTGCTGCACCACTATACTGTTCAATATTTGTAAACTGATTAATCATACCCGTGTCTGGTGTGAATCGAATTCCTTGAATTGCGGGAGGGCAGAGTCCTAGTGTGGTATACGGAAAGGTCTATAGTTATTCGGTTGGAAGAGTCGCGACCCATCATCTTGAAGTATTCCACCATTATTATTGACTGGTTGTTGATCTCTGGGAGGAATTGGTAATTGGACTCCTACCAGTGGGATTGGTAATCCTGGTGGGGCTATCAGAAGACCGTTTTCATCCAACTGAATCGTAGGTACTTGAGCAGTTAATTCTACCAACCTTGCTTTTTCTTTTGCGTCACTGTCCCTCTTGTTCTTAGCTCGGACTAGTCGCTCGAGGTCCGAGAGCATACACCAAACCTGTAAAACCTGAGAAGGAGCCAAACAAAGATAGCGTAAAACTGATAATAAAAAGTAAAAATAACAACTAAAACACTTACGGATAACACCGTGGTCACACGCTACCGTCCCCGGCAGCGGCGCCAAAACTTGGTGTCTTCTCGTGTGTTCTAAATAAACACACCTAAAAAGGCGATACACGTACCGCAAGTGTACGGGTTGTCCAAGTAATATCCGGTAAATGGGATTTCGATCTCAGGGACGGATTCGATATGGCTTTAGATGTTATGTTATAAGTGTAGATAATTGTTATATGATGCGGAAAGTAAATGATATAAATATTTGTTTGGTTTTTTATTAAGGACTGATAGTCTATATGCGTCCTAGAATGGGGGTTGAATAGGACTATGGAAATTAATCGACTAATTTTATTTTAAGTAAATAAAATTAATTAGCTAATTTAAATCCTATTGCTTTAGTAAACTAAATAGTCATAAACTAGATAATACTAAGAGACAATATAAGTAAACTATTCATGTAAGCATTTTATCAAGCATATAGAGTGCGGAAAATAAATAGTGTAGGGATAGAAAGATACACAACGATATATAGTGGTTCGGTTTCCCTACATCCACTACCTAAGGAGTCTTTTTTAGGATTTGCAAGATTCTCAATGTAATCTTCATATCTCTTCAACCCGGGTGAGATTACAAACCCTTTACAACCACTTCACAACCTTGAAGCAAACCACTTGTGTTATCACAAATACAAGGAACCAAGTATACTAACTATACTCACAATACTCTCTTAATCTAATACAAGGGTAAGAATTAAGAGGAAAGAAAAGTGTTTAAGTGGTGATACAATGTTTGTAGCTAGACTCCTTAATGAGTAGATATAACTATGTAGCTTTAATGTGTAGATATGACTTGAATGCTCTTTGAAAACCTTCTTATAATAATAATAGCTCTTAAGATTGGTAGATGGAAGGTGTAAGTTGTTCCTTCAATGAGCTCTTATTTGTAGTTGAAATAAGCCCCCAACGGTCAAAAGCCATGTGTCTAACGGATAGATTTAACACCCAACGGGTATAAGCCTTTTGTCTTGTTCTTTTGCTGAAGAAACCCTTACCTACGGTGCACCGCGGGATTGGTCCGGTGTACCGCGTGAACTCTCGCTTATTTTGATTTTTCTTGTTGCGGGCTAGCCATGGTCCGTGGTGTAGTCCGTGCCACTGCGGTGTACCGCACTGAAGGTCCGGTGTACCGCACCCATACACTGAAAGAGCTCAAGTTTAAGGTTTTTATGGATATTAAAAAGTTTACTAAAAAGGCTATATTACTAGGAGTTTTAGAAAACATTTTTAAGTATCAAAACATGAATATTTATAACCTGTAAAATAATTTTAGTTAAATAATGATTTGTCGAAAATTAAAACGGGATTAAAAACAAGGTTAAGCCAACAATCTCCCCCTTTTTGATGTTTGACAAATCATAAACATTTGAAGTGGCCCTAGACATATTTATAATCGAAAACTCCCCCTTAACCTAAGCATTTGAGTTTTAAATATAATTACATTGAAGAAACCCCCCCCCCCCCCACAAAATGCATAGAGTTTTTGTTTTAATTTGAAAAAGTTTAACTAAAATTTCTCCCCCTTTGTCAACAACAAAAAGAACCTTTGATAAGTTTTAAAAATCTAGGGGTAAAAATAAAGTTTGAAACATGTAGGGGCCAAAATGAATTGTTTTGAAAACTATAGGGATCTAAATGCAATTTGAGTAAAATCAAGGGCCTAAAGTACAATTTGTAACTATTTAGAAGCACAATAACACCTATAACATCAAGAACACCGTTAGCAACACAACATTATAATAAGATAATATCCAAAAAAACATAACAGAATAACCAAATATCCATAAAATCCACATATCCAAAACATAGCATAATTTAAAACAACTAATAATCCAAATATCCGAAACAATGATCCAAAGCATAAATGAAAACAAGCACAAATGTAAATAATGAACAAGACTCAAAGAGGGGCATGGGGAGAATGGCTACGAGTTGAGTATTTGCAGGAAAACACACATTGATAGTAAAGAAAAGATTAGTTAGCAATCTGATAGAAAGTATGTTCGATCTTAGGGAGACATGAGTGGTGTGTAGGCCGTGAGATCCAAGCTAGTTGATAAACCCATTTAATGAATGTTCTAAAGGTAAGAGAATGACGAAATTACATAGTTTAGAAAGTGATTAAGGCAGTTCTTTCATAAGCCCCTTGTTGCCTTTTAGCTTGCTGTCAATTTATTATATTATATCCTTCTTAGCCCCTTATAGCCTTTCTAAAGCCTTTTTATTAGCCACATTATAAGCCATATCCCTTTAGATTATAGAACTTTTCCATATGACCCGCACACGAATCGCGATGCATAAACAATTGTCTTAGAGCTTGAGTTTGGGGTGGTGGGTATTATTGGGTTGGGGTTTTAGAGCTTATTAGTGTGCTATGTTCTATATTTTGATGATGATTCACATGTTTATTATATTGTAACCCTTTGCTGGGGTAAGAGAAAAGAAAAAAAGCTGAAAAACATGAAAAGAAAAGAAAAAAATATATTAGAAAAATAGCATGATATCTCAACATCAAAAAGAGAGTCATTGCTATACAAAAGAAAAAATTGATATGAAAAGAATATATATATTTGTACCGGAAAAGTGGAATTTTTATGTGAACATCTTTATGCTTTAATTGGGTTATTGGGGATGCTAACTAGTGCATCAAGGAATTCATTGGGTTGAGTGAGAACGTTTTATGAGAGTAACTCATGCTCTGGGGAGATTCGTTGATGGCTAGTGAGGAGAGAGACAAAAGCTCACTCTAAATTATCCAAATATACTTATAATACCGTCCCTAAGCCAACATTACAACCCTAAAGACCTTTTGATTCTTTTCTATGTAATCTAGAAGTGATTGAGTCGTTAGAGAGTAATTAAGTGGATCTTTAGATACTAGTGAAGTTCGATGAACAATCTATAGACTCCTTGGTAAAAAGAGTAAAGATCCTCTCCTTCTTACATTGCGAAACTAATCCAATTTTGAGTTCAAGTCGTGTTGATTGTAGATATGACAAGTGTGCAGGTATGTAGTTTGTATATATTATTACATGAAATTTTTTGAGTAGTTGCTTTGAGTTTATTCTATATATTCTGTTATCTTCTTTTCCTCCGTGCTTAATTGACTTAGCTGATATTTTAGAGACTTCCCTATGTTCTTAACTTTTTACTGTATCGGGACGATACAAGTTTGAGTTGGGAGTCTTGGTGTCTCCCTTTTTGTTCTAAATATAAGCCCTTAAGAAACATCATTTTAGGTAGAAAATGGTCTTTTTATATTGATTTTTGTGCTTATTTCATAATATTCATATTTCTTGTCTTGATTTGATGAATTGTTTTTTTTAGAGCATATTTGATTTAATTTGTGTGTTAATGTGAAGCTTTAAAGATATCTGGAAATAAAATAGATGCCAAATCAATTCTAAGAAGATATGAAGAAATCAGGAGACAAAAGAAGGAAAATATAAACTAGGAAAGGAAAAGTTACCAAATAAATACAAATTTCACGAGCTATGTCCACAAAAGTGATCATAACTCAAGATTAGATAAGAATTTGGAAGAATGGTATGAAGCTAAAGTGTAGAGCTTTCCGATACGATCAATTTCGATATGAAGAACGCGTCAAACGGAGTTGAAACGAAGTAGTTACGACCAAAAGAAGACATCAATAGTTTCTTAGCTTTCCTATATTATAGGGTTACGAATTTGAATTGAGTTTGGACTCTTTTACTTGGTATCTACTCCAAGATTTCGACCTATGACCTATATATATCAGTTCTAAACCTTAGAAAATCATCCCTTGGCTGCATAATCTTAATATACATACACAATTCATTATAGAAGCAATCATGATGATATAGATGAGGAAGAAGCAAGAGCTAGAGCTTAACTACATCAATTCAACACTTCTCCATATCTATTCTTTGGGTAAATTAGTATTAGATATATTTTGTCTATGAGGTATTTCTAAACTAATTATTCAAAAGTTTTATTATGCATAATTTCTCTTTAGGATTGTAATTATATGAATCATTGATTATTTCTTTTCTGTTTTAATTTGAATCTGGAATTTAGTTATTTAATTGAATTGGTTCTTAATTTCCATTGATTATATTCTTGTGCTTGTTACTATCATTGACGCCGCGAATCAAGGGTAGGTTTTAGTAATTAGGCTATTCACTTAGTGGCGAGTGATCACCTTGACGATGAGTTTAATTACAGAACTAGAATGTAGACGTGTGGTGTCCGTTATTGACCGACAGGCTTGACTAACCATGTAGCCAATTAGGTATAGATTATAATCATCTGAACGTAGCTTATAATCGCCCTAACGGGGGTTGTAATACGGTAGGGTGGCTCCAAAGTCCACCCTGACGGGGGTTAGGAGATTATAGAGTCCTGACTATTGTGAAATTTCTCATTCACCCTTATTCTTAGGAATCATAAATTCAATAGGATAGATTCATACTTGCATCTCCTTATCTTATTTGCATAATTATTTGTTATTAATTATTTATGATTTATTTTACTATTTAGTTAATTAGAAACAAACTCCTTTGCTGCTTATCTTTGTAATTAAGACAATTAAAACTATCTATTCTAATATTGAACACGAAGTTAGAATAACTACTTAAATCCATGTGGAGACGATAATCTCGAATTTACTTATCTATTACTTGAAGCGACCCGTACACTTGCGGTCTGTGGATCTTTTATTCTATTACTTTTATTTCTTTATTTTATAACACATCAGGACCCACCACCAAACAAGGCCTAACTTTGCGAGAGTTTAGAGTATATTGTCACGTAGAATGACGCGGGTTACACAACAAGTTAACTTTGTTGGGTGGGTTAAACCGAGTAGAGGCTTTGAACTTAATACATATAGAAGCTTCAACAAATGGAGGAACTGTTGAGGTGGGGAAGGAGTAATTCGAGATGATGAAGGCAATTGGGTTTTGCGGATTCGCGATGAAAATTCACCAGGATATGATAACTATGATCGAAATTATTGCGCTTAGTCAGGGCTATAGTATGGTGGTGGAGTTAAGTTTGAAAGAAGTGGAGGTCGAGATTGATTCTGGAGAAGTCTTGAATTTGACTCACCGGGTTGATTATGATAGGGGTCCAACGGTGCGGCATGGATCCACCGGATTAGAGAAACTCTCATTAACAACACATCCATTATTGTGCGAGGAATATTTCAATATAGCAACGCATTTGCTAGCAAAAGCAGGCGTTTCACAAGTAGAGCAGTATCGTAGACACAACAATCTCCCAAATAGAATTTGGAACATCCTTACACGTGACCGCATATGAGGTGAAAGACCCCACGATTGATTCATAGCCTTGGTTTAATTAACAATGTATTAGACTAGGTTTTGTTCTTTGTTGTCGTTTTTTCTCACGATCCGGTTGGGATCTCCCTTATAACAAAAAAAAGGGAACTAATGTGATAGATCAATTTGTTAAAATTATTGATATTTAAATAAAAAATGGAGATAATAGCATGTTTATAAATCGTACAATATCTATCTCTGTTACTCCCAAATCTCATGCCATACCATTTGTAAGTAGTAACCCGGGTTAATTATCTTATACGGCCGCTGGCTCTTCAACTTCCTTTTTTACATCCAGTATTCCAACTAATAGTTAGAAGCCCAACTATTATAGGTAAAAAGCCCAAAAAACCTCTACACTCACCATTATATAACCACCCACACCAAAACTCTTTTCTCTCTCATGAAACACGACCCCCTCCCCTCTGTTCCCCTATGTTCTCTGTGATAGTAACCAACACCACCGCACCCCTATCAAACCACCACCCCACCACCACCTCCCATTTCCACCATCATCAACACTGAAACCCTCCTGCGTTCCACACCCATGCCCTCTCTGTGACCTCTGTGTGATGTCAGACCAACCCACCACCACCTCACCTCTCCTATCTACTCTCGGCATCATCTCTAGCAGCAGCAGATCCCCCCACCATTTAAACCCCTATGCCACCAACATCACCCCACCATTTGAACCCCTACACCACCACCAAGAAATCTCGAAAACCTCTCGTTTCCCATCCCCACCCTGCGCAGCCGCTCTCAACCAGTCAGGCGTGACACTGTGGGCTGAGGAGTTTTTCCCATCAAACCATCCTGCCTCCTGCCGTGCCCCACCGTCACCACCGTCAAACCCACACCACCGTCTTCACCACTGCTGAATAACTATTCAACATCTTCAGAGCTGCTAATATCCACTGCTAATATCCACTGTTAATATCCACCGTCCAGCCCGCCGAAGGTAGATCGAATCATGGGTCAAGCCCCAGTACGCAGAACAAGTTAATTCGAATCATTTATGATTTCATAAATGTTGTTTTTCCATTTCCGCTCCAAAATCTGTTTTTGGTTTACAGGTTAATTTGTTGATCACGAATCGCACCACCCCAAACAATATCAGCTGCTGAACTTCGGCCATTGAGCATCACCACCCATCTTCGCCGCCCTCTCCTTCTGAATCTGTTCGTTTATTATTCCAATTCCCTGGCCACCGTTATATGTACTTGGTTGTAATGTTGTTTGTGATGGGTCTAGGCCCAATTTGTTGAACGCATAATATTGTTGGACTGTTTGTTGTTTTTTGTTAGTTATGGGACCAAACCCATTTGGATTAGTTGTTGTTGGGGTCAGACCTAATAACTGTATTGCACTAGTTGATAGTTTTAGTTCATGGACTGTGAGCCCCATGAGGAAAAATAGACAACAAATTAGTCTCTCAAACATGTATATGTAGAAAAAAACCGTGATGGGTCAATACCCTTACGATACATGTAGAAAAAAACCGTGATGGGTCAATACCCTTATGGCAGTTGAACTGTATAAGTATGCCTACTGACTTAACTTAATGTAAAAAAGAAGTAAAAAAACAATGTTTAACACACCGCGGTCCGTATCCACTACTTTGAAAATGGAATGTTTGTAAACACGAGGTGGTCTGTACGTACCACGAGTGGAGGTAGGATGGTAAAAAACCTAATGAGATAGATTGGAAATTGGATGTAAAAAATAAGTTTTGGTAACTAGAATGTATATTATAAAAATGGGAAAAGTAGATTGTATTTTCCTTTAGTAACTACTCACAAAGCGTTATCAACTATGTTGCTACTTACACCTATTTACTTCTATTACTTCGGTATTTCATTTGCACATCTATCTATTCATTTTATATTGTAGAAGGGACTTAACCCAACAAACCTATATACACGAGCCTAACTTTAGACACTTCTTGCATTTGTTTTTCTTTTTGACAAGTATCCCCTCTTATTCCTATATTCAAAGAATTCCCCAGATAGGTCATGAGTCATGACAAAAACTTCACCAGAGGCTAATCATTATTACCCAAGAAACCCCGAGAAGAGGATTCGTTGAAAGATATCTTCATAACTTGGACCTCAATTATATTAAAAAGTAGTAAAAAACATTCAGAATACAAACACATATTTGCAGTACAATATTCAATAAATTAAAACACGTTCCTTAAACGAAATATTATTACTTCTCCTCCTACCCATCTCCGACAAGTAGACATTTTTTACAAAGCTTAACAGAGCTACAACATTATTATTTGTTAACAGGCCTGATCTCAATACCTTCAATAATAACACCACTCTTCCAATTCCCACCTTTAATCTCCAACAAACTCACTTCTAAATCCCCACCTTGCCCTTCCTTGATATAATACTCACCCAACTTAACTTCACTCCACCCATCACCTCTCATACTTGGAAATTCCGCATTGTCCTCCTCTACAGAACGAGAGGGTTCATTTTGCTGTCTTATTAAAGTAGACAAACGATTCGCAATGAAACCCACTCGCCTTGGTACGATCTGAGACCTATACCTCGTAGCTTCTTCTTTATCTAGAAACACCTTACGAGTTACACTCTCTTGCCCACTTACCCCAACTGAACCCTCCGCAGGTTCGTATTCAAATCCGTGAGTTCCTGATTTTGTCGTGAACACAAGGTAAGCTGCGTAATTAGTGTCTGGTGATAACATTGAGATGCTTATTTTTCCACGAACTTCAAGCCAACAAACATCAAGTAGCTCAGCCACTTCCTTGAACCTGGAATGCTAAATCGTTAACAAATGGGCTCTGTTATGATAATTTAATATAAGTTGTAGGATTTATATACCTGGACATGCTTTCAGGGATCCATCGCCAGTATCTAGCTGTATCGCCCCACACAATCATGAGGTCCCTTGAAGATAACATGTAACATCTTTTCCCAGATAATTTTTCCAAATGGAAGCTCTATATTAGCATCAAAAGATAAGGTCAGATGAATCAAAACCAGAAATAACTAAACCGCTTAACCAAGGCTAGACTATATACTGTTGTCAAATTCCCATAAACAATTCTCTGGTACATATAATACAGTTACGGATAATTTATGGGTAAATAGCACCATTGGTCCCTGAGTTACAGGAAATAGGCAAATATACCCACATATTTCAAAAAGTAACAAATTTAACCTTGCTTTATTCTAAGAAAAGCAGATATACCCACAATATATCAATACTTCACATATTTTTCTAATCCTAGATATTTAAAATTGGTTGTTGACTTTATAAAGAGTTAGTACTACGGTGGACCCCAAGAATCCTCAACTCCCTAAAGTTAATTTTTTTTACAAAAAGGTTGCACCTTTTATACTGGATATGACACATCAAGGTACAACCTTTTACACTTGATGTACAACCAATTATACTGTACTATACGAAGTAGTATACCAGCGTTGTAACCTTCAAGTGAATGTGTGATTCTGAAATCAACTGAACTCGGGATGTGATCCGAATTTATCGGAATTTATTATCATGCTTAGTTAAATTACACATAATATAAAATATTTTAAGGTTAGTTGGAATTTTATTCTGGCTAAGTGTAGCCTCACTTTTGCCACTGTAATCCGGCAATAATCGAACCCATAAACCGACATAAACCGATATGGTACGAGAACAAAAGACAGTTTTGATAAAGAAATTACCTTGTTGCCACCGTCAATAATGATAGGATTATCACAAAGATAGAGATAAAGATCCTTCTTAGAAGGAAACGTTTGTTGCAGCAAATCCTGACAGTTGACAGATCGAGATATTATCTCCTTATAATCAGTAGGCAAGAAACGTTCCCAAACGGCGTCGGATTGAGAAGCTGAGCGGAACGTCGAGGCCACAAGTGATAGCCTACCCGCGTCGCGTGGACTCGTTAACGACAGCGCGTTAGCTATGCAACCTTCCGGTAATGCATAGATATCGACGGTGTTGTTGACGTTGATGTTAAGATGTATGCTCTCCATCGCCATTTCTCTGTACTGTAAATTGGCGGTCAAGAAAAACTATCGTTTTGTTATTTGTTATTGTTTTTCTAGATAAGGACGAAGAAAGAGGTCGGTCTCTCTCGAATGTTGTTGAAATGTTATGTGTAAATCTTAGATGAAGGACAGATGTACTTATAGAGACCAAAAAGATTAGCGGTTAGAGAATGGGATTTTATAATTATTATATGTCGACCCTAAAAAAAAATGATTATCTGAAAATATAAACTGAGTGTAAAAGGCGATCTCTTTTTTCTTTTTTCTTCAAGTATAAGTTTCTTTTGGTTAAGCATTTATTTTGTTTTCCGATCTTTGATTTGTCCAATTATCACCAAATAATTTTTTCATGAATTGTATCGCGTCTTCTTTAGCTTGTCATATGAATTTTTCCACATATTCTAAACAAAGAAAAATATAAAGGCGGTCAGAGATTTAATATTTCACCAAATTTCTAAATATGCATCACTAATTTAAAAGAATCATTAGTTTTTTCTCAATAAAAACTACTAATATTAAATATAACCACTAGTCAATTTTTTTTTTTGTTCAAAAACCACTAGTCAATGGTTTTATCATTAATACGGATAATATTAGAGGTATTGGTAATAATAATATTATTGAAATAGTTACAATATCATAGAGAACAATATGAATTCAAGAAACAATAATGGAAATGGAATAAAAGAAGTTAGAAATCATGATTAAAAAAAACATAATAATAATAACAATACTAGTGAAATAGAGAATGGAAATAACGGTAGCTCGAATAGAAGAAAGTAAGATCGAATTGGAAACAAAAACTTAATGAATATTCTTTCATTGTCCATATTGAGGCTTCTTTTAAAATAAACTGTAAGACTTCATCTGCAGGTGTTTTAAGTAACAATGATAGTACACTAATACACAGTTTTGCTTGCTCTTTTATTTGTAATAATGCAGAAGAAGTTGAGCTTATTGGCGTGTATAATGGATTGATTTCGGCGATTAATTACCAGTTCTGAAGAAATTAGAGTATTAAATGATAACAAGGCGGTCGTAGATCTCCTCAATCATCCAAAAACGCCTAGTAATGCTAGGCATAATATTATCTATTTTGATATTAAACGTTTGTACAATAATAGACTAGTGTCTTTCTATCATATTCCTAGGATAAAAAGTAGTGTTGCTGATTGGGTTGCGAGACACAAGCTTCTTGGTACGTTGCCGCGTGTTTGGGTTTCCAAACCCCCTCCCCAATTAGCGTTGTTAGGTGTTCCTTTTGTTGACTCAACCACCTCTACATGTATTGGTTGAGCGTATTTTTGCTTTTCCTTAACAAACCTTATTTCTATTTATATTACTATGATTTTGACAAAAAAATGGTTTCATCAAGATTTATGTCGATTCGTATTTATACTACAGATTTTTTTGAATTTGTTAATTTCTATGATATGTTAAAAACATGGGTGATATATTTGTTGAAAAAAATCTAACAATATCACTGAAAAATAAAAAAATAGATTTCATATAAATATAAAAGAAATAGTTTTCAATTAAAAGTAATACTACACTATTAAAAGAAATTGAAAACAACAAAACTTACACAGAATACCAAAAAAAGAATTGTACACGATATAGAAAATTGCGTTAAAAAGACATTACGGTCGTGCCGGTATCACACATAAGTTCTATTATAGTAATATCATTATATTATATGAGAAGAGAGTAGAGAGTAGTCTTTTTTTCCGAATTCTTAGTTTCGTCTACATTCTATTCTATATTCCCTCTAGAATAGTTTTTTCATTCTCTCTAAAGTTATTTTTTCTTCTTCTATAAAAATACAAGTGACAAAGTCGCTATTTATAGAGAAAATGGCAAGACAAAAAACCGTCACATAAATGTTCATCAATAGCTGGTGATAAATACTTTTCAATGCTCATTAAAGCCAGCTATTTTTTTGACCAAGCTTTGATATCTCTCGTAACAACTGAAATAAAGATATATTAATCTGCAATGAAGAGCCATTAATTCTCTATCAAGAAAAGGAAATCATTTATACTACATAATTTCTAATGGTTTTTTTCTCAAATTCTAATGTGGGACTATTAGTACACACATATGAGCATGAAAGAATTATAAATTATATTTTATTTAATAATTCCAACAATCTTTCACTCAGTGTCTTTCCGAGAGAAGGTGACCATGTTTCCATAACTGCCAGCAGTTAGGTGAATTGTACTTAAGTATCAATATCTTTCGATTTGAAATTGACACGTAATGAATTGAGGCAACCACCAAATTTTGTTTAAGTGAACGTACTCTTAAACTTAGCAGTTTCCAATCGAGACACTCACAACACATACTCCACCCTACTTATAGTTATAGTTCCCTCAAACATCACCCTTTCCTTACACATAGGTGATTTTCAAGAGCATCTAGCCTCATTATCCGACCTCTCTCCGATTTCGAGATCATTAAGAGTAATAAAGCTCATCCTCATTACGTGGCTCTCTAATTCATCAAGTTCTTTCACTTTAGGACCACCTTTACGGGCTATGAATTTATGGTGAGCCTAACAACTCATCCCTGGGGATCATCAAGATCATCTCCTTGAAGTCATATTATGAGCAACGTATCTCAATCACGATGGTGATTCATTAAGTACTTATCAATGGACCACTATTTAGATACTATGAATTCATTAAGAGTTATAAACTCATCCTTAAACTCTTTCAAGAGAAACAAGCCTCCCTATTAGTGAAATCATGAAATCCTTCTCAATAGGACCACCACTGTAGGCTATAAATTTATTAAGTAGGAACAATACATAACAACCTTAACAGTGAATTCATCAAGTCCATATCAATAGGACTACCACACATGTATATGAATTCATTAAGTTTGATAAATATATTACAACCTCAACGGTGAATTCATCAAGTCCATTTCAATAGTACCACCACACATGGCTATGAATTCATTAAGTTTGAGCATTATACAACAACTTCAACGGTGAATTCATCAAGCCCGTCTCAATAGGACCACCACGCATGGCTATGAATTCATTAAGTTTTAATTTGATCATGTATGCATAATTTACACTATATGGATAAGAAGTTAGTGCATCATATAGTCTCGTTATTCATAAATTCCCCATTAATGGGTTCTAGTCCTATCACTCAATATTTACTGGATTACTCTCCCAGTTAAGTCTTTTAGTAAACGAATCAACCATTGATTTCATCATTTATATGGGACCCAGTTTGCGTAACAAAAATCCTTCAAAAACTACATGAGTCAATTTAAAACGCGGATCTAGATCAATAGTATATCTCTCGTACTTTATTAAAATGACAAATAATAACCCAACGGTCATCACTTGAGTCTCTTTACAATATGGACAATATCAAGTTAGTATAGTTCATTAAGAACGTCATAATCCTTATAATTATTTCATATTTATTAAGGGGTAGCGATGTCAATGGGGCGGGTTTACCTATCCATGCACCCAGCCCGACAAAAAAATCCCCCCACCCTGCACTGTTCTTCCTCACCCCCTCCTCTCCCTCCTCTTTAAATCCCCGTGGGTTTCAATTTGATCGTTCAAAATATTTTTATTGCTACAAATTCTTTTATTTTTTAAACTCTAAAAAATTTCATTCTTCAAAATTTGCATTTGTATTTTGACGTGTAGACAAATTCTCCCCTTGGAGTTTCACTTTGATTTTGAATAATTAAAACTTTGTGAGTTGTAATAGACACACACAAACTTTGATTTGAATAATTATTAGAATTAATATATATATATATATATATATATATATATATATTATAATCAAAATATATTAATTATGTATTATATACATGTGGGGCGAGTTTGCTGGTTGTGGAGTACTTATCCCCACACCCAGCCCCACCCCGCGCCGGTTTTGAGAATACATCCCCATAACCCGCCCAAGCCCCATTTAGTACCTTAAAACCCATCCCTTTTAAAGTGAGGTGGGACGGGTACCCCACAAACCCGCGCCCAATTGACATCTCTATTAAGGGGTATATACCCCCACAATTCTCTTATACATGAATACTAGTCTTATAAGGAATTTTACCAAACATTATATTAACGGAGTCAAACCTTTCCAACAAAGTGAGACTGACTATGGTAAAACATTATTTACTCAAATGTATTTTATCCTTAGGCTCAGCTTCCCCCACATATTTTATTAAAAAATAGAAGATTTAAATCAGTAAGTCCAATGAAAAAGAGTACCTTAAGATGACCTGGTCAAACACCTATTGACAAAAGTGTAACACAACCCGGACCATCTTTTATTAAGGTACTATTTATTAGAAAGATTCTCGTTTAAAAACACAAAACGATTTCCTCAGTTTTCATGCTTTGTCCCATTAATCCAAAACCACCAACCCTTCATGTTGTACCATATAGATCTCTTCACATGGATCTTTATTCACACATATATTTAATAATATATATTCATGTTTGTGAATGATATTTAGTGCAAAAAGATTTAAATAGTTGTAATGTAAGGGGTCAAAGTAATCCTTGAACTTATATAAATGTGGAAACTTAAGGATTTATCCTTGAGTCGGTTCACTTTTCGACTTGTATGGGACTAATTGGATCTTATTGGGTCAGTTCACGGTGACGTATTTCTTTTCATCAGAATCAACACCACCATGCCTTTTCTGAACCGTTTCACAGATAGTCTTTGTTGACTTTTCAACGACACATAGATGAAAGGTGGGGTTCGTCACATTATCCAAGATCTATCCCCAAACCACTGAATTAGATTTCTTGAACCCAACTTCGAGAGTCAGAAACCTAGCATTGTATTCTTTGGAACTTTCCCTATTTCCCTCACTAGTGGGGAGTACCTCGAGAACGACAAGGTATAGTTCATGTTGTTCAAGGCATATCAGTGGTTTTTGTGCCCAACGTTTGTAGTTGGAACCATTGAAAGGCTCCAACTTAGTCACATCGGGAATGGCTTTTGCGTTCAAGGATGAAGCAACCACCGACATAGAAAAACCATTTTACTACCAGTGATATTAAAAATATCTTTTAAAATTGTTGGAAACAATCTAACAATATCAATGGAAAAGTGAAAAATAGATTTTATATAAATATAAAAGAAATAATTTTCAATTAAAAGTAATACTACACTATTACAAGAAATTGAAAACAATGAAACTTACACTGAAATCCAAAAAAGGACTTGTTATACGGTATAAAAATTGCGTTAAAAGGATATTCCATTCCTGCCGGTATCTCTAACAGAAGTTCTACTTTAGTAATATCATAATATTATATGAGAGGAGAGTAGAGAGTAGAGAGTAGAGAGTAGAGAGTAGAGAGTAGTCATTTCTATAATGAATTCTTAGTTTCGTCTACATTTTATTCTATATTCCCTCCTGAATACTTTTTTCTATTCTCTCTAGAATAGTTTTTTCATTCTCTCTAGAATTATTCTTTCCTCTTCTACAAAAAATGCAAGTGAAAAATTCACTTTTTATAAAGGAAATAGCAAGACAAAAACCGTCACATAAATGGTCATGAATGGCTGGTGATAAATGCTCTTCAATGCACATTAAAGCAAGACGTTTTGTTGACCAAGCTTTGATAACTACCTTAACAATTGAAATAACAAGCTATTGATTTGCAATCAAGAGCCATTTTACATTATATAATTTTCAATGGTTTTTTTCTTAAATTCGAATGTGGGACTATTAGTACTCACATAGTATTTTCCACTTCTCCAAAAGCATGAAGGAATTAATAAAATAAATTGTCTTTTATTTGATAATTCCAACAATTATCAATTATATTAGGTTATTGATCAAAACTATTACTCTCAACACATTATTTTTTGTATAAATCTTCTATAGACGACATCGCACGTAAAAAATTTCTCTATATAAAAGCCTAAATTTTTTACGGTGTCTTTGCATGCCATAATCGGTCTTTCAATATTGTGTGGTACTCCGTCTTTGTTGTGCATAGTGGGGACATATAATGTTATCATTATTTTGTAAATCGTTCAGAAGAATCTGTAAAAAATTTAGCGCAGTATTGGTGTCAAACACATCATATATCTTATAGCATCCCATTCTCTCCAAATTGGGTTAGTAAGTTCACTTACCCATTTGACTTGGTTATTGCTATAGTTAATGATATAGCCCCAGGCCTCCCATCCGGGATTCATTTATCACCCAATTTATTCGTGCGGTCCCTGTTACCAAAATGATGATTGCGGAAAGTAAATACCTATGATTTTTTGTAACTGGGAGCCCAAGACTATTCATAATTATCCATGCTTGTTTTACCAGTGAAGCTTTATTAATTTGTAAAATCTATTTGAAACCCAGACCTCCAATACTTTTTAATGTAGCTATCATGTCCCAGGCAACTCATGCATACGTTTTTTTCCTACAGCTTCTCAACAGAACCTTGCGAGTACTGCGTGAATTTTCTGGCATAAAAATTTAGGAAGAATGAAGATCGACATTATTTAATTTTGAAGAGATTGGAGGACCACTTTGATTTAAACTTCAATTTATACCCCAGGGAGGAAGGATTCCTTCTAATATCTTGATTTAGATAAGAATATATCATAAATAAATCATAAGGAAGACATTTTTGATATGTTATAAGTCACGAGGATTCCTAAATATTTCACCAAATAATCAGCTCTAGTATTGTTGAACTTTTTGTAGTAGCATTCATGATATTTTTTGGTATTCCTCTACTAAAACGAATGCTTTGATAAGAATAATCCTAGTGTATCTTAATACACCTATGAAAGGAATTCAACTCTCTATTAGAAATCACAACAACGAATAGGGAATCATTTACAAAAAGAAGGTGGGTAAGAGCCGAATATTCTCTTGTAATTTAAATCCCTTTTGTAAAGTCTTAGAGCTCAAGGTTAAGAGCCGATAATCTCTATGGTGGTGGTTTTATATCAATGAATCATATTCAAGCCACAAATTTTATGGAGAAAATAATATACACCGAAAGAAGCTAGCCGATATCGCGAGCCCTACGAGGTACCTTACAAGTTGATAGTGAAACCGGGATGGATGCCAAGTTTTCTACATTGAAAAATCAGGTGAAACAATTGACATCAGATGTAAAGAAATGATTCCAAAGTAGACAAACAGAGGTAAAAATGGCAAAAGAATCATATGGATGTTCTAATTGTGTAGTTAATTATCATAGCTGGGAAGCATGTCAAAGCAATCTCGATCCGTGTTTTTTTAATCTAATCAAGGTAATAATTTTTTGTGTGGTCAAGCCATGGTCAATCAAATTGTAATTGTCCCGAACTCCAGTGGTCAAATCCTAATTGGGGGGGGGGGGGTAAAACAAGGAAATTATCAACCTCTCCCAAGGAAACAACTTTTAGTCTCAACCTCAAAATCAATACCAAGGAGGTCAAAGGCCTGTGCAAGATGCTTACAATGAAAGTCTTACCCGAAAAGTACTCCCATCATATCCACAAGAAGGTACCTCTAATGCTCTACAAAGAGAGTTAACTTCATTTATGCTAATGACGCAAGAAAAATTGAAATCAAATCAAGAGACATAGAGGTCAAATAGTGAGAGGATGAGCATTCTGCGGGATTGAAATCGCTTGAACACCAGGTTTCTAAAATTTCCAATCAATTGAATACGCGATCGAAGGTCAACTTCCTAGCAATACCGAGAATCCATGAAATAATGAAGATTGTAACACGATTGCATCAAAGAGTGGGTATCAACTATCCCCAACCTTCCCTGTTATGAAAGAGAATGAGTTGACTTCAAGCCAAAAGAGATAAACGACGTTAAAGAAACAGGTGAGTCGTTAATCATTAATGAAAATGGTGAAAAGGCACTAGAGGGCAAAAGAAGAACAAAGTAGTTGTCAATGAAAATAGACCTCCTCCACTATTCCCTTCACAATTTCAAAATGAGAGCGATGACAAAGATTTTAAGAATTTTGTTGACATGGTTCAAAAATTACAAATCAACTTTCCGGTTGTTGAAAGAATCAAAATAATTCCCAAGTACTTGAAGTTCATGAAATATGTGATTTCTAACAAACGTAAGTATCTTGAAGGGGAAATGGTTGGTCTACATGAGTAGTGTAGTGCAATTTTCCAAAGTAAGTTGCCACTGAAGTTGAATGATCCCGGGAACTTTAATATTCCTATATCCATTGGTGAAGAATGGACCGGGAGAGCTTTTAGGTGCGAGTACCAGTCTCATGACTATATCATTCTTTGAGAAACTGGAGATTGAGAGAGCAAGTCCTCCTACTATGGTATTGAAAATGGAGGACAAGCCTATCTCACATCCCTATGGAAAGACAAAGGATATAATCGTCAAGACATGTAATTTTATATTTCCATGTGATTTCATTATTCTTGACTATGACGCACGTAAGAATGTGCCAATCATCTTCCGGCGACCATTCATAGCCACGGGGCGTACCTTGATTGATTTTTAAAATAGAGAATAAATTATGCGAGTACAAGATGAAGAGGTCAAATTCAATGTGTTCAAGGCGATAAAATTACTCGATTCTAGGGGCGATTGATTCCGTGTGGACGTCATCGATCATGTCACACAAGAGGTATATGATTGATGTGTCTCTTTTTGTGATATATTAATATATTCACGAGACATATTTTTGGTTGTTTATTGGGCCTAAGTGAGGAATTTTTCCATCGTATTCGACATATTGTACTTTTCTCTCTTGTTTTGGATATATTTTTGTTTATAGAGCTTTTCGTGTCTTAATTGTGTGTTAAGTTTCCATTGACAGACTCTACTGAGACAAAGACGGGTGGATAGATTTTAGGTACATGGTTGACACAAGATGCTAAGATTATGAGTAGTAGTAAAAAAGTCAAGTCGAACCCCAAGCAAAGGCGTGAAATGAGCTTAAAACCACTTTGGGAAGTTAGATCGTTTGCCAGAGAAATATTGACGTCATATTATTTTAGTTACCACGATTAATTGGTCCAATATTTGGACTTAATTCCTTTTGATCTTGACAGAGCTTTAAGTCACTGACGCATGAGAAGTAACGGATGTCAATTCGGAGTTGTGTCAAATAAGTTATGCTATTTGCTTCCACCTTGGTTCGAACTCGTCCAACACTAGCTAAAAACAGGTTGGGCTATTTTTAACCTACCTAAGTAAGCCCATGGAGGCCCCAAATGTTTTTAGTAGTATTTAAGTACTTTATCAGCTCATTCTTCATAACCACTCCACTACTCATCATATAACTCATTTTTGAAGAGGAGAAACACCAGAGAGAGCAGAAGAGAAGGGAAGAAGGGGTTTTCACCAAAATCCACCATTCTTCCTCATCAAAGCTTTGATTATTCCATTCAAAAGAGTAAAATATTCTATTTTAGTTTTAAACATGATTCCTGTATTAGTTTTTCTTTTCTAAATATGAACTAAAACCTCATTGCTTGAACCTGCTTTATGTATGAACAATAGTTGATTCTTATGGATGTTCTTATGATTTGGGATTTTATATTTAAATAAATTGTGTTTTGATTCTGTTGGGTATATATCTTGTAATAAACACTACTCATATTTTGACCAAATAATGGATATTTAGTAATTAAGCTAGAACCGACATGGGGGGTTTTATTGCAAAACTAGTATATACACGCTTGTTGTATGTTAATGAGCCGACATGTCTTGACTAGCCAAGTAGTCATTAGAGTTTGATTTGATTACATCCGACGTATGGTAAGATAGCTTCTCAATATACCCAGAAGGGATTTGGGAAGAACATTGAATCCTGACTACTACGAATAATCAATTTGCCCTTATATCTAGAACAACATGTTTATCGAATTTAGGAATTACTAGCAATCCTTAAGCATATTTCTGACATTCAAAACTTTTCTTTAGTTTAATTGTATTTCATTCCTAGTATTTAAATTTCGTTAATTGTTTTTGTCTATTTAATTAGTAAAACAAAACAAATATTTTATCATTTATATTTCTTGTCACATTTTGCTTGCGAACTATACAATATTGTACTCCGAAACATGTCGAATTAACCTTGATAGTCCCTATGGAGACGATAACCTAAGTACTTATCAAAGTTATTGCTTTTCAACGTCCCGTACACTTGCGCGACGTCACCCTTCTTTTGGTGCTGATTTATATTACACACCAGGGGATGACAATAATTTTGATGATATTTTGCACGCCGTCTTGACACTTTATTTGCCTGAGTTACATGAAAAGCTAGCCGAGGTTGTGGAAACTCTAAATTCAAAAAGTGGAAGGCCAAAAAGTAAAGGTTATGAACAAATCTGAGGTTCGGAGGAGATATAGCTGCAAAAGAAACCATCTATTGAATCTCCTCCAAATCTTGAATAAAATCCACTACCTTCCCATTTGAGGTATGCTTATTTAGGTGAAAATAATACATTACATGTTATTGTTTCCACTAACTTGATAGGACCTTAAGAGCAAAAGTTGTTGTGTATGCTCTAAGCTAACAAAAATGCTATTGGGTGGACTATTGTTGACATTAAAGGTACCTGTCCTACCATTTTACAACACAAGATCATTCTTGAAGATGAGAAGGCACGATTAGTTGAGAGTAAAAAGAGACTTATATCTGTAATGGAGAAAATAGTGAGGAAGGAAGTTAACAAACTACTATATGTGGGGATTATCTTCCTTATCTCTAATAGTGAATGGGCGAGTCTGATTCAATGTGTTCCAAAGAAATGAGGAATTACTACTGTCCTTAATGATAAGAATGAAGCCATACCATCAAGAACTATCGTGGTATGGTGAGTGTGTATGGATTATTGGAAAATAAACAAGGACACGAAGAAGGATATCTTTCCTACACCGTTCATAGAACAAATGTTATACAAGCTTGCGGGGGAGAGAGCATCATGCTCCTTGATGACTATTCAGGTTGCAATCAAATTTGTGTGGATTCTGCCAATCAACATAAAACTACTTTCACATGTCCATTAGACACCATTTCCTTTCAGAGGATGCTATTTGGGTTATGCAATGCACCGGCCACGTTACAACGGTGTATGATGGAGATATTTTGGGACATGATTGATCAGTTATTGTAGGTATTCATGAATGACTTCTTGGTGTTTGTCGATGATTTTGATGATTGCCCAACAACTTGGATAAGATTCCGATTTGTTTTAAGGAGAATGATCTTTTTTTGAAATGCGAGAAGTGTCATTTCATGGTTCGTGAGGGGATCGTGTTGGGGCACAAGGTTTCGAGTAAGAGTATGGAAGTTGACTGTGCAAAGATTGAGGTAATCAAAACCCTTCCACCTCCCATTTCTATTAAAGGTGTGAGAATTTTCTTGGGTCATGTGGCATTCTACCGCCGATTTATCAAAGATTTCTCTAAGATTGCCAAACCGTTGTGTAATTTTCTTGAGAAAGACCTTCTGATTCGATGATACATGCATGGAAGCGTTTTGTCCATCAAGGAGAATCTTGTTTCCACATCAGTTGTGACTACCCCTGATTGGAGTCTTCCATTCGAGGTTATGTGTAATGTAAGTGATCTTTCCATGGGTGTCGTGTTGGGTCAACATAATGATAAGGTACTTCAGACTGTTTATTATGTGAGAAGGACTTTCACAGGTGCACAATTGAATTATACTCTGACTGAGAAGGAGTGGTGTCCTGGTATATGCGTTTGATAAGTTTCAGTCCTATCTCCATGGAGCAAAAGCTATAGTTTACACGGACCATTCCAAAATAAATTATCTTATGGAGGAAAAAGACGCAAAGTCGCGTCTTATTAGGTGGGTAATTTTGTTTCAAGAGTTTGAGTTAGAGATTCAAGACCGGAATGGGAGCGAGAATCAAGTAGCGTATCATTTATATCGCCTCTAAGGCTCCAATGTCAACAATGGACCAGATTTGGTCAATGAGGTGTTTCTTGATGAGAATTTATTTATGATGAATGCATGCAATATTCCTTGGTATACAGATATAGATAATATTGTTGTGAATGGATCGTTCCCCATTGTAAGCAATCCACAAGAGAAGAAGAGACTTGTTCATCGCGCAAAACAATTCTTTTGGGAAGATCTGTTCATGTTCAAGGTATGTAGCAATCAAATGATTTGAAGATGTATACTAGAGAATGAAATTCGTGAAGTTGTCGCAAGCTGTCATGATTCACCTTATGGATTACATTCAAGGGTGATCTTTCCGTCACAAAGCTACTTCAATCCGGTTTTTATTGGCCTAGGATTCATAGAGATTGTCATGAATATGTCAAGCAATGTCCACGATGTTAATTCAGCAGAAATGCTTCAAAGAGATATGAGATGCCACTCAATAGTGTGTTAGAGGTGAAAATGTTTTATGTTTGTGGTATTGATTTCATGGGAATGTTTGTGTCATCCCATGGTAATCAACACATCTTGCTAGCCGTTGATTATGTGTCGAAATGGATCGAAGTTGTGGATTTACCAACGAATTATGCAACAGTGGTGATTAAGTTCTTGAAATCACATATTTTCACAAGACATGGAACGTCAAAAGTAATCATTGGTGATGGAGGTATGCATTTCATGAAGAAATACTTGAAGGCGATGCATGTGAAATATGGAGTAAGACATAGAGTTTCTATCGCTTATCACCCACAAACAAACGATAAAGACAAAATCTCTAACTAAGAGATAAAATATATTTTTAATAATACCATGGGACCAACGAGGAAGGATTGGTAAAAGAATCTAGATGATGCATTATGGGCTAATTGAACAACTTTCAAAATTCCCTTGGGTGCATCTCCGTTCAAATGGTGTATGGTAAGGCATTCCACTTCCCACTTAAGCTTGAGTTAGGTGTGTATTGGGCGATAGAAGAATTTCACTTGGACACTATCTTAACCAGAGAGAATCTAATTATTTAATTGAATGAACCTGATGAGTTCCTCTTTCATGCCTAGGAGAATGCAAAACTCTACAAATAGAAAACCAAGAAATGACATGATAAGCGACTTCCTGCAAAGATGTTTGAAGTGGGTCTAAAGGTCCTCAAGTATAATTCAAGTTAAAAAGTATCCGAGGAAGTTGAGATCAAAGTGGTAGGGTCCGTTCATTGTCACCAAGGCACACCCATTGAGCTATAGAGATTGAACACCCAACCGGGCACTGAACATTCATGGTGAATGGTTATCAATTAAAGATTTATCATGAATGAGAGGATATCATTCGTGGTGAGGATCAAAATCGTGGGGTGTTCATGTACCTTTTCAAAGCCGAGGAGCACGAGAGATAACTCGTCAAGGTTAACAACTTTAACCAAAGGGCAATAAGGGTGAAAACCCATTTATATATTAGTTTGTTGCAGTTCCATTTCGTAGTCTTTATTACTTTAAGTTTAGTGTTTATTAATGTGTATTAATGTATATTGAATCTAATTGGAGAGAAAGTATAGAAATTTGTTGTGTAGGTAGGTAAATCTTGAGTTTAGGGTGAATTAGAGGAGTAATTTCATGTGCACAGCTTCTTCCAATGGTATACGGCTCCCAACAAACGGTATATCACTGCACCTAATTCTGTCACGACAGTATTGCTAACGATACAAGTTAGTGACCAAGAGTAGTCGAGCGGTATACCGTGCCCTAAGGGTCGGTATACCGCAAACAAAAAAGAAGCATAGTGACAGTGTTTCTAATGGTGCAAGTTAGATAGTTTTTAGAAGTTTCGAGCGGTATACCGCGCACGGCGGGTGGTATACCCCACCACATCCTTTCCGTCATTATGGTATGTGCTTATAGTCAAAGTCAGAAACATTGAACGAGTCAAGCATTATAACGCGCCCAATGGGCGGTATACTGCATGATAAGTTGTGATGTCATTTTCGTGTGGTGTCGCCTAGGGTGTGATAAAAATATGATAAATAAATCCAGAAAACAATGCACTAATAACCCTAGACTAGCACGGTTCTGCAAGTATTACAGGATGTATGCAAGTTTTAATGATAAGAAGAATTCTTTCTGAGGGACTTAGTGTGTTATACGAATGAGCAAATAAATCAAAGTAGCAATAATCAATTAAAAGACAGAAACTAAAGATGATTAATTGAGAGATTGATGATTAAACTAAATAAAAGTAAAGAACATGGTTCTAAAAGGCGCTAGGCGCTACTAGGGCGGTCGACCACCTTCGAGCGCCTAGATGACTAGGCGGCCTATTAATCGGAATTTTGGCAGTTTCTGTCTAGGCGGTTTTTATATTATGTTACATTAAATATATATTACTAATACATTGAATTGACTATTATTTACATCCTAATATACTTAAAGTAGATCAATTTAACATAAATAATATATATTTAATTATATAATATAATATTTTATAATTTTTAACCTAAAAAAAGACCAATTCGAGAAATTAGACTTGAAAATCAGAAAAAGCATACTTTTTTTTTCTCGCGCGTTCAAACTGTACATTAAGTAGTTATTTCTTTATTTTTTGCTTATGTGTTGAGTTGGATTAGATTGAAGTAGTTATTTATTGGCTAGTATGCTAGGTAGTATTTGGTTTGGGGACCCATTAATCCGATTGGGTAGTTTATTAATTATATTATTCGTAGACGAACCTTCGAGCCACCTTCGAGAGAAATTCTAGGCGGAATGCACTTTAGAACGCCTAGTCGGAGCGCCTAGTCGGCTAGGCGGCCTTGTTTTAGAACACTGAGATGAGAGAGTATAGCTTAGGTATTGCTAGTATGCACTAATCCTTCTAATTATTTCTATCAATTTCAGTTTATAAGGGAGACAATAGCTCTTAGATATGTAGTCGGGATTCTAAATTCCCCCTATCCCCGGAGAGTAGGGCTGCAAACGAGTCGAGCCGAGCCGAATACTAGATGTACAGGCTTGGTTTGTTTAATTTCTCGAGCCGAGCCGAGCTCAAATTTAAACGAGCCGGACTGAGCCGAGATCAAATTTAAACGAGCCGAGCTCGAGCTTCCAATCATCCAAATCAGAAATGTTAGAACTTGTTTGTTTAACTTATTGAACAATCTTTTTTAAAGTCGAGCACGAGTTGCTCATGAACAATTTGTTTTTTATGGTTGAAATGGGACTTTCGTGAGTGTGTGGTATAAAAATATGAAACATAACACTAATGAAAAATAAATGTTTAAAGAAATTAAGAATATTCAATTAGATATTGAAGGTTTAATAATATATTTATAACTAGATAATTTATTTTTATTTATAATTCATAATTTAAAACGAGCTCACGAGCCGAGCTCGAGCAGGCTCGTTTACGTATCGAGCTTAAAATGGAGCTTGAGCTTGTTTACATTCGAGCCGATCTCGAACGAGCTTTTCTCTGAGCCGAGCTCGAGCTGCTCGCGAGCGACTTGGTTCATTTGCAGCCCTACCGGAGAGTGAACTAGGGTGGCAACCTCAAAATCATGAGGGAACTCACAAAATGTTAACCTGTGCCACTTGGGTCCTAGGTGTAGTCCTACCTACTAATGACGATTGGTGATGAAAAATAAACCTTAATGACTATCTAGTTAGGCTAGTGTTGTCAGACTCGATTCCTTATTCTAGACGTTTACGTGGTGTTTCAATAGTTAAACACCCCTTCCGAGCGACCATCTAACTACTATTAGCAAAGCCCTAAATTGATCAAGTTAAAGACAGACAATAAATCAAAGCACATAAATCAAATATATGGTTAAGTAGCTAGAATCAGATTAAAACATATAATTCCCAAAGAAACTTAGATAGAAAGAAAATAGAATTCATAGATTATACATAATGCAAAACCCAAGTTATGGGAATATTAGTTCATACCTGAAAGAAATAAACTAAAAGAATGATACAAAGATGTCATCTTACTCTCTTCAATAACTCTAATGATATAAAACTTAAGGACTAATTTATGGGAGGTAAGGATTACTTTACAAAGGTTTAAGGGTGTATTTATAGGTGTTTAGAAGACCTAATTCGTAATCTTGGAGTGGAAGATAAGTAACTTGGATTCCAAGCCCAACTCAAATTCGTAACCCTAAAATATAGAAAAGGTAATAATCTGCCGCTGTTTTGTTTTGACCATAACTTCTTCGTTTCAACTCCGTTTTTAAGTTCAAATGCTAATCAAGTTATAATCAAGTTACAAGGATGCTCTCCCTTCTCTCTAGAATATTTCTCTCTCTAGGTTTTTGAGCTGCAAAAATGGTGCACTCTTACTTCATCCAAGACAATCAGCCCCCTCCTCCTCACTAAAGCTTTATCCCTTTTACTGGTTTTCCCTAGTCCTCATAGCAATCATTACTTCCACCTTGGTTAACTCATTTCGTGTTTTATTTTCTTTATTCTCCCTTTGCTTTTTGCCGATTTAGTTTATCTAGCTTCGGCTATTTTGCTTCTCCCCATAAGCTATTATTACATACATTGGAAACACGCTTTTTCTTCTCCTCTTCCTTTATATTCATTTGCTTAGATTTTCGCCTTCTTCACTTCCATCTTCTCTCCTTCTCCCTTTGCAAATTTCCCCTCTGCAACAATGACTAATTTCACAGTTAAAACCATGAAACTCACTCTATCTTATCAAGATCATGAGGTATACAACCATCGCAACACTCTTTTAGCCCGAATACTTACTCCTCAAGAGATCAATCCCTACACGGTGGAAATGGCCGCTAATAAATCTTAGGGGCTTCGTGCTCCGATGCATGTGCTTCCTGCAGATTTTAATACCTTTTTCCTGGCTTTTGATTCTAAAGAAGACATGCTAAACACATGGCATTTCAGACCTTGGTCCGTCAATGGTCATATGCTAATCTTACATGCATGGCATCCTGAGATGTCTATCGGTGAAGCTGATTTTTCAATGGCCACTATGTGGATTCAACTTCTTGATCTCCCTTCAGTGTTTGTTACTCCCGATAATGCTGTAAGCATTAGTAAGAATCTGGATTGCACCCTTCTTGCATATGATATTGAAGATTCCAACAAAGCGAAGAAACAGCTCAGAATCCGTGTGCTATGGAAAGTTAAAAATCCCCTCTTAACCATCTTCACAGTTGAAAGACCATCCCTACCGGAAGCCATTGTTCGTATGCGTTATGAGAAATTAAGCAAGTTTTGCCACTATTGTGGTATGCTTGATCATGCTACTAATGACTATGGTTCTTTTAAGGAAGAAACGAAACGCACCCGTGGTTTAGTAAGGCTCCGTTTTGGAGATTGGTTATCAGTAGATCCAGTTAAAGGAAGAGGTGCTAAGATCCAGATTGTTGATGATCTTGATGATCCGTCCAAGTTGTTCTCTAACAGTGGTGAGTCAAAACAGAGTCAATCGAACGAGTTCACGAGTCATCCTCGTACAAGGGACAGTCCTCTAAGTGGAAAAGACAAAAGTCCTGCTATGTCCTTTGGTACGGCTATAGACAAGGCCAAGTTGCTCCCCCAGAAAGGACATACTAACGTCCAAGAAAAAGGTATCGTGATGGTACCTAATCCTCTCTCCTCAGGTATTGTCGGTGATAACCCTTTGGCTAAAAGTGAAGATAAGATTGGGCCAGCTAGATCCAACCCTCCCCGTGCTATTAAACCTTTTGGGCCCAAGCCTTCAAAAAACCCTACCGGGCCCAAAGGTAATTTCAAGGCCTCAGGTTCTTAAAGGAAAAATTATAATAATGATGAAGATTGGACCCCATGGCCCAACAAGGTTCAAGACAACACTAACAAAGGCCCAAATGCTAGCTTCGGTAAACGTTGGTCCATTAGAACATGGACTCAAGATAACCCCACTAAGGGGAAGACTAGTGATCAGTGGGTAAATCCAAATACGTCTAAACCAAATCACAACGAAGAGGAGAAAGCTCGAAGCCCTACAGTGTTCCATACTCCTAACCCCACCCCTAATCCGAAATACGATCAGAAATCTCCCTCTATCTCCCCAACTCTCCCTACTTTCATCCCACCTCCTATCGATGCAAATTCAATTAGTTCTCCCATGGAAGAATCCCCAAACAAAGAGATTCAAAAGCCGGATTCGAATGAAGAGATGGTTACCCCTGCTCAAGTCCCAAAAGCTCCTGAACATCAGAATGAAGTGGAACCCAAATTAGTTGATATAGCTATTGGTATGGCAGCTTCTTCAAGCTCAAAGATGAGTCAAAGTGCTAAGAAAAGGAAGCTTACCCATGAAGAAATGGTTGGTTTTAGTGAGGTGAAGGACAATCTGGTTGAAGTCCCACTCTTAGAAATGGCAGTGAATGTTCCTCCTTTGCAAATGATAGCTCCTGTAGATGTGGGTGGTTGCAAACCGCAACCCCCACAAGACAAATGATAGGCGTTTTTTGGAACTGTCAGGGGACGGGGTCCCCCCTGACGGTCCAAAACCTTAGGGATATTATCTCTAAGGAAAAACCCCAGGTTCTTGGCCTTTCGGAGACCAAGACTAAGAGAAAGAAGCTTCTGTTGCTGGCAAAAAAATTAAAAATAAAACTGGTTTGGATTGTTGATCCTATTAGCATTTCTGGAGGATTAGCCCCATTCAACATCGACAATGTGGATTGTGAGGTAATTTCTTCTGGCATTAATCATATTTCCCTTTCTTTTATTTCCCCCGATAATATTACTTGGTATTTGCATTTCATTTATACGTTACCTGAGAAAGCTAGTAAAGAACTTTTGTGGGACCTTATAAATAGTTATACTTCTAATTTACCTGATATCCCACACCTCTTTATTGGTGATTTTAATGAAATCAGATTTGGCCACGAAAAAATTGGGGGTAATCCTAAAAGCTTAACTGATATGAGGGTTTTTAATAATAATATTTCCCTTAATAATCTTTCTGAATTACCTGTTAAGGGCTGCACTTTTACTTGGAGGAACAATAGGGATAGTAGTGACCTTATTTTACAAAAATTAGATAGAGGTCTATGTTCTCCTTCATGGACTACACTTTTCCCCGATGCCTGGATCCATAATGCTCCCCCTATAGGTTCAGATCATGCTCCATTGATTCTTCATCTATCTGATCCTCCCTTGGTTAATATTAACAAATTGTTTAAATTGGATCCTAGTTGGTTGAAAATCCCTTCTTGTAAATTGGCAATTAACAACTGCCTTAGTGATTCCCAAAATTTCAGTGGTCCTCCTCATGTCAAATTTATTAAAAGATTGAAGAGGTGCAGGAAAACAGTATTAAGGTGGAAAAAATCTAACTTACGGAATAATGCTACCATGATTAATATCCTCACCAATAGGTTGACTAAACTTATGTCCTTATCCCCCCTTCGCCTTAATGATTCTTCTAAGGCTCAATACGCTTCAATTTCATCTGAGATTGAAAAATATTGGTCTTTGGAGGAGTCATATTGGGCTACGAGATCAAGAATCATTTGGCTCAAGCTAGGTGATAGGAATACAAAGTTTTTTCATCTTTCCACCAGAATCAGGAGAGCTACTAACTGAATAGATAGCCTTTTGAAACAGGATAATACCTGGACTTCTGGATTCACTGAGTTGAAATCTCATGTTACTAATTTCTTTAGTGACTTATATCTAGATACTGGGGAAAGGGCAATTGATCCTATTTTAAACCATGTTTCTCCATCAATTACTGATGAGGAAAATTCTATGCTTATGCATCCTATTACCCTTGAAGAACTTAAGTCTGCTACTTGGCAGCTTAACCCTTCAAAGTCCCCTGGTCCTGATGGTTTACCTGGTGCCTTCTTCCATAAATTCTGGGATCTTATTAAGGTAGATATTTTGAATATTTGCAATGGTGTCCTATCTGGCTCTATCCCTTTAGAAAGTATAAATGACACAAATATTATTTTAATCCCCAAGTGCAAAAATCCTCAAAAGATTGAACAATTTAGGCCCATCTCGTGCACAAACTTTCTTTATAAAATTCTTTCTAAAGTAATGGTGCTTAGGTTGAATTCAATTATCCCACGTGTTATTTCTCCTTGCCAATCTGCCTTTATCAAAGGCAGATCAATCCAAGATAATATAATCATTGTTCATGAAGTGATACACAAATTTAAACACCTTCGATCCAACTCCCGAGAAAGCTATTCTATCATTAAGGCAGTTATTCACAAAGCATATGATAGAGTTAGCTGGTCTTGTCTCTTTAAAATCCTGTCCAAAATGGGTTTTGCTGAATCCTGGGTGTCCTTTATTAAATCGTGCATCACCTCTGTTAAGTTCAATGTTATAATCAATGGGCAAGCCTCAGGATCCTTTTTACCTACACGTGGTCTAAGACAGGGTGACCCACTATCTCCCTATCTTTTTTCCATTGGGTCTAATCTCCTATCTTCCCTAATTGAAAAAGATTTCAATGATGGGGCTATTAAAGGACTGAAGTTGAGTAGATATGGTCCTTCTATACATCATCTGCTGTTCGCAGATGATTCTATTTTCTTCTTACGAAACTCAGTTGCAGAAATTCACGCTTTTAAAGAAATCCTTTACAAATTTTGTTTTGCCTCAGGCCTTAAACTCAATCTTAATAAATCTTCTATTCTCTTAAGCCCCAATACTACCCCCAATATGCGTATCTTATTGGAGGATTCCTTTCGCATGCCAATCACGAGTGACCTTGGGCTTTATCTTGGCATCCCTACAGAATGGGGGAATACTAAGACTAATGCCAAGGATACTCTAGTGACTAAAATAGCTGAGAAATTGAAGGGCGGGAAACAATCCCTTCTTTCAATGGCTGGGAAAGCTACTCTAATATCATCTATTATACATGCTTATCCCACTTATTTTATGTCATTATTGGATATTCCAAAAGGAGTTATAAATAAGATAAACTCTTTAACAAGTCATTTTCTTTGGGGTAAAGATGAGGAATCCAGTATTCACTGGATTAGTTGGAACAAAATTACCTCCGCAAAGGTAAATGGCGGTTTGGGGATTAAAAATCTCGAGGCTTTCAATATCTCCTTACTTGCGAAACAAGCTTGGTCTATCCTTTCTAACCCAGATTCCCTCGTTTTTAAAATTCTAAAAGGAGTGTATTTTAATGATGTAGATTTCATTCATGCTCCTAAACCTAGGGGTGCTTCTTGGGTCTGGAATAGCCTTGTTAAAGGAAAAGAATTTCTTAAAAACCATCTTATCAAACCCATCGGAGATGGACATTATACTTTAATTTGGGAAGATAACTGGTGTGGTACTATCATCCCTAAACCTGACTCCTATAGTAATGATCCCTCGTTCCCAAAGTATGTAGCAGACCTGATTTAAAATAATACAAAAACTTGGAAAGTGGACTATATTAAAACCTTGTTTCCCCCTAATGTAGTATCCAAAATTTTGAATCTGAATATACCTTGGACTGAAGGGTCAATTGACTTTATTTGGCCCTACACGAACCATGGTAAATATACAAGTAAATCTGGATACTCTTTTGTAGTGGAGAATTTTTTAGAACCCCATACTTCCCCCTCTCCCTCTTACTTCCCTAATCAGGACCTTTTAAAACTTAGTTGGAAATCTAAAGCTCCTCCTAAATTTAAAGTGTTCTTTTGGAGAGTAATGTCAAACGCTCTAGCTACGGAGAGTAATAGGTTTTTGCGTAAATGCTCTAGCTCTGATTTGTGTAATATATGTCTTAAAGAAAAAGAGGATGTGAACCATCTTTTTCTTTACTGTGAATGGGCTAGAAGAATGTGGTATTTATCCCCTTTACATTGCAGTGTTAATCCTCAATCCACAGCAGGTCTCAACAGTTGGATTGGAGATTTAGTCGATAATGCCCTTAATATCAAAGATAAAACTTCGATATTACTTAAGATTATAGCATGTCTGTGCTCTATTTGGGTCATTCGTAACAAAAAAGTTATAGAGGATAGCCCCATTAATTTTGATACAGGTCTGACACTTATGAATTTGCATTGCAGGGAAATTTTTTGTGATGATAATGAGAATCATACTAGTCATCCCCACAGCCCTACTGTAGAGACGCCAATATGGAAATCCTTATCTCCCTCATGGATCAAACCTCCCCAGAACTCACTCAAAATCAATGTTGATGCGTCCTTCACTCCTGGGAAAGCTTTTACTGCAGCCGTGGTTCGTAATAGTGTAGGTGAGGTAGTTACGGGGTTTACCTCGGAAATTACCGCCTGTACAAGTTTTGAAGCTGAAGCTAAGGCAATTCGTAGTGCTCTATTTTTTGCATTAGAACAAGCACCTACTTGCACCAGTATAGAATCTGATGTTGAAGCAGTTCTTCAAGCCATTTATTCTCCTAGCGTGTCTTGCTCTTGGAAGAACAAGCCAATCCTGGAAGATATTAGAAATTTGGCTAAAGCCCACCCTTCCTTGCGTATTTGTGGGATTCGAAGAACAGCTAACAAAGCCGCGGACTGGATAGTGAAAGCTTTTGTTAGGAAGACTTTATTTTGTAATTGGTTTTGTAATTTGCCCTTAGACTTAATTTCTATTTTGTGTAATGACTCTAATTTTGCAACAGCTGGAGTTGGTTAACTCTAGCTGTATCCCTTCTATTTAATATAAGTATTTTGCCTAAAAAAAACTCCGTTTGACGTGTTCCATATGTCGAAACTGATTGTATCGGAAATTTCTATAACTTTTATTCAGACCGTTCTTCCAAATTCCTAGCCAATTTTGAGTTATAATCACTTCTATGGTCGTAGGTGCTGGAATTCAGATTTACTTGGCAACTTTATCTTTCCATATCTTATCTTTTCTTTCCTTATCTCCAATTTTCATGCATATTCTTCTTTCCTATATCTCTTAGAATTGATTTGGAATCTAATTAATCACAATATATATCATTAAAACTTCACAATTAACAAACAATTAAACCAAATATGCTCTAAAATAATAAATCATTAAATCAAGATAAGAAATAGGAAAATGCACTATATCATGTGAAAATCGAGTATTTAGACTTCTAGAACACTAAAAAATGATGTCTCCAACTAAGATTAAATCATCACAAATGGGGGAGACATCAGCGTGCACCATGTCACGGTGTAAGGGGCACACTAGAGGAACAGTATACCGCGCCCGAAGGGCTGTATACCACTGCAGGTCGACGAGGGAAAGGATAAAAGATTCCGTAGGTATTCTTACATTACAAAACCTAATCCCAGCCTCCTCCAACTTCACCAAAACAAAAATACCACCTCAAACCTCCATAAAAAACCCATTGAAGTTTGATCAAACCTTCAAAAACACACCAAAACAACATCACCTCTTCCACTACATTCTTTCATAAACAAATAAACTTCATTCAATCCACTCCATAACACTACAAAACACCAAAGATTATCAAGTTTTCAAAATTCATCCCTCATTCTCCATAAACCACCATCCAAACACCATCAAATATCCTCATATACACAACAACCCAAAGGAACACCAACGATTCAAAGTTCAAAAGCTTAAATTCATACTTGGTGCATCTTTGAGTTGTGGGATAGCTGAGGTGACGGGGCAAATAAATGCATTAGGTTACAAGAGGAAGAGACAAATCATGGGGAAGAAGAAAAAATGTACTTGGGGCAACAAAAAAAGTCGAAGAAATCCTCATCGGTGAGCCGCGTGAGAAGAAACCAAAGCCCGGGGTACCTACACAACTAAAAAAGAGGTACAACTTGAGAAAGAGAGTCTTGGCCGAACCAAAGGAGAAAGATCCAATAGTCACTAAATTGGATCATTCTCAACTCCACAATAAGGAACCGATAACTTTGAACCTGAGCCTCAAGAGTGGGGATTGATGCTGATGAATAGGATTACCAAATTAGAAAAGAAGCACTACTGCAACATCAAGTACCAATTGAGGCAATCTAGACAAATAGACAGAATGATGGAGATCTTGGGGAAGAATAATATACACTTTCTGAACGCGAATTGGAGGAAATGTTCATCGGCCGAGTAACATCTCCTAATCTCTCTCCTTAACTGATTATGTACTAGTGTAGATTAGTAAAATTTTATTGCTTTATTGAGTCTTTTTTAAGTTGTGGGGACATAACTCAGTTTTGAGTTGAGGTGGGGATATGTTATCCTCATTCCCATTATTTGTGTTTAATTGCTTTAGAAAAATCATAAACTTTTAAATAAAAAGTTAGTATAAGGAATACGTGTAGAATGTAGTAATGTACCTTTTAAGCATAGCTTTAACAAGTCAATGAGAGTAAATACTGTATCCTTGAAAAATCTCACAACACTCGTAATATATTTGCATGAGAACATTTAATAAAGGATAGAAAAGATTAATAAGCAATGCATAGAAGTTAAGTTTGATCTTAGGAATCCTTTAGCGGTGTGTAGAACGTTAGGTCTGAACTAGTGGATTACTCGCTTAGCTTATAAACTAAAAGTGAAAACGTAACGAAACCTAGTAATTATGAAATTTATTTAAGGCAATTATTTGTTGAGCCACTTAAATACTTTAGCTTGCTAACCCTTTGAATTTATTTTAATATCCGCCTCAGCCTCTTTTTAGCTTGAAACCTTCTTTTGTCGCCACATTATAAGCCACACCCCTTACTTTATAGGACTTTCCATATGACTTGCACTTGGATCGCAAGCCTAAGACTATCCGTCTTTAGATCTTGAGTTTGGGGAGGTAGGACTTCATTATGGGATTACATTGGGTTGGGATTTTACGAGCTTTTAATGTGTGTGCTATACTGATGATACACTTGTATTTGTAACCCTTTCCCGGGATCTATTGGAAAAATATGTGAAAAAAAAATAAAAAGAAATGGAAATAAGTAGCATGACATCTCACCGCAATACAAATATCATGACTATCTTACAAAAAAAAGAACTAAAATCAAAAGAAAAGAACCGACAAAGTGGAAATTTATATAAATCATTATGTAGTGTTATTGGGTTAATTTGGGACGCTAAGTAAGAGTATCAATACATGGGTTGAGTGATAATATATTTGAATGTAACTCAAGTTCTAAGACGATTCGTTGATGTATAGTGAGGAGAGAGCCAAAAACTCACTTCACATTATCCAAATACATGTGTAATACTGTCCCTAAGCCTACGCTAAACCAAAATGACTTTAGGATTTCTAACTATATGGTTAAGTAAAAATTGAGAGATAAGAAAATAGTTAAGTGGACCATTAGAAGTCAGGAAGGATCTATGACAACCTATACTAGTTTTTATATCTAACCTAAATGAAATGGCTCCACCTTACATTGCATTTGCAAATTTAATCCAATCTTAAATTTTATGACTTAGTTAGATTTTTTTTAATATTATTCGTATTTGTGTATTAATTCGTATTTGAAAATATTGGGAGGCTCGCCCCCCTTCGTAAAAGGTAGTCTGATGCCCGTCCATATAAATTGGATACATATTAGCTTATAATATGAAAATATAAATGAAATAGATAATTCCGAACCTTGGAATATTCTATTTTTCTTTTAGCCATGTTCTTTAAGAGAAATTCTCTTCTAGTGAGATGAAAGCTTAACGTAAAAGGAAGCAGAAAATGGTCTGAAACCTTAGCCACTAAGGTTTAGATTTTAGGCATTTCGAACCAAAAAAAAGAAAAACAGCCATGTAACACTCTTTATCGACATCTTTTTTTCATTGACCCTTTTTAAGATAAAGAGTAAAGGTCAAAGTACAAAAAGGTCAACCTTTTCAATTTATGGGGTAAGATCCGAGTAAGAAAGAGAATTTAAAAGAAGTCGGAAGAGTTACTGGTTGGATAATGAGGTATTCTTTAAGTCCAAGAGGCCTTAAAAGCTTTGGTGCATGTAACCTTTTTGTATAATCTTTGATTTGATAACAATTGTATGCGGACTACCAAAAAAAAAAAATTGTATGCGAGACACGTCAAGAGAAGGAAAACCTCTTAGGATCATTTTGAATCCACCAAGTTTAAAATCATTAAATAAATCAATATTAAAGACACCTAATACCAAGTCTAGAAAACTAGGTCTCAATCTGAAAATAACCGAAACATTAATGGCCTTTCGTCTAGTTGAATGTGCAGTCTTATCAGCCAATCTGTTAAAACATTTGGAGAGATGGTGAAAACACATGTCGACATGCATTCCTACTATCGCACTAATCCGCAAAGCATACACGCGGATTGTCTACTGCTCAATTGACAACGACCTAATACCTTGAATAATTTCAAAGTTATCAAAGACAAATGATAGTCTTGCTTCTCAAAAAATTCTTACACGAAATCACAGCATCCAAAATTTCCCTCACCTCACCTTCCACAACTAAATCAACCGAGCACGTGTTGGCAGTAAAATATCACCTCCCAGTTCTTTTGTCTACTTTGACAATACTAATGCCCACTGAATCGACTTGGGAGATAAAAGATGAATCGCACATGGTAATATCATGTGCACTCTGAAGCTCGATATCATCCCGCAAGGGGGTGTCTGGGTTAGTTCGACCTTCCACAAGGGTATTCGTGTTGATGTTCCAATTGCTCCAAAACCGGTCAGTCATCCCACAATTAGTAGCTCAAATTGCAACCTTCGATTCTAGCGTCCGGTATTTGTGTAAGGACTTCATCTTGCACTTCCATATGTTCCATAACATATAAAGTAAGTATTATCGTAATTATCCTCCGATCCCAACCACTGAATCCAAACTCCAGAGATACCATGAGAATCTAGTCACCCAGACTTCCAGTAACATGTTCCCCAACTCCGATCTAGAGAGTTGATCCTTCCCAAATCTTCTTGCAGACTGAACATGAAAGTAAAAGATCATTAATAGTTTTTGCACACTCATCACACCGGTAACACCAATCGTCTGTGACGCAATGTCTCGATTTGAGATTTATCCTAGTGGGTAAGATGTGTCTACATGTTTCCCACAAGAAAATACGGACTTTGGCTGGCACGGTTGATTTCTAGATGGCCGACCATACTCCCTGTTTCTCAGATTCTACTTGAGTTGAGGTATGTGCCATGTCAGAAAGGTTGTTGCTCGTCAAGATTTGGTAACTAGATTTGGTTATGTACTCTCCAAATCTTGTATATGGCCAGATAAATGTGTCTTGCCCATGACGCTGGAGAATGGACATTCTTTCAGTCTCAATTTAACAGGTTCCAAGAAATTAGCATCCAAGATCTCGACATCCTACAAATTGTCACCACATTTCATTAACTGGTCAAGAGTGTCTAAGCTAGTTTGAGTCGACTTCAACCGCTTGTGTTTCCAAATGTTAGTGTTCTCTTTGTTTCCAATTTGAATGACCCCTTCTTTCTTTAGTAGGTATCTTCCCTCAAGAATACTAGCCCATGAACACGAACAACTTTGTCTCAACTTAACATCTAGGAATTCCTTCCGCAGGTGATAAATTCCTTTCAGAACTCTAGCCGCCATAGAATTAAGATTTTGTAACAATCTCCAAGCTTTTGTGGTTAAAAGAGCGGTGTTCATTTTTTTGAGATCCCTGAATTCCATACCATCAATAATCTTCGAAATCGTCATCTTTTCCCAGGCAACCCAGATGATTTACTTTTTCAAGGGAGTTTCACCATAAGTTAGCAATGGTATATGCTAACTTTTGACAAAATGCGTTGTGGAAAGAGAAAATGGATATCGCATATGCCAAAATAGCTTGAAACACTACTTTATTAAAATTTTCCTTCCTGCCTTCTGATAGCAGTTTAGCCTTCCATCCCTGAGCTTTTGAAAAGACTTTGTTTGTAATCCATGTAACAGTTTCTATCTCCGATTGCTTGTGACACAATAGAATTCCCAAGTATTTCCCCAAAATCTGTATTTCTTTAAGTTGGAGGATTTTGACAATGTCACTATGGATAGAATCTGGAGTGCCTTTACTAAAAAAAATAGAAGACTTCACAAAATTAACCTGTTTTCTTGAAATTGAGCAGTAGATCTCAATACATTCGCGAAACTCATAAATCTCGCGTCCTTCAAGTGTAAGAAAGAATAAAGAATCATTTGAAAAAAGAAAATATGAGAGAATTGGAAAATTACGCGTAATTTGAATCCCTTCTATAGCCTTTTGATCAACTATGTTTTCAACTAGGTTGACAATGGATTCAGTCATAACTGAAAACAAAAGTGGAGATATTGGATTCCCCTGTTCAGACCTCTCCCTGGTATGAATGTGGGAACCTTTCCCCATTGAGATTAATTTGGAAATACACCGTCGAGATATAGTTTTTAATACAACGTATCCAAACCTGATTAACCACAGTTTATCGAGAATGACAAGAATAAATTCTCATCTTACCTGATCGTATGCTTTTGCCATATCTAGTTTAACCGTTGCCAGATGGTGTTATTTTTTCTTTTTTCTTTTCATAAAAAGTGAAACTTCTTGCATGATAATACTACTGTCTTAAATTGCCGCCCCTTTATGAAAGTCGATTTTTTTCGGGCAGTCACGACTTTCATGATTCCATGTAACCTGTTGCTAATTTTTTTTTGAGATTATCTTATATTTGAAAATAACACAAGAGATGGGCCTATAATCGCCCACTCCTTCTTGGACATATCCTTTATGTATAAGAGTGATAAAATTCTCGTCAAGAAAGTCAAGAGAGATATTATTATCGAAAAATATTTTACCATCAAGAGCATGTCATCCTTTATAATGTTCCAGTGTTCATGGTAGAATTTACAGTTGAGTCCATCTGGGCCCGGAACCTTACTTAGGGCCCATGTCAAAAACATCTTTTTGAACTTCCTCCATATCGAGTTACTAAGTCAGCATGTCATTCATGGAGTCGATCACTTTTGGAGATACAAATATCACTGCCTCAGCCATATCTGACCCCTAGTGCCCGTGAAAAGTTCCTTGTAAAAATATGAAAAGTTGGACTTAATTTCTTCGCTTGAGTTAGTCCATTTTCCTTCGTTTTATTTAATACTCAAGATTCTGTTATTGTTTCTCTTTTGAGTGGTTGTTGCGAAGAAATACTTATGACTGAGGCCCGTTATTAGTTCTGGTCAAATCCTCGTTGTAGGACTCCTCGTCTAATCACCTTTATGACTGAGGCCCGTTATTAATCCTGGTTAAATCCTGTTCTAGTTATCTAATGCGGTCATTATTTGGAAAATCTTTCTTACTCCACATACTCAGAGCCGTTGTAGTGCCATTTCGCTTGCCCAAAAAAATCTCTACAAACCCAACCTCCCCCTGAGCGCCCCAAGCATCTTAAAGCACTTCTCTACATTCATGGTGCTCCATCCAAAGAGTTTCAAATTGGAAAAACTTGTACGACCTTCTATGTCTCCCATATACACAGAGTAGAAGAAGTGATTGATTTGAACTAACATTCCGGTCTTTATTAGTAGAAGAAGCATGAACGCGTACCAAGTAATACAGAATATATATCATTTATACAACATATAATATATTAGAGGTTAACATTCATAATACTTAGGTTCACACACCTATTCCAAACAAGAAAAATGCCCCCGAATGCATAAAAACATCAGAGGGGTCTTGAACGAAATGAAAATCAAAATTAAGCTGCCTAACAATAAGAGGAACATCAGTCAAACTAAGCATATAAAAAACAAGCAATACTAGGCTTATGGTCATGTATTATTTCTTTCAAAACATGAACTATAAAAGAGGCCCTAATCCCTTGAAAGTTCCAAACATAGGTCATCACTTATTCTCTAAGGCCAAAGGGCTATGTTGTAGATCTCGGTTTTACGGAGTTAGGCAGGTTTTGAATCGTAATGTGTAATTTTGTATATTTAGTTATATATACATAGTAATTATAGCAAATTTAACTATTTAAGTCATAAAATTCATATAAAAACTCTCTAGTAAATATAAAAATAAAAAAATTTAAGTTATAATATTAATTCAATAATTCTCGAGAATAAGAATGAATAAAAAGAATGCCTAGGCTGCCACTTTTTTGCCATTAATCGGCGCCTAGGCGGGCTAAACGCCTCTTCCACAGAGACTAAGGCGCTAGGCAAAGCGCCTAGCATTTTCACTAAACGTAAGCGGTTGAGGGGAGAGTTGACGCCTAGGCAGCGCCTAGGCGCGCCAATGCGGCGGTTTCTACAACCTAGCCAAGGGGTGGCCGCGTCCCTCTCTCAGACACATTATATCTGGTCTAATGATCACGTCAAGAATGCACATATCTACTACATCTATAATGCACCTACGGGAACAAAAAAGCCTATCGCTGATAACATCAAACTGAGCAAACATGATAATACTAGTGTGAACAAAAATAATTCGTAAAATAATAATAGAAGTTCTGTTCTTAATTGCGTGAAACTTACGTTTGTTTATTCGCCATCAAGATCAGTGTAAAAAGAGTATAGGTATCCAGAAATCCCAATTGAGCGAGACTCTTGAAAACGTTGTCGTATCTTTTTGTTTGCACATGCTTTCTCATTAGATATTTGCTTTCGAACTGTGTGAAAAAATAAATGAAGGAACCTGGGTAAATTTTCGGAGATAGCTAAAGATAGAGCTGGAGAAGAAACTTTTCTTTTGATTAAGAATCCAGGTGTCTTCTCATGCATCACATCTTACAAGATTTTCTTAACTAATATATTTCACTACAACTAGTATGGCGTTTGTCCATCCCCAAATTGTCCACATCTCCAACCCTTCCCTTACTCTCCTTGAGTAAACCCTCTTGAATATACCTTTTCATGGTAACCACTTTGAGCTGTCCATTTTTTACTTCCTTCGCTTTAGCTATCCTATTTACTATACCTATCGGATTATAAATATTCCCACTACCACCTTTTTTTCTATCCAACCTTCCTAAAATAAATACGTTCTTCTATTTCCCTTGTCCCAACACAACTCCCATAAAAAACTTCCATGGGCGTAATTAATATCACATTTGTTTATATTTTTTCTCCTTTGTCCTTCATTTTCCGTACATTTAATATCCCAGCTCTATTATTTATGCATTCTGGATCCCTTATAGTAGCCATTGTGCATCAATTTTCACTCTTTTCAGTATTAGCCCAATAGGCCCAATAGTCTATCTTAACCCGTGAATAAAACCTTTCTCCCATACGTTCCTTCTTCCTCCATTGATAAGTACATTCCCTATCCTCCATCTCCCCCTACCCCTTAATCCCAGCGCACCAAACCTCCCCCACTGACCTGCCAAAGAGACCATCTTAAACAAAATTTCATTCACTCTACTCATGTGGACATATCACTCCATGCCTGGAGTGATGTTTCCACTTTCATCGTCACAACCAACCAGAATCTCCGGAAATAGGTGTTTGTATCCTATCACTTTTCTTTCATATTCTCCATCCCCTTATGTTCCAATTAACAACAAATCTGAACCTCCGCTTCCTCATTGCAAACCTAGATCGACACCTCCCGTTAAACCCCAAACTAGTAAGATAATCAAACGTAGAACTATATTTCCATAGTTTAGATTGTTGTACATCTCTAATAAGCAATATTATAAATTCAAATGAACTCTGCCTAAACCGTTTTCTAGTATACCCAAAACCATACCTCACATCCATAACATAGCCAATTCCTAACAATGAACTAAATTAGAATTCATTTGAACTATTATGGGCTTATTACAACTATCTTTCCTAAATTCATCACAAAGTCCTCCTAGAAGCATGCCTTCTCCAAAACGTTGTCTATCATACTTATTCACCATATACATATTACTTATAATCTCCCCCTTTTCCTTATTTCTTATAACATATATGAATTTTATGCGAAAACATGAATTTAGATGTTTGTCAATATTCTTTACCCATATCAATTTCTGCGAGATAAACTTGTGATGTTGTTGAGACAAAGTTTTACAGTTGATAGTATGGTGAAAACTTGCGTATCCATAACTCTCACCACCCAACCACTGCTTTGGCCAACCTGCTGATGATAACCGCATCCTTGATCTTGGATGATTGATCTAATTGGTGAACACCCCTAAAGGAAGCTTAGATAATTAACGAAGAAACCGAAGAAACTAAGATATGAAAGAAGGTTTCCTTTGAGAGAGAAAACTTTCCTTAGTTGATGTGCATATTAGAGTTAACATTAATTTTTAAAAAGTTTATTTCTATATTTAATGTTTGTATACAATATTTTGTATTTTATATATATAAAAGGTCTATATTTATTATTTCTTATATTTATTTTATTTATCATACTTAAACAATAACATATCAATTACTTTATAAAAAAACTATATATTCTTTTTTCACTAACGTCTAGTACACACACACTCTCTCTCTACACCTCTCTCTAAGTGTAATTTTTTTTAAAATTTCAAAATAAAAATTCTCACGAGTAGAAATTCCAAATTCGAAACTGTTCCAACTCATTATGTGAATCTCGATACTTTTGTTAGTATTTAATTCTTATTGTTTTCATTGAAAGCCGATGGACTTTTACACATTAACATTTTTTTTAATTTTTTGTTCTATTTCTTTAGTTTTTGTCATGTACAGTTCTTTATTTAATGTTGTATGTAACGTGTCCTATATCTTCACACTAACATGTTGATTATAGGTTGTACGATAAAAAATCATGTTATTTTTGTTGAAGGTCGGTAGGTTTTTTACCCATTGGCATCACGACATTTATTTTGCCTTTTTTGTTCAGTTTTATCTTTTAAGTTTTATTTTGTATTGATATATTCAGTATTACATTTTTGGTCTTTCATTATAATTTTGGGCTTGTGATATGTATTTTTGCAATTGTATAATAACATGAAGGCTAATGAATTTTTATATTTTGTTATTTAATTTTTTTTTTTGGATTTTTGGATTTTTTTTTCGTATTTTTGTTTTGCATTGTTCTTTATAACATGTCTTATATGTGTTTTGTTCTTATATATTTACAATCACAATAACATGATAATTAGAGGTTGTACGATAAAAAAATCATTCTTTATTTATCAAAGGCTGATGGATTTTTATCCAATTCGAATTCAACCGTTTTCTAAAAAATATGTGCGCTCCTAATTCAACCTTTCTTCTAATTTTTGTTTTTGTTTCTCTTTTATGATCATGTACTAGGTTTGAGAGGAGAAGAGAGAATATTAAATTTGTAGTTTTATCCTTAGTATATATATATATATATATATATATATATATATATATATATATATATATATATATATATATATATAATTTATGCTTTTGAATTAAAGTTTAAGAGTGTTTTTCTCAAATTAATGACATAAAATAGTATCAAATTAGTTGAACCTTTTATGGACATAAATCTTATATATGAGACATTTTATGATTATCAACTCATTTATATGTAAATTCAGTTTTTAAATCAATTCACGTACTTGTTGGTTTGAATATAAACTCGTTAATTAGTCCACATACCCGTCCAAAAAAACCAGTTGTGTACATATCAACATTGATTCCAAATTATTTAACTATAAAAACTGAACCGACTACTCTAAAACTGTGCCTCGTACTTTGTGTAACAATTTTGTAGAGAATTGTGATTTACTAGAATATTTGAAAAATACCAAAATACTAATGTTTATACGATACATTTTATAATCACTAACCCGTTTATATATATATATTAAATTTATATATCAATTCACTTACGTATTAGTTTAAATTCAAACTCATTAATCAATCCACGTACTCTGTCTAAAAAAAATTCAATCCGCGTACTTATCAACATTGATTTCAATTTTTTTTGTCAACAATTTCAACATTGATTTCAAATTATTCAACTATAAAAATAAACCGACTTCTCAAAAATCGTGCCTCGTACTTAGTGTAACAATTTTATAAAGAATTTTGATATAATATAATATTTGAAAAATACTACAATAAAGACAAGCAACTTATATGTTATATATAAATTTGATATTCATGACATAAATTGGTTGAAAAAAAAGACATATATTGGTTGAACATTTTAACATTAAGCTATAAGAACTATTATAATAAAAAAATTATACACACGCAAGTAATTTGAAATCCATTCATGGGTTATATATTAATAAAGATATTTAATTTGTTTTTCTAAAATATATTCAAATCATATAATTTAGGTGTGTTTTTTGTTTCAAATACAAGGGAGGTCCTAAGACCGGGGTATAAACGCACTACCCACAAGTCAAGCCCAGCATAAAAAACCTAACTATATACCATCCTTAGTGTGCTCTATACGATTCTATCTTGAGTGAGTAAACTCCATATCCCATCTGGAGGATCATTGAGGCTCATGTACGGGTGATCTTGACCTACCCTCGTACGCACTAACCAATCCGCACACGTATTCGCCTCCCTATAAATACTTTTAATAATGAAAGTCTTATTTCTTGCCAAGATTGCCCGAATGTATTCAACTCAATCATTTACTCGGTTCCTCCATGCTAACGTTTCTATGACCATCCTACAATCAATTTCGACCTCCAAGAACTCAGCCCCTAGTTCCTCAGCCATATGTATCCCCCAGACAAGGCGATTAACTCTGCTATCTTCGGCAAATTACACCTCAGTTTAGCGGAAAACCCTCGAATCCAATTGCCCTCTTTATCTCTAAGAACACCTCCTGATTCTTCTATACCTCGTCTGTTAATACAAATCCTGTCTGAGTTAGCCTTGAGACTTCTAATTAATTTACACCACCCAATGAATTCCACATAGCCCCTTCGATTCGTAGCACTTCCTAATTCCCCACTACATGCATTGGTATACTCTTTGGCTAAATACTTGGCTTTTCGAATCAAAATACCACTATCAGAGAACACCCCATGATTGAAAACAACTTTGTTTCTCTCAACCCACACAAATCCAATAAGTACATTCTATTTGATGCCAGAATAATACCAATTACCAACTAGGTGTTTGTTCCACCATTCCCTAGAGCTGATTGTTGTACTATATGGGAAACCTTTGCTAAATCCTGTATATGTGGGATATAATTATCTGGATTCCACTACAAGAGGCCCAGATAGGTGACTACCTGAATTGTGTCTGTTGTTAGTATGCTAATTATGCCTCTCTATTGGATGCTTACCTTCACCAACTTTAGATGCATGTAATAGATGTTGTGATGCACCTAGTGGTAGATTACGTTGATCTTCAGCAAAAGGCTGTTGTTGATCTAAATGTTGGTGCGAAACAACAACACCATGGGATCAAATTATGGATGTTGTCAGACCCCTTGATGTCCCATGTACCTGTTGATTCTTTCCCCTCTGGTTCATACCCAAAGACAAACCCTCTCCTATCTTCTGTTAACGATTGATGCAACTCCCCCACCAAGTCCATTAACAAACCATCTGATAAAAGGCCACTCGCACTTGTGTTCCAACCCATATTCCTCCTTGTAACACGAGGATCCTTATTATCCCATTACATCTCTTTTTGAATTCCCTCCCACATGATCTTAGCCTTCACACAGATTCCAACAAGGTGCAAAGAATTCTCATCACTTACTTCACACCACGACATACATTCAGAACATCCATCCCGCGTCTATGTAAGTTACTTCTAGTTGCCAATTTATCTTGAACCGCTCTCCTAAAGAGGACTTTAATCTTTTGCGTACACCTAAATTTCCAAATTCTCTCCCATTTAATCTCGGCCCCATTCTTGGTTACAATAGGATCCAAATTTGCCTACCTAACCAAAAATACCCCGCTGACCTCATTTACCCATGGCAAAACATCTTGGGATTCAATCTTATTAAACACCCTTGCCTCCGCAATCTCTAAAAGATTGATAGGAGGAAACGTATATTGATTACAATCCCAATCCCACGAACAATAATCTCTCACATTATCTCTAAACTTTCCGCATCGAAGTTCATTGTCTATCTCTTATAATTCAAACTCAACTAAGGGAGATTCCCCGTCCAAACATCCATCCAAAAAAAATTGTCTTGCCATTCTGCAACAACCATCAGGATTCTCGTCTAACTACGACAATTCCTTCCATGATGGATCTACAAATTTGTGAATTGGTTTTCTTCGACACGTATTGAATGATATTCTTCTTGAAGTATTTATTACTTAGTGCTAACGAACATAACATGGTTCGTTGTATAGATTTTCTATCCAAGTTTACCTAGTAGTGCTCTATTCATATTCTCTGCATTTATGAATCCTAGTCTGCCAAACTTCTCCAGCATACATATCTTGTCCTAAGAGAGCCAACCGATTCTAGTCTGGTCTTCCAAGGACCCCTAGATGAAATCTTTCACCACTCGATCGATCTCATTACAAATATAGTCTGATAACTTCTCTACTTACATAATGTACACGGGCATCACGCTAAGCACTGATTGTGCTAGAGTGATACGACCAGCTAAATATAGTCCTTACCCTTTCTATCCCGCCAATTTCCCTCGAAGACCATTAGTGATGTCACCATAAAATTCCCTAGGTCTCCTTGCCGACAAGACCTCTAGGTATTTTCTTAGGATTTTTCTTCTATAATAACCACTACAACTTGGTGATACTCTCCACAATATCCTCTTCCATGTTACATGAAAAACATATACGGATCTTCTCTTTTACTTATTGTTTTTCCAAAATCGTGACAAAAAGCTTGAAGGGATTCTTGCAAAAGATCAAGATTCTGATTAGACAAAAAACAGATATTTTAGAGCTGCAAATCTGGAAAGTTTCCAAAGATTGCTGTTTTCGAGCCACCTAAGAGTAGATTTAGCCGCTGACTTGTGAATAGAAAACGTGTCCCATTGAGTTACGGAACTTTAGCAACTGGAATGAGGTCAATCCGAGTTGAAACGAGTCGGTTAGAGTTGTTTTAGTGGAGGTGGTGCAGCAGTTACCGGATTTTGGGCTAATATAATGGACTTGGGCCTTTATTAATTCATTTCAACTTTAGCCTAAGGTCCAAGTCCGAATTTTGGAGTATAAATAAGGGTTTTGACTTCTATTTTACATACAATTTACTTTTTACAAATCAGAACATCAGAGAGAAGTCAAGGCAAGGAAGCAGAAAAGCTACAGAGCTGGAGACGGTCTATATCTCCAAATCACAGCTAATCTAATTCCGAAATTAGGTTTTTCTTTTATTTCTTTCTGTAAAACAATATGAACACTTTTATTTATTTTAATTTTATTTTTCGCATTAGTATGAGCTAATTTAATTAAGTGCTTAAGAACGCATAATGGGTTAATCCCAATTTGATTTCGTTTCATATGTTTGGATTTGGGATAATTATTATTTGAATCAAATTGGGTAAATTATATTTTTCTTTAATTTGCAATTTATTTACTATTATTAACTTGATCAATTGATAATAGGACTTAGTATCTAGGCTATTCCAATTAGTGGCGATTGGATCACCTTGACGGGGGGTCTGAGTACAGAACTAATTAACGAATATAGGTTAGAAATTATTTGACTCTGACGAGCTTACTTAAACCTATGTCCAATTAGGTAGAATAGACTTAATCACTTGAGAGTGGACTAGACCAATATCGGGCACTAGATGTTATGTGGTGTTTCAATAATTAGACACCCCTTCCGCGTGACCCTCTAACTACTATTAAGAAAGCCTAAAGTGATCAGGTTTAGGACAGGCAATAATTCAAAACACATAAACAAATATATGGGTAAGTAGCTAATATCAAATTTAAACATATAATTCCCAAAGAAACTTAGATAGAAAGAAAATAGAATTCATAGATTATACATAATGCGAAACCCAAGCTATGGGAAAATTAGTTCATACGTGAAAGAAATAAACTAAAAGATTGAATAAAAGACTTCATCTTACTCTCTGCAATAACTCTAATGATAATAAACCTAAGGACTAATTAATGGGAGGCAAAGATGATTTACAAGAGATATAAGGGTGTATTTATAGTTGTTTAGAAGACCTAATTCGTTTTCTTGGAGTGGAAGACAAGTAACTTGGACTCCAAGCCCAACTCAAATTCGTAACCCTAAAATATAGAAAAGGTAATAATCTGCTGCTGTTTTGTTTTGGTCATAACTGCTTTAATACTTATCTGTTTGATGCGTTCCAATAGTCGAAACTTATCATCTAAGAAAGCTCTTTAACTTTTCTTTAGCCCATTCTTCCAAATTTCTAGCCAATCTTGAGTTATGAACTCTTTTGTGGTCATGGGTGTTGGAATTCAGATTTATTTGACAACCTTATCTTTCCATATCCTAGTTTTTCCTTTCTTTTCTCCAATTTCCATGTATATCTTATTTCCTAAATCTCTTAGAATTGACTTGGCATCTAATTAATCTCCATATATATCTTTAAAGCTTCACACTAAATAAATAATTAAACCCAATATGCTCTAAAAATAGTAATTCATTAAATCAAGACTAGAAATAGGAAAGTGCACTAATACATGTGAAAATCGAGTATTCAGACTTCTAAAACACTAAAAATGATGTCTCCAACTAATATAAAATCATCACAAATGGGGAGACATCAAGACCCCCAACTCAAAGTTGTATCGTGCCGATACAATAAAGATAAAAACAAAGGGAAGTCTCTAAATACATACCTAGGTCAACTAAGCATAGTGGGAAAGAAGATAGTAGAATATATAGAATAGACATAAAGCAACTACTCAAAAAATTTCATGTAATAATATTTACAAATTACATACCTGTACACTTCTCATATCCACAGTCAACACGGCTTGAATTCAAGATTAGATTAGTTTCGCAATGTTAGAAGGAGAGGAACTTTACTCAGATCGCCAAGGAGGCTATAGATTGTTCATCGAACTTCACTAGTATCCAAAGATCCTCTTAACTACTCTCTATTGGCTCAATCACTTCTAGATTACATAGCAAAGAATCAAAAGGTCTTTAAGGTTGTAATGTTGGCTTAGGGACAGAATGATAAGTATATTTGGATAATTTAGAGTGAGCTTTTGGCTCTCTCCTTACTAGCCATCAACAAATCGCCCTAGAGCTTGAGTTACTCTCATAAAACGTTTCTCACTCAACCCAATGATTTTTCTTGATACACAAGGTAGCATCCCCAATAACCCAATTAAAGCATAAAGATGTTCACATAAAAATTCCTCTTTGCCGGTCAAAATATATATATTCTTTTCAAATCAATTTTTTTTCTTTTGTATAGTTATGACTCTCTTTTTTGATGTTGAGATATCACGCTATTTTTCTCATAGATTTTTTTCTTTTCATGCTTTTTAGCTTTTTTCATTTGCTATTACCCCGGGAAAGAGTTACAATATAAACATGTGAATCATCATCTAAATAATAACAGAGCACAATTAATAAGCTCAAAAATCCCTACCCAATAATAATTCCCATAATGGTGGACCCACCACCCCAAACTCAAGCTCTAAAACAACTGTCTATACATCGCGATTCGAGTGCGGGTCATATGGAAAAGTCCCATAATCTAAAGGGATATGACTTATAATGTGGTTAATAAAAAGGCTTTAGAAAGGCTAGAATGGGCTGAGAAGGATATAAAATATTAAATGGACAGCAAGCTAAAAGGCAACAAGGGGCTTATGAAAGAACCGCCTTAATCACTTTCTAAACTATGCAATTTCGTCATTCTCTTACCTTTAGCACGTTCATCAAATGGGTTTATCAACTAGCTTGGATCTCATGGACTACAAACCACTCAAGGTTCCCTGAGATCGAACATACTTTCTATCGCATTGCTAACTAATCTTTTCTTTACTATCGATGTGTGTTTTTCAGCAAATACTGAAAGCATACAAAATAAAATAGCTCATAAACATACTACTTACTATCATTAATCTACTGAGCTTATGCTTTCAAGCTATTAAACACACTCTACATCTAATTCCCATGTATCAAAAATTTTAATTTCTACCTAAAAACAGAAAAATGGAGATGAGAGACAACGAATCCCCACACCCCCAACTCAAAAATGAGTCGTGCCCCCACGAATGGAAAAAGACTCGAAAACGAAATTAAAATTAGCAGATAAAGCATTTACAGAAATGGTAAGGAAGAAAGAGAGCATACTCTCGAGGCCATTGCCTCGTATTATCGACATCCAAGATAGGATTTGCTGGATCTTTCTTTAATTACTCAAGGAATGTCATTATGTGCACTTGATTGGCATTGATTTGTGCCACATCATTGGCTAAGGAATTTTGAGCTGCTTCGACTTTATTTAAACGCTCCTCCATCTTCTCTTGCCAACTATGCTCCTTTTCTTCTTTTGAGACTTGCGTAATTCCCGCTCCTCTCAAGACTTTCATAATCCAAGCATTATCAATATTGTTACTCTTTTTAAACTCTAGTTTCTCCTCTTTACCCAAAATCACATTCGCTTTCCGTAAAACCAAATAGCTCAGATGGCAAAACAATTACAGCAGCGTCCACAAGGACAACTACTCAGTAATACAGAGGCCCCTATCCAATACGAAGATTGTAACGCTATTTTGCTCAGAAGTGGTAAGAAGCTCCCACCACCTCCTTTTCCCGTTATGAAATAAAAATAAACAACTGTAAAAACAAAAACGGTGGAAGATGTGGTGGAGAAAGAAAGTGAATCAGAAACAGTTGAGGTGGAAGTTGAGAAACTTCTAGAAAAGCCAAAGAAGAAAGACGTTGTGGTGGAAGTTAATCGTCCTCCTCCACCTTTCCCCTCAAGAGTTCAGAAGAAGGGAGATAAGGCTGAATATCAGAGATTCCTGAATGTGGTGAGTAAGCTTAACATTAATGTGCCTTTATTAGAAGCTATCAAGGATGTACCAAAATATTTGAAATTCCTGAAAAGAGCTCTCACCAACAAACGTTAATATCTTGAGAATGAAATGATAGGTCTGCCAGAAGAATGTAGTGCGATATGCCAAAGTAAGTTGCCACCTAAATGACTTGATCCTTGGAGTTTCACTATTCCTATTTCTATTGGTGATGAATTGCAAGGGAAAGCTTTATGTGATTTGGGTGTCAGTATTAATCTCATGCCTAGATCAATTTTTTAGAAGTTGAAGATAGGAAACGCGAAACCGACCTCTATGGTCTTGCAGATGGCTGATAGATCCCTCGCACATCCAGAGGGAAGAATAGAAGATGTCCTCGTCAAGGCAGGTACTTTAATTTTTCCTGTTGATTTTATTATACTTGATTACGACGCGGATAGGAAAGTTACCATCAACTTGGGAAGACCATTCCTAGCCACGGGGCGTACTTTTATTGATGTAAAGAATGGAGAATTAATCATGCATATTCAGGACGAGGAGGTAAAGTTTAATCTTTTTAGGCCAATAAAGTTTCCATATTCCAAGGAGGAATGCTTCGGGTTGGAGACCATTGAACAAGGCAAGAAAGAACCAACCAAGGTAGTGGAAATCTTAGGAGTGGAGGAGTAAAATCTAAGAAAGAAACCACCTAATAAATCTCCTCCAGATCCTGAAGAAAACCCACACCTTGATCGTGCAAAGAAGAAAGGTAAGGAACGTGCCATGAAAGTGCCAAAATAACCTAAGAAAGAAAGAAAGAAGAAGAAGATCAAAGTAGAAGATGAAGTCTCATTGAAAAGGCATGAACCTCCTCCAAAAGCGCGTAAATCCAAAGGTTCTTGGCATTGACTATTCACGGTCACACAAATTATCTCTGGGAAACTAGTTTGAATCAAAGCCAAAGGATGCAAATTTCGAGTAGAAAATGTTGATAACCTCACTCACTGCTGGGGAGGTTATGTTAAGGAATGATTACAAAGGTAACTAGTCGAGCTAAACGATGTTAAACAAAAGCCTTTTCAATTGTATATTAGTTTATTGCTTTCATGTCTTTTAAATTCTTAGTGTGAATTAGAGTAATTTTTAATGTTTAATTTTTAATAAATGAGAAAGGTTGGTGTTTCTTATGATTACAAGAGTAAAGGTCATGAGTTTTGGGTAGGTAGAACAAAAAAGAATAAAAAATATAGTTGTCAAAACAGGAGACAACAGGGAACCCGGTTAAGGAGCTGTAGCCCCCCAAAGTTTCTGACCTATGCGGTGGAGACACAAGGTGTTAGATTTGTCTAGATTCGCGCCCATCGATAGCCACCAGGAACCCGATTATCAGTAACTTCAGAAGATCATAACTTAATGCTCAGATGTCGGAATTCGGATTTCTTTGTGCCTAAACCGCATAACTTTTGAGCTCTATCCAATAGTGAAGTCAAAAAGTTCAAATGAACAGCAAAATGTTTATGACATGTGCGGTGGAAATGCAATTCGTGGTGCAAAGGAAGAAAAACAGAATTTTAAGAATAAATGGTACCTCGAATGGAAATTCTGAGTAGTCCAATGGATCGGGAGCGCAATTTCCAATAAAAATGAGTATAAAGTTCGCAAGAATTCAAGGTGTAGGCAAGGAGAAATCGAAACAATTAGATGAAAATTTTCTGCGCAAATATGCAACACTTTGCGTCCAGCGAGTTGGCTATTCGTGCGCGAATACCCAACCCGTTTTTCACAAGTCGGGAACCTGGTTTCGAAAGCCAACTCTCTGACCTCCGCGGTGGGAACGCGACCTACTTTTTGCGTCTGAAAAGAAAAAATCAGAACCGGGTACCTGGTTTCCCAAAACGGGCGCCCGGTTTCCGTCTGCGAAAATTGACCTAAACCTTGAGGAAACCTTATTTTTCCCTTTCGTTTGGCCTCCCACAAATAAAACACCATTGATGACGAACCAAAGCTTCAAAAACATAAAAATTCCATCATCAAAACACCAAAATATCACCAATCCTTCTCTCTAAACATCATCCAAACACAATCATATCATAAATCTTCCCAAAACACCAAAGAATTCATATTTTTATGCAAATCATTTTCTTCACCAAAGCTTAAAGTTTATCCATTAAAACCTTTCCCAAACCTTGAAATATTTATGACCCATCTCAAACTACACCATAATTCATATCCATACACCTTCAAGAACACCAAAGTTACAAATTTCATCCAAAATTTTTGAGAGTTCTTGAAGCTTTGAGTTTGGGGTCATCAGAGATGACCATGAAGGTTGGGAAATGTACGAAGAACATGATGAAGAAAGAAAATTGGGTATTGAGGGAAAATTTTCGTAGAGGAGATGATGATTTAGAAAGCTAGGAAAAGATGAAGACTTGGGAAATTTGACGAAGAGTTCGAGGTAATGAAGAACACTTTATTCAAGATGAACGCAACAAGTAGTGATCTTTAAAGCTTGATAAAGAAGTATTCGGAACCTCAACTTGAGACTTCATGTAATCGGCCTCGTGCCAATCTAGATATGTTTTCCTATCCTTTTTTCATTTAGTAGTGTATATTAGTCTATTTGCACTATCGAGTCTTTTCGAGTCGTGGGGACACGACTCATTTTTGAGTTTGGGGTGGGGTTCGTTGCCTCATCCCAATTATGTGTTATGTGTTTTAATTGCTTTCAATAAAATTAGTTGAGGGTCGCGTTTGAATGTAGAATATTTTAAATGTCCACATTAAGCATACTTTTGATAAATATATGATAGTAAATAGTGGACTTTAGGGGTTAGTATAAAACGCAGTTTAATTGCATGCAAACATAGGTAATTGATTGGAAGAATTAACGAACAATGCAAAAAAAGTAAACTTGTACTTAAGGAAATTATTTGGTTTGTAGAACGTGACATCCAAATAAGTAGAGAACCCACTTAGATATGAACTAGAGGCAAGATGTGTAACTAGGAAAATGATAGGGGCAGTTCTTTGTTAGCCATTTGAGACCTTTTTAGCCTTTTATCCCATGAATTAATTTTATCCTTCTTAGCCCAATTTTATGCCTTAAAACCTTTCTTTTGTCGCCACGATATAAACCCATATCCCCTTAGTTGATTAGGCATTTTCATATGACCCGCACTTGAATCACGATCCTGAGACTCGAGCTTGAGTTTGGGGTGGTGGGTCCATCTATGGGAATTACGTTGGGAGGGAATTATATGTGTTTCTATTGAAACACAATGTCAGATGATATTATTAATTGTAACACTTTGCCGGGATTGAAAAAAAATTGTCAATACAGTAAGAAACGGGAATCCGGCCATCACTAACCGGGAACCCGGTTATCAACTGTACAAAAAAAAAGAAAAAAAAGAAGAGAAAAGAAAAAAAAGTAAAGAAAGAATAAAATATCCGGCAAAGTGGAAATTTTTGGAAATCATCTTATATGTGTTGGGTTAACATGGGGATGCTAAATTAGTACGTCAAATGGGTTGAGTGAGAACATTATTCGAGTGTAAACTCAAGCTCGTGGACAGTTGTTGATGGTAAGTGAGGAGAGAGCCAAAAGCTCACTTCAAATTTACCAAATATACATACCACACCGTCCCTAAGCCTACGCAAAAATCGTAAAGTCCTCGTGATTCCTAGGTTCATAGTGAGTTTATAATTCAGCTAATAGGGAATATATACTAAGTGGAACGTTCAAAGCGAGTGAGGATCAATGAACACCCTATAACCATCATATTGAGATAAGTACAAGCGTAACCTTCTAGCATTGTGAAGTTAATTTTAAGATTGATATTATTTGGGTTTGATTTTTGCATGATAAGTGTATGCGTATATTAATTCCTAATTTTTGCTATATGAGATTTGTTTTAAGTCTTTCTTTGGGTGTATTTACTAGATTCTGCATTTCTGCATTCATCTTAGACCATTGTTTTTATTTTTACTTTGTCGGGACGACAAAGGTTTGAGTTTAGGGTCTTGATATCTCCTTTTTTGTTCTAGTTTTATGCCCTTAGGAGACATCATTTAGGTGAATAATTGACTACTATGATTGACTTTTAGTGTTATTTCGTTATATTTCATTTTCTCTCCTTGGAATTTATTATTTTTCATTTATAAAGCTTTTTCACGTTAAATGGGTTGTTTTTAGTGCAAATTTTATAGGTTCATGGATGCTAGGGAGCACCAATACAAGGAGAGGAATCGAGAATTGAAGTCTTAGATCGTGTGGAAAAGTCAAAGGTGAGAAAAGATTTCCCGAATAATTGACAAGGAAAGCTGCAAATCTGGAAGACTGATATTGATTGCTGATTTTGAGCGACTTAAACGAATCTGCAAATCACTATTTGATCTACACCTGAGTTGTACTTAATTCGTCTCTGCAAACGAATCCGATTTATTGGTTTATTACTTGGACAATCGTACACTTGCGGTTTGTGAGTCCTCAACTTTAGCATATTATTTTATAACACACAAGGACCCACCAATATCTAACCTCAAATCAAGATGATTTGAGTAAACAAAGATTTAGCTAACTATTACACGTGATTTCAACTTTTGAATAAACACCGAGATCAAACCCTAAGTTTGACTAGGAAGAGACGAGAGACTTTTCTGAAAAGAGTGAACGAAGAGAATGAATGAGGCTATGAAGAGATTTCTCTTTTATATGACACTAGTAAGTCACGAATCTCAGTCGTCCATCTTAATCACGATCAACGAGTTATAAGCTTTGTCGTATTACTTAACAAAACGACGTCGTTGAAAGTCCACGCGTATTAGTCAAATGGTCAAGCCTGGATATAAGAAAAACAATTGACCAAGTCAATTAAACCAAATCAGCAAAGTCAAACACACATCACACACTTCACATATAACAACAAAACTTGTGATTAATTTCTGGAACACGAACAAACTAGAAAGTTTTGTGTAATTTTTATTTTTTAAATGAAATATGAATCTCAAACAGAGGCAAAAGAGTTATACAAGAAATATTGAATCATATTCTTTGAAAGTATCAAAAATTCAAACAGATTATGTTTTGGAAAATGAAGCTATCGATGGCGGATGGATAGTGAAAACTGAAAAGTCTTTTTCTTCATATTTTTATTTTTCATTTTTTCAAATCTTCTCAATGTCAGTATATGAAGAGTTTTAGAAAAAAATGGGCCCCTCTTAAACTTGGGCCCTAGGCGGTCGCCCAGATTGCCCAGGTATATGGTCGGGCCTGACCAAATGTTGAGAAAGATGTGATTAACAAGAAAAACAATGTCAATAAAAATTATCTATTAAACCGACATGGCTCTTGAAAACATCAAGAAATCTCAGTTGGATCATTCGAAGGGTAATGTATAGGGGACACACTGTAAAATTTACCCAAAACGCAAGTATACCGACCATGCATGGATGTAAACCAACCAACATCGGGAAACATTTCCCATCAATATACGTGTCATATGAAACTTAAAACTGAAAAACAATAAAAGAATGGCTTAAGTCCTTTACCAAACAAGTTTTTTGATCATTAAGCATTATAAATTTCCATTTCAAACCCAACACTTGACTATATAACCAAATAATTTACACACGTATCTCTAACCCATCTATATTTCTACAATAAAATTATACTGGCCTTTGAAGAATCAGATTCTGTAAATAAACAGATAATATCATTAGGCTTCTTGTGAGAGTACTTATATAGTCTTCAAAGTACCATTTTGGATAAATTGTTCCAACACAAACAATGAACTCCTATTCAATCATTCAATACTTAATCCATATAAAGGCGTATATCAACGAAAACTGATGTTAATTATGCGAGATAGAAACACAATGTCAAGAAAACACCCTGCAAATTTAGAATTTTAGATAATTTATATATGCAGTGATAAGTAAAGAATGGACATATAAAAGTTGCACACATGAATTGACTTTCAATAGATGACAATTGACACATTTTAGACAAATATATTTTTAATATTGCATAATAGATCAGAGGGGTTCTTCCGCAATCTAAATTTGCAAGGGATCACTTAGCCAAATCTACCACCGTTTTTGGGTAATAGGTCCATGTATGTCACATTACTAAAAAATTGGGTTAATAAATAATTAGGGTTAATGCTCAATAAACCCGGGTCTTGTGTACTATTACGTAACTAGCACAGTCATTTTTATCCTTCTTAAGAGATCTTGGGTTCACTTCTGATTGACGACAACAAATTTAAATTAATAATAAAGAAATTGTACAAAAATATCATAAAAATGAGCTATTAATTCTTTTAAATACTGAACAATGCAATTATATTTATCCGATAATTTTTTTATAATAAAACACAGTGTGAGTTAAGGGAAAATTCTCAAAACTGTAAAAGTTGAGTTTCAGAAAAATTCCTAAAGTTGAGTTATGAGAAGAAAATTCCATAAACTCGAAAACCCGAGTTATAAGGGAATTCTCATAACTGATAAGGAAAAAGTAATAAGTTGAGTTATGCATCATAACCGTTTTATCTTTTACTTGATGATAATATGAGTTTTAGAAATTTTCTCATAACTCAACTTTTTGAGCTTTAGGAATTTTTTTGAAACTCTACTTTTTGAATTTTGGAAATTTTTTTCAAAACTCAAACTATTCTTTACTTCAAAGATAAAATACATAAAAGATATGGCTTTTAATACTTCACAAACAATAAAAAAAACTAAAAATATACAAAGATACAGCAAAAGAAAAGAACAATTTGAGTTTTGATATTTTTTCCATACCTTAGGCTAAGTCCAATAGGACCCCAATTGTAGCAAAAAGCTACAATTGGGGGTTGAACAATGAAAAAAATCAACTCCAACAGGTTCCCAATTCTGGCTAAAGCCAGAATAGGGATCCCTATTCTAAAGAAATGTTAGCCACATGTGGCTAACCCCAATTCAACTTTGCTACATTTTTTTTATTTTTTCTTTCAATTTAAATATGTTTATTATAGGGTCAATGACCCAAAAAATCAAAATAATATTATACTTGCCCCAAAGAATCATTCATTAACTTACTATTATAAGATTATATGTTTACCCGTCAAGGACGATTCCCGTCAAGGACGATTCCCATCAAGTACGATTCCCGTCAAGGACGATTCCCATCAAGGACGATTCCCGTCGAGGACGATTCCCGTCAAGGACGATTCCCATCAAGGACAAAATTTAGTTAATGATGTTATTGGGAAGAAATTTTGTCATTGATGTTATTGGGCTGAAAATAATATTATTTTGATTTTTTGGGTCATTTTCCCTTTATTATATATATAATTAAGTTTTAAAAAATAAATTATTCAAATATCAATATTATGTATGTAAATATTTTTATTATAAGTTTAAAGAATTCAATAAAAAAATTATAATTATTAGAAAAATTATTAATTAAGAGATTTTAAAGATTTTAATAATCAAATTAAGTGAAAAAAATTATATCTTCATAATTTATTAAATAGTACTAATATTTTAATCTTATTGGATGATGAAAAGAACTCGTTTCAATTGAAAAAAAAAATCGTTTGATTATTCTGTTGAGAATTATAATTTTAAATATTAACATTATATTTTTTCTGTTTCAAATATTTTTTACAAATATAAAAGTAAAATAGTAAATAAATAATTGTATGAAAAACTTAAAAATTAATTAATTAATTTATTTAAGAATTTTTTTAATTAAAATTAATGTAAAGTTTTTTGAAATTGGGGGTTAAAATTGGGAAGTTGTTGGAGTAGAGTTGTTTTATAAGGTTAATATTTGATAGGGAATATGGGTTTGACTCCCAATTCTAGCAAAATTATTAGATAGCTGTTGGACTTAGTCTTAAACTGTTATTTGAATTTAAAATTTGAGTTTTGACTTCAATTCTAAGTACTTATGCTGTTAGGTCTATGATTCTTATTTTATTAGTTCACGTGTTCTACGTGTATTCCTTGTGATTAGTTCATATAGGAGGATGTGGCCGAATGCTTGCAAGAAGCATTGTCTAGAAAAAGTTTAAATATAAGGGTTGTTGTACTAGTAAGTGCCTCCTCTTTTTTTTCTTATTATTCCCTGCTAATATTTAGTTACACCTATCATATTTGTATAATTCCTGTATGATAACCTGTTTGAATTACTTTTAAGTATTTAGAAATTATGTAACTAAATAGCTTCTGAAGTGTTGTTTCATGTTGTGAGCAGATAAACGATATTGTGGGAACTTTATATGTGGGTCATTACCATAATAAGGATACAGTAAAATCAGACTTATTTTATGAGATCCTTTAGAAACAGTAGAAAGTTTTGCTACTGGGAGTTGTAAATGGAGGAGATAGGGAAGGTCGATAGAGGTTGTGATAAAAAATGACACAAAGAAAAGAATCAAAAGTATGGTATTTTTTATGGAGAAGTAAATAACGATTGTGGTGAATGAAAATAAAAAGAGAGAATAGAGATAGATAGTTGGCCTAGTGGTTAGGTTACTCCGCAGAGACCAAAAGGTCCTGGGATCGAATCTCATTGGAGTCAAAATGACTACGAGTCCAAAGTGGCTCTCCCATGTATTCAAAAAAAATAAAAAGAGAGAATAAAAAATTTATTGGACATTAATCCAATCAAAATGAAGATTTTAAAAGATCGGGAGGAAGCCAATAATTTATAATTAAATATATCTTTTTGTTTTAAAGATAGTTTTTTGTATATATAATCTTTTTAAAAAAAAATCGAAGCCATCCCCCCTCCCAACCATAAGGTGCCTCTGCCCCTATCCCGTCTCCATTTTTTTAATTGTTAAAAACTTTATAAGAATTTATCTATTCTTTTATCATTCATATAAAAATATATATTTGTTTTTTTATCTAACTCTTACATTTTTTTTTCGGACGGGTACATATATTACAAAAGATCCCAGGACCATAAAATTACCTAATGCCTAGCTTCGAGAACCTGTCAGTGAAAACGTCAAGAGACAAATATCCGTCAGTTGGCCTATGTCTGGCTACTTTTGCTAGATGATCAGCACTTGCATTAAACCTGCGGGGAATGTGTTTGAAGAAAACTGGGCCCGATTCCCCAACTAGTTTATGAATATGTCTAATGAAAGGTCGAAGATCTCATCTAGCTGCCGACACTTGCTGAATACCTTGAATCAAGTCAAGGTTATCCGAGAGAAAAGTTTTCTCTCGTTGTGGCCATTGTTGTCCAATTTCCAATGCCTTAATAACGGCCAGAGCTTCCCCTTCAACGATGGTATTACAGTTGTCCGTTGTCATATACTTTACCCTTAATCCGTCGTCTTTATTTATTTGCATAATTTCAATCCCCGTGGGGAGATGTGCTTGTGTAAAGGACGCGTCACAAGTAAATGTGAGCGTTGTGGTACAGTCGAGACTCGTACTCCCAGAGATTGGCGTCATGATATTTTCGAGATTTGAATGTTTCCTGTTGAACCAGTTTGGACCAAAGTGTTCCTGGATTTGAGAATTAGTAAGGCGAATCACTAATTCTGGATCGATATCTGAATTATTACCGACTTTTCATTTTTGCTTTCCAAATATTCCACAGCATCAGCAAGATGTAGGAAATGACAACCTCCTTTTGCCATCCTCCTTTCGTATATATTTCAACCATTGTTAAAAACCAGTGGCCCACGTCCAGCTCGACGTTGTCCACATGTATCTGTAGAGCCGATCCTGCCCAGATGAGTTTTGATACCCCACAATTGAGCAGTAGATGTTATGTTGTTTCCTGTTCTGCATTGCACCAGCGACAGTTGCTCTGGATTTCACATTTCCTTTTTTCTAGGTTTGCACCTGTCGTGATTGCGTTATTACAAACTTTATAAGAAAAGATTCTGACCTTTGTAGGTACATTGGATCCCCAAATTGTTTTCCAAAGAATATCTGCCACCGGTAAACCGGTTGATTGATGCGGTTCCTCGAACACAGCATGATCGGTAAGAATTTTGTATCCCGTCTTCGTAACATAGTCGCCATTCTTGGCATATGGCCATATGAACTTGTCAGGAGCTTCAGTCGAGAAGAACCTTGTTCGGAGTATGACTGGAATAATAGGGGCGGGGAAGAGATCACAAATTAATTCTGTATTCCAAGTCGAAAGATCTGCATTCCAGAGTTCATAGAGTTTTTCTAATTGTCAACCCTGTGGACGTTCTAACTTCCACGGCGTATCTAACCATTTATCATTCCAAATATTAATCGATTTACCGTTACCTATTTGAAATCGGCCATATTTTTTGAGGATATCTCGGCCTTCTATTAAGCTAGCCCAAGACCAAGTTCGAGATTGTCTTAATTTGACGTCGAGAAAAGTAGTTTTCGGAAAATAAATACCTTTAAGTAAGCGAGCTGCTAGCATGTCAGGATTGTTTAGGATTCGCCACGCCTGTGCTGCAAGTTAGGCCGTATTCATACGCTAAAAGTCCTTGAAGCCCATGCCGCCAAGAAGTTTGCTGACAGCTAGTTTTTCCCATGCTAGCCAATGTATTCGAGATTTTTCACCTGAATTCCACCAAAAAATCGAAATTGCCGATATTAATTTATTACAAAAAGTAATTGGAAACGAGAAGATTGACATAGAGTATGTGGGAAGAGCCTGGAGAACTGCTTTAATGAGGACTTCTTTTCCTCCTTCTGACAAAAGGTGTGCTTTCCATCCCTCTGTTTTTCTAAAAAGTCTTTCGGCAATCCATTGTAGTGCTTCAACCTTTGACTGCTTATGACACAATGGTATCCCTAGGTATTTTCTAAGATTTTCCTTTTCCTGTATCTGTAACCTGGTTGTGACTTGTTGACGTATGGCATCCGGAGTTTCTCTACTAAAATAAATGGAAGATTTGTTGTAATTTATTCGTTGTCCAGAGGCCGTGCAATACTTTGTTATACAGTCTTCGAAATGTTCAACCTCATTGCCATCTAGAGTTAGAAAGAAAAGCGAATCATCTGCAAATAACAAGTGAGAATTAACTGGACAATTTCGTGTTATTTGTATAGCCTTGAGATCATTTCGGCTAATCTTTGTGTCAATTCAGCTGATAAGCGACTCGGTCATTAAGGAGAAAAGGAACGGGGATAGGGGGTCACCTTGTCTTAATCCCCGTTGTGGTTTGAATTTTTGTAATCTTTCACCATTAAAATTTAATTGAAAAGTAACTGAAGATAAGCAATTCGAGATCCATGTGATCCATTTTTCATGAAAACCTAGTTTCTTGAGAACTAGATGTAAGAAATCCCAGTGTACCTGATCATATGCCTTAGCCATGTCTACTTTGATCGCCACCATTGGTTTTGCATTCTTTCGTTTCTTTTTCATGTAAAAAGAAACTTCTTGTGCCACCAGTATATTGTCTTGAATGGCTCGGCCTTTGATGAAGGCTGCTTGGGTCGGAGATACAATGACTTCCATGAATTCCTGTAATCTGTTAGCTAATATTTTCGATATAATCTTATAACCAAAGTTAACACAAGATATGGGCCTGTAGTCTCCAATTTGTTCCTGAATGTCCCCTTTGGGTATCAAGGTTATAAGAGTTTCATTTAAGGTGTCGAGAGAGATATTATTATTAAAGAAATCCTGGACCATGAGAAGCACATCGTACTGAATGATGTGCCAATATTCCTGATAGAACTTACCATTTAGACCATCTGGTCCCGGCGCCTTGCTTGGAGACATGTCAAAGACCGCTTTCTTTGTTTCCTCCATTGTCGGTTGTCTAAGAAGTTCCTCATTCATTTCCAGTGCTTCATTCATCCGGTCTTGGTTACATTCTTTAAATAGGTTCGCATAGTGGTGCTGAAATCCATTCCGAACCTCCGAAATCTCATCAACCCAAATCCCTTGGTGATTTTTAATCCGAAGTATCCGATTCAAATTCCGCCGACTAACGGTTGCCAGGAAAAAGAATTTTGTATTTTTGTCTCCATATTTGAGCCAGCTTTTCCGTGCTCGATCGTACCAGTATTGTTCTTCTGCTTCGTATGCTTTTTTGATTTCTTGTTTAATGATTACTTGTTCTTCTAAAATTTGTCTTGTCACGGGTTGCGTTTCGAGATGGAGTAATTTCTCCGTCAAACTTTTAATTTTTAGAGCGTTGTTGTGGAAAGTACGTTTACTCCAAATAGTCAGTGAATTAATTGTGTTGTCTCTTTTATCCAGAAAAATTGGCAAAGAGGCCTCGGAGCCAGGATCTCCCCAAGCCTGTGTGACCACCTCTTTCCATTGTTCGTGTTCAATCCACATAGACTCGAATTTGAACCATTTCTTCCCTTGAAACCTAAATCGATCAGTATGTAAGAGAAAAGAACAGTGGTCTGACCCGAGTGCTGGTGGGACTGTAACTTGAGCACCTGGGAACCTAGTCACCCAATCATTAGAGGCAAATGCCCGATCAAGTTTGAACTTGACGGGTTTATCAATACTACGATTAGTCCACGTAAAATAACTACCTCGAGACGGAATCTCAATAAGACCATTATTCGAAATAAATATATTAAATTCGTGAATGTGATTATAATTAGGGGACGTTTTACTAAATTTCTCAGACGCACTTAAAATATCGTTAAAATCCCCAATTAAAACCCAAAGTTTATTAACATTATTATTCCAGATAGAGATATCATCCCAAAGTTCTAGGCGTTGGTCAAAATCGTTCGGAGCATGAATACACACTAAATAGTAGGAAAAAGACTGATCATTAATATGCATGATTACATAATGCTGATTAGACATAATAATATCAAGCTCCGCATGCCAGATAACCAAAATGTTGCCGGAATGATAAGCATTACCGACGGGGTCTCTAATAAAATTATTAGCGTAGTTAAAGTTTTTCAAAACATCGGGAGCATCCTTAGCGCGTAGCATGGTTTCAAAAAAACACGCGACTCCTGACTTAAACCTATTTACTACGGACTTAAGACTAGAAATCGTCAGGGAAGCCCGTATACCCTGACAGTTCCACACTAGCGTATTCACTGAATATCCTCGGACGTCTTGGGGACAGTCCGGATATCCCTTCTAGCCATTCTATCCTTTTTCTTGTTTTTGTTATTATTATTAAAGCAATACCCAATCGTACTCTTAATAGTAATGTTCTCAATACCTTCATAGAAATCAAATATCACATAAAAGTAACAAAACTTACCTTCGAGAGTTTTGAGTCCGATAGTAGTGTAGTAATTCATATATTTGATGTAATAAACCTTGGCCAATTTTTTGTCAATTTGTTTTTGTTTATTCCAGCCATCGATCTTATATCGGCCATTGATTGTAAAGTGTAGATTTTTCGAGAAAAAAGTGTTCTTCGTTGGGATGTGAAGTGCAGTAGGAGGGCGCTGAAGCCCATCTGATGCACATCCTTTAAATTGTTCACCGTGTACTTTCTCTATCTCATGTTGGATAATTTCTATCATCAAAATTGTTTTCCTCAGTATCTCATCAACCCCGTCTGTATTCATATTGATGTCTTCTCCCATCAAAAGCTCGATCTGGTGAATCCACCGGAGTGTTTCCCAGAGTTCCGGCGACGCAACTGTGATAATGCGTTTTTCCTTCTGACACCCTTCAACCAGTATTTCATTCACACAAACAAAATACCCATTCCCTGTATCATATTAGACCCCATATTGCTACTCCAACTTTCCTCTGTATTTATATATTTCTGTATCTTTCGGTGGTCCTCAAAGTTCCCATGTTGAATTAGAACATATTTATCGTATTTTGTCTTCATATTAGTTCTAAGTAATTTAATATCTATATCATATTCCATCTTGTTATGACTGTAAGTTGTATATCTAGGTCCGAATTTCGCTATAGTATATAGATTTTTGCTGTTAATCTTTAGCTTTATATTAGAATTATGTGTTCTATTCAAAAAGTTGTCCTTAAAAGTGTTTTGAATCCATCCCCTGTTCCTGAAACATACGTTCTTGCTTTTGTTCAGTAGTCTCTGATCCTCCAGCCTATTGCTATCCAAGATATTAGTATACCAGTAGGTAACAAATAGAGACCTTACAGAAGGAGTATCATATAACATGTTATTACCCCTTTTAATAGATTTAACCAGTTGGTACTTTAGATTCCAATTTTTGCTATCAGCCATATTACCCTTATGTGATTTACTGATATCATGTATCACCGAATTTTGAAACATATAGAAACTATAAAGAGTCAAACCTGTACCCCATATTTCTTTCGTGCTCCTCCTTCTATTTCGGTTATCTTTTTGTTCCCCTTCCTTCAGCAAGAAGTTGATGGTCTGTTGTATTTCTTTTCCTGTTCCGTAGCTGTGAACCAGTCGAGACTCGTTGTTCTTCTTCAGGATTTCAACTTCCCAAAATATATCTATGAAGAGGGTGTTCTCAGTTTGTAGGTTATAGTGATCATCTATAGAAGATAATTTCGGAAGCTTGTCTAATGAAAAGCGCACAAGGGTTCGTGAAAGGATTCGATTCCAATGAAAACTAGAAGAGAAACCATAGTGTGTCTTATATAATAGCATCGAGAGTGATCCGATGTTTTTCGCAGCCAAGCTCGGTATTGGGCTATAGAAAATCAATGAAACACAGCTCCTAGGAGAAGATAGACCCATGGTGATGATATGGGGGTTAGATATATGATCAAATCACGTTAAAGTTATTCTGATTGTATGGATGTTACCTTGATTTGCTGTAATAGATAAAGAAGGTTGGAAAGGGATAAGTGGAGAGGATAAGCTTCAAAAAGTCGAGAGTAATAATAATGAGTTATAAATAACTCTTACATTTTAATAAGAATTTGATATGGTTGAACAATTAAAAAACAAAAGAAAAAATAATGAATAACAATTAAACACTTCACAAATATCTTTTTTTTTGGACAAATAAAACAGACTGTTCATCCGATGACCATCTTGGTGAAACTGCGATTGAGATCGATAAATGATTCCTCCCGGCAGTTGGCTCTATGTCTAGCTTTTTTGGCTAAAGGTCTGCAAGACTATTCATCTTTCGCGGTAAGTGTCGAAAGGATATCAGTCCTGCCTCTTCCGTTCTCCGCTGGATTTGACGGATAATCGGTTGAAAAGTCAATCTTGCCACTGACATCTGCCAAATACCTTGTATAAGCTCAAGGTTATCATATAGAATTAATTTATGTGTATCTTTATAATCTTTGAAAATATTAACTGCTTACAGCACTGCAATTGCCTCCCCTTTCAAAACTGAATTACAAGAAGCGGTTGTAGTAAAGTGTCTCTTAACTCCGGTCCTGCGATCTTCTTGAGAGATTATGATGCCTGTTTTTTCATATTTTGTACAAAAGATGCATCACATTTGAAAGCAATGTCTTCCGTCGTTTGAGTAGTTAGATTTTGTACTTATTGTCGATCATTCGAGTGAGTCTAAAGATTTTGATGTCTTTCCCAATGGTTACCATGTAATTCTTTCATCAGATAATGAGTGATACGAAAAATATGATCAACATCAATCGTAACATTTTAGTGAATGGTTTTCATCTTCTCTTTCCAAATGTTCCAAATTAGAATGAGAATATAATGAGGTTACCTTGTTTTTATCCCACCCTCCTAAAGTGTAGGCTTCAATGATTTCTTGGATCCGTTCTCCCATGTTGTTTGTTTCTTCCATTTGAAATTTGATTTGTAAAGTTGATGCCGCCCAAATTGTTTTGTTGATTGTGCATTGTAGGAGTATGAGTTCTGCCGTTTCTTTTTCTTTTTGACACCAAGGGCGAAAAGGTGAATCGGTACATTTCATTTCATACAAGTTTGCTACAGTCGGGATAGCATTGTTGCACGCCTTCCAACAGAAGATACGAATTTTTTAGGAATATTAGCATCCCAAATAGTTTTCCAAAGGGATGGTTTAATATTATCCGTGCTCGTCGCTGTTTGTGGTTTATTTAGGACTGCAAGATCTGTGAGGATTTTATATCCTGTTTTCATAGTATAGGTGTCGTCTTTAAAATGTGGCCAGATAAATCTGTCTTCTTGATCAGGGTTAAGAATACGGTTTTTTGTGATTTCCGGGATTAAAGGTTGTGGAAAAAGTTCATCCAATGTTTCTCTATTCCATTATGTATCATTATGTTTCCATAATTCGTGAACCTGTGACAAAGTACAGTTTTGTGGTCTTTCAAGTTTCCAAGATGTTTCAATCCATTTAACATTCCATATATCCGTCTTCTTCCCGTCTCCTATTTGGTATATTCCTTGTTGTTTTAAGAAATCCCGCCCTTCTATAATACTTTCCCAACTCCAAGTTAGAGTTGGGATAGTAAATACCTTTTAGAAGTTGAGCAGCTAAAGTGTTTGGATTGTGCATAATTCTCCACGTTTATGCTCCGAGAAGGGCCGTGTTCATTCGTTTGAGATATCTAAAGCCAATGCCTCCTAATAATTTTCCTACCACAAGTTTCTCCCATGCCATCCAATGAATTTAGATTTTTCCCCAAGAACTCCAAAAGAAAGTAGCGATTGCTGAAATCAATTTCTTACAAAAATTAATAGGGTAAGAAAATATAGACATAGTGTATACATGGATAGCTTATAGAACTACTTTGATTAGAACTTCTTTCCCTCCATCGGACAACAGTTTTGCTTTCCATCCTTCAGTTTTTGAAAACAATTTTTTTGTGATCCATTCAAGAGCTACAATTTTAGATCTTTTGTGGCATAACAGTATACCCAAGTATTTCCCCAGGTCCTCCGTTTCCACCACTTGTAATTATTCCTTGAGTTGGTTTCTTAGTTCTGTAGGTGTATCTTTACTGAAGAAAATCGCTGAAGATTAGTCTTATCAATCGTTAAAAAGAACAAAGAATCATCTGCAAACAGTAAGTGAGAGATTTCCGGACAGTTTCTAGTTATTTGTATTCCTTGAATTTGTCCTAATTTGCTAGTCGATTCAATCAGACTGATTAAAGTTTCCGTCTTACGAGAAAAAAGAAACGGAGAGAGGGGTCTCCTTGTCTAAGTCTTCATCCTGATTTGAAAGTGGGTAATCTTTATCCATTGAAATTTATTTGAAAGGTTACCGATGTAATACAGTTTTTGATCCAGTTGACACATTTCTCATGAAAACCCAGTTTTGTCAGAAGACCTAGAATGAAATCCCATCGCACCTGGTCGTATGCTTTTTCCATATCAAATATCAACCCGGCCATATGTTTAGGGGTCTTTCTTTTGCGTGACATATAAAAGGATAGTTCCTGAGCTTAAGAATGTTGTCTTGATGGCCCTGCCCTTAATAAAAGTTGTCTAAGTTGGTAAGACTATATCATCCATAAACTGTTGTAGACGATTTGATAGCATTTTAGCTATAAGTTTGTATCCAAAAGTTAATACAAGAGATCGGTATGTAATCTCCCAAAAGTTCTTGAATATGACCCTTCGGGTAATCAGGGTATCGTTCATATTTTCCAAAGGAATATTGTTATTAAAGAAATTCTCAACAACTTTAAACATGTCGAATTTTATAATATCCCAAAATTCAGCATAGAATTTAATCATTTAGTCCATCCGGGCCCGGTGCTTTAGTTGGTGATAGGTTTTTTAGCGCGCATTCTAATTCGTCCATGGTAGGTTTTTGTATCAATATTTGGTTCATTCCCTCTGTTACTTTTTCAAAAATATCTAAAAAGAAACTCTATGCCCTTATAGTTCTCTTTCATTAAATATTATATTTAATTCTAAAACCATAACCCCACATTCAGATTAGTTACAATCATAACGCCATAAATAGGACTAGTTTACCCAAATATTTTCCCCCATCAATCTTGATCATCCACATGTACCCTATAAAAAGAGTTTTTAGATGCAAGAGATAGACCTCCCGTCCAAAACCTTTGGTCCACAAAATTTTAGAAACAGAATAATGAGAACAATACATTTTGATGCCAAAATTTTATGAACTTTATAAAAAGTTTAACTAAAAAGATCTATTTCATAAGGCTTAGCTTTAATAATCTAGTTTTGGTTTTGATTTTTGAGTAATGTTGGGTATCACCCAAAAAGTGATCACCCAAATATCACCTTCCTAGGTGGTCCAATTAAACTGTTTCATATAGGAGAGAGAAAAAAAAAGTAATCAGGAAAGAGAAACAGTTTAATTGGACCACCTAGGAAGGTGATATTTGGGTGATCACTTTTTGGGTGATACCCAGCATTACTCTTGATTTTTATACCTTTTGCTTGGGCTGAAAAGGGTTTCCCTTTGCTTTTCTCGGTGGGTACAACCCCACAATAAATTAGCTTTTCTAGTTTTTTTTATTTTAATTAATTTGTTTATTACAATTGTCCATCTAAAAGTACATATGAGTACAGACCCATCTCGACCATTTTGTAGTGGACTTCAACATCAATACTCAATATTTCTATGGAGATGCACCCATCATGACCAAAACCACATCATAACACTCTTCACAGCCCAACATCCCTAGTACTTGGGTTGTACCTGGTGGGTCCTAGGGTGTTATAAAATTAAGCGATAAATAAAGAGGAACCACTTAACCGCAAGTGTACGGTTGTCCCAAGTAATATATGACAATCAAGTTCGTTCTCAGAGACGGATTAGGTTCAACCCAAATATTAATCAAGTAGTAAGAATAATTGCTAAGCAGAAAATAAAAGATAAGAATTTTTGTTTGGTTATTGTAAATTAAAATTGCAAATAAAGTAAAGACTAAAATTAAATAAACAGAAAGGAAATAAAGAAAATAAACGACTAACTTCAGATAAGAGAGATACTTGAGTCTCGCAAAGGAATCCACTTAATCAATATAATCTATGCTATGTTTAAGGGTAGAATTGGAATTATAATATTAGTCGAGACTCTAATATCTCCTAGCCCCCTGTCGGGTGGACCTAGGAGCTATCCTAAAGTATCATAAACACCTGTATGGTTGAATATGCCTCTCCAGATGATATGAATTTACCTCTTTGGCTATGTAACTAGTTAAGCCTGTCGGTCAATAACGGACATTACACGGGTATTACCTAGATATGTATTCAAACCCCCCTGTCGAATGATCACTTCGCCACTAAAGTGAATAGCCCAAATACTAAAAGGTAATTCTAGTTGTTCCTAAAAGAATTAGTAATGAAAACAAAGTAATATCCAATACCTAAAACTCAATTCAGTTTAAATCTAAACAATCCCAAATTCAAAACATAGATTTATTAATTAAGGTTCATCCCTTTTATGCGATCCTCAAGTATACAGAAATTTAGCTCATAAGAAAATTATAGACTAACATAAAAGAAAAGGAATTCATGTTCAAATACAAAAGATAAATTATTAACCTAAAGGGTAGGATGACTGTTGATGGAAGAACATGATTCCTCCAGCACTTGCCTTCTTGCTCTGACTTGAAAACCTTAAGCCTCTTGTGCAATTCTCTGAAGTGTGTGAAAAGAGGAGGCTAAGGGGTGTATTTATAGGTGTTAGGAAACCCTAGGTCGAATTTACTTGGAGTGGAAGACAAGTTAAGAACTCTCAAATTCGTAGCCCTAAATTCTAGGAAAGGTAAGATTCTGCTGCTAATTTGATTTGGTCATATCTCATTCAATACTTATCCGTTTGAGGAGTTCTAATATATGAAACTTCTTGTCTTGGAAAGAGCTTTCTATTGGTGGTGCAGACCACTCGTCCAGATTCCTAGCCAATATTTAGTTATGGACTTATCTTTGAAACGTGGCTGGAATTTCAGATTCATAAGGCAGCTATATCTTTTCCTTCTTTGCATATATCTTTCCTAAATCTTCTTATTTCCATGTAAATCCTTTTTCCTTTACTCCTTTATCTTGACTTGGTCTCTAAGTAATTACCGTTTATCTTTTAAAGCTTCACATTAAATAAATAATTAAACCGCATATGCTTAAAAAGAATAAATCAATAAATCAAGAAATAGAAATAGCAAAGTGCACTCTAAAAACAGAAACTCAAGTAAAAATCATTTCCTAACACTCTAAAATACCCTAAGACTTTAATTCTCACTTCTCCTCCTTGGATTGGTCTTTCATGAAATTCAAGAACCTATCAACTTTGCATTAAAAATAGTCAAATTTACGCACAAAAGCTCAGAATCTGCAAATAGTTAATTTCCCAGGGGAGAAAGTGCAATATGATCAATTAAGCCTAAAATTCTATCAAATAAGTCATTTATTCACCTAAAAGGATGTCTCCAAGGGGCTAATAATTAGAACAATTAGGGAGACATCAGTACCCAACATGACCAAAACAAAAAATTAAACTCCACACAGCCCAATAACAACATAAAAAAACCAAATCTCATCAAACTCGATTATTAGAACAAAGAGTAAACACAAACACAAAGGGAAGATGGATAAAAAAACAAACCAAAAAGAAAACAAATCCAAATCGCTTCACACTCCCAATATTCGAATAAAACCCAACAACAACTCTTTGTTACAATCATGGTGGAGGAGAGGCGGTGATTGGGTTGGACCCATGATGCGGATCTGCTTGGATTCCGGGTTGTACCCATAGTAGAGGAAAGGCGGGCCTTCAATGGTAGGGCTGGACCTATGCTTCGGCAGTTTGAAGATGGATGGAGAATGGGACAACAATCGGTGCAGCGGCTTGGGGTATGGTTGGGCTTGGTTCGTAGATGAGTAGAATGGACCAGGATCGGTTTCCATGGCCCATTAGTTTTGGAATTGATGATGGGCCGTTAATGGCGGCATATCTCTTGTGCAGATGACCAGCGAAGGTGAGAAGACCACAAACGGCGGTAGGTGAGACCTGAGATGGAAGGTCAGTTAAGGCCTTCAATGGTGGAGAATGGCCCTGTACGACGTCGATTTCAGTTGGAGGAGAATGGAAACGCCGGAGAATGGACACGAACGACAGTGGAGAAGTTATTGGGCTTCATTGGCCTTCTGAGATCTGACCTTCAACGATGGAGAATGAGATCCAACGCCGCTAGTTTTTCTTGTGCCGGAGAAGAGCGGCTTGGTGTGATAGTGGTGGTGGTGAAGATCGTGGAGTTGGTGATGAAGATGGTGGAGAGCGGCTCTGTGAATGTGAGTCCGATTGGTGGAGAGGTGAGGCATGGATGTTGGAGAGCGGCTTTGGTAGTTTTTGCTGGAGAATGGTCATGACGGACGATGATGTTGGTGAAGGTGATGTTAGTGGAGATGGTGGTTATGGTGATGAAGAGAGGGTGTTGGTGATGGTGAGGTTGGTTGGATTCGTAAGTGAGAAGAGAGAGGGTATAAAGAAGAGAGAAGGGAGGAGGTTTTGGTTTTTGTTTTTCACGATACCCTGACGGGTTTACTGTTTAGGTTTTAGCTTCTTCACTGTGGTTAAAGGAGAAATGGAAGGTATATTTAGATTATCAACTATTCGAACCAGAACCGTCAGTCCACTCATGAGCCAAACCCAGAAGGGGATTTTTTTTTGTTTTGGACATCAAATAAAAGAAAATAACAATGGGTATAAAAAGAGGAAAGGAAAGGGGACTCTCATTATTCATTAGTCAGCGCACGCCCAGTTTTACCTTCGCCCCCGTGTCGTTGATAACTATGGGCAATATGTTCTGCGAGAAGAGAAAGGTAAACAAAATCAAACACAATTCTAATTTGTTTTCTGTTTTGAAAATAATAATTATTGATTTAATAACATATCTGTTTTCTTATATAAAAATATGATCTTTCTTGTTTTTTTATAAGAAAAAGAACCTCCTTCCACGTTCATTCATCCAATGTCCATCCTTGTGAGACTTCTTTGAAGATCAAAAGTTGTTCCCCCTCCTTTGTTGGCTCCGTTTCTAGCAAAGACAATGAGCTGTTATCCAAGTATGGTAAAGTCTGCTAGAATTGTAATGCTTAATGAGCTTAAGAAGTTAATTGATGCAAATCCACTCTTTTGTGAAAAAACTTATCTTCCTAGCTTGAAAAGTTCAAGGCTCAGGACACTTATTAACCAAAGGTTTGTTCTTTTTTCACTTTTCACTGAATCCAATTGTTTTTATAGGTAAATAATACATCACCTGTAACTAAACCTCTCATGGCAGGTTTACCTGGATTAGGTTCTCATGGTGTAAGTCAATAATAAGCCCTCTTATTTTTTTCTTCTACTAATTAGGGTTTTAGTTAGTTTGATTTTTTCTTTTGTGTCTGTTTTGTAGCCTTTTCAATCAGGTATGGGCCCACTTTCAGCATCTTCACTTACAAGATGGATGGCTACTCTACCTCAGGTTTCTCATCCATCAGGCTCTGCGGGCCCCCTTGGTTTCCCACAAAGTAACTTTTCTTTCTTATTACTTACTTGTTACTTTTGTACTTTTTTATTTGATCTTGATCGTGTATGTACATACATATGTTTTATAGCACTGTTATTAAAGCGTCCTAGAACTCCCAGTAAAACAATGTAATGATGCCACATGGCTCGTCCCAAAGAAGCTCAGAGCTCTCCGCAAAGACAATGGTAAAGATTAAAATAGCTTTATAGGTTGTTAAAGATTGATTTTTTTATCTTTATATGCTTCAGATTATATGCAAAATAGTAGAATTAGTTCAACATTCAAGATTTGAAACTATAACTACTGAGGGAGAATATCTTTTAGCTCCGTGTGTTTTCACATGATGTTTTAGTAGGTAAAAAATGAGTATTAATGGGCCTACAATTTTATCACCAGGTATATACCCTCCACAAGTCAAAGTATACGAATTGCGTGAACTCACACTCAAGTTCAAAACACATTTGATATCAGAAATCATTGATTTCGAGGTAATAATCTCTTTAAAAGTATGGTGTAAAAAAGTCTTTTCATGTTTTTGACTCAAGAATTTGTACTTGTACCCTAGGTATTAAGTGATGATTATTTGAAAGTGGAGTTTCGTTGTGCTGATAGTTTGATTTACCTTCACGCAAAATACGGAAGTCATTACAGTTTGCGTGTTAAGTATTGAAAATTACTTATTGGGCCCAACTAGAGTTGCACTTATTTAATTATCGTTTCAACTTAAACAAGATTTAGCGTATGATTGTTGGTCTTGTGACCTGTTTTGTGCTGCTTCATCACCAGATTTATACATAATTAACTTAGAAAAGGTTAAAATTTGTTAAATCTATTGATTACTCGAGACCTTTTGTGTCAATTTTTAATTTTTTTCCATACAGGGACAATTTCTTTCATCATTAAACACCGAATGTTGTATCTCGAAGGTTTGTGAAACTCATTAAGTAAACTTTATATTTTTTATTGATGGTTTTCTTGAATATTTCGATATGCGATCAAAATCTTAAATTGGTAAATAAATGTTGTTAATGGTGTTGAGCAAGTAAAAATTTGTATATTATAAAGATTGGAGGACCTTAAGGGTAAAATCTGAAATGTGTAAGTAGTGATGGAAGGGTATGCTGGAATCTCGTTATTACATTGTTAGTCCTTTTATAAAGAAATCCCAAATTTTCATGGCTTCAAGTGTTGTAAAAAATATATATATATATATATATATATACTTATACTTGATTTCTTTATTTACTCTAACTTTGTTTTTTCTTTCTTTTTTCTCAGCTTTCACGATTCTTGCAAGAATTTGACTTAATGGATATTTAGAAATGAAATTAGTGGTAAGCTTTTACAAATTCTTCATCTCTGATTCCATTTTTTGCTATCTAGTTATTCTATATATCTTTTATATCAGGAAAATCATGGATAAGAAAGATGGTGTTAATGGTGTTGAGCAGGTAAACATTTGTATATTATAAAAATTGGAGGACCTTAAGTGAAAAATCTGAAATGCGTAAGTAGTGATGGAAGGGTATGCTGAAATCTCGTTATTACATTGTTAGTCCTTTTATAGAGAAATCCTAAATTTTCATGGCTCCAAGTGTTGTAAGAAAATTTTTGTAAATTTCTATCAAGATTAACCTCCAAATCACAATACTCAAGCACCAGAAATAAAGACAATAAAGCAAGAAAGTAAGAACACAGATTTCATCGTGGTTCAGTCCAAATCAGACCTACATCCACGTTGAGCTCCGATGAGAGGTGCTCGGCTACTAGAAATCACAAGAGATACAATATTTCAAATCACCTTACAATACACAACCACTTAATCGAATGAATACCACTTCTAATCTAATTCTCGAACCCTAAACTGATGAATAAGGCTATCTAGTGATTAATCAAGATGATTATCACAAATTACACGAGATATTACAACCAAGAAGCTATCTAATCGATTACAAGAAGAATCAGAGATTGATCTTCTACAAACTAGGGTTTAGAGTATGAGAGAGGCATGAGAGAACGCAGAAGTTGAGAGAGAAGGGTTATGACTTCGGTCAACCCGTGTTTCCTTATATATGAGACAAACGCCAAGAGCGAATGAGAGCCATCGGATGATAATAAGATCAAACGCCCGAGATTAAGCCACGTCAATAAGTAATCAGCCAATCAGAATATAACACTTCACTTAATATATATCCACCTAATGTATATATATTCTTCAATCTCCACCTTGAAGTGTTGATCCTCCTCCTCCACCTGAAACTGCACCTTATGTGATTCCTAGCCAGCCTAAGCCATCTCCATCATCAACTCAGCCCAAAATACCTGCAAAACATTACCCAATAGAAAGCAAATCCAAGAAATGCTTGAACTTGACATTAGTAACAATTTTAGTACCAAAATCAGCAGAATTATCCTCAGTAGCCACCTTTAACAACTTAACTTCACCACTAGCCAGTATATCTCTTATATAATGATACTTAACATCAATATGTTTGGTCCTTTCATGATATACTGGGTTTTTACTCAGTTGAATAGCACTTTGACTGTCAGAGAATATAGTAGCTTTACCCTTAACAATACAAGCTTCAGATAGCAAATTTTGAAGCCAAATTGCTTCTTTAGAGGAATCAGTTATAGCCACATATTCAGCTTCAGTAGTGGACAAAGCCACTAAGGGTTGAAGTTGAGACTTCTGATGTCTCCTCATTTGTGATAGATTTATGATAGGATGAGACATCATTTTTAGTGTTTTAGAAGTCAATAATGTCGATTTTCTTGAGTTTTAGTGCACTTTCCTATTTTGTGTCTTGATTTGTAGAAATAATATTTTTAGAGCATATTGGGTTTAATTGTTTATTTAGTGTGTAGCTTTAAAGATAATTATGGAGATTAATTAGAGTCCAAGTCAAAGACAACAACTTATGGAAAGAGATTTACATGGTAATTGGAGAAAAGGAAATAAAAGCTAAAAAGATGGAAAAGGAAAAGCTGCCTAAATCTGGGATTCTGCAGACACGTCTAAAGATTGGTGTTTTTACCTAAGAAATAGGCCGAATTTGGAGATTTCCTACTAGAGGGCCTAGATAATTCTGTTGCGATTCTTTTGGTATCTTATGGAGCAAAATCGGACCAATAACGAAGAAGATACGCTCAAAACGGTGCAGCAGTGTTTATCTTTATTTCCATACGAATTTGAGTTGGGCTAGAAGTCCATTACCTTAACTATTCCTCAAGAAAACGAATTAGGTCTTCTAAACACCTATAAATACACCCTTATATCACTTGTAAATCATCCTTGCCTCATAGTAATTAGTTCTTAAGGTTTTATTCTTCCAGTTTATTGTAGAGAGCAAGATGATGTCTTTTGTAATTTCTTTTAGTTTATTTCCTTCAGGTATGAACTAAACCTCTCATAGCTTGGGTTTTGCATATGTACAATCTATGAATTCTAATTCTTCTATCTAAGTTTCTTTGGGAATTATATGTTTTAATCTGATATTAGCTTCTTACTTTATATTTACTTATGTGTTTTGATTTAATGTCTTTCCTAGAACTGGTCACTTTAGGATTGTTTTAAGAGTAGTTAGATGGTCTCCTTGACAGGGTGTTTAACTATTGAACCACCACATAATGTCTAGTGTCGATAGCAGTTCTGACAAAACATACTTCTAACTAGATAGTCATTAGGGTTTGTTTTAACCACCATATCACCAATTGATTGTAGTGTGCTGGATAGGGCCTTAGTGGCGTTTGATAACCCTATTTGAGTCCTCGTCTTGGTTGTGCTGTAGCCCCCTTAGTCGCTCTCAAGGTCTAAGATTGGGGAATTTAGAATCCTGACTAAGTATTACCAAGAGCTAATATTCTCCCTTATGAACTAGATTTATAGATAGAATTCAAAGGATTAGTGCATACTAGCAAAACCTAAGCTATACTTCTCATCTCATATTCTTAATCTTTTACTTTATTGTCTTTATTTTCCTAGTTTTAATTCATAATTTCGAAAATCCATATCTCTTTATTTTCTGTCTTCTAGTTATTTACTTTTACTCGTTATCTGTTCCTACGCGATTAACACACTTAAGTCCCTGAGAACGAACTATACTTATCATTAAAACTTGCATACGTCCTGTAATACTTGCAGTACTGTTCCTGTCTAGGGTGAGAGTGCATAGTTTTCCATACTTAATTTGATCTTATTTTTATCACACCCTAGGCGACACCAAGTTTTTGGCGCCGCTGCCGGGGACTTGTGTCTCGTTAGCGTGTGGGTTATCTATTTCGAGTTTTAGTTTTTAATTAGTTTTTACTTTTCAGTTTTAGTTTAGTTTTAGTCTTTATTTTTCCAGATTTACGCTTGGGTTTGCTTTAGTCTTTTTCAAGTTTCACAGTGTTTAATTCTTGGCCTCCCTTATCGGAGCCTGAGAAGAGCTTCAGACCTTAGAAACAAACGAGTTCGTGAGGAAAGAGCCTTGAGAAGAGTTATGGCATCCCAAAGAGATCCACCAGTTGGAGGAGGACAACAATTACCAGGAGGAGGATTGTAACAAGATCCAATACTTGGACCACCACTCGGTGGAGTGCAGAATAACCAAGGTGGACAACAACAACAGCTACCACTTGGTGGACAAGAAGGAGTACAACTACCAGTAGGAGGAGGTAATGTGCAAAATAATCTCAATAATCAACAGAACCGAGTTGAACAAGATCTACCTGGCCTCAATGTACCATTCCATGTTCAACCCATCGGTTACCGCCCTCCTGAGATTCCGAATATCAAATTTAGACCCGATCCGGGTATGCTTAGTCAATTTCAAAGTTTCGTACTCTATACTGGTACAGCTATTCAAGATCCGGTAAAAGCGATTCAGAAGTTTATGCAGATTTGTGATGCCTACATTACTCCGGGCATTACACGCGAGCAACTGTATTGTCATATGTTTTCGTTTTTCTTGACCGGAAGAGCTAGCGATTGACTAGAGATACAACCACATGGAACCATTCATTCTTGGAGAGAACTTCAAGCCGCATTCTTTAACCGATTTTATCCGAAGAGCATGAGACTTAAAGATCAAACCGAGCTTGCAAGATTTTGCCAAGAAGATGGAGAAACAGTGGGAGAAGCGTGGACAAGGTTCCAACAAAAATTAACTAGATGTCCACTCCATGGTTATACACCTGCTCTACAACTTGCTATGTTCTATGAAGGTCTTAATGATAAAGGTAGAGAAAAGGTGGATAACATTGGAAAGGGTAATTTTGTGTCCATAAATCACAATGAAGCTTCCGAGGTGTTAGAAAATATTATGGAACAAGAAAGAAGCTGGCCTTCAACGCGAGCTTCTGTAGCAAAGACCCGAGGAACGCTTCGTTTAGATGCAGAAACTGCGAATTCAGCTCAAATATCCTCTTTAGAAAATCAAATCAAGGAGCTGAAAATCGCGTTGGAGAAGAATATAGCCGCGACAAAGGTAGTTCAAGAGGCACAAGGTTGTCAACAATGTGGAGTTAACGATCATTCATGGGAAGAGTGCGAAGCAAATCCGCAATCTGTTTACTTTATATCCAACCGATGGGGCAACCGCAACCATCCGGGTATGCAGTATTCAAATCCACAAGGGGTTGCTAATCCTGGTCATTATCAACCGCGCCCCCAGAACAATTCTTACCAACAGAGAGGTCAGTACCAAAATCAATATCAGAATCGACCTGCTCCTCCACAACAACCTGCTCAAGACGCCTATACCGATACTTTAGATCAGAAAGCTTTACCTCAGTATCCGCAAGAAGGAGCTATAGACAGTACACAGATAGCACAAGCTCTAGACCGTTTGACCACGACTATAAACGCTCAGGACGAGAAGGTTAGAGGACACGATGCCATACTTCAGATGCTAAGTACTCAAGTAGAACAGTTAAACAAAGTGTTAACAAGTGTAGTAGAACAAAAAGAAGTAAAGGCAATCGAAGGAGGTGAAAACAATGTTGGGTTCGAAGCTTGCAGGGCTATATGCCTTGAAATTGAAGAAGAAGAAATACCACATACTGCCATTAGTGCCGTGGAAATTCCGAGTACTGAAGAAGAACCAACCAAGTCTAGCCCCGTGGAATCTGACTGTTCTGAAGTTTATGTGGAGGACGATCAAGAGAAAGCCGAATTTATAGAGCTACTGAGGAAGGTGCAAGAGGAGATTCGATCGGTAATGGAATATGCAGCTGAGTTGGCTAAAGAGAAAGAGGAAGAAGCCTCGAGAGAAGAATCGAAAGATGAAGTGGCACCTGCTGTGCTAGAAGAGAAAGAAGAAGAGAAGGTGGAATCGCCACCTATTGTTCAACCAGTGTCATCAACTATTCCTGATACAAATCCTAAAGATGACACTGTTCTCAAGACATTTGTAGAGGCGTACCAACCTGAAAATATCAACGCCCAAATACTTGAGATTGCGAAGAGAGGACTTACACCGCAACAAGTTTTTACGCAAGTTATTCCTGAGAAAGAGGCGAGTGTAGTGATCCCGAGAGAAAACCTGAGGGTTTCAAGAAGAAGTGAGAAGGAGCTGCCTACAAAGCTTAAAGATCCGGGAAGTTTCAACCTTCCTATTCAATTACATGGTATGCTCAAAGTGAAAGCTATGTACGATGTGGGTTCTGGTGTGAATCTTATTCCTAAGTCCGTGTTCGAGAGACTTGGACTTCAGAAATCAGAGAAAACTCCAGTGAAGTTGCAGTTTGCTGACAACTCAGTGAAAAGGACATGGGGAACAGTGGAGGACGTCTTAGTCCGAGCAGGTAATATCGCCATCCCTACTGACTTTGTTATTCTTGAGTTTGATGTAGATAAGCAGGTTCCGATCATACTTGGACGGCCCTTCATGGCCACAAGTCAAAGTGTGATCAACTTCCAAGATGGGACCATCACCCTTCATGCAAAGAACGTATCCGAGACCTTCTATGTCTTGGGTAAGAAACAAAGGAAGTTGGATCCCACCGTGCCTATCATCCACAGCCTTTCACATCATAAAGTCCCTCCTGAGAAGATCCACTTAAAGCCTGTGGATACTGATCCAGACATTGAGTTTGGGGTTGGCCATGAAGTCTTATGGAAAGCTCACAAACGCGAGAATAGGCCACGAAGTTTCAAAGATTCGTGGATGGGACCATTCATTGTCACTAAGGTTGTTTCAGCCAAAGTGATAGAAATTCGCCCCAAAACTGGGGTCAAGCACAGATTAGTTGACGTTTATAGCCTTACTCGTTGTTGGGGAGGCTATATTCGCAAATCTTGACAGAGGTAACACGTCTAACACTGAAAGACGTTAAACAAAAGTGCTGTTCGGGAGACAACCCGAAGTTTTTTTATGTTTTCATGTCTTTTACGTTTTTAGTTTAAGTTTATTTTAGTTGTTTTTAGTTGATAATGCATATTTGAGGAAGGTATTAGTGTTTTTGGTGTGTAGGAATTGGAGAAATCGAGTTAGGGAACGCGAGGAAAATTTTTGGAGCGCAAGAATGCATCCCACGGACTACCCCACGGACTACCCCATGGTCCGCAGGGATGGTCCGCGAGGTCAAAAACCCGTACCACGGGTTGCTACCGTGGGTCTGATCCAGAAACCAGAAAAATTGCCGCGGACTACCCTCCGGTACACCGCGCCATGGTCCGCGCCTCAAAAACGCGTGCCACGGGGTAGGTGCCACAGATATTTTGACGGAGTTAGCTACAGATGCCGCGGGGTACCCTCCGGTACACCGGACCCTAGTCCGCGAGCCCAAAAACCCGTGCCACGGGGTCCTACCACGGGTCTAGACCAGAGAGCAAAAAATTTCGAGCATCAGATGTCGCGGACTACCCTGCGGTGCACCCCATGGTCCGCAGGGGTAGTCCGCAGCGCCGCCAGAGGAGAGAGAAAGTTACGGGATTTGATTATAAAGGAGGTATTAAGCTTTTAGTTCCGAATTTATTAAACCTTAACCCTCTCTTTCTTCTCCACAACTCTCCTAACTCCATTGAAGCTCATCAAAACCTTCACCAATCAACAAAACACTACCCAATCATCAAGAAAAACACATCAAATCTTTTTTCCACATCATTACAAGAGAGATTCAAGCTACCAATCATCACCAAATTCATTCAAATTGAAGAATCAAAGAGCTTAAATTCACAAATTCATCACACAATTTCTAAAATCCAAGCCTACCCATTACAAATCATCCTCACCCACATAGAGATTCATCACCAATTCACCCATCCTAAGCCAAATCAAGCTTGTTCATCCATTAATTCAAGAGTTTAATTTTCAAGGGTTGCTAAAGCTTTGAGTTGGGGGTTAATTGAAGATGACTAATAGAACAACAATCTTATCTAACAAGAGGGAGGTGAAGAGTAACAAGGGATTGGATTTAAACAAGAAGAAATCAATTAACAAGGGTGCTAGTTCTAAATCAAAGGGTAAAGAGAAAGTAGAGAAGAGTGGGAAACCTTCGTATGATCGTAATGGTAAAAAGCTTTATTATTATGCAAAGGAGAAAACTCAACCTCAACAAGATCTTATACCTATCTAGAAAATGGATACTTCAAGAGCTCGGAAGATTTCTGCAGAGAAACAATTAAAAGAACTACCTTTTGCTTATGAGAAAGTATTCAAGGAAGAAATTAGAGATGGAGAATACAAGAGATTCTTTGAGCTTGGTGAGAAATTGGGTTGGTCTACGTTCATGGTAAGACGTTCTGAATTATGTCATGAATTAGTTTTGGAGTTCTATCTAGGCCTCTTTAGCCAAGATGGTAATTGTGTTCCGATTAGAGGTAAGTTAGTTCCTTTCACAGTTGAGGAGATTAGGAACCACTTCAAGTTTAAGAAATTGAAAGGTTTTTGCAAATTTGAAGAAGCAGTTGCTAAACGAAAAATCTTTGATGAGGAATTACTTTTTGAGCATGTTTTAGACAAGGAAAAAGTGCAATCACATAAGGGAGAATTTAAGGCACCTTGGCCTTACAAATATCTTCAAGCAGATGCTAGAATTTGGCACAATTTCCTTATTCCTAATGTCTTTGGAAACACACGAACTTTGGATGTGACTATGAAGAACGCATTACTGTTGGACTGTATTTTGAGAGGAGAAGAAGTTGATGTGGCACAGTTGATCTATGAGGAGGTGATACGATTCTCGGTCTCTCCTAAATCAGTTTATAATGTTAAATTTCCAACTATGATCACGTGTCTTGTGCGAAAAGCGAATGTAGTATTGGGTGAAGAAGAGAAACTCGAGTTTAAAGCAAGTTATATTGATAATGCTTGGATCAAAGAAAGTCTTCGAAGAGCGGGTTCTACTCAAGTCTCGAAGGAAGAAAAGGAGCAAAATTGGCAAGAGAAGATGGAGGAGCGTTTAACGAAATTTGAAGCAGCTCAAACTTCCTTAGTCAATGATGTGTCACAAATCAACGCTAATCAAGTGCACATCATGAAACTCCTTGAGAAATTAACGAAAGGTCCAGCAATTCCAACCTTGGATATCAATGATGCGAGGCAATAGCCTCGAGAGTATGTTCTCTTTCTTCCTTACCATTTCTGTAAATATGTCTATCTGCTAATTTTAATTTCTGTTTTTCGAGTCTTTTTCGAGTCGTGGGGACACGGCTCATTTTTGAGTTGGGGGTGTGGGGATTCGTTGTCTCTCATCTCCATTTTTCTGTTTTTTTGGGTGAAATTAAAAATTTTTGATACATGAGATTTAGATGTAGAGTGTGTTTAATAGCTTGAAAGCATAAGCTCAGTAGATTAATGATAGTAAGTGATATGTTTATGAGCTATGTATTTGTATGCTTTGAGTATTTGCAGGAAAACACACGTTGATAGTAAAGAAAAGATTAGTGAGCAATGCGATAGAAAGTATGTTCGATTTCAGGGAACCTTGAGAAGTGTGTAGGCCGTGAGATCCAAGCTAGTTGAAAAACCATTTGATGAAAGTGCTAAAGGTAAGAAATTTTCTAAATTACATAGTGTAGAAAGTGATCAAGACGGTTCTTTCATATTTTAAGCCCTTGAAGCCTTTTTATACCTTCTCACCTTGTGATTTTTGAGTTTAAATGTTATCTCCTTCTTAGCCCCTTCTAGCCTTTCTAAAGCCTTTTGATTAAACCACATTATAAGCCATATCCTTTAGATTTTAGGACTTTTCCATATGACCCGCACTCGAATCGCGATGCTTAGACAGTTGTTTTAGAGCTTGAGTTTGGGGTGGTGGGTCCACCATTATGGGAATTGATATTTTGTGGGGATTTTTGAGCTTATAAATTGTGCTTTGTGTTTTATATTGATGATGTTTCACAGATTTGTATTGTAACCCTTTGCCGGGGTAATAGTGAATGAAAAAGAAGCTTCGAGCTAATATTGCCAATAAGGGCATTAAAAGAAAAAATATATATATGAGAAATTAGCATGATATCTCAACATTAAAAGAGAGTCATAGCTATAAAAGAAAATTGATTTGAAAAGAAAAGAAAATATATATATTCGGACCGGCAAAGTGGATTTTTAAGTGAACATCTTAAGCTTTAGTTGTGTTAATTGGGGATGCTAAATTATGCATCAAGGAATTAATTGGGTTGAGTGAGAAACGTTTTATGAGAGTAACTCAAGCTCTAGGGCGATTCGTTGATGGCTAGTGAGGAGAGAGCCCAAGGCTCACTCCAAATTATCCAAATATACTATCACGCTGTCCCTAAGCCTACATTACAACCTTAAAGACCTTGTGATTCTTTTTTATGTAATTGAGAAGTAATTGAGCCATTAGAGATTAGTTAAGTGGACCTTTGAAACTAGTGAAAATCGATGAACAATCTATAGCTCTCTTGGGGAACTGAGTAAAGTCCCAATCCTTCTTACATTGCGAAACTAATCTGATCTTGAATTCAAGCCGTGTTGACTGTAGATATGAGAAGTGCACAGGTATGTGGTTTATGAATATTATTGCATGAAATTTTCTAAGTTATGTGCTTTAGGTTTATTCTATATATTCTGCTATGCTTTTTCCCTTGTGTTGAGAGTTTTATAAGTGTGTATTTCTAGACTTCCCTATGTTTTTTATTTTTATTGTATCGGGACGATACAACTTTGAGTTGGGGGTCTTGATGTCTCCTCATTTGTGATAGATTTATGATAGGATGAGACATCATTTTTAGTGTTTTAGAAGTCAATAATGTCGATTTTCTTGAGTTTTAGTGCACTTTCCTATTTTGTGTCTTGATTTGTAGAAATAATATTTTTAGAGCATATTGGGTTTAATTGTTTATTTAGTGTGTAGCTTTAAAGATAATTATGGAGATTAATTAGAGTCCAAGTCAAAGACAACAACTTATGGAAAGAGATTTACATGGTAATTGGAGAAAAGGAAATAAAAGCTAAAAAGATGGAAAAGGAAAAGCTGCCTAAATCTGGGATTCTGCACACACGTCTAAAGATTTGTGTTTTTACCTAAGAAATAGGCCGAATTTGGAGATTTCCTTCTAAAGGGCCTAGATAATTCTGTTGCGATTCTTTTGGTATCTTGTGGAGCAAACTCGGACCAATAACGAAGAAGATACGCTCAAAACGGTGCAGCAGTGTTTATCTTTATTTCCATACGAATTGGAGTTGGGCTAGAAGTCCATTACCTTAACTATTCCTCAAGAAAACGAATTAGGTCTTCTAAACACCTATAAATACACTCTTATATCACTTGTAAATCATCCTTGCCTCATAATAATTAGTTCTTAAGGTTCTATTCTTCCAGTTTATTGTAGAGAGCAAGATGATGTCTTTTGTAATTTCTTTTAGTTTATTTCCTTCAGGTATGAACTAAACCTCCCATAGCTTGGGTTTTGCATATGTATAATCTATGAATTCTAATTCTTCTATCTAAGTTTCTTTGGGAATTATATGTTTTAATCTGATATTAGCTTCTTACTTTATATTTGCTTATGTGTTTTGATTTAATGTCTTTCCTAGAACTGATCACTTTAGGATTGTTTTAAGAGTAGTTAGATGGTCTCCTTGACAGGGTGTTTAACTATTGAACCACCACATAATGTCTAGTGTCGATAGCAGTTCTGACAAAACATACTTCTAACTAGATAGTCATTAGGGTTTGTTTTAACCACCATATCACCAATTGATTGTAGTGTGCTGGATAGGGCCTTAGTGGCGTTTGATAACCCTATTTGAGTCCTCGTCTTGGTTGTGCCGTAGCCCCCTTAGTCGCTCTCAAGGTCTAAGATTGGGGAATTTAGAATCCTGACTAAGTATTACCAAGAGCTAATATTCTCCCTTATGAACTAGATTTATAGATAGAATTAGAAGGATTAGTGCATACTAGCAAAACCTAAGCTATACTTCTCATCTCATATTCTTAATCTTTTACTTTATTGTCTTTATTTTCCTAGTTTTAATTCATAATTTCGAAAATCCATATCTCTTTATTTTCTGTCTTCTAGTTATTTACTTTTACTCGTTATCTGTTCCTACGCGATTAACACACTTAAGTCCCTGAGAACGAACTCTACTTATCATTAAAACTTGCATACGTCTTGTAATACTTGCAGTACTGTGCCTGTCTAGGGTGAGAGTGCATAGTTTTCCATACTTAATTTGATCTTATTTTTATCACACCCTAGGCGACACCAACTTCCAAGAAATACAATTACCTCCAAGAGTAAAACAGTAAGAGGTAGTAGACTTTCTTGAGTCTCTATCTCCAGCAAAGTCTGAATCTACATATCCAACTAACTCAAAAGGTATGTTATGATTTCCATAGCACAGTCCAACACCCAAAGTACTTCCAACATATGCAAGAACATGTTTAGGAGCACACCAATGATCCCAGCCATGATTAGACATATACCTGCTCAATAAGGATATAGCAAAAGACAAATCTGGTCTAGTACTAATCATAGCATACATGAGGGACCCTATAACATTAGCATATGGGACAGAATTCATTTTAACAATATCAGACTGAGACTTGGGGCACAAGTGTTTAGATAAAACAAAATGACCAGCCAAAGGAGTCATAACAGTTTTTCAATTCAAGCTACCAAATTTAGAAATTACTTTTCTCAAATAAGGTTCCTGGTGAAGCTTAATCATGCATTTATCTCTATCTCTATCAATCATCATCCCTAAGATTTTCTTAGCATTTCCAAGGTCTTTCATATCAAATTCCTTACTAAGTTTCCTTTTTAACTCATATATATACTTAAGGGACTTAGAAATAATGAGCATATCATCAACATAGAGTAAAACATACACATGATGATCAGTGTTAACAGATAGATACAAACAAGCATCATAATCAGATCTCACATAGTCACATTTAAGCATAAATGAGTCAAACTTCTTATACCATTGTCTATGGGACTATTTTAAACCATAAAGAGATTTTTTCAATAAGCATACATGATCAGGCAGTTTAGGGTCAATAAAACCCTCAGGTTGTCTCATGAAAATTGTTTCCTCAAGGTCACCATGCAAGAAAGCAGTCTTAACATCTAATTGCTCAATTTCAAGATTATAACAAGTAGCAAAAGCTAACATAGCCCTAATAGTTTTAAACTTAACCACAGGAGAGAAAATTTCATTGAAATCAATACCTTCCCTTTGAGTATAGCCTTTTGCAACCAACCTAGCTTTGTGCCTTGGAGGGTCAGTCTCAGATATGCCCTCTTTGAGCTTGAATAACCATCTACACTCAACTACCTTCTGTTTATGATGTAGCTCAGTAAGAACCCATGTGTTATTCGCATGTAATGACTGAATTTCTTCATTCATAGCTTTTTCCCATTGTTTACTGTCCTCTGCCTCCATAGCATCCATATAAGATGTTGGTTCAGAGTTTGTGACCTCAATTGAAGCACTCAATGCTGTATACACAAGGTCTGCATATGAATATCTTGAAGGTGCTCTGGTTTCCCTTCTAGTCCTATCTCTAGTTAGTTTATAGTATTGAAGTTGCCCTGTTGAAGACTCAGGAGGATGTTCTTCACCCTCATTGTCCTCAGTAGCTTCAGCTTCATCATGGGGAGGGTTCAGATCATCCCCATGGTTATCAACTAGACTGGAAGACTCAGGCTCCACCTCTTTCTCAATCCCCACCACTTGTTGAGGTTGTGCAGGTTCAGGTAAAGCATCATCACCTGTACCTGTATCATTTTTGAAAGTAAAAGTTAGTTCATCAAAAATTACATCTCTACTAACAATAACTTTGAACCCTCTACTATCTTTTTCCCAAAGTCTATAACCCTTTACACCATGTTGGTTTTGATAACCTAATATTATGCATTTGATAGACCTAGGATCAAGCTTACCCTCCTTTGTATGTGCATAAGCTGCACACCCAAAGGGTTTAAGAAAAGACAAGTTTGGTTTCTGCCCCTTCCAAATTTCCATAGGAGTCTTAAGGCCTATTGATCTGTTTGGACTCCTATTAACAAGGTATGTGGCTGTGTAAAGAGCTTCTCCCTAAAAATCTTTGGGTAAGCCTGAGGTGAAAAGCATGCATCTCACTTTCTCAAGAAGTGTCCTGTTCATCCTCTCAGCTACACCATTTTGTTGTGGTGTATGTCTAACTGTCCTGTGTCTCAAAATTCCATTAGTCTTACAGTATAAATCAAACTCAGTGTTACAAAATTCAAGACCATTATCAGTTCTCAAAACTTTTAAAGTTAAACCAGTTTGATTTTCTTCCAAACACTTCCATTCTTTGATTTTTTGACAAGTTTCATCTTTAGTTTTAAGTAAAAAGGTCCAAACCCTTCTACTGAAATCATCAACTAAAGAAAGAAAGTATTTGAAATTACCATGAGCATCATACCTCTCAGGACCCCAAAGGTCTGCATGAACATATTCAAGACAAGCCTTGGAATTGTGAGTTCCAGGCTTGAAACTTACCCTATGTTGTTTACCCAACACACAAGTCTCACAGAAGGGAAGGTCCCCAACTGTGTCTTTTCCAAGCATACCTTGTTTGCTAAGGACACTGAGTCCTTGTTGACTCATATGCCCTAGCCTTAAGTGCCACTTTCCAGTGGTAGCCTGAGATGAAGCATTAGTAACAGAATTCACAGAACCAATTATATGAGTACCATCAAGAACATATAAACCAGCATGTTTAACACCAGATAATAACAATTTACCACCCTTATAAACATGAATAACACCTTTAGAAACATTGGAAACACAACCAAGATCATCTAAAGCACCCAAAGAAATTAAATTTCTTTTCAAGTCAGGAATATATCTAACATTAGTTATTTCAATACATTTCCCAGAACCCATTCTCAATTTAACTTTCCCAATACCTTTAACCTCACAAGTGTTATTGTTCCCCATGTATACAGTTTCATTGTTCACATAAGACAAGTCATGAAATAGTTCAAGTATGGGACACATATGAAAGGTACAACCAGAATCAAGAATCCAACTAGCATGCTCAGACAAGTTACTGACATTTAAAACTTCAAACACATCATCAGTGGCCTTAGGCATACTAGCAATATTTGATTCATTATTGTTCATCTTGTTTTTCAACTTATAGCAATTTTTCTTTAAGTGTCTAGCTTTCCCACAATGAAAACACTTCCTAGTTTCTTTGTTCTTAGAACTAGTGGTTTTCTTTCCTTTCTTATTCTTAGCTAAGTCAAGTGATTGAGTAGTATCTGTTCTAGGGTTAACATACATGTTAATTCCAGTTCTCTTAAGGGACTTTAATTCATTTTCTCGGGTCTTAAGTGCAGTAACAACTTGATCATAAGTAGGGACAGTACTAGCATATTGAAGCACATCTTTCACAACTTGAAAAGATTCAGGTATAGCATTCAAAAGGATCATACATTTACTAGTGTCATCTAAGGCCATAGTAGTTCCTTTCAGAACAAGGGACATCTTAGTAAATTCATCTAAATTCTCATCAATAGATTTAGACACATCCATTTTATAATTAAACAAAGAACCTTTCAAGAAAGCAAGATTAGGAACAGATTTAGAAGCATAGAGAGTTTCGAGTTTACCCCACAGCTCAAGAGCTGTATCAGCACCATCAACCTGTCGAATGACAGAATAAGAAAGATTCAAGAAGAGAATATTATAGGCTTCTTCTTTGATTTGAGCTTCTCGATCAAGTTCTCCCTCACGCCAATCTTTAATATCAGCAATAAGCGCACTTCCCACTTTATGATGAGAGAGAAGAACCCTCATCTTTTTCTGCCAAACACCGAAATCCATCTTACCATCAAACACGGACATATCAATTCGTGTAGAGGTAGTCATCGTATTATTGAAACAGGAACGGAGAGAAACCGAATTAAAACCCACAAGATGAAATTAGGCGAAACCCTACTTTTTCAAGAACACCGATTTGAAACCTTAATCTGATAGCCCAAGATTAATACTCGAGCTCTGATACCACTGTTGTAAATTTCTATCAAGATTAACCTCCAAATCACAATACTCAAGTACCAGAAATAAAGACAATAAAGCAAGAAAGTAAGAACACAGATTTTATCGTGGTTCAGTCCAAATCAGACCTACATCCACGTTGAGCTCCGATGAGAGGTGCTCGGCTACTAGAAATCACAAGAGATACAATATTTTAGATCACCTTACAATACACAACCACTTAATCGAATGAATACCACTTCTAATCTAATTCTCGAACCCTAAACTGATGAATAAGGCTATCTAGTGATTAATCAAGATGATTATCACAAATTACACGAGATATTACAACCAAGAAGCTATCTAATCGATTACAAGAAGAATCAGAGATTGATCTTCTACAAACTAGGGTTTAGAGTATGAGAGAGGCGAGAGAGAACGCATAAGTTGAGAGAGAAGGGTTATGACTTCGGTCAACCCGTGTTTCCTTATATATGAGACAAACGCCAAGAGCGAATGAGAGCCATCGGATGATAATAAGATCAAACGCCCAAGATTAAGCCACGTCAATAAGTAATCAGCCAATCAGAATATAACACTTCACTTAATATATATCCACCTAATGTATATATATTCTTCAAATATATATATATTTATACTTATACTTGATTTCTTTATTTACTCTAACTTTGTTTTTTCTTTCTTTTTTCCCAATTTTCACGATTCTTGCAAGAATTTGACTTAATGGATATTTAGAAATGATATTAGTGGTAAGCTTTTACAAATTCTTCATCTCTGATTCCATTTTTTTGCTATCTAGTTATTCTATGTATCTTTTATATCAGGAAAATCATGGATAAGAAAGATGTTTTGGGAGATAAAAAGAAAGATGGAATCGATGGATAAGAACTGAATTATGAGCTAGTAGATGTTACGCAATTACTTTATTGTTAATATCTGAATTATTTGAAATATGCTAATGTAAATATAGGAATTGTATATTAATTTTTATTTTTTAAAATATGATGGGCGACACTTAAAACGGTGTCTCTAATAGGAAGGGAGACACTTAAAACAGTATCTCTAGAGCGACACTTAAAAAAGTATCTCTAGGGGGGGTGTCTTATTTCTTCCATGAAACCGTACTTTTCTTTACATTAAATGAGAAGTAGAAAAAATATCAAACCCAAATGACACAAGTCTAAAGAAAGTCTCCCAACTTAACAATAATAATAAGACTTACCACACTACTCATTAAAAAGAATTAAAATCATGAGATAGTTGCAAAAATATTAAGAATATATACTATTCATGAGTGTGAGGACATATGTACTTGGAAAACAATTACTAATGGAATATAATCATATAAATTTCATATTCAACCATTAGGAAAGCTGAGAAGAATACAAAACTGCTAAAAGACGAGCTTATACCAATCATCTCATACAGTCTTAATAAAAGCATACATAACGAGATCTATGGCCTGAATTGTACACCAAAAGTGAGAAACATCATCTGGAAAGCATGAAAATTTTGTCCAACTTATTCGAATATTTATAACATGAAGGAAATAATAGACAAAGCATGTAAACCATGTGGCTCTACACGTGAAAACCTTGCTCACCTACTTTTTTAATGTCACTAGTCTAAGACAGTTAGGTTCAGCTGCCCCTTGAACATAAAAACTAGGAAGCAAACCTGCTTTATATTTGATAGATGGCTGGAACTTATGTTTGAGGAAATAAACTAAAAGTATCTTGAAAAAAGATGCAATAAAAGAACTGGTGTGCACTATTGTATGGTTTATATGGAAGAAGGAGATAAAATCATAGTATTTAATAATACTGGCCACAACCCAAGGATCATACTCTCAAGGGGAGTAGAAACATGAAAAAAAACAATACAAAAAACAATTTGCTATGATGTAAGTTACTTCTCCGTCCCAAAATTAATGTCCATATTATTAAAAATAGTGTCTCCAAATTATTGTCCCCTTATAATACTAAAACACTTTTCTCCAACTTTTTTCTATTATTACCCTTATTAAAAAAATAAAATTTACATTTCCAATGCATATTTAAAATATCAAAACACTTTATGAAGGGTAAATTTGTAAATGGTGTATGTAATGATTAGGTTTCTTAATTTATGTGAAAAGCAAAGTGGACATTATTTTTGGAACGGAGAGAATATATACCGAAGAAAAATGAGACAACATCTGAGGCCAGAATTGAAGCTAATTACACAAATGGGTCCAAAACTACATTCTTTATCTCAGTAGGGAAACAATCACACATACATCACATATAGAGCATGTCCAAGATACCAACAAACGAAAAAATACCCTAGCATAAATGTCGATTGTGATGCAGTTTTTAATAATTTGGGTAGTTCTTTTGCTTGTATTGCATTTACATGGATTTTTTTAAAATAAAGGGAATAATCGATTGTAACTCGAACCTCACTAGAAGCAAAATGTTTTGAGAGTTTGTAAGATGGTTATGAATTTTCAAGATGGCTCGATCTTCATGGATTATGAAAAAAAATAGAGTAATGATATATACCACCCAAATTTATACCACCAAATTATCACCCATGACGTGGCATGAATTGGTTGGTTAAAAATCGTTAATCAAATCAAAAAAATAAATAGATTAATGATTTTTAACCAACCAATTCACACCATATCATGAGTGGTATACTTGGATGGTATGATTTTGGATGTTATATATCATGACTCAAAAAAATATAAGATTATCATGAAGACTTTAGATTACAATAAAATCATGTATTTTCTCATATATTGAGATTGCCAAACAATATCTAGATGGCAAATTGCTCCATTGTCTTTTCAGAAGCCTCTGTATACTTATAACTCGAGAAGTAGAACTTTTTAGATTCGAACCTTCTTGGTATGTGTTGAAAGGATAACGGTCCAGCTTAGTTCGCCAACCGGATAATTTGGCGAATAATCGGTTGAATAGTCTATCTTGCCGCTGACACCTGTTTAATACCTTGTATTAGTTTATCGGAATAAACTATTTTCTTATATCCAAGGTATTTTGTGCATTGATGAAGTGTTTCATTTCTTGTTTCTATTTAAAGTTTAAATTTATATTAGATTGGGCTTTATATTAGAAATCCAACCTTGAACATAATTCCCCCTAACTTTACTATCTTTTTATATCATATCTTGGGAAAAAGAAAGTAAAGAGAAGTAGAACCTTTGGACCCAAGTTAATAGAATACTTTGGCCTGTTTTGAAAGAACGGGTACTCATAACCGTCAGTCCACTCATGAGCCCAAAACCCAACAGGGGATTCTTTTTGTTTTGGACATGGAAATAAAAGAATATAAAAATGGGTATAAAAAGGGGAAAGGGGAAGGGGCCTCTCATTATTCACTGGTCAGCACACGCCCGGTTTTACCTTCGCCTCCGCGTCGTTGATAACTATGGACAATATGTTCTGCGAGAAGAGAAAGGTAACACAATTATAACTTGTTTTCTGTTTTAAAAATTATTATTTCTGATTTAATAACATATCTGTTTTCTTATATAAAAATATGATATAAAGTTTAAATTTATGAGTCAATTGCAGTTCGTTGATAAAGTTAGATAAAATCTAACCCTGACTATGATTTGCTTTTGGTTCTAGAATTTAATAAAATATCTGTTTTCTTATATAAAAATTATGAATTTTAATCTAAGTTTATATTAATGAGTCAATTGCAGTTCGTTGATGAGGAAGATAAAATCGAACCCAATTATAATTTGTTTTCTTATATAAAATGGTGATCTTTCTTATTTTTAATCTATATTTAGATTAAAGAGTCAATTTTTACTTAATTTTTTATTAGTTTTGAACTTTTGGAAGCGACCTGACAACAATTTATTAATTGATAGATGGGTAGTAAAACGAGTAAGAGGAGCATTAATGTATGTATATCTGATGATCTCTTATTTATAATCTTACTTTATTTACCTGCCAATGTTCTTTACAACGTAATGAGGTTTGTTTGTAGAGGGTGGTGTAATATAATCCAATCCCCTGCATTTATATCTGCACACCTCCAAAAACATTCAACTACTAAAGCCCTATTAGTTTACTATGAAAATATTATGGGGTGTTTTCTTAAACCAAGGTCTCATAGTCATGGTGGTGTTCTTGAGGTGGAGAACTACAAGTTTAAGTTTATTAGGAAGACTAGGGCGAGTTGTAATGGATTACTTTATGTACTTGGTCCTATAAGGAAGCATTCTTATGTTATAAATCCTGTTACAAAACAGTATTTGCCCCTTCCTTTGTTACCGCAACACCTTGTACAATGTGGGTGTTGTTTTGGATATGCTGCTGCTTCTAGGGTATACAAAGTGGTGCAATTTACAGTCTATAGAATTTTAATATTGAGTGTAGGTATTGATAAAGCATGGAGAGAGGTTGATATGAGTGGGTTAAGTCCCACACAAAAACATCTCGTGTCACTCAATGGCTCGCGAAGTAATTGTACCTATATGATCTGTAGTTGGTTAAGTTTAAGAGGTTATGTGTATTGGATAGCGATTAAAATCCCATTCATCCTTAGTTTTGACATGGAAACTGAAACATTTGGAGAAATTCCGCTTTTTCCTGAATTCAGTAATGATATTGTTTGTTCTGTTGATCTTATGGCAATGGAGACTTGTCTTTGCTTGTTTTTGCGGAGGAACCGTAAAGAAAGGTTTTTATTTGAGGTTTGGGTGCTGAAAAATCAAAAAACTGGAGAATGGGAAAAGGTGCTTGATGTTAATTTAATGGGTCACCAGTTTTTTAAAGACGAACGCTATTTAAGGCCAGTTGGGTGGTTGCGAAGCATGGAGTTATTGGTGTTGCGTTGTTTCAGACAAATTTTGGTTTACAACGTTAATACTGGACAAGTCCATCAAACTGAAGAGATGAAAAAAATACCAACTCCATTAAGTCTATTTGATCATCCGATTTATGTAGAAAGCTTGGTTCCTTTGAACAATTTGTCTTTATATAAGAGCGAAGAAGAAATCTACTACAATGAGAGGATGAGGGCAGAATTTGAGGAGATTCCTCGGTGAATTATTTTACTCTTCCTTCATTTCTTGTAATCTTTTGATTATCTCAGTTCCAGGATTTGTAATTTTAATTACTTTTTTGTTAAACAAATAAAAAATGTAATATTAATGGTATTATTAGTATAAGAGGATATTTTAAAAAGTAGGCTAGCAGGCATTACTATATAAACAAAAAATTAAAACAAACTTAATCCATCTTCCTCCTCTTAAAGCTTAATCGGTCCTTCTCTTCCTTCTTTCGCCTTCGACCCAACCACCACACCGCCCTCCGAGCCTGAGCGACCACCTGGGCGACAATCACATTGCTAGCAACCTCTGTTAATCTTATCAAAGGTACAATCTTATTGACCGTTCTTCCAAATTCCTCACTGATTTTGAGATATAATCTGATTTGTGGTCGTAGGTGATGAAATTCAGATTTATGTCAGTTTTTCTTTTTCCATAATTTTAGCTTTTACTTCCTTATCTTCAATTTCCATGTTTATCCTCTTTCCTTTAGCTCTTAGACTTTGATTTGGACTCTAATTATTTACTATATATCTCTATAGCTTCACACTGAATAAATAATTAAACCCAATATGCTCTAAAAATAATAAATAATTAATTCAAGACACAAAATAGGAAAGTGTACTAAATCATGTGAAAATCGACCTATACACTAATAAATACAACTAAAATGATGTCTCGGAAATAGATTTTATTATCACAAATGAGGAAATGATGATTTGAAAATCATGTGTACTAAATGTGCTTTGAATAATATTTGTAAAGTTTGTGGAAATGATGTAGAAACTACTGAACATCTCTTTTTTCTTTGCCCAAGCGCAAGAGCCACTTGGTTTGCAATTCTCTTTGGTCATATCACCTCGCATGATTACACTTATAATCTGCAAAAATGGCTCCTTAACTTAATTAAGCTAAAACTCCCTAATGATGAGAGGAAAAGACCAAAGGTTGAGATGGCAATATGGCTTATGTGGTACATTTGGAAATCACGGAACAAATTTATTTTTGAAAATCATCCAATATGTCCCATAATAAATATGAAAAACGCGTATAAAGCCTATGATGATTTCAATAACTACTTAAACAATATATCTGAGGCTAATATACAACAAACAACATCTCAAAAAACTGAAAATCAAAGTCTTCATTTGAACAGGAAAGATAATACTATACCCATTACTTATCTTAATACTGATGCATCTTATTCTAAGGATACTAACATAGCTTCTTCTGCTGTAATTTATAGTGATAAAAAGGGCCATTTTTTGGAGGAAGAACTTGGAAATTCATGGCACATTCTCCTCAAGAAGCCGAAGCTATTGGAATCAGAAATGCTTTAATCAAGGCTTCAAAAGAACCAACAAGAAGATATATTTTGCGAAATGACTGTCTTAGCATCATAAAACCTCTAATGAAGGGCACGAAGTTTGAAGATCGTCATCTATTTCATATATTTGAAGATATTCAAAGATTGGCGCTTGGCATTGCTTTAAATTTCCATTATGTCTCAAGGAAATTCAACAAGGCGGTGGACTCCATTGCTAAACAGAGTAGGCTTGCCACACTTAGGGTAGATTGGATTTCTAATCCAACCCCTAAATTTCTTAATCTTCTCAAAATGGATTTTGTAATAGAGGGGATAGGCTAAGTTCAAACATCTTATCTTATTGTATTTGTAAACGTTTTTATTATTATCTAATTTATGTTTAACGGCAAAAAAAACTCATATTGTCCTTCGAGAATTTGATGAATTGACTAATAGTCTCTTTTAACTCAGTGATTTCTTCTTGAGGACGTGATTGAGCTTGACTTACATTATGTACATTGCAGGCTGGTGAATGATTAGTTTGGTTTTCATAGGCTTGTTCTTGCAGGTATAACTGTTGAGGTGGCATTGGGATATTCTCCTTAACTATTATAGCGAGTTGTTGTATTTGATCTTGCAAGCTTGAAATCCTCGCTTCTTCTTCTTCGTTAGTGGTAGGAGTTTATTCTTGTGGCCAACTTATTCCGGTCTCAATGGTTGTTTCCATACCACTCTTTGCTTCTTTTGGATCCATAGAGACAAAATTACCATGACCCATAGCATCCGCTCTCAGCCTTGACTCTCTATTGAGTCCATTATAGAACATGGATAATTGTAATTGTGGCGTGTATCCATGTAGTGGACATCTTGCCAACATCTTTTGAAATCTCGTCCATGCTTCGCCAACACTCTCTCCGGCTTCTTGTAAGAAATTCATAGGCTCCAAGAGTTCCTTCACTCGCATACTTGTAGGATAAAATTTATCAAGGAATCTTTCTTGAAGCTTGTCCCAATTGGTTATTAGATCGGGAGGTTAATCATCTAACCAATCGCTTGCTTTCCCGGTAAAGAAAAATTGAACCATTAAATAATTCATCTGTTCTTGTGTAACACCTTCGTTAATATAGGCATCACAAAATTGCATGAATTTCTGAACAAATCTGACCGGATATTGATTTGTATCACCATTAAATTTTCCATAGCTCGTGAATTGATTAATTAAATCAGGATCAGGCTTGAATCTAACGGCTTGAATAGTTGGGACGCGAATCCCAATGCGTTGAACTCGAAATTTCCTAGGAAAACCTAGCTCTAACCGTTGATTAGCCATCTGAAATCTGAAAAGACTAAAACAAAAAGAAAGCGTAAAACTGAAAACAAATAAAAACTTCTACACTAGATAAACACAAAATAGATTTAACTTAAAGATAAATCCCCGACAGCGGCGCCAAAAACTTGGTGGGGGCAAATGTGTGATAAAATAATAGATAAATAAAGATAATAATAAAGATCACGCACCCTTGAGAACCACGGAACTCACTGCAAGTATCACAGATCGTTTGCAAGTTTTAATGATAAGTTAAGTTCGTTCGCAGGGATTGTATCCGTTATATCTACTTATGTTTGACATATGTTTTAGAATAAAATATAAAAATATAAAATAATATGAATAACTATCTAATGAGAATTAATATATATGAATGCAGATAAATAAATTTGGATGTAAGTCTAATAGATTAGGGTCACTAATATGAGTCTATTTTACTAAGTTGTTATTCTAACCTGTCACGGGTTAAGTTATATATTAACCAGGATTCTAAATTCTACCTAGCCTCTATTAGGCTTAGGAGCAACCTCTCCACTACTAGGGATTCCTGAGTAATGATTGATGGTTAAATCAAACCTTTATGGCTATCTAGTTAGGCAAGAGATCAAAACTAGACGATTATGTGGTGTTGTCAATAACTAAGAATAATCCTAAGATTGGCCAAATCTAAGTCTTAAAGCAATAACTCAAAACACATACTCCCTCCGTTCCACTTAATTTGTCCACTTAGCTTTTCACATATATTAAGAAACATAATAAATGCATTCACCATTACAAAAATACCCCTAATAAAGTATCTTGATATCTTAAATGTGTATTGAAAATATAAATTTCAATATTTTAATAAGGGTTAGTGGAAAAAGTAGAAAAAAAAGTGTCTTGAACTCCTAAGTAGACAATATATTTGGAACATTATTTTTAGTAAGTGGACAATTTCAGTGGAACGGAGGGAGTAATAACAATATACGCCAAGCTCAATCAATTAAAATAACAATAGTATTTATGAATTTAAAGACAAAATAATAACCCAACAATTGAAAGTAAAACTTACAGAATAAAAGTTTAGAAATATGGTGAAGCATAAATCTATAGCTAATTACCCTAAATATAGAGAAGGTGAGATGTAGAAGAGGAGTTTGTCACTCTCCAACTTCGTGCTTCTTCGCTTCCTATATAGGTCAGCTTGCTTCTTGGATGAATAGCTTGATACTAAGGATGAATAATAAATTTAAAGGACTAAGCTATTATTTAAAACTGAGAAAATACAAGTAAGGACTAAGCCTAAGCTTGAAGCTGAGTAAGGACATGTTTACAATGGTATAAGGGTGTATTTATAGGTGTTTAGGAACCCTAATTCGTTTTCTTGAAGGAGAAGGTAAGTAGTGGACTCCTAGCCCAACTCAAATTCGTAACCCTAAAACATGAAATCAGGACCGTTTTTGTTTTTGTCCTAACAGCTTCAATACTTATCCGTTTGACGCATATGATTAGTCGAAATTCATCGTCTCGGAAAGATCTTTAACTTTGTTGTTGACCGTTTCTCCAAATTCCACACCTATTTTGAGATATAAACTGATTTGTGGTCGTGGGTGGTGAAATTCAGGATTAAGGCAGCTTTTCCTTTTCCATGGTTTTATCTTTTCTTTCCTTATCTTCAATTTCCATGTTTATCTCTTTTCCTTATCTCTTAGTCTTTGACTTGGAATCTAATTAATCTCCATAATTATCTTTAAAGCTTCACACTAATTTAATAATTAAACCCAATATGCTCTAAAAACAATAATTTACTAAATCAAGACTCAAAATAGGAAAGTGTAGCATTTCTCAAGAAAATAGATTAGAAAGACTTCTAAATCACTAAAAATGATGTCACCAACTAGGATTAATTCATGACAAATAGGGAGACATCACCAGGTTATACAGATGGCAACTCCGAGGAAACTTGAGCTTCCCATCTCATTCATAGTGCAACCCATAGGAATCCGCACTCCATAAATCCAAGAAACTAAATTTTGACCTGATCCAGGCATGATAGCACGACTTGCGAGTCATGGAGAATTTAGCGGTGCTGCACAATAAGATCCAGTTCGTTATATTCAGAAATTCATGCAAATCTATGATGCCTACATCGTTCAAGGTGTTACACAAGAGAAGATGTACTACATGATGTTCTAGTTCTTTTTATTCGGAAGTGCAATCGATTGGTATGATTACCAACACCTTGATTTAATTCCAGATTGGGAGAAACTCCAAGCCAAATTCCTAAACCGATTCAATCCGGTTAGTAGACGCTTAAAAGATATGTTGGAATTTGAACAATTTATGCAAGAAAAAGGGAAAAGTGTTGGTGAAGCATGGCTACGTTATAATGAGAAGAAAGTGAGGTGTCTATTCCATGTCTCCTCGCTCGAATATCAATTAACCATGTTCTATAAAGGACTCAACAGTGAGTCCAAGGAAAAAGCAGATATATTAGGAGATGGAAGTTTTGTGTTATTAAATCCTGAATAATCTCATACTATTATGGAAAGAGTTCTTAATACCGAAAAAAGTTGGCCGCTAGAATCAGAAAAAGAAAAAGATACCTTAGAATCTCTAAGTATCGGATAATTAAACAAACAAATTAAGGAATTACAAGAGCAAACACGTTTAGAGAGCAGCTCAGTAGCTCAGGTAAATCTAGTACACACTTTACCTTCATATCTCGGTTGTGGAGCAAGAAATCATTCGTCGGAGAACTGTATCAATAATATAGCTTCGGTTTCCTTCGTATCTCATCACAGAAACCATTACTCGAATGGTTATTATAATCCTCAAGGACGTCAAGCTGATAATTATTCCGCACGGAATCAGAATTGGGTCGAAAATAACGGTAACTATTATCAAACTCGGCCTCAAACTTATTATCAACCACAACCTATCTATCAACAAGATCCGAATTATGAAGAATATTATCAAGAACCACCTTCGTATTCAACGCAACAAGCTACACAAGAACAACCTTCGAGTTTGGACTCGAGTATAATAGAACTTATGGGACTGTCTGAAGAGAACATGAAGATAAGTCAGTAATAATTCCAAACTCAATCGAAGGTCATTACAAATATCAAGCATACTCTCTCATAAATGGTGAGTGCACTCCAGAATAGGCCAAAAGGGAAACTCCCAAGTAATACTATTGCTCCTCAAGATAATGCTTGTCATGCGGTTGAATTAAGAAGTGGAAAGCAATTACCTCCACCCAGAGTAGAAAAAAAAGAAACAAACCCTATTCCTAAAGTGGTTGAAGAAACAGTTGAAGATATAGTCGAAGAGGTAATCGAACCAAAGAGTGTCCCAAAGAAGACACAAGAAAAGTAGAAAAGTTCAGTGTTAAACAAATACACATCCTCCTCCACCATTCCCATCACGTGTCAAAAATAAGAACAATGAAAAAGAATTCAAGAAGTTCCTTGACATGGTGAGCAAGTTAGATATTAACATCCCGTTGATAGAAGCTCTCAAGAGAATGACAAAATATCTTTAATTCATGAAGGACATTCTATCTAACAAACGAACCTTAGAAACTGGGGAGATGGTTGGGTTACCTGAGGAGTGTAGTGCTACTTGTCAAAGTAAGTTGCCACCAAAGCTACAAGATCCCGGAAGTTTTATGATTCCCATTGCTATTGGTGAAGGATGGACCGGGAAAGCATTATATGATTTAGGCGCGAGTATCAATCTCATGCCGAAGTCCCTGTTCGAGAAGCTCAACATAGGAGAGGTAGTACCTACATCAGTAATATTACAAATAGCAGATCGCTCCCTCTCCCAACCAGTAGGTAAAATTGAATATATTTTAGTTAAAGCTGGTAGTATTATATTTCATTTTGATTTTATTATTCTTGACTACGACGCGGATAAGAATGTCCCCATCATCTTGGGTAGACCATTCTTAACCACGCGGCGTACACTAATAGATGTTGAGAATGGTGAGTTGATCATGAGGGTCCAAGACGAACATGTCAGATTCAATGTGTTCAAGGCTATGAAATATCCAGATACAAAAGATGAATGCTTGAAAATAGATGTCATAAGCAAAATTACGCAAGAAGTTTTAAGTGAATCATGCTTTGATAACACTCTAACAACAGCCTTGGCACTTGAATCTCCAAAAATATATTATGATATAGCTGACGAAGTTGCAGCATTAGACTTAGTTGACAGTAGGCCAAGAGAAATTTGTGAACAACTTCGTGAATCAGGAGAAATTGAACCAATGAAGAAACCATCTATCACATGTCCTCGTGTTCTCGAAGAAAAACCGCTTCCAGCTCATTTGCGTTATGCGTATTTAGGTATGAACAACACTTTGCCTGTTATTATTTCTGCTAACCTTTGAGGTCCTCAAGAAGATAATTTACTACGTGTGCTTCGCGCTAACAAGGACGCAATTGGGTGGACTATTGCCGATATAAAGGGAATCAGTCCTACCATTTGCAAACACAAAATCATTCTTGAGAAAGAAGGAGGGCGATCTATAAAGGGGCAAGGAAGACTTATGCTAGCAATGAAGGAGGTGGTAATGAAAGAGGTAATAAAGTTATTGGTATTATCTTTCCAATTGCGAGTAGTGATTGGGTTAGTCCAGTGCAATGTGTTCCAAATAAAGGAGGTATCACTACCATTCTTAATGATCAAAACGAAGCCATTCCATCAAGAACAGTTGTGGCGTGGAGAGTATGCATGGATTACCGCAAGCTCAACAAAGCCACAAATAAAGATCACTTCCTGTTACCGTTCATTGATCAGATGCTAGACAAACTTGCAGGGAGAGGGTATTATTGTTTCCTTGACGGATATTCAGGCTATAATCAGATTTATGTAGATCTTGCTGATCAACACAAAACAACTTTTACTTGTCCGTTTGGCACCTTCGCTTATAGAAGGATGTCGTTTGGTTTATGCAATGCACCTTCCACGTTTCAGAGGTGTATGATGGCTATATTTTGGGACATGATTGATAAATACTTGGAGGATTTTATGGATGATTTTTCGGTATTTGGAGATAGTTTTGATGAGTGCCTCAACAATCTTGAAAAGGTACTTCTGCGATGTAAAGAAACAGATCTTGTGCTTAATTGGGAAAAGTGCCACTTCATGGTTCGAGAAGGGATTATGTTGGGACATAAAGTTTCGAGTGCAGGGATGGAGTTTGATCGTGCTAAAATTGAAGTTATAAAAACCTTACCACCTCCAATTTCTGTTAAAGAGGTTATAAGTTTCTTGGGTCACGCAGGATTTTATCGAAGATTTATTAAATATTTCTCCGAGATCGCCAAACCTCTCCGTGCTTTAATTGAAAAGGACACTCCTTTTAATTTTAATGATGAATGTCTTAATGCGTATTTGACGATTAAATAGAAACTCATCTCCACACCGATTGTCATACCTCCAGATTGGAATGCTCCGTTTGAATTTATGTGTGATGCAAGTGATCACGCCATGTGTGTTGTGTTAGGACAGAGAAAAGAGAAGATCTTCCATACGATTTATTATGCAAGTAAGACCATTAACGCTGAACAATTGAATTATACAGTTACAGAGAAAGAGTTATTAGCCGTAGTATATTCTTTTGATAAATTTCGTTCCTAACTTCTTGGAATGAAAACTATTGTATACATGGATCATTCAACAATTAAGTATCTTATGGCAAAGAAGGACGCTAAGCCGCGCCTCATAAGATGGGTACTGTTGCTACAAGAGTTTGGCATAGATATTCGAGACCGAAAGGGATGCAATAATCAAGTAACTGATCATTTATCTAGGCTCGAAGGATCTAATGTCAGCAAAGAACCAGAATTGGTCAAAGAGGTATTTCCTAATGAATAACTTTTTACGATTAAAGATGTGTTAGTGCCTTGGTATGCAGATATAGTTAATCTCATGGTGAGTGGTTTATTCCCTACGAATTTCAATCCACAACAACAAAATAGATTGAGTTATAGAGCCAGACAATTCTTTTGGGACGAGCTCTACCTCTTCAAAGTTTGCAGTGACCAAGTTATCAGAAGATGCGTCCATGAGGGCGAAACTAGAAAAATCATTGCAAGCTGTCATGGTTCACCATATGGTGGCCACTTCAAAAGTGATGAACCGCAGCTAAAATTCTTCAATCTAGGATCTATTGGCCTACCCTACACAGATATTGTCATCAATTCGTTCAGACCTGTCAATGATGTCAGTTCACTAGTAATATATCAAAAAGAGAAGAAATGCCATTCAACAATGTTTTAGAAGTCAAAATCTTTGATGTATGGTGAATAGATTTCATGGGACCTTTCATATCCTCCCATGTTAATCTTTATATTTTGCTAGCAATAAATTATGTGTCTAAGTGGGTAGAAGCAGTGACAACACCGAAGAACGATGCAAAACAGTCATCTCATTCCTTAAATTAAATATCTTTTCAAGACATGGTACGCCACATGTTCTCATCAGTGATAAAGGTACCCACTTCATAAATTTTCAATTGAGAGCTTCCCTTCATAAGTTAGGGGTGAGACATCGTACTTAAACCGGCTATCATCCCCAAACTAACAGTCAAGGTGAGGTTTCTAACCGAGAAATCAAGTCTATCTAGAGAAGCCCGTGAACAAAACGAGGAAAGACTAATCATTAAAATTAGATGATATTCTCTGGGCTTACAGAACAACATTCTAAAACACCAGTTGGGGCATCTCCCTATCGCATGGTCTACGGCAAGGCTTGTCATCTTCCTATCGAGATTGAATCCCGTGCTTTTTGGGCTATTAAAGATATGAATTTAAATGCAAAGTTAGCGGGTAAGCGAGGTTGATGTAGTTGAATGAGTTAGATGAATTTTGTTTTCATGCCTATGATAATTCACGTCTCTACAAGGAGAAAACAAAAAGATGGCATGATAATCGGATTCGTCCAATGAGATTCGAGAGAGGACAAAAATTACTATTATACAACTATAGATTCTCGAATTATCTGGGTAAACTTAAGTCCCGTTGGGGAGGACTACATTGTTACGAAAGTCACACCTCATGGAGCAATCAAAATTGAACATCCAACCGAGCAGAGGACATTCATGGTGAATGGTCATCGCTTGAAGATATACCATGACAGTGAGGACTTTGGACGAGAGGAGACGATCCATCTCGAAGAACACGCTTAACCCGAGGTACACGTCTAACTCTAAAAGACGTTAAACAAAATTACTCGAGGGAGACACCCCTTTTCTTAATTGCTTTTTAGTTAGTTTTATGTTTTGTAGTGTATAATCTTAAGTTAGTGTATATTTTTAATGTGTTTACAAGCTAATAGGAGAGAAAGGTAGTGTGTTATTGTGCGGGAAAAATTAGAAAATATAAATCTTGGGTTTTTCGTAGTTGAGATAAAATATAAATTTCAAAATCCCTAGGGTGAGAATAACTTGTCACTTTTATAAACGTCGTGTAAGGCACAGAGGGAGTTCTAGTCCCCTATAAGTTATCACTAAATTTGGTTTGTATGCTGGTATGAATTGAGAATTATCCTTAGGATAATCTCATATACATGCATGGTTATCTATGGTCAACATTTCTCTCAACATCAGTTCACTCAATAAACCAACATCTAAACCAAAGGCAAGTCCTAAAATTCCTTGAAGAACCTTTATTCTCCATAACAAGAGATTATAACTCCACTCTCATCTTTTTATTTTTATTTTATTCATCTACGACTTATTTTTTCATTTTATTCTCATGTGAACGGAAGGAAAACGACGAGAACTGAGAGTCAGTATACTTGATGATTGAAGGGTTCGAAAGTGTTTATCAAAATCTCTATTTGTCTTGAAAAAAACACTCTAGCAATCATCAAATTTCTCAATAATAAAATGGAAATAAAGAATGGAGTGGTAATGAAAACCTTTTTTTATAGAGGCTGGCATATACTCTTATGCAATATTTCGATCAATTCACTATTAAGACAAAAGACGGTTGGTGGTTAGAGAACTTTAATGGTTGGGTACCTCCAATGGGGTGTTTATACTCTTCCATACACAACCATCATCATCATTTCTAAATAACATATGTCAAGTACTAACAGAGGCGTGCATAGTTCAAAATTGTAAACATCTGCCATTCTTAGGGTTAAATTTTCCTAATTAGATTCACATATCTCACTTGAGCGTGTTTTGTAAATCTGAGGGGGTATCGATAGAACCAACATATACCTAAGTGACAAGCGCGTATGGAAGCAGGCATCGAGCGTGTTTGACACTGTGATGGTGTGGTGGGATGGAATTTTATCATGGGATTTTATCGAGATCATGACATGTGTGGTCAACAAGCTATCAAGCTTTGGGATGAGGATGAGATTCATTTCACTCCCATGATAGCCATTGACCTCTTGCCTGCAGTTGCACACGATTAATGATATCAAGGGATGTGAATACTTTACACTTTCCTACTACCTTCTTGTAATGTAAAGTATCATTAGAATGTCTCTAACACGATATATAAGTACTAGGATTGTTGATATATATACCATCCATGACGTGACTTGAGTGGAAGTAAATCGTTAATCAAATTAAGAAAATAAATAGATTGACGATTTACTTCCACTGAAATCATGCCACATTATAGGTGATATATTGAATAATATATATAATTTCTTAAATCCCACAATATTCTCTATTAAAGTAATCGATCTTATTATGCACAGCTATACAACATGTTCTTTTGTTCTTTTTGCATGTCATTCCTTAAAAACATATTTCATATTATTTTTAATGACTTGAGCGTCGAAATACCATCAAGAACTCTATTTAAGGATTTTATAAAGTTCATATTCCCAACCCAATCAAGTTCCTCCTTGCGTGTTCGCAAAATGTAAATTTTGTACACTATTATCTTGGAAAGGGTTCGAGAGGTGGGGGCAATGAGGATTTAAGGCCCCATGACTTACCCATTAACAAATAAAAGCGCACCTCTAACTATCTAGTTGAAACCCAACTAAAGAAGAAAAAAATCCCAAAAAAACCCTTATATTCCCTTCTTATTCACGGTAGAAGCTTATACCCAAAAGAAAAACCCAAATAGGGTTTTTAAAATGAGAAACCTCTCTCTCACTGTGCTCTCGTCTCCCCCTCTCTCTCAGACGCAACACCATTCTCCACCTCTCATGCATAAAAAACCTCAGCCATCTTCACCACCATCACCATCCTCCACCTCTCCTGCAAAATAAAACTCACGTCATCTTCACCACCATCATTTCCACAACCAACAAGCTCTGCTGCACACGCAAACCGCCGCTACCCCTCCACCTTCGCCGCTCCCTCCACCTTCGCTGCTCCCAACAAATGAAACCCTACCAGTTTAATCTTCAGGAACTCAGGTCTCACCTTCTCGCCGCATCTCTCCAAGAGAGGAACCTGCCGTCACAGTGGCCCATTCTCCACCCAAAGAGTGGCCCTTCGCCGCTTCCTCCACCTTCTCCGCTGCTAAGGTCTCACCTTCCCCGCCGCCGCTCTGCAGCACGAGAAAACCGTCGCCGCCGTGGCCTAGTCTCCAACATGTCCGGATCTGTCTAACCCTGCAAGTTTTTTTTCCACCGATAATGTTGAGATATTTTATGATATATCATTATTTTTTTTAAAATGAATCAAATGGTGCATTGTTTTTTGTTCCTCTGAGTGTGAATGTGAAGAGATTGCTTTTGTTTTTTTGTTCATATGAGATAGTGAAGGTTGACAGCCGCTGGGGTACAAACCCTTTAGGTACAACCCTTGGGTATATCCACTTGGGTCCAGCAATTCCTTTTTGAATGTTTTTGTTCCCGCGAGTGTGAATGTGAAGAGATTGTTTTTATTCATTTTTCATTTTTTGACATAAAAAAAGCATGTCATTATTTTGCAGGGTACAACCCATTCTTTTTACTTTTTTATTCCTATGAAAGTGTGAAGGTGAAGAGATTTTTATATTGTTTTTCCTATGCGAGAGTGGTGGAGAGATTATTTTTGTTTTTAATTCATATGCGAGAGTGAAGTGAAGAGAGGCCCTTGGGTACAGCCCAATGGGCTCGGCTTATTGGGTTAAAAATCCGTTTAGTACAACAAGTGGAGATGATCTGGTCTTATAACCGGTTTTGGGTACAGCCTCAGGGTACATCATGGACAAAACCAAAAAAGACTTTCCTCCTAGAATTGTACATGGACAAAAAGTCAAGTTTATACCGAAAATGATATTAAGACTTATAAAGCAATTATATAAAAATAACATTACAAAAATTAAAAATCGGCATAGGTACGTACCCATAGGGAAAATAGATTATTTTTTTGTCAATATAATGGATTACTCATAGAAGTCTGTTACATACTGAATATACATTATTAATATAGTCATGAAATTCTACTAAAGACTTAGTAAGGAACATCGAAACATCGAGATTAAGTCTAGTGCATTTCGCCAAGACGTCCGCCACTTCATTGAATTTCCTTCTTATATGATTAACTTTCCAATCGGGGAATCTTCCTATCCATCTCCATGCCTCTGAGATCATGGGACGGATCCTCCAATCGATTCCTTCCTTTTTATTAATACCTTGAACAACCTCAAGGTTATCTGAGTAGAAAGAACTACTCTTGGTATCCAGATTTGCAGCCGATCTCATTGCTAACAAGACCGCCCACATCTCTCCTTCTAGACTACTGTTCACTCTAGCCCTTTTCTTAATAACCTCTTTGATCTCACCTTCTCTATTTATCGCAATTGACACCATACTAGTAGGCTCCCACTTTTTATTATGTGAGGTATCACATAGCCATATCCAATCTGCATCGTCCTCAAGTACCGGATTATAATTATTATCTTCACTGGACCTCTCTTTATACCTATTTTCGTCACCATATCCTTTTCCCTTCTTATCACCAAAAAGGTATTTCATTGTAAATTTTGTTTTCTCTATAATGTCATGAATCACCCATTTCTTTTTTTCAAATAAACCTTGCATTCTAGCTTTCTATGTATTCCATAATGTAAGTAAGACAACGGCGGACACATACCTCCTATCCCATCTATTATTAGCATAGCTCTCAATTATTTTAATAATCCAGTCGCCAATCTTTAAATCCATGTTTTCCTCAATCTTAATTTGCAATTGACAATTAGCCCACACACTTTTGCTGAATTGACACCCCAAGAAAATGTGTTCCACGTTCTCACTTCCTGCTTCACACCATTCACATATGTCCTCCGCCATACATTTCCATTTCTTCAGATTATTTTTAGTTGGAATCGCATTATTATGAATCTTCCAAATAAAGTTCCTAACTTTTGTCGGGACATTCGATTTCCAAACAATGTTAAAGAGCTCCTTATTAATTGTCTCCCCCTCCTTGGATTATGACCCTTTCTTTTCTTCCTCCAATTGTACTAATCGATGGTAGCCAGATTTTGTAGAATAATTCCAATCCTTTGTTGTAGTCCAAACAATCTCATCATCTTTCTCAAGATTCATTATTGGTATCTTCCTAATTTCCATCATATCTCTTTTGGTACATATATTGTTGAGCGTATCAAAGTTCCAATTGGTCATATCCTTATTAAAGCATTCCGCTACCTTTTTTAGACTACAGTTCTTCGGTTTCTCCAACTTGTATCCTTCCCTAATCCAAATATCATCCCATAAACTTATTTTCTGCCCATTACCAATTTTCCATAAACTTTCATTTTTGATGAATTGTAAACCCTTATAAATGCTAGCCCAGCTCCAAGACCTTCTATTTTTCAAATTGGTGTTCCACATATCCGTATTTGAGAAATATATTCCTTTGAGAACTTTAACAACCAAAGAATCTTGATTCTTCCATAATCTCCATGCTTGTCCCGCCAGCAATGCTAAATTCATTTTTTGGAAATCTCTGAATCGAATACCCCCCATATTCTTCGCTTTAGCCATTTTCTTCCATGCTATCCAATGAATTTTCTTCTTAGCCCCTGCATTCCACCAGAAGTTTGCCATCATACTACTCATTGCCTTACATATGTTAGCCGGAAATTCAAAAATTGACATCGCATAATTTGGAATTGCTTGCAGTACTGCTTTGATAAGTATTTCTTTCCCACCATCTGATTAAAGGTTAGCCACCCAGCTAGCAGATTTATTAAGCAGCCTATCTTTAATATATTTAACATTCTCCACTTTCGATCTTTTTAATGTAAGCGGTATCCCCAAATATTTCCCTAAATCATTAGTACACCTTATATTGAGTTTCTCTGCTATCTCCATACTATTCTCTTCTGGAAAACCTTTGCTAAACATAATATAGGACTTTTCAAAGTTGATTTTTTATCCAGACGCACAACAATATAATTTGAGAATCCTCGAAAACGCTTCAATTTCCGTAACGTTTATTTCAATGAAGAAAAGTGCATCGTCCGCAAATAATAAATGTTTAAGCCTAGGTGCTGCCCTAGCTAGCGAAATACCTTTAATATTACCTTCTCGGGATTCATAGTTAATTAACCCAATGAATGCTTCAGTTAACATTGCAAATAACAGTGGAGATAATGGGTCACCTTGTCGAATACCTCTCTCCGGTTTGAATTTCTTTAACCGTTTCCCATTAACCTTGACTTGATATGACACCGATGAAATGCATCTATATACTAGATCAACCCATTTCTCAAAGAAACCTAGCTTCCTTAGAATAGCTACCAAAAAGTCCCAGTTCACTTGATCATAGGCATTGGCCATATCAATCTTAACCGCTCCATAGTGCTTATTTGATTTCCTTTTATTTTTCATAAAAAAGCCAACTTCTTGTGCAATTAAAATATTATCTTGTACACATCTTCCTTTTATAAATGCTGATTGGGTGGGAGAGATAATCTCATTCATTAAGGGTTGGAGCCTTGTAGCCATAATTTTTGCAATAACCTTATATATAAAATTATTACACGAGATCGGTCTAAAATCCGTAACTCCTTCCTGCGACTTACCTTTAGGTATCAATGAGATAATAGTGTCATTAATTTTCTCTAAAGATACCTTATTCTCAAAGAAATCGATAACTATCTTGACGATGTCGTCTTTTATAATCTCCCAAAACTCGTGATAGCACTTGCCGGGTAATCCATCCGGTCCCGGTGCTTTAGAACTCGACATTGCGAAAACCGCCGTCTCAATCTCATCAATCTTTGGTGTTCTAATAAGATCCTCATTCATTCTATCATCAATCTTGCACGGTATATGGTTAGATACCTCTTCAATATAATCAACCTTTTCCTCTTTGAAAATATTCATAAAGTACTCTTGAATAATACTCTTTATTTCTTCTTGATTCTCGGTCCATTCCCCATTTTTATTCTTAAGCTCACTAATCATGTTAATGTTTTGCCGCATTGTTGTCTTTGCGAAGAAATATTTAGTATTTTTATCCCCTTTATTAATTAAATCATCACAAGCTTTATCCGCCCAAAAAGCCTCATCTTGGTTCCATAGATCTTCCATCTCCAATCTAATCTTCTTTTCTAATTCAAGATTATCTTTGGTTGGGTCTTTATCTTGTAATTTTTCCAATATTCCTTGATATTTTTCCAAGAGATTTTTTGCATTACAAAACTTCTCTTTACTCCAATTAACCAAAGCCAAGCACGTCTCATCTCTTTTAGTCACAAAATTCTTAATATTATCACAATTTCTTAAATTTTTCCAAATTTTACTTACTACTTCTTTACACTCCCTATCTTCAACCACCTTGATTCGAACATGAAATACCTATTGTTTATTTTGCAACTATTACTCCACCTAACTATCAAAGGGGAATGATCCGACCCCACAGCAGGGAGAACCTTAATACTCGTATCCGGAAATAAGTTATACCACTCCGCCGTTGCTAAACCCCTGTCTAGTCTTTCTTTAACATTATCCGTACCTTGCCTTTTATTTGACCATGTAAAGAAACAACCCTTTGTAGGAATATCAATAAGATTGTTTATATTGATAAACTCACTGAAATTAATCATCCTTTCCAAGTTAGGTTGTAACTTACCTTGTTTCTCCGATGCATTACTAATCTCGTTGAAATCCCCAATAATGAGAGTCAGGTATTGATTATTCAAGATCCAATTAGATATATCATTAAAAGTCTTCTCCCTCTTGTTCTTATCATTAGGAGCGTATACGAAAATAATGTACCAAGAAGTAGAATTAGATTCCTCCACAAAAGCAATAATATAATTAGCAAGCGAGACAACAATAGATAACTTGATATGACTTTTCCAAGCCAGGGTAATGCCCCCGGACCTATGGGCTCTTCCTCCGGGGTTCACTATGAATTTATTATCAAACTGGCTAAGAAAATTACAAGACTTAACATCACTAGACTTAATTTTTGCTTCCAAAAGACATATTAAAGACAACCTAAACTTCGAAATGAGGGACTTTAACGCATTTTTTGTCACGGGTACCCTAGCCCCTTAACAGTTCCAGATCATAAAATTATCCATCACAACCGGCCGCTTCTACCCCGGGCTGGCCGCTACCCTTGAAATTTGCATTGATGAGGGTTTCCTTCACAGGCGCAACCTGGGTACTACCATCATCATCTGAATCGTCATCGCTTGATATGTTGTCACCTCTTAAATGTCCGTCGCAATTTTCAGCGCTACAATAGTAATATTGTTGATTTTCCATCCCTTCCTCTATCCTCGCATTAGGTTCACAAACATTAACGTACTCCTGTTCCACAAAGTGTTCCTTAATATCACATTAGCTAACAAGCAATTCATCAAGAAAGTTCCTCACTTCCACTATTCTTTTCCCGAGGTTGTCCACGTCTTTGAGACAAAATCTCTTCGCACTATTCTTAAATCCACCTATACTCGGCTCAAATTTTCGTTTGAGATCACCAGGCCATGTAAATTTCCCTGCGCTATCTCTAACACTCATCCTTGGAGTAGATTTCTGTGCTTTACTTTGAAACTCCTCGTCATGGCGGTAATGTTGGCTTATATGAATTGATTGCGAGTTACCCGAGCTTTCTTCAGGTTCGAAATTCTCTTCAAAGTCTTCGTTTTCCACCATTACGCTCTTCCCTTTGTCCATTTTCTTGTTTCCTTCTTCATCCTTGTTTGCTCTATCAGCAATGTTCTCCTCAAAAAATCCACTGTTTAAACCCTTCGAGTAGTAACCTTGTTCATATCCTTCATCCCTCAGTACAATACCTCCATCTCTAAGCACACTTGTGGGACTAAACCAGCTGCGCAATGTACCAGCATCACCCACACCATTCACATTGTTATTGAAGAAGTTGTTATAGTACTCCACAACCTCAGACTCCCTTGTTAAAAGAATATCATTAACAGTTTCTTGGCTAATAATCATAGACTCACCAAAATCTCCCATTTCTTTCTGTAGAATCTCAAAAAGTGCAGGATATGACTTCTTGTTCACCTCCACAGCTTTATTATTCGGGTTCACAATCTTCATTAACTCCATGAAAGCAAGAGTGTTCTCTCTTTTCCTCTTCGCTGACTCTGAGTTCTCCTTCTGAGTGCTCGCATTTGTATACTTAGCTCTTGAACCACTTGCTAAATTAGTAGCTCCCCCAATATTAATTGATGTTATTATATTCTCGCCTTTTCCAAATCCTTCATTGCTCTCATCATCACTATCGTGATGATCTCTTCTGAATAGAAAGAACCTCACAACTTCATCAAAGATTCCCCACCTGTCGCGTTTCTTTATGATGTGAAAGACTTTGTCTTTGTTTCTCATGGTTGTTTCACGGTTCCAGTTAAAGAACCTATACGAATCATCGTTCCACCTTGGTCTCACCATCCCTACTAAGCACGAGCTCTTGTTGTGCCTATGAATCCGCAGTTATAGCAGAAAAGTGATAGTCCTAGAGGGGGGGTGAATAGGATTACTAATAAGATTAATGCCTAATTAAAAATCTTTTGGACAATAATAAGTTTAAGAAAGAAACTTCTAAGTCAACTAATATAACAAACTCTTAAGGGATCATGCAATGGATAAGCTAAGAGGTTTGATATATAATTGATACAAGTAAAACGAGTTTCTAATCTCTAACAACTCTAGATGGCAATATGTTAGATAAACTAGATAATCAATATCACAATATTCATACTAGCATATTATCAAACATATAAAGTGCGGAAAGTAAATAGGGTAGGGATAGAAAGATACACACGATTTATAGTGGTTCGGTTTCCCTACATCCACTACCTAAGGAAGCCTCCTTAGGATTTCAAGCTTTTCACTAAGCTTCCGTGTCTCTCTTAACCGGGTCGAGAACACAATAACCTTTACAAACTCTTCGATAACACGAAGGACAAACCACTTGTGTAATCACAACACAAGGACACCAAGTATACTCCCTATACTTGAATTCTCTCTTTAATCTATCTATTACAAGACCTAGACTTAAGAGGATAGCAACAAAGTGTTTAAAGGTTTTCTAATTAAAGCTTGTAACTAAAACTCCTAAAAGAGTGGATATGACTATAAGCTTGTTTACTCCTCTTGAGTGGATAGAACCTTGTGGCTTGATTGATTAACTCCTTGAAAGGATTTATAAGCTCACAAGGATTGAATTTGACTATGTATAGCACTTGACACCTTCTTGAATGATAGCAATTAAGCCCCTTAATGTTTGTAATTAGTTGGTGTAGTTGTAGCCTTCAAAGAGCTTCAATTTATAGTAGAAAATGGCTTCCAACGGTCATAAGACTTGGGTCCAACGGATCTATTAATCTCCCAACGGATATATTCCTTATGGCTTGTCTTTTGTGCATAAAACCCTTTTGTGCGGTGTACCGCAGATATGGTCCGGTGCACCGCAGAGCTATTCGACTTAACTTTGAGCTTACTGTTCGGACTAATCAATGTACCGCAACCCTGGTCCGTAAGATTGGTCCGGTATACCGCAGCGGTGTACCGCGCCAAGTAACTTTGAAGGATAATGACTTGGATTAATAAATCTTCTTTACGAAAGTTGTTGGAAACATTATTCTGAGAATCTTTGAAGTTGAACACTGAAGCTAATTCTCAATATACATAAAGATAAGGTTAAAAGCATTTGAATGAGAATAAGTTTCTTAAGCTAAAACACTAAAGATGATTAACTTGATAAAGAAAGAGCTTTTTGATGAATAATGAGTGTACTATAGAATGTTAAGAACAAAAGAAATAAGCACACTAAACATAAGAGGATTTGTCACATTAAAACAACCTATTAAGGGAGGCTATATGCCAACAATCTCCCCCTTTTTGATGATGACAAATCCTTCACTAAAACACCTTAGGAATGATATGAAAGTTTAAGCACTAAAGAAATAAAGCTCCCCCTCACAAAAAGCATAAGATTTTAGATGCATTTGTGAGTGTTTAAAAACGTGCAAGTTTTGAAAGTTTTAGTGCACATAATATTTCTCCCCCTTTGTCTTCATCAAAAAGACGGGGTAAAAACAACTAAGAATAGAAGAGCAAGAACTCGAGTGAATAGATTTTAAGCAAAGATTTTAGAGAGTGTGCAAGAGTTTTAGTATAAAAATGATTTTTTAGAAAAAGATGCACAAAGATAGATATGAGTAAAGCAAGAGCAAAGGATAGAGATTTTTACCAACTCCTTGATCGATAGAATTTGATTTCATATGCTTTCTAATGACACAAACGATTAGTTGCAAAATATGAAATAAATGATTTGTCTAAGCATTTGAGTCTTAAAATATGATTTAGCAAAGACTCCCCCTTACAAAATGCATATAGTTTGTTTCAATTTTGTAAACGTTTGATTGACAATTTTCCCTAATAATAACACTTGAAATCATTTTGAAGAAATTTAGGGGTAAAACTGTAATTTGTTGAAAAGCAAGGGGTCAAGATGTATTTTTCAAAAAAAAATTTGGGGACTAAACGCAATTTTGAAAAATCTTTTGGGGACCGAAATGCAAATATCAAACTTTTTAGGAACAAGGCTAAAAAGAACAAACTATAGGGACTAAGGAGTAATATCAAGAATTAGATGGAGAAGTACCTATAACATCAAAGAACATGTTAGCAACATAAAAACCAAATCAAAGGATGATAAGCAACTAACAATCATGATAAGAACAAAACTAGTTTAACCAATTATCCAAATAAAACATCTAGCATCCTAACATAAAGACCAAATAAACCAAAGTAGCAATATCCTAGATGTCCAAAACACGGACCCACAAATACTTAAAAGCATAAACACACCACTAAACAAGTTCTAAAATAACCACATAAGCACATAAACCCATAAACCACCAAGAAGAATAAAAAAGATGATTTTAAACACCAAACACCAAAGCAAGAGGGATTAACGATTATCACGAGGAGAGCGGCTCCTAGACCTTCTTCCATTTCCAATATCATCGCGAATACATGAAACATCATTTTTCATACAAGAAAGCTCATTCGCAAGATGCCCTATCTTATCTTCCAAAACTCCAAATTTCCTTTCTATTTTGTCTTCCAAAGCCACAAATTTACTTCCTATATAGTCCATGAAACGAGACATAGCGCTTTCAAAACCGGATGGAGTAGGAGGGTTTACATTGGTGGGTTGGCTTGGAGTGGGCTCATTAGGATTAGGGTTTTGTTGGGCCGGGTTATCTAATAAATGAAGAGTCTCAAGCTCCGGACCATCGGTGCAACTTCTTGCTTCAAGAATGCGATTACGAATAGTAGCATCCGAGATACGATTAATAGTGGAGACCGAAACATAGGTGTTGTTATAAATAACAAATTTCATTCTTAGAATCGTGAGATAATCGAAATTCCATGACTTATTGATTGGTTTCACATTAGTCCCTCCAAAAGAAATATCATTAGCTTCAAAGATTTTGGAAAGAAAAATACCGTAAGGGACTTTATCCCGAGAGGCTCGAGCGTGATTCATCCATTTGAACATTATCGCAATAATGTTTATCGGTTGTTTGGTGAAGATCAAATATAAAAGATAAGCTTCATAAGGGATAAGTTTTGCATCATGCTTATCTTTCGGAATCACGGCCGAGATAAGAAACTTGTGAGCCACGATAAATTCCGGATCAAAGTTACGAATATTCCAACTTCCATCGGGAACAACCATTCTACTATTAACAAAATCATTCACCTCATTTTGAGCAACTATATCAATATTCGAGTTATCCCAACCACTAGACCAAAATCCGCTAAAACCATCCGAAGGAATATCAAATTTTGAGCACAAAGTATTTGACTTTAAACGTAAAACGGTACCCGAAACGGTTGATTTAATCGAAGTAGTAGCATGATTATATTCAAAATTAGTGTAAAAATCTTCGATTAACCCGATTGCCAAATGACTACCCGAAAAAGCAAAGATTTTATGACATTTTTGAAATGAAAGGAGTCTAAAGAGAGAATTTTCACCGGAGGGAAAAGCCGAAGGGCAAATCGTTCTACCCGGAAGAGCATCGAATGGCCGGAGTGGAGGTGGTGTTGGTGACCTCGCCGGAGATGGTTCACGGTGGCGGCTGGAGGAGGCTCCGGTGGTGGCTTTCTTCTTGTTAGCAATAGACTTAGTTCTAACCATGGTGAAAGACAAGATGGGTAATGAAGGAAGGAGAAGGAGGAGTGATTAAGTGGTGAAGGAGGGTGTTTTGGTGGTGGAAACGGAGTGTGGGTGGCCGGAAATCGCCAAGGAGGAGGAGAGGAGAAGTTTTAAAGAAGGAATGAAGAGACTAGAATGAAAAACGGCCTTCAAAACCTGTTAAAACCCTTACGTGCGGTGTACCGCGGGAATCGTCCGGTGCACCGCACGAGTGTTCGGTTTGGTCAACAAAAATGAAATTTTTGATTCTTTTAAAAACACCCGAAACACAATCGAAACTACCCCAAATGACTCGGAATGATATAAAATAATTTTGAGCATCTTTGTTTTAAAAAGACAAGCCAAGGAGAACCTAAAAACTCATATAACAGTTAATTTCACAAAAATCCCTAAGTTATCTAAAAGTGCAAAAAAGACCCAATGCAAGAATAAAGCAACACTTAAGCATGTAAAAGGTCAAGAACTTCAAGATAAAAACACAAGTTGAAAAAACACATAAAACATAAGATAAAACATAAAAATAAAAACAAGAGAGGAAGAATTTCACCGTATTTTCCTTTTATGAGGTTTGAACGTCCTTTTGCATAGAATTCCATTTTCTTGACGCTCAACACCTTCACTACATAATACTATGGTAACCGAGGTGGAATGGATCCGGAAATGTTGTTAGCATTTGTCACGATCCATATTGGTTTTTCCCATGAAGGTATCAAAGATCCACTAATAAGTTGTTCATGGTAATGGCACGTAGAAGCATGATGACCGGGTTTACCACAATAGTTGCAAGAACTTCTTTTTCGAATAGAGTAACCATGTAGAGGTTTTGAACAAGAAGTTTCCACATTCTTTCTAATATCCAAATTATCACTAACATACAATTTTTCTTTGAAAAAGTCATTTGGATCAAAAGGAGTGACATTTGAGAAAGGATGATTTTTTAAAGTATCAAGAGCGAGGGAAAACGCTTCATCCAATTTTTTAAAACCTTCTATGCTCTTCTTCAAAGGATGTTTCCATTTATTTAAAATAAAAATGTTTTCAAAACACGGGTTTTTAGTATTGCCAAGAATATCATCCAAAGTGATACAACATTTAAAACAATTCTTTAGCTCAATTTTACCCTTTTTTAACATAAGATTGTTCAAGTGGATTTGAGAATCAAGAATTTTGAGAAGGGATGAAATTTGCCTAATATCACTATAATTATAAGGAAGAGATAAAGAGTTGGGATAAAGAGCTACCTCATGATTTGGTTTAAACTCGTTATGAGATTCATCATGGATTGGGACTTCTTCTTCTTCGTCATTTTCGACAATTCCATATAAAAACTCCAAACGATTCCAAAGTTCTTTTGCGGATTTACAATCTAACATTTGTGAGAAAATTTCTTCGGAAATTCCACGAATGAGAGTGTACATTGGTTTTGCATTTTGAGTGAGCTTAGCTTTTTCCTCAATGGTGAGTTCATCAAAATCTTTTTCTTCTTGATTTAGCTTAAGAACTCCCTCTTCATTTAACTTTTCTTTATAAGGGACAAATGGACCTTCCTTTACGATTCTCCATTGATCGGGATCTTCGGTTTTTATAAATTCTTTCATTTTTGTTCTCCAAGCAAAATAGTAAGTTCCTACAAAAAGTGGAGGTCGAGTAGAAGACGAACTTTCCAAAAGATTAAATTCCATATCGTTTACTCTACTAACGATTAAGCTATTCACGTAGAGTTAGGCTCTGATACCAATTGATAGTCCTAGAGGGGGGGTGAATAGGATTACTAATAAGATTAATGCCTAATTAAAAATCTTTTGGACAATAATAAGTTTAAGAAAGAAACTTCTAAGTCAACTAATATAACAAACTCTTAAGGGATCATGCAATGGATAAGCTAAGAGGTTTGATATATAATTGATACAATTAAAACGAGTTTCTAATCTCTAACAACTCTAGATGGCAATATGTTAGATAAACTAGATAATCAATATCACAATATTCATACTAGCATATTATCAAACATATAAAGTGCGGAAAGTAAATAGGGTAGGGATAGAAAGATACACACGATTTATAGTGGTTCGGTTTCCCTACATCCACTACCTAAGGAAGCCTCCTTAGGATTTCAAGCTTTTCACTAAGCTTCCGTGTCTCTCTTAACCGGGTCGAGAACACAATAACCTTTACAAACTCTTCGATAATACGAAGGACAAACCACTTGTGTAATCACAACACAAGGACACCAAGTATACTCCCTATACTTGAATTCTCTCTTTAATCTATCTATTACAAGACCTAGACTTAAGAGGATAGCAACAAAGTGTTTAAAGGTTTGCTAATTAAAGCTTGTAACTAAAACTCCTAAAAGAGTGGATATGACTATAAGCTTGTTTACTCCTCTTGAGTGGATAGAACCTTGTGGCTTGATTGATTAACTCCTTGAAAGGATTTATAAGCTCACAAGGATTGAATTTGACTATGTATAGCACTTGACACCTTCTTGAATGATAGCAATTAAGCCCCTTAATGTTTGTAATTAGTTGGTGTAGTTGTAGCCTTCAAAGAGCTTCAATTTATAGTAGAAAATGGCTTCCAACGGTCATAAGACTTGGGTCCAACGGATCTATTAATCTCCCAACGGATATATTCCTTATGGCTTGTCTTTTGTGCATAAAACCCTTTTGTGCGGTGTACCGCAGATATGGTCCGGTGCACCGCAGAGCTATTCGACTTAACTTTGAGCTTACTGTTCGGACTAATCAATGTACCGCAACCCTGGTCCGTAAGATTGGTCCGGTATACCGCAGCGGTGTACCGCGCCAAGTAACTTTGAAGGATAATGACTTGGATTAATAAATCTTCTTTACGAAAGTTGTTGGAAACATTATTCTGAGAATCTTTGAAGTTGAACACTGAAGCTAATTCTCAATATACATAAAGATAAGGTTAAAAGCATTTGAATGAGAATAAGTTTCTTAAGCTAAAACACTAAAGATGATTAACATGATAAAGAAAGAGCTTTTTGATGAATAATGAGTGTACTATAGAATGTTAAGAACAAAAGAAATAAGCACACTAAACATAAGAGGATTTGTCACATTAAAACAACCTATTAAGGGAGGCTATATGCCAACAAAAAGTCCAATGTTTTTGTATTTAAACGCTACCCAAGCCACCCCATCTTGTTGTTCCACATAAACTCCAGTTTTGATGGCTTCAAAAGCATTGAATTTAACTCGGAATCTGACAAAGTTGGAGACTGAAGAAACATTGTCAGGAAAATCAATTTCTTCCACACTGCCTATGTAGTTTCCAAAAGTCTGAATTGTATCCACCGTGTTCTGCGAGTTTGCATGCCCATAAATTCTGATCCAGGCATACAAATTGGTGTGGTATAGTTGTTTGTAATCCACCTGATTCTCCCATTTGCACAATAGCACGTGCATCGATTGAACAATTCCTGGCCTTAGAAACCATACTCTTTCAGCTTCCTCCTCTTCCTCAATGGTAATTTTAAGAGTATTGAGCTCCAATTCTTCAAACAAAACTCTGCAGTTAATGCCCCAGGAATCGAGTACAGCTTTCCTAAATACACCAAGCGAGAAGGAACTTGTTGATATAACTTTCGCGATAAATATGAACTCATCATTGCGAGTTCTAGCAGCAGATGTATTGGTGGCTAATGAAAGAACCACAAATTTCTTAAGCGTTTCGTTTTTTGCTTTAGCTAGTGGAAGATCATGGTTGTTTGTGTTTGACATGGCTTGGAGAGAAGAGATGTATAAGCAGTAATTTTTAATGACAATGATTGCAGAAATGGAATAGTATGGAATGTTTCTTTTGTTGCAGTATATATAGCCTCCATTACTTATCACCTTCTTAGCATGATATGAGTTATCACAGGTATCAGCTAACACTTGTCCAAAAATATGATATCTCGAGGAGATATAACTTAGTTTAATCAGCAGGTGCAGGGTTTCCATTGCACGCTTCAATATAAAATACCCTCCCACAACGTAGGAGTAGAGTGAACCAAGGCAAAAAGTAAGGTGCCTTTTGGAATATCGCATAAAAGACAAGAAAAAAGAATTGTCTGACAGATTCTTCCTTACTCGATAAGAGGAATTAGCCAATAGAATAGATAGCCTCTTGCAGTAAGTAAGATGAAGCGTGATCTTATAAAAGATACTAAGTTCACATAGCCAGCCACTTATAAGACCTATTTGCTTCAGCCCATTAATCTTGAACCATTTTAAGTTACTTAAGTCCCAAATAAGTAGTTTAATACATTGTTTAGAATAAAGCCAGGCCCATCTTAAGTTAATTATACTAATAGATATTAATCCAAGAATTAGCCCAATCCAAGTGGAAAGGATTTTACTTGTGTACCTTTGAAAATTTAAGACGCATAAACATCCAATGAGAATTATTATATTGCTATCTGAGCACATAAACCCACAGAAAGAATCAAGAAATGAGATTAACTCTAGCTCCATATCATCCTTGCCATCCTTCAAAAAGTAGTATTTGTCGAGATTACTTGTCCTCCTCCCATTTGCTGCTATCCAGAGATAACTAATTAACCATTTCTCATTCATATTTGATACATATATCCTCTGTGATATATAGCATTGCTGGTCCACAACCATCTTATTTCTTCCACCATTAATTTGACATGAGGCCCTAATGTGTCTTAAATTAGCTTTCTTGCAGATAATATTTAGAAACCATTCAAACTCCATAATGAAATCCCACCATCTACTGTTAATCCCAATACTAGAAATCGGATCATGATAGACCAAACACAAATAGTGAAGCCAACTACTAAAATAAATCAAACTCCACATCCATATGAATTCCCCAGCTAAGACATCACCTCCATACCTTATGATATTAAATATCACAAAAGCGTATAAATATCTACCCGTATAGACTCCAAGACAAGAAAAAGCCCCTTCTCTTGGGAATTAAAGTTTACTTAGCCTATAATTAAAAGAAAGATCTCATTTTAGGCCTAAAACTGGAATTATCTCAAAAATAAACCCGATGCAACCAAGGCCGAGTTGGGCTAACCCGGACAAAGAGCCTAAACTTAGGTCGGATTAAAAAATAAAATTGGCACCATTATAAATCGGATTAGTATTTTTTCAATATATGTCGGATTGGACCCAACCAAGCCGGTTCTTTATATATATATATATATTAATTTTATTTTGCCTATAAAAGTACATCCATGTATACTGCATTTCCTAATGCATAACAATCCTAGTTTCCAAATACTTGTTGTTTTACTGCTTTTACACCATCTACTTCATAGTTTCCAAGTGCTTACTGATATACTGCTTAGCTATACCAAATCATATACACTATACTGCTATACAAACCAGTGTTCTAACAAGACCGCCTAGCCGCCTAGGCGTTCCAAAGTGCGATCCGCCTAAAATTTCTCTCGAAGGTGGCTCGAAGGTTCGTCTACGTATAATAAAATTAATGAACTACCTAATCGGACTAATGGGCGTCCAACCCGAGTACCTAGCATGCGAGTCATAAACAACTAATTCATACTAATCAAACTTAACACATAGGCAAAATATAAAGAAAAAACTATTTAAGTTGGAATTTGAACGAGCAAGAAAGGGAAGAAGGTAGGATTTTTCAAATTTCATGTCTAGATTTCTTGAATTGGTCATTTTTAGGTTAATAAAAAGAATTTTTTATTAATATATAGTTAAATATATGTTATTTATGTTGAATTGGTCTATTTAAGTATATTAGGATGTAAATATTATTCAAATCAATGTATTAGTAATATATATTTAATATAAGATAATATATATAATCCGTCCAAATTCCGATTAATATGCCGCCTACCCATTTAGGCGCTTGAAGGTGGTCGACCGATCTAGTAGCGCCTAGCGCCTTTTAGAACCATGATACAAGCAATTCTTAAAAAGAAATTATTAGAAAAATAATTTTTATACAAAAAAAACCTAAGTTAACCCGGTGTGTAACCCGAATCAACCCCGTAATTTGAACCTGAGCGAGTTGAGTTAAAAAAGTCCGAATTGGAACTTTTAAACCCCAACCCAGGATATTACAATCTAGGGTTAGTAAATATGTAAATCCGGTGTTAACCTAAGATATGATGTACCCTAATGAAAATAGCTAAGGTTGGTGGGAGAAGGAGAGATAAAAACAATGAATTCTTTTATAAATAAGAAAATGATTTAACGAGGAAATGAGTGCTAGAGATGGAATGAAATTTTTAAATTCAATAGTCCAACGTGTTGACCTTAACGGAGACGATGCCCCCACGTTTGTCCAAGTTTCGTTTTGTTCAAGGCTCTATAACAATAGGAAAATAGAAAGAGAGATACGAAATAGACACCTTAATAAAATTTATCCATTGAAAACTACCCATTTTTTTCTCCGGGTAATAGGGAGAATTTCCAAAGGAAAAGTCTCCGCCCAAAAATGGTAGCCTGTCCATAAACATGACTTCTATTTTCATCTCCAAATGATCATTTGTTGTCCTGTTTTACATACTTTGTTCTTACACCTCATAGCGGACGTTGGTGGTTGATTATCCATTTATCAGGAGAGGATCCTCCACCTCTTCATCTTCCCCTTCTACTCCACCGTGTTTGTTTATGAGCCACCCTTATCAACCACCATCTATTCCGCTTCCTTTATCCATTTGATGTACATGGAGATCTTGTTATTACTCTCATCACGTTAATTATATCAACGTTGTTATATGCACTTGCATGCATGGCATTTTAAGTCTTCGTCGGGGTTTGCAACTTGGATATATATTTTCCCTCGTTTCCTCTAGCCTGAATCTAGACGAGAATTTTTCCTGAGTTATTTAATTTTAATATTTAGGATTTTTTTTTATTGATTTCGAAATCATCAAGAAATGAGCTGTTTCCCATGCTTTAAGTCTAAAGAACCTGAAAACGATAAAGGACCCGCCGTACCGGTAGCTCAAGCTAGAGAGCCTGTTCAATCGTCATCTACATCTCAGGCACGGCCTCAATCACAAGGTACATTCTCACCTCATTTATATCACATCTCTTAAACAATAATTGTATCTTATAATATTTGAAGTTAAAAAAGTTTAAATTATAATCTCCTTGTTATGTGCAGCAAGTCCTAAGCCGAATTCACCACCTGATGCTAACAATGGAAATAGTTCCGCAAAAACTTTTACTTTCCGTGAGCTTGCTACTGCTTGCAAAAACTTCCGGCAAGAATGTCTAATTGGTGAAGGCGCATTTGGAAAATTGTTTAAAGGAACTCTTCAGCCTAATGCCCAGGTAATATAACTTTGTTGCATAATATATAGGGCAATTAACCCCCTTGGCCCCCAAAACAATTCCTTAACTTTGGGACATTACTCAACAGGTTGTGATGGTGAAGAACCTTGACAAAAATAGTATGCATGGAAATAAGGAGTTTACAGTGGAAGTAATGATGCTAACTCTCCTTCAACACCCGAATCTACTCAAGCTCATTGGATACTGTGCTGATGGAGATCAGAGGCTTTTAGTATATGAGTATATGCCAAAGGGGACTGTAGAAGATCATTTACTAGGTCAAATAACTCTTCTTTTATCTTGATTATGGTTTGATTTTCTTCAACAAGTTAATTATTAATTTTGTGTATTTGCAGATCCAACCCATCAGAAAAAGCCTTTAGATTGGACAACAAGAATGAAAATAGCTGCAGGTGCAGCTGAAGGACTTGAATATTTACACGAGAAGGCAAATCCTCCGATTATATATCGTGATTTGAAATCTTCAAGTATTCTTTTGGATGAGGAATTTAACCCCAAACTATCCGATTATGGACTTGCCAAGCTTACTTCAGGAGGAAATTCGAATCATCTACCACCAAGAGTAATGGGAAACTATGGTTATTGTGCTCCCGAATATGAAAGACAAGGTGAACTCACAGTGAAGTCCGATGTGTACAGTTTTGGAGTCATTTTACTTGAGCTCATCTCTGGTCGCAGAGCCTTGGACACTAGCCGACCTGCCGATGAGCAAAATTTAGTGGCTTGGGTATTATTACATGACTAACCCTTATCATTTTGTTAATTGTTCGTTTTCATTAATGCTTACGTTATTCTATGGTATGTTTGATGTAATAGGCACAACCTATTTTCCGGGATCCAAAGAGGTTTCCAGATTTGGCAGATCCTCTTCTTAAAGATAAATATCCAGTAAGAAGTTTAAATCAAGCAGTTGGAGTTGCAGCTATGTGTCTCCAGGATGAACCGGAAGTTCGTCCATTGATTGAGGATATTGTAGCAGCTCTCAGTTTCTTGGCAGTGGCTGCACCAGATGAGCCTGTTCCTAAGAGTATCCTTCAATCTTCAGTTTCACTAGCAAATCTCAATAGAGAAAACAGTTGTTATAAAGAAATGCAACAAGAAAGCCACAATAATCATCAAGAGAATGTAGCTGATGATCACCATAATGGAAACGAATCAGATAATAAAGATCAGGAGCAAGAGGATAATGAATCTGAGGTTAGTTCGGAATCTTCTGATGATGAAGAGGATGACCAAGTTGCTAATGTGAAATCTGACAATACTGACGATCGTAACGGTGGTTATAACTATGATTCCGATGAGATTTCGATGACCTCAGATGATACTGATTATGAAGATGAAGAGGAAAGCGAGCAAGCTAGAGCTAAATCTGTTAAAAAAGGTTCAAGCTCTAGGAAAAATCCAGGGGAAGTGGATTTCGAGATTGGAAGTATGAGTTCAGATTCAAGAAACAGCAGTCTCGACAAGTCAGAGCATGGAAGCATTAAAGAGAATAGCTTGAGTGTGAAAAGTACGAAAAAAGCTAAGAAACCTTACGCCAACACTGGACGGGCAATTTCAGAACGGAGAGGTAAGAAGGAATCAGGAAATGGAGGTCCTGGTTTATCTTCAGTCCACAGTTATCACCCTGGAAGTTCTGGTTTAGGATCATAATTTGAGAGCAACATCGAATTGCACATATGAGAGAAATGATTTGAGATTCAAAAGTGAAATTATTTGTTCTATTTGAATATGTATGTAAAAAGTTGTAATATATGAGGGACATTGTGTACCCAAGCAGGAATTTTTTTCTTAATTCTTCTTGTTAGTGTTTATATATGCTTTGTGCTTTAGAAACTTATTTTCCTAGATGCTCTAACGGTTAGTCTTTATGATCATGAGATCTTGAAATTAATTTCTAGTAAAACGATTCTCCAATTTAATGATTAAAAAAAATTGTGTTTCACATTTGGATATTAATATTACGAGTAAGGTTAGGTATCACCAAAAAAGGTATTACCTAAACATAATCTATGATGTGGCTAACTGGTCCAATCATAGAAGACAGAGAAAAAAATAAATCAAGAAAAAGAAATTCATCATTAGACCACTTAACTAGCACATCATGGATAATGTTTAGGTGATACTTTTTTGGATAATATCCAACATTACTGTAATATTGTATATAGTTACAAACTTCATTGCTATATAAACCGTTTAGGGTGCAAGACTTTTAGCCCGTCAAACTTGACCCAACTCATGCTATTTCAATTAGATAAATTGGGTATTTTTACATTTGACCCAAAAATACGTTGGACCTCCCCTTCCCCTTTATAAACCCGAGCCCAATTACTTGGGTTTCCTTTTCATCTTGTAACTCACGGGTCCGGCCCGATGGACTCGTGCACGGTTCACAAATACGTTACTTTCTCACTCTTTCTGAACCCGAACCCAATAATTTGAGTTTCCCTTTCATGTTGTAACTGACGGATCTAACTTGATGGACTCGTGTACGGTTCACAAATACGTTACTTTCTGTCTTTATCTCTCCCCCTCTTTCTCCTGAGAAATCCTACCCATCAAATCAAATATTGTTATTTCTAATACTTTATCAACCTAAATATAATATATTAAAAATAACAAAAGAAGCTCTAAAAGCTTTTCTTTTTTCTTTCTTGTAATGCCACGTCTCTTTCTCCGACTACAACTGGTGAACAGGGAACTCCTTATAAGGTATAAGTTTCTTTTGGAAGAGTTGAGAGAAAGATGCTTCCTATAACTAAGATGAACTCTTGTCCTTGGGGATTCGGTAAAGTCTTCTTACTTTCCTTTCCCAATTTACTCTGTCTTTCACCAAATCATGGTTAAACATTTATTTTTTTCAGGTTTGGTAGGTAGTTCCGATGGTTTTTATTTAGTGCATGCATTAAATCTAGTAGATATACACGTTTTGTGGTATGTGGTAGCCATTTTTGATGATTTCACTTGATGTGTTGCTAGGTATTCACAGATTTATCATATATTTGTGGCTATATATAGAGAGGGTCTCAGAAATGGTTTTATCTCCCCATTTCGGCAAGGTAATGAAAATGTTCTTCTTTCTTCCTCTTTTCCGTGTTTTACTTTAATTTTTTTAATTATTTTTTGTTTAGTTCTAATTCGGTTTTGGTATATAAGTTTTATTATACTAATTTTTGTTTTGAGTATTGTTTTTTGTCCAGATCCACTCGACAATCCAGTTTACTTTGCTTAGGTGAGTAAGATTCTAATTTTTTATTCTTCTTAATTTCTTTTTAATTGAAGATTGTTTTCGAAATATGATTTTGTTGTAGCTTAATAATGAAGTAATTTAATTAATTTCTTCAATTAAGTAACTCGAAACTGAAGTTAATTGGGTTTTTAATAATACATACTATGAAGAACAAGTTGAATCTATTGTTGTTTGTTTTAGAGAATGAGAATACAAAATAATAATTGCAAATAAGTCCATAAGTAATTAGATTTTGTAGTTGTGTAGGTAATAATTTGATTTACAGGCTTAAATAACCCTATTGTATTCGGTTTAATGTGTTTTAAGTTGATTAACTAAAATGTTTTGCTATATTTACTTAAGAACGGTTCTATTTGATAAAAATAATGGTTTTTGAATATTTTGGTTGTAAAATGAAACACAAGATTGCCAATATGAGGTTTTTTAGTTAATTTGGGACTTAAAAATCAGTTTGGGTTTTTGAGAATAAAAATATATGGTTATTTGATTTGTGGTAATATGAGATGCAAACATTGATATAAACCGTATACTTTCCTTTGAAGATTATAAACCGACATGGTTACACATAACTCCATTGATGTAATTGATTTACATGCAAATATTGAAGGTACTCAACCCCCTCCCCTTTCACAGTCACATACCAATATCCAAGTCCCCCTTACCAAAAAGAGAAAGGGGGCAGACCCCTGCAAATTGTTAGGATCACTTTTCAAAAATTTGGGCAAATGGAAAGAGGTTTTGTGTGTTGACTATAGTGATAAAAAGTATGTTGCTACTTCTGATAATTATGGTATTAATAATTTAAACAAGCACATGAATCTTTTACGTGCAAATATATTCCCACAATACCCTTTTAATATCATCTAAACCGGCCAGTCTACTCGTGTGCTTCCACTCAAAGAGGGAAGGGGCTTAAAAAACTTATGTTTTTTCACAAAATAGTGTTAAAGAGGCCCTAGCTGAGATGGTCATACTTAATGAAATTTCTTTTTGATTTGTAAAGGGGTTGTGATTTAGGAATTATCATTTTTGTATGGAACCACTTTTTAAAATTCCATTTAGATGGACCGTTGCATGAGACATTGCAAAAATTTATGAACATAAAGAAACTATTTTGAAAACTATTTCAAAAGGTAAACTGATAAACCTTACAGTTGATACTTGGATTTCTAATCAAAATTTGAACTATATTGTTGTCATTACACACTATGTTGATGATTATTGGGTCTTAAAAAACGTATTATCAGTTTTCCCATGATCGAAGATCATAGGCAAAACTGTGGGTAAAATAATTTAGTCTGTTTTACTTGAATGGGGGTTGATTTTTTAAAACTATTACGACCGATAACTCTAGTTAGATTATATAATCAAATAACGTTTACTTTCACCCTAATCCACGATATATGTCAATAAATACTTTCATATAAGGTGTTGTCATATTTTAAATCTCGTAGCCAAATCTGGGTTGGAAATAATTAATTTTTCTATTGTTAGAGTGTGTGATGTAGTTCGCTATATTAGATCCTCATTTAGCTAATTTTTGTGTTTTAATCATTAGGTTGCTATAGCTAACATTTCTTCCTTTAGTGTTATTTTTCTTGATGTAACAGCTAGGTCGAGTTCCACTAATCTCATGCAAGATGGGGGAAAAGTATGAGAAAGCTTTCACTAAAATGTTCAAAAAGAACAAGATGTTCACTAAATATGTTGAAGGTTTGGGCCGAGGGCTACCTACTGAAGTTGATTGTAATAATGCTCGGTGCTTGGTAAAGTATCTGAAAATTTTCTATGATGCTACTTTACGCTTCTCTGGTACTAAATTTGTCATGAGTAACTTATACTTTGATGAGATCCTTATATTGATTGTATGCTTGGCCCGACGGATGGCTCGATTTTAGATACCATGGTTGTGAAAATGAAGGTGAAAATTGACAACTACTAGGGATTGGAGTCTAATATGAATCTGTTATTATACATGTCGGCTATTCTTGGCCCGAGAAAGAAAATTGTGTATGTTAGATATTAGTTAGAGTACATGCACATGACTTATGAAGTCATCCCCTGATGTCTCGCGTTTTGTTCTAAATATATGCCTTTAGGAGACATTAATTTAGGTGAATATTAGACTTATTTGATAAAATTTTGTGCTTAATTGAGTATATTGCACTTTCTCCCGATGGAATTACGATATTTCATTTTGAGAGTTTTTGTACGTTAATTTGTGTATTTTTAGTATAAAGTTCTTAGGTATATGGATGCTTTGGAGCACCAAGATAAGGAGGAGAAGTGAGAATTAAAGTCTTAGATCAAGCGGAGAGGTCAAAAGCAAGAAATAATCACCTGAAGAGTTGGCCAATAGAGATGGAAATCTGCAAAGTTGTAACCAATTGCTGATTCCTAGCCACTTCAGCACTGATTCAGGCCTGGAGATCTAAAAGAGAAGATTGCGCCTTTGAGTTAGCAAGATTTTAGGACTAGAATCAGGTGATTTGGATGTGAGACACAAAAGTTACGGCCGTTTTACTATAGAATGAACATCAGTTATGGGATTCTTAAGGGACTTGGACTTTTCATCATTTAACTTATTTTTATTAAATAAAAACTCAATCGGTATTAGAGCATAATAAATATGCTTTTAGACCTCTTTATTTACATAGACTTCATACGCTTCATTATTTTCTAAAGTCAGAGCATAGCAAAAAAGGCAGATTGCAGAGGAAGAGCTTGAGAAGTCATTCTTCTTTAATAACAGCTCAACTCATTCCTTTAATTAGATTTGTATCCTATTTTTGTTTTAGGAATTATGAATTATTGTAATTTCTTTTCTGTTTTTTATTTCAGTATGAGCTACACTAAATAATACTTGAGAATCGCATAATGGGTTAAGCCCTACTTTATTTAATTTAGTATTTTTGGATTTGGCATTATAATAATTTAATTAAGGTCAGGTTATTCATATTGTTTATTACTTCATGCTTATTTACTAATGTTAATTAAGGTAGGAATTAGAATTAGGTTTGAGCAATTAGGCTATTCACTTAGTGGTGAGTGATCATTCGACAAGGGGGGTTTAATTACAGACCTAGGTAATAACTGTGTGGTGTCCGTCATTGACCGACAGGCTTAACTAACCACATAGCCAACTGGGTAAGGAACTTCACATCTGTAAGTAAATTTACTACCTTAGAGGGGTTTATCTTATCGTAGGATAGTTCCTAAGTCCACCCTACAAGGGGTTAGGAGATTGTAGAGTCCCGACTAATATAGAATTACCAACTTGTCCCTTAAACGAAAACACTATATGTATGAACTTATGTGGATCCCTAGAGAGACTCAATTATAGCTCTCATGTTTGCATCTACTCTTATTTAATTTCATTCTGTTAATCTTAGTTATTTCATTTAATTGCGTCATTTAGTTTAGTCTTTGAAAACCCAAACAATTATATCTTTTATCTTTCATTTTCCGTACTTGCAATTACTACTACTTATTCATTGAACACTTTAGTTAGACAAATTCAATCCCCGAGAACGAAATCTTGTTTATCAGAATATTACTTAAACGACTTGTACACTTGCGGTCTGTGGATCCTTTAGTTATCCCTTAATTTTATCACACCCTAGGAACTACCATCCCCTTATTTGACGATATATTTTATGGTTCAAAACATGTGTTTAAGAGTTATTATGCTATAGTGCACCACGTTGTTGTACGAACTGAACTTGGCTTGGCAGCACCACCAAAATCATATTTCTCTACAACTATTGATCCCCAAAAAAATTTAAAGATAAACTCAAGCTATTCCATGATGCTACCCAAACAAATAGTGGTAAGACTGAGCTTGACAAGTATCTTTCAGAAGCTATTGAAGGAGATGAAAATGAAAATTTGATGCGTTGGTATGGTGGAGGGGAAAAATTCACAACGCTTTCAGGTTTAGTCTTTGATGGCTCAGAAATACTCTTTGTTCTGGTATCTACTGTCGCTTCTGAATCTTTGTTAAGTGCAGGGGCAAAGTATTACATAGTTTCTGGAATTCTTTGTAGACAAGCTGATGTAACAACTGACAAGATTTCAAAACTTCAGGATATTATTAGGGAGGAAATTTGAAAACATAAACCCAAAGCTTCTCACTAGAATGGGAACAGTTATTTGAAAGGTAGAGTAAGAAACTTCTATATATTAAACAAAAAAAATTCCCTACCGCTGTAGGAGATTGGTTTTTTTATCATCAAGACAAACTTTTCTTATTAATTAGCCCTAACACCCAAAGACATTACAACTTTAATCACAAAATTTATATAGCAGGCCTGAACTAACACACTAGTAACAAAGCAAAACATAATGCAACATTCTACAACTAGAGAAACGAATACAGCAAACCAATTCAAACTAATATTTTAGACTCAGGAACTATTCTTCAACCTCAACAGCTCATAACATCATCAACACAAAATGCTATATTCATACATCAACCAATTTTCCAATTACAAACAAGATCCGCATCTGACACTTTGATCCCAATTCTTCTGTTTTTCAACCTTATTAAAACTAAAGATTGAGTCTTAGTAGTAATTTGAGCTTCACTGAGTTAATTACCATTGCGAATCCTCAAATTTCTCTTATTCCATATAGTGTATGTATATGTATTAAACCAACACGCATACAGAGTAGTAGCGAAATTTCTTGAACTTAGAGAAATAATATAATTTATCAGATCGTCCTAGGCGAGATCAATTAGAGTTGAAATAGATCTACTAAAGCAAAATTTAAAAATCCTATTATTGAAAGAGCATTTGATAAAAAGGTGATCACGATCTTCGCCACGACTATGACAAAAAACGGATAACGAATTAATAATTAACCTCAATCTTAACATCCTTTGCTTTGTAGGAAGTCTATCAAGACAATCTACTCAGCTACAGAAGTTGTGACTAGGGATACTTAAATTAAGCCAAATTAAATTGCTCCACTTTACTATATAATACTTAGTCATGATTTTTTCCAAGGGTTTTCTTAACTGAAAATACATTCTTTACGCTCTCAGACCATAAAACTACATCATCACTCGAGTTTAAAGGAGTTTTATCAATGTTAGGAAGAATACCTCTCATACTCGAGTGAAAGAACCATTTGTTATTAAGATAACAAGATTTAACAATTTTATTGCACCAAAGTCTTTCATTGTATATATCTTTGTGTAAAGTCTCTTTTACATGGCTACTGTTAATCCATCTATCACAAACTATGAAAGTACTATTACCATCATTGACTTTATGAGAAATAAACTTATAAACTTCACTTCTAATTTTCATTAATTTCTTCCAAATCCAAGTGGAGTCTTGCTTAATTTTGAGGCTCCAAATGCAGCTGCTTTTGATATAATTTGACTACACCCAATTACTCCATAAATTTGAATTTTTATTATACATTCTCCAGAAGGTGTACATAATACAAACCTTATTAATATCTTCAAGGTTTTGGATTCTAAGACCTCCTTTAGCTTTTTTAGTACAAACTGAATTCCATGAGATTTTTGCACCATAAGCACCACTAGTATTGCCATTCTAGAGGAAGCTAGCAATCTTCTGACCAACTTTATCGATGACCTGCTTAAGAAGCATGAACACTCTGCACCAATATAAAACTTTACTTATTAGGATAGTTCTACTAAGCTCAGTTTTTCCTGCATAAGAAAGTAATTCAGAGCTCCAGTGAGAGACACTCTAACAAATCTTCTCTACTAATATATTACCATCAGTAACACTTAGTTTCTTGGAATTCAAAGGGGCTCCCAAATACATTACTGGCATATTTTCTATTTTAAGATTAAATATCCCAAATCTTGTTTTGAATATCAATAGAAATGCCTACAAAATAAATCTCGCTTTTTTCCTTATTGATTCTTAAACCAGATACTCTAGAAAATATGATCAATCCCTCATTAATAAACTTAGTTGACTCAATTTAAGCATTAAGAAAAACCAGTAAATCATCTGCGGAGATGATATGGTTTAGCTTCAAATCATAACATTTGGGATGAAATTTAAAATTGTTTTTGTTACCAAGTTTGTGAAGAATAGCAGTGAGCACTTGTATACAAATAGCAAACAGGTAGGGAGACAATGGGTTCCCTTTCCTTAAACCTTTCTTAGCTTCAAAAAAACCGCACAACTTACCATTGTTACACATAGAGTATGTAGGTGGGGTAATACACATGCTAATCTACTTAATAAAAAGAGTAGGAAATGCCTACAGAGTATTAAGAACAAAGATTCAATTAACATTGTCATATGCCTTTTGAAGGTCAATATTCATGGTACATCTAGAGGATATATTCTTCTTCTCATAACCCAAAACAATGTCCTTAGCCACCAAAATATTATCACATATAAATCTACCCTTTACCTAAGCAACCTGATTTAAGTCAATGGGGTTGGTATTTTCCTCAAAACTAAAAGTACAGCTTTGTCCACTACTCTTTCTTTTAATAGTTTTTTGAAAGTCATAAATACAACATAGACTAAGTTACTTCTTGTTGAGGTGGTTTGATGCTTAGAATTTCATATACATAATTCTTCCACCCTATATTGGATGGTAAACTATGATTTTTAGTTAATGTTTTATTATGTATACTTTATGTCTTAAATTTACGAAAATTAATTATAATAACTTCCTAATTAATCTATTTACACATATATGGTCACTATAATTAATGGTAATGATTTACCTACTGAATTTTGATAAAAATCTTACCCTACTAATATGATGTTTCAAACCACAAAAACTTTTAATTTTGATAGCATAGAGATTTGGAAAAAAAGAAAACATAAAAAATAATTTAAGAGGTTACCAGGAATGCTTTGAAAAGGGGTAAATGTTTCTAGGGGCCACTAAACTAACACACTGGTCTGGTTTGGACCACTTAACTATTATGAGTTCTAAAAAACTCACTAATGTATCGAAATCATTTTAAATCAACCACTTAATTAGATTAACATAAACAAAATTTATTACAATGAATTTGCAAGCATCTCTTTCATAGAGAAAAGTCCCGCTAGCTGCTTTCCAACAAAGAATTTTCAAGTCCCCTAGTATTTTCCAGAAAATGAAGCTACAACACTATTGTTTTTTGAAGATGGAGCTACAACCCTATTATTTGCTCGACTAATTCCTGCATAATTGGAATTGAATCCTGCAACCCCATAAATATTATTTAACTCAAAATTAGTCCCCGCTTGCTTTGTACTTTTACCTCCAGTCCCTGAACAATTCGCCACCCCTTTATTTTTCATATCTATTGTTTTAGTCCCTGGACTATATTACCCAATTCCAGTAGCTCCTTTAATCTATTTGTGGCTCCAGCTAGTTCTATTTTAGCCTCACATATAGTCAATTTTAAAGTCTCATCATTTTGCTTATCATCACTGAAAAGTCTCCAATCAGTGGCATTTTCCTGCGATAAGTTCCAACACATGTACCGTTATAAACCACTAATGTCTCCCTATTTGTGATGAATCCATCTAGGTTGGAGACATAATTTTAGGTGTACTAGGATAATTAATATTCTATTTTTAGTCATATTATTATATTTTCCTATTTCTTGTCTTGATTTCATGATTTATTATTTTTAAAGCATATTTGGTTTAATTTGTGTGTTAATGTGAAACTTTAAAGATATATGAAAATTAATTAGATGCCAAATCAATTCTAAAGAGATAAAGGAAAGAAGATAAGGATATAAATTGGAGATAAAAGGAAGTAAAGATAAAATATGAAAATAAAAGTTGCCAAGTAAATCTGAATATCAGCAACCACGTCCACTAAAGTGATCATAACTTAAAATAGGCTAGGAATTTGGAGATGTGGTCTGAACAGTGTTGTTAAAATCGTAGCAGGCGCACGCTTAATCGGTGAATCCCATCGAGTTGGCCCTGTTGCGCCTCACCAAAGACAGAAGCGTGATTAATCCAGAATCACACCGCTTTTTTGCGTTTTGGGCTATTACATTAATCGCACGCTTCATCGCTTTTGGGCTTCACTATAATATGTTTGATAAAGGCCTAAGTCCTAACTATTTATGAACCATAAGCACATACTAAACTAAACCCTATATATTAAATGGAAGGTGTGTGTATGAATTCAAGGTCTAACAGTCGATCAAGGTAGTACGATGTATATAATTGTTGAATTTTTTTTCATGTCCCTGGCTCCTGCTTTTCTGTTTCTTTTTATTTGAATCATATAATCATATGATTATAGTTGTGTTTGAATATCTCACAAAACCTTTTTTATGTTTTACATGTATGATATAGATTATAGCAGCGTGTATAATCATTTATTTACTTTTTTGTAGGTTTGTTGCAGGCAGTTGCAAGTTGCAGATAGTGATCATTCTTCATTTTGTCTTGTTAGGCCAAAAGCTAAGTTTTTGCCTGGTAACAACAAGTACAACAATCTGTTATAATTAATAACTAGTATATTTTCCAATGATCTGTTATTATTTTAAAAAAAAATATGTTTTTGTAGATTTAAGATTTTGTCAATGATCTGTTACTGTTATAATATTCTTTTGTTAATACTATTGTAGAGTTTGATTTAAGTCTTAACTAAGAACAAAGAAAAGAAAATCGATGTCTTGATAGTAATTGAAAATGGTATCTTAATCATTCCCAACTCTGATGTTAATGAAATTTGTATAGGTTTTTTAAAGTAGAAAAATTGAAGAAGGTTTTAGTAGATAGAATGATAGATATATATTTATATATTAGTCTCTTGTTATTTGACAATTATTCTGAAGTACTTAAGAGCACACATGCAATACTAGTTGTGTTTCGTTTTTGTGATTTAACACATGCAATCTGTGTTTCGTTTTTGTTATTTAACACATGCAATCTGTTACGCTAGTGAAGGACGGTGGGAGCTCAATGACTCATAATGAAGGGGAATCGGGGAAGCTCCACGCACTAGTGAATGGCAGTGGAAGCTTAGGTAGTCGCTATGTTTCAATCATAAGTGAATGTCGTACAATGTTAACAGGGCATTTGAAGTTGGAGCTTAATCATATTTATAGAGAAGCGAACCTTTGTGCATACAAGTTGGAAAAAAAGAGAGCAGGAATGCAATCTCAGCCTTTCGATTTTAATGATCCTCCTGATTTTATTTGGAATTTAATAACTAGAGATAGAAGTGAATGTGCAACGGTTAGAGTTGTACAATAAACTCAATAACATTTGTTCGGTTTGTATTTTCGATTGCTTAAGCCTCTCATGTATAGAAAAAAAAAAGGGGCAAACTATCCATTCACCAAAGTTCAGGCCAATTTCCCAAGATTTAATTGATAATGGTTTCATAAAATCTATAGATTAATTTGAATTTTTTTCGAATATCAGAAGCAGTGTACGTGGAGATATCTGTGTTCAAACAGTTCCCCACATTTCTCTCTTTCTCTCAAGTATCCATGAAAGTAACTAACTCAAGCAAAAACCGAATATAACTCACGTGTCTTCCTTTATTTTATACATTATACATACATACCAATTACATATTAAGCTTTTTTATTGTCATCTGCATGCATTTCGTTTCAGTTTTATTTCTTCAATCTTTGATTAAAGAATTTCAATCTTATGGCTGCTCACCCTGTAAATAAAAACCATGCTAATCTGGAGAGGAATTTCAGCAATTCTAGCGAGATTTCTGTTGATTTACAAACAACAGATAATGGCAAAGAATCCACTAGTCCCAATCATCAAGGACAGGGTGTTCCGGATACAGGTTTAATTCTCTTAATTTCTTCTTCGATGATTTATTTAGTAATTAAATTGAATGCTAATGACCAGTTTAGGCCTGTGTTAAAAAGTGAAATGTATATCAATGTGGGTTTGTTTAAAACCACATATCACGAATAACTATAAATGTTGGTGCTGATTTAGGATTTTTTCTCAATGGGGGTTTAAATCAGTAGTGGAAGTTGGAAGTCAAGTTAGGTTGGATTGATACACATGAAAGTTTGGGGGTATCCCCAATTTATTCTTTTTAAGGGGGTTAATGTCATTATGAGTCCTTGTGTTATGTGAAATAGCCAAATATACACTCATGGTATCTTGAATTGGTATCTCTTATTTTATCACCTACAAAAGCAATAGCAATAATTGGTAGTTGACAAATATATGAAACCATTAGTTTTTTATCTTAGTGATGCTAGTAATAACTCAATGGTTGTACTTGACAAATTATTGGAGATTGGCTTTATATTTTATAAAGCTGTAAAGGAGGGGCGGAGCCACGGACCCCAACATAGTCTCTAGCAAGTTTGGAGCTAAGAATTTTTGTTTGGGGGACCTTTCTTTTGTAGTTAATTGCACTACAGATCCCTATGTTATGAAATAGTTGCGCATCTTGATTTAACTCATGTCTCTTGAATCTGTTTTGCTCTCAGAATCCAATAACATAAATAATCCTGCCGAGAGTAGTTCAGAAATCGAACGGTCCTCCTCTAGCCAGATTGATAAAAACAGAAAAAACAAAATTATCTCCCTATTTGAATCAAAGATTCTCAACCGCAAAAAGCCTCATGGAAAGAAGGTTAGGTATACTCACAAATTTGCGCCCTTTACTCTTTCTGCTTAATTTCAGTACACGCCTTAGAGATTGACCATTACATCCTCCTTACATTCAGCAGCAACTCAAATTGTTGCATCGAGTTGCAACTGTTAGAGAAGATGGAACCGTGCAATTTGAAGTTGGAGATATAAAACCTCATAGACTTCCTTTTCATTCGGGAGTTTGTTATACCGAAACAAGTCAAAGAACCAAGGTTGAAGAAATACCTATTTCCATGGATGCTCAAGACTTGCCTCCATTACAAATTGTTATGCTTATTGTCGGGACACGAGGAGATGTACAACCTTTTATTGCTATTGGAAAACGTTTACAGGTACCATAACTCTTTCCTTTTCTAGACAACCTAGTACAAGATTATGTTGTTTATTATAACTTGATATTTGTTTTCAGGAATATGGTCATAGGGTAAGACTAGCCTCTCATTCTAATTTTAAAGACTTTGTCTTGTCTGCCGGGTTGGAGTTTTACCCTCTTGGTGGTGATCCAAAAGTGCTTGCTGAGTGTAAGTACATTATCTCCATTGGAGCTTCGAATACGGAACTTTTTCAGATAATAATATTTTACTGTCCATTTCCGTAGACATGGTAAAAAACAAAGGCTTTTTACCCTCGGGACCTTCGGATATTCAAGTCCAGCGAAACCAAATAAAAGATATCGTGTTCTCTTTACTCCCGGCATGTGTAGATCCGGATCCAGATACGGGTGTTCGATTTAAGGTGGATGCGATTATCGCCAATCCTCCAGCATATGGTAAGATATTTTGTTTTCCCCTTTCACTGAGGAATTAAGTTTTAACATAATTTAGCATAAAATGTTTTATTTTCTGATTGTTCACTCGGGAAAGTTTTTGTTAGGGCATACACATGTTGCGGAGGCCTTGAAAGTTCCGATACATATATTCTTTACGATGCCATGGACGTAAGTATTTTCCTTTTGCAATTAATTTGCTCCTTTCGCTTCCAAATTTTTTCGAATAATTGAGGAAAACGGATGTATATTTATCATGCAGACCTACTAGTGAATTTCCGCATCCTCTTTCTCGTGTTAAACAACCCGTTGGTTACCGAGTAAGGCTACTTGAGTAATTTCACTAGTCTCCTTAACTTGATGCTTATTTGTCTCTAAGATATTATGTTTTTTTATAGGTATCTTATCAAATTGTGGATGCCTTAATATGGTTTGGAATAGTAGATTTGATAAGTGAATTCCGGAAGAAAAAGTTGAACCTTAGGCATATCACGTATCTAAGTGGTTCTTGTAGTTCTTCACCAAATGTTCCATATGGATATATCTGGAGTCCTCATCTCGTTCCTAAACCAAAAGGTTTGTCTTTATCTCGTTCCAAATCCATGGGCCACGATATTTATAATCAGTTGGGCTTGGGCTTTAATTTCTGCAGATTGGGGTCCCAATATTGATGTGGTTGGGTTTTGCTTCTTGGACCTTGCCTCGAATTATGAACCACCCGAGTCACTAATGAAATGGCTAGAAGATGGTGAAAAGCCCGTTTATATTGGATTTGGTAGCCTCGTGAGTTTTACTAACCGTATACTTCTTTGTATACGATTTATTCTCATTTAATTCTTCCATTTCTGCATGTCTTTACAGCCCGTTCAAGAACCACAGAAAATGACAGAGATAATCGTTCAAGCGCTTGAAATGACCGGACAGAGAGGCATCATTAATAAAGGCTGGGGTGGTCTAGGAGATTGTATGTGATCCTTTTCTTCACTTTTAATATAGTATAAGTCCCTATATTAATAAAAAAAAAAAACTTAATTTTGCATTTCTAGTGGCTGAACCAAGGGAATTTGTATACTTACTGGATAACTGCCCGCACGATTGGTTGTTCGAGCGATGTGCTGCTGTGGTACATCATGGAGGTGCAGGGACAACTGCAGCTGGTCTTAAAGCTGCGTGCCCAACAACAGTGGTTCCGTTCTTTGGAGACCAACCATTTTGGGGAGGACGTGTACATGCTAGAGGAGTGGGTCCTGAACCTATCCCTATTGATGAATTTTCATTAGAAAAGTTAGTAGCTGCAATTAAATACATGCTAGCTCCTGAGGTGAAGGAGCGTGCTTTTGAATTATCCAAGGCGATGGAAAACGAAGATGGGGTTGCAGGAGCTGTTGATGCTTTCCACAAACATTTTCCTCGTAAAAAGTTTGAGTTGGAACCTGTGAAGAAACCACGAGCGCATGGTTCGTTTTCTATACGAGGCTTCTTTGGATGTGCATCCAAACAATCAGTATAGTTTTTCAGAAATTGTGAGTTAATACTTCTTACATATAGTAGTAATCCTAAACAGCTTTGTGTCATTGTGTGTGTAAAATATGCTTGTAATTAAGATAGTTAAGCACGTTATTTCTTTTTGTTTTCTTGTAAATTACATGTCTGCCAAAAAGCAATGGAATTCATAATTCTCTAAATCAAGTTTTTTATTTTTTATTTTAGCAATTTCATTTTTTATTTTTTTTTTTGGACAAGAAATTTAGCAATTCCATTAAGGAAATGGCAATATCACAAAAGAATTTACATAAGAAACGTTATAAACAAAATAAAAAATATTAACAGTTCTACCTAACCTTCATCATTTCCTTTATTGTCTCATGTAATTATGCACATTGAAAACTCATGGAGTTCATTATCATAAAATCAAGAATTGTAAACCCGAATCAATCATAAATAACAACAACAAAATTAAATGGTCTAAAGAATTTATCATTTGAAATTTTTGGATAAAACATTAAATTAGTCTCTTTGTAAAAAATAATATTAAATATTAGAAATGTGACAAATATTTCAAAAAAAATCATTTATTTTAGTAATAAAACAAAAATTAAAAAGTTTGAGTTAAGATATCTAATATCCATAAAAAAATTCTGAATTTAATATTTTTTTTGATATTCCAATTTTTACTTAATAAGATGATAAAAGAATATCAAATTATTTTCTAATATGACATCTCATTATAAATTAAATTTGATTCAAATTTATAATTTACTTAAAATTTATCTAAAACTTATATAATATTATAAAATTTTCAAACATCTTTTAACTATATAATACAGAGAGAAACTCTAAATATGAGCTAGTTGGTAATATGAATCTCTCTCTAAAAAAGAGCTAGTTGATAAAATGAAAAATACCGATTGAAAAAATTATGTAATAATTTATATTTTAAAATCGAAAATAACAACTATTACACGAAATAGTAATATGAGTTACACAACTTACAATGTTACCAGAAATACGAGTGGAAAAACAATAAAATGCTTGCGTTAAAGAAAATATTCCAAAAATAACCGGTAACTTTAAACTAAAATATTATCACTAATTTATTGCTCATAAATAATTAAAGGAGAAAGGAGAATTTGAGTTTTCTTGTGAAATTTGTAATCTAGTGCTCATACCTTATCTATAATAAATGTCATGTCATAAAGATGATTAATGACAACGTTTTTTGTTTCAAAATCTGGCATGAATCTGGACTCCTTTCTTATATATGGTGAAAGACGAATCTGATTGATAGGTGTAACCTTCGTAACAGTTGAGTCTCTTTATTGGGGAAGTTTTCTGGAGTGAGAGCTTTAAACTTGAAAGTTGCAGGTTGGGAATAAAAGATTCACTACATTATGTTTAGTCTTTCGACATATGTGTATAAATACCAAAGTAGCATGTCCTCTAAAACAAAGTTTTACTTTTATTTTTAGATTCACCAACACTCCCCAACAATCACGACCACGCCACCGCAGGCCCAAGACGGGCTGGCCTTCGGGGTGGTGGTGGTGGAGCGCGCGTGGAGTATTTATATTTCTCCTTTTGTCTCCATAGTTTTAAACATTTTGAAATATATAGAAGGATGATATATAATAAACTAATAATTTTTCCACCCCTATTTTTTGGGATTTTTCAAGTAAAAAGACTCTAGGGTTTCTCTATTTCCAAGAACACAAAAAACCATTATAAGGTCTTTTAATTTCCAACAATCCTTTATTAGGGTTTTGGGAGAAGAGTTGAACAGGTTTCCGTGCAAACTGGCGTTGCGTTAATTGTACTTAAGTGAAAATATATTTCTATTGAGAATAAACGTTGACAGAATTTAGTAGTTGTATCACTTCATTATATATCTACCTAGAGTAGACTGCCCTTCTAGGGTCTTAAGATAATTAAGATCATTGGTGCTCAACCTTATCGAGTGTTTCATAAGTTCATCAAGTCCTTTCTCATTAGGACCACCTATATAGGCTATGAATTTATGGTAAGTCTAATAACTCATCATTTAGGACCTTAAAGAGTGTCTATCGAGAGTAAACCTACCCTCTAAGTTCTTGAGGTCTTATTAGGAGCGATATATATCAACCATTGTGGTGAATTCATCAAGTCCTTCTCCATAGGACAGCTATGCATAAGCTATGAATTCATTAAACAGGAACAATATATATATATATATCAAACTCAATGGAGAATTCATCAAATCCTTCTCTATAGGTTCGGCATGCTTGGCTATGAATTCATTATGTAGGAGCAGTAAATATCAACCTCAACAGTGAATTCATCAAGTTTTTCTCAGTAGTATGACCATGCAGAGCTATGAATTCATTAAGAGTGAATGTGCTTATGTATGCCAATTTATGTCACAACAATGGAAAGATAGTGCACCATGTTGACTCATCAGTCATATGTCCCCTATAAATAGGCTTTAGTCTCATCCCCCTCGACGTTTCTAGGATTACTTTCCTGGTTAAATCTTTGGTGAACAGGTTAACTAGATTCCTCTTTGATCGTACATATTCAAAGGTTATCACACCATTCCTCAGTAACTGTTTTACTGAACCATCTCATATGGAATGTGTCTCTTTTTTCCATTATGGACGCTATTATGAGTGAATCTGATTGTTACTTGCGAATAACAAAGTATACTCATTGGTGTGACACTTTCTTCTCATAGTGGCACATCAGATAGAAGATTCCTCAACCACTCAGCTAACTCAAGTGCTATGAACTCGGACTCCATGTTGGAGCGTGATATATAAGTCTGTTTAGAGGACTTTTCCGATATAGTCAATCCTCCTAGAAAGAATACATAGCCACAGGAGGAGTTTTCTTCATCATTATTTGAGATCCAGTTTGCATCACAAAATCTTTCAAGAATTTGCAAGAAACTTATTATAGTGTAAACCTATATCAATAATACATTTCAATTATTACCTTAATAAACGACAAAGCGCAACCCAGTGGTCAGTCACTACTTGGGTTGTGAATTTAGCGACTGAGTCTATTAACGACATAGTCAACGTCGGGTCGGGTATAGTCCATTAAGAACATTACGCTTCCTATTATTTTAGCATATTCATTTAGGATACAACATTCACGTAGTTTTTAAACGCTAGAGGAGTGGGCTGCAATAAAATTTAGTAGCCCAAAATACATGCTAGCTCCTAAGGTGGAGGAGCATGCTTTGGAACTATCCAAGGCGATGGAAAATGAAAATAGGGTTGCGGGAGCTGTTGATGCTTTCCATAAACATTTTCCTCGTCAAAAGTTAGAGTTGGAACCTGTGAAAGCGAAACTACAAGTGCATGGTTCGTTTTCTATACGAGGCTTCTTTGGATGTGCATCCAAACAATCAATATAGTTTTTAAGAAATTGCGAGTTAATACTTCTTCTATATAGTAGTAGGTCGTAAACAGCTTTGTGTATGTAAAATATGTTTGTGATTAGATTGTTGAGCACATTGTTTCTTTTTGTTTTCTTGTAAATTACATGTCTACTAAAAAGCAATGAAGTAAAAACCAAATTCATAATCCTCAAAATTAAGTTTTTTCAGGATTAATGCCTAATAACCCCTCATTATTATCTATTATATATTTATAAATGGATCTGAAAACTTGAGATGCAACATACAATTCATCCAATTCTGGATCCATAAGCTCTAAAGATCTTCCTTCACTCCATAATTCCATGCCTGGAGAGCAAACAATATATATATATATATATATATATATATATATATATATATATATATATATATATATATATATATATATATATGAGATTTATGAACCCAAGAAGATTACGATCATGATCAGGATGTTCAAAAGACCACTGATGCTCTTTTTTACGACAACACCAAAGCTGAAGACATCGGATTTCGTGGGTAATGTCCATTCATTGTATAACCTCTGTAATGAACAACAATTAAGTAAAATATAAATAACTAAAATCTTATTTATAATTTATTAGTAGACTCACCATGTTCCGATTACTCTTCTACTTGTTTCCTCGGTTTGGTCAGTTAAAACTCCTCTCCGAGCCCAGGTCAGAGATCTACAAGTGCGTTAGTAATTCCTTAGATAATTCTAAAGCACTTCTCCCAAGTCAATACCTTCTTTCTCCCTTCTTCTGTATAGTGTCCCAATAATTACTAGCCAAAAAAAAAAGAACAACTAAAGATAATACGGACATACCATATATGAAGTGAGGGAGACTTGTATTGGGCATATACTTGTATGCTAACATTCTTTCAGCTCTTCCAGTGCAATATCCTAAAATACATTCTTTAGATATAAACGCTTTTATAAATATTAGTTAAATAAAACCACAACACTGGGAATTAAAGCCCGGTATTCAAATAAATTATATAGCCACATAGGCTGCATAATACAAAGATTAGAGCAAGCCAATGTTTGATTTGACTGAAGTGGAGAGCTATTGAAGAAGTAAAATCAGAGTTGAAGTAAAATTATCCATCTACGATTGATTTGAAGATAAATTGAAGAAAGTTTTGCAAATAAAATCGCAAAATCTGTGATTGCGATTCTGCAGAAAATACAAAAAAGAAACCTGTATTTTAAGAAATTAATCGGTAATGAAAGTGTCGTAATTATAAGGTGACACTAATGAAAAAGAAGAAAGGATTTGGAAGAATATTGAAGCTTTTTCCATGTCATCAATGTAAGGACTTCCACTGAAAAGATTACATACACCGATTATATTTCACCAACATAAAATTCAAACAGATAAAAAATTTCACTAGCGGTCCCTGTGTTATGCAAATCAGCCAAATATACCGTGTCTCAAAATGTCACAAAAACTATATAAGATAAATAGCACCACTAGTCCATGTGTTATCAAAATAGCCAAATTATACTCTTAAGAGTCGCAAAAACTATAAAGGAAAAATTGCAACAATGGTCAATATAGCCAAATATACATGTGTCTCAAAAAGAAGCACACTTTATCCAATACAATCTTAATTACAACATTGACCCCTGAATTGTGCAAAATAGCCATATATACCCATGTCTCAATTAAATGAAAAAAAATAAAACAAATGAATTTTTTAACATCAATTTTCAAAACTTGCAGCAGTGGTCCCTGAGTTATGCAACCAAAAAAAAATCTCTGATAACAAGATTACCTGAATCCAGAAGCTGCAAAACAGGTCTATTTACTTCCTTTCTTAGCACTGATACATAGATCATGTTTTCAAGACCATCTTCAAGTCTGAGATTTCCATCCTTGTAAAGCTTGAGCCTCAGATTCTTATAGCTCAGAGGCTTTTCTCTATTGGCCACCCAAACAGGAGTAACTGGTATGTTTTTATACCATATACCTAAATATCTCACATCGCTGTGTTGTGGAGAAGTATAAAAAAGCCCAATTCAAATCGTTTATTTGCAGAAACTAATGTCTGCCCCTCTCTGAGCTCTTCATATGGAGCTAAAACGTTTTTGGTAGTAAAACTAATCTCTAAGGATACAAAGATGTACAGATCACATAGGAGAATGTACCTACAATAAGAAGTCATGGCTGAAAGATTAATATTTTTTACTTAATGAGGAAGGACTAGCAATTAATGTAATGAGTATTAAGTATTTACAACACAAGACTTTTAGGTGAGTTTTAATGTGGCTCTAATATACGATTAACTAAACATTAACGGGGATTAAAGGTGTTTTGGCTTTTCTACAATATAGGAATGTAACAGCTACAGTAGTATGATATATAAGAAATATGAGTGTAGTTGAGTACAATGGTTGTTTCAAAGCTTTGTTAGTACGATGGACCTCCAAAAAGCCTAAGGTCTAAGGGGCATGCTAGCTATATAATAGAAAAGAATATAAGTAAGAACTAGAAAGTCAAAAAAAAAAAAAAAAGTTATAATAACTAAACCAAAAGGTAATTTTTCGTAATTAAAATTTGTAATCCTCCCAGAATCATAATAGGCATCAACTTGTTCTAAGTTCCCAACTTTACAATATTACATACTCGAAAACAGGGAATCTTAAATGGGATTAGAGTAGATTGTACTAGACAAGATTTCAAAGAAGCAAAGTTAAAACTTCAAATATACCAGTGTATAACAATGCCTATCATTTTCAGGATTTTTAAGTATTATCGGGATCAAGATTTCATTTTCCAAGTACTCATATATCAAAGTCACGTGACTGCTTATTTGCTTCAAATGCAATACCCCCGAAACTTAATTATATAAGTGTTAAAGCTTTGTGATCAAATTAACTTCATCTTTGAAACTTTCAAAGGTTTACCCTAAATCCTATTAAAGCTTTTTCATTGCTAAACCATATCAAGAATCATCTTCATACTTCACTCCTTAATATGATCTCTTTTTTCTGTTCGAAAAGTATGATCTTTCAGTACCCCTACATTTGGTACTTTCTAAATAACAGTAAGAATAATGGTGTTATACTATACATAGAACGTGACTGTAGAACCCCTAGAATGGCTTCAAATGGCTCCGACCACCTCCGTCACTCCCCTTTGACGGCTGTGATCGGAAGGAATCGCTGGCTTCTGATAAACTAATGGCTGGTGAGGAAAATGAACACTTCATCCCTACACTCAATGTCAAAAACGTCCAAAAGACCCGACCAAGCAATAATCACGGCTCTTTGAGAGATTGAGCGCTATGAGAACTAACAGCTGCACATCGGTGATAGGCATTTAACTCAATTGATGGTGATATTGGTGAAGGGTGGGTTATTGGTGATGTTGATGACAATGAGGTTTTTAACACGTGTTTGGCGCTCGAAAGAAGAGGCGATTGTAGAAGGCTTGCAAGCAGGGGCGGATCCAGAAGATAAAATGAGGGGGGGCTTGATATATATATATATATGAGGTTTCGGGGTTATCGTTTCTAATTTTTTTAAGGTAAATATAGAAAGTATAAATTTATAATTACCAACGTTAAAATATGGATATGCAACACTATTGTGATTCTCGTTCGTTCAACAAGTGAATTTATAAGTTAGCACTTACCTAAATATGAGGCAAAATAACACCATTAACACTAATTTTGGGTAAAAAACATCATCACACCTATATTACAGTATTGCTAAAATTATATTATTATATTATTATTTTATATTCATTTCTAATTATCTAAAAAGATATATATTATAAATTTATTAAGTAATGTATAAAAACAATATTAGCTTAGAATTCAAAATAAAGACTGGTATAATAGATTACAATATTCTTATAAGTCGATTTTACATTCTATGTCTATTTAAGAAAAAGATAAAGCAATTGCTATGATTCGAACACACAACCTCTATTTTAAATCTTAAAATCAAACATAGCATTCCACTAGGCTACAATATCTTATGTGTACTTTCAAAGCACGAATGTATAATATAAACGTTCATAGGGGAAAAATTATTTTTCGAATGAAAAATACACTTGCATATCCTAAAATTTACGGGTTCAGGGGGGGCTTGAGCCCCCCCTAGGCCCTATGTAGGTCCGCCCCTGCTTGCAAGTTTAGCGTAGCACTGCCATTGTTAGAAATTGCAGCAGATTTGTAAACCAAAAGGTCAATTCGGGTTGGTGGATAGCTATATCTAGGTCAAGTTCGCTAGGATGAGTTGTATCTATGTTCATGGACAAGAGTCTAAATAAGTGTATTAACTATATAACTTTATTTATATCTATTTGTGCAATTACTTTTTTCGAACCTAAAATTCTTTAAGTACATTCTCAAATTAATCAATTTATTATTTATTGTGTTTTTAGTAGTTACAATATAATCCACCAAATCAAATAAACTACCAATTTTATAGAATTAGACCTAGAATTTATCCAAGATATCTCAATTTTCAATAAATCAACCCATGACACCACATAATGGTAAAGAGAAATTATGAATAGTGAAATTGACACCGAAACATTGTATAATCTTTATTAATCGAAATGTCGTAAGAAAACTATAACCTCGTCGTAGTTTAATTAGTTGGTTAAAAGAGTAAATTGAGAAATTTTAAAAGGTGTAGTTAAAGAGTAGTCAATAGTTCGTTAAGGGTTATCTAGTTTATGTAATTGTGTATTGATTAATAAAATTGTTACTTGTTGGTTGAGCAATTAAAATGTCTAGGTCAAAGATGATAGTTAAAAAGATTTTTGTGAATTAATATGTCGTGTGCCTATACTAGATCCTTACATGGTTTTACATGTATGGTGCAACATGTAACCGTGAGTATATAAAAATTTCTGAAGACTATATTTATTCAATCAGATATGTTTGATTAACTTTATTTTGTCAATAGGTAATAATTAAATCCAGTATCACATAGTATTGATGTTGTTTATTTCTTTATATATCTTTCTCTTTCATTAGTGTATGTCTAATTGTCCAATTTAACTCAACATGTCAATTTTTACTTACAAATAAATAAGTTGGTATAACTTTATGACATAATATACAATCCTACGGGATACATTCATAAGTTGGCTTAGGTTTTTTTTAAGTAATAAGTAATAAATGTTGAATAAACAACTTAATAAAACTTATTTTGGTAAGAGACAATGTTTAAATGTATTAAACTTAGATATCGTCTTTTATTAAGTGACAAGTTCTGAATGTTGAATAAACAACTTAATGGAACATATTTTCGTAAAAGGCACTGTCTGAATGAACCATATTGAGCTTAAAATTTTGATGAAACAGACCAAATAAGAGTCGTTCAGATCTGAATTGGTCAAGATAAATAAACTGTCGTATTGATCAAGTGTCTTAATGTACGAGATTAATATCGAATTAGGTACAAACAAACACCCCCATTACTTGAAATCTTAATGATACAGACCAATTAAGAGTCATTCAGATGTGAATCGGCCAGCAAAAACATATTGTCCTAATGAATCAGTTTCTTAATAAACCAGATTGAAATCCAATTAAGGGCAATTGCAAACAAACACCTCCTCAATTATAATACTTGAAAAATGGTTAAATTTTTTTTATGATAAGATTTTGAATTTTAAGCAAACGTTTATGTTGTGAAGGATCTAATCAATAATATAAACAGTGTGGTATAAAATGTATGCGCCAAAATCAGCTCATATGAAATATTTTTTTTACTATAATTGCACACATATGAGAAGGGATCCAATTGCACATGAAAGTCATATGCCAATTTCATCATTGAAAAGTCTTTTTTTATTTATTACCAGAGCCTATGTGAGACAGATTCTAAGATAATTTATATTAAATTCATAGTAATATAGTATACTAATAGCGAAAACTTACATTATTGAAATTTCATAGTCAATGATCTTGTCATTTGATTAGTAGATTTATTCGTCCAATACATAACCTGTCACACGATAAAACCATAATATTTAATTTATTATTGTACGATTATACAAGAACTTGTGATATAACCTCTTTACATATGGAATAACATAAACCATATATAAGTATATTATACATACAATATATTCAAAATAATTAAAATATATATATATATCGTATATAAAGACTTGTATAATATGTATTTGCATAAATCATAATGTTTGAATAGTATAACTAAAAATCTCTAACTTTAGGAGTGATCATGGGTCGAAACCGACCTAAAGCACACAAAAACGAACATAATAATATATATATATATATATTATAATTTAGAACTATAAAATTGAAATCAAAGACTGAACAAAGAAAAATTAAATTTTATATATTTGACATAATAAAAATTATATTTTATACAAAAATTATAATATAATATAAAATATATATCATAATCACTTAATATCACATTACTAACCAAAAATATAGTTTCATCTTATTCTTCATATCCTTCTTTTCATCTTCAATTGGATTTTTTGCTACACATATATTACGATTTTATGTTCCTTGTTGCACAAAATTTGGTATCTATGATAAATTTGTCCTTCGATTTCTACAAGAAAATAAGATTGGAAATAAAGAATTTCAAAAGGAGGCGGATGAGAGAAAGAGAGAGAGTGATATCTTAGGTTTTTAGAAAAATGCATAAAAATTTGGGTACATGTTTGGGTTAGGTTATTCAGGTAAGAATTGATTAAATGTTTGGGTTGACCAAGAAAATTGACCTATAAGATCAGTCGTTTTCTTGTTGGATAAAAAAATAAAAATAATGGGCTGGTCTATTCGGTTAGGCTGGTCGATTTGGATTTCCAACTATACTGCTCACCCTTACTTTATACAACTTAACAATCATGTAAATGAAGAAATTATATAATTCATTAAATTATAAAATGACTAATGAATAAGAAAAGAAAAATTGAAGTATCCAGCAGCTAAACATGAGATCAAATGTTTAGTATTAATTCGAAAATAATATTACATATTTTATTTCAATATTAGTCATTATATAGAATTGCATATCAAATGAGAATTGATACATTAAAATTTTAAGGATTTTTCATATAAAAAGTATTTCAATTTTCTAGATACTTTGCCACTGAATCCAGATTAAATATTTACAAACATCGCCCGTAAATGATAAAAAACTTATATTAATTGGTGTAAATTACATAAAACAAAGTTGTGTTATATAAATTTAGTATATGGCATATGTTGATGGTAAGTACTAAGGTGTAACAAAGATCTAGATTAAAATAGAGTGATACAACATATGACTATGAGAACGCAAAATGCAAAGAAATAATTTGGAGTGAGAGAGTGAAAAAAATGGAATTAGACTGGGAAAAATTTGAAGGTAAAGAGGTGGTAGTGGTGGTGGTGTTAACTGTCAATTATTTTTAAGAAAAGTGATCATGTATAAAACGTTTACACAAGTAATAATCTTCGAAAGACTTAATATTGTACCACTGTGGAAGATTGTTTCCCAACACTATTGCAAGAATAAGACAATATAAAAGGAAAAGTGAGAACTGGTATCAAAATTAAGAACTGGAGAAGTAACGAGAAATACACCTAACAAATGTAAAGTAAAGCACCAAAGAGTTTACTAGAGTGATTAAGCGTTAGTTTGGAACGTCAGTTGATTACCACGTCACATACATGTGATTGGTCACTAGGCAAGGGTCGATTAGAGATAACAACATTTACCATTTGGTTTACTCATTGTTTCTCTGTCGAGTGCAATGATTATGACTCGCCCTTGAGGATATGACCAAACACCAATCTCTCATCAAAGTCGGGTCCGATGGAATTGGAGCCCTAAGCCCAAAGAGCTTGGAGTGACTTCGTCATTCATTCAATATCCTACTTACCCAAGCACTTTTCTTTAAGATTACGACAAAAGCCCAACGATGTATATTGGACTTTCCTTATCTATAAATACTTATTCCATTAACTCAAATGAGATCACTTATTACACTACAATGTTCATATTACTATCAGACTTCGCGCATAAGTACATACAGTCTTCAATCCCAATATAAGATGAAAGATGGTTACATGAACCAATGTGAATGTAAAAGTCTTTAAGTGTCTTTATTAACCTACAAATAGTATTTATGTTTCCAGGCATATCAAGTTTAATGAGAATAACTTACATAGTCCTCTAATAATTCCTTATCTGATTCCTACATTTCTTCTATCTCAAAATTTCTTATCACTCATACAAAATAACTTATCTTTTACATCCATATCACATCCATTTCCACTTCAGAACCCTGATTCTGACTTTTCTCAACCTACTTCTTCTTTAAATAACCCATCTACCTCTATATATACACTCTCCACTTTTGTCCCCTTCTCCAGTCAGTCTCAACCCACTTTTGACTCATATATTCAGTTTAAAACAACACTCGACCCCCACTCTCCTCTACTAAGTCCACAAATTAAAACACACATTCTCAACCTCTAGTTAGCCCTTGTCATATTTTTACCAGGTTCAGAATAGGTTATCTCCCCCCCCTCCTATACAGCTTTGACATTATATTATCTTATTCTCCTATATCAACGACTTCTACATGCAAGATACACGAAAATCTTTTTGGATTTTAATAAGCCAAACTATAGCTGATGTTTCCATATTTACGATATGTTAATCTAGGTTTGAGACATCATGTAGTTGTATTTGATTAATTGTAAAGGGATTTTCCCCCATTATTAGATAATTCTTAATTTATGTCTTGATTTGAAAAATTATTACTTTATAGCATATTTAATATAATTTGTGTGTTAATGTGAAGCTCTTAATGTTTATAGAATATAATTATATTCCAAATCAATTCTAAAGAGTTAAGGAAAGAAGATCCAGGAGAAATCAGAAGATAAAAGTAACAAAGTTGAATTAGGAAAGGAAAAAGTTGCCAAATAGAGTTGCCAAACCTACAGTGACGTCCACTAAAGTGAAGATAACTACAAATTGGCTGAAATTTTGGAAAATACTTTACAGAGTAAGATAGATCTTTTTGTTGTGGTCGCTTTGATATACAGTACGTGAAATTTGGCCCAATAATGAAGGAGATATGATCAAAGCAAGCAACAATGTTCATCATGTCCTGAATTTTAGGAAACAAATTTGAATTGGACTTGGACTCCAATTACTTGCCTTCCACTCCAAGATTTTGACCTAGGGGTAGAAAAAACCTATAAATACACCCTCTTATCATTGAAAATAGGTCCTTGCTTACCCTTTAATTATTATTACTCTTAGAAGTCTTCCATGGAAGCAAGTTGATAGTATGTATTTTTATTTTAGTTTATTTCTTCCTAGCATGAACTAAATTTCCCATAGCTTGGGTTTTGCATATGTATAATCTTTGAATTTTATTTTCTTCTATCTAAGATTGTTTGGGGAAAACTGATTTAAATCGTTTGAGCTTCTTAACCTTTATATTTGTGTTATGTGCTTTGATATATTGTCTGTAGTTCTTGCTAGTGCACGAGTATAGACTACCCCATTAATAGCAGTTGGATGGTAACCCGGAAGGGGTGTCTAATTTTTGAAACACCACATAAACTTCTAGTGTGCGGTAGTGATCCTGACAGACTTGCCTAACTAGATAGTCACTAGGGTTTGAGATTAACCACTGATCATTGCGTAGGGTCCCCTTACCCAATTCCCATGGTAATTGTTAGGTCGCCACCTAAGTCAACCCGGAAAGGGGTTAGTAGGAATATAGAATCCCGACTACTTACTCTAAGAGCTTTAATCACCCTTTTAACTAGTAGAAGAAATAGAAAGATAAGTGAATACACGCAAACCTGAGCTATATCTCTCATCTCATTCTTACGTATTTACTTTATTTGCATTAGTTTTTAGTTTAATATCTCCAATTATTCATATTTATTATACTGTCTTTATATTTACGCAACTATACTTTACTATACTTTCTCTTCTAATCTACAATTCTAACACACTAAGTCCCCTGCGAACGAATCTTACTTATCATCTAAACTTGCATACGGTCTGTGATACTTGCAGTGAGTAACGTGATTGGTTAGGGTGATAGTTCGTATCTTTATTATCATTATTTTATCACCCCCCACCAGCCACCAATAACGCTAATACTCGAACTCACATAAAGGAATCCCGGTACATTTAAAATTGAGGATTTATGCTAGGACGTGGGATCGACACGGAGATTCTTAAGGAAGAGAGCGATTAGATCTCATTCCCGAGCTAATATCCCGAGAATGAATTACATGCACAAGAATCGTGAGTGTATATGACGCCACCACAACATAACTTTGCCAGTTCTTATACTACACACCTGCCTTATGCTTAAATTATGCACATGAAGCCTCTCACGCATCTATAAATACCTCCCGCTCTAGCAAAAACGGGACCACTGGTTACTCTCACTAAAAACTCTTTCTTTCTATCTCTCTCTATAATAGATGTAATCAATAAATAGTCGATTTAAGTCTCCATAACTCATCGGGTCAAATAATCCCTTAAAGAAGAAATGTTAATGTTGAGCATCAGAGTTCCATCCTGAGCGCACCTCCTTTTGGTCCTGGCCTAGTGTCTGGTTTCAGGAACGTTGTCTGAAGTTAGAAGACACTCGGACCTTAATCAAAATCCATATAAAGACTACAAAGAAACTCCTCATTGAGTAATCAGGAATAAGGCAATGAGTAATCCACTCTTCTCTGTGTATAATTTGATATTCCTAACTCTCGTCTTCTTCTGCCTACATATATGTATATCTGTCGCGGTAGTTTAGTTATGTTCTTATCCTTGGGTCGAGCACGGTCATGAGGTTGTTGGTAGTGTGATTTTCATTCTCTATCATTTGGCTTCGTCTGTGGGAATGAGTTTTGAATTTCATTGATATTCTACATGGTTTTAACGCAGATCGCAAAGAGTATTTTGAAACAAACTGATACAAAAATAGAGAATAAAACTCCAATAATGAGAGAAGGGTCCACTTCTGAGGACAGAATTCCTCGTTTAATGGAAAGGGAGAAATAAAAACATTTGTATGCGAATAACCCGTCGAAATTTTTTTAATTAATTTTTAGCAAAATAATAAAGTAGTGGCAATATTAAAAAAAATAAAAGTTACATCATTTGTCACAAAAAAAAATACTACCAAGAGTAAACATTAAACTGAACTTCCATCTTCGTTGAGTTTACTGTCATTGAATTAGTGCCGGTATATCCTAAAACAAGGACAAACCCAATCACAATTAACAACAAAGAGGAATACAAAGAAGCACATTGTTTAGAAGAAAGAAATATTATCAGGACCGGCCATTTGAATTTGAAGTTCTTGAATAAAACATTAAGTTGGACTATTTATAAAAAAATTATATATTGAAAAAACATGACAAACATTTCGAAAAGGATTTCGTTATTTTAGTAATTGAAAGAAAATTAGTAACATAATCAACAAAGGTTTAAAAAGTTTGAGTTAATAGGTCTAATATTCATGAAAATTCGTTGTCTTCAATACTTATTCTGACATTTCAATTTTCACTTACAAAGTATTGAAAAAAAAAATTGTTTATTAGTATAACATCTCATTCATATTAAAATTAATCGTTATATTCGTTTTAACTTACTAAAACTTACATAAAACTAATATAATAATATAATATTCTTAAACATCTTTTTAACTATATAACGTTCTCTTAAATAACTATAAGTATATATTGCATTAAAAATATAAATAATTTTGTAATATATATTTAGAATAAAGAATAGAGTTATTGACCAATGACATCGTATGTACATTATATATTGACCATAAACTTTCACCTTATTATTATGATAAAAAATGGCATTGTTGCCCTTTAAGACTCGTTTAATAAATAAAAAAGTCAGATTACTGAACCCATCAATGACCCGTGTTATTATATTATTAAAATTACATCCTACTGTACTACAATAAAATTAAAATGAAAAATTATATTGAATGATACACTAAAACAAAAACAAGAAATTAAAACACACTATAGGATCGCCAACAATGCCAAAAAATTGTTCATGTACCGTGCAAAGAGGAAAAATGAAAAGAAACAGACAAATTCTTTTAATGTGGTTCAGCTAACAATATATATCTCCATGGAGTAATTCACTGTAATCACTCACACAATTACAACTTGGTTTTTGTACAAAAAAACTCAATACACTCTAACAATAGAAAGAACAAAGAACTCTCACACTCACCAAGACTCCAACCATTATAAGATCGTTATACACTCACAGTTAACTAACATATATGATTGCTCACTCTTGGATCTCTTATGTCTAGTTTCTCTTTCTCTTTTTTTTTATTGTCTTCAACCATCAACATATGGTGCCTATTTATAGTCCTTCATAACTAAACGAACCAATAAATATAATCACCTTGGAAGACTCCAAACCATTGAAGTTTCCAAGACAACCATTAATTCCTAAACTATTAGGTTTTCCAAGACACCCTTTAGTGTTTCCTTGCATTGGTTCATGGATGTGAGTCAAACCTCAACAATTACTTCTTTGATGAGCATCCCCAAACACCTCGACATTATCATAGAATGGAATTTTCTTCTTGAGTTCCTTAACTTATTTTGGACAATCCCTCGATGCTCGATCACCATTACTTTTATCACCAACACGAGCAACTCGACCGTCCAAGATATAGATATTCTTTGCATTGATTTTCCCTCTCAATATGAACCGGTCATATTTGAAAACTATACACTGATTACCTCGACCGATGTATCTACATCCATGTGATATCAACAACACCAACAAAATGAAGTTGATACCGCTTGACGGTACATATCTCACGTTTGAAAAGGTTGGTGCATTCTCATTGTTCAGTTGCAAGCGGACATGTCCAATTCCCTCGACCTTTATCGCCTCTTTGTTTGCATAAGTAATGTGATCAGAATTCTCGTCGGTATAAAAAGTTTCAAACATGTCTCAATCATTGAACATATGTACAAAAGCAGCCAAATCTAAGATCCATTCAGGTTTCTTCATATTAGACTTAGCAATATTTGTAGTCATCCACATGAATGTGACATCCTATTCAGTCAGGTTTGAACTGGAGCCATCCCCGGACTTGACTTTATCATTTGACAATTTGAAATCTTATAAGTCCTCGATCATTTCATGCATCGAGCTTGGATATGGGCTTTTTTTCCACAATAGTAATATCCCCTTTCACTGTGGTCACGAATCCGAGACCACAATCTTCCATCTTTACACATACCATTCTTGGCATGACTCATCCCTCGTTCAAAACTCTGTATACCAAGTGCATTCCCATTATCATTAGTGTTTTTTTTTTTCCATCATTTGTTCATTTTCATGAAGGAGTGCAATAACATCATCCATGTTAAGTGTCTCCTTCCTACCAACATTGTATGGACCCAACAGTTCGTAGGACCTCAGTAAGAAAGACAACAAAAAGAACTTGTTCTTCATCCTCGATCTTCTCAACCATATTTAGAAGATGACACACCAACTAATTAAACAAATTGATATGACTTTGAATTTTCACCCCCTCTTCCATTTTCAAGAGTAAATTTCCATCTTAAGGCATAATCGATTTGTCATCGGTTTTGATGCATATATTCCCTGTGGTTTCTCCCACAGTTGCAATGGTGTTGTCTCCTTCATTACAATCATTCTAATCTTGGGAGCAAAAGCCAATCAAATCGTACTAATAGCCTTCTTTCTCTTGGAATTCCAAATAGAACTAGTCATACTTTGAAGTTTTCTTCCTCCAAGTTTAGGCCAAGACCATGTTGTACGATAAGGTCTTGAATCCTTATATCCACATTTCAAAACTCGTCTTACCATAAAACAATGGAACTTCAGATTTTGTTGAAGACGCCATATTTATTTCAGGATTTCTATGCAACGCAACCATAAACCACTTTGTTGGGGGAAAATGTTGGAATCTCTATTCTAGGATTCTGCACATAGGAAAAATGAAAGAAATTAAGAACAATTTTTAATGTGGTTAAGCCAATAGTTCCTACCTCTACAGAGTAATTCACTATAATCACTCAGACAATTACAACTTGGTTTGTGTACGGAAAAACTCAGAAAGGACAAAGAACTCTTAAACCACGAAGATGCTAACTACTATATGATCGTTACACACATTGTTAATTAACCTATATGATTTTTCTTTCTTGGATCTCTTATTTCTAGCTTCCCTTGTTTTTTATTGTCTTCAACCATCAACATATGGTGCCTATTCATAGGCCTTCACAACTAATCAACCCAATGAATCTAGTCACCTTGGAATAATTTAAACCGTTCAAGTTTCCAAGACATCATTACTTCCAAGACAACTTAGTTTCCTAAGACACCTTTCAGTCTTCCAATACATTGGTTCATGGATGTGAGCTAAACCTCAACACTGAGTACTGATACCAAAAGGAATCTAACCAAGTAGTTCCACAAACGTTGTTGATGGGATAATCCCGTCAAAAATTGAAAAAAAATGCACGACCAAAACAAAGGAGAATGATCGTTGGATATTTATTCTCTGGTTTAATTTGTTCACACAAGCAAACCATTACGAAAAAAACAAAGATGAATCTGAAATAACTGATTGCACCTATAGAAGAACCAGTTAAAAATTGAGGAGATTTATCCCGTCAAAAAGTTCGCAAAAATATATTTTTGTCTCGCCTATCCTCTCGTTGATGTTTTCGCGTATTCACGTTGGCAAAAAATTTGATAAACAATCAATGAAACACGATTCGTGGATAGTTAAACATCAAAAAACTGGAGCCTTTGAGCTTCAGACCCTTAAGAGATGAAACACAATCTATGAAAGGTGTTGTAAACATATTGGGTTCTTCAAGTTATGAGGGAGCTAGCATGGACTCAAAACTTAATGACGTATCACCACTATTAATGACATCCAACCACCATTAATGACATCTGACCACCACAATGCTACCCGAGGATCTAACTGCAAAATATAGATACTTCAAACATGGGAATAGAGAAGAATTTGTATGATTCGGGCAACACATGTAAGGAATATAACTCACCTAGCTATTTAAAACAATTTATCAGCATAAATTCTATTAATACGGTATCTAAAATTGTGTTGGTGATGTACAATGGTAGTGAATTGGTGAGGAACAAGTTGAAGAAAAGGAAACCATGGGTTGTGCTTAGAGGGGAGAGAGAGAGAGAGAGAGAGGAGAGAGAGGGAGAGAGAGGAGAGAGAGAGAGAGAAAGAGGAGAGAGAAGAAAGAGA